>OY728166.1:1196780880-1206780880 GCA_963277665.1 Viscum album | reverse complement strand
ACTATGAAGAAAAACATAATATATTAAAAAAATAATTTTACCTTATCATTTAATTCTCTTAATTTTTTTAAAGGTTTCAAGGATTTTCTTCCTCTTTTAAGAATCCAAATCCCCTCTTTGTGGTTACCTCTAACATAAAAGACATTGTCTACATTGGGACCAACATGAACTGATTATGATGTCCAAATGAAAGGGTTATCTTTGATTGAATTTTCATCTGAATTAAAAAAATTTTTAGTCACCAGCATGAAAATCAACCAATTAGAGTTTGTTGGATCAGATACATAAAATACTTGCACTACTTATGATTCCATTATGAACAGTTTATTTTTCCCCTTCTTCACTAAAATTCACCTTCACAAAGCCCATTTCATCAACTTTAACTCCATTGATATTGTCATTCCATTTGAAATGAAAAAGAAACAAATGAAATGTTGTATAATCTAACTCATATATATGTTTGATAATTCCAAAATATGACATATTTTCATAAATTGTATTTCTATCCTTAGAACCAAATATGTGCATCACTTCAACCACAAGCATAACACCACTATTTCGCATTATACTAAATTCATCGTGTTATTTTTTATAGAACATATAACCATTGATTACAAACCTAGTGTATGATATAATATTTTTATTCAGTCCTCTGGTTATCCATTGAAGTCTTCCAACAATTGAATTTATATTTTCAAATAAATTCTTATAAACTTGATATATGAACCATCCTATAAAATTTTTATTATGTGCATTTGATATCCATCTTTCATCCCTTTATGGATTCAAATATATAAGAATTTATTTGTGGGGTTCATTGTATGGATCAACATATTCTCTATTGCGTAATATGTAAAGATGTTCTTTCTCCTGCTTTTTAAAGGTAATTTTAACAACATCTCTTCCAGAAATCCCTTCACCCATAAGGAGTTCACTGTGAAGAGACTTTGGGAGACCGATGCTTTCAACATCTTATAGGTAATAGGTGTAGAATTCAATAGCTTCTTCAACAATATATTGTTCTGCAATACAACCTTTTGGGCTACTTTTATTTTTTACATACCCTTTCAAAATATCCATATATCGTTCAGTGGGGTACATCCATATTTAATGGACAAGACCACATAGTTGAACCTCTATGAACATGTGAACCATCAGGTGGACCATTATATCAAATAATAATGGTGGGAATAACATCTCTAATTCACATAATATAATTGAAATCTCTTTATTCGTGATGGGAAACTTCTTAAGGTATACAACATTAATAAATATATCTCTAAAAAATAAGGAGATTCAGGTAAATTTATGTCATGAATTTTGAGATAAAATCCAATGGAAAGAAACAATAATTAAATCTTGCATCAAAAAATTATATTCATGTGATTTTAGTCCTTATAACATCAAATTATTCATTGACACGAAATTCTTAATATTTTTGGAATACCCCTGTTGAACTTTTTCACTCATAAAGAAAAGAAAAATTTTCAATTTTTCCTATCTGGATAGAGTGTAAGCTACTAGAGGAAGAAAAAACCACTTTTTACCATTAAAAGGTTCCAACTCTTCCCTTAACCCCATTTTAATCAAGTCTAACCTATCCATGATTCCATATTTCATTTTTTTAGGAACATTTAGTAATATGCCAATAAAAATATCGAATATATTTTTTATACATACATGACATCAAGAAAATTTCTGACATAAAAACAATTCCAATATGGTAATTCAAATAAAATTCATGCATTCTTTTAACTTGATTTTGTAAGGTTTTTTTAAAATGGTTTACCAAAAACAATGTTAATCTTTTTTACTTTTTTGTACAGTTGATCACCCATTATTGGAGATAGTTTTGTAACTTGTTCGATATTCCCATTGAATTTCATTGTCTGGGATCGGTATTTACTTTGTTGAGGTAAAAAAATTGATGTCCTAGAAACACATTCTTTGTGGAATGTTTAAACCGAGCTGAGTGTGTGTGTTTTTCACAAATGGGAAACCCCATCATGATTTTAATACTATATCCTAATAAATTTCCCTAAGCGGGTAATTCATTTATCATTCCATTCAATATGGTTCTCAAGGTGAATTATTCATTTCCATGATCATAATACATTTTAACACCTATATCCCGCATCAATTTTAGATATTTGATCAATGGATCCAAATAGACATCAATATCATTACAGGGTTCCTTTGGTCTAGATATAAGTAGTGACAACATAATATATTTGTGCTTTATGCATAACCCTGGTGAAAAGTTTTAATTTACAAACATTAAGGTCCATGTACTATGAGTACTACTCTGTACACCAAAAGGATTTATTCCATCTATAAATAATGAAAGACGAAATTTTCCCAACTCATCTCCAAATTCAGGAAACTCATAATCAATTTTATTCCACTTAGGATAATCTATTGGAGGATGTAGGTTCCCATATTTAATTCTTCTATCTACATGCCATGTTAATTTTCTAGTGGTTTCCTAACATCCATATAATATTATAAAACATGGAATGATATGAAATTACCATACATATTTCCAAGGACTTGATTCATTTTTCTTGTATCGATATGTTCCACACTTAGGGAATTTGATTAGTGATTCATGTTCCTTATGAAATAATATTCAATAATTTGGACAAGCATGTATTTTTTTAGTGATCATTCCCATTGAAAAAAACATTCATTTAGTTTCATATATTCTTCATGGTAGTTCATTTTATTTTGGTATCATATCTTTCAGAAGACCAAGTATTTCTATAACATTGGTGTTACTTCATCCATTTCCAGCTTTCAAATTATATAACCTCAATACAGCTGAAAATGTTGTGTATTTATTACAAATGGTATCCATTGGTTTCTTGAAATATATTTTTAACACATCAAAAAACTTTATATAATCATGAATTTCATCTTCAATTTCCATTTTCATTTCTTTTATGTGATATCCATCATCTTTTACCAAGGTCTTCATATCAAATGATTCATAAACCGTAGTATCATCCCAATCGATTCTATATTTTGTTTTTTTCATATGGTTAGTATAATATTTATAGCTTTGATCAATTTCGTGACAAATAAAATATTCTTTCAACTCTTCCAGACTAATTTTTCTTGAACAACAACAACGTAAACATGGACAAAGGATTTTAGAAGGGTCGCTTGCATTCTCTCTTGGAAACTAAATGAACTCTTTAACTATATCTTTATATTCCTTTGTCAAAACATTAGCATCCATCCATTTTCAGTTCATTTGAATCCTATTGGGTTCATAAAAGTTTAATTTTATAAAATATATAAATAAATACACATAAGATATTCATTATCAAAAGTGAATGTTATATAAAATTTTAATAATGGAAATGTGGATCATTTATACTAGAATATCTGAGCACCTAGATATTCCAAATCCAATAATAAGGACTATTGGAATTTGAAAAAATAAAAATAGATGAAGGAAGATAATAAATGATATTATCACTAAACTTTATAGGGGTAAACCGGAAGATGGATAGTGTAATGACACTAGCCTGAATTACCCAAACAACACTAGGTCAGATCATTTTATGACCTCTAACACACATCAAAGTCACTTAAGTATGGTTTAAACATTATGCGTAAAAATCATAAATGGGAGGTGGTCCCCCCCCCCCAAATAGAAACAATTAGTACCTGAGGTCGAACAAAATTCTAGCATGACCCTTGGGGTCAATGGAAATGAAAAACCAAAATCATCATTACTCGATATAAGCATACCTGTTAGACAAAAAAAATATGGAAATAAATGATGAAATAACTATATAGACACACATACATGTCACGCCATTATAAAACTCACTCACTTATAGTATATAAGAAATATCAAATATATAAAATCATGATATTAAAGAATAACATGAACTAAAGGCACCATAATGATTCAAAAAGTGAAGGCTTGATGTGATAAGACCTCATGTGCATAACTGGGGATGGCCCCTTCGAATCTACTCAATAAGAAAACTAATGGCCATAGTTAATTATAAGAGGAACTAGATCCTATGATACATATAACCAATAGAGGAACATACATCACTCCACTAACTTGGTTCCTAAAAATAGCATCTAATGCCTCATTTCCACTGAGGTGTCCATGAAAGGTATCAGCATATACATAATCATTAGGGAACCACCATTGTGCCCAAAATCAGTAATCGATAAACAAGAATATACATGAAAATTTCTACAAATTTATATACATATATGAAAAAATTATTTAGTAAGAAGATATAAAACATAGCGGTAAAACAACAATGAATAAATCCAAGGTTCAGTCTCTGATTTAAATAGTGGACCATACATCGGTATTCAATACAAACAACAGATCACAAATCATTCCCTAAGAAATGGGTCATAAAAAATTGTAAATTAAAAATCATAAAAAATGGATCATAAACATATCATAGAAGAAGAAATAAAAAATGAAACCAAAAATACACAAAGAAAACCAGAAGGTCTGCCTCGCTAGGATGAAGAAAACTTGATACCCTCTTCAGATGTCAGATGAGATGTTTGGAGGCAGTAGAGTGGTGTGATTCGACCTTCGATTCACTGAGGAGGGGTGTCAGCAGTGGGTGGATTTCATGGAAAGCTTCTATATCATGACTGGTTCACAAATTTTTATTGTTTTTAAAATAGATCGGGACACTTTTATCAGTTCTTACCAATAAGTGCTGATAAAGAGCTCTTTTACCAGTGTTAAACTTATAGCACTGATAAATTTTCATTTTATCAGTTCTTTGTTTATCAGTGATAAATCTTCATCTTTATCAGCTCAAAAAAATCACAGATAAAGATTATTTTATCAGTTCTTATTACTGAAGTGTTGTTAAAGTATTTATAATTATAATTATAAATAAAAAAATTAAATATTTATAAATACTTAATATATATATATATATCAATATAGTAAATATATTAATTTTTAAATATATTTATTATAATTTTATAATTATTTATTTATAATTATTAAAATATTTATAAAAAATATTATTTATATCATTATATATAATTATATAATTATATATATATATAATAAATATATATAAATACAAATATAGTGAATATATCCATTATTTAAGTAAATTTTTTATAAATTTAATAATTATTTAAATATACATAGTTATTTATTTATAATTATATAAATACTTCTAAAAAATATTTATTTATTTATAATTATAAATATAGTGAATGTAAATTTAAAAATATTTTTATTTATAAATATTTTTTACAAATATGTTTTTAACATTATTAATGAATATCTAATTTTGATTGTATGCATATATGTTAAAAATGAGTGAAATTGAATAAATTAAGAATATAGGTACGCTTTAATAATGTTGAAAAATGGATAAGTTCTATGTGTGTGCATATTGTATATAAAAATGCATTAATTAAATATATATGAAATCAATATAACACACATTTGATCTTTATTAAATTGGAAAATCCAATGACATTTAATTATATGTCGATTACTATGCAATTTTTCAATATTTTTAATTCATATTAATTTTTAATTATATACCATTATTCAATAAATATATAACAATTTAATGTAAAGTGAAAATATATTTTGTAATATATAAATCATATTTATATACATTAATATATATCTATGTATTTAATATATAAAATTTAATAACATTAATTATTATAATTATCTAATTAATAAAATGTTTAATATTTAATAATGTAAAATCAATAAATTAATTTTTATCGATAATTATTTAATTAATAGAATTTGTAATATATCTTTAATAATCAAATTTTTATTTTTTATTTATTTAATTATTTCATTTTATTAGTGCTAAAAATGCGTTGATGAATGAAATATTTATCAGTGCTAAATATAAAGTGTTGATAAAGTATACCCTTTTTCAGCTCTAAAAATAAAGCACTAATAAAGGATACCCATTATCAACACTAAAAAAAGTGCTGATAAAAGGTTAAATTTATCAGAACCTTCTTTAGTGCTGATAAATATGTCATTTATCAACATTTTCTTCTAGTGCTAATAAATAACAGAACTGTTAAAGTCATGTTTTGTAGTAGTGCATATTGAATGTTACCCATTTTTACACTTTAATGAAGGATGTAAAAACATTTCCCTTTGTAATAAAAAAATAAAGTAATAAACTCTATGTTTATATAAACTTTGATGATGTAAAAAATAAAATTAATTAATCTAGGCATTAATTATGTCTATAGACTTCTCAATATGTGATAAAAATCATATAATTATATTTCAAGTGGATTTTGAATAAGTTTTATATCCAAATATATGCACTCATCTTCTATGAAATTATTAAAAACACCAAACTACAGGAATATTTGTCTTTTGATCTATCTCAACAAACACTCCTCCTTATTATACCCAAGATGTGTTATGGTTTTATTTTTGGTCAATAGATTAATATGTTGCTTATGTTGAAGAAATAATGAATTTTGATAAGGTAATGGGAATCTAGATTGAATATGGGTGTATGTGATAAGTGTTCAATCAGATCTAAAACCATCGGCATGAGAATCGGATCCATAACCATCATCAGGAGAATCAGATCCTGCACATCAGCATGACTCGATATGATCCATTGGATTGGGATGTTGACAACAAGAAAAAACCTACTAAAAAATGTATTGAGTTTGGAATTTAATCATATCATTATGAGAAATGAGATATGGATGTGAATCAGTCTTAATAAGAGTCAACCTTAGAAGATTATATGTGAGACCAAAAGGTTGGGAAGTAATTAAACTTCCAAATATTAAATATAAATATTCTTTGTTGACCATGGTGCTCTCATAAATAATATGTTATCTGGAAAACATATGATGAAACACTTTTTAATGAAAGTGATGAGCTGGTATTTCCAAACATATTGAGGATTGATTGGAAAGAAAGAAGTTTCTATAATTCTAGGAAGTTAAAATACTTCCCAATGTGATTAATATGATACAATAATAAAAATAATGATCTTTATCTATTCATTGAAAAAAATAATCTTCTTAGAAACTAATAAAAAATAACTATTAGATATTTAAAAAATGATGATATAAAAAAATAATTTAACTTTTTTAAAAACATTTTCTATGATTTAAATACCTTACTTTCAAACTAGTGTGTAATAGGTGAAGAAATAGTTTTTTATAAAAATATAGTTTTAAGAAAAAAACTGGATTTATTCTTATCACGTGCCTAGAAAAATATATTAAATGAATGATAAAATTTTTTATTAAATATATAATATATAAATATCATTAAAATAATTCACTGATATTGATTAATATAATTTATTATGATAAAAACACATTGTTTTCCTGGAAATATTTTTCTGGTAAACTTTTATTTTAATTTTAAATTACTTTTATTTTCATTTCTAATAAATTGATAACTAATGAATTTATTTTATACATTTTTAACCATATAATATTTATAATTTAGTTATTCTTATTCATACCTTCCATTTTATATTCATGTAGATAATGGTATACTATGTTACTGCTCATTTGGACTTGGGGTTACATGCATCACAAGATATCAAAGAGATTAAATTTATTTAAAAAGAAATATATGATAAAATATTATAAATGTACATTATAAACCCATTAAAATGAATTTAACCCTTAAAAATCTATTATTACAATATAAAAAAATGATAATATCTTAATATTATCACATCCTCGGGTTCCTATGTATTTTCTTTAAATTTCTAATTCTTCCATAGAACTTTAACAAGGTGATTAGTCATGTTTTGAAGTATTTTATCTCTATGGAAAAATATTTATACTATAATTTCATTATAGGAAAGATCATCATCCATTGTCAGGGCTTCTGAGTTTATTTGTTGGGATGGATTAGGTATGTACTTATATAGAAGAGATACATAGAACACATTGTGAACTTGAAACATGTTTAGTGGTATATTTTAGAGATAATCTACCATAAATACTAAATGATAATATAAAAATATATAATATACCTAGGTCTCGTCTTTCACATCATTTTGAATCTAATAACCATATTCTATAGTTAAATTTATAGAAAAACCATCTCACTAACTTCATATTCTAGATCAAAACAATGATTTTTAAAATAATTATTTTTATTTCAATGTTTCATGATGTGATATTAAATGGATATAGATTCATCTACCACTTATTTAGCTAGATCATGTCCCAGTGGATTTCATTCTATAACTTTATCCCTGCATGATGGATTTCTACACTTTTTTTCTATAAAGGGCTTTATAAATAGCCATTTGAAATCCTGAGTAAAAGATATTCTTATAAGAAAACATGACTATAGGAAGGTGATGATCCCAACCACATTTGAGTTTCCTAGAAAGATATATCATCATATCCTATAGGGTTTTAATTATTCATGTAGACATACCATTTTCTAAATGATTCTAAGTAGTGTTGAAATTTAACTCTCTATTAGATCCTGTAAATGAATTTTCCATAACTTCAAGACAACCTTGTATATTTATCAAATTAAATAGAATTTGGTGCTCTATTCAACCTTACCTCTTCCTTAATGGATACCCTAGAAATATTATCTTTAGATAAATATTTTATAATGATATGAAGTTTGATGACTTTGTATGGTGATCGACTACAACCCAAATAACATTATTTCTGATAGTCATTTTGGGGAATATAGTGAAAAAATCCATGGTGATGTTTTTTCATTTCCATTATGGTATGGGTAATGTTCATAAAATCCACTTATACTTATGTCTATCAACTGTAACATTATAACATACCAAGTAGTAATATACTTACTCTATAATATATCTTTTTATTTTTTCCCACAAAAATACTATTCCATATCTCTATACATCTTCGTACTTAATGGATGAATACAAAATGTTGTACTATAAGCATCATAAAATAACTAGTTAAAATATAGTATTTATAGAAAACAAAAATGGTTCCTAAAACTTATCATTCCTTTGTAATCAAGGTTGATCTTAGGTACATTTTTAACCTTATTCTAATGTTCCACATCTTCCTTCTATGCCTCTTAAATCATCACATGGATATATGGTTGCACACTAATTTGAGTAAGTTATTATTTATACCTTTACTTTAATACTTCTTGATCCATCCATTTCAAATTCATAAATATTGGGTCATTTTTTTATCCTAATCATAGATAATCTAGTATTATCCTTTTGACTCAAAGCATCAACCACCATGTTCACTTTCCCTGGGTGGTAATGTAATGATAAATCATAATATTTAATCAGATCCAACCATATTCTCTTGCACATATTCAACTCTTTATAAGTGAATATATGAATTAAAATTTTATTATTAGTATATATATTATACCATTATAAATAAACATAATTCCATTGTATCCTTAGTATATAATTTATGGCAGATAACTTCGAATCATGAGTTGGGTAATTTTTCTCATGAAAATTCAATTATCTGAGGCATATGCTATCACCGTATCATTATTTGTGAGAGAAAATTAAATTCCCATCATTGATGCATCACATTAGATTACAAACGCTTCTCCGATATTGGGTAATATAATCTTAGGTTCACAAACAAACCACCTAATTATTTCTTTGAAATTTTCTTCACATTAATCTATCCAAAGGAGTATATCTCCCTTCTAAGTTAACTTAGTGATTGGAATATATATCCATGAAAAATTTTCAAATAAAATCTAATAATATTCATCCAAACTAAGAAAACTATATATATTAGTCATATTGGATAGTGTATATTTATTTTCAATAAAATACATCTTTGATTGATCCATTGATATACCTTTATTTGAAACTACATGACTCTAAAAATAAAATTGTTGTAGCTAATATTCTCACTTTGGAAATTCCTCATAAAACTTATTCTTACATAGGGTTTTCTATAATATCCTCAAGGGATCTTCATACTCTTACTTTATCTTTGAATATATATGAATATCATCTATAAAGAGTTCCAAAAACTGATAAACGTAATCATTAAATAATTTCTTTAATAAATCCATGAATATATATTGTGAATTAGTGTGACCAAATGGAATAACTATAAATTCATAGACTATATAAATTTTATGGAATACTATCTTTGGTATATCTTCTTAATTGAACCTTAATTGTTTATGTCCAGAATAATGATAAATCTTGGATATGTATTGGTCTCTGTCTAGTTAAAAAAACAAGTCATAAATATGAGGTAGAGTATATTTTTTCTTGATAGTGATCTTGCTACTTTATTGATAATAAACATAGAGTCGCAATGACCTATATTTATTATTAAGAAAATGAATTAGTGAAACCCATGGAAAAATACTCTTCCAAATAAATACCTTTTCAAGATTCTCTCAGATTTTTTATTCAATTCCATCATCTCAATTACTTCCATTATATATGGAGACTATTAAATATATTTAGCATCGATTATAAGTTTTATTGAAAAATAAAGTTCAAAATTTGGTGTAGGAATAAGAAATAATTCATAAATCCATAAAAATATCTTAAAAATAGGCATATAATTGATGTGGAGTTTATCCCCAACCATATGAGATAAACACCCCTTACGTATGGGAATCATGACCCAAACAATGGATGTGATTTCCATCAGATGATCATATTTATCACCTTACTAATTTAAAATCATAGGTTGGTTCATAATATCAAATGTAACTCCCATTCCTCAAAAATTGAAGTGGGATATTAGTAGATAAATCTAATATATGCCTAATATAACATTATATTCAACTATAGAGAGAATAAAAATATTTTTTGGGATCACAATTCCATAATCTTCAACAGGAAAAGAATCATATACTTGATATGTGATCATCATGCCATCAGTATTTTTCACAGAAATTCAACATCTATGTATAGTGGTGGAATTTTTATACCCTCAAAAAATCTCCATATAAAATATAGTGGGTAAATATTGAGTCAAATAAGACATTATTAGTTTTAGAGTGAATGGTAAGTGTACATTTCACCATAGAGGCATCATACCCCTCATTAGAAATAATGATCATTGAGATTTTCGTTTGTTTCTCGGAATAGATAGTTGGTAACAAAAATCATCATCATGAACCTTTATATTTTAACACTGGTTATAAAAATTCCAAAGATTCTTTTTATTTTAAGCAATGGAGTGTGTGTGGTTCACTCTCTAGCTTTTTCTCTATATTTGAATGATTAGATAACTTCATCTCATAACTCAATCATTTGACATTTCAATGACTTTCCTTTCCGCTTTTAAAACATTTAAAAGTCCTATTAAGATAAATCCCTCCATTTTTTCCACACTTTGAGCATAAAGGAAGGATCGTCTTCTTCTCTCCGCGGTTTTTAGAGTTTCCATTGAATTCCATATTTATTTAATTATTTAAACCATGAGATTTATGGGTAACTCTAATATCTATTTCCACCCTGATAAAACATAAAAATATTTATTCAAATATACTAATGTCCCTTATACCTAATCCCATTTGTAGAAATTATTTTAAGCCACTTAGGAACTGATAAAACATACTTTCAGGTTTGATGATAATACTAGATGTGTACCATGCAAGTGTTGTAAAAGTTTCCTCACAGGTACCAACAATTTATTAATCCTTTTGATTTACCTCATATAATTCCTTATCCATATCCATATGAATATTTCAAGGAAATTAATTAAATAAAAATTATCTCTTAATCTTATCCCAATTCATGGAGTCAATTATATCATGCTTCCTCATATTCCTGATATCATCCATCAATTTATTCTCATTTCTTCAAAAAAGATAGACAAACAAAATTAATCGTTCATATTTTGAGCACAGGAGAATGGGAAGTATATTTTCCATGGTACTAATCCATTTCTAAGTGACTATTTATTTAATAGACCCACTAAAAGAAGGTGGATGTTTCCTCATAAAGGACTCAATAGAATGTTGTTACCCCCTTTGTTCGTTTTTCATATAATCATGATTCATAGCTAGAGAAAATTTCATAAGAATAATAACAACATTTTTCTTTTGAGATCCCATAAATTTTGTTTTATTTGGAGAAAATTCATTTAATTTACTATAAAATTCACCATTAACATGGTTCCATTGGTTTCCAACCGTTGGTAAAAATACAACAATCATAGTGTGGTTAAAAATAGTCATAGTGAAAAACCATATAATCCTAAAAATAATTTATAGGTTGTTTAAGTACTGACACATTCTTTTCAACCTATGTAACCTTATATTTTATCTAGGTTATTCATAATCATTATCTATTCAAATCCTCTTGATGGTTTTTAAATAAAATGTAAATTAACCCAATAATATCCCCATGTTTGTTAAAACAAGTACACATTAAGGTCACACTCGTCGTGCAAAATAATGATGGATGAGAAATACTAGACTAACACTTTTTAATGTTATTGACTCTAGGTGAGTCTGTGAAAAAACTACAACAACTTGTAGTATCCAGACATTGTTGTTTTACTAGGATAACTACACTCTTTTTTTACCATAACATATGATTTTATCCAATACATAAGATTATCCTAAGTGTTCTCACTCATGTTTTTTCATCATAGATTCCCAATTTTAACTAATATATGATCTCATAACAACTCTAGCGACCCACACATTTCATACATTTATATCACATTGTCAAAGATGAATGTTCTTTATATTAAACAAGGATCCATTCTAGAACATTATATTGCTAGTGACCTGAAAACATGGATATAAAAAACACTTTTTCATAAGTGGACTACATAATCAAACAATTTGTTCTTCACAACTATTTAAATTATTAGAAATACAATACATAATAACATTATTCATATCCTGGGGAATGAAACATAAGAAAGGGAGAGTTATGATGCTTAGTAATGTTATAACAGAGATATATCAATGATTACTTAAACATAACATGATAACAAGGGTATGAGAATATGAGCATAACATTTGAAAAATATACCCTACATGTCATATATTATAATCTTCGTTCATTTAATAAATCATTTTAGTTAATAAGAAAATAATTGAAAGGGGATAAAATAATATGATCAATGATAGAAAATATATGTATAATATGTGATTTTATAGACTACACATAAGCACATAAAATTATTTCATTAGTAGTGAACCCTAAATTTTGAGACTATCATAGGGGATTGGGTTCACTCCCCAAAAAATGGTATTATTAAAGGTTCGCTCCCAAGACTATCATACTAGATGAAGTCAATTACTGAACTAGGTTCACTCACCATTGAATTCTTATTTATCTCAAGATATATCCATCTTTTCCCAATGAATTTTAAGGATATATAATTATGGAACCACAAATCACATAATTAAAATCATACCCATATATGTGACAAAAGATCATTAAACATTCATTATATCACAAACCATGAAAATAAAATGGTCTAATAAGGATTTTATCATAGAATAACCCATGGAAAATAAATGGGATTCTTAAATATCTTGTTATCATAACCAATTACAATCCATTGAAATAATAATGATGGTATCATTAGATCATATCCCAAATAAATATTTGGAAACATCAAAGGATTATATATTATATAGAAAATTATTTTAAAAGATCACTTAGATCATTTTTTAGAAAAAATATCCATTCCAAATTAAGATCGCTTATTTAAATATTTCCCAAATATTGACTAAAATTTTTCATTGAAAATAACCTTAAAATTTTAAAGGATTGATTAAATATTTTATTGTTAATTATAACAAAAAATTATATTTATGACATATATGTTAAATTGAGGTGGTTATCTGAGTGACTTCATCTTCCCCCTCTTGGTTAGGGTTCTTATTCGGTAGTGATTTGAAGGGGGGAGGCTTGTCTGCTTCCTATATAGCATCTCCTCCCCTATTTTCTTTCTACCCTACTTTCTTATCTTCCTAATGGCCCTAATTTCTCTCATATACTATTTATTACAGGGTTTTATCACTCTAGTGGGATTTCCTTCATTCATATTTATTGTTCTCCCTTTTGTTCGGGGTTCTTCTCAAGAGGGTTTCTATAGATGAGGTTTTTTGGGTCCCAGTCTACTAGAGAATGCATTGTTTTTATGCTTTTGATTCTCCATGTTAAATATGTTAGTCTCACTTCCTCTTCTCTTACCATATTCTTTTGGTATATTCCCCTCTTATCCAGGAGCACTAGTTTTTCAATATGGTTTGGGAGGTGCTGGTTGAGGCAGCATCCTTGTCCCAAGAGAAGTAGCCTGTTATCTGATGTTGAGGGTTCTAATTTGGCTATAATATAGTTCTTATGGAATTTATTTGATGGAGGATTTTTTTTAAGGGATTTTAGGTTTTCATGGTGAATTTTTGAAGGTGGTCAACAACGTACCATGTGGCACATCCCTTATCAGGTTCCTTTGTAATTTTAATGGAGCTTCCTTCTTGATGGTCATGTTAGTGTGAGTTTTGAGGTTTCAGGTTCCTCATCTTAAATGATGATGGTGGTTATAATTTACTTGGTCATTTGGTTTTGATGTTTCTTATTTTTATTCACTGGTATTCATAGTGGTCTGAATTTTTTTCTCAAGGTGTCTCATCCAAAGTATTTGGTTCCTGGTTCTGTGATTATTTTCTTTCTTGGGTTGTTTGTTTCTACTTTCTTGATGGTGGATGTTTTTTGCAGTTTTGAATTTTTTTATTTATTGGAGTTGTTCATCCGGTGTGTTTCTTGGACATTTACAATGGTTGAAGGTTGTGGTTCTGATGGTATTGGGGATGATGATGGTGGTGGTGGATTGCTTTGAGTGATCACAACAACATGTCATTATTTCTATCCACCGATGTAACCTCATTTGACATGTGGCATGTTGAAATAAGTGCATACCTCATGATGTAGTTGTATGCAGATGATTGAATTTTGAATTTTCTTATGGGATGTTAAATTTTGAACATTTGACACTTGTTTAGTGGAATTTTTTTTATTTCATCTATCTATTGGGTTATCACTTAACCATAAAGTGACTTTTATAAAATAAAAAATATAGATTTGGAGGACATATATGTTTAAAGAAATATTACTTTCAAACTTTCTGTAACCTGTCTTAATCACCTCATTCAGAAAATTATAGGGAGATTCCTTTTAAAAAAATTAAAAAAATTAAAAAAATTGTAAAATTTACATTAAACAATAATTTTAGAATAGTAGAAACAATATTTAAAACATTTTTAGAAAACATAGACATGAAAGTGAATGAATTTTCAACGGAAGGGATAAATAAAGTCGTTTACCCATAAAAGCATTATTTCAGTATATTAAGTACTTAATGTGAGGAAACTTAAAGTAAAACATATATTGTCAAGAAATAAAGTTAGGGGAATAAAATTAATGAGTTCATTGTAGAGATATCATAATATTTTATTATTGTAACTTAATTAACATTAATCCCAATAAACAATGATATTGTAACATAAAACCCTTACCTCATGTCCAACATAATTTATGCATGATTGAACCACCTATATAATAAATATAGATTTATTATGAATCTATTATAGACACCTGATTATTTATATCATAACATATATGATTTATATAAAACCTTTTATCTTATATTTATTAAAAATTAATTATTATAATCAATATTTCTGGTGATGACTACTTTTTTTCTTGTATTTTTTGGTACTTCTACATTTATCATGGTTTTATCATCTAAAAAATGTTAATAGAGAGAAAAAAATAATATAAATTCATTAAATACATATTTATATTCATCCTTTATAGTTAAATATAGAAAAATGTTTGACACCATTTGATTCTTGCTCAAATTTACCCAAGAGATGAAGGCAGAACGGTCCTTGTAGTTTAGCTTGGGTTATCGAATCCTCAGTGACCTAAGAAGAAACCTATAGACACGTACATTATATGGACTATTTTTGGCTATGAAGTGTCCAACTTGGGTTTATTTTATATGGGTTTAAAGGATAAATAACAGATTTAATTGAATTGAATTTAAAATAATGAGTTGATCCTGGGTTATCGCTCGGGGTGGATTGGACGTATTACCTTTTCAATGATTTCAATTTCTTATATTTGAGATGGGTTCATTTAAAAAGAAAAAACAACATCATCACATACTGGTTTAATTCCTACATACTTTAATACTAATCACCTATACACTTTAAGGATCAAAGTTTTTAGCACTTCAAGGTAAAGGTTCGTATTAGCACATGAAGTGTGTGGCCTTAAATTCAACAAGGACGATGGAGTTTAAAAATCATCAAATATAAATCTCAATTTAAGAAGTTATTATACATTAATGGGGTGATAAATAACATCCAATACATCCCCTTGCTACTCCCTTAGATCAACCCATAAGTGGTTTATCCCTCCATTGATTCTATGATTTCAATGGAAGCAGAAAGTAGACTCATGAGGGAGGAAATGGAGAAGTAAAGAAAATAATAAAAATAAAATGATCACTCCACCGTTGTGTGAATAATTTCACAAGATTTGGTGTGAATAAATTCACACCTTGAGGTAATGGTATCAAAGTGAGATGGATAACAACATAATAAGAGGAGAATAAGAACTTTTATTAAGAAACTAAAGTGAATTGAACAACTTACATGTGAAAGACAAACATGAGACAACAAAATCGCAGCATAACATTACAATTGAACAAAGCACAAAAGATGAAAAACTCCTTCACCACCACTGCCTTAAATAGTCATTTTGGGAGCCTTGGGTCGAGCCTCAAACAGTAAAAAAGACCTCACTTGAGTATGGTAGGCCTAGGGTGGTGGAAAGTAAGGGAGAGGATACTTTTCCACCCTTGACCTGAGGTGGAAGCCACCTTGATTCCACTGAACAGAAGTGCTTGTAAGTCCTTCTATATGGCCGAATACGAGTGGACCATACGATAATAAAATGGATCCCCAGATGTCTCCTACCCGCCTGTAAGATTTGGGCCCATTTGGAGTTATGGATTCGGAGATATGATTAGATTAGTGGACTATTTATCTGGGATGCAGAATCTGGCCCAGAATTTTATCTCTAACTTGGTCCGATTAAATGGACACCATGGAGGCAGAATTAGCATTTGATCCTGAAGAGTTATTTGTTACTCTAGATTTATTCTAGCATTACACGAAATTTGGGATTCATTGTGCCTGTATGTTGGGCCCCACAGTCTCATCAGTGGCCTGGTGTCCAATATGACTTCTCCAGAATTGTTTCCTTTCATCACAAAATATCCCCATCTTCTTCCATTAATTCTCCATTGATCCCTAAATCAAAAATGTTCATATTGGAGTGTAGATCAATTTCCCAAAATATCAAATTAAAATATGTATAATTATATTCCTTAAAATGAAATTAATCATTGGGTACTTTAAATGATGTTCAAAAATGTACCACATAATAGTGCATTTTAAGAAAGAATTGCAATCATAATGTGAAATGATGCTCAAAGTGTAAAATGCACTAAAATGGTGTTTATGAATAATAAATAAAATGAATATTATATAAATTAACAATTAATATTAGCCACATTTAGTGGCTAATCACACCCCCCAACTTGAGTTTTGCTAGTCCCGAGCAAAATATATCTCAACAATATGAAATTCGAATTCCATTTTCCAAAAACATTTTAATACACAATGATCACCAGAAACCCTTATAAAAAACAATCATTAAACCAATCAAAATAATTTAATACAATATAGTTTCATAAGAAGATCCCAATCCCAAGTCCATTCCTTTTTTCAAATTTATTGTCATATTTCATCCAATATCAATTAAGTATGAGGATGTGTTGTGCATCACAATAGACATGGGGGTTCATCTTTATTCAAGGGGAAAATTACGGAAGCACTAGGTGGAATCACATTTCAATATTAATATGAGTATTCAATTTTTTTTTGTATTATATATTTTTTTTTTGTTTTTTTTTTGTTTTTTTTTTGTTTTTTTTTTTTTGCGATTTTTCCATGGTAATTGAAATTGCACTCAAAAGAGTAAACCCATGTAGCGAGACTGTGCCGATGACTCCCAGGCTCAAAGAACTTAGGACACCAAGTGAATCCCACATACTCAGCCATCATCTCAATTTAACTCAGTCAAAAACAAATTCAAATTACCAAAAATAGAGATAAAATTACTAACTCTAGGCCAGACAACTATGGAGTCACGATCCCCAAGTGTTGAAATCCACTCATTAGGTCATTTCATTGCTCTAAATGCAAATTTATTGTTTTTTTTTGTTTTTTTTATTTTATACTCATATTAAAACTAAAATGATCACCAAACCTATGCTATTTATTTGGGGGACCCCATGAACTCAAACTAATACCCCACTATCCAAAGGACGTGCATTGTGATCTTTTTTTTATTTGGATGAAAATATAAACGATGAAATATCACATTGGATAGCCACACTTTCCAAAATATATTCTCATGAAATTATACAAGGATTAAAATCAGAATTAGGGGATGCTAATTTATTTGATATTCAGTTTCAAAGTGTGCAATGTGTATTACCATGTTCAAAGTTAAAGGAATTTTTCCTTCCATTTACACTTTTTTTCAAATAATTCATTTTTTTTTACACAAAATCATTTTTCATTTTATCTCCCCCCCAACTTAAAATAAAACTGTCCCTAGTTTCGTAAAAATAAAATTTAGAATGGGGTAGAGGAATAAAAGGGGAGTTCAATAAGGAAATTGAAATAATAGGATCATGGAATGAAGTCACCTGGTCATTGAAATTTGAAGTTCTTGCCGCTCCAATTTAGTCTTTTGATATCCATGTCTCTTGCAAAGTTCCCTAGTGTAAAAAGGAAAATAAACAAACAAAACAAAACAGTATATATATATATAATTAAAATATAAGTATATATATAAAATAAAATTAACTGATGATACATTGTCTTCTTTTTAAATTTCTGGGTAAGGTATTACTCAAGGATCACACCACGTGACATGGATGAATATGGTGCTCCCCTTTTGTACCCATCCATACTCATAATATAAGAGTAGGTCAAAAGTTTATTTTTATTATTATTATTATTTATTTATTTATTTTAAATATCAAAATGATTAATTAATCTTATTTGAAAGATAAATATGATTCAGAAAGATTAGAAACATGAAAATCACAGGTTTCCTCCCATGCAGCGCTTTTGTTTAACGTCGTTAGCCCGACATGGATCCTAAATCTATCAATTTTTTTCCGGTTCATAGGTTGGCTTAGTTAACTCAACCTCTATTTCCTGTTTATTGAATGATTCAATGAATGGTTTTAACCTATGACCATTGACCTTGAAAATGTGACCACTAGTGGGATCTTGAATCTCTACTGCCCCATGGGGGTATACATGATGCACTATGAAAGTCCCTGGCCATCTAGACCTTAACTTTCCCAGGTGTAAATGAAGTTTTGAACTATACAAGAGCACAAGTTTTCCCAGTTCAAAATGTTTGACCTTGATATTCCTAGATTGGTAGGCTTGAACTCTAGCTTTATTGATCCTTGAATTTTCATAAGCCTCCATCCTTAGTTCCTCCAGTTCATTGAGATCTAATTTTCTTTTTGTTCTAGCTAATGAGAGGTCATAATCCATTTTCTTAATTGACCAAAAGTCCTTATGCTCAATTTCAACAGGTAAATGGAATGATTTTCCATAAACCAACCTATATGGTGACATTCCTCGGATGGTTTTGTACGTTGTATGATATGCCCAAAGAGAATCCAAGAGTTTCTCAGACCAATCTTTCCTAGAAGGATTGACAGTTTTCTCAAGAATTTGTTTTATTTCATGATTAGCTAACTCATCTTGACCATTGGTTTGAGTATGGTACGTAGTGGAAACTTTATGAGAAATCTCATACTTAGACATGAGTGAAGAGAATGGACGGTTGCAGAAATGGGTCCCTCAATCACTGATTATAGCCCTAGGAATTCCAAATCTAGAGAAGATTTTTTCCTTGAGAAATATAATCACAGTTTGATGATCATTGAATTTTGTAGGAATGGCCTCAACCCATTTAGAGACATAATCTATAGCTAAGAGAATGTAAATATATCCCCTAGAGTTTGGGAAGGGACCCATGAAATCAATTCCCCAACAGTCAAATATTTCAACCACTAAGATGGGAGTGAGTGGCATTTGATTCCTTTTTGTGATGGATCCTACTTGTTGACACCTAGAACAGCTTTGAAAAAATGTGTAGGAGTCCCTTGAGAGGGTGGGCCAGAAGAGACCACATTGAATAATCTTAGCAGATGTTTTCTTAGAGGAAAAGTGACCTCCACATGCCTCACTATGACAGAATTTAAGGATGGAATCTTTTTCATATTCAGGTACACACCTTATAATGACTTGGTCAGGTAATAACTTATAGAGGTATGGATCATCAAACACATAGCTCCTAACATTAGAAATGAATTTCCTTCGAGATCGAGTTCCTAAGAATTTTGGAATTACTCCTATAACTAAGAAGTTGTCTATGTCAGCATACCAACGGCAATCACTCACAGAGTATAGGTGTTCATCAGGAAATGAATCAGACACAGAAAGGTGATGTGAGTTGTCTTTGAATTCCATCCTAGAGAGGTGATCAGCTACAACATTTTCAACACCCTTTTTATCCTTGATTGTGAGGTCAAATTCTTGTAAGAGAAGGACCCACCTAATCAGTCTAGCCTTAGCATCTTGTTTTTGGAAGAGGTATTTTAGTGCAGAATGGTCAGTGAACACAGTGATGGGGGATCCTAAGAGGTAGGACCTAAACTTCTCTAAGGAAAACACAATAGAAAGTAACTCCTTTCCAATAGTGGTGTAGTTGATTTGGGCATCATTTAAGGATTTTCTTGCATAAGCAATGACATAAGAAGTTTTATCACAATGATGTCCTAACACAGATCCTACAGAAAAGTCACTGGAATCACACATAAGTTAGAAAGGAAGGTTACAATTTGGATATTTCATAATGGGAGGAGAGGTGAGAGAGGATTTGAGAGTTGAGAATTAACCCTCACAGCTTTCTGTCCAAACAAATAGAGCATCTTTTACTAGGAGAGCACAAAGGGGATGGGAGATTGAAATAAAGTCCTTGATGAATCTTCTATAGAAACCAGCATGTCCTAAGAAAGACCTCACTTCCTTGATAGTTTTGGGTGATGGAAGGTGACGAATGATGTCAACCTTATCTTTATCAACTTCAATCCCCCTACCTGAGACTAGATGGCCTAGAACTAGTCCCTCTTTAACCATGAAATGGCATTTTTTCCAGTTTATAACCAGATTCTTTTCTTCACATCTTGACAAGACTCTCTCCACATTCTGCAGACATCCCTCAAATGTATCCCCAAACACAGAGAAGTCATCCATGAAGACCTCTAGAAAATACCCTACCATGTCTGAGAATATTCCCATCATGCACCGCTGGAAGGTTTCAGGAGCATTGCATAAACCAAAGGGCATGCGTTTGAAGGAAAAGGTTCCGAATGGACATGTGAATGTAGTCTTCCCTTGATCCTCTAGGGATACCTCAATTTGATTATACCCTGAGTACCCATATAAGAAATATTAGAAGGCATGGCATGCCACTCTCTCAAGGACTTGGTCAATGAATGGTAAGGGGAAATGGTCCTTCTTGGTGAATGAGTTTAGCTTACTATAGTTAATGCAGACCCTCCATCCATTACTCACCCTTGATGGAAGAATCTCTCCATCCTCATTGGTTATCACTGTGACTCCATCCTTTTTTGGAACCACTTAGATTGGGCTCACCCATTCACTCTCAGCTATGGGATATATGATACCAGATTTTAACAATTTTAGAAGTTCTTTCCTTACTGTCTCCATGAGATTAGGATTGAGTCGCCGTTAAGGTTGACTACATGGCTTTGAATCAGATTCCAGAACAATCCTATGAGTCCTAATAAGTGGGATAATCCCGGTAATATCAAACAGGGTCCAACCAATAGCTTTCTTATGTTTCCTAAGAACATCTAGAATCATCCACTCATTATTGGCTTCAAGAGAAGAAGAAATGACAATTGGATGTGTTTTATTGTCTCCTAGGAAAGCATACTTGAGTACAGCGGGAAGTTACTTCAATTCAAGATCAGGTTGGTTTGGAATTTCAGTAGAAGATTGGGACATTGGATCAAGTTCAATTTCTTTTTTTGGAGTTTTAGATAGGATTTATTCCCCACATGTAGAAGTTTCAGCTACTAGATTGGCTTGGTCAGATTTAGGGAAGGATGTTGGAGTGGTCTCCATGAAAGTGTTTTCTTGAAAGGTTTCACTGATTGTTGGACCTAAGACTTCATCATAAGATCAATTTGAAAATGATTCAAGCCAAGGAGATAAACTTCCTTCATATGAAAAAAGTAAATCAATCTCATCCTGACTTAAACAGCCATCAAATATTCCTTGATGTTCTATGGATTCATTATCAATGCTTTCTATCATGTTTACTTTATTTATTTCCTCTTCATCCCCTATTTGTGAGCTTGCATTATAGATGTTCAAGTCTAGACTCATGTTTCCAAAGGTGATGGTCATGTTCCCATTTCGGACTCAGATTACAAAGTTGATTGTTTCAAGGAAAGGTCGACCAAGTATGATGGGGGTTTGTTCCTTATTTCCTAAGTTTGGATGGTTGTCAAGGACAATGAAGTTAGCAGGGTAGATGAAGTTTTTAAACTTTACCAGAACATCCTTTAAAATCCCCTTTGGAACCCTAATGCTTTTTTCAGCAAGTTGAAGTGTGACAGATGTGGGTTGGAGTTCTTCTAGGCCTAACTGGCAGTACACAGCATATGGGATGAGATTGACACTAGCACCTAGGTCACACAAGGCCTTGACAAATTTTCTCTCTCCTAGTTCAACATTGATGTAAGGTTAACCCGGGTCTTTGAACTTGGGAGGAATGGTCCCTTGAATGGTGGTACTCACATTATCATCCAAAAGGACTTGGATTTTATGTGAAAATTTTCTTTTAAAAGTGCACAAGTCCTTAAGTTACTTTGAGTAGGCAGGTATGGTTTGGATTACATCGAGAAGGGGAATGTTCAACTTGACTTGTGAGAAGATTTCCCTCAATGTTTCACTCAGTTCAGGCTTGGGTTTCCCCCTCATGCGTTGAGGAAATGGTGTAGGTTGTGGGGTTGTTTGTTGAAGAGTTTTTTATTTGACAATTTTATCGTGTTTTTCAATTTGATCATTTGGTTCATTTGAATTTTCGTCCAAGTTTGAATCTTCATGTGGGTTTTGAATTAGTTGTTCAGTTTTATCAATTGATTTCCCACTTCTTAAAATAGTCACAGCCTTTAGTTTTTCATGAGTTGTTTGAGTACAACTTGAATCTCCCCTTGAAGTTGAGGATGGAACCGCCTGAGTAGGCATGGGTGCCTTTCCAGTTTTGATGGTTTGAAGTTCTTGTTTTAGGGAAGATACTTCTGAGGTCATCCTCTCCATTTGTTTGCACCGTTTTTCTAGTAGGCTTTGTGGAACAATTTGGGTTGGTGCTTGAGAATATTGGTTTATCCTGGGGGGGATATTTTGGAGGTGGGATGGTTTGTTAAAAATGGACCGGTGGATGTTGGTATTGGATAGGTTGTGTTTGGAACTGGTTATGGGTTTGATAGTTCTGATGGGGGTAAGGATTTTTTCCCTGTGGTTGGCTAGGTTGTTAGTTATCTTTCCAGCAGAAGCCTGGGTGGTCATTATACCTTGGGGTGAAGTTGTTTTGGTAATGAGGCTTTTGAAAGTTCAAATCATTTACTTCCTCTGGGGGTCCTCCTAAAAGAACATCCTTTATGGATGGAATGGTTGGGCAGTTTTCTGTCTTATGGTCATGTTTGTCACAAATTGTGCAAACAGGGTCAACAGTTTGGATTTCATGGACTTTCCTAAGGTCTATCTCTTCAACCTTACTAGAGAGTGCTGCGATTTTAGCCCTAAGGATTTCCTCTTATCTAAGTGTATGAATTCCAGTATTTATTTTTGGATTTTCATAATAAGGTGAAGTTCCCCATGTTTTTTTTTTTTTGTTCAGAAAGGCTTTCTAGATACTCGTAAGCATCATTTGGGGATTTATTTCTAAAGGTTCCATTACACATCATGTCAATGAATTGTTTGTTCCCTAGACCCAACCCTTCATAGAAAATTCTCACTTGTTCAGGAATAGAAAAACCATGGTGTGGAACCATGTTTATAGTGTCTTTGAACCTCTCCCATGTTTCATAGAATGACTCTCCCTCTTTTTCAAAAAAGTTTTGGATACTCTTTTTAAGTGAAATTGTTTTGTGGTGGGGAAAGTATTTTTTATAGAATTCTCTTTGTAGTTGGTCCCAAGAGTTGATGGATTATGGTCTCAAATTTTTTAGCCAATTTTTAGCTCTATCCTTTAAAGAAAAAGTAAATAGCCTCGTATTATCTGATTTTAGTTGATGTGGGGGACACATGGTTTCTACAATGTCATTGAACTCCTTAATGTGACGGTAGGGCATCTCGGACTCCATTCCATGGAATGAGGGAAGATAGTTTAGGACATGGGGTTTAAAGATGTAGTTGGAATATCCTAGTAAATTGTGTCTAATGCATGAGGGGTCATTGGACCAGGAAGGTGTGAGGTAGTCATTCATGGTTTGATCAATTGCATTCCCCAATTTTGGGGCTGCCTCATTTGGGTTTCCATTTTGGTTCCCACCTGGGTTTATGAGTTGGTTTCTTTAAATACATTCCATTAAAATAGGATCAATTTTGGACTCCAGGTTATTAGGAAGATTAGGATCTAAGGGAAAGATTTCCCTTGGTGTACTTGACTCCCCAACCCCAGGACTATCCACCCTAACTATATGGTTTGATTGATCGCGGGTGTAGGCGGACATGCGCCAAAAGAAAAAAAAACGAGAAAGGGACAAGATAATATAATTTGGATGAGAAAATAATAAATGGGGGAGAATACAATGAGTGTTTAGATGAATTACTTGGGTCCCCGGCAATGGCACCAAAATTTTATTCTCGCTCAAATTTACCCAAGAGATGAAGGTAGAACGGTCCTTGTAGTTTAGCTTGGGTTATCGAATCCTCAGAGACCTAAGAAGAAACCTATAGACATGTACATTATATGGAATATTTTTGGCTATGAAATGGCCAAATTGGGTTGATTTTATATGGGTTTAAATTATAACTAACATATTTAAGTGAATTCAATTTAAAATAATGAGTTGATCTTGGGTTATCGCTCGGGGTGGATTAGATGTATTACCTTTTCAAGGATTTCAATTTCTTATATTTGAGATGGGTTCATTTAAAAAGATAAAACAACATCATAACTTACTGGTTTAATTCCTAAACCCTTTAATACTAATCACTTATACACTTGAAGGATCAAAGTTTTGACCACTTCAAGGTAAAGGTTCATATTATCACATGAAGTGTGTGGCCTTAAATTCAACAAGGACGATGGAGTTTAAAAATCATCAAATAAAAATCTCAATTTAAGAAGTGATTATACATTAATGGGGTGATAAATAACATCCAATCCAGACCCTTACTACTCCCTTGGATCAAATCATAAGTGGGTTATCCCTCCATTGATTCTATGGTTTCAATGGAAGCAGAAAGTAGACTCATGAGGGAGGAAATGAAGAAGTAAAGAAAACAATAAAAATAAAATGATCACTCCACCGTTGTGTGAATAAGTTCACAAGATTTGGTGTGAATAAATTCACACCTTGAGGTAACGGTATCAAATTTAGATTTATAACAACATAATAAGAGGAGAAGAAGAACTTTTATTAAGAAACTAAAGTTAATTGAACAACTTGCATGTGAAAGACAAACTTCAGACAACAAAATCGCAGCATAACATTACAATTGAAAAAAGCGCCAAAGATGAAAAACTACTTAACCACCACTACCTTAAATAGGAATTTTTGGAGCCTTAGGTCTAGTCTCAAACAGTAAAAAAGACCCTACTTGAGTATGATAGTCCTAGGGTGGTGGAAAGTAAGGGAGAGGAGACTTTTCCACCCTTGACCCGAGGTGGCAGTTAGCTTGCTTCCACCGAACAGATGCGCTTGTAAGTCATTCTATATGGACTAATAATAGTAGTCCATAGAAGAATAAAATGGATCCCTAGATGTCTCATACCCACCTGTAAAATTGGATCCCATTTGGAGTTGTGGATTTGGAGATATGATTAGATTAGTGGACTGTTATTCCAGGCCGCAGAATCTGGCCCAGAATTTTATCTTTAACTTGGGCCGCCTAAATGGACACCATGGAGGCCTAATTAGCATTGGATCCTGAATAGTGATTTGTTCTTATACATTTCTTCTATAATTTCAAGAAATTTGGGATTCATTGGGCCTGTATGTTGGGACCCACAGTCTCATCAGTGGCCTGGTGTCCAATATGACTTCGACAGAATTGTTTCCTTTCATCACAAAATATCCTCATCTTATTCCATGAATTATCCATTGATCCTTGAATCAAACATGTTAATATTTAAGTTTAGATCAATTTACCAAAATATAAAATTAAAATATGTATAATTATATTCCTTAGAATCAGATGAATCATTGGGTTATTTAAATGATGTTCAAAAATGTACCACATAATAGTGAATTTTAAGAAAGAATTGCAATCATAATGTGAAATGATGCTCAAAGTGTAAAATGCACTAAAATGGTGTTTATGAATAATAAATAACATTAATATTATATAAATTAAAAATTAATATTAGCCTCATTTAGTGTATAATCACCATTCATAGAGACGGTAGGCCACACATAGGCATGAATGCGGGTATCATTTTTCAACAGATTGAAAAAAATATGGTAAATAATGATTTATATTTATAAAATAATTATTAAATAATATAAATTTTCTATATGCATAAAATCCATACTTTTTACAATTTATGTAAAATGGAAATGAAAAATGGATCACATCGATTCATGGAGGAGGTAGTCCACACGCAATCTCGAGCGACGTTATTATTTTCAAACAGATTGGAAGTTAAGGATTTAGATGTGATATTATAATTAAAAATATATCATTTTTTCAAAAATATTATATATATATATATATATTAAATAATTAACTGTATATATCTATGAGATGCGTTGATTGAAAACTAATTACATCGGTTTACGAGGTGGTAGTTTGTCATACACATAATCGACAATTTCGTTTTCCATTTGATGGAAGAGGCGACGAATATAGGTTATGTAAAAAACAAAATAAAATATCATTTTATGTAAGATTCTGGTTCCATTATTTCATAATATTTTATGAATATTTAATTTAGTTATAAGATTAAATAAAATGAAAATTCATGTTTAAGAACTATACCTCTTCTTTAGACAACCTCTTTAAGTTTATACCTAAAACCTTCAGGGGGTGGTTTTGTAATCAATAATTGGAAACTAAATTTAGGGTATGGATTTAAAAAGGTATTTTTTATGGGATTTTATTGAACAAAAGGCTCTTTATGTTTTTAGGGGAGAGGTTATGGTGTGTTCTTTTATAAATGGGGAAGAGGACTCCCATAGAATTTTCGAAAATAATAAAAATATATTGACATATTACTCTCTCCAAATGGATCCTTTTTTTAGTTCAATAATATTATATGATATAGGATTGAAATTTATCCATAAAGTAGTATTTATATATTATTTTATGTTATTTTTACCCAAATATTTTTAGTCTATGCCCTGGTAAACATGTTCCAACCTTAACTGTTGTAATAGATTTTTATTATTTTTACTATTCATTATGAAAAAAAATTATGTTTTACTTATTAACTAATATTAATTATGCTGATTGTAAAATATTTAATTGATTTTATGATATTTAATTCATATAATTGGAAGTACATAATTTAAAATTAAACCCACAAATGTGATAAAAATCTGTTTTCCAAAGATAATATTTTCTTAAGTATAAAGAGTTTTTATATAAAAATTCAACATAAAATTTATTAAAATAATTTAAATTAGATTAATAATACTTTAATTGAACTAATTTTACTTTTAAACTAATAATAAAACAAAATTTAACTATGTAAATAGTTTAATCGAGAAGATAATATTTAATAAAAATCAATATTTTCAATATTCATTGAAAAGTAAATATTTTTAAAACATTATGAAAAAATAACTCTAAGATAATTTTTATATTTTAATTTTATAAAATTAAATAATATTTTTATATAAAATTTATAAAATTATAAAAAATTAATTAATTTTAAAATAAGTGTGCATATTGAGATGATGTAGTAGTTTTAGAAAAATAGAGTTTTTAAGCATAAAACTGGACTAATTCTTATCCCATTCCTAGAAAAAGTATTATAATAATGATAAAAATGGATTGAAATTATAATATATAAAAAATAATAATTTTTAAATGGTGAATAATATAATTTTTATGATAAAAATACATTGGGTGCATAAAAACCATTTTTTAGAAAATTATTTATTTTACTTGCAAATGATTTTTATATTCATTTATAATCATTGATAACCAATTAATTTATATTATACATGTGTAAATGATATAACTCTCATAATTTAGTTAGTATTATTCATAACCATTAATTTAATGATTAGGTTATAAAGGCATGCCATATTAAGTATCGCATAGACTCGGGGTTGTGTTCATCGCAAGAAGTTGATGAGATTAAATTTATTTAAAAAGAAATATATCATAAAATCTTGGGGTTTTAATGAAATCAAAGAAAACTTCATATAATGTTTTTAAAATTTGTAATAAATGAAGAAGTTATGGTCCCTTTTAAAAGTAAATTTTATAACAGGTGAAATTAATAGTTTTGAAGAAGACTTGAATTTTAAAATGGAACATCCAATAGTGGAGCCCTGATAAAGACACAACGGTTTCAAAATGTTTTACTGAAAAAACATTGAAAATTTTAGTTTTAAAAATAATTATTCATAATATAACATTGAAAAGGTATAAAGGTTATCAAACAGGTATGTGAAGTGTAAAAAAAACCTTGATTTTGAAATGACAGCAAAAACCTTTTGATCATTTGGAAATAACATTGTTGAATCACATATCAAAAAAGTGTAACCAATACATCCTCAAAAATAGAGATGAAGGGATTTATTAATTTTATATGATAATACACATAATTTTATTTCCAATTATAATGGATAACATTGAGTTGAATGAATATTATGAACAAGTAGGGGAGACCATCATTAAAGGGGATGGGAATTAATCTTAATAGTGATACACTTTTTGAGAAAGAAATTAATCATGATTTAAATTATAAATTTCACATTTGATATATATTTTTATTATAATATCATCATGGAATATATGTAATCCATATTGTAAAACTATATTAAAAAATAATCATTTATGACTAAAGAAATATGTTGAGTCAAGAAAAACCCTTATAACTTTTTAAATTTTTGAGTAAAATCCCAAGGGAGAAGGAAATTTGAATAGAACATTGAATAATATAAGATATACATAAACCAATATTCAAAAATATTAAATGTAAGTAGATACACCATTCCATGGAAATAACTTTTTATAATAAGATATATGGATGATTGGGTGAAAAATTGATATAAGAAACCCTTACAAATTTGGTATCTTTTGAATCAAAGGTAATCTAAAAAAATAAAAATATATGGATCTTCATGCCACATGAACTAAATTAATATTTTATAATAAACTTATCAGTCCATAATAATACCCTATTAATGATGTACTGGTAAACAATAAGGAATATGTCTTACGAAATTAAATTTAAGACATTATACCCTTACCTTGAATTCTTTGTTAGTTGTTCTCACTATAACCACATATAAAAAAGACTTTTATTAGATATTTTAGAATATAATTTATAGCCATAAAATTTTAAAAAAATAATTTATAATTATTCTCTATATGTAAATTAGTTAGTTATTTATTATTCTCAAAATTGAGTGTGAGTAATCTTGATTGTTTTGAAATAGTTTTATAATAATGGTGTTGTTATTCATTCTTATCTCAAAGTTCGTCATTCCCAAATCATAAAAGGTACTATAATTTATTTTTTAAGGTAGATTATAAATTTTGAGTATCATTATATGGGGTTTTTTATTATATTTCTTATAGATATAATTATAGAAAAGAATGTTTCAATGATTTTTTGAAAAATAAACAGTAGTATCTTAACTAATTAGTAAAATATATATATATAGAATGATCATGGGTTTTAATGTAAGGTATGATTCCTTTAATTTTAATTCAAACCTAGATTTATTTTTATTTTTTACATAGACCCTGGTGACCAGGTCTTTAGGTTGGTAAGATTTATTATGGGAAGAATTTAGCAGGGAGGGTGGAGGCTGGTTACAGGACGAATACACAGTGTTTAATGGGATGGTCAGACCCCTTGTACATCCTGAACTAATATTTTATAGGAGGGAAAAACTTTAGTTTTACATGGTGTGTAAAATTTTCACACCGTGTAAATCCCCAGGATATTTCTTTTAAGGGGTAAGGGTCTCTTATGCCAAAAAAATCCCCCTCTTTCTTCTCTTTTGCACAAGAGTCCCACTATAGAAGATTCCTTATGTCCAAAAGCTCTGATTTTATCCCATTATTTTATCTGGACACTAATTTGATATCCATATTTCACACTGAATTAACACCCGTAATCTATCTATTCCTTTATCTCCTTTAGTTATTTTTCATTCCAATGATGTCGCTATTTTGGTGTGAGATCTTATTCCCTGTTTTCAAGGATTTTTTCTATTTTATAGTTGTCATCTAATATGGACCAAACCAAAGGTTGATGATGGATGAGTGTTATAACACAGGTTTGAGGTAGGTGTTCTATACCTTTTCCTAATGGTTTTTTTGGTTTTTTTGAACATTATTATTTTACTGCATGTCGGACCTTCCATTACTTTATTCTAAGTTAAATGATAAGATTTAAATTAACTAATTCAAGTAATTTGGGTCACCTTTTTAGCAAAAAATCACAATTGGAGGTTGTAAAACTCTACCTAGACCACCCATTTTGTGTGTTCCTTAATATTCCCTTTGTTACACCACCCCGTTTGGTGTGTGAGCTCACCAACATTAGATTGGGAGAATCTATAAATTAAATGGGTTTATTAGAGAGATTCATTCCTCCTTCTACATTTTATTAATTTATATTAAATTGCTAAATGTATTTAAATTAAAATGTAAAATGGGATGGATATTCACATGGATTGGGCCTCTTTATACTGATAATTTGAATTGGTCATGGACACTAACATAGCCCATGAAACCTTATATAAATTATTTATTTTTTACCTATCGATATGAAAGTGACTTCTCATGAAGGTATGAAACATGTTACTTATGGTTTGACATTGAATAAGGGATTAAGTTATGGAACCTATGACCCCAGGGTATGATTACATATAGTGTGAAACTGACTAGGGGATTGAGGTATGGTACTTTCAACCCCTATATATGATCTTATATAGTATTTAACCAATGAGGAAGTTTGATGTATGGAACCAATAACTTATGTATGCATTTATATCTTTGAATATAGTTATACCTAGTTATATTCCTTGGGACATGGCCCATGTAGTTCTATTACTCTTTTCTCATGTGGTGTATGTTGAGCTGGGTTTTACCTATTATTGAAACTTACCATATATATTGATTCTTAAATATTATATAATGTTCTTATTACTTTTTTCACATGGACTTTTCATATATGTATCTCACTTTAACTTATATGTGTTATCCCTACACACGATTATGGTTATTATGCACATGATGGACTTGTCATAGATGACATTGATGGTGACCTAATATGTTTATCTCAGACCCTATTTGAACTATTACAATTTAAAAACTCATGTTTAATCCTATCTGTGGGATTAATTTTAAATTATTTTTTGACCCTTCTATGATTGGAATTTTGAAAAATTGATTCCTTATTTAGAATCCAAATAATTCATAATTTATAATAATGTTAACTTAATTATTTACCAAAAATAATAGTGAACCAATTAAAACTAATTATAGTGATTAAGAAAAAAACTAGATTAATAAGGGAATAAAAATTAAACATAAGGGGGAAAATGACCTATAAACTTTTCAAATCCAAATTTAATTGCCATATTTAGACCATAAAGCTTTTATTATTTATTTTTGTGGGGTTTATAATACTTTTTTGGTAAAAATGTGGGTACACGTAACTTGTTTTCAAAAATGCCAAGTGTGACATATCCTTTCCATATAAAAGGCCACCACCTCTACCCCTATCTTCACACCTCTAAAACCTTTTTTTAATACAAAACATGTCCAAATATCCTCCAAAATTAACTTCCTTTATCATTTAATCCTCACTTTTGGCCTAAATCCAACCAAGGAGTCCCTCTGCTGAAAACCAAAAGGAGTTATGCAAAGAATGTATAACATCCTTCAAAACACACTTTTGTTTTATTTATTTATCCGCCCCATAAATTAATATTATTCCATGATTCAATAATATATTTAGTATAATTAATATACTTACATGTTTTTATGGTTAGTTTATTACCTAAACCTTCACACACTTCCATCAAATGGGATACACAATCATCGCTCATATGTACGTCGGACTATCACCTCACGAACCAATGTTGTTTGTTCTTCTATTACCATCTCTAATAGTTGGTAAAAATTATGGGTTTTTTATTTTTAAATTATATATATGATTCATTTATTCTTTTGGAATTATTATATAACACAAAACTTTATGCTTTCTATTTTGTGTGAATAAGATAACTTCATTTGTGGACGCATGAACTATCATCTCCTCAAAGTGATGTGATTCGTTCATGCTTTACATGGGTTGTATTAAAGATAGGTTTAATGAAAATATGTTATATATATTACTTAAAATTTATAACCAAAATATAATATATATAAAAATAAATATATATAATTTACTTTTCATTCTTTAAAAATACAACAAGAAAATGGAAAGAGCATTCATACGTATGTACAACCTACTGTCTCCATGAACTATATCATGGTAGCGGGGGAGAAAATGACCAATCTATGGATAGTTATGCTATTTAGAGATTAACTTTTGGTATATTTATTTCTTTTAGTATTCCTTTTTGTATGTGTGCTAGATACCAGTTTTTTCTGTTTCTTTTAGTTTAGAGATGGTACATTACAACATATTGTATATGGTATTGGATGTTGATACTGATGGATTGTTTATTATTATCATCTAGATGTTTAATTATGATGTCCCCACTATAAATTATTACTATGTATCCACTATTTTATTACCCCTTTATTACACCACTATGTGACTCTAATTATGAGGGTATAATCTCGCCACTTTACCACTTTTGACCCTCTCTGCTAGTCGGAAGCCTCCGACATACGGGGAGGCATGCTTGAGGTCATGTGACTGGCTTTCTAAAATAACTATTTTGTAACTCCTAGGATAGGATGTTAAAATTTTGCATTAGTGGTTTCTTCTCTTTTCTATACTCTTTTGGGATGGTAGAAAGGAGACTAGGATGTGTTAGAAATTGGTAATGTGCCTGTTTTTGGGATTAACTTACCCACATAGAGGAGAAAATCCAAATCACCTAGGATTGGACTTGATGTTCTTATTTATGCCTTTTATAGTTTATTTAGTTCCCCTATTCAGTGACATAGATGTAATATGATGTTGTTGTTGTTGTTATTATAGAGGATTAGAATTTATCCTTGGAATAATATGGAAATTAAGCATTGATCATGCATCATTATAGGAACCTTATAGGATTAATATGTCATGAATTATGTCTTTCCATGTAGGATGCATTTCCTAATTGCATAATAGGTGTTGTACATTCCTTGAATGATATATCTGTTTTGAAACTAACATTTTTTCAGGAAAAGGGTATTGAATGATTGGTTTATTAAAGTTTATTTATCAACAAAAATGGAATTTTTATGTATAGGTTGAGTATGACACCTTAATAAAAAAATATTGCATGTTTAAGTTAGGTAAATTAGGTTACATAGACTAAAATGTTAGTTGATTTTGAATACATGAATTTCATTTTCTATCTAAAGAGTGAATCCGCCTCTATAGGTATGGATTTATGATTTATCTATTCAAATCATCTTATATTAACTATTTCATTTTTCTACTGAATGAAAATATCTGGATACAATTAACTGAACAACCAATTGAAATTTATGAAATATTTAATTATATAAATTGGTAACTATACTTCTATTTACAAGTTTAATATGTAAATGAAATAATTGGAAAAAATATCTTAAATTTTAACCTGTTTTCCATTAAATTTGGATTCCAATTTAAAATTAATGTTTGTTTTACTCAATAACATGAAACTGAAAGTCCATAAACCTAGACCCTTATAGTGAAATAAAGATATTTTCCTAGAACCAAACTTAGTAGTGGGTAGTAAGAAGTGTCTCATGTGTTATTTATGATTGTTTCTAATACCCAACGATTTCTTTAGTAGTATGAATTGGGGTGAGAATTTTATATAAGAAGGCTTATAGCTATTATATTATTTTATCTAGGACATTATCATTGGTATATTCTATCTAAGGTGTGTTCTTTTAATTTTCAGAGCCATGCCACCATGAAAACCTTAAGTTGTGCATAGGAGGGTAGTGATGACCATGCTCTAGATGTGGTGGGCCCTAAGCTTCCTGTGTCACCTCTAGTAGTGCCACATGAGGAAACTCATGTTATTTCCTGTATGGGTGATAATTTATTATTTCAATGGTAATTTTTATGGATTATTCTGATTATAATGGGATTTATATGACTTACCACTTATATGGAAGATTTTATGTAATAGTTACAACAGCAGCATCCACCCACATTTTTGGGGGATGGATATACTTAGGAAATAGTGGCATGGCTAAAGTCCATTATGACTATCTTTGAAAACCAAGAGACACCTCTTGATAAGAGAGTGAATCTCTCTACGTATATGCTTTTTGAATCCTCCAAGCATTGGTGAGATGTCATATCTCAGACTTATTATCATCAGGATTTGACATTGGTTGGTTTTCCAATGGTATTCTATTAATACAATTTTCATGAGACCTTGAGGGATAATAATTCCAGGGATTTCATAAACCTTTAGTAGGTTTCGATATCTATTATGGATTATTCAGCTCATTTTATAGACCAGCAATTCATTGAACAAATCTATATTATGAATGTGCCGGTGAAAGTGATATGATTTGAGGATGGGATTAGGAATCCTATTTGTTATCAAGTGAATGTTTTTTTGTTGACTAATATATCATATATAGTAAAAATGATCTTATTACCAAGTTTAAGGTGATGAAAGTCGGTGGTTCGGATCAGAGTGGATCATCTTCACAACCCTGTAGTGCAATATCTGGTGGTAGGAAGCATCACTTCAAGAACTCTCATGAGGGATGTACCGATTAGATTATTGTACTAGCATATTTTTAGTCTATCATTAGTATGAGAATCAGGGGAATGGGAATCCTAAATGTGAGAGGGCCCCAGTTTAGTGATGATTTTATGGTAATATGGTCCATCTATTGCAGTTTTTTATAATTTTTCCTCCAGTGACCAGTGAGAGACGTTCAATACTGACTTTGGGTATAGGATACAGATATGTAGATTTTTGACTAGTAGGAAGATGGAGTGCTACCAGCTGATTTGACCAAGGAGGTGGCCATGAATGGGGATCCATATGCCTATTATGCAGTGTTAGTAGATATGTCATACTCAAGAATGTCATTTTATATCTTAGGGTAGCAAAATGGGCCGGGTTTATATAGTTCATCATGTTCCATGGGAGGAGATTCCAGAACCTTATATAGATCAAGGTATGACATTAGTATAATTTACCTTGGTATCTATTTTTTGAAATAGGGGTTTTAAATTATTTTATCCATATATCTATCATGCAAGGCCTTGCGCTTAAAATTCAACATTACTATAGAGTGAAGACCCTCAACACTCCATTGGGAATATGTTCAGAGAATTTATTCTAGTATAAGGAGTTCCCATTGAGATAAGAGGCTAATATTTTCTATTAATCTTCTTTATCTTATATATTTCTAGTCATGAAATTATTCTTGGGATGGACTAGTTAGTTCCTTATCATTCCTACATGGATTTATATCAGAAAAGGTTTTCATTTACATCACCATATGATGTACTTATATTCACAAGGGATATTGGGATCTCCAACAACATAGTTCTGGACCAAAGCATCATGGATTGAGTGGTGTGATAGTCCAAATTTATAGCCTTTATATAGATGATAATGGAATACATCAATATGAATTCCCTCCTATAGTAGTTTGTTTCTAGGATATCTTACAAGACAAATTTTTTGGTTTACCTCCCAATTAAGAGGTGTATATCTCTATTGAACTAGTTACAGGAGTAGCACCAATGTTCATTCCTCCTTGTATGATGGCCACTTCTAAGTTACTGGATCTCAAGAGACACCTATAGTACTTATAAGTTAAGGGTTTTATATGACCTAGTACGTCTCTATGGGGTTCACTGGCCCTTTTCACCATGAAGGTGGATGGAAACTTCAATCTTTTTGTGGAATACAAAAAGTTGAAATAGCTTATTAGGAATAATCGATATCTTTTTCCTTATATAAATGACCTCTTTGAACAACACCAAAGATCTAAGGTTTTATCAATGATTGATTTGAGGTTAGGCTATCTATAGGTACATGTTAGACCTTCTAACATACCTATTATAATAAATTGTAGTAGTTCGGTCCATTATGGGTATCTAGTTATGTCATCCGGTCCCACGAACATGCCACTAATTTTCATGGATCTAATGAATTGGGTTTACCACCCTTTATTGGATTCATTTTTGGTAGTTTTTTTGGATGACATCATGGTGTATTCTCATACTCGACATGACCATGATAAACATCTTGAGATCATTCTTAATAGAATGATATAGAAGTATCTCTATGATAATATTAATAAATGACACTTTTGGATTGATAATATCTACTTACTTGGTCATATCATCTCTGAGGCAATAGTATCAATTGACCAAGATAATGTGAGATAAGTAGTCACCTAAGATCAGACCAATAAAATTTTTGACATATATAGTTTCTTTGAGATGAATGGATATTACATGCAATTTATTTAGGAATTTAAAATCCTAGAAGCACGTCTTGAGTGATTGACTAAGAAGGGTGTGAAGTTTAGGTGGTCATAAACCTATGATAAATCCTTTCAGTATATGAAAGGGAGACAGACTTCTACACCGGTCCTAATTCTTCCAGAGACAGGAAGAATTTATACAGTCTATTGTGATACATCACGTATCATTTTAGTAGAAATTATAATGTAATAAGATTGAGTCATTATGTATGAGTCTCAGAATATTAGGCCTCGTATATGAAGTTACCCAATTCACAACATCAAGTTATCGGTCGTAGTTCATGCCTTGCATTGTTGTAGGCATTCTTTTCTTGGAGAACATTTTTTAGTGTTTACGGACCAAAAAAGTATCAGGTATATTTTCATGTATTGTGAATTGATCCTTAAGAAAATAAGGTGGGTTAAATACCTACAGTACTTTGATTTTGATCTTTCTTATATTCTTATTAAATGAAATGTTGTTGTAGATTTCTTGAGTATAAGGACTCAGACATAGGTAGTTCGAGAGGCCAATGGTGAGTTGAAACTTATGGATAAATTTTTTAAGATGAACATAGAGGTTCAGGAATATCATGGATAGTCTGTAATTACAAATTTTTCTATGACCTCTTCACATATGGATAGACTGAAAATGAGTTGGTTTTTAGATCCTGAGGTAGAATTCCTAAGAGAGGGTGTTTTAGGTGAGGATTTGTCATCATATTGTATTACTAATAAGAATGAGGTCTTTCAAATTCATAAACATGTCTAGGTTTCTAAAACCATATGAGAGTAATTGATGAAAATTTTTAATGCTTCTACTTATTAGGTAAACCTTGGTATTATAAAGATGTATCTTGACCTACATCACCAAAATTGGTGGCCTGGTATGAAAAGCGAGATAGTTAGTTTTTCTACTCTATGTTCCACCTCTTAGCAAGTGAAGCATGAACACCAATGAACAGTAATGATTTTACATTAGTTGATCATTCTTGAGTGGAAATGGGATGATGTTATGATGTATTTTGATACTAGATTTCCTACATTCCCTTGAGATAGAGGTGCAGTATGGTTGATCATAGATATCCTCATGAAGTTCTCTCACTTTTTACTTATCATAGTGACATTCTTAGTTGATGATCTTTAAAGAATACATTTCTATGATATTATAAGACTACATAGGGTCCCTTATACTATCATCTCTAATAGGGAAGATTGATTTATATTGATATTTTTGTAGTGGTTACATAACGCTTTGGGTATGCAAGTGATTATGAGCATAACCTTCCACACTTAGACTGACAGTCAATTAGAACAAATGATACATGTCCTAGAGGTAATGCTCTAAGAATTTGTCCTGGATTTTAATGTTTTTTGGGAGAATCATATACCTTTGTTTATGTTCTCTTACAATAAAAATTTTCAATATATGATACAAATTGATCCCTGGATGGATTTATATGGTAGGCCATGTATTTCACCATTGTTTTTGTTATAGGTATGTGAGGAAGACTCAATTAGACCTTATCTCATTCAAGAGACTTTAGAGAAGGTTTATCTATTTATGAAATAAATGGATACAGCTTGGTATAGGAAGAAGTTGTAATCCAATCATTGATGTTGTCCACTATAGTTCAAGGCTAGGGAGTGAGTATTCTTGATTTTATCGACTAGAATGGGAAACAATGGTTTAAACATAAGGGGAATCTTTTTCTTTGATCAAATGTACATTTTGAGGTTACATAGAGAGTCAAGAAGATAGCCTATTGGTTGTAGTTGCCTCAGAGGTAGCTTTCTATGCACTCCATATTCTATGGTCCATTTCATTTCTAGTACTATCTAGATATATCTCATATCATTCATCTGGATGAAGTTATTTTAGAGGAATATGAATCCTTTTAGGATAATCTTATTCATATTATGGATTAAAGCACAATGTCTCTCTATGGTAGGTTAGTTCCTTTGGTGAAAGTGATGTGGTAGAACATCCATGTATAGGAAGATACCAGGAAGTAAGAGGTGGATGTACATACTAAGTGTCCAGAGTCATTCCCAGTTGATACTTTAACACCCTTTGAAGGGAGACTCATGAATGAGTTACATTAAGGGGGAATACTATATGTTCACATATTTTCATGTGTTGTATGGTTCCTTTAATTGTTGTTCAAACCCACATTGAGTTTCCTTTTTGACTTAGACCCTAGTGAATGGGTCCTTAGACTGGTCGATTTTCTTATGGGAAGAATTTAGTAGGGGGTAGATGCAGAACAAATACATGATGTGTATTATAAATAAATGACATGTATTTATAATAAATGGGGTGTAATGGGTTGTACAGATCCTTTCATGATGTGAACTATTTTTCTAGGGAGGGGGAAAACTTTATCTTTACATCACATTTAAAATTTTAAAACTATTTAAATTTCAATGATATTTTTTTTAAACATGGATATGCCTCTTATTTTTACAAAAACCTCCCCTTCAGTTTCCTCTCAAATAGGAGTTCTTTCGTAGGAGCTTACAATTTTCATAATGCTAGTATTTGATCCAATTATTCTATCTGGATATTGATTCAAGTTATGTCGATAAATTTGGATCTCAACTAGTAAACTCTATATTATATTATGTCCTTTTTTCATATGTCTTACGATCAACATAGTTATTTTGGTGTGACGTCATATGCTCTATTTTCTTATAGTTTTTTTATTTTACCATTTTATCTGATCTAGAACAAACCATAAGTTAATCCTGGATGAGTTCTCTACCACATTATTTAGGTATGTGGTTTGTATCATTTCCCTAGATTTTTGGGGTCTTTATGACTTTTTCCATTTTTCTTTTGGCTAGACCATTCTTTTACTACTTCAAAATTAATTATTTTACCTAGTTTGGGGCACCTTTGTAGCACCTAATCGTGGTTAGAGGTTGTAAACATCAACCCAGGCCTCCCATGTGGTGTGTTACTTAATATTCCCTACATTACAATACCCCTTTGTGTGTATGGTATCTCCACCCATGTAAAGGGATCCTCTATAAATTAAATAATTTATTTGAAGAGGTTCATGCCTCCTTCCCCATGTTATTAAGTGCTATTAAATTTTTCAATGATTTAAAATTAAAATTAAAAATGAGATGGATATTCTCATGTCTTATTCCTCTTTTTATAGAAAATTTTTATTGGGTTTGGACACTAACATATCCCATGACACCTTATAAACATGATTAATGAAGTACATCTTGGTATATCATCGACTTCTCATGAAGTCATGGAACCTATTACTTATAGTATGACCACAACTAGAAGATCAAGGTATGGCACATGTGTCCCCTAGGTATGATTTTATACGGTATGACACTGACTAGGAGATCGAGGTTTGTCACCTAAGACCCTTAGATATGATCTCTTAAAGTATTTCATTGATGAGTAATTTTTAGGTATAGAACTTGTGAATTTTTTATGCATTTATATCTTTAGATATAGGTCACCCTGGTTATATTCCATGGTACATGGACCATTTAGGTCTAAGATGGCTTTTACTTGGTGTTTACACATACCATATATATTAATTCTCACATATTAAAGCCTATTCTAATTATATTTTATTCTCATGGACTTATTATATATGTTTCTTAATTTACATTATAGTTGTTATACCTACACACAGTTAAGGTTATTACACACAAGAAGGATTTGTAATATACACCATTTTTGGTGGCCTACTGAGTTTATCTCACACCCTATTCTCACCTTTTATTGGTATATAGAAAGATATAATGGATAAAAGTAGGGATAGGGGAAATCACCTAGTTCCTAATGTTTGATTGACTATATCATGGTAGCGAGGGGAGAACAGGATTGAGCTATGTCTCGTGATGATATCTAGAGATAACATTTTATTATTTTTGGTTCTTTTGGTATAACTATATGTATTTGTTCCTACTGCCATGTTTTCATATTAATTTTGGTTTATAGATATGAAATTACATCATATTTTATACGGTGATGGATGTTTCTATTGATGGATTGTTTATTATTATCATCTGATTGTTCACATCCAATATTCCCAATGTTCCAACTATCAATTATTATTATGTTTCCTATATTCTATCATTCATTTATTACACTGATGTGTGACTCTAATTATGAGGGTATATACTCCTCTTTATACCACCGTGTACTCTCACTGCTAGTCGACATGCTATGGCGTACAGGGAGGCATGCTTGAATCCATGTGAACCACCAAATCGGGATAATGTTTAGTAGATCCAAGGATAGTAAGTTACATATATTAATAAAATATAGTTGAAAAATTAAATCAAAAATTACTAATATCCAATATTGTGTTTCTATTTCAATATGTGATGAAAATTTATTACATTTTTCATGTTAGTGGATAAATTTCCCAATAAGAGTTTGAAACAATCTATCTGCGGGTATGGATATAGAAGAGTTCCTTTTTAAATAATCTACTTATCCAAGAAGTATAAAAAATATTTATATTCTATTAAAAGGATTAATATTAATTGGGAATATTTTTAAGAATAAGATAAATGAAAATTTTGTTTTCACTTATTAGTAAACCATTTTTACTCTTCGTATATTCATTTTATGTAGTTGGTTTTACAATGATCACTTATTACTTATATTACATATAGAATTACTAATTTATATTTTCAGAATATAAATAAATACACAAGTAACATAAATATTTAATAAACCCATTTCTAGTACTATCCTTGAATTGAGGTGATGAAAAAAACAAAATGTATCATTCATGGAGGCAGTATTTTTCACACACACATGACCAAAGTTTTCTTTTTCTCAAATGAAAAGTAGGGGAATAGATAATTTTTATACCATAAATATAATAATATTAACATATATTATTTATGTTGATTTAATTATATACAAATGATTATTATTGTCAATAGAAGTGCTAATAAAGTAGACCTTTATCAGCGATTTTAGAAGCAATGATAAATGTCACCTTTATTAGTGCTTTTAAAAGCACTGATAAAGGTTTTCTTTATCTATGCTTGTAAAAGTGATAATAAAGGTCCATACTAAAATGTGCTATTACAGAACACCACAACACCATAAACACACCAAAAACACACCATATATCAACTAAAGCAAGTCCCAATACAGAATTTAAACAAAATGAAATTTACAACACAAATACCAAAAAAAACTATATTATAGACATTTCAAACATTGGTTTATACAATTACCTAAATAAAAAAATACTAACTGTCAATGTTACCATGATTTCCATTAAATTTCTTTGTCAAAATTCCCACACTGCATGAGTAGTTTCAAACAAACCACCTCAACTCGAAAAAAGGAATCCACTAGTATATTTAAACAATTATTATTAATAATATTAAAAAGAAATAAATTGAACATAAATATGAAATAATACATTAATTCTATGGAAAATGATTTTACTATGAAAATATAAATATTTCCTTTTTAATTGAGCATAGAAAACGTCTTTGATCTTCTTGGAAATGCATGACACATGGACATAAATCTTCTAAAATAAACAAACTATGCATGGAATAATGAAAATTAAATCAAAGTTCTGTTATATAGTTTTTTGGTAAAATAGAGAAAGTATATCATAACATTACATTTTTATATATATAAAGGGATTAATTCAATATAGTTTGTTCTTATAAGGGATTGGTAACATCATCATGTACAAAAGATATTGTCTGCATGAGTTGTTAAATATTTAATTTAGATTATGTTAATGTAGTAGAGAACATATAATATTATGAGGAGAAACATAATATATTAAAAAACAATTTTACCTACTCATTTAACTCAATTTATTTTTTTAATGGTTTCAAGGATTTAGTTCCTCTTTTAAGAATCAAAATCCCCTCTTTGTGGTCCCCTCTAACGTAAAATAAATTGTCTACATTGGGACCAGCATGAACAGATTGTGATGTCCCAATTAAAGGGTCATCCTTGATTGAATTTTCATCTAAATAAAAATTTGTTTTAGTCTCTAGAATGATAATTGAACAATTATATTTTGGTGGATCAGAGACATAAAATACTTGCACTAATTATGGTTCCATTATGAACGGGTCATTTTTCCCTTCTACACTAAAATTCACCTTCACAAATCCCATTTCACCAACTTTCGCTCCATTAATATTGTCATCCCATTTGCAATGGAAAAGTGGCATATGAAATGTTGTATAATCTAACTCATATATCTATTCATTAATTCCAAAATATGAAATATTTTCATAAATTGGATTTCTATCCTTAGAACCAGATATATGCATCGCTTCAAACACATGCGTAACACCACTATTTTGCATTATACTGAATTCATCGTGTTATTTTGTATAGAACATATAACCATTGATTACAAACATAATGTATGATATAAAATTTTCATTTGGTCTTATAGTTATCCATTGAATTCACCCAACAATTGAATTTATATTTTCACATAAATACTTATAAATTTGATCTATGAACCATCCTATAAACTTTTGATTATGTGTATCGGATATCCATGTTTCATCCCTTGATGGATTCAAATATCTAATAATTTCTTTGTGGGATTCATTTTATGGATAAACATATTCACTATTATATAATATGTAAAGATTTTCTTATTCCCGCTTTGTCAAGGTAATTATAACAACATATCTTCCATAAATCCCTTCACCCATAAGGTGTTCACTGTGAAGAGACTTTGGGAGACCGATGCTTTCAACATCTGATAGGTAATAGGTATATAATTCAATAGCTTATTCAATAATATATTGTTATGAAATACAACCTTTTATCCAACTTTTATTCTTTACATACCCTTTCAAAATATTCATATACCATTCAATGGTGTACATGTATCTTTAACAGACATGACCATATAGTTGAACCTCTATGACCATGTGAACCATCAGGTGGACCATTATATCAAAGAATGAGGGTGGGAAGAACATCTATAATTTAAATAATATGATTAAAATCTCTTTATTCATGAGGGGAAACTTCTTAGGGTCTACAACATTACTACATATAACTTTGAAAAACAAGGAGAGTCAGGTAAATTTATATCATACATTTTGAGGCAGAATCCAGTGGAAAGAAACAAGAATTAAATCTTGCATAAAAACATGACAATCATGTGATTTTAGTCCTCGTAACTTAAAATTAGTCATTGACATGACGTTCTTGATATTTTATGAATACCCTTGTGGAACTTTTTCACTTATAAAGGAAAGGAAAAATTACAATGTTTCCTATTTGGATAGAGTTTAAGCTACTAGAGGAAGAAAAATTCACCTTTTACCCTCCATCGGTGTGAACTCTTCCCTTAACCCCATTTCAATCAATTCCAACATAGCCTTGAAGTCTTCTTTCATTTTTTTAGGAACATTTAGTAATGTTCCAATAACAATATCAAATAAATTTTTTCTACATGCATGACATCAAGAAAATGTATGAAATACAAACAATTCCAATATGGTAATTCAAATAAAATTCATGTACTATTCCAACTTTATTGTTTACGGTTTTTTGAAAATGGTTTACCAAAAACGATGTTAATATTTTTTACTTTTTTGTACAGTTGATCACCCATTGATGGATACAATGTTGTACCTTGTTTGATATTCCCATTGAATATTGTTGTCCTAGATCAGTATTTTTTTCATTGAGGTAAAAAAAATCGATGTCCTAAAAACACATTCTTTGAGGAATGTTTCAATCAATCTAAGTATGTGCTTTTTTTAGAAATGGGACACCCTAACATGCCTTTAATGATATATCCTGATAAATTCCCATAAGCGGGGAAGTCATTTATCATTCCATTCAACATGGTCCTCAAGTTGAATTATTCACTTCCATGAGCATCATACATTGTAATACCTATATCCCACATCAATTTCAAATATTCTATCAATTGATCCAAATAGACATCAATATCATTATAGGGTTGCTTTGGTCTAGATATAGGTAGAGACAACATGATGTATTTGTGCATCATGCATAACCTTGGTGAAAAGTTTTAATTTACCAACATGAAGGGCCATTTACTGTGAGTACAACTCTATCCAACAAAAGGATTTACTCTATCTATAGATAATGAAAGACAAAAGTTTCTTGGCTCATCTATAAATTTAGGAAACTCATAATCAATTTTATTCCACTTAGGAGAATCTGTTGGATGATATATGTTCCCATATTTAATTCTTGTATCTATATGCCATGTTTATTGTCTTGGGGTTTCCTAAAATCCATATCGCCTTCTAAACCATGGAATGATAGGAAAGTACCATACATATTTCCAAGGAATTGATTCATTTTTCTTGTATCAATTTGCATCACACTTAGGGAATTTGATGAGTCATTAATGTTCCTTGTGAAACAATAGTCAATAATTTGGACAAGCATGTATTTTTTTAGAGATCATGCCCATTGAACATAACATTCGTTTAGCGTCATACGTTCGTCATGGTAGTTCATTTTCTTCTGGTAGAATATCTTTTAGAAGACCAAATAGTTCTATAAAACTAATGTCACATCATCCATTTCCAGCTTTCAAATTATATAACTTCAATATAGCTATAAATGTTGTGTATTTATTATAATAAGTATACAATGGTTTCTTGGAATAGTTATTTAACTCCTCAAACAACTTTGGATAATCATGAAGGTCATATTCAATTTCCATTGTCATTTATTTCATGCGATCACCATCATCTTTTACGAAGGTATTCATATCAGATGATTTATAAACCATAGTATCATCCCAATCGATTCCACATTCAGTATTTTCTAGTGTTTAGTCCAATATTTATAGATTTGATCTATTCTGTGATAAGTAAAATGTTCTTCCAACTCTTTTAGACTAATATTTCTTAAACAAAAACAATGTAAACATGGAAAAAGTATTTTAGAATGGTTGCCTACATGATCTCTTGCAAACTTGATGAACTCTTTAACTCCATATTTATATTTGTTTGTCAAATGATTAGCATCAATCCATTTTCAGTTCATATGAATCCTATTGGGTTCGTAAAAGATTAATTTTATACAATATATAAATAAATACACATAAGATATTCATTATAAAAAGTGAATGTTATAGAAAATTCTAATAAGGGAAATATGGATCATTTCTACTAGAATATCTAAGCACCTAGATATTCCAAATCCAATAATAAGGACTATTGGAATCTGAAAAAATAAATAGAGATGAAGGAAGATAATAAATTATATTATCAATAAACTTTATAGGTGTAAACCAAAAGATGGATAGTGTAATGACCCTAGCCTAAATTACCCAAACAAAACCAGGTCATATCATATTATGACCTCTAACACACCTCAAAGTCACTAAAGTATGGTTTAAACTTTGGGCATAAAAAACCATAAATGGGAGGTAGTCCCCCCCCCCCAAATAGAAACAATTAGTACCTGAGGTCAAACAAAATTCTTGCATGACCCTTGTGGTCAATGGACATGTAGACCCAAAATCATCATTACTTGATATAATCAAACTTGATAGACAAACAACTATGGAAATAAATGATGCAATAACTATATAGATAAACATATATGTCACATTGGTATAAAAACTCACTCACTTATTATAACACCCCAAGGTTTTAAAAATAAATATTGAATGCATGAAACATTGAGTCCCTACAAAACAAAACATTTTATAATCTATCCCTTAAACACAACTTTTCCTATATTATGTTTTGAATTTCGACAAATGGTCATCAAGAGTTATGATCAGTAAGTCATTTGGAGTCTGATAGAACTAGCTTGATTTTTTTGTGAATAGTAACATACCCTTATGAATAGTAATATGAATAGTAATATGACCCTTATGAATAGTAAATATTATTATTATTTTATTTTCTTAAGGTTACAAGATAATTATATCTTAATTAATTTTTCAATTTGATATAAAACTAATTATACCTTTAAAATTTTTATTTTTCGAATTAACTATGATTTTATTTAAAAATTAAATTAATAATATTTAGAAAATTATTTTTGAAAAATGGATTTCATTTTTTTAATTCTACTTGTCAAAAATTTTTAAGGTTAATTTTTGGGATTTTTCTGAAATTCTTGAATTTTTGATGAATAGTGAAATATGGGAAAATATTGTGTATACAAATTATCAGTTAAATACACTATTTATGATAACATGAGTGATGTAATGACACTTGGTTCTAACTCACATTAACTTATTACTATTATTTGTCACATTAAACAACATTATTGGTTGTCTTAAAGGAAATAATAAAATAATGAATAAAATATTCAAAATTCACTCCTCTCCTCCACTATAACCCCCCCCCCCCCCCCTCACTCCCTCTTCTCTTCACTCCTCTAAGCCTTGAATATTCTAAAAGTTCTACTCAAATAACCTTCCCTAGTCACTCCCCACGTACATTAATATCTTGTTCTTTCCAAAAGACCAAAACCCCTTCCCTTAAATAGATTCTCAAGGAGGTGGATTCAAGAGGTAAATTCACATTTTATTTTTTTCATTTTTGTTTCATGTTCCTTTATATTGTTATCCTATCCTCACCTCATCTATAAAAATTAACATGATAACTCTATTATCATATATATATTGGATTTATATCATTTTAATGGAATAGTTATCATCAATATTCTTACTCTCTCCCTTTTATTTTATAAACAAAATCATCGTCCGTGAGGTTCCAATTTACAACCTTCGTGGATGACGAAGTTCCGTTCTTCAATTTATCCTTAATTAATGGTCATTAAACCATTTTTATGGTTTAAATACACTATAATATATGTATTATAACCTATTTAATATTCAGTAACCAGTATATGAACATATTATTAATTCATATGACCAAACTAGTTCCTAAAAATCAAAATACCGCTAAAATAATCTAAGTGAATGTCATTAATATTTCATCTAATGATTCATCCTCATTACATGTAACTAGATGATATAAATGACCATTAACACATATGGATGTTCATAAATAATATTTAAATTCAATTATGTAGTTTTACATCCATTCCACATGAACTCCATTACATCAAAACAAGTGAACCCATTATGAAAATCAAGAAAATGAACACTCGGAAACGACAAAATTCAATCTTATAAATAATAAATAAGGACATAATAAAGTTATTAAAATCATTATAAACTAAATAAATGTATAATAGGTTCTTAATTAAGTTATTAATAAGTCTAATTTTATATTACATGACCTTAAGTTCAAGATCAGGACACATTCGGACTTAAGGTAAGGGTTTTTTGCCCGAACCTCTATTTTCATTCATGTTACTTTTATTATCTAATTACCTCAATTAAATTATTATTAATTCATATTTAATCCTAATAATTTATGTGTGAATTCTATTTATATTTTTTCTAACAATAATCCTTCCTTATTTTATGGGGAGTTACATGTTTTAAGCGGAACTTTCAAAATTATTTCCGAAATACGAGCCTGATTCAAGGGAATTTCTCAAATTCTTACCTATTTTCAAGGGAACTCTATAATCTATTTTTATCAACCATTATCTTTATAAAATCACTCAATTTATTATGAAAATACTATCTTACTTAAATTCTGGTTTTATACAAATACTTTTCCAAAATAACTCTTCTTTTCAAAATAAAATAGTATTTATCTCAAGAATTACTCAATGGTTTTATAAGAGTATTTTCATCTCTTTCAACACTCTTATTGATTATTATATATTATTGGGATTAATATTTTATTATATCATCTACCATATATAATTTCATGGTTTATTATTAGTTTGAATATGGTTGTACTTTCTTGAAACCATTCACCATATTACTCAGAATGGTTAGTGTTAATGTTTAATGATTGGGGAAAGTTGGTTACATTTCATATGATAGTTTCAATATGAATTTATATGTTGTTTATGTTTATCCCTTCTCATATGAGGAATGAATTTGACTTATTATGTGATGTATGGGGCCCTCTATATCCCATCAATGCATCAGTAGGTCTCATGAGACAAATAGACGTGGACTTAGCCAAGGCCTTGCCCATTTTGAGATATGGTTTTCGTTGAGGCCTCAATTGTTTTTAGAAGTATTAGCCGAGGCCTTGATGGTATGGTTCAAAATTTCTATAATATACACTTCCTTCATTACGAATCTAGTAATTTAAAATTCATGTGGTTATTCTATTAGTAGAATATCCATGATTCTGTTTTATTATGGTATTATTTACTCAGCTCATATTCCTTCCATAATGTGTTGAATTTAATTATTTGTAAATTCATGTGTTTTAAATTATTCACCATGACTAATGTTTATGTTTATGTTATCTTCTGCTATATTTCTTACTCTTACTAAGTGTTTGATCTCACCCCTTTCTTATGTTTCATTTTCCTAGGTTATGAAGAAGTTAGTTATGAGTGAATTGCAGGCATAATCGAGGAGGCATGGATGTTTCTAATGAAATAAATTAGTGTTGTATTTCCCTTCATGATGTAATTTTGAACTTATATATGTATCTTGTTTCCAAAATCTACTCAACTACTTGGTCTTTTAGGATTCATATTACTTATTTATATGCCAATGTAATAAAATAAGGCACCGGCTCCAGGAAACTGGGGTCAGATCCATACAATTGGTATCAGAGGAAGTTTAATAGAAAACATAGAAACTAGATTTAGAAAAAATAGATTAGGGAAAAATCCCTAAGATAGTATTTGGAGATAAACATACAAGAACATCCTAGTATTTTGGTAAGGAGTAGATTATTTGGATCTTTCTAGAAAATACATCCCTGTCTGGATACTACAAGTGGACGTGGTTCTGGCACAGATGTACCTAGGATTGAAAACTCTAACAAGGAGTTTTGGGCTTGACCTGAGGTATCCCGGTACATGACAATGGGCCTTACAGCGCACATTGTTTGACACTCCTGGGGGATATGCTTTGGATAATTCATATTTTCTTTACAATCCAATATAGAGGATTTAAATGTAAATTTTTCCTCAAATAAACCATTTTTTGATTATGGGGTTATCCATGCATAGGATTTCAATTTATTCTAAGTATTTTTGCAAAGTTAAGATTATACATTATGATTCATAACCTAATCTATTGTATGCCATTATCTAGAAATGGAGCTTAGTGTATGAAATGGAAACCGTATTAACACGTGTATCCCATGTAGATATTTCCCTCTGACGCAAGATAATGATGTTGGCTCTGGTGATGCGACTAGTGTAGAGCAGCTTATAACTATACTAGGACAACTTACTCAGGTTAGTAAAAATAACCTTACCCGTATGGATAATCTAGATCCACCACGTGGATGAGCTTTGTTAGATCACTTTATGCGACAATAGCCTCCATCATTTGAAGGGACTACGAACCCATTTGTAGATGAGCAGTGGATAAGTTCCCTAGAGAAGATATTTCTTACTTTGGGATGTAACGAAAGAGAGAAGGTATTCAGGGCCATTTATTATCTATCGGGAGATGCGGATCAGTGGTGGTCATTAATCCAAAACACAAAGGAGTGGGAAGAGATATAATAGATGGAATGAGAGGACTTTAAGTAAATATTCCTAGATAAATACTTTCCTCATGAACAGTGAGAATATATGGAAAGAAAGTTTTTGAGTTTTAGGTAAAATGAATATGATAATGTTGTAAATTATGAATCTAACTTCACAAAGTTAGAAAGACACGATGTGGACTACATACGAAATACAAGGAGAAAAATTGATCAATTCTTTGATGGCTTAAAACCATTCCTATGGTGGGGACTGGTATCCCAAAGTTTTTCATTATATGAGGATATAGTTTCATGTTCTACCAAGATAGAAAAGGAATTCGCTAAGTCTTATGACTTTAATGGAAATAAAGAGAAGAAGAGGGTTTTTGAAAAATTAGGGAAAGGAAATAAGGAAACAGGTAAGAAGGGAAGAGTTTTGTAAAGACCCAGAAATTTCAAGGAAAATTTTTTCTTAAATACTTTGGAATTTTACGAGTTCGTGGCTTCTAACAGCACCTGATTCCGAGGCCCGGTGTGCTGGAATAATTTTCTGAAGTTTAGCTCGGGTATGTTCAGTGAACGAATGAGCAGGTTTTTCTATCTTTCAAACCGGTGCTCAGAATTGAAATTTGAGGGCACCGATGAACTCGCAACACCAGTAATTGCTTAAGGGGACCTTTATCGTAGTTACGTTTGCACGGGATGAGAAGTTAAAATTTGTGGATTAAATAAGAAGTGAATAAAAGTTGTGGAACAATTTTTATTTTATATCTAAGGTGGTTATATCCTAAATGGGGGAGTTGGGGTGGGACCCACAAGCACCTAAATACCCATGTAAAGATATTTGTGAGGTGGGGCCCACATGAGCCCCAACCTTTCACATTCCCTAAACTCCTTTTAAATCCCATTATTAATTGTTAACTCCCCTTTAATTGAGTAACTCTTCCTCTCCCCTCTCTCCCTCTTTAATTCTTGCCAACACACACCTTAATTAATTGATTAAACCTCTTAAATTAAATTAATTAAGTGTTTGAATTTTAAATTTTGAATGCATGGCAAGATTAAATAAAATAAGGAGAAGCCTTATTTTATTTGGGTTGGAAATTGTTGTGTGAGGAGGAATTGGGAGAACTCTAGTGTTTTTGAAGAACTTCATCCTCATTGAAGGACGGTTCTTCTCCGACGAAGACCATCGACCCTTCAACGTAGAACGACTCGGCAACCACGGTTCTCCATCCTCTTCTTTCTTTGTGACAAGGAAGGAGACACTGATGTGGGGAATTCTCCAAGAATGACGCGCCTTATATTTTCTCTTCTCCGCGGAAAGAGAGGGAACATCGTTTCTTCCTCGGGAATACTCCGACGACGTCCATGAATCCTCACCTCGCGACGTCATCTTTTGCGACGCCGACTTTTGACATCAATTGTTGAGGTAGGGTGAATTGTTTCAATTTTATTGAAAATAAAATTGTTTGGTTGTGCTTCTTGAACCATGTTCATTCATGGCTATGTGTTACCGTCTAATGCGGAGGGCGCGGGCTGAACGAACACGGCTCGACGACCCTCCGCTGGAACTTTATCCCTTTGGAATTGGCAACTGGAGGCAGGGGAAGAACGACGTTGTCACGTCGTGCCGGAATCATGGTGAAGGAAGCCAGCGCCGTCGCGCTGGCCATGCGGGAGGAACTGCGGCCCGCATCGCGGGCCGCTTCGGTGGAAGAACCAGCCGACCCGTCGGCCGACCGGGCGGAGGCGAACCGCGGCGCCAGGTGGGGGTCGCGCTGAAGAACCGGCCGGCCTGTCGGCCAACCGGGCGGAGCTGGCCCACGGTGCCAGGAGGGCGCCGCACTGGAAGACCGGCGGCCCTCCCATGTGGGCCGCGTGCACCAGAAGGCCGGCCGACCTAGTCAGCCAGTTTGGGAAGGGCGGCACCGCTTGGCGCTGCCGGTGCGGACAGCCCCCCCCCCCCCCCCCCTCGGAACCACTCGGGATTAGACCGAGCTAGCCGGGTCGCGCCCCTTCGGGCCGAGTTGTGTTTTCCTTCGGACCGGTCTGACACCCCTACTGGGTCGGACCTGTCAAACTGGGTTAACCAGACCCGTCATCCCACTGGGCTAAATGGGTCGGGGCCATTATCCACTTAAACGTGAATAACATAAAGACCGCGCATCTGATCGACGCACCGTCTACGGCACTGGGGATCTTTCAACGAGACGGTCCTTTTGCGATACTCTAAGTGAGTTTTAGACAACTTTGGTAAACGGCCAGGTTTGGAATGAGCATATTTCCAACCGGGCCCCAGGAATGTAAAAGCCAATATTTCTCAGACCGGGCATCCGTTTGACGTGTCATTTGTCGCGTTGAGTTCCTTTTGACGAGACAGAACTACAGGATACATTAACTTTGGACTTCATGATAGTTGATGTATCGACCCCTTTTACTCATGGAGCGGACCCTCCTGGAAACGAGTACGCTGTGTGCGGGAACCCTAGAGCTGGCTGCGACTGTGATGACGATGACAATTGTACTTGGATCATACGTGGGTTCGGTAGCGAGGACAACTGTACTTGTATCCTACTTGGGTTCGGTAGTGATGACGACTGTAATTGGATCCTACGTGGGTTTGGCAGCGATGGTTACTGTACTTGGATCCTACGTGGGTTTGACAGCGATGACTTATGTACTTGGATCCTATGTGAGTTCAGCAGAGGAGATGATTTAGAGGCTACATCTAATCATCTCCACCCCTCTTTGTGAGTAGTATATCTGTGTGATCTGGGTCTTGTCTTTCAATCATTATCATTGATGTGGTTGACTTCTTTCCTGTGTGGACTGGATTGTGCTTGGGCTCGGAAGTTGGAGTCATACTGGAACTATTGACTTAGGTATATGTATGTGAATATACCTAAGTAGGGTTGGTTGATTCTTCGTTTTGTTCCTTTCCTTTGTGGTTTATCCTTCGTGGATTCTGGGAGACCTTTGGGGGTCTCGGGGTCCCTACTGAGTATCGTATACTCACCTATGCACGGGTAATGCCCGTACTACATTGTGTTGGTTGCAGACGATGGACAGCACTGATCGTGGTTGAGGCTTATGGAGTTGGACGGTATCCGGAGGTGGACCACCTGGCGTGACGTACATGGAGAGGACGGACAGACACGAGCTACTGACGAGACTATCTATACCCACCCTTCATGTGGGATTTTCGGAGGACGACTCGGTGGTTGCTATTTACTTTTCAACTGTTGTACTTTCTTTCTTAGTTGTACTGTACTTTCAGTTGGGTTTGTATACCGGCCCATTTACTTTCCAACACTTACTTTTATACTCAGTTTACTTTGTGTTTACTCCAGCTTGCGTACTCTGTTGTGTTTTTTTAATTATATAAAGGCAATGCCTTCCCTTTTATTGATAATTATGCCTTTGGTTCTAGTCTCCAGCCCCTAGACTATGGAAGGCGGGCTTGGGGTAGTCACGGCACGGGCCCCGAGGACGGGTCGTGAAAAATTGGTATCAGAGGAGTCGGTTCTACCGCAGAACTCAGGACTCTAATAATTTCTTCTCTGTGAAGCAATAGTGTTAAGAATAATGAGTGTGGTTTTCAGTCCATGGAGTCTAGTGTTGGTGCGGCAGCTGATGTATCCATACACCAGGACCCTGACTTATGATTTCCAACTCAGTGCTTGAAAACACTGATTTCATGTGTGTTTTAAAAGTTTTCTTTGTGATTGCTTTGTGTTAGCTCACCAGGTATATTGTACTAACTGTGGTGCACCTATTTCTTCTTAGGATGGCCCCACGTAGGCAGCCAGCTAGGGTTCCGAGCTACGTGCGAGATGGAAGCCCACCGAGCGATGAGGCCTCGTTGTAGGGCCCCATTACAACAGAGGCACTAGCGATACCTCTCCCCGCTGGGCCACCGATACCACCAGCCCCAACAGCGGAGAGTGCACGTCGCCTGAGTGCGCTGCATGAGTTTCAGCGATAGAGTCCGCCCAGGTTCCGCAGAGTGATGGACCCTCAGGAAGTCGAGGATTGGCTGGAGGCTATCGTCTGAGTCTTCATATTGGTAGGGACACCAGCAGATCTTATGGTGATCCTTTTCGTGAGTCTCCTACATGCAGCAGCAGGTAGATGGTGGAGCCTGATGCTCCAGGTGTACAACGAGGCATCTCTACTTTGGAAAGACTTCGAGAGCCTCTTCCGCTCGGAGTTTGTTCTAGCCACCCTCCATGATGTGCGCATCCAGGAGTTACTACAGATGCGGCAGGGCAGCATGTCAGTAGCCCAGTACTCGGTGAGATTTACCGACCTCTCGCGCTACTCCATGGACATGGTATGGGACCCATTCTTCTGGGCCCAGACCTTTGAGCAGGGATTGAGGCATGAGATCAGGGCTTCGATGATCTCCCTTAGCATTTTGACACAGGCAGAAGTACTGGAGCGAGCCCTTATTGTGGAGAGATTTCTTGCTGAGCCTAAGCCAGCAGCGAGGCCTACCGCAGGGCGACACGTAGCAGAGTCTTCTGCAGCCAGCAATAGACCAATGTCGCAAAGGTCCAAGTGGACTAGGCTATCAGGTGGGAGACCTCAGGATACTGGTTCGGATGTGTGGGGCACACGTAGTAGAGCCATTAATACAAGAGGCAGGTAGTGCTATGCATGCGGCAGGCAGGGCCACATGGCTCGTGACTACCCGACCCGCCATGTAGACGAGCAGCAGACGGTTGAGGGACCACCCAGGTAGAGGCAGAGGTTCGAACGTGGTGGTCTGCAGAGAGTAGGCAGACAAGGCAGAGGAGCTGGCCGAGCAAGAGGTGGTGGACGATGCTTCAAGGCTCTACCACCACCACCACTAGGAGGGCCACCCCGACCACAGGGAGCTAGCAGACAGGGGCAGGCTCATCTCCAGGCAGTCGAGGCCTACGACCACAGCGCACCTGAGATGATTCGAGGTACTATCTGTGTCTACTCCACCCTTGCTGCAGTTCTTATAGACACAGGAGCGAGTCATTATTTTATTGCCGCTGCCCTTGTTTGGAGCTTGGATATTTCGACGGAGCCATTGGCTCGATCCTTACGACTAGAGACTCCTACAGGAGAAGACTCGACGATTACGCACTGGTGCCGGCAGTGTGAGCTTACTATAGGAAGTGAGAGCTTCGGCTGGGATCTTCTTGTAGCAGCTTCGAGGCCTTACGACGTCATCTTGGGCATGGATTGGTTATCTACAGTCCATGCTCAGATCGACTGTATTAGGCGCAAGGTGCAGTGTGTCCACACAGATGGGAGCAGGTTCACCTTTACCAGTGAGAAGGTATCCTTTGCAGTGCAGGATGCACTTACGCAGAGGAGAGGGCAGCTGATCACACATCAGTTGGCTAGTCTCATCCTCAAAGATGTTGGTGTGTGGAGTCCGAGTTTTCCTGTTGTGGTGGATCAGTATGTGGACGTTTTCCCTGATGACGTTCCAGGACTACCTCCTCGTAGATAGGTAGACTTCTATATTGACTCGTACCCCAGGACAGGACTGATATCTACTCCAGTATATCGGATGGCTCCCGCTGAGCTTCGTGAGCTGCGAGTATAGCTGGAGGACTTGCAGGGAAAGGGATTCATCCGACCCAGTGTTTCACCATGGGCTTCTCCGAATTTATTAACCAAGACGACGGATGGGAGCTTAAGACTATGTATCGATTACCGTCTCCTGAATCAGGTGACCGTAAAGAACAAGTATCCACTCCTGAGGATTGACGACCTCTTTGATCATCTCAAGGGAGCACGATGGTTCTTGAAGATATACCTCAGGTCAGGCTATCATCAGCTCAGATTTCGAGACGAGGTTGTGCAGAAGACAGCCTTCAGGTGTCGATATGGCCACTACGAGTTCTTGGTTATGCCTTTCAGCATAACCAATGCACCATAAGTGTTCATGAGTCTCATGAACAGGATCTTCCAGCATTACCTTGATCATTTTTTCATAGTATTCATCGACGACATACTGATTTACTTGACTACTGAGGAGGAGCATGCCTACCACTTGCGGGTTGTACTGGACACACTCCAAGAGCACCAACTTTATAGTAAGCTCTCGAAGTTCCAGTTATGGATTCGAGAGGTTCACTTCTTGGGGCACTTCATCTCAGAGGAAGGAGTTGTTGTGGATCCTACGAAGATCGAGGCAGTACTTTCTTGGGATCCACCCAGGAGCATAACGGAGGTGCGTAGTTTCCTAGGTCTGGCTGGGTACTATCGGAGATTTGTTCCAGACTTCTCCAGAGTTGCAACACTGCTTTCAGCTTTGACGAAGAAGGGGAAACCCTTTGTGTGGTCAGATAGATGTCAGTAGAGCTTCCAGAAGCTGAGACATAGATTGACTAGTGCGCCCATCTTGAGGCTACCGGAGGAGGACGTAGGGTACGTAGTTTACTGTGATGCATCAGGGACCGGACTCGGGTGTGTCCTAATGAAGGAGCGGGTAGTGATCGCCTATGGTTCACGATATTTGAGGAAGCACAAGCAGAACTACGCTACCCATGACCTGAATTTAGCAGTAGTGGTCTTCGCCTTGAAGATGTGGCGGCACTATCTGATGGGAGAGCACTTTACAGTCTACTCTGACCACCAGAGTCTCAGGTACATCTTCTCATAGAAGGACCTAAACCTGAGACAGTGGAGATGGCTCGAGTTCCTCCAGGACTATGACTTTGAGATAGTCTATACTCCTGGGAAGGGGAACGTTGTGGCTGATGCTCTTAGCAAGAGGTCGGGCATTCATCTACTTAGAGAGGTGACGGAGCAGTTAGCCGCTTTGCAGATATCCTTCGTGGATAGAGATGGGGCAGCCTTCCTACAGTCTCTCACAGTCACTCCTCTACTACATCAGCGGGTCAGAGAGGCACAACAAGGGGGACGTTGACTGTGAGATGTGACGTGCTCAGATTTCCACAGGGCAGGAACCTGATGGATTTTCTAAAGGAGGAGAGAACGTCATATTCTTTAGCGGGTGTACCATGGTACCAGTTTCACTACAAGAGGAGGTGCTGAGGGAGTTTCAAACTTCCCCTCTAGCGGTACATCCATGAGTGGAAAAGATGTACCAGGACCTTAGATGACAACACTGGTGGCCAGGTATGAATAAGGATGTAGCAGAGTTCGTTTCACGATGCCTCACTTTCCAGCAAGTGAAGGTGGAGAACCAGGTACCAGAAGGATTGGTACAGCCCTTAGAGGTTCTAGAGTGGAAGTGGGATGGGATATCCATGGATTTCGTGATGGGGATCCAACGTACTTCCAGAGGACAGGACTCCATCTGGGTGATCGTAGACCGACTCACCAAGTAGGCCCACTTCCTACCGATCAGAGAGTAGGGCTCAGTAGAGAGCTTGGGACGCCTCTACATTCAGGAGATCGTACGGATTCATGGTGTACCATTTTCTATCATCTCTGATCGAGACGCTCACTTTACTTCCCAGCTATGGAAGGGGTTGTAGGAGACATTTGGGACGCAGCTGTGCCTAAACATCGCCTTTCACCCTCATACGGATGGCCAGACGGAGAGGACCATTCAGACAATCGAGGACATGCTCCGTGCATGTGTCCTTGACTTTGTTCATAGTTGGAAATATCACCTACCCTTGGTGTAGTTTGCGTACAACAGCAGCTACCACTCCACCATCGGGATGGCATCATACGAGGCATTGTACGGCCAACCTTACAGATCACCTCTGTGTTGGACTGACCCTAGGGAGTCAGCACTCGTAAGACCATAGATGGTTCAGGCTACAATGGAGAAGGTGCAGATCATCCAGGAGTGGATGAGGACTGCACAAAGCAGACAGAAGTCCTATGCTGATAGGAGACGACGACCACTGGAGTTTGAGGATGGCGACCATGTTTTCTTACGGGTACCACCTCGACGTGGATTACGGAGATTTGGTCGGGGCGGCAAGATATATCTGCACTTCATTAGACCATTCCAGGTCCTAATCAGGGTATTTTAGGTGGCTTACTTCCTGGAACTTCCACCTCAGTTGCACCGGGTGCATGACATCTTCCATGTATCTCAGCTGAGGAGATACGTGCACGACCCGACCCACATCATTGATCATGGGGATCTGGACATCGATGACGGGGCTACCTTCATGGAGGTCCCAGTGGAGATCGAGGATCGACAGAATAGGGTCCTACGTGGATGGTCTATTCCTATTATGTGTATTCGTTGGCATCACGAGAACCTCCAGGAGAGCACATGGGAGCGGGAGGCTCAGATGTGTGCACAGTACCCTCATTTGTTTCCCTAGTTTATGATGTAGCTTTATGGGGACTTAAAGTCCTGAGGTGGGAGTAATGTAAACACCCATAAATTTCAAGGAAATTTTTTTCTTAAATACTTTGAAATTTTACGAGTCTGTGGCTTCTGACAGCAGCTGATTCCGAGGTCCGGTGTTCCGGAATAATTTTCTGAAGTTTAGCTTGGGTACATTCAGGGAACAAACGAGCGGGTTTTTCTATATTTTGAACTAGTGCTCAGAATTGAAATCTGAGGGCACCAATGAACTTGCAACGCCGGTAATTTCTTAAGGGGACCATTACCGTAGTTACGTTTGCACGCGATGAGAAGTTAAAATTTTTGGATTAAATAAGAAGTGAATAAAAATTGTGGAACAATTTTTATTTTATATCTAAGGTGGTTATATCCTACATGGGGGAGTTGGGGTGGGACCCACAAGCACCTAACTACCCATGTGAGGATATTTGTGAGGTGGGGCCCACACGAGCCCCAACCTTTCACATTCCCTAAACTCCTTTTAAACCCCCTTCTTAATTGTTAACTCCCCTTTAATTGAGTAACTCTTCCTCTCCCCTCTCTCTCTCTTTAATTATTTCCAACACACACCTTAATTAATTGATTTAACCTCTTCAATTAAATTAATTAAGTGTTTGAATTTTAAATTTTTAATGCATGGCAACATTAAATAAAATAAGGAGAAGCCTTATTTTATTTGGGTTGGCAATTATTGTGTGAGGAAGAATTGGTAGAACTCTATAATCTTTTAAGAACTTCATCCTCAACGAAGGATGGTTCTTCTCCGACGAAGAACATCGACCCTTCAACGTAGAATGACTCGGCAACCACAGTTCTCCATCATCTTCTTTCTTCGTGACAAGGAAGGAGACACCGACGTGGGGAATTCGCCAACGATGACGCGCCTTATATTTTCTCTTCTCTGCGACAAGAGAGGGAATGTCGTTTCTTCCTCAGTCGCACTTCGACAACATCCACGAATCCTCACCTCGCGATGTCATCTTCCGCGACGCCAACGTTCGACATCAATTGTTGAGGTAGGGTTAATTATTTCAATTTTATTGAAAATAAAATTGTTTGGTTGTGCTTCGTGAACCTTGTTCATTCATGTATATGTTTTACTATCTAATGCGGAGGGCGCGGGCCGAATGAACATGGCCCGACGACCCTCCGCTGGAACTTTATCCCTTTGGAATTGGAAACCGGAGGCGGGGGAAGAACGGCGTCGTCGCGCCGTGCCGGAATCATAGAGAAGGAAGCTGGAGTCGTCGTGTCGGTTGTGCGGGAGGAACCGCGGCCTACATCGCAGGCTGCTTCGGCGGAAGAACCGGTCGTCCCGTCAGCCGACAGGACGGAGGCGAACCGATGCGCCAGGTGGGCGCTGCGCTGAGGAACCGGCCGGCCCGTCGGCCGCCGGGCGGAGCTGGACCGCGGCGCTAGGAGGGCGCCTCGCTGGAAGACCGGTAGCCCGCCCGTGCGGGCCGCGTGAGGCAGAAGGTCGTCCGGCCTAGCCGGCCGGTTTGGGAAGGGCGGCGCCGCCAGTGCAGACAATCGCCCCCCCCCCCCCCCCTCGGAACCACTCGGCCTTAGGTCGAGCCGCTCGGCCAGCTGGCTGAGCTAGCCGGGTCGCGCCAGCTGGGCCGCGCCAGGCCGGGATGCGCCAGGCGGGGCCACGCTAGGCCGGGCCACGCTAGGATGGGTCGTACCAAGCCGGCTCGTGTCGGGCCGGGCCGCGCCAGGCCAGGCTGGGCCGCGCCCCGCCGGGCCGGGCCATGCCCCACCGGTCCGCGCCGCGCCACTTCGGGCCGGGCCGCACCCCTTCGGTCCAGGCTGCGCCCCTTCAGGCCGAGTTGTGTTTTCCTTCAGACTAGTCTGACACCCCTACTGGGTCGGACCCTTCAAACTGGGTTAACCCGACCCATCGGTCCACTGGGCTAAACGGGTCGGGCCCGTTATCCATTTAAAAGTGAATAACTTAAAGATCGCGCGTCTGATCGACGCACCGTCTGCGGCACTGGGACTCTTTCGATGATACGGTCCTTTTGCGATACTCTAAGTGAGTTTTGGACAACTTTGGTAAATGGTCGGGTTTGGGATGAGCATATTTCCAACTGGGCCCCTGGAACGAAAAGGCCAATATTTCTCAGACCGGGAGTCCGTTTGACGCGCCGTCTGTCGCGTTGAGTTCCTTTTGACGAGACGAAACTACAGGATACATCATCTTTGGACTTTGTGATAGTTGATGTATCGAACCCTTTTACTCGTGGAGTGAACCCTCCCGGAAACGAGTACGTTGTGTGCGGGAACCCTAGAGCTGGCTGCGACTGCGATGACGATGACGACTGTACTTGGATCATACATGGGTTCGGCAGTGAGGACGAATGTACTTGGATCCTACTTGGGTTCGGCAGCAATGAAGACTGTACTTGGATCCTACATGGGTTCAGTAGTGATGGTTATTGTACTTGGATCCTACGTGGGTTCAGCAGCGACGACTTCTGTACTTGGATCCTACGTGGGTTCGGCAGAGGAGATGATTCAGAGGCTACATCTAATGTAACATCCCAAGTAAATAATGAATAAAACATTTTCATATTTATGAATATTTTTGAATTATATATTAATTTTACCTTAAAGGGGTTGCTATGTTCGATAGCGTACCCGATACTCAACAAAGAGTTTCATTGAAATCTTACGTTGCACACTAGTAATAAAATAATATTATTTTAAATAGTAGTTAACACATAGCCGTTGTATTGGCGGGAAAGGATAGAAATAACTAAAATATGATTATATATGTTTGTCAAATATTTTTACTCTTTACAATAAATGTTATAGGGTTACAAATGAAAATGAATCCCGTTTTTAAGCATAAACATTCTAATATTCTTTAAAAGGTCGACTAACCGTCTTTTGATGGAGAACCCCTTTTAAATCCACTTTTTGAAAATTTTGTAAGCTCTATTTTTCAAAATAAACATATTATTTATTATTGGTACATTTAAATTTACCTTGGGTTAATTTTTGGTATTTTTCTGACAATGTTCATTTTTCAATGAATAGTGAAAAATACCGCATTTTACATCAAAACTGCTTTTTCATATAATTTAATTATATGGTTATATTATATTTTTAATTTGTTTTAAAGTGTAATTAGAATATATTTTTACCATGTAATTCAATGATGGTCATTGGGATTAATTTCACTTTGGAATTAGGCATAAACAAGTGCCAAACTTTTCATAAATATTGTTTCTAAAAAATCCGCTATTTGTTTTGACAACGGGAAGTTTTTTTAAATTAATTATTGCAATTTATGTGTTTGGAATTTGGTAAAATGAATTACATATTTGGAATTAGAATTTCCAAATTATGTAATTAAGACTCTTTTGTTTTTGGACATTATGAATAGTAACGACGGTAATTATCTTTAATTATCTTGCTTAATGAGTAATTGGGTAGTTAAAGATAATAATATAATATCATAATAATAAAAAATGACCACAACATGTGTCCTAAGGCTAATGGTTGTCCCACGGCTGACCATGGGATGCCTTGTTCCAAACTTGGGGGCCCCATGGAATCACTTTTGTGAGAAAGTGACTTTTTATCTTTTTAGTTTTAAAGAATGTTAAATGTAACAAAGAATGTATCACCTAAGTAAAATATTTTTAATTTTGTATACATAAATGATCTTTTGGACCATAAATATTAATTGGAAAGCTAAAATAATTTCCTACATCATAGTAGTTTTTTTATAATTTTTAGACATTAAATTTATTAAATTATTTATGACATCATGATGATGCAGCGATGACCTCATTATTTAACGATTTAAATAAAATGGAAAGATAATGTAATATCTAAGACCTACAAATATACAAAACCTATTGGATGGGTGGATTTCGAACCATTATCACCTTATCCTCGAAACACATCAATGTGGGACCATTAATATCCGAAACACATTCTAAAATAATGTAACATTTCCTTACTTTCCAAGAGTGCTCCTCCTCTCCTCTTATAAAAGGCCCCCACCCCTACCTCCTTACCCACACTTCCAAAGCCTTTGGCTCAGCCAACCCCTGCCCATTTTGGCTCTCCACATCCCTGTATTACTCCTTGAAGCCTCACTTTGGGCAGAAGTCTTCCCAAGGAAGCCTTTGAGCTCAAATCTAAGAGAGTTACCCGATTTTAAGGTGATGTCTTCACTTGTGTTCTTTTGTTTTATTTTTCTTCTACAACCCCCTAAACTCTTTTTATTCATTTATTTTGTAACAAATACAGTATCTTCAATATACTATTATTTTTTTATAATAATATTTAGAGCTACACTTACACACATCTACATCTAATGGAAGAACATATTGTTTCCGTGGATGGCGAATTTCTGCCTCCCGAAACGATGATTGTTCAAAATTATTTTAAACACCTTTAATGGTGGCCATTAAGATGTCACTATATTTATATATTATATATAATATGTTTATGTTTTCCTTAAACTTCTGTATTTTTCATTTTGAGCATACCTTTATGGCTTCCATTATGGGTAAACACGATAATTTCATTTTAGGAAGTGCGGACTACCGCCCCCTCAAAGTGATGTGATTCGTTAATGTCATATGTGGGATGTATAAAGGATGTATTTAAAGTTATTATATATGATGTTATACTGTAATTATAATATACCTCTATATCATTATTATTTCTTTCCATTAATGTATTATATAGAAATGAAAGTAGCGTTCATGCGTACGTACGGCTTACCGTCTCCATGAACGGTGCATTTCATTTCTTATCCCCAAATGTAATGTACTATTATAAGTACATATATATAATGGATATATATGATGTATGTTACATCTAAATGATTAATATAATTCTGGAATTAAAATATACATACCTCTCATTTAGTTTTAATTCCATTAATATGACATAGAAATGAAAGTAGCGTTCATGCGTACATACGGCTTACCGTCTCCATGAACGGTGCATTTCATTTCTTACCTATAAATGATTATGTAATATTATAAATACATGTATATGTTGGATATATATGATATATATGATATCCAAATCAGTAATTTCATTCTGGATATAATGAACCTTTGACCACATGAATAACATGTAATTGTAAGAAGTCCACTTTCGACTTAAGAACCAAATATCGACAAAACAAACATTATTAACTTAAATGATTACATAATGTTTATAACATGTAAATAAGTGATATAAAAGGAATAATAAGATTGAAAAAGGTTCTTAATAAAGTAGAAATTAACTCAATTTTATTATTCAGGACGTTAAAGAATGATCGAGTCAAGTCGGACCCGAGGTAAGGGACTTCGTCTCAATCTCCTTTCATTGAGGCATATTTCATTTTATACACAACTTTCTTTTATATGGTGTATAAACCCCTTTTACTTTTACTTTTATACAAAAGGAATCTTTTTCTACGAAGCATTTTACAAAATGACAAAAAGGAATTTTTCTTTTAACGTATGCGGTGACAACGACCTTTTCCGCCGCCGCGAGTATTATTTGGTCTTTGGCTTCCTGAACAAGCCGTAATGTTTTTTTTTAATGAAATAAATACCATATACTCTTTTATGTATTTTGGTATTGAAAATGGTTTTTATAATGGATTTGTTATGTCAATATATTTAAGTGATATATTGTGATCAAAGTGTGGAATTGTTTTCTTTCCATTATATTTGTTTTATGTCTTATGATTTTTATAATGGTACTTGAACATTTGACGGGTGGTTACGTGATAAACCATATGACGAGTGGTTCCGTGAATACCAGGATGGGTGGTTACGTTATAACCTCCAATGCATTGGTTATGGAAGTCGGCCTTATGGTTATTCCATTAAGTATGTATGGAAGTTGGTCGTATGGCTATTCCATTAAGTGATGTGTGTGGAAGTCGACCGTATGGTTATTCTACTTATGTATGTTTATGTCCCAAGTTACCTTTATATGTTATGTGTTCTTTATATGGGTTTTATGGTAATCCTTTGGTTACAAAAGGGTAAGTAATGATATTTTATTCAGTGAAGAGTTTTTACTACTTCATGAAGGTGAAGGTATTACTTTGATAAAGTATACATGGTTTACTTAATGTTTGAAAAACTAACAGTTTTCATTCTTTGTGTATCCCTTACTGAGCTTTTTATGCTTACCCAAAGTTTTTTTGAAATGTTTTTCACAGGACTTAATGTGGAATAGGGTCAAGGATGGGATCAAGGGAAAGTCATGCTATCTAAAACATGGAACTAGACATGTTTCTTTTTAAGAGTTTTTATTTTATAGAAACTTAGTATACTTTATAATCTTTTAAGATGTAATAGTTATGTCCTAATTCTCTAAAACTATAAACCTGAAAAGATCCTCAACGTGAATTATTCATTTAATTCAATATTAAGAGATGTTTAAGGTCGGGGCCTTATAGTTGGTATCAAAGGTCGGTTTAGAAAACTTTAGGAGTTAGAAAATTATTAAATTATAAATTAATTTATGGTATGATTGAAATGATATAGCATTTAAAGATTACCATGTTGCTTCATCTAATACATGTTTGTTCAGAATGGTTTTTCCTGGAGGAAATAGAACAGATTTCTTGGAAAGGTATACAGAGGGAAATGACCTTTCAAATCAGAATCCTGATATGGTCAGAATCAGAACTAAATAGTTTGTTGCAGTGATGGCTCAGTTGACTCAGGTGAAAAATGTTGGTTGTTTTTATTGATGATATTTTGGTGTTTTCTAAAAGTAAAGAGGAGCATGAAAGTCATTTAAGGGTTATCTTGCAAACCTTAAAAGAAAAGAAACTATATGGAAAATTCAGCAAGTGTGAGTTTTGGTTACAACAAATTTCTTTTCTGGGTCACATTGTTTCAAAAGATGGCATAACTGTTGATCCTGCTAAAACAAAAGTTGTTGAAGAATGGCCAAGACCCACAAATGTAACCGAGATCCGTAGTTTTCTTGGTTTGGCAGGTTACTACCGAAGGTTTGTTGAAAAGTTTTCACAGTTATCTTGTCCAATGACTAAGCTAACTCGGAAGGGTGTTAAGTTCATATGGACAAAAGAATGTGATGATTGTTTTCAGGAGTTGAAAAGAAGATTGGTGAATTCTCCAGTTTTGGCACTTCCTTCCAGGAATGGTGAGTTTGTTATATACAGTGATTCTTTGTTGAAGGGACTTGGCTGTGTCCTTATGCAGAATGATCAGGTAATTGATTATGCTTCACGTCAGTTGAAAACTCATGAGGTAAATTACCCTACACATGATTTGGAATTAGCTGCTGTTGTTTTTGCTTTAAAAATTTTGAGGCATCATTTGTATGGAGTAAAGTGTGAAATATATACTGGTCACAAAATTTTAAAGTATATATTCACTCAGAAAGAATTGAACATGAGACAGAGGAGATGGCTAGAATTAATCAAGGACTATGATTGTACAATTCACTAACATCTGGGAAAATCAAATAAAGTGGCTAATGCTTTGAGTCGAAAAAGTAATGCTTCATTAACCATGCTACGTTTGGAACGAGATCCTTTGGTTTTTGATTTGATGAAATTTGGCATAGAAGTTGTTGGTGCAGGAAGTTCTTCTGTTTTGTTTCAGGTATCAGTGAGATCATCCCTATCAAACAGAATCAAGCAAGCACAGAAGAAAGACAGTGAGTTGCAGAAAAAGGTAGAGCTAGTTCAGAAGGGTAAGTTGCCTGAATTCAACATTGATAATGATTGTGTTTTGAGATTTGGGAAGAGATTTTATGTGCCTTGTGATTCACAATTAAAGAAAGAGTTGTTATGTGAAGCTCATATTTCTCTGTTTTCAGTTCATCCTGGCAGTACTAAGATGTATAGAGATCTACGGGAGTATTACTGGTGGGATGGAATGAAAAGAGATATTGCTGATTTTACTGTGAAGTGTTTGACTTGTCAGCAGGTTAAAGCAGAGCGGAATTTACCAAAAGGGATGCTTCAGCCTTTACCAGTGCCAGAGTGGAAATGGGAGAATATATCCATGGACTTTGTTGTGGGATTACCGAGGACATCTCGAGGTAATAATGCAATTTGGGTTATTGTTGATCGCTTGACTAAATCTGCTCATTTCCTTGTTATACGAGATACTTTTTCCCTAGATCAACTTTCCCGTTTGTATCTTAAAGAGATATTCAGGTTACATGGAGTTCCTCTCTCCATTGTGTCTGATCGTGATCCCAGGTTTACTTCTAACTTTTTAAAAGGCCTTCAGAAGTCGTTGGGTACAGAATTAAATTTTAGTACAGCTTTTCATCCGCAATCAAATGGGCTTTTAGAACGAACAATTCAGACCTTGGAGGATATGCTACGAGCTTGTTCGATGGATTATCAGAGAAGTTGGGACCAACATCTTTCTTTGGTTGGTTTTTCTTATAATAACATTTTTCATTCCAGTATACAGATGGCACCATTTGAGGCATTATATGGGAAGCGGTGTCGAACTCCAGCATTTTGGGATGAAGTGGGTGAAAGGAAGCTGATGGGACCAAAATTGGTAGAAGAGATGGCAGAAAAAGTTCAGTTGATTCAGAAACACATGAGAACAGCTCAGAGCAGGCATAAGAGTTATGCAGATAACCGGAGGAAGGATCTATCTTTCGAGGTAGGTGATCATGTTTTTCTCAAGGTTTCTCCATGGAAAAGTGTGATGAGATTTGGTAAGAAATGAAAGCTGAGTCCAAGGTTCATTGGACCATATGAAATTCTGGAGAGAGTTGGATCAGTTGCATACAGAGTGGCTTTACCTCCGAGTTTATCTCAGGTACACAATGTTTTTCATGTTTCGATGTTGAGGAAGTATATGCCAGATTCATCTCATGTTTTGAGTCCAGAGGTAGTTCAGCTGGAAGAGAACCTCTCTTATGAAGAACAACCAGTCCAGATTCTTGACCGAAGAGAGCAAGTGTTGCGAAATAAGGTAATTCACCAGGTAAGGGTTTTGTGGAAAAACCATATGGTTGAAGATGCAATGTGGGAATCTGAAAATGCTATGAGGGATAAATACCCCCACTTATTTTGATAAGTGAATAAAATTGTGAGGACGCAATTCCCAAAAGCGGGGAATGATGTAACATCCCAGGTAAATAATGAATAAAACATTTTCATATTTATGAATATTTTTGAATTATATATTAATCTTACTTTAAAGGGGTTTCTATGTTTGATAGCGTACCCGATATGCAACAAAGAGTTTCATTGAAATCTTATGTTGCACACTAGTAATAAAATAATATTATTTTAAATGGTAGTTAACACATAGCCGTTGTATTGGTGGGAAAGGATAGAAATAACTAAAATATGATTATATATGTTTGTCAAATATTTTTACTCTTTACAATAAATTTTAGAGGATTACAAATGAAAATGAATCCAGTTTTTAAGCATAAACATTCTAATATTCTTTAAAAGGTCGATTAACCACCTTTTGATGGCTAACCCCTTTTAAATACACTTTTTGACAATTTTGTAAGCTCTATTCTTCAATATAAACATATTATTTATGATTGGGACATTTAAATTTTCCTTGGGTTAATTTTTGGTATTTTTCTGACAATGTTCATTTTTCAATGAATAGTGAAAAATACCGCATTTTACATCAAAACTGCTTTTCATATAATTTAATTATATGGTTATATTATCTTTTTGATTTGTTTTAAAGTGTGATTAGAATATATTTTTACCATGTAATTCAATGATGGTCATTGGGATTAATTTTACTTTGGAATTAGGCATAAACAAGTGCCAAACTTTTCATAAATATTATTTCTAAAAAACCCGCTATTTGTTTTGACAACGGGAAGTTTTTTTAAATTAATTATTGCAATTTATGTGTTTGGAATTTGGTAAAATTAATTACATATTTGGAATCAGGAGGTCCAAATTATTTAATTAAGACTCTTTTGTGTTTGTACATTATGAATAGTAATGACGGTAATTATCTTTAATTATCTTGATTAATGAGTAATCGGGTAGTTAAAGATAATAAAATAATATCATAATAATAAAAAATGACCACAAAATGTGTCCTAAGGATACTGGTTGTTTCATGGTCGACCATGGGATGCCTTGTGCCAAACTTGGGGGGCCCATGGAATCACTTTTGTGAGAAAGTGACTTTTTATCTTTTTATTTTTAAAGAATGTTAAATGTAACAAAGAATGTATCACCTAAGTAAAATATTTTTAATTTTGTCTAAATAAATGATCTTTTAGACTATAAATATTCATTGGAAATCTAAAAAGATTTCCTACATCATAGTATTTTTTTTATAATTTTTAGATATTAAATTTATTAAATTATTTATGACATCATGATAATGCAGCGATGACCTCATTATTTAACGATTTAAATAAAATGGAAAGATAATGTAATATCTAAGACCTACACATGTACAAAACCTATTGTATGGGTGGATTTAGAACCCTTATCACCTTATCCTAGAATCACATCAATTTGGGACCATTAATATCCGAAACACATTCTAAAATAATGTAACATTTCCTTACTTTCCAAGAGTGCCCCTCCTCTCCTCTTATAAAAGGACTCCACCCCTACCTCCTTACCCACACTTCCAAAGCCTTTGGCTCGGCCAACCCCTGCCCATTTTGGATCTCCACATCCCTCTATTACTCCTTGAAGCCTCACTTTGGGCAGAAGGCTTCCCAAGGAAGCCTTTGAGCTCAAATCTAAGAGAGTTACCCGATTTTAAGGTGATGCCTTCACTTGTGTTCTTTTGTTTTATTTTTCTTCTCCAACCCCCTAAACTCTTTTTATTCATTTATTTTGTAACAAATCCAGTATATTCAATATACTAGTATGTTGTTATAAGAATCTTTCGAGCTACACTTACACACATCTACATCTAATGGTTAAATAACATACTGTTTCCGTGGATGGCGAATTTCTACCTCCCGAAACGATGATTGTTCAACATTCTTTTAAACACCTTTAATGGTGGCCATTAATATGTCACTATATTTATATATGATATATAATATGTTTATGTTTTCCTTAAGATTCTGTATTTTTCATTTTGAGCATACCTTTATGGCTTCCATTATGGGTAAACATGATAATTTCATTTTAGGAAATACGGACTACCGCCCCCTCAAAGTGATGTGATTCGTTAATTCCATATGTGTCACGACCCGTCCTCGGGGCCCGTGCCGTGACTACCCCAAGCCCGCCTTCCATAGGCCAGGGGCTGGCGACTAGCACCAAGGCATAAATCCCAACAAAAAGGGAAGGCACTGCCTTTGAAAAGTAAACAAGCACCACAGAGTAAGCAAGCATAAAAGTAAACACTAAGTAAAAATTGTACAAGCTGTGCTGAAAGAAAAGGGGGCCGGAAATACAAGCCCAACTGTAAAGTACAACTGAAAGGAAAAACAGCAACTGAAAGGAAAAGCCGCAGCGTCGAGCCGTCCTCTGGAAGTCACACCTGAAGGGTGGGTACAGATAGCCTCCACTGCTCCTCGGGTCCACCTGACCGCTCCGAGTACGTCCCGCCCAGTGGTCCACCTCCAGGTACTGTCCTGCTCCGCACGCCTCCACCACGATCAGCGTTGTTCGTCGTCTGCAACCAACACAACGTAGTGCGGGCATAGCCCGTGCAGGGGTGAGTATAAGCTACTCAGTAGGGACCCCGAGACCCCCGAAGGTCTCCCGAAATCCACAAAGGATAATACACAAAAGAAAGGTAAAATCACGAAGAAACATCCGACACAGCTTAGGTATATACCCATACATATACCTAAGTCATCAATTCCCGTTCGGCTCCAACGTCTGAGCCCAAACACAACCCAGTCCACACAGGAAAGTAAAACGTATACCCACACAGGATAGCTCAACACAATCCACAAAGGAGAGTAAACAGTAAATCCACACAGGATAGCTCAACACAATCCACAAAGGAGAGTAAACAGTAAATCCACACAGGATAGCTCAACACAATCCACAAAGGAGAGTAACACAAGATTCAGTTCACACAGGTATACTTCTTCAGATGACGATAAAGATGATCACTGATCCATCTAAGTCGTCGGACCCACAAAGGATCGATAGGTAACTAACCCCCACAATGACCCACACAGGATCGGGCCCACACAGGACCTGTAGGCGCTGGCTCACACAGAACCGCTAAGCGCTGACCCACACAGGATCGGACCCACACAGGATCGGGCCCACACAGGACCTGTAGCACTGATCCATGTAGGATTGCTGAGTGTTGTAGTCGTTGCAGTCCACTGAGGATCTCTGCACAGTCGTCGTCGCAGTCCACTGAGGATCTCTGCAAGGTCGTCGCCGCAGTCCACTGAGGATCTCTGCACGGTCGTCGCTGTCGAAGTAGCAGTCGCAGCCAGCTCTAGGGTTCCTGCACACAGCAAGCTCGTTCGGGAGGGTCCGCTCCACGAGCCGAGAGGCCGACACATCAACTGACACAAAGTCCAAAGTTGATGTATCCAAAAGTTCAGTATCGTCAACAGGAACTCAACTTCGTAGACGGCGCGTCAATCGGACGCCCGGTCTGAGAGTTATTGGCTTTTTCGTCCCAGGGGTCTGGTTGGTTTTTAAGGCAAAACCAACCCGACCGTACTCCACCTGCGTCCAAACCTCGGGCGGAGTAAGCCAAAAGATCCGTATCACATATAGGAATTCAACAAAGCTGAAGGCACGTCAATCGGACATCCGTAGCTCAAGATATGAGTGTTTCGGCTCCGAGGGCCTGGTTGGTTTCGTGTACGAACCAACCCGGACGAACTCAAAGTATTCCGAAACCTTGAGTGCAATATACCGAAATGACCGTCTCGATCCAAGGATCACATTTCCGCTGACGGCGAGTCGTTTGGAGGCCCGTAGCTCAAGTTACTGGCGTTTGAAAGAAAAGGGTCCGTGGACGGGGGGTCCGGGCTCGGGTCGACCCGGCCCGACCCCCCCTGGGTCGGCCGAACCCCGGTCCAGCTCGGCTCGGCCGAGCGGCCGACGCGGGGGGAGCCTCCGCCCCGTGTGACACCCTCGCGGCACCCATGGGGTATCGTCCAGACAACCGGACGTGGCTGAAGCCGCGTCCCGAGTGATGCGGGGGGGAGCCCCCCCCCCCCCCCCCCCCGCGCGACACCCGCGGGGTGTCTCCCTGGCGGCCGGACGCGGCTTCAGCCACGTCCCGCGAGCGCCGCTGCCGTGGCCGGGTGCCGCGGCGGTCTCGTCCGGCTGTGCGCCGCCGCCGGCTTCCGCGGGCCGCCGGAGTCGCTCCGGTGGCCCGTTTTTCTTCCCGTATGCGCCGTTGTCCCTCTCGGGATCCGTTCTTCACTGCGGAATCATCAAACTTCCATTGCGGCACGTTCCGTCGTTGCCCGTCAAATCCTCACAAGAACGAAGAACGGCGAAGGGTCGTCGGGCCGTGTTCGTTTGGCCCGCACCTTCCGCGTTAGATATAAACAACGGGAGAATTTTTATTCCACACAGGATACAACAATTTTAATAAAATTAAAATTGTTCGCAAATACGGTTCTTTAACTTTTTAAAGAAACATTTACGGGAATAATAAAAAGAGGTTAATTCCAAAAAATAAAATCCCTACCCTCGTAGTCGTCGCGCGTGAGCGTTCTTCGCGGAATTGCTCGTCACGGAAGGTGGAGATCGTCGCGTCGTCGCGGAAGGGCGTCGCGTCGTCGCAGAATCCGGCGTTGCATCGACGAACTCGACGGACCAAGAAACAACAGATTTTAATTATAAATAATTAAATCTGTGTTTCATTTTAAACCACAAAGAACTTTTAGAAGGAACCCGAAATCACTCACCTCAAACGGTTGGTGATCGGAGATCGGGGCGGGGAAGAACGTCTCAGATTAGAGCATCGTCGATTTCCGCGGATGACGGCGTTCTTCACGTTCTTCGCGTTCTTCACGTTCTTCGCATTCTTCGTGAAGGAGAAAGAAGATGCAAGGATTCTGTCAAATCCTCTCAACGCGCAAACTTTCAAAAGACTGGTTGGTCTTATTTTATTATTATGCCAACACACGAAAAAGGGGAAGTAATGACCCATCAATTCGTTGAATTAATTCAACGAAAGAAACAGCTCATTTAATTTACGAAATAAACTTGCCCAATTAAATGGTCTGTTAAGAAATTAAGAAAACGCGTCAGTTGACTTTCATAATGAAGGGTTTTCGCGGGTGCGTTACTTAGAGGAAATAAACGGCGGGGCTCGTGCGGGCCCCACCTCACAAATATCCTACCGAGGGGGTAGGATATTTCCTGGATAGCATCCTATCCGGATCAACTCAGTTTAAGCCACTTTTAAGTGGCTTCAAGTGGCTTCCAAGTGGCTTAAGTGAAATAAAATAAAGTTGTCGTAAAATTATTTTATTTCTTAACTTTAAGCCCGAAAATTAAAAACCACACCCGAGAAAACGCAACTCCGGAAGAGGCGTTTCTAGGTGAATACCGGCGCTGCGATTTCATCGGTGCCCTCAGAATTTGATTCTGGGCACCGGATCAAAAGTTAGAAAAACTCGCTCGTGCGTTCACTGAACGTACCCGAGCCAAACTTCATAAAATGATTTCGGGCACACCGGGCCTCGGAATTAGGTGCCGTCAGAAACTGCGCTCTTGTAAAATTCCAAAGAAAATTAAGAGAAAAAAAAATATTGAAATTTACGGGTCTTTACATTACTCCCACCTCAGGGCTTTACGTCCCCGTAAAGATACCTCATAAACTAGGGAAACAAATGTGGGTACTGAGCACGTATCTGAGCCTCCCGCTCCCATGTGCTCTCCTGGAGGTTCCCGTGCTGCCATCTGATGCGCACAAGAGGAATCGATCGCCCACATAGGACCCGCTCCTGTCGATCCTCTATCTCCACCGGGACCTCCGCAAAAGTCGCCCCATCATCCACGTCTAGATCCCCATAGTCAATGATGTGCGTCGGGTCGTGCACGTATCTCCTCAGCTGGGATACGTGGAAGACTTCATGCACCCGGTGCAACTGAGGTGGTAGATCCAGGCGATAAGCCACCCCGCCAATCCTACTGAGGACCTGGAAAGGCCCGATGAAGCATGGAGACAACTTGCAGCCTCGGCCAAATCTCTGCAAACCACGTCGAGGTGAGACCCGCAAGAAGACGTGGTCGCCATCCTCGAACTCTAGTGGCCTCCGCCTCCTGTCAGCATATGACTTCTGCCGGCTTTGTGCTGTCCTCATCCACTCCTGGATGACCTGGACCTTCTCTGTCATGGCCCGGACCATCTCTGGTCCCACAAGTGCTGACTCCCCAGGGTCTGTCCAGCACAAAGGAGATCTGCAAGGTCTGTCGTACAACACCTCGTATGGTGCCATCCCGATGGTGGAGTGGTAGATGTTGTTGTACGCGAACTCCACCAAGGGTAGGTGGTCCTCCCAGCTGCGACCAAAGTCGAGGACACATGCGCGGAGCATGTCCTCGAGAGTCTGAATGGTCCTCTCTGTCTGACCATCCGTCTGAGGGTGAAAGGCGGTGCTCAGACGTAGCCGCATCCTGAATGCCTCCTACAACCCCTTCCAAAGCCGGGAAGTAAAGCGAGCGTCCCGATCGGAGATGATAGTCGATGGAACACCGTGAAGCCGTACAATCTCCTGAACGTAGAGACGCCCCAAGCTCTCCACTGAGCCCTGCTCTCGGATGGGTAAGAAGTGTGCCAACTTAGTGAGTCGGTCAACAATCACCCTAATGGAGTCGTGACCTCTGGAAGTGCATGGAAGTCCAGTCACGAAGTCCGTAGATATCCCGTCCCACTTCCACTTCGGGACCTCCAAGGGCTGTACCAAGCCCGCTGGTAGCTGATGCTCTGCCTTCACCTGCTGGCAGGTGAGGCACCGTGAAACGAACTCTGCCACAGCCCTTCTTCATGCCCGGCCACCAGTGTTGTCGCCTGAGATCCTGGTACATCTTCGTCACTCCAGGATGTACCGCCAAAGGAGAAGTGTGAAACTCTCTCAACACCTCCTCTCGTAAAGTGACCGGGTACCAAGGTACGTCCTCTGAAAAGTATGTCGTGCTCTTCTCCCAAGGAGAAGCCATCAGGTGCCTGCCTCGAGGATATCTATGCACATCGTGTCTCACAGTCAGAGTCCCCACGCTGAGCCTCTCTGACCCGCTGTAGAAGTGGAGGAGAGACTGTGAGAGACTGAAGGAAGGTTGCTCCTTTTCTATCCATGAAGGATATCTGCAAGGCGGCTAGCTGCTCTGTCGCCTCCTCAAGTAGCTGGATGATCGTCCTCCTGCTGAGGGCATCGGCTACCATGTTCCCCTTACCAGGAGTATAGACTATCTCAAAGTCATAGTCCTGGAGGAACTCGAGCCATCGCCGCTGTCTCAGGTTCAGGTCCTTCTGAGAGAAGATGTACCTGAGACTCTGATGGTCAGAAAAGACTGTAAAGCACTCGCCCATCAGATAGTTCTGCCAAGTCTTCAGAGTGAAGACCACTGCTGCTAACTCCAGGTCATGGGTAGCGTAGTTCTGCTCATGCGGCCTCAATTGACGTGATCCATAGGCAATCACGGCCCGCTCCTGCATCAGGACACACCCAAGTCCGGTCCCCTGATGCATCGTAGTAAACTACGTATCCAACTCCCTCCTCAGGCAACCTCAAGATAGGTGCGCTGGTCAACCTATGCCTCAGCTCCTGGAAGCTCTGATGACATCTGTCTGACCACACGAAGGGTTTCCCCTTCTTCGTCAATGCTAAGAGTGGGGCCGCAACTCTGGAGAAGTCCGGCACAAATCTCAGATAGTATCCGGCTAGGCCCAAGAAACTCCGCACCTCTGTCACGCTCTTGGGTGGATCCCAAGCTAGCACTGCCTCGATCTTCGCGGGATCCACTGCAACTCCCGCCTCAGAAATGACGTGCCTCAAGAAGTGGACCTCACGTAACCAGAACTGGCACTTCGATAGCTTTCCATAAAGTTGGTGCTCTCGGAGTGTGTCTAGTACAACCCGCAAGTGGTAGGCGTGCTCCTCCTCGGTGGTCGAGTACACCAAGATGTCGTCGATGAAGACCACGACAAATCAATCGAGGTATGGCTGGAAGATCCTGTTCATGAGGCTCATGAACACTTCTGGAGCATTGGTTATGCCGAAAGGCATAACCAAGAACTCATAGTGGCCATACCGACACCTGAAGGTCGTCTTCTGCACATCCTCGTCTCGAACTCTGAGCTGATGATAGCCTGACCTGTGGTCTATCTTCGAGAACCACCGTGCTCCCTTGAGCTGGTTGAAGAGATCATCAATCCTAGGTAGCGGATACTTGTTCCTCACTGTCACCTGGTTTAGGCGACGATAATCGACACACAGTCGCAAGCTCCCGTCCGCCTTCTTGGCGAACAATATCGGTGAAGCCCAGGGTGAAACACTGGGGTCGGATGAACCCCTTGCCCTGCAAGTCCTCCAACTGTACCCGTAGCTCTAAAAGTTCAGCGGGGGCCATCTGATATGCTGGAGTGGATATCGGGGTTGTCCCGGGGTACAGATCAATGTAAAAGTATACCTATCTGCGAGGAGGTAGCCCTAGAACGTCGTCGGGGAAGACGTCCGCATACTGATCCACCACTGCAGGAAAACTAGGACTCTGCACGTCAACTGCTCCAAGGATGAGTCTAGCCAACTGATGAGTGATGGGATGTCCTCTCCTCTGCGGAAGTCCATCCTGTGCTGCAAAGGCTCCCTTCTCACCGGTGAAGGTGAACCTTCTCGTCGGTGCGCACACATCGCACCTTGCGCCTAATGCAGTCAATCTGTGCATGGACCGTAGATAACCAATCCATGCCCAAGATGACGTCGTAAGGCCTCGACGCCGCTACAAGAAGATCCCAGCTGAAGCTCTCGCCTCCTAGAGTAAGCTCACACTGCCGGCACCAGTGCGTAATCGTCGAGTCTGCTCCCGTAGGAGTCTCTAGCCGTAAGGATCGAGCCAACAGCTCTGTCGGAATCTCCGAGCTCCGAACAAGGGCAGTGGCTATGAAAGAGTGACTCGCTCCTGTGTCTATAAGAATTGAAGAAAAGGGTGGAATAGACACAGATCTTACCTCGAATAATCTATGGAGCGTCGTGGTCGTAGGCCTCTGCTGCCTGGAGCTATGCCTGTCTCTGCCCGCCAGCTCCCTGTGGTCAGGGCAGACCTCCTGGTGGTGGTGGTGGCAGAGCCTCAAAGCGTCGCCCACCACCTGCTGCTCGGCCAGCTCCCCTGCCTCGTCCGCCTCCTCCCTGCGGACCACCACGGTCGACCCTCTGCCTCTGCCTGGGTGGCCCCTCCACCGTCTGCTGCTCCTCGGTACGGTGGGTCGGGCAGTCACGAGCCATGTGGCCCTGCCCGCCGCACGAGTAGCACTGCCTACCTCTCGGAAGGCTGGCTCTGCACTGTGTGCCCCGCACTGCTGAGCCACTGTCCCGAGGTCGTCTACTGGAAGGCCTGGTCTTCCTGGAACCCTGAGTCATCTGTCGGCTACCAGCTGCCGAAGACTCTGCTACCTACCGCCCTGCGGTAGGTCTCGCTGTAGACTCAGCCAGAAAGCTCTCGATCAGAAGGGCTCACTCCAGCACTCCTGCCTGGGTCGGGATGCTGAGGGAGATTAGTGACGCCCTGATCTCGTGTCTCAAACCCTGCTCGAAGGTCCGGGACCAGAAGAAGGGGTCCCGTACCATGTCTGTCGAGTAGCGAGAAAGGTCAGTGAACCTCGCCGCGTACTGGGCGACCGTCAAGCTGCCCTGCCGCAGCTGAAGAAGCTCCTGAATGCGCATCGCACGGAGGGTGGCCGGGACTAACTCTGAGCGGAAGAGGCTCTCGAAGTCCGTCCAGATGAGGGAGGCCTCATCGTGTACCTGTAGCATCAAGCTCCACCATCGCCCTGCTGCTGCGTGTAGTAGGCTCGCCGCGAGGATCACCATGAGGTCTGCTGGTGTCCTCACTAGCCTGAAAACTCGGACGACTGCCTCCAGCCAGTCCTCGGCTTCCTGGGGGGTCCGTCTCCCCACGTAACCTGGGTGGTCGCTGGCGCTGGAACTCGTGCAGAGCTCCGAGGCGTCGTGCATCATCAGCTGCCAGTGCTGGAAGCATCGGGGGCTCGGCGGGTAAAGGTATCGCCGGTGCCTATGCTGTCAACAGGCCCTGTACCGAGGCCTCATCACTCGGTGGGCTATCGTCGCGCTCTACTCTCGGAACCCTAGCTGGCTGCTGTCGTCGGGCCATCCTGAAAAGGAAACAAGTGCGCCACGGTCAGAACAGTATACCTGGTGAGCTGACACAAGTAATCACAAAGAAAACTTGAAACACACATGCAATCAATGTTTTCGTGCATCAAGTCGGAAATCAGAAGTCAGGGTCCTGGTGTACGGATATGTCGGTCGCCGCACCAACACTGGACTCCCTGGACTGATAACTACACTCAATAATCTAAACATTATTGCTTCACATAGAAGAAAGATCAGAGTCTGCGGTAGAACCGACCGCCTCTGATACCAATTTGTCACGACCCGTCCTCGGGGCCCGTGCCGTGACTACCCTAAGCCCGCCTTCCATAGGCCAGGGGCTGGCGACTAGCACCAAGGCGTAAATACCAACAAAAAGGGAAGGCATTCTCTTTGAAAATTAAACAATCCCCACAGAGTAAGCAAGCGGAAAAGTAAACACTAAGTAAAAACTGTACAAGCTGTGCTGAAAGAAAAAGGGGCCGGAAATACAAGCCCAACTGTAAAGTACAACTGAAAGGAAAAACAGCAACTGAAAGGAAAAGCTGCAGCGTCGAGCCGTCCTCTGGAATTCCCACCTGAAGGGTGGGTACAGATATCCTCCACTGCTCCTCGGGTCCACCTGACCGCTCCGAGTACGTCCCGCACAGTGGTCCACCTCCAGGTACCATCCTGCTCCGCACGCCTCCACCACGATCAGCGCTGTCTGTCATCTGTAACCAACACAACGTAGTGCGGGCATAGCCCGTGCAGGGGTGAGTATAAGCTACTCAGTAGGGACCCCGAGACCCCCGAAGGTCTCCCTAAATCCACAAAGGATAATCCGAAAAAGAAAGGTACAATCACGAAGCAACATCCGACACGGCTTAGGTATATACCCATACATATACCTAAGTCATCAATTCCCGTTCGGCTCCAACGTCCGAGCCCAAGCACAACCCAGACCACACAGGAAAGCAAAACGTATACCCACATAGGATAGCTCAAAACAATCCACAAAGGAGAGTAAACAGTAAATCCACACAGGATAGCTCAACACAATCCACAAAGGAGAGTAAATAGTAAATCCACACAGGATAGCTCAACACAATCCAAAAAGGAGAGTAACACAAGATTCAGCTCACACAGGTATACTTCTTCGGATGACGATAAAGATGATCACTAATCCATCTAAGTCATCGGACCCACGAAGGATCGATAGGTAACTAACCCCCGCAATGACCCACACAGGATCGGGCCTACACAGGACCTGTAGGCGCTGGCTCACACAGAACCGCTGAGAGCTGACCCACACAGGATCGGACCCACACAGGATCGGGCTCACACAGGACCTATAGCACTGATCCACGTAGGATCGCTGAGTGTTGTAGTCGTCGCAGTCCACTGAGGATCTCTGCATAGTCTTCGTCGCAGTCCACTGAGGATCTCTGCACGGTCGTCACCGCAGTCCACTGAGGATCTCTGCACGGTCGTCGCTGTCGAAGTAGCAGTCGCAGCCAGCTCTAGGGTTCCCGCACACAGCAAGCTCGTTCAGGAGGGTCCGCTCCACTAGCCGAGAGGCCGACACATCAACTGACACAAAGTCCGATGTTGATGTATCCAAAAGTTCCGTATCGTCAATAGGAACTCAACGTCGCAGACGGCGCGTCAATCGGACGCCCGGTCTGAGAGTTATTAGCTTTTTCGTCCCAGGGGCCCGGTTGGTTTTTAAGGCAAAACCAACCCGACCGTACTCCACCTACGTCCAAACCTCGGGCAGAGTAAGCCAAAAGATCTGTCTCATATAGAGGAATTCAACAAAGCTGATGGCACGTCAATCGGACGTCCGTAGCTCAAGATATGAGCGTTTCCGCTCCGAGGGCCCGGTTGGTTTCGTGTACGAACCAACCCGGCTGAACTCAAAGTATTCCGAAACCTTGAGTATGATATACCTAAACGACCGTCTCGATCCAAGGATCGTGTTTCCACTGACGGCGAGTCGTTTGGAGGCCCGTAGCTCAAGTTATGGGCGTTTGAACGAAAAGGTTCCGTGGACGGGGGGTCCGGGCCCGGGTCGACCCGGCCCGACCCCCCCTGGGTCGGCCGAACCCGGTCCGACCCGGTCAGACCGGTCTGGCCCGGCCAGGGCCGGTCCAGCTCGGCTCGGCCGAGCGGCCGATGCGGGGGGAGCCACTGCCCCGCGTGACACCCCCGCGGCACCCGCGGGGTGCGGCCAGACAACCGGACGCGACTGAAGCCGCGTCCCGAGTGATGCGGGGGGGAGCCGCCGCCCCCCCGCGTGACATCCCCGCGACACCCACGGGGTGTCTCCCTGGCGGCTGAACGTGGCTTCAGCAGCGTCCCGCGAGCACCGCCGCCGCGGCCGGTGTCGCGGTGGTCTCGTTCGGCGGCGCGCCGGGCGCCGGCACCGCCGCCGGCTTCTGTGGGCTTCCGGAGTCGCTCCGGTGGCCCGTTTTTCTTCCCGTCTACGCCGTTGTCCCTCCCGGGATCCTTTCTTCACTGCGGAATCATCAAACTTCCGTTGCGGCACGTTCCGTCGTCGCCCGTCAAATCCTCACAAGAACGAAGAACGGCGGAGGGTCTTCGGGCCGTGTTCATTTGGCTCGCACCCTCCGCATTAGATATAAACAACGGGAGAATTTTTATTCCACACAGGATACAACAATTTTAATAAAATTAAAATTGTTCGCAAATCCGGTTCTTTAACTTTTTAAAGAAACATTTACGGGAATAATAAAAAGAGGTTAATTCCAAAAAATAAAATCCCTACCTCGTAGTCGTCGCGCGTGAGCGTTCTTCGCAGAATTGCTCGTCACGGAAGGTGGAGATCGTCGCGTCGTCGCGGAAGGGCGTCGCGTCGTCGCAGAATCCGGCGTTGTGTCTACGAACTCGACGGACCAAGAAACAACAGATTTTAATTATAAATAATTAAATCCGTGTTTCGTTTTAAACCACAAAGAACTTTTAGAAGGAACCCGAAATCACTCACCTCAAACGGTTGGTGATCGGAGATCGGGGAGGGGAAGAACGTCTCAGATTAGAGCATCATCGATTTCCGCGAATGACGGCGTTCTTCGCGTTCTTCGCGTTCTTCGTGAAGGAGAAAGAAGATGCAAGGATTCTGTCAAATCCTCTCAACGCGCAAACTTTCAAAAGACTGGTTGGTCTTATTTTATTATTATTCCAACACACGAAAAAGGGGAAGTAATGACCCATCAATTCGTTGAATTAATTCAACAAAAGAAACAGCTCATTTAATTTACGAAATAAACCACCCAATTAAATGGTCTGTTAAGAAATTAAGAAAACGCGTCAGTTGACTTTCATAATGACGGGTTTTCGCGGGTGCGTTACTTAGCGGAAAGAAACGGCGGGGCTCGTGCGGGCCCCACCTCACAAATATCCTACCGAGGGGGTAGTATATTTCCTGGATAGCATCCTATCTGGATCAACTCAGTTTAAGACACTTTTAAGTGGCTTCAAGTGGCTTCCAAGTGGCTTAAGTGAAATAAAATAAAGTTGTCGTAAAATTATTTTATTTCTTAACTTTAAGCCCGAAAATTAAAAACCACACCCGAGCAAACGCAACTCCGAAAGAGGCGTTTCTAGGCGAATACCGGCGCTGCGATTTCATTGGTGCCCTCAGAATTCGATTCTGGGCACCGGTTAAAAAGTTAGAAAAACCCGCTCATCTGTTCACTGAACGTACCCGAGCCAAACTTTGGAAAATTATTTCGGGCACACCGGGCCTCGGAATTAGGTGCCGTCAGAAACTGCGCTCTTGTAAAATTCCAAAGAAAATTAAGAAGAAAAAAAAAATTCTTGAAATTTACGGGTCTTTACATTACTCCCACCTCAGGGCTTTACGTCCCCATAAAGATACCTCATAAACTAGGGAAACAAATGTGGGTACTGAGCACGCATCTGAGCCTCCCGCTCCCATGTGCTCTCCTGGAGGTTCCCGTGCTGCCATCTGATGCGCACAAGAGGAATAGATCGCCCACGTAGGACCCGCTCCTGTCGATCCTCTATCTCCACCGGGACCTCCGCAAAAGTCTCCCCATCATCCACGTCTAGCTCCCCATAGTCAATGATGTGCGTTGGGTCGTGCACGTATCTCCTCAGCTGGGATACGTGGAAGACGTCATGCACCCGGTGCAACTGAGGTGGTAGAGCCAGGTGATAAGCCACCCCGCCAATCCTACTGAGGACCTGGAAAGGCCCGATGAAGCATGGAGACAACTTGTCGCCTCGGCCAAATCTCCACAAACCACGTCGAGGTGAGACCCGCAAGAAGACGTGGTCGCCATCCTCGAACTCTAGTGGCCTCCGCCTCCTGTCATCATATGACTTCTGCCGGCTCTGTGCTATCCTCATCCACTCCTGGATGACCTGGACCTTCTCTGTCGTGGCCCGGACCATCTCTGGTCCCACAAGTGCTGACTCCCCAGGGTCTGTCCAGCACAAAGGAGATCTGCAAGGTCTGTTGTACAACGCCTCGTATGGTGCCATCCCGATGGTGGAGTGGTAGCTGTTGTTGTACGCGAACTCCACCAAGGGTAGGTGGTCCTCCCAGCTCCGACCAAAGTCGAGGACACATGCGCGGAGCATGTCCTCGAGAGTCTGAATGGTCCTCTCTGTCTGACCATCCGTCTGAGGGTGAAAGGCGGTGCTCAGACGTAGCCGCGTCCCGAACGCCTCCTGCAACCCCTTCCAAAGCCGGGAAGTAAAGCGAGCATCCCGATCGGAGACGATAGTCGATGGCACACCGTGAAGCCGTACAATCTCCTGAACGTAGAGACTCCCCAAGCTCTCCACTGAGCCCTGCTCTCGGATGGGTACGAAGTGTGCCGACTTGGTGAGTCGGTCAACAATCACCCAAATGGAGTCGTGACCTCTGGAAGTGCGTGGAAGTCCAGTCACGAAGTCCATAGATATCCCGTCCCACTTCCACTCCGGGACCTCCAAGGGCTGTACCAAGCCCGCTGGTACCTGATGCTCTGCCTTCACCTGCTGGCAGGTGAGGCACCGTGAAACGAACTCTGCCACAGCCTTCTTCATGCCTGGCCACCAGTGTTGTCGCCTGAGATCCTGGTACATCTTCGCCACTCCAGGATGTACCGCCAAAGGAGAAGTGTGAAACTCTCTCAGCACCTCCTCTCGTAAAGCGACTGGTACCAAGGTACGTCCTCTGAAAAGGATGTCGTGCTCTGCTCCCAAGGAGAAGCCATCAGGTGCCTGCCTCGAGTGATGCGGGGGGGAGCCGCCGCCCCCCCGTGTGACATCCCCACGACACCCACGGGGTGTCTCCCTGGCGGTCGAACGCGGCCTCAGCCGCGTCCCGCGAGCACCGCCGCCGCGGTCGGTGCCGCGGCGGTCTTGGCCGGCGGCGCGCCGGGCGCCGGCGCCGCCGCCGGCTTCTGCGGGCTTCCGGAGTCGCTCCAGTGGCCCGTTTTTCTTCCCGTCTACGCCGTTGTCCCTCCCAGGATCCGTTCTTCACTGCGGAATCATCAAACTTCCGTTGCGGCACGTTCCGTCGTCGCCCATCAAATCCTCACAAGAACGAAGAACGACGGAGGGTCGTCGGGCCGTGTTCATTTGGCCCTCACCCTCCGCATTAGATATAAACAACGGGAGAATTTTTATTCCACACAGGATACAACAATTTTAATAAAATTAAAATTGTTCGCAAATCCGGTTCTTTAAATTTTTAAAGAAACATTTACGGGAATAATAAAAAGAGGTTAATTCAAAAAAATAAAATCCCTACCTCGTATTCGTCGCGCGTGAGCGTTCTTCGCGGAATTGCTCGTCGCGGAAGGTGGAGATCGTCGCGTCGTCGCAGAAGGGCGTCCCGTCGTCGCAGAATCCGGTGTTGCGTCGATGAACTCGACGGACCAAGAAACAACAGATTTTAATTATAAATAATTAAATCTGTGTTTTGTTTTAAACCACAAAGAACTTTTAGAAGGAACCTGAAATCACTCACCTCAAACGGTTGGTGATCGGAGATCGGGGCGGGGAAGAACGTCTCGGATTAGAGCGTCGTCGATTTCCGTGGATGACGTCGTTATTCGCGTTCTTCGCGTTCTTTGCGAAGGAGAAAGAAGATGCAAGGATTCTGTCAAATCCTCTCAACGCGCAAACTTTCAAAAGACTGGTTGGTCTTATTTTATTATTATGCCAACACACGAAAAAGGGGAAGTAACGACCCATCAATTCGTTGAATTAATTCAACGAAAGAAACAGCTCATTTAATTTACGAAATAAACCGCCCAATTAAATGGTCTGTTAAGAAATTAAGAAAACACGTCAGTTGACTTTCATAATGATGGGGTTTTGCAGGTGCGTTACTTAGCGGAAAGAAACGGTGGGGCTCGTGTGGGCCCCACCGCAAAAATATCCTACCGAGGGGGTAGGATATTTCCTGGATAGCATCCTATCCAGATCAACTCAGTTTAAGCCGCTTTTAAGTGGCTTCAAGTGGCTTCCAAGTGGCTTAAGTGAAATAAAATAAAGTTGTCGTAAAATTATTTTATTTCTTAACTTTAAGCCCGAAAATTAAAAACCACACCCGAGCAAACGCATCTCCGGAAGAGGCGTTTCTAGGCGAATATCGGCGCTGCGATTTCATCGGTGCCCTCAGAATTCGATTTCGGGAACCGGTTCAAAAGTTATAAAAACTCGCTCGTCCGTTCACTGAACGTACCCGAGCCAAACTGTGGAAAATGATTCCGGTAACACCGGGCCTCGGAATCAGGTGTCGTCAGAAACTACGCTCTTGTAAAATTCCAAAGAAAATTAAGAAAAAAAAATTTCCTTGAAATTTACGGGTCTTTACAATATGTGGGACATATAAAGGATGGATTTAAAGTTATTATATATGATGTTATACTGTAATTATAATATACCTCTATATCATTATTATTTCTTTCCATTAATGTATGAGATAGAAATGAAAGTAGCATTCATGCGTACGTACGGCTTACCGTCTCCATGAACGGTGCATTTCATTTCTTATCCCCAAATGTAATGTACTATTATAAGTAAATATATATAATGGATATATATGATGTATGTTACATCTAAATGATTAATATAATTCTGGAATTAAAATATACATACCTCTCATTTAGTTTTAATTCCATTAATATGACATAGAAATGAAAGTAGCGTTCATGCGTACGTACGGCTTACCGTCTCCATGAACGGTGAATTTCATTTCTTACCTCTAAATGATTATGTAATATTATAAATACATTTATATACTGGATATATATGATATATATGATATCAAAATCAGGAATGTCATTCTGGATATAATGAACCTTTGACCACACGAATAACATGTAATTGTAAGAAGTCCACTTTCGACTTAAGAACCAAATATCGACAAAACAAACATTATTAACTTAAATGATTACATAATGTTTATAACATAGAAATAAGTGATATAAAAGGAATAATAAGCTTGAAAAAGGTTCTTAAGCAAGTAGAAATTAACTCAAGTTTATTATTCAGGACGTTAAATAACGATCAAGTCAAGTCGAACCCGAGGTAAGGGACTTCGTCTCAATCTCCTTTCATTGAGGCATATTTCGTTTTATACACAACTTTCTTTTATACGGTGTATAAACCCATTTGACTTTTACTTTTATACAAAAGGAATCTTTTTCTACGAAGAATTTTACAAAACGACAAAAATGAATGTTTCTTTTAATGTACGCGGTGACAACGACCTTTTCCGCCGCCGTGAGTATTATTTGGTCTTTGGCTTCCTGAACAAGCCGTAATGTTTTTTTTAAATGAAATAAATACCATATACTCTTTTATGTATTTTTGTATTGAAAATGGTTTTTATAATGGATTTTTTATGTCAATATATTTAAGTGATATATTGTGATCAAAGTGTGGAATTATTTTCTTTCCATTATATTTATTTTATGTCTTATGATTTTTATAATGGTACTTGGACATTTGACGGGTGGTTACGTGATAAACCATATGACGGGTGGTGCCGTGAATACCAGGACGGGTGGTTACGTTATAACCTCCAATGCATTGGGTATGGAAGTCGGCCGTATGGCTATTCCATTAAGTATTTATGGAAGTTGTTCGTATGGCTATTCCATTAAGTGATGTGTGTGGAAGTCGATCGTATGGTTATTCCACTTATGTATGTTTATGTCCCAAGTTACCTTTATATGTTATGTGTTCTTTATATGGGTTTTATGGTAATCCTTTGGTTACAAAAGGGTAAGTAATGATATTTTATTCAGTGAAGAGTTTTTACTACTTCATGAAGGTGAAGGTGTTACTTTGATAAAGTATGCATGGTTTACTTGATGTTTGAAAAACTAACAGTTTTCATTCTTTGTGTATCCCTTACTGAGATTTTTATGCTCACCCCAAGTTTTTTTGAAATGTTTTTCACAGGACTTAATGTGGAATAGGTTCATGGATGGGATCAAGGGAAAGTCATGCTATCTAAAACATGGAACTAGACATGTTTCTTTTTAAGAGTTTTTATTTTATGGAAACTTAGTATACTTTGTAATCTTTTGAGATGTAACAGTTATGTCCTAATTCTCTAAAACTCTAAACCTGAAAAGATCCTCAATGTGAATTATTCATTTAATTCAATATTAAGAGATGTTTAAGGCCGCGTCCTTATATCTAATCATCTCCACCCCTCTTCGTGAGTAGTATACCTTTGTGAGATGAGTCTTTTATTTCAATCATTATCATTGATGTGGTTGACTTCTTTCCTGTGTGGACTGGATTGTGCTTGGGCTCGGAAGTTGGAGCCATACTGGAACTGTGGACTTAGGTATATATATGGGCATATACCTAAGTAGGGTTGGTTGATTCTTCGTTTTGTTCCTTTACTTTTTGGTTTATCCTTCGTGGATTCTGGGAGACCTTCGGGGGTCGTGGGGTCCCTACTATGTATCGTATACTCACCCCTGCACGGGAAATGCCCGCACTACATTGTGTTGGTTGCAGATGACGGACAACACTGATCATGGTCGAGGCTTGTGGAGCTGGACGGTTTCCGGAGGTGGACTACCTAGTGGGACGTACACGAAGTAGACGGACAGACCCGAGGTACCAACAAGACTATCTGTACCCACCCTTCAGGTGGGATTTCCGGAGGACGACTTGGTGGTTGCTGTTTACTTTTTAGCTGTTGTACTTTCTTTCTCAGTTGTACTGTACTTTCAGTTGGGTTTTTATACCGGCTCATTTACTTTCCAGCACTTACTTTTTTACTCAGTTTACTTTGTGTTTACTCTTGCTTGTTTACTCTGTTGTGTTTGTTTAATTATATAAAAGCAATGCATTCCCTTTTATCAGGAATTACGCCTTCGGTTCTAGTCGCCATCCCCTGGCCTATGGAAGGCGGGCTTGGGGTAGTCATGGAATGGGCCCTAAGGATGGGTCGTGACAAGTTTAATTTCCAACCTGTGATAATTATAGAAGGAAACACCCTGGTGCCTGCTTAAAGGGGAAAGGAGTATACTTAAAATGTGGACAAAAAGGCCATAATGTTGTTGATTTCAAGGGGAAGAAAAAATGCTATTAATTTTCAATGCTATAATTTTCAAAAGATGGGAAACTATGATAATAATTGTCTAAAGCATCAAGGAAACATGAAACGGAAAAGGCCAAGGGAGAAGGGACAATATTATATGATCGCAACCGCTAATATTGACGTTCCTAATGATGTATTGGAAGGTACTTTAATAATTTTCTCAAAATTATCCAATGATTTATTTGATTCTAGATCATCACATTCTTTCATATCTTCCCAATTTTCCAAGAAAATTAGATATTTCTAATTTGATTTAATAAGGGAGTTGTTGGTCAAAACTTCTAAGGGAAGTATCATTACAACAAAGTTTTATCAGGCAGTCCCCATTATGGTATATAAATGTGCTTTATCTGCTGATTTTATTTTCATACTCGTGATTGACTTTGATATAATCCTCGGTATGGATTGGATTTCTAACCGTGATGAAAAAATTTATTACAAGAAGAAGGATGTTACAATTTTTTAGGATGATGTGGAATCCCTTATCTTTAGAGAAGAAGTATCACCATCTGATTATCATCTAGTTCCACCCCTAGTAGCTCTACTAAATTCAATTATTGGGGTGGAAGGGAATGTAATAACTATGGGTGATGAAAATAATGTTCAAATATAGGATGTACCTATTGTGAAAGAATATTTTGACGTCTTTCCATAGGATTTACCTAGACATCCTCTAGAGTGGGAAATTGAGTTTTCCATTGACTTAATTCATGGTTCAAGGACCATATCAAAGACCCCTTATAGAATGGCCACTGAGGAATTAGTAGAACTGAAGAAACAACTAGAGGAATTGAGTGATAAAGGATTTATTCACCCTATTTTTTTCCATGGGGAGACCCTATTCTTTTCATTAATAAGAAAGATGAATCTATGAGATTGTGCATTGAATACAGGGAGATCAATGCTATAATAATAAAGAACAAGTATCCCCTACCCCAAATTGATGGTTTATTTGATCAACTTCATGGAGCCCAATATTTTTTGAAGATTGATCTTTGATATGGATATCATCAATTGCTTATGAGGAAGGAAGACATTCCAAAAACAGTATTTTGAACTAGGTATGGGCATTACGAGTTTACAGTAATGCCTTTTGGACTGACTAGTACACCCTCTATTTTTATGGATCTAATGAATAGAGTTTTCAAGGAATATCTTGATGAATTTGTGGTTGTATTTATTGATGATATCTTGGTATACTCTAAAATCTATGAAGATCATGAAAATCACGTGCGCACTATTCTGAAGACTCTTAGAAGAAATGAATTATATGGGAATTTTAGTAAATGTGAATTTTGGCTTCAATCAGTTTTCTTTTTGGGCCACATCATCTCTAAGGATGGAATATCTATTGATCCTGTGAAGACAAAGGCTATGCAATAATGTCCTACTCCAAAAAACATAACAGAGGTACGTAGTTTTATTAGTTTAGTAGGTTATTATTAGCGTTTTGTTCAGAATTTTTCCCATTTATCCAACCCAATGACCAAGCTTTCACATAAAGGGGTTAAGTTTGTATGGAAAAAAGAATGTGAGGAATGTTTCAAATAATTAAAGAGGATATTATTAAATGCTCCAATCCTAACCCTACCATCATGGAATGATGAGTTTGTTATATATAGTGATGCATCAAAGAAAGAATGTGGTTGTATCCTTATGCAGAATGATAGAGTTACTGCCTATGCATCAAGGAAATTAAAAATTCATGAACAAAACTATCCCACTCATGATATTTAGTTATCAGTGTTAATATTTTCTTTGAATATATGGAGACATTATCTCTATGGAGAAAAATGTGAGATATATATAGATCACAAGAGTCTGAAGTATATCTTCTCACAAAAAGAACTCAACATGAGGCAATGAAGATGGATCGAACTACTCAAGGATTATGATTGTACTATACACTACCACCCAAGAAAGGAAAACAAGGTAGCTAATGCATTGAGTAGGAAGGATCATGGAGTTCTCAACAAAATGAGGATTAATAAGGATCCTTTTTACAATGATCTAGTGAGGATGACTATAGTAATTATCAAAGAAGGTGAAACGTCACTACATTTTCATTTGGTTGCCCAACCATATTTATTATAAAGGATTAAAAGTTCTTAGCCTGATGATGAGAACCTTCAAAAGAAAATTAATGTTGTAAAAGATGGCAAGATGGCTAACTTTGTGTGTGAATATGGTATTCTGAAATTTGAGAAGAGGCTTTGTGTTCTGGATATACCCAAGATAAATAGGGAGTTATTGGATGATGCCCATATTTTTGAATTTCTCTATACATCCTGGAAGCACTAAAATTTATAGATATTTGAAGGAACATTTCTGGTGGTAAAACATGAAGAGGGAAATTGAGGATTATATATCAATATGTTTAGTTTTTCAACAAGTGAAGGTCGAAAGGAAACATCCAAAAGGAGTCATAAAACCTCTACCTATTCCTACATGGAAATGGAATGACATCACCATGGATTTTGTCACAGAATGATGCGATATGGGTAATTATGGATCAACTTAAAAATTATGCACATTTCCTCGCTATAAGGGAGGATTTTCCACTAGAGTGCTTAGCACAAATCTATATCAATGAAGTTGTGAGACTTCATGGGGAACCTATCTAAATTGTTTATGATCATGACCCACAGTTTAAATCAAATTCTGAAAAAATTATTCAGAAAGCTTCGGATACTGAGCTTTGATTGAGTACTGCTTATCACCCTCAAACTGATGGGAAATCAGAAAGGACGATCCAAACTTTAAAAGACATGCTGAGATCATGATCACTTGATTTTCAAGGTATGTGGGAGCAGTATTTACCTTTGGTGGAGTTTTCCTACAGTAATAGTTTTCATTCAAGTATTCAAATGGAACCATATGAATCATTATATGAAAAGATATATCGTGCACCAACATATTGGGAAGAAATTGGAGAAAGGAAGCTTGTGGGCCTAGAGCTTGTGGAGGAAACAAAAATGAAGGTAAATACTATTCAAGGTCATATCAAAACATCTCAAAGTAGTCAAAAGAGCTTGAAGTTCCCAGTCAAGATCAAAGTATTACTGAGAGGGTGAGGGGGTGAATCAGTGATATCTTTTCTTTTTATGTTTAATTTCTTTTTGAAACAAATTTTGCCTCTTGTTAAAGAGTTCTATCCCTTCTGAACACACACGACCACAGGAACACCATATTTACAAGGTTCACTACTCAACAAGAGAAGCTACGTCCTTGGTATGGTACGAAAATAATCCAGTACCAAAAAATAAACTAGAAAACAATCCTTTGATGTGTAATACAATGATTATGATATTACCTTTAACTCATGTAGTACTTGGGAGATAATACTCAAGTGTGTGTGTGTGCATACTCTTAGCACAAATAGGGTAATTCAATATCTTTGTGCTTCTTGAAAAAACATTCAAAAATCTGATCTTTGAAAAAAAACTCTTCTATTTCCTATTAAAAAGTTGATATGAACTCCTTGGACTTCGTAACAATACTCATTCCTATACACCAGTCATATCTTGATTCACTTGAAATCACTTCTCACTTAATTTGGGTATTCAAATCTTCATCTCGCAGAGCTCCTTTGCAGAGCTCTTTCATGAATCTCCCAGATTTGCAGAGCAATCTAGTTCGTAGAGCTCACTAGATCGCAAAATCTCACTATTTCATAGAGAACGGATTGGTATTTGCGAAGTTAACTTATTTCTCAAAGCTCAATGGCTCACTGTGAATCTCTTTTCCTTCACGGATATCACTTCCTTCATAGATATCACTTTCTCCGCGAACCTTCTTTGCAATTTGAGAGCTCTAAAATTCTTGTTAAGTCTCTCTGCTTTTCTTGAGGGGTTAAGGGCCTATTTATAGGCATTTCCCATCGACTCTAGAACCTTCCAGCAACCTCAGTTCCACGTCAACACCAAATCATAAAGCTCCAAAATTTCCACAGAAATTCACTCTATTTCACGAAGCGCGATGGATATTTTATGGATTTGCAAAGATTGTCGTAATCATGAATCGTTCTATCAAATCCTTTGTTCCACCGCAATTTTCCTTCTTCTGTTGCATCGTCGTGATACTCCTTCTTCCTTTGTTCCACCGCGATGCTCCTTACTTTTCACCTTAGAGCTTACTTGTAAATCTCTTCACCTCTTCCATTCGCGAAGCTCGTCGTAATCATGAATAATGTCGTCAACATTCTTCATGTCTTCCCAAAATCCACTTCATGAAGCCCATATTCACGAAATTCATGCCTTTTCTATATTTTTAAGTTCTCTTTAAGGAAATCCACTTTTCTTAATGTTATCCCAACTCCAAATTTTGGACCCCAAAAATTTGGAAAACACTAGAAAACTATGCCCCCTTAGACACATGCTTATGCAAGACCAACCATTATGATTGGATACATCTTTTCTCCCCCTTTCCTTCATAATTATTGCATCATAATTTATCCAAACAACTTATGATCTTTGTGAAATATAGACCAGAAAAGTATCATCAGATTTACCATGGAAAGTATTGTAACTTTCCTATCTTTCCTCACCCACTTATACAAAGTGAAGTGATTTCCTTTCTTATCAAACTTCCTTGACAAAAAAATACAATACCTCATTCACCCGAAAACTTCATCAGCCAACATGGTACCAACAATATCCCCCTTTGGATTTTGTTTTCAACCAAGAATCATAAATCACTGAACTTTGAAACCTTGAGCAATGGGTCACTAATCCATAATTCTAATCCTACGTGAGCTAACTCATTGTAGGAAACAAGAATTATTGACATCAAGACCATGCTATCCAAAAGTAGTGACTATAAAACCACATCACATTATCTTTCCTCCTCATCCTTTATCACTTCTTCAATATTCCTGCAATAATAAAAAATATGTTTCCTACACCAACTCTACAATCATTATTCAACCATTCCAACAAACAGTTAGCATAGTTCACACACTATAATGCTGAATTCACAGATTACCCAAAACTCCCCCTTTATTCATGCCTCCATAAGGACAGATTTGTGACAATTATACCCCTTGAGAACATTATCCAAAGGTAAGATGATAGAGGGGATAGAAACATGTACCTCAACCTTCATGATAAGGAGGTTGTACACCCATGTTCAACCTCAATTTAGAAAATGGTTCCTTCAATAAAGGTTGTGTGAATATGTCATCAACTTGTTCTGATGTAGGAATGTACTCTATCCTCAATTAATTCTTCTCCACCTATTCTTTTATGAAGTATTACTTTATGTCAATGTGTTTTGAATGAGGATATTGTGCCGGATTCCTTTTAAGATTGATTTCACTCTAATTATCACAACCTAGAAGCAAGGGTAGTTTTACTTTAACAAGTAGATATTCCAACTGAGTCTTCATCCACATGAGTTGGGTAGCATCTTGAGTAGCATCAACATACTCATCTTTAGTTATTCAAAGATTTACCAAATTCTATTTCTTTGTATACCAACTAACACAACTTTTCCCCAGAAAGAAAACTCCACCAGATGTGGATCTTTGATCATCAATGTTTCCTGACCAATCTGGATCTGAATACCCAAATAGATCAATATTTTCTGAGCCATCATACATGATTCCAAAAATTTTTGTGCCTTTGATATATCTAATAAATCTTTTTCTAGCAATAAAATATGATTCTTTAGGAGTGCTCTGAAATCTTTCACATAAGGTAATATCATAGATGATGTCGGTCCTTGAGGCGGTCAAATATAACAGACTTACAATCATCTTTTGAAAATATTTTTGATCAACTTCCTTACCTTCTCCATCTTTAGACAACTTGGTTCCCACTAAAATCAGTGTGGATACTGGTTTTGAATTTTCCATGCTAAACTTATTCAAAAGTTCCTTAGCATGCTTTTCTTGAGAAATAAAAATGTGTTTCCTCTTTTGTAAAATTTTCAACCCAAGAAAGTATTTCATTTCTCCCATCATGGACATCCAAAATGACTTCTTTATCTCCTCATCAAATCGTTCACATGATCTTTCATAATTTCTAGCAAAGATAATGTCATAAACATAAACAATTACGATGAAAGAAAACTCTTGACATTCCTTGATGTAATGATTACTGTCAACTCTACCTTTATTGAAATCCATCTTCCTCAAGTAAGTATCCAATTTAGAATACTATACCCTAGGATCCTGTTTTATCCCATACAAAGCCTTCTTTAACCTGCACACATAACTTTCATCCTTCCCAATAACCAATCCACATGATTGATCAATGTAAACTTCCTCATCAAGATCACCATTCAAGAATGCGGATTTTACATCCATTTGAAAGATTTTGTAACCTCATTGTGAAGAAATAGCAATAAAGATTCTGATTGTTTCTAAACTTTCCACTGGAGAAAAGGTTTAATAAAAATAAATGCCTTTAATTTTTGAATACCCTTTGCAAACCAGTCTTTCTTTGTTTCTTATCATGTCACCTTCTTCATTCAGCTTGTTCCGAAAAACCCACTTTGTATCAATAATGTTCTTGTTGTCTAGCTTTGGTATAAGTTCCCAAGTATCATTCTTCTCTATCTGATCAAGCTCCTCATTCATATCCTGAACCCATTATGGATACTTGAATACTTTATTTACATCATTCAGATCAACTTTCAAATAGAGAGAACTTTGCGAAATAGCATTCATTTTTCTTCTTGTTTGAACCCTCTGATGTTGATCTCCAATAATGTTCTGAGCCTCCACTTATTTCCTCAGCCTAGGATGAGCTGTTCGAATTTCATCCTCATCACTTGAGATTGATGAGTTTGATTCCTATTATTGAGTAGGATTAACATAGTCTGTAGCATTATCAAAATTGTTAACAAAATCTTCTCTATCATGCTCATCTTCAACATCAGTATATGATTGCTTTTCTTTCTCAACATTCTCAAAAAATTTCACATTTTCAGAATCAATAATTCTTCCTATTTATTTGTTGAAACATCTATATACTCTTCCTTCTAGAGCATATCCAAGAAAAAATTCCATCATATCCTCTTTTCTTAAACTTTCCAAGGTTTCCACCTTTCTTCTTTATAATGCATGGACTCCCAAAAACTCTTAAGTGTTTCAGACTTGGAGTTTTTTCATAGAACATTTCATATGGAGTCATATCTGAGTTTGGCCTATAGAAGCATCAGTTCTAAATATACATAGCAGTTCTCATGGCTTGCCTCCAATAATAATGAGAGAGACTATGTTCAAGTAACAAAGTTCTCTCCATTTCCACCAGACTTCTAGTCTTTATTTCAGTAACCCCATTTTTTAGGTGTGTATGGTGAACTAAAATCATGATGAATTACATGATTCTCAAGATAACTTTAAAACTCTTCATTATTATACTCTTCACCATTATTAGTTCTCATCTTATTCACTGAATACTCACATTCCTTCTCTTCTTTCCTCCTGAAACTCTTAAACATTTTCAGAGAATCTGACGTATGTATCATGTACATAACACAAGTAATTTGAGTAAATTCATCAATGAAAGTAATGAATTAATTATCTCCATTTATATATTTTTTTTCTCATTGGTCCACATATATCAGAATGTATAAGCTCCAAGGGTTATTTTAAGCGAATTTCAACTCTCTTATGCATAGAGTTTGTAATCTTCCCTTTATCACAAGTAGTGCAACAACAATCTATTCTTCTTGATAAATCAGAAATATCTCGGACAGTGTCTTACTTTGATAACATGCACATATTTCTATAACACATATGTCCTAGAATTTTATGCCATAACTAATTTTTATCCACCACACCCATGTAACAAGAGTTATGTACTTCACCAACTTAGAATTAATTCCCTCTTGTACGTTGGCCTCTTGTAACTACATTTCCATCATTTTCACTTTTCACAACAAACCCATCTTTTCTGAAGATAAATTTTTTTTCCCTCATCATAGAGTTGTGACACACTTAGCAGGTTTTGTTTTATCCCATCAACATATAGTGTTTTCATGGATTTCATATTTTATTTTCTAATGATGGGTGATCCAACACCTTTGATCCTTATAGATTCATCATTTCCAAATGTCATTATTCCTTATTTAAAATCATTCACATTATTTAATACCTTTAATTATCCTGTCATATGAGACGGACACCCGCTATCAAGGATCCAGGGTCATTCTCCTTTCATAGTTTTAAGGCGGTTTCAACAAAAAGAGCTTTTTGTTCATCCTTTACTACCACTTTTTGTTATGCTTCCTCCAATTTCCTAGAAAATTCAATATGTTCTGGCCAGACAAAAAAGCACTCCTTTTCAGACCTAGAAAATCTATATTTCTTAGCCTTTAAAATCTATGACTTATGAGAATTTTTAAAACACTTTTCTTGTTCTGGTAACATAATTAGACAACCCTTAGCAAGATGTCTAGGTCAATCACATCTTTCGTAGATAGTTTCCAGTGGTTGGAACTTATTCTCAAATTTCAAACCAACCTTCTCATATATCTTCTATACTTTATTTTGAGGTTTTTTCTTTTGAAAATATTGAATCCCCCTTAGTCCTTGTCTTTCAAAGCTTCTGGAATAGTAGTAATGTTTTTGGTTAAACCAACACATATTTTCCATGTGTCTGAATCCATCACAATACCATCAGTAGACATAGAATGAATATTTCCCTATGAAACTTCCATACTAACTAGTGTTGTGAAGATATTTCTCAACAATATTTTTACCAAAACTCTGCTAACCATCAGCCTTCATATTTTTAATTGTAACTTTCTTCTTCAGCTCAGATTTATGTTCATAATTACTAGAATCAGAAGTAGTAAAAATATTTCTGAACTCAATATTTTTATACATTTCTGATTTTTCAGTATTTCTCACTTTGACCACATACATAGTCTTTCCAGAATTATTCTTATCAAAACTAGATCCATCCTTCTTCTCAACCTTTGAATGCAACTTTTGTTGATTCTTCTTAGGTTCATTCTTATTAGAACATTCACTAATTTCTGTAATATAGTTTTTGAACCTCATGTTCTTTTCCTCATCTTTAAAAGGTTTATGTTAAACATGTTCCAACTCATCTTATTTTTCATTTAGCTTTACTTTCATATGATCATTATGATTCTTTTCACTCTCAAGAGAATTTTTCAGATCATCAATCTCCTTTTAAAATTTTGATTTCTTATTAGGAAAACCTTCTTGGTCATTTGATGAAGATTTTTCATTTTTCAATTTCTTGTTTTCCTTCTCAAGCCTTCTGATCTTTCTCAAGAATTCCTTCAGCTCTTCTTTCAGATATAGTTCAAGTTGAGGTTCCTCTTCTTCAGTGCTACTTCTCTCATAATCATCATTATTCACTGTTGCAAAAAAGGTACTCTCTCTAGATTTCTCAGCAATAGATTTTTTAGATTCATTCTCACTATCATCATCTTCTTCATTTTTGACAAAAAGATTCTTCTTTTTGATTTGAATAACTTTTTATCCTTACCAATGCCGAAATATTTATCTTTTTCACCTTGTTTCTTCCATTACCTTCTTGGTCTTCTGTCCTCTTCATCACTATCTTCCTCTTTCCCTTTTTTTGGGAAATTAGCGATAAAGTGGCCAACAACTCCACAATCAAAACATTTCAAAGGGATTTTCCCTTTGTATTTCCCTATGCCTCTTTTCACATTTTTAGAAAACAAGGATAAATTTTCATCAAAATATTGACATACCTTGTTTTCAGAGTTGGATTCACCAGCTTATTCTTCAATAAGAATTTTCTTTTACTTCTCTTTCTTTACATCCCTGAAAGACATTTCTCTATCGACTTTTTCTTTTTTCTTAATAGTCTTCTCCCTTATCATTTCATAAGTTATGAGAGTGCTATGAAAATCATCTAGAGATAATATTTCAAGATCTCTATCTTCTAGTGATGAAACTTTAGCATCAAATTTTTCAGGAAGAATTATCAAGATCTTTTCAACAACTGTAGAATCCTCCAACTTTTCCCAAAGACATCTAATTATATTGAAAATGTCGTTTATCCTGGTAAAGAAGTCCCCAACTGATTCATGCTGACCCATATTTAATTCTTCATACTTCAACCCCCAGATTTAAAGTTTTTCCTTCTTCGTTTTTGTATTTCCTTCATAGATGTTTTTCAGTTTGTCCCAGATTCCTTTGGCTATAGAAACACCATTCACTCTTAAAAATTAACTCTTAGAAAGAGGTGAAAGTAATGCATTTTTATCTCTTCCATCATTCTCAAGAATCTTCTTATCTGCAGGAGTAAGAGGAACTTTGTCATCAATAGTAGGAAATACATCTGTTGTAGTTTCAAGAACTTTATATCCAAGAGATATAAGATAAGGCATCATTCTATCTTTCTATATATGATAATTCTTCCCATCAAATATCAGAATCCCCTTATTGTTTATGCAGTTTAGATTCTCCATCAAAACTTCTCTTCAAAACATTAGCAAAGAACAAACGAATGGAACTTTTCCCTCTGATGCCAATTGAAGTTCCCAATAAGGATCCAAGTATCACTAATAGGGGTAGGGGTGAATTAGTGATATCTTTCCTTTTTATGTTTCCTTTCTTTTTTAAACAACCTTAACCTCCTGTTAAAGATTCATTTCCTTACTGAATGCACATAACCATGGGAACACAAGATTTACAAGGGTCACTACTCAACAAGAGCAGTTATATCCTCAGTATGGTATAGAAATAATATAGTACCATGAAATACACTAGAAAACAATCCTTTTATGTGGAATAAAAGGATTAGGATATTCCCTTTCACTCGTGTAGTACTTGGGAGATAATCCTCAAGTGTGTGTGTTCACCCTCTTAGCACAAATAGGGTAATGCAATATCTCTATGCTTCTTGAAAAACATTCACAAATCTGATCATTAAAAACAATTATTATCTTTCTTATCCAGAATTTGATAGGAACTCCTTGTAATTCATAATAATACTCAATAATATACCCCAGTAATATCTTGATTCACTTGAAATCACTTCTCACTTAATTTGGGTATTCAAATCTTTAGCTTGAATAGATCCTTTTCAGAGATCCTTCGCGAAACTCCCAGCTTCGCAGAGCAGTCTAGTTCACAAAGCTTTCTAGTTCGCAGAGCTCACTAGATCTCAAAGCTCACTATTTCATAGAGCTCTAATTTTTCTTTGCAAAGTTCACTTGTTTTGAAAATCTCAATGGCTTGTTGTGAAGCTCCTTTCCTTTTCGGAGCTCACTGCCTTCATAGAGCTCTCTTTCTCTGTGAACCTTCTTTGCAATTTGAGAGCTATAAAATTCTTGTTAAGTATCTCTAATTTTATAAATGGGGTGAGGGCCTATTTATAGGTATTTCCCACTAACTCTAGAACCTTTTAGCCACCTCAGTGCCACGTCAGCACCAAATCGCAAAGCTCTGAAATTTCCACCGAAATTAACTCTGTTTCACGAAGCATGATTGCTATTTTCTGGATTTGCAAAGCTCATCGTAATCGTGAAGCATTCCATAAAATCCTTTTTGTCTCCAAAATGATCTTTCTTTCATTGCGTCACCAAAATACTCCTTCTTTCTTTTCACCACCGCAATACTCCTTCCTTTGTGCCATAGATCTTACTTGCAAATCTCTTCACCTCTGCTATTCGTGAAGCTCATCGTAATCATGAAGAACACCATCAAAATTATTCATGTCTTCGTAAAATCCACTTCATGAAGCCTATATTAATGAAATTAATTCCTTTTCTATATTTTGAAGTGATATTCAAGGAAATCCACTTTTCACAATGCTAGACCAGCTCCAAATTTTGGACCCAAAATTTTGGAAAACACTGGAAAATTGTGCCACCTTAGACACCTACTTCTACAAGACTAACCATTGTGATCGGTTTCATATTCTCTACCCCTTTCCTTCATAATTCTTGCATAATAATTTCTCTAACCCAATTATGATCTTTGTAAAATACAGACCTGTAAAGCATCATCATATTTACTGTGGAAAGTACTGTAACTTTCCTGTCTTTCCTCACCCACTTATACAAAGTGAAGTGATTTCATTTCTTCTCAAACTTCCTTGACAAAAAAAGACAATACTTCATTAACCCAAAAACTTTATCATCCAACTTGGTCCCAACAGAGCTATGATGATAATCAAAGGAAGGATCTAGAATTTCAAGTGGTTGATCACATTTTCTTCAAAGTACCTCCATGGAAGGGTGTTATAAGATTTGGGAATAAAGGGAAACTAATCCCTAGGTAAAATGGGACCTTTGAAATTTTGGAGATAATTGGAGTTGTTGTATATCATTTGGCTATGATTCCTAGCTTTTCTAAGGTACACAATGTGTTCCATGTCTCATTGCTGAGAAATTACATGCCATACCCAATGCATGTCCTCACTTCTAAAGGTATAGAGTTAGAACCTAACCTATCTTACTATGAAGAGCCTATCCAGATTATGGACACTAAAGAACAAGTGTTAAGGAAGTGGAAAACTTGTCTAGTAAAGATACTTTGGAGAAATCATAAAATCGAAGAGGCAACATGGGATCCTGAGGAGCTTATGAGGAAGACCTACCCAAATCTTTTTGTGAGGTAACATTCTGGGAATTTTGAGGAAGAAATTTTTGTAAGGTGGGGAGAATTTAACACCCAAAGGTTTTGAAAATAATTATTGAATGTAGGAAACATTGATTACCTAAAAAAAAATTTATAATATATCTGTTAAACACAACTTTGCCTCTACTATGTTTTGAATTTCGAAAAATGGTCATCTAGAGTTGTGATCAGTAAGTCATTTAGAGTGTGATAGAACCAAATTGATTTTTGGTGAATAGTAACACACCCTTATGAAGAGTAATATGAATATTTATATGACCCTTATAAATAGTAAATAATATTATTATTTAATTTTCTTAAGGTTACAAGATAATGAGATCTTAATTAATTTTTCAATGTGATATAAAACTAATTATACCTTTAAAATTGTTATTTTTCCAATTAACTATAATTTTATTTAAAAAATAAATTAATAATATTTAGAAAATTATTTTGGAAAATTTTAGTTCATTTTTTAATTCTATACATAAAAAAATGGTTAGGGTGAATTTTTGGGATTTTTCTGAAATTCTTGAATTTTTGATAAATAGTGAAATACGGTAAAATACCATATATACAAATTATCAATTAAATGCACTATTTATGAAATAATTAATGATTTAAGTCCACTTGGTTCAAACTCACATGCACTTATCACTATTAGGGGTTATATGAAACAAAACTACTGGTTGTCTTTAGGGAAATAATAAAATAATGAATAAAATATTCAAAATTCACTTCTCTCCTCTACTATAACCCCCCCCCCCCCCCCACTCCCTCTTCTCTTCACTCCTCTAAGCCTTGAATATCCTCAAATTTATGCCCAAATACCCTTCCCTAGTCACTCTCCGCATCTAATAAGCTCTTGGTCTTTCCAAAAAAATCAAAACCCCTTCCCTTAAAGAGATTCTCAAGGATGTGGATTCAAGAGGTAAATTCACAATTTATTTCTTTCATTTTCATTTCAAGTTCCTTTATATTATTATCATATCCTCACCTCCTCTATAAAAATGACCATGATAACTCTAGTTTCATCTATATAATATAATTATATCATGTTAATAGAAGAACTGTCATCAATATTCTTACTCTCTCCCTTTTATTTTATAAACGAAATCATTGTCTGTGAGGTTCCAATTTACAACCTTCATGGACGAAAAAGTTTTGTTCTTCAATTTCTCCTTCATTACTGGTCATGAAACCATTTTTATGGTTTAATAATACTATAATATATGTATTATAACCTATTTAAAATTCAGGAACCATTATACATACATATTACTAAATCATATGACCAAACTAGTTCCTAATAATCAAAATACCGCTAAAATAATCCAAGTGAATGTCATTAATATTTCATCTAATGATTCATCCTCATGCCATGTAACTAAATGATATAAATTACAATTAAAACATATTTATTTTAATAAATAATATGTAAATTTAATTTTGTATTTTTACATCCATTCCACATGAACTCTATTACATAAAAACAAGTGAACCGATTATGAAAATCAAGAAAACGAACACTCCAAAACGACGGAATTCAATATTATAACTAATTAGTAAGGATATAATGAACTTAATAAAATCATGATAAAATAAATAAATGTATAATAGGTTCTTAATTAATTTATTATTAAGTATAATTTCATATTCCATGACCTTAAGTTCAAGATCGAAACACATTCGGACTTAAGGTAAGGGTTTTTCATCCGAACCTCCATTTTCATTCAGGTTACTTTTATTATCTAATTACCTCAATTAAACTCCTATTCATTCATATTCACTCATAATAATTTCTGTTTGAATGATATTTATATTTTTCCCAACCATAATCCTTCATTATTTTATGGGGAGTTACACGTTTTAAGAGGAACTTTCAAAATTATTTCCGAAATACAAGCTCAATTGAAGGGAATTTCTCAAATTCTTACCTATTTTCAAGGGAAATATATAATATATTTTTAGAAACCATTATCTGTATAAAATCACTCATTTTATTATGAAAATATTATCTTACTTCAATTATGGTTTTATACAAATACTTTTCCAAAATAACTCTTCTTTTCAAAATAAAAGAGTACTTATCTCAAGAATTACTCAATGATTTTATAAGAGTATTTTTGTTTATTTCAACACTCTTGTTGATTATTATGTATTATTGGGATTAATATTTTATGATATCATCTACCATATTTAATTGGATGTTTTATGATTATTTTGATTATGTATGTGATTTCTTGAAACCATTCACCATATTACTCGGAATGGTTAGTGCTAATGTTTAATGATTGGGGAATGTTACTTACATTTCATATGATAGTTTCAATATGAATGTATATGTTTTTTATGTTTATCCCCTCTCATATGAGGAATGAATTGGACTTATTATGTGATGGGTGGGGCCCGTTATTTCCCCTCGATTCATCGGTAGGTCTCATGAGACAAATATACATGGACTTGACCAAGGCCTTGCCTATTTTGAGATATGGTTTTGGACGAGGCCTTAATCATTTTTAGACGTCTTGGCCGAGGCCTTGACAGTATGGTTTAGAATGTATGGAATATGAACTTCTCTCATTATGAAGCTAGTAATTTAAAGTTCATGTGGTTGTTCAACTAGTATAATACCCATGATTATGTTTTATTATGACATTATTTACTTAGCTCATACTCCTGCCATAATGTGTTCAAGTTTATTATTTGTAAAGGCATGTATTTTTAATTATTCGCTATGCCTAATGTTTATGTTTATGTTATCTTATACTGTATTTATTACTCTTACTGAGTATTTGAGATCACCCCTTTCTTATGTTTCATTTTCCCAGGATATGAAGAAGTTAGTTATGAGTGACTTGCATGCATAATCTAGGAGTCATGGATGTTTCTAATGGAATAAATTAATATTTTATTTCCTTTGATGATGTAATGTTGAACTTATATATGTATCTTGTTTCCAAAATCTACTAAACTACTTGGTCCTTTGGGATGAATATTCCTTATTTATATGCCAATGTAATAAAATAAGGCACTAGATTCGGGAAACTAGGGTCGGGTCCTTAAACTTAGTCTATAAGAAATATCAAATATATAAAAACATGGTATTCAAGAATAACTTAAACTAAAGGCACCATAATGATTCAAAAAGTGAAGGATTGATGTGATAAGACCTCATGTGAATAACTGGGGATGGCCCCTATGAATCTGGTCTATAAGAAAACTAATGACCATAGTGAATTCTAAGAGGAACTAGATCCTATGATGCATATAACCAATAGAGGAACATACATCTCTCCACTAACTTGGTTCTGAAAAAATAGCATCTGAAGCTTCATTTCCACTGAGGTGTCCATGAAAGTTATCGGCATATATATAATCATTATGGAACCACCATTGTGTCTCAAATCAGTAGTCAATAAACAAGAATATACATGAAAAATTATACACATTTATATACATATATTAAAAAAATAGTAAGAAGATATAAAACATAGCAGTAAAACAAAAATGAATAAATACAAGGTTCAGTGTCAAATATAAAGAATAGATCATACATCGGTAGTCAATACAAACAATAAACCACAAATCAGTCCCTAAGAAATGGGCCACAAAACAAATCGTAAATAACAAATCATAAAAAATGGATCATAAACATATCATAGAAGAAGAAATCAAAAATGAAACCAAAAATACACAAAGAAAATCAGAAGGTCTACCTTGCTAGGATGAAGAAAATTTCAGAACCTCTTCAGATGTCAGATGAGAAGTCTAGAGGCAGTCGAGTGGTGTGATTCGACCTTCTATTTACTGAGGAGGGGTGCTAGTAGTGGGTGGATTCTGCGGAAAGCTTTTATATCACGACTAGTTAACAAATGTTTAGGGTTTTTAAAATAGATCGGGACACTTTTATCAATGCTTACAAATAAGCATTGATAAAGAGATCTTTTATCAGTGCTAAAATTATAGCACTGATAAATGCTCATTTTATCAGTTCTTTGTTTAGCACTGATAAATCTTCATCTTTATCAGCTCAAAAAAGCACTGATAAAGATTATTTTATCAGTGCTTATTACTGAAGCGTTGTTAAAGTATTTATAATTATAATTATAAATGAAAAAATTATATTTATAAATACTTAATATATATATATAAATCAATATAGTAAATATATTACTTTTTAAATATAGTTATTATAATTTTATAATTATTTATTTATAATTATATAAATATTTATAAAAAATATTATTTATATCATTATATATATTTATATAATTATATATATATATATATAATAATAAATATATAAAAATATATATATAGTAAATATATCCATTATTTAAGAAAATTTTTTATAAATTTAATAATTATTTAAATATACATAGTTATTTATTTATAATTATACAAATACTTTTAAAAATTGTTTATTTATTTATAATTATGAATATATAATTATATAAACATAGTGAATGTGCATTTAAAAATATTTTTATTAATAAATATTTTTATTTATAAATATTTTTTTATAAATATATTTTTAACATTATTAATGAATATCAAATTTTGATTGTATGCATATGTGTTAAAAATGAGTGAAATTGAAAAAAAAATAAGAATATAGGTACACTTTAATAATACTAAAAAAATGGATAAGTTCTTTGTGTGTGCATATTGTATATAAAAATTCATTAATTATGTATATGTGAAGTCAATATAACACACAATTGATTTTTATTAAATTGGAAAATCAAACGACATTTAATTATATGTCGAGTACTATGAAATTTGTCAATATTTTTAATTCATATTAATTTTTAATTATATACCATTATTCAATAAATATATTACAATTTAATGCAAAGCGCATAAATATTTTGTAATATATAAATCATATTTATATACATTAATATATATCTATATATTTAATATATACAATTTAATAACATTAATTATCATAATTTTCTAATTAATAAAATGTTTAATATTTAATAATGTATAATAAATTAATTAATTTTTATCAGTAATTATTTAATTAATAAAAAATTTAATATTTTTTTAATAAATAGATTTTTTATTTTTTATTTATTTAATTAATTCATTTTATTAATGCTAAAAATGCATTGATGAAAGAAATATTTATCAGTGATAAATATAAAGTGTTGATAAAGTGTACCCTTTGTCAGCTCTAAAAAAATTACTAATAAAGGATACCCATTATCAACACTAAAAATAAAGTGCTGATAAAACAAAATGGAACTATGTAAATAGTTTAATTGAGAAGATAATATTTAATAAAAATCAATATTTTCAATATTCATTGAAAAATTAATATTTTTCAAAAATTATGACAAAATAACTCTAAGATAATTTTTATATATTAATTTTATAAAATGAAATAATTTTTTTATATAAAATTTATAAAATTGAAAATAAAATTAAAATAAGTGTGCAATATGAGACGATACAATATTTTTAGAAAAACAGAGTTTTTAAGCATAAAACTGGACTAATTATTATCCCATTCCTAGAAAAAGTATTAGATGAGTGATAAAAAATTGTATTGAAATTATAATATATATATATATATATAATAATTTTTAAATGGTGAATAATATAATTTTTATGATAAAAATACATTGGGTGCATAAAAACCATTTTTTATTAAATTATTTATTTTACTTTCAAATGATTTTTATGTTCATTTCAAATTTATTGATAACCAATTAATTTATATTATATATGTGTAGATTATATAATTCTCATAATTTAGTTATTCCTATTCATAACCACTAATTTAATGACTAGGTTATAAAGGTATACTATATTAAGTATCGCATAGACTCGGGGTTATGTTCATTGCAAGAAATCGACGAGATCAAATTTATTTAAAAATAAATATATCATAAAATCTTGGATTTTTAATGAAATCATAAAGCACTTCATATAATTTTTTTAACTTTGGAATAAATGAATAATTTATGGTCCCATTGAAAAGTTATTTTTTTAATAGGTGAAGTGAAAAGTTTTGAAAAAGACTTGAATTTTAAAATGGAGCATCCAATAGTGGAGCACTGATAAAGACACAGAGTTTTCAAAATGTTGTAGTGAAAAAACATTACAAAAAATTAGTTTTAAAAATAATTATCCATAATAGAACATTGAAAAGGTATAAAGGTTATCAAAAAGGTATGTGAAGTGGAAAAAACCATTGATTTTGAAATGACGGAAAAACATTTTGATTATTTTGAAATAACATTGTTGAAATCACATATCAAAAAAGTGTAACAAAAACATCCTCATAAATAGAGATAAATGGATTTATAAATTTTATATGATAATACACATAATTAAATTTCCAATAATAATGGATAACATTTATTTGAATGAAAATTATGGACAAGAAGGGGAGACCATCATTAAAGGGATGGGAATTAATCTTAATAGTGGTACACTTTTTAAGAAAGAAATTAATCAAGGTAATGATTTAAATCATAAATTTCAAATTCCATAGATATTGTGATTATAAAATCATCATATAATGTATGTAATCCATATTGTAAAATTATATTAAAAAAGCAATCATTATGACTAAATAAATATGTTGAGTCAAGAAAAACCCTTATAACTTTTTTAATTTTTGAGTAAAATCCCAAGGGAGAAGGAAATTTGAATAGAACATTGTATAATATAACATATATAGAAACCAAGATTTAGAAATATTAAATTTAAGTAGATACACCATTCTATGGAAATAATTTTTTATAATAAGAGATATGGATGATTAGGTGAAAATTGATACAAGAAACCCTTACAAATTTGGTGTCTTTTGAATCAAAGGGAATCGAAAAAAATTATATGGTTCTTCAAACCACATGAATTAAATTAATATTGTAAAATAAACTTATTAGTACATAATCATACCCTATTAATTATGTATTGGTAAACAATAAGGAATATGTCTTACAAAATTAAATTTAAGACATTATACCCTTACCTTGGATTCTCGGTAAATTGTTCTCACTATAACCACAAATAAAAAAGACCTTTATCAGATATTTTAGAATATAATTTATACCCATAAAATTTTAAAAAAAAATCATTTATAATTATTCTATGTATGTAAATTAGTTAGTTATTTATTATTCTCAAAATTTATTGTGAGTAATCTTGATTGTTTTTAAATAGTTTCATAATAATGGTGTTATTATTCATTATTATCTCAAAGTTTGTCATTCCCAAATCATAAAAGGTACTATAATTGATGTTTTAGGGTAGTTTATAAATTTTGAGTATCATTATATAGTTTTTTTTATATTTCTTATAGATATAATTATATAAAAGAACGTTTCAATTATTTTTTGAAAAATGAACAGTGGTATCTTAATTAACTAGTTAAATATATATATATATATATATATAATGATCCTAGGTTTTCATGTATGGTATGATTCCTTTAATTTTTAGTAAAACCCAGATTTATTTTTCTTTTTATCATAGACCCTGGTGACCGGGTCTTTGGGTTGGTCAGATTGATTGTGGGAGGAATGTAGTAGGGGGTGGAGGCTATTTTTCGGCCAAATACATAATGTTTAATGGGATGGCCAAACCCCTTTCACACTGTGAACTAATATTTTCTAAGAGGGAAAAAACTTGGGCTTTACATAGTGTGTAAAATTTTCACACCATGTAAATCCCAAGGATCTTTTTTAAGGGGGGTGGTTCTCTTATTCTAAAAAAAATCTCCCTCTTGCTTCTCTTTTGCACAAGAGTCCCACCATAGGAGATTTTTTATGTCCAAAAGCTTGGATTTGATCCCATTATTTTGTCCAGACACTGATTTGAGATTCATATATCACACTAAATCACCACCAGTAATCTCTCTATTCCTTTATCTCCTTTATTTATTTGTCTTTACAATGATGTATCTATTTTTGTGTGAGCTCTTATGCCCTATTTTCAGGGATTTTGTCTATTTTATGGTTGTCATCTAATATGTACCAAACCAAAGATGGATGCTGGATGAGTGTTATAACATAGGTTTTAGGTAGTTGTTCTATACCTTTTCCCTATAGTTCTTTTGATTCTTTTGACCATTATTATTGTCCTTCATGTCGAACCTTCTGGTAGTTTCTTCTAAGTTAAATGATTAGATTTAAATTAACTAATACAAGTAGTTTTGGTCACCTTTGTAACACCAAATCACGATTGGAGGTTGTAAACCTCTACCTGGACCACCCATGTTGTGTGTTCTTTAATATTCCCTTTGTTACACCATCCCGTTTGGTGTGTGAGCTCACCACCCTTAGATTGGGAGCCTTTATAATTTAAATGGGTTTATTGGAGAGATCCATTCCTCCTTCTACATGTTATTACTTGATATTAAATATCTAAATGGATTTAAATTAAAATGTAAAATGATATGGATATTCACATAGATTGGGCCTCTTTATACTAATAATTTTAATTGGTCATGGACACTAACATAGCCCATGACACCTTATATACATTCTAAATTTTGTACATCTCGACATGAAAGTGACTTCTCATCAAGGTATGAAACATGTTACTTATGGTTTGATATTAAATAAGTGATCAAGTTATGGAACCTATCACCCCAAGGTATGATTACATATAGTGTGTCACTGACTATGGGATTGAGTTATGGTACTTGAAACCCCTAGATATGATTTTATATAGTATTTCACGGATGAGAAAGTTTTATTTATGGAACCTATGACTTCTGTATGCATTTATATATTCGAATATAGGTCTACCTAGTTATATTACTTGGTACATATCCCATGTAGGTCTATTACTCTTTCCTCATGTGGTGTATGTCGAGCTGTATTTTACCTATTATTGACACTTACCATATATATTGATTCTTAACTGTTATATAATGTTCTTATTGCAATTTTTCTCATGGAATTTTCGTATATGTATCTCACTTTAACTAATACTTCTTATCCATACACATTATTGTGGTTATGATGGACTTATCATAGACACCATTGATGGTGTCCTACTATTTTTATCTGATACCCTATTTGGGACACCGATTGGTACCTGGATACATTTCATGGATGTATGTAGGGACTAGAGAAAGTTCATAGTTAAATTTTTTTGATTAATTGTATCATGGTAGCAGGGGATAACATGACCAATATATGGCTCCTAATTCTATCTAGAGATTAACTTTTGGTCTATTTAGTTCTTTTAGTATTCATCTTTGTATGTGTGCTTGCTACCAGTTTTTTCTGTTTCTTTTTGTTTATAGATGGGACATTACATCATATTTTATATGGTATTGGATTTTTATATCGATGGATTGTTTATTATTATAGTATAGATGTTTTATTATGATGTTCCCACTATCAGTTATTACTATGTATCAACTATTCTATTATACCTTTATTAAACCACTATGTGACTCTAATTATGAGGGTATAGTCTCGCCACTATAACACTTTTGACCCTCTATGCCAGTCAGAAGCCTCTGGCATATGGGGAGGCATGCTTGAGGCCTTATGACTAACTTTCTTGGGAAACTATTTTGTAACTCCTATTCTAGGATGTTAAAATTTTGTATTAGAGGTTTAATTTATTTTCCATACTATTTTAGGATGGTAGAAAGGAGACTAGGATGTGTTAGAAATTGGTAATGAGCATGTTCTGAGGATTAACTTACCAACATAGAGGAGAAAATCCAAATCACCTAGGATTGGACTTGATGTTCTTATTTATGCCTTTTATAGTTTATTTGGTTCCCCAGTTTGGTGGCATAGATGTAATATGATGTTATTATTAATATTATAGAGGATTAGATTTTATCCTTGGAATAATATGGAAATTAAGAATTGATCATGCATCATCTTAGGAACCTTATAGTATTAATATGTCATGAATTATGCCATGCTATGTAGGATGCATTGCTTGATTTCATAATAGTTGTTGTACATTACTTGAATGATGTATCTGTTATGAAACTAACATTTTTTTCAGGAAAAGGGTATTTAATTATTGGTTTATTAAAGTGTTTTCATCAACATAAATGGAATTTTTCTTTATAGGTTGAGTATGACACCATAATAAAAAATTTACTACATGTTTGAGTTAGGTAACTTAGGTTACATAGACTAAAATGTTAGTTGATTTTGAATACATGAATTTCATTTTTTATCTAAAGAGTGAACCTACCTCTATAGATATGAATTGATGATTCATCTATTCAAATCATCTTATATTAACTATCACATTTTTATATTGAATGTAAATATTCAGATACAATTAACTAAACTACCAATTGAAATTTATGAAAAATTTAATTATATAAATTGGGAATTATGCTTCTATTTACAAGTTTAATATATAAATGAAAGAATTGGAAAACATTATCTTAAATTTTAATATGGTTGTCATTAAATTTGGATTCCAATTTGAAATTAATGTTAGTTTTCCTCAATAATAGGAAACTGAAAGTCCATAAACCTAGACCCTTATAGTGAAACAAAAATATTTTCCTAGACCCAAACTTAGTAGTGGGTAGTAAGAAGTGTCACTTGTGTTATTTATGATTGTTTCTACTAACCATAGATTGATTTAGTATTATTAATTGGGGTGTTACTCTTATATAATAAGGATTATAACTATCATATTCTTTTATCTATGAAATTATCATTGGTATATTCTATCTGAGGCGTGTTTTTTTAATTTTAAGAGCCATGCCACCATGAAAACCTCAGGTTGTGTGCAGGAGGGAGGTGACGACCATGCTCTAGAGGTGGTGGGCCCTAAGATTCTTGTGTCACCTCTAGTAGTTCCACATGAATAAAATCATGTTATTTCCTCTATGGGTGATAATTCTTGGTTTCAATAGTAATTTTTATGGATTATTCTGATTATAATGGGATCTATATGACTTACCTCTTCGATGGAAGATTTGATGAAAGAGTTACAACAGTAGTATCCAACCACATTTTTAGAGGATGGATATCCTCAGACTACATAGACATGGTTAAATTCCATGTTGACTATCTTTTAAAACCAAGAGACACCTCTTTAAAGGAGATTGAATCTCGCTACGTATATGCTTTTTGAATCCTCCAAGCATTGGTGAGATGTTATCTCTCGGACTTATCATCATTAGGGTTTGACATGGGTTTGTTTTATTATAGTATTCTATTAATATAATTTCCATGAGACCTTCAGGGATAATCATTCTAGGGAGTTTATGAACCTTCAGTAGGGTTCGATATTTGTTATGGATTATTCAACTCATTTTATGGACCACCAATTCATTGAACCTATCTATATTGCAGATGTTCCAGTGAAAGTGAGATGATTTGAGGAAGAGATTAGTAATCCTATTAGTTCTCAAGTGAATGTTTTTTGGTTGACTACTCTGCCATATATAGTAAAACATGATCTTATTACCAAGTGAAAGATGATGAAATCTGGAGGTTCGGATCAGAGTGGATCATCTTCTCAACCTAGTAGTCCAGTATCTTGTGGTAGGAAGCATCACTTAGAGAACTCTCATGAGGGATGTACTAGTTAGAGTATTATACTAGCATCTTTTTATTCTATCATCAGTTTTAGAATCAGGGGAATGGGAATCTTAAGTGTGAGAGTGCCCTAGTTGAGTGCCAATTTTAGGGTAGTATGGGACATCTATTGTAGTTTTGTAGGATTTTCCCTCAAGTGACCATTTAGAGACGTTCAATACTGACTGCGAGTACAGGAGACAGATTTTTATCTCTGTGATTAGCAGGAATCTGGAGCACTACCAGCTGATTAGACCAATGAGGTGGTCATGGATGGGGATTCATATGCCTGTTATGCAGTGTCAGTAGAGATGGCATACTCAATAATGTCATTTTATATCATAGGGTAGTGAAATGGTCTGGGTTTATACAGTTCATCATGTTCCATGGGAGGATATTCCAGAACCTTATATAGATCAAGGTATGATATTAGTATAATTTACCTTGGTATCTATTTTGTTTGACATAGGGGTTTTAAATTATTTTATCCATATATCTATCATGCAAGGCCTCGCGCTTGAAATTCAAAATTACTATAGAGTGATGACCCTAAACACTCCATTGGTTATTTTTTCAGATAATTTATTCCAGTATAAGGATTTCCCCTTGATATAGGAGTCTAATATTTTCTATTAATATTCTTTATCTTGTAGATTTCTGGTCATGAAATTATTCTTGGGATGGACAAGTTAGTTCCTTGTCATGACTACATAGATTTCTATCAACAAAGGTTGTCATTTAGATCACCAGATGATGTACTTATATTCACAAGGGATATTGGGATCTCTAACAAGGTAGTTCTGGACCAAAGAATTATGAATTGAGTGGTGTGATGGTCTAAATTTATAGCATTTATATGGATGATAATGGAATACATCAAGATGAATTCCATGCTATGGTAGTTTGTTTCTAGGATATCTTTCAAGATAAATTTTTTGGTTTACCTCCTAATTAATAGGTGTATATCTCTATTGAACTAGTTATAGGAGTAGCACCATTGTCCATTACTCCTTATAGGATGGCCACTTCTGAGTTACTGGATCTCAAGATACACCTATAGTACTTAGATGTTAATGGCTTTATATGACCTAGTACTTCTCTATGGGGTTCACTATCCCTTTTCACCATGAATGTGGATGGAAAATTTAAGCTTTGTGTGGAATACCAAAAGTTTAAATAGCTTATTAGTAAGAATTTTATGTCTTTTTCCTCATATAGATGACCTATTTGATCAGCACCATAGATCTAAGGTTTTCTCAATGATTTATTTGAGGTCAGGTTAGGAATAGGTACATGTTAGACCTTATGTCATATCTCATATAATGAATTTTAGTAGGTCAGGACATTATGGGTATTTAGTTATGTCATATAGTCTCATGAACATGCCATTCATTTTCATGGCTCTAATGAATTGGGTTTACCACCCTTTATTGGATTCATTTGTGGTGGCTTTTTTGGATGACATCATGGTGTATTCTCATACCCTACATGACCATGAAAAACATCTTAAGATCATTTTGAATACAATGAGAGAGAGATATATCTATGATAAGATTAATAAATGACACTTTTTTATTGATAATGTCCACTTAATTGGTCGTATCATCTCTAAGGTAAGATTATTAGTTGACCAAGAGAAGGTGAGAGAAGTAGTCACCTAAGATCAGTCCAAGAACATTTTTGACATATATAGTTTCTTTTAGCTGAATGAATATAAAATTCACTTTATTCAGGAATTTCAAAGCCTAAAAGAACATCATGAAGGATTAAATAAGAATGGTGTGAATTTTAGGTGGTTATAAACCTATGAGAAATACTTTTAGGAGATTAAAGGGAGACAAACTTCTACACCGGTCCTAATTCTTCCAGATCCAGGAAGAATCTATACAGTCTATTGTGATACATCATGTATCATTATAGGAGAAATTATAATGTAATAAGATTGATTCATTATGTATGAGTCTCAAAAGATTAGGCCTCATATGTGAAGTTAACAAATTCATAACCTCAAGTTAGCGATTGTGGTTCACGCCTTTCATTGTTGGAGGCATTATTTCCTTGGAGAGAATTTTTTAGTGTTTACAGACCACAAAAGTCTCAGGTATATTTTCATGTACTGTGAATTGATCCATAGGAAAAGAAGGTGGATTGAATATCTACAGTACTTTGATTTTTATCTTTCTTATATTCCTATGAAAGGAAATGTTTTTATAGATTCCTTTAGTAGAAGGACTTAGACACAGGTAGTTCGAGAGGCCAGTGGTGAGTTGAAACTTATGGATAAATTTTTTAAGATGAATATGGAGGTTCAAGACCATCATGGATAGTCTATAATTACAAATTTATCTATGACCTCTTCACATATGGATATAATGAAGATGAGTTAAATATTATATCCTGAGGTATCAGTCCTAAGAGGGGGTGTTTTGGTTGAGGATTCGTCGCCATATTGCATTGCTGATAAGAATGAGGTCTTTCAAATTCACAGACATGTCTAGGTTTCTAACACCATATGGGAGTAATTGATTCAAGATTTTAATTCTTATACTTGGAGGTAAACCTTGGTATTATAAGGATTTATCTTGACCTACATCGACAATATTGGTGGCCTGGTATGAATAGAAAGATATCTAGTTTTTCTACTCGATGTTCTACCTCTTAGCAAGTGAAGACTGAACACCAATGAACAGTAATGATTTTACATTAGTTTCTCATTACTGAGTGGAAATGGGATGATGTTATGATTTATTTTGATATTGGGTTTCCTATATTCCCTTGAGATAGAGGCACAGTATGGTTGATCATTGATATCCTCACAAAGGTCGCTCGCTTTTTACTTATCATAGATACATTCTTAGTTTATAAGCTAGAAAGACTACATTTCCATGATATTATAAGACTACACACGGTCTCTTATACGATCACATCTAATAGGAAAGATTTATTTATATTGATATTTTGGTAGGTTCTATATAACTCTTTGGGTACGCAAGTTATTTTGAGCACAACCTTCCACACTTAGACCGACAGTCAATCAGAAGAAATGATACATGTCCTAGAGGTAATTCTCTAATAATGTGTCCTAGATTTTTGTAACAACCCGATATTTTATGATAAGTATTATTTTTAATTTATTTTATGTCATGTTTTTTATGCTACAACAAGATTATCTTGTGCTATACGCAACACTATTCTTAGATTATGTTACACACAATTTCAAGTTCGTTTGATAATAGTCATTCTACGCAACATTGAGTGTGTGTGTGTGTGTGTGTATATATATATATATATTAAATGTATAAATGAAAAATGGTTGGATTATGTTATAACAAAACAACAAAGGAGTCTTGCACAACACGCAACCCTGACTTGGCTTGCATTACACGTAATCGCGACCTTCCTCGATAGCGTGTGTTGTACGCAATACCAGGTTTCACTAAACGACGATATATAATTATAATATTATTATATACTGACCATTATGAATAGTATTAAATACATTTTTAATTTTATAACATTATTATTCATCTTATAAATTTTCTAAAACATTTTATGTGAACAAAATAAATTTTTCGGGTAAAATAAGTATTTTTCAAAAAAATGCAGTTTTGTCGCCTTTTGATGGCGCACCCACATTAAATCTAGTTTTTGACATGTTTATAAGTTAAATTTTAAAAAATAAACTTCTTATTTTGAATCAGGATATAAAAATTTACATTGGATAAAGTTTTGATATTTTTCTGATAACTTTCATATTTTAGTGAATAGTAAAAACATGCTATATTTTAATTAAAAACAAATTTTTTTCATCGTAATAATTTATATGGTTAAATTATAATATTGAATGGTTTTAAAGTATAAATAGAATATATTTTTACCATTTAATATAATGTATGTCATTAGCATTGATTTTACCTTGAATTCGTAGGTTAAATCAATTCAATCTTTTGCAATGTTTTAAACAAAAACCCGTTTTCTTTCGACAACGGGATTAATTTTAATTTAATTTATTCAACTTTTGTGTATTGAATTTTGAAAAATGGATTCAATATTTGGAATCAGTGGGTACAAATTATGTTAATAATCTACTTTTTATTTTTGGGCATTATGAATAGTAACTACGGTAAATTTTATTTACCATAGTTAAAGGTAAATCGGGTAATTAAGGGTAAATATAAGATTATAAAATTACCTTAACACCTACCAAAATTCTATTTTATAACTAAAAGTTGACCCATATCACCTAAGGGTCGGAATAGATTCATTTTATGGACTTGTTTCCAAGAAAATAATTTAATTATTATTAAAACCAAAGAAAGTGACAACATGTCACTCTCTTAAATCTTATTAGTATATTAATTTTAATTTAGTGATAAACTTCATAAAACTTCAAAAATGAATAGTCTCCATAAATATAATAAAATTATATACATCATATGAATTTATTTATAATTTTTAGGGATTAAATAATTATCATTAAAGGTGACATAATAGTGATGTTGAAATTATTTTATTAAGATAAATATCAAATAAATGGTTTTAAAAGTATTAAAATATATATTATATGAACTATTTAATGTTCTAAACTATTTTTATAGATAAATATAACATGTTATAAATCTATTAAATCTTTTAGTTCGAACATATCTTCTGTATATTGTTTATTTAAATTCAAATAAATGAATAGTGTTAAAATTGAAACTATTGTTATTTTATAAAAATAACATATTATAAAATTGTTTAAAAATCACAAAAATATTTAAAAATTATAAATTTAAATTTATATGGTCGAAAATGTTATAAATTATCCAATTATGGACAATTCACAACAAATAAGTAATTATTTGTAATGATTTAAAATTTAGAATGTTATTACCACAAATAAAATTAAATTGATTAAATAAGGATAAATCAAGATGATAATGTTTAAAATAAATTCCTAACATGTATAAATTTTATTTGTTGATGATATTACAACCCTATATCATCTAATATTCGTATTTTAGTCATTTTGGAAGTTTTTAAGTGGGGTTGGGATTTAATATAAATTAATATTTTCTTATATTTCCGAAGGTGCCCCTCTCCTCCCTTATAAAAGGGCATCTCCTCCCTCTTCTCCTCACACAATTTGGAGCCTTTGAGCTCAGAAAAACCCTTCTCATTTCCCTTCTCAACTTCCCTAGCAAGATACTAGAGGTCCTGGAATTCTTCAAAGACCAATTTTAGTACCCTAAGAGGAGGTTTCAAAGAGGCGTGTCAAAGAAGAGGTAATATTCGTTACCGATTCTTTCAATTTTCTTTCTTCTTCAACTTCTTCTTCTTTAGTTGTTTCATTATATTGTAATAACATCAGTATAAATAATATACTTATATTTTATTATAAATCTGAAGCAACCCCATTTCACCTTCTATCAATCCTACGGAAAACGAAATCATCGCGCGTGCGTACGTACGGAATACCGTCTCCACGCCGTGGTGTAATCTGTTTTTCCGCCAACACCTTACATGGATGGGTATAATGGTGTAAATAATAACTATATATGGTTATTATAACATCATACTAGTTCTTATAAATTATACCATCCACTCCAATTCTATTCAATAATTATGGGAATGATATCATCGCTCGTGCATACGTACGGATTACCGTCCCCACGACACGATGAGATTAATTCTCTATGTTAACCATACATGAATGATTATAAAGTTTATATAATGAATAATAATTAAATATATGAAATAATAATTCTACTTGATTTAGGTATATATATATGTATGTCATCTATTTAGTTTCATTCAATTCAATAAGGAAACGAAAACAACGTTCATGCGTACGTACGGCCTACCGTCTCCATGAATGGTGTATTTCATTCCTTTTATCGATCTATAATATATATGTATATGATGAATATATATTATATATAAATAATGTTTTACATTCTGGAATTATATAAATCATTATATAAGTAATAATATCAAGACCAACAAGTCGAAACACATATGATAAATGAAATGAGTTTACCCAAAACGTTGTTTTAACATGGAATTTACAAAAGAACGGGTAATATAAAGTCATAATTGAAACATATATGATATCATAACAATGAATATGATTATTTAATAAGTCAATTACATTATTTAAATCATTATACAGGAGGTTCGGATCCATACGAAGCATATCGGGCCTAAGGTAAGGGATAACTTTTCCAATCTCGTTCTTATCTGAGATTGTTTATTCGTAAGTATTTATTGGGGTTATTGTTCTCATCCATGTCCATGTTTCCTAAAAATGGTTTCATGTATTTTTAATGTCCTTTTTCTCATTTTTGACTTTTACTACATGGTATGTATGAAATATTTCTTTTACGAGGTACTTTTTGAATTTTTCGGCAAAAGTACGAGAAGAATGTTTTTTTAACTTATACGGAATGAACGGATTTTTACAGTTTTATAAAGTCTTATTTTCATGAAGATTCCTCCAAAATATTTCATGAATATTTTCAAAAAAATTATTTTCATTTAAAATTTCATGACATTTTGTGAAAATAAAATGATTTTGAAGAAGAAAGGATATTTTCCTCAAGAATTCATTTCAAGTGTTTTATCAAAACCATTTTTCATCTAAGATGACATTATTTCATATGTGTATGTTTCAAGTATCATGTCTCTATGATTTACATGGTTTCACTTTTTTTATTATGAAATGATATCCATTTCTTTTATATGGATTATGTGATGATGGGATGATGTTTATGAACCCCATTTTATTCATTGGGTTATTATGAATAATGTATGTTTATTTTGTGGCACAAGTAAGAATGATTTCATTATGAAATGGGTGGGACCTATATCTCCCTCAAATTCATTGGGTAAAGATTTATATCTCATGAGATAGACATATCTGGAATGTTAAGTTAATCTGGTTCAGTGTTACAGGACTGAAATGAGGAGTGAACTCGATTTAGAAAGGGACTTTGTCCACTAAGATGGTCTTGGCAGCAATGCCTTAGTTACTATGGAAATCATAACATGTGCTGAATGGTTTCCACAATTACATGTTTTATTCCCATTATATTTTATCATGGTTGATGTTCCATTATGATATATGCCTTACGTACTTCCACAATTTATGTATTTTCTCAAGATTTTGATGTTTAAATTTCATGTTCAAGTTTTTGATTTCAAATGTTTATGGATTGTTTTATGTTCTATATGTTTCCCTTACTGAGCATTTGAGCTCACCCTTTTTATGTTTTATTTTCCCCAGGAAATAAAGAAAGGTTTTAGGTAAGGAAACAAAAAGGGGAAGATCGTTATGGGAGTTTTTGAAGATCTTTCAACATGATTAGAAGTTTATATTCCAAGTTTCCAAAGACACTAAACTATTACGATCCTTGAGTTTTGGTTTTTTGTTATCTATTATGTATTCCGAAAAATTAATGTATTTTCCATGTACGTCAAGCTTCGAGTATCTACAGTTGGTATCAGATGAAAGGTTTAGTCAACCTTTGGAAACTAGGATGCGATAACTTTAGTGAGATCCTTAGAGATATTTCTAAGGTATGTCTAGGGATGTCCCTAAGGTTAAGTATAGGTATAGTTTATAATCCTAGAATTATGGTAACGATCATATAATTAAACCTAATATGTTAGATATTGAAGGTACTCCACCATTATTATGTTGTTTTCCCTAGCATGATTTTTTCCTCTCACACTATTCTTTTTGGGTTTTAGATGATGGATGGAACCCGAAGAAACCATGTTGATCAATGTAATGGACAATGCAGTGATTGTACTCCTAAACAAACCAATGTTATGGGATATGGAGTTCAAAATATTATTGCTATACTTACACAAGCTATGAATCATTCTGGACTTCCAAATGAGCATAGAAGGGAACAATATTCTATTGAGTCTTTCATGAGGAAACGTCAACCTTATTTCAGTGGGTCTTCTGATCCACTTGTTGCTGAACAATGGATCAGTACTACTGAAAAGATATTTCCAGTTATTCAATGTTCTGAACATGATAAATTCATCTTAACAGTATATCATTTGGAAGGTTAAGCTGATCAATGGTGGAATCTTATCAAGAATACGAGGCCAAGAGATGAAATTGAGTCCATGGAATGGGACGAGTTCAAGAACTTATTTTTCAATAAGTACTTCCCTCGTATTCTTCGAACAAAGATGGAGAAGGAGTTTCTTGAACTAAAGAAAAAGGATGATGAATCTGTTGTTATATACGAAGAAAATTTTACAGGGCTTTCAAGGTATGAATCTGGCTTTATCATCCAACCTGAAAGTAAAGTTGATCGATTCTTCGGTGGCTTAAAACCAAGTCTTCGAAGGGAATTAGCTATAAGAGACTTCAGTAGCTATAAAGAAATTGTTTGTTGTGCTATCAAGGTAGAAATGGATGTTGGTGTTACATATCAATCTCATGGTTTTGATAAGAAACGAAAGATGGAGTTTAAGGAGAAATCTCAGAATAATGGTGAAAAGAAGATGAATGTTTCCTTATGCTCAAAGTGTGGAAAGAAGCATGGTGGAGATTGTCTTAAAGGGACTAGAAAATATTTCAAGTGTGGAAAAGAAGGTCATCGAGTATCTGAGTGTCGAAGTAATGTAAAAAGGTTTACTAATGATAAAGAAAAGACCACAGAGAACGCACCACCAACACTTCAATGCTTCAAGTGCAATGAAATGGGGCATTATGTTGATCAATGCCCTAATCCAAGGGTTAATGATGATCGACATGAGCAACCACTTAAGGCAAAGGACAAAGGGAAGTCACATGCAATCACTATTGGCGATGTTGAATATGACAACGATTTGGTGGAATGATTAAGTGTTTATGTAATGGGATTCCAAAATAATGTTGTATATAGTATCCTGGAATATTGGAATATTTATGTATTGGTCTTTTGTGGTTTTCAATAATTTTATGGTACCGATAACCATGGAAAGTGATTGAGATATTTTTTGAAAGAAGATTATATATGCATAATGAAGGGATAAGGAGAAAATGAAATGTTTGACAATATTCATGATCTCGTGACTGATATAAGGAAATAGTTATATCATGGTTTGAGTATATATAATTTTGGGGTTTTGGTATGTGGAAAGAGTTAACTTTTGACAGCACTCATGTTTTCACTAAGGTTCTATGGGTATTCATTTTTCAAGAGAATAAATTATTAAGTTATTCACATGTTTGTAATTTGACCAACAAGATATATCATGTGATATATGGGGGATAAATGATGGTATTCACATGCTCGGAAGATGAAATTTCTAGTAATTGTTTTCTTTATACTATGAGCTTGGACAGAAGTATTTTAGATAAGCCTAAAGATTGGAATGAATTATGTTGGACATAAGTTAGTATTGTTTAAGGCTAGAACTTTTTTTCAATATTATTTCTAGAATGTTATAATAGTGTAGTTTTAGAAAAAGGACAACCTACAGGATGGGAGACAACCCATTGCGTCGGACAAGGATGTGGGAATCGAACCCACAACTGAAGTGTGGCAGGACTTTATCGCCTACCACTGGCCTACAGAAAGTTCATGGTTAGTGGAAACTAGTTTTATTTTATTAATCAGTATGATAAAAAAAGTATAAGTCCATTTTTGGAACCATATATGATTAATCTCACCATAAGATGGACTTATAACTTTTGTTAACCTTTTGTTTGAAATAGATGGAATGACCCATCATTCTATCACATGATCTACTAACACTTCACGAATAACAAATTCAACTTCATTTCTTTAATAGATGAAGTGGAAATTTTTCAATTCATGAACAATAGTGAGATTATACCAAAATCATGTAAGTATTTCTTTTAATTCATCAACTTTAGGGAAATGATCTTGAAAACCAAAATTGTTGTCCAAGTGCCCTTATATCCGATGAATCATATGGTACCTTAGATCATCACAAATCTATGGCTTTGTGATTTTTGGCCTTTTCATAGCCATGTTCTCTACCACTCTCCATCAGAACATGATGGTTAGATTTCTCTTTCATATACATATTTTCACCTATGTTCTCCTATGTGGAAAACTAGTGATTAGTTAATTTGGGTAACCATTACCTTTCATACTTTAGTTTTTAAAGTTATGTTTTGGTATTTCATTTTACGATGTGGGTTTCAATTAAAGAAACTTTCAAGTAGAAAACCATGTATAACCCCGACGAATTTCGAGGGAAAAAATCATTTTAAGGGGGGGTAGAATGTAACAACACGATATTTTATGATAAGTATTCTTTTTAATTTATTTGATGTCATGTGTTTTATGCTACAACAAGATTATCTTGTGCTATACACAACACTGTATTAGCTTGCAGTATATGCAACACTAGTTTTAGATTGTGTTACACACAATTTCAAGTTCGTTTGATAATAGTCATTCTACGCAACATTGATTGTATATATATATATATATATATATTCAATGTATAAATGAAAAATGGTTGGATTATGTTGTAACGAAACAACAAAGTAGTCTTGCACAACACGCAACCCTGACTTGGCTTGCATTACACGCAATCGTGACCTTCCTTGATAGCGTGTGTTGTACGCAATACCAGGTTTCACTAAATGACGATATATTGTTATAATATTATTATGGACTAGCCGTTATGAATAGTATTAACTACATTTTGAATTTTATAACATTATTATTCATCTTATAAATTTTCTAAAACATTTTATGTGAACAAAATAAATTTTTCGGGTAAAATAAGTATTTTTCAAAAAATGCAGTTTTGCCGCCTTTTAATGGCGCACCCACATTAAATCTAATTTTTGACATGTTTATAAGTTAAATTTTACAAAATAAAATTCTTCTTTTGAATGAGGATATAAAAATTTACATTGGATAAAGTTTTTATATTTTTCTGATAACTTTCATATTTTAATGAATAGTAAAAACACGCTATATTTTAATTAAAAACAACTTTTTTTCATCGTAATAATTTATATGGTTAAATTATAATATTTAATAGTTTTAAAGTATAAATAGAATATATTTTTACCATTTAATATAATGTATGTCATTATCATTGATTTTACCTTGAATTCGTAGGATAAATCAATTCAATCTTTTGCAATGTTTTAAACAAAAACACATTTTCTTTCGACAACGGGATTAATTTTAATTTAATTTCTGCAACTTTTGTGTATTGAATTTTGAAAAATGGATTCCATATTTAGAATCAGTGGGTCCAAATTATGTTAATAAGATAATTTTTATTTTTGGGCATTATGAATAGTAACTATGGTAAATTTTATTTACCATAGTTAAAGGTAAATCGGGTAATTAAGGGTAAATATAAGATTATAAAATTACCCTAACACCTGCCAAAATTCTATTGGATGAATAAAATTTGACCCATATCACCTAACGGTCAGAATAGATTCATTTTATGGACTTGTTTCCTTGAAAATAATTTAATTATTATTAAAACCAAAGAAAGTGACAACATGTCACTCTCTTAAATCTTATAAGTATATTAATTTTAATTTAGTGATAAATTTCATGAAGCTTCGAACATGAATAGTCTCCAGAAAGATAATAACATTATATACATCATATGAATTTATTTATAATTTTTAGGGATTAAATAATTATCATTAAAGGTGTCATAATAGTGATGTTGAAATTATTTTATTAAGAGAAATATCAAATAAATGGTTTTAACAATATTAAAATAAATATTATATGAACTATTTAATGTTCTCCATTAATTTTATAGATAAATATGACATGTTATGAATCTATTAAATCTTTTATTTCTAACATATCTTCTGTATATTGTTTATTTAAATTCAAATAAATGAGTAGTGTCAAAATTGACACTATTGTTATTTTATAAAAATAACATATTATAAAATTGTTTAAAAATCACAAAAATATTTAAAAATTATAAATTTATATTTATATGGTCGAAACTGTTATAAAGTATCCAATTATGGACAATTCACAACAAATAAGTAATTATTTTTAATAATTTAAAATTTAGAATGTTATTACAACAAATAAAATTAAATTGATTAAATAAGGATAAATCAAGTTGATAATGTTTAAAATAAATTCCTAACATGTCTAAATTTTATTGGTTGATGATATTACAACCCTATATCATCAAATATTAGGATTTGAGTCATTTTGGAAGTTTTTAAGTGGGTTTAGATTTAATATAAATTAATATTTTCTTATATTTCCAAAGGTGCCCCTCTCCTCCCTTATAAAAGGGCATCTCCTCCCTCTTATCCTTGCACAATTTGGAGCCTTTAAGCTCGGCCAAACCCTACCCATTTCCTTTCTAAACTTCCCTATAAACATACTAGAGGTCCTGGTCTTCTTCAAAGACCAATTTTAGTACCCTAAGAGGAGGTTTCAAAGAGGCGTGTCAAAGAAGAGGTAATATCCGTTACCGATTATTTCAATTTTCTTTCTTATTCAACTTCTTCTTCTTTAGTTGTTTCAATATATTGTAATAACATCAGTATAAATAATATACTGATATGTTATTATAAATATGAATCAACCTCATTTCACCTTCTATCCATCCTACGGAAAACGAAATCACCGCGCGTGCGTACGTACGGAATACCGTCTCCACGCCGTGGTGTAATCTGTTTTTCCACCAACACATTACATGGATGGGTATAATGGTTTAAAGAATAAATTTATATGGTAATTATAACATCATACTGATTTTCATATATTATACCATCCACGACAATTCTATTCAATAATTATGGGAACGATATCATCGCTCGTATGTACGTACAGATTACCGTCCCCACGACGCGATGAGATTCATTCCCCATGTTAACCCTACATGAATGATTATAAAGTTTATATAATGAATAATAATGAAATATATGACATAATAATTCTACAGGATTTATGTATATATATATATGTATGTCATCTATTTAGTTTCATTCAATTCAATAAGGAAACGAAAACAGCGTTCATGCGTACGTACGACCTACCGTCTCCATGAACGGTGTATTTCATTCCTTTTATCGATCTATAATATATATGTATATGATGAATATATATTATATATAAATCATGTTTTACATTCTGGAATTATTTAAATCAGTATATAAGTAATAATATCATGAACGACAAGTCAAAACACATACGATAAATGAAATGATTTTACCCAAAACGCTGCTTTAACATAGAATTTACAAAAGAACGGGTAAAATAAAGTCATAAGTAAAACATATATGATATAATAACAATGAATATGATTATTTAATAAGTCAATGGAATTATTTAAATCATTATACAGGAGGTTAGGATCCATACGAATCATATCGGACCTAAGGTAAGGGATAACTCTTCCAATCTCATTCTTATCCGAGTTTGTTTATTCGTAAGTATTTACTGGGGTTATTGTTCTCATCCATGTCCATGTTTCCTAAAAATGGTTTCATGTATGTTTAATGTACTTTTTACCCATTTTTGACTTTTACTACATGGTATGTATGGAATCTTTCTTTTACGAGGTACTTTTTGACTTTTCCAACAAAAGTACGAGAAGAATGTTTTTTTAACTTATACGGAACGAACGGATTTTTATGGTTTTATAAAGCCTTATTTTCAGGAAGCTTCCTCCAAAAGATTTCATGACTATTTTCAACAAAATCCTTTTCTTTTAAAATTGCATGACATTTTGTGAAAAGAAAATGATTTTGAAGAAGAGAGGATATTTTCCTCAAGAAATCATTTCAAGTGATTTATCAAAACCATTTTTCATCTAAGATGACATTATTTCATATGTGTATGTTTCAAGTATCATGTCTATATGATTTACATGGTTTCACTTTTCTTATTATGAAATGATATCCATTTCTTTTATATGGATTCTGTGATGATGGGATGATGTTTATGAAACACATTTTATTCGTTGGTTTATTATGAATAATGTATGTTTATTTTGTGGAAAAAGTAAGAATGATTTCATTATGAGATGGGTGGGGCCTATATCTCCCTCCAATGCATTGGTTAAAGATTTATATCTCATGATATAGACATGGCTGGAATGGTAATTTAATCTGGTTCGCTGTTACAGGACTGAAACGAGGAGTGAACTCAATTCAGAAAGGGACTTTGTCCACTAAGATGGTCTTGGCAGCAATGCCTTGGATACTATGGAAATAATAACATGTGCTGAATGGTTTCCAAAATTACATGTTTTATTCCCATTATATTTTATCATGGTTGATGTTCCATTATGATATATTCCTTATGTACTTCCATGATTTATGTCTTTGCTCAATATTTTGATGTTTGAATTTCATGTTCAAGTTTTTGCTTTCAAATGTTTATGGATTGTTTTATGTTCTCTATGTTTCCCTTACTGATCATTTGAGCTCACCCTTTTTATGTTTTATTTTCCCCAGGAAATAAAGAAAGGTTTTAGGTGAGGAAACAAAAAGGGGAAGATCATTATGGGAGTTGTTGAAGATCTTTCAACATGATTAGAAGTTTATATTCCAAGTTTCCAAAGACACTAAACTATTATGATCCTTGAGTTTTGGTTTTTTGTTATGTATTAAGTATTCCGCAAAAGTAATGTATTGTCCATGTACATCAAGCTTCGGGTCTCTACAGTTGGTATCAGAGGAAAGGTTTAGTCAACCTTTGGAAACTAGGATGCGAGAACTTTAGTGAGATCCCTAGATATATTTCTAAAGTATCTATAGGGATGTCCCTAAGGTTAAGTATAAGTATAGGTTATAATCCTAGAATTACGGTAACAATCTTAGAATTAAACCTAAGCTGTTAGATATTGAAGGTACTCCCCCTTTATTTTGTAGTTTTCCCTAGTATGATTTTTGCCTCTCACACTATTCTTTTTGGGTTTTAGACGATGGATGGAACCCGAAGGAACCGTGTTGATCAATGTAATGGACAATGCAATGATTGTCCTCCTGAACAAACCAATGTTATGGGATATGGAGTTCAAAATATTATTGCTATAATTACACAAGCTATGAATCATTCTGGACTTCCAAATGAGCAGATAAGGGAACAATATTTTATTGATTCCTTCATGAGGCAACGTCCACCTTCTTTTAGTGGGTCTTCTGATCCACTTGTTGCTGAACAATGGATAAGTACCACTAAAAAGATATTTTCAGTTCTTCAATGTTCTGAACATGATAAAGTCATCTTAGCAGTATATCATTTGGAAGGTGAAGCTGATCAATGGTGGAATCTTATCAAGAATACGAGGCCAAAAGATGAAATTGAGTCCATGGAATGGGATGAGTTCAAGAACTTATTTTTAAATAAGTACTTCCCTCATATTCTTCGAACAAAGATGGAGAAGGAGTTTCTTGAACTAAAGCAAAAGGATGATGAATCTTTTGGTATACACGAAGCGAATTTTACAAGGCTTGCAAGGTATGCATCTGGCTTTATCATCCAACCTGAAAGTAAAGTTGATCGATTCTTCAGTGGCTTAAAACCAAGTCTTCGAAGGGAATTAGCTATAAGAGACTTCAGTAGCTATGAAGAAATTGTGAGTTGTGCTATCAAGGTAGAAATGGAAGTTGGTGTTACATATCCATCTCATGGTTTTTGACAAGAAACGAAAGATTGAGTTCAAGGAGAAATCTCAGAATAATGGTGAAAAGAAGATGAATGTTTCCTTATTCTCAAAGTGTGGAAAGAAGCATGGTGGATATTGTCTTAAAGGGACTAGAAAATGCTTTAAGTGTGGAAAAGAAGGTCATCGAGCATCTGAGTGTCGAAGTAATGGAAAAAGGGTTACTAATGATAAAGAAAAGACTGCAGAGAACACACCACCAACACTTCAATGCTTCAAGTGCAGTGAAATGGGGCACTATGCTAATCAATGCCCTAATACAAGGGTTAATGATGATTGACATGAGCAACCACTTAAGGAAAAGGACAAAGGGAAGTCACATGCAATCACTATTGGAGATGTTGAATATGACAACGATGTGGTGGAATTATTAAGTGTTTATGTAATGGGATACCAAAATAATGTTGTATATAGTATCGTGGAATATTGGAATATTTATGTATTGGTCTATTGTGGTTTTCAATAATTTTATAGTACCGGTAACCAGGGAAAGTGATTGAGATATTTTTGGAAAGAAGATGATATGCGCATAATGAAGGGATAAGGAGAAAATGAAATGTTTGACAGAATTCATGAGCTCGTGATTGATATAAGGAAATAGTTATATCATGGTTTGAGTATATAGAATTTTGGGGTTTTGGTATGTGGAAAGAGTTAACTTTTGACAGCACTCATGTTTTCACTAAGGTTCAATGGGGATTCATTTTTCAAGAGAATAAATTATTAAGTTATTCACATGTTTTTAATTTGACCAACAAGATATATCATATGATATATGGGGGATAAATGATGGTATTCACATTCTCGGCAGATGACATTTCTAGTAATTGTTTTCTTTATACTATGAGCTTGGACAGAAGTATTTTAGATAGGCCTAAAGATTGGAATGAATTACGTTGGACATAAGTTAGTATTGTTTAAGGCTATAACTTTTTTTCGATATTATTTATATAATGTTATAATAGTGTAGTTTTAGAAAAAGGACAACCTACAGGATGGGAGACAACCCATTGCGTCGGACAAGGCTATGGGAATCGAACCCACAACTGAAGTGTAACGGGACTTTATCTCCTACCACTAGCCTACAGGAAGTCCATAGTTAGTGGAAACTAGTTTTATTTTATTAATCGGTATTATAAATAAAGTATAAGTCCATTTTTGGAACCATATATGATTAATCTCACCATAAGATGGACTTATAACTTTTGCTAACCTTTTGTTTGAAATAGATGGAATGAACCATCATTCTATCACATGATCTGCTAACACTTAACTAATAACAAATTCAACTTCATTTTTTTAAGAGATGAAGTGGAAATTGTTCAATTCATGACCAACAGTGATATTGTACCAAAATCATGTAATTATTTCTTTTAATTCATCAACTTTAGGGAAATGATCTTGAAAACCAAAAATGTTGTCCTAGTGCCCTTATATCCGATGAATCAGATGGTACCATAGATCATCACAAATCTATGGCTTTGTGATTGTTGGCCTTTTCATAGCCATGTTCTCTACCACTCTCCATCAGAACATGATGGTTAGATTTCTCTTCCATATCCATATTTTCACCTATGTTCTCCTATGTGGAAACCCAGTGATTAGTTAATTTGGGTAACCGTTACGTTTCATACTTTAGTTTTTAAAGTTAAGTTTTGGTATTTCATTTTACGATGTCAGTTTCAATTAAAGAAACTTTCAAGTAGAAAACCATGTATAACCCCGACGAATTTTGAGGGAGAAATTCATTTTAAGGGGGGGTAGAATGTAACAACCTGATATTTTATGATAAGTATTCTTTTTAATTTATTTGATGTCATGTGTTTTATGCTACAACAAGATTATCTTGTGCTATAAGCAACACTGTATTAGCTTACAGTATATGCAACACTATTCTTAGATTGTGTTACACACAATTTCAAGTTCGTTTGATAATAGTCATTCTATGCAACATTGAGTGTATATATATATATATATATATATATATATATATTCAATGTATAAATGAAAAACAGTTTGATTCTGTTATAAAGAAACAAAAAAGGAGTCTTTCACAACACGCAACCCTGACTTGGCTTGCATTACATGCAATCGCGACCTTCCTCGATAGCGTGTGTTGTACGCAATACCTGGTTTCACTAAACGACGATATATTGTTATAATATTATTATGGACTAGTCTTTATGAATAGTATTAACTATATTTTGAATTTTATAACATTATTATTCATCTTATAAATTTTCTAAAACATTTTATGTAAACAAAATAAATTTTTTGGGTAAAATAAGTATTTTTCAAAAAATGTAGTTTTACCGCCTTTTGATGGGGCACCAACATTAAATCTATTTTTTGACATTTTTATAAGTTCAATTTTACAAAATAAACTTCTTCTTTTGAATCAGGATATAAAAATTTACATTGGATAAAGTTTTGATATTTTTCTAACAACTTTCATATTTTAATGAATAGTAAAAACACGCTATATTTTACTTAAAAACAACTTTTTTTCATCGTAATAATTTATATGGTTAAATTATAATATTTAATGGTTTTAAAGTATAAATATAATATATTTTTACCATTTAATATAATTTATGTCATTTTCATTGATTTTACCTTGAATTTGTAGGTTAGATCAATTCAATTTTTTGCAATGTTTTAAACAAAAACCCGTTTTCTTTCGACAACGGGATTAATTTTAATTTAATTTCTGCAACTTTTTTGTATTGAATTTGGAAAATGGATTCCATATTTGGAATCATTGGCTCTAAATTATGTTAATAAGGTACTTTTTATTTTTGGGCATTATGAATAGTAACTACGGTAAATTTTATTTACCATAGTTAAAGGTAAATCGGGTAATTAAGGGTAAATATAAGATTATAAAATTACCCTAACACCTGCCAAAATTCTATTGGATGACTACAAGTTGACCCATATCACCTAAGGTTCGGAATATATTCATTTTATGGACTTGTTTCCTTGAAAATAATTTAATTATTATTAAAACCAAAGAAAGTGACAGCATGTCACTCTCTTAAATCTTATAAGTATAATAATTTTAATTTAGTGATAAACTTCATGAAACTTAGAACATGAATAGTCTCCAGAAAGATAATAAAATTATCTACATCATATGAATTTATTTATAATTTTTAGGTATTAAATAATTATCATTAGAGGTGACATAATAGTGATGTTGAAATTATTTTATTAAGAGAAATATCAACTAAATGGTTTTAAAAATATTAAAATAAATATTATATGAACTATTTAATGTGATCCACTAATTTTATAGATAAATATGACATGTTATGAATCTACTAAAGTTTTTAGTTTGAACATATATTATGTATATTGTTTATTTAAATTCAAATAAATGAATAGTGCCAAATTGACACTATTGTTATTTTATAAAAATAACATCTTATAAAATTGTTTAAAAATCAAAAAAATATTTAAAAATTATAAATTTAAATTTATATGGTTAAATATGTTATAAAGTATCCAATTATGGACAATTCACAACAAATAAGTAATTATTTGTCATAATTTAAAATTTAGAATGTTATTTCCACAAATAAATTTAAATTGATTAAATAAGGATAAATCAAGTTGATAATGTTTAAAATAAATTCCTAACATGTCTAAATTTTATTGTTTTATGATATTACAACCCTATATCATCTAATATTTTTATTTGAGTCATTTTGGAAGTTCTTAAGTGGGGTTGGGATTTAATATAAATTAATATTTTCTTATATTTCCAAAGGTGCCCCTCTCCTCCCTTATAAACGGGCATCTCCTCCCTCTTCTCCTCACACAATTTTGAGCCTTTGATCTTGGAAAACCCCTGAAAATTTCCCTTCTCAACTTCCCTAGAAACATACTAGAAGTCCTGGTCTTCTACAAAGACCAATTTTAGTACCCTAAGAGGAGGTTTCAAAGAGGCGTGTCAAAGAAGAGGTAATATTCGTTACCGATTCTTTCAATTTTCTTTCTTCTTCAACTTCTTCATCTTTAGTTGTTTCATTATATTGTAATAACATAAGTATCAATAATATACTGATATGTTATTATAAATATGAATCAACCCCATTTCACCTTCTATCCATCATACGGAAAACAAAATCATTGTGCGTGCGTACGTACGGAATATCGTCTCCACGACGTGGTGTAATCTGTTTTTCCACCAACACCTTACATGGATGGGTATAATGGTGTAAATAATAACTATATATGGTTATTATAACATCATACTGATTATTATATATTATTCCATCCACTCCAATTCTATTCAATAATTATGGGAACGATATCATTGCTCGTGCGTACGTACGGATTACCCTCCCCACGACGCGATGAGATTCATTCTCCATGTTAACCATACATGAATGATTATAAAGTTTATATAATGAATAATAATGAAATGTATGAAATAATAATTCTACTGGATTTATGTATATATATATGTATGTCATCTATTTAGTTTCATTCAATTCAATAAGGAAACGAAAATAGCGTTCATGCGTACGTACGGCCTACTGTCTCCATGAATGGTGTATTTCATTCCTTTTATCGATCTATAATATATATGTATATTATGAATATATATTATATATAAATAATGTTTTAAATTCTAGAATTATGTAAATCAGGATATAAGTAATAATATCAAGAATGACAAGTCGAAACACATACGATAAATGAAATGATTTTACCCAAAACGCTGCTTTAACATGGAATTTACAAAAGAACGGGTAATATAAAGTCATAAGTGAAAAATATATGATATCATAACAATGAATATGATTATCTAATAAGTCAATGCCATTATTTAAATCATTATACAGGAGGTTCAGATCCATACGAAGCATATCAGACCTAAGGTATGGGATAACTTTTCCAATCTCGTTCTTATCCGAGATTGTTTATTCGTAAGTATTTACTGGGGTTATTGTTCTCATCCATGTACATGTTTCCTAAAAATGGTTTCATGTATGTTTAATTTACTTTTTACCCATTTTTTAATTTTACTACATGGTATGTATGGAATCTTTCTTTTACGAGGTACTTTTTTACTTTTTTGGCAAAAGTACGAGAAGAATGTTTTTTTTAACTTATACGGCACGAACGGATTTTTACAGTTTTATAAAGCCTTATTTTCATGAATCTTCCTCCAAAAGATTTCATGACTATTTTCAAAAAAATCCTTTTCTTTTAAAATTGCATGACATTTTGTGAAGAGAAAATGATTTTGAAAAAGAAAGGATATTTTCCTCAAGAATTCATTTCAAGTGATTTATCAAAACCATTTTTCATCTAAGATGAAATTATTTCATATGTGTATGTTTCAAGTATCATGTCTCTATGATTTAAATGGTTTCACTTTTCTTATTATGAAATGATATCCATTTCTTTTATATGGATTATGTGATGATGGGATGATGTTTATGAATCCCATTTTATTCGTTGGGTTATTATGAATAATGTATGTATATTTTGTGGCACAAGTAAGAATTATTTCATTATGAGATGGGTGGGACCTATATCTCCCTCAAATGCATTGGGTAAAGATTTATATCTCATGAGATATACATGGCTGGAACGGTAAGTTAATCCGGTTCAGTTTTACAGGACTGAAATGAGGAGTGAACTCGATTCAGAAAGGGACTTTGTCCACTAAGATAGTCTTGGCAGCAATGCCTTGGCTACTATGGAAATCATAACATGTGCTGAATGGTTTCCACAATTACATGTTTTATTCCCATTATATTTTATCATGGTTTATGTTCCATTATGATATATTCCTTACGTACTTCCATGATTTATGTCTTTGCTCAAGATTTTGATGTTTAAATTTCATGTTCAAGTTTTTGCTTTCAAATTTTTATGGATTTTTTTATGTTCTCTATGTTGCCCTTACTGAGCATTCGAGCTCACCCTTTTTATGTTTTATTTTCCCCAGGAAATAAAGAAAGGTTTTAGGTTAGGAAACAAAAAGGGGAAGATCGTTATGGGAGTTTTTGAAGATCTTTCAACATGATTAGAAGTTTATATTCCAAGTTTCCAAAGACACTAAACTATTACGATCCTTGAGTTTTGGTTTTTTGTTATGTATTAAGTATTCTGAAATAGTAATGTATTGTACATGTACGTCAAGCTTCGAGTCTCTACAATTTTAATGTTTTTTGAGAGAATAATATACATTTGTTTAAGTTCTCTTACAATAATTGTTTTCAGGCGATGATACAAATGGATCCCTATATGGATTTATATGGTTGGCCATGTAGTTCACCATTGTCTTTGTTATAGGTATGTGAGGAAGACTTAATTAGACCTCATCTCATGCAAGATACTTTAGATAAGTTTTAGCTATTTATGAAATGAATGGATATAGCTAGGTATGGGAAGAATTCGTAATCCAATCATTAATGTTGTCCACTGGAGTTCAAGGCTAGTGATCGAGTATTCTTGAGTGTATCCACTAGAATGGGGAAATTATGGCTTAGAAAGTAGCGGAAGATTTCAATTTGATCCAATGGACCTTATGAGGTTATAGAGAGAGTCAATAAGATAGCCTATTGGTTGTTGTTAACTCATAGGTACCTTTCTATGCACTCTATATTCCATGGTTAATATCATTTCTAGTACTATCTAGATATATCTCATATCATTCATCCTGATGAAGTTATGTTATAGGAATATGAATCCTTTGAGGAGAATCCTATTTATATTATGGATCAGAGCACAATCTCTCTCTATGGTAGGTTAGTTCCTTTGGTGAAAGTGATATGGTAAAACATCCATGTATAGGAAGATACCAGGAAGCAAGAGGTGGATGTACATACTAAGTGTCCAAAGTCATTCCCAGTTGATACTTTAACACCCTTTTAAGGGAGAATCATGAATGAGTCACTTTAAGGGGGGATACTATATATTCCCATATTTTCAGGTGATGTATGGTTCCTTTAATTGTCGGTCAAACCCACATTGAGTTTCCTTTTTGACTTAGACCCTAGTGAATGGGTCCTTAGATTGGTCAGGTTTCTTATGGTAAGAATGTAGTAGGGGTGGATGCAGGCCAAATACAAGATGTGTATTATAAATACATGACGTGTATTTATAATACATGGGGTGTAATGGGATGGTGAGATCCTTGAAAAATGTGAACTAGTTTTCCAGGGAGGGGGGGAAACTTGATCTTTAACTGACATTTACAATTTTAAAACTATTTAAATCCAAGTATATTTTGTTAATATGGAAATGCCTCTTATTTTTACAAAAACCTCCCCCTCAACTTCCTCTCAAATAGGAGGTCTTCCATAGGAGCTTACAATTGTCATAACGCTAGTCTTTGATCCAATTATTTTATTTGAATGTTGATTTAAGTTATGTCTATAACTTTAGATCTCAACTAGTAAACTCTCTATTATATTATGTCCTTTTTTCATCTCTCTTAGCATAGATAGAGTTATTTTGGTGTGATATATTATGCTCTATTTTCTTATAGTTTTTTTATTTTACCATTTTATCTGATCTAAAACAAACCAAAAGTTAATCTTGGATGATTTTTCTACCACATGCTTAAGGTATGTGGTTTATATCATTTCCCTATAGTTTTTTGGTCTTTATGACATTTTCCATAATTCCATTAGCTAGACCATCCGGTCACTACTTTAAAAATAAATTATAATCTATAAATTAATTATTATACCTTGTTCGGGGCACCTTTGTAGCACCTAATCATGGTTGGAGGTTTTCAACATCAACCCAGGCAACCCATGTGGTGTGTTCCTTAATATTCCCTAAATTACAATACCCCTTTGGGTGTATGGTCTCTTCACCCATGTAGATAGATCCTCTATAAATTAAATAATTTATTTGAAGAGTTTCATGCCTCCTTCCCCATGTTATTAAGTGCAATTAAATTTTTCAATGGGTTCAAATTAAAATTTAAAATGAAATGGATTTTCTCCTAGATTATGACTCTTTGTAAAGAAAACTTTTATTGGGTTTGGACACTAACATATCCCATGACACCTTATAAACATGATTGATGAAGTACATCTTGTAATATCACTGACTTCTCATGTAGGTATGTCACCTATTACTTATTGTATGACACTGACTAGGGGATCGAGGTATGGCACATGTATCCCCTAGGTATGATTACATAGGATATGGAAATGACTAGGGGATCGAGTTTTGTCACCTAATACCCTTAGATATGATCTTTTAAAGTATTTCACTGATGAGAAATTTTGAGGTATAGAACTTGTGAATTTCGTATGCATTTATATCTTCAGATATAGGTCTCCCTGGTTATATGCCATGGGATATATACCAGTTAGGTCTAAGATGGTTTTTACCTGGTGTTGACACATACCATATATATTAATTCTCACATATTATAGTCTATTATTATTATATTTTATTCTCATGGACTTATTATATATGTTTCTCAATTTACATTGTAGTTGTTATACCTATACACAGTTAAGGTTATTACCCACAAGAAGGATTTTTTATATACACCATTTTTGGTGGCCTACTGAGTTTATCTCACACCCTGTTCTCACTTTTTATTGGTATATAGAAAGATTTCATGGATATAGGTAGGGATATGGGAAAGCACCCAGTTTCTAATGTTTGATTTGTTATAGCATGGTAGCGGGGGTAGAACAGGATTGAGATATGTCTCATGATGCTATCTAGAGATAATATTTTAGTATTTTTGTTTCTTTTGGTATAATTATATATATGTGTTCCTTAATCAAAAAAATATGTATGTGTTCCTACTTCTATGTTTTCATATTAATTTTGGTTTATAGATATAAAATTACATCATATTGTATATGGTACTCAATGTTTCTATTGGTGTCTTGTTTATTATTATCATTTGAATGTTTAAATCCAATATTCCCAATGTTCTAACTATCATTTATTATTATTTTTCATCTATTTTATCATCCATTTATTACACTGATGTGTGACTCTAATTATGAGGGTATAGAATCCTCACTATACCACATTGGACTCTCATTGCTAGTTGATAAGCTCTAGCGTATAGGGAGGCGTGCTTGAATCCATGTGAACCACTGGATCGGGATAATGATTAGTGGATCCAAGGATAATATGTTACATATATTAACAAACTAGAGTTAAAAAATTAATTAAAAAATTATTAATATCCAATATTGTGTTTCTAGTTCAATATATAATAGAAATTTATTACATTTTTCATATTAGTGGACAAATTTCCCAATAAGAGTTTGAAACAATATATCTGCGAGTATGGATATAGAAGAGTTAATTTTTTATAATCTCATTATCCAAGAAGTATAAAAAATATTTATATTCTACTAAGGGGATTAATATTAATTGGGAATATTTTTAAGAAGAAGATAAATGAAAAGGTTTTTTTCACCTATTAGTAAACCATTTTTACTCTTCGTATATTCATTTTATGTAGTTGGTTTTACAATGATCACTTATTACTTATATTACATATAGAATTACTAATTTATATTTTCAAAATATAAACTAATACATAAGTAACATAAATATTCACTAAACCCATTTCTAGTACCATCTTTGAATGGTGGTGATGAAAAAACAAAATGTATCATTCATAGAGGCGGTAGTCTGCACACACACATGACCAAAGTTTTCATTTTCTCAAATTAAAGGAGGGGAATAGATAATGGATATAAAATTAATATAATAATATTCACATATATTATTTATATTGATTTCATTATATTCAAATGATTATAATAGCTTTTTGGAGGGTGGATGAAAAGGGTTAAGAAAGGAAGTACAATTTTATGTAATACATTCGTTAGAAATTAAGAACTTCTCTATAATTATCCTTGGTAAATGAAGGACATGAGGAACATTTTTAAGTCTAGAGGTATAAAATATTGCAGAGGTGATCTAGAAGAATTAATTTGGATTTTTTTAATGTGAATTTCTATCTAGGTATGTGTCCTAAAAATACTATAACTGAGAACCATTTATTGGTGAAAAACGGAGAAAATATTTGTAAAAGAAGTTAGGAAAGGGGTAAGAATGAAATTTCATGATAGTTAGGCGAGTCGGGACCAGGCACCGTGCAGCTTTGTACGGGGAAATGCTAGCCGATCAGCAATGCAGGTGTGGAGCTAAAGGCAATCAATGTTGCAGAAGATGGGGAGCAGAAGCTCTAGTGGGCTGGGCCTACGAGTCATGTATTGGGAATGGTATGCCTCTGGGCCTTCGGGTCATGTATTATGGGTCATGTCGGGCCTTGGGATTTGGGCCTACGGGTCATGTGCGGGTTCCCCTTCAACCCTTAAAAGGGGGATTATCTATAATAAAATAAAAAAGAAGGCCTTCGGGCCATTCGGGTAAGAATAAATTTATTACATAACTAGTCATAAATTTTGGATAGATGTTACCATATTTTATTATATATTTTATTAATACTTTTCAATTGAACCATCATTTAATCATTATATAATAATGTTCATAGCTTTGTAAATAGACAATTTTTTAAGAAAATGGGTTTTTATGCATAAAATGTTTTAATTTTTTATTTAAATATACTAACTGATTTTTAACAATGAATTAGTATTAATAATGAAAATTATTTTTTATTTCACTATTTACATTTTATAATTTTATTATCTCTAAATTTACCAACAATTTCAAATAAAATATTTTAATGGTTTTATAATGTTATGCGGTTTATTTTGGTTAAGTTTTTAAAGTTAAGAAAGCTATTAATCACATTAGGATTTAAAAGAATATATATATTATAATCTTGGGGGGATAAAAAAATATTGGATGAAATCTAAGAATAATTTAGAGTAGTTTTATGTTTCAAAAATAATCCATAATCAGTCAAAAAAAATTAACCCCATCGGCCTTTATTCCATTTACAAAAAATAAGAATCTTCGAATATATAATTGTAAGAAAAAGGTGACCTATAACAAAGAATAAAAACTACTCAAGATATAAAGGGATCTAACATGATCTATATCCTCCAAATGGATCCCTATACATGTTTCCACCAATTTTCAATATATACAAGTATGTTTTCTCATTTTAAAAATGTTTCCAATACATCGAGTGACCATGTGGCATGAAGTATGTTAATCCAATATAGTCAACTCACACATACTTGATTATTTGAAGAAACTAAAGTTTATGAATACATCACATGTCATTCACATTTATGGGTGTTTCCATCACATGTATCTCCTATGAATAAACAATCATATCATATGAACAAATGATGTGTTCCCATACACTCCTTAGTCTATATCAATTGAGGGCCTATAGGGAATAATCATCATATGGGAAGAAAAATACAATCTTGGTTAACCTCCAACTGATGAACTGATTAGAAACATACCCAACCACCTCTATATTAGCTATGTATCTATTTAATTTCATAAAAAAGGTATCATAGTCTGAAGATTCTCAAGTTAGGTATCTCAAAAACTTTATGTTGAGGGGCCCAAATATGATCAATGCACCCCTGGTATACCAAATATATATTATATAACACTCCATGTTATATACTTTGTGAATCATATAGTATGCAAAAAAACCTTTTTGTTCCTTGTGATAATATTATGTATCCCTATAAAAGAAACATTCTCATTAAAGCCTCTATGTTTAATCATAACATATAATACTCTATAAAGAACATTAGTTAGGAATAACTCATATTTATATATTAATGTGTCTATTTTTATAACACTTTAATATATATATATATAGTCAACAATAATGAATGATAATGTAAATAATTCCCCTTATAGGATAGATTTTATATTCATAATTTTTTTTATTAATTCTTAACAATACATAAAATAAACAGTGATTTATCATATCAAATATAATGAAATTCTATATTAGCCTCTAGTTTAAAAACTTTTGTGGTCATTTTTAATTATTACATATATATATATAATTCCTATCACATATCTATGTGTCCATATGATAAAAACTATCCTATTAACTCTCTAGTGAGTAACATAAATGAAGAAATCATATTAGAATAATTATGATATTTTAAAAATAATACTATTAATGTTTAATTACTTTAACATTTTAAAAAATTATTTAACCACATAAAATTCTATGATTTAATCTTCAATTAACTACATATAACTCATTATAGGTTCATCATCATCAACCATGGAACATATTCTATCAAACCTTTTCCTTAATATAATATAACAATTTATATAACTGTTTAACACCTTTTGGATAAATGATGTCCACTTTATTACCATAAATAAATATAACTATTTAGATTTCACATTACCAACATACCCTAAAACATTTTTAGGATATCTAGCCTAACTCACATAGAATATTAGTTGATATTATACTTTAGAAAATAGTTAATACCACTTTCTCACCAAATAAAAATGTAGCACCATGAATTTCACTTTATTATTACATACCTTAAATTCCTTAGTATATTAAGTGAAAAATAATTTAATCTTATAATAGAATAATGATTTATTTGATAAATTTTAACTCCATAATGTTGAAAAAAACTCTCACTGGCCTCTTAGACCCTATTATTCTTATAATATCTTATTTAAATTCAACACAAACTTCATTTTGTTAAAAATATAATTTATTCCTATTTATTAGAAATATATAAAAACTAAAAAAATCCATTTCTGAAATGGTATTTAATGTTTGTAGATAATTTTATACAAAGGAAGGTTATTCTTGAAAATATGTTACTAATGAGTGTTTGGAACAAGGTCCCGTATATTTTAAGAAATATATTGATAGATGAAACCTTTTTATCCTTGTATAATATTAAAAATATGTCATAGAATCTAATAAATCATAATCTATAAATCATAATATAAATGAAATGATATGAATATACACATACTCTTCTTAGATTCATTTGATATTAATAAATCTCTTTATATTCAAATCCTTGATGTAGAAACTCATGATTAATCACTTAAATTAAAACTAGAATATCTTCAAACTCTTCCCTTGATTATGAATTCTTTGGTATGTATAACATTTCTAAAATATAAATTTACTGTCACATACACTTCAAAATTGAATAAAAAATTTATATAACATGCATACCTAACATGAATATTCCATGATGTTTCCAAAACCCCTTAAGGTATTTTAAACAATTAATCCAATAAATTAATATCTCCTTCATGATAATACAATTAGTTTTCCAAAAACATGACATGATACTTCAAGAAACAGCATTGGACTCTCTAACTAATTTATATATTTTCCCTTTGAAATTTTACCAACTTGTATCTTCTATATATTTATAGAATCCTAAGACCATATTATTAGTTCATCTAATCTCATCTATTCATAGATTTAGGTAAACATCACAAAAATTTTATTCATATTATCAAAACATTTCCATATATGAAAATATAATGAAAAACTTAACTATAATAAACATTAAATAAACATATATTCTTACCAATTAAATGGTATAAAAATGATATTGAGAATATGATTATAGATTAAAATTAATTATATTATTTAACCTCTAATGTTGTTGAAACTCTAAGTGAATCAATCTGGGATTTATTATCTCCTAGAGTCACCTGTTGAAAATTTTCAAAACTAGTTTACTCTAGAAGATATATCTCTAAAATAAAATTGTATTCATTTAAATACATATGAACTATTAATTTTTTACCATTATGTGGAATTTATTACATTTGGATTATCCTTTATTGGATTAATTTCAAAGTAATATTTATGATGATATTGATTATTCTATTATCTACTATATAATTTTTTATTATATGAGTATCATGTTTTAATATGATTAAGAAGGACTTTTACTAAATTAGATAAATTGAAATGATTACCTATTTAAAATTCATCATATTAATTATTAGGATGATATGAATATTTCCTTTTGGATTATAATGGTTTGTTAACATAAAAAATGCATTATTTAAACTTGTATACAAAACTTTTCAATCATATCATATACAACATTTTCATCATCCTGGATACAACTACTTGTATAATCCATCATATGGATGAACCCAACTCTATTATTTAAGTATATGAACTCATAAGGTTTCCTATATAAGTCTAACCATAATAAAATGTAATAAATTAACTGAAAAAATAGAATCTAGGGGCACTAATAATTCGAATGTCCTACCCAAGGGAGATCTAGTGTCACATATCACTTTATTTCTATATATAAGAAATTTTATTGGAACACAACATCTCCATGACCTACCTAGTTAGAATATTGAGGTATTGAAAAGTTCCACTATAAAAGTAATATTAAATATGGTATTTGAAGGGTATTTAATCTCACCATATTATCTCATGTTCTTCCCTTATGTATGTGTGCTTATTATGATTTAGGTTTTGAAATTTTATCCCTCCCAAAAAATCAATACGTTCAATCCATATTGATGTGCGAAACATTTCATGATATATAGATTTGTATTACTCAACCAAATAATTGATCCAAATATATAAATACATATCTAGATTCATTGTTTGCATAAAGTGTAGGAACAATTCATACAAAGGACTAAAATTTATTGAGATTTATAATATTCACATGAGTAAGACCATAGGGAAAGATAACTATCCTATTACCTTTCTTGAAGAAGGTGTAAGATTTTATGATGGTGGGTAGTTTGACCATAGGTCCCTCACCCCTAGGAGTCATTAGTAAATAGAGAATACAATAAAAAATATTTCTTAATCCTAATATGCAAAAACAATAACTTAAAAATAAAATCAAGCTAATCACTATAAAAATAAACCAATGTTAAGGTCAAATGAAACAATATCATGTTTTGATGTTCTTAGCTTGTAATTGAAGGCTTAATAATCAAATATGAAGAAGCTTAATATCTTTAAATAATGTATAAACACATCAATTATATAAAAAATTTAAAAATATTAATAACACAGTGAATAACCCTTTGAATAAATTAAAGTTTGAAATATGTTAACAAGAGAAAAAAAGTTAAGAATAAAATATAACTATAAAACACCAAATAAATTTTTTTTTAAAATATGAATATTTCATAACCAGGAATATATTCACTTTATATTATTTCTATTATATTAATTTCTTCATAATATACATTACATGGAATTTTACTTTAAATGTAGGATTTTTAATAAATTAAAAACATTTTATAATTCTATTTCTATTATGTGATATTATTAAATAATATTAAAATCATATACATATTCTTATTTATACCGTGATCATCAAAACCCAGTTAATATAGTGTAAATAATTTATCAAAATAAGGCTTTAATTTGAACCATTCAATATAATTATGAACCATTCATAATCAAGTAAAAATATTTTATATATTGGCATCATTTTTTAAATTAAAAAACTCTATAAATTACTATTATTATTTCCAAATAAAAAATTTATTTCTATATCATAAGGAATATCTTAAAACTTATTTAAAAGTATTTTAAATATCAACATTATATATTGAGGATTATTTTATTATAATGATTCAAAAACATTAATTTAATTATATGTAAATAATTTAAAATTTATTAATATATAAACTCTTTTTAAATCAATTAATATCCAAAAAATAAATTTTAATATAATTTATAAACAATCACTTCACATTTATAAAAAAATATAATTTATTTTTATAATTATCTAATTATACAAATTTATCTTTTTTAACTATCACTCGAAATTATGTTTACTCTCATCATAGTATCATAATATAGAGTGCCAATGTAGGTTGGTAATGATAAGGATAGAAAAAAGAGGTGAATGGAATGAGTTCTATCATGAGGGATGTCATGGTGAAAATGGATGTGTCGTGGGGTGGCCACATAGGTATTCCACAACCCCCACTAGAGCATAATGGGTACATAAGAGGGGAAAATCTAAGTTGATGTCCATTATAAGACATGCTCAACACATACATTGTTCATCATTTTGGTATGGGTGTTCCATATAGTATTGACATTACATTATCATATAATGTATTTTTAATCCATATCCTTATATTACAAGGACAACCAATGTAATAGTATGAAATGTAAAAATGATTATATGTTTTCCATGATACACACTACCCTTTACATTAACTCATTAAAATAATATAGAGTCATGGTATAGGATACATTATTGCAGAATCATACCCTTAGGATGTCTATTGAGTGTACATTAACACTTAACATATTCACAAGTATGAGAAACCAATATTATATTTTCTTACACTGTAATGATATGTATCACTCCTCACATTCCATTATCATATATTTTAAAGTTATGTTACTTGGTTGAGATTATTTTTATACCCAATGTAATTCTAACCATTTTTTTAATTTTATTCTTTTAAAAACATGATTTCATATATCTAAAAACATGGGCTTATTTGATTCCACTTCTTGGTTTCATTAGGATCTATTAACACTTAATAAAAAAATGAAGAAGTAGTTTGAAATAATTCCCAATATCACCATGAAATATTATACTATTAAGGATAAACTATAAATAAAGGAACAATAAATGTACATACTTTGCATAAATTAGTCCCTATATAATTTTTCTTCCACTATTTTTTAGCTTGATGAAGATCACTATGTCACTACAAAACAAAATCCCAATACAAGAGGTTACAATAGGCCAAGTATAGAACACATCATACATGATAGATTCTCCATCCGTCATGATTTACTATAATATAATGATGAAAATTAAGTAGGAGAAAATTGGAATAGGATATAGATAGATTTGTTTAAATAAAGAGTCGTATCTAAAATAAAATACCATGTAAGTGCCCCTCTTATAGAACCCAAGAACACTCCTTGGAGATTAATTCATTAATTCGTAACTTATAATGCATGTGTTGATTCCTGGATAGATTCATGTGTGATATACATGATTATAATAAACTCTTGATCAATTAGAATGCATGGAACATCATTTTAATTATATCCAATCAAAGAGGTTATCTCTGAATTAAAAATTGAAATTAGACCATATGATTTTATGTGTAAATATCATTACATTAATAAGTCAATACGTTGGTGGAAATTTATTTTTAAGCCTTTACTTGAGGTTAAATTTGTGAAAACCTAATATCAAAAAAAAATAATAAGAAAAATAATTTCATCACAATAAGTATTTCCTTGAAGGAATATTCCTTTATGTATAAATAAATAATTTCATGTATTTTTTATTCTTTGGTGGTAATTTTTCAATTGGATTCATAATAATGAATTAAAATAATGAAATTCAAATAAAATGTGATAATTCAAATAAAAATATCATCAAACCATTTTATATTTAACAATATGATTATAAAATAAATTATAATTATTATAATTGATTAATAATATCATAAATTAATGAATTTGATGTCTAGAATCATGTTTTTAAAAACATATGTTGGTTATACTGGAGGTAAAAAAAAATAGGGAAAACACGCACTAAGATAAGGGAAATCTAAAACAAAAATATTTATTTTTGGTTTATATTTTATTCCTTAATCATTTCCATAATATTATTATAAGACTCGTTCTAAATGTATTTATTTAATTCCCGATTACCTTTATATTAGGTATTTTTAGATCTTTTCTTTTGGTATTCCCTTTTTGGGAGAGTATTTTCAGCCCTGAATTTGGAAGATAAATGTATTGGTGGAGTCATAGATTTGTTGAATTTTCAGCTTTTCCATCAAATTTTCTACTGTTCATTAAGAAGTTACATGACATGAAAAATTTATTTCATGATTTTTAATACTAGATAGACTCATAACATGATTTGAATTCAAAATGTGAGAATTTACACATCAGGTAATGGTTACACATCATATAATGTGAAATCTGGTTTTTAATTAAAAAGGTGATGTGTTTTTTAGTGTAACTTAAAATTAAAGGGACTCATGATGTGTAAAATATTACACATTGTGTAATTCCATGAGAACCAGTTTTAGAGTGTCGTTCAGTTTTTTGATGGCTCATTTCTTTTTTCATCCTTCTCATCTCAACTAGAGCTCTTAGCCTAGGAAATTTTGGGTGTATTCCTTCCATCCAGATCGATCACTTCAATGATCGATCTGTAGGGTTGGATGCTTCATCTCTCTAGGTAAGCTTTCCTCTCAGTTTTTCTCTTATTTCTGATTAAAACACCATTCATTGTAGGGATTATTTATTAGATTATGTTTTCTATCAATCCATTTCAGTATTCGTTCATTCCCTATCTTATAAAGGTAAATATTTTGGTTTCTAATCCCTATTGTCAAAGGTGGTTGGGTTTTTTATTCTCTAGAGTTATCTGGATCAATTCAATTTTTCCAATTACTTAAATTTCTTGTTATTCATATTATTTTATTGATATTTAAAATGTAATTTCATGTGTTGAAATTGAAAAGGGTCGTGGTTTCACATTTCAAAAGGGTTTTTTCCTTTGAAAATGAAAATGGCTTGATTTGTAATGAAAAATGGATTTTCAAACCTTGAAGTATATTATTTTATCTTTGAAATTGTTTTTATAAAAATGTGATCAGGTTTTTTAAAATAGATTTTGAAAAACATTGTACAGTGGGAACCTTGGGAGTATTGAGAAAGAGACACAAGTAAACTTAGTGTGTGTGACACCACTAAGAGGTAACCCCTTATATATTGATGGTCTATGGTATCCTTCAATGTTAGTTTTGATTGAAATTTATTCCTTGTTTGGTGTTTGAGTGTCTAGTACACATTGTCCCATAGTCTAGAGCCGAGATGGTAGGTGCATTGTTTTTTTTAGTTTATTACATGATAGTTGATTTCATGGATGTTGGTTCACATATATATTTGTATTTAATTATATTTTCATGCTTATTTCTGTATTTGAAAACATGGAATGTAATTTTGTGAAAACTCAATGATTATTTTAAAAAGTATTTCAAATTTATTTATTTATAAAACTGCTTGTAAAACTATTTTTCTTTAAAGCATGGACTTTTGAGTTCTAGTTATTAGAAAATTTATAGATTATTTGGTGGTATCCTACTGGGAATTGTTTCTCACAACCTACTTCTATATTTGGTTGGTTGTAGACCTCATTTTGTAGGATTCTGGTAATGAAAAGGGTCTTTGTAGCATGCATACTTCTCTTTATGTTGTTTTTTTGTTCTGGGATAATTTAGAGGTGATGTTTGGTCACATAGAGAATGATTATATCTGGAATTGTATTTATTTATAGTTTTTATTGTTTGGATCAATTTTATCTAATTTTTTTGTATAGGACTCTGAATGTATGAATTTTTTTTCTTATATATGATACTAGTTTTTTATCTTTATTTTACCCCACCCTATGATGGTCTAACTTGGGTGACTATTTTAGTCGACCCTGGTTGTTTTATTTAAATTGGTATCAAAGGGATTACTCAACCTGGAGTGTTTCAGAACTTCCTGAGTTAGTTTTTTTTCTTGGGTATACATGAGTAGGATCTTTGGAATTCAGATAGTAGGTGCAAAAAAGGGGCCTAGTTAGCTCACTCCCATTACTGAATCCGAGTTACCATGGGTGGTTGGAAAATACATACTAAGTAAAATACCAAGTATTTAAGTTAATTTTAATATATTTTATGTTATTTTTATATAAATTAATGTATTTTAATGTCTTTAAACTAGGTTTGTGTATGGTTTTTTGAATAAACTAAGTGGGTAGTTCATTTAGATGGACTTGTTTCTTTAAAAATTAGTTTCATTTTTGTTATGAGATTCATAACTTCTTTAGATTCTTATTATTTTAAAACATTGTTTTGTATTATTGCTTTTTGTTTGATGGTCTTGGAATTTTCTCTTGGATGATTGGTTATTGTCTTGTGTTTAACAGAAAATTCCTCCTAAAATATATCTTTCAAATACAATAAGGGATGTCATGAGGCAGGTTCTAGAGGCAGACTCTCCAGTGGACCCTTCTTTGGTTGAAGTAGTGATCTGCACTATTCAGACTCTGTTTTTAGTGGGTGCATTGAATCTGAGATGGGATGTGAATAATGGATCGGAATTTACAAAGAAACATCCATTGGTCTTCCATAGAGACAAGGGACCAAAATAGTTAGAAGAATATATTAAATGTATTGATAGGATATCCAACATTTTAAATATTCCTAAGGATTATCATGTGTTTTTTTTCATGTATATGCTCAAGGGACCAAGATGGAGATGGTGGGATTACATACTAGACACTCACAAGACAAACAAGGAATATCCAACCTTTTAAAGATTCCTAAGGATTCTTAGGTGTGTTTTTTGTTTCTTGTCTTTCTTAAAAGGTGGAGAATTGACTTTACTTTTCTTACTCTAATCACCCTTCTCAGATTTCTTTGAAGGTTATTCTTCTGAAGCATCACCACCAGGTTTCTCAATAATCATTTTTCATTCATCATCAAAAATAAACCTCATTATATTCACCGTTTCAAAACTAATGAATAAAATCTTCATTATCTTCAGAATTTATTTAATCCAAATATTAAAGATCTTCATGCATTCAACCATTAAATTTATTAACAAAGTCGAAAAAAAATTATTTTTTACTTGATTTCTCTAGACTTCATGTTTTTTATAGAAGGAAAGATGAATCTAATGAGATTTATCTTCTTCATATTCACTAAATAATCCAAAATGAAATCATAAAATACCTTAATCATATTTCAATCTCCATTCATTGCACTACTAAAAAAACACCTTTAACAGCACCAGTTTTTATCAGTGCTATAACAAAATGATGATAAATAGAATATTTATCAGTGCTAAATAAAGTACTAATAAATTTAATCTTTTATCAGCACATCTTTTTTAGCGCTGATAAAAGAAACTTTTATCAGTACTTTATTTTTAGTGCTGATAAAGGTATTTTTTATCAGTGCTTTACTTTTAGAACTGATAAAGGGTATCCTTTATCAACGCTTTATTTTTAGTGCTGATACAGGGTATCCTTTATCAATGCTTTAATTTTAGCGTTGATAAAGGGTATCCTTTCTCGGCACTTTTTTTAGTGTTGATTAATATTTATATAAATAAAATAAAATAACTAAATAAATTAAAAATAAAAAATTTGTTTATTAAAAAAAATATTAAAAAATTTATTAATTAAATAATTATTGATAAAAATGAATATATTGATTATATATTATTGATTATTAAACATTTTATTAATTAGATAATTATGATAGTTAATGTTATTAAATTATATGTATTAAAAATATAGATATATATATTAATGTATATAAATATGATTTATATATTAAAAAATATTTCTACACTTTACATTAAATATTCATATGTTTATTGAATAATGGTTTATAATTAAAAATTAATATGAATTAAAAATATTGACTATAACTGCATATTACTCGACATATAATTGAATGTCGTTTGATTTTTCAATTTAATGTAGAACGAATGTGTGTTATATTGATTTTACAAATATGTAATTAATGCATTTTTATATACAATGCACAGAAACCAAACTTATCCATTTTTTCAATATTATTAAAGTGTACTTATTCTTAATTTATTCAATTTCACTCAATTTTAACATAGATGCATGCACTTAAAAGGAGATATTCATTAATAATGTAAAAAAAATATCTATAAAAAAATATTAATAAATAAATGTATTTATAAATGTATAGTCACTATATTTATACAATTATATATTTGTAATTATAAATAAATAAATATTTTGTTAAAGTATTTATATAATTATAAATAAAAAATTATGTATATTTAAATAATTAATAAATTTATAATAATTTATTTCAATAATGAATATATTTACTATATTTATATTTATATATATTTATTAAATATATATGTCTAATTATATAAATATATATAATGATATACATAATATTTTTTAAAAATATTTCTATAATTAAAATTAAATAATTATAAAATTATAATAAAGATATTTAAGAAGAAATATATTTACTATATTGATATTTATATATATTTATTAAGTATTAATAAGTTTTTACAATTTTTTTATTTATATTTATAATTATGAATCCTTTAACAGTGCTTCAGCAACAAGCACTGATAAAAGAATCTTTATCAGCGCTTTTTCCGTGATGATAATGATGAGGATTTATCAACACTAAATAAAGCACTGATAAAATGAAGATTTATCATCACTCTAATTTTAACGCTGATAAATATTGGTTTTATCGGTGCTTTTTTAGCGCTAATAAAAGTGTCCTGATCTATTTTAAAAATCCAAACCATTTTGAAACTCATCGCAATATCCGAATATTTCTGTGGAAGCCCCCCACTATTGGCGCTCCTCCTCAGTGAATCGAAGCTCAAATTACACCACTCGACTTTTTTCGATGCTCTAGTTTCATGAACATATCGTCTGAAAACCATTTTTTGATTGCGGTTGCAATGTGGGTGGGGTTTTTCATCACTTTCTGGGAATTTATTCGTCCAAGGTAGGTGGTTTCATTCCCTAAAAATTTTAGATAATTTAATTTACTCGCTTGATTAATTTTTACATGCTCTATAGTTTATTTGGGTAGTGTGAACATGTTTTGTAAATTCTTTGACATGAATTTATATTGAAAATAAATTTTCTAAAGAGAAATTGTTATGTTTATATATAGGCCTTGTTGTGAAAAATCAGTGGAAGTGTTCAATTAATTGTTTGAGTAGTGTGAAATGTATTTTTGTGGGTGTTTAAGGTGTGTGTGTGTTGAAAAAGGATTTTTGGTGGGAAGTGGATCATTTTGGGCATGTTAGCCTTATTGTGCGCTTTTGAGTATGAGTTGTGAAGTGTTAAAATAATAAATAATTTTTTTAGAAATTAAATTTGGGATGTGAAAATGGTTTATTAAATGGTTTGAGTGATGAAAAATGTGTTTTTGAAGGGTTTCACATGCTTTGTGTTGGGTTTGGGTTTTGTAACATAAAATGGTCATGTTGTGTGTGTGTGTGTGTGTTATAGTGTGGTATTCCATGGAAGGGTTTTATGGGTTGTTTAAAAGGTGAAAATCATGTTTTCAAAGGTGTATAAATGCAGACAGATTTGGAAGTAAGTTTTTAAAGGAAATTAACATACTTTGTCATGTTGAACATATTGTAACTTTTTTTAATGTGAATTGTAAATTATTTTAAAGGATGGAAGACATGTTTTGAAAATGATTTCAGGTTGTGTACAAATTTGTAAAAAAGGGATTTTCTATAGAATTGGTTGTGAATTGGAAGCGTTCTATAAATTAGTTAATATATTTATTAATTTATATAAGTGTTGTAAATTATGTTTGATGTGGTTATGCGGTGCATTTGATTTTAAAAGTAGCATTTTCATGTGAACTTGGGTGTATTTTTGATGTAAAGACTTGTAGTTCCTCTGGGGGTTATTTTAGAAAAAAATTAAATGAATTATTAACATACATAATAAGTGTGAGGAATGTTTGTGAAATGATTTGATGTGCATGTGTTTTCAAATGGGGTTTAGGTGTGCAAGTAGTGTCACACTATTTGTACTTTGTTTTGAATGACTTGTGTGTGTAAATGTGTCGTGTTAATGACATGTGAATGTGAAACTTGATTGAGCACAAATAAAAGGGAATGTTGGGTAACTAGGTAACTTGATTATGATGTGTTTGGGAATCTTTATGTTTTCATAGTAAAATCATTCTCCATAGAATTAATGTATTATTTCATATTTATGTTTAATTCATTTCTTTTTAGTATTACTCACATAATAATTTTTTTCTAATACACGTGGATTATTTTGTTCGAGTTGGGGAGCTCTGTCCAACTTTCATGCTTATTCTCACTTAAAATCTTTTCACCATTCAGTGGTGCATTTATCACTTTCTTTCAAGTTACCTCCACTTCCTTTGCAGGAAGAGAAATGATGCTACATCTGCTCAATCACAGAGGTAGTATTGATGTTTTCACAATAAAATCATTGTCCATAGAATTAATATATTGTTTCATATTTATGTTTAATTCATTTCTATTTAGTATTACTCACCTAATAATTTTTTTCTTATATAGGTGGATAATTTAGTTTGAGTTGGGGTTCTCTATCCAACTATCATGCTCCTTCTCCCTTAAAATATTTTCACCCATGTATTGGTGCATTTATCACTTTATTTCAAGTTACCTTCACTTCCTTTGCAGGAAGAGAAATGATGTTACCTCTTCTCAATCACAGAGGTAATCTTGATGTTTATACAATAAAATTATTGTCCATAGAATTAATTTATTATTTCATATTTATGTTTAATTATTTCTTTTTAGTATTACTCACATAATAAGTGTTTTCTTATATAGGAAGATTCTTTTGTTTGAGTTGGGGTGCTCTATCCAACTTTCATGCTTATTCTCCCTTAAAACCTTTTCATCCCTAAAGTGGTGCATTTAACACTTTCTTTCAAGTTACCTCCACTGACTTAGTAGGAAGAGAAACGACTTTTTCTATGCTCAATCATAGAGGTAATATTGATGTTTATATAGAAAAATTATTGTCCATATAATTAATTTATTGTTTCATATTTATGTTTAATTTATTTCTTCTTAGTATTACTCACATAATAATTGTTTCCTTATATAAGTGGATTCTTTTGTACGAGTGATGTGGTTTGTTTGAAGCTGCTCATGCAGTATTGGCAGTTCAACAAAGAATGTTAATTTAAATCATGGTAACATTGACAGTTAGGATTGTTTTTGAATGAATGTAATAATTTTTATTTATGTAATTGTATAAATCTATGTTTGAAATTTCTATAATATAGTATTTTTTCTGGTATTTCTTTTTGTAAATTTCATTTCATTTAAATTCTGTATTGGGGCTTGTTTTTGTTGACATATATGGGGTATTGCTGGTGCTTCTGGTGTTGCGGTGTGCTGTAACAGCTCACTGCAGTGGTGATGCAGTGTACTTTTATAGCATACTATAGTATGGCCTTTTATCATTGCTTTTGAAAGCGCTGATAAAGAACATATTTATCATCACTTTTAAGAGCACTGATAAAGAATTCATTTATCAGCGCTTCTGAAAGTGGTGATAAAGGTCTAATTTATCATCACTTCTATAGCGCTGATAAATAATTATTTTAGAAGCACTTTAAGAAGTGCTGATAAATCACCCCTTTATTATTTCTTTTTCAGCACTGATAAAATTCATGGGATTTTAACATCGCTCACATTTTCATCACTTTTCTAGCACTAATAAAGGCTATTTTTAGTTCTGTTAAAGGCCTATTTTTTAGTAGTATTGGAATAATAAATCCTTGCATCCATAGGGAAACAACACAGTTATTTGGTGTTATATGAACAACTTTTTGAAACATTTCATAATAACTAAAAATGGAATCATCTGGTTTCTTCTTATTAAGAATATCAAGATCATCTGGAAGCCTATGAGAAGGAAAAAAAGCATCTCCATCTAAGGGTATTCCAATCATACCCATATACTTTCTATAAGATACCTTTATGTTTTATCATTCATAAGGAAATAAAATTTTTCAATTCATTCTTCCATGAAAAAATTAACGGAAGCATAAAATATTCTAATAAGATCTGGATAGAAAAAATCAAAACCTATCTCTAAATTATCAACAAAAACAGATTCCCATCCATGAAACTGAATATTATTTTTCAGAGTAAAATCATATTTATCATAAAATTCTCTTTCTATTAACATTTCTCTAGAAAAAAATAATTGTTGTAATCTTCAACTGAAGCCATCATTTTGAGACTGAGACTGAATCCGGTGAATTAGAAGAGATATTTTTCAGACTGGGAGACTTAAGAGAAGAAACATCTCAGAGTAAAAATATATGTCCAATCGATGTGGGAGATAGGGGGTCCCCCCTTTATATATTCACTCGGGTGATGTTTGGACTTCCAAAAACATATCCAATGGTTGATATTCAAAGTATTCTGATCTAACGGTTGAAATTAATCTAAATATATATTTGAAAAAAAATAAACTCTCAAGGTTTTAAAATATTTATCATATTGGGAATGAATATGATTATGAAAAATTTTAACTAAATTATCTAAGAAAAAATTTTAAAAACTAAAATTAAAAACAATAATAAAAGAACTAACATAATGGGATAGTGTTAAAACTAGAAAGAAAATATAAGTACGTTTTGGAGTGAGGTTTTCATCAGTATGAAAAATATATTATTCTTGTTATTTAAAACTAAGTAGATCATGGTATAATTGATTAGGAAAAATTAAAAACAGAGGTAAAAGTCTAAATATAGTATTTTTTATAGAAAACTAATTACAATGTTTTTTAAGAAAACTAACTGTAATAGCTTTAGAATAAAAACTTATTATAATATTTTTCAAATATGAAAACATAATAAAAAAACCTGAATCTAAAAATTTTATAAATTTTTTAGGATCCAGAAATCCTTTTAAGAATTATGAATCTGAAAAAGAAATATGAGTCCGGAAAACTCCTTATGATAATTTTTTTAAGAAAACTATATTTTAAGAAAACTATAAGATTTGAAAAACAATTAAATATATTCACTTACCCAATTAAAATGAGTATCTTGTTGTAAGTATATATTTAAACAAGAAGTAGATATGAAATATCATTTTACATTGATCATTCCTAGCTTCTGTTTAATATATTCAAATTAATCAGAAGGTAAAGGTTTTGTAAAAATATGAGCAATTCGATCTTGTATTTTGATGAATTGTAAAATTATATCTTCTTTAAGTGTATGATCTATAAAAAATTGGTTTCTTATATCTATGTGTTTATCATGTGGGTGAGGTGTAGGGTTTTTACTTGATGAAATGGTACTTGTGTAATCACAAAGTATTTGAGTTTTTGTAAAACTAATTCCATAGTCAATGAGTGTGTATTACATCCACAACACTTTAGCACAACAACTTCCTACTACTACATATTTATCTTCAACCGTGGAAAGTGACATTGAGATTTTTTTTATTACAAGACCAAGAAACTAATAAATCTCCTAAGAAATGACATGTCCATATGTTTTTTCCCTATCCATTCTATAACCATCAAATTCAGCATCATAAAAAAATTTAAATTCAAAAACATTTCTAAAATATAGTTCCCTTAAGATAATGAAAAAAAATTACAACTTTTATATGGGATTTCATTAGATTATCTTGATATATTTCACATAAGCATACAAAAAACATTAATTATGGATGACTAGAAGGTAAGTATATTAAACTTTCTATCATACCTCTAAAAGTATTTTGATCAAGTTGTTTCTCAACCTTATCAAGATCTAAAGTATTTGAGGTTCCTATAGAAGTACTAATAATTTTAGTATTTTTTTATCCAGACTTTTTAATAATATATTCAATATACTTATGTTGAGATATATATGTTCCTTCTGGTTTTTTTGAAATTTGAAAACCAAGGATAAATGTTAACCCACCCATCATACTCATCTCAAACTCACATTTCATAAGATCCCCAAAGGAATCTGTTAAATATTTTTGGGTTGAGATGAATATAATTTCATCAACATATATTTGATCAAACATTATATTTTTTTAACTTATTTTATAAAAATATTTGGATCAACATCTCCCTAAAAAATTGTTTTGTAACAAAAATCATGTTAATCTATCATTCCAGGATCTAGGGGATTGGTTAAGTCCATATAAATATTTATCATGTTTATAAACATATTTATTTGTTTTTTATTTTCAAGACCATGGGGTTGTTAAACATAACCATCATCTTGAACATATTCATTAAGAAAATCACACTTCACATCAATTTGAAAAGGTTTTAAATTAAAGAATGTTGCAAAGGATAGTAGAATATGAATAGCTTCAAATCTAGATACTATTGTATAGGTTTCTTTATATTCTATGCCTTCTTGTTGGTTATAAATCTTATAAAAAATTCTAGCTTTATTTCTAACAATAATTCCATTTTCATTACATTAGTTTTTAAAACCCTATTTTATACCAATTATAGAAGTTTCTTTAGGGTGTTCAACTAAAGTACAAACTTTGTTCCTTTCAAACTCATTGAGTGTGTCTTGCATTGACTTAATCTAATCATCATCACATAAAGCCTCATTATAATTATATGGTTCAAATTGGGAAAGGAAATATAGATGTTCAATTTCATCCCATAAAGAACTTCTAGTCCTAATTGGTTGATCTACATCACCATTGATACTATCACTAGGATTATTCCTAAGAAAAAACTGATATCATGTGTTTTGTAAAGTCTGTTCTTCAACATAAGGTAAAAATAATTCCTGAGGAATAACTTCATAAACTAATTCCAAAGTTATTTTATTATAAGAATAATTTTCTAATAAAAGTTGAAAATAATTTTTAGAAATAATATCATAAGATGTAGGTTGGGATTGTTTAAAAACAAAAGGGTCAGTTTCATCAAACATGGCATGTACTGTTTCCTCAATAGTATAATAATTTTTATTAAAAACTCTATAAGCATTATAAATAGTGTAATAACCTAAAAATAATCCTTCATCATATTTGGGTGATAATTTTTGTAAGTTATCTTTAGTATTCATGATGAATAATTTTCATCCAAAAACCTTGATGTAAGAAGATTTTGGTTTTCTACCTATCCACAACTCATAAGGTATTTTATTAAGAAAGGGTCTAATCAAAACTATATTTATAGTATAAAAGGTAGTTCTAACCACTTCATCCCAAAAATGTTTAGCAATTGAGTATTTACTCAAAATGGTTTTAGTTATTTATTGAGTAATTCTATTCTTTATTTCAACCACACCATTTTTTGTAGAGTTATAGGAGGTGAAAAGTTATTATCATTAACATTATTACTACAAAAATTTCAAAATTATAATTTAAAAACTCTCCACCATGATCACTATGAATGGTTATCAATGGAAGGTTTTTCTCATTTTAAAATTTTCCTACAAAAGTTTAAATTTAAAAAAATATTCAGATTTATTTGTGATAAAATAAACCAAAGTATATCTAGTGTAGTCATCAACTAAGACATATACATTGTTTTTTCCTTCAATGCATCCAATTTTTGTGGGTCCAAATAAATCTATCTAAACTAACTGTACAAAATCATGAGTAGAGACTTCACTAGTATTTTTAAAACTTTACTTATGTTTATTAATGTATTAACAATGGTCATAGACTCACTGCACTGATTGTCTTAAAATTGGACATTCTGCAAAGCTTTGCAAAAACAAACCTTATGATGCATACCCCTTAACAAGATTCAACTCAATCTAGGTTTAAAAGGAAGATAACAGGGGGATGACTAATGCTTCTTTTGTACATTCTGAAGAAACCGTTAATAAGGATGTTGATCAGATTATGATTGGACCTTCTAACACTCATCCACCTACTAATGAATTTTTTGGAGTGGTGGATGCTTCTTAGAATGCTCGGTCTCTTGATGAGGGTAAGGCATCCCTCGACAAGCTTGAGAATCCTGCTGTTATAGATGTCTCACAATCCTTGCATTAGGAGGATATAAATACCCAATATGATTCTATTGAATCAATGCATGATGATTATGAACAAGATTTTATGATTGAGGAATCCTATTTAAAGTCGAGTGCAAGTAAAGGTAAAAAACCAATGATTGATTTGGATGGCTACGTTACTCAAAGATCCAAAAATACTTAGAGACATAAATATTACTCTAACCTCAAAATAAAAATTGTCACTAGATCCTTATAGGCCTCTCGGAAAGAAAAAATCATGATTCCACCACAATCGGTGGTTAATGAGCATCCAAAGGCATCCCCTAATGAAGGAAACATAAATGATACTGCAAATATTGAAGAGGATGACCATGAGATGCGAGATGCATATTAGTATAATGATGGTGTGAGTGATGAATTAGAATATTGAATGGAAGAGAAAGTTGAAATAGTTTTTCAAAGATACGTGAATCGTGAAATCTCTTCAGATACTTACCTACAAATCAGAAAGAGAATGTTCATGAAAATGGTGGAAGAATTTAAACAGCATCATGACTTTAATTTCAAGGACATTCTATGAAAATGATTTCTTTTCTCCTATGATATCTTATGGACTCCTTGGTTTGATGCTTGAGGCTTGTGCTTTATCTATGTTTCTCTTTATATGGGATCTGATTATCTTTGTAGATCATTTTTCCTTTTTTCTCTAATGATTATACTATTGATCATGGTTCTACAAGTCTGAAGGATGATTGGATTTCAGGTTATTTTGGTGATTTTCTAGATGGTGTGTGAATTATTCCTAGTATGCTAGTTGATGGTTCTACTTTTTCCTTGGTTCACTTCATCTGTTCATGTCTACAAGTTCATGTGGCTTTCTAAATCATGTTTTCTTGATATGCTCACTTCAAATTTTGATCACTCTCTGGTGTTTTTTTATCAGAATTTGCTTGTTGAGTTCTGATGGTTTTTTAAATGTGTTTTGTGCTCTCTTATTAGCCATGTGATTCCCTTAACTTGATGCTACTATTCCTATAAGGATTCCATTTATCAATCTATTTTTCCATCCTGCTTCTTCCTCTTCTGAAGCTTGCGGTTATATGAGGTATTTGAAGCTGTATTTTCATGCATTTTGGGAGCTGTTCTTGATCTGGAGCAGTAGCATATCTTTTTAGAGAAGGTTTTTGGACACTTTTTAGTGTTTTTAATTGTTAGTTTCCTTATATTTATGGTGAAACTGTATAGAGATAGACTCGATGAGGTGTTGATGTTCGCCAAATACCTTGCTGGTGTTTTTGCGTTTATGCCTACTACTTTTTGCTTTCCTTGCTTGTTTTAGTGTTTTTGGGATTCCTTTTCTTAAATTGGATATGATGTGTAACTTCTGGACTTCACCTGAGGCTGTGTTATGATGAGTGTATTTCATGTTTTTTCACATGCCTGCTGGACTTGGGGTGAGATGATATAGTTTCTTTGTGTTGGTGACTACTTCTATTTAGCATCAGACTTTATGTATTATTTGGGTTTTTTTCCCTTGGTGGAATGTATTGTGTTTCACTACCACTGCTCTTAATGGAGGAAGTCTTTGACAAATCGATGATAGGTCATCTCGGACATATCTAATGCAATCCGAGCTTTTGATTGTTTTTCTTAGAAATCTCATATTGCATTCCCCTCAATCCCATGTTGGTGTAATCTATTTACACCACATGTTTCTATTGTAATCCTTTATTTTAATAAATTCCTTTGGGGCATGAATTGGTTGATCAATTCATGTTACCACTTTTATAAAAAAAATACAAGGGTCACAGACTTTTGAAGAATCAAACCTAGGTTCAAGTATATCCTTAACAAGTCTATTATTATTTCAATTAGAAAAGTTTCTAAGGTTTTAGTGTCCTAACCTTCTATTCAATAACCAATATTGATCTTCCATTGTACTTATTCATGGTATGTCTTAGCTCCTTAGGTCTTCTAAGTTAAGTGTGTAAACATTATCATGATAATTGGAAAAATGAATAAAAACATCCTCGGAACTATGTACTAAACACTTATCATTCCAAAATATCACAAGCTAACCTTCATCAAATAATTGACTAATTCTTATAAGGGTGTTCTTAAGACCTTTAAAAAACAAAACAGTTGAAATTAAATCTTTAACTAGAAGAATAATGTTACCTATACCTATAATATCTCCTTGAGCATTATCTCTAAAAGTAACTTCTCCACCTATCATATTGATAATATTTTTGAAAAAATATTTGTTACTAGTCATATGTCTAAAACATCCACTATTCATGTACCATGTATTCTTATCACTGGTATTATATTTATTTTCCTAAAAACATAAACATTAGACTTCTGGTACCCAAAACTTCATGGTTCTAGTAATATTAGAAAATAAAATTTTAGGATTCCACATTTGTTTTGAAAAATAGACTTTGCGGAAATCTAGATATTGAAATTTATATAAATAATAATTTTTCTTCCAATGTCCACCACATTGAAATTTAGTAAAAAATAGTTCACTTTTTGGAATAAATTAATTGTAACTAAAAATAGGTTTTTTATGTGTAAAACCCATTCTAGAACTATTTCCATAAGGAAGAATTTGTTTGTACATTTTTTCAAAGTTTTCTTTACCAGTAGTAAAGTTTGAAAAAAGTTTCTTCAATGAATAAATTTCAAATTTTATTTTTAAAACTAAATTATTTTCTTCTTTAGTAATAGTTTCATAATTGAGTTTATCAAAACTATTTTGTAAACTATCCTTTTCATAAATTACTTTTTCAAAACATTTTTAAAGAGTATCATTTTATAAATTAGCCTTATCAAGATCTTTAGAATTATATTATATCTCATTTGTCAAAACATTAATTCTAGAATTATCATTATCAATTTTTTTACAAAACTTTACAATTTTCATTTTCTAACATTTTTTCAAAGCAAGAGACTTCATCATAAGAAGGTAGAGTATTATTTTTACTAGATGAGGATGATTGTTCATTCAAAGATATATAATTTTTCTCATAGGGATAATTTTTAATTAAGGATATGTTAGTATATTCTCAGCACTTTATTACTTTACCATAAAATAATGATTTTCAATAGGTATATTTGCAAAGAGACTTATTTTCCTCTTACAGGAACATTCATTCTCAGATTTATTATCAGAAGAATCTCCACCAATGGCACTCCATGTGTCTTTAGCCTTAAAAAATTTCTTTCCTTTGGATTTATAATAGTTTTTATCATTCCTTTCAAAATTCTTATCCTACTTATCTTTCCTCTCCAGATTTAGAAAATATGGTCTGATATGTCTAGATCTCTTACATTCAAAGAATGTAACTTCATATTTCTTATCACTTATTTCCTTATGACCTTTCCTATCATGATATTGAAAATACTTACTACCAATAGTCTTGTTCATCCCTCTAGTGATATTTTCTAATTAAATCTCATAATGTTCAAAAACACATGTATTATATTGAGTAAAAACATTCTTCTTTCTTGTGTATTTAACAATTTTATTTAGATATTGAGCTTTAGTGGGTAAGGTAGTGGTAGAAAAAGAAACACCTCCATTTTTCTTTTTTTCTTTTTTAGAATCTCTTTTTAATCCACTTTCATATTGTATAAGAGTTTTAATTTGATCATCTAATATAAGGCTACTCACCTTTCTTGTTTCATCAATTGTAATCCTCTTAGATTCCCACTCATTGGGAATGATATCTATTATCTTATCCATAAGTGTTTCATCATCTAAACCTTCTTCACCAATAGCTAGTAAACTTTTAATAATCGTCATGAATTTATGATGTATCTTGGAAATAGATTTCCTAGGAATAAAATCAAAGGCTTGATAATAAACTCTTAACATAGCTCCCCTGGTTTCAATAACTTTTGAAGTTCCAAAATTTTTTACTTCAAGATTTATCTAGATACCATTAGTTGCTTCACGAGATGAAATTTGACTATATATGCTTCTAATCTTTGAAAATAAAAATTTATTCATAACTCTATGGTTGTGATGATATTATTTTTTCTCTTTATTTTTAAAAGTTGTAACATCCTTATCAGGAATCTTATAATTTCTGGTAAACATAAAAAAAAATTCTACTCCTGTGTTGATAAAAAAATCTCCATCCTATTCCTCCATTATTTATAGTCTGCACCATAGAATATAGTTGGTAAGTTGAGATTAATATTGTCTATTGAACCAATATTCATTCCTACCATAACTAAACCAAAATATATATTCTTTTCCACAAAACATGTTAGTGTAATAAAAAAAGGTTTGTAAATAAAAAAATTATAACAAAAACATCAAAAACTTGCAATAGTAAGGAAAGTAAAAAACTTTAGCAAGTATATGAGCAGTGGGATCCTTCTATGATACAAATTTTTGAATTAGTGTATCAAAATTATACTTGTTATGATCATAATAATATGTTCTTAATGTCTCACTTACAAGAGGGGGTGAATTGTAGTTTAAAAATTTAGTTAAAAAGAATTAAAATAAACAATACACTAATCTTCTTAAAGTATGTAATCAGACATGGTCCTCAGTACAATGAACATAATTACAAAATCACTAAATCATATTCAAATATAATGAGATTAAATCAAAGTAACATAATCAGTTTCATAATGAATTTTATTAATCAGTGTATAAATCGTAATCACAGTTATTATGATAATTCAAAAAAAATCTAAGTTTAATATGATGATCAATTTTACTTATTAAAATGAAAAATGCAAAAATAAACTTATAAGAAATAATAAATAGCCATAATAAAGTAATATTGACTTAGAATTATTAAAATATTAATCTCTTTTAACCTTAAGAGTATAGTAGTCACTAACCCTGACTAAAAGCATCCCTTGTTTTATACTTACAAGAATGTATGTCCTTCCTTAGCAAGGAAATCCCTTGATACAAATATTGGTGGTTTTGTCTTCTTATCCATGGAAGCCCTTGATACAAAGATTATATTTTCTCTATCTACATTCCATGGTAGCCCTTGATCTGATGCATTGGATTCTCTATCTTCCTATCCTTAGAAATGCTTAATCATAATCACATATCAGATGTAGAAACAATTGAAAAACAATTATTAAGGAGTTAACCTAACAATGCTTCCTTAAGAGGACTCTATAAATAATTATAAGAGACTAAAAACAAGTTGTTCATAATATGTAAGCTTTAGAAAAATTGATAGAGAATGTAATCATCAATCTTAACAACCACTCCAAACTCTTTGAATGACTGGGTATTTATAGCTGATCTCCCAACGATCATCTTGATCTCCCAACAGGCATATTTTATCTGAGTTTTTCACAAGGGATTAGACACCTAGCACTTGAAAACTCATAATGATATGGTATAATAGAATGTTCAACATCATATTGGTTTTACACCATTACATTTTGAAAAGTATTCCTTACATTAGAATTAAGTTTTTTGTATTATGAATATAAACAAATTCAGTCTGATGGACTTCCTTATGTTTTTCTTTATGATAATATTTATATGTGTGAATATGATATTTATTGGTATCAGTATCATCTCTGTTATTAATACTTTTTCATTGTGATAATCATGATAGAAATTCTATATTCTGATACTGATAAAGTTTAGTCTTATTAATCATATTTATTCTCATTATGATAATCATAATGAAGAATGTATTGTTTATATTTGTAATAATTTACAACTTATTCTGGGTATGGTAAAAATTAGTGTTTTCTATAAAAACATACTAAAATACTTTAGACATAATAAAGTTAGTAATTATGTATTTAAGAAAGAGTTTTTTATTTCCAAAACAAAAGTAATGAAAAAGTAAGAAATAGAATTTCTGACTCAACAAAGAGGTAATACCTCCATGTTTTTAAGGCATAGACAATTGTAGCTAATTCCATGTCATACATAAGATAATTGTTTTCATGTATGTGAAAGTACCATGAACCATAGGTCATAACATGATCTCCCTATAATAGAACACAACAAAGTCCAAATTCATATGCATCACAATATACCATATAGTCCTTACCAAGTTTAGAAAATATTCGGATGGGTTCGAATGTGATACAAGCTTTTAGCTCTAGAAATCATTATTTACATTTATCATTCCATATTAATGGAACAACCTTTATTTTAAAAGTATTCATGGGAGAATAAATTCTTGAGAAAATGTGAACAAAGAGATGATAATAACCTTGTAATCCTAGAAATCTATGTATCATAAGAAACACTCATTTTTTCAACTAAAAGACTAATACATCAATCATCCCATGGTCAAATAATACACCATTAACATAAATCAGTTTCCTAAGGAAACATACTTCTTTTTTCCATAATTTTCACTTACAAAGCATAGCATATAAATAATTATCCCACAATGTACTCAGTATAATTTATAATTTCACTTCTTGTTCATTCCTATATTGGTAGTAAACCAAAATATTTTCTTCAAATATCAAGCCAAATCAAATAAAGGTTCCTATGGAAGATATAGTTCATTAAGTCCATGAATAAATCATGTGTATTAATCATACCAAAGGGTTGGATTCCATATTCATAATTTCCAAGTCTACTCTACAATATAGTCATTAGGTTACCCTCTCTTTTAACTCAAAGATGATGATATCCTAAGCATCAATCAGTCTTGGAGAACAATTTGGATCCCTATAATTGATCAAACCATTCATCGATTTGAGGAATATGATATCATTTTTTTATCATACCATGATTCAAATTATGATATTGAACACATATGTAGAGAGGACCATATTTATTCTTTATAAATAGAACTGATTTATCCCAAGGTGATGTACAAGGTTTGATGAAGCTTGTACTTACCAACACTTTTATATGAACCATTAAGTCTTGAAACACTATCCCATCTATTTATTAAGATGGTAGAAAATAGTTCTTATTCCCGATAGTAGTTAGATATGAAATTATATTTCTCACTCATGTGGTATCCCAGAGAAATTTTTTAGAAATATGTTCGAGTATCAATCCACTATATAAGGAAGTGTCCAATTTCATGTTTCGTCCATAGCTCCCATAGTCATTTCTACTAACTAGCCATATGTGGTTTAACCCACTATCACTAGAGGTCCCACTCTACATGTGTTTGTATCCCAATCCCAAATGAATGCATTAAGAGATCAATCTATGGATGTAAACTTCACCTGCCAAATGTAGTAGTCTATGTGGGATTTATATCCCACCAAGAAATCCATATCAAAGATTAAATGAAATGATACCATATCTAGGACTATAAACTCCCAGTGAAATTGTAATGTATCAATGGTAATGGAATACGTTGGGAATTTTAATCCCATCTTTTTATGTTGTCCAAGACGTGTATTGATACTCATGATATGAGGCATCATTTCCATGTATAATCCCAATTTTTTAACCACAGAAGAAGCAAGGGATGATTGTGATACACCAGCTTCAAACAAAACAAGAATAAGATCTGAGTTAATAAGGATGGTACCTTTCACCATGGAGGGGATCGGTTTTAAGCTCATGATATCCTATTCTTCTAAATAAAACTATCACTGAGATGCCATGGGATTATACTTTCTTCCCTACTAAGGAGATTTTTGAACAACTGAAGTGTTCCTAGAAGTATCCTAGTTCACCTGTGTATGTGAATGAGAACTAGTCAGATAACAATGTTCCATCCTAACATACAAATCCTGAGGATATGTCGAGATAGTTCCACCTACTGATCTCCGAATTTTATGATAATACTTCTTGATACTACCTTTGATTCCATGGTGGTGAAAAAATCATTGGAGGTGTTCTACATTCCTTCTTCTTGTGAGGAATCCTACTTAACTAGAAACATCCAGGTTCATTATTGAGATGATGTGAATAAGAGATTGATATTGTGTATTGATTATATATTTCCTTTCTACCCTAGTTGTAACTCACCCTCTTGATTTTATTCCCTATGTTGAAGCTCCCACCATCACTCGTATGGATAAAGGTTTCTCCTCTAATGGGATTCCTTGCATGGTCACTTTCTCCAACAAGTTCCTTATTCATAATTTTGGTATAGTCAATAATGCATAACATTCCCACATTTTTTAAACCTTGGGTTAGATACCCACATCAATGTTTTGAGCTTTCAGTCATTTTCTAGTAGCTACCTCAGGTGTAAAGAAAACAGGGTGAGTGAATTTAGAGTAATATTCAGTCATTGAAATACTTCCTTATTCCAAATAAAATAAGTCTATTTAATTAATTTTCTGTAATGTTTCTAGATGTAATTTGATATTAAAAATTTCTAATAATACTTTCCAAGTGAGTTCTCGATCCAAATTAGCATGAATAGCATATTCCTACCATGATAGCACAAGGTTCTCAAGTATATAAGTTGTTAGTTTGATCTTCATCTCATCTGGAATCCACAATAAGTAAAATATCGTGTTTATCTAGCTCAGGCGTTCCTCTTCTTTCTTAGGTATAGAATATCTACAAAACATCTATGGATTCATATTTTAAAATTTTGTTGAGTGATTTACCTGATGAGGTTCATCTATCCTACATCCCTTATCAATAGCCTGAAATTATTTTACTATAATCTGAACAAAATATAGGTTTACTTGTGGTCCTAGTGTAACCACATTCTCATCTTTCCCCTCTTTCTAGTTTCTTATTCTCCTTACATGTAGAATTTTTATTCAACAAACCATTTTAGATATCAAAAATTTAGTAGTTTTTAATATTCGCGTTTTCGTGATTATATTTTATATATAAACATGATATTCAAAATATCACATAATCAAAATCAAATAACCATGTGAAAATTCAGTCATAGTGGGAAGTCTTCGTACTGATACATGATATGATACACTCATCAACTAAACCACCAAACTCTTTTTTTATTTTCCAAATAAAATAACTATTATGGTTAAGTGAGAACCGAACAAGAGAATAGTGTGCCCAATTTCATCCACCATTATATGAATGATTTTTTTATTATAACAAACTAAAACGCATATATGAATTTACACCATTATTATAAAAGAAATTTGAAATTATACTAAAATAGGCCTAGTTATGCCTCTAAATGGTAATGGAAAACCATAACCTTATATCATCGACTAAACCCACAATGATGAGTTGACAACATTCTTAGAAGTGTCTTAGAATAGTTTGGTACCCAAACCACCCTATTTTCATGAAGTTCGTTATAAAAAAGGATAGATGCATCTTTTTAAGCTATAAATTCCATGTTCTCACGTTCCTATATCCTTACTACCTACCCAAATCAAATACAAAACTAGACTGAAGCCATTTCTCGCATTCCATGCCAACTCATTGGATTGGGAGGAGGTAGAAGTACTACTAACCATTGTGGGAATTCCCAAAACACCAAAGGATGGAAATAAATTCCAAGGGTTTAATCACAAGAGACATGGAGGAATTTTTTACCCTTTAATAAACAAAAACGGTCAACAAAAAAATTCAAAATAGAAATAAGTAAAATAAAAGACATCTATATAAATGATGTATGATTCAAAACCCAATAGTAATAAATTTCATCAATCCATCAATAATACATGAAATAGGGATGAACATTAGAGTAACGGTGGAGTAGAAAGAGATAAAAACTAAATCTCCAATGTAGAAAAAGACCCTGGTACCAAAGTGACACTATACCTGAACAAGATGTAAACCAACACTGTTCTCTAACTCCTCTAACTATGACAGTGACATCAAGGAGCACCACTATAGCAGTAAAAAACTGGTCCCTTTCATGTATCATCGAAAACAACATCTACATAGACACCAAAGTGCATATGCAGGGGGTGAGTAATCATAACTAGTAGAAAACCCCCACGTTTCTCCCCACATGACACTAAGACTAGAAATAGGTTATCTCACAAGGTATAAAATAGCATGGAAGAATACCAAATTAGTAAATATTTTTCATAATATAAAATAGATCAAATAAAAAATCATTGTAAAATCAGTTTAATCAAAACTATCTCTCTTTTAAAAAGAAGAATAAGTTAATAAATTCTAATTTTTCATAATCATCCATGTTTCCACATGAACACACCCATACATGCAGAATGGAAACCATATACTCACAAGTAGTGGTACATCCTCCACCAAGTAATTGCATGGTGAAAATTTCCTCCTTGTGCTTTTCTATTCAGCACAGAGCACCAAGTCTATTTCAACAAGGTGTTTCACAATGAAATCATGAACACGCACCTATCCATGGATTTCCTTATTGTACCCACAACCCATTATTCAAATAACATATTAAAAATCAACATTCATTTAAAAAACTCTTTCAATCAATTTAACAAGTCCATTGTAGGTGAAATCCACAATCAAATTTCAAAGAAAACAAGTGATAAAATCATTAGTATGGTTTTACCAAGGATTAAACATTGAAAATAGATGAGAATATATTCTAGAATACTAAAATAAATCGAGTTCCAATAAAAGTGGAATGAAGGATGAACTACCTAAATTGATTTTGTTAATCATGAAAGATCTGATAGGATCTAAAAACATAACCTCTTACTTCCATTCCCCTATTAAAACCCAACATGATCTCATCAGAACACATCTAATTCCCAAGATCCATGTATAAAAACAATGATATATGATTATGATTAAGAAAAACCTAGGATATCCAAGTAGAGAAAGAATAATGAGAACCAAACATTGATTTCCACAAGAGAATTCTTAATGATCCTATAGAATCAGATTCCAGATATTAGATATCATTATAAATTACCTAGTGTATCCCTAGAGGCTGAATGAAAACTATTCACGATGTGAATTTCCCATTATTTTTGTGAATAATAGAGGTCTTTGTTATACTGAAAAACCTAACTGCATAGTTTTATTTTCCACAAAACTATTTCAAGACATGACTGCTTTTCACATCGTGAGTTGCATTGTTAGTTTACCCAGCAAAAACAAGCTAAACCAAAACATTGATTTCCACAAGATAATTCTTGATGATCCTATAGAATCAGATTATAGATATTATATATCATTATAAATTACCTAGTGTATCCCTATAGGATGAATCAAAACTATTCATGATGTGAATTTTCCATTATTTTTGTGAATAACTGAGGTCTTTGTTATACTGAAAAACCTAACTGCATAGTTTTATTTTCCAAAAAACCATTTCAGGACATGAATAGTTTTCACATTATGAGTTTCATTGTCCGTTCACCCAGAAAAAACCTTTGACTCTTTTGAAAAATTTCATAGATCATGCCTAGGTTTGATTCACATTATAAAATCATCATTCATGATGTGAATATTTCCTACAAAAAAATCTTACAGACAAACTCTAGGTTCTTATCCTATTTACACTACTGGACACATCCTGATGTGTACCATTGACTACAAACTCAAAAGAAACACGTAAAATGATGAAGCACCTCAAACTAGGGATTCCACAGCTTCTTTAATATATTTTTTATTACTATCAAGAAGCTAAATCAATAAAATCATATTTCTGAAGTGTTCAATATGCATAAACATTATAATATTTTCTATTCTAGTTTGTCAGTTTACTAAGTAATATTTATTTATCATTTTATTTTTCTTAATTGTATCATATATGTGATTTTATCTTACAAAATTATATTTTTACAAGTTATAAATCCATTAAAAATTGTACATTTATTGGTTATACTTCCATTACTAAAGGTACAAGTTTTTTTCTTTCTCTCTCTGTTAAATTCAAGTCATTTGGGATATGCCTCCATGATGAAAAAGATAGAATTGTCAATTTTTCTTTGATCCATTGAAATTTCAGTTTGTAATAAGATTTTATATCCCTTAAAAAGTGATGTTATAGTAGATTCCATTTCTATATAGAATTATAGAGGACTGGAGAGTGGATATAGGATAAATTTGAACAAAAAAATAATAAAACATTGGGTGATCATGTTTATTTTATTTCCATTGCACATATACATGAACACTAAACTACACTTAAACAGAAATTTTCTATTAAGTTAAACTCTAATTTTAAGATTTTTAAAATTTTAAATTGTTCTTTTTACCCCCAGATCATCTCAACATATCACAGTGGGCAAAAAAATTGGTATTAAATCTTAATCTTGATAGGATATTATTGATTTGTTTAAATATATTTTTGGGATTATCATATTACATGTTGATAACCTTTACCATATACCACACAGTATACAGAAAATATATTTTATATTATTTTAGGTATAAATTCAAATAATAGTAGGATTCCTCAAAGATCACTATATTTAGGTAGAATTACTATGGATACTAGTATGTAATAATGAAATCTTACTTTAAGAAACTAAATATTCACAACTGTATATGATGGAAAACCCCTATAAACTTCTGGATTATAAACCTAGTTTATGGAGTGGTAATAAAGCCATAATATATTCTTTGAATTAAAAATATATAAATATTATATACTATTATATGTGTAAAATATTTTTTGGACATGTTTTAGTATAGAAAATTGTATAATAAATATGGGTGATTCTGAAGATTACTCATTATAGACCAAAAAATTAAAATGAACCAAGCTAGAAATACATGGAGAAAAATACCAAGGCTTCAAAATGGGAGAAGAATAAATTTTTAATCAAATATGTCACAAATTTTCAAGTATTGGTGATGTAATTAGGGGATTGGGAGAAGCCTTGGAAAACACAGTATTGGTTAGAAGAGTATTAATATCCCTGCTAAAGAAATGGAATTAAATATAGGTTTTTATAGCTAAAACTATGAATAATAAATAGTATACAATGGATGAAGTGGTTGGTTCACTACTAAAATATTTATTGGAGCTGAATAACATAGCTTATGAGTAATGAAAAATAGAACATTCAATTTAAATTTAATATAAATGATTTATCTAACTCTTATGATTTTGATATAAAAGGAAATAAAAATGAAGTAGATCATTTTATAAAAGGATCCAAAAATTTGGGTAAAATAAAGAAATGAATTAAATGTAAATCCAAAAAATAATTTTAAGAAGGATGAACAAGAAGGAATTAATAAAGTTAATTGAAATAATTTATAGTGATTTTTTCATAATTGACATATTATTAATGTACAAATAAAGAACGTATAAATCTAGACTAACCAAAACTAAAACACGAGGGAGAAGAAATTATAAGTAAATGTTCAAAATAATATTTGTTACTGAATGGAGTTACATTGGGTAATATTATTCTAGTAAATATGATAAATATAAATAGGTGTATACTAATCTATTATTAATGGATACTACAAATGATGTTAGTAGTGACTCTAATTTTTTATCTAGATATGATTTTTACTTTGGAAAAAATAGTTTTTATGAGCTAAATACATTAAATTTAAAACCAAAAAGATATATACAAAAAATTTATGTGTTATGTGAAGAATTAAAAGGATAAAATAAAATATATTTTAATAAAAAATAGATGTATAATACTAAAAATGAAAAAATAAAAATGGATCATCATGTTCTGATGAAAATTTCTATAAAAATACTGAGAATTAACTAAATGAGAATAAAACACTTAAGAATTAAGTTTTGAGCTTAAATTATAAATTAGTTACCTTTGTTCAAGCAAAATATAGCTATGAAAAATTTATAACTATGAATAAAGTAATTAAAAACAAAAAAAACTTGGTTATGATAGAGAGATTCCAAAAATATACATGATTTTATTTGTTAAAAGTTTAAAATGAATCATATAAATTGTTACATTTTTTAGATATTTAATTCAAAGATATTATGCAAGTAAATGATCATTAATATTTCCATGATGTTTAGAACATAAAAAATCATTTATTTCTAAGAAACAATCTTCCATATTTATTAAAAAAATGGTTAGAATATATTTTGGTATCAAAGAATTCATTTTCTAATCCTATTGAACCCAATGTAGCATGGGTACAGAAACTGATTTCTAGGTGATATTTCAAGAAAAAACCCAATAATTATTCAGAATGACATTTTATACATGGATTTTTTCTACTCTATAAACATTAAGGGAGAACCATCAAATTTGTTATCATAAAAAATCTATGATAGAGGCATGAAGGGGGAACCATCAAACTTGTTATTTGTAAATTATTCTATGTTGTAGGTTTAAAGCCTAATCTTATTTTTATTTCACAACAACGTGGTGGTGGAATGTTTATAAAATTTTAAAATTATAAATTACCTATTTTCAAAAATTATTCTATTTTATATTTTTCTAATAGAAAGGATAACATTTATTCAATTAATTTTAATAAACTAACATGTAAAAAATGTTAACATTTGTAATTTTATATAGAGCAAAGACATTTTAAGGTATTTGAGGCTAAAAAATATAAATTTTAAAGTGTTTCACAATCTATCAAAACATAAATTTGTACTATATCTACCTAAATTCAATGTGTAAAATATCACTTTTTCTATTTATTTATAAAAGGCATGTAAAAAATAAATATTTAGATTTATTAAAGATTTAAAAACAATAATACCCCTAGAACTTATTAATTTAGATTTTTTTACCTATTCAACTTGTATTTGTACCTTGAAAAAAATATTCTTTTTTGTAGATGCTAAATTTAGTAGATATACATGGATTAACTTTCTAACTCATAAAAATGTAATTTTTTCCTTTTTTTTATTTTTTTAAATTGTTTAAAAATGAAAAAGGTTATTTAATTATTTTTATTAAAATTGATATAGGTGGAGAATTCTTAAATATGGAATTTGATTTTTTTTTAACAAATTGGATATTCTCATAATTATTCTACACATATATCACTTCATAAAAATAGATTAGTTTCAACAATGAATTGAACTATTTTAGAAATAATAAGATCAATGCTTAAATAATTTAATATAACTAAATATTTTAGGGCCAAAGAAGTAAATAAATCTTGTTATATATATAACATAATTTTAATTATACCTATTATAACACCTTTAGATTTCAAAATAAGGACATTATATTCATAAACATGTACAACAAGCAACACCAAGGTTGAACGAACCATAAAATATTATTATTTAAATATGAAAATTATAACCTAATCGTTGAATTAATGGGTATGAATAGGATTAACCACATTATAATATATATATATATATATCCTAATAAATAACAATTTATTGATTAATTCTTAGGAAATATGCACTCAATGTTTTTAAAAGACATTTTATTCTTCAAAAATACTCAAAAATGTTATTTATTTATTTTTGTGAGTTAATATTATAATTAATTTATGAAAATTTTAGAATTTTCAATTGAAAAAGGATATCATTTTTAATTCATAATATCAAAATTATATGATGGTGAAATTTTTAGATTTTACTAAAAAGTTTGATTTTTCAATGAATAGTGAAATATTACGGATTTTATTTTAAACTATATTTTATTTTAAAGTATTTATAATGTAAAATTCTATTATGGGTTATTTTTAAAATTTTATTAGTTAATTTTTATTAAAAAACCAAATTATATTCATTAGAATTAATTTTAAACTTCAATTTAGTATGAAAAAAAATTTGTGTTTAAAAATGCATTTTTATGAAAAATAGTATATCATCATGTTTTGTGGGTTTAATTTTAAATTAAATTATGCCACTTCTATTTTCTGAATCATGAAAAATGGATTCCATATTATTAATTTAGAGGTAAAATTTTGATAAATATGTCACTCTTATGTATTTTCATTATGAATAGTAATCAATGTAAATTTTGTTACCACAGTAATGGTACAGTGGGTTAATTAAGGGTAAAAATAATGTGATAAAGACTAAAAATTAATGCTAACTCTCACATTAATTTTATTTTATAATTATATTTAGTACATATTAATTCTAAATTAAATTATATAACATTTTTCCATACGGATATGATTTTTTCCATTAATCTATTTTATGTAAATAAAAGTGAAATTTATCATTCACTTTGTTTTATTAACATTAAATTATTGAAATGGGGATAAAAAAATTATTTTTGGTTAAATTTTTTAATTTTAAATGTAAATTATTTTTATTTTTCATGGTTATTTATTTATAATTTTTATTTATTAAATGATCACATAAAATTCCTACACAACACAGATACAATATTTATTCAATTGAAAGAAAAATAAAATAAATGATTTCAAAAATTTCAAGAGTAATATTATTTGAATTAATTATTGTTCTCCATAAATTTTCAATATAAAAATGATATATTATATATGTTTTAATTCATTATATTCTATTTCCATTGTTCATTTAGTTTTAAATGTTAAATTAAAGGAATAATTCCAAAATTAACATTAATGTTATTTTATATTAAGTAATGTTTTATTAAATGATTTAGAATTCCTAAAATTATTATCTTTGTTCAATCTAATTATATATGTCTTATGACACCAAATATCATCCATTTAAGGGTTTTTTGTCCTTTTATACTATCTATTTTGGCCCTTAATAAGTAAAAAACATTGTTATAATGGTAACCATCAAAAGTGTTAATGGGGTTTAAAAATAAGATAAGTGTATAAACATCAAATAAACTAAATAAAATGTTATTTTATGATATTATTTTGACCCATAAACATACTATATTCTCAATAAATTAGTTCAGAGGCATTTGGACATGAAAATTAATTTATATTAATTTAATACTTTAATTAATTCCAAGAGTTCCCCTCCCCTCACACATAATAGCGCACCTCCTCACCTTTTTTATTCACACTTGAAAAATATATTTATTCATAAAATACCAAAAACATACCTTAAATAAATCCATCCTCAAATCCTAGAGGCCTTTTTTTACCATAAAACCATCCTCGGAAAGCTTTTTCTATAAACCATAATAGGTTGTTTGAATAAGTGGTATTGTTCATAACCAAGCGTTTTCAATTTATTTATTATTCTAACACCATCAAATATAATTCAAAAATTATGAAATGATAACAAAATTATCTTAAATAAACTTATATATTATCATATTAATTTAATAAATTATATAAATCTTCTCTTCAATCAAATGGGAAATGGCACTGTCATTCGTGTGTACAACGGACTATAGCCTTGCTAACTGAGGTAATTCTATATCCATCATTGTCTCCCATGGATGGTTATAATGAATTATTTAATGTATATATATGATATTCATAAAATATTTATCATTATGAAAAGATAATATATCATATACTTTCTTTCTATTCAACCCATTGATGAATAATAACATTGTTCATGCATACATGTGGACCGCCACCACCACGAAGCCTTTTGATTCATTTTTCATCACTGCATCCCATAAATGATATATATGTGTGTATTTAAACAAATAATATTGTATTTATGATATAATTTTTAGTCTATAAGGATAAAATAATACTTACCTTCTTTATATAATGAACATTGAAAAATGGAAATATTACTCATGCGTACTTATAACCAACTGTCTATATGATTGCAACCTAATTGTTTTTTCATAATTACCTTTAATGGTTGGATTTAAAATTATAATTGATGTCTAAAAATGATAATTATTTCATGATTATTATTTTGGAGATAATTAATATCATCTTAGACTATAGTCAACTGAGTGGAGTCATTCTGGGCGTATTTACCATGTAGTGTCAAAATGTCTAATGTGAACTTAATTGATTAAGTAATTGATTATAACATGGTAAAAAGAATAATAATCATGAATTAGGTTTTTAAGAATGTATATAATTAACATTTTAGTTGGGGTTTGTCTTAGTGGTAATCACCTTGTAATTCTACATTGAGATTGGGGGTTCAAAACCCATTGGGCACAGGCACTGTGGAAGGAACTGTAGCGGTGGTGAAACTGTAGAAAGTACTGTAGCAGCCTGAATATTGTAGAAACATTATTCACCGATGGGACATTGGGTTAAAATTTTGGGCCTATGTGACATGTAATGGGATGTCAGGCCCACTGGGCCTATGCGCCATGTAATGGGCTTCATGCCCACTAGACCTACAGGCTATGTGTTGAATAAATAAGGCTCGATGGGTCGGATATTCCCATGGGGGGATATGGTCTACCTTTCTAGCCTGTGTGTAAGGTGTATGTATGTTTAATTTAATTTTACCCCCAAAAACCTAATATAATAATATATATAATTAACATTAGTTTTTTATTTAGGATGATAAATAATGTATTTGATGAATCAAACTCAAGGTAAGGGTTTAAAAAATCCTCTTTTAATGTTTCCCTTAAATCTATTTTTTCTTCCACATATTTATTTTTAAAATTATTTTATGGATGTATTTATATGGAAATTAAGGAACTATAAGGAAATTCTAGGTCCATTCTAAATGTCACAACCTGACCCACCGAGGTCTGACTCGTGACTACCCTAAGCTCTCCACCAATAAGCTAGTGGCTGGAAAACAGCACCAAGTAGGAATATTCAAAAAATGGGAGGCATTAGCCTAATAAACCTATAAAAAACATATATCCAATCCCACACAATTCTGAAATGTAAAATAATTGAAACAATGCATGCATACATCTAATATCCCACCGCAAAGTATGATAATAAAAGTACTAAAAATGGAATAGGGGAAAAAATACAAGCCCAACCAAAACTATAAAGAGTCCAACCATTTTCACCTTATATGGATGGTCATAAAGAAAGAAAAAATGAATAAATATGAAATGTATAACATTTTATGATCTATAAAAGTAAAATATTACCTAATTTAATTTTTTCTTCTAGTTAAAAAAAATGAAAACGTTGATCATTCGTATGTACGGACTAACATCTCCATGAAATAACATGGTTCATTTTTCATGAGCACCTTGAATGGTTGGTTTTAAAAGTTTATATAATGTATAAATATTTTAAATATAACACATTTAATATTCTTGATATAATGGGACCATAACCCCTTTAACTATGGTCGACACACTAATTTGGTTTTAGGGTTATAAATTGAACGGCTCTAAAACATCCAATGTGAACTTAATCAATTTAGATACAATATAAGAAATGGTAATAAATGAAATAAAATATATTATTATAAGTTAATAAACCTGAAAGGGGTTATTGATAAATTAAATAATTAATATAATTTTACTATATAGAAGTTAAAGAATGTGTTTGGCATGTTAGGAGATGAGGTAAGGGATTTCTCGTCTCAATTTCCTTTCATTGATACTTATTTCATTTTCACCATTTGTTTTCTTTTTTTTTTGTATTAAATAAATTATGGATGTATTTTATCATTAATTTACTAATAATGAAGTGCTTTACAAATACATTTTAAGTTATCCTCTTCAAAGTTTTTTTGTTTTAAAAGTTATGAAAGCCTCAAGAGATTTTTCTTTAAAACCTTATTTTAAAGTATTCATTTCAAAACTTTTTTCACTATATCTATGTTATTTAAAATGTTTCAAGAATATAATTATTTATACTTTAAAGGATATTAAATTTAATTTTCAACAAATTTTGACTTTATTTACAAATATTTAAAAAGGAATGGTTTTAAATTTTCAACATGAGTCGCTTTTGACTCTTTTTACCAAAGTGAAGAAAGAATGTTTTTTAAATTTATACGACATGAGAAGAATTTAACATCACCATGTATTTTTTTTATATAAATATTAATATTCAAGTTTCCATGTTTTTATAAATTAAATTAAATTCCAATTTTTTTGGGTAATTTTTCATTTTAAATTATTTTCAACAAAAAGTAATATCTGCCTATTTTTTTATGAAAATGGAAAGTTCATTCTGTATGGGTTAAAATGTTTTTTCAAGGGTTTTATGATGAAAAGTTGAAATAGTAAAAAGGTTTTGTTTATGGTATGGTACTTGAGAATTATATATGGTAAAGTTTGAGCCTTATATAGCTCACAATGATAGGTGATCCCTTTATAACTCTTCAATTCATTGGGTAATGATTTAGTCTTTGAAGGTGAAAAATGAGAGAAATAATTAGGGAGGTTACTCCAATTGAATTAATTGTGATTAAGTTATTTATGACATGGGTTAAACATGAGTGAACATGAGTTATTAATATTATGTATCTAGATCCCTATTTTATGATTGATAAAGGTTTTTTTGGAAATCTTTTTATTTCATAAGTTAAAAAGAGTTTTTGAACGTTTAAAGGTGAAAGGTTTGTTTTTCAATGAAATGTTTTCATGATTATTTCGTGGTTTTTCTTATGCTATCTAATGGGTCTCAAAGTTTTTCTTTGACTGATTATTGTTTTTCACTTTTGGGAATTTTTTATTATGTGTACAAAGTTTTATTATGAAAAAAGTTAACATTATCTTTGGTTTTTATGTTTTTTACTGGAATAATGGGATTCTATTATTTTTTAATCCCTTACTGAGATTTTTTTTTCTAATCCAAAGTTTTTGAATGTTTTTAACATGTCCTAAATATTAGTATAGACTACTGTGAATTTTAACTCTAAATAAAGGAAATTGATCTTTAATGAAGTGTTTCATGAATGGAATAGGAGTGTAAACTTAAGAATCCTATTTTTGTGGAAAGAAAAGGACATTGTATGTCAATATTCCCTATATAAAGTAATAGTTTTTCCTAATTATCTAGAAGTATAAATGTAAAAGATCATTAGAATGTAAAAAAGTAAAAATATTGTTATAAATTATTTAATTATAATTTTTTTAAGTTATAATGTGTTATAGTTGGTATCAATGTAAGGGTTTAGATGACTTTAGTGCTTAGGATGATTCATATGAGTAAATTTTAAGAGTTGTGGATACTATCATGGGTTAATAATTCTAAGGTTTATCATGAGTTTAAAGGCATATATACCACTTTTGGTGTTATTTAATGGGAGTAAAAGATGATTATGGATATTTTGGGAGATATTTATGGGAATATAAGCACTGGGTTTAGTATGTATTTTAGTGAAAATATTATTTAAAGAGTAATGCATTAATATTTTATAGAAATAAATTTAATTCTATTGATAATATTTGGGGTTGATATAATTTTGATGTTGAGGTAATTATGTTTAATTGAGATAAAATGGTTATTACATTTTTTAAATATATGTTTTATCATATTGATAACCATGGGATTAGAAAGTGATTTAATGGCTATTTATTTTTGAAGAAGTTCACTATTCTAGGAACTATATATGATGAAGGTAAGCATAAATATTATTGGCTAAGATGATATTTTATTTGTGAAATAAATTTTGAATTTCCTTTTTGAAGCATATAAGATGTTATTATGGCTTTATGGTGTTTTGATTTAGTTATGGGAAAGATTAGCATGTTTTGGTGATTATATGATTATAGTGTATACATTTTTGGTATGTGACTATATAAGTGATTATTTTTGTTTGGGGATAAATATTAAGTGATCTTCATATTTTGAAGATTTTTAAGGTTAGTTGTTTATGGAATGATCTAAGAGAAACTTTGGGTGTTAATTTGAGATTTTGGATATTGATGTATGAAGGTTTGTTCATATTGGATATAATCTTATCATGTGCTGACCATTTTAGTTTTGGTTAATGTATAAGGATGAGAGGAATGAATTTTTATACTTTTTTGGATCTTGTGATCCATTAAAAGCTAATTTTAGTGCTTTGGACATGAAAAATTCATCTTGAGTATTCATTTTTTGGAGTAAGAGATGAGATAGAAGTGGAAATTAACTGAAGCACAACCAAAATATGAAATTAGGCTTATGAAATAGAATGAAATCAAGTAAGTATATTTTCTTGTGTTATCTATCTTGATAGTAAAAGAATCCCTCATTTCTAGGATAAGAATCTTGAAATAAAAATGTTATCCTTTTACCTTAATTTTTTAGGAATTGATGGTATTCCTTATTCCCTACTGATTTATGGATTTATGGTCATTAATTTTCTCATGATCATATTCTTTATCACTCTTTATTATACAATGAATGTTATGTTTTTCCTCCATGTCCATATTTTCACTTACCGCCAATGTTATCCTTATGTAGGAACCTAATTATGTGTTATTCCAGGTAACCTTTATATTTCTCTTCTACTATTTTCAAAAGCATGTTTTATTATCCCTTTTTATGATGTGTGTTTTCAACAATGGTTTTTTTATATTAAAAATGGTTTTCCTTTCATGATTGTATGTTTTATCTTCAACTCTCTAGAATTTATTTTTTTTAAAATGTTTTAAACCCTTTTTACCTAGAACGAGATAAAATTGTGAGGCTGAAATTTCATTAAGGGGGTATATTGTAACACCCTAAGATTTTATAAATAATTTTCATTAAATAATATATTCTATAATGTGTGTTGTATGAAACACTGAACTTAAATGAACCACAATATATTACAAAAATATTATTATTTAATTATGACTGTAATGATCTAATAGTTGGTTTGGTAGGTATGAATAGGAATAAACATATTATGAAATATATGTTTTTCCCTAAAAAATGAATTATCCAGCATATATTTATTATAAATTAGATTAACATGAAGATAAAATCTTTTAAAGGTAAAAGCGATATTTTTCATATAACTATTTTTATGTGTGCAGCGTATTTTTATCTTAATATATTAAATTAATCGCTATTTATAAATAATTATAAAGAAATAATTAGATTATATATCCAATTTAAGTAATTATCATTCATTTAATTATGTTTATTAGTCAAGGAATGAGAAAAATTCGTTTTATACTTTAAAAATATAATTTTTCAAAAATAGTTTTTATTGCATTTTTTTCGTAGATATCATAATTAATTTCTACCACTTAAAAAATTAAAAAATGGAAATAATTTTTTAAATATTCATTTTATATTAGTATTAGGGATGATTTTTTGGGATTTTTCTAAAAAATGATTTTTGAGTAAATAGTGAAAAATGTCAATTTTTGTAAATCATTCTTTTCTTTTCGTTTAATAAATTAATTTAAAAGTCCCATTTTATTATAGATTTTATTTTACAATAATATAAGATCCATTTGATTAAAAATAATCAAAATAATTTCATAGGAATCAATATTTTATTTTATTCTAGTATAATTTCATTTTTATGCTTAAAAATAAAATTTTCTAAAAAAATGTTTTTTATTACGTTTTATGCACTTATATTAAAATTAATTTCTACCAATTATAAAAATTGAATCATGAAAAAAGGATTACTTGTTTTTAATCATGAGGTCAAAATTTATAAATGACATCAATTTCAATTTTGGTCATTAAGAATAGTAACTGTGGAAAAAATGTGCTGCTATAGTAAAGGGTAAATCAGATTAATTATGGTAAAAACTAAGTAATTAGACCAAAAACTCTTATATTAATTGTTATTTTATGATGGTATTTCAACCTTTATCACCTTAGATTCTAAAATGGATAGTTTTGAGCCATTTTTCCACGATTAAAAATTTATAATATTTAAATGTTTCAAAAATTACAATTGTACCACTCCCCTCGCTTATAAAAGGACATCTCATATCCTCTCTTCCTCACATCCAACATGAACTTAATCAATTTAGAATCTATATTGTGCATTGAAATAAATTAAATAAAAGAGATTATGGTAAGGAAATAAACCTTAAAAGGTATCTTAATAAATTAAATAATTAATGTAAGTTTATTAAATAAGATTTAAATAATGTATGTTGCAAGTCAGGAGATGAAGTAAGGAATTTCTCATCTCAATTTCATTTCGTTGAGACCTATGTCATTTTCAACACATGTTTTCTTTTTTTTGGTGGATGAACTACCTTGAGGATTTATTTTATCATTCATTTAATGAAAATAAATTGGTTTAAAAATCCATTTAAAGTTCTATGCTTCAACATCCTTTTGTTTAAAAATTTACAAAATTCACAGTATATTTTTCTTTAAAACCATGTTTTAAAGTGTTCCTTTCAAATATTTTTCCTCTCTTCATGTTCTTTAAAATGTTTCAAGAATGTCTTTATTTATACTTAAAAGGATTTTAAATTTCATTTTCAATTACTTTTTTCTTTCTTTAAAAATATTTAATAATGAATGTTTTTACTATTTTCCAAATAGGTCACTGTTGACTATTTTTACCAAATTACTAAAAAGAATGTTTTATTTAATGTATAAAACATGAGAAAGATTTCCCACCATCGTTTCCTTTTTAAAAAAGATTAATCTTCAAGTTTATATGGTTTTAAAAATAAAATAAAATTCTATTTTTTTAGATAATTTTTTATTTTAAATAATTATCAAAAGAAAGATATATTTCTCCATATTTTTATGTGAAAATGGAATTATGGGTTAAAATGAGTTTTCAAGGGTTTTATGATGAAAATGTGAAAGAATAAAAAAATTGTTAATTATAAAATACTTGATCGTTATAGATGATGATGGGTGAGCCCAAAATATCTCATAATGATGGGAGATCCCAATATAGATCTCCAATGCATTGGGTAATGTTTTAGTATTTAAAGATGAAAAATTAGGGAGATAGCCAGGATGGTTACTCCTATGGAATTAAATAATATTAAGTTATTTCTAAAAAGTGTTAAACATGAGTGAACATTGTTTATGAATATGATTCTCCAAGATACCTATTTTATGATTCCAAACGGTTTTTATGAAAATTATTTTAATTCATTAGGTAAGGAAAGTTTGTGAACCTTTAAAGTTGAAAGGTTTATTTTTCAATGAATGTTTTCATGATTCTTTCATGCTTTTTCTTATGTATTATAATGGGTCTCAATGTTTTTATTTGATAAATGATTGATTTTCACCTGTGGAAATTTTTTATTTATGTGATTAAAGTTTTATTGTGAAAAAGGTAAACATTATCTTGGGTTTTCATGTTTTTCACTAGATAAATGTGATTTCTTTATTTTTTTTTTTTAGATCCCTTACAGGTCATTGTTTTGGTCATCCTATGTTTTCAAAAAAAAATCATAGGACCTAAAGATAAGTAGAAACTATTATTAATTCTATCTTTGAATAAAGGAAATTATCCTTTAATTAAGAAAGTATGTCATGAATGGAATAGAAGTGTAAATTTTAGAATCTTATTTTTGTGGGGAAAAAGATGGCCATCGTGTGTCAGTATTCCCTATGTAATGTAATGGTTTTTTCTAATTCTCTAAGACTCTAAACTTAAAATATCATGGAAATTTAAGAAAGTGAAATCCTTATTATAAATCATGTTATTATGGGTTGTTTATTTTATGGGGTGTTATACTTTCTTCCTAAGTTCTGCTACACTGAAGCTTGGAAAGATTCCATCTGGTTCTTTGTTTCCACTATTGCAAGTTTCATTGATCTTACTTCGAATGGACTGTAAGTTGTGTAGGATTATCAACATTACTCTCACGTATCATCCTAGATGACTCTTATGTATCATAGGGAAGCTCCCAAAACATTACCAAATTTTGACACTCGTACATCAATGTATCTTACATACTAATGGAAATGACTCTTACATACCATAATTTTCCACAGAGAGACCCTTACGCATTAGGTAACTACTCTTACATATCACCCATTCCACATAGGGTGACTCTTATATATTAAGAACTTACACTTATGTATACAGGGTTATTGCCATTTTCTATGTTAGGGAAGGAACCTTAAGTATGAATTTGCTAATGGTTTACTCTTTCATATATAGGGTCCCTCCAAGATGACTCTTATGTATCATCAAAGTTACTCTTATGTATTAAAGAGTTACTCTTATGTATCATGGGTTTACTTTTATGTTTCACCACTTTACTATTTCCTAGACCTTACATATATAGAGTTTTCTACACTTAACAAGATATTTTGAACTCACAAGGGGTTACTCTTATGTATGGGGTACCCATATGTAATATTAACTCTTCACAGGGTATTTCCCAAGACTTTACTATTCTTACCCAACACTTAAAAGGGATACTCTTACGTATATACTTATAAAAAAAATAAAACACCAAGACCATTCACCATGATGAATCTTACGCATCATAAAATGACCCTAATGTACAAGAGTTTGAATTTTTTTTAAAAATTCACTACAACTCTCCCTAGTAGGTCATAGCCTATGACTCACTATAGTCGTACCCTATGACTAAAAACACAAAATTTCTAAAGTCATTAAAAATTCACTACAACTTTAAAAATAATCATGAATTCACTCTAAACTATCCCAAATGATTTTAGTACCTGTATACTCCCTCAAAGAAACCAGCTACTAAAAACCGCTAGTAAAATATGTCCCTGAGCCCTACTAATTCATGAAACTTGATTCCAAAAAAAATCAAACATCCATAAAACCTCTACAGGGTTCCAATGCACATGGTCGACCCATAGTTCAACCCAATTTACCATTATTGAATATTCAACCATATATGACAACCCAAAACATTTAAATACAAATATTTTTTGCAAAAAATCAAACAAACCCATATTTTTAATAAAAATTAAAACATGTTCATTCCTCAACCCATTCAAGTGTGTTATAACCTCCTCGCTATAATGCTTCGCATCCCCGAGAAGTATCCTTATGCATCCTCCATGAACCATCCTAGTCACCAAGACCCGATGCACGACTCATATCCTATGTTTCCCATTGATTATGGTTGTGCCACACTGCACCCAAACCTACTGCACTACTCAAAATCTCACCAACCCACACATTATAGTGCTAGTTATTTCCACCAATTCCATAATGATAACCCACATAAGGTGGAATCCATGAATTTTCAAACCACAATCATCATACATCATCGGTCAATGTCACTAGTCTACACTTGATCTCTACAACTCATGTAATGTCTATTACTGAACATAATGATTAGATGTGACCAACCCTCCCATACCAAAGTTCCAACATGAAACACCAATCATTACCCATTCATGGTTTACTAGGAATTTCATCCTCAATGTTCACTAAAATCCACCCATAATGAGGGTCACACCCTCCAATAGCCCATAGTGCACTCTCCTCTATATGGATTCCCTTACACTACTCCTTGAGTGCAATGCCCACCAAATTATAACATTACACATGTGTCTCTCCTCCTGAACCATGATCATCACATCCCTAACAACTCTAATCAAGGACTAATATCAGATCAACCATACCAAAACACTTTGAACCATCTCTAATGTTAACTCTTATTGTATAGGCAACACTTCCCATCCTCATCAAAACATCGGTCCACCATGCATGTAGGTGTTTCACCAATCAACCCATGATTGACATCACCTCATTGAAAATGTTTCACCTTGAGCTATCCATAAACGCTCTTAGATTCCAAAACCAATTCCCCAAGAACCCTTCACATAACCAATATAAAATACCAAGATGGTACATGATCATACCCATCAATAAAAAAGTATAGATGGTTCAAAAACTAATTCATATGTAGTCTTACAGTGCTACCCACTATAAGAATACACTTAGAAAGGAAGTTTTTCTGTAATAGTGCTCTCCACTATATAGATCACTTACCAAAAACACACTTCAAGCTGTCTAATTCATGGAATCAATAGACTTATGTTTGGCTACTAATCCCAACATAAAACAACTATCCCACTGCCTAAAACATGTGGTTATCTAGAAAAAACTTTGGCATAATAGTCAAATGCACCACTCAACCACTCAGTTCATTCTTAGTCAATATTAGAAAATCAAACCAACATGATCTATATAGGCACCATTTTTTCACAAACCGGCTCAAACAAATTACAAACACCAAAACTCCCCTAAGTTTTCAAAAACCCCTTTGAATCCAAGTGCTTTTCATCAAAAATGACAACTCAAAATCCTTAACCTAGATGGTTATTTATTTTCTAAAAACAAACCATGTTTTTGAAATCCATTTTAAAACTCAATTTCAAAATCCTTTTTCTTCATATTTTCTCAGGACCATATAATCTCAAACCATTTCAAAATCACCATCTCTATGATCCATTTTAAATGAAATCAACTTATAAAACCATTTTATGTGCACCTCATGCCATCACATAAGTTTTTCTTTTTAAAATAGGTCTTCCTTAAAACTAGTAAAAAAACATTTATAACATCAGTTATTTATAACTGATGTTATAAATGGATTTTTACATCATTTATTAATTAACAAATATAAAAAACCATCCACCGTTGTTTTACACACTGGTTATTACACAACCGATGAGAAAAAAAAATTAGACATCAGTTATATTAATACCAGACATCAAAAATATTTTAAAAAATATTGAAATGTCACACTCGATGATTTTTTTAATTTCAATTGCTCAGCCCCATTCAAATTTATCTCTTGAAGAGAAGCCAACCACTATTGTATTCAATCCTCCTCACTTTAAATCTACTTTATCCACCATCAATCATCATTTTCTCCATCAACCACCACTTTCATCCTCTCTCTATCATTCTCTACAACATTATTATACCATCTTCTTCCCCTCAAGTTATCTATTTTTCATAGTTTTGGTTTTTTTTACTGGATGAATTTTTCACTAGTTCATGTAGAAAATTTTCTCTAGTCTATTATATTCATGCTTGTTTTTTTCTATTATCTTGGGTTTTTATTTGGATAATTATTTATAAGTTTGTGAGGAATAATTGTTTTCATGTTATAATTTTTCTATTATTTTTTTAGGGTTTTGAATTATATTTTTTAGGTTTTTATAATTTAGGGATATTATAAAATTAGTGATTTTAGGGTTTTGAATTGTGCATCATGTGGATGAGCCTTTTTTTTAGAAAATATTTTTTTATTATTTTATTTTTCATTCTTCTATTTATGAAATATTTTGTCATTATTTTATTTGTGAAATGTTTTTTATTTTCTTTTTCCATTATTTTTTTTTTGAAATATATTGTTGTGGTTATTTCATTCTTTTTCTTTTTTTTATTTTTAAAATATTTTATCATTCTTTATAGATAAAGTATAGTGTGACCAATAACATTTAAATATTTTTATATTTTTTAAAATTATAATATATTTTTTGCTTGTATTAGTTTTTGTAATTGTTTTTTAACATTATGGTTTTTTATTTTTATTTTTAATATTATTTTATATTGTTATTTATAAAACAAGATTTTAATTTAAATTTCAAAATACGATACTTATATTCAATACTTAAAATTCTTTATATGTGATAATGAATCATTGTTTAATTACTTCACAATAAATAAGTAATGAATGTGAGGAGGGGGTTGATGCTTTTTTTGAATGTATAATGAAAAATATTCCAAACAAAAACAAGTTTTCTATCTGTGCATGAAATATTTAAATATGAAGAAGTTTCAATATAGAGAAATCAAATATCATTTAATTTTCATAGTTTTAATCCAAGTTACAGTCCTTGGATTTGGCATGGTAAAATTAGGCTAAATTCAATATCTAATGATAATAGATATTTTCGGGATGATAGGTTTGATCGGATTAAAGGAATGATTGATGATATTTAAGTGTTGGTAATTGAGAAAACACCAATTATTGAGCGCCTATATGGTGATGTTGAAAACCCACTATATCTAGGTCATATGAAATTTATGCTTTTATCAATAGTGTTAGGATTTGTCAACTTAAATTCCAAAAAATGGATAGGGTGAGAAGAGTTTTATAGAGTTTCTAAAGTTGTTGAAAGGCATGCTTCCTAAAGAAAATGATCTTATAGATTCATATTATAATGTGAAAAAATATAACACCTGATGGGATTTGTGTACAAGAAGATACATGTATGCCTCGATGACTGTTTTCTATATAAGAAAGAATATGAAATTCTATGAGAGTTTTATAAATATGGGACATCACGGTATAAGTTGAAAGAAAAATAATAGGTTGGTTTAGTTATTAATCAAAATACCAAGAATCATACCAAGGAAATTTAGTATCTTCCTATAATTTCTCATATAAAAAAATTATTTTCAAATTTAAAAGATAAAAAAATGTTAATATGGAATGCAGATAAGAAAATATATAGTGCAAAATGAATTCATCAAAGTGATTGTTCATAATGAAAGAAAATTGATTAAAAATTTCCTACATTCATAAATGGAGTTATAAATATCAAACTTGGACAATGAATAGATGAAATGAATCTATATTAGAGCCTTAGTATAAAACATAGTTCATGACCTAATTTTTTGGTAATTTGTAACTTATCTATGAATTTTGTATAAATTGGAAATATATCATGTTGATTTTAATGATTTATAGACCAAAACAGCCTAAAATGATATTAATGTTTACTTGTCACCATTAATTAAGGATTTAAAAAATTTATAAGTGGAAGGTTTCAGAGTGTATGATTCTTATAAAATGGAATATTTTTAATTGTATGTAATAATTGTGTTTACTATAAATGAATGCCCAATATATGGAAATTTTTTTGGATGCAGTGTTAATGGGCATAAAACTTGTCCAATTTTTTAATAAGTTACTTCATGTTATCAACTACAACATGGGATAAAAATAGTGCACATGGTGTTGTGAAGTTGGGTGACCTAGACCCAACTTGATTAGTACTTTTTGATTACCATATCATGTATACCAAGTGTAATACATGATGTATACTTACCATAATAGTTTTGATACATTTTCATCTACTATTTAACATAGTAATTCCCTTAGATTATTTTTTATATCAAAAGGTTATAGCAGTTCTCAAGTATAATGAGAACCTTAAGATAATATGATGGTAATCTTAAAAATATGTCATATGGTCTATATACATCATACTGATGGGACATAGATGATGCTTAACTATCAAATATTTGGGGATCATAAGCATTGATACATCTCCTCGTGAAGTTTTCACTTGGTGATCTTGAGAAGAGGAGGTCATGAGGACTAGACCACCAATAGGAACACCATATGTTTTGGGTGTCATTGGTTGTTCCTATCTGTGAGCATGTGTAATGGTCTCTCAGATTGAGATCATTATCATTATATATCATTTGATCATATACTTTGATGCAAGATGAAAACCAGGATATTTATATTATAGTAAGGTAACTTTCATTGGGTGTGTCATTAGTGGTATGATAGTGATTGAATGATCAACATAGGTTTTGTCACGTCTGAAATGGGTGAGATATCTTAGGCCCAGTTAGCCAAAATAGTAGCACCTTTATTAATTCCACAGTCATGGTAATAGAAGCTAATTCCATCTAAAAATTTCATAAAATGATAAAGTAATAAAGGATGATGACATAAAGTATGCATCTTACTTTATGAGACGTCATGAGATAAAGAGATTATATTACACATCGCGTGTTCATAGGAGGATGCCATTGTTATGACTAGACCTTATCTTCTTAGGAGCCATGTTTTGCTGCTAAGTACCTATCTTGGTTTGTGGGTATGACTCACTGCTATCGAGATAAGGACCTAGAGGGTCACACACAAAGTGTATTCATATGTTTGGTCAATTATAGTGAATTTGTGTTTAGGATATGGCGTGCCCCACAATGGGGATTGGGATATGTCTAAGTTTGAAAAATCATAAGAAATAAATAAATTTAATATTATCTAAGTTTAGAATAATATGTGTTGAATTTATTTACTAAAAGGTATTCACAAGTTTTAATTGAATATGAGAAGGAAAAGTATATTTTACAAATGAATAATATTTTTATTCAAGGCTAGTTAAATATTTTTGGGAGCGACAAGTGAAGTTAATGGCTTGTATTTTATCATGTAACATATATTAGATTTTACATGTGATTCATAAAATATTTATTACATTTGTGAATAATTCACTACACCATATGCAGCAAATATGGTTTGATTTAAAGGGATCCATTTATAGAAGGGAAAAGGTGCAATTTTCATAAATGAAAACCGCCTATTTAAGGAAATTAAATCCACTATTCACGATAGATATTCATATCATGGTTTTTAGAGCCTCTATCTCTCTGCACTCCCAATTCCCAAAGAGAGAGTAATGTGAACGAAGCACCCCAATCCAAGTATTCTTCCTAGATCAAAGCTATGGTTATCTTACAATCAATGGATCATCAAAGACATCATTGAGTTACCACTCTGTCACCCAAAAATCAACGATCGGCATATCCTTAAGAATTAGAAGTGCATGTGGATGGTCTAAAGGGATTCGACATTGGTTCCTTCGAGTAGCGATCATCAATGATGAGCAAAACACACCTATATATTCAGATTGAATGAGGTGATAGTTTGATTTTATTTGTGTTATTATTAATCACATGGGATCCTCAGGTAGTTATCGGGTTGTATTTATGCTGGCGACGATGTCACAACATCAATCACTGCCTAAAAATTTTAAATTAAGGCTATTTCACACTTTCACTTCACACTCTATACCTTCAATGGTATCAGTGCGTTTGTTTGATTATTTAAGTCAAATTGGAATTAAATTTGAAATAATTCAAGTAGAGAGCATTGATACAGTCCCAATGCCACCTACGCCGCTTTGATCGAAGGTCTAATGGCCAAGTTATGACTATCAAAAGATTGAAATTTAATTTTTTAGGTAAAATATAAATCATGTATTTATATTTATATATATCAGTGATGTGGGGCGAGGACGCATCTCACAGGGAATGAGCGACGGTGACCGGATGAGATGTGGCAAGCACTCGGGGGGTTCATCTATGGCCAATGTGACTTAAAAAAAGGGGGTCTAAATCCTAGTGTGTAGGATTAGATAAATTCAAAAGAAAATGATCGCATGGGTTGCTTCCCATATGGACTTAGTTGTGCCCCCCTTGACTAAGGGGGCACGGGATGGATAGGGGACCCACACTTTGTGTTTGCTGTCTACATTTAAAAAAATATTATTATTTTATTATACATTGACAGCGAGGACACCCCCCCTCCATCTCATGGGTGCCTGCATGAGGCGCTACTGCTCGACCAACCCGCCCACCCCATTTGGGTCTTATCACGACCTAAATACCCCTTTAGGTGTTATTCTAAAACCAGGAAGCCCTGAAAATTTTAAAAAAAAATCCAAACAAATATTATGAAATATTTGGAATTTATTAAAATTAATTTTGGGACTACGTGACAAATTTCTTTATGAATTAAAATTATTTTAATTTATGTTAATTCATAATAAATTCCCTCAAGTAGAATTAATTAAAAATTTAATTTTATAACATGGGTCTAATGTATACTAACTGATCATGAGGTTTGACCCACTGATGCATGTATGGTTTTCATTCATTTATTTATTTATTTATTGCAATGCGATGTTTGTAATAATTAATTTATAAATGAAGATTTGTGCATCATCCCTCACCTCATTATATGTATACGGTTCTGTATATCCATAATAGAAATTATTTATCTATATCCCACATTCCCGAGATCCCCTTGCCTAGTATTTTTGTGTATTGTAGAGGATGAAATTGATGCATTTTTCACCAAGGCATGGCGAAGTATCAAATGAGAATTTGATACATTAGATGGGGTTAACACCATAACTTGAATTTTATGTGATGTGACACAAAGAGTTACCCCTGGGGTCTATGTTGATATGTTTTTCATTCAATGGATCAACTATTAGAATGGGACCCTGGTCACATCATTTATTTTTACCATATGCATGGTTCATTATTATTTTGTATGTGTAGTTTTATGTGTTATCACATAGATAAAATGAACATACATAGTGAATGTTTTATATTTAAATCATGGTTAAGATTCCAGTGTGAACATATAAGACAAGCATGTTAATAGAAAAATATTAAATTCACTGAGAAAACTATAAAATCCCTCACTTAAAATATTAAGTCATTAACATCATCCATCACTTGAATTCGAAAAAAAAATCATACATTTTTTGTGCTTATTAGACCTAGTTGAGGGAGTCTCTTACTACTGGGGTGTTCTTATTAAAGTTATGGGTTAGCCTAACTAAAATTAGCATCAAAGAAATATTCATAACTAGCTTGGTGCAATTTTAAAGGCAAAGTGTTGAGTAGATCAAAGTTATCTTTGTAGGATATGGGACTTAATTCAACAAATCAGGGATTTGCAAGTTAATGTGGTTGGTCAGCCAAAAGACTACATTGAAACTCTTCGAGTAGTGACGCAGTCATATCTTGGACTATGAGGAGAGGTTTTAAGGATCATTGCCACTAGAATACTCAAGCGACTGAGTATTCAAAATCTAGTAGTTGAGGGTACTAGGTTTTGATAAAATAGTGGGAGACATGTAAGGTTAATAAATCTATAATGTCTAATAATCAGTAATAAAGATAAAATTACCAATATACTAAAGTTTTATTTTATAGAAAAATGGAAAGTAATACAACCAGTTCACTATGATCAACAATGGACAACTAACACATCCTTACCAACACTAATTTCCAAGAGTGGTGTACGCACTTGTGCATAATACTATGATATGAAAGGAAATCACATATGTTAGAGTGCCAACTACCTATTAATCCACCTCAGGAAAAAAGTTTGGGTGACAATTATGCTTATAGGAGATTCATGGATGATGAAAATGATGTTTACATCATAATGTTATCATCAATGTTCGATAAGTTATGAAAGAAACATGAGGACATGGATAGTTATGTCATGATATCTCATCTTTGAGAAGTATATGAGGAGAAAGTGAATCATGAGATTAATGAGATTATGATCACTTTGATCATGTATAGATTAAAATATGGAATTTCATCTCGTCCTCATGTACTCTAGATAATAGAGCACATTGAGCAATTAGAAGAGTTGGTATTCAATTCGAATCATGAACTTCTAGTACATCTCATTCTCTCATCTTTATCACCCAATTAATCTAGTTTCATTGATAATTACAAAACAAATAGTTTTGAGAAATCACTTAATTATCTTTTCGGTAATGTTCTCCACGAAGATGAGAACTCAAATAATGATGAATCTCTAGCTCCTATGTTGAACAACAAGAAAGAGAAGGTGAAAAGACCAACGATGAGTGTGATATAGAAGGCACCTTCACAACATCCATCTAAGAAACCAAAGATAAAGAGGGAGAGTATTGAACAAAAGGCTATTTACTTCACATGTTGTAAGATAATCCACTAGAATATAAATTGAATTACTTTGAAGAAGAAGTGGACAAAATCTTCTACTTCAGGTATATTCATAATTGTATGTGATATTTCTATTTTACTTCTTGGGTATTAGATATAATATATGACTTTAATAAATGTATCTAGATACAGAAACCAGGGAAGTATATAGGTATCACAAGAGTGAATTGTATCTTCAATTAGTTAATGAGTCTTTACTTCAATGTCAACTAGAGGAGATCGCTACATCATAATGACTAGTTGATATATTATTTTATTGGAAAACTATTATTATGTGATGTGGGTTACCAAAAACATTATCTTGTGTCGAGAATAGACACAATTGTATTTTATTTCAAGTTTAAAATAAATTATTGTGGTATACCATACTTAATTAATAGTCCAACTATACATGAATCAGAGATGTCCTATATTGGAAATATAAGATGAATATAAAGAGGTAAGACCCAATAATACCCAATTGTAGCAAGATAAAACTTGGTCAAGTAAACCCAAAATCATATGTCAAGTAAATGCCAAGAAGGGTGCTTAGACTCTTTATAAGCTAAAATTCGTAGTTATTTTACATGATTGATTGTTTGGTTTGAAGTGACCAATACACCATTTGATATTAAAGGGGTTAAAGTCACAAAGCTTCTAGAACTAGTTTAACAAGATATGTTTAAACTATTACAGGTAAAAGAAAGAGGTAAATTCATATAATTCATGAAGTTACTTTAAGAATTTTTTGAAATGTAAAATTTATGTGAGGAATATGCTTGGTTACAATATATGAAATGCTTCAAGCTGGTGAGCCGAATAATATCTTAACCAATCTTTCATTCATCATGAAAATGTAGATTGGATTTATTCTTAAACTCACATTTATTTATACACGTCAAAGCGTTGATGTAGGTAGAAGGAGGATCAATGATGAGTCTTATAATTCTTAAAAGTATTCAATTCTCTATTTGATACTTGATTCGTAAATATTGGTGTTAACCCATAAATGTACGCCAACCATAATGACAAATGAACATCATATGAGTTATAAAATGAAATAAATCCATTATTTCATAATTAATGTGTTTAGATGTAAAGATTTTATTAAGGTTAGGTCAATAAACAAACTTTCGTCAAGAAAAAACACAGGGTGCATCTCAAATAAGCATCCTTAAAGTTTCTAAGGATATTACATAAATCCCTAAGATATAAAATTTATACTCAATTAAAATACTATAATTCTATAAGAGGTTGAACATCTCTATTAGATATAGTGGGAGAAATATTTTCTTGGATTAAGTCAATGCATAAGATGCATAAAAAATAGTATAGGAACAACTTCCACAAGAGCTCATTAAAAGAGAATGTTCCAAAGACACATACTGTGTAGGAAATTTAAAATCATAGAGAAGTTTTTATGATCACCAAGTCAAGGTGATATATTATTCAATTAGAATAATGAATCTATATCTTGTAAGGAAGAAATAAATGGAAATAATCTATGATTGACAAGTTTATATGAATTTAGAAAAATGGATTCAATGTGCCAAAATCAAGTCTGTGTTTTAGTAGTTTCTCCAATTAATGTAAATCCATTGGTGGGTAATCAAGAGAAACTATACATGAATGGTACAAGTGTGGTACTAATAAGTCTTGATTTGTTATACCAATTCATCATGCCTAAATCTGTTAGAATTCTACTTGTCATAGAAACTTTCTATAATCATTATATTGAGAATTGGATGTCAAGACCACCTTTCTTGGAAGGTTTCTATATGATGCAATCAGAAAGGGTTGGTGACACCATAGAATACCAATAAGGAATGTTTGGGATGAAATTATGTCATGTGTCTATAAGAGTTTAGTGGGAGCACTATGGATTTCTAAGTAATATATGTTAAGAACATATGGAAAATGGTTATTAATATTACAGTTAGTTAAGACTCGATTAAAAGAATATCTCTAAAGATTGATTTAAATTAGTAACCCAAGTTCTAGGGAACAAGATAAAAAGATGTGGATCTATGAGTTTCTTAGACCAAGTCAAAGTACATATACTAACAAGGTATCAAAAAATACAAGTTAGAACAATTCAAGAGAGAGTTGTTTCCAATTTCACATGGCATAAATCTCTCTAAGAAGATATTTATGAGACATGGGATAAGATTATAATGGTAATTAAAACTACATACACTTCAGTGATGGATTTATCACATATTTCATTCTATTTACTACATAAGATATTTCCAACGCATAAATTATAGTGGGGAATATCAGGTAAATCTAGGAGAACCGCTAAATAAGTAGTCAGATTTGTCCAATTGTACTTGAGAAAAGTACAAGGAATATGTACTTAGTACTTAGATAAGAATGAACACTAGTTAAAAGGGGACATAAAATAGTATTCTTATGGATCATTTGGATATAATATCACAATTAGGCTAAGGTTTTGAACAAGTGTGTCTCATTAAAGCTAATCGAATCCATATCAACAAATTATGAGTATGTTTTGGCTTCTAATGCAGCTAAAGAAGCAGTATAAAATACAAACGATTTTTTACAGTTCTTGGAATCATACCAATGGTACTAGATAAGATTTAAAGATTATGATAGAGGACAAAGGGGGATATACTTAGGGATATCATCTCTTTGGTAAGTTTTACTCAAGAAAATGAAGTTACGGATAGCATAGCAGCCATGTAAGAATATGTGGCGGTCCCAATGACTAATTCCATTACTCATCAAAAGTACAATCTTATTATGTGAGAGCTAACGGCTTGATAGTTAGCAAGTTGTATCTAAAGAAAGTTAGAGTTTTGTGAAGTTGGGCTCCCTAGACACAACTTGATAAGTACTTTTCTATTTACATATCATGTATATAGAGAGATGTACATGATCTATACTTATCATAATAGTGTTGATACTTCTGCATCCACTATTTAACATGGTAATTATAAGGCCCCAGCCTTAAACCTTACTTAATCTTGAGTTATTACAAGATTACACATTGAGAATCTTTTCGGGTTTAGAGTTTTAGAGAATTAGATCATAAAACTTGCATTACATTCCACATATAAACAAAGTGGTTACATAAAGATAGTATTCTTCTTTCCCATCAATGGAAACATATTTAAAATAAAACATGGATTCTTTCTTGACACTTCCTTGACACTATCATCATATCATGTACCTTTCCCTTGACCTGTGAAAAACATTTCAAAAAAACTTAGGATGAGCATAAAAAGCTCAGTAAGGTATCATATATGTCATATATATCCAGTACATGCATGCATTTATAATATTACATAATCATTTAGAGGTAAGAAATGAAATGCACCGTTCATGGAGACGGTAAGCCGTACGTACGCATGAACGCTACTTTCATTTCTATTTCGTATTTTATAGAATGGAATCATAATTATATAAAGGTATATTATAATTCCAGTATAATATCATATATAATATCATAGTTTCATCCTTTATACGTCCCACATATGGTATTTAACAAATCAAATCACTTTGAGGGGGCGGTAGTCCGCACTTTCTTAAATGAAGATACCGCGTTTACCCATAATGGAAACCATAAAGGTATGCCCAAAATGAAAAATACAGAAGCTTAAGGAAAACATAAACATATTATATATCATATATAAATATAGTGACATCTTAATGGCCACCTTTGAAGGTGTTAAAAGAATGTTGAACAATCATCGTTTCGGGAGGCATAAATTCACCATCCACGGAAACAGTATGTCCTTTAACCATTAGATGTAGGTGTGTGTAAGTATAGCTCAAATCCTTCTAATAACAACATCCTAGTATATTGAAGATACTGGAGTTGTTATAAAAGAAATGAATAAAAAGTGTTTAGGGGGTTGGAGAAGCAAAATAAAATAAAAGGACTCAAGTGAAGACATTACCTTAAAATCGGGTAACTCCCTTTGGTTTGAGCTCAAAGGCTTCCTTGGGAAGACTTCTGCCCAAAGTGAGGCTTCAAGGAGTAAGAGAGAAAAGTGGAGAGACAAAATGGGCAGAGGTTGGCCGAGCCAAAGGCTTTGGGAGTGTGGGTAAGGTGGTAGAGGTGGGGGCCTTTTATAAGAGGAGAGGAGGGGCACTCTTAGAAAGTAAAGAAATGTTACTTTATTTGAAAATAATTTTCGGATTCAAAAGGTCTCACATTGATATAATTTGAGGGTAAGGTGATAAGAGTTCAAAATCCACCCATCCAATAGGTTTTGGACATGTATAGTTCATAGATTTTACATTATCATTTCATTTTATTTAAATCCTTTATTAATGAGGTAATCGCTGCATCATCATGATGTCATAAATAATTTAATTTATTTAAAGTCTAAAAATTATAAAAAAATACTATGATGTAGGAAATCTTTTTAGCTTTCCAATGACTATTTATAATCAAAAATCTGACTTGTATAACCCCATGTAAAAATTGTTTTAGTAAAACATCTCTTGTTTGTGTCATTTTTACTTTAACATTAAATAAAAAGTTATTTATGTCATTTCCCAACCAAAGTGGCTCCATGGGGTCCCCAAGTTGACTCATGGATTGTCTTGGTCGGTCATGACTCATCCAATGAAGGTAGGACATGTGTCAAGCTCATCTCATATTATTAAAACATTATTTTTACCTTAAACTACACTAATTACCACTAATCGCGATTAAGAACTTAAAAGTTACTATTCACCAAAAAAATATTTTAATCTCATTGAACCACATTTTACTTCTTAATGACAACCATGTATGTCGGATTTTTGAAAATCAAATCACAGAAGTGGCAAAGTTTCATTTAAACGAAAAATCAGTTTCTTTAACTACCACTTAGTGGTTTCACTATTCATCAAAAATTGAAGTTTTTCAGAAAGATACAAAAACTTCACCCTAAGCTATATTTGATATTACGAATTCAAAAATGATGTCTATTTTACAAAATTCAAAACATGTAAGTTTCATTAATTGATTTAATAACTAATTCCCGATGTCATGACAAATAGCGTGTTTTTATGAAACAATACGTATCAAAAATTGACACTAGTTTAAGTCTAATTTCAAAGTGAAATTGATTCCAATGACCACCATTGGATAAAATGGTAAAAATATATTCTAATTTCACTTCAAAACTAATTAAAAAGATAATCTAATCATATAAATAAATTAGATTAAAAAGAGGTTTTGAATTAAAATACAACATTTTTCACTATTCATTAAAAAATGAACTTTATCAGAAAAATACCAAAAATTCACAAAAAGTAAATTTTGATGTCCCAATCATAAATAATAAGTTTATTTTGACAAACATAGCTTATAAAATTGTCAAAAGATAGATTTAAAAAGGGTTTGTCATCAAAAGGCAGTAAAACAATCTTTTAAGAATATTAGTGTATTTCATGCATAAGATTGTATTTATTTTCATTTTAAGCCTCTAAAACACTATCTTAATCATTAATAGACATAGATAAAAATATCTATTATTCATTACTTACTTGGGATGTTACAGTAATGTCCTTAGATTATTTGTCATATTAAAAGGTTATATCATTTTTCATCTATAATGAGAACCTTAATGTAATGCCCTAACCCGAACCATCGGGTTTGAGTTGGAGTTCCACATGACCTCATGAGTGCATCCCAATATGCAAGAGGTTGTCAACTAGAAGTGAGGGTTTGATTCCATCAGTGGGGAGACTATACCCTTAGTATAATATCATATAATCAATAATAAATAATAAATAATAAACAATATAATAAATAGTTAGAGTAAACATGTGGAAACTAATAAATGGTATACATGTCATATATAGCGGCAGCGATACTGTAACAGATATTGTAGCAGCTCGGGTATTGTAGAAGTACTATTCACTGAAGGGACCTTTGGGCCAAAAAATGGGCTTTTAAGCCTTGTATTCAGACCACTTGGCCTTGGGTCTTTGGGCTATGTAATGGGTCTCCCTCTACCCAGAAAAAAGGAGGTGTTTGCTTTAATAATAAAAAGAGGATTCAACCCCAACCTTTTAAAAAAATACATGTCATGTAAATAAAAGTGTATCCCGATGTGGAAATTATATCCAATGCAATAGCCAGTAGGTAAATAAATGAATAAATAAACATTAGGGGTCCTCTAGAGTCCGTCTTTGTCCACCATCGACTCTATGCTCCTATGCTCAGCCTTCCACCATAGGTCCCTTTACCTTCATCAGATCCCTTACGAAATCTACAAGCGCACCGAAATGCCCAAATAGGGTGAGTATAAGACTCAGTAGGACACCACCAATGAATTCTTAACCTATTGTACTCAAGTATAACAAGTGTATTCCATATTAATAATAAATACATAACAATTATAATGTCATACAATAAAAAACCAAGAGATCGTGCGCTAACCAATCTGCCATAAACCCTCAGTTGTACTTGGTTTGGCTCCATGTCAGAACGACAACAGAATATGTTGGTAGTAACGAATCTATCCACAATATGGTGTCCTCACAGAGTCATGCGAACATGTTACCTAGAATCTTATATCCATTAAGTAGGTCATGTTTCCCAGAATCCTCTAGTTGTGAACTAGGCTACCTCAAGGGCACGTTGCTCAACAATTTCCAGGATACCTTGAGTACAACCTCAACACAATCTTCATGGATACCCCATACCTCCACCCTATACTCAAGTCCCTTGTCACTATCATCACAAGTGAAGTGTACTCCCCCTATAAGTGATAAACATGTCTTGATGGTCCACCTGTCTCAAGTACCAATAATAACCACCAAGACATGGTGACATACATACAAGGTGAAGCATGCAAGGTAGGCATAGCATATCATCATGAGTATACAGAAGCACATATAACATAATGTGATGACAATCAAACATGGAAACAAATATTCCAACTCATAAATTATAATATGGAAACATGTGTAATCGAGATCCCAAGAGGTATGAAACTTCCTACCAAAGGTGTCAACGTCGATGTTGAGGAGTCAGATGAGCAGTAACAAGAATGGATTCCTGATCCACCACAGTAGTTCCATGCACATTCAGAAATGGTTTCATAAGATTAATGGAATCAATAATTATGTTTCCACCTCACTCCATAGAACTGAAGAATTCTTTCATCTATTCCATAAACCACTGAAGCACAGGATTCATGACCTTCAACTGGTTAACTTTCTCCTTAAAGTCTTAGGTCACTGGAGGCATCCTCATGTTTTCAGTAAGAAAATTAAAATGAGCACTCAACTCATGCTTAGTGTAAATACTTGAAAGATAATACTTTATTGATTTGGTTATGGTTTCTCTACCAGCTTTCATGTCTTTCATGTATTCTCGAATCATTCTGTGTGTATGATGACAGTCATGTTCAAAATTTCTCAAAGTTGCCTTAGAAATAGAAGGTACAGCACCAGAAAGATCACTTTAAAGATCATTGAGTTCTTCTCTTACAACAGATCTGATCAAGTCTATATCAAGAGAGGGAGGTGGAGCAGTAGAGGTGGAAGGTGTTGAAGGATAAGTCTCCATTATCTCAAGCAACACATCCAGAGAATCAGCAAAGGTTCTCTACATCCCTTCTAACACAGATCTCACAGACTCCATCCCACTGGCAGGTATTCAATTTTCAATCTCCACTTTTTGTATGTGGTGCATCATTCTTGGTTGAATATGTTGTATCACCGGCTCAAACAAGTACCTTGCATCCTTTTCACTTAACTTATCGGCCAAAATAAGTTGGTTCTTTATCAACAACCCAATATCAGAAATTAACTTGTCTCTAAAATAATTTAAATCATCTCGAGTCACAACATTTATTGGTATTGCAGGAGTAAAAACAAAATCAGTATGCATACTAGAAGATCCTTCAGAATCCATTACAGCTCGAAATGCAGATCCATCATACTTTGGTGGATTGTTATCATCATCCGAGTCAGAGTAGTCCAGACCAAGTATGACATGCCCTGGAAATTTTTCAAACTCCTCAGCAACTGGGTCCAACTTTTTGAAAGAAAACATAGCATAAGTCTTAACTGGAACAAACTCTATAACTGTAGACATATCCACAGCAAGTACAACAGCAGCAGGTACAACAGCTAATTGCACATTAGACCTCTACTCAACAAAAGCAGGTGCATATTTCATATGCTCATCAACTGAAGCCTCAACGGTAGCAGGCACATCACTCAACTATACATCAATAGTTTGTTCGATAAGAGAGGGTTCAACTTCCATCTGCTTAGTAACTGACTGCTCAACAGAAATAACATCCTTCATCTTCGCAACAACTTGATGACTTTACAAACTTGGGGATTACTCCCCCTCAACTAATGCTTCTTTTTCCTCTCTTACTGATCTGTCTATATTCGTAACTAATCTTGTACTTTCCTCGTATTTAGAACTAGATGCATGTGGAGAAGTAACAAGTGCTTAAGGCATCTCAACCTCCTTAGCACTAACTCGGATGCTTGGGCCATCAAGACCATCAAAACCACCATCATGGTCATCCTCTTCTCCATCTTCATTATTATTTCCATCAACATTCTCATTTTATCCTCCTTCATTTTCTTTATTTTTTCCACCATTTTCATCTTCTTCAGAAGACTTGGAATAACTTTTAAACTATTCTTCTCTTGAGACTTATGTTTTTTCCTCATCGCGTCCTTCATTTAAAAGTTTCTCTCTATTACGAAGAGACCTAGGAGGACTAGGTGCTCTATAGGAAATAGCAGGAGAGTCATGCAATAGATCAGGATCACTTCCTTCATCCACAGAGAATTACTTCTCCTCTACATCTCTAGGGGCTCCAGCTTATTCTTTTTCATCAGAATCGGAATATTCAACTACTTTTTTTGGTTCCAAACTAGGATCAACAAGGAATTTCGGTCTTGAAGGATGGTCTACAGGATTGAATTCACCATATAATTTTTCATCATCAACCACCCATTGCTTTTTCCATGGATTCCAACTTATTTTCATCCTTCTTCATATTATGCTTGTGATGAAAAAAACACCACAATCCACCACAAATTCATCATCTTCACCAACTAAACCTTTATCTTCCAACATCACTGAAATAAACATAGGGTATATCAAATAATTTGATCTAGAGGTAGGCTTACTCATCTCTACCATATGAAGCAACAAATATCTGCACAAATTGATCTTCACCATTCTTTTCATAAGGCACGGGAGGTAAACATCAAAGTATCTTAAAGTAGCAAAGTCTCCTTTTCTAGGACAAAGCATGTGTTGAATGAATTTAAAAAGCATACTCCACTCGCCATCAAGCTCTGATGCAATTGGTCTTCTAACTATTCTATCTCCAGACAACTCAGCAAGGTCATCTTCAAAAACGAAATCATCATTATCATCTGGAATCGTTCCTTGGTAGTCATTTGCTAATCCTTCGTGTGGTACTCCAAGACATGCATTCCATTGTCTCGATGAAAAAACAACTTTTCTCCCATTCACTCTACTTCTTATCTGATCTTCATTTTCCTCAAAGTTGTACTCGACGAACTGATAAAATCGATACACCAACTTAGGATAAAATTGTCTCTTATTGTTAAAGAACCATTCCACCCATCCTTGGTCTTGAAGAACTCAAAGCACAAAAGATTTACTGGATAAAAACCACTCGGCTTGAACTTACTTTTTAAGAATGACTATTCTCTTTGAAATCTCGGGATTTAGAGGCTCTAAAGCACTAGTTAAACAGCGCAACTCACCCTTTTGTCTCTTGGAAGGATGCGACTCGTTCGGTGAAGACTCGGAAGCTCTCTTGGTTCTAACCATGGTGTTTGATTTGAAAGCTTGGATGAAGGAGAAACAAAGGGTCAATATTCAGGAGGTAAAGGGTCACAATAGGTTTGGCATGAGGGAGAGTGAATGTTGAAATTAGACATGTTCAAATTTATATCATTTAGGGATTTCATGATTTGAAAATTGAAAATCGGGATAAAAATTGAATCGAATAAAAATTAAATAAATAATTCATAAATATAGTAATGAAGGCTTAAATAGAGACAACGAAAAAAAATTAACAAAGGCATGAGATAATTTTCCAATGGTAAGAAATATCACAATGGTGAGACATTCACAACGGTGAGAAATCAACAATGATAAGACATTCACAACGATGATAAATCTACAATGGTGAGACATTCACAATAGTGAGTCCTAGGAAATTAAACTTAACTAAAATTGATCATACCTAATTCATTTTTGATGTAATTCATTCTCTCAGAATTCAAATTCTTAGTAAAAATATCAACAAACTCATGTTTTGTACCAATGTATTCAAGACTGATATCACCCTTTTGAAAATGATCTCTCAAAAAGTGATGTCTTACTCAATATGTTTTGTTCTAGAATGTGACACGGGATTTTTGGAAATATTAATAGCACTTGTATTGTCACAATTTATAGGGACATGTCAGAATTGATATTCATAGTCTAGTAAAGTGTGTTTTATCCACAAAATTTGTGCACTGCAACTACCTGTAGTTATGTATTCAACTTTAGCAGTAGACAGTGCAACAGAATTTTGTTTCTTACTACACCAATATACTAGATTCTTTTCCAAAAGATGACATGTTCCAAAGGTACTTTTTCTATCTAACTTGTAATAACCAAAATTACCATCTAAATAACTAAGTCAAATTCTTGTCCTCTTGGGTAAAACAATCCAAAATTGGTAGTATATTTGAGGTATTTGAAAATTCTTTTTACAACAACCAAGTGTGACTCTTTTGGATTTATTTCAAAATGAGCACACATACACACACTAAACATAATATATGGTCAAGTAGCAGTCAAGTAGAGAAGACTTCAAATCATACCTTTGTAACCAGTTTGAACCATTGGTTTCCCAGCTTCATCAAGATCCAACTTACAAGTAGTACTCATAAGAGTATCAGTACTCTTAGTGCTATCCAAGTTAAAACATTTTAAAATATCCTTAGTATATTTACTTTGGTTCAAAACAATTCCTTCTTTGTTTTGAAAAATCTGGAAACTAAGAAAGAACTTTAGTTCACCCATCAAACTCATTTCAAATTCATTTTCCAACATATTTGAAAAAACATTACATAAATAATTTTTTAAAGATCCAAAAATAATATCATCAACATAAATTTGTACAGCTAAAATATCTTTTGACATTCATTCTATAAATATGGTAGGATCAGCTACACCTTTTGAAAATCCTTTCAAAATAAGATAAGAGTTAATCCTATCATACCAAACTCTAGGAGCTTGTTTTAAACCATATAAAACTTTTGTTAATTTAAAAGAATTATTTAGAAAATAGGGATTTTGAAAACCAGGGGGTTGTTCAACAAAAACATCAAATATATACTCATTTAAGAAAGCACTCTTGACATCCATTTGATATCGTTTGAAATCTAGATGTGTTGCATAAACAAGCAGTATTCTAATGGATTCAAGTACGACTACTAGTGCAAAGGTCACGTCATAATCAATATATTCTTCTTGACTATAACCTTGTGCAACTAGTCTCGCCTTATTTCTTACTATCATACCTAATTCATCAACCTTGTTTCTAAACACCCATTTAGTACCTATAGTCAAGGTGTCCTCGAGTCTATCCACAAGTTCTCATACTTTGTTTCTTTCGAATTGATTTAGTTCTTCTTACATGGTCATTACCCAGAATTCATCATTGATGTTATTTGGTTCAAGATGTGAAAAGAATGCTTAATGTTCAACCTCGTTTCTTGGACAATCTCTAGTTTGTGTACCACTATCTAGATCTCCAACAAAAGCATCTAAAGGATGGTACTTAAGGGTCCTTACAGCTCTAGAAAAAGAGGGGTTGGTCACCTCAGTATTCTCTACAATTTCATGTTCAAGTTCTGGAAGTTCCTCAAAATTGGATGATTTTTCTAATTACTTCACAGCATAATCATAAGGTTTGGAATTTATGTTCGGAGTGGATAAATAATCCCCAAGGTTTTCTAAAGAGGTCTTAGGCTCATGTGGATCTATCTCATCAAATTTGACATGAAAATATTGTTCCACAATATTGGTCATTTTGTTAAAAACTCCATAAGATTTACTGGAGTTTGAATAATCTAGAAAAATTCTTTCATCACTTTTAGAGGAAAATTTGTCAAGATTATCCTTAGTGTTAAGAATAAAGACTTTACAACCTCTAAAGTAATTAACCTTAGGCTTCAACTATTCCAAATATCATAAGAGGTATTATTCAAGAGAGGTCTAATTAAAACTCTATTGATTATATAACAGGCTATGTTAACAGCCTCTGCCCAAAAGTAGACAGGCAAGTCATATTCATTAAGCATGGTCTGAGCTATCTCTTAAAGTGTTCTATTACTTATTTCTACAACTCCATTATCCTGAGGGATTGAAGTTCCAAAGGATTGAATAACAACTGAGAAGGGGGGTTGAATCAGTTGTTCACTTTTTATGAGTTTCAAAACTTTTAGAAACTTAACCCCAGCAACCTGGTAAGATTTATTTTCTTATCAACTTTTAGTAAATACTCACGCATGCAAAAGTAGGAAAGCAAGTAAAGCACATAAGATTTACAAGGTTCGACCATAGTGTGAGAACCTACATCTTTATCATAGTCACTCACGTGGGTCAATGGAAATTCACTATTATGAAAAGGGGAATGCAACTTGTGCCAACTCCCGTTAGACACCTTCTATATTCCGATAGGAATGATTATACTGACTCATGTCAGTTTACAAAATTGCTTACAAAACAATTGAGCCAAAAAAATAACAGACTTTATTCAATTTTCTCCACAAAAGATCAGTCTAAATCCTCAGTCCAATTTGGCTAAGTCTGATTCTCTCAATCTGATGAACGCAATACGATTCTCCCTTACTCAATCTTTACTCCTCAAACTCTTCTCAGAAACTCAGTCTGATCTTCTTTCTTATCTCATTACGATCTACCTTTCTTTCTTAGAGTTAGTCTAATGGAATCCTTGTAACAATGGAATTCCCATTACGATGGAATCCTCATTATGATGGAATCCTCGTTATGATGGAATTCTCCACTTTCCAACTTTGAAATTATTCAAACTTCATCATCTTTACACATTCTGACTTCTAAAGACTTCTGAGTCTGGTACTTCTGGATCTGATTTGTGTTCGGATTTCTGGAACTGATATAATCATTAAGATTCCTACATTTCTTCAAAAGCTTTTATCATGATAGTTTTCATGAATTTTGAGAACTCCATGATCAACAAAGAATCGTCTGATTTATTTTAGAAATTATGAAAACTTTCTAACTCATGACTTCACAATCTTCTTTCAAAACTCTTCTGTAACAATATGGCTTCTTCACTCAGCAGCTTCTGTTTTTCTAACAAACACAGAGTCCGATGGATCTTGAACTTCATACTGATGGTGTGTTCGATCAACAACTTTATCTTTCTAATTACATTTGTGTCTGGTGATGTGTGGTCCGATACTCTGCATCTGGTGCTTCTTAGCCCGATCCTCTGAGTCCGGAAAACAACTTTCTTAAAAGCAAAACTTTTCTCCCCCTTTATGTTTGGGTTCAAACTTTCAACAACATTCAACTTTATCACAAAACTCATTACGATGGACTGGGTCTGATCCTGAATAACAAAAACATTCTTATATAAAAAAAGGTTATTTGTCAACAAATACAAAAACTTTGTTAAAACAATTTATCACAAAGGTTCTTCAGAGGTTCTAGGAGTAGAGAAGTTATGACTATAGTCATTTTGTGAGCAAAATGATTCGAAGCCTTAATTTTTAAACTCACGACCACGGTCAATTCTTAAAGTCTTAATTCTATGTCCACTTTAGTTTTCTACAGATCTAGAATACTTTGTAAAATAAGAACATGTTTCACTTTTGTGAGAAAAAATAATACCCAAGTATACTTAGAAAATTCATCTACTAGTACATAAACATAGTGCTTCCCATTTAAACTAGAAACTTTGGATGGTCCAAATAAATCCATAGGAACCAACTCAAGAGGTTAAGAAGTTGAAACTTCTTTCTTTAATTTAAAATAAATCTTGTGTTTCCATTTTTGATAGGGGTTACAAACTTTGTCGTTTAGGAACTCAAGTTTTGGTAAATCACATATTAACCCTTTCCTAATAAGTTTCCTAAGTGAGTGAATATTAAAGTGGCCTAGTCTCTTATGCCAAAGCCGAGATTCTTTATGAAAGGCACTCAAACAAGAAACATTTTGAGAAATTAAAGAATTAAGATCAACAACATAAACATTTTCATTCCTTGAAGCAGTAAAAACTAAATCATCTTTGGAATCAAAAACATTACATACATTATTTTCAAATTTAACATGAAAATCATCATCACATAATTGTGAGATGTTAAGAAAATTATATTTCAAAACATCAAAAAATAGTATTTTGGAAATTAAAACAGAATTAGTGTTACCAATTTGGCCAAGGCCGATGATTTTCCCTTTAGCATTGTCACCAATAGTGACATGACCACCATCAACATTTATTAGGCTCTTGAAACTTGAGTAGCCTCCTATCATATGCCTTGAATATCTGTTGTCCAAGTACAATAGACTTTTACAGGAGGTCTTCAAGCAACTTTCCTATAAAAAAAATTATACAAGGAAAGATTTTGGTACCCATATTTTCTTGGGTCTAGATGTGTTAGTAATCAGGGCTTTAGGAACCCACATTTTTTAATAGGTCTCTTATAAACAAACTGTAAGATTTTTGAGATAAACACTTTGTTTGGTCCTTTTGAAAAATAATTGACAGTAGAACTTTCAGAATTAGATTTAGGTACAAATGTGCTCTTAACTATTCTTCTTTGTCCATGTTGGTATCCTAGACCTGTAGTACACTTTGGAGCAATCTGTTTACCTAGAATTTGTGTCAGTTTTTATCTTCCATTGGTAAACTTTTCTTAATCTATCTTCAGTTGTTCATTAGACAATTGAAGTTCAGTATTCTCCTTTAACAACTGAGCATTCTTCTCTTTCTCTACAACAAGGTCATATTTAGGATTAGCATATAAAGCGTGTTGTTTTTTAAAAACTTTATATTTATCTTTAAGTTCATTAAAAATGTCATCAAACATATTACAATATTCAAACATATCTTCTTTGGTTATATCATCATCAGTTTTTTCATTTTCAGAACATTCAGAAATAAGCACAGATGAAACAGTAGGTACCTCAGAGACATTAGTCATAAAGCACAAGTTGTCTTTGTCAGACTTCTCTTTAGGAGTAGAGTCTGAGTCACTGGAGCTGTCTTCAGAGGCACTCCAAGTTGCTTTCATGGCTTTCTTGAATTTCTGATCCTTGTCCTCATATTTCTTTTTGTATTTTAATTTTGGAAAATCTACTTTTACATGTCCTTTTCACTTGCATTCATAGCAGGTTGTCTCATTTGTATTATCATCCCTTTTACAATCTTTCTTCCAATTGCCTTTGCTATCATAATTTCCTTTATAACTAGGATTTCTGAAAAATTTCTTCTTCCTATACAACTTTTTAAATCTTCTGGTCAGATGAGCCATTTCCTCATCACTATCAGGTGGTGACTCACTGTCACTGGAACTTTCAACTTGAATCTTTTCCTTTTCCTTTTCTTTTTGTTTGAATGCGTTATAATTAAAATCTATAGATTTTCTTTTCATCTCATCATCCTCTTCCCTGTTGAATTTCAGTTCTTCTTCGTACATAATTAACTTGCCAATTAATTCCTTAACTTGAAGTTTGCTAATATCACAGGACACTCTGAGTAACACTAATGTCTCTCTCCATCTTTCAGGAAGACATATGAGTAGACCTGTCAAAAAATCTTCAAATCTGCAGGCCGATCCGTTAGCCCGTGGATTTATGTGGGTTAGGGCCTTGAAAATTTAGACTCGCAAACATTCGAACCGCATTTGATCCAACCCGCAAAACCCGCAGCCCGCGCGGACTAGCCTGCCGGGTGTCCGCGGGTCCCGTTTGACCCGCAATTATAAGTATTACAAAAAATTATTCTTGAAAAATAAAACAAAATAATATAATATAATAAATTAACATGAGTGTGAAAAATATAGTTCAAGTTTTATAAAACCATACATAAATCATGAAAAAATTTGACTCATGTTAAATTTTAAACCTGACGGTAAGGTTGGTCGTGGGATAGATGGCGCTCATGTGGTTATTTGGAACATAATATAATTAATGTATTAAAAATTGATACAATAATTGTGAAAACGGATATACAAGACTACCATTTTGTTTATAATACAACGCTCTACTAATATTTTGATTTATGTATTTTAATTTTATTATTATAATTATATATATATATATATATATTACTATGAGTTTTTAAAAGTAACTTAGAAAAAATTAATAAATAAGAAACAATAATAATAAATGTATAATAATATTATGTATTAATATATTTGAATTGAAAATCCAAACATTTATTTATTTTAAAATTTTGATAATCAAGTCTCCAATACAAATTTTCAATGTAAAATTTTAGTGCAAATTTTGAGTACTGATTTGCACTCATAAGAGTAAAATTTCAATGCATAGAAAATATAATTTGATGATTTAAATTAGAAATTTAAATGGAAATTTTAACTATAATTTTCTAATAGAAATTTACATTCATAGTTTCCAATGTAAATTTTAAGTGTAAATTTATGATGAAATTTTATAGTTTTTATTTATGTATCATTATATTTTTATTATAGTTTTAAGTGGACGTTTCTAGTGGAAATTTCCTGTAAAGGTTTCTAATGAAAAATTTAAATGTAATTTTCCAATGAAATTTTACATTTTTCATTTATGTTTTAATGTGTCAACATTGTAATTTTAATGGAAAAATCGAACTGTAGAAAACCTGTGAAAATTTGCATTAAGAATTTTCAGTGACAACTTGCACTGGAAAATTCAATAATAAAATTTGAGAATGCATTTATTTTAGAACTTTGTTAATCAAATTTTCAGTATAATTATAATAAAAGTCAAATGGAAATTTGTATCAGAAATTTAAGTGGAAATTTGAACTAAACTTTTCTATTGAAAATATTTACTGAAAGTTTTTTGTGCAAATTTCCAATGAAAATTTTCAGTTAAAATTTACATTTTTAATATATGTATTAATATATTTTTATTTTAGTTTTAATTTGTTGAAAAATTAAATTTTTTATTTATATTTTAATATATCTGCATTGTAATTTTATGTGAAAAATTAAAATGTCAATTACCAGTGAAAATTCGCATCACAAATTTCCAATATAAGTTTGCACTGAAAATTTCCATATAAAATTTGCGGTTCAAATTTTTAGTGTGAAATTAAATTATTTATTTATGAGTTAAAATATTTAAATTAAAATTTTAATCATGCATTTATCTTAGAATTTTGTTAATCAAATTTTCAGTATAATTATAATAAAAAATAAGTTGAATTTAACACTAGAAATTTAAGTGGAGATTCCAATTAAATTTTCAATGGAAGTTTGTAGTAAACATTTTTTGTCAAAAATTTGCAATGAAAATTTCTAGTGAAAATTTAAATTTTTTATTTATGTATTAATATATTTTCATTATAATTTTAAGTAAAGATTTGAAGTGTAGATTTTCAGTGGAAATTTACACATGAAATTTCCAATATAAATTTGCACAAAAAAATTCAATAGAAATTTTCCTATGTACATATAATAAATAATATATATTACATGTATATGTAATAAATATATTATATGTATTAAATAAATTTATATAATAAATAATAAATATTATTATATATATATGTGTAGTAAATATTATATACATGAGTTGTAGTGTTAACGAGAGACGCAAGAGTATTGTTGTCCATAAACTGGTTTGGACGGTCAAGTTAAATAACCCACCTGAGATGATATTAATCCCATAAATCATCAAAGATATAATCTTTTAATGGTTGTTGTTGTTGTTAGGGATATTGTTAATTAAAAACTAAATATTTTCACCAAATCTCAAACATTTCTATTTTTATGTTCCACTTTATCATGGTTCATGAAGCAAAAAAATATTGTTATATATTATTTTTTTAAGCCTGTGGGTCGGCCCATTAGTCCGCGGGTCCCGCATGGTAGGGTCGGGCTTTTATTTTTTAAGCCCGCATTATTTGTGGACCAAGCCGGACCGCACAATAAAATCCGCAACCCGCATGATCTGCCCCGTAGCTGACTCGCCCCGCCCCGTTAACACCTCTATATATGAGTAATCTCATAATCAGATCTTTGTTAGACAGTGGATTTCCCAAAGAGCTCATGGTGTTCACAATTTCGTTGAACCTGAGATACATATCAGAAATTAATTCATCAAGCTTCATCTTAAAAGTGTAATACTTAATAGTATATATATTCAATCTCATTTCCTTCATATTAGTAGTTCCTTTATGCGAAAAATCTAAAGTATCACATATCTCAAAAAAAAATACAAGAAAATATTCTATTGAACTCTTCATCTCCTAAAGCACAATAAAGGGAATTCATTGCTTTACAATTATTATTATTATCATGATTGGTACCTTCAACCCATGTGACTCTAGCATTTGAAGGTAATTCATATTTATCCTCTATAGCAGTCCAAATTTCAAAACTCATATTCTCTGTATGCATTTTCATTTTGATCTTTCACTGAGCATAATTATTTCCATTGAAAAAATGAGGTTTGTTGGTATCAGAACCTTCTTGTCTATTATACATTTAAAGAGTTAAATTTAGTACTAATAGAAATTTAATATCTTTAAATCACAACTAAAAGAAAATTTAAAAAAGTTTTGAAAAACTTTGATACCAAAGCTTACTCCTTTGATACCAAATGTTGGTTGGAGTGAGTATCTCAAGAGATGGGTGAATTGAGTACCCAATAAAAATTTCTGTTAAAAAAGGATTTAAATAAAATCCCCCAATTAATTTAAATATAGCCCAGTAATCCAAAACAGAAAATTAATATAAGTTTTAACCTTTTAAAACATTTCTCAAAGATTGATTAGGTCTCAGTTAAAACAATTTTAAAAAACTACTTTAACTTTTGAAATCAATTTACTAAATCAAAATCTTATATAAACACTAATTAAGACTAACTATTAAAGTAGTGGTTTTGTTTTTCAGTTTAAAAATATTTATTTTTAAATCTTAGAAATAAAGTAAAACAAAAACAAAAACACACAGTGGAAAATGAATATAAGAGGTTCAGTCTCAATCTGAGACTTAGTTCTCTCCACTCAGAAATCACCTACCGCCAAGCAGTTTATATAAAATAAACCTTTTGATCCACAACCTGGATCAGGTATACAACAGTAAAACAATTGTCCATACCACACAGGACATCTTCCACAGTAATTGTGGGAGTACAAAAGATAACAGGCCACACGGGGATCTCTTCCACAATAATCATGGGAAATAAGAGTAAAAAATATTTGAGAAGATATCTAAGTATCTTCCGGTTTAAAGCAAGAGACAGTGTGTGTGTGTAGAAATACAAAGTATACAAACACTGCTCGTAATGTAAAGATAAATAAACAAATAGAGCAAGTAAAAGATGTAGAAAGATTGTGTTTCTCTATATGATATGTTTTGCAGCTTGTGAATCCTTGAGTGAAGTTCAAAATGAGGCTCGAGTTGAGTTTTTGAAATTTTTAGTAGAACAGTGTGTCGTAAGATCCTTGTGTTCTGACTGTAGGATTTGAATGTTCATTATGCTCCACTCTCACAGTCATGTGTAAGCAATATGCATCATGTAGGTACTCTTCAGGTTCTTGCAATAAGTTTCAGCTCTTGGGTACATGAATTGTAAGTCTTGGCATATGCACTCTATTTACACATCTTCGCACAAGGGAGTTTGCTTTAACTTTTAACAGCAGTAAGAAAAAAGAATCAGTTGGATCCTATGCTCCTTATACTGCAAGTCTGACATGAATTTTAATGCCATTCTGCAATAGTTAATGCACAAGCATTAAAATATGTTTCACAAATAAGTTCTATAATCTAGCTGTTAGAATTATTTAATTCAAAATAATAAACAGAAGAATAGTGATGGTGAGTCTTTTGAATAATGACACACTCAGGTGGCGTCTGAGTTTGGCGGTGAGACACACTCTGGTGGTGTCTGAGTCTGGCGGTGAGACACACTCTATCAGTATCTCAGGTTGGCGGTGACTCTTCTCAACAGTAGGTGTCTTCGTCACTTTACCAAATTTCCATTCTAGCGGTGACTCTTCTGACGGTAGGTCATCTTGACACTTAGGAAATTTCTCGGTTCAGCGGTATGTCATAACCGATGGTGAGTAATCTTTATACTAACCAAATTTCTTATTCTGGCAGTGACTTGCTTCTGACGGTGGGTAAATCCCATACTTAGCCAAAAAAACCATCTTAGTTGTGAGTCTTTATGGACAGTGAGTCTTTATGGACAGTGAGTCTTTTTGACACTTTTCCATATTTAAACATTGACGGTGAGTCATTGCTGATGGTGACTCTTTTCCATGCTTTGTGAAATTTTCATCTTGGTCACATCCACAACGGTGACTAAAGTCTAGCGGTGAGTGTTTCCAACACTTAGCCAAATTTCACTTCAGCGGTGAGTTAGCCTCCGGTGCTGAGTCATCCTTGGCGGTGACTTAACTTTAATGATGAGTCTTTTCCAGACTTAACCAAAATCTCACCAATATATCTTATAACATAAAATGCTATCATAAAACATAAAAATCATTAATGACATAATAAGCATGATTTTGTGATCATTAAAACAAGGGTGTCCCCAACCTCAACAAGGGTGCTAACAATAACAACAAAACATAATTTTTCCCACTTTATTGCAACTCAGAGACCCGCTATACAGTGCTAGCCAGGAACTGTCATAGTTCTCATGTCTAAGTCATAGGCACCCTATATCCTGTCTACCCTGTCCCAAATTAAGGCAAAGAGAGAAGGCAGGTTAATGAATTTCTATGCTATGATACCATTTTGTAACACCACGATGTGAACTACTGATAAGTGTATTCCATGCATACATTTTAGAGTGTTTTAATGTATTGATTTTGTATTTAAATGAATAATATTGCCAATTTTGGAACGGATTGGCTTGTTTTATGTTTTACAGCAGAAAACAATAGATTTATGAAAAAAGAATGAAAAGGGATTAAAATTGGTGTTGAAAGACCTTCGCACCGCGAACAAAGCGAAGCGGCGCAACACCGGATTTTTGAGAAAGAAGCAGAGCTGGAAAACTGGAGCAGAACAGTTTCACGTCGTGTAATGCAATTACACGTCGTGAGTTTTCAAAGGAAGTTGTCGCGCAGGACAAGTTGTGACGCCATTACACATTGTGAAAGACCATTACACGTCGTGTAACTACATTACACGATGTGACTTTTTTCAAGATGAGTTTTTTGAATATTTACACTGAAATTCATGGCGTCCTTCGAAACTGTGAAAATCGAAAGATTGCACAATGTGAAACTCCTTTACACATCATGACGTCGTTGGGATTCAGAAAAATAAATGTGACACGGCTGAGGGTGTTGACCGATTTTCCTATAAATTAATACCTCAACCACACATCCACTAGAGTCTAGGACTAAAGGAGTTGGAGCGATGTCGACAGACGACTGCTACGCGTGGAGTGGTGATCTGGAGCCTTACTTCACCGCTATTCTTCACCGCCATTCTTTCTCGGGTACTCATGATGCTCGTTCTCATCATGCCTAGCATGAGCGAGTAATTTCTTTTGTGTCGGGTAATGAGATTGTAGGGGGATGTGTTGCTAGGGATTATTTCTTTTTATTATTCATGTTTTGTATTGTTGCAACTCGTTATATCAATTCCAATATTCTTCTTTTTGCAATTGCATGACCATTGCTTGTGATTTGAGGATGTTTATTTCGTTGCATCAATTAATTGGCTTATTTTGTGTATGAACATTATGCAATCTAGGTTAGTTATATTTAAACTGGGTTTTGGTGTTGGATTGGTGTTGCCCGATCCGGTTGGGCCGAATGCTTGTGGCCCGCAACTGTCGCGGGTCGAGCTGACCGACCGACACCGACAGGCACTGTAGCGGTGCGGACTTCGGGGTCAACTTCACTGTAGCGCTTTTGACTTCCAACCGGCAGACATTGTAGCACTTTTGACAAAGTGAGTCGCCGATCACCGTTGCAACGCGGACTACTCTTCGGAACAATGGATCGTCTTCTTCATATGTAGCTCATTTCGGGCTAGGGTTTTACTACTGAAATCCTCTGTAATTTCGTGCTCCCGAATCATAGTGAAATTTTGTCTCTCCCATGGACGTAGGGATTTTTCTCGAACCACGTAAATCGTTGTGTCCTTTACTTTCTTTCTTTTCATTTTTCCTCGTTTCTGTCGTTGTGTCTCCCGACGATTCCGCAACAATGATTTGGTTAATCGCATTCCCTTTATAAGACATTAAGAATGATTTATTACGCTAAGGAATTAGGATATGAAGTATAGAAGAACCCAACCTAAAGAAACCTAGATTGAACTGAGAGTGATTTAAGTTGAACTAAAAGATAATGAAATGGTTTCAAAGAGTAACACATTTTAAGGTTGAGTTTTTCATAATTCCCTTATTATGTAAATATTGATCACTCATGATTCACTCATTTGGTTTTAGAAATGGCTGGAGAAAGGAGAAAGCAAGTTAATAATAAATATGATGAACCATATAGTAATGAGCAACCAAGTGGGATAGAAGTTGGCATTGAAAACCTTGTTATGCTCGCCCAACTATCTCGAGTTATGACTAATAACTTGAGTCTTTCCAAACATCTAAACTCACCAAAGAAGAGAACGATGGAGTTTCATAGAAGATCAGGTGTCAAAGATGATGAAGGAAAAAATATTCAACTTCCTACATGTCAAAGATGCGGGAATAAGCACCAAAGGGAATGTCTCGGAGGGAAAAAGTGTTTTAAGTATGGAAAGAGTGGTCATCAAGCTCATGATTATCGAGTTGGGATGAAGAAATTGATCAATAAAACAGAGATGAAGAATGTCCAATGATTCAAATGTCTGGAGTTTGGGCATTGTGAAAAACAATGTCCTAACAGGATAGCTAACAAGGATAACAAACATTAGCAACCTCCTAAAACAAGGAAACAAGGGAAATCTTATGTTATCCCTTCTACTGAAAGTACATCATGAAAAAAAAAGGATAAAGGGAACTTTCTCCCTCCACTCTAGACTTATGGATATCCAATTGGAATCTAGTTCTAACCACCCCAGTTGGCCTAAAATGTTTTCTAAGAGAATCAAATCAACACACTTAATGATTCGATATTATCTCCTATTATTATTGTATCCTGGTATGATGTTGATGGGAATATTATTAATGTGAATCTTATTAATTCTTCCTTTAGGGGAATTTAATTTGATTTTGGGCATTGAATAACTCTCTTTACAGGGAATCCACGTCAATTATGAGAACAAGGAGCTTACAATTCATATTTCAAATCAACTTATGATCATCTATCATTACAAGGATGACTATGAGCCCTTCTGGAAAACGGATTCCATTATAGGAGTTACTATACTTAATAATAAAGGATGGTCAAATGGTTAGAAAGAAACTCGATATTTGGATATGCCTCTTAGAAAGGAATATATGAGTTTCATAATCTCACCTGAAATAGTAAGGTTGATACCACATTGGAAATTAACTCTCGAGTAATAGCAATCTTATGGATACCCTCAACTATCTTCTTTAGTAAGTGGTAATTAAAATTGAAAGGATTCAATTTATTTAAGGGGAAGAATATAACGATCCAAGATTTCAAATCCTTTAAAATACATATTATGTTCTGTAACTTGTGTCACATGCTACACCCAACGTAAGCGAAACACAACATAATAAGAGAAAAATATTAATAAATCTATAATAAACACTAAGATGGTATACCATTAAATATTCATAAGGTGAATAATTCATAGAAGTTAATATTGAAAAATGTTATTTTCAATAAGTCGTTTTCTTTTTATTATGTGTTTTCTTTTAAAAGCTAAATTTTAAAATTTTAAAATTTATATTTTACAAAATAAAATTCATTTTTTAATCACTCACATCAAAGTTTACTTGGTATAAATTTTTGATTTTTTTCTGAAAAGGTTGTTTTTCAATAGAAAAATACGATTCTTGTGAAAATTATACTTTTTATGATTTTATCATTATGTAAGCTTATCCTAAAAAATTACAAAACCATTTAAGTAATAAAATAAATATTTAAAGAATAAAATTATGCATTTTAAAATATTCATTAAACTTATAATTCTATGTCCAATATTCTTTAAAACTAAATTAAAATGTTACTTTAATAAAAAAATGTTTTCAGACTTTTCCTCTAATTAAGTGTTTAGATATTGAAATCCAGTTTTGTCTTGCCTTGAAAGTCTCCTACCATTTATTTTTCGTATAATAAATCAATTTATGTCATTAAAATCAGCATTCAAGATAATTATATCTTATATATAAATTTAAAGCTTAAAAACGTTATTTTTCTAAAAACTGTTTTTACACGATTAAGTGTTTTTTAAATTTAAATTTTCACACCTTTAGAAAATTTATGTGTTTAAATGATTTTCAAATTTGAAATCATCAGGTTCAAATTAGGTAAAAGGATCCAATCTTAATTTTTTCCATTAATGTTAATTACTATGGTTAAAAATTAATTACCAAGCAAAAAAAGTTAATTTGGGTAAAAGGTTAAGTAAAAAAACAAAAGCCTTAAATCACTCTTACCTTGTCTCAAAATGAATGGATGAGAGGAGTTTTGACCTTAGGTTGTCCCACACCCCCTCTTTGTCTAGTTTTGAGTTGTTGACCCTTGAATAGTGTCATGACATTATTGAAAAATGATGATCATTTCCAAAAGTGTTCCATTTCTCCTCCTATAAAAGGGTACCACTTATGCCCTTCAAAGATGTATTTCACCTTCGATTTCCTCCTTGAAACTTTTCCCTTTTACTCTCCCTGGAACCCTCTCCCACAAACATAAGTCTATGATCACTCATAGTTAGCTTAAGCCCTTCAATTTCAATGGAATTTCTAATATCAAGTTTCCAACATAAGTATTATCTCCTTAAATGTTTCTTCTTAATCTTACTCTTCCAAATATCTTATAACCATAATAATATGATGACTTCAGTATCATTATTATAATGAGTTTTTGTTATTGTTGGAATCGGCATCCCACATCGGACTTGTGGTCTTATATGGTCTTTATTATTCATTATAAAATAACTTCAAGGCCTCTCTTAGAGAGGCATCTTGGGTATTGGATTCACCTCTATTTATCATTCTACATGGTATCGGAGGGGGTTCTCTAAACCCTACCCCTCCCTCCCCGTCTCTTTTTTTTTCTCGGCCGACACGTAAAGATTTTCCCACGTGGGGGGTGGTGGCTCCCAACCAAATTAGTCGCACCCCCCCTGCCAGCTTTCCTCCCTCCCGACAGATCGAGCCTCGACGGTCCTCCACTCGTCTCGTCTGGGCTTCCTCCTCGTGTCGTCCACCTCTGAGCGTCGGCCCTCCCGGCGCACCTCCTGTCGTCGCCCCTTCGGCCTCGTTTATCTCATGTGGCGCCGACCGCCGAGCCGCCTCGTTGTTCGTTGACTGCCACTACTCCGCCCGGCCTCCCGGTAGTGCGACCTCCAGATCCCCTCATCGTCATTCAATCAGATCCTGACCGCTCGCTGTCAGACCCCAGCAGTAGTCTTCCCACTGCACGGCATTCCCAATCGCCGGTCGTCGTGCGCTTTGCTAGACCAACCCGCCGTGTCGGCCATCACTGGCTCCCTCCCGGCGTCTCCACCCTCGGCGGTTCCTCCCTCCCAACGACTCCCTCCCGGCAGATCCCACCTAGCGGCTCCCTCATGGCGAAGCCCTCCTTGCGCACAACGCGCGATAGCACCCCACCTCTATGTGCGGCTATCCCAGCCTTCCTCCCTCCCGACAGCCTCTCCCTACGCAATCCCCTCCCTCTACCCGTTGCTCCAGTCTGGCAACCCTAACCAGCGGCGTCCCTTCCTCCGACAACCGGCTGCCCTCCTCACTGCGCCGTCCAGATCTGGAGCGCTGCCTCCGCTGCCCGTCGGCCCCGCCTGTGCTTGCGTCATTCTCCCTCCTATCGGCCCTCTGCGCACCGGTTGGGTCTCCCTCCACCAGACGCAGCTCGCCGGCAGCGACCCACTCCACCCCGGCTTTCCCAATGCACAATCGTCCGGCCTCGCCTGTGCTGTTTTCCCGACGCTCCGTCGTCCGGCCCCGCCAGTGCGGCTTTTTCGACGCTCCGTCGTCCGGCTCTGCCTATCATTGCATCCTCATTCCAACTATTCCTACTGGTTCTGCATGACGAGCGTTATCCGTTGGTTGGCAATCTTTTTCAGCAGCACCATCTATCAACTTCTTGAGGGGAGACAGCAGTCATGGCGGTTTATCTTTTGTTCTGTTTAGTCTTGTTTTGTCATCAAGCTGGGTATGTCCATCTTGAGGGGGAGTGCTGAAAGTGTATTTGCTTTGGTTGGTTTTCTTTAATTATGTGTCCAATCTAGGTAGACCTAGCTTGAGGGGGAGTGTTGGAGTCTGCATCCCACATCGGACGTGTGGTTTTATGTGGTATTTAATATTCATTATAAAATAACTTAAAGGCCTCTCTTAAAGGGGCATCTTGGGTATTGGGTCCACCCTCTCTTATCATTCTACAGTTATATTAATGAGACAACCATCAATTATTCATCTCTATCTACTTAGAAAAACAAAAGAATATTGTTAGTGCGTTGCGTAGACTATCACATCCACGAAGCGGTGTCGTTTATTTTTTTTCATTAACGCCTTTCATGGGTGGTCTTAATGGTGATAATGATGAATAAATATGATATATCTAATGTAATTATGATTCTGAAAGGTCAATTTAAAATTCACCTTCACCCCCTCTCAAACGTTGAGAAACAGGAACGCTAAACATGCATACGTGAGGATTCCACCTCAACGATGAAACATGTTTCGTTTTTCATCTAGATTTTCAAAAATTATTGAAACTTCTTAAAATTTGGTTCACCATGATAAATAAATAAAAACAATATCATTATACTTCTGTTATAATGATATTATGTCAAATGAAACACCTCTTTAATCATACTCGTCAATCGAGTTAAAGCGTGTTCATATTTGGTTTGATTTAACCGCCTACGTGAACAATGCTTTAAAATCCGATTATGGATGATATGGGAACATGAAAACTAAATTTATTATAATCTATTAAGAAAATCATGATTAGTATATGGTTCTAAAAATATTATATCAACTATTTAACTTATTATAAAAGGGTTTTCGTCTCAATTTCCCTTCATTGAGACGTAGTTTTTATTTATGCACCAATTCTTATTTAAGTAGTGGCTATACTACCTAATTGATATAAAAAATCATGAATTATCTTTTATTCATGGTATTTGAAATTTAATTTCATGCTCCCACTTTTATGGGTTTTTTATTAAATTTTTACCTCGTAATGGTTTCATCTCAAAATTTCATTATTTGAGTACATTTTCTTTTTTGCGTCTAATTCTATTTATGTGGTGTATATACTGCCTATTTGAGATATGATATCATGAATTACCTTTCATTCATAATAAAAGTTCAATTTTAATATCTCTTTCACGAGATTTTTATTTAAATGCTCCTCAAGTTGTAAGAGGTTTTCATGACTCAAATCTCTTGGGTCATAATCACTCTTCTTTGACTACTATCTTCCAAAATTGATCTATTATAACTTATGATGATGTTATGTTGTATTTTCACATTCTTTTCTAGAAAAATAATGTTTCACAAAGTATTATTCCTTGATGATTCTATGGTTTAGTGAAAATGATTTTTTATTAAGGATAATTCTCATTGCTTTTAATGGATTTTTCATATATATCCATGTTTTTACTTCCCACCAATGTTCTTTGTTTCCTAGTAGAGACTCAAATTATTTTCACCGCCAATGATACTTTTTCATCCCTTTAGTCAATTTAAAATAAAGGTTTCATCATCCATTTAACGATATGGGTTTTCAACAAGGTTATTTCAAAATGTTCAGAAGGTTTTTTTATCCTCTCCGAATAAAAAATTTTATCATCAACATCACATTTCCTTTTGATAACTTTTACGTCTTTTCTAGGTTTCATTATTAAATATTATACTTAAAAATAAAAAATTTCAAAGTATTTTCACTTATTTTATTGAAAACTTTATTTTTTTCAAGTTTCCATTATTAAATATTCTTTTTAAAAGTAAAGTTTTCAAAGTATTTTCACTTTGTTTTGTTGAAAATTTTATGTCTTTCAAGTCTCCATTATTAAAAACTCTTAAAAATAAACGTTTTTCAAAGCATTTTTACTTTTAAAATGTTTTTTTTGGAAAATTTTGTATTTTCACTTATATTTACATTCCAGTGTTTATCTTTTATAAAGTGATGTTTTGATCACTCTTTATAAGTTATTATGATATGATTTCTTTTGGAAAATGAGAGTTCTGATATCCTATGATTTCTTTAGTTCATGTTATGTGATTATTTTAGGTGATGAAGTTTTCAGTTTCAAACGATTTAATTCATAATGTTATTTTATACCATTTGGATGTTTTATGAAACCCATTTTATTTTAGTGTGTTCTTCATGAAAAGTGAATGATTTCCATTTGGATGTTTAAGAACCCCATTAGGTTTCCATGGGTTCATTAATATATGTTTATTATTGATTTTTTTTATGGCAAAAACATGTATGGATGATGACAGGTGGGGTCCTATATTGCCCTCCAATATATGGGTTTAAGTTTGTCTCATGAGCTCAAAAAGGTACACAAGATGATTTATCACAAGCCAAAAGGTACACATAAGGATTTATCCCAAGCCAAAGAGGTACGCGGGAGGATTTATCCCAAGCCAAGAGTACAAAGAAGAATTTATCCCCAAGCTAAAGGGGTATGTAACATCTCAGCTTTTGCCATGTAAAGCTTTGAAATATATCTAATAATGTTTTCAGATATAGGCGCTAAGATGGCACGAGATTTTGAGGTCCGATGAGCCCGATATTGATATTATAAAAATATTAAATATATTAACATCACGCACACGCAGTTTTTCTGAAATAGTGGAATAACTCTCAAATAAAGTCTCAGATTGGAAATCTAAGATCGACGTTGAGTTCAGAGTGTGTGTTTTACCCTAGGTGCTACATAACTTTGGAGTGCGTCTGACGCTTGGGTTATGTGTGGTTGTGGGCAGATAAATGAATTGATTTATTTATTTATTTATTTATTTATTGTTAAATCACCATGACCTAAATCCCTCCTCTATAAATACCCAATTATGGGTAAAACCCAGGGTTAGCTGCATAACCCTGGAGACCCGGAGAGGAGTCGTTGTAGATCCTTGGTGAACGACAACGAATCAAAATCATGATCGAGGATCATTTCGCCAATGGAGGTTGTGGATCTCGCCAGTGACGTCGACGTGCAACCGTTCTTCATTAACGATCGATCCAACCTGAGGTAGAACGTTGTTTTATGTGGATCTATCCCCGTTTATTTATCTCACGACGAACGTGAATCAATTCTTCCAACAGTTTGATATGCGGGTCAATCATGCTTGCGGGTTCGGGTTTATTCTTCCTGGGATTTAGGGGAATTGAAATTGTTAATTGATATCACTCTTCATTCGTCGTTCCAACGGCAAAGAATCGAGGTCAACCCGAACACAATCAAGGTTTGTTCCTCATTTTATGGTTTATGGCTTTCTCTCCCCATTCTACGTGCGATCGTCATTGGCATTTTATTTGGTCGGTGGCACGACAAATACCCGATGAACGGTTGTTGCACAAACGATCTTTGGTGCAACGAATCGTTACCACGGGTTCGGGATAGAGATCAATGGCATGGCGACAATGCGCGACGATGGATCGACATTGGATCAGGAGTTTTCATCCCCAGCATGGACCTCTCGGCACGGGGATGCGGTGGGAGATACGACTCAAGCGGATTGGCGATCAGATTCCGACGAGCAGCGACGAAGAGGGTCGATCAACACAAATCCACGATCCTTGGTCAGTATCACAGCTGGATCGAAGGCCGAAGGCATGAGCGAAGACACGTGAAGGAACCGCAGAATCTGGAAAATTTTGTGGTACACGGCATGTACTCCGAAAGAACACGTGTTGTGTGGGCTCAACTGCAGCATTAGGGTTTACGCGGAAGTTAAATATCACGCGTCGTGTGACGGCTGCCACACACTGTGTGACCCGATATTGGTGGCTCAGCGTGTACTCTAGGAGTACACGGGCACGTACACAGTCAGGCACACATGCACGGGTAGAGTACACGGGCATTGTTTGGTACTTGGACACAATCGAGTACACGGGCAGGACCAGTGTCCACAGGCACGACCCAAAGTACACGAGCACGACTAGGTGCACACGGGCACGGGCAGGCAGCACGTCGAGTGTTGGCTCAACCTCTACACGTTGAGTACCCATAAGGGACACATCGTGTATATGGAGGTTCACATGTCGTGTGAGATGGCAAGACACATGCAAACCAGGGGTTGGCAAGACACGCTACACATTGTGTACTCCCTCTAAAAATCTTTAGAGCTCTTTGTTTCTTCAGTATAGACCAGGTTCAGTTGAGTGCAATACCTTGGTCCTTTCCCACAAGGGTATCGTGCGACATTACGTCCTCGACATAGGATTGTGATCCCCTCTGTGGGTTTAGTATTGGATAGAGTTCGATGTATCCCCTTGTGGGACTAAGGTGGGGTCCTCTGTCATTTCTAAATGGAGTTCGTGGTATCGGCGTGACCACCATGCACAGGATGTCGATCCCCTTTTTAACAGGCTAGTCTAGTAGGGTTTGTGGTGTCCCCCAGTGGCCATGGGTGTGATATCCTACCTGGATGATGAGATCTTCTGAGATCCAGTGAGTACTTCTTGAGACCCGACAAACACGACTTCTCGGATGAGCGCCTTCAATGACATCATAGCTCTTGGAGTGAGTACTCTTAGAACAAGTGTTACCTTGAAGTCTCATACAGTAACTTGTGGGTGGCAGTGTTGGTTGAGACCCCTTGAGACCGGTTGTCTGTTATGAGTATATTTGGGTGTTTATTATTGATATGTCTCTTATCTTATTATATTAACATACCTGGTGTTGAGCTAACTATTCTTGATGCTTTATGTTTAGTGATTTTGAGGTGTCGTATTGGGTATTATTATACACAACTCTGCATAAGCTTTGCTCACACATGTCGTCTCTTATACAGACGATGGGCCTCTTTTGAGGGTCTCTTATGAGGACTGAGAACAAGAGGAGCTTAGATTGAGCTAGACAGACCAAGGTGTTTATCGGGTGTTGCATTTGATAGTAGTTCCCTCCACCTATGAAGGTTGGATTCCTTTGCAGTTTTGGTTGGGCTTGTATTTGGATCCTTTATCGCTTTCAGTACTTTTTGTCGTACTTTGATTGTGGGATAGATGTTATGCATGCATTAGTATCAATTGTGGTGTTTTACTTTCTCATCATTGTATGGGCTTGGAGATGTGTGTGTGCGTATAGGTACATTAGGCTTAATGTCTCTCATGTGTGGGATATGCCTACTCGACGCTGGTCGTCAGCCCATGGCCTATTGGTGGCGAGCTTAGGGTAGTCACACTCAGCTAATCGTCGGCCAAACGGGCCCTGGTGGGTCGAGTCGTGACATAGTGGTATCAGATGTGTTATTTTACTTTCTCAGCATTGTATGGGCTTGAAGATGTGTGTGCATACATGTACATTAGGCTAATGTCTCCCATGTGTGGGATATGCCTACTTGACGTTGGTCGTCAGCCCCTGGCCTATCGAAGGCGGGCTTGGGGTAGTCACACTCGGCTTATCGTCGGTCAGGCGGGCCTCGGTGGGTCGGGTCAGGACAGAGTGGTATAAAAGGTGTGGTTCTACCTTAGGACCGGAGCATAGATTCTTTTCTAGTTGTGAGATTACTTTGGGATTTATGGCAATGGTGTTAAAATGTTTTGAGTTCAATTTTCAGGCCATGGTGTCTAGTGTTGATGCAGCGGTTGACGTATCCATTCACCATGCCTCTGATAACCTGATTGTTGACTCAGTACGTGTAGACACTAGCTGCAGGGAAAACATTTGTACATGCATCATATAGGAATGGGTAATGGTTTTCATATCCTTCTTGAATCAATTCCTCAGATATACTTATTGAACGCAGTCCCTCTTGTTTATTTTCAGGATGCCTCCACAATGATTTTCAGTCAAGACTTCAGAGCGTGATCATGAGGATGATCCAGCAAGTGATGGGGCTTCAGTACAAGGTATTGTATAGGAGGTGGTGTCTCCTGATGGTTTGTCAGTTATACCCCCACCTGTTCAGCAACAGTTAGCGTCGACAATACCGATCAAGAATGTGTGCAGGCTGAGTGCATTGCATGAGTTTCAGAGACAACGACCTCTCAGGTTTTGAGGCGAGTCAGACCCCTGAGTAGTTAAAGGACTGGCTAGAGGCAGTCACTCGAGTTTTACGGCTCGTGAGAACACCTACAGATCAAATGATGGTCCTAGCAGCGAGTCTTATGCAAGGCTCTGTTGGGCGATGATGAATAGTGACTCAATCACACGACGAGACAGCTCTCTCTTGATCAAATTTTGAGCGTCTCTTTAGGGAGTTCTATTCGGCCACGTTGCGATCAGTACACATCCAAGAGCTTCTACATTTACAGTAGGGCAGTATGATCGTGACAAAGCATTCAGTGAGGTTTACTGATCTCTCGCGATACTTCCCTAAATACGGTACAAGATTCGTTCTTCAGAGCGTGAACCTTCAAGCAAAGCTTACATCGAGATATCAGGGCTTCGGTGATATTTCTTTACATTCCCACCTAAGTTGAAGTGGTCGAGCAAGCTTCAGTTAGAAAGAGCTTCTTGGCAAAGCAGACACCAACGATGGGTGCTGGTAGTGGGCACCCAGGAGGAAAGACCTTTGGTGATTATATGATGGATTATGTGGTTGCATGATGATGCATGTTTGTGTGTGATGGTCGGTGATAGTCGTTTTTAGTATCAAAGATAAATGTGACCAACCCCATAGAGGGGAGAGACAGGTTTGGAGGACCCTAAAGGATATTGAGGTACATAAGGACCGAAAAGACGGGTTGGGGTCAAGAGATGAAAATGTGATTAAGGAACCCATGTAGGGTGTTTGTGCTATGAAGTGACCTAGGGGGGCCCAATGGGCGTCGCGTTATCATGTTAACTCAAGGAGGAATGGTGTGAGATATGGGTGGTGATGATTTCAAACATCACCTTAAAACTCGAATCATTTATGTGAGCCTAATGTTGTTGTAGTAGCGCAGGTAAGTTGTGGGCTTGAGAGGCAGACCACAACTGTGTGTGAGCCTAATGTGTGTGCACGATGCATGGAAAATGAGGGTTCAGATGTAAGAGAGATGTGACCCCAGAGTGATGGAGGCTTGTACTTGGTTTCGGGTAGGGGATGACGTCCACAACTGTGTGTGAGCCCAAGTGATAAACATGATTTGTGTCATCGGGAACGATGATCATGGTTTGTTTGCTTATTATCTTATACTTTATTAAGATTGGGTCTCCCTTTACTATTGTTTTCTGACCACAAAATTTGGATGAATCATGAACCATGTACACAATCACATGCATACACTTAATTCACAAAAACGATTTCTCAAGATATCCGATCCAAATGTTATATCCACCCCCTATGTGCATGCATTGGATGGACCATCCAAGGGAACCTTTTTGAGGTTATCTTTCAACTAGCCTTAAGATTTTGGGTATTCCTACATCTGGTCATTACAAATTTCCTTTTAAGATTCAATTTAATTTTAAAAATCCATTTAAATCAAACAATTTTGCATCGTTTTGCAAGTCTAACCAAACACCATCAAACATCATCTAGATATACACAATCATCATGGAATGTTCGTATTCTTTGAACGGTAATAGGATAGGTACATCCAAATCTTTCATGGAAAGAGAAGATGTCAAAAGTCCCGGAGTCAAAAGAACATGTAAATGGTCACCAACCCACTTAATTTTAAACATAAAACATCAACTGATATCACATATCCCATTTAGACTAAAAATAAGCTAATTAATTGATAACATAATTAATCCTGTTTGTCATGAATAACATGATAAAATTTTATGACATGATAATTTTAAAATTTAATCTAGTAAATTAATTGCAGGAAATATAAATTTTTAAAACATCATGGCCACACTTTGTAAGGCTAAGAGTATAGTAGTCTCATAATCATCTAAGAATACACACAAACATGACATTCAACGTGATTCAATAAGCCAGTAAACAAAATCTCATAATATATTTCACCATGGAGTATTAAATAATTAATTTTCATGAAATAATACTAAAATAATTACATAACAAGACTTGATTTTGATGTCAAATTGAATCAAGATTATATTGAGATCAACGTTCAATATATTTTAAATGTAAACCAACAATTTTTTTCTGAAAATGAGTTGACCCAGGTTCTGTATTTTCAATCCAAAACATGAAAATGCAAAATTTATACCATTAATTTCATCCAAAAAAAACACCATGTCATTGAACTTGAAATCAAAAAAGAAAAACGGCTTGGACAAAAAAAAATTGATTTTTTAAAATTTCTTTAAACTCCAGTGTCAAATATGTTTTTAGAAAATAGTTTTGATACCGACTATTGAGATCAACGTTCAATATATTTTAAATGTAAACCAACAATTTTTTTCTGAAAATGAGTTGACCCAGGTTTTGTATTTTCAATCCAAAACATGAAAATGCAAAATTTTTACCATTATTTTCATCCAAAAAAAACACCATGTCGTTGAACTTGAAATCAAAAAAGAAAACGGCTTGGACAAAAAAAAAATTGATTTTTTAAAATTTCTTTAAACTCCAGTGTCAAATATATTTTTAGAACATAGTTTTGATACCGACTATTAGATCCATGATTCTAATAGGAAAAGTTTTACTTGAAATCATATCCAAATATATTTTAACAAATTAATTAGCTTATTTTTAGAACATAGTTTTGATACCGACTATTAGATCCATGATTCTAATAGGAAAAGTTTTACTTGAAATCATATCCAAATATATTTTAACAAATTTCTGGATATAATCAAATATACACGTGAAACGCATGGCCGTTCTGAAATCAAGCACAGCCTTCACTTGTTTTCTCTAGCCCTTGTGTATTTGGGATTTGGGTTTCAAAAGAGAGAAAAAATTGTGAGATCGTGTTACCCAAGTTGCTTTTCCGGAAAAGAGATGTATTTATACTCAACAAAGCAAGGGCACGTGATAAATTGTCCCAATGTATTAAAGTTCTTCTCTATTGTATATGACCAAGAACAATCTTTAGACGATTCAACAGGATAATATGTATCAAAAAGGCCAATGAAATGCAATGAAACCCAATAAAATATATGTAATGAAATGCAATGAAGAATACTTACTGATGGCATCAAAACCAGTCAACGTTTTGGGCTGAAGCCTTGGGCTGCTGCTTCTTTGGCTTTGGGTACCTGTTGTTCTCAGCCCTGGCTTTTACAATAAGAGAATAAAGCAACACTGCCTCGGCCGAAGTGTCATAGGGCATGTTCAACATACTGCAAAAACGGCCTTGGGCTGAGTTTGATACAAAACTTATCAAATTTGGGTACATTTATATTCAGATTATTTGTTAAAGAACATGTTTTTTTCCTAACCACAAAAAAAAAAAAAAATTAAAATAAATATTTTTCCAACTGCATATGAAAAGAGAGAAGTGCTTTTCTGTACTGTCTAATGCAGCCTTTATCTGTCGATTTGAATAGAACTTGGCTAGGTCAATCTTATCCCCCTTTCTTCTGTAGTTTTTATTTTGTATTTCCTGTCAATCTGAGCTCATACGACTCTTTATCTCTATAAATAGAGTTTCGACCTCACTCTAGAGGCACGGTTTCTGAGTCTATATTTTATTCAAAAATGAAGATGAATATTCAGCCAATCTTATAACCTGTCAAGCAGCTCCTCCAGAACGATTCGTTGTGAAGGCGTAACATAATGGATGCACCTTCTAGGGCACTGGCCGACTGCAAGCTGAACTTCGTAATCTTCAACAAACCCTGGTTAGCATTAACTCTGCGGTTAAATAATGGAATGGGTGTTCATTATAGTATTACAGTTCAACATGAACCAAATTAATAACAGATTGATCTTTTAATAAACCAAAGTTCATGCAGATACAGGTTATTTTATGTAGAACCATGCAGGGGCACAGGCTGACCTTGAGATTTTGCCCGGGCAGTACCGGTTGAGGATTCAAACACAAATGCATGAGGTGCTCTTTTCACACATGAAGATGGGCACCCTGCACTGATTTTAAAGACACTGCACATTATGCTTCAAAGAAGAAAAAAAAGGAAACAAACATAGGTAATATTATCTTCAACATAAGCAAAAAATAACCAAATCACAAGAATGAATGAAATTAGTTAAAAATGGTAGGATACAATGAATTCATCATAAACTATAATGTGTTCTCAAAGATATCCATGAATCAACATTTACACGCTCATGATTAAACAAGACCATTTGTGGAAAAATAAAATTAAATGCACTACTTTTTCCCACATAGCTTGGATCCCAAAAACGCCATTTTTTCATTATGAAGTGCATCAGAGAGGTGGTACATTTAACCCGGGGTCTCAGCTTTGGGCCCAAACAGCCCAGGCTAAAACCGGTTCGATAAGTAATTTTATTAAAAGTTTAATTTATTATATTATATTTTTGTTTTTATTTTTGTATTTAAAATTTTAACTATTTTAAAAAATAAAGAAAAAATAAATAGGCCAACCTAGATGGGCCGCTTATAGGCAGACCCAAAAGCTCAGACCATCAGGCTAGACAGTGCCAAACCCTCCAACTTACCATAGTGCAGGCCAGCAGCCCTAACTTAGCTCATTCATGAAACAGCACCCAAAAATACCAGAACAAAGAATCAGAATACAAGTGACATGAGTGACTTGTTTCCATTTCTGTTGTAATAGCATAAACTCCAGTTCCCATTTCATAGTGAGAGGGCCAACACATTTTTCAAAGATAGTTGATCAAACACTCCGGTATGCAAAAAGAATCAAGAAAAACACGTGCCAGCAGAATCCAAGGGATGGAGAGAGAATTTTCTGTTTTGCTTTGATATGCTGTTAGTGGTGAGTTGGATGTAGAAAAACCAGTTCTCATCTCATGTGCCATCTTCACTTCTTCAGATCTGCAAGTCAGTACCACCTTCTTCATGTCACAAGTTCACAGATTAGTCTGTGTGTATGTTTCTTTATGATTTTCTTGAAAACGTCTGTTTTTTACGCTTCCTTTTCACAGGCCCGTTTTGGTCATTCCAGGTCTCACATGACTCTCCAGCCTTCCAAAAGCAGACGTCCTCTCGATCACTAGTGGTGGTGACAATGACACCTTTTGTCGAATGAGAGAATAGGAGCTCATCAAACAAAGGATATCTACTATATATACTAATCATGGTTTTCCATCTGTCATGTGTCATACTCACGTTCATCCGCATCATTTTTCCCATATGTGCCCGTCCTCCAATTCTCCACGTCGCCGGTATCTAAACATTTCTCCGCCTCCCTCTCCCGCTCCCATCGGGATTAACCTGAAACTACTCGCTCCCCTCCCGACTCCCTCCCCGATTTCCCTCCCCAAAACCCCTCTCCCCACTGTAGGGTTCCCGCTCCCCTCTCTGAATCCCCTCTCCCGCTCCTCTAGGGTTCCCACTGAACATTGCCCTCCCCTCCTACTACCGCTCCCACAATACAGCGACGGCCTCCTTGCGCCTCCGTTCCTCCTCTATTTGGGTTCCTGGTCACGATTCCGCGAATGTCCTACTGTTGACACATATCACTGCCAACATCGGGCTACAACTATCTCCTTCAAGCGATTTCGGTAACAAAATCTCCATCGCTTTTCATTCCGTCCTTCCATACCCGTCTCTGCAAGGTATTTACCTCCGCTACTCCTAGGGTTCCCACACAACATTGATGTCCTCTCCTACTACAAATCACGCAAATACAGAGCCGACCTCCTTCTCGCGACTCCGCTCCTCTCCTACTTAGGATCCTGCTCGCGATTCACCTCATCTCCTCCTACGACTCTCGAATATCACAGCCGGCATCTTGCTCCAGGTAATTCCTTCAAACGATTTCGGTAACAAACAATACAATTTCACTGTATTCCCCTTACGGATTCTATCCAGCCCTCTAACTTTTCCCACAGAATAACCCTGGCTACTTACTCCCGCAAAATGTTCAGGAATTCCTTCACGGTCGACCTCTACACCGTCATTTGCAGTAGCCATCTCTTCTGCTCAATCTGCATATAGTAAATTTTATATGTTTTTTTTTTAATTTCATATACTTTAGTAGTGCTTAAATGGGAAGGTTTGATTTGTTCATTTTAAAAATCAAATCAAATTTGAATTTTGAAAACCAATATTTGACTGAGTTTGAGTTGTGTATTGAGTTTGAGCTAAAGCTCAAGCTGGAGTACTGTAATGTATCACTCTACTCAACAAAAATACATCCTTCGTCTATAGTATGAGTTGTTTTGGTTGTTTTTCCAGTGCATACATGTTCAATTTCTAATATATTTTTTTCCAGATTCAGGATCTGAAAACAATTTCTTCCGTATGAAAAGTGTTATGAAAGGGGAAGTTTCGTGACATATTGGTGTTAAAGATTTGAGACTCCCCTGCTAAATGTTATCTTATTTTGATTTTGGTTTCTAAATATTTCTTTTATGTTAACATTCATATTTTTTATTCTGCAAATTCAGTAAGGTATTCTAATTTTTTAACTTTTTTTTCTATGCAGAAAAGTCTGTTCCAAGCTTTTGATAGTGACAGAATTTCTAGGTGACATCCTAGAACTTCAAGTTCTTTTCATGATTTAGTATTTCCATTTTTATTTGATTGTTTTACAATTGTTTTCTCTGTACATGTGAATACATAAACAGGAATTGGAAAAAGGTTTCATTACCAACATTCCAGTAGATTCCATTGCAAATATCTATAAACTAGATCTTCAACCAATTTTTCTACATGACTCGCAGTCTCTGAAGTTCTTTGGCAGTCATTTATGAACCGTTTCAACTATATTATGGATGTGAGAGCATGAGTAGGGCTCGTGTTGTGATGGGTCTGACATGCACATGAGGCATGGTCAGCTGGTAATTAGGCTAGCTAGCCTAAGATTAATGAGATGAACATGTGCATGATGTGTGGTTGTTGAATTAGGCGCGCAAGCCTAGGACTGATGGGATATGGCTTGTGGCGACATAAGTCGAATGGTATAGCAAGGGTAGTGTCGGAGTGTACGTCTGGTTATTGAATGGTATAGCAGGAGTCAGCGGTTGAAAACCATTTTCATGAAAAAGTTAGCAAAGCCAAAAAAAATCAATAGTGACAGTTGTCATAGCACAATATTCAGATTCAACACTAGATCAGAAGATAACATTTTGTTTATTGCGCGTCAGGGGATAAAATTACAGGCAAGAAAAACCACAAACCTGAAAGTAGACTTCTGAGTAGATAAGCACCCAGCGTAGTCAGCATCACAGAAGGTCTCACTGTTCAGATCATTGTGATGAGAATAGCGAAGACCACGTACAGGGTCCTGCTTAATATATTTGACAATGCAAAGAACGTCACATTGGGATTTCGTCAGATGATCCAAGAATTGACTGACCTTGACGACGGCGCAGACAATATTGATACAAGTCATCGAGAGATAATCAAGTTTGACGACAAGACGATGATGCCCATCTAGAAGAGAATATAGATCACCGGTATCATTGAAGGACCTTTCCCCCGACTCAAGAGTGTCGACGGCATTCGCCATGTCAGCATCTTGTAAGATATCTAACGCACATTTGCATTGTGAAAAAAAGATGTCTTTTGGACGGTGAGACACTTTAATGCCAAGAAAATATTTCAAGGGACCCATGTCTTTGGTATGAAACTGTTGATAAAGATAAGACTTGAGATGGGCAATGTAATGTGAGTCGCTACCGGTAATAATGATATCATCAACATAAAGAACCAAAAGGATGTAACCAAAGGATGCTTGTTGATAAAAAACAGTGTGATCCTTCATACTCCGAGAAAGCCCAAATGTAGTGACCACGGTGCAAAATTTGTCAAACCAAGCATAAGGAAACTGCTCAAGTTCATAAAGAGAGTAACGAAGCCGACAAATGTGTGATTTGGCCCCTGAAGCAAGGAAGCCAGATTGTTGTTACAGATAAACTTTCCCATCAAGAAAACTGTTGGAGTCTGTATCCCACATCGGACTTGTGGTCCGATGTGGTCCTTTTCATTCATTATAAAAGAATGTTTCCGCCTCACTTTGAGGTAAGGAGGCAAGGGGGTTTCTCAACCTACATGGTATCAGAGGGATCTTAATCCCGACCCCCCCTCCATCTATTTTTTTTTCTTTCTATTCCGCTCTAGGGTTTAATATTTTTTTTTCTTCCCCACGGGGGGCAGCAGCTTCCATGGCCTACAAGCCTAAGAATTTCCCGTCCGTCCCCCTGTGGCGAATCTCTCCCGGCGCCAGGTCCCGCCTTCACTTAGGCTTCCCTCGCGCCGGCCCGACGACCCATCCCGGCAGCTCCCTGTGCTTCGTCCGGCACTGCTCTGCTACTCCGTCGACGGCATCCCCTCTCCTGCGCGGATCTCTCCCGTTGTCCCCCCCCCCTCCGATGCTCCTGCCGGTCATCCCTCCCAAGCGGCAGCCACCATGCTCCGGCTCTGTCTGGCAGTGCTCCTCCTCGGTGCGCCTTCCCTTCCGGCGCCCGCTACTCCTGCGCGCGAGCACTCGCCGTCACGCCCCCCCGGTGCGCCTTCCCTTCCAGTCGCGGCTCCTCCCGAGCGCGACACTCCCGACGCCCCGTCACGCCTCCACCCGCGCGCGACCCTCCGTCGACGTCTCATCCGGCACCGCCTCCCTGTGTTGTTTCCCGGCCGCCCTCCCCTCCGCTGCGACGCGTCCCGGCGAGTCCCGGCCCCTGCGCACAGCCTTCCACTGGCATCCCCCTCCTGGTGGTTTCCCCTCTCCGCTCTTCCCGGTTCCCCGCTCCTGCCAACACCCACTTCCGCAACTCCCGGCGCGCAGACCGTTTTCTCCTGCTTCGCCCGAACTGCCCGCCTATTCCTCGCATCGGCTCCCGCTTCTCCAGGCGCCTGACCCGGTCAGTTGCACCTCTCCCGCTACGCACGAACCACCCTCTCCGGCGGTCCTGTGCGCGCAGCGCCTCAGGCGGTTCCCCGGCGCCCCACTCCTCCAGCCGCGCCTCCCAGACGCGGCTCCCGGCGCCCTCGCCCTGGCGCCTCCGACAGCCGGCCTCCATTCCTGCCGGCTCCTCCAGCAGCCGACCTCCAGCCCTGTCGGCCTCCCGTACCGGACCGCTGCTCCTCCTGTGCGAGAATTCCGACGGACCAGGTTCCCCGTCCGCTGCTCTCCCTCCTTGTCGGCCTCCTCCTGCAAGGCAGCCCTCCCTCCAACCGAATTCATCCGCTCCCTTTCGGCACCTCTTGCGGAATCCCCGCCTCCCTGCCCGGCGCCTCCTGCGGAATCATCGCATTCAATCGTCGGCCTCCTCCTGCGGATTTCTCGGCGCTTCGACGACCGGCACCGCCATTGCGGATTTCTTGGCACTTTGACGACCGGCCCTCCCGAACGGATTTCTTGGCACTTTGACGATCGGCCCGACATTACGGATTTCTCGGCGCTCTGACGACCGGCCCGTAGTGCGGATTTTCCCGACACTCTGACGACTGACCCGCCAGTGTGGATTTCCCGGCGCTCTGTTGTCCGATCCCGCACTTTTCCAGCGATGACCCATCCTTTTTTTTCCCCAGCGGCATCACATTACCATCTTGAGAGGGAGCGGCATCAACAACGATTTTCTTATTTCCGTTTCTTCTGTTTTTGTCTTGTATTTGTCATCACGCTGGGCATGTCCAACTCGAGGGGGAGTGTTAGCGTCTGTTTTGTTGCTTTCTTTTCATTATGTGTCCAAGCTAGGTACACCTAGCTTGAGGGGAAGTGTTGGAGTCTGTATCCCAAATCGGACTTGTGGTCCAATGTGGTCCTTTTCATTCATTATTGTTGGAGTCTGTATCCCACATCGGACTTGAGGTCCGGTGTGGTCTTTATTATTTGTTATAAAAGCACCCCAAGGGCTCCTTTAGAGGGAACATCTTGGGGGTTCGGGTTTCTCTCTTTTTATTCCTCTACATGGTATCAGAGGGATTTACTCCCGACCCTCCCTCCTGATTTTTTTTTTCTCCCCCTTCCTTTAAGGTTTCCTCGTCCGGGGGGCGGCGGCTCCAATCCAAATAGCCGCCGCCCCCCTCCCTCCGTTGCTCCTGCCGGTCCTCCCTCCCGGCGGCTCTCCCGCCTGGCGCAGCTCCCCGGCGGCCCTCCGCCTCTGCCATGCGCGGCTCCCTGGCGGTCCTCCCTTGCCAGGCGGCTTCCTCCTCCCGCGCAGCCGACCACATCCCGGCGACTCCCTCCCGCCGCCTACTTCACTGCGGCCATTCTCGGCGGCCATCCTGTCTGGCGCGGCTCCCGGCTCCCCGGCGTCTCCTTCGGCCGCGGGTCCCTCCGCGGGTCTCTCCCACGACTCCAGTTCCCATCGTCGGCCCTCCGCGGTTCTTCCCGTCGGCATCCAAGCCCCGACGGCCTCTCGCGCCTCCCGCTGCTCCCGGCGCCTCCCGCTGCTCCAGGGCCTCCCGCTGCTCCCGCACGCTCGCGGCTCCCGGCTCCAGGCGGATCTCCCTCCAGTCCGGCGACCCCTCTCCGGCGGCATCTCCCGTCCCGCTCCCCTCCCGGCGACCTCGCCTGCTGCTCTCCGGCGTCCAGATCCGACGGCCCCTCTTTTTTTTTCTTCTGGCGTTTCTCCAGCAAGCGACTCTCCAGCGGCCCTTTTTTTTTCTGGCAGCTTCTCCTGCCCAGCGGTTCTACCCCCCCTGCCATCCCTTCCTGGCGGCCTCCTTTCTTGCCGGCGCCTCCGACAGCCGGCTCCAGTTTCTCCCTGCGGCTGCCCCGCTTCAAGTTTCGGCTCTCCGGCACCTCCTGCGGCATCCCCGCCTCGCCGGCATCTCCCGACGACTCCCGACAGCCGCATCTCTATCCGCCGGCACGTCCATTCGCTGGCGCAACAGCCCGACCACCTTGGATTCGAGCCCTTTGGCGCCGCCAGATCTCGAAACACTTCTGCGGAATCCCCGCCTCCCGTCGCCGGCCCCGCAAATGCGGTTTTCCCGGTGCTAGTTTGGATTTCCCGGCGTTTCATCGCCCGGCCCCACTAGTGCGGCATTCCTGGCGCTCCGTCAACCGACCCGGTCTCTGTGTGGTTCATCTGTTGCGTCCGCGACATCATCCATCCATCATCCTGCGGGGGAGCTTTGATCGTGAGGGGGAGCAGCAGCAGCTTAATATTTTATTTCGTCTTGTTTTGTCATCAAGTTGGGCATGTCCAGCTTGAGGGGGAGTGTTAGCGTCTGTTTTGTTGTTTTCTTTTCATTATGTGTCCAAGCTAGGTACACCTAGCTTGAGGGGGAGTGTTGGAGTCTGCATCCCACATCGGACTTGAGGTCCGGTGTGGTCTTTATTATTTGTTATAAAAGCACCCCAAGGGCTCCTTTAGAGGGAACATCTTGGGGGTTTGGGTTTCTCTCTTTTTATTCCTCTACAATTATAAAAGAATGTCTCCGCCTCACTTTGAGGTAAGGAGGCAAGGGGGTTTCTCAACCTACAAAAACCATGCAAGAAAGCATTCTTGTCATCGAATTGATGAAGAGACCAATGATAGATTGCTGCAAGAGAGATGAAAAATCATACATAGACCATCTAAGCAACCGCAGAGAAAGCGTCGGAATAATCAACATCATATGTTTGAGATAAGCCTTGGCCGCAAGGTGAGCTTTAAGGTGATGAAGAGTACCATCAACATTTAGACGGACCGTATAAATCCATTTGTTGTCAAAAAACTGTTTACCTGACAGAAGGGGGACAAGATCTCAGGTGTGATTATTGTTAACACTTGTAATTCATCCTGCATTGCTTGAAGCCAACTAGGGTGTGATTTAGCATCAGCAACTGTACGAGGAACAAATATCTTCTCCGTAGTTGAAACCAAAGTGTTTGTAGCCGCAAATAATCCTTTGTAGGAATGTGTATATTCAGGATTAGACTAGAAAGAGCGAATACCTTTCCGCAATGCAATAGGCAATCCATCCAAAGACGTTGTAGGAGCGACAAGCGAAGTTGGGGAAATGGCATCCTCGGGGGAGCATGCACGATGGACGATGAGAATAAACAGACCCAAAGCGGCGATCATCGAAGCAGGCCAAAGAGAGCAGTGGTGGGAAAGTTTTACAAAAATTTGAATTTAGATTTCTATCACTTATGGGAAAGTTTACTCAAGGAAACTTTGAATTTAGATTTTGGTCATCATGTTAGGGAAAGTTTTTCAAAATTTGAATTTGAATTTTACTCAAGGAAACGATGTGATATTTATGGGATTTCCACCGATTATTTTGGAGATATCTTTGAAATGTTTGTGTGGCCGCAACACTGTAGTAGCGTGGACTTCCAGAGACGTACTCAAGAACCACTGGTTGTGCTTCATCTATCTTCATCTATCTTCAAGAGACGTACTCAAGAACCACCGGTTGTGCTCCATCTATCTTCATCGACTTCTTATGTCTGGTTCTGTTTGAGTCTGTATTAATTCTTTCTATCTTTCTCATTTGTGCGTAAACTTCGGTTTATGCTTTTCCCAACAAAAGCATTCACTCTTTGAGCTGTGATTCTCGGATTCTAAAGTCGGGTCCTTTGGGTTGTGACTGTCAGACTCTAAAGTTAGGAAAAAGTACGTTTTCTAACGGGTTGTGACTCCCAATTAAAAGCCAGGTGTCGGTATTGGTCATACCTCGACTAGAAAAGGTAGATTGTATCGGGTTATGATTCCATTTCAAAAATCAGATAGTACATAACACATCTCTCAGAGTAAAGAGATGTAAGAGTGGACGTAGGTTCACAATGAACCGAACTACTATAAAATTGTTTGCGTTCTCTATTTAGTTTCCGTTGCTTATCTATTATTGCATGTGCATGATAATTGTTAGGTTGTGGGGTTGTCAGTGTGCAGTGGGTTGTCTGTAAGAGGGGTAGTTAGGTGTATCTGTTGTGAGGGGTAATATTGTACTTCCTCTATTAGTTGTCAGAGAGGTTGTTGGCTGGCTGTTGGGGTTGTTAACAGGCTGAATGGGCTATTAAATAGGGGGTCAGCCGTGTGGTGGGGGGGGGATTCATTTTGTATTTTTCAGCAGGGTTGCGGGGAGGTGTCAGCCCTAGGGAGGTACCGCCCTTGGCTCCACGGAGTGGTCTTCCGCAGAGAGTGTCTTCTTCCTCTATCCCTTTCTCCTTAATGTTGTAACAGTGATTGTTCTCCTACTAAAAGGTGGTGTTATGTTTATTCCATTCCTTCTATCCTAAATTCTGTTGAGCAGACACATGTTAGGTTGCAGACCTCACATTCAGTGCTCTTGTTGAGAGGAGCTTCTAATGGTGAGAAACTCAAGAAAGCAAATCTTGATCGCTGCCAGTGTGACTGCTGGGAACACAACACCAGAGAAACGCGAGCACAGAAGGACGATCAGAGCTGAATGAACGCTGCGAGAAGCAGCACCATACGTTGACACGATCGTTGTTAGGACGACTGTAGAGGACGGTTGTGGCAAGAAGAATTTTTTGAAGTTGTCGAGTGGTCTGGACGCACGTTGAGACGCTATTGAGAGACGTCTGCTACTGAGACACTAATTTTGGCAGAGCGTTCTTGCTGGACAAACTCAAGAAAATTTGGAATAACTGCAGCCGTGAGATGAGTTGGCTGATGAACGTGCACTTGAGAGGAAGATCGCTGAGGACGTAACAAGTTTGACGATCAGGCTAATCGAACAGTGGAGATCGGGTCATTTTCTTGAGACTGTTGATGTGGCGTGAGGCAGTTCAAGGTTGAGCGATTGCTGTGTGGAAGTCGGGAGCCCTTTGCGGCTGCTGTGAAGACAAACAGGAAGGAATCATTGGAGCAGATTTGAGCAGGTGCAAGTGGTTGTATTTTGGAAAAAAAAAAGAGAGGAGAAGTTCGATGGGAAATTTAAAAAAAAAACTGTTGTCTGAGTTTCAAATGTTGATGGAAGAGTTCTATAAGGCAAATGTTGTGTACAAGAGTCAGATACGTGATGTACAGAACGCACTGTAGAAGACTATGAACGTACTGCATAACACGAGTGGCCGCAAAGCTTCTCTAGTTTTGCTAGACGACGGGAAAATTCTGGTCAGATGGCATGAGCCATGGAGGAGGCAGATGGCGTGCTGCAACCAAATGCCAGTTCGAAACTTCTTGTGGAGGTAGTTTTTTATCCTAGTTCAATCGTGGTTAAGTGGGGAAAGAACGCCAAGAAGCACCTAGTTACCGGTATGCTCACAAAACCTCCTAAGCTAGAGGTGAACTGTCCGAATATTCAAAGCAGGGAGGACGGGATTGAGTCTACTTCAGAATCAGATTGACCGAATTGATGAGGCAGTGGGAGAGTGGTTTTTCAAGAATGACATCATAAATCCTCAAACAACAGTTGTGAGGACTGGGTTTAACTGCCAGCCGCTTGCTTGTTCATCCACCTCTGCTCGTGCACTCGAACTACATTTTCGCCATGGTCATCCACGGGCTTCAGTCTTACATAAGTTTTGCCCCCGTTTCAGTCCACATATTTCCTTCCATTGTGAATCCTGTAAGTTTGTTAAACATCATCGGGCGACTTATTTTCCTTGTTTGGTGATGCGTGTGGCTAACCCTTTCAACTTAGTTCATTCTGATGTATGGGGTCCCTCCAGGGTCTCCAGTCAGTTAGGGTACCATTATTATGTATCTTTTATTGACGACTTCTCTCGAATGACATGGCTATATCTCTTTCGTGATCGTTCAGATGTGTGATATTTTCAAAACCTTTTACCATGAAATTCACACTCAATTTTCCAAGTCTGTTAAATGTCTCCGCTCGGACAATGATTGAGAATATTTTTCTTCTTCCGTTCAACAGTTTCTCAAAGATCATTGTGTCCTCCATCAAACAGCATGCCCGATACCCCTCAGCAAAATGGTGTGGCCGAGCGTAAACATTGTCATATTCTGAAAACTGATTAGACCCTATTATTTCACATGCAGGTGCCTCTTCCTTTTTGGGGATGTTATTCTTACTGTTACCTATCTTATCAATCGTCTTCATTCTTCTATCCTTCAGAGGGAGAGTCCATTTTCAGCTATGTTCCTCTCTCTTCATCCTCACCCTCTTCCACTCCGCGTGTTTGGGGGTCTTTGTTATGTTCTGACACTCATCCTCGCCTCACTAAATTTTCCCCAATGGCCCTCAGTTGCATCTTTTGGGGCTACTCTCGTACCCAGCGCGGCTACCAGTGTTTCTCTCCTGACTTGGGACGTTATATCACCTCTGTTGATGTCTCATTCATTCAGAACTCTCCATTATTATCCACTCCACCCTCTCCCCAGTGTTTCTCTCCTGACTTGGGACGTTATATCACCTCTATTGATGTCTCATTCATTCAGAACTCTCCATTATTATCCACTCCACCCAGCGCGGCTACCAGTGTTTCTCTCCTTCAGATGGAGAGTCCATTTTCAGCTTTGTTCCTCTCTCTTCATCCTCACCCTCTTCCACTTCACGTGTTTGGGGGTCTTTGTTATGTCCTGACAGTCATCCCCGTCTCACTAAATTTTCCCCAAAGGCCCTCAGTTGCATCTTTTTGGGCTACTCTCATACCCAGCCCGGCTACCAGTGTTTCTCTCCTGACTTGGGACGTTATATCACCTCTGTTGATGTCTCATTCATTCAGAACTCTTCATTATTATCCACCCCACCCTCTCCCAACCCTGATACCACCATCGATGATTGTCTTCCTCTCACCATCCACTCAACCCTGCCTTTACTGTCCCGATCTGATGATCTTCGCTTTGGCTCTGTCTACTCTCGTTGTCCATCGAACATGCCCCCTGCCCAGACCGAGGACACCATTTCCCCAACTTCGTTCGTCGCTCCTGCTACAGGCACCGATGACTTATTGATTGCACTGCGAAAAGGTACTCGCTCTTACCAGAATAATCTTATATACACCACTTCATACAAAGGTTTCTCCGCTTTGGAGACGGTATTTGTTCCCCGTACGGTTGTTGAGGCCAAATCTCACCCTAGTTGGTTTGAAGCAATGCGGGATGAATTACAGGCCTTGAACGACAATCACACCTGAGATCTGGTCCCCCTTCCGGCAAGTAAACATGTTGTTGGCAGCAAATGGATTTATACAGTCGTTCTAAATGAAGATCATACTCTTCATCGCCTTAAAGCCCATCTCGTGGCAAAAGGCTTTACTTACATATGGTGTTGATTATTTTGATACATTCTCTCCAGTTGCTAAAATGGTCTATGTTCGATTATCTATATATCTTGCAGCTGCTCATAATTGGTCTCTTCATCAACTTGATGTCAAGAATGCATTTCTCCATGGTTTTCTTGAAGAAATATATCTGCAACAACCTCCTAGTTTCCTTGCCTTAGGGACCAGTTCTCATATATGTCAGATTCATCGGTCTTTTTATGGGTTCAAGCAGTCTCCTTGTGCATGGTTTGGCAGATTTTGCACCGTCATCACTATCTTTGGTTTATCTCAGAGTATGAAGGATCACACTGTTTTCTATTGAAAAACATCCTCATATTGCATCATGTTGGTTGTGTATGTTGATGATATCATTATTACTGGTAGCAACTCACATTGAATTACCCATCTCAAGGTTTATCTTCAACAATTTCATACCGAAGACCCGGGTCCTTTGACATATTTTCTTGGTATTAAAGTTTCCCGTTCTCCAACCAGTATCTTCCTTTCACAACAAAAACATGCATTAGATATCTTGCAGGATACTGGCTTGTTTCAGGCAACTGTCGTTGACTCTCCTCTTGAACCAAGGGAATGGTCCCTCTATGCTGTCACTGACCCATATTCTCATCTGGATAGGTATTGTCGCTTTGTGGGTGAACTCAATTATCTTACCATGACTCGTCTAGATATTGTCTGCGCTGTCGGCAAGGTCGGTCAATTCATGGAACATGCGAAAAAATTTCAATGGGATGTTGTCCTTCATATTGTCAAATGCATTAAGAAATACTTTATCTGTGGTCTTCGGTATTCACATCACGATCATCTAGACATTGAGGACTTTTGTGATGTCGACTATGTTGGCTGCTTATCTACCCAAAAGTCTACTTCTGGGTTTGCGATTTTTCTGGCGGGTAACTTAATCTCCTGCGAAGCAAGAAACAAACTGTTATCTCCAGATCCAGTGTTGAATCTAAATACCATGTGATGGTCACAGACACTACTAAAATTTTATGGATTCACCACCTTCTTCATGAAATTTGTTTCCGACCACATAATTATGCTCATATTTGGTGTGATAATCATGTGACCATGAAGATTGATTCTAATCCATTTTTCCATTAACGCGCGAAAAATATTGAGATTGAATGTCACTTTCTTTGCCATCACCTGGAGCAAAAACATATCAGTTTTAACTACATTCCAACAGCTCATCAGCTTGCCGACATCTTCACCAAAGGCTTGTCGAGAGCTCGACTGGATTTTCTATGCACTGGGCATTCACACCATTCACGACCCAGCTTGAGGGGGAGTGGTTCGGCCTTTGTGATTTCTTCTCTCTTTGTTTTGTTGTTTGTGAGACTCTTCTTTGTGATTTCTTCTCTCTTTGTTTTTTGTTTGTGAGACTCTTCTTCCAAGTTATACTTGTTCTAACTTGAAGGGGATTGTTGGACCCAATTATGTGTGTTATAGGTTAAGTTGTGTGCAGTCCAATCTTCCAAACCCTCTCGGTCCTTCTCTCTCCTCCGACTAGGGTTCACTCAAGTTTCCCCTCCAAGAGGGGCGGCGGCCCCGATGGCCAGCAGGGCCTCATTTTGTGTCGTCGCCCCTTACCCGTGACGCCCATTTTGCAATTCCTGTAACCCCCTCAGTCACACCTCCCTCCCTGCCAAGTCGGCCCCCACGCATGACGCCTCCCCGCGCGCCGACCCCCTGTGCGACGATCCTCCCCCCGCGTCATCACCTCTCTGGTCGGCGACTCCCATGCGTTGGCCCCCCTTCCGCGCCTGAGATCCTGCGCGAAGGGCCGCCCTCGCGCGTCTCCTCTCCCTCCGCAGGGAGCCCCACCATCAACGGCTCCTCCTGTGCGCCACTTCTCCCCGCCGCAAAGGCACCTCCCTGCTCGCGACCCAGGCGGGCGTCGCCTCCCTGCTCGCCCTCCCTACGCGATGGCGCTCGATCACCAACATTTGTGTTCCGCAGAAACATGCAGGCTTTACAATCGGAGATTATCCAACATATTTTACTTGACCTGTCAAGTCTTTGCTTTCTTCACCGCCTATACGATTTTGGTTCTTTTTGGGCGAAGATATACCATCAGGCCTACACTGTATCAACTGATGAGCTGCGACAAAGTTTATACACGATCAATTCTATGTTGTATCTCGGTTTGCTGCCCTTGGCTTTCTCCTCTATAGTGGACGGCTATTCTTGATGCAGGAAAATGAATTATTTGCCTCAATCAGGTTCTCCACTGCTCCTGCTGCAGACCTTTGGTGTCAATCACAATTTTAGGGTCCGCTAGTCGGACGTCGTTTCACCTCGGCATTTTGGATCCGCAAAGACGGGCGTTGTATCACCCGGCCTTTTGGGTCCGCTAGTCGGGCGCCGTTTCACCCGGCCGTTTTGAGGTTGTTTGTCGGTCGTCGTTTCATCCGGCATCTTGAAGCAGGGGTCATCCTCAGCAAGCGAGCATGAGAGTTCTATGCTAATCATCTTTTTCCTTTAGCAGCCATGAGCGGGAGCGCAACAGGTGGAGCAAAACCAGTGGTTAGTGCATGACAAAACCAGTGGTCAGTGCATGACGGGCGTTGTTTCTTGGTCGACACATCTTTTTCAGCAGTATCATCCATGGCAGTTTATATTTTGTTATGTTTTGTCTTGTTATGTAATCAAGTTGGGGTATGTCCAACTTGAGGGGGAGTGCTGAAGTGTCTTTTCTTTGTTTTGCTTTGATTTGTTTTCTTTTCTTATGTATCCAAGCTAGGAATACCTAGCTTGAGGGGGAGTGTTAGAGGTTAAGTTGTGTGCAATCCCACATCGGACTTTCCATATTATGTAATCTCTTTTATTCATTATAAAATAACCCCAAGGCCTCCCTTAGTGAAACACTTTGGGTATTCGGTCCAATCTTCCATTTCAACAATGTGTATTTTGGAGTCCCACATTGGTTTGCTCTGTATTGTATTTATTTTCATCTATCTATAAATAAAGGGTTTCGCCTCTCATTGAGGTAAAGAGTACGGTTCAACAGTTATCAATGTATTTTTCCCTCTTTAATTTTATATTAAAGATTTGAAGTAAAATTTATGTTTATTTCTGTATGGGTGCAAAAGTTAAAGGAAAAGACAAGAGAAGAGTGCATATGATGTTTGAGAGGAAGCATGAGAAGTTAGGCACCCAAGCCCCATTTGTTTGGTGTGGAGGATTATGTGCTTATTTTGGTTTTTTAAATATGGATTTGAAAGCTTGAACTAATAAAGCTTGTGCGGGCTTGGCCTACTCCGTCTAGGCCCGTCCGTTTCGCATTACTAGAAATTGAGAGTGGATAGCTACATGAGATGCGGCACGAGGCACGGTAGGTTTTTTTTAACAATAATTTTTTTTCCAAATTCAGAAACCCACGGAATAATCCATATTTGTAAGAGTTTACCCAAACAAGTTGGCTACTTGTGTGGGTTATCCACACCACCCCACTTTCAATACGATATATTTTAAGAAGCCCACCCCACCGCAAATCCACTCAAGCCTATTTGGCTCACGGGCTCCGACCCGTTTTACATTTGTCCAAACGTTTCCCCAGCCCACTCCCTTTTCCAAGTAGGTGTAGGAACAAATTTGTCGAAACTTTGTCGAAATTGAGAGGATGGGAGGTCGACTCATCCCATAAAGGAACTTATTGCATAATAGATCGGGACTTTTTTAAAGACTTAAGTCATGTTTGTGAAATCTTTCCCAATAACAATATTGGTTGTCTTTGATGAAATGAATTGATTGACACTTATGCACATAAAAGAACACAGCACAAAATTAAATCGCCCCACCCTTAATGCACAGAGCCCATGATGAATGGTGGTTGTGTTATAGTTGTAAGCCCGTATAAGAAGGCACTCTGAAGTTTAGCTTTACCCGATAAGGCATAGGGAAAAGAGTGTTACAACGATGTTGGGATTGAACCCGCAGAGGGCTTCCTACGTATGATAGGTGAGAGAGAGAGAAAACGAAGAAATTTTGTTATATCAGACCGTTTAACAATGGTTCGACGGTGGAGGAGAAGAATAAAGGTATGAGAAGAATAAGAAATGAAAAAGGAGAAGAATAAGAAATGAAAAAGGAGGGAGGAGAGGTCCCAGGAGACACTGCACCCTGGGCTGAGGGCCTAATTGTTGGACCCCGCCTATATAGTAGCCAAAACCACTCTCTAACAACTTATTTGAGTCATTTACACTACTGCCCCCCCCGACAGTTGGGCAATATTCCCACTAAACCAACCCCCTTCCTCAGCAGCTTGCCAGCTCCACTTGCCCACGATCCTATCATTCCCGCCCGCTTGAAATACCACCTAGTCCCCAAGGTGGAAAACTTGATGAATCGCTTGACACTCCTTTCGCATTATCCACTTCTGGTTCCACTCCATCATTGTACAATTCCATAGAGTCTAAGATCATCAATTCAAAACCCTTCTCAAGACATTTATGTCTAGGATTAAATTTCTGTCCACACGTGCAGCACAAACCTTTAGCCTTGAATCAAATTCCTCTCTTGACAGGTTCCAAACTCCTTTCCAGGTTCAACTTCACTTTTCCTCTCCCTTCCATTTCCATCCGCAGGAGGAATAAGATTGTCCATACCGGTTTTCAACTCCTTTCCAAGCCACTAGGTTTATAACTTTTGTTCCGCAGTTCCAGCCGCTAGACTATTCCCTGCACCTCTAATTCCCTTTCTACTTTCCTAGTCAGTGTCAACAACCGCGCTTTATTCTGCGATTCGTGTCATCACCCTACTACCAATCCCGAGCTTTAATCCTCCTATAAACAAACTCACATACCAATTTTCAGTCAAATCTGGTAAACGCAGTGCCACACGCTCGAATTCATCTATGCAATCATCCATAACTCTTGTCTGTCGCAATCTCTTCAAGAAGATCACCAGGTTTTCCTTTGTCGCGTTGCCATATCTACCTAGGAGCTTCTCCTTGAGTTGTGGTCAGGTAAGCTTCGGCTTAATAGACTCCAAAGAGATCATCCAATACTGTATATACCATCCATGCTCAATTGCGTTAATGGCACCTTCATCTTTTCACGCATACAATAGATTGAAAAATATGTCTCAACTCACAATCCACAACACTAGATCCTCGACGAAAAAAACCGGCATCTCCACCGCTTTGGACAGCGCGCGCAATGCCTCTCATTTTGTGTTGCACACTCCTTCGTCGTTCGCTACAGCCACTGGTCTCTGGCCCTTCACCTCTGTTTCCAACCTCAAATTGCTTCCCCATTCCTTAATAATTTCATACTTCCCATTGTCATCTCCTTGGCCTGAACGGTACAGGTTGAGACATTACCTTCATCATCTCTTGCATTTGAATCTCAATCCGCTGAAATGTCGTGTCATGTCGTTGCGTGCTGAAGTCCAGACTGCAACGCCGCAACTGTCGATTTTAAACCAGTTACTCTAGTCTCCATCCTCATGAGCATCCAACTGTCGCGATTCTTTAAGTTTGGTTTTTCAAATATTGTTGCCTTGAAGTCGCCTGCTTCGTCCACTTCAGTCGTGTCCGCATGAACCAAGATCTCCTGCTTCTAGTGTGTCCGCTGCGACTGCTTCTTCTTGCGTCAGCTCTAATCCACAGCTTCGTCCACTCGACTCTCTCTCTCTCAAGATTCTCTCAATGAAAACACAAATGATAGGTGCGAGAGAGGAAGAGAACGAAAGAATTCTGTTATATCAGACCGTTTTACAGTGGTTCGATGGTGGAGGAGAAGAAGAAATGAAAAAGGAGGGAGGAAGAAGAGATCCCAGGGAGTCGTCGCACCCTGGGTCGATGGCCTAACCCACCTACACAGCCATTGTTGCATACAATACTATTCCCCCCACCTTATTGTTGGACTCCACCTATATAGTAGCCAAAACCACTCCCTAACAACCTATTTAAGGCATTTACACCACTACCCATGGCGGTTAGGCAATATTCCCACTAAACCAGCCCCCCTACTCAGGGCTACTCAGCAGTTCGCCAGCTCCACTTGTCCACGATCCCATTAGTATCCCTATTAAGAGAATCAAAACCCACTTAGTTTGGGGTCATAGTTTAAACCCATATGACAGGACGTGACACTCATCATTGAAAAACGAGTCATGAAATTTTAGACGGAGCAAGCAGGCACAACATGCAGTTTAATAAATAACATGTTACTCACTTCAAGTCATTAACACAATGGTTTTTGTGAGCATCAAAACCTAGGATATGTTGGATTACAAGTAGAGCACAATAACTGCCAAAATAGTGTGGAAATGAAATTGAGCGGCCACCCATGGTGAGGGAATACCGTACCTTTACCAACACAAAGGACCTCATTAACAAAGACATCACATGCCTCGCACTCTGGAGCTTCAAAGGGATTCAAGCAATCCCTACAAACAAACAGAAAATGAATAATAAGCAATGATGAAATGATTTATAACCAGAACCTCAGTCTTGAGCATTGCATTGCAGCAGTTTACCGCTCAATTATCTCTGACCTGCTGAGGTTGGACAGTAACTGCACGCATTAAGAACACCCTAATAGGAACTTTTTGATTGAGGGGAATTTAGAAATGATGCAAAATATAAAGAGAGCAAAAAAACTAAAAGTCGATAACAGTGCTCAGCAGAGTTGGAAATAGTTTAGGACATTAAACATTTTCTCATGATTAAACAAACAGATGAATAAATGAATAAATAGTTGGAATGACCATTTGATGTAAATTTTAGCAGTGTGCAACACCTAAAAATGAAGCAATTTGGGCTAAAATATCACACCCCGACCTTCATTTTCTCTATTATTTTATTTGTTGATTGATTTCTGTAGAAGAATATAAGAGGGAAACCCGAATCCCCAAGGTACTTTCTAAAGGAGGCCTTGAGATTCTTTTATAATGAATAGTAAAGACAGACTCCAACAATTTCTATCATTATTCTTTATCTCCGGGACTTTTTCCTTGAAAATTTAGAGAAATGGGGAATCAGTGCATGTCGTACAGTTTGCGCACGGTTAAGACAAATCGTGTGACCCGGCCGTGCGAAAACTTGCAACATTTTAGAGCTTTGTGCACGGCCAACGCACAGTTTGGCAAACCATGCGGAACACCTCGAGTTTATCCAAAGTCATCCACACAATTGACGTACGGTTTGGTAAATCGTGTGGCTTACCTAGATTCATTAAAAAATAGAAATTTGTCTTTTTACCCTTGGTCGAATTAACCCCTTTGGGGATCCTCTTTCCCATTATTCGACGTCTGAGGTGAACCTCCCCTCAGTCCCCTCCTAGGCCCTTCTTTCATGGCTTTTCTTCAAATTTTAGTGGTGATTTCTTGAAGTAATCTCATCCAAGTCCCTTCCTCTCTCTTCTTCCTTTTATGTTCTCTTGCCCTGGTAATGTCTCAATGACCTAAGGTCCTTGTCTACTCGAAATTAATTGGGAGGTTTTGTGATTTAGTGTTCATGTGTGTCCCAAAGGATTTTTTCACTTTGTTATGGTGGATTAACACCGAACAAAGTGGAAACGGCGTGATTGAGGTAGGTTGCTCCATACTTGGGCCTTTAAAAATTGAAACCATGATTGTTTGTTGGATTTGATGCATGTTTTGGTTGTTTATAGATGTTATCAAGTATACCTAATAATTTTTGCTAAAGAATGATAGTTTACTTGGAACTTCATTGAATGTGAAATGACTTTCCCTTTGATTTTTAGATGTAAATCTATTTTTAGAAATCAAAGCACGCCTAGTGTTCGATTAAATGTCTGAATGGCTCTTATGAGGAAATCCCTTAAACTAAAAGAAATGTTTTGGTTTTCAAACTAATGTAACGGTTTCTCTTTCAAAATAAGGGTGTGCTTCGGCTCTTAGGACATTGTTATACACTCTTGAATTAATTGAGTTTCTTAATGATGTTTATATGGTTTGCTTTCAAAGGTGTTTTGTATAACTTGTTTTCTTAGGGAAAATTACAAAGGCCGAATTAGCACCTTCTAAAATGGTTTTCTAAAAGTGATACCCTTGAAGCATGCCCCATTGTATAATGTGGAAAATGTATGGAAATTGAAATGTTATAATGATGTGGGATGTTTTCCCCCGTAGAGGGAAATATATATATTGTTTATTTATTCTTGATGAAAATGGGTTGTTTCTGTTAAGGGTGTTCGAAGGTGAAAGTGGGATTATTGTTGATGAATGTGATTATATTATTAAGTGATAATTGTGGGACTCACCTCCATTTATATGTCATGGGGAACCTCTGATAGCTAGGCGGAAAATCTATGTACACGTGCTGCACTAGTTTACTATCAAACTCTGGCTAGTGGCCCCAAGTAAGACTTTGCTCTTCTTAGATAATTTGACCCTTGATTAGGCCAAGTTGGGTAATACCGAGTGTTAGGGCGGGTTGTTTGATATCTGGTGCCGGCCTATATTGGTTATATGTTAGTTTTGTCCTAGATTTTCCTCAGAGCACCTAGGGTGCCATGATGATGTTTGTGATTGATGGTATATATGTTTGTTGTTTCGTAATATTACATCTCGACTTTTCATAAAATTAATACTAAAAATCATTTTTCCCTTAATCTTAAAATGTTTCTTTCTAAAAAGGCAAAGTGGTAGTTTTACATGGAAAAATCCATGTTTTATACGTAAAGGATGATTTTTTTTAAAGAAAATAAATTTGTTAATTGTTTTAAATGAAAATGTAAAACATACTTTCTAATTGTATTTCAAACTAGCTTGAAATGGAATTATTTTTAAAGGTCATGCATGGAATGTAGGGAGGATACCTACGGGGCATATTTTGCTCACGCCTATCATTTCAGATTTAGCACTACTGCCGCTTGGATGCAGTGGATGATCTTTGGATTTTGGTTCGGGTTCAATGGAGGCAGTAAGTGAAAAAAGTTCACTTGCGCATGAAGATGACTAGTGGTAGATGCTTGTTTTATTTTGGGCATTCTTCGATGTACCGGCCACTTTGGCTTTCTTCCCTAACTTCTTTATTTTGTATTTGTCTCGCACTTGTGTTGTAGATTTATATGTTGTTGATATGTGTTAAATAATTTCTGGGGAATCGTTTTTCATAGAGTATTATTTTTTGCCTCATTTGGTTTATGTGTTATCTTGGAACTGCGTTATTTGTGTGACCTTTTTGTTGGGACCGTAAATGATTGGTCCACCGGTGCAGCGATAATCACGAGATAAAATAAAATGCAAAATGCGGAAATAAAAGGGACACCAGATGTAACGTGGAAAAAACCTCAAATGGAAGGGGTAAAAAACCACAGGCAAATAGAAGGATCATTATGGGTAAAGTGGGTACACAGTCCCTCACTTATTACACGGAGAAAACTCTCGTAATATTCTCTCTTGAATAAAAGGGGAAAACTGTCTCACAAAAACACCACACATGTATTGGGATCCGCTGATAAATGAGGAGTGAAAATTGATGATGGAACCATTAGGGGAGACCCCCTTTTATAGGTGGTATCTCCTTCCTCCTGTTGGGTGATTTGGTGGGGTTTGGCCACTCACCTCATCTGCCTTCACCATCCCCCTTTGACAAACAAAGGGACGGCACCGTCCTCTAAATAGAAAATTGTCAACACATCTCCCAGATTTGATTGAGAACCAATCACATCTTCACACATCCTTTCTATCTACCAAATCATGTTGCTCATGTATCTGCGAGGCCGCTCGAGTATCTGCACCATCTGAACTTATCAGAGTTAATCGCCTTCGCCGGGAAATCTTCCAGATTTTCTTTAATGTGAATCTTCTGCATGTCCACACTTCCTTCCACCACCACATCTCGGACAAAGTGATATTGTACCCCAATGTGTTTCGTCCTGGAATGAAAAGATGGATTTCTTGCAATGTGCAAGGCGCTCTGACTGTCACAAAACATTGGACTCTGCTCTTGTATGTGCCCGAGCTCCTCCAACAAATTTTTCATCCAAATCGCCTCTTTGCAAGCCTGTGTAGCTGTCATGTACTCTGCGTCTATCGTGGATAAAGCCACAACTGACTGTAACTTCGAAATTCAGCTCACAACTCCTCGTGCAAGAGTAAACACATAACCAGTAGTGGATTTCCTCCGGTCAGAATCACCTGCAAAATCTGAATCAACATATCCTCTGACAGTAAAATTTGATCCTCCATAACATAATGCAGCATTTGAGGTCTTCTTAATGTATCTCACGATCCTCTTCATTGTGCTCCAATGCTCCCGTCCTGGATTCGCCATGTACCGACTAACTGCTCCTACTGCATGTGCAATGTTTGGTCTAGTACAAACCATAGCGAACATTAGACTACTCACTGTTGATGCATACGGTACTCGAGACATTTTCATCCTCTCTGATTCACTGCTAGGACTCATCGTGGAGGATAACTTGAAATTAACGGGAAAAGGGGTAGAGATTGGCTTACAGTCTTGCATGTTGAAGCGTTTCAAGACTCTTTATAAGTAACTCTTCTGTGATAGTCAAATCTTCCTATTATTTCTATCTCGGTAAATCTGCATCCCAAGAATCTTATTTGCTGGTCCCAAGTCCTTCATATCAAACTCCCTAGCCAATTGTGTCTTCGTCTCCTGGATCTGATCATTGTTGGGGCCTACAACCAACATGTCATCCACATACAACAGAAGAAAGATGAAATCATTACCATCTGAACTCTTGAAATATGCACAAAGATCTAAATGAAGTCTGTTGTATCCAAGACTCATGATATAGGAATCAAATCTCTTGTACCAACACCTCGGCGCCTGTTTGAGACCGTACAGAGATTTGTTCAACCTGCAAACCAAGTTCTCTTTGCCTTCTAAAAAACCTTCTGGTTGGAGCATATAGATCTCTTCATCAAGATCACCATGGAGAAAAGCAGTCTTCACATCCAGCTGCTCTAAATGTAAGTTGTATGTAGCACACATCGAAAGAACTATCCGAATAGTCGTTAGTCTAACAACAGGAGAAAATATTTCATTGAAATCAATACCTTCCTTCTGAACAAATCCTTTGACCACCAACCGTGCACGATATCTTTCCAACTGGTCTTTTTCATCTCGTTTGATCTTAAAGACCCATTTGTTTTCGATAGCCTTTCTTCCATGAGGTAATGGAACAAGATCCCAAGTCTTGTTCCGGTGCAGGGCTTCGAGTTCCTCCTGCATCGCCGCCATCCATGAGGATACATCTGGACTCTGGGTCGCCTCCACAAAAGAAGATGACTCTCCATCCTCTATCAATAAGCAGTACGCAATATTGCTCTCAGTGACATAGTATGAGTGTCATACTGGTGCTCTTTTCTCCTGAGTTGACCTTCGTGATCCAGACTCAACCGGTACTTGATCATCGTGCTCTGGTAATGCCTCAGAGGAAACTGGTTCTTCCTTGGATTTTTCCTCTACTTTGACTGTTGTAGTTTCTGTATTCTCATTCTTCATGTCTTGATCAGTTGTCATTTGCACCTTATCTTCTGCAAAAATGTCATCCTTGCTGATGATAAATTTGTAGGCAGTGGGATCCCACAAACGATACCCCTTCACAACATCAGCGTACCCCAAAAAGATACATTTCCTGGATCTCGAATCCAACTTCGATCTTTCCTGGTCATTAAACATTACATATAGAGGACTTCCAAAAGTATGTAACCGAGAATAGTCAACGGGTTTACCAGTCCACATCTTCATCGGTGTCTTCAGCTCAATCGTCATTGAAGGAGATCAGTTGATCACATAACAGGCGGTATTCACTGCTTCTGTCCAAAAAGTTTTGGCAATACCTGCAATCTTCAGCATCGCCCTTGTTCTATCCAATAGGGTTCTGTTCATCCGATGTGCCACTCCATTCTGCTGAGAAGTGTACGCCACCGTGAACTGTCTCTTGATTCCTTCTTGTTGACAAAAAGTATCAAATTCCTCGCTTGTATATTCTCCACCATTGTCTGTCCTTAGACACTTGATCTTCTTCCCAGAGTCAAGCTCCTTCCGTGCTTTGAATGTTTTGAAGACTTCGAAAACATATGCCTTCCTCCTGATTGGGTACATCCAACATCTCCTAGAATAATCATCAATAAAGGATACAGAGTACCTTGCTCCTCCCAGGGATATAACCGGTGCTTGCCAAACATCGGAATGGATCAACTCCAAGATCTCCTTGCTTCTCGCTGTTGACGTCCCGAACTTTAACTTGTGTTGCTTGCTCAAAACACAATGCTCACAAAATGGTAAAGATGTCTTTGTAAGACCAGGCAGCAACTTCTGATCCGCAAGAATCTTCAGGCCTCGTTCTGACATATGGCCAAGCTTCTGATGCCATAACGTCGTCAATGCTTCTGTCGAGGTAGTTGATGCAACAACTATCTCTGCCTCCTTGTACGTTTCACCCATAAGCACATACAAGTTCTTCGAGATCTTCTCCGCCTTCATTACCACAAGCGCGCCCTTCACAATTCTCATCACTCCATTCTCGGTGCGAGTCTTGCATTCGATGTCATCAAATTGTCCCAAAGACAATATGTTCTTCTTCAGGCCTTTCACATGACGTACTCCTTGGACGGTTCGTACTATGCCATCATGCATCTTCAATTTGATGGTACCGACTCCAACGATCTTCAGGGTGTGATCGTTCCCCATGTACACAAATCCTTCCGGGATGGTTTCATATTGGTCAAACCATTCTCGTCGAGACGTCATGTGTCATGTTGCTCCTGAGTCGATAATCCATGCATTGTCAAGATGTTGTCTGCTTCCAGTAGTCGTTGCCGCTTCACTGACTAGTATATCTCCTTTTTCCAGAAGTACTCGTCACATTCCCCTGAGAGTTCTTTTCACCACTCTTCTTATTCCAACAATCCTTTTTGACGTGCCCCTTCTTGCCACAATTGAAATATGTGACATTCTTCTTCTTACTCCTTGATTTGGACCTGGCATGATTTTGGCTCTCACTGAAACCACGCTCCATCATCCTTCCTCTCTCCATTGACAGAGCATCTGTTTGGTGTGAAGTTGTTTGTCTGTCCTCCTTGTTCTTGCGCCGACTTTCTTCTTCAAGAACCGCGGCTGCAATATCATTAAAGAGCAGCATATCCGTCAGGATATTGTTGGTGAGGTTGATAATGAGTTGGTCGTACGAATCTGGCAAACTCTGGAGTAGAATCTCTGCACGTTCAGTATCCACAATTTTATAGTCCAACGTCGTGAGCTGAGCGAACAGGGTATTGAGGTTGTTGATGTGGTCAGTCACCGATGATGACTCCGTCATCCGAAGAATGTACAATTTTCTCTTCAAAAAAATTTTGTTGTGCAGTGACTTGGCCTCGTATAACTTCGTCAGAGTATCCCATATTTCTTTCGCCGCCTTTTTCTCCGCAATGCTCGATAGGACCCCGTCTGCCAAGGCCAAATGGATGTTGGCAATAGCATTCCCGTCCATATCGTTCCATTTCTCCTCTGTCACACCTGTCGGCTTTTCGCCAATTGTCAATAGGCAATTATCCTTCCGCAGCACTGCCTGCATCTTCATTTTCCACAACAAAAAATTATTCTCGTTGAATTTTTCGATCTCGAATTTCGCCGCCATCTGGACACACTGTCAGTCCAGAACCTCCACCGTTTCACAAAGGTGTATTTAATAATCTCAATAAATTTTTTCTGATGTGACAGATCAACCAGAGTTGCAATCACAGAGCATACTCAAATTTACGAGAATTATTAATACCCGAAAACGTGAACAGCATCGGGCCAAAACCTTGCCTCTAATACCACTTGTTGGGACCGTAAATGATTGGTCCACCGGTGCAGCGATAATCACGAGATAAAATAAAATGCAAAATGCGGAAATAAAAGGGACACCAGATGTAACGTGGAAAAAACCCCAAATTGAAGGGGTAAAAAATCACGGGCAAATAGAAGGATCACTATGGGTAAAGTAGGTACACACTCCCTCACTTATTACAAGGAGAAAACCCTCGTAATATTCTCTTTTGAATAAAAGGGGAAAACTGCCTCACCACCACACATGTATTGGGATCCGGTGATAAATGAGGAGTGAAAATTGATGATGGAACCATTAGGGGAGACCCCCTTTTATAGGTGGTATCTCATCCCTCCCGCTGGGTGATTTGGTGGGGTTTGACCACCCACCTCATCTGCCTTCACCATCCCCCTTTGACGAACAAAGGGGGGGCACCGTCCTCCAAATAGAAAACTGCCAACATTTTTGATATACAGAATCGCCATGCCATACTTCCCGGTGGAAGGTAGCCCGGGTTTGTTAGTGACATAAAACCCACATACAATTCAAAAGTTTGCGCGCGCAGATTCGTTTTCCTGGATGTAATTACGAATTCCCCGTTTTTTTGGCTCCAAGAAGAGTCTCACCTCGTAGGCTTGAATTACACGACGGATCATCATATCCGAATCATCTCCACCCTTTCTCACATCAGGATGGAACTCCTTAACCTGTCCCAACATCAGAAACATAAACGAACTACTGAAGTCAAAACAAAAATCCCAGGGAATCAACTCATTGATTATGCTGCTTCAGCTTGTAAACCAGCTTAAAACACTAACTTCTCCTTTCAAATTACAAAAGAAAAAAAAATACACGACAAAATCCGGGAAAAGGAGTGGGTTTGTTAATCTAAAGAAAAAACCGAGTTTATGGGAAAGTGAATAGACTAGTTGAGCGAACCTTGGCTCGGAAAGCAGACCTGAGGTCGGAGGAGGAACACCCAGGGGCGACGCCGAGAACGGTGAAGGCGGAGTCGGTGGAGACACGTGACTGCGCGTCTGATGCAGCTTGGATTGTGAATTTAACTCTGAAATGAGACGTCGAAGAAAAATAACAAGAGGAAGAGCAGGGGAATGTAGAAGCGCCGAGCGGGGCTCGAAGAACTTGGCTCGCCATGAAGTTGTTCGGCGACAGAAGCAGTATATGTTCTCTCCTGCAGCGGAGGGACTGTTTCCATCGTACCGTGAAACGATGACGTATTTAAGTTGGGGTTCTTCCTAGTTTTATTATTTTATTTTTTATACTATATTGTTTTTTTATTTCCTAATTGTTTTAATCTATTGTGATCATTGTATGATTATTTTATCCATATTAAATTAATTTTATTTTCATTATAAAATACTAACTTTTAATCTTTGTTTTTTTATATTCCTCTTTGAATTTTGGTTGTTTTATTTTATTTTTATATATCAAATATTAAATCTTTTTTTCAATTGGTGCCTAGTTTTATGTGGGAAAGAGGATGGATAAAACTTAATCTAAACCTGTAAGATGAAAGTGATATTGAATCCTTTGTTGAGATATTTAGAAAAGTTTTCAGCATCACTCCCTTGTAAAGTTAGGGTTTCGTAGTTTAATTTTTGAAAGATTAAATTTGTATTTAAATAAAAAAAATGTTATATATAGACATATCAAAGTAAGTTACAGCTTCGAACCATACCATAAAACTCATTTCCTAGCAATCAGACCGCCTAATCTAGTTCTAGTTTTAAAACATCGATTTTCTTGCACATGCTTTCTCACGCCCATATGCATTGTGGTTTTATAAAATAAAAGATGATTAATGTTCAATTTATCCATCCTCCCCTCAAAAATGAAACATCGTTTTCATGTTAATCATTGTCTCCCTTTCTATATTTTTCTACGAATGACATCCACCTTCTTTGTCTTTTTCGCATGACGTTGGCTACCCCCCATTATTTATTGTGCCCCCCTATATTTCAAGAGGGACTGTCGGACACTGCAATAAATTTGTGAAAATTAATCGATGGTATTGGCTAGTGCGTTCTAGAAATGTTGAGAAAGTTACGTCGTTCTCACCACATCAATTAATATAAATGAGAAGTGTCATATTTATTTAAAACCTAACAATAATATTTTTCTTTCTCACTCACGTGATTATAGCGTCGTTGCTCCGAATCGTTGTCAGCCTTCTTGTATCTTTGATTTTCTTCTTTAAATCGTCAATATAACACCTTGAACTAATGACTTGAATCACGAGAACCGTATCAGAGTGTTATATGACCTCAAGTGCACTCCCATAATCACCAGAGGTTGACAAATGGTGCTAAGGGATAAAGTAAACTATTAGTGAACATTTTTCTCTCAAAAGACATAAACCAGAAGGGTAATAATGCATGGTGATGTAAAACTATTTTATTAAAATCATTAAATTGACAACGAAAACAAAACAGGTTTTACAGACTATGCATCAAGAAACAATACATCATACAGACACAAAATGAACAAGAGTGGCTCAAGCTTACGCTGCCAACTCCTCCCGCCATATCACCGTTGTGAATCTACAACCCACTAACGAAGTTTGAAACCTTCTTTTTCCCTATGTCATGACCGATTGTGTATATATATCCTCCAAAGTGCATGTTGGAAATAAGCACTAAATCACAAACCATGACACGGTGAGAGTCGCAACGTCGACATTGTGGTCTGTGTTTAATTGTGGTTCTTGAAATTACGCCACTGTGTTCACATTGAATAACACGAGGTATCATTCAATTGACTCTCATATAATGACTATTGTGATTAGTCAGCTTATTAACACACTACAAAAAAAACAGTAGATTAACGACGGCTTTTTAGAAAGGCTTATGCACAACCCCTCTAATTTTTTTAGCAGTTTTTCTTTATAATATTTGGTTGGATTTTAGAGTTAGTTGTGTCAAAACCACCACAAATTTAATAATTAGTGGCTCTATATGTTCAGTTGGATTTTAGAGACGCTATGTCTATATATATATATATATATTATTCGTTTGGATATATATTAGAGACTATATATATAACATGAAAATTGTTTTTTAAAGGAAATAGTGGGGGTTCACAACCCCCTCTAATCTCTTAAATTAAAGGGGGTTCATGAAATGTCGTTAATCCCTTAGATTATAAGGGGGTTGTGAACCCCTTCCAATTTAAGATATTAGAGGGGGTTGTGAACCCCCTCTAATTTATGACATTATAGGGGGTTATCAACCCCACTAATTTAAGAAATTAGAAGGGGCTCATAAACCGCCGCTAATCCCTTTGATTAGAGAGAGTTTTTTAACCCCCTCTTAATTTTTATTTATTTTTTAAAATAAATCTCATATAAATTCAAATTTTATAATATATATACGTGGGTGCTCATGTGTGTGTACACATATATATTACATAAAAAATATATAAATGTATTTAAATGCATTATAAACACACACACATACATAAAGACATTATATAAATACTTTAAATAAATACTTATACATATAAACAAAAATGTATACATCTATAAATATCGACATACCTAATATAAATGTAATTATAAATATATTTATTCAAACGTATAAAATTTATATATGGTTTTATAAATACCATACATTTATATCAAGATTTATATTATACATATATTATATTAAATACATTTTTATTATATATTTATGTATAAATACATTTTTATTATATTATGTATACAAATAAATATAATATAGACAAAATTAAATATAAATATAAATATATAAATATATTATATTTATATTGTATATTTATATTATATATAAATTTATATATATTATATAATCATTTTATATATATTTTAGTATACCACATTAATTATAAATTGATTTAGTATATATATATATATCATTTAATTATATGATTGTATTTAATTGTATTTATATGTTTACATAAATATAATTGTATAATTTTATGTACATTTATATATATTTATTTGTATACATTGTATTTCATAGAATATTAATTATATACAACATAAAAGCATAAATATATTATATAAATATATACATAAATATAATTTATTTAAAAAATAAATCATATAAAAACTCAAGTTTGTAGTTTTTATAATTTATATTACAATAATAATAATTATATTTTTAAATAACAAGTTTATGATTTTATATTATATATAATTAATATTATATATGTACAATTTATACAAATAAATATATATTAATGTATACAATATTATACAACTATATTTATTGAAATACATATACATTAATGTACACAATATTATATAATTATATTTATTGAAATACATATATATTAATGTGCATAATAATAAATATACGTATTGAAATATATTATATAAATATTTGTATAAATTGTATTTAATATAATATTAATTATATATTTGTATAAATTGTATTTCATATAACATTATATAAATATTTGTATGAATTTTATTCCATATATAATATTTGTCCAAATTGTACTTCACGTAATGTTAATTATATATAATATAGTAAAATTTATACAGATAAATATATATTAATTTACATAATAATAAATATATGTATTGAAATACATTTGTTTCTGACGCTTTCGCTGGGGCGCACGCGTCCGTCTGCTTGGGGCGCGACAGGCGCAACTTTTGTGTTGCCCCGCATTCCTGCTTTCCAAAGGCGGGCGACATCCGTTCCTTATTAAGAGACGTCTGCTCCTTGATCGAAATAGGACGATGAGATGTCGATTCCTCCTTCCGTGGATTCCTTCTCAGAACTCGTTACCTAGTCCGGGTCTCCCTCATAGATTTAATACGTTGTTCGTGAAACTCTTCCCAATGTCATGTCTCTATGGATGCTGGTTAATTATACTACTTCTGTCAGGACATTCCAAAGGGTCCAGTCAGGGCAACAACCTTCAGTTGGGGGAGTAGTCACGTCGAGCCATCATTAGCGTGTCTGAACGCTGGGGAATTGGCGTGTCTGTCTTTTGTCCCTTATTATAGGGCTTCTCAAGGGAGCGAAAGCCCGAGACATCCCACATCAAGCACGGGGAATCATATTCCATAGGCATGTATCTGAGGTTTTCCTCAGCTTCCCATGTTTAACACAGGGTATGCCGCAAGTTTAACGTCCTTCGGAGATGGATCGGGTTGATCAGAACACTAGCTGGAGTGGATCAGATTGAGGAACCCCTCTTGAGGGAGCACTGATATCGGAGCCAGCCCGTGGGTGGCTTTCCGAATGCTGTGGAGTGGAATGGGGTGGCATGATCTCACCGGGATGTGGCGGCCCAGGTAAGAATTAGGATGGATGATGGAAAGCTACACGAAGTGGAGGGGGGAATGAAATGGAGCCGTCGTGGAGATGACAGTGGTGTTGGGCTTGAGTCTCGAAGAGACTTCCTATGTATCCCCGTGGCAGGGAATCAAAGTCCGCATAGTTCAGAATGAATGTGTGGGGCTTACACTCTAGGCCGCCCAAGATGGTGGGAGAACTGACGTGAATGAGGTCGAAACGACCAGGTGGTGGGCTTGAACCTCGTGAGGCTTTCTACGTACCATGCCTTAGCATGGATCAAAGTCCACGTAGTTCGGGTTGGAAGCTGTTGAACTGACACGAAGGGGTGTCAAAACAACTGGATGATAGGGTCACAACGGCTTACCGCTGGATTGGGGTGCGGTTTAACGTCATGCGGGACAGGGGCGTGTCAGAGAACCGATGTGAAAAAGGACCTTAGTTCAGGTGGACGGTGGGCTTGAACCTCAGGAAGACTTCCTATGTACCATGACTTGACATGGATCAAAGACCACATAGTTCAGGTGAAAATGAGGCTTGACACACCGACACAGAGACAGTCGGGGCCAATGATTGTTGGGCTTGAACCTCAGGGAGGCTTCCTACGTACCATGCCTTGACATGGATCAAAGTCCTCGTAGATTGGGTAGGGTTTTTGGGTGTCGACGAACCGACGTGAAGAAGGACCTTGGTCCGATGAGTGACGGGGCTTGAACCTCAGGGAGACTTCCTACGTACCATGCCTTGACATGGATCAAAGTCCTCGTAGTTCAGGCAGGGTTTTCGTTGACGAACTGACGTGAAGGTGAACCCGGGGGTCCACTGGTGGTGGTCTTGAACCTCGTGGGGCTTCCAACGTACCACACCTTGACATGGATCAAAGTCCTCATAGTTCTGGTGTGCAGTTTAGCGTCATGCTGGATGGGGGCATACAGTTTAACGTGATGCTGGACGGGGGCATACAGTTTAACGTGATGCTGGATGGGGGCATACAGTTTAACGTCATTCTGGACGGGGCATACAGTTTAACGTCATGCTGGACGGGGGCATACAGTTTAACGTCATGCTGGACGAAGGCGTTGTCATGTTTAATGCTTACTCTAAGCCCACGTGACTCGTGCTCGGTGTGAGAAACAAGAGGCAGCAGAGACCTGACGATCACGTCGCGAAGGGTGCGTCCGTGAGAAGTGAAGAGGGGCTTACGTGTTAAGCGGCCCATGGTGCTGGGACTTACTCCAGGATAGAGGCCCAAAGTGCGACAAAGCACAAAGGGAGAGAGATTTGGGACCAAAGAAAGGAGGTGCCTCGTTCCCTATCACGCCCTCCGCTGGCCCTGGCGGTGAGGAAGTACGAAGGTGCATGGGTGCTACCTTCCGCAAGAGGGGCTAGGGGGCTTACACCAAGGTGGATGCCCTTCCCCGTGGACAAACGCCACTCCCAGAAGGAGGATATCATTCCCTGTGGGGGCCAGAGGGCGTAAAGAATGTCCGAGCCGAGGGGACCCTGTGTGCGAGGCACGGGGTCAGGTCAGAGTTTAATGTCATGTGTTGAGGACGAAATGCTTGGCAATTTAACATCCTGCAGCTCAGACGAGGTGGGTTTACTCCACACCCCTAGGGCTTACATGACCGGTACCCTCTGCTCCTTGTGGGAGGGAAGGCATCAACAAGGCCGTGTAGAAGGGGGGTCGCAGAGCGAACCATCGAGGGGTCCACGCTAGCGTGACTATGCGAAGAAGCAATAACCGTTAGCGTGCCTATGCGAAGAAGCATTAGGCAAAGCAACGCTACGGGTGGTGTCGTCCAGGGGACTTTGAAATCACATCATGAAAACCTGGAGGGTCGCACGGGAAGAGGAATTTCCAAGCAGAGGGGTCCACAGGCAGGGGCCTTGCAGAGCTCAGTTGCTTTGCGTAGTGGAGGGCACTTGCGAAGGGGTGTGATTTGTGAAGTGAGGTGCCTTGGCCTTAGCATGGAGTAGAGGTGCGAGTGGGAGGTTCTTCATGAAGTGGGATGGTGTTCGCGGAGCACCGCCTCGCGAAGCAAAGGTGCCTCGCGAAGCAAGGTGCCGTGAAACAGTGTGCTTCACGAAGTACAATGACCCTGCCTTGGCATGTGGATCACATGTACAGAGTGGGTGTTTCGTGAAGCATAAATGCTCTGCAACTGCCCGGGTCCCCTTGGGGATCCCCTTCCTTCGCGAATGCCCTTAGGCTTCGCAAAGGGCATCCCTCTCAGAGGAGGGTCTCAAAACGAGACAAAACAGAGGCCTCTCGTGAAGCAAAAATACCTCGCGGATCTCATGATTCCCAGGGCGAAGAGTGCTTCGTTATTTGGGAGTGGATAAGCTGAAAGGTAGGATTGTCCATCCCAAGAGCTTAGGGGGAGCTCGGTATTTATAGGCAAGGGGCACCGCGAAGTAGAGCTCACGCGGCGCGAAGGGGTCTTCGGTTGCTTCGCGGTGGGTTACGAATGTCAACCAAATTCGCGGAGGGGTACCGCCTCATTTGCTTCGTGGTGGGTCCACGAACGTCAGGGAATTCACGGAGCGGTACCGCCTCATTTTCTTCGTGGCGGGTTCACGAACGTTAGGGCGTTCGTGGAGCGGTACCGCCTCATTTGCTTCGCGGCGGCCGCGGTGCTTGGGGGGCTCCGCGTCGGGGCTTCACGAGGCAGGGCGCGGGGCCTCTTTTTCTTCATTCTTTTCATCCAATATTTTGGTGCCAATAAATGCCCCCCTCAGACTTGGAGCTGCGGAGGGATCAAGGGTCGAAGTCTGAGGGAAATTTCCAAAATTATCGGCAGTTCGCAGTGATGACTTGCGAAATGGGTGCGCAAGGCGGACAGGGGCCGCGCGGTCTGGACGCGCCGCGAAGCTCCGCGCGGGCTGGACGCGCTGCGAAGCTCCGGGGTCACCACCTATAAATAGGGGGGCTGACCTCTCTTTTGTACTTTCCCTTCTCTGCGACTTTGTCCTTTTGCGCTCTCGATTCGCGAAGCTCCGCGTACTCCGCGTCTGCTCACCGCGAATCGAGCTTCGCGGTGAACTGCGAGTCTCCGACTCTGTGACTGCGCCAAGTGAACGTCTTCTTGAAAGCTGAGGCCAGGCCCGCGTCTTGGCTTTGCGAACGAGCTTCGCGAGAAAACTCTGCGAACGATCTTCATGACCTGACCATAAACTTTTCTGAGTTATGAAACCGTAATGGCCCATAAAAAAGCTGTGCTGGGGGTGATCGCAGACGCCGCCCGAAGGGATGAGATGGCCAACTGTCTGGGCCTGGGGGAGCTGGTCCGAAGCCAATCAGACCATAATTCTTTGACATAACTGCTATCAGAGAGCCAAAATAACTATCCACTATGCAAGAAGCTTCCCTTGTATGTCTTTGGGCTGAGGTATGACGTATTCATTCCTGAGGTGAGTAGGGACGAACCAGCTTGCTGGTTCAGGAGCACGCCATGCCAACGTCAATGGTTCAGGGCAACCGATGATCACGTGTGAGAGGACTTCACACCTGTCACCACCGACTGTCTGTACAATCATCTGAACAACATCGATGGGAAGCCACTGCAACCGGAGATGTCCCCTCCCATGTACCGCACCATACTGAAGGAATCTTTGCGGGACTCGAAGAAGGAGTGGTCCGATGAGTGGGACTTGCGCCAGGGCGACAACTTCACCAACGACTGGGCATGGGCCTACTGGGTAGGTGCCTCATGCGAGGATTTTGGGGCCAAGCTGAGGAGAGTGGGCTTGTATGAGGCAGCATGGGCCTCCCAATTCCACATTTATCAACCGAAACAGCTAATGTCGGAGCTGTTGAGCAGATGGTCATCTAGGACCAACACTTTTCACCTGCACCATGGGGAGGTTGGCATCAGTCTGTGGGATGTCCATCAGATCTCAGGGGTCCCGATCTTGGGGGCCATGTATGATGAGTTCCTCCCCGTCATGAGCGCGTGGGAGGATCCAGAGCAGATGCCGCGGCTGGTGATGGCACTGATGGGACTGGTCCTCGGAGAGGACAAGGAGGCGGTGAGAGATGTCCACTTTAAGAAGTGGTTCAAGCAGTTCCTGAACTTCCCAGAGGATCGAGAGTTCCCTCTGAGGCCTCGAACTTGTCCAAAGGTGTCTCAACAGGGTAAGAAGCACTCGTATTGGTGGCTCTTGGAGGAAAGCCAATGGAAGACCTGGGGTTTTAGTGTCAGCACTGAACAACAGCCGATAGTCAGGCTGGTAGCGTTTATCACGACCCTTATCTACGGTTGGATCCTACCAGTGAGGGATACCAACATGGGGGTGCAGAACAGATCGTTCATCATGACATCCATACTGGCCATAGGATGGTGGGTCAATCTGGGGATTCCAATGCTTGCCAGATTGTACAGGATGCTGCGTCACGTTAGCGAGGGAAAGAAGCCGCTGAGGATATGTGGGCCCTTCCACCTTCTGTATGGGTGGATCGCGACGCACATCAGGGGGGTTTAAGAATATCCAAACCCCATTTATCCACCAGGATCTAACTTCCTCCCCTCTATTCTGAATGCGGCCGGGAGCTTCCCAGTCAAACTAACCACACCGATGGTGCTGAACCGGGTGTGGAAGGCAGACAAGTTTAACTTCCACCTGTTTCTATTGCCGACAGGGGTACTCACTGATGATGGTCAGGGAACGGAAGATCACAGAGCTTTTCTCCTGGCCTTTATAGGTGGATTTTTGGTGGCACGGGTGGACCGTGAGCCGCTTTTCGAATTGTACACCCCGCACCGGTTCGCGAGGCAGTTCCGGTGCCTGCAGCGGCTGACCCCGCAGGTCTACTGGGAGGTGCGCCATGATAAGTACCCGTGTGTGATGAGGCAACTGTGTCTCATGTTCACATGGGAGGATGGGAAAATGCGAAATTCATTGCCTCCATCCACTGCCGCCTTCAGACTGGTGAAAGAGTATGCCATCAGCTGGGAGGCAGCTTACCCGAGGGAAATGCTAAAGCAGACAACCGTTTGGGCTGGTGACGGCGGGCCTCCCCTGTCCCAAGGTCGGGGTTAGAGGGCAGCAAGGGCCTCTCACGGTGGCGGGGCTGCCATGGTGGAGAGACCTGCACCAGCTGAGGATGAGGCAGCAGCGGCGGATCCAACAGCAGCGACAGATCCGGTGGTCCCAGAAGAACAGAGCCATCTAGAGGGGCGGCCACCGAGGGGATTCTTCAGGATATCCACTCAGGCTCCGGGGAAGCGGCTGCGCCATATCGACATGCCAGAGAATTTTGTTTTCCCGGAGGCCTGAGACATCTGGGACTTCAACCGAAAACACCACAATCCGCCCAAGATGTGGGAACACTTGAACCGTCTCAGGATGGTCTTACCAGGTATAGGCCTTGTCCGGGACGACTTCACGGTGTCTCCGGTGGAGGAAGAGCAGTATTTGGATGATCTGGAGGACTTTGTCCACTCCAGTGGTGCCCCACAACCAATGACAGACCGGGTCAGGGTACTGCTGGATCAGACGGTTCCCCCGCAGCTGTCGGCCACTGAACTGAGTGAGTGCTTCCCCCTGCCGGAAGAATCAGACTAATCCTTTGGGGAAGACGAGGCCGACGGAGGGAGCTCGTTGGAGGAAGGCGAAGTCGGTGATCAAGACTCGGATCTCGATGATTTCACGGAGACTCTCGAGGTAACATCCCAAGTTTCTTTCCTCAGGGTCTGCTATCAGGTCATCATGGATTTCTTACCAACATTTGAACCATGCAGGAGAAACTTGTATGCAGACCTCGCTCTCACCCCTCGGTGGTGGTGATGCAGGACCGTCGGAACCCGTGCCTGCGGCTGCGTCCAGTTCTATGTCTGGCGAGGCTAGGGAATCCGAGGTGGCTCCTCCAGAATCTCCAGACCTTCCGACAATATACGAAGGTCCACGCCTCGGGGTTCTATCAGCATCAACTCAGAAGAAGCACCAGGAGTTCGATCTCTGTAAGTATTCTCCACTGAATTCATTGCTTGTCATATGTAGATCGTGCCAACTAACGTCCATGCCCTTCCCTATCGCGTACAGTTCTACGACTGACATAGGCTGCTGCGACAAGGCTGGTCGGGATGTCTAGTAGCATCCCTCCCAGGGGCATGCCAGTGATTATGGAGATAGTTACCCCGCCTACCCGAGCTGCATCACTCCCTATCTTCGGCGGGACCACCAGTAGGGTCGTTCCCGAGGTTATTGAGGTGGAGTTCGACGATGAGGATCGACCGGTCGACCCAAGTCCCGCCACATCTTCTCTGGTGCTAGATGTCGCGCCGGATTCAACTCTAGACGCAGATCCTATTGAAGATTTCTTGTGGGCATATCCCGCATACGAGCCTTCCAATTGCACAGACTGAGACGAAACGACCTCTGATGAAGAGGACAACAAAATAATTTGCCGCCGATCATGGAATATGATCACACGCTTCATCAATGAAACCCCCCAAGCGCTATGGTTGAATGAGATGGACAGACTCCGCTCGTGATTGCACGAACTGTGCGCTGGGGGAGTGGATGCCCAACACCCTCATATGATCATTCGAGATCTCATGGAAGATAAGATCCGAGAGTATGATCGCGGGCTCAGTGTGGGCTGGCAGCGGAGGAAGGCGACGAACATCAAGAAGCTCCAGGAGGCTGAAAATGAAGTCCAACACCTACAGATCCGGGCAGATGAGCATTCAGCCTCTCTCAATGCACAATCTGAGCTGATCTTGTGATTGAAGGCCCAAATGGCATAGGCAGAAGAGCGTATGAGGCAGGCTTCCGGAGAGATGGTCGCCATCCAGGCTGACATAGAGAGGGCCCGAGCTAAGGCTGATGAACTGCGCCCCATCGCTGCTGAGGAGGAGCGGGAGCTAAGTCGGCGACAACAATTCCTGGACGCCACAAGCCAAAGGGTGGCAGAGCTGCAACGCTCTTTTGATGGGGTCAATCCGTCCATGGGTGTAGTTGACCCCCGGGTGCTGTAATGGTTACAAACCCTTAAACGTACTTTCGTGCTTATATATATATATATTTGAATACCGTATCATGCACGAGTTCCACTATTTTCACTGGTTCATTGCATCCTTACAATGTTTTCGGAACGCCCAGCGACAATTCCCTAAGCTCACGTGGGTCAAACCCTATGTGAGAAATAAGAGATAGTCACCTCGTCGCCCCATCCAAACACAGGAGTGTAAACCAAGCTTCAGGCATCTAGGGTTTGGATAACTGGTCCGGATTTCCGGGAAATGGGAGAGACCTGACTGAAGAAGAAAGTTCTCAGAACAACTGAATTTCCGTTTTTCCAGCGTGCTCTTGTGCACGAACGGTGCAACGCCAGGGGCGCTGAAATCGATCCGAATAGATGGGATGGGAAGTTTGAATCATGATACCCAAGATTCAGAACATTGTGGGGGGGGGGGGGGTGGCGTGACAATAGAGGATAACTGTTGACTGTGGCGGAAACGCAACATCCATATTGCATTGGCCTGATATGGGGACAACAAGTGAGGGCTGACCGCTGACCATGTTCTCAACACGGGGCCTAACTCAAATATCGTCGATCAGTCTTCTGGAATGTTGGCCCAGGATAGCAGGAAGACCATAGGTCGAGCATCCATACTGTTAGGGGGTCCCTCCAAACATGACCAGTCTTCCAGAACGTTGGCCCAGGACAACAGGAGGACCATAGGTCAAGCATCCATACTGTTAGGGGGTTCCTCCAGACATGAAAGGGGATGAGGGTCCGAATAAGGGGCACGCGAAGCGTGGAATGTGGAGTGATGGTTTGTTCGAACAAAATCCAACACTCATGAAATTACACCACCGTGGTGGGAGTACACCATATGGGCGCATCAGTTTGATCATGGATCATTCCTTTTTTTCAAACAGGGCATCTCTGGCGAGGGGGTCTGTCGCTTCCCAATGTCATCTTGGGGCATCCTGAACTTGTTCAGGGCAGAGTTATAGTTGTACGGTTCCCTACGAGGGGTCCGGCCAGGGGGACGAAAAGGGAAAGAATAGGTTTTATAACTCCTGGGGGCTGGACCCTAGACAAAATACCAGGGTGTCCCTACATATCCCATGAGGATGGTAATCAAGCTACATGTAGTTCTAGAGGCACAATTTAACGTCATGTAGGATGAAGAGAAGCCTGGTTGCGCCGGTACACATCCTACCAAAACTACTAATCCCACATGATTCATGCTCGATGTGGGAAACAAGAAGTAATGGAGAAATTTCCTGACCCAAGAAGGGGCATGTTAGGGTGAAGGGACGCTCGGTGAATACCGGCCCAATGACGCTAACACGTCCATGTGGCACACCTAGATGCACGAAGAGGTAGAGCCGAGTATGTTGGAATTACACTTGAACATAAGGAAGTGGAAATGTGTGAATCATGACGCTCGAGATTTGGATCAAAATGATGTCGGTGTGACGATAGAGGAAAACTGTTGACCGTGGTGAAAACGCATCATCCATATCGCATTAGCCTAGAATGGGGACAAACAAATGAGGGTCGACCGTTGACCATGTTTGAAACACGGGACCTGTCGTAAATGTCATCTGAGATCCTTAGGGACATTAGCCCAAAATGATAGGAGATCCCTTAGGCCCATCATCCATGGAAATCCCTTAAGCATAGCATCCATGTCGTCTGAGGGTCCTTTTGGATGTGGAAGTGAATGAGGATCCAAATAGCGAGAACACAAAGCTTGGATATGGGACGAGGGGATGTCCCCATGAAAATTCCACACTTCGGGCTTTTTGTCAAGACACATCTGAATACGTTAATGAGACGTATTAGATAGATAGAGCCGAGTCCCTTCCCATAGGGAGATCTTAGTTTAGGGTCGTAGAATTCAGACCATGTATGGAAGGAAAAACAGGAGGCACGCGGCGGGTAATTACAAAAACCCGACGTGGATGGGAACCAGGGATGTGTATAGTGTGATGAACAACCCGATGTGGATGAGGACATAATCCCATAACACATCGCACAACCCCCCTGGAAGAGGTTTTAGGTCAAGGGACCAAAAACGAGAGTTGATCCGGGCTTGAGGAAAAATGCACAGGTGTTTCTACGTATCTCATGAGGATGGGAATCAAGCTACACATAGTTCTTGAGGGTGGAATAGCGCAGTAAGGCACCAGTGAAAAGGATGAGGGGGGGGGTCTATCCCTCGCACTAAGAGGAGCAACATTTGATAGATCTTGTTTGTCCTTTAAGGTGAGTGGGTTTTTTTTGTGAAGCGACAGGCCAAGGGTAGCAAGCCCTGGTGTCTCCACAAGAATTAAGCCATAATAGGCATTGACAAATGGTATGATGCGTAACCAATACCCAACGTGATGTCCTCTATGATGAGGCCACCACAATGCAGTTCTGTTTTTCGTCGTGTGGCCAAGACGATAATGTCACAGTTTAGGGTCGTGTGATAGGACCAAACATGCATTTTAACGTCATGCAGCGCAGATGTAGCAGAGACGATGCTAGGCGGGGAATGTGTGTGGTGACATGCAACATAACCGACGTGAATAAGGACATGATCCCTCATCACACCGTATGCAATTCCGAGAGAGGAACCTCAGGACGAGGGGCCCACATAGAGGTGAGAGATGAAGGGGGAGATACTAGCTCCCAAATGAGCTAGACCTAAAAACAAGATGCTCGGGTGGTCCTATGTATCCCATAAGGATGGGAATCAATCCATACGTAGTTCTAGATGAAGATCTTAGTTTATGGTCTTAGAGCTCGGACCGTGGGAGCCCCGAAGGACACCGTATTGTAGCTTTATCCCCCTAACATGCAAAGGTGCACTGAGGGATAGCGCCGAGAGTGCCGAGATTCCACCTGGACACGATGGGGTGGAACATAACGTGAATCATGCAACCAACATTCAAGGCCTGAATGAGCTGGAGTGACGACAGAGGATTACTTCTGCCCATGTTCACAACACAGCACCCTGTCGCGTTATCCTGAAATGGGAACAACAAATGAGCATCGACCGCTGACCATATTCGCAACACGAGATTTTTATCAATTTGTTGTCCGAAACCCTCGGGGGTGTTGGCACGTAACGGTAGTAGAGCCCTTAGGCGTAGTATCCTGGCCATTTTTGGGGGTCCCTCCAGGTGTGAAAGACGATGAAAGCCCGAATGAAGGGAAACACGAAGCTTGACAAGTGGAAGGAACTTGACCAAGTTGAATTTGTCACTCCTGCCCCTAGACCAGAGTACTCTTAGCACATGGGTGAACCACTGTAAGGGGTCGAGGGACTCAAATTGAGGGCGACCAAGAGATGAAGGATTCTCGGGACAAGGGAGGCATGGTGCCAAAAACCCTGTAACACACCTATATATCCCCCTCATGGAGTGGGACAGGCCAAGGGACCTAGGTGACTGGGGAGATCGATAGATATCTAAGAAGTGGGGCTGGACCCGAAGTCTAGACATTCGGGTGGTCCTACGTATCCCATAAGGATGAGAATCAAGCCACACATAGTTCTTAGGGGCACCTTTTAATGTCATGAAGGACAATAAATAGGAGGGCTAATTCTTAGAATGGGGTGCACATGGTGTAGCTATTGCAAACTCGACGCGAATGAGGATGTAGTCCCACACCACGCCACGCGGTCCCGTAGTCAAGGTCCCGAAGGCAGGACAAAAGAGACAAATTAGCTGAACTCAAGCTGGACCCATATACAGGAGGTCTGGGCGTTCCTATGTATCCCATGAGGATGGGAATCAAGCCAGATGTAGTTCTTAGGAGATCTTAGTTTATGGTCTTAGATCTCAAACCGTGTATGGATGGAAACTTTCCAAGTAAGTGCAGGCCTCGACCCGATCCCTAAGCCCATGTGAGTTAAACTTGGTGTGGGAAAAGGGAGGAAGATCCTTATCGCAATGCTCGGAATTTCCATCAAAGGGAAGTCAGTGCAGAGCCCCGAAGGACGCCTTTAACGTGACTTTGTTCCCCTAACGCACAGATGCGCACTGAGGAATAATACTAAGAGTGTTGAAACTCCACTCGGACATGATGAGGTGGAGAAGGATGTGAATCGTGTAACTGACATTTTGGGATTAATGGGGTTGGCATGGAGATGGAGGATAACTGTTAACTGTGGTGGAAAAATAGTATCTATATCGCATTATCCTGGAGTGGGAACAACAAATGAGCATCAACTGCTGACCATATTCGCAACGTGGGATTTGTATCAATTTGTTGTCCGAAACCCTCAGGGGCGTTGGCCCGTAATGGTAGGAGAGCCCTTAGGTGTTGTATCCAGGCCATTCTTGGGGGTCCCTTCGGGTGTGAAAGGTGATGGAAGCCCTGATGAAGGGAGACACAAAGCCTGAAAAGCGGGTGCAGACGTGTCCGAGTAAGGTCCGACATTCCAGGTAATAAACCAGAGTACCCTTAGGCACATTGGTGAGCCGCCGAAAAGGGTCGATGAAACAACTCAGGAAAGGTAGGCCAAGGGGCCAAGGTGGGATGGAGATTTTCGTAAGATGGGGCTAGACCTGAAGCCTAGACATTCGAGTGGTCCTACGTATCCCATAAAGATGGGAATCAAGACACACATAGTTCTCAAGGCTACCCAGGGGGCAGGATACCCTAATGAGGACGTGTACGGTGCGACGTGTAACCTGACGTGAATGAGGACATAATCTCGCACCACACTGCACAGTCCCATAGGAAAGAACCTGGGCCAGGGGCCCGAAAAGGCCAAAGGGCCTGATAGTTGGCATCAGCTAGGAAGGTCTGACCAGCTTGCAGTTTAACGTCTTGCAGTAAGGACAGAGGTTAGGGAATAGGACTCCCTAGATAGGGGAGGTGTACGGCGCGACGATTAACCCGACATTAATGAGGAAATAATTCCACACCACACTGTACACTCCAGGTATGAACTTGGGATAGGGCCCGAGGAGGCCAAGGGGCCTGAGGCTGGGTCTCGGTCAAGGAGGTCTGACCAGCTTGCAGTTTAACATCTTGAAGTAAGGACGAGGGCCAGGGGCCCAAGGAGGCCAAGGGGCCTAATAGCTGGCATCGCCCGAGGGGAGTTCGTCACTTGGGGATGGGGCAGAACGAATCACTACACTCGATGTTTGGGACATCTTGGGGTGGACCCGAAGATCCAGGATAGTTGTTGACCATGTTCTAAACACAGCGTCCCTGAGGTGACCTAATAGGGGAGAAACAAATGAGCGTCGACCGCTGACTGAATTCGAAACGCGAGACTTGTATCGTCTTGTTGCTTGATATCCTCGAGGGCATTGGCCCGAAGTGGTAAGAGGGCCCTTAGGCCGAGAATCCATACCATTCAGGGGACCTTCAGGATGAGGAAAGTGATGGAATCCCAGTAAAGGAGTGGGTGAAGCATAGCTGTACCCATCTACAAAAGAGGCGAACATCTCCAAAAAGGCGGATGTACAGCTGGATCGAGGCTAACTCAACGTGAATTGGGGCAAAAGTATGCTCCCTGCCATATGTCCTGACCTGAGGGAAAGAATTATGGCTTTTGGGCTGGGCCAACACACGAAATGTCCGGGCGTTCCTACGTATCCCATGTGGATGGGAATCAAGCCATACATAGTTCTTGAAGGCCATGCAGTTTAACGTCATGCAGTGAAGACGTGGGAGGATAGAAGAATGGGAGTGGGCACATGTTGCGACCATTATAATCCTCGTATGAGTGGGGCTAAGGAATCCTACTCCTCATCATGCGAGGAACCTCCGATGAAACTATACCCAGGGGGGATAGTCAAAGAGAAGAGCTCGGGGCTGGGCTCAAGACGAGATGTCTGAGCATTCCTACGTATCCCATTAGGATGGGAATCAATCCATAAGTAGTTCTAGAAGGCCAGTTTAACGTCATGTGGGACGAGATGCAGTTTAACGTCATGCGGGACGGGATGCGTCTCATCTGGGGATATGTACAGTACGACGAATAACCCGACGTAAATGAGGACATAATCCCACGCCACACCATACAATTCCGTAAGAGAGCCTGAGTCATGGAAGGACAAGGGGCTTGAGGTTGGGCCTCGGTCAGGAAGGCCTGACCAGACTGTGGTTTAATGTCTTTCAGTAAGGACGAGGGCCAGGGGCCCGAAGAGTCCAAAGGGGCCTGAGGATGGGCCTTGGTCAGGAAGGCTTGACCAGCTTGTAGTTTAACGTCCTGTAGTGAGGATGAAGGATATCTTAGTTTAAGGTCATAGAGATCGGACCATTTTGCAGTTTATTGTCATTCAGGACAATACTGAGCAGTTTAACGTCATGACGGACGATGATGTAGTTTCACATTGTGCAAGACGATGTTGCAGTTTAAAGTCATGTAGGACTGGGTGTAGTTTAAAGTCATGCAGGACAGTACAGTTTAAGGTCGTGCAGGACCATAATGTGCAGTTTAATGTCATGACAGACGAAGATGAGCAGTTTAATGTCATGTAGGACGATGGTGCAATTTAAGGTCATGTGGGACCATAATGTGCAGTTTAGGGTCATGGAGGGCCGTACAGTTTAAGGTCGTGCATAACCATAGAGTTTAAGGTCATGCAGGACCATATAGTTTAAGGTCGTACAGGACCATACAGTTTAAGGTCGTGCAGGACCATACAGTTTAAGGTCGTGCAGGACCATACAGTTTAAGGTCGTGCAGGACCATGGGGCTTAGGCAAAGTATTTCTTGAGGAACTTGGCGTTGGTGGGAGGAGTTATGTGCTCACCATCCATGGTCACCAAGGAGTATGATCCATTGGGGTAAACCTTATGAATGATGTAAGGTCCTTCCAATTTGGGCTCCAGCTTAGGTGGTTTCCTGCCAAGGATCATTGGCAATCGGAGGGCCAACACCAGGTCACCTTGTAGAAAATAGTGAAGGTGAACCTTCTTGTTGAAGGCTCTGGCTATCTTATTCTGATGCCTTTCCAGATTGTGCAGGGCATGAAGCCTGTTCTTGTCCAGTGCTTCCAATTCAGCTAAACGGATTTCGGCCACCTTATCTGGCACCTTTTAGTCATAGACTGCAGTGTGTAATGATGGCAGTTGGATCTTGATGGGCAGGACGACCTCAGCCCCATACACCAGGGAATATGGAGTCACCTGGGTGGAATTGTGAGTCGTCGTCTGATACGCCCATAGGGCGTTGGGGAGCTTGTCCGACCAAATTTTCTTGTTCTGACCAACCATTTTCTACAGAATGTTAGAGAGAGTTTTGTTAAACGCCTCGATCTGCCCATTTGCCTGCGCATGATAGCAAGAGGTATGGTTCGAACGAATATTGTACTTGGCGTACAATTTCTTCAGCTTAGCTGCTCGGAAGTTGGTGCCATTATCGGTGAGGACAGCGTGAGAGACTCCAAACCGGTGGATGATATTGGAGCTCACGAAGTCAACGATGGAACGAGCCTTGACCTCTTTGAGTGGAACTGCCTCCTCCCACTTGAAGAAGAAATCTGTAGCAGTCAGGATGAACCTACACTGGCGAGCTGTCACCGGTGGATATGGTCCCACAACATCGAGTTCCCATACCGCGAATGGCCAAGAGTACTTGGTGGAGTGGCGAGGCTCTGGCGGCCAATGTAGGAAGTTATCATGGACTTGGCACACGTGACATCTCTTGGAAAACTCAATACAATCATGGATCATAGAGGGTCAGAAGTACCCCAATCTCCGGATCTGATGGGACAGTCTTGGACCAGCCTGGTGGGCACCGTAGGAACCAGTGTGAACCTCTTTCATGACCTGAGAAACCTCGACTCCTTGAATGCAATAGAGTAGAACACCATCGAAGCCTCTCTTATAGAGGATCCGCTCAATACTGGGACCACTCTGGAGAGTAAATTGCAGTGCGTGATGTCAGATTCGCTCGTGCTCAGCCCGATCATCCGGGAGGCAACCATTTTGGAGATACTCGAAAAAAGGTTCCCTCTAGTCAGGAGTGGCCCCAACCACTACATCTGAAGAACCTAAGGATCCTGGCGTGGAGGATCCGGTGGTACGATGGCTTACCCGCAGGTCATCGTCATCCTCTGGGGTGACGGGGGTGATGACTCTCCGGTGTGCCACATGTATGATCAAATCATCCTGATCGGGTTCTGCGAGTGATGCGGCTAAGCCGGCCAAAGCGTCTGCTCGACCGTTCTATGACCAAGGGACATGGGTAACCTCTGGTCGAGAAGGGAATTGGGCCATTAGATGGAGGGTGCACTCTAGTAATGGCACAAGCTCCAGCTTCCTGACAACATAGTCTCCATTGACTTTCTTGATGACTAGTTTGGAATCCCCTTTCATATACAGATGGGGCATGTCAATCTCAAGGGTCAGCTCGAGGCCAGTAATGAGAGCCTGATACTCTGCCTCGTTGTTGGTGTAGCCTTCTGACAACAGGAATGAGTATGGCAGAACAGCTTGCGCCGGGGTGATGAAGACGATACATAGACCCACTCTGTTGAGCTTAGGATCATTGAGCCTTCTACCAGTGGGGCTCCGGGAGGCACCGCCGAAGTGCATTTTATAGCATGAGATGGCATGATCGACTGAGAGGATTGCCTCATCAGGAAAATCCAGGTCCAGGGATTGATCCATGGAGGTTGGATGGGCAGTTAGGAAGTCTGCCAATGTCTGTCCTTTGATAGCCTTCTGAGGCACGAACCTGATGTCGAACTGCTGGAGGATCACCGCCCACCGCGCTAGTCGGCCAGTCAACATGGGGTGGTTCAGAATGTACTTCAGTGGGTCTACCCGAGAGATAAACTGTACCTCATGGTGCTGCAGGTAATGCTATAATTTCTTTATGGCGAACACGAGCGCAAGGCAGCTCTTTTTGATGGGGGAGTATCTGGTCTCCGTATCGATGAGCATGCAGCTGAGGTAGTAGAGGATGTTCTCTATCCTTTCATTATTCTTCTGGGTGAGAATTGCACCGAGGGACCATTCCAGGTCGGTCATGTAAAGGACCAACGGCTTTTCGGAGATGGGTGGCATCAAGACCGGAGGTTGGAGTAGATACTGCTTGATTTCCTCGAAGGAGGTCTGACACTCTTCATCCCATTCATATGCGAGGCCTTTCTCCATGATCCGGGAAAAGGGAATACACTTTCCATCCAAATTCACAATGATTCAGCGTATGTAGGCTAAGTGGCCTTGGAGACCTCGAAGCTCCCGAATATTGCTCTGGGGAGGCATTTGGATGATGGCCTTGATCTTCTCCGGGTTGATCTCGATGCCTCGGTATCTGACAACAAAGCCAAAAAACTTCTTGGAGGTGACCCTGAAGGCACACTTTAGCGGGTTCATCTTCAGGTGGTGGGAACGGAGGAATCCGAACACTTTCTCAAGGTCCTTGAGATAGTCCTGGTGCTAGCGAGATTTGACCATCAGGTCACCCACGTAGCACTCCACCAGTGTCCCGAGAATCATCTTGAATATGCGATGCATGGCCCGCTGATAGGTGGAACCCGCATTCTTCAGGCCGAAGGGCATAACCTGGTAACAAAAAGTACCTTGGGGAGCCCTGAAGGCAGTGGACTCCTCGTCCTCGGGGGAAATCTAGATTTGGTTGTACCCGGAATACCCATCCATTAAGGAGAGGGCTTGGAACCCGGCCATGGCATCAATCAAAAAATCTGTCACTGGGAGAGGAAAATCATCCTTCGGGCAGTGGCGGTTGAGATTGCGGAAGTCGATGCAGACTCTGATCTTCCCATTCTTCTTCTTGACTGGCACAATGTTGGCTAGCCACTCGGGGTACTGGACCTCCTTGACGAAGTTTTCTTTGATGAGCTTATCAACTTTGGACTCAACCATGTCACCGTGAGAAGGGTGCATTTTTCTGGGAGGCTACTTGAACCCGCAATGGTTTGTCGGGAGACCAAGGTGGTGGACGGCTACCTGGGGATCTAGTCCTGGCATCTCTTCGTAACTCCAGGCAAACATGTCACGGTTCTGCTTAAGGAAGTTCACGTACTGCTGCTGTTCCTCGAGGGGCATGACAACACTGATCAATGTGGGTCTCAGATCTTCCTCGATACCAAGATTCACCTGTACCAGTTCATTGACCGTGGTAGATATGCCTTCTTCAAAGGCAGGGGGAGCATCCTCCAGATCCTCTTCTCCACTTGTGGAGGGATCTTCCGCGAGGGGAGTCATTTCCGAGCCACCAGACTATGATGGGAGGCTGGTGCTGGCCTGAGCGGCGGTGGTCATCATGTCAGGAGGCTTATGCGCCATTGAGACCATAGCGATGAAGGTGGTTGATCCAATCCCATCCGGTCTTCGACCCAAGGGGCCATGCTTGATGACATCAAAGAAGTAGTGGCGCGTTGGCCTGAGCCAGTTGATTCCAGCCCGGCGGAAGAGACACGTATGACGTATCGCCGTTGCCATGAGCCTGACGTCCCGATACCGTACAGGGATAAGAGGTTCCGGGATCACGTGATCCTGGTTGGTGTAGGAGTACAAGGTGATTTTTTGCCGTCACTTGGACCTAGGAATATGCCTTCCTCTTGTACCCAAAACAATAAAACACTGCCCCATGTCGGGGGTCGTGGCCTCCAACCGATGGATCAGGAATATGTAGGCATTGTCCAAACCTGCCCAGGGATCACTTGTGACCGGGGCGGGTTCATCCTCACTTTCCAGGATTTGCTTATCCTTTCTCTTGTAATAGTCGGCGTCCAGATAACGGGCTTCACAAGAGGCAAAAGGAGACGCATCTCCTTGGAGTACGCCTACTCGACCATTGAGGGAGTATTTGAGGCATTGGTGATACGACGAAGGGACCGTTGCATGCAGATGGAGCCATGAACTTCCCATCAATGCGTTGTATGCGGTGTCCTGGGAGACGACCATGAATTTGGTGCTGGAAATTAGGCCACCGAATTGGGTCTTCAAGTGGATATTTCCAACTAGGGTCTGCTCGGTCCTATCATATCCCTGGATTCTGAGGTTGGAGGGAGTTAGATCGTCCTCAGACAAACCCAACTTTCGCAGTGTCCGAGTTGGGATTAGGTTAATCCCAGAACCCATGTCAACAAGGCAGTAGTAAACTTACATGCCATTGAAATGACCAGTGATGTACAATGGGAGAATGTGCCCCTGTATGGGAGGGTCTTCGTCTTCACCAGAGAATGAGATAACTACATGACATTCGGCATTCTCAATTGCCTCAGCGTGGAAGGCTTCTGCAGCTGCTACCTCCGTCTCAAACTGGAGGGGGCTCCTTAGGGCCTCAGCAAGTGCCTCACGCATTTCAGATGACAGACGAAGAGCCTCAAGGATAGAAATCCTCACTGGAATGCTAAAAAGGTGATTCATAACATCATACTTCTGTGCCAAAGGTGAACCTATGCTTACAGGAGGTCGCTCTGCAATTGGAGGCATAACGGGCCCTGCCGGCTGGCTGGTACTGGGTACATCCCGCTGCCTGCTAGTTGATGCCTGAAGAGTAGCTGCCGGATGAGGACCGGACAACTGAGATTGGCCTGTAGTAGGGCAATACTGGCCACGGTACGGATGAGACAAATCTTCCTAATATAGTAGCATAAACGGCGGTGGAGGTAGATGTGAGGGCACCAGATGAGGTTGCGCGTGCTGAGCTCTGCATTGGGCCTGCTGTCTGGTTTCAGTAGCATGCACGGCCTGGCTGAAATCGCCCGCTGACGTGCCTTAACGATGCACATGGACGTGGTTCCACTGACGTTGATGTCGGTTGGGGACGTTGGGGAGGCTCGCCTGACGTTCCCCCTCGTCGGGAGTCATATAAAGATTTACCATCTCCACGGTATTAACCGAAGCGTACCCCTGACTGTCGCTTGACGAATCATCCACCACTGGGTGGATTCTGGGAGGAATCCCCATCTCAGGGGGCATGAAGTCACCGAGAGTGTGGGATGATGACGACAGTGGTGGAGCGCGTTGCTTCTTCTTGCACCGCCGCTACTTGGCCTTTTGGGAAGAGGCCAGCTGAGACGATGGTGCAGAGGTACTGGTCGCATCTTCTGAAGGCTCTGGATGATTCAGGCGTGCCTGAATGATACCATGGGCATGGGTGATGGTTTTACGGGCCATACAGTCGTCGTACTTCTGGTACCTACGGCTGGGAACCTACTACCACTCACCTTCGTCATTGCTACCGCTTTCTGACCTTACAAAGACACCCGCCACCTGCGTCAGGGCTGGGCCCAACCTGACTATGTTGTTGTCGACCTGGTCTTGGAGCCAGTCTTTAAACACATAGCACTACTTGAGGGTGTTCCCCAAGATCCGGTGATAGGGGCAGTAGTTGGGGCGATCAGTGAGATTCGCCTCTACCGGCCTTCTGCACTCGGGTAAACGCACAATCCTCTACTCTAGGGCACTACGGAAGTAACCAGGGACCTGATTCTCGTTGAATGAGTAAGTCTGGTGACTTCTTTCCTGATAGGGGGCTCTGGGAGCCTAACCCTGATGAGGGGCCGGAGGGGCCTGCCGAGGAGGCGGAGCCTGATTGTACCGCCTAGGCGGTGGTGGCGCATTGCGCGGGGGAACCTATCGGTTCTGAGGCAGTCGCTGCTGGGCAGGAGCCTGTGCCTGAGGTGGAGGGCCTCTACGGGGTTGCGGAGCCGGTGCCACTGGAAAAAATTCTAGCTGCCTGGGGGCTTCTATTTGGGCCACCACGGTGGGCTCGGCTCTGGCATCCCTCCTTGCTGGGATCACAGGGGGCAGCAGACGCGCCTGACTAGCCTGTTACAGAGCTTCCTTGAGGCACTGAGCCTTATCTGAGAAGTCCCGGAACCCTCCGGGGTAGTTCTGGGTTATCAGGTAAGGAACTAGTTCTATTTTAATATTCCCTACACACATCTTTAGTAATTTCTCCTGAGTCAGTGGCATGTCGAGGGAGTATGTAAGCCCCTTCCACCGGGCGATGAAGTCCGCGACTCGCTCATCAGGCCTTTGTTTGCACTTGAAGAGGTCTGCGATGCTGGTATTTCGAGTGGTGGAGCTAAACTGGTATAAGAACTGCTGGCGGAGATCCTCCCAGCTAGTCACTGATCCGATAGGGAGCTGGCTGTACCAGAAAAATGCAGGGCCCTTCAATGTATGCACAAAACATCGGAGCTTGGCGGCTTCCTACTGTGCCAGGGTCCCCAACATGGGGCCACGCCTGGAGGAAAAGTGGGCCAGGTGCTGTGGCGGTTCCACTATCTCGTTTAAAGGGAGAGAAAGTGGGATTCCCAAAACTTGGAGGTGCAGGTATATCATCCACCCACGTGGGATATGGCTTGCCATCTGGTGGGACTACCACCTGCCGCGTTTCCAATGCCTCGAGGCGGGCGATGAGTGCCGCTATAGGATCATCTGGGTGGGTGTCCCTATCTTGATGGGGATCCTTAACCACGAGTGCGTTTCCAAGATCTTCAACATGGTAAACAGCTTCAATGGCTCGTGGAGTGACTGGCAGAATGGCCCTTGGGGTGGCTGGGGGAACCTGAGCTAGATTCATCGGATTGCCTCGCCGTTCAGGAGGGTTTGGCGAGATGTATTGCGCCCTCTTTCCGTGAGTTCCGGCTTCTTCCCTGTCTGCGAGAGTTGCATGATCAGGGTTTCCCAGAGGCATCTCACTGGGGGGAAGTTGTTCCTGCCCCTGCTGCCCCGGCTTAGGACCACCATAGTTGGATCGCCTCTCTATAGCGCGCTCGACTAAGAGTTCGTCAAACAGCCTATTCTGCTCAGAAAGTTGCTGGCACAATGCAGCCTTTTCGGGGTCTTTGTCTGTCTTCTGTACTGAGGCAGACGGGTCGGAGTGCTTGACAGTTCCGACATGTTCTTTACCCTTACCAGCATTCCGACTGAGTACCAGCGACTCGGTGGGCGCAGGGAGGCCTAGAAGGTTCCTTTGCTGGCGATTAATCCTCCATGATGGGTCCAACAATGGTGGTACACCTTCAGGGGGTAAGTCTCCATCAAGAAACTACAACTCATCTTCCTTGTCTACTATGTCAGCTATATGGACCACAACCCTTCTTGGGGGAATTTCCTCAATATCGCATAACGAATCGGGATTCTGCTGGATAGGACTGAAGAGGAGGGCGACATACTATCCCCAGCCATGGACTTGCACATGGGGGGTAGCTTCCCTGATGATTTTGTGGAGTACCTTGAAACTCTGAACTCATTTTTGCTGGAGGGTGCTCTGGCGACCTAGTGACTCATGGCGCTGGGCCACGGGGAGTGCGGCCAAATTGACTAGACGTCATTTATCACTAATTTCCTCGAAGTTCACTTGCCTCCTAGGGTATAACACCCGATTATAGAGAAGACGGAAGTGCGTCACCCATAGGGTTTGACGGAAGCACTCGACTTCCTCCAGGGTGAGGGATTCCGGCGCACAAAAGTTCGACGCTGCTGCCAGCCAGAACTTCTCCGGGAAGTGATCCGCTGCGAGAATGTTCCAGAATCTCCTAGGCTCGGATTCAGGGTCTGGCCCCGTATTTCCCCACTTGTAAACCAGAGGTGGCTGAGGAACCGGTAGCGGTACTAAGGTGGACTGCTAGGACAATAGACTGGGCGGCGGAGAATACGGCGAACGAACCGACTGGCCGCCGAATTCCGGGCCATCCTCCGAAGAGTGCGGTGACCTGACCACAATGTCATGATATGACGGGCTGATAGCCACAGCTTCTGGTGCAGGGATTGCGGTTACCGGCGATGGGTCACACTGTTTCTCAACTGCCATCGGTCCTCAAAATATCTCTCTATGATCTCTGGTTGAGGTAGAGGGCGCTTCTGGTGATGACGGTGGTGACTGCACGTTCGGAACCTGTGGGACTCCCAAAATTTCCTCCTCCTGGATGTACCTGAGAAGAGAGGTAAGAATCCGATGGACTTCACATTCTGGAAGGATGAGGCTGACACGCCTTATTCCTGCCCTAGTCCTTGTTATGGAGGACCGAGGGGAGGGTTCCACTGCTGAGTCACATTCTGCTTCAGAATCCGAGAAGTGGTCCGGTTTTATCTCCACCCGGGCCTTCCCGGGATTCTTCTTGTGGTGGCGAAGACCTGCCCTCCTGCCCCTAGATGGATCCTCGGGACAAGGATGATTCCCGACATGTAGTCTTGGGGCCGTGATAGTGCTAGGGCAGAGAGGACTTCCGCTTGAGACAGTCGGGGTGTGAGGGGCACTGGGGGAAATGTCTAATGGAACATGGGTAGGACCTCCATGAACATAACCTGAGTGGGAGAAACCTCCATTGGAATCGATGGGAGCATGGGGAGGAACTCCATGCTTGGTGCGGGTGGAGAGAGGTTGACCTTCACCCCTTTGGTTGCCAGGGTGAGGAGAACCTTCGCCAGTTGCGAAGAGAACGTGGGGTGGATCCCCACGTTGGAGAGGGACCAGATGGGAAATGCCTTCATATCGACGGTCAGGGGAAGGAGGAGGGACTCCATACCCAGTGTGGTGGGAACGGGAGAGGCTTCCGCGCCGAGTGTCACTGCCACGAGGAAGATCTTCATTCGGGTTGGGGGTAGCATGGGGCATACCTCCATGACAAGTTTTGGAGCAGGGAAGGCCCACGCTTTGTGGAGTAGTGGTACGGGGAGGACCTCTGTATGGGGTGACATCACCGCGGGTTGGTTCGCGGCGATCACCACTCAGGCTTGCGACCTAGAGAGTCAACCCAGCCTGACCGTGGGGCGGTTGGGGCCTCGATCTCCATTGGGCATAAAAGTGCCCCTGCTCAGCGTGTGCAGGGACTTTGTGATATGTGTCAGCAGTGTCTTGGGCCATAGTAGCTATCGATGTTAACGCCCCTTGGAGGGCATCCTCAGCTCGGGCCCAACACTGGCGTCGGGTCAGGCGAGCCGATGCGGGTGGTGCAGGGGCATAGCCTACTTGCTCCTCTGGCAAGGCCGGACGGCGGTGCTGACGCGGTCGGGTGGGGTCCCTTTCTTGGAGTCCTTGGATCGGGACTCTGACCGGGCTGAGCTGGACGTCACCCACCTCATCAGCGTAAGGCAGGGAGTCATCAAGGCGTTCCAAGGACAGGCTCCCGAAACGATTGAATGTTGGGGTGGGGAGTAGGGGCTCCCCGCGCGGCCCTCAAGGGCGGCTTTGACGGTGGGGCCTAGATGCCTCCAGGTCTAGGCGGGCCATATCCCGAGTTGGGATTATTCCCTCCTCCTCGTAACGACGTACGAGGTCGTTAATCACCCTTCGTTGGATGACTTCCGAAGGGGAGAGGGGGCGTGGGCACCCCAAGTTTGTGGTTCCAGACGCCGTTGTGGTAGTAGCGGAGCCACGCAGAGCGGCTGTGCTGGTATTTCCCCTGCCCCTGCATAGGCGGGTGGGCGGCGATCGTGTCCCTGTAGCAGCAACCTGATTCCTAAGAAGCAAGGATATTAACTCATCAGCACTGCGAGGAAAAGAAATCGACAACCAGTGCCCCGACGCCATTCCGTCTTCCATGGATGGTAAGAGGGATCCACACCAATAACTTTGCAGAATGGAATGCCCCACGTTCTACTGCCCCAACTTCTGGTGAGTTTCACGCCAGGCCCACTATTTTCTTAATGGGACCCAACGCTGGATATCTGGATCCGGTGACACGTCAATCTACTGATGTATCGAACGCTACTAATATTCACATTGAGGAGAAGAACTTCATGTCGGGTTCACCATTTCTTTTTCCGACGCTTTCGCCGGGGCGCGTGTGTCCGTCTTCTTGGGGCACAACAGGCGCGACTTTTGTTTTGCCCCACATTCCCTCTTTCCAAAGGCGGGCGGCATCCGTTCCTTATTCAGGGATGTCTGCTCCTTGATCGAAACAGGATGATGGGATGTCAGTTCCTCCTTCCATGGATTCCTCCTCAGAACTCGTTAATTAGTCCGGGTCTCCCTCATAGATTTAATACGTTGTTCATGAAACTCTTCCCAGTGCCATGTTTCCATGGATGCCGGTTAATTACACTGCTTCTATCAGGACATTCCAAAGGGTCTGGTCAGGGCAGCAACCTTCAGTTGGGGGAGTAGTCACGTCGAGGCATCATTAACGTGTCTGAACGGTGGGGAATTGGCATGTCTGTCTTTTTTCCCTTATTATAGGTCTTCTCGAGGGCATGGAAGCCTGAGGCACCCCACATCGAGCATGGGGAATCATATGCCATAGGCATATATCTGAGGTTTTCCTCAACTTCCTATGTTTAACACAGGGTATGCCGCAAGTTTAACATCCTGCGGAGACGGATCAGGCTGATCAGAACACTAGCTGGAGTGTATCAGATTGAGGAACCCCTCTTGAGGGAGCACCGATATCAAAGCTAGCCCGTGGGTGGCTTCCCAAATGTTGTGAAGTGGAATGGGGTGGCATGATCTCACCGGGATGTGGAGGCCTGGGTAAGAATCAGGATGGATGATGGAAAGCTACACGAAGTGGAGGGGGGAATGAAATGGAGCTGTCGTGGAGATGACAGTGGTGTTGGGATTGAGTCTCGAAGAGACTTCCTACATATCCCCATGGCAGGGAATCAAAGTCTGCATAGTTCAAAATGAATGTGTGGGGCTTATACTCTAGACCACCCAATATTGTGGGAGAAATGACGTGAATGAGGTCGAAACGACTAGGTGGTGGGCTTGAACCTCATGAGGCTTCCTACGTACCATGCCTTAGCATGGATCAAAGTCCACGTAGTTCGGGTTGGACACTGTTGAACTGACACGAAGGAGTATCAGAAAAACTGGATGATAGGGTCACAACGACTTACCGCTAGATTGGGGTGCGATTTAACGTCATGCAGGACAGGGGCGTGTTGGAGAACTGACGTGAAAAAGGACCTTGGTCCAGGTGGATGGTGGGATTGAACCGTAGAAGGGCTTCCTACGTACCATGCCTTGACATGGATCAAAGACCACATATTTGAGGTGAAAATGGGGCTTGGCACACCGACACGGAGACAGTCGGGGCCAATGATTTTTGGGCTTGAATGTCACATACATGACTTATTTTGAAGTTAAATTTCATTCATTTTCCTTTCATTCTTTGTTTTGTATGGTTTCCAAAGGTTTTATGGTGAAATAGATGAGTTTTAATGAATTGGGCCAAACCGTGAGCCCAATTCCAGATTTAAAAATAAATTTTGTTTCCTTTATAACCTTTTCATTTTTTAATATTTTTCTCTCATTCCAATTCCTAAATGGTCTCCTCTGACCTATTAACACCAAAATATAAATTTGGAGCCTTTATAAATCCATAATCACGGTGGATATGGGTTTTTAGTTAAGATATTGGGCCTTCCTGAAGGCCCATTTCCTGCATTAAAAATAATTTTTAATTGTTTTATATCTCCTTTACTATTTTCGTTTGTTCGGTGATTTCACCTCCCCCTCGAACCTAAGAAACCCAGGCCCGCTCTCATTGCCTTCCCCCCCCCTCCTTGGAGCTCTTTGAAATCGCGAATTAGGGCTGATCTTCATAGGGTGTCTCAAATTTGCCAGAATTGAAGAGGTAACTTCATCCCTTATTAACTCTCTCAATTCTTACTCTTTTCCCTCCATTCCAGTTCCTAAATTACCTCATAAATCTTTTTCGAACAATCCCTGAATTTTGGATGTTTTAAATTTCAGAAACTATTGTTTTTGGAGTGATTAATTCAGGATACTTCAAGTAGGAGAGTCTATTTCTTTCCTCTTTCAAATTGCTTAGGGTTTCTTCCCTAATTCTTGAATTATAAAAATTCCAGAAGTTAGGGTTCGTGCCTAGGTTCTAAATTACTGTATTTTGGGTGAAATATTGAGGGTTTAGGTTTCTTTTAACTTCCATGAGGTGCGGCGGTCGTGCGGTTGATGTTTCGCCCCCATATTTGAGGGTTTCGACACATTCGGTAGGTGATTCCGTGGGTAACCATTTAATGATGAGTTATTTTGCTTGATTAAATAATTTTACATGTTCCTTATGTGCTGTGCATTATGAGAAAACCATTTTTGGTAGCAATAGTAAAGCATTTGTTTTTAAAGTTACATTTTTTCTTGAAGTGTGTATTTTTCAAATGTATTTCATGTGTTATCTCTTGTGGTAGTTTTGTAAAATGTGGAAGTGATTTATTATTTGTTGAAAGGGGATTCCAATTATGTTTGGGTAATGATATATTTCCATGTGGGCCTAAAAATGGGGTGTATTTGAATGGTTTTATTTGTATAACCTTGTTATACTCCTTGAAAGTGTTTTATGGATTTGTGTGTTCTGATGGGTATCTTTTGTGATATTATTCAAGTAGATTATATAATATTTGAAAGTGGATTATTACATGTTTATTGGGCTGCCAATTCTGTTTTGGTAGGGTCTTGGTGTGCTTTTGGCTTAAAAAGAGGTTTTTGAAATGGATTTTATGTGCAAATTTTGGGTATACTCTTCATAATTGTTTTATGAAAGTTTTGAATGGTTTATTGGGTTGTGAAATAGGTGAAACTATATCAGCAAATTGTTTTGGTATGAGTATATTTTTAAAAGTTCCATTTCATTTTTGAAAATGCTGTTATGTGATATGTATCATCTTGTAAATATTTTATTAAATTGTTTGAAGGAGATATTGAGGAGTGAAAGTGATGTGAAAGTGATGTGGAGTGTTTTGTGTGAGTGTGATGTGAAAAATTGAATTTTTGATTATGAAAGAAGTGTTATTTTACATGTGTGTGGGCTGTTATATGAGTTTAAATATCTTATAATTGTTTTATAAAATTGTTTAATGGTTTTGTGGAAGTTTTGAAGAAATGTGAAATGTGTTGTGGGCTATTTTGGTGTGATTCGGATTTCAAAATCATTTTGAATGAAAAATGGATTTTTGTGACTTGTGTGGTATACATATGGGCTGTTTGGTGAATTTTTGATGTGGAAATGATATTTTCATGTTCAATGTATATTTCTTGACTTGTTGAACTTGTTTGAGCACAAGGGGAAAACCTGGGTATCTAGGTGGGTGGACGTGTACTAGTATGCTAGTGAATCCGTGGGGTTTGGCCTCAGTTTCACTTAGCAAGATTGATGATTACAACTCTAACTAAACTATGATGATGATGATTTGGGACCACTAGGTTATGGTTATGTTCCCTACTAGTGGATCATGCATGAGAATGGATATTTGTGATGGTTACTCTCACCGAGATATGAGGTACCTGGGACCCACAACTAGCCAGTGCCTAGGGGTTATTTCCTATTTCTTGTGCTCATTATTTACTTTGTACTTACCGTCGGCATACGGTATAGTTGGCTGGAAAATTCACTAGTGTTGACATTATTTTTAAAAGTGTTTATTCTCAATGATATCCCACTTGAAAACTGTTTTTATTCAAAGTTGCATCTTTTAGAAATTGTAACTAGCTTTTCATGTTTTTGAAAACATGCATGATTTTAGTCTTTAAATGTTTATCACATGGAATCTCTTAGTGGTGGTATCCTATTGGGAATTGTCTCACACCCTACTTACACCCTTGGGTGTAAGTAGACTTGGTTATTTTTGTTGTCGCAGGTTGGGTATAGTTTTTTGTTCCAGTGGTTCGGGTTTCTAGCAGGTCCTTGGTGGTGAAGTCCTGTGGAGGTGGATTGAGGGCGGTGCCCCTTGCCATGAGGGTTCTTGGGCTGTCCTTATTTGGTTTTGTACCTTTGGTATAGACCTTTTGAGTTGTTTTAATCTATGTAATTCAGTTCTGAATTTTTGTAAAAGATTGTTTATTTTGAAAAATCCAGATTTGTTTCATTGGATTCTTTTGTTGTTTTATGTTTATAAACTCAGGTAAATCGTTCCCAATTTTAATTTTATGACACCCGGGAACTTGTGCCAGCTCGTGGGGATCGGGAACGCCCTTCGGGCCTTGTCACGGGCTGGGTTTGGTGCCATTTTTGGTGGCGATCGATTCGGTTCGTGACAAAATGGTATCAGAGCAGGTTCAGGTTAACTCTTTGGGTCATGTTATTTGGGGAAGAGTCAGGATAGTCTGGAGTTAGGATTGTTGGGACATGAAATTCTAGTTATGGGTAGTGTTCCTGATCACCACACCTCATAATGGGATTCATATTTCCAAGAGAAGTCGGGATTTATCTCAGTCCTTCGGTTTTCTTGGTTCGATGATGATTAAGGGAAATGAAAAGAGAGTTGGGTTAATGGTCCTAGTGAGCTCGCAGGGCCTGGCAAGCCATTTGGAGCCAAGGATATTCCCTATAACAATCTCTGTGACAGTGAAGTGATTGTAATATGGATGCCAACCATATTTCCAAGTCACCCACTGAAACTAGTTTCCTCTCGCACTGTTTTGTGCTTAGGTTTTGAAATCTTGGCACTTTGGTTTTAAGAAGTGTATAGTTTTTGTGAAATGATTTTCAAATAAAGAGGGAATGGTTTGGTTTATGAAATGGCGGAACTGAATTTTCAGAATTGTTTTGAAATGTAAAATAGTGCGCTTACACCTCTTTGAAAGTAGAAACTATATTGAAGTTGGTTTTGAAAAGTGTTTCCAATAGAGTTTTCTAAACAATCAGAGCGTGTTTTAATGGGATGAGATGTTTTGAAATTGATGTGAATATCTTGAAAGTGAGTTATTTTCTAAATGGTTGTGACTTTCTAAATTTTTTTGTAAGATCTGAGTTGGGATTTTGATCTCGTGGTTAGCGGTTATGAGAAAAAAGGATGTGTTGGTTGACCGTTTTGGTTTTGAAAAGTGGAAAGAATTTTTGTTTTAACCTTTGGTATTTCCATTAGAGACCACATGCATGGGGTTATATGGGATTATGGATGGTTGATGGCACGACTGGATGAGTGACGGGACAGATATGAGGAGGGTGTCTGGTGTGGCACAAAAACATGGATGTGTGAGGCGCATGGGGTACCATTGGTGGATACGCTTACTGCTAAACTATTTGTTCTCAAAGAATTACTTTTAAAGAAAAACATGATGTCTTGATGAATATTTTTGTATGGTTTGTATTATGGGTTTTTGAAAATGTTGATGTTGTGGGATGTTTTGATTCCAAGAACCCCTTCTGTTTGAAATATGTTTTGGGTTTCTGTTTGGTCGGTAAGATGTGTTGTAGGGACAGTTAGTGGTCTCTTTTGAAAAATGTTTTGGTATGCATTTACGGTGGTTCCCTTCATGTGTTTGGAGCTGGTTTATGGCTTGTTTTGACCAATGGACCAGATTGGTTGGGTCCTTGGGTTCTCTCATTGGATAAGGTGCACCCCCATTAAAGGTTAATTCATAACTGAAGCGCAACCCAAGATTGTTTCTCCATTGGAAAATCCTCCAGTTGATCAATATAAGGAATCTATTTCTTGAGATTTTTAGATTGAGTATACACCCTTTCCTTTATTGGTTTTGTGTATCCTCTTGTAGTGGGATATTGATTATGAATGGTTGAAAGTGACCTAAGCCTCTTAAGTTTCCTAATTTTTTCGAAGGTGGAAGTGTTCTGGGGTTGTTAGCATGGATGAGTATTTGGATAGTGTCTAATAGGAACTCTCGGTCCTTCATAGTCTCTTTGAAGAAGGAGTTCATGTTAAACTACTAGTGTGGGAAATCTGGTCATGAGAGGATATTATGGCCACTTTCTAGAATTGTGTGTTGTTTGGGGATGTTGTACAAGTTCCCTCTCTATTCATTGTTTATATCAGTCGCAATGGTCATGTTCGGTGATTCCTTGTGATGTCATGTGCTCAATTGACTGTAAAGGTGAAAGTTGGGCAATCATCTGAGAGTCTCTATTATGTTGGGAGAATGTCTCCCTTGAAAAAAACATAAAAAAATATTCCATTTTAGAGGAAGGTGAGTATAAGTGTTCTTTACTTCTATTGTTTCTCACCCGAACAAACAAGGTGTGATGTGTGTACATCTTCTAATCCCTTGTTTCAGTGAAATATCGAGTTAGGGTAAAGTGAGTTTGGAATGTGTTATGTCTTGGAAAAACTTATCGGGGATTGCGGTGTAGTTGTTGTTTGCAACAAAAGAATAATTCTCATTCAGGTGGTTTCCAAAGCCTAACTATGAGGTCGAAGATGCTTCAATATTTTGAGCTCCATCCATAGGTCCCAGAGAGAAGCTGGCGCGTAGTCAGGGGAAACCCCAGTGTCATTTAAACCCTTGTGCAAAGTCTTATCCTCAATATGAAAGATAAGAAGAGTTTAAACCTATGGTGTCATCATATTTCTTCTACTTTTCATGTTCGGTGTAAATAGGTGGAGGGCCTTGTACCCATGTCATCGCCCAATGTTATTCCCTCCCCCTTTGGTTTCCATTGAGTCTTTAGAGAAAGGTATGAAGTTTGGCTAGACAGGTTGACCACACGGTTTGCACTTGGTTAGTAGTGACCATGCCCAAAAAAAACCATGTAGATAGAAGAATCTCCACTGTTAGTTCATGGTTTCCAAAACCGTGCGGACTCACCATGTTGTTGTCCCAACACTTTATATTTTGGGGTCTTTCTGTACCGGCCCATGCTGGTCGATTAAGATTGTTGGTTCTTATGGTGGGGAGCCTATTTTTTTCCCCCGTACCAATAACTTAGACTTATCCATGGTCAAGGATTGTTGGTAGGTAGTCTCATTCAGATATATCAAGCTACCCAAATCTTCCTTGGGTAACCATTGAGATTGGAGAGTGCCCAATGGTTTAGTTATAGCAAGGTATGTGTAACCTTGTTCGATGTTGATGTTCGTTTGAGTGAATTGCTTGAGTCTTGTTGGGATAGTGTTTGAGTAGTTTTCCTTTGGATAAAGCCTGAATGTGATTGATTGTTTCAGGAAAGTGGTGTATGATTTTGTTGTGAAGTATTCCTTCCTTAATTGATCAATGGAGGTGTTTTGGCCTTTGGGGGCGAAACCTGGAAAGGGAGTACATCTTGGTTTATCAGTTGGGTTTGGCTTTCGTATCTGGCCTTTCTGTAGCTTTCCGGGGACAGAAAGTTTTCATGGTGGGGATAATTGCCACATACATGACTTATTTTGAAGTTAAATTTCATTTATTTTCCTTTCATTCTTTGTTTTGGATAGTTTCCAAAGGTTTTATGGAGAAATAGACGAGTTTTAATGAATTGGGCCAAACCGTGAGCCCAATTCCAGATTTAAAAATAAATTTTGTTTCCTTTATAACCTTTTCATTTTTTAATATTTTTCTCTCATTCCAATTTCTAAATGGTCTCCTCTGACCTATTAAAACCAAAATATAAATTTGGAGCCTTTATAAATCCATAATCATGGTGGATATGGGTTTTTAGTTAAGATATTGGGCCTTCCCAAAAGCCCATTTCCTGCATTAAAAATAATTTTTAATTGTTTTATATCTCCTTCACTATTTGCGTTTGTTCGGTGATTCCACCTCCCCCTAGACCCTAAGAAACCCAGGCCCACTCCCATTGCCTTTTCCCCCCTCCTTGGAGCTCTTTGAAATCGCGAATTAGGGGTGATCTTCATAGGGTGTCTCAAATCGGCCAGAATTGAAGAGGTAACTTCATCCCTTATTAACTCTCTCAATTCTTACTCTTTTCCCTCCATTCCAGTTCCTAAATTACCTCATAAATCTTGTTCAAACAATCCCTGAATTTTGGATGTTTTAAATTTCAACAACTATTGTTTTTGGAGTGATTAATTCAGGATACTTCAAGTAGGTGAATCTATTTCTTTCCTCTTTCAAATTGCTTAGGGTTTCTTCCCTAATTCTTGAATTATAAAAATTACAGAAGTTAGGGTTCGTGAATAGGTTCTAAATTACTGTATTTTGGGTGAAATATTGAGGTTTTAGGTTTCTTTTAACTTCCATGAGGTGCGGCGGTCGTGCGGTTGATGTTTCACCCCAATATTTGAGGGTTTCGACACATTCGGTAGGTGATTCCATGGGTAACCATTTAATGATGAGTTAGTTTACTTGATTAAATAATTTTACATGTTCCTTCTGTGATGTGAATTATGAGAAAACCATTTTTGGTAGCAATAGTAAAACATTTGTTTTTAAAGTTACATTTTTGCTTGAAGTGTGTATTTTTCAAATGTATTTCATGTGTTATCTCTTGTGGTAGTTTTGTAAAATGTGGAAGTGATTTATTAGTTGTTGAAAGGGGCTGAAAATTATGTTTGGGTAATGATATATTTCCATGTGGGCCTAAAAATGGGGTGTATTTGAATGGTTTTATTTGTATAACCTTGTTATACTCCTTGAAAGTGTTTTATGGATTTGTGTGTTCTGATGGGTATCTTTTGTGATATTATTCAAGTAGATTATATAATATTTGAAAGTGGATTATTACATGTTGATTGGGCTGCCAATTCTGTTTTGGTAGGGTCTTGGTGTGCTTTTGGCTTAAAAAGAGGTTTTTGAAATAGATTTTATGTGCAAATTTTGGGTATACTCTTTATAATTGTTTTATGAAAGTTTTGAATGGTTTATTGGGTTGTGAAATAGGTGAAACTATATCAGCAAATTGTTTTGGTATGAGTATATTTTTAAAAGGTCCATTTCATTTTTGAAAATGCTGTTATGTGATATGTATCATCTTGGAAATCTTTTATTAAATTGTTTGAAGGAGATATTGAGGAGTGAAAGTGATGTGAAAGTGATGTGGAGTGTTTTGTGTGAGTGTGATGTGAAAAATTGAATTTTTGATTATGAAAGAAGTGTTATTTTCCATGTGTGTGGGCTGTTATATGAGTTTAAATATCTTATAATTGTTTTATAAAATTGTTTAATGGTTTTTTGGAAGTGTTGAAGAAATGTGAAATGTGTTGTGGGCTATTTTGGCGTGATTCGGATTTCAAAATCATTTTGAATGAAAAATGGATTTTTGTGACTTGTGTGGTATACATATGGGCTGTTTGGTGAATTTTTGATGTGGAAATGATATTTTAATGTTCAATGTATATTTATTGACTTTTTGAACTTGTTTGAGCACAAGAGGAAAACCTAGGTATCTAGGTGGGTGGACGTGTACTAGTATGCTAGTGAATCCGTGGGGTTTGGACTCAGTTTCACTTAGCAAGATTGACACTTACAACTCTAAATAAACTATTATGATGATGATTGTGGACCACTAGGTTATGGGTATGTTCCCTACTAGTGTCTCATGCACGAGAATGGATATTTGTGATGGTTACTCTCACCGAGATACGAGGTACCTGGGACCCACAGCTAGCCAGTGCCTAGGGGTTATTTCCCATTTCTTGTGCTCATTATTTACTTTGTACTTACCTTCGGCATACGGTATAGTTGTCTGGAAAATTCACTAGTGTTGACATTATTTTTAAAAGTGTTGATTCTTAATGATATCCCACTTGAAAACTGTTTTTATTCAAAGTTGCATCTTTTAGAAATTGTAACTAGCTTTTCATGTTTTTGAAAACATGCATGCTTTTAGTCTTTAAATGTTTATCACATGGAATCTATTAGTGGTGGTATCATATTGAGCATTGTCTCACACCCTACTTACACCCTTGGGTGTAAGTAGACTTGGTTATTTTTGTTGTCATAGGTTGGGTATAGTTTTTTGTTCCAGTGGTTCGGGTTTCTAGCAGGTCCTTGGTGGTGAAGTCCTGTGGAGGTGGCTTGAGGGCGGTGCCCCTTGCCATGAGGGTTCTTGGGCTGTCCTTATTTGGTTTTGTACCTTTGGTATAGACCTTTTGAGTTGTTTTAATCTATGTAATTCAGTTATGAATTTTTTTAAAAGATTGTTTGGTTTGAAAAATCCAGATTTGTTTCATTGGATTCTTTTGTTGTTTTATGTTTATAAACTCGGGTAAATCTTTCCCAATTTTAATTTTATGACACCCGGGCACTTGTGCCAGCCCGTGGTGATCGGGGACGCCCTTCAGGCCTTGTCACGGGCTGGGTTTGGTGCCATTTTTGGTGGCGATCGATTCGGTTCGTGACATTGAACCTTAGGGAGGTTTCCTACGTACCATGCCTTGACATGGATCAAAGTCCTCGTAGTTTGGGTAGGGTTTTTGGGTGTCAGTGAACCGACGTGAAGAAGGACCTTGGTCCGATGAGTGATAGGGCTTGAACCTCAGGGAGGCTTCCTACGTACCATGCCTTGACATGGATCAAAGTCCTTGTAGTTCGGGTAGGGTTTTCGTTGACGAACCGACGTAAAGGTGAACCTGTGGGTCCATTGGTGGTGGGATTGAACCTCGTGGGGCTTCCTACATACCATGACTTGACATGGATCAAATTCCTCGTAGTTTGGGTGTGTAGTTTAGCATCATGCTGGATGGGGGAATACAGTTTAACGTCATGATGGACGGGGGCATACAGTTTAACTTTATGGTGGACGAGGGCATACAGTTTAACTTCATGCTAGACGAGGGCATATAGTTTAATGTCATGCTGGACGAGGGCATACAGTTTAACGTCATGCTGGATGAGGGCATACAGTTTAACGTCATGCTGGACGAGGGTGTTGTCATGGTCGATGCTTACTCTAAGCCCATGTGAGTCGTGCTCGGTGTGAGAAACAAGAGGCAGTAGAGACCTGATGATCACATCGTGAAGGGTGCGTCCGTGAGAAGCGAAGAGGGGCTTATGCGTTGGGTGGACCATGGTGCTGGGACTTACTCTAGGATGGAGGCCCAAAGTGCGACAAAGCACAGAGGGAGAGGGATTTGGGACCGAAGAAAAGAGGTGACTCGTTCCCTATCATGCCCTCCGCTGGCCCTGGCGGTGAGGAAGTACGGAGGTTCATGGGTGCTACCTTCTGCAAGAGGGGATAGGGGGCTTACACCAAGGTGGATTCCCTTCCCCGTGGACAAATTCCACTCCCAGAAGGAGGATATAATCCTCTGTGGGGTCCAGAGGGCGTAAATAATGTCCGATCCATGGGGACCTTTCATGTGAGGTACGTAGTCAGGTCACAGTTTAACGTCATGTGTTGAGGACGAGGTGCTTGGCAGTTTAACGTCCTGCAGCTCGGACGAGGTGGGTTTACTCTTCACCCCTAGGGCTTACATGACCGGTACCCTCTACTCCTTGTGGGAGGGAAGGCATCGGCATGGCCGTGTAGAAGGGAGGTCGCAGAGCGAACCATCGAGGGGTCCACGTTAGCGTGGCTATGCGAAGAAGCAATAGTCGTTAGCGTGCCTATGCAAAGAAGAATTAGGCGAAGAAAATCTACGGGTGGTGTCATCCAGGGGACTTTGAAATCACATCATGTAAACCTGTAGGGTCGCACGGGAAGAGGAATTTCCAAGAAGAGGGGTCCACAGGCAGGGGCCTTGTGGAGCTCGGTTGCTTTGCGTAGTGGAGGGAACTTGCGAAGGGGTGTGCTTCGCAAAGTGAAGTGCCTTGGACTTAGTATGGGTCATAGGTGCGAGTGGGAGGTTCTTAACGAAGTGGAATGGTGTTCACGGAGCACCACCTCACGAAGCAAGGTGTCGTGAAGCAGTGTGCTTCGCGAAGTACAGTGACCTTGCCTTGGCATGTGAATCACATGTACAGGGTGGATGTTTCGCAAAGCATAAATGATCTGTGACTGCCTGGGTCCCCTTTGGGATCCCCTTCCTTTTCGAATTCCCTTAGTCTTCGCGAAGGGTATCCCTCTCGGAAGAGGGGCTCAAAACGAGACAAGACAGAGGCCTCTCGCGAAGCAAAAATACCTCATGGAGCTCATGATTCCCAGAGTGAAGAGTGCTTTGTGATTTGGGAGCGGAGAAACTGAAAGGTTGGATTTTCCATCCCGAGAGCTCAGGGGGAGCTCGATATTTATAGGCAAGGGGCACCGCAAAGTAGATCTTACACGGCACAAAGGGGGCTTCGGTTGCTTCGCGGCGGGTCATGAACGTCAACCGGATTTGCGGAGGGGTACCGCCTCATTTGCTTCACGGCAGGTTCGTGAACATTAGGGCGTTCACGGAGTGGTACCGCCTCATTTGCTTCATGGCGGCCGCGATGCTTGGGGGGCTCCACGTCGGGGCTTCACGAGGCAGGGCACGAGGCCTCTTTTTCTTCGTTCTTTTTGTCCAATATTTTGGCGCCAACAACATTATATAAATATATTTTTAAAGACATTATATAAATATATTAAATAAATATTTATATATATTATATAAACAAGAATGTACATAATATATAAATATGTATTTAAGTATATAAATAATTTACATAAATATATTTATAAATATATAAATATATGTGTATATACATAACATGAATATAATTATAAAATATATACTCAAATGCATGTAAATACACATATACAATATATAGTTTATATAAATGTATAAATTTAATATAATATAAATATATTATAATACAAATACACAAATATATAATATAAAATGCACATATTAATTTAAATAATTATATATATATTTAAATATTTATTGAAATAATATTTATTTTAATTAGTTTCATAATATATATAAATATAACGATGTGTCAATATATTAACAAAACCCAATTTTCGTAGTCGTATAGGTGCTGATAGTGTTTATAGGAGGTCCGACCATCAAATCACATCACCGTTAGATTTCAAAGCATGCAGAGGGGTGTGGGTTCACGGGTGAACGGGAGAGGGGAACCAGAGGGCGGGCTGCCCAGGCAAGAACAACAGGGAGTCGGGCCACGTGGGCAAGAACAACAGGGAGCAGGGTGGGGTCGTGAACTGGAGGGGGGTCGTGTGTGAACTAGAGCTGAAGGAGGATAGGTGTCGTGAACAAGAGGGAGGGGAAGGGAGCACAAGATTTAATATATATTATTTAGACGTGGTCTTAGATTTTCCTTTAATATGGTTCATTTAGATGGGGTTACAGACCCCTCTAAACTGAGATTCTGTGGTGAAATTAGAGGTGGGTTTAACCGCCTCTAAATGAACCTCCACAAAATTTTACATTACTTTACCAGTGGTTCCTCAAAACCGCCTCTAACAAGAGTAGATAGGCACATTAGCGGTAGTTCCTCATAACCACCACTAATGTGTTTAAAAGTGGTTATAACCCCTTCTAAACTAAAAAACAACCCCTATAATCGGGTATTTTTTTGTAGTGACACACCATGTAAAGATATGTGGAATGAGTGAATGTTAAAAGGAGTTTAACAAATAAATTAATCAATTAAGTAGTCATTGTAGGAATTACAGTGGTGGAAAGTCAATGGATGGTGGTTACACAACATATGAAATGTTAGGCTCTAATAGGCTCCTCTATTCGATGAAGTAAACTTGTAAATTGGAGTTTATGGACCCCATTCATGTTCACTAGAGTCAATTCCCTTTAATTCAAAGTTATATCCAGTTCTCTTATCACTATTTATCTCTAAGGAGGAGCTGCTAGAACACCTCTGGAGGAGAAGGGGCCCTGCCAAAATGTTTAGTGATTCTAATGGCTGGAAGATACATTTGGAGACAGGAATCCACTGGTCTCTATTAAGGAATATTTATCAAAATCACAATTAGTGAAGATTAATCATGGACAACGAGACACTCATTTTTTGGTCTTTCCATTTCATATTCTTGATCCCGCTCCTAGTATATATTGTAATCATATTTTGTGTTTTAGTCTATTGTTTATGGGCATAGAGATATCCCAAAAAACCTTTTTTTGGTATCATGACTATTATTGGCGAAGAGTTGATAATATAGAGTTCAATAAAATTAAATCTTATAATATCCTTCCCCAGATATTCCTGAACGACTATTGGGATGGGGGTGCCACATGACCTCGAACATGCCTTCCTGAGGCAACCAACTAGCAATGAGAGTCTATAACCAACATGGTGAGACTATAATCTCAGTATCACAAAATCCCACATAACATATAAATAATAATTAATAGATAAAAATAGATTAAGTGTAGAGAATTATAGATAACATTTATGTAACATCACAGGTTTTTGAACAGGTCATAATTCCCGGGTAAGCATGAAATTTTGAGTTTAGTGATTGGGCCAAATTAAAATCTAATATTTGAAACCTAATTCCAAGAGTTTGAATGCTCTAATGTTTTTTTAGATGGGGTTAGGGGACAGTGAGTTCCTCGGGGGTTTGGGTGATTTTCGTGTGTGTCGGGCCCTGAAAACTCAGTTTCGGAAAGCACAGGTTGGGGCACACGGTTTGTTCAAACCGTGCGACCTTTAAGGTGGAACTGTGCGGTACATTTTTGTTCTAGAGAATGATTAGTCAAACCATTTGGGTAGGTTCACATGATCGTTCACCTTTTCTATAGTTTTTAGTAGAGGTGATTTGCACAGGCTCCACACTGTTTGGTAAACCGTGCGCCTAATCATGCGACAGGTGACACTTTTGGACAGTGAGTGCGCACAATTAGCCAAACTGTGTGGGTCATTTAAAGGGATGAAATTCATATTCTACCCTCCCTTATATTTATTCTTCTCCCCTTCCTCCTTTATCATCCCTTTCATATGCACACTAGGGGGCCCTCTCCATTTTTGTTCTCACCCTCTAGGTTCCTTTGGATCTCCTCCATCCGATCTATGATTTGAACTTCGTCTATCTCATTGTAAGTGTAGAAGTAATTTCTTGAGTCCTATTGTTTCCTTTCTCCTTTTATCTCGCTATTTGTAATGTTATTTCCATGTGAGATCATTTTCTCTATTTTCGGGGTGTTTGTCTAGAATCTCAATTTCTATCATTACAGCTCGAATTAGAGGTCGATAATCAACAAGTGAGCACCTACGAGTATAAGGTAGGTGGTTCCTAGATTTCTCCTTAAATATTCAGGTGTTATGGGGCATGTTATTAACTACTCATATGTGGGTTTTTCGAGTGAGACCCTTAGTAAATTAGTTCCTATCTTAAAATCATTTAATTGGTGTTATGAGATGCCGATGGGCATGATATTACCTATTTAAACATGCTAAGTTGGGTATGAGGATTGTGGTTGGTTGGGAAGGTTATTTATATTGATTAAATTGTTTGAATTAATTAAATGTGATATGACTGCATGAGTTCTGAGGGGACGTGACATCCATGGATCTAGGTATTGAGGTAATTTTGATCACCAGGACTGAGACAAAGAGGTTCATCAGGCTGAGGGCATGGACCGAGATATATGGGATGGTGTTGACCATCAGGTTTGAGGCGATATGATCACCGGGATGAGGCAAATAGTGATGACCATGTTGTGGATGGGTGATGAGGTTTGCATACAACAATGAGGTTTCCTGATAGTGTGACTTAGGAAATGTTGGTGATTTCAACTCACCGTTGTTGGATGATGTTCCTTTTAGAGTCGTGTTCATACAAATAGGACTCATTTGAGGTGGTGTTTACCACTCTTGTGGGTGGAGGACTCTGTAGTATTAAAAGTTTAGGGGATAGTGTTGAACATCAGTTATGGAGGAGGTGTTCACCGTAAAAATCCATGATTGATGGTATGCGAGACCATCAGTTGGGGGTTGAGGTTTGTTGTATATATTTAAGACCAATGGGCTAGGATGGATCTCATCATTCCTTAGACATTGGGTTGTCGAGCCGACGATGTTTTATTATTCATTTGATGATGGATGTCATTGTGCCTTAGGATATCGAGTTGTTGAAACGACAATGACTTTTGAGTGGAAGTCCATGACACTTGTGACATATTTTTCTAGGTTTACCATTGGGACACCAATTTTACTCGATGTAAGGCTTCGTGTGGATATTTTTGTGCCTCAGGATGTTAGGTTATTGAGTCGACATTGACTTTTGAGTGAAATTCCATGGGTCTTGTGACATATTTTTTGGGTTTTCCATTGAGACACTAGTTGTACTCGATGTGGGGATGTGTGTGGTATTGTAAGGCATGGGGTGTTGTGTGACATGGTTATGGATGAGATATTGAGGTCCTTCTGATATGATTGACTATGGATACATCGTTCCATTTTTTAGCATTGGCCGAAGCAGGAAAACACTTCCTTGTGGCTGTTGAACATGAGTAAAGAGAGTATTGTATTTTATGAATGAGTTCTATTGCTATTTATTTATGCATTTAGACACTATATAATTATGGAGTAAGAAAAGAAAACATTGGTGGTGGCCTGCTGAGTTCATACTCACACCCTACATGGGCCCCTTGGGAAGCATGTAGACTTTATGGTTTTGAGATCAGGTCAGGGACCGAGTTCGTTCTTTGGACCATAGTGATCAGGGATATAGTTACTTGGGATGGATGAAATATGGATTGTAGTGGTTCTTTTCATTGAGTTAAATTTATTTTTTGGGGGTTTTGGCTACATTCTCATATGAGCAGCCACATGCGATATTGCATGTCTATTTTTGTATGACTATTATGACATGTGTTCTTATCTATAAATGGTATAATGACTTGGGATTATTTTTACTACTTTTTTTTATTATTACTTTCACCAAGTTTGGTATTTATAATTCCACAATGTTTTATTATCACATGACCATTAATATTATCATCACCAGAGGGTATAGTCTCCCCACTATCACCTAATCAGACCCTTGTTACTAGTCAGAAACCTTTGGCGTATAGGGAGGCATGCCTAAGGCCTAGTAGTCTTCCATCCCAGAGCATGGGTTTTAATTGGATCTTAGGTTGGGCGCTACAATTTAACTAATAATATCAACTTTACATATCAATATAGACCCATGTTATACACATATAAAAATTTCCAATGATCATCCACTAGGTTGATCAAATAATGAATAAACAAAGGACCAAACTACTAGTGGATAAATAACTACAAAACTCAAATCTAATCCTCAGTCCTATCTCCAAACATCTATCCAGCTACTTTATCTATATCCCCCACACAACTTACTAACTAAAAATCAAACATAAGGTTTGCACATGCACCATGGTGCCCATGCAGGGTGTGCGTATAAAACTGAGAAAGTAACCACCAATAGTGTCCCTTGTACATGTTATTATATTTTTGTATGTATGATTAGAACAATAAAACAAACTGTAACATATAACATGCAATTAAATGTGTCAAGACATTGTGTGCTAACCATGCCACAACGACACTTGACCCTACCTGTTTCAGCCAATGTAGATGCGTCTCATCTATTATCCATTAACTAATTAATGTGAACCATAATTCATCCCAATAATGTTGTTGGTCTAACCATTTTAACTAAATGCCAGTTGGCATCTTAGGCTCTCTGTTGGTCTTAACATGGGTGTTAAATGCTAGATGACACACTAGATTCTCTACTGATTTAACCATGGGTTCTAAATATTGGATGGCATCCTGGGATCTCTGTTGGTATGACTATGGGAGATAAATAGGAAAAACATTAGGGAAGGGAGTAACATAGATAGAATCGTGTACAAGAACATCAAGGTGGTGTTGCATAAGACATTTAAATCTTTGGTCTCATAGACTCTACCTCATCATCCACATTGTTCGCAAACATGTTGTATCAATAATGTATGGATAAATAAAACATTTATGGAAAACATGACCAATATACTAACCATTATCCAAAAAACCATCTATACCCAGTGCTCGGTTAGAGGATATTAAAAAGCACCTCAATGCTAATACATCCCAATCATATCTAACCACTAACCATAACTTGTATCCCTAACAATCACCCTTGACTATTAGGAATATGTGAAAAATGTTTTCTAACTAAGTTAACATATATTCTAAAAGATGTGATTTAAAAATTATGTTGGTGAAACCAAACAAAATAATGTTTAGCAGAAACCATATGAAGTGGAAGTAGAAGCTAAAAAGAGAAACAACGATGAATGATAGTTGGATCTAATTGATGGAGGTGTAGAGGATTCTTTGACTTTTATAGATGCAACTCCAAGAAATACATAAGAATAACTTGATGTGTTTCTTAAAGGCCATGTAAGAGTAAATATATAACTTGAACTAATCACCAGGAATCAGAAGTTGAGGTTGTGTATCTTTTGATAACTTTGAACAGACGGAGGGTCACCCACATAAATTAGATGGAGGTGGCATCATATCCACATGATGGACTAGTCTACAAGTAGGATTAGTGGAATCACTTATTTAGAATCACAATCCTATAATATTTCTCTTAAATTAGTGTTAATGCTCGCCAAATGAGCATCGGAAAATTCATAAAGGAATAAATAATTGAATATAGGTATTATTTTCCCCACAAAGAAAAGGAAGAAGAAGGTGACCATGATCACGCAGATCACATGAACCTTCTAGAGACATGTGGTCACATGACTAGCAGAAGGTCATACAAATGGTCATGCACAACGCATATCCTATAGAAGGCCTTGTGAAGTCCCTTCGATAAGTCCTTATGCTTTTGCAAAGGTTCCCCAGACGATCACTGATCATACAATGACAACCAAATAAGCTCCCCTAGGTCACAGGGCTTGTCAACTGGAAAATGACCAATGAAACATCCAAAAATACTTAGAAAATAGGAGGAAAATATCCAGAAGGTGGGAGCCTCTTGAGGTCATAAAACTCATGTGATGCATCAACGATGGGGAGAATGATTGTCCTAGACAACATTTATACAACCCCATAAGATCCCCAACCTTTGTAAGATAAAAAAAGGAAATAAAAAAGGGTATATGGGGTGCCTCTTATGGTTGTAAACATCATAAAATGTGCCCTTGACAATCCTCAAGACACCGTAAGCACCCAACAACATGCCCACTTCATCTCACAAAATCCTGCTGGCATGGAATCCTCATCACGTGAAGAGACTTGGACATGTTCAGGCGACATCCTGCTCCCCCCTTTTCTCTATGAGGGGAAAAGATAGAGTTTTCCATGAAATGATCTCGCATCACCATATGAACTTTTATTGGTTGCACGACACATCACTAATAGGTAGAGTGATTTTTTTCGACAACACTTATGTAGCCTTACGAGATCCCCAACCTTTGTAAAATAAACAAAGGAAATAAAAGAGGGAACAATGAGAGCCTATCATATTTATAAAACTCTCATGACACACCTAGGATGTCTGTATCATGGTCTCATATAACCCTTATATAACTCGACCTGATTTCGTGAAGGCCCCCTGACAAGTGGTCCTTGTCTCGCGAAAGGTTCCAGACAAGTTACCTAAGATCATGAAAATGCCTTCTAATGGGCATCCTAATCTCACGAAAGAATTGTGACATGTCAACCAGACAATGGAATTACTAAACATATCTTCATGATTAAATAAGACCCCATTAATTGTAAATAATCCAATAAATGGGGGCATTGACATGATGGTCTTACGGTTGTTGAAAATCATGTAATTCCCCTAGAATGACTTACGGTGATAACTTGTGAAACACATGATGCCAAATACCTCCACTGAATCTAGTCTGGATTCGCGTGATATGAGGCGCACAAAGCGATAAATAATTGGGGTGGAAAGGCCTATAAATCCCCCACCACAGCATGAGAAATGCAGTTTTAGACTTCCGAGCCTAGTGTAGATGAATTCTTGGAACCTCACACTAGCACAACTAGACACCAGAGCATATTTCTCAGAGAAAATGATCTCACAACCAGGAAAGTTTCCCATCAAGTAAGATCCAGGGAACAACTAGAGTGATCATGCGACATGCATAAAACACTTCGTGTGATCCCTCATAGATCATGTGAAGGACTTATAGTAGGACATGTGAAGAATATCCCACATATATGCTAAATCATACAAGACTTAAACAAAGATAACATTGAACAAATCTAAGGCATTTATAATAAAAGTCTGGAACAAAGACTAAAAGATGAGAGACTTATGCAAAGAACATATATGATGATCCTCGTACGCTTCTCATGAACCACCCAGGACATGCGAAAACACCAGGACATGTCGTTGAAATCTCACAGTGCTCCTTTGGTATACTATTAGGATCATGCGAAGTCATTTGGACATGTTGAAGAAGGTTACATGGTACCCCTCATGCATGCCACCCAAGTCTCATTAATCCCTTTGGGATTGTCATCCATACCTAGAAGCATCCTTCAGACATGTTTCCTAACTCATATAATGAAATAAACACATGTTAGTTGAGTCTCATGATAACACCTGGGCATGTCAACTGACTCTCACGATGCCCTTTGGGCATGTCAGTCAGATCTCATGATTTCCCCAGACATGCCAACCTAGATCATGCATCGCCCTCCAAGAAATGTCACACTGACTCTCATGACACCCTCTAAGAGTGTCATCCAAATTTCATGATGACAATAGGGAATGTCAGTAGGATCATGCGACACCCTCTAAGCGTGTCATCCAAGATCATGCGGAAACTTCTAGGATCATCCAGCCAGGTCTCGTGATGTCCTCCGAACAATTCATCCTTGATCATGTGATAACCCTCAAACATGCCATCCAAGTTATGTGACATCCCCTAGACAAACCAACTGGATCATGTGATTGTCTTTGGACATGTCTGGTAGACATCCTCTTACATGTCATCAAACAATTAAGGCATGTCAAGTGGCATGTTAGGCATACAAACAAGCCAAATCAATGGGAATCCCAAAACTTGATAACCTTGTCCATCCTCAGTGTGTAAGCCCTGATCAGTGAAATGACATGATATGTCCCACATATAAGGGAAATGTCAGTATGTAATCCTCGATCAACTAAACTACAATGAATCTGATTCCTTCTATAACCAGGATACGTAGGATTCCCTCCTAAGGCCCAATATATATATTAAACATCCAAAGGTTAGTCCCAACACATAAGTCCCACATACACAATCAATGGGACTTATTATTCGTCATCCCTTTTTTCTCACATTGAGCATAGATCACGTGATCTTAGGGAGTTTAAATGATCATATCATTCATGTAACAAGTATCTATCAGGGAAACATCCACTTGTAAGACCCAATCAACAATATAACATAATATGACCCACATATAAGGGAAACATTAGTGTGTATTCCATGACCAATTAAAATACAAGGACTCTGATTCCTACCATAACCAGGATACATAGGACGCCTTCCTAAGGCCTGAGCCTGAACTCAAATGGGAATCCACATCAGTGTAAGTCCCACCATGTCTCTAACATTTCAACCATAGGGACCTAATAATTACCATGATATGATCATTTTTCCTTATCCATTATCGGACTGAGAATCCAACTGAACTACGATAACTCAAATTCCTGCTATAACTAGGATACGTAGGACACCTTATTAAGGCCCGAGCTCCATATTAAACATCCTAAGGGCAGTCCCAACACATAATCCCCACTTCCATATGTAATTAGGCTAATCACTTTTTATCCCTTGTTTCTCACACTGAGCATTGCTCACGTGGGATTAGAGAGTTGCAATGAACACATCATTGGCATCATGAATCTCTACCATCCAGTGAAATCTTAGTAAATAAACCCTAACGAGTGGCATGATATAAATCATCCCCCATATAAGGACATCAACCTTGGGTATAGTTCCAAGGGTGAAAACAAAATATGATAACTTTAATTTATACTATAATTAGGATACGCAGGATGTCTCCTTGAGACTCGAGATCAAATATCTGACGCTTGATTGCTCGCACATATGTTCTTTATACATGATGTTAAAATTCACGGGTTTAACAAACTATGTGAATTTTGATTCCTATATTAAAAAAGGATACATATGATACCTCATGATTGATTAATAATCTTCTCAAAATATTAACCACCTTCCTACATGACAACAAATTCCAAAGTGTCTGGTGATACGACTTCAGTATATATGCAATTATTCATTACTTAAATGGATGAAGAACCTTGGATACATATAGATGGATTCACCAATAATACCCCCATCTCTTTTCATAAAAATATACTTAACCTATTATTGTTTTGTTAGGGTAACCAGTCTCGTATCATGATTAGGAAGAGATTCTCAAACATGTCTTAGATCTATAAGAGAGTCTTCGAGTAGGCAACAATTTTCCCCCAAAAGGGTGTGATGAGACCGACCTCCTATTATATCGATCAATGTGATTCCATAATATTCATTGGGTATGAAACCCCAATTGACCATCCTCTTTTGGAAAGTAGGTCTATACCAAGTTATGAATGAAGGAACTATTGAGATTTTCCATTAAGAATGGCAATGGTGACAAAAAATTAATGATTTTGCAAGAAATGAACCACTCACAATCAACCATATGGCCAAACTAAACACACCTAATAGTCGTATCTTCTCCGTTGAAACAAAAATGGGGAATCTGATGTGAAACTCTATAATAACAAAATGTTTGGGTTATCATCCATCACACCATTTTTTTCTATGCACTATACAAAAAAAAATGATGATCCCAACATGAATCTATATAATAAAAAAATGAATGGGTTATTATCTACCAATCCATTTTTTTTCATACTATACACAAACAAAAATGGAGAACTTGACGTGAATCTCTCTAATAACAAAATGATTGGGTTATCATGCATTGGTCCACTTTGTTTTGCATATCCTATACAAACAAAGTTGATAAGTGATAGAGTTAATATTTTCATTATTATTTATATGTTTTAAATGATTTAATCCCTCCCAATTATTCAATGTGATTGTATTTTCATCATTTATGTGTTTTTGGTGTATTTTGGGCTTAAATGTGAAAATGGGGTAATTCTATAAAATTGTCAGTTTTATATATCTTCTGTTTTTCGGGCATAACTTTTATAATATGGGTCCAATTGAAGTGAATATTTTTTTAGGATTCCTATACTTGTGGGATTAAAATGTTCCTTATAGACCAAGACCCAATTCGAAACCCAATGGTACAGAAAATTCAATCAAGTTGAGAAATCAGTTTGGAAGGTAGAATGGACCCCACTTCATTAAATATAGAATATCTCCTTCATAAGACCTTATAATGAGGTTATTTCAGCTGTTGTCGATAGAGGACTTCAAAATTACGGTTAAAATTAAATTTCATAAATTATTGAGCTCATTAATGCATCCTTTTGGCGCGTCCAAGTGGAGTGGGTGAAATAGTGTTTGGCATCCAGAAAAGTAATGGTCATTGATTCGGCCATATCTTTCTTTACACCTGTACAATGACTCTAAAATTTTTAAGATCTATAGAAAACTTCATTTCAAACATTCTATAAGAAGGGACCTCAGTGAGTTTCGGCCGGATGGTGGGCATAATAGAGGAAATATTCTGGAGGACAGAATCTGGAGCACCAAATTTTCTGTTCTTTGTTTTCTCTCTTTTGTTATTCTTAGTTTTGTAATGAATTATTCTTTCCCATTAGTCACAATTACCCTTACCATGGTGGGGTAAACTTCTGTGTTATTGGGGAAGAATAGGTTTTCCATGTTTTATTTCATGATTTCCTTCTCTTAATGTTTTAAAATCCTCTTCTCTTCTGTGAATCAGTTTCAATTTCCTATAACAGTTTTTATTATCATGTACGATTGTATCTGATTTTAGATTCTGTTGTTCATTTATATTTGGTCAATGATAAATATCTCCATCCACTAGGTTCTGGTTTATAAATTATGGAATAGACCAAGACTTAGTGGTGAAGTACTCGGTGATCACTGATACGTGTGTGTGGAGTAGCGAATGTTCTTGATTACTTGGGATAAACAAGACCCGATTGGGAATTGCCTAAGATAATTGGGGGTATTTTCTAAAACTATATTACACATTGTAAGGATATTAGACCAACATAAGATTTTATTAAGGTTTATTCTCACATTTTTAATTGACCAAGGGAGTGAGAAGAAACGATCGTGGATTCTCACTCTTAACGATTTAGCAGAAGAGAATTGGATAAATTGGAACTATGATAAAATTAAAAATGGAGAACCAACTCTAACCTAATCACCCTTATAATATAATAGTTTCAATTACTTGTTTTATAAATTTGTTCTCAATCCTTTTCTTAAACCTCTTTCCTTCACTCTTGTCTTTTCAAAGTCAATCAATTTCTAAAAACATCCTCACTTCTTTCTCTTATTTTAAGGTGACAACGTAATTGTTGTGCACTCCTCTCTGGAGACAACCTAGGATAACCACTATAATGAATTTTAACTTAGGTAATATTTGTTTTTGTCACACCCCACGACAGGCACGTGTAAAAACTTGTCATCGTTGCCGGGGAGGTAGCGCCAACATTTCTTTTCTTTTCTTTTCTCTCTTTTCATCTTTTCTCTTCAAAATTGCATGACTCGAACCTCAAAAACTGAACCTTTACCCATAGATCCTGAAATTGAAAGAAACTTGTTGAATAGACTTAGAAACATTAATTTGGAATCTAAATTTGAGGAATTTTCCCTTGCAGACTCAAGTGAAACTTCAAGTGTTCACTCTGAGCCTGTCATCATGGCTGAAAATCAAAACCAAACACTTAGAGACCTCTGTGCACCACAATTCCTTAATCAAAACAATCAACTTTCCATGCCAGTGTTACAAAATGATTTTGAAATGAAACCTAACATGATTCCTTTGCTTCCAAAGTTTCATGGTTTGGCAGGTGAAGATCCAAACAAACACATTAAAGAGTTCACACATGTTTGCTCAACTTTCAGACCCCGTGGAATTACCGAGGAGCAGGTAAAGTGGAAGGCATTTCCATTTTCATTGGATGAAGCTGCTAAAGAATGGTTGTACGACCTACAACCAGGAGATGTACATGACTGGAATGTCCTGGTAAGATGTTTTATGCAAAGATTCTTCCCCACCTCTAGAAGCACAGCCATTCGGAAGGAAATCTACGCCATATGACAATCATCTGGAGAAACCCTTTACGAGTACTGGGAGAGATTTAAGAAGCTATGTGCCAGATGTCCACATCAAGCCATTGAGGAACACCACTTTCTTGTCTTCTTCTATCAAGGAATACTGGACAATGATAGAAACCTTCTTGATGCATCATATGGAGGTGCACTGATTGACAAGTCACGAGAAGAAGCCAAGGGCTTGATTGAGTAGATTTCCCAAAACTCGCAGCAATTTGGAACAAGAGGTATTGGAACAAGAGGTATTCATGAGGTACGCACTTCTCATCCATCACCCTTATTAGAAACTAAGATTGAAGATCTAACTAGTATGGTGAGGCAGATGGCCTTGAAGCAAGTTAGTGACCAACAAACGCCAGCTAAGGTATGTGGTTTATGCTCATCTCCTGATCATTTCACTGACCAGTGTGCTGAAATATAGGGAATGGAAATTTGTGCAGCGGCCTTTCAACCAAGTCAGTTCCAGCAAAATCAAGGATGGAGAGAGCCTAACCAAGTCCGATATGGATTTGGAAATCAACATAATCAAGCTAGGCCCCCCGTACCAAAATCAGTTTCAAAACCAACCCCCATTCCAGAATCAATTCCAGAACCCTCCACCATTTCAACAAAAGCAGTCTTATAATCAGCCTTCATACCAAAAACCAACCAATATCCAAAGACCCTATGAGAAACCATCCACTAGTGCCCAACCTCTAATTCAAAACCAACAAAAATCTGAGTTTGAAGGACTGAAAGACACTGTTAAAGATTTGTCCAATAAGTTTGAATGTCTCATGGACTTTCTAACCAAAAATCCAGGTAAACTCCCTTCCCAAATAGTCACAAACCCAAAAGAGAATGTTATTATTATAACTACAAGAAGTGGAAAAGAACTCCAACCACCATCCACCATTGAACCTGAAACAAGAAAAACTGATCTGGGTGAGAATGAAGTTAGAAATGATGAGAGTTCTATGAAAATTCATTGGGAAGATGATAAGAAAGAGGAGGATGATAATGATAGGCCAAGAAGGAAAAAACAAGAAACACCATTTCAAAGGAAACAAAGGGAGAATAAAGATATACCACCACCATTTCCATCAAGGATGATTGAATCAAAGAGGTTACAAGAAGAAGCACTGCACAAAGAAATTCTGGACACCTTCCAGAAAGTGGAAATCAACATACCTCTGCTTGAAGCACTCAAACAAATTCCAAAGTATGCTAAATTTTTGAAGGATCTTTGCACTAAGAAGAGGAGGATTCAAGGGAATGAGAGGATAAATTTGGGAAGAAGCGTATCAGCCCTTATCACACCACAATTGCCAACCAATCCAGGGATATTTTCTATTCCATGCACCATTGGTTCATTAAATTTCTCTAATTCTTTGTGTGATTTAGGTGCATCAATTAATGTATTTCCTCACTTGGTATATACTTCTTTATAGATGGGATACTTGAAGCCCACAAGAGTGGTGGTTCAGCTTGCAAATAGATCCACAATTTTCCCAGAAGGAGTTCTAGAGGATGTCCTGACAGCCAAAACCATTATCAATGTCCATGAAGGGACACTTACCATGGAGTTTGGAGACAACACTGTCCACTTCAATATTTTTGAATCCATGAGGCACCCATCATATGATCATTCACTCTTCGTACTCTACCATGAAGATGGAATAGAACCAATTGAAGAATTGGGTATGTTTCATGAATTTTTATCATTAGGAGAGAATTTTTCCATTAAAGATATCACTGAACATATGGATTCCCAAACTCTTGGAGATTCTGATTTCCTGTTGGAAGAAGAGGTAAAATCTGATTTCTTTGATAATTTGTTAAATGATGATGAAGATGATATGATTTCTTGTGTACAGGATGTCAAACCATTGGAAGTGGAGAACCACAATTTAGTTTCATCCCTTGAACATCCTCGTGATCTAGAATTAAAACCACTCCCCAGTGATTTAAAATATGTTTACCTTATGGAGGGAGAGAAATTACCAGTAATAATTGCTAATAATCTATCTGAAAATCAAGAAAAATCATTGATTGAGATTTTGAGAGAGAATTTCCAAGCAATAGGGTGGATCTTAGGTGATATCCCATGAATAAACCCAAAAATTTGCTCACATCAAATTTTTCTTGAGGGAGATTCCAAACCTATCAGACAACCCCAAAGGAGGCTGAACCCCACCCTGATGGAGGTTGTGAAAAAAGAGATTGAGAAGTTATTAGAAGCTATGATCATCTATCCCATATCAGATTCACAATGGGTTAGCCCCATCCATTTAGTCCCAAAGAAAACTGGCCTAACCATTGTGAGGAATGAAAAGAATGAATTAGTCCCTGTGAGATTTCAGAATAGCTGGAGAGTATGCATAGATTTTAGGAAGCTGAATCAGGTCACTTGAAAAGATCATTTCCCTATCCCGTTCATTGACCAGATGTTAGAGAGATTGGCAGGTAGAACTCATTATTGCTTTTTGGATGTATTTTTAGGTTATTTTCAGGTACCCATTGCTCCCGAAGATCAAGAGAAGACTACCTTTACTTGTCCTTTCGGCACTTTTGCATACAAAAGGATGCCCTTTGGATTGTTTAATGCTCTAGGTAAATTTCAGAGGTGTATGGTAAGTATATTTTCTGATCACATTGAAGATTTCTTAGAAGTTTTCTTGGATTATTTTACAGTTTTTGGAAATTCTTTTGACCATTGTTTGAAAAATCTGGAAAAAGTTTTGAAAACTTGCATTGAAAAAAACTTTGTTTTGAATTTTTAAAAGTGTCATTTTATGGTTGAGAGAGGAATTGTCCTTGGGCATGTCATTTCTCAGAAAGGCATTGAAGTTGATAAATCAAAAATTGAAGTGATAAATTCTTTGCCTTACCCAACTTGTGTGAAACATGTTAGATCATTTTTAGGACATGAAGGATTCTACAGGAGGTTTATAAAAGATTTCAGTAAGATTTATCTCCATCTCTCTAGATTACTTTTGAAAGATGCTGATTTTGATTTCAATGGTTCATGTAGGGAAGAATTTGATGAGTTGAAGGAGAGATTGATTACACCACCAGTGATGCAACCACCAAATTGGGAAGAAAAATTTGAGCTACTTTGTGATGCTTCAAACCAAGAAGTTGGAGCTATCCTTTCTCAGCGAATTGAGGGCTGGCCACAAGTCATTGCATATTCCTCGAAAACCTTATATGCGGCCCAATTCAACTACACAACAACAGAAAAAGAGTTTTTAGCAGTTGTTTTTTCTTTAGAAAGATTTAGATCGTATCTTCTTGGAACTAAAGTCATTGTGTTTTCTGATCATGCAGCTCTTAGGTACTTGATGAAGAAGGCTGAAGCAAAACCAAGGATAGTGAGATGGATGCTACTACTACAGGAGTTCAGCATAGAAATCAAAGATAAGAAGGGATCTGAGAACCAAGTGGTTGATCACTTAAGTAGACTACCCAACACCGCTGAAGTTGAAATTCCAGACACTGAACCACTAAATGACCGCCTTCCAGGAGAGCAGTTGTACTTTATTGAAGGAGAAGCACCTTGGTATGATGACATGGTCAATTATCTGGTAACATCTCAGGTCCCATATCATTTAAATTATCAACAAATTCACAAATTGAAAGCTGAATCTAGATATTACATCTGGGATGATCCATTTCTTTGGAAGATTTGCAATGACCAAATGATAAGAAGATGTTTGCCTAAAAATGAAATTGAATCAGTCTTTAGGTTTTTTCACACATTAGCTTATGGAGGCCACTTTGGACCTCAAAGGACCACAAGAAAGGTTTTAGAATCTGGACGTTATTGGCCAACAATTTTCAAATATTCTCATGAATTTTGTAAACGGTGTGAAAAATGTCAATTTTCAGGAAATATTTCAAAGAGAAAAGAAATGCCCCAAAAGCCACTTAATTTTTGTGAAATATTTGAAGTTTGGAGGATAGATTTTATGGGACCTTTCCCAATGTCATTTGGAAATTCTTATATTCTTCTTGCTGTTGATTATGTTTCCAAATGGGTGGAAGCAAAAGCCACCAGGACTGAAGATGCTAAAGTTGTTTGTGATTTTGTTAGGGCTAACATATTTTGTAGGTTTGGAGTTCCTAGAGACATCATTAGTGATCAAGGGACTCACTTTTGCAATATAATAATAGAGGCTTTATTAAAAAAGTATGGGGTGCATCATAAAACATCAACTCCCTATCATCCACAGACTAATGGGCAAGCTGAAGTGTCCAATAGGGAAATCAAAGGAATTTTGGAAAAGACTGTTAATCCAAATAGGAAGGATTGGAGCCAAAGGTTAGAAGACACATTATGGGCTTATAGGAAAGCCTACAAAACTCTAATTGGAATGAGTCCATATAGGCTGATTTATGGGAAAAGTTGTCACCTACTTGTGGAATTGGAACATAAGGCATACTGGGCTGTGAGGAATATGAATCTGGATCTTGAAAGTGCTGGGAAAGAGAGAAGATTGCAGTTACAAGAGTTGGAAGAAATTAGAAGGGAAGCATTTGAAAATTCCAGGATTTACAAAGAGAGAACAAGAGTGGCTCATGAAAAACTGATCCAACCAAAGGACTTTAATCCAGGATACAAAGTGTTGTTATTCAATTCAAGACTCAAGATGATGCTAGGTAAACTTCATTCCAGGTGGGAAGGTCCATTTATAGTTACTCATGTATATCCTTTTGGTGCTGTGCAGATTCTGAAGGATGGAGTGAAGGATCCATTCACTGTTAATGGGCACAGATTGAAGAAATTCCTTGGGACCATGCCATCAGAGCCAATGGAGGAGATCACACTCCTCCAACCTATTTATCAATAAACTCCATCAGGTCGTACCTCTCCTTTATATTTTCATGATTGTTGTGATTCAATTTCCAATATTCTTACATGCTAAATACATTTGAATGCATTGTGGGCACTGCATCATTTAAGTGCAGGGGAGGGAACCTTTGTAGTGTAGGATTTTTATGTGTTGTTTGTTTTCCTATTTGTTTAAAAAAAACATGTGAGTGTTTAAAATTTTGTGTGTTTTTGAAACTTTTGAGCTATTTTTGAAACCCATCTCCATGAGTGAAATAATTTATTCCTTGAAACTGAGCTTAAATGAATGCTGAAAATGATATTGTTTCAAGTTCAATTATTTGGGAATTTCATGAAAAAATACTATGTTTTTTGAATCCCATACCACATATCACTGTCTTTATATTTTAAATCACATTCCCATGAGGATTCTAAACCTGTTATTTTTATATTCTTTACATTCACCTCACTTCTTGAGAGAACCAAATCATGCTTGATTTAACCAGAATTTGATTTATTCCTGTCAAAACTTGAGGGTTTGGGGTACATGCGTTTTAAATGATTGAGGCATTTCTTTAGTTTGAAAGCCCCCTTTTCAAGATAATCCCTTTAATAATGGCCTACCTTGAACATTTAATCCTTGTATCCCATATAAGCCATGAAAATCCTATTAGGTTAGCCACATTACAAGCCAATATTCCCTATCCAACCTGCTCTTGAAGTGAAATTGCATGATCTATTTGAAAATAAGTGTGGGGGGAAGATGTCTTGTATTGTAATACCTTATTTGGGGATAATTTGGGTGAAAAAAATGTTGAAGAGATTTTATTGCTACTGAAAAAAAAACCATCTTGCTGAAAGCTGTGCCTTTTCTGGAGCTTTCATGATGAGAGAAGCTGTGCCTTTCTGGAGATTCTAATGTAAAAAAGAAAGTCGTGCCTTTTCTGGAGCTTTCAAGAAATATTATATTTGAGAAGATTGAAATGTTTGCTGCTGAAATGATGAACCGTGTGCACATTCCTTGATATTCCATGAAGAAGGAGCTTATTTTCTACTAAGGGAAATGAAGAGGAGACCATACTTTTGTGAAATTTAGATTAATGCAATTTTGCATCAAAAAGAGCCAAGCCCTCTCATTCTGCCTCAGAATATTTCACATATAAATCCTACCAACCTAAAGCCACAGAACAACCTTAAAAATTCCTCATGATAAAAATATGTGTTTGACTCACAGCGGGTAGAGATGTAGGAATTTATCGAGCCTATGGTGACCCTTGTATGAGTTTGGATGAGAAAGACATTGCTAAAAATTGAAATTTATGTAATGAGAGATAATGAAAGTTAGGTAAGTGTTTTGTGAGCATGGGAGGAGAAATGAAGAGTAAATTTATTGAATGATCCTAAATTAAGAACATGAAATAATAGAGTTTGAGGAGGAATGATATATTTTGTTTCTTGTTTTCAAATTGGTGGATCTCATGGATATGTGTTTTGAATTTACTTTGATTTTATTTTGATTCTGACTTGTCCAGGAGTCCAAGTGATAAGTGTGGGGGAATTGATAGAGTTAATATTTTCATTATTATTTATATGTTTTTCAATTATTTAATCCCTCCCAATTATTCAATGTGAGTGTATTTGCATCATTTATGTGTTTTTGGTGTATTTTGGGCTTAAATGTGAAAATGGGGTAATTCTGTAAAATTGTCAGTTTTATATAGCTTCTGTTTTTTGGGCATAAATTTTATAATATGGGTCCAATTGAAGTGAATCTTTTTTTAGGATTCCTATACTTGTGGGATTAAAATGTTCCTTCTGGACCAAGACCCAATTCGAAACCCAATGGTACAGAAAATTCAATCAAGTGGAGAAATCAGTTTGGCATGCAGAATGGACCCCAATTCATTAAATATATAATATCTCCTTCAGATGACCTTATAATGATATTATTCCAGCTTGTGTCGACATAGGACTTCAAAATTACGGTTCACATTAAATTTCATAAATTATTTAGCTCATTAATGCATCCTTTTGGCGCGTTCAAGTGGAGTGGGTGAAACAGTGTTTGGCGGCCTGAAAAGTAATGGTCATTGATTCGTCCATATCTTTCTTTAAACCTGTCCAATGACTCTAAAATTTTTAGGGTCTATAGAAAACTCCATTTACAACATTATATAAGAAGTGACCTCAGTGAGTTTCAGACGTCTGGTGGGCAGAACAAAGGAAATATTATGGAGGACAGAATCTGGAGCACCAAATTTTCTGTTCTTTGTTTTCTCTCTTTTGTTCTTCTTAGTTTTGTAATGAATTCTTATTTCCCCTTAGTCACAATTACCCTTACCATAGTGGGGTAAAATTATATGTGATTGGGGAAGAAGAGGTTTTCCATGTTGTATTTCATGAGTTCCTTCTCTTAATGTTTTAAAATCCTCTTCTCTTCTGTGAATCAGTTTCAATTTCCTATAACAGTTTTTATTATCATGTACGATTGTATCTGATTTTAGATTCTGTTGTTCATTTATATTTGGTCAATGATCAATATCTCCCTCCACTAGGTTTTGGTTTATAAACGATGGAATAGACCAGGACTTAGTGGTGAAGTACTCGGTGATCACTGATACGTGTGTGAGGAGTTGTGAATGTTCTTGATTACTTGGGATAAACAAGACCCGATTGGGAATTGCCTAAGATAATTGGGGGTATTTTCTACAACTATATTACACATTGGAAGGAGAGTAGACCAACATAAGATTTTATTAAGGTTTATTCTCACATTTTTAATTGACCAAGGGAGTGAGAAGAAACGATCGTGGATTCTCACTCTTAACGATTTAGCAGAAGAGAATTGGATAAATTGGAACTATGATAGAATTACAAATGGAGAACCAACTCTAACCTAATCACCCTTATCATATAATAGTTTCAATTACTTTTTTTATCAATTTTTTCTCAATACTTTTCTTAAACCTCTTTCCTTCACTCTTGTCTTTTCAAAATCAATCAATTTCTAAAAACATCCTCACTCCTTTCTCTTATTTTAAGGTGACATCATAATTGTTGTGCACTCCTATCTGGAGACAACCTAGGATAACCACTCTACTACATTTTAACTTAGTTAATATTTGTTTTTTTCACACCCCACGACAGGAACATGTCAATAAGACTGACATAAATCTTATTGTTGGTCCTCTATAACTGGGGTTCCCATGAAATTAGTCCATCCTCATATTGACAAGTCCACGTGATCAGAATGGACGGATCGAGAATAAAAGAATAATTGTGTTAACCATACATATCTAATTGATCACATCATGCCTATGATATTGCACTAATAGGTCACATTGTTCCTTGTTGTCTACATAATTGTAGATACTGATCTCATCAACAACATCCCGATCTAAGATAATGTTATCATCCAACGACCGTTCTGGAAAGTCAATCGTGGCTGCAATACTCGCGAGTTATAAAATGATCTCACCTGCCTGAAAACTTCAATGTCAGGTAGAGAACATGATGGTTCAAGTGTACCATCAACGTGGTACAATCCTAAACCTTGAGACTACTTGCGAGGGACTCCAAGAACTGAAGCTGATGAGTTCACATCGTCCAGGGAAATCTGTAGCTAAGTAAGTGGCCCTCTTTTCTACAACCAACCGTTTTGGGAGCTTATCCCTGGAACATGAAAATCACCACCTTCAATATCTAATGAAGGTGGAACAAAGAGTAAAATATAGATATATTTCGGTTTAGGTTCCACCAAGGAGGGATCTTGTTAACCGTCATCACCAGCACTATCCCGCCAGTACCCACCAGTTGCTTGCTGAGGGTACCACTTGACACAATGTCACCTTTGATGCCCATGCACAGGCGACAAGGAAGACACATCATGCAAGGAAGATGCTGGATATCTAGAAGAGGGATCATATCCCTACTCCCACTGATGTTGTTTGAAAATATATTCTAATAATAAACAGCACGCGGGCTCATATCCCTACTCACTTGGAACAATTATATGGGAATATTCCTACAGCAGGCATAGAGGAGGTGTATATTCCTACCCCCATGCATGAAGTCCATTGACATATTCTGGTGGCACAAGGAGGAAATAAGTGGACTCATATCCCCGCTTCAGTCAGAGATATATGCTAGTACATAGTGGATATGAAAAATGTGCAGGCTTATATCCCTACACACACTTTCCTAAAATGCCATTACATCTTAGAAACAACTGAAGAACTCCGCTAACATATTCCAACAATGATACAAATACAGGGGTAGGTGCATATTTCTATCCCTATAGCTAGAGAAAATCAACACTCTGATCATTATGAACAAGTGGTTGCTTCGGAGCAATCACACATTATGGATCTCTCCCATGAGGATTATCAACATATTCTTATAAAGGACGAGGCACCAGACCTGACTTATATTCTTGTTCCAACTGGGGCTCACTAGGTGAGAGCGACACATACCACAAGACAAGGGCACATGTGTGTCGAAAAATTCTAGTGACATATTCCAAAGGCCCAAGATTGGGCTCATATCCCAGATCAAGGGTAGCCTGGGTTTGTTAATGACATAAAACCCACAAATAATTAAAAAGATTGCATGCACATATTCATTTTCCTAGATGTAGTTACGAATTCCCCATTTTTTTGGTTCCAAGAAGAGTCTTACCTCGTAGGCTTGAATTACATAACGAATCATCATATATGAATCCTCTCTACCCTTTCTCACATAGGGATGTAACTTCTCAACCTATCCCAACATTAGAAACATAAACGAACTACTGAAGTAAAAACAAAAATCCTAGGGAATAAACTCATTGATTATGCCACTTCAGCATGTAAACCAAATTAAAACACTAATTTCTCCTTTAAAATTACAAAATAAAAAAAAGATACATGATAAAATATGAGAAAAGGAGTGTGTTTATTGATCTAAATAAAAAACCGAGTTTATGGGGGAGTGAATAGATTATTTGACCGAACCTTGGCTCAAAAAGAATAACTAAAGTTGGAGGAGGAACGCCCAAGGGAAATCCCGAGAACGATGAAGGCGGAGGTAGTGGAGACACGTGAATGTGTGTCTGATGCAGCTTGGATTGTGAATTTTACTCTAAAATGATATTTTGAAGAAAAATAGCAAGAGGATGAGGAGGGGAATGTATAAGCACTAAGCAGGGATCAAAGAATATGGATTTCCATAGTAGGAAACCTAGTAGTGTGGCAACAAAAGAAATATACATTATCTACTATAGAGAAGGAACTATTTCCATGGTACCATGAAACGATGACGTATTCAAGTTGGGGTTCATACAAGTTTTATTATTTTATTTTTTATACGATATTATTATTTTTATATTTTTTAATTATTTTAATCTATTTTGATCATTGTTTAGTTATTTTATTGATATTAAATTAATTTTATTTTCATTTTAAAAGAATAACTTTTAATCTTTATTTTTTTATATTCCTATCTTTAAACACTACTGGAAAAGGGACCTATCCCAACGGATCTATACCCATGGTTTAGAAAAACCATGAGTATAGAGTTTCTTGTTGAAGCCTATACCATTAGTTTTTAAAAAACCGTTGGTATAGACTTCTAAATATTGGAAGCCTGATCGGGCTCCTCATCCGCTCCTCCTCATTCAAACCCTACCTCCTCACGTGCATCTGTGAATCCCCCTACCCTCAGGAAACTTCGACTGACCTCCTCCCTTCCGGTGATTTCAGCCGCCCCAATGCCCTCCTCAGGTGACTTTGACCACCCCACTACTCTCCTCAGGAAATTTCAGCCACCCCACTGCCCTCATAATTTAATTTTTGCATAACCACCCATACTAAGTGTTATTTATTTGGTGATATTTTGTTATGATCTTTGAGAGGTAACATTTTCTTCCCTCTTCTTATTTTTTCTCTACAGGGTTTTAATATTTTTCAAGCGTTTTATTGAATTTGACATGGTTTCGATGTTTGATGTCAGTGTTTCTATTTCATTTTCTTTTATTCAAGAGTTACAATGTTATAAGTGTTTTATAAATTCATATTTGGCCTGAATATTCACAGTGTGGACTATATACAGGGCCAATTTTCTATTGCATTCATTTATTTTGATTGTTTCTCATGTGGAAAATGGGTGGAATTTCCCAATTGAAATGGTATCTTGATAGTAAATATTTTTTTATAAACTCCATATGTTTGATAAAATTCTATGGTTTGTTTTTATAATAAAACACACATGTTTTCGGTATTATAAGAAAAACAAGGCTTCCAAAGTGGGTTAATTTTTTGTGTTAAACAATGGATTTCATGTTTCGATGTTATTTTTTGATTCAAAATATGAACAGAGGTATCCCATGAATTTTGTGGTTATAATTGTTGATAAATATATTTCCTTTTACAATTGTGTTGGCATGGAATGTTTTTTTGTACAAAAATTCCCAATTCTGTATGTTATATGTATAAAAGTAAAGGCCCAGTTGGAACCTTGTTATGATTTGATCATTAATGGTTCTCTTTTTGGTCCCCATTGTATTTTTTGATGTTTTTTATCCATGTGATGGATGTTTGGTTACGTGATTCATGTTGTTCTTGTGTGTTGGGGGTCACATTAATGGTAGTGCAGGTGGTGGGAAGGATGTGATAATGTTGTTAGCCCTAGCGGCTTATTATTGTCTTATGATGATGTTATTGTAATGGTCTACCTAAATTATTATTCTATGAGAAGAACAAGGTTTCTAAGTGGGTATTAGTGTGATATTTCTCAGTTAGTAAAGGTTTTATATTGGCTATACCCCCCTTAGTTGTATGTAAAACCTTGAATTTTGGTTTCTCATCGAGGAGACTACATAGAGTGATTCAGTGGATAGATGTATGATTGTACCCTATCGAAAACTAGGTCCATGTTTTCATGTCTTGTGTGGTCATGTTAGTCATCATGATTTTACCTAATGATATGTATTTATGTTATGGATCATTAATTTATACATTTTAATTTGTATTATTTATTTCTTGGATGGTCTTTCTTGGTGAGTTTACCCTTTTGTGAGTTAGCCTTATTTTTTAGTGTTATTCCATCCTTGTATTTATCATGTTTCTTCTTGATTATTTTCCCTTAATTCATTTTTTACCTTGAGGTGGGTGTGTGTGTATGATTTTAAAGAAAAAAGAAAAAAGGTGTTTTCATAGTTACATTAGTATTAGCATGATTTTGAAATGTTTTAGACCATGTGTGGTTTTAATTTTTAAATAGTTATATTTAAATAATTTTTCCCCTTGGACATTTATTTGTTTTTAAATATCACCAATTTCAAGAAATGGTTTTACAATATAGGGATCATTGATGAAGTGCATATCTTAAACTCTTTTTTTATCCCATTCATTTAAAGTGAAAATTTAAACCAATTTTTCCACACCTTGTCTTAATTTTTTTATAATAAAATGAATGAATGGGACTCATGGTGGTATCCTACTAGATTTGGATCACACAAAACATAATCATATTGGTATGAATGTAGCCATCATGTCTTGTGAAGGTATTTTCATATATTGGATTTTTGGTTGGATACATTTTCTTCTTTCCTTGGAATTGGATACATATTGGGATTGTGTTAGTGACTTGATTTTCACGAGGGGATGGTGATCAGACCTTCAGTTTGTACAACTGGTTGGCTCAAGTTTGTTTTTTCCTTTTTGGTCTTACTTTTTGTATCATTTAGATTCCATTTTAGTTCTGAAACTTTGTACTATTTTTTATTTTATTTCTACTACCATTTCTAGTGTTTGTGCCTTTTTATTTATGGTTTTCCTTGTTTAGTTAGTTTCAATAGGTTTTTGAGGGTGAAACCATCCCTAATGGTTATATGTAAAATGTTCTTTCCAAAATAGTTTTGGAATATCTTTCATAGGAAAGCATGTTTTGTTTGTTAATGAAACTATGAGTGTGTGTTGGTTTTAAAAACAATTTTTTAGGCAAATGTGCCAAGTTTTAACACACTTTTGATGTGTTTTCATTTAATTTCATAAAACCTTTTGAAAAATGATTATTTTTTCATTTCAGTCCAGTTTGTTGTACCTCTTAATCTTACCAGGGAGATGTTTGGATAGTGACCATGACAGTGAATTCTTAAATGTTAGGGATACCCACCTTGGTTCGTTATTTGCAGTCATTGCTTATAACATATGTTATTTATCTTATTCTTTGTTTTGCTAGATACTAGTTTTCTTTGATGACTTTAATATTAAAATTGGTTGTAATTAATTTTTTAATTATGTCTTACATTGCTAATTGGAAGATAAATTTTTTCCTTGTAATAGAATGGATAGAATCTAGATGTATTATACCTATCATATTTCAATTGAGTTTCAAAATAATTTTTATTTTTTTATATTTTTCATTTAATAATGCTTTAGATGGAGGTTGTATAAAGTTTTAGTGTTATAATTATGTTGTAAGACCATGGTTAAGTTGGGAATAAGTTAGCTACCATATAATGGAAGCTATATTTCAAACAAACTATTATGTTTGGTATCACTATAGAGAGATGGGACAATATTATACTATTCATGAACGAAAAAAAATTGGTGTGGAGAATTTGATATTTTATCGGTTTCCATTTGTGCATCATCATGAGAGATATAGTATGATAGTGCAAGAAGAAAATGATTTCAATACACATGAAAAAAATAATGAAGATGATGATGTTGAACGAGTGAAAATTTTAATGGATGAATCCGAAACTCCAGTATATCAAGAATGTAATAAAATGACCAAGTTGGAATTTTTAATGTGGTTATATCATGGAAAACCATGTATGGAATTTCTAATAACTCCATTGATTATATTATTACCTTTTTGAAGGACTTTCTTCTTGATGGTTCAAATATTCCCTCAAATCATTACAAGGCATGAAAGTTAATTAACCAGCTTGGATTTTCTACTAATAAAGTTCATGCTTGTCCGAAAGATTGCAGTTTACTTTGGGAGGAAACAACTAACTATAATGACTATAAAGAATGTGATATATCTCAATGGAAGGAAAATACACATGGAACACCATCTCGTGTTCCACATAAAGTCATGTGGTGATTTTCATTTATTCCAAGACTTCAAAATATATTCACATCTGCAGAAATATTATCCAATATGCGATGACATGATACTGAGAGAATTAAAGGTAATGATGAGTTAGTTCATCCTACATATGGATTATCATGGTGGGAATTTGATGCATCACATCCTGATTTTGTATCTGAGGTGCATAATGTCAGGTTGGGTATATCCTGTGATGGTTTTAATCCATTTGGTTAAATGCTCACTACTCACAACATGTGGACAGTTTTTATTCATGTTTATAATCTTCCTCTGTGGATGTGAATAAAAAACCTTTCACTTTATTGAGTATACTGATATCTGGACCTTTTGATCCTGGGAATTATATAGATGTCTACTTGTAGCCTTTAATAAGAGAGTTGAAGTAGCTTTGGGATAAGGGTGTGCGAACATTCAATGCTTATTTAAAAAATATATTTCTGATGCGTGCTGATCTTCTATAGACTATAAATGATTTCCCTACTTATGCAATTATGTTTGGTTATAGCATGAATGGAAAACTATCATGTCCTATATGTATGAAGAATACACAATCGAGAAGGCTTAAATATCATTGTATTTTCAGTTTCATGGGTCATCGATGATTCTTTCCATTAATGGATCATCAATATAGGAAGAATATTTAGAGCTTTGATAATACCATTGACATTGAACAACCATATCAACATATGTTAGGTAGTTATGTGCTTAATTAATTGAAAGTTTTTAGTTTTTTATTAGTTAAAGGTAAAATAAAATCTAAAAAGAGGAAGAATGTTGACACTGAAACCACTTACAATTGGAAAATGAGAAATATCTTTTTTGAGTTTCTATATTGGTCTACCAATTTGTTATGTAATTTTTTAGAGGTAATGTGCATTGAGAAAAATATATATGAAATTTTGCTTGTAATTCTTCTAAATATCAAGGGGAAGACCAAAGGTGACTTCTGATCTCATCAGGACTTGTTGGATTGGGGTATTTGACCAGAACTGCATCCTTTGTGCATCAGTAAAAAAAAAATGTAAAGTTCCTTGTGCTTCTAATGTGATGACACTGTTAGAGAAAGATCAATTTCTGGAAGTATTGTAGAATATCAAGGTTTATTATGGATATTCTATAAACATATCTAAATGAGTCAATAGAAGGGTTTTGAAACTAAAATCCCTAAAAACTCATGATTATCAACATCCTTCTCCATGAATTGATTCCAATAGTAATTCAGCATTTTCTATCCAATAATGTAAGGGTGACATTGAATTTCTTGTGCTATTTTTTAGATACCTTTGTTCTAAAAGGTTATTCAAGTCATTCTTAATAAAAATGCAGTAGGAGGCACTATTAATTTTTGTGTGAGATTGATTTTTTTTCCTCCATCTTTTTTCACCTGTATGTTGCATTTAACAGTTCATCTTCCAACTAAAACACTTCTTGGGGGACCCTTTTATTTTCGGTGGATGTATCCTACTTAAAGAAATATGTTCATAATGAATTCATATGTTTGGAATAAGAATTACCCCAGAGGTTTGATTGTAAGAGGTTATCTGGCTCAAGAATGTATAGATTTTTGTTCAATGTATTTGTCTGATGTGAGCACAAGACATAACCAACCAATGAGAAATGAAGATGATAAGTATGGGGAAATTGAGACCTCATTTATATCTCTTACCCAAATAGGAGGAATTGTTGGGTCTTATACATTGGCTACATTGAGCCTTGAATAACGGGATATGGCATATCACATGGTCTTATTTAATTGTGGTTTGTTCGATTACTATATCAAGTAATTTGGATATTTATATGTTATCTCATATTATGGAATTTCACATACACCTTAGACTTTTATTATAATTTTATACAGGGAACATAAAAAAATTATAAGTAGAGTTCATCAATCTTTTACTTTAATAAGGAGAGAGGCTTTTCATAGCCTAGAGTTTATTGCTTGGTTGAAATCAAAGGCATTACCATTACTTTAATTAGCTTAAAATACAGATATCCATTTAATTGTAATATTAATATTTATTTCAGGTATTTATTTTACCCGTTGACTCTGTTTATCAAGAAATAAGAGTGTTGTATTTTAGTCCCAATTATTTGGTTCGTGAATGCAACTCTTTAGTAATCAACGAGTATAATTTTGTACAACTGATTGGGCAGTGAAAATGAGAACACTGCATGATGGCATTATGTTAACTACTACAACCAATTATAATGTCAGTGCATCAAATAGTTGATCTCAGATATGTATTATTATGGACTTGTTGAGAAAATATTATTATTAGATTACTACTCTCAAGTTAAAGTCACTATGATGAAATTTAAATGGTTTGATTCAATGACGTGACATGGTACATTTATTGATGACTATGGAGTCATATTTATTGATATGAGTCAATTCTTACATACCGATGAACCATTCATTTTGGAATCAATAGAAAAACAAGTATTTTATGTGAAAGATCATCTGAGACTTGATTATAGTGTCATTAATGATGTAATCCCAAGACATATTTTTCATGATCCTGGTGATGAAATTGCCACCATTGAGGACCCCATTGGTGTTGACCAAAATATTGAATTTGATGAATCAAATTTTCCCATTGTGAGAGTTGATGTTGAACCCTAATTAGTGGTGGTTAATATATAGAAGCAACCATATATGTTCATCATTCATTTAGTTTACCTTGACAGAAGTTTATTAGGTTAGTATTACTATAAATGCTTTAATTTAGTTTCAGTTTGGAATGATATGTTTGTTTTAGTATTTTTCAGTTTCATTTCATTTAATTATATTTATTTCAATTTAGAAAACTGGGTTTAAAACGAGTTTTAAAAAAATGTATAACTTGGTTTTAAATTATTGTTACTAAAATATGTTATGACATTGCTTATGAATTATTTGATTTATAAGTTGTATGCATGATTTATAAAAGTTGTTTCTAAAAATGTACATTTCATTCTTATGTAGATTATGCCAAATACTTCAGAACTTTTAAGGAAGTTACTATTTGATCCAGATTGATAGGTGTGCGAGCATGCGTTGCCTCCTTCTCTTCCCTCAATGAGTATAATAATTGCAATGTTTTTCTTCTGCATTATATATAATGTCATGTTAATATTATTTATCAAATTTTTAGGGATATTCAGTTCCACCTGAGTTGAATTCTCATCCTGATAGCATGGGTCCGAGTGGGGATGCTCCTAGACCTAGACAGAGCACCTGTCATACCCGTTCCCACACCGACCCACCAGCAGACACCCCACCTACCATACCTTTCCATACCCACTTGAGTTTCCAAGGATGTTCTTATCCATGCCTCCATCATCAACTCAACTACCCTCTTATTCACATACCATGTCTATCCCACCTCCAGGGATGATCGCATTAATGTATCCATCATCTCATTTAGCCTCTTCTTACCATACCATGTCTATACCACCTCCACAAATGTTCCTACATTTACCATATCCATATCCAATGATGTATCCCCCAACCTACTACCCATATTTTCCATGTTTATGATACCTAAAATTCCTACCACCCATCTAGAATCTGATGAGTCTATTCCTTCAGTTTCCACTCCAGTGCATGAAGATCACCCAAAGCATGCATTGGAATAGACACTTCCTTCAGAGGATACTGATCTAGAACAAACCACAGATACATCACAATCTATTAAGTATCCCGCAAAAGGTATTTTTATTATAACTATGTTAAATTATATCACTTAATTTTCGTCCTATTGTATCATGGATTATTTTTTCTTTCCCCCTCTTTTCTTATTCAGTGGGATCTTCTCCTAGGCGACGTGGGCACACTCGTATGTAGGAAGCCTGTAATTTCCAGACATAGATAATGGTGGATTACAATCAAGAAAATTAGATGGTAGGTAAAAATGCAAGGAAATGTAGAAGTTTCATGGCCAATTTATTCAAGTACCACGATATCATTTCGATGGAACCAGTCTCATGGAGACATCTCAGTAAAGACATAAAGGACAAATAATGGGAGCAGATATGGGTAAGAAATTTTTATAAATTTATATCTATATTATTATTGTATTTATATGAAATAACATATTCGTTACAGAGTAGGTTTAACTTTCCTAATGGAGAATCTTCTAATACTTCAAGGTTGATGGATCTTGGGGAGTTATGGAGATCATACAAACATGAGTCATATGTTGGTTGGAAGAGCAGAGTTGGTTCTGATTTAGAGGGTGTACCCACATTCCCCGACTGTCCAAAAACTCAATACCAAAAAATGATTTCACATTAGAAGACTGATGAGTTTAAGGTATTCCCAATCTTTAATGGTTTTAATATAAAATTTAATTATTATTACTTATATCATACTTTTTAGGAAGTGTTAGGAAAAAACTCAAAGAAAAAATATTCAATGACATATGTACACACATTGGGGAACACTACAATTCCCGAGAATAAGAAGAACTAGGTACTTTAATCTGAATTAAAATAATGTCCTTATTTATATTGTTACTTATCTTTTCATGCTGAATTTTAAATTTTATTATCATTAATCTATTTAATAAAAGGATGAAAATACCCCATTCAAATGGCCATTAGGCCTATTAGGCATATAGGCCAATTGGACATTAAGCCTATAGAAAAATTGGACATTAGGACCAATTGGACATTAGGCCTAATTTTCTTGTTTATATTGTTACTTGGTTAGATTTTCATGCTGAATTTTAAATTTTATTATCATTAATTCCCTCAATAATTAATAATTATAAATGATAAGGTTAGTGGCATGAGTTTATGACCCTCTAAATAATTAATGATTATAAATGATATCTGAATGATTAAAATTGATTAATTTCTCATATGATGTTTGATGTTTAGTATAGCACCCACCCTTGGTGAGTTGGTGGTACCTTGTGTACATAGAGCTGGTTAGTTGGTGGTGCGTTTTCCCCCTTGTAACATGATGTTTGTGTTACATCATCCACTTGAAAGGTTTATGTTGGTCCCAAGTAAGGTAAATACCCCAACGAGGGGTTAAAATAAGATATGTATACATTTCAAAAAGGAACCTTGCCACTAATCTTGTTCAATTGTTATTAGGAACACTCCTCTCCCACATGATTTATATGAAGATCTAATGTAAATGACAGAGGGACACATAAAATTTTACTTGGTTTACCCAGACTAGTCTAATAAAAGGAACATGAAACATTGATATGATGATTCCCCTAAAACACTAAGAACATTCATTGTTTCTATAGTTTATATTAGATTTACTAACCCTATAGGTTTAGAAACCTTATAATACAAAGAACTCATTGATCTCAATAAATCAAATAATTCACTACTTATCCAATTGTTTTTGTCTTGGACTTCACAAAAAAAGTGCGATTTTATACCAGTAATGGTGTATAAATATGCTTCACCATTGGCCATAGGATAAATTTCATGAATCTCTAGTGAATTACACTCTTGGAAATCCCTTTTCTTCTTCACAAACCTTCCAACAAAACTATAGAACTTGTACCATTTATGTATCTCTCCCATGACCCATGATACTTCTTCCTCTATATTAAATAGAAAGGTGTATATCTACTATCATCAATGAATCTAAATAATTCCATAATAATTTATATTTAATTAAGCTTAAGGAGGTTATAAAAATTCATCCAAATAACCTCTTAAAAACCAAACCAAGTTCTTCCATTTAATTCCTTGATCTTCCACATGAAAGATATGAAATTTGAATCTTTAATTCTGTAGGGTTAATTCTTTTTTGGTAAGACCATTAACATCATATAATGACTTATATTATATTATGAAACCATTATATTGAATTCAAGAACCTCTATGGAATGAAACTCTTTAATATAAAATATAATTATTAATCTTTGAATTTAAAATCTCATACCTACAAACCACATCATGGATACTATTTTAGAATTTCCTTTGACCTGTACACTATGGTGTGACAATTTTCCTCATGGAGTTGTCTATTGGACTCTAAGATTGTAAAATCCTATAAACTGAGACTCCATGGGCATGATCCTCCCACTCACAGTGCGAAAAGTTCTCACATAAAAATTTCTCTTCTATGGTAAAGGAAAGAACCTTTATGAATCCATCAAAGCTACCTTTATGGATAGACTTTTACATTATTCAAACAAACATATTTAAACTATAAAAATTGTCAAAATATTCCAAAATGTGAGTTCCAAACTTACTCCACATCATCCTAGATCCTAACTCCCATGGGCTCCTCTCACGGTGTGAAATCTTCCTCATGATACCATTCATAAGAACATGCTACACTTCAATATTTTGGTTATGGCATGATGAAGAGTTTCATGGAATGAAATTTATTCTTCTCCTAGTGATAAATATACACCCTTAAATATTATTTTAAAGAATCTTATGTATAAAAGGAACTCCCTACCATTTTTATTTTACTAGGAATTCCAATTATGGCATATTCATGTTGTCATAGTTTAACTCATGTCTTGTAGAAAAATATTCTTCACAATTATTCAAAAACTCATCCAACCTCTCTCAATATCTTTTATTTTATTTTAAAAATATTCCAATAACCTTTTCAATAAACATAACCAAAAAATACACAAATGATATTTTTCTATCAATCTTATATTTTGGGTTTGTTAATAACCCTTCCAAATAAAATTTGACACATTGTCATTTGATAAATTTCTAATAAATTTGAAACTTACTCTGAGACATCTATCCTTTAGATAGTGAATCAGTTATTCATTAGTCATCGACTTTATTCCCAACTAAATGAGTTATGTTTTTCATGAGAAACAAGTGTAAAAAAAAGTGACTCATGAAAATACTTCCTCAATCCTCATGCTCTTCAACACCTCTAGACCATGCTACTCCATATAAATAAACATTCAAGTACTCAAACACTTTTAAAAACATCAACATGTGATAACTCCCCCCTTTCAATAAAAAATAGAACTACCAACCATTTTTATTACCAATCATGGAAAACTTATTACAAGAACTTCATATATACCTTATCCCCCCTTTTCAATGACCCTAAAGAAAGTTTCTATGCAATTTCATAAGAGAGTGTGATAAATTATTATTTTTTTAATTCAATAGTCACCATAAATTGTTAAAAATAGAAAATATCATTATAACATAGTGTATCGTCTCCAAACCATCTAGTTATATAGAGAAAATTGGACTCTAAAAGCCAATCATTGCCTCTCAAACTCAGACTTGGGTAGTTCCTTTGTCATGATGTTCACAATCAATTTATTTATTGACACATACTCCAATTAAACTATCCCCTATTAAAATTTATACTTGATGAAATGTTAATTTATCTCAATGTTAGTTGTCCTTAAATGATGGAAAATATTTTTTAAATTTTAATAGTACTTGAATTATCACGCTGGATTGAAATAAAATACTTTACATCAACTCAATAATTTTTAAGTTGTTGCTACATCCATAGTAATTGAGTACATTAGGCACAATTGGCCAATTGGACTATTAAGCATATAGGCCAATTGGCCATTAGGCTTATAGGAAAATTGGACATTAGGCTTAATTGTCCATTGAGCCTAATTTTCCAATTAGCCATTAGTCCTATAGGTTGATTGGACATTACTACATTAGGACTAATAGAAAATTGGCCTATAGGACCAATGGAAAATTGTTCTATAGGCCTAATAATCGGACAATTGGCATATAGGCCAAATGGCCAATTAGCCATATAATGAATAATATGAAGTTCATATTATGAAATGAATATAAAGCATTCATATTCAAGATTATTTAATGTTCATAATGAGTACTTAAAATTATAAAGTGTTTGTGATTAGCTTTTATATATGATTTTTTCAAGAATGTTTATCACATTAATTATGAATTTTTCATTTATTTAAAAGTTATTAAATTTTATTATTATTCAAGATTATAAAATATTTACATTTTTAATATGTGTATATTAATAAATGTCATTTTAAGCAATATATATTGGTCATCGAAGGTCATCTACCTTGAGCTAAATTATTTTACTCAAGTAGGAAGAAAAACGATAGAAGTGTAGTAAATACACAAACATAAGAAAATATTGCAAGTTTTTTATTTATATTTCAAATATTTATATGAAATTAATAATTAAATATATTTTTTATATTTTCAATAGACTTCCCTGGAGGCCCTTGATGAAAATAAGATGAAAACTTCGGGCCGAATAATTATTTGAGTCAGGTATTAGGTGATGAACACTAGGAAAGAGTCTGATTTTGACCAAAAAAACATCATCCCCTCTAGGTATTGGTCCTTATCGGGATCCTCTCAAGTCTCTAAGACCCCCAAGGTTCAAAACACTCATGTAGAAGCAGCTAAAGTAAAAAAAATAGCTTTATAGGAGTGTAAAAGAAGTAAACAGAAGCATGAAAAAAGTAAGATGATCACTGAAAAATTCCTAAAAGCTATGTCGGTTATAAGTCAATCACTTCCATCAGAGGATGATACTACTATTGATTCATATATAGAATCGATGCATTATTTAAATGATGCCTCTACTGATTCCAATAAGGTTCTTAGTAGTGATTGAGCTAAAGGTGGTGGCGATGATGCTGTTGATGATGATGCTGCTCCAGATGATGCTGTTGGTGAGGATGTTGCTACTGCTACTGATGATAATGATGTTGAGGATGAAGATGTTCATAATGGTGGATATATTTATCCCCTCTATTTTTGACTTAGAAGTAATAAGACTTGTGTAGTTCTATAATGACTTAAATTGATTTTTTAGGGATGTATATGCATGTTTTAGTATTTTATATGATTCAAAAACTATTAAAAGTGGTTGGTTGGATGATAAATGTAGAAAATTTGTACCACATTAAATGTAGATTGTATGTTTTATCTAATTTTCAGGTTAAGGAGCTGGTAGAAGAGGTTTTGGTGATACTGTTGCCAAATGCAGGTAGTTAGCTATACCTATAGTTCTACAAATCATGGGTATAAGCTATATTATAGGAATAGATATACCCATGGTTTTATTGAAACCATGGGCCTGGAAAAATCCATGTGACCTATACCCATGGGCTTTATAGGAACTATGGGTATAGGTCTATACCGACACCTTAACTAGCCACGGTTCCCAAAACCGTGGGTATATCCTATACCCATGGTTTTGGGGGCTATACCCACAGTTCAAAACCATGGGTATAAGTGCCTTTTCTAGTTGTGAAAATTTTGTTGTTTTATTTTATTTTTATATTACAAATATTAAATATTTTCTTTAATTAGTGTCTGGTTTTATGTGGGAAAGATAGTGATGAGTAAAACTTCATCTAAACCTATAAGATGAAAGTGATATTGAATTTACTGTTAAAATATTTAGAATTTTTCTCAATATTACTCCATTATAAAATTTGGGTTTAGTAGTTTATCTTTTAAAAGATTAAATATGCATTTAAATAAAAAACAGTTATTTATAAACATATAAAAGTAAGTTAAAGCTTTGAACCATAATAAAAAACTCATTTTCTAGAAATCGTACCATTTGATCTGGTTCAAGTTTTAAAACATTGATTTTTTCACACATGTATTCTCACACACATGTGAATTGTGGTTTTATAAAATAAAAGATGATTAATTTTCAATCCATCCATATGAACATCAAAAATGAAATCTCATTCTCACATTAAACATTGTCTCCCTTTATATATTTTTCTACTAACGACTTCTTCTTTATTTGCCTTTTTCACATGATTTTGGCTACCCCTCAATGTTTATTGTGCCCCCCCATATATTTCAAGAGGGACTATCAGACACTACAATAAATTCATTAAAATTAATCGATGTTCTTTACTAGTGATTTCTAAAAATGCTGATAAAGTTATGTAATTCTCACTACATTTATTTATATAAATGAGAAATATTATATTTATTTAAAACCTAACAGTAAAATTTTTATTCCTCACTCTCGTGATTATAGAATCGTTGCTCCAAACCATTTTCAGGCTTCTTCCATCTTTGATTTTCTTCTCTAAATTATCAATATAACACCTTTAACTAAGGACTTGAATCATGAGAACTGTATCGAAGTGATATACGACCTCAATCACACTCCCCTAATCAATAGAGGTTAAAAAATGGTGCTAAGGGATAAAGTAAACCATTGGTAGAAATTTTTCTCTAAAAAGACATAAACCAAAAGGGTAATAATTCATTGTGATGTAAAGATATTTTATTAAAATCATTAAATTGAAAATGAAAGTAAAGTGGGTTTTACAGATTCCTGCATCAAGAAACAATACATCATACAGACACAAAATGAACAAAAGTGGCTCAAGCCTATGTTACCAGCTCCTCCTACCATATCACTAATGTGGATCTATGACTCCCCACTAAAGAAGTATGAAACCTTCAATCATGTATATATGTACTCAAAAGTGCATGTTAAAAATATGAACTAAATAAAAAACCATGACATGGCGAGAGTCGCAACATCGATGCTGTGGTTTGTGTTTAATTGTGGTTCTTGAAACTATGCCATTATATTCATAATAATAACATGGGTTATCATTCAACTGACTCTCATATAATTACTATAATGATTATTCACCATGTGAAGATGTGTATAATGAGTGAATGTTAAAAGGAGTTTAACAACTTAATTAATGAGGTAGTAATTATAAGAATTACAATGGTGGAAAGTCAATGGTTGGTGGTTTCATAACATATGAAATGTTAGGCCCTAATAGGATCCTTTATTCAATGAAGTAAACTTGTAAATTGGAGTTTATGGACCCCATTCAGGTTCACCGAAGTTCATTCCCTTTAATTCAAAGATCACACTAATTATCTCATCATCATTTATCTCTAAGGAGGAGTTTCTAGAACACATATGAACGATAAGGGGTCCTTCCAAAATTTTTAGTGATTACAATGGCTAGAAGATGCCTTTGGTGACAAGAACGCATTGGTTTTTATTGAGGGAACTTCATTAAACTCATAGTTAGTGATGATTCATCATGGATACTGAGACATTCTCATTTTTTGGTTTTTTCATTTCATATTCTTGATCCTGCTCTCGGTAGATATTGTATTCATATTTTGTGTTTTATTCTCTTGGTTATGAGCATTAATATACCCCACAAAATCTTTTTGTGGCATCAGATCCATTATTGCTAAAGAATTGATAAGATAAATTTCAATAAAATGGAATCTTGTAACACCCTACCCCGGGTCTTCCCAAATGACTATTGGGATGGGGGCACCACATGACCTTGGGCATGCCTTCCTGAGGAAACTAACTAGCAGTAAGAGTCTATAACCAATATGGGGAGACTATACTCTCAGTATCAAAACATTCGATAATAGATAAATAACATTGAACAAATAAAAATAGAGTAAATGTAAGGATTTATAGATTAAATTTAACTAATAATATCAATTAAATATAATCTTTCCATATTGTAACATCTTGGGGTTTTAAACTGGTCAAAATTTCTCAACCTTTTTAAATTTTTGTGATTGGTTGTCAGGATAACTTTCTTTTTGGGCTTCAGAACTTAATTATGAGATTTTGATTGATCCAAGACCTTGTTTTTATATGGGGTTTAAGGTTTGATAAGTGCCTCAAGGTTTTTAATGAGTTTCAGGAACATCAGGTCCCAAAAACTCATTTTTAGGAAAGCACGGATAGAGGTGCATGATTTGATCAAATTGCATGGCCTGTAAGGGGAAACTGTATGACCCACTTTTCACTAGACATGATTTTTCAAACCGTGTGGGTGGGTTCACATGACCTTGTGAGTCTTTGAAACTTTTTGACAGAGGGGGTATGCATGGGCTGTGCACGGTTTGGAAAACCGTGCACCTAGTCGCGTGAGGTGTGGTGTTTGGGTAGTGAGCACCGCACTGTTGGTGCATGGTTAGCCAAACCATGTGACCAAACTGTGAGGTCTTTTTAAAGGGGTGAAATGAACAAACTTCCCCTCCCTCCTTTTTAGGTTTTTCTTCTCATTTCTCCTCTCATTCATGCACACAATAGGGGTCTCTTCCATTCTCCTCATCCTATAGGCTTTGGCCTTCCTCCACCATTCGAGCTTCAAATTGAACACCTTTGGTCTTGTTGGAAGCATGTAAGTAAGGCCTTAAATCCTCTTGCTTATTTTTCTCATTTATCTCACCATACAAAATACTAAATATGTGAAAGTTCATTTTCCCTATTTTCATGTCATTTATCTAAAACTTTGATTTATCTCATTTCAGCTCTATTTAGAGGCCGATATTCAATGATTGAGAGCTTTCAAGTCCAAGGTAGGTGGTTCCTAGATTTATCCTTAATTTTACAGGTGTTATGGATGGGTTCTTAAATATGCTTGGTCCATGTGACTGAGTGAGACCCCTAATAATTAAATTTTTGTTTTTAAATTGTAAATGGATTTCATGAGATTCCATGGGAATGATCTAACATTTTTATAAACATGTGAATCCAAGAAAGGGACTTATATATTGATGTGTGAGTTATTTTGGTTGTTTAATTTGTTTAATAAATTATATTGTTATATGTCTGAATTGGTTCCATGGGAATGTGACGGGCCTGACCTGAGGATTTGAGGTGATGTTGAACACTTGGATTGAGGTGACATTTTTGTCAGGATGAGGGTGCTACTTGAGATACATGGGGTTATGGTGATCACTAGGTTGAGGTGACATGGACATCGGTTTGAGGTGATGTGGTCATTAAGATGATGGGGTGACTCTCGGGACTTGGTATGGTGTTGACCATTGAGACTTACCGATGTTTTCATAGGGGAACGAGGTGTTAGATGGTGTGGCTTAGGTATTTTTTGGTCATTTACACTCATAGTTGTTGGTCGAAGTGCCGTTGGAGTTGTGTGCACATAGATAAGGCTCAGTTGAGGTGGTGTTGACCACTAGTTTGTAGGCGGAGGCCTCCATAGATATTGTGGCTTAGGGGATGGTGTTGACCATCAGTTTTTTTGGAGGTTCTCACCATAGAAAGCTATCATATATGGTGATGGACCATTGGGTGATGGTGTTGAGACCATTAGTTGGGGGTTGAGGCTCGTCGTTATACTTAGGGCTGATTGAACGACATTATGGGAGGATAGATATTATCATGCATCAGGATGTCGAGCTATTGAGATGACGGTGACTTGTTATATATTGGAGGAAAAATCTCGTCATGCCTCAAGATGTTGGGATATTGAGCCAACAATGACTTATGAGAGGAGGTCCAAGGGTCCTGAGACTTATTGATGGGTGTGCTGTTAGGATGCCAAATACTTTTTTGGTGACACAGGAGGTTCCAGATGACATGATGTGTTAGGTGATATATTTATTGGTGGAACTTGAGCATTCACCTGGTATGATATTCATCAGGGGATGCTTGGGAATTAATCCATGAGTCCTTGACACTACAAATATATATATATATATAGACATGTATTGTATTCCATATATATATATTTGGGGGAATGTGTTCAGAGATATAACAATATTGGATGAAGTAGGTAAACACTTACTTGTGGCTATTGAGCACAAGGGAAGTGGGTTAATTATTAAATATGTGTGTGTTCCCTTTTTTATTTATATTTCATATACACCTACATAATTATAGATGCAAGACATAAAAATGTTGGTGGATCCCTACTGAGTTCATACTCACACCCTACACGGGCCCCTCATGACATGTGTAAGCTTTATTTATTTGAGATCAGGTAAGGGATCTGTCTCAGGAGCTGGACCTTAGTGATCGTAGGTGTACCTTTTGAATGGGATGGATGGAAGTGGAACTAGTGGTTCTTACATCGAGCTGAAGTTTCCTTTGAGATTTTGTATGATTTATATATATGTACCTATATGGTCAGCCATGGGCGACCCTTATCGTTTATTATTTGGTATGACCTGCTGCAATATGTTTTATCTTCTACAAATGGTATTATAGTTTGAGCTTATTATTAATGTTTCTACTTTTCTATGATTTAGCTAAGTTTATTTTGTTGATTCTATAGTTATGGTCCTTCTTTCGTTGTGTTATATATATATAGACCATTATTATTATTATTATTATCACTAGAGGGTATAGCCTCCCCATTATCACCTAATCAGAATATCACTCTTAGTCGGTAAACTTTAACATACGGGGAGGCACACCTAAGGCCTAGTGGTCAACCATATCAAAGCACAAATAAAGTGAAAAAACAGGTCGAGATGCTACAAATGGTATTAGAGAAGTTTCTTTTCCTTTTTGGTTTTACTATTTGGGATATGGTAGGTCGAATACTAGGATGTAGTCAGAATTGGGTAAAGATCTCATGTTTGAGTGCCTACAACCCCATGCACAGGGGACAAAACAAGTTTCTCGGGGTGGGAAATTGATGTTATGCTTTGAAATTTTACATTCTATTGATTTCCACCTTGAATGGTACACTTGGGTGTGATGTTATTGGATTATGTGATTTGACCCTTGACCCGATATGACAAGGAAGGATTATTATGCAACAAATGTAATGATATTTGTATATAGTATTTATGGTCATAACTCTGATAAGTGTAATTAGGGATGATTAAAAGTGTGTGTGTTGTTTAAAGTGTCAACAAAGAAGCTAAATAGTATTTTTTTGCTTAGTCTTTTTGGTAGAATTCTACTCATCTACCCATGATTGATGCTATGTGATACGTGATTCCTAACTCTATTATGGGTAAGAAAGGGGCCATGAAGCTAGATAATACATGTTTCCTATATGGGTAGTTAAGGGTCCATGAGGCCAGATAACACTTGATACCTTACCCTGATATGGGTAGGTAAGGGGCCTTGAGGCCGGATGTCATTGGACATGGGTGCAGTAGGGGAGTGTAAGGGTGGTGAGATGCAATGTATATTACAAATTTCCCTATCTACGATATATATATGATTTTTATGTCTATTTGAACATGGTATTTGGTCTTCAGTGTGATTCCACCTAGACAGATTCCGATGGAGCGTCAGAAGGGAAGATATATGGTGTTTCATGATCTTGCATGGGATGAGGCTCTCGAGGGTCGGGATGAGCCCCCCTGGGGGTTGGGTTGATCATGAGACACAGGTATAGGCTCCATTCCATATGGGGAACCCGTAACATATGGAATATTTTGGTCCATTTTTAGATGATCATCTTAGGGAGATCTTGGTTCGAGTTATACAGGGCATCAATCGGGGAGTTCATGGAGTTGAGTCATCCATGGTGTATCTGACATGGGAATTCTAGTCTCATCACCCATCTTTATTTCAGGGTGAGGGTGGACCATAGGTGGAAGAGAACTGGATCGAGTCGGTGCAAACTATTTTCAATTAGCTTGAGACACCCCCATGTCAGAGGGTAAATCTAGATACTTACATTCTTAGAGGATCAAAAAATCACTAGTGGGATGTATAGGTGTAGGCTAGTAGACATGAGGGACTAGGTTGAAAGTATTTCAACGATAATTTCTTCAAGAACTTATTTTTGGATACCTTGAGGGTGGACCAAGCTTGCGAGTTCATGAACCTCCATTAGGGAGACACATCCATCATGGATTATGTGGATAATTTCACACACCTTTCCTAATTTTTGCCTACTATGGTAGGTGATGACTTTACTCAAGTGTGATGATTTGAGGATGGATTGAGGCATGCCATCAGGGTTCAGGTAAATATCTTCAGGCTGACATCATTCTTTAAGGTAGTGAATTAGGCATTGATAACTGAGGGAAAATTGATATATTAGTCTTATTCAAGCTGGGTGATGACATAAGGTGAGATAATCTATGATGATTCAGGTAGCAGAAAGCAATAATGTGAGGAGTATCAGTAGGTAAGTCATGCTAGAGACTCGGGTAGGCCAACGAGGAGTGGTCCTTCGATGATGTGCGTCTAGTGTAGGCAGTTGAGGCATGTTTGGACTCAATGTGAGTGGACTCAAAAGGAGTGTCAGGCATGTGTCCAAATGAGAAATCTGGAGAGGTTTTGTAGGAAGTCTTATCAGGCATCTATGAGTCAGGGACCGGGTAAGACTCAGGGATCTGAGGTAGGACCAGGAGTGGTTCCGGGAGCTGGTTTAGATCCATAGGGAGGTCAGGCCTCAAGTAGTCAGGCTTCAGGCTAAGTGCATGCTGTTGAGCTACCACAGTCAGAGTATTTTGGAGATATGATGATGGTTAGAGGTATTCTATGATTGAGGGAATTTCCTTTTGTTTTGTCACGATCAATTTTGGTGCATGAGGCGCATGTGTGTTGTTTTTGGACTAATCGAGCATTGGTTATTATGTGGGCATCAATATGATGCATGACATGAATGAGGTGAATAGGAATCAATACTATTATAGGAATATATATATATATATATATATGAAAAATGATTATTTTTAGTCATCTATTGAGCCCAGGTATGACATGGGCATCTGATGAGATTCAAGACTTTATGGGTGTCATGTATGACACGGTCATGAATTGAGCACCCGATAAGGTATTAGAATGATGATATGTCATGGGAGGACCTGTATGTCTAGGGATAGTTGGTGGAACTATCATAATATTTAATTTTGGGTCAGGAAGCAACTGGGTTGGTAATTCCTAAGGTGGGGAATGCCACAAGGGGAATTAATCGTGACTGATAAATGGGGTAGACTGGGTTGATTCATATGAGATAGGTATGTTTAGTACCATATTAATGTGGGACCTTATAGCTTGGGTATGAGTTGTCTTAAGGTGGGGATACTATAACGCCCCAGGTTTTTGAGCGGGTTGAAATTTCCCAACCTTTTTAATTTTTTGTGTTTGGTGGTCGGGACAACTTTATTTTTTGGGATTAAGAACCTAATTACAAGAGTTTTATTAACCCAAGACATTGTTTTTAAATAGGGTTTAAGGTCTGAAAAGATCCTCAGGATTTCAGATGAGTTTCGGGTGCATCGGCCCCCGAAAACTTACTTTCAAGAAATCATAGACAAAGGCGCACAATTTGATCAAACTGTGCATCCTGTAAAAGGAAACTGTGTGTACCACTTTTTCAATAGACATAGTTTGTCAAACCATGTGGATGGGGATGCACATTCATGTGAGTCTCTACAACTTTTTGATATAGGGTATACACATGGGTTGCACACAGTTTGGAAAACCGTGCGCCTAGCCATGAAAGGTATGGTGTTTGGTTAGTGAACACCACACGGTTGGTGCACGGATAGCCAAACCATGTGGCCAAACTATGTGGACCTTCTAAATGGGTAAAAGGACCAAAATTAACCTCCATGATTTTTAGTATTTTCTTCTCCTTTCTCCTCCCATTCATGCACACAGTAGGGGGATCTTCCATTCTCCTCCTCTTCTAGGATTTGGTCTTCCTCCATCATCCGAGCTCCAAATTTAACACCATCAGTATCATTGGAATCTTAACAGTAAGAACTTAAATCCTATTTATTATTTTTCTTGTTTATATCTCTATACGAAATTCTAAATCCATGTGATATATTTTTCCTTATTTTCAAGGCATTTGTCTAAAACTATGATTTATCTCATTTCAACTATAGTTAGATGATGATATTAAAAGAGTGAGAACCAATGAGTCTAAGGTAGGTGTTGAATAGATTTATCCTTCATTTTATAGGCATTATGGGTGAGTTATTAAATATGATTGGGGTGTGTGACTGAGTGATACCCCTAATAATTAAATTGTTTCTTTTAAATTGTAAATGGATGTCGTGAGATTCCATGGGCATGCTCTAGCCTCTTTATAAAAATATAAAGCTGGTAAAGGGGATTGAGAATTGATGGGAGATTTATGATAAATGTTTAAATTGTTTAATTTTTTTTATTTTTATATGTTTGGATTGGTTCCATGGGAACGTGATGGTCATGGACTGAGGATTTGAGGTGATGTTGATAATCTAGACTAAGGAGACATGGTCGTCAGGATGAGGGTGTGGCCCAAGATACATGGGGTGATGGTGATCACCAGGTTAACACAACATGGTCATCGATTTGAGGCGATGAGGTCATCAGGATGAGGGCATGGATCTTAGAAATTAAGATGGCGTTGACCATTGAGAATTAACTATGTGGTCACATGGGAATGAGGTTTCAAATGATGTGGATTAGGTATTGTTTAGTTATTTTCACTCACTATTGTTGACCGACGTACTGTTGGAGTCATGTGAACATAGATAAGACACACTTGAGGTGGTGTTAACCACTCATTTTGGGTAAAGGCCTCTGTATATATCATGACTTAGGGGATGGTGTTAACCATCAGTTGTGTTGGAGGTGTTCACTATAGAAATCCCTAGTGGATGGTGATGGACCATCAGGTGATGGTGATGAGACCATCAATTGGGGGCTAAGGCTCGACATTATACTTGGGGATGATGGGTTGGGATTATAGGAGGATGGATATCATCATGCCTTGGTATGTCGTGTTGTTGAGACGACAATGACTTTTAATAAGAGGTCCAAGGGAATTGGGACTTATTAATGGGAATTCCATTAGAACGTCATATAATTTTTTGGTTACATAGGAGGTGTCAGATGGCATGAGGTTCTAGGTGATATATTTATGGGTGGAATCAGAGGGTTCACCTGGTATGATATTTGTTAGGGGATGCCTGGGAATTAAGCCATGGGTCCTCGCCACTGCAAATATATATATGCATACATATATTGAATTCCATATATATATATATATATATATATATATTTGGGGGCACATGTTTATAGATATATCGATTTTGGAAGAAGTAGGTAAACACTTCCTTGTAGCTATTGAGAACAAGGGAAGTAGGTTAATTATTAAAAGCGTGTGCATTCCCTTTTTATTTATATTTTGTATACACCTACATAATTATGGTTGTAAGATAGACACACATTAGTGGTGGCCTACAAAGTTCACACGCACACCCTATATAGGCCCCTTAGGATTTGTATAGACTTCATGTCTTTGAGATCAAGTAAGGGATCGGGTTCAGAAGTTTGACCTTAGTGATCGTAGGTGTACCTTTTTCATGAGATGGATGGTAGTGGACTCGATGGTTATTGCATTAAGTTGGAGTTTCCTTTGAGATTTTTCATGATTTATATATATGTACCTATATGGTTGGCCATAGGTGACCATGCTTATTTATTTTTTTGTATGACCAACTATGACATGTTTTATCTTATACAAATGGTATTATGGTTTGGGCTTACTATTAATTCTGCTTCTTTGATATGATTTCGATGAGTTTATTTTGTTGCTTATGCTATTATAGTCCTTTCACTATGTTATATACATATATACCATTATTATTATTATTATTATTATCACTAGAGGGTATAGTCTCCTCACTATCACCTAATTAGAGCCTCGCTGCTAGTCAGCAACCTTTGGCATAAGGAGAGGTGTGCTTAAGGCATAGTGTCCAACTAGCTCAGAACATAGATAACATGGAAAACCAGGCTGGGATGTTAAAAATGGTATCAGAGGATTTTTTTTCCTTTTGGTTCTTACTATTTGGGATATGTTAGATCAAAGACTAGGATGTAGTCAGAACTGGGTAAAGATATCATGTTTGGGTTCCTACAGCCCCATGCACAGGGAAAAACCATGCTGTCAGGGGTGGAAAATTGATGTTATGCTTTACGCTTTTATAGTTGATTGATTTCCACCTTGATTGGTGCACTTGTGTGTGATATTATTGGATTATGTGATTTGAACTTTGGCTCGGTATGGAAAGGGAATATTTTTATGAATAATTATAGGCACTTAGGCTTATATGATGTATGTTTTTACCTATGATTGCCATTAGGAACCTGAAATGTGCTAAGAGAGGATGAACTATTTAAAGTGTCAACAAAGAAGCTAAACCATGTTTTCTTATATAGCCTTTTTGGTGGAATTCTACTCAGCCAGCCCATGTATGTGGTTCCTGATGAGATCAAATGTGATGATTTTTATGTATAGTTTGTATGAGCCCAACTTTGATAAGGGTAGATAGGGATGATTAAAAGGGGGTGAGTTGTTTAAAGGGTCAAAAAAGAAGCTAAAAAATATTTTCTTGCTTACCCTTTTTGGTGGAATTATACCCAGCTACCTCAGATTGATGCTATGTGATACATGATGTTTGAATCTATTATGGGTAGGAAAAGGGACACGAGGACAGATTATATGTGATTCCTGACTCTGATATGAGTAGGAAAGGGGCCATGGGGATAAATGATACTTGAAACTTGACCCTGATATAGGTAGTTAAGGATCCTTAAGGCCGAATTTCATTGGACATGGGTGTGGTAGGGGAGTGTAAGGGTGGTGAAATACACTGCCTGTTACAGTTTTCACTATCTGTGATATATATATATGACTGTTATGGATTTTTGACCATGGTATTTGATCTTCATCATGATGCCATATAGAAAAATTCTGGGGGAGTGTTAGGAGGGTGGAGATATGGTGCTACATGATCATGCACGAGATGAGGCCCTAGAGGGTTAGGATGAGGCCCCTGAGGGTCGGGTCGCTCATGAGCCACAGGTGCCGGTAGGGAAGTTGCATCAGATGGTGGATTTTGGGCCATGGTTATACAAGAAGCTCATGGGGAGTTTGGTTCGAGTTATACAGGGCATCGATCGATGATCTTATATAGCTTATTATTCCATGGTGTATTTGACATGGGAATTATAGTCTCAAAACCCACCTTTATTTTAGGGTGAGGGTGGACTATAGGTGATAGAGAGATGGATCAAGTCGGTGTAGACTATTTTCAATCAGCTTGAGACACCCTAGTTCAGAGGGTGAAGTTGACTACTTACATGCTTAGAGGATTGGAAAATCATTAGTGGGATGTTCAAGTGTAGGATAGTATACATGAGGTGGATTGGAAGGATTTTGAGGCTAGGTTCTTCGAGTACTTCTTTCCAGAGACTTTGAGGGAGGGATGAGCCTGAGATTTTATGAATCTCCAATATGGAGATACATACGTTATGGATTATGCGGTTAATTTCATAAACCTGTCCCAATTTTCACCAATTATGGTGGGCGACGACTTCACTCGGGTGAGGCAATTTGAGGATGGCATGAAGAACACCATCAATTTTTAGGTAAACATCTTCAACATGACACAATTATATATAGTAGTGAATCAAGCACTGATAGTTGAAGTAAATTTGACAAACTGGTCTTATTCAACCTGAGTGATGATGTCAAGTGAGCTAAGCAGCGATGCTTCAGGTAGCCAAAAGCGAGACTGTAAGGAGTATCAGTAGGGCGGTCAAGCTAGATACTCAGTTAGGCCACCAAGGAGTGGTCCGTTGATGGTGTGATTCTAGTGTGGGTAGATGGTACATGTTTGGAATCAGTGTGAGTGGGATATAAAGGATTGTTAGGCATATGTCCAGATGGGCCATCTGGAGAGGTTCTACATGAAGTATTCTCATATAGTTGAGAGTCAGGGACCAGGTTAGAATCAGGGATCTGAGGTTGGACTGGTAGTGATACCAGGAGCTAGTAGCTGGGATTCAATTGCATGCATTAGTCATGGAAGATATAGAGATACCCAACAATGGGGTCAATGGTCATTAGCTGGTGAAGCTCTGTAGGGAGTTCAGGCCTCGGGTAGTCAGGATTTTGTCCAGGTTCATGCTGTTAAGTTTCCAGGGTCAGAGCAGACCGTAGAGCCGATGATGGTTAGAGGTACTCCATGATCAAGGGCATTTCCTTTTGTTTTGGCATGGACAATTTTGGTGCACGAGGTGTGTGTGTATTGTTTTTGGACTAACTAGGCATTGGTTAGTATGTGGGCATCAGTACTATGTGTGATATGTTTGAGGTGCATAAGCATTAGGAGTATGATGGGCAATCATATATATATGATGCATGATTATTTTTGGGCATCTGCTGAGATGTAGGATATTTAGGCATCTGATGAGATGTGGGTTTTGATAAGAAAGTTATGCTGGTTTTTTAATTTGTTTAAAAAATGATATTGTTATATGTTTGAATTAGTTCCATGGGAATGTGATGGGCATGCCCAAGGATTTGAGGTGATGTTGCTCACATAGACTGAAATGACACAATCTTCAGGATAAGGGTGTGACTTGAGATACATGGGGGGATGGTGATCACCATGTTGATGCGATATGGTCATTAGTCTGAGGATACAAGGTCATAAGGATGAGGGCATGAATCTTAAGACTTAGGATGATATTGAAAATTAGGACTTAGCGACATGGTCGTAGGGGAACAAGGTGCTAGATGATGCGTCTTAGGTATTGTTTGGTGATTTCCGCTCACTATTATTGGCTGATACGACATTGGAGTCATGTTCACATAGATAAGAATCATTTTAGGTGGTTTTTAACACTCATTGTGGGTGGAAGATTCCATAGATATTGTGAATTAGGGGATGGTGTTGACCATCAGTTGTGTTGGAAGTGCTCACCGTAGAAAGCCATTGTGGATGGTGATGGGCCATCGGGTGATGGTGTTGAGACCATCGGTTGGGGGATGAGGATCATCGATATACTTGGGGTTGATGGGACAAGATTTTGGGAGGATGAATATTGTCATGCCTCAGGATATCAGGCTATTGATCCAATGAGGATTTTTTATATATTGGAGGATGGATCTCGCCATTCCTCTGGACATTGGGATGTTGAACTAATAGGGACTTCTAAGCGATGGTCCAAGGGACCTAGGACTTATTGATGGGTGTGCGGTTAGGACACCAAATACTTTTCTAGTCACACAAGAGGTTTTGGATGACATGAGGTGTCAGGTGATATATTTATGGGTGGAACCTGAGGGTTCACCTGGTATGATATTCGTCAGGGGGCACCTGGGAATTAATCCATGGGTCCTCACCATTGCAAATATATATATAAAGACATGTATTGTATGCCATATATATATATATATATATATATATATATTTGGGGGCATGTGTTCATAGATATATCGACGTTGGCCAAAGCAGGTAAAAACTTTTAGATATTGAGCACAAGGGAAGCGGGTTTATTACAAAACATGTGTGTGTTCCCTTTTTATTTATATCATGTATACAACTACATAATTATGGTTGTAAGATAGACACATGTTTGTGGTGTCCTAATGAGTTCATACTTGTACCCTACAGAGGCTCCTTGGGACGCGTACCGAATTTATGTTTTTTAGATCAGGTAAGGGATCAGGCTTAGGAGCTATACCTTAGCGATCATAGGTGTACCCTTTGCATGGGATAGATGTTAGTGGACTTGGTGGTTCTTGCATCAAGTTGGATTTTACTTTGAGATTTTTCATGGTTTATATATATGTACCTATTGGTTGTCTATGAGTGACTGTGAGGACCCGACCCCAGAAGCCCGGAGTCGGTGCCTAAAACATGGTGTGTAATTGTTTTTATAAAAAATGATGATAAAATTACACATCACATTCCATCACAGAGAATCTTCCTGGTCTAGGTTATGGAAAACTAGATACAACATATACTTTTCTTCAAAACTATTTAAGATAATCTTCATAATGTTACCATCACATAGAAGTACTCAAAGATTGAAAAATCCACTAACCCTATAAAAATAAATTAAAAACGTAGGGTGATCACAAGAATGACCAGTAACGGGTTTTAAAAAACCAAGTAATTAAATTATTTTTAAAAACATCCTTTTGAAATAGTTATAAAAAAATTTCTTAAAAGGAAACAAACTTTATTGTATCATGTAATCATAATTTATAAAAGGTTACTTAAATTTTTTTTAGGTAAATATCTTACATAAGAATTTATACATTTATTTAAAAGCTACAGATAAAACACAAATCAGAGTACGCATACTTGTACAAAAATGATTGGAATGATGCATATTATCTAGAAGTTTATCAAACTAATTTAAGGGTGACATGCAAGGATTTAGGTAAAAAATTTAGCATATGTATTAATACTTACTTAGAATTGCATAAGTAACAAAATCATAATTCACATAAAATGAAATTCATGAAATGACAGATGTATTTCTAACTTCTGTACCATAGTTCTGAAAATAAGTTCTACACTTTCTTAAGTTACTTTCCAAGTACATACTTCATTATGCAATGTGCATTTATCACTATTATCACAAGTAAATGATTATTAACCAAGGATATTCTTCTAGTCGAATAATCACATGGTTGGTTAAATATTAATCACATATTGAGGAAAATGCATATTCCGAACATTCTAAAACATTCTGTTGAGGCCTCGTGCCAAGACCATACACAATCATTTTTTCAAGGCCTCATTCCATGACCTAGTTTGTCTTATGAGACCTACCGATGCATCGAGAGGATATAGTAGGCCCCACCCATCACATAATTAGTCCAATACATTCCTCATATGTCTAAATGTCTTTAAATCAAAGTGTCCCATACCAATTTGATTTATTAAATTATATCTCTTATTCAAAGTGTTCCATACCACTTTTAATAATTAAATTACATATATTATTCAAAGTGTCCCATACCACTTTGAATAATTAAATTATGTCTCTTATTCGAAGTGTCCCATACCACTTTGAATAATTAAATTATGTCTCTTATTCAAAGTGTCCCATACCACTTTGAATAATTAAATTCTTAATCCATAAATTATCATAAGTGATAATATATTATTTGGTCTTGTCATATGAAATAATAACTCTTAAGTTCAAAAACCCTTGTTTTATGAAATTAAACATTTGATATACAAAAATACATGTTTTTTGAATTTAATATAGTTATCATTTATGTTCAAACCATACACTGATAAATGGAAGTGTCAGTTAAACATACACTTTAATAATTAATAGTTTTTTTGTGGATGATTCAGCATAAATTAGTATATAATATTTTTAGATGTATAACATTTATTATATGTGATAGATTGATGCATAAATAGTTAAACACACTTCACTATGCATGTATGTGTGAATGTATTAAGCAAAAGACACTTCCAACTACTTATCCAAAAATTAAAATTCAAGATTTATGTAAAGTCAATTGCATTAACAAGGCGATTACTTATTTTTGAATTTTTAGGCACATAATAACAAAACAAGGTTTTGTTATTGTTTGCCAATATAAAATTGTATCATGTGCATTGTATAAAATCATCACCAGGTTAATACCATCAAAACTTCTTAAAATAAATCAAGACATACATATATGTAATATATATATACATGTGAGTTTGAAAATTATATAAAACCATATATACACAAAGTGTATACATGTGATTTTCACAATCAAAACAAGTTTTGATAAATCTTTATAAGTATCATTCACTTAAAAAACATTACTTAATCACTAAAATCATTTTTATGAAAACTTAAATTAGTTTATAATTAAAATATATATATATATACATATAAACATATATACACAAAGTGTATATATGGGTTTTACATATAAAACCCAAATATAAAATAATCCTTACATGTTTTACACGAGTAAAGAACATCATAACAATATTCATCATTCAAAAAATATGAAACAGAATAAGTTTATTTTATATATAAATGTATATACGCATATATGTATATAAGGGTTAACCAAACACCAAACTAGAAATATAACCCATAAATGATTTACATGCATTAAGAACATCATTTAAAAACAAATTTTCATCATTATAAAATCATAAAAACAGAATAGGTTTGTTTTATAAACGTATATACATATATATGTATATATATATATATATATGGTTTAATAAAACACAAAACAAAATAATCCCTTACTTGACTTCAAAGGTAAGGTGGAGTCGAGAAGAGGTTGGAGAGGAGTTGGGAGGAACAAAACCTGTAGGGTTAAGGTATAAAAATGGGTTTATATAAGCGGGTTATATAAACTGTATATATATAATTTTTATATACCAAGGTTCAACATCAAAAAAAAACAAAGAGGCCTAAATCAATTCGAATCCAATTATTTAGGCAAAACAAAAACTGTGATCAAAGAAGACTTTGAATAATTCAACTGTTAGAAAAAATATATATTTTATAGAAAGCTTACATGATACACCAAGGAGGTTTGTAGTAAACTATTGTGCCCTCGGTGGACTTTTGGAAAGAAGAAAAGGGGTTGGGTCTAAGGAGAGTGATAAGAGAGCTCACAGGTGAAGAAAAGAAGAGTGGAGAGATGGCGATGGATACTGGTGCAACGCAAGGAAGAAGAAGAATAAAGAAAGGAGATGTGGAAAAGAATGAACTATTCAGATCGACCAAGGCCGATCCGATGACTGAGGAGAGTTCTACGGTTTTAAAAAAAGGATGGATGGTTGAGATTATATCATAGCTTGATCAGACGGTTTTAGGGAAACTGTGATTTTTAAAAAGGATGATCGGCCGATATCAGCCACGTCCTGATTATACGACTGATGAAAAATGCAGTGAAATAGAGCGATGGTGGAGTTTGAAAGCCAGATCGAATCAAACGGACAAGATCTCACGCGGTGAGATTGAATGGCCCAGATTTGATTTCCCATAAAAAAAATGCACCCCACATAGAAACAGGAGAGGTTTTGAGACCACCTTATATATCTCGACACCTCAGCCTCATGCTAATGAACCCCCTTCCCTCTTCCTGGTACTTCCCTGTACCGATTCTCTTGCGGGTGAGCTCTGCACCCACCCTTTTCTGTTGTGCCACCCCACATGGTGGTTCCACCTTGGTTCACCCTTGCACCCCCTATGGGCATGCACTAATGCTCTATATGGCTGGATGGGGAGTTGAGGCTCGGCAACCCCACTCACCGTGGTGTGTGCTGCCTCCCTCAATTGGCTAGTTGTCTTGGCCATCCAAGGGCCATTTTTTGTAGAAACCCAAACACAACACATATTTTAAAAAAACATAACTTATTTATTAATGAATATATATAAATATATTCTTTATTTTCCCCAAATTCCATTATTTTAATATGTTTGTATTCATTTTTAGTTTCAAGACATTAAATTTCAAAATCTAAATTTCAACTTCAATTAAAACATTTATATTCATTTTAACTCATTTTAAAAGAAACACCATGGTTATTAGTGTTATATTTTTAAAATCCTAATATGAGATACATCTTTAATTTGAAACCATATTTTCATTTAACTAAATATAACACTTTAATAAATTTAAAACATTTTAAAACATTTGAAATTCTTAATATACTTAAATACTTAGTATACTTAAAATAATCAAAATACTTAAAATAATCAAAATACTTAAAATACCTAACAATTATAAACAAAAATAATAATAATATTAATGATTAAAAAAATATTATTATTACAAATATAAATATGTTTGGGGCATCACAACGACCCTGCTTGTCTATTGTTTTGTATGGCCTATTGTGACATGTTTTATCTTCTATAAAGGGTATTATGGTTTGGGAATATTATTAATGATGTAGCTTTGTGATGCTTCTCCTAATTTTATTTTATTGCTTCTACTGTTATGGTCCTTATTCCACTATGCTATATATATATATATGGACCATTATTATTATTATCACCAGAGGGTATAGTCTCCCCACTATCACTTAATCAGACCCCCACTGTTATTCTATAGCCTTTGGTGTATGAGGAGGTGCACCTAAGGCCTAGTGTCCAACCGAACTGAAGCATAGATAAAGTGAAAAACTAGTCTAGGACACTACACATATCAATATGGACCCATGTTATACATATATAAAAACACCTAAGGTAACATCCACTAGGCTGATAAAATAATGAATAAAAAAAGGACCAAAATATTAGTGGAGAAATAACTATAAAACCTGAATCTCATCCTCGGTCCTATCTCCATACATATATAAAACTACTTTAGCTTGGCCCCCTATAAAAAATACTACCTAAAAATCAAACATAAGGTTTGCACGCGCACCATGGTTCCCATGCAAGGTGTGATTATAAAACTGAGGAAGGAACCACCAACATTATACCTTGTATATGCTATTATATTTGTAGATTTATGTTTATAAAAATAAACCAAACTATAATATATAACATGAAATTAAATGAGTCAAGTCATTATGTGCTAACCAGGACACTATGACACCCGACCCTGCCTGTTTCGGCCAATGTAGATGCATCACATCTATTATCCGTTAAGTGAGTAATGTGAACCATAATTCATACCAAGAATATTGATGGTCTAAGCATGGGAACTAAATTATAGATGGCATATCGGGCTCTCTATTGGTATGAACATGGGAGTTAAATTCTAAATGAAACCCTAGGTTTTTTTCCGATTTAACCATGGGTGCTAAATGTTGAATGGCGTCCTGGACTTTTATAACATCCCGCCTTTTTATAACATAAACGTTCATTACATTACACAAACTGAGGATCTTTAAGGTTTAGTGTCTTGGAAACCAGGAACATAATACATGAAAACAACATAAAACATTCTTCTTAAACACTTGAAAGGCTTCTCCTTAAGTTCATCCAAGGTTCATTACTGCATCTCATAACCTGGGGACATACATCAAAAGAAAGGGTGAGCAGAAGGCCCAGTAAGGGAAACAAGAGAAGCACTTAACATGTGAACTTGAGATACATCAACTATGTCATGAAAAAGAACTTTAAGGCATGATAAATAAATCATGTGGCATATCATAATAAAAATAACATTTTTCATAACTTTAATATGTGGCTACATCATTTAACATAGACAATCATGAACATATCACCAAGGTCCATCCCCAAGGTGTCATTTGAAAATTACCAAGGTTATTCACCAAGATATCGTGAAAATTGTAATCTCTAGTGGTTACATCATTACCCAATGCATTGGAGCGCTATCAGGGCACACCCTTAATTTGTATTTATTATCATGTGAGACACATATATCATCATCAAACATTTCATAAATAACCCATATAGCATAAAATAAATGGGTTTCATTTCATAATCATAACGTTTTAAAAACTGCTTTAAAGACATGATCTTAATGTCACTTTAAACCCACGGAAAGGGAAAGTGGGTCTCATGTATGTAAATACCAGAATTTAAAATAGAAAATTTTGATATATATGTGAATGAACTTGTAGAAATAAGATCTTTGAGTATTCACTTTATAACATAAAATAATTTTGAGAAAAGAGAGAGGCATTTTGAGACGAAAATTCTGCAGCATAACGGCTATGTTTCGGGGTTTTAGAAAACATTGAAAGGAGAGGGGACATGGGTCAAACATTCATAAATGACCCATAAAAAAGTATAGGGACAAAATAAGAAGGATATATGAACATGGTAATGAAATTTTAATGACATACCATTTGAAATGAAAAACATGGAAAGAAGACAAAAATTAGATTTCTCTTATGAAAATTCAGCAGCCTAACGGCGTCACTTAAAATTCAACAAAATGATTTGAAAAGATAAAATAGGGTCTATAATCATGTGAACAGAATAGTTAAGTATGATAGATATAGATATCATACCCCAACATAATAAAAAAAAACTTGAAAGACTTGACATGAAAGTAGAATTTTGAAAAGAATGAGAAGGGTGAAAGAATCCCCTTAAAAATTCGGCAGCCTAACGATGTCACTTAAACTTTCATAAAATTAAATGATGAGAGTAAGATGGGATCTATCATCATATAAAAATGACAAGGGAAGTAAGAGGAATATAAAATAACATCCTCCCACATAATAACATGGAGAATAAAAGGAATGACATAAAAGAGATTACTTGAAAAGAAAGAGAGAGGCCGGATCCCTTACCTTAAAACGTAACTCTTAAAACTCAAAGGTTTGGACCTTGAGGGCTTGGGGGTACCTTGGGAGGACTCCTTGGGAGGTAAGGAGACCAGAACTTCGTTGAGGATGGTTTTGGAGTCGAATGGATGAGAGGAGGGCTTGGTATTTATAGGGAAAGTGAGGGGACAAGGCATTAATGGCCAAGGGACACCTCACAAGTGCTTTTGTCAAAACCATGTGCTCTCCCATGGAATTTACCATGGAGTTAGGCCACATGGGGCCCCAATACAATAATTCATCACCTTTGGCCGGCCAACCCTTAAAATATCTCATGACATCATCATGACACAGTTATGATGTCATTAAACATACCGAAACCCTAAAACTGTATTTTTACTATTCACTGAAAATTCAACTTTCTCAGAAAAATACCAAAATTTCACCTTAACCAAATATCGATGATCTAATTACAAAAATAAAGTCCATTTTATAAAAATAATTTTATAATTATTGTTAATTAAATTTTTAATTAAAAAACACTATTCACCCGAAAAAAACTAATACTTGACTAATAATTTATGAAACCGTTATTTACCCATTTTATTGACTCTCATTACGTAATCAAGGTGTCTAAATTATATTAAAACTTTATTTAAGTGATATTAATAATCCATTTGGTCACATTACTAATCCTAAGCGTAAAATCACTATTCATAATTTACTATTCATCAAAAATTAAGTTGATCTTATTAGACTCCAAATTCCTTAATGAACACTTTAGCAGAAGACCATTTTTTGAAAATAATTACACATCATTAATTATTTAAGGTTTACATAAATATTTTAAAATATCTTTTTTCCAAAATTCATCAATAAAATACATCCTAAAATTATCCGGACATTTGAAATTTCACAAACATCACTAAAGGAAGAAATCTCAATTTATTCATCCCAAAGGATTACACAAAGAAGATACGGTCTCGTCACATAGCCCCTTATAACACCAGCATATGACCTAAGTGTAAGGTGTGCTATGGTGAGAGAATCTAAGGGAGGCTCAGATAACATTGCCCTAGTAGTAATCTCTACTAACTTGAACTTCTCCTGCAGGCGTTTCTGTTCAAGCTTGACACGCTGGAGTTCGGCTTGGGCTTGGTCCAAAGAGAAGCCCAAAGATGCTACCTCCTTCCCAAGCTCTGATAAGTGGGATTCATAAGGTTCGAGTCTTCTGGATGAAGCAATTGACTCCTCTTTCTGCATTAACCATTAACATCTCTATTAAATCGTTAATAGTAAGTTAATATACTATTTAAAAATTTTGGGTCGTTACATTCTTCCCCCCTTAAGAAATTTCATCCCCGAAATTTATACTTGAGGCCTAGTTGAAAAGGTGAGGGTACTTTTTCTTCATCGTTTCCTCAGGCTCCCAAGTTGCTTCTTCAAACTTATGATTCCTCCACAACACTTTCACAAGGTGGGTAGTCTTGTTTCGTAGAACCTTGTCTCTATGGTCTAAGATATCCACTGGCTGCTCCTCATAAGAGAGGTCATGTTCCAGTTGTACCACCTCTGGGTTCAGTACAAGCGAAGGGTCGGGTATGTACTTACTCAAGAGAGATACATGGAAGACATCGTGAACTTGAGCTAGGTTCGGTGGAAGTGCTAGACGGTAGGCCACTGCTCCTATGCGATCAAGGATTTCATAGGGGCCAATGTACCTAGGGCTGAGCTTCCCTTTCTTCCCAAACCGCATGACTCTCTTCCATGGAGAAATTCGAAGGAAGAATTTGTCGCCAACACCAAACTCCAAGTCCCTTCGACGTTTGTCAGCATAGCTCTTCTACCGACTCTGAGCAGCCTTTATGTGTTGTTGGATGGTATGAACCTATTCTGTCATCTCTTGCACAAGATCAGACCCAAGAAGCTTTCTCTCTCTAGTTTCATCCCAACAAGTAGGAGTTCTACATCGCTTTCCATACAGAGCTTCATAGGGTGCCATCTGAATACTCGAATGGAAGCTGTTGCTATAGGAGAACTCAACTAATGGGAGGTGTTGATCCCATCCACCTTTAAATTCCATTGAGCATAATCTCAGCATGTCTTCGAGTGTCTGAATATTCCTTTCAGATTGGCCATCAGTTTGAGGATAATAGGCCGTACTAAAATTCAATTCAGTATTCAGATCATGTTGAAGACTTCTCCAGAATTTTGATGTGAATCTTGGATCACGACCAGAAATGATGGATAGTGGTACCCCATGCAGCCTTACCACTTCCTTTACGTATATCTTGGCAAGTTTATCCAGAGATAAATCTTCCCGAATAGAGATAAAATGGGCGGTCTTGGTGAGACGGTCCACAATAACCCATATCACATTGTTTCCTTTGGATGTTTTCAGGAGACCGGTTACAAAGTCCAAGGTGATATTATCCCACTTCCATACTGGTATGGGTAGCGGTTGTAATACCCCCTTAGGAAGTTGTCATTCTGCCTTTACTTGCTGACACACCAGACACCTTGTAGTGAAATCAGCAATCTCCCTCTTCATGTTATCCCACCAATAATGATCACGAAGGTCTCTATACATTTTAGTGCTTCCCGAATGTATAGAGAAAGTAGAGCTATGAGCTTCATCCATAAGTTCTTTCTTTATCTCTGGAATATATGGAACACATATTCTTGTATGAAATTTCAATACACCTTCTTGATCAATATTGAAGTCAGGGAACTTCCCATCCTTTACAGCCTCAAACTTCTCCTGCAGCAAAGGATCTTCTTTTTGAGCCTTCTTGATCTTCTCTAGTAATGAAGGTTGAGAAATCATTTGGGATAAGGTTGATGATGTCCCTTACCTTACAATTCCCATGTCCAGTTTTACTAGATCTTTAATCAAGGGATCTCCTAGGATCCTCATTGTTTCCAGAACAACAGGATCTTTCCTACTTAACGCATCCGCGACTTTGTTTGCTCTTCTAGGGTGATAATGAATTGAACAATCATAGTCTTTAATAAGATCCAACCATATCCTTTGTCTCATGTTCAATTAGTTATGTGTGAAAATATACTTTAAACTTTGGTGGTCGGTGTATATATCACATTTCTCCCCATAAAGATAGTGCCTCCATATCTTTAGAGCAAAAACAACTGCCGCTGGATCTAGATCATGCATAGGATAATTCTGCTCATGAATCTTCAACTGTCGAGATGCATAAGCAATTACCTTGTCATTTTGCATGAGGACACACCCAAGCCCTTTCAGAGATGCATCGCTAAAAATAAAAAATCCTTCTCTGATAGAGGGTAGTGTTAACACAGGTGCAGTAACCAATCTCTTCTTCAGCTCTTGGAAACTTTCCTCGCATTACTTTGTCCAGATGAACTTAACCCCTTTTCGAGTCAACTTGGTTAGCAGATTAGAAAGCCGTGAATTTTTTTTTCACAAACCTCCTATAATATCCTGCTAAACCAAGGAAACTACGAATCTCAGTTACTGTTGTGAGTTGTGGCCACTCCTCCACAACCATTGTCTTTGCAGGGTCAACCGAGATTCCTTCATTGGTTACGATGTGCCCCAAGAAAGCCGCTCGTTGTAACCAAAACTCACACTTGCTGAACTTTCCAAAGAGCCTCTCCTTCCGCAGAGTTTTCAAAATAACCCTCAGATGATCTTCATGCTCCTCACGACTTTTTGAATATATCAAAATATCATCAATAAAAACTACCACAAAGTTATCAAGGTAGTCCTTAAAGACTCTATTCATCAAATCCATGAAAATAGCAGGAGCATTAGTTAAGACGAAGGGCATAATAGTAAACTCATAATGCCCATATCTTGATCGGAAGGCAGTCTTTGGAATATCTTCCTTCTTCACCCTCAGTTGATGATAACCAGATCGAAGGTCAATCTTGGAGAATAATTGAGCCCCACAAAGTTGGTCAAATAAATCATCAATTCTTGGAAGAGGGTATTTGTTCTTGACTCTGATCCCATTCAGTTCTCTATAATCAATGCATATCCACATTGATCCATCCTTCTTCTTCACAAAGAGAACTGGTGCTCCCCAAGGAGACACACTCGGTCGGATAAACCCCTTATCCAACAAGTCTTGGAGTTGTTTCTTTAACTCTTCTAGCTCCACATTTTCCATTCTATACGGAGTCTTTGATATCAGTTGAGACCCAGGTACGAGTTCAATGGAGAACTCTACCTCTCTTTCTGGGGGAGGTCCAGGTAACTCCTCAGGAAATACATCCATGTATTCCTGAACAATCGGAACATCTTCTATTTGTATACTCCATTTTCCTTCTTCATCATCACCGATTAACTCCATAAAGAAATATATAGGAGGTGCTTCTAGATAGGGATCAGTTAGAGATATCTCTCCTTGGAAGATAATTGTAGGTCGTTCATTCAAGACTACTGACATTTCCTTACTTCTACATTTGATCTTATCATTATACTTTGAGAGCCAGTCCATCCCTAGTATAACGTCAAATTCCAACATGGGAATGACTACTAGATTTGCGATAAAATTGTGCTCACTGAAGTAAACACTAGAGTCTCTAAACACTGTTGATGCATGGATAATCCCACCTGAAGTCTTGACTGACAACTCTAACTCTAGCAGTTCAGGGATTGATTCTATATTCCTTGCAAACTTGGAGGAAATAAAGGAATGCGTAGAACCAGAATCAAATAAAGTACTTGCTAGTTTTGAGAGGACAAAAAGAGTACCTACTACCACATCGTTCGGAACTTCAACTTCAGTTATTGTGATAGAGAAAGCACGACCTTGATCCCTTGGCCTCTGCTGAGGTTGATTATCAAAGTGCCCAAGCTGTCCACAGTTGAAGCATGTGACTTCGGGTAGGTCCAGAACCATCTTTCCTCTGTCTCTAGTGTTAGGAAGTTGAGGTTTCACATCACTAGGACAATTCCGAGAAATATGGCCTTCTTTTCCACACTTGTATCACTTACCACTTCCAATCAAGCAGTTCCCCGAATGCTTCTTCCCACATTTATTACATGTGGCATGTTGCATATGCTTTCCACCTCTTTCCTGATCAAAACTTCTTCCCAGGATTGGTTCTAGAGTTCTCTTCTTCTCATTAGATTTGTGAGACCACTGTGTCTCCCCAAACTCTAGTTCAACTTTCATAGCACTTCGAACTATTTCTTCATAGCTATCATAGTCCCTGTTGGCTAGATTCTTCCGTAGATGAGGTCGTATTCCACCAAAGAATATATCAACCTTCCCATTAGGGTCCATAAAAAATTTTGAGGTATAACGGGAAAGACTTGTGAAGTTCATCTCGTAGGTTCCAACTGATTCATTCTCCTTCTGCTTCAGCTTGAGAAATTCTTTCTCCATTCTCGTTCTCATCGAACGAGGGAAATACTTATTAAAGAATATTCCCCAGAACTCTTCCCACTCCATAGATTCCATCTCTCCTTATGGATTCGTGTTTTTGATCAGTGACCACCACTGATCAGATTCTCCCTCTAGGCGGTAAACAACAAGGGTGACTTTTTCTTATTCCGAACAATGAAGTACAGAACATATCTTTTCAATGGAGCTTATCCATTGTTCCGCAACCAATGGGTCAGTAGATCCACTGAATGTTGGTGGTTGTTGACGCATAAAGGACTCAACAAAATGTTGTTCCCTTCGTGGTGAGATCGTCCTCTCAGCTTGATTCAAGTTATTACTCATAACTTGAGTTAGTTGGTTCATCATTCGCATGAATGTTTTCATTCCGGATTCCATCAGAGGGCCGTCAGCACATGGTGCATTGCGGTCACCATCTGTACGGTTCCTCCTATTTCCCGCCATTTTCTAAAAGAATAAAACCTTAGTGAGAAACTTATTTCATTTATGAATCTTTTAACTAAGACTTCATTCTTAGAAAATTACACTTCTCTATAATTCCTTCATAATGATTCATAAAAATATTGTGATTAACCAAACATATCCCCCGGGACTGTCGTAACCAAGAGTGAAGCAAGACCCGTTATCGTGCACCAGTTCCCGTTCGAGTCTAGCTCAAAGTGGTGTTTTTAGGTTTTACCCCTATGTACATCTGTGCCAGAGCCGCCTCTACCTGCTCGTATCCAGACAGGGATGTATTTGTTTGATAAACCACTTACTCAATACTTACCAAAATACCAGGAAGTTTTCCTATATTTAAACTTTTCTATAGGGTTCTTCCTAAAGTTTTTTATATCCTAATTTCCACAAATAACTAAACCATCCTTTGATATCAACTATAGCATCCTGCCTTTTTATAACATAAACGTTCATTACATTACACAAAACTGAGGATCTTTAAGGTTCAGTGTCTTGGAAACCAGGAACATAATACATGAAAACAACATAAAACATTATTCTTAAACACTTTAAAGGATTATCCTTAAGTTAATCCTAGGTTCATTATTGCATCTCATAACCTGGGGACATACATCAAAAGAAAGGGTGAGCAGAAGGCCCAGTAAGGGAAATAAGAGAATCATTTAACATGTGAACTTGAGATACATCAACTATGTCATGAAAAAGAACTTTAAGGCATGAGAAATAAATCATGTGGCATATCATAATAAAAATAACATTTTTCATAACTTTAAGATGTGGCTACATCATTTAACATAGAAAATCATGAACATATCACCAAGGTCCATCCCCAAGGTGTCATTTGAAAATTACCAAGGTTATTCACCAAGATATCGTGAAAATTGTAATCTCTAGTGGTTACATCATTACCCAATGCATTGGAGCACTATCAGGGTGCACCCTTAATTTGTCTTTATTATCATGTGATCCACATATATCATCATCAAAAATTTCATAAATAACCCATATAGAATAAAATAAATGGGTTTCATTTCATAATCATAACGTTTTAAAAACTGCTTTAAAGACATGATCTTAATGTCACTTTAAACCCACAGAAAGGGAAAGCGGGTCTCATGTATGTAAATCCCAGAATTTAAAATAGAACATTTTGATATATATGTGAATACCATTGTAAAAATAAGATCTTTTAGTATTCACTTTATAACATAAAATAATTTTGAGAAAAGAGAGGGGCATTTTGAGACGAAAATTCTGCAGCATAACGACTATGTTTCGGGGTTTTAGAAAACATTGAAAGGAGAGGGGACATGGGTCAAACATTAATAAATGACCCATAAAACGGTAGAGGGATAGAATAAGAAGGATATATGAACATGGTAATGAAATTTTAAGGACATACCATTTGAAATGAAAAACATGGAAGGAAGACAAAAATTAGATTTCTCTTATGAAAATTCGGCAGCCTAACAACGTCACTTAAACTTCAACAAAATGATTTGAAAAGATAAAATAGGGTCTCTAATCATGTGAAAATAAGAGTTCAGTATGATATATATAGATATCATACCCCAAAATAATAAAAAAAAGAACTTGAAAGACTTGACATGAAAGTATAATTTTGAAAGGAATGAGAAGGGTGAAAGAATCCCCTTAAAAATTCGGCAGCCTAACGATGTCACTTAAACTTTCATAAAACGAAATGATGAGAGTAAGAGGGGATCTCTCATCATATAAAAATTAAAATGGAATTTAGAGTAATATAAAATAACATCCTACCACATAAGAACATGGAGCATAAAAGGAATGACATAAAAGAGATTACTTGAAAAGAAAGAGAGAGGTCAGATCCCTTACCTTAAAACATAACTCTTAAAACTCAAAGGTTTGGACCTTGAGGGATTGGGGGCACCTTGGGAGGACTCCTTGGGAGGTAAGGAGACCATAACTTTGTTGAGTATGGTTTTTGAGTCGAATGTATGAGAGGAGGGCATGGTATTTATAGGGAAAGTGAGGGGACAAGGCATTAATGGCCAAGGGACACCTCAAAAGTGCTTTTCTCAAAACCATGTGCTCTCCCATGGAATTTACCATGGAGTTAGGCCACATGGGGCCCCAAATACAATAATTCATCACCTTTGGTCTGCCAACCCTTAAAATATCTCATGACATCATCATGACATGGTTATGATGTCATTAAACATACCGAAACCCTAAAACTGTATTTTTACTATTCACTGAAAATTCAACTTTCTTAGAAAAATCCCAAAAATTTCACCTTAACCAAATATCGATGATCTAATTACAAAAATAAAGTCCATTTTATAAAAATAATTTTATAATTATTATTAATTAAATTTTTAATTAAAAAACACTATTCACCCGAAAAAACTAATACTTGACTAATAATTTATGAAACCGTTATTTACCCATTTTATTGACTCTCATTACGTAATCAAGGTGTCTAAATTATATTAAAATTTTCTTTAAGTGAGATTACTAACCCATTTGGTCACATTACTAATCCTAAGCGTAAAATCACTATTCATAATTTACTATTCATCAAAAATTAAGTTGATCTTATTAGACTCCAAATTCCTTACTGAACACTTTTGCAGAAGACCATTTTTTGAAAATCATTACACATCATTAATTATTTAAGGTTTACATAAATATTTTAAAATATATTTTTTTCCAAAATTCATCAATAAAATACATCCTAAAATTATCCGAACATTTGAAATTTCACAAACATCACTAAAGGAAGAAATCTCAATTTATTCATCCCAAAGGATTACACAAAGAAGCTACAGTCTCGTCACATAGACCCTTATAACACCATCATATGACCTAAGTGTAAGGTGTGCTATGGTGAGAGAATTTGAGGGAGGCTCAGATAATATTTCCCTAGTAGTAATCTCTACTAACTTAAACTTCTCCCGCAGGAATTTCCGTTCAAGCTTGACACACTGGAGTTCAGCTTGGGCTTGGTCCAAAGCAAATCCCAAAGATGCTACCTCCTTCCCAAGCTCTGATAAGTGGGATTCATAAGGTTCGAGTCTATTGGATGAAGCCATCGAATCCTCTTTCTGCATTAAACATTAACATCTCTATTAAATCGTTAATAGTAAGTTAATATACTATTTAAAAAGTTTGGGTCGTTACAACTTTCTTTTTGTATGACCATGGGAAATAAATTAGAAATGCATCAGGGAAGGAAGTAACATAGATATACTTGCATACTTGAAAATCAGGATGGTGTTGCATAACACCTATAAATCTGTGGCCTCATGACCTCCATATCATTAGTTGCATTGTCCAAAAATATGTTGTATCAATGGATAAATAAAACATGTATGAAAAACATAAATCATATCCTAACCATTAGAAAATAAACCATCCATATCCAGTGCTCAGTTAGAGGATATCAATAATCACCTCAACCCCGACACATCCCAATCATATCTAACCACTAACCATGACCCATATCCCTAATAATCACCCTTGAATATTAGAAATATTTGAAAAATGTTTTCCAACTAAGTTAACATATCATATAAAAGATGTGATTTTAAAAGTATATTGGAAGAACCAAACAAAACCATGTTCAATAGAAACCATCTGAAGTGGAAGAAGAAGCTGGAGGGAGTGGAAACGGTGAATGAAAACCGGATCCAAATGATGGAGGTGTAGAAGAATCTATGAGCTTTATAGATGCTACTCCAAGGAATATATAATAATAACTCAATGTGTTTCTTAGAGTCCTCTTAAGATTAAAAATATAGCTTGAACCAATCACTAGAAATCAAAAGTTAAGGTAGTGAATCTTCTGATTACTTTCAACAGATGGAGGGTCACCCACATAAATCAGGTGGTGGCAGCATTGTATCCACTTACTAGACTAGTCTATAAATAAGATTAGTGGAATAACTTATTAGTATCAAAATCCTATAATATTTCTCTTTCATTAGTAATAAAGAGAAATATTTTTTTCTCTAGTTTATTAGGATTAAGTTTTGATCCACATAAACACTTTTTATTTCATGATGCGAGTGTAAGTTATTTTATGCTTATGCTCGCGTGAGTATTCTAGAAGGACTATAGGAGATCAAGGTGATTCAACATGAGACGTTAAAGCTTAGTTCTCTTATCCAAACATTATATATAGATGCTTTTAGTTATGAATCTTCCTACCTTATCACATATGTGAGGTTATGGTAGGTATTTCATAATTTAGGGTTTTGGTATGATAAATGGTATCAGAGCTTAGTTGAAGACTTATAGAGGTTCTTGACTTAGTTCCTTTTCATTTTAGTGGGAGTTAATTGTATTGGGAGGAATGGTGTTAGAAGAAGTAGAGATCCATATTGAGAAGTTTAATGGTTTATACTTTATATTTTTAAGAATACACATTGAAGATTATTTGTATCCAAAGAAGTTTGAGATTTCATTGAAGGGGATCAAACAAAAAATAATGGACAAATGGAAATGGGAAAGACTTGACTAAAAAGAACTCGAGGTAGTTCAGATGAAGTTGTCCTGAGATGTGTCTTTCATCATCTGAGAGGTAAATAAAACTACTGATTTGAAGACAAATATTGTGAACATATATAAAAATTCATATGTAATGAACTAAGTGTTCTTGATGTATGATCTCACCATGACTCACTGTTTTATTTTCACCCTTACACCACCGTGCTAAACTTGTTTTGTATTGTAAATTTAAAATATAATAAAAAATTTAACTTCATATTTGATTAATTTATTTTGTTTTTATCACTCTTAAAAGGGTAAATTATACTTGTTTTGATATTTTCATTTAAGGTGGAGGTTATTTGGAGGCCCCAGATATGATCTAGAAGAAAAATGGGCCAAACTGCATGGAATCCCATGGACATATGTCCACTATTTTGAGAATTACGAGAATTATGTGAATCCAAATGGATTGAAACTTTGTATTACGCTCAAAAACATCATATTATACAACTCTTCTCAAGGAACCTAATCCTAATTCGTACATCTAGTGTCCCTTCCAAACCATTATATCCAGGGGATAGAATCTACCCGAATTCAAAGGTTTAGTTTGGTATTTTGATCATATATCCCAATATAGATGTCTAATGGCCTCCAAATTTGACATGGAGATAGTCAGGATTTTTTAAAACAACTCTTCTCTTTTGTAAAAGTTGTTCTATGGATTTATACTATTCCAAAACAAGACACAATTGGAATATCAAAAATAGGGTGCTCAAAACCATGTGCCATTTTGCCTATAAAAAGGCACCATGGGCACCTCATTTGGAAGTTCGGAAAAGGAGTGAAGTTCCACCTATTTGGAGTTATAGAGGAGTTGTCTCCTCATCCTAGAAGTTCTGGAGGCCTCTATCCTCATAGGGGGATCAATAATTAAGAAGGAGTTCCACCCGATCTTCCTCCTCCTCTCGATGTCGGGTTAAATGGTGGGTGTTCGTTGTGAGGGAGCTACACACATGTCAAGGGAGTTAAGACACATATATTAGCTATTTTTTTGTAGTAATTTGGGTTTTTAAACATTTCATTCCATTTACCTTACATTATTTTATATTTTAATGCTTGTTTTGATACATGTAAATGTTATGCTCTTAATTTCTAACCAATCGATGCGAGGTTTTGAGTGCTTGACTTGTGTTGTTCCGATTGGACAACACAAGAATACTTTTAATACCCACCTTCTTGAGATTTCAATATTCTTTTGAAGCTCTTATTCCATGAATAATTTCTATACCTTTACAATAATATTGTTACATCAAGGTTTTCTTCTTTAAGCATTGAAATAAAAGCTTAGGAATTAATCGGGATTCCAATTAATTTCAACCAAAGAATTACTCCAAACCTAAATGAATATCTATGAAAAATGAACTTGAAACGTGTGTAGTGAAATAAAAATTATCCCTTTGTCTCATATTTTTCAAAATCCACTTGGTTTTACAACTATTAAACTCTTTAAGTTAAGTTATTTTCTTAAAATTGTTTTCAAAATCACCCCCTCTTTTAGTAATATTTATTAAAAATATACACTTTAAGATAAAAAATCTCCTTGAGATATGACCTAGGGTCTGCCCTATACTATAAATAAATCTTAAAATCATAATAAATTTTACGTGTCATGACAATTCGGTAAAATTTTGGCGCCATTTTCGGGGAGCGCTTTGGTTTTTAGTTTGTTTTTTGATAAGATATTTGTAAATTTTGTGAATATTTATTTACCTTTTCAATCCTTTTGTGTTCTAATATATTTGTTGTGTAGGTTTGGTGCATGATGCATTCTAATCCAGGATATTTACCTCCTTTTTAATCTAAAATGGGAAGGATCCTATGCCAGTGAAACTGATACACAGAAGAGAACCCTTTGAAGGAGGACATACAAAACATCAACACTCTTTTTGATCCTTCTACTTCTTCTTCTAGAACCAACATCAAAATTGAAATAAACTTGTATAACATGGATGAAATAATAGAACACTAAAATAACTAACCTCACCTGATGTCGATATCTAACCCACATAAATTCAATTTCAAGGAGAGGCACCCAATTTTGAACTAAAATTTGGTTAAATTAATATATTACTAAGAATACATGGACTTCCTAGAGAGGATCCACACATTAATTTAAAAGAATTTCATACTGTGTGTTCTAAATTAAATCCTACTAATGTATATGAATAACAAGTAAAGATTAGGAAATTTCCTTTTTCATTATAAGACACTGTAAAAGAATGGATTTCTTTTGTTAATTCCCTAATAAGAGGTTGGGCAGACAAGAAATGCCTTTTTTATTGAAAAATATTTCCCAGCCTCTCGAATTGAAACAATAAGGAAAGAAATATATGGTATAAGAAAATATCAAGGGTAAACACTTCATGAATATTGGTAAAGATTTAAAATATTATGTTCAAGTTGTCCACACCACCAAATAAGCGATCAACTTTTAATACAATATTTTTATAAAGGTTTAATTCCAATTGATCATAACATGATTGATGCTACTGTAGGTGGTGTTCTGGTAGATAAGAACCTAATTTCTGCAAGAACCTTGATAGAGAACATGGCACAAAATACTCAACAATTCAGTTCAAGGTATAGTGTACCCATTTGAGGTGTCCATAAGGTGAAAAGTACTGAATTTGAGAAGAAGGTGGACACAAAGTTTGAAGAGGTAAGTAACCTTCTTCAACAACTTGCTCTTTCCCAAGGGAAATTCCGATCTCCTCCTCCCATACATTGTGGTATATGTTCTTCTGACACACACTACTCTAACCAATGCCCCCAATTGATAGAAACTTCTGAAATTTGTGAGTAAATATTTCCAAGACAACTCTATAACCAACCCTTTAGGAAAGAACCTTACTATCCATCTAACCCTGGGTGGAAAGAAAACCAAGACTATAGGCAAGGGGGGTATTCAAACCAACCTCAACAACAATATAACTAACGGGGTCAGAGTATCCATCCACCACCACCACCCAGAAATCCTCAACCACCCCAAAGGCCTTTCCAATAACTCCCTATAAAACCCGAGCCAAGTCTAGAAGATATGATGAAGAAAATGGCTGCCGTCAATCTCGAATTCCAACAAACCACTCAGGTAGACACATGAGACCTAAAAACCTAATTAGGCCAACTAGCTAACTCGGTGGGGGAAATTCAAAGTCATGGGTTGGGTAAACTACCATATCAACCATTATTCAACCCTAGAGATAAATTAAATGTTAGTTACATCACCCTTAGGAGTGGAAAACAACTAGAAATTAAAATGAATCCTCTATTAGAGTCATCCCCTCTTGAGGAAACCTCCATCCCAACCATTAAAAATGTTCTAAATGTTGAAAAACCTTGTCTTGAGAGAATCTCTTCCAAAGGAAAGAGTGTGTATGTCGATGATTCTCCTAGAAAACCCATTCCTCTTCAATTTCTCCAAAGGTACACTCAACATAGAAAACAAAAGGAAACTGAACTTGATAAGGAAATATTGGAAAGTTTCAAAAAAGTGCAGGTAAACATCCCCTTGATTGATGTTGTGAATCAAATTCCAAGATATGAAAAGTTTTTAAAGGATATGTGTACACATTGAAGGAGACTTTATAGATATGAAAATGTGAGCTTGGGGAGGAACATATCAGCATTGATATATCCATCACTTCCCACCAAGTGCAATGATCCTGGAACATTCTCAATTACATGCACCATAGGGGAGTATTCTTTTTCTAATTCTATACTTGATTTGGGCGCCTCTATTAATGTGATTCCTCACTCCATTTACTCTTATTTGTAGGTCAGCGAACTGATGTCAACTGAAATTGTCGTTCAGCTAGAAAATTTAAGTATATCACACCACTCTGTTGTGTTAAAGGATGTTATTGTGAGGGTGAAAAATTTAATTTTTACTGCTAATTTTTATGTTCTAAAAATGGAAGATGATAGGATGAATAGACATGCCCCGATTATATTGGGGAGGACCTTATTAAAAACCGCCAAAACCATAATTAATTTCTATAATGGTACATTATCTATGGAATTTGGTGGTGACATTTTCCACTTCAACATCCTTGATTCCATGAAACACCCCTCAGAAGAACATTCCTCTCTCTCTGTTAATTCAATTGATATACTCCGTTCCCCTGAAAGAACATCTTTTATTTCCCCTAATCCCCTTTTTGAGTTTTCATCATTTATTGAAATTCTAGGAAATTAATAATGCATTGATTGTTGTAGTGTTCTAGAAAAATCTCATGCATGCTTATTAATTGATGATTTCTTGAACAATAAGGATCCAATGACCATCGATGATACTTCTAAGCTTGTAAAAGTTCATTACTCATCTGAGGATGATACCATTGAGTAGTTAGATGAGATTAGTGACCTCTCACTTTCACACACACTCCCACAAATCCAAAATACACCTGAATTGGAACTGAAAAAATTGCTCAATGGAATCATTACTGGTATTATCCCATCAGTTTAAACACATCAGATTTTGTTAAATGATGAGGCTAAACCAATGAGGAAGACACAACGTAGACTGAACCCAAACCTCCTAGAAGTTGTGAAAAAGGAGGCAACAAAATTATTGGCTAATGGAATCATTTACCCTATCTCTGACAGCCAATGGGTTAGTCCTGTTCAATTAGTTCCTAAAAAAACCAGTCTTACTATAATTAAAAATGAAAACAATGAATTGGTTTCAACTCGTGTGTAGAATAGTTGCAGTGTCTGTATAGACTATCACTGAATAAATCAACACACTAGTAAGGACCATTTACCATTGTAATTCATTGAAAAAATTCTAGAGAGGTTAATAGGGAAGTCCCATTACTATTTTCTTGATGGGTATTCTAGATAATTTCAGATCCATATTTCCCTCGAGGATTAGGAAAATACAACCTTTACTTGCCCCTTTGGTACATTTTCATATAGTAGGATGCAATTTAATCTGTGTAATGCTCTGGGTACTTTCCAGCGATGCATGTTTAATATTTTTTTGGATTACCCGGAGAATTGCATGGAAGTATTCATGGATGATTTCACTGTTTATGGCTCATCTTTTGATGAATGTTTGAGTATTCTTACTTCAGTCCTACGTTGCTATATTGAAAATAATCTCATATTAAATTATGAGAAATTCCATTTCATGGTATGACAAGGTATAGTTTTGGGACATTTAATTTATAGGGATTGTATCCAAGTAGATAAATCAAAAGTGGATGTCATTTCTTCCCTACCATTCCCCAAAAATGTATGGGATGTGCAGTCTTTTCTAGGTCATGCTAGATTTTACCGTTGTTTCAATAGTGACTTTAGTAAAATTGCACTCCCACTCTCCCGGTTACTCCAAAAAGAAAAGGAATTTGTTTTTGATAAATAATGTGAGGAAGATTTTAATAAGTTAAAATGGAGTCTCACGTCACCCCCGGTAATCCAACCATCTCAGTGGGATTTACTATTTTAGATAATGTGTGGCACCTCTAACTATGCAGTTGGGAAAATCTTGTCACAAAGGGTCGATTGAGCTCCACATGTCATTGCTTATTCCTCACATACTTTGGACCCTACCTAAGAAAACTACACCACAACTGAAAAATAATTTCTTGCCATTGTGTTCACCTTGGATAAATTCAGGTAAAATCTTTTAGTGTCCAAAGTCATTGTGTTCTCAGACCATGTATCCCTCCGGTATCTCATTAATAAACCGAAAGACAAACCACATCTCATTCACTAGATTCTCCTCCTTTAGGAATTCAATTTAGAAATTAGAGATAAAAAGGAGTAGATAATGTGGTGGATGACCATACCAGTAGGATTCACCCATCCTCGGACATTGATTCATCCCCCTATTTTCCCATAAATGACATGTTTCCTGATGAGAAACTGTACCTAATGCAAGATGATATTCCTTGGTATGATGAAATTTTAAATTATTTGGTAGCATCTTACATTCCTACCAATTTCAACAAAAACCAATCCAATCGTCTAAAACATGAATCTCGTTGGTACATTTGGGATGAACCCTACCTTTGGTGCACATGTAGTGATCAATTCCTTAGGCATTGTGTTCCCAATAGGGAGTTTCAGTCCATCCTTAGATTATGCCACACTCTTGCTTGTGGGGGCCACTTTGGTCCCCAATGGAATTCTTGCAAAGTCCTTGATTCTGGTCTCTTTTGGCCAACACTTTTTCGGGATTCCCATGATTTATGTAAATATTATCCTCATTGTCAAAGAATGGGTAATGTATTTAAAATAAATTAAATTCCACAACAACCATTTTTATTTCATGACATTTTTGATGTTTGGGGTATTGACTTTATGGGGCAATTTCCCAATTCTTTTGGCAACTTGTACATTCTTTTAGTAGTTGATTACGTGTCAAAATGGGTAGAGGCACGAGCTACAAGGACTGATGATTCTAAGGAAGTTTTAGAATTTTTGAGAACCTAAATCTTCTGTATGTTTGGATTATCTAGGTTCATCATCAGTGACCAGGGTTCTGATTTCTGCAACTGAACAATGCAATCACTTTTACGTTGGTATGGAGTCGGTCATCGAGTGTCTATTACATATCACCCACAGACCAATGGTCAAGTCGAGGTTTTAAATAGAGAGGTAAAACAAATTCTTGAAAAAATGGTTTAACCCAATAAAAAATATTGGAGTCTTAGACTAGATGATTCATTATGGTCTTACGATACTGATTTTAAAACCCTAATTGGAATGTCACCTTATAGGCTTGTTTTTGGAAAGAGTTGTCACCTCCCTATTGAGATTGAGCACTGGGCCTACTGGGCCATCAAACAATGTAATTCTAATATTTTCGGCATAGGTTCTCAAAGGAAGTTGTAGATTCATGAGAAAAAGGAAATGAGAATAGATGCATATGAGAACTCCAGGATTTATAAGAAGCAAACCAAGGCTTCCCACGACCACCTCATCCTTCATCTTCAGTTCCACATTGGGCAAAAGGTCATTCTTTACAATTAAAGGCTAAAGTTGCATCCATGTAAGCATTGTTCCTACTGGTTTGGCCCATACAATGTTACTAATGTCTCTCTATTTGGTGTTTTTTAGGTTCAAAATGAAGAAACCAAACATTCACTATTAATGGAAAGCAACTGAAACACTTCCATGAATCCATTTTAGAGTCCCCAATGGAGGAACTTCATGTTTAGTAAGTAATATATGAATGAAACTCATCAAGTTTTATCCTTAATTCCCACATTATTTTTATTATAGTGAGGAAACTACACACACTAGGTGTGTGTGGGGGTGGGATGGGTATATTCCCAGGTTAGTTAGTAATTTTCATCATATTTCTTCTTTTTATCTTTTTAGCTTGCTGAATTGTATTGTTACTTTCTCCCCTTTCCCGCACCCTCACCTTTTTTTCCAGAATAATAATTCTTTATGCCCACTTTATCATGGAAAATAATGTCTGTTTAATCATGGAAGTTATTAAAAATGCATGTGGAATTACCTTATTTCATGTTGTTTTAGTATTCAAAAAAAAATCTGATGAAATGTGCATTTCAATAAGAATTCAATATTACGGTGTGACTTTCTTTTGAAAATTTTTTCTTTGTCGATTATATAAATGGTTGTATCATTTTTAAACCTTTGTGAAGAATGGTTCCATTTTTTGTGAATAGTTTAAAGGAAAATTATGTCACTTAATTTCTCCACAAATATTTGCACCCAACCATGAAGTGTGAAAATTTCTTACTTAATGGAAGGTAAATATAAGTTAGGTTGATTTTTCTCTACTTTCCAAAATCATTTTTCCATACGTTCATTCCTTATCCGATCTATTTCATTACTGTACCAGATCGACCTATGCACGTGTACCCATTATCCGACTGTTGTACGCCCTAAAAAAAGGGTTTTATATTGGGAAATTCAAAAACCACCCTTCTTCTACCTTTGATCTTGTTATAACTATTACAATTAATGTCGTGAGGAGATCAAACATGGGTTGAGAGAAGAGTGTGAGATTTGTTCCAAGTGAAACTTTTGAAAAATAATAATAAACGAGGGGAGTGATGAAATGGATAACATATGAGGATATCTAGGTCAGGAGCTTATGGCTTGACTTCTAGGAATGCTTAAGTGAGTGGGTCTTGAAATTTGATTGTAAAGGATGTGGGGAAGGTTCGGTGGAAAGGATCATGTAAGTAAATAATTTTTAAATTAACTTCTATTTACTTGATAGAAAGTAGAAAGAATAGAATGAAATGGTTTTCAAACACACACGTGGATAATTATTTAAATGATTAATTTTTGAATTATTTTTTTCAATTGGTATCATGAATCTCTGGGAATTTTATTCTGATACAATTTTTGAGATGCCATTTTCCATGCTCACTGAGAATAACTCCTCGGTGTGATTTTTGCTTTGATCACATTTCTATCAGGAATTAAATTTTCATTAAATTTTAAATATTTATGAATTTGGAAATATCTACATGCATAATTTTTGAAAATTTTACTTTTCCTAGGAGTGAAAATGTTTAGGTGTGGGGGTGTGATCACACCGCGATTCACTGTTTCATTTTCACCCTTACACCATTGTGAAAAACTTGTTTTGTATTGTAAATTTCAAATATAATAACAATTTTCACTTCATGTATGATTAATTTATTTTGTTTTTATCACTATTAAAAGGGTCAATTATATTAATTTTGACATTTTCATTGAAGGTGGAGGTGATTTGGAGGCCTTGGAGATGATCTAGAAGAAAAATGGGTCAAACTGCATGACATCCCATGAAAATCTATCCACTATTTTGATCATTAAGATAAGTAAGTGAATCCAAATGATCTTAAACTTTTCGTTCCTATCCAAAAAATAATTTTATACAACTCTTCTCAAGGAACCTTATCCCAATTCATCCATATGGTGGCCCTTCCGAACCATTCTTTCCAGGGGAAAAAATCTACCCGAATTCAAAATTTTAGTTCGATATTTTGACCATATCTCCCAATAAAGATGTCCAATGGCCTCCAAATTTGACATTGAGATATTAAAGAGTCTGGTAAATAGCTATTATCTTTTTTATAAGTCTTGATATGTCTTTATACTATTCTAAAACCAAGACACAAGTGGTATCTCAAAAACATGGTGCTCAAAACCATGTCCCATTTTGGCTATAAAAAGGCACCATGGGCACCTAATTTGGAAGTTCGGCCAAGGAATGAAGTGCTACCAATTTGGAGTTCCGTAAGAGTTCTCTCCTAATCCTATATGTTTTGGAGGCCCCAATCCTCATAGGGGGATCAATAATGAAGAAGAAGTTCCACCCGAGCTTCCTCCTCCTCTCAATATCGGGCTAAATAGTGGGCGTTCGTTGTGAGAAAATACACACATGTCAAGGGAGTTCCGATGCATATATTAGATACTGGTTTAGAGTAATTTGGGTTTTTAAACATTTCATTCCATTTACCTTGCATGATTTAATATTTTAATTCTTTTTTTGATACATGTGAATGTTATGCTCTTAATTTCTAACTGATCAGTGTGAGATTTTGAGTGCGTGAGTTGTGTTATTCCGATTGAACAACACAAGAATAATTTTTATAACCAACTTCTTGAGATTTCAATCTGATTTGGAAGCTCTTATTCCATGCATAAGTTATGGACCTTTAAAATAAAATTGTTACGTCAATGTTTGGTTCTTTAAACATTGAAATAAAAGCTTAGGAATTAATCGGGATTCCAATTATTTTCAACCAAAGAATAACTCCAAAACTAAATGAATATCTATGAAAAATGAACTTGAAATGTGTTTAGTGAAATCACAATGAACCCTTTGTCTCATATTTTTCAAAATCCACTTGGTTTGTCAACTATTAAACTCTTTAAGTTAAGTTATTTTCTTAAAATTGTTTTCAAAATCACTCCTTCTTTTAGTAATCTTTATTAAAAATACACACTATAAGCTACCGACTCTCCTTAAGAGTTTACCTAGTGTCTTACCTATACTATAAATAAATCTTAAAATCATAATCAATTTTACGTGTCATGACAACGCGGTCAATGTCGTAACTATTTAAAACAAATACACCAGAAGTAAAATTGGTGTCTGGTAATATTAATGCCCCCAACATGACTCAGTGTCAACTCAGATTGATGGAGGTGGAGTTATATGAATGTGTATGGGGATTAATTCTTCTTTCATCACTTCCATAATCTTGGGATGAAATTATTACTACTATAATAAATTATAGTAGAAAGAGTGGAATAGTGTTCAAAGAGATCTGAGATCTTTTTCTCAAAGAAGAAATCCCGAAGAAGGATTTCCAAAGTGTTATTATAACAACATATAGTAAAAAAGGTAGGGGATATTGTGGTTAAAGGGAAAACCAATATCAAAATAAGGTAATGAATAAGAGGAAAAAGTGTCAAGGAAAATCAGGAGTTCTTTAACCCACAAGCTAGAATTGTGGGAAGAAGGGATAATTGAAGAAAGATTACAGAGATAATAGGTTAAGTTAAAATAAGTTTTATTTTAGAAGTTCCTTACTAAATACTATGACTTAAGAGGAAATAAAAAATTTAATAATTATCTCGAGTCTATTGGAATAAAAAATCATTGATTACGAGACTTTATTTCACTCAACATCTGAGAGGAGGAGCATAAAAAATCATGCTTCTAGAAGATTTAATGATGTGAATCTTTTGGATGATAAAACTCTTGAGATGATTGAAAAGGGAAATGTGAATGAACAAACAAGGAGAATATACTTGTTAAAGTTACAAGGGGAACGAAAAATACCTGGGTTAAGGAAAAATTTAATCTCCATTGGTTTATTAGATGATGTGGGTTTTTTGTATGAGTTTTGTGAAAGGATCCAGGAATATTACTTGTATTTACATAGTGGTAGATAAAACAATGAAAGATGTAATGTTGTACCTTAATTGGAGTTTATAAGATACTTATGGGTTTCATGGGATATCTTTAGACCCATTAACAACATAATAAAACATGAAATCCATACTCAAGATCCTACAAAGATAAAATGATAGAATTAAACAATAAAATGATAATCCATTAATACCTCACTATCCATGATTTTGATCTTTATTTATAGTGAGTTTGATCAAGTTCCGTAAGAAATAAACAATAGTTTATTCTTTCTAACACTATCCACCAACCATTAAAATAATTTAATTCTTTGGCAAGTCACCCTTTCTCTAAACAATGTTCTAGAACCTCTTCCTTGAAATAAAATGGATAAAAGTGATATTGAGATAGTTTTGACTATGATATAATGATCCCCAATCACATAAAATGATGCGATAAAATGTCTCTTTATAGAGGACACTCACATCAAATGAAAATTCATGTTATAGTTCATAATATTCCAAACATTATGTAATGACTAAACCCTTTTGGATCCCCTCCATCGATTAATGTGAACAATGAAACTATTTTAATATTCAGTTATAGTTTACATATTATCACACATTGTATTGTCAACTGAAGATGATTGATAATAACTCTGGAAGAATTAGTTGAATGGTATGCATACCATTCTCACATACACCATGATGTGGTGTAAAATATAGCAACCAAACATAAACCATGACATGGTTTATGATTCAATGCATATTATCCTTAAATCTCACACTTGCACTAAATCCTTATATGGGTTTATGAAAAAATTTCCCAACTCCTTGTGAATCCATCCAAACTCCTTTATATATAATTATCATAATCTCCCTCAAATTTTAGACAAACACTTTTTACCAAATTTAATCCTCATTATAGGAACTTGTGTGTGACCCTGAAGGATTTTGTAGTGTTGATGGAAATATTGAATTCCTTAGTCCACAATTGTAAGTAAAAAGTGACCTCTAGAAAAATATCATTTCTACTCAAGATACAAAGGGTTATGAAGAAATTTCAATAAAACACACTCATATCTCTATATGAACATGTACATCACAATATGTATCTATATACACAATATGAATGCTTATATAAGCCATTTTTTCATGCCATCGAGTGACCACTAGACATGGAACATGCCAATATAATATAGGTCAACTCAAGCATTCATGATTCACCAAAATAGTCTGATCAACTTGAATAAATACATCAAATGTCTTTCATCCAGGTAGTTGATCGCATCAAATATCACTAAACTAAGAATGGACATGCATTTCCCTAGTCTAATTTTAATAGCTAAGACCCTACTATAGTTGGTGTACACTATATCCCAAAACTATTACATAATGTGTACTCTATAAAGCCTTATTCCCAAATTTATTTAAATATTAAATTTTAATTTTAATTTGATAAAATAAACTTCATTTTTGTATTTATAATGTAAATATTATCTTGAGATGAATTTTTGATATTCTTTTAAAATAGTTGATTTTTAGGTGAATAATAAAAGATTTTGATAGTGCTAAAACCATCACTTTTATGCCATTGTCATAATATAAGAATGGATTAAATATTTTTGAAACCTATAGTGAATCTGGTTTTGATGGATTATACTTTTAATGTTTCTATGTATATATTTGGATTTATCTTCAGAGCCGGCACAATGTTTCAGGTGTTTCGGGACCCCAAAAATAATATATTAAAAATATTAATATATTTTAATGCATGCATATGCATCATTTCAGTAGAAATGGTTTTCCCCATTATTTGGGATCTCATATAAAAAATACAAGACCATAGTCGATTTTGGAGTGTAGTATTTACCCTAGGCATGACCTAAGGTTGGTTGACACCAAATGTTCAGTTTAGGTATTCATTGGTGGTGTGTTTAATTAAAATAGATAATTAAATTTATTTATTTTTTTTAAACGACCAAGACCTAAATTTCTATATTAATACCTTGTTAAAACAAATCATTAGGGTTAGCCACATAAATCTGGGAGGATTTTAGAGGAGGCCTTGGACGTTATTTATTAGAAGATCGAGATCAAAGGATGACATGTGATCAGATCGAGGTGGATTGAGAGGCAGTGAACACAACAAGTCTTCTTCATTGTCGAAGAATTCAATCTTCACCAATGATCGATCCAATTTGGGGTAGGACTCATAAATTTTTGGTTTTCGCCCTTTTGGTTAAAATATTTTTCATGGATTTATAATTATCCACTTTTTATCTACGATATTTGTTCTTTGCATGAGCCCTGCAATTTTATTGGTTATATTTATCTGATATAATTATTCAATTTCACATGTTATCACATTGGATACCCTGATCTTTTTATTTTTGGAAAACAATGCTTGGAAAATGATGGATTCACTTTGCCTATTTGTTTCCCCCCTCCGTTCTTTACGTTCTTCACCATTGTACCATGAGGTTGCGGTTCAATATTACCAAGGTGGGTTTGAGCGCGATCGAACCCCTATCTTCATGGCAGTTTCATGAATAATGAATAGATTGGAAATTTACAGATGGATTGGGGAATGTTTCAGGTTGTGGGTGAGGCCTATGTGGATTTGGGATCTAGAGAGGAAATGATAGAGACATAATGATATTGTGAGGAGAAGTGTGATGGTTTAGGTGGTTGAAATCTGGCCACCGATGGATAATCATTCATATATGGCCCTAGATATGCACTCCCTGGCACATTTTGAGGCAAAATTAGTGGTGGTGGTGTAGCAGAGGCATGTGAAGACTTCCTTGGGTTTCTTTGAAAAACTCAATTACACGACGTGTAGTCCAGGAGCACACATCATGTACTCCCCTTAGATAAGGATCACACGATGTGTGGCCAGATCCACACACCGTGTGACCCCACTTGGGGTGGAAAAGCCATGTTCCAGCTGCACACACATAGAAACCCATGTTGAATGAAACACCATGTACTCTAAGAGTACACGAGAACACCCAGAGGTAAATGGAAATGACCTGGTACCTGGGCACAACCAAGTACACGGGAATAACTCAAAGTACACAGGCATGAACTACCGTACATGGGAATCACCAAAATCACACGTGAGGGCCCCTAATGGATGAGACATGTTGTGTAGTACATGCCATGTAAATTATTTGGCATCATCTTAAATTCCTACCGATTTCAACAAAAAACCTAGCCAATCATCTAAAACATGAATCTTATTGGTACATTTGGGATGACCCCTACCTTTGGTGCACATGTAGTGATAAAGTCCTTAGGAATTGTGTTCCCAATAGTGAGTTTCAGTCCTTCCTTAGATTATGCCACACTCTTGCTTGTGGGGACCACTTTGGTCTCCAATGGACTTCTGGTAAAGTCCTTGATTCTGGTCTCTTTTTCCCAACACTTTTTCGGGATTCCCATGATTTATGTAAATATTATCCTCATTATCAAATAATGGGTAATGTATTTAAAAGAAATTAAATGCCACAAAAACCATTTCTATTTCATGACATTTTTGATGTTTTGGGTATTGACTTTATGGGGACATTTCCCAATTCTTTTGGAAACTTGTACATTCTTTTGGTAGTTGATTACGTGTCAAAATGGGTAGAGGCACGTGCTACAAGGACTGATGATTCTAAGGAAGTTATAGAATTTTTGAGAACCTAAATCTTCTGTATGTTTGGATTATCTAGGTTTATCATCAGTGACTAGGGTTCTCATTTCTGCAACTAAACAATGCAATCACTTTTACGTCGGTATGGGGTTGGTCATCGAGTGTCTATTACATATCACCCATAGACCAATGGTCAAGACGAGGTGTTAAATAGAGAGGTAAAACAAATTATTGAAAAAATGGTTTAACCCAATAAAAAATATTTGAGTCTTAGAATTGATGATTCATTATGGTCTTACGATACTGTTTTTAAAACCCTAATTGGAATGTCACCTTATAGGCTTGTTTTTGGAAATATTTGTCACCTCCCTATTGAGATTGAGAACTGGGCCTACTGGGCCATAAAACAATGTAATTATGATCTTTTCGGCATAGGTTCTAAAAGGAAGTTGTAGATTCATGAGAAAAAGGAAATGAGAAGAGATTCATATGAGAACTCCATGATTTATAAGAAGCAAACCAAGGCTTCCCACGACCGCCTCATCCTTCATCTTCAGTTCCACATTGGGCAAAAGGTCCACCTTTACGATGCAAGGATAAAGTTTCATCCAAGTAAGCTTCATTCCTGCTAGTTTGGCCCATACACTATTACTAATGTCTCTCCATTTGGTGTTGTTTAGGTTCAAAATGAAGAAACCAAGAAAACATTCACTCTTAATGGGAAACAACCGAATCACTTCCATGAAGCCATTCTGGAGTCCCCAATGGAGAAACTTCATGTTCAATAAGTAATATATGAATGATACTCATCAAGTTTTATCCTTAATTCCCACATTCTCTTTTATTATAGTGAGGACACTACACACACTAGGTGTGTGTGGGGGTGGGATGGGTATATTCTCGGGTTAGTTAGGAATTTTCATTATCTTTCTTCTTTTTCTCTTTTTATCTTGCTGAATTATATTGTTACTTTCCCCCCTTTCCCACACCCTCACATTTTTTCCAGAATATTACTTATTTATACCCACTTTATCATGAAAAATCATGTCTATTTAATCATGGAAGTTATTGAAAATGCATGTGGAATTCCCTTATTTCATGTTGTTTTAGTATTCAAAAAAAAATTCTGATGAAATGTGCATTTCAATAAGAATTCAATATTATGGTGTGAATTTCTTTTGAAAATTGGTTCTTTGTCGATTATATAAATGGTTGTATGATTTTGAAACCTTTGAGAATAATGGTTCCCTTTTTTTGAATAGTTTAAAGGAAAATTGTGTCACTTAATTTCTCCACACATATTTGCTCCCAACCATGAAGTGTGAAAATTTCTTACTTAATGGAAGGTAAATATAAGTTTGGTTGATTTTTCTCTACTTTCCAAAATCATTTTTCCATACGTTCGTTCCTTATCCGATATATTTAATTACTGTACCATATATATCTATGCATGTGTACCTATTATCTGACTATTGTAGGCCCTAAAAAAAGGTTGTATATTGGGAAATTCAAAAACCACCCTTCTTCGACCTTTGATCTTGTTATAACTATTACAATTAGTGTCATGAGGAGATCAAACATGGGTTGAGAGAAGAGTGTGAGATTTGTTCCAAGTGCAACTTTTGAAAAATAATAATAAATGAGGGGAGTGATGAAATGGAAAATATATGAGGATATCTAAGTTGGGAGCTTATGGTTTGACTTTTGGGAATGCTTAAGTGAGTGGGTCTTGAAATTTTATTGTAAAGGATATGGGTTAGGTTCGGTGGAAAGGATCATGTAAGTAAATAATTTTTAAATTAACTTCTATTTACTTGATAGAAAGTAGAAATAATAGAATGAAATGGTTTTAAAACACACACATGTGGAGAATTAGTAAAATGATTAATTTTTGAATTATTTTTTTCAATTGGTATCATGCATCTCTGGGAATTTTATTCTGATACAATTTTTGAGATGCCATTTTCCATGCTCTTTGAGAATAACTCCTCGGTGTGATTTTTACTTTGATCAAATTTCTATGAGGAATTAAATTTTCATTGAATGTTAAATATTTATGAAGTTAGAAATATCTACATGCATAATTTCTGGAAATTTTAATTTTCCTAGGAGTGAAAATGTTTAGGTGTGGGGGTGTGATCGCACCGTGATTCACTGTTTCAATTTCACCCTTACACCACTGTGCAAAACTTGTTTTGTATTGTAAATTTCAAATATAATAAAAAATTTCACTTCATTTTTGATTAATTTATTTTGTGTTTATCACTATAAAAAGGGTCAATTATACTAATTTTGATATTTTCATTGAAGGTGGAGGTGATTTGGAGGCCCTGGAGATGATCTAGAAGAAAAATGGGTCAAACTGAATGACATCCCATGGAAATATGTCCACTATTTTTCTCATTAAGATAATTAAGTGAATCAAAATGATCTGAAACTTTGTGTTCCTATACAAAACATACTTTTATACAACTCTTATCAAGGAACCTTAGACCAATTCATCCATATGGTGTCCCTTACTAACCATTCTATCCAAGACAAAATATCTACCCGAATTCAAAAGTTTAGTTCGGTATTTTGACCATATCTCCCAATAAATATTTATAATGGCCTCCAAATTTGACATTGAGATAGTAAAGAGTATTTTAAACAACTCTTAGCTTTTGTATAAGTCGTGATATGGCTTTATTCTATTCTAAAAATGAGACACAAGTGGTATCTAAAAAATAGGGTGCTCAAAACCATGTCCCATTTTGGCTATAAAAAGGCACCATGGGAACCTAATTTGGAAGTTAGTCCAAGGAGTGAAGTGCTGCCAATTTGGAGTTCCATAGTAGGTCTCTCGTAATCCTAGAAGTTCTGGAGGCCCCTATCCTCATAGGGGGATCAATAATGAATAAGGAGTTCCACTCGAGCTTCCTCCTCCTCTCGATATCGGGCTAAATAGTGGGCGTTTGTTGTGAGGGAGATACACACATGTCAAGGGAGTTAAGATGCATATATTAGCTACTGGTTTATATTAATTTTGGTTTTTAAACATTTCATTCCATGTACCTTACATTATTTTATATTTTAATTCTTTTTTTGATACATGTGAATGTTATGCTCTTAATTTCTAACCGATCGGTGTGAGGTTTTGAGTGCCTGAGTTGTGTTGTTCTAATTGAACAACACAATAATACTTTTAATACCCAACTTATTGATATTTCAATCTGATTTGGAAGCTCTTATTCCATGCATAAGTTCTGGACCTTGAAAATACAATTGTTACGTCAAGGTTTGGTTCTTTAAACATTGAAATAAAAGCTTAGGAATTAATTGGGATTCCAATTAATTTCGACCAAAGAATTACTCAAAAACTAAATGAATATCTATGAACAATGAACTTGAAATGTGTTTATTGAAATCAAAATTAACCCTTTGTCTCATAATTTTCAAAATCCACTTGGTTTTTCAACTATTAAACTCTTTAAGTTAAGTTATTTTCTTAAAACTGTTTTCAAAATCACCCCCTCTTTTAGTAATCTTTATTAAAAATACACACTATAAGCTACCAACGCTCCTTTATAGATGACCTAGGGTCTTAACTATAATATAAATAAATTTTAAAATCATAATAAATTTTACGTGTCATGACAACGCGGTCAATGTTGTAACTATTTAGAATAAATACACCAGAAGGAAAGTTGGTGTCTGGTAATATCAATGACCCCAACATGATTCAGTGTCGACTCAGATCGATGGAGGTGGAGTTAGATGAACGTGTATGGGACTTAATTATTCTTTCATCAGTTCCATAATCTTGGGATTCAGTTATTACTACTGTAATCAATTATAGTAGAAAGAGTGGAATAGTGTTCAAAGAGATCTGAGATCTTTTTCTCAAAGAAGAAATCCAGAAGAAGGATTTCCAAATTGTTATTATGAAAACATATAGTACAAAAGGTAGGGGATATTATGGTTAAAGGTAAAACCAATATCAAAATAAGGGAATGAATAAGAGGGAAAAGATTCAAGGGAAATCTGAAGTTCTTTTACCCACAAGCTAGAATTGTGGGCAGAAGGGATAATTGAAGAAAGACTACAGAGATAATAGGTTAAGTTACAATAGGTTTTATTTTAGAAGTTCCTTAATAAATACTATTATTGAAGAGGAAATAAACTTTTTAATAAGTATCTTGATTCTATTGGAATAAAAAATCATTGATTACGAGACTTTATTTCACTCAACATCTGAGAGGAGAATCATAAAAAATCATGCTTCTAGAAGATTCAATGATGTAAATATTTTGGATGATAAAACTCTTGAGATGATTGAAAAGGGAAATGTGAATGACCAAACAAAGAGAATATACTTGTTAGAGTTACAAGGGGCACGCAACATACCTGGGTTAAGGAAAAATTTAATCTCTATTGGTTTATTAGATGATGTGGTTTTTTTGTATGAGTTTTGTGAAAGGATCCTGGAATATTACTTGTATTTCCATAGTGGTAAATAAAATAATGAAAGATTGAATGCTGTATCTTACTTGGAGTTTAGAAGATACTTATGGGTTTCATGGGATATATTTAGACCCATTAATAGTAGAATAAAACATGAAATCCATACTTCCTACTAAGATAAAATTATAGAATGAAACTATAAAATGATAATCCATTAATACCTCACTATCCATGATTTTGATATTTATTTATAGTGAGTTTGATCAAGTTCTGTAAGAAATAAACAATAGGTTATTATTTCTGACACTATCCACCAACCATTAAAATAATTGAATTCTTTGGCAAGTCACCCTTTCTGTAAACAATGTTCTAGAACCTCTTACTTGAAATAAAATGGATAAAAGTGATATTGAGAGAGTTTCAACTATGAGATAATGATCCCTAATCACATTAAATGACGTGATAAAATGTCTCTTTATACAGGACACTCACATCAAATGAACCTGCATGTTAGAGTTCATAATATTCCAAACATTATGTAATGACAAAACCCTTTTGGATTCCCTCCATCGATTAATGTGAACATTGAAACTATTTTAATATTCAGTTATAGTTTATATATTATCACATATTTTATTGTCAAATGAAGATGATTGATAATCACTCTGGAAGAATCAGTTAAATGGTATGCATACCATTCTCACATAACCCATGATGTGGTGTAAAATACAGAAACCAAACATAAACCATGATATGGTTTATGATTCAGTGCATATTATCCTTAAATATCACACTTTCACTAAATCCTTATATGGTTTTATGAAAAAATTTCACAACTCCTTGTGAATCCATCCAAACTCCTTTAGATATGATTATCATAATCTCTCTCAAATTTTAGACAAACACTTTTTACCAAATTTAATCCTCATTCTAGGAACTTGTGTGTGACCCTGAAGGATTTTGCAGTGTTGATGGAAATCTTGAATTCCTTAGTCCACAATTGTAAGTAAAAACTGACCTCTAGAAAAGTATTAGTGCTACTCAAGATACAAAGGGGTATGAAGCAATTTTAATCAAACACCCTCATATCTCTATATGAACATGTACATCACAATATGTATCTATATACACAATATTAATGCTTATATAAGCCATTTTCCCATGCCATCGAGTGACCACTAGGCATGGAACATGTCAATCCAATATAGGTCAACTCAAGAATTCGTGATTCACCAAAATAGACTGATCAACTTGAATAAATACATCAAATTTCATTCATCCATGTAGTTGATCGCATCACATATCACTCAACTAAGAATGGCCACGTATTTCCCTAGTCTAATTTTAATACCAAAGACCCTACTATAGTCGGTGAACACTACATCCCAAAACTATTACATAATGCATACTCTATAAATCCTTATTCCCAAATTTATTTAAATATTAAATTTTAATTTTAATTTGATAAAATAAAATTCATTTTTGTATTTATAATGTAAATATTATCTTGAGATGAATTTTTGAGATTCTTTTAAAATAGTTGATTTTTAGGTGGATAATAAAAGATTTTGATAGTGCTAAAACCATCACTTTTATGCCATTTTCATAATATAATAATGGATTAAATATTTTTGAAACCAATAGTGACTTTGGTTTTTATGGATTATACTTTTAATGTTTCTATGTATATATTTGGATTTATCTTTAGAGCCGGCACAATGTTTCAGGAATTTCGGGACCCCAAAAATAATATATTAAAAATATTAATATATTTTAATGCACGCATATGCATAATTTTAGTAGAAATGGTTTTCCCCATTATTTGGGATCTCATATGGAAAATCCAAGACCATGGTTTATTCTGGAGTGTAGTATTTACCCCAGGCATGACCTAAGGTTGGTCGACACCAAACATTCAGTTGAGGCAGTCATTGGTGGTGTGTTTAATTAAAATAGATAATTAAATTTATTTATTTTATTTTAAATGACCAAGACCTAAATTCCTATATTAATACCTTGTTAAAAAAATCATTAGGGTTATACACATAAATCTAGGAGGATTTGATAGGAGGTCTTGGATGTTCTTTATTGGCAGATCGAGATGAGAGGATGACAGGCGATCAGATCGAGGTGGATTGAGAGGCAGCGAACACAACGAGTCTTCTTCATTGTCGGTGAATTCAATATTCACCAATGATTGATCCAATTTGGGGTAGGACTCATAAATTTTGGTTTTCACCCTTTGATTAAAATATTTAGCATGGATTTATAATTATCCACTTTTGATCTATGATATTTGTTCTTTGCATGAGCCCTGCAATTTTATTGGTTATATTTATCCGATATAATTCTTCTATTTCACCTGTTATCACATTTGATACCCTGACCTTTTGATTTTTGGAAAAAAATGCTTGGAAAATGATGGATTCACTTTTCCTATTTGTTTCCCCCCCTCCATTCTTTACATTCTTCACCATTGTACCATGAGGTTGCGGTTCGATATTGCTGAGGCGGGTTTGAGCACGATCGAACCCCAATATTCATGGAAGTTTCATGAACAGTGAATAGATTGGAAATTTACAGATGGATTGGGGAATGTTTCAGGTTGTGGGTGAGGCCTATGTGGATTTTGTATCTAGAGAGGAAATTATAGAGACATAATGACATTGTGAGGAGAAGTGTGATGGTTTAGGTGGATGAAATCAGGCCACCGATGGAGAATCATTCATAGATGGCCCTAGATATGCACTCCATGGCGCTTTTTGAGGAATAATTAGTGGTGGTGGTGTAGAAGAGGCATGCGAAGACTTCTGTGGGTTTCTATGAAAAACTCTATTACACGACGTGTAGTCCAGGAACACACATCATGTACTCCCCCTAGATAAGGATCACACGCTGTGTGGCTGGATCCACACACCGTGTGACCCCACTTGGGGTGGAAAAACCATGTTACAGCTGCACACACATAGGACCCCATGTGTAATGACACACCATGTACTCTAGGAGTACACGAGAACACCCAGAGGTACATGGAAACGACCTAGTACCCGGGCACAACCAAGTACACGGGCATAACTCAAAGTACACAGGCATGACCTACTGTACATGGGCATGACCAAAAGCACATGTGATGGCCCCTAATGGACGAGACATGATGTGTAGTACATGACATGTAATACTAAATTTCCATCCAAGCCATGTGAAGGTGAAAAAAGGACTAGGAGGCCAGGTGAGGTGATACGCTATGTGACCCATGGTACAAAATGTGTACATTTCCCAAGGACTTCCACCCTATATATATTCTTCTTATGGACTCGGATTTGGGCCTACAAGTATCCTATATGGAGAATTTTTTCATGTAGAACATGATAGTATAATTCATAGTGGATTTTTAGATAAGATGTGAGGTGTTGAGAGCATGAAGTTTCTCTAGGTGATGTTAAACCAGCAACAATGATCTGGTGGGATCATCAAAGAGAGGTCGGGGTTGGAAACCACCTGTCACACTAGATTGTGAGTCCCCCACACTCCTTACATTGGTTGAGTGGAACCCTCAGATGCACTAGAGAGCAGGACCTCTATCCTTTGAGTAAACCCCCTATGGTACTAGAGCGCCGGTCTTATACCCTCTCAATGCAGGAGACCCACACATGGCTATACTTAGTCATGTAGAAATGTGATGCAGGGTTTGCACAGAGAACCATGTCATCCTAGAGAGGGGCGATGTTATGCATGTAACGAGTGAGGTCACATGGCATGTGATTGCTCGACTCAGCATACCGAGGAGGGAAGGTAGGCAATGAAAGGACCACCATGACAAAGGCAACATCATGATCAAGGTTCTCCTAAGCATGGCTTGGGCAGCCCCCAGGGAGGCAGTGTTAGTAGAGCCGCATGTGGGGATCTAGGAGGAGGAGATGATGATGGAGGCAATGCTATGATCTACTTCCACCACCACCACCAGGTGGCCCATTACAGGCTCAAGTAGCTAGTAGTCGGGGTTGCAGGTAGTTGTAGGATATGGATGTTGTGTCAAAATAACTACGACGGGGACAAAGACACAAGAGGGGGGTAAGTTTTTTTTTTCAAAAACTTTGATAGATTCAGATCACCTCTCTTGTTATGCAGTGAACATTTCCTTCTCTATTGAAGATGAGTGAGCAGTAAAAATAAATAAGGAAATGAACACAGTGATATATAGTGGTTCAGGGCACAAAGATATCATAGTCTGATCCACCAATGCTCAAATCCATAATATTGGTGATTTTCACCAGTAGTTACTCTTATCCATAGACCTATTATAAACTGAGTATAGGTGGTTAACACCTTACAAGGAATTTACAAAGCCTTCTAGTTATTTCACTAGGAATAAAAAATCCATTGCTTAGTACAAGAATATGACACTTTTCCATGACTGAGTCCAAGCAACTGAAACTCCAATAAATCAATAGATATTGATTTGATTTTGAAAAAAGGTTTTACTTCATATTTACAACAACAACTGACAGATGTATTCAGATCTTCAGTAATGCACAATAGTAAATAAATCTTCAATGTTGCATAGGCTTTATTCAAACAGATATAGAGAAAACACTATACAAATGTGTAAACATGTATGTATCTAAGGTGTATCTCTGAAAATTGATTTGTCTATATTACATATGAAGATTTAACAATAATATGAATCAATGATGATAGAAACATTAGTGATTTGATCAGATAGATAAAAACATGTATGTCTTCAGATTGTAGCTCTGAAGAAAATGACACACTCATTGTTTTCAAACACAACATTTCTTTAATGTACATTTTTATATCTCATCTTTTTTTTCCGATGAATATTGTATCTATATCTATATTGTAGTTTGAAAAAATCTAGGTCAAAATAACTCCATAAATAATGCACAATAAATTATGAATATTGGAATTAAAAAAATCAATAGAATTGTAACTTCCTCTAATAATAGAAACAATTTACTCTATTGAATAAGATCCATTGAATCAATCATAATAAGCCTTTTAATTGGTCATAAAAATAACTTTGAATAGATCTTTACTTCCTTCAAGACCATTTCATAAATCTCATATTAATATTATATATTTAAAACTACATCATTGAATAGTCAAACGTAGGGTTTCTTCATGTAACAATAGATTAAAAAACATAAGGTTGAAAATGTATGACTGTTTACAAATGTAGGGTTGATAAAAAATACTTTCCTTTCCTCAAGCTTAGGGTTCCTTCTAAACATAGGGTTTCTGAACAATACATTCCTTTATTAAAACATAGGGTTCCTTTTAAACATAGGGTTATTGAACAATAAGTCACGCTTACAAACACAGGTATGAACAATGTTTCCAGAATACTTTTAAACATGACCAAAATACTTCAAAAAAATATTTCCTCCAGATCAAAGACTTGAACATATTTCTAGAATAAATATTCTAATGAATATTATCTTCCTGAAATTAACTTAAAATAAACTTCATTAGTAACATAAATGTGGGCATTTGTGAGTATCAAAACCAAAAAGAAATTAAAGAAATTATTGAATCAATACATGCCCAATAATCTCCCCCTTTTTGTTGATAAAAAAACCTATAACATAATTCATAAAAGTTTAAAAACAATTTTTTAGAAGAATAAATTTTCATAACCAAAAACCCCAATAATATTTCACAAATTCACATCTTTATAAATCTCTCCCTCTTTATCCCCTTTATTAATTTTTTTCATAAATATGATTTTCTCCATATATCTTTGATAAAAAATAAATTTCTCTATATATAAACTTCTCCAACTTCTTCTCTATAATGATAAACATGTAAACTAAAACTATAAAATTCTCCCTTTTTGTGACATCAAAAATAAAAGAGTAAAAAGTAGGAAAATAAACTTCCCCTAAATTCATACTTACTTAAAAATATATTAATATGTAATCAAGGAGTCTAAAATACTATTAGTTTTTAATGAATAAAATGATCATTTTATAATAACCCCTTTTAAGTCATATAATATAATATATTCAATGAATTAAATCATTTATAAGGAATAAAAAGACTTTTGGATAATTTTTTCACAATTTATATTTAAAACAAAATTATTTCTTACTTACAGTAATAGACTAATTTATGTAATGAGATAATCAAATACTAAGTACATTCTTATGTAAGATAAAAGCTTAAAATAAAATTATAGAATAACTTATAGAACATATTTTTACTAAATAATATATTAAAAACTGTATATATAACATTGACTTAAAATAAATAAAATCAGACTATTAGCAAGAAATAAACGGTTCATCCAAACTTTCCAAACTTCGAAATTTTTTACTTGAAGTAGCTAAAACTCTTTACAGTTATTGTAATCTATTTTTAACATCTTCTATTCTTTCATATGAAGAATACATACACTGTTTAACCAAAAATAGATTCACCTTATCAAGATCCATCTTAGTAACAACTTCTCTTATGAGTAACTCCATCTGACTTATCATTTCTTCTTTAAAATATTCAAAGTCTTCTTTTGAGATTGCACCATCTTTCAAATTCTCACATTCCCTTTGTAAAAAATCAAAAACCATTTTTGATACAAATTATTTATATTTTTCTTTATATGACTTTCTAAAATTATTTAGATCATCTTACAACTTTACTTTTTCTTTATTCAAGGTGCTGACATTGAACAAAATCTTTTCATAAGAATTTTGAGATGAAAAGACTTCTATTTATTCAGAACCATGAACTTATTTATTTATTTTAGAAGATTTTACAAAATAATCCTTAACATAAGAAATTGAATTTTTTAAATCATAAGGACTACCTTTTTCCTTTTTTTGAGAAATACTTTCTTCTAAACTCAAAGTACTTGACCGCTTCATCTTTCTGTGACTAGTTTTTAGAAGCCTTTGAACAAGATATTTCAAAGAATATGGATAAATAAAATTTTTAAGAAGAAGATGATACATTTTTTTAATAGTTTTCAGAGGATGCTTCATATTATTTAGCTGATAAATATAATACAATCATTATAGATTTTAATTTTTGAAAAGACATATTACGTAAGAAAGTTTTTTTGGTTATGTAAACAAATAAAATTTTAAAAACACAAAATATAAAGATTTTAAAAGGTTTAAATATGGAAAATACAAACTCTTACATAATTTAAACAAGCACTATATTTATCTAAAGATTAAAATAATGTTTAGAGATGTTTAAAAATTTTCACAAATAAATTATATAATAAAAATAGACTAAGACTTTATTCAAAGAATAAATAAGAGTCTTTATCAAATTATAATAGATATATATCTCTCCCTATATAAAATAGTTAATGCACTAGAAGCATATAGATAAATAAAAATAAAATACTTCCTGGATCATAGATTTCAGAACTAAGGATTTTTTATAACAAACTACTTCAGAGTTGATCACTCCATTGGAAGGGATTTTCATATATCACTCAACCAACCACTTAAAGATTTAACAATGTAGCTTAGTTTTTTATTCCAATAAAACATCAAATATAATTTCTTTTTGGTACCCATATTCTTTTGGGTCTGGTGGTGTTAGAAATTAAATTTTTATATAACTAAACTTGTTTATTTTGAGTAGTGATTCTACAATTTAAGTCAAACAATTATTTTGAGAGATAAAAATTTTTAACACTAGAAATTTTAGGTTTTATAAATCATAATTCATTTTCATAATTTCCATTAATACCACAATAAAATCATTTAATAGTTGACATGATTTTTATATTTGAACCAGGAATAAAAATAATTTCTATATAATTTTTTTCTTTTATGTTTACTTCTTATTCCAAGTTTTCCTTTCTGAAATTTGTTTTTACCAAGGATTTTATTTAAATAATTTTCTACTTTTATCAGAATATTGGAATTTTATTTTAAAGTATCAGCTTCAACTAATAATTATTTAATCTTAGTTTCATACAGATCACAAGAAATTTTAGAAGAATTATATTTTAAATCTATAATATGTTTTGACAAATTTTCTTTATCTAATAGAACACCTTTATAAGATTTTATAATCTTTATATGATCCTTATTTAATGATTCATATTTATCTTGTATCATTAATTAATACCAATTTAACTAATAATAATAAATTTTCTCACAATTATAGTTTTGAGAATAAGAAGATTGCACCTCATTAGTATGATCCATAAGACATACCATTTGTATTTTTTACTTAGTATCATAATCTGTAGAAGATTCATCATGTGAACCATAAGAATCACTCTAAGTATCCTTCATAATTTCCTTTCCCTTCATCTTATATTCATATTTACTTTAATCTTTAAGTAAAGGCTAATTATCTTTTATAATCCATATTTCTTTTAATTTATAGCATCTATTTTCTTAAATCCCTTTCTTTTTATTTTTGTATAGTTTTTCAAATATTTTAACAAGATCTGATAAATATTTATCTAAATCAGGATGTCTTGAATCAAATTATTCATCTATAGTATTTTTAATAGTAACTTATTTATGTTTGATATTCTTTTTATCTTTAGCCTGCATCTCAGCTTCACACATCATTAAATTCCCAATCAATTCGTTCATAACTAAATTTTTTACTGGGGTAGATTGACGTATAGCTGTAGATATTCTATTCCACTTAGAAGGTAGTACTATAAGTACTTTTAACACTTGATCTGATTGTTAAATTAGATTTCCCAAAGTAGCAACATTATTGAAATTTTTTATAAATCTCTCATTCATTTGAGTTATAGTTTCATCCTCATGAATTCTAAAAGTATAAAACTTTATATTTTGAGTAGTGTACCTTAATTGTCTAATATTATCAGTCCCTTCATGGGAAACAAAAAATAGTCCACCACATCTCATATGTAGTAGCACACTAAGAAAATAAATTGAACACATTAGTTCCTACAACACATGCAATAGTATTCATTAATTTTGAATTGAGATCACATTATTTTTCTTGATCATCATCCAATTTTTCCAACTCTTCCTTAGGAATACAATAAGGCTTAACAACCTTTAAATAAACCCTTATTCCAAGATTTTTTAAATAAACAATCATACGGGCTTTCCAACATCCATAATTATTACTATTAATGTATGGAGCATAGATCATCAACATACCTTCTCTAGAATAAGTCATTTTAATATGTTTTTGTTTTAATCATTAACTTAGGATTTTTAGAGAAAGTAAATATTCTTGATTTTTCAAAAGAGTACAAAATTTTGAAGCACTTTGTTAAAAATATAATAATAAAAAAACAGGGCATAATAACTTGTTGATATAATATAGAATCAAAATAATTTTAAATAATAAAATATACCAATATATCCCTCCTCGGATACCACTTATTGTGTTAGAATAACTATGAACAAAACTAAGACACAAGAGGGGGGTGGGGTGGGGTGGGGGGGTGAATTGTGTTTTTCAAAAACTTTGATAGATTTAGATCACCTCTTTTATTATGCAGCAAACCTTTCCTTCTCTCTTAAAGATGAGTGAGAAGAAGAAATAAATAAGGAAAAGAACACAATGATGTATAGTGGTTCAGGTCACAAAGATCCCCTAGTACACTCCACCAATGATCAACTCCATGAGATTAGTGATTTTCACTAGTAGGTCCTCTTATATGAATATCTCTTAGCAACTGAGTGTAGGTAGTTGACACCTTATATGGATTTTACAAGGCCTCCTGGTTCTTTTAATAGGAATAAAAAATCCACAGATTAGTATAATAATATGACACTTTACCACGACTGATTCTGAGTATCCGAAACTCCAATAAATCAATAAAGATTGATTTGATTGAGAAAACAACTTTTACTTCACAGTTGTAGCAACAATTGACATATGTATTCAGATCTTCAATAATGCATAACAATAAATAAATATTCAATATTTCACATGATTTATTCAAACAATGATAAAGAAACCACTAGATAGATGTGTAAATATATATGTCGCCAAAGTGTATCTCGGAGAAATGCTTCTTCGATCTTGAAGAATAAGATATAGTAATAATATGAAGTAGTGATGAAAATAATAGTAGTGAGTTGATCAGATAGATCAAAACATGTATGTCTCCAGAGTGTAGTTCTGAAGGAAATGAACCACTTTTTGTTTTCAAACACATCTTTTCCTTAATGTATATTTTAATATCTCCTCTTTTTTTTTATGATTAATATTTTCTCTATATTTATACTATAGGTCTAATAGCTCCAGGTCAAACCAGCTCCATAAATATCACACAATAAATTTTTAATATTTTATTTCAAAAACACTCAAGAGAATTGTAACTTCCCTTAGTAATATAAACAATCTACTCTATTGAATACGGGCCATTGAATATCGTAGATTTAAAACTCCATCAGTGAATAGTCAAACATTGGGTTCCTCTACATAACAACATATTCCAAATGTAGGGTTGACAATGTATGGTTGTTTATAAATACATGGTTGATAAAAAATACTTTCCTTTCCTCAAAAATTGGGTTCCTTCCAAACTTAGGGTTGTTGAACAATACATTCCTTTCCTCAAATGTAGGGTTCCTTCCAAACGTAGGGTTGTTGAACAATAAATTATGCTTAAAAATTTAGGGTATGAACACTATTTCCAGAATAATTTTAAACATGTCCATAATACATTAAAAAATATTTCCTGTGGATCACAAACTTGAATGTATTTACAGAATAAATATTTTAATGAATATTATCTCCCCAAAATTCAATTAAAATAAACTTCATTAGTAACATAAATGTGGGATTTTGTGAGCATCAAAACCAAAAATAAATTAACTAAATCGTTGAATCAACACATGCTCAACAATGGAGAGTTATGAAGCTAAAAACATGCGATTGATCCCCAAAGTAAGGAATCCATATGGTTATTGCAGATAAAATTCCCCATCAAGAAAACCATATAAGAAAGTATTCTTATCATATAATTGATGAAGAGACCAATGATATACTGCTATAAGAGACATAAATAATTTTAAAAAGGCCATCTTAGAAATTGTGGAGAAAATTTTGAAATAATAAACACCATATATTTTAGTATAGACTTGGACACAAGGTGTGATTTAAGGTGATGAAGAGTACCATCAGTATTTAGATGGATTGTATAAATCCATTTGCTGCCAAAAACCTGTTTACCTATCAAAATAGGTATGATATCTTAGGTGTGATTGTCCTTTAATTCCTATAATTCATCTCACATTACTTTAATCTAACTAAGGTGAGATTTAGCCTCAAAAACCATATGAGGAACAAAGACCTTCTCTATAGTTGAAACTGGAGTGTTTGTGACCATAGATAATCCTTTGTAGGAATTTTTATACCTAGGATAAGATTGGAAAGAGAGAATACCTTTCTACAATGCAATTGGTAACCCATCCATGGGTGTGGCAGGAGCAATAAGTGAATTTGGGGAAATATAATCCTCGGTCACTGCAGGGAGCATGTTCAATGGATGATTAGAATAAAAAGGCCCAAAACAATTATCACCAAAGAATGATAAAAGGGGTAGTGGTGGGTTGATGGTGTGAGGGGTCCAATCATTAATGGGGGTATACAAGAAGGTTAAGGGTGGGGTGGGGGGGGGTGAGAATGAATATTCTTCATTGAAGGAGACATCAATAGAGATTACATAACACCTTAATTTAGGATATAAACAATGATATCCACCTTGGGTACGAAAGTATCCCAAAAATATGCAACGTAGGGCCTATGGGGAAAATTGGGAGAGATTGGAACGATTTTCATGAACATAACAAAGACACTCAAACTCATGTAGATGAAAGGGTGATGAGGTTGCGAGGTAAATAGAGCCTAAAATGGGCTCCCCCACTAAAGGATAGAGGATGGAAGATGATTTATAAGATAAGTGGTAGTATGAAATCATAAACTCAAAACTAAAAAGGCACTTATTTGTGAAATAATATAGTAGAAGTAGTTTACATAAGCTGATGATATTTATATTTGTCCATATCATTCTGTTGAGAAGTATCGAGGAAAAACATTTGATAAAGGACATCATGATCCATGAGAAATTTTTGAAGGGAATATAAATATTCTCATATATTGTTTGAGCATAGGTATTTAATAGGCAAGTATAATTGATTGTGAATTTCATGGTAAAATGGATTGAAAATATTAAACATTTTTGAATGATTATGAATAATATAAAACCATGTCATTCAAGAAAAATCATTAATGAAGGATACATAATAAAAATAATCAAACAAACTTGGGACTACTCTGGGACCCCACAAATTAGAATGGACTAAATTAAAAGGTTTAGACACATAGGAAAACAAACAAGGTACAAAATATGTTTGATGGTGTTTAGAAAACTATCAGGACTCACAATGGAAAGAAATGTGAAGATTGAGATGGGGGTGAGGGAATCTTCTGTAGCACTGAAGCAGGTGGATGGACTTAGAGAAAATGAAGTTACAGATCATGAACATTGGTGGATGAGAAATTAAGGGATTCCAGGACATCGAACATGTAAAACTCATCATGAAGATAACCTCTATCGAGATCTCAATTTGTCGACCACTTCTAAAAAACAATGCACAACTAATGAAAGTGTGGTGACACATTTTTTATTGTTGACATGGTCATTATAATATATGAAATCCATTTTAAAATTTATTGAATAGAGTCTAGAGAAATTTTCAAATTCTTTAATCCAAATGTAATGTTTTTTTTCTATAACTGCTACAAGTTGGGATGTGATAGATGTGTACTGTTTGGATAAAATATTATACCTCATATATAGGCAGGGTTTTTATTTATATATGAAATAAAGAGTAAATTTTATAGTCTTTATCGATGTGAGACTCAAATAATGAAAATATACAATACTCTAACACTCCCCCTTAATCTATTTATCATGCCAAGTTTGGTATATAAAATTGGAGATATGGTCCAGGAACCCCTTTTGTGAGAATATCTGCATGTTGATATGAGGTGTCAACATGGTTGAAGGCGATCCGATTATTCTCATAATTCTCTCAAATGAAGTGAAAATAAACTTAAATATACTTTTCCCATTCATAAAATACTAGATTTGTAGAAATATTGATTGAATATTGATTGTAATACCATATATGTACCAATTTCTAGATAGTATATTCAATCTACTATAGTGTTTATTATCCCCAAATAATCTCTGCAGTCACATGTGTCATGGCATGATACACTAACTTTTCACTTGATCAATAGATAACTTTATGATTATTAAGTTTCCATGTGATCAAATTTACTCCAACAAATACTACAAAACCAAACATATATCTCCTAGAAGAGAGAGTTCCATCATAATCAGCATCACAAAAAACCTCATTTTTTGTATTCCCATGATCAGAATATAAAATATCTAAATCCGATTCCTTTTTCACATATAAAAAAATATGAATAATAACCCCCACTATGTTTTTATTAGGGATTCCATAAACCAAATCACCTTGATAATCACAAAATCAATATCAGGTCAAGTCATCATCAAGTAGTTAAGATTTCCTATAAGTTGTTTATATTTATTATGTGAAGAGAACATTTCACTATCAGTATGAAGTGACTTCTCTCTAGGTTCTCAGAATGAGACAACTGAGTTAGCTTGTATCATGTGAGTATCTTGCAATAGATCAAGAACATACCTTTTATGAGATGGAAAAATTTATTTTTCACATCTAAAGACATCAATCCCCAAGAAATATTATAGTGGAACCAAATCCTTTATATGAAAATTTTGATGAAGGAAAGATTTGAGTCAATTAACGTTGGAACCATCATTACCATTAATGATAATGTCATCTAGATAGACTATGTACCAAAGTAATGTTGTCTACTAAAAATTGATGATAGAAAATATAAGAATCATTTATACTTTTACACATTCCAAATTAAAGCACAATGGTGCAGATGCAACAAAACCAAGCATGTGGTGACCACTTGATTCTATATAATGATCAAAAATGGAGACAAACCTTAGAGTAGTCTCCCTGAGAAAAAAACTCTAGTGGTTGCTGCATATAAACTTTTCCATCAAAAAACCATGAATAAAATAATTCTTAGCATCTGACTGATGGAGAGGCCAATGATAAGAGGTGGAAATAGATATAAGCGAACCAATGTCATATTTTCCACTGGAGAAATGGTTCCGAAGCAATCAATCTCATACATTTTCACATAACCCTTGGAAACAAATCATGATTTGATATGACTAATAGAGTCATAAGAATTGATTTAAAAAGTATAGATCCAATTGAATCTAACAACCAGTTTACTTGAAGGGTGAGAGATAATATCCCAAGTATGGTTGACTTTCAATGATAGAAGTTTATCATGCATATCCTTTAACCCGCTAGGACGAGATTTGGTCTCAGCGATAGTGTATAGTGTTGATTGAGCATCCAACATCTCAATATCCCAATAATTAGCCACAAATAACCCTTGATAAGAGTGAGAGTAAATGGGATGTTTCTAATATGAGTGTGTGCCTTGGTAAAGGGAAACATGTAACTCTGACGATGAAGGATCAGGAGTAGGTGGGTCATCAGGTGTGGTGGCGTCATCATGCTCTAGGGTGGAAGGTATGCAAGTTTAGTTATTATAAACCAGGACAAATTGTGATCCAACAACATCACTAAGAATAGATAATGGTGATGGTGGATTGAGAGAATAACATAATGTAACTTCAGAATCAAGAATAGAAGGTGATGGTGGGAAATTGGGAACATAAAAGATAGAGCGTTTGAAAAAGGAAACATCAATAAATAAAACATAACAAAGAAAATATAGATAAAAGTAGTGATATTTTCACTAAGTTAGAAAATATCTAAGAAAAATGAATCTGACAACGTGCTCATTAAACTTGGAAATCAAGGGGAGAATATCTCAAACATAATACACACAACCAAAAGCATGAAGAGGTAGCGAATGAGGATATGTGTTTGGGAACAAAGAATGGAATGGGGTATCCCCATTAAGAATGGATGATGAAAGTCTATTGATAATATAAGTTGTTGGGAGAATGGTACCTTCCCAAAAAATGGTCAGAGTTTTCATCTGAAATAAAACCGCATGAGAAACTTCTAACAGATTATGATTATTATGTTAGACAACACCATTTTTTTGAGGTGTATTAAGATAGTAATTATAATAAATAGTAACATGTGCATCCAAAAAAGACTATAATGGGCTAGAAAAATACTCATGACCATTGGTTGAGCACAAATAGTGAAGTTTAGAAGAAAACTGGGTAGTAATTTTATGATAATAGGAACCAAATATTGTAAAAATTTCAGAATGAGTTTTCAAAAAATAAACCAAGGCATAATTGAAAAATAATTGATGAAGGTGAAAAAATATCTAAAGGGTTTCAAATGTGTCTAATAAAGATTATCAAAACACGCATAAGTGATTAAACTCATGTTCGAGGATATACCATGCTTGATAAATGGGACTATGATAAAATCAAAAATGAAGAACCATTGTAAATGTGTGTATCTTACACCAAAGATACACTTTTTTTTTACCCCACCATAAAACAAATTTGAATGTGCTTGATAAAGATCACAAAGTGGTAGATGAATAACATCCTAGCTCTAGAGGTATCCATGGGATAATCAAAATAGCATGTCATATATGCGGGACTCTCCACCCTTCACAATGTGGTAGCATCTCATGATGCAAAGGACGTAGGATAAAAAGATCTATTGGTTTCAGGAATTATATCTAGGCATCGTGCGATCATCTACACACACAACCATCACATGGTTGTATTATGTATAAGTCTCAAGGATTCTCCTTGGGCTTTTGCATTTACTCATGTATTTATAACACATGAGTAAATGTTTCTTTGGAAACTCATACATCCTTCGTATGGATGAAACTTCTCTCGTATGTTTCATCGTATGAAATGGTCTTTAAATGATAACTTATATGAGAATACAAAATGGCAACATCTCATGAAAAACATCGAACCAAAGTGATGAAACCCATGCATGAAAACAATATATATATATATATATATATATATCATATATATATATATAAGGCATTAGGGCACATATACATCAATCTCTCACTTTTACTAAAGCCTAATATACTTTGGGTCATTTCACCTTATATTTTATTATAGATATAATAACTTGTGAAATCATATATATATTTTTTGGATATATTCAAAAACACTTTTGGAAAGCTATCATTAACTTCATCTTGTATCACATAATATGAGGTATCTTATGAATACCTATCCAAAATGATTTTAGATTAACTCTAAAATATTTTTTAGAGTATATATTTGATTCAAACTCAATATTAATTTAGTAAACCATAAATTGTGACCCAAAAATACTTTATAGCATCAACAACAAATATGAATCTCTGAATCCATATGTAAGAAAAGAGCGTCCTCTAGCGAAGTGTCAATGCTACTCAAACTATAAAGGGAACTGAAATGATATCAGTCAAACATTTATATCTCTATACCTATTTACACTAGTTTATATCATGTGAAAACATGAATTCTCATGTTTTACCTTTGTCCAATACATCGAGTGACCATGGGACATTGAGCATGTTAATCCTAGATAACCAACTAATATGTTGTTGATTCTTAGAGTATAGACTAATCTGATCGATGAATACATCACATGTCCTTTATCCTTATGGATAAGAACATAAAATATCCCTTATCTAGATATATATGCAATATCTAGGTGCATTCTCACACTCCCATGGTTTGTCTCAATTAAGGGCCCAGATGTCATATTCATCATAAGAGAGGAAAAGTATCATCTTGGTTAAGCTCCAATCAACAACATGATCAAAAACATACCCAACCACCCCCCGTATTAGCTAAGTCAATATGTAGAATTGCGTAATTAGGGTATCAAATTATGATGGTTCTCATGCTAGTTATCTCACTAACCTCATGTAATTGAGTCTCAAATATGTTCAATGCACCCCTAGTATACCTAATACATATGTATAACACTCTATATGGTATACCTAATAGGCCATCCAACACACATAAAGAATATTATTATTTTTTTGTGCCTTATGAGAATATTCTACATATATGTATGAAAATATCAATCTCTCTAACCTTAACATCACATCGTAACCTATAATATTCCATGAAGAACATTGGTTAGGGATAAACTCGAAGTCATACTTTGAGAGGTCAATTTTCACTACACTTCATGAAATGTATATCTATATATACATTTATGTAACCAATGTGAAATATTGATAAAGTAGATATTTACTTATAATATGATACATTTAATACTCTTAAAACCTTTTAATAATACTTAACAAACCCAACAAAAGCACCGATTTATCATATCATATATGAAAAACTATTAGATCAACCTTATGTTTGTTTCAATTTATAGGTTTTTCTAATCATTAAATCATATGTAATTCCTATCACATATCTATGTGAAAAATTAATAAAACTATCCCACTAAATTATTTAGTGAGAAACATATATGAAGTAATCTATTTTTAATAATAGTGATATTTAGGAATCATATTCCTAACTATTCAACTCTTTGAACATATTTAAACCTTTTAACTTCACATGATCGAATGCTATGATGTCAAATTATTTTTTATATTTATAACTCTTTCTAAGTTCATCATCGTCACCCTTGGAACCCAATTCCATCAATTTTTTTCATTGAAATAATGTAACTACTTATATTATTGTCTAATAAAACATCCTAAAATCTTTTAAGATATTATGTAAAATTTTATTTAACCTTAGGCTGGTATAATATTTTATTACTCCACTTTTAACTTATCTAAGTCAAAATATACTCCCACTAGCCTCTTACAAACTATATTCTTTTCACAATATTTTTTCTAGAATTCAACACAAACTATTTTGTTTTTAAGAAATAAACCTTATTTCCTATTTAGTATGAACATTTAACAAATAAACTATTATTTCCATATCATATGCAGTATTATATGTGTTTGGAACATTTTCATTTGAAAGGAATACTTTATTAAAATATACCACATAAGGGTGGAAGGAGCATTGTAACACCCCCAAATGATAAAGGGTTAAATGACTAAATGATATGACTCATGTCAACAAGGTGCACCTTCCTTTTCGGGAGCCTGTCTGATTAGAACTCCACAGTTAAGCGTGCTTGGCCTGGAGTAGTGATCAGGATGGGTGACCCTCTGGGATGTTTCCCAGGGTGTGTGTGAGTGAGGACAAAGCACACTGGAAAGGACATGTGTTGGCCTGTGGGGAATGTCATTAGTCAGATGACCCGTTCAGGCATGTGGGTGGACCCTAGGGTGGGCCCCACATGTCTTCGGGGTAACTGGTGGTACCTGGTAGGCCAGGACCCAACGACCATGTTAAAGCGGGGTGTCTGTGCTGTCCCCGGGACCCGGTTGTCACATTTGGTATCAGAGGGAGGTACCCAGCCTTAAGTGTGGTGCACTGCCTGGGTTGAGATGTAGGGCTCACAACGAGGACGTTGTGCTCTAAAGGGGGGGGGGTGATTGTAACACCCCCAAATGATAAAGGGTTAAATGACTAAATGATATGACTCATGTCAACAAGGTGCACCTTCCTTTTCGGGAGCCTGTCTGATTAGAACTCCACAGTTAAGCATGCTTGACCTGGAGTAGTGATCAGGATGGGTAACCCTCTGGGATGTTTCCCAGGGTGTGTGTGAGTGAGGACAAAGCACATTGGAAAGGAAATGTGTTGGCCTGTGGGGAATGTCATTAGTCAGATGACCCGTTCAGGCATGTGGGTGGACCCTGGGGTGGGCCCCACGTGTCTGCGGGGCAACTCGTGGTACTTGGTAGGCCAGGACCCGACAACCATGTTAAGGCGGGGTGTCTGTGCTGTCACCGGGACCCGGTTGTCACAAGCATATTTTCTTATATATTAACAAATATTTGGATAAATTTTTTATCCTGGATAATTTTTTCCCATATTACCTCATACTTGTTCAAAACAACTCTTTTTTACCAAACATCATTTCTTATCACATAATAGAAATGATATGAAGATGCATATCTTTTAATTAGATTAATTTGATCTTGATAAAATCCTTTACATTTAAATCCTTGATGTAGTAACTATTTACTCCATCTGATGAATATCAATTATTCTTTTAATTTTGAACTCCTGTATGTTTAAAACACTTTGTAAAATATACATTTGGTATCATACACATTTCAAAATCAAATAATTAATTTCTATAAAATCCATACCTGAAATTAAAATTCCATGGAGTTTCACAATCTATTTCAGATATATCTTGGATAATCCAATCATATTGAATTATTACTCTTACTTCATAACAACCCTAGGTTTCAATAAACTTTGAATGACTTCTTGAAAAAAAATTATTAATTTTTTCAATAAACTTTTATTCTTCTGATTTGAACTTTTACCCACTTGTATTATCTATATAGTACTTTATAACCTTGACATCATATGTATAGTTCACAAACACACACATACACATATTCTAAACACTTTGAGAATATCTGGTCAAAAATATTTGAATTCAGTAACATTGTCAGAAAATTTCCATAGTCAACAATAGGATAAATTCTCTAACCAGAACAAGACATTTTTAGTCTCCCCATAAATCATGTTATAGAATTAATCATATAATAAACCATGTGTATTAAAAATACCCATCTCATTTTATTTAAACAATTATTGTTTACATGCTCTTCTCATGAGCTAAATGAGATAAAAGTACACATCTTATGAAAATTTATCCAAGCTTTAAACATCCAAGTTATCAATGTAGCAGCTTATTTGATCCATTAATTGAAAGAAAGCTTCAAGTTTTAATTATTTTCATCATATGAACTTTTTTATATTTACAAAACTTTGAAACACATACTATTAATATTAAATATCTTTCAAAATAATAGAATTTATTTCTATAACCAATAAAATTTTAAGGAAAATTTTAGTCTCATTGAGTCATAAACATATTAAATTATATTGAATATGATTTGAAACACCCAATAATATTGATTATATGAGACTAAAATTCCTTATATCATTTTTCATCTAATGCCTTTTAATCCTTGAATGGGCCACTCTATGCGTCCATATGCATCTATATTCACTTTTTGAACAATTTCAACACTTGGTTACTCAGGAAGAAACTTTTATGAAACATAGAATTTTCCTGAATAAATCTTCTTCAATTACCAGTCTTAGCTATTGCTTTCATTAAGATTCTCCTTCCAAGGATTGATCATGATATTTATCTTAATGATGATGATGATATTATCTATAACAGAATCTTTTATCAGATCAGTATCATGTTTTATTACCACTTAATATAGAATTTTATTAAATAGACTCCCACTAAAATTATGACCTCTTCTAAATCCATCAGATCCATTAGTGGTACAAGATCCATATTCCATTAAACAATGAATATTCTAGGACGTTCATCTCACTAGTTAATTTTTTAGGTATAGAATCATCCCAATAGAAATAGTTGTGACTCATGGATAATTGAGTGGATAACCTTTTTATCTTAATCCATCATATGGATTCACTCAAGTCAATTCCTCTTGTATCCTAACTTCCCAACTAATTGTCTCCCAAAGAAAATGTAAAAAACAAGCTAACATTGGACAATCTAGGGGAACTCATCTAAGTCACAAAACTAACCAAAAAGGCAATCCTGTATCACTTATTACTTATTTTTATTACACAAGATAATCTATAGGCACTCGACTATGGAATGAAACTACCTGGTTGGATGATTGATGTCTTGAAAAGTGACGCCTTGGAAGGAATATCACATTCAGTATTTAGGGGATTTAATCTCACTATATCATCTCATGTTATTACCTTTATGTATGCATGCTTCTAGTAATTTATTTTGGAATCATATTCCCTCTAAAAAATCAATATGTTTAAACCATACCGATTTGTAACTCTTTACACAACCCACAAGCTTGTTTTACTGACCCAAAATTAGAAGTTAAAAATATTCATGCATATCTAAATACAACATATGAATAAGGTATATAAAAACTTCATGTAAATTTTTATAATTATATGATATTGAAAATATCCACATGAGTAATCCTGAAAAGATATATAGCCAACCCCATTCACCAACCTAAACATGGCATAAGCCTCCAGGTATGTAGGTAGTCCGATCTCAAGTCCCTCTACCTGAGGATACTTTAGTCAATAGATAATTCAATTCATCATAACTCTAAAACCTAATATTCACAAAATATATCAGGAAACTAAATTCAAGCCCATGACTTCAATTACAAACTGATCTCAAGGTATATGAAAAGATAAACTCATTCTCATACCTTGCATGTAATTTAAGTCTCTATCCTATAAGTAGTTAAACATTTTAAACTAAAGAATACATCATTCATCATATAAATAGTTTATAACTGTGAATAAAATAGGGAAAAACCTTTAAATAAATTAATAATCCAAATATTTAAACATGAGATAAATATTTATGAATAATTAAAAAATAATATCTAATTATAAACATCTTATAATTTTAGCATTATATTATGGACATTCCATAAATATGAACATAAAATTTTATATTCATTCTATAATTTTGAATATAAAAAATTTATATTCATTCTAATATGAACTCTTTCATATTATCCATTATATGGCATATTATTTTAAATACATGATATTTTTGAATTATAATTTTTTTTATAATCCAATTTCCTATTATGTAAATATTTTACAAAATCTAATCAAATATTTATTAACCTTTAAACTTTAATTAAATCAATCACCAAAAATATTTTTGACGTGGTTTAAATAATGTTCTAAATAAGGGCCCTTTAATTTGAACAATTCAAATTAAATAATTATGAAAAATTCATAATTTAAATATAAACATTTTATATTTTGACCTCATTTCATAATTTATAACCCTTTATAAATTATTTATTATGTTTTCTAAATAAAAAAATTTATTTCTATATCATAAGACACACTATATAATTTGTTTAAAAGACATTTTAAATATTAACATTTAATATTTGAGATTTTTATTCATAAACATTTAATTATTTATAAATAATTTATAATTAATTAATCTATAAATAGTTTATAAATTAAAATACCTAATAATACCTTTTATAATGATTTAAAAACATTTTTATAAACCATTAAAATCATTTTATATGTTAAAAACATTTTTAACAATTTTTAAAACATTTTTGTTTACCCTTACATAGATTCTCTAGTCTGTATAAGGTTAACCTCCTTCTACCCTTACCAAGACACTCTATATAAGGGTAATCTGATTCTAGACCCTTCAAGTCATGGTAGAACCAGTTTTATTAATGTTGCGTAATTGTTGACCTCCATTTATGTCAAGGTAACGTGTTAGTTACTTTCACACAAGCCTTTAAAACACATATCTACCTTTACATACCCAATTTATATAAAGGTAAAAACCAGACTACCTTTACACAACGCAAACATAAATGTAATGACCCTCAAATGAACCATTTTAGGTAAAGGTGAGGCACTTATTACCTTTATACAGTTTAAAGAAAACCATGAATACCCTATGTGAACCCCTTCAAGTCAAGGTAAGTCACATGTCACCTTTACATGGACACTCACGTATAGGTATCACCTTGGTTACCTTTACACGTAAAGGTATCCAACATTTTAGCCTATCTATGTATAGGTAAGGAATTTTCTATCTTTACACAACCCATCTGCATAAAGGTAATTCCTTGTTTACCTTCACATAGCCCTACTATGTAAGGGTAAACTGGTTTTCTAGATTTTTGAAAAACCTAAAAAATGATGTTCTATTTTTGTTTCTTATTAATTTCAACAAAAGTTTTCATAGAATAAACCATGGGATCCCTTTGATACCACTGAAGGGTTTTAAATGAGTCCAATAAGGATTATGAGAACATGCAGAAGCAATTAAACTCATGTATGAGGATCTACCATGCCAGACAAATGAAACTATGATAAAACCAAAAATAAAGAAATGTTATAAATGTGTGTAACTTACACCAAAGAGACACTTCTTTGTTTTAACTACATTTTAAGAACTTCAACTTTTCTTGATAAATATCATAAAGTGGAAGTCGAATGACATCCCACCTATGGAGGTATCCACAGACTAATCAAAATTGCATGTCGTACATGCTGGAGTCTCTATCCTCCACAATGTGCTAACATCACATTATGAAAAGGAGACATGAGAAAGAGAGATTTTGGTTTTGGGAAGTATGAACAAGCATCGTGTGATTATCCACACACACACACACACACCCATCGTATGGTTGTATTATGTATAAGATTGTATTTACTCATGTTCTTATAATACTTGAGTAAATTATACTTTGGAAACTCATGCATCCATCATATGAATGAAACTTATGCCACATGTTTCATCTTTTGAAATGGTCCTTTAATGATAGATTATATGGGAATAAAAATTGGTAGCATCTCATGAAAACCATCAAACTAAAGTGATACAACCCATGCATGCAAACAACCTATATATATCATAAATATAAAAGGATTTTGTGAATATATCAACCAATAATGACGACCCAATTTAAAAGGACTAGGAATGGGTCCCCATATATTATAATGAACCAAATGAAAAGGACTTGAGGCATGTATTATCTCCTAGGGAACATAGGTGACATAGTTTTTTTGCATAATGATAAGACTCACAATCAAAAGGAGCAACATTACCCAACTTTGAACAAAGAATCTAATGTACGGGTGCAGGTGGATGGACAAGGTTATTTTTAGCAATGCCAAAGGATTGATGTTGGATTTATTAATAATAAGTTTTTTTCCTATAATCTGGTCAAGGTTTATTGAAAATGGTTAAGGTCAATTAGTAATATGTGTGTTGGAATCTCAATAAAGCAAGTTAGATTTGTTGACAACACATATTGAAGAAGACCAAAGTGTTTAATCACTTCTTAGGATATTTTTTTATCCCAAATATGTTGGTTAAGGTATTTTTTTGACATTAATATTTATATAAGTGTCAAAAAAGCGATGATTGGCCAAGTGGAAGATGTTTGGAGGCATGTCGGATGTGAACTTCATGGAGTGTGTTGCATAAGAGTGAAAGCTAGCCAAAATGGGAAACACCATTCCATAGTGGTGGATATAGTGCATCTAGATACACTATATATATCATACTCTGCGTCATATATGAGATGTTGGAGAATGTACTAACCTGTAGTGTGTACAACTACACTGTAGAAGTTATGTTACATGAAACTCAAAAAGTTTTTCCATGCTATATTCATGTTGGAAATGACGTAGTTCTATACGTAAAGGTAAACATGTGAGGCTATGTAGGGTAACCCATGAGCTTCCTCATATCGTGTAAAGGTAGATCCTAGCTCACGTAAGGGTATAATTGGTATTCTATTACCCAAAAGGGTAAAATGATACCTATGTAAAGGTAAATCTGAGTGTTAAGAATGTGGGTGTGTGTAATGTATTCATTAGTATTTATAGGGGGTTGTTCGTATAAAGTAGGTGTGTTTGTGCCAGAGATAGTTTTGTCTTAGGTTTATCTTTATCTGGTTGTCTAGGATGATAAGGTGAGGATTGTTGGAGTGGTTGGAGTAATAAGTAGGAGTGAGCGGTATTAGGAGGGGACAATATCAATTTTTTGGAATTTTCATTGGTAGAAACTTGGAGGTCGGGTCCTTGGGAGTCCATGGATGGATATTTTGGGAGTGGTCTTTCCTAGAGAGAGAGATATATTTTCTTCTCTTCATCTCCTTCTACATATTCTTATTTTTTCTACTATAATTTTATCTAATTCCCACTAAATTTATTTACTATTATGTTGTTGATATCTTCCTCCTACTTTTATTTCACTGAGCATCCCACTGTTATGTTAGATACCTAACAATTGAAGCTCTCATTGAGAGTGACAGAACTGAAGGACAATCATAGTTGTTCAAAATTCATGATATATTGAAGTATATTGGAACAAAATATCACTAGGAAGAGACAAATGCTGAGAAAACCATGAACACTGGAGGTGGACACATTTGTAGATGTGATTCACGATCATAGGAGAAAGTTGTGTGTTGGGAGCAGAGGAAGAGTCATTAATAGACATTGAGGTTAGAGGAAACTGTTGAGGATTGATGGAGCACGTAAGCTGGGAAGCCAAATAGAGTAGTCTTGTGTTGACATTCAGAGGTTTTCATTCATTGAGAAGATGGCATGAGGTCTAGGTGTTTGTTTTGAGTATTTTGTTAACTGTTTCACATCATGAGTGAAAAAAGGGAAAAATCACTAGAAAAAAGCAAAAAAAGGAATATTGACTTGTAATAATTTCTCTCTCCTTTACCTAACCTATTTTGTGAAATTAGTTGTGAGACACATATTTTGATGGGGGACAATCTTTTCTTGATGATCACAATGAGGTTGAAGTGAATTCCTCCCTATTTGAAAGAAGAAAAGCATAGAATCATGAATTGTTTTAGAGGAGTCCAATATGGAGCATTTTTTTAGCGTGAAGACAACAAATTTACTAGAGATTTAGTCATTAGTGAAATATTTTACTAAATTTTAGGTAGAACATGCAAGGAAGGAATATGAGGAACTATAGTATCTGTGGGATCAACTTTTGGAATTGACAGAGTTAGCTATTCAACAACATTCTAAGGAGTAGCTTTTTTCTAGAATTTCAACACATTTTACTACAGAAGAAGTTAATCCGAGCATACATCTAGAAGAACGAGTGTGGAAAAAGTGATTTGATGTTCCTGTAGAGTTAGTTGACCCAAATACCAATAGTACTACTGAATTTAAGTAAGGAAATATTACCACTGATGCTGAAATTGGCTGTGAGATTTTTGCTTTTTCTAGAGGTAGTGGACATATATCTTGGTGAGCGACAAGTACGGAAACCATTATGGAGAACATCTTCACACTGGACTATAGTCTCTTGAAGGATCAAAAGCTTAAACCATCACCATGAGAGATTTTTCAATAGGCCATGTAAACACTTTTTGAGAAGCCATTGGTTATGGGGACTATATAAAAATGTTACAAAAAAGGTTACAATAGGGGGGATGCTAAAGGAAGGAAAGGCGATAATGATATTTTCTTGACCAAAGATGTATAACTTAGGAGGAGGATGAGTGTAATAAAAGTTGTTTTTTTAGATTTAATATCCTTAATGAAGTATGGGATACTAGAGATCATAAATGGGATTTATAGTTTTAAGAACCAATGCACCAGAAGGCTATTGATTGTGGAAAAATGGGTGGCTGGGTTTTGGAGGTACACCTTTGGGATATGGTGGTTTTTAAGGGGGAGGTAATGTTAGGAATGTGGGTGTGTGTGTTGTCTATATTATGATTTAGAGGGGGTTATCCATATGAGGTAGGTGTGTATGTACCATGGAAAATTTTGTATTTAGATTTTCTTTAGTTAGTTTTCTAGGATGAGTAGGTGATTTTTGCTGGAGTGGTTGGAGTAAAAAATAGAAGTGAGGGGTGTTGGGATAGGACACAATTCATTTTTTGGATTTTTGGTTGGAAGCAACTTGGAGGTTGGGTCCTTGGGATATTACATCTAGCTCTTCCAGAAGTAGTATTTTCTAGATAGAGGGTTTCTTATCTTTATCTACTTCTAACTCTTATTCTTATTTCTACTATAATTCTGTCTAATTCCTTCTTGTTTGAACCTCCTTATTTTAATGATCACAAAACATGTTTGTTATGTTTCTAGAAAGCTTAATGTTTTATGATACTAAATATTTTTCTATTAAATTATGAAAAAACTTGGCTAATTGCTAATATATCATTAGTTTAACAGATCTACTATCAGTTATGGTGTGCTTCCATTAGATATACTGCCAAGTTGATATACCATTAGATAAATATACCACCAATTAGATCCACTACTAGACTAATCTTCCGCTATCTTGATCTACCATCAGATAGATCTACCACCAGTTAGATATACCACTAGATTGATTTACCCTTAGAGACATATACCATTAGACACATCTACTAACAATCTATGGTACTTCTAGGATGATATACAACTAGTTTGTGCTATTATTCTATGATTCTATCACCAGGATGAGCTAACTCCAGAGTTTTATCATTGTTGTCCAAATTAATTTTAAAATATAATTTCTCCAATGGATAGTTTAACAAATTAAATGCAATCAACCACACAAGGATTTAATAATAATTATTAATAAACTAATCCAAAGATACATTAAATAAAAATTTACAATTTTATGATTTTGTGATCAGTATGAGGATTTAGGTTATATTATCATTATTATCCAACAAATAATTGGACTTGGAGCAATATAAATTCAGAATAACTCCATCATGCACCATAGTATTAATACATGCATAGAGAAAATTGACTTTTATATGATGAATCAAAGACAAATCCTAATACACCTATGTGTGTAAGGACTCTAGACATCTATATACTAAAAATAAAAGGAATTTACAGACCTTCATGATACTCTTTTTTGCTGTACATTTTATGGAACCAACTCAAGATTCTTACAAAGACAGATTCGAGGACCTCTAAACATCTGAAGATATTTAGATAGAACAACATCATTTTCCCTTATCTAATCACTTTATATTTATGTTTATGCTTTATATTTGAGTTGTGTTTAGTTTTACTCTGTTTATTAGTAATACATAGTATCCTGTACTTAACTAGAGAGTGATAAACACTATCTCCTAAACATCTTTATTTGTATAACCATGACAACTATGGAAGAGGTCGTGTGTGACTTGTACATGTTTTTATCCTACATATAACTTTAGAAGAGGCTTTTTGTTTGAAAAACTGTGTATACCATTGTCTAAAAAACTAGATCTAGGTTGTGGATCAAGTTTATTCTTTAATAAATTTCTTGGTAGTAGGTGATTTACAAGTGGAGGGGATGAAGTCTCAACTTGAGACCAAACCCCTTATTTAAATTCCACTGTGTGTTTTTTTAGTTTTATTTTTTATTTTTCAAAGTTCAAAACTGTATATGTTTTAAAATATCTATCAAAGATTTACTCTAATAGTTAATATTAATATGTGTTATATATAGAGTGTTTCAATCATGTAATTTAGTTTAAAAAGTTAAAGTGATTTCAAAGATTATTTTAATAAGTAATTGATCATGCTTTGAGAATCTATTTGAAAAATAAAATTATATATTTCTATGGTTCTGATTAACTAGGTGTTTTTATAAAATTTTGGGATTTAAGTTTTACATTGATTTTAAATAGAAATTTTTATTTGAAACTAAATTCACCCCCTCTTGAGTTGTCCACTCTGACCAACATTTGGTATTAGAGGAGTTTCAAAATATCTTTTTACTATGACCTAGTTGAAAATTAAAGATCTTAAATTTCTGTTTATTCTAAATTTATATCTTTATGTATAACAATAAATAAGATTGAACCAACACTAATAAACCTCCTTATTTTAATGGAACCAATTATGTTTAATGGAAGATTAAAATGAAAATTCATATTGAAATCATGGGTTTTGAAATTTAGACTATCATTGAGGATAAATATGAATTACCCAAAACAAATAGAGATGAATGGAGTGGTTCTACTAAAGTATCTTATAATAACAACTATAAATATATGAATGATTTATATTGTGATTTAGGATATTAATAGTTAAATATAATATCTATCTGTACCATTACATTTGAGATTTGGGATACCTTGATGTTTTTCATAAAGGAACTTCTAATGTCAAATAAATGTGTTTGAATACTTATACTATTAACTATGAAACCTTTAAGATGAAACCCGATGAACCAATTTATGATATGTATCTCAAGTTCAATGAGACTATGAAAATGATTCATTCACCCAGGAAACCAATTATTAATAAAGATCAAGTGATGCGCCTATTAAGATGTTTACCAGATAGATGAAGAGGAACTTTAGTTTCAATTCAAGAATCATGTGATATAAGTAAGTTGCTTGTTAAAGAGATAATAAGAAAGATCTTAATGTATGTAGAGGAACTTAAAGTGAACATATAAGAAAAATATGAACCAAATTTGAAGTTATTAGCCTTAAATACTTATAAATCAAAGAAAAAAAAGGAAGATTAAGGAAGAAAACTCATGCGATGGAGAATCATCTTCAGACAGTGATGAAGAAATGGATCACCTAGCCAGATGATTCAAGAAATTTTAGAAAATCAATAAATTATTCAAGAAGTAAAACTATTAACATAAGTATAAAAATAGAGGTTACTAAAGAAAATAATGGGAAAAGGATAATTCTAAAAATGAAATAATATATTATTAATACAAGAGAAAATTTTATATCAAAGCATACTATCCTAAGTTAAAGTTTAAGAAAAAGTATGAGGAAAATGATAAGTGATATAAGAAGGCTATGAAAGCAACATGGAGTGATTCAGAATATAGTTCAAGTGATACAGACTTAAGAAAAGAGTATAATCATGATAGAGCCAATATGTGTTTTATGACAAACACATCTAAGGTATCTATTTTTTTCTTTTGAATCTCCTGTTCATAATTCCAACCTTTCTGAAAATGAAAATAGTGAATAAAACATGTCTGGTGAAGAAATATTTGAACATTGTAGTATGATGAAGGACACATTAAATGAACTTAAATATATATACAATAGTTTAAAGTAGCATAATTACTTGTCTTCTCACGTTAAAATAGATCTTAGTATAGAAAAGGATAAAAATTATCAACTTCTAAAATAAAATAATGAGATAAAATTATAAAATGAAAAATTAAAAAAAGGATTTGGAGAGATTCAAAAATATAGGAAATACCATAACCTAGATTCTTAGAAAGAAATCTGCACCTAAGTATACCATTGGAATTGGATACCAACCTAGACAGAGAAATATCAATAAGAATAAATTTATTTATAGTTCTAGTTCTATAAGTTCTATGAATACTTCATATTCTTATGGACCTAATAAATTTTTTATTTCTAAAAGTCTCATATCTTCCTACAAGAAACCTATTAAACTATTATAGATTCCCAAATCCCCAATTAGTAACATCTTTGGACCTAAAAATATATGGGTACCAAAATCATTTATTGTTTAATTTTTTATAGGAAACCTGATTGATAAGTTACAATAAGAACTTATGATATCAAGATAGTGGCTTATCCAGACACATGAATTAGTATTATTAAAACTTTAATAACCTAATCAAATTTGATGGTGGACATGTCACCTTCGATGATACTGCAAAGGAAAAATGATTGGACTTGGTAAAATTGGTAACTCTAATAGTGTTTTAATTTCCAAAGTTTTATTTGTAGATGGATTAACGTATAATATTATTATAATATTATATCTATGTGATGATGGTTTTAATTTTAAGTTTGAAAATAGTGAATATAAAGTTTTTAATTACAAAAATTATTTACTTTTCACTGCTTTGATAAATGATAATGTATATTCTTTTAATTTAAATTCCTTATTTTCTCAAAAACATTTCTAATATAAGTGCCCTTCACAAAGAGTCCTGGCTCTGGCATGGGATACTAGGCCATTGAAACATACATTCAATTATAAATATAACTAGAAAAGGGTGAGTCAAGGATCTTCCTAAACTATAATTACTAAATGATAAAGTCTGTAACCCATGTTAAAAAGGGAAATAATACAAAATATCTTTCAAACCAAATAAAGAAGTTTAAAATTCTCAACCCGTAGAGTTGGTTCACATGGATTTGTTTGGAACCTCTAGAATATCTATCTTAAATGGGAAGCACTACATTTAAGTTCTAATAGATGACTTTTTTATATATACTTGGGCATTCTTTATAGCTCAGAAAGTTGAAGGTTTTTCATATTTTTCTAAGTGCTAAATCAGTATAAAATCTTAATGGGTTTAGAATTAATACCTTAAGAAGTGATCATGGTCATGAGTTTGAAAATCAAGATTTTAAATCATTATGATCAAAACGTGGCTATAATCATAACTTTTCTGCTCCCAGGACCCCATAGTAGAATGGTGTAGTAAAAAGGATAAATATAACCCTATAATAAATTTCCTAAACCATGCTCAATGAGTATGAGTTACCTATTTATTTTTGGGAAGAAGCTATGAATACAACCTGCTACATAATCAATATAGTTCTTATAATATTACTTTTAAATAAAACCCCATAAAAATTATGGGATGGAAGAAAACCAAAGGTTAATTACTTTAGAGTTTTTGGTTGAAAAGTCTTTATTATTAATACAAAGGATAATATTGATTTTTCTATACAAGAATGATGAAATAATTTTCCTTGGATATTCTACAATGAGTAAGTCATACATGGTATTCGATAAAAGGACTAAGATTGTGGAGGAATCTGTAGATGTCAAGTTTTATGAAATGGATCCACATGAGTATAATAATTATTTATACAACCTTAAAGATGATATGTACAATAAAAATATAAATTCTAAACCTTTTAAAAGTTCTATGAAACATGCATAAAAACATTCTTGTTCTAATGAACAACCTAAAACCGAACCTGTAAAGGATAATGAAATATCTAGTACTTATTTTCCTAGAACTATTAGGAATCATAAATATCATCCCTTATATGATATAGTTGGAGACCTAGATAGAGGAACATAAACTAGAGATTCTATTATAAATCAGACTGAACATCAAGTTTTCTTGTCACATCTTGAACCTAATAACATCAATGATGCAATTAATGGTGAATTTTATGTAATGTCCATGCAATAAGAACTCAATAAATTTGAAATAAATAAATTATAGGAACTATTGGATAGACCTAAATACATTATAACCATTGTAACTAAATGGGTGTTCAGAAATAAAGTGGATGAGTTAGGAAGAATAGTTATAAACAAATCTAGATTGGTTATACAAGGATATAGTCAAGAAGAAGGTATTGACTATGAGAAAAAATTTGTACTAATAGCTAGACTTGAAGATATTAGAATACTTATTGCCTATGAAACACATTTTAATTTAAAACTAAATTAGATGGATCTTAAGAGTGCATTCCTAAATGCTTATATAGTTGAGGATGTATTTGTTGAACAACACCCTGGATTCCAAAATGCTCATTTTTCAAATCATGTTTTTAAATTAACAAAAGATTTATATGATTTAAAACAAGATTCAGAGCTTAGTGTTATAGGTTAATATCATTTTTTTATTTATAAAGGTTTTACTAAAGGAATACATGATCATACTTTATTTATAAAAATAATTTCAAAAGATGTTTTATTTGTACAAATTTATGTTACTGAAATATTTTTTGGATCATCTAGACATTCTTTGTATACTTATTTTTCAAAAATTATGCAAAGTGAATTGGAAACGAGTTTAATGGGTGAGTTAAAATTCATCCTTGGTTTTCATATTTTTCAAAATAAATATGGAATTATTATAAATAAAAATAAGTACACCAAAAATATTTTAAAATCTTTTGGTATGGATAGCACAAAGAGTAGTGATACTCCCATGAGCACAACCTGTAAATTAGATCTTGATGAAACAGGAAAATCAATTGATCAAACCAGTTATAGAGGTATGATTGGAAGTTTTCTATATTTAACTTCTAGTTGGACGAATATTATGTTTAGTGTATATATGTGTTCCCATTTTTAAGCAAATCCTAAAGAATCACATTTACTTACTATCAAAATAATTTTTAAATACCTCAAGTATAAAACCAACATAGGACTATTTTATCCTAGAGGAAAAGAATTTAATTTAGTGATTTATTCAGATATATATTTTTTTGTTTGTATGTTATATAGAAAATACACCTTTGGAACATGTCACCTTTTGGGCAATTCAATAGTTTCATGGTGTAGTAAAAAGAAAAATTTTGTTTCATTGTCAACTGCTGAGGCTGAGTATATAGCTACAGGAAGTTGCTGTGCAAAAATTATATGGATGAAACACACTTTACTAGAATATGGATACTAATTTCAAAAAATCCCTAGAAATTTTGATAATACAAGTGTGATAAATATCTCCAAGAATCCCATATCTCATTCCAGGGTAAAACATATTGATATAAGACATCACTTTTTGAGAGATCATTTCCAAAAAAGGTGATATAACACTTAAATTCATTAGAACCAAACATCATCTTGCTGATATATTTACAAAGACTTTGAATTATGATAGATTAAGATATATCAGACATAAACTATGAATGATAAACTTTGATTAGTTATTCATATTTAAATTTACTTTTTAAAAAAATTCCATAGTTAGCGATCCATCATTGGAGTTCTACTATTAGTGATCTTCCATTGGTGATCCACCATTGGTGATCTACCATTGGTGATCTACCATTCATGATCCATTTTTAAAGATCTACCATTGGTTATCCACTATTGGTGATCTACCATTGGTAATACACTATTATAGATCTATCGTTTGAGTGTTTCCAACTGTATTCTACCCTTCATATTTATTTTCTACAATTAAATTTTTATTGGGTTTATTTATTTATATTTTATTATATTTTTAAATTCTAAATCCATAAATGATAAAATCACCTAAAAATCAGAATTTTATAACCCTCTCACTCATGCCTCCTTCACACCTTCCCTTATCATTTCTCTCTTGACCTACAACCCTCCTTGCATTCACCCTTATTTCTTAAAATTAGTGAAAAGATGGTGAGATTCAAACATGTTGCTATTTAATCTCTTGAAGGATTGCATCTATCATAGTAATTATGAGGTGAATCTATCCAGTACACTGTTGTCAAACTAAAGAACCCCCAACTCTCATTTTGAGTTTTTGTTGCTAAAAAGGAAATAGATTCTGAATGGTTATATTCAAGAAAGTCACTAGTACTGAATGTTATCCATGAAAAAGGATGGATTTAATGGTTTTCAAGGAACGACCAACCATTCTATCCTAGATTGGTTCACCAGTTTTATGAGTTTATAGAGTATGATTTTGGTGAAAATAAAGATTATATTAGTTCTATGATTGATGGAAAAGAAATGATCTTTTCATCTAAATATTGGTTCATATGCCTCAATACCTCATGAAGGTATATCTGGTGATTTTCAGGGATCCATTACCAAAAATAGTGAGTTTTTCATGTATGAGGTTGCATTATTGGAGTTAATTAGAAATGATGCTATAAAAATACCTACAGCTGTAGAACTTGATGGGGGAAATGTAGGCTTTTATTTAAAATTTTCTAAAATATACTTTGTCCTAGGAAGGGGGACTTTAACACCATGAGGTACCAAGATGTGTTTTTATTATTTATTATTAAAATAAGAGATAAGATAAACTTATACAGGTACTTGATGGTATATATGATGGGAATGAGAAATAATTCATCTAGATCTAATTATTTAATCTACCCCAAGATCATTTTGGCTATGTTGGAATCCAAAAATTTAGTACCATAAGATAAAGATGTTGAAATCAAATGTGGAGGTTTCTGTCTAAGTTAGATTTCCTACAAGAGAATGAAGGTTAATTGGAACCCTTATATGAGGAAATGGGTGGATGATAATGATAATATTTGTGATAATTTTAACCCTAGGAAGCACTCTTCCATACCTAGAGACTTGGTTGATCCTGGCTTAGAGCTAGATGAAGTTGTGTTCTATTCCTATGATGAGTAAGTTGAGGTTGATATTGAGGAAGAGGAATTTAAAGGTAGGGAAGAAGAGTCAATGAATATTTTAGTTGAGGAAGTAAGTGACCCTAATTTGGTCAAAAGAACTTATGTTTGTTATGGATTTGTTAGTCCATCTCTTTTCATTCCTACTAGAGAAAGTTTACTCAATGGAGGTAAATATTCTGAGGAAATTGAAGTTTCAAATGAAAATTATTCTGAGAGATATTCTTATGAGAGATCAAGGGATGATTTTGAAGTGTTTGATGATTAAAAATATGTAAATGATGATGCGGATTAGGATTTTTAAAGTCAATATGGAAATGGTGATGAGGTTCAGGCTTCTAAGGGTCAAGTTGAGGATGTTTTCTTTGATAGAGATGAGGAGAGAGCACCAGCTAAAGGGGAGAAATCTTGAGGAGATTCTTATCCAAGGATTGGATATTTAGAGTTAGAAGATGATGAAAATTATTACCATGATAGTCCACCTGATCAGGGTGGACTTTCCATATTTATTTCCAAAAAATATCCTAAGGGATCTTTAGTTGAATAGATTGATGAGGCCATACAATTATAATCTTTTCCTTCCAATGTTCTTGTAGTTGAGTCTCTACATGAGGAGACTGTCTTGACTAGACAAGAGAGGATTCCATCTCATCCTCCTTCTCCTTATCTTCCTACTAGCTATGTTACTAAATAGGATTTGGATGACTTTAGAGTAAGACTGTTATAAGATATAAGTGGGATAATCAGATCCGTACCTCCTCAAGAGACCAAAATCAGTGAATCCGATAATAGAATGAATATTAAAATTAGTAATCTCTCATATCCATCATAACATGATTTGGAAAATGAAAGAAAAAAAATTGAGAATAAATGGTTGGATGATTAGATGGAATAGACTAGATCTATCATGTAGGAAATGAGTGGGAGCCTTGACAAAAGTTAGTTATCTCTTCTGGGGATATCAGAGTCTCTACCTACATCCAATCCTTTCACTTATAGTGCTCTACCTCACACTACTTCTTTAGTTGATGAATAATTTTTAGAGAGGAACTGCATATAGTCATGGGTGATATTTTAACATATCGTTAAAAGGAACTTCTTCAGATAAAGGAACATGGTGAGAATATTTATAACCTGGTTAGTGAATGATTTAATGAGGATATGAGTGATAGGGAGACTATAATTAAAGAAATTAAGTTTTAACTTTCAAGGATTTATAAAAAGATTGAGAAAAATTATCACTTTAAGTTTCTTTATGAGAATCTAAGAATGCCTCATATGGTTAGGGAATTCAAAGATCAAGTGAATCATCTCATGGTTTTGTCCCCTTTTCTCAAGATCTTCATGGAAGATAAGAAGGATTTATTCAAAGTAATAGAGTGTAGTGGAAACATTATTAATTTTTTTTTTCAGTTGATGATACATTTTCTTCATTCCTCTGGGACTATAATAGCGGTACCTCAGGCTATACCCTTTTCTTCTCTTACAACTACACCCTCTTTTTCACCCCTTACTATAGCTTATAAACCTTTTGGAATGACTCTAGTTAAGGAATTTTCGCATATTAGGCCTATCATGATTAGGGAACTTCCTTAACCTACTTCTACACCCTCTACCTCCACCTATGTACCTCCAGTTACTACTAAAGGAAAAGATCATGTGGTTCCTTCTTCTCATCAGACTGATAGTGGTTCATATCCCAATTATTTTTTTGATAGGGATCATATTTTCCTTTTATTAATTTTTGGAATGTAACCTTTGACATTTATATCTAATACCACTTGTCTATTTTTCATCTTTATATATTTTCTTTTATTTATTTTTCTTTTTGATAATCCCAAAAGGGAGAGTATACTTGAATGGAATTTAAGATGGTAATTATCATATCCATAACATGAAATGTTAATCAGTAAATTATTCATATTCATCCATACTTATCTCTATATTTGTTTTTATATACATTTTTACAAATTCCATGATTTGTGATCATCAAAAGGGGGATATTGTTAGAACCTTCTTATTTTAATGATCACAAAACATGTTTGTTATGTTTCTAACAAGCTTAATGCTTTATGATAGTAAATATTTCTCTAGTAAAATTATGAAAAAACTTGGTTAAGTTTTTATCTACCATTAGTTCAATAGATCTACCATCGATTATGGCATGATACCATCAGATCTACTTCTAGGTTGATCTATCATCATATATATCTACCACTAGTTATATTTACCACTAGACTGATCTACCACCAGGTTGATCTATTTTCAGATATATCTACCAAAATTTAGATCTACCAATATAATATTATACCTCCAGTGACATCTATCATCATACACATATACCGCTATTTTTTTCTACCATTAGTATGATCTACCAACAGTCTGTTCTACCATTAAATGATTCTACAACTAGGATGAGCTACAACTAGATTTCTACCATTGGTTTCCAGATTAATTTCAAAATATAATTTCTCCAACAACTGGTTTAAGGAATTAAATACAATAATCCACATGTGGATTTAATAATCATTATTCTTAAACTACGCCATGGATTCATTAAATAAAAAGTCATAATTTCCTATTTTTTTGATCAGTATGAGGATTCAGGTTATATTATCATTATTCTTCAATAGATAATTGGACCTAGAGTGATATAAATTCAGAATAAATCCCTTACGCACTATAGGAGTGATACATGAATAGATAAAACTAAATTTTAAACACCGAATCAAATGAAAATCCTAATACACCTGTGTGTGGAAGGACTATAGACATCTAAATACTAAAAACATAAGGATTTTCCAAACCTTCATGATAGTATGTTTTTCTATACATTTTGTGGAATGTATTCAAGCTTCTTAAAAATACATATTTGAGGATCCTTGAACATATGGAGCTATTCAGATCAAGAAACATCACCTTTTTCAATATTTAATCACTTAATCTTTTTGTTTATACTTTATATTTGAGTTATCTTTAGTTTTACTCTATTTATCCACAAAACATAGTCTCCTATACTTAACTAGATATTACATGACACACTCTCTCAAATTTCTTCATTTTAATACCCACAAAAACTGTGGAAGTGGTCTTATATGACCTTTACTTATTTTATCCCACATATAACCATGGAATATGCTTTATGCCTAAAAAACCATGTTTTCTGTTCTCTTTAAAACTAGATCCAAGTTGTGGATCAATTTTATTATTTAATAAACTTCTTGGAAGTATGTGATTTCCAAGTAGAGGGTATTAAGTCTCAACTTGAAACTGAACCCCTTGTTTAAATTCCTTCTTGTGTTTTATTAGTTTTGTTTTTTGTTTTTAAAATTTAAAAAATGTATCTATTTTAAAATTTGTATTAAAACTTTACTATGATATTTAATCTTAATTTTTGTTCTATATAGAGTGTTTTGATCAAGTAATTTAGTTTTAAAAGTTAAATTGGTTTCAAATATTTTTTAACTGGGGTGATCGAATATGGGACAAATAATTACCCACAAATTACAAATCTCTAGTTTGGTGGATCTATAGCCATGCTATATCCATAAATAGGGAGGTTAAATTTAAGGATATCAAGACTTCATTTAAATTAATTTGTTTTTGAAACCTAAGATAGGAATTAGTTTCCCATATTTTCTTTGAAGGGGAATGAGATACTTCTAAGTGGTGATCCTTTGGTGATTTTACCAGATTGAAATCCTGATATATCACCAATATAAAATTTCTTCATCTATGGTTCAATGATATAGGAATAAATCACCATAAGGATAATGAATAAGGCACCCTATTAGAAGATGAATATTAGTTCATCTAGAATTCAAGGAATAAGGTACGACACAATGGCTACCCAAGATCAAGGAAAAATTTGATCATTAGGACCATAATTTTGGTGGATGACCTATCCATAATTCTGAAATAATGGGATAGTTCCCCTCCATAAGAAGTATCATGGGTACTAGTAATTTCCCATCTTCTATCTAGAGTCCTCTACCTTAATGTCGTTGGATCTATTGGAACCCACCAAACAGTATCCTCAAACTTAACATTGACGTCTCCTGTAATCTAGTTGTTATGTGGGGAGGAGGTATCATCTATGACCTCAAAGGCTTAGTTATAATATCCTTCACCACTTAATATGAGAATGGTGACTCCCAACTAGAATAGGCATACACCATGCTCAATGAATTGGAGTTTTGTAGTTCAGATAATATTGTGTTAAACATGGTTGAAAAAGACTCCTTGACCATACTCAACTCTCTACAAAAAAAATTACCACTCCATGGTCTATTTAATATTAATATAAGAAGATAAAATAACTTCATCAACAACCAGATATAATTACTACACACATGGAATGAGGGGAACACAATTGTTGATTATGTTGCTTTAAGGGCTTGCCATGATGGTATGTTTTCTTCATTTTCTAGTACGAGCTCCCTTCCCCTAGTTATGTGGATCTTATTAGATGAGATTATATTGGGTTATATTACTTCCTCCCCCCATGATCCTCATGATCTTTTGTATTTGACTTTATCCTTGTCAATTTCTTTAATAAAATCCTTAATTATGGCGGTGGGGGTGTAAAGAAGCCATACGACGACACTCCACTCATATAACTTATAAATAGAATTCTTATCCTAGAAAAGGCCTATTGATATGTAAAATTGGTTTAATTCTTTGGAAAATGAAAATAATCCTTGAAAAATTGTGTGTCAAGAACCAAAATCCAAGAACTCACAATAACTCACTTGGAGTCAAAGAATAATAATATGGAAGAAAAAAAGGTTATTTCAGCTGTGAAGAAGGTGGAAGAGAATGTAAAGTTAAGTCCACAAATAAAGATGTATTCTAATATGTAAATATTATCTATAAAGGAAATGGTATTCCAAATTAGTCCTACAAAAACCACTAATGAGAAAAATATAAAGATGAAATGGAAAAGAAAGCTGGAGGTGAGATCCACTAGTGATGCTACCCAAAAATCTATTTGTTCAAGTGTGATCGATTCCACAATTATGGAAAGGACCAAGCCAAAGAAGAAAAAATGTTCAAATACATGAAAATAAGTTTATAATAGGTATCAAACAAATGATATCATTTTTTAATAGGTTGACTTTTCTAGATACAAGTGATGTTGAAGAACTTGAAGATTTTATTTCACCCCTTTCCTGAAATCTAAAAAAGGAAAAAGGAATGATTGGAGGTGATGGGTTGGTTCATCTTAACTAGCCATATTGCTAAACTCAAGGAAATTAGAGATACCCCTATCCACATATGTTTTATTATGTTTAACTGTTTATGAATAGGTTCATAATTAAGGGTGTGGGGGATATGATCTATGGGGTGATTGTTCTTGAAAATAACATGAATGACTATGCTAGAGAAGCACAAGCAGATGAATCTTATTATAATTTGGAAAACTAGAATATGTGACCCATTTTATACACTAAAAAATTGATATAAAAAATGATTTAAGATAAAAAGGATTAGGGAGGGGGGAATTTGTGCTAAACATTAAAGGATATTAAGCCTTATCAAAAAATTTTGAAGCCTGAGAAGAGTTGAAAGGCATGGAGTTCAAATGATATCATTTGTTTAAATTGAAACCGCTCTTACAACAAGTGGTGTTAAATGTTTATTAAGTGGTATAAATTACTTCATCATATAGTATGTTTCTCACAACCAAGTACTTTAATGTTATTTACTAATGGTTTGGTGTGAAGTGGTGGGGGTTACAGGTTGTGTTTTGAAATTGAAAAAGACAAAGTTGTTTTTTGTTTTTCTTAATATTTATGAGTGACATGGACAACCTTGTTGTTGTCAATAAAAACTCATATTTCCTACAATGATGTTCAGTTTATTAGGATTAAAGTATTTATTAACAACTCAAGTACAATGTGGTAAATTCACTCAATGAACCTCTTGTAAAAATACAACAAGAAAGGAGACTAGCTTGTGTAACATGTGGTTTCAAAGGATTTAGCTAATGAACATGTGGTTGATGCCCAAGAATAACATTTATTTGAAATAATGGTAGAAAATATCCTCACATGGAGAAGATATACCCTATAAGAAGTTAATATTTCTTTTAATATTTTACTACATTAAGGGGAAAATAATGTTAAGATTATGTTTCCTCTAATAAGGAGGAGTAAGAAGAAAAGCGCATCCCTAAATTTGTAGAAGGAAGTTTGGAAAGTCCTTTTCATTTTAAATGACCTTTGTATTTCATTAACAATAAGGGGGAGAAGTAGATATCTTGAGGGGGGGTTATCATTAAGGGGGAAAATATACTTCCATGGTGTCATTTAATAAGGGGGAGAAAAAGTATGTTATGTATTGTCAACAAAATCCAAAGGGGAAGATTTTTAGAAATCCCAAAGGATTGATGTTGGATTTGTTGACAATAAGGTTTTTGACTATAATCTGGTCAAGGTTGATTGAAAATGGTCATGTTTGATAACAAAGATGTGTCTTGAGATCTAAATGAAGCAAGTTGGATTTATTGACAATAACATTGTTGACAACACATGTTGAACATGACCAAAGTGTTTAAGTGATTCTTAGGAGATTAGCCGATCCCAATGATCTTATACAAGGTATGTTGTTGGAATTAAGAATTATGTAAGCATAAAAAAGTGAATATTTGACAAGTGGAAGAACTCTCGAGGCATGACATAAGTGAACTTCATGGAGTGAATTTAGAAAAAGTGTAAGATGAAGAAAATGGAAAAAATTATACCATAGTGGTGGCTATAGTGCATCCAACTACACCACATAGATCATGATCTATACCATAGAGTAGATGTTGGAGAGCATACTATGTTTTAGTGCATCCATCTATGTTTAGTAAGATAAGTTGCAAGTAACTCCAAAATTTTTCCATACTGCAGTCATGTTGGCTATTCCATAATGTTGTATGTAAAGGTAAACAAGTGATGTTGTGTAAGGGTAACCCATGAGCTTACTCATCACATTTAAAGGTCGATCCCAGATCATTTAAGGGTAGAATAGGTCTTCAATTACCCACATAAAGGTAAAATGATACTTGCATAAAGGTAAATATGAGTTTCACACGCTGAAGTGTTGATGGTTGTGTTGTAATAAAGTTTGGTAGGGTGAAAAATGATGGCCAATCTTGGAAAAGAAGTTGTGATCTGTGCCATAGGGTGGTAGCATGGAGGTAGTGGTATGAACCATAGGAAGATAGTTTGGAGGAGGATGAGAGTGGACCCATTTACTTGTATATGGTGAGTGAACGAAGAGAAGAGTCTTATATATCTCAGGAATTCTAAAGGTGAGTCCGATGTGGGACTTAAAGTTCATAGGTTACACCACAGTCAAAACAACCATGGTGTTGAAGTATGTTCAGAGGTATTTCTGATTCACTGGAGATTTGGAGGTGTCTACACCATAGAGATACGGATAAAATACAAATTGGTTTGAATAATTTTGGTGGCACTAGAATATTTGATGTGTCCATGCCACGATAGAAAGGGCTATGCTACAATTCCCTTAGAGAAGAATAATTTCATGCCATAACTATGCCCTTGTATTATGGAAATTCCAAATTCAAAAAAAGTAAAGAATTAAGAATCCTAGGAGACCACACTATAGTGATGTGTCCATGCCACAACCAGTTCAATGTGAGAAGTGGTTTGAGGAGATCATGTCTTAGATTGTGGGAGGTTTATTTAAAATATCATATAAAGATCTTATAGATTTGAGATGCAAGGTAGCTTTTGTGGATCTATTCAAACACATATGTCCATGCAGTAGTGTGTGTGACCATGCCACAATGAGGTATGTGGAATTGAATGTTGATACATGGTGGAGAATACCATACTGTAGAGAATTACGAAGAATTTAAGGCTACATCGTGGTAGACATGGCCACGCTATAGATGTTACACAATAGGAGGTGTCATGCTGTACCATCCCATTACACTTCTCAGGTATCCTTTTTTCATGCTTTGTTTATCATCTTTATTTGGGTGCATTTGTAAGATTATTAGGGATGGAGATCCTTTGTTGTGGAAAATTACATAAAATTAGAAGATGCATGTTTTTTTAAATTAATAGTCTAGGTATAAATGTGTTAATGGATTTGAGGGGTTCTATCCAATTTTAGAGAATGTACTGGGTGATTTGGTATTTTTGTCTACTAAGAACTGGTATATTTGTTGTCTGTTGAGTGATTACATGCCATGTAAATAGATTACACACTATGTGATGGTCACTAGGAAAATACCATAAATATAGTTCAAGTCATGAAGTTTATATTCTATGTATTTGGAGTTAGCATCATGTAATGGATAAAATCGGGGTTTTAAAGGTGACATATTTTTTTGGTGTTTTTAGCCTTCATGGAATTCATGTCGTGTAATAGGTTTACACACCATATAAATCTTACATCTTGGGTTTTAAGGAATTTTATGGGAATTTATTCTTTTATTCTACCTACTGCCCCCCTCTCTTGACCCAAAGCTCACCCTAGCCGATTTTGGAGATTTATTCTCCTTCCAGATCGTTCGTTTGGTGATCGATCATCAGGGTTATTGAGGAATGCCTCTTTGAGTAAGCGTTCCTTCTGTTTATTCATTCCTTTGGTCATGACTACTATGTTGGATGTGTTTATGATTCTAATTCATGATTGGATAGTATTTTTATCGATCCTTTTCATTTTATGATCATGCCTTATCTTTCGAAGGTCGATCTCTTAGTTTCCAATCACCATTGTCAAATGCGGATAGGTTTATACCATTTTGAGGTAGGTGTTTCTATACAATGGGTTAATTCAATGAATTTTTATCATTCTAAATAAATTCATTTTGGTTTTTTATTGAAATTAAGTGATTTTTGGTTTCAATGTATTTCTTGGAATGATAAATGTTTTTAAGGGTGTTTTATTTAAAAACGAGTTTTTTTATTTGAAAATGGGTTTTTTCAAACATTGAATCATTTAATATTGGATTTTAAAAATGTTTTATAAATTTCTATCATGGTTTTAAAATGTATTTTGAAAATCTTGGAACTTTGGGAACCTTGGGTGCGTTGGGAAATAGACAGAGGAAACCTTAGTGTGCGTGACACAACTAGTGATTTTTTGTTGATATCGACAGACTATGGTAAGACTTGGTATCAGTTGGATCCAAAATTTGACCTAATTTAGGTCTCTTTTTTATGTATAGTATTTATTTTTCCATAATATAGAGCCCAAATTAGAGTGTGTTTGTTCATTTATAGATTTTTATCGCATGATGGATTTTATCATCGATTGTTGCTCACAAGTTTTTATATAAGGTTGTATCACATGACATCGCAGGATGGTATTTCATGGACATGTTTTTACTTTATTACCTTATGATACATGTACATGATTTTCTATTTTATCAATTCTACATTTCATATTTATGGATTTTATAATATGAAAGTATTTTATGAAAAACCAAAGGAAAATGATTTGCAATTGGGTTTGGATTTATGAAAATTATTTGTAAAAATATTTTGTTTTAGAAGATAGAGTTTTTTAATTCTTGATATTATACCTTTTATAGACTCTATGGTGGTATCATACTAGGCCTTATTCTCACACCCTAATTTTTCCTTTAGGCGGTTGTAGATGTTTTATTGTAGGATAAAGGTAATGAGAAGGGCGTATTGTAGCATGGTGGCTTCTTTGTTTGTTATTGCCTTTAGTTTGGGATAGTTTAGAGGTGACATTTGGTCACATGGAGACTTGTTGGTCTTTTATGATTCATAATTTTTTGGTTTAGCCTGTATGACTTGGTTTATATGGATATGATTGTATATTTTTCTTCTTCATTGTAATCTGGTTGTATGTCTTATTTTGGTTTTATTCAAGACTTGTTCTATTATCATTATTTCACCTCACCATGTGACAGATGGCTCAGGTGGCTTGTCTAGTTGACCCATGTTGGTTTGTTACAATTTGATATCAGAGGAAAGCCTCAGCCTGAAGTGTGTTAAAACTTCATAAGTTTGATTCTATGTCTTGGGAAGACAAGAGTTAGGACTATCAGAATTAAAATAGAAAGTGTGGAAAATGGGCCTGGCCAACTCAATTTTGTGACTGAATTTGAGATACCATGGGTGGTTAAGGACTTTTACCAAGTTTGAGACTTGTAGTTCTGGGTTATTTGAATGAATTTTATGGGAAGTTTATTTAAATTGACATATTCCCTTTTAAGTAATGTCTTCATTTGTAGAATTCATAATTGGTTTAAATTATTATTGTTTAAATGCTTTGGTTTAAATTCATAAAGTGGTCCTAAGATTTTGGAGTGTTATCATGATCTAATTGGTTATTATCTTCTTTTTATTATAAAATGCCTCTGAGAAAAGCACTTCTAAATCTAATATAGGAAGCTATGAGGAAGGTTATGCAGGATAATTCTCTAGTGTAACCTTATTTGGTAGAAGTAGTAATCCCCACTATTCATAGTTTGGTTCAAGTGGGTCTTGATAACCTAGGATGTGTGGTGTATCATGGATATGAATTTACTAAGTAGCATCCACCCACATTCTGTAGTGATAGGGGACCACAAGAATATGAGGAGTGGATTGAGAGGATTGATAGGGTCTTCAATTTCTTGAAGAAACTTGAATACTCTAAGGTGGGTTTTTTCTATGTACATGCTCGAGGGTCTGAGAAGGAGATGGTGGGAATATATTGTGCATGATAAGTTGCATGAGGAACTTACCTGAGATTAATTGAAGAAATTATTTAATCAGTAGTTTTACCCTAATATGTTACATGTGATGAAGACCCAGGAGTTTCTCACCTTGTAGCATGGGAATCATACCATTCTGGAGTATTCCACCCATTTTTCTAAGTTGGTACATCTAGAACCAGAGCTTTTCACTAATGAGTACCTAAAGTTTTGGAGGTTTGAGTTGGGACTGAGGCCTAATATTTGGTCCATGTTGATTATCATGTGACTTCCGACCATTATGTATATAGTTGAAAATATATCTTCGGTTGAGGTAGACATATCTAGAAATATTGGTTTAGGTGGGGCTTAAGTTGGTTCATTTGTTATCTAGGGTGTATCTTCTGACCATAAAAGGAAGCGAAAAGGTGACCAATTTTATTTAGGACCAGTTTTGGGGGATTTTTTAGGAAAATAATAGATGTTTTTTCTATCAGTGTGGGTGTCCTGGTCATACCAAGAAAAATTGTGGGGAGTATCCCAAGAATTATCATCTTTGTAGTTGATATGTCCATCTAAAATACTTTTGTGATAGGATATACTAGGGTAGTAAGGTAGGATCCACATTCACTAAGGGTTCGCAGGTTCATGAAAATGATTCCAAGGGTGGTTAATCCTATCCTTAGGTTAATGGGAGATGTTCATTTGGATAAGAAAGATCAGGGAGGATTTGATACCAAATTTATTTATGTATTGGAGTATACACCAGAGGAATATGAAGCTGGGCCGACAACAGTTAGAGGTACAACGTTTATTTCTTCTTCTATAGTGCTATATTTTTTCGATATAGGTACTAATCATTCTTTTATATCATCAAAGTTGGTTGACATGTTAGGATTGTTCTTGTAACTTATGTCGTAATTGTTGGATCTTTCCATGCATTTGGGGGAGAGGTTTTAACAAGGTTTTAAGTGCCCCACATGTCGGGTGATGATAGATGACTTAGAGGTGGTAGGAGATTTTGTAGTTATTTATATTTACATCTTTGAATTGATTATTATAATGGATTGGATGATCAATGTTAATGCCCAAATAGAATGTTATCACCATTAGGTACAGTTCTTATCTACCGATGGGGTCACTCATGTCTATGAGGGTGAGTGGGACTCTAGATTGGGAAGGGCATGTCCTGTTGTTCTTTATTATGGGGTAATATCATGCTAGTTTTCACAAATTTTTCTTAATATTGTTTAAACTTATTTGGTGGTTGACTTCCAATAGTGGTGTATTCATTACTCAAGGTATTTATAGATGATTTTTTCTAGTTTAATACACCAGAGAGAGGACGAGTTTACCATAGACCTGCTCCCTGGTATGATGCCCATTTGTATGCCATCTTATCGAATGGAACCTACTAAGTTGGTGAAAATTAAGGTCTAGATTGAGGACCTATATGAAAAAGGATTTATTCATCCTAGCGTGTCACTATGGACTTTGCCTATCCTCTTTTCTAATAAGGAAACCACGATCCTTAGAGCTTTTATTGACTGTTAAAATTTGAATTGGGTGGCCGTTAAGAACAAATATCATTTGTCAAGGATTGATGAACTTTTTGACCAACTACAAGGGGAATGTTGGTTTTCAAAGATTAATTTTCAGTCAGGGTACCACCAATTGAGAGTCTAAGAATAAGATATACCTAAGATAACATTTAGAATCAAATATTTTCATTTTGAGTTTTTGGTTATTTCATTTGGTATGACTAATGCTCCTGAAATGTTTATAGATTTAATGAACCATATCTTTCATCAGTTATTGGAATATTTTTTTTGCTTGTGGATGATATTTTGGTTTACTCTAAGTCAGAGGAGGAGCATAGAGACCATTTGGATATTATTATTCGAACATTGAAAGAACATTTTATATATGGTAAGATTTCAAAATATGTGTTTTGGATATGAGAAGTGAAATTTATAGGACATGTGATATCTAAGAGGGGAATATCAGTTGATCCTAAAAAGGTACAGGTAGTTATGTCCTAGGATTATCCCAAAAATGTATTTGAGATCCAAAGATTCTTGGGTTTGGCTGGTTACTGTAGATAGTTTGTTCAGGATTTCTCTAAGATCACATCTTCAATGAAAAATTTAACCCATAAGGGTGTAAATTTTGAATAGAATGATAAGTGTCATAGATATTTTGAGGGGATAAATATTAATTTGACTTCAGAACTACTTTTGATTTTTCCAAAATTGGGTTTGGGTTATAATGTTTTCTAAAATGATTCTAGTATGGGTTTGTGATGTGTGTTGATGCAACGGAAACAAGTGGTGGCCTATGGATCACACCAATTATTCCCTTATGAGAATAACTAACCTACTCATGATATTGAGTTGGAAAAATTTATGAAAGCACTCAAAATTTGGTGACACTATCTCTTTGGGGAGTGGTTTACTATGTATTCTGATCATAAGAGCCTAAAATATATTTCTACTCAGAGGGATATGAACTCGTGACAGAGATTCTGGGTGGAATACCTTTAGAATTTTGATTTTGATATTGTTTACACCCCTGGGAAGGGAATTGTGGTAGCTAATGTGTTGATAATAAAGTTACCAATGCAAGACATGAATGAATCAGCTGAGGAGCGGTCTCTAATTAGTTTGTTTGCTAAGATGATCTTGGGAGTAGAAGGGGTTGGTGGACTAGTTTTCTTGGATTTGATGAAATAAAACTCATATTTTAATGAATAATTTCAGCTCAATCAGGTGATAGACAATGAGTTCTAACACTTGGGTAAAATCATTTATGGTGGAGAGACCTTGGGTGAGCGATCTCAGTCTCTTAGTGGTGCTTTGTGCTTCTGTAGAAGGTTGTTTGTCTCGTTTTACCTGATCCAAGAGTTGATGGATAGTGGAAATCAGTCTTTTTGGTCTGTGCACCCTAGGGTTACCAAGATGTATCATGATTTGAGATATTGGTATTGGTTCTAGGGGATGATATGTTCAATTACAGATTTTTTATCACTGTGTTTTAATTTTTAGATAATTAAGGTAGAACACCAGAGACCTGTGGGTTTATTGTATCCCTTACTCATTCTGGTATGAAAGTGGGATGATATTTTCATGGATTTCATCATTGGTTTTCCATGGACTCCTAGTGATAAGGATGTGATTTCAGTGATTATTAATTTAATCAAAAAATCATCACATTTCCTACTAATCAAGGAGTCAAATAAAGTGGAATAGTTTGTGGACTTGTATGTCCGAGATATTGTGAGACTTTATGGGGTTCCCTCTACAGTTGTATCTGACAGGGACTTGAGTCTCACATCTAGGTTTTGGATTGGTTTTCATGAGGAAATGGGTTCCCAAATTATATTGATGATGTAATATCATCCATATATGGATAGAAATATAGAGAGGTCTATCTAGGTTCTTGAAGATATGCTATGGGCTTGTGTTCTTGATTTTGTAGGATCTTGGGAACAACATTTTCCTTTGGTCAAATTTTCCTAGGATAGTAGCTATTAGTATTTGATAAATATGGTATCCTTATAGGCTTTTTATGGGTATCCATGTATACATTCCTTGTTCTAGGAAGAGTTAGAATAGTGGTCCTTGGTAGGGCCGAGTCTTGTTTGTGAGATGACAGAGAGGGTGCAGTTGATCCAGAGGAGATTGATCATGGCATAGAGTTTTCAAAAATCTTATGTGGACTATCGTCATTGAATTCTATAGTTTGAGGTTGGAATTTGGGTTATTCTTATAGTTTCACCTTTCTTTGGAAATTTTCGATTGGGTAAGTAGGTTAAGTTGGAACCGAGGTTTGTGGGCCCCTTTAACATCATTGAGAAACTGGGTAAGGTGGCCTATCAGTTGGACTTTCCATTTGGTTTGAGATATATCCATGAAATGTTTCATGTTTCCCAGATGAGGAGGTATATAATGAATCCTTCCCATGTGATTGGATTGAAGTATGTTTATTGTAAGACTGACACCACTATGGTTGAGCAACCAGTTCAGATTATGGAACACTTAGAGATGGTAGTACGTGGTAAAATAATTCCTCTATTCCGGGTACTGTGGTAGTGCAGATGCAATTTCTACGAGTTTTGGGAGAGGTAATTATTGATGATGCAGTAGTTTCCTTCACTTTTCATGAATCCATGAATCTGAGGGCTTTCTGGGGATATAAAGAATTTATAGTGGGGAGATTGTAACATCTTGTTATGATTTTCAAGTAACCCCTTGTTCATTATTTTTTTTATTGTCATTGTTTGGGTGAATTTGTGGCATTCTCAGGGATGGATAGACTTTTTTGGAGAAAATGACATAAATTTCAGTGATGTATGTTTTTTTAATTAATGGAGTTTGGGTATAAATGTGTTAGTACATCTAAGGGGTTCTCCCCAAGTTTAGAGAATGTCCTAGGTGCTTTGGTATTTTTTTCCGCCGAGATATGGAATATTTGTTGTCTATTGGGTGATTACACTCCATGTAAAGGGATTACATGCCATTTTATGGTCACCATTAAAATGAAATAAGTTTTTTATTTGGATTTCACATCATGTAATGGATAAAATTGGGGTTTTATAAAATGGTGATTCATTTTTCAGTGTTTTTAGCCTTCATAGAATTCATGTCTTGTAATGGTATTACATACCATGTAAATCTCATGACTTGTATTTTTATGAGGTTGCATGGGAATTTATTCTTTAATTCCACCTACATCCTCCTATCTCAACCCAGATCTAACCCTAGGTGATTTTGATGACCTCCTCTCCTTCTGAATCGTTCACTCAGTGATCGATCTTCAGGGTTGCTTTAGTGCGCCTCTTTGGGTAAGCGTTCCTTATAGTTATTCATTTCTTTGGTCATGGATACTATGTTGGCTATGTTTATGGTTCAGATTCATGTTTGTATAATTTTTTCTATCGATCCTTTGTAGTTTCTTATTTTTCATTGTATTTCAAAGGATGATCTCTTAGTTTCCAAACACCATTTTCAAAGGCGGATAGGTTTATACAATTTTGAGGTTGGTGTTTCTATACAATGGGTTAATTTGATGAATTATTTATCATTATTGATAAATACATTTGGGTTGTTCATTAAAACAAAGTGTTTTTTGGTTTCAAGGTATTTTTTGTAAAGATAAATGTTTTTAAAGGAGTTTACTTTAAAAATGGGTTTCATTTTTATTTGGAAATGGGTTTTTCAAACACCGAAGTAGTTTTTCTCAGATTTTAATTTTTTTTATAAATTTTGAGTATGGTTTTGAAATGTATTTTGATAAGATTTTCACTTTGGGAACCTTGTGTGTGTTGGGAAATAAATATGGCAACCTTAGTGTGCGTGGAACCGCTAGTAGTTGTTTGTTGATATCGACAAAATATAGTAGGACTCGATATCAATTGGATCCAACACTTGACTTTATTTAGGTCTCTTTTTATGTATATTATGTATTATAACATAGGCTAGAACGGAAATTACAGTGCTCTTGGTCATTTAAATTTTTTTTATTGCATGATGCTTTTTATCATGGATTGTTGCTCATAGGTTTTTATATGAAGTTGTGTCACATGGCATCACATGATGCTATTTTATAGATATGTTTTTACTTTATTACCTTATGATGCATGAAAATGATTTCCTATTTCATAAATTCTACTTTTTATATTTTTGGATTTGAGAATATGAAATGATTTTATTAAAAACCAAAGGAAAATTATTTTCAATTGGGTTTGGATTTATGAAAATTATTTTTAAAACTATTTTGTTTTAAAAGCTAGAATTATTTCATTATTGATATTAGACCCTATATAGACTTTCTGCTGGTATCCTACTAGGCCTTATGCTCATACCTTAATTTTTCCTTTGGGTGGTTATAGATGTTGTATTATAGGATACAAGTAAAGGGAAGGGAATCTTGTAGTATGTTGGGTTCTCTTTTTGTCACTGACTTCAGTTAGGGATGGTTTGGAGGTGAGAGTTGGTTACATAATTAATTGTTGGTCTTTTTTGATTCATGATTTTATAGTTTATCATGTATGGATTTGGTTGTATATTTTTCTTCCACATTGTACTCTGTTTATATGTCTTTCTTTGGTTTTATTCAAGACTTGTTCTGTTATCTTTGTTTCACCTCACCATATGACGACCAGCTTGGGTGACTTGTCTAGTTGACTTGGGTTGGTCTATTACACATGTTGTGGTCCTTTAGACCACTCCACAACCATCGTTTCATTCATAAATTTAATGGGGGGGGGGGTTATTTATTGAATTTCCTGGTGTCCATGAGTGGTCATTTCTTAGTAGTAATTGAGAAAATCATGGATAAAATTTGTGGGTTTTAATGGGTGATTTGAATAGACCAATTATGGTGTAAGGGGTGGATATTGATTGGAACATGATTACCAATTTATTAATAGAATATTTTGAATCTAAAATAAATAAGAGTAATCATTATGCACATCTTGTATATTTAAAAAACAAAGAGATATTCATCCTTGAATAAAGAGAATATTGAAGATTGAATTTTCATTGGAAGAAAAAGATGGTGTCCCAAACAAGGGGATTGAATTCTTGATGAATTGGAAACTCTTTAATATATTTCCAAAGTTAAAGGAGTTTTTTGTGCTTACAAAAAAGTTATTTTTTTCCAAAATAGTTCTATAAAGTAAATAATAAAGTGTTTGTTGTTCTTAAAACAAAGAGATGTTGTTACAAAGATAGTCTAGAAAGAATAATGTGATGCCAAGGTGTTTTTCACAGTTTGGAAAGGAGCAGAAAAAAGGGATTTAATATAGAATCTATCTGTGATGAATTCCATGTTAGTGATACTTGAAAAGGGACCTACATGTCAATAAACTTTTTAAAGATGATCCTTTCCACCAGTAGTGATCCAATGAAGGAACATTCGAGGGAGGGACCCTTGGGAAGAAATGAGTTATCCCTAAAACTTATAAAGCAGTGATCTTGAGAATAATAGTGACCTAGACCTAACCTTTTTAAGTAGTGAGCTTCATAGTGTTTTTGGTGCATGACACAATGATGATGCATTCTCCTTAGACATAAAATAGTGAAGGTGAACTAAGTAAATACTCATGTCCATATTTAATTTATGAATCCACACCAAAAAAATCAAGAAACCTTAAGAATATCTTATTAAGGAGCACAACAAAGTGACTCTCAAGGTTGAGAGGTCAAGATCCTATTAGGAAAGTGTGATTGTTGAAGGAGAGAGTTTTAATTGATAAATACATTACATACCCTGATTCACCCCCTCTAAATGTAATCTCACTCTAAGTACCTTGTTTATTTTCAACAATTATAATGAAGTTGAAAGACACAGTCAGAAGTGACGAGGCAGGTGAGATATAGAGCTGAGTCAAGAATGTACACACCACCTTGAAGTCGTCCACTACCAAGCACCCAAGTCGAAGGCTCCTAAAAGACAAAAAAGGTTGTGAGAATATAGTATAACATTATAATTCAGCTGTATATTTACTAAAATATAGTAAATTAAAGGGATGACATGAAACAGGGGAAACTATTAAGAGTGTCAACCTAGGTGTAATCAAGAAACTCCTATAACCATTTTTTTTCATTATATGACCATCGACCATATTAATATTACCTCCAATAAAAGTCAAGTTATAGGACTGAAGAATACCTACATTCCTAGTGATATGATCTGAGGCACTGGAGTTAAGAACCTATGAGGTGGATCGTTGCGATAGAAAAGTAGTGGGAGAATAACCATGAGTAATAATAACATTCAATGAAGTAAAAGTGAATTGAGATTAGATATACCAATAATAATAATCATATATTTCAACAGTATGAAAAATTTTAGGTGGAGGAAAGGAGGTAGGTATAATATCCTATGAAGAATGAGAGCGACCTGGAACTATAGAACCATATGGAAAACCATGAAGATGTAACAATTATCAATCATGTGATAATATTTTCCATAATTTGTGCAATGTTTGTGGAAAATGGGTTAAACATGGCCCCAGGAACAACCAACACCTCATTTGGGACTTTGAGAGAGCATAATAACATGATATTTCAAGAGTGATGACGTTTACATTGGTGGATAGAAGACAAAAACTATAGGAGGGTTGTTGAGTGATGAAGATTCATGTTGAGAAGGTGTTGAAAATTCACAATTTTTAGATGCTAAAATTTCACAATCAGAATATCTGTTGATAAATCATGGAAAAGAAGACTCGGCCTGAGAATATACATGGATGGTTTCCAAGAAGATGTCATGGGAGATATGATGGATGTCGATGCAGTAAGGAAAATTACATAGGAGGGTCTCCATGAGGGACATACTCCTACATCCGGGGGTAGCATGTGAGGGGAAGGCTCAGGTCCAACACGTATAGTAGGGGCACTCCTAGTGCCATTGAACAAGAGGGTCATGGGTTCCTAGGGTGAGAATGTAGAAGGAAAGAGTTCTTAGGGAGTAAATTAGGGGAACATAGACCTAGGGCAAGAGTGTGGGAGGTGAGATAATAGGTGGAATCCAGCGATAGAGGCGAGCACACAGGTGAAATCCCATAATAAAGACAAGTGTGGAAGATGGTCAATGTGGGGGTGGTAACTATCACATAGTGGGGGGGGGGATAAAATGAAGTAATGAAAAATAGGGTTTTGTAGCAGATAGGGTTAGAAACCATAATTTGATACCATGTTTGGATAAAATATCATAACTCATAAAGGTAGGTTTATTTATTTACTTATGAAATAAAGTGTACATAAAATAGCCTTTACTAATGTGGGACTCAAATAATGAAAATATCAAATACACTAATATGCATAATCAAATTAAGAAAAAATGTGAAGAAATTTACTCAAGCATTGAAGGTGGGATGTCTTACATGTGATTTTTGGACAAATTGTACTAGTAAAGGTTATCTTTGATTAACTACATGTTATATTGATTTGGATTGGAATTTAATTATTATAATCATTTCTTTTTCTTACATGTGTGCCCCACATTTTGGTGTTTAGTTAGTAAAAAAATCAAAATAAAATCTAGTTTATTAGGTCACGTAAAATAAAAAAAGTTCTCTTCCCCATGAAAATTCTTCAAAAAATGATACTTTATAACAAAAAATGAACCATCTATTGATTTTGGAAAAAAATTATTTGAATGGGAGAATTATTTCATGTTTGATGTTTTTCATATCTCTTAAATCTTATTATTCTAAAAGGGTTGAAGGTTATTGAATTTTCATGTAAAAAAATGGGGAAAAACATTACTTGTGTTAAAGGTTCTAAATGTAGAGTGACATGTTATTAAGACTGCATAGTTTTTGAATGGATACTAGTATGATTTTATGATCGGATGTTCCCACTAAATAGAATTCCAAATAGAAAATGCTTGAAAGTGTATTAAAGTGAAATCACATTTTCTATAACTTGGATATTTTTGATACAAATTATAATAATTTCCCTCAAAATAATAATGTAAAAGAGGAGAGTTTATTTGTAAATTTTTAAAGACTTTTTATGAAATAACAAACTTGATTTTTGGATCCTCACATCCTACATTTAATTTATACTTTGTACAAGTTTGGATGATTGATATGTCTTTATCGGATAATGCCAAAAATGAAGATAATGTGAATTAAAACCATGTATTGCAATGTAAACAATAAATTTAATAAATATTGGAGTTGGTATAAAATTATAATTGTAATGATAGTTGTGTTTGATCCACAAATTATGAATTACCTAGGGAGATGTTACAATATTGAGGGGGGGGGGTGGTTGAATTAGTGTTTATTTTTACAATTTTTCTTTCTGTTGAAATTAACCTATGTTGACCTATTAGAATCCAATCCACTCTTATGATTTCTAAAACTGTCCTGAAGGCAGTAAAAATAAACTGCATGAGAAGAAAACATTTTTACAAGGTTTAGTATCAAAGTGATCATAATCCTTGTGGTGATTGGTTAGACACCCCAATCAAAGATTCTATACTACAATCACGAGCGATTATGACATATGATTCTTCAACAATATAGAATCACACTATGATTTCCAGATTCTCACTGGAATAATAGATTCACACTACCTGAAACAAAAATGAAAATCAACAACACCAAAAATATAACTTTTAAATGTTGTATTCTCCTGTAACTATCGATTAAGATCTTTCTTTTTATCCTTTAATATAGTTCAATTATCAAATGATCACTTTATTAAGATTCCTAACAAGAACTAGATTCGACCTTGTACACTGCCTTCTTTCTCACTATCTTTAAAACTTCTCACAACTCAAATGCACTTTATTTGATAAGTGATATTTATTTTATATGCTATTTCATAAAATATTTTCATCAAACATGTTTCTTGCACTATTTGACCACTCCACGTAGGAATTCACTTCCTCATGTGAAGCACATGACTTGTCAAAGGTTATGTAATCACATGATCTCAAATGGGTCATGAAAAACACCAATGTTGTATTCACTATCTCTTATAGTAACCAGTACTTCTTCATGTAATTGGGTAGGCTTCACATGATACTCTTCCTATATTTACATGATCAAATCATGCATGACCATTCAAGACTAATTTTGTAGTATCTTCTTTATGTAACCACTAAGTGGGATGTGAGATATCACCTTATCATGATCAAATATTTTTCCATGTATTCTACTTAGATCCTTTCCTATAATTCAATGCTTATACACATATTCATTCAAGTGAAAGTAAGTGTTTCCATGCATTCCTTCTCATGATACTAGTTGTGTCTACGGGTTCCTTCACAATATTAGAAGACTTGGAGGTTCTTCTACTTCATGTGATCAAAGAATTTAGACACTCTATTTTCACATGATCTCTCATGATTTTTTGAAAATCCTCTCGTTATTGAAGAATGGGTATTCATAGATTAGAATACACCATATCACCTATGATAAAAGTGTCTTGGCCAAAAAATACGGTGATTTGAGGATGGTTTTAAACTCCTAAAGACCTCAAGATCTCATGAATGTTGAAACTCTCAGCTTCTTTAAACATCATGCAACATCGATTTAATCACACGATTCACACGACTTCTTCAAATGATCAATTTATTTATCATGTGATTCCTCAGTATAAATCCTCTTAAAAATATTTAATAATTCAAATGCTAAATCCTAAAAAATACATGATTATATTGAGATCCATGTTACATTATTTTTACTGTGATGAATTTGTACTATCACATGACCCATGAATATCATGTGATGTCACAGAATTTTTCTTATTTTCTCACAAAATATTATTTTGATAGCTCGTTGATTGTCTCCATTCAATAATGTGATATTAAGATCATAACACGATGGGTTTTATGCTTTATGTGATGAATTCAATGTTCTTTAAACATTCAACATGCATGAAAGACGAAGTTGCATGCATGAATTTGATTAATTATACCTTGTATCGATCCTTCAACATGTTTAGTGGAGACAATTGGTTATCTCAAGCTCATGTAGACACCATTAAATGGATGGTGGTTGAAGAAAAATCCCATAGATGAGGTATTTAAATACATAATGCACAAGATTCGATGGATGGATCAAATCAACATAATAGGACAAACAATGTTATTTTCATATCATTGAAGTAAATATGAACAATACACAACATCCCACATCCCATAATGGAATTATTAAGTGGTAGTTCTCCAATTTATAAGAAAATAAATGTCTTCTCACCTTTCTAGCTAGATATAGGGGATCAACACCCATCACACCTTTACACACCACAGGCTTCAGCCCAGCAGGCTTCTAGCCCAACCTATATACCTTTTGGGAATGATATCTTTGGGACTTATAGATGGGATAACCCACAATATGTGAGAACTATGCTTACCCATGATACTCTGCCACCTATGTGCTGGTCTGGGATGGCTCCCTTGGGCATGGTTGACCTCTGAGTCCCTCAGAGCCGTGGTCGAGCCTAGCCCAGGATATATTGTGGGTTGGCCTTTATTTTTTAATAAGGCCACCATTATAAATAATACTTAGAAATATCTAAGCATAAATTTGAACTTCAATCCATTATCATACATACTCCTAAATTATTCTTCATGCAATAAATTTATGAATATATTGTTTCATATAATTCATCACATCCTTATCATCATGCAATAAGAGATATTTCACGGTCTTATTCTTCTCCAAAATTATGCAACATGTCATCCTTGACACATGTCTTTGGAATTAATATTAGTCCAAGAATCATCACATTTATCATGGAAAATTGTTCGATCATGACATCCAATTCCATCAAGTGAATCCATGACACTTTTCCAAGGATCACCACTTCATCCAAACTCACAAAACACATACTGACACATCATTGAAAACAAATAAAAAAATAGACCCAAAAATATCCCCCTTTTTATTTTTTTTCAATATATATTCTCATATTTAAAAATAAATATTCATGATCAAACCTTCTCCTCCTTATTTGAAATTATATGCAAAGGGTAAGTGGGGGTCTTCTCATCTCATTTTTCTTTTGAAAACATATTCTTAAAACTTATATGAAAATTTATTCTTCACTTATGAGATATGGATGATATCACATGGTTTTATTAGAAAATATACTTTAGTTAATAAAATCTATGTCTACATGGGATACCATGGTATAGAAAATAAGAGAGATACAACCAAGATTGTCTATGCTATCTATAAATAACCATTCATGTGAAATCATGGTTAGAAAATATCAATTGTTCTTGTAGAGATTGAAAATAATAATATTAATCAATTAAATGATAAATCATGCAAACAATTAAACAAAAACATTAGAAAGGTTAAATGAAAAAGGCATAATCCTCCCTTTGTCTCATCCTTATCTCATGAAATCTTCCCCTTAAGGGATGCACTCATTTTTATCATCATGTAACTTAATGAACTCCATGATGAAAAACACATAACCTTTAATTCCCTAAATGTTATATCATGATATATTAAATGATATAGAATAATAAGGAACCTTTTACTAGTATTCAAGTGAGAGGAGAAGAATTAACATGAAGTTTTAGCCTGATTTCTACAAACCTCTCTCTTAGCATAATTTTGGTGAAAATGTCAGAAACCCGATCTTTTATAGAAATGTATTCTTTATTGATATATATACCTAACAAATTTTCTTTTATAAAGTGATATATGATATCAATATTCTTGTATACTGAATATTGAATTTGGTTTTTAGACAAACCTATATCACTTTGATTATCACATGATTTTTTTGTGGTTTCTCAATTTCAATCTTCAAATATTCTAACTGCACTTTCATTCAAATCATTTGTGTATAGAAATGTGTAACTACTATATATTTTTCCTCATCCATGATCAGTGTCACTATTTTTTTTCTTTCTTTACCAACTGACATAGCCCTATCCTGAAAATAAATCCACCTAAAGTTGATCTTTTGCCTGTACAATCACCTATCCAATATGCGTTGGTAAAACCCAATAGTTTCAAATCTGTACCATGTTTGTATATAAGTCCATATTTCAAAGTTCCTTTCACATATCTCATAAATATATTAGCATCGAGTAAGTGAGACTATTTAGTATCACTCTGAAATCTAAAACAAAGAGTAACAACATAAGTTATATCTAGCCTCTATGCTTAAATAGAGTATACTTTCAATAATTATTCTGAATTCCTTCTAGTCAACACTACTTCTAGTTTTATATTTTCAGAATTTGGTTCCAACTGAAATGGGATTTGAAACTTCTTTTTCATTTTATATTCCAAAAATTTTCAGCAATTCCCTAGTATACTTTTCTTGGGATTGAAATATTTAATTTGGATTATGATCAATCTGGAATCCCAGAAAGTATGTCATCTGACCAAGAATAGACATCTCAAAGTTCATTTTCATTTGAAGTGAAAAATCTCCACATAAACATTCCTTGTCACCATAAAATATGATGTCATACACATACACAATTACTATGAGAGTACCTTTGGAAATATCTCTCACATAAAGTTTATTTTCAACTTTACCTTTTATAAATCTCATATCCCTTAAACAACCTTCTAATTTGGAATACTAGACTGTAGGGGATTATTTCAGGCCATAAAAATATTTATTCAATATTTATATCATGTTGTCATAATTTTCTAACACAAAAACATCAAGTTGTTCAATTTAGACTTCTTCCTCAAGGTTACCATTTAGAAAGGAAGATTTCAAATCCATTTGATAAACTTTATAATGTTTGTGTACTACCACTACTAAGAACATTATAATAGTTTAAATTTTTTCTACTAGTAAATTTTTTCTTCAAATTTAATTCCTTCCATTTGAGAATATCCTTTTCACACCAGCCTAAATTTTTTCCTTAATACCTCACATTTCTCATTCATCTTATTTCAAAAACCCACTTGGTGATAATGACATTTTTATTTTTAGTAATTGGAACAAGATCCCAAATGGAGTTCTTCTCAATCTGATAAAGTTACTCATTCAAGATTGTATCCAATCCTCATGATCAACTACTTCTACCACTGTATGAGGTTCAATTTGAGAAATAAGTTCAATTTGATCTTCAACTCTCAATCTTCTTCTAGTTTGAATTGGATCCTGTTGATTGGTAATGATGTTTTTAGTTTCAACACGTTTCTTTAATTTTATATACCATTTTATCTTATTTCTATAAGATTCATCTTTATCACTGGTTTATTCAAAATCAATATCAATAGTGTTTGACTCTTTCTTAGTAACTTCATCATTATTTTATTCTATTTTCACACCAATTTCTCTTGAATATTTTGAATCTTTATTAACTAAGATATATGATTTGTTCTTATTTTCCTTAATTTTTACATCACTACATTCAACTATATTATGTATCTCTTTGTTCCAACATCTATAGAAACTAAAATTATATAGATAGACCATGAAAATTCCTTCCTCAGTTTTTTCTTCAAATTTTCCCAGATTGATGTTCTCTATCTTTATAATGAAAGTAATTCTAAAAACATTAATGTATTTAACCATTATAATTTTCACATATTAAATTTCATATGTTTTATTTTGTGTTTCAAGTATCATTAAATTTCAGTTTTTTATATGTATGGCAATACATATAACTTATGTATAAAAATACTTTGATATGTTGTGTTCAGCTAACATAGTCCTCTCCATCTCTACTATGATTATGTTCTTACTTTTAGCTAACTCATTTTTTTATGGAGTATATGGTGTGATATAATGATGATTGATTCCATGTTTAGAAAGATAAATTTCAAAATAATCACAATTAAACCCCTTACCATTATTTTATCTCATTTTATTGATATAGATACCTATCTCCTTCTTGGATTGCCTTCTGAAAATTTTGAACATTTTGATTGCCTCTGACTTGTGTTTGATAAACTTGAAATTAATCAACCGATTATAGTCATCAATAAATGTAATGAAATACACATCACATCTATTATAATTTTCTATTATTGGACCAAATAAGTCAAGATTAATAAGTTTAAGGGGTCTAAAGATAGAATATCCACTCCTTAGTGTGAACTTTGAGCCAATTTCCCTTTTTTAAAGGTTGATTAGATTTCATTACTATCTATCATTATCTTGAGAATATATCTCACAATATCATGCTTCAAAATTTTACTTATAAAAATTTGACCAAAATATCCAATCCTTATATTCCATAGGCTATTTTCATCTTTGACACTCAAGTAACATGAAAGATCCCCAATTTGAAATAGATCACCATTGGTTCATTTCCCTTGAGTGATAATTCTTCCACCCTTTGTTCTTTTTATGATATATGGATATTTTTTGAATAGAAACTCATGTATTTCATCATAAAGTTATATGACACTAAGAAAATTGTGCTCTATCCCTTCAATAAATAACACATTATCAAACTTCAGATTTTGGGCTTTAATCTCTTCTTTTCCAACTCCCTTAATTTTTAGGGAACAATCATTACCAAAGGTTACTGATTCTCCTTCATGATTATAAATTTTTCTTAGATTTTTTTTTCACCAATCACATGTGATGAAAATCCACTATTAAGAATCCATGACTTGGTTCTTATACTTTCTTTTAAAGTAACTTCAGCGAAACATGATTTTTATTCATTCCTTTTTTTAACTCCCTTTCCTTTCTCAACACTGGATGTTCATTCAAGATGAATACTCTTTCACTTTCCAGAAATATGGACATGATGATCATATCTTCCATAGATTTATTTAAAATAGTAAAATTTGTTTTGTGTTAGAATATAAGATGAATTCTTGATAACAATTTTCTTACTTTGAAAGTATTCTCTCATTTTCTCAGAATAGAAACCCCTTGGTTCATGTATCATATTTGTAAGGGACATGTTATACCAACATAAGTATTATTTGTGCCCAAACACTCCACCACACTAGTAGTATCCTCTAAACCTTGATCTTACAAACTAATAATAGCCCTATCTTGAAGATTGTTGTTGTTGTCTTTCCATATACATAGATTATATCTTCTTTTGGGGAAAGGATCTTCTTAGAGAATTTATTTATTAATTTTAATTAAAAGATAATTTATCACCAGTATTCATGGTATATACTTGTCCAAAATTTATTTTGAAATTTATATAGTGCTGAATTAACCTACTTTTTTTAACACCTCTTTTTCCTAGTTTGTGATGATTCTTCCTTGACCTCAACAATATTGTTGAAATATTCTCTAATATTTTTAAAGATATCTTTTTCTTAAAGATATTTAGACTAAGTCTTGGACTATTCTTATTCTTTGAGGGTAATTTTTTATTCAAGTAATTTTACCATCTTTTCCATTTTAGCCACTTTAAGTTTGTGTCTTTTGAATTATTTAATGTAAAGAATCTATTTATTTTCACTTTCTTCCTTTCCCTCATCCATAGTTTATTTTTCTTTCAATAACAGTCACTTTTCCTTCTCGATCTTTTTGTTTTTCTCAAGAATGGATTATAATTAATTCTTTAACATGTGCTCTATATTTGTTCATTCACTTTCATAATCGTCACTACTAGAGGTGTTAAACCCTTTTTTCACATGATCCATGAAGTTAGTTTCATCTTCTATTTGGTTGCTTGAGGTGGAGTTATCTTCCTCTTCTTTTCTCACTAAAATTCCTCTTTTACTTTTAAATAATATCTTCTTGCTTCTATAAAATTCGGTTATATCTTTTAATATATTTTATAATATATTTTTATATGGTTTCTCATCATCTATCCCAATTTTTGAAGAATTTTTTTAGGAAAATTCACAATAAAGTGTCCAATGTAATTACAGTTGTAACACCTTAGTGGTAATTCACCTTAGCCATTAAAATTTCCATTCTTGAATCTTTTTGATAAAAGTAAAATTATTCTATTATAATATTCATCTTTATCTTCATCATTAGATTCAATTTATTATTAAATTTCATCATATTTGATTTTGATATTTCTCATGGCCTCAAAATCCATATCATCTTTGATATTCTTCTTTAAGGTTGGGATCTTTTTCACTTCATATGAAATGATAATGTTATGTAATTCATCAAGAGTAAGATGGTATCTATCTTCCAAAGCTAATACTTTAGGATCAAACCTGTCATGAAAATTTCTCATCAGTTTTTTCTTGACTATTGAATCATCTAGATTTTCTCCAGATCCCCAAATATTACTAACAATTTCATTTAATCTTGTGAAGTAGTCATTGAAATTTTCTTCTTCAACCATCTTGATATCTTCAAACATCTCCTATAAATTTTAAATTAGGCCTCTTTGAATTTCATGTTGCCTTTATAACTTATTTATAATTTATCCCAAATTTCCTTGGAATTTTTTACTTTCATAACCTTTGTGTAAATTTTTTCCAAAAGAGATATAAAAATGGAATTTTGAGTTTTTCCATAAACTTCTATATTTCTCTTATTGGTAAAAACCATAAGATCATATTCAGTGATAGGTGGGAATAATATAGTTACATTATGTTATTCATTTATTCATAACTTTATGTATACCATCTATAGTAAATTTCATGTAAAAGTGAATAATCGGTGTGAGATACTCATGTTTTAATAATATATATAATTTTTGAGCATTATTTGAAGTAGTCCAATTGATTCAGTTTACTATTTTAATTATAAATCTCACCATAAATATCTAAATTTCATGGTTATTACCTTTTAATATTCCCTATTCATTTTAAAACATATTATTAGAAGGAATCATTGTCCAATTCTTCCATTTGAAAGGTCATATGAACCACACAAGAAGGCCCACAAAATATGTGAAGAAAATGGAACATCCATGAAGATTGAATTACTGGGATAAATATATAAGTAAAATATTGTTTATTCTCCACCAAAAGTCATGGTACAATACCATTAATATTTTTTAAAAATTTAAAGGCCCAACTTCACTAAAAAGGGTCCCAAATGATTCAATGAAGTCTAACCCACCAATTTGTCGGGGAAATAAAATCAGCACAAAAAACATAACTTGTGTCCTGATCTATACATCCATTAAATCTGATATTTTTCAGTGTGAAATATAAGATATAGGCAGAATAATTTTTTGAAGAAAGTTTTTAGATTTGAGGGAATATTCCTATTCAAAAACCCATTCACATTTTAGCCTTGAAAAAGTATGGATTGAAATAGACAGATTAAAGTTATTTAATAAAAACTCCATAACTTTAGATACTTAAATCCAATAGCCACCAAATTTTGAGAGTAGACATAGGAGATCCATATATACAACTTGTAATAAGATCATATCTCGATATTCTTCTGTCTAATTTATCAAATTTAATATGAAATTAGGGGGGATAGATTTGGAATGCAAATAATCCACCTCCTTGGGCTATAAATACAACCTCCTATTCTCCTTACAAGGGGTTGGAATTTAAGAAGAGAGAAACATATATTGACATGAAAAAATATTTTACAAAGGATTTGTAGGACCTTACATACTCAAGTTTTCACTTGAGATACCCTTCCTCCTCTCTTTGCTTTTATGTTATTTTGTTTTCTTTTCATTTGTAATCATATAAGCTGTTTTCAATTTCGTTTCAATTTTAATGAAAGTTTCTTATTAGTATTCTATTTTAATAATAAAAAATATGTTCTTAAATACTAATGGTCTTAAAATAGTTTAAATCAAGTTTAAACCCCATCTCTCCTTCTCTTTCTCATTCAATCTAAATTCCGTATGTAACATTAGCTTCGCCATTTTTGGGTTTGTTCGGCGCACTAATCTTTTTCTTATCCCTTTATTTTATTATCTTATTACTTCATCATCATAAATATAATAAAACAGATTACTAATAATCTCAATGTATGAGTAAATATCTCATTGGGGTGAGTCAAAATTTAGGGATTTTAAGTGATTGAGAGTATTTGATCGATGAATATTCTTCAAATTAACATTGCGTATGTTGGACTTAACATGTCATAGATTAATGACTTGTTTTGTTTAGAATGTGGTTTACATGGATTATTGGAACCATAAATACACTACCATAAACATGATATTATTAATATTAGAACCCTAAGTTAAGTTAATCATTAGATTAAAGCCTTAACACTAAGTATTTCCGATCAAAGTCATATTGTAAAGTGGGTGTCAATTTGATGCAATATAAAGCAGAGCTCAAGAATATCAAAAGATTAACTCCCTAATGATGAACTCACCCCAATATTTATTAAACTGTTAAATGAATTAATCATTTAAATTAATCTCTAACCCCCCAATAAAAATACAATCAACTAAAAATAATCGACTATTTAAAAGTATCATCGTCGAGGATTCAACCCAAGTGCTGCTATACACATTAGTAGAGCACCAGAACCTTGAACAGTCGATAGGTGACAATCGACCAAGCTTTACTACATCCTTAACTTCAATTACAAGATATAGAAGATAGGTAAACATCCTATTCTTATAACTATGATAGTTTTTCCATCAAAAGTAAGAACACCCCTTATTTGATAGAATTCAGATTATCCATCTTCAGTATTTAGGGGATCATGATATAGGGAACCTACCTCTGATACCAATTGAAGTAATTAGGGAGATGTTTCAAAAATGGGGAGGGGGGTAAATAAGTGGTGATTTTTAAATTTTTTATTTATTTTTTAATTAAAATCTATTAACCTGTTAGAATTTGATCCACTCTTATTATTTTTAAACCTATCATGAATACGGTAAAAATAAATAGCATAAGAAGAAAATATTTTTATAATGTTCAGTCTCAAATAGAGATTACTCCTTATTTTGATTGGTTAGACACCCCAATAATAGGTTCTCCACAATAATCATAATAATTCATAACATACAATTCTTCAGCAACATAGAACCACACTATGCTTTTCAGAGTTCCACTGGAAAAAAAGCTTCACACTGCATGAAAAATACACCAATAACACCAGAAATATCACTTCTAAATTTTTCCTTCTCCTACAAATATCAATGAAGATAATTCTTTTTAGCCTTCTAGATAGTTTTATTAAAAAATCATCACTTTATCATGATTCTTAACAAGAATTAGATTTGGTCTTGTACACTGTCTTCTCGCTCACTATCTTCCAAAATTATCACAACTTAAATTCACTTCATTTAAAAAGTGATATTTATTTTATGTGATATTTCATAATTTTTTTCAACCACAATTATGATTACACTATTTTTCCACTCCATTTAATAATTCACTACCTCATGCGAAGCACATTACTAGTCAAAGGTTATGTGATTTCATGATCACAAATGGGTCATACAAAACAACAACATTGTATTCACTATATCTCATGGTAACTAGTGCCTATTCACATAATCAGGTAGGATTCACATGAGTCTCTTCTTATATTCACACGATCAAATCATTCATGACCATACATGAATAGTTTTTTAGTATCTCTTTCACATAACCACTGAGTGGGATTTGTGAGATCACCTTTGTGTAATCAAAGGTTTGTGTGTGGATTCTGCTCATATCCCTTCATGTGAGCCAGTGCTTATCCATGGATTCATTCACATGATAGGTGGTGTGTCCACACAGTACTTAATGTGATATTATTTTTGTTTGTGTGTTCCTTTGCAGGATCAGGAGACTTATAGGCTCTTTTTCTTTGTGTGACCAAAGCACTTAGATGCTCTATTTTCAAGAGAGATCTTACTATTTTCAGGGGATCCTCTCATTTTCAAAGAATGGGTATTTATAGATGAGAATAAACCATCCCAGCTTCAATAAAAGTCTCATGTACAAAAAATATAGTGATCCAAGGATGGTTTTAAACTCCTAAAGATCTCAAGAACTCATGATTTCGAAAACTTTTGTCTTCTTTGAACATCATGCAATGCTAAGTTGATCATGAAATTTGTGTGACTTATTTACAAGACCACTTCATTGATCATGAAATTCCTTGGTAGAAATACTCTTGAAAACCCATATTAATTCAAATAATAAATCCCTTAAAAGAAGGGGTCATATTTCAATCCATGTTACATTCTTTTTATTTCAAAAACTTCTTACTGTTGTGTGATCCATGAACATCACGCGATGTCATAGTGATTGTATTATATTCTCATGAAATATTCTCATGATGGCTTGTTGATTAATATTATTCAATATCATGTTTTAAGATCATAATGTGATGGGTTTTAGGATTCATATGATGGATTCACTATTATTCAAAAATTCAACATGCATGCATGATGAAGTTGCATGCACGACTTTGATCGTTATACCTTTTCTGAATCCTTTGACATATTTAGTGGAGATGGTTGGTTTTATAGAGCTCATGAAGAAATCCTTAAATGGTCAAAGGTTGAATATGAAGTCCACAAATGAGGGATTTGAATTAATGATGTGTGGGATTTAATAGATGACTTAGATCAACACAATCAAATGGACAATATTATTTGTGTATCATTAAAGGATGTATAAATAGTACATGACATCTCACATCCCATATTGAAATTATGAAGTGTTAGTGTTCTGATTTATATGAAAATTAATTTCTGATAAAATTTCAATAGGGATACAGGGGATCATTACACATCACACCTTCACACACCACGAGCTTCATCCCAGCGGGATTTTTCCCCAACCTATGCAACTTTCGAGTGCACTCTCTGCGGGCCTTATACATAGGCCCACCTACACTATGTGGGAACTATGCCTTCCCATGATCCTCTTACACCCATGGGCTAGCTTGAGCTGGCTCCCTTGGGCGTGGTTGACCTTCAGGTACCACATATCCTTGGTTGAGCCTGGCCTAGGATGTCTTATGGGATATTTTTTATTTTTTTAATAATCCCACCAATATAAATAATACTTAGAGATATCAAAGTATAAATTTAAACTTCAAGACATTCTAAAATGTACCCCTAAAGTATTATTCATGAAATAAATGTATGAATATATTGTTGCATGGAATTCTTCACATCCTCATCCTCTTACAATAAGAGATATTGCACCCTCTTATTCTTCTCCAACATTGTAAAAAATAATATATACTCCTTGACACATGTATTTGACATTAAGATCAGTCCAAAAATCATCACATTTATCATGGAAAATGGCATGATCATGACATCCAATTCCATCAAGTGAATCCATAACAATTTTATATGCATCACCACTTCATCCAAACACACCAAACACATATTAAAACATCATTTAAAACATATGAAACCATAGGACCAACAAATTAAGTTGATAATGTTATAATTTAGCTATAAAAGTCTCAATATATTATCTTATCAAGAAAATATTGTTATATTGAAATATAATAAAAAAATATTGTTACCGTGAAATATAATCTATATCAACTTTATAAAGAGTATGAAAAAGATTGACCCTATGTTTCATCATCATGGACTGATCAAATGGATCAATTTTCTTCTTCTTTGAGTTCTCCTAGAAGCACTAATGTCAATGTAATGAATGTAAATTTAAAATATTTATTATTAAAATTATAATTTATTTACATTATTTTCTTGAGTTAAATTATATTAAATAAATAAATAAATAAATAAATAAATAAATAAATATATATATATATATTTAATTTTTTATACATGGATCGATCTTAAGAACATAGTAATGGTTCAAAATGAAACAAAATATCAATTGAACATTTACATGGAGATTTCATCAGTTGATATGAAATTTTATAGAAATTTAAATATGTTATAATTTTTAGTGTTTGGAGTTTGTTATGATTTCTAGTGTTGATTTTTTTTACTTGTTGCATTTTTGAATATTAAAAATACCTGAACTCGTTTTTTATTTTAAATAGGTACTTATAATTTCTCACAACATCATAATTAATGTGTAATTATATTTGTTGTGATTGTTATATACTATTTTAAGGGATTCTACAACCATTGTTTTTGTATTTATTTATCATGTTTTCTTCTCACAGTCACTTGACCCACCGTATGCCTCACGTTCACTTAAGCCATATGACCACTTGACCTTCCGTACTCCTTATGGTCACTTAAGCCTTGTAGTCACTTGATCAACTGCACACATCACTATCAGTTACGCCTTACCATCACTTGAATACCACACAATCCTCTTCTCACTTGACTAACTACATGCCTCATGGTCACTTAAGCCTTAAGATCACTTGACTTGCTGCATATTCCTTTGCACATGCGGTCGATACATTGTACTTACTATCAACACCTTGTGGTCGATCATTTGTTCATAAGGTCGATACCTCACGATAAGTTGATCCTCAGGACAAGTAGTTTTCTCATACAGTTGCTACCCAAAGTCAGTTGATCCTCACTGCGAGTTGAATCTCATGATTAATCCATTAACTTCTTTCTATAAATTTTCATATTTCCCATATCACTCAGTTTTTCAAATATTTGGATATTTTATTTTACTTCATGTTTTAGTAGTTATTTCAATTGTTTTATTAATTTCTAAAATTCATATTAATCATATAGAAACTATGATAAGTGTTTTTGGAATGTTTTTAAATAGATTTAAGAGTAGATTTAATTTTTTATCATTCATGCATAAACCAACATCATGAACATTCACTATTTCTATTTTATTTATTTTAAGTGATTTATTTGTTTTTAATGTTTCTAAATTATTATTTAATGGTAAAAAACTTATTCAAAATTGTTTTATACTATTTAACGCAGTATTATTGAATTTTTATTTCTATCACTTATCTACATGTTAGGGAAATTTTTTCAAAATTTGAATTTGAATTTTACTAAAGGAAATAATGTGATATATATGGGATTACCACCAATTATTTTGGAGATATATTTGAATTGTTTAAAAATTAATTCAAATTATTTTGAACCAGTCTCTAGTTGCTGAATATTGAACGATTATTGTGGAATGATAATATCTCTCTCTTTAATAATTTGGAATTATTTTAATTTTATAACCAATTTCTTGGATGTTGTAGAGTTGTTGAGTTTTATATAAATGGGATAAAGACTCATTCAAGGAAGAATAACATACTAAGATATGAGATAATATTGTGATGGTAATATTTAAATGTGAAATTCAAAATTTCCAAGTGATCCCATGAGGAAAAAGTTTCATCTTCTGGATGAAATCTCAAGGGTAATCAAATATTCTTCATCTAATACTACTATATTCAAGAGACATACTCAAGAACCACCGGTTATACTTCATCTATATTCATATAATTCTTATATCAGTTTCTATTTGAGTTTGTACTAATTATTTTTATCTTTATCATATGTTCTCAAAATTCAGTTTATGATTTTTCCAAAAAAACATTCTATCTTTGGGTTTTGACTCTCGGATTCTAAAGTCAGGTCCTCTGGGCTGTGGATCCCATATTATAAAGTTAGGATAGATTATATCTTCCTTAAATAGTACATTTTGTAATAGATTATGATTCCCCATTAAAATTTAGGTGTATGTAATGGCCATACCTTCACTATAAAAGGTAGATTGTATTGAGTTGTGATTCCATTACAAAAATTAGGTAGTACGTAACACATATCTCAAAGAGTAGAGTGGTGTAAGAGTAGATGTAGGTTTGCAATGAACTGAACTACTATAAAAGTGTTTGCGTTATCTATTTATTTTACATTACTTATCTATTATTTCATGTGCATGACAATTATTAGATACCGAGGATGTTAATATTCATTGGGTTTTCTATAAGAGGGATAGTTAGCAGTGGGTGTATCTATTTCTAAGGGTAACATTATACTTCCTCTTTATTAGTTTTCCAAGGGTTGTTGTCTGGCTGTTGGGGTGGTTAGCTGGCTAGATGGGTTATTAAATAGGGTGATAACTATGTGGGGGGAATTAATTTTGTATTTTTAAGTAGGGTTATAGGGAGGTGTCAACCCTAGGGAGGTGTGCCCTTGGCTCCATAGAGTGGTCTTCCATAGAGAGTTTCTTCTTCCTCTATTCCTTTCTCTTTATTCTTCATATTATAACAATTTTTTTTCTACTACTGAAATAAAAGGTGTTTCTATACTATTTATTACATTCCTTATATACTAGTTTTTTTTTGTGTGGGAACATGTTAGGTTAGATACCTCACATTCGATGCTATCATTGAGAGGAACTTCTACCAGCGAGGAACATAAGAAAGAAGATCTTGATCATTGCTGGTGTGACTATTGGGAATGAAAACATAAGAGAAACATGAGCATAAAAGGATGATCAGATCTAGATGAATGCTATGAATAGTAAAACTAGACATTAACATACTCCCTATTAGGAAAACTAGAGAATATTGTTGTGGTAAGATTAATTTTTTCAAGTTTTCATGTGGTCCAGATGTATACTGAGAGGCTATTGAAGTATTTTCAATGCTAAGATGCTAATTTTGATAGAGTTTTCTTGATGGATGAACTCAATAAAATTTGAAATAACTAGAGTTCTGAGATGAGTTAGCTGATGAATGTTCACTTGAGTAAAAGATCACTGAGGACATAACAAGTTGGATGATAAGGCTGATCGAATAGTGGATATCGAGTTATTTTCATGTGAATGTTATCAGTATGTGAGGCAGTTCAAGGTTGAGAGATTACTGTACAGAATTCGGGATTCCATTGTGATTTCTATGAAGATGAATGGGAAGGAGTTGTTAGAGAAGATTTACACAGGTGTGAGCAGTTTTATTTTGTTAGAAAAGAGAGAGAGAGAGAGAAAGTGAAGAAGAAGTTTAATAATAAATTAAAAAAAAATATTTTCTAAGTCTCAAATGTTGATGGAAGAGTTTGATAAGGAGAATTCCATGTACATGAGTCAAATATGTGATGTATAGAATGTGATGTAGAATACTATGAATTTAATTTAGAACATAAGTGTCCACAAAGCTTTTTATAGTTTTTCTAGATGATGGGAAAAGTCTGGTCAGATGACATGATCTATGGAGGAGGTAGATGACATGCTGCAACCAAATTCCTATTTGAAACTTCTTATGGAGGTAGTTTTTTATCCTTGTTAAACTGTGGTTAAGTGGTAAAAGAAATCCAATGAGAAACTAGTTCCTGGTATGATTATGAAACCTCCAAAGCTAAAGGTGAACCGTCCGACTATTCAGAGTAAGGAGGACGATATTGAGTTGGTTTTAAAATATGATGACCAAATTAATGGGGTAGTGGGAGAGTAGTTTTTCTATAATAACATAACAAATCCTTAAACAAAAGTTATGAGGGTTGAATTTAACTTCCAAACGCTTTCAATTGATTCTGGATTTTGTGTATGAAAAGATTCCTAAGCATCCAAAACAGCATAAAGATATGGAAATTAAGATTGAGGGTTGGTTGGAATTTATTGTATAATGGAATCTTATTATGTTATAGAGAACCTAGAGTTTACCATACTTGTTTTTGGGGACCTAATAGAGGACAAAGAGGATCAAGAACCACTACACTAGAAGTAAATTAATCATGTTCTAGAATTGAGGGAAGGAAAAGTTATTTTGTTTCTTTGGCTACCACCAAAACCACCACTAGAGGTTGTCATTCCGGTGCTAAAGTAGTGAAAAATATATCTAGTGTTCAAGACATTGATCCATTTTGGGGAATACACATTGGGGACAATGTGGATTTAGGTATGGGAAATGTTATTCAATGGGGATGTCAATGTGTAGTGGGATTCCTTTAATAGGGTTTGTTAACAATAGGTTTATTCGTTGGGAGGGGAAACATTGTACTAACAATTTATTAGTTTTTAGGGCGGTTTTTAGATGGATTTTGGGGCAATTATCTAGATAGTTGGGATATTAAATAGGGGTCCATCTATGTGGGTGCATGGATTTATTTTGTATTTTTTAGCAGGGTTATTGGGAGGTTTTAGCCCTAAGGATGTGCCACCCCCAACTCCACATAGTGGTCTTCTACAGAGAATGTCTTATTCCTCTATCATTTTCTCCTTATTTTTCCCATTGTAATATTAATTGTTCTCCTAATACTAAAATAAAAAGTCCAACTATGTTGTTTCTTCTGTTCCTTCTATCCCAAATTCTTTCAGGCAGACACATGTGAGGATGGAGACCTATAAATAATTATCTTTGATAATTAACTTCAAAATTTAATTCAAATCCTTAAGATTTAAAATGGTATATTCATACCCCTCCTAGAACACCTGCCTTCTTAATTGAACCTAACAAGAATGGTTGAAGGAAGCATAATACCTCCTATTTTAACAGTTATGGAATGAAATTTATTGAGAAGTCTTCATTACCATGGTATCATCAAAGTTGGAATTTAACATTGAAGGATGAGTTTTGAACAAGTATATGAGTCATATTTTACCAAAAAAATCTTAATATTTAATTTTTACTCAAAAATGGATTCATGGTTTTGAGACTACTTGTAATGTTATCATTTAAGTATGGGTATTTTTTCCATCTTAAATATATATTAACAATAATTATAATAACTTTGATTTATAGGGTTGTATGAAGAGGATGTTTTGAATTCTACAACTATTAATGTAGAGAGTGAAGATTCTATACATTCTTAAATACGAGTATTCTTAATAATGAATAAGGATTCATTGAAATTATTGATGTATTCCCATTTTTTTATCAAATTCTTTAATTATTATCAATATATTTTTTCCCTCATTATAATTATTGATGTATTCATTACTTGTGCAAGCATCACGAGTCCCAGTATGTTTTTTAACAATATTTTTTTTTTCAAAATTCAGAAACCTGCTGGCCAATCCATATTTATAAGAGTTTACTCACATGAGTTGGCTACCCATGTGGGCTGTCTACACAAACTCACTTTCAATACAATATATTTTAAGAATCCAAACCCACTGCAGATCCACACTAATACTATTTTTCTCACGGGCCTATGAACTATTTTACATTTGTTCACATGTTTCCCCAACCCACTCCCTTTTTCAGGTAGGCGTAGGAACAAATTTTTCAAAACCAAGAGGATGGGAGGTTGATTCATACCATGAAGGATCTTATTATATATATTGAGACTCTTTTAAAGATTTAAGTCATGTTTGTGAAATCTTTCCCAATAAAAATATTGTTTTCCTTTGATGAAATGAATTGATTGAAACTTATACACATAAAAGAAGACCACACAAAATTAAATTGCCCCACGCTTAATGAACCAAGAAATGATGAATAATGGTTGTGTTATAGTTTTAATCTCATATAATAAGGCATTATAAAGTTTAGCGCTATCTGATAAGGAATAGGGAAAAGAGTGTTACAATGATGTTGGGATTGAACCCATAGAGGGCTTCCTACGTATCTGATAGGTGCAATGGAGAGAGAGAGGGGGGATAGAGAGAAGAAATTATGTTATATCAGACCGTTTTATAGTGATTCGATGGTGAAGGAGAAGAAGAAAGGTAGGAGGAGAAGAAGAATAAATGAAAAAGGAGGGAGGGAGGAGAAGTCCCCAAGAGACGCTGCACCCTGGCCCGATGGCCTAACCCACCTACATAGACATTGCTGCATACAATACTACCCCTCCTAATTATTTGACCCCACTTATACAGTATCCAAAGTCGACAGATTTTTTTAAAATGGTTTTTAATTTTTTTTATTCAAAGGGTTAGGGTTGGATATTTTTTCAAAAAAGGGTCCTGAGAAGTGTAAACCCTATTCACGCTTCTTTCTCTCGGCCAAAGAGGCGTTAACCCCATTCATGCCTCTTTGTATATATAAATTATTATTAATATGATATAATATTTACTATTAATATTAATTTCTATCAATATTATTTATAATATTTTGTTAATTTTTTATTGATATAAAATATTACTAGTTTGTTGATAAATAATATACTTATCAATAATTAATTTTATTATTTATTATTAGTTAATATTATATTATTATGTTATTAATTAATTAATAGTTAAAAAAATAATATTTTTAATATTTTAATTATAAATATTTGTTTAATATTTTTTTGATATAATTATTATTAATATATTAATAAGTAATTTTTTTAAATACCAATATTTGTTATTAATTAACAATAGATTATTATATTATTAATATAATTAATAGCATTATAGCTAATATTTTATGTATAATAATGTAAATAAAAAAATTGTATTTAAAAAATATTTATTAATTAATAATTATATTATTATTAATATATTATGTTGTATTATTGAATAATTAATTAAATAAGAAATAAGATAATATTTATTATTAATATTAATTATACTTATAGAATTGAAAATAATAATATTATTAATATTTACTAAATTTAAGATGATTATTTATTATATTAATACTTAGTATTATAATCCATATTATATATAATAAATAAATTATTAAATATTAATAATATTTATTGAATTAAAAATAATAATATTATTAATATTTAATAATAAATTTAACAATATTATTTATTGTACATAATATAGATAATAATACAAAGTATTAATATAAGTAACAAATAATAATTATTAGTATTACCAATGTAGTTATTAATATTAATGTTTCTTATTTGTTGAAAATTATTTGTATGAATTTCCAAATATATTAATTAATTTATTTATGCAACATTATGTAATATATTAATATGTTTCTAAATACTGTATAAATAATGATTTCCAAAACATACAATGTGTATCATCAATCTAATCTTGGTCTGTGTCCTGGATTCTCCTCTCCACCACAACCAGGTGTATATATGATGTGTCCACATCATGTATGTCTATGTCTCTGCTCTGGAATACTCTATTTCTGTATATCATCACTGGAACCCACCTCCACATCATACTATGTGGTAGGTGGTGGACGTATAGTCTCACCACCTATACCCTATCTTGCCTCTAAGGATAGTGGCTGCTAGATGGAACTCTCACCAATATATGAACAAGATGACTGATGTGATGCGAATGTCTAAAAATCATAGGCTAATAAAGTATGCAGTACAAACCAGCTAATATCTATCTGTGTAACAAAATCTAACATGCTAACAAACACTATCTATTCCTCTAGCTGTGGCTGTGGCTCATATGCATTAGTAGCTGGAAGATCATCTAACTGATCATGATGAACACCATCCTCCCATGGCATATCTGCATCCATAATAGGTTCTTCACCCCCCGACACATCTATATTAGGCTCAACAGCCTCAGCATTGCATGGAGAATCAAAGAAAATCCCACGATAAATCTCATCAATGGGAGGAACCAACTTTGTCACAGCTCTATGAAAATATTCTTGGTCAAATGAGCCTCCCTCTACTGGATCAGAGATATGAAAGATATGGGTGGTATGAGTATCCTGTGAAAATAAATTATATTTTTATTAATGTTAATAAAAAATATGTTCAATAGTGGAAGGAATAATGATTTCTAAGTCATGATAGACCCATTCATTCCCTGTAAGAAATATGACTGGGGACATGCGGTGCCAGGGCACATAATCCAGCTGATCAAATAAATACATCTGTACTGTGCCTACCCCTCGTAATTTGGACTCATGTCATCTGTCCCACAAGTCAATATATTCTACATGATAAATCCTCTAATCAAAGTATCACTTCTTTGACATCTTTAGAGCATGAAGTGAAGGTGACTAATTGGGCAGTTTAGGAATGGTCTAATAGAATTTGAACTACCTCATAACCCCATCAATTTAATTCCACTCAATGATATGAAAATGAATCAAAGGAATGATGTAGGATCTGATTTCAGGCATCTCCATACAATATAGTGGAAGATTCTGGAAGATATCCTCAGTATATGGAATCCTTGAAATTTGAGAAAAAAATGAATAATCAATTAATAAATGAAGGCATTTATAGTACAAAATAAATATTTAACTATATAAATAATAACCACTTACGTCGTCTAGCCGAAGACTATCCAACATAAGTCTGTAAGCATGGAAATCATGTACGACTATATTTGAATTTCGATGTGCCTGACTCTACCTATAGATAACATTGTTATAGTTATATTTCATAATAGAAAGTTATAAATTTTATTTAGACATTAGAAGGAAGTAATAACATACCATCATCCAGGCAGAGACTCTACTACAATATCCGTAGGTAATAGCGCATGAGTATGTGGAACTAAGTGATGGATGTGATCCCATATCCACATCTGTATAAGAATAACGCATATTGTGATCTAAATCTTATCAATGAAACATGTATTTCATAATGCTCTGTATGTATATGCAAGATAGGAAGACCCCCAGCTATACCGGAACGTTTGGTTCAAGTCCTCCAACAAAGGTAAATACATCAAATGTACAAATGTATTAGAATGATTAACAAATACCATGCCACCGATCAACCTCAAAATGTATGCACATGAAAATCACAACACAATGATCTTTTTCAGAATCATCTTCTAAATTAGCGAAGTATTGGTCAATCCATGACATGTGTAATCTACTACCAATGACGAGCCTTCCATTGTCATGAACCTTAATGCTTGGTAATATATGATCCAACTCAAACCAATATGCTCTGACTCAACCTGTCATAGTCCCACCGTCGATGGGGAGTCCCAACATAATGGACACATCTTGGAGCGTAATAGTCATATCCCCCTCTATATAATGGAATATATATGTCTCTAGCCCCCGTATCTATATGAGCATAGTAATGAGATAATGATCAAGAAATGTGAAGTTGTAAATTGATACGCCATAAAACCTAGAACGATGAAAATGGGGGATTATAGTGGGAGGTGGTGCAACATGATGGAAATGATGAGATATCTACACACTCAAAGTAGGCACTAGACACCCCTCTGAAACCCACCGTGAAACATAATTATCCTAGAATATGAGCAATGGAGGGCCTTCTATCTATACATTTTATATCATAGCTATTTTTTATGGTTAATTCAATAAAATTTGTAAAATATTTTTTAAAAAACTACAACAATAAAAATGAGGTAGACAATTAGCATGCATAATTCAACATTATGATTAAAAAATTGGTAAAAAAAATATGCGGCTGATGTTGTTGGTTTAGTCTATAAATTTCTTATTTATTGATTTCTAATGAAGTTTAATTTATTCAAAATATTTTTATATAAATCATCTATGATGGAAAACCTTCATAGAACATGTGGTTGCATGATATATTTATTTTCATTATGTGCTTATTTTTTTAATAGTTATGGAATCACAAAACTCTTTCTGATTGAATCCATAAATGAAACAAACTAGAGTTGAAACAGGTTAGAAATAGAATGAGTTAGAAATAAAAGGATACATTAATGAAAATTCTACATATGAAAAAATATATTAATATTCATGATAAAATACATAGACTCGATCATGGATAATAGGAAGTGGATCTCCGTACTAGAACTTGGGGACATATCTTATGAGTATTCCCTTATGCGTATCAATATTTTCATTCTAGTACCTCTCCCTATTGCATAGAACAATGCATATCATTTCTAATTTGAGAAGACTTTGGTATTCCCTGGGGGTGTAACCTGGTTATATCAATCTAATAATTGAAAAAATGACAGAAATGAAAAAAATCATAAATAAAAAAACCAAATTAGGATACCTAGAAATATTAGGGACGACGATCAACTAATTTGTAGACAAGGTGATAAAATGGAAGTCACTAATAGGCTTCCAAAATTAATTATAACAGTTAACCAGAGTGCTCACATGATACACTGGGTCAACATAGGGATCCCATGATATGTTTACTGATGCAGAAGCTGCAACAACATGTGCACAGAGATATCTCAATGCCTAGAAGTTTCTGTAATCATAGTACTAGTTATCCAACATGACCACCAACACTCGACCCCTATCACATCTAATCCAATCGTAACAATCTCTTAATTGAAAACATATCTGTACCCAATAAAAGGTTAGATCACACAATCCTGATGCGTCATGTAGTATTTTATCAATTACACTTTGGAAATGTTGAGTAAAATGAATTCCATTTTCTATTCTTTTATAGGACTATTGTGATTGTTCAAAAAATCACTTCACACAACTATACAATGTATCTTTCACTAACCCTATGATTGGAAGTTTGAAAACACCCTTGAGGACCCCATTTATGCATTCAACTATATTAGTGGTCATATGGATATATCTTCAGCCACCATCAATGCCAATGACCATTTATCCTTTGAAATTTACATCATATAATCATACACATCTTCATTATCCCTTTTAATTTATTTAATACATTGATAAAAACTTTCTTGCTGGGGATAATATGATGAAACCATAAGATAATAATGTATTTAAAAGGATATTATATTTTATTTAAAAAAAAAAAGTTTAGAAAAACATACCCAACTTAATGATCGCTTTATTTATTACCTAATCTCAAAAAAGATTATACACATTACTTGTAATATGTATAATGAAATATCAATGATAAGCATTCAGTTCTCTCCATGAAACACTATCACTATTAACAACCTTTATAATCACTCGATGGTGATCAGATATTAGACACACTTCCTAGTTTTGTGTGACATGAATGAATATACATGCCAAAAACTAACTCTAGGATTCAAAATTATCCTTTTCAACAATAGTTAAGAAAAGTGGTAGAGGAACAAAATTAACTTCATGTGTGACAACAATAAGTAGAAAAATTGAATACTCTTTATAAAAGAAAGTGACATTGACCTGAATGAATTGTTTACAATAGGGAAATGCAGTGATACATGGCCTGAATGCCCAAAAAATTATATTGAAATTCACCTTTTATTGATCAACTCGGTGATTAGGTAGATATAATCAATAGTTATCAAATGATAAATAATATTATTGTTAAGAGGAAACAATTTCATAAGCCATGGAAACATTTTATATGATTCATACCAATCACCATACACTTTTAAAATTGCCTTTTATTTTTTATTCTTAGCTTTTCCATAAGATATCTTATATTTAAAAAGCTTTTGTATTCATTCCTAAATAAGGGACACAAGAACATCCTAACACATTCTAATAATCTCTATAATAATAGTTGATATAAATTCTATATCAAGTGAAGAGTGATCATGTGACAATCTTAGATGTATAGAAGTGTGTGGTCCTTTTAATTTGGTTATTTTTCAACATGAAAAAAATTTATCATATATTTCCCTCAATTAGAATTTAAATTCTGGAACATATTTTCACATAGAATGAGATATTTTTCCTTCTTTGAATCATTAACCACAAATGTGAAATTTCGTTCTATGTGTTTTTGTTTTACCACATTTTTTATGGAAACTTTACTTTTAAACTCTCACCCAACATAGATGGTGTTATCAATTGATGCAGATCTATTCCCTATAATTCTAGGGAATTCATTAGCCAGTGTAATGAAATCCCAATCAAAATGTTGTGCATGCGAAATTCCTTCAACTAAGGAAGTCAATACTGAATGATGATTACCACTAACTGGTGGATGATTATCTACTAAAGGAACATCAGAAGGTTAATTACCCAAATCACTCTCACCAAAATCATCTCCTGATGCCTCAAAAAATACTTCCTCCTCAGATAAATAGTTATTCAGTATATTAGGAGTACACACAGGGATGTCCCCTAAATTTCCTTCCAAATTCCAATCATCTTCTTCATAATTTTTTTATATCATAAGACTCATATGAGTATACAATTAATGATTGTTTTGTAAAGTACCGACTTCTATAGAGCTTACAAAACATGGTTATGTAGTTTTAGGTTCCACTACATCAATACCAGAAATCACCACACATAATTCTATTATACCATTACTACACTATTGCCTAAATAACAATGATACATCCATCCAATACTCATCATCAACAATATGATACTCAATGTTCCATAAACGTTCATGATATTGAAGATGTTGATATGTTATTGAATTAATTGATTGATCAACCCTCAGTTTCAACTGACTATGAATATTTTTGAGAATTTTATCTAATGTCACACAATCATGAAGATTTTCCACTCTTGTAGGTGGAAAACTATAACTAAAACCCTGTTTGGTATAAATTACCTCACTATTGAAATATATTTTCAAATCCATGATTACCTAGAAAACAATTTAATAAAATATTCTATACTACATCATGAAAATTTTAAATTATTTAAATTGATTATGATTAAATAATTTACTTGATCTTGACATTTTTTTATGGATTGGTTAATCATTATTTGATAAACCAACCAAAACCTAAGGGGGGTCCTTGTGTGTTTATTAGATAAGATTTCAGTTACCATCTGTCTCTTCTCAGGCATGGTGTAAAAATAAACCTTCAAACAACAATAGTTCTTATCGAACACCCTTTTATTACAATGATACTCACTTTCAAGTGAGGGGATCTAGGAGTTTTAGATACATAACATTTTTTAAGCAGACATGTTTTCCCTTACATAATTTTAGAGAGGGATGACATGTAGGTCATCAATGAGAAAAAATGAAATTATTACAAATTATATTACAAAATAAATAGGACTTTTATTTTCAATCATACATTGGTTGGTAATATCAAGATCATCCAATTATTATAAATTAAATAACCGAATAGAAAAAAAAAATAAAACATGAAATTTCAATTATACATTATATGGTAATCTCAAGATCAACAAACATTCTAGATTAATAACATGTTTGTTTGATATATTTATTATGTACTAAATATTATCACTTTACATACTATATTTAATAAATAATATATATATATATAAATCTATTTATATTCAGATAGTCACAAAGATTTGTCACTATTACATGTGATAAACTGTAACTAAAACCTTGATCGATATAAATAACCTCATTGTTGAAGTATATTGATAGTGATATTATTTCCAAATCAAATTTAATAAAAAATTATATATTTTTATACCACATCATAAAATGTTTCAAAAATTTTAATCACTTATGAATAAATAACCACGACTTGATCTTGAGACATATTCTATGGATTAGTTTATTATTATCTGATAAACTAACAAAAACCTATGGGTGAACTCTTAGAGTATCTATTATTTTAGATTTCATCAACCACTGGTCTTCTTTGAAATATGCATCATATAATCATATGATCGACAGTTTTCACACACCCTTGAGGACCCCATTTATTCACTCCACTATATTAGTGGTCATATGGACATATCTTCAGCCACCATCAATGATAATGACCATATATCCTTTGAAATATGCATCATATAATCATACACATCTTCATTAGCCCTTCGAATTTCTTCAAGACATTGATCAAACCTTTCTTGTTGGGGCTCGTATGATGAAACCATAAGAGAATAATGTATTTAAAGAGATATTGTATTTTCTTTAAAAAAAGTAAGTTTAGAAAAACATACCCAACTTGTTGATCACCTTATTTATTGCCTCATCTCTGAAATGATTATGCACATTAATTGTAATATGTATAATGAAATATTGATGATAAGCATTTAGTTATCTCTATGAAATGACATCACTATTAACAACCTTTATAACCACTCAATGAAAACTAGATATTAGACACACTCCCTAGTTTTGGGTGACATGAATGCGTATACATGCCAAAAACCAACTCTAGGATTCAAAATTATCCTTTTCAACAATAGTGAAAGAAAGTGGTAGAGGAGCACAATTACTGTCCTGTGCGGAAGAAATAAGTAGAACACCCTTATACTTTCCCTAAAAAAATCCATTAACCTGAATGAATTGTTTACAATAAGGAAACACAGTGATACATGGACTGAATACTCAAAACATCCTATTTAACTTCACTTTTTATTTATTAACTCGATGTTTGGGGGAGACATACTCAATAGTGTCCAAATGATAAATAATCTTATTATTGAGAGACAACAATTCCATAAGCTGTGGAAACACTATATATGATTTATCCCAATCACCATACAATTTTACAATTGCCTTTTGTTTTTCATTATAAGCTTTTCCATATGATATCTTATAGTTAAACAACTGTTTTATTCGTTCCTGAACTAGGGACACAAGAACGTCCTAACATATTCAGATCATCTCTACAATAACAATTAATATAAATTCTGCATCAAGTGAAAAGTGATCCTGTGACAAGCTTGGATGTACAGAAGTGTGTGGGCCTTCTAATTTGGTTATTTTCTAACATGAAAAAAATTTATCATATATTTTCCTCAATCAGAATTTAAATTCTGGCCTATATTTTTTACATCGAATGAGATATTTTTCCTTCTTTGAATCATCAACCACAAATGTGAAATTCCATTCTATGTGGTATTGTTTTATCACATTTTTCATGAAAAATTTACTTTTAAACTCCTGCTCGACATAGATGGTGTTATCAGTATATGCAGATCTATTCCCTATAATACCAAGGAATTCAGTTGCTGGTGTAATGACATCCAAATCAAAATGTTATGCACATGATATTCCTTCAACTAAGGAAGTCAATACAAAAGGATGATTACCACTAACTTGTGGATTCCTATCTATTATAGGAACCTTAGAAGGTTCATTCCCCATATCACCCTCACCTACATCATCTCTTAATGCCTCAACAAATACTTCCTCCTTAGATAAATTTTTATTCAGTATATCAGGATTACACATAGGGATTTCCCCTACATTTCCTTCCAAATACTGATCATATTATTTATAATTTTTTTATATCATAGGTGTCATATGAGTAGGAAATTAATGAGAGTGTTGTAAAGGACCGACTTCTACAGAGCTTACAAAACACGGTTTTGTAGTTGTAGGTTGCACCACATCAATATCAGAAATCACCGCATATAATTCCATTATACCATTATTACACTATTACCTGAATAACAATGATATATCCATATAATTCTCATCATTGACAAGAGGATAGTAAATTTTCCATAAAAGTTCAGGATATTGAAGATGTTGATATGTTATTGAAGTAATTGGTTGATCATCCCACCATTTTAACAAACTATTGCGAACTTCATCCAATGTCACACAATCACAAATATTTTCTACTATTACAGGTGGAAAACTATATCTAAAACCCTTCTAGGTATAAATTACATCACTGTTTCGATATGTTTGCGAATATATGATTACCTAGAAAAAAATAATTAATAAAATATTATATACTATATCATGAAAATTTTACATTATTTAAATTGATTATGATCAAATAATTGACTTGATATTGAGACTTTTTTATGGATTGGTTTATCATTATTTGATAAACCAACCAAAACCTAAGGGGCCTCCTTGCATGTATATTAGATAATATTTTAGATACTATCAGTCTCTTCTCAGGCATGGTGTAAAAATCCAGCTTCAAATAGCAATGGTTCTTGTCGAACACCCTTTTATTATAATGATACTCACTTTCAATTGAGAGGATCTAGGAATTTCAGATACATAACATTTTTTAATCATACATCCAGGTACTTACATACTTAGAGAGAGGGATGATACTCAGGTCATCAATGAGGAAAAAAATGAAATTATTACTAATTATATTACTGAAAAAATAAGACATGCATTTTCAATTATACATTGGTCGATAATCTCAAGATCATCTAATTATTATAAATTAAATAACTAGATACAAAAAAATAAAACATACAATTTCAATTATACATTAGATGGTCATATCAAGATCAGTAAACATTATAGATTGCTAAAATGTTTATTTGAGATATTTATTATGTACTAAATCTTGTCATTTTACGTACTATATTTAATATATAATATATATACACATCTATTTATATTCAGACTGTCATGAAGATTTTTCACTCTTACACGTGACAAAATGTAACTAAAACTTTGATCTATATAAATAAACTCACTATTGAAGTATATTGATGTGATATTATTACCAAATAAAATTTAATAAAACATTATATATTTTTATACCACATCATCAAATGTTTCATAAATTTTAATCACTTATGAATAAATAACCATGAATTGATCTTGATACATATTCTATTGATTAGTTTATCATTATCTAATAAAATAACCAAAACCTATGGGTGAACTCTTACAATCTCTGTTATCACATATTTCAGCAACCACCGGTCTCCTTTCAAACAACAACACCACTTGTCGAACACCTCTTGTCGAACGCATCTTGTCAAACGCCTCTTGTCGAATGCCTTTTTATTACAAAGTTACTAACATGAAAGTGAGGGGGTGTAGGGGTATGAAATACATAACATTTTTTGGTCAACACATAGGTCCTTAGATACATATACAGGGATGACTTGTAGGTCATGAACATAAGAGAGAAATGAAATTATTACAAATTATATAACCACATACACAAAAAAAAGACATGCAATTTCAATTATACAGTGGTCAGTCATCTCAAGATCAGTCATCAGAAAATACTTAACATGTTTTTTGGTATACTTATTATGTTCTGCATTTTATATTATTTTACTAATAATTAGATGTAATATATAATAAATATCTAAACCTACTTTCCAAAATTTTAAATTTTCAATGTGTGTATGTATATATATATATATATATTTAATAATAACTTTTATTAAATTTAATTAATAAAATTAACATAATTTACACTTACATAATAACCATTAAAATACTGTAAAATTATGTTATTTTCAAATTTATAAAATTTCATATGTATATATAATATTTTTTTCATTATTCTACTTTCCAAAAAATAAGTAATTATATTTTATATTTTATTACTTGGAAGAATAATTATTTATACTTAATATAATTTAAATTTATTAATTAAAATTATTAGTTATAGTAAATAAAAGTAATATAATTTACACTTAAATAATTACCATTAAAATACTGTAAACTAATGTTATTTTCAATTTTATAAAATTACATATGTATACATAAATTTTTTGTCATGTTTCTACTTTCCAAAATTTAAGTAAATATATTTCATACTTTATTACCTGAAATAATAATTATTTATACTTAATATAATTTAAAATTATTATTTATAGTAAACTTTTTTTATACCGTTAACAAAAATTATAATATATATATTTTTTAATAAATTTAAATATGATAATTAATATAACTAATATATTATTAGTAATATACTTTTAATAATATATTTTTAATAAAATATTTAGAAAATTACATACTTGTATAGAATATTATGATTTAAATTTATGTTACTTGAAATATAATATATTTTATATACATATAAATCTATTCAAATCTAATTACTCACCATTTAAATTAAAAATATATACATTTTTTAAAACAATATTATTTCCCTAAATATAAATTGCATTTTATACATAACATTTCAATTATATAAACACCATATTTAAATTTCCTAAAAAATCAATATAAATTATATCATATAACAAATAATAACTCATTCAGAAACTAAATCATACAAAAGACACTAATTTATACATCCATATATTCATGTATCCATACCTATTAGATAAAAATATCATACAAACAAAATAAATAAGACAATTATATAATTAAAACTTTAAATAGAAATTCTATGTTCTTAAAATCCATAAATATATGTTGAGAGTGAATTCCACCAGGGATTTATAGCAAAATCTAGAGGATAAGAATGAAATTTGGATGGGGGAGGCACCTACTTTTATAGAAATTGGGCCAAGAGGAGGTGTGAACCCCATTCATGCCTCCTTTTTGAATTTTGCGAAGGAAGCATGAATGGGGTTCAGTCTTCCTTGGTGGTAGAGTGAGAAGTATGAGCACCATTCATGCTTTCCTGGAACCTTTTTTGAAAAAATCCGCAACCTTATCCCTTTTATTTAAGTAATTTACACCACTTCCCCTGTAAGTTAGGAAATATTCTGAATAAACCACCCCCTTACTCAGTAGCTTTCCAGCACCACTTTCCCACAATCCTATCATTCCCGCCCACTTAAAATACCACCTTATCCTTAAGGTGGAGAACTTGATGAATCATCTGTCGATATTTTTTCATTATCAACTTTTGGTCCCACTCCATCATTATATAGTTCTATGAAATCTCATATCATCAATTTTAAACCCTTCTCAGGACATTTATATAAAGGATTAAATCCCTACCCACATGTGTAGTACAATCCTTTGGCATTCTATGTCTTAAACTCCTCTCTTGAAAGGATCCAAACTCCTTTCTAGAGTGGTTTGACTATATTTTTCATTCACCTTCCATTCACATAAATATTAGGAATAAGATTATCCATAACTGATTTCTAACACCTTTCCAAGCCACTAGGTTTACAAATTTTGTTCCACAGTTTCGGTTGTTGGACTAATACTACACCTCAAATTTCAATTCTACTCTCCTATTTAGTGTAAAAAACTACGATTTATTCAATGATTCATGCATCATCACCCATGTACCAATCCCATGCTTTAATCCTCCTATAAAAAAACTCACATACCAATTTTCAGTCAAATCTGGTAAATGTAGTGTCACCCGCTTGATTTCATCTATGTAATCATCCACAACTCCTATAAGTCGCAATACCTTCAAGAAGATCATTGGGTTTTCCTCTATTGTGTTTTCATATCTACCTAGGATCTCCTCCTTGAGTTATGTATGGGTAAGCTTCGACTTAATAGACTTCAAAGAGATGATCCAATATGGTATATACCATCCATACTCAATTACGCTAATGACACCTTCATATTTTAATGTATATGATAAAATTGAAAAATATGTATTAGATATGAAAATCCAAAACAATATATCCTCACTGAAAAAACTGGAATCTCCACCACTTTGGATAGTGCGTGCAATGCCTCTCATTTTGTGTTGCACACTCCTTCACCGTTCTCTATATCCATCAGTCTTTGGTTCTTCACCTTATTTTCCAACCTCACACTGCTTCCTCATTCCTCAATAATTTCAAACTTATCATTGTCATCTCCTCATCCTTAAGGTTAAAGGTTGAGAGATCACTAACATAATCTCTTGCATTTTAATCTCAATCCCCTAAAACATCATGTCCTATTATTGCTATAGGTTCTTAAGTTTAGACTGTAACACCACAATTTTTGATTCTAAACCCATTACTCTACTCTCTATCCATGTGGGAAACTAACTATAATAATTATTCAAGTCTACTATTTTTAATATAGATTCCTTGATGTCTCTTTCTTTTTCTATGTTAACTATGTCCGTATTAACTAGAACCTCCTACTTTTGGTGTGTCTCTTACGACTACTTCTTCATGTGTCATCTCTACTCCATAGCTACATCCGATCAACTCTCTCTCTCTCTCTCTCTCTTTATATCAAGATTATCTCATTAAAAGAACCAAATGATAGCTACACAAGAGAGATAAAATGAAGGAATTATGTTATATCATACCATTTTACAGTGGTTTGAAAGTATAGGATAAGAAGAAAGGTAAAATAAGAATAAATGAAAAAGGAGGAGGGAGGGAGGAGAGATCCCATGGAGATGCTTCACCCTAGGCCAATGGCCAAACCCACCTACACAACCATTTTTTTATATAATACCTTATTGTTGGAACCTAACTATATTGTATCCAAATCAACTCCCTAACAACCTATTTAAGGAATTTACACCAATACCCATGACCGTTATGAAATATACCCACCAAACCATCGCCCTCACTCTCCAGCTTGTTAGCTCCACTTTCCCACAATCCTATTAGTATCTATATTAAGATAATCAAAAACCACTTAGTTTTGGGTCATATTTTAAACCCATATGGCAGGAAGTGGCACGCCTCATTGAAAAACGAGTGTTGAAATTTTCAACCAAGAAATAAGGAACAACATGTAGTTTAATAAATAACATGTTAATCACTTAAAGTCATTGACACAATGGTTTTTCTGAGCATCAAACCCTAGGATATTTTGGATTAAAAATAGATCACAATAACTATAAAAAAATGTAGAAATGGAATTGAGCCACATCCCATGGTGGGGTAATAACTTACATACCTATAAAGAGCATCAAAATTAAAGATTATTATATAACTTTACCAACATAAAAGACATTATTAACAAAGAAATCACATGCCTTGAACTGTGGAGCTTCAAAGGGATTTAAATAATCCACAAAAACAAATATAAAATGAATAATAATCAATGATTAAATTATTCATAACTAGAACCTAAATCTTGAGCATTAGAATGCAGTAGTTTACTACTCAATTATATCTATCCTATTGAGGTTGGGAAATAACTGCACACATTAAGAATTCCCTAATATGAACTTTTTGATTGGGAGAAATTTAGAAATGATGTAAAATATAAATAGATAGAGAAAAAAACTAAAATTTGATAACAATACTTAGCAGAGTTGGAAATATTTTAAGACATTAAAAATTTTCTCATGATTAAATAAATGGACGAATAAATGAATAAACAGTTGGAATGACCATTTGGTGTAAATTTTAGAAGTGTGCGACCCTTAAAGTTGAAGAAATTTGGGAAAAAATATCACACCACAAACTTCATTTTCCCTATTATTTTATTTTTTGATTTATTTCTATCATTATTCTTTATATATGGGACTTTTTCCTTGAAAATTTAGAGAAATGGGGAATCTGTGCTTATCATACGGTTTGTGCATGGTTATGAAAAATTGTGTGACCAAACCATGTGAATGCTTACAACATTTTAGAGCTTTGTGCATGGCCAGTGCATGGTTTGGAAAACCATACAACCAAACCATGCGACACAACTCAAGTTTATTAAAAGTCATCTGCACGATTGGTATATGGTTTGGTAAACTATGTGACTCACCCAAATTCATTAAAAAATATAAATTTACCTTTTTCCCATTGATTGAATTAACCCCTTTAGGGATCCTTATTCCCCTCATTCAAACCTCACATCCCAAGGGAACCTCCCCTCTTGATTCCCCTCCCATACCCTTATTTCATGTATTTTATTCAAATTTTAGTGGTGATTTCTTGAGGTAATCTAATCCAAGTCCCTTCCTCTCTCTCACATCTTCCTTTTCTGTTCTATTCTTTCCCTGGTAAGGTCTCAGTGACCTAGGGCCCTTGTCTACTCAGAATAAATTGGAAGGTTTTGTAATTTAGTGTTCTTGTGTGTCCCTTAAAGGTTTTCTTCCACCTTTTTATGGTGTATTAACACTGAATAGAGTATAAGTGGTGTGATTATGGTATATTTCTACATAATTGAGTATTTACAAATTGAAACCATGATTATTTGTTGGATTTGATGCGTGTTTTAATTATTTATAGATGCTATCAAGTATACCTAATGATTTTTTTTCTAAATAGTGATTGTTTTCATGGAACTTAATTGAATTTGAAAGGATTTTCCCTTTGATTTTAAGATGTAAATCAATTTTTATAAATCAATGCACACCTAGTGTTTGATTAAATGTCATAATAGATATTCTAAGTAAATCCATTAAACTAAAAGAAATGTTTTGGTTTTCAAACTAATGTAATAGTTGCAATTTCAAAATAAGGTTGTGCTTTGGGATCTTAGGACATTGTTATATACTCTTGAATCAATTTAGTTTCTTAATGATGTTTATATGATTTGACTTCAAAGGTGTTTTGTATAACTTTTTTTCTAAAGGGAAATTACAAAGGTCTAATTTACACCTTCTAAAATGGTTTTCTAAATGTGATACTGTTGACGTATGCCCCTTTGTGTATTGTATAAAATTTATGGAAATTGAAATGCAATAATGATTTTCAATTTTTCCCCTATAGAGGGAAGAATATATATTGCTTATTTATTTTTGATGAAAATGGTTGTTTCTGTGAAGGGTGTTTGAAGGTGGGAGTGGGTTTATTGTTGATGAATGTGATTATATTATTAAATTATAATTATTAGACTCACCTCTATTTATATTTCATGGGGAACCTATAATAGCTAGGTGTAATATAAATATACACATACTGCACTAGTTTACTATTAAGCTTTGGCTAGTGGCCCCAAGGAAGACTTTACTCTTCTTGGGTAATTTTCCCCTCGATTAGGCCAGGTAGATTAATAATGAGTGTTAGGGTGGGTTTTTTGATATTCGATGCTAGTCTATATTGTTCATTTGTTAGTTTTTTCCTAGATTTTTCTCAGGGATCCTAGGGTACCATGATGATACCTATGGTTTCTTGGTATATATGTTTTTTGTTTTATAATATTTCATCTCGAATTTTCATAAAATTAATATTAAAAATCATTTTTCCCTTAAAAAATTTCATTCTAAAAAGGCATAAGTGGTAGTTTTACATGGAAATATACATGTTTTATATGTAAAGGATGATTTTTTTGAAGGAACGTAATTTGTTAATTGTTTTAAATGAAAATGTAAAAAAAACTTTTTAATTGTATTTGAAACTAGCTTGAAATAGAATTGTTTTTAAAGGTATTGCATGGAGTGTAGGGAGGATACCTACTGGGAATATTTTGATCATGATTATCACTTCAGGTTTAGCACCAGTACCACTTGGATGTAGTGTATGATCTTTGGATTTTGGTTTGGGTTAGACAGAGGTAGTAAGTGAATAAAGTTCACTTGTACATAGAGATGAGTAATGGTTGTTGCTTGTTTTATTTTGGGAATTATTCAATGTATCGACCACTTTTATCATTGTTGGTGTGAATACTGGGAAAGAAAACACCAGAGAAAATTGAGCACAGAAGGATGATCAGAGCTGGATGAACACTGTGAGTAGCAGCACCAGACGTTGACACGCTCACTGTTAGGATGACGGGAGAGAAATGTTCACTACTGAGAGGCCATTGAGAGATGTCCACTATTGATACATTAATTTTCAGAGAGCATTGTTATTGGAATAACTCAAGGAAATTTATAATAACAGCAGTTATGAGTCAGATACGTAATATGAAGAATGCATTGCAGAAGACTATAAATGTACTGGATGAACACGAGTGGCCACAAAGAGTATGCTAGTTTTTCTAGACGATGGGAAAATTCTGGATAGATGACACAGGACATGGATGAGGCATATGACTTTTTTCAACCAAATGTCACTTCAAAACTTCTTGGGGAGGTAGTTTTTTTATCCTAGTTCAACTGTGGTTAAGTGGGAAAAGAACTCTAAGGAGCATCTAGTTACTGGTATTCTTGTGAAACCTCTTAAGCTAGAGGTGAACTGTCTAGATATTTAGAGTAGGGAAGATGGGATTGAGTCTTCTTTGAAATCTAATGACCAAATTGATGAGGGTAGTGGGAGAGTGGTTTTTCCAGAATGACATAAAAAATCTTTAAACAATAGTTGTGAGTGATGAATTTAACTTCCATCCACTTGCATTTGATGCTGGATTTTATGTATGGTGAGATTCTTAGGCATCCAAAGCAGCGTAAATAAGTGGGAATTAAGATTGAGGGTTTTTTGGAAATTATGGTGAAATAGAGCCTTTTTGTGCTACAGAGCACCTGGATTTTACCAGACTTGTTGTTGGGGACCAAATGTAGGACAATGAGGATCAAGAACCACCACATTGAAAGGAATTTCATCATGTTCCAAAACCGAGGGAAGTCCAAGTTGTTTTGTTGCTTTTTCCACCACCAAAACTGCCACTAGAGGATGTCATTCCATTGCTAAAGTAGCGAGAAATTTCTATAGTGTTCAAGACATTAATACCTTTTGGGGAATATACCTTGGGGACAATTTGTATTTTAAGAATGGGAAAATGGTAGGTAGTGGGGTATCTGTAATATGGGTAGTTAATTGTAGGTGTATTTTTTACAAGGGGTAATATTGTACTTCCTATTTATTACTTGTTTGGGGAGTTATTATTTGGCTATTGAGGTGGTTAGCTAGCTAGGTGGGATATTAAATAAGGGGCCAACCATGTGTGTGTGGGGGGGTGGGGGGGGGGGTGGGGGATTCATTTTTTATTTTTCAGTAGGGTTGCTGGGAGGTTTTGGCCCTAAGGAGGTGTTACCCTTGGCTCCACTGAGTGGTCTTCTGCAGAGTGTTTCTTCTTCCTCTATCATTTTCTCCTTCCTATTGTAACAACAATTGTTCTCCTACTACTAAAATAAAAAGTGAAGCAATGCAATTTATTCCATTATTTTTATCCTAAATTATGCCGTTTGGATAGACATGAGGTTGGATACCTAAGAACAATTAACTTTGATAATTAACTTAAAATTTTAATATAGATCTTTAAGATTTAAAATTATCTATTCACCCCCTCCTAGAACACCTACCTTCTTAACCGTACCTAAAAAGAATGTTCGAAGAAAGTATAATACTTATTATTTTAACACTTATGGAATGTGATTTATTGAGCATTATCATTACCATGGTGGCTTTAAAGTTGGCATTGAGGATTGAAGGATGAGTGTTAAACAAGTACATGATTCATCTTTTACCAAAACAATATTGATATTTAATTCCAACTAAAAGTTGGATTCAGGGTTTTGAACCTACTTGTAATGTTATTATTTAAGTATGGATATTTTTTATATCCTAAATATATGTTAACAACAATTATAATAACTTTGATTTGTAGGATTGGATGAAGAGGAATAATTGGTCTTAGAGGAAATTTTGACTTCAACAACTATAAATTTAGAGAGTGAAGCTTCTCTTTATTTTGAAATATGAGTATTCTAAATAATTAATAAGTATTCATTACAATTATTGATGTATTCCCATAAAATTTTTCATCAAATACTTTAATTGTTATCAATATATTTTTTCCTTATTTAATTTCATATTAAACATTTAAAGTGAAATTTATGTTTATGTGTGTATGGGTGAAAATGTTAAATGAAAATAAAATAGAAGAGAAGAGTTCATATGATGTTTTAGAGGAAGCATGTGATGTTAGGAACCCAAGCCCCATTTTTTTGTGGAGGTTGGTGTGCTTATTTTGTTTTTTTACTATGGGTTTGAAAGATTGAACAATTTTTATATTAATCTCGAAAAATTTGGACAATTTGGACAATTTTTTGGATTTTAAATTTTCATATTATATGAACATTTAATATATATATATATATATTTTTTAAATTTATGTGGGTAGCCCATGGTACCCGCACTAGTTGTAGGTCAGGCCTTGCCTACTACAAAAAATAAAATAAAAAGGGTTGCCCACAAGCTTGACCAAATCCATTGAAGGGAGGGGTGGGGTGAATGACCTTGATAAATTTACCAATTTAGAATTTGAACAATTAAAAATAAATCTTGTGTGGTCTTGGCTTGCCCTGTCTAGTCCCGTTCATTTCGCATTACTAGAACTTGAGAGCGAATAACTACACGTGCATGCGACACAAGGCCTGATAGGTTTTTATTAACAATTTTTTTTTCCAATTTCAGAAACCCATAGTCCATTCCATATTTTTAAGAGTTTACCATCATGAGTTGGCTTCTCGTGCGGGTTGTCCACACATGCCCAATTTCAATATGATATATTTTAAGAAGACCTCCCCACAACAAATCCACCCCCAGCCTATTTGGCTCATGAGCATGCAACCCATTTTACATTTTTCCAAACATTTCCCTAACCCACTCCCTTTTCTAGGTAGGCATAAGAACAAATATTTCAAAACTAAGAGGATGGGAGGTCGAATCATCCCCAAAATGAGATTATTGTATAGATATAGAATCTTTTAAAGATTTAAGTAATGTTTGTGAAATCTTTCCCAATAACAATATTGGTTGTCTTTGATGAAATGAACTGACTAGGACTTACAAACATAAAATAACACTGCACAAAATTAAATTTCCCCACTCTCAATGCACATAGACATGATGAATGATGATTATGTTATAGTTGAAAGTCCGTATAAAGAAAAAATGAAAAGGGAGGGAGGAAGGAGAGATCCTAGTGAGATGTTGCACCTTGGGTCAATGGCCTAACCCACCTACACAACCATTATTGTATAAAATAATATTTCACTCACCTTATTGTTGGACCCCACCAATATAGTATCCAAAACCACTCCCTAACAACCTATTTAAGGCATTTACACCAGTGCCCATGGTAGTTAGGCAATATTACCACTAAAAGATCCACCCTACTCAGTATCTTTCCAGCTCCACTTTCCCATGATCCTATTAGTTTATCTATCAAGAGAATCAATACCCACTTAGTTTGGGGTCATAGTTTCAAACCATATAATAGGACGTGACAATCATCATTGAAAAACAAGTCTTGAGATTTTGGACTGATCAAGAAGGCACAACATGCATTTTAATAAATAACATGTTACTCACTTAAAGTCATTAACATAATTGTTTTTGTGAGAATCAAAAACCTATGATACATTGGATTACAAATAGAGCAAAATAAATACCAAAATAGTGTGGAAATGAAATTGATCCATGAGCCATGGTGAGAGAATAACTTACATGCCTATAAAGAAGATCAAAATTAAAGATTATTATATACCTTTACCAATACGAAGGACCTCGTTAACAAAGGCATCACATGACTCACACTATAGAGCTTCAAATAGATTCAAACAATCCCTACAAAAAAAATGAATAATAAGAAATTATGAAATGATTTATAACTAGAACCTCAGTCTTGAGCATTACATTGCAACAGTTTACCACTCAATTATCTCTGATTTGCTGAGGTTGGACAATAACTACCCACATTAAGAACACTTTTATATGAAATTTTTGATTGAGGGAAATTTAGAAATGTTGCAAAATATAAAGAGATATAAAAAAATAAAAATCGATAACAGTTCTCAGTAGAGTTGAAAATAGATTAGGACATTAAACATTTTCTCATCATTAAAAAAACATATGAATAAATTAATAAATAGTTGGAATGACCATTTGGTGTGAATTTTAGCAGTGTGAAACACCTAAAGATGAAGCAATTTGGGATAAATATCACACCCAAACCTTCATTTTCCCTATTATTTTATTTTTTGATTGATTTTTGTCATTATTAATTTTCTCTAGGACTTTTTCCTTGAAAATTTATAGAAATGGAAATCAGTTCATGTCATACAGTTTTCCCATGGTTAAGGAAAATCATGTGACCCAATTGTGTTAAATCTTGTAATAGTTTAGAGGTTTGTTCATGGCTAGCACACGGTTTTGAAAACTACGGGATACACCTCGAGTTTATCCAAATTCATCCACATGGTTGATGTACAGTTTGATAAATCATATGACTTACCCTGATTAATTAAAAATGGAAGTTTACTTTTTATCCTTGATTAAACTAACCCCTTTAGGGATCCTCCTTACTCTTATTCGATCCTCATGTCATAGGCACAACTCCCCTCTTGATTCACCTCCTAGGACCTTCTTTCAAGGTTTTTGTTCAATTTTTAGTTGGGATTTCTTAAGGTAATATCATCTAAGTACCTTCCTTTTTCTCTCTTATTCCTTTTATATTCTCTTCTTGACCTGGTAAGGTCTCAGTGAACTAGGGTCCTTGTATACTCAAAATTAATTTGGTGGTTTTGTGATTTAGTGTTCATGTGTGTCCCTTAAATAATTTTTTCACCTTGTTATGGTGGATTAACACCAAATAGAGTGGAAGCGATGTGATTGAGGAATATTTCCCCATACTTGAGACTTTAAAAATTGAAACCATGATTGTTTGTTGGATTTGATGCATATTTTAATTATTTATAGATGCTATAAATTATGCCTAATGATTTTTGATAAAGAATTATAGTTTTCTTGTAACTTCATTGAATGAGAAAGGATTTTCCATTTGATTTTAAGATCTAAATTTGTTTTAAGAAATGAATGTGCACCTAGTGTTCGATTAAATGTATGAATGGATATTCTAAGGAAATCCCTTAAACTAAAAGAAATGTTTGGGTTTTAAATCTATTTTAATATTTTCTATTTCAAAATAAGGGTGTGCTTGGGATCTTAGGACATTTCTATACACTCCTGAATTAATTGAGTTTCTTAATGATGTTTATATGGTTTGATTTCAAAGGTTTTTTTGTACAATTTGTTTTCTTAGGGGAAATTATAAAGGACTAATTGAAACCTTCTCAAATGGTTTTCTAAAATTGATACCTTGAAGAATTCCATTTCATGTATTGTATAAAATGTATAGAAATTGAAATTTTATAATGATGTGTGATGTTTTCCCCCATAGAGGGAAGTATATATATTTTTTATCTATTCTTGAGGAAAATGGGTTGTTTTTTTGAAGGGTGTTCAAAGTTGAGAGTGGGTTTATTATTAATTAATGTGATTATATTATTGAGTGATAATTGTTGGAATCAACACCATTTATATTTCTTGGTGAACCTCTGATAGATAGGTGGAAAAAATATATACACATACTAAACTAGTTTACTACCAAGATTTGTCTAGTGGACCCAAGTAAGAATTTTCTCTTCTTGAATAATTTTCTCCTCGATTAGGAAAGGTAGGGTAATACTGAGTGTTAGGGTGGTTTGTTTGATATTTAGCATTGGTTTATATTGGTTATATGTTATTTTTTTCTTGGATTGTCCTCAAGGCTCCTAGGGTACCATGATGATTCCTGTTATTTCTTGGTATATATGTTTGTTGTTTTATAATATTACATTTATAATTTTCATAAAATTAATATTAAAAATCATTTTTCCCTTCATATTAACACGATTCTTTCTAAAAAGGCATAAGTGGTAGTTTTACATGAAGAAATACATGTTTTAAAGGAAAGTAATTTGTTAATTGTTTTAAATGAAAATTTAAAACATATTTTATAATTGTATTTAAAACTAGCTTGAAATAGAATTATTTTTAAAGGTCATTTATGGAGTGTAGGGAAGATACTTACTAGGAATATTTTTCTCATGCCTATCATTTCAGTTTTAGCACAAGTACCACTTGGATGTAGTGGATGATCTTTGGATTTTGGTTTAGATTTGAAGAAGGAAATAAGTGAGTAATGTTTACTTGAGAATGGAGATGAGTAGTGGTGTTTTTTTGTTTTATTTTGGGCATTCTTCAATGTACCGAACAATTTTTATTTATCCCCTAACTTATTTATTTTGTATTTTTATCACACTTGTGTTATATATTTATATGTTTTTGATATGTGTTTACTAATTTTTTGTGAATCATTTTTCATAGAGTTTATTATTTTTTCCGCATTTGGTTTATGTTTTGTCTTGGAATTGATTTATTTATGTGGCCTTTTGATATATGGAATCACCATACCATAATTCCTATATGAAGACCACAATTTTTTTCATTTATTTATCAAGAGAATCCATTCTCATAGAGTATATCAGGATGTTCGACACCAGTTTACAACCTGTGGGGATCTGGAACACCCTTCAGGCCATATCATGGGATGGATTGGGAACCCAGATCAAGGGTGGCATGGGTTTTTATTAACATAAAACCAATATAAAATTCAAAATATTTCACAAAAATATTCGTTTTCCTAGATGTAATTAATAATTCCCTATTTTTTTGGCTCCAAGAAGACTTTTACCTCACAAGATTGAATAAAACTATGGATCATCATATCTAAATCCTCTCCAATAGTTTTTGGGGGTTATCTATTTATGGGATGTGTGTTAGCGATACATGGTACAAGGTGATAATGTCAGCTTCTCCGGTGGTTAGAAGTGTGTCTGGTGAGATATGACGATTCTTAGGGGGCCAACAGTGTGTGTGTCTGGTGGGTCTCATAGACTGTATAGCTAGAAATGGGATGAACAACCTGTTAGAGGTTGGGGGTGTGTTAGGTAAGACACACATGTGGTTAATCATGCGGGATGGATAGTCGTCAATGCCATGTAGGGAAAGGAAAAAAATCACATTAAATTATAAAAAGTGTTTATTCATGTTTTAAAGAAATTTAAGTAAATAATGATGATTTACCAACTTTTCAAGGAAACATGGGTAACTTAGGTGTGAAATGTGGAAAAATTATCCCCACCTCATTTACCATCATGTTTTTTTATGAAACACGGGTAATCAATTTAGAAATGTTTATAAATACAAATAATTCTAAATATAAATGAGACTAAATGCAGTTTTTTTATAGTGATGTCATGAGACCCTAGATTGGGTTACGTGGTGATACCACTATTATTAGATAGAGGATCCAACAATCATGATTCCTTTGGAGAGTTTTCCATTATCACTTCCACATCCCCTCTATTTACCATCACCCATGGTGGTTTAACCAAGTTTTACCACCTTTAATGAACACCAAACTGTACACCCTAGGTATTTCTAAATCCATACTTTATTATTTTTTATTTGGACTCTAAGTTCCACAAAAAGTATAAATAATGGAAGTAATTATGAAAATTATCTCTAAAATATATTTCAAACCATAAGTCCAATTAGGGTGATTCTAAAGGAATTTTTTTTTTCTATTGATACCTTTATAGTAATATATGGTAGGTCTCATGGATCGAAAAAATGAATAAGTTATCAAGAAATTATCAAAATAGGGCCTAATTTTTTTTAAAAGGTAATGTCTTCATCAAAGACCAAGACACAATTTATTAATAATCAAATAAAGGAACTACAAAATTTTGAAAGAATGGATTTTATTACAATCTATTTCATTAAGAGGAAGAAGGTAAACCGACAGATTATCAATCCATGTAATGCTCTGGTTGATACCTTTATTAGAAAGACCATCAGCCACTATGTTCAATTCCATGTAGGCATGTGTGGAAATATATCTAATCTTATGAAGAGAGACCAGGAAGTTCATACAGTGAGTTGTAAGCGGCCTGTAAAGGTGGACCACGCCGTTCCAAATCGCTTGGATGATGGAGGTGGAGTCACTTTCAATCTAGATGTCATTCCAACCCTTTCTTTTCAAAAAGTAAACAGCCTAGATCACCTCCATCATTTCATCTTCTAAAGAAGTGGTGCTGGCATAACCTCCAAAGAAACACCCATGACAGTGGCCCAGATAATCTCTGAAGACAGCTCTAAAACCTGCTAGACCTGGATTCCCTTTTGAGGCACCGTCCATATTAATTTTGATCCATCCAGGAATAGAGGCCTGCCAGAACAACTCAATTGAATGACGTGGTTTTTTAGAGGCTGACAACCCAAAGACGTCTGAGGACTATAAAGTTCTCAACGGAATTGCCACAATTATCTTTTTGAAGTGAAGCGGTATCCCTGACAACAATGAGAATTCTCGAACAACCTGCATTATGGTTGAGTGAGTGCTTGTTATGTAAAATATCATTACGATCATACCAGATAACATGGAGGAGAGTGAAAATAGCTGAAAGGAAAATGTTCTTGATTTTCTTTGAGACATTGAGCTCCACACAACGTTTCAGATGAATAATAATTGAGTCAGAAAAAATCCATCTACAATCAAATAGGTCAGTAATAAAATTCCAAAGAGCATAAGGTGTAGCACAGGATAAGAAAAGATGGTTAGTATCCTCTCTATGTTGATGACACAAATGACATTTTGAGCAGAGTTGGATGGCAAAGGTTTAAAGTTAGACTTCAGTAGGAACACGATTATGCACAATCATCCAAATAAGATTTAGTCTAGAGGGCTTGATCCAGGAATTATAAAAATGATTGATCCACCCAAAAAAATTATCAGATTGAAAAAAATTATGATTGTAGAATGCTTTTGAATTCACGATACCATTATTGGCAGGTTCCCAAATGATAAAATCTTCTGTATTAGAGAAAGTATGAGTATCAAACACATGCATAATGGAATACGGGAGATTGGGGCAGGGGGCATTCATAACCTCCTGAATAGAGTAATTTATGCTGTCAGGAGGGGAGTGAGGAGATAACATGGAAATCAGGGGGGATCCAGACCAATTATCAAGCCAAAAATTTAAGGAGGTGTTTTTACTGACCAACCATCTAGAGTTGTGCATAATGCTGTGAAAAGAGTCTCTGATAGAGGACCAGATTGAGGAGCTAACATAACTCAAGTTACCTTTTTTATCTTTTCCAAGAATCTTTTCTAAAGAAACTCAATAGAGTTAGTATTTTTATTGATCAAATTCTAAGTGAGTTTGGCTTGAAGAGCCTCATTAAAAAGATTGAGATTCTTGATGCCGAGACCCCCATTTTCCAACGGTTTGCAACACGTGGACTAAGGAATGGTAACAAGATTTCACTCAATAGTGCTGCCAGACCAAAAAAAGTTTTTAATGTAACCATTAATTCTTTTAAGCAAGGAGGAAGACAATTTATAAATCATTAGAGAGTAAACCATTTTGTAAATAATGGTATATTTGACAAGGAAAATCCTTCCAGCCATGGATAGGGATTTCCCTTTCTAGGAAGAAAGCTGGTGAAGAACCTGATCCACCACAGAAGAGAAATACACAGCTTTAAGTCTTCCACAGAATAAGGGAATACCTAAATAAGTAAAGGGAAGGATACCATCCTTGATTCCAAGTTTTTCAATGATGTTGGTTTTTCGGTTGATAGGGAATCCTTTTCCAAAAAAAATAAACGACTTATTCCAACTAATGGATTGACTTGACACATCCTCATAATGAGATAAATCATTTTTGAGATTTAGAATATTTCTTTTTCTCCCATTTAGGAAAAGGATAATGTCATCCGCATATAAAATATGGGTCAGATCATTTAAATTACGAGCTTCTTAAATAGGTTTCAGCTTGTTTTGACCAACCAAATTGGTGAGCAGTCTACTAAGATAGTCTTCCGTGATGGAAAAAAGGATAGCAGATAGAGGATCAACTTGTCGGACACCTTTGGTGAATTTAAAATATCCTTCAGTGGAACCATTGACAAGGATAGAAAGGGACGAAGATTTAAAAAAAATGGATCCTATTAATAAAGACATCATTAAAGACAAAATTACAGAGCAACTTGAAGATGAAATTCCAGTATATGGTATCAAAGGCCTTCCTAATGTCAGTTTAATGGAAACATTACCGCCTCTAGAAACTTTATTAAGAGCATTGGTTCATTCCTAGGTAAGTCAAATGCAGTCCTAAATTGATCTACCTTTGATAAAGCCAAATTGGTTCTAGGAAATAATTTTGTTACAAAGAGGGGATAGTCTATTATCCAAGAGATTAGTTTTGATTTTATAAAGAGAATTGATGAGAGCGATGGGGAGGAATAAATGAATTTATGAAGCATTTGCGACTTTGGGAATAAGAGTAAGAAATTGAGCATTGAGCCCATGAGGGAGACTACCATTAGAAAAGAAAAATTTGACAAGATTACAAACATCAGAATGGATAACATCCCAATGTTTTTGATAAAATCCATTATTAAAACTGTCCAGACCCGGAGCACTATCAAGATTCAGATCAAAGGAAGTGGATTTAATTTAATGGTCTATAGGGATTCTCAAAAGAGAGATATTTTCCTCCTCATTAACAAGAACAAGAATAATTCCAGTAATGAGGTCTTCTTTAATGGGTGGACTATTGAAAATGTTCTCAAAATATGAGACCACATGATTAACTATGGCTGCTTCAGTGTCAAAGAGGGTGTCATTATCCTTGATAAAGGAAAGTGGTCTACAAAATTTCCTAATTCTTTTCAAGGAATTATAGAACTTTTAATTTCCATCTCCATCAGCAAGCCATTTTTCTTTGAATATTTTCTTGCGGATGTTATCTTTGAGCACAAGAAGGGAATTAAGTTTCAAGGAGATGTTAATTTCATTATGGGATAAAGATAAGAAAATCATAATAATATATTATAAACATATTTATAAGATAGACTGTAAAATAATAAAATAGAATTTGAAGGCATTAAAAATGGGCATCAGATCAAAGAACCATACTTGGTTTGTAATTACCCAACGATCTCTACCCAAGACACTTGAATATTCAATGATTCTATACAATGACTCCATCATGAAGACTCCTCCCATAAACCCTAGATATCTTCTAAATGATGAATTTATAATTGGGAGATCTTGGTCAAGAATTCAAGAATTTATTAATTTTTTTAATAAATCAATAAAAATGAAACACCACCATAGCACACAATCATGAACACATAAAAAATTCAATTATTTACCATATAAAAAACAACCCATTTTGGAGTCAATGAAGCTTCCCATTTCTATTCCAACACCCAAAAAAGTGAATTCACTATTTTCCCTTTTTAAGAAAAAATTAATATTTTCTCAAATAATCACTCATGAAAATCAACCAAGCCACCAAAGCACTTCATTTAGCTTTAAAACAAAGGCAAGCATTTTATTGAAATCATAGACAAAGGAATTATTGGGAAAGGACCAATAATATTACATCCTTAAAAAACCATAACATTATTCCCCAAACCTTCCATCCCATAAAAGGGTTTTAGGTTTCAAATGATCTAATGAAATGCATTAAATATAGAAAAACCAATAAAGAAACCCAAATTTCATGATCAACCATGCTAGATTAATGAAATAATGCATACTATAAATAAAGAAACCTGTGTACCTTACATAATAGATGGTAATTTGTTTTATCTTTATCTATGACTCATTAATATCATAGAAATTGAAACAAAAAGACATAACTCCTCTATAGGTATCCATAGGTTTTGTAGAATCACTCACCATACAAGTGGGATACCCTTGTCAGCCATGGAATTAAAGTGCCCTAAGAATGAAAAGAGTGAGGAGAAATAGAGCTTTAGGATAAAGTATTTTCATCCAAGGCATGAGAATGATTGTTTAATAACCATCTCATGGTGAACTCATTTTAATAAATCTCCTAAGGATTCACCTTGATTGAACATGAATTGACTTGTATGTTATGAATTAATGAATGTATCAAAATTAACTCTTGGTTTGTTCATACAACCAATGGATGATTACATTGAACTCCCAACCATTTAATCATATGAATTTTCTGATAAATGAAATCTTATAGGAAGGAGATTCAAGTGTTCACTCATTAAAACTCTACTACCATCAGTGAATTAAAAAAGTGACAAATGAATCATACATTATGATTCATTGAATTGTGATTATACCATTTAATATAACAAGTTTTTCCAAGTTATCTTGTATTATATATCTATCTTGTATTTGATTATATGACCAAAAACTAAGAAATATCACATATCATCCATTTCTATATTTAATAAAATAAGAATTGTTTATATCACACCTTATGATATAGTCCAAAACACATCCTACATATAAACTCTTTAGGGTATCCCTAAAATATCTCGCTTGCACTAAATCCTCATAAACTTTGTTCCATTTCACCTTTTATTTTTTCATATAATATGAGTTGTAAAACTATATTAAAAACTCATTTTTATATATCTTGAATTTTTTTTTGGTATTTTATCATTAAATTCACCTTATATAATAACATATTCAATACCTTATGAAATCCCTATCCAAAACTCTTTTGGAAAAAACTCTAAAACACTTTTAAAGAAAGCTCCATGATTCAAAATCTATCCACATTCAGTCAACCACAATGTATGGATCCAAATGGATTTGTAAAATTTAAACCAATAATGAATCAATAGATACCTAAATGGTAGAAAATAGTGGACTCTAAGAAAATGTCAATGCTACTCAAGCTACAAATGGATCTAGTATGATATCAATCAAGAACATGAATCTTTATACTAATGTCCATTGGTTTCATTTCATGTTAGCATGAATTATAATATTTTCCCTTTGTATAAGTCATCGAGTGGCCCTGGGAAATATAGTATATTAATCCCATATAGCCTACTTAAACATTCTTAACTCTTAGAGTATAGATTGATCAGGTTGATGAATACATCACAATTCATTCACTTTTATGGATGATAAAAGCACATGTGTAACATACAACCCCTCCTCATTGGATTGAGGAGTGAAAGGGGAGATACTAGGCCTTAGGTGACATCCCTAAGACACCAAAGGCTGGAAATAAATTTCAAGGGACTCAAGAACATTTGGGGTATGATTTTCCCTTTAAAAGATAAACAACCAAACCACATAAACAACAACAAAAAAAGATCTATATGATGGATGAGTATAAAATACAATGTAAAACATAACCAAAATGACAAACCATATCAGTGTAAAAGCGGAAACTAGAAAACATAATCAAGAGTACCAACAAGTTCACAAAACTCAAAACTCCAAAGTGACAATAACCAGCAACACCCCACACGCTCCAAGATCTAACTCCACATACCAAGCCATAATATCAAGAAGTGTCACTAAAGAACTAAGATAACTTTCCTTTACCTACGTTTTGATATAGGAAATATAAAATTTCACAATAGTTTCTAAGTAGGGGGTGAGTCTAAAATCTATAGGATTTACCCAATGACTTTCTAACTCATGCCACTTGGACAAAACTTGTTAGAACATTTATAAAAACAATTTAAAAGTAGTTTACAAGATCTATATCAAAAATATAAACATATTTTCCAAGAAAAGAGTCAAAAAATCCTTTAAAATATTTATCATTTGATTTGGAATATTCTTTTCCATTTCCACACACAGAACCACACACACACACACACTCAATATTGGTGTTACCATCAACGATGGAACTTCATTTCCACACTCCATCCCATTTTAATGGTGGTACTTCATGAACATTATACATCCTATTCTAATCACACCCAACCATTTATGCCAAAATTATTCCAATTTATTTCAATGAAAACATTTTTTTATTTAAATTATTTCAAAAAATACTTTTCATGCATCAAACAAAACATAATTTTAAAACAACTATTTTAAAATTATTAACAAAGGGGTTTTTCAAAACCAATTAAATTTACACAATTTCAAAGCCAATAAGAAAATAAAATTTCAATCAAGAATCACACCAAGATTTCACAACCATTTTAAGAAAAAAAAATTAATTCAAACAAATCCTACAAGTTCTAAATCAAGTGGAGTCTAGAGAGAAGACACCTACCGCACAATGGTTGGTGAAAATGAAAAACGACAAATAAAACTTCAAGATCTGATAAAAAATCATGTTCCCTTCACTATATCCAAAAATATATCATCATAAAATTATTAATAACATATAGATATATCCATAAAAAACTAGATATATGGTTACAAGAGAGATAATAACCTTGGATATAAAAAAGAATGAGGAAGAATGGGTACCTACTGATGAATCTGGGCCTCCAACACATTTTGATTTTCCTAAGAATCTCTCTCAGAAAAAAGGAGATCATCTCTCATGACCTTGGAGAAAAAAGAATTTGAGTTATGGGGGGATTAGGGATAAAAATGTATTAAGGGTTTAATTCATATTAGATCCACATTTTAAGGAGGTCAAACTATACACCACATGGTTAGGCCGCACAGTTTTGGAAAACCATGTGCCAATCGCGTGGTGCTATACTCTTAAGTACATACCTCGCATGGTTGGATCACATGGTTAGATAAAATTTTCTCCAACCATGAATTTATATATGTTTCAAGATGCATAGTTTCCCCTAGAAATTCACATGATTATGAAAACCATTCATCAACCTTGCATTTCCATCTGTTTCAAGATGCACGGTTTCTCCTAGGCATTCACACGGTTTGGATAAACCATGATACAATCGTGTGCCTTCCCAGTTCCCACTTACTTTCCATGCACGTTTTTATAGTGATTCTGAACCATTTCTACTAACTGGACACAAACCATGAAGCTCTATAAAAGCCTCAAGAACATGCCAAAACCCATCAGAACCTCCTGAAACTTGACCCGAGCATTACATAGAATCAAAATAAATGAATAAAGTTCCATGTGACTGAAACTAGGGGTGCTATATTCTCCCCAATATTGGCCTTTACATCCTCATAAAGTATAAAACCCTTGCTATCCTAAAATAGTTTGGTCCATTTATCTACCATTTCCTTTATATACTCCCATGTTTCATCCTGAATTTGACCATGTTTCCATAAAACCCACACTAGATCAATTATTTTCCTATATAAGAACTTCTATTTCCCATACACAATTTGTACCATCACATAAATCAATGTAGCATCTTACTATAAGTAAACATGATCCCATAGAATCATATGGTTAGGATCAGGTTGGTACTTATTCAAATGAGATACATGAAACACATTGTGTACTGAAATGAACCTTGATGGAAAAGACAACTGATATTACACCTCACTAACTCATTCAAGTATCTCAAAAGGGCCCATATATCGAGGATATAACTTAAAATTCTTACCAAAATGACGATGCCCAAGACTTTAGATATTGTCAATAATAAATGATCACTAACTTCAAATGAAAATTGTTGTTTATGATTATCTAAAAATGATTTTTGATGACTCAAAGTTGTCTCCATACTCTTTCTGATCAATTGAATATTTTCTATTGTATCTTTCATAGGTCTAGGTCCAATTAGTGAAGTTATCACCTATTTCCACCCAATAAAGTAGAGAATCACATGGATACAGGGACAATGCTTCAAAAGGGTCTATATGTATTGAGGCATGATAACAGTTATTGTATGAGAACTCCAATAATATTAAATGATATTTCCAAGAGACACCAAAATTCAGTACATAAGCCCTAATCATGTCTTCTAATGTTTGGATTGTCTGTTTAGAATTTCCATTTGTTTCAGGATGATAATATGAGTTCATAGTCAACTATTTTCCAAGGGATTATTGTAAGGATTTCTAAAAAACAAAATGTAAACCTGGGGTCTCAGTTTGATGAAATAAAGAATGGAGTACCATGATTTTTTAGAATTTATTAAATGTTGATTTTGGAAAATTATTCTATTGAATTAGTTTCATGAATAGGGATGAAGTGAGCCAACTTTGTGAGTCAAACCACAATCAACCATATAGAATTGTGTTTCCTAACCATCCTTGGAAAACCTATTATAAAATACATGGATATCTGCTCCCATTTTCATATAGGAATTGGTAAATACCTCAAAATACTATCCGACCATTTTTTCTCCACCTTTACCCACAGACAGGTGAGGCATCTTGAGGTATACTCTGCTATGACTCTTTTCATGGAAACCCACCAAAACTATGTTTTTAGTGATTTATACATTTTTTGAATCCCATGTTGAAAAACTCGTCTTGAATAGTGGTAAGAATTACAAATTTGTTTCTGAAAAGGAAAAGGTATGACCATATGGTATCCAAAAAAAACACTAAATTCCCATCTAGATTACATCTATCAATGGTCTCTCCACTATTGAGTTTTAACCTCATAGAAACAAATTCAAGATCAGATTACTAATCCTTTCTAACTTGCTTAACCAAATTAGGAACAAACAAAATTGGAAAGAAAAAAAACACAACATCAACTTAGTTCAAGAAATCAAGGTGCATATTTTCTATAATTGGCATTATTTTCCATTGGTCTAAATCCTATTTAGCTCATTGAGGATATGAATTCTTGCTTAGTGAATCCACCATAGAGTTATTTTTACCTAGTTCATACATCAAGTTGAAGTCAAACATCTATAGATACTACAACCATATTATCTATCTTAAATTCAAATCTCTTTGTGAGAAAATGTGTTTTAAACTATTGTGATCTATAAGAACTGTGAATTTCTCACCAAAAATGTAATTATTCAAAGTTTTAAAATCATAGACCATAATAGATAATTCCAAATCATGTGTTGGGTGGTTATTCTCATGTAACCATAACTACCACAATCCATAAGCAACAACATGATCTCCCTACATGAGAATACATCCCAACCCAAATCTTAATGCATCACAATAGACAAGATAACCTTTTCCAGAATCTAGAAATGTGAGGATAGGATTTTATGTAAGTATAAACTTAAGTTCTTGAAAGGATTTATGACATTTTTCATTCCATTGGAAAGGAATTAATTTACTCATCAAAGATATCATTAGTGTTTCCAAGCATGAAAAATTAAAAACAAAATATCTATAGTATCCTGATAATACAAGGAAAATATATATCTCAAAGACATTATTTGGTGGTTTCCAAGAGATAAAAACCTCTATCTTTTCAGTATCTATATGAAAAGATTTTTCAAAAATGACATGGCCAAGGAAACATACCTATTTTATCCATAAATTATACTTTTATAACTTGGTATACAGATGATGTTCCTATAAGATACCTAACACTATCATCATGTGTTTCTAATAATCCACTTTTTTCCTAGAATACACTAGTATATCATCAGAAAACACCACCATAAAGGAATATAGATATATCTAAAATATCTAATTCATCAATTCCATAAAGATGGATGGTGTATTCATAAGACCAAAAGGCATAACAACATATTCGTAATGTCTATATATACTTCTGAAAGATGTATTCAGAATATCCTCCTTCAAAAATAAAAATTGGTGATATCTTAAACGTAATATAATTTTTGAGAACCACTGGACTCCCCTAAATTGATTAAACATGCCATAAATTCATGGAAGAGTATACTAATTATTTATCTTAACTTGATTAATCTTATTATAACCCACACAAATCCTAAGGGTTCCATCTTACTTATTAAAAAAGAGAAGGAGTGTTACCCATAGAGACATACTCATTCGAATGAACCCTTTACTTTCCAACTTTTCCAACTGAATTTTAAATTACCTTATTTTTTTGGTTTTATCTGATAAGATATAAGTGATATAGGAATAGTCCTTGGTAGGAGATCAATCATAAAATCAAATTCTATTTTGGGTGGAAACCCTGAGAAATTGTTGCAGAAAATTTTAGGAAACTGATAAAAAATAGTTGGAAAATATCCATTCCCAATATCATCCATAGATTATAAGGTAAGTGATGCCAACTAAAAAGAGACAGTTCCAACTAATGGTGCCAAAAGTCCTGCTTTTACTAGACTTTACACCCCAATCTCATCTAAAGAGATGCTCAGTTCCATCTAGATATGTGAAACTAACCTTTCAAGAATAACAATCGATGTGGGACTTGAACAATGTCAACCAATCATTATCTAGAATCAATTCATAGAAATCCATCTCAAGAATAGAGAAATCCCAAATAAACCTATCCCCATCGATAATTATGGAAAAACCTTTACACATAAAGGCACCACAATCTCTTTGGACAAGTTGATTTTTAATTTTTAAAACAGAAGGAATCATCTTAATAGAAAAACCCATATTATACACAACATGAGAAGAAATAAATGAGTTGGATGAAACCATATAAAACAAATATTTCATAAGGGTATAATTCAAAATAATTTTACCTCTCACTGTCAAAGGACTAGATTGATAATCCACGATCATTCACTCAAATCCATATAATTTCTTACTCACTACACTTTGTTCTTTTTTACCCTGTTGAGATTGCACTAGTTAAGGAACTATGGTGTTACTAGAATCAAATTGGATCACTCTATTCTAATGATGAGAGTTATTCTTTTACCCTTGTCCCATCGAGTCATATGATGACTGAAAAGAATGAGATGTGTCTCTAACATTCTACCTTAGAAAATTGTGATAATAGCATTGAAGATGTCCTATCTTGTTGCAGTTGTGACATGATCTAGGTGGTGGTGTACAATATCACTTAATGTGATCTAGTGAACCACACTGAAAACATCCAGACTTACTTTTGGGTTGAGGAGGAATATTTTCTGATCCCATGGTTTGATTTTTAGGTGTACCACCAGTTTGGAAGTAGGTTTCCCTCTTCCACTTATTCCCAATATTAGAGTTCCCACCTTTTTATATAGGGATAAACGTGATCCCTCCAGCCTTATTTACTGAGACATCCCTTTATGCTATAGTCACTCTATTTATCATCTCCATATAATCTATTATACAAATCATGGAAATAATTGAGTGAATATGTTGTTGTAATCCCAACTAAAAAATGAACACCTTCAAGGATGTACTTGTAGAAAGTTTCAGAAAAAAATAGAATAGGCTCATAAATTTATACACATACTCTATCCCTGAGAGATTCTATTTCTTAATAATGAAGAATTATTATTTTTCTATAAATCAGAATGGCATGAGGATATAATTACTTGTTAAAAAACTCTTCCAAATCCTCCCATGTCATGCCTTGGTCAAATTTATCTTGAACAGCTAATTCCAACCAATGGCATGACAAATCCTCCAGAACATACATTGCCAACTTCACTTTCAGTTCTATTAGTGTCCCAATAAAATCAAACATTCAATTTATCCTATTCAACTAGACTTCTTCTTTTTCAATCTTAGAATACCCCCACAATATAGGTGGATTCTATTTTTGGAGATGAACCAAATGGTCCACTTTACATGGTTTATCATTCATTTTACCCTTACCCATGGTATAGAAATCCAAGAAAATTTGAATCAGGTGTTTGTTCACCTGTGGCTTAGGTGAAACCACATTTTCAATAGCCTCTTCCAATTGGTTTCTATGACGCCTACCAAGTGCCATTCAATATAAACAGAACAAAAATCCGTTTAGTCTCACTCATTAAAAACTAATGGTTTAGAAATTCCAATTTTCCATATAAACACCTATTACAACATAAATTTCTATAATTTAACCATCATCAACATCTTAACCATTTTAAAAAATACTCTAACCATGCCTTTCAAAATCAACCATTTTTACTATTTTAAAAAATTATCACATTTTTTCCATTTAATAACCTATTTTACTCAAAATTAACAATGAAATAATATTAGGAAGTCTTACTATAAATACATGTCACGAAAATATCACCAACTAAACCCATGATGATGAGGTGTTAACTCACCTAGAAGTGTATTAAAACACTCATGTACCCAAACACCCAAATAAATTTAATTTCAACATAAATAGGTTATTTATGCCTTTTTATGCTCTACATTTCAAGTTTTGATAATAATACTCTTTACTACCATCCCAAGAGACATACTAATACTATTTCCAACTCCATGATCAAACAAAATAGAGACAATTTCCTTTGTCAAGGACTGAAAAATAGTGATACCATTTATCCCAAAAAGATAGATGATCTGAATGAAGTTGATACCATTTGTCTCAGAAAGATATTTGGACCGACCAAGAATGATACCACACGTCTAAAAAATTTATTTGGTATGAACAAGACTAATACCATTTTTCATGTCTAGGATAAAAAAAAATGATACCATTTGTAACATTCTACCCCTCTTTATTGTATTAAGGAGTGACAGGGGATATAATCCTTGTCTCAAACTCCTCTCTTGACAGGTTATTCTTTACAACATGGTTCAAATTAAAATTTTATCTCCCTTCAATTCCCATATGTAGGAGGAATAATATTGTCCATAACCAGTTTACAAATCCTTTCCAATCCACTAGGTTTACAACTTTTGTTCCAAAGTTTCAGTCACTGGACTATTCCATACACCTATAATTCCATTTCTACTCTCCTAGTCACTGTCAAAAGACGTAATTTATTCTGAGATTCATTTTCATCACCCTACAACCAATCAAAATATTTAATCCTTCTATAAAAAAAGTCACATACCACTTTTCAATAAAATTTGGTAAACACAATTCCAAACACTCAAATTCATCTATGTAATAATCCACAACTCCTGCCTATCACAATCCCTTAAAGAAGATCACCAAGTTTTCCTTTGTCGTGTTGCCATATCTTCCTAAGAGCTCCAACTTGAGTTGTGTCTAGGTAAGATTTGAATTAATATAATTAAAATATATGATCCAATATTTTACATACCACCCATTCTCAATTGCACCAATGGAACATTAAAGTTTTCACATATACAATAAATTGAAAAAACATGTCACTGATATAATAAGTATTTACCACGTCAGTTATAAATAACTGATGTGAAAAGCAGAAAAAATTGATTTATCATGTTGGTTATACTATAATCGACGTAAAAAATGAATTAGATTGATTTATAACATCAGTTGTAAAATAATCGACGTTATAAATCAAGTATCTGGATTTATTACATCGGTTATAAAATAACCGATGTGATAAATCCAATTTATGACGTTGATTATTATATAACCAATGTGATAAATAAAATTTCATTTCCGTATCACATTAGTTATATAATAACTAATGTTATAAATCATTTTATCACGTTGGTTATTTTATAGCTGATGTGATAAAATTAAAAAAAAACTCTTTATCACGTCCGTTATTAAATAACCGACGTGATAAATCTTTTAAAAACTTTATGAAGTCCCGTTTTGTGTTATTCCATTATTTTTATTTTAGGCGACAGTGAATTGGTCACTCTCACACAAAAACCCTATATTCGAATCTTTGATCCCATGACCACTACACTCATTTGGAAAGCTTCGTTCATAGTGTTTTTCATCAGTGCATTAATCTGCTCGACTTTCCACTCTCAAGCAGATTCTTAAGGTCAATCTCCCTTTTCTTCTTTTTCATCATCTATAATCTTCCATATACCCGTTCATTCTTGGTATGTCTATCCCTATAAACCATATTGGCTATGTGAATGAGAATAAGGTTTAGTTGTGATTCTAATTTGGGTTTTTTTGGTGTTTTGGAATTATAGAGGGATCTTATTTGATTTATTGAGCTTCATTATTTTAGGAGAATTTTTATGTCCTTATTTATACTTGATATAGGTATGTATTTTGGTATAATTTCTTTAATTTACATGCCATCTATCATATTTTCCATTGTGGAAAAAGGTCTTGTGTGTAATCCTTTAGAGGGACCTAGATTGTGTTGGGAAGGTGGTGCAAATATCCCTTAAGCATAATAAGTTATAATGACTTCATTATCAAGATGTAAAGTGTTTTCTAGTATATAAATGATCATCTCATCCATTTATAACACATCAAGATACATCAAAAATGTATATTTGGTGACATGGTGTGCATATCTAAATGAAAATCCATATTTAATTTTATATCCCTAAAATAATCATTGGAAATAAGGAAAGTAACTAAAGGGAAAACATCATTGAATAAAAATTTTAGGATACCGATAATAAAACAATATCAGGATACTAAACCACCTTTAACAATTAATAGTGAAAGACACGATGAATGAAATTGAAAAACAGAGATTTAGGGCATCCATGAACGACCAATTATTTATAACATGATGGATGGGTTAGATCTTGGAAATGGGACCAACATGGGGTTAATAAAAAAATCATACCATAAACCATTTTTATGTTCTTTACTCTAATAAACAAATACTTTGAAAACATTTGAGAGAATGTTTGAGTATTTTTTAAAAATAAAAATCCTTTCTAAAACCCACCCTTTCTAAAAAAACCCAAATATAAAAAACAATCATTACCTTTTTGAAAACATACTTTTTCAAAATTCAAAATTAAATTTCTTTAAGAAAAATGAAATAAAATTAAAATAATAAAAATGAAACACAACAAGGAACCATAGAATAAATGTAATAAAGGAAAGAAACTACATACCATGGTTCTGTACAAGACAATAAAACTACAGATTTTGATAAAATTAATGATGGTAATACCCTATAATTTCATAAACCATCACTAAGTATCAGGGGAAACTAAATATTACCTGAGGTGATATTGTCCTAGAAAGTAAAAATACACTAGACAAATTGTTGGATATTTGTGTCCGAACTGAAACACAAACAATCCATCTAGTCCACACTAGCATAATCCAGCCCCCCAGCCCTGGTATCACATAACTAGAGGCACTATAAATTGTCTACACTGAACTACTATAAAATAAATCCAGACCTCTATCTTAGTTCCTAGGGTTCCCATGAATGTAAGAAAAGTGTATATGTAAAAATAATTAATCATTAGATTAGAATATCAACTAAAAATAATTTCATATACATAATTATAATATCACCACTAATTCCCTTGCTAAACCCTTTTCAAATAAACCATGTCATAATTTCTAATAAACTACATCACCCTTAGGGACCACAATCCATATAAAGTATAAAAAATTAAGAGGGCGATCAAAGGGTCCCATATTCAATATGAAAAATCTCTTATAAAGTTTGAAATTAGACTTTACCAAAATGAACTCAGAATTTCAGTTAATTCCCACCATTTAAGATCCCAATTTTAAATTTTTCCCTAAAATGAAGCCATGGTAAACCAAATATGAAACCATTTAATATGGTTAGTGGGTTGTCCAAGTTTAAATGTGATAACATGGTACATGTATGAAATTAATGGATATACATTTTATACAAAAGCTTAGGACAATAGAAGTGCAATTCAGAATAGTGGTGTATTGGTGTTTGTAGAAGAAATGTATTTTTCGAGTTCTAAATACAAAAAACCAATTTCTACATCAAGTTAATTTATGGATTCATTGAATAAATATGGGAGGTTGATTACATAAAGATTAAAGTTCTGACTTTTAACTGAAAATGGTTTATCTGTAACAACAGTGTCAGACACGATGAATTTGGAATGACACTTGTTAATATGAATAGTTTGGAAGACACAACTGATTATTTTATAATGGAAACACATGAAAAACAAATTCTCTATGTTCTTGATCAATCCAATATGCAGTGGTATATTTTCTTACAAGGAAAAAAATATATTGGTGGTGATCAAATTTATGAAGATACTGATTTATGTGAGATACCTACTTCCATGGAAAGATTAACAGATAATAATGATGAGCATGTTGTAGATATGGTTTGTGCCATAAGAAACGATCATGATGAAGGAATTTGGGAAAATAATCCATTAGTACATTCATAATATTACAAGTAGTATATGTTTATTTCTCATTTACTTTTATTAATTTCATAAAACGTTAGATATTATATTTTTTTTCTTTAGTAAAACACATATTAAAATGAATAAGTAGAAATGTTTGTTTATTTTAGTTTAGTTTTTTTTATTTTACCATGTTTACCATTACATAAATTATATATTTATTGATTTTGTTGAGTGAAAATTATTTTAAATATATATCTTAAAGAATATCCTTTTTTTGTGTAAAAAATTGATTTATCAGTTTGGACCATTTTAAATATTCCTACAACAATTTTGGATTTTTTTCATTCATTTACATGACATTTCATATATCATTACTGTTCTTATCATTTTAGTTAACTATAAAAAATATGAATAATAACGTTTTATGTTTTAGTTTACTTGTGTGTTTTCTAATTTTTCTTTTTTTGTTTGCATTAATATTGTAATATGTGAATTTGTATATTTCGGGTACTGAATGTTTGTTTCTTTGATTTGAAGGATAAAGACAGATCAAACATTTGATCAAGCACAAACTTCTGGAGATGATCATCATGATCATGCCTCTGGGGAGGAACATCCACATGCTTCTATTAATGTTCCTCAATCTTCTCCTTGTGCTCCCACAATGACAAAGAAGAGTTCGAGGTTTGGTAAACATGACAACACATGTTTACCAAAATTATCACTTTCTTATAGCCAGGACCAGAGGATAGTTGTAGAATTTGATGGGAATGATGTTCCAAGAGGTCCTAATGCAAAATAGTTCAAGAGTTTTGTATCAAATTAGGGTAAAATCAAAGTTAGCATTTTGTTTAATAATTTGAGAAGTGTTGAAAAAACAACACTAGCTCAGTTGTGGGAGACCATTTTGGTAAGATATTTTTCTATTGTCTTACAAATCTTAAAAATTTTATAGTATAATATGTTTTCACTCTTCTTTATTAGATGAAATTTGATATACCTAACACTGGAGGAGTCAGGAGGAAATATTTATCTATGGATGCTAGGAGATGGAGGGATTTCAAATCAACCCTCACATCTGATTTCATTTTTGGGGATAGGAATCATGATAGTCCATGTCATATATATACTTTTATAGATTAAGAAACATGGAAACAATTTGTCAAAAGTAGAAGAAAAAAATCATTTTTGGTAACTAAAATGTAAACTTTTAGAAGTTTTCTTATATTAATGATCTTATTAACGACTTATTAATGGTTTCTTATTCTTAATTTACAAGAATCAATGGGATCTCATCAAGAGATCCAAACCAGAAATGTATAACCTCATCATCATCATCATGTAATTTTTTATTGAATGAAGGAAGGTGTACAAAGAGAAAAACAGATAAAAAGGAAAAGAGAAAAACAAGAAAGACACAAGGGCAAATCCCCCCCTGGACAAGAAGGAATATAGGGAGGTATGAAATGATGAAGACCGAGCACATACCCTTTGATACATTCAATTCCATTGGGTTGGATACTACCCAAAGTTTGAAAAAACACCTCCACCGTGCTATTGAAATCCACCGAAGCCAAGTGTTCTATGACCTTGTTCCCCACTCTCTAGGTGTGAAGGATACTCACATTGGACCTCATCATTTTTCTACATTTCCTGATGACATAGATAATCGACCATGGGGATTATCCATACCATTTCAAGGAGTTTTGCACAATTAAGGAGTCTATTTTGATTTTAGAGATTTCCAGGTCCTTTTGCATGCAAAGGTTAAGACCGATGAGAATTGCCTTCACCTTCGCCTGCAGAGAAGAGCCTTGGACCAATCTGGCTGAGAAAGCTAAGTAAACCAAACTGTTGTGGTCCCATAAAACTCCTCCTCTGTGCAGGTTCCCTTGGATGCATGAGCCGTCCATATTGAGTTTCAATACCACAGTGGGAGGATGACAGCATACCTAGTTGCCCTCCCTTCTTCTAGGTGACACGTCTACATTGGATGTCGCTTGGAACCGACAGAGAGTAGGAGTGGCCTTCCAAGTCCTCACTGCCGTGTTCAGGTCCAGTAGTATGTTTTTCATCCAAAAAATAATAATGCGAGCAGACACCCTTGCACCCTCTTGTTTTAATTTATTCCTTGCCTACCATATAGTCCAACACCCCACATGTAGCAGCACCGCATGGGCCACCCTCTCCGGGCCTCCTCCCTCAGAGCCTTGTAACCACTTAACAAGAAATGTGGGAGTAGATCCATCCGAGGGAAGGGGTGCATATAACTCCCCCAGAACCTTCCACACCTCTCGTGACCAGTCACTATCAAAGAATATATGGGTGATTCTCTCCTCACTAGGAACGCTATAGTAGACGCACCTAGACGCAAGATGGATACCACATCTATGGATATTATCATCAGTCAGAAGGGATCTGTCATGAATTCTCCAGGTGAGAAAATTGATCTTAGTAGGTATGATTTTCACCCAAATAAGATCATCCCAGCCCTCTTCCTGAATCTATCTATTACTGATGCGACAGAAATCCTTTTAAGTTAGTAGGTCCGAGGAGGAGGCCATGAACACACATTTTTCCTCCTCTTCATTAAGTTCAATGAGTTAAAAGAAATCATGTTGCTCCTTATCCAAAACTGAGTGGGTGAAGTTGGGGAAGAGACTAGCTTCCTTGAACGAAATATCAGTATATGGGCATTCGGGGAATCCCAGCACTATACCACACTAATCTTTATTCCAAAAATATAGTTCACCCTTCCCCATCACCCATCGAGAGAAGGGATGAAACATATCCATAATAGGAGCTATCACCGACCACAGGGCAGAATGATTCCCCTTTCCTAAGTCATGGAGGCACGTCATATATGCCTTCATGGTAGTCCCCCATAGGGTATGTCGTTCCAGTACACTCCTTGAAAGCCTAGCATGCATGTAGTAAAGGGTGTCCTCTAGATTACAAATGTCGATACCTCCTTCATTCACGGGTCGTGTCATTTTCCCCCAGGCAACCCAGTGCTTCTTCCACTCTATAAGTGGATCCCAGATGAAATTGGCATGGATATTGTCGATCCTTTTAATAACCCCCTTCGGGAATTTTATGGAGGACATACCATGGATTAGAGATTCCACAAGAACGCTATTCACCAGGGCAATACGTCTGCCAAATGAAAAGAGGTATAACCTCATAATTTATCTTGGGGAGGGTATGCATTATTGGAAGAAAAAAATTATAGATGAAAAATTATAAAAACTTATAGTTGAGTCTTCCATCTTGGGAGAGGTGTCCCCTCTATCCCCTCCATCTATACATGAAAAATGGAAGAGGTCTCAGATGAGAAAAAAGGGGAAATATCTTACATATGAATTGAGGGTCGTAACCGAGAGGATTTTATGTTTTTTATTTTTTTTATTTAAGTAAATTAAATTATTTATATACTTTGAATCATTACATAATTTTTAAAATAATTCATACAAGATTCTCTTGAGGAGCAGAGCACACAAGGGGTATTTAAAGCTGATGAGAGGCATGATATTTTATCTACTGCATTGGGAAAGCCCAAACACTTAGGTCATGTATGAGGATACCCGGTGGGTATATCGATAAGAAAAATGTTACCACGTTCTCCATATTCTTCAATGGAGGTTTTATATAAAAAAATAGAATCTTTGGAGGCTGAAGTTCACAATATTAATGCAACAATGGAGGAAAAGACCAGAGCATCAATACAGTATATGTTTGCAGATATGCAAAGACAATTTCGGATTGCAGCTCCCACTCCACCTCCACCAGCAGATCCCACTCCCCCAACTCTAACTGTATACCCCATTATTTATCCTCCACCTCTACCTACATAGACCATTATTATTCCTCCACCTCCTCTTGTAGACCCCATTTTTTATTATGACAACCCTACTTTTTATTACACAATTAAACATAATTTATTACATAAAATTCACTTGATACAACATAGAAGATAGAGAGGTCTAGTGTCTTTGGGGCTTAGTATCATTACATAACAAATTAAAACATGAAATACAACATCTTTATTGAAAACTTCCTTTTCATGACCACTACATTCTCTCGTACTTAGCATTGCATAGGATAACCTGAGGACATGCATAAGAAAAGGGTGAGCTACAAAGGTCAGTAAGGGAATAAACATGGAATAACATGAGGAATACAATAATTGTTAGACAATAGGAATATCAATAGATCACAAGAGAAGAATAAACATAAAGGCATGATAAATAATGATAATCCTAACATGGAAATGTGGCAAAAACACTTAACATGGAATTAGCATGAGCCAAGGCTCATTGCACATGGATCATGAGTAAACCCTCATTGCAATTGAAGCATGAGTAAACCCTAGTTTCACTTGAATTAGAATGAGTAAACACCCATTGTACATGATGTATCATGATACTACACTTTAACCAATGCATTGGAGTGCTATTAGGGCGCACCCTTCTTAAACATTTCACTTTATGCATAAATGTGCCACATGGATCATAAAACATTGAATCATTCAACATAATAATTTATTACATGATAAAAGAATGTGGAATACATACATGAAACTATTTAAACAATAATTAAATGTTTATAAAGGTTAATACCCTTGATAGAGAAATGGGAATGATATTCACTACACAACGACTTTGGCTTGAAAAAATGCGGTGAAATTTCGACAGCATAATGGCGTGACATAAGAACTCATAAAAATGGTTGATGAGAGAGAAAGGGGTGTCTCATCATATTTATATTACTTTTACAGTAAGGGGGGAATATAGATACATGTACCAACAAATTTAATGGAATTTATATTCATGATACAAAAGAATTTCTTGAATGTAAATGAGGAGAGAGAAGTTCCTTTCGAAATTTCGGTATAGTAACAGGTGTATATGGGAGGAATTTAATGAAAGATAAAGGGGTCTCCCATCATTAAAAAATAAATAGGGTATTATGGAGGAGGTTTGAAACTATACCCAAACATTTATAATTTAAATTAAAAGGGAATAACAACTTAAAGAATGATGGACAAAAATGAGAAAGGAAGAAAAAACCCTTACTTGGATGTGTGCTTCCAAAGGATTGATAGAGGATTATTGAGAGCTTGGAGTGCCTTGGGAGGATTATAGAGAGAGGAGGGAATAGGTTAGAAGAACTAATAAGGCTTTGAGTGAGGAGGAAGTGGGATATTGGGTGGGTTTATATAGGAAATGAGATGGAATTGTTTATTATTTAGGTTTGGGACACCTCACATTAAACTAATCAAAACCACAAACCAGACCATGGTTTTTGCCCATGGTTTTTGTCAAAGGGGAGTGGAAGACAATATTTTATAAGGCCAAATTACTAACTTCTTAAAATAGTAGGGTTTCTTATGTGGAGGTGAGTCACACTCCCAAGGAAAATAATTTAAAAATACAAAATGTTTAATAAGTCTTAAAGGGTCCACTAAAGCTTTGTAAAATAAATCAAACAAACCCAAAATCACATTATTTTAATGTTAAAACATATATTGGACGAACATAAAGTTTATATAATTTTATTACATCACTATTGGGTCATTATGATGTCTTAAAACACATTATATATTTAAACAGTATTTAATTTTTACCTAAAAATTTGATTGTCTCAGAAAATTATGAAAAATTCACCATTGGATAATTTCAACATCTTGATTCCAGAAATAATATTTATTTTATCTAAATAATTATCTAAATATTTTAATTTTTACTTTTAAAATAAAAATTGACATTTATCGAAAATTCATGTGTTTTGACAAAAATGGCTTTCAAACCTTAAAAAAATTACAATTTCATTCATAAAATTATACGATCAATTATATTTAATAAAAATTAATTTAACAATAATAATAATATTTTATTAAAATATTATTTAATTCAAAAATCCATTAATTCATCAAAATATATTTCTTAATTTAATATTAACTAAAAATACTATTTGTGCTTTAAAAACTCTTTACAAGGTAACAATAATAAAATTAACATATATTAATTATTATATAAAAAATAATGTACATAACCATAGTACTAGGGTCTTATTAAATAAACCCTTAAAACACCCGCATAAGACCGAAGGGTGGGGTGTGCGATGGTGAGAGACTCTTAGGGTGGCTTGGATAACATCGCTCGGGTGGTAATATCTATCAACTTCCACTTATAACGTAGGCGGTTCTGCTCAAGCTTAACATGTTCAAGCTCGAATTTAGCTTGGTCAAGATAAAATTCCAATTATTACACCTCCTTTATAAGCTCTGAAAAAATGGGCTTCCTACGGTGCAAGTCTACTAGATGAGGCCATCGATTCCTTTTTCTGAGTAAATTGGATTTGTTAAAGCCCATATATATACTAATCATGTGATCACTGTTCAATGGATACAATAGCAACTGTCATAATTCTTAATGGTATTTTAAAATCCAAAAACATAAAACAAAATAAGTGCATATGTTGTATAACCATTTAACATATTAAGACATTTAATTAGATCAAGTGGTATTTTCATTAACAAAAGTTTGGGTCGTTATAATCTTCCCCCCCTTAAGAAATTTTTCCCTCGAAATTTCATTTTACATTCTAGGCCACAAAACAATATGGGTACTTTTCCTTAATTTCTTCCTCCAGTTACCATGTTTCCTCTTCGTACTTATGGTTTCTCCACAGTACCTTGACCAGACGAGTAGTCTTGTTGCATAGAACTTTGTCTCTACGATCCAATATCTTCAATGACTGCTCCTCATAGGAAAGATCATCCTCAAACTGTACCACCTTGGAAGAGAGTACATGTGAAGGGTCTGGTATGTACTTCCTTAATAGGGATACATGAAAGACATCATGTACTTTGGCCATGGTAGGTGGAATTTCTAGGTGATAGGCCACAACCTTGACACGATCAAGAATATCGAAGGGGCCGATGTACCTAGGACTTAACTTCACTTTATTTCCAAACCTCATGACCATCTTCCATAGAGATATGCATAGAAATACCATGTCTCCAAATTTAAACTCAAGGTCTCATCGACGGATATCTGCATAACTCTTCTGTTGACTCTGGGCTGCCTTGATATGCTGCTGAATGGTTTTCACCTTCTCCACCATTTCATCGACCATTTATAGTCCTAATAGCTTACACTCACCAACTTCATCCCAACATGACGGTGTTCTACACCTCTTCCCATATAGGGCTTCATATGGTGCCATTCAGATGCTTGAGTGGTAACTGTTGTTATATGAGAACTCAACCAGAGGAAGATGTTGATCCCATCATCCTTTGAAGTCCATTGAGCATGCTCTCAACATGTCCTCAAGTGTTTGGATAGTCTGATCAGATTGGCCATTAGTTTGAGGATGATAAGCCGTATTGAAGTTCAGCTCAGTATCTAGAGCATGTTGAAGACTCTTCCAAAACATAGAGGTGAATATTGGATCTCAATCAGACATAATAGATAGTGGTACTCCATGTAGCCTTAAAACTTCTTTTACATAAACCCGCACAAGTTGATCCAATGAGAAGTCCTCTCGAACCACGATAAAGTGAGCTGTCTTTGTAAGACGATCCACAAAGACCCATATAACATTATTTCCTCTGGATGTCCTTGGAAGTCCAGTGATGAAGTCCATGGAAATGTTCTCCCACTTCTATGTTGGTATGGGTAGTGGTTGCATCATCCCCTTAGACTTTTGTCTCTCAGACTTCACTTGCTGACATACTAGACACTTTGATCTATACTCGAGAATCTTCCTTTTCATATTTTCCCAAAAAAAGTTTTCTCAGAGATCTTGATACATCTTTGTGCTCCCTGGGTGGATAGAGAAGGTCGAGCTATGTGCATCCTTCAATAGCTCTTTCTTTATCTCTAGGTCGAATGGTACACATAATCGCATCCCAAATCTTACAACTCCTTCCTCATCAACTTTGAAATCAAAGGATTTACCATTTCTAATAGCTTCCACCCTTTTCTGAATTTCCACATATTTTCTTTGAGAATCCTTTATTCTCTCCAATAAGGATGGTTGAGAAATAATTTGAGAAAGTATTGATGATGTTCCTCCCATAATGATTCCCATGTCCATCCTTTTAAAATCTAAGAAGATTGGATCCTTTTAAATTCTCATCATTGATAAAGATGTAAGATATTTTCTACTTAGAGCATCTGCCACCTTGTTTGTCTTACCGGGATGGTAGTGAATTGAGCAGTCATAATCCTTGATGAGATCTATCCATCTTCACTAGCACATATTAAGCTCTTTCTATGTGAATATATATTTGAGACTCTTGTGGTCAGTATATATCTCAAATTTCTACCCATAGAGATAATGCTTCCAGATTTTAAAGGCAAAGATCACAATCTCCAACTCAAGATCATGCGTTGGATAGTTTTACTCATGGATTTTAAACTTCCTTGAGGCATAGGCTATCACTTTATCATTTTGCATCAGCACACAGCCTAAGCCCTTCTTAGAAGCATCACTATACACCACAAAGAGTTCTCTACTTGTAGAGAGTGTGAGTATTGGCGCAGTGATAAGCCTCTCTTTCAACTCATTGAAACAATATTCACATTCCTGTGTCTAGAAAAACTTTACTCCCTTCCATGTCAGCATGGTAATTGGGTTTTAGAATCATGAAAATTTCTTCACAAATCATCGATAATACCTAGCTAGACCCAAAAAGCTGTAGATCTCCATTACCGAATTTGGCCTAGGTCACTCTTCAATTGCCTTCATCTTGGTAGGGTCCACAGATATCTCTTTACTGGTGAAACATGCCCCAAGAATGATACTTCCTCCATCCAAAACTCACATTTACTATACTTTGCATACAACTTCTCCCTTCACAAAGTCTTTAACACAGGTTTCAAATGCTCCTCATGTTCCTCCTTTCTCTTGGAGTATATCAGAATATCATCAATAAAGACTACCAAAAATTTGTCTAGGTAATCTCTAAAGACTCTATTAATTAAATCCATGAAAATTTCCAGAGCGTTAGTGAGTCCTAAGGGCATCACTACGAACTCATAGTGTCCATACCTCATTTGAAAGGCAGTCTTGGGAATATCTTCCTTCCTCACATTTAATTGGTGATATCTCGACTGAAGGTCTACCTTAGAGAAATAACTAGCCCCACAAAGCTAACTGAACAAGTCATCTATCTGTGGAAGGGGATAATTGTTCCTTATCGTGATTTTATTAAGCTCACGATAATCAATGCAGAGACACATTGATCCATCCTTCTTCACCCCACTGTGAAACACTCAGGCATATAAAACTCTTCTCCATATTCTCTTGTAACTGCTTCTTCAAATCTTCTAGCTCTATGGTGGACATTCTATAAGGTGTATTTTAGATTGGTAGAGATCCAGGGATAAGTTCAATTGAAAACTCAACCTCTCTGTCCAGAGGAATACCAGGAAACTCTTCAGAGAATACATTAGTGTAATCCCTCATGATGGGCATGTCTTCAAGCATGATTCTCTCTTTTGTCTAAATCATTTGAGCTAGATATTCTTTCTCATCAGGAAATAATATACACACTTGAGACGATGATTCGAAAGGAGATTCATCTTCCTCCTTGCACTTGTAAAGAATTGGAGGATTCTTCAGGATGTGAAGAGTGATATACCTTTCCTGACAGTTGATAGTGTCTTTGTATAAAGATATCCAATCCATGCCCAAGATAGCGTCAAACTCCACTAAAGGAAGTATGACGAGATTTTTTGGGAGGTTCAGTCCACAAACATTAACTGGGGAGGAGTTATAAACCATGGATGCAATGATTTCTCCATTTTCGATTCTCATAGATAATGTTTAATTTAAATTTTGAGGTGGTGTTTGAATTGTTCTACTAAACTTGAAAGATATGAAAGAATGCGTAGAACCATAATCAAATAGTATGTTCGCTATTATTGAATGAATAACTAGTGTACCTATTACCAAATCGTTTTCTGACTCCATCTCAGTGGTAGTGATAACATAGGACCTTCCTTGTTTCTTCAGAGGTTGTTGTTGATTGCCTCCCACAACCCTCAGCTTAGGGAAATTGTTTGCATAATGCCCAAGCTCCTTGCAGTTGTAACACTGCATTGCCAGATGAGTGTTGATATGAACCTTACTTTCTTCTTCAAAATTAGTGGGATTTTTCATATCCCTTCGGCAGTTCTTGGCCAGATGACCAAACTTTCCACATTTGAATCAATTTCTAGTTCCCTTGAGATAGTTACTAGGATGTTTCTTCCCACAATTTTTGCAAGGGGAAAAGTCAGGCTTCTTTACATCATGGGATTAGTTTGATGGACCACCCATGTTGTTCTCAATTTTCCCCTTATTGTCACTGGGCCCACGAGACCACTGAGAGTCTCCAATATCCATTTCAATCTTGAGGTCACAACATACAATATCCTCATAATTTTCGAAGTCTTGAATCACCAACGCTTTTTGTAGACTCAGCTTTAGTCTGCTAAAGAAGTGATCCACCTTGCTTTCGGTGTTCATGAAAAAGCCAGAGGCGTACCTTAAAATCCTTGTAATGTTTACTTTATATGCCCCGATGGAATCATCTTCCTTCTACTTGAGTGTGAGGAACTCTCTTTCCATTTTGAGACAGAGGGTTTGAGGAAAATATTTGTTGAAAAACATCCTCTTTAATTCCTCCCAATTCATGGAATCAATTTCCTCTTGGGACATTGTATTCTTGATCAGTGTCCACCACTGATCAGCTTCCCCATCAAAATGATAGACCGCTAGTACAAATTTTTCCTCTTCCGAGCACTGGAGGACGGAGAATATATTTTCAATGGAGTTAATCCATTTTTCCACGAGGAGAGGATCAGAAGATCCACTAAACATGGGAGGCCTTTTCCACATGAAGGATTTTATGGAAACTTGCTCTTTCTATAGAGGAGGAGGGAGTTCTTCCTGATTAAAGTTATTATTAATAACTCGAGCCAGCTGAGCAAGTACTGTCATGAGTTTTTGATCACCCGCTCCCATCATATCAGGCATATCATTAGGGAAATATTCACATTGCCTATCACATTGGTTGTTGGAATGTGTTCTTCTATTTCCCTCCATTAACCAAGAAAAAGAACGTATAATTAGAGGTCTTAGATACTTATCCATTGAGACTAAAAAGGAAACTTTGAACATAAAAGTATAAACTTATAAATAAGAAGTATATCCTAACTTGTGATTTCTTAGGTTTAAACCTAGGTTATCCTCAATCTATTTCTTAACTTATATTCTTATGGGCATTTTTTTCCCTTAATAATGGTTTGTACTAAGCTCATGAATATTACAAAGAATATACCATAGGAGTGTCGTAACCAAGAGTGCGTCAAGGCCCATTGTCGTGCACTAGTTCCCGTTCAAGTCTATCTCAAAGCGGTGTTTTTGGTTTTTACCCCTAGGATACATCTGTACCAGAGCCGCCTCTACCTGCTTGTATCCTGAAAGGGATGTATTTTCTTGATAAACCACTTACTCAATACTCACCAAAACATAGGGATGTTTTTATTAGTCTTATCTCTAAGGATTCCCTAGGGTTTTCTAATCCTAATCCCAAAAATAACTAAACATATCCTCTGATACCAACTATGACAACCCTGCTTTTTATTACATAATCAAACATAATTTATTACATAAACTTCACTTGATAAAACATAGAATATATAGAGGTCTAGTGTCTTTGAGGCTTAGGATCATTACATAACAACTTTTGTTTTGAAAAGAAGGACAAATAACATTAATGGCGAAGATCAGCAGCCATACATATGCAAAGCCATAAAGGGAAATTGTCCAGCCAGAGCTGGTTATCATCGAAGGGGCCTGAGGCTTCCAGCTGATGGGCCACATTGTTTCCTTCCCTTTTGGTAAAGGAGAAGGTGTGTCAATAGAAGCCTTGGAAAAGCGAGCAGATTATCCTGATGATAAAGCCAAATGACCGGAGTCCGATGTCGTTGTGGTTAATAGAATCGATAAAGGTGAGTCAGTCAGACTCAATGATGATATCAACCCATCCACGTTCCATAATGAGAATCAGACATGCAAGGATGGTAGAGGCCTCAGCTACTGCAGGTTCCCAGAAGGCATGATGTTATTCATATTTTGCTGCAATGATTTTCCCCAGATAATTTTAGGCCAGGAGACCGAGAGCAACAAGCCCATCCTTGGGGAGAGACGTATCCACATTAAGATTAAGAATCCTTTCCGTTGGGGGGTCCCAATGAGGGGGACATGAGGGGGTTACACCTGGTATAAAGTGTCCTTTTTGGTTCTTCCAGCCCTCAATCCATGAAATGGCCCGTTCAATCCAGAATTCGGGAGGTTTATGAACGTGGTGAAAATTATCATCGTTATGCCAAACCCAAATGATCCAGGTCAGGCTTCAAATTAAACCTGCATTAATCGATGAAAGAGAGGAACACCAACGCATCATAAGATCTGGGAGGTCAGAGGCATTGTCCAGTGAAGCATCTGAATCCGAGCCCAATTTATTACAAATTTCCTTAGCTCCCGGGCAGTGAATGATGGTGTGCAAAGGAGTTTCAGTAATATTCAGGCAAAAAGGACAGGACTCAGCACTGACCATATGTCGGTAAATGAGAAGGCTCATGGTAGGGAGGGTGCCTGTGAACACCTGCCAACAAAATTGTTGTATTTTTTGGGGGAAGTTGAGATTACAAAGCGATTTCCATGGTCCCTCTTCATGGTCGACAGAGTGGATTCCAAAAGCCAGTCTGTAACCGGATCTTACCGTGTAGTCTCCAGAAATGTCATTGGTCCAGAATAGATGGTCGAGGACTACATCTGGGACCCAGGGGATGATCAGGATAATTATTTGGTCTCTTTAGTTAAACCATTCATGGATATTTTCCAAACACCACCCCGGGCCCTGGTCTGAAAGGACACAGTTGATAGTGGCGTCTTCATGACCACTACATTCCCTCGTACTTGACATTGCATGGGATAACATGAGGACATGCATAAGAAAAGGGTGAGCTATATAGCCCAGTAAGGGAATAAACATGGAATAACATGAGAAATAAAATACATGTTAGACAATAGGAATATTAATAGATCACAATAGAATAATAAACATAAAGTCATGATAAACCATGATAATCATAACATGGAAATGTGACAACAACACTTAACATGAAATTAGCATGAGCCAAGGCTCATTGCACATGGAGCATTAGTAAAACCTAATTGCACATGAAGCATGAGCAAACCCTTGTTTCAATTGAATTATAATGAGTAAAAACCCATTTCACATGACGTATCATGATACTATACTCTACCCAATGCATTGGAGCGCTATTAGGGCGCACCCTTCATAAACATTTCACTTCATGCATAAGTGTGCCACATGGATCATAAAACATTGAATCATTCAACATAATCATTTATTACATGATAAATGAATGTGGAATACATAAATAAAACTATTTAAACATTAATTAAATGTGTATAAATGTGAATACCCTTGATAGAGAAATGGGAATGGTATTCACTACACAACGATTTTGGCTTGGAAAATGCAGTGCAATTTTAGCAGCATAACGGAGTGACATAAGAACTCATAAAAATGGTTGATGAGAGAGAAATGGGTGTATCATAATATTTACATGACATAGAAATTAAGGGGGTCATATAGATACATTTCCCAACAAATGCAATGTAATTTAGATTCATGATACAAAAGAATTGCTTGAATGTAAATGAGGAGAGAGAAGTTCCTTTCGGAATTTTGGCATAGTAACAGGTGTACATGAGAGGAATTTAATGATAGAGAAAGGGGTATCGTATCATTAAAATATAAAGAGGTCAGTATGGGTGAGGTGTGAAACCATACCCCAACATTTATAATTGAAATTAAAAGGGAATAACAACTTAAAGAATATTGGACAAAAATGAGAAAGTAAGAAAAAACCCTTACTTGGAAGTATGCTTCCAAAGAATTGAGAGAGGATTTAGAGAGGATTATTGGGATATTGGGGTGCCTTGATAGGATTATAGAGAGACGAGGGAAGATTTTTAACAAACTCCAAAAGATTTGAGTGAGGAGAAAGTGGGATCTTGGGTGGGTTTATATAGGAAAGGAGAGGGAATTGTTTATTATTTAGGTTTGGGACACCTCACATTAAAATAATCAAAACAAAAAACCAACCCATGGTTTTTGCCCATGGTTTTTGAAAAATGGGAGTGGAAAAAATATTTTATAAGTCCAAATTCATAAATTATTAAAATAATAGGGTTGCTTATGTGGAGGTGAGTCACACTCCCAAGGAAAACAGTTTAAAAAGACAAAATGTTTAATAAGTCTTAAAGGGTCCACTAAAGCTTTGTAAAATAAATAAAAAAACCCAAAATGAAATTATTTTAATGTTAAAACATATATTGTCCGAAAATAAAGTTTATATAATTTTATTACATCACTATTGGGTCATTATGGTGTCATAAAACACATTATGTATTTAAACAGTATTTAATTTTTACCAAAAAATTTGACTGACTCAGAAAATTATGAAAAATTCACTGTTGGATAATCTTGTCATCCTGATTCCAAAAATAATATTCAATTTATCTAAATAATTTTCTAAATATGTTAATTTTCACTTTTAAAATAAAAACCTACATTTATCGAAAATTCATGGGTTTTGACAAAAATGGATTTCAAACCTTAATAAAAATTACAATTGCATTCCTAAAATTATATGATCATTTATATTTAATAAAAATTAATTTAATAATAATAATACTATTTTATTAAAATATTATTTAATTAAAAAATCAATTAACTCATCAAAATATATTTCTTAGTTAAATATTAACTAAAAATACTATTTGTGCTTTAAAAACTATTTACAAGGTAACAATGATAAAATGAAAGTATATTCATTATTATATACAAAAATAATGTACATAACCATATTACTAGGGTCTTGTTAAATAACCCCTTAAAACACCCACATAATATTAAAGGGTGAGATGTACGATGGTTACAGACTCTTGGGGTGGCTCAGATAACATCATTCTGGTGGTAATCTCTATCAACTTCCACTTCTCTCGTAGGCGGTTCCACTCAAGCTTAACGTGTTCAAGATCGACTTGATATTGGTCAAGAGAGAAGCCCAATGAGGCCACCTCCTTTCCAAGCTCTGACAAATGGGCTTCATATGGGGCAAGTCTACTGGATGAGGCCATTGCTTCCTTTTTCTGAGTAAATTGGATTTGTTAAAACCCATATTTATACTAATCATGTGATCACTGTTCAACGGCTATAATATCAATAGTCACAATTCTTAATGGTATTTTAAAATCCAAAAACATAAAACAAAAGAAGTGCATATGTTGTATAACCATTTCACATATTAAGACATTTAATTAGATCAAGATGTATTTTCATTAACAAAAGTTTGGGTCGTTACATTTATCCTACTCCCACACCCCTCCTCTATAGATTCCTAGTTATTGTGAGTTGTATGTTAATGATCCTCACTATCATATACTTGCATTTGGGATGATAGATTATATAGGAGATACAATTCATCATCAATAGTTATAAGTAGAGGATCATAGGGTCACTGTACATGATATTATAGATATATCAGTTGAAGTATGGTTACTTACAGATGAGGTGACAACAGTTGGACAAAGTATCAACCCCTTTTTAGTTTGTCCATCTAGACTTCTGCGACCCATTACCATATAGGTATGTGTATGTTATATATATATATATATATTTGTATTAAGTTTGTTTTAACATTTTAAAGTTAATATATTTATCTATTTATTTACAGGAATACTTTAAAGGTAAATAAATACTGTATAGCAAACAACAAAGACAAGGAGTTATGACATCAGATTCAGATTCTAGTAGTCTTGATAGATTGTCAAGATATTAAAATTTGTTGGTAGGTGATTATATGTTTCTAATGAAAGATAATGTTTGTGGATGTGTCATAGATGTAGGGATTCTGAAAAATGATATCATGGAGCTTGTTACTATAGATCAGTTGGGCATCAACGTGGTGCAAGTTTTTTCCATGTACGTCTTAACAAAAATCTTTCCGTATGTTAAATTTATTGAAAATTTATACTTATGTCTATTTTGTAGTGGGTATCTTTATAAAATGTGTGAAATGAATGAATAGATATATGAATATGGGTGGATGGACCATCAGTTGATTTCACCTGAAGGGCACGAATTGGATGAGGAAAAAAAAGAAGTTTATATTGCAGAAAGATTTCAACAGAATATAATTACATAGTGTTGGATGTTTCCTTATGTTGAGAGGTATGAAACATATGTATCACAAATTGTTATTTATATTTTAACATAATAACCACTAACATTAAATTTTCTTTTATATCAGTGACTATTGGATGTTAGGTGTTTTTTTCCAAGGGAGAAAACACTTTATTGGATATGCTTTGTCCATGGAGATGTGTGAGGAAATTTTAAGAACATATTGGAAAAGTAAGTTTTAATTTCTCAATAGATATTTATATTATAATTAATTTTAAATTTATTTCATTCATATTATTTTTTAACATAGGATGGGATTTATTTCAAAGATCCATAAAGAAAAAGAGTGATAAGATCAAATATGTAAAAGTAAAGGTGAATATACATTTATAATTAGTATATTTTGGATTACATAAAAATGATATTTTTAATTAAAAAACTCATTTAAACATAATTTTAATAAACAATAAGGCATTATCGAATGCAAATATTATATGTTAATATTAATGTATGAAATAATTAAAACTGGAACATTTATGAAGTTCGACCATGTTAGATTTTCTTATAAATTATTCATTAATATTTCATTTTTTTATTCATTATACATGTTAACTACTTTATTTTTAATTTTTAGCTATTTTATAACCCTCAAACTTATAGTGAAAAAGATTTAAAACACTTACAAGTGGAATGGTCAAATTATTTTACAGTTTTGATTGGGTTTTAGTTTGTTTTTAGTGAATATTTTAATTTTGAATGTTGTAATTATAAATGTGTATTTGGTAGTTTTTTTTGGATTTAGGTTTGTTTTTATTTAATATTAAAAAAAATATGTTGTAAATGTGTATGTGTAATTTTGTTGCTGGTTTTTCTTGTTTTTGGTCTGTTTGTGCTTGTTTATGGTCTGGTTTTGGTTGTTTTAGGTTTGGTTCTGTAATGGTGAGGAAGTATTTTATATATTATTTTTAAAAAAATTAGTTTTTTGTGTTGGTTATTTTATAATTGATGTTAAAAATAAAATTCCCTGGGTTTTTTACATCAGTTATTTTATAACTGATGTAAAATATGAGGTTTTCCACATCGGTTTTTTTATTAATGATGTGGTATATAGTTATTTACATCGGTTATTTAATATCTAACATGAAAAAATTCATTTTGATACATTTCTAACGTCAATTATTTAATAACTAACATGAAAAATGCATTGGGATTAGGGTTTTCCATGCCAGTTATATAAAAAATGATACGGTAGACTGTTTTTGACATCAGTTATTTAATAACTGACATGAAAAACTTCACCAAAGTGTCTTTAACATCATTTATTAAATTAATGATGTGAAAAACCTCTAAAATAATATTTTTTACATCGTTTATATTAACTGACGGTAAAAAATATGATTTTTATGTTGCCTACAACAACGTTTCCATAAAAAAGATGTGAAAAACCTAAAACAATGGACGTAAAAAATGGGTTTTTCACTAGTGTGTCTCAACTATAAAAATACATGACACTAGATCCTTGATTAAAAAAACTCACATCTCCACCACTTTGGACATCGCACACAATTCCGCTCATTCTTTGTTGCGCACTCCTTCACTGTTACTTACAACCATCGGTCTCTGGTCCATCACCTCAGTTTCTAACCTCAAATTACTTCCTAATTCCTCAATAATTTCACACTTCCCATTTTCATCTCCTTGACCTAAGTGGTACAAGTTGATAAATTGGTATCATCATCTCTTTCATTTTAATCTCAATATGCTAAAACGTCATGTCCTGTTGTTGCACAAGGTGTTGAAGTCCAGACTACAACACCGCAATAGTCAATTTTAAACCTATTAATTTACTCCCCATACTCATGGGAATATAAATATGGTGATTCTTAAAGTCTAGTGTTTAAAATATTGTTCCATTTATATAGACTTATTCATCTACTTCACTCACGTCTACATGAACTTGGACCTCCTACTTCTGGTGTGTTCGTTGCGACTGCTTCTTCCTACATCATCTCTACTCCACAACTTTGTACACTCGAATCTATCTCCCCCATCTCAAGATTATCTCAATGAAAAAACTAAATGATAGGTGTATAAGATAGATAAAATATAGGAATTCTGTTATATCAGACCGTTTTATTGTGGTTTGGCGGTGGAGGAGAAGAATAAAGGTAAAGGAAAAAGAAATGATAAAGGAGGGAGGAGAGAGCACAGGGAGATGATACACCCTAGGTTTATGGACTAACCCACCTAAACATCCATTTTTTTATTCAATATTATTAACCCCAACTTGTAATTCCCTCACACCAGAATCCCTTAGCCAGTGCATTATTTTAACACATTATCATGATTACAAGGAATCAAGTCTCGAAGGACCGATCAATTTAGCAGTCTTGGAAAATAGATTACATACATGAACGTTACATTACACTTTATAACATAAAAAACAACATAAATAATCCTTTGATAATGCCATTATTCCCTTAGATTAAATTAGTATATAAATCATAATATACTTCTTGGCATCCTAGGAAAATAAAACATAAGAAAGGGGTGAGCTTAGATGCTCAGTAAGGATAAAAAATATAGTGGAAGCTATCATAAATAAGTATAAACATTTAAGGAAATGTATAAGAATAAAACACAATCCTTTTAAACTTAAAATTCAGCATAATATGGAAAAGATAAATAAAATAATTCTATTTACTTATTCACATGGATATTCTTCTAGTTGAATAATCACATGTAACATTAATAACTAATCTCATAATTATGAAATGCATAATGCCAGACATCTTAACCACAAAGTCAAGGCCTCGTGCCAAGAACCTAAATATAATTTTTTTCAAGGCCTTGTTTCAAGACACTAGTTTGTCTCATGAGACCTACCAATGCATCAAGGGGCTATAGAAGGCCCCACCTATCACTTACTAAGTCTAATGCATTCCTCATATGAAAATGTTGAAACATAACATAAACATTCATATTAAAACTTGCATACAAAATGTCAATACTTTAACCATAAACCATGAATGGTATAAAAATATCACATCCACAGTCTAACATATCATAAATCATTCAATACAACATAGAATATTGTATTATAATAAATCAACCTCAATGAAGAATAATATCCAGTAAAGGATGTTGACATAATTGAAAATGATCAGTAAAACTCTTTGAGAGAAATATCCCTTTCTTGTGAAATCATTTAAAAGTCACACATTTATAAAGGAATAAATTTAAAAGATATTTTTGAATCAAAGTGTCCCATACCACTTTGAAACCTTTGAAAGGAATTAACATTTTAAAACAATCATTTCTATATAAATAAATCCTTAAAATCATTTGGAAAACATGGAAATTAATTAAATAGATTTAGAATAATAAATCATTAAAGGATTTAAAATGATGATCCTTATAAATAGTCCCTTACAAAAAAACTTAAAATATTCCTTTTGAATATTTTTTATGAAACATGGACATTGATGATAAATATGTCCTAGTAAATACTTACACATAAACAATCTTGGATAATAATGATATTGATGAATTAAACCTTACCTTGTACTTTCCTTTGGTTGTGGGTATGTTTAACCTCTTGTATAATGACCATAGTATGTTATTAAATAATACCATAACCATATTCTTATTTATGATATCATAATTTATTCATTTATGACTTTATACTGCCCATTTAATAATAATTTCCATGTTAAAATAACATTTCAGGTAATAATTGCTTTCTTTATCATACATGTTTTAACTTGTTATTCTTAATAGTATCACTAATATCATGATTTAATTGATTCTAGAATATAAATAATTATTTATTTATCATATATATTCAGAATATAAATATGTGTAATAGATAGATATATGAAATGGAAAACATCGTTTATGAAGACGGTAGGCCGTACGTACGCGTAAATGTTGTTTCCACTTTCATATCGTATTGAACAAAAAAACACACACATGAGATATATGTAAAAAAAACACACACACACACATATATATTTACATTATAATTATTATTTAATATATTACATACTTATATATATTTTTATAATCATCGTTGAATGGTGAACGTGGAAATGAATCTTATCGCGTTATGGAGACGGTAATCCATACATACACATGAGAAATGATATCATTCTATTGATGGTGAAATAGTATGTAATTGGATGGTATATTATATATACATAATCATTAACATGTTATATTTATTATTAAATCAATTAAACTCATTATTATATCCATCCAAATAATGAAGCATTGAATAACAAACTACACCACGATGTGGAGACGGTAAGCCGTACGTATGCACGTATGATGACTTTGTCATTAATAGGATAAATATAATAATTAATATGGCTGTACCATATTTATAATAACATATAATTGTGTATAAGGTACTTGAGTTATTATTTTGGTATGGAAACAACAAATAAAGGGGAAGTGGAAAAAGAAAAGAACTTTGAAAGAGGTGATGAAATAATGACCTCTTCTTCGGGTTTTTCCTTTTGATTTGAACAAAATGGATACTTAGGTTGGATTTATAATCAAATAAAGGAATCTATGTTGAATTGAGGGTAGTTGGGAGGATATTTGAGTAGGTTTTGGCTGATCCAAATGACTTTGGAGGTGTGAATTTAAGAGAAGGGGAAGTACCCTTTTATAAGAGAGGTGAGGGGCACTTTAGGAAAAGATTAAAATATTAATTTATTCTAAAATCATTTTAGGTTTATAATAGAAAATAATGAATTTATTTCGTGTATAATGTGGGTATGGGTCGAAAAAATCTCAACCAATAGGTTTTAGACAAGTTTAGGTCACCATATTAACCTTATCTTTTAGATTTAACTCTTAGTTAAATAGTTTTACTTTTACCATGTCTTCTTGTATTCTTACACTATATGGTTAATAAACTTAATATAAACTGACAAGATAACCTCAAGTGGTTAATTAATGACATATATTACATTATTTAAGTACTTTGGATGAACCTTAAATTTTTATGAATATTATATAATTTAATAAAATATTATTTGTTTTAAAAACTCATTTATGTCAATTTTGACACTATTTAGTATTTGGTTTTTGTGAAAGTAATAAAAATTTTATTACATAGAAAAAATAAATTTAATAATATATAATATTTCATATTAAACTATAAAATTAGTTTATGGTATCAAAAGTTTCAATTTATATATATTTTAATATTTATAATATCATTTATTTGATTCTTTCATTAATAAGGAAAATAATGCATCAGTATTATGTCATAAATAAATTTAATTATTTAATCTCTAAAAATTATAAATAAAATTCCATGTTTTAGGAAATATTTTTAGCTTTCTAATTAATTTTTATAGTCAAATAGATAAATTTTATAACCTTATATAATTTTTTACTAAAAGATATATGTTTATGTTACATTTTCCTTATCTTTAAATTAACTTTTATAAAGTGTCATTTTCACTTAAAATTGGTTCCATGGGGTCCCAAAATCGACCCAAGGATGCCCATGGTCAGACACGTATCAAAAAATAGGGTTAGGACACATGTTAGGGTAATTTATTATTATTATAATATTATGTTTTACCTTTATTTACTATATTTACCCTTTAACCATGGTAAATAAAATATTTATTGAAGTTACTATTCATAATGTCTAAAAATAAAAGTTACCTATTTAAAAAATTTGGACCTCCTTATTCCAAATATGAAATCCATTTTTCAAAATTCAAAACATATAAGTTGTAGAAATTAATTTAAAATCAATTCCCATAGTCAAAACCAAAAAGCGGGTTTTTAAGAAGTAAAAACTACCAAAAGATTGACAGGTGTTTATATCTAATTCAAAAATAAAATTACTTACAATGACAAAAATTGGATTAAATATTAAAAATATAATCTAATTATACTTTAAAACCACTCAAATTTATAATTTAACACTATGAATTATTTTGATTAAAAAAGTTTTTTTCAATTAAAATTTAGTATTTTTCACTATTTATCAAAATATGAAAGTTATCAGAAAAACACCAAAAATTTATCCAAAATAAATTTTTATGTCTCGATTCTAAGGAAAAAGTTTATTTTTTCAAATTTAATATATAAAAGTTCCAAATATTGGATTTAAAAAGGGGTTTCCATTAAAAGGCATCAAAATTGCATTTTTTTGAAAAATACTTCTTTTATCTAAAATATTTAATTTGTTCTTATATTATGTCATAATATGGATGTTAAAATTATATGGATTATATAAAATTCAAAATTCAGTTAATACTATTCATAACCACTTTTTGAATGGCTAGTTTGATAAGTCGTCGTGCGCTCGAACTCGGTTTTGTGTGTGGAGAAAGCTATTGAATTACATTAAAGATATAACATACTATGAAATCCTGGGGCGTTATATTCTCTCCTCCTTAAATAAATTGCATCCTCGAAATTTGAAATTGTTCTTCAAAAATAAAAGGATAAAAATAGAAAATACCTTTGTGGATAACCCACATCAAAAATATAGTTACTAAAATTTAGACTTAATAAGAGGGAAAGGGAAATGAAAAATTCACCTCCAAATTAGGGTTTCGAATAGAAGAAATTTGGTGGCAATTATAGACACATAATTAGAGGAAAAACGTAAATATTTATAGGGAGTGATAGGGGTCATCAATCACAAACAAGTAAACAATAAATGTAAAATTAAGGGCCTCAAAGCCATCAATCTATGATGATTTAAAGTATCATCAGTTCAACAAAACATAAGGTATTAGGATAACACATTTTTTAGATACTCTTTTTTTGAAGAGTATGGATTAATTTTCTATCTAGATAAGAAATCAAGAAAACACACTTGATTTCATTACCTTCCATAATCATAATGTCATCATTTGGTTGTGCTTCAATCTATTTTCACTTCATCCCTTACATTAGGAAATGAATGTTCAAAAATGATTTTTTTACGCCTAAAGTGCATTTGATAAATCATAAGGTCCAAAAGTATTTCCTTAATCCTCTATAAGTTTACTAAAATCCAAAAGGTTAGGTCAGAGTATCCAAAAAATTATACGTTAACCTTATAAAAAATACAAGTGCTCAACTTACTCCATTCTAACCTTTAGACTTATCCAAAATACCTGTGTCCAAACTCACAGTCTAAAAATTTATATGAGAGGTAAAAAAAATGAAGATCTATTTTTCCACATAATAATATGTGAATACCTTCATCATGTATTTTTTTAAAACATGGTAACACCTTGAATTACCATAAAACCTTATTGAATACGTTCATTCTCCCTTATTCATTATATAATACCAGATATACTCCTTAAATCAAAAAATGTTTTAAAATCCAACAATGATGGAATAAACAAACAATTAATTAGTTCCAAGGTAATCAAGAATATTCAAAATAATTTATCCAAATCAATCATCTCTTATTCCAAAATCACTACCTCAGTATCAGAACCATATTAAGGTTGATCTTTCCCTCGACTATGTATTTTCCAAAATTTTTAACTTTCTATTGAGTCACTTTTCTTAGTACAATACAATCTCAAATCCTTAATGAAATAGTACTGTAGTACAATCCTTATTTATTTCCATAATTCATATAACCAGTACATCATTGATAAAATACTCAAATGACATAATTCTTCAATCCCAACATAAGCACATTAATCATTCCTCTTCATATATGGTAGAAGAATAATCTTGATTGTGATATAACTGTGGATTTTGGGGTATATTACTTTTATAACTGAGACATTGATTCACATAGTGTCCTATCTGCTTATAGTTGAAGAATTGTACAGTGTAAACCTTTTTCTAACCCATAAGTCAATTTTCTTGTCCATTATAACTACTCAACATATTCTTAAAAATACTTAGATAAAAACATAAACTGAATACTCCATATATAAGTCACTTATTCATAATTCTTGGATCCAAATACATAAATACTTCAATCCTTCAAATTTAATGGTTGTCATGGAATAGGTCCTTCCTTGGGTTAGAGGTAGATTCTTATGTCTGAGCATTGAGTTGGGTAATGACCATGATTTCCATAGATGATACATTGAACTCCATAATAATTGGTCACTCTATGACCCTTTTTCCCGTAGAGATAACATCTTCCCCTCCATTTGAGATATTCCTCAAGGTTCTTCTTTCCTTCTTCTTGATAGGTAGGAAGTTGAATCTTCTTTCCTCTATGCTTCTTAAAATTTTAACATTTATAAAAATTCATCTTCCTCTTACGCAATGTGTTAGGAATGTCATCAAAGATATTATTGTTAATCATATATCTTGATAACTGATTTGGAATTATCACAATATATTTCTCTCCAGTCATAATCCAATTTTGTTGCTCAAAATCACCAGATTTCCCAACAAACTCAATGTTGATCCAATTCCTTCGGGTTTCCTCCATTAACTAAGACCAAAAAGCACAGGGTGAGAAACACGTCTCATTAAATAAAAACACATAATCAAGGTAAGTTTCTTTTAATATATAACATCTTAGGTTTAATCCTTGGTTATACATGATCATTACCAAAATTCTCGAGGGTTCTTCTATACTTATCCTCAAAGTATATCTTAGGGTTATGATCCATAATCTATGTTTTCTAAATCTATTTTCAAGGTTTTTTCTAAAATTCCTCTGATACCAACTGTAATTCCCTGACCCCAGAATCCTGGAGCTGGTACATTATTTTAATACATTAGCATGATTACAAGGAATCAAGTACCGAAGGACCGATCAGTTTTGCAGTCTTGGAAAATAGATTACATACATGAATGTCACATTACACATTCTAACATAAAACACAACATAAATAATCCTTTTATAATGCCATTATTCCCTTATCTTAAACCTGCATATAAATCATAATATACTTCTTGGAATCCTGGGAAAATAAAATATAAGAAAGGGGCGAGCTCAGATGCTCAGTAAGGATAAACAATATAACATAATATAGCATAAATAAGAAAAAACATTTAAGGCAATGTATAAGACTAAAAAAAGACTTTTAAACTTAAACTTCAGAATAATATGGAAAAGATAAATAAAATAATTCCATTTACTTATTCACATGGATATTATACTAGTCGAATAATCACATGTAAAATTAATAACTAATCCCATAATGATGGAATTCATAATTTTGAACATCTTAACCACAAAGTCAAGGCCACGTGCCAAGACCCTAAATATAAATTCTTTCAAGGCCTTATTTTAAGACACTAGTTTGTATCACGAGACCTTCCGATGCATCGAGAGGTTATAACAGGCCCCACCCGTCACTTACTAAGTCCAATGAATTCCTCATATGAAAATGTTAAAACATAACATAAACATTCGTATTAAAACTAGCATACAAAATGTCAATACTTTAACGATAAACCATGAATGGTAAAAAAATAGCACATCCACAGTCAAACATATCATAAATAATTCAATACAACATATAATTATATATATATATATAGAATCATTATCATCGATAGAATGATATCGTTGCTCTTGAGTACGTATGGTTTACCGTCTTCACGACGTGATGAGATTCATCTTCAACGATCACCATTCAAGAATTTTTATAAAAGTATATATATTGATTAAGTATGAGCTATATGAAATAATATTTCTAATAGAATAATATATATTTATGTAGATAAATATATGTTGTTTACTTACTTATATACTATACGATAAGAAAACATAAAGAACATTCATGCATACGTACAAACTACTGTCTCCATGAACGGTGTTTCCATTTCATATATCTATCTATTATGAATATTTATATTCTGAATATATATGATATATAAATCATGTTTTATATTCTTGAAGTATGTAAATCATTATCTAAGTGATACGATCAAGAATAACAAGTTAAAACACGTATGATAAAGAAAGCGATTATTACCCGAAATGTTACTTTAACATGGAAATTATTATTAAATGGGTAGTATAAAGTAATAAATGAATAACATATGATATCATAAATATTAATATAGTTTTGGTATAATTTAATAACATACTATGTTCATTATATAGGAGGTTAAACATACCCTTGACTAAAGGAAAGTACAAGGTAAGGGTTAATTCCTCAATCTCATTATTATCTGAGATTATTTATGTGTATGTTTTTAATGGGACATATTTATTATCAATGTCCATGTTTCATAAAAGAGTTTTCAAAAGGATTATTTTTAAAGTAATATTTTACTAAAACATCATTTTAAATGGTTTAAATATTTATTCTTCTAAATCATTCTCATTAATGTCCATGTTTTCAAAATGGTTTTAATGATTTATTTATATGGACATGAATGTTTTAAAATGTTAATTAATTTCAAAAGTTTCAAAGTGGTATGGGACACTTTTATTTAAAAATGTCTTTTAAATGTCTTCCTTTATAAATTATGTGACTTTTAAATGATTTCATGAAAAAGAGATATTTCTCTCAAAGATTTTTACTGATCATTTTCAAATATGTCAACATTATTTACTAGATATTATTCATGATTGAGGTTTATTTATTATAAATTTTTTTATATATTATATCGAATAAATTATGATATGTTTGACTATGGATGTTCTGTTTTTATAACATTCATGTTTTATGGTTGAAGTATTGACATTTCGTATGCTAGTTTTAATACAAATGTTTATGTTATGTTTCACCCTTTTAATATGTGGATTTCATTGGACTTAATAAGTTATAGGTGGGCCCGCTATAGCCCCTAGATTCATTGGTAGGTCTCATGAAACAAATTAGTGTCTTGGAACAAGGCCTTGAAAAAAATTTTATTTGTAGTCTTAGCACGAGGCCTTGACTATGTGGTTATGATGTCCGACATTATGCATTACCTCATTAGGAAATTAGTTATTACATGTGATTATTTGAACAGTAGAATATCCATGTGCATGTTTATATGCTAATGTTTGATTTATTTTTTCCATATTATGTTCAAGTTTATGTTTAAAAGGCTTTTTTTTATTTCACATCTTGCCTTAAATTTTATAGCTTTTGCTAAATTATTTACCATTACTGAGCATATGAGCTCACCCATTTCTTATGTTTGGTTTTCCCAGGATTCCAAGAAGTGTATTATGATTGATATGTAGGGTTAAGCTAGGGGAATAATGGAATTATCAAAGGTTTTTTTATGTTGTGTTTTATGTTTGAATGTAATGTAGCATTCATGTATGTAATCTATTTTCCAAGACTTCTAAACTAATCGGTCCTTTGGGACTTGATTCCTTGTAATCATGCCAATGTATTAAAATAATACACTGAATCTGGGTAACTCGGGTCGGGGCATTATAGTTAGTGTCGGGAATGAACAAAACTAACTAAAATATGATTATACATGTTTGTTAAATGTCTTTACATTTATCCAATAAATTTTAGAGGCTTAAAATAATAATGAATCTGATTTTAATCATAAAATACTCTAATATTATTTAAAAGGTAGATTTACTGCCTTTTGATGGAGAAAACCTTTTAAAAGATATTTTTGAAATAAAATTGTACCATACCACTTTGAAACTTTTTAAATGAATTAACATTTTAAAAAAATCATGTCCATCTAAATAAATCCTTAAAAATCATTTGGAAAACATGGACATTAATTAAATTTATTTAAAATAATAAATCTTTAAAGAATTTAAAATGGAGATATTTATAAAGAGTCCCTTCTACAAAAAACATAAAATATTACTTTTGAAAACATTTTTATGAAACATGTACATGGATGATAAGTATGTCCCAGTAAATACTTACACATAAACAATCTCAGATAATAATGAGATTGAGGAATTAACCCTTACCTTTTACTTTATTTTGGTCGAGGGTATGTTTAAACTCATTTATAATGACCATAGTATGTTATTAAATTATACCAGAACCATATTAAAATTTATGATATCATACTTGATTCATTTATGACCTTATACTACCCATTTAATAATAATTTCCATGTTAAAATAACATTTCGGGTAATAATCACTTTCTTTATTGTACATGTTTTAGCTTGTTATTCTTAATCATATCACTAATATCATGATTTAATTACTTAAAGAATATAAATAAATATTTATGTATCACATATATTCAGAATATAAATATGTATAATAGATAGATATATGAAATGGAAAACACCGTTTATGGAGACGGTAGGCCGTACGTACGCATAAATGTTGTTTCCGTTTTCATGTCGTATTGAACGAAAGTAAGAGAATGAGATATATATATATATATATGTGTGTGTGTGTGTGTGTGTATTTCCAGTTTCTTTATTATTTCATATATTACATACTTATATATATTTTTATAATCATCATTGAATGGTGAACATGGAAATAAATCTCATCCCGTCGTGGAGACGGTAAGCTGTACGTACACACGAGTGACGATATCATTATATTGATGGTGAAATCGTATGTAATTGGATGGTATATTATATATAAATAATCATTAAAATTTTATATTTATTATTTACATCAATTATACTCATTATTATACCCATCCAAATAACGAAGCATTGAATAAAAAACTACACCACGACGTGGAGACTGTAAGCCGTACGTACGCACGTATGGTGACTTTTTCATTCATAGGATGGATAGAATAATGAATATGGTTGTACCATATTTATAATAACATATCAGTATGTAAAAGGTACTGGATTTATTATTTTAATATAGAAACAAAAAAGAAAGAGGAAGTGGAAGAAGAAAATAACTTTGAACGAGGTGATGAAATAATTACCTCTTCTTCGGGTTCTTCATTTTGATTTGAACAAAAGGGATCCTTAGATTGGATTTATGATCAAATTAAGGAATATGTGTTTTATTTATGGTATTTTGGAGGAGAGTTTATCAGGTTTTGGATGATACAAATGGCTTTTGAGGTGTGAATTTAAGATAAGGGGAAGTACCCTTTTATAAGAAAGGCGAGGGGCACTTTAGGAAAATCTTGAAATATTAATTTATTATAAAATAATTTTTAGTTTCTAATAGCTCCAAATGGATTTATTTAGAGGATAAGGTGGTAATGGGTCGAAAAAATCTCAACCCATAGGTTTTATACATGTTTAGGTCACCATATTAACCTTATCTTTTAGATTTAACTCTTGGTTAAATAGTTTAACTTTTACCATGTCTTCTTGTATTCTTATACTATATGGTTAATAAACTTACTATAAAATTACAATAGAACCTAAAGTGGTTAATTAATGACATATATAACATTATTTAAGTCATTTTTCGAAACCTTATATTTTTAGGAATATAATATCATTTAATAAAATAGTATTGTTTTTTTAAAAACTCATTTATGTCAATTTTGACACTATTTAGTATTTGGTTTTTTTGAAAGTCATAAAAACTTTATTACTTAAAAAAAATAATTTTAATCATCCCTAACATGTCATATTAACCTATAAAATTATTTTATGGCCTAAAAAGATTCAATTTATATTTATTTTAATATTTATAATAACATTTATTTGATTATTCATTAATAAGGAAAATAATGCATCATTATTGTGTCATAAATAAATTTAATTATTTAATGTCTAAAAATTATAAATAAAATAACACGATGTTTGAAATATTTTTATATTTCTAATTAATATTTATATTCGAAGAGATCAATTATATAACCTTATATAAAATTTTTTCTACTAAAAGATATATGTTTATGTTACATTTTTCCTTATCTTTACATTAATTTTTATAGTGTCATTTTCACTCACAAGTGGCTCCATGTGGTCCCAAAATTGACCCAAGGATGCCCATGTTCGAAAATGTATCAGAAAATAGGGTTAGGATACATGTTAGGGTAATTTAATATTATTATAATATTATTTTTTACCCTTATTTACGATATTTACCCTTTAACCATGGTAAATAAAATATTTACTAAAGTTACTATTCATAATGTCTAAAAATAAAATTTAACTATTTACACAATTTAGACATCCTGATTCCAAATATGGAATCCATTTTTCAAAATCAAAACACAGAAGTTTAAGAAATTAATTTAAAATAAAATCCTGTTGTCAAGACCAAAAAGCGGGTTTTTAAGAAGTAAAAACTACCAAAAGATTGAGATGTGTTTATATATAATTAAAATGTTAAATTAATTACAATTACCAACATTGGATAAAAATATAAAAATATAATCTAATTATACCTTAAAACCACTCAAATTTATAATTTAGCACTATAAATTATTTTGATTAAAAAGTTGTTTTCAATTAAAATTTAATATTTTTCACTATTCATCAAAATATCAAAGTTATTAGAAAAACACCAAAAATTTATAAAAACTAAATTTTTATGTACCTATTCTAAAGAATAAGTTTATTTTATCAAATTTAATATATAAAAGTGTCAAATATTGGATTTAAGAAGGGTTCACCATTAAAAGGTGATAAAATTGCATTAAAAAAATACTTATTTTATCTGAAAATTGAATTTGTTCTTATATTATGTCATAATATGGATGTTAAAATTATATGGAGTATATAAAATTCAAAATTCAATTAATACTATTCATAACCTCTTTTTGAACGGCTATTTTGGTAAGCCGTGGTGCACTCGAACTCGGTGTTGTGTATGACACAAGCTATTGAATTACTTTAAAGAGATAATGTACTATGAAATCCTTGGGTGTTACACAAATTATTGTTGGACCCCACCTTTATAGTAGAAAAAATCACTCTCTAACAACCTATTTAATGCATTTACACCACTACCCATGGAGGTTAGGAAATATTCACATTAAACCATCCCCCCTACTCAACATTTCGCTAGCTCCACTTTTCGATGATCCTATTAGTATTCCTATTAAGAGAATCAAAACATACTTTGTTTGGGGTCATAGTTTAAACCCATATGACAGGATGTGACACTCATCATTGAAAAAGGAGTCTTGAAATTTTAGACCAATCAAGGAGGCACAAAATATAGTTTAATAAATAACATGTTACTCACTTAAAGTCATTAACACAATGTTTTTTTGAGCAAAAAAAACTAGGATATTTTTTATTACAAGTAGAGCACAATAACTACCGAAATAGTGTGGAAATAAAATTGATCCATGACCCATCATGAGAGAATAACTTATATTCCTATAAATAACATAAAAATTAAATATTATTACATACCTTTACCAACACAAAGGGCCTCATTAATAAATATATCACATGCCTCACACTCTAGAGCTCCAAAGGGATTAAAAAAATCCCTAAAAACAAAGATAAAATGAATAATAAGTAATGATGAAATGATTTATAACCAGAACCTCAGTCTTGAGAATTGTATTTCAGTAGTTCACCCCTCAATTATCTCTAAAATGATAAGGTTTGATAATAATTTTACACATTAAGAACACCCTAATATGAACTTTTTGATTGAGAGAAATTTAGAAATGGTGAAAAATAAAAATAGAGAGAAAAAGAAACTAAAAGTTCATAATAGTACTTAGTAGAGTTGAAAATAAATTAAGACATTAAACATTTTATCATGATTAAACAAACAGATGAATAAATGAATAAATAGTTGGAGTAACCATTTGGTGTAAACTTTAGTAGTGTGCAACACCTAAATATGAAGAAATTTGGGCTAAAATATCACACCCTAAACTTTAATTTCATCATTATTTTTTGATTAGTTTTTATCATTATTCTTTATCTCTGTGAATTTTCCTTGAAAATTGAGATAAATAGGAAATTAGTTCATGTCGTATAGTTTGTGCATGGTTGAGGAAAATAATGCGACCTGACCATGAGAAAGCTTACAACATTTTTAGTATTTGCACTTTTCCAATGAACAGTTTGGAAAACCATCCATTATACCTCAAGTTTATCCAAAGTCACCTGCACAGTTGATGTACAGTTTGGTAAATCTTATGGCTTACCTAGATTCATTAAAAATAAAAATTTATCTTTTTACCCTTGATCAAATCAACCCCTTTGGGGATACTCCTTCCCCTCATTTGACCCTCACATCCCAAGAGAACCTCCCCTATGAGTCCCCTCCTAGTCCCTTCTTTCATTGATTTTCTTAAAATTCTAGTGGTGATTTCTTGAGGTAATCTCATTCAAGCCCCTTCCGCTCTCTCTCTTCTTACTTTTCTGTTCTCTTCTTTCCCTCGTAAGGTCTTGGTGACCTAGGGCCCTTATCTTCTCAGAATTAATTAAGATGCTTTGTAATTTAGTGTTTTTGTGCGTCCCTGAAATAATTTTCACCTTGTTATTGTGGATTAACATCGAATAGAGTGGAAGTGACATGATCGAGGCGGGTTGTTCCACACTTGAGCATTTAGAAATTAAAACCATGATTTCTTGTTGTATTTTATGAATGTTTTAATTATTTATAGATTCTATCAAGTATAACTTAAGTTTTTTCTAAGTAATGATTGTTTTCTTGGAACTTCATTGAATGTGAAAGGATTTTCCTATTCATTTTACGTTTTAAATCTATTTTTAGAAATCAATACACACCTAGTGTTCAATTAAATTTCCAAATGGATCTTCGAAGGAAATACCTTAAACTAAAAGAAATGATTTGGTTTTCAAAAAACTTTAATGGTTACTATTTCAAAATAAGGATGTTCTTGGTCTATTAAGATAATTTTATACACTCATAAATTAATTGAGTTACTTAATGATGTTGGTATTATTTTTTTTCAAATGTGTTTTTTATAACTTGTTTCCTTAGGGGAAATTACAAAGGTCAGATTGGAACCTTCTAAAATGGTTTCCTAAAAGTGATACCCTTGAATTATCCCCCTTCATGTATTGTGGTAAATGTATGAAAATTTAAATGTTATAATGATGTTCAAAGTTTTCCATTATAGAGGGAAGTATATATATTGTTCATTTATTCTTATTGAAAATGGGTTGTTTCTATAAAGGGTGTTTGAAGGTGAGAGTAGGTTTTTTGTTAATGAATGTGATTATATTATTAAGTGATAATTGTTGGAATCACCTCTATTTATATGTTATGGGGATCCTTTGATAGTTTTGTGAAAAATCTATGTACACATACTGCACTAGTTTACTATCATTCTCTGGATAGTGTCCCCAATTAAGAATTTTATTTTCTTGGGTAATTTTCCCCTCGATTAGTCCAGGTAGGGTAATACCGAGTGTTAGGTTAAGTTGTTTGATATAAAAAACTGGTATATATTGGTTATATATTAGGTTTGTCATATATTGTCCTTAGGGATACTAGGGTGCCATGATGATGCCCGTGATTTCTCAGTATATATGTTTTTTATTTCATAATATTGCATCTCAAATTTTCATAAAACTAATATTAAAAATAATTTTTCACTTCATCTTAAAATTTTTATTTCAAAAAATTAATAAGTGGTAGTTTTATGTGGAACAATCCATGTTTTATATGTAAAGGATGGGTTTTTAAGAAAAGTAATTTGTTAATTGTTTTGAATGAAAATGTAAAGCATACTTTCTAATTGTATTTCAAACTAGATTGAAATGGAATTATTTTAAAATTTAATGCATGTAATATAAGGAGGATACCTACTGATAATATTTTTCGCATGCCTATCATTTCAGATTTAGCACTTTTACTACTTTGATATAGTGGATAATATTTGGATTTTGGTTTAGGTTTGATGAAAGTATCAAGTGAATAAAGTTCACTTGCACCTGGAAATGAGTAGTGGTTGTTTCTTGTTTTATTTTGGGCATTATTCAATGTACCAGCCACTTTTAATTTCTTCTATAACTTCTTTATTTTTAATTTGTCTCGCACTTATATTTATATGTTTTTTATATGTGTTTAATCATTTTTGGTAAATCATTTTTTGTAGAGTTTATTATTTTTTTCCACATTTTGTTTATGTTTTATCTTAGAACTAATTTATTTGTGTGGAATTTTGATATATATAATCACTATTCTAGAATTCACAGTGGAAGAACTCAATTTGATTATTTATTTATTGAGAGAAATCATTCTCATAGAGGATATCAGGATGTCTGACACTAGTTTCCAGCCTTTGGGGATCTAGAATGCCCTTCGAGCCATGTAACAAGATGGATAATGAACCTAAATCAAGGGTAGACTGGGTTTTTAGTGATATAAAACCCACACAAAATTCTAAATATTGTTCACACATATTTTTTTCCTGTATGAAATTATGAATTCCTCATTTTTTAGCTCTAAGAATAGTTTTACCTCATAGGTTTGAATTATATGATGGATCATCATATCTGAATCCTATACACCCTTTTCTAAAATCAGGATAGAACTCCTTAACCTATCCTTCATAGTGCATGTTAGAAATATGCACTAAATCACAAACCATGACATAGAGAATGCTATAATGCTGATGCTGTGGTTTGTGTCTAATTTTGGTTCATGAAACTATGCCATTATTTTCATATTGAATAACATGGAGTATCATTCAACTGACTCTCATATAATTAATATTATGAATGTTCATTATTTTGACACACCATGTGAAGATGTGTGGAATGAGTGAATGTTAAAAGAACAAATCAATTAATTAATGAGGTAGTCATCGTAACAATTACAGTTGTAGAAAGTCAATGGATGGTGGTTTTATAATGTATGAAATTTTATGCTCTAATGGGATCCTTTATTAAATGGAAACTTCTAAATTTCTATTTATAGACCCCATTCAAGTTCAACAGAGTTCATTCTCTTTAATTAAAATCTCTATCCAATTCGATTATCACTATTTTTCTCTAAGGAGGAGTTTCTAGCACACCTCAGAAGGACAAAGGGTCCTACCAAAATGTTCAATGATTCCAATGGATGTAAGATGACTTTAGATATAGGAACACATTGGTCACTACTGAGGGAACATGATCAAACTCATAGTTAGTGAATATTCATCATAAAAAATGAGATGTTCTCATTTTTTAATTTTCCATTTCATATTCTTGATCCTTCTATCTATAGATATTTTATTCATATTTTTTGTTTTATTCTATTTTTATGGGCATTAAGATATCCTAATAAACCATTTTTTTGGCATCAGATCCATTATTAATGAATAGTTAATAAGATGATGTTTAATAAAATGAAAGCTTGTATCACCCTTCCCCAGGTCCTCCCAAATGACTATTGGTATGGGGGTTCCACATGACCTTAGATATGCCTTCCCAAGGCCACTAACTAGTAGTGAGAGTCTATAACCAACACGGGGAGACTATACTCTCAGTATCACAACTCCTAGTGATAGATAAATAATAATGAACAAATAAAAATAGAGAAATTGAAATTAATTATAGATAAAATTCAACTAATAATATCAATTAAATATCATCTTTCCATATTAATATGAACCCATGTTATACATATATAAAAACATCCAAGGTATCATCCATTAGGATGATCAAATAATGAATAAACCAAGGAACGAAATACAAGTGGAGAAATTAATACAAAACCCAAATATCATACTTGGTCCTGTCTCTATACATATATCTAACTACTTTATCTAGATCCCTAATACAACCTACTACCTAAAAATCAAACATAAGGTTTTCAGGCGCACCATGGTTCCTGTGTAGGGCATGAACAAAAAACCATGGAAGGCACCACCAATGGTGTCTCTTGTATATTCTATTATATTCGTGTATGTATGATTATAAAAATAAACCAAACTGTAACATATAACATGAAATTAAATACGTCAAGTCATTGTGTTCTAACCAGGCCACTACGATAGCCGACCCAACCTATTTCAGCCAATGCATATGCATATCATCTATTATCGATTAAGTGAGTAATTTGAACCATAATTCATTCCAAAAATATTTATTGTATAACCATAGGAACTAAATTATAGATGGAATCTTGATATCTCTATTGGTATAACCATGGGATTTAAATGCAAGATGACACCCTAGGTTTTCTACTGATTTAACCATGGGTGCTAAATTTTGGATGGTGTCCTGGACTTTCTTTTAGTCTAACCATGGGAAATAAATAGGAAATGATTCAGGTAAGGGAGTAACATAGATAGAATTTCATACCTAAACATCACTATAGTGTTTCATAAAACATCTAAATATTTGGCCTCACAACCTCCATCTCATCAACCTCATTGTCTACAGACATGTAGTATCAACAATATATGGATAAATAAAACATGTATAAAAAACACATATCATATCCTAACCATTAGAAAATAACCCATCCATACCCAACACTCAGTTAGAGGATATCAATAAGCACCTCAACCCTGACACATCTCAATCATATCTAACCACTAGCTAAAACCCATATCACTAGTAATCACCCTTGACTATTAGGAATCTGTGAAATTTTTCTAACTAATTTAACATATATTCTAAAAGATGTGATTTAAAAAGTATATTGGAATAACCAAACGAAATCATGTTCAGAAAAAACCATCTAAATTGGAAGTGGTAGCTGGAGAGAGTGGCAACAGTGAATGGCAATTAGATCTGAATGACAGAGGTGTAGAAGAAACTATGAATTTAATAGATGATACTCTAAGGAATACATAAGAATAACTTGGTGTGTTTATCATAGGATACTTAAGAGTAAATAGATAACTTTAACAAATCATTTCAAATCATAAATTGAGGCTGTGCATCTTCTAGTGACTTTGAACAGATGGAGGGTAACCCACATAAATTAGATGGTGGTGGCATTGTATCCATTGAATGGACTAGTCTATAAATATTATTAGTGGAATAAATTATTTAGTATCACAATCCTATAATATTTTTCTTCCATTACAAATAAAAATAAATAATTTTTTTTCTAGTATATTAGGATTAAGTTTTGAACCACATAAACATATTTTGTTTCATGATGTGGGTGTTAGTTCTTTTATGCTTCCGCTTGTGTGAGTGTTCTAAAAGGGTTGTAGGAGATTAAGGCGATTCAACATTAGACGGTGAATATTAGTTCCAATATCTGAACATTCTAGTTAGATGTTGTTATTTCTAAATCTTTCTATTATATCACACATGTGAGGTTATGGGAGGGATTTCATAATTTAGGGTTTTGGTATGAAAAACGGTATCATATATTAGTTTCATACTTTTGGATTTTCTTAACTTAGTGACTTTATATTTTAGTGGGATTTAATTATCTAAGGAGGAATGGTGTTAGAATAAGTCAAGATCCATATTGAAAAGTTTAATGGTTTATACTTAATATTTTGAGGAATTTAGATTGAATATTGTTTGTATCTGAAGAAGTTTGAGATTTCATTGAAGGGGATCAAACCAAAACCAATGTAAAAGGGGAAATGAGAAAGAATTGAATGAAAATAACTTGTCCTAAAACATGTCTTTCATAATTTGAGAGGTGAATAAAACTTCTGATTTGAATACAAATATTTTGAGAATATATAAAAATTTATATGTAATGAACTAAGTGTTCTTGATGTAGTGAATATTCACAATAAATATTACATAAGGAAATCTAGTGTCTGGTCATGTCAATGAATCCAACATGATTCAATGTCAAATCATATTGTTGAAGGTGGATTTAGATGAAGGTGTGTGGGCCTTAATTATTCTTTCATCACTTCTATAATCTTGGGATGTGATGGTTACTACTATAAGTAATTATAGTAGAAAGAGTGGAATAGTTTTCAAAGATATCTGAGATATTTTTCTCAAAGAAGAAATATGGAAGAATAATTTCTATAGTGTTATTATAACAACATATAATTAGGAAGGTAGGGGAAATTGTGGTTGTATGGAAAACCAGTATCAAAATAAGGGGAAGAAGAAGAGGGAAAAGATTTAATGAAAATAAGAAGGTCTTAAACCCACATTCTAGAATTGTGGAAAGAAGGGGAGCTTGAAGAAAGATTTCAAATATAAGAGGTTAAGTTATAGAAGGTTTTATTTTGGAAGTTATTTACAAAATACTATAACTGAGGAGGAATGAAACTTTTTTCAAAGTATCTCCAGTCTATTGGAATAAAAAATAATTGATTATGGGACTTCATTTCACTCAACATCTAAGAGGGGGAGCATAAAAAATTATGTTTCTAGAAGATTCAATGATGTGAATCTCGTGGATTATGAAACTATTGGGATTGTTGAAAAGAGATATGTGAATTTCCAAATGGAGAGAATATAATTTTTGGAGTTACAAGGGGTATGAAACATACCAAGTTTAAGGAAAAAAGTTAATCTTAATTGGTTTGTTAGATGATGTGGGTTTTTTTATGATTTTTGTGAAAGGATAAAGGAAGATTACATATATTTCTATGGTGGCATCCAAAGGAGAGAAAGATGGAATGTTGTATCTTACTCAGAGTTTAGAAGATACTTATGAATTTCATGGGATATATTTTGACACATTAACAAAATAATAAAACATGAAATCCATACTCAATATCCTATTGAGATAAAATGATAGAATGAAACTATAAAATGATAATCCATTCATAGGTCACTGTCTATGATTTTGATCTTTATTTATAGTGATTTTGATCAATTTACCTAAGAAACAACTAATAGGTTATTGTCTCTGACAATATCCACCAACCATTAAAATAACTGAATTATTTCGAAATTCCCCCTTTCTCCCAACATTGTGATAAAACCTCTTCCTTGAAATAAAATAGATAAAAGTGAGATTGAGAGAGTTTTGGCCATGATAGAATGATCCATAGTCACATAAAATGATGTTATTGAATGCCTCTTTATATAGGACACTCACATCAAATGAAAATGCTTGTTGGAGTTTATAACATTACAAACATTATGTAATAACCAAAACTTTTTTGTCTCCCCTTCATTGATTAATATGAATGTTGAAACTCATTTAATATCTATTTATAGTTTACATATCATCACATGATGTATTGTCAACTGAAGATGATTGATAATCACTTTGTAAGAATCAGTCGAATGGTATGCATACTATTCTCACATGCACTATGATGTGGTGTAAAATAAAATAGCCAAAAATCAACCGTGACATGGTTTATACTTCAGTGCATATTATCCACTAATCCCACACTTTAAATAAATCCTTATATGGTCCTATGAAAAAATTTCACAACTCCTTGTGAATCCATCCAAACTCCTTTATAATATATATCAATTTTCATAAAAACACTTTGTACTAAATTTACTCCTAATTCTATGAACTTGTGTGTGTCCCTGATGGATTTTTTAGCATTGATGACAATTATGAATTCCCTAGTCCACAATTGTAAGTAAAAAGATACCTATAGAAAAATATCAGTACTACTCAAGCTACAAAGGGGCGTGAATTAATCTCAATCAAACATACTCATATCTCTATATAAACATGTACATAACAATATGTATCTATATACATAGTATGAATGCTTATATAAGCCATTTTCCATGACATCGAGTGACCACTAGACATGGAACATGTCAATATAAAATAGGTCAACTCATGCATTCATGATTCACCAAAATAGACTGATCGAATTTAATAAATACATCACATATCATTCATCCACGCAGTTGATCTCATCACATATCACTCAACTGAGAATGTTCATGTTTTTCCCCAATCTAATTTTAATACCTAAGATCATACTATAGCTGGTGAACACTATATCCCAAAACTATTAAATAATGCACACTTTATAGAGCCTTTATTCATGAATTTATATAAAAATTAAATTTTAAATTTTTAATATGATAAAATACACATTATTTTTGGGTTTGTAATGTAAATATTAGCATAAGATGAATTTTTAAGATTCTCCTAAAATAGTTGATTTTTAGGTGAATAATAAAAGATTCAAATATTGTTAAAACCATCACTTTTATGACAACGTCATTATATAAGAATGGATTAAATATTTTTGAAACCTATAGTGACTCTGGTTTTGATGGATTATCTTTTGACTATTTCTATGTATATATTTGGATTTATCCTTAGATTCGGAGTGGTGTTTTGGGGACCCAAAAATAATATATTAAAAATATTAATATATTTTAATGCACGCATGCACATCGTTTAAGTGAAAATGGGTTTTCCCATTGTTTGGTACCTCAAATGGAAAATATGAGACCATGGTTAATTTTAGAGTGCAGGATTTACCCTAGGTACAACCTAAGGTTGGTTGGCGCTGAATGTCTGGTTGAGGCAGTCGTTGGCGGTGCGCTTAATTAAAATAAATAATTAAATTTTTTTATTTTATTTTAAATGCCCATGACCTAAATTCCTCTATTCATACCTCTTTATAACAATTCTTCATGGTAAGCCACATAAATATAGGAGGATTTGAGAGGAGGTATTGGATGATCTTCATCAAGATCGGAGGATGATAAATGACCAGATCAAGGTGGATTGAGAGGAAGCGAACACAATGGGTCTTATTCATCATTAGTGAATGCAATCTTCACCAATGATCGATTCAATTTGTGGTAGGAATAATAAATTATGCTTTCCTACCTTTGATTAAATGATCGAGAATGGATTTATAATTATCCACTTTTGATCTATGATATTTTTTTCTTCGCATGAGCCCTGTAATTTTATTGGTTATATTTATCTGATATAATTATTCTATTTCAATTATTATCACCCTGGATACCCTGATCTTGTGATTGTTGGCCATAAATTCTTGGACAATGATGTATTCACTTTACTTATGTTTTCACCCCCTTTGTTATTCATGTTCTTCACCATTGTCCCATGGGGTTGCAGTTCGACACTGCTGAGGTGGGTTTGAGCACGATCGAACTTCCAGATTCATGGAAATTTCATGAATGACGAATGTATTAGTGATTTGTAGATGGATTAGGGTGATTTACGGGTTTTGGGTGAGGCATTTGTGGATTCAAGATATGGAGCAGCAATGAGAGTGACACAATAGAATTATGAGGAGAAGTATGAGGGTTTAGGTGGCCAAAATCTAGCCACCGACGGTGTATCGGGCATAGATGGACCTAGATCTATGCTCCCCGATGCATTTTGAGGTGAAAATTGTGATGATGGCATGATGAAAATGCGTGAAGACTTTTATGGGTTTCTATGAAAAACTTGACTACACAACATGTAGTCCAAGAACACATGTCATGTAGTCCCCCCCCCCCCCGCTACGACATCTAGGGTTTTGGGGAAGAAAATGATCACACACTATGTGGTAGGATCCATACCCTGGGTGACCCCACTAGGGGTGGAAAATCCATGTTCTAGCTATGTAAACATAGGGAACCATGTGGTATGACACACCATGTACTCTGGGAGTACCCGGGAACACCCATAGGTACATAGAAATGACTCGATACTTGGGTATGACCAAGTACATGGGCACAACTTGAAGTACACGAGCATGACCATCTGTACATGGGCATGGCCAAAATCACACTCCCATTACCCAGATGTCCTAGACATGTCGTTTAGTACTACATTTCCTCCCAATACATGTGTAGGTGAGAACATGGCTAGGAAGCTAGTTGAGGTCTCATGTCATGTGACCCCTGGTACACACTATGTATTTTTCTCAGGGACTTCCACCCAATGTATCTTCTTCTTATGGACTCAGATTTGATCCTACAAGTATCCTATATTGATCATTTTCCATGTATAATGTGATGGTATCCTTCATAGTGTCTTTTGAGATATGACATGAGGTGTTGAGATCATGCAGTTTCTCCAAGTGATTTTGAAGCAGTAGCAATGATCTAGTATGATCATCAAGAGAGACTGGGGTTGGCCACCCCATATCACACCAGGGTATGGGCCCCCATACTCCTTACACTAGTTTATTGGCACCCCCAGATACACTAGAGAGTGAGTTATCTACCATTTGGGTTTACCCCCTATGGTACTAGAGCATGGGTCCTCTACCATCTCAGCATAGGAGACCTGAACATGGCCATAATCAGTCATGTGGACATGAGATGGAGGGTTTTTATAGAAGACCAGGTCATCCCAGAGAGGGGTGATGTTATGCATGTTATGGGTGAGGCCACATGGAACATGATTGCTTAACCTGACATACCGAAGAGGGAATAAAAGAAATGGATAAACCACCATGGTAGAGGCATCATCATGATCAAGGTTTTCATAGGCGTGGCTAGGGTGGCCCTGAGGGAGGCAGTCTTGGAAGAGGAGCATGTGGGGATCCAGGAGGAGGATTTGATGGTGTAGGTGACACTATGAAATAATTATTCCCTCACCACTAGACAACCCATTCCAGGATCAAGGATCTAGTGGTCGAGGCCATGGGTAGCTGCAGACTATGTATGTTGTGTCAGAATGACTATGATGGAGACAAAGACACAAGAAGGGGTGGATTATTTTTTTTCAAAAACTTTGATAGATTCAGATCACCTCTCTTGTTATGTAGTGAAAATTTCCTTCTCTCTTAAATATTAGTGAGAAGAAGAAATAAATAAGTAAAAGAACAAAGTGATGCACAGTGGTTTGAGGCACAAAGATCCCCTGGTCCACTCCACAATTTCTCAACTCCACAAGCTTGGTGGTTTTCACTTGTAGGTCCTCTTATACAGAGTCCTCTTAGTGACTGAGTGCAGACAGTTGACACATTAAAAGTATTTTATAGAGATTTATATTTCTTTTATTATGAACCAAAATTCCACAGATTTGTACAAGAAGCTGAAACTTTACCACAAATGAGTCTGAGTAGCCAAAACTCCAATAAATCATTATATATTTATTTGATTGATAAAATTGGTTTTACTTCATAATTTTAGAAGCAACTAATATATGTATTTAGATCTTAAATAATGAAAAATAGTAAATTAATATTCAATATCGCATAGGATTTATTTAAACAGTGATAGAGAAAACACTAGAGAGATGTGTAGTCTATGAACACATGTCATGTAGTCCCCCTAGCCACAACGACTAGGGATTTGGGGAAGATAAAGATCACACATTGTGTCTCTAGACCCACATGCCGTGTGATCCCACTTGGGGTGGCCATTCCACGTTCCATCTGTACACACCTATGGCCTCATGTGTAATGACAAAAAATGTACTCCGGGAGTACACAAGAACACCCATAGGTACACATGCACAACCCAGTACCCGAGCATGACTAGCTACACTAGCATGATTCGAAGTAAATAGGCACAACCATCTCTACATGGTCCTGACCAAAAGCACACAGGCTGGCCCCGGATGGCCGAGACATTCCATGTAGTACAAAACATGTAGTACTAAATTTTTATCTAATCCATGTGAATGAGAGAACACAACTAGGAGGTCAGGTGAGGTCACACACTGTGTGACCCTAGGTATACACTGTGTACTTTTCTTAGGGACTTCCACCCTAGGTATCTTCTTCTTATGGAATGGGATTAGGGTCTGTGAGTAGCCTATCCTAAGTATTTTTTCACATAGAACAAAATGGTATATTTAATAGTATATTTTGAGAAACATTGTGAAGTTTTTAGAGAATGAAACTTCACTAGGAATTGTTGAAACAATATTAATGAACAGACAAAATAATCAGAGAGAGGCCAGGGTAGGAAACTCCCTTGTCACACTAGGGTGAAAGCACCCCATAATTATTACATTGGTTGAGTGTCACCCCTCATATTCACTAGAGAATGGGTCCTTTATCCTCTGAGTAGAGCCCCACATGGTACTAGAGGATCGATCCTCTACCCTCTAGACATAGGAGACCTACACAGGGCCAGAATCAATCATGTGGACATGTGACATAAGATTCGTAGGGAGGACCAGGTTATTTTGGAGAGGGAATATGTTATACATGTGATGGGTGAGGTTACATGGAATGTGATTTCATAACCTTATGTACCAAGTACAGTAGACATGTAGTGGATGAACCACCATGTGAGAGGTAGAATCATGATCAGGGTTCTCCCAAGCATGGACAGGGAAGCCCTCAGGGAGGTGGTTCTAGAAGAGGAAAAGGTTCAGATCCAGGAGGAGGAGCTTCTGGTGGAGGTGATGCTATGAGATACTTTCACCACCACCACCAAATGGCCCACACCAGGCTCATGGAGCTGATAGTTGGGGCTAGGACAGCTTTAGTCTATAGAAAGTGATAAAGCTGATAAATGCGCGATTCAACCCCTGAAGCAAGGAATCCATATGGTTGTTAAAAATAAACTCCCACATTAAGAAAATTGTATAATAAAGTATTATTTTCATCAAATTTATGAAGATACACATGATAGAATATTGAAAGAGAGATAAATAATCATACATAGGCCATCTTAGAAGCTGAGGAGAAAGTATTAAAATAATAAACACCATATGTTTGAGCATATACTTGGACACAAGGTTGTATTTAAGGTGATGAAGAGTACCATTGGTATTTAGATGAAACATATAAATCCATTTTCTTCCAACAACATATTTACCTATCAGAAGGGGGACGTTATATTATGTGTGGTTTTCCTTTAATTCTTTTAAATAATCCTGCATTTATTAAATCCAACTATGGTGATATTTAGCTTCACAAATTGTATGAGGAAAAAATATCATCTCCATAGTTGAAACTAGAGTGTCTGTGGATGAAAGTAATCTATTGTAGGAATGTGTATATCTAGGATTATATTGGATATATTGAATACCTTTCCACAATGAAATAGGTAATCCATCCATGAGTGTGGAAGGAGCAATAAGTGAAGCTAGGGAAATTGAATCCTCGGTCATCATAGAGAGCATGTTCTATGGATGATGAGAATGAAAAAACCCAAATAAATGATCATATAAGGAGGAAAAAGTGGGAATTTGTGGGTGGATGTTTAGAGGGGGACATTCATCCAAGAAGGGAGAGGGTGAGGGATGAGAATGGAGAGTCCCTAATAAAGGTGACATTAATAGAGATGTCATAACACCTTAATTCAAGAGAGAAACAATGGTATCCACATTGGGTATGAAATTATCCCAAAAATATACAACATAGGGCCCATGGGGAAAATTTGGAGAGATTGGAATGATTTTCATGAATATAATAGATACACTCAAACACATGAAGATGAAGGGGGTGAGGAGGGTGTAAGGGAAAAAAATCCTGAAATGGACTCTCCCACTGAAGGATAGAGAACATAAGATGATTTATAAGATAAGTTTAAGTAAGAATAACTTCACTTTAAAACTAAATAGGCACTTACATGTGAAATAATATGACACACGAATTTTATAGAAGACGACGATGTTTAAATTCATCCAACCATTCTACTGAGGAGTATTGAGGAAAACATTTGATGAAGGAAATCATGATCTATGAGAATTTTTTGAAGAGAAAATAAATATTCTCATACATTGTCTAAGAATAGGTGTTTAATTTTCAAGGATAATTGATTGTGAATTTCACGGTAAAATAAATTTAAAATATTAAATATTTCTGGATGATAACAAATGAGATATATCCATGTAATTCAAGAAAATAATAATAATTAAGGATACATAATAACAATACCCAAATTGGATTGGGACTACCCAAGGACACCACACATTAGAATGGACTAAATTGTAATATTTAGACACAAAGGACAACAAATGAGGATGGTGTTTAGAAAACTAGAAGAACTCATAGTGGAAAGAAAGGTGCATACTGATATGGGGTAAATCTTATGTAACACTGAATCAAGTGGATGACCATGAAAAAATGAAGTTTTAGAGCATGAACAAAGGTGGATGAGTTGGAAAGGGACGGCGGGACATCAAACATGTAAACATCATCATGAAAATGACCTATAACAATCTCTTGATTCATCAACCACTTCTAAAAACAAGACATGACTGATGAAAGTGTGGGAACACATTTTTTAGTGTCAACATAGTCATTATAATACATGATATACTTTTTAAAATTTATTAAACAGGGGTTAGATAAATTTTCAAATGCTTGAATCCAAATGTAAAGTTTTTTTCTATAACTGTTACAAGTTGGGATATAATGGAAGTGTAATGTTTGGATAAAATCTCATAAATCATAAATAGGTAGGGTTATTTATTTATATATGAAATAAAGAGTAAATTTGATAGCCTTGACTGACGTGAGACTCAAATAATGAAAATATCCTATACTCTAACAACCCCTTTAATCTAAGACATATATATTTATCATGATGGATTTGGTATATAAAAATTGGACATTTGGTCCAGGAACCCCGTTTTTGATAATATCTTCAACTTGATTTGAGGTGTGAACATGGATGAAGGTGATCCTCTTCTAATAATTTTATCAAATGAAATGACAACCAACTTCAATATACTTTACCTTCTCATGAAAGATCTGATTTTTAATGATATTGATTGTATATTGATTGTCACATGAGATATGAACCCATTTATTGATAGTATATTCAATCTCATATAGTATTTATTGTTCCCAAATAATCTCTATAGTCACATGTGTCATGGAACAATACTCCAACTTTTCACTTGATTGATAAATAACTGTCTGCTTCTTACTTCACCATGAGATCAAATTTCCCCCAAAATACTGAAAAACAGAACATAGATTTTTTAAAAGAGAGACATCCATCATAATCAACATAAAAAAATTCTCAATTTTTTATGCCCATGATAATAATATAAAATATCTAAACCTGGTTCCTTTTTCACATATCTAACATTACAAAGAAAAAACTCCCACTATTTTTTTGTTGCGGATTCCATAAATTGAATCACCTTTCTAACCACAAAAGAAATATCAGGTTAAGACATCATTAAGTAGTTAATATTTCCAATGAGTCATTTATATTTATTATGTGAAGAGAACATTTCACTATCAGTATGAAGTGACTTCTCTCTAGGTTCTAGAACCGAGACAACTGATTTAGCTTGATTCATGTGAGTATCTACAATAGATCAAGAAAATACCTTCTCTGATATGAAAAAATTACTTTGACATGTCTAAATACCTCAATACTCAAGAAATATTGTAGTTGACCCAAATCCTTTATGTGAAAATTTTTATGAAGTAAATATTTGAGTTAACCAATGTTGGCACCATAATTTGTAGTAAGAAAAATGTCATCCACATAGACTACCAAAAGAATGCTTTCTACTACAAATTGATGATAGAAAATAGAATAATCACTTATGAATTTACACATTCCAAATTCAAGAACAATGGTATAAAAGTAGCTAAACCATGCATGAGGTGATTTATTGAGTCTATATAATGATCAAAAATTAGAAAAACCATAGAATACTCCACCTAAGAAAAAAACTCTAGTGTATTCTCTATATAAATTTCTCCATCTAGAAAACCATAAAGAAAATAATTCTCAAAATCCGACTGATAGACATGACAATGATAGGATATGGAAAGATAGATAAGTGAACCAAGTTCATATTTTCCATTGGACAAAAAGGTTCCAAAGTAATCATTGTCTTATATTTGCGCATAACCCTTGGAAATAAGTCATGCTCTAAGATGACTAAGAGAGTGATCGACATTGAAACATGCTGTATAGATCCACTTACAATATATAACCTATTTACCTGAAGGGAGAGGGACAAGATCCCAAGTATGGTTGGCATCCAAGGCTAGAAGTTCATCATGCATACCCTTTAACCCACCAGGATGATATTCAGCCTTAGTGATAGTGTACAGTTTAGAGTGAGTATCCAACATCCCAATATCCCAATAAGTAGCCATATATAACCCCTGATAATAATGAGAGGAAATGGGATGTTCACTACCACAAAATAGGGAAAGGGAAGCGCTGCTCTTTATCAGCGCTAAACAAAAAGCGCTGATAAAGGGGTATTACTTTATCAGCACTAGTTAAAAGCGCTGATAAATCTAACCTTTATCAGCGCTAAAATAAGAACTGATAAAGGTATACCCTTTATCAGCACCTTTTTTAGCACTGATAAAAGGGTACATTTATCAGTGCTTATTTTAGTGCTGATAAAAGTTTTTATTCTCAATTTATATAAAATTATAATATTTATCAGCTCTAAAATAAAAGTGCTGGTAACTTTATGTTTTATCAGCGATTTTATTTTAGCGCTGATAAAACATACCTTTATCAGCGCTTTCAACGAGCACTAATAAAGGTTCCAGTGGTTTCTATTTAATAACCCTAACATGCCCCCCTCTCTCGCACGCGGTAAAGCTTTCATGGAAGCTGAACCAGGACCCTCTTCCACTGCGACTTCTCCTCCTCATTCTCCTCCTCTTCTGAATCCCCATCTTCCTCCTCCTCCTCATCCTCCTCCTCCGCCACCACCATTGGGGTTTTCTCCTCCGCGCCATTGGATTTTTCTCCTCCGCCGCGACCGCCGCTGCCTCCGCCGCCGTTGCCTCCGCCGCCGCTGCCTCTACCGTCGCTGGTCAGTGTAGGAGTATTTTTCCTTCTCTTGGGTTAATATAAATGAGAAATTATGATCCTTGAATGATTATGATGACTTATAGTTTTTTTATAAGTGAGTTGAACCTATGTATGGGTAGTTGGGGCAAGAGTGAGTGCCCAGGTGGTGAGACCCTTGTATTGTAGGTTGTTTTAGATAGCGGGTGTGTGAGAGCCTATAGTAAGTGGTTGGTTTTGTTCACTAGATGATGTGTGTTTTGAGGTGGGGATAAGAGTGGCACTCATGGGCTAAGGATTGTGTAAGAATTGATGTAAGGGGTTTGTGTGAGATCCCAGTGGTTGTTAGCATGTGACTTAGGATGGCAGCGAGTTAGTGAGTTTTGGTGGTAGGGGGAGACTAATGAGTGGGGTTATCTTGGTGTTATGAATACCTTAGATACATAAATCTAGGGTAGATTCTTTGACATGAGGAATTTATTCATATTAGGTGTTATCAAGTTGATAGCGAAGGAATGGTCATGCCTTGGATTTGTATAAGGGAAACACTCTCTATTCTTGAGTTTTGGTGTTATGACTGGGTTGAGGGACATGATCATTTAGATTCCTAACCCTATTGATTTATATCATTTTTTAATGTGACCATCACTATTGAACCTATATGGATGGGTTTAGGGTAATGAATCATGGGTATATTCATTTGGTTTTGGAATAATGTTGGGTAACTGGTGATCGTGTGGTGAGCTTTGGCATGGTGTGATGTTAAGATTGGAAAAGAGTACTAAGGGCGTCCCATTGGAAATATGTGCATTCCCCCTAATTTTTTCCAATATGTACGGGTAGGCTTATTGAGTTTGAATAGGGATATGATCCTACTCACTAGATACCACGTGTTGTGTTGAAAAGATTGTACCATGAAGTTTAAAGTCATGCGATTAGAATGTATGTGTCGTGAAAGGTGTGATAACAGAGGATTGATCAGGTCTTAATCATTTGGTATATGCTATGTAGAATAAACTTGGGGATTATACCTAGTAAGGAGGACCTATTGGTTAGGGCTTACCCATTATATGTTCATCTTTTATATTTTAAAAAGTCTGTTGAACTCGTTCTATCAAAGGTGGGTTCTATAATTTCTTGTTATCTTAAGGTGTGTTTAACCATGGTGTGGGTTGATTTTGGTTTTAGTGGGCTATTGGGGTTTGTGGGATGTGGTAAATGGTGTAATTGGTTTTAGATTGTTTTATTCTCATGAGTTCCCCCTATTTTATGTTTTCTTTTCAGTTAGAAATCTCCTCTGTTGTGCGCCTCTCCTCTACCACGAATGCACCTCTACCGTGTTCTTAACGACACCTTCACGGTGAGTTTTCTCCTGTTAATCATTGGTTTCCTCTTGTTCAAATGTTATTACTGTTTGATATTGATGGTTATAATGTGAAATGTACGGGCTAAACGCCCTGCTGAAAATCGTGGCCGTTGGTGGTCCTTGTTTGCGCACTAAATGAACTGCATGTTGGATGGTTCTTGTTGAACATTTAAATATAAAAATTGGTAATTTACGTATACTTGACTTATGAATGAATTCCCAAGTATGATAAAACTTTTATTATAACCCCTGAATTAACAAACAAAATTGAATAATGGATGCTTTGTAAAATCTAAAATTGTGATTGTTTAGTTTGTATGGTGTTGTGTTTGTTAGCACAATTTTGTTTTTGTATGGTGTTGCATTTGTTGGAATGATTGATATTCCATTTTTTTCCATGTTGTTGTTCTTCTACCATTGAATATCAATCCAAACTTTACCCATTTCAATGGCACCACCACTTTGTTACTAGTTCAATTCCACTGAATCCTAAAAAACCACTTCTAGAGGACTCTATGAGACACTTTATGGTGTGAAGATGATGTTTTTCAGATTCTATATATTTTTAAAATACATGGTATGTAGTCTAGTTAAATGGAACATGCTTCACCATACATGGATTTCATATAGATTTTAATTCCAGACAACAGTTATCTCCAAAATTTACACCACACGACTCATCTTCTGACTCAAACTTGGAATAAGTTTTATTTTAAATGTTACATGTCATGTGAATGTAGGTCACACACAATGTATCTCCAAGACATATACTTCAGCATAAAACCATGTACATGCCATGAAATAATGGTAGAACCATATGATATGTGTTTTACTTCACTCACACCATGTATAGATACCATAGAAACTTGATGTGTATAGACTATACACCCCTAGTGGTCATGTAAGGACTACACACCGTGTATTCCACAAAAATGTTATTCATAGCTGGTGAAGTGACTCATTTTGTATCTAATGTACACGCCTTTATCTCAAGTTGTTCTATATGTCATGTATTTTCAAAGGCATCATGCAGTCTTTGTAAGACTAACTTGGAATTAATTTGATATATGTCAGATTAAATCAGGTATCTTATCCATAGACGATGTTCAACCTACTGGACATACCATGTATATGGATTTCACATGAGTTTAGAAATGGTAGTATACAACCAACCTTGACTGAGAACCCTACACATTGTGTATCCATTGAAAACATTGTGTGCTATGTTAATTTAATTAATATTATTTATTTTTCACTTAGATGATAATATTTCATGTATGAGTAGGCCATTATAAATATCTTCTCATGTAGATCACAATATTATGATTCCCTCATTCATTGAAAATTTCACACGATGTGGTTTGGATATTTTAATTATCTCCACTCTGCTTGAGAGTTAACAAGTGACAAGTGAGATGTTTGGAGAAAATATGGAGTATGGTACTCCCCCATGTTTCGGTGAAGATTACTCCATGTATAGGTTTTAGGTACTCCATAAATATATACAAAAGACAGGGAACAGTCCCCCGTATATAGATAGATTTCAAGTACTTTCACATGTTTTGGGGTAGGTTTCTCTATTTCATTATAGAGGCATTTGTAGCATGATTTTTTTTATAAAACCCAAAAAATGCTACTTGATTAATTAAATCATAATATTAGGCAAGTTCGAGATCAAACCCATAAAGACGATGAGTATGAATAAACAATGGATGAATGCTAATCGGTTGACAAAAGAGTATGAAGATGGCATGAAAGAGTTTATCAAGTTTGCAGGAGATCATGCATGTGACCCTTCTCAAATCCTTTGTCTGTGTTTACGCTGTTGTTATTCAAGAAAAATTAGTCCAGAGGAGTTGGAAGAACACCTGATCTGTCACAGAATAGATCAAAGTTATACATGTTGGAATAAACACGGGGAAAAAATGAATGTAGGTAGTGGCTCGGATAACATGACATTTTATGGAATATCTAATATGATTACAAGCGTGAACAGTGAAGACGATCGTATGGAGGGTGTGATTACAGATGTGAATGTTGATGAAGATCGTATTGAGGAAATGAAAAGGACAGTTGAAGATGAACTTCATGATTTCCCAAAATTGTTTTAGAAGTTAAAAAGTTGTGCAAAAACTCCATTGTATGCTGGTTTCACTAAATATACAGCATTGTCAGCCATACTGAAGCTGTATAATTTTAAAGAAGGCAACAGGTGGAGTGACGCCAGTTTTACGGAACTACTTGCTCTCCTAAATGACATGATCCCAGAAGATAATGAACTCCCAATCCGAACATACAATGCCAAACAAATGCTACGATTAATGGGTATGATCTCTGAAAGAATACACGCCTACCCGAATGACTGTATATTGTTTCGCAAGGACCACAAATCACTTAAAGAATGCCCAAAGTGTGGTTCTTCTCGATACAAGAAATATGATTCTAGTCCTACGAAAGTTGTATGGTACTTTCCAATCATTCCAAGGTTTAGGCACCTATATGGAAGTGAGGAGACTGCAGGACAATTGACATGGCATGCAGATACAATAATTAAAGATGGGAAACTACATCACCTGGCAGACTCTCCTCAGTGGAAGAGAATTGATCACGAGTATCCTGAATTTGGAAATGAGCCGAGAAACCTTTGTCTGGCGTTATCTACATATGGGGTGAATCCTTTTGGTTTTCAAAGAATTAGTCACAATACATGGCCGATTATGTTGGTAAATTATAACTTACCACTGTGTTTATGCATGAAACGAAAATACATCATGTTATCTATGCTTATATCAGGACCAAAACAAACGGGTAATGATATTGATGTTGTTTCCAACACTTTTTTCAGGGCACGCGCGTCCGTCTCGTTCGGGGGACATTGGCATAGCTTTTGTTGCCCCACATTCCCACTTTCCAAAGGTGGGCAGAATTCGCTCCTTATTCAGGGACGTCTGCTCCTTGATCGAAACAAGATGATGGGATGTCGGTTATTCCTTCCGTGGATTCCTCCTGAGAACTCGTCACCTAGTCCGGGTCTCCCTTATAGATTTAATATGTTGTTCGTGAAACACTTCCTAGTGCCATGTTTCCATGGATGCTGGTTTATTACACTGCTTATGTCAGGACATTCCAAGGGGTCCGGTCAGGGCAGCAACCTTCAGTTGGGGGAGTAGTCACTTCGAGGCATCACTGGCGTGTCTGGACGCTGGGGAATTGGCGTGTCTATCTTTTTCCCCTTATTATAGGGATTATCGAGGGCACGGAAGCCCGAGTCATCCCACATCGAGCACAGGGAATCACATTCCCTAGGCATGTATCTAAGGTTTTCCTCAACTTTCCATGTTTAACACAGGGTATGCCACAAATTTAATATCCAGAGGAGACGGATCAGACCGATCAGAACACCGATGAAGGTGGATCAGATTGAGGACCCCCCTTGAGGGAACACCGATATTGGGGCCAACGCATGGGCGGCTTCCTGAATGTTGTGGAGGGGAATGGAGTGGCATGATATCACTGGTACGTGGTATCCCAGGTAAGAATCAGGATGGAAGATGGGGAGTTAAATGGATTGGAGGAGGAATGAGATGAGACTATCATGGAGATGATGGCAGTGATGGGATTGAGCCTTGAAAAGACCTCCTACATATCCCCATGGTAGGGAATCAAATCCGGCGTAGTTCGGCTGGTGAGAGCCGACATGAAGGGTGGTCGGAGCGACCAATGGGTAGAGGGATTGAACCTCAGGGAGGATTCCTACGTACCATTCCTTGACATGGATCAAAGTCCTCGTAGTTCAAAATGGATGTGTGTCGGCGAACTGACGTGAAGATGGACCTTGGTCCGATGGATGATGGTCTTGAACCTCATGAGGCTTCCTACGTACCATGCTTTACCATGGATCAAAGACCACGTAGTTCATAATGGTGTGTGTCGGAGAACCGACGTGAAGATGGACCTTGGTCCGATGGGTGTTGGGCTTGAACCTCAGGGAGGCTTCCTATGTACCATGCCTTGGCATGGATCAAAGTTCACGTAGTTCAGGTGGACAAGGGGCTATTGAATTGACAAGAAGGAGTGTCGGGACAACTGGATGGTAGGGTCACAACAACTTACCACTGTATTGGGGTGCAGTTTAATATCATGTGGGATGGGGGCGTGTCGGAGAACTGACGTGAATAAGGACCTTGGTCCAGGTGGATAGTCAGCTTGAACCTCATGAAGGCTTCCTACGTACCATGCCTTGGCATGGATCAAAGTTTACATAGTTTAGGATGGATCCCAACGGCTTACCGCTGGATCAGAATTCAATTTAATGTCATGCGGGACGGGGGTGGAACCTGATGTGAAGAAACAATCGGGCGGTGGGCTTGAACCTCATGGAGGCTTCCTACGTACCATTCTTTGACATAGATCAAAGACCTCGTAGTTCAGAATGGTTTGTGTTGGAGGATCGTTGTGAATGAGGACCTTGGTCCAATGGGTAGTGGGATTGAACCTCATGGAGGCTTCCTACATACCATACCTTGACATGGATCAAAGTCCTCGTAGTTTGGGTTGGTGCCAGCGAACTGACGTGAAGATGGACCGAGGGTCCAATGGGTATTGTGCTTAAACCTCGGGGAGGATTCCTACGTACCATGCCTTGACATGGATCAAAGTCCTCGTAGTTCGGGTGTACTGTTTAACGTCATGCGGGATGGGGGTTGGTGTCATAGTTGATGCTTACTCTAAGCCCACATGATTCATGCTCGGTGTGAGAAAAAAGAGGCGGTAGAGACCTGACAATCACGCCGCGAAGGGTGCATCCATGGGAAGCAAAGAGGGGATTACACGTTGGGCGGCCCATGGTGCTGAGACTTACTCTAGGATGGAGGCCCGAGGGTGACAAAGCGCAGAGGGAGAGGGGAAGTACGGAGGTGCATGGGTGCTACCTCCTGCAAGAAAGGATAGGGGATTACACCAAGGAGGATTCCCTTCCCCCGTGGACAAACACCACTCCCAGAAAGAGGATATCATCCCCTTTGGAGAATAGGGGGTGTGGAGAATGTCCAAGGTGGGGGCACCCCGTGTGAGAGGCACGGGGTGATGTCATAGTTTAACATCGTGTGTTGAGGATGAGGGTGCTTGACAGTTTAACGTCCTGCAGCTCAGATGAGGTGGGTTTACTCCACACCCATATGACTTACATGACCGGTACCCTCTGCTCCTTGTGGGAGGGAAGGTACCGGAAATGCCGTACTGAAGGGGGGTTTCAGAGAGAACTATCGAGGGGTCCACGTTAGTATGGCTATGCGAAGAATAAATATCTATTATCATGCCTATGCGAAGAAGCATTAGGAGAATCAACGCCACGGGCAGTATCATCTAGGGGACTTTGAAATCACATCATACAAACCTGGAAAGTCGCACGGGAAAAGGAATCTCCAAGCAGAGGGGCCCCTAGGCAGGGGACTTATGGAGTTTGGTCACTCTGCATGGTGGAGGGCACTGGCGAATGGGTGGGAATCACGAAGTGGGGTGCCTTAGCCTTAGCATGGGGAAGAGGTGAAAATGGGAGTTTGTTCACGAAGTGGAAGGGGGTTCGCGGAGCACTGCCTCACGGTGCACATGATCCTCGCGAAGCGAAGTGTCGTGAAGCAATGTGCTTCACGAAGTACAATGAACCTGCCTTGGCATGTGGGTCATGTGTATGTGAAGGGTGTTTCGCAAAGAATAAATGCTCCACGACAACCCAGGTCCCCTTGGGGATCCCCTTCCTTCGTGAATTACCTTAGGCTTCACGAAGGGAATCCCTCTCGGAAGAGGGGATCAAACCGAGACAATGCGAAATCACCTCACGAAGCAAAAATACCTCGCATAGCTCATGGTTTGCAGAGAAAAGGGTGCTTCGTGATTTGGGAGCTAGGAAGGTGAAAGGTCAGATTGTACATAATTTGGGCTTGGGGGGAGTCCGGTATTTATAGGCAAGAGGCACCGTGGATCAGAGATGACGCAACACGAAGAGGGATTTGGTTGCTTCACGGAGGGTCATGAACGTCAAGGGCATTGGAGGAGCGCACCGCCTCCGTTGCTTCATGGAGGGCTCGTGAATGTCAGGGGAGTTCATGGAGTGTACCGCCTCCTGTGCTTCGCAGCGGGCTCGCAAACGTCAGGGGCGTTCGCAGAGCATACTGCCTCTTGTCCTTCATGGTGGCCGCGTTGCTTGGGGGGACTCCGCACCATGGCTTCGCGAGGTAGGCCGCGGGGCCTATTTTTCTTTGTTCTTTTCATCAAACCTTTTGGAACCAACAAATTCCCCCCATCAGACTTGGAGCTGTGCAGGGATCAAGGGTCGAAGTCTGAGGGAAATCGCCAAAATCATCGGTCGTTCGCGGTGCTGACTCGCGAAGAGGGCGCGTGAGGCGGACAGGGGCCATGCGGGCCGGATGCGCTGCAAAGCTCCGTGCGGGCTGGACGTTCTGCGAAGCTCCGAGGACCGCCGTCTATAAATATGGGGGCCGTCCTCTCTTTTTTCCTTTCCCTCCTCTACGAATTTGTCCTTTTGCGCTCCTGATTCATGAAGCTCCACGTACCCCGTGATTGCTCACTGAGAATCGAGCTTTGCAGCGAACTGTGAGTCTCTGACTCCGCGATAGCACCAAGTGAACGTGTGCTTGCACACCTAGGCCATGCTCTATGACTTGGATTTGTGAACGAACTCCGCGAACGAGATCCGCGAACAAGCTTCGCGACCAGTCCTGAAATTTTTCCGAGTTCTGAAACCCAATGGCCCATCAAGAAGCTATCCTTGGGGTGCTCGTGAATGCCGTACGGAGGGATGATATGGAAAATTTTCTGGGCCTAGGAGAGTTGGTCCTTTGCCATTCAGATCATAATTCTTTGGTAGGGCTGTTATCAGAGAGCCATAAGAATTATCCTTTGTGCAAGAGGCTGCCCTTGTATGGATTCAGGCTGAGGGATGGCGTCTTCATTCCTAAGGTGAGTAGGGATGAACCAGCTTACTGGTTCAGAAGCACGCCATGCCAATGCCAATGGTTTAGGGCGGATGATGGTCATGCACGGGAAGATTTCACACCTGTCACCGCCGACAGCCTGTACAATCATCTGAAAAAATGTTGATGGGAATACATTGTAGCTGGAGACGTCCCCTCCCATGTACCGCACAATACTGAAGGCAGCCTTGAGGGATGCAAAGAAGGGGTGGTCCGATGAGTGGGATCTGCGCCAGGGCGATAACTTAACAAATTATTGGGCATGGGCCTACCGGGTAGGCACCTCATGCAAGGAATTTGGAGCTGATCTGAGGAGATTGGGTTTGTATGAGGCGGCATGGGCCTCCCAATTCCACATTTATCAACCGAAACAGCTAATTCTAGAGCTGTTGAGTAGATGGTCATCTAAGACCAATACTTTTCACCTGCACCATGGGGAGGTTGGCATCAGTCTGTGGGATGTCCATCATATTTTGTGGGTCCCAATCTTGGGGGCTATGTATGATGAGTTCCTCCCCATCATGAGTGCATGGGAGGATCTGGAGCAGATGTCGCGGCTGGCCCTGGCACTGATGGGACTGGTCCCCAGAGAAGATAAAGAGGTGGTGAGAGATGTCCACTTTAAGAAGTGGTTCAAGCAGTTCTTGAACTTCCTGAAGGATCGAGAGTTTCCCCCGAGGCCTCGAACTTGCCCAAAAGGGGCTCAACGGGGTAAGGAGAACTCATATTGGTGTCTCTTGGAGGAAATCCAATGGAAGACCTGGGGTTTAAGTGTCAATATCGAGCAGCATCCGATAGTCAGATTGGCGGCATTTATCACGACCCTTATCTGTGGTTGGATCCTACCAGTGAGGGATACCAACATGGGGGTGTGGCCTAGCTCATTCATCATGGCATCCATGCTGGCCACAGGAGGGTAGGTCAATCTAGGGATTCTGATGCTCTCCAGATTATACAAGATGCTATGACATGTTAGCGAGGGAAAGAAGCCGCCGAGGATATGTGGGACCTTCCATCTTCTATATGGGTGGATTGCGGCGCGCATCAGGGGGGTTTACGAATATCTGAACCCCATCTTGCCTCCGGGGTCAAACTTCCGCCCATTCATTCTGAATGTTTCTGGGAGCTTTCCAGCCAATTTAACCATACCGTTGGTACTAAACCAGTTGTGTAAGGTGGACGAGTTTAATTTCCACCCATTTTCCTTTCCGATGGGGGTAATCACCGACGATGGTCAGGGTACGAAAGAGCACCGGGCCTATCTCCTGGCCTTCTGAGGTGGAGTCTTGGTGGCACGGGTGGACCGCGAGCCTCTTTTCAAGCCGTATACCCCACAACAGTTTGCAATGAAATTCTAGTGCCTACATTGGTTGACCCCGCAGGTCTACTTAGAGGTACGCCACAAGGAGAACCCGTGTGTGATGAGGAAATTGTGGCTCTTGTTCACACGATAAGACGGGAAAATGCGAAATGCATTGCTTCCACCTATTGCCGCCTTTGGACTAGTGAAAGAGTATGCCATAAGCTGGGAGGCAGCTTGTCCAGGGGAAATGCTGAAGCATCCAACCATTCGAGTTGGTGATGGCAGGCCTCCCCTATCCCGAGGTCGGGGTCGGAGGGCGGAAAGGGCCTCTAGAAGCGGTGGGGATGCCATGGCTACGGGACTTGCACCAGCTGAGGGTGAGGCAGCGGTGGTGGATCCAATAGAGGTAGTGGACCCGGTGGTCCCAGGAGAGCAGAGCCATCCGGAGGGGTGGCCACCGAGGGGATTCCGTAGGATATCCTCTCCGGATCCGTGGAAACGGTTGCGCCATATCGACATTACAGAGAATGCGGTTTTCTCAGAGGCCTGGGAAATTTGGTATGCCGACTGGAAATTCCTCAGCCCTCCCAAGATGTGGGAACATCTGAACCGCCTCAGGATGGATTTACCAGGTATAGGCCCTGTTTTGTCCAATTTCGCAGTGTCATCGTCGGAGGCGGAGCAATATATGGATGAGATAGAGGACTTTGTACATTCTAGTGGTGCCCTGCATCCAATGACAGACCAGGTGAGGGTACTGTTGGATCGGACGGTTCCCCCACAACTATCGGCCGCCGAGATGAGAGAGAGATTCCCCCTACTGGAAGAATCAGATGAATCCTCTAGGGGGGACGAGACTGGTGGAGGGAGCCTATTGGAGGAAGGCAAAGTCGGCGATCAAGACTCGGGTCTCGATGATTTCTCAGAGGCTCTCGAGGTAACATCCCAAGATTATTTCTTCAGGGTATGCTATCAGGTCATTATGGATTTATTACCAACATCTAAACCGTGCAGCAAGACCTTGTGCACAGACCTCGCTCTCGCCCCTCGGTGGGTGATGATGCAGGACCCTCAGAACCCGCACCTGTGGCCACATACAGTTTTGTGTCTGGCGGGGCTAGGACACCCGAGGTGGCTTCTCTAGAGTCTCTGGACCTTCCGATAATATATGGAGGGCCACGCTTTGGGGTCCCATCAACACCAACCCAAGAGAAATACCAAGAGTTTAATCTATGTATGTCCTCTCCACTGAATTCATTACTGACACACGTTGATCGTTCCAACTGACGTCTATGCCCTTCCCTGTTACGTACAGTTCTTCGAATGGAATGGGCCGCTACGGTGAGGCTGGTCGAGATTTCTGGAGGTGCCCCTCCCAGAGGCATGCGAGTAATCATGGAGATAGTTACCCAGCCCACCTAAGCTGCATCTCCCCCATCATTGGCGGGACCACCAGCGGGGTCGTGCCCGAGGTCATTGAGGTGGGGTCCGACGATGAGGATTTTCCGGTCGACCCAAGTCCCGCCGTGTTTGATCCAACGCCAGATGTCGCGCCTGATCCCACGCCAGTGGCAGATCCCGCTGAAGATTTCTTAAGGGTGTACCCTACATACGAGCCTTCCAACCATGCAGACTGGGATGAGACGATCTCTAACGAAGAGGACAATGACATAGTCCGCTGCCGATCATGGAAGTTGATCATGCGCTTTATCGAAAAGACCCCCCAGACGCTATGGCTAGATGAGATGGAAAGACTTCGCTCATGGTTGCATGATCTATGTGCTGGGGGAGTGGATGACCAGTACCCTCAACTGCTCATCCAAGATCTTATGGCGGAGAAGATCTGGGAGTATGATCGCGGCCTCAGCGTGGGCTAGCAGCGGAGGAAGGCGATGAACATCAAGGAGCTCCGGGAGGCTGAAGATGAGATCCAATGGCTACAGATTTGGGCGGATGAGCACTCAGCCTCTCTTAATGCACAATCAGAGCTGATCTTACGATTGAAGGCCCAACTGGTAGAGGCGGAAGAGAGTCTAAGGAAAGCTTTCGAAGAAATGGTCATCATCCAGGCTGACATAGAGTGGGCCCAAACTGAGGCTGATGAATTGCGCCCCATTGCTACTGAGGAGGATCGGGAGCTGAGCCAGCGGCAACAACTCCTGGATGCCACAAGTCGGAGGGTGGCAGAACTGCAACTCTCTTTTGACGGGGTCAACCCGTCCATGGGAGGAATAAACCCCCGAGTGTTGTAAGGATCACAAACTCTCAAACGTACTTTCATGTTTTGATTTATTTGATTCCATATCATGAATGAGTCTCGTTGTTGAGGATGGATCCACAAGCGTTCGTTGTTTTTGTGAAATGTCCAGTGGTCAGTCCCTAAGCTCACACAGGTTGAGCCCAATGTGAGAAACAAGGGGTGATCACCATGCTATTTCATTTGAACATAACACGTCAACCAAGATACGGGTATCCGGGGTTTAAGTAACCAATCTGGATCTTTCGGGAAGACATGGGAGGGTCCCGATCAGAGGATTAGAACCTCAGAACAATCGACGGACCGTTATTCTGATGTGATCTGGTGCACGAGTAGGGTAACGCTAGGGGCGTTGGGATTAGTCCGAACATAGGGAAGTGGGAAGAATGAATCACAATACCTATGATTCGAAACATTGTGGGGGTGGTGTGGTGATGGAGGATAGCTGTTGACCGTGGAGGAAACACAGCATCCACATCGCGTTAGCCTGAAATGGGAACAGACAAATGAGGGTCAACCGCTGACCATGTTTGAAACATGGGACCTGTCTCAAATATCGTTGATCAGTCTTTCAGGACGTTGGACCAGGATAGTAGGCGAACCATAGGTCGAGCATCTATACCGTTAGGGGGTCCTTCCAAACATGACCGGTCTTCTAGAATGTTGTCCCAGGACAGCAGGCGGACCGTAGGTCAAGCATCCATACCGTTAGGGGGTTTCTCCAGACATGAAATAGGACGAGAGTCCGAATAAAGGGCATGCAAAGCATGGGATGTGAAGTGATGGTTTGTTCAAATAGAATCCAACACTCACGAAGTTATGCCACCATGGTGGGAGCATGCTAGACGGGCACATCGGTTTGACCATGGATCATTCCTTCTTTCATACAGGGCCTCTCTGGAGAGGGGGGGTGCCGCTTCCCAATGTCATTTTGGGGCATCCTGAACTCATTCGAGGTAAGGTCGAAGTTACACAGTTCCTCACGAGGGGTCCGACCAAGGGGTTGGAAAGGGGAAAGAACATTATTTTATGATTCCCGTGGTTGGACCCTGGGAAAAATACTGGGGTGTCTCTACGTATTCCATGAGGATGGGAATCAAGCCACACGTAGTTCTTGGGACACAGTTTAACGTCATGTAGGATGATAAGAAGCCTGGTTGTGCCATACACATCCTACCAAAACTACTAAACCCACGTGATTCGTGCTCGATTTGGGAAACAAGAAGTAGTGGTGGGACTTTCCCGACACAGAAAGGGGCGTGTTAGGGTGAAGGGATGCTCGGTAAATACCGAACCAATGACGCTAACACGTTCATGTGGTGCACCTAGACGCACGAAGAGATAAAGCTGAGTATTTTAGAAATCCACTTGAACATGAGAAAATGGAAATGTGTGAATCATGATGCTCGAAATTTGGATCACAATGATGGCGGCGTAACGATGGAGGAAAACTGTTGACCATGGCGGAAACACAGCATCCATATGGCGTTAGCCTGGAATGGGGACAGACAAATGAGGGTCGACCGTTGACCATGTTCGAAACGCGGGACCATGTCTCAAATGTTTTCAGAGATCCATAGGGATGTTGTCCCGAAACGATTGGAGAACCCTTAAGCCCAGAATCCATGGAGAGCCCTTAATCCTAGCATCCATGTCGTCTGAGGGTCCTTTTGGATATGGAAGAGGATGCAGATCAAAATAGAGATCTCACAAATCATGGACATGGAATGGGAGGAATATCTCCATGAATATTCCACACTTAGGGATCTTTTTCAAAATTCATCTGAATACGACAACGAGACGTACTATATAGAGGGAGTCGAGTCCCTTCCCATAGGGAGATCTTAGTTTAGGGTCGTAGAATTTGGACCATGGATGGAAGGAATCACAGGAGGCATGTGGTGGGGTAACTCAAATATCCGACGTGAATGGGAACTGGGGGTTCCGACCACTACGTGTTCCCGGGGAGAGGTTTTAGGTCTAGGGACCAAAAACGAGAGTTAATATGGGCCTGAAGCAAAGTGAAAAGGTGTTCCTACGTATCCCATGGGGATGGGGATCAAGCTGCACATAGTTCTTGAAAGGGTCTTAGTTTAAGGTCTTAGAACTCAGACCATGAATGGTTAAGGAGAGCAGGAGACACATGGTAAGGTGGTTACAAATCCCGAAGTAAATGAGGACATAAGCCCCACTTACCATGTGTTCTCTGGGGAAGTTCTCGAGTTGAGGTTCCGAACACGAAAGTTAGGCTGGGCCTACGGGGAAGTTCTCGGGCGCTTCTACATATCTCATGAGGATGAGAATCCAGCCATGCGTATTTCTTGAAATGTGGCACGACACGGTAAGGTACCAGTGCAAAGGATGAAAGGGGCGCGTGGGTCTAGACCTCACACCAAGAGAAGCGATATTTGATAAATCTTATTTGTCCTTTAAGGTGAGTGGTGTTTTTTTTGTGAAGCGACAGGCCTAGGGTAGAAAGCCCTGGCGTCGCCATAAGAATCAAGCCGTAGTAGGCATTGAAAAATGGCATGGAATATGACCAATACCCAACGTGACATCATCTATGATGAGGTCATCACAATGCAGTGTCGTTTTTCGTCGTGCGGCCAGGACGATAATGTCACAGTTTAGGGTCGTGTGATAGGACCAAGCATTCATTTTAACATCATGCAATGGAGATGTAGCAGAGACGATGCTAGGTGGGGAATGTGTACGGTGCTATGAAACATAACCAACGTGAATATGGACATGATCCCACATCACACCAGACGTAATTCCGAGAGAGGAATCTCGGGCCAAGGGGCCCAAATAGGGGTGAGAGCGAAAGGGGCCAGAGAAACTATCTCCCAACTAAGATGGTCTTGAAAACGAGACATACGGGTGGTCCTACATATCCCATAAGGGTGGGAATCATGCCATAAGTAGTTATAGAGTTTTACTTTTAACATCATGCATGAAAACATACAGTTTAATGTCATGCGGGACAAGAAACAACAGGGCTAATTTTAGAACAGGGTGCACATGGTGTGACTCTTGAAAACCCAACGTGAATGAGGGCATAATCCCGCACCACGCCACGCAGTCCCGTAGTCAAAGTCCTAAAGGTGGGACAGAAAAGAAAAATTAGCTGAACTCAAGATGGACCCATAGACAAGGGGTCTGGGCGTTCCTACGTATCCCAACAGGATGGGAATCAAGCCATACATTGTTTTGGGGAGATCTTAGTTTATGGTCTTAGAGCTCAGACCAGGGATGGATGGAAGCTTTCCAAGTAAGTGTAGACCCCGACCTGATCCCTAATCCCACGTGAGTCAAACTCGGTGTGGGAAACAAGGGAGGAAGATTTCTTTTACAATACCTGGAACATTCATCAAAGGGAAATCGGTGCAGAGCCCCGAAGGATGTCCTTATCGTGACTTTGTTCCCCTGACGTGCAGATTCGCACTAAGGAATAGTATCAAGAGTCTCGAAGATCTACTTGGACATGAGAGGATGGGGAAGGGTGTAAATCATGTAACCGAAACTTTGGGCTTAATGGGGTTGGTGTGGTGATGGAGGATAACTGTTAACCATGATGGAAAAACAGTATCTATATCACATTAGCCTGAAGTGGGAACAACAAACGAGCATCGACTGTTGACCATATTCACAACGCGGGATTTGTATCAATTTGTTGTCCACAAAATTCGGGGGTGTTGGCCCGTAATGGTATGAGAGACCTTATTCCTAGAATCCATACCACTCGGGGGTCCCTTCGGGTGTGAAAGGTGATGGAAGCCCTAATGAAGAGAAACACAAATCCTGAAAAGAAGGTGAAAATATGTCTGATCAAAGTCCGAGATTCTAGGTACTAAACCAGAGTACCCTTGGGAACATTGGTGAACCGTTGAAGAGGGTTGAATAAGGCATCCAGGAAAGAGAGGGTAGGCCAAGGGGCCAAGGTGAAATGGAGATTTTCGAGAGATGGGGATGGACCTGAAGTCTAGACATCCAGGTGGTCCTACGTATCCCAACAGGATGGGAATAAAGCCACACGTAGTTCTTGAAGATATTCGGTGGGAAAGATACCCTAATGAGGACATGTACGACATGGCGAGTAACCCGACATGAATGAGGACATAATCCTGCACCACACTGCACAGTTCTGTAAGAGAGAACCTGGTCCAAGGGCCCGAAAAGGCCAAGGGGCCTGAGGCTGGGCCCCGGTCAGGAAGGCCTGACCAGCTCGTAGTTTAACGTCTTGCAGTGAGGACGAGGGGGGGGGGGGAGGGGGAAGGATACCCCATACAAGGGAGGCGTACGGCACGGCGAATAACCCGACATGAATGAGGACATAATCCCATACCACACCGCACAATCCTACGAGAGAGAGAACTTGGGCCAGGGGCCCAAAAAGGCAAAGGGGCCTTGGTCAGGAGGGCCTGACCAACTTGCAGTTTAACGTCTTGCAACGAGGATGAGGGAGGATAAGGTGTCTCATCCGGGGATGTGTACGATACAACGAGAAACCCGACGTGAAGGAGGACATAATCCCACACCATATCATACAATCCCATAAGAGAGAATCTGGCTCGGGGGACCGAAAAGGCCAAGGGGCCTGAGGGTTGGAATCGCCTGGAAGAAGTTCGTCGCTTAGAGATACAACGCGGTGGGATGAACCACTACACTCAACGTTTGGGACATCTTGGGGTGGACCTAACGATCTAGGACAACTGTTGACCATGTTCGAAACACAGCGTCAGGAGCAACAAATGAGCATCGACCGCTGACCATATTCGAAACTCAGGATTTGTATCAATTTGTTTCTCGACATCCTCAAGGGAATTGACCCAATGTGGTAAGAGAGATCCCTTAGGCCTAGCATCCATACCATTCTGGGGCCCTTCTGGATGGGGAAGGTGACAGAATCCCAGTCAAGGAGTGGGTGAAGCATATATGTACCCTTCTCTCAACAAGGCGAACGTCTCCAGGGAGCGGGATGTACGGACGGATTGAGGTTAGCTCTACATGTATTGGGGAAAAAGTTTGAACCCCTGCCATATATCTTAACCCGGGGGGAAGATTCTGGCGTTTGGGATAGGCCGACAGACAAAATGTTCGAGCGTTCCTACGTATCCCATGAGGATGGGAATCAAGCCATACGTAGTTCTTGAAGGCCATACAGTTTATCGTCTTGCGGGGAGGAAGAGGGAGGATAGAAGAAAGAGATTAGGCACATGGTGTGACTATTATAATCCTTGTATGAGTGGGGATAAGGGAGCTTACTCCACATCATGTAAGGAACCTCCGAGGAGACTATACCCAGGGGGGACAATCAAAGAGAACAACTCGGGGATGGGCTCAAGACGGGCATCTGAGCGTTCCTACATATCCCATGAGGACGGGAATCAAGCCATACATAGTTCTTAAGATGCAGTTTGACGTCATGTAGGACGATGCACAGTTTAAAGTCATGCAGGACTGGGCAGTTTAAGGTCATGTAGGACCATCGTGCAGTTTAGGGTCATGCAGGACCATCCAGTTTAAGGTCTTGTAGGACCATACAGTTTAAGGTCGTGCATGACCGTAATGGCTTAGGTAAAATATTTCTTGAGTAACTTGGAATTGGTGGGAGTATTTATGCGCTCACCATCAATGGTCACCAAGGAGTATGCTTCATTGGAGTAAACCTTGTGAATGATGTAAGGTCCCTCTCATTTGGGCTCCAACTTGGGTGGTTTCCTACCAGGGATTATTGGTGCTCGGAGGGCCAACACCAGGTCACCTTGCAGAAAAGAGCGGAGGAGAACCTTCTTGTTGAAGGCTCTAGATATATTATTATGATTCCTTTCCAGATTGTTCAGGGCACGGAGCCTACTCTCGTCAAGTGATTCCAATTCATCTAGATGGATTTCAGCAACCTTATCTGGCGCCTGATGGTCATAGACTGTAGTGTGTAACGATGGAAGCTGGATCTCAATGGGAATGACGGCCTCAGCCCCGTATACCAGGGAATATGAAGTCACCTGGGTGGAATTGTGAGTCGTCATTCAATAAGCACAGAGGGCGTTGGGGAGCTTGTCCGGACAAATCTTCTTGTTCGGACCAACCATTTTCGGAAAAATTTTACAGAGGGTTTTGTTGAACACCTCGATCTTTCCATTTTCCTGTGTGTGATAGCGAGAGGTATGATTCGAACAGATATTGTAATTGGCATACAATTTCTTCAGCTCAGCTACTCGGAAGTTTGTGCCACTATCGGTGAGCACGACGTGAGGGACTCCGAATCGGTAGATGATGTTGGAGCTCAAAAAATCGAAAATGGATCAAGCCTTGACTTCCTTGAGTGGGACTGCCTCTTCCCATTTGGAGAATAAGTCCGTAGCGGTTAAGATGAACCTACACTGGTGAGCTGTCGCCGGTGGGTATGGCCCCACGACATCAATCCCCCACACCGCGAAGGGCTAAGAGTACTTGGTGGAGTAGAGAGGTTCTGGTGGTCAATGCAAGAAATTAGCATAAACTTGGCACGTGTGACATATCTTGGCGAACTCTATACAATCGTGGATCATAGAGGGGAAGAAGTACCCCAGTATCCAGATCTGATGGGACATCTTCGGCCTAGCCTGGTGGGCTCCACAAGAACTAGCATGAACCTCTTGCATGATCTGAGAAATCTTGACTCCTTGAATGCAACGGAGGAGAACACCATCGATACCACACTTATAGAGGATCTTCTCAAGACTGGGACTACTCTGGAGGGTAAACTGCAGTGCGCGATGTTGAATTTTCTCATACTTGGCCCGATCATCTGGGAGGAAACCATTTTGGAGATACTCAACAAAAGGTGCTCTCCATTCGGGAGTCGTCTCAACCATTGCACCTAAAGAACCTGGGGCTCCTGACGTGGAGGATCTGGCGGTTATATGGATTACTCACGGGTCGTCATCATCCTCTGAGATAAAGGGGGAAATGACTCTCCGGTGTGCCACATGTATAATCAGATCATCCTTCTCAGGTTCTGCAAGTGACACAGCTAAACCGGCCAAAGCGTCCGCTCGACCATTCTGTGACCGAGGGACATGGGTAACCTCTGGTCAAGAAGGGAACTGGGGAATTAGATGTAGGGTGCACTCCAACAATGGCATGAGCTCTGGATTTCTAACAACATAGTCTCCATTGACCTTCTTGATGACTAGTTCATAATCCCCTTTCACGTGCAAATGGGGCACATCGATCTCAAGGGCCAGCTCGAGGCCAGTGATGAGAGCCTGATACTCTGCCTCATTGTTGGTTCATCCTTCTGACAACAGGAATGAGTACAGCAGAACGACTTGCACTAGAGTGATGAAGATGATACCCAGACCCACTTTGTTGAGCCTAGGATCGTTGATCCTCCTACCGGTGGGGCTTTGAGAGGCACTATCTAAGTGAATTTTCCAACATGAGACGACATGATCGACTGAGAGGATTGCCTCATCAGGAAAATCTAGGTCCAGGGATTGATCCATAGAGGTTGGATGGGTGGATAGGAATTCTGGCAATGCCTACCCCTTAATAGCCTTCTGAGGCACAAACCTGATGTCAAACTGCTAGAGAATTACCACCCACCGCACTAGCTAGCCAGTCAACATGGGGCGGTTCAAGATGTACTTCAGTGGGTCTACCCGAGAGACCAACTATACTTCATGGTGCTATAGGTAATGTCGTAATTTTTGTACGGAAAACATGAGTGAAAGGAAACTCTTTTTGATGGGGGAGTATCTGGTCTCCATATCGAGGAGCATGCGGCTGAGGTAGTAGAGGCTGTTCTCTATCTCCTCATTGTTCTTCTGGGAAAGAAGGGCGCTGAGAGACTGTTCCAGGGCAGTCACATAAAGGACCAGCGACTTTTCGGTGATGGGTGGAATCAAGACTAGAGGCTAGAGCAGATACTGCTTGATTTCCTCGAAAGTGGTCTGGCACTCTTCGTCCCATTCATATCCATAGCCTTTCTTCATGAGCCGGGAAAAGGGCTTACACTTGCCATCCAGATTTGCAATGAATTGTCGTATGTAGGATAAGTGGCCTTGAAGACCTCGAAGCTCCAAAATATTACTTGGGGGAGGAATCTGGTCGATGGATTTGATCTTCTCTGGGTTGATCTCGATGCCCTGATATCTGAAAATGAAGCCGAGAAACTTTCTGGAGGTGACCCCAAAGGCACACTTCAACGGGTTCATCTTCAAGTGGCGGGAATAGAGGAAGCCGAATACTTTCTCAAGGTCTTTGAGATGGTCCTAGCACTAGAGATATTTGACCACCATATCGTCCACATAGCACTCCACCAATGTTCTGAGAATTAGCTTGAATATACTGTGCATGGCCCGCTGATAGGTGGCACCTGCATTTTTCAGGCCGAAGGGCATAACCTGGTAATATAAAGTACCTTGGGGGGCCCTGAAAGTGGTTGACTCCTCATCTTCAGGGGCCATATGGATCTGGTTGTACCCAGAATACCCATCCATGAAGGAGAGGGCCTAGAACCCGTCTGTATCATCAATCAACAACTCTGTCACTGGGAGGGGAAAACCATCCTTCGGACAGTGGCGGTTGAGATCTCGGAAGTTGATAAAAACTCTGATCTTCCCGTTCTTCTTCCTGACTGGGACAATGTTGGCCAGCCACTTGGGGTTTTGGACCTCCTTGACAAAGTTGGCCCTAATAAGATTGTCAACTTCGGCCTCAACCATGGCACCGTGAGAAGGGTGCATCTTTTTGGGAGGATGCTTGAACCAACGATGGTTTGTCGGGAGGCCAAGGCGGTGGACAGCTACCTAGGGATCTATTCCTGGAATCTCGTCGTAACTCAAGGAAAATACATCATGGTGCTACTTAAGGAAGTTCACGTACCACTTCTGCTCCTCGAGGGACATGGTGGCACTAATTAATGCAGGTCTCGAATATGCCTCGCTTCCAAGGTTCACCTGTACTAGTTCATCGACCATGGTAGAGACGCCTTCTTCAAAGGAGGGGGGAGCATCCTCTTGATCCTATTCTCCACTTGTGGAGGGATCTTCGGCAGGGGGAGTTGTCTTCGAGCCACCAGACTCCGATGGGAGGCTAGTGCCGGCTTGAGCGGCAGTGGTCATCATATCAGGAGATTCATGTGCCACTGAGACCATAACAATGAAGGCAGTCGATCCAATCCCATCTGGTATTCGGCCCATGGGGCTACGCTTGATAACATCAAAGCAGTAGTGGCGCGTTGTCTTGGGCTGGTTAATTCCATCCCGGTGAAACAGACACGTATGATGTATCGCCGTTGCCATGAGCCTGACGTCCTGATACCGTATATGGGTAGGAGGTTCCGGGATCACCCGAGCCTGGTTGGTGTAAGAGTACGAGGTGATTTTTATCCGTCGCTTGGACCTGGGAATATGCCTTCCTCTCGCACCCGAAACGACAAATCATTGCCCTAGGTCGGGGATTGTGGCCTCCAACCAATGTATCAGGAAGATGTAGGCATCATCCAGACCTGCCCAAGGATCACTTTTGACAGCGGCAGGTTCAACCTCGCTTTCCAGAATCTTCTTATCCTAGCTATTGTAATAGTCAGCATTCAGATAGTGGGCTTTGCAAGAGGAAAAATGAGGCACATCTCCTTGGATCATGCCTTCTCAACCATTGAGGGAGTATTTGAGGCATTGGTGATACGATGAAGGGGCCGCCACATGCAGGTGGAGCCATGGCCTGCCCATCAATGCGTTGTACGCAGTGCCCTGGGAGACAACCATGAATTCGGTATTGGCAACTAGGCCACTGAACTGGGTCTTCAAGTGGATATTTCCGACTGGGGTTTACTCAGTCCTGTCATATCCCTGGATTATGAGGTCGGAGGGAGTTAAATCATCCTCAGACAAACCCAGCTTCCGTAGTGTCCGAGTCGATATTAGGTTAATCCCAGAACCCATGTCAACGAGACATCGACAAACTTCCACGCCATTGAACTAACCAGTGATGTACAATGGATGAATGTGCCCCTGTATGGGAGGGTATTCGTATTCACCAGAGAACAAGATAACTGCATGGCATTCAGCATTCTCAATTGCCTCAGCGTGGAAGGCTTCTGCAGCTGCTACCTTTGTCTCAGACTGAAGGGGGCTCCTTAGAGCCTCGGAGAGCGCTTCACGCATGTATGATGAGAGGAGAAGAGCCTCGAGGATAGACAGCCTCACTGGGATGCCGACAAGGTGCTTCAGAACATCATACATCTGTTCTAGGTGTGAACTTCTGCTTACAAGAGGCCGCTCTGCGATTGGAGGCATGACGGGCCGCGCCAGCTGGACCGGTGGCTGGCTAGTGCTAGGTACGCCCTGTTTCTCACTAGTTGAGGCCTGAAGAGTAGCTTCCGGATGAGGAACGAACAACTGAGATCAGCTTATAGCGGGGAGAGACTGGAAGTGGTATGGACAAGGTAACTCTTCCTGATCTAGTAGCACGAACAGCGGTAGAGGTAGATCTGAGGATTCCAGATGAGGAGGTTGTGCATGATGAGCTCTGTGCTGGGCCTTCTGTATGGTCTTAGTGGCGTGCACAGCCTAGATGAAAGTGCCAGATGATGTTCCTTGACGACCCATGTGGCCACGATTCTGCTGACGTTGACGTCAGTTGGGTATGTTGGGGAGGTTCTCCTAGCGTTCCCCCTCATCGGGAGTTATATACGGATTTACCAACTCAACGGTATTAACCAAAGTGTACCCCTGATTGTCGCTTGAAGAATCATCCACCACTGTTCAGATTCTGGGAGGGATCCCCATCTTAGGGGGCATGAAGTCATTGAGAGTGCGAGATGATGATGGAATTGGTGGATCTAGTTTCTTCTTCTTGCGTCGCCGATGCTTGCTTTTCTGGGAAGAGGCCGGCTAAGATGATGACACAGAGGTGATGGTTGTAGCCTCTGAAGACCCCAACTAGTTCAGGCATGCCTGAATAATACCATGGGTGTGGGCGACTGTTTTACGATCCATCCAATTGTCGTACTTCTAGGATCCACAGCTGGGAACATGCTTCCACTCACCTTCATCGTCGCTACTGCTTTCTGAACTCACAAAGACACCTGCCACTTGTGCCGGGGCCGGGCCCAGCCTGACTATGTTGTTATCGACCTAGTCTTGGAGCCAGTATTTAAACACATAACACTTCTTGAGGGTGTGCCCCAGAATCCGATGATAGGGGTAGTAGTTGGGGAAATAAGTGAGATTCGCCTCTGTCGGCCTTCTGCACTCTGGTAGGCACACGATCCCCTGTTCTAGGGCACTACAGAAGTAACCAAGGACCTGATCCTCGCTGAACGAGTAAGTCTGGTGTCTTTTTTCCAAATAGGGGGCTTTGGGAGCTTGGCCCTGATGAGGGGACATAGGAGCCTTCTGAGGAGGTGGTTCCTGATTATCCTTCCTAGGCGGCGGTGGCGCATTGTGTGGGGGAACCTGCCGATTCTGAGGCGGTTGTTGCTGGCATGGAGGCTGCGCCTGCGGTGGCGGGCCTCTGCGAGGTTGTAGAGCTGGTTCTACTGGAAACAATTCTAGCTGCCTGGGGGATTCTAATTGGGCCACTGTGGTGGGCTCGGCTCTGGCAGACCTCCTTACTAGGATCACTGGGGGCAGTAGATGCGCCTGACTAGCCTGTTGTAGGGCTTCCTTGAGGCGCTGGGCCTTATCTGAAAAATATCAGAACCCTCCAGGGTAGTTCTGAGTGATCAGGGAAGGAACCAGTTCTGTTTTGACATTCCCTACACACATCATCAGTAATTGCTTCTGAGTCAGTGGCATCTCGAGGGAGTATGTGAGACCCTTCCACCAGGTGATGAAGTCCGCGACTCACTCATCGGGCCTTTTCTTGCACCTGAAGAGGTTTTTGATGCTAGTCTTTCGTGTGGAGGAGCTGAACTGGTACATGAATTGCCAGCTAAGATCCTCCCAGCTGGTCACCTATCCAATGGGGTGATGGTTGTACCAGAAAAACATAGGGTCTTCTAATGTCTGCACAAAACATCATAGTTTGGCGGCTTCCTGTTGTGATAGAGTCCCCAACATGGGGCCACACCTTGAGGAAAAGTGGGCCAGGTGCTGCGGTGGATCTCCTATCCCATTAAAGGGCGATAAAGTGGGATTTCCAAAACCCGGGGGTGCAGGCATATCATCCACCCACGCTGGATACAGCTTTCCATCTGGTGGGACTGCCACCTGGCGCATTTCCAACGCCTCGAGGCGGGTGATGAGGTCCGCCATTGGATCATCCGGGTGGGGGTCTATGTCTTGAAGGGGATCTCTAACCACGAGTGCGTTTCCGGGCTCTTCGACACAGTAGACGGGTTCAACATCTCATGGAGCGAATGGTGGAATGGCCTGCGGGGCAGTTGGGGGAACCCGGGCTAGATTCCTCGGATTGCCGCGTCGTTTGGGAGGGTTTGGTGAGACGTATCACGCCCTCTTGCCATGTGTTCTGGCTTCAACCCTGTTCGTTGGGGCGATATGATCAGGGTTTCCCAGAGGCATCTCACCGAGGGGGATTTGTTCCTACCCCTGTTGCCCTGACCTAGGATTTCCATAGTCGGGTCTTCACTCTATAGCATGTTCAGCCAGAAGTTTGTCAACCAGCCTCTTCTACTCAGAAAGTTGCTCGCGCAACGTGACCTTCTCAGGGTATTCCTCTGTCTTCTGCACTGAGGTGGATGGGTCAGAGTGCTTGATAGCTCCAACATTCTCTTTACCCTTACCGACATTCCGACTGAGTACCAACAACTCGGTGGATGTAGGGATACCCAGGAGGTTCCTCTGCTGATGAGTAATCCTCCCTGATGAGTCCAACAATGGTGGTTCACCCTCAGTGGGGAAGTCTCCATCAAGAAATTCCAGCTCATCCTCCTTGTCCACGACATCATCCATATGGACCGTGACCCTTCCCGGGGGCACATTCTCAATATCGCTTATCGAGTCGGGCGGTCGTCCAATAGGGCTAAAGAGGTGGGAAGCATAATTCCCCCAGCCTCAGACTTGCACGTTGGGGGTAGACTCCCTGATGATTTTGTGGAGTACCCTGAACCTCTGAACGCATTTTTGTTGGAGGGAGTTCTGGCAACCTGGTGACTCAGGGTGCTGGGCCACAGGGAGTGCGGCCAAATCGACCAGACGACATTGCTTGATAATTTCCTCAAAGTGCACTTGGCTCCTGGGGTATACCACCCGATAATAAAAAATATGGAAGTGTGTCACCCATATATTTTGATGGAAGCACTCTACTTCCTCTAGAGTTAGGGATTCCAGCATAGAGAAGTTTGACGCCGCCACCGGCCAGAAATATTCCGAGAAGTGATCTACCAAAAGAATGTTCCATAAGTTCCTAGGCTTGAATTCAGGGTCTGGCCCCGTATTTCCCCACCCATCAACCAGAGGTAGCTGAGGAACTGGTAGCGGTACTGAAGAGGACCGTTGAGATAGTAGACTGGGCGGTGGAGAATACGACGAATGAGCCAGTTGGGCACCGAATTCCAGGCCATCCTCCGAGGAGTGCGGTGACCTGACCACAATGTCACGATATGATGGGCTGACAGCTACAACTTCTGGTACAGGGATCACGGTTACCGGCGATGGTTCATGCTGTTGATCAACCGCCATCGGTCCCCAAAATAACTCTCCGTGACCTCTAGTCGAGGTAGAGGGCACTTCTAGTGATGATGGTGGTGACTGCATGGTCGAAACCTATGGGACTCCCAAGATTTCTTCCTCCTGGATGTACTTGCAAAGAGAGGTGGGAATCCAGCGTACTTAACACTCTGGAAGGATGAGGATGATACGCCTTATTCCTGCCCCAGTCCTTGACACAGAGGACAAAGGGGAGGGTTCCACCGATGAGTCGTACTTTGCTTCAGAATCCGAGAAACAGACCGGTTTGATCTGGGTCTGAAGCTTTTCGGTATTCTTCTTGCGACAGCGACGACCTGCCTTCCTGCCCCGGGATGGCACTTCGGGGAAGGGACATTTCTTGACACGAGGAGGTCCTTCGGCCGTATTAGTGTTGGGGCGGGGAGTGCTTCTGCCTGAGTGGGCCGGGGTGCGAGGAGCACTGGGGAAGATGTCAAAGGGGACACGGTGAGGACTTCCATGATGGATTCTGGTGCGGGTAGGACCCCTTCTGGAACTAACGGGAGCATGGGTAGGACCTCCCTGCATGGTTCCCTTGGTGACGTCAGTGCGAGGCAGGTCCCCGTACTGATCGGGCCGAACACTGGTAGGACCTTCGTGCTAGGTGTTGGTGAAGTGAAGTTGATCTCCACCCATCATGTTGATAGGAAGAATAGGATCTCCGTCGGCTGCTACAAGGGTGCGAGGAAGGTCCTCACATCGTAGAGTGACTAGATGTACAACATCCCTACCCTGGCAGTCTGTGGCATGAGGGATGGCTCCATAACCAGTGTAATGAGCGCGAGAGAGGCTCCTATATGAGGTATTGCTACCACGGGGTAGGCCCCCATTTGGGTCGAAGGTGGCACGGGGCATACCTCCGAGCCGAGCCTGAGAGTGGGAAAGGTCTGTGTCCTCCATGGTGGTTGCATGGGGAGGGCCCCCGTACCAGGTTGCACTGTTGCAGGTTAGTCTGCGGTGTCCACCGTCAGTGCCTGCGACTAGGAGAGTCAACCTAGCTTGCCTGTGGGGTGGTTGGGGCCTCGATCTGGGTCAGGCGTACAATTTACCTTGCTCAGAGTATGTAGGGGGGTGATGATGCACGTCAGCGGTGGCTCGGGCCATACCAACCGCTGACGTTGACACCCCTTGATGAGTGCCCTCCTCGGCCTGTGCACGATGTTGGAGTTGGGTCAGCTGGGCCGGTGTCGGCGGTGCAGGTAGGTAGTCTACCTGCTCTTCAGCTCAGGGAACCGGGTGGCGGTGCTGGCACAACCTGGTGGGGGCCCTTGCTAGGAACCCCTGGGATGGAACTCCAGCCGGGCTGGACCAAACATCCCCTACCTCATCTGCGTAGGGTACAAAGTCGTTGAGGTGTTTCGGGGAGAGGCTCCCAAAACGATTGAAGGTCAGAGTGGGGAGCAGCGACTCTCTACACGGCCCTCGGGGGCGGTGTTGATGGCAGGGCCTGGACGCCTCCAGGTCCAGGCGGGCCATATCCCAGGATGTGATTTTTCCCTCCTCCTCGTAACGACGTACGAGGTTGTTAATCACCCTTCGTTGGATGACTTATGATGGAGAGATGGGGAATGGGAACCCCGCGTTCGCGGACGCAGACACCATTGCAGCAGTATTGGAGCCACGTGGAGCGGTCGTGCTGGCGTTGACCCTTCCCCTACGTAGGCGGGTGGGCAGAGATCGTGTCCCAGTGGCAGCAACCTGATTCCTGTGAAGCAGGGATATTAACTCATCTGCACTGCTACGAAAAGAAATCAACAACCGGTGCCCCAATGTCATTCCTTCTTCCGTGGATAGTAAGAGGGATCCACGATGACAACATCGCAGAATGGGATTCCCAATGTTCTACTGCCCTAACTTCTGGTAAGTTTCACGCCAGGCCCGCTATTTTCTTGGCAGGACCCAATGCCAGATATCTGGATCTCGTGACACGTCACTCTACTGATGTCTTGAGCGCTACTAATCTCCACATTGAGGAGAAGAATTTCACTTCAGGTTCACCATTTCTTTTTCCGATGCTTTCTCCAGGGCGCGTGCGTCCGTATTGTTCGGGGGACGTTGACAAGTCTTTTGTTGCCCCACATTACCTCTTTCCAAAGGTGGGCGACATTCGCTCCTTATTCAGGGACGTCTTCTCCTTGATCGAAACGGGATGATGGGATGTCGGTTCTTCCTTCAGTGGATTTTTCCTCGGAAGTCATCACCTAGTCCGGGTCTCCCTTATAGATTTAATACGTTGTTCATGAAAATCTTCCCAGTTCCATGTTTCCATGGACACCGATTAATTACACTGCTTCTGACTGGACATTCCAAGTGTTCTGGTCAGGGAAGCAACCTTCAGTTGGGGGAGTAGTCATGTCGAGGAATCTATGGCATGTCTGGATCCTGGGGAATTGGCGTGTCTATCTTTTTCCCCTTATTATAGGGCTTCTCGAGGGCTCAAAAGCTCGAGGCATCACACATCGAGCACGGGGAATCATATACCCTAGGCATGTATCTGAGGTTTTCATTAGCTTACCATGTTTAACACAGGGTATGCCGCAAGTTTAACGTCCAGAAGAGATGGATCAGACCGATCAGAATGCCGATGAAGGTGGATCAGATTGAGGATCTCCATTTAGGGAACACCGATATTGGGGCCAACGCATGGGAGGCTTCTCGAATGCTCTAGAGGGGAATGGAGTGTCATGATCTCACCGGGACGTGGTGGACGGGGTAATAATCAGGATGGAAGATGGAGAGTATAATGGAGTGGAGGAGGAATGAGACGAGACCATCATGGAGATGACGGTAGTGATGGGCTTGAGCCTCGAAGAGACCTCCTATGTATCCCCGGGGAAGGGAATCAAAGTCTGCATAGTTCGGCTGGTGAGAACCGACATGAAGGGGGTCAGAATGACCAATGGGTGGAGGGATTGAACCTCAGGGAGGCTTCCTACATACCATGCCTTGACATGGATCAAAGTCCTCGTAGTTCAGAATGGATGTGTGTCGGCGAACCGACGTGAAGATGGACCTTGGTCCGATGGATGATGGGCTTGAACCTCACGAGGCTTCCTACGTACCATGCCATATCATGGATCAAATACCATGTAGTTTAGAATGGTGTGTGTCGGAGAACCGACGTGAAGATGGACCTTGGTCCAATGGGTGTTGGGCATGAACCTCATGGAGGCTTCCTACGTACCATGCTTTGGCATGGATCAAAGTCTGTGTAGTTCGGGTGGACAAGGGGCTGTTGAACTAACATGAAGGAGTGTCAGAACAACAGGATGGTAGGGTCACAACGGCTTAACATTGGATTGGGGTGTAGTTTAACGTCATACGGGACGGGGGCGTGTCGGAGAACCGACGTGAATAAGGACCTTGGTCCAGGTTGATGGTGGGCTTGAACCTCAGGATGTCTTCCTACATACCATTCCTTGGAATGGATCAAAGTCCGCATAGTTTAGGATGGATCACAATGTCTTACTGCTAGATCGGAATTCAGTTTAACGTCATGCGGGACAGGGGTGGAACCTGACGTGAAGAAACAACCAAGCGGTGGGATTGAACCTTGTGGAGGCTTCCTACGTACCATGCCTTGACATGGATCAAAGACCTCATAGTTCAAAATGGTGTGTGCCGGAGGACCGTCGTGAATAAGGACCTTGGTCCAATGGGTAGTGGGCTTGAACCTCATGGAGGCCTCCTACGTACCATGCCTTGACATGGATCAAATTCCTCGTAGTTCGGGTTGGTGCCGGTGAACTGACGTGAAGATGGACTGGGGGTCTGATGGTTATTGGGCTTGAACCTCGGGGAGGCTTCCTACGTACCATTCCTTGACATGGATCAAAGTCCTCGTAGTTCAGGTTTACAGTTTAGTGTCATGCGGGACGGGGGTTGGTTTCATAGTCGATGCTTACTCTAAGCCCACGCGAGTCATGCTCAGTGTGAGAAACAGGAGGCAGTAGAGACCTGACGATCACGCCGAGAAGGGTGCGTCTATGGGAAGTGAAGAGGGGCTTACGCATTGGGCTGACCATGGTGATGGGACTTACTCCAGGATGGAGGCCCGAGGGTGACAAAGCGTAGAGGGAGAGGGGATGTACGGAGGTGCATGGGTGCTACCACCTGAAAGAAAGGCTAGGGGCTTACAACAAGGAGGTTTCCCTTCCCCCGCGGACAAACGCCACTCCCAGAAGGAGGATATCATCCTCTGTGGAGAACAGGGGGTGTGGAGAATGTACAAGGTGGGGGAACCCCGTGTGAGAGGCACGGGGCGATGTCACAGTTTAACGTCGTGTGTTGATGACGAGGGTGCTTGGCAGTTTAACGTCCTGCAGATCGGACGAGGTGGGTTTACTCCACACCCCTAGGACTTACATGACTGGTACCCTCTGCTCCTTGTGGGAGGGAAGGTACCGGCAATGCCGTACTGAAGGGGGATCATAGAGAAAACCATCGAGGGGTCCACGTTAGCGTGATTATGCGAAGAAGCAATATCCATTAGTGAGCCTATGCGAAGAAGCATTAGGTGAAGCAACGTCACGAGCAGTATAATCCAGAGGAATTTGAAATCACATCGTGCAAACATGGAGGGTCGCACGGGAAAAGGAATCGCCAAGAGGAGGGGCCCATTGGCAGGGGCCTTGTGGAGTTTGGTCGCTCTGCGTGGTGGAGGGCACTGGTGAAGGGGTGTGCTTCGTGAAGTGGGGTTCCTTAGCCTTAGCATGGGGCAGAGGTGAAAAAGGGAGGTGCTTCGAGAAGTGGAAGGGGGTTCACAGAGCACTTCCTCGCAGAGCGTAGGAGCCTCGCAAAGCGAAGTGTCGTGAAGCAATGTGCTTAGTGAAGTACAGTGACCCTGCCTTGGCATGTGGGTCACGTGTATGTGACGGGTGTTTCGCGAAGCATATATGGGCCGCGACAACCCGAGTCCCCTTGGGGATCCCCTTCCTTCGCGAATTCCTTAGGCTTCGTGAAGGGAATCCCTCTCAGAAGAGGGGATCAAAATGAGACAATGCAAAAGCACCTCGTGAAGCAAAAATACCTCGCGTAGCTTATGCTTCGCAGAGAAAATGGTGCTTCGCAATTTGGGAGCTAGGAAGATGAAAGGTCAGATTGTCCGTCGTTTGGGCTCGGGGGGAGTTTGGTATTTATAGGCAAGAGGCACCGCAGAGCAGAGCTGATGCAGCACGAAGAGGGATTTGGTTGCTTCGCTACAGGTCGCGAATGTCAAGGGAATTGGTGGAGCACACCACCTCCGTTACTTCACGGCGGGCTCGCGAACGTTAGGGGCGTTTGCAGAGCATACCGCCTCCTGTTCTTCGCGGCGGGCTCGCGAACATCAGGGGAGTTCGCGGAGCATACCACCTTCTATGCTTCGCGACGGCCACGTTGCTTGGGGGGACTTCGCGTCGTAGCTTCATGAGGCAGGCCGCATGGCCTCTTTTTCTTCGTTATTTTCATCCAAACTTTTGGCACCAACATATGTTTATTTGGCTCTATTGATTGAGGATTTGAAAATATTGTGGGATTCAGGTGTTACGTTTTATGATGCTTAAAAAAAAGAAGAATTCACTTTGAAAGCCATGTTGTACGGGACGATAAATGATTTTCCTACTTATAGAAAATTTTCAAGATATAGCATTAAAGGAACTCCATGGTGTCCCGTTTGTGAACAAGGTACATAGTCAATTAGGTTGAAACATTCATCTAAAACTGTGTTTTTAGGACATTGCAGATTTCTAACCCGACGACATAAGTATAGATCTTGGACGACATCATTCGACGAAAGTTTAGAAGAACGTACAACACCGTCTCCACTAACATTTGATCAATTGTTTGAGAAGGTAAAATATTTGAACACTACTTTTGGTAAACCATTTTTGAAAAACCTTATGAAAACTGGTTTGAAAAAGAGATCAGTTTTTTTTTGAATTACAATACTGGAATTGTCTGTATGTCAGAAATTTTCTTGATGTTATGAATATTGAAAAAAATGTATGTGATAGTGTCATCGACACGTTGCTAAATGCACCTGGAAAAACGAAGGATGGAATTAAGGCTATATTAGACATGGTTGATATGGGAATACGAGAAGAGTCGGCACCAGTGAATGGAGAAAAATGAACATTTCTTCCTCCTGCTGCTTACACTCTTTCCAAGAAGAAGAGATATCAGTTTTACAACTTCTTGAATGACGTAAAGGTTCCAGAGGGGTATTCATCAAATATCAAGAACATCGTTTCAATGAGCGATTTAAAATTAAAGGGTCTGAAATCACATGACTACCATGTTTTGATGCAAGATCTAATTTCTATACCTTTACACTGTATTTTTCCCAAGAATGTCCGCCATAAATTAATGAATCTCTGCTTCTTCTTTAAAGCTATATGCAACAAAGTTATATACCCAGCGAAATCTCCAACTATGGAAAGAGAAATTTCGGTCGTATTATGTGAATTAGAAATGTTCTTACCACCGAAATTTTTTGATATGATGGTTCATTGGATGGTTCATTTGGTGATAGATATTCAACTATGTGGTCCTATACATTATAGATGGATGTACCCCATTGAACGGTATATGAAGATTTTTAAAGGGTTTGTCAAAAATAGAAGTCGGCCAGAGGGTTGTATTGCGAAGCAATATATTATTGAGGAAGCTATTGAATTTTGTACCGAATAACTGTCTTGTGTGGAAAACATTGGCCTACCGAAATCTCATCACACTGAGCAGCTTGAGGGTGAAGGAATTTCTGGAAGAGAGGTTGTCACAATCAATATTACAGATTGGGAGCAGGCTCACCTTTACGTTTTGCATAACAGTTTCGACGTTGACCCATATGTTCAAACCCACAAAAAAATTCTTAGGAGTTTGAATCCATCTACGACTAAAAAATGGATATCAGATACATATAATCTATAGTTTATAGGATGGTTTCTGGACCATATTTTTAAGCAGTTAGATGAAAATCCAGACTCAATTTCAAAACGACTTCGATGGATAGTCAGAGGAGCAAGTGTGTATGTATTATCTTACAATGCTTATGCAGTTAATGTTTATACATTATATACTAATGAACATGATGAAGACAGTACCATGCAGAATAGTGGGGTTACACTTGTGGCTGAGGCGATTCATGTTTCTGATGCTAAGGAAAAAAACCTAATTTATGCAAATATGTTATACTTTAGCATCATCAAACGAATATGGGAGTTGGATTATATGAAATTCAAAGTGCCGATTTTTCAATGCAAGTGGGTTGATAACAGGATTTATATTAAAATAGATGAATTAGGATTAATGAAATTTGATTTTAGTAAGGAAGGGTAGAAAGAAGAACCATTTATAATGGCATCACAGGCAGTACAAGTATTTTATGTTCCAAACCCTGCAAACCGAAATTGGTCAACTGTTCTATTATTAACCAAAACAACTGAAGGGTTAGATGAAAGTTCAATGGAGGATGAAACTTTTATAGGGACTTCGTAATCATTTCACAATGGTCCCAATGTAGATGGCGTTTTGTATGTCAAAGGAGACCATAATGAAGGGATTTACATAGTCGATAGAGGAGTCAAATCTATCCAGCCTTTAAAGAAAAAAAAGAGAGTACAATAATCAGGTTATTTGTTTATTGTAATATACATTGTGTTACGTTATGTTATTATCTATCCGCTGCTGCTTTTATGAAATCTAAATTAAATGTTAAACCACTTCTGCAAATAATGACTTCTGCACCTACTAATGCAACCAATCACGAGGTACAAAAGGTCTCTCAACCAGCTGCTGGTGGTCCTAGTGCAGAGCAACAACAGGTTTCTCAACCAGCTGCTGGTGGTCCCAGTGCAGAGCAACAACAAGTTTCTCAACCTGTTTTTGCTGGTCCCAGTGCTGATGCTAGTTCTCCAGAGAAATATATTGATGATACTTTTGAGAAAATGGTAGGAAATGAAACCCTAAAAGCACAAAAAAACAAGAGCGCCGTAGTTTGACAATGTTAGACAAAATCCTTAAGGTAAAAGAAAAAGGAATCAAATTTGAGGTGGGATAGAATAAGCGAGGCCAACATGTTAACCCCAACAAATCCATCATTAGTAGCTACATTGGAATCGTCACTCGAAAACGCGTGACGATTGATGTATAGTTGTGGAAGCATGTTTTCACCGGTCTTAAGACACTAATGTGGGAAAAGATTACGTTAACATTATGATATCATTTTTTTAATTTATTAAAATAAAATACCAAAACATTGACTTACTATTCATCATCAATTGAAGAGTGCATTTATAGTAGATGCCTTGCACAAGGAATATGTATTAAGAGTTGCAAGAAGGATTCATAGAGGTTTCCGCACAATTTTAACGAAATATCATCTTAAAGATGATGAAGGGAAAATCAATCCGCACCCACCTCCTCTTTATGCACACTTGATATCCCAAGGACCATGAGATGCATTTATCAACCGTCGTGGGGAGCAGACTTTTCAGGTACATTGTGTGGGGTAATACGTTGTTTGATGTTGCTTGTATTCATCACTTTTATTGGCAGTTTTTTATTTATGAGACAACAACTGAGTGCTGAAAATAAAAAACACACAGTAGAACCAGCGTGCCCTTACTGTAAAGCAAGGATGGAGTACGCTTCACTTGAGAAAAAATTGATCCGTCTTTTAAATCTACCGTACTACTTATATGTGACATAAAACAACACCATAACAATGCTTCTCAGTTTATATACAGATTGATGAATCGAAATAAAAAGCCAAATCCATCCCACTCTATGTGCTATGGAAGGAGGCTCATGTAAATAAATAGGGGATACTGATAGATGAAAACACACAAAAAGTGTGGGAAACATGTGTAAGTATGACATAATATAAATTTGATTTGTTTTAAATCGCTATTACATTACAATGAATTCTTATTTTTCTATATTTTCTACCTGACATAGTCACAGGAATCAACAACACCCACACCAGATGCAGACATACTTTTAGCAGCCTTGAAGTGGCTAGACCAGTATGGCCACGTTAGAGGTGTGGGTTTTGGGGTGACACCCCAAACATATTTTCAAAAACAAAAACAAGCGGAGGATGAAAATGAAAAAATGGAAAATATGCAAGAAAAATTATCTATTTTTCAAGAAGAATTACAATTCCAGAGAGAGATGATAGAAACGTTGATGAGAGATAGGAAAAGAGAAGAAACAAATCAACAACAACCCGTGCGTGATGATCCTGCCCCACCCCCCACCAGCTTTGAGGCAAGCCATTCCCCTAAAAAACCTGACTTAGATGAGGTAATAAATGTTTTAATAATTGTTTCTGTGAAATGTGATTCCCATAGACAATGATACCTTTCCTGTACTAATATTGTACAGGGTGAAAATGACTATGATTTATATCTATCAACTCCCACCTATCGCCTTGTAGCGAGGGCTGCAGTGTTCAATACGCAGAACAACATGCTACACAACAGACAGCTTCCAATAGATCATTTCAGAGTGTCAATTAATGTATATAATGAGCCGAGTGCTGATCTACCTATTTCAAATGATGATGAATACATTCATACAGTTGAAAAAGCTGTTGGAACATTCATCGCATGGTCGTTGGTTATTGTAAAAAAAATATGTCGACAATGAGGTATCCATTTCCCAGTTATTTTTCAAGTTGGACCTTTAACATTTAATGAAAAAAGGTCTGAACCGATGAATGTTATTACCGAACGACACAGAGAAGGGGGTGAAACGAAATATAAGCTCAAAACTATCTCAAGGATCAACCAACCGATTGAAACGGTCTACTAAGAGCACCTTCACCCCACCCATTCTATATCCACAGTTAATATCATTGCAGGCTCATGTGGATACAAATTTGATAGACAACAATGCTCACACAGTTGATTTTAAAAAAAATATGTATGGAGAGGAAACATCATATTTCATTCGTGCTAAAAATGTAAATGAAATCCTCAAGTATGAATGGCTAGGCACCTCATTTGTAAATGTATACATGAGGTATGCTTTCATGATTTGATTTTACAAAAGATGATATACTCTGATAATTATGACTAAATACATTTTATATTTTTTTTCAGGCATATATATGAAAATAAATTGAAGGGATTTACCCATGAACAAAAATTTGGACTTGTTAGCCCTCACACCACCTCTTCAAAAGAAGAAATAGATTCTGATAAAGAGGCTACAATAATGTCATCCCTGCTCAAATCATTTGAAAACAAAATTACGAATGACAGACTCTTTTTAATACCAACGATGCAGGGGTAAAACTCTACAATTTAATCATATCATCTATATTTTCATTTCTTTCTTTACTTATTCCTTTTTGTATTTTTAGGGAGCATTGAATGCTTATTGCAGTCAATTTGGATACTCCAAAGATTTATTTTCTGGATTCAACGCATGGATATCCAACAAACTGACCACGCATGATGGAATTTGTTAATTTGTAATATACTAGATCCAACATTTTAAAACTAAACATCTAATTATATAATTTATGTTATATTTTAATGAGGATTCTGTTATGATAGGGTGGTGCATCAATATTTTCTAATTCATGGAATGAATCTAGGGCATAAGGATGAGAAAACCTACAAGATCTACAACTGGAAAAGTATCCAGGTATATATAATAACATTGCACTATCCAAACACATATCAAAACAAATTACTTATTATTGTCGACGTTTCTGCAGTTTCCAAAGTAAACAAACAGAAAGGACTATGGTTATTATGTTTGTAAATTTATGAAATATATCATATTTCATCAACAAACTATCATCCCTGACGAGGTATTTTCGAAAATAATTACGAGTTCATTTAAAATATTTATTAATCCTTTGTGTATTTATATTTTTTCAGTACTACCATCACTATCTCAAAAACTCATATTCAGAAGATGCTATAGATGTGTTTAGAAATGAATGGGCAACATACCTGATGGAAGATTATACACAAATAAGATGAAGGTGAATTCCTACTAATGTTATCCATATATGATCATTGATATCTCCCTTGTTTACACTTATTGAGCATATATGATCACCCTTTATTATGTTTTATATCCTTAAGTTATGAAGAATGGTTTTAGATATGATTTGTCTTTCTAGTAAAGCATAACTCATTGGAATACACTGGTCGATAGTATGGAAGTCGACCGATGCATAGTCATTCAGTCCACTCACGAGCATCTTAAAATCTTGATGGGAACCAATATCTTGGATTTTCAATTTTCTAATTTTAGTTTCCCTTATATGTGGGTGGGGGTGTCCAGGAGGGAGGGAATGTCTAGGAGTGGGGGGGGTGTCCAAGAGGGGGTGTGTCTATGAGGGAGGGGGTGTCCATGTGTGAGGGTGTCCAGGAGGTAAGGGAGGGGGTGTGTCCATGGGGGTGTCCATGAGTGGGGTGTCCAGGAGGGGAGGGAGGGGGTGTGTCCATGGGGGTGTCCATGATTGGGGTGTCCAGGAAGGGAGGGAGATATCTTAATACAATTATAAGGAGGAAATCATCTATGTCACACTTCACCAATCCCTATATGGAATATCCTACTCATCACACACACCATAACTCTTATATATCCTTAAGAGGGTGTTCCCCGTCATACGTGATATATAAAACTATATTATCCATCTTCTTAAGGCCTAAGACTCTAATACCTACTCAAATAGAATTAGAAAACCTAACTAGGCTATAAAAATATCATACCAAACCTGATTCTCTTATAAACACAACTAGAAACCTCACCTCTATGGATACATAATCTCTGGATGATCACAAAATCACAAAAATTCAATAGAACCCTCACTCTATCTCTTGGTGGATCAAAAACAACCTATTTATTTACCTAGGTTGCACTTGATTTCTATCCCTTTCACTGGAAAACATATAATCATGCATGAAACAATGATCCATGATTCATTTGTGAGGTTTACAAATCGACGACACCTCAATCCGACGCACGATGTGACAGGTATGGATAAAAGTGTCTGATATCAATTTCAAATTAACATAAACTTTAGAAAACAACACAAGTGACATATAGAAAACTGAGAAAACACGTTCGGATTGTTTTGATACATTAGGAAAATGATCCATGAGTCATTTGTGACGTGTAGGAATCAACCGCACCTCAATCCGACGCACGGTGTGACCGGTATGGCTAAAAGTTTCTGATATCAGTTTGAAATTGACATTAACATTAGAAAACAACACAAGTGACATAAAGAAAACTGAGAAAATTCATTTGGATTGTTTTGATACTTTAGGAAAAAAATCCATGAGTGATTTTTGAGGTGTACGAATCGACCACACCTCAATCCGACGCATAGTGTGACTGGTATGAATAAAAGTGTCTAATATCAGTTTGAAATTGACATTAACTTCAGAAAACATCACAAGTGACATAAAGAAAATGGAGCAAATGCGTTCGGATTATTTTGATACTTTAGTAAAACAATCCACGAGTCATTTGTGCGGTGTACGAATCAACTGCACCTCAATATGACGCATGGTGTGACCGGTATGGCTAAAAGTGTCTGATATCAGTTTGAAATTGACATTAACTTTAGAAAACAACACAAGTGACATATGGAAAACCGAGCAAACACATTCATATTGTTTTGATACTTTTGTAAAACTATCCATGAGTCATTTTTGATGTGTACGAATCAACCGCACCTCAATACGACGCACGGTGTGACCGGTATGGCTAAAAGTGTCTGATATCAGTTTGAAATTAACATTAACTTTGGAAAACAATACAAGTGACATACGGAAAACTAAGAAAACACATTCGGATTGCTTTGATAATTTTGGACAACTATCCATGAGTAATTTTTGATGTGTACGAATCGACCGCACCTCAATCTGATGCATGGTGTTATCGGTATGGCTAAAAGTGTCTGATATCAGTTTGATATTGACATTAACTTTATAAAACAACACTACTGACATATATAATACTGATCAAACACGTTTAGATTGTTTTGATACTTTATTAAAACAATCCATGAGTCATTTTTGACGTGTATGAATCAACCACACCTCAATCCGACGCACGATGTGATTGGTATGACTAAAAGTGTCTGATATCAGTTTGAAATTGACATTAACTTTAGAAAACAACACTACTGACATACAAAATACTGAGAAAAAGCATTCGGATTGTTTTGATATTTTAGGAAAATGATCCATGAGTCATTTTTGATGTGTACGAATGTTGACGCTCCTTTCCGTCACAGAGTCTAACGACTGAAAAATGGGAAATACCTTAGTCCAAAGTGATTCATCCTTTGAAGAAGCATAAAAAATCGACAAAGGGATGAACAAGGAGAACATTGCCTATAGGTCGCGCAAGTTCCCTCATGGTCGCGCAAGTACACTTGCGCGCCGCCTAGTGGTCGTGCAAGTCTACTTACGCGACGCCTTATGGTCGTGCAAGTGACTTGCACGACCTAAGTGATAACCGCCCGGTAACCACCCGAGGTCTTCTCCTGCCTATAAATAGACCCTGTGGGCCCCCCATTCGAGAGGAATTTTTTTCCAGAAACCCAGATTGAAGCTCCCGACGCCCAAGTCTCTTCTCAAAGCTTCCAGAACACTTCTAAGGTAATTTCTTACCTAGAACGGAAGATCTAAAGAGAGGAAGGAAAGCCTAAGTGTTGAAACTCATCAACACTTGCACGCCTGAGTGGCTATCCCTTAAGGGAAGTGGCCACACTTGCGCTCCGCCTTACTCCTTCGATAGAACTTGTGCGTCCCTTTTCTGGAAGAACCTCAAGAGGATTTTTTTTCCAGAAACTCGGATTGAAGCTCCCGACGCCCAAGTCTCTTATCAAAGCTTCCGGAACACTTCTAAGGTAATTTCTTACCTAGAACAGAAGATCTAAAGAGAGGAAGGAAATCCTAAGTGTTGAAACTCATCAACACTTGCGCGCCTGAGTGGCTAGCCCTTAAGGGAAGTTTCCACACTTGCGCGCCACCTTACTCCTTCGATAGAACTTGCGCGTCCCTTTTCTGGAAGAACCTCAAGAGGATTCTAAAGGCTTTAATAAATAGTCACTCAAGTATTTCAATACTGGTTGACCATCGCGCAAGTACACCATGTGTCGCGCATGCATACCTGCGCGACCGATACTTGTGCGCCCCCATAGTACCCGCGCGCCTTCCAAGACTTGCACACCCCTTCTTTTTTGGGTGCCTTGCTTGCCCATTTCACCCCTCTTAAGCCATTACACCTTTCCTTTTCAAGATTCAGTCTTCAAGACACTCTTCAAATCCATTTATGGCATGATTTCTTGATTTGAATTCCTTATCTGAAAGGAATTCTGTGGAATATCTCTCAAAACCTAGTGATTTAAATATCTTTATGTCACTAAATATGGAGAGTTCATTCATTCAACCTCATCCTTTAAGATGAGAGAATCCTTAACCTGGGTCTCCTTTTCAGGAATAATCCCCAGTCATAAGTCCTCTAATTTGGGCATCCTTTTTAGGAGTAAGCCCTAGATCCCCTAACCTAGGCTTTCTTTTCAGGAGTAAGCCCTAGTCTCAAATATAGGCATCTTCCTTAGGAGTAAGCCCCAATTCCTAATGTTCCCAAATCTGGGCATCCTCTTAGGAGTAAGCCCCAGTCCCCTAATTTGGGAATCCTCCTCAGGAGTAATCCCCAAACCTTAATCCTTAACCTGGGCATCCTTTTCAGTAATAAGTCCTAGTCATAATCCCTAACCTGGGCCTCCTTTTCAGGAGTAAGCCCCAGTCATAATTTTGGGCTTCCTTTTCAGGAGTTAGCCCCAAGTCCCTTAAATTATCTTTAACCAGTCCTAATTTACGTTTGATCTGGGATTCCTTCTCAGGAGTAAAACCCAATTATCAATCCTCTCCTAATTTGGGTTTCCTTTTCAGGAATAAGTCCCAAGTTAGAGTATTCAAATCTCCATGAAGTACATATACCTTTTGTGGATCCTATTCCTGGATTTTCTCCTTAAAGTAAATCCTAATCTTCATTTATCTGGGTAGTCATACATACATAAAGCCCCAAACCATTTCTTATGATTACATCTTTCATGGCCCAATTGTCTATTTTATTACCAATACCTCTTGTTTCTCACACCGATCATGACTCACATGAGCTTAGAGGGTAAAAGTAATTATGACATCCTGCTTTGAGCCATCAATAATAAACATCATACTCCGTGGGTTCTGATTCCTTTTCCAAAACAAAGGATACGTAGGTAGCCCATCTATGGGTTCGATCCCAACTTTGAAATAATTAATGTCCTTATAAATGACAATAAACTTCAAGTGCCCCACTGAGTGGATTTAAAACCAGCCTGATCATCATAATGACCAAGAGACTTTTATATAAATGTTTTGAAGGATACCATTGACCAAGAATCTCTAAATAGATATAGATGATTCTCTATTGATGAAGAACCTCGAATACATATAAAAGATTCTCTAAATTTCTTACATATTTAATCATTGATTGTCAAAACCGAAGGAAATCTCATTTTATACTTGGTAATGTAATAAGGATTCACGAACATAACTTAAATCTATAAAGAGAGTCCCAGAATAGACAATAATTCCCCTAAAAAAGGTGTGATGAGTCCGACCTCCCATCCTCTCGACCAATGAAAATTCATAAGCCTCATCAGTTCACAAACTAATGAAGAACCTACCTTTGGAAAGTAGGTCCAAATGGATGTGGAATCATTGGATGTTTCCGGTTCTACGAACAAACCTGTTAGAAACCAATCAGAACATTTGAATCTCCCATCCAGGAGGTTATCCCCGAATTCCGAGGGAAAAAAATGGTGAACCCGACATGAATCCTTAACCAAGTTAAAATGATGTTTTACCTATTTGTTAAGACCCTATTTAAAACTCAATAAGAGGGCTAACAAAAACAATCATTGACAAGTGTGCTCATCCAAAGGATGAAGTAGCTGAATTTATCTTGATTACGTCTGTTATATCAAACAGGCACTGTTTTCCAAGATCTTATGTATTTCCATAATGGATGCTCTCAAATTCACACCTGTGAATACTGCTGCTGCAAATACCACTGCTGCTATTCCTACTGGATCGTCATCCGCTCTGAGGATGACATCACCTACTCAGCGTCTTCAATGCTGGGTATCAAATGCGCTGTTTAAGGATTACCGTCAACACGGTACCATCCCAACTCTGGAGGCTGCCCGACAAGCCCTCCAAGTGAACAACTCACACAGGTCATCCGGACAATGACGACCAGTGATCAAGAGGCAGGCAGTGCTGACTACCGTCTCCAACCGTTTCAGGTCGTTATCCCCGGAACGCAATTTCCATTCGCTCCCTTACTCTGAGGAAGTGAATGATCAGGTCCTTCAGGGCCTTAATTCAAAAAGACAGGAGTCCTTCCCGAGGTCTCCCATCAACAATCGCCGCCAGACTCGTGCGGCAGTGCGCCCTCAACATGATGAGGGTACCGACTCCAGGAATTCGGCTCAGGTTCCTTGAACCCAAGCAGGCAAGACGAACCACCAGAGATGGAATCCGGTTAAAAAAAGACGGGTCTTCATCCCTGCCATCTCCGGAGAAGTCCACCAACCTAACTTGGTGCCGAACAACGAGCAGGCACACACACCTGTCCATTTTAATTCCGCTGTCCAGTAGACTCGTCTGGCAGCATCACGCCAATCCCTCCAGGCAATTCCGGCGGAGTACTATAGGCAAGAACATACACCTGCTTATACATCATCAGTTAGTCAGCAGGCTCGCCTGACTACATATGATGGATCTCGTCAACCATGTTTGGTGAAGTGCAATCAGCAGGCACATACACATGCTAGTACTAATCAATCCTACCAACAGTCTCGCTTGGTAGCGCATAGAGAAGTCAGTCGGAAAGCTCTGATGACAAACAGGAGGCAGACTCAACTCTCTGCCTCCACACTTGAGTACTATCAGGATTCACTGACAGGAAAAGGAGGACAGGAGCAGGCACAAACACCTACTCCAAGCCTGGAATGGACGTATATCCCCGTTCCGGCAGCTGAAGTCACCAAGCATATTTTGTCAATGGTGAAAGAGTAGAATCAAATTCCTGCTCATATTCTGGATGTTTGCCAGGATATCATAACAGCTTCAGCATCATCTCAGGGAAAGACACATAAATCTATCCCTAGTAGTGGAGTGACACATTAATGATTCACTCTGGAATAGACACACACATCTGTTCCAGTCCAAGAGGGTTATGGGGCATACTCCCCCATATCATACGGACAACCAAGTCAGGCACATACACCTGATTTGAATGTAGATTGTCAGCCTAACCTGACCATCTTTCCTGATCAGGCACATACACCTTCTCAGAGAAACCACTTTTTTCAACAAGTGGTTTCTAAAGCAAGTAAGAAGGCATCTAAGAAAAAGATCCGCCCAACACAGTCAGGAGATCAAAGGTCAATCTGTAACAAGGCCTTGCTCGATGCTGGAGTTCTTGAAGCCCTCATGCATTTATTTGTTGGAATTCAAGATTCTACTCCCTCAGTTCCCAATAACGGGAACATTAATTCCGAAGGTCTTCAACATACACTTCATCATGAAGGCTTGATTCGTGAAAATTCGGTCAATCTTGAAGTTTCGTCTTCAGATGAGAGCCACAGGAACCCTCTGTGTGGTCAGAAGACCAAGGAGCAAGAGATCTCATCTTTTGCTGTAACCCATTATGGTGGTCCTCCCCATGATGATGAATTTTGCTGCGAAATTCCTCTCCGCAGTAGTGATTCACATTGCCTGGAAAATACTCCAGTGGACAATGTAGTGTCGAGAAAGCCCTCTTATCTTGAGGCACTTGCAAATGCGGAACCAGTCATGTCTGATGATTTATCACTAGCAAGTGAAATAATTTCTCAATCAGAAGATAGCCCAGGGTGTAGGTCATTCTCCGAACCACCCCTAAGTCATGCATCTTCTAGTTTGATCAATGATCTCTCTACTAATCTTGTTGAATCCGATGAAGCAACAAGGAAACACCAACTCTGGTCAAAACAGGTAGAAGAATATTCATTTAATGATGAAGAGGAAATGCTGAACATGAGGAAAAAACTGGTGAAAAGTGAGGTACCAGTCATGTTTTGGACTTTGGCTGACTCCCAGTATGATGTTCCAAAGATTTTGATGGAAGATGGAATCCATGATATTCGTCTCAACATATGGAAAACTCTTTGTCAATTGAATAAGAAGGTATTATCTTATGATGAATATGAAAACCATCTTAAGATAATAGAAGGGCTACAACATCAGATTGATTTGGCATCTCTATCAGTCTCTCGGTATCCGAAGGCTAAAAAGCAACAGAGAACCCTTCAATGTTCATGCCTTGGCGCACTAAGAAAATTACGTCAGTTAATTGCCAATGCTCCATCTGGTGTTCATATCAGAGGATGGCGTGTTCACGGAGCACTACATTTCATAGTGCTTTCCAGTCAGCAAAGCCTGCCGAAAATGGTCTCATGCAATGTTATTGCTCAGGGCCAGCCACAATCAATGGGATTTGTTCGTAATCAAAAGCTTGATCAAGAATAGGCTTCGACTAGTTCCTCTCAAAATCAAGCATATAGAGAACAAGTTTTTGAATTGCTCTTACATCAAGCAGGCAAGAATATTGCACAAGCCTCTTGTATGGAGCAAACACATCATCAAATGACAAAAGTTTCAGAAATCATCCAACAGTCTGTTAAACCAGGTGATAAAAGTGGATACAGGTTAATGCATCCAGCTAATTTCTGAATTAAGATTCGCAAGATCAAGAGATCTTTTAAGAAGGTCTCAGACATAGCATGTCAAGAGCCACCCCAGCTTGTCAGACTGGGGACTCCTTTAACCCAACCCTCAGAGTCAACAAATGGGATTCGAGGAGTTGAGCAGAAGCAACAGGAACATCCCTAGTTCACGAGACTGGGGACTCTTTCAAATCATCAATCCCCTTCTCAGAGAATATCAGTCTTTTCTCAATTGTGGAAGAATCCCCAAGAGGAACAAAGAGCCAAATTATTAGGAGATTCCCTCAAATTTATAACTCGTCAATAAGTTACTAAAGGATTAAATCAACAAAAGGAAATGTCTCATCAAAGACATGAAAGAAGACAATATCACAGAAATGTTGATAGAAGGGATGCGATGCATTATGCATCATTCAATGTAATAAATGTCGTTGTTGCTAATCCACCAGGGGAGACTCACTCAGGGGACTCAGATGAAGAGCATCCTGCTCAAGAAAATGTATGCACCGATACAAATGAAGAAGGTGTGCATACATGAAGTCAAAGGATTACTCAGAACCTAGGAAATCCACTTACTTCTCTCCAAAAAGTATCCAACAAAGGGAGGGGAAAGAATCAGGTTACATATCCTTCCTCTGGAGAAGGTCAATCGCTCTCATTAGAGCAAAGGTTTGTACAATAGGAGGAAGAAATGAAAGAATTAAGAAGGTTGAATGCAGAACTACTTCAGAGTAGTCTTCTTCTTAAGAATGCTGAAGTCCGACAGCCGAAGGAATTTGTTGCAGCTACTGAGATGGATCAGGAATATCCTCCTTTATCAGTACACCCTCAGAGGTCTAATCCTACGGGTCAAACGCAACAACAGTTGGCAGTGCTACCATCAGTTGCAGCACCAATCACCACATCTGTCCAAGCTCCATTCATTGCACCTACCCAAGACCAAATTCAACTTGATGTTTCTCAAAAGTTAATAACTACTATTGAGTCATTAACAGCTCGGTTAGAAACTATGGAAGGGAAACGGGCGCAAGTTCAACCAGAAAAGAAAGTTTACCCTGAATGGGTAGATTCAATTTATCATCTATCCAGTTTTGGAAACCCTGTTTTCCCTACTTTCAATGGATCAGACGACCCTAAACAACATTTGACACATTATGTGTCTTGTTGTGATCCTATGATGGGAACTCCAGAGTAGTAAGAAGCAGTGAAACTCAGATGCTTCGTGCGAACCTTTCATGGACCATCTTTTTTCTGGTATACAAGCTTGCAATCCCGGTCAATCATCGGATGGGAGGATCTTCGCCAAAAATTCCTTCTTCAGTTTAGCTCAACTTTTCCAAAAATGATAGTTTTCGATCTTACAAACTGCAAGCAAAGGGAGAATGAAAGAGTCTCTGATTTCATTGCTCGCTGGAAGGGATTAACATATTCCCTGAGTTTAGCACTCCCTCAGGAAGAGATATTGCCAATCTGTGTGGCAAATTTGCGTGAATAATTACGCACGCCATTGATCCCTGTGAAATACACAGGAGGGTTTCGAGACCTTACTTCAACCGCTCAGCAGATTGTAGATTCCCTTATACAGGATAAGGCTAAATCTCGTGTAATTCCATTAGCTCCAGGAATAAGAATGGGTAAAGTGGAAACTGCTACAGTTATGCTTAAACAAGCGCATGTACCTATTTCTACTTCAAAACCTTCATCTTCTCAAAGGGCTCCACATCCTGAACGCCAACAACAAAGGCCGTTTCGTCCAATTAATCAAAGAGATCAACAACGAAAAAAATTTGAGGATTTGAAGAGTAAAACATACTCTTTCCAAAATGAGCAAGTTCCTGGTTACTTCATTTCATCTCTGGAAAATAATTTGGTTCAATTACCAGTGCCCAAGAGGCCAAACAAGGAAGGAGATGAAGACCGTCCCAATTATTGTCCCTTTCATCAAATGTTGGGGCATCCCATCTAGGAGTGTTTTGTCTTCAAAGACCTCCTTAAAAAGATGGTCGACTTGGGACAAGTCAAGTTGAAAGGTTCTTCAACTCAGGTAGCATGTGTTACTGCTACAGTTATAGAGGAGGAAGGTGAATGGAAAGAAGTCAAAAGAAGAAATGCACAGAAGTATGATGATTCGATGGTCAGAAAGACAATCAATCAGACTCATGCCATTTTGCGAACACAATTAAAGAAACCAATTGTGTCTTCCGCCATGAATATTGTGGTAAAACCCTCTTCATCAGAGGGAAAGTCCTCAAAGAAACGGTTTGATTCAAATAAGGAAAAAGAATTAGAAGAAGATGAGTATGTGTCAAAGCCTAAATTGTCTTTGACTCTGGAAGACTCTATGCCATCTACTTCAAAGCCACGGGCACCGCCCCATCAAACGGCACAGCCTAAACAGGCTAGTCAGGCAGAGTCTTTATTAGACGAAGAGTTAATCTTCAGTTCTGTTAATATGATTCAATTAATAGATCCGTATTCCAGTCGTAATTTAAATTTTGATGAGCCTGAATTCCCTGTATCAAATAAGGTAATCCGAGGAAGTTCTCGAGGTTCAGGATACAGGGGAAGACGTGGATCTTTCCGAAGCCACTACTCCAATTCTACCCCTGCTAGAACTGTGTATGCAGCAGAAACTCGTGGTAGAGCCCTTCAGCGAGCTCAAAAAGAACAAGCAGGTTCTTCTGCTAATAGCTAACTCAGTCTTGGCATAGTTATTTTAGAAGACCGATTGAAGGTTCCATCTTCTTTATATCAGCAAGTAAATGGATCTAATCAGTTTAATCTTCCAAAACCAAGGATGTTTCCAACTTCTATCCCAATACCAGATGCATTAGCTTCCAAAGCATCTGCTTCCAAGGTACCTGCTAAACTGCATATTCCTGTTGGGAAACACAGAACTCTTGATCAAAAGTATGATATATTGAAACACTTGGCCCAAGTACCAGCCAAGTTATCAATTTTGGATTCTTTGAATATGTCAAAAGATCTTCGGGAAGCACTCATCGAAGCTTTGTCAAGTCCTTAGGAGTTTGAAGCTGAAATTGCTGCAGCTGAAGTCTATCACATAGAGAATAATCCTGCAGAATGCCATGCAGTGATATCTTTTACTGATAAAGATGAAGATGATGTTGTGTATGGGAACATAAAACCTCTGTAATTATCTGGAAAAGTCAATGGTGTAGATATCCGAAGAGCTTTCATTGACAATGGTTCAGGAGTCAACCTCATGCCCATTCGTACACTTCGTCGATTGGGCCTCACAGAATCTGATTTATCTCCTTCTACCATGATGTTACAAGGATATGATAAAATTGAACAAGAACCACTGGGTGAAGTTACACTCAGAACTCAGTTTGGAGATCTTGTATCCAATTTGGATTTCATGATTGTTGATCAAGACTCAGCTTTCAACTTTTTTGCTTGGAAGACCCTGGCTACATCAGCATGCAGCTATCCCTTCATCATAGCATCAATGTCTCAAATACTGTTTCAATGGTCAATTTGGAACATTGTATGGTGATAAGGCCCCATTCAAGACATGTGAGTCTCAATACATTGAGGTAGAATTTTATCACATGAAGGGAAGAGAGAAATATACAATAAAGGAAATTACCAAAGTTAATGCTCCATATGGTTTGGAGAAGATTCCAATAAATCCATTTACACATGTGAGTACAGATTATGTGTTACCTATCATTCAAATTGACAAAATAGGCCCAAATAAAAATACTCTTATGGAAAGATCCATAATGTCAATTACGGCAATCGAGCCAGATAACATGGGAGAAATTGGTAACCTACCAAACAGTGATGAAAGCACAAGTGGTGACGTTTTCATTTCATCTGCAGAAATCCAACAGGTCTATACTTCACCAATCAGGCCAGAAGAAGTTATAGCAACATTGGAGGTGAATAATGATTTCAATTCTCAATCCATCATCTCCTCTTTATTTCCCAAAGAAGACCCTTTATCATTAATAGGGTCGGAAATGGAAGATTCTTCTTCAAAATGTGCAAATTTTGACATCTCTTATGATCATGAAAATTTCGTTTTCTCATCTACTATGCAAGTAGAAATGGAAGAAATAGAACATGATGAATAGGAAGAGGAAGATCTTAGAGATGCTCCTCCAGCATTTGAAGAGGGTATCTCTACCACTGTGGATGAACTCAGAGAAATAAATTTGGGTACAGAGAAAGATCCACGCCCCACTTTAATTAGTGCGGCCATGACCCTTGAAGAGCAAGAGATGTATATTTCTTTTCTAAAGAAAAATAAAGATATTTTTTCTTAGAAATATACAGAAATTGCTGGGCTTGATCCTGATGTTTCTACTCATCATTTGGGTTTACCAAAAGAACATCGAGGGTTTAAGCAAGCCGCGAGAAGAACACACCCAACTTATGCTTCCAAAATTGAAGTTGAAGTGGATAATCTAATCAAAGCTAACTTCGTCAGAGAAGTTCAGTATCCTAAGTGGTTGGATAATATTGTCCTTGTAAAGAAGAAGAACGAATAAATTAGGGTTTGCATCGATTTCAGAGATCTTAATCGGTATTGTTCTAAAGATGATTTCCCAGTTCCGATTACAGAACTCTTAATTGATGAGAAGGATGGATATGAAGTACTTTCATTCATGGATGGATATTCCGGATATAATCAGATCCGAATGGCCCTAGAAGATGAGGAATATACAGCCTTCAGATCCCCTCAAGGTGTGTTTTGTTACTGGGTGATGCCCTTTGGTTTAAAGAATGCAGGTGCAACATATCAACGCGCCATGCATCGTATCTTCAAACCTTTCTTAGGGAAGTTTGTTGAATTCTATGTAGACAATTTGGTGGTTAAATCCAAACAACATTCTAATCAATTGGCTGATTTTGAAGTCATATTCCACAAGATTCGACAACATAATTTGAAGATGAACCCCTTAAAATGTTCTTTTGGGGTAACCTCAGGAAAATTCCTCGGCTTTGTTGTACGCCATCATGGTATTGAAGTCGATCCTGAGAAGACCAAGTCAATCCTTGGTATGTCACCTCCTCAGAATTTGAAAGAATTAAGAGGACTTCAAGGAAACTTAGCCTATATTCGACGTTTCATCGCCAATTTGTCAGGCAAAAGTTTACCCTTTACCAAATTATTGAAAAAAGGAGTCACTTACCAGTGGACTGAAGAATGTCAAGAAGCGTTTGATGTTCTCAAGAAATACCTCTTGAGTCCACTAGTACTCATGCCACCTGTTGAAGGAAGACCGCTTATCCTCTATGTGACAGCTCTAGAGCGATCATTGGGTGCCTTTCTTGCTCAAAATAATGATGCTGGGAATGAAAATAGCCTCTACTATCTCAGTAGAACTATGCTTGAAGAAGAAACCTGGTATTCAAGTATTGAGAAGTGCTGCCTGGCATTAATCTTTGCAGTTCAGAAACTGAGACACTACCTGCAACATCACGAGGTCCAATTGGTATCTCACAATAATCCGCTCAAATTCATCCTTAGTCGTCCAATGCTTACAGGACGTCTAGCAAGGTGGGCAGTTATTTTGCAGCAGTTCGAAATTCAGTATGTATCTCAAAAGGCAATAAAGGGCCAAGCTCTGGCTGATTTCCTGGCTGAACATCCTTCAGTGGAAGAAACGTCTTCAGATATTGAACTCCCTGATGAGGAAGTTTTCTCTATTCAAGAGAGTCCTCAAACATGTGAAATGTATTTTGATGGTGCTTCCAGAAGTCCAACAGGGAAGAAAATGGAAAATCCTAAATTCAACAAAGTTGGTTTAGGAATTGTACTCATTTCTCCAGATAAGGCATTGTTACCTTATTCCTTTTTATTGTGGGAAGGTGGTACCAATAATGAATCCGAATACCAAGCTCTTATCACAGGCTTGGAGTTAGCGCTTCAAGCACAAGTGAATCACTTAAAGGTGAATGGTGATTCAGACCTGGTAATCAAACAAGTCAATGGGGATTATGCCATCAGAAAAGAAGAATTAATCCCTTTTTATGATTACGTCAGAGAGTTAATGGCGGAATTCCCTTCATAACCGACATTTTCTTATGTCCCAAGATCACAAAATGATCAAGCTGATGCGCTGGCTAATATAGACACAACTCTAGCAGATCCAAATCGGGACGAGAAAACCATCAGTATTGCCCACCATCATGAAATTTCACTTTATGTTCAAGCCAGAACAGAGGAAATTAATGAAATTAGTCCCATTCCTGAACCGTATGGTCATACTATAGGATGGATGTCACCTATCAGGGAATACCTTCAAAATGGAACACTTCCACCTGATAGAGCCGAGAAAGAACAAATCCGGCGATGTGTGGTCAGTTTTACTCTTTATGATAGCCCAAACCACCTAGAGAAAATTCTTTACAAATATGGTTTTGATGGAGTTATCTTCAGATGCATTGATGGTGAAGAGACAATGGCTATCATGAAAGAAGTGCATGCAGGAGTATGTGGTGCCCACCAGTCTGGACATAGATTGTCTGATCAAATTCAAAGGCTTGGATACTTTTGGCCTTCAATGATACAAGATTGTGTTAATTTCACAAAGAAGTGTCATTCATGCCAAGTACATGCCAACTTCATTCATCAACCTCCAGATTTTCTTTATACAACTAAATACTCGTGGCCATTTGCAACATGGGGAATGGATGTGGTGGGACCTTACCCTTCAGCTACGGCCAAGCAGTTTAAGTACATTCTTACTGCTACTGATTTCTTTTCCAAATGGACAGAGGCAGTACCTCTCAAAGAAGTTAGTTCTAAATGCATTGTTAGCTTCATCAATTCTAACATCATTACTAGATTTGGTGTCCCTCGTACCATATTGATGGACAACGACACCAACTTATGTTCTTCTGAGGTGAAGAAATTGTATCAAGAATACAACATTAAATCCAACCATTCATCTCAGTATCATGCGGCGGCCAATGGCCAAATAGAAGCCTTTAACAAGACTCTTTCAAATATACTGCAAAATATGGTGGATAAATATAAGAGGTCATGGCCTGATAAACTCTTTCATGCTTTATGGGCTTATTTGACTACCACCCGCAATGCAACGCAGTCAACTCCATATTCGTTGGTATATGGAATAGAAGCAGTCTTTCCAATTGAAGTTCAATTGCCCTCACTCAGAGTAGCCATTTGTGATCAGTTATCTACAGATCAGAAATCCCAAAAGCGATTGAATGAATTGGAACAGTTAGATGAGAAAAGATTGTGCAGTTTGCACCACTTTGAAATCTATCAGAATCGAATAGCACGATCTTTTAACAAAAAAGTTCGTCTTCATTCATTCATTCAGGAAGAATTGGTATTAGTTCTCAGAACTCCAATGATACTAGGAAAGAAACCTCCCAAGCTTGAGCCAAAATGGGAAGGACCTTATTCAATACATAGGGTCTACTCCAATGGAGCTTATTCATTAATCTCGATGGATGGAGAACTCATTACTACTCCAACTAATGCCAGATTTTTGAAGAAGTATTTTGTATAATCTACAAAGTATTCACAAGATGTCCCCGCAACATGACACTAAACTGTGCAGCACCAGTTCGTCCTTGCTATATGACCTTAAACTATACAGCAATGGTCTAGTATGACCTTAAACTCCTCCTTGGTCCAGCATGACCTTAAACTATTCACACTTTTGTCCAGCATGAAATTAAACTGAAGAAAAAAAAATCCCTAATCTTTCCTCACTGCATGACATTAAACTGCACAGTCCCCCTTTCATCCTACATGACGCTAAACTGTATTGTCTCTGCAACATGACATTAAAATGTGCAGCACCAGTTTGTCCTTGATATACGACGTTAAACTATACAGCAACGGTCCATGCATAAGACCCTAAACTATTTGAAAGTCCCTTACGTCCGGAAAGACGTTAAACTACATAATCATCAAAGGTCCTGTAAGACCTTAAACTGTACTTATGTCCAGCATGACATTAAACTGCACCATCCACAATCCATGTATATGACCTTAAACTATTCTCCCTTTTGTCCAACATGACACTAAACTGTAGAAAAAATCCCCAATGCGTCCAACATGACGTAAATGGTGTGTTATTTTGTCCTTACCGCATGACATTAAACTGCACAGTCCCTCTTTTTTTGTCCAACATGACGTTAAACTGTATTGTCCCCACCGTCCTAACTACATGACGCTAAACTGTACAGAAAGTCCTTGATATGTCTTACATGACATTAAACTGTATTTTGTCCCTGCTACATGACACTAAACTGTTCAGCACCAATAGTCCTAACTGCAAGACTTTAAACTGCATAGTCCCTTTATATGTCCTACATGACATTAAACTATGCATCGTTAAGGTTGTTGTTACCTCTTGTTTCTCACACCGAGTATGACTCATGTGAGCTTAGAGAAAACCTCAACCGTAACACTCTCTTTGGGCCGCTAACCATGTATAAGTCCCAACAACATTTTTTTTAGGTCGTTGTCCCCAAGAACAACTTGATCATTAATTCATTCTTTAATTGAACTACACAGACTTTGATCCTTGCCTTCCAGGCTGGGTATGTAGGCAACCTCCCATGTTTCATGCCCAAAAACAATCTCTTCACTTCGGTTCACCTTCATCTCATACGATGTTGATTTGTGAAACCGCCCTTAGAATCAATATCTTTACATTTGATTCACTTTCATCCTTGTTATACGACGTTAAACTATACAACACTTTTGTCCGGTATGATAATAAACTACAATACTCTTTGATTTCCTCATTTGAGAGGGAACCATTATTTACATTGATTTTTCAATCATGTTTCATTTCAAAAGACTACGTGCATACATGGTAATGCCTAAACTTTTTATCTCGGGTTAAACCATCATTGCACTAAAGTACCCTTTCACCCTTCACATGTACGAACCAAATTTGTACAAAGGGTAGTTCTAGAACTATTTGGGCTTGATTCCCATCCTTATGGGATACGTAGGAACATTCGAGTGTCCCTCGAATCCAATCCCAAGTCTTTTGGGCCTAACCCCAAATTTCACTTTTAGTCCCTTAGCTGAAAAGTCCTCATGAAAACACACACTGTGTATTAATTATTATGGTCCGAACTCTATGACCCTAAACTAAGATCTCTCATACTTTCATCCTGCATGGCGTTAAACTGCATTTCAAGAACTACGTATAGCTTGATTCTCATTCTTATGAGATGCGTAGTGAAGTCCAAAATTTCAATTCAGGACCCAACCACAACATGATTATGGTTATCATTGACCTATGTATCTCTATATACATTGGAAAATACCCATCTTTATGTGTTATAATCCTAACCTTAAATATTTTCAGATCTTCATAACCCTTTTCATGACTTTTAGTCACAAAAATGTCAAACTTCTGAGAATTATTTTGCCTGACTATGCAGTACGTGCCCATAGGTGGCCTTGCATAAACAGTCCATATAACAGACTTGTCAGTCGAAGGATACTATTTATTTGACTATGCAGCCAATACCCTTAGGTGGCCCTGCATAATTCAACCCCCTAACGGGTTTGTTAAATGATGGTAACTTCATTCTTGGGAAGAATGCCTCTTTTGTCCTTATTTGTCTTAAATGACAGTATGTAGGGATCCACAAAAATAGTCATCCTTAACATACTTGTCCCATATCCTTTTTCAAGATCTGAAAGTATTCAAGTCTATGGCTTATATTCTCCTTCCCTACATTTGGGTCAGACCTTCGTAGGAGTAATATTCATCCAGTTCTTCAATAATCTTGTTTGGAAATATCTTTTCCATATTCAAGTACCTCTTTCCATACAGAAAAATCTATACTTTGGAAGATTTGAATCTCCATAAACTTTCACTGTCTTTTAGCACTAGGAAAGTAAATTTCCGAGAGTTCTTTTTTCCTGACTATGCAGCATGTGCCCATAGGTGGCCTTGCATAAACAGTCTACATAACAGAATTGTTAGCCAAAAGATACTATTTTATTTAACTATGCAGCCAATGCCCTTAGGTGGCCCTGCATAATTCAACCCCCTAACGGGTTTGTTAAATAATGGTAACTTCATTCTTGGAAACTACTTCTTCTGATGCCTTTTAGCTCTGTTTTTTCATATCATTCCTCAGATTCAAATATTCTTAAGCCATAGTTTACATATTTTCTATCATAATTGAGTATGGTAATATGTTTTCAGATAAATTGTCATGGAATTGAATCAATTTTAATCCATTTTGGTCAAAGATATTTCGACCTTAAACATTAGCCTTTGTATGTCCGACATGCATGACTTTAAACTGCCAGATTTCTTGTTTTTCTTTTCACCTCAGAGTCAAATCCTCTTTTCTCTCCGGATCCAACTTTGAGGGGGGACTTTTGTTGACGCTCCTTTCCATCACAGAGTCTAATGACTGAAAAATGGGAAATACCTTAGTCCAAAGTGATTCATCCTTTGAAGAAAAATCAAAAATCGACAAAGGGATGAACAAGGAGAACATTGCCCATAGGTCGCGCAAGTTCCCGCAAGGTCGCGCAAGTACACTTGCGTGCCACCTAGTGGTCGTGCAAGTCTACTTGCGCGACGCCTTATGGTCGTGCAAGTGACTTGCGCGACCTAAGTGATAACTGCCCGGTAACCGCTCAGGGTCTTCTCCTGCCTATAAATAGACCCTGTGGGCCCCCCATTCGAGAGGAATTTTTTTCCAGAAACTCGGATTGAAGCTCCCGACACCCAAGTCTCTTCTCAAAGCTTCCGGAACACTTCTAAGGTAATTTCTTACCTAGAACGGAAGATCTAAAGAGATGAAGGAAAGCCTAAGTATTGAAACTCATCAAAACTTGTGCACCTGAGTGGCTATCCCTTAAGGGATGTGGCCACACTTGCGCGCCACCTTACTCCTTCGATAGAACTTGCGCGTCCCTTTTCTGGAAGAACCTCAAGAGGATTTTTTTTCCAGAAACTCGGATTGAAGCTCCCAACGCCCAAGTCTCTTCTCAAAGCTTTAGGAACACTTCTAAGGTAATTTCTTACCTAGAACGGAAGATCTAAAGAGAGGAAGGAAAGCCTAAGTGTTGAAACTCATCAACACTTGCGCGCCTGAGTGGATAGCTCTTAAGGGAAGTGGCCACACTTGCGCGCCACCTTACTCCTTCGATAGAACTTGCACGTCCCTTTTCTGGAAGAACCTCAAGAGGATTCTAAAGGCTTTAATAAATAGTCGCTCAAGTATTTCAATACTGGTTGACCATCGCACAAGTACACCATGTGTCGCACAGGCATACCTGCGTGACCAATACTTGCGCGCCCCCGCAGTACCTGCGCGCCTTCCAAGACTTGCACTCCCCTTCCTTTTTGGGTGCCTTTCTTTCCCATTTCACCACTCTTAATCCATTACACCTTTCCTTTTCAAGATTCAGTCTTTAAGAAACTCTTCAAATCCATTTATGGCATGATTTCTTGATTTGACTTCCTTATCTGAAAGGAATTCTGTGGAATATCTCTCAAAACCTAGTGATTTAAATATCTTTATGTCACTAAATATGGAGAGTTAATTCATTCAACCTCATCCTTTAAGATGAGAGAATCCTTAACCTGGGTCTCCTTTTCAGGAATAATCCCCAGTCATAAGTCCTCTAATTTGGGCATCCTTCTTAGGAGTAAGCCCCATATCCCCTAACCTAGGCTTCCTTTTCAGGAGTAATCCCCCGTCTCAAATATGGGCATCTTCCTTAGGAGTAAGCCCCAATTCTTAATGTTCCCAAATCTGGGCATCCTCTTAGGAGTAAGCCCCAGTCCCCTAATTTGGGCATCCTCCTCATAAGTAAGCCCCAAAACTTAATCCTTAACTTGGGCCTCCTTTTCAGAAATAAGTCCTAGTCATAATCCCTAACCTGGGCCTCCTTTTCAGGAGTAAGCCCCAGTCATAATTTTGGGCTTCCTTTTCAGGAGTAAGCCCCAAGTCCCTTAAATTCTCTTTAACCAGTCCTAAATTACGTTTTATATGGGATTCCTTCTCTGGAGTAAAACCCAATTATCAATCCTCTCCTAATTTGGGTTTCCTTTTCAGGAATAAGTCCCAAGTTAGAGTATTCAAATCTCCATGAAGTACATATACCTTTTGTGGACCCTGTTCCTGGATTTTCTCCTTAAAGTAAATCCTAACCTTCATTTATCTGGGCAGTCATACATACATAAAGCCCCAAACCATTTCTTATGATTACATCTTTTATGGCCCAATTTTCTATTTTATTACCAATACCTCTTGTTTCTCACACCGATCATGACTCACATGAGCTTATAGGGTAAAAGTAATTATGACATCCTGCTTTGATCCATCAATCATAAACATCATACTCCCTTACTCGAACTACGTGGGTTCTGAATCCTTTTCCAAAACAAAGGATACGTAGGTAGCCCATCTACGGGTTTGATCCCAACTCTAAAATAATTCATGTCCTTCTAAATGACAATAAACTTCAAGTGCCCCACTGAGTGGCTTTAAAACCAGCCTAGTCATCATAATGACCAAGAGACTTTTATATAAATGTTTTGAAGGATACCATTGACCAAGAATCTCTAAATAGATATAGATGATTCTCTATTGATGAAGAACCTCGAATACATATAAAAGATTCTCTAAATTTCTTACATATTTAATCATTGATTGTAAAAACTGAAGGAAAGCTCATTTTATACTTGGTAATGTAATAAGGATTCACGAACATAACTTAAATCTATAAAGAGAGTCCCGGAATAGACAATAATTCCCCTCAAAAAGGTGTGATGAGTCCGACCTCCCATCCTCTCGACCAATGAAAATTCTTAAGCCTCATCAGTTCACAAACTAATGAAGCGCCTACCTTTGGAAAGTAGGTCCAAATGGATATGGAATCATTGGATTTTTCCGGTTCTACGAACAAACCCGTTAGAAACCGATCAGAACGTTTGAATCTCCCATCCAGGAGGTCATCCCTGAATTCCGAGGGAAACAACAAATCAACTGTACCTCAATCTGACGCACGGTGTGACCAGTATAGCTAAAAGTGTCTGATATCAGTTTGAAATTGACATTAACTTTAGAAAACAACACAAGTGACATACGGAAAACTGAGCAAACACGTTCGTATTATTTTGAAACTTTAGGACAACAATACATGAGTCATTTTTGAGGTGTAATAATCAACCTCACATCAATCTAGTGCACAGTGTGACCGGTATGGATAAAAGTGTCTAATATCAGTTTCAAATTGACATTAACTTTAGAAAACAACACAAGTGACATACGAAAAACCAATAAAATGAATTCAGACTGTTTTGATACTTTAGGAAAACAATCCATGAAACATTTTTGACATGTAAAAATTGACCACACCTCAATCCGACGCATAGTGTGATCGGTATGGATAAAAGTGTTTGATATCAGTTTGAAATTGACATTAACTTTAGAAAAAAACACTACTAACATACAAAATACCTAGAAAACACGTTTGTATTGTTTTGATACTTTAGGAAAACGATCCATGTGTCATTTTGGACGTAAACAAATCGACCTCACCTCAATCCGACGCACGGTGTGACCGGTATGGCTAAAAGTTTCTGATACCAGTTTCAAATTGACATTAACTTTAGAAAACAACAGAAGTGACTTACGAAAAACCAAGAAAACGCATTCGTATTGTTTTGATAATTTAGGAAAACGATCCATGAGTCATTTTTGACGTGTATGAATCAACCGCACCTCAATCAGACGCATGGTGTGATCGGTATGTCTAAAAGTGTCTGATATCAGTTTCAAATTGACATTAACTTTAGAAAACAACACAAGTGACATACGAAAAACTGAGAAAATGCATTCGGATTGTTTTGATACTTTAGGAAAATGATCCATGAGTCATTTTTGATGTGTAAGAATTGACCACACCTCAATCTAATGCACAGTGTGACCGGTATGGCTAAAAGTGTCTCATATCAGTTTCAAATTGACATAAACTTTAGAAAACAACACTACTACCATACGGAAATCCGAGAAAACCCATTCATATTGTTTTGATACTTTGGGAAAACGATCAATGAGTCATTTTTGAGGTGTAAAAATTAACCGTACCTCAATCCAACGCACGGTGTGACTGGTATGGCTAAAAGTGTATGATATCAGTTTTAAATTGACATTAACTTTAGAAAACAACACAAGTGACATATTGAAACCCAATAAAACGAGTTTGGATTGTTTTGAAACTTTAGTACAATGATCTATGAGTCATTTTTAACATGTACGAATCAACAACACCTCAATATGATGCACGGTGTGACCGGTATGGATAAAAGTGTCTGATATCAGTTTCAAATTGACATAAACTTTAGAAAACAACACTAGTAACATACAAAAAACCAAGAAATAGCATTCATATTGTTTTTATACTTTAGAAAAATGATCCATGAGTCATTTTTGAGGTGTACGAATCGACCTCACCTCAATTAGACGCACAGTGTGACTGTTATGGCTAAAAGTTTATGATATCAGTTTCAAATTGACATAAACTTTAGAAAACAACACAAGTGACATAAGGAAAACCAAGAAAATGCATTAGGATTGTTTTGATAATTTAGTAAAACGATCCATGGGTAATTATTGATGTGTACGAATTGAACACACCTCAATCCGATGCACGGTGTGACCGGTATGGCTAAAGGTGTCTGATATCAGTTTGAAATTGACATTAACTTTAGAAAACAACACTACTGACATACATAATACTGAGAAAATGCATTCTTATTGTTTTGATATTTTAGGACAATGATCCATGAGTCATTTATGACATGTAAGAATCAACCGTACCTCAATCTAACGCACGTTGTGACCGGTATGGCTAAAAGTGTCAGATATCAGTTTGAAATTGACATTAACTTTAGAAAACAACACAATTGACATACAAAAAAGTGAGAAAACGCATTCGGATTGTTTTTATACTTTAGGAAAACAATAAATGAGTCATTTTTGAGGTGTATGAATTGAACGCACCTCAATCCGACGCACGGTGTGACCGGTATGGATAAAAGTGTCTGATATCACTTTGAAATTGACATAAACTTTAGAAAACAACACAAGTGACATACATAAAACGAAAAAAACATGTTCGGATTGTTTTGATACTTTTGGAAAATGATCCATGAGTCATTTTTGAGGTGTAATAATTGACCACACCTCAATCCGACACACGATGTGACCTTTATGGATAAAAGTGTCTGATATCAGTTTGAAATTGACATTAACTTTAGAAAACAACACTACTGACATACAGAATACCAAGCAAATGCATTCGGATTGTTTTGATATTTTAGGACAATGATATATGAGTCAGTTTTGACATGTATGAATCAAATTCACCTCAATCTGATGCATGGTGTAACTGGTATGACTAAAAGTATCTGATATCAGTTTGAAATTGACATTAACTTTAGAAAACAACACAAGTGACATACAGAAAACCAAGAAAACGCATTCGGATTGTTTTGATAATTTAGGAAAAAAAATCCATGAGTCATTTTTGAGGTTTACAAATCCACCGCAACTCAATCCGACGCACGGTGTGACCGTTATGGCTAAAAGTGTCTGATATCAGTTAGAAATTGACATTAACTTTAGAAAACAACACAAGTGACATACAGAAAACCGAGAAAATGCGTTCAGATTGTTTTGATACTTTTGGATAATGATCCATGAGTCATTTGTGAGGTGTAAGAATCTACTTCACCTCAATCTGACACGCGGTGTGACTGGTATGGATAAAAGTGTCTGATATCAGTTTGAAATTGACATTAACTTTAGAAAACAACACAAGTGACATACAGAAAACCGAGAAAATGCATTCGGATTGTTTTAAAACTTTAGTAAAACGATCCATGAGTCATTTTTGACATGTACGAATCGACCGAACATCAATCAGACACATGGTGTAATCGTTATGGCTAAAAGTGTCTGATATCAGTTTGAAATTGACATTAACTTTAGAAAACAACACAAGTGACATATGGAAAACTAAGAAAACGCGTTCAGATTGTTTTGATACTTTAGGAAAAAAAATCCATGTGTCATTTTTGAGGTGTACGAATTTACCACATATTAATACGACACACGGTGTGACTGGTATGGCTAAAAGTGTCTGATATCAATTTTAAATTGACATTAACTTTAGAAAACAACACAAGTGACATACAGAAAACTGAGAAAATGTGTTCGGATTGTTTTGATACATTAAGAAAATTATCCATTAGTCATTTGTGATGTGTACGAATCAACTGTACCTCAATCCGACACATGGTGTGACCGGTATGGCTAAAAGTGTCTGATATGAGTTTCAAATTGACATAAACTTTAGAAAACAACACTACTAACATAAGGAAAACTGAGCAAACACGTTCGGATTATTTTGATACTTTAGGAAAACGATCCATGTGTCATTTTTGAGGTGTAAGAATCAACTGCACCTCAATACGACACATAGTACGATCGGTATGGCTAAAATTGTCTGATATCAGTTTCAAATTGATATAAACTTTAGAAAACAACACTACTAACATAAAACATACCAAGTAAACATGTTCGTATTGTTTTGATACTTTAGGAAAATGATCCATGAGTCATTTGGGACGTGTAAGAATCAACCTCACCTCAATCCGATGCACGGTGTGAGCGGTATGGCTAAAAGTGTCTGATATCAGTTTGAAATTGACATTAACTTTAGAAAACAACATTACTGACATACAGAATACTGAGAAAACGCATTTGTATTGTTTTGATATTTTTGGACAACGATCCATGAGTCATTTTTGATGTGTAAGAATCAACCACACCTCAATCCAACGCACGGTGTGACCAGTATGGCTAAAAGTGTCTAATATCAGTTTGAAATTGACATTAACTTTAGAAAACAACATAAGTGACATACGAAAAACTGATAAAAAACGTTCGGATTGTTTTGATACTTTAGGAAAAAAATCCATGAGTTATTTTTGAGGTTTATGAATCGACCACACCTCAATTCGATACACAGTGTGACCGGTATGGCTAAAAGTGTCTGATATCGGTTTGAAATTGACATTAACTTTAGAAAACAACACAAGTGACATATGAAAAACCAAGAAAACGTGTTCAGATTGTTTTGATACTTTTGGAAAATGATACATGAGTCATTTGTGAGGTGTATGAATCAACCGCACCTCAATCCAATGCACGATGTGACCGGTATGGCTAAATGTTTCTAATATCAGTTTGAAATTGACATTAACTTTAGAAAACAACACCAATGACATACAGAAAACTGAGAAAACGCGTTCAGATTGTTTTGATACTTTAGGAAAATGATCCATGAGTAATTTTTGACGTGTATGAATTGACCGCACTTCAATATGATGCACAGTGTGACCAGTATGGCTAAAAGTTTCTGATATCAGTTTGAAATTGACATTAACTTTAGAAAACAACACTACTAACATACGAAATATTGAGAAAATGAGTTCGGATTGTTTTGATACTTTAGGAAAATGATCCATGAGTAATTTTTGATGTGTAATAATCAACCGTACCTCAATCCGATGCATGGTGTGACTGGTATTGATAAAAGTGTCTGATATCATTTTCAAATTGACATAAACTTTAGAAAACAACACAAGTGACATACAGAAAACCCATAAAAAACGTTCAGATTGTTTTGATACTTTAGGACAAAGATCCATGAGTAATTTGTGACGTGTACGAATCAACCGTACCTCAATCCGACACATGGTGTGACTGGTAAAGCTTTTCATTAGATAAAGAATCGGTATTTATTAAATGAGATAAATCATCCAAAAACATATTGATTTTACATTATTCCCTTTCATTGTTTTCAGAATGAAAACATTTGAGTTTATCATTTCCATATTTTAGTTTCAAATTTCCATATTAATGTATTCTTTCATATTAATGTTTTAATTTATTTCATTATTATATTACTAATATAATATTTGTTTTCTTATATAGGTGATTTTTTTCCCTTAAGTTCGGATGCTCTATTTGGAAACAAATACCATGGACGACAATTTATGAGAGAGGATCATGGATATCAAAGGATGAAACATTAATGTTTATAACTGTTGTTGGATAATTGTAATTGTAACCATGTAAAAAATTGTTTGAAATGTATATAGCAGTGTGTTTTTTTTGTATTCACAATGTTAAGTAAATGTATATAGCATTGTTTGTCAAAATATTGTGTGCGGGTGCTGTTTTGTATAGGTGTACAGGTGCTATTTTGTGCAGGTGTGCAGGTGCTGGTTTGTGCAAGTGCTGGTTCTGTAGGTGCAGGGTAAGGTTCCTTTATCAGCTCTTTTTTAGCACTGATAAAGGGGTGACTTTATCAACACTATCTTGAGTGCTGATAAAGGACACCTTTATCAGCGATATCTTGAGCGCTTATAATAGGGCCCTTTATCAGCGCTGAAAAATCACTGATAAAGGTGTCCTTTATCAGTGCTTAAGATAGCACTGATAAAGGCACCCCTTTATTAGCACTAAAAAAGCACTGTTAATGCCGTCATAGATAATGGGTGGGTCCCCTTTATCAGTGCTCCAAAAAGCACTGATAAAGGCAAACTTTATCAGTGCAAAAAAAATGCACTGATAAAGGGTGTCCTTTATCAGCACTTTTCGGAGTGCTGATAAAGGGGACCCCCCCTTTATCTTCGCCGGCATTAACACCACTTTTCCAATACTGTTAATGTCAGTTTTTAGTGCTGATAAAATCCCAAGTTGTAGTAGTGGTTGCTGATATGAACATGTACCTTGGAGAAGGGAAACAAGTAAATCCAGTGAAGGAGGATCAAGAGTAGGTGAGCCATCGGGTGTGGTAGCATAATTAGGCTCTGGGGTGGTAGGTATGAAAGGATTATGAGTGTAAACCTGGAAAAATCTTGATCCAAAAAAATTACTAGGATTAGTTGATGGTGATAGTGTATCAAGAGTATATAGCATAACATAACTTTAGAATTAGGAATAACAGGTGATGGTGGGAAATTAGGAACAAAAAAGACAGAGGGTTTGAAAAAGGAAACATCATCTAAGACAACATAATAAAACAAATATTGAGTAAATTAGTGATATTTGCATTGAGTTTGAGAATATCTATGAAATTTTTCTTTGACAGTGTGTGCATAAAACTTGGAAATCAAGTGGAGAGTATCTAAAATATAACACACACAACCAAAAGTATGAATAAGCGATGAATGAGGAGATGTGTTTGGGAACAAATAATGGAATAGGGTCTCCACATTGAGAATACATGATGGAAGTCTATTGACAAGATAAGTGGTGTGAGAATGGAATCTTCCCAAAAAATGGCCAGAAATTTCATCTAAAATAAAATTGAATAGGAAACTTCTAATAGATTTTGGTCTTTATGTTTGAAAACACCATTTTTTTGAGGTGTATCAAGATATGAAGCTTGATAAAAAAAATACCAATTTTATCCAAAAAAGACTATAATGGGCTAGAAAAATACTCATGACCATTGTTTGAGTGAAAAAAATAAGTTTAGCATAACACCGTGTAGTGATTTTATGATAATAGGGGAAGAAAACAAAAAAAAATTAGAACGAGTTTTCAAAAAATAAACCAATTCATAAGTAAAAAAATCATCAATGAAGGTGAAAATATTTTAAGGGTTTCAAAGAGTCTAATAATGATTATGAAAACATGTGTGTAGAGACCCGAAGCTTGATGTACATGGACATTACATTACTTTAGCAGAATAATTAATACATAACAAAAACAGACACACAAGGATCGTAATAGTTTAGTGTCTTTGGGAAATCGGAATATAATCTTCTAATCATGGTGAAATATCTTCAACATCTCCCATACGATCTTCCCCTTTTTGTTTTCTTACCTAAAACCTTTCTTTAAATCCTAGGGAAAAGAAAACATATAAAGGGTGAGCTCAAATGCTCAGTAAGAGTAAGCATGGAAAAAATAAAACAAATCATATACATTTGAACTTCAAAACATGAACATAATATTTAAACATCAGAATCTTGAGCAATGACATAAATCATGGAAGTATGTAAGGCATAGATCATAAAGAAACATTAATCATGATAAAATAGCATGGGAATTAAACATGTAATTGTGGAAAACCATTAGGCACATGATATGATTTCCATAGTAGCCAAGGCATTGCTTCCAAGACCATCTTAGTGGAAAAAGGCCCTTTCTGAATCGAGTTCACTCATCGTTCCAGTCCAGTATTACTGAACTAGTTTAACTTTCCATTCCAGCCATGTATATCTCATGATATATAAATCTTTACCCAATGCATTGGAGGGAGATAAAGGTCCCACCAATCTCACAATTAAATCATTCTTACTTGTGCCACAAAATAAACATACATCATTCATAAAAACCCAATAAATAAAATGGGTTTCATAAACATCATCCCATAATCACATAATCCATATAAAAGAAACAAATATCATTTCATAATAAGAAAAGTGAAACCATGTAAATCATAGAGACATTATACTTGAAACATACACATATGAAATAATTTCATCTTATATGAAAAATGGTTTTGATAAAACACTTGAAATGAATTCTTGAGGAAAATATCCTTTCTTCTTCAAAATCATTTTCTTTTCACAAAATGTCATGCAATTTTAAAAGAAAAGGATTTTTTTGAAAATAGTCATGAAATATTTTGGAGTAAGCTTCATGAAAATAAGGCTTTATAAAACTGTAAAAATCCTTTCATGTCGTATACGTTAAAAAAAACATTCTTCTCGTACTTTTGTCGGAAAAGTCAAAAAAGTACCTTTTAGGGTAAATAAAAAAAAGATTCCTTCCATACCAAGGGGTAAAAGTCAAAATGGGTAAAAAGGAATTTAAACATAAATGAATAAAATTTTATAAAACATGTACATGGATGATGCCAATAACCCCAGTAAACACTTATGAATAAGAAATCTCGGATAAAAATGAGATTTGCAAAATTATCCCTTACCTTAGGTCCGATATGCTTCGTACGTATCCGAACCTCCTGTATAATGATTTAAATAATGTCATTGACTTATTACATAATAATATTAATTGTTATGATATCATATATGTTTCACTTATGACTTTATATTACCCGTTCTTTTGTAAATTCCATGTTAAAGTAGCGTTTTGGGTAAAATCATTTCATTTATCGTATGTGTTTTGACTTGTCATTATTGATATTATTACTTATATCCTAATTTACATAATTCCAGAATGTAAAACATTATTTATATATATATAATATATTCATCATATACATATATATATTATAGATCGATAAAAGGAATGAAATACACCGTTCATGGAGACGGTAGGCCGTACGTACGCATGAACGCTGTTTTCGTTTCCTTATTGAATTGAATGAAACTAAATAAATGACATATATATATATATACACATAAATCTATTAGCATTATTATTTCATATATTTCATTATTATTCATTATATAAACTTTATGATCATTCATGTATGGTTAACATGGAGAATGAATCTCATCGCGTCGTGGAGACGGTAGTCCGTACGTACGCACGAGCGATGATATCGTTCCCATAATTATTGAATAGAATTGGAGTGGATGATATAATATATCAGAATCATTATGATTTTATAATAACCATATATAGTTATTCTTTACACCATTATACCCATCCATGTAATGTGTTGGTGGAAAAACAGATTTCACAACGGCGTGGAGACGGTATTCCGTACGTACGCACGCGTGTTGATTTTGTTTTCCGTAGGATGGATAGATGGTGAAATAGGGTTGTTTAATACTTATAATAACGTATCAGTATATGAGTTATACTGATGTTATTACTTCAAAATGAAACAACTAAGTAAGAATAAGTGGAAGAAGAAATAGAGTTGAAAGAATCGGTAACGGACATTACCTCTTCTTTGAAGCGCCTCTTTGAGACCTCCTCTTAGGGCACTAAAATTGGTCTTTGAAGAAGACCAGAAACTCTAGGATGTTTCTATGGAAGTGGAGAAGAGAATTTGGCAGGGGTTTTCCGAGCTTGAAGGCTCAAAGTGGTGTGAGTAAGAGAGGGAGGAGGTTCCCTTTTATAAGGGAGGAGAGGGGCACCTTTGGAAAAACTAAAAATATTATTTTATTATAAAATCATATTCGGTTTTTAATAGCTCCAAATTGAGTTATTTTGAAGCTAAGGTGGGGATGGGTCGAAATCCTCTCATCCAATATAATTTAGACATATTTAGGATTCTATTTTAACCTTATCATTTAGATTTAACCTTAAGTTAAATAATTTTACTTTTACAGTGTCTTCTTGTTTTCTTACACTATAAGGTTAATAAACTTCCCATAACAAGCCAAACGAACCCCAAGTTATTTATTATTAATATATATAACTTTATCTAAGTCATTTTTCCGATCCTTAGATTTTTAGGAATAAAATAACAATTAATAATATAATATTTGTTTTAAAAAACTATTTTATGTCAATTTTGACACTATTTGGTAATTGATTTTTGTGAAAATCATAACAGAATGATTAGTTTGAAACAAAGTTAACTAAATCAATAATAACATGTCATATTAACCTATAAAATTAGTGGAATTCGTAAAAAGTCTCAAATTACATTTATTTGGGTATTTATAACATCAATTATGTCAATATTTCATTAATAAGATAATTATTGCATCATCTTTGTGTCATAAATAAATTAAATTATTTAATGTCTAAAAATTATAAATAAAATACCATTATGTAGGAAATAGTTTTATATTTTTAATGAATATTTATAGTCTAATTTATCTTATGTATAACCCTATATTAAAAATGATTTACTTATTAAACATTGATTCTAACTATTTTAACCCTTCTTTAAATAAATTAATATTAAATGTCCTAATCTAATCCAAGTGGGCCTAAATGGTCATATTTTATTCCTAAGGTTGTTTTTGGTCGAATTACACTTATCCAATAGAATTAGGACATGTGTTAGGGTAAAAATAATATCATTTTTACCCTTAATTATCCTATTTACTTTTAACCGTGGTAAATAAAAGTAAAAAGTTACTATTCACCAAAAAATATTTTCATCTCATTGAACCACATTTTAGTACTTGATATTAACAGTGTCTCTCGGATTTTTGAAATTCCACTCACAGAAGTGGTAAAATTAAGTTTTATGAAAAATTCAGTTTTTTAACTACCACTTAGTGGTTTCACTATTCATCAAAAAATGAAAGTTTCCAGAAAAATACCAAAAATTATGTCTAAGCTATATTTGATATTATGAATTCAAAAATGATGTCTATTTTACCAAATTAAAAACATATCAGTTACATTAATTTAAAAATTAATTCCCGTCGTCAAAACAAATAGCGTGTTTTTAAGAGATAATAACTATCAAAAGATTGACACTTGTTTATGTCTGGTTTAAATGTAAAATTACATCCAATGACCAAAATTGTATTAAATGGTAAAAATATATTCTAAATATACTTTAAAACCACTCAAATTAATAGTTTATCACTATTAATTATTTCGATAAAAAAAGTTGTTTTTAATTAAAATTTAGTAATTTTCAATATTCATCAGAATATGAAAGTTATCCGAAAAGTACCAAAATTTCACCCTAAGCTAATTTCGATATTCCGAATCCAAAAATGAAGTCCATTTTGAAAGATAAAGTTTATAAAATTTCAAAAAGTGGGTATTACTATTCATAACGGCTAGTTCATAATAATATTATAACAATATCTCGTTTAGTAAAACTCGGTATTGTGTACTACACACGCTATCGAGGAAGGTATTTATTGCGTATAATGCAAGCCAAGTCAGGGATGCGTGTTGTTCAATCTCCTTTTGGTGTAGCATACAACACAAGACATTAATGAAATTAAAAAGAATATTTTTCATAAAATCTCGGGGTGTTACATTCTACCTCCATTAAAATGAATTTCGCCCTCGAAATTTGTCAGGGTTAAAAACGGTTTACTACTCGAAAGTTTCTTTAATAGAAACCCAGATCGTAAAAATGAATACCAAAACTTGGCTTTAAAAACTAAAGTATGAAATGTAACGATTACCTAAATTAACTCATCACTAGGTTTTCACGTAGGAGAACATAGGTGAAAATATAGATATGGAAGAAAAATATAACCATCAAGTTATGATGGAGAGTGGTAGAGAACATGGCTATAAAAAATCCAACAATCACAAATCCATAAATTTGTGATGATCTAGGGTACCATCTGATTCATCAGATATAAGGGAACTAGGACAACATTTTTGGTTTTCAAGATCATTTCCCTAAAGATGAAGAATTTGAATTAGAATAAATACTTAATTTATTTTGGTACAATCTCACTGTTGTTCGTGCCTTGAACAATTTCCACTTCATCTCTTAAATAAATGAAGTTGAATTTGTTATTCGTGAAGTGTTAACAGATCATGTGATAGAATGACGGGTCATTCCATCTGTCTCAAACAAAAGGTTAGAAAAAGTTATTAAATATACATAAGTCGATCTATAGTGAGATTAATAATATATGGTTCCTAAAATTGACTTATACTTCATATATAATACTGCTTAATATAATAAAACTAGTTTCTACTAAACATGGACTTCCTGTAGGCCAGTGGTAGGCGATAAAGGCCAGTCGCACTTCGGTTGTGGGTTCGATTCCCACAGCCTTGTCTGACGCGATGGGCTATTGGCCGTCCTGCAGGTTTTTTTTTTCTAAAACTACAGTACTATAACATCCCATCAATAATATCGAAAAAATTTCTATCCTTAAACAATACTAACTTTTGTCCAACATAATCCATTCTAATCTTTATCTAAAATACTTTGGTCCAAGCTCATAGTATAAAGAAAAATATTACTTGAAATGTCATCAACCAACCATCATTTATCCCCCATATATCTTGTTGGTCACATTCCAATCATGTGAATACCTTAATCATGTATTCTCTTGAAAAATGAATACCCATTAAACCTTAGTGAAAACATGAATTCTATCAAAAGTTAACTCTTTCCACATACCAAAATCCAAAAATTCTATATACTCAAACCATGATATAACCTTCTCCTTATATCAGTCATGATCTCATGAATACTATCAAACATTTAATTTTATCCTTATCCCTTCATTATGCTCATATCATCTACTTTCCAAAAATATCTGAATAACCTTTCATGGTTACTGGTACCATTCATCATACACATTCAAAAAATAAGGAAAGACAACAGTGTAACAATCCTTAGATGTCTCTTTATTCCATAGTACCATGAGATTACTTATACAACATTACACTTGATAAACATGTAATCATTCCACTACCTTCTTAAACCATTAACCGAGCTTCAACAATTCTTTCATCTCACATATCATTTGTAGTCTCTTCATCGTCATCAACATAAATACTACCCATACGACCATACTAATTCTCTTCATGAGACTTTCCCTTAGGGCATTGGTTTGCATAATGCCCGTACATTCCACATTTAAAACATTTAACCATTGTTGACATCGTAGCAATACCATTATCCTCATCCATGGTGTTAACCGAACCTTTTCCTTTGCACTTACTAGCTTTGTGTCCTTCTTTTCCACACCCAAAGCATCTTCCAGTTCCTTTGAAACAATCTCCCCGATGCCTCTTCCCACATGATTTACATGAGGGAAATTGAACTTTCTTTCCTCTATGATCATCATGAAACTCCATCTTTCTCTTATTATCTGAGTCGGGAAACTTACCAAAGTTGAGATTATTGATCATATTATGAGATTGCTGATTAGGCATAATAACGATGTTTGGACTTCCAAATCCCGTTTCATTTGGTTTATCATGAAGAATATCATTCCATTGTCCTTCATATCCTCCATTATAATGAATCTTCTTATTTCCAGCCATTTTCTAAAACCCAAAAAGAATAGTGTGAGAGGAAAAAATCATGCTAGGGAAAATAACATAGTAAAGGGGGAGCACCCTCAATATCTAACATCTTAGGTTGAATTCTAAGATCGTTACCGTAGTTCTAGGACTATATCCTATATGTATACTTATCCTTAGGGACATCCCTAGACATACCTTAGAAATATCTCTAGGGATCTCACTAACATTTTCACATCCTAGTTTCCAAAGGATGACTAAACCTTTCCTCTGATACCAACTGTAGAGACCCGAAGCTTGATGTACATGGAAATTACATTACTTTAGAGGAATAATTAATACATAACAAAAACAGACACACAAGGATCGTAATAGTTTAGTGTCTTTGGAAAATCGGAATATAATCTTCTAATCGTGGTGAAAGATCTTCAACATCTCCCATAAGATCTTCCCCTTTTTGTTTTCTTACCTAAAACCTTTCTTTAAATCCTATGGAAAAGAAAACATATAAAGGGTGAGATCAAATTCTCAGTAAGGGTAAGCATGGAGAAAATAAAACAAATCATATACATTTGAACTTCAAAACATGAACATAATATTTAAACATCAGAATCTTGAGCAATGACATAAATCATGGAAGTATTCAAGGAATAGATCATAAAGAAACATTAATCATGATAAAATAGCATGGGAATTAAACATGTAATTGTGGCAAACCATTAGGCACATGATATGATTTCCATAGTAGCCAAGGCATTGCTTCCAAGACCATCTTAGTGGACAAAGTCCATTTCTAAATCGAGTTCACTCCTCGTTCCAGTCCTGTATTACTGAACTGGTTTAACTTGCCGTTCCAGCCATGTCTATCTCATGAGATATAAATCTTTACCCAATGAATTGGAGGGATATATAGGTCCCACCCATCTCATAATGAAATCATTCTTACTTGTGCCACAAAATAAACATACATCATTCATAAAAACCCAATAAATAAAATGGGTTTCATAAACACCATCCCATCATCACATAATCCATATAAAAGAAATGGATATCATTTCATAATAAGAAAAGTGAAACCATGTAAATCATATAGACATTATACTTGAAACATACACATATGAAATAATTTCATCTTAGATGAAAAATGGTTTTGATAAAACACTTGAAATGAATTTTTGAGGAAAATATCCTTTCTTCTTCAAAATCATTTTCTTTTCACAAAATGTCATGAAATTTTAAAAGAAAAGGATTTTGTTGAAAATAGTCATGAAATATTTTGGAGGAAGCTTCATGAAAATAAGGCTTTATAAAACCGTAAAAATCCTTTCATGTCATATACGTTAAAAAAAACATTCTTCTCGTGCTTTTGTCGGAAAAGTCAAAAAAGTACCTTTTAGGGTAAATAAAAAAAAGATTCCTTCCATACCAAGGGGTAGAAGTCAAAATGGGTAAAAATTAATTTAAACATACATGAATACACTTTTATAAAACATGGACATGGATTATAGCAATAACCCTAGTAAACACTTATGAATAAGCAATCTCGGATAAAAATGAGATTTGCACAATTATCCCTTACCTTAGGTCTGATATGCTTCGTACGTATCCGAACCTCCTGTATAATGATTTAAATAATGTCATTGACTTATTACAGAATCTTATTTGTTGTTATTATATCATATATGTTTCACTTATGACTTTATATTACCCGTTCTTTTGTAAATTCCATGTTAAAGCAGCGTTTTGGGTAAAATCATTTCATTTATCGTATGTGTTTCGACTTGTCGTTCTTGATATTATTACTTATATCCTGATTTACATAATTCCAGAATGTAAAACATTATTTATATATATAATATATATTCATCATATAAATATATATATATTATAGATCGATAAAAGGAATTAAATACACCGTTCATGGAGACGGTAGGTCGTACGTACGCATGAACGATGTTTTCGTTTCCTTATTGAATTGAATGAAACTAAATAGATGACATAAATATATATATACATAAATTTAGTAGCATTATTATTTTATATATTTCATTATTATTAATTATATAAACTTTATGATCATTCATGTTGAAACGCACGACCGATTGTCACCTATCGACCGGTCAAAGTTCCGGTGCTCTGCTAATGTTTATAGCAGCACTCGGGTCGAATCCTCGACGATGATACTTTGAAATAGTCGTTTGTTTTTAGTTAATTGTATTCTGACTGGGGGGTTTGTTTGTAGATCTTATGAAATAATTTATGGATGATGTTTGATTCAAAAAATTGATAAATATTGGGGTGAGTTCATTATTAGGGAGTTAAGCTTGTGATATCCTTGAGCTTTGCTTTATATTGCATTTAAATTAACACCCACTTCACAAGTTGACGTCGATTAGAATTACTAAGTGTTAAGGCTTTAATCCAAACCTTAACTTAACTAGTATTCTAAAATCAATCAGTACTTGTTTATGGTAGTGTATTTATGGTTCCAATAATCCATGGAAACCACATGCTAAACAAAAGATGTCATTAATCCATGACATATTAAGTCCAACATACACAATGTTAAATTAACGAATACTCATCGAGAAAATACTCTCAATCACTTAACATGTAACATCCCAAATAAGTAATGAATAATAGATATTTTTATCTATGTCTATTAATGATTAAGATAGTGTTATAGAGGCTTAAAATGAAAATAAATACAATCTTATGCATGGAATACACTAATATTCTTACAAGATTGTTTTACTGCCTTTTGATGGCAAACCATTTTTGAATCTATATTTTGACAATTTTATAAACTATATTTGTCAAAATAAACTTATTCTTTATGATTGGGAAATCAAAATTTACTTTGTGTGAATTTTTGGTATTTTTCTGACAATGTTCATTTTTTAATGAATAGTGAAAAATACTGCATTTTACATTAAAACTTCTTTTTAATCTAATTTATTTATATGATTAGATTATCTTTTGAATTTTTCTTAATGTGTAATATGAATATATTTTTACCATTTTATCCAATGGTGGTCATTGTAATCAATTTAACTTTGAAATTAGACTTAAACTGGTGTCAATCTTTTGATACTTATTGTTTTGTGAAAACACGCTATTTGCTCTGGCAGCGGGAATTAATTATTAAATTAATTAATTTGACTTATATGTATTGAATTTTGTAAAATAGACTTTATTTTTGAATTCGGAATATCAAATATAGCTTAGGGTGAATTTTTGGTAATTTTCTGAAAAACTCCAATTTTTGATGAATAGTGAAACCACTAAGTGGTACTTATAAAGACTGATTTTCCGTTTAAATGAAATTTTGCCATCATTGTGTTTTGAATTTCAAAAATCCGACATAAATGGTTGTCATTAGGAAGTAAAATGTGGTTCAATGAGATTATAATAATTTTTTGGTGAATAGTAACTTATTAAGTTCTTAATCGCGATTAGTGGTAATTAGGGTAGTTTAAGGTATAAATAATGCTTTAATAATATGAAATGACCTAGACACATGTCCCAAACTTATTGGTTGTGTCATGGCCGACCAAGACAAGCCATGGGTCAACTTGGGGACCCCATGGATCCACTTTTGTTGGGAAATGACAAAAATAACTTTTTATTTAATGTAAAAGTAAAAATGACAGAAACATAATATGTTTTACAAAAACAATTTTTACATGGGCTTATAAAGATCATATTTTTTATTATAAAAAGTCATTGGAATGATAAAACGATTTCCTACATCATAGTATTTTTTTTTATAATTTTTAGACATTAAATAAATTAAATTATTTATGACATAATAATGATGCAGTGATGACATCATTATTTGACGATTTAAATAAAATGGAAAGACAATGTAAAATCTATGAACTACACATGGACAAAACCAATTGGATGAGTGGATTTCGAACCCTTATCACCTTATCCACGAATTATATCAATGTGGGACCTTTTAAAACCGAAACACATTTTCAAATAATGTAATATTTCTTTACTTTCCAAAAGTGCCCCTCCTCTCCTCTTATAAAAGGTCCCCACCTCTACCTCATTTCACACACTCCTCAAGCCTTTGGCTCGGCCAACCCCTGCCCATTTACTCTCTCCACATCCCTCTCCTCATCCTAGAGGATTAACTTTGGGCAGAATCCTTTCAAAGGAAGCCTTTAGGCTCAAATCAAAAGAAGTTACACTTTTAAAGGTAATTCATTCTCTCATGTTCATTTGTTTTATTTTGCTTCTCCAACCCCCTAAACTCTTTTTATTTACTTATTTTGTAACAACACCAGTATATTCAATATACTAGGATGTTGTTATAAGATTTATTTGAGCTACACTCTCACAAAACTACATCAAATGGTTAAAGAACATACGGTTTCCGTGGATGGTGAAATTCTACCTCCCGAAACGATGATTGTTCAATACTCATTTAACACCTTCAAAGGTGGCCATTATGATGTCACTATTTTTGTATATGATATATGATATGTTTATGTTTTCCTTAAGCTTCTGTTTTTTTTCATTTTGGGCATACCTTTATGGTTTCCATTATGGGTAAACACGATATCTTCATTTTAGGAAGTGCGGACTACCACCCCCTGAAAGTGATTTGATTCGTTAATACCATATGTGGGATGTGTAAAGGATAAATTTAATGATATTATATATGTTATTATACTGGAATTATAATATACTCTTATATAATTATGATTCCATTCCAAAAAAAATACGAAATAGAAATGGAAGTAGCGTTCATGCGTACGTACGGCTTACCGTCTCCATGAACGGTGTATTTCATTTCTTACCTCTAAATGTGATGTAATATTATAAATACATGTATATGATGAATATATATGATGTATACGTTATCCAAATCATTAATATCATTCTGGATATAACGAACCTTTGACCAAATTAACAACATGTAAGTGTAAGAAGTCTATTTTTGACTTAAGAACCAAATACCGACAAAATGAACATTATTAACTTAAATGATTACATGATGTCCATAACATGGTATAAAAGGAATGATGAACTTGAAAAATGTTCTTAAGCAAGTAGATATTAACTCAAGTTTATCATTCAGGAGATTAAAGAACGGTCGGGTCAAGTCGGATACGAGGTATGGGACTTCGTCTCAATCTCCTTTCATTGAGGCATATTTTATTTATACACAACTTTCTTTTATACGGTGTATAAAACCCTTTGACTTTTACGTTTATTCAAAATGAATCTTTTTTATACGAAGTGTTTACTAAACGACAAAAGGGAATGTCTTTGTCGTACGTTTGCGGCGACAACGACTTCTGCGCCGTTGTGACCGTTATTTGAGTTTCGGCTTCCTCTACATGCCATACTTTTTTTTAAACGAAAAATAAATACCATGTTTTACTTTGGTATTGAAAATGGTTTTCATAATGTTTTTATTATATCAATGTGTTGTATTGATATCTCGTGATTGAAATTTGGAAATGTTATGTTTCCTTTATGCATGTTTTATGTGATATGATTATGTTATGGTTCTTGGGCATTATTATGAAGACGGGTGGTTCCGTGATAAACTAAGGGCGGGTGAGCCCGTTATAGCTCTCCAATGCATTGGGAAACGCGAAGGAGTGAAACATTAAGGTTTCTCCGAAGAGATTTAGGGAATATACTGTGATGGGTATTCCAAACGTAACCAAGAGGGTTACTCCCTACGTAAGAATGTTATGAATGCCTCAAGTTACCTTTATGTCTTATGATTTCTATGATTTATTCATGATTTTATGAGGTATGTTAAAGTGCCTATGTTTTATGGGTAAAGTATGATTTCATTCTTATGTATATATGAACTCATGTTTCCTTTCCATGTTTTTTTTATAACCCATACTGAGTTTTTATGCTCATCCCAAGTTTTTGAAATGTTTTTCACAGGTCAAGGGAAAGGTACATGATAAGATGATAGAGTCAAGGATGTGTCAAGAAATAATCCATGTTTTATTTTAAATGTGTTTCCATTTATGGGAATGAAGAATACTATCTTTATGTAACCACTTTGTTTATATGTGAAATTTAATGCAAGTTTTATGATCTAATTCTCTAAAACTCTAAACCCGAAAAGATCCTCAATGTGTAATCTTGTAATAACTCAAGATTAAGTAAGGTTTAAGGCTGGGGCCTTATAGTTGGTATCAAAGGTCGGTTTAGATAACTTTAGGAGTTAGAATTCTATTAAATTATTATCCAAATTTTTTTTTTGAAATGATATAGCATTTAAAGATTACCATGTTGCTTCATCTAAGACATGTTTGTTCAGAATGGTTTTCCGCAGAGGAAACAGGGAAGCTGTACTAGGAAGGCATACAGAAGGAAATAACCTTCCGAATCAGCATCCAGAAATGGTCGGAATTGGAACTGAACAATTTGTTGCAGTAATGGCGCAGTTGACTCACGCGATAAATGGTGGTGGTATCCATGCACGAGATCAGCCAGATCAACCGCAGAGGAACATGTCAGTGGTGGAACATTTCATGAGGAAACATCCACCATCATTCAGAGGATCATCTGACCCTTTGCTAGATGAAGGGTGGATTAAAGAAATGGAGAAGATTTTTGATGTCATGGGGTGTTCAGATAATCAAAAGGTTAGTCTTGCTATTTACCGTTTGGAGGGTGAAGCAGATCAGTGGTGGTCTATGGTTAAAAATATCTGGGACGCCGATGAGATTGATGCTCTTGACTGGGATGAATTCAAAGGTATGTTTCTTGAGAAGTATTTTCCCAAGGCTGTTCGACTTAGGATGGAAACACAATTCTTGGAATTGAGGCAAGAGGAAGACTCAGTGGCTGCCTATGAAGAAAGGTTCACTCGATTGGCAAGGTATGCTCCAAATTTTATTCGAGACCTTGATAGTAAAATCAATCATTTTTACTCAGGATTAAAGCCAAAATATTGAAGAGCATTAGCTTCTCGAGAGTTGAAAAGTTATGAAAAGCTTGTTCGATGTGCTGAGAAGGTGGAAATGGAGTTTGCCGATGACCAAGTGTTCTATAACAACCAGCAGAAGAAGAGGCCGAGGTGGCAGGAGAAAGGTAAGAATTCTTCAAAAAATTCTGATGGTAAGAGAACTAAGTTTCCAGTTTGTGATAAATGTGGAAAAAGGCATGCTGGGGAATGTATTCTGAATTCTGGGAAGTTCTACCGATGTGGTAAGATGGGACATAAGGCTCGTGATTTCACTGAAAAGGATCAAGGTGAAGGTAAGAACAAATTTGATTTACAGTTAGTGAAATGTTATAAGTGCAATGAGATGGGTCACTATGCAAACGAGTGTCCGACAAGGAGCTTGAGTGATGGGAAGAAGTTAGACTACAAGCAAAAAGGGGTGGTGAAATCCTTTGCAACTACTTCAGCAGATGTCGGCCCATCAAATGAAGTTGTATCAGGTACTTTGTTTGTTTTTTCAGATTATGCCAGTGTGTTGTTTGATTCGGGGTCTACACATTCTTTCATCTCTGAAACCTTTTCTACTAAAATGGGAATACCATCTCAAGAAATGACTCCTGAACTTTTGGTAAAAACACCTGGGGGGAATGTTGAGGAAAAAAGAATTTATAAGAATCTTCCTATCCTTATTTGTGGAAATAACCTACTTGAAAACCTTATTGTTCTACCTCTAGTAGAGTTTGATGTTATCCTGGGTATGGATTGGCTCTCTATTTACCATTCTAAGATTGACTGTAGAGCTAAAGAATTTTCTTTTCAGAAAGACTTTCAGTTTGTTTACAAGAATGAACCCTTACTTTTGATAACATACCAAGAGGCCGAGAAACTTGTAAAAGATGGAAATGAATGTTACCTTGCACACGTCATTGAAAATAAAGGAATTGTTCATATTAATGATGTGCCAGTGGTAAATGAGTATCCTGATGTTTTTCCTGATGAGTTGCCTGGAATAATACCAGATCGGGAAGTTGAGTTTACTGTAGACTTAGTTCTTGATGCTAAGACAATTTCAAAACCCCCTTATCGAATGGCACAAATTGAACTTTTAGAGTTGAAGGAGAAATTGCAAGATTTATTAGAGAAAGGTTTCATTAGACCTAGCACATCACCATGGGGTGATCCTATTTTATTTGTTAAAAAGAAAGATGGTTCTATGAGACTTTGCATTGATTATAGAGCCTTGAATAATATCACTGTTAAGAACAAATATCCTTTGCCTCATATCGATGATTTGTTTGATCAGCTCCAGGGAGCTCAGTTTTTTTCAAAGATTGACTTGAGATCGGGGTACCATTAGCTGAAGTTAAAGGAGGCAGATATTCCGAAGACCGCGTTACGTACGAGATATGGCCATTATGAATTTGTAGTAATGCCTTTTGGGCTAACCAATTCACCTGCTGTATTCATGGACTTAATGAATATAAATTTCCATGAGTTCCTGGATAAGTTTGTGGTGGTTTTCATTGATGATATTTTGGAGTTTTCTAAAAGTAAAGAGGAGCATGAAAAACATTTAAGGGTTATCTTGCAAACCTTAAAAGAAAATAAACTGTATGGGAAATTCAGCAAGTGTGAGTTTTGGTTGCAACAAATTTCCTTCCTTGGTCTCATTGTTTCTAAAGATGGAATAACTGTTGATCCTGCAAAAACAAAAGTTGTGGAAGAATGGCCAAGACCCACAAATGTAACCGAGATTCATAGCTTCCTTGGTTTGGCGGGCTATTACCGAAGGTTTGTTAGAAATTTTTCACGGTTATCTAGTCCAATGACTAAGCTAACTCGGAAGGGTGTTAAGTTTATCTGGACAAAATAATGTGATGATTGTTTTCAGGAATTGAAAAGAAGATTGGTGAATGCTCCAGTTTTGGCACTACCTTCCAGGAATGGTGAGTTTGTTATATACAGTGATGCTTCATTGAAAGGACTTGGTTGCGTCCTAATGCAGAATGATCAGGTAATTGCTTATGCTTCACGACAGTTGAAAACTCATGAGGTAAATTACCCTACACATGATTTGGAATTAGCTGCTGTTGTTTTTGCTTTAAAAATTTGGAGGCATCATTTGTATGGAGTAAAGTGTGAAATATATACCGATCACAAAAGTTTAAAGTATATATTCACTCAGAAAGAGTTAAACATGAGACAAAGGAGATGGATAGAATTAATCAAGGATTATGATTGTACAATTCATTACCATCCGGGAAAAGCAAATAAAGTGGCTGATGCTTTGAGTCGAAAAAGTAATGCTTCATTAACAATGTTGCGTTTGGAACGTGATCCTTTGGTTAAGGATTTGATGAACTTTGGAATAGAAGTTGTTGGTGCAGGAAGTCCTTCTGTTTTGTTTCAGGTATCAGTGAGATCTTCTCTATCAGATAGAATCAAGCAAGCACAGAAGCAAGACAGTGAGTTGCATAAAAAGGTAGAATTGGTTCAGAAAGGTAAGTTTCCTGAATTCAACATTGATAATGATCGTGTTTTGAGATTTGGGAAGAGATTGTGTGTGCCTTGTGATTCACATTTGAAGAGAGAGTTGTTATGTGAAGCTCATAGTTCTCCTTTTTCAGTTCATCCAGGAAGTACTAAGATGTATAGAGATCTGCGGGAGTATTACTGGTGGGATGGAATGAAAAGAGATATTGCTGATTTTACTGTGAAGTGTTTGACTTGTCAGCAGGTTAAAGTAGAGCGGCAGTTACCGAAAGGGATGCTTCATCCTTTACCAGTGCCAGAGTGGAAATGGGAGAATATATCCATGGACTTTGTTGTTGGATTACCGAAGACATCTCGAGGTAATAATGAAATCTGGGTTATTGTTGATCGCTTGACCAAATCTGCTCATTTCCTTGCTATACGAGATAATTTCTCTCTTGATCAACTTTCCCGTTTGTATCTTAAAGAGATAGTCAGGTTACATGGAGTTCCTCTCTCCATTGTATCGGATCGTGATCCCAGGTTTACTTCTAACTTTTGGAAAGGCCTTCAGAAGTCGTTGGGTACTGAATTAAATTTTAGTACAACTTTTCATCCTCAATCAGATGGGCAGTCAGAACGAACAATTCAGACATTGGAGGATATGCTATGAGCTTGTTCTATGGATTATCAGGGAAGTTGGGACCAACATCTTTCTTTGGTTGAATTTTCATATAATAACAGTTTTCATTCCAGTATACAGATGGCACCATTTCAGGCATTATATGGGAAGCGGTGTCGAACTCTAGCTTTCTGGGATGAAGTGGGTGAAAGGAAGTTTATGGGACCAGAATTGGTAGAAGAGATGGCAGAAAAAGTTCAGCTGATTCAGAAACACATGAGAACAGCTCAGAGCAGGCAGAAGAGTTATGCGGATAACCGGAGGAAGGATCTATCTTTCGAGGTAGGTGATCATGTTTTTCTCAAGGTTTCTCCTTGGAAAAGTGTAATGACATTTGGTAAGAAAGGAAAGTTGAGTCCAAGGTTCATTGGACCATACGAAATTCTGGAGAGAGTTGGATCAGTTGCATACCGAGTGGCTTTACCTCCGAGTTTATCTCAGGTACACAATGTTTTTCACATTTCGATGTTGAGAAAGTATATGCCAGATCCATCTCATGTTTTGAGTCCAGAGGTAGTTCAGCTGGAAGAGAACCTATCTTATGAGGAACAACCGGTCCAGATTCTTGACCACAGGGAGCAAGTGTTACGGAATAAGGTGATTCACCAGGTAAAGGTTTTGTGAAAAAACCACATGATTGAAGAGGCAACATGGGAATCTGAAAATGCAATGAGGGATAAGTACCCTCATTTATTCGATAAGTAAATAAATTGCGGGGACGCAATTTTCTAAAGGGGGGAAGGATGTAACATCCCAAATAAGTAATGAATAATAGATATTTTTATCTATGTCTATTAATGATTAAGATAGTGTTATAGAGGCTTAAAATGAAAATAAATACAATCTTATGCATGGAATACACTAATATTCTTACAAGATTGTTTTACTGCCTTTTGATGGCAAACCATTTTTGAATCTATATTTTGACAATTTTATAAACTATATTTGTCAAAATAAACTTATTCTTTATGATTGGGACATCAAAATTTACTTTGTGTGAATTTTTGGTATTTTTCTGACAATGTTCATTTTTTAATGAATAGTGAAAAATACTGCATTTTACATTAAAACTGCTTTTTAATCTAATTTATTTATATGATTAGATTATCTTTTGAATTGTTCTTAATGTGCAATATGAATATATTTTTACCATTTTATCCAATGGTGGTCATTGGAATCAATTTCACTTTGAAATTAGACTTAAACTGGTGTCAATCTTTTGATACTTATTGTTTTGTGAAAACACGCTATTTGCTCTGGCAGTGAGAATTAATTATTAAATTAATTAATTTGACTTATATGTATTGAATTTTGTAAAATAGACTTCATTTTTGAATTCGGAATATCAAATATAGCTTAGGGTGAATTTTTGGTAATTTTCTGAAAAACTCCAATTTTTGATGAATAGTGAAACCACTAAGTGGTACTTATAAAGACTGATTTTCCGTTTAAATGAAATTTTTCCATCATTGTGTTTTGAATTTCAAAAATCCGACATACATGGTTGTCATTAAGAAGTAAAATGTGGTTCAATGAGATTATAATAATTTTTTGGTGAATAGTAACTTATTAAGTTCTTAATCGCGATTAGTGGTAATTAGGGTAGTTTAAGGTATAAATAATGATTTAATAATATGAAATGACCTAGACACATGTCCCAACCTTATTGGTTGTGTCATGGCCGACCAAGACAAGCCATGGGTCAACTTGGGGACCCCATGGATCCACTTTTGTTGGGAAATGACAAAAATAACTTTTTATTTAATGTAAAAGTAAAAATGACACAAACATAATATGTTTTACGAAAACAATTTTTACATGGGCTTATAAAGATCATATTTTTGATTATAAATAGTCATTGGAAAGATAAAACGATTTACTACATCATAGTATTTTTTTTATAATTTTTAGACATTAAATAAATTAAATTATTTATGACATAATAATGTTGCAGTGATGACATCATTATTTGACGATTTAAGTAAAATGGAAAGACAATGTAAACTCTATGAACTACACATGGCCAAAACCAATTGGACGAGTGGATTTCGAACCCTTATCACCTTATCCACGAATTATATCAATGTGGGACCTTTTAAAACCGAAACACATTTTCAAATAATGTAATATTTCTTTACTTTCCAAAAGTGCCCCTCCTCTCCTCTTATAAAAGGCCCCCACCTCTACCTCATTTCACACACTCCTCAAGCCTTTGTCTCGGCCAACCCCTGACCATTTACTCTCTCCACATCCCTCTCCTCATCCTAGAGGATTCCCTTTGGGCATAATCCTTTCAAAGGAAGCCTTTAGGCTCAAATCAAAAGGAGTTACACTTTTAAAGGTAATTCATTCTCTCATGTTCATTTGTTTTATTTTGCTTCTCCAACCCCCTAAACTCTTTTTATTTACTTCTTTTGTAACAACACCAGTATCTTAAATATACTAGGATGTTGTTATAAGATTTATTTGAGCTACACTCTCACACAACTACATCAAATGGTTAAAGAACATACGGTTTCCGTGGATGGCGAAATTCTGCCTCCCGAAACGATGATTGTTCAATACTCATTTAACACCTTCAAAGGTGGCCATTATGATGTCACTATTTTTGTATATGATATATGATATGTTTATGTTTTCCTTAAGTTTCTGTTTTTTTTCATTTTGGGCATACCTTTATGGTTTCCATTATGGGTAAACACGATACCTTCATTTTAGGAAGTGCGGACTACCGCCCCCTGAAAGTGATTTGATTCGTTAATACCATATGTGGGATGTGTAAAGGATAAAGTTAATGATATTATATATGTTATTATACTGGAATTATAATATAATCTTATATAATTATGATTCCATTCCAAAAAAAATACGAAATAGAAATGGAAGTAGCGTTCATGCGTACGTACGGCTTACCGTCTCCATGAACGGTGCATTTCATTTCTTACCTCTAAATGTGATGTAATATTATAAATACATGTATATGCTGAATATATATGATGTATACATTATCCAAATCATTAATATCATTCTGGATATAACGAACCTTTGACCAAATTAACAACATGTAAGTATAAGAAGTCTATTTTTGACTTAAGAACCAAATACCGACAAAATGAACATTATTAACTTAAATGATTACATGATGTCCATAACATGGCATAAAAGGAATAATGAACTTGAAAAATGTTCTTAAGCAAGTAGAGATTAACTCAAGTTTATTATTCAGGAGATTAAAGAACGGTCGGGTCAAGTCGGATACGATGTATGGGACTTCGTCTCAATCTCCTTTCATTGAGGCATATTTTATTTATACACAACTTTCTTTTATACGGTGTATAAACCCCTTTGACTTTTACGTTTATTCAAAAGGAATCTTTTTTATACGAAGCGTTTACTAAACGACAAAAGCGAATGTTTTTGTCGTACGTATGCGGTGACAACGACTTCTCCGCCGTTGTGACCGTTATTTGAGTTTCGGCTTCCTCTACAAGCCATACTTTTTTTTAAACGAAAAATAAATACCATGTTTTACTTTGGTATTGAAAATGCTTTGCATAATGTTTTTATTATATCAATGTGTTGTATTGATATCTCGTGATTGAAATGTGGAAATGTTATGTTTCCTTTATGCATGTTTTATGTGATATGATTATGTTATGGTTCTTGGGAATTATTATGAAGACGGGTGGTTCCGTGATAAACTAAGGGCGGGTGAGCCCGTTATAGCTCTCCAATGCATTGGGTAACGCGAAGGAGTGAAACGTTAAGGTTTCTCCAAATAGATTTAGGGAATATACTATGATGGGTATTCCAAACGTAACCAAGAGGGCTACTCCCTACGTAAGAATGTTATGAATGCCTCAAGTTACCTTTATGTCTTATGATTTCTATGATTTATTCATGATTTTATGAGGTATGTTAAAGTGCCTATGTTTTATGGGTAAAGTATGATTTCATTCTTATGTATATATTAACTCATGTTTCCTTTCCATGTTTTTTTTATAACCCATACTGAGTTTTTATGCTCATCCCAAGTTTTTGAAATGTTTTTCACAGGTCAAGGGAAAAGTACATGATAAGATGATAGAGTCAAGGATGTGTCAAGAAATAATCCATGTTTTATTTTAAATGTGTTTCCATTGATGGGAATGAAGAATACTATCTTTATGTAACCACTTTTTTTATATGTGGAATGTAATGTAAGTTTTATGATCTAATTCTCTAAAACTCTAAACCCGAAAAGATCCTCAATGTGTAATCTTGTAATAACTCAAGATTAAGTAATGTTTAAGGCTGGGGCCTTATATAACATCCCTAAATTTTGACTCACCCCAATGAGATATTTACTCATCCATTTGGGTGTTTAATATTCTGGTTATAATAATTATGATGATAAATTAAGAATAGAAGAAAAAGAAATGGATTAGAAAAGAGTGGTATGCCGAACACACACACACACGAACAATGATGATAATTAAAAACAGATTTTTGATTGAATGAGGAAGAAAAATAAGGGAAGGATATTCAATTTAATTTAAACTATTTTAAGAAAATTAATATTAAGATACAAAAGTTGTAGGAGAATAAGAGATATTGAAGAAGAAACTTGCATTAAAACAGAATTACAAAAGAAAGGACTTACAAAATTACAAAAAAGAAGAACACAAAAGTAAGTGAAAAAAAAGAGAGGAGGAAAGGTCTCTCAATTGAAAAATTGAGTATGGAAGGTCCTCCCAAGCCTTTGGAAAAGCTTTGGTCGTGCCAATATGATATCCTCTCTTTTTAAATGCCTACCCCTCTCAAGGAGAGAAGGGGAGAGTATTTATAGCCCAAGGAGTGTGCTGTTTACATTCCAGCAATACCCCTCCACTTGGCTTGAAGATACGGACATCATGAAAGCCGAATATCGAGAAATCTCCTTCTTCAAAGTTGTAGATAATAAAGTTTTCCGACTAATCTCAAAATTAGGAGTCATATGGAAATAAGGATAAACTGTTATGACCAGTTTATTAAACAAAGTAAAACTGTCCATTTCAATCCAGTCTTTTTGAACTCCAGAATGTGAAAGGGTTTTTGAATATGAATATGCCTTCAAATCCGAATGGGTTATTAAACAAATTCGGCCATCTATATCTACTCTTTCACACTGAAAAATATCAGATCTATTTTATGCTTACATCATGAGATATTTCATGCATACTATACTGCTTTTAATTCTCGGCCATAATGATGGTCTGGACTTCAAAGCTTCATTTGGGCCCCTTGTACTTGGATTTGGGCCTTTAACTTTTTATCCAAGATGAAATGTAGTGTCCCCAGAATTATGGTGGAGATTTAATGTTTTTGGACTTCTGTATTGAGCCCAGTAAATCAATCTTCAAGGCTTGTCCGGTTTGTTCACAGATTCTTTGGTCTTGTTTGTGAGGACCATATGACCCTTCAAATGGACGAATTAGCTCATGGTACCTTATAATTAAATGTTTTATATTGAAAGAGAATCCTACAAAACAAGAACCACACAATTTGTATCTGTATAGTGATAGTTATTATTAAAACATTAAACTGACTCAATTGAACTACTTCTAAAAATGCTCAAAAATTATACTTAATATTAAAATATTAATATTTCACACAAATTTTGCACATTTCATATAAAATAAGTAAAGGGAGTATATAATAATACATTAAAATATTAACAATATCAACTCCCCCACACTTAGTTTTGTGCATGTCCTCATGTGCAACAAATATAAAAACATGACAAAATCATTTTTACTCACCAACAGATTTTAAAATTTTGTTTTCTCTAATCAGGGGAGGATTAGACTATTTCACTCATCCATTTTGAAATCCACCACAAGTTGTTATAGAAACAATTTTCCAAAACTAATTCATTTTTTCATGCTCAAATTTAGAAATGGAAAATGTGGACACTCAAAACTCACACCTCTCAAGATGATAAAATTAATTTGTGGAGGTTCACTCTTTCACCAACCAAAAGTGAAAATCATAGAGTTTGTAAGATCTCTCAGCTTCCACTCCCTATCCAAAGTGATAAAAAATAAAGAGGTCTTTTTAAGGGGTTTTTCTGTGGCTATGGGACGGTAGAAATATAATGTCCAAGAGAGAGAATAAGAGGGTTAAAATACCAACATAGAAAAACAATGCACATTTTTTTGAAATAAAACATGGAAGGAAATGAAAACACATATTTACAAGGGAATGATTGTGTGAAGAAAGACACAATAGAGGAAGAAAATATTAAGGGTATTAGAAGATGAAATATTTACAAACCACCAAACTTCTCCCAATGATATAAGAATATAATGCAAGTGTTCTTTTTTTTTTCTTTGTTTTTTCGAAAGTTGACCTTGAGACAGATCTCACACTCATATCCCAACCCATGTTTGATCTCCTCACAACACTAATTGTAATAGTTATAACAAGATCAAAGGTTGAGGAAGAGTGATTTTTGACCTACCCAAGACACAACCCATTTTTTTCATTTTTTTTTGATTTTTGATTTTTTTGAACACTTTTCAATATCATTTGTACAATACATTCCCAAATCCCACTTAATGACAACCTCCCCCCCACACTAAAATGGATGCTTGCCCTCAATCATATGATAAGACACCAGAAAGTAAGGAAATGATACCCAAAAATGAAATCCATTCCCCCCCAAACTTAAATTTCAAAAACTTATGCAATGAAAATCCATGTTGATATTGGGTGGGATAAGGTATTAGGCTTGTAATGTGGCTATCAAAGAAAAGGTTTTCATAGGCTCAAAGGGGCTTTCAAAAGGAGGATTAATGTAAGGGAAATGGGAGGCTATTTGGATATTGTGATTCTCATGTGGTTCAGAAAATGCCTCTATCATATTAATGCACACTAAGTCAGGAAATTCAACTCGAAGGTCCAAAAACTCAAGACTCACAAATGGGGGTGAAAACACACATTTTGAAAAGATGGCCATAGGTGGCCTTGGCATGAAAGCAAATGTTTGTTCTCACGGTTTGGGAAAATCATTTTCCAAATCAAAAGTTGAGCATTCAAAATTTGTTAATTTTGACACAAAATTCTTTATCCAAATTCATGATAAAAATACAAAATTTTTGAGATGAAAACATGTCTGTTAACTCCCCAAAATGGTTGGACAAAATTTCAAAACTCGATGGTGAGTAAGCATGACTATTTTTTTTTTATTTTTTTAAGTGATTGTGTTTTTTGATTTTTTTTAGTTTTTAAGGTTTTTTTAAAATACACACCCTCACAAGAGAGAAAGAGAAAAAAAGGGTTGAAAAAAAAGTGGTAAAAAAAATGGAGAGAAGAAGAAGAAGAAGAAATAGGTAGAGAGATGAAGAGAAAGAGAGAGAGTTAAAGGTAAAGAGGTGCCCTCTAGTTTGGATTTGGTGGGTTGCCATCTCCATCTAGTGGTGGGTAGGTTAGAGAATTTGGGGATTCGGTGGAAGTCGAGGTGGTTCCAGGACAGTGGGAAGTTACCTGAAAAAGAAAATTCATTATTAATCTAATGAAAAACTAAAAAGAAATTGAAATTTCATAAAAGTAAAAGAAAACATGGGTTGCCTCCCAAGAAGCGCTGTGTTTATTTGTCTACAGCTGGACAATTGCAGTGGACTACCCATAGTTTGACGGTGGCCATCATATTTTCTCAACTCCAGTGTGCTTCCAGAAAAACTTTTTCTTTGGAAGGCCTGATGATTCATTGGATAATTTCTTCCCATCCTTGTTGGTGTGCTTACAATTCAATGGGGTTGGAAAGAGAATATTTCTATCCTAACTTTGTTCTTCAACCTAAGGAATGATTTTATCCACAAAGTGATGGTTTTATATTCTTGGAAATTCAGGAAGATGGCTCAATTATGATGGTTCATTTATGTAAGGATCAGATAACACAAAAGCAGAGTATGAGATCCCAATTGTTTTTGACTCATTTATTTCATCACTTACCGATGTAGAGTAATGAGGATCAGTGGAGTCATATGACTGAATAAAATTTTCAATATCCTTTATTTCAATGTTGTTTTCCAAAGAATGGTCAATTTCAACCTCACCAGTGATCAGTTTAATAATTAGGGTACAAATATCACAAACATCACTACCATCAGGACAATATAAACACATTGGTTCAAGGTTCACTTCACATATAACAGAATTTTCAGAATCATGGATAGGAAAGGATGAATGTGGGATAATCTGATCTAAATCAACAAATGAGCATTATAGTTCATTTTACTCATTACCATCCATGTTGGAGCATTGGATTTCAGAGGTGAGATGAGATTCCAAAGAGTTTTCAAGATCCTTTAGATCAATGGAGTTTGAATTTGTAATGTCAACATCAATTTCACCATTAATCACTTGGTTAATGAGGATGCAATATTCAAAAAATCATCTATTAGTAGAACAGGAAGAACATGATGGATTAGGATTCAACACACTCTCAGATGGAGTTTCAGAAACATGGATAGAGAATACAGATTGATTCTCTAATGGGTATCGCATGGATTGAAAAATATTGAACCTGACCATTTGGTCGCCAAATTACATGGATAATATGCCAGCGTGGACATAAATTTTGGTTTTATATGTCATAAGGAATGGTCTTCCTAGAATCAGAGGAGATTTGCAAGAAGTTGTCTCACCTTCCATGTCAAGGACATAGAAGTCAGCTGGGAAGATAAGATCATTTACTCAAACAAGGACATCCTCAACTATTCCCTCAGGACTGGATGTGCTTCAATTGGCTAACTGAATGACAACACCCGTTGGGTGCAAGGAACCTAGACCAAGGTTGGAGAATATGGATTTGGGCATGACATTAATTGAGGCTCCTAGGTCTATGAGTGCATCATCAAAGTTGGAACTTCCAATTTGGCATGGAACTGTAAAGGTACCTGGATCTTTGCACTTAATGGGTATGGACTGCTGGGTGGAAACATTTTCAAAGGTCCTAAGTTTCCTCTTGTGGGTACACAACTCCTTGAGAAACTTGGCATACTTAGGAATTTGTTTTATGACATCTAAGAGGGGAATGTTGACTTCAACACGTCTAAACATGTCAAGCATTTCAGGATCAGGTTCAAAGGACTTCATTGTCTTCGAAATAGCTTGAGGAAAAGGAATTGGATTCCTAAGTGGAATGGAAGGAGGTGATGGAATGGATTCAGATTCCTTTTCAATTTTCTTTTTCTTTTCATTTTCTAGGTCAACATTCAAAGGAGGGTTTGAGGATTTATCTTGGGGCATATCAAGTTGCTTTCCTGATCTAAGTGCAATTGCACTTACATTACCCTTGGGGTTGGGTAATGGTTGAGCTGGGAGTTGGGAAGAATTTTATTGTTGTTGCTGGCTCAGGTGGGATGCAAGTTGACCTATTTTAGTTTCAATGTTTTTAAGGCTAGAATGGGTGAAGGAGGCAAGATCTTCCACTGCAATTTCCCATGGTTTCTTGGAAGAAGAGGCTTTTCCCGGATTGGTATTTCCTTGATTTTGGTTCTTGGGAAATTGATTTTATTGGTTTTGGAATTGGGAAGGCTCACTAGGATGATGGAATCTAGGAGGAGGATTGTTCCTTTGAGGTTGAGGAACAAAAGGATAAGGTTGATGGAAGTTACCAACACCTTGACCATATTGAAACTGGTTTGGGTTTTGAGGAGAGAATTGAGGGGGATGAGATATGGGATTACCATACCTAAGGCCTTGGTTATAGGAAGAAGAGAAGGGCTCAGAGTGAGGTTGGTTGAAGTTTCTAACAAATTGACCTGATAGTTGAGGGTTGGTGTTCCGTTGATCATATACTGCATTGAGATCCATTGGTCCAGATTAATCGAATTGATCCTCTTGAAGTTGTGGACATGTGTCAGTTGGATGAGATAGAGAGTTACAGATTCCACAGTTTTTGACAGGTCCAGGAAACATTGATTGTGGAGAAGACGAGGTTGGGGATTTGGTGGCCACAACTAGTTGTCGCACAAGACCTGTAAGTTCACTCATCCACTCGGTCATCTTGTTCGGCTCAATTGATTGATTATCTTGGGATTTTTTTACTTGAGCATGTGCTCGAGTATGGAATTGTTGTGTGTTTGCAGCCATGTTACTTATAAGATCTCTTGCTGCTGCAGGAGTTTTATCAACAAGATCACCGCCACTTGCGGCATCTATGAGAGTTCTCTCCATAGCCAATAACCCCTCATATAAGTATTGGATCAAGAGTTGGTCAGGGATTTGATGGCGTGGGCAGGTTGTAATAAGATTTTTGAACCTCTCCCAGTACTCATGGAGTGATTCACTTGGGAATTGACATATACCACTTATTTCCATTCGGATAGAAGCAGTACGAGAAGCAGGAAATAATTTCTCTAAGAAGAGTCACTTCATGTCATTCCATGTAGTTATGGAACCAGGAGGAAGGTAGTAGATCCATGACTTAGCAGAAAGGGAATGCTCGGAGTTTGATTTGTTCTTCAGAAACCCCTTGAGGCTTTATGGTAGAGAACACTACTTGGAACTCTTTAAGGTGGAGATGTGGATCCTCACTAACTAGCCCGTGGAAATGAGGGAGAAGATGAATCAAACCCGATCTGAGTTCAAAGCCAGCCTCTATATTTGGATATTGAATACCAAGAGGTTGGTAATTCATATCAGGGGTAGCGAGTTCTTTTAGGTTTTTTTCCCTAGGATTGTCCATTTCAATTTCAACTGGTTGGAAGAGGACTGGTTCTTGAATTATTTGAGTATCTCTTATGTTCCTCCTAAGTTGGTGAAGTGTTCACTCAATTTCAGGGTCAAACAAATCTGCGGGATTGTTTGGGAGGCTACGGGGCATTCAGAGAGATTTTGGAAGAAAGAGGAAGATGGGTTTTTCTTTGTATTTTTTTTTTCAGTTTATGATTTTTAAGAGGAAGATGGGTTTCTCTTTGTGTTTTTTTTCATTTTTTTTAAAAAATTTTGTTTTTTTTGGTTTTTTGACAATAACCAGAAACTAACACTAGTGTAGAAAACATTTTTTACGTCGGTTATTTTTCATTATTTACGTCGGTTTTTAGCCGACGTTAATACGGACGACGTTATAAATAACGTTTTTTACGTCGGTTATTTAAAACCCGACGTAACATCCCTAACATCACGGTGTTTATCACGTCGGTTCATTAATAACCGACGTGATAAATATGCGCGGGGGGTTTATCATGTCGGTTATTTTCTAAACCGACGTGATAAAACGCCTGGGATATCGTTTATCACGTCGGTTATGACATAACCGACGTGATAAACCCTTCCTCGGGCCTATTATGACGTCGGTTTCTTAAATAACCGACGTGATAAAAAGGTCTGGGAAACATTTTAGCACGTCGGTTATCCAATAACCGACGCGGTAAATCGATTCCCAGGCCTATTAGCACGTCGGTTATATTAAGAACCGACGTGATAAAAGGCCCGAGAACGGTTTATCACGTCGGTTCTCGAAAAAACCGACGTGATAAACCCCTACCGATTTATTTACCACGTCGGTTATAAAATAACCGACGTGAAAGCGATATTTTTTTTAAATAATTGCACTGCACTCACCAAAAATCAACCAGAAACCAAACAAAAATAACCATGCCAGCCCTCCCCCAAGCCCGAACTGAACCCCACCCTCATCTATACCCACCTAACAACCTGGCCAGCCCTCCCCCACCACATTGGAGCCCCACCACAACCCTTGGACACCCCCCACCCCTTGGACAACCCCCCACCCTCATTTACACCCCCACGACCCCTAGTACAGCCTCAAACACCCATTGGACACCCCTCCCATATCCCTTGGACACCCCTCACCCCTTGGACACCCCCACCCCTTGGATAGCCCCCCACCCTCATTTACACCCCCAAGACCCCTAGTACAGCCTCAAACACCCATTGGACACCCCCCCACACCTTGACAGCCCTCCCAGACCCCTTGGACACCCCCCCGACCCCTGGACACCCCCCCGAGCCCTTGGACAGCCCCAAACACCCCTTGGACACCCCTCCCATATCCCTTGGACACCCCCCACCCCTTGGACACCCCCCCCACCCCTTGGACAGCCCCCCCACCCTCATTTACACCCAACCGGCCCCTTGGACAGAACTCCCAGACACCTTGGACACCACTCCCATATCCCTTGGACACCCCCCACCCCGTGGACACCCCCCACCCCTTCGACAGCCCCCCCACCCTCATTTACACCCCCCGAACACTAGGACAGCCCCAAACACACCTTGGACACCCCTCCCATATCCCTTGGACACCCCCCCACCCCTTGGACACCCCCCACCCCTTCGACAGCCCCCCACCCTCATTTACACCCCCCGAACACTAGGACAGCCCCAAACACCCCTTGGACACCCCTCCCATATCCCTTGGACACCCCCCACCCCTTGGACACCCCCCCACCCCTTGGACAGCCCCCCACCCCCTGGACACCCCCCGACCCCTTGGAAACCCCCCCTACCCCTTGGAAACCCCCCATCCCCTTGGACAGCCCCAAACACCCCTTGGACACTCCTCCTATATCCCTTGGACACCCCCCCCACCACTTGGACACCCCCCCACCCCTTGGACAGCCCCCCCCCCCACCCTCATTTACACCCAACCGACTCCTTGGACATCCCCAAACACACCTTGGACACCCCTCCCATATCCCTTGGACACCCCCCAAACACCCACCCACCCCCTTGGAACCTCTCCCCCCATACCAAAATCCAGACCAGAAAAACCATCAACAGTAGACCAAAACAAGAAGTAGAGAAAAATTAAACATTCACTTCTATAACATTCAAAACTTACACTGTCAACTTCAAAAAAAACTAAATCCAACCTAAACGACTACAAAATACACAATTACATTGACAATATTCAAAATTACATTTTACATTACAAACAACTAAAAGTCAATCAAACCTGTAAAATAATTTTACCACTCCACTTGTAAGTGTTTGATATCTTCAGCAGTAAAGGGTTGAGGGTCATCAAAAAGCTACAAAGGAAAAGGATAGTAGTCAACGTGTATAATGAATAAATCAAATTGAAATATTATGAGAAAGAGGAAATCTTACCAGGTCAAAACTCAGAACTGTCCCAGTTGTTATTATTTCATACATAAATCTTAACATGTAATATCCGCATTCGATGATGCCTTGTTGCTCATGAAATTTCTGTTTGAATGAGTGTAAATTCAATATATTATTTTTATGTAATAAATCAAAATGTACAAATTATAAATGGATATTTACCTTCGCATGTACATATTTGATCTTGAAATTCCTTTTCTTTGCGCTTTTTCGAAAGTGGACCCATGCCCTGTTAGAAAATAATACGAATGGGGTAAATTTAAAATTCATTATAATATATAAAACTATTGTGAAATTGAAACTTACGTTTCCAATATATTCTTAAAACTTTCTCGCACATCATCATGGAGAGAGCATATCCAATAAAGTGTTTTCTCCCTAGGGCAAAAACCCCCTAACATCCAATGATCCCTGATAAAAGGAAATTTAACGTTAGTGGTTTTTTATGTTAAAAGATAATTAACTCTTTGAGAGGGACGTGTTTCATACCTCTCACAAAAAGGCATCATCCAACACTGTGTGATTACATTCTTTTCAAATCTATCTGCAATATAAAGCATTCTTTGTTCCTCATCCAATGCACATGCTTCAGGGGAAATCAATTGTGGGTCCACGAATCCATATACATCTGTCAGCTCATTCCTCTCACAAATTTTATACAGATACCTAATACAAAGCAGACATAAGTATACATTTTTAATAAATATAACGCAAGGAAAAGGTGTTAAGACTTACATGATAAAAATTTGCACCACGTTGATGCCCAACTTATCTCCAGTGACAAACTCCATGATATCAGTTTTCATAATCCCCACACTTAGTTCACGTCCACAGACATGAGCTTCCATTGTAAAGTCATAATGATCCGCCAACAAATTTGAATATCTTGACAATTTGTCAAGACTGCTAGTATCTGCATCTGATGTCATAGCTATCTGTCTTTGTTGTTGTCTATACAGTATTTCTTTACCTTTGAAGTATTCCTGTAAAAATAAATTGAAAAATATATTAGTTTTCAAATGATAAAACATTAATAAAAATATAAAATAAAAGATATAACATCCATACCTCTATGGTAATGAGTCGAAGAAGTCTGGATGGCCAAAGTAAAAAATGGCCGATACTATGTCCAACTTTCGTCACCTCATCTGTAGGTAATGGTATCCGAGCTGATCTATCTATAATATCCTGTACAGTGACCCTCTGATTCTCTACCTCTAACTGTTGATGATGAACTGTATCTCCTATACAATATACCATCCCATATGCAACTATATGATGTTGAGGATCATCAACATACAACTCACAATAAGTAGGTAGCTGCGGCGGAGGAGGAGGATCAAAAATGGGGTCCGCAGGCTGAGGTGGGGGAGTGGGAGCTACTGGGAGAGGTGGAGTGGGAGCTGCACCCTGAAATTGTCTTTGCAAGTCTGCAAACATAAACTGCACCGATGCCCTAATCTTGTCCTCCATTGTCGCATTAATATTATGGACTTCAGCCTCCAAGGATTCTATTTTTTTTATAAACTCCCTCAACGTTAGAAGTTGAGGAACGTGGCAACACTTTTCTTACCGATACACCTGCCGGATATCCCCTTACACGGTCAGGATGTTCGGGCTTTCCCAATGCCACAGATAAAATATCTTCCCTCCCAGATGGTGTAAATGTCCCCTGTGAACTATGCTCCTCAAGATAGTCCTGTAATAATTAATTGAACATTTCTATAATGACTGGAAATATATGAAGAAAATAGTAAACTTAAATAAATAAAATAGATATCTTACAATCCTCTCAACTATGAGTCTCAATTCTTCCGAAAGATATTGTCCTTTTTTGCCCTTCCGAGCTCTTTTCCATTTCTCATGTCTAGATGGAGGGGATGGAGGGGCCACCTCTCTAGAGCTTGAAGACTCAGCTCTTAGTTGTTGAAATTTTTCTGCCATCATTTGTTCTTCCAATAATGCATACCCTCCCCGAGATAAACTATGAGGGTATACATTTTTAGATTGGATCTCTTGATGAGCTTTCCTTGTTTGCTGTAAATTAAGAATAAGTAATCATTAACAAAACAATAATAAGATCATTTATATAATAAAGCTTATAAAAGTTTACATTGCCCTTACCAAAAATGATTCTTTTCTTCTACTTTCAAAAAATTTTCTCCATGTGTCTTAATCTATAAAAGGATATATACGACATGGATTCTCACGACTCCTATGACCATAAATGAAATCAGATGAGAGGGTTGATTTGAAATCCCTCCATCTCCTAGCAGCCAACGATAAGCATTTCTTCCTGACTCCTCCAGTGTCAGGAATATCAAATGTCATCTGATAAAAAAGAGGTTAAAAATATTATATATACTAGAAACATTTAAAGAACAGTCAAACAATAGCAAAAGATCTTACCAAAATGGTCTCCCACAGCTGAGAAATTATCGCCTTATCCACACTTCTCCAATCATCATAGAGAATGCTTACTTTTCTCTTAGCCTGAGTTGCTACAAAACCCTTAAAATATTTAGCATTTGGACCTCTAGGAAGATCATCATCATCATCATCAAACTCCATGACTATCCTCTCCTCCTTCGTACGGGCAAGTGATAATTTTGGTAAATGTGTGCACCCACGCTTACCAACCTTTGAACTCTTTTTCGTAATAGGAGCATGTGAATGTTCCTCCCCAGATGTATGACCAATATGCTCATCTCCAGAATCATGTGGCTGATCAACTGATTGATCTATCATTTTACTTCAAATCAAAAAAACAAACATTAGTTCACAAATATACAAATTCAAATATTGTAATACTACTTAATCAGAAAATAGAAAAGTGTACTAAATTACATAATAGTAAACATTGGTAATATGGTAAGCATGTTAAACAATGATAAACATGGTAAACACAGGCAAAAGGTTGCCAAGGAGTTGGCCCAAGAAAGCTGAAAAGTGGACTCACTGAGTCCACCGGTCAGCCGGTGTGAGCTCACCGGCCAGCCAGAGGACCCAGGCAGTAGACTTGCCCACTGCCTAGTGCCACCGGCCGGCCGCTGGCTCACCACCGGCTGGCCGGTGGACCAGACAGCCTTGCTCTGTCTGGACCACCGGCCGGCCGCTGGATCACCACCAGCCGGCCGGTGGACCAGACAGAGAGCCTTCCTCTCTGTCTGGACCACCGGCCGGCCGCTGGATCACCACCGGCCGGCCGGTGGACCAGACAGAGAGCCTTCCTCTCTGTCTGGACCACCGCCGGCCGCTGGATCACCACCGGCCGGCCGGTGGACCAGACAGAGAGCCTTCCTCTCTGTCTGGACCACCGGCCGGCCGCTGGCTCATCACCGGCCGGCCGGTGGACCAGACAGAGCTTTGCTCTGGACCACCGACCAACCGGTGATCCACCACCGGCCCGCCGGTGCGCCCAGGACTTCTCCTCTTTACGGTTTTTATTGTTTTATCGTTTTGGTTTGATACATGTTTTAATAAGTAAAAAATTTACAATATCTAACATTATATGAAAAAACTAAATGTAAACAAGAAATAAACATGTGTTACCTATAATTTTAGGAATGTACAGTTGGATTGTTTTCCCAAATTCCTTCGTCGTGATCGTTCCTTATGGCACAAACCATGTCTTCAACATACTCATCATTATGTTCTGTTAATCTTTCCATGGAAGTAGGGATCTCACATAAATCAGCATCTTCATCAAATTCATCCTCACCAACATATTGTTTTTTCCCTTGTAAAACAACAGCCCACTGCATATCTGATTGATCTACTACATAGAAAATTTGTTTGGCATGTGCTTCCATTATAAAAGAATCAGCTGTGTCTTCCAATCTATTCAGATTAACAAGTGTCATTCCAAATTCATCGTGTCTGACACTGTTGTTACCGATAAACCATTTACAGTTAAAAACAGGAACTTTAATTTTAAAGTAATCAGCCTCCCATAAGTCTTCAATCACTCCATAATATGCACTTGATGCCGAAATTGGGTTTCTGTCCTTAGCACTCGAAAAATGCATTGCTTCTGCAAACACCAATACACCACTATTCTGAACTGCACTTCTGTTGTCCTGAGCTTTCGTATGAAATGTATAGCCATTAATGTCATAAGAGGACCATGTTATCACATTTAAAGATGGACCACCCACTATCCATTTTAATGTCTCTGATACATCTGATCTACCAAGCAAGGTCTTTTTAAACCATGGAAAAAAAGTTTTGTTGTGCTCATTCAAAATCCACATTTCTTTCTTCTTTGGATGACATTGTTTCAACTCATTAATATGCAATTTGATATACGATTGAACATCAGTTATGTTATTCAAGATGTATGATTCTAACTTCTTCATATGTTCAGCTGACAGTGATTTTACTTTCAAGCCACGAATCCCCTTTCCCTCATTATTAACCCGTTCATGGCGAGATGGAGGCAAACCTATGTGTTGCGTCGTAGCCAAGTATCTCGTACAAAACTCTGCTACCTCCTCAGAAATATACTTTTCAATAATGGAGGCTTCAGGTCGATATGGATTTTTAACATATCCCTTTAATATTTTCATATACCTTTCAAAAGGATACATCCAACGAAGATATACAGGTCCACAAAGCTTTATTTCTCGAACCAGATGAATCATTAAATGCACCATCATATCAAAAAATGTTGGAGGAAAATACATTTCCAAATGACAAAGTATAAAAATTGCATCCTTTTCCAAAATGTTCAAAGCATTCACATCAATCGCCTTGTTACAAATTGAATTGAAAAAATAACACAACCTCATTATAGTCTTTCTGACATGGATGGGCAATATTCCACGCAGTGCAACTGGTAGAATTTGTTGCATCATGACGTGACAATCATGTGATTTCATACCTATCAAATTCAAGTCTTTCAATGAGACAAAATTTTTTACATTTGAAGAATAACCTTGAGGCACTTTGATATCATGAAGACACTGACAGAAGCTACTTTTCTCCCTCTTCGATAATGTATGAAAAGCCGGGGGAAGAAATGTTCGTCTTCCTTTAGGAGTGGGAGCTAACTCCAAACATATTCCCATTGATAGTAGGTCTAACCTTGCATTCAACCCATCTTTTGTCTTTCCTTTAATATCTAGCAATGTTCCGATCAAAGAATCACAGATATTCTTCTCCACGTGCATGACATCAATATTATGTTTGACTTCATGATACCTCCAATATGGTAGCTCAAAAAATATTGACCTTTTCTTCCAAATATGTCTATCATTACCAGATTTCTGTGTCTTTCCCAATGTCACATCAAGGTTTTTCACCCTCTCAAAATACAAATCTGGGGATAAAGGTTTTGGAGCAGTATCAAATTCTTGTGATCCATTGAATGCCTTTTTTAGTCTTCTATAAGGGTGATCCATAGGCAAAAACTTTCGATGACCCATGTACACTGTTTTCCTCCCATGATGCAATTGACAATATGGCGTCTGTTGTTCGCAAATTGGACATGATTTATGCCCTTTAACACTGTATCCAGACAAATTTCCATATGCTGGGAAGTCATTTATAGTGAATAGAAGCACTGCATGCAGTTGAAAATATTCCATTTTATAAGAATCATACACCCTAATACCATCAGCCCATAACAGTTTCAAATCATCAATCAATGGTGACAAGTATACATCAATATCATTGCCGGGTTGCTTTGGACCAGAGATCATGATACTCAACATGACATATTTGCGCTTCATACAAACTTCAGGAGAGAGGTTGTAAATTACCAATAAAACAGGCCATGAACTATGTGTGCTACTGAGGGTTCGGTATGGATTCATTCCATCTGTGCACAAGCCTAGTCTCAGATTTCTAATTTCATTTCCAAATGTAGGGTACTGGGCATCAATTTTCTTCCATTGTGGACAATCAGCTGGATGACGTATTTTTCCATCACATACCCGCTCATCAGCATGCCATCTTAACCTTTTTGCATCATGTGAATTAGAAAATAAATGTTTGAAACGAGGAATTATAGAAAGATACCAAAATACCTTTGAAGGGAGATTTGTAATCTCTACATCAGCTTGTGATTTTTCTTTCACCTTATACCGTGATGTCCCACATTTAGGACACTCTTTCAGAAATTCATATTCCTTCCTATATATAATGCAGTCATTCGGACAGGCATGTATTTTCCTGTATCCCAATCCCATCGGGCATAATATTTTTTTGGCCTTATAATGTGAATCTGGAAGATCGTTATCTTTTGGAAGAATGTCTTTCATCAATTGTAGCAGCTCTATAAAACTTTTGTCACTCCATCCATGTTTCGCCTTCAGGTTAATCAATCTTAACACCGCCGACAAAACCGTAAAATCTGTACAACCAGGATATAATGGTTTTTCGGCATCACCATATAGACGTGCAACTGTCGGTTCTATCTCAATTTGTTCTGCTACAATATCGCGAATCATTTCTTCAATTCCATCGGAGTTACCATCTTGCGATTCATTATCATCAGTCACATTCTGTCCAGTTTCGCCATGCCAAATCCAAGGGTTGTAACTCGGATTGAAACCATGACAAATCAGATGATCTTTTATCTCTCTACTTATCAACTTCTTCATATTCAGACATTTCAGGCATGGACAGAAAAAAATGTCACTACTTGGAACATTTCGTTTAGCAAATTCCAAAAAGGCATCAACACCTTCCTCATATTCATTGCTCATTCGATGTGACGTAATCCAACTTCGACTCATTATTACCTATAACAAATAGCAAAAATATATATATTTTTTAGATAAGACAAATATATGTTTATAAGAAAAAAATCATAATTTGAATGTAAACAATTTTTAAATATAAAACAAATCGATGTGTATTTAAAAAAATATTCTTGAATATTATTTTTTAAACAAAATATAGTAAGATATAACACCCCCCTGAACACCACCCCCACCCCCTACCCCCTTGGACACCCCCCTGGACACCCCCCAACACCCACCCACACCCTTGGACAACCCCCCACACCCACCCACCCCCTTGTAAACCCCCCTGGACACCCCCCGACCCCTCTGGACAGCCCCCCGCCCCTCCTGGACACCACCCCCCACCCCCTACCCCCTTGGACACCCCCCTGGACATCCCCCAACCCTCTGGACAGCCCCCCCACCCACCCGGACAACCCCAAATACCCTCTGGAGAGGCCTCCACCCACTTGGACAGCCCCCCACACCCATCCAACCCCTTGGACACCCCCCTGGACACCCCACCGACCCCTCTGGACAGGCCGCCACCCCCTTGGACAGCCCCCACACCCACCCATCCCCTTGGACACCACCCTGGACACCCCCCGACCCCTCTGGACAGCCCCTGACCCCTCTAGAAAGCACCCCCACCCCTCCTGGACACAACCCCCCACCCCCGACCTGCTTGGACACCCCCCTGGACACCCCCCAACCCTCTGGACAGCCCCCCCACCCCTCCTAAACACCACCCCCACCCCTACCCCCCTTGGACACCCCCCTGGACACCCCCCAACACCCACCCACACCCTTGGACAGCCCCCCACACCCACCCACCCCCTTGTAAACCCCCCTGGACACCCCCCGACCCCTCTGGACAGCCCCCCGCCCCTCCTAGACACCACCCCCCACCCCCTACCCCCTTGGACACCCCCCTGGACATCCCCCAACCCTCTGGACAACCCCCCCCACCCACCCGGACAACCCCAAATACCCTCTGGAGAGGCCGCCACCCACTTGGACAGCCCCCCACACCCATCCAACCCCTTGGACACCCCCCTGGACACCCCACCGACCCCTCTGGACAGGCCGCCACCCCCTTGGACAGCCCCCCACACCCACCCATCCCCTTGGACACCATCCTGGACACCCCCCGACCCCTCTGGACAGCCCCCGACCCCTCTAGAAAGCACCCCCACCCCTCCTGGACACAACCCCCCACCCCCGACCTGCTTGGACACCCCCCTGGACACCCCCAACCCTCTGGACAGCCCCCCACCCCTCCTAAACACCACCCCCACCCCCTACCCCCCTTAGACACCCCCCTGGACACCCCCAACACCCACCCACACCCTTGGACAACCCCCCACACCCACCCACCCCCTTGTAAACCCCCCTGGACACGCCCCAACCCTCTCGGGGATTTATAGAAAACGATGAAAAATTAGTGAAATCATAAAATTAGTCAATAATGCAAGTCGAACTAATAGATCTAGGGATGATAAATAAGATTATGGTGCCAAAATGAGTTAAAAGGGTTCATAATCGAAGAATCTTAGCTAGTTTCAACAAAAAAATCACAACACATATATATATACTATCCGCGAAAAAAAACGAATGAGTGGGAGGATTACCTGAGTGCTGCGAGTTTAGATGATTGATCCGAGGAGATTAAATATGAGAAACGATGATCGCAAAACGAATCTAAACCCACGAAATGGACGAGCCGATTCGGGTTTACGCGCGAGAGAGACGAGTCGCGACTGTCGAAGGTAAACTCGCGAATGACAATCCACGGGTCTGGGTAAATTTTTAAATGAGTTATCACGTCGTTTATTCAATAACTGACATTATAATTTTTTTAAAAACATTTATAACGTCGGTTATTCAATAACCGACGTAAAAACCTTCCTCCGATTCTTTTTTTACGTCGGTTATAAAATAACCGACGTTATAAAGGGCTCAAAATCCGCGTTTTATTACGTCGGTTATTCCATAACCGACATCAAAAACATCTGCGGATTCTTTTTTTACGTCGGTTATTTTATAACCGACGTAAAAAGGCCTTCAAAAACTGCGTTTTTTACGTCAGTTATTGAATAACCGACGTAAAAAACGTCCCCCGCTTCTGTTTTTTACGGCGGTTAATGTATAACCGACGTAAAAAACGAAGCCGCGCGATTAATAACGTCGGTTATAAAAATAACCGATGTTAAAGGTGTACTAAACACAGGTTTTTACGTCGGTTATTAAATAACCGACGTAAAAAACCTCGTTTTAGATATTATGACGTCGGTTTTATATAACCGACGTAAAAAATGGTGATGTAAAAAACCTTTTCTGCACTAGTGTAATGAATACTTAAAGCACCATCCCCAGCAATAGTGCCATTTGAAATGCACGACCGATTGTCGCCTATCGACCAGTCAAAGTTTTGGTGCTCTGCTAATGTGTATAGCAGCACTCGGGTCGAATCCTCGGCGATGATACTTTGAAATAGTCGTTTGTTTTTAGTTAATTGTATTCTGATTGGGGGGTTTGTTTGCAGAGATTATGAAATAATTTATGGATGATGTTTGATTCAATAAATTGATAAATATTGGGGTGAGTTCATTATTAGGGAGTTAAGCTTATGATATCCTTGAGCTTTGCTTTATATTGCATTTAAATTAACACCCACTTCACAAGTTGACGTCGATTAGAATTCCTAAGTGTTAAAGCTTTAATCCAAGCCTTAACTTAACTAGGATTATAAAATCAATCAGTACTTGTTTATGGTAGTGTATTTATGGTTCCAATAATCCATGTAAACCACATGCTAAACAAAAGATGTCATTAATCCATTACATATTAAGTCCAACATACACAATGTTAAATTAACGAATACTCATCGAGCAAATACTCTCAATCACTTAACATCCCTAAATTTTGACTCACCCCAATGAGATATTTAATAATCCATTTGGGTGTTTAATATTCTTGTTATAATAATCATGATGATAAATTAAGAATAGAAGAAAAAGAAATGGATTAGAAAAGAGTGGTACGCCGAACATACACACACGAACAATGATGATAATTAAAAATAGATTTTTGATTGAATGAGGAAGAAAAATAAGGGAAGGATATTAAACTGAATTTAAACTATTTTAATAACATTAATATTAAAATACAGAAGTTTGAGGATAATAAGAGATATTGAAGAAGAGACTTGCATTAAAACAGAATTACAAAAGAAAGGACTTACAAAATTACAAAAACGAAGAACCCAAAAGTAAGTGAAAACAAAGAGAGGAGGAAAGGTCTCTCAAGTGAAAACTTGAGTATGTAAGTTAATCCCAATACTTTTAGAAAGATTTGGTCATGACAATATTATCTCCTCTCTTTTTAAATTCCAACCCCTCTCAAGGAGAGAAGGGGAGAGTATTTATAGCCCAAGGAGTGGACTGTTTACATTCCAGAAATACCCCTCCACTTGGCTCGAAGATATGGACATCATGACAGCCGAATCTCGAGAAATATCCTTCTTAAAAGTTGTATATAATAAAGTTTTAAGACTACTCTAAAAATTAGGAGTCATTTGGACATAATGATCAAAAGTTATGTCCGGTTTATTAAACAAAGTAAAACTCTCCATTTCAATCTAGTCTTTTTGAAGTCGAGAATGTGAAAGGGTTTTTGAATATGAATATGCCTTCAAATACGAATGGGTTCTTCAACAAAGTCTTCCACCTGTATCTCCTCGTTCACACGGAAAAATCTCAGCTCGATTTTATGCTTACATCATGAGATATTTCATGCATACTATACTGATTTTATTTCTCGGCCAGAATGATGGGCTGAACTTCAAAGCTTCATTTGGCCCCCTTGTACTTGGATTTGGGCATTGAAATTTTTATCAAAGATTAAATGTAGTGTCCCCCAAATTATGTTGGAGAGTTAATGTTTTTGGACTTCTGGATTGAGCCCAGTAAATCAATCTTCAAGGATGGTCCAGTTTGTTCACAGATTCTTTGGTCTTGTTTGTGAGGACCATATGACCCTTCAAATAGCCGAATTAGATCATGGTACCTTCTAATTAAATGTTTTACATTGAAAGTATAATCCTAAAAAATAATAACCACACAATTTGGATTAGTATAGTGATATGTATTATTAAAACATTAAACTGACTCAATTGGACTACTTCTAAAAATGCTCAAAAATTATACTTAATATTAAAACATTAATATTTCACACAAATTATGCACATTTCATATAAAATAAGTAAAGGGAGTATATAATAAGACATTAAAATATTAACAATATCACTTGTATGGTTAACATGGAGAATGAATCTCATCGCGTCGTGGAGATGATAGTCCGTACGTACGCACGAGCGATGATATCGTTCCAATAATTATTGAATACAATTGGAGTGGATGGTATAATATATCAGAATCAGTATGATGTTATAATAACCATATATAGTTATTCTTTACACCATTATACCCATCCATGTAAGGTGTTGGTGGAAAAACAGATTTCACAACGGCGTGGAGACGGTATTCCGTACGTACGCACGCGTGGTGATTTCATTTTCCGTAGGATGGATAGATGGTGAAATAGTGTTGTTTAATAATTATAATAACATATCAGTATATGAGTTATACTGATGTTATTAATTCATAATTAAACTACCAAATAATAAGAAGTGGAAGAAGAAATAGAGTTGAAAGAATCGGTAACGGACATTACCTCTTATTTGAAGCGCCTCTTTGAGACCTCCTCTTAGGGCACTAAAATTGGTCTTTGAAGAAGACCAGAACCTCTAGTATGTTTATATGGAAGTGGAGAAGAGAATTTGTCAGGTGTTTTCCGAGCTTGAAGGCTCAAAGTGGTGTGAGGAAGAGAGGGAGGAGGTTCCCTTTTATAAGGGAGGAGAGGGGCACCTTTGGAAAAACTAAAAATATTATTTTATTATAAAATCATATTCGGTTTTTAATAGCTCCAAATTGAGTTATTTTGAAGATAAGGTAGGTATGGGTTGAAATCATTTAATCCAATAGAATTTAGACAAGTTTAGTTTTCTATTTTAACCTTATCATTTAGATTTAACCTTAAGTTAAATAATTTTACTTTTACCGTGTCTTCTTGTTTTCTTACACTATAAGGTTAATAAAATTCCTATAACAATCCAAAAGAACCCCAAGTTGTTTATTATTAATATATATAATCTTATCTAAGTCATTTGTCTGAACCTTAGATTTTCAGGAATAAAATAACAATTAATAATATAATATTTGTTTTAAAAAACTATTTTATGTCAATTTTGACACTATTTGGTAATTGATTTTTGTGAAAATCATAACAGAATGATTATTTCGAACAAAGTTAACTAAATCAATAATAACATGTCATATTAACCTATAAAATTAGTGCAATTCGTAAAAAGTCTCAAATTACATTTATTTGGGTATTTATAACATCAATTATGTCAATATTTCATTAATAATATAATTATTGAATCATATTTGTGTCATAAATAAATTAAATTATTTAATGTCTAAAAATTATAAATAAAAAACAATTATGTAGGAAATCGTTTTAGATTTCTAATGAATATTTATAGTCGAATTTATCTTATGTATAACCCTATATTAAAAATGATTTATTTATTAAACTTTGATTTTAACTATTTTAACCCTTCTTTAAATAAATTAATATTAAATTTCCTAATCTAATACAGGTGGGCCTAAATGGTCATATTTTATTCCTAAGGTTGTTTTTGGTCTAATTACACTTATCCAATAGAATTAGTACATGTGTTAGGGTAATAATAATATCATTTTTACCCTTAATTATCCTATTTACTTTTAACTGTGGTAAATAAAAGTAAAAAGTTACTATTCACCAAAAAATATTTTCATCTCATTGAACCACATTTTAGTCCTTCATATTAACCATGTCTCTCGGATTTTTGAAATTCCACTCACAGAAGCGGTAAAATTAAGTTTTATGAAAAATTCAGTTTTTTAACTACCACTTAGTGGTTTCACTATTCATCAAAAAATGAAAGTTTCCAGAAAATACCAAAAATTATGCCTAAGCTATATTTGATATTATGAATTCAAAAATGATGTCTATTTTACCAAATTCAAAACATATCAGTTGAATTAATTTAAAAATTAATTCCCATCGTCAAAACAAATAGCGTGTTTTTAAGAGATAATAACTATCAAAAGATTAACACTTGTTTATGTCTGGTTTAAATGTGAAATTACATCCAATGACCAACATTGTATTAAATTGTAAAAACACATTCTAAATATACTTTAAAACCACTCAAATTAATAATTTATCACTATTAATTATTTCGATAAAAAAAGTTGTTTTTAATTAAAATTTAGTAATTTTCACTATTCATCACAATATGAAAGTTATCCGAAATGTACCAAAATTTCACCCTAAGATAATTTCGATATTCTGAATCCAAAAATGAAGTCCATTTTGAAAGATAAAATTTATAAAATTTCAAAAAGTGGGTATTACTATTCATAACGGCTAGTTCATAATAATATTATAATAATATCTCGTTTAGTGAAACTCAGTATTGTGTACTACACACGCTATCGAGGAAGTTCTTTATTGTGTTTAATGCAAGACAAGTCAGGGATGCGTGTTGTGCAAGCTCCTTTTGGTGTAGCATACAACACAAGACATTAATGAAATTAAAAAGAATATTTTTCATAAAATCTCGGGGTGTTACAATGTGGAAGTGATCAAACTCCTGACTTAGGATCTCCCATGCTTGATAAATAAAACTATGATAAAACCAAAAATGAAGAACTATTGTAAACATGTGTATCTTACACCAAAGAGACAATGATACTTTTCACCACCTTTGAACAACTTCTAACGTGATTGATAAAGATCATAAAGTAGCATCCATATTACATCCCACCCCTGTAGGTATCCACAGGCGAATCTAAATCGCATTTCATATATGTGGGAATCTTTATCCTTTATAATGTGCTAGCATCTCATTATGTAAAGGACTTAGGAGAAAAAGAGCTTCTATTTTTTGGGATTTATGGTTAGGCATCGTGGAACCATCCTCACACACAACCATCACATGGTTGTATTATGTATAAGCCTCAAAGACTCTCCTTCGACTATTAAATTTACTCTTGAATTTATAATGCATGAGTAAATGTTGATTTGGAAACTCATGCATCCATCATATGGATGAAACTTCTCTAATACATTTCATCTTATTAAATGGCCTTTTAATGATAGCCTATATGGGAATAAAAAATAGAAGGATCTCATACAAAACATCAAACCATAGTGATACAACCCATGCATGAAAACAACCTATATATATATCATATGTATATATATAAGGATTTCGAGAATATATCCATCAATATACCACTTTTACTAAAGCCTAATATACTTTGGGTCATTTCACCTTATATTGTATCATGTATAAAATAACTTGTGAAATCATATCCAAAACTTTTTTTGGATATCTTCCAAAACACTTTTGGAAATATATCATTAACTTTACCTTGTATCAAATCATATGCGGTATCTTATGAATACCTATCCAAAATGCATTTGGATTAAATCTAAAATAGTTTTTAGAGTAGATATCTGATTCAAACTCAATTTTAATTTAGTCAACCATAAAGTGTGACCCCATGGCCCTTTATAGTGTTGAAAATAAATATGAATATCTAGATCCATATATGTAACCAAAGAGAAGCCTCTAGAAATGTGTCAATTCTACTCAATCTATAAATTGATCTAGCATGATATCTATTGGACATATGCATCTTTATACCAATTTCCACTGGTTTACATCATGAGAAAACATGAATTCTAATATTTCCCTTTTTTCCAAGACCTCAAGTGACCATGAGACAAGGAGGATCTCAATCCCAAATAGCTAACTCATCTGTTTTAGATTCTCGAAGTATATACTTATCTGATTAATGAATAAATCACATGTCATTTATATTTATGGACAAGAACATCACATATCCCTTATCCAGATATATACACAATATCTAGGTGAGGTCACACACTCCCATGGTCTATCTTAGTTGAGGTACCAGATATCATACTCACCATATGATAGGAAAAATATCATCTTGGTTAATCTCCAATCAACAACATGATCAACAATATACCAAACCACCCCCATATTATCTAAGTCAATATATAGAGTTGCGTAAGTAGGGTATTAAATTAGGAAGGTTCTCATTCTAGGTATCTCACCAAACTTAGGCAATGGGGACTCAAATATGATCCATGCACCCCTAGTATACCTAAGACATATGTATGACACTTTATGTGGTATACTTAGTAGGTTATCTAGTGTACAAAATGAATATAATTCTTTGTTTTTTTTCATCATGAGAATATTCCACATATCTATATGAAGGTCTCACTCATGATAACCTTAACATCATGTCATAACCTATAATACTCTATGAAGAAAATTAGTTTGGGATAAACTCAAAGTCATACTTTGAGAGGTCAATTTTCATTACACTTTACAAAATGTATATCTATATATACATTTATGAAAACAACATGAAATATTGATAAAGTGGAGATTGAATTATAATATGATACATTTTATACTATTAAACCCTTTTAATAATACTTAAAAAACCCAAAAAATCACTGATTTATCATATAATATATGAAAAACTATCAGATCAGCCTTATGTTTGTTCCATTTTTGGGTTTTGTTAAATCTTTACATCATATTTAATTCCAGTCACATCTCTATGTGACCATATAATAAAATTACCCTGCTAAATTATTTAGTGAGAAACATATATGAAGTAATCTAGTTTGAATAATGGTGAGATTTAGGAATCATATTCCTAATAGTTCAACTCTTTGATTATATTAAAACCTTTTAACTTCATAAGATCAAATTTTATGATGTCAATTTCTGTGTTATATTTATAACTCTTTCTAAGTTCATCATCATCACCCTTGTAACCCCATTCCATAAAATTTTTCATTTAAATAATGTAACTAGTTACATTATTGTCCACGAATATATCCTAAAATATTTTGGGATATTAAGTAAAATTTTCATTAAAATTAGATTGGTATAATATTTTATTTTTTAACTTTGAACTTCTATAAGTCAAAATATACTCCCACTAGCCTCTTATAAACTATATTCTTTTTAGAATATTTTTCTAAGATTCATCAAAAACTAATTTTTGTTTATGAAATAACACTCATTTCCTATTTAGTAGGAACATTTAACAAATAAACTATTGTTTCCATATCACGTGTGATATTTTATATGTATGGAACATTTTATTTTTAAAATAATAATTTATTAAAATATACCAATGAAGGGTGGAAAGAACATATTCCCTTATATATTAACAAATATTTGTAAAAACATTTTATCCTAGATAAAACATTTTTATCCTTATTCCCTCATTATTGTTCATAACAACTCTTTGTTACCGAACATATTTTCTTATCACATAAGAGAAATGAGATAAAGATACACATCTTTTACTAAGATTAATTTGAGATTGATAAAATAATTTATATTTAAATCCTCAATATAGTAACTATTAACTCCATATCATGAATATAAACTATAATTTCAATCAATTATTCCTTTAATTTTGAACTCCTATATATTTAAAACACCTTTTAAAATTTTCATTCAGTATCAAAAACCTTTCAAAATTGAATAATTAATTTCTATAAAATCCATAATTAACCTAGAAATTCCTTGGAGTTTTACAATCTCTTTTAGATATATCTTGTAAAATCCAATCATATTAAATTATTACTCTTTATTCTTGATAACCCTAGGTTTCAATAACCATTGATTGACTTCTTCAAAAAGCATTTTTGAACATTTCAACCAACTTTTCTTCTTCTGATTTCAACTTTCACCTACTTATACTATTTATACAGTAATTTAGAACCAATAGATCATATATCTAGTTTATATATATATATATATATAAATATATATATATATATATTCTCAACACTTTGATAATATCAGGTAAAAATTCTTTGAATTCAATCATATTGTCATAATATTTCCATAGATAATAATAGAATAAATTCTCTAACCTAAACAAGCCATTTTTAGTCTCCCCACAAAGCATGTTATATAATTAAACCATAAACCATGGGTATTAAAAATACCCATCTCATTTAATTTAAACAACTATTGTTTGCATGATCTTTTCAAGAGCTAAATGATATAAAAAATACATATCTTATGGAAAATATATCCAAGATTAAAGCATCTGAGTTTTAAATGCAACAACTTCTTTGTTCTATTACTTTAATGAAAACTTCATGTTTTAATTATTTTCATCTTATGACATTTTTTACATTTAAAAAACTTTTAAAACATACATTTATATCAAATATCTATCAGAATAATAGAATTTATTTCTATAACCAATAAAGTTTTAAGGAAACTTTTAGTCTCATTGAGTCATAAACATATTCAATCATATTGAATTTCATTTTACATACCCAATAATATTGATTATATGAGACTAAAATTCCTTAGATCATTTTTCATATAATGCCTTTGACTCCTTGAATGAATCACTCTATGATTCCATAAGAATCTAGATTCACTTGTTGAACAATTTCAACACTTGGTTACTTGGTATAAAATTGTTCTGACACATATAATTTTCCTTAAGAACTTTTCTTCAATTAAAAATCTAAGGTGTTCCTTGCATTAATATTCTCCTTAAAAGGATTGATTATAAATTTTAACTTGATGATGATGATGATATTATCTATAATAGAAGATTTTATTAGATCGGTATCATTTATTATTACCACTAAATAAGGAATTTTATTAAATGGGCTCCCACTAAAATGATCACCCCTTCTAAATCCATCAGATCCATTAGTGGTTTAGGATCCATATTCCATTAAATAATGAATTTTATAATGAATTAATCACACCACTTAATTATTTAGGTATGGAATTATCCCAATCACAATAGTTGTGACCTATGGATAGTTTATTAGATAACCTTTTTATCCTAATCCATAATATGAATTCACTCAACTCAATTCCTCTAGTAACTTAACTTCCTAACTAAGTGTTTCCTAAAGAAAAAGTCAAAAACAAGCTAACATTAGACAATCCAGGGGAACTTGAATAAGGAAAAAACATACCAAAAAGATAATCCAGTATAACTTATTAGTTATTTTTCTCACACAAGATAATTTAGGGGCACTCGACTATGGAATGAAACAATCCGATTGGATGATTGAGGTCTTGAAAAGTGCCAACTTGGAAGGAATATCACACTTAGTATATAGGGGATTTAATCTCACCATCTTATCTCATGGTATTCCCTTTATGTATGCATGGCCGTAGTAATTTATTTTGAAATCTTGTCTCCTCCAACAAATCAATATGTTCAAGCCATATCGATGTGTAACTCTTTACACAACCCACAAGTTTGTGTTGATCTCCCAAAATTAGAAGTTAAACATATTCATTCATATTCGAATGAATCATATGAATAAGGTACATGAAGAATTCATGTAAATATTTATAATTATATGATATTGACAATAACCATATGATTTAGCCTAAAGTGATAGATAGTCAACCCCATTTAACAACCTATACAGTTATAAGCCTCCAGGTATGTAGGTAGTAAGACCTCAAGTCCCTATAGACAAGGATACTTTAATCAAGATAGAATTAAATTCATCACAACTCTAAAACCAAATATGCACAAACTATATGTGACCACTAAATTCAAGCTCATGAATTCATTTACAAACTTTGGTCAAGTTATATGAAAAAATAAACTCATTCTCATACATATCATGTAATGCAAGGATCTATCCTAGAAGTAGTTTAACATTTTAAACTAAAGAATACATCATTCATCATATAATAAATTTATAACTATGAATAAAATAGGGAGTAACCTTTAAATATATGAATAATTTAGATATTTAAACATGAGATAAATATTTATGAACAATTCAAAAATAAAAGCTAATTGTAAATGTTTTATAATTTTAGATTTATATTATAAAAATTCCATTAATATGAACATAAAATTTTGTATTCATTATTTAATTTTGAATATAATAAATTTATATTCATTCCAATATAATCGATTTCATATGCTCCATTATATGACATATTACTTTAAATACATGATATTTTTGAATTATAAACATTTTTATAATCAAATTTCCTATTTTGTACCCATTTTAAAAAATCTAATCACATATTCAATCATAATTTAAACTTTGATCAAATCAATCATCAAAAATATTTTTGATGTGGTTTAAATAATGTTCTAAATAAGGGCCCTTTAATTGGAATAGTTCAAATTAAATAATTATGAAAAATTCATAATTTAAATATAATAATTTTATATTTTGGCCTTATTTAATAATTTATAACCCTTTATAAATTATTTCTGATGATTTCTAAATAAACAGATTTATTTATATATCATAAGACATGCCATAAAATTTGTTTAAAATCTATTTTAAATATTAATATTTAATATTTGAGAATAAAATTTTTCATAAAAATTTAATTATTTATAAAAAAATATAATTAATTAATATATAAACATTTTATAAATTAAAATACCCCAAAATACCTTTTATAATGATTTATAAGTATTTTATAAACCATTAAATTCATTTTATATGTTAATTTTTTTTAACAATTTTTAAAATAATTTTTTACACTTACACAAAATCTCTATTCTGTATAAAGGCAACCTCCTTCTACCCTTACATAAAACCATGTAAATTTTAAATATTTGAATAAATATATTTATAATTACATTTATTTTATGTATGCCAATATTTATATATGTATACATTTTTTATATGTATAAGTATTTATTTAAAGTATTTATATAATGTATTAATATATATGTGTGTTTATAATGCATTTAAATACATTTATATAATGTTTTATGCAATATATATATATGTGTGTGTATGTGTGTGTGTGTGTGTACACACACATGCGCACCCATATATATACATATATATGTATTATAAATTTTTTACTTATATAAGATTTATTTTAAAAAATAAATAAAAATCAAGAGGGGGTTAAAAATCCCTCTAATCAAAGGGATTAGTTGCGGTTCATAAGCCTCCTCTAATTTCTTGAATTAGTGGGGGTTGAAACCCCTCTAATAATGTCATAAGTTAGAGGGGGTTCACAAACCCCCTCTAATCCAAGGGATTAACAACAATTCATGAACCCCCTCTAATTTAATAGATTATAGGGGGTTGTGAACCCCCACTATATCCTTTAAAAAACAATTTCCATGTTATACATATATAGCCTCTAATTTATATCCAAACGAATATTACACACACACACACAACAACTCTAAAATTCAACTGAACATATAGATCCACTAATTATTAAATTTTCGGTAGTTTTTAAAAAACTACCTCTAAAATATAATCAAATATTACAAAGAAAAAATACTAAAAAATTTAGAGAAGGTTGTGAACCCCTTCTCAAAAACCACCACTAATCTGCTATTTTTTTGTAGTAGTTTGTTCGTTGTTGCACGTCATGAGTGTAGCTTGGATGTGAACACTGACAAAAAAGGTAAAAAAGGAATACATACTTGCAAGAAGTTCTATATCCTCTACCTAGCCTCTTATGTGCAATTAGTTGTGAGACACATACACTGCTATGGGATGATCTTTGATGGATGATCACAATAAGGTTGAAATGTGTGACTCTCTATTTGAAAGCAGAAGGGCATGAAATTAGAAGTTTTTTTAGAGGAGTATGATATGGAACAATTTTTTAGTGTGCATACAATACAATTTATGGATCTCTAGTCATTAGTGAAAGATTTTACTAAATTTTGGGTGGAGCACGAAGGGTAGGACCATGAGGAACTATAGTATCTGTAGGATCAGCTTTGAGAATAAAAAAAGTTAGTTGTTCAACAATGTTCTAAGGAGGATATTGTTCCTAGAATTTCATCACCTTTTACTTTGGAATTAATTCATCTAAGCATACCTCTAGTAGAACAGGGGTGGCGAAAGTGCATTGATTTTCCTACAGAGTTAGTTGATCTAAATACTGGCAGTATTTCTGAATGTCCAATATTTTTATTTCATGCATGTATTTTGTGCTATTTTAATATATTGATTTATGAAGTTAAATGGTTATTCTTGCTAGTTTATGAATGGTTTAACTCATTTTGTGTGTTATGGAAGAATACAATGGATAATTAAAAAGGAATAAAAAATACACTTCACGCCACGAGTGAACCTAAGCACAATGACATTGGATTTTTGAGGATGATCATGGAACACTTCTAAGGAACATAACTAAAGAGTATAGAAAAAACGAGGCATCCAAAGAAGAAAAATAACATTACACGTTGTGTAATCATTAAAATTTGTGTACCAGTTCAAGTTGTGAAATAGAGACATGTCATGAAGTGAAGAAAAGTGAAAAAAGAATTTACACATGGTGTAAATTGTCAAGATGATATTTTAGCATCCATATTTGACGTATCTTTAATTTTTGACCAATTTTATCACCTAGTACCTGCCCTAGACCACTTTTGAAAAAATACTTAATTAAATTTATTATTATCTATTCCCAACTAGTACTTATAAATTGAGGGCTAGCCTGCTGTTGTGAAAAAGATCCAAAAGACCAAAGCTGGAGCGAGAAGCTACATTGTGCAGGGACCTCCCCAGTTTCATCTTCACTTTTATTATACTTTCATTTTCTTTTTTCCTTCTATCCCATCCTATCACCACTAGGATGAGGGGGTAAAAATTCCTTGTACAAGGGTTATGTAATAGAATGGGGAAGGTGATTTTGAATTAATTTCTTTTCCTTTATTCATTATTTGGTTTATCGTGATTTCTTCAATCAGATTCCAATACCTTTACTTTTATCATGACTATTGATTATTGAATAAAAAAAGAACCTTAAAATTATGCAGTTGACAACCTTAAAGAGGCCTGATCATTGTCAAATTTAGAGGAATTATGTTTAAATATGGGATTGAGACAAACTTGATTCGGTGAAACCCTAAATTACCGGACCAAGGGAAATAGATGATTTACACATCAAATAGGGGATTCCATGACCATTGGATCTACCCTGTCTCGAATCTGACACCAATAATGAATTAATCAACAAAATTTATAAAATCCAATTTCACCTGATTCTTAAAATTACAAAACACTAGAAATATTTTCAAAACTATTTTAAAACCTATTAATCAATCTACTTCATTTTAATTATAATTTCAATAAATCAACCAAAACCCATCTTTTCTCACTTGTTTCTACAAATTAATAAAATTAAATAATTTAAAAACCTAATTAAACTAATTTCACCATCTATGTGGATCGATCTTGACCTCTTAATTAATTATATTTTAATTAATCGAGTATTATAGTTGAGTTTTTATAAATTTTGTATTTTGATTGCACCCGTTTGGAAATAACGATTCCCCATGGGTGTTTCAAAACTGAATCCATTTTTGGGGATGATTACAAGTTAGTTTTTAGGTTTTTAATTTTTTATTTAATTTTGTTTCTTTATTTCAATTTCTCTATTTATGTTAGGTGTGCATGTGCTGTAAATTTCATATTTTTAAATTCTTAATAAATGATGATCACACATGAGAAAAAGGAAAAGAAGTCTTTTCTTTTGATTCTAAACTAGAAAAAATAATGAGTAAGAATATATCCCCAGCCCTATAGGGCGCTGAGAAAAACTAAGTTTCCGAGGTTCTTCAAAGAGATCAGGGAATGCGAACACTCGTAGACTATGAGCATCCATCGAACACAGGATTACAACCGAGAATCATAACACTCCCTATTCATGCTAACCACTTAAGGATCAAGCCTGAAATAATTTCAATGATAAAAAATAGTGTGAAATTCAGCAAAATTCTGCATGAAGATCCGAATAAGAATCTGGGAAACATCATCGAGCTTTGCGACACATTCTAATTCCAAAATGTCTCAAGCGAGGTGGTAAGACTCAATATTTTCTGATTTTCATTACATGAGCGAGCTCGAGATTAGATTCAAAGATCACCAGTGCATTCCATCATGACATGGGATGAACTATCATGAATCTTCCTCACCCACTTTTTTCCACCTTATAAGTCAGTGAAAATACGAGTAAACATTCTAAGATTTTATTAATTTTAATTTGAATATATATATTCTTCCTGAGAGTGATATAAATATGTGACATGAAAATTCCACCATCCTGGTATAGAGATATGACTACTAATCTAGACTTTATATAAATGTTTTTCATGGGGAAACATGTCAATTCTTGATGTTGCAACTAGAGGATCACTAATGAATAAGTCGTCTGAAGTGAGATACAACTTATTGGATGAAATGGAGAGCAACCGTTTCTAGTGGCAAGGAGAAGGTAAATTATGAAAAGGTGTTCACACAACTAAAAATAATGACTATATGGTGGTACAACTAGATTCATTAACAAAGAAGATTGAAATCATGATGGGACAACAACAAAATCCCCAAGTTACTTGTATATTAGATGAAAATTATGATGATTACAATCAAGTTAATAATTTTTAGGGTTGGAGGCCTCAACAAATACAAGGTAAAGGACATCAACAAAGGCCACAAGGGTAACAACAACAAGCACCCTAGGGACCCACACTAACAAACTAGGTCCATACATTGGAAGAGACACCAACTACATTCATGACCTTTTCTAGGGATGTACTCAAGGAAATAAAATAGGAATAAACAAACCAAAAGGACACATGTGGAATCTGGAGCATCAAGTTGGCCAAATTTCTAATTATCTTAGAGAGAGACCCAGAGGTGTGCTGTCAGGATGCCCTAAAGTACGTCTATATAAATATTTGAAATCTATACAACCTATAAATGGGAAGAAAACAAAAGGAAGTGTTATAGAATTTTTAGGAAAACAACCAGTGGAAGAATGTGAGAAAGAAGTTAAAAAAATCTAGGAAAAAGTAGTTGAAGAAGATGAATAAGAACCACCATAGTATAATCCAATACTTCATTTTCTAGAATGAATGGTGTAAGTAAAGAACAATGCACAGAAAGGTAAATTTTTGTAACACTTTAAAATTTTTTATATTAATATAACTTTTATAGAGGCTCTCACGAACATGTCACTATATGTGAAATTAATGAAAGATCCGTTAACTAACAATAAGAACCTGGAAGAGATTGAAACCATTCCACTTACGCAAGAGTGTTTATAAGTGGTATATAAGGACCTACCTAAGAATCAAAGTGATCCAGGTAGATTTTAAATTCCCATACTTATCAAATCTAACAAATGTATAAGATCTTTGTGTGACTTAGTTGTGAGTGTCAATAGCATGTCATACATGACATTCAAGAGTTTGTTACTGGATGGACTAAATCCCCCAAAAGTACTTTTTCAATTATCAGACTCAATAATAAAATTCCCAAGAGGACTGATCAAAGATATCCTAACTATATTCAACAAATTCTACTTCTCCATAGACTTCCTAGTGCTGTATATAAAAGAAGATTGAAATATAATCATTCTCGGGAGACTATTTTAATCCACTAGGTGTTCTCTGATTGACGGCCAAAGAGGAAAACTCCGTCTGAGAGTTGGCAGTGATCAAGTAAGTTTCAACATACATCGATTAATAAAAAACTGTGATGTGTGAGAGGAAAATGAGTTTGGGGAAGACAATACACCTGAATTTGAGAGTGTCATTGATATTGAAGAGGCACACAAGTTAGCTACTATTTTACAAGATGATGATCAACTGAAGAAGAAAGAGAAGATGGAGAAAAAGACTACTGACACCAGAGGAGAAACTAACTCCACTACATTTAATAAAGGACAATAGGTATGTATGGTACATGAAATTCTATTAAGTTCACCAAGATTGAGAAAAAATGGTGGATTGGTCCAATGGAAATCAAGAAAGTACTACCATAAAGGAGAATGAAGATGTTTAGAGAGGAAGGAAAGGGACCGTCCTATGTGGATAGAACACAACTGAGACCATTTATGAACCCTAAATAGGTATATAATTTTCAATCATCCATCATGTGAGCTAATTCTAAAAGAGTTAAGATCAATTAAATGAAGGCAAACAAAAGCACTTCAAGGAGGCAACCCGAGTTTTTTTTGTTTTTCTTTATTTATTTTATATTTTTTGAGGCATAAATTATCTATCTCTAAATATTTCAAAATTCATTGATAATGACATATGATTTAACATATTTATTTATAATTTATAGGAACATTGAGACCCAAGGATATAAGAAAGCATAAAAAACACAAAAAGAATTCACAATACCATCACATGTCGTGAAACCCATTCATGTCGTGAAGACTACAAAATACACATTGTGTAATCAATACACGTTGTAAATCTAGTTCAAGAAAAACCTGTATATTCCAAGTTCAAATAATCAATAAAAATGGGAGTAATCATTTCGATTTACACGTTTTCCAATATACCCCCACATTTAAATGTTATAGAGATTTAACTGCAAATTTCATGCCTACATTTGATTAATTCTTTAATAAAAAACTAGGATATATAAAATACCCAGAAGAATTTTAATGCCATGATTTTAAATTTATTTATCAATAAATCTAAATGAGAAAAATTGGGAAAAGAATTAGTATAGATAAGCATGTAGATTAATATTTGACAAATCATTATTTGGGGTGAATTTTGATTTTGGCAAATGATTTTTTGAGATTGTCCATGCTTTGAGTTTTTGATATTTGAATTAATTATTTTAATTATTAGTCTTAATTTCCATGAGTGATTGTTATAACTATTCATCTCATTCCTGAGACATCCACTGAGCTAATAGTTTCCATTTTTTCTTTAATATATTTCCTGAGAAACTCAGGCCTGATTTCTTATATAATTTTCTCTTCATCTTATTAAAGTTATAAAATCACTTTTAAAATGATTGATGCATTCTTTTTCTTATCCAATTTCTTAAGACACACCTTTCACTAATCCTTTTTAAATCCCACATAAGTGATGAAAAACCTTGTTATGAAATGAGACATGTTATAAGCCCCTATTATTATTTCTTAACTTCTTCTAAATATTTTTTTATGATTATCAAACATAAGAGTGGGGGAACCAGAAATTGGGGGAAGGGATGGACATTTTGTAATGAATAAGTGTGGGGGATATTTAATTATATTTGGGGAAGACACATTAAAAGTATTTATTAAAAAAATCTTAAAAAAGAAAAAATAAAATAGAAAAAAATAAAATAAAAAATAGGGTGTTTCATTTATTGAATTTCATCTCTTTATGATCTTGCTTTGAGATAATGGGGGAAGAAGAGACTTTCATTGTGCTATTTTCAATTATTGTGCAAAGTAATTTAGAGAAAAACCTCATTTTTGAGCTTTATTTATTACATCATTTACCTACCTACCCTAATCCTAAGAGTCATTTTATCCTAAATGGTGAATCCCTTATGATTATTTGTGGGTCTACCATTATGTGGTAGAGATGTTAGATGCCTTGAAAGCCTATGGAAATTGACATTTTCTTGAGGTATTTATATCACTCTATTCATTCATACCCTGATGATGAGCGAAAAAAATCATGTGAGGCACATTATAAATGGTATTCATATTAATAATGAATTGAAAAATTCAAATGGATGAATGCAAAGGCTTGAATATTTCAAAAGTGGAAAAGTAAAATACATGGTTGATTTGTATTCATTGAAAAAATGAGGCATTAATACATATTCTACCTGTGATTATTGAAAATTTAATTTTCTATTTGATCAATGATTTTTATTGAAATTGATTTTGAAATATGGTAAGGTGAATGCCCTCTGTAGTATGTTGATATTATATCATTGAGGAAAAGTGTGGATTTAAGTGTAGGGGTATTTGATATATGTATTTAATTCATGTATTTTGTGCTATTTTAATATATTGATCTATATATTTAAATTTTTATTCTTGATATTTTATGATCATTTTAACTCATTTTCTGTGTTATCGAAGGATACAACAGATAATTGAAAAATTAGAAAACATACACTTTGTGCCGTGAGGAAAGAAAAGCAGCACGACATCAGATTTTTTAGGATGATCATGGAACACTTACAAGGAACATAACTAAATAATCAAGTAAAAATAAGGAATCCAGAGTAGAAAACTGACATTACACATCGTGTGATCATTACACATCATATACCAGTGCAATTCATGAAATATGAACACCTCATGAATTGAAGAAAAGTGAAAAATGAATTTAAATGTGTTTAAATTGTCGAGATAAGATTTTAGCATCCAAATTTGATGTATATTTAATTTTTAACGAATTTTATCACCTAGGACCCACCCTAGACCACTTATGGACCAATCCTTAATGAAATTCATTATTACCCATGCCCAAATAGTTCCTATAAATTGAGGAAAAACCTGATTCTATAAAATATATCCAAAATACCAAAGATGGAGTGAGAAACTTCACTATGTAGGGCCCTCCCCAATTTCATCTTCACTTTCATTATACTTTCATTTTCTTTTCTCCTTCCCTATTATCCTATAGTCACTAGTATGAGGGGTAAACATATGGAAAGTGAGTATTCTTTATTAATTCATGGTAGAAACATATATGATTATGTGATATATGTATGTTATTATATATAAATTTCTTGTAAGTTGAAATGTGCTAAGAGGGTTTGAGTTGTTTGAAGTGTCAACAAGGAATATAAATAGTTTTTATTTCTTATACTTCTTGGTAGAATTATTCTTAAATATCCTAGGAATTTGGTTTCCATTGAAATGAGATGTGATATATGATCTTGACACTGATGAGGGTAGGCGAGGATGATGATAGGGGGTGAGTTGTTTAATGTTTCAATAAATAATCTAATCATTATTTCCTCTATAGTCTCCTTGGTGGCATTTTACTCAAATGCCTCAGATGTTATGTGATGAGTGACCCTATTATGGGAAGGGTAGGGTCTACAAGGACAGTTTTTATATGATTCCCGACTCTAATGTGGGAAGGAAAAGGTCCATGAAGACTGGTTATATGTGATACCAGACCTTGATACAAGTAAGCAAGGGACCTTGAGGTCAGATTCCATGTAATAGGCTACGATAGGGGAGTGTAAGGGTGGTGAGATGTGATACCTTTTACAAATTTTCCTATATTTGATATAACTATATATATTGTTATGGATGTGTGACCATGGTTTTGGTATTTAGTAGGATTCCACCTAGACAGACTCTAGTGGAGCATCAGAAGGGTGGTGATATGGTGCCACTTGAGTATGAACATGATGAGTCCCCTAAGGGTTCAGATAAGTCCCTGAATGGTCGAGTTAATCGGGATCCATAGGTACATGAATATGTATAGGTGGGAAAACTGTAGGATATGAATGTATTTGGGCCATGGATTGATGAGCAGTTTAGGGGGTGTCTGGTTTGTGTTATATAGGGTTTTAACAGGGGAACTTAGGGAACTAATCCATTGATGGAATACTTAACTAGAAAGTTCTAGTGGTATCAACCACCACTATTTTAGGGTTAGGGTGTACCACAAGTGGTATAAAACTGGATAGAGGTAGTCCATACTATCTTTAACAAGCTCAAGACACCCCAAGCTAGAGGATGAAGCTGTAAACCTACATGCTCAAAGGACCGAAAAAGATATAGTGTTACGTATAAGTATAGGAGGTCAAACATGAGGGATTTTATTGGAAGGATTTAGATGTTAGGTTCTTTTATCACTTCTTCCTAGAGATCCTGATGGTAGAGAGATCCCGTGAGTTCATGAATCTTCAGTAGGGAGATACATCTGTCATGGAATATGTAGGTACCTTCATAGACTTATCCTATTTTTCACCTTCCATGGTGGGTGAAGACATCTCCATGGTGCACCATTTTGAGGATGGATTAAGGCACACCATTAAGTTATATTCCAATATATTTTGGTTGAAATCTTTTTTAGAGGCAGTCATCCAGGAACTGATATTAGAGGGGAATCTGATGGAATAATCATATTCGAGCTGAGTGACAACATCAGGTGATTTTAGTGGTGATTATTTATGTAGACGAAAGTGAGGTCTAGAGGAATATCAGTAGGGTATTTGAGAGAAGGATTTAGGTAGACCACTACAGAGTTTGTCTTTATCATTGCGCTTCCAGTGGGGGCATCCAGGACATCTCTGAACTCAGTGTGAGAGGCCTCCAAAGGAGTGTTGGGATTTTTTCTAGATTGGGAATCTTGAGAGGTTCTGAAGAATCCTTCTTAGATAAACATGATATAAAGACTAGGACATAATAAGGTGTCTAAGTTTGGGTTAGGAGTGGTACCATGAGCTGGTGGCTGGGATTCAGTTGCATGTAGATATCGTGATAGAGACAGTGGGACCCCATAGTGGGGTTAGTGGGTAGTTGCTTGTATAGATCTGAAGAGAGTTCATGACTCTGCTAGTTAGGCTTTAATCCAAGGGAACGTATTGGATCTTCTAGGTATAGATTTGGCCAGGGAGCTAACTACTTTTAGCGGTACACTTTGGGCACAATTTTGTTACTTTTATTTTGAGATTCAACTGGTTTTGATGCAAGAGGTGCATATGTATTGATTTTGGACTAACAAGACACTGGTTAGTAGGTTGGAATCGATATTATGTGATATATATATATATAATGTAATTTGGAATTGGGGTTATTTATGGGCATCGATGCGATGAAGGATATGTATGTGGTGTTTGTCATTGAGAATTATTATGAGTACTTGTTGATGTGAGAGTACTTTTGAGCATTTAATGATATATGATACCTCATGGGTGTCATGTGTGACATGGGAATGAGGTGTTAATATGATGATATGTTGGAAATGATGGGTGTTAGATATTACACGAGCATGAATTCATCACCTGATGAGGTGTAGGAGTGTCGATGTGTCACGGGTGGGATTTTGAATTTGGGGATGTTCGATAGAATATGAGATGTTTTTTTGGGGCCGAAAAGTGTCCAGGTAAGTAATTCCTAAGGTGGGGAGCACCTTGAGTGGAAATGACTTGTGACTGACTGATTTTGGTAGTTTGGGTTGATTTTTAAGAGATAGTTGTGTTTAGTACCATATTTGAGTAATGATTTATAGCTTCGGGACAAGCTATGTTAAGGTGTATAGATTATAATGTACTGTGTTTTTGAGCGGTTCATTTTATGGGTAATTTTGAAATTTTATGTTCAATGGTCAGGCCAACCCCTTTTTCCTGATCTTCAAAACAACATTTCAAGATTTTATTTGATCCAATACCTTGTTTTAGGTGTGGTATATGTTTTGGTGGAAGAACTGAGGGTTTAGGAAAACACTGGAGGAAGGAAGGAAATCCTGGCCTATTGGAAACAACTCTACCTAGAAATACACACCATGTATGTTGCTTACATGATGTCTATAAAGGAGTGAAGGCTTAAGGGTCCAACTCGAGGAATTCATGATGTGTAACTTGGTTACTCATCATGAACCCAATACACAATATGTAAAAATTTACACATCATGTAAATTGCAGGAAATATTTTCTTAAAGACCCAGTGGGATTGACACCCTTCTTTATTTATGAATAGAGGCATGAAAAACTAGATCATGTGTGTCTCCATACCCCACCCTAGTTTTTGGTTGTTCTTCTCTGTTCGAGCTTCAATCTAAGCTCAATTAGTCTCATTGTAATTGTAGTGGTAAATCCTTCAATCGTATATCTTCTCTTTATCTTTCATCTAGCCATATAGTATGCTAAATATTTTCAAGATCGTTTACCATATTTTCAGGGTATTCATATAAAATAATTTTATCTTTTGATTCATTTTGAGTTAGATGTCGATATCAGACAAACGAGCACCTATGAGTATAAGGTATATGGCGCCTAGATTTCTCCATTTTTTTGTGAGTGTTTCAAGGGTGAGATCTTATATGTTCCATGTGGGTTAATCTGAGTGATACCCTAATAAATTAAATGTTTATCTTTAAATTTTTCAACAATTTACTTCAGATACCTAAGGGAATTCTCCTACTACACTACACATGGTCAATCTTGGTAAGGGGCTTGGACCTACCTATGTATTTTAGGCCAGGTGTATGTTTTAATTTAAATTCAATTGTTGTTATAGGACTTCTTGATTCTGTGAGAATGTTTCATGCATGGATTGAGGATTGAGGTGGTGTTGAACACTGAGATTGAGGTGATATAGTTCATCAGGTTGGTCAGGGATTGGGATATATTAGTTATTTTGATCACATGTTGGATGATCTGGTCATTGGATTGAGGTGACAAGGTCTTAAGGATGTGGTCATAGCCCATGGGAGATAAGATAGTGTTGAACATTGAGATTGAGAGATATGGTCTCAAGGGGAATGAGGTGCGCAAAGATATTTCTTAGGTACTATTTGTGTGATTTCCAATGATCATTTGTTTGCTGATTCACCATTGCAGTCATGTGCACAAATATAGGACTCAGATCGGGAGGTGTTGACCACTGATGTGGGTGGAGGCCCTAGTAGACTATTCGAATTAGGTGATGGTGTTTAACATCAGATATGTTTGGTGGTGATCATCATAGAATGCCATGTGGATGGTGATTGAACATCAGTTGATGGTGATGAGACCATCAATTAGGGGTTGAGTCTTGTCGAGATAATTGAGTCCATTGGGCAGATTATTTGTAAGGATATACATCAATGTGCCTCAAAACATCAGTTTTCAAGCAAACAATGATTATTATTTGGAGTATATAAGTCATTGTGCCTCGAGACATAGGGCTTCAAGAAGACATGGACATATGAGATGGGGTCTAAAGGACCAATACATATTATTTGGGCATGTAGTTTAGATTTTGGGCTACTTTATGGAGGATATGTGGTGCCAGTGACATATTTTGGAGTTAGAACCTGAGGGTTCACCTAGATTATTTTCGTTAGGGGATACCTTGTTATTTATTCCATGTATTCTCACCATTGTAGTTATATATATGAAAAAATTTATTGTATTCCATATATATAATTGATGGAACGAGTATATACTTACCAACAATGGATTAAGCGGGTGATTTCTTCCTTGTTCCCTCTGAACACAAGAGAAGTGGGTTATTTGTATAAGGACCTAGACCCCAGTAGGAAAAATCCAGTGCCTTACTTAATTACATTGGTACCAAGAACAAGATTTCTCATCCCAAAGGATCGAATAGTTTAGTAGTTTTGGAAAACTAGAAACATTAATAAGTTTTACATTACAGCTGAAAGAAAAAACAACATAGAAACTCCATTGGAAACACCCATAAACTCCTAGATTATCCCTGCAAGTCATTTATAATATACATATTCACATCCTAGGGAAAATAAAACATAAGAAATGGGTGAGATCAGATGCTCAGTAAGGGTAAGAAATATGGAAGAATCTATCAAAAACATAAAAAATAAGGCAAGGTGATTTAAAAAAAACACACACCATTAAAACATAATCTTGAGAATAATATGGTAGGAATAAAAGCTGATTAAATAATTTCATATAAATAATCACATGATAATGAAACTTAACCATGGATATTCTACTATTTCAATAATCACAAGAATTATTAATTAATAATATCATAATAATAGAATGAATAATGATAGACATCTGAAACATACTATTGAGGAATCAACTAAGACATCTAAAAATAATTGGTTAACGCCTTAGCCAAATATATATCTAAAAATGGGAAAGGCCTCATCCAAGTCCATATCTATTTTGTCTCATGAGACCTACCAATGCATAAAGGGTCTATATCAGGCCCCTCCCATCACTTAATAGGTCTAATTCATTACTTATATGAATAGGGATAAACATAAACAAAATATACATACAAAATTTAAATAACCTTCCCCAACTAGTAAACATAATCACTAACCATTCTGAGTAATATGGTGAATGCTATCAAGATAGAACATCCATATTCAAAATGATCATAAAAAATTTAATAAAATATGGTTGATGACATCATAAAATATCAATATCAATTAATCATAAGGTTCAATAGAGGGTTTTAAAATATATGAGAATACTCTAATAAAATCCTTGAGGAATTCTTGATAGAAATACCAGTTTTGTACTTTACAAAGAAAAGTTCATTTGGAAAATTATTTGTATTTTTTATAGAATAAGATTATAAACATTTGTATAAAATAAAATAAAAGGGAAGTATAATTAAATTATTTTTGAGTCATAAATTATGTCCAACTGAAGTTAAAACATGTAAAATAGTTTTTAAGAAACTTTAAAAATGGCCCACTTCAGTGCAATTTAAGATAAAATATAAGATACTTTAAAATGGAAGAGTCATAATTTTTTTTTGTATAAAAAAAGAAGTGAAAATATAGTTTTTAATGATAAAAAGAGTGATTTTTAAAAAATATTGGTGTCTTAAAACAAATTATAGAGTGTACTTGAAAATGGGTAAGAAATTGGGAAGTTCCATTTAATCAGGTTGGCTTATTGGGTGGAATTAAAAAGTGAACCTTGTAAAACATGTATTTCTACATAAAAAAAAGATGAAAGGATTTGGATACATGATTTTGGAACATATAAATATAATTTGGAATAATTATATAAAAATAACGAAGAATTAAATTGGGGTAAATAGAGATAAAGTGTAACCCGAATGAATAATGGAGGTTCGGGATGAGACCCTTACCTTATGTCTGAAAGCGTTCTGTACTTTTAATTAACTTCTTGGATAATGAAATTATATTTATTAATAATTTAATTAAAAACCTATTAAAAATTTATTTGATTTAATATAATTTTATTAAGTTCATTTATAGTCTTTTTGATGAGTTATAAGATTTAATTTCTTCATTCATAAGTGATCATTTCTTTGGTTTTCACGATTAGTTCAATTGTAAACATGTATGAAAGATCATGTGAAATGGAAATAATTATCAAAAATTGAAATTATATGTTATTAATAAACTTAAAAAATATTTAATGGTCATATATATATATTTAGATGTAATGGTGATTTATTAGATAAAATTTTATTGATAACTGTTTGGTTTATTTTGGCATTTTTTCGATCATCACACACAACTTTTTTTACTAATTAATATCATGTATACATAATGGTTAAAAACACTAAATAAGTTGTAATAGAAATATTATAGTATTCTTAACCAAAAAAATGGATTTATGACTAGAATTTAAGGCATTATTAGAAAATGAAAGAATCATCATCCATGTAGGTGGTGAATCGACACCTCAGGGACGACATTTTCATTTTTTTAAAAAACAGGGTAAGAAAAAAAATTGATGGTGGATATACCATTATCATAATAAAATTAATGTATATATATGATACTATATTTATCATTCATGTTTGTACAAAGTAGTTAAGGAAACAATAAAAAAATAAAATAAATTGAAGGAAAATTAAAATAATGAAAGGGGATTTACATCTTGAATTCTTCTCATTGAGAACCTCCTTAAGGATCTTTGAAATAGTCTTTTGGTGTGAACAGAAAGACTAGAATTTGAGGGAGAGTTTTGGGAGAGGAAATGTGAATAATATAATCAAGATTCAAGTCTTTGGAGGTGTGAGTAGAATATGTGGTGAGGGGTGATATTTATAGTGGAGGTGAGGGGTGTTTTCTCATTATTTTATTCATTAGTTTATTATTTGCCTCAATAATTTGAATAGTTTGAGAATTATAAGTAAATATATAAAAATAATTAAGGAGACTTATATATTTTGGATATTAAATCAGTAATGACCCAAGGAATAGTGTATTATTGTATTTTACTATTCACCAAAAATTCAAGTATTTTAGAAAAATACCAAAAATTTACCCTAACAATTTTTTGATGTGTAGAATTCAAAAATGAACTCAATTTTTGGAAAATAATTTTCTAAATATTATAATTTTAATTTTTAATTAAAATCATCATATATTCAAAAAATACCAATTTAAAAATTATAACCTATTTTATGACACTTTGAAAAATTAATTAGGGTCTCATAAAAAAATATTATAATCATAAGAAAACAAAATATTATTTTATAAATATATTTAATGAAAATAAATTTTATTTTAAGTATTTTTATTAAATATAAAATTTTAAATAAATATTTATGTTTCACAAAAATACCAAAACTTAATTTATCATTTTTAAAACATTCATTTACTTATTCCATGATATAAATATACCATATTTTCATCTATAAGATGCCTAGATTTTATTTATAATTTCATAGTCTAAGTTACTATTATATTGTTCATATTACTATTCCTAATGGTCACATTATTATTCCAATGGTCATATTTTATAGTATATTACGGTTTTAAACTTGGTGTTTTGTGAAGCATAAACTATAGAAGATGTTAAATTTTAAAAGAGGTATACCATAAAATATTGGGGTGTTAAATTATCCCCTCCTTAAAAGATTTCATCCTCTAGATTTCTATAGTGCCACCTAAAAATATATTTTGGTAGTTCCTCATCATACATTATTTTTTTCCCATATCACTTCTTCAATTTTATGACTTTTCCAAAGTACCTTTACAAGCGGAGTCATCCAATTCCTCAACACCTGCTCTTTAGTGTCCAGAATCTGGATAGGCTCTTCATAGTAATATGTAGAGACCCAAATCTTGATGTACATGGACATTACATTACTTTTTCATAATATTTAATACATAAAAAAAACAGACGGCCAAAGATCGTATTAGTTTAGTGTCTTTGGAAACTCGGAACATAATCTTCTAATCATGGTGAAAGATCTTCAACATCTCCCATAAAGATCTTCCCCTTTTGGTTTTCTTACCTAAAACCTTTCTTTATATCATGGGGAAAATAAAACATAAAAAGGGTGATCTAAAATGCTCAGTAAGGGTAAACATAGAGAATATGAAACAATCCATAAACATTTGAATGCAAAAACATGAACATAAAATCTAAACATCAAAATCTTGAGAAAAGACATAAATCTTGGAAGTACGTAAGGCATATATCATAATGGATCGTCAATCATGATAAAATATCATGGTAATAAATAATGTAATTGTGGAAACCATTAAGCACGTGTTATGATTTCCATAGTAGCCAAGGCATTACTTCCATGACCATCTTAGTGGACAAAGTCCCTTTCGGAATCGAGTTCACTCCTCGTTTCAGTCCTGTAACACTGAAGCAGATTAAACTACTGTTCCAGCCACGTCTATCTCATGAGATATAAATATTTACCCAATTAATTGGAGGGAGATATATATCCCACCCATCTCATATTGAAATCATTCTTACGTTTGCCACAAAATAAACATACATCATTCATAATACCCCAACAAATAAAATGGGTTTCATAAACATCAACCCATCATAACATAATCCATATAAAAAAATGGATATCATTTCATTATAAGAAGAATAAAACCATTTAAATAATGGATACATTATACTTGAAACATAAACATATTAAATAATGTAATTTTTAGATGGAAAATAGTTTTGATAAAACACTTGAAATGAATTCTTGAGGAAAATATCCTTTCTTCTTCAAAATCATTTTATTTTCTCAAAATCCCATGAAATATTAAAAGAAAATGGGTTTTTTGAAAATAATCATGCAATATTGTAGAGGAATCTTCATGAAAATGAGGCGTTATGAAAATGTAAAAATCCGTTCACCTGTATAAGTTAAAAAATAACATTCTCCTTGTACTTTTGTCAGAAAAGTCAAAAAGTTCCTCGTGTGGTAAACAAAAGTAAGATTCCTTTAATAACATGTGGTAAAATTAAAAAATGGGTAAAAGGCCATTAAACATAAATGAAAACATTTTTAGAAAATAGGGACATGGATGATAACAAAAACCCCAGTAAATACTTTCGAATAAACAATCTCAGATAAGAGTGAGATTGGAATAGTTATCCCTTACCTTTTGTCCGATATGCTTCGTATGTACCCGAACCTCCTGTATAATGATTTAAATAGTGTCATTGACTTATTACAGAATCATATTCATTGTTATGATATCATATATAGTTTACTTATGACTTTATATTACCCGTTCTTTTGTAAATTCGATGTAAAAGCTGCAATTTGGGTAAAACCGTTTTATTTATTGTACGTGTTTCGACTTGTTGTTCTTGATATTATTACTTATATCCTGATTTAATTAATTCCAGAATGTAAAACATGATTTATATATAATATATATTCATCATATATATATATATATGATATATCAGTAAATGGAATGAAATACACCGTTCATGGAGACGGTAGGTCGTACGTACGCATGAACACTATTTTCGTTTCCTTATTGAATTGAATGGAATTAAGTAGATGACATAAATATATATATACATACATACAGTATCATTATTATGTCATATATTTCATTATTTTTCATTATATATACTTTATAATCATTCATGAATGGTTAACATGGAGAGTGAATCTCATCGCGTCGTGGAGACGGTAGTCCGTACGTACGCACGAGTGATGATATCATTCTCATGATCATGGAATTTTATTTAAGTGTATGTATAATATTTAATAATCAATATCAATTTACAATAATCATATATAGTTATTTATTTACACCATTATACCCATCCAAGTAAGGTGGTGGTCGAAAACAGATTACACCACGACGTGGAGATGGTATTCCGTATGTACGCACGCATAGTGATTTCGTTTTTCATAGGATGGATAGAAGGTGAAATATGGTTGTTTAATATTTATAATAACATATCAGTATATAATTAATACTTATGTTACTACTTTATAATGATACAACTAAAGAATAATATGTAGAAGAAGAAAGAAACTTGAGAGAATCAGAAGAAGAGATTACCTCTTCTTCGATGCACCTCCTTTAAGCTTCCTCTTAAGGAAGTAGAGTTGGTATTTTGATAATACCAGAATCTCCAAAATATTTCTAGGGAAGTAGAGAAGAGAAATGGGCAGGGGTTGGCTGAGCTTCAAGGCTCAAAAGGGTGTGAAGAGAAGAGGGAAGGGGTGCCCTTTTTATAAGGGAGGAGAGGGGCACCTTTGGAAAAACTTAAAATATTATTTTATAATAAAGTCATATTCGGTTTATAATAGCTCCAAATTGATTTATTTAGAAGATAAAGTGAGGACGGGTCGCAATACTCTCAACCAATAGGTTTTAGACAAGTTTAGGTTACTATTTTAACCTTATCTTTTATATTTAACTCTAAGTTAAATAATTTAACTTTTACTGTGTCTTCTTGTTTTCTTACACTATATGGTAAATAAACATACTATAACCAGCTAAAAGAACCCCAATTGGTTCATTATTAATATATATAACCTTATATAAGTCATTTGGACGAACCTTCTATTTTTAGTAATATAATAACAATTAATAATATAATATTTTTTTTAAAAAACTATTTTATGTCAATTTTGAAACTATTTGGTAATTGATTTTTGTGAAAATCATAACAGCATGATTAGTTCGAAAAAATTTAATTAAATCAATAATAACATTTCATATTTACCTATAAAATTAGTGTAATTCATAAAAAGTCTCAAATTACATTTATTTGGGTATTTATAATATCAATTATGTTAATATTTCATTATTTAGGTAATTACTACATCACCATTGTGTCATAAATAACTTAAATTATTTAATGTATAAAAATTATAAATAAAATACCATTAGGTATGAAATCTTTCTAGATTTATAATTAATATTTATAGTTGAATTTATCTTATTTATAACCCTATATTAAAAATGTTTTAGTTATTAAACTTTGATTTTAACTATTTTAACTCTTCTTTAAATAAAATAATATTGAATGTCCTAATCTAATCCAAGTGGACCTAAATGGTCATATTTTATTCCTAAGGTTGTTTCTGGTCAAATTAAACTTATCCAATAGAATTAGGACATGTGTTAGGGTAATAATAATATCATTTTTACCCTTAATTACCCTATTTACTTTTAACCGTAGTAAATAAAAGTAAAAAGTTACTATTCACCCAAAATTATTTTTATCTTATTGAACCAAATTTTAATCCTTGATATTAACCGTGTCTCTTGGATTTTCGAAATTCCACTCACAGAAAAGGTAAAATTATGTTTTATGTAAATTTCCAAATTCTCCTAGGAGGTGGGTAAAAGACGGTGAAAAGTTCAATAAAATTTTAATATATCTAAAATTATTATAAAATGACTCGAATGAATTACATTGAAATTATATAGGTATTATGTATCAATTTTGACCTAAAATAAATTTAAATAAAATAAATAATTATTTAAATAAAAATTCGGTTTTTAAATAGTAACCCAGTGTTTTCACTATTCATCAGAAATTGAAAGTTTTCAGAAAAATACCAAAAATTCACCCTAGGATAATTTCAACATTCCGAATCCAAAAATGAAGTCCATTTTGAAAGATAAATTTATAAAATTTCAAAAAGTGGGTATTACTATTCATAATGGCTAGTTTATAATAATATTATAATAATATCTCGTTTAGTGAAACTTGGTATTGCGTATAACACACGCTATCGTGGAAGGTCGCGGTTGCGTGTAATGAAAGCCAAGTCAGGGTTGCGTAGTGAAATATTCATTTGTTGTTGCGTATAATAGAATCCAACCATATTTCATTTATACATTGAATATATATATATATACCCTCAATGTTGCGTAATAACTTCTATCAAACGAACTTGAAATTGTCTGTAACACGATCCAAAATTAGTGTTGTGTATACTGCAAGATAATATGATGTTGCGTATAGAACAAGATAATTTTGGTGTCGTGTACAACACAAGACATCAATGAAATTAAAAATAATAATTCTCATTAAATCTCAGGTTGTTACATTCTACCCCCCTAAAAATGAATTTCTCCCTCGAAATTTGTCAGGGTTATAAATCATTTACTACTTGAAATTTTCTTTAATAGAAACTCACATCGTAAAAAGGAATACTAAAGCTTAATTTTAAAAACTAATGTATGAAACGTAACGGTTACCCAAATTAACTTATCCCTGGGTTTCCACATAGGAGAACATAGGTGAAAATATGGATATCGAAGAGAAATCTAACCGTCATGTTCTGATGGAGAGTGGTAGAGAACATGGCTATAAAATAGCTAACAATCACAAAGCCATAAATTTGTGATGATCTAAGGTACCATCTGATTCATCAGATATGAGAGTACTAGAACAACATTTTTGGTTTCCAAGATCATTTCCCTAACTTTGATGAACTTTTACATAAGGAGAAATACTTACTTGATTTTAGTGTAATATCATTATTGGTCATTCCATGAACAATTTCCACTTCATCTCTATTTAAATAAATGAAGCTAAATTTTTCATTCATGAAGTGTTAGCAGATCATGTGATAGAATGATAAGTCATCCCATCTGTTTCTATCACAAAAAGGTTAGCATAAGTTATTAAATATACATAAGTCCATCTATGGTGAGATTAATCGTATATGATTCCAACAATGGACTTATACTTTATCTATCATACCGCTTAATAAAATAAAACTAGTTTCTACTAACCAGGGACTTCTTGTAGGCCATTGGTATGCGATAAAGGCCTGTCAAACTTCAGTTGTGGGTTCGATTCCCACAGCCTTGTCCGACACGATGGGTTATCGCCTGCCCTGCAGGTTGTCCTTTTTCTAAAACTACATTATTATACCATTCCATAAATAATATCAAAAAAACTTCTAGCCTTAAACAATTCTATCTGATGTCCAACTTGATCCATTCCAACCTTTAAGCTTATCGAAAATACTTCTGTCCAATCTTATAGTATAAAGAAAATGATTACTAGAAATGTCATCAACCAAGCATGTGAATACCATCATTTATCCCCCATATAAGATATATCTTGTTGGTCACATTCCAAACATGTGAATACCTTAATCATGTATTCTCTTGAAAAATGAATACCCATTGAACCTTAGTGAAAACATGAATGCTGTCAAAAGTTAACACTTTCCACATACCAAAATCCCAAAATTTTTATTTACTCAAACCATGATATCACATTATCCTTATATCAGCCATGAGCTCATCAATACTATAAAACATCTCATTATCTTCTAATCCCTTCATTATGTGCATATCATCTACTTTCCAAAAATATATGAATTAACCTTTCATGGTTACCAGTACCATTCAACATATACTTTCAAATACTTTAGGAAAAACAATAGTGTAACAATCCTTATATGTGTCTTTATTCCATATTACCATTAAATTACCTATACAATATAAATCTTGATAAACATACAATCATTCCACTAGCTTCTTAAACCACTGACTGAGCTTCATCATTTCTTTAATCTCATATATCATTTGTAGTCTCTTCATCATCATCAACATAAATACTACCCATATGACCATGCTGATTCTCTTTATGAGATTTTCCCTTAGGGAATTGGTTTGCATAATGCTCATACATTCCACATTTAAAACATTTAACCATTGTTGATGTCTTAGAAATACCATTGTCCTTGTCCATGGTGTTAACTGAACCTTTTCCTTTACAATTACTGGCTTTGTGTCCTTCTTTTCCACACCCAAATCATCTTCCGGTTCCTTTGAAACATTCTCCCTGATGCCTCTTCCCACATGATTTACATGAGGGTAATTGAACTTTCTTTCTTCTATGATCATCATGAAACTCCATCTTTCTCTTATTAGCTGAGTCGGGATACTTACCAAAGTTGAGATTATTGATCATATTATGAGATTTCTGATTAGGCATAATAATGATGTTTGGACTTCCAAATCCAATTTCATTTGTTTTCTCATGAAGAATATCATTCCATTGTCCATCATATCCTCCATTATTGTGAATATTCCTGTTTCCATCCATTTTCTAAAACCCAAAAAGAATAGTGTGAGTGGAAAAAATCATGATAGGAAAACAACATAATAAAGGGGGAGTACCTTCAATATATAACACCTTAGGTTTAATTCTAATATCATTACATTAATGCTAGTACTATAACCTATATGTATACTTAACCTTAGAGACATCCCTAGACATACCTTAGAAATATCTCTAGGGATCTCACTAAAGTTTTCACATCCTAGTTTCCAAAGGTTAAATAAAAATTCGCTCTGATACCAACTGTAGAGACCCAAAGCTTGATGTACATGGACATTACATTACTTTTGCGGAATATTTAATACATGAAAAAAACAAACACCCAAAGATCGTATTAGTTTAGTGTCTTTGGAAACTCAGAACATAATCTTCTAATCATGGTGAAAGATCTTCAACATCTCCCATAAAGATATACCCCTTTTGGTTTTATTACCTAAAACATTTCTTTATATCATGGGGAAAAGAAAACATAAAAAGGGTGAGCTCAAATTCTCAGTAAGGGTAAACATAGAGAACATGAAACAATCCATAAACATTTGAATGCAAAAACTTGAACATAAAATCTAAACTTCAAAATCTTGAGCAAAGATATAAATCTTGGAAGTAAGTAAGGCATATATCATAATGGATCATAAATCATGATAAAATATCATGGTAATAAAGAATTTAATTGTGGAAACCATTAAGCACATGTTATTATTTCCATAGTAGCCAAGGCATTACTGCCATGACCATCTTAATGGATAAAGTCCCTTTCTGAATCGAGTTCACTCCTCGTTTCAGTCCTGTAACACTGAACCAGATTAACTTACCATTTCATCCATGTCTATCTCATGAGATATAAATCTTTACCCAATGAATTGGAGGGATATATAGGTCCTACCTATCTCATATTGAAATCATTCTTACGTGTGCCACAAAATAAACATACATCATTCATAATACCCCAACAAATAAAATGGGTTTCATAAACATCATCCCATCATAAAATAATCCATATAAAAAAATTGATATCATTTCATTATAAGAAGAATCAAACCATGTAAATAATGGAGACATTATACTTGAAAAATAAACATATTAAATATTGTCATTTTTAGATGCAAAATAGTTTTGATAAAACACTTGAAATGAATTCTTGAGGAAAATATCCCTTCTTCTTCAAAATCATTTTCTTTTCAAAAAATTCCATGAAATATTAAAATAAAAGTGTTTTTTTTAAAATAATAATGCAATATTGTAGAGGAATCTTCATGAAAATGAGGCGTTATGAAAACGTAAAAATCCGTTCACCCGTATAAGTTAAAAAATAACATTCTCCTCGTACTTTTGTCGGAAAAGTCAAAAAGTTCCTCGTGTGGTAAACAAAAGTAAGATTCCTTTAATAACATGTGGTAAAATTTAAAAATGGGTAAAAGGCCATTAAACATACATGAAAACATTTTTATAAAACTGGGACATGGATGATAACAAAAACCCCAGTAAATACTTACGAATAAACAATCTCAGATAAGAGCAAGATTGGAATAGTTATCCCTTACCTTATGTCCGATATAATTCGTATGTATTTGAACCTCCTGTATAATGATTTAAATAATGTAATTTACTTATTATAGAATCATATTAATTGTTATGATATCATATATAGTTTACTTATGACTTTATATTACCCGTTCTTTTGTAAATTTGATGTAAAAGCAGCGATTTGGATAAAATCGTTTTATTTATTGTACGTGTTTCGACTTGTTGTTCTTGATATTATTACTTATATCATGATTTAATTAATTAAATAATTTAAAACATGATTTATATATAATATATATTCATCATATACATATATATATGATAGATCTATAAATGGAATGAAATACATCGTTCATGGAGACGGTAGGCCGTATGTACGCATGAACGCTGTTTTCGTTTCCTTATTGAATTGAATGGAATTAAGTAGATGACATACATATATATATATACATAAATAAATTATCATTATTATTTCATATATTTCATTATTATTCATTATATATACTTTATAATAATTCATGAATGGTTAACATGGAGAATGAATCTCATCGCGTCGTGGTGACGGTAGTCCATACGTACGCACGAGCGATGATATCATTCTCATGATCGTGGAATTGTATTTAATTGTATGTATAATCTTTTAGAATCAATATAACTTTACAATAATCATATATAGTTATTTATTTACACCATTATACCCATCCAAGTAAGGTGGTGGTCGAAAACAGATTACACCACGACGTGGAGATAGTATTCTGTACGTACGCAAGCGCGATGATTTCATTTTCTATAGGATGGATAGAAGGTGAAATAAGGTTGTTTCATTTTTATAATAACATATCAGTATATAAGTAATACTTATGTTATTACTTTATAATGAGACAACTAAAGAAGAAGAAGTAGAAGAAGAAAGAAACTTGAGAGAATCAGAAGAGGAGATTACCTCTTCTTCGACGCACCTCCTTTAAGCTTCCTCTTAAGGAAGTAGAGTTGGTATTTTGAGAAGACCAGAACCTCCAGAATGTTTCTAGGGAAGTGGAGAAGAGAAATGGGAAGGGGTTGGCCGAGCTTCATGGCTCAAAATGGTGTAAAGAGAAGAGGGAATGGGTGCCCTTTTTATAAGGGAGGAGAGGGGCACCTTTGAAAAAACATAAAATATTATTTTATAATAAAGACATATTTGGTTTATAATAGCTCAAAATTGATTTATTTCAAAGCTAAAGTGAGTATGGGTCAAAATACTCTCAACCAATAGGTTTTAGACAAGTTTATGTTACTATTTTAACCTTATCTTTTATATTTAACTTTTACCGTGTCCTCTTTTTTTCTTACACTATATGGTTAATAAACATACTATAACCAGCCAAACGAACCCCAAGTGGTCCATTATTAATATATATTACCTTATATAAATCATTTTATTGAACATTAGATTTTTAGGAATATAATAACAATTAATAATATAATATTTATTTTAAAAACTATTTTATGTCAATTTTGACACTATTTGGTAATTGATTTTTTTGAAATTCATAACAGAATTATTAGTTCAAAAAACGTTAATTAAATAAATACTAACATGTAATATTAACCTATAAAATTATTATAATTTATAAAAAGTCTCAAATTACCTTTATTTGGGTATTTATAATATCAATTATTTTAATGTTTCATTATTTAGGTAATTACTGAATCATCATTGTGTCATAAATAACTTAAATTATTTATTGTCTAAAAATTATAAATAAAATACCATTAGGTAGGAAATCTTTTTATATTTCTAATTAATATTTATAGTTGAATTTATCTTATTTATAACCTGATATTAAAAATGTTTTAGTTATTAAACTTTGATTTTAACTATTTTAACTCTTCTTTAAATAAAATAATATTAATTGTCCAAATCTAATCCAGGTGGACCTAAATGGTCATATTTTATTCCTAAGGTTGTTTTTGGTCGAATTAAACTTATCCAATAGAATTAGGACATGTGTTAGGGTAATAATAATAATATCATTTTTACCCTTAATTGCCCTATTTACTTTTAACCGTGGTAAATAAAAGTAAAAAGTTACTATTCACCAAAAATTATTTTTATCTTATTGAACCATATTTGACTCCTTGACATTAACTATGTCTCTAAGATTTTCTAAATTCCACTCACAGAAGTGGTAAAATTAAGTTTTATGTAAATTTTCAAATTCTCCTAGGATGTGGGTAAAAGACGGTGAAAAGTTCAATAAAATTTTAATATATCTAAAATTATTATAAAATGACTCAAATGAATTATATTGAACTTATATAGGTATTATGTATCAATTTTGACCTAAAATAAATTTAAATAAAATAAATAATTATTTAAATAAAAAGTCGGTTTTTAAATAGTAACCCAGTGTTTTCACTATTCATCAGAAATTGAAAGTTTTCAGAAAAATACAAAAAATTCACCCTAGGCTAATTTCGATATTCCTAATCCAAAAATGAAGTCCATTTTGAAAGATAAAATTTATAAAATTTCAAAAAGTGGGTATTACTATTCATAACCGCTAGTTCATAATAATATTATAATAATATCTCATTTAGTGAAACTTGGTATTGCGTATAACACACGCTATCGTGGAAGGTCGCAGTTGCATGTAATGAAAGCCAAGTCAGGGTTGCGTGTAGTGAAATATTCATTTTTTGTTGTGTATAATAGAATCCAACCATATTTCATTTATACATTGAATATATATATATATATATACACTCAATGTTTTGTAAAATAACTTCTATCAAACGAACTTGAAATTATGTGTAACACGATCCAAGATTAGTGTTGTGTATACTGCAAGCTAATACGGTGTTGCATATAGAACAATCTAATTTTGGTGTCGCGTACAACACAAGACATCAATGAAGTTAAAAATAATAATTCTCATAAAATCTCGGTTTGTTACATAATATAAATCAAGTTCCAATTATATTTCTTCAGAAGTGAGGAAATGCATTGGGTCTTGCATGTACTTCCTTAAAAAAGTGATGTGGAACACATTATGTAATTTAGAAAGGCTAGGTGACATCTCTAAACAATAATACACAACTCCAATTATCTCTAGGATTTCAAAATTTCCAATGTACCTAGGGATCAATTTCCCATTCTTTCCAAATCTTTTACCACCCTTCCCTGGAGACACCTTTAAGAAAACATGACCTCCCACTTGAAACTCCAAATCCTTACTTCGGTTATCGGTATAGTACTTTTTTATACTTTGTGCTGCTTTGATATGTGTTTGAATAGTATTTACCTTTTCAATTATTTCCTCCATAGGCTATGGGCCTATAATCTTCCTTTCTCAAACTTCATCCAAACAAGTTGGCGTACAACATCTATTTAATTAATACAATGCTTCATATGGTTCCATTTTAATACTTTAATATAAAATATTAATTTAATAAAACTCTACCAAAGGTAAATATTGATCCCACATGGAATCAAAGTCAAGAGAGAATGATCTAAACATGTCTTCTAAAGTTTGGATCATCCTTTAATACTTCGTGTCAGTTTGAGGGTGATAATCAGTACTCAAGTGAAGCTCAGTATCCAAATATTTCTGAATAATTATCCATAATTTTGATGAAAATCATGGATCAATATCATAAAAAATTGAAAGAGGTGCTCCATGAAGTCTTAAAAATTCATTAATATATATTCGTGCAAGCCACTCCGGTGGAAAATCCTCCCTTATAGTGAGGAAATGTTCAGATTTGGTAAGACGGTCAACAATTACCCATATTATATCATTATTTATTGTAGTTTTTGGTAATATAGTGAAAAAATCCATAGTAATACCATCCCATTTCTATATAGGAATATGAATAGGTTCCATGAATATTCTAAGATGTTGTATTTCATCTTTCACCTGTTGAAAGACTAAACATCTTGATACAAAATCATCAATTTCTCACTTCATATTAGCCCACAAAAATTATTCCTTTAAATATCTATATATCTTAGTAATACTAGGGTGTATAGAGAAATTTTGGGTATGGTAATCATTCAATAACTCCCTTTTTAGCTCGGGTATAGAGGGAACACAAATCCTCTTCCCAAATTTTAGAATTCCATCCTCATGCACCAAGTCTTCCAACTTCTGATCATTAAAATCTTTAATTTTCCTTTGAAAATTATCATCATCAGGCTGATAACTTTTAATACTTTCCAAAAAATATTATTGGGAAACCAATTTAAAAAGTAAGGATGTTTCACCTTTCTTGATAATTACCATATCCATCTTCACTAGACCCATGAACAAAAGATCCCTTTCAATCCTTATTTTGTTTAGAACTCAATAATCCTTCCTTCTTAATGCATCTGTTACCTTATTTTCCATCCCTAGGGGATAGTGTATTGAATAATCATAATCCTTGAGTAGCTCAATCCAATATATTTTCCTCATATTTAGTTCTTTCTATGAGAATATATATTTCAAACTCTCGTGATCTGTATATATCTCACATCTTTCACCATAAAGATAATGTCTCCATATCTTCAGGGAAAATATTATTGTTTATACCCTCAAGATCATGATTAATATAGTTTTTTTCATGATATTTTAACTGCCTTGATGCATAGGCAATAACTTTATCATTCTGTATAAGGACATAACCAAGTCCTTTATTTTATTCATCACTATAAATCACAAATACATAATTTCTCGATGGTAGAGTCAAGATCGAATAATTTACTAATCTCCTCTTAAATTCTTCAAATAATTATTCACATTACTTTTTCCAAATAAAATTAACCCTTTTATGAGAAATCTTTGTCAACGGGTTAGTTAATCAGGAAATGTTTTGAAAGAAACACTAATAATAACTTGCTAAACTAATGAAACTAACGTACCTAAGTTATATTCGTTGGTGTAAGTCATTCCTGGACTGCCTTTATCATCATAGGATCAAATGAGACTCCATCCTTAGAGACAATATGGCTAAGAGAAGAAACTATTTGAATCCAAAATTCACACTCAGTAAACTTACCATATAACTATTTTCTTATAAGAGTCTTCAAAACAACCAAAAAGTGGTTCTCATCATCCTCATAGCCTTTGAAATACATCAAGATATCATAAATAAATACCACAAAAAATTATCAAGATATTCGTTGAATAATATATTCATTAGATCCATAAAAACTGAGGGTGAATTAGTTTGATCAAATGGAATTACTATAAACTCATATGTAACACAGTAAGATTTTTTGAAATATATATTTTTGAATTAATTTAATCTTTTTGATATTTTTCATTTCACACAATACTGAATATATATTTTTTTATATGAAAAACCAAGATAAAATTTCACTACACACAATACCGACTTAGCCAGTGTTATACGTAACATTATGCTTAGATTGTGTTACACACAATGTTGAGTTCCTTCGATAGCTTGCGTTACATGAAAGTCCAAGTTTTATTGAACAATATTACATTATTAAAATATTATTACTTAATATATTAAGATATAATATAGACATTAAATTATTTCTTATGAATAGTATTAAAAAACTTATGAAAATATAATGTTTATAATATGAATTCATTATTTACTAATTAATTATAAAGGAAAATATATACGAATTGTTTATAAAGGAAATAGTTTTATTTGTATGATCCCAATGTTGTTTTTCCTTAATAAATTAAATTAATTACAATTAGTGACTTATATTAATGAAATATATATTTTATATATTCAATAAATGTTTTTTAATATCCATCCAATAGATTTTATAGGCACAAGATAAGAATAACCCCAATTTTATGTATAAAAACCTATACTATTCAAAAGAGTAATTTTACCACCTTTTAATGGAGAACCCATTTTAAATCAATTTTTGATAATTTTATATATTATATTTGAAAAAATAAGCATCTTATTTTAAATAATAATATAAAAATTTATTTTGGTTAATTTTTCGGTATTTTTATGATAAGTTTCATGTTTTGATGAATAATAAAAAATACTAAATTTTAATTGATTTTTTTTCATAAAAATAATATATATAGTGTTGAATTATATTTTTTATTAGTTTTAAAGTATAATTAGATCAAATGTTTATAATTTAATCTAATATAGGTCATTGGAATCAATTTTACATTGAATTTATATATAAAAGTGTTTTAATCTTTTGCATGTTTCAACTTTAATAACTTGTTTTCTCACCCCGTCAATGGGATTAATTTTAAATTAATTACTAAAAATTATATATTTTGAATTACAAAAAATGTATTCCATATTTTTAATAATAGTTTCCAAATTATTAAAATAGGATTCTTTTATATTTGGGCATTATGAATAGTAACTTTAGTATTTTTTTATTAACACGGTAAAAGGTAAATCAGATAATTATGGGTAAAAAATAAAATTATAAATAATATAAAATTACACTAAAACATATCATAATTTAATTGAATGAGTTATTTTAGAACAAAATCATCCTTGGGACTAAATTATAACCTTTTAAGCCACTTGTATGAGAGTAAGACATTTATTATATTTTTTTTAAAGAAAAGTTAAAGATATTATACTCATATTTTCAATAACTATATCATTTTTAATATAGTGTTATATAGAAGATAAATTAAACTATAAATAGTAATTTGAAATATAAAATGTTGTAATTTTTCATGGTAATTTATTTTTAATTTTTATAAAATAAATAAATAACTTAAAGGCTTATATAATGATGATGTAGTAATTGTTTAATTAATGGAAATATAAAAGAAATGATATTAAAAATATTAAAACAAGTATAATTTGATATGATTAATTCCATAAAATAATTTTAAATATTACTTTGAAATGTTAGTGATAAGTTAAATGTTTTTATTTGAATATATCATTTTGATATGATATTTTTAAAAAGTCATGTAATGAATAGTGTTAAAATTGTGATTATTGATATTTTAAAATAAATAATATTTTATTAAATGATATATTTTTTTAAAAAATATAATATTCATACATATAATTTATATAAGTCCTAAAACTTCATAAATTACTCATTTATTGGTCGTTTGACATGTTATAGTAATTATATTAACCCTCAAAGTGTAATAAACATGATGTCACAGTAAGAGTTGAAAGGATAAAATAAGGGTTAAAACAAAAAGATAAGGATTAAAAAATAATAAAAACTTGTATAATTTTTATTTATTGAGAGGATTTAGACCCATAATAATATTATATTATAAATTAATAAGAGTGGATCCTTTTGTAATTGAAAATTAATTTATATTAATTTAATATTATAAGAGTTTCATAAAGTGCCCCTCACCTCAATTATAAAAGGGAACCTCCTCCCTCACTTATTAAAAACACTTTGAGACTTAAAGATCAGAAAAAACCTAACCATTTACCATATTAACTTCTCTATAAACATTCTATAGGTTATAATCTTCCCAAAGGACCAACTCTAGAGTCCTTGAGAGGATATCTAAAGGAGCCGTTTTGAAGAAGAGGTAATCACTCTAACCGCTCATTCTTCTTCTATACTCTTCTATACCTCTTATATATCAATTATATATATCATAAAATAATAAATTCAGTATCATAAATATTCTGAAATTTTATTATGATTATTAACACACCATTATACAACCCCTTTCACATCAAATAAAAAAAATTAAAGTATCCCTCGTGCGTATGCACAACTTACTGTCTTCATGTAGCGATACAATTCATTTTCCATAACCATATTTTATGAGTTTGAATTATGACATATTAAATATTTATATATGATATTTATTATATAATTAAACTTTTTGAATGATAATATTATGCCTACATTTTTACCATCTAATATTTTTGGAAAATGATAACGTCACTCGTGCGTACATATGGCTTACCATCTCTCTGATGAGATGTGATTCGTTAATCACCAATATTTTATATGGATGGTAATAGGGATTAATTTTATGAATATATATGTTATATATGAAATAAAAATTATACTTTAATAATAATATATCATATAATTTCCTTTCTTTTAGATCAACAAGAAAATGAAAACCGAGTTCATGCGTACGTATGACCTACCATCTCCATGAACGGTGTATTTTTTTTCAATATCCAAATATCATGAATCACAAAGAATAAATATATAATGAATATTTATATTATATTTATATCATTATTATCATTTTTTAGATGATGAAATCATGGTCTATGTAAGAGGACAATGGATAATAAGACAAAACATGAATGAAAAACAAAGTGGTTATTACCTGAGAAAAAACATTAACATTGAATTGTTAATAAGAGAGTAATATAAAGTCATAAGTAAATAATATATTGTATTAAATATATGGATATGTTTTTATGGTATATGTATAATAACCTCATTTTTATTATACAGGTGGTTTTAACCCGTGAAAATGAAATCAAGACTTAAGGTAAGAGAATTTCCATCTCACTTTTATTTCCATGAGATACGTGCCATATTCACCACTCGCTTATTTTTTGTGGTGTATATACTAAACTATGACATTTTATATCATTAATTTATTTTATTTAATTATATTAAAATATTTAATTGATTTTATTCTTTCATGGGGGTTCATAATTCTAAAGTTACTCAAGTAGTAAGGGATTTATGTATCACTTTTATTTCTTTGGGACACATGCATTATACACTATGTGTTTCTTATACATAGTGTATATAATACCCATGAATATATTTTATGATTATTATCCAGAATTTTATAGTATTTTAATATCCATTTATTTCTTTAATGGGGCATATTATTCTACTGATTTTAAAGTAATGAGTATTTATTTTACAATTTCATCATGATTTGGGATTGTTTCATTTTAAATCTCTATTGGGGAATATTTATCTTCCACTTCCATGTTTTCTAAAAATGTTTTCAAAATGGTTTTTACCATTATCATATTAATATTTAATGTTCTTTCTACCCATGTTTGAATTTTTACCAAATGGTTTGAAATGAATCTTTTTGGTCATTTTCTGAATGAGGTACTTTTTTATTTTTCCGAAAAAGTACAAAAATACTGTTTTTTATATTATACAGCATGAATTTATTTTTATGATTTCATGAATAATTAATTCCTTAAAACTTCTCTTAAACGTTTACAAGGTTATTTTAAAATAGTTTTTTTAAATTTTGTGATATTTTAAGAAAATAAAAAGATTTCAAAGAAAGTATTTTTTTATCAAGAATTATTTACAAGTCATATCTCATATGTTACTTATGATTTAATGGGGACATTTTTTAAAGGATTATATCTATATTATTAATAAGGTTGTTTTATTTTTATTATGAAATTGTATATATGAAAACCATTTCTTTCCATTGGTTATTTTATGATTAAATGATGTTTATAAAACCCAATTCTTTTCATGGATTCTGATATGATATATCATTTATGTTCTTATTGCACACAAATGTATGGTTTTCATTATGTGATGAGTGGGATATATATCTCCCCCCAATTCATTGGGTAATGATAAATATTTTATGATCTAAAAGGGTACATAGGAGGGTATCTGAATCTTTAAATAAGAGGGTACATGAGATGGAATACCAATCCTGAAACAAGAGGTTACACAGGAAGTCATCCCAAGCCTGAAGCAGGTACACAGGTGGTTAACTAAAACCTAACATGTTACTAAGGTCTTGGAAGGAATAATTTACCTATGGTTTTCATATGATTATGTGCATGCCACAATTCCATTTTTTATTTCTATGTTATGATTTAATGGCTTATTCTATTGATTTTCTTATGATTCATGTTTTATGAACTGCAAATCATTATTCCATGATTCATGTTGAAGATCTTCAATATGAAGGGTATGATATTATAATGATCATGATTATGTTATCATACCCTTATTTTCATTATATGCTTACTCATTTCCTTCATTTACCCCCACTAAGCATTTGAGATCATCCCTTTATTATGTTTCTCTTGCCCATGTTACGAAGGAAAGTTTTTATATAGAATTACTAAGGGGGAATATCTTTATGGGAAACATTGAAGATATTTCTCTGAGTTAGAATATTTTTGTTCCAAGTTTACAAGGAACTAAACTAACACAATATTTAGGTGTCTATTTTTGTAATGTTTTAAGTATTACAGAAAAAATTATGTAATATCCATATATGAAAAGCGTGGGTCATTATTGTTAGTATCATAGAAAAGGTTTAGTCAACCTTTAGAAACTAGGATGATAAAACTTTAGTGAGATCACTAGGGATGTTTCTAAGGATATTTCTAGAGATGTCTCTAAGGATAATTATAGGGATGATGAAAAGTATAATAAATGTCCTGGATTTTTGGTAAAGGATAGAGAAATTGGTTTCCTAGAATTACACCCTTCTCTGGATACTAAAAGTGGATGTGGATCTGAAACAGATGTACCAAGGGGTAATAACTCTGAAAAGGTGCGCCAGGCCTGACTCAAGCATAACCTGGTACATAATAACAAGCCTTGATGCACACCTAGTTTGACACTCTCGGGGGATATTCTTTTGAAATTCAAAAACTCTTTATAAACCACCATGGAGGATTTAAATAAAAAATAGCTATGAATAATCTAGGAAAAACCTAAGGTTTCATAGATTAAAGAAGGTGTCATAATTTAGACATCATATAAGTAGTTTTTCATTATTATGTGGTTACTCACTGTGATAATTGTTTTTTAATCTATGATTTTGTTTTTAGTAAATGGATGGAACCATAAGGAACCACGTTAATAGTGATTGCAATGGAAAATAAAACGATTTTCATCTTATGAAACTTAATGCTATGGGAGCTGGAATGAAAAATATTATTGTTATACTCACCCAAATTTATCAAGATATGGACTATGCTGGACTTCAAAATGAGAAAAGGAGGGAACAACATTCTGTTGAGTCCTTCATGAGGCAACAATAGCCTTCTTTCAGCGGGTCTTCTGATCCAATTATTACTGAACAATGGATCGATACCACTGAAAAGATATTTTCCATTCTCCATTATTCAGAACATGAGAAATACATTGTAGTTGTTTATCTGTTAGAAGGTGAAGTATATCATTGGTGGACTCTAATCAACAATATGAGAAATTAAGATAAAATTGACTTTATGGATTGGGATGAGTTTAAGAACTTATTTTTCAATAAATACTTTCCTTAGAGTCTTTATATGAAGATAGAAAAGGAATTACTAGAGCTTAAGAAAAAGGATGGTGAATATTTTCATGCCTATGAAGTAATTTTTACAAGGATTTTGAGGTACTCTTTTGGTATTATCATTTAACCTAAAAGCAAAATCGATCAATTCTTTGGTGGCCTGAAACCTAGTCTTCAAATGGCCTTGGATATAAGATACTTTATCAGCTATGAATAAGTTGTAATATGTTCTATAAATTTGGAAATGGAGGTAGGAGTTGTGTATCAGTCTAATGGTTTTGATAAGAAAAGGAATATGGAGTTTAAATGAAAATCTAACAAAAATGGAGAAAAGAAAACGATCCTTCCATTAGGAAAAAATTGAGGGAAAAATAGGGAGGGAATTGTATTAAGGGGACTAATAAATTTTTTAAGTGTGGAAGGGAAGGTCATTGAGCAGCTGAATATTGAAGTGATGGGAGCAAGTTAGCTAATGATATGAATAATGAGAAATCCCCACAAAATGAACCTCCCACACTTTAGTGTTTCAATTGCATGGAGTTTGGCCATTATGATAAAAAGTTCCCCAATACAAGGACTAATGTGAATGATAATCCACAAAAACATCCAAAGAAAAAGTAAAAAGGGAAATCTTATTCTATCATAATGGATGAAGTGAACCAAGATAATTAAGAAATACTCATCCTACCCACCTTAGTTGTGAATTTTATGTTTTATTTTGTATGAATAATACTTTTGAAAATATTATTGTTAATCATTTGGTGAGATTTAATGGATTATAGAATAATAAAACCACATTTGATATTCTATCAGTACAATGATGGACCCAAGTTTCCAATTAAAATGTTTTTGGTATAAGATAATATTTTATTTAATGAATAATGGGTGAATTATATTTTGGAAGGGTTAGAAGGTTAATCTTGTGGAATGATTAGATTAAACATCAAATAAAGTTTGTGTGATTAAAGTATTATCTTGACATATGTGGATTTATGCAATTTGGATAACTTGTTCTAACCTTTTTTTGTGATAAAGATAGATGGAATGACCTATCATTATATTTATTTATCTCATGACTATTAATGATTTAGGAACAAAAATTCACCCTCATTTATTTGAATAAGAGATGAAGTGGAAGTTGATAAAGGTATAAAAAAGGATGAGATTGTGTGGAAATCAATTAAGTATATCTCCTTATTAAAATACTTAAACTTTAGTAAAGGATCTTTAAATAAAATGTTTTCTTGTTACCATCATTTCTGATAACATCAATGAACTTTTTCAAGCCTCTTTGGGTCATGGATTTGATTGTTAACTTTATATTAACCATGTTCTCTATAAATATCTCTTAGAACATGATGGTTAGATTTCTCTTCCATTCCCATGTTTTCACTTCCCACCTATTTTCTCCTATGTAAAAACCTAGTTATGAGTTACTTTGGGTAACCGTTTTTTTTCTAACATTCCTTTTTAAAAGGGAGTTTTAGTATTCATTTTTATAATTTGGGTTTATATGAATGGAAATTTAAATTATTAAACCTTTGATAATTTAGACTAATTATGGGGGTAAAATTAATTTTAAGTGGGGTATAATGTAACACCCCATGATTTTGTGAAATATATTTTTTCAAATTAATTTAATCTTTTCAAAAAATTTCATTTCACAAAATACTGAATATATATTTTGTTATATGAAAAACACTATGTTTGGATTGTTTTATATGCAACACCAATATAATATTCAACTACACGTAACACTAGCTTGGATTATGGTATATGAAACACTATTCTTTCCTTGTTATACACACAAAGTTGAGTTCTTTTGATAGTTTGTGTTACACTCAAGACCGAGTTTTACCGAACAATAGTGCATTATTAAAATATTATTGTTTAATATAGTAAGATGTATCTAAGATGTTAAATTAGAAGTTTTGAATGGTATTAAATAAATTATTAAAATATAAGGTTTATAATATGAATTCATTACTTACTTATTAATTATAAATGAAAATATATACCAATTTATTATAAAGGAAATAGTTTTATTTTTATGCTCCCAAAGTCATTTTGTCTTAATAAATTAGGTTAATTATAATTAGTCAATGATATTAATGAAATATATATGTTATATATTAAATAAAATATTTTTTATATTCATATAATATATTTTATTGGCACAAGATAAGAACAACCCCAATTTTATAAATAAAAACCTATATTTTTCAAAAGGGTAATTTTACCACCTTTTAATGGAGAACCCATTTTAAATACAATTTTTGACACTTCTATATATATTATTTGATAAAATAAACTTATTATTTTAAATAATAATATAAAAATTTACTTTGGTTGAATTTTAATAATTTTTATGATAAGTTTCATGTTTTGATGAATAGTAAAAAATGCTAAATTTTAATTGAAAACAAATTTTTTCATTGAAATAATCTATAAAAGTGAATTATATTTTTGAATGGTTTTAAAGTAAAATTAGATCAAATTTTTATCATTTAATCTAATATAGTTCATTTTCATCAAATTTTCATTTAATTTAGATATAAAAAAGTTTCAATATTTTCCATGTTTTAACTTTAATAACCCGTTTTCTCACCCCATCAATGAGATTAATTTTAAATTAATTAATAAAAGTTATATATTTTGAATTTTGAAAAATAGATTCCATACTTGGAATTATAGAGTCCAAATTATGTAAATAGTTTTATTTTATTTTTGGGGATTATGAATAGTAACATAAGTATTTTTTATTAACACGATAAAAGGTAAATCGGGTAATTAAGGGTAAAAAATAATATTACAAATAATAGAAAATTACCCTAACACTTTTCCTAATTTAATTATATGAGGGGGTTTCTTCTAAAATCATCCTTATGCTAAAATTTTAACCCTTTTAATCTACTTGAATGAGCGTAATACATTTATTATATTTTATTTAAAGAAAAGTTAAAGAATTCATACTCATATTTTCATTAACTATATTATTTTTAATATAATGTTATACATAAGATAAATTATACTATAAATAGTAATTTAAAATATAAAATGTTTTTTTTATTATCATGGTAATTTATTTTTAGTTTTTAGAAAATAAATAAATACCTTAAAGACTTATAGAATGATAATGCGGTAATTGTTTAATTACTAGAAATATCAAAGAAATGATATTAAAAATATTAAAATAAATATAATTTGATATAATTAATGCAATAAAAAAATATTATAGATGACCTTGACATGTTAGTGATAAGTTAAATGGTTTTTTTCAAAGATATCATGTTGTTATGATATTTTTAAAAAGCTAAGAAATGAATAGTGTTAAAACCAACATTATTGATATTTGAAAACAAATAATATTTTATTAAATGATATAAAATTTATAAAAATATAATATTAATAAAAATAATTGGGATAAGTCCTAAAATATCATAAATTACTAATTTATTGGTTTTTTTGGATGTTATAGTAATTATATTTACCCTCAAAATGTAAATTACATGATGTCGGGGTAAGAGTTGAAAGGGTAAAATAAGGGTTAACATAAAAATATAGGGATTAAAAAATAATCAAAACTTCTATAATTTTCATTGGTTGAGAGGGTTTTTAACCAAAATAATATTATATTCTAAATAAATAACTTTTTATCCTTTTAGATTTGAAAATTAATTTATATTAATTTAATATTTTAAGAGTTTTCTAAAGTGCCCCACACCTCAATTATAAAAGGGAACTCCCTCTCACTTCTTCACAACAATTTTCTCCTTTAATATAAAAAATACCTGGAAATTTTTCATTACAAACTTCCCTATCCACATTATAGAGGTTCTTTTCTCCCCAAAGGACCAACTATAGAGTCATTTAGAAGAGATCTAAAGGAGTCGTTCCGAAGAAGAGTTAATCGCTCAAACCGATTATTCTCTTTTTATACTCTTCTATACCTCCTATATATCAATAATATATATCATAAAATAATAAATTATGAATCCAAAATATTCTGAAATTTTATTATGATTATTAACAAACCATTATACATCCTCTTTCCCATAAAAAATGAAAGTATCGCTCGTGCGTATGTACGACTTACCATCTCCACGTAGTGATACAATTTATTTTCCATCACCATATTTTATGAGTGAAAATTATTATGGGTTTAATATTTATATATTATATTTATTATATAATCATACTTCTATAATTATAATATTATGTATACATTTTTACCAATTAATATTTTGTGTAAATGACAACGTCACTCATGCGTATGTATGGCTTACCATCTCTATGATGCGATGTGATTCATTATTCACATATATTTCATTAAGATGATAATAAGGATGAAATTTATTAATATACATGTTATATATTACATAAAAATTATTCTTTAATAAAAATATATTATACACTTTCCTTTATTTTAGATTTATAAGAAAATGAAAACAACGTTCATGTGTACGTACGACCTACCGTCTCTTTGAACAATGTATTTTATTTCTATCTGAAAATATTATGAGTCACCAAGAATAAATATATAATGAATATTTATATAATATTTATCCCATGATTATCATTCTTGATATAATTAAATCATGATCTATGTAGGAGGACCAAGGATAACAAGACAAAACATGAATGAAAAACAAAGTGGTTATTACCTGAGACATAACATTAACATGGAATTGTTAATAAGAAAGTAATATAATGTCATAAGTAAATAATATATGGTATTAAATATATGGATATGGTTCTGTGGTAGATTTATAATAAAATTTTATTTTTTATATAGGAGTTTTTACCTATGTAAAGAAAATAACGACTTAAGGTAGGGGAATTTCCATCTCACTTTTATTTTTGTGAGATACATGCCATATTCACCACTCGCTTATTTTTGTATGGTGTATATACTAACATATGAAAAGTTATATAATTAATTTCCTTTATTTAATGATATCAAATTTTTTAATTTATTTTAATGTTTCATGTGACTTATAATTATAATGTTACTCATGTAGTAAGGGATTTTTGTCTCACTTTTATTTCTTTGGGACACATGCGTTATACACTACTTATTTCTTCTACGTGGTGTATATACTGACCATGAATGTATTTTATGTGTATTATAAATAATATTATAGTATTTTAATTTCCATATAATTTTATTTCTTTCATGGGGAATATTATTCTATTAATTTTAAAGTGATGGGTAATTATTTCACAATCACATCAACATTTGGGTTTTTTTCATTTTAAATATTTGTTGGGGAATATTTATCTTCCACTTACATGTTTTATAAAAATGTTTTTAAAAAGGTTTTTACCATTATCATATGAATATTTAAATTTATTTTTACTCATGTTTTATTCTTTACCAAATGGTTTTAAAGGAATATTTTTGGTCATTTTCCAAATGAGGTACTTCTTGACCTTTCCAACAAAATTACAAGAAGAAAGTTTTTTTATATTATACAGAATAAATATATTTTTATCCTTTCATGAAACCTTAATGACTTGAATCCTACCATATAATCTTACAATGTTATTTTCAAATAAAATTTTATATTTTAAAATTGCGTAACATTTTTAAAAATAAAATGTTTTCAAAGAAATGATTTTTCCTCAAGAATTATTTACAATTCACATCTCAAATGTTAATTATGATTTAATGGGGATATTTTTTCAAGGATGATATCTCTATTATTATTATGGTTATTTTATGTTTATGATGGAATGATATTTATGAAACCCATTTCATTCCATGGGTTATGTTATGATTAAATGATGTTTATGAAACCCATTTCTTTTTATGGGTTCTTATATGATGAATCATTTATGTTCATGTGGAAAACAAATGTATGGTTTTAATTATGTGATGAGTAAGACCTATATCTCTATTCAATGCATTGGGTACTGATAAATTTTTTATGAGCTCAAAGGGTACACAATAGGGCATCCCAAGCCCGGAACAAGAGTGTACACAAGAGGTAATCCCAAGCCCAAAGTAGGTACATGGGTGGTTAGCCCAAGGATAACATGTTATGAAGGTATTAGAAGGCAGCCTTGGCATAGGGTTTTTATATGATTATGTGTATGCCATAATTTCATGTATTATTCATATGTTATTATTTAATAGCTTATACTATCAATTTCCATATGATTCATGTTTTATGAACTGAAAATCATTATGCTGTGATTCATGTTTATGATATTTGATATGTAGAGTATGATCTTCTAATGATCATGATCATATTCTCATACCCTTATGTTAATTATATGATTATGAATTTCCTTTATTTACCCATACAATGAATTTTATCTTACCCCTTTCTTATTTTTCCCTTCCCTATGTTATGAAGGAAGGTTTTTAAGTAGAATTACTAAGGGGGAATATCTTTTTGGGAAACATTGAATATATTTCATTGAGTTAGAAGATTTTTGTTCCAAGTTTCTAACATCACTAAACTAATATGGTCTTTGGGAATATGTTTTTGTAATGTTTTAAGTATTCTGAAAAATGATGTAATATCCATTTATGAAAATCATGGGTCATTATACGTAATGTTCATACCTGGTTCAAAATGCTATCTTTAAAATATCTTCCTTATTCACACATAATTGGTGATATCCAGATCAAAGGTCAATCTTTGAAAAATATTGATCTTTGTGAATTTTATCAAATAAATCATCATTGTGAAGAAGATGACACTTGTTCTGTATTTTAATAGCATTTATTTCTCTATAGTCAATGCACAATATCATGGATAAATCTTTCTTCTTGAAAAAGGGAACAGATGATCCCCATGGAGAAACACTAGGGAGAATTAATCCTTTATTACTCAAATACTATAGTTGTATCTTCCGCTCCACTAATTCCACAATGGCCATTCTATAAGGAGTATTTGATATTGGTCATGCATCAGGGATTAAATCAATAGAAAAATAAACTTCCCGCTCTAGAGAATGTTTATGTAAATCCTATGGAAATATATCAATTTATTCCTATATAATAGGTATTTCCTCAATTTGAAGATTTATTTCCTAATACATAGATGATGTTTTCTCTTCTTCCCCAAGAATTTCATTTAGAAGAGATACTGGAGGTGGATCCATATAGGACTCAGATGATGAAGTCTCCCCTCTAAAGATGATAAATTCCATAACTTCATCACAAATCATAATTTACTTATATTTTCAATAAATTTTCTCATTATATTTCAAAATATAATCCATACCAAGGATTATTTAAAAATAAACCATAGGTATGATGATAAAATCAGAAATTAGATCACATTTATGTATCATAATAGGAACTTATCAACATATCTTTGTTTCAATAAGATTTCCACTAGGAGTCTTACTGGAAAATCCCTTATTAAGGTGAATTGCAAATATATAAATTTTAATGAAAAATGGGAAGATATAAAATAATGTGATGATCCAGAATCAAATAAATCTTTAGATAAATTTGAGGATATTATTAAAGTACCTTCAGACACATCATTAGGAACTTCAACTATAGCTGTTTTGATCACATAAACATGTCCTTGATCTTGTCTCCTATTCTGAGGCAAGTTTCCTTAATACTTTAGACAATCATTTGTAAAGTTTCCCATCTCCCTACAATTTTATAATTGAACATTTGTAAGTTTTTTCTTTCCCTTGGAATCATGAGCCTGATGGACTTTCTCACCACACTTGTAGAAAACTCCATTTCCTTTTAATTAGGAACTAGGGTTTTTTCCTTCCACAAGTATTGCAAGTTGGAAAATTCCATTTTTTATTCTTACCTTTATCCATTATTTTCTCCGCCACTATCTTCTTATCTTGGTTTCCCTTAAATCCATAAGACTTTAAGAATTCTTTCTATATCTTAATAACACATGAGGATATATCTTCATATTATGAAAAAGTTTGGGAGACCAATTCCATTCAGAGGAATGTTTCTAACCCCTAAAAGAACCAATAAATATTTATATTTGGATTACATATGTAATCCATATCATGCATTGAAAACCTTGTAAAGTTGGATTCATACTTGGCAATGTTTTCATCCACTTTTTTTCTCAGACTCAAAAACTGTCTGTCCATATCTTCTCACTATTCATGAGGGAAATATTTTTCTAAGAAAATTTCCTTTAAATCCTTCAATTCCATATTTGAAATTTCCTACTCATCCTTTTTATTTTTAATTAATAACCACCATTGATCTACATATCTCGATAGATGATAAAATACCATGATAACCTTGTCCCTTTAATTACTTCACAAAGTAAGAAATATCTTCTCTTAGGAACTTATCCACTGCTCTACTACAAATGGGTTTGTAGTACCATTTAATGATGGAGTTTATTGTCTCATGAAATGATCTAACATTATTCCTCCATGTTGTGGATTAGGATTCTCCATATAGGTAAGGTTATTATTAAAAACCTAATTCAGTTATCCCAGTATAGTTATAAGTTTATCAACTATAATTGTAGCTCCTGTTCCAATATCATTATCTTTCATAGAAGGTAAATACCTACATGGAATAAGTGCATTGATATAGTTTCCATTTCTTCCACTACGCACTGTTTATAAACAACAACATAAACTAAATTAGGTTATGAATCATAATTCATAATTTTCAAACTAGAAAAACCACATAACATACATTGAAAATTTATGCATAGATAATCTCATAATAATAAAAATGGTTTCTTTGGGTAAATGTTTAATTTTAAATCCTTCATAATGATTTTTAGAGAAAATGTGAATTATAATAAGCACATCCCCTAGAAGTGTCAAACTAGGTGTGTAGTAAGGCCCATTATCGTGTACCGGGTTACATCGAGTGAGGCCTGATGCACCTTGTCAGAGTCATTACCCCTTGGTATATATTTTTTAGAACCACATCCACTTGTAGTATCCATAAAGGGATGTATTTCTGTGAATACCCACATAATCTATACCTTAAGAAAACTCTTGGAAGTTCTTCTATGCATATCATCAAATTCTATCTTAGGGTTATGTTTCCTAATCTAGTTTCTAAGGTTTCTACTAAACATTCTCTAATACAAACTGTAAATATATATACCCTAGTAGCTTGGATCCAATGCCTTAATTAATTATATTAGTACTAAGAACAAGAATTCACATCCTAAATAAAATAATAGTTTAACAGATTTGGAAAACCAAAAACATGCATAACTTTTACATTATAACTTGTAAGAAAAAAACATAGAAACTGCATTGGAAACACCCATAAACTTCTATATTATCCTTGGATTTCATTCATAATATACATCTTCACATCTCGGGGAAAATAAAACATAAGAAATGAGTGAGATCGGATTCTTAGTAAGGGTAAGAAATACAACAAAAGATATAAAAAACATAAACAATAAGGCAAAGTGATTAAATAAAAACACATTCCATTAAAACATAATCTTTATCATAATATGACTGGAATAAAAGATGATTAAATAATTCCATATAAATAATCACATGAGAATGAAACTTAACCATAGACATTCTACTAGTAGAATAATCACACAAATGACCAATTAACAATATCATAATGATGTAATTCATAATGATGGACATATGAAACATACCGTTGATACCTCGTCTAATACATTTAAAAATAAATTATGAAGGGATTGGCTAAATCAATATTTAAAAATGGGAAAGGACTTGGCCAAGTCAATATCTGTTTTGTCTCATGAGACCTACCGATGCATCAAGGTCTATAGTAAGCCCCACCCATCACTTAATAATTCCAATTAATTAATCATATGAATGTGGAGAAACATAAACAACATATACATATGAAATTTAAATAACTTTCCACAATCAGTAAACATAATCACTAACTATTCTAAGTAATATGGGGAATGATATCAAGATAGCACATCCACATTCAAAATGATCATAAACCCTTTAATAAAATATGGTAAATGAAATTATAAAATATCAATACCAATTAATCATAATGTTCAATATATGGTGTTGAAATATATGAAAATACTCTAATAAAATCATTGTAGAATTCTTGAGAGAAATACCCTTTTTTCTTTGTAAAGAAGAGTTCCTTTGGAAAATATTTTTTATTTGTCATAGAATTATATTATAAACATTTATATCACCAAAAATAAAAGTTAAGTACAATTAAATTATTTTTGAGTCATAAATGATTTATAACTAAAGTGAAAATATGAAAATATTTTTTAATAAACATTAGAAATGGGTTACTTTAGTGCAGTTTAAGAGAAAATATAAAAGAGTCTTTAAAATGGAAAAAGTAATAATTGTTTTTATAAAACTAGAAATGAAAAAATATAGTTTTTCATGATAAAAATAGAAATTTTAAAAAAATATTAGTGTCTTAAAATATATTATGGAGTGTACTTGAAAATGGGTTATAAGTTGGGAAGTTCCCTTTAATCGGGCTAGCTTATCGGGAGGAATTGAAAATGGAACCCTGTAAAACATGTATTTCCCCAAGAAAGAAAGATGAAATGATTTATATAATTGAGTTTGGAACATATAAATAGAATTTAAAAGAATTATATACAAATAATGAATAATTAAATTTGGGTAGATATAGATAAATCATAACCCGAATGAAAAATGGAGGTTCGGGATGAAACCCATACCTTATGTCCAAAAGTGTTCTACACCTATAATTAAAGTCCTGTATAATAAAATTAGATTCATTAATAATTTAATTAATAACCTATTAAACATTTATTGGATTTATTATAATTTTATTAAGTTCATTTATGGTATCTTTGATGAGTTATAAGATTCAATTTCACCATTCAAAAGTGTTTGTTTCTTTGGTTTTCACGTTTGATTCACTTGTATACATGTACGAAAGATCATGTGAAATGGGAATAGTTATAAAAAATTGAAATTATAGGTTATTAATGAAATTAAATAAGATTTAATGTTCTTATATATCATTTTTTCTAGATATGAATATAATTCATTAGATAAAACATTAACAATAACCATTTGGTTTATTTTGGCGTTCTTTCAATCATCTCTCACTATTTTTGTTTTACTAATTAATATCATGTATATATAATAGTTCTAGAAAACTAAATAAGTTTTAATATACATATTATAATATTATTTAAGCATAAAATGGTTTTATGATAAGATTTGAAAAAGGTATTAGAAAATTAAAGAATCATTGTTCCCGTAGCTGGTGAATCGACATCACACGAACAATAGTTTCATTTTTAGAAAAAAAGGGGAAGAAAAAATAATTTATGGTGGATATACCATTATCATAATAAAATTATAGTATATATAATATTCTGGATTTATCATTCATGTTTTTATATATGAGTTAAGGAAATGATAAGAAAAGAAAATAAATTGAAAGAAAATTAAAAGAACAAAAGAAGATTTACCTCTTGAATTCTTCTCCTTGAGAACCTATTTAAGAAACTTTGAAATGGAATTTTTTTGAGACTAGAAAGACCATAACACATAGAAGAGATTTTTGAGAGGAAATTATTATAATATAATCAATATTTAAATCTTTTAATGTATGAGGAGAAGAGGTGGTGATATGTGATATTTATAGTGGATGAGAGGGGTGTTTTCTCATTATTTTATTCATTAGTTTATTATTTTGCCTCAATAATATGAATAGTTTTAGAATTATCACTAAATATATTAAAATAATTATGGGAGTTTGATATTATGGTGATTAAATCATCAATTACTCATGAAATATTGTATTTAACTTATAATTTATATATATTGTAAATTACCATATTTTACTATTCACAAAAATTCATGTAGTTTAGAAAAATCCAAAAAATTAACCATAACCATTTTTTGATGTTTATAATTAAAAAATGAACTCCATTTTTGGAAAATAATTTTTTAAATATGATAAATTTAATTTTTAATTAAAATAATCATTTATTTAAAAAATATCAATTTAAAAATTATAACTAATTTTATGACACTTTGAAAAATTAATTAAGGTCTCATAAAAATATCTTATAACCATAAGGTAAAAAATATTAATTTATGAATATATTTTATTATTTTGATTATTTTAAATAATTATATTAATTATAAAATTATAAATAAACATTTATATTTCACAAAAATACAAACACTTAATTTATCATTTTCAAAACATTTATTTACTTGTTCCCTGATATATATATCTATATATATATACCATATTTTTATTTATAAGATACCTAAATTTTATTTATACTTTCACAGGTGAAGTTACTATTCTATTAGTCATATTATTATTTCTAATGTTCACATTACTATTCCAACGATCATATTTTATACTATATTACAGTTTTAAACTTGGTGTTGCATGAAGCATAAACTATAGAGGATGTTAAAATTTAAAAGTGGAATATCATAAAATCTTGGGGTTTTATAGTTTTTGTGATTTTCATGTACCCCCTTTCCTTTTATATTTAGATACTCTTGAATTTTTTCATGGATGTAAGATTAAAACACGTTGGTGGTGGCCTACTGATATTTATTGTCACACCCTACATGAGCCCCTCGGGACACGTGTAGACTTTATGTCTCTAAAATTAGGTATGAGATTGAGTTCAAGAGCCGGACTTTAGTGATTATATTGGGTTGTTTATCATGGGATGTATGGAAAGGGAACATGATGGTTATTACATTGGTTGGAGTTTACTTTTGAGTTTCCATTTTCTCAGCATGCTTATATGTGTATGTAATAATGGTCGTCCATGGGTGAACCTTTTTTTATTATTATGTATGACCTGTTGTGGTATGTGTCTGCTAATGGTATGATTTATATTTTATATATATTATTCCATAGGTTTAATATATTTCTTCTATTTTATGGTCCTTTTTCCACTATTATATATATATATATAGACCATTATTATTATCACCACTTGAGGGAATAGTCTCACCACTATCACCTTTTACACCCTATATGTTATTCGGATGCCTTTTTATGTGGTTCTCACTACTAGGGAAGAATTTGTGTAGGCTTGGTCTTAGATATCCCATGTGTTGGGATGGTGGCATTTTACTCTATCTCACTGGTTGATGGATGTTCACTGTGGATGCAATTCTACCTAGGAAACAATCTATATTTCTTTTCCCGAACTCCCCCTCTCATTACCCAATCCATTGTTTCTTCGTAGCATCAGAGATGGCTTGGGGTACTTTTTATGTGGTGATGATTCTCCCTTCATTTGTTGGATTCCTTGACCACTCAGATTTTTGTGTAGATGGATCTCTCTCAGCTGCTCCCATCATGCATTCTTCTTCACGCTAGAGCTTCAATATCTCTGTGGAAGTGAATCTTATACTCTTCTTTAGATAATTCTGATTCATATTACAATATTCAAGTCAAATCTCTCACAACATGAATGCATTCTCGCTTTAGGTTTAGGGTTTCTTATCCTATGGAGGCATCGGATCTAGATCTAAGGATCTTGACAGTCCGATGCAACCCATTTACTAATTATTCCTCATCCAGTTTGGGCCCAGTTATGGGTATCTTAAGGCCTCTTGATCTCCTTCCCCCCTCAGTGATGTTTCCCACTCCATAAGATATGGATCCTCATTGGTATTCCTCTCCGGTCAAGGGTGGTTTTTGATTTTCTATGGTGGTTTTTAGCTAATACCTAATACATCCCCTCTGAATCTTGAGGATCCATCTTCACCAGGCTTCCCTAAAGCTTCTGAGGTTTTTCTCCAGAATGAAAAAGCCATGACTCCTACTGATCTCACATTGGAAGGTACCCAATTCTTAGTCCTCAGATCGTATATCATATCTTCTATTCTCTTATCTAATGGGTTTGAAGCATTGGATTCTATCCCTATAAATTTATGCTTCTTGGTAGTTCCTTTAGTGGGTTTAAATCATCATTCCTCTTCTCTAACTGGTGTATGGATAATATATAAAACAAGGAAGCAATTGGGTAATATTTCTCTTAAGTTATGGGATATTACATCGCGATGATCCACATAAATTCTTCTCTTTATTCAATTATCTCTCTAATAATTTTGATTACCTATAACCTAGGGGGTCAAGTGAATATAGACTTCATTTCTAATGATTTTCATCATTATATCCTCTCACTCGTCATAGTGCACAAACACAAATAAGTCCCCTCCATGATTTCATAATTTTCTAGAAGGATGGGTATTTTTTATTTCTTTCATGGGGACCCTACCAATCATCACATTTGGATATTTTTTAAAGTAATTATATCGATGGAGAAGGTGTCCTCCTCTGACTAGTTGATCACTATCATGGTTAGTCTTGGTTTGACATCTATTTTCTTCATCTTTGTTTATGCCAAATGTGAGTCTATCATGAGGAAGGAGTTGTGGTTGTATCTATATTCCTTTGATTTGAGGACTTCAATAGAGTGAATTGGAGGAGACTTCAATGATATTCCCAATTTGTCTAAGAAAGAAGTGTGAGGTTTGTATTCAAGGAAATCGAGGAAATATTTTTCTAGATTTGTTTCTTGTATTGGCATCATGGACTTGGGCTTCACCGGTGATAACTTTACCTCATTAAATAGTCATGAAGGGATTATTAGAATGTGTTTTAGACTTGATATTTGATTTAATAATGTAAAATATCATTCTATATACTATAATGATAAGGTTTCCCATCTGGCCTAAGTTATTTCAGATCACTCTCTGCTTCTAATTGAACTTGGTCCAAGTAGGCGTGAAAGCGGGAAATTTTTCTTCTCTAATCGGTGGCCCTATGATCCCATCGTCCTACGAATGGAACAATCCTCATGGGAAAAACCCATACAAGGAGGAGTATGGTCTATGATTCAAAATAATATTATCCACCTAAATAATGATCTTTATACATGGAATAATGGTAATTTTTCTCGATTTCAAGATCAAAAATCCATTTTTGTGGACATTGTACTCCTTGAGTCTCGTCTAGAGGAAGTATGGGATGATGGTTGTTTTGAATCTCTCACTCACAAGAAAATTTAGTTGTCAAATCCCTTACTAGATAAATAAATGGAGGATTAGGAATAGCCCATGGCTACTTGGATAATGTAGGTGGATCGTAACACAACTTATTTCCATTACCATGTCAAAGATAAGAGGAACTACTATAGATCGAACATTAGAATGGATGATAGATCCTACATAAGTAATATAGATGATGTTGGAAGGATGTGTGAGAATTTGTTTTGAGGTGTACTTTTTGACATTAACCAAAACATGCATGGAGGATAACGAGGGGTCATGATGAGTTATTAAAGGATATTTAGAGGGTTGTGGTTGATCATCACAATTCCATTATCGACTTTATCCCCAATGAAAAAGTGATTTGGGAGTTCATTCATTCCTTCAGTCCCGAAATTATCCTTGTTTTGGATGAATTCATAGGTTATTTCTATGTGGAATCATGGGACCTAGTAAATATGAAGCTCATGGAGGCCATTGAGTATTTTTCATAGGTGGAGCTCTTTATCAGGTGGCCTCTTCTACTTCATTGGTTCTCGTTCTGAAGGTCAGATATCCTTATTCTCTGAGTTAATTTAGACCAATTATAATGTTTAATTTTCCCTATAAAGTTCTAGATAGTATCTTCAAAAAAATAAATTCCATGGTTCTTAATAATTGGGTTCTGAGGAAGAACATGGGTTCATCAAGGGGTTCTTGATCCAAAGTGCCATCGACATTTCTCAAGAAATTATTGGGTATATCAACACCAAGGACATTGGTTACAATGTTTTTATCTATTGTGTCAGAAGTTTTTCTTCTTAATTTTCCATTCCTATTCTTTTTTTAAATCAAAAAGGGGGAGAAGTTTTGAAATATTTATAGTGGAAATTCTTTAAAGGGAGAAGATATGATTAAGGAGGAGTTTTTTAAAAGGATAAAATGTTTTGGGGGAGAATTATTGAGTAGTTTTTAAGAATTTCGTATAGGGGGAGTAACTATCCTTAGGGGATAAGTATTAATACATTTAATAATATCATGAAAGAGTTGTAAAATTATGGAGAGTTATAAATCATATCTTCAAAGTTGTTAATATGAAAAAGGGTTGTATGTTTTTTTTCAAGTTATATTTTTTCACTTATGTTTTGGTTTTTTCTTTTAAAAAGGGGGGGGGGGTTATTGATTCAAAAGTTTTACTTATTACTTTTCTATTCCTTTAGTTTTGAAAATAAAAAAAACTTCTATTTTTACTAACTTTTTATATCCCATGTTTTTAGTATTTTTTTATAAAAATTTTCTTTCTACTATATATAGAAATAGTTCAAATTTATTATAAACATAAAATTATTGTTATTCAATATGATCCATAGGATTAAGTATGTGTCAGATTAATTAGACAAACCTTTTTTCTGACCAGTGGTTATACTTTTTTCTTATTTATTATACTAAAAAAATTCATGACCATCAAACATATACTGGTATTGATACATGAGACAGACCCTTATAAGGATTATCATAATGAAAAACGATAATAAATTCCATCAGATTATCCTAAGTTTTTAATCAGAATATAGAGAATTGTTTCTATCATAAGGAATAAAATTTATCATTGTAATAGTGATAAAAAATGACGTTGGACATTTAGTTACAGATGATATTCAAGCGCCATCTATCTGAGGCCATTGAAACAAACTCAGAAATAGGAACATTGGAGCTTCTCTTATAAATAGCTTGTCGATTGAAGAGTTTTGAGCTAATACATTTCAAAACTCAATTATTATATAGAATTATTAGTGTGATCTACTCATTCTTAGTATTTTTAATACTTTAGAGAGTTTTTATTCTAAGGAATCTTTATCAGGGTTGTTTCCTTTTGAACATTTTCTTTTGTATTCTACAAACGATCATTATTATGATCAAGAGAATCCTGGGATAGGAATATGTTGAATATGATCCATTAGATTGAGGAATTATGGGGATAGGATGGATGATACCAATCATTGTATTGAGGGATTCCGAAGATTGAAATATAGATTTATCAATCACCATATCGAGGGATTTATGGGAAAGAAAAGATAAAATTTGTAGTAAGTATAAAAACGTGGATAACTTTCATCAAGGTTATTGACTAACTTTACTTTTAAGGTTAAAAGAGTGAAATATGTTTATATAGCTTGTAAGTCATTCTTACTTTATAAGATTTTTTATTTTCTTGTTTTTACAAGTATTTATTCCACTATGCATATTATGATAGAGAGTTTGTTTTAGAAATATTTCTTATAATTTTTTTACCTGTGTATCCATGATAATGATTAGAACTTACTCATATATAGTTATATTCTTTCTGGTTCCAATTCTAACACTTTGATCATCGGATGATTTATGAATCTGATCATTTTACTTTAGGAGGTGTTATAGTTTTAGTTTATGTTTTTAAACAATAATTTACTCCCTTGTAATAATAACCATCTTAGTTACTCTTTCAATATAACACTATCATGATCAACATAGAAAATTCCCATGATAGGTTGGAATGGAAATTTATCCTGAAGGTGATGAACTAAATGGGATTTTATGCAGGGATTTTTGACTTATTTTTTAGATGTTATAGCTCTAATTAGTTTTCTCTCTCTTTTATGGACAGAAGGGGTGGCTTCATAAAATTGGTCAGGTGGTTGAGGTGAGGGGACCCTTTATCTCCAAGTTTGTTCATCATGGTGTAGGAAACTCTTAGTAGATATCTTGTACACAATCTTCATAAAGGTAAAATCCATCCATTCTTTAGTAGATCCTACTTTAGTGTTGTCTCACATCTTTTCTACACAGATTATATAGTATTTTTTAAAATGTAAGAAAATATCCTTCCAAGGTTTCAACAAGGTTATGGAATATTATTATAGATGGAGTGGCCAAATTATTAATCATGAGAAAATGGTGTTTATTTCTAGGAAAAATATAGAGAGAATCATGTTAATAATATTTAATATTCATCAAGTATTCACTAAGGGATATTTCCCATGGAGTACCTATGGACCCTTATTTCCCTGATCAAGATGAACATCCATAATTTTGAGGGGTGGTTGATAAAATCAAAAACCATATCAAAAATTTGAAAAATATTTTTCTCTATTTCAGTGGTAGGATCACCTTGACTAATTGTGAACTCACCTCTATTCTTATTAATATTATATCTATATGTAGGGTTACGCTGATTATTTTTAAGAATATTGAGAACCTTCTGTTCGGCTTCATCTGGGATGCACACTCAGAATTTAGGTGTCACTATTTATGATGTACTAGGTTCTCTAATCCCATTTAGAGTGGATACATAAACCCAAGGGATCTCATTGGAACCATGGACATCATAAAACCTATGCCCACCTAGGAAGTTATTGAAGGTTGATCTCTTTGGGGTAAGCTCATTGTGATAAAGTAAGTGAAGGATATGAGTAACCCAAAGGTGAAAGTCTTGATTCTATGGAACTCTCTCCAATGTCACATTATTATGCTTATGAATAAATCCTATTGTATTATTATATGTGGCGATATCAGGTTTTTGGATAAAAATTGGGTTGGTGTGGAGCTCAGATTTCTTAGGTTTCAAACTCCTGATATTTAGTCTAGATAGGCTTGCAACCATCCTTCTTTCATCAATTCCATTTTAACCAGAATCAACTAGAGTTTTCAATGGAATCCAAATGAATTAAAAGTAGTATTTCTATGTATTTAAATGTTCTTCTTATGGAATGTTCTCATTGAATTCTAATTGAAGTATTTTTCATGTGAACTAGGTGCATGATGCATAAGGTTGTTTTCTTTGGTGCAAAGAGGTTCCTCTAAAAATGATTTTTTATGGATTATTGGTAAAAATTCCCTTCACAAGGATGCCACAATCAGGGATAAAGGTATATCACTCATTTTGAAATGTTTTTGAAGTTTTAATTATGATAAAGAATCAGACATCCACCTTTTTTATATGGTGAATGGGCGGCCTCAGTATGACGCGAGTTAGGTGCCTTCATGGGGATGGTGACTCAAGTATCTAATAGTAATTTCCTTTTTCAATGGTGGTTTAGCTTTACTGGTATTAACATCTTAGAGAGGAAGGTGAGGGAACTTATTCAAGCTATTGGATGTTTGTGTATTTGGGAAGCATAAAACAAGGCCCTTCTTTATGTCCCTCATTGTTGACTTCATCTCATAGTTATGAAGATTAAGTGTATGGTGGATGAAATGGCTCCACTTTTGAAGGACTGGTAAATCAATCACTCTCTTGTAAAATTCATCTATATGCATGGGGCTTCTCCTTCGAGACAATGGCTATTCCACTAGGGTCACTGGGTTCACTAGATTTCCCCACCCAATGAATTAAAACTAAATGTTGATTGTTCCTATCTTTCTAACTTAATGTGGGGGGAGGAGGGGTTCATTCATAACTATAAAGACCCTATGATTCTTGCCTTCACTACTTCTTATGGGCATGAAAACTCCCTCATTGTAGAGTCATTCATGATATGGGATGGTATGGATATTTTTAGGGATAATAGTATTGATATTTCTATGGTTTAGATAGATTCCACTATGATATTTAATGCTCTATGTGGGAAGAGTTCCACTCCTTGGTACATTTCTTATCAAATTCATAGATTCAAGGACTCGATCACCAATTAGACCACCCTTTTTCACACTTGGAATGAAGGAAAAAAATTTATGGATGTTATATCCTAGAAGGTTAGTATGGATAGAACATGTATCAAATTCACTTGTATTGGATCCCCCAGGGCTGTATTTACATAGTTAAAGGTGACGCCCATGGTTTGTATCATTTAAAACCTCCCTAATCTTGTTTTTATTGTATTTTTTTCTAATAAAATTCAGGTATTCATTGGTGTATAATTTTAAAAAAAATTGGTTTTAATTTACATATATAATATTTAAATCAAATAAAGTTGAAAATTGAAAATCTCTATGTTTTCAATATATTCTATGTGTTCACATAGGGATAAAATCAAGTTACGAATTAATATAAATGCATATTTTCAAAATAATGAACTTATTGTTGGTCATAATGAGTATCTCAGGGGGGGTGAATTGAGTACCAAATAAAAATTCCTGTTTAAAATGGATTATTTTTAAATCCCCCAAATGTTAAAATATATTCTAGTTTATCTAAATATATAGTATGATATAGATCTTAATCTTTCTAAAAATTTATTTAAATATTGATTAGGTATCAGATGAATAATATATAATATTATTAGATCTTTTGAAATCAATTTAATTGATCCAAAATACTATATGAAAACAAGTTGAGATAAAATATCAATGTATATATTTTGTTTACAATATTTTTTTTCATTTTTAATGTGAAAATAACATAAAAAAATTTAAATCATACATCGAAAATATTGTATACAAGAGGTTTAGTCTCAAGTTGATACTTAGTCCTCTCCAATTGGTGATCACCTGCCACCAAGAATTTTATATAAAATAAACAAGATGATTCACAACCTGGATCAGGTTTTACAATAGTTTACAAACTGTCCACGTCACACATGACCTCTTCCACAATTATACGTGGGAGTAAAAATAAATAGGCCACACAAGGACCTCTACCACTAATATCCATGAGAGAATAGGTGTATGAAATGATGATAAGATAACTTTATATCTTTTAGTTTAGTAAAAGAGACAATATTCATATATATAATAAAGTATAACACACACTGCTCAATATGTAATAAGGATAAGTAGAACAAAGAAATCTAAAAGTGTAGAGTTTATAAATCCCCAGTCTATTTCAATTAAACTTGTGACTCTTGATTTGATTTTTAGTGAAGCTTGAGTCTGGTTCTCTTGAAAAATTCATAAGAAAATATTATCACTGACTCTTGTTCTTGACTAGAGGAAAGCACTGGATGTGATGATGTAGTTAGGATTCCTAGTAGAGTGTTTGTATTAGGTAATCTCTTCTTGATTTCAATCAGGTTCAGCTCTATGTTTGTTCAGTAAGTTTGAGCTCTCGGCTTTCTATCAGTCAACTTCATCCACTATTACATATCTCTCTCTCTACATAAGTGAGTCTACATCTCTTTTTTATCAACTACTACTAGAATATCTCGATGTTCTCTGCTTCCTTGTACTACACGTTTGAAACTTACATCAATGAAATCTAGTAAACATTTAATATACAATACTTTAAACAATAAATTAAATTAAATTGTATAATGTATCCATTATAATAAATTTATTTAAAAATAAGTATAGGGAAAATAACGGTGGTGGATTATTAAGGTAGTTTATTTAAGTCTGGAAGTGTGTTGTTCTGGCGGAATGGCATTGGCAGTGTCTTAGACTTAGCCAAAATTTCACTTTTCTAGCGGTGTCTCAACTAGTGGTGTCTGGTCTGAAGGTGTCTTGTACTTGGAAAAAATTATGTTGGAAGTATGACACTAGAAGTTCCTTATCTTAAAGTGTCTCATAATTATCCAAATGTACATTCTAGTAGCATGGATGATGGTGTCTCCATTGGAGGTACCTTATCTAACAGTGTGTTTTCTGATGGTGTCTCTGACTTAGGGAGATTTTCATACTAGCAGTGTGTTATGGACAATGGTTACTCGAGTTGGCAGTGTTAGTCTCAATAGTGTTTCACCCTTAGTAGTAACTAGTGGTGACTCATACTTAAATAATTTCATAACATCTCTCAAATTAATGGAATACTTACAAGAAACATGAAATTCATTAATATCATTAGAATTATGATTTTTTCATCATTAAAACAAGGAGGTCAAAAATATCCCCCTTTTTTATGATAAAAAATCATGGCATTAAGAAATATTTTAAATGTAAAAAAGGTCATCAAATGTAGTATAAATTAGGATATAGAACTAATAGTATGTGCGGATGATATCAAAGAAAAAAAGAATAAAATAGTAAGTATCAAAGGTAAGTATCATGTATCAAATATGGAAAGATTAAAAATAGATAGTATCAAAGATAACATAGAAACATCACTATAATAAATCATAAAAACCATAAATTTCTCCAAAAAAAACTAAAAAAATATTCCCTATGAATTATCCCCCTTTTGAGATTATCAAAAAGGTAAAGATTAGAAGTGTAAAGTCAGAGAATGTAGTAATAATAAATAGACTAATAGACAGTAAATGTAGTCAAAATGATTATCAAGAAGATATTATAAACCAAGTCCCATCAATGACATACAGTCTAAGCTAACAACAAAAAAGGTTCTAGGTTTGGCAGAGGGGTTCAAAGGTTCTTTTCCTTTTACCTTGTCCTTTTCATGCTTCTTATCTAAGGAATCAATATCAGGTCGAGGCCAAGTGGAAGAGACACTAGTTGGAAATCTAGTTATATCTCTTAGATGATATTCCAAAAAAATAACTAGCTTGAGATGTCTCAAATCCAGAGCAAGAGATATAGGATAAGGCTAGAAGTGAGCAGGTAGAGGAGCCATTGGATCTCGAGAAACTCCTAGTCAAAGATAGACTTTAGGGGTAATTAGAATGGATTATTTAGCCACTATATATTGACTATGAACATGAAGAAAAAAATTCATTAGGTTTATAAAATCCATAATAATCTGACCACCTATTTCTATTTCACTGAATAAATCATCTGTCTCATCCATAAACTAGCTCAACACTGGAGTCATTTATTTCAATTTCCTTACATGTTCCTTGAAGTCATAAGTAATAGGGGCATCCAAAGATTCTTAGCCAAAAAAATTGAAGTTTGAATCCATGTAATAATTTGTGTAGATCCTTGATAGATAATATTTAATAGATTTTTTTACAATATATCTATCTGAGATCATGTCCTTAACATGACTCCTTATTCGCATGTGATCATGGTCTTTATGGTGCTCAAACTTCCTCAACATTTCCAAATGTATCATAGGTGTTCTACTAGAAATACCACTGTACATAACTACAAATTCCTCTCTAAAAACTATTCTAAACTGATCAACATCCACTACTGAAGCATAAGGGGTATAAGTATATGAAGATGTATCATCAATAATTTTTAGGATTCCATCCATGGAGGTAGAAAATAATGACATCATATCTTCAATAATAGCCTTGACAGATTCGAAGTCACCTAAAATATTCTTATTGTCAATCTCAAAATCTTGTATGTGATGCATCATTTTTGGTTGGATATGTTGAAACACCAACTCAAATAAATATCTGGAATCATTTTCTCTAAGTTTGGTTAGAAGAGGAGAATGAATTATTAACATCTCATTGAAGTATGAAAATAACTTTTCACTAAAGGCATGCAAGTCACTCCTTGTGACTAATTCAACTGGTACAATAAGAGGAGTTGCAGAAGTAGGTGTAGGTTAAAGGGATGAAGTTCTAACAGAAGAAAATTTTTCTAATAAACCTTCAAAGTCCATTTGAGATATCACAGACCCCTTAGGATATAATTAATTTTGAACCTTAGGTCCACCATTCTTTGATGAACTACTTACAATAGAGTAATTTCCAAATTCTTCTTCTATAGGATCAATCCATTGATCTGGAAATATAATTGAAACATATGCAGTGGCAAGAATCTGTGTATATGGGGTGTGTTAAACACCAATATGTTTGCCTTAAATTTGTTTATAAACAGGAGGTACCATCATTGTTTGAGTATCATCCATTTGACAAACAAAATTAGATTATACTTCTATACAGTTGTCAACAAGATTCTCATCAATATCCAAAACAACTAATTGAATATCACTACCTTTCTTAGAAGAAGGCATCTTCTTTTTCTCTTTCTCAGCCACATACTTCTCAAAAAAAGATATAACACCCATCTACTCAACCATAGTAGAGTCAGAAACTATTTTTCTAGTGGAAACAAAGTTTCCCTCAGCTCTATAAACTTCTAGAACTTCATGAAATATCTCTAGAAATGGGGATTTATCCCCCTAAAAACATATTTTTATTTAAGAATAGTGTCCAATTATTTAGATAGATCATGTTTCTCATCATATTTAATAGGTTAAAGAAGAAGCTCTGGAGGCATCTCAACATCTTTCCATCTAATTTGTCCACTTTCAACATTTGGGTTAGAGTCATCATCATCATCATCACTTCTAGCACTTGCATCCTTTAATTTTCATTACTATTTTCCCCATTTTCTTATTCCTCTTATTCTTCATCATTCCCATCATCATCATAAGTTTTTGAAATAATTTTTAATTTATATTCTCTTGAAACCTATGTTTCATATTAATCAATTTTAACAATATTTTCTCTTTTCGGTAGCCTCTTAGGCAGGCTAGGAGTTCTATATGTAATGTGAGAATATTTGGGAGAAAGATCTGGATCGTTTCCCTCATCAATAGATTAATCATTTTAAACTTATTCTTCTACAAATTCATCATCATCATCAGAGTATTAAACTATTTCATTAGGCTCAAGACATAGATCAAAAATTTCTCTTGGCCTTGTAGGATAATCAACTCGGTTAGACTCAGCATATAGCTTATCACTATCTTCAACCCACTGTCTCTTCTAGGGGTTCTAACTAATATTCATTCTTGAACAAGTATCTCTTGAAATGTAGAAACCGCAAAAATCTATAATAGAATCTCCATGCTCAACTAATAAGATCTTGGACTTTAACATGACAGAAATAAACTTGGGGTAGATCAAGTAATTGGATCAATATGATGACTTGATCATCTTACACATGTGAACCATGAGATATCTACACAAATTTATCTTATAAACCTATTTCATAAGATATATAAGGTAAAAATCTTGGTACCATAGACTTGAGAAATCAACCATTATTGGGAAGAGAATTTTCTTCAAAAACATAAAGATCATCCTACATTCCTAATCAAGATCCGAGGCAATAGGTCTTCTGGTTATGACATCTCATGTCAGATCTGGAAAAGCCTCTTCATACACAAACAACTCACTATCTTTAGGAATGGGGCCTTGGTAATCCTCATATATTCCTTCATGGGGTAAATTCAAACATTTATACCATTTAGTTTATGAAAAAACTATTAAGTTTCCTTTGACATGACTTCTTATCCAATCAGTACTGTCTTGGTCAAAGGAAAACTCTACATGCTGATAGAATTCGTAAAATAGATTAGGGTAGAAGGGTATTTTGTTTGATGATAACTATTATAACCATCATTGGTTCTAGAGTAATTTTAGTATTAAAGACTTTATGGACAAAAACCACTTGGATTAAATTTCCCTTTTAGCTACCATAACTCTATTGTCAAGCTTAGGATTAACTAGTGCAACTGGATCAGGAACACTTGGTTCTTTCTTGTAATTCTTAGCTGATCACAAATCACCTAGAGAAGACTTGGATGGGAACTTAATACTTAGCATGAAAATCAGTTTGGTTTGATTAGTTGAAGTCTAAGAGAGATATAACAGGTTTGAAGGTTGGGAGAAAAGAGGTTTCTTGGGGATCGAGAGTATCACACTGGGCTCAAGGTGTGTTGGAAATAGATATAGTTTTGTTTTTGTATCATTTGGTATTTATGTACATAAAAAATAAAAAAATACTAATAAATCAAAATTTGAATCAGAGAAAACAAACGTATCAAGTTATGAAAATAAACCGTAAAAATATAAAATGGGCGGTTCAAAATATTGAGAAACGAAATTTTTTTCAAAGGCATGAAAGAGTAAAAATATGAAAATCCAATGATGTGATAACTCAATGGTGTGATAACCCAATGTTGTTTCACCATGATAGTGTGTCACCACAATGATGTGTCAACCACAACGGTGTGTCACGACAATGGTGTGTCAACTGCAACGGTGTGTCACCACAACATTGTGTCAACCACAACAGTGTGTCACATAAAATTAAACTTAACCTAAATTAATCATTCCCAACCCATGTTTGATATAGTTTATTCTCTCATAATTCAAAGGTTTTGTAAATATATCAGCTAACTCATGTTCTGTACCAATAAAATCAAGAGTGATATCACCTTTTTGAAAATGATCTCTCAAAAAGTGATGTCTTCTATCAATATGTTTTTCCTAGAATGTGAAACTGGATTCTTAGAGATATTTATTATGCATGTGTGTTAAAAGTTTATGGGTAAATGTTGGAATTTATATCCATAGTTTAGCAATTAGTGTTTTATCCAAAAAATTATGTATAATAAATACCTATAGGTATTCATATTCATCAGCTAACAAAGAAAAAAAATTGTTTCTTCCTACACCATGAAATTAGAGACTTTACCAAAAATTGACATGTTCTAGATGTTATTTTTCTATCCAACTTTCATTCAAAAAAATCAGCATCAGAATAACTTACTAAATCAAATTATTTTCCTCTATGATAGAACAATCCTAAATTAGTTGTATATTTAAGCTATTTGAAACTCCTTTTAATAGGAATAAAATGTGAATCTTTAGGGTTTTATTGAAAATGAGCACATATACACACACTAAACATAATATTCAATCATCTAGAAGTCAAGTAGATAAGAAAATCAATCATACCTCTATAATTAGTTTGATCAACTGGTTTCCCACCTTCATCAAGATCCAATTTACAGGTGGTACTCATATGACTATCACTACTTTTAGTGTTATCCAACTTAAGGCATTTTAAAAGATCTTTAGTATTATTAATTTTATTTAAAATAATTCCTTATTTGTTTTAAAATATTTTAAATCCAAGAAAGAATTTGAGTTCACCCATTAAACTCATTTCAAATTAATTTTTCATCATTTTAAAAAAATCAGCACAAAAATAATTTCTTGATGATCTAAAAATAATATCATCAACATATATTTTTACTACTAAAACATATTTTGAAATTATTTTTTTAAAAAAATTGTGGGGTTAAATATACCTTTTTAAATAAGAAATTTTTTTATCCTATTATACCAAGCTCTAGGAGCTTATTTTAAACCATACAAGGTTTTTATTAATTTAAAAACTTAATTTATAAAATGGGAACTTTGAAAACTAGGGGTTGTTAAACAAAAACATTCTCAATTATAAAACCATTCAAGAATGAAATCTTGACATCCATTTGATAAATATTGAAATCTTGATGTGTTTCATAGTCAAGTAGGATTCTTATAGACTTTACTCCGGATACAGCTACAAAGGTTTCCTCATAGTCTATTCCTTCTTATTTATTATAACCTTGTGAAATAAGTATAGCCGTGTTTCTGACTATAGTGTCTAACTCATAAAATTTGTTTCTAAACACCCATTTAGTGAAAATAGTTAAGGTGTCCTTGGGTCTATCTACAAGTTCCCACACTTTGTTTCTTTCAAACTAATTTAATTCTTTTTGTGTAGATATTATATATAATTCATCATTAATAGCTTCATTGATGTTATTAGGTTCAAGATGAGATAGGAAAGATTGATGTTCAAACTAATTTCTTAGAGAATCTCTAGTTTGTGTTACCCTATTTAGGTCTCCCAAAAAATATAAAGGATGGTACTTAATGGTTTTAACAACTCTAGAAAAATAAGGGATGGTCACTTAAAGATTTTTAGGTTAAAATTCTTGAATTTTTGGAAATTATTTAGAACTGGATGAATGTTCAACTTGTTTTACAGTAGAGTCTAAAGGTTTATAATTCTTGTTCATAGAATATAAATCATCTTAAAGGGTTTTTAGGAAGGTATTAAGCTCATGGGTATCAATATCATCGAATTTTACATGATCATATTCTTCCACAATTTTGGTCTTCTTATTGAAAACTCTATAGGCTTTTCTAGATGTTGAATAACCAAGGAAAATTCCTTCATCACTTTTGGAGAAAAACTTTCCCAAATTAACCTTAATATTAAGAATAAATACTTTTGAAACCAAAAAATAAAAATTAATTAACCTTTAGTTTTCTATTGTTCCAAAGTTCATAAGGGGTCTTCTTAAGGATAGATATGATCATGACTCGATTGATAATGTAGCAGGCTATATTGACGGATTCTACCAAAAAAATTATAAGTAGGTCATACTCATTCAACATGGTCTAGGCTATTTCTTGTAAAGTTATATTTCTCCTTTCTAAAAATCCATTATAGTGAGAGGTCCTAGGAGTAGAGAAGTTATGAGTGTAGCCATTTTGTGAGAAAAAAAGATTCAACATATTTATTTTCAAACTCAAGGACATGGTCACTTCTTAAGGTTTTAATCCTAAGTCCACTAATATTTTCTATAGACTTAACATAAATTTTAAAGTATGAATAAGATTCAATTTTTTGAGCTAGAAAGTATACGTAAGCATACCTAGAATAGTTATCTACTAGAACATAAACATAGTGATTCCCATTAAGTCTTGAAACTCTAGATGGTCTGAATAAATCCATGTGAATCAAATCAAGAGGTTGATAAGTTGACACTTCCTTCTTTAATTTGAAAGAAATTTTTTGTTGTTTCCTTTTTTAATTGGGGTTATAGACTTTATCAGTTGGGAACTCAAGATTAGGTAGATCCATAACTAACCCTTTCCTAGATAGCTTCATAAGTGAGTGAATGTTGCAATGTACAAGTTTTCTATTATAAATCCATGACTTTTTTTGAAAGGAAATTAAGAATGAAACATTTTGAGAAACAAAATAATTTAAATCAACAATATAGATATTTTAATTTTTCAAGAAAGTAAAAAATTAAATCAATTTTAGAATAAAAACATTGCAAGAATCATTTTCAAATTTAATATAAAAACCATCATCTCATAATTGAGAAATACTAAGAAGATTATATTTTAATTCATCAATATAAAATACTTTAGAAATTAAAACTTAGTTTTTTACCAATATGGCCTAGTCCAATGATATTCCCATTAACATTATCACTAAAGGTGACATGGACACCATCAAACTTAATAATGATCTTTAAGCCCGAATAATCTCTTATCATATATATTGAACAATCATTGTCTAAGTAATATAGACTTTGAATAGAGGTATTCAAGTTGTTTTACTACAAAACATGTTTTAAAAAATAAATTATTTTGGTACCCATATATTTTTGGGTGTAAAAATGTCAGTAATAAAAGATTTGGGATCCGAAATTTTACTAATGGTTTTTCTATAAACAGATTACAGACTTTCAGAAATAAATAATTTATTGGGTCCTTTACAAAAATGATTAGTAGTTGAAATTTATTTTCTAGACTTAGGAACAAAGGTGATTTTTACTATTCTCATATATCTAGGTTGATATCCAATTACAGTTACATACTTAGGCGCAAATTGATTATCCAAAATTTGTATGAGTGTCTCTCTTCCATTTGTAAAATTTTCTAGATATTTATTTAATTGATCATTTGAATTTTTTATATAAGTATTCTCTTTGATTTGCTAACAATTTTTGTATTTTTCTATAGAAATTTCTATTTTTCTCTTTTTAGTTAGATCATGATTTCTTTTTAAAAATTTGTATTTATACTTTAGCTCATTAAAGGTGTCTTCTGATATGTTTCAATATTCAAATAATTCCTAATTTGGAAAATTATCATCATCGTGTTCATTGTTAAAAATATCAGAATTATGCATAGGTAGAATATTAGAAATAGTAGGTAAAATATATACCTCACAAACTTTATTCATGATACACATGTTTTCTCTGTCAGGTTTCTCTTCATGTGATGCATCAGAGTCATTGGAACAGTCCTATGAAGCACTCTATGTTACCTTGACGTCCTTTCTGTATCTTTTGTCCTTATCATAATATTTAATTTTTTATTTAAGATTTGTACCGTCAGATTTTATATGTCCTTCTTTTTAAATTCATAGCACACAACTTCTTTTGAATCATCATCCTTCTTCCAATATTTCTTCCATGCTCTCTTGGAGTCATATTTCCTTTGTATTTTGGTTTTATGAAGAACTTTTTATTCCTATAAAACTTATTAAATCTTATGGATAGGTGAGGCATCTCCTCATCACTATTATAAGGAGATTCACTATCACTAAAACTAGTAGCTTGTACTTTTTCTGTCTATTTTTTCTTTTTTTATGGATGTAGTAGTCTTGAAATATACTAACATTATCTTAGGATATTCATATTTTTCATGGTTTAAATTTAATTCCTCTTCATACATCATGATATTTCTAATCATCTATTTGACTGGAATCTTGTTAATATCACATTATTCTCTAATGAAGACATATGTGCCTCTCCATCTTTCAGTTAAGAATCCAAAAAATATCATAATTTATTCCTTATAGGATACCAGTTTTACAAGAAAGATCATTGTGTTGAAAATTTTATTAAACATGAGGTACATGTCAGAAATAGGTTCACCAGGATTAATTTTAAAGTTTTCATATTTAATAGTATAAGTTTTAAGCCTCATCTATTTAACATTAGTTGTTCCCACATGATAAATAGATAAGGTATCCTGGATTTCATATGCAGTTTTCATACATAAATTCTGTTAGACTCTTCATATCCTTGTGAACAGTAAAGGGAATTCATGGATTTATAATAATTATTATAATCTAACTTTGTTGCATCATCCCAAGTGTTTCTTGTAGGATTAGGAATAATATATTAATCTTCAATATTAGACCAAATTTTAAAACCCGTGATTTTTATATGGATTCTCATATTAATTTTCCATTGAGAATAGTTATTACCACTAATGAAAGGAGGTCTATTGGTAAGATAACCTTCTTGAAAGTTATCTAATTAAATAATTAAATTCAAAACTAATTGAAATTTAAGATATTTAAATTAAAACTAAAATCACAATTATTTGTTTTTGAAAACATTAATACAAAATAAATAAATCATTTGATACGAAATGTTGGTCAGAGTGAGTATCTCAAGAGGGGGGGGGGGTGAATTTAGTACCCAATAAAAATTTCTATTTGAAATGGATTATTTTATATTCCCCTAAATATTTAAATAAAACTGAGTTTATCAAAATATATAGTATGATATAGATCTTAATATTTATAAAGATTTATCTAAAGATTGATTAGGTCTGAGATGAATAATATATAATATTATTAGATCCTTTGAAATCAATTTACTTGATAAAAATAATATATGAACACAACTTGATATAAACTATCAAAGTATATATTATGTTTAAAGTAAAAACAATTTTCATTTTTAAAGAGGAAATAAAGTAAAACAAAGTTAAACCACACAATGGAAATATTGAATAAAATAGGTTCAATATCAAGTAAATACTTAGTCCTATCTACTTGGAGATCACCTACCACCAAGAATTTTATATAAAATAAACAAGATTATCCACAACTCAAATCAGGTTTTACAATAATTTACAAACTATCCTGGTTGCACATGACCTCTTCCACAGTTATACATGTGAGTAAAAATAAACAAGTCACACAAGGAACTCTACCACTATTATCTATGGGAGAAAAGGTGTAAGAAATTATGAGAAGATATCTATGTATGTTTTGGTTTAGTATAGGAGAAAGTGTGCATATATAAAACAGAGTATATCACACATTTCTCAATATGTAATAAGGATAAGTAGAATAGATCAATCTAAAAGTTTAGAGTTTAGAAATTCTTGGTCTATTACAATGAAACTTGTGACTACTGATTTTATTTTTAGTGAAGCTTGAGTCAGGTTCTCTTGAAAACTTTAGAAGAATAGAGTGTTGTAGACTCCTGTTCTTGACTAGAGGAAAACGGTGGATGTGATGATGCAGTTAGGATTCCTAGTTGAGTGTTTATAGTAAGTGAGCTATTATTGTTTTCAATCAGGTTAAACTCTATGTTTTTTCAGTAAGTTCGAGCTTTCAACTTTCTATCAGTTGTCTTCATCCACTATTGCATCTCTCTCCCACTCTTCTTGAGCGAGTCTACTTATCTTCTTATCAGTAGTAGCAGACATATATTGATTGTATGTTCTTTCTCATAATGTATGTCTACAGACACATCAACACACTCGGTCAAAAATTTAAGAGAAAATAATTAAAATAATAAGTGAAATTAAATTTTATAATGTAGAAATTATAATAAATTTAGTCCAAATTAAGTATAAGGAAAATAGTGGTGGTGTCTCGAAGTCTGGAGGTATTTTTTTCTAGTGTCATGACACTGGAGGTGTCTTAGAATTTGCCAAAATTTAACTTTTCTAGAAGTGTCTCAACTGGAGATGTATGGTCTGGAAGTATCTCATACTTGGTCAAAATTCTATTGGCAGCATGACACTGGTGGTGCCTCATCTGAAGGTGTCTCATACTTATCCAAATTTACATTTCGGCAGCACGGATAACGGTGTCTCCATTAGAAGTATCTCATCTAATGGTCTCTTAGACTTAGAAATATTTTTATGTTGTTGGTGTGTTATGGAAAATGGAGACTCAATTTGGCAGTGTTAGTCTCAACAGTGTCTCATCCTTAGTAGTATTTAGTGGTGACTCACACTCACACAATTTCATCACATATCTCAAATAAACGGAATACTTATAAAAACATGAAATTTATTAATATCATTAAAATCATGATTTTGTGATCATTAAAACAAGTAGGTCAACAATTATTTTTATCATGGAAACATATTTATAATTTTTATAAAATATATTATTTCGTTAAATTCTTTTTCATTGTCAATGTATTATTTCTTCAATTAATAATAAAATAAAATAAATGGATTTACAAATATTAAAAGTAATTTAATTTTAGTTACTTATAGTTTTACAATAATATTATTAGTTAAATATATCATATTAGTGTTTTTTAAAAGGATTATATTTTAATTCCATATTTTTATTGGTGTCCTTAATGTAAAATTAATTGAACTGTTCCAAAATTTTCATTAATGATATTTTATTATAAATAATATTCTATTAAATGATGAGAAATTAATAAAAAGGTTATCTATAGATAATTGAGTGGAATATTTTTTAACAAATCATCCATGATCTATTTATGAGTCCCCTTTCCATTTATGATAACATCCTTAACCCTTTATGGTTAATTTTTTTTTATTGCAGTTATGTTCAAAAATAATTAACAAAGGGATTAATAAAAAGATAATATTTAAAATGAAATAAAAACCTATATAAATTCCACTGGTTGATTTTATTTCAACCCTAAATACTTTTTCTTTAAATTTAGATCCATTTTGAATTATTTTTCATGATAATGACTTTGTAATATTTTAATCTTTTATGAAATTCCAAAAGTTCCCCCCACATCAATTATAAAAGGGCATCTACTTCCCTCACATATTCACACATTTGGACAATATATCTCAACCATACCATAAAAAAATACCTTATAAACTTTTTTATCCATATTTTAGAGGTTTTTTTCTTCCCAAAATACCAACCCTAGGATCCTTAATAGGATATCTAATGGATTTATTTAAAAAAAGAGGTAATCACCTTAACCAATCACTTTGTTTTTACTTATTATTTACCTCCTATAAATCTTGGAATTTATAATAAAATAAAAAAAAATAATACTTAATTAATTTAAATATTATTATTATTTTAAATAACCATTATCCACCCACTTTCCCATAAAATGTGAAGAGAAAGTATCACTAATGAGTATGTTTGTCTTATTGTCTCCATGTAGTGATACAATTATTTTTAAAACACTATATTTCATGGATAGTTATTATGATGTATTTAATGTTTATATATTATTATTATTAAATAAATATAATATTTTAATTATAATATCACATCTATCTTCAAACCTTCCAATCCTTTGGAAAACAATAACATCGCTCATGCGTATGCGAGGACTACCACCTCCACAAAACAATGTGATTTTTTCATTTATTTTTTACTTGGATAATAATAAGGACGGATTTAATGTATATATATATATATATTATATATGATATAATAATAATTATTTTATAGTGATTTATGATTTACCATTCTTTCATTTCACCCATTAAAAAGTGAAAACAACGTTTATCCTTATATATGATCTATTGTCTCCAAGAACGGTGTAATTAATTTTTCTATATACATCCTTTATGAGTGATTATAAATATGTATAAAATTGAATTATATGATAATTATATCATGATTAAAATTATGGATATTATGGAACCATGATCAATGTAAAATTACCAGAGATACAAAAACTAAATTATCATGATAAACGAAATAGTTAACACACATAAATGAAAATTCTAAAAAGGAATTATTAATAAAAGGGTGTTGAAATGTTATAAGGGGGTAATATATGATATTATAAGTCTTTAAATTACTTTATTGTATAATTATAATAACTTTAAATTTATTATACTTGATGCTAGAGATATTTGAAAACAAGTGGAACTCGAGGTGAGGGTTTATCGCCTAAAATTATCTTATTTGGGATATATGTTATGTCATGCACCCATCTCATTTGATGAGGTGTATGTAATATAATTTTAAATGTTATATCATTATTATCCTTATTTTAATTATATTTAAAGTTTCATTTGATGTTTTTCCTTCATGGGCCTTACAATTCAAATGATAAAAAAGAGGTAAGTGTTTTTATGTTACAATATCATTGTTTATCAGGATTGTTTTTTATTAAGTTTCCAATAATGAAATATTATTATATAAATATAAATAAACTAATAAATTTTCTTATAATATAGTTATTTATTTAATATAATATTTACAATTCATTTTAATCTCTTTAATCACTCAAGAGACTGAAATAATGTATTTATGGAAAATCGGCCTTATTTCTCTCTTTAGTTGAAAACCCTTTCTTTTCCATGTCCATGTTTTATAAAAATACTTTCATTAATGTTTTTATAGTTTCCCAATGATTATTTAAAGTAATATTTAACCATTTTTTAGTTTTGAAAAAATATTTTAAAATAAATCTTCCTTTTATTTTTAGAATAAGGTATTTTTTGACTTTTTACAAATGTGTGAAAGGAATGTTTTATTTTAACTTGTACAGAATGAATCGAATTTATCACTATCATGAGAAATAAATTATTTCAATAATCATTTAAATTTTATAATTTATTTTTCAAATAATGTTTTTCTACTTAATATGTGGAATGTTTTTAGATTTAAAATAAGTGATTTCAAAGTGAAAATGGGTTTTTACACTATAAATATTCCAATGATTATTTTAAAGGAATGTTAAACTATTGAAACATCCATTAATGTTAATTATGTTTTACTAGGGATATTATCTAATTATACCATACTTATTATTTATATGGATGATTTATGAATTTTATGATAAGATGTTTATGAAACGCAATCATTTTCATGGTTTATTATATAGTGAATTTTTGAGTTTTTTATGAAACCTGTTTTTTTCCATGGGTTATGCATAATGAAATTCATATGAAACCTGTTACCTTTACTACGTTATGATATAATGAATATTTTATGATATTTTTTCAAACATACATATTATTTTCTCTATGTGACTGGTGGGACTGAAATTGTATAACCCTCTAATGCATTGGATAAATATTGATATCTCGTGATATAAATTGGACTGGAATGGGTAGTGAACCAAGTTCATTAAGGGTATTTTTACGCTGCAAGTTTATTAGGGGTGAACCTTGTCTACTATGATGGTTTGGGGAATAAATCCAATCCACTATGATAGTAATGGAAGTGAGCTTTGACTACTATCACTACTGGAAATCTAACCTTTACCAACGGTTTGGAACCATTGGTATAGGCCTCCAAACCGTTGGTATAGCCTATACCAACGGTTTGGAGAACCGTAGCCAAGTAAGCCGTTGGGATAGGTCTATACCAACGGTTTTCCAAAAACCGTTGGTATAGGTAATATGAAATCTATACCAATGGTAATGGAACCGTTGGTATATAAATTCCAAAAATAAAACAGCCACTGGGATTTGATCCCAGGACCCCTCATTTATAATTGAACGACTCAACCACTAACCTAACATGACTTTTGTGATCATAATTACATAAATATATATATGTATTCTCATAAATATTTTAAATTTTGATTTATATAATGTTCTCGGTACGAAGGTCCAATAAAATATGAAAGTACCTATACCAACAGTTGTTAAAACTGTTGGTATAGACGTATACCAACAGTTGTAACAACCGTTGGTATAGGTCTTTGGTTGTGATTTTGATTCTGTGCAGGATGTTGAATTTTGGCCCACTTTTCCCAACGGTTTGGCCAAACCGTTGGGAAAAGTGGCATATTTGGGGACCTTTCCCAATGGTTTGGACAAACCATTGGGATAGGTCCACCTATCCGAACGGTTTGGCCAAACCATTGGGATAGGTCCAACTTTCCCAACGGTTTGTCCAAACTGTTGGGAAAAGTGTCCAATTTGAGGGCCTTTCCCAACGGTTTGGACAAACCATTGGGATAGGTCTACCTTTCTCAACGGTTTGGCCAAACCGTTGGGAAAAGTGGCCAATTTGGGGGCCTTTCCCAACGGTTTGGCCAAACCGTTGGGAAAGGTGACCTATACCAACGTTGTTTTCAAACCGTTGGTATAGAAGCGTTGGGAAAGATCTAATTTCCAGTAGTGTATGGAACTGATTTTTTTTCTTATGTGTATACAAAAAACATATGTATTATGCCAATATTATACTTTCATAGATCATGTTCTTTAATTCCATTATAAAACATGTCTTATGAATTGAAAATATTTAATCCATGACTTAAGATTATGATCTATGATATGAAAGGTATGGGTTTTAAAATGTTATTTTCATGGTCACATACCCTTATTATCATGTTATGTTGATATCCCCTTCTTCACATTTACTGATAATCTAAGATCACTATTTCTTATGTTTTCTTTCCCCAGGTTATGAAGAAAGGTACTAAGTATGATAAGTCTAATAAGGGTGATAGTTATTAATATTTTAGTGGGAGATGATTTAGTACACTTATGAACCATTTATTTATGTATCCAAGTTTATAAAGATACTAGAACTATATGATTCTATCATGGATCATTATGACATGTATTGAGTATTCATATATAAATATGTAATAACTATTTAGAAAAATTATGGGTTGCTATATTTTGTATTAGATAAATGTTTAGTTAACCTTTTGCAACTATGATGAGAAATATTTAGTGAGAACCCATAGGATATTTTATATATTTGATAAAATCCTAAAGTTTTGGTAATGGTCATAGATAAATTAGGTTAAACCTAGGGTTTTATATATTTTAAAAATAATTTCTTAATTTATACATCCTATATATTATTTTTCATAATTATTTGGTTTTACACTCTGATTATTATTGATAAAACTATGATTTTTGTTTTAGTCAATGTATGGAACCTGAAGGAGTCATGTTAATGTGGAATTTAATTAATAATGTAATGATTTCCCACCTAAGAAACCAACAATTATGGAATGTGGAATGAAAAATATAAATTTTATACTCATACACCATTCTCAATATATGAATCATACTAAGATTCCAAATGAATAAAAGAGGGGAAAACATTATATTGAGCCCTTAATGAGAAAAAATATGACTTATTTTAATGTTTCTACTAATCCACTAGTTTCTAAGAAATGGATAAGTATCATTGAAAATATATTTTCCATTCTCCACTATTAGGAATATGAAAAAGTCATTTTTGGGTTTCTATCATTTAGAAGGCTAAGTGAATCAAGGGATGAATTTTATCAATAATATGAGGAAACATGAATAAATTGACTCTATATAGTGGGATGAGTTTAAGAGATTATTTTTTAATAAGTACATTCCTCATATTCTTTATATGCAAATGGGGATGGAATTCATTGAGATAAAGTAGATGGATAATGAATTTATTGGAATCTATGAGGTAAATTTTATGATACTTGCAAGGTATGATTCTAGTATTATCATCTAACCTAAATTTAAGTTCGATTGATTCTTTAGTGAATTAATGACAAATATTTGAAGCGTGTGATTTGAAAGAGACTTCAGTAGATATGATAAAATCATCTGATGTACTGTTAAGGTTGAAATGAATATTAGAGTTACATATCTATCTCATAGTTTTTATAGGAAGTGAAATATGGTATTCAAATAAAATTATAAAAATCATGGAGGTAAGAATATTATCTTTCCATTATAATTGAAATGTGTAAATAAAAATGGTGGAAATTTCCTTAAGGGGACTAGAAAATTTTGTAAGTGTGGAAAGGTAGGTCATCATGGAATTGAATTCTAATGTGATGGGATGCAGATAGCTAATGATTTGAATAAATATAAATCTTCATAGAATGAAAAACCCACACTCTAGTGTTTCAAAATCAAGGATCATGGTAATTATGCTAACCAATGCTCAAATATAAAGGTTAATAACAATGATCAACATCTACACCCTCTTTAGCTAAGAGAGAAATTGGAATATCCTGAAATATCTATTTGTGATGTGGGCTAGTATAATGAAGTGGTGAAATGAAAACTTACCATCCAATATAGAAAAAATATTGTATTATTTGATTCTAAATATACCCACTATCTTATATTTGATGAATTTCATATAGTCACCAAAATTCCACTCAAACAATTAGATTTTGAATTAGCAGGGAAAACAAAAAGTGGTGCGTTGATCACATCTCAATTATATGATTCTTCTCCTATTGATGTTTGTGGTAATGTGATTCATTTAAATATTTATATTCTCCCTATGGTTGAATATGATGTTATTTTGGGAATGTATTGTATTTATTTACATAAATCACACATCAATTTCCAAGTATGAGAAGTCATGTTTGATATTCTAAACCAACCAATGATTGTCAAAAAGTGTGATGATAAACAAGTAATTCTGATGTAAATCACAACCATTTTATGGGTATTTATTCCTATTATAAATGGGTGTTTATCTCAAATTATTGGGGAGACCCTCATCTTCAATGGTATAAAATTTTTATATGAGTTTTTTTTTGTATTTCTGGATAAATTGTTTGGTCTTCCACTGAATCAAGATGTAGAGTCCTCAATAGAACTTACACCTAGTTCTAAACCTATTTCAAATATTATATATTGAATGACCCTGATTGAGTTGTTGGAATTAAAGAATCAACTTTTAAAGAATCTTGAAAAGTGATTCATTTTTACAAGTTTGTCACCTTGGGGTTCACCTATTCTTTTTGTTATGAATAAACATGGATCAATACAAATGTTTATCGATTATAGTGAACTAAACAATATGAAAATTAAGAACATATATCCTATACCCTAGGTTTATTACTTGTTTGATCATCTATTTTTTGATTAATACTTTTATAATACCCAAAAAAATTTATACAATGTATGGACACTATTAATTTATAGCGATGTCATTAGGTTTTACTAATTCCCCGCCATCTTTTGGGATTTAATGATTAGAGTCTTTAGATATTACCTTGATAAAATCGTGGTAGTCTTTATAGATTACATACATAGATATTCAAATATCAAGGAAGAGTAATAAGATTATTTGATAATTGTATTGATGACCCTGAGGAAGCAGAATATTTATGTAAAATTTACCATGTGTGAATTTTGGCTTCAAAAAGTGTCATTCATGGGGCATATAATCTAATGTGAGGGTATATCATTAGATCCTTAAAAAAGTGATTGAATGTTGGACCAAACTAAACAATGTGACTGATATCTATATGTTTCTTGGTTTTTTTGGATATTATCAGTACTTTTTGGAAAAAATTTCTTGAGTGTCTAATCCACCGACCAAGTTAACTCAGAAGGGAGATAAGTTCGTTTGGATGGATGAATGTGATGAAAATTTCATGGAACTGAAGATAAGGTTAGTTGGTGCACCTGTACTTACTTACCCTATAGTGGATAATGGTTTTTAATCTATATTTTTGCATCAAATAAAGAACTATGATGTGTTCTCATGAAAAAAGATATGGTTATAACTTATTCCTTTTACTAATTGAATGTTCACGAGAAAAATTACTCAACTAATGATTTATAGTTAGTTGTTGTAATTTTTTACTTAAGGATATGGAGGAATTATCTTTATGGTGAAAGGTGTGATATATATACTGATCGTAAAATTTTAAAGTGTATATTCACCTAGAAATATCTAAATATGTTCTGGAGAATATGGTTATAATTGACTAAATATTATGCCTACTCAAAAAATTACCACCATGGGAAAGTGAACAAGGTGAAATATTGTCTAAGTCGAAAGGATCAAAATATATTATATATTATGAGGATCACCATAGATCTAATATTTATGAATTTTTGAAGGATTTATCATAGAATATTTAATAAATGGGATACATATTATATTTCTCATAGATTGTTCAACCATATATTCATGTAAAGACTAAATATGTAAAGAAGAAAAATGTAGAGCTATAGAGGAAGGTGAGAAATGTTCCTAAGTTTAAAATTTATTATGATAGAATCATAATTTTCTCAAACCATGTTTGTGTTCCATCCATACCAGAATAGAAGTGAGAAAATTTCACCATGGACTTTGTTGTTGGACTCCCCAAAACACCAAAGGGCTATAATGTTATATGGGTTGTATTAAATCACCTTATGATGTTATCTGTAATAACCCGAGATTTTATAAGATATATTATTTTTAATTTCTTTCATATCTTCTGTTGTATGATACACCAAGATTATCCTGCGCTATACGCAACACCGTATTAGCTTGCAGTATTCGCAACACTAATCCTAGATCGTGTTACACACAATTTCATGTTTGTTTGATAGTAGTTATTCTACGAAACATTGAGTATATATATATATTCAATGTATTTTGTTATACGCAGCAAAAAAGGAGTCATGCACAACACACAACCTTGACTTGGCTTGCATTACAGGCAATCGCGACCTTCCTTGATAGCGTGTGTTGTACGCAATACCGAGTTTTACTCAACAACGATATATTATTATAATATTATTATGAACTAGCTGTTATGAATAGTATTAACAAAATTTTGAATTTTATAACATTATTATTCATCTTACACATTTTCTAGAACATGGTATAAGAACAAAATAAATTTTTCGGGTAAAATAGGTATTTTTCAAAAAATGCAGTTTTGCCGCCTTTTGATGGTGCACCCACTTTAAATATAGTTTTTTACATTTTTATAAGTGTAATTTTACAAAATAAAATTATTCTTTGGAATCATGATATAAAATTTTACCTTGGATAAATTTTTCATATTATTCCGATAACTTTCATATTTTAATGAATAGTAAAAACACGCTATATTTTAATTAAAAACAACTTTTTCCATCGTAATAACTTATGTGGTTAAATTATAATATTTAATGGTTTAAAAGTATAAATAGAATATATTTTTACCATTTAATATAATGTATGTCATTAGCATTGATTTTACATTTAATTCGTAGGTTAAATCAATTCAATCTTTTGCAATGTTTTAAACAAAAACTCATTTTCATTCGAAAACGTGATTAATTTTAATTTAATTTCTGAAACTTCTATGTATTGAATTTCAAAAAATGGATTCCATATTTGGAATCAGTGGGTTCAAATTATGTTAATAGGCTACTTTTTATTTTTGGGAATTATGAATAACAACTACGGTAAATTTTATTTACCATAGTTAAAGGTAAATCGGGTAATTAAGGGTAAATATAATATTATAAATTTACCCTAACACATGCCAAAATTCTATTGGATGACTATAAGTCGATCCATATCACCTAAGGGTCGGATTAGATTCATTTTATGGACTTTTGACCATGAAAATAATTTAATTATTATTAAAACCAAAGAAAGTGACAACATGTCACTCTCTTAAATCTTATAAGTATAATAATTTTAATTTAGTGATAAACATCATAAAACTTAGAACATGAATATTATCCAGAAATATAATAAAAGTATCTACATAATGATAATTTATTTATATTTTTTAGGGATTAAATAATTATCAGTAATGGTGATACATTAATGATGTAGAAATTATTTATTAAGTGAAAAATAAGTAATATAGTTTTTATTGAAATAATAATACCCATTAAAAGGCCCAAAAACCTGACCAAAACTTATTCTTAGTGTATATATATACCATAATAATCTAATGACCTAATATATAACCGTTTGGAGTCTTATAAAAGTGATTATGACACTTATATTATTTTATTTTAAATAATGCCAAAGTTGTCACCTTCATAATTTAATAAATATAAAAATTTAACTATTATGATTTTAAGATGATAAATTCGATTAAAAGTATTATTGTGAAAGGTAATAGATTTATCTTCATCATAAGATTTTATTTTTAATTTTTATGCAAAAATAAGTATATTAAATAATTATACAAAAATGTTGTAGTAATTCTTTTATTAAGAGATAAACCAAATAAATGGTTTTAAAAATAATAAAATAAATATTATATAAACTATTTAATGTGATCCACTAATTTTATAGATACATATGACCGTTTATGAATCTATTAATGCTTTTATTTTGAACATATCTTTTGTATATATTTTATTTAAATTCAAATAAATGAATAGTGTCAAAATTGACACTATTGTTATTTTATAAAAATAACATATTATAAAATTGTTTAAAAATCACAAAAATATTTAAAAATTATAAATTTAAATTTATATGGTCTATAATGTTATAAAGTAACCAATTATGGAAAATTCACAACAAATAAGTAATTATTTGTTATGATTTAAAATTTAGAATTTTATTACCACAAATAAACTTAAATAGATTAAATAAGGATAAATCAAAATGATAAGGTTTAAAATAAGATCCAAACATGTCTAAATTTGATTGGTTAATGAGATTAAAACCCTATCTCATCTAATATTTTAATATGAGTCATTTTTGGATGTTTTTAAGTGGGGTTAGATTTATTATAAATTAATATTGTTAAGAATTCCAAAGGTGCCCCTATCCTCCCTTATAAAAGGGAACCTCCTCCCTCTCTTCCTCACACCATTTTGATCCTTAACGCTCGGCCAAACCCTACCCATTTCACTTCTCCACTTCCCTAGAAACATCCTAGAGGTTCTGATCTTCTTAAAATACCAATCTTAGTACCCTAAGAGGAGGTTTCAAAAAGGCGTGTCGAAAGAAGAGGTAATATCCGTTACCGATTATTTCAACTTTATTTATTCTTCTACTTCTTCTTATTTAGTTGTTTCATTATGAAGTAATAACATCAGTATCAATAATATACTGATATGTTATTATAAGTATGAAACAACCCTATTTCACCATCTATCCATCCTACAGAAAATGAAATCATCGCGCGTGCGTACGTACGGAATACCGTCTCCACGCCGTGGTGTAATCTATTTTCCACCATCACCTTACTTGGATGGGTATAATGGTGTAAATAATTACTATATATGATTATTGTAAAGTGATATTGATTCTGAAATAGTATACATACACTCCAATACAATTCCACGATCACGGGAATGATATCATCGCTCGTGCGTACGTACGGACTATCGTCTCCACGAACGCGATGAGATTCATTTTCCATGATTAACCATTAAAGAATGATTATAAAGTATATATAATTAATAATAATGAAATATATGGAATAATAATTCTACTGGATTTATGAATATATATATATGTATGTCATCTATTTAGTTTCATTCAATTCAATAAGGAAACGAAAACAGCGTTCATGCGTACGTACGGCCTACCGTCTCCATGAACGGTATATTTCATTCCTTTTATTGATTTATAATATATATATGTATATGATGAATATATATTATATTTAAATCATGTTTTACATTCTGGAATTATGTAAATCAGGATATAAGTAATAATATCAAGAACGACAAGTCGAAACACATACGATAAATAAAATGATTTTACCCAAAACGCTGCTTTAACATGGAATTTACAAAAGAACGGGTAATATAAAGTCATAAGTGAACCATATATGATATAATAACAATTAATATAATTCTTAAATAAGTCAATGACATTATTTAAATCATTATACATGAGTTTTGGATACGTACGAAGCATACCGGACCTAAGGTAAGGGATAATTTGGAAAATCTCATTTTTATCCGAGATTGCTTATTCGTAAGTATTTACTAGGGTTATTTATAGCATCCATGTCCATGTTTTATAAAAGTGTTTTCATGTATTTTTAAAGTACTTTAAAAACATTTTTGACTTTTACTACATGGTATGTAAGGAATCTTTTTTTTACCATACGAGGTACTTTTTGACTTTTCCAAAAAAAGTATGAGGAGAATGTTATTTTTAACTTATACGGCGTGAACGGATTTTTACGGTTTCATAACGCCTCATTTTCATGAAGATTACTCTATAATATTTTCTGACTATTTTTAACAAAATACTTTTATTTTAAAATTTAACGTCATTTTGTTAAAAGAAAGTGATTTTTAAGAAGAAAGGATATTTTCCTCAAGAATTCTTTTCAAATGTTTTATCAAAACCATTTTCCATATAAGATGACATTATTTCATATGTGTATGTTTCAATTTTAATGTCTCTATGATTTACATGGTTTCAATTTTCTTATTATGAAATGATATCCATTTCTTTTATATGTATTATGTGATGATGGGATGATGTTTATGAAACCCATTTTATTTATTGGGTTATTATGAATGATGTATATTTATTTTGTGGCACAAGTAAGAATGATTTAATTATGAGATGGGTGGGACCTATATCTCCGTCTAATTCATTGGGTAAATATTTATATCTCATGAGATAGACATGGCTGGAACGGAAAGTTAAACCGGTTCAGTAATACAGGACTGGAACGAGGAGTGAACTCGATTCAGAAAGGGACTTTGTCCACTAAGATGGTCTTGGCAGTAATACCTTGGCTAATATGGAAATCATATCATGTTCTTAATGGTTGCCACAATTACATGTTTTATTCCCATGCTATTTTATCATTCTTAATTTTTCTTTATGATCTATGCCATACGTACTTCCATGTTTAATGTCATTGCTCAAGCTTTTGATGTTTAAACATTATGTTCATGTTTTTAAGTTCAAATGTATATGGTATGTTTTATTTTATCCATGTTTACCCTTACTGAGCATTTGAGATCACCATTTTTATGTTTTCCTTTTCCTAGGATATAAAGAAAGGTTTTAGGTAAGAAAAAAAAGGGGAAGATCTTTATGGGAGATGTTGAAGATCTTTCACCACGATTAGAAGATTACGTTCCAAGTTTCCAAAGACACTAAACTATTACGGTCCTTGTGTGTCTGTTTTTTTATATATTAAGTATTCCTCAAAAGTAATGTAATGTTCATGTACGTCAAGCTTCGGGTCTCTACAGTTGGTATTAGAGGAAAGTTTTATTCAACCTTTGGAAACTAGGATGCGAAAACGTTAGTGAGATCCCTAGAGATATTTCTAAGGTATTTCTAGGGATGTCCCTAAGTATAAGTATACGTATAGGATATAGTCCTATAACTACGATAATGATCTTAGATTTTAACCTAAGATGTTAGATATTGAGGGTGCTCCCCCATTACTATGTTGTTTTCCCTAGCATGATTTTTGCCTCTCACACTATTCTTTTTGGGTTTTAGAAAATGGCTGGAAACAGGAAGATTCATGATAATGGAGGATATGACGGACAATGGAATGATATTCTTCATGAGAAACCAAATTAAATGGGATTTGGAAGTCCAAATATCGTTATTATTCCTAATCAAAAATCTCATAATATGATTAATAATCTCAACTTTGGTATGTTTCCTGACTCAGATAATAAGAGAAAGATGGAGTTTCATGATGATCATAGAGGAAAGAAAGTTCAATTTCCCTCATGTAAATCATGTGGGAAGAGGCATCGGGGAGATTGTTTCAAAGGAACTGGAAGATGCTTTGGTTGTGGAAAAGAATGACACAAAGCCAGTAAGTGTAAAGGAAAAGGTTCAGTTAACACCATGGATGAGGATAATGGTATTGCTACGACATCAACAATGGTTAAATGTTTTAAATGTGGAATGTACGAGCATTATGTAAACCAATGCCCTAAGGGAAGGTCTCATAAAGAGAATCAGTATGGTCGTATGGGTAGTATTTATGTTGATGATGATGAAGAGACTACAAATAATATGTGAGATGAAAGAATTGTTGAAGCTTGGTCAATGGTTTAAGAAGGTAGTGGAATGATTACATGTTTATCAAGTGTAATGTTGTATAAGTAATCTCATGGTACTATGGAATAAAGAGACATCTAAGGATTGTTACATTGTTTTCTTTCCTTAAGTTTTGAAATTGTATAATTAATGTACTAGTAACCATGAAAGGTTATTCAGATATTTTTGGAAAGAAAATGATATGCGCATAATTAAGGGATAAGAAGATAATGAGATGTTTGATTGTATTCATGAGCTCATGACTGATATAAGGACTAAGTGATATTATGGTTTGATTATATAGAAATTTTGGGATTTTGGTATGTGGAAGGAGTTAACTTTTGACAGAATTCATGTTTTCACTAAGGTTAAATGGGTATTCATTTTTCAATAGAATACATGATTAAGGTATTCACATGTTTGTAATTTGACCAAAAAGATATATCATATGATATATGGGGGATAAATGATGGAATTCACGTGATTGTTATGTGACATTTCAAGTAATCATTTTCTTTATACTATGAGCGTGGACCGAAGTATTTTAGATAAGCCTAAAGATTGGAATTGATTATGTTTTACATAAGTTAGTATTGTTTAAGGATAGAACTTTTTTTGATATTATTGATGGGATGTTAATGTAATTTTAGAAAAAGGACAACTTGCAGGACGGGTGACAACCCATCGCGTCGGACAAGGTTGCGGGAATCGAACACACAACCAAAGTGAGACTGGCCTTTATCACCTACCACTGGCCTACAGGAAGTCCCTGTTTAGTAGAAACTAGTTTTATTATATTAAGCAGTATGATATATGAAGTATAAGTCCATTTTAGGAACCATATATGATTAATCTAACTATAGATGGACTTAGGTATTTTTGATAACTTTTATAACCTTTTGTTTGAGACAGATGGAATGACCCATCATTCTATCACATGAGCTGCTAACACTTCACGAATGACAAATTCAACTTCATTTCTTTAAGAGATGAAGTGGAAATTGTCCAAAGAACGAACAACGGTGAGACTGTACCAAAATCAAAAAAGTATTTCTTCTATTTCCAATTTCATCAACTTTAGGGAAATGATCTTGAAAACCAAAAATGTTGTCCTAGTTCCCTTATATCTGATGAATCAGATGGTACCTTAGATCATCAAAAATCTATGTATTTGTGATTGATGGCTTTTTCATAGCCATGGTCTCTACCACTCTCCATCAGAACTTGATGGTTATATTTTTCTTCCATATCCATATTTTCACCTATGTTATCCTATGTGGAAACCCAATGATTAGTTTATTTGGGTAACTGTTATGTTTCATACTTTAGTTTATAAAGATATGTTTTCGTATTCCTTTTTACGATGTGGGTTTCAATTAAAGAAACTTTCAAGTAGAAAACCATTTATAACCCCGACGAATTTCGAGGCAAAATTCATTTTAAGGGGGGTAGAATGTAATAACATGAGATTTTATAAGATATATTCTTTTTAATTTCTTTAATATCTTCTGTTTTACGATACACCAAGATTATCTTGCGCTATACGCAACACCGTATTAGCTTGCAGTATACGCAACACTAATCCTGGATCGTGTTACACACAATTTCATGTTTTTTTATAGTATTTATTCTATGAAACATTGAGTATATATATATATATTCAATGTATTTTTTTATACACAGCAACAAAGGGGTCTTGCACTACACACAACCCTGACTTGGCTTGCATTACACGCAATCGCGACCTTCCTCGATAGCGTGTGTTGTACGCAATACCGAGTTTTACTCAACAAAGATATATTATTATAATATTATTATGAACTAGCCGTTATGAATAGTATTAACTAAATTTTGAATTTTATAACATTATTATTCATCTTATATATTTTCTAGAACATGGTATAAGAACAAAATAAAATTTTTGGGTAAAATAAGTATTTTTCAAAAAATGCAGTTTTGCCGCCTTTTGATGGCGCACAAACTTTAAATCTAGTTTTTGACATGTTTATAAGTGTAATTTTACAAAATAAAATTATTATTTTGAATCAGGATATAAAATTTTACCATGGATAAATTTTTCAAATTATTCTGATAACTTTCATATTTTAATGAATAGTAAAAACACGCAATATTTTAATTAAAAACAACTTTTTTCATCGTAATAACTTATGTGGTTAAATTATAATATTGAATAGTTTTAAAGTATAAATAGAATATATTTTTACCATTCAATATAATGTATGTCATTATCATTGATTTTACATTTAATTCGTAGGTTAAATCAATTCAATCTTTTGCAATGTTTTAAACAAAAACCCGTTTTCATTCGACAACGGGATTAATTTTAATTTAGTTTTTTCAACTTCTGTGTAATTAATTTGAAAAAATTGATTCCATATTTGGAATCAGTGGGTCCAAATTATGTTAATAGGCTACTTTTTATTTTTGGGAATTATGAATAGTAATTACGGTAAATTTTATTTACCATAGTTAAAGGTAAATCGGGTAATTAAGGGTGAATATAATATTATAAAATTACCCTAACACATGCCAAAATTATATTGGATGACTATAAGTCGACCCATATCACCTAAGGGTCGGATTAGATTCATTTTATGAACTTTTGACCATGAAAATAATTTAATTATTATTAAAACCAAAGAAAGTGACAACATGTCACTCTCTTAAATCTTATAAGTATAATACTTTTAATTTAGTGATAAACATCAGAAAACTTAGAAAATGAATAGTATCCAGAAAGCTAATAAAATTATCTACATCATGATAATTTATTTATATTTTTTAGGGATTAAATAATTATCATTAATGGTGATACATTAATGATGTATAAATTATTTATTAAGTGAAAAATAAGTAATATAGTTTTTATTGAAATAATAATACCGATTAAAAGGCCCAAAAACCTGACCAAAACTTATTTTTAGTGTATATATATACCATAATCATCTAAGGACCTAATATATAACCGTTTGGAGTCTTATAAAAGTGATTATGACACTTATATTATTTTATTTTAAATGATGCCAAAGTTGTCACCTTCATAATTTAATAAATATAACAATTTAACTATTATGATTTTAAGATGATAAATTCGAGTAAAATTATTATTGTGAAAGGTAATATATTTATATTCATCATAGGATTTTAGTTTTAATTTTTATGCAACAAATATGTATATTAAATAACTATACAAAAATGTTGTAGTAATTCTTTTATTAAGAGATAAACCAAATAAATGGTTTTAAAAATAATAAAATAAATATTATATGAACTATTTAATGTGATCCACTAATTTTATAGATACATTTGACCTTTTATGAATCTATTAAAGCTTTTATTTCGAACATATATTCTGTATATATTTTATTTAAATTCAAATAATTGAATAGTGTCAAAATTGACACTATTGTTATTTTATAAAAATAAAATATTATAAAATTGTTTAAAAATCAAAAAAATATTTAAAAATTATAAATTTATATTTATATGGTCTATAATGTTATAAAGTAACTAATTATGTAAAATTCACAACAAATGAGTAATTATTTGTTATAATTTAAAATTTAGAATTTTATTACCAGAAATTAACTTAAATAGATTAAATAAGGATAAATCAAAATGATAAGGTTTAAAATAAGATCCAAAAATGTCTAAATTTGATTTTTTAATGATATTAAAACCCTATATCATCTAATATTTGAATATGAGTCATTTTTGGAGGTTTTTAAGTGGGGTTAGATTTATTATAAATTAATATTTTTAAGAATTCCAAAGGTGCCCCTCTCCTCCCTTATAAAAGGGCACCTCCTCCCTCTCTTCCTCACACCATTATGAGCCTTCTATCTCGGCCAACACCTGCCCATTTCACTTATCCACTTCCCTAGAAATATCCTAGAGGTTCTGGTCTTCTTCAAATACCAATCTTAGTACCCTAAGAGGAGGTTTCAAAAAGGCGTGTCGAAAGAAGAGGTAATATCCATTACCGATTCTTTCAACTTTATTTCTTCTTCTACTTCTTCTTATTTAGTTGTTTCATTATGAAGTAATAACATAAGTATCACTAATATACTGATATTTTATTATAAGTATGAAACAACCCTATTTCACCATCTATCCATCCTACGGAAAACGAAATCACTGCGCGTGCGTACGTACGGAATACCGTCTCCACGCCGTGGTGCAATATATTTTCCACCATCACCTTACTTGGAAAGGTATAATGGTGTAAATAATGACTATATATGATTATTTTAAATTGATATTGATTCTGAAATAGTATACATACACTCCAATACAATTCCATGATCACAGGAATGATATCATCGTTCGTGCGTACGTACGGACTACCGTCTCCACGAACGCGATGAGATTCATTTTCCATGATTAACCATTAAAGAATGATTATGAAGTATATATAATGAATAATAATGAAATATATGGAAGAATAATTCTACTGGATTTATGAATATATATATGTATGTCATCTATTTAGTTTCATTCAATTCAATAAGGAAACGAAAACAGCGTTTATGCGTACGTACGGCCTACCGTCTCCATGAACGGTATATTTCATTCCTTTTATCGATCTATAATATATATATATGTATATGATGAATATATATTATATGTAAATAATTTCTTACATTCTGGAATTATGTAAATCAGGATATAAGTAATAATATCAAGAATGACAAGTCGAAACACATACGATAAATAAAATGATTTTACCCAAAACGATGCTTTAACATGGAATTTACAAAAGAACGGGTAATATAAAATCATAAGTGAACCATTTATGATTTAATAACAATGAATATAATTCTGTAATAAGTCAATGACATTATTTAAATCATTATACAAAAGTTTTGGATACGTATGAAGCATACCGGACCTAAGGTAAGAGATAATTTTGCAAATCTCATTTTTATCCGAGATTGCTTATTCGTAAGTATTTACTGGGATTATTTATATCATCCATGTCCATGTTTTATAAAAGTGTTTTCATGTATGTTTAAATTCCTTTAAAAACATTTATGACTTTTACTACATGGTATGTAAGGAATCTTTTTTTACCATACGAGGTACTTTTTGACTTTTCCAAAAAAAGTATGAGGAGAATGTTATTTTTAACTTATACGGCGTGAACGGATTTTTACGGTTTCATAACACCTCATTTTCATGAAGCTTACTCTACAATATTTTGTGACTATTTTTAACAAAATAATTTTATTTTAAAATTTAATGACATTTTTTTAAAAGAAAGTGATTTTGAAGAAGAAAGGATATTTTCCTCAAGAATTCATTTCAAATGTTTTATCAAAACTATTTTCCATCTAAGATGACATTATTTCATATGTGTATGTTTCAAGTTTAATGTCTCTATTATTTACATGGTTTCACTTTTCTTATTATGAAATGATATCCATTTCTTTTATATGGATTATGTGATGTTGGGATGTTGTTTATGAAACCCATTTTATTTATTGGGTTATTATGAATGAATAATGTTTATTTTGTGGCACAAGTAAGAATAAATTCATTATGAGATGGGTGGGACCTATATCTCCCTCCAATGCATTGGGTAAAGATTTATATCTCATGAGATAGACATGTCTGGAATGGAAAGTTAAACCGGTTCAGTAATACAGGACTGGAACGAGGAGTGAACTCGATTCAGAAAGGGACTTTGTCCACTAAGATGGTCTTGGCAGAAATGCCTTGGATAATATGGAAATCATATCATGTTATTAATGGTTTCCACAATTACATGTTTTATTCCCATGCTATTTTATCATTCTTAATTTTTCTTTATGATCTATGCCATACGTACTTCCATGTTTTATGTCATTGCTCAAGCTTTTGATGTTTAAACATTATGTTCATGTTTTTAAGTTCAAATGTATATGGTATGTTTTATTTTATCCATGCTTACCCTTACTGAGCATTTGAGCTCACCCTTTTTATGTTTTCTTTTCCCCAGGATATAAATAAAGGTTTTATGTAAGAAAAAAAAGGGGAATATCTTTATGGGAGATGTTGAAGATCTTTCACCACGATTAGAAGATTACGTTCCAAGTTTCCAAAGACACTAAACTATTACGGTCCTTGTGTGTCTGTTTTTGTTATGTATTAAGTATTCCGCAAAAGTAATGTAATGTTCATGTACGTCAAGCTTCGGGTCTCTACATTATCAAACTTCATTTCCATCATAGAAGATCTATATCTTTATTATATTTCTATAATATGCATTAATAAAATAGTAAGGGTTCATGGAGAACCATATTTTACTGTATCTGATTGGGATTTTAGGTTTACCTCAAATTTTTGGAAAATTATTTAGTAAGATCTAGATATTGAGTTAAGTTTCAATATGAAGTATCTGTAATATCCTAGATTTTCTTATGACGTATTAAACCTTTAGTTTTTAATAAAATTCCCTAGTTTTATCCTAATGTAAATTACTAATGAGGTCATAAATATTTTGAGGGATTCCAAGTCTTGTTCGAAGCCCTAGATTTTTGAGGATGCATCTGGGCCACATGGTTAGTAAAAATTGGGAAACCTAGTCCGAACAATTATAAAAACCGTGCGGATGCTCTAGGGATCTACACAGGGGAGTGCATGGTTTGTCTAACCATGTGCTACATCTCGTCCAATGGGTATTCTCTGGATAGAGGGGGATTCATGGGTTGATCATGGTTATAATTTTTTTTCTCTCCAACTATGCAAACCACTATCCTTGGATAGTAGATAGCGCATGGTTGGCACACAACTTGGTCAACTGTGTGTCCAAAATTTGTGTCTCTTAAAATTGGGTGAATTAACTAATTTTTCATCCATCCTTTTAAGAAATCACCTCCCTTTTTTCTCCTCTAGTGGATAATATGCTCACCTATTGTGGGTTCCCACCTCCCATCTCCCTAGGTCTAAGGACATCTTCACCATCTGATATTCGATCGATCCACAATTCATCTCATTAGATCCCTATTTATTAGAACTAATATTTTATTCATTATTTATCTAATTTATCCCACCATCCACTATGCACTTTTTATGCAAGATCATATTCCCTATTTCTGGGTCTTTTTTCATTTTGATTATTTCTTCGATTCTAGATTGATTCAAGGGTCGATAATGGATAAGAAGAATAAAAAAAACCTAAGGTAGGTGGTCTAGATATTTTCCATAAAAGTATATTTGTATTTTATCATGAACTATTGTAGATAATGTTGTACTTTATAGATTTTCCTCCATAATTTTTGAATAATTAAATTAAAGATTATTTTCATATGTAATGAGACCTTACCTACCCGCAAATCAACCTCACAAGGTGTTTACCTTGAAATGAGCCACCCCTATGGGTGTTCCCCTATTTAATGGATTTAGAGCCTTATTATTTATTAATGAGTTCATTATTAATTAGGGATTATTTTTTTCCTTATATTAAATGTATTGGATCATATATTAAATAAAATTATGTGTTTGGCCATGATACAATCCCTTGGTCTTTATTCCATAACTTGAATTACATGCATTAAATGATTTGGCCAACATGGATAAGTGTTATGATTTTCATTATTGTTAAATGATATGAGTTATTGATAGCTAAATAATCCTTCAAATCAAGCCCAGGGAGATACAAGGGTCTTGACTTAAATGTTCCTTGGATGGGATCATCATGATTTACAGTTAGAGTTTGTTTATGTTTTATAAATATGCTGAGAATGATACTTGGATTCTTATAGAATTACTTGTATGGGATCACCGGGTAGATTACTTACCTACCCATGAGTGATACTAGTACCCTTAGGAGAGTCACTGGTGACATTCTTGGTCAGAAAGATGGTTATACCATGACATGAGGGATACATAGTCCCTTATGTGAGATACTAGTGATGGGATCAGAGGGTCAAGCTTTACACCACACCAAGAGTGATACTTGGGATGCCTTTATAGATCTCCATGAATAAACTCTTATGGTGTTGGGTATTTGTAGTTCTCATGGTGTGATACTTGGGTTCCTCTATATTGTTCACCTTTTAAGGGACCATGATACCATAATATTAAATTATAGATATTCCTTATATATAATACTTAGAATTATAATTTATTAAATTAAAGGATGTGTCTGTCAAGACAAATAACATGTTTGGGTTCAGTCCATATATGATACTTTCCTTGTTCATAGACTTAGTTATTCCACCTTAAGTGTATTCTAGATAACCTTTATACACCCATATCATATTTGTGATGGTTTAAATTAATTCAGAGACATCCGTCTTATGAAGAAGAAGGTAGTTTTGGTTGGGTATCCCATGGGGAACCCAAACCGATATGGTTTATTTATTAATTTTTTGCATTATATTTATTATATACCTACACATTTCTAATTTTATATGTACATACTAGATTTTTATAGAAACTTATTATTTTTACCTATTGAGTATATATCACACCCTGATCATTCTTTCCTTAGTACCTGAGCAGGCTTTATGGTTGCAGGTGTAGATAAAGGGAAGAGTCTAGCTTCTGATGTTTGATTCTTGGTACTAGGACGCAGTACAAGAGCCTAAGACCAAGATTTTTCTCATGATTCTAAAAGAGGTAGATTTTGAGCCTTTTTATTTTGTTTTGAATTATGTATAATCCTATATCCCTATGTCACATGCACTTCTTTTTATATAGCTACATGAAATGAGCATCATTTTGTTACTGATATTGATTTAGCTTCTGCCTGTGTATTTATCTGGTTGATTTATTAGTTCACTAATGGTTATATATTACTGATTATGCTATTTACATTTATTATTTCCATTATGGATTAATCTAATCATGAGGTTATAATGTCCCTATCATACCATATCAGACCCTCTCTACTACTGGTTAGCCTCTAGCATTCTGGGAGGTGCCCTTGAGATCATGTGGCCAATCAGCTCGACCACCGCTTAGTGTCTTCTGAGTTGTGACACTAAAAAGTGGTATGAGAGATCTTTTTTCATTTTTCTTACTATTTGGGTATTATAAAAGAGACTAGGAATGTGTTAGAATTTGGTAATGAGCCTATTCCTGGGAGTACCTAACCCACGTACTAGGGAAATCCAAATTACCTAGGATTAGATATTTCAATTTTGGTTTGTGCCTGTTATAGTTGTATTGGTTTTACCATCAGGTGATACACATGTTTTGTGATATTATTATTTCTGATATTATTATTATGGAACTATTTTTCTCATATAATGGCATGGAAAGGAGTTATCATCTCATGTGTTATATTAGGCACATGAGAATTCACCAATCACGCATTTTTCCATTCCATATTTATATTACTGCATGCATTTCCTGAATTTCTTATGACTGTTGTGAGTGCCTGGTTTTTTTTATATGGAAATGTGATAATTTTTATTACATAGATAACATAATTGGAATAATTAAAATGTTTTAATTAATCTAAATGGTTTTTTCACATATAAATTGACGATTTCACCTTAATTAACCAATTATGATACATGCAAGCCATGGACCACTGGTTCTATGGGTTGAAACATTTGATGATTTTGATTAAATGAATGAAAATTATAATTTATGCCGAAAGTAAACCTATAAATTAGTAATGGTGAATCATTTAAGAAAATAGTTAATATGACTTGTTACACCCTAATACCATATGTAAGGTTCAGGTCACAGTTACATGATGTACCAAATTAAATTTATAGAGTATGGGACTTTATAAGTTGGGAATGGTTATGTATCTAACTGAATTATGATATCATTATTCATATAAATAGGTATAAAATTAAATGAATTTAAAATTTTGAATGAAATTATTACCATTAATTGGGGATGAAAATTGAAAAGTAAAGGGGTTTTTCCTCTATAACATTTAATTGAAACTCTATATACGGTAACCTATGTTGTGTTATGTGAGACCTTGACCCTGACCTGAACTAAGTAGTGTGTATTAGGTAGTGTATCTTATGAATTTTTTCATCTTTATTATCATATAGACTTAGATTTATGATTAGGTAGAGTGGTGTAATTCACTTAATTGAAGGATGTGTGCCTATTATTTTCTCTTATCATCAATCCTATCAATATAAATCTTATCTATGGTGTTTTTTTTGGAAATTGTAGAGGTATGATGCCATGGAATCCTCAATTCATATTCTAGGAGGATTTCAATGACCACAATCCATATATGGGGGCCCCTAAGCCACCATTATCACCTCATGTAGTGCCACTAGAGGAACCTCTTCTTTTTCCTCAACTGGTTGCCAATGCTCAATTTTGAGAGATATCATTACACTTCATGCAGTCTATACAAGTAGATCTATGACCCACCTCTTATATGGTAGAGTTGATGCAGGAATGTCACCTACATCATCCTTATACATTCTCCAGGAATGGTGGTCCTCAAACTATAGAATATTGGCTAGATTCCATGATGTTGATCTTAAAGAATTTTGAGACACCTAAAAATTGTAGGGTTAAGATCTCTACCTATATTCTTTTTGATTTAGCTAAATATTGGTGGGATTTTATTACCTAGTCTGATCATCATTAGTCTATGGTATGGGATAACTTCTAGACATCCTTCTACGATTAATTCTCCCCCTAGAAATTGAGAGTAGACTATGCTTGAGAGTTTATTCACCCACATCAAGGTTTTATGTCCATGATAGATTATTTGGATTGTTTCATCGAGATTTAGGATTTTCCACTAACACTAGCTAGTGGAGATTTGATGATGACAAGATGGTTTGGGGATAGGATTACATACACCATCTAATCACATGTGAATTTCATTCAGTTGACCACCATTTCATGGATAGTGAACCGAGACCACATCATTGAGTGTAACCTGAGGGAATATGGTAGTGTGAGTTGGTGTGGTTCATCATCCAGTCTGGGATGCAGTATGTCTATAGGTAGTAGATATTGCTTAGAGTCTTCTTATAATGGAAACAGAGGTCAAAGGGAATGCACTAAAAGCTTGGTGGTATTCCAACAGTGTGATAGGACTATCCATAAGAAGTCATGATGTATGAGGGACTTGATCAAGTGTTGAGATTGTGAAAATATGGGTAACCTTCAATGTTTCTGCAAAACTTTCCCTCCTTTTCCAAGTGAGAAAGGATTTATACTAACACTAAATTCGAGTAAAATATCTATATCTCTATGTCATGAAAGGAGATGGTCTACTAACTGCCAATTAGGATGAGGGAGTGGTCATGGATGAGGTAGAAAAACTTTAATGGTCTAGTGCCAATTGAGTGGACCTTATCAAGCTATTCATATTGCATCTTAGGGATGTAGATCTTATGTAGTGTATACTACACCCAAGGAGCATCATTTGGAGCTGTTTATATTTTGAGTTACTATTCAAGTAGCTTGTACTTAAGTATCTTCCTTGTATGAAACATTATCTTCATACTCTTTTATATCTAACTAAATTATGAAAAGTTTGGGACTAGATATAGAGTAATTTTGTGGAATGATGACTCTCGACACACCATTAGGGGTTCGATCAGAGAGTGTTCACAAGTGCAAGGAGTACCCCCTTGAGATAGGTGGGCACCATTTCTTATAGAACTTATTTTTTCTTCAAGATAATAGGTTTTTAAATCATTCTCATGATGGAATAGTTAGTTAAATACCATGACCATATGGATTTTATTGATGTAGGTTTTCCTTTACATCACCTGAGGGAAGGACCTATGTTCATAAGGGATAATGGGATTTCCAGGAAAGTCGAGCTGGACCAGAGCATTGTGGGATTGGAAAAGTGAAAACCTAGATGACTAGTCTCTTTATGAATAACTAGAAAATGAGGATTATGTAATTACCTCATGTAGTGGATAATTTCATATACTTATTTCTTGAAAACTTCTCTAGTTTACCACTTGATATAGAGGTGGATTTCACCATTTATATAGTTTATGAAGTAACACATGTGTCCATTCCTCCTTACCAGATGAAACCTAAAATTCTATAGGAACTAAAGAAGCAGCTATAGGGTTTGTAGGATAAGGGTTTTATATAACTCAATACTTAAACATGGGGTTCACCTATCCTTTTTTAAAATATGCCAGATGGTACCCTCAAATTGTGCATGGATTATGGTTGGTTTAACCATCTTACTTTTATGAACTGGTATCCACTACCTTGTATAGAGGACCTCTTCAAATGGATTTGAAGAGAAACAGGTTTTTCCAAGATAGATTTTATGTCAGGATACTATCATGTTTTTTTTAGACTATTAGTCACACCACATAAAAAATTACAGATTAGACACTACTTGTATGAGTATCTGGATACTCTATTTGAACTTATGAATGCACATACAGTATTTATGGCCTCGATGAATCGATTTTTCTACTCGTAAATGGATGAATTTATGGTGGTCTTCATGGATGATATCTTAGTGTATTCTCATACTCAACATGACCATGCCAAAAATATTTAGATCATATTAAATATACTCAGATAAAACCATCTATATGCTGAGCTCACCAAATTCCACTTTTAAATCTATAAGGTTCACTTATTAGGTCACATAATTTTAGAATTAGTATTATATGTTGACCTAGAGAAGTTGAGAATCATAGTTTCATAGGAGCTTCCCATGAATTTATTTGACATTTATAGTTACTTAGGGCTAGCTTGTTATTATAGTAATTTTAATCAGGTCTTCTCACACCTAGAATCACCTCTTATAGGCTTGACTAAAAAGGGTGTGAAGTTCATATGGACAAAAACCTGTGAGAAATTTTTTTAAATATTAAAAGAGAGACTAACTTTTATGATAATCCCTGTTTTTATAGAGTTAGGAAGAAGATATATAGTTTATTTTGATGCTTTTGTAATTTTTATGGGAATATTTATGATATAGGGAGATTGAGTTGTAGTATATGGTTCCCACCAATTAAGACCTCATGAGTGGAATTACCATATGCGTGACCTCGATCTAGAATCCATAGTTCATGATTTACATTATTCGAGAAATTGTCATTTGGGTGAGTGATTCATTATTTACATGGACTATAAAATTCTCAAATATAATTCCAAAAATAAATATTTGAATATTAGGTAGTACATGTTGGTATAGTATCTTCAATAATTTCACTTTGAGCTTGCTTATACACCCAGAAAGGAAAATGAAATATCTAATTCCCTAACCTATAAAACTCAGACACAAGATATCCAAGAGGTCAATAGTGAGTGGAAATTGATGGATCTATTTTCTAATATGCACTTTTAGGTTAAAAATATCATGGTAATCCTATTTTATTAGCTTTGGAAATGACATCCTCCCTTCTGAAGTGGGTTAGGATGAGATAACTTTTAGATCATTAGGGATTAGTCCTAAAGGGGAGTGTCTCATGAGAGGACCAACCTCCTGGTTGGCTTATTAGTGAGGATGAGATCTAGAACTTTCATGGGAATGTATGGGACCCTACATATATACAAGAAGACTAGAAGAAAAAATATCATGCCTCTTTTTGGGTATCTCACCTTAGTCTTACCAGAAATACCAAGACACACATCTTCAGTATTGGTTGTTAGGCATGAAGAGCTAGATTACATGTTTTTATCACAAAACATTCCACCTTTAAACAGGTGAAGGAAGAGCACTTGTGGCATACTTTACTTTTTCTTCTTGTATCCATTCTCAAGTGGAAATGGTATGATATCACTATGAATTTTTTGATGGTTTTTTCAAGAACACCTCAAGGTAGTGACATTGTATGGGTGATCTTAAATAGATTGAAAAAGTTTGTACAATTCATAAAAACCCAAGGGACTATCTCAGTTGAATATATTGGGAGGATTTATATTAGGGAGATTGTGTTCCTTTATAGTGTTCCCCATTATATTTTATTGAATAGAGATCCTCATATTACATTTCTATAATATCCCAAAACCCAAACTCCCGGATTTAGTGATGAAATCATAAAATTTATATTTATATATTTGATTCTGATAATTTTTATCTATTTCTTACAATCCAAACCTTACAACTTAAAAATGAAAAACTGGATCACAAATAATCTTGAGGAAATTTTAGGTTTAGATATTTAGAGAATTAGGACAAACACCCACATAAATAGTACCCATGTCTTCAAATGATCATTTCTCAAACTTAACCCAAATTATCTTATTTCAAATTAATTAATCATCATCATACATATGAAATCTATTCAAGGAAAAATTCATTCAGCCACATTATTTATAACCTGAGGAAAAATAAATTTAATAAGGTTGAGCTCAAATGCTCGGTAAGGGTAAACATAACCATTAGCAATTCAGTGTAATCAATGAGAATAAGAATTGCATAAGGGTATGATGACATAATCAGAGTGAATGAGAAAATCATAAAATAACTCATATCCATCAATGCTTGGATTATCAAATATACAAACATGTTAAAGTCTGAAGTAATTAGAATAAATAATCGTGATCCATTTGATATCGATATTGATCATAAGAAACATTATAAAACCATAGAAAGCATAAAAAATGTTTTGGTATCTTGGAGAATTTTTCTTCACAACCCATGTTAAACCCATGTCATAAACAACTCGATCCTAGCTAAATCCATAGTATAAACATTTAGGTAACTTCCTCATTCTTTCCTCTTAAGACAAGGTACATTACCCAATGAATTTGAGCACTATATAGGAGCACCCATCATTTAATCTATAATGGGATTACCTAGTCCTATATGGGACTCCCCTTAATATAAGCTATAATGTGATCACCTGACGCTATCTGGTATAACCCATCATATAAGCTATAACAGGCTCACCTAACACTATTTGGGTATCCATATCTTATAAATTATAACATATTCAACCAATGATATATGGGTCACACCATAATATAAGATTTATTGGGCTTAACTAGCACTATATGGGCCACCCCATCATATAAGTAATTTCCAAGAACCACAACATGCAAAAAGTACACATAGCTTGTATATAATCAGAATAATCGTATAAACAATAACTATTACTTTTATAACTTAACCATGGGAAAGAAATGGATTCCATAAAAATATCATTGAAACATGATCAACCCATGAAAATAAATGGGTTCTATAATAATACCTTACATGATCAACCCATGGAAATGAAATGGGTTTCATAACAATCTGTTTGAAACAAACTTATTTATTCAGATAAAAATGAGGATGGGAACAATAAAATATATCTCCAATTAATGGTATGTAAAAATAGGGGTTTTTGACATTGATAAATTTGAATACCATTAAAATATAATTAAAAATATTCTTGAGAAAAATATCTTTTTTATTCTAAGCTGAAAAACACTTTTTAAAACATAAAAAATTTTAAAAAGAATTTTCTTTGAAAATAACCTTGAAATATTATAAGGAAAGATTTTATAAATCATTAAAAACATTTCTAGAGTAAAATATCCTTTCAAATTTGAAAATAAATTTTTAAACATTTTTTAAATTTTTTTTAGAAAACATGGTTTTGTAAGAAGAAGAGTTTTCGACCGAAATGATGATTTTTCATAAAAAAATTTGTTAGAAATATTGAGTACATAAATAAAGAAAAATTATGTGGAAATATTAATTCTTAGGACATAACCATAGGAGAATAAAATTAATGAGAATTATTTATAGTTAGATCATATGATTTCAACAATGGATACTTAATCAAAAACAATATCATTAAATGATGAGATTGTAATAAAAGACTTTTACCACTTTTGTAACATTGAAATTGTAATACCCATGAAATAATAACGTTAAAATAAAAATATAATATCATTAAATTAAGGATATTCATGATATAACAAGTCAAAGGGTTAATATATAAACCTTATAAATGAATACAAGGGTATAACAAAACATAAGCCTTAAAGAAAGAAAAATGAGATAAAAATTCCTTACAACTTTGGTAACTTTTAAACTATAAAAACCATGAAAGAGAAATCCTAAAATGGATATTTAAATCCCCATAAAAATAATTATAATAATCTTAAAATTCATTCATGGGAATTATATACACCATAAAAAAATAAGTGGTGAATATGGAATATATCTCACATAAATAAAAGTGAGACAAGAAAAACCCTTACCTTGAGTCTGATTCCTCACATGTGTTTTTTATCTTCAAGAATAATAAATTTATGTTAATAATTTAGTTTCATGATAAATTTTTTAAATTTTATTATTAATTTTATTTCACTTATAAAAATTATATATAAAATTACTTAATCGATTATGTTTACATCAAATGTTTTGAAAATATTCTGCTTGTATATCAAAAATGAATTAGGCAGGTTGACTCTGGTCAAAGAAGTCATTAATTAAACATATATAGAATAATAATAATGTAATAATTATCCTATTTATACATAAATTTTAAATTTTAAACTCATCATGAATTATGGTTATGGAAAATTTTCTACCGTTATGATCATGGAGATGGTAGGTCGTACATACACATGAGTAACATTTCCATTTTTCAATGATCACTATAGAAAGAAGTTAATAAATATATTATCTTTCTATAATTACAATAATATCAGAAATAAAATATTATTTAATTATTTATACTTATTTATATAATTCATGTGATTTGTTGGTGAGAAAAAAGAATCACATCGCTTCAAGGAGGTGGTAGTCCACACATCCAAGAACGACGTTATCATTTTTTTGAGAGAAAAGGTAAAAATAAAATGATATATTCTATTTTAAAAATGATAAATATGCAATGAATATCATAAATATTTAATTTATATCACATTTATTTATTATATTTACCTTTATTCCATTTTATGTTACACGTTAGTGAAAAATGAATCTCATCACTTCACGAGGCATTAGTCTGCCATACACACGAACGATGTTTCTGTATCCCTTACAGAATGGAATATAAAAGGTTAAATTTGATATAATGAATCCATAGGTATAATTATGTTATAAATTTATATCAATCATCATACCAACTTTCAGAGGTGTTAATGAAAAAATTAATGACATCGTTTCGCGAGGCGGTAGTCCACCGTACACACGAATAATTATTTTATAATGCATTTTATAGAAGTGTGTATGGTTTTAGGTAATACCATTAACATTAAAAAATATAATTATATTTAATATACTAAATTTATTATATCATACTAATATAAGAATAATTTAAGGGGGGTATATAAATAAATAAAACAAAAACAATTGTTGATGAATGTTACCTCTTCTTTAGGTACCCTCCTTAAGTTTGAACCGAAACCTTACTGGGTTGGATTTATGACCAAAATAAGGATTAAATAATGATTTTATTGAAGTTTGGAAGTTATTTTTGAAGGTTTTGTTTTCAATCCAAATGGATGGAGTGGTGTGAAGAAGTGAAATAAGTGAATTCCCATTTATAATGGAGGAAGAGTGACATTCTTGTAAATACCCAAAAGTATTCACTATTGGGAGGTCTCCATTACTGCATGGTCCTCCAAAATTGGATAATAATGGAGGGTATGGTTTATTTTTTATAGAAACACCTACAACACACAATAATAATCATATTTTTTTCATGTTATTTCTTATTATTTAAGTTTACTCAATTTTACCATTTTAGTTTATACCGTATTAACTTATATCTTTTTATTTACCTATGTAATTTATCCATTAAGAATAATAATAAAATGTATTTTATTAGATAAATTATACCAATTTATTATAAATATGAAATAAAATTTATTAAATAAAAATATTATGTGTGTGTAAAATTAATGTTAATATAAACGCATGTAATTCACAAAACCCAGTTTTAACCTTAATCGTAGCAATTAATTTAAACTCTTTTTACTAATCATTATGGTAAAAAATTAAGTTTTAATTATTAGATAATATAAATTATTCTGATTCCAAATATGAAATCCATTTTTCAAAATTCAACTAACATATGTGGCAGAATATAATTTAAAATTAATCCCGCAAATGAGGTGAGATAATGAGTATTAAAGAAGACTATTTTTTTGAGCAAAAGATGATTCGATATTAACTCTATGACTAATAATAATCATTGTATAAAAATAAACTAATATTTAATTTAATGTAATATATACATTTCATTTAAAAAATTCCCTATCTTGGATTATATTAATTAATTAAAATGGGGAAACATTATGCATTGTAAAACGGTTTTTTTAGAAAAACCAGTTTTTAAACCCAAAAACAAACTTATACTAAAAAAATATAAATTTGATTAAAAATTAATTAAGTAGATTAAATTTAAATAAATAATACTTATGTTAATTTGAAACATGTTCAAAAAATATTGGGACTTTTAAATTACTTAATTTATCAAAAATAAACGATAGATTTACAAAAAATTGGTATTTTTTACTATTCAATGAAAAATCAATATTTTTTGAAAATTCCAAAAATTTCACCTAAATTAAATTTTGATATTATGACTAAAAAAATAAATTTAATTTTTAAAAATAAATTTTATAAAATTTTCAAAATTAGTTTTCAAATAAGTGCGCCATAAAAAGGCTCTAAAACAATTTTTTTTAATATTGTTTTAAGTGTAAAATTAGAATTATTTTTATCTATTTTCTAGAAAACACATAGGATGAAATTTTAATATTATAATGAATATATAATATATAAATTAAATTAATATATTCCAAAAATATTTATTTTTTAATTTATTGGTATAAAACACACTTGTGCACATTAAAATAGTTTTTCAAAAAATGACTTCATTTTATTTTCGGAAGGGTTTTATTTTCATTTATAATTAATTTTTCACTAAATAATTCATTATATATTAATGTGTAAACCATTTTTTCATAATCCAGTTTTTTCCTCTATTATAATGGCTAGGTGATAACTATCATATTAAATAATAATAATAATAATAATGTGTTGTTTTCAACTCATTATTGCGTGTAATGCAAGATAAACTCTATATTGCATGTAATGCAAGAAAAAATTTGTGTTGTGTTTCATTTATTCTATCAAACATAATTTTATTCTTTTAAAATATCGAGGTTTTAGATCCCCACACCCTTAATAAATTGTGACCTTATACTTTTAACTTTATCTTGGTAATCAAATATTACATATTTAGAAATACCATTATTGGGAACCCACCTCATAAAATTTTCAATAAAACATCCTTTTTATAAGAGAGAAAAGTATGTATGAAGGTCACCCATAATAACTCATAACTAGGTTCCCAAATTGGATAACATAGATAGGAAGTGAAGATTTAAACATGGAAGAAAAGTGTAATTTCTAAATAATGATGGAGAGTGAAAGAGATCACTGATGAAAAAAAGTCAATGATCAATAAAATGTTAAGGAACTGAAAACCATAAAACAAATAGGTGTGAATAAGTTCATTGATTTCATAAGAAATGATGATAATATGACAACATTTTTTCAATTTTATTTTCCTAGTTTTGTGTAATAACTTTACTATATTAACTCAAATCATATGGAAATATACTTAATTGTCTGGTATATTTTCCTCAATTTATCAATTTCTACCACAATATCATATTTTTCTCCAATTGATGAGTATTAAAGATCAATTTTTAATGATTTAAGAACTAAAATAAAATTTTAATGACTACATAACCATAAAGGGGATAACAAGATATTCCTAATATATTTAGACATTAAACAAAACCAAAATGGTTAGAACATGGTAATATAATTACCAAAATAAAAAAAACTTCATATGATATAATAATCTTCAAAATTCAAAAGTAATACCCAAATTTGAAACTAAATCATTTCAGAACTCTATATCCAAATTAATCTAAATAAACTAAAAATTAAACAGTTTTTTAACCACAAGGGTTATCTCATACCTTTTACATTTAATGCCAAAAAATATAGAGATCATCCTTTGAAGTAACATTAATCAATTATTCAACAAATCACTTTTCAATCTTGTGGTTACCTATATGGTAAAACTTGTGTTCTCAATATTTGAGATAATATAAACTATAAAGGTTATCAATGACATAAATCACATTTTTACAAAATATAAATACATAATTCATGTTAAATAATATCTTTTCAAATAATTTATCCTATTGAAACATCTCCTTAAATGACATTAATAACTTAAAGATCTCATCACTTAAAACCTCAAAAGTGGTTTCTAAGACATCGAATTTATGATCATCCATAAGATCATCAACCTATGATGGTATCCGTAACTCTTATTATAACCTCACATAAAATAACTATCATTCTCTAAAGTTATCTAAACCTTTTATTTGATACCAAATACGACACCCTAGAACCCCCACTCCTGGATCTGGTTCTGAAATCATAAACTTTATATTTACAGCTTTGATGTTGATAATTTTAACCCATTTTCCCAAGAAAACCTTACAACATAAAAATTAAAAAATTTATCACTAACATTATAAAGGACCTTTTAGGTTTAGAGTTTTATAGAATTAGGAAAAACTCAGACATAAACAATACCCATGTCGTCAAATGAAAATTTCTCCAACTTAACCCAGATTTTATTATTTCAAATAAGTCATCATTACCATCCATATGATTTCCATCAAAGAAATAATTCATTAAAAATAATTCATTATAACTTGGGGAAAATGAAACATAATAATGGTGAGCTCAGATGCTCAGTAAGGGTAAACAAAAGCATTAGAAATCGAATTTCCTTAATGATCATAAGAAGTGAATAAGGGTATGATGACATAATTAGAGTGCATAAGAAAATCATAAAAGAAATAATTCCCATAAACTCCTAAATGATAAAATATGAAAACATATAAATGTAAAGATTCATCAGAATTAATAATCATAATTCATGTTATATCAATCATGATCATAAGAAACATTATAAACATATAAGAATCATAAAAATGTGTTGGTATCTTGGATCATTTTTCTTCACAACCCCTATTAAAACCATGTCATAAATAATTGTTTCCAAGTTAAATCTATAGTAGAAACCCTCATGACACACTCTCCTTCTTTCTTATAAAGACAAGGTACATTACCCAATGCATGAGAGCGCTATTTGGGTGCACCCATCATTTAATCTATAACGGGCTTACCCGATGCTATTTGGGATGCCCTATCATATTAGCTGTAACATGATCACCCAAGAACATTTGGGATTCCCTATAGTATTAGTTGTAATGATCTCACCCAGTTCTATCTGGGCTGCCTCATCATATGATCTGTAATGGGCTCACCTAATTCTTTCTAGGCTGACCCATCATATAATTAATTTTGAATAACCACAATATGAATATGTATAAATATCATTCATATCATCATAAAACTCATAAAAACAATCATTATTAATTTTATAACTTGATTATCCCATGAAAAAGAAATAGCACCAATAAAAATATCTTTGAAACATGATCAACCAATGGAAAATAAATGTAGTATATAATAGTCTCTTTGAAACCTGATGAACCCATGGAAAAAAATGGGTTTCAAAGAAATATCTTTGAAACAGTATTATTCCATTCAAATAAAGAATGAGGATGGTATCAATACCAAATATTACAAATGGAAGACAAGTAAAAAAAGGGTTTTTGACATTAACGAATGTAAATACCATTAAAATTTCATTAAAAAAAATCTTGAGAAAAATATCCTTTTCATTTTTAAAATAACTTTTTAAAACATAAAATATTTTGAAAATCATTTTCTTTGAAAATAACCATTAAAGTTTATAAAAGAATATTTTAAAATTCATTTAAAACATTTCTTGAATAAAATATCATTTCAACATTTAAAAACACTTTTTAAAACATTTTTAAAAACATTTTTAGAAAAATGGTTTTAGAATAAAAAGAGTTTTCGACCAAAAAAATATTTTTCATAAAAACATTATTTTGAAATCTTGAGTATATAAAGAGAGGAAAATGAAGGGGAAAATGTATTATCATGAAATAAACACATAAGAATAAAATTCATGAGAATTATTTATAGTTAGATCATAATAATTAAATATTGTAGACTTAATCATAAACAATCTCATTAAATGATGAGATCATAACAAAAGACTCTTACCACTTTTGTAACAATGAAATTGTAATCCACATGAAATAATAACATTAAATTAAGATTATAATATCATGAAAATAAGGATATTCATAATATTACATGTAAAAGGTGTAGTATATACACCTCATAAATGAAGATAGTTGTATAACATAACATACATCTCAATGAAGGAAAATTGAGACAAATATCCCTTACTGCTTTGGTGACATTGAAACCGTAAACCCAATGAAAGAGATATCCTCAAATGGATATGCATGACACCATAAATTTAATTATAAAAATCATAAAATAAATTCATGGGAAATATATATTCCACAAAACAAAAATACATGGTAAATATGGGATATATCTCACAGAAATAAAAGCAAGACCAGAAAAACCATTACATTGAGTCTTATTCATAATGTGTGTATTTGTCTTCTCAAATAATAAAATTATTTTAATTATTTAATTTCTTGAGAAATTTTTTCAATTTTATTGTTAATTTTATTTCAATTATGAACATGTTATATACAATTACTTAATCAATTAATTTTTCATCAGATGTTTTGACCATATCCAGATTGTGTGTAAAAAACTACTAAGGTGGGTTAACTATGGTTAAATAGTTAATTATTTAAAAATATATACAGAATAATATTAATTAAATAGTTATCATATTTATACATCAATTATAATTTTTAAAATCATCATAAAAAATGGTTATGAAAAATTAACTAATGTTATGATAATGGAGATAGTAGGTCGTACGTATGCATGAGTAACGTTTCCATTTTTCAATGATCACTATAGAAAAAAGTTAAGTAATATTTTATCTTTAAAAAATGATAATAATATCATAAATAACATGTTATTTAAAAATTTATACTTATATATATCATTATTTTAATGTGGTGGTGAAAAAAATCACATCACTTTGATGAGGAGGTAGTCCACACGTCTATGAACGACATTATCATTTTTTTCGGTGACTGAAAAGGTAAAATGAAAATGAAATATTATAATTCCATAATGATAAATATTTAATTAATATAATAAATATTTCATGTATAAAATATTTATTTATTATATTTACCCTTATTACCTTACATGTGATGTGATAGTGAAAAATGGATCACATCGCTTCGCAAGGCAGTAGTTCGCCATACACATGAACGACGTTATCTTATCCCTTACAGAATGGAACATAAAAGGGTATATATATGATATAATGACTCCAAAGGTATAATTATGTTAACAATATTATATATGAACTTTATATCAATTATCATACCCAACTGTGATAGATGGTACTAGAAAAATAAAGGACATTCCTTCGCGAGGCTGTAGTCCATCGTACACACAGATGATGATTTTGCAACCCACTTGATGAAAGTGTGTGTGGTTTAAATTCATAACCTTAACATAAAAAAAATCTTAGAATATGAAAGAAACTGAGTTTATTATATCATCATGGTATACGAATAATTGAAGGGGTGGATAAAGAAATAATACAAAAACACTCATTGATGAACATTACCTCTTCTTCAAGTATCCTCATTAGGTTTTCACCAAAACATTCCTAGGTTGCATTTTTTTACCAAAATAAGGCTTCTAGAATGAGTGGATTGAAGTTTTTAATTTATTTTTTCATTATTTTTTCCATCCAAATGGCTTTATAGGTGTGAATAAGTGATGGGAGTGAATGCATTTTTTATAATGGAGGAGTGTAATTCTTGTAAATACTCAAAAGTATTCACTTTTGGGAGGTTTCCCTTACCACATGTACCTAGAAATTTGACAATAATGGATGGTATAGTTTATTTGGTCGATAAAAACCTCCAAAAAAAGGAAAAAAAAATTATCATGTTATGCCTTAGTCTTTAAGTTTGCTCAAATTTACCCTTTTATTTTTTATCACAGTAACTGTTATCTTTTTATTTACCTAGGTAATTTATACTATAATACTATAATTAAAATTGTTGTCATTAGATAATTTATACCTAATTATTCTAAATATTAAATCCATTTTATTAAATAAAAAACCTATGTCTGTGTAAAATTAATTTTTAATACAAACTCATGTAATGCACAAAACCATGTTTTAACCTTAATTATGATAATTAATTTTAAATGTTTTCACTAGTCATTATGGTAGAAAATTAAGTTTAAATTATTTGATAATATAAATTTTTTCTTATTATAAATATGGAATCTATTTTTCCAAATTCAACTCACATAAGTGGCTGAATGTAATTTAAAATTAATCTTGCAAACAATGTGAGACAATAAGTTTTTAATAAGAGTATTTTTTTTACAAAAGATGATCCTATATTAAATCAATAACAAATAATAATCATTATATTAAAATTAATTAATATTTAATTTCATACAATAAACAAATTTAATTTAAAAAATTTCCAATTTTTTATTATTTTAATTAATTAAAATAGAAAAGAATTATGCATTTTAAAACAGTTTTTAGAAAAACACATTTTTGGACCCAAAAAAAACTTATACAAAAAAAGTATGAATTTAATTTAAAATTAATTAAGTGGATTAAATATAAATAAATAATATTTATTTTAATTTAAAAAATATTCAAAACATATTGTTACTTTTAAATTACTTAATTTATTGAAAATAAAGGATAGTTTTACAAAAATCAATATGTTTATTATTCAATTAAAAATCTTTATTTTATGAAAAGTCCCAAAATTTTACCAAAAGTAAATTTTGATTTTCCAATTATGAAAATGGGTTATATTTTTAAATAAATTTTATAAAATTTTCAAAAATTAGTTTTAATATTAGTGCACTATAAAAGGTGATAAAACTATTCTTTTACATACGGTTTTCAGCTTAAAATTGGATTTATTTTTGTATCTTTTCTAGAAAACACATAGGATGAAAGTTATAAATTATATTTAATATATAATATTTAAATTCCATTAATATAATCCAAAAAGTGTGATTTTTTTAATTTATTGGTATAAAACACACCTGTGCGCAATAAGATAATTTTTCAGAAAAAGACTTCCTTTTATTTTGTAAAGGGTTTTTTTCATTTCTAATTATCTGGTCACCAAAGAATTTTTTATATATACTTATGTAAACCATATTTTTATAATTCATTTATTTATTATATTCCAATTACTTGGTGATAACTATTATATTAAATAATAATACTGATAATAATAATGTCTTTTATTTTTAAACCCAATGTTGTGTGTAGTGAGAGCTAAACTCGTTATTGAATGTAACATAAGTAAAACTTAGTGTTGCATGTAATTTATGATATTGAACACAATTTTATTCTTTTAAAATCTTAGGGTGTTGCAATCTCAATTTTAAAAAGGGTTGAAAAAATCATTGGGTTCACATATGCTCTTTAGTACAACATACCACCCTTAGACCAATGGTCAATCCTTACAGATAATACGGGTGTTAGAGGAAATGATTTGGGAATGTGTCCTTGATTTTTGAGTTTCATGGGAGAATAAAATACCTATTTTTGAGTTTTCCTTCAATATTTTTTTTATTAAAAGATTCAGATGGATCCTTTTGAGGCCCTTTACGATATACTGTGTCGTTCACCCCAATACTAGTTAGAGGTAGGTGAGGCAGAACTACTGGGTCCTTATCTTATTCAGGAGACTTTATAAAAATTACAACTGATTTAGAATCATATGAATACATATCAGTATTTATAGAAGTATTATACCAATATTCATCATCAAACTATAGAGTTTGAGGTGGGACATCAGATTTTCCAATGTGTTTATCCTAGATTGGGTCATAGACAGATTCAAAGATAGGAAAAGCTTTCACCTCATTTTGTCAGGCCTTTCAAGATCATGGAAAGATTTAGGACGATAGCCTATCGGTTGTAGTTATCTTATAGGTACCATTCCATGCACTATGTGTTCGATGTATCACAAATTTTTTGTTATCAACATGAACCATATCATTCATTTGATCATAAGGATATTTAGTTGGAGGTAGATGTTTCCTTTAGGATCATCTGATATGTATCATTGATCGAAGTAAGAAGGCTCTCCATGGTAGGTTAATTCCTTTGGTTTAGGTGCTATGACAACACAACCGTGTAAATGATGAGACCTAGGAGCAAGAGGATGATGTACATACCCAATGACTGGGACTTTTCACATATGATGTTTTTTCACCCACGAAGGGGAAACTTAGGGATGCGTTGTGTTAAGGAAGGGAGTGTAATATTATGGATTTTCATATAAACTATGAAACCATTTTTTTTTCTAACTCACTATTTTCACCATAATGTTGATTTATAATGAGTTCATGTAGGTTTCAAGGGTGTTTGGATCTTTTTTAGATCCCATATCCCTAGATTTTTGTGGAAGATAATGGGCCACATGGTTAGTAAAATCCATTCCATCCATACCGCATGATTAAACAAACCATACAGGGTGCTGCAAGGATCTATAAAGGGGCGCATACATACTGCACACAGTTTGTCTAATAGTGCAATACAGCCCATGTTAGGTGTTTTTCTTGGATAGAGGGGGACACATGGGTTGATCATGGTTAGACAAACCGTGCTCCCTAAACATGTAGTCTTATATCCTTGTATAGTAGATAGTGCATGGTTAGTGCAAGGTTTGTCCCACTGAGTGGATAAACAGTGAACCTCTTTAAAATTGGGAGAGTTTAAGATCTTTCCCACATGCTTTTAAGAACTCACCTCCATTTATTTTCTCCTCCAGTATAAATTCTTCTCTCCTCCCATGAGTTCTGTCCTCCCATATCCCTAGGCATTGAGAGATCTTCTCTATTCGATGTCTGATCGATCCATTGTTAATCTCATTGTACCCCTATCGTTAAGAGCTATTAACCTCCTCCTTAATTATCTCATTTATCTTTCCATCCTATGCACAATTTTTCTATGAGATAAAATGAAATATTTTCAAGGATTTCGTCCATTTTAATGATTTCTCCCATTCTAGCTCAATTCAAGGACTGATACAGTATGATTTGAGTACTATGAACCTAAGGTTGGGGGTCTAGTTATTTTCCCTCAATTTCTATTTTTATTTTATCATAAATCTTTGTAAAACATTATAGAGTTCCCAAATTCACCTCCATAATATTTAAATAATTAAATTAAAGGTCATTCTCATATATAATGAGACATTAGCTACCTATGAATAAACATGGTTGTGAATTTTCTTTGACATGAGCCAACCCTATTGTTGTGCCCCTCTTTAAATACTTAAGAGCCTTCTGATTTAGTAATGAGTTTATTTTTTTTATTATTTAGGTGGTGTGATTTTACTTTTATTAAATGAATTGGAATGTAAATTAAATCAAGGGAAGTGTTTGACAATGAGATGATCCCTGAGGCTTTAATCCATAACTTAAATTATAGAAATTAAATAATTTATCCAACTTGGATAAGTGTTATGATTTGAATTCTTGTTAAATGATATGAGTTATTGATAGTTAAACCATCCTTCAAATCAATATGAGGGTGATACAAGGGTACTGAATTAAGTATGCCTTGGATATGATCATCATTATTTACAATTTGAGTTTGTTTAAGGATTATAAATATGTTGAGAGCGATATCGAGCCTGAGATAATTACATTAATACCGATGATCCATACTGGTACCCTAGGGGAGTCACTATAGGTAGGATTTGTGGGAAATACGGTTATAACATTCCATGAGTGATACTTGGTCCCCTATGTGAGAAACCATGTATGGGCTTAGAGGGTCAAGCTTTACCCAATGCCAAGAGTCATACTTGGAATGCCTTTATTTTTCTCCTTGGACTGGCTCTTACGGTATTGGGTATTTATAGTTCTCTTGGTGTGATACTTGGGTTCCTCTATATGGTTCAACTTGGATAGTCCCATTATGATTATGTATTAATCTATAGAGACTCCTTTTATATAATACTAAGAAATTTATTTTATTAAATTAAATGATGCATCCACCTAGACAAATAACTTGCTTGGGTTTGGTCCATATTTGATACTTTCCTTGTTAACATGCTCGATTATTCTTCCTTTAATATATGTTAGATAAAATTTATAAACCCATATTATATCTATGTATGTTGATCTTTATTTAGATACATATGTCTTAGGCCAAAGCAGGTATTGTCAATCAGTTATCCCATGGGGAACTCGAAGTGATTATTTATTTATTTACTTATTGAATTACATTTATTATTTACCTACACACTTCTTGTTTTATATGAGGAGACTATATTTTTATAAACACTAGTGGTTGTTGACTACTAAGTATATCTCACACCCTGATCAGGCCTCTCTTATTAATAGAATAGACTTCATGGTTTCGGGTGTAGATAAATGGAAGTACCCTGCTTCTGATGTTTGATTCATGGTACTAGGATGGAGCATAGGAGCATAGGACTAAAACTATTCTAATGATGCTTGTAAATGAATATTTTGTTTCTTTTTCCCTTTTATTCAACATGATGTATACTCATGTATCCCTATGTTATATTTACTTTCTTTTTATACAAATACATGACATGATCATCATTTTTTTTACTGATATTGTTCCAGCTTATGCCTATGTATTTATCTAGATGATTTATTATTCTTCTCCGCATTATATATTACTACTCCTACTATTTACATTTATTATTTATTCTATAGATTAATCTGATCATGAGTGTATAATATCCCCATTATAGAATCTCAAACCCTCACTACTAGTGGATAGCCTCTTTCATTTTGGGAGTCACGCTTGAGGTAAAGTGGCCAACCAGCTCAGGGCACTACTTAGGGTATTTTAGGTTGGGATGCTACAGTATCATCCTCAGATAGATGGTCAGTATAGGATAATCATTAAAAAACTTTAGGATATATTGAAATCTTTTTGAATGGATTTTAAATTTAGTTGGGATGAACAACTTTCACTGATCTGGTTTTTATAGAACAATATCATTCACTTGATCATTTAGAAGGCTCATAATGAATCTCTATATATAAAGAAGTGTAGAAATCCAATGTACTGGTATCAAGTTGGTAAAATAAAGCTATTTGGTCTTGATCTAGATAAATAAATGTTATAGAAAGTTAGACCCACTTAAGATAACATCGAGACTGCTTAGAGTCAATAGAAAATTTATAATGACAATCCCAAGTATGGTATGGAATTTGAAGTTGGTGAGAAGGAAATTCTGTAAATTTCACCATGGAAGAAGGTTATGAGATTTAAAATGAAGGAAAAGATGATCCCCAAGTATATTTAACCTTTCAAGATTATTGATCAAATAGAGATTTTACCTTATCTCTTGTCACTTCCACCAAACCTCTCTCAAGTTCATGACGTTTTCCGTATATCAATCAGGAAGAGATATATACCTAATCCTTCACATGTAATAAACTCAGATCTTATAAAATTATAGAATTATAATTCCTATGAGTAATAACTAGTAGAAAAATTGGATCATATAGATAAATTGAAATGGAATAAGACTAATCACCTGGTTAAAGTTCTCTGGAGAAATCATAAATTTGTAGAAGCAACATGGGAACCTGAGTATGAAATAGAGATATCCTCATTTGTTTTTATCAGTGTGAAAAATTTCAAGGGAAAATTATTTTAAGAGGGGTATAATGCGACACCCATATATTTTAGAATATATGTCTCTAAATAATTTTATTTCTTCGATAACTTATTGTACATGTGACACTGAGTTTACACGAACCGTGATATACTATTATTATGTGATAGTTATTACCTAGCCATTGGATTAGTAGTTATGAATAATAATAAATAAATTATGAAAAGTTTATGGTTACATATTTATAAAATTAATTCATTGGTTATCAATTAATTATAAATAAAAAATCATTTGAAAATAAAAAAGATGTCTTTTCTAAAAAAACATTATTTCCACATTATCTCAATAAAATAAATTAATCACTATTGGTGAATGATTTTAATGATATTTATATATTATATATTCAATAAATAAATTTAAAATTAATTTAATAATTTTTCAAAGCATGGGTTAAGAATAAACCATGTTTTATGCCTAAATATTCATTTTTCTAAAGAATGGTTTTCATCATGTTTTATATGCTTATTTTAAAATTAATTGTTTCCACTTATAGAAACTGAATCTTGAATAATGGATTCCATATTTGAATTTATGTGTTCCAAATTTTTTAAATTGTTTGGTTTTATTTTTAGGCATTATGAATAGTAACCATGGTAAAATTTATCACCGTGGTAAATGATAAATAAGGTTAATATAGGTTAAAACTAATTGAAAAGGCCCTAATGTTTTCATCATAATTATTATTGGATAAAGTTAATTTGACCCTTATCACAATACTATATAAATATATTTGTTTAATGGAAACTTTTCCATGAGAATGGACAATATAATATTTAATAAAAATAAAGTTACTAAGTGTTACTCTCTTAATTGTATATATTTATTAATTGTCACGTAGAGATAAAAGAAAGTTATGAATGAATTTAAAATTAAATTTTGATCATAATGAAATTATTCTCATGATGGAAACCTATTTATAATTTTTAGTAATTATTCAATAACCTTAAATGTGTATTCAATGCAGATACGATATTTCTTCTATTAATAGGAAAATAAAATAAATGAAATTAACAATATTAAAAGTAAAATATTTTGAGTGATTTATAGTGTTAAAAAAATTATATAACTATAACATATTGATGATTTTTAAAAGGATTAAATTCAAATTCCATATTTTTATGGTTTCTTTAATCTCAAATTAAATTAATCGTTCCATGGTTGACATTAATGATATTTCATAAAAAATAATATTTTATTACTTATCGGAAATTCATTAAAACATATATTTATACAAGTGAGTTAAATATGGGTCAAAACATAATCTATGTTCCATTTACGAGTCACTTTTCCATTTATGGTAACATTATTAACTCTTTATAGTTAAAATAGTTTTTATCGAGGTTAAGGTTAAAAATAATTAACAAAGAGATTAATAAAAAAGATACGGTTTAAAATTAAACTAAAAACATATCTAAATTTCATTGGTTGATGTTATTTTAACCATATCCACTTTTTTTTATTTCATTTCCATTTGGAATCATTTGGATTATTAATTTATTATTTATTTTTTTATTCTTTAAGAAATTCTAAAAGTTTCCCCACCTCAATTTGAAAAGGGAACCTTCTCCCCTCACATAATCACACATGTTGAGCCTCATATCTTGACCATCCCTATAAAAATACATACTAAAATTATATATTCAAATTATATAGGTTATTTAATTCTAAAAATATTATCTGTGTGATCCTTAAGAAGAGATCTGATGGAGTTATTACAAAGAATAGGTTATCACCTTAACTAATAACTTTATTTTTTTACTTATTATTTATCCCCTATAAATATATGGTATTTATCATAAATAAAAAAATAATTATCCAAAATATACTAAAATTTTATTATGATTATTAAATTTTCATTATCCACCATATTTACCATTAAAATGTAATTGAAAGTATTATTCGTACGTATATATGGCTTGTAGTCTCCACGTAGCGATACACTTAATTTTCTAACACCATATTTCATGGATGGTTATTATGATGGGTTAAATGTTTATATATTATAAATATGATATAAATATAATTCTATAATTATAATATAACATCTACCCTCTTACCATCCAATCTGTTGGAAAACTATAACGTTGCTCGTGCGTACGTGTGGACTACCACCTCTACGAAGCGATGTGATTTGTTTTTCTTTTCTATTTTGATTGGATGTTTATAAGGAAGAATTAAATGAGTATGTAAGATATATATGATATAATAATTATTATAAAAATGTGAATTATTATTTACCTTGCATTCATTCCACCCATCAAAATGTGAAAATAGTGTTTAATGTACGTATAACCTACCGTCTCCAAGAACAATGAAATTCATTTTTTTATTTATATATTTTATGAATGATTATAAATATGTATATAATGGAAATATATGATATTTATATCATGATTAAAATTCAAAAAATGATGTAACATCATCAAAGTAAAAGGACTATAAATACAAAACTGGAATTCTTGGGATAAATGAAATAGTTAACACGCAGAAATGATGATTTTGAAAATGAAATATTAATAAAAGGGTGTTGAAATGTTATAATGGGATTTTATATGATTTTATAAGTATGTATATTAATCTTTTATATAAGTATAATAAATTTAAATTTACTATACATGAGTCTATAGTGCTTTCGAAACTTGTGGAACTCAATGTAGGGTTTTATCGTCTCAGATTATCATATTTATGAGTCTATAGTGCTTTTGAAACTTGCGGAACTCAAGGTAGGGGTTTATCATATCATATTATCTTCTTTAGGGAATATATTATTTCATGAACCAATATTATTTTATGAGGTGGCTATAATACCCATTAACATTTTATATCAGGATTCTACTTATGTTCATGAGATTAATAGTTTCATTTTATTTTATTCTTTTATGGTTCTTATGATTCAAATGATACCAATTGGTAAGGGTTTTTATGTTATAATCTGATTTTTTATAGGTATTATTTATGATTAAGTTTACAATAATGAAATATTACGAAGTAACTCTCAAGAAACTCATTAATTTTATTCTGATAGAGTTATTTCAAGAAAATAAACATTTTACTTTAATTTTCCAAGTAATTAAGATATCAAAATAATGTTTTTAGGATAATCATATTTATTTCTATCTTTAGTCAAAAACCCTTTCCTTTCCTTGTAATTTTTTTAAATTTTTATAAGATGTTTTTACTATCCCCCAATGATTATTTAAAATAATTTTCACCCATTTTTGAATTTTTATATAAAAAATTCCAAGTAATATTCTTTTCATTTTCTATATGATGTACTTTTAGACTTTATTCAAAATCATGAATTGAATATTTTCTTTTAAATTCTATGGTATGAAAAAAAATTCATCGTCATGAACAGTAAATTATTTTAATATTCCTTTACATGTTTTATGTTTATTTTCAAAGGAAATTTATTCCATAATATTTTTGAAACTTTTATCTTTAAAATAAAAGATTTCAAAGTGAAAAGGGTATTTTTATTATAAAATATTCTCATGATTCATTTGAAAGGATTTTCAACTATGCTTATGCCTTTAATGTTAATTTTGTTTTTCTAGGTATTCGATCCAATGATACCATCTTTATTCTTTCTATGGAAGTTTCAATATTATTATGAAAATATTATTTGAAACCCATTCCTTTTCCATGGGTTATGTTATGAAGAATTTCATAACTTTTTATGGAACCCATTTTTTTTCCATGGTCATATCATGTTAAAATGCTTACAAAACCCATTTCTTCCCAAAATTTATGATATAATAAATTTTTAATTATCTTTTGGAACACATAAATATTATTTTATTTATGTGATGAGTAGGGTAACCTCATTATATTTTAAATAAAAAAATTTATTTGATATCTTATTTGACATTGTTTACCTTGAAGGACTATTTGTGCCTGATTGGATTGATTGGAGGGGGTTAAATGGTTTGTAATCACTGAATTTAGTTAACATTTCTTTGAATTATCTCCAAAAGGTTTGTTTTTGGAGCCTTAAATTACCATAGACTCTCACATCCATGATTCATGGACCTACTTTCCAAAGGTAGGCATTAGTTAGTTAACTTGGCCAACGATGCTTAATAACTCACATTGGTCGAGAGTATGGGAATTAGGTATCATAAAACTCTTTTGGGGAGAACTATTTTATATTATAGGAATCTCTAATAGATTTAATATATGTTCATGAATACTTAGTTCATTACCATGTATGCATATGTGGATTACCCTGAGGCAACGATCCATTATGACAACACATGTGTTCAAAAATATAAGTATATTTTCAAGGTTCTCCATCAATGGAAGGATCTTCATGTATCAGAGGATCTCCATAAATGGTACCCTTTTATGGACTGATCAGATATTCTTTTTCTATTTATTAGGATGAAGCTGGTTTTAAGCTATGTGGTGCGGCACTCTGAAGTTTTCCATCATCCAGGGAGATAAGTGTTATTTTTTATGTTGGGATCAAACCCATAATATGGGATTCCTACATATATACATGAGAGTAATCAAAGAACATGTAGTTTAATGCCACTTAACTGGACACATCACCATTTAAGGTCATGCGGTGAGGACCCAACCATATAGTTTAAAGTCATGTGAAAAGGTAATCCAAGTGAAAGGTTCCTGGTCAAAGATGGTGTGAGACTTGCACCGAGGCAGCCCAAGGGACATAGAAGAGATATGGTCTCCTAGGTAGATATGAACCTATCGAGGATGTGTCCCATAGAACATTAGGGTGGATTTGGATGATGGGTTTTGACCTCAGTGAGGCATCCTACATATCCCCATTAATTGGGAATCAAATCCCATGTAGTTTGGTAGAAATGGGGCTTACACCTTAGAGGAGGCCTATTTGAGACTCGAAGGAGATACAATCTCTATTTAGGGGCATGATATTACTGGGGCTATGGTCCAAAAGAAATCAGTATAGAATGTGAATGTTGGGTTTGGGCCTCAGAAAGGCTTTCTACATATCCCAATTGTTCAGTAATCAAATCCCATGTAGTTTGGTACATGTTAGGACTTACACCTATGAAGGAGGACCATTTAAAGGGGGAATGATTAGGAAATATTCATAGAGGTTCCCATTTGAGGAGAATATGGGTGGGGATTATGCATGAAATATTACTATGGATTTGTGTGTGGTTGGGGATTATACCGAGTGTGATGCCCATTTAGATTTGGTTATAGTTGGGGATTTACTAAATGGGTGGCCTGTTTGAGGTTTTGGACCCTGAATATGTCATAATATCCACTAATTTCTAGGCCCACATGAGTCATGCTCAGTGTGAGAAATAAGAGTAAGTAGTAGATTTGAGTTTCACACGATCCATTCAGTCTGCTAATAGATGAGATGATGAAGCCCATAGGGAGAGGGAGAGGGATTTGAGTGTTCCAATCTCCTATTTTATTTTGGTTACTTGGATATTAATATTTGGTGACCTATTCGATTACATCTCGGGAAGAGGTGAAGAGGATAAAATTTTATGCCTCTCGCAAGAAACTCTAGGGGCTTACTTCAAGAGGGATGAACTCCTAGTTGGAGAATACTCCTAATAGGATTCCCATTTTAATGGTTCACAATAATTTCATGATCATTTCATGAAAAATATTATGATTAATGTATAAGTCATATCATGTTTTTCATATAGGGTATACTACAGTTTAAAGTCATATAGATTGGATGATGGAAGAATAGTTTGATGTCATGTTGTAGGGATTATGGAAGCATATTTTAACATCTTGTTTTGGTGACTATGTTAGAAAAGTTTAACATCATGTTTCATGTAAGATGTTATCATAATTTAATGTCATGTTGTAAGGACTATGGAATCACAGTTTAATATCATTTTTTGGGGACTATGGAAGCATAGTTTAACATCATGTTATAGGGACGAGTTCCATATAGTTTAATGGTGGGTGTTCAGGATGAGTTCCAAAAATTTTAACATCATGTGGTTAGGATGAGTTCTGTATAGTTTAACATCATGTGGTTAGTACAAGTAAAAGGAAGATTTATAGCACTGGATGGTGTAGGACTTACGCAAGAGAAACCCTTTCTAGTTTAACCTAGTATAGGATTCAGGTGATGGGATTTCAAGAGGCGCATGAGGAATTTTTTGACTCATGGTATCCTATGGGGTGTATTTTAGGGATGTATAAGAAGGAATCAAAAATTTCATTGACCTATTCTGAGAATTTCATGGTGAGACTCTCTATTTTTCATTGGTGTCAATGATGGTAGTGAAGGGACTATCCCATAGTACCAGAACCACAACCTGATACTGATCCCAAGCGGGGGTGTAGCTGCCATGGTATGAACCAATGGGAGCGATTGATTTTTGAGAATTGGAAGATAGGGATGGATGCATAGCATTTTTTGTAAAGGAATATCCGTGACGTGAGTCCTCAAAGGGGTTATCCGCAAAGAGTCATCCATGAAATGTCATCCATGAAGTATCATCCATGATGGGTTTCCCACAAAGGGTCGGCCATAAAGGAGCTGGCCGTGAAGGTGAATATATGAAGGTGAATATGAAAATAATAATCCACATAGTAGCATCCATGAGGGATCTTCTATGAAGGGTTAACCCCAAAGGGATGCACATAAATGTTTTTCTACAAATGGAGTATGCAAGGAACCTTCCGCGAAGCAATTTATTCATTTGTGGGGTTAGAAAATGATGCATCATGTCACAAATGACACAACCGCTACATGGAATCTTTTACTGAGGGTATTTTATATATGCCTCACCAGATGGAATCCTTGAAGGGCCACCCGCATATGGTTCATGGGATGGAATCCACAAAGTAATTTAGGTGAAGGATTTCTCCCACACCATCTCTCGATATTTCATATGTGATCTCATTTGAGGTCCCCTATCAACTTTTTATAGAGTAGAGGGAAAAATGGATACTTGGATTTCTAGTCACTGTGGGCCATGGGGCCTCTATTTATGGGGGCCTAGGAACAATTTCTATCTTCATAAACTATTTCATTCCTAGGGGATGGAAAATACTGCCCTCAACCACAAAAAATTTATTGTTTCTGTGGTCAAATGTTCATGGGGGTGAAAATCACAAGATGGACCCTTCAAATGACTTTTTTCATTAACACTAGTAGTTCATGAGACACCTCATGGAGTAGAGAAACTCCATGCAGAGCAGTGATCCGCATAGAATTTTTTACCTTATAAGACCAAGCCTTCATCTATGGTGACCCATCCTTTGATCATTTTCTTCAAAATATTTTTTACTTTTATTATTTTACCCTTTTCTAAATTCATGGAATTATTTTATTCTTCCATGAAGAATTTTTAGGACCTAAGAAATTCCCCCCATCATAATGGAATCTAATTGGGATGAAGAGGATACCGTTTTGATGAAGAAGCAGTTTTGATTTGAGTGAAAGATTAGATAATGCTTTAATTTTTTTCTAATACAAGGGACTCAGGAAGTGTAGTTTGACTATTTATAGTGTTATATGGAGAACCCTAAAAACTTTGTGTCTTTTATGTTATCTCCCTATTTTTTACCTAATTCCAATATGGTGTGAGCTTTGTGGGTGTAACTTGACTTTTTCTTAGGCTTCCCTTTGTGGGTTTTCAACCTAATAAGTTTTATGTCACTTTTTTTTGAATAGTTTGATTTTTTCCTAAACCATGTAAAGAATAGCTATAGAGATATTATAATTTACTTTTACCTAGAGTTTCCTTTGTAGGTTTTCATCCTAGAAAGTTTTTTGTTTATTTTATTTGGTAGTTTAGAGTCTTTAAAACTAGACTAATGTCACTAATGATTTAGTTCTAATAGATTTGACCATGAATTATGGGGCAAGGGACCTAATAGTGATTATTGGATGAGAATGTCCCAATATTTTTCAGACATGAATGATGGATTTTTTTTATCTTGGTTTTGTGATTTATGAATTCAAGACATGATATGAGGTAAGTATGTGAGGAGTATCTGTAAGAATGGTTTTCAACCTGATGTTTCTAGGTTGTACAGAGATAGGAAAAGACTCTCTCGAGGATGATTTTCTTTTGGTTGATAGGCCTTTTCTGTGGGTGACTTATGAATATCCATCTGGGGAATATTATTCATGGTCAAACAAATGTGTCCTCAGGACACTGGCCCTCTATTTTTGATTGCGAAGTAATTTTATGGAAATTCATATTTCTTAATACAATGAAGTGTTCTTTGTCAAGGGAATGATGTTTGAAAAATACAAGGGTAACTATACTGGATATGATCATGAATGGTAAACCACTCCCACATGAAATTTTCTTGTGTAAAGGATGGTTGGATCATGATTCAGTTTAATTTTGTGCAACTAGGACATGTACGGTGCAATTTAATGTCTTACAACCATGATGTGGATGACCTAATATTTAAGGATACTTTTCAATGACTAAGGGATAATTTTTTTTCCCTTTTCATGTAAATATAATCAAGAATTTTCTATCATCTTTAGGTGTGAATAGGGGAAGGTTGTAAAATGTAATCTAGGGTTTTTTGAATATGAGGAATGATGTGGGATGTAAACATTATAGGGGTGTAAAAAAGTAGGAAAAGCCTTTCATAGGGATGGAATTTCCTTTGGTTGATGGTCCTTTTTATGGGAAATATATTCATATCCCTCTAGAGCATATTTTCAATAGTCAAACAAAGGTGTACTCAAGACACTATCCCTCCATTTTCGATATCTAGGGAGGTCAATGGGGATTCAAACCTTTCTAGACATGGAGTCTGGTCTGTAAAAGGAGATTTCCTGAACATGAAAGGGGAATTCCAAGTCAAAATTTCCCGAGAATAGGTAGAGGTGTTTCCCTTACATTGGTATGATCCAAAAATAAGAAATTTATTTTTTAATTGATATGGCTGGGTTCGGGACATGAAGTTTGAGCATCACTACATATCTTTTTGAAATGAGAATCAATCCATTCATAGTTCTGGGAAGTCTCTCTATGAACGTTTGACCTATGCATAGATAAGGGGAATTTTTTTTCAAATATGAGCTCACCAATGGGGAAAGGCTCATACTGTACTCTCCTATGTAGACCTACCTCATGCATATGGATGTGGGGGAGGTTTGTTTTTGTGTATGGGAACTTACTATGAAATACTGACCCGTATAGAGGAGAATGGGAAACACTATTACCTTACAGATGGACCCGAGGTATGAGGTTTGGGCGTTTCTACATATCCTGAAATGGAAGGAATCAAGTCGGACGTAGTTCATTGAAGGTTCCTCATTTGGGTATAATCTGTGCATAGGGAGGGGGAATTTGTAATTTTTACTATGGATAGAACCATGATTGAACATTCAGGTTTCAATACGTACCCTGTGATGGAAGGAATCAATCCATACATAATTATTAATATCACGCAGTTTGGTTTCATGTGACTAGGACATCAGTCATGCAGTTTATTATCATGTGATAAGGATGAAATAGAGTCTTGTAGTTTAATTTCATATGGTTAGAACCATATTTTATAGAAACCATGAGTAACTAGAGGCTAATCATACCATGATGTTCTAACATACTCTGAATGTGAGGGGAGAAGAAAGTGTAAACCATGATCCTAAGGATTCTCGGATAAGAAGAAATGATATAGGGCATGGAAGCCATTAGGGAATATGGAGATAGGAAAAGACTCTCATGGGGATGAATTTTCCTTTGGTTAATAGGCCTTTTTATAGGCAACTTATGCAGATCTGACTGGGGTATATTGTGCATAGTCAAACAAAGGTGTCTTTAGGACACTGACCCTCAATTTTTGATGATCGAAAGAAGATTATTAAGATCTGAAATTGCATGGGGAATATAGTTTCATGAATGGATGGAATGTGTCTAGGAACACAAGAAACATTCATACCATTATTGAACATAAAGTGAGAAATTCCATACATAGATCTAACACATACGTAGGGGGTCATTTCTATTTCCTTGATAGATCCCTCAATGAGGAAGCCAAAATTAAGATCTCCTACATAGATTCTTGTTTGTATATAGAAGGTGGAAAAATTTTCATTTTCTTTATTCTATGCCTAAGACTAGTACACAGGGAATAGACATCACTATGTATCCAACTAAAACCATAATCAAGATATACATATTTCTTGAGGCACCATGTAGTTTGATGTTATGCAGTAAGGAATTATGTTCCCTGATGTGAAGAATAAATATTACTGTTGGACCAAAGATTAAATATTTGAGTGTCACTATGTATCCTGTGATGGTAGGAATAAATCCACACATTTTTATATAAAAACTATGTAGTTTAAAGCATATGGTAAGGGAACTATCCATGAATTTTAACATATTGCGATAAGGAAATGATTCAACCTATGTGAATGAAGACAAATGTCATGGATCTATGTAATTTAACATCATGTAAGGAGGACACTTGATACAACTTTTATGGTATTACTACCAAGACCATGGAAACCCTAATGTGGATTGATATTACTTGGTAATATGGGGAATCCCCTTCCAAAACTCCTAATCCCAAGCGAGCTATTCTCGGTGTGAGAAACAAGGGATGGGAAAGGTTTATTTGTCACACGGAGGTAATAAAATAGAGGATATATGCATTTTGAATTTGTGGTGATTGGACCAAGATACAGGATCCAGACATTGATACATACCCTATATGGAAAGAAACTAATTCATACATAGTTCTTAATGTAAATATCTCTATATAGGTCAGGGCCATATGTAGGGAGGGGGGAATTTTTTTCCTAGGGTGGATGGGTCCCAAAAAGAAAATCTGGGCATCGTTATGTATCCTATGTGGACAAGAATCAAGCTATACATAGTTCTTGAAAATTTCTCCCTATGTAGATCCAACTCATACACAGGGAGGAGGGAATTTTTATTCTTCATCATTTATAGACTTAGGATTGGAGATCTGGGTGTCTCTACATATCCCATGTGAATAGGAATCAAGCCACACATAGTTCTAAGACCCCATATAGTTTAACGTCATGCATCTAGGATAAATATAACCCAATGTGAAAGAAGGGTAATGTTGTGACAAGTCCAAATAATGGAAGTTTTATCATCTCTATGTATCCTACATGAAAAATAATCAATCCAAACATAGTTCTTGATGTGATTCCTTGCACAGATATGACTCATGCACAAGGAGAAGGGAATTTTTCTTGAAATGGTTTTGTATTTGGGACTTTATTTGGAATCTCCTACATGGATTTAGTTTATATGAAGGGTAGGTATTAAACTTTGTGTATGGAATAGGGTCCCGCCCATTTTTTTCTCTAGTTTTGGAGGTTTCTTTATGAGTATCCTCATAATTTTGGGAACCAATACTATATCTCCTTTGAGGAAAGACCATAGGCGATCCTTTTTGTTAAAAGATCATGAAATTTGGTTTTGATGAACCTCCAAATGGTGAAAGGTATGAAATATATTTTCTTGAAATTCATCCAACTATTTCTAGTATTTCTCATTTGTGGATAGATAATCATATATGGAAACACATAGAGAAGGAAATTGAACTTTGATGGGAAGGACTGCCTCTATCCAATATACTAATGAGTATGGGGTTTCTTATGTGGAAGTGTGGGTCGTGGTCCAATAATCCCATAAGAAATTTCGGAGCTTGTTTAGACATGAATTATTATCTTTATATATGATCTTCTTGATTATATTAGATTGGGTCCTGTTGAAGGCATCTATTTGTCCATTAGCCACTGCATGGTAGCGGGATGAATGACTAGACCTGATTTCATACTCCTAATAAAGTTTTTCCAATTAAAAAGAATATAAATTGGTTTCATTTTCCATCAATATTTTATGAGGGACACCAAATATAGTGATGATGTTGTAATTCACAAAGTTGAGATATTATTTTCACCAACCTCTTTAAGGGGTATGGATTTTTCCTACTTGGAAAAGAGGTCGGTTTCAATGAAAATATACTTGAATTTATTGGACATAGTGAGAGAATATAGTCCCACAACATTCATTTCCCATATATAAAATGGATAGGAGTACTTGGATATGTGAAGAAAATCTGAAGGTTGGTGGTTGAAATTGGTACGAACCTGACATGAATGGCACTTTTTTGGTGAATTTAGTGTAGTATTGAATTATAGTGCGCTACTAGTATCCAAGCCTTAAAATTTAATGGGAATGATTGGATCCTAATCGGTGGTACCCACAGGATTTTGTGTTTACTTATTTCATGACAATGATAGTATCTTATCTATCGATGCACCTAAGAAGGACCCTATCAAGTCTCTTCTTATAGACTACCTTTTTTTTTATTCGTGTCATCATACAAAAAAAATTTAATTGATTATCTTCAGATTTGGTCTCTCCCAAACCTATCTGGTGGGATATCTCCCTTTTTAAGTTAGTCTAAAATGGTTTCCATCCAACCAGTAATAGGATCTTACAGTTTAGGGACAGGGCTAATCTCACTGATTTCTTCCATGTTAGCCTGAATGAATAGTGAGACCACCCGGCAGTGCGCAATGATGATGACTGTTTTATCCCAGTTTGGATTATCAAAAGTTGTGTATTCATTCTCCAATGTATCAACCTAGGAATTTTGTGATCATGGGAGATGATTTAATGTCGTCTCTGAAGGGAAATCCACCATCAGTCCTAAAACGTGTGTTAGAAGGGGTATCAACTCTTCCTTTTTGATAGCATAATCACTGTTAACCTTCTTGTTGACCAGTTATCAATCGAATTTTATTTTCAAGTGTTTTACCTATACCTAAAGTGAAATATCTATCCTTGAAATGAGATCCTAATATTCTACTTCATTGTTCACGCATCCCACCTACAACATGAAGGAGTAAGGAATGACTGTCTTTGCTGGAGATATGAACATGACTCCCAGCCCCACTTTGTTGAGCCTGGGGTCTTCCATTATCTTGACTATTAGGATTCTATATGAATCATCAAATTTCATCTCCCATATTTGGGGGTTTGAACTGATAAAACATCTTCATCAGGTAGTTCAGTGTCCAATGAGGTTATTTCTATCGAGGGTTTTTTTAGGAAATCTGTAAATTCTTGGCCTTTGACTTCTTTCTCATCTATTATATTTATGTCAAACTACTACAGGATGACCACCCACCATGAAAAAAATTTGGTCAACATCAGACAACTAATAATGTATTTGATTGGGTTGTTATGAGAGACCAAATGGATCTCATGATGCTACAAGTAGTGTCTCAGTTTTTGGACTACAGTGATTAGGGCCAAACAACTCTTCTTTATATCGAAGTAACGATATTCATCACCAATCATCATTAGACTGAGATAATAAAGGCTATTTTCACTATCAAAAATGTTATTTTTCATGAGGAAGGTACCTAGTGATCACTCTAAGGCTATCACATAAAAAATGAGTGGTCTTGCTTCGGCAGGAAGTGTTATAACTGGAAGACTTAAGAGATATTTCTTGATATAGTCAAATGCTTCCTAAAAATCATTATTCCACTGATATGTAACCCATTTTTTCATAAACTTGGTGAAGGGAAAACATTTTCCTGCAAGGTTGGATATAAAGTGATTAATGTAGGCCAATTTTCCTTAAAGTACTCTCAACTCAGTGAGGTTGTGAGGAGGTGACATTCCAAGGATATCCTTTGTCTTCTTGGGGATGACTTCAATTCCATGATGACTTATGATGAAGCCGAGAAACTTCCCCATGGTAAAATTGAAATCACATTTCAAGGGGTTTATTTTTAGGATGTGTTGTTGTATTTTATTGAAGATGGTTTCAAGATCTGTCAGGTGGTCCGAGTGTTGTTGAGATTTAACCACCAAGTCATCAACACAACATTCAACATACTTTCCTATGAAGGGTTTAAAGATGCAATGCATGGAACATTGTTATGTGGCACCAACATTCTTCGATCCAAATAGCATTACTTGATAGAAAATACTCCTTGGGGGACCTGAAGAAGGTGACCTCTTCATCTTCTCGGTTCATTTAAATTTGTTTGTATCCTAAATAAACATCCATTAAGGAGAGAGCATGATATCCATATGTTTCATTGATCAAAAGTTCTATGATCAGGATTGGGAAATAATCTTTTGGGAAGTATTGGTTGAGATATCTGAAATAGATAAAGAATCTTATTTTCTTCTTATTTTTTATGGAGACTATATTGGCCATTGATTTGGGATATTTGACCTCTATAATGAAGCTAGATATTATTAAATTTTTAACTTCAGCCTCTATTTTGGTGGCTTTTGTCGAGTGTTTTCTTCTAGATGCTTATTTATAGCCCTGGTAGTCCTCTGGAAGACCCAAGTGGTGAGTGGCCACCTCAACATGAAGGCCTATTATTTTCATGTAGTTTCAGGTGAATACATCTCGATGCTTCCTTAGGAAGAAGGTATATACATATTTTTCAACAGAAGACATGGATGCACTAATCAAAATGGTTCATGGATCTTCTTATGTTCCTAGAGTTATTTCCTTAAGTTCATCAATTGTGGTAGTGACTCCCTCCTCAAATGCTGGAGGGGAATCTCTAAGGTCCTCTTCCTCTTATTAATCACCCTCTTCATCATCTTCATCTAGTTTTGATAGAGAAACAAGTCTTGTAATGAGTTCTATAGATTTAGGAGAGGAATTTATATCTTGTTATTTGGAAGATGAAGCAACTTCCTCTTACCCAACAAACAGTGGTGGGTTTCCCTGAGATTTTGGAGAGAATAGAGTGTGGGATAGGGGAGTGTCTTCATCCTATTTGGGTGACGAGGTTCCCTATTTCTTCTTAGTTGGTTAGGAAAGGACTTCTTGGGGATACAAGCATGGAATAAAGGTGTTTTCATTCGATTATTCACCATTATCTCAGGTGTCAGCATATTTTTCAACACTGTTAGACTCATTGTTCATGACTGAAATCATGAGAACTACTAAACATGTGTCTAAATTTAGACTCATGTGTTCGATATGGTTGATATATAGAATATAATCTTTGACAATACATTTTAAGGGGTCAACTGGGATAATTTCCAGACCATTTGGGGTGGTGACTCAATCCACACCATCAACTAGGGGTTGTTTCCCTTTATCCTGATATAATCATGTGTCGATATAGTGAGATTTGTAGGGCTTGAACGAGGCCTTATCATCAAGAAATGTCCCATTTTTTCAATTAATGTAGTGTTTTGATGCACTGATGGTATAGTGAGGGAATTGCTACATGTTGGTGAAACCAAGATCTTCATAGAAGAACGTCAAAGGACGTGTTTTGCCGAAGAGCCAGAAATTCCATGTCAGCCATGAGGTCTCCAAACTGAGTCTTGAGATTAATTTTTCCTATTGTATTTTTATCACTTTTTTAAAATCCTTGTAGGGTTATGGAGGAAGAAACTAGGATATATTCATTGAATAAAATCTAGTGATGTGTTCACAATGGAATTATATTGACTCTAGAGCCATTTTCGATGAATAATTTTCAGAAATAAATAATATTTATTCTACAGAAAACATGCAAGGGTTTTATGTGTCCATGTATAATTACATGTCCATATTGATCTGTGAAGGAGATAAGTGCATGAAATTCATTAGTATCTATCAAGGGGTGAATCTAGAGGAAGCATATGATCTCAAAATACATTATTTTGTGCCTCCCTAACTCTTGGTGTTTCCTTCTCTGTGTTCCTATTTTCTTGTTTTTTATTGAACTCATTTTTAGTTGATAATAAAATTTTGAAGTTATTAGTATTAGTATCTATCCTATAGACATCGTAAGTGGCCACTTCAGCCAAAACATCTTAGGGGTTAATAAATTATTCTACGATTACTTCCCTGAGGTATTTTTACAAGATCAACACATCAAAGATCAATAGATTGGCTGATAAAAATGATAAATATTTTGGGATGTTATACTTCTTGTATAAAGGATGATACTTACCATCATGAGGATTATATTTTACAAGCACTTCAGGGGATTGAGTATTGGATGTAGATGGATCGACCCTTGAGACAGGAGTTGGAGGTGCTCTTGTTCTTTGTGGGTTGGGCTAAGCAGGTCTGCCTGCACGATGAGGGTGATTAAAAACCTATTCCTCTTAAGATGGATATTCTAGAATGATCAGTTCAAAGTGGATTCTAGAAGGTGCAGAGGTATTTTTCTATTCATGTTGGATATACTGAAGGTATCTTCTATGATTTTCTATAATTTTTTTTATCTAAGTAGGGGTGTGGGAAGAAATTTTGATTCTGTCGTGGTTATTCCTTCCCTGGTATCCTCTGCTTCTGTGGAAACTTCCTTCGGATCATCGATCGGGTGAAGGGAAATTTGGTTTTATTATCATACTCATCATCTGAGAACGAATCCATTAAATTAATGGAATTATTGGAGCTGAAGATAAAATCCTCATCTGGTGAGGAATTTTCCTAAATGATCATTTTTGGTGGTTCTATTTGGAGGTACAATGCCCATACTTTTAGATACGAGGGTATAAAATCTGAGAGGGTCAAATATGAATTTGGCCAAAATTAAAGTCCATCTTCTTGTACATTACCCCTATCTTCTAGTAAAACTACTTTTTGGATGATCAAATTTTAGAGGGTTGTGGGGTTGAAGATGTCAGTTGTGTTGTAGCAGGAGTAACTAGGGGGCATATTTGGTTATTTCAAATATGCTTGAAGAATACCATGATTTTGGTTGATTGACTTTTGAGTCATCAAACTATCTTACTTTTGTGACCTCCTTCTAATTACTTCTTTCCACTCACTTCCTTCATCAGGGGAAGTAGTGAAAACATGAACCACTTGTGTTAGTGCCTTTCTTAGTTTTACTTACCTAGAATCTATAATCTTATGTAGGAGATCTTCAAATATGAGTAATTATGGAATGGGGTGTCCCAGTATTCCAATACAGGGACAATAATCTGGAAATTCATGAGACCCACCTCATCGGCCCTTTTCAACTCCAGTAGGTGGAGTAAATCATAGTCCATAATGAATATAAAGTAGCTACATACTTTATCATCTCAAAACAAGTAAAATTTATTCCTTCATTCCTCGAATTGATTTGTCCTGGGTCCCCTCTACTCATCATATCAATTTAGGGTTTTTATTGATGCCCAAGGGTTCTATATGATATGGTTTACGTTTTAGATATGGAGCATGTGCGATAAAAGGATTAAGTGTAACAGATAATTCCTACTCCTTTCCTGCTCTTTTCCCTGAGATTTGTGGAGTTATCCAGTAGTTGAAGTTAGTCTTCCATATAAATTATTCCATTATTTAAGAAATGACAGATAAATACTAGAATCCAATTCTATATTTCAACAAGATGAGCGGTGTTCATAGATTATCGTAGAGGTTATCAATTCATAGATAAAGCATATACTCCCGGGAGAGTGTCCGGTTCAAGGAATAGGTTAACCCTTTCCATATATTAATGAAATTTGAGACTCTTTCAGTCTATCACTATTTTTATTTTGATAGGTTGCTAATTATTTCTTTCTGTAGCATTGAGCTGAACTATAATAGGAACTACCGATAGAGGTCTTACCATCCTATGATTAACTGATCTAGAAAGCTAGTGTACCACATGAAGGCTGACCCTTGCATGGTCCACATGAAGCATATTATTTTTAATGCTTCTTTTTGTTCTTTAGTTGCCATAATAGGATCAAAATGGGATACATAATGTGTTAGATGTTGTTATGGGTCACCCGAGGCATTGAATATCGGGAACACATGACTCCTAAAATTTGGAGGTGGTGGGGTTTCACTCACCCAATCAAGGTAAGGTTTCTGTTACGGCTGTATTAGTGCACTCTAATCCTATAAAGCTTCGAATAGAGCTACCAATGACTTGATGGTGTCAATAAGAACTTGATGAGTGTTATGTTGAACCTGATCTTCGACTGGTGCAATGAGGGGTAGGATTTAATGTTCTGATTCCTCCATTATTTGTGACAGATATCCAGCTGGGGAAATATTTTGATGATTTTCTTGAGCCAGTTCTAGTTGTTTCCTTAAGGGATATAAATCCTGATATTCTTCCATGAATAGGTCCATGTTAATTGATGGTCCCAGCATAGAGTTGGTAGGATTTCCTATCCTTGATTCAGGTATCTATATGAAGACTTGAAGCTAAGGTAAAATTATTGGAAGTTTATATTGAGGCTCTGCCCATGGAGCATATTCGGTAGGATGACTACCTCAGACCATCTCAGCTTTAATTCACCTCAACTCTTTTATTTCTTTATATTTTTTAGAGAATCTTTCTTCAAGCATTTGGATATTGTTTTTATAGAGAGGAGGCAATGGTTCATACAAAAACATACCTCTATTCTTCTCCCTAGTAGAGATTTGTTGAGAAAGCAGTGGAGATTTGATCAGAAGAAAACCCAAATTCAGGGAGATTCTCTTATTCCTAGTAAGCAAAACTTCATTATTTGTATGGATCAGATTCTAGGTGGAATGATACTCTCCTTTATCCTCTTCATTTGAATAATTTTTCAGTTTCGTCTATAGGATTGATATCCATAATGTTCATCCATTCATAATGCATTGTAGGTGCCACACTATCTTCTGAATAGTAAAAGATATCTTTAAATACTTTGTTGGATATATACCTCCCTTTTTAGGATCCTCGTTAATCTTCTTTATGAATAGTATCTCGTAAGGAACCTCTATGTAGTTTGGTCATACACCTCCCTTCTAAGGGAAATGTGTCACAATAAGGGATGGAATGGGAGAACTCTCTACTTTTAATCCTCCCTAAATGGGAAAATACTGATTTATGATGAATGGTTGATTGAGGTAAAAATGACACCAGCCTCATGGCATGGGGTTTCTCTCATTCTCATGTTATCATGCATCTACCTTGATTTATCTATATTACAGGGGTATTTTGTATTAAAATTTCCCCAGCCCTTTGGTATGGGTATGATTCAGTACTGTGGTGACTGCTGTTGTTGTCACCACTCTCTTGATCTCACGCATTCCTATTCAAATGTGATCCAGATATGGTGTTGGACCTTTACAAAAACTATTTTTTTGAGGACATTAATAGTGCTTGATGATTTGATTCCTTTAGGAGAGAGACCTGCTGCATGTTCTCAATTTCCTGGGTCAGGAGTATTTTGATATATTTCTCTCATTGAGTTTGATGGTTTTGAGAATTAATTCGGGAAAATTATTATTGAGTGTGCCTCCTTTATTAATCTAGGGTTTTGCTTTCCAACTGCCTTAGGATAATGGCATTATAGGATTCCATTTATAGTGGGTTTTTTCTGAATGGGGCATGGGGTGAAATGAAAAGCTCCATGATCTTCCCATCCCTGGATATAAATGCCAGACAGGGCGTCAGTTATTAAATGATGCAACTTATGAAGTGCATTGAGGCTAGTTAGTTGTAGATATTTCATATGCCTCATTGATTGTGGTCTCTGCACAGTCAGAAGGGATTCCTGGTAGATTTGATGGTGAATCTCTCTCAATATTTTGACATGGACTATATACCCTTCGTAAGGTAATAATTTTTCTTTATGGTATAAGATAATTGTCCAAAGATTAATATGAGTGTTGGTTATACATTATTTTGACAACTCCCTTGGTATGTTGAATTGAGAAGTTGTTAAGGGCCAAAATGTAACTTGTATGTTGTCCCTATAAAATTTTATTCTAACAAGAAACATATCCTTTTTTTCTTCTTCCAGAGACTCATATACTTGATCTTTCCAACATGTATTCTTCTTGACTATTTTTTCATAAGTATTGGGCATGGTATAGGTATCATTCGTATGTGAACGGTCTAGGGGTGGCTCGGAGGATGAGCATTTCCCCATACCATTTCCTGGTTGAGAAAGGATATCACTTGTTATTAACAGGGTATCCAACATGTATGGACCCATTATTCCAAGTGCCTTAGAATATGATGGCTTTCTTGTATTTGATTTAGCAAGTAGAGTACCTTCTTGTTGTTTGATATTACCATAGAGAGGGCATTAATAGTGAGTTCGATCATGGTTAGGACTACCATCACAGCCTAACACCCGATTTTAGGGAGAATTTTTGCAGTGTATACTATAGGGAGGACCTTCAAGGTAGATGACAGTAAGGGTAGGAGTAACTTCTTGATATATGATTTTACTGTGGGGAGGACCTTCACAGTGAGTGCCATTATGGTGAGGAATACCATCATAGCTTAGTACCCAACTTCAAGGGGAATTTCTGTAGTGTATACCTTAAGGAGGACCTTTAGGGTGAACAATAACAAGGAAAATACCTTCTTTTATTTGATATTACTATAGGTAGGACCTTCAAAGTGAATTCCATCAGGGAAAGGACTAACATCATAGATTGATGCCTGATTGTAGGGATAATTTATATAGTATATACCATGGAGAGTACCTTTAGGTTAGATGAAATCAAAGGGAGGACCTTATTTCTAATTGATCTTCTGGCTGTGGGGAGGGCTACCATGACAATCATTAGGAGATAAGATCTCATGATTGATCAATTTGTGTCCATGAAGGGAGACTTCATGGTCGATGCTCTGGGGAGGACTTACAGATCTATTGGTAACAATGTTTTAGGGTGGTCCTTTTCAACTTATACTTCCATAATTTGGTAATAGATCAAAAGGATCTTGATCCACCATTGATAGATATTTGATGGATTCACGAAATCCAGCTTCAAGAAGAGTAGGGTCATGAGTTTTCTCTTCATTTTCTAGCTTACTTTGGGCATAATTAATTTTTGAGTGATCTCTTGTGGGAAACTGAGGTCGATTTCTATAAGTGGTGATGTTCACATATAGGTACATGTTTGAGTGGCTTTGGTGGTGTTGTTGGGATAGGCTGATGAGCTTCTTGAGTTCTGGAAATGATATATGCACGCACTGGAGTAGCTTCCAAAGTGGACCGGTGTCCCCTAGTTATATTGGGTATTTTTACTCAATACTGTTTTCCATTCATCACAGAATATTATTGAAAACCCTCTTAGATGGGAGCAGAGATGCAGGTCTATTCTGAAGTGACCAACTCATTATGTGGATGAGCCACCCTACTTGGGGATATGGGGCTATTATCTTAACCCCATGCTACTTCCATGGACATGATTACATATCTGAAAGTTTGTAGGATATGGTCAAGGATTGATATCTGATCCTCCATTATTTCTAGGATGTGTTGAGAGATGTCTTTAGTGGGAATAGGGAATATATTCCATTTATGATGTTGGAGAAGGAATATGTTCCTTCTCCGGTCCTCTATTTATTTCCATTGGGTACTGATAGTTCTTTTATGTGGGTGTAGAGGTATGATTTTGACCCTGTTTTATAACTGGGATACACTAGCTACTTTCTCTGATTACCACCATATTTGACTGGTGGGGTTGACATGAATGAGCAAGAATTTTATTCCACTCATCGGTTTCCATCGTACTTGACTGATGGACTTGATATGAATCTATATGGATTTATATCTAATCATATTTGTTTTCTATTGTATTTAACTGATGGTCTTGATATGAGTGAACATGAATTTGCATCTACTTGTAGTTTTATATCGTATTTGAATGACAGACTTTATATTTGGGAGTATGGATTTTCATATTATCATGTTCCACTATATTCTCATAGCGGGATTTTGTTACTTTGGTGGGGATATATGTATACCTATAATTTTCCATCATATTATACTGACAAGCTTCATTAGGGTGAGCAGGAATATACGTATGCTTGTGGTTTTCCTTCATATTTGACTGACAAGATTCATATTTGTGAACATGAATTTTCATCTTCTCATGTGTCATCATATTCGCATAGCGGGCTTCAGGTTCCTTGGTAGGGATATACATATACCTATAATTTTTAGTCATTTTATTTTGAAGAGCTTCATTAGGGTGAGAAGGAATATATGTCTGCTTGTATTTTTTCCATATTTGACTGGAAGGATTCATCGGTAGGAACAAGGACAATGGTATGTTATTAATTATATAATCTTTTCCCTTTGTGGTACATCCTAGGAACCCGGGTCTACCTGAATTCAGCTGGATCCCATAAAGAAGTATCTTCTTCATAGTGAGGATGATGGGCTACACGGTGTTGGTGGCGACGATTTCCCATAGGGGCCCTTGGGTGGGACCCCTATGCCACTGGGATGAAGCCATTGGTGATGAATTCATTATCCTTATTAAGGAAAGGGAGGAACTCATTATTTCATTCTATATACAGGCACATAAAATGGTTGGAGAAGGCTAGTGGATCCATATGGTTCTGGACCATCGACCATTACTGGGAATACTATTGGTAGGGCTTCATGGACCGGAGGGCTTATCTTCTTGCCTCCAGGGTGGGGAGAGTAACCTTATGGTGGTACTCCCTAACCATTTAATTTTATGCCCAATGTTTAAGATGCTAGGTGGGTGATGAAATCATCATTTTGGTTGAGGACCCGTTCGATGTAGTGGTTGAGGTGTGCTTTGCGAGAGCTTGTGAGATTCCATTGGATTTAAGAGAGTTTTGGTGAAGAGTGCCTATAATATATGTGATAGATACAAGAAAAAAAACCTCATCAAAGTAGTATCTCATGACCAAATACATAATTGATGACTTCATTTGGCCCCCTTATTCTTTTTATATGAAAGGGGCCTTTATCAAGGTTACACTGCCACCTTGGTTAAGGATCCACGTCGGTTTCACCATTTTTTTCCCTTGAAGAACCATTTGTGCCCAAGTGGATTGATTGCAGGGGTTAAGTGGTGTTTAGTCACCGAATTCAGGTATAAAATCTTCAAATGGTCTCTAAAAGTTTTGTTACTAGATCCAATAATTCCCATTGACTCTCACATCCATGATTCATTGACCCACTTTCCAAAGGTAGGAATTCGTTGGGTAACTTGGCCAACATCACTTAAAAATTCACATTGGTAGATATGATGGATATTTAGGATCATCACACCCTTTTGGGGTGAACTATTTCCTATTACAAGACACTCTTAAATATTTAATATATGTTTATGAATCCATGGTTCATTCCCAAGTATGCATACATGGATTACCCTGAGGCAACAATCTATTATGACCACGCATGGGTTTGAAATCATCTATATGTATATGTGGTTATCCATCAATGGAAGTATATGAATTTATCTTAGGTTCTCCATAAATGGAACCCTTTTATGGACAAATCAAATATTATTTATTCATTTATTAGGATAGTTCTACTTTTAAGCCACATGGTGTGGTGCTCTAGAGTTTACCATCATCCAGGGGGATGGGAGTTGTTTTGATGTTGGGATCAAACCCATAAGATGTGATTCCTACAGATCATCATGAGAGGAATTATAAATCACATAGTTTAGTGTCACTTAACATGACACATAACCTTTTAAGGTTGTGTGATGGGGACCCAATCATGTAGTTTAACATCGTGAAGTAAGGGCGTCTAGGTGAAAGGTGTATGGTCAAAGATAGTGTGGGACTTGTGCCTAGGTTTCTTGAGGGACCTAGAATATATATGGTCTCATGGGTGGATATGAATCTACCAAGGATGTGTACTTGAGAACATTAGGGTGGATTTGGATGCTGAGTTTGGACCTCAATGAGGCTTCCTACATATCCCAATTAATTGGGAATAAAATCCCACATAGTTTGGTAGAACTGGGGTTACACCTTAGAGGAGGCCCGTTTGAGACTCAAAGGACATATGGTCTCCAGGTAGGGGAATGATCTTACTAGGGATATGGTCTAGAGGAAATGAGGATGGAATGTGAACATTGGGTTTGGACCATATAAAGGCTTTCTATGTATCCCAATTGGTTGGGAATCAAAGTCCACATAGTTCGGTATGAGTTGGGACTTACACCTATAAAGGAGGCCCATTTAAAGGGGGCATGATTGGGGATTACACATGGAGCTTCCCATTTGAGGAGCATGTTGGTTGGGCTTATGCATGGAAGCTCCCCATATATTTTTGTGTGGTTAGGTCTTATACCGAGTGGGAGGCCCATTTGGAATTGGTTACAGTTGGGGATTATACTGAATGGGAGTCCCGTTTGAGGTTTGGGATCATGTGTATGTCCTGATAACCATTAACCTCTAAGACCACGTAAGTCATGATCTATGTTAAAAACAAGAGGAAGTAGTATATCTGAAGACCACATGATCTATTCAGTATGATAATGGACGAGACTCTGAAGCCTAAAGGGAGAGAGGGGGGCTTCGAGTGTTCATGTCCCCTCTTCTATTGTTTTAACCACAAATTCCATATTTTTTGATCTATCCGACTATGTACCAGGTAGAGGTGAAGAGGATAAAACGTGGTTCCTTCTAAAAGAAATACTAGGGGTTTACTCTAGGAGGAATTCCCTTATGGTTTAGGCCTACTCTTAAGAGGATTCTCATTTGATTTTTGGATAGTCATCCTGTAATCATTGCATGATTCATCTTATGATTGATGTATAAGTCTTCTCATGTTTTTAATATAGGGTATACTATAGTTTAAAGTCATATAGCTCGAATGATGACAACACTATTTAACTTCATGTTGGAAGGACTATGGGAGCATAGTTTAACATCATGTTGTAGGGACTATGGAATCATAGTTTTACATCATGTTGCAGGGATGATGGAAGCAAAGTTTAATTTCATGTTGTAGAGACTATTGAAGGATAGTTTAATGTCATGTTGCGGGGATTATGGATGCATAGTTTAATGTCATGTTTTAGGGATTATTTTCATACAATTTAACATCATGTAGAGAGAAAGTGTTTCGAAAGTTTAACATCACATGGGTAGGATGAGTTAAAGGAAGATGCCTAGAAATAGATGGTGTGGGACTTATGTAAGAGCATCCCTTTCTGGTTCAACCTACCATAGGAATCAAGTGATGAGATTTTATGAGGCATGTGAGGAATGTTTTGACTAATGGTATTAGATGGGATGGATGTTTGGGACGTATATGGTATAATAAAAAATGTTATCAACCATCCCCAAATATTTCATAGTGTGAATCTCCATTTTTCATGGGGGTCAGTGACGGTAGCAAAGGGACCGACCAGTAGTGATCTTGAGTGGGGGTGCAGGCCCTACAGTATAGACCATATGGAGTGATGTTTTTTGAATGGACAAAGGTATGGCCTCATAGAATTTTCTATGAAGGACTGTTTGTGAAGGGAGTCTGCAAAGGGGTTATCTGAAAAGGGCAATCCATGAAACATCATCCGTGAAGTGTCGTTCGTGAAGGGTTTCATGAAAAGGTTTATTATCAAAGTAGATGGTTGTGAAGGTGTGTCTATGAAGGTATGTCTTTGAAGGATCATCTAAATTGGAGAATCCCTGAAGTATCACCTAGTAATAGATATTTTTAAAGGGTTGCACATGAAGCATTTTCTGTGAAGGGAGTCTGCAAGGAAGCATCAGTGAAGCAATTTAATCATTTATGGGTTTAGAAAATGATACCGCATGTCACAAAATACACAGCATCCATATGCCATATTTTGTTTAGGGTCTTCTGCATATGGATCAATTAATGGTGTTCATAATGGACCAACCTTGAATAGTTCATAGGATGGAGTCCTTTAAGTGCTTCGGGTGTGGGATTTCTCCCACACCATCTCTCGATCTTTCATTTGTGGTGTCATTTAAGGTCCCCTCTTGCCTTTTTATAAAGGATAAGTGCAACCAAATACTTGGATAGATGGTCACTTTGATCCATGAGGCCACCATTTGTGGGAGCCCAAGAACAACGTCCAGGCCCACGAACTATTTCATTCATTGGGGATGAAAAAGACCACTCTTACCCACAAATGAGTTGTTGTTTGTGGGGTCAATCATTCATTGGTGCAGAAATCACCATCAAGTACTTGAAATGATTTTTTTTCATTTGAGGGTGATGTTGGTTCATGAAACTCCTCACAAAGTAGTGGAATTACATGCGTAGTGGCGGTCCGCATAGCATTTTTTACTTCATGGGACCAAGTCTTCATCCGTGGTGTCCCTTCCTTTGATCATTTTATTAAAAATATTATTGGGGTTTATTATTTTACCCTTTTATAAATTCATGTAATTATTTTCTTCTTCCCTGAGGAATTTTCAAGACCCAACAGACCTATAACACCGATCTTAAAAAAATATATGAAATATATTTCATTAAATTTAATCTTTTTGATAGCTTAGAAAACACGCAATGCTGAGCCGAAATGAACCATAATATAGTAAACCAATATAAAATATCTGTTAAATCTTTTAATATTAATATTAATTAATTAATTATGAATATTATGGTTATTTTTTTTTATTATAAATAAAATAAATTCATTAAAAATAAAAATAAATGTTTTCTAAAAACCGTGTTTTTTTTTAAAACTAGTTTAGTCACACGTTGATCACATAATTTGAAATTAAGTTTTACCACTTAAAGAAGATTTATTTAAAAAAATTAACTTAATTTTTAAAATCATAATATCCAGATTATCCTAGAATTAATTTTTGGGAAATTTCTAAAAAGTCTCATTTTTGATGAATTGTGAAAAAATACTGTTTTTTATCAAAAACTGTCTTGTAGTTTAAATACATTTTGAGGTCAAATTATATTTTAAATTAGTTTTAAAGTAAAATTAGTTCATTTATATTACAATAAAACTAATTTATTTCATTTTAATAATTTTTTTTAATTAAATTTTGATATTAAAATATTCAATACTTATGAAAATTTTCTCTTTGGAACCCTGCTTTTTCCATCACGTCTGCGAGTATAATTTTAAATTGGTTTATTTCACTTTTGCGAATTGAATTAAAAATTAATAAATTACATATTTAGAATAATAATAAAATATATTATCTAATAAGTTCAAATTATTTTTTGATCATTATGAATAGTAAGTGCAGTAAAAATTAATTACCATGGTTATGGTAAAAACTGATTTATCAAGGGGTTTAACTAAAAAGGTAAGCATTAAAATGACCTACCGTATTGTATAACACCAATTTTCAGGACATATATCCATATTATCACCTATAAGGGTCGATAATGACACATTTTGTATTCTTGGTTAATGATGAAAACATTTGTGTAATTGAATCATTTCCAAAATTCCATGTGTGTTCTCTCCCCCACTTATAAAAGGCCACACACTCTCCCCAGATATTCACACTTAAAAATCCATTTATATTAGAAAATACATTATAAAATAACATAATTACTCCACTAACCACATCATGGATCCCCTTTTTTTATTATAAAGACAATATAGGAAGGTTTTTAATAAAAACCTAAAGAAGTGGTTCGAAGAAGATGTAACGTTCTTAAACAAGCGTTTTTTCTTCTTCCACTACCTTGAATTTGTATTAAACCTTGATTATATAATAAAATCATTATATCATATATATTTATATTTTATTATATTAATGGTATGACCTATATCCATCTACTCTTAAATCGAATGGGAAATGATACCATCGATCGTGTGTGTGGAGTTCTACCACCTCATGAATCGATGTAATTCGTTTTCTACCACCACATTTAAAAGATGAATATAATTATGTATTTATTAAATGTATATTATATTATGATATTATTATGATTATTTAATTTTAATATCACATATTACTTAATACATTCCATTCTATTTAAAATATGATAACCACACTTGTCTGTACGGCAGACTACCGCCTCACGAAGTGTTGTGACTAGTTTTTCACTTATAATTTACATGAAATTTAATAAGGATAAATTTAATAAATATATGTGATATATATCTAATTATATTAATTATATAATATTAATACATCAAAACATTCTTTATCCCTTTACCCATTATGAAAATAATAATGCCACTCGTGTGTATGTATGACCTACCATCACCACGATGTGATGTGATGCATTCTCCATGTTGAAATTTCAATAACGATTATAAAAATTTACATAATGAACAGAAAATATATATATATAACATTATAATAATTATTTATATGATTTAAATATATAATATTTTCAAGAACTAGAACTTTCATCACAAAACACACATGAGAAAACAAGGTAATTGACACCTGAGACAACGAATATAATGAAATATTATTACAAATAGGTGAATAATGATATAAGGGGATAGTGTATGATATTATAAATATAGATATGGTTATGTTATAAATTAATAACATTATTAAAACCATTATATAGTAAGTTAAATTACCTTTAACCAAAAGGAAGTGTCAGGTATGGGACTTCAACTCAATTTTTATTCATTAAGGCATACTACAATGTTATGCACCTAATTTATTTTATATAGTGTATATAATTCCCCATTGACAAGTAATATAATGATTAACTAATAATTCATGGTATAGTATGTTTCAATTTGAAATATTTCATCCAAGGGGACTTGAATTTAAAATTACCCAGTGGAAATGAATTTCATAACTCAGTTTCTTTTTATTGGGTTATATTACTTTTTCATTGTCTGTGATATTCTATGATTTTGTGTGTATTTAATTTTGACTAATTTATGTTTTATAACCACTTTTTTATGTGTATTTACATTTTATACAAATAATCTATTCATTTGTTAAATATCACTTTAATTTTATGATCTTTGTAATGGTTTATTTCACAATATCATTTTAATAGGGATTATTTATAATTGAATTTACATTAAAGGAAATTATTTTATCATTGTCTAATAAAACCAAATTAATTTTTTATCCTATATTTATTCAAGAATATTTCATGTAATATTACCATTTTCCCACTCTTTATAGTTAAAATTATTGAGATTTTTTTAAAAAGATGACTTTATTTCTCTCTCCAGTTGAAACTTTTTTCTTCCAAAACTGGGTTTTCTAAAAATGTTTTCAAAATTATTTTCAAAATTTTTCAAATTAATTATTAAATATAGTTTTAACCATTTCTAATTTTTTACAAAAAAACATTGAATGGAATATTCATTTAATTTTCAAAGAAAGGCCCATTTGTCATATTCTGAAAATATAAATGTAATATATGTTTTAACGGGTATGATATGCATAGAATTTACCTCCATCATGACCAATAAATGAATTAAATAACTAATTATAATTTAAAAGTTTATTTTTAATGAAATTTATTTTTAAAATATTTTGTGAAAATTTATTTTTCAATAAAATATATTTTCAAAGTAAAAAAGAATATTTTCCTCAAGAATGTTTTTAATAAAAATTTTATGGTATTTTCATTAGTAAAAGGAAAAAACACATTTTTTTACTTATAATCCATTGGGGATATATTTAATTGATAACATCCTTATTTATTGTATGGATGGTTTATGATTATTTTGATTAGTTAAATTTTTTAAAATCACTTTCTTGATTTGTTTTTTTAATAAATAACTTTTACTTGAAATATTCACTTTCCTATGATCATTGGACATTAAATTTACCATAAATATCCACATTATTTTTCATGGATATGTTTATTTCATAAAACCATATATCATTTCTACATATGGTGTTCTATATTTAAAGTTGTTTATTTTTCTGGGGAAATATTTTTAAATCTATATTATTTACTCAATACAGATATTAGATGATAATGTACATTGTTCATGAATTAAATTGATTATTAGATATATAAATAAATTTTATACATGTAGTTATGTGTATTACCAAGAATTATATATCCCCTCAATGCATTAGTAGTCTCATAAGTAAAATCATAAATCTAGCATTAAACAGTTTTCTACCTATAGTTTTAAACTATCTTGTGAAAGGTCATTATATTAGAGATATTATGATGCATGAGATTATGATGTTAAATAATTAATCATTTAATTTATTGAGAATTCATTCATTATTATTATCCACAATATTTTCCTAACTATATTATCTTTTTATGAATTTCATTCATAGATTATTGATTAATTGACATGAATTTTCATTTATTTTCCTTCCCATATTGATTATGAATTATATATTCATGATATTAAAGTTATTTAAATGACTTGTATGATTATTTATTTACCTTTAAATATTTATTATTCATCATCTATTCATGATAGTTATGTTATTTAAATTTAATGTGTTTTTATTTATTTATCTTTCGATATTAATTATTCCTTATTTAATCATAATTTTCAAGTTATTAATTAAATTGAACATGTGTTCAGATATTTAACTTGAAATATTGATTATTATATATATATTATTCCTTATTTACTCATGATGGATTCCACTTTACATAAATCTTACTCAGTATATGAGTTCACCCTTATTTCTTCCTTCCCTATAAATCCTAAAAGTGTACTTTGAATGATATGTAAGGATATTATAGAAGGAATAATGATATTATCCAAAAATATTATTTTATAATTTATGTATTAAAATATAATTTAATAATCATGTATTTATCTAGTTTACCTAGACTACTAAGCTATTACATCATTCAGGATGCAGTTCCTTATATCATATTCCAATGTAATAAAGTAGAGACTAGCTAGGTTACTGGGTCATGGGTCATTACAATTGGTACCTAAGGTAGTTTAGTTATAAGTATAACATATTTTATTTTATTTTAAGGTATTGTATTGTTTTGTTTTTTTTTCTTGTATTTTCCCTTGGTTTTCCCGGGAGTGTTTTTTAGAAAAATGGAATTTTTGGACCCTACAACAGTTAGCGTACAGTTTCTGCATGGTTAGGGGAAACCATGAACTAGCCTAGGATAAGTGGTGTGCCATGGATAGTGGAAATGTCTAGGACACACCACCTTCCACTTGGAAGTGCTCCCTCCACTAGGAAACTTTGTGGCCAGTTTCCTCTTGGATAGAGGATACAACTTAGTTGCCACCCGATTTGGAAAACTACGTGGGTTAACCATGGGGCTTGCCCAGTTCATTAAAAATTATAAATTTACCTTTCTTACCTTCCCCATTATAACCCTAAATCATCCCTAATTTGATCCATATGGGATTTTCCACCCTAGGGGCTTCCTCATCTCCCTCTTACCACCCTTGAACTCCAATTGTTTGGTGGATTTGGCCTAGGATCTTTAAGAAACATCAAGTAAGTCCCCCTTTTCCTAATTTCTTCCTTTCTCTAGGGTTTTTCTTCCTTATTTCTTGGTTTATATTTAATATAGTGGGTTTGATGACATAATAAGGGTTAAATCTTGAGATTTTGGGTAAGATATTGATTATTTTGGTTCAATATTTCCTTTATAGGGTTTCTTTGTGACGTGGTTGTGCTTTTCCATTGGAATCTGAGAGTTTTCAAACTTGAGGTAAGTCATTACATGTTTTATAATTATTTTATGATTTTGGAAAGCTTTCATTTCTCCTTGAATCTGTTTTTTGGATTTTGTGAAAGTTGAGAAATGTTTCTTCAAAAGTATTTGTGGTGCGTATATGTTGAAAGTTTGTTTTTTTAAATGAAATTAGTTGTGATTCATGAATTCTTCCTTATTATGATTTAAAAATTAATTCTATATGTAATATGTTTAAGTGGTGTGAACTGCGTTCCCAAATGGTTTTGGTGTGCGTATGAATTTGTAAGAGGTTTTTTCTATAAAATTGATGGTTTTTCATGTGTATTCATGAGTGTTTATGTGTGTATGTGAAGGTGGTGATCTTTGTGAAATTGAAAAATTTGAGCAGAAAGGAAATCCTAGGTATCAAAATGGGCAGACAAAGACTAGTACACTAGTTGGATCGGAGGGGCTGAGGCCCGATTACTTTTAATAGGATTGATGATAAAAATATAACTAAAATTGGAAATGATTTAGAATAACTTGAACTTTGTATGGATTTCTCTCTAGTGGATCATGAATGAGGACACTGTGGGTTATGTTTTCTATACCATGTTTCACTGATATATGAGGTTCCTAGGGTCCCACTAATTCTAGTACCTATATGTATTTCCCATTATGTGGTGCTCTCTTGTGATGTGGTGCTCACCGTCGACATACGGTGGACCTTGTTTTCTTAATAAATTCAAATCATGGTTCCTTTGAAATTTTTTCCTTTAAAATGTTTTTCTTAAAATATTTAATTGAGGGGATTTCCATTATTTTTCTTAAAACTTTCATATTAATTTATCTTCTAATTTTATGGAATGGAATATTTATTTTGTGTGTTATCATACTAGGCTTTTCCTCACAACCTATATACACCCTTGGGTTTATGTAGACTTTGTCATGTATGAAGAAAGTAAAGGCAATATGTTCTGTGGTGGTGATGGTGGATTAAGTTTCTAAGGGTGCTTTTTGGAAGTTGTTGGTGTAGGTGTCTTGAGAGAGATGGCCCTATTGTTTCATAGAGGTTTTTAGGTTATTCAGTTGGTTCCACGCCATATTTTTGTAGTTTTTGTTTTTGGTTAATGTTGTAAAATTTTTAACCTGAATTGTAGTATCTATTTTAGTTATGGATATTAATCTTGGGATGATATTTCATTTTGAGTATCATTCTTGATTATTTACCTTGGGGGAAATCATTCCCAAAAGTGCATTATCGATACCCAATAACTAGTTACCAGCCTGTGGGGATCAAGAATGCACTTTAGGCCTTTCCATGAGCTGGGATGGGTGTTAGGTTGGATGAAAATTCGGTTTGGTTTTTGAAAAAATTGCATTAGAGAATATTTTCACCCTTTCTTTAGATCTTGTTATTTAAGAAGATTTTGGATAGACTATAGTTAGGATTGTCGAGGCTTGAGGTTTGGTTATTAGTGGGGTTTTTGTCCAAAACACCTCATAATAGGCCTTGATTTCCCATGGGATTTTGGGAATTTGTTTGGCTTCTCCTATATTTGAGAAATACAAGTTATATACTATATATCGACACCATGTGGGGATGGATTAGTTTGGTTTGATTTTTTATTGTGATGAATTTGATTTTTTATGACTTATGGAATTGTTTGGATTATGTTTTTTTGTTAAAAATTTTAATAATAGTTTATTGATAGGTTTTCCTTGTGGTTGTTTCTTGATGTAGAAATATGCTTCCCAGAAGACCTCCTGTGCAGCCACTGGAAGAGGAGGAATAAAGTACTCCCTCACCGATTGATTAGATACTAGAGAAATCCATGGTTTAATCTATCCAAGAATTGGTTCAGGGAGTAGGCCATATAACTTCACTAGTTAGGGAAGCCTAATCATGTCTAGAAAATGAAAAATCCCAAGAGTTCCTCAAGAACAAGTCTCTTTTATTTCAGGTTAGCACAGATCCCCAAGAGGCAAAGGAGTGGCTTGAGAAAATAGAGAGTATGTTTTTGTTTCTTGAAACTTTTGAAGAAATGAAGGTGAAGTGTGCTTCATTTTTGTTGGAAGGTCCCATTCATAGGTGGTGGGACTTAGTGGTTCAAGTTGGGAATCATGATAATATGGGTTATAAGGATTTAAAGGTAGTATTCAATGAGTAGTATCACCCAGGGACCTTGGACTTCCCCATGACCTGTGAATTTTTGGATCTCCACCAGGGGGATTATAATGATATAGAGTATGAAAATTTCTTAATATAGATGGTTTGGATCACACCTGAAGTGGTTTCCCAAGAGAAGATAAAGGCTCAAAATTTTGAAATGGGGTTACAGTCAGATATCTAATCTCAAGTATTCTTTTTTATGTTGAAGAGTTAAGCAGAGGTGGTTGATCATGATTTGATGGTGTAGATCAATTATGGTGGAAACTCTAGTTTTTTTGGATTAGTTCCAACGATGGACTAAGGTAGTGAAAGTTCATCTGAGAAGAATAGGAAGTAGTAGGAGTAGGAGAATAAGGGAGGTGATAGTTCAGGCCATCCATCCCAACCCCTTTCATCTGTGGCTATGAGATATGGATCAGTTCTATGTCATCAGTGTGGAAAGGTAGGGAATGTGAAATCTATATGTTCATCTCCACCCAAACCATGCCATCAGTGTTGGACTATAACAACCTAGTCTTGGTATAAATTAACATTACATAACATTTTTTTAATACTTAAAACTTTATACAAACAGACTCCCAAAGACCGTACTAGTATAGTGCCTTTGGAAACATGTAAACTTAAACACTTATACATAAGTAAGATACATTATCTCCCACTAGGTTAGACTTAACTATAACCCTTATCAAAAATATTAAACATAATATATATCTTCATAACTTGGGGAAGGAAATAGAAAAAGGGGTGATCTCAAATACTCAATAAAGGTAAAAAAGGGAGATATGTAAGCATACTCAGGAGCATAAGGGTATGAGAACATGATCATGAAAATATAAGATCAAACCCAACATATCAAAGATCATATACATGAATCATGACATAAAGATTAGAATTTCATAAGGCATGAATCTTAAGAAAATAAATAACATAAGACATGAAAGCATAACATAGGAATAAAACGTGGAATTTTGGAAGACACATAAGTATATATAATGATTTCCATAGTAGTTAAGGAATTGTTGTTGAGACCATCTTAGTGGACAAAGTCTTTTACTGAACCAAGTTTACACCCCATTCCAACCCTATATTACTGAATCGAGTTCGCCCCTCATTCCATCCCTATATTACCAAACCATTTTAATTTCCTATTCCATCCCTATAATACTGAACCAAGTTCATTTCTCATTCCATCCATGTCTATCTCATGTGATATAAATCTTTACCCATTGCATTTTATGGTGATATAGGTCCCACCCATATCATAGTGAAATCATACATACATGTTCCACAAAATCATAAACAATAATATCATAACCCATGAAATTAAATGGGTATCATAAACATGTAATCATATCATAACCTATGTAAAAAAGCTATAAGTTTTGTACTCATTTCATCATAAGCATAAACCATGAAAAGAAGTGGGTTTCAAAAGCGTATAACATGTAAAAGAGAGACAATTTTCATAAACATCATGCCATAAAAACATAATACATTCAGAGAAAGAATATGAATGGAAACATTGAATAATTTTCCCCCAAAAGGAATGAGTAACACTATTAGATGTTATCTTAGATAGGAAATAATTTTGAAATAACTTTTAAAAAAATTTCTTGAGTAAAATATTATTTCTACATTAAAAAATGTTTTTTAAAACATAAAACCTTTTGTAAAACTTTTTGTTTGAAAATATATTTGAAAATTTATAAAGGAATAATTGAAAACTATATTTTTTTAAAAATCCTTTTTCCCTTTAAAACAAGTTTCAAATATCTTTTGAAAACATTTTTTAAAATATTGTTTTTGAATACAATAGATTTCTGGAAGAAGAGAGAGAGAGAGAGTCATATTTTAATTTAAAAAATTATATTAAGTACCAAAGAGTGAAAAAATGGTCCTAATACATGAGGATATCTTGAATAACCCAAGGAGAATAAAACTCGTGATTTTTCTTGAGATATGGATCATAATATTTCATCAAAGGAAACATAAATATAAAGAATCTTGAAAAGAGATGAGATTGTATCAATAAACTCTTATAACTTGGTAACTTGGGATCATACTCTCCATGAAAGAAAAAAAAATTAAATGAACCTTAAAATATCATGAAATAAATAAAATTCATGATATAACATGTAAAATGGAAATATATACACCTCAAAAGAGAATTTAGGCATATAACAAAACATGAGGCTCAAAGAAGGAAAATTGAGACAGAACTATTTTACCGATTTGGTAACTCTTGAAACTTAAGCCCCTTGAAATAAAGATCATAGAATGGATATGTGAATAACAAAAAATTTACGTATAAGATACATAGAATACAATCATTGTAAGTACATACACCACACAAAAGGAAAGAGTGGAGAACATATCATCTATCTCACAAAAATAAAAAGTGAGATGAAATCCCCTTACCATGTGTCTTGATTATCGTCATACTCATTCAAAACACCTATAAAATAAATATAAATTTATTATAAATATCCTACAGAACCATACTCTTATATATAATACCATATATTTTTTATCATGACCTTATATTACCAACTTGTTAACAATCCTATGTTAAGGTTTCACTTTGGGTAATATTCGTTTTATTCTTTGCATGTGTCTTAAATTGTTATATCTTTGATACTTATATTTTATATAATGATTTAAATAATTTAAACCATGATATACACATCATTAATATAAATTATATTTATATTATAATAATATATATAATATATAATTTTGAAATGGAACACACCATTCATAGAGACAGTACACGTGAACACTATTTTCGTTTAATTTTCATGTTGAAAGAAAGAAACTAAAATAAATATAGGTATATATATATAATTATTAAAGAAGATTTATGATATCATATATATATTATATATTCACTAAAACCATCCTGAATACAATAAATGTAGTTTAATAATGAATCATATCGCTTGTGGGGGGGTAGTCCACACTTCCTCAAAAAAATTATTCGTATTAATACCAAATGGAAAGTAGAAAGATATGTGTTATAAAAGTAATATATAAGATTAAAGAAATAATACATAAAATATATAATATATATAAATATAGTGTCCATACTAATTTACACCATGAGAAGAGGTAAGGAAAATTTAACAATCATCGTTTAGTGTGGTGGTAGTTCACTGTACACACAAACAGTATGTTCGTTACTCATTAGATGGAGGTGTGTGTAAGTATTAGTCAAAAACTTAGCATAAAAACATAATAGTATATTTATAATAATTTTATTTAATACAATAATGTAATAAATAGAGTTTATGGGGTGTATAAAGAAAATAAAATAAAGGAGCTTGAGAGAATATATTACCTCTTAATAGGGTAACTTCTTTTGGTTTGTGCGAAAAAGATTCCTTGGATTGAATTATTCCCAAGGTAAGGATTATATTAGGAAGGTAGGATTTATAATAATTGTATTGGGTATATCTTGTCCTAAATTAATATGTTTTATATATGTGAATAAGTGGGAGAGGTGGTGGACTTTTATAGAGAAAGGAAAAGGGCTCACTTTAAAATTTTGAAAACAAGTTAGGTGTACACATGTTCTTGTCTAAAAAGAGTCATAAAAAACCAATATAAATCAATAATGGAAGTTTTATTTCCAAAATATGGACATAAAATGTGTTTTTAACAAGTGTATAGGTCATTTGGTCCCCTAATATTAAATTTTATTCACTAATTATGTTTAATTTGACCTTAATCACTGTGATTAATTTAAATCACTTTTAATAATAATTTTAATAAAAAATCAATATTATATAATTAGAATATAAATATTATACTTATTATAAAGGTTTATGTTGGTTTTTCAAAATTAAATTCATAGAAGAGGCAAAATTAATATTAATTCTAATCCCGTAGACGAGATGAAATTACGAGTTTTTATAGTAGAAAGAAGTTCAGAAGTTTATTAAGTTTTTATATTCAATTTAAAAGTTAAATTGATTATAATTACCTAATTATATTAATTGATGTATAATTGATCTAATTTTACATTAAAAAAATTAAAATACAATTTAACATTTATAATTATTTAATCAAAAAGGAAATTTTTAACTAACAAATAGTATTTTTCACTATTCATCAAAAAATGAAGTTTCTCATAAAAATCACAAAAATTCACCCTAATATAATTTATACATTATAAATTAAAAAAAATTATTTTATCAAATTAAATTTCTAAATTTTTCTAAACTAATTTAATTATTTTTGAGAGAAGGATATTAAAAGTTGTTTGAAAAAATAGCATTTTTAAACATATAAGGACTTTACCAAAAATTATATATTTCATTATAAATATTTTTTATTTATATACAAACATTATAAAAAATATTTTAAAATTAGTTATTACTATTAATATTACTAAGTTTAACAGAAAGGTTATAATTATCTCATTTAAATAATTATAATAACAAAATGATGTTTCATATAAACATCAGTGTATTGTGTAATGTACACCAAGTTGTTATTGCATGTAACATACACCAAGTCGATGTTACATGTAACATACACCGAGTTGGTTCTATGTAATGTGCATCAAGTCAGTTCCATGTGGAAGGAATGTTTGACTTAGTGCATTTTAAGACATAAATAAAAATTTAATTTATTCGAAAAAAAAGATCCATAAAAACTCGAGGTGTTACAAGGAGTATGGGAAAATTGAAGCAGTTTTTAAGAGATACTCATACTTATTAGAGTGGATTAGGTTCCATGGTATTCAAAGGGATATCGGTCCAATCATATCCATCCAAGACAAAAAGTTCTCGATTTAGTGGTCATGGTAGTAGGGCTAGATCTTCTTTAGGGAAAATCCAATTTAAGGAAGAGTCGTAGGTTAGTAGTAATTCTCAAGCCCAATAAGAGATGATGAATCTTAATTTCAAGAATCAAGTTGCAAGAAAATATAATGTAGGGAATTTTATAGTTCTAGTTACCATTCTTATTGCATCTTCTTTAGTCATTACCTTGTTTGATACTAGTGCCTCTGTTTCTTTTATTTCTTCCCATCTTGTGGATGTGTCAAAATTGTCAAATGAGATTATGCCACATGAGATGGAGTTGGTGATACCATTGGGTAAGAATCTTGAGAAAGGTTTTAGGTGTCCATATTGCACACTCACTATGTTAGGGGTTGTTCTAGAATGGGATTTTCTAGTTTTAGAGATGGAGATGTTTGATGTGATCCTTGGTATATACTTGAGGGTTCATTTTTAGGAAAAAAATTGATTGTTATCGGTGACGAGTAAATTTTGTGGCACCTGATTAGAGCACCCATGTTTTTATGGGTGATTGGGATCCTTGATCGATATGTTTTGGACCTCCACTTATGGAATTGGGAAACCTCATTTTTTATATCTCGTCACTCACATTGGAGGACGATGATAGTGCTCCTGAGGGTGGATTACCTCCTATAGTGGATGAGTTTCAAATTTTATTTCCAGATGAATTTTTGGATTTTCCTCTAGAGAATGACATGGATTTCTCAATTGATTTGGCCTTAAGAACACATCTTATATATCTTCCCTCATGCTGCATGGTTTCCACCGAGTTGAGGGAATTAAATGTATAACTGGATGATTTTCAATCCAAAGGATTCATTAACCAGAGTGTCTCACCTTGAACCAGACTTGTCTTTTTTTCTAATAAGGATGATAGATAAATCTAGTTATTTATTGATTACCATAATCTAAATAAGGTAATAATCAATAAACAAATACCTATTTCCCCATATTTATGATCTTTTCAATCAACTTAAGGGGGCGAGGTAGTTTTCCAAGATCTATTTTCATTTCGGGTATCACCAAAACATAATAAGAGAGGAGGATGTTCCAAAAATATATTTCCAAATAAGGTATGACCACTTTAAGTACTTGTTCATGCCCTTAGGATGAACAATGCTCCATTAGTCATTAAGGTAATTTTGAACCGAGTGTTCCACCGGTATTTTGACTCTTTTTTTGGTAATTTTGGACGATATCCTAGTCTATTCTGGGGCTGAGGAGGAACATGTGTGGCATTTGAGGATTGTGTTGGGTTCTCTTCAGGATCATATCCTCTATGTGAATATTTCCAAGTGCACCTTCTAGAACCAGGAAGTGATGTTTCTGGGTCATGTAGTCTCAGAACAAGGGGTTTCATTGGACCCTTATAAGAATAGTGTAGTGATGTCATGAGCATAGTCGAATAATTGTTTCATGATCATAAGTTTTATGGGCCTGATAGGGTATTATATACTATTTATTTGGGATTTCTATTATATTTCTTCACCCATGATGATTCTTACCTTAAAAGAGGTAAACTTTTAGTGGATCCCAGAGTGTCAGACATCCTTTTAAGTGATTAAGTGGCGGTTGAACAAATCCACTTTTCTAATTTTTTCCAAAATCTAGAAAGGGATATGTGGTGTATTGTGAAGCCTCAGACATGGGTATTGGTTTTGTGCTGATATAGGATGATAATGTGTGGGAATATAGATCTCACCAACTTCGACCACATGTAAAGAACTACCTAACCCGTGACATGGAGTTAGTGGATATGATGCATGACTTGAAGACATGGAGTCGTTATTTATTTGGGGATAAGTTTGTAGTCTGCTCAGATCATATGATTTTATCCTGTATTTTTTCTTAGAATGATTTGAATTTGAGGTAGAGTTTTTGGGTCGAGTACCTTTAGGGGTTCTATTTTGATTTCATCTATATCCTATGTAAAGTTAATGTGGTTGTAGATGCCCTGAGTAGGAAAGCTCCAGTGTAAGAATTGAAGAATTCCAGTGATGGGTGGAATTTTATGGACCTTATTTCCCAATTGCATCTAGAAAACAAAGAGCATAATATATGTGAATTATTGACTAGTGTTTAGTTGACACCTTCCATTATAAAATTGATTAGGAAATAGCAGTCGAATGATGAGTTGTGACAGTATTCTATGCAGCTCCTAAAAGTTGGGGAGGTGCTGTGTGAATGGTCATTGTCTCCTGAAGGATATTTGTGCTTTAGGGGTCCTTCATGGTGACATTGTCATTGTAGAAACTGGTGATGTATGAGATCCACTAGTCTTAGTGGTCTATTTATCCTAGGACCGCAAAGATGTTTTATGATACACACCGTCAGTTATGGTATCTGGGTATGAGAAAAGATATAAACAACTTTGTATCCAGGTGTTACATGTGTTTGAAAGTTAAAAAAGAGAATCAAAGGCCCTACATTGTCTTCAAACCTTACCCATACCTACCTTGAAGTGGGAGGAATTCACGATGTATTTCATCATCGTCTAACCTCATAAAACATGGGGAAGGAATTCCATTTGGGTAGTGATTGAACATCTGGCCAAATTATCCCACTTTATTCCGATCAGGGATTCAACCAAAGTGGATGAATTGGAATGGTTGTATGTGCAGAAGATAGTGAGGATTCAGGGTGCGTCATATGCTTCCATTTTAAATAGGGACCCCTATATTACATTGATATTTTGGGAAGGCCTCTAGAATGAAATGGGGTCATAGATCAAGCTGAGTAAGACATAACATCCTCAAACGAATGGTCAGATAGAGAAGGAAAATCAAATTCTCGAGGACATGATCTAGGAATGTGTGTTGTATTTAATAGTCTCTTGGGATATCCATTTGGGGTTGATAGAGTTTTAATATAATAATATTTACCAATCCTAAATTAGTATGGATCCTTTTGAGGTTATTTATGTTTTTTCATGTTGTTCCCCTTTATCCAGGGCTGAGGTGGGTGAGATATCATTATTAGGGCCGATCCTTGTGCATGAAATATTTGATAAAATCAAGTTGATCGGGTAATATTTTTTGATGTATTAGAGTTTACATAAGTCTTGTTCATATCATAGGTTTTGAGCCTTATAATTCTCTATGGGTAACCGAGTGTTTTAGAAAGTGGCACCACACTTGGGTCACTATCATTTGGGTAAGAAAGGGAAGATAACCGTCTTACATTTTGAGATTACTGATAGATTTGGTAGGGTGGAATACGAGTTATATTTTATGTATTATTTCTCATCAATTCATGAGGTGTTCCATGTCTCTTAGTTAAATAAATATAATCTAGATCCATCTCACGTGCTAAATTGGGAAGAATTGGAGTTAGAACCAAATTTGTCTGTGTTTGAGCGGCCAATATAAATTATGGATTCCCAAGAGAATGTTCTTTAAGGTAAATCCATATTATTGGTCTGATTTATTCAAAATATTAGTAATTATGATCATGATACTTGGTAAGGGAAGTCTTGAGTAGAGGATAAATTTCCATCTTTTCTCTTTAATCAGACCCATGAATGAGTTTTCGAGGGAAAAAAGTTTTCTTGGTGGGGAGAATTGTCACATATGTGATTTTATTTTGAGGTATTGTTTTGTTTATTTTTGGTCTTGTATTTATCCCATGGTTTTCCTTAGAGTTTTTTAGAGAAAAATATAATTTTTTGACTCTACAGTAGGTGGTATATGGTTGATGCAGTGTTAGGGGAAACTGTGTGCCAACCTAGGAGAAACCATACTCCCTAGATAGTTGCACTGTTCAAGACACACAACCTATCGTATGGGTGTCCACCCACCCCTAGGAAACCATGCATCCGATTTCCTCTTGAATAGAGGAGACTGCACCATTGCTGCATAGTTTGGAAAACTGTGCAAGAAAACTGTGCAACCTATCCAAGTCATTACAATCTGAAAATTTACCTTTTTTTCTTCCCTCGTTTTAACCCAAAATCACCACTAATTCAAGCCAAAAGTGATTTTCCTCCCTAGGATATTATTCTTCTCCCTCTTATCCCCCTTGAAATCTATTTTTTGGTTGGATTTGTCCTTGGATCTTCAAGAAACATCAATTAAGTCTCTATTTTCTTGATTTCTTCATTATTCTAGGGATTTTCTTCCTTATTCTATGGGTTTTCTTCCCAATTTTTTGGGTTATCTTTCATCCAGAGGGTTTTATGACCTAATAAGGGTTTAATATTGAGATTTTGGGTATAATATTGATGGTTTTGGTTTGATATTACCTTTATAGAGTTTCTTTGAGGTACATTTTTGGTTTTCCACCGGATTCCAAGAGTTTCCAAGCATGAGGTAGGTTATTCCATGTTTTAGAATTATTAGATGATTTTGGTATTTTTCTTATTACTTGAATGTGTTCTATAGATTTTATGAAATGTAAAAAATGTATTTTCAAAAGTATTTGTGGTGTGTATATGTTGATAGTTGGTTTTATCAAGTAAATTGATTTTGATTCATGTGTTCTTCTTTGTCGTGCTTAAAAGATATGTTCTATAATTTGTGTAAGTGGTGAGAATTGTGTTTCTAAATGGTTTTTGTGTGTATATGAATTTAAAATAGGTTTTTACTATGAAAATTAATGTATTTTTATGTGTATTCATGATGCTTGATGTGAGTATGTGAATGTGGTGATCTATGTGACATGGGAAGTGTAAAGTTGAGAATAAATAAAATCCTAGGTATCCAGGTGTGTGGACTAGGACCATTATGTTAGTTGGATTGATGTGGCTGAGGTCTAATTTCTTCTATAAGGATTTACAATAAAACAAGAAGTAAAATTAATAATGATTTGTAACCACTTGAACTTTGGATTAATTCCTCTTTAATGGTTCAGGCATGAGGACATTGTGGGTTATGGTCGCTATACCATGTTTCACCAAGATATGAGGATCCTAAGTTCCCAATAGTTCTAGTACCTATAAGGATTTATTGTGGTGTGGTTCTATCTTGTGGTGTGGTTCTCACCATCGGCATACGATGAACCATGTTTTCTTAATAAATGAAAAGAATAGTTCCTTTAAAATTATTTCCTTTAAAATGTTTTCCTTAAAATATTTACTTGAGGGAGTCTATGTTCTTTTTCTTAAAATTTTTATGTTAATTTATCATCTAATGTTATGTAATGGAATATTTATTTTGGGTGTTATCCTACTAGGTTTTGGATCACACCCTACATACAACCTTGGGTGTATGTATACATTTTTATGTATGACCCAGGTAAAGGAAAGATGTTTCATGGTGGTGATGGTGGATCCAGTTACTAGGGGTCCTTTCTGGAAGGTGTTAGTGCAGATGTATTGAGGGTGATGACCCACTTGTTGCATGGAGGTTTTTGGGTTTTGCGATTGGTCTTATTCCCTATTTGGGTACTTTTGGTTTTTGGTTAAAGTTTTAAAATATTTAACTTGAATTTTTACTTCTATTTTGGTTATTGATATTGATCATGGGATGATTTTTTATTTTTGTATTGTTCTTGATTGTCTACCTTGGGTGAAATCATTCTCAAAAGTTAAGTGTCGATCCCCAGACACTAGTTTCCAACCCATGGGGATTGGGAACGCCCTTAGAGCCTTGCCATGAACTGTTCTAGGTGGAAGTTTTTATGGAACTCTAGTTTGGTTTTTGATAGAAAACAATAGGAACTATATTTAGTAAAACATAGATTAGGGAACATAACCCTATGATAGACCATGTGGATAAGTATTTAAGAACATCGAAAAGAGTTATTAAGGTAGATATGATGTGGGTTTTTCTGGAAATACATCCCTGTATGGATACTAAAAGTGGGAGCAGTTCTAGAACAGATGTACCTATGGTAATAATTCTGAAAAATTCAAATTATACTTGACTCAAGCATTACCTATTACATGACAATGGTCCTTATGACACACCTGGTTTGATACTCTTTGGAGACATGCTTTTGATAATTCATATTTTCTTTACAAACCATTATGGAGGATTTGAATAGATGATGAGAACAAATGACCTAGTTTAAACATAAGGTAAATTAGATTGAAAATTTTGTGAAATGGTTTTGACATACTATAACGATTATATAGTTTTACCACTATAATTATTGTTTCTCACACTATTATTTTTGGTTTTATTCAATGGCTAGAACCCATAGGAATTTGTGTTAACATTGAATATAAAGTACAATGTGGTGACTATGAGAAACCAAATGGGATGATGAATTAAGTTAAAGATAACATGATTATGATTAATTAGTTAACCTGAAATATGATTAACAACCTATAACTTAACCAAATATCAAACTCACCAAAAAAGTGAAGGATGGAGTTTTTTAAGAGCTCAAGTGGTGGAGAAATTAGAGGAAAGAAGGATCAAATTAATTCATGATAGAAATGTGGAAATAGAAACCTAGGAAAGTGCCTCAAAATAATTGGAAATTGTTTTACGTGTGGAAAATAAGAAAAAAAGTGATGAGTTACCTATGAAAAATGAAGAGTTTGATGGAAGTAAATAAATCTCATTCTAGGGATCTATTTATAGTTTTTGCCTTATATATTTTGAACTGAGAAATTGTCTAAGTTAATTAATTATTATAATGGTTAAACCTTTGACCAAGGAAGGACCTATATTGGAATAAATTGGTTAAAGTATTTATTTATTGGGATTCTAAAATTATTTTGTAGAAGTATTTTTACTAATCTTATTTTTTTATAAGAATCATGAAACATATAAGGATTATGTTACATTTTAAAATCACGAATATATTAATTAACAATAAGAATTTTGGATACCATCATGGGTTTAAGAGTTTAAGATTTATAATGAGTTCATATTCTTAAACATCCCTTTTTAGGTTTTATGTGATGGGAGTATACTAATATTAAGGATATTTTTGGAGACATTTATGGAAATACAACCCATTATCTAAGTATATGTTTTAGTGAAAAAAATTATTAAATAACGAATTCCTTTAATTTTGTGGGAATAAGTTTAAAGGTATTAGTTTCCATTAGGGTCTATCTTATCTTTTATGTTGAGTTTATTATGATTTATTACACTTTCTAAATGTTATAGTAATTATATTAACATGGTTTTATAAAAAGGAAAACCCATATACGAGTTGACAACATGTCACATATGGTAAGGTCGTGAGGCTTTAAATGAAAACTAAAGTATGATAAGGGTTTAGAGACTACCACTGTCCTACATGATGTTTTTGTTAATATTTTGTTGTTATTACTTAAATGATTTTATGAATAAATACTAACAATGAACTAGTGGTCTTACTGTTGAGGTTTAAAGATTAATGTATTATATTAGATAAATTTCACTAACCATATTTATTTTGGAAAATATCTATAGATATAAGGAAATTATTGTCACTATTTTAGGGACCATATGATCCATTATAAGTAAATTTTAGTGATTTGGGCATAAAAAAATCATTTTTGGATATTCATATCTAGTAGTAAGAAATTAATTGTAAATTGATCAATTCACATCCAAATTATGAAATAATTCTCAGGAAATAGGAATATATCAAGTAAGTATATTTCCCTATATTTTTATACATTAAAATAGTTCCCAAACCTTAGGAAAAATATCTCAAAACAATTTTTTCCTATTAAGATTGTATTTTATGAATCAAACGGTCTTTTAAAACATTAAAAATTTATCATTTTGAGGTCTTTAACCTTCTATTAATCAATCACTTTCTTGTGATCAATAAAATTTATCACTCTCTGTAATTATTTATTCTTTTATAACTTGTACATATCTCTCATTTAAACCAATTTTATCCTAATTAGTAACCTATTTATGTTTTATTCCATATTACCTTTGTAATCCCCTTTATATTTTATTAAGTGGATGTTTTGTTAACCCTTTTTATGACATGCATTTTAAATAAAGGATTTTTCAAATATTAAACCCTTGATTACCGAGACTGAGCTTAACATATGAGGAAAACATTTATTAAAGGTGGGTAGAATGTAAAAAAATATGATTTTAAAAGAAAAATAGTGTATTATATAGCATATACAACACACAACAATGTGCTTAAAAACCCCATAAAATATATTTCTTTAAATTTAATCTCTTTGATTTCTTGTGGAACACAAAAACCCAAGACTAAATGAAAATTAATATAGTATTAAATTATAAAATAGCCATTAAATTGGAGGATATGTATAGTACTAAAAAATTATTAAAATTATGGTTATATATTGATTCTAAATAAAATAAGAATCATTTAATAAAAGAAGAAATGTTTTTTGAAAACTGTATTCGTCTAAAAAATGATTTAGTCACACATTTCACACATAATATAGAATTAATTTTCACCAAATTTAGAAAATTTATATTAAAAAATTAACTTAAAATTTTAAATAATCATATCAAATTTATTTTTTTAATTTTTGGTATTTTTCTAAAATGTTTCATTTTTAGATGAATAATGGAAAATTCTGATTTGTATTGAAAAATGACTTTTACTTTAAATAAGTTAAAATGATGAATTATATTTTAAGTTAGTATTAAATTAAATTTAGTTCCATTATATTAAATATTTTCTAATTTAGGTCATTGGATTCAATTGCGTATTAAATTTCGATATTAAAACCTTCTATACTAATGCAAATTTTCTCTTTAGAAACCCGCACTTCATCATGTCTCTGGGTATATTTTTAAATTTTATTCTTCAAATAATATGGATTGAAGTTGGAAAAATCTATTCCATATTTTTCATAATCATAATTTATATTTTCTAATAAGTTCAATATTTTTTTTGACCATTATGAATAGTAGAATCAGTGAAAATTAATTATTGCGGTTAAGTTAAAACTGATTTATTGAGGGGTTAAACTAAACATATAGGGTTAAAATGACATAAAAACTTTCATAAAACCCATTTTATGGTCATATTTAGACCTTATCACATATAATGGTCAATAATAACCCATTTTTGTGGCTTTTGGAATGATAAAATTGTGGTTGTAATTGAATGTTTTCATAAATTCCATGTGTATCCTCTCCCCCACTTATAAATAGACACTCCTATCCTCCCATATTCACACATATAAAGATATTTTTTCATCCAATACCTAAAAAAATTACATCCTTAATCCTCTTTAAACATCCTATATCCCTTGGTTTGATCAGAAATCTATACTAGATGGATTTTGGTGAAAACCTAAAGAAGTTGTCCAAAGAAGTGGTAACGTTCATAAATGAGGGTTTTTATTTTATTTATTTTTCAAACTCCTTAAAATATTATTAATACATCATTATATAATAAAATAATTATATTAAATATAATAATATGTAATTATGTTATGGTAATAATCTATATTTATCTCATCTTCCATCAAATGGGTAATGAAATCGCTGATCATGTATATGGCGGACTACCTCCTTGCGAACTGATGTAATTCATTTTCCATAACCACATTTCAAGGTAGGTTATAATTATGTATTCAACACATGTACATTTTATTTATGATATTATTATACTTATTGAATTTTAATATCACATATACCTTCTCATTTTCTGTTCCATTTAAAATATGATAGCGTCACTCGTGTGTAATGCAGACTACCGCCTCATGAAGCGATGTGATTCGTTTTTCACTTATGATTTACATGGATTGAAATAAGGATATATTTAATAATTATATGTGATATATATAAAATTATATTTATTCTTTAATGTTAATATATCCCAAAATTCTATACCATTTAACTCATCGAGAAAATTATAATGTCGTTCAGGCATACTTACGACCTACCATCTCCACAAAGCAATGTGATCCATTCTATATGTTCAAATTTCAATAATTATTATAAAAATTTATATAATAAAAAAATGGTATTAATAAAATTAATATAATTATACATATTATGGAAATATATATTATGTGCATGAACTGAAACTATCTTGACAAAACACACATGATAAAACAAGGCAATTGACATAATAAACAATGAAAACAATGAAATATTATTAAAAAAAATTGTGATAAAATGATATAAAGGGATAATATATGATTTTATAAATATTTATATGGTTATATTATAAATTAATAACATTATTAAAACCATTATAAATGAGGTTAAATAATGTTCAACCAAAAGGAAGTGTTAGGTAAGGGACTTTGTCTCGATTTCCCTTCATTGAGGCATATTATAATGCTACACACCTAATTTCTTTATTATGGTGTATATAATACCCTATTTAATGAAATTTAATGATTAATTAATAACTTATGTTATTTTATGTTTCAATTTTAAATATTTAATACAAGGTTATTTGACTTTAAAAAATTTCCAAGTGGTAATGAATTTCATAACTCAATTTCTTTTCATGGGGCTATATTACTTCTTAGTTGTTTTTTGATACCATATGATTATGTGTGTATTGAATTCAGAATATATTATGTCATATATCCACTTTTTTTGTGTGTATTAAAATTTTATACGCATAATTAATTCATTGGTTAATTCTCACTTCAACATTATGATTAGTGTAATGGTTTATTTCATAATCTCATTTTAATCGATATTGTTTATACTAGAATTTAAATTAACATAACTTATTCAATAATTGTATAATAAAACCATTAAATTTTACTCTAATGATATTATACATAAATTTTTAAACTAATAGTACCATTTTAACACTCTTTGGAACTGAAAATTATTATAAAAATGTTTATAATAAAATCCCACTTCATTTCTCACTTCGGTCAAAAATCCCTTTTCTTCAAAATCAATGTTTTCTAAAAACATTTTCAAAAATGTTTTTAAATTTACCCAAATGATTTATTAATGAAATTTTTACACAAGTTTTAATTTTTACAATTTTTTAAAAAAGAATCTTCATGTCATTTTCCAAACAAGGCCTAATTTTATTTCACCAAAAATGCGAAATGAATAATTGTTTTAACATGTACAACATGTATGTAACTTCTAATCATCATCATCAATAAATGTTTTAAGGTTTAACTTATTAGTTTCAAAGGTTATTTTCAAGGAAAATTATTTTCATTATATTTTGTGAAGATTTCATTAAAAATATTTTAAAGTAAAAATATATTTTCCTCAATAATGTTTTTTATTAAATTTTTATTGTATTTATATCCGTCAACAACAGAAAACCTTTATTTTAATTATAATCTACTAGGGATATATTGTATTAATTATATCCTTATTCATTATATGGATGGTTTATGATCATTTTTCCAAGGAAAATATTAATAGTCACTTTAATGATACATTTTTATAGTCAATAATATTCCCTTGAAATATTAAATTTCATATGATCATTAGATATTAAATGTCCCCTAAATGTCCATATTATTTATCATGGATCTGTTTATTTCTTAAACTATATATAATTTCTAAATATGGTTTGTTACATTTACTTTTTTGTTTATATGGATAAATATTGACAATCTATTTTCTTTACTCAATATGGATTTTTGATGATAAGGAACATTGTTCATTAATTAAGCCGATTATTTGATATATCAGAAAAGCTTTGGATATATAGTGATTGGTGGGTCCTAGAGTTATATAGCCCCTTGATGCATTAATAGCCTCATGAGGTGAATTAATAAGCTGGAATTAAATCGATTTCTACCTATTGTTTTAAAATGCCTTGTGAAAGGTTTTGAGAATAAATGTATCATGATGCATAAGATCATTAAATCCAATAATAAAGAATTTAATTCATTGAAAATTCATTTTTTATTATTATCCATAAGATTTTAACAATGATACAATATATGGATGCATTTAATTTTGAGATTATTCATTAAATGGCATGTATTTTCAGTTATTTACCTTTACATATTGTTTATAAATTATCTATTAATGATAGTCAAGTTATTCAAATAGATTTCGTGTTTAGTTATTTACCTTTCCATATTGATTATTCCTTATCTATTCATGATAGTGAAGTTATTCAAATGGAATTTTTCTTCAGTTATTTACCACTCCATATTTATTATTATTTATCAAATCATTATATACATGTTATTGATTAAATTTAATGTGTTTTAAGATATTTACCTTTACATATTTATTATACCGTGTTGATTATTTTTCATTTACTCATGATAGATTCTTCTTTACATAACTCTTACTGAGTATCTGAGATCACCCTTATTTGTTTTCCTTTCTCAGGAATCCAGTAAGTGTACTATGAATGATATACAAGGATATTCTAGAGGGAATAATGATATTCTAAAAAATCATGTTGTAATTTGGGTATTAAAATATAATGTGAGGCTCAAGTATGTATATAGTTTAACAAGAATACTAAACTATTTGGTACTTTGGGATGTAATTCTTTGTATGTTATGCCAACGTAATAAAGTAGACACTGACTCTGATTTACTGAGGTTGGGTTCATTATAGGTGGGCCCAAAATTATATCTCTCTCTGATGATTTGAGTATGGGTTGATATATGATGAGATAAAAAGGACTAAAATGGGAAGTGAACCCAGTTTAGTAAGGGACTTTTTCTACTACAATAGTCTAGAGAGTAAACCTTAACAACTATGATGGTTTGGGGAGTGAGTCCAATCAATAATAATAATCCTAGTAGTGAGCCTTTACTACTTGGAAATTATTTTCTATGATTATGTCTTGAAAATTATTTTTTTTCATTTTAAAGAAAGCCTCTTTATGGATAAGAGGTAAACCACATTACACCGCGCAGAAATACAAAGTTATATAAAATTTGAAATTCAAAACCCACACCAAACCCATGGAGACCTCGATCAAAGCATCATCGAATCAGCTGGAGTCACGTCATTATCATCCGCCATCATCTCCTAGGTATCCAATGTCGTCAACATCAACACACTAATCACCATAGTCACCCTATCACCACCGAATCCGATTGCCAGAAAAGGAAATCCGAGATGCAGAACTTGGACAAAACATCCTCCCACCGTCGTTAAGAACATCATCACCATCAACGTTGTCATCTGAAACCCGCCATAGCTGATGACCAGATCTCTAGTCGAGGAAGCACCACACCATATACGAGGATAAACCCGGCCGAAAATAAGGATAAGAAGCCACCATAAGAGACATAACCTGTAGCGCCGTCGGTCTCTCAAACTCACATCCCAAAACACCTTAGAAACCACCATGCAGATCCATCAAGGAGAATATTGGTGGAATCCTAGTGTAAGAGAAAAGTATGGAGTGAACAATTTCCTCAACAGGGCCACATCGCCACGGTCACCCAACTCTGACTACCACTACCACATCCAGAAACAACCATCACAAAAATCGGAATCATAGAACGTCATCACAAGAAACCCGACAAACCAGATTTGACTCCAATAGCGCTAAGAAAACCCTCGGCCGCCGCACTGAAACCCAAATACTCTAAGTTGCAGCCGCTCCATCTCTGAACTGGAGAGTCGTAGAATAATAAGGGGTCAGAGCAGGGTATGAGCGGCCTTAGAATTCGACAGCACAACTTTCGTCGGAACCACCAAAAACACCAACGAGAACTGTCGCCATGAGAAGACCACCAACTTGAATTTATGCTTATGTATTTTCCACAAATTATGTATTATAAATATTTTATACTCTCAATGCTCATATTATTTTATTCCTTTATGAATCATGTCCTATGAACTAAAAAGTTTTATTCCATGATGCATGATTATGATCTATGATATGCAAGGTATGGTTTTTAAAATGTTATGCTCTTGTTCACATACCTTGATGCTAATTTTATGTTGACACCTATCTTATTTAACCTTAACAATAATTTAATCTCACCCATTATTATTTTTTCATTACATAGGTAATCAATAAATTTACTATGTATGATATGTCTAGAAAGGGTGCGAGTTGTGAATATTTTAGTGGTAGATAATGTAGTATAATTATCAACCAATTTTTTTATGTATCCATGTTTTAAATGATAGTAGACCTATATTATTCTATAGTGGATCATTATATTATTAATTGAATATTAATATAAAAATATGTAATATCTATATATGAAAATTATGGGTTATTATTGTGGAGCTTCATATTGTGAGTTTTTTTAGGTTAAGCCTAAAGTTTTTGATGAGAAATTATTTCATTTATAATACATATATAAATCATAGATGTATGAAATATATAGATTATAATTGAATATAGTTTTGAAGAGTAGGGAATCTTTGAAGAGTTTGTGAGATTAGTTAGTGTCATGATGCACATGACGTCATGGTTTTAAGAGATAATCAGTTTGGTGGGGTATTTTCTAGTTCATTTTGTACATGATTTAACACTATGTTTCCGAAATATATCAATGCACATAATTTAATTTATGACCAATGTGTGTGACGAGACATAGTGATATGTTTCTAGGGGTTATCCAAGTTTTTTAGTTCAGGTGAAATGCCAATGTGAATATAACCAATAGATTGTAAAGAATAGAAAATTCCCTCTATTAGTAAAAGATTGCATGACTAACTATAACTATTTTATTATGTTTTACAATAGATTCATATAGAAATAATTTCATATTTCATAATAAAATTACATGTCATGAAATATTGTTAAATATAATAGGCATGAATAGTACATGGAGATAAATAGAAACCAATAATGCACTCCCTACTATAAACTACATAATCCCTATCCCATGAAAATTACCCATACCATAAAGACTATAAAAATAAATATAAGTTTCAGGATTGTGATAGAAATGATTAAGGGAAGTATAGAACCTTATATAAAAATTAGTGAATTATGAGGTATGAGAATGGTGGGGTATATATAAGGTGTAAAGGGAAATAAAACCATGAAGATCTAACTATTACCTGACCATTACTTGATTGTTGAAATGCGACCATTATATGACTATTGGACTTGTAATCTATAAAGTGGAATAGTAAAATACATTTTAGTAAATAATATAATGAGTTTTATCATAATATAATTAAATAAAAGTGTTAAATATAATAAAATAAATGTGTGATATAAGTAAATAATTATTATATTCTTCAAAAAATATATATGACTTAACATGGTTAAAATAAATTTTTATGATAAATTTAATAGTTTTAAATAAAATTTCACTGTAATAAAATGGTTTCATGAATATATATATATATATATATCTATATATATATATATATATATTTATAAATATAATAATATAATTGTATCAAACCAAAAGTAATTTCTCTAAGTTTTGGAAATTTGATTGTATCATAAAAACCATGTTTTTGACAAATAAAATGTTTTTATTTCAATATTAAATTTACCATATTTACAACATTATTTTGAAAAAATGGATTTCAATTTTGGAATTTGGTGGTATAAATTATCTTGGGGTACATTTTTGGTATTTTTATGATAATTTTGTTATTTTAGTGAATAGTAATATACGACAAAATACATTATTTTATGTTATTTGTTAAATAAATGGTTATTTACATAGGATTTGTTGTAAGAAAACAATATCTTGGACTAATATGAACCAATTAATTAATGTTTTCAAATTATTCATCACAATATATAGTCTATAGGAAAAACAATAAACTAATTAATATTATATTAAAAAATATCCACCTCCTCCCATTATAAACACCACCCCTCACCACTACTTCCCTCAACTCCTTTTAAACATTGGATCTATCCCAAAATATCCCTATTTATCCCCATAACCTCTTCCACATGTCTAATTATTTTTTCTATTTCCATAATTCCATCCCAAGAGCCTTAATGGGAAGCCAAGAGGAGGCTCTGAATGGAAGAGGTAAAATTATCAACTGAGCCTGTTTTGATTCTTATCTTCTTATAAATCCCACATATGAATTCCATAAACCTTGAAATAAAAACATAAATATGAAAAATATATTGATATTTTATTATTTTTGTGTTATATATATTTTCTATGTTCCCTTCATTCAATTCTAAAATGAAAATTTTATTCATATCATGGTCGGTTCTCTGCCCCCATGAATGGTGAATTTCATTTTCCACCATCACCATCATGGTCGGATTGAATTAAATTATTATAGTTAAAATTTATATTAATAAGAACACTTTATTTTATTTTATTCTTATATAATGATCACATACAATTAATGTTAAATAAAATCAAGTAAATTTTTCATTTTCAAAAACCCACCTAAATGAACAAGGCCTATAACAATAGAACCTATAATCTAAAAATAATGATAATTTTTTATAACTTTTGGATACTAATAAACCAATTAAATTATGTACACCTATTAAATCCATTTAATCACATCTCTAGAGTTATGGGACCAAACTATATGAGCACTCATTATTACCTAAAACTAATACAACCATGAACACATGGCATAAACTGCCTTCAGATAATGAATATAGATTTTGTATATTATTTAATTGGATAAAATATAACATGCATGATTAAATTAAATAAAAGGTAGTTTAATTAAGCTCTAACTAAATTGTTTAGTAAATCTAATTTTATCATTCAATATTTTAAGTGAAAGTACAGAACTAATCCAAACTTGAGGTATGGGAACACTCTGAACCATAATATTTTCTTCGGGTTAATCCATTTCATCTTAAAATATCATTATATATCTATTTAATTTCATATAATGCTTCTAAAATTTTAATATACATCTCTTAAAATTGTAAAAATATTAATATACCTTTCTTTATTGTGGTTATACATTCCTTACATTCATTTTTCATTTCCTTCTTTAAAATTAAACCCGCTTAAAGGGAAAATTTATATCCCTTAATCTTTTCCTATAACACTCTTTTTAAAGTATTTTACCAATTATTGATTTCATAATATGAAAAAAATTAGGGTTAACCATTTTTTAGGTATATTTTTAATTAAAATACCTTATTATTTCCTACTATAAATGTCTCTTACTAATTATATAAAACACCATTTTAAAGGTTTATTTCTATACCCAGTTCTCTACCCTTTCTCATGCACTTTTGAAATAAATTCCATATGTGATAATTTATATTATCAATTAAAATATGGAAATATAAAATATTTAATTTATTATTCAATTTATATTCATTATGAAGTATCATTTTATTATTCTTTGAGGCACGAATAGGTATCCATTAATTTCTATGGGTATTTTTTATGATTATGATTTATATTTGATTCCATTATGTGGCACACATACACTTGTAAATATTATTATGGGTTCACCTAGATAGTGCTCCAATACATTGGATAATGTTTATATAGCTTGATATGATATAAAAGGGATTAGGGTTTAAACCCAATCCATTGTGGTACTTTGTACACCGTGTTTTGATATATCGACAATGAACATTAAATTATACTAATGATGTCATGTATTCTAATGTTTCCACATTCCTATGATTCCATAATATTATGATTCATTATTATTTATGTCATTAATACATAGAATTGTTCATGAGCCTTATATTTTAAGATATCATGTCATTCCATTTGACTCATTATATTATGCTTTGTTATCATGCTTATTCCTTTAATGGTCTATATAGATGAACCATTTTGTTTATGTATTCCCTCACTTTTTCCAATGCAGTTTTATAAGATCAATGGGATTTAGGGGAATGTTATGGATGATAAAATTAATATTTTTTATTTTTTAATTCGCATTCATGTCTTATGGATCTAGTGTCACAAACACATTAGTAATATGAATCCTTGGGTTGTGTTTATTGGATATTCATGATAAAAATCATGTACTAATACGTGTAGGAGGATTCAGTCATTGTAGTTAGTATAAAATAAAGTTCTAGTTATTTTGGGGGACTATAAAAATAATACATTAGTAAATAAACTATTTTATAATTCTATGTATAAGGGAACATCATGAATTTTTTAAATTATGGAGCAATTGGTTTTTAAGTAATGTAATCACTATCAGGATACTATAAGTTGATATAGATCTATCATACATGTACCTAAGGTTAATTACATTTAAATATATCTTTGGGTATTAACTCAACATGTACTAGGTTCATGAAAAATTGGTCTTATTTAATGTTTTGGTTTAAAAATCCCTAGGGATATGCTTTGGAAAATTCATAAGCTCTTTACAAACCAGTATAAAAGACTTTAATAGATTGTTAGGTTAGATGACCTAATAGGAAAATTACCATGGATAACCTAAATGGAATCTTAGAGACTCGTTATTTAGGATATACATACCATTTATAATTTATTACTTATATGTGCATGGTTTCCCTTTTATATTATTATTAGTTTAATTATTCATACCCCAAATTTCTATAAATTTAGTTATTATTGAGAAATAGTTAGAATCATGATAACAAGAATTGGGATGGGAAATTTAATGATTTCCCTAATTATATTCCTAACATGATGGGAGATTATGTGAGACATCCCGTGATTATGAAAAAATAGATATCACGAATTAAAATTAACAACGATAACATGGTTTAATTTTAAAACACATCAAATAAGAATAAAATGACATATAAAGGAAGTTTAGGTGTTAAAAATAATAAAGAAAAGAATATAAAATTTTTTACTTGTCAAAAATTTGTGATGTTGCACCAATGTAAATGTATTAAAGTAATTGGAATATGTTTTATGTGTTAAAAAGGAGGGTACATAATAGATAATTTCATACTAAAAATAAAGAGTTTGGTTAACAGGGGGGAGATAAATAAATTTCAACCAATGGAAACACTAATAGTTAAATTTCATAGATGTGGGGAACTTTGAAATCATCCAAGTCAATTCCCGAATGTAAGGGATAATAAGGATGATAAACTCACAAAATATCCAAACTAAGGGAATTGGGAATGGCCAATACTATAATGATTATAGAGATAGATCCTGATAATTTTAACATCCCATAATTTTAATGTACATATGTTATTAAGATAATTTTTAAGAATAAACGAACCTTATATACTCAAAAAAAATAAGGTACATTTTTTTGATATGGTAATTAGACTAAAATATGTGAAAATATCTTCCCAATATAGAAGTATTCTTCTAATTAGGGAGGTGAGAATATTAAATTTATAATAATCATTAAAAATAAATGAGGATAACATATGATAAACATGATAATTCCAAAATCATAGGCCACTTATTTGGGATCATCCATGAGTATAAATATTCCAAAAAGTATGAGAGTAAGAATAAATAGAAGGAAAAAATTTGAACCATCCTCGTGAATGAGAAAACTGGAATGCATAGATTTGGGGTTATAAAAAATGTCAAAATGGGTATTTATAGAATAGAAAATATGGTCGTTTTCAGATATCTATTTGAAAATATTATATAGGAAATAATATATGATTCAATTTAAAATATTTATAAAAGACCATGTTAAAATGTAATTTTAACTAGGCATGAGTGATTTCTTGAGTCACTGTAGCATCTCGGTAGTAGGGAAGTGTAGAAATACTATATCAATAGAAGAACTATAGCGTGGTTGGAAATGTAGTAGTTGTGGGTACTCTAGCATGTACTGTAGTGGTGGTCGTAATATAGCACGTACTGTAGTCAATTGTGTACTAGAGTAGTACTATTCACTAGAGGGGTATTTGGAAAAAATATTCTTTTAGGCTTAAAATTAGGACTTTCAATCCCTATGACCTTTGTGCCATTTTTATGGGATACTTGGACTTGAGCCTATTGTCTATGCAATGGGTCTTCCTCTTCCCAGATAGAAATAGGTTTTTAGTTTCATAATAAATAGAGGCTTCAACCTGAACTTTTGAAAAATAATTATTTATAAAAAATAAAGTTTCCTTTATAAATACATTGATAAATAGATAAAAAAGAATATGTTTGAAATAATATTTAAATAAAAATTTATAATGATAATCATGAATTTTTTTAGTGTTCTTTTAGATATTTAAAATTTTTATTCTGTGAAAAAGCGTCCCACCATAATCCCACAAAGGACCCACCTCAACCACCTATGGGACTAAGGGCCATCCAAATGGTAGGAAGGTTGAATAAGTATGAACATGGAATCATGGGATGAGAGTTCCTACAGGAAAGGCATGGTGGGTGTCAATAGTTCCCACGAATCATGCACAATCGTGTGCATGAGGGTACCTCAGTAGACCTAGTGGTAGTGTGGCATGGACCATATAGTTCATGGGTGAATGTGTGTTATGGGTGATGACTCGAGTTCCTAAGATCAAGTGGCAGAAGACATGATGAATAATATTAGAAGAGCTCGACTAAATGAACCATCAATATGAGATATATAAATTGATTACTATTCACCGATTTTAAAACATACACATATAATGAAAACCTTCCAATACAATCTATCCAAATAATTTGATCTTCTTGATCATAATTTTACTCATGTTCGAACCTAGAAACCTGGAACCTTCTTCTTCTCTTCCAACATGAATCTTGACCTTCCCTATTTACATGACTCATTAATGACCCATATTGATGAAAAAATTATTAGTGATTATCATCTTGTTCTTGAAAATTCTTGAATAATCTGATTTAAATTATTTTTATAAAAAAATAAAATTCTAACTTTTGAATTTAAATCTTACGAACACGAAATGAAAAATATGAATGCATTTCTTTTTCAGCAATGAGTTACAAGTTCATCATAGAGGGAATTCAAAATGATATATTTTATATCATTGCAACTTACCTAACATGGTTGATATTATATGGCACAACTATGATTTCATGGTTCCTTATTTTTCTCATCGGGTTACACCAGTTAATATAGTGAGGTTTATAAAGTAATATATAATCATCATCATTTTTGAACAAGTAGAACCTTCATGAAGATCTTCTATGGCATGTCTTCAATTCTCGTTTTTTATAATTTGCACGTTAATATATCTATAATTTGGTGTATATATATATAACTATAACCATAAATATTAAATACTTGTTTCTATACATTCCAAGCTTTATCCACAACCCAACCAAGCTTAACCTCATGGAAGCTTTGATTTTGTAATTTTATAGATTATTAAATGGTTTAAATCATAATTTAATATTAAGAAATATATTTTATGTGAACATCAATTTATATATAATTTATTCAAATCTCTAGTTTTATTTGGATGAAGAATCATCCATTTAATATCATATTATTTAAATACGAATTAATAGTGAAGGAATGGATATATAAAGAGTTTTTATTTCAGGTTACTCATGGTCTAAATTATATTTATAAACATAAATATATTTCTAATTTGTAATGAGAGGGAAATTGATTAAAAGAGATAGATTTTTTTGTAGTTTTCTTCCTCTAAGAATAAGATTATGTGTTATAATAAAGGTTTGGGGAATTTATTTTCAACCATCTATTTTATGATTCACAAAACCCTTAACTATAATGGAAAATTAATTTCTTAAAAAAAACTATTTATTAACCTAAATTTTATAATGTTATATAAATTTATTTATTTTTAAATGCTTCTTATATAGGTGTATGATTTATGTATTTTTTTCAACTCCTTTCTAAAAATTCCCATTTTAATATTTCATAAGTTCTTGAAAAGGTATTTTTGTTTTCTAAATTAATTTTTTATTTTAAAATGTTAGATATTATAATTTTATGTTTAAATATTTCTTTTTTATTTAATTAATTTTATTAACGATTATAGGTAATTATATGCACTATAGTTATCCTTGAAATTTCATGCATGTTTACAAAATATTTTGTTTGTTTTAAATTTTCAAGAAGTGTTTACAAATTTTTCTTATGAAAGTATTGATTAATTATAAATTAATGGATACTTATTTTTGGAAAATCAATATAAAGTATATTAAATATGTAATTATTTTATAATTTGAAAATAAATTATATAAAATGATTATTTTTAAAGATTGTTTCAATGGATTTCTAATGATAAAGGAAGGATTTGAAAAAAAAATTATTTAAAAGTTTTTCACATAGCTATTGTTTATTTTTATGAGTAATGGTGAGTGAACCCACAACCTCAAGCAGAATTTTTCTTAAATATGGGTATTTAATATATTTAGTGGAACCATGGTTTTCTTAAAAGTTTTATAAGTATCATTATATTCCATAAAGAGATATAATTTTCAAAAAAATTATTATTAAATTTCAAGGATAAATAAGGACTTGAATCAATGTATTTTATGATATCCAAAGATTATTATGTTTTCTATATAATATATCGTTTAAATGTTTTGAAAGGAAACTATTATTATGGATTTTGATGAAAACTATAATTTATCATTTTAGGAGATGTTATTTATCAAATTATTTATGAAATGGAATCACGAGTTTGTTATAGTATTTAATGAGACAAAGTTTTTCACATGATTTCTTAAATCCTGTTACTAAGAAATTTTTCTTCACCCTATGTTTTAAAATGTTTTTTGTAGGTTTATTGTTTAATAGATGATATTTGTTCTTCTATTTCTATTAAGGATCTGGAATGAGTGAATCCAAATAAATTTTTTTATAATTTTTTTAAACTTTTATATATAATATGTTTTCCTTAATCATATAGATATCTAGGCCTAAATGGTCCTCGGTTTATATATTTTTTTGTTAAAATTTTGTTAAAAAAATATTTAACATGTTTTATCTATAGACCTAGGAGTTTGGGTGTAAGTTTTTGCATTAATTAAGGCACACAAGTCCACCAATATAGAGTTATGTATGTATATATGTATCACAATTCATTAAAATATCAAGGGTGATTTCTAATATCATCAATTCACCACCACAAATAATTTAGTATCATCATTAAAAACTTCTATGATTACTGAATTACAAGTACAATTTCATGGAATTTTCTTATTTAAAATCTTATTATTCCAAATTTAGTAAAATTTAATGCTATATTGAGCATTGAATGGTTATACATATACAAATCCAATATCAGCTACTAAGAGAGGGAAATCACTCACCATACCCAAAATAATCCTCATATTCTTTATAAGTGTAAGGAGGAGGAAGAATCTATTTTCAAATCCTTATATCAAGCATGACTATTATATCCTTATGGGTAATAATATATAACTAAAAGTATTGATAAAAAGTATAGAATCATGCTTGAATACATGCCCATTACGAGTGATAATACTGATGTATTCCATGGAGAGTTTTTTAGTCTTCATTCGGAATTAGAAGATGAGTTAATAACTAAACTTATACTAAGATCTCTACAAATTTCCTAGGCTCCCTACAGAATGGCCAAAAAAATTAAGGAAATGAAGAATAAGTTATAAGAGAATCTAGAAAATGGTTTTATATGTAAGACTAATTCACTATGGGTCACACAAGACCTATTTATCAAGAGGAATTATGGGTCTATGTGCCTCTATATTTATTATCATGAAATAAAAATAATCATGATAATGGAAGAGTATCAACTACCACAGATTCATGACTTGTTCAATCAGCTACTTGGGGCCTAATAATTCTCTAATTTAGACCTCCAATCATGATATAACTAACTAAAGTTGAATAAGGAACACATTACCAAGATAACCTTTTGAAAAAGTTATAGACTTTATGAGTTCATAGTGATAAACTTTAGTCCCACTAATGATTTGATAATATTCATATAAAAAATGAATAGAGTGTTTATTTATTACCTCGACAAATTTGTGGTAGTATCTTTAAATGATATTGTGATATAATCAAAAATAATGGAGGAGAATGCAAAGTATTTGAGTATAATGATAAAGAAATTATGAAATGATAATCAATATGAAACATAAAAAAATATTAGTTTTTTATAGAGTAATTATAATTATTGGGGTATGTTATCACAAAAAAGGGATATCAATTGATCCTTTGAAGAAAAAGGTGGTTAATTATTTGCCTTTATTAACATCTATAATTGATATTTGTAGTTTCCTTGTACTTGTTGGGTGCTATAATCGATTTTTGAGAAACTTTTCAAGATTTTAAAATCCACTAACCACCAAAAATAGAAGGGAGTGATGTTTTTTGGGACCAAAAGATGAAAATAGAGCTTTAAGGAATTGAAAAATAGGACTATCACTATATTAGTACTAATTAAACCTCCAATTGGGAAAGTTTTCTTGGTATAAAATGATTTCTAAATAAAGGTCTTCAGTTGTGTGGTGATGCAAAATAAAAATATGATAGTTCATACCTCATGGAATTTTAAAGTCACTAAGTATAACTATACAACACATTATCTAGTGTTGGTTGTAGCTATTTTCACATTGACAATTTTGTAGCATTATATTTATGAGGAGAGGGGTTAGATATATATAGATTATATGATCCCCAAATATATATTCACATATAAGTAGATTAAAATTCATCAATGAATATGGTTAGAGCTTCTCAATGACCATGACTGCTCAATCCATTACCATCTTCTGAAGGTGAATAAAGTGGAAAACTCTCTAAGTAGAAAGGTGAAAACCAAATAAATAATGATAATTGAGAAGGATTCAATCTTATTATTCAAGAAATGGATGGACATAGAAGAAATATTGGAAGGAAAAACATCCTACCTATCTCAAATGATTACTCAACCATCTATTATAGAGAATATAAATAATGATAAAAAGAATTATTTGGAAATATAAAATAAGGTGAAGCTATAAAAAAGTAAATTCTCATAATTTAAAATTTATTAAGGATTTTTAATATTTTTTTCCTGATTATGATTTCCATTCAAGCCTAAGATAAAGGAGTTATTGAATTATGTACATAGCTCAACATTCTCTATCCATTTAAGGAGAATGAAGAAGTATTGAGATCTCTAAGAGAACTATTAGTGGGACAATATTAATAAGGCGATCACAAAATATAAATCAATGTGTCACTATGTGATGGAAGAATGGAAAAATACCAAGGGTAGGATGCAAAAAACTACCCATAAATTCATATAAATAGGATAACATCACCATAGATTTTATCATGTTCCTTCCAAATACATAAAAAGGGAATATTTATAAAATGGTTATGGTAGACCAACATTCAGAGACTAATCATTTAATTTTGATTCAGGAGGACTCATCACAAGATAAACTTTCAAGGATATACATTAGATAAGTGGTGAGGTTGTATGGAAGACCACTAATAGTTATATCTAATAAATATATGATATTCACCATAAAATTATGGAAAATTATCCAATATGTTGTGAATATAGAGTTAACTTTAGTAAATATTATTACCCTAATACCGATGGTCAATATGATTGGACAATCTAGACACATGAGGATATTTTTAGAGCTTTATCAATGTAATTCAAAGGAGTTTGGGATCAATATATTCCTTAATTTGAGTTATCATATAATAATAAAATTAATTTGATTATTCAAATGGATCCTTATTAATCCATTCATGGAAATAAATGTAGAACTCTAACATGTTGGGATAAAGATAGAGAATGAATTCTATTGGGGATTGAATTTGTGGATTAAATGATGGGAAGGTCAAGGCCATTCACCAACACATTAGAGAAACACAAATCCAAATGAAGAGTGATTTTGATAACGGTTTCTAGGACCAATATATTAAGGTCGGTTAGAAATTTTTCCTTTGTATATATCACTATAATAGATTCATCATGTTTAAGAATAAATGAAATCTAATTCCTAGGTATATTAGCCCCTTTGAGATTCTTGATATCATCGGAGTTGCGACCTATCGACTTTTACTCCCATAAAACATGTCTTAAGTACATAACATGTTCCATGTATCCCTCTTGAGGAATTACAAATCATATCCCTCACATATTATAAATCATGAGGTGGTACACTAAGAGAATTACCTCTCTTATAAGGAGTAGTCATTGAAGATCTTAGAATATAGAGAACAATTACTATGCAACATGGCAACTCACCTAGTCAATGTACTTTGGATGAATAATAAATACGATGATACCACTTGGGAACATGAAGAAGTAATGAAGAAAAAATAACCCCATTTTATTTCACCTTAATATGTGAAATTAAAGTTTAATGGAAATATTATTAAGGATCAAAGAATATAATGACTAAAATTTTTCCTCTGTTAGTAAGAGATATCAGGATTTATTATATTTCGTTTATTAATTTTTAAAATAGATTCCCATGGAAATAATTTTACATTTCATATGAACATTACACATATGAAATAATTTTTACTATAATAGTTATGAACTATATAGAGAGATAAATGAAAAATAATAATGTACACACTAATATAAACTCCACATGCATAAATTCTCCCATGATGATCAATCCTTCTATAAAGACTTTAAAAAAATAATCCATAACAATATGATATAAATTATTAAGGAAAGTATAGAACCTTGTAAGATAAGTACTGAATGATATGGTATATGAATGGTGAAGTATATATAATGTGTAAAAGGTAGTATGATCGTTGGGATCTAACTATTACCTAGAAATTTTAATGTGATTTTTATATGATCATTTGAATAGTAATTTAGCTATTAGAAATATTAAACTGAAAAGTTTAATTGTAAGATAATTCTTAATAAATAATATAAATAGTTTTAATCAAAATATAATTAAATAAGAGTGTTAAATATTCAAAAATAATGTTGGATATAATGAAACCCTAATAATATTTTTTACAAACTATATATGATTTATGTTTATTAAAATGAATTTTTATTATAAAATTTCATGAAATAAATAAATTTTAAATATAATTTAATTGTTTCTAAAAACAATTTATATTTTTTAATATATTGTAATATAATTTTATCAAACCTTAAGAGATTTTTCTATGCGTTAGAAAACTGATCATTTCATAAAAACTGTTTTTTAATAAATAAGAATTTTATTTAAATATATAATTTCCATATTTAGAAAATTATTTTCATAAAATGAATGTAATTTTAGAGGCTATATGGGATGATTATTTGATGGTTTTTTAGTTGGATTGGACCTGAATCATGTTTTGTGGGTACGGGATACTGAATGGAGATGTTTGATGGATGTTAGGAGCCACTGAGCACCTCATATGGTGGTACATGGAATCTATTGAGAAAATTTACAACCATAATATTTTATAATATAATTCTATTTAAATTAATTTAATTTTAATAATATTTTTCATTACATGTAACAATGGCTTTAAACGAACCTTGATATAATATTGAAATATTTTTTTAATATGATAATTATAACTTAACCATTGGATGGATGGGTATGAATTGGATTAACCCCATTATTATATATATGTGTGTGCTTTATTTAGTGAATATGTATTTATTAATTAATAATAAATATGTACTCAATTTTCAGTAATGTCATTTTATTCTTTAAAAATATTTTTTACTTTCAAAAAATGGGTTTTATTGCATTTTATGTGTGGATATTATAAATAATTTATGCCATTTTTTGATTTTTAATTTTATAAAAATGATATCATTTTAAAAATAAACATATAAAAAATTATCTAAGGGTGAATTTTTTTGAACCTTCAGAAAAAATATGATTTTAGATGAATAGTGAAAATATAGATTATTAAAGAAAACTATATTTTCTATTCTAGTATTTTGAAATACCTATTTCTATTTGTATTGTTTTCAAAATTACAATAGATTATTTTTGTTATAAATTAATTAATTTATTCCATTTTTATCAATATTATCATTGATCTTGGTATAAAAACAAATTTAGACTTACTTTTAAACTTTAACATGTATTTTTTATAAAACTATTTCTCATGGAGAGTTGTATTTTTATATAAAATTAATTTATATATTTTATAGATATTGAATCTTGAAAAACATATTTCATATTTAGATTCATAGTTTCAAATTTTATTAATGAATCCAATTTCTTTTTTTTCATTATGAATAGAAACTATTTTAAAAATATTACTACCTCAGTAAAAAGGGGAATATAGGTAAATTATGGTTAAAACTAAGTGATAAGACCATAATTTTTTAAATAATTAATTTATGGTTGAAGGTATTTCTAACCTTATTACCTTAGGATAAAAATTGATTTTTTATGGGACAATTTCCCATGAATATCACTTAATAATATTTTAATCCTTTAATAAATTTTGGGTGTGTCCCCCCACTTATAGAAGGACACGCCTCCTCTCTCTTCTTTACACCACCTTGAGCTATCTAGATTAGCCAAAACCTAAAAATATCACTTATAAACTTACCTAAACATTATTTTGAGGTTTTTTCTTTCTTCAAAGACCATCCCAAGGGTCCTTAAGAGTAGATCTAAGGGGATATTTTAAAAAAGATGTAATTATCTTAACTGAACACTTCCATTTTTCTTCTTCTTATACCACATTCAATTATATCATAACCATTACAATATAATATAAAAAATATATAACATATAGTGAAATTTTATTATGTTTATTGGATAATTTATATCCATCTCTTTCTTCATCAAATGGGAACCAAAACCATCTCTCATGTGTACGAATGATTACCACCTCTCAAACGATTGTAATTTTTTTCATCACTGCCACACATGGATAGTAATAATGATGAAACGAAGTAATATATATGATAATTAAAATAGAATTATTTTTTTATAAATATATGATATCATTTACCTGCTTACCCTTCCACTCATTAAAAAATGATAACGTCACTCGTTCGTAGGTGTGGACTACCAACCCATGAAGGGATGTGATTCATTTTTAATTTATTCGATTATATATGATTATAGATATTAATATATTAAATTAATATGATAATTGTATCATTATTATAATTTTTTATATGATGAAACCATGTTCAAGATGCAATCATCAAAACTACTAAACCAAAACTTACATGAAAAATAAAACAATTAATACTTAGAAACCACTATTTTAATAAAGAATTATCAATTAACGAGTGATGAAATATTATTAGAGTATCATATATAATATTATAATTATGTATATGGTTATTATATATAATAATAATAAATTAAAATTTATTATACAATAGGTTAATATAACATAAGAAGCAATTCATACTTGAGTTAAGAGTTTATTTTACAATCTCTTCTTTATTCTACATTGTTTGTGTTTAAGTTACCATTGGAGGAATTAAATGATAATTTTCTCTTAAACCTCATCTATTTTCATCTAATATATTCATTTTTTGAAATTACGTGTATTCCTTTCATTTTTCAATTTTTAATAATTCAAGAGACAAAAATATTGTTTTCATTGAAACCAAAATTTGTTTTCTATTCGGCCAGGAATCATTTTCTATCACGTCAATATTTTAATTAAAAAATTTTAAGAATGTTTTCATGATTATATTAAAATTTTATAGTCATTTATACCCATGTTTGAATTTCTATAAAATAGATTAATAGTAATATTGTTGTCATTTTCTAAGCACGGTACTTTTTACCAATAGTCTGAATAAAATCATTATATTAACATACACCATAAGAACAACATTTACCAGTATCACAAATAATCATGTACTTGAAGATTAATTTACAATATTCAATTGTTCTTTCCAAAAAAATTATTTCTTAATATTTTGTATATTTATATATTTTAAATTAGTTATTCAAAATTTAAAGGGGTATTTTCCTCAAGGAATTCTATAGAGATCTTTTAAAATAATTCATACCTATGTCAACATCCTTTGATGAATCATATGAATTACTGAGGTTATACTTTAATGACACCATAACCCATTTTTTGTATGGATAATGATCATTTTGATTGGGTAAAGTATTTACATTATGTATGTTAGTTCATCCAATAATTACAATTATATGTTATTAAGGAATATTGATAATTTTTTATGGTTTACTCATATGATTAATGAATTAGACTTAATAAGTGATGGGTGAGGCCTAAAATTATGTGGTACATTGATGAATTAGTATGTATCACGAGAAAACACAATTTACTGACTGAATACTAACATTTTTATTGATTTTTTCGAATACAAACCTCAAAAAGATGAATCAAAGGGGTCTAAAGTAATGAAGTCCCAAAGCATCATTAACAATAAATTTGATTGCCTCAGTGGGAAAGGAATCCAAGTGCGGTAAGTAGGATATACTTTGGTTCTAGGGAGTTGAGGATGCCAAGAAATATGCCGCCATGTTTCCTTCCCACCAAGTATGAGTGATCTCTATGTGGGTTCCCATAAGTTGTTTACACTTCCTGATCATGTAAGCAATGTTACAGGGGTACTTGTATGTTCCATATAATGAATTATAGAGTATCAATGAGTTTATATCCACCACCTTTAGGTTGATGTGCCTTTGTTTTCATAACTCCAACCCAGTGACCATAGCCATGGCCTTCGCCAACACAACATCGCCTCTTCAATACCAAGATGAGAAGGCAGTAGCGACCAACCCCTCCCTATCCATGATGATGCCTATACTACACATATCCCCACTAAGAAGAGACATGTCTGATTTCAATTTGAAACCACAATGGGGATGACGCCAATGGAACCATTGCCCCTACCCATGCCTGATAGACTGGTTAGTTACAACATGATTCAGAAGATAAGTCCTTACCGATGGTGTATCCTAGCATTTTGGAGCACAAGCTATCCAAGTCCAGCAACATATTCCTCATTTTGAAGTTGATTCTTGTATGAGAACCTATTACATTGTTGTGTAGAGCATTATTACGAGCCTTCCAGATGGTCCAGTAGCCCTCCATGAGTAAAACAACTCGACCTTTCCTCTAAGGACCCCGATCACCTAACCCCTAGAACCACAAGATGAAAAAATCATCGATCGTGCATGTTTGATTATCCCAGTCAGTGAGTACCCTGTATTCCTGCCACAATTATCACACTTAGTTGCTGTCAACAAAGAGGTGCCCCACCGTTACCAATTTAATATCCCTACAACAATAGCACTTGGAAGCCAACCTCACTCCCTAGCACTGAATCCTGTCCTCCATGGGTAGAGAATTATGTATCACTCTACACAATATAAATTTTAATTTGTATAGAACCTCCTTGCACCATAGAATCTCCCCCCACAGATCAGCATTTATTGGGACCGACCTCACATGAGCGGAATCTTTGATTGAGAACTCCCCCGACGAGGAACCCAGAAAAATGAGTCTGTCGGGATCATCACTAAGTATAATGTTGTTAAAATAGATCTATTGTTCCTCATCAAGGATGGGTTGGATAAATCTATGATGATAACAGTCCTCCCTGAATGAAATGAATGGAGTGGGATATCCTAGAAACCACAGCCTGCCACCCCCCAGTTTTGATCATAAAAGTTAATATCCCCTTTTCCCACCAGCCATCATGAGTGAGGTCTTAGGATCTCAATATACATATGGATCATCTTACATATATTCTAAGGGTTTGGTCTCTGAATTCTCACATCCTGTTCATATATATCTTTCATGTTCATTTCCTATAGGGTCTTTCCTTCCATAGCCTCCTACGTGAGTTTCGCGTGCAACCCTTACATGGTCTAGGAAACACTCCTCAAATTGATACCCCCTTCTGAAATATGTCTTTCCAGACGCTCCCCCGAAGCCCAGTGGTGTCTTAATTCCATCTTCCCATATCATAAAAATACCACCAAAATCCTTTCCATGTTAACAATGACACTTTTGGGGACCTTCAGGGTGGAGAGAATGTGCATGGGAATAAACACTAGGATGTTGTTGACAAGTGTTATGCGACCACCAAAATATAAGAACATGTTATTCCAATTGAAGATGTGCCCCGTGATCTTGCTAATTATTTTATCAAAGTGATGTACTCAAATAGAATTATAACTAAATGGCGCTATATGATACTCCATAGGAAAACCCCCATCTTCTCATATTCAGGCTAACATCCAGGACCCTTTCCCTCCTACATGAGATCTTCTTAGCAGTAAAATAAAGGATTTTTTTCCTATTGATGACCTGATCAATCCACTTACAGTATTCACCAAGGATTTGATTCATCCCGAGAACTGATATCATGCAGCCATTGATGAACAAAATCATGTCATACGCATACATCAAATGCACAGTGCCCCCTGATGCCTGTCGATTCCTATATGGGAGGATTTTACCAATGTGAAGGCCCTGGTTAAGGGAGTTGCTAAGAGCATTTTGGGAGAGGATGAAGATAGTGGGGGGAGAGGGGATCCCCTTTGTTGATCCATCTATAGGCCTTTAAGAAACCAAATTACTTTCCCATAAAAGAGGTTGAGATCCACGCCGAGCTGAAACACCGAAATAGAAGGTCCCCAGTCCAGTGGGAAAACCCCATGAAGACCAATACCCTTAGGATAAAACCCCAATTCCATCCTATCATATTCCTTGATCGTATATAATTTAATCACCAGATTACTTCTGATGGCTTTTTAATTGATTTCACTAACCATCTCTTGCACTATTCCAATCACAACTTGTATTGACCACCCCTTAATAAAACCATGATGCTCAGGATCTAGCTATGAGTTCAAGTAAGGAGCCATAATTCTATTTAGCATAATTTCTAGGACTTTTTACGGATAATTTAATATACTTATAGGATGATACTGATCAATGGAATGGGGATTTCACACCTTTGGGAGTAAAACCATCTTGGTTGCACATAAAATACACGGCAGATTCCCCCCTTGGAAGCAGTCTTTCATTGCTCTCAAGATAACCCCCTTAAAAATTTCCCAAGGTTCCCTATAAAAAGATCCTGGTATGCTGTTGGGCCCTAGTTCACTATCTGGGTTCAAGGTCCAGATTGCCTCACACACTTCTTCTTCTTCCGGAGGCCTTATCAACCTCTCATCCACTTTCTCCAACACACATCCTGTGAAGTCTTCAAAAACATCAGCTATCCCACTCGGATACCATTTATTCATGTTGGGATTTAGGCCTGCCTGGAGATCTTTAATGTTATATTTTTTCAACTCCTACACTTACTCATGGCCATTGGTATATGTTATGTCCTCCCTTAGGATGTTAGGCCTCTAGAAGAAACGTCTTTCTTTTAGGAACGCATTGAAATAACCAGTATTTCTGTCCCCCTCCTGAAGACATCAAACTCTGGCTCCCTCTCTCGCCACTCGTTCCTACTACATAAGGATATTAGTGAGGTGGTCCTTCTTTATCCTTATCTCATTAAATATACTTTCATCCCATTCCTATTCTAAACATTTCTCAAAACATTTTACCTCCCTACTGACTATGACGAGCTCGTGATCCCGGACATGGAGAGTCATCCTCTATCTGTGTAATAAGTTCTTAAGATGCCTTAACATCCTATGTATTGTTGTCCATGGGTTACCTGTATAGATGAGAGACCATGATTCCCTTACTATATCATTGAAACCAAGTTCCTCCACCAACATTTTTGGGAACTGCATATACTCTTCTCTTGCTCATCCTGACCCCAGGGTAATGCGTAGCGAAGAGTGATCTGAAAGGAACCAGAAAAGGTGAGAAACATTGGTGTCAGGGAAGAGAGAGATAGATGACCAGTTCATAAAGCAGTGATCAAGGTGGCACCAGGTGTATCTTCTTCCTCGTTGATTATTGCACCATGTAAAATGGTCCCCCTCGAATCCCACATCTATAAACCCATTCCTCACCATGAACGACACAAACTTCTGACTGGAACTTCTGGGAAAGACAATTCCCCCTTGTTTCTCATCTAGATGTGCGACAATGTTAAAGTATACCCCAAAAATACATAGGATTTCATCTGAGATAATACCATCTTGGTCATGCCACATATCTTTCTTATCATGCAAAATACACTTGTTGTAGATGAAAGAGATGAGGAATTCATGAGGACCTGTAGAAACACAAGTAGCCAAAAACAGGTCCGACGCACTAAAGAAGTCGACCTTGAAGTAATCCTTCCAAAATAGCTAGATATGATAATTAAGAGGGTCTCCATGCATGTAACCACATACTCTAAGCCTCTGGGCATACTTCTTGATTTTGCTTGAAAAGAGTTTGGGTTCAAGGATCGCCACCATCGCAACCTAATTGTTGAAGAACTCGTTAACAATAAAATCGGATTTTGCCTGGGTCCCTAAACCATGGGCTTTCCGAATGAGAAATTTAAACATTTATACGTGCACATTTGGATTTGTCCCCAGACTCTTGGACCATGATGCGAGATGAAAGCAGGGATCTCTCCTGTATCTATTTTTGCTTCATTTGTAACCTTGTCCACACCCTGGTCTCTGATCTGACGAATAGAGGGATTTCTATTGGAGAATATAGGAGAGTATGGAAGATTTATAATTCACCTCCTTGTTCGGGGATTGATACATAGTCACATTCTTCCTATCAACCCAAATAATGAGCTCCCTTGACACAACATCCTGATAGATATTATCCTCTTCCTTATCATGAGCCTTTGACACAACTACGGGGATAAAATCCTCCTTTCCGCTCCTGACCAAAGTCAGTAGTCCATCACAAGGGCCTTAGAGTTTCTCCAGTGATGACAGAACTAGTGGAAGGGTCCTCAGGGAGTAGACTGGTGAAGTTAGAATCCTCTTAAGTAGATCGCCATTCAAAAGCCATTGAGAGGGGCTGCAAAGGAGAGATAGACACCCCGAGAGCACGAGGTGAGGCCCACAACTATTGGAGGGAACAAGAACCAAGATAGAGGATTGAAATTGAGTACTGTAAAGAAAAGGAGGCCCCCCTAGGGCCATGGGATCTGAACCAATGCCCACAAAAGATGGGGGTTCATGGAAAGGTCTCGAGGAAGACCCCATGAGCGGATGAGAGACGCCACCTATAGGGCCACTTGACACTTGGCGTCGGGAATCATTGAGACCTTTCCATCACTATAAATCTAATTATTAATGTACATGTGATTATTAACGTAGTTATTTCATACAGGTATAAGTTTCAAGATTATGTGATTATTTATATGGAATTATTTTATCGTCATTCATAATTTTCATATTATTCATGCCTTATTTATTCTATTAAATATTCATATATATGTATTCCCTTACTGATCATTTGATCTCACCACTTTCATATGTTTCCTTTCCCAATGATACAAGGATGTGTACAATGATAAATATAAAAATATATGAATGAAGGAATATAAATGTTCTAAAAAGAATAGTATATTGTATTTTATGTTTAGAAATTTAATGTGAGAGTGAAGCATGTTTATAGTTTTCCAAGGCTGCTAAACTATTCGATCCAACAGGTTGAAATCGTTTGTATCTAATTCTGATTTAATTAAATAACAATTGGTTTTGGGATACTAAGGTTAGTTTTGTTATATTTCATATCAGAGAAAGTTTATTATAATCCTTGGGAACTCGATTTACAAATACATATATTAGGGAACACAATCCTATGAAATACCATAGTGATATGTCCATGTATATGATAATATCATGATATTTTTGGTAAGATATGTAATGTTTGGTTTCCCAATAGATACATCCATGTCTAGATACTAGCTAGTGGATCTAGTTGTGGCATATATATATCTACGAATAATAACTCTAGAAGTGGTAGATTGAGTATTTTCTCGATCATCACCAATGAATGATGAGTGGAACTTATAATAAACACTAAAAATACACTCTTAGGGGATATTAATTAGTTTATTCACATTCTATTTACAAACAATTATGAATTCTTTGAAAAATATTTTTATGATTTGATGATATTCCCAATGATACAAAACTTATTATTCTTGGATTATCTATGCTTAAATTTTTAATTTATTTAAAGTGATTAAATTTTTTTAAAATTGAACATTATGATTCATAATATTATGATCCAATATTGTGTATGTAATTGTCTATAAATAGTTTCTAATAGAAGGAATGGAAATTGTATCAATAAAAATAATCTATATAGGGATTTCCCTCATAGGAAAGATAATAAAGATGGAGCTGGGGATATAGCTGAACAAATTATAACTGTTGGGGAAAATGACTTAGGTTATAAATAATAACCTTTCCTGTATGAATTAATATTTTAATACAAATTATGGTGTAACAATGTTAGATTGTTTCATGCAATAATATCCACTATCATTCAAATAGAACCCCAAATCTACTAGTAGTGAAGAAATGGATGTGTTTTTTAAAGATATTTATCACTTTGGGATCTAAGTAAATGGAAAAGGTTCTCATGTAGGTTTATCATATCATGTGGTATTTTAACAAATGGTGGTTATTGATTCAAAACATAATGGATGTGGAGGAAATAAAAAGCATGAAGTGGAAGGATTTTAACATAATTTTCTTGGGAAAATATTTTCCTCATGAATAATGAATAGATATGGAGAGGTGATTCCTTATTCTAAGACAAAATGAAGAGGTAAATGTTCTTAAATATGAATATAACATTTCAAGGATATAAATTCATACCTTATACAACATACATAATCCAAATATTAGGATTGATCATTTAATTGATGAGAAAAATCTAATCCTTTAAAGGGAACTAGTCTCCAAACCATTATCATCAAAAGATGATATAGTATCATGTACTATCAGGATAGAGAAAGAATTAGATATGTCTTATGAATTTGAAGAAATGAAATATAATAATAGTAATCTTGAGAACATCATGAAGAAAAAAATAAATAGGGGGAAGAATATAAGGGGAAACTTTCATCATGTGATACTGGTGAAAGGAAACACATTAGGACATGCATGAAGGAACATAAATTTACATAATGTGTGAAGATAAATGGCACAATTCTCATGAATTTAACGTTATGGAAGAAACCTTAAAAGTACACTGTTGTAACTATAAAGAGATAAGGTACAATTCCAACTGATGCCTCAAATTCAAAGGAAACGTACCATAGAATAATCCAAGGGAATAAGGAAGATATATGAAATTACTATATTAGAAGTGGATGTTTATAGCGATGTAGTAATGGACTGGACCTCTATAGTCCATTACTTTGTCAAAATCTAGTGTTTGGGGTGTTCTGGGAGGCAATTCTAGCATGTTTCAAGAGTTTTCCAAATTTCTAGTTTTTTCATTGGTAACTCATCGTCAGTAGGTTAGTGTCGGTAGCTCATGTTAGTAGCTCATGTTAGTAGATCAGGGCATCAGTAAGTCAAGGTGTCGGTGACTCAGGGTATTGGTAGGTCAGGGCTTCGGTGACTCAGGGCATTAGTAGGTCATGAATTCAGTGACTCTAGACATCGGTATATCAGGGAATCGGTATTTCAGAGCGTCAATGACTTAGGGTGTCGATAGGTTAGGGAATCATGGACTTAGGGTGTCGGTAGGTCATCACATCGGTGACTTAGGTGTTAGTGAATCACGTCGGTAACTCACATCAGTGACTCACCAATTAGTGAGTCATTTTCTATCCCTTTCGATATTTTCCAATTCTACATATTTTTGACATTAAATGACTTATATGCCACATTTGAAGGTTTTTTGGGCTGTTTCAAATGGTATTTATGTTCTAGACACCTGAAGCTTCATTTGACTACTAAAATGTGTGTTCTTGGTCATGATCCAGATTTAATGGCCTTATAAAATTATTCCCCATAGATTTAGGATCTATATTTTTTAAAGACAAATCTTCTATTCATTTTAACCCTTTCATTTTCTCTTAGTTCACCAAGAGAATCCCTCCCCAGACGAGTTGTACGCCCATGTTGTATCTCCCTTGTTCAGTTTTCCTTGGAGTTTTGATTATCCACAAAATGATGATAATATTCATTGTTAATATATATAATATTAATGTTATTTATTAGTCATAAACACCATTTTAGTTCATTTTACACTTTGAACATCATTTCACATTATGATTGTAATTACTTCTTAAAATGCACTATTATGTGGTACATTTTTTAACATCATTTAAAGTACCCAATGATTTATCTGACTTTAAGGAATGTAATTATCCATTTTTTAATTTTATATTTTGGGAAATTTATCTACACTTCAATATGAACATTTTTCATTCAGGGATCAATGGAGAATTCATGGAAGAATATGGGGATATTTTGTGATGAAAGGAAACAATTCTAGAGAAGTCATATTGGACACCATCCCACTGATGAGAATTTGGGGCCCAACATACATTCCCAATGAATCCTAAATTTTTTGAGATGCTATAATACATGTATAGAAACAAATCATTCTTCAGTATACAGTGCTAATTCGGCCTCTATGATGGTCATTAAGGCGGTCCAATTTGGAGATAAAATTCTGGTCCAGATTCTGTGGCCCAGAAAACAATCCTACTAATATGATCATATCTTGGAATCCACAACTCCAAATAGTCCCAAATTTTACATACGGTTATAATACATCCGGGGATCCATTTATTTTTTATATGGACCACTCTGATTCTACCATCTATAAGGTCTTACATGTGAATATATTCGGTGGATGAAAGATGGCTTCCACCTCGGGTCAAGTGTGGAAAAGTCCAAGTTCCACAAGCTTTCCACAACCCTAGGCCTACCATAATCAAGTGGGACTCTTTGTACTATTGGAGGCTCGACCCAAGGCTCCAAAAATTCCTATTTAAGGTAGTGGTGGTGAAGGAGTTTATCATTTTTTATCTTTTTTCATCTTAATGTTATGCTTCCAATTTGTCTTTGTAACGTTCTTCATTCACATGTAAGTTGTTTTAATTCATCCTAGTTTCTTAATAAAAGTTCTTCTTCTCCTATTATTATATTTTTCTAAATATCACTTTGATACCATTGCCTCAATGTGTGAATTTATTCACACCAAATCTTGTGAAATTATTCACACAACGGTGGAGTGATCGTTTTATTTTTATTATTTTCTTTACTTCTCAATTTCCTCCCTCGTGAGTCTACTTTCCACTTCCATTGAAACCATAGAATCAATGGAGGGATAACCAAATTATGGGTTGATTCAAGGGAGTAGAAAGGGGATGGATTGGATGTTATTTATCACCCCATTAATGTCTAATCACTTCTTTTAATTGATATTTTTATTTGATGATTTTTAAACTCCATCGTCCTTGTTGAATTTAAGGTCATACACTTCAAGTGATAATACAAACCTTTACCTTGAAGTTATCAAAACTTTTATCCTTCGAGTGTATAGGTGATTAGTATTAAAGTGTGTAGGTATTAAACTAGTAAGTGAGGATGTTGTTTGATCTTCTTAAATGAACCCATCTCAAATAATAGAAATTGAAATAGTTGAAAAAGAATTTCATCCAATCCACCCCGAGCGATAACCTAGGATCAACTCATTATTTTAAATTGAATTCACTTAAATATATTAGTTATACTTTAAAAACAAATAAAATCAACCCAAGTTGTCCACTTCATAGCCAAAAATGGTCCATATAATGTACGTTTCTATAGGTTTCTTCTTAGGTCTCTGAGGATTCGATAACCCAAGCTAAACTACAAGGATCGTTCTGCCTTCATCTCTTGGGTAAATTTGAGTGTGAATAAAATTTTTGCATCATTTTCGGGGACCCAAGTAAGTCATCTAAACACCCATTATATCCCCCCCCCCTTCTTCTTTTCTCATCCAAATTCTCTTATCTTCTCCCTTTCTCTTTTTTTTCTTTTGGTGCATGTCCGCCTACACCCACGATCAATCAAACCGTCTAGTTAGGGTGGATAGTCCTGGGGTTGGGGAGTCAAGTAAACCAAGGGAACTATTTAAATTAGATCCTAATCTTCCAAATACTCCAGATTCCAAAATTGTGCCCATTTCAATGGAAGGTCTTCAAAGAAACCAACTCATAAACCCTGGTGGGAACCAAAATGCAAACCCAAATGAGGCAGCCCCAGACTTGGGGAATTCAATTGATCAAACCATGAATGACTACCTGACACCTTATTGGACCAATTACCCCTAATGAATTATACATAATTCCCTAGGATATTCCAACTACATATTTAAACCCCATGTCCTAAACCACCTTCCCACATTCCATGGAATGGAGTCCGAGATGCCCTACCTTCACATTAAGGAGTTAAATGACATTGTAGAAACCATGTGTCCCCCAAATCAACTAGAATCAGCTAAGATGAGGCTATTTCCTTTTTGTTTAAAGGATAGAGATAAAAATTGTCTAAACAATTTGAGACCATCATCCATCAACTCTTGGGACCAACTACAAATATAATTCTACAAAAAATACTTTCCCCACCACAAAATAATTGCACATAAAAAGAGCATCCAAATTTTTTTTGAAAAAGAGGGAGAGTCATTTTATGAAACATGGGAAAGGTTCAAGGACACTCTAAACATGGTTCCACATCATGTCTTTTCTATTCCAGAACAACTGAGAATTTTCTATGAAGGGTTGGGTCCGGGGAACAAACAATTCATTGACATGATGTGTAATGGAACCTTTAAAAAAATCCCCAAATGATGCTTTCGAGTATCTAGAAATCCTTTCTGAACAAAACCAAACATGGGGAACTTCACCTTATTATGAAAAGCGACAAAGAAATAATGGAATTCATACACTTAGAGAAGAGGAAATCCTTATGGATAAACTCACAACACTCTCTAGGAAGTTTGAAGAGATAGACCTTAGGAAAGTCCATGAAATCCAAACTGTTGACCCTGTTTGCACAATTTGTTACAAACATGACCATAAGACAGACAACTTCCCAACCATTCCATCCATTAAGGATGTTATTTTAGGAGGACCCCCAGAGTAAGTAAATGCTTTGAACTTTCAAAAGCCTCAATACCAAAACAACTTCAACCCAAGGTATAATGACCACCCAGGATTCTGTTGGAAAGATAACCAACAACCTAGCCAACCACAGGGAAAAAATCCTTACCCCCATCAGAACTACCAAACCCATAACCAGTTTCAAACCCAACCTATCCAATACCAGAAGCCACCGGTCCATTTTCAACAAACCATCCCACCTCCAAAATATCCCCCTGGGATAAACCAATCTTCTCAAGAACCAACCCAAACTGTTCCACAAAGCCTACTAGAACAACTATGCAAACAAATGGAGGGGATGAACTCGGAAGTCTCTTCCCTTAAACAAGAACTTCAAAACATTAAAACTGGAAAAGCACCCATGCCTACTCAGGTGGTTCCATCCTCAACTTCAAGGGGAGAGTCAAGTTTTACTCAAACAAATCATGTACAACTAAAGGCTGTGACTATTTTAAGAAGTGGGAAATCAATTGAGAAACCTGAACAACTAATTTAGAACACGATAACATTTTCAAAGAAACAACTCTTCAACAAAAAACCCCACAACCTTCACCATTTACTCAATGCATGAGGGGGAAAACCAAGCTTGAATTGAGTGAAACATTGAGGGAAATCTTCTCACAAGTCAAGTTGAACATTCCCCTTATCAATGTCATCCAAACCATACCTACCTACTCAAAGTACCTTAAGGACTTGTGCACTTTTAAAATAAAATTTTCACATAAAAACCCAGTCCTTTTGGATGCTAATGTGAGTACCACCATTCAAGGGACCATTCCTCCTAAGTTGAAAGACCTGGGTTGCCCTTAAATCAATGTTGAACTATGAGAGAGAAAAGTTTTCAAGGCCTTGTGTGACCTAGGTGATAGTGTTAATCTCATCCCATATGCTATGTACTGCCAGTTAGGCCTAGAAGAGCTCCAACCCACATCTTTCACACTTCAACTTGCTGATCGTAGCATTAGAGTTCCAAAGGGGATTTTAAAGGATGTTCTGGTAAAGGTTTAAAACTTCATCTACCCTGCCGAATTCATTTTCCTTGACAACCATCCAAACTTAGGAAATAAGGAACAAACCCCAATTATCCTTGGTCATACCTTCCTTGCAACAATAAACTCTGTTATCTGAGTCCAAAATGGGAACATGACCATCACCTTTGGAAACATGAGTCTAGACTTGAACATCTATAATACAAGCTCACAAATAGGGGATGATGAGGACATTCATGAAGTAAACATGATAGGAATCATTGATAATGAATCCATAGAACATCAAGGAATATTTGATGGATGTTTAAGTTAGTATGAGCTTGATTTCCTTTTTCACATGAAGGAATTTTATCTCCTTGGATTGAATCATTTTCAAATTGCTCTTATGATGAAGTCTTAGGTCCAAAAATCAGTAAAACCTTTTAGGAAACCAATTTCATGGAGACCAATAAAACTTTGTTCCCTAAATCTGATCAAACCAATCTTGTAGCTAAAACTTATATATGTGTGGAATCATTCCTATCTGAAACTATAAAAAAAGAAATTGATAATGATCCAATGTCCCAATCTTCTGTTGAAATTCTGAACCAACCTGGTCTTGAATTGAAAAAACTTCATGCTGCACTCAATTATTCCTTCCCAAGGGATAATAAAACACATCCTATTGTCATTTCTTATTATCTTGAAGCCAATCATGAGAGGATGCTTATATATGTCCTTAGGAAACATAAGAAAGCCATTGGTTGGACCCTGCCTGATATTCCTGGGATTATCCCACTTATCAGAACTCATAGGATTGTTTTGGAATCTGATTCAAATCCATGTCATCAACCTCAACGACGACTCAATCCTAATCTCATGGAATTAGTGAGGAAGTAACTTATAAAATTATTAAAAGCTCGTATCATCTATCCCATAGCTGAGAGTGAGTGGGTGAGCCCAATCCAAGTGGTTCCCAAGAAGGCAGGAATAACAGTGATAACCAATAAGGATGGAGAGATTCTTCTAACAAGGGTGAGTAGTGGTTGGAGAGTATGCATTGACAATATGAAGCTAAAATCATTCACCAAGAAGGACCATTTCCCCTTACCATTCATTAACCAAGTCCTTGAGAGAGTGGTAGGTCATGCCTTCTACTGTTTCTTAGAAGGGTACTCGGGGTATAATCAAATTGAGGTCTCCCTAAAGGATCAAGGGAAGACTACATTCACATGTCCATTTGGCACCATCGCTTTCAAACACATGCCCTTCGGGTTATGCAATGCCCCTGGAACCTTCCAGCGGTGCATGGTGGGAATATTCTCAGACATGGTAGGGGATTTTCTAGAGGTCTTCATGGATGACTTGTCTGTGTTTGGGGATACATTTGAGGGATGTCTGAGGAATGTAGAGAGAGTCTTGTCAAGATGTGAAAAAAATAATCTAGTCCTAAACTGGGAAAAATTCCATTTTATGGTTAAAGAGGGACTAGTTCTAGGCCATATGGTCTCAAGTAGGGGTATTGAAGTTGATAAAGCCAAGGTTGACATCATTTTTCACCTTCCATCACCCAAAACATTCTAGGAAGTGAGGTATTTCTTATGAAATGCTGGTTTCTATAGAAGATTCATCAAGGACTTTAGTTCAATCTCCCATCCCCTTTGTGCTCTCCTAGTAAAGGATTCTCCATTTGTTTGGACAGAAACCTGTGAGGGTTAATTCTCAACCCTCAAATCCTCTCTCACCTCTCCTCTAATTATGAAATCTCCAAATTGGAACCTTCCTTTCGAACTTATGTGTAATTCCAGTGAATTTTCTGTAGGAGCTGTGTTAGGACAACGTTGTGATAAAACTCATTATGTCATTGCTTATGCAAGAAAATCCTCAAATGATTCCCAAATCAATTACACCACTACTGAAAAGGAGTTACTTGCTATTGTGTTTTCCTTAGAGAAGTTTAGGTCTTACCTTTTAGGATCCCCCATCATTGTGTTCACTGACCATTCTACACTAAAATACCTCTTCCAAAAACAAGATGCTAAAGCTATACTGATTAGTTGGGTCCTTCTCTTAAAATAATTTGACCTCACAATACAGGATAAAAAGGGCATTGAAAATGTTGTAGTTGATCACCTCTCTAGGATGGAATTCAAAGACAACTCAAATCACTTTTCTGTGTCTGATTCATTCCCTAATGAATATCTATACTATGTGAGCAACTTCCCTTGGTATGCTGGCATATCCAACTTCTTAGTTACAGGAGTCATCAAAAAAAATTTAGAGACTCAAGATCGAAGGAAATTCCTTTATGATGTTAGGCACTATGTGTTTTATGATCCATACCTCTATAAGTTCTGACCTGACCAAGTTATTAGGAGGTGTGTCCCAAAATCTGAACAAGAGTCCATCCTTAAATTCTGTCATAGTGAGGCATGTGGAGGCCACGTTTCCTCTAAGAAAACATCTTCTAAGATTCTTCAATGTGGTATCTTCTGGACCACCCTCTCAAGGAACTCCTATACATTTTGTCAAAGTTGTCCTAGTTGTAAAAAAGTAGGGTCCATCACAAAAAGGAATCAAATGCCACTCACTCCCATCTTAGTGGTTGAAATCTTTGACTGTTGGGGAATTGATTTCATGGGACCCTTCCCAAACTATAGGGGATATCTTTACATTCTTTTAGCTATATATTATGTCTCCAAATGGGTTGAGTCCATTCCTACAAAATCCAATGATCATCAAACTGTGATTAGATTTCTCAAGGAAAACATATTCTCTAGATTTGGAATTCCTAGGGATATCATTAGTGATCGTGGAACTCATTTTTGCAATCATCCATTCTCATCACTCATGGAAAAATATGGAATTTCTCAAAAAGTGTCCACTGCTTACCACCCAGAGACCAATGGTCAAGATGAGTTAGCAAATAGGGAGATTAAGAATATTCTTGAAAAAAACTATCTATCCTTCTAGGAAAGATTGGTCTAAGAAACTCTTGGATTCTCTTTGGACATATCGTACAGCATACAAAACCATCCTAGGAATGTCACCATATAGGTTGGTTTATGGAAAAGCATGCCATTTACCTGTTGAAATTGAGCATAAGTCCTTTTGGGCAATTAAGAAAATGGATTATGACCTCTCATTGGCCGGAACAAAAAGGAAATTAGATCTCAATGAACTGGAGGAACTAAGGATGGAGGCTTGTGAAAATTCAAGGATCAATAAAGCTAGAGTTCAAGACTACCAATCTAGGAATATCTAGGTCAAAAAATTTGAACTAGGAAAACTTGTGCTCCTGTATAGTTCAAATATTCATTTACACCTAAGAAAGTTATGGTCTAGATGGTCAAGTCCTTTCATAGTACATCATGTGTACCCCCATGGGGTAGTAGAGATTCAAGATGCCACAAGTGGCTACATTTTCAAGGTCAATGGTCAAAGGTTAAAACCATTAATTGAATCATTCAATAAACAAGAAATAAACATTGAGTTAACTGAGACAACCTATGAACTAGGAAAAATTTGAAAGATTTAGGATCCGTGTCAGGTTAGAGACGTTAAACAAAGCACTGCATGGGAGGAAGCCCATGGTTTTCAAGTTTCCAATCATTTTGTTGTTTTAATCACCTTTACATTTTAAATAGTATTAATGAATCATTTTGATATTTAGAAATAAAAAAATATATATTGTTGACATGTTCTTCTATAATGAGTATAGATGGGTACGAAAGGGGAGCGCCATATTTATCCGTGTCACATGGTGTGATCGTTGAGTAATACCTTACCCAGAAATTTAAAAAGAAGACAATGTATCATCAGTTTATTTTATTTTATTTTTATATGTTTATAGGCTAAAATAAAAATACAAAAATATATATATATATATATATATAATAATAATAAAAAGGCAACATCATAGGTCATGGGTCAAACCCTGTCACAATCATCGAAGCCGCGGGGATTCGAACCCGGGACCGAAGGGAGACAGGGGCGCGCTCTTACCACTAACCTACAGCTTTTTTTGATTCCTTATTCTATAATTTTTATATATATACTTATATTTTACTTTTTTTTATTTTATATATATATATATATTGTTTTGTTTTGTTTTTTTCTTTTTCTTTTTTCCTTTTTCTACTAGGGAACTCTGCAAGTGACATGGATATCAAAGGACTAAATTGGAGCATCAAGAACTTCAACTTCAACCACCAGGTGACTCCATTCCATGATCCTCATCTTTGAATTTCCTTTTTGAACTACCATTATTTGCCTCTACTCCTTCTAAATTTTCATTTCTTCAAACACTGGGGACAACATTATTTTAAGTTGGGGGGGAGATGAAATAAAAAAATTTGTGTAAAAAAAATTGAATGATTTGAAAAACAAATGTGTGTAAATGGAAGGAAAAATTCGTTTAACTTTGAACATGTTAATACACATTGCACACTTTGAAACTGAATATCAAATAATTTTGCATGCCCTGATTCTGATTTTAATCCTTGTATAATTTCATGAGCATGGATTTTGGAAAGTGTGGCTCTCTAATGTGATATTTCATTGTTTATATTTGCATTCAAATAAAAAAAGAATCACAATGAACGTCCTTTTGATAGTGGGGTATTAGTTTGAGTTCATGGGGTCCCCCAAATAAATATCACAGGTTTGGTGATCATTTTAGTTTAATTTTAGTATTCAAAAAAATTAAAAAAATAATAATAATAAATTTGTGTGTAGAGCAATGAAATGACCTAATGCGTGGCTTTCGGCACTTGGGGATCGTGACTCCATAGTTTTCTGGCCCAGAGTTAGTAATTTTATCTCTATTTTTGGTAATTTAAATTTTTTTTTGACTGAGTTAACTCGAGATGATGCCCGAGTATGTGGGATTCACTTGGTTCCCTAAGGTCTTTGAGCCTGGGAGTCATCGGCAAAGCCTCGCTAGAGGGGTTGACTTTTTTTAGTGCAATTTCAATTACCATGGAAAAATTGAAAAAAAATACAATAAAAAAATTGAATACTCATCTTAATATTGAAATGTGATTCCACCTAGAGCTTCCGTCATTTCCCCCTTGAATAAAGATGAACCCCCATGTCTATTGTGATACACAACACATCCTCATAATTAATTGATATTGGATGAAATATGGCAATGAATTTGAACAAAGTAATGGGATTGGGATTGGGATCTACTTATGAAACTATCATGTATTAAAATATTTTTATGGGTTTCATGATTGTTTGGTATAAGTGTTTTTGGTGATCATTGTTTATTAAAACGTTTTTGGAAAAGGGAATTCAAATTTCATATTGATGAGATATATTTTGCTCGGGTCCAGTAAAACTCAAGTTGGGGGTGTGATTAGACACTAAATGAGGATAATATTCATTGTTAATATATATAATATTCATGTGATTTATTAGTCATAAACACCATTTTAGTGCATTTTACACTTTGAACATCATTTCACATTATGGTTGTAATTCCTTCTTAAAATGCACTATTATGTGGTACATTTTTTAACATCATTTAAATTACCCAATGATTCATCTGATTTTAATGAATGTAATTATCCATTTTTTATTTTATATTTTTGGACATTTATCTACACTTCAATATGAACATTTTTCATTTAGGGATCAAGGGAGAATTCATGGAAGAAGATGGAGATATTCTGTGATGAAAGGAAACAATTCTCGAGAAGTCATACTGGAAACCAGCCCACTGATAAGAATGTGGGGCCCAACATACAGGCCCAATGAAGGCCAAATTATGTTATATTCTATAAAACATGTATAGTAACAAATAATTTTTCATGATATAGTACTAATTCGGCCTCCATGGTGGTCATTAAGGCGGCTCAATTTGGAGATAAACTTCTGGGCCCGATTCTGTGGCCCAGAAAACAATCCTTCCCATATGATCATATATCAGAATCCACAACTCCAAATTAGTCCAAATTTTATAGGAGGTTATAAGACATCATAGGATCCATTTCCTTTTTCTATTTCCCACTCTGATTCGGCTATATATAAGGTCTTACAAGCACATATGTTCAGTGGATGAAAGATGGCTGCCACCTCGGGTCAAGTGTGGAAAAGTCCAAGTTCCACAAGCTTTCCACCACCCTAGGCCTACCATAATCAAGTAGGATACTTTTTACTGTTTGAGTCTCGACCCAAGACTCCCAAAATGACTATTTAAGGTAGTGGTGGTGAAGGAGTTTATCATCTTTGAGCTTTGTTTTCATCTTAATGTTATGCTGCCAATTTGTCTTTGTAACGTTCTTCATTCACATGTAAGTTGATTTAATTCATCCTATCTTCTTAATAAAAGTTCTTATTATCCTGTTATTATTTTGTTCTCCATCTCACTTTAATACCTTTTCCTCAAGGTTTGAATTTATTCACACCAAATCTTTTGAAATTATTCACATAACGGTGGAGTGATCATTTTATTTTTATTGTTTTCTTTACTTCTCCATTTCCTCCCTTATGATTCTACTTTCCACTTCCATTGAAACCATAGAATCAATTTAGGGATAACCCACTTATGGGTTGATCCAAGGGAGTATAATGGTTTCGTATTGGATGTTATTTATCACTCCATTAATTTCTAATCACTTATTTTAATTGAGATTTTTATTTGATGATTTTTAAACTCCATCGTCCTTGTTGAATTTAAGGCCACACATTTCATGTGCTAATACGAACTTTTACCTTGAAGTGCTCAAAACTTTGATACTTCAAGTGTATGGGTGATTAGTATTAAACTGTGTAGGTATTAAACCAGTAAGTGAGGATGCTGTTTGATCTTCTTAAATGAACCCATCTCAAATATTAGAAATTTAAATATTTGAAAAAGAATTTCATCCAATCCACCCCAAGTGATAACCTAGGATCAACTCATTATTTTAAATTTAATTCACTTAAATATGTTAGTTATACTTTAAACCCATATAAAATCAACCCAAGTTGGTCACTTCATAGCCAAAAACAGTCCATATAATGTACGTGTCTATAGGCTTCTTCTTAGGTCTCTGAGGATTCGATAACCCAAGATAAACTACTAAGACCGTTCTACCTTCATCTCTTGGGTAAATTTGAGCGTGAATCAAGTCTCCTTCTCACATGACCCCCCTGTTTTGGTGAAAGGAGGAGTTTTGGTCTCGTGTTGTTCCAATCAAGGATCTCTTTATCTCTCTTTTAATTGTGTATCATGTGGGGTGGGTGTACTCATTTGTCCTTTTGAAGAAGACTAAAAATGATTTAAAGAAGATAATAAGAATAAATAAATGAGGGGGTGGGAGCATGATGGTGATGATCAATTTTTTATATATTATCCTTCATCCATCTTGTGAATCATATGGGTTGTGTTCTTCTAAAAATCATAGTCATTGTTGGTCTTGGTTTTCCCACCTGTATGATTTTTGAATCACTATTATAAGATTGGAATCTGGTTAATTACATATAATCATTTAAATAAATGGATTCCCCATGATCGAATCTATTCTGTGATCACCCCTATTTTATCAAGTGGAATTAAAGAACAAGTGCTTCAAAATCTGAATAAACCTTCCCTTATTAGTGTGGTTGTGTGTTGTGTGTGGTTATATTCGACCTTACATCTTTGTTGGTAGTGTGGTGCTGTGACTGGGGGTGTGATTGTGTATATGGGGCGGTACATGCAGTGTGATGGTATCTTAGGCTGAGAGTTTGGTTGATTTTAGAATGGATGGACTTGTTATGTAGTGGGACTACATCTGGGATGTGGTTGGGTAGTGGGGCTATAGGACTGAGTTGTGTCATTTTCATGTTGATGGGTGTGATGGGTGTGGTGTTGTTATATAGTGGGGATACCGAGTGGGGTTGTGATGAGATGTGTTGGGGGGTTTTTTATTGAGAATAAGGATAGGGTGACATTACTTTGAATAATGATGGTGGCAGTAGTTGAATGGGTGTCCAGGAAAGGGGATTGTGTTGTGGGACTATAAGCTAGTAGTTTTCTATTATTCTGATTAATGTGGTGTTTTTAGTGCTGTGGGGTTTCTTAGGATGGTTTAGGAGGGATTATTTCTAAGAAGGATGATGTTACCTCACATGGGAATTTCACCCTGAGTTTCTGGGGACTTTGAGAAGTATGTGTGGGTTGTGATGTTTCTCATGGAATGATGTGTTTTTTAGTTTCCTAAGTAAGGATGGAAATAAATAAATGAATTATTTGATAATGTAGAATGAAAATTGTTTAAAATAATTGGCTGGAAATATGTTTCGATTTGGGGATTTTAGTGAAGTGGCGTTCCTTATCGACTAACGAAAGTGACCATCATTCATGGTGGTATGTGCATGTAGAGGTGGAAGAAAGGGTAGTTTGTGTGGGATGGTATTTGTTTTGAAAACCCATAGGTTGGACTAATTTTTGGTACCTATATATATACATATAGTTCCTTGTGATTTCTATACTCACCCTAATCGCGTTGAGCACTACTTGCTGAACACCCCCATTGTTATGGGGGAGGGTGTCTTTCCCATCATCCTAATGGGAGGATGGATGGATGGTGACTGACTTTAGATTTCTCCCTATTCTAGGAATTTATCTTCCAAGACTCTTAGGGTAGGCTGTAATATATTGAGGTTTAATACCAGAATTATGGTATTGGCTGTGTGAGAGGTTGTCTATTTCCCATGTGTCTTCAGGATGAGGTCTAGGCATTTTCAGGAGAGACATGTGGTAGTTGTAGCCCATGTGTCTGTGATTAGGATGTGATGTGGTTGTATCCCAGGTGTCTAGAAGCAGTATTTGTGTGGTTTTCTTCCCAATTGTGTGAAGGCGGGTTGTGAAAGCGGGGCTTGTGGAAGGCCTTGGTAGTGTTAGGACGTTTTTCATTAGTGATGATCACTTAACCAGTGGGAAGTGGTGTGGGGTACCCAAATATCGACATGCATACTACTTTACTTTACTTGACTTTCATTATTTGGTGAGTGTGACTTGGTGAGGTTGGGGTGAATAGTATACCTTTATAGGTGTTTTTGAGTTTCTACTATTTTCTCACAGGGGCATTAGAATGATTCTCCCACTTGTGCACGGGTGAATTTGGGTTTTACCTACTGAGTATACTTTAATGCTCACCCTGCATATATAAAAATGTTTTTAGGTTTCCTGGGAGATTACATGAACCATGATGGACCTTACTAGATCATATTTTGGGGGATCGTTTCTATTTCACTTCTTATTTTTATTTTGGTACTTAATTTGGAGATTTCTTTGTATTTAAGTTGTTTTACTTTAAACATGCAACTGGTATGGATTTTGGTTTCTTTATATATCTATCTATCTTAGAGTTGTTTGAGGTTGATACATCTTATCTCCCAATATTGGTTACTATAAAAAGGGAAATGCCTCATATTTTATTTGTGTGATTTCTATACCCTTGGTGTTGGTCGCCACCCCAGGGCCTATTGGAGGTGGGACTCGGGAGGGGGGGGTCATTATCTCTCCTTCATCTTGAGGAAGGATGGTCTCAACATCTTTCTATCCCTTCCCTCATCTTGAATAAGGTGGGTCATGACATAATGGTATTAGAGGCTGATGTTTTAGACTTAGGATAGATTTTGGAGTTAGGAACAGTTAGGATTACATGGGTTGGTAGGGAAATAGTGTTAGATGATCTTATTGCATGACATAGGCTAGGGAAGACTAGTAAGGACACAATATTTTAGGCCCCCCAGGATTCTATCCAAGGACTATGAGCTTACCGAATTACCAAGTGAGGATACACAATTTTTGGGGTAGAGACCCTAGGAAAGGTGCATGCATCATGCTGACTTGTGTTCTTGTTTTTTGGGCATTTTAGGGAAATTAAAATAAAGAGTTAAAATGAATCTTAAAAGAAAATTTGATACTACCTGATTAGTCACTAAAATTGGCTAATATTCATTGTTAAGATCTTAATATTAATGTGTTTAAAAGTTCATAAACATCAATTTTAGTCCAACTCAGAAATTGAACTTCATTTCCCATCATTGTACAATTCATGCTTAAAGTGTCAATTTGGGCCCACTCAATAATTTTCTTGTGTAAATTACAATATTAATCATTTTAATTTGATATTTTGGTATGTTATTAATCACTTTATTTGGAACATTTTTTATTTTAGGTCTGATGGATGAATCACAAGGGAAGATGGATATTTGTTCACCTGAATGAAGAAACTTGCTGGAAAAAACATAATGGGCCTAAGGCCCATCAAACAAATGTGGGGCCCAAAACCCAAGCCCAATAAAGCTCAAATTTATATATTAGAAATATAAAAATATTAGGATCATTTTATTAAACTGTGGATAGAGCTAATTCGGATTTTTTCATGATGATAAAGGGATCTGAAGTTGAGATTTAAGTGGTGGACCCGACATTAATGCACATAAATTCGTCCCACCATTTTGACCATAACTTCCAAACGGCTAAGCCAAATTGCACGGAATTTTTACCTCTCATAGAGGACAGATGGAAGAATATATTTCTATTCTACGACCCCTCCGGATTCAGTTTTCTTCAATTATTAATTCACACGTCAATATGGTGGACGAATCTGGAAAGTTTTCCGGGTCAACTTTGAAACGTCAATTTCCTTTTGATTATTCACCCTTCTTTTGACTCTATTAATTTGTGGGGGTGAATTTATTGTGGGGGGCGGATCTAAGGCTCATAATATGCCTATATAATGATCTTTTGGTGAATGTAATTATCATCTAACATTTTTCTTTGAATCTGATTTTTTCTTTCAATTGTAATTTCCCGCTTTCGTTTTGTAATGACATCGTCAATTTCTCTAATGTAAGTTTTTTATTCACGTTTAATATTTTAATAAAATTTATTCTTCTTTACTTTTTATTTTTTTCTTTTCTTAACACTTTGATACCATTTAATCGAAGTGTGAATTTATTCACACCCACACTTGTGAATTCATCACACAACGGTGGAGTGTTCATTTTGATTAATGTTTTTCTTCTTCAATCCTGCTTCTTTAAGTCAACTACCCGCTTCTATTGATAGAATAGCATCAATGGAGGGATAATCTTTTATGGTTTGATCTTATGGAGTTGCATGGGCTGGATTTAATGTTATTTGATTTTCTTAAATTCTTAAATTTGTTCTTTATTTTAAGAGTTCCTTTCTTTGATTTATCTTCTTCTTTGTCTTCATCGACTTTAACGACGACACATTTTGAGTGCTAGTACGATCCAATTACTTGGAGTGCTCATTTAATTGAAACTATAAGTGAATTGGTGATTAGACTTGAAATATTTTATGGATTAAATCGGAGAATGATATTGAGGGATTATTTCATTTAATGGATACCTCTTGAACCGATGAACAGAAAATCAAATGAAAAACAAATACATCCAATCAAGTCCAAGAGACAACCTAGGATCGACTCACCTTAATTAGTTGTTTTAATTCAAGTAATTTTATTTTTTTTGTTCTTTAAATTAAATCAATATTTCTTCAAATCAATTCAATCCAAAGTTTGCCACTGCATAGCCAATATCGTATCCAATATTAGTGTCTCAAGGTTTCTTCTTCGGTCCCTGTGGATTCGATCCCTACTTTTACTTCAACGACTGCTTTTACCGGTAGGGTAAATTTGGGTGCAACCAATTTTTGGCGCCGTTTCTGGGGTCCCAAGTAAGTCACCTCAAACACTCATCTTCTTTTCTCACCCAAAATTCTCTATTCTCACCCTAATTTCTCTTCTCTTTTCCCCTTTCTATTTTTTTCGACTCCTGAAAATTACGATTCAAAATTTCCAAATGAATCCAATGGAGTATAATAAACAATATCCCTTAACAAACTCAAGATGGAATAAATTAGAAAATCCACATTGGGAATCACTAAACTTTTTTAATTACTTTGATCAAACCTTAATTGAATACACCACACAAGATGAGATGTAAAATCAATGGGATGCTAATTGCTTAAAGGATCAATTTACATACCTCTCGAGGATGATTGAAGAAATAAAACTTAATGATGTTAATGATGTCCAAACATCTATCAATCCTAATTCTGAAAAAATTCTTGAACATTTGTGTGAAAAATGGTTAAAATGAATTCAGAATTTTCATCACTGAGATTAGAAATACAAAGCATTGAGACTTATGAGGAACCCATTCTTACTCAGGATATCTCTTCCTCGTCACTAATACAAGAATCTTGTCTCCCCCAAACCTCAAATGAATTTATTGAAGAACCAACCATTGGATTTGGGATAGTTGAAGATAATCAAGGAATTGTTGATGGGTGCTTAAATCAAGAGGAAACTGATTTTTTGTATTCACAAGAGGGAAACTTGACATTGTGGATGGAGAGTCCTGAATATTTCTCTATTGATGATTTTTCAAAAACACAAATCACTGAAAAATTGGTATAAATACCAAACATTGAGCCCATACCCACACCTCAAATTCAACTAGACACTTTTGGGGATGAATCATATTTTCAAACGGAACCAATTATTTCTAAATGTTTTGGAGAAGAACCTGACTTTCATTCAAATTGACAATCTTTATTAGGAAATTGCAATCGACCAGAACTCCAAATCATTATCCTTCCTTCCCCAGACAAGAATTCCATCATAGGTGATAAAAAAAACCTTGCAGTTTTAGTTCATTCATTTAAAGAATCCAATAATTTTGGAATGGTCATTGATGTCTTAGGAAAGAATATAAGTTCAACTCGATCAACCATTTCAGATATTCCTTGGATTTTACCAATCATTGTAGAAAATAAGATTTTACAAGAAAAAAATTAAAAAAAAATAATCAATCACAATCTTATTGAAGTGGAAAAATATGGGTTAATTAAAATGTCAAAAGTGGGAATTTGATAAGTTGGGGGGTTCAAGTCGAGCTAACGACATTAAACAAAAGAGCTGCATGGGAGGAAACCCGTGGTTTTCATGTTTCCAATCACTGTGAATCATCTTTTGTTTCCTTCTGCTTCATTTTTTTATTTTTTTATATAGACTGTTGACCTGTTCTTCTTTTATGAGTAAGGATGGGTATGAAAGGGGAGCACCATATTTATCCGTGTCACGTGGTGTGATCCCTAAGTAATACCTTACCCAGAAAATATAAAGAAGACAACGTATCATTAGTTTATTTTATTTTATTTATGTTTTTTATAGGTTAAAAAAAATTAGACTCTTGACCTATTATTATTTTATGAGTATGGATGGGTATGAAAGGGTAGCACCGTATTCATCTGTGTCACGTGGTGTGATCCATGAGTAATAGCTTACCCCTAAATTTAAAAGAAGACAATGTATCATTAGTTTGATTGAAAAAAACATGGAAAACCATAAAAATTATGGTACTTGGAATTAAATAAATCGTTGTATTGTTTGTTTTGTCTGATTTGTTCTTCTTTGTATGGTTCAGGAACTATTTTGGGTGATACATGCTCAATCAAGGAGGTGCCAACATCCCCCAAGAGATCAAAGTAGTAATATGAAGAATCATGAACTTCAACTTCAAAAACCAGGTGAATTTTTTCCATGTTTATTATTTTCAATTTCCTCTTTGAACTCCTCTCCTACCCCCCCCATCTAACTTTTCTTTTCTTTAAACACTTGGGACAGTGTTATTCTTTGTTGGGGGGAGATGAAATAAAAATGATTTTTTTTGTGAATAAGAACATGCATGGAAAGAAAAATTCCATTAACCTTGAACATGATAACACACATTGCAAACTCTAAAATTGGATATCAAATAATTATGTATGACTTGATTTTTATTTTAATGCAAGTTTAAGTTCATGAGCATAGTTTTTGGAAAGTGTGGTTGTCTGATGTGATTTTTCAAAGTTTACATTTTCATCCTCTTAATAAAAATGTCACAATGCACGTCTACTGGATCGTGGGTGTAAATTTGAGTTCTTGGGTCCCTTTCATTATAGCATAGGGTTCTAGCGTCACTTTTAGTTTAATTTGAGTATCCAAAAAGAAAAAAAAGAAAAAAATAATGACCTCATAAATAAATGTTTTGTCCAAATGCGTGGTGTCTGACACTTGGGGATCGTGACTCCATAGTTGTCTTGCCCATAGTTAGGCTTTATATCTATATTGTAGAGTATGTAATTGACAATATGTGTGGTGTCCGACACTTGGGGATCGCGACTCCATAGTTGTCTTTCCCAGAGTTAGTCTTTTCATATCTATTGTGGTTTAAAAAAAACAAAAAAAAACAAAAAAAAAGGATACTCATCTTAAGGTTTAATGTGATTCACACCTAACGCTACCATTTTTACCCTTGAACAATAAAATGGGCCCCATATCTTTTGTGATGCACAGCACTTTATCATGCTTAATTGAAATTGGATGAAATGTGGCGATGAATTTGAACAATGTAATGGGCTTAGGCTTGGGATATGCTTATGGACCTAGCTTGTTTTAAATGATTTTTATGGGTTTTATAATTTTTTTTTGGTATGAGGTCTTTGGGTGAGCAATGTGTATTAAAATGTTTTTGGAAAAGGGGATTTGAATTTCATATTTGTAATATATTTTTCTCAAGAATAGCAAAACTCAAGTTGGGGGGTGTGATTAGTCACTGAAAGTGTCTAATATTCATTTTCAAGATCTTAATATTAATGTGTTTAAAAGTTCATAAACATCAATTTTAGTCCAACTCAGAAATTGAACTTCATTTGCCATCATTGTGCAATTCATGCTTAAAGTGTCAATTTGGGCCCACTCAATAATTTTCTTGTGAAAATTACAATATTCATCATTTTAATTTTTTATTTTGTTATGTGATTAATAACTTTATTTGGAACATTTTTTCTTTTAGGTCTGATGGATGAATCACAAGGGAAGATGGAGATTTTTGCACCTGAATGCAGAAACTTACTGGAAAACGCATAATGGGCCTAAGGCCCATCAAACAAATGTGGGGACCACAAACCAAGCCCAATGAATCTCAAATTTATACAGTATAAAGAAAAAAAATATTATGATCATTTTATTCAACTGTGGACATAGCTAATTCTTATTTTTTCATGATGATAAAGGGATCTGAAGTTGAGATTTAAATGGTGGACCTGACATTAATGCACATAAAGACGTCCCACCATTTCGACCATACCTTTTAAACGGATGATCAAAATTTCCTGAAATTTATACATCTCATAGAGGACAGATGGAAAACGATATTTCTCTTCTACGACCCCTACGGATTTGGCCTTCTTCAATTATTAATTCACACGTCAATATGGTAGAAGAATCTAGATAGTTTTCCAGGTCAACTTTGAAACGTGAATTTCCTTTTGATTATTCACCCTTATTTTGACTCTATTAATTGTTAGGGGTTGAATTGATTGTGTGGGGTGGATCTAAGGCTCCTAATATGCCTATATAAGGAGTTGGTGGTGAATGGAATTATCATATAACATTTTTCTTTGAATCTAAGTTTTTCTTTCAATTGTAATTTCCCGCTTTTGTTTTGTAATGGCATCGTCAATTTCTCTAATGTAAGTTTTTCATTAACATTTAGTATTTTAATAAAATTTATTCTTATTCACTTTTTATTTTTCTTTTATTCACACGTTGATACCATTGAATCGAATTGTGAATTTATTCACATCCGCACTTGTGAATTCATCACACAACGGTGGAGTGTTCATTTTGATTAATGTTTTTCTTCTTCAATTCTGCTTCTTTAAGTAAACTACCCGCTTCCATTGATAGAATAGAATCAATGGAGGGATAAACTTTTATGGGTTGATCGTAGGGAGTTGCATGGTCTGGATTGAATTTTATTTGATGTTCTTAAATTTGTTCTTTATTTTAAGAGTTCCTTTCTTTGATTTATCTTCTTCTTTGTCTTCACCGACTTTAACGACGACACATTTTGAGTGCTAGTACGATCCAATTACTTGGAGTGCTAATTTAATTGATCCTCTAAGTGAATTAGTGATTATCCTTGAAATTGTGTATGGATTAAATCCGAGAATGATATTGAGGGATTATTTCATTTAATGGATACCTCTTGAACTGATGAACAGAAAATCAAATGAAAAACAAATACATTCAATCAAGCCCAAGATAAAACCTAGGATCAACTCACCTTAATTAGTTGTTTTAATTCAAGTAATTTTATTTGTTTTTTTCTTTAAATTAAGTCAATATTTCTTCAAATCGATTCAATCCAAAGTTGGCCACTGCATAGCCAATCCCATATCCAATCTTAGTGTCTCAAGGTTTCTTCTTCGGTCCCTGTGGATTTGATCCCTACTTGTACTTCAACGACCGCTTTTACCAGTAGGGTAAATTTGGGTGCAACCACTACCCAAGCTTAGGAGTTCCTTTATTTCCTTTCAGTTATGGTTCCTGGATGTTTCCCATGTGTGGTAAGAGTATTTGATGGTCAACATGATGACTCATTTTACTAGAGGAGGGTCAATCCAGTAGAGGAGGATGATCTATGTCATAATACGCTTCATGATTTCTAGCGATAGACACTAGAAAATTATGGGAGCAGTGTCTCAGAAATAGAGATGGAGGGTTGGATCGAGGAGCTGGTGATCACTTTCATCCTGATTTGGTATCTGATAGAGTATTGGGTTCCTCTGATGGTGATCCAAATGAGGGGAGAAGTGCGTCAGTGGTGGATGATTTACCTTGGGGACAGAAAAAATACTGATGTTTCATATACTGGCATTGAGAAGGAGTTTTGGGCAGAATTCCTTTCTTCTATGATGAAAGTCAAGAAGATCCATGAGATACTCTCCCTCTAGCAGAATAGTATGTCGGTGAGGGAATTGGGGATCAAGTTTAATAATCTACTACGTTTTTTCACAGATCTCTTTCTGGATGAGGATTCTTGGGTGAGGTGCTTATAGGAGGCACTTCTTCCTTCTCTTTAGTATGTGGTTACTCCAATAATCCTACTGACATACCTATAGGTTCATAAGAAGGATGAGGTAGTAGAAAGGATTCACTCGTGAGGAGGTCTACCATGAGTGGGAAGTCAACTGAGTTCTTAAAAGGAGAATGCCATCAGTAGCACGTCTCCAGCATTAGGGCCTTCCAGGTTTCGACCAGTGGGGAGCCGACCCCATAAATTTCAATTCTAACCCTTTGGTCCTCTCCCTTTTCCCATAGGTCTAAGGATTTTGTGTTTTTCTTGTGGATTCCATGGTCACCTCCAAGGATAGTTCCTGACTCGATCTCAGTATTGTGTAGGTGGGAAGGTTCATCACCCCCCTCAGCAGTAGGTTCTTGACAAGCCTTTCTAGGAGCATAAAACGTAGACCACTGCTCTACTGAGGGTGGATGGTGCAGGAGGATTCTAACCATAGGGTTCTTCTTAGGGACCTCAACTAGGGCGTGGTCGGGGAGGTAGCCGAAAACCAAGGGGAAGAGGAGCTAGGTGCGGGCAGTTTCACGTCACAGAGTCAGTAGTTCTAGTAGAGCTGAAGATTGTTCGAGGTATGATCATTTTTTTTAGTACACTTACTTTCACCTTGTTTGATTTGGTAGCTTCATCCTACTTCATTGTACCCATTCTTGATCATTCCTTGGGACTAGACATAGAGAGACTTTACATGACCCTGGTATTGAGTACACCAGTTAGAGGTTAGACCATCTTGTTTGATGTTTTACGGGGATGTAGACTGGTGTTGGGGCCACATCAGTCCAGTGGGGATCTATGTCTACTGTAGATGCAGTCGTAAAATGGAATCCTTGGAATCTATTGCCTGTTTTCAATGTATGTTTTTATCAAAAACTTTTGGTAAAGATTCATGTTTTTAGTCGTGAAAGGCCAGCATGTATCTTTCTTTGGTGAGCAGAGCTATCAGGTGGAAAGCTGGTATGCAGACCCTCTTTTTCTTTGTTATATAAGAAGTCAATGAGATTAATGGGTGATGAAATGGTGGAGGTCATGGTAGTTTTTGTGGAGTTTTTGGATGTTTTTCTTGAGGAGGTTGTGACTCTACCCCCTCGACGTGATGTTGAGTTCAGGATAAACTTACAACATTGTGTCATCTGATCTTGATGGAACCTTGTCGATAAAAACCTTCTAAGTTGTAGGAGTTGCAGATTCAGATTGACAATATAATTAAGAAGGCTTTTATACGACCCATTGTGTCACCATGGGGTGCTCCGGTCTTGTTTTCGAAGAAGTAAGACGATGATATGAGGCTGTTCATAGACTACAAGAGATTAAATCAGGTAACGGCCAAGAACTGTTACCATCTCCTAAGAATATACGATCTTTTCAACCAACTGAGGAGAGAAAGTTGGTTTTCTAAGATCTATCTACAGTTAGGGTATCACCTATTGATGGTTGAGGAGGGTGACATCCTAAGGACTGCTTTTAGTTGTAGGTATAGGAACTTCTAGTTCATGGTTATTCCATTTGGTGTTAAAAATGCCCCAACCGTGTTTATGGGCCTCATGAACTCTATCTTCTATGAGTTTCTAGACTAATTCATTGTCGTATTTGTTTATGAAATCCAAATCTACTAAAATTCATAGGAGGAGCATGCCTAGAACCTTAGAACTATCTTGGAGGTCCTTCGACACCACCATCTCTACATAAATCTATCCAAGTGCAAGTTTTGGACATAGGAGGTCCACTTCCTTGGGCATGTGGTGTATCAAAAGGGTGAAGTAGTGAACCTGTTAAAGGATGAGGTAGTCATTTCATGGGAAGCACCCAAGAATGTGGCATAGGTTCGCAGTCTTCTCGGTATGGAAGGCTACTACTGGAGATTCATACATGATTTCTCTCTGGTAGTAGCTCTGTGGAAGGCTCTAAACAGAAACGGCCAAGCTTTTGTGTGGAATGAGAAGTACCAGGAAGAGTTTGGATATCTGAAGGGGAAGTTGGTCAGTTCCCTAGTGCTCAGAATACTATAGGAATGGGTGATGTTTGAGGTGTTTTGCAATGATTCTCATAAAGGATTATGGTGTGTGTTGATGAAACAATGGGGAGTGATATCTTATGTGTCTAGGAAGTTACGTCCCCATTAATGTACCTATGCCACCCATGATCCGAAACTACCAACAGTCACGGTTGAACTAAATTTTTGGTGAAATTACATATTACGGAGCAGTTTGTGGTCTTCATGGATCACAAGACCTTGAGGTATATCTTTTCCTAGTGAGATTTGAACATCCAGCAGTGGAGGTGGATAGAGTTTCTCTAGGATTATGATTTTGAGATCTCTTACACCTTAGGAAAGGGGAATGTTATGGCTGATGCTTTGAGCAGGAAGTCACAGAAGGAAGTGGTTTGTGAATTTGTAGATGCTTGGAGGGTGATGGAGGAGTTGGATACCTTGCACATAGATATAGTAATAGATGGTAGAAAAGTCCTTCTATTTTATATTAGGGTACAATCATCTCAAAGGAAAAAGGTAGATGAGTATCAGTGGGGAGACTTAGAGGTAGAAGGGATGCATGATAACTGTGACCAGGGTGATGCTCTAGAGGGATGGTTAGAGGGTGGTCAGAATTAATTGCTATTATGTGGAAAGCTATTAATTCCAGTGGTGATGTGTGAGGGAGTTTTATGTGAGTTCCATAGTTCACCCTTGGCAGTAGACCTAAGAGTTTTCAAGATGTAATGGGTCTTGAGGGAACAATTTTGGTGACCCAAGATAAAGCGAGTCGTGGTGGAGTTTGTGGAAAAGTGCTTGGTGTTCTAGAAAGTGAAGGTTGATCATCTTGTTCTTGTTGTCTTGTTTCACCCCTTAGATATCCCTGAGTTGAAGTGGGATGAAATCTCAATGGATTTTGTCACGTGATTATCCAAGGATCAGGGAGGATGCGATGCAATTTGGTTAGTGGTAGATAGGTTGATGAAATCATCTCACTTCTTATCGATCAAGGAGTCAAGAATAGTGGATGCCTTAGTATAGAGGTTTTTGGACAAGATGGTCCGACTACATGGAGATCCAAGATCCATTATCTCATATCGGGATACACATTTCATGTCACCAGTCTGGAGAGGAGTACAGCATTCCTTTGGCACTCAGTTACGCCTCAACATTTCTTTTCACACTCAGATGGATGAGGAAACCGAGAGGACCATCCAAACATTGGATGACATGTTGTGGGCATGTATTCTTGAATTTAGTGGGTCTTGGGTGAAACATTTTCCCTTAGTATAGTTTTCTTAAAACAATATCTATCACTCTTCCATTGGAACGACTCTGTTTAAATCTTTCTATAGAAGACCATGTTGTTGAACCTTGTGCTATATGGAATATGGGGAGACAACTATTCTTGGTCCAGACATGGTGAAGATTACGACAGAGAAGGTGCATCTTGTACATGAGAGGATGAAAGTAGCACAAGACCAATAGAAGTCATATATCGATCATAGGATAAGGCCCTTGGAGTTCGAGGTTGGGGACCACATATTCTTGAAGGTTTCCCCTTGATGTGGGTAGAAAAGGTTTGACAGAGGGAGTAATATTTCTCCTAGGGTAATCTTCTATTTCGCGGTGTTGGGAAAAGTTGGAGAGGTGGAATATTAACTAGAATTTTCACCATAGTTGGGGAGTATCCATGATATCTTTTTACGTCTCACAACTTATTCAGCATCTTCATGATGACTCCCATTCCATTTATTGGTGAGAGTTAGACATAGAAGAAAACTAAATTTTCATAGAGTGACCAGGGGAGATCTAGGATTATTGGCAGAAGGTGTTGTGTGGACGTACCATTCCCTTGGTTTTCATGTTGTGGAGGCATGGTGGCCTCAAGGAGAGTACTTTGGAGCGAGATACATAGATTTGTGTCATGTAACCAGAGTTGTTTTAAGTTTTTATCATGAGTTTTTCTTTGTGATGAAATGATTGAAAATTGTTTTATATGAGATGAGTTTTTTCCTTGTTATGTGATGTATGATAAAGTACTGACATATGAGGAGGTGAGGGCTTGATCCCTAATCAAGATGCATTAATGAATATGCAATTAAACCCATGTGGGTGAGTAAGTGCCTCCCAAAGCAGATAATATATTGACATGGGGGAAGGAATTCCATAATTCATATGTTCAGGTAGTGTGACTTTTGGTGATTGCGTGGTATGTCTTGTGGTTTTTGGGTTGGAAAATCTTGGGTTCTTGGATGTTCAGGTTTCATTCCAACAAGGAGGATTATCCTTGAGAGGTATCTTACATGGTGGTTGTCAAGACCCCTCTTTATTATGGGTTTGGTTTTGAATTATTGAAGGAGATAATAGTTTGATAGGTATCTGATGTAATGGCTCAGACCTCCATGGTCCATTAAATTGTCAAAATCTAGTTTTTGGGGTGTTCTGGGAGGCAACAGTAGCTTGTTTCAAGTGTTTTCCAAATTTCTAGTTTTTCTATCAGTAGTTCAACATCTGTAGGTTGGTTTCGATAGCCCAGCATCAGTAGGTTTCCATAGGTAGCTCTCAATGGTATCTCGCGTCAGTAGCTGAAGGCGTCGGTAGGTAAGGGAATCAGTGACTCAGGGTGTCGGTTGGTCAGGGCATCAGTAGGTTAGGGTGTCGGTGACTCAGGGCGTCGGGTGACTTTGGGCGTTGGTAGGTCAGGGTGTCAGTGACTCAGGGAATCGGTAGGTCAGAGTGTCAAGGAATCAGGGAATCGATAGGACATGGAATCAGTGACTCATGGATTCGGTAGGTCATAACGTTAGTGACTCATCCATTGGGGACTTATGCACCGGTGTCTCACGTCAATGACTCACCCATCTATGAGTCATTTTCCATCCCTTCCTAGTTTTTATAGTTTTGTGTCTTTTTGACGTTAAAGGAGTTAAATTCCATATTTGATGTGTTTTTGGGCCATTTAAAATTTTCTTTATCTTCTAAAAACCTAAACCTTCCTTTGACTCCTAAATCACTTGGTCTGGGTCGTGATCCAGATTTAATGTCCTTTGGAACCATTTCCCCATAGATTTAGGATATGTCCTACCTAAATTTGAGTCTTCTCTTCCTTTGAACCCTTCTGTTTTCTATTAGTGTGCTGAGAGGCTCCCTCCCCAGATGAGTCATGCGCCGATGTTTTATCCCTCTGTTTGGTTTTCCTTAGAGTCTCCTGCTCGCATGACCCCCATGTTTTGGCACAAAGAGGAGTTTTGGATTCTTATTGTTCTAAGTAGAGATTTCCTTTGTCTCTATTTTAATTGTGTATCATGTAGGGTGGGTGTACTCATGTCTCCCTATGAACACAGCTGAAACCAATTTAAATAAGATAAGAAGAAGAAATAAATGAGGGGGTGTAAGTGAGATGGTGATGATCATTTTTTTATATCTTATCATTGATCTATGTTGTGAATCATATGGGTTATGTTATTATGAAAATCATGGTTTTTGGTGGTCTCTTTTTGCGCACTTGTATGATTTGTAAATCACTGCTGTAAGAATTGGAATCTGATTAATTACATATACTCGGTTAAATAAATTTATTCCCTATAATCGAATAGGTTATGTGATCACCCCTATTTTATCAAGTGGAATTAAAGAATGAGTGCTTCTAAATCTGAATAAAACTTTCCTTATTGGTGTGTCGTGTGTTGAGTGTTGTTGTGTCTGGCCTTGCATCTATGTTGGTAGTGTGGTGCTATTGTCGGGGGTTTGATTGTGTATATGGGGATGTACGAGTGGTTTGATGGTGTCTCAGGCTGAATAATTGGTTGATTATGGAATGGATGGACTTGTTACGTAGTGGGACTGCATTTGAAAAGTAGTTGGACAACATGGCTGTAGGATTGGGTTGTGTATGTTCATGTTGATGGGTGTACTGGGCGTGGTGTTGTTATGTAGTGGGTCTGTTTAGTGGGGATGTGATGAGTTGTTTTGGGGGTTTTGATTTTTGATAACAAGGACAAGGCGACATTACTTTGAAGAATGATGGTGGTAGTGGTTGAACAGGTGTCCAGGAAAGGGGAGTGAGTAGTGGGTCTTCAAGCTGGTTTTTTCCTATTGTTATACTGAATGTGTTGTTTTTCATGTAGTGGTGCTATCAAGGATAGTTTAGGAGGGATGATTTTGAAGAAGTATGGTGTTACCTTGCGTGGTCATTTCACCCGAAGTTTCCAGGGATTTTGTGAAGTATGTGTGGGTTTTGATGTTACTTGTGGTGTTCTATGTTTATCGGTTTCTCAGGTAGGAATGGAAATAAATAAATGAATGATTTGATAATGCCTAATTAAAATTTATTAAATGAATTGGTTGGGGGTTTGTTTTGAGTTGGGGCTTGTAGTGAAGTGACATTCCTTATTGACTTATAGAATTGACCATCGTTCGTGGGGGTATGTGCATGTATAAGTGGTAGCAAGGGTAGCTTATGTGGGATGGTAGTTTTTTTAAAACCCATAGGTTGGGATGAGTGTTTGGAACCTATATATATACATTTAGTTCCTTGTGATTTCTATATGCACCCCACCCATGTTGAGCACTACATGTCAAACACCCCCATTGTTATGGGGGAGGGTGTCTTTCCCAACATCCTAGTTAGAGGATGAATAGATGGTTACTGAATTTACCCTAATCCCTATTCTAAGAATTTATCACCCAATAATATTTGGGAAGGCTATAATGGATTGAGGTTTAATACCAGATTTATGGGATTGGTTTGCGAGAGGTCCCAAGTGTCTTTGGAATGAGGCATAGGTGTTTTCGGGTGAGATGTGTGGTGGTTGTGGCCTAGGTTTCTATAGGAAAGATGTGATGTGGTTATGGCCTAGGTGTTTGCAGGCAGGATGTGTGTGGTCTTTGGCCCAGGTGTGTGCGTTCGATTCATGAAAATGGGTCTTGAGGAAGAGCATGGTAGCATCAGGATGTTCTCCATTAGGGATGATAAGTTAACCAGTGGGAAGTGGTGCGGGGTACCCAAATATCAAGGTACTTACTACTTTACTTTACTTTACTTGCATTATTTGGTGAGTGTGCCTTAGCGAGGTTGGGGTGGATAGTATACCTTTTTAGGTGATTTTTTGTTTCTATTGTTTTCTCAGAGGGGAATTAGTATGCTTCTCCCACTTATGCATAGGTGACATTGGTGTTTCCCTATCGATTATACCTGTATTCTCACCCTACGTATATAAAACTATTTTTAGGTTTCTAGGGAGATCACACAGATTGTGCTGGAACTTACTAGCTCGAATGTTGGGGATAGTTGTTGTGTCACTTCTTAGTTTTATTTTGGTATTTGATTTGGATTTTTATTAGTATTCCTAACGATTTTACTTTAAACATGAATGTGGGATGGATTTTGGTTTCTTTTTATATATCTATCTTGGAGTTGGTTTAGGTTGATACATCTTATCTCCCAGACTTTATTACTATAAAAATTTTAATGCCTCCCATTTTTTTGTGATATTTCTATACCCTTAGTGCTGGTCTCCACCCCAGGGCCTATTATAGGTGGGACTTAGGGGTTATTATATCTCCTTCATCTTGAGGAAGGAATGTCTTGACATTTTTCTATCTTTTCCCTCATCCTGAAGAAGGTGGGTTGTGACAGATGTGGTGAATGGTATACTTATCATCTACTTCGTAAGTGTAAATGTTATTTTGATTCAGGTTCTACCCAGTATTTTTTATCTGAGAAATTTTGTAAGGGTATCACATCACCACCTCAATGATTATATGTTGAGTTGGTATTGAAAACTAATACTGGTATAATTTTCACATCTCATGTATATAGATCCCCAATGATTTATTTTTATGGGAATGTTCCTCATAAAAATATTTTTATTCTTCTTCTAGTTGTATTTAATGTAATTTTTGGAATATATTATCTCTCTCTATATATACCGTATCAATTATTTAGGATATAAAGTTACATTTTATATTCTGAATTAACCTATGATCATCTGTCGGTGTGAGAAAGAACTTGAGATACCAATGGAAATTACATATATGATATGATTTTTATTACCTTTTCTGAGGGGTATTTGTCTCCTATGGTTGGGGTGAAACTCACCATTTTGAATATACCTATTATATATGATTTTGTTGATGTATTTCTTGAAGAGTTTTCTATTCTTATAATAAATCATGATGTTGAGTTTTCAATTTAACTCATACATAAAGTAACACATATTTCAATGACTCTATATATAATATCCCTATTTGAGTAGAAAATATTGAAGAAACAACACGATGAGGATATAGAAAATGTATTATTATGCTTGATTTCATCACCTTGGGTTTCATGTAATGACCTAAACATTTATCAATGAAAATTACTCTTGATCTAATTTAATGTCATATTATGAAGAATGGTTATATAAAATTTGCACTTCCTTTGTTTTATGTTTTTGGATTTTAAAATACTATTAAGAATTGTGACCGTTGCAAATATAGCCATTGAACAGTGATCACATTATTAGTATAAATATAAGGCTTTAAGAAAATACAATTTACTCAGAAAAAGGAAGTGGTGGCCTCATCCAGTAGACTTTTCCCCGTACGAAGTCCATTTTTAGGATATTAGAAAGGAGGTGGCGTCATTTGGCTTCTCTCTTGACCAAGTCCAATATGAGCTTCAACATTTTAAGATCGAATGGAACCGCCTATGGGAGAAGTGGAAGTTGATAGAGATTACCACCCGAGCGATGTTATCCGAGCCACCCCAATAGTCGTTCACCATCGTGCACCTTAACCTAAGGTCTTATGCATGTGTTATAAGGGGTTATGTAACAAGACCTTTTCACTATTATTATGTGCATTATTTTTGTATAGAATAAATAATATACATTCATTTTATTATTGTTACTTTGTAAATAGTTTTTAAAGCACAAATAGTATTTTTAGTTAATATTCAACTAAGAAATCTATTTTGATAAATTAATGGTTTTTTGAATTAAATAATATTTTATAAAATATTATTATTATAAAATTAATTTTTATTATGTATAAATGATCGTATAATTTTTATGAATAAAATTGTAATTTTTATTAAGGTTTGAAAGTTATTTTTGTCAAAACCTGTGAATTTTTTATAAATATCAATTTTTATTTTAAAAGTGAAAATTCACATATTTATAAAATTATTTATATAAAATGAATATTATTTTTTGAATTAGGATGTCAAAATTATCCAACAGTGAATTTTTCATAATTTTCTGAGACAATCGAATTTTTGGGTAAAAGTTAAATACTGTTTAAATATATAATGTTAATTATGATATCATAATGACCCAATAGTGATGTAATAAAATACTATAAACTTTATGTTCGGCCAATATATGTTTTACCATTAAAATAATGTGATTTTAGTTTTGATTGATTTATTTTACAAAGACTTAGTGGACCCTACAAGACTTATAAAACATTTTATATTTTTAAAATGATTTCCTTGAGAGTGTGACTCACCTCCACTTAATCAACCCTATTATTTTAAGAATTTCGTCCACTTGCCTTATAAAATATTTTTTTCCACTCCCATTTGGAAAAAAACATGGGTAAAAATCATGGGATGGTTTGTGGTTTTGATTAGTTTAATGTGTGGTGTCCCAAACCTAAATAATAAAGAATTCCTTCTCCTTTCCTATATAAACCCACCCAAGATCCCACTTAATCTTCACTAAAAGCCTTTTTAGTTTGTCCAAACTCTTCCCTCCTCTCCCTAGAATCCTTCCAAGGTGCACCAAGCTCCCAATAATCCCCTCTCAAGCCTCTCCCAAGCCTTTGGGATCACACTTCCAAGTAAGGGATTCCTTCCTTTCTCATTTTATCCAAGTTTATTAATATTGTTATGCCCTTTTATTTTAAATTATAAATGTTGTGGTATGATTTTTAATCTCCACTATAATACCCTGTTTGTGTTTTAATTATGATATACCCCTTTATCTCTAATCAATTCCTTCAATGTATACCTGTTACCTTGCCGAAATTCCATAAGGGATTCATTCCTTTCTCATTTTATCCAAGTTTCTTTATATTGTTATGCCCTTTTATTTTCAAGTATAAATGTTGAGGTATGATTTAAAACCTCCCTAAAACTGTACTCCTTATGTTTTGATGATGATAAACCGCTTTATCTCTCATCTATTCCTCAAATGTATACCCATTACCAAGCTGAAATTCCGTAAGAGATTTCTCTCTCCTCATTTACATTCAAGAAATTCTTTTATATTATGCATCTAAATTCCATTCCATATGTTGGTATATTATGTCCCATGATCCCCTTACTGTATAGTTAATGTATAAATGAAGAGATACCCCTTTCACTCTCATCAACCCATCTTAAAAATTTCTATTTGACGTTGTTATGCTGCCGAAATTACACCAAAATTTCCATGCCAAAATCATTGTGTAGTGAATACCATACCCACTCATCTATCAAGGGAATTCACCTTTACGCACATGTAATTGTTTATTGAGGACTTAAATTTATGTATTGTACATCTCTTATTCATGGAATGAATTATGATGTTAATTAATCCTTGTTGTATGATCTATATGGCACACTTATGCATGAAATGAAATGATTATTAAGGATGCACCCTAATAGCGCTCAAATTCATTGGGTAAAGTATAGAATCATGATACGTCATGTGCAATGAGTGTTGAATCATGATAATTCAACTAAAACGAGGTTTTAATCATGATTCATGTGCAATGATGGTTTACTCATGATCCATGTGCAATGATCCTTGGCTCATGATAATATCATGTTAAATTTTGTTTCCACATATCTATGTTTTGATTTTCATGATTTATCATTCCTTTATGTTTGTGTTTCTCTTGTGATCCATTGATATTCCTATTATCTAACATGTATTGTATCCATCATGTTATTCCATGTTTATTCCCTTACTGGGCTTTATAGCTCACCCTTTTCTTATGCATGTCCTCAGGTTATCCCATACAATGCTAAGTACGAGGGAATGTAGTGGCCATGTAAATAAATTTTTCAATAAATATGTTCTTTTTAATGTTTTAAGTCATTATGTAATGTTCCTAATACCCAAAGACACTAGACCTCTCAATCTTTCAAGTTTTATCAGGTAAATAGTTTATATAATAAATCATGTTTAAGTGTGTAATAAAGAGCATGGTTTTTATATTTCAACCTTCATTTTTTAAGAATAAAGATGGGTCAATGAATTTTTTGATTGATTATTGGGAACTTGAAAAGATATATATTATGAAAAACTATCCTTTACCATTTATTGATGATATGTTTGATTAATTATGTGGAAATCAATATTTTTCTGAGATAGTTCTTTGATCAGGATATCATTAGTTAAGGGTCATTAATGATTATATAAACATGAAATCCTTCCATATAAGGTATGGTCATTATGAATTTTTAGTAATTCAATTTAGACATACCAATGATCTATCTATTTTCATGGATTTAATTAATGTAGTCTTTAGTGATTACCTTGATGAGTTTCTAGGTGTATTTATAAATTATATTGTTATACATTCAAATATCAAGTAAGTTCATGATGATTATTTGAGTATTGTGATGAAGACCCTGAAAAGGGAGTTTTTATATGCGAAATTTACCATGTGTAAATTTTATCCAAATAAATTATCATTCACTGGTCTTCTAATTTCAAGTGATGGTATATAGATTGATCCTTGAAAGATTTAATTTGTTGAGTGATAGCATCATCCAACCACAATAACTAATATCCATAGTTTTCTTGGGTTTTCTGGATACTCCTGACACTTTATAAGATATTTATAATGACTATCTAATCCACCCAAAATGTTTACTAAAAAAGGGTTTATGCTTTTTAGACAGATGAATGTGAGGATAATTTCAAGGAGATGAAGAGAAGGTTAGTTAGTGAAACTGTACTCACACAACCCTACAATGGATAATGTTTTTAGGCCTATAGTTATACATCAATAGAGGGTCTAGGATGTTTCCTTATGTAGAATTACATAATGATAGAATAATCATATCTCTAATTGAAAATTAATGTGAAAAATTACATGAATCATGATTTTTTGCTGATAGTTATATTTTTTCATTAATGATATAACGGAAATATCACTATGAAAAAATGTGTGAAAAATATAAGGATTATAAAATCTGTAAGTATATATATTTATACAAAATGATTTTAATTTTTTCCAGAGAGGATGTTTGGGTTTGATTAAGGATTATGGATAATCAATACATTAAAACCCTTGGAAGGTGATCAAGGTGGATTATGCTCTGATTCATAAATAACATGAATGATTTTTCATGACTAGGATTGAAATAGATCCAATATTTATTGATTATCAAAATATGGATCTTGAAATATTGATGAAAGGGGACAAATTTTATTGTTCTCATATTAATTTACAACCATATATTCATGGATATATTAGAATGGAGTGGAAGGAAGATGTGTAATTATAGAAGAATGTGAGGAATGAACCTAATTTAAACCATGATATGAATGGAATGATAATGTTCATGAACAAATCATGTGTTATATTAATTCCATACTCGAAGAAGGAGTTGTTAGATAAGGTTCATAATTCATCATTCTATATTCATCCAAGAAGTATAAAGATGTATATAGATCTAAAATAGTATTTCCTACTGGGTAATATAAAAATATTTATTGTAGAGTTTTTATCCTGATGCCATGTGTGTTAGTAAGTTAAATCTAAGAAACAAAATTCCAAGTTTATATTAGAATAATTACCCATAAAAATAGAAATTGAAAAAAAAATCACCAAGGATTTCATCTTATGACTTACCAAAACATATAAAGAGAACAATTCTATTTTATTTTTAGTCAATCATTTTATGAAGTCAATTCATTTTGTTGTAATTAGATACGATTTATCTCTTGATAAAATTATATAGTTATATATTAATGAATTGATTAAATTTCATGGAGTACCACTCTCACTCATAAATTATTGGGATATGAGGATTACCTCAATGTTTTAGAGAAGTATTTAGAAATATCTAGATATAGAGTTGATTTTTAGTAATTCCCATTATTTTTAGATAAATTCTTAGTCTGATAGGACCATTTAGACTCTAAAATAAATGTTGAGAGCTTTCCCTATAGATTTCAAAGGTGGATTTGGTCAATATATTATTTTGGTGAATTTTTCATAAAATAATATCTTTCACTTGAGAATTTATATAGATAATTATAATGACCTAAAATATCTCAATATTTTACATAATATTGTGTTCAATAGCATATAAGATACACAACACCAAGACTAAATGAACCAGGAAATATATATTTTTAAATATGACCCCTATAACCTAGACATTAAATTAGTGGGTATGAATAGGGTAAACTACTTTATGATATATATATATATAATGTATATTTTCAATAAAAATTTATTAATTAATGCTTAGTAAAGAATCCCTCAATTTCTAGTAAATCCATTTTATTCCTCAAAAATGTTTTTTCTTCAAAAATGGGTTTTTATTTATTTTTGAAAGTGAATAATATAATTAAATTATAGAAAATAAAAAAATCATAAAATAAATATAAATTTTGAAATCAGAATATCAAAATTTTCTTAGGGTGAAAGTTTGAAATTTTTCAAAAAATTATAATTTTTCAATAAATAGTGAAAAATACTACTTATCATTGAAAACTATATATTTTTTTCAAACAATTATAAAGCTAAATGTTATTTAAACATGGTTTAAAAGTAAAATTATTTCAATTATATTACTAATAATCCAATTATTTTCATTGGAATCAATTTTAAAAATGATTTTTTTATAAAAATATTTTTTTATTCTTAAAAAAGGATTTCTCTAAAAAATATTTTTCATCGCGTTTTGCAGGATTAATTTTAAATTAAATTCTGATAATTTTTATATGAATATTAAAAAATGGATTCCATATTAGTAATCAGGGGGTACTAATTTGTTAAATTGTTCCCTTTTATTTTTGGATATTATAAATAGTAACTTAGTAACTTTCTTACCACGGTAAATGGTAATTCAGATAAATTAATTTAAAAAAATGATAAGTACTCACAAATGACCCTAACACCAACGATAAATTTATTGGATGAGTATATATCATTATAAATAAAAATATATAGCCTTTTATTTCCATTTTTACATGATTTGGCATTTATATTATTTTATTTATGGAAAAGTAAAAAAACTTATTCTCTTTCTTATATTATATTTTGATTTTCGACATTGAGATAAATAGTGGAATTATTCAGTTATAAATATTTATTTTAAATATAAATTATTTTTTCAACTTTTTAATTTATTATTAATTTTTAGTAAGGAATTAATTACCTGAAATTATTATGCAAAACTGACACATGGCTTGTACAGGAAGTAAAACAAAATCAATAAAATTAATTTCATAACTCTAACAATCGTATTATATGAGTGAGTTTCTACAATACAAAATTTATTATTGAAAATATTAACATATATTATATGTTTTTATGAATTGGATTCAAATTAAATATTTTTATTTTAGTCTTAAATGTCAAATTAAATGTATAGATCCAAAATTTACATTAAAGTTTTTTTTCTATATTAAATAATATTTTATTAAATGATTTAAAAAAATTAAAATACTATATTCATCCAAGGGAATGGTATATTTTTTATAAAATCCAAAATGGTCTATTTATTCTTCAATTTTTCTTTTATAGTAACAATATTAACCCCTTAATAGTAAAAAACATTGATATCACATTAATCGTTAAAAGGGTTAATGGAGTGTTAAAACAAAAAGATAATGTAAAAAAGTTCTCTAAACATGTCCAAATTTTAATATATGAGATTATTTATTATAATAATCATATTAAATTATATTATTATAAATTTGGATCTATTTATAAATCAAAATTAATTTATGCTTATTTAATATTTTAGGAAATTCCTAAAATGCCCCTTTCCTCTCTTATAAAAGGGAACCTCTTCTTCTCATTTATTTACACTAAAAAAAATTTGATTCTACAAATACATACTAAAATACCTTAATTATATCACTTCCCATATACTATAGTCATTATTTATAGAATAATACTATCAATATAGGTCTTAATGTTTCAAGAAAATGAGGTTGTTTGAAGAAGAGGTGTCATTCTCAATCGATCATTTTTGTTTTATTTATTCTTCGACCTTATTAAAGTCTTGATCAACCATGATAAAATAATAAAACTATTATATAATATATACTTATATATTATTATGATAACATAATAACCTATCTACATCTCCTCTTCCATAAAATGGGAAACAAAACCATTATTTGTGTGCACGATGAACTACCACCTCACGAACCAATGTAATTTGATTTCCATCACTATATCTCACCACTGGTTATAATAATGGATTTAATAAACATATATTATATTCATGATATATTTATCATTATTAATATATAATATATCATATAATTTGAAACATTTACATTCATGAAAAAATGGTAACGTCGTTCATTCATATGTGTGTATTACCACCTCCATGAAGCTATGTGATACCTTCTTCATCACCACATCACATAGATGATATATATAAGTATATTTAAAGAATTAATATTATGTTGATGATATTATGATAATTTAGGAAAGATAAAATAATACATACATTCTTTCAATAATTATCTTTCAATAATTGATACGTTACTCATGTGTACGTACGACATACCGTCTCCAGGATTTTAACGTAGTATATTTTTCAAAACCATATTTCATTATTAGTTTTAAAAGTATAATTTATTTATAAAAATCATTTATTATTTTGGATATGATGAAATAATGACCTCTTTAACAATTTTCAACACATTAAATATGATTTTAATTTTAATTTTTTCATCCAAGTGAATTTGACTTGGAATTTACAAAGTGGTAAAGGGTTTCTTATATCAAATTTCTATCATTAGGTTATAAATATTCTTAATTGAATTTTATATTCCATGATTCTATGTGAATAAATATTTCAATTGTTTTATTATGTATTTACACTCTTTTGGGGAATATTTCTATTTGTTATAATATCTCAATTGATTAATTCCAATCCAATGATATGATCTTTGTAATTATAATTATTCTAAGATTCCATTTCTTTAGGACATAAATTTATGATATTCACCTATGTTATTTTATGAGGTGTTTATAATAAACCTTTGACATTTTATATCATTAATATAATTATTTTAATTATATTTAATGGTTTATTTTAAGTTATTCTTTCATGGGGGTTATGATTGAAAAGTTGCCAAACTGGATAAGGATTCAAGTTATAGTCTCCTTTCGTTTCAATATTTTTTTTGTTCATAGTTCCTTTGTGGTAAATCATATGCTATTATTTTATTTAAATTTATATATTTTATTAATATCTAGTAATTAATTTGGTTTACATGTATAATTTCAATTTTATCCCTTATTGATTAAGGAAACATAAAGAAAGTCATTTGTAAGTGATTTCGATCTTGTATCTTCTTTTATATTGGGAATAATTCTCTTCCATATCCATGTTTTCAAAAAATTTGTTTTCTAAATATTAATTATTTCCTAAATATATTTTAAATGACCATTTACCTTCTTTAAAAAAAGTAGAGGGAAATTTCTTAACATTTTCCATATGGGTCACTTTTGATTCCCTTTTAAAAAATGATTGAAATGAATGCTTATTTTTAATGTTTACAACATAAATGAATTTTCCTACCATCTTGAAAAATATTTTCATTTAATAATCATTTATAACTTTTTAATTTTATTTTCAATGAATTTTTTTTTATAATATTTTATGATTTTTTATTTTTTAAAAGTGAATTCAATGCGAAAATGTTATTTTCCTCAAGAGTGTTTTTAGGGTTCTTTAAATGTTATTTAAATACAAAAAAAATAAAAAAACCCTTGAAGTTGCATAAACTCAACTGAAGATATGTTGTAATGATACCATCCTTATTCTTTCTCTTTTTTTGATTATGATATTTTCATGGTACTTGTTTCTTTTCCATGGGTAAATTAATCCATGAAAGAACATTGATTATTGTTATGATTTAAAAGGGAAGTCTTATAAATTCTTTATTCATAAATGGAACTTCTACATTATATATGTGAAATGGATGAGCCTGATATAGCCTATAAAATGGGATGAGACCCATTATAACTCTTGAGAATTGGGTGAGTGTGATATCACTTATATGAAGGGTTGAGACCCATTATAGCTCTCTAATGAATTAGGAAAAAAATTTTATCTATAGATTTAAGAAGGAGGGAGAGTCCAGATGATTTCTATTATGGATTTAACTGGGATCTAGTTATTTCCAACATGTGTATAAAATGGGTTATTTAGATAATGATCCAATATAACAAAACATTTTTCTCTATGATTACTATAGGCATATAATCATGATTGACATCACATGGATCATGATTATTGATTCTAATGACTCTTTCATTTTTAAAAGAATTATTCCATGTTTTAATATTGATCATCCAGGTATTGATGGGTATTAATTCTATTATATTATCATCACTCACTTTTATTATGTCATCATACGCATATACTCATATTATTCTCAATGATGAAATTAAATTGTTAATGCTTATGTTTACCCTTACTGAGAATTTGTTCTCTCCCTTATTATGTTTCTTATTCCCCAGGTTATGAATATTGATGTTAATAATTTGTGTTGAGAAAGGTTTCATATGTGAATAATTTTATGGGATATATTGAAGACTTAATATAGAATATAAAATAATGGACATAGTGGGAAAAATAATCTCTTGAATTTATGTGAGTTGTTTATTTAATAATATTTTCTAATTATATGAAACTAAAAAACCAAAAAATTATTTTTTTATATAAGTGATACAATTTTTCCATTAATTTTGTATGATTTAGATGCAAAAAAATGGCTAGATTTATCGATATCATCTCCATATATTTAATGTTTAGGTTTTTATCTCCGAAACTCGGAGTACTGGTTCAAGCATATTGAAAATGGTATCAGATGAGGGTTTACATAACTATAGAGATTAGGGTTTTTAATGTGATTTTATCTTAAGAGTTATGGATACCATCATTGGTTTATATGTTTGATGTTGATCGTACATTCAATGTGTTATACACCCCTTTATATGTTTTAAGTGATCAAATTTTGTAGTGATTAATGACATTTTGGGAGATGTTTTATTTGGTTAAAGTATAAATAGCCATTAGGTTTAAAGTGAATTGTTATTTGAGGAATAATTAAATTAATTATTTAGTTATAAGTTTAATAGTTTTTGTTACCTTTAGGGTTTATCATATATTTTATGTTTAGGTAATTATGGGTTATTATAATTTATGAACATATGATATAGATAACCATGAGATTGAAAACTAATATAGTGCCTATGAGACTAATGAAGAAGTTAAAATATAATATTACAGGATTTTACTTTAGGAATAAAGTTTGAGTAATATTTTCAAATAATTTTAATAATTTTTTTTGGTAATTAAAGTTATTTTTTTGAAATTATTATCGAATCTTAGAGATTATTTGAATAGGGAATATACATATTTAGGGTATATGTCTATATAAGCGACTAGTGTTCATTTTAGATAAAATTAAAATTAATATATGAAAAAATTGTGACCAAATACATATGATTTTGTTGAATTTAAATATTAGTCAAGAATATTTGATTAATTTTAAGGATAGTTATTTATTGAATGATCTATGATTAAATTTGGTTATTACTGTTGAATATTAGAGATTAAGTATTGTTTATTCTCTGAAGGTTTATTAATCTTGAAAATTATCTTAACTCGTGGTATTTATTTTAGTTTTTGTTAACATATAAATGTTGGAAGAATATATTTTTATCCTTTTCGAGATTATATGATCCATTGGAAGTTAATTATAGTGATTCTGTCATGGAAAACTCATCTTTAATACTCATATTTTGGAGAAAAATATGAGACTATGGTGAGAATTGATTAATAGTTAACATTATACATGTCAAGTAAGTATATTTTCTAATGTTCTTAGTATACATGGTAAAGTAATTCCTCAAATATAAGGAAAGGGATATTAAAAAAATCACTCTATTACTTTTTTTTCTGATTAATTGATGGTCTCTTCACCCATCACTGGTTTATGATTTTGTGGCCATTAACATTCACCTAATCATGTTCTCTATCACTCTCTATTAGTCCTTGTGTGTTAGTTTTCCCTTCCATGTCCATATTTTCCCTACCCACCAATTTTTTCCTTACTTTTAAACCTATTAATGTGATATTATAAAACAAATTTTTAATTCCCTTTCTCTGTTATCAAGAGGTCACCCAGTCTTGAAAAAAATTACCTTGAACTGAAGAGGCGATCACGAAAACCTAATGGGGATGACGGCGTCCCCCCCTCCGCTGCTGGTCGGCGGATGGGGGGAGGATCCATGGACTTCTCGTAGTGGACATAGACACGACTTCCACCCTTTCACTAATCCTGATTAAATCCCAAGATTTCCTGAGATTAACCTAGGCCCAGAGGTCCCTGGTATTAGGGAAGGCGATCCTGTGATTCCACTTTCAACTCTGGAGTTTACGGAGGCGGAGAGCTTTCTAAACCTAACTTGGGTTGCCCGTTTTAGGAAAAAACAGTTGTCAGTGGATGAATTTTATAGGTTTATCTTCAAAACTTGGGGACTTCAAGAATGAGCGTTTTTTGGGCTGTTAGATAAAAGGCATTTGATGGTGCGATGTTCTTCATCGGAGGATTTTGTCTGTGTGCTGTCGTGTGCACCCAATAAGTGCAGTGGCTGCGGCTTCTACCTATTTCTTTAGAGCTTCGATCTTTACCTGAATCATGATTCTCCTTCAATTCTGGTTTGGGTATGCCTTATGAAACTACCTCTTCCATTCCAGAATCCTGAAATTATGCGTATGTTAGGAAATTTAGTGGGTCTATTTCTCTATGTTGACTCACGCACGGCCTCTGTGTGCCATCCGATCAACCCACACATGTATGTAGAGGTTGATGTATTGAGGTCTCCAGTCGAGTCTGTGTGGATTGAAGCCGGTGAGGAGGTACGGTGTAAACAGCCAGTGGTCTATGACCATTGGGTGGAGTTCTGCTCTTCTTTCCATCATCCGGGACACTCGGATGCTATCTGCAAATGGGGTGTTCACCAGGGGAATATTCCGGTGCAGGTGAGGAAGAGTGATGATGTTAAACATACGAAGCAAGTGGTGAACAATGAGGTGAAGAGTAAACCAGCGGGAAAGAAGGTTGAGGAACCCCTTGCATCAGGGGTTTTTGATCAGCTCAAGGAAGATTTGAGGGACCGGGACACTAGCAAATCAGTGACACAGCGGAATGCTCATCCACCCTTGAAATCGCCTCATGTTGAAGGTGGGAGTATTTCTGGGAAGGAGGTCGTGGTTTGGACAGAAGGGTTGGCTCAGAGTGATACTAATTTGGGGGTCATCCAAAAATCAGAAGGGAGTGGATTGAACGTAGAGGGTGTCCAGACCAACAACTCTTTTGAGTGTTTTCACACCGAGGATACTATACAAGATCAAACCTTTGATCTGAATAGAGGAGAAAAAAAGGTATGGAGTCTGAGGAGGAATGCGTAGTTACTAAAGGGAATGAGGAGGAGAATACCCCTAAGAAGAAGAAGGGGAAGGGCCGCAAGGACTACTCGCATCTACCCGAATTGATGGAAACACGATCGGGTAAAAATTCTAAACAGTGCGAGAAAGAAATGTCATCTGCTTCATTGATTGTTGTGTAGGAGAAGCCTCAAGTTGCGGTTCAGGTAACCAGCAACGACAAGTTGAGTCTTAGTTGTAAACCTAATTCAAAGTGTATCTAAGTGGAAAAGTACTCTAAAGAGCCTATCCTCCACTCTGAGGAGGAAATGGTGGAAGAATTCATTTATGTCAACATACCACAGGAAGAGGCAGAGATGATGGGAAGACCTATTCAAGTGGAGGCCAACAGAGAGCAGGCTAATTGGATTGAGAAACAGGATATGATCCTGATGAGAGGCTTTAATGATGGGAAAATCAGCAAAGAAGAGTATATTCAAACCTGGGACAAAATGGCGTCTCGCTTCGAAGTTTTTATCAGCGAATACTCTGATGCTAAGGTATGGCTTATGAACTGGAAACTTTATAGGGAGGAAAGTACCAATAGGCTGAGGCTATGCTTTGATGGATTTTCTTTTTCTTATGAGGTTTTTCAGCCAGATTGATTGTGACTGGTTTCTCACTTTTCTTAAAAAGTGATTTTATTAATAAAAATTTAATTTCCAGTCTGTTATCAAGAGGAAGTTTTATTAACCCTTTTTATGATATGGGATGTCAAAAAATGTATTTTCAAATGTCAAACCTTTTATTTTCAATCCCAATTTAAAATTGAGAGGATGAAATTGATTAAATGTGTGGAGAATTAAGTATCCTACAATTTTAATAAACACTATGTTTGATAATATACAAGATATGCAATAATGAGCCTAAACGAACGATAAAATATTATTATTTAAATATTATTGTTATAACCTAGCCATTAAAATGGAGGTATGAATAGTGTTAACTAATTATATATATATATATATATATATATTCTAATAAATAAAAATGTATTGATTAATTCTTAGGTAATAAACACTCAATTTTTAGTGAAGACATTTTTTCAGCAAAGACGTGTTTTCATAAAAAATGGTATTTATATTTCTTTTATTAAGAAAATAATATCATTAATTTATAGATCTATATGAAATTTTATTTGATAAAATTAATATAATTTTTAAGTAAGTATATAAACATTATATTTGGGTGTAATTTTGATAATTTTCTAAAAAATTTAATTTTTCAATGAATATTGGAAAATATAGATTTTCATTAAAAATTGTATTTTTTTTCAAGAATTTAAAAAGTTAAATTTTATTTTAAAATGGATTCAGTTTAAAATTATTTAAAATATTTTATTTTTAATACAATTAAATTTATTGAAATCAATTTTATACTTTAATTTTTTATAAATACATTTTTAAACTTAAAAGGCCTTTTTTCTAAAAAACAGTTTTTATCTCATTTTGCAGGTTTAATTTTAAATTATTTTTTCCACTTAGGTGATTTGAATATTTAAATATGGATTAAAAATGCGTAATTTATAGTTAAATTTTTTTTAAATAGGCCTCTTTTATTTATAGATATTATGAATAGTAACCTTAGTAATTTTGTGACCACGGTAAAGGGTAAATCATATAATTTAGGTTAAAAATAAAAAGACAAGGAATAAAAAATGACCCTAACAGTTCAATTTTTTTAGATTATTATATACCATTAAAAATCATCAAAAAATATTATACGACCATTGTTTTCAATTTCTATATGATTATGAAATTTATATTATTTTATTTAAAGAAATATCAAAAATGTCATTCTCTTTGTTTTACTACCAATAATATTTTTACATAGGGATAAACAGGGTACATGAATAGTTAAAAATATATATTTTAAATCTAAATTATTTAATTTTAATTATGGTTATTTATTTTAAATTTTTAGTGAAAAAATAACTATCACAAATTCTTATGAAACACTGACACTTTGCTAGTACAAGTAGTAAAAAATCAATAAAATGATGTTAAAAACTCTAAAAATTATATTATTCGAGTGTATTTTCATGTTACTTGATTTTTTATAAAATTAAAATATTATAGTGGTTTTTAATATTTTTATTCAAATTACATTATTTTCTTATAGTTTTAAAATTTAAATTAAATGAATAGAACCATAATAGACATTAATGTTATTTTTATAATAAATATCATTTTATTAAATGAATTAAAGTTTATAAAAATATTATGTTTATCCAAGTGAATAAAAAATGGTTTATTAAATAAAACATGGACAATTTATAGGCCATATATCCCTTTATATTAACTATATTAACCCTTAAGAGTAAAAAACATTGATATCATTGTAATCCTCAAAAGGGTTAACGAAGGGTTAAAACAAAAAAGATAAGGGTAAAAATGTGATATAAACATGTTAAAATTGTATTTTATGATATTATTTTGAATCATACCCATATTATATTTGAATATTATTAATTTATATTGATTTCAGAATCAAAATTAATTTATATTAATTTACTATTTTAAGATATTCCTAGAGTGACCCATCTATCTCTTATAAATGGTAACTTCTTCTTCTCCTTTATTCACACATAAAAAACATTTTATATTATCCAATACCTGAATTAATCCCTAAATTAAAACCCTATTTATTTCCTAGAGGCATTATCTAGGGTATAATACAATCGTTATATGTCTTAAGTTGTAAGGAAAAGAAGGATGTTTGAAGAATATCTATTATTCTCAACCGAGCATTTTTGTTTTATTTATACTTCCACCTACTTAAAATATTGTTCAAACATGATAAAAAATATATATCATATAGTTATATGTTTTTTTTTAATTTAATAACCTATATCCATCTCCACTTCCAAAAAATGGGAAACAAAACCATCATTCATGTTTTTGGTGTACTATCGCTACGCAAACTGATATAATTCATTTTCCGTAACTGTCTCTCACAACTAATTATAATGATGGATTTAATTTATATATATATTAAATTAGTGAAAATTTTATCATTATTAAAATATAATATATCATATAATTAATTATCCCTCCATTCACTGATAAATGATAATGTCTTTTGTGCATACTTGTAGACTACCACCTCCACAAAGAGATGTAATTTTATATTCATCAACACATCACATAGATAATATATATAAGTATATTTAAATAATTAATATTATATTTATTATATTTATATCATTATAGATAGATAAATTAATACTTCCCTTATTTCCATAATGATCATTGAAAATTTGAAATGTTATTCATTTGTACGTACTGCCTACCATCTATATGATTGTAACAGAGTTCATTTTTCATAACCATATTTCAAGATTAGTTTTGAAAGTGTAATTTATTTATAAAAATTATATTTATTTCATGGTTATTATTCTATATAATATGGAACAATAAACCCTTTGACCATAGTCTACATACTGAAGCTTTTATGATATTACAAACTAAACATTATCAAAATAACCAATGTGGACTTAATTGATTATGTAATTAAATATGTCAAAAAATGAATGAAATAAATAATTTAAGTATGATTTATTAAACACATAAAATTTTATTAAAAATAATATAATTTATATGAGTTCATTATACATGAGTTAAAGGATGTATATGGAATATTTGTACTCAATGTAGGGGATTTCATCTAAATTTTCTTTCATTAAGGAATATTATATTTTAATGCACCTAATTCCATTTTTCTAGTGTATATACTATCAATTTTATATTTTATATCATGAATAATTTACACTTAATGATATTTTGAGTTTAAATTTGAGTTATTTTACCCACGGAGATTTGATTGGAAAGTTACCAAGTGGTAAAGGGTTTCTTTACACAATTTCCATTTGTTAGGTTGTAACACTTATTGATTGACTTTTTTATGCCATAATTATGTGTCAATAGATCACTAAATGTTTAATTTTTTATTTATACTTGTTTTTTGTGTATTTTTATTTATTAGACATAATCTTTCCATTGATTAATTCTCAATTCAATGATATGATCTTGGTAAGTGTAATTCGTATCAAATTCTCTTTCATTGAGACATAATTTTTTGAAATACAATTATCTTACTTTGAGAAGACTATACACTTCCCCTATGACATTTTATATCATGAAACTATATATTTTCATGATATCTGATGTTTTAATTGAATTTAATATTTATTGGAGCTCATTATTAAAATTTTATCAAACTGGAAAAGATGTTATGTTACAATCTCCTTCCTTTTTAGGATTGTTTATGTTCAAGGTTCCTTTGGAGGAAGTCATATTCTATTATTTATGAGAAAATATTTCAATTATTATCCTCTATTTATTAATTTTTTCTATATCTTTAATTTATATTTCCTCCTTTATTGATTAAGAAAAAAATAATAAATTCATGTTTTTAGTGATATTGATCTTATATATTACTTTTAATCATGAAAGTTTCTCTTCCATATCCATGTTTTCTAAAAAAATGAAAATTGTATCTTTTAAAAATAAATTATTTCATAATTCTATTTTACATGATCTTTTGCCTTATTTTAAAGACTGTTTTAAAGGGAAGTTTTGTAATATTTTTTAAATGTATCAGTATTGATTCCATTTTAGAAATTTTTTGAAAAGTATGTTTATTTTTAATGATTAAAACATGAAATGAGTTTAGCTCTATCATGGATAATATTTTATTTTTATATTACTTTATATGTCTTCATGTTTATTTTCCATAAAAAGTTTTTTCATAATATTTTATGAATTTTTAGTTTTTAAATGTGACTTTCAAAGTGAAAAGGGTATTTTCTTCAAGGCTATTTTAATGATCTTTTAATGTCATATTCATTCATAAAAATCAACAAACCTTAATGTTACATACAAAAAACTAGGGATATGGTGTAATGATTACATCCTTATTATTTCTTTAGATGTATTATTAAATATTCATGGAACCCATTTCTTTTCCATAGGTAAATAAATCAATGAAAGAAAATTTATTATTGTTGTGATGGAAAAGTGAAGTATTCTAAGCGTTTTTTATTCAGGAATGGTACTTTGAAAATATATATGTGAAATATGTGAGCCTGATATAACATATAATATTGGTTAAGACCCATTATAGTTAATGAGATATGGGTGAGATCGATTCAACTTATATGAAGGAATGAGTCCCATTATAGATCTCTAATACATTAGGTAATATTCCTTGTCATTATAGGTAAGAAGGAGGGAGTAACCAAAGGGTTATTTATACAGATTTAACTATCATCTTGTTATTTATTACATTGGTCTAAAATGGGTTATGAAGATAATTATCCAAGATACTAACATTTTTTTCTTTATGCTTGAAATGGATATCTAATCCATATTGACATCACATGGATCTTGATTACTGATTCCGATGAATCTTAACTTTTTTAAACCTTTATTCCATGTTTCATGATTAATGATCTTGGTATTTATGGCTATGAATTCTCTTATGTTATTCTCATGAACTTTTATTATATCATCATGCCCTTACACTCATAAAATTCTCAATTATCACTTTCAATTGTTAATTATTGTGTTTACCCTTACTGATAATCTTAACTAACACTTCTTATGTTTCATATTCCCCATGTTATGGATATTTTTATAAAAATTATTTTTCCTAGAAATGTATCATATGTGATTAATTTTAAGGGATATGTTGAAGCCTTAATATAGAATATTAAAAGTTAGGTATATATGAAAAAAAATACTATTTTGAATTAATTATTGAAATTCATGTAAGAGTTTTCATTAATTATCTTAAACTCTAAACCTAAACTATCATTGGGTATGTAATTGATTCAAATTTTCCTTTTATGTGGTATGTTTTGGATATAAAAAATTGGGTCACATTTTTTGATATCAAAGACAAAAATTTAATGTTTATGATTTTAGCATTGGATTTGGGAGTTTGGGTTTGGGGATGTTAGAAGACCTCTATCACAGTAAGTTTCAAACTCAAACATACTTGGATGAAGTTGGATAAATAAATATATTTAGATAGTATGTGGATAAGGAAATTCTATATAATTTTATATCCATTCCTTATAACATAAGGGTGGCTCAGAGTCAACATAAAAGTTGTGTTAAGAATCATCAGTGAGATCTAACATTTGAAGTTGGTGATAAGGTATTCCCAATAATATCTCCTTGGAAGAATGATATGAGATTTGGGAAGAATAGAAATATGAGACATATATATATATTTCCTTTCAAAATTAATGACTATATTGGGATGTTAGATTATCATTTTGTGCTTCCACAGAGTCTCTCTCAAGATCATGATGTGTCACATGAGTCTCTCCTAAGGAAGTGCATACCTTATCCTTCACATTTACTAAACTCAAAGGTCATATCACTATAGAATGATCTATCTTAAGTGGAACAACCATTGTATATTACATATATTAGAGATACGATTCTTCAAAACATAACCACTCACCTTGTGATGTCCCAAACCCAGTTCAATCTAGAGTAACTGAACCCAATTAGCCACATGGGCTCAAACGTGCCTCCCCATATGCCAGAGGCTTCCAACTAGCTGCAAGGGCCTATGGTGTGAAAGTGGGGAGAATATTCCCTACGGAAAGAGTGTAACACATTGTAGATACTATATTACTAATACTGGAATTACAATAATAAATATGGCAGTGGAAATAAGCATGAAATATATGTAATAATAATTAGCACAAAGAGTAATAAACTATATCATATAAAAAATGATGATGGAATGTTTCTATATAATGAAAGTTAGGAATACATGGTCGTAAGAAGAAAATGTAATATATGATATACAATAGAATAAAATAGAAGAAAAAGCTATTCAATAATCCTAATCTCTGGCTTGGTCATCTATTATGAAGCTCCCATCCTAAAGAAAGAAAGAATGTTGGGTGTTAAAATCAGGATTCTTTCCATTGTCTATATTTGTGATCATATAATTTTCTAGGGTACCAATGGTTTCCTAGATAGTGTGTGAGATATATCTCAGTAATCCACCCAATTAAGTTAATAAAAATATTTTCTTTGAATATAAATTGTACAGTGTGAAGGTATATAACATTCAAGCAGTATAAGTATAAACAAATCATACCTGCATCAGCTTTAGTTGGAAATGTATATGAACATGTGAAATTTAATTAATTATTATTCAGTTTTAAATAAGGAGTTTATACAAAAAGGTTTCAGTATTACTGAGATAGATAATAATAATAATAAGTGAGTATCAAAGGTGAAACCAAAGAACCCATGAACTTAGGGTTTAGGCCAACACATAGTAGTAAATCGTGCAGTCTCACTATAATGGTTTGAGTGTAATCTAAGGGGAACACCAAAGTAATTCCACTATAAAAATTATAACTAAGTCCATGGATCACATCCAGATTAATCCCAGGCTATGCATGACTGAGACCAATAGGGTGAATCCATTGTGTCGCATGTATAAAGACATCAAGTAAAATAAATGTAGTGTATCCAAGTCATTATAATATTCAAAAAGAAATTTCAAGTGAATTGTCAGTAAATATTTGAGGAATTCACATAATAATACAAGAACTCAATTATGTGGTGGGTATCACCCATCACAATCAACTTAATGAATCTAAATGGTATCATCTAAGTGCTCAAGGAATTCCATCAAGAATCCAAGGCTACCTCAACTATGACCATTCCTATAAAGATGAAAAAGGTCCAAAGTAGGGCACTTAATACTCATTCCATTTATATCAAAAGTATTCATAATACATATAATACTCATTTAAAATAGTCATTAAATTGGTTCATTCCATTACATTCATTAAAAATGAGTAGGTGAATAAATTACATACAACCAATATCAATTTAATTACATAATCATTTATTAGGTTCATTCCATTACCTTTTATTAAATATGAAAAGTTTAATTTAGGACATGAAACCAATTCAATTTAATTACAAGGGGTAAGCCTAAGTGAAATCTATACATATAATTTCTATACAACCATTTAATGTTTCATTTAACTGTAATGAAACACTTACCTTAATAAGGCCATGTTAGACGCACCTAAATGATGTTGCAGATAAACCCAACATGGGTCACCAAAGGAATAAAAAAACAAATCACCCTTATTGGACGGTATGAATTGAGTTCTCAACCTCAAACTACGTCAAAATGTCATATTAGAGCCTTAGGTTATAATTTTGTTGATTTAATTTAAGGTAGATGAATTAAAAGAGAAACTCCTAGTGAAATTGGCGTGTGTACATTGAAAAAAAATTATAGGTAGTGAGAACTTAAGGGATGAGTTATAGAACACCTACCTTATGCCTATAATATTTTCCTCCTATATTATTAGACCTTAGTTTGGCCTGGATCATAATAAAATATAATAACATATGAACTTCTTGAAAATATGTCATATGAGATCACTCCAAAATAACATCTTCCAAAGAAATAAGAACATTGAATTGAGCCTAAGGAGTGAATAAATTACTGATGGATATTCAATGAGGTTATTGGAATTCCATTTAGAGCATGGATGGAATAATTATCCAAGAACCTATGTTAAAGACATAGGATGATCTCTCAAGGAAAATTAAGAGGAGTTTTTATCCACTAGAGTAGAAAATAAGAAAGGGTTTTAAACATATAATCCCTCAAGGAAAAAGGATATTTTCCTTTTTTTAACTAGGTCACATAGTTTTCCCCATGGTTGGCCAAACCATGAACCACCCATGGGGGGCCTACTATCCAAGGACGGAGCTTGAACAGTTCATGAGCATGGTTTGGGAAACCATGTGCAGACCATGTGTTTTTTCTCTTCTAAAAACTACAGAGTTTCAGTAGAGTTGTGTGGCCTAGGTCGCATGGTTAGGGAAAACTGTGTGGACCACTTCTAAGAACTAAAAATCCCAACTTGGTTAGTAGAAACCATGAATACTGGGCTTCCAGGTTTCTACTAATCATGCGTCGTAATGATTTCTTCCACCGACCAGGGTTTTGGGCTCCTAAAAATCCATAGACACCCTTGTTTCCACTATATCCTTAATAATAAATCATATTAGTTAAAAACCATGGAATTAAAATGAAACTAAATGAGCCCATAACTTGTAGAAAAATCTAGGTTCTTATAGTCTTCCCCCTTAGTGAACTTATCCATGAGTTTTCCTTCAAGGGGTGGTTGAACATCGTCTGAGAATAACTCCAGCCACTGAGCATGTATGTTATCCTCTAACTCCCAAGTCTCATCTTATATATGATCATGATTCCATGTCAATGATAAAAATTGGATAGACTATCTTTGGAGATCCTTCATGCTCTTATCAATGATTCTTATAGTATACTCCTCAAAAGAAGCATCATCATCCAATTCAATATCCTCATTATCAATGGTATCAGACATGTCGGTATGATAATGATGAAGATGTGATACATAAAAGACATCATGTATGGAAGTCTAACTATGAGTTAGTAGTAACCTATATAGTTTTTTCACAAATATATAAAATTTATCAAAATTTCTTAAAAAATGAGGAGACAACTTTCCATGCCTCTGTATCTAGCTATGCCCAAGTCTGGGTGATAACTGTAAGAAAATATGATCACCAAACTAAAACTATAGAGGCTATCGATAGATATTGGTATAATATTTATATCTGTATTTATTATTATGAATATGAATTATTATTAACTTCACAGTCTTATAATATTACTCTACAATATGAGTACCTAGTAGCACTACATCTCCTTCTCCTAACCCGCATAAGGGTGAACTGAATGGCCTGCCATATAGGGACTCATACAGAGTTATCTGAATCATTTCTTGAAAGATATTATTTTCGGAAAACCCAAAAATATAGATATGTTTCTTCCAATAACCTATAATATCATGGATTCATGCTCAAAGAATTTCTTCCAACACCTGTATAGTATGTTCTAACTACCCATCGATCTGAGGGTGAAAATATTTCCTCAGAAGCACATGTGTACCCAAGGATTTATTTAACCTAAGACAGAACTTTTATGTGAAACAAGAAACCCTATATTAAATTAATGTACAAGTGACCCCATTTAATCATGTAATATCACACATATATAGTTTTCCAAACTCATTAACCGAGAAAGTATCAAGGATATGAAGGAAGTGAGTTACCTTTTTCAGTCGATCCAAGACTACCCAAACCGCATCACTACTTCAAAAAGACCTTGATAAACCAACCAAAAAAATCCTTCATGGAATAATCCCATTTAATTTTGGGACTGGTAAAAACTATAAAAAGATATTAGGATGTTGGTGCTTTTCCTTTACCTGATGACAAGTGGAATACCTTCTGATAAAACCCATTATCTGACGTTTCATCCTAGTCAACAAATAATTATGACACAATTCATGATACATATTGGAGATACTTGTATGTACTAACCACTAAAAGGCATGGGATTCTAGCATTATATCCTCTCTTATTTCTTTAGAATATAAGATACACCCATGTATACATAGGTTATCATCTCCATCAGAAGACCAATCCAAAGGCAGGTCCTCATTAGAAATACCTTCCCATAGGACCAAACCCTTTGGATCTGAAAACTAAATTCTATTCACCCTATCCAGAAGTGAAGACATAACTACTAAGGATTTAAGAAAATTCACTTCATTTATATTATTAAATATGAGATTCATCTCAAAAAATATGGCCATCAACTTCCATTCATCACTAGCTTCCAGAATAGCTTGTGCCTGAGTCTTCCGGTTCAGCACATCATCTAACACATTGCACTTTCCAAGCATATAGGGAAGTTAAAATTAAAAATATTAAATGTATTAATACCATATTCACCATCTAAGATTCAATTAAAGATTCTTAAATATATATTTTAGGCTCTTGTGGTCTATATACACCAAAAAAATGCTCTCCCATTATACAATGTCTCCAGAAATGTAAGGCATGGACAATTGCTATAAGCTCAAGGTGGTGTGATGGTTAATTACACTTATGAGGTCTCAGATGGTGAGATCTATATGAAATTATTGGAACCACTTTGTGTATAAGGTTGTATTTGTTGTCAATAATTGTCAATGAAGATCAAAATGAATGAGATCAAGAAGTACTCTGATGAAGTGGAGGAATGAAAATTCAGATGATTGTTATACTGATCATAAGTTCAAAGAACATGTTTCAAAGGTGACACATTGTCTACAAGAAGTACTTTAATGAAGTGGAGGAATGTAAATTCAGACGATTTTTGTACTGATTATAAGTTCAAATAACATGTGTCAAAGGTGAAACATTGTCTACAACAATAAAGAATGTGAGGTGTAATCCATCTGAGGATGATTAATGAAGAATGGGGTTTTTGATGAAGACAATGCAATTCCTCATTATTTCATGAGAACCATGGGATTTGATGAAGACCATGAAATTACTCATGATTTCATGAGAACCATGCAAGAGACTTCTTGACGAATTGAATCATATGGTTTGCATGAAGTAGATCATGATGGTTGATGAAGAAGACAATGTGAAAATGATTGGAATTCTAAGATGGTCGTGCGGGTATTGGAATTCTGAGATAGCCATGCACATCACATTGTCATAGAAGATGATGATGCCAAATCTATGCCTTCAAAGAATACATATCACAATAGTGGATTTTGTGATAAAAGCAGAAGAGTTTCTGAAGGATACAGATCACCAAGAAGAAGTGTTGTTGAGGTGATCGTGCTTGTTGACAAAGAAAAAAAATGACATACAAATTTGTTGACAAAGGAGATTCCATGGTGGAATGTCGAGTTCAAGAATAGTGGATAATGATCCATGTTTTATTCAAGGAACATCGACAAAGGAATGGATGATATGGAGGCGGACAAAAAGACCAGATACAAAGTGGCACCGTTTTCCAGTGTTTTCCAAATTTCAGGGCCTCAAAATCAACCAATGAAGAAAAGTGATTTGGGAAAAGGGACTTGCGCTCCGTACACTTGAAGGAGAGTAATCTTGTGTGCCACATGTTTTTGAGGATCAGAACATCAAAATATAGAAAAGGGATAAGGGCCGTGCAAGTGTTGGTTAGGTCGCACAAGTGGACTTGCGCGCCGGATGCCTAGGAGGATTGGAACTTGCGCGCCCATTTTTTTCCAAGAACAAAACTTCAAAATATGGAAAAGGAAAGAAGGTATCAAAAGTATGGGTTGGGTCGCGCAAGTGAGCTACGTGACAGAGGCCAGGGGAGATGAGTTGTGCATCGAGACTTGCACGCCGATGGTTGACTTGAGCGCCATCGCGCAGGGTGGTCAAATTGCCTATAAATATTGGACCATCCCTCCTCATTTCCCACAGAGTTCAAGACTTAGATATTGTTCGAGCTCTCTTCGCACAGGTGATTAAGCCGCGCTAGTGTTAGTTGGGTCGCGCAAGTAGAGGTTGCGCACCGGGTGTTGGTTGCGCGCCCAAGGCGGTTTGGGAGAGAAAGGAAGTGAGACGTACAAGTTTGTAGTTGGGGAAGGAAGCGTCGCATAGGTGTTTTGGTGGCACTTGCGTGCCAGTTTAGATTTGCGCGCCAAGGACTTGCACGCCCTATTGAGACTTGCGCGCCGGGCTTGAAAAGGAGAGCCAGACATTGTTGAAGCACGCCTACCTTTCTGGAGCTGCACAAGAGCTGAAAGATTTCCTGATACTTTCAGTGCAAAGTGAGATTGAAGAAGATATCTAAATGATACATACATGATCTCATGCATACATGGTGAACTGATTCTGACGATGAAAAGTAATCTGAGCATTATTTATTGAGAAATCATATAAGTGATTGTGATTCAGGAAAACGAAGACAAGGAGATCTAGTACATTCAGTTATTGCACTAAATAAGAATGTTGAAAACAAAAGAGCATCAACTCAGGACTCTGATGAAAGAAAAGTCTCATGTTGAACAGGAGACAAAGAACTTCAATGCACATCTATTGAAGGGACCTTCACGTCTATAAACTGAGTGGGACTTCACCAACGGTAGTGAGCCAGGGGGAGTCAACGGGAGTGACCCAAGAGACGCAGTGAGCTATCCCTAAACTTTTGTAAAGGCAGTGAGCCTGGGATAGAGTGATTGTACCCGAACATTTGTAATCTACAGCTAGTGAAGCATAGTGGATTTTGGTACGACTGACAACCTGTCGGCGTATGCTCCTTGGACGTAGCCCTTAGTGGTGAACCAAGTAAAAATAGTTGTGTCATCTCTCTGCATGTGAATGTTTCATTACTAATCATATCCATCATATAGGTTTAACGGATTCCTACCAACATGGGAACAAGATCCAAAACTTTAAGAAGAAAAAGTTGCCACCCTGATTCACCCCTCCCCTCTCAGGGTGTCCCGGGGTCCTACAGAAATGTTTTGATCCTCCTATATCAATATTTCACCTAGAATAATTCATGATGCATCATAGAAAACTATATATCCTTTTCCAATCTTAGGAAGAATCGAGATTGGTGTCGAAGTAAGCCTTCCTTTCACCTCTTAAAATGATTTCTCACACACTTCAAACCACAATAACCTCATAAACTTATTATTCAGAACACTAAGTGGTGAAAAATCATGAGAAGTTCTATATGAAAGTCATTTAATATCTATCCTTACCTAAATAAACTCCGTATATGAAACACATTCTTGGGCTGCTCTTAGGAAACAATAGTAGTCACCTTCTCTAGATCAACTGATACTACTGATTCTAAGATAACGTGGCCAAATAAGTGATCCTTTTAGATCTATAAGTGGCACTTCATGGAATTAGAATATAAATTATTCTCTATTATTGTATTAAAAATTATTTCAAGATGTTTGGAATGTTATATTTGAGTACAAGAATACACCAAGATTTCATTTACAAAAACCACGAGAAAGGAATCCATATAGGGGTGAAAACCCCTATTCATCATGGCCAGGAAAATATTTTGCACATTCTTAAGACCAAAATACATAAACAGATAATCATATAAACCATATCAACTTCATAAATTCATATGTGTTATTATTTAATGCCATACTCTCACATGATGACATCTTGATCAAAGGTCATTCTTCAAAAGCAACCTAGCTATTTAGAACTGGTTTACGAGATCATCTATTCATGGAAATGGGTACTGAGTCTTAACTATTAGATGATTCAACCATAATTAATCCATGAAAATACTAAGGGTTCCATCTGTATTATTGTATAAAATCATGGGTGAACCCAAAGATGAAGTACAGGGCCAGATAAAACCCATAGATTCTAAATCATCCAGCTATCTCTTGTGGACAGGGATCTCAATAGGTGATATCCAATATGGATGAATATATTGTAATCACCTGGTTCTTTATTAAGGTACATATCATTTTACTTCCATCAATTTTTAGTTTTAATTCTTATTTATGGACTAATACTAATTTCCTTTGAGTTCGTGGAGGTAACGGGGGTTTACGTGGCTGGTTTGGAGCCTGAAACACAGTTTTTGGGTGAAAAAAGTCATGGAATACAAACAGTAGAAACCATGTAGGGCATGCCACACAGTTACTTATAACCAATCTAAGCTAAACAGTGGGAAGCTATAGGCCTCACAGTTTGATAAACATGTGATTTTGTGTACATACCTGTGTGATAATGTCATCAATTTCGACAGACAATTTTTTCATGGTTTGTGCATGGTTAGTCAAACTGTGTGAGAAACTGTGTAATATTACCCTTTCCTGCGGTAAGGGGAACATGGTTGGAATATGGTTTGTCCAATCATGTGGCCCTATATTTTGGGTAAAATTTTGAATATACCCTTAATTAATTCTTATTTCAAACATATTTTCCTCATTTCTTCATACGTTGGAAAACCATGGTTTCAGATCTCCTCTTTAATGCATTAAGTAGGAATTGATAGATCTCCTCCATCAGGTTATTGATTCAATAACCATCTATCTTTTTATATCTGAATTGGTAATATATCAATTCCTTTTGTTTCATTCCTCATTCTTCTTGTTATCGATTATGATATTTAGGTGCAAGCTAATTTCTCATATTTTCAAGGGTTTTCTACATTATATGTTTTTCTCCCAATCTGAGTCAAATAAGTAGATGATATTGGATGAGATATCCACTATGAACTTATGGTAGGTGGTATCATGCCTTTCATTTAAAGCGGAGGTGTTATATATATATATATATATATATATATATATTCAATTGTTCCACACACAAAATTCTCAGATTGACGCCCTTGAAATAGATTTTAATCCATGAATTTAATTGATAGGTTTAACCTATGAAATTAATGAGGCTCGTTGATAAATTCTAAATGGTTAATAATCTCAAATTGGAACCACACCTTTGGGTAGGTTGTTAAAAAATGGACTATTATGATGGAATATGTTTTCTGATACCCTTGAGGTGTGCCCTTTACCCATTTCCCTGGGATGTTTAATATTGAATTTCAATTATAAATTGAATTGTGAAATGATATATATTTTGAATTGTAATATCATTTGTGAATTGAATTGATAAGGAAAAGGGAATGGAATCCATGTCCCTAAGAAGTTTCCATGTATTGGTTGTTTAAGAATGATATTCTTGGTATGATGAATTCCCATGATAGTAAAGTAATGACTAAGCCTTCAAAGATTATCCATGTCTTGAGCCACAATTTGAGTTAAGAATTGAATTTAATTATTCTTGGTGATGACCTTTACATATAAAATCATTTTGATTAAGTGATATTGATTAAATTTTATTGAACTGATTAAATTATTATATGCCTTTGGTGACACATGTATTCATATATGAATTCCATGGAAAGACTCATTTGGATTATACCTTACTTATCCCCAAGTGTAACTTGGACTCCTTATATGGACTTCCAAGGAAAGACTCATGGGGGATTGTTGTTATATGTAGAATGATACTTGGAATCCTTATGGAATTATAAGGATGGACTCGGAGGGAATTTGATCATATATTCCATGGGTGATACTTGGGCTCCCTTAATAGACCAACAAGGACAAAATAAAGTGTATTTGATGTTATACCACACCTAGAGTGATACTTGGGTTCTTTTGAGGATCTCCATGTATGTGCTTGTTGGGTTTTTGTTTATATTATAGCCAAAGCTATACCTAGATTCCAAATAAGGAATTATAAGGATTGTCTCTGGTTTATAATTGAATAAATAATGAAATGTGTTATATGACGCATTTGCCAAGCCAAATAATAATCTTGGATTTGGTCTTTGGATTACAATTTAGTGATTACCTATTTAGGGATCCTTTGATTATATCACTATGAGGGATTCTAGGCTATACACCAGGTCCTGGGGCTTATTAATTAAATGGGACTATTTAATTAAATGAATTTTATTTTGAAATAACATAGTAACAAGTATTAATTAAGAGACTTAAATTATAAATGAAATTGATGAAATGAATTGTTTATTAAATGAGAACCCAAAATTTGTAGGATGTTTATTTTCAATACTTCCGTGCATATTATATTACTACCTAAACATTGTTGTTGTCATATATATTTACTGACTAGATGGAACTTGACCTTGGGTGGTTGCCTACTGGGATTCTATCTCACAACCTGTTCGGGACACCTTTGGGTACCCGAACAGTATATATGATTCCATTTATAGATAAGGTCAAGTGACCTAATATAGGTTCTTGATTGATTCTTAGGTGTAGGGGAGCATAGGACCAAGTTGAGGCTTGTGATGCTAGTTGATAGTTTTTTGACTTTTTTACTTTTGTTACATGTATTGTACCGATTATTTGTATACCTATTTTAGTTCTTTTATGGAGACATATGACATGTATAATCATCATTGTATATAAGATTAATTTTTTATATCATTATATATTCATTTTGTTTATCAATTGTTTGATTGTTATTAATGCTTCCACTACTTATCTCTTATTATATTTCCTCTATGCTACACTCTCATGATAATGGAATAGTCTCCCCACACACACAACCTAGGCCTTCACTGCTAGTCAGTAGCCTTTGGAATTTGGGGAGATGTGCTTAAGGCCATGCGTCCAATCGGGCCCGGGGCACTGTTGAGTGGCATACAGGTTTGGAACATTACAAAGTGGTATTAGAGCATTATTTTTTGGTTTTCTTTATTATTTGGTGATAATATAAAGTGATAAGAAGGAACATGGATTTTTTAATGAGATGTGATTGGGCGTAGATAACCCATGTATAAGAAAAATCCAAATGGCCTTGAATTAAATTGTTGGTTAGATATTTACTATTACAGTTTATTTAATTCCACCATTGGGTGATGAACTTAAATTGTGATGTTATTATTGATATTATTATGGATTCTATTTCTTTTCAACATGATGAGATGAGGTTATTCCATATCATGAGTAATTTTATGAACTTGTTAGAAATCACATGCCATGAAATTATTCCATGCCATTTTGGATGCATTACATGTTGCATCTTGTTGTGATAGGTGTCTTAATAGATATACCTGATCTTGTGAAAGGTATTATAGAATATGGTATGGTATGGATTCAGTGGGAACCACATTTTGATTCATGAGGTTTATGGGACCTTATGAATCAGAATATAGTAAACCATTGGTTCAACCTTATAAATTGAATTGTGATAAATGTGAAATGAATTAAATGGGAAATGAATGTGAAAATGAAATGGAAACTAGAGTTGTTTATAGAAGATAACTGGACCCAGACCTGACCTTAGTAGTGGGAAGTAGGCATTATATCTTGACATTAGATGATATTTACATCAAACATACCTAAATCAAGGAGTTGGAAGAGGGGTGTTTCCTTATATGGTAAGGCTTATACTTATCATATTAAAATATTTGTTCTTTAAGCTGTGAACTTTGATAATAATCTTGATCTGAGCTGTGCACTTGGCATTTTTAGAGATATATCACCGTGACATCCTCCGATCATATTCCAGGAGGGTGGGGACAACCAAAATCCATAGGTGGTGGTCCATGGGATACTATTAGCTCCTCAAGAAGTTTCATTTGTGACACCAGTAGTTGTACTAGACACATGTGTTGAGGCATAGTTTCATGAAGGCTTTATATGATTTATGTAGACCATTCAGGGAGCACCACGACCTTCCTCGACTATGGTAGAGATGATGTGTGAGTTATACCAGTAGAATATGCCCACTTTTTGGGGTTTGGAAGAACAAAAGATGCAGATTCATGGATAGAGGTCGTGATATATATCTTTGAGCATCTAGAGATGCCTACTAAGAGGAGGGTAAATTTCACTATATATATGCTTCATGATTAATCCAATAGATGTTGGTATGACATTACTCATATAGATCATCATCAAGAGATGTCTTGGAGGTATTTTAAGATATACATCAATGAATAATTTTATCCCAATACATTAAGGGTTGATAGAGACCGGTAGTTTATGCATATGGAGAAGGGTGCCCTATTAGTTATGGATTATTCGGCCCATTTTATAGAGCTCCAATGATTCACACGTATTCTGATGAGTGAGAATTTATCTAAAGCCAAGAAATTCAAGGATGGTCTATGGTATGAAATTTGATTTTATGTGAATATATTTTTAATGACTACCATTTCTATAATAGTGAATCATGTGCTTATCACAGAGCATAACCTAAGAGAAATTGGAGGTGTGAGTTACGGTGGTTCAACACCTATATATGGAACTGCATCAACCATCACTAGGAAACAACATCTAGAGATTCCATGCGGTGATATTAGAAGCCATAGAACATACACAGGTATCCAGGTGAGGTGCTACCTATGAGGTTGACTGGGGAATATGAGACCTCAGTGCACGAGATACCTAGTCGAGTGCTGATTTTGCAGAAATATGGGTCACCTAAAACACTTTTGCATATTTTTTTCTCAAGTATCCAGTGAGAGAGGATATTCACTGACTCCACATATAAGAGTAGGGTTAGTAGGATCTCACCTAGTAGGGAGCTAGAGTAAAACCAACCTATTGGGATGATGTGTCATTCATGGTCATGGTAGTGAGACCCCAATCTTACACCGAAAATGGAGTGGACTACTAAGGGTATCTATACTGTATCATAGGGCCACATATGAGGATAGATATATGTAGTGCAACCAACACATGAGGATCATGATCACATACCTTTTATAGTGAGATATATTATTCTAGTGGCCTCTACTTTAGCATATTATCTTTTTGATACAGGTGATTCTCATAGATTTATATATGTTCCCATTGTGTAGAGCCTTGGGATAATCATTAAATATTCTTATGGATTTATGATACTTGATACTCTTTTGGGGATTATAATTGAGGATGTACGTCAGTGCAGGGAGTTCCTCTTAATATTGGTGAGTGTCACTTTATATGTGACCTATTTATCCTCGAGATGATAGTTTTTGACATCATTCTTGGGATGTAATGGTTGGAACCCTTTTATTATTTCATTGATTGCTATTGCTGAAGGGTGACTTTCACATCATCAGGGGTAGTGAGTTTATTTAAAATTGTGAATGGGATGTCTAGGTGAGCTTAGTTGGACCTAAGCATCGTGGGATGGGTGGGATGATAGCCCATATTATGATTTTATATCTGGATGATCAGGGAACACATCAGGTGTATTTATCTCTAGTGGATGATATCTTCAGGGATGTTTTCATGGATGACTTTTCTGGTTTACCTCTAGTGAGAGAGGTTGAGTTCCTTATCAAGCTAGTTCCAGGAGCTACAGTAGTTTCCATTCCCACTTATATGATGTATACTAATAAGATAAAAGAGATCAAGAGGCATCTAAAGGATTTAAAGGCAAAGTGTTTTATCTGACCCCGTACTTATCCATGGAGTTTTCTAGTCCTATTTGTGAAAATAGTGGATGGAACTCTTTATCTATATGTGGATTACCAGAATTTAAACCAAATGATGTTTATGAAATGGTACCCTTTGCTTCAGATTGATGATCTCTTTGACCAGCTCTAAGGATCTTGGGTGTCCTCAAAAATCTATTTGAGATCTGATTACCATTAAGAGAGTGTTAGACCATTATACATACCTTGAAAAAATTTCGTAGCAATTATGGTCGATATGAGTATTTGGTTATGTCATTAAATCTCACAAATTCCCCAACAGTCATCATGGAATTGATGAATTGAGTTTTCTATCCTTATCTGGATTTATTTTTCTCGGTATTCAGGGATGATATCTTGGTGTATTATCACAATCGATGAGAACATTCTAAACATCATGAGATCATATTAGATACACTGATAGAGCATCAATTATATTCTAAGATCAAAAAGTAACACTTTTTTATGGATCATATTCACTTCTAGGGAAACATTTTCTCAAATAAAAGAGTATCAATTGACCTAGACAAGGTGAGATCTATAGTTTCCTAGGACCTTCCCAAGAACGTCTTTATGGTATGTATTTTCCTGGGGATAGATAAATATTATAGAAATTTCATACAGTGCTTATAATTCCAAGAATCACTGCATAAGGTCTTAAATAAGAAGGGTGTGAAGTTTTTTTTATTAGGTTCATGCGATAAAACCTTTCAAGAGCTGAAATGGAGATTGACTTCAGTGACGATACTGATACTTCCAGAGCCAGGTTAGAGTTACATTGTGTATTGTGATGCATTATGTATTAGTCTAGGATTAGTTATTATTTAGGGAGAGAGGGTTTTACACATGAGAGAGATTACCAAAAACAAGATCTTGATTTATCTACAGTTGTTCACACATTGTGATGTTGGAGACATTACTTACTTAGAAGGCGTTTTGTGGTGTACACAGACCATAAAATCCTCAAGTAAATATTTACTCAATGTGATTTGAATATGAGGTAGTAAATGTGTGTTGAATATCTCAAATATTTCTATTTTGATATTACCTATACATCTAGTAAAAGCAATGCAATTGTCAATGCACTAAGCAGGAGGACTCATATATATGCAGTTCATTAGAACAGTAGCGAGTGAAAACTTATGACTTTATTCTATAAGATGAACATGGAGGTGTAGGATTGTCAAGGGTAGACTTATCTATCATCCTTATCTATTAAATATACCCTTATGGATAGAGTGAGGATGAGGAACCTATAAGATTTTGAGGGTCTAGTCTTACATGGGAGTGTGGTAGGTGAAGACCCTCCTCCTAGTTGGACCATAGGTGAGGATGAAATTATACATGTACATGGCCGCGTATGGATTTCATTAGACATGTGAGAGGAGTTGATACAATACTTTTATGGTTCAGATTATCCAATGTGTCCTGGTGTCACCAAGATTTATCAGGATTTACATCTCTAATACCGGTGGATGAGTATGAAAAGAGACGTAGTTGGTTTTTTCAGGATACTTTCCACCCATTAGTAAGAGAATGTGGAACACTAGTGAATGTCTATACTTTTACAGAAGTTATCCATAACTGATTGTAAGTGTATTGAAGTTTTTATGGATTTCATGGAATGTTTACTGAGGCCTCCTTGAGGTAATGTTTTCGTATGAGTGGTTTTGGGAGTATCATAAAGGTCATACATTTTCTACCTATCAAGGAGACATTTTATGTAGATGATATTGGGAGGTTTTATATCCATGAGATAGTGTTAATTAACTAGGTCCCATGTAATATCATTTTAGATAGGGATTCCCTATTTATTTCATGGTCTTAGATAGGGCTGCATAGAGAATTTGGTACATAAGTGCTTTTGAGAACAACATACCACCCCCAAAAAGATGGCCAGTGGGAGTGCACAATTCAGGTTCTAGAGAAAATGCTGTGAGTATGCATCCTAGATTTTGGGGGCTCTTGGGAGAGGCACATACCCCTGGTTGAATTCTCCTACAACAATAGATTTCAGGATAATATTCAGATGAAACCTTATGAGGATTTTTATGGTAGGTGAATCCAATCACATATGTTTTGGTTAGAGGCAGGTGAGGAAGCTATTCTTGGACCTCACCTTGTTTAGGAGACCATAGAGTAAGTTTAGTTGATTCAGAAGTAGATGACTATTTCATAGTCTCTATAGAAATCATACGCTAATCTCCACAAATAGCCTCTAGAGTTCAAGTCCATGGATAAGGTTTTCTTATGTGTTTTACTGAGGTTGGGACACAAAAGGATCATGAGATATCATAAGCTTTCACCAAATTATGTCTGGATTTTGGAGATTTCAGAGAGAGTCGAGCATGTAGTCTATCGGTTGAAGTTATCTCAAATTTACTGGTCCCTACATAATGTATTCCATGTATCTCAGTTACTCCACTATCATTCAGACTTATTTCATTCTTTTTAGACCTAGGAGGTTGATTTATAGGTATATGTGTCCTTTGAGGAGAATATGATACATATTGTGGATCATAGAACAAAGGTTCTCTAAGGATAGTCAGTTGCTTTAGTATAGGTTCTATGAAAGAACGACCGAGTACAATATGAGACATAGTACTTGGAGGTTGGCGTACAATGGAAGTGGCCAGATTTAATTTTGGAAATTCTTGACTACCCTTGAGAGGGATATGTTGGGATGAATTTATTTAAGGGGGGAAGTTTTTAATAACTCAATTCTTTCTTGAGGTAAAAATCCTTTTATTTTCATCAATTTTCAATCTTAATACTTATTTATGGCCTGATATGAATTTCCTTTGATTTAGTGGAGGTAGAGGGGGTGTCCAGGGCTGGTTCGGAGGCAAGAAACCATCTTTTCGGTGAAAAAGTCTTGGAACACAGTTAGTAGAAATTGTGCAGAGAAGGTTGCATAGTTACTTCTAACCATTCTAAGCTAGAAAGTGGGAGGCTACATGCCAGACAATTTAAAAAACTATGTGATTTGGGGTTCATGACCTTGTGAAAATGTCAACAATTTTGATAGACAAGTTTTTTATGGTTTACACACAGTTAGTAAAACCATTCGAGAAACTATGTGATACGTACCTTTACTATAGTAAAGGGAGCATGGTTCATTCACTTTTTAGCCAACAGTGAGGCCCTATATTTTGGGTAAAATTACAAATATACCCTTAATTAATTATTATTCTAAACTCTTTTCCTCATTTTTTTCATATGTTGGATAACCATGGTTTTAGAGGTCCTCATTGATGCCTAAAGTTGGAATTGATAGATCTACTTCACCTAGTGCCTGATTCAAGAACCACCTATCTCATTGGATCTGCATCGTTATGATCTCATATCCTTTTATTACATTCCTTATTCTTATTGGTATTAGCTACACTATTTAGGTGCAAGATAATATTCCCTATTTTCAGGGGTTTTCTCCGTTCATAAGTTTTCACCCGATCTAAGTTGAATCCGAAGTTGATACTAGATGATCTATCCTCAACAAACCTACGATAGGTGTTCTAATCCCTTTAGTTTAAAGTTGAAGTGTTATAAATATTTTGTTATTCCACATTCCCAATTCTCTGAGCGATGTCATTGAAATGGATTTAATCCAAAAATTGAAATGGTAGTTTTAACCTATTCCATTAATGAGGCCCATCAATAAATTTTAAATGGTGAAGAACCTCTAATTGGAACCACCCCTTTTGTTAGGTTGTCAAACAAATGGATCATTATGATGGAATATGATTTTACATACCTATGAGGTGTTCTATTTACTACTTTACATTGGATTTTTAATATTCAATTGTTAATTGTAACTTTAATTGTGAATTGTTATTGATTTTTAATTGTAATATCAATTGTGAATTGAATGGATAAAGAAAAGGGAGTGGAATTCATGTCCTTAGAAACATGGCATGTATTGATTATTTAAGCATGATATTCTTTCTATGATGAATTCCCATGTGAGTAAAGTAAATATTAAGCCTTCTAATCTTATCCATGTCTTGAGCCACCTTTTGAGGTGAGAATTTAATTTAATTGTTCTTGGTGATTACCTTGATATATAAAATCATTTTCATTAAGTGATATTGATTAAATGTTACTGAATTGATTAAATGCTTATATTCCTTGGGTGACACATGGATTCAAACATGAATTATATGGATGGGCCCATTTGGATTTAACCTTGCTTATTCCCAAGTGACACCTAGACTCTTTATATGTACTTACAATGAAGAAATCATGGGGGATTAATGTTATATATATGTCGAGTGATACTTAGACTCCTTATGGAATTCCATGGATGAACTCTGAGTTAAGTAGATATTATATTCCATGGGTGATACTTGGGCTCCCTTAGTGGGATTCCAAGGATGAACTTGAGTGGATTTGATGTTATACCTCACCTAGAGCGATACCTGGGTTCTTGTGAGGATCTCCATAGATGGAATTGTAGGGTGTTGGTTTATATTGTACCTGGAGAAATACCTGAATTCTAAATGAGAAATGATAAGGATGAGATCAATTTTTGGATTGAATAAATAATTAAATGGGTTACATAATGCATCTCGAAAGACAAAGCACATGACTGGATTCGATCTTTGGGTTAAAGTTTATGGATGGCCAATTTTGGAATCTTTTGAGCATATCTCTATGGGGGAAACTGGGATACATTCCATTTCCAAAGACTTATTAATTAAATGATACCATTTAATTAAATGAATTGGATTATGAAAAAACACATGACTAACTGTTAATTGAGAGACTTATTTTCTAAATGGAATTGATGAAATGAAATAGTTATTAAATGAGAATCCAAACTTTATATTATATTTACTTTCAGTACTTCTTTTCATATTCTATTACTATATGTACACTATTTTTATATATATACTTTCTGACTGGATGGAACTAGACCATGGGTGGTTCCCTAATGGGATTATGTCTTACAACCTGTTCATGATGGATTTTGGTACCCGAACATACTATATGATTTTAGGTATGGATAAGGGAATGTACCCTGCTAAAGCTTACTAATTGTTTCTTAGGAGCATGGTATCACATGACCGAGCTGAGGCTCGTGATGCTAGTGAACAATTTTTGGTTTTTTACTTTTGTTAAATATATTTTATTTATTCCATTTATACTTGTTTTGGATGTTTTTTAGAGACATATAACTTGTATCATCGTCATTTTATATGAGATTCCTTTTGATATCGTTATCTATTCCTACTATTTATCTATTTTATGATTATTATTACTACTTCTGCTACTTATATATTATTATATTTTATATGTTCTATACTATGGTGATGAGGGAATAACCTCCCCACAAACACAGCTAGCCCATTTCTACTCGTTGAAAGCCTCTGGAGTTTGGGGATATGCACTTGAGGATATGTGGACAACTAGATTCGGGGCACTATTGAGTGGAATATGGGTTCAGGACGTTACATAGATACTAGAGTGTTTACTTTAATGAGATCTATCATTAGCTATACCTATCTATTAGGAGGTGATATAGAGAAATATTCTATTAAGACATTCAAAAAATGACCATAGTAGGAGGAACATTTGTGAGACACACTATCTGATCATCCAAGAAAATATTGGAAATCGGGGTTCTCACTCATCCTTGCCCACGATTCTCTGGTCTATCTCAAATTTCTTGGACATTCCTCTCACCCCTATAAAGATAATTATTTCCCTATGGTGATGTAAATGATATCCTACAATGATAAAAATCCACAGAGACATTATAGGAGACAAACCAGTCCTTCCTAAGAATGACATAAAATATCTTCATCTCGATGATTGAGAGGTCCCATAAGAAATGATAAATGATTACCTAAAGGGTAAAATCCTATATTGGATTATACCCTCTGACTGTTCACCCAACGGAATATCCAGGGTCATCACCCCATAAAAGTACAACATTCCAAGCCCAAGGCTTCCCACAATTGACAAAGAGATAAAATATTGAGAGGCACCTATATCGAACAAAGAATATATGATATTAGATGATAGTATAATAGTACCTCATATAGTATATGGTATTGCAATATGATCCATGGTTATCTGCATTAATGCATGTAACTAACTTAATGCATGACCCTAAGCTATAGCTAGACTACCCTGAGCAGGTCTTCTTAGCTGGCGTTGAAAATCAGAAATATAGATACCTCGACCATGACTTCCTCCTCAACTTCTTTGGTCGATACTACTCCATCTTCCTTCCTAAACTGAAATAACTAATCCTTCTTCTGAAGGTAGATTTTTTGAGGTTCCTATTCCTCTAGAAACATAACTACTATTCTAGAAAACCCTCTGAAGATGACCCATTTGACATAAATCATGGAACTCAAGTGGATCTTTATCACACTATGGCTTCACATAACCCTTATATACAAACTAATGTCATATAAAAAAGATACCAGTATGGATAATTTATCTTCCACTCCTATGATGAGAAACATCAAGGATACATTTCATGCTACTTAAAGAACTACTGACCTCTCTTGGAACTGAACCTCTATGCCCAGTACTATCAGCTTCCCTAAGGTTTCACTTGGTGAAAATTCTTGGTTCACAATATTAGAAAATGTAGATAGGAGAAATAAATTCACATACGATTGGATGGCATACTTGATCACATCCTCAAAGCATATTTATTGTGATAGCTCATTACTATCAAGAATCAGTGCAAATCATTGAAACTCGATGAAACACACTCAATAGTACATGAAGGATATGGAACCCTAATTTGGGTGCATGAAATCTTTATCTTGGACATCTATCAACATCTAAGGAGAATTGTAATTGTTGAAGGTGGTCAGGAAGTTCACCCATACCATTCCCTAATGATACCCAGCCTGGTTAATCACATCCCACCAGTGCTTACCGGAATAACATAGGATGTAGGTGGTGAGATTGAACCTTATATCTAGAGGAATCTCTAGGTACTTGAAGATATATAGAATGGATTATATCCATGACTCAACATCCTTTGGACCACCATCCTCTAAAATGTTGGGAGTTTACAGCTACTATAACTCATGCGTAAGATAAGACATCAGAGGTGAGGGTTGTGAAGAACCCTATATAGATTGTATCAAATTTAGTAAAACCTATTGAAGTAGAGAGTTAGTTACCAGTTTTGGAATATAATGTGGTACCTCAGGTAGCACTACTGAATGTATCACTGGTGGATTATGGACCACCTGTAACACCCATAAATTTTGAGGATTTTTTTCCAAATTAATTTAACTTTTCAATATTTTTCATTTCACATGACACTATAAATAGTTATATATATATATATATTAAAAAAATAATTTAAATATTCCTTTCACATGAAATACCAACTTTTCTTGTGCTACACACAATACCAACTTGGATTGCACTATAAGCAACACCGACTTGGCATACGATGCACGCAACACAAAGTTTCTAAGAAAAAACTTTTTTATTGTAATAATTACTTAAATAATATAATTATAACCTAGATATTAAACTTATTAATAACTAATTTTTAAATATTTTTGTTTTATATAAATAAAACATATTGATAATGAAAGATAAGATTTTCAGTACAATCCTTTTATGTTAAAAATACCATTTTCTTGGATGAACCACCTTTAATAATAAAATTAATTTGAGAAATTTAACTTTATAAAATAAATATAATTTATAAATTATACTAGGGTGATTTTTTTGGGATTTTTTTGAGAAACTTAATTTTTTAAAGAATAGTGAAAAATACTAATTTTTAGTTAAAAACTATGTTTTTTATAATTATTTATTAATAATAAATGATATTATAAATAAGTTTAAAGGTTAAATTATATAAATATTAAATATACTAATACAATTTAATTCATTATAATAAATTCCACTTTAAATTAAATAGAAAAATTTAACAAACTTTTAAATGCTTTTCTACTATAAAAACCCATTATTTTGTCCCGTCTTTGGGATTAGCGTTAATATTAATTTTTCCACTTATGTGATTATAATTTTGAAAATACTACATAAAAGGATGTAATTAGTATGATATTTTTTGTCTAAAAATATCAACTTAAATTTTTTACCAAATTGATTAGTGAATGTGATTAAAATTAATTACGGTGATTAAGGAACAATTAAGCTTAATAAGGGACTAAACATTAATATTAAGGACCACAATGACTTGTACACTTGTCCAAAATCCATTGGTTGAAAAAACATTTACCATTTACCCACTTGTTTTGAAATATATGGGTTATTGTGACATTATTAAATGGATGTTACCTATAAAAAAGGTAAGCAAGGAAAAAGAAAAAAAGGGAACTTTCCTTACCTTTAACATTTATAAAACATTGAGATATGTGAAAAAGATCATATTTTCTATTATATATATCATTTTTAAAGATATATGGTTTATTGTTATCATAATAAATTATCAATTATTTTTAGATATGTTTTAGGAACTTAGAATGCTTAAGAAACGTCAATATAATGATTATTTATTTAATAATTAACTAAAATAAATGATACTATAAATATTAAAAGCTAATTTACTTGATTGAATTATTGTCTTTATTTATTTATTTTAGATTAATATATCATATTAAACAACTTTAAACCTAATATATTTTAATTCCAATATAATATTAATATTTTAAAGTTAACATTAAATAAATAATGGCAAAATTGGAATCATTGTTATTTTAATATAAATGAATCTTATAAAATGATTTAAAATTTATAAAAATCCTATATTCTGAAAAGTGACTTATAACTGTTAATATATATTTAATATTTTATATTAATGGAATAATTAATCTTTTATAATTAACCTATTGACCCATATTATGTAAATAAGTTGTTAAGATGTTTCGGGTTCAAGAAGGATTTTAGCACGTCACAAGGGATTGTTTTAAAATTAATTTACAAAACAAATGAGATTTTAATTTTATAAATTAGATATAATTTTAATAATTCATTGGATATATATTTTATATTAAATATCACTTTAATTTAGTCTTAGTGGTTAAATTAATTAGATTAGAAAACTAGATTCTTTAATAAAAAACCAAAATGATAAAATTGGGGAATCATAGATGTTAGGGAACAAAATAATTTAAATGCACATATTTTTGTGTGGATGAAGTTTTTATCAACCATTATTATCCTTTAATCCATTATTTTTTCATTTTTTAGGAACTTTAGGTTAGATAGACCACCCATTATTGAATAACTTTTGGTATTTACAAAAGTGCCACTCCCCCATCCACTATAAAAAGGAAAGCACTCTACCTATTACTCACACCTCTCAAGCCTCTTATGTTCAGTCAATACCTACCCAAATTTCCTACCAAAAATAATCCCTTAAACCTAGAATCCTCCCTTTGTGCATAAACCCTATCAATAATGCTTTTGGAACAAACCACAAGGAGTTACCTGGTTAAGAGGTAACGTCTTCTCTCAAGCGCATTTCCTTTATTTTCTTTCTCCAACTTATAAAATATCTTTATTAAATTATTATGTGAAAACACTAGTATCCTCAATATACTAGAATTTTTTATGCAAAGTTTCTGACCTACAATTACATACACCTCCATATAATGGATGTTGAACATACTATTTCTGTGTACGACGAACTACTGTCTCATGAAACGATGATTATTCATTTCTACTTCACCACCAATCATAGTGACCATTATAATAGACACTATATTTATATATGTAATATATTATATTTAATATTTATATATTATTATTTATTTCTTTTACAGCACACATCTCTTTACTTTCTTTTTGGTGTTAGTACGATAATCTCGTTTGAGGAAGTGTGGACTACCACCCCCTCAAAGTGATGTGATTCGTTCACACACCACATGGAATGTATTAAGGACAAGTTTAAAAAAATTACATGATATATATAATATATTAACACTACTATAATAATTATATATATATATATACATACATATATATATATATTATTTACATACTTTCTTTCAATACGATAATAAAAAACAGAAAACAATATTCATGCGTACGTACGACTTACCATCTCCATGACTGGTGTATTCCATTACGTACATAATTATTATATAGATTATTATTGCATAAATATTCTGGATATACATTATATTTATATCATTTTATACATTTTGGAATCATGATATAAGTTTAAGGACCAAAGATGTAACAAATTAAGACACATGCAAAGAACAAAGTGAATATTACTCGAAGTGAAACCTTAATATAAGATTGTTAAAAAGTGGGTAATATAATATCATAATAAAAGAATATATGGTAATATTATTCTTTAAAATATTTATAATAAAATTATGTTTATTATATAGGAATCTTGTACGATTATAGAGAGAGTCAAGACACAAGGTTAGGGGGTTTTCATCTCACTATTAATTTCTTTGAGATACAAGACATGTTTTCCACTCTTTACTTTTTTTGGTGTATATAATTCCCATGATTTTATTATATGTATCTTGTACCTAAATTTATGGGTATTCACATATCCATTCTATGGTCTTTCTTTCATGGGGTTTAACTTTAAAATGTTACCAAATCGGTAAAACAGTTTTGTCTCAATTTTCCATCTTTGAGAATCCTATTTTGTTATGTATCTAAAAAATTATTCAAGGTTTATATAATTAAATTTTAAATGTTATATCATGAATATAATTATTTTCATGATATATTAATATTCATTTAATTTCGTTTTCTTACATATATATTATATCCCATGTACCCAAGTTATAAGAGTTTATTGATACAATCTTATCATTTTTACGAGATTGTTTATGGTTATGCTTCCATTGATGAAATATCTCAAGAATATTCATGAGTTTCCTTATCCTATTTTATTACATGATATAATCATGTATTGGTACCATTTTATACTCTTTGTTACAAATGTTATTTAATATTTTTTTAGGAAAACCCAACTTTACCCTCTCATTGATCGGAAATATATATTTTCTAAAAGGGTTTCCAAGAATATTATACCATTCCACTATAATATCTAAAAGAAATTTTTACCCTTTTTTATTTTACCAATATATTTAGGGGAATATTCTTGTTTATTTTCGAACAAGTCTATTTTCTATCCTTTTTACCATGCAAAAAGAAATTTTCTTTTAACCTCGTACAACATGTAAATATTTACCCACTGTCATTTCTTCGAAGCTCTATCTGCATTGTTAAAAAGGTTAATATTTAAGAAAATTAATTTCAAAAGTAATTTTCAAGGATTTTTTTTTTCAAAACGGTTTCAAATTTATTTTATATGTTTTCATGGAAAACTATTTTCAAAATGTTTTTAAGTTATATTTATAAGTTTTCAAAGAGTTTTTAAAGAAATGGTTTTCAAAAAGTTTTCAAGATCTATTTATAAGTTTTAAAAGTGATTTCAAAGAAATGGATTACAAAAAAAATTCAATATTCTTTATAAGTTTTCAATAATCAAAACATTTTCAATATTTATTTATAATATTTAAAAGTATTTTCAAAGAAATGGTTTTCAAAACATTTTCATGATTTCTTTAAAATATTTCAAGTGTTTTCAAAGAAAAACGTTTTTAAAATGTTTTGAATATTATTTTAAATTTTTTCAAGGAAAATGGTTTTCAAAATGATTTAATTTATTCTTTATAATTTTTCTAGTTATTTTCTAAGAAAATTATTTTCAAATGGTTTTATGTCTTAAAAATCCTTTTTCAAACAAGAAAGGATATTTTCCACAAGAAATGTTTTTATAGTATATTTCAAAATTATTTTCCATATAAGATGAAATATATTAATGTTACTAATGCCTTTATAGGAAATAATCTAAAGGTTCCATTCATATTCTTTTTATTAATGAGTTATGATTAATTTCATGATCTTTATGAAACCCATTTCTCATTCATGGGTAATATGTTTATGAAACTCGTTTCTCTTTCATGGGTTATATGCTTTTGAAACCCGCCTCTTTTCATGGTTTGTGTTTATGATGAAATCATTATGAAGCCCATATATTTCCAAAAGTTATTATATGTTTACATGTTTATGATACCCATTTCATTTCATGGGTTATGATATGTTCATTTATGATATTGTGGCACATATATGTATAATTTCATTATGTGAGGGGTGTGACCTATATCTCCCTCTAATGCATTGGGTAAAGATTTATATCTCATGAGATAGTCAGGGATAGAATTATGGTTTACTTGGTTCATTAATACAGGGTTGGAATTAGGGTTTACTCGGTTTAGTAATACAAGACTGGAATGAGGGTTTACTCGGTTCAATAATATAGGGATGGAATGAGGGTTTACATAGTTCAGTAGGGCTAGAATGAGGGTTCACTCACCTTAGTAATACATGGATAGAATGGTGGTTCACTCAGTTCAGTAAAAAAAATTCCACTAAGATTGTCTTGGAATTGATTCCTTGGCTTCTATGGAAATCATATTATATGTTTATGTGTTTTCCACAATTTCATATGTTATTCCTATCTTATGATTTCATGTCTTATTCTCTATATTTCATATGATTCATGTATTATGAACTGACAATATTTATTCCATGATATATGTTATGATCTTTGATATGCATGGTATGATCTTCTATTTACCGGATCATGTTATCATACCCTTATACACATTTTTATGCTTACATGTCTCCCTTGTTTATCCTTACTGAGAATTTGAGCTCACCCATTTTTATATTTCCTTTATCCAGGTTATGAACAAAGGTTTTATATAGAAGTACTAAAGGTGGATATATTTATGGGAGATGTTGAAGATATTTCATTGTGATAGAAGATTTTTTTTCAAAGTTTCCAAAGACACTAAACTATCATGGTCCTCTAGCATGTATTTTTGTAATGTACAGAATATTCATCTAAAAAGATTTAATATCCATGTATGTTAAGACTAGGTAGATATTGTTGGAATCAATGGAAAGGTTTAGTCTATATTTGGAAACTAGGATTAGAAAACCTTTGTGAGATCCCAAGGTTTATTTCTAAGTATATGCCTAGGGATGTATCTATCGATAAGTATAAAGATGAGTTAACATTTTGTAAATTGTCCTAGAATTTGGGTAAATGATAGAGTGAGTGGTTTCCAAGAAATACATCCCTATCTGGATACTACAAGTGGATGTGGTTATTCCACATATATACCTAGCGGTAACAACCCCGACAAGATATTCTAGGCTTGACTCTGGGTAATCTATTACATGACAATGGGCCTTACTATAGACCTGTTTTGAAACTCCCAGGGGATATTATTTTGGAATTCACAAGATCTTTATGAACCATAATGAAATATTTAGATATAAGTGAGGTATAAATAACCTAGGATAAACCCAAGGTGTTATAGATTTGGGAAGGTGCCCTGATTTAGACATCCTATATGAAATTATTTTCATGAATATGTGGTTTTCTGCTATGAAATGTAATGCTCACAATATGATTCTAGTTTTTTTCAATGGAAGGAACTAAAAGGAACTAGATTAATGTTGAATGTGATGGAAGATTTTCTAATGAGAAGTTAAGCAGGATGATCACTGGAGTAAAGGATGTTGTGATCATGCCTAATCAGTTTTCATAGAACGTGATTAACAATATTTACCTTAAACAACTCTGTAACTCACCAAGGAAGATAAAGAATGAGTTCACTGAGAGTTTGGGTAATGGAAACCATGGAGGAAATAAGATTCAGTTTCCTTTGTGTCAAGAATGTGAAAAGAATCACCTATGTGAATGTCTTATAAGAACAAGCGGCTGTTTTGACTATGGAAAAGAAGAACACAAAGAAATTTACTATAAGGGGAAAATTAAGAGTTCAGTTAATAAAATAGATAGTAATTTTTGTCTCTCTAAGTCATTATTGAAGGTTAAGTGTTTTAAATGTGGAGAAAATTTTCATTATGCAACCCAATGTCCCAAGAGGAAAGTTCCTGAATAGGATCATCTAGGTGGTGTGAGTAATGGTTACGTTTTGGAGGATGATGAGACTACAGATGAAATGTAAAAGGAAATAAGTATTATTGTTAATGGATTAAGGATGAATTAATTGGATTATTTATGTATTTGGATTCCATAATTAAGAATCATGAATTATGTAAAGATTGTTCAGTTTATGTTTTTATAAGGATTTACAAGAATATTTTGAATAGTCATGATGGACTATAAAGGATATCCCATGAAAGTTATCATTTTGACTAAGGGAAGGTAGCCCTTAACATGTTATTTATTTTAAGATAATTTTGTATGGATAAATATACATGGGATATGAATAAGTAAATTGGATAGTATTGATTACCTTGGAACTAAGTATGGACTTTTTGAAGGGTGTTTTATGATGTCATTGATGAAGATTACAATATTTTTGGATTTAAGGAGTAAATCCTATATACTTTAGAATGAGGAAGAATACATGTTTTCCAAAAGTATTTATGGTAATTTGGGTTATTACGATGTTTCAAGAGAATATATGATCAGGGTATTTGCATGTTTGGAATGTGACAACCAAGAGATAATTTGTGTTATATAGGGGAATCAATGTTAAGCTGATTTTGTAACTTTATTCCAATGTTTTGGATTTTCATCCTTTGGAAGGGTTATATAGATAACCATTTATGGAATGATTATGTATTATCTTACCACATGAGGATTTATGCATATTGGATATCCTATAATAAAAATACGGTGATGATGATAACTGATGATAGATGAGATGTAATATCATAAACAATGTGATCTGTTAGTATTTTAGAAATGAAAAACTAACACTTTTTATATATTGAAAGAGGTGAAGTAGATCAAAAAACAATAAATGGTGACATTGTTTAGAAATCATTGTTTCTAACACTTTTTTCAGGGCGCACATCTGTCCCTTTTGGAGGACCAACAGATATTTCCCCACATTCCCACTTTCCAAAGGTGGGAAGAATATGTCGCTTTGTTCAGGGATGTTTTCTCCTTGATCGAAATGGGATGACAGGATGTTGGTTCCTCCTTCTGTGGATTCCTCCTCAGAGCTCGTTACCTAGTCCAGGTCTCCTTTATAGACATTAGAAGTTTTTTGTGAAACTCTTCCCATTTCCATGTCTTCATGGATTCCGGTTAATTACGTTGCTTCTATTAGGGCATTCCAAGGGGTTTGGTCAGGGCAGAAACCTTCGGTCAGGGGAGTAGTCACATTGGAAATTGCTGGTGTGTCTTGACGCTGGAACACTGATGCATTTGGATTTCTTACCCTTATGATAGGGCTTCTCAAGTGTGTGGAATCCAGAGGCATTCCACTTCAAATGTAGGGAATTATATTCCATAGGCATGTCTTTGAGGTTTTCCTTAGCTTCTCGTGCTTAACACAGGGTATGCCGCGAGTTTAACATCTAGCATAGATAGATCAGACTGATCAGAACACTGATAGGATTGGATCAGATGGGTGAAACCCCTATAAGGATCATTGATGATGGGGCTAACGCATGGTTAGTTACCTGATTACTACTAGGAGTAGTGAGAAAGTGGGTGACATGATCTCACTAGGATGTGGCGGACCGAGTAAGAATCGGGATGAATATGGATAGTTGAGTGAAGTGAATAGAGAATGTGATGGGACCACCGTAAGAGTGACGATGTTATTTGGATTTATTCTTGAAGAGACTTCCTACGTATCCATGTGGCAGGGAATCAAAGTCCACGTAGTTTAGTGAGGTGATGGGACACCTAAGGAGGTGACCCGTGTGGATGGGACCCGGAGGAAGTGGAACCTTCGAGTTGGGGCCTGACCTTCCTAAAACACATAAGCTCAAGGTAAAGACTAGTATTAGACAAGGGTGATGGGATTGAACCTCGAGGAGGCTTCCTACATATCCCCATGGAAAGGAATCAATGTTTACGTAGTTCAGTATGGGGTATAGAATCATGGTGTACACATAGAAGAATGACCCAACGGTATACTAGGACTTACGTGTGGTTAGCATCCCAGGTTGGTCTGATGCCAATGGGATGGACTAAAGATGTGCGTTCTGAAAAAGGGTACTACAATGACTTACCCTCTATTGAAAACTACAATGGCTTGCCACTAGTTGGGTGCAATGGTTTACCGCTGAATGGGGTTCCAACGGCTTACCGCTGGTTGGGGACCACAACGAATTATCGTCGATTGGGGTTGACAATAGCTTACCACTGAATGGGGTTCCAATGGCATACTGCTAGATGGGGATCACAATGGATTACCATTGGATGGGGATCAAAACAGATTACCATTGTATGGGGATCACAACAGCTTACCATCAGATGGGGTTGAACCTCATGGAGGCTTCCTATATACTTTTCCTTGGAGACAGGTATCAAAGCCCACATAGTTCGATTAGGTATATTTTAGCATCTTGCAGGATGAAATGGGGGCATACAGTTTAACATCATGAAGGAAAAAGGGGGACCAATGTGGAGTGGTCAGAACCGATGGGTGTTGGGCTTGAACCTCAGGGAGGCTTCCTACATACCTTTCTTGGGAGACAAGGATCAAAGTACATGTAGTTTGTAATGAGAGATACATTTTAATGACATGCGTGACAAAGGTGAACCAACGTGAAGGGGTTGGGACAAGTAGGTGTTGGGATTAAACCTCAGGGAGGATTCATACGTACCTTTTCTAGAAGAAATGGATCAAAGTCCATGTAGTTCATAAGGGAGAATATAGTTTAACGTCGTGCAGGGCGAAGGTGAACCGACATGAAGGGGTCAAGTCAAGTAGGTGTTGGGCTTGAACCTCAGGGAGGCTTCCTACGTACCTTGCCTTGGCAAGGATCAAAGTCCACATAGTTCAGAATGGTTTGGGGATTACACACTAAGGTGGCCCAGAAAGGATTTTATAGTCGATGCTTACTCTAAGCCCACGGGAGCCATGCTTGGTGTGAGAAACAAGAGGAAGCAAAGACCTGACAATCATGTCATGAAAGGTGCATCTGTGGTAAGTGGAATGGGTCTTACACGTGGTTAGCGACCCAAAGAGGAAACAGGGGCTTACACGTGGTTAGTAGCCTAGGGAGATAGATATTGGGACTTACTCCAGGGTGAAGGCTCAATGAAGACAAAGCCCAGAGGGAGAGGGATGGGATAAAAAAGTTCCATGTGCCCCTCTCACCACTAGTCGTTGTCACCGAAGAATAAAGGAGGAGTAGTTATGCTTCCTCCTATAAGAAAGGTTGGGGTCTTACACCAAGATGATTTCCCTTCCCTACGGACAGGATCCACTCCAGTAGAGAGAATATCATTCCATGTGAGGAAGATCTCACTCCCATGGAGACGTGTGGGCATATAGAATGTCCAGGATGGGGAACTCCTCGTATGATTCACTGGGAGAGGACATAGATTAACATCATGTTCCAGGGATGATGGTGCTTGGAAGTTTAACATCCTGTAGCTCAGATGAGGTGAGTATACTTCGCACGCTTAGGACTTACATAACCGGCACACTTTAACCCTTAGTCAAGGGAAGGTACCAGTAATGTCGTAGTGAGGGGGTGTTGTAGTGTGATCCACTAGGGGCCCATGTTATCATGGCTATGAGAATAATCAATATCAATTAGCGTTCATGGGTTCCATTAAGGAGCAACAATGTTGAATAAGGATTATGCATGGAAGAAACTCGAGTACTAGTAAGGAGAAATAATGATGGATGGTGCTTACACATGGTTGTTACCAGTGTGCCACTAAGGAGCAGCAAAGGTGGATGGGGCTTACGCATTAAAGAAGCCTGGGTGCCGGTAAATAGAGATAATGTTGGATGGGTCTTACGCATGGAAGCTACCCAGATGCCGCAATGGAGTGACAATGGATGGATGGGGATTATTCATGGAAGCTTCCCGGGTGTCGCTGAGGAGTGGCAATGTAGGATGGGGCTTACGCATGGAAGCTGCCTGGGTGCCGCTAAGGAGCGGAAATGGTGAATGGGGATTATGAATGGATACTTCCCAAGTGTCTTCCTCATGTCTGTCCATGAGGGAATCATATCTCACTTGTGTGTTGAGGCACAAAATTGGGACCTACACCTATGCGCTAGTGCCCAAGCAGGATAACGCGAAGGGTGTTGGAATCATTCCAAGCAACGGGAGATGAAAAGTGTGAATCACATGGTTGAAATTCAGAACATGGTGAGGATGGTGTGATGATAGAGGATAAATATTGACCATGTTCGAAACACATCATCCATATCCTGTTAGCCTGAAATGAGGGAAAACAAATGAGGGTTGACTGTTGACTGTGTTCGAAACATAGGACCTAAATCGAAGTGTCATCCAAAGTCTTCAAGGGTGTTGGCCCAGAACGGTAGGTGAGCTGATGCGGAATGGGACCAGGCCATTAAGGGGTCCCTTCAGACGTGAAAGAGGATTAAGATCCTAATGAAGGACACACAAAGCATGAGGTGGAGTGATGGAATGTTTGAATGGGTTCTAACACTCTTGAAATTATTCCTTCATAAACATGACATGAGTAATATTCTTCTTGTCATATAATCCATATCTTATTTGGAAAAAGAGGTATCCTATTATTGAATGATAGGGCATGCTACAGTTTAAAGTCATGCAGTTTTAACTGTTGGCATCTTATGCTTGGCGCATAAGGCATCTCTTGTTTGGAGCAAGAGGCATCCCATATTTGTCACATAGGGAGTACTACATTTTATAGTCATGTGGAGAGGACTATTAGAATTATACACTTGGCGCATAAGGAATATCTTGTTTAGATCAAGAGGCATCCTATGTTTGGTACATAGGGTGTACTATAGTTTAATGTCATATAGATAAGACTATTGGCATCTGACAGTTTGTGCATAAGGCATCTATTGTTTGGAGCAAGAGGCATCATATGTTTGGAACATAGGGTGTACTACAGTTTAAAGACATATAGATAGGACTATTAGGCATAAGGTGCCTAGAAATGGATGGTGTTGGGACTTACTCAAGAGCATCCCTTTCTGGTTAAACCTAGTATTGGAGTTAGGTGGTGGGGTATGGATGAGTTGCTTGAGGAATGGTTTGACTCAAGGTACTCAGGTAATTGATGATGAGAATATCAACTCACGACATGGGAAACGAATTAAGAGGAATATGTTGACTCAAGGTGTTTCATGGTGTGTGGAGGAGTATCTCAAATCATGGATTTCCATAGGTGGAAGGTGGGTTCGCATAAGGGCACAATGGAAAATGGTTACGTCCCGACCTGAAAAGTTTGTGGTGCAACTCTCCATTTTTCATGGCGGTCAGTGACTGGAGCGAAGGGACCGGTCTAGAGGGATGGGGATGAAACCCGATAGTGACCCCCCCCCCCCCCCCCGTGGTACAAACCATCAATCGTAGGCCTAGATACTGTTGCGGGTAAGATGCGCCACATGTAGGATGGGTTGCACACAAGAAGGAAGGATTGCACACAATATGGAAGGCCTGCACACAATAGAGAAGGCATGCACACAATATGGGAGGTGTGTGTGCAAAAGGGGATATGTGAGCACAATTGGGAAGGAATTTCACGCAAAAGGGGAGATTTTCCCACAATAGGGTATATTTGTGTGCAATTGGACAGATGCAACACTGGTGCGTGCAAAATTGGGCACAATGGAACTATTGTGCACAAAAATGATATTTTGCGCACAAAATTCGGCACGTTGACACATTTTCATGAAAAAAGTGACATTTTGCGTGCAGGATAGGGGTTTTCACACTGACGCAGAAAATGTGAACTTACGTGATTTAGAGCGACGACCGACCTCTGGGGGCCCTCCTAGAAGAAGGGGGTGCACTTGTATTTATAGGCGAAAACTTTAATGGCGGTGCATATAAAATTCCTTTACATTTTTTCATGCAAATCCATTTTATGCTCAAGATTCCATTTTAACTTGAAAGATTCAATTTTTGCGCACAAATCTATACTTTTCCCCAAAACCGTCCTAGATGAACATTTCTAGTATCCTGACTTCGAATGTCCATAACTTCTGATATGTAACTTTGTTCGAGCTCCATGACTATTCAAATCAAAGCTTTAAAAATTATCTATGCTCTAGGATAATGTTTGAAGGTATTCTATGAATTACATGGATGCATTGTCTGGTGCCAACAATCATGCAAGTATATATTTTAATGAAAATTCTTTAACTTTAGTAAAAATGATATTGAAACCAAAAATGTTGTCTTATACCTACGTTTTCAATGAATCAAAAGGTCCCTTAGGTAATTGTATATTTATGGCTTTTTGGTCGTTAACTTTCTCCTAAAATTTTTCTCTGTCACTCTCCATCAGAACTTGATGGTAATATTATTCTTCTATATCCATGTTTTCACTTGCCAACTATTTTCTCCCATGTGGAAATATATTTATATGTTACTTTGGGCAACCGTTATGGTTCCAAATTTCCATTTTTAAGGGTAGTTTTAGTATAATTTTTTACGATGTGGGTTTCTATGAATGAAACATTCAAGTATTAAACATTTGATGACCTAGATGAATTTCGATGGAGAAATTCATTTTAAGGGGGTAGAATGTAACACCCTAAGATTTTGAGAATTTTTTTAGAATAAATTTAACTTCTCAATATTTTTCATTTAAAATGACACTGGAAATAGTTATATATATATATATATATATTAAAACACTAAGTAAAAAAATTCCTTTCACACTTAGTACCAACTTGTCTTTCGCTACATGCAATACCAACTTGGCTTGCGCTACAAGCAACACTGACTTGGCGTACGAGGCACACAACACTGAGTTTCTACGAAACATCTCTTTTTATTATTTTAATTATTTAAATAATATAATTATAAATTAAATGATAAACTTAGTAATAAATACTTTTCAAATATTTTTTTATATAAGTAAAATATATTGATAATGAAAGATATGATTTTTGGTAAAGTCCTTATATGTTAAAAATACTATTTTCATGGATGAACCTCCTTTAATAAGGAAGTTAATTTTAGAAAATAAAATTTATAAAATAAAAATCATTTTTGAATTCATAATTTACAAATTATCCAATGGTGATTTTTTGTGATTTTTCTGAGAAACTTTATTTTTTGATGAATAGTGAAAATATTGTTTTTCAGTTAAAAACGTCCTTTTGACTAATTCTTTATTAATGATAAATGATATTATAAATATGGTTTAAGGTCGAATTTGATAAATATTAAATATATTAATACATTTTAATTCATTATAATTAATTCCACTTTAAATTTAATATAAAAACATAACAAACTTTTGAATGTTTTTCTAATATAAAAACCCGTTATTTCACCCCTTCTACGGGATTAACATTAATCTTAATTTTCCAAATTCTGTGATTATAATTTTTAAAATTCAAAATAAACGGATGTAATTAGAATTATATTTGTGTTCTAATAATATAAACTTAATTTTTTGACCAAAATAATTAGTGAATGTGATTAAAATTAATTACGGTGATTAAGGTACGATTAAGATTAATAAAGGACTAAAACTTAATATTAAGGACCAAAATGACTAGGAAACTTGTAAAAATCCATTGGTTGGAAAAATTTGACCATGTATTCACTTTTTTAGAAATATATGGGTTATTGGGGCATTATTAAATGGAATTTCCCTATAAAAATGGGTAAGGAAATGGACAAAAAATGAACTTTCCTTACATTTAACATTTATAAAACTTTGAGATATGTAAAAAACATCATATTTTTAGTTATATATATCATTTTTACATATATATGTATTATTAGTATAATAATAAATTATCCATGATTTTTATATATGGTTTAGGTACTTAAAATGCTTAAGAAACGTCAATATAATTATTATTTATTTCATAATTAACTAAAATAAATGATACTATAAATATTAAAAGTGAAATTAATTGATTGAATTATTGTCTTTATTTTTTTATATTAATATATCATTTTACATACCTTTAAAACTAATATATTTTAATTACAATATAATATTGATATTTGAAAATTAACATTAAATAAATAATGTCAAAATTTACTTTATTGTTATTTTAATATAAATGAATTTTATAAAATGATTTAAAATTTATAAAAATAATATAATATACCATGTGTCTTTTAAGTGTTAATATATATTATTTATTTTATTTTAATGGAATAATTAATCTCTTATAATTAACATATTCACCCATATTATGTAAATTCATTGTTAAGACGTTCCGGGTTCAAGTAGCATTTTATCGCATCACATGCGATTTTTTTAAAATTAATTTACAAAAAAATGGGATTTTAATTTTATAAATTATATATAATATTAATAATTCAGTGTATCTGTATTTTCTATTAAATATCACATTAATTTTTTTATTAATAGTTCAATTAATTAGATTAGAAAACTAGATGCTTTAATAAAAAACCAAAATGATAAAATTGGGGAATCTTAGAAGTTAAGGAACCAAATAATTAAAATGCATATATTTTTGTGTGGATGAGGTTTTTATCGACCATTATTATCTTTTAATCCATTATTTTTCCATTTTTGAGTAATTTTAGGTAAGATATACCACCCATTATTCAATACCTTTTGGTATTTACAAAAGTGTCACTCCCCCTATACTATAAAAAGGCAATCACTCTACCCATTCCTCACACTTATCAATCCTATTAATTTCATCCAATACCTGGAAAAATTGCCCCCAAAAAATCCTACATTCGACCTTGAAGTCCCAATTTGGGTAGAAACCCTATCAATGAAGCCTTTTGGCACAAACCAAAATGCGTTATCTGATTAAGAGGTAACGCCTTCTCTCAATCTCCTTTCCTTTATTTTCCTTCTCCACCCCTAAACTCTCCTTATTCCATTATTGTGTGACAGAACAAGTATAATACATATAATAAGATTTTTTTCTGAAAATTTTCTTACTTAGACTTACACGCACCTCCATATAATGGATGTTGAACATATTGTTTCTGTGTACGGAGAACTACTGCCTCACAAAACGATGATTGTTCATTTCTCCTTTACCACAAATCATGGTGGACATTATGATAGAAACTATATTTATACATGTCATATATTATATTTAATATGTATTTATTATTATTTATTCCTTTTAAAACACACATATATTTAACTTCTATTTGGTTTTAATGCAATAATCTCGTTTGAGGAAGAGTAGATTACCATCCCCTCAAAGCGATGTGATTTGTTCACACCCCACGTGGAATGTATTAAGGATGGGTTTAATGAAATTATATGATATATATAATATAGTAATTATACTTAAATAATGATATATATATACACATACACATACATATATTTCATTTAAATACTTTCTTTCAATACGATAATAAAAATAGAAAACAACGTTCATGCATACGTACGACTTACCATCTCCATGAACGGTGTATTCCATTATGTACATAATTATGATATAGATTATTATAATATAAATATACCATATTTACCTGATATTTATAACATTTTCTATATTATGTAATCATGATATAAGTATAAGTACCAAAGATGTAACAAATTAAGACACACATGAAGAACAAAGTTAATATTACCTGAAGTGAAACCTTAACATAAGATTGTTAAAAAGAGGGTAATATAAGGTCATAATAGAATAATATATGGAAATATTATTATATAAAATATTTATAATAAACTTATATTTATTATATATTAATCTTTTACAAGTATGGAGATAATGAAGATACATGGTAAGGTATTTTGATCTCACTATTAATTTTTGTGAGATACAAGCTTTGTTTTCCACTCTATCCTTTTGTGTGGTTTATATAATGACCATGATTTTATTATATTTATCTTGTTATTAAATTTATGGTTATTTACATATCCATTCTATTATCCTTATTTCATGGGGTTTAACTTTCAAAAGTTACAAAATTAGTAAAATAGTTTTGTCTCAATTTTCCATCTTTGAGAATCTTATTTTGTTATGCACCTAAAATCTTCTTTGAGGTGTATATAATTCCATTTTAAATGTTATATAAGGAATATAATTATTCTAATTATATCCTATACTTAAAGTAATTTTCTATTCTTATATGGAGTGTATGATCCCAAGTAACCAAGTTATAAGAGTTTATTGAGACAATCTTATCATTTTTTCGATATTGTTTATGTTTATGATTCATTTGAGGAAATATCTCAATAATATTCATGATTTTTCTTCTCCTATTTTCTTTCATGATATACTAATGTATTGGTTCCATTTTATACTCTTTGGTACATAATTTAGTTCAGAAAGTGTATTTTGGAAAACTTGACTTTACCCTCTCTTCGGTCAGAAATATATGTTTTATAAAAGGGTTTCCAAGAATATTATAATATTCCCATATAATATATAAAATACATTTTTACCATTTTTTGTCTTTTACCAATATCTTCAAGATAATATTCTTGTATTTTTATGAACAAGGTACTTTTTTATCTTTTTTACCATGCAAAAGGAATGTTCTTTTGACCACGTACAACATGTATGGATTTACCCACCGTCATTTGTCATAATATCCCTTTACATTGTTAAAAAGGTTAATCTTTAAGAAGATGATTTTAAAAAGTAATTTTAAAGGATTTTTTTTTCAAAATGGTTTTAAACTCTTTTTATATGTTTTCATGGAAAACGATTTCAAAAATTTTTTAAGTGTTATTTATAATTTTTCAAAGTATTTTCAAAGAAATGGTTTTCAAAATTTTTTCATTATCTATTTATAAGTTTTCAATTTTCTTTCAAATAAATGGTTTTAAAAATGTTTTAAAAATTATTTATAAGTTTTCATGAAAAATGATTTTCAAAACTTTTTCAATATTTCATTATAAGTTTTCAAAGTATTTTCAAAGAAATGTTTTTCAAAACATTTTGAAGGATTATTTAAAAGTTTTCAAATGTTTTTAAAGAAAAAAGGGTTTTAAAATGTTTTGAAGATTATTTTAAAAAAAATCAAGGAAAAAGTTTTTCAAAATGATTCCATGTCTTCTTTATAAGTTTTCAATGTATTTCTTAAGAAAATGATTTTTAAATGGTTTTATGTATTAAAAATCCTTTTTCAAAAAAGAAATAGTATTTTACTCAAGAAATGTTTTTAGAGTATATTTTAAAATTATTTTCCATCTAATATGACATCTATTGATGTTAATCATGCCTTTCTAGGAAATTATTTAAAGGTTCCATTCATATCCATTATATTAATGAGTTATGATTAATTACATGGTCTTTATGAAACCCATTTCTCCTTTATGGGTAATATGTTTATGAAACTTGTTTCTATTCCATGGGTTATATGCTTTTGAAACAAGCTTCTTTTCACAGGTTATGTTTATGATGAAATGATTATGAAACCTGTCTCTTTACATAGGTTATGATATGTTTACATGTTTATGATACCCATTTCATTTCACGGGTAATGATATGTTTATTTTTGATCTTGTGGAACAAGTATGTATGATTTTATTATGTGACGGGTGGGACCTATATATACCTCCAATGCATTGGGTAAAGATTTATATCTCATGAGATAGACATGGCTAGAATGGGGGTTTACTGGGTTTAGTAATACGGGGATAGAGAGAGGGTTTAATCGGTTCAGTAATACAAGACTTGAATGAGGGTTTACTCTATTCAATAATATAGGGTTGGAATGAGTGTTTACTTGGTTTAGTAATGCAGTAATGGAATGAGGGTTCACTCAGTTCAGTAATACATGGATGGAATGGGGTTTCACCTAGTTCAGTAAAAGACTTTGTCCACTAATATGGTCATGGTAGTGATGACTTGGATACTATGGAAATCATATTATATGCTTATGTGTTTTCCATAATTCCATGTCTTATTCCTATATTATTCATTCATGGATTATCCTATTTATTTCATATGATTCATGTTGTTTGAACTGAAATTATTTATGCAATGATATATGTTATGATCTTTGGTATATAGGGTATGGTCTTCTATTTACAGGATCACATTCTCATACCCTTATACTCATTTTTATGCTTATATGACTCCATTATTTACCTTTACTAGTCATTTAAGCTCAACCCTTTTCATGTTTCCATTCTACAGGTTATGAAGAAAGGTTTTAGGTGGAATTACTAAAGGTGGAGATCATTATGGGAGATGTTGAAGATATTTCACTAGGATAGAAGATTTTTTTCTAAGTTTCTAAATATAATAAACTATTACGGTCCTATGCCATGTATTTTTGTAATATACATAATATTCATCTAAAAAGATGTAATATACATTTATGTTAAGCCTGGGTCGCTAAACCACCACCACAAGATCATGATTGTCTCCACCCTCCTAGTGCATAACTAGTTGAATTAGTAGTGGTATAACTCTAAAAATTTCAAGAACACACATCCGAACAAGGTTCGAAGGCGTATATGATCTCTATGGAAGTAGAATAGAAGAAAATGGTTCACTACCCAAGGTATTCTATCCCAACTACCCACATATAAGGCTAGGATATATATAATTTTTCAAGTTGTTATTTATAGGGGTTCTGGTATATGAAGGTCAATTTAAATTCAAGGAGGAAAACCCTCTTTAAATTAAACTTGGCCTCTTCATTTTATGGAAACCATTTTATTTATAAGTCATAATTTGAATTTAATTTTGTTATTAAGTTTTTTACATTTCATGTGGTCTCATTAAATAGATATACATTCCTATTTTATAAAGGCTTGTACACATTATAAACCTGAAATTAACACCCATGTGATTGAAAACAACCCCTCCTACATTCAGTCTCTGAATGTGATGAGGAATATATTATATATCAATTTTAATGAGTTATGATTTAAAATTTTTAAGGGAACATGCACATTATAAATTAAAATTTGTAGTCATGTAATCACTACCAAATCTGAGCTCATGTAACTTGGGTTACACAACTTATAAGGATTGAAATCAAATATTTAAGATACCAATAAAAATCTGTATGATAAAACACCATTTATATTTATTCTATTACTTTAATCAACCAACTTCCCATTCCATGCATAAGATGTTAGTGTAATAGGAATATATCAAAACCAAGGAACACTTAACAATAATTGGAAACACAAGAAATGAAAGCAATAAAATGCACCAATATGGCATGGAATACACATTCTATGTGAATTATAGGTGACTATAATTATGCATTCAACAATCCTCCTTATCATATCGGGTCGAGGTAAAGTATCCAAAAAGAATAAAAATTACCACACCTCATATGAATCACCTAACGGTGAAAGTATATCAACTGTAATAGTGAAAATACAGAACAAAAATTTCTTATTCCCTAGAAACTTGGTATTTACCCCGAACATGGGTTAACTTCTCCCATGCATGGGTTATGACCAAGTTCCAACATGTTTATAATCTCATTTATAAATTTACTAAATAATAAAATAAGAAAATAAATACTCGGATATCACTTTGTGGAGTCTTGAGTCTGTTTCACTCAAGGGTAATAAAAAATCGTCAACCAAATGGCCTCAAGAGCACCTCCCCATATGACAAAGGTTACCGAAATGAAACAAGGGACTTGTGTGTGATAGTAAGGAGAATATTCCATATGGTTTTTTTGGAGAAAAACATAGAAAATAGATTACTAACATCAGAAGAATAATAATATAAGTGGTAGTGTAAGTAATCATGAACATTTAGGAAATAATAATCTTCTCAAGAGAAATAAACTATATCATATAAAAAATTATGATGGCATGTATCTATATAATGAAAATAAGGAATACACGGTCGTAGGAAGATAATAAAATACTTGATATGAAAAATAATCAAAAAGAAGAAAAATTGATCAAATCATCCTATGCTTTGGATCATTCATCTTCTACCAAGATCCCATATTAAAGTAATTAAGCAATTTTGATGTCCAAATTAGGATACTTTTCCTTATCCACACTAGAGATCATATAATCTTTCTAGGTACCAATGGAGGGCTGGATAGGGTGTGAGATAAATCTCTGTATGTAGTGACCCTAACCTTGGTAGCCTAGAGCCACTTCCTGCTACCATTACATTAGAATACAATACAAGGAAATTTCTTCCCAAAGGAAAAAATAGTTTAGTAGTTTTGGTAAAATAGATACATGCAAGAGTCCTATATTAAAATTGAATAAAAAAATTACAACATAATTTATTTTTCTTTTCTTTTTTCTTAATAACATTATTCCATCTAACATATCACTGCATTTCAATCATAGTAAAATTCATGGAATCTTGGGTAAAGGAAACAAAATAAGGGTGAACTAAAATTATTAGTAAGGTTTAAATACATATAATGTAATAATTAATCAATGGTAAAAATCAATATTTAAATTTAAACGAATAAACACACATCACATGTAATCAATAAACTAATAAGGGAGTGCGTAAACAATATGGCTTTGTAAATAACTAGACATCCAGGCCATTTAAATAACCTGACAGTATGAATAGATAATGCATAATCTATATGTAAGGTTAAATAACTCAAAACACATTTTTTTAATCAATGAACTTATAATTATATTCATCCATATATTTTTTCAAAATGAAAATCTCAAGGATAATAATAAATAAAATTTTAATGCAAGAATGTTATTGACTACAAAATGGATCAGGAAAGTGAATATAAATACTTAGTAAAAATGATCATAAACTATCATGAGGAAGAATAATTATGGTATCAATATAAATTATACCCATGGGAGTAATAATACAAGATTTTTTTTCATTGATGAAATAATTTTTCTAAAACATTATTGATGAAAATATTCTTTTCATTTTGAAAAACATTTTGAAAATTATTTTCTTTGAAAATCACTTTCCAAACCTAAAATTTTTTAAAAAATTTTGAAAATAATTTTATTTTAAAATAACCTATTAAACTTATAAAATAATCTAGAAAAAATTTGAGTGGTCACGATGACTTTAAATTCCATTCATGTCACACAAGTTAAAACAAAGTTTCCTTTCAATTTTTTGGTAAAATCCAAACGAGCATTGTTTTGAGAACAATATAATGAATCATTTAATTTTTTGAAAGATAATAAAATGTATAAAAAATAATTTTATAAATAATTTTTAATGTTAAAAAACATTTTTTTAAGAATTTTTAGAAAGAATGGTTTTTTTGAAGAAAATCCTATTTTCGACCGAAGATAGAAATGGGGTCAAACTTTATTAAAAAAATAAAAAAAATATATGTAAAAAAGAGTGAAAAAATGGTCTTATTACTTAAAATAGATCATTAATAAATATATTAGAATAAAATTTAGGGGTTTATTAGTAAATTTTCAAGTAATTTCATTCAACTAATATGCAAGAATAAATAATCTCGATTAGAATGAGATTTTAAAATAAAACCTTAAAGCGATCATAAAATTGTAGTGAGAATCAACCAATGAATAAATTATGTGTATCAAATATAAGTACAAATAAAAAAAATTGAAAATACAACATGATATATTTAAGATTCATTACACACATAATCTTATAATATTAATGACAATGAGAAAGTAATATAACCCAATGAAAGTGAATTGGGTTTTGAAATTGCTTACCACTTGGTAACTTTTAATTCATATTAACTTAAATGAAATAATATAAATTGAGACTTAAAATACCATTAATAATGAATTATTCATGATATTTTTTATAAAGAGTAATTATATAAACCATGTAAAGTAATTATGTTCATAATATTACAATATGCCTCAATGAAATGAAATTGAGACAAAATCCATTACCTCGCACTTCCTTTTAGTTGAATGATATTTATCCTCCAATATAATGGTTTTTATCATGTTATTTACTTATGTAAGAACCATATTAATATTTATAATATCATATATGATCATTTTATAACATCTTACCATCCATTTGTTAATAATCTTTCATTATTGTCATGGTTTCAGGTGTTAATTTCCTTGTTTCTTGAGTGTGTTTCTACTTATTAATTTTTATTCCCATATATTTATCATGATTTAATCATATATATATATTAAACCATTATTTAAATACCATATATAGTCTATATATATTTATTTAGATTAATTCAAAAAATTTGGTGACAAGAAATGAAATGCACTGTTCATAGAGATGGTAGGTTGTATATACGCATGAACGCTGCTTCTATTTTATTGTCATATTAAAAGAAATAAAATTAAGTGATTTATATGTATATTATAATTATGGTATCATATTTATGTTATATATATATTACATATTTTTATTAAACCTGCCCTTAATACATTCCATGTAATATGTGAATGAATCATAATGCTTCGTGAGGCGATAATCCACCGTTCACACAAATGATGGTATCGTATTTCCATGAAATAGAAAGAATAAAGGTATGTGTTATATAATAATTCTATAAGAATAAATAAATTATAAATATAATATATATCGTATATAAACTATAAATCCATCATTATTCCCATCCTTTAAAGGTGGTAATGGAAAAATGAAAAACATCGGTTCTCAAGGTGGTAGTCTGTTGTACACACAAAAAATGATTTTATATACAATTTGATAGAAGTGTGTGTGGTTTTAGTTTATAACTTTAACATGAAAACCTCTAATTATATTTTATATAATGAGGTTATTATGTAATCATTACATGATAATAATATAAGGGGGAGGACAAGGAAATATAATAAAAATGCTTTTAGAAAAACATTACCTCTTATTCGAATATCCTCCTTTGATTTTCACTAATGCATTCCTATGATGGATTTGAACCTAAGATAAGGATTCTAGGATTAAGGTATGGATTTTTTTTAATTGAATTGGGTTGTTTTTTAATGAGAAAAATTTCTTGGGAGGTGTGAATAAGTGAGGGGAGTGAGTGCCTATTTACAGTGGAGGAGAGGCATTCTTGTAAATACTCGAAAGTAAACACGATTGGGTGATCTCCCTTAGTTAATGTTACAAAAATAATGGAACATTTTAGATAAAAAAGGTTATATAGTCAAAATATGGTTATATAATGTGTTTTGGATCTGTTTTGGGTAATTTACACACATTATCTTATAAGATTAACCACTAAGAAAACTCATTTTTACATTAATCATTGTGACTGAAAATTACTTTTTTTATTTCCAAACACTTTAAGGGAAAGTGTGAAGCAATTAAATCAAGACATAAACACAATAAAACAGTCTCCAACAAACCAAAACTCAAGTTCAAAAACAACTCTCACTACCAAAGAGAAGCTCCTCACAGCAACTAAAAACCATATCGTCCAGCTTACATTGTCTCATCACAACACGGCTAGCTGACCCGTGCCAAAAATCACAGGCATGGTACTGATGGCCAAAGACACACCCTCTCAATCATCTGATTCCGAAAATCCATGAAACAGTTAAACCTCTTTGCTCTGAACATCATCTAAAGCATCTTTTTGTAAGAAAAATTTTCAAAATCCCTTGATCCACGGCCTTCTGAGACAAAAACCAATATCACATCAAGAAAACCACCATGTTGAGACATCACTATCAAGTGAGAGTTCAACAATTTCATGTTCCATTTCTTTCGCTCCTTTACCATAGAAAAATAAAATTATTGGCCTTCCAAATCCATAACAATCTTCCAAATTCAGAGACCATAGACCAATCTAAAGAAAAGCCATAACAAAACCATGAAACGAAGAGCCACAGATGAACCTAAAACCACAGCTACTTCAACTAGAACGAAATCAACAACAACAAAAAACAAAAGTAGACGAACCCAAAACCAATCTTCGCTTCAACCAGAACGAAATCATAGGACCAAAATCAGAAGATTCAAAAGGAAGTATCACGCTGAACATAGAAAGACTCACAACAGTCCGCATCCAAAACCATAGCACGAACAAGAAATGAAGATTCAGAATTCATAACCTTATCCAGCCACTCGAACACCAGCAAGACGAAAGAAAGGTCGTCACATGCCAGTTTCAAATTTATCCCTTTAATCTAAGAAATAAATATCCAAAAATGAGTTTTTTATACCCATAACACTAAAATTAACTTTTAACGGATCATAAGATTCATAAAATATTGAAAATACTTTACATATAACTATTTCACAAAACCAATATGGTTAATTCATTAGTCTATTAACCTAAAAAGTAATACTATAGGTTCATCATTTTTATTTATTCATTAATGTTTTTAACTAAAACCAATGACATATTAACCAGGACATCGTGTAGGCTAGTGGTAGGCATTAAAATATTATCATACATTGGTAATGGTTTCAATCACCACCACCATTCTTGATGTTATGGGTTGTCACCCAAAATATAGGTTGTACTTTTTTTCTAAATCAAAATTCTCATAACATTGAAAAAAATACGGAAAACCTTGAAATAAATTTAATCAATAAATATTTTTTTCACTAAGGTTTTCAATAAAACAAATTTACCCACAATGTCTAATAATATTATTTTACTATTATTAAAATGTCATTAATTATCATGTTAACCATAATGGTTATTTATACCTTCAAACTTATGTATAAAAAATTTTAAGGAATTATTACTCAAATAATTTTTTTCAGTAAGACATATAATTTCAATAAATTTCTACAAAATTTCATTAATATTGGTATAATATCATCACAAAAAACCTAAAAAGTGGTGTTTATGAACTCTATCATATCATAAATCTTAATCCCATTAACCCATGATGGTATCCATAACTTTTAAGTTATTAAATACACATGTGATTCTAAAATTTAGAACAATCCTTAAATGTTTCATGATTATTATACCCAAAATATTATTGGTAATAATACTTATAAAATTTAATTATTGAATCCCAATACATAAATATTTAATCCGTTTTATTTCCACATAGGTTCTTACTTGGTATAGGGTTTAACCTAGGTAATTCATTATAATTAGATATTAAAATAATTTATAATGGTTTTAAAGAAAATTTGAATTATCCTATGCATATCCCCTGGGAGTGTCAAACTAGGTGCAAAGTTAGGCTTGTTGTCGTGTACCGAGTTACACTTGAGTCAATCCCGGGTACATATTTGCTAGAACCATTCCCACTTGTATTATCCAGATTGAGATGTATTTCTAGGAGGACCCACATAATCCCTACCTTACTAAAACATTAGGATGTTCTTATATACTTATCCTCAAATTCTATATTAGGGTTATTTTTTCTATTTCATATTTTTCTAAATCTAGTTTCTAAGGATTCTACTAAACTTTCTATGATACCAACTGTAGAAACCCTAACCCCAGTATCCTAGAGCCAGTGCCTTTGACCATTATATTGGAATAGGTTATAGGGAAATAGATTCCCAAAGGACTTAATAGTTTATTAGTTTTAGTAAACTAGATACATATATTAGTATTATATTAAAGTTGAGTATAAAAATTACAACAAAAAAAATTTATTTTATTTTTCATGAATAAATTTATTCCATCTAGAATATCCCATTATACTAGTCATAGTAAACTTCACTGAATCCTAGGGAAAGGAAAAAAATAAGGGTGAGATGAAATTCTCAATAATGGTTAAGTAAAATGGAAGAAATATTGAATTAATGAGAATAATCAATATCAAAAGGACAAAAAATAAACACACATGGCATGTAATAAATAAACTAAGAAGGGATTTCATAAAAAATATGGAAAGGTAAATAACTAAACACACATTCCATTTAAATAACTTGATAGCATGAATATATTCAGTATAATCTACATGGAAAGGTAAATAACTAAAAAAACATGTTATTTAATCAATGAATTGAGAATGAAATGATTCTATAGATGTTTTCATAGAAAAAATATCTTGGATAATAATGGATAAAATATAAATGTAAGAAATTCTTAATTATTGGATTCCATGTTTTCTAGGAACATGGTACCTTTACCATCAAGACCTTTCAAAAGACTGTTTAACATACTACTATCAATACCATTCATAAGATAATATAAAATGTTCTTAGTTACAAACTCAAAGGGGTTTGTTATCAACTGATTTCATCTCATGAGACTACTGATGCATCAAGTAGATCACTTTAAATGGTCCCCAACACATTTAATAATAGTCCAAACTCTTCCTCATATCTCAAATAATTTTTGTAATTCATAAATAATGTTTCTTATCAACATGTATCCATATTGAGTAAAGGATACCGATTTATCAATATTTCCCCATATAATCAAAAAACCTTCAAACTGAACACCATTTGTAAAAATGGTATATGTTTTAGGAAATAATGATATCCATGATAAATAATGTGGACATTAAGGAAACTTTTAATGTGTAATTATCATAGGAAAGTTAACATTTAAAAGGAATGTTATTAACTATAAAATAGATCAAGGATGTGAATGTTAATACTTTTCTTTTTCAAGATAATCATAAACCACTGAGAGTAAGAATAATTATTTTATTAATATAACTTATACAAAATTAAGTAATAACATAGGGGTTTTTTCTCTAATTAAATAAAAATTTCTTTAAAAACATTCTTAAGGAAAATATCCTTTTGATTTTGAAAAGCATTTTTAAAATTCTTTTCTTTGAAAATAAATTTAAAAGGAATTTCAGAAAAAAAAATTGAAACTAATTTTCTTTGAAAATAACCATGGGAAATTTTAAAATAATCTTGAAAACATTTTATTGGTCATGAAAGCTTGAAATTTTGTTCATGTTTCATACATTAAAAAAAGTTTCATTTCACTTTTTTGGGAAAATCCAAATATGAATTGTTTTGAGAAAAACATAATGAATACTTTAAAAACATTTTTTAAAGAGAATAAAATGGGTAAATATGCCTTTTATAAATCATTTTTAATGTTAAAAACATTTTTGGAAACATTTTTAGAAAGCTTGTTTTTTTTAATAAAAACATATTTCTGACCGAAGAGAGAAATGAAGTTGGATTTTTGTAAAAACATTTTACCAAAAATTTTAAGTACTAAAGAGTGAAATAATGGTACTATTACTTGAAATAGATCATTAATAACCATTGTATAATAAAATTTAAGGGTTTATTAGGAAATTTTAAACTAATTTCCTTTAACTAGTATTCAGGAATAAACAATCTCGATTAGAATGATATTGTTAAATAAACCCTTAAAATGATCATAAATTTGAATCTAGAATTAACCGAAGAATAGATTTATGTATTAACTATAAATAAACATAAAAAAAATTTAAAATACAATAAATTATATTAAAAAATTTTTACACACGTAATATTAGAAAATTAACAACAACGAGGATATAATTTGTCAAATAAAAATGAATTAGGTTATGAAATTATTTACCAATTGGTAACTTTTAATTCAAATACCCTTAAGAGAAATAATTAAAATTGAAACTAAAAATACATTTAATAATGAATTATTTATTATATTACATGTCATGGGTCAGTATATAAACCATATAAATGTATTTAGGGTCATAATATTACATTATGCCTCAATGAAATGAAATTGAGATGAAATACTTCACCCCGACTTAATTTTGGTTGAAGACTATTTAAAATATTTTATATTGGTTTTAATCATGTTATTTAAATATAAAATAACCATATTATAACTTATAATATCATATATTATCCTTTTATAACATCCTACCACATGTTTGTTAATAATCTTTCATTATTATTATTGTTTTGGGTGTTAGTTTCCTGTTTTTTTTAGTATTTCAACTTGTTATTTTTTGTTCCTCTTAAATATATCATGATTTAATAATATCCATAATAAAAACCATGATTTAAATATTATATATATATATATATATTAATATTAATCTATAAAATTTTTTGATTGGAAATAAAATGCACCGTTCATGGAGATGGTGGGCCATACATACGCATGGACGCTACTTCCATTTCTTATAATATTAAAATAAATAAAAGTAGGTGATATATATTTATATTATCATTAAATTATCATATTTATGTTATATATATAACACATTTTTATTAAACCTATCCTTAATACTTTTCATGTAACGTGTGAATAAATCACATCACTTCACAAGGTGATAATCTACCTTACACATGAATGACATTATCATATTCCAAAAAAATGAAAGCATGAAGTTATAGGTTATATAATAATTAAATATGAATAAATAAATCATAAAAATTATATATATGATATATAAACTAAAAATAAATCATTATTCATGACCTTTAATTATGGTAATGGAAGAATGAATGACATCGGTTCACGAGGTGGTAGTATGTTGTACACACAAACAATGATTGTGTATCCAATTTGATGGAAGTGTGTGTGTTTGTAGGATGTAACATTAAAATAAAAAACATAAACATATTTAATATACTGATATTATTATATAATCATTATATAATAATAATTGAAGGAGGTCTATAAGGTAATAAAATAAAAACACTTTTATAAAAACATTACCTCTTCTTCAGCTATCCTCCGTAGGTTTGCACTAATGCATTACTACGTTGTATTTATTCCCAATATAAATATCCTAGGATGAATTTAGGGATTTTGGTAATTTAATTGGGTAGTTTTTTCAGGACAAAAATGGATTGGGGTGTGAATAAGTTATAGGAGTGAGTGACCTTTTATAGTGGAGGAGGAGTGGAATTCATGTAAATTAAAAAAAGTAAACACTATTGGGGGGTCTCCATTACCGTATGTTCCTAAAATAATAGAATATTTTATATAAAATATGTAATATGGTATAAATATTTCCATAAAATGGGTTAAGGACAAGTTTTGGTTCATTTTCACACCTTATATTTTAATATTAACCACTAAGTATACTCATTTTTACCTTAAACGTTGTGATTAACATTTAAATTTTTCTCTAAATACTTTAGTAAAAAGTTAAGATGAACATATTAGATATTATAAATTATTATTATTCAAAAATGTAATCAATTTTTTCAAATTCAAATTACAGAAGTGACAAAATTTAATTTAAAACATATCCCAAAAATATGACAATAAAGAGGGTTTTAAAAGTGAAAATGTTCAAACGTTTGAAATGTTTTTATATCAAGATTTACTATGAAATTGATTAAAATTTCTATAATAGATTTATAATTTATATAATTTCACTTTAAAACCAATTTAAAATATAATTTATCATTATAAATTATTATGATGAAAAGTGTGTTTTCTATTAAATTTTTAGTATTATCATTATTCATAAAAAATGAAAATTCTCATGAAAATAACAGAAAATCACCATAATATAGTTTGAAATTACTATTTAAAAATTGAAGTTTATTTTTTCAAATAAAATATATAAACACTTAAAAAATTTCTTTTGAAACAAGTGCACCATAGTAAGGTGTAAAAAATACCTTTAAAAAAATACAACATTTTATATGTAAAATTAGATTTGTTCTTAGATTATGCCTATAAAATATTTTAAATGAAGCTAATTTTTTTATTTAATATGTAATATATAAATTAATATTATTAAATTATTGAAATTAATTTAATTTATTATGATAAAAATCTTTTGGCCCATAAAGTAGTTTTTTATATAAACATTCCCTTTATATTCAATTTGTTTTTATTTTAATTTCTAATTAATTGGTAACTAATGAATTCATTTTATATTTGTGTAAACCATATATTTTCATAAGTTCATTAATCCTGTTCATAAACACAAATTTAACAGATGGTAGATAATTTTCATTTTAAATAACAACATTAATAATATTCGGTAAAACTTGGTCTTGTGTGTAAAGAAAGCTATCGAAGAAAGTCATTATTGCGTGTAATGAAAGATAACTCAGTATTGCATGCATTTCAAGATTTATCATAGATTTAATTTATTTAAAATAGTAAATATATTTTAAAGTCTCGATAGTTTATATTCCTTTATATACTTATTTTTACGTATCATACACAATATTGAATAAAATGTTATTATTTTAGAATTTTGGGGTGTTGCACAGTAGGACACAACTAATGGAGTTTGTAAAAATATAGTATATAAATATAAAACATAAAATGTGAAGGTATATTCAATTATATTAGTAAAAATATAAACAACTCATACCTTTTTTATCCTCAACTAGAAATGTCTCTATACATTTGATCATTTAATTAATTATCACTCGGTTTAAAATAATTAGTTCATATGAAAAGTTTTCAGATGTACTAAAATAGATCATAATAATAATAAGTAATAATCTATGGTGAAACCAAGGAATCCATGTCCCCAATGGTTAGGCCAACTCACAGTAGCAACTCATGCAGTCTGGCTATAAAGGTCTGAGTGTAATCCAAGGGGCACGCCCAAGGCATTCCACTATAAAAGATTCTAAATGAGTCCATGGAGCTTGTCCATAGTAATCCTAATCTCAACATGACTGAGATCAATGGGGTGAATCCATGGAACCACATGTCCAAAGATATCAAGATGAATCCAAGGAGTGTATCCAAGGCATTCTAATATCCAGAAAACAAATTTCAAGTGAATATCCTATACAATGATGAGTAATTCATGTAATAAGACACGGACACAATTCTATAGTGGGTATCTCCCATGAAATTGGATCAATGAATTAGAATAGAGTCCTATGAGTTCTCAAGGTATTCCCTCTGGAATCCAAGGTTGGATCAAGTCTGATCATTTATATAAATATGAAAAAGTTCCAAATAAAAGAACCTGATACTCATTTCATTTAAATTATATGTAATCATAGGCCATGTAATACTCATTCCAAATAATTATTAAATAGGTTCATTCCATTACCTTTTATTAAACATGACAAGGTGAATCTTGGACATGAATCCAATATCAATTCAATTACACAATCATTTAATAGGTTCATTCTATCACCATTCATTAAACATGAAAATGTGAATTTAAGAAATGAAACCAATTAAATTTAATTACTTGGGATAAGGCCAAGTGATATCTATACATTTTAATTTCCATACAACCATTTAAATATTCATTTAATTATAATGGAACACTTACCTGAACATGGACTAGTCAAATGCACCTAAAAGGTGTCGCAGATAAATCCAACATAGGTAAAAAAGGAATAAAATAAATAACTCACCCTTATTGGGAGTTATGTATTGAGTTTTCAACCTCCAACAATGTCAATATGTTTTATTAGTGTCTTAGGTTACAATTTAGTCTATTAAATTTAAGGAGGATGAATTAAAAGTGAAACACCTAGTGAAACTAGACATGTGCACATCAGAAACAATTTATATACAATAAGAATTTAAGGGATGAGTCATAGAAAACATACCTTATGCTTTTATTATTTTCCTTATGGAGTATCATCCCTTAGTTTGTCCCAGATCAGAATAAAATGGATGAATAGATGAACACTATGAAAATAGATCATATAAGATCGCACCAGAATAGCATAGTCGATAGAAAAAAGAACAATAAAATGAGCCTTAGGGGAGAAGAACTTATCAATGACTATCCAATGAGATGATATTAAGTTTATTAAGAGTTCAAATGGAAGAATTATCCAATAACATAGGTTTAATCCTTGGCAGGATCTCTCAATATGAAGGATGAAGATGTTCTTTCTATAGGAGGAGGAAATAAGAAATGGTTTTAAAGATATAATACCTTAAGGGAAGAAATTACACTTCCTAATTTTTAACTAGGTCTCACGGTTTAGACACAAATTTGGAAAACTATGTGCCAACTGTGTGTGACCTACTCTCCAAGGAGGGATCTCACACCATTCAAGGATGCATTTTGAGAAACTGTGTGCAAACTGTGCATTATTATTTTCTAAAACTATAGAGTTTTCTCATGGGATTGTGTCATTGGTCACATGGTTAGGGAAAAACTGTGCATCTAAATACTAATAACAGAAATTCCCCACACTATTAGTAGAAATCATGTGGACTAGATGGTACAATTTATACTAATTGTGCAGCCCAACCGTTTCTTCCAATTGATGGGTATTTGGGATCCGAACACGCTCCAAACTTCCTCATTTTATCCATAACCTTACTAGAAACTCATATTAGGTCAAAAATAATTAATTAAATCGAAACTAAAGGAGTATTTACCTTATATAAAAATTAGGTTGTTACACACATGATCAATGCTTTGTGGAGAAACTATAAATTAGAGGATGCTAGATGGTAACCTAAAGATGTGATGAGGTATAAGTATCCTCATTTGGTTATATAAGAGTTATAAAATTTTTAGGCTTAAATAATTATATGGGGTCATAATTTAACTCCACAATAATTTAATTAAATTTAATTTCTTATTGATATTTCTTTACCTGCGCCATTGAGTTTAAATGAACTACGATATATTATTTAAATATCACTTCTTAATATGACTATTATCACTTAACCATTGGATTGGGGAGAATAAATAATGTTAACCACATTATGAAAAATATGCACAATCTTTTATTTAATGAAAAAATTGTTGATCAATTCATATTAAACAAGTACTAAATTTTCTATATAGTCACTTTATTCTTTAAAAATATGTTTTCTTCAAAAATGGGTTTTATTATATCTTGTGCATGGATATTATAATAATTTTATTATAATTTTAGAAATTGAATTATCTAAATTAATTTTTTATTTTTTAAATGATCATTTCTAAATTATCATAATGTTATTTATTAGTGAATTTTCTAAAAAAATTATTTTTTGGGAGAATCATGAAAATATCAATTTTTAAATAAATCAGTATTTTTTATTTATAGTATTTTCAAATACCTATTCTGATTTAAATTAGTAGTAAATGAAATTAGAATATATTTTTAAAAAATAATTCAATTTATACCTTTTTATCAGTATTATATTTGATATAGGTTTAAAAACACTTTTAAACATAAAAGGCATTCTTTAGAAAACTGTTTTTCATTGTTTTTTGTGTTTTTATGCCTAATTAATTTATTCCATTTATATATAATAAATCATGAAAAATGGATTCAATATTTTTAATTTTCATTTCTAAATTTTTTAATGATTCCTATTAAAATTCTCTCAATATGAATAGTAAATATCGAAAAATATTGCTACCTTGGTAAAAATGGTAACATGGGTAAATTAAAGTCAACACTAAGTTAGAAGGCAACAATTATTAAAATTAATTCCTATCGGATGGAGGGATTTTAACTTCTCACCATATTATAAAAAATTAATTATTTATGGGAATATTTTCTATGAAGATGACTTAATAATATTTTAATCCTTTAAAAATTCATGGTGTGTTCCTCCCCGCACTTATAAATAGACACTCCTACTCTATATTACTTACACCACATTGAGCTATCCAACTCAACCAAACCCTACCCATTACACTTTTAATATTCCCTATCCATGAATTATTGGTTATGATATTCATAAATAACTATTATAGGGGATCTTTATATTAGATATAAAGTAGATCCTCTAAATAATAGGTAAGCATATTTACCGAACACTTTAATTTTTTTCATCTTTAAATACATTCAATTATTTTCTAACCATTCCATTATATTATTACTCATATATCCCATATAATGAGATGTTATTATGTTTATTTTATAATATTTATCCACCTCCTCCTCTATCAAATGGCAATAAAAACTGTTTCTCATTCGTACGACGAACTACCGCCTTGCGAACCATTGTAATTTGTTTCCTATCACCACCTCACATTGATAGTAATAATTATGAAAATAATGAATATATATGATAATTATAAATAAATTATTATTATGGAAATATAAAATATCAATTACCATTATACACTTACACTCATTAAAAATTACAGTGTCACTCATGCGTACATGTCGACCAAAAACTCCATGAAGTGGTGTGATTCATTTTTCATGTACACTATTCATGGATGATTCTAAATATTAAAATAATGAATAAATATGATATTTATATCATTATTAACATTTTTTATTGGATAAAACCCTGATTATGATGCTGGGACCAAAACTATTGAACCAAAACATACATGAAAATCAAAATAATTGATGCTTAGAAATGAAAATTTTAATAAAGAATTATTTATAAAAGAGTGTTGAAATATTGTAAGCCGATCATATAGAATATTATAAGAATGTATATTGTTATATTATTGAATCATAATGAAAAAACTCCTTATCATTAGGAAATAAAAATTAATTATTTATATATCTACTTACACTAGTATTGCTAAAAGAAGGGCCAAACCCTAGGGAAAGATGATGGCGGGTGACAAAGGTAAATAAAAAACATGTAAGAAAAAAATTCACCAAACAGAAATGGAGTGGGAAGTTAATTTGTGAATTTAAAGTAATGTGATGGAGGGTTTTGTAGGTACAATTGTATAGTAAAATAAATTTAGTGATACTAGACACCTGAATAAGGTAGGGGAACTACAACGAATGAAATTGATAGAAATGTCATTCCCCTTTCATGAAATCAACCAAATATGAACTAAATTTGTGTTTAGATGAATGAAATGCCTATATATAATTAGAAAAATAACCCTAAATATATTTTTTATAATTTTTATTACTAACAAAACCCAAAATAATTATGGTTCTTTATGGAGAAGCGCTTACCAAAACCTTCTCTAAAAAGTACATTTGTTGTGGTCATCATGGGAAAATATACTCTAATTTTGTCTTATTTATACATATGGTAGAGTGAAAATATTCTCACAAGGAATAAAAAATGAGATCCCTAGATATATCACATCATATATCTATAATCAATCTGAACACAAGGATAGAAAAATGAAATGCAGTTCAATCCATTTGATCCAACCACCCAAACTAATTAACTACTCATTCCAAAAGAAATAATAATATAGTTTATTAAAATAGTCTCAAAAAATGAAAAAGTAAGTATATAAGAGAGAATAAGGATTATCTAGTGTCATTGGTCTCTTCCTCTAGATCCATCTCTAAGTTTACTTCCTCAAGTGTGTTATTCGGCCTCTGATATAGATCTATCCTCAGTCTCATGCAAGATGGATGATTTATGATCTTGGAAAAATGGTATAGTCCACTCCATGGAGTGGTGGTGTATGATAAATGAAAGGTTTTATTTTATAATTATAAAGGGGGGTTATCTCCTCCATGTTTCCATAATATTTACTCTTAAATCATGCACCCCTATCTTCCTCACATTCAACCTCTTTGACATTAGGCACATATAGGTCTTAAACAACCTCCAAATGGTGTATTTTTCATAATAAATTATATTCATAATGCGACTTGAGTTAAACATCATTAAAAAATAGTGGTAATAGTACATGTATCCTACTATAATAATTCATCAATCACTTGAGTATACTACCATCTCCCAAATTTAGGCTCTGCAACTTTATCACTTTGATTTTTCCAAATTCAAAGTTTTAAGGATCCCAAAAAAATTAATTTTATTTCATGTACCTAGATATAGTTCATCCCATGAACAATTTCATATCACATTTAACCATTATTTATGAAATTTACATCATTCCTTTTGAATTTTAATTCACTAGTAAATAAACCCTCATTTATAGAATTATCTTCACATGTGAAATTACAAGTGGCCTTGACCTTAATGTAAGTTTTCATTACAATTAAATCAGTTGGTATTTCAAATAGAATATTGATAAGTATCATGAATTAGTATTGAATAATTATATTCCTCAAATATTATTCTGTATCATTCATCAACCATGATTCAAAACTTGTACAACCACTATCTTTAGTTGTCGTTGAAGCTTTGAATGATCACAACTCCATATTTATAAAACTTTTTTATGTTAAATGATCCTTTATTTAATTTTATTTATCACTTAGATAACATTCAATTTTGAATAATTAAATAATTAATCCGATATAATTTAGTTTGGATCTATTGATCCTTTATGTAAACAATAATCCCCATAAAATCAGCATCAATGTCTCCATTTTCGACAAATTATTATGAGTTTTATTGAGACTAAATACTAATAACATGGAGTGAGTTCACATAAATCTTCACAAATATATTTTTATCATATAGAACCACCATCTTCATCATGAAACTTCACTATTAACACTATCCAATGATGAATTCATGCCCTCGATTGGTCATATATTCTTTAAGGGCGAGTTCAATTTAGAATTCCCAATACTTCAATTTTCAATTCTTGTCTCCCTTGAGGTTGGATTGGTTTTATCCACATATTATTAACATATTTTAACCTTAAAATAGTTACATATTTTTTAAAACAATTTCAAATCATTCCTCAAACTCATCCAAGATTGAGAAGGTCCTATTCTTCTAGCCCAGTCAGAGCTCATTTGTGTAATCTTAATCAAACAACTGGCTTTAAAATATGGATTTCATCTTCAAATAAATTTAAATCTTCTTTAGAGATCAGACATACATTCAACGATCAAAGTATTTATAGGTATTATTAATGTGGGAGAATAAATTTTAAATTATTCTTTATCAATATTCATCATTCGGGCCCCGTGGCCACATGACCCAGCACTATGCCATTTTTTATGAGATTATCTTCTTCATATTCTGTAGACACTTATTGATTATACTTAGATTGGGGTCTTTAAAATAAAATTCAATTGGTTCAATAACATTCATATTGGATCTATTGGTGGTGAATTATTAGTTGTGGAGGAATCATTGTAGATGATTTTGGGTAGCCATATTCGCAACATTTTCTTCTGATAGTGGTCAGTGTTATTCATATACCAGTAGTTGACCAAAAGAAAGTGGTAGAAGAATAGTAGACTAGAAGAAGATTTATGGTTGTAAGGTGTATGATAATTGAAAAAAGGAATAGTATCTAGGGTAGTAACAATATTATGAAAATATTTTATGTTGGTGTTATCACTTGACTATAGGTAGATGGGGATAGGGCATGGAATCACGACTTGGGAACTGATTTTTTTTATTATAGTAGTATAATGATTTTAAAAATTTGGAAAATTTTTATCTCATGGAAGCAGAGTAGGGGAATAGTAGAAGAAACAAAAAATCAAATTTACTCTCTAAATATAATACTTACTTAAAATAAATCAAATTTAAAATGAATTTAATTTCAATCAATAGAAATGATCTCTAAAAATTTCTTATCCTCACAAAAAGATAATTCCAAAATTTATGTATGACTAAACCATGGAATTTTTTAAATAATTAATCCCAAATTTTGAATAATTTTAAAAACCATGAAAATTTTATTTTAAATACTCTTTATCCAAAATTAAAAATTTCAATTCACTTTCATAAAATTGAATATTTTTTTAACAAGTTCTTAAGAATTACAACATAAAATAATGAAAGTGTAATTTATAAAAATAAAATTTCCAAAAAAAAATTACTTCAAAAAAATATTTTCAATGAATATAAAAGTGATGGGTTTTATTTAAAATATATCAAGAAAATGAAGCAAAATTAATTATAAAATTTAGATCACCAAAATGAAAATTTTTGATAGATTATTTATTGAAAAACAATTTTCACTCAAATTTTCCAATATTGGATAATAGTTCATTCAAAACACATTTTTTATTTACATAAAAAATTAATTATTAAAAAATTCGGTTTATAAATGTAATAAAATAATTCCACATTATATGATAAATTTAAATCTATTATACAGGGGGTTAAAAGAACATAATAAAATCAATTCATACTTGAGGTAAAGGTTTATTTTAGAATCTTATCCTTATTCATGAGTGTTTATGATTATGTTTATTCTATAGCAATGAAATGATATTTCTCTATTAAAAGCCATATATTTTCTTATCCTTTTGGTAAATTCAAGAAATTATATTTTTCCTTTAATTTTCCTCTTTTTAAGAACTAAAGAGACTGATGTAATAATTCTAAGGAAAGATGATGTTGTTTCCTATTCGTTCATAATTATTTTCGATAATATCCATATTTTACTTTAAAAATTTTCAATAATTTTTTATCTATTATACAATGATTTATTAATGTCATTTTTCCAATTTGTACTTTAAATAATTTTTTTTAAAAGGAATCCTCTTTTCATTTTTGGAGTGATGTAATTTTTATAAAAGGTCTTGTAATGTCTCGGTTCCGGAAGCCACCCAGAGGCACCCAGTACCCAGTTGGTCACATGGCCTCAAGCACATTTCCTCGAATGCCAAAGGCTACTGACTAGCGGCGAGGGCCTTGGGTGTGATAGTGGGGAAACTATTCCTTCATTGGAAGAGTAACACAGTGGAAGTAAAACAGATATACAATAGCATAAGTAGTAATAACATCATACAAAAGTAAACAGTGGAAGACTAGAATAATAAACTGGAGTACACATAGATATAAATGATGCATGATACATATGTCTAGGAAATTATCTAAATAAATCACAACGATGGAATACAAACAGTGATAAACTAAAGTACAAAATAAAATAGATAAACAACTCCTCAGCATCATAAGCCTCAGCTTGGTCCCATTCTCTCCACCTCCACAACAATCAAGTACCTGAAGTAGAATGGCACTTTCCCTTATTTATACCTGCAGCAATATAATCTGTAAGGTCCAAAATCATGGTCCAAACAGGGTGTGAGACTAAATCCCAATAGGCAACCACCACATGATTTGTGCCTAACAGTCAGTGAATATATGGCAGGTAATAAGTACAGAAAGCAGTAAACAAGGAAGTACTCAATTTTAAACAATCCACAGTTTCAAGGCATTCAGTTTCATATACGAAGCAATGGGTAACAAAGAAGGTAATCACAATAGGTAACCCTCTGGGATGTACTCATAGCCTATCCCCTCTGGTCCTACCTAGAAACACAAGCAACCCTCTGGGTAGTACGCTCAGTCTAACCCCTCTGGTTCAACTTATTCATAGACTCTCTGAGGAAGCACTCGCCGGTAATTCCTCTTATAGTCTTGTATCGGTAACTAAAGGCGCTCTGAGGAATCACTTATGTCACATTCCCCTTGTGGCCCACATTGAGGAACTACATACACTCTGAGGGATAACTTACGTCAATTCCCCCTCTGGTCTCGCATCGTAATAGGAAAACAAACACTCTAGAGAATCCCTGACGTCCATTTTCCCTATGTTCTACTACACCCAGTTCTCATGGCCCTTTGTAAGTCAAGCAAGTACAGCAAAGCATATTGGCCAAAGTAAACCTCAAGAACTACTTGGCTAGAAGTCTATAGTATATCAGCATGTCAAATAAACAAGATCACTCCATCCTACAATACTAGGCATGGGGACTGGCAAGGCAGCTTAACGAGCTAAGAAAGACCAAACAGTCATAAAGAGAACGTGCATGGGAAAACACTTCTAATGCATAGAAATAAACACTATTCACATTCAATTAACCTCTACTCAAGCATACAAGCATAGAAGGAAATCAACAGGGCTAAAATAGTAAACACACAATACCCCGTTCAAGGGTATTGGACAAATTTGCACATATAACTCAAATACTTTCAACAGAAAGGCACAAACCACCTACCTCAGCATTGGGAGATCAATATACTTGAGTCTCGGGGCTTGAATCACCTTATAATGTCGATGATCTGTGAAAATGTCTAAAACGTTCAATAGAGGATAACTTGATAAAGAAGAGTAATCATGAAATGAGGCTCAAGTAGAAGGGAGAGCTTACCGAGGCAATCCCAACGCAATCGATGGAAGTTGAATCGGAGATTGGATACTCGGTCGAGGTCTTGGAGGAAGATCACAGCTGTATGAGAGCTCTCAATCGAAACAAACCTAGAAGAATGTGTTTCTGGTGATTATACGCGGCCTCGGTATGTTTAATGAAAAAAAAAGAAATAAATGGTGTGTACTTTTGAAGTACACGGTGTGTACTTGCTGTTTTCGTACTCCGCTTTAGGTGGCATCTAGGTCACACCCTATATGGCCATGTATGTGGCCATTACACGACCATCACATGGCCTCCTGTGGAAACCCAGTACATGGCGTGTACTCAGAAAGTACATGGCGTGTACTTCAAAAATTTACAGAAAAACCTCTTTTTCTCAAAAACGACCAGAAAAGGAAAACATTCCCAAAAAGAAAATTCGGGATCTTACAAACTTCCCCCCTTAAAGAAATTCATCCCAAAATTTTCTTAATAAGTATTCATAGAAGAAGAAACCCCGAACGACTCCGGCCACTGTGCTCGTACATCAGCCTCCCTCTCCCAAGTCTCGTCCTGTACTCGCTCGTGCTGCCATAGCACTCATACCAGAGGAATAGACCGGCCATATAGAACCTTTGTAATGCGATCGACAATCCAGATAAGATGCTCCTCTAAAGATTCATCCACCCCCAACTCGACTTCCTCGGGTTGGAAAGCATGATATGGGTCTGAGAAGTAACGTCGAAGCTGAGAAACATGGAAAACGTCGTGCATAGCTCGGTACCTCTGAGGTAACTGCAACCGATAGGCAACCGGACCAACTCTCTACAACACCTCAAATGACCCAACGCACCTCGACAAAAGCTTACCCTTTCTCATAATCCTTATTTTTTCCAACCTCATTGTGACATGTAGGAAAACCTGATCTCTGACCTTAAACTCCATAGGTCGTCTTCATCGATCAGCATAAGACTTCTGTCAAGACTGTGCAGTAGTTATCCTCTTCTGAATCAACTCTATCTACTTTGTGGTCTCCTGGACAAGACGAGGTCCCCGCAATGCTGCCTCTCCTACCTCCATCCAACATAATCGTGATCAGCATGGCCTACCGTACAAAGCCTCATAAGGTGTCATCTGAATAGTTGCTTGAAAACTATTATTGTAGGAAAACTCCACAAGAGGTATGTGCTTCTCCCTAGAACCAAAAAAAATCCAAAATACATGCTTGAATCATGTCTTCAATCACCTTAATCGTACGCTCAGACTGGCCATCAGTCTGAGGGTGGTATGTTGTACTTCAAAGTACCTGTGTACCCAAAGCCTTCTGTAGCCCCTACTAAACCCGAGAAGTAAAATGTGCATCCCTGTCTGAAACAATGGAGTGCGGAACTCCATGTAAACACACAATCTCTCGGATGTACAACCGTCCCAGCTCATTAACACTGAAGGTTTCCTTGATCGTCAAGAAGTGAGAAACCTTCATGAGCCTATCAATGACAACCCAAACTGCATCATTCCCTCAAGGCGACCTTGGAAACCCTATCATGAAATCCTTCACGACATCATTCCACTTCCACTTAGGAATGGGTAACTGCTGAAAAAGCCCTACTAGTCGCTGATGCTTCACCTTCACCTACTGAAAGGTGGAACACCTCATGACGAAACCAGAAACATCTCTATTTATACCTAGCCACTAATACTGATGGTGTAGATCACCATACATCTTGGTGACACCAGGATGAAATTCCCAAACTGAGGAATGAAAGTCCTGCATCATCTCCTCACGTATGTCTTCTGGCACTCATACGCGCCCCTAGAAATGTAAGATCTCATCCTCACCTATGGTCCATCCAGAAATAGGGTCCTCTCCTGACACACTCTCCCTTAGAACTATGCCTTTGGAATATAATAGATGCCTCATTCGTACTCGATCAAGAAGAGTAGAGGTAACAGCTACAGAAGAAAGAAAAGTCTACCCTTTTCTCTCATGCACCTCCAAATGCATCTCAGAGAACAGATCCATAAGCTTCCACTCACTTTTGGCCTCTTAAACTGCATGTATTTGGGTCCTCCTGCTCAACGCATCAGCCACTGCGTTGCCTTTCCCAGGCATATAGGCAAGCTCAATGTCAAAAGACTGAAGGTACTCAACACACCTTTGTTGTCTCAAATTCAGATCGCACTGAGTAAAAATGTACTTGAGACTCTTGTGGTCGGTGAAAACCACAAAATTATCTCCCATAAGATAATGTCTCCAACAGCATAAATCATGAACAACAACAGCCAACTCAAGATTGTGCATTGGGTAATTCCTCTCATGTGGCCGCAACTGCCGAGACCTGTATGCAATGACTCCTTCTCCCTGCATAAGCACAGATCCTAGACCGATACCTGAAGCTTTATAGTACATAGTATAGCCCTTTCCCAGATCTGGAAATACTAGTATCGGTGTTGAAGTCAACCTCCCTTTTAGCTCCTAAAAGGCTGACACATAAGAATATGACCAAAAGAACTTTTCACCCTTCTTAGTCAGACCCATTAGTAGTGCTGCTAAGCGTGAAAAGTCCTGTATGAAATGTCTGTAGTATCCATCCATCCCTAGAAAACTCTGTACCTCAAAGAATTTGTTCAGATGCTCCTATGAAGCTACTACTCTCTCTTTCTCTAGGACTACTGATACTCTTGTCTCTGAGATAACATGACTCAAAAAGTGAATCTAATCCATCCAAAAGTGGCATTTTGAGATCTTAGCATATAACTGATGCTCTCTCAGTATACTCAAAATGATCTCAAGATGTGTGGCGTGGTCATGTGGAGTGTGAGAGTACACCAAGATGTCATCCACGAAAACCACCATGAAGGAATCCAAGAATGGATGGAACACACGGTTCATCAGTGCCATGAAGGCTGCAGGCGTGTTCATGAGACCGAACGAGCTAACCATATACTCGAATAGACCATACCTACTCTGAAAGGCTGTAAGAGGTATATCAGATGGTCCAACTTGCAACTGATGATAACTGGACCTCAATTCAATCTTTGAGAACACCCGAGCTCCTCGAAGCGGATCAAAGAGATCATCAATCCTCGGTAAGGGATGTCGGTTCTTGACCGTCAACTGGTTAAACTTCCGATGGTCCACAAAAATTCTAAGCATACCATCCGCCTTCTTTGCAAAAAGGACAGGTGAACCCCAAGGAGAAGTACTGGGTCGGATGAAACCCTTTTCCTTCAACTCCTCCAACTACTTCTTGAGCCCCTGTAACTCTAGTGTAGCCATCCTATAAGGAGGAATGGACACTGGTGCCGCTCTTGGAACAAGATTAATAGAAAAGTCTACCTCTCGCTCTAGTGGAAAACCTGAAAAGTCCTTTGGAAAGACATCTCTGAAATGATCCACCCCTGGAGGAAAGTCCATCTGTGAAGTCCCCTAGTCATCCAGATATAGACTAGAAATCTGGGTTGTAACTCCTCCTAACCCATGATGCTCGGGTCCTACTTTGCTTGTCTGGACATCCCGTTCACCCTTATGAAGAAAAGATCCACCCTATAGTGATGGGAAACTCACCCTGTGGCGATAATAGTCGACGACTTCCTGGAAGGGAACTAGCCAGTCCATTCCAAGAATGAAATCATATCCTTTCATCTCTAGGACATAGAGGTCCCATGTGAAGTGACACCCACCAACCTCTAGAGGGAAATCCTTGCACTGACGTACACTCACCATTATAGTCTCCAACAAAGTGTTTAGTGTAAATATATCATCAGGAGAAAATATGCAGGGCCCAAGGCTCTCCACAAAAGTAACAGATATAAAGCTATGGGAAGCCCCTATGTCAAAAAGAGCTAAAGATAAAACTAAGGTAACTAGGATCATACCTTGAAATATAGAGGGTACGGGATCCAGCTCCTACTGGGTCTGCTCCACTGCAAAAACATTTCCTACATCGCAGCCCTGTGACCTTGCCTAACCACTCTAAGATGATCCACCCTATTTTTGTCGATAGCCTGGTGACTGGCTACCACAACCATGACCTCCACCTCAGCCTGAACGATTGGAAGAAATCCAGTTCCCAGACTGGTGAGAAACTGGTGGTGCTGATCTTGAACGAGGAGTCATAGAAGAACCCATGTCACCAGCTGCTGGTGAGAAGAACTTATAGAAACACTGAAGATTCTCCATCTTGCCGTAAGATAGGCACTCCACTGGGTCTATCGGGAAATGTGGCCTCGTATGCCCGCTCTTACCAAACTGGTAGCATACCACCCAGCAACCAGAAGATATCTCTTACCTCCTCAGATCTCAACGTGAAGGATCCTTAAGGCACTTCCTACTGTCATTAGGATGGACACTAACTCCAGATGTTGAACTGCCCTAGCTCACAACTCTAGAATCCATCAGATTGCACTCCGTGATCAGCACCTGGTTGATGATAGAATTGATAGATGTCAACCTGAAGATATTCACCTGGGATCGGATATCCTTCCTGAGACCATCCTCAATCTTCTGTGCAAGGAACAACTCATCTCATCTTAATGAGAGTGTAATGCGATGCAGCTCGGTGAAGTGATAGGAATACTCCATGACTGAAAGAGTACCCTGCTCTAGACTCATGAACTCTCAAGCTCGATCGGCCCTCAAGGTCTCCAGGTAGAAGTAATCATAAAATATGCGCTAAAACTCATCCCAAGCCATATTATGATGGCATCCTGCCTATGAGATCACATCCCACCACCTCTTGGTGGAGTCTCGAATCATGTAGGTAGAGATATTCACACTCCTATTTGGAGGTGTCTCTAGATGCTCGAAGATAGAGAGAATGGATTCTAACCAAGACTCTACAGCCTGAGGTCCTCCTTCCCCTATGAAGGTGGGAGGATTCTACTGCTGGAAAACCCGCGTCAACTCTGCCATAGACGGGGCTGGAAGAGGTACTCTACAGAAGGTCTGCATCATCCTCATGAATCCTTCCCTGAACTGTGCATCAACACTTGTATCTGGTATAACAATTGGTGCCCAGACTGGAATAACAAGAGGATCTGCTAGAAGTCCTTGATCTTCCATGTCTGGTTTTTTATCACCACCTTGCAACTGGCAGACAACCAGAGGGCATCTCGGTGGCATGACTTTTCAAGGTCAAATGCACACCTTAGATCAAGATTATCAAGGAATGAAAACTAGAAAAGCAAAAAGGGGGTAGGAGAAATAAAGAATTCATGTTTTACAAAACATGACTACACGGCGAGTATAAACACTAAATGGCGTGTTCTCGTAAGCCTTTCACATGGGCGTGTACTTCTTCCACCCCAGGTCATGTAACACCCCAAACACACGTCGTGTTGTCATAACACACGACATGCACTTGAATCTTTTTCCCCTGTCTGATTCCCCTTACACGGATAACCCACACGGTTCTCCTATAGCAAGACTACACGGCGTGTTTGTGCCAAACACGGCGTGTACTAGACAAGCTTCACCAACCCGTGTTGTTAGTGACACAGCCAGATACACAGCTCATACTACACGGTGTGTTCAATGTGGACACGATGTATACGAGAAGAGACACCATTGATACGTGTTGTTAGCTACATGGTCGGCTGCACGGGTTACACTACACAGCTTGTGAAAGAGTTACACGACGTGTATGACTTAATTTCTCATCCATTAGTGTCGTTAGTCACAAAGGTGGACACAGGGTCAACACAACATGACTTGTATGACCGGTACACGGTGTGTTCCCACATAATTTCCTTATCCCGTGTCTCTTCTCACATGGCTTATGACATGGTTAGAGGATACACGGTGTGTAAATATGGTACATGGTGTGTACTTAAGAAGAATAGTTTCTTCATGAACAGAATAACACATAGAGTGTAGTCAAAACTACACAGTGTGTATTCCAGGTTTTTTCAGACAGTAAACCACGGAAACTACTCTAGAACCCAGAAAAACACTGATATGAACATTTTAGTGCCAATTTCTGATTCGTGAGGGCCCATACTCCCCGCGAATCAAATCTTGGCATCTTATACATGTTATAAAAAAGGTAAAAAAGTCAATGATCCACCAAATTATAATTCGTGAGGGCCCATAACACCTCAAGAACCAAAGTTTGGCATTCATTCAAACAAATCCTTACACAAACAATACCCTATCAAACAACAGGTATTTTATCAAAGAATCTATCACAACAGCATACATATTTAGCACAAAATATATCATAACAACATTCAATTACTAATGCATTCTAAATGGCATGGCAATAATGCATGCCATGTGATTTATAGTAGGTGCCTATATGATGCATGAGATGACATACCCTCATCTCATCAGGTTGAGATAGAAATAGAACCTCAATAACATCAATGTTAATAGCAAAAAACAAGTGAATCACCCAAAAGTGAAATCAAATCAACCGTAAAATTGAAAAACTAGAGAAATTGTATTAACGAGGTAAATTGGATTTTCCCTGTACACGGGTTAGCTACTCTCGGTCAAAACTTATTACCAAGTACCCATTCCCATCCTATCCCTGACTATAGGCTCCAAAAAGTAAGTCAAGAAGAAAGGAATTCCCTCTGATACCACCTTGTAACGTCCTGGTTCCGGAATCCACCCAGAGGCGCCCCATACCCGGTTGGTCACATGGCCTCAAGTGCATTTCCCCGAATACCAGAGGCTGCCGATTAGTAGCGAGGGCCTTGGGTGTGATAGTGGGGAAACTATTCCCTCATTGGCAGAGTAACACAGTAGAAGTAAAACATATATACAATAGAGGAAGCAGTAATAACATCATACAAAAGTAAATGGTGAAAGACTAGAATAATAAACTAGAGCACACATAGATATAAATAATGCATGATACATATGTCTAGGAAATAAGCCAAACGAATCACAATGCTGGAATACAAATAGTACTAAACCAAAGTACAAAATAAAATAGATAAACATCTCCTCAGTATTCTAAGCCTTAGCTTGGTCTCATGCTCTCCATCTCCATAGCAATTGAGTACCTGAAGTAGAAGGGAGATTTCCCTTATCTATACCTACAACAATATAATCTGTTGGGCCCAAAAGCATGGCCCAAACAGGGTGTGAGACTAAATCACAGTAGGAAACCACCATAAGATCTATGCCTAATATTCAGTGAATATATGGTAGGTAATAAGTACAGAAAGCAGTAAACAAGGAAGTACTCAACAATAAGAAATCCACAGTTTTAAGGCATTCAGTTTCATATACCAAGCAACATCTAACAAATCAGGTAATCACAACAGGTAACCCTCTGGGAAGTACTCACAACCTATCCTTTCTGGTCCTACCTAAAAACACAAGCAACCCTCTGGGCAGTACGCTCAGTCTAACCCCTCTGGTTCATCTTAAGAATAGACTCTCTCAGGAAGCACTCGCTGTCAATTCTTCATATAGTCTCATATCGATAACTAAAGGCGCTTTGGGTAAGCACTTACGTCACATTCCCCCTATTTCCCGTGTTGAGGAACTATAGAAACTCTGAGGAAGGACTTACATCAATTCCCTCTATGGTCTCACATTGTAATAGGAAAACATACACTATGGAGAATCCCTTACGTCCATTCTCCCTATGGTCTACTACATCAGGTTCTCATGGCCCTGTGTAAGTCAATCAAGTATAGCAAAGAATATCAGCCAAAGTAAACCTCAAGAACTACTTGGATAGTATTCTATATCATATCAGCATGTCAGATAAACAAGATCACTCCATCCTACAATACTAGGCATGGGGACAGGCAAGGCAGCCTAACGAGCTAAGCAAGACAAAACAGTCATAAACAGAACATGCATGGGAAAACACTTCCAAAGCATATAAATAAACTCTATTCAAATTCAATTAAACTCTACTCAAGCATACATACATAGTATGCAATCAATAGGGCTAAAATAGTAAACACGCAATACCCTGTTCAAGGTTATTGGAAAAATTGGCACATATAACTCAAAGACTTTCAACAGAAAGGAAAAAACCACCTACCTCAGAGTTGGGAGATCAATATACTTGAGTATCAGGGCTTGAATCACCTTAGAACACCGAAGATCTATGAAAACATCTAAAACTTTCAATAGAGGATAACATCATAAAGAGTAGGAATCATGAAATGAGGCTCAAGAAGAAGGGAGTTCTTACTGAGGTGATCCCAACACAATCGACAACAGTTGAATCAGAGATCAGATGCTTTGTTGGGAGATTAAAGTAAGATCACGGCCATACGGGAGCTCTCAGCTAAACCAAACCTAGAAGAATGTGTTTCTGAAAATTAGATATGGACCCCGTATGTTTAATGAAAAAAAAAAGAAAATACACGATGTGTAATTTTGAAGTACACAGCGTGTACTTTCCATTTCCGTACTCCACATTAGGCGGACTCCAAGTCACCTCCCCCACCCCCACATGGTTGTGTGTGTGTCCATTACACAGCCAGCACACAACCTCCTACGGCAACCCAGTACACAGCATGTACTCAGAAAGTACACGGTGTGTACTTCAAAAATTTCCAGAGAAACCTATTTTTCTCAAAAATGACTAGAAAAAGAAAACATAGCTGAAAAGAAAATTTGGGTTCTTATATTTCTGAACATAATATTTATTTTAATTGGAACTGTATGAATAAATTTTTCTAATATCATGAATAATATTTTCTTTGAAACTTACCCTATAAGTTCTCATGGTTGTTTGTAATGAATTTTATTTTCATTATTTTGATTTTTTTTATTTTAAAGAAGTGATTTTGAAATGAAAATTGTATTTTCCTCTAGAAATTTCCTAATGATATTTTAAAAATATTTTCATCTATTTAAAAATCCTTTAACGAATCTTATGATTTAATAAGTTTATACATTAATTATACTATCAGCCATATTTTTGTTTGGATTATGATCATTTTAAATGGGGAATGTACTGCCATTTTATTACAAAGTTCTTCAAATACCGGTCATTATTGATTATTAAGGAATGTTATTTAAGTGGTATGATTCATATGATGGATGCATTGGAATTATATTATGATGGGTGAAGTCTAGAATAAAATGGTCCATTAATGCATTGGTAGGTCTAATTAGAAAAAATTGGTTGTGTATTTGGACAATTCCTATCTAATTTATGTAATATAACATGGAACATGGACTCAGGGGTAAGTTTAAGATGTTTGGTATTGTTCATATCATCATTATGAAATAATTTATTGATATCTATGTGATTATTCTAATAATTATTTCATCCCAAGATAAATTTATAGATTATTTTATTATTTATAAGGATTTATTTTATCATCATTTATTATTTCTATATTATTCATGCCTTATTTATTCTATGACATCTTCCATTATACAAATTCTCTTACTGAGCATCTAAGCTCACCCATTTCTTATGTTTCGTTTCCAAAAGATTCTAGGAATTTTAATTTTATTAATATATAAGGATATTCTTAAAGGAATAATAATGTTCTCAAATAAAATATCTTTCAATATTTTATGTTTCTAAAAGTAATATGGGAGTTAAGAATAAATATACCTTAGCAAGAATACTAAACTATTATTTCCCAAGGTTTGTGATTTATTTTATATAGTACCAATGTGATAAAGTTACCAAAAACTCTAGGATACTATTGTTGAGGTTTTTATATCAATAAAATGGTGTTTTCATATAGTTAGGGAAACAAGTTTAATGGTTTACTACATCATGTACCAATATAGGTGTTGAGTAACTGGTGTATGAGAATCAAGTACTTGGTATTGCCCGTATATTATTTAAATGGGGGATTAATTTTCATTTCCTCACCCATATTATTATACCTCTCAAGGGTTACTTTCTAAGCATGGATAGATGTAAAATATAATTTCTTATTTTATTCACCCGATGCCTAATTTTTCATGGGGTTCATGGTTAAACCAAATTGGTTTGGGTAGTGGGTGATCATAAAATTGTATGAGTTTTCTTCTCTTCTTCCTCTTATTATCCCATATCTTGTTGTCCTTTAATTTTAGTAGTTTTGGCCTAGGTATTTGATGATATTTCCACCGTAACTTTGTGTAATTGGGATTAGATGTTGGGTCCATGGTTTATCTTGGTTAGAGGATACTCTAGGAGGAAGAACACTCATAGTTAGATGTAGTTTTGGTGGAGGTGGTACACTTCCCTTATTTTCTTTGTATTTTCATTTAATTTGGATATGGTTAGTTGAATAATTATTATTTTTATGTGGTTAATTCTATTGTAAATGGTCTTGATGGTGTGATGTGAGTGATATATGACATGTTTCTTAAGGTTTTGGCATTATCATGTCATCCAGATAGTTATCCTTTAGTTATTTCTAGATTAATTAATATTTATTAATTATGAAAATTAATTATAAACATAGTATAATTAAATATATTAATATGATATGGATTATTATTTTTTGTTGGTGATTGATTAAGGTGAACCAAGTATAACATAAATAAATATATCATTATTTTAGATGAATATTCAATACATTTCAAAAATAATGCATTCCTGAGGGCTGTAAAGGTTTAGTGTATTTAGAGACTATTTACATATTCATCTTATTTAATTAAACATATTTAAAATATCCCACAAAGTTATTCTCTCATAGTATCATTCATATTAATTTCATAGATAATAAATTTATTCATAACTTGGGGAAAATAGAAACATAATGAAGGGTGAGCTCATATGATAGTCAAGGGAAAACATAGAAGATATCAGTTAATGATTATAACTGAGAATAAGAATAAGGGTATGAGAACATGATAATAAATTAATAAATTCATGCCCAACTATTCAATGATATTTATTCATAAATAATGGAATAAAGTCTTTTCATAACACAATAAATAAGTCATAAGAGTGTAGAATAATCAATAATAAATCATGATTCATAATAACACATTATAAGAAGAAGATATGATTTTTCGGTATACACATATTCATATAAAATAATTACATTAATCATGTTTCACTACCAAGGCTATCATAGTGGATTGGGTTCACTCCCCGTTCCATCATTTCCTTAGTCACGGTTCACTCCCCATTCTAATCCTTATAATTTCATGAGATATCAGCTGTAACATAATGCATTGGAGGACTATATAATTATGGTCTCATTGGTCATATAAAAAGATAAATATTTTTACCACAAGAACCTAAAACATTCATCACATCATTATAGAAAATTCCTGGGAAAATAAATTGTTTTATAAAAATCTTATCTTTATATAATCGTAAGCCTTCAAGAAAAGGTTAGTGGATGTTATCATAGAGTAATTCATTATCTTATCATAGATAAATTATCCCATGAAGATTAAATGGGTTTTATGAAATCATACAGTGATCATCATCATTATAATTCATTTATAAAATTTTGAAAAATCATTAGATCGTATCCCTAGTGATACATAACAATCCTTGAAGTATGTTTACATAGATAAAAATATCTTCAAAAGAACAGTCAAACATTTCTTCAAATACATGAGAAAAGTATCATTTTCTTTTGATAACATTTTATCTAAATATTAAAAAAATATTTATAAAATTATTTTATTCAAAAATAACCATCAAAACTTGTAATGGATTATTCAAATAAAATAATGACCATGATAGTGGTAAAATATATTACTACTGTATATGTTAAAAGAGCACATTTTTCGACACTTTTGTAGAAATTAAAAAAGGAATCATTTAGATAATATTTATTTAAAAAGATTAATTCCAAACCTTTTTAAATAAATTTAGAGTTAATGTAGTTTATTGTTTTCAAACATTTCAAGTATTGGTAAAAACATATAATTTTTTTTTTGAAGAGCATGGGCATGGAAGAAAAAGTTTGTCCATCAAAGAGGAAATATGGTTGAATTTTTATTAAAAATATTTTCTCAATAATTTTTTGTATAAAACAGAGGAAACATTTACTAAAAAATCAAAATTCTATGAATAATCAAAGGATAAAAAAATAAATTGTTTTAATGGTAAGATATATATAATTTCCCTCAAAGTTCATTTAACATAGACACTTCCAGAAGGAAATGAGATTGTAACATAAACCCATACCTCATATCTCGCCGGACACCATACGTGTTCAAACCTCCGGTATAAAAAATATATATTTATTAGAAATTTTTTCTAGAACCATATTTATACATAAGATACTATTTATCATTCCATTATAATTTCTAATTATCATCTTTAAAACAATTTCTTCATTAAAATGATCATATGGGTGAAAATTTGTTTGTTTTTCATACATGTTTTGGTTTGAAGGTTCTAGTACTTTAAACGTTTTTCATGGTTTCATAATATATATAATATTAAGAATGAAATATTTATCATATTTATTCATTATATACAACTTTATCACCATTAATATGAATCAGGGTTGAAAATTAATTACATTACTTTATGGAGACAATAGTTCGTATGTTCGCACGAGTGATATTTCCACTTTAAGATGGATAGAATGTAAGAAAGATAAAAAATAATAAAAATTTATAGAGTCATAATTAAATCATAAATATAATATATATTGATTAAATATTCCAATGTTACCATCCATGTAATGTTTAAATGAATAATGAATCGCATCATTATGTGGAAGTGGTAGTACAAACGTACACACAAGTGATTTATAATTTACCAAAATATGGAAATATAATAAGTTAGTTAAGATATTATAGTTGAAAAATATAATAATTTCATAAATATCAAAAAAATCATAATAATAACCAATGAAGGAATACAGTGACAAAAAAAATGAATCATACTGCTACATAAAGGTGGTAGCTCGCATGTACGCATGAGCGATATTTTTATTTCTCGTTTGATGGAAAGGAGGTGGAAAATGGTTTTACCATAAACATAATAAAAAATAATTATATTTATGATAATAGATTAATTATTTTAAGATTTATACAATATATTTATAGTAATTAGAGTAATAAATAAACTTTGAAAGATTCAGGTAAGACGATTACCTCTTAGGTGAGATGCCTCCTTTGGCTTACACCTTAATTATTATTAGGATGGCCTTAGGGTAAGAAACAAAATTATTGAATGAAGGAAAGTAATATATTATGGTTTTTAAGGGATATATGGATTTATATAGATTAAATTTTTTTAATAATAAAGGATAATAGGTGCCAATTTATAAGTGAGGAGAGGGACAAACGTGGAATTAAAAAAAAGGATTTAAATAATATAAAGTCCATTTATTGTGAAAGTAGAAAAAAGTGGAAAATTATTATATGGTGAGATAAGAAAAGTTCAAAATATCATCATTAAATAAGTATTATACAAATTTAAATGACATTTCTACCCTTATCCCTTAGTTTAACACCCTCAGTAGACCCATTTAAACCATAATCGTGGTAACATTTTTTATAATTTTTACTACTAATTATGATGAAAAATTAAGTTGAAAATATTAAATTATGTTGATTCTAAATATTAAATCCATTTTAAAATATTCAGTTCTTATAAGTGGTATAAATTCATTTCAAATTAAGTGTCTAAAACGCGACGACACACATTTCTGGAAAATATGCATTTTAAAGATAAAACTAGGCTTACCATCATTCCATGCCATGTAAAAACTATTTGATGAATGTTAAAATAATTTATTGACTATATTAGATAAAAAATTAATTAAAATCACCCATAAATAGAGATTAAGTTAATTTATTGGGATAAAATCAAATTATGCCAATAATTTGTTTTTTAGAAAAACATATATTTTTTCCATAAAATGAAATTTTTTTAATTTATAACCAATTAAAACCCAATTAAAGAATTTTTTATATATAAGTAAAAAAAAATCATTATTTATTTAGTCCTATTCATATCCACTAATTCAGTGGTAGTTTGACAACTATCACATTATTTAATAACATTTAAATAGTACATCTTAGTTTTTTTAAACTTAGTATTGTTTGTAAAGAAAGCTATCTTGTAAATAAAATTTATTTAAAAGGAAATTTATCTTAAATTATTAGGGTATTAAATTACACCCCTATTATAATAATGTATTCCACCAAATTACAACACTTTGGTATAAACAAAAAATGATACTTCTACCCCCTCACATCCTTAGGTTCCCACGTAGCTTCCTTGAATTTATGGTTTTCCCCAAAAATTTGACCAGTTGAGTGAACTTGTTACATAGACCTTTCTCTATATGATCTATTTATTCCATAATATGATACTCATAAGATATATCATAATCTATTGTTATGAACTTTGGGTTAAGTATATGTTAAGGGTCAGGTATGTAATTCCTTAAGAGAGATACCGAGAACACATCATGTACTCGAGAGAGAATTGGTGGAAGCGTCGAGAGATAAGAAAATATCCCAATATAATTAATATTTTAAAAGGGACCGATATATATAGGTATACTATTTAACTTCATTAAAAATATAGTATTCTTATTCCAAGGATATATTTATTGGAATAAATTTTCACCAACATCGAACTCTAGATATCACTGAAGATTGTTATAATAAATTTTCTGTTGACTATGATTTATCCTAATGTGATACAAAAATAATTTAAACTTATATACCATTTACTTGACTAGATAAGGTCCTAATATTTAATGTCTAAAACCCCAGTATCACAAATCTTGTGTCTTCTATATTACATTAGCACTTTATACATGGAATCACATCCTGAAGGACCAAATAGTTTAGCAGTCTTAGTAAACTAGATACATACAAGATTCTAATATTAAATTTAAATATAAAAATTATGATATAATTTATTTTTGAGTATATCATTATTCACTATAGTATATTCTTTCATAAGATTCATAGTACACTTCTTGGAATCTGGTAAAGGACACAAAATATGGGTGATCTCAAATTCCTAGTAAGATTTATATAAATCAGAAGCTATCATGAGTAAATAAATAATGATCAATATGGAATAATCAATATGGAAAGGTAAATATATAAACACCCATTAAATTAAATCAATAACTTTTCTATCATTATTATACAAGTAATAATCAATATGTAATGGTAAATAATTGAACAAACATGCAATTTAAAAAACACATCCATCAAGAATAGATAATGAATAATTAATATGTAATGGTAAATAATTTAACACACATGTATTTTAAATAACATGACTGTCATGAATAGATAAGGCATAATAAATATAGTAAGGTAAATAACTAAACATACATTCCATTTAAATAACTTGATTATCATGAATAGATAAAGCATAATAAATATGGGATGATAAATAACAGAAAACATATTCCATTTAAACAATATATGAGAATGAAATGCATCCAGAGATTATATGGTTAAAAAATATCATAGATAATAATAACTAAATTCATAATGAAGGAAATTATTAATTATGGGACTTCATGATCTCAGGTATCATGATACCTCTACTATCAACACCATTCAAAAGATAGTTTAAAACTATGGGTAAAACTCCATTTAATTCTATCTCACTAATTATCCTAATGAGAATAATGATACATAAATAATATATATAATTATGGTCACCACCCATCACTACATATCCAAAGCACTCCTCATATATCGAATAATCGATTTAATTCAGAAAAAATGCACTTTATCATCAAATATCTGTATTGATTAAGGAATATAAATTTATCAATATTTACCTAGATAAAAATAAATAAATTTTAATGTATAAAACCATATATAGAAATGATATATGGTTTAAGAAATAAAAATATACATGATAAATAATATAGATTTTAGTGTAAATTTAATGTCTAATGATTACAGGAAAGTGAATATTTCAAGAGAAATTTAATGACAACAAAAATGAATCAAGAAAGTGAATTTTAATACATTCCTTATTCAAGATGATCATTGACCATCCTTAGAAATAATAATGATGGTATTAATAAAACATATTCCCAGTGGAATAAAAGTAAAATAGTGTTTTTTTGATGTTGAAGAATATAAATACAATAAAAATATCTTTAAAAACATTCTTGAGGAAAATAACCTTTTCGACTTCAAAATAACCTTTCAAAATTAAAGGCTCGCAAATATTTTTGAAAATAATTTTATTTAAAATAACATTTTAATATTATAAGATAATATTTAAAACATTGAGTGGTCATGATTAAATAATATTCCATTCATTTCATACATGTTAAAATAAAGATTTCTTTCAATTTTTTCGCTAAAATTCAAACGCGCCTTGTTTTGAAAATGACATGATGATTCATTTTAATGTTTTTCTGTAAAAAGAAAATATGTGTAAAAATGTATTTAATAAATAACTTTTAAAAGTTTAAAATATTTCTGAAAACATTTTTAGAAAACATGGATTTGGAAGAAAAATGATTTTTGAACGAAGAGAGAAATGAAGTTGGATTTTTATAAAAACATTTTCCTAATAATTTTAAGTACCAATGAGTGTAAAATTGTTAATTTTACTTGAAATTTATTTGAAAAAAAAGATAATAATAAATTGAATGGTTTTTATTATCCAATGATTAAATAGTTTCCCTTAATTTAAATTCATGTATAAATAATCGCGATGAAAATAGATTGTGAAATAAACCCTTACAAACATCATAATGTTGAAGTGAGAATTAAAAATGATTAAATTATGTGCATAAAATGTAAATAAACAAATAAAAAGTCTATATATAAAATAATATAGTCAAAAATCAGTACACACATATTCATAGTATTTTGAAGACAACTAATAAATAATATAACACAACAAAAAGAAATTGAGTTATGAAATTTATTACCATTTGGTAATTTTCAAGTAAAATATCATTGGATGAATTAATTAAAACTGCAATGTAAAAACACCATTAATTATTAATGAATCCTTATATTACATGTTATATGGGTTGTATATACATCATATAAAAGAAATTAGGTTTATAACATTACAATATACCACAATGAAGGGAAATTGTGATGAAGTCCCTTACCCCACACTTCTTTTTTTATTTAATACTCTTTAACCTCATGTATAATGGTTTTAGGAATTTTATTAATTTATACTAAAATAATATTATTCTTTAAATTATAATATATTATTATCTTATAACATCATATCACATGTTCTCTAATAATCTTTCATTATTTTCATTGTATCAGGTGTTAATTTCCTTGTTTTCTCATACGTTGTTTGTCATGAAACTTCCAATTATTTCACATAATATATAGATCCATAATATCTACAATTTTATTAATTTTATGAATATAATTTTTAAATTAGATACTTTTTTGTAATCGTTATTTAAATTTTAACATGGATAATGGATCACATCGCTTTGTGGAGATGGTAGGCCATATATACGCACATGAGACATGATCACTTCCATAATGGGTGAAAGGGTAAGAAAATGGGTGATATATTAATTTTAAATAATCAATATAATTTTATAAATATAAAATATATTAATTTAATTTACCCTTATTATCTTCCATGAAAACCATAAGTGAAAAACAAACACCTCGCTTCGCGAGGTGGTAGTCTGCCGAACACATAAGCTACATTATCATAATTTAAACGACGTTGAAAGTAAGAAGGTATATATGATATTATAATTCCATAAGTATAATAATATCGTAAATAACATTAAAATGTGTTAAATCCATAATTATATACAGCCTTGATAAGTGGTGATTGAAAATGAATTACATCAGTTCGTGAGGCGGTAGTCTGTCGTACACACAATCAATAGATTCATTTCCCATTTGATGAAAGAGGAGATGGATATAAGTAATTAACTTAAAATAATAAAATATAATTATATTTAAGATAATTATTTTATTATAAAATAATGTATTAATAATATTTTAAGTATGTTTAATAAGAAACAAAATAAAAAATGCTCGTTTATGAACATTACCTCTTCTTTGGACAATGTATTTAGGCTTGCACCAAAATCCTTACTAGCAAGAATTTTTTATAAAACCATGGGATATAGGATGTTGGGAGGGGATTAATTAAGTTACTTTGGAAATTAATTCCTAAAACAAATGTATTTGGATGTGTTAAGTGTGGAGGAGAGGGGGTGGTCCTTTATAAGTAAGGGAGTCGACATACAAATAATTTTTGAAAAGTATCAATTACACCCACGTTTTTATCATGAAAGAATCCACCAAAATGGTTAATTATCGATAATTAATGGTTATAAGGTCAAAATGTGGACATAAAATTGTTTTTGACCTTTCTATAATGTCATTTTGACTCTAATCATTTTATTTTAACCCCATAATAAATCAGTTTTTTTACCTTAACCCTCATAATTAATTTTTACGGATTTTACTTTTCATAATGGTAAAAAATTAATTTTAAATTATTAGATAATAAAAATAATTATGATTCCAAATATTTAATCCATTCTTACAAATTAAATTCACAGAATCAGCAGAATCTAATTTAAAATTATACATGCAGATGCGATGAAAAAGTGGGTTTTGGAAGAGAAATTCTCATAAGTATAGAAGGTTTTAAAACCAAATTTCAATATAGAGATGATTAAAATAACCTAAATTAGTTAATATGTAATAAAATTTATGTAATGATACTTCAAAACCAATTTAAAATATAATTTAGCAACGTAAATTATTAAAAAAAGAAAATTTTCAATAAAAATCATTATTTTCACTATTCATCGAAAAATGAAACTTTTTGAAAAATAAAATAATATCACCATAGGATAAATTTGATATGATTGTTTGAAAATTTAATTTAATTTTTTAAAATATATTTTCTAAAATTGTTAAAAATTAATTTTAAATTAATTGTCCAAAGGGAGACTAAACTATTTTTTAGGAAAATATAAATTTTCAACATAACATTTCTTTTTCTTTTAAATGATTGTTATTTAATTTATAATCAAAATATAACCATAATTTTCATAAATTTGTGAGTAATATTAATACTCTACAATTTCACAGATATTTTATAATGGTATATTATATTACGATTAATTTAGGCTCTGGGTTGTGTGTAATGTATGCTATCAAAGAATTTAAATTTAAAGAAATATATTTCATGGGTTTTTTTAGATCGTTTTATGGTTCAGGTAAGTTATAAAAAAAATTATTATTTTAAAATATTATGGTGTTACATTCTACCAAACTTAAATAAATTTCATCCTCACAATTTAAACTTGATCTAGGTAATCAAGGGTTTGATATTTGAAAATTCCATTATTGAAAACCCACATCATAAAAACGGTTAACAAAAAATCCTATTAGTAAAAGATAAAGGGAAGTTCAAAGGTCATATGAAATAAAGCATTGCTATGTTTCTAATTGAGATGAAATATGTGGAAACTAAAGATATGTACATATAAGAAATGTATAAATAATTATAGATAGTGATAAAGGTTATTGATCATAAGAAAGAGACTAGTCAATAGAAAATTAAGGACCTAAAAACCATAAATCTATGATGATTTAAAAGAACATTTGATTCATTGGATATAAAGTTAATAAGATAATTTTTTTAATAACCTTTTCCAAAATTTAATGAATTCTATTATTGATAATGTATATAAGAAAATACAATTTCTTGATATCATTATATTTTATAAGAATAATTTAATTCTTTCATTGTGCCTTAATCAATTTATAACTCATTACTGTTGGACTCACCGGTTTTGATAATCTCAATTATGTTTATATATACTTTGATAATCCCAAACAATGTCTATTTATATATTAATTATACTTTCAAGTTATGTCATCATACTAATAAGTTGATATGAATATCAAAATGATCATATCATATCATTGGAATATGTTATTCAATGTATATTTATGATTATAAATGTTTACTCATGATTAATCTTGATAACTAACTCAATCTGGAAATGAATTGCATAGAAAAGATACCTTATAAGAATTAAAGTTTTAAATTCACTGATATATACAGAGCTACTGATAAGTAAAGGTCACCAATATAATAAGTCTACTGATAGACAAGGTCACTGATACAAGCTACCGGTATAATGGAGCTACCGATAGAGGAAGCTACTGATAGAGAGATAGCTACCACTATTGATGTTAACAGTTACTGATAGCGAAGAAAAGATACCGACAGAACTTCACCGTTATGAAGAGCTACTGATACATAGAGATACCGATACAAGGAGCTACCACAGCACAAACAGCTACCGATACAAGAAAGCTACTGATGCAAGACCTACCGTTACAAGTCCACCGCTACAAGTTCACTAATACAAAGAGCTATCGATGGAAACCAGTCACTGTTTCTCTAAACACTATCTCTCTATTTTTTTATTAGCAACGATAATATTTTATTATTTTAATGCAACTTATATTAATTAATGATGTTTGTTGGATGTCAGGAAACCGTACCTCATATCAACAGGAGTAATCACACCTTATGTCTGAAATTAATTAAGGATGTTTGTTAAATGTTAGGAAACCGTACCTCGTACCTACAGAAGTAATCATGACTTATGTCGAACCACAACATGAGCTATAAAAAAAGATCAAAGCTGCGTATAAAGTGAGGGTACATAGAGAATGCACAAAGAGACGCATACAAGAAGAACACATGAAGAACTCGAAGAACACTCATACACATAAAGAACATAAGTTCAAGAGTAGGTTCAAGTGTTGTAAGGAATACTCTCACATTTTAAGTTGAACACCTATACTGGAAGTGAAGGAACAAAACCACAATACTCTGTTTTCCGAACAACTTCCAGAGAAGGACCCAAAGCTTCATCTGCTTCAATCCAAAGGATTCCAGAGCTGCATTGACATTACACAAGAGTATTCTAAACTCATCTCCATATTATTGCTCTGTTGTAATCATTTTTACTACATTACGAGCAGTGTGTATGCTTATGTCTGTTTGGACACACACTGACTCCTGAGTTGAACTGGAGGATACTGAAATCTTCACACCAAAATCTTTATACCTTTGTGTATCCCATGTAGAACTATGGTAGAGGTCTGAGGACCTAGATAGCCTGTGTATTGTTGTAACTGCTTTCCCACGTAGAACTATGGTATAGGTCTGAGGACCTGGACAGTCTGAGTAATGTTGTAAACCCTGATCCAGGGTGTGGATCAAAGTTTTATATAAACTATTTGAGAGGAATAAGTCTCATCGTGAGACTAAACCTCTTGGTTAAAAATGATGTGCATCTAATTTTAGTTTAAACTATTTTCAATATTCCGCTGCTAATTACTTTGAAATTCAAATATGTTTTAAAGTAACACTGATAGTTAAGCTAGAAAGTGTTTGTAATTATTGTGAAATAGTAAGTTAGTTTCAAAAGCTAATTTAATCTTCAGATTAAGTTAACTGAGAAATAATCAATCTTTGAGAAACTAATTGAACACTTACAATCTTTATAAATTCACTACAGTTTAACTTGTTTTATGAATTGGGGGATTTAAATATAAATATTTTAAATAGAAATTTTTAATAGGAACTCAATTCACCCCCCTCTTGAGTATCCACTTCGACCAACATTTGGTATCAGAGGTAGTTGATAAAAGTTTTTCAAAACACTCAGTTTGTGAAAAGTGTTCAAATGCGATTTTAGTTGTATCTTAAAGATCTCAAAAATTTTGTTAATTATAAATTTTTATATCTTTATACATCTTTTTAAAACTTAGTTATTATGGATAACAGATTAGAAGGTGTAGCTACCAATAGGATACCTTTCTTTAATGGTGTTAATTATGCTCAATGGAAAATCCAAATGAAAATTCACTTAGAAAGTATGGAATTTGACATCTGGACTGCTATAGAGACTCAGTATAAGATTCTAGAAACTGTTATAAATACTTGGGATAAATCTAAAAAAGTTTATTACAATAATAATTGTAAAGCAATGAATTCTTTGTATTTTTCTTTAGGAGATGAAGAATTTAATCGAATATCTGCTTGTAAGACTGCTTATGAAATTTGGGATACTTTGGTTGTTTCCCATGAGGGAACAACCAATGTTAAGGAAATGAGACCAAATACATACACTATTAAGTATGATAATTTTAAAATGAAATATGATGAATCTATTTTTGATATGTATCTCAGGTTTAATGAGATAGTCAATACAATGAGCTCACTGGGAAAAGTTGTTCAAGCAAAAGAGAAAATCATGAGAACATTAAGACTCCTACCAAACAGATGGAGAGGAACCTCTGTCTCTATACGAGAATCATGTGACATTGGAAAGATACCTGTCAAGGAGATGATTGGTAAGTTGATGATGTATGAAGAAGATATAAAGGTAAAAAAAGAGGAAGATGATGAAACTAAGAAGAATTCAGTGGCATTTAAGTCCACTACTTCAAAAAGCAAGGATAGGGAGAAAGTATACATACCTGTCAAGAGCTCAAAAAGTGAAGGTTCAGATTCAGATAGTGATGAAGAGATGGCTCATATAGCTAGGAGATTCAAGAAATTCTATAGGAAGAATAAATTTTTCAAAAAATCAAATTATAAGGGTAAGTATGACCAACGAGGTAATTGGAAGAGAGACTAGAAGAAATCTGATAAAGATGATGAGATAGTCTTTAATGAATGTAAAAGGAAAGGACATGTTAAGTATGACTTTCCAAAATTGATATTTAATAAGAAATGTGATTCCAAGGACAAAAAATATAATAAAGCTATGAAATCTACATGGAGTGATTCTGAAGACAGCTCAAGTGGATCTGAAACTTCTGATTCTGAGGAAAAGAATCATGCCCACATGCGTTTCATGACTGAAACATCTAAGGTAACACTTAATTCCCCTATGCACAATGATTATTATTCTAGGAATTAAATTGATTCAAATAATGATGATAATATGTCTAAATCTGAACTATTTGAATACTGTAATATATTGTAAGATACTTGTAATGAGCTAAAAGATAAGTAAAAATCATTGAAGAAACAGTATGCCTTGACTAGTACTATTAAATCTGATCTTAGTATAGAAAAGGAAAAGAATGCTCAACTGTTAAAGGAGAATACTGAACTCAAATTGTCTAACAAGAAACTTAGAAAAGACATAGAGAAGTTCACAAATGGAAAGAATACTCTCACTCAAATGCTTGGAAAACAAGTTTCACCTAAGTATACTACTGGTTTAGGATACCAACCTGGACAGAGACAGATTGTTAAGAATAAATTTATTCCAAAATCTGGACAGTTTGCTACTAGTTCAAGTTCTGGAAATTCTTATGCTTCATCTAGATATTCAAATTCTTATAGACCAAACAAAGTTTATTTATCAAAATATTTTGAATCTGTTAATTATAGGAAACCCATTAGAAAAATATGGGTGCCTAAAGTTTTACTTGCTAACCTTTCTAGACCCAAGAAAATCTGGGTACCAAAGTAATCTTCTATCTAAATCTATTTTGTAGGAAACTTGCTTGAAAAGTTCATGTAGGAAGATATGGTACTTGGAAAGTGGATGTTCAAGACATATGTCAGGAGACTATTCATGCTTTAAGAGCTTAATCAAGGTTGATGGAGGACATGTCACCTTTGGGGATAACTCAAAAGGAAAGATCATCGGCTTAGGCCAGATTGGTAACAATGATTCAATTTTAATTTCTAAATTATTATTTGTTGATGGACTAAAATACAACCTGTTAAGCATTTATCATTTGTGTGATGATGGATTCAATGTAAAATTTGAAAATGATTCATGTAATGTTTTTAATTCTAAAAATGTTTTGGTATTTACTGCTTTAAGAAATGAAAATGTATATGCTGTAGATTTAAATTCATTATCCAAAAAAAATTTACTTGTTTAAATGATTTTCATAAAGAATCTTGGCTATGAAACATAAGATTAGGACATTTCAATGTTCATTCACTTAATAAACTGACTAGGAAAGGTTTAGTTAGAGACCTACCCAAACTAAAATTCCCAACAGATAAAGTTTGTATTCCCTATCAAAAGGGAAAGCAACATAAAGTTTCTTTCAAATCAATGAAATATGTTTCAACTTCTCAACCTATCAAGATGGTTCATATGGATTTATTTGGACCATCTAGAGTTTCTAGTTTAAATGGGAAACATTATGTCTATATTCTAGTAGATGACTTTTCTAGATACACTTGGGTATACTTTATTGCTCACAAAAGTGAAGCTTGTTCTTATTTTATTAAATACTCCAAGTCTGTAGAGAACCTTAGTGGACTTAAGATTAAGACCCTGAGAAGTGATCATGGTCGTGAGTTTGAAAATCATGACTTTGAAATATATTGCTCGCACAATGGATACATTCACAACTTTTCTTCCCCTAGGACACCTCAATAGAATGGTGTAGTAGAAAGAAGGAATAAAACCCTTTAGGAAATTGCAAGAACTATGCTCAATGAGTATGAATTACCTGTTTACTTTTGGTCTGAAGATGTAGATACATCTTGTTATATTATAAATAGAGTCTTGATTAGACCTGTTCTTAAAAATACCCCTTATGAACTATGAAACAATATGAAGCCTAAAGTTAGTTACTTTAGAGTTTTGGGTTGCAAATCCTGTAATCTCAATACTAAAGATAATCTCGATAAGTTTTCATCCAAAAGCGATGAAGGAATATTTCTAGGTTATTCTATATCTAGAAAATCTTATAGAGTATTTAAAAAGAGGATCAAATGTGTGGAAGAATCTGTACACATCAAATTTAATGAAACTGATCCACATGAACCTAAGACCCCTCTTGAAAATCTTGAAGAAGATATGTCAATTTTAAACCTTAATGGGAAAAAACAGTGAACCTATTGTTAAGACAACCAGTTCTAAAAATTTTCCAGAACCTATTTCTGTTGAACCCAAACCTGTAAATGAACCTGAAATTTCTATCCCTACCTTTTCTAGACAAACTAAGACCCATAAAAACCATTCTTTAGATGTTGTAGTTGGATATTTAGATAGAGGAACACAAACTAGAGCTTCTCTAAGAAATCAGGTTAAAAATCAAGCCTTTATTTCATAGTCAGAACCTAAAAATGTCAATGATGCTATCAATGATGAATTTTGGGTAATGGATATGAAAGAAGAGTTAAATCAATTTGAAAGAAACAAAGTCTGGGAATTAGTAGACAGACCTAAGGACACCTTGACCATAGGCACTAAATGGGTTTTTAGAAATAAATTTGATGACTGTGGAAATATCGTTAGAAACAAATCTAGGTTAGTTGCATAAGGATATAGTAAAGAAGAAGGAATAGACTATGAGAAAACCTTTGCACCAGTAGCTAGGTTATAAGCTATTAGAATTCTACTTGCATATGCCGCTCATCTAAATTTCAAGATATATCAAATGGATGTTAAAAGTTCTTTTCTAAATGGTTTTATAATTGAAGATGTTTTTGTTGAACAACCACCTGTATTTACTAATACTCATTTTCCAAATCGAGTTTTTAAACTTTCTAAATATTTGTATGGTTTAAAACAAGTTCCACGAGCTTGGTATGATAGACTTAGTAATTTTCTTATCTCAAAAGGTTTTATTAAAGGGATTGCTGATCCAACTCTTTTTATCAAAAGGATTTCCAAATATGTTTTGATAGTACAAATCTATGTTGATGATATTATTTTTGGATCTTATAAAAATGATTTATGTATTGATTTTTCAAAGAGTATGCAAAGTGAATTTGAAATGAGTTTAATGGGAGAACTCAAATATTTTCTTGGATTTCAAGTTTTTCAAAATGAAAATTGTATTATTTTAAATCAAAGTAAATATAAAAAGGATATTTTAAAACATTTTGGCTTGGATAGTAATAAGGAAAGTGATACACCTATGAGTATAACTTGTAAATTGGATGCAGATGAAACTTGGAAACCAGTGGATCAAGCCAATTATAGAGGTATGATTGGGAGTTTACTCTATCTTACTGCTAGTTGACCGGATATTATGTTAAGTGTGTGTATGTGTGGAAGATTTCATATCAATCCAAAAGAGTCACACTTGCTTGCTGTTAAAAGGATTTTCAAATATCATAAACATACTACTAATTTAGGACTATTTTATCCAAAAGGACAATCATTCGATTTAACAAGTTATTCAGATGCTGACTTTTCTGGTTGCAAGTTAGATAGAAGAGTACTTCTGGAACATTTCACTTTCTAGGTAAGTCCTTAGTATCATGGAGTAGTAAAAATCATAATTCTATTGCATTGTCTACTGCTGAAGCAGAGTACATAGCTGCTGGTAGTTGTTGTGCACAAATTCTGTGTATGAAACATACTTTATTGGACTATGAATATCAATTTAGGCATGTATCTATAAACTATGATAAAACTAGTGCAATCAATATCTCTAAGAATCCTATATCTCACTCTAGGACAAAGCACATTGATGTAAGACATCACTTTTTGAGGGATCATTATCAAAAGGGGGATATTAATCTTGAATTTATAGGCCCTTAACATCAATTAGCTTACATATTAACCAAGCCTTTAAGTTCAGAAAGGCTAAGTTACATTAGACATGAGTTAGGAATGATAAAATTTCATTAAACCTCACTGATAGAAAATTATCACCGTTAGTAGAAACCTCACCGTTATACCTCACTGGTATGGACCTCGCCATTATACCTCACTGGTATGGACCTCACCGTTATACCTCACTGGTATCAACCTCACCATTATACCTCACTATTATGGACCTCACTATTATAACCTCACTGTTAGTGGACCTTACTGTTAGAAATCCTCACTGGTACATGTTACCGCTAGTGTGCACTGTTTTAAACTTCGTGTTTTTTGGCTGTCGGAATATTTATCGTATGTATTATATTTATTATGTTTTATTTATTTATTTTTTTTATTCCTAAATGATAAAACATTCATCTTAACCTCATTTCAATCCACCTCGAACCCTTTACCTTCAAACCTTATCTCTGAAACCTTCGTTTCTCTCGAACCCTAAACCTCACGATTCACAGAATGGCACAGGTGAAGAGACCAGATTTCAGTAAAGAGGGTGATGAGCCAAATGAAAAGAGACTCAAATGAGAGTCTCATGGTGAAAGTGGAGTGAATAAACCTATAAACCCGCATCTCATGAAAAGGGAAATAGTAATCGAGAAAGAACTTTGTGCATAATGGCTCCTGCCCATCAAATCTCTAATTCTAATAATTTTGGAGGAACAAGGGTGGCTAGAATTTTTTGTGAATAACAATGGTCTTTATTATCCGAAATTGGTAAAGTAATTCTATGAGTTTGTTCATTTTGAGAAATCTGAAAGTGAGAACAGAATGGTATCAGTAGTGAATGAAAAGATAATATCTTTTTCATCCATTGAATGGGATGAGTGCTTGAAAGTTCCACATGAGGGTGAGATTGGATATTTATCAAAGTTAGTACCTCCCACTAGTGAAATTTTTGAGTATAAATCTTCTTTGGAAGAGATCACTGGAGATGGAACACCAAGAAAAGTAGTTTCTATAGAAATGGATGGAGAAAACCGGTTGCTATTCAAATTTATCCAGCATGTGTTAAGTCCCATAAGAGGGGATTTTGAAAACCTCAGATTACAAGATATATTCTTGTTGTATCTACTAAGGCATGGTGTCAAAGTGAATTTGTGTAGGCTTATGATGATACAAATTGAAGATATGACCAGGCCAAAATCGAAAACAAATGCTCTATTCTTTGCAAAACTGATCTCTTTGATGATCAAGGTAAAAGGTGTGAATGAGTCTCAGGATGAGACAGTGGTTGTAAGAGACAACTTTTTTATTAAAAAAATAGTTTATAAGTACATGAAGATTGGATGGAACCCATGGAAAAGGGAATGGGTAAATGATGATGAAGAGGAAGAAGTATCTGATAATGGAAGTACATGTTTGAGTCTCAGTCCTCTGATTGAGAACTCTATTATGCCTGTTGAGGAGTTTCTTGAAGTAGACAGACCAGTCCTGTTGCTGACATACCCCAGCCTGTGAAACCTGCTTTGGATATGAATTTTTTTGTAGATGACTCTTCTGAAGAGGAACTATCCAATGAGGCTGCTGCTGCTGTTACAGATATAGTGATGGAAACTCAGGTTGAGGGGGATAAACCTTTAAGGACATGATCAGTTTTTGTGACCTATGAAGTGGAAGATTGGTCTGTGGATCCAGGTTTTGTTGTATTGGGAATAGAATATATTTATTATGATGATGATACACCCATTAGAAGACATCTTATATCTTATAATATTTTCTCAGAGGAAGTTACTGCTCAACCAGTAGCTTCTCTAGCTCTGCCTGAAGACATTGTGAGAAAAGGGGATCTTGAGGCACTGAAATCTGAATTGAAAACCTGTTTTGTTAAAGAGCTAAGTAATATGGAAAGTTATTTGGTATCTTCTCTGGGAAGTGTTATGTCAAGTGTTGTGACATAAGTGAAGGATGAAGTAAAAGAATGTCAAAATCAAGTTAAAAGTTTGACAGAGGTTGTTTATTCTTTGAAGCAATCTATTTCTTCATTTGATACCTTCATGAGTTTTAAATATCAAGTTGATATTGACATCAACTAAATTTTAGGTGTAGTGAAACAGTTTGTGGATGTGTTTGAATATTTTAAGAAGATCATAAAAACACATGTCAGTACTCAAGATTTGGTTGTGAAAAAATTGATAAGTAGTTTGACACAATCCTTCAAAGAAATAGTATCCTTTACTGTAAAACCTCTTGGTACCTCCAGAGTTTCAGTTGATGTAGAATAGTTTAGATCTATGCTGAAAGAAGAACTTGGTCAAGTTCACGCCAGTAGATCATCTGATTCTCAAGTGATTAATACCATCAAGGATATCAAAAAAATCATTCAGGACTATATGAGATATGCTACTGCATCCCAGAAGGAAATCAAAGACAAAATTGATTACTATTTTCAGAGACTATACACTAAGCATCAGCTAAACAATAATTTCAAGCTGCTGTTATAAAATATGAAACTGACTCCAGTTTCTCAAGCCTTTAAAGAACAAGTTAGTAAGCTCAGGGATTTGACCCCTGCTTAGAAAAAATTTATGGAGAACAAGGATGATTTCATCTCTGCCATAGAGAGAGGAGGAGGTATCATCATGGATTTCAGGAATATCTTACTACCCTTTCTGCATGTGGACAGTACCCCTATCATTGTACCTCCAGTTTTTCCAGCCTCTGGCCAGTCTGCTTCTACACCTCAGTTGACTCCAGCTCAAGCTATCATAAGTCTTACTCCAATGATCACACAAAGGAGTACCCATTACAGGTCCGATAGTGTTTCAGTAGCTCAACCACCTTTGATCATCACTGGTGTTCCCAAGCATTCACCTATGCCTACCAATCCCGAATCCTCTTCTGATCCCAAAGCCAAATCTAAATTACCTATTGAGGAGGATGATTTATTAGTGGATAGGACATTTGATAGGAATCTGTGTACCTCTTGTATTTCATTTGTGCTATCTCATGTACCTTTGTCATGTGAAATGAAAATTTATGTTTTCTATCTTCTTCTTTTATGCTCTGAACCATTTTTTTTTCTCTTTTTTCTAATCAAAAAGGGGGAGAGAAATTATAATATGCGGAGAAATTACACTAAGGGGGAGAAAATTATAATATGTATCTTTGGGGAAAATATATATTTCTTTTTACTCTTATGTTTGTCCATAGTTTAACTCTAATACATTTGAGAGTTATGATTTGAACACACTGAGAAATTTCATTAGATGTATTTTACTCCGATTCATTAAAGTTTATTCTAGATTATAATTCCATAATTTGTGATTATCAAAAAGGGAGAGATTTTTAGACTCACCTGTTTTGATAATCTCAATTATATTTAGATATACTTTGATAATCCCAAATAATGTCTATTTATATAATAATTATACTTTCAAGTTATTTCATCATACTAATAAGTTGATAAGAATATCAAAATGATCATATAATATCATTGGAATATGTTATTAAATGTTTATTTATGATTATAAATGTTTACTGATGATTAATCTTGATAACTAACTCAATTTGGAAATGAATTGCATAGAACAGATACCTTATAAGCATTCAAGTTTTTTAGTCACTAATACAGACAGAGCTACCAATAAGCAAAGGTCACTAATAGACTAAATCTACTGATAGATAAGGGCAATGATACAAGATACCGGTTGAATGGAGCTACCAGTAGAGGAAGCTACTGATAGAGAGAGAGCTACCGCTACCGATGTTAATAGTTACTGATAGCGAGGAAAAGATTCCAACAGAACTTCACCGTTATGAAGAGATACTGATACATAGAGCTATTGATACAAGGAGCTACCGCTACACAAACAGATACCTATACAAGAAATCTACCATTACAGAGAGTAACAACTACTGATGAAAGACCTACCTTTACAAGTCCACCGCTACAAGTTCACCGATACAAAGAGCTACCAATGAACACCAGTCACTGTTTCTCTAAACTCTATCTCTTTGTTTGTTTATTAGCAACGGTCATATTTTGTTCTTTTAATGCAACTTATATTAATTAATGATGTTTTTTGGATGCCAGGAAACCATACCTCGTACCTACAGGAGTAATCATGCCTTATGTCTGAAATTAATTAATGATGTTTGTTGGATGTTACGAAACCGTACCTCGTACCTGCATAAGTAATCATGACTTATGTCGAACCACCGCATGAGCTATAAAAGGAAGATCAAATTTGCGTATAAAGTTAGGGGACATAAATAATGCACAAACATACGCATACAATAAGAACACATGAAGAACTCAAATAACACTCATACACATCCAGAACAGAAGTTCAAGAGGAGGTTCAAATGCTGTAAGGAATACTCTCACATTTCAAGATGAACACCTGTACTGGAAGTGAAGGAACAAAACCACGATACTCTGTTTTCCAAAAAACTTCCATAGAAGGACCCAAAGCTTCATCTGCTTCAATCCAAAGGATTCCAGAGCTTCATTGACATTACACAAGAGCATTATAAACTCATCTCCATATTATTGCTCTGCTTTGATCATTTTTACTACATTAAGAGCAATGTGTGTGGTTATTTCTGTTTGGACACACACTAAATCCTGAGCTGAACTGGAGGATACTGAAATCCTCACACAAAACTCTTTATACCTTTGTGTATCCCACGTAGAACTATGGTAGAGGTCTGAGGACTTGGACAGCCTATGTCCTGTTGTAACTGCTTTCCCACGTAGAACTGTAGTAGAGGTCTGAGGACCTGGACAGTCTGAGTACTGTTGTAAACCCCGATCTAGGGTGTGGATCAAAGTTTTATATAAACTGTTTGAGAGGACTAAGTCTCATCTTGAGACTGAACCTCTTGGTTAAAACTGTTGTGTATCTTATTTTAGTTTAAACTATTTTCAATATTCCACTGCTAATTACTTTGAAATTCAAATCTTATTTAAAGTAACTCTGATAGTTAAACTAGCAAGTGTTTATAATTATTGTGAACCAGTAAGTTAGTTTCAAAATCTAACTTAATCTTTAGATTAAGTTAACTGAGAAATAATCAATCTTTGAGAAACTAATTGAACACTTACAATATTTATAAATTCACTATAGTTTAACTTGTTTTATGAATTGGGGGATTTCAATATAAATATTTTAAACAGAAATTTTTAATAGGAACTCAATTCACCCCCCTCTTGAGTATCCACTCCGACCAACACTTAATTACTCCAGGAAATGAATGTCAAAAAATGTTTTTTATGTCTAAAACACTAAAATTCACTTTCAACAGATTGTATTATCCATAAAAGAGTGATAATTATTTCCATCTATCTCTAAACATTTTACAAAAACAATATGGTTAGAACATTATATCTAATATAATACATTAATCTCTAAACCTCAATAGTGACACCATTGGTTCATCATTAATATTGATTCATAAAATAATTTAAGTAAAAACATTGACATGTTAACCAAAATATCACATAGGCTAATGGTAGGAATTAAACCCTTATCGCCCCTCATTTATTGCAACGACCCGAAATTTTGAATAAATCTTGTTTCCTAATTTTGTGTGTTATTTTAGTTTTAATACTCAACAAAACTGTTTCATTTGATGACATGAGTATAATAAAAATGAGACTATTGGGTTTTGACTATTATATGACCATTATTCAGTATGACCGTTAAAAACTGAATGTTGCGAATTTTGTCTCTAAATACAAGTGACCTTGGTTAATTAATATAGAAAGGAGATTTGATGGCCTCATCCAGTAGTCTCGGGCCAATCGAATCTCATCTAACGGAACTTGAGAAGGAGGTAGCACCACTGGGCTTTGCTCTGGACCAAACCCAAGCCGAACTTCATCGTGTGAAGCTAGAACGTACTCACCTTTGCGAGAAGTTCAAACTGATAGGAATTACTACTTGTGCGATGTTGGTCGAGCCTCCCTCAGATTCTCTCACCTTAGCACACCTTACACTTAGGTCATATGCTGGTGTGATAAGGGGCTATGTAAGGAGACCGTAACTGCCTTGTGTAATCCTTTGTTTTAAATAAAAATTTTGATTTCTTCTTATGATGAAGTTTATGAATTTTCAAATGTCCGGATAAATATAGTATGCATATTTTTGATGAATTTTAGAGAAAGGGTATTTTAAAAATGTTTATGTAAACCTTAAATAATTAAAAATGTGTAATTATTTTCAAAAAATGGTCTTCTACAATTATGTTCGGTATGAAATTTAGAGTCTAATAAGATCAACTTAATTTTTGATGAATAGTAAATTATGAATAGTGATTTTATGCTTAGGATTAGTAATGTGACCAAATGGATTAGTAATCTTACTTAAAGAAAGTATTAATATAATCTAGGCACCTTGATTAAGTAATGTGATTCAATAAAATGGTTAAATAACGGTTTCATAAATTATTAGTCAAGTATTAGTTTTTTCGAGTGAATAGTGTTTTTAAATTAAAAATTAAATTAAAAATATTTATAAAATTATTTTTATAAAATGGATTTCATTTTTGAACTCAGAGCATCGATATTATGTTAAGGTAATTTTTGGGGATTTTTCTGAAAAAAATGAATTTTCGGTGAATAGTGTATTTATTTAAAAATTAAATTAAAAATATTTAGAAAATTATTTTTATAAAATGGAGTTCATTTTTGAAATCAGAGCATCGATATTTGGTTAAGGTGAAATTTTGGAATTTTTCTGAGAAAGTTGAATTTTCGATGAATAGTGAAAATATAGTTTTAGTGTTTCTGTATGTTTATTGACATCATAACTATGTCATGATGATGTCATGAGATATTTTAAGGGTTGACCGACCAAATGTGATGAATTATTGTATGGGGGACCCATGTGGTCAATACCATGGGCAAATACCATGGGCAAGCCCATGGTTTTTCCAAAACCACCAATAAGGTGTCCCTTGGCCATTAATGCCTTGTCCCCTCACTTTCCCTATAAATACCAAGTCATACTCTCATCCATTCGACTCCCAACTCTCCCCCAACTAAGCTCTGGTCACAATACCTCCCAAGGTGCCCCCAAGCCCTCAAGGTCCCAACCTTTGAGTTTTAAGAGTTACGTTTTAAGGTAAGGGATCCTACCTCTCTCTTTCTTTTCAAGTAATCTCTTTTATGTCATTTCTTTTATGCTTCATGCTCTTATGTTGGAGGATGTTATTTTATATTCCTCTTACTTACATTTTCATGTTAATAGGATGAGATACCCCCTCTTTCTCTCATCATTTCATTTTAAGAATGTTAAAGTGGCGCCGTTAGGCTGCCGAATTTTTAAGGGATTCTTTCACCCTTCTCATTTTCAAGTTCTATTTTCATGTCAAGTGTTTCAAGTTCCTTTTTATTATGTTGGGGTATGATCTCTAAATCTATCATACTGATCTTTTATATTCATATTATGATAGACCCTATTTTATCTCTTCAATTCAGTATTTTGAAGTTTTAAGTGGCGTCGTTAGGCTGCCGAATTTTTAAGGGATTCGTTCACCTTTCTCATTTTTCAAAGTTCTACTTTCATGTCAAGTATTTAAATTCCTTTTTATTATGTTGGTGTATGATCTATAAATCTATCATACTTATCTTTTATGTTCATATTATGAGATACCTTATTTTATCTCTTCAATTTAGTATTTTGAAGTTTTAAGTGGCGACGTTAGGCTGCTGAATTTTTAAGGGATTCGTTCACCTTTCTCATTTTTCAAAGTTCTACTTTCATGTCAAGTATTTCAAGTTCCTTTTTATTATGTTGGGGTATGATATATATATATATCATACTGATATTTTATGTTCATATGATGAGATACCCTATATGATCTTGTCAATTCATTTTTTTTTTGAAGTTTAAGTGGTGCCGTTAGGCTGTCGAATTTTTAAGGGATTCGGTCACCTTTCTCATTTTTCAAAGTTCTACTCTCATGTCAAGTATTTCAAGTTCCTTTTTATTATTTTGGGGTATGATAAATATATCTATTATACTGATATTTTATGTTCATATGATGAGAGACCCTATTTGATCTTGTCAATTCATTTTTTGAAGATTAAGTGATGTCGTTAGGCTGTCGAATTTTCATAAGAGAAATCTTATTTTTGTCTTCCTTTCATGTTCTTCATTTCATATGGTATATCTTTTAAATTTCATTACCACATTCTTAAATCCTTTATATTCTGTCCCCATACTGTTTTATGGATCGTTTATGATTGGGTGACCCATGTCCCCTCTCTTTTCAATGTTTTCTAAAAACCTCGTAACATAGCCGTTATGCTGCAGAATTTCTATCTCAAAATGTCTCTCTCTTATTCTCAAATTAATTTATTTTATTAAGTGAATACTCAAAGCTCTTTATCCTAAAGGGGTATTCACATATATACCAAAATTTTCTATTTTAAATTATGGGATTTACATACATGAGACCCGCTTTCCCTTTCTGTGGGTTTAAAGTGACATAAAGATCATGTCTTTAAAGAAGTTTTTAAAACGTTATGATTATGAAATGAAACTCATTTATTTTATACTATATGGGTTTTTTATGAAATTATTGATGATGATATATGTGGCTCACATGATAATAAAGTAAAATTTAAGGGTGCGCTCTGATAGCGCTCCAATGCATTGGGTAAAGACTTAATCTCTAGAGATGGCCATTTAGACTGATACCTTGGTGAATAACCTTGGTAATTTTTATTGACACCTTGGGGATGGACCTTGGTGAAACAGAAATGATTGTCTTTGTTAAATGTTGTAGCCACATCTTCAAGTTATGAAATACGTTATTTTTATTATGATATGCCTCATGATTTCATTCTCATGCCTTAAAGTTCTTTTCATGACTTTATTGATGTATCTCAAGTTCACATGTTAAATGTTTCCCTTGTTTCCCTTATTGGGCCTTCTGCTCACCCTTTCTTTTGATGTATGTACCCAAGTTATGAGATGCAATAATGAACCTAGGATGAACATAAGTATAAGGCTTTCAAGTGTTTAAGAATAATGTTTTTTTTGTTTCATGTATTAAGTTCCTGGTTTCCAAGACACTAAACCTTAGAGATCCTCAGCTTTGTATAATGTAATGAAATTTTATGTGAAAAAAAGGCGGGATGTTATAGTTGGTATCAAAGGATGGTTTAGTTATTTGTGGAAGTTAAGATATGAAAACTTTAGGAAAAACCCTATAGAAAAGTTTAAATAAAGGAAATCTTTCTAGTATTTTGGTGAGTATTGAGTAAGGGGTTTCCAAGAAAATACATCCCTGTCTGGATATGAGAAGGTTGAGGTGGATCTGGAACAGATGTACATAGTGGTAAAACCTGAAAACACCACTTTGATCTAGACTCGAACGGGAACTGGTACACAACAACGGGCCTTGCTGCACTCTTGGTTATGACACTCCTGGGGGATATGCTTTGGTAAATTCATAAGCTTAGTATGAACCATTATTAAAGGAAAAAATATAAAATAAAATAAAGATTCACATAAGAATATATGATCATGGATAACCTAGATTGAAACCTAGGGGATCACAAGTTAGGGTATACTTTTCTTCTACAAGTTATCCTTATATTCTTTAAGTTCCTTTTCATGATTATTGGATAAGTATTTAAGCCCCTAATTATACTTTCTTTTCTTAGTTAATGGTGGGAAATGGAAGAACATGTCCCAACAACCAATGTGATAGGAAATACGACGATTGCCGTATTAATATGACAGAGATGATTAGGGGATTAAAAGATGATTATTATTTTGGAAGGCATTTACTATTTTGGGGACCCTATATGATCGAGGTAAATAGATTACTACGGTATTTTTTGTTGAGGAGTAAAGGTTGACATATATTTTGAAGAATCGATGAATTTAAGGCAGACTTATAGTAATTTAGGTTACTTATAGAAATTATTAACCTATCTTGGGTAAAATATGTTTAGGTTATCTACTTTTGTTATAAGATGTTAGGAGTGGTTGATGTTGTTTGGAGATGAACAATGAAGTTTATTTTGGAAGACTATGTTATCAAATCCTTCTTGTATTTGGGTTTCAATCTTAGTTTGGTTTATTTTGAGGAATTTTAAGAATAGTTATTTATGGAATGATCTATGATGAACATTGGGTAGTACCGTGGAACTTTGAAGATTTAAAGTAGTTTCCCTTCCTCTAGGGTTCTTTCTTTTGGAAGAGTCGTTTTATGTTACCCTTTCTGTTTTTGGGATAATGTTTAAAGATATAAGAAATAGATAGTTAATCTTCAGTGGATTATGTGATTCTCTATAAGATGATTATTGTGCTTTGATGAGACCAAGTAGTTTTGAATGCTCATCGTTTGGAGAAAAGATTAGTTTTGGTAGAAACTTATTAAAGGATTAAACTCTAATGGAAGTTAGGTATATTTCCTTATTTTTTTATTCTTTGTAGTAAATGAATTCCTCAAAACTATGAAAAGGAACGTAAAACAAAAACGTTGTCTGTTAACGTTTCCTACTAGGTAATCAAAGACCATTTACACACATCATCAGTTTGTGATTTTCTTATTGTTAACTTTCTCCTAATCATGTTTTCTATCACTCTCTCTCAGAACTTGACCCTTTGTTTTTTTCTTCCATATCCATGTTTTCCTACATGGAAACCTAGTATGGGTTAAATCGGGTGACCTTTGTACTTCCTTTTATTTCTTTTAAAGAAATAGTGTTGCTGAATCTTTTTCTGATTTGGGACTTTCAATGGAATTTCAAAACCCAATTTTAAAAATTGCGAGGACGCAATTTCTTAAGGGGGGAAGATTGTAACGACCCAAAATTTTGAATAAATCTTGTTTCTAAATTTTGTGTGTTATTTTATTTTTCATACTCAACAAAACTGTTTCATTTGATGACATGAGTATAATAAAAATGAGACTGTTGGGTTTTGACTATTATATGACCGTTAGTCAGTATGACCGTTGAAAACTGAATGTTGCGACTTTTGTCTCTAAATACAAGTGACCTTGGTTAATTAATATAGAAAGGAGATTTGATGGCCTCATCCAGTAGTCTCGGGCCAATCGAAGCCCATCTAACGGAACTTGGGAAGGAGGTAGCACCACTGGGCTTTGCTCTGGACCAAACCCAAGCCGAACTTCATCGTGTGAAGCTAGAATGGAATCGCCTTCGCGAGAAGTTAAAACTGATAGAAATTACTACTCGTGCGATGTTTGCCGATCCTCCCTCGGTTTATCTCACCTTAGCACACCTTACACTTAGGTCCTATGCTGGTGTGATAAGGGGCTATGTAAGGACACCGTAACTGCCTTGTGTAATCCTTTGTTTTAAATAAAAATTTTGATTTATTCTTATGATGAAGTTTATAAATTTTCAAATGTCCGGATAAATATAGCATGCATATTTTTGATGAATTTTAGAGAAAGGATATTTTAAAAATGTTTATGTAAACCTTAAATAATTAAAAATGTGTAATTATTTTCAAAAAATGGTCTTCTGCAATTATGTTCAGTACGAAATTTAGAGTCTAATAAGATCAACTTAATTTTTGATGAATAGTAAATTATGAATAGTGATTTTATGCTTAGGATTAGTAATGTGACCAAATGGATTAGTAATCTCACTTAAAGAAAGTATTAATATAATCTAGGCACCTTGATTAAGTAATGTGATTCAATAAAATGGTTAAATAACGGTTTCATAAATTATTAGTCAAGTATTAGTTTTTTCAGGTGAATAGTTTTCTTAAATTAAAAATTAAATTAAAAATATTTATAAAATTATTTTTATAAAATGGATTTCATTTTTGAACTCAGAGCATCGATATTATGTTAAGGTAATTTTTGGGGATTTTTCTGAAAAAAATGAATTTTCGGTGAATAGTGTATTTATTTAAAAATTAAATTAAAAATATTTAGAAAATTATTTTTATAAAATGGATTTCATTTTTGAAATCAGAGCATCGATATTTGGTTAAGGTGAAATTTTGGGATTTTTCTGAGAAAGTTGAATTTTCGATGAATAGTGAAAATACAGTTTTAGGGTTTCGGTATGTTTAATGACATCATAACTGTGTCATGATGATTTCATGAGATATTTTAAGGGTTGTCCGACCAAAGGTGATGAATTATTGTATGGGGGACCCATGTGGCTAATACCATGGGAAAATACCATGGGAAAGCCCATGGTTTTGCCAAAGCCACCAATGAGGTGTCCCTTGGCCATTAATGCCTTGTCCCCTCACTTTCCCTATAAATACCAAGCCATCCTCTCATCCATTCGACTCCCAACTCTCCCCCAACGAAGCTCTGGTCACATTACCTCCCAAGGAGTCCTCGTAAGGTTCCCCCAAGCCCTCAAGGTCCCAACCTTTGAGTTTTAAGAGTTACGTTTTAAGGTAAGGGATCCTACCTCTCTCTTTCTTTTCAAGTAATCTCTTTTATGTCATTTCTTTTATGCTTCATGATCTTATGTTGGAGGATGTTATTTTATATTCCTCTTACTTCACTTTTCATGTTCATATGATGAGATACCCCCTCTTTCTCTCATCATTTCATTTTAAGAATGTTAAAGTGGCGTCGTTAGGCTGCCGAATTTTTAAGGGATTCTTTCACCCTTCTCATTTTCAAGTTCTATTTTCATGTCAAGTGTTTCAAGTTCCTTTTTATTATGTTGGGGTATGATCTCTAAATATATCATACTGGTCTTTTATGTTCATATGATGAGATACCCTATTTTATCTCTCCAATTTAGTATTTTGAAGTTTTAAGTGGCGATGTTAGGCTGCCGAATTTTTAAGGGATTTGTTCACCTTTCTCGTTTTTCAAAGTTCTACTTTCATGTCAAGTCTTTCAATTCCTTTTTATTATGTTGGTTGTGATCTCTAAATCTATAATACTGATCTTTTATGTTCATATGATGAGAGACCCTATTTGATCTCTTCAATTCAGTATTTTGAAGTTTTAAGTGGCGCTGTTAGGCTGCCGAATTTTTAAGGGATTCGTTCACCTTTCTCATTTTTCAAAGTTCTACTTTCATGTCATGTATTTCAAGTTCCTTTTTGTTATGTTGGGGTATGATATCTATATTTATCATACTGATATTTTATGTTCATATGACGAGATACCCTATCTGATCTCATCAATTCATTTTTGTTGAAGTTTAAGTGGTGCCATTAGGCTGTCGAATTTTTAAGGGATTCGGTCACCTTTCTCATTTTTCAAAGTTCTACTCTCATGTCAAGTCTTTAAAGTTACTTTTTATTATGTTGGGTTATGATCTCTATATCTATAATACTGATATTTTATGTTCATATTACAAGAGACCCTATTTGATCTCGTCAATTCATTTTTTGAAGATTAAGTGACGCCGTTAGGCTGCCGAATTTTCATAAGAGAAATCTTATTTTTGTCTTCCTTTCATGTTCTTTATTTCATATGGTATATCTTTAAAATTTCATTACCATGTTCTTAAATCCTTTATATTCTGTACCCCTACTATTTTATGGATCATTTATGATTGGGTGACCCATGTCCCCTCTCTTTTCAATGTTTTCTAAAAACCTCATAACATAGCCGTTATGCTGCAGAATTTCCGTCTCAAAATGTCTCTCTATTATTCTACAATTAATTTATTTTATTAAGTGAATACTCAAATATATTTATCCTAAAGGGTTATTCAAATATATACCAAAATTTTCTATTTTAAATTTTGAGATTTACATACATGAGACCCGCTTTCCCTTTCTGTGGGTTTAAAGTGACATAAAGATCATGTCTTTAAAGCAGTTTTTAAAACGTTATGATTATGAAATGAAACCCATTTATTTTATGCTATATGGGTTGTTTATGAAATGATTGATGATGATATATGTGTCTCACATGATAATAAAGGAAAATTTAAGGGTGTGCCCTGATATCACTCCAATGCATTGGGTAAAGACTTAATCTCTAGAGATGACCATTTAGACTGATACCTTGGTGAATAACCTTGGTAATTTTTATTGAAACCTTTGGGATGGACCTTAGTGAAATGGAAATGATTGTATTTGTTAAATTTTGTAGCCACATCTTCAAGTTATGAAATACGTTATATTTATTATGATATTCCTCATGATTTCATTCTCATGCCTTAAAGTTCTTTTCATGACTTTATTTATGTATATCAAGTTCACATGTTAAATGTTTCCCTTGTTTCCCTTAATGGGCCTTCTTCTCACCCTTTCTTTTGATGTATGTACCCAGGTTATGAGATGCAGTAATGAACCTAGGATGAACATAAGTAGAAGCCTTTCAAGTGTTTAAGAAGAATGTTTTTTTTTTCATGTATTAAGTTCCTGGTTTCCAAGACACTAAACCTTAGAGATCCTCAGTTTTGTATATTATAATGAAAGTTTATGTGAAAAAAGGCGGGATGTTATATTTATGGTTTTAAGACCCATGACTTTTCCAAATGTGATGCTTTGTCACTCGATATGTGGGTTGTCCTATTTCTAAAACCACATTAATATAATTACTATAAAATTTCCAAAGTTTAATAACCCAAAATTTCCTAAACATCAAGGATAAGATAAACCATAAAGGTTCCCAATATGTTTAACCTTATTCCCAAAAAGTAATTTGATTCTTCCTTTAATAATGTTTTTCACTAAAACATATACCAATCCAATGGGTTTTATTTCCATAAATGCCCCCAAAAATATCCTTAATCTTAGCAGACTCCTATTACAAAAAACCTAAAAAGGATGGTATAAGAAATTGAACTTATGATAAATATTATAACCATAAACCCATGATGGTATCCATAATGCTTAAGTTAATGAAGACATATAATCTTCCAAAATTAACACTATCCTTATATGCTTTAAGAATCTTATAACCAAAATACAATTTGTAAAAATACTTATACAATATAAATTTAGAATCCCAATACATAAATACTTTAACCATTTTATTTCAATGTAGTTATTTAATTATTATAGGGGTTAATATTTAGAAGAGTGAATTTATATGAATAATTCCTAAGTTCCCAACATTTAGGGAAAGGAAATATAAATGTTCCCTAGGATGATATTTATTACCTCCCATCACACTCTTTATTTTTTTCCTCATCAATTAATTTATTTAAGAACTTATTTTATGTACAAAAAAACATTTTCCCATTCTTTGATACATCTTAGGTTTAACATAGGTCATTGATTTTAATTATATATTCAAATATTTAATAATGGTTTGTAATGAAAAATTTAATTCTAAAAACTTATCCCCTGGGAGTATCAAACCAGGTGTACAATAGAGAATATAACCCAATGATAGACTTTAGGATTGACTCAAGAATTAGTTAGTATATTAAAACAGATACAAGTAATCTCATCCTGATACCAACTATGAGGACCCCAACCCTAGTTTCTCAGAGATAGTGTCTGCTTTATTACATTGTCACTAGATACAAGGAATATCATCCTGAAGGACTGAATAGTTTCATAGTATTGGTAAACTAGATACATACATGATTACCATATTAAATTTGAATATAAAAAATTAAACAATTTTTTTGAGAATATCATTACCCCCACTATCATATCCTTGCATATCATTCTTAGTATACTTCCCAAATTTCGGTAAATGAAAACAATATAAGGGTGAGATCAAATACTCAGTAAGAGTTATTTAATGTGGAAGCTATCATGATTAAATAAATAATAATATATGGAAAGTTAAATATCTAAACACACATGTAATTTAATAAATAAATTTAATTTCATGATTATACAAGGAATAATAAAAATGGCTAGGTAAATAACTGAACACACATTCCATTTAAATAACATTACTATCATTAATAGAAAACTAATAATAAATATGTAAAGTTAAATAAAATAATACACATTCCATTTAAATTACTTAACTATTACTAATAGATAAGGTATAATCAATATGGAAAGGTAAATAAATAAACACACATGCCATTTAAATAACTTTACTATCATAAATAGATAAGGCATAATAAATATGGAAAGATAAATAACTGAAAAGACATCCATTTAATCAATAAATGAGAATAAAATGCATCCAAAGATAATTTCATCATGAAAATCTAAGGAATAATGACAATTTATTTTTTAATAAAGTAAATTCTTAATTATTAGACATCATGATCCTAAGAATCATGATTCATATTTTGTCAAGAACTTTTACAAGACAACATAAAAATATGTCTTAAAATTAATTGAATGTTATATTATAAATTTTAATCATGAGACTACTAATGCATCAAAGGGATATATAATTTCAGTCCCTACCCAAAATTGCATGTCTATGTAATTCCTCATATATTGAATAATTTATTTAATTCACGAATAATGTGATTTATCATCAAATATCCTTATTGAGTAAAGAATATTGATTTATAAATATTTACCAGATAAAAAATAACATTAAATGTAGAAGACCTTATGTCGAAATGATATATGATTTAAGAAATAAAAATATCCATGATGAATAATATGGATTTTTAGGAGAAATTTAATTTCCAATGATCATAGGAAAGTGAATATTTCAAGGGAAAGTTAATGACTACAAAAATAAATTATGAAAGTGTATGTAAATACTTTCTTTAGTAAAAATGATCCAAAACCATCCTTAAAAATAATAAGGATGATATCAATACAACATATTCCTAGTGTATTATATGTAAAATAAAGGGTTGTTGTCATTGATGAATAGTAATACCATAAAAATATCTTTAAAAATATTCATGAGTAAAATATCATTTTCATCTTGAAAATAAACTTTTAAAACTAAAAGTTCACAAAATATTTTTAAAATAATTTTCTATGAAAATAACCTTTGTATCATATAAAATAATCTATAAAATTATTATTGGTTGGGACAGTTGTAAATTATTTTCACGTTGTACACATTAAAAAAATATTCCTTTTAATTTTCGGGTAAAATCCCAACGGGCCTCATTTTGAAAACAACATGATTATTCCTTTAAAAAAATTGAAAAGTTATAACAGTTCAAAAAGAATTATTAAATTTTTTAAAATGGTTAAATAAAATTTTAATTTTTTATAAAAACATAGATTTGGAAGAAAAGAATTTTTAAACAAAGAGAGGAATAAAGTTGAATTTTCTTAAAAACATTTTCTCAATAATACCAATGAGTGGTAAAATGGTACTATTAAATGAAAAATTCATTGATAATAAGAGAATAAGGAAATTAAATGGGTTTATTATGAAATGATCAAATAATTTCTTTCAATGTAAATTTAGGAATAAAAAATATCAATTAAAATGAGATAATAAAATAAACCCTTACAAAGATCAAAATGTTGAAATGAAAATTAACCAATGAATAAATTACATGTATAAAATTTAAATACACATAAAATAAGTGGATATACAACATTATATAATAAAAATTCACTACATATATAAACATAGACTATCAAATACAAAAAAAATTAATATATCCCAATAAAATGAAATTGAGTTATGAAAATAATTACCACTTGGTAATTTGAAAGTCAAATAACCTTGGATGTGGTAATTGAAATTGAGACTTAAAATACTAATAATTATTAATGAATCGTGATATTTCATGTCAAAGGGGTAGTATAGACACCATATAAAATAAATTATGTGCATCACATTACAATATTTCACAATGAATGGAAATTGAGGTGAAGTCCCTTACCCCATGCTTTCGTTCCATTGAGTATGATATAACCTTCTATATAATTGTTTTAATAATTTTATTAATTTATACCATAATAATAATTGTTATTATTATAATATCATATGTGATCATATTATAACATCTTATCACCCATTACATTTGTAATTATTAGTACATTGTTTTAGACTCTATGGAGAGAATCGGGAGCGGCGATGGTGAAGAATGGTAACCTAACCCTAACATCATGGTCGATGAAGCAGCCCCTCCTCCTCCTTCGGGGGAGGGGTCTCACCCGAATCCTGCTGATGATGCTCTGGGAGTCCGGTCCGGGGGCCAAGGTCCTTTTTGTCATCCAGGTACGGCCTCTCCTCTCTTTCCCAGCATAAATGTTGCTCCGAAAGTCCTTGGCCGCATCAATGGCCAGCCCGTGTTTCCAATCTCCGTTCATGAATTCGATGAAGCGTCTTAAATGTTTTCCACATCCTTGGTTGTGAGATTTGTGTGGAGACGGCCTATGGTGGAGGTCTTTTCCAAGCACGTTAATGAGGAATGGGGACTGACTCATCGAGTGTCTGTTGGGATTTTGGGGCTGCGACAAATCCTCCTCGGCTTCGCTGGTGAGGATGATCTGATTAGAGCCTGGTCAAGTGCTAGTAGATCTATTCATGGTTTTTATTTTCACCTCCTCCGTTGGTCTTTTGATCTTCACATGAATCGGGACTCACCAACCTCGGCGATTTGGCTTCAACTTCCTGGGTTGTCGCTGCCTTTCCAGAACCTTGGACTCTTACGGTCAATTGGGAACTCCATTGGACGATTTCTCTTTTGCGATCATCGGACGACTTCACCCTCACACCCAATGGTTACGTAGATCTTCATTGAAATGGAGTTAGCACATCCACCTCTGGATCTGGTGTGGATCGTGATTGAAGGAGAGTACAGATATGCTCAATCCATTCTCTATGATTCATGGGTCAATCTTTGCTCCTTCTGTCATAGGCAGGGACACTGGGTCTCTGAATGCCGTAAATATGCTAAAAATGGGGGCAATGATGGACCTTCAGAATCAAATGAGGCGCCTGTATTGAATGTGGTGAGGTGTGAGGTCTGTTCTGATCCAGATGAGAATGAGCAAAGGGTTGAGGATATGGAGATTTCTCCTTCTGGTGGGCGGGAGCAGCAACTCGTGGAGTTTCGGCATGGGGGCTCTCTGATTAATGAAACCCATCAGGAGGCCATGAGGAAGGATGTACTTGGGATTTCTGAGCAGAGGGTGAGTGTGGATGCATCTACCATGGGATGTGTTGTGGTGGAAGAGCAAACTCACCTTGCAGCAGGGTGTGAGGCTAAGCAGAATTTTCATGAAGGGTCTGTTGTGCATGTTGTTGTGGTGAAGGAAGTGCGACCTGATTTTAATCCGTCGGTGAAGCAGGTCTTTGACCGTCTGAATTCAGATCTTAGGAGCTAGAAGAGGCATGTGGCGGATGACACTAGAGCACAACAGTTGCAAATGGTAAATGTTCCTACTTGTAACCAGTTTGAGGGATTAGTGAGTGAGAATGGTGCCCCCATGGAGGAAGGCCCGCAAGAGACTGGCCCAGATAAGTTGCTGAGTGATTCCTATTATCAACCTGTAGTAATCAAGGATAAAATGGGGAAGAAGACCCTGTATGGTCTTGGAAATGAGGTTCCACTTCAATGTCTTGCTCCAATTGATACTAACAGGGAAGCGCAACAGCCAGGAGGAGGATGTCTATCTGCGCCAGAGGGTAATTTGATTAGAGGAAATGATGGCTGTCAAATGACGGATCATGTACACATCAATGGAAGATGGGGAAATGTATCTGATAGTGACAAAGAAAACGTTAATGTTGTCTCCAAACAGTCCTATAATGATATTGTGAAAGGCGGAAAAAATAAGGTGTCTGCAAGTGACGGCGGTATGACTGCTCCACCAAGGGGAAGGCCGAGGAAAGATTATTCTTACCTGCTGAATCCGATGTCTACCAGATCATCCTCCAAGAGGGAGAATTGTCCCGGGGCTACCACTGGTTTGAAAAAGGGAATGCAATCCTCTAAGGATTTTATTTCTTTGGAAAAGTTGAATTTGAGAAAGAAATATGCCAAGATTCTGAAGCACTATGAAAGCTCGGAGTGGGAATCAGCTTTTGCAGATGAAGCAGCTTATCATCAGTATGGTGACGGGTATGCTGTTTTCTGATATGTTGTTGTTTTTCAGGTGTGTTGTACTCTTTTGCTGCACTTTTCCTTTATTTTAATAAATGGTCAGAGGTCTTCCTCTGACTGAGCTTTCCTACTTATCACCCATTCATTAATAATATTTCATTATTTTCATTGTTTTCGGGTGTTAATTATCTTGTTTTCTCATTCATGTTTTGTTATTAATGTTATAGTTCTTGTTCATACTATATTTTTACATAAACACAAGAATAATATTAATGTTATAAATATAATTTGTTTCACTATATACATTTTTATAATCATTATTTAAACTTGACCATAGAGAGTGGATCACATCGCTTTGTGGAGAGAGTAGGTCATACGTACACACGAGCGATATAATCATTTCCTTAATGGTTGAAAGGATAAGGAAGTGAATTATATAATAATTTTAAAAAATCAATATAATTTCATTTATATCACATATATTCATTAATTTTATCCTTATAACCTTCAATGTAAAGGGTAAGTGAAAAACGAATCACATCGTGAGGCAGTAGTTTGTCGTACACATGATTGAGAATATTGTAATTTAAATGGAATGGAAAGTAAGAAGTTATATGATATATTATAATTAAATAAGTATAATAATATCCTTAATATCATATAAATGTGTTAATTTAATCATTATAACCTTCTTGGAAAGGTGGTTATGGAAAATGAAATACATCGGTTCACGAGGTGGTAGTCTGCCGTACACACGATCGACAATTTTGTTTCCCATTTGATGGAAGAGGAGATGTATATATTTCACACCCTTAAAATAATAACACATAATTATATGGAATATATTTAGGTTATTATATTATTAGGTTTTAACAGTATTTTAAATACGTGGAAGAAAAAAAACAAAATAAAAATGTTCATTTAAGATCGTTGGTTCTTCTTCGACAACTTCTTTAGGTTTGGACAAAATCTTCCCTAGGATGGATTTATGATAAAAAGGGATCTAAAATGTTGATAGGGGTTAATATATTGATTTGAGAAGTGATTGTATGAAACAAATGGATTTAAAATTGTGAATAGGGGAGGAGAGTGAGTGACCTTTTATAAGTGGGGGGAAATGACACACATGAAATTTTTGAAAAGAATAAATTGCACCCATGTTTTTATCATAAAAAAGAATCCAAAATGGGAAATTATCAGACCTTATAGGTTATAATGTAGAAATAGCTGCATAAAATGGGTTTTGAATAATTTTTAGGTCATTTTAACTCTTATATTTTTAGTTTAACCCCCGCTAAATGGATCTTTTACCTTTACCGTGATAATTAATCTTTACTCCTTTTACTATTCATAATAGTAAAAAATTAATATGAAATTATTAGATAATATAAAATTTCTACTTAAAAATATGGAATCCATTTTTTCAAAATTTGACTCATAGAAGTGAAAGAATCAAATTTAAAATTAGACCCACAGGCGTCACCAAAAAGTGAGTTTCCAAAGAGAAATTATATATATATATATATAAGGTTTGAATATAAATATTCAATATGTAAATGATTCCAATGATGTAAATTATTAAATTTTTAATATAATTGAAATAATTTTACTTTAAAACCAATTTAAAATATAATGTAACCTGTAAAATTATTTAATAGAAAATACACTTTTCAATAAAATTCATATTTTCACTATTCATCGAAAAATGAAACTTTTTAGAAAAATATCAAAAAATAAACCCTAATAAAATTATGAAATTATGTTTTTTAAAATACATTTTATAAATTTTTAAAAAATTAATTTTAAATTATGGTTGTAAAGAGTGACTGAAACATTTTTTTGAAAATACAGTTTTTCATAAAACATTTCTTTTTTCTTTTAAATGGTTCTTATTTTATTTCCAATCAAAAGATAACCATAATTTTAATAATTTAGTTGGTACTATTCATACCATCCAATTTAATATATAGGTTATAATAGTATTCTATATTGATGTGGCCTTATTTTTATATAGTTTTGCCACATCGTTTTATTTAATTTTTATTGATTTAATTATTTATTTTTACATTTTTTATTAAATAATCACACTTTTGTATTTTTGTAACTAAATTTGTTAAGTAATCAGTTTTTTATAATTAATTGTGTGTTTTTAGTAATTAAAGTAATTAATCACTGACTTGCTTTAATTTTATAAGTTTTGTAAATTATTATTTAGTTCAGAAGCCGTGGAACTGCGTCGCCGATGAGAATCGTTGAGGCTCTGCTGGAGCTGTGGATTTGCACCGTGGACCGAGGCAGAACCGAAGCAGAGCCACGGGCTGTAGCCGAGGTGAAGTTGCATGCGAGGAGAAGGTCGGAGCTGTGCTGTCTCCTGGAGTCGCATCGCGTTCGGAGAAGGATGCCACCGGAACTGCTTGCGCCGAGGAGAACCCGCCTCCGCCTTCCGCCGGGTGGAACCAGCCGATACACCAGCTGAAGAAATTCCCCCCACCCTCTAGGGTTGCGCCGATTTTGGGAGGGAAGAAAAATAAATAAAAAAACTAAAACTTAAAACTAACTAATCTAAATTCAAAACTAAAATAATAATTAATAAGAAATAAAAATAAATATATAAAATTATGTTATAAAACCAGAATAAATTAATTATAATAATAATATTTTAACTTGAATAATTAACAATAACTTTGATAATATAAATTAATTAAATACAAAACTATAAATTAATTAACTTAATAAATCATCTAAATTTTATTTTAATTTTTTTAAAATTAATTATAACAATAAAATTAGAAAAATAAAAATAATTGACCTAATTTATTAAATCTTTAATTACTTAATTACTTATGTGTTAACTTATAATTTTTAATAATTATTAACATAATTAAATTAATGAATTTTTAATAAACATAAGTTTTACCATAATGATATTAAATCAAATAAATAATGTCAAATTAAATATTTATTAATTAACATTAACTTTTTAATAAGTAATTTATGATTAAATTTCAAAAAATAATATTAATATTAATTTTTATTCATGTTTTTAATTTTTTTTGTCTTTGCCTCTATTTTGCAGGTTCATACAAGTAATGTAATCCCGTACAGTTTCACACAACAAAATTACCAGAGTTTGTTATAGGGGTAAAGATTAAACGATGTGAGTTTGACTGAAAAAATGCACATTTATCGAGCGAACGTGAAGAGACAACCTAAGTCGGTGGAAGGCTGTGGTGACAAGTAGAGCATGATAGCAGACTATTTAAGAAAGTAGCGGTAGAAATTGAGGGGGAGATACAATCATTCGATCATTCACTTCCATCCAGAGTGAGAACTTTGGAAAAATCTTGGAGCACTTCTGGGAGAACTACTTCCTAGAGACCTCAAGACCAGGAGCAGCTGTTATTCGAGTTAGAAGAGAGAGATATCTTCCTATGTTCTACATCAATTTTATTTCTTTGTAATCGAATGATTTTAGTTTACGTAATAGAGATAATGTTAGGATAATTCTTCTAGTTCGGGGATAAATTATAGTCACCTGGGCTTCTTTCCTCTTCCTTCTCACATATCATTTAGAATGTGATCAGAATTGATCAGTGAGATTAGTTCTGAACACATTCAACCGCATCATGCCACTAGCACTTAATTTCTAAACTTCACAATCATTCGACGAGTCTGATTGTGGATACATTTCTTTAGAATTTAATTCAAAATGAAAACTTCAGAACTAATGGTGAGTATGTTCTGTTGTACTTTTTAATTCAAAATTCTGTAGTTGAACCTTTCTTGGAGTGGAGAACTCCATGATTGTTCGACCTGAGCAACTTATCTTCTAGTGAGGGAAATAAGTGACTCCTTTTTCAGTGGACATGTTTGCAATCATTATTGTGAGAATAAATACTTTTAAAACCAGTAGAATAATGTTTTTCCCCTGGAATTTTACTTTGATTGTTCATTTATCAACATTCTTTATTTTTGTTGTTCACTATTCTCAATCTGTTTTCTGCTTCATCATTGTCTATATCAAAAATTTAAAAATGTTGTGTTACTTTACCGATTTATAAATTCACAAAAATATATATAAAAAGTATTGAAAAAGAAAAATGTAGTTAGTTTTCCCCCATTGCTTACAACAGTAGGGTCTTTTTTGAAAAAAATTAGAAGAATAGTGGTTTAATTGCCTTTCCTGAGGGTTCGAACTTTCTTTCCACATATAAAGTAGTTAACAGGATTATAAATTTCAAACTTTGACCAAATTCAATTATGGTCGGGTCATATATTATGTTTCATTATGACTCGAGGTTGCTTATTTTTCAAGCTATCAGAGAGATTAAATTTAACAAAATATATTTTTTAGCCATTTAAGCCCAGTGTTGTGGTTCATATACACTATCAAACCTAATTTTCTTTTTTAAAGTCTTAGGGTGTAAAAGAGTTGCCTTTTTACCCACTACATCCTAGTAAATTAGAATTTTTTGCTTCCTACCATAAAGGGATTCACAACGAGATACCTGATTGCCTGAGTGAAAACTATTATTATAAGAAAAATAAACCAGACATGTGTGTTGATAAAAAACACATTTTAAATATATAGAACATACACAAAAGATATCTTATAGTGTTTTAATGGACCTATTATAGTTGTTCTCTATTTGAGTATGATATGTAGTGCTAAATTTCAATTTCATATTCTAATCTTGCAGAAGACTTCCCCAAAAGTTTCCGTTAAACCTAAAATCCTAATCAGATAAAATAGAATTTGGTACTCCATGAAACATTACCACTTCCATAATTTATATCATTCCAAGTTGATAAAGAGAGAGATATCCACTTATTTTAATTAAATGTGTGGACTACGTAAGGAAATTGGATATAACTCTCATAGCATTGTATCTTTTAGATGTTGGGGGGGGGTGATGATGAATTCTATTGTTATGTTTTCCTGTTTAAATTTTTACATGGGTAATGGTTATAAAATACCATTAGACTTGTATCTCACATTCATAACTTACCAATTTACCAAAAATCAAGATTTATACTCTAAAATATCCATGTTAATGTTTTCCCATAAGAATTACTCTTTCAGATCTCTATACATCTTAATACTTGAAAGATGAATAAATAATGATACACTATAAGATTAATCCAACAACTCCTTAAAATATGGTATTTATGGGACACATAATCAATTCTAGAAACTTATCATTCCATCACAATGAATATTGAACTCAAGAACATTTATCACCTTCTTATATAGTTACACATATTCCTTGTACACCTTCTTAATCCTGAATTTTATAGATGGTAGAACATTCATTAGAGAAAGATAATATTTTTCCTCATTCCTATTGATTTCTACATCAATATTTTTCCAATCATTAAGTATTGGGTCTCTTTAAATCTTTATCATGAAAAAATATGCAATGTTTTTTAGACTTAGAATATCAACCAACCTGTTCACCTTCCCAAGGTTGTAATGTATTCAGTAGTCATAATCACTAATCAAATCTAAAAATTTCATTTGGACCATAATCATTTCCTCCAATGTGAATATATACATCAAGATTTTATTATCCCTATATATATCACGTCTTTCACTATAAAGAAAATTCCTCAATAGTTTCAATGAAAAAAATAATACTGCTCTATCCAAATCCTGAGTTGAGTAATTATGATCACGAATTTTAAATTGGTGTGACACATAAGCTATCACTATATAATTATTCTTGAGGATGCATCCCAATCCCTTCTTCAATGCATCACTATAGATAAAAAAACCCTTCTTTATTATGGGGTAGTTTGGGAATAAGTGCACTGAACATCCTTCTCTTTTGTTCTTTGAAATTTTCTCGATCTTTATCTATCTAAAGGAACAAGTATCACTTTGTAGTCAATAGATATATTGAATTATATATCCATGATAAATCCATCAAAAATCATCATTTTTTATCCAACCAACTGAATAAATATAGGTACCTTGGTCAACATGGTTGGATGAGGATTTTACTCAATAAATTTATTAATTGAAGGATCCACCGATATTTCATCACGTGGGAATATATTACCCAAGAAAAAAACCTTTTATAACCAAAATTTACACTTGGAATTTTTTTCATACAATTTATGCTTCCTAAAAGTCTTCAACATAATCCCCAAATGATCATTCTACTATTCTTTACAATTTTAACATATAATTATATCACATATAAATACTAAAATGAATAAATCAAGTTAAACTCTAAAGACTCTATTCATTAGATCCGTAATGATAGTGGGGTTATTGGTAAGTCCAAATGGAATTATTACAAATACATAATGACCATACCTTTTATGAAAGGTTGTATTTGGTATATCCTCCTTCTTAACATTCAATTGATGATATCCTAAATAAAATTTAATCATTGAAAATTATTGAAACTAATATAGTTGATCAAAAAATTTAAAAATATAGGGTATATTATCATTTTTATAGTGATATTGTTAAGTTCTTTTTAATAAATTAAGAGACACATTGATATATATTTATTCTTAACAAAAACATTAGGTTCACCCAATGGTGAAACTCTAAAATGAATGAATGTCGTATCTAGATTCTCCTATAATTTATTCTTCAACTATTGAAACTCAATCAGATATATTCTATACCGAGTCTTTGAAATATGTGTAAAAATAATCACGAGTCTTAATAAAAACTCAACTTCATGATTTAAATGTTGACTCATAATGTCATCAAAAAATAAATCATCATATTCCCCAAAAAAGTTATATATTCAATATTGATTTTCTCCCCATCCGTTTGCGATAAATAACCCTCATGAATATTTAGTAAGACACATATAATGGAATAAATTCCCATTTATAGTTCATGTTCATACGCACACCTATAGACAATCATAGGTTTATTCTGAATATCAAAAGTTATTTCTATATTCAATCAATTTATATGAGATCACTATAGAGAGATATTTTCAATGCTAAAAAAACACAACATTCCATCAAAGGAAGAATAATAATATTCTCATAGGGTGCATTATACAAAAATTAACATAATATATCAATATCTATAATAGATTATTAGTATTACTTAACCCTCAGGATCCACTAAAGTGATTTAAATATAATAAAACCTTCCATGGACTAAGAGTTATCACTTAGAGTTTGGATAATTCCCAAGTTCCCCATGTATAAGACATTGAACAATTAATGGTACCTTATGGTTGCCATTATTTCCCTCCATTGAAATATTCTTTTTTCCTTAGTAATTAGTTGCATTATGCCTTTCATTTTTACACATAAAACGTATTATTGTTCCTTTTAGATGTTTTTTTGGGTGATTCATCCCACATTATTGACATTTAGGAAGATGGATCTTCTTTCTTCCATGGTCATTATCAACCCAACTCCCATGAAACTCATTTTTTCCATTATTATGTGTTCCAATTAACTTACCCAATTTGATATTGTTAATAATATATCAAGATATATGGTTTTAAAAAATAATAATCTTTTTCATTCCAACTTGCATTTAATTTGGTGAATCATGAAGAAAATAATTACAGCATCTATCACATTTAGCGTTGACATGATTTCCTCTCATTCCTTCAATTTTCTAAACCAAAAAACATAGTTTGTGAAACAAAAATAAAAATAATGATAAATAATATATTCATAAAAAATCATTCACAAAATTTCTAAATCATGGATCTTTATTCTCAATATATGAAACCTTGGGTTTATCTAAGGTTATCAATGGTAATTATCTATTCAAATACTTCATAATGGATCATACTGAAAATGTGAATTATACTATGAATATTCCTCGATAGGTTCTATCCAAGTGTTCCATCTCAATCCCACTCATCAAACATTGGTGATTATTGAGTTAATATCTAATGCACCCCTTTCAGGGTTGTTACCGCTCATTTCATCTGTTCCACAACCACATCCACTTTTCGGTATCCAAAAAAGATTCATTTCTAGGGAAAACACATTCTTTTCCTTAACAAAACATCAGAATGTTCTATTGTAAATTGAATTATCTTAAGGGTTCATTCTAAATTTTTCTAATCAAAATCTCTAATAATAACTACACCATTATTTGATACCATCTTAGGTGACCCAAACAAAACATTCAAAAATATTGCATCATTTTAGATGAATATTCAATACATTTCACAATAATACATGATTGAGGAAAATAAATGTTTAGTTCCTTTAGATAATATATATATAATAAAATTATTTCATTGGACATATTTATAATCTCATACAAAGTTCTTCCCTCATACAAAACTTATTATACATTTTATACTTAATAACTTTCTTCATAACCTAAGGAAAATGAAAATTAATAAAGGGTGAGATCAGATGATCAGTAAGGCTAACATAGGATATATCAATCAATGATCATAAGTGAGGATAAGTATAAGGTTATTTAACATGATCATAATATAATAAATTCATACTCAATCAGTTAAAAATATTTAATCATGAATCATAACATAATTGTTTTCATAATAAATGACATAAGTTATAAAAAGCCGAATTTTTAATGATCAGTCATGATCCCTGATAATAAATCATAATCATAAGTCATAATTTAGGACATTCACATAAGAATAAGAAATCATTTCCATAGTTAAGTCTCCATTCCAGGGCTACCATAGCAGATTATGTTAACTCTCCATTCTATATTTTTATTATTTAATGTTCACTTCCATGAATATCTTAGGGGAATGATTCCTTTAACAAACAAATTTTACTCCTCATTTGAGTCATTATTTTTTGTGATATAATTATTTACCAAATACATTATAAGTATATGTAATATCAGATATAACTATTACATAATAAAAATTATACATATGTGTTTCACAAGATTATAAAACAATCATCATGCCATCATATCAGAACCTATGGAAAATAAATTATTTTTTATAAGAAAATAATCATCATATAATCATAAGCCATCCAGAGAAAGGAAGTTGATGGTATCATAAGAGTATTTATCATCTCAACCTATCTTAATTAATATTTGGGAATGAAATGAGTTTCATGTAATCATCCTAATATCATCATCATTACAATTGATCTAGAAATTTAGATGGTATCAAAAAGAGTATACCCTCAGTGAAACATAATAATCATTAAATTATTTTAAAAATATGAAAATAACTTCAATATAACATTAGTACAATTCTTTAAAAACATAATAAAAATATCCTTTTATTTTGATAAAATTCTAACTAAATATTCTCAAAATTTTGAAAATATTATTAATTTTGATAATAAACTTGAATTTTTTTAAAATAATCTTCAAAGAAAATAATAGTAATGAGTATGGGAAAGTCTTTTCATAACCTATACGTTAAAATAAAACATTTTTTCACACTCGTGTAAAAAGTCAAAAATGAATCATTCAAAAAATGTTTTTTAAAAAGGTTTCATTTTAAACCATTGTAAATAAAGTTAAAGGTAATGAAAATTAAAATTTTAAAACATTTCAAGTATAGGTAAAAACTACCATAAAACAATTTTAATAAGGATGTACATGGATGAAAACATTCATCAACAAATGAGTAAATAAGGCTGGATTTCATTAAAAACATTTTCCCGATCATATTAAGTACTAAAGAGACAAAAATGGTACTGATATATAAAAATTTAATGAATAACCACATGAGAATAAAATATATTGGGTTTGAAGGATAATATCCATATAATTTCCCTCAATGGAAATTTATCATTAACAATCCCAAAAATAAATGACATTATAATAGAAACCCTCACGTCAAGTACCATATTCCTTCATAGGCATTAAAAATATGGTATAATAAAAATATATTTATTTTAAATATTTATATAACTATAATCACACATAAAATACAATATATCATACCTTTATAATTTAAAATTATACTTTAATTAATAATTTCATCATTTAAATAAACATTTGAAAAACTGGTCTGTTTTCCATGCATATTTTGGTTCGATTTTTTTAGTACTCATGCCTTGGTCATAGTTTTATCTTATAAAAAATATTTAACTTGACATAATTATCATATCTATTTATTATATAATCCTTCATAACCATTCATATAAAGTGGTGATGATAAATTAATTACATCACTTCATGAAGAAGGTAGTTCGTATGTATGCACGAGTATATTTCCATATTTTGATGGATGAAACAAAATAAAATTAAAAAAATAAAACTTTTTATAATAATTATTATTAAATTAATATCATATATATAATAATAAAATATATACTTTTTATTGTCTATGTAAATAAAAAATTAAAACAAAACACATCACTTTGTGGAGGTGGTAGTTCACATGTACGCACGAGAAACATTATAATTTTCTCACAGATAGAAATGTAATATGGTATAAAAGATATTATAATTATAAAAAAATAATTATCTCATATAAAAAATAAAATTTAAATCCATCATAATAACCAAGTAGGAAAATGGTGATGGAAAATGAGTCATACCACTATGTGCAGGCAGTTTTCTATACATACTCATGAGCAATAATTTCATTTTCCATTTGATGGAAATGAGGTGTAAAATAATTTTCCCATACTCATAATAACGTATCAGTATTTTTATGATACTATATTAATTGTTTTAGGATGAATAAAATATATTTTTACTATGTAGAATAATAAATAAAATTTGAACGATTTGGGTAAGAAGATTACGTCTTCTTTGAGAGAGCACATTTGGATTGCACCATAAGATTTGTTAGTATGTTTTTAGGGTAAGAACATAAGATTAAGAATGAATATAAGGAATATAATAAGGTTTTTGGTTAGATCTTGGTTAATCCATATGGATGAAATTTTGTAAATAAGTTAGGAGAATATATTCCCTTTTATAAGTATGGACAAAGACGCATATGAAATTACTTGAAAGATATAAAGTCACATTCTTGTGAAAGTGGTACCAAGTGGAAAATTAATATATGGTAAGAAAATATAATGTTGTAATAGCATCAAAAAAATATTATTTAGACAAATTTAAGTGGTATTTACACCATAATATCCTAGTTTAACCCCCTAGTAAACCCGTTTTAACACTAAGGGTGGTAAAAACGTTTTACTATTATTACAATTAATTATGATATAAATTAAATAGATCTAATTAAATAATTTTAATTCAAAATTTGGAATCCATTTTACCATATTTTATTTAAATATATGATAAAAATGTATCTTAAAATAAATTCTCAAATCACAAAAAAAACTGTTTTTAGAAAAAATGTATTTTTAATCCTAAAATTGACTTTTCATTCATTATATTCCAAGTAAAATATATTCTATGAAAGTTAAAATATTTCATTTAATATATTATATACACATTTAATTAAAATATTTTATTAATATAGATTAATTTAATTTATTAAGATAAAAACACATTGTGCGTAAGAAAATGATTTTTTAGAAAAACATCACTGTTTTACCATGAAATTGTTTTATTTTAATTTATAACCAAGTAAAAACAAATGAATTAATTTTGTAAATATGTGGAGAATAATTTTTCATAATTTATTTATTTATATTCATACCCTCAAATCCAATATCTAGGTGATAACTATTACATTAAATAATAATATTTTTATTGTATATAGTGGTCTATTAAAACTCTCTGTTGAATTTAAGGAATACAATCAAATAACTAAAATTTATATGAAGAGAAATATATCATAAAATATAAAAGTGTAAAATCAATGAATGGTATAGAAATATAAGATCTTATATGATGGTGGTCGATCATCACTTGTGGGGATAACTCCATAATTGAGGTAGGTGGCATGTAATTATACTAATTTATATGTGTTTTCATATATTGTATGGATTGTAAGTGTGGGTAGGTAGGTATGAGTGACCAAAAATGGAATAATGATAAGTTTCCCCTTTTTTAAGTGAGTATAGGGGTTTTGGTGGGACCCTTATAAGTCCCTTGGATGTTAAGGATTGTGATATTTCCTCCAATAGCTAATTAGCCTATACGAGAGCCTCCAAATAGGGGAAGATGGAACTATAAGGGGTGTTCATTAACTGAAATATTTCTTACATTTCCTAGGATGGTTAGAATGTTCTAAGGGGTTCTCACTAGGATAGTGACTAAGGGTGGGTCCATTTTTGTTATTATTAAATTTATAAAATGATAGAGGATCTTTAGTGATCATGTGTGGATGATCCAAGTTAAAACCAACTGTGATTCCCTTGTGTCATGAGTGTTGAGTTGGTGTACCCGGTTTATATTAGGCCCCTCAAGTAATATGTGTTTTTCATATGGAAACCAATGGTGATGACACCTTAGGTAGTTTTATGATTCTTAGGGAATGGATTTATGAGGGGATTTCCTAGTACCAATATTATTTTGTGAGAATCATACAAAATTATCAAGTGTTTATACATAATGTAAACACATGTTTTAGTTAAGTTTTGTGGGGATCTAGACTCTATTGTAAGATATTAGTATAACAAGTGTTGTTATGGAATAAACTTTTTGATATGTGTAGATATATGATATCCTAAGCTTAACCATGGATATTTGGACTTTATGTACATATTTTTAGTGTGGTGCATCATTGGTATGTGCATACTAGATAGAAATTTGGTCATTGACTGACTGAAAATTATCATTTTTATTGATTAGAAATTTAGTCATTGGATTTTTTATATTGGGTAATAACTGATTCACCATTTCTATGGTAATTATTGATATGATTTATTTATAGTGATTCACCATTCAATATCATTATTAAGATCAGGGTGATGAATCATTCAATTTCTTGGCAGTATGTGGGATATATCATTCACCCCAATATGTATTTTAGAGGAAAATCATCAACCATCACTATGTAATGGATGATGCCTCATTCGTCACCACTATCAATGGGTGATGATTCATTCACTTGGTGATTCATTATTCACCACCATTATTGATATGTGATTCCTCAATCACCTTGGAATATATATTTCTCCCTGATTTTTTTGAGAAAATTGATTCATCATTGAAAAACTAATCCCTCATTATATTTTGGTTGTATGGTGATACATTATTGACATGGTGATACTTTGTTCACCCTAATTTTGATGAATATGGTGATACAATATTATCCAGGTGATATATATTTTTTCCCATTGTTAATTGGTGATACATCGTTAACTAGAAGATATACCATTTTCCACATTGATGTTGGTGGTACATAATCTACCCTTGATGACAAGGATTTTGATATATTTTTCTCTTTAGATTTGTTTCAGTGATATATCATTCAATTGGACTAGAATATGGGTTGTGAATTGTTACACCATTATTATGGTATAAATATAGATTATTCTCCTTGATTGATGATATGAGTAGTAAAAAAACTTTCACACTCAGGTCGTGTTTAGATTATGGGTGTATTATCCCATTCCAGCATTGAAAAAATCAAGTATTAGTCATTTTTCATGGTGTTTATTTGATCACCCAGTTGTGTAACGAGTGGATTCATGTCATGTTATATCATAATTTCCATTATGAAAATTTGTGCACATATATACTAATTTTAATTAGGGGTACTATTTTTAGTGGCTTATTGAATTTTATTCTCACTTCCTTCATATAAAATCTAATGTGTATGAAGACTATTGACCGACATATAGGTCTGGGTGATGGCCTGATTATAGGTGGATGATATTTAAGAGGTTAAAGGTGATGTGGTGACAAGTATGTGGTGAGGATGAGAGTATTTGTTTAATCTTCCTTTAATTTTAATCAGTTTATTTACTATACTTTATATGATCCAATCAATTTCAAATCTTGTATTTATGTATTATGGTGTGACCTACAAGTGTATATATTTTTATACCATGGTGATGATATTTAGTTATAGTGGTATTTCTACTGTAAATCCATTTTATGAACATTAATAAAGTTCCTTACGAGGATATTTATTTTTTTGGTAATTATTGTTGTGATCATACTAGAGGGTATAGTCTCTCAACTTAGTGTTTTATACTTCCACTAATAATCATAAGCATCTTGTATATAGGCAGGCTCACCTAAGGTCTCATGGAAGCACCAATTAGGCACTCTTGGGCAAGTTATCGCTAGGATTTTATAGAAGTGATAGTACAAGAAAGGTTCTTCTCCCAATATTTAAGGTCCCAAAATACACTTATATCTAGGTTTGAATTTACTTAATTTCAATTTAGTCTCTAATGAAAATTAAACTATATGAAAGACACAAAAGGACATTTATGAAATATTTAACTTATCTAAAATGAAATTTGCATTTAATCACTTGTATTTAATACTCACATGTGTCATGTGATAAAATATGAACCATTAAACCTTATTGTTTATGATAAAATATTTTTAACTAACCTCAAACATTTAATGTGAATACCTGAAAATTTTTATCATATTCACATATTTTAACATAAATAACATTTGAATATCCAGATAAATAGTTCATACTCACATAATTATATAATAAAAAATTTAATAAAAAATTTATTTATATATTTATTTTTGATCATTCACACTTGGATGTTCACCGATCCACTAACATCAGGAGCCACATAATCATAAACTCTAATTCATATGAATTGATGGAACATCTGGATACACATTGTGGGTTCCCATAGAGGACCTAATATCAAATTAATTGATTCCAAATCATAGATAAAGTATTCTATAAACAACACATTATGGACACTAAATAGATAAGGATAATTCTAACTTATAGAAACCATATATGAGCAGTTACTGTGAATTATAATCTATTTGTCCAACAATATATCATAAATAAGGATATATACATTATGTTACCATCCTTTTATGTTTTATTTATCCTTCCCTAATTTTATATGATGAACATGAATTATTTTACCTTTTCAATGTATTTATTCAAGGTTATACCATCCGTGTCGAAGAGCCACATATATCTTTTTTTATTCAGGCGTGAAAAATACTATCTTGAATACTTTAATAAATGTAATACCAATAATGAAGCATTAGATGCAAGATTAATTACCCTAAAAAACTGGTTAATAGTTTTAATCATAATTATAACCTTAATTTTAGGGACTGAAACACATTCCCATAGATTGGAACATCCAATGAAATCCTGAACATATGGTGTTTCCATTGATTGGAAAATCCTCATGACCTTTAATACTTGAGATCACTAATTGAAGAATTTACGAGAATAAGAATAATTTATTATGATCCCTAAGATCTTGATATTGAAACAATATTAATTCCACATTAAATTTATGTATCTATACTATAGGTAAATTATGTAACAATTTTTTCATAGTGTCATGAGGTTATTATTATAGATGGAAAATGCTATTTCCTTTTGATATAATATATAATCTAAGAAAAATACCATATAGAGTATAAAGAAGGTTATATTGTTATCATGTTAAATATAAATCATGCATCTATCTACTACATGCATGATATGGTGATTGAAATATACAATCTTGAGTTGGGTCTATGCCACCCCCTCTCGCAATAAGGGGAATGAGAATTTAGCTATATGAGTTAGGGTATATCAGTTAGAATTTAAGAGATAATGGGTATATGAGTAAGGTTTATGAATTGATGAATTTATGGGTTTTAAGGTCAAGGTATATTGGTTGTATTTTAGGAGGTAAAGGGTATATTATTTTGGTTTATATGAAAAAATATCACAAAATAGAAAAAATATATCTATAATAATATATATACATTAAAACTGAAAATATTAGGAAAAATTTCAATATCATTATGACTTGAAACTATTTTTTGTTATATTTGGACACCAATTCCAATAATGATCTTCTCCATTATTGTTTTCACTGAAAATTTTGATCCATAAACTTTTTCATGGAAACATTTAACACCCCAAGATTTCATAGTACGTTATTTCAATAACTTGCACTACACGCAACACCGAGTTGAAGCGCACCACGACTTACCAAAATAGCCGTTCAAAAGCAGTTATGAATAGTATTAACTAAATTTTGAACTTTATATAATCCTTATAATTTTAGAATCCATATTATGAGTTTCTTAGACATAATTTAAGAACAAATTAATTTTTCTCAGATAAAATAAGTATTTTTAAAAAAATGCAATTTTACCGCCTTTTAATGGAGAACCCTTTTTAAATCCAATATTTGAAACTTTTATATATTAAATTTGAAAAAATAAACTTTTTATTTAGAATCAGGACATAAAAATTTAGTTTCAATAATTTTTTGGTGTTTTTATGATAACTTTCATATTTGGGTGAATAGTGAAAATACTATATTTTAATTGAAAAAAACTTTTTAAATCAAAATAATTTATAGTGTTAAATTATATATTTTAATGGTTTGGAAGTATAATTAGATTATATTTTTACCATTTAATCCAATTTTGGTCATTGGATGTAATTTCACTTTGAAATTGGACATAAAAAAGTGTCAATCTTTTGATATTTATTATTTCTTAAAAATACGCCTTTTGGTTTTGTCAATGAGAATTGATTTTAGATTAATTAATGAAAATTATATGTTTTGAAATTGGTAAAATATAATTCATTTTTGAATTCATAATATCAAAATTATCTTAGGGTTAATTTTTGGTATTTTTCTGAAAACTTTCAACTTTTGATGAAAAGTGAAAACACTGCGTTATTTTTTAAAATTAACTTCTTATTTAAATAATCATTTATTTTATTTAAATTTATTTTAGTTCAAAATATATACATAATAATTATATATGTTCAATTTAATTCATTGGAGTCATTTTACAATAATTTTAGATATACAAAATTTTATTGAACTTTTTACCGTCTTTTACCCACCTTCTAGGAGCATTTGAAAATTTGCATAAAACTTAATTTTACCGCTTCTGTGAGTTGAATTTAAAAAATCTGAGACAAAAAGTTAACCTCATAAAGTAAAATATGGTTCAATAAGATAAAAATAATTTTTGGTGAATAGTAACTTTTGACTTTTATTTACCACGGTTAAAAGTAAATAGGGTAATTAAGGGTAAAAATGATATTATAATTACCCTAACACATGTCCTAATTCTATTGGATAAGTGTAATTTGACCAAAAGAAACCTTAGGAATACAATGTGATCCATTATGTCCACTTGGATTAGATTAGGACATTTATTATTATTTAATTTAAAGAAGAGTTAAAAGTGTTAAATCTATGTTTTCATAACTAAAACACTTTTAATATAGGGTTATACAAAAGATAAATTTGACTATAAATATTAATTAGAAAGATAAAAATATTTCTTACATAATGGTATTTTATTTATAATTTTTAGACATTAAATAATTTATTTTATTTATGACACAATGATGATGTAGTAATTACCTTATTAATGAAAGATTAAAATAATTGATATTATAAATATCCAAATAAATGTAATTTGAGACTTTTGATGAATTACACTAATTTTATAGGTTAATATGACATGTAAGGGTTGATTAGATAATTTTTTTTCGAAGTGATAAGGTTGTTATGACTTTCACAAAAATGAAATTCCAAATAGTGTCAAAATTGACATAAATTAATTTTTAAAACAAATACTATATTATTGGTAGATATAATATTACTAAAAATCTATGTTTAAGAAAAAGGGATTAAATAATATTATATATTTCATTAATGAACCACTTGAGGTTCTCTAGGATGTTTATAGTAAGTTTATTAACCATATAGTGTAAGAATACAAGAAGACACGGTAAAAGTTAAATTATTTAACTTAGAGTTAAATCTAAATGATAAGGTTAAAATGGTAACTTAAACTTGTCTAAAACCTATTTTATGAGAGGATATAAACCCATACCCACTTTATATTATAAATAAATCAATTTGGAGCCATTATAAACCGAAAATTATTTTATTATAAAATAATATTTCAATCTTTTCCTAAGGTTCCCCTCACCCCTCTTATAAAGGGAACCCCCCTTCTCTCAAATTCACACCTTCAAAGCCATTTGGATCAGAAAAACCCTTCCCAAATATCCTCTATAGTATCCTAAATTCATCCTAGAGGCCTTAATTTAGTCATAAAGTCATCCTAATGAGCCTTCTTGATCAAATCAAATGGAAGAACCCGAAGAAGAGGTAAATATTTCATCACCCCTTTCAAGTTCTTTTTTTCTTCCACTTATTCTTTCCTTGTTGTTTCCATTATAAAATAATAACTCCAGTATCTTCTATATACTGTGATGTAGTTATAAATATGGTACAACCACATTCATTATTCTATCCATCCTTTGAATGACATGTCACCATACGTGCGTACGTATGGCTTACCATCTCCACGTCCTGGTGTAGTTGTTATTCAATACATTATTATTTGGATGGGTATAATAATGATGTATAATTGATGTAAATAATAAATATAACATGATAATGATTTTATATATATAATATAACATCCAATTACATAATGTTTCTCCATCAATATAATGATATTGTCGCTCGTGCGTACGTACAGATTACCGTCTCCACGACGCGATGAGATTCATTTCCACGATCACCATTCAACGATGATTATAAAAATATATATTATTAATAAGTATGTAATATATGAAATAATAATTCTACTGTATATATTTATATATATATACTTACATATATATTATTCTCTTACTTCCGTTCAATACGATATGAAAATGGAAACATCGTTTATGCGTACGAACGACATACCGTCTCCATAAACGATGCATTCCATTTCATATATATATCTATTATAAATATTTATATTATAAATATATATAATATATAAATCAGGGTTTATATTCTAGAAGTATTTATATAATTATCTAAATGATATGATCAAGAATAACAAGGTAAAACACGTATGATAAAGAAAGTGATTATTACCTAAAATGTTAATTTAACATGGAAATAATTATTAAATGGGTAGTATAAAGTCATAAATAGATCATATATGATATCATAATTATGTATATAGTTCTTGTATAATTTAATAACAATGATTTAACTATTATAAAGGAGGTTAACGTACCCTCAACCAAGGAAAAGTACAAGGTAAGGGTTAATTCTACAATCTCTTCATTATTTAAGGTTGTTTATACATAATTATCTATTGTGACCTTTTTATCATCCACATCCATGTTTCTTAAAAATTTATTTCAAAACATGTTTAATATTTAATAGACAATGGTTTAAATTCATTTATACCCTTATTTTACCTTATATGTTTTTGAAAAGAATCTTTCCGTTGTTTTCCAAACAAGGTACTTTATGAACTTTTCGACAAAATTGAGGTAAGAATGTTTTTTAACTTATACCGTGGGTGCGGCTATTTTCCGCTGTTATAACATCGTCGAATCATCCCTTAAAATCTTATAATAATATTTTCAAAATAAATTTTTTCTTTATAATTATGTGACTCTTAAATGATTTCAAAATAGAAAGAGATATTTCTCTCAAATAGTTTTGATTTCATCTATGTTAACATCCTTTGATAAATTTTACACTTGTTTGATATTGATTTATTATGATACAAATCTTCCATATTGTATTTAAGGTATTGAGATATGTTTGACTGTGAATGAGTTATTTTTATTCCATTCATGGTTTATGGTTAAAGTATTGACATTTTGTGTGATAGTTTTAATATGAATGTTTATGTTATGTTTCAACCTTTTATTAAGATGAATGTATTAGACTAGTATGTTCCGGGTTGGGGACCGGTAAAATTAAGCCCTCCAGGTTGGGGTATGGTTACAACAGACTCTCCGGGTTGGAGTCCGATTACAGAGGCTCTTCAGGTTGGATTTTGGTTACAGAGGCTCTCCGGGTTGGAGTCCAGTTACAGAGGCTCTCCGGGTTGGGGTCCAGTTACAGTTAGCCCCTAGGTCCTGGCATGAGGCCTTGACACAGAAATTAAATTCTGGTACTATACATTCCCTCATTTTGAAATTAGTTATTACATGTTATTATTCAACTAGTAGAATAGCCATGTGCATGTTTATATGGAAATTTTTGATTTATTTTTTCCATATTATGTTGAAGTTTATTTTTAAAAGGCTATTGTTTTTATTACACATCTTACCTTAAAAGTTTGTTGCATTCGCTAAATTATTTACCCTTACTGAGCATATGAGCTCACCCCTTTCTTATGTTTTATTTTCCCAGGATCCCAAGAAGTGTTTTATGTTTGAGATGTAGGTTTAAGCTAAGGGAACAATGACATTCTCAAAGGATTATTTTTTTGATCTATGTTAGAAAGTGTAATGTAATGTTCATGTATGTAATCTATTTTCCAAGACCGCTAAACTGATCAGTCTTTCTGAACTTGATTCCTTGTAATCATGCCAATGTATTAAAATAATGCACCGAATCTGGTAATCCAGGGTTGGGGTGTTACAGTTGGTATCAAAGGAAGTTTAGCAATGACCTTGGAAACTAGATTTAGATAAACTCTGATTAGAGCACATTACCCAAAGATAGATTTTGAGGATTAGTATATAAGAACTTCCTATAATTTTGGTAATGTAGAGATTTTTGTGAGTTTTCCAAGAAAATAAATCCCTGTCTGGATACGAGAAGGTATAGGCGGCTCTGGCACAGATGTACCTAGGGGTAAAACCTGAAAATACCGCTTTGAGCTAGACTCAAACGGGAACTAGTGCACGACAACGGGCCTTGCTGCACTCTTGATTACGACAGTCCTGGGGGATATGATTAGGATAATTCTCATTTTCTTTACAAATTATTATGAAGGATTTATGAGTATATACCTCCTCAAAGAAAATATTTTTATGATTATGAATTATATCCATAAACTGTTCAATTTACGTTAAGAATTTTAAAAGTTTGTAATTATTTATTGAGATTCATAAACTGACCTAGTTTATGTCACTGTATAGAAGTGGTGTCACTACTAAAAAAACCTCCTATAGCGGCCGCCCAGCGACCACCATTGGCGGTCGCTTTAGCCTCGTTGCTAGAGGCCTATAGCGACCGCCAATGGCGGTCGCTATAGGAGGCCCGGATTTCGGCCTCCAACGACCGCCAAGCAGTCGCTGCAGGCCTCCTGTCGGGCAACCTATAACGACCGCTTTTGGCGGTCTCTATAGTGAATTTTTTTTTTAAAAAAAATGTCCACTGAAATAAATAAATAAATAAATATATATATATATATTAAAAAAATATTCACATATATACTATTAAATACAATATTTTAAAAATATATATATAATATATTTTAAATGTTTTAATATATATAATATTAAATATATGTATAATATCGAATCATTGTGCTATAATAATTTAAAACCCCCGATTTAAGAAATGATATCATTTCAGGTTTTTCGGAGCACGTTTGCTTCGAATTCGACCACCGCACGCCGTTTTGGTGTTTTATGACTCCGGAAACGCGTTTCCGGCCACCGCGGTCAAACAACACCTCCGATTGACATGCCGTCTCTCTGACCATTTCAAAATTCATGCAACAGATGTTGTCGTGCGGTTTCGTGGCATTCGGAGGTCATTCGGGTGGTTTTGACCCCCCAACGCGCCATTTCAGCGCGCGCCGAGCTGCTGAAAACGACGCATTCGGTCGTGCCGTGCGCACCGCATGTCCGATGGACATGCCGCCTCCTCCTGCATCTTAGGAATAATATTCCTATCATTATCGTGCGGTTTCAGGTTTTTCGGAGCACGTTTGCTCCGAATTCGACCGCCGCACGCCGTTTTGGTGTTTTATGACTCCGGAAACGCGTTTCTGGCCGCTGCGGTCAAACAGCACCTCCGATTGATGTGCCGTCTGTCCGCCAATTTCACAATTCACGCAACGAATTTTTTCGTGCGGTTTCGTGGCATTTGGAGGTCGTTCGGGTGGTTTTGACCCCCCAACGCGCCATTTCAGCGCGCACCGAGCTGCTGAAAACGACGCATTCGGTCGTGCCATGCGCACCGCACGTCCGATGGAAGTTCCGCCACATACTGCATCTCAGGAATAATATTCCTATCGTTCTCGTGCGGTTTCAGGTCGTTCGGAACACGTTTGCTCCGAATTCGTCCGCCGCACGCCGTTTTGGTGTTTTATGACTCCGAAAATGCGTTTCCGGCCGCCGCGGTCAAACGGAACCTCCGATTGACGTGCCGTCTACCCGTAAATTTCACAATTCACGCAATGGATGTTGTTGTGCGGTTTCGTGACATTCGGAGGTCGTTCGGGTGGTTTTGACCCTCCAACGCGCCATTTCAGCGCGCACCGACCTGCTGAAAACGACACATTCGGACGTGCTGCGCGCACCGCATGTCCGATGAATGTTCCGCCTCCCCCTGCATCTCAGGAATAATATTTCTATCGTTCTCGTGTGGTTTCAGGTCGTTTGGAGCACGTTTCCTCCGAATTGGACCGCTGCACGCCGTTTTGGTGTTTTATGGCGCCAGAAACGCGTTTCCGGCCGCCGCGGACAAATGGAACCTCCGAATGACGTGCCGTCAAACCGACCATTTCAGAATTCACGCACCGGCTGTTGTCGTACGGTTTCGTGGCATTCATACGTCGTTCGAGTGGTTTTGACCGCCCAACGCGGCATTTCAGCGCGCGCCGCGCTGCTGAAAACGACACATTCGGTCGTGTCACGCGCACCGCATGTCCGATGGATATGCCTCCTCCTTCTGCATCTCAAGAATAATATTTCTATCGTTCTCGTGCGGTTTCAGGTCGTTCGGAGCACGTTTGCTCCGAATATGGACCGCCGCACGCCGTTTTGGTGTTTTGTGGCGCCGGAAACGCGTATCCGGCCGCCGCGGTCAAACGACACCTCCGAATGACGTGCCGTCTGACCGACCATTTCATAATTCACGCACCCGCTGTTGTCGTACGGTTTCGTGGCATTCAGAGGTCGTTCGGGTGGTTTTGACCCCCCCAACGCGGGCAATTCAGCGCGCGCCGCGCTGCTGAAAACGACACATTCGGTCGTGCCGTGCGCACCGCATGTCCGATGGACGTTCCGCCTCCTCCTGCATCTCAGGAATAATATTTATATCGTTCTCGTGCGGTTTCAGGTCGTTCGGAGCACGTTTGCTCCGAATTGGACCGCCGCACGCCGTTTTGGTGTTTTATGGCGCCGGAAACGCGTATCCGGCCACCGCGGTCAAACAGAACCTCTGAATGACGTGCCGTCTAGCTGAACATTTCAAAATTTACACACCGGCTGTTTTCGTACGGTTTCGTGGCATTCGGAGGTCGTTCGGGTAGTTTTGACCCCCCGACGCGGCATTTCAGCGCGCGCCGCGCTGCTGAAAACGACACATTCGGTCGTACCACGCGCACCGCACGTCCGATGGATGTGCCGCCTCCTCCTACATCTCAGGAATAATATTTCTATCTTTCTCGTGCTGTTACAGGTCGTTCGGAGGACGTTTGCTCCGAATTGGACCGCCGCACGCCGTTTTGGTGTTTTATGGCGCCGGAAACGCGTTTCGGCCGCCGCGGTCAAATGACACCTCCGAATGATGTGCCCTCTGGACGACCATTTCATAATTCACGCACCGGCTGTTTTATTACGGTTTCGTGGCATTCTGAGGTTGTTCGGGTGGTTTTTGACCCCCCGACGCGCAATTTCAGCGCGCGCCGTGCTGCTGAAAACGACACATTCGGTCGTGCTGCGCGTACCGCACTTCCGATGGATGTGCCGCCTCCTCCTGCATATCAGGAATAATAGTTCTATCGTTCTCGTGTGGTTTCAGGTCGTTTGGAGCACGTTTGCTCCGAATTGGACCGCTGCACGACGTTTTGGTGTTTTGTGGCGCCGGAAACGCGTATCCGGCCGCCGCGGTCAAACGGCACCTCCGAATGACGTACCGTCTGGCCGACCATTTCAGAATTCATGCACCGGCTGTTGTCGTACGGTTTCGTGGCATTCGGAGGTCGTTCGGGTGGTTGTGACCCCCCAACGCGGCATTTCAGCGCGCGTCGCGCTGTTGAAAACGACACATTCGGTCGTGCCGTGCGCACCGCACGTCCGATGGACGTGCCGCCTCCTCCTGCATCTCAGGAATAATATTTCTATCGTTCTCGTGCGGTTTCAGGTCGTTCGGAGCACGTTTGCTCCGAATTGGACCGTCGCACGCCGTTTTGGTGTTTTATGGAGCCGGAAACACGTATCCGGCCGCCGTGGTCAAACGGCACCTCCGAATGACGTGACGTCTAGCCGACCATTTCAGAATTCACGCACCGGCTATTGTCGTACGGTTTCGTGGCATTCGGAGGTCGTTCAGGTGGTTTTGACCCCCCGACGCGGCATTTCAGCGCGCGCCGTGCTGCTGAAAACGACACATTCGGTCGTGCCGCGCGCACCGCACGTCCGATGGACATGCCGCCTCATCCTGCATCTCATGAATAATATTTCTATCATTCTCATTCGGTTTCAGGTCGTTTAGAGCACGTTTGCTCCGAATTGGACCGCCGCACACCGTTTTGGTGTTTTGTGACGCTGGAAACGCGTTTCCCGGCCCGCCGCGGTCAAACGACACCTCCAAATGACGTGTCGTCTATCCGACCATTTCAAAATCCACGCACCGGCCGTTGTCGTACGGTTTTGGGGCATTCAGAGGTCGTTCGGGTGGTTTTGACCCCCTGACGCGCAATTTCAGCGCGCACCGCTCTGCTGAAAACGACACATTCGGTCGTGCCGCGCGCACCGCACGTCCGATGGATATTCCGCCTCCTCCTTCATCTCAGGAATAATATTTATATTGTTCTCGTGCGGTTTCAGGTCGTTCAGAGCACGTTTGCTCTGAATTGGACCCCCACACGCCGTTTTGGTGTTTTATGGCGCCAGAAACGCATATCCGGCCGCCGCGGTCAAACGACACCTCCGAATGACGTGCCGTCTGTCCGACCATTTCAGAATTCACGTACCGGCTATTTTCGTACGGTTTTGTGGCATTCGGAGGTCCATTCAGGTGGTTTTGACCCCCCAACGCGGCATTTCAGCGCGCGCCACGCTGCTGAAAACGACACATTCGGTCGTGCGCGCGCACCGCACGTCCGATGGACGTGCCGCCTCCTCCTGAATCTCATGAATAATATTTCTATCGTTCTCGTGTGGTTTCAGGTCGTTCGGAGCATGTTTGCTCCGAATTGGACCGCCGCACGCCGTTTTCGTGTTTTGTGGCGCCGGAAACGCGTATCTGGCCGCCGCGGTCAAACGAAAACTCCAAATGACGTGCCGTCTGGTTGACCATTTCACAATTCACGCACCGGCTGTTGTCGTACGGTTTCGTGGCATTCGGAGGTCGTTCGGGTGGTTTTGACCCCCCTGACGCGGCATTTCAGTGCGCACCGTGCTGCTGAAAACGACACATTCGGTCGTGCCGCGCGCACCACACGTCCGATGGATGTGCCGCCTCCTCCTGCATCTCAGGAATAATATTTATATCATTCTCATTCGTTTTCAGGTCATTCGGAGCACGTTTGCTCCGAATTGGACCGCCAGACGCCGTTTTGGTGTTTTTTGGCGCCAAAAACGCGTTTCCGGCCGCCACGGTCAAACGAAACCTCCGAATGACGTGCCGTCTGGCCGACCATTTCACAATTCACGCACTGGCTATTTTTGTACGGTTTCGTGGCATTCGGAGGTCGTTCAGGTGGTTTTGACCCCCTGACGCGCAATTTCAGCGCGCGCCGCGCTGCTGAAAACGACACATTCGGTCGTGTCGCGCGCACCGTACGTTCGATGGACGTGCCGCCTCCTCCTGCATCTCAGGAATAATATTTATATCTTTCTCGTGCGATTTCAGGTCATTCAGAGCACGTTTGCTCCGAATTGGACTGCCGCACGCCGTTTTGGTGTTTTATTGCGCCGAAAACGCGTTTCCGGCCGCCGCGGTCAAACGGAACCTCCGAATGATGTGCTGTCTGGCCGACTATTTCAGAATTCACGCACCAGCTGTTGTTGTACGGTTTCGTGGCATTCGGAGGTCGTTTGGGTGGTTTTGACCCCCCGACGCGCAATTTCAGCGCACGCCGCGCTGCTGAAAACGACAAATTCGGTCGTGCCGCGCGCACCGCACGTCCGATGGACGTGCCGCCTCCTCCTGCATCTCAAGAATAATATTTCTATCGTTCTTGTGCAGTTTCAAGTCGTTCGGAGCACGTTTGCTCCGAATTGGACCGTCGCACGCCGTTTTGGTGTTTTATGTCGCCGGAAACGCGTTTCCGGCCGCCGCGGTCAAACGACACCTCCGAATGACGTGCCGTGTGGTCGACCATTTCATAATTCACGCACCGCTGTTGTTGTACGGTTTCGTGGCATTCGGAGGTCGTTCGGGTGGTGCGGGGAGCTGTTCGGGGGGTGCAGGGGTGGGGGCGGGGGCTGTACGGGGGTGCCGGGGGGGCTGTACGGGGGGGCGGGGGGCTGTACGGGGGTGCGGGGGGGCTGTGCGGGGGTGCAGGGGGCTGTACGGGGGTGCGGGGGGCTGTACGGGGGTGCGGGGGGCTGTACGGGGGTGCGGGGGTGCTGTACGGGGGTGCAGGGGGCTTTACGGAAGTGCGGGGGGGCTGTCTGGGGGTGCGGGGGGCTGTACGGGGGTGCCGGGGGGGATGTACGGGGGTGCGAGGGGCTGTACGGGGGTACGGGGGGGCTGTACGGGGGTGCGGGGGGCTGTACGGAGGTGCGGGGGGCTGCACGGAAGTGCGAGGGGGCTGTCCGGGGGTGCGGGGGGCTGTACGGGGGTGCCGGGGGGGTTGTACGGGGGTGCAGGGGGCTGTACGGGGGTGCGGGGGGGCTGTATGGGGGTACCGGGGGGGGGGGGGCTGTCCGGGGGTGCGGGGGGCTGTACGGGGGTGCGGGGGGGGGGGGGGGGGGGGCTGTACGGGGGTCCGGGGGGCTGTACGGGGGTGCGGGGGGGCTGTACGGGGGTGCGGGGGGGGGGGGGGGGGTTGTACGGGGGTGCGGGGGGCTGCACGGAAGTGCGGGGGGGGGGGGGGGGGGCTGTCCGAGGGTGCGGGGGGCTGTACGGGGGTGCCGGGGGGCTGTACGGGGGGTGCGGGGGGCTGTACGGGGGTGCGGGGGGGGGGGGGGGGGGCTGTACGGGGGTGCGGGGGGGGGGGGGCTGTACGGGGGGGGGGGGGGGGTGCTGTACGGTTGTGCGGGGGGCTGTTCGGGGGTGCAGGGGTGCAGGGGGTTAGAGTTTTTAAATGCACGCCTTAGATAATATTAGCTATCATATAATAAACAAGAAAAGAACGAAATTATAAGTACACAACCTTCTAATTTAAATTAAAAGAATAAATACAGTACATCAATTTCAACCCCACCAGTAAAAAAAAAACATATCTCGTGAATATATGATGCGTCACGCGTTGTCATCACTGCTACCTCCTTCTGGTGGGCCAGGGCCCTACAACAAATAAACATTATAAATATTTTAATAACAAAAATAATTTAAATTAAATAAATAAATACAGTATATTCCTGCGTCGTATGATCCCCTGCACCATCAGCTCGACGCACATATTCGCGCAGTGCTCTAACCTCAGTTGTCAATTGCGCATTTGCCTCCTCGGAAGCGCGCAGCCGTGCCTCAAAATCTGACATCTGCTGTGTCATATGAGCAACAGAAGGACCGACAACCGCAGCGCGTGACACTACAGAACGAGGAATCCCTACTCCATAGGTCAAACTATAGCCATTCCCGTCCCGACCGATAATGCGATGAAAGATCTCATCCCGTCGCATGGGAAGCTGTCGCTGGTCCTCTGGCAGATGTTCTAACTCAGCTTCAAATTGAGCCTGTGAAATATTTAAATATATATAAATATATATATGTTAATATATAGATTTATGTAATTATTGGTAAGTACAGACACTTACTATCAATGCTGCAACCTCTGGATCATTGCGATCACGAGTCCTCATCCACACCGACATTTTATCAGTTGCTGCACCTTGCTCTCGCAACTGTATATTAAAAGAATATAAACACAAAACCATATTAATTAATAAATTAAAAAATGAATAATATATACCTCATGTCGGATCTGAGACACGTGACGAGTCCCGAGCCTGTGAGGTGGTCCCTGCAACGCTCGATTCTCAGAATGGCGTTTTGACACCTCCTAAATTCAATTCATTCAAATTTCAAACAAGTCACATATTCTTGAAAATATATATACACCAAAATAATTAATATACAAACCGCAACACCCTCAGTAGACCAATATGCAACCAAGTCACACCACTGAGCCGGGAGGACACCTCTCGGGACTTTTTCCAAAATGTCTAGGGCACCCACATTTGGTACCCAGTGGTCCCTCTTCACTTTGCCTTTATAATCTTTCCACATCTTACGACATTTTCTCATACACACGAGCCGAAACTCTTCAGGGCATACTTTCAAATTTTGCTATAAAGAAAATAATCAAACATATTAGTATTCTTTATACATAGAAAATAAAGTAAAATGATTTTCTTACCTGAACCTCCCTCCATAGACGATCTAATGTGTCCTGAGGGATAGAAGCCCAGTCACGCGTGGTCAATGGAAATCGATGTGGGTCACGTATGATATGACCTAGCTGACGAATAAATGCCGGGGCATTCGGTCCCATAGGATGAAAAACCTCATCAAATGAAACATCTATCGTCGTGTCGGAATTCCATGATAATATGCCACGACCAGGGCCTCTCCTGCGAGAGAAAGAAGCAGCCGAGTCTGATCCTGTTGAAAAAAATTTTATATATAAATTGACAAATGTTATATATATATATATATATTTGTATGTCAATTACATAAAAACTATAGACAATGACATTCAAACATACCTCGACCCTGAGACGTAGATGCCTCAGATGGATGATGTGGATCTTCTGCCTCTTCCCCTGACATGTCTGAAGTCATAGAAAACATCAGTAATGAGTCCAAAGTGTTTAAAAGATAAATTGGATTGTTCTTAAAAAATCAAACTTGTACAACTGTTAATCAAACAAAAAATGGATTGAATAATTAGTTGTGAATGAATTTTAAAAAATTAGAAAGTTAACAAAACAGATATACAAATTATGTACAAAACCAGTCAATGCATAGCCAAATTTCGGATAGAACTAATAAAAATTCAAGCAGAACATGAATCAGATGAAGAATACCTCAAAGGGATGATACACCGACCATAACATCAATAAATCAAGAGTAAAAACAACCTAAATATTTATGATTGAATTAACTTACAAAAGTGAGGATTAAAACTTATAAAGATTTATAAAATGATTAGATAATTTATGATATCGTAGGACATTCTACTGAATAGCAGGAAAACAATTATACCTTTCATTAAGCATGCAAATCGACCGTTTCTCCTTCAATAGCCACTCTGAACCAATAAATATCTTCTTCACGTTGAACTACGATATGTTGATCAAGTTGTTGGTAAACAAATGGAACAGTCTCGGGTTCATCTTCTTCAAATAAAAACACTCCTCGCCGAGACATTTTGACAACAACTTGCCAACTTGGATCCGAAGGCAAAGTAACGAAGAATACTTGTTCCGCTTGTGATGTCAAAATGAAAGGTTCATTCTCAACTCGTTCATTATTTCTGTATAACATATAGTTAAAATTCACCAATGAAAACTGATATTGATCGACTTTACATCCACACACTGGATCAACCCAATTACACTTTAACAATATGTACTTCAAACCGTGTGTGTATACAACTTCAATGATGTCTATCAATTGACCATAGTAATAACCAGAATCGACAAAGGGACAACCGATGCCACTGTTTTGTGTTGCTCGTTTGTCATCAACATCTTTAATGCGAAATCGAAAACCATTAGCATCAATAGCTTTATAACGACGAGCCGTTATAGATAGACCCTCAGCCAGTTGGATAAATACTTCAGGTAGCGTGGGGTCCCCTAACTCCCCCAGCTTACGAACCTACATAATTTATAAAAATCAATACTGATATATGCAGAAAGAATTAGTATAATACTTCACTCATAATGAAAATCAATTTATACATACATAATCCTTGAACCAATCATGAAATGACGCATAATGAGATTGTTGAATTTGTAACTCAGTCGCACGATGCATCTCTTCTTTTATCTCATTAATGTGTTTCCTGCAAATGATAACACGATGTTAAAAGATCATCTTATGCAAAAAAAACATGTAAAAGTTATACAAGAACATTGATAAGATACTTACTGCATTAATGGTGCAACTAATGGAGTATTGAACAAGATATATCGATGTGCTTGTATCCACTTGATGTTGTCCATATCAAATGTGGTTCCTTCTCCAACTGGACCATCATGAATCCAAGAGGGCTTATCTAATTTTGTTTCAACATCCGTAAGATATTCTGCACAAAAGGTAGTACACTCATCCATCAAATAACCATTGGCTATTGATGCCTCTGGACGAGCTCTGTTGCGTACAAATCTTTTCAATGTACTCAAATGCTGTTCAATAGGATACATCCACCTGAATTGCACTGGACCAGCAGCCATTACTTCATCAGTTAGGTGCACTGTCAAGTGGACCATAACATCAAAAAATGAGGGGGGGAAAAGTTTCTCAAAGTGACAAAGCGTAAGTATAATTCGGTCCTGCAAACTTTTTAAATCACTCATTCGTTGATTTCTTAAAAAAAGCTGTCTAAAAAAATTACTCATCTCAATCAAGGGCTGAACAACATTGGGGGATAAACAATCACAAATTGCGATTGGAATCAACTGCTGAAGTAATATGTGATTGTCATGACTTTTCAACCCTTTCAATGTCTTGCTCGTCAGATTCACACACTTTGAAATATTAGAAGAATAACCATCAGGCACCTTGACCATCTTCAAAATGGAAAGAAATGTCTCTTTCTCCTCTGTAGTCATCGTATACTGTGCAGCAGGCATATATGCCTTGTTTCCCTCAGCTAACTGTAAATGCAACTGTTTCCTTAAACCCATTTCTTCCAAATCACGGCGTGCATTAACATGGTCCTTTGATTTTCCACTGACACCTAAAATGGTCCACAATATGTTATCACAAACATTTTTTTCAATGTGTATGACATCCAAATTATGCCTCAACATGTTAGTTTTCCAATAAGGAAGACTATAAAAAATAATTTTCTTTTTCCAATTGTGACTGCGCTGCCTACCCGCAGCACGAATATTACGTACTGGAGGAGCCACCAAATCCTGAATTTCATATTCCGTGTGGATGTTTTCTTCCTCAATCTACGATAACATTTCGACTCCTGTCATGATCTTTGGTGCTGGGCTGAACTCTCTAGAACCATCAAATGCCACTCTGTCCTTTCTGAATCTGTGCTGAGGAGGGAGAAAACACCTGTGACCCATGTATGCCCATTTTTTGGAATGTTTAATCCATACAGATTTTTTACTTTTATTGCAACAAGGGCAAGAAAATTCCCCTTTCGTACTCCAGCCTGATAAATTTGCATAAGCTGGGAAGTCATTGATTGTCCACAATAAAGCAGCATGCAGTTTGAACATTTCATTCGTTTCGCAGTCATAAGTCATCACACCATCGCCCCAAAATTCATTCAACTCATCAATCAATGGCTGAAGGTAAACATCAATCTTATCCCCCAGACTTTTAGGTCCATCAATAAGAGTGGAAAGTAATATAAATTGTTGCTTCATACAAAGCCACGGAGGAAGATTATATGGAACCAACACCACGGGCCATGTGCTATGAGTTTCACCAACGATAGACTTGAATGGATTGAAACCATCTGTTGCCAATCCCAATCGGACATTACGAACATCTTTAGCAAAGTCAGGATGTCTCTTATCAAAATCCTTCCATGCATGAGAGTCTGCCGGGTGGGTTAACATATCACTTTCATGAACTCTTTCTGCATTCCATCTCATTAAATTGGAAACTTTAGATGACATAAAAAATCTTTTCAACCTTGTTTTAAGGGGAAAGTAACGCATTTGCTTTACGGAAATCGGTTTCCCCTGTATCGCAATCTGACTTTGATGAGTATTATTTCCCCTATTCTCTTTCCACCTGGAAGCACCACAAACCGTAAAAATATCTAAATGGGCAGTTTCTTTTCTAAACAACATACAGTTGTTTGCACATGCATCTATGGTCTCATATGTAAAACCTAAGTTCTCTGTCAACTTACGAGCATAGTAATACGACTCAGGAATCTTAGCGTTGACAGGAAGAACTTTTTTCAATAAAACCAAAAGCATGTCGAATGATGTGTCTGACCAATTATTCAAAGTCTTCAAATGCAACAACTCCACGATAAACGAAAGTTTATTGTAAGAAGTACATACAGGATATAATTCTGTTTTCGCATCATCAAGTGCTTCATAAAACCTCCTCGAATCACGATCTGCACCAGAGCGAGGATTTATCTCACCGGTCTCAAGATTCTGGATGTCAATGCCTTCAGGATCAAACCCACGTACCATTTCATTAAGAATTTCATGCATTGGATCAGTCATCCTTGCATCAACATCCAACCGAGCTGCATCTATATTTTGACAATGAACATATTCTTCTCCATGACGAGTCCAACTCTTATAATTTTTCAGAAATACATTAAAGAAAAGGTTCTCCCTCACAGTATCTCGTGTGAATTGATATCTGTTAGCACATTTTCTACATGGACAACTAATATAGTCACTTTCAAATCCTCTCGTGAAGTCAATAAACTGCATAATTCCATTGAAATATTCTCTAGACGTTCGATTTAGAAGATCAATCCAACTCTTATCCATAATTATATCTGTATAACAAAAATTTACACAATACTTATTACATTTACATTTTTCAAATCAACTATATTTAAAATAAATATTAATCATTTGTTTATGAACCATTGATAAAATAATAATGTAACTAAAAGCCCATGTTACCTGATTGAGCTACAAACCTGAAAGGGAGGGGATCCAAAGGCGGTGCAGCGAGAGAGAGGAGGCAGCGAAGGGGATCCGGAGCCAAAGGCGGTGTAGCAAGGGAGGGGACGGGCGGCGGCGGCAGCGGGGAGCTGGAGGAGAAGAGGCGGTGAGGGGACGGGGGATGGGTAGCGAGGGGGGGAGGGGGCTGTCCGAGGTCGGGGGGGGGGGGGGGGGGGGCTGTATGAGGTGCGGGGGGGGGGGCGTCCGGGGTGCGGGGAGCGGTCTGGGGTGCGGGGGGGGGGGGGGGGGGGGGGGGGCTGTCCGAGGTGCCGGAGCCGTCCGGGGTGGGGGGGAGGGCTGAGGGGGCGGATGGCGGATGGCGGAGGGTGGAGGGCATGCGGCGGGGGAGGACGGGCGGTGGGGGAGGCCAGGCGTCGGGGGGGGGGGGGGGCGACGGGGTGGGGGTGGGGGCGAGGCCGGGAGGCGGGGGGGGGGGAGGGCGGCGTCGGGGGGGGGGGGGGAGCAGGGGAGGCCGGGCGGGGGGGGGGGGGGGGGCGACGGGTGGGGGGGGGGGGCGACGGGGGGGGGGGGGGGGGGCGACGGGGGGGGGTGGGGGTGGGGGAGGCCGGGCGGCGGGGGAGGCCGGGAGGTGGGGGGGGGGTGTCGGGGGGCGGTGACGGGGGGGGGGGGGGGGGGGCAGGGTTCGATCGAGAGGGGGGCGCGGGGGGGGGGGGGGGGGGGGCGCAAAAAGGCTCGTTTTTTTATCAAGGCCAACGACCGCCATTGGCGGTCGCTATTAGATATCTATAGCGACCGCCAATGGCGGTCGCCCGATTCTAGGGGGCTTCAATGCCCCCTTTTCTAGTAGTGTGTCCAGTAGAAGTAATGAAAACTCTAGCAATAAGTATGATCCAAAGATTAAGAAGGATCATATCATTCATGGAATTAATCCGGCATTTAGAAGAGAAATAGTCTCCCATGTATTCTCAACATATGAAGAAATAATATCATGTGTTAATAAGATAAGTAAATAATTCTCTGAGTCCAATGGATTTGAAGGGAAGCAAGAGAAGAAACGGATGGTAGAGAGAAATATGGATAAATAGAAGAGGGGAAATAAGGATTTTTCCATATGTGATAAATGTGTAAAGAATCACCTTGGTAAATTCTTGAAGGGAATGAGAGTTTGTTATAAGTGTGGAGAAAAAGGACACCAAGTACATGATTGAAAGGGTAAAAAAAATGTTTCAAATGTAAAATGATTCATCTTCAAGGTGTTGGGACACTATGCGAATCAATGTCTCAGTCATCAGAGTATACCTCAAATGATGCTATTGGATAATAATCAAGTTATGATACTACCTCAGATGAAGAGTAATGACTAGTGTTCTTATGTTATTATAATAAAATTATTTAATTTGAGTGTTTTATCAACAATATACTGGTTATATGAATTATGGAGATAAATTAGGATTTTACTAAAGTATTATTTTATTGAGGATTTGAGCTTATATGATTCTAAAAAAGGTGACTTAATAGTAAGATACACTTTTTGTAAAATACATAATTAAAGAAAAGTTAATCCTTAATATGGTCCTGATAATGAGGTAGTTATTTCGAAATAAGAGATGGTTGATTTGGATAAATTATATTGGATATTCTTGCCTTCCTGGTAACTGATTAATAGTTTGTTTATTTCATCATTGTTGGAATATTCAAAAATTTTGGATATAAGGATATATCCAGTATTCTATAAAGAATAAGGGAGAATGAATGTAATTAATAAGGTTTTATGGAAATTCCGGGTGTTACCATGTTTTAAAAGGAATATATGATGAAGGTGTTCACATGTTATTACGTGGAAAAAAGGATCTTCATTGTGTTTAACTTCCTTATAGATTTTGGAATGTGAGTTTGGATAGAAGTATTTCAGATAAGTCTAAAGGTTGGAATGAATTAAGTTTCAAATTGGATACTATTGTTAAGGTTATTTTTGGATTGTTATAAAAAGGATAACCTAGAGGTCGGGCAACAACCAGTCGCGTTCGGCAAGGCCGCGAGACTTGAACCCGCAACCGAAGGGTGAAAAGGGTGCATCACCTACCACTGGCCTACGTGATGTCTTGGATTGTATAATGTAGTTTCTTTTTTAAAAGGTTTGATAGGTGAATTATAAATTCATTATTTTTGGAACCCTATACGATTAGGATAAATAGAATATTTTTTTGATATCTTTTGGAGTGAAAGATGAGTTTGTGGTAGGAATTATTTGAAGGATGAAACTCTACTTTTCAAGTATATATATATATATATATAATTTTTTTCCTCTTATTAAGACTAAATTTTATTCACCTAATTTCCGATGTGGGTTTTCCTACAAAGTTATTTTCTATTTTCAAAATTTTATTTTCGAAGAACAGTTTAAAATTGCGAGGATGCAATTTATTGAAGGAGGGTAAAATTTAACACCCCAATATTTCATAGTATATTATTTCAATAACTCGCACTACACACAACACTGAGTTCAAGTGCACCATGACTTACCAAACTAGCCGTTCAAAAGCGGTTATGAATAATATTAATTGAATTTTGAACATTTATATAATTCTTATAATTTTAGAATATATATTATGAGTTTCTTAGACATAATTTAAGAACAAATTCATTTTTTTTCAGATAAAAGAAGTGTTTTTCAAAAAATGCAATTTTACCGCCTTTTAATGACAAACCCTTTTTAAATCCAATATTTGAAACTTTTATATATTCAATTTGAAAAAATAAACTTCTTCTTTAGAATCAGGACAAAAAAATTTAGTTTCAATAAATTTTTGGTGTTTTTCTGATAACTTTCATATTTGGGTGAAGAGTGAAAAATACTATATTTTAACTGAAAATAATTTTTTTAATCAAAATAATTTATAGTGTTAAATTATAAATTTTAATGGGTTTGAAGTATAATTAGATTATATTTTTATCATTTAATCCAATTTTGGCCATTGGATGTAATTTCACTTTGAAATTGGACATAAAAAAGTGTCAATCTTTTGATAGTTATTATTTCTTAAAAGTACGCCTTTTGGTTTTGACAATGGGAATTAATTTTAATTTAATTAATGAAACTTCTATGTTTTGAAATTGGTAAAATATAATTCATTTTTGAATTCATAATATAAAAATTATATTAGGGTGAATTTTTGGTATTTTTCTGAAAACTTTCAATTTTTGATGAATAGTGAAAATACTGCGTTATTATTTAAAACCGAATTTTTATTTAAATAATTAATTATTTAATTTAAATTTATTTTAGGTATAAATAGATAAATAACACCTATATATGTTCAATTTAATTCATTAGAGTTATTTTATAATAATTTTAGACATATAAAATTTTATTGAACTTTTTACCGTCTTTTACCCACCTTCTAGGAGAATTTAAAAATTTGCATAAAACATAATTTTACCACTTCTGTGAGTTGAATTTCAAAAATACAAGAGACACAGTTAACCTCAGTAAGTAATATGTGGTTAAATAAGATAAAAATAATTTTTGGTAAATAGTAACTTTTGACTTTTATTTACCACGGTTAAAAGTAAATAGGGTAATTAAGGGTAAAAATGATATTATAATTACCCTAAAATATGTCCTAATTCTATCAGATAAGTGTAATTTGACCAAAAACAACCTTAGAAATAAAATGTGATCCTTTAGGTCCACTTGGATTAGATTAGGACATTTATTATTATTTAATTTAAAGAAGAGTTAAAAGTGCCAAATTCATGTTTTCATAACTAAAATTTATTTAATATTGGGTTATACAAAAGATAAATTCAACTATAAATATTCATTATAAATATAAAAATATTTCCTACATAATGGTATTTTATTTATAATTTTTATACATTAAATAATTTAATTTATTTATGACACAATGATGATGAAGTAATTACATTATTAATGAATGATTAAAATAATTGATATTATAAATATCCAAATAAATGTAATTTGATACTTTTGATGCATTAAAATAATTTTATAGGTTAATATAACATTTTAGAGTTGATTAGATAATTTTTTTGAAGTGATAAGGTTTTTATGACTTTCACAAAAACCAAATACCAAATAGTGTCAAAATTGACATAAATTAATTATTAAAACAAATACAATATTATTGGTTGATATAATATTCCTAAAAATCTAAGGTTCAACCAAAGTGATTAAATAATATTATATATGTCATTAATTAACCACTTGATGTTATTTTGGATGTTTATAGTAAGTTTATTAACCAGATAGTGTAAGAATACAAGAAGACACGGTAAAAGTTAAATTATTTAACTTAGAGTAAAATCTAAAAGATAATGTAAAAATGGAAAACTAAACTTGTATAAAACATATTGGTTGAAAGGATTTATACCCATACACACTTTAGCTTTAAAATAAATCAATTTTTAGCCATTATAAAACGAATATTATTTTATTATAAAATAATATTTCAATCTTTTCCTAAGGTGCCCCTCACCCCTCTTATAAAAGGGCACTCCCCCTTCTCTCAAATTCACACCTTCAAAGACATTTGGATCGGCCAAACCCTACCCAAATATTCTCTCAACTATACTCCCTTAATCCTAGATACCTTCCTTTAGTCATAAATACAACCTAAGGATCCCTTTCGATCAAATCAAAAAGAAGAACCCAAAGAAGAGGTAAATATTTCATCACCTCTTTCAAGTTCTTTTCTTCTTACACTTCTTGTTTTCTTGTTGTTTCCATTATAAAATAATAACTACACTATATTATATATACTATGATGTTATTATAAATATGTTACAACCATATTAATTATTCTATCCATCATTTGAATAAAATGTCACCATATGTGCGTATGTATGGCTTACCGTCTCCACGTCGCGATGTAGTTGTTATTCAATACATTATTATTTGTATGGGTATAATAATGATGAATAATTGATGTAAATAATAAATATAACATGATAATGATTATTTATATATGATATAACATCCAATTACAAACTTTTTTCCCTCAATATAATGATATTGTCGCTCGTGCGTACGTACGGATTACCGTCTCCACGACGCGATGAGATTCATTTCCATGATCACCATTAAATGATGATTATAAAAATATATATATTATTAATAAGTATGTAATATATGACATAAAAATTCTACTGGATATATATATATATATATATACTTACATATATCTTATTCTCTTACTTCCGTTCAATATGATATGAAAACAGAAACAATGTTTATGCGTACGAACGACATACCATCTCCATAAACGGTGCCTTCCATTTCATATATATATCTATTATAAATATTTATATTATAAATATATATGATATATAAATAATTTTTTATATTATATAAGTATTTATATCATTATTTAAATGATACGATCAAGAATAAAAAGTTAAAACACGTATGATAAAGAAAGTGATTATTACCTAAAATGTTAATTTAACATGGAAATAATTATTAAATGGGTAGTATAAAGTCATAAATAGATCATATATGATATCATAATTATGTATATGGTTATTTTATAATTTAATAAAAATTATTTAACTATTATACCGGAGGTTAACGTACCCTCGACCAAGGAAAAGTACAATGTAAGGGTTAATTCTACAATCTCTTCATTATCCGAGGTTGTTTATACGTAATAATCTACTGGGACCTCTTTATCATCCACATCCACGTTTCTTAAAAATGTATTTCAAAACATTTTTACTCTTTAATAGACAATGGGTTAAAGTAATTTATACACTTATTTGACCTTATATGTTTTTGAAAGGAATCTTTCTGTCATTTTCCAAACAAGGTACTTTATGACCTTTTCGAAAAAATTAAGGTAAGAATGTTTTTTTAACTTATACAGTGGGTGTGGCTATTTTTCGTCGTTATAAAATTGTCGAATATTCCCTTACAATCTTATAATAATATTTTAAAAATAAATGTTTTCTTTATAATTATGTGACTCTTAAACGATTTCAAAATAGAAAGTGATATTTCTCTCAAATAGTTTTGATTTCATCTATGTCAAAATCCTTTGATAAATTTTACACTTTTTTGAAGTTGATTTATTATGATACAAATCTTCCATATTGTATTTAAGGTTTTGGGATATGTTTGACTGTGGATGAGTTATTTTTATTTCATTCATGGTTTATGGTTAAAGTATTGACATTTTGTATGCTAGTTTTAATATGAATGTTTATGTTATGTTTCAAACTTTTATTAAGATGAATGTATTGGACTAGTATATTCCAGGTTAGGGACCGGTAAAAGTGAGCCCTCCGGGTTGGGGTCCGGTTACAGTAGACCCTCCAATTTGGAGTCCAATTACAAAGGCTCTCCGAGTTGGAGTCCGGTTACAGAGGCTCTCTGGGTTGGAGTCTGGTGACAAAGGCTCTCCAGGTTGGGGTCTGGTTATAGTTAGCCCCTAGGTCCTAGCATGAGACCTTGACACAAAAATTAAATTCTGGTACTATACATTCCCTCATTATGAAATTTGTTATTACATGTGATTATTCAACTAGTAGAATATCCATGTGCATGTTTATATGGTAATGTTTGATTTATTTTTTCCATATTATGTTTAAGTTTATATTTAAAATGCTATTGTTTTATAACACATCTTGCCTTAGAAGTTTATAGATTCCGCTAAATTATTTACCCTTACTAAGCATCTGAGCTCAACCCTTTCTTATCTTTTATTTTACTAGGATCCCAAGAAGTGTTTTATGTTTGAGATGCGGGGTTAAAATAAGGGAACAATGGAATTATCAAAGGATTATTTTTTTTGTTGTATGTGAGAAAGTGTAATTTAACATTATTTTATGTAATCTATTTTCCAAGACTGCTAAACTGATCGGTCTTCCAGGAATTGATTCCTTGTAATCATTCCAATGTATTAAAATAATTCACCAAATCTGGGAATCTAGGGTCGGGGCATTAGAAAAATTTTTTATGGACATCACCCAGATGACATAAGTCATGTGTGTAAAGGAAATTATATTCCTATATAAAAAAGATGAAAATGGAATTTCCATATGCTGCGTGATTTCCCATATACTGTGGGGTGGAGAGTCCTAAAAAACACATATTCTAGTAACATGGTGGTGATAACCTCACACTAGGACTATACCATATATTTTACCCATTTCAAATTAAAAGGAGTATCGAAACAACAAAACCTAATTTTGAGGTTCTTCTAGGTTTTTTTAACATCATATAACACCTTCTTTTGGGATCCCAATAGTAAGTGATAAAGTTCCGCTATCAAGCTTCAATTAACTTCTTATGTTGCCAAAATGGACTTATAATTCAAAGGTTATGGTCATTTTATGTTGGTATTAATTTTATCCTGAATTTAAATCAATAAATTGATTTTTTTATTAAGGAGTATAATTAATTTTTTGAGAGATCTCAAAATCCATTTATGGTCATGTAGTTCCTTCGAATCCACATAGTCCCTTCATGGCCACGTACTTCATTCACAACTGAAAAATATTTGTGATGTTCCCAAAAACTCTAATCCTTGCCACATTCTTCCTTAACGAGTGTAAGTTGTTTATGGGATGTTGGATGGACACCTTCACAGACATGATATTTCTTCATTATCTTGAGATTCCACCACATTTTTAATCTCCATTCACGGTCACTATATTCCTTCATGTTCATGGAAATCCTTCATATTCATGAGTATCTTCCCATTCAACTATCATATATTGTGGGTTGAAGTTATTCTTCATGGTCGTGATAATATTATGAGAATGTGTAAACCTTATTTAGTTAAGCATCCTAGGAAAGATTGTTGTAAACATTTCTTAAAAAAACTAGGCACAAAATTCAACAAATGGGTAGATCCAAATTTCTGAAAAACCATACTAGTTTGAGAAATACTTTATGAAAATAAACATCCTATATAATTATTGGGTAAAATCATAAGATGACTCTTTATAAATACACTTCATGAATTGCACCATGTTATTCACATACTTGAATATCCTTTGTATAAGGATATTCACAATGTTCTTATACTGAACCAACCAGTCACATCCCCTCCCTCCAAATATTCCCCTCCTAAGGTGGAAATGGAGAAAGAGAGATAGTTACCCCTAAGTCCTGCCTCCAGTTGGCCTTGGGGTGGATAACAACACCAAGGGTATAAAAATCTCACAAAATGAGAGGCATTAACCTATTTGTAGTAACCAAGATCGGGAGATAAGACGTATCAACATCAAAAAAAAATCCAAGATATATATATATATATATATATATATATATATATATATAGATTCCAAAATTCATCCCACATGAATGTTTAAAGTAAAAATCCTAGAAATACAGTGAAAAGATCCAAAGTAAATACCTAGAGAACAAAGCTACACAATGACACAAATATTTTCCCAACATCCAAGCTAGTAATTCCCAACACAGTCCTTGTAGTCCTCCTAGAAACCTGAAAATAGTTTTTGTATACATAGGGTGAGAATACAAGTATACTCAATAGGGAAAACAAATGTCTATCATTCACAAGTGGAGAAGCATACTAATTCCCCCCAGGATAAATGGTAGAAACCAAAATCACCTAAGAATGTATAATAGCCACCCCAACATCACCAAAGTCACACTCACCAAATAACACAAGTCAAGTAAAGTAATATATTAAGAAATTGATGATAGGGTACCCCACACCACTTTCCCATAGATTATCCACTCTCACACCCTAATGGAAAACATCTCGTCATTCCCACCTCTTCTGAAAGAACCACATAACATCCCGCCCAGACACACCTGGGCCTCACAACTACATCTCATTCTGATCGTAGAAACCTGGGATACAAACCAAAAAACATCCTAAAGACACATAGGAACCACAACAAATCTCATCCCAAAGGCACCCGGGAAGCACAACTCTCTCACAGACACCTAGGCCACATGCCACATCCTTCCTGAAGAGTCTTGGGCTATCACCACCTGGAAGAGGGAGTAGGGAATAGTAGGTGGCCAGCCATCCATCCTCCCACCATGATGTTTGGGAATGACACCCTCCCTTATAAAAATGGGGGTGTTCAACATTTAGTTCACAAATAGGGTGGGGTGTGTATAGAATCACAAGAAATCACAAGTATATATATAGGTACCAAACACTCAGCCCAACCTATGGTTTCTCAAGTAAACAACCCTCATAATACTTCCACCTTTGCAGCTATGACCGTGGTGTCATGACACGTCAAATTGATTATATTTTTAAGGTTGATTTATAGTCTAGGGAAGACCCTAGGTCATCTCTCAAGGAGCGTTGGTAGGTTTAGAGTGTGTATTTTTAATAAAAATGACTAAGAGAGTGGGTGGTTTTGAAAATAGTTTAAAACAATGACTTAGTTGAAATAGCTTATAAGATGAGTGACCAAGTGGATTTTGAGAAATATGAGATAAAAGGGTCGATGTGATTTCACTACACACATATCAAGTTCATTGTTCATAGAGATTCATCTTAGGTTTAGAGTAATTCTTTGGTTGGAGTTAATTGGAATCCCGATTAATTCCTAAGCTTTTATTTCAATGCTTTAAGGACCAAACCCTGACGTAACAATCATATTGTCAAGGTACATTACTTATTCATGGAATAAGAGCTTCCAAATAATATTTAAATCTCAATAAGTTGGTTATGAAAAGGATTATTGTGATGTCCAATCGGAACAACACAAGTCACGCACTCAAAACCTCACACCAATCAGTTAGAAATTAAGAGCATAACACTCACATGTATCAAATAAAGCATTCAAATATGAAATAAAATAAGATACATGGAATGAAATGTTTAAACACCCAAATTACTCCAAATCAATATCTAGTTTATGCATCGGAACTCTCTTGACATGTGTGTAGCTCCCTCACAACGAACACCCAACTTTTAGTTCGACATCGGGAGGAGGAGGAAGCTCAGGTTGAACTCCTTCTTCATTGTTGATCCCCCTATAAGGATAGGGGCATCCAGAACCTCCAATGTGATTAGGATAATACTCTAGGACTCCAAATTGGCATCAATTAACTCCTTGGCCGAATTTGAAAATGAGGTTCCCTTGATGCCCTTTTATAGGAAAATTGGAAGGTGGTTTTAGGCACACAGATTTCATCAATCCACTTTAATGACGCGTTTCGGCCTTCAGACAGTCTTATATCGATTTAGAGAAAATAGAAACATTGTAGCTCTACCTCTTTAATGTCTCCACCAAAAGTTTGGCACCTTTTGGACAAATATAGCTCAATATATTGATAAAATACAGAACACCTCATTTGACTTGGTCCAAATTCGGTGTCTTGGACAGATTAGTTCGGATGGGCCCCATAGAAGCCGAATCAGGATTGGAATCCTCAATATGAAATGTAGAATATTAAATTTTGGATAGGCCCACAAAATGTAAGCCCATTTGGATGCACAGATTTCGTGTACTATGCAAAACAGTGGACAGATTTCCATGAATCAATGCAATTTTGGCCCATTTTTCTTTCACTTCATTAAGGGCCCTCCAAATCACCTCCGCCTACATTGAAACAATAAAAACAAGTAACATTGCCCATTATAATATTTATTAACATTAATTGATTGATTCAAACATAAATTTCAATTTATTATTATATTTGGAATATTCATTACAAAACTAGTTTAAAACTGCGGTGTAAGGGTGAAATAAAACAGTGAATCAAGGTACGATCACACCCCCACACCTAAACATTTGCACTCCTGGGCAAAGTCACATATCCAAATACAATGATGCACATATATATATATATATATATATATATATTTCCAACATCCTGAAGATTTATCATTTGAGGAAATTTTATTTAAAGTAAAGTGATCAATGCACGAACCACACCAAGGAGTTCTTCCTAGTGAAAATGGAAAAAGATGTCTCATAAATCATATCACAATAAAATTCAAAGATATTTATGACACCAATATGAGCAAGGAATTAAAAGTCCAACCATTACAATAACTCTCCATGTGTGTGTGTGAAAACCATTCCATGCTATTCTTTCCACTTTCTATCAAATAAATATAGGTTAATTTAACATTATTCAGCTTTAAATGATTTTTCACCAAACCTGTCCTACATCCTTTGCAATCATATTTCAAGACCCACTCATTTAAGCATTCCAAGAAGTCAAAACATAAGCTCCCGACCTAGATATCCACATATGTTGCACATTTCATCACTCCCCTCATTTATTATATTTTTTTTGAAGTTAAAATTGGAACAAATCTCACACTCATCTCTCAACCCTTTGTTTGATCTCCTCAAGACAATAATTGAAATAGTTATAACAAGATCAAAGGTTGAGGAGGAGTGGTTTTTGGCCTGCCCAAGACAAAATTTTTTTTGAGGGTGTACAACAGTCGGACATTAGGTACACACGCATAGGTCAATCTGGTACAGTAATGAAATAGATCGGATAAGGAACGAACGTATGGAAATATCATTTAAAGCTGAAAAATATTAACCCAACATATATTTACCTTATATTAAGTAAGAAATAATCACACTTTGTAGTTTGGTGCAAATTTTTTTGGAGATATTAGGGACACAGTTTTCCTAAAAACTACTCACACAATGGGCATCAATCATCTCAAAGGTTTTACATAGACACAGCCATTTATATCATTGACAGAAAACCAATTCACTAAAAATCAATCCATGATGTTAAATTCATACAAATACTATTTTTAGCATTTGTTATGGTATTTTTACTTTCCCCACATTATGGTCGCCAAATCATGGAACTTCGAAATTGTTGATGGGGAAAAATGAAAATACCATAAAGAAGGCCAAAAAGAGAAAACAAAAGGAGAAAACAATGAAAATTCCTAACTATCCCAGGAATGTATCAACCCCCCAAACCTAGAGTATGCAGTGTCCTCACTGTAGTAAAAGAGAATGTGGTAAGGAAGGATAAAACCTGGTGGATGTCATTCATAGTGTGCTTCTTGAACTTGGAGTTCCTCCATCGGGGACTCCAGAACGGGTTCATGAAAGTGCTTTAGTCGCTACCCATTGACAGTGAAGGTTTACTTGGTTTCTTCATTTTGAACCTGAACAACACCAAATGGAGAGACATTAGTAACAATTTATGGTCCAAACCAGCGGGAACAAAGCTTACCAGGATGTAACTTCAGCCTTGCATTATAAAGAAGGACCTTCTGCCCAATATGGAACTGACGATGAAGGATAAGATGATTATGGGTAGCCTTGGTTCTCTCCTTATAAATCCTGGAGTTTTCATATGAATATCTTATCATTTCCTCTAGCTCCTGAATCTGCAACTTCCTTTGAGCACCTGCACCAAAATGATTAGAATTGCATTGTTTGATGGCCCAGTAGGCCCGATGCTCAATCTCAACAGGGAGGTGAAAACTCTTTCCAAACACAAGACGATAGGGTGACATTCCAATGGGAGTTTTGAAAGCAGTATGGTAGGCCCATAATGAATCATCAAGTCTAAGACTCCAATCTTTCCTTTTGGGTTGAACCGTTTTTTCAAGAATTTGTTTTACCTCTCTATTTGACACCTCGGCTTGACCATTAGTCTGTGGATGATATACAGTAGAAACTCGATGACCGACCCCATACCAATGCAAAACTTATTGCATTGTTCGGTTGCAGAAATGAGAACCCTGGTCACTGATAATGAACCTAGGTAATCCAAACCTACAAAAGACCTGAGTTCTCAAAAATTCTACAACTATTTTGGAATCATCTGTACTTGTGGCCCGTGCCTCTACCCATTTTGATATGTAATCAACGGACAAAATAATGTACAAGTTTCCAAATGAATTGGGAAATGTCCCCATAAAGTCAATGCCCCAAACATAAAAAATGTAATGAAAGAGCAAGGGTTGTTGTGGCATTTCATTCCTTTTAGAGACATTCCCCATTCTTTGACAATGAGGACAATATTTACAAAATTCATGGGCATCCCTAAAAAGTGTTGTCCAAAAGAGACCAGAATCAAGAACTTTTCAAGCAGTCTATTGGGGACCAAAGTGGCCCCCACAAGCAAGAGTGTGGCAGAATCTAAGGACAGATTGAAACTCGCTATCGGGAACACAACTCCTAAGGACCTGATCACTACATGTGTGCCAAAGGTAGGGGTCATCCCAAATGTACCAACGAGACTCATGTTTTAGACGACTGGCTTGGTTTTTGTTGAAATCAGTAGGAATGCAAGATGCTACCAAATAATTTACCATTTCAGCATACTAGGGAATAACATCTTGCACTTTGTAAAATTACTCATCAGGAAACAAGTCATTAATGGGAATACAGGGGGATGAGACAATGTCCGAGGATGGGGGGATCCTACTGATATGGTCTGCCACCACATTCACTACTCCTTTTTTATCTATAATTTCTAGATTGAATTCTTGAAGGAGGAGCATCCAACGAATGAGACGTGGTTTGGATTCTGGTTTCTTTAGGAGATACCGGAGGGATGCATGGTCTGAGAACACAATGACTTTGGACCCTAAAAGGTATGACCTGAATTTATCAAAGGCAAACACAATGGAAAGAAATTCTTTTTAAGTGGTGGTGTAGTTTGCTTGGGCAGGGTCCAAAGTACGTGAGGCATAGGCAATGACATGTGGAGCTCGATCAACCCTTTGTGACAAGACTTCCCTAAATGCATAGTTAGAGGTGTCACACATGAGCTGAAATGGTAAATCCCACCGAGGTGGTTGGATTACCGGGGGTGATGTGAGAATCCATTTTAATTTATTAAAAGATTCTTCACATTCTTTATCAAAAACAAAATCTTTTTCTTTTTGGAGTAAGCAGGAGAGGGGAAGTGTAATCTTACTAAAATCACGAATGAAACGACGGTAAAATCCAGAATGACCTAGGAAAGACCGCACATCACGTACATTTTTAGAGAATGGTAGGGAAGAAATGACATCCACTTTCGATTTATCTACTTAGATACCATCCCCAGAAATGACATGTCCCAAAACTATACCTTGTCGCACCATAAAATGACATTTCTCATAATTTAATACAAGATTCTTTTCAATACAGCGACGTAGGACTGATCCAATATTACTTAAACATTCATCAAAAGAGGATCCATAAACAGTAAAATAATACATGAAAACTTCCATGCAATCCTCCAGGTAATCCGAAAAAATACTAACCATACATAGCTAGAAAGTACCCGGAGCATTGCACAGGCCAAATGGCATCCTTCTATAGGAAAATGTGACAAAGGGGCAAGTGAAGGTTGTCTTTTCCTGATCCTCGGGGGAAATATGGATCTGAAATTATCCAGAATACCCATCAAGAAAACAGTAATGAGACTTCCCCGCTAGCCTCTCTAGCATTTGGTCAATGAATAAAAAGGGGAAATGGTCCTTCCTAGTGTGTTGGTTTAGTTGGTGATAATCTATACAAACACGCCAACTATTCTGCATAGGAGTTGGAACCAATTAATTGTTTTCATTTTTAATTACCGTTATGCCAGTTTTTTTAGGAACTACTTGAACGGGACTGACCCATTGGCTGTCAGAGATGGGGTAAATGATTCCAGTAGCCAATAATTTTGTTACTTCCTTTTTAGCTACTTCTAATAGGTTTGGGTTCAGTCAACGTTGTGCCTTTCTCACTGGTTTAGCCTCATTAGTTAATAAAATATGATGTGTACAAATTGATGGGCTAATACCAGGAATGTCTGCAAGTGTCCATCCCAATGCTTGTTTATGCTCCCTCAAAATTTCAAGCAGTTGAAATTCTTGATCAGGAGGGAGTGAACTAGCAATGATGACGGGCAACTTGTTTCCATTCTCAAGATATGAATATTTTAAATATTGAGGTAGTTTCTTTAGTTCCAATTCAGGTGTATTTTGGATTGATGGGAGTGTGTGTGAAAGTGAGTGGTCACTAATCTCATCTAACTGCTCAATGGTATCATCCTCAAATGAGGAATTAGCTTTTACAAGCGTAGCAGTATCATCGATGGTCATGTGATCCTCCGTGTTCAAGAAATTATCAATTAATAAACATGCATGACACTTTTCTATACCACTACAACAATCAACACATGATTCATTTCCAAGAATTTCAATCAAAGAGGAGAATTTAGAAAGGGGATCAGGGGAAACAAATGAAGTGATTTTAGGGGAAGGGAGTATATCAATTGAATTTACCAAGAGAGAAGAATGTTCTTCTGAGGGATGCTTCATGGCATCAAGGATATTGAAATGGACTATGTCACCACCAAATTCCATAGATAATGTACCATTATGGACATTAATTATGGCTTTGACAGTTTTCAAGAAAGGTCTCCCCAATATAATTGGGGCATGTCCATTCATCATATCATCTTCCTTTTTTAGCACATAAAAATCAGTAGGAAATATTAAATTTTGAACCCTCACAAGAACATCCTCTAACACACCAGAAGGGTGTGCTGTACTCTGATTTTCTAGCTGAACAACTATTCCTGTGGGCTTTAGTTCACCAACCTGCAAAGAAGAGTATATGGAGTGAGGCATCACATTAATAGAAGCACCCAAATCAAGCATAACATTGGAGAAAGAATACTCCCCTATGGTACACGGAATCGATAATGTTCTAGGATCGTTGCACTTGGTGGGAAATGATGGTTATATAAATGCTGAGACGTTCCTCCCCAGGCTCACCTTCTCATCACCTCTATGCCGCCTTCGGTGGGTAAACATATCCTTAAGAAACTTTGCATATCTTGGAATTTTCTTGACGACATCAATCAATGGAATGTTAACCTGCACTTTTTTGAAAGTCTCCAAGATTTCTTTATCAAGTTTAGTTTCATTTTGTTTCCTTGGCTGGGTGGATCTTTGGGGAAATGGAAGAGGAATTCTTGGGCTTGGTAACTCATCAATAGACACACTCTTTCCTTTGGTAGGACTTCTCTCAAGACAAGGTTCCATCTCATTTGAACCTTTTTCAGTGGTTGAGATGGTGGTTCCCTTAGGGGAGGATGACTCTAATGGAGGGTTCATTTGTCTTTTAAGTTGAGTTCCACTCCTAAGGGTGATGACACTAACATTTCCCTTATCCCTAGGGTTGACAAGTGGTTGAGATGGTAGTTTACCAGACCCATGGCTTTGGATTTTACCCACTGAGTTAGCTAGTTGGCCTAATTGGGTTTTGAGGTCTTGTATTGCTGCCTGGGTGGTTTTTTGGAATTGGAGATTATTGACATCCATTTTTTTCATCATATCTTCTAGGCTAGGTTTAGTTTTTGGAGGGGGTTGTTGGAAAGGCCTTTGGGTTGGTTGAAAATTTATGGGTGGTGGTGGTTGATGACTACTTTTCCCTGGTTGGTTCCATGGTTAATGAGACTGATTTGAATACCCCCCTTGCCTATAGGCTTGGTTGTCTTTCAACCCAGGGTTGGATGGATAGTAAGGTTCTTGCCTAATGGGTTGGTTATAGGGGCATCCTGGGAATATTGCCTCACAACTCTCAGAAGTTTCTCTCAATTGGGGGCATTGGTTAGAATAGTGGGTATCAGAAGAGAATATACCTCGATGTATGGGAGGAGGAGATTGGAATTTACCTTTGGAAAGAGCAAGTTGTCGTAGAAGGGTACTCACCTCTTCAAACTTTGTGTCTACCTTCTTCTCGAATTCAGTACTTTGCACCTCATGGACACCTCGAATGGGTACACTGGACCTTGAACTGAATTGTTGAGTTTTCTGTACCATGGTCTCAATTAGGGTCCTTGCAGTGATTGGGGTTTTATCCACCAGTGCACCACCTGCACCAGCATCAATCATGTTGTGATCTATTGGAATTAAACCTTCATAAAAATATTGTATTAAAACTTTATCGCTTATTTGGTGGTGTGGACAACTTGAACATAATCTTTTAAAGCGTTCCCAATATTCATGAAGGGTTTCTCCTTGATATTGTCTTATCCCACATATTTCTTTCCTTATTGTTGCAGTTCGAGAGGCTGGGAAGTATTTTTCAAGAAAAAGTCGTTTCATCTCCGCCCAACCTCTAATAGGTGAATTAACATAATACAACCAATCGTTAGCCGTGTCTTCTAATGAAAATGAAAATTCCCTATTTTTTACTTGTTCTTCATCCACATTAGCAGGTTTTAATGTTGAACACACAGTATGAAATTCTTTTAAATTCTTATGTGGATCTTCTCCAGGCAATCCATGAAATCTTGGTAATAAATGAATTAAACCAGATTTTAGTTCAAAATTGGGTGTCTTGCCTTCTAATTGAATGTAAGTGGGTTGGATATCAACATCAGGTGAGGTTAGTTATTTTAGTGTTCTATTATTTTCAGCCATGTTATACAAGTTATGTTCAGTTTTAACTTTGGTTTCAAAAGAAGAAGAAGGATCAAGAAGAATTTAAAGATTTGATGTCTCCTCCTTCAAAGTGTGGTCTTGTATGTCTCGGTTTCATTGATGTAGGATCCTCTCCGGTTCGGATTCGAAAGTTTGTAGGTCTCCTGGAGTAGAACGCGTCATACAAAGAACCTACACAATAAATAAATTAGAACACAAAAACAAATGCAAAGGTAGAAGATAAAACAAACAAATATTCACAAAAATTACAAAAATTTTATCAAAAACACGCACAAAAAACCAAAGCGCTCCCCGGCAACGGCGCCAAAATTTTACCACGGTGTCGTGACACGTCAAATTGATTATATTTTTAAGGTTGATTTATAGTCTAAGAAAGACCCTAGGTCATCTCTCAAGGAGCATTGGTAGGTTTAGAGTGTGTATTTTGAATAAAAATGACTAAGAGAGGGGGTGGTTTTGAAAACAGTTTAAAACAATGACTTAGTTGAAATAGCTTAAAAGATGAGTGACCAAGTGGATTTTGAGAAATATGAGATAAAAGGGTTGATGTGATTTCACTACACACATATCAAGTTCATTGTTCATAGAGATTCATCTTAGGTTTAGAGTAATTCTTTGGTTGGAGTTAATTGGAATCCCGATTAATTCCTAAGCTTTTATTTCAATGATTTAAGGACCAAACCTTGAAGTAACAATCGTATTGTCAAGGTCCAGTACTTATGCATGGAATAAGAGCTTACAAAGAATATTTAAATCTCAATAAGTTGGGTATGAAAAGGATTCTTGTGATGTTTAATCGGAACAACACACGTCACGCACTCAAAACCTCACACCGATCGGTTAGAAATTAAGAGCATAACACTCACATGTATCGAATCAAGCATTAAAATCTGAAATAAAATAAGATACATGGAATGAAATGTTTAAACACCCAAATTAATCCAAACCAGTAGCTAGTTTATGCATCGGAACTCCCTTGACATGTGTGTAGCTCCCTCACAACGAACACCCAACTTTTAGCTCGACATCGGGAGGAGGAGGAAGCTCGGGTTGAAATCCTTCTTCATTGTTGATCCCCCAATGAGGATAGGGGCCTCCAGAACCTCCAAGGTGATTAAGAGACTCCTCTAGGACTCCAAATTGGCATAACTTCACTCCTTGTCCGAACTTGCAAATGAGGTTCCCTTAGTGCCCTTTTATAGGAAAATTGGAAGGTGGTTTTAGGCACACAGATTTTATCAATCCACTTGAACGATGCGTTTCGGCCTTCAGATAGTCTTATCTCGCTTTGGAGAAAATAGAAAATTTGTATCCATACCTCTTTAATATCTCCACCGAATGTTTTCCACCGTTTGGACAAATAAAACTCAAGATATTGATAAAATACAGAACACCGCATTTGACTTGGTCCAAATTCAGTGTCTTGGACAGATTAGTTAGGATGGGCCCCATAGAAGCCGAATCAGGATTGGGATCCTTAATATGAAATTTATCCTATTAAATTTTGGACAGGCCCAAAAAATTTCAGCCCATTTGGATGCACGTATTTCGTGTAATATGCAAAACAGTGAAAATATTTCCATGGATCCATGCAATTTTGGCCCATTTTTCTTTCACTTCATCAAGGGCCCTCCAAATCACCTCCACCTACACTGAAACAATAAAAACAAGTAACATTTCCCATTATAATATTTATTAACATTAATTTATTGATTCAAACATAAAGTGAAATTTATTATTATATTTTGAATATTCATTACAAAACTACTTTAAAACTTCGATGTAAGGGTGGAATAAAACAGTGAATTGTGGTACGATCAAGCTACCTCTAAATATTCATATCAGAATGAATGGTGGTCACTTATGAATTTTATAGGAGAAACCCACTTAACAAACAATAATTTTGGAATTATTAATCATTTACTAGTTGTTCTATCATTACCCAAGAAACTAACAACCACAACACACAACCAACCTCACAAAAAATCCAAACAGATGAAGGAAAGTATGATAAATAACCCCTTCACACTTCCTCCCCACTTAGCACCCAATAAAACCACTACTATTATCATTCTTAAAAGTCAGGCCTCCCTAACATTTCTCTCAACAAGAAAACACCCAAATTATAGCTAAACCACGTAACACACATCATCACAACCATACTTGGTAGCCCCACTGCATATCCACACCACACTCATTATAGATATAAACATCTCTATCCCCCAAAAAAAAACCATAGGAAGACCCACTACATGAACATACAACACCCCCAAAAACCATAACACACCCCAAATGCAGTCCCACTACATAACATGTTCATCCATTATACATTCAACCAATCTCTCAACCTGAGATTCCATTACACCACCCATACCACCCCATACATAAATCCATACTCCTAGCCACAATATCACACAACTAGCACAAAACAAAAGGTTGAATAGAACCATACACAACCACACCAGAAAACATCGTGTATTAATATTTATCAACCATCATTATTTAAATCAACTTTGATAATTTAGGCGTGACCACAGATCAAGTTCAATCATGGGGCATCTATATATTTAACTGGGTGTACGCGGCTAATCAATTTCATGATTTTAGTAGTTCAACAAGGAAACAACAACAATCATACATAATTCATACAGGTGTGAAAACAGAGGCCACTTATGACCATGATTTTCAAAGGGATACAATTTACAACATGGATAAAAAATAATAGATAAAACTAATGATCATCATCATCATATTCCCAACCCGTCATTTATTACTAATGTAAGAAAACCCATTATCATAAAAAGTACTATTATGTTTATAAATGGTTATATTATCATTGTAACACTGATATTTGACCATAAACACAATGATACATTAGCTTACCCACCCCGAATGATACAAAAATAAATAAATACTAAGGGATCCCTACCTTAAAGAACAGATGATCAACAACTCCTCCTTGAGCCAAAATAGTGGGTCACACAAGCAGTAGGAAAGTATCCAAGGGAAAAATCGACCAAAATCTAAAAAACAGATGCAAATCATCGAGGAATAAATGTTCTAGGCACACCAAGAGAAAATGGAAGGGTTCAAGGAAGAGATGATATTAACTTTAGAAAAGGCCCGATTATATATCAACCAAAGGGAGATGATTTCAAAGTACTTAAAATTTGGATGTGGTCAAGACCATGTGGATTAGTCGTTTCAAAGTATCTATGGTGTTAGTATATCAATTATATAATTAATATCCTTTGAAACTACTTCATAAATGATCAAACAAGGTTTTAAGGTTCATTTACACCAAATAAAATGTTAGAGGGGAGAAACTGGAAAAACTGGGAAAAGATGGAAATGACTCACCGATAGCTGAGTCACCGATGCGAGTCACCAAAACAAGTCATCAATGTGACTCACTGACACCACTCACCAATTCTACTCACTAAGGTCACCTACCGACACCACTCACCAATGTGACTCACTGATGCCACACACCGACTCGACCTACCAATAGCGATTCATCGACGCGACCTTCCGACATGAGTCATCGACGTAACTAATCGACGTGAGTCACTGATGTGAAATACTAATACTGAGTCACCATATTGAAATACTGGAACAATTCACCAACATGACTTACTGGCATGAGATATCGACACAACCTACCAATGTTAATTCACCGACACGACCTACTGACACGAGTCACCAACACGACCTACCGACACTGAGTCACCAATGTGACCTACTAACATGAGTCACCAATGATACCTACCAATGTTGAGTCATCGACACAACCCACCAACATTGATTCATTGATATGAAGCACCTATGGAAAAACTAGAATTTTAGAAAACTCTTGAAATGAGATACTGTTGCCTCTAAAAACACCCCAAACAATAGATTGTGACAGAGTAATAGACCAGGTAGTTCCATGCCATTGGATACCTCTGAAAAAATTATCTCCCTTGAGAATTAAAAACCAAACCTAGAAGAAATAGGTGTCCGAACAACCACCTCGTAAGATACCTATCAAGGATCTTGATTCACTTGAAACATCACTACCATCATGAAAGTTCAATGATAAACCACCTATGTTGTTTGAAAGGTGGAGTGAAATATCAACATCAAAGAACACATCCTACAAAATCTACTAACCCCAACCAACCAGAAGACACACCAAACAGGCAACAAAACCACACTATATGGACACATGATTCACATAAATCCTTCCTCTATGTCGATATACTATCTTCTCCGGGCGGTACTTACTCACCAGAATGGGTTTAATCACATCTCAATTAAAGCATCTCAATTAGGAATGTGGTCTTCCCCTTTATACATGTTTGGAATTCGTCACACATTATGGAACAAGGAGGAAACCCATATTATAGAAAACAATGTTCATGAATTACATGACAAAGAAAATCACACAAGAAAAACTCAAAAAAAACTTCAGGTACTGGGCACACATATGCGTCTCCCTTTTAAAAGGACTATCCTATAGACCACCATGTCTCAACAACATGAAAACCAAAGGGATGGTCCATCCATGAAGAAGACTCTCCCAAAAATCTTGGATCTCGACTAGCTGATCCATGAACGTTGCATCATTCTCGATATCCAACTCTCCCCAGTCAATGACAAGAGGGTCATCGTGAAGATACTGACGAAGATGGGAGACATGAAAGTCATCGTGGATCCTCTCTAACTATGGTGGAAGTGCCAACTGGTATTCCACTTCACCAACTCACCCCAACACCTCAAAGGGCCCTATGAACCTAGGATAAAGTTTTCTCCCTCTACCGAACCTCTACTGACCATGACGAGGGGAAACATTCAAGAACACATGGTCCCCAACCTCAAACTTCAAGGGCATCCTCCTATGATCAGAATACATCTTCTTGTAGTCTTGTGATGCCTTCATCCTCTCACAGACAAGTTGAAACTTCTCTATCATAGTCTGTACCACCTCAGGACGAAGAATAGTTATCTCCCTAACCTCTATCCAGTATAAGGGTGAACAAAACAGTCTTTCATAAAAATATTTGAGGAGAACCATGATAATAAAAGAGTGGTAGATATTATTGTAAGATAACTCAACCAAGGGAAATTGTCTCACCCAAGACCCAAAAAAGTCCAAGAAGCATTCCCGCAACATGTCCTCCAATATCTGTATGGTCTGCTCAATTTTACCATATGTTTGAGGGTTGAAGGTAGTGATAAAGTGTAAATTAGTAACAAAATCATGCTACAATACCCCCCAGACTCATGTGGTAGATCATGTATCCTAGTCTGATAAAATGGATCTTGGAATTCCATTAAAACGCACCACCTTATCCACAAACTTATGCGCCAAGTTACCCACCATGCTCTACTCCTTGATCACTATGAAGTGAGATGATTTTGTCATCTGATCCACTACTACCCATATTTCATCACAACCTCCATGATACATGGGTAATCATGTGATGAAATCCATTGATATTTCATCCCACCTCCACTCCGAGACATCTAAGGGATGCAACAAACCTTCAGGAACACTGTGCTCAGCCTTCACCTTCTGGAACACTAAGAATCTTACCACAAACTCTTCCACTTACCTCATCTTCTTAGGCCACCAAAAATAATCCCTCAAGCCATGGTACATATTAGAAACTATTGTATGTACCATTAAAAGTGATTTATAAAACTCATGGAGAACTCCCTTGAGCATCGCCACTAGAACAAATAGCTTCTCAAAGAATAATATTTTATTCTATCCATCCGCTGACCATCCCTCTAGAGCATCACCCAGGTAAATCAGATCATGCATCACCTCATTCTACAAGTTTCCCCACAAAGACTCTTCCACCTGCTTCCTCAGAGATGATTGTACTTTCATCTAAAACAAACAACCTCTACTACCATATATCCTTGCAACTAAGTTCAAGGTGACCAAATCCTTCATCACCTCCCAATCATCTACAGATTCCCAAACTACCTCTCTCTGAAACTTATTGATCAAATCATCGACCATGAAGTTTGATTTTCCAAAGTTGTAGGTGATCTTGAAGTCATAATCCTAGAGAAACTCTATCCACCTTTTTTGTAATAAGTTCATATATTGCTGGGAAAAGATATACCTCAAGCTATTGTGATCCATGAAGAACAAAAATCACTCCCTAATAAGTTAATGTCAACACAAATTCAGTGTGAACATGACCGCCAATAGATTCAGATCATGGGTGGAATAGTTACGTTTGTGAGGACATAACTGCCTAGAACCATTAGAGATCACTCCTTGTTGCTGCATCAACACACACCCTAATACTGGAAGGTAAGCATGTCAAAACACATCAAACATCACCACTTCCTCTAGAAACTAGAGCACTGGATAATTAACCAAATTCTCCTTGAAGTGGATGAAAGCTTCCTGACATTTCTGACTCCACAAAAGGCCTAGTACTTTCTGGTTAGAGTCATCCACAGAGCTACTAATCGAGATAAATCAGGTACAAATCTCCGATAATATATTATCAGACCAAGAAAATTGGGAACCTCAGCGACATTATTGGGTGTTTCCCAATAAATAAAACTACCCTGAACTTCGACGAGTCCACTTAAACACCCTATTGAGACACCACAAGTCAAAGGAAGTAGACCATCTGTGTCCAAAGATTTCACACGGACAAATTTTTGTAGATCTGGTGGCATCGAATGACCTCTAGGACAGTTCTGATATACTCCATATTCTCTTCCCATGACTTCCAGTATATCATGTTTTCCTAGATGAATATGATGATGAAATAATATAGGAACTGAAAAAATATGGATTTGATAAGTCCCATGAACATGATCAGTGCATTCGTAACACCGAATGGAATAAACACGAACTCAAAGAGCCCATACCTACACCTGAAAGTTATATTTGAGATGTAACCCTCCTTAATCCTCAACTGTTGATACCCAGACCATAGATCGATCTTATAAAACCAACTTTCTCCCCTTAGTTGGTCGAAAAGATCATCTATTATTGGGAGAGGGTAATAGTTCTTGACCGTTACTTGATTCAACCTATGGTGGTCTATGCACATCCTCAAACCACCATATTCCTTATTTCTAAATAAGACTGGAGCACACAATGGAGACAAACTGGGCCATATAAATCCATTCTTCATCAAATCATCAATCTGAATCCCAAGCTCCCATAACTCGCAGGTGTTATCCGATAAGGATCCAATGAAATCAGAGAAGCACCAGGCTGCAAGTCTATCCCAAACTCAACATCACATCAAGGGGGTAGAGTCACAACATCCTAGGGGAATACATAAAATAATTTCACAAAATCGTTGAGAACCTCATCCATCTCATCATCCGCTGATTCCACTGATAGCTTATCCAACAAGGAAAGAAGAGGCTCCACACGCCGACTTCCCATCAGACAACTCCGCTCACCAATAAAAGACACATGTTTTTTATCCACATATGAAAACACAATTTTTCTCTGGAATCAGTTGAAAATATCATACACAGAGTAAAACTAGTATATTCTAAGTATAACATCATACAGTTTCATAAGTAATAGTAAAAGTTACCCATGTGACTGATGTGTCCCTATCACCAGTCTACATCCTCAGCATACATCAAACAAGCTAGTCTCACCTCTGATTGGTGTAGTTAAAACTAGGGTAATAAAAGGACTATCTATTTATAGTCATATATCATGGGATAAACTAGGTTCAACAAAGGATTGCGAAGCTCTTGAATAAAACAAGTCATAAACAAGAGTACTAAACAAGATGATCATACCTCGAACGATCACTAGCCCCACTAAAAGTGTTGCTTCTGTGGCGTGCAACTGACCATGACCTACTCCTCATACCCTCTACTGATGACTGCCTCCTCAACCAAATTTGGGTCTAGGTACTTAAGGAACACCCTGAGGTTATCCTCCACCTACTCCATCTCCCCTTAGTGGAGCAGGAGCCTGTTGTCCCTACTACTGAAACGTCCAAACCGAAAATTACTATTGAGGAGGGAATTGAACCTTCCCAAATCCACCGTAATGAGATTATAAAACCATCAAGAACTGACTCTGAAGGTTACCACAAACTCCAAAAACAAAAAACTCTAACCCCAGGCCTTTAGGATAAGCCCCAGGACCAGAAGGTCGAAACAGAAACTGCTAAGGTCGACTCCCTGATGACCAAAACTACAAAGGCCCTAATTCCAGAGACCTTCTACTAGTATCCTTTCCCTTAAAATAAACCTACTAAATCCCCTCTCACAGTATAACTACTTGATAATGCATTCTTTCAACTGGCTCTGCTTTATTCTAGACCTCTAGGTATGTTGACAAGGTGAAGGGAGTAGCTGCATACTGGAGAGAAGGACAAAGTGCCTCCTCTAAGCATCTCACCTGAGACTCATCATACAAAAAAAAAGATCCAGAGTCACTAGTACAAAAACCTTTTTTTATGTCAGTTTTTTTGCTTTTTAACGTCGGTTTTTAGGCGATGTTATTGCAAGCGACATTAAAAATATGATTTTTTACATCGGTTATTAAATAACTGACGTAAAAAATGGGGTAATATAGTTTTTAATGTCGGTTTTTAAAAAATCTATGTGAAATACATTCTAGAAAATGGCGATAATAAGCCATTTTTTACATCGATTTTTGAAAAAACCGATGTTATACGTCATTTTTTACGTCGGTTATTTAATAACCGACGTTAAAATTTATTTTTAACATCGATTATTAAATAACCGACATAAATGTTTTTTAGTATCTTGTATAAAATTTTCTAAGATTTCATTTGACAGGTCATAGAGCTCAAACGGATTTACGGATCAAAAGTTATGACCATCAAAAGTTTGATATTTTTTTCGAGGAAAGATTGAATGATCCAACCGTAGCTTCATATTAGAAGAAATTTTTGAATCTATAGGGGGATTTGTAGTTTTATCACGATATAAAGAATCATCCATCATTATAATAAATTAACAATCGTTAAATGTTATATCAATTAAGAAAACTACTCATAGAAAATATAAATCATGGGAAAATAATTACAAATACCTTGACGAGGTCGCGGAAATAAGAAATCATTGATTCACGTTGAAGATAAAACAATTTGATTCGGTGGAACGATTATGGTTGAATGAAATGATCATAAAATGGTATATCAATTAAGAAAAAAAATCATAAAAACCATAAACCATGGATGTATGATTAAATATACCTTGAGGAGATCGTAGAAAGAAGAAATAATTGATTCACGTTCGAGAGAAAAAGAGTTGATTTGGGGGAATGATAATGGTTGAAATAAATGACCGTCAAATTAGGATGGGTGTATAATGGAAACATATAATTGAGATTCTATGAGAAAACGCAGTATTAAAAATTTTAGGCGGCAATTCAAAATTTCGATGCCGCGATGTAAAAAAATTGAAATTTCGCGTTAGCGGGATATTAAAAATATCATTCATGTCAGTTTTATGATAACCGACATGAAAAGATATTAAAATTTTAACTTATTTTTCACGTCGGTTATTATAAAACCGATGTGAGAAATCAATCTTCGTCACTCTTTCACGTCGGTTATTAAATAACTGATGTGAAAAATCGATTTTCATGACTTTTTCACATCGGTTATTTAATAACCGACGTGAAAAGATATTAAAATTTTAACTTATTTTTCACGTAGGTTATTATAAAACCGACGTGAAAAATCAATATTCGTCACTCTTTCACGTTGGTTATTAAATAACTGACGTGAAAAATCGATTTTCATGACTTTTTCACGTCAGTTATTTAATAACCGACGTTACAAGGTATTTTTCACGTCAGTTATTTAATAACTGATGTGAAAAAAGTTTACAAAAATGTAGTTCATTTTCCAAGCTTTAATTTGACAGGTCACAGAGCTCAAACAGAGTTATGGATTAAATTTTATGGCCTTCAGAAGTTGGACATCCTTAAGACATCGTTTAGAGGTGATCAACTTCTGAAGGCCATAACTTTTAATCCGTAACTCCGTTTGAGCTCTATGACCTGTCAAATTAAATCTTGAGAAATCAAATACATTTTGGTAAACATTTTTCACGTCGGTTATTAAATAACCGATGTGAAAAATACGTTTTAACGTCGGTTATTAAATAACCGACGTGAAAAAGTCACGAAAATCGATTTTTCACATCGGTTATTTAATAACCGACGTGAAAAATAAGTAAAAATTTTAATATATTTTCCTGGAAAATGACTTTTCACGTCGGTTATTTAATAACCAACATAGAAAAGTGATGTACATTGATTTTTCATGTCAGTTATATAATAACCGACGTGAAAAATCAGATAAAATGGATTTTTAACGTCGATTCTTATATAACCGACGTGAAAAATCAGCGAAAATGTATTTTTACGTCGGTTATATAATAACCGACGTGAAAAATAAATTTTTAGATATTTTCACGTCGGTTCTAAAAAACCGACGTGAAAAATGGTGACATAAAAAAAGGTTTTTGTACTAGTGAGTGAAGAAAATGAGATCCTTATACTTTATACCCAACTCTTGTATCGACATAGACCCCTTATGGAGGGAGAGTAACTCCTGTCACTTCTCAACCTTCATGGTCGAAGAAAGGAATTCTACCAGAAACTCCTTCTCAATATCAACCAACAAAACATCAACCTCCTTTCTCTCCCCTAGGAATCTTTCTATCCCCTAGGAACAATGTCCACCACTGACGTGTAAATCACCTCATTTGACTAACCACCAACGAAACCTAGCACTCCTTCGAAGCCCAGATTAGGGTGAAGGTGAACGCAAGTTCCTTGAGCCAGCTCTCCATATCCATGTCTGAGACACTGCACTCTTACTTTCACAAGGTCTTCCATTGGATAGTAAATAACATTCTATACCACTGGTTTTCATCATCCTCTGGATCGAACCTCCACTAATAAGACGAATCAGCCTACAGATCCTCTAATACATGGGACACTCATGGACGATGAACGGGTTCAATTTCTAAAAAGTAAATAGGGAACTTCTAAGCCCAAGTAGTATGGAATTTTCTTCAAGATTTATTTTAACTCTTTATTTATTTAAATTCCATGAAAAGACTAATTCAAACAAAAAAACAAGTCATCATGATGCATATACCTCTCCTACGGTCTCCACCCTACAAATAGTGTAGCCTCACTTGGTCATTTGGTAAGATCAGAGTCCTTGCATCAGATCATGGGGGACCTAAAATTCTATTTACTAGCTAGTATTCCCTGACCTATGTCATGCACCAAGATCACCAAAAACTATTTCCCTACCAACACTACTACAAATACGGCTTTTATCAGTGCTAAAAATGGCCTTTAAAAGCGCTAAAAAATCTCTATAAATGCCAGCGAAGATAACAGGGGGGGTCCCTTTATCAGTGCTCTAAAAACGCTGATAAAGACCCCTTTTATCAGTGCTAAAAAAATGATGATAAAAGGGGTCTTTTATCAGCGCTAAAACAAATCGCTGATAAAGGGGTATTTTATCAGCGCTTTCTTTTTAGCATTGATAAAAGACCCCTTTTATCAGCGCTTTGTTTTAGCACTGATAAAAGTTAAAAAAATAAAAAAAATTAAAAAAATCCTGCAAATCGGGAGGGCTTTTATAGCGCTTGAGCCCCCCCTTTTACAACGCTTTTCCGCCCCCTCCAGCGCCCCGCACACACCCCTCCACCCTTTATCAGCGCTAGCCCCAAATTAACTCATGCGCGTGCATCCCTGACTCCACCCAGATTTGATCTCGAGACCTCCCCCCTGCGCGCTTGAAGCCTTTTCCACTCCCCTATATTGATTTGTTCTCTTATTAGTGATATATCTATTTATTTATATATATATTTAGTTATATTTATTCTTATAGTAATATATATTTATATTAATATATATATATATATAGTTATATGAATATAAATATATAGTTATATTTATATAAATATATAGTTATATTAATATATATATATTTATAGTGATATTAATATATATATTTATAGTAATATCAATATATATATGTAGTTATATTAATATATATATATATAGTTAGATTAATATATAGGTATATAAATATTCATATATTTATATTTTAAATAAAATAGATATTAGTTATTATTTAGATAAATCTAATATATTTTATATGTAAATATATTTTATTATTTATATTTATAATTAAATTTTTAGGTGTGAATATATAAAAAATATGTACATATAGTTATATATTTGATTATAAATAGAAGTGAAATATAAAAAACGATAAAATTTCAAAGAAATAATATCAATATGAATGTAATACCTTGGAATAAATTCAGTCCCCACCAAAAAAATCCAATAATACCCCCTTAAATGAGGCTGAAAATCCATAAAATGTTAAAAAATCGGGGTACCCCGACTAAAAAATCAGTTTTGGAGGACTTCTGGGCATATTTTGGCCTTGAAAAAACCTTGACTAAGGTCCCCCCAATCAAAATAACGTAGAAATCATCGCAGGCTTTGATTTGATATGTGGTAGAGCTCCAACGGACACCCAGATCAAAAGTTATGGCCGTTTGAAGTTCAAGTTGCGTTTTCAACATATTTTGGATCTTTTTTTAGTTTTTTTTTTAATTTTTTTAATCTTCAAATTGTTCTTAAATGACTATTAATCCATAATAATTAGCAAATTATTAATTAAAAATATTTTTTTTAATTTTTTTATAAGTCATTTTCACTAAATATCTTATATATTAAGTGTAAGTGTATATTTATACTTATCTAAATTATATTTAAAATTATATTTAAAAAATATATATTATATTTATATCAATATAACTATATCTATATATTTAAATATTAATATATATTTTTTTAATGATTTTTTTTGAAATTAGACCCTTTATCAACGCTTTTAAAAAAATCACAGATAAAGACCCCCCTTTATCAGCGCTACTAAAAAAAGCGCTGATAAAGGGTTACCCTTTAACAACGCTAAAAAAGCACTGTTAAAGGGGGTACCTTTATCGGTGCTAAAAAAGCACTAATAAAGGTACCCCCCTTTATCAGCGCTTTTTTGTTAGCGCTGATAAAGGGTGGCGTCGGGAATGCCCAGTTTTTTGGTTGTGCAATCCATGAAATCGCCACTATTCCTAACTCCAAACTCCATCCTATCTCTCAACGATCACCTTTGATACCATTCTGTGACATCCCCCTCCCTCCAAAGATGCCCCTTTTGAACTGGAAATGCATAAAGAGAGATAATGACCCCCAATTCCTGCCTTGAGTAGGCCCCGGGGGTGGCGACCAATACCAAGGGTATAAAAATCTCACAAAATGGGAGGCATTAACCTTTTTATAGTAACCAATATTGGGAGATAAGACGTATAAACTTCAAAACAAATATAAGATATATATATATATATATAAATCCAAAATCCATCCCACATGAATGTTTAAAGTAAAGTAGATCCAAAGTAAATACCAAAAGAACAATTCTAAGTAGCAACACAACAATTGTCCCAACACCCAAGATAATAGTTCCTATCATAGTCCTCATAGTCCTCCTAAAAACCTGAAAATATTTTTTATATATGTAGGGAGAGCATACAAGTATACTTAGTAGTAGGGAAAACCAAAGTCTCTCATGCACAAGTGGAGAAGCATACTAATGCCCCTGTGAGAAACAAAAGGAACCAAAACACCTAACAAGGTATACTAGCCACCCCAACCTCACGAAATTTATAATCTCCAAATAACACAAGTAATGTAAAGTAATATAGTAAGAAAATCGATGATAGGGTATCCCACAAAACTTTCCCACTGATTATATGCTCTCACACCCTAACGACAAATGCTCTGGTGGTCTCACCTTTTCTGAAAGAACCACATCACATCCCACCCCACACACCTAGGCCTTTCAACTACATCTCTTCCTGCCCACATACACCTAGACCAGAAACCACCCCATATCCCGAAGAAATGTGGGAACCGCAACACATCTCATCCCAAAGAAACCTGGGAAACACAACTCACACGCACACACCTGGTCCACATACCACATCCTATCCAAATAGTCTTGGGATATAACCTCCTGGAAGAGGGAGCATAGAAGAGCAGGCATACATTCATCCATCCTCCCATTGGGATGTTTGGTAAAGACAACCTCCCTCATAACAATGGGGGAGTTCAACACATAGTTATCAACTAAAATGGGGTTCATATAGAATCACAATAAAATACAAGTATATATATAGGTACCAAACAATCATCCCAACATATGAGATCTCAAGTAAACAACCACCCCATAACAATGACTCATTTAATGATACCTATAAATGCACGTATCAGAACAAATGAAGGTCACTTACGAATTTGATAAGAGAAATCTACTTAACACCTAATCATTTTGAATTTATTAATCATTTACCAATTATTCCACCCCTACCTAGGAAACTAATAGACAAAAAATACAACCAAACTCACAACCTAGACAAACAGAGGAAGGAAACTATGACAAAACACCCCTTCACACAACCTCACCACTTATCACCCAAGCTAACCACTACCATTATCATTATTCAAAGTCATTCCACCCTATCCTTTCTCTCAAAAAGTAAACCCAAAACTTACAGATAAACCCTAAAACCCACCTCATCACAACCATACTCGACAGCCCCATTGTATATCCACACCACACTCATCATATCTATAAACTTCCATATCCCAAAACCCAACCATTGGAAACCCCACTGCATGAACATACCATGCCCCCAACAACCATAACACATCCCAGATGCAATCCCACTAAAAAACACATTTATTCATTCCAAAATCAATGAATCACTCAACTTGAGATTTCATTACACTACTTGTACCACCCCATACACATATCCACACTCCCAGCCACAACAACACATGACCAGCACAAAACAAAAGGTCGAGCAAAACCATACACAACACACAACCACACCAAACATCAAGGTGTAATCATATTTAGAAACCCTCATTATTTAATTCCACTTTGATAATTCAGGGGTGATCATAGATCAAGTTCAATGATGGGGAATCTATATATTTAACTGGGTGTACATGGTTAATCAATTTCATAATTTCAGCAGTTCAATAAGGAAACAAAAAAAAAACATTCACAAGTCATAAAGGTGTACAACCAGAGGCCACCAATGACCATGATTTTTAGAGGGATACAATTTACAATATGGATCAAATATAATAGATAAAATTAATGATCATCATCATCATCATCTTCCCCACCCTTCATTTATTGCTAATGTAACAAAACCATTTATCATAACAAGTTCGATAATCATTATAACATGTTATATTATCTTCATAACACTAGGATTAAACCATAAACACAAAAATACATTACCATACCAATCCCACATGATAAAAAAAATAAATAAAGACTAAGGGATCCCTACATCAAAAAATAGATGATCAACAACTCCTCCTTACACCAAAATAGGGGGTCATGCATGCAGAAGGAAAGACTCCAAGGAAAAACTTGACTGACGTCTACAAAACAGATGAAGATCCTTGGGGAATAAAGGTTTTAGGCGCACCAATATAAAATTGAAGGGTTCAAGTAATATATGATCTCAGTTTTAGAAAAGGAAAGATCATATATCAACGGAAGGGAGATGATTTCAACGTACTTAAAATTTGGATCGTGGTAAAGTCCATGAGAATTGGTCATTTCAAAGTCTTCAGGGTGTTAAGATATTAAGGATATAATCAATATCCTTTTAAACTACTTTATAAATGTTCAAAAATGGTTTTAAACTCAATTTATGTCAAATAAAACATAAGAGGGGTGAAGATGAAAAAAATGGGAAAAGATAGAAATGAATCACCAATGGATGAATCACCGACGTGAGTCACCGATGGATGAGTCATCAATGCGAGCCACTGACATGAATCACCAATTACACTAACTGACTCCACTCACTAACATCACCTACCGATTCCACTCTCTGATGTGACTCACCGATGCCACGCATCGACATGACCTATCGATGACGAGTCACCGACGTGAGCTACCGACACGAGTCACTGATGCGACCTATTGATGTTGAGTCACCAAAATGACCTACCGACATGAGTCACTGATGAGACCTACCGATGTGAGTCACCAAAGAAACTTACTGACTCTTTTTAACCAACAAAACCAACCGAAACGAGTCACCGATGCGACCTAACGATGCGAGTCACCGAAGTGACCTACCGGTGCTGAGTCACCGACACGAACTACCGATACAAGTCACTGACACAACATATTGATGCTAAGTAACCAATGCAACCTAACAACACGAGTCACCAATGCGACCTACAGAAAATGAGTCACTGAAATGACCCAACTACACTGAGTCACTAATGTGACCCACCGATGGAAAAACTAGAATTTTGGTGAACTCTTGAAATAAGCTACCGTTGCCTCCCAGAACAACCCAAACAGAGGATTTTGACAAAGTAATAAACTGTGGAGGTCTAGGCCATTACACTACCCAATGAAAAAGTTCATTGAGGTGCATTCGTGAAACTCTTATACATAGGTACCCCTATGAAAAACTTTTTCTAAAAACCCCCAATGTGACAAATCATCCACGAGCTAAATTCACGAGGTCACCTCTGTGATCCTCCTTCACCAGAGACCATTGGTCATATTACTTCATGATTCCCCTTAGTGATATCCCTTTAAACAATCACATATATGATCCCTCTTTGGTTATAGAATTTATCTCAAGATTATGCAAGATATACCACCTTTCAGGTAGCATAATGCTCCTATGTGAAATGGTGGCCTCCCAAGGTGCTCCTCACCCTATTAAAAATGTTACATAGAATAATTCATATAACCTAAGGATAAAAACTTAAAAAATAAACCCAATTATGGGAAATAAGGATACCTTTCTATCCTTTCTATTTCTCTGGTCACAAATCAGGGTTGAATAATCTCAAATGACCTTATTGGATACCTTTTACTAAGGTTATGTATTTTAGAATCTCATTCTATTAGGGAATAATAATAGGTATAATACCATACCATAGTCTCATTAATGATATCATTCCATTTTACACATTAATAACTAATAAATATTATATACCTCCTACTAGATTTAATCTATAATCATGTGTTCTCCATTCTGGTTAAAAAAAATAGGACAAACTAGAATTGGAAGATAATGTGTATGCCCCATATCAATTCATTGGGTTGGGATTATCCTCTTAGATTCCCAAAATACCTTCACCTTGAAAATATATTTTAGTATACAAAAAGGATAGTAAAATGAATAATCCTTATTCAATTCCTTGTTGTTTCTCTTTTCGTGACATATTTTCACTTACCGTATGATGTTAAACTGCATAGATCGGTCATAAGATACAAAAATTTCACTATAAAACACAAAAAATATGGTATTTTATTCCTCTTAGAAAAGGTAACTAGGACTCTATATTGTTTTTTAACCCTAAAACCTCAATACCAATCATGGATCTATGACTATATGTAATCCCCAACCATATCATCTTCCTTCCTCGTCATGTTACCAATAGAAAGTTGGGGGAAGACATCTATATATAAGGATCCTCATATGTGTGAGACCCAAACATAGTCTAATGTTTATTTACCAATGTAAATTATTAATTATATTGGGTTTCCCTTGAATAAGTCCCTTACTAAGAATTTATAAGCACTGTTTTCCAGATATTATACTCTGCCTTACTCTAAACTACATGTGAGTAGTCATGGATACATGACCTTAAAGGGAACCACTATTGTACATATCACATTATAAAAAATGGTATGATGTTTCTCATTAAGATTCACTAAACTACAAGTGTTCAAAATCCATTTATAGAGATGCATATAAATTTCCTTTCATGGGATTTATCCAAACTTCACAATGGTTTCTGCCTCTTTTTATAAGATCCCAATACATCCCTGGATAGAGATAAATTCCAAACATAATTCCTATAAAGATTTAAATTATATATTTAGATACTAGGATTAAATGAGAGATATTATAATCCACATGTTTAGTTTCATATTAGATCCATTTTATCAGTCAATCAATTACATAAGGGTAATTAGTTGTCTTACTAATGTTATTGGGATGGATTCAAAACCGAATATTAAATCTATAAAAGAGTCTTATAGTATGTAATAATTCCTCCCAAAAAAGGTTTTTATACACATATCCTCAAATATTATTAGCCAATGAGTACCCAAAGTAGAATTGGTAAATCCCTAGTGACTTCCTTCCTTTGGAAAGTAGGCATGTGTTGGATAAAAATGAGCATAAGTCTATTAAACAACAAAAACAATTAAATATATTTCATATAAGTTATATGCCCTTCTCTGGAGTCCAATCCATATCCTTTCCAATAAAATAAAACATTAACTTCCATGGGGATTCATCCAACTAATTTCAGGTAATATTTTTTATTTTTCAAAGGAAAATTGAAATTTTTAATTCTCTCCAACAAACAAGTGGGGTGAACTATAATAGATGATCATAGTTTTGATATTGTATTATAGATTTTAAGGGAGTTATGTTATATATATATTTTTGAAAATACAGTGGAAGGTTACCCAAACCATTTAAAAATTTATATCAGGATAATAATTGATTAAATTAAATAAAAAACTATAAAGAAATGAATACCTCAGTTTTCATGTTAAATCCTCTGCAGTTATGAGTTTGGTTGACATCTCATGTCATCAATTATCATGATCATGTATCCAAAGTAAACCAACCACAACTAGAACCAGAAAAATAATTTATTAGAATTTTTTTGTTTCAAATATGTATTAACACCAACTTTTAAGAAGGAAATGAAGGGTTGATAGAGAGAGATAATCATGGATTTAGTAAAGAATGATATTTGGTGTATACAAATGAGGTATATTAAATACATTTATTGAAATTATTCATGGAATATATTAACTTGTTTTAGTTATAAGATTTCATACATCATGAAATGGATAGGTTTTACCATTTTACCTATATGACGTTTACAACAAAAAACCTCATTGATTTAGTGACTTGTTAAAACTTTTTTTTCACTGACATAGTCTTTACATCATCATAAGATGAGTCGTAGGGAAAATATAACATGATAATAATAATAGGAGAGTCATCTAAATTATAACCATTATTATTCTTCATATACACCATGATGTGTCATCAAGAACCACGTGATAATAAAAACCAAATCATGGTAAATCTAACTATATAATAGTTTATGATTTAGTATATATTTTGAGTAATCCCTCACTTCTAATGAAGTATCCCAAAATTCATAAAAAACATCACGAATCCTTATAAATACATCAAAAATTCATTTGGTAATACTATCATTTATGAAATAAAGTATTTTTAAAGAATATTATACTATTTATTATCCTTAATTCATTTCCTATAGTATTGCCTCATGAGACTCTACATAATTGAAAAAAATTATTAATTCCCAATTCCATATTTATAATCAAAGAATATCTTATGTAAAAATACCATTACTAATCAAGATTCAAAGAGGTATGGAAGGATCAATACTAAACACACTCGCATTTACATATCAACATGTACCCTAAAATATTTATCTCTAAAAACTATATGAATGATTATATAATACATTTTTTCAATAAATCAAATGAACAATAGAAATGGAACAAGATAATTAAGTATGGTTCATCTCATATACTCATTATTCTCTAAAATAGACTGAATAGTTTGAATAAATACACCACATTACTTTATTATATGTAGTTTATAACATCACATATCACTAAAAAAAGCATGAACATACATTTATTCAGTATAATTAAATCATGGTTCAAATTTCATACTTGTCATACACACAAAAAATACATATTTTTTAAAAACAACTATTGATATGATCATCAACACAACCAACCAAACCCATATTAGCTCAAACTCAAGGATGGTGTAAGAAATATATCAAATTATGAAGTTTTTCATGTAAATTATCCTGTCAACCTTGGTTAATAGGGATTAATTTAAGTAAAAAATACCTAAGTATGTTGATAGACGTATAAAATTATATGTGATATAATTGCGTGGTTAAATGTAGATAATAATTCTCTACTTTATATCAAATGATTAAAATGTATATCATATATGGTATTTTATCATGTTAATTATAAAATATCATCAAAATACATAATAAATCATGATGATCATCGATTATGGGAAACTAAAAGTCAATATTTGAGACGTTTTTATTATTATAATATTCATATAATATAAGAAAAACACTTAAAATAATGGAAAATATTATGTTCCATTATTATAAAACTATAATAAATTTACTTTGATAACAACCATTACATCTAGTCTCTCATATATCTAATTCCTGATGACTTTACATGGACCCTATTCTTCAACTATATTAATTTTTTTCTAATGTATTTACAATATTATCAAATGTAGTCCACATAATATATCATTACATGACCTCACTCAATGATTTCATGAATGAGATGATATTTTGAAAATATTTGTTTGGTACTTTAGTGATAAAATCAATCCTTATCCAGGGTAATATATCAATTTTTTCAACAATAATGATTTTTGTCTCCCAAAATTCTTGGAATTACCCCTAGTTTAGTGATTATCTTCTTGATCCAAAAATTTTTCCTTTATAGTATCTAATGAAGTAATGTACTATTCTTCCATTATTAGTTCTACCAAAGTGGGTTGTTTGGAACTATTGAAACTGATAGCTCTACTTTTTATGTAAAAAAACTATGGTGAGATCACATATCATCATTTATAATTTGGAATCAATCATCAATGTGACCCCTTATGATGAATAATTCCTCACATTAAATTACCATGAACATATCCATTATTATTCTCAAGTACATGCAAATGGTTTTCATGAAAATCAAATTAATTTCATTGGTATTGGAATGGTATACACTAGATATACTTAAAGAATAAGACACATTTTATTGAATACAATACTTGGAATACATGATATATCTTATAAGGTTTGCATAGGGAACCATATACATGATTATCCTTTATAAAAATTTATATGGAAATTAATTATTCATAAGTATATTATAATGAAATAACGGTGAATAACCCTTTTTGATTTTCCCATATTAAACCTCTTTATAAATTTACAAATATAAATATTTTAACTTTGTTCAAGAATCATATTTGATCTACCTATATAGAAATTCCTACACAATATGTAAGATTATTTACCCATTTCATTAATTGAGAGGATTTTTTCCAACCATTCATTTAAAAAATATAATGTTGGGATATAGTTTCCAATGAGTAGTATTTCATCCACATACAATATTAGAGTTACCAAAAATCTCTTATTAACAAACATGTATATAAAATTATTATCCATATTCTTGAGGAAACCAAACTATTTAATTGTATCATAAAATTTTATATTCAAAATCTAAGAATAATACTTCAATATATAAATAGAAATTGAAACTCATATAACATAGTAAAATTATTTGAAACTTCAAACCCTATGTTTATATCATATCCACCTCCACAATTAAATTTTAATTATGAAAAGTGGTTTTGATTTCCATTTGATATATATAAAAATCATAATTACTAGCTATTTAAAGAAATATATGCATCTAATTTATCACTAAAATTAGTAAAAATATTTATTCATAGTTAATACCATGAATAATTTTATAACTTTCTAACACCAAAAAATATTTATATATAGAAAATCTACCATAAAAGGAAGCCTTTTTTTTGAAAAACCATCTTTCACCCTAGGTGTTTAACCCATTTAGGTACATGCATGGATTTTATATCATGGTAAGAGTATATATATTCTATCTCACATTTCATGGCCTCTAACCATTTCTCCAAATCAATAAACTTATTAGAATCCTATTAAATAGTTGGTTCATTGTCTATGATCATTAATTCATAATAATTTTCCTATATATATATATATCGGGCTTCTAAGAAGTATACCTTTGTGGTTCTTGTATAACGTAAGTTGTTATGTATATGAAATATTTAGGGAATCAATTATCATTCTATATTAGGAACCATTTTTTTCTATTTATTGTACACATCTTTAAGTTGATGTTTCCTCCTATTAAAAATTCAAATTATACGTTCATTCTCAAGTATTATAAAAAATAATTCTATATAATATTTTGGTTCAGTATGATTATAGAAATAATATCCTATAGTTTCCTAGTGATAACCAATAAAAATAAATTTATCTAATTTAATTCCATGTTTTTAGAAGATAAATTTTTTATAAACCTATTAATCAATATAAATGACAAATTAGTACATATCCAAGTCTATATCTTATATTTTGTCTTTAAAAAATCATTATATGGATCAAAATTTATTAGGAAAGTTATATCTTCTTTACTATATCCCTAGAATAACATGGGAAGGTTATAATGACTAATCATTGGTCAAACTATATCCAACATGGTTTGATTTCTCTTATCAGACACATCATTATAATGTGGTGTTTTAGGAGCTGTGACCTAAGAAACAATTCCAAAATCTCTTCAATGATCTAAAAATTCCTAGATTAGGTATTTACTACCCCAATTTTATTAGTGAATATTTATAATTTATCCTCGTTTATTCTATAGTTGGTTTCTAAAAACATTGATTTTTTTTGAGGTTTTAAACTTTTTCCACATAAGAAAGACATGATCATACCAATTTTATCAATTAGTAATGGTCATTAAGTTCTCATTCATAATACTTTATTAAGTCCTAATTGGTCCACTTATATCACTATATACTATGTATAATAGTCCACTATCCCTCTAACCATTTCCTCTAAAAGGTAATGTGGTTATTTTTTTATAACAAACATGATTTAAAATTCTTAATTGATCCATAGTCAAATGAATCCAATTATCTATCTATATGGTTTCTTCAGATACATTTCTAATTTATATACCTAGGGAGAAAATGTAAAAGATATTATGTGTTAGAATCAATTACCATGAAATTATTATCATGAATTTTTTTGATTGGATTATCAATATGTATAATATATAAACTATTCACCATATTCCAAATTATTTAAGATATGTAATTAATTTATAAAGAAAAAATATTGTTCATAATTATAAATAAAAATATATTCCTTTAAAAACAAGATATATAAAAAAAATTTCTATTTAGGGTTGGGTAATACTAATAGTTCCTTTATTATATAATTAATAAAATTGGTAAAATAGATTATAAATTTTAAACTATAATGAGGAAAAACTTTTTATATTTACCATACATTTATCTACTTCTATTTTTATCAATTATCTCATATTTTGAGTAATTTTGTTTAAAAATCATGTGTGATAAATTTTATATATGAAATACATAGTATTCATAATTTGATAAATTTATTTCTCTAATATAAATAATATTATGCTCAAAATGTTACTCTATGATAACCGTTATTTACCATTTATACCAATCAATTAAACTATAGCTTACACTAATAAAATATATCAAATTATTTTCATGATACATTCCATAATCTAAACCAATAAAAAATCATTGGGTGAGTATCATGTTTTATATAATTTCTATATGTATTTTTATTGAATTTACTCACACTAAAAACAATAACCTCATACATTATATTTATTTAGTAGAAATGGTGATAAACCTAAATTAAATCTATATTTTATCATGAATTCTATTTTTTTAGCATATGTGAGATATCATCCTTTTCCAAGTATGCATCTATTTGAGTTTTTCATTGAACTTATTTTGTTTGTGTTTTTTCCTTATCTCTTTAAACCTTGGAGTTCGAGTCTCATTTTGGAACAAAGATATTTTGTAGTAAAAAATGACCTAAATTTAGGGATGTATGTTTTTTTGAATAAGAGGTGTATGGGTCAATGTTTCAAGGTTTTACTATGGTTATCCATGAGTCTAGAAGGATTCAAAATTGGATTTGGATTTTTCTATAGAAGCAGGACTATGAGATTTTGGCTAGACATTTACAGACTGTGAACATGTTACACGACATGAAAATGTTTCCCAAAAGAAATTGTGAATTGGTTCAAGATGTGAAATGGTTACACATTCTAAAACTAGTTCATGATGTGAAATTTTTTATTAGGGTCAATTTAACCCAAGGTGACATTTTTTTCATCATGTCTAATAAATCGAGAAATTCAGATTGTGAAAGAATTTAAAATCATGTACTTCTAGGACTCAATAGATTTAAACTACACTTTACATTGTATTTATTTCTCATCAGCATGCATCTCTCCTCTCTCTAATCCTAGGGAAACTTTAGATAATTTTGAGACATTCCTTCCCTTTTGGATGTCCCGATCAAGCATTCAATCTCAAATGTGTTTTTTCACTTTTTTTCTCCCCTCCCTTTTGTTTGATCTTCATTATCGCAATGTAATATTTTAAAAGATGTAGAATTAGGTGTTTATATTGATCTTATTTTATGAAGGATATTCTTGTGATCTTATTCAACTACGTTATTATTGGTGTTAGGTGTTGGAGGCATTGTTTTAATCCCTAGATAATGGTAGGTGGTCTAGAAAAAAACCCTAAGGTCTATTTCTAATTGTTTTGGTATGTGAAATATTGTGTGATTGTTCCGACATAAAGTTTTCATTAATTTAATGATTAATGGGTTATGGTAAATCATGTGTTGGATTACTCATTGTATCCCTTTGGATACAATGGTGTTTAGGTCTAGCTTATGGTTACCATAGGTTGATCATACCCTTAAATAATATAGAATTGGATAATGACTTAAAGTATGTTTTAGAATGTCATGATACCTTATGTAGTTTATTTTGATAGATTCACCATTGAAAATGTCTTAATTTATTGTTAAAATTACTGGTGATAATTGTAATTAAATGGGTGAGAACACTGGAATGAAAATAACCAAATATATAATTTAATTAATGAATGGGTAATTGAAAGACAAGTGGTAATTAGATGAGTTAAACATTATTTATTATAATATTATGTTGTTTTATTCTTTCCATTATGGATTGTTTTTTGATTCATGGTAAAATGATTATATAGAGTACTTGGCCTGATTGTGCTGAAATGATTATATAATGGGTTGTTCCTGGTAATGCTGTAATGATTATGTAAAGGGATCATCCTGGTGATGATGAAATTATTATATAAAGGGCTATTCCCAATGATGTTGAAATACTTATAAAAAGGGCATGGCCTAGTGATGCTGAAATTATTATATAAAGGAATTGTCCTAGTTATGTTGTAATGCTAATAGGACTTGACCTGGTTTTTTTATTATGCCATGAACATGTGGTTATGGTTGGAAAGGTTGTGCTACATACTCAGAGAAATTCTAGCATGATATCGATGAAGGTTGATTGTTGTATTATATTAATTGATTAAATAATACCCCTGCTCATCACTTTATTTCATGAACTTATTAATATAATGGTTTTGTGTAGACATGGTGGTGGCAGAATATTGAGTTTTAATCACAACCTATTTGGGCTGAAATTTGGTACTTGATAAGATTACATTGATGTAGGTTTGGAAAAGGGAAAATTAACTTGTTATTTATTGTAGATTGTTAGGTGGGTTGGATCTTTGAGATGAGACCGACATGGGGTTCACGACCAAGGTATTTTAAGTTTATTATGTCATATTTTTATTTTATCTTTTTACTTTCAGTTTTATATTTAGATGCATTACAACATAACATTACATGTTCTATTATTATTTGTTTATTTGGATTATCTTTTAGTATCTAGTTGTATGATGTAAGGTTTTCACTATTTCCATTTCTCTGATATTTGTTTATTTACGTTGTATTTTAACTATGTACTAGGGGGTATAGTCTCCCCACTATGTTCTCTACACCACCACTTCTAGTTAGAAGCCTATGGCATATGGGGAGGCATGCTTGAAGTCCAGTAACCAACCTAAATTGGCCACATGAGATAGTGTCAGATTAGAGGATATTACATAGTGGTATCAAAGGAATTAGGTTTTTCTTTTCTATTTCATTACTATTTTGGAAAGGTAAAAAGGATACTAGGATGAGTTATGTATTGGTAATGATATTATTCATGGGAGTATCTAACCCATGTATATGGGATAATTCGAGAACCCATGGATGGGATTTTGATTCATGTTGTTCTCTTGTTACAGTTGATATTACTTCACCTTGGGAAATTCACATGTTCTGTGATTTTATTGTTTATTAAGATTTAAACACATGGTCTGCTGTGGTGAAAGATGTTTATGCATGAATCATGATAGAAATATAAGGATATATATTTACATTCATTGTTCGTGATAGGGAAATATTTATTTCATGTGATATATTTTCTTGTATGATCTGTGAAATGAGATACTTATTATATTTGATTTAAAAAGGGGAATAAATTAATGAACTATTATGACATTCTAATTTACTTGTTAATCCTTGTTTAGAGATTCCATAATCCAGTGGTTCTCTATTTTTTCACCTATTGAGGCTGGCCTTGTTTTTATCTAGTATTATATGGAGTTTGTTTCTATTTTAGGGGAAATGACTCTTTATCATCTTCTAATTGAGCACTAGGAGAGAGAAAATAAGAATGATCCTAACACATCTAAACTAGATATTATTATTTCTACTAAGGATAATATGGATGTAAAACTTTGTGAAATATTCCTAAGGGTTATGTGATCCATGGAAGGGGAGACTCTTCACACCATGCCTTTGATTTTTTAGCTGAAGAGGGAGTCTAAACCACAATATCATCCTAGTTTACTAGGGAGGGATTCCCCTAGACAGCTGAGTTCTAGATTGAATCATTCTAGATGATCTCTAAGAACTTAAAGACTCCAGCATATAAGAGGGTGAGGATTAAAATGTGCATGATCAATGGACCAACCAAGTGTTGGTGAGAGATTCTAGAGAAATATTGTAAACAAGATGAGTTTTTTTGAAGTAACTCAAGGAAATATTTCTAATCCACTTCTATCTAGAGACTTTGAGAGATGAGAAGGCTCTTGAGTTAATTTATCTAACATAGTATGGAATTTCAGTGATGTAAAACATTTGATGTTTCACTGAATTTTAGTGATTTGATCCACCATTATCTACAGATAAAATCCCTAGGTTGAGACATTTTCAGGATGGGTTTTCTATGAGATTAGATCATAGGTGGACATTTTTCATTAGAGTAGCTTTTTGGAAATGAGGAATTAAGATCTTATCATGGAGGGAAATCTGAGAGAGGCCCCAAGAAGCAGACATACTATTTTAGCAGGGAAAAGTATGAGTTCTTATTAGGGCATCAATAATCACTAGTATTATATTTATTTCCAAGGAAAACATTGAAATATTAGTCAAGGTAGTGGGAAGACATCTCATAACCTTGTTCTATTATAGTGACGTCCTTGTGGAAAGTTTGGTCACAAGGGGCCTCATTGACTGTAACCTAATTTTTATTATTGTGCTTGCTATAGGTTGGGACACCTGTAAAGGTTTTGTAGTGGAATACAATAGAAGTGTAGTGTCATAGTATCGAGATAGGTAACCGTTTCTGGGAATGACACAAGTACCCCTTAATAGACTAGTAGCTGGAGTTTCACTAGGAATTGAGGTCGAGGCAGGGGTGTGTTTCCCAAATATAGGAGTGATGGTAATAGGTAAGGGGAATATCATAGGGAATCATACTATAGACCAGGTAAGAGGGGAAAGTCAGTTACCCACTATTTAGTCTATTCTGGCTAGTGTATATGTGGTACCTTCTACCATCAGAGGTATGATTCTAGTATTATATACTTTAGCTTGTGTTTTTATACAAGATAATCACATTATTTTATATCGAATCTATTCATAAATTTTTTGGTCTTGGTTATGGAAAGATTTGATGGTATTTTGACCATCAATACAACATTGGGAGTGTATTTAGAGGATATAAAATTTTGTGAGAAATGTTATCTAGAAATTGGTTGTATAGTTTATTTTGGGAATGATTTTTGCTAGAAAATATATGCTTTGATTTAATTCTATGTATGGATTGGTTTTTTCTGTACCATGATCATATCAACTATTACTAGAGGAGAGTTACCTTCCTATCTCTAAAAATAGGTATCTATTCTCACATGGGTGAGTGACATCTGCAATCTAGTTGTGTAGAGCCAATTCATTGAAGAGTAGATTAACCTATGGCTTAGATAGTAGGTATTTATCTAGATAATAGTGGAATTTATTAGGATACTTTTCCTCTAGTGGTAGAACATTATTAGGATTTAATTTCTGATGTGTTCTATAGATTAATACTTGAGTGGGAGATCACATTCACAATCAAGACAGTGCTGTGAGAAAATCCAATTTCTATTCCGGCTTACAGGAAGGAACCAGTAGATCACAGGGAGTTGAAAGTTCAGTTGGAAGATTCAGAAAAAAAGGGTTTCAAATGACCTATTATGTACCTATGTGGTTCTCCAGTTCTTTTCACCAATAATGTGGATGAGACTTTGTTCGTTTGCGTGGATTATCAGAGATAAAACCAGATGACGATCAAAAACTAGTATCCACTTTTGTGCATTAATGCCCTATTTTATTAGAGAAGTGGTTCCCAAATTTTATATAAGATTTAATTTATATTAGGGTATCACCAATTGAGGCTAATACCATTATACATACCTTGGACTAATTTTAGAAGTAGTTATGGATTTTATGAGTTTTTGGTGATGCCATTTGTCTGACAAATGCACCTCTGGTATTCATGGCCTTGATGAATCAAATATTTCACCATTTTTTTGGAAATATTTGTGGTGTTTTTTATTGATGAAGTCATAGTGTACTCCCAATCCATATACTATCATTACCAACATTTTGATATCTCCTTGAATATATTGTGAGATAATCATCTTTACAAAAACCTAACAAAATTTAGTTTTTGGATTGATAGAGTGAAATTATTGGGCCATGTCATCTCAAAAGATAGAGTGTCAGTGGACCCATAGAATTTTGCATCCTTGTTATCATGGTAAAATCTTAATAATATCCCCAAGACTAATAGTTTTCTAAGTTTATTATGATATTCTTGGCGTTTCATCTAGGACTTATCATGTATGGCGGTACCAATGTCCGAGATAACCAGGAATGGGATGAAGTTTATTTGTTCAAATTATTACAAGAGGGATTTTTAGGAGTCAATGGGTATGTTGAAATCGACACTGATACTCACTTTACATATGCTGGGTAATCCATATAATATGTACTGTGATGCATCTAGAGTTGGACTCAGAGTAGTTCGGATGTAGGAGGATCAAGTGGTTTCTTATGGCTCTAGAAAACTAAGAGTGCATGAGTGTAATTATACTACTCATGATTTGGCGTTAGTTATGATGGTACATGACCCATGATAATGGAGAACTATATTTTAAATGAGAGGTTTTTCATGTACATGGACCAAAAAAGACATAGGAACATATTTTCCCAGTGAGGCCTCATCCTTTGACAGAGGATGTGGGTCGAATATCTGAAACATTTTGACTTTGATTTGGATTATACAATGGAAAAGGGAAACGTCTTTGTCGATTCCTTCTTCCAGAAAACACATATAGAGGCATTTTAGTAGTCTTACTATGGGTTTTGGGTGATTTCAATCTTTATATTCATTAATTAGTATATTCAAGTGTCCTAGGGATGAGTAGATATGACTTTAATATCTTTTATACCCATGATTTTTTAATGGATGAAGACCAAGTAGCTGTATGATTCTAAGGTATTATCACTATAGAATAGTATATATGGTGGGGTGACACTATCATGATGATCTATTATAAGTGACAATTCTATTATTTTCAATGGATGATTATAGGTTACTATGACCTTGCGTGAGGAGTTAATGAAATATTTTCACACTTCTAGATGGGTGGTAGATCCTGTTTTGATAAATATATATCATGATATCTATAGAAAGCACCAGTGAATAGTAATGAAGAAGGGTATATAGTATTTTTGGTGAGATATTTCACCTTTTATCAGGTGAAGGCAGAGTATCATAGGCCTGTTAGGATTTTATAGCTTTTTCCCATTCCATAATGGAAGTAGAATGATGTCACTATGTATTTTATGATAGGATTACCCATGAAACCTTACAAGAGCGATGTGGTATGGGTCACCATGGACCGATAAAAACATTTACGACACTTCTTTCCTACAAGGGAGATATTCACTGTTGATGATCTTGGTAGTCATTATGTGCAAGAGATAGTTCAATTACATGGGGTTCTGAGGAATATCATTTCTAATAGAGATCCTCATTTCATGTCTTGGTTATGGAAGGGTCTTTATAATGCTCTGGGATTGCAGGATCATATGAGAACAACCTATCATCCATATAAATATGGTCAATCTTAAAAGAAAATTTAGATTCTAGAGGATATTTTGTGAGCCTGAGTTTTTTATTTTGATGGATCATTGGGGAATAATTTATAATTTTGTATTTTTCTTATAATAGCATCTTTTAGGTATTTATATATATGGAACCACTCAAGGATTTGTATGGAAGGTCATTTCGTTCACCTATTTTTGGGTTGGAGGTTGGTGAGTCAGCTTTTGTCAGACCTAGTCTCAAGTAGGAAATGTTTGAGTAGGTTCAGTTGATCAGGAAGTGGTTGGTGACCATGAAAAATAGGAGAAAATATTATTCTAACAATTAGAGATGACCTCTACAGTTTTATGTTGGTCACAAATTTTTCCTATAATTGTCACCCAGGTTAGAGAAACATCATATCATGAAACATGGAAATATATCACCCATTTTATCAGGCCATTCAAGATAGTGAAAAGGGTCATCCCAGTGGAATACCAATTATCCATTCCATAGTTCTAGAGTTCCATTCATGTTTTGTTTCACATGTCACTAATTTGGAGATATCATCCTGACCCCTCTCATGTGGTAAATTTTGATGACATCAAGCTTGGTGTAGATTCATCCTTTGAGGAGAATCCGATATATATTATAGAAAATAGTGATATGTATCTCTGAGTTAAGAATATAAATCCAGTTTGAGTGCAGTTCCGTCATGGGTGTGATCAATATGAGACATGGGGGAGGGAGTCTGATATGCAAACATAGTGGAAAAAGTTGTTTGTTGAGACCCCATAGTGATGCTTGGAGTATCTCAGGGATGATCTATTTTATAATGGGAATGTTGTAAGTTCCCATATTTTTCTAGGTACATACCTCTTTGGGTTTTTCATTGAATCAATTCTATATAAGGTTTTCATTATTCTTTAAACATGGTGGTTGAGTATTGTTTGGTAATATAGATCCTTTTCTATGGGAAATGACCTAATGTTTGGGGATGTTTGCTTTTTTTGAATTAATTTATTATGGGTAAATATGTCAAGGTTTTATGAGGGGTTTTCATGAGTTGGGATGACTTTATAAGTGGTTTGGTATTTTTCTATATAATATGGACCGAGAGATGTCTTTTGGACATTTACACACTGGGAACATGTTACAAAATGTGTAAATGTTTATCGAAAGATGTCATGAACTGGTTCAGGATGTGAAATTTTTACATGTCGTAAAACTAGTTCATGATGTGAAATGTTCAATAGGGGTTTTTTGATGTTGAATTTTAGATAGGGATATCTTGGACTTGATCCTTGTCCATTTCCTTTTACACCAAGGCATTTGAGTGCAAAAGATCCCTCTTATGCGCAAGTTTCCCCTGCATCAGACCTATTTTTCATGCATCCGTCCGGTTTGCGCGCATCTATTCCATCTTGCGTTCAGCCTCTAATCTTGCGTACGTTTGAGCCATTATTATACACAACACACATGTGTCGTGCAGCCTTCTTCTGTATGACCCTCTGTGTCCGTTCGAAGTGATTTCAGGGTCCCTTGGGTGGTTCTTCATGTTGCGTTGCATAGCCTTAGGCTTCTTCGCATATGCATGCTAATGGAAGTTTATTCTTTGAATAGCCATGCTAACGTGGTCCACTTAGTGGATTACTCCAAAACACCTCTTCTCTATAGCATTTATGATGCCTTCCCTTCCCCAAGGATGGGTGGGTATCAGTTATATAAGTCCTAGGGCTGCGGAGTGAAACCTCCTCGTCTAAGATACAGGGCGTTAAACTACCAAGAACCATCATCCACAGTACATGACATTAAACTATAGCCTCTCCCCGTTTAATACATGTAGGGTTACCCATCTCGGACATTCCCCATGTTCTCTCGTCTCCACATAAGTGAGATCTTCCTCACATGGAATGAGATCCTCATTGCTGGAGAGACGTTTGTCTATGGGGAAGGGAAACCATCCTGCTGTAAGCCCCCAACTTTTCTTATGGGAGGTAGCATCCCTGATCCTCCTCTCTTATTTGGTGCTAAAGACTAGATGAGATATGATCATAGGGGCCTTCATTACCCTATCCCTCTCCCTCTGGGCTTTGTCACCATCGGGCCTTCATCCTGGAGTAAGTCCCAATCTCCATCTCCCTGAGCCTCTAACCACGCATAATCCTTTATTTTCTATCTGGGCCGATAACCATGCATAATCCCCTATTTCCTCTTTGGGATGCTAACCATGCATAAGACCATGTTTCCTATTTAGGACGCTAACCACGTTTAAGACCCACTCCACTTCCCGCGTACACACCTTTCGCGACGCGATCACCGTGCCTTTGCTTCCTCTTGTTTCTCACTACGAGCATGACTCACGTGGGATTAGATTAAGCATTTACCAAGACATCCTTCCTTGGTGACATTAGCGTGTAATCCCCAAATTATTTCTAACTACATGGACTATGATCCTTGTCTCCTAGTCAAGGTACGTAGGAAGCCTCCCGAGGGTTCAAGACCAACACCTACCTGTCCCAACCCCCTTCACGTCAGTTCACCTTCATCTCGCATGATGCTAAACTGTATCCTCCATTATGAACTATGTTTAATTTGATCCTTGTATCCTAGGAAAGGTACATAGGAATCCTATCTAGGGTTCAACACCAACATCTACTTATCCCACCCCCCTTCATGTCAGTTCACCTTTACCCCGCATAATGTTAAACTATATCCTCCATTCTGAACTACATGGACTTTGATCCTTATCTCTTAGAAAGGGTACGCAAGAAGCCTCCCTGAGGTTCAAGTCCAACACCTACTTGTTCCGACCTCTTCACGTCGGTTCACCCTCGTCCTACATAACGTTAAACTGTATGCCCCTTTTCATCCTACAAGATGTTAAACTATACCTGTTCGAACTATGTGGGATTTGATCCTTGTCTCCTAGACAAGGTACGTAGGAAGCCACCCTGAGGTCCAATCCCAATAAACGGTAAGAAATTGTAATTCCCAATGGATGGTAATATGTTGTAAATCCCAGTCGAAGGTAATCCATTGTAATTACCAATCGGTGGTAAGCCTTTGTAATTCCCAATCGACGGTAAGCCATTGTGATTCCCAATGGACGATAAGCCTTTGTAACCCCACTCAGTGGTAATAAATTGTCAACCCCAACCCATAGTAATCCGTTGTAGCCTCATCTAGTGGTAATCTATTGTAGTCCACAATCGATGGTAATCCGTTATATTCCCCTTCACTGGGACCCACATCTCTAGTCCTCCCCCATGGCGTTAGACAAACCCGTGCTTCTAACCACACGTAAGACCCAGTATATCATCAGGTCATTGTCCTATGTGTACAACCTGATTATATACCCCCATCATGAACTACGTGAACATTGATTCCCTATAACGGGGATACGTAGGAAGCCTCCATGACGTTCAAGCCTGTCACTCATGTCCCATCCATGTCTCTCCCTCGAGCCTATGTGTTTTTGGAAGGTCATTCCCCAACCTGGAGGTTCTACTTCCCCCAAATCCCATCCATGCATCCATTCTCATGGGCTGCCTCCTCAGGTGTCCCATCGCCCCACTAAACTATGCAGACTTTGATTCCCTACCACATGGATATGTAGGAAGTCTCTTAGAGGCTCAATCCCAATATCAATGTCACTATCATGTTTGTTCCATCTCATTCTCCATTCACTTCACTCAACCATCCATATCTATCCTGATTCTTACCCAGGATGCCACATCCCGGTGATATCATGTCACCCACATTCTCATTGATCCTAGAAGTAATCGGGTAACCAACCACATGTTAGCCCCTATATCAGTGTTCCCTCATGAAGTTGCACCCATCTGATCCTCTCTTATCAGTGTTCTGATCAGTCTGATTCATCTCTGCTAGACATTAAACTCGTGGAATACCCTATGTTAAACATGGTAAGATGAGGAAAACCTCAGGCACATGCATATGGCATAAAATTCCCTGAATTCAATGTGGGATTCGTCGGGATTACGTGCTTGTGAGAAGCCCTATCATAAGGGGAAGAAACCCAGACACATCAGTGTTGCAACATCCAGACATGCCAGAGATGTCCAATGTGAATACTCCCTCGACCGAAGGTTGATTTCCTAACTTGACCCCTTATAATGTCCTAACAGAATCAACATAAATAATCGAAATCCATGAAGACATGGAATTGAGAAGAGTTTCCATAACAATGTCTTAAGTCTATGAGGGAGACCTGGACTAGGTAATGTGTTTTGAGGAAGAATACATGGAAGGAGAAACCGACATCCCATCATCCTGTTTTGATCAAGGAGCAAACATCCCTGAATAACCGATGAATTCCTCCCACCTTTGGAAAGTGGGAATGTGGTGAAACAATTAGAACATCCTCTGAGATATGGATGCACACCCTAGAGAAAGCTTTGGAAACAGAAATGGTGAACCAGACGTGAAATTCTTCTGCTTAATGTGGAGATTAGTAGCGCTCGAGACATTAGTTGATTAGCATGTCACCAGATCCACTTATCTGGTGCTAGGTCCTTCCAAGAAAATAGTGGGCCTGGCGTGAAACTCACTGGATGTTGGGGAAGTTGAACGTTGGAAATCCCGGTCCGTGATGTTGTCAGCATGGATCCTTCTTACCAACCATGGAAGACGAAATGGCACTGGGGCATTGGATGTCACTTTCCTTCTTTTAGCACTAATTGTTAAATATCCCTACTTTTTAGGACCCAAGCTGTCATTACAGGAAAACAATCACCACCCACCCACCGACGTAGGGGTAGGGGAACGTCAATGCAGAAATCCCCCACAGACTCATCTCCCCCATGGAATCCTCCATATCCATGGCTTTTGGGCACCCACACCCCATCTACCCATCTGAATTCATTCAGAGAAGGGTGATTAACAACCTCCTTCGACGATATGAGGAGGAGATTATCCCAACCCAGGATATGGACCAACAAGACCTAGAGGATTATACACCTTATCACCACCGCCTCCCCCATGGTCTGCGCAGGGAGCCACTTCTCCCCACTCCTACATATAATCATATAGGGAGCCTCTCCCCATACTGCTTTGATGACTCCCTCCCCTATGATAAAGAGGTGAGGGATGTTCTGGCTAGCCAAGCTGGGATCCTACTCTAAGGGATCCCAAGGATGGCTCCTAACAGGCTATGTCAACACCGCCACCTAGCCCCATGAGCTGAGTAGTAGGTGATCTATGTGCCTGCACCACCGACCCTAGTCCAGTTAACCTGATGCCAGTGTCGGGTGCAGGCAGAGGAGGATGCCCGCCGAGGGGATTCAGCGTCAACGACTACCATGGACCATGCCACTACTGATGCATACCATCAGTCCCATGTTTATGCTAAGCAGGGCCACTCATACACCCAACCCAGATCGAGGCCCCAACCACTCCACAGGAAGGCTGGGTCGACTCTCCTGGTCGCCGACACAGGTGGCGCCCATCTCGGGCCGACCCGTGACATTGGAATCCAGTATGGAGGTCCTACCCGTACCACTAATAATGATAATGAGGATCCTCCATACTCACATGCTCTAAATGGATGTCCTTCCCATGTCACCTTTAATTTGAATGAAGTTTCTCCCTGTTTCATTGACACTCAGTACAGATGCCTCTTCCGCACCCATGACCTCAGGTATGGAGATGTTCCTCCTATCATAGGTCTCCAATGTGAGGATGCTACCCATCAAGTCAACCGTCAGCATGGGGATCTTTCCCATGTCCTTACAGAAAATGACGATGGTCCTCCTTTTCCCAGCAATCAGAGAAGTGAAGGTTTTCCTCACTTCATGGGAACCCAACACAGAGGTCATACCCTTGTTCATCTTGACCAGTACGAGGAACCTCCTTGCACCGAAACTTCCAAAATAAATAATAATTGAGGCCCTGACCATGATTCTACTAGCTCCAAGGGATGTCCTACCCACTACATCACTTCCCACGGAGACTCCCTCCGCACATTAGCCAATGGGCATGGAGGTCCACCCTGTGTTACCATTGAAATTTTCCAGGTGATCCTCGCACCTCGGATTTCCCTGGCGGAAGTCCTCTCCTCCCTAGAATCAATTTTTTTGAAGGTAAAAATTGATCCAAAGATCTACCCAATAACGAAGAGCCATCCCAGGGTAAGAGGGTAGGTCACCAATTCCATAAAAATTGCATTGAGAAGATTCAGACTAAAATTAAACCTATATGCTTCTCAGATTTTGAGGTGGAATGCGATTTGGAAATGTAACCCTCACCTCTATCCTCTATGTCGAGGGCCAGGGTAGGAATGAGGAATATTAGCCTCATCCTTCGATAATGTGAGGTCCAACGGATTCCCGACTCCCTCGATAGATACATCTAGGAGGAGGAATATTTGGCCCCTTCCCAGGGCCTTGACGTGCAATCCTCCCTATTGTCAATAGGGTCATTATATACCTCAACCAGAGATCATGAAGAGTTATTATGGGGAATGATAAAGGATGAACAACATCATGGCCCACCATCAGTGACCACGACCCCTACGCCGGAAGCCATGGTCGCCAGCCCATCTTACCAAGATGTAGTGGATCCGTCATCACATCCGTCGTAGGACATCCTGAGATGCGGTGTCTTGTCAGCTCGTTCTCCGTATTCTCCACCGGGAGATCTACCATCTTAGTGGTCCACTTCAGTGCCGTTTTTGGTCCCACAACCACCCCCAGTAGATGAGTGGGGAAAACAAGGGCCAAATATCGAGTTTAATCCAAGGAGATTTTGGGATATCCTTGCAGCAGATCATTTCCCAGAGATGTTTGGGACAATCGCAACCACACACTTCAGTGCACCAGAATCACTTAACCATGAAGAAGTCACATGATTTTGCCAAAACCTATGGGTGACAGACTTTCATCTCTGTTATCAGTGACTGTATTACTAAAAGAGTTAGGAACACTTTCAAGATATTGACTAGAAATGTTGTATGGTCGACTTGGATGTGCTCCCCATGGCCCAGCACCCTGAGTCGCCTTCTCGCCATCAGAACCTCCAGAAATGATGCATTTATAGATTTAAAGTGCTCTAAATAATTATAAATGAGGCCTCCCCCCACATTTTGGTATGTGGTTGGGGTTAGTATTCTACCCTTAATTTCAGTTATATCTGGTGCAAGCCCGACTTTCCAGGAGATATCGAGGATATGAATCCAGGTAGAGTCAACGTTAACATGGAAAATATATCATAGGAAGAGATGGAGACAGAGATCCTTGTAGAAAACTTACCCCCCTGGTGGAGTTCCAAAACTATTGGATTCATTGGGAAGGGTTACTCTTCAGTAGAGAAATCTACTAGGTCTACCCATGCTCACTAAGGCATTATTCCTCAGTCGGAATCCAATTAAGGGAAAGGATCACCTTGGGGCCTTCAAACCCTCTGAACTATCTGGATTAGTGTAGAAGATGAAGGAAAATCCTGAAAAATTTTCATTGAAACAACAAATTAAAAATCATAAGAAGATGGTCGATGAATTCCTTGCTGAATGCGCCACTGAGCGACGACTAGACTATGGTGATCCTTGGCTTGAGAAGTAGGGTCATATACAAATTTCCCCCGGCGAGTTTCCCCCAGGTGACCCTAACCATCATGCCAACATAAATAGGATAAAAGGTAGAGATTATGGAAAGTGTATGTGGTATGTATCACCAAATCCAACTGTACGGTGTGGTAATCCTCAGGACCCAACTCAGGTTCCCCCCAGTCACTCCGCAGGTCATCCCACCAGCTGCTCCATGAGCTGCTAGGACTCATTATCATGTAGAAGAGCTTACAAAAACACTAGTGGTTAGGGACCCTCATCAAGATAGAAATCTCCTTCCATATGATCTGATGGCAGTTCTCATTTCTCACCTCGAGGTGTTGGAAACTCGATAGGTGGCAATCCATCCTAATGGTAATCCATATCTGGAGTGGGTCGATGATATTCCATCACCCCCAGGTTTCTGAAACCCGAAAGTTTCCCATTTTAATGGATGGGAAACCCACTACAGCATCTGGACTGCTTCATATCAAGGTGAGAACCCATGTTGGGAACTCCAGTGTAATAGGAATCCACCAAACTCTGGTGTTTCATACAGACACTGGAAGGGTATGCATTTGTCTGGTACAACCAGCTACCCATTTGGTCGGTTGCTAGCTGTGAATATCTCAGTAGACAAATCCTTTACCAATTCATCTCTACCACCTAGAAGATGAGTATTTCAGACCTATTAAAGTGAAAGAAGAGTCCTGAAGAGTGTGTCGCAGACCTTTTTGCCTAGTGGAAAGGCCTCACCTACTCCTTTGATATGCTGCAGACTCAGGAATAGCTGCTAACAATGTCTGTGGAGAATGTCAAAAACCAAACTGGTCCCCTCTCTCATTACATATAATTACCCCAGGGGATTCTGAGACTTATCTAATAAGGCCCAGTGTCTAGAGGAAGCCTTACAATAGGACAAGAAATCACGCTCGTTTCCTCTTGCAATTCCCGTGGGAAGAGCCACTAAGGCTGAATCCTCTGTGGTAGAAAAAATAGAGGCCCCCAAGAAGCTAGAGTTATTACCAGTGGATCCACCTCTATAACCTCACAGGGTCCCTCCACCTTTGTAAAAACCTCTGGCCTAGCAGCGCCCAACCCCAGAACTGGTGGGCGCCCCTGCGAAACGCACCGCCACCACCTAGGCGAGATAACCAGGTTCTACCTCCTCAAAAGTCTCCTCCAACCCCTCATCAGAGCTAGGCTCCCAAAGCTCCCTTCCCAGATATGAGAAAACAGATCTAATCATTCAATGAGGCTTAGGTCCCTCATTATTTCCGAAGTGTCTTGAAACATGGAATTATACGGTTTCCCAAATGCAGGGGGCCCAAAGAGGAATATCTCACTGATCGCCCCAATTACTACTCGTATCACCAGATCCTGGGGAACACCCTAAGAGATTGATATGTTTTTAAAGAATGGATTAGAGACTAGGTTGATAACAATACAGTTAGGTTAGGCCTAGCTCCGGTATAGGTGGCATGTGTATTCGTGAAGCCAAACAGCGGTAGTGATAGAAAAGGTGAGTAGCATCAGGTTTCTAACTGTGGATCCCAAAAGTATGATGACTGGATGGTTTTTAAGGAATTATCCCATTCCCATGGTATTATCCATGCACGTATGAATCTACCTAAGCCTTAAAAGGACTCCGTGTCTCCCGCAACCGCTACTTCCGCGTCGATGTCTCAACCTCCCTCTTTGTAGAATAGTAAGCATCGACGACGCAAGGGAAAACAAAGTCCCCCACTGATGTTGTCATCATCCCATACTATCAAGGAATTAATAACCTTGTAGATGTAGATTCATCCTAGAATATGTCCAGTGGTGGAGGATTCTTGGAGTGACGATCAAGGGTATGTTTTGGTTAACACCGTGGAGCTGGTAAACCCCTACATGATTTCTAATAGTGAGGAGCGCCAGACGGATCCTCCCAATGTGCTTAACCATCGACAACATTAATGGGGCCATGGATATATGGGTCATTGGAGTTCCTTGGTCATTACATCCATCCAGGCAGTGCATGCCACCAAAATTGGACAATAGGCCCAACGTAGATCTCAGCACGCACATCCTTCTCATCTGGTGTCATCAGGTCCGCCTTCACCGCCTTTTGTGTTACTTGATTAGGAAGAGCTGCCCCGACTGTGCCACAATCATCCATGATATGTTACAGACCGACCTCAGTCATATAGCCCACATCCGGTAGTCACTCCATGACCTTTTACTAGTGAGCAGTGGGATATTCCCAGCACCAGTCAGCCGCCTATTCATCCAGAAGGTCCCATCATACCCCCCAACCTATAATAACCTCCTATAAGTAGAAGTTAATGCTTGCCATAGAAGTATGATATCCTTAAGCATCTTTCCATCATTCTCGTGAGGATATCTATCCTTGAGGCCCTTCAGCTATCAATGGGTATGCACGAATCCATCTCCGAATCTTTAAGAAGCCCCCACCAGTTTGAGACGGAGGTAGCAACCACCTAAGCCTTCCATGCGGAGGTAGTCGAGCATTCTGAATGTAAGGACATTATCTATTTCTCTGGAGATGATGAAGGCTATCAAATATAGGGGAAAATTCTCCCATTGTACATCCTCATCCACTTCAATGGAATGGAGGTTCGTTGCTATCTTGTTGACATAGGATATGAGATCAACATAATCCCGACCTAGGAACTCTGAAAGATGGAGATATCCGAGGATGATATGAGCCCCTATGACCTCAAAATTCAAGGTTATGATAGGACAGAACAAATTAAAGTCGGAAAGATCTATATGAAGACCCAATTAGGTGGTCTGGTAGCCACCACAGAGTTCATGGTTGTCTCTTAGGACACCGCCTATAACGCATTGATGGGTAGGCCATGGCTTCACCTGAATGAGGCTGTCCCTTCATCATATCACCATTTCCTTAAGTAATCCATTAATGGTAGAGTGGGAATACTCCAAGGTGATGAGTATCCCTTTTAATCTTATAAATCCCATGATCTAGATGTCAAATATTACAATATAAAGGACAAGTAGATTTAGGATACCGAGGTTGAACACGCTACGACTGTGATCGTACCATGCACAGACCTGGATGATTCCTATATTTTCCTGATCCACTGATTGGAGGCTAAGAACCTATATTTTGGTAAAATCATTGTTGTTTCTAGAATAATGAGGGAGTGAATTCCCATGTCTTGGGGACACTGGAAGATCACCTCGTATTCCTACAAAAACTAGGATCGGGTAATCCCAGAGCCCCCTACTCCTATAAGGTATCAGGACGTCTTCCCCATGGAAATGACAATACATCATATGTTCTTTTTTCACTGGGATGGGATAAACTGGCTCAAGACTATGAGTCACTATTTGTTTGATATCATCAAGAGTGGCACCTTGGGATGAAGACTGGATTTGATCAGATCGACATATTTCATCGCTATGGTATCAACAACACAGGAGTCCCCCGATGCAGTGTCTACTTTCGTTCAGGATAGAACAAATTTCCCATCGGGATCTATTGATTCAGATGAATCACTTCCCACTAAGGGTCTCTCCTCCATAAGTGAAGAAGAGGATTTAGATGATTCACCTTCTACATTCGAAGAGGGTGTCTCCACCATGGTCGATAAATTGATACATGTGAACCTCGATAACGAGACTGATCTGAATCCCACACTGGTCAACACCACTATTCCTACCATAGAGAAACAATGATACGTGGACTTCCTAAAGAAATATCATTATTTATTTTCCTAGAGTTATGACGAACTTCCAGGTTTAGATCCTTAGGTCTCTGTACACCGCCTTTTCCTTCCAGAAAATCATCACGGGTTCAAACAACCTCCCAGGAAGATGAACCCTTCTCACAGTGCCATGATCAAGGCTGTAGTTGATAATCTCATCAGAGCCAATTTCATCAAGGAGGTCTGGTACCCCAGATGGTTAGCCAACATTGTGACCGTTAGTAATAAGAATAGACAGATCATATTCTGCATCGAATTTTGGGATCTCAATCATCACTGTTTGAAGGATGGTTTTCCCCTTCCTGTGGCTGAGTTGTTGATTGACGCCACCACTGGGTTCCAGGAACTCTTCTTCATGGATGGGCATATCAGGTATAACTAGATTCAAATGGCTATTGAGGACGAAGAGTATACAGCCTTTAGGGAACCAAAAGGTACTTTATGCTACCAAGTAATTCCCTTCGGTCTAAAGAATTTAGGTGAAACATATTAGAGTTCCATGCAACTCATATTTAAGCTGATCCTCGGGACATTGGTAGAATACTACGTAGACAATATAGTGTTAAAATCTCACCAGCGTCAGAACCATCTCAAAGACCTTGAGAAAGTGTTCAACTTCCTCTATTCTTGTCATCTAAAGATGAACCCATTGATGTGTGCCTTTGGGGTCACCTATGGAAAGTATCTCGACTTCATTTCCAGATATAGAGGCATCGAGATCGATCTGGAGAATATTATGGCCATCAGTCAGATGTCTCCTCCGAGAAATATTTAGGAGCTGTGAGGCTTTCAAAGACACTTGGCCTACATATATCGATTCATCACAAATTTGTTTGGAAAGTTTATGCACTTTTCTCAGATCATGAAGAAGAGAAATTTCTATCAGTGGGACTAGGAATGTCAGACTGCTTTTGAGGAAATCAATAAGTACCTATTATAGCCTCCATTCCTAATGCCACCCATTCCTAGAAAGCCACTGGTCCTTTTTGGGAACACCCTAGAATGATATCTCAGATCACTTCTAGACCACAAGAACAACGAAGGAATGAAGAACATCCTCTTTTATCTTAGCCAAATTCTCTTCTATACAGAGACTAGATACTCCTCCATCGAGAAGAGCTATCTTGTGCTGGTATTCATAGTGCAGAAATTGAGAAATTACTTATAGCACCATGAGATATAGCTGGTATCCCAAGTGGATCCGCTAAAGTACATCCTAAATCTGCCCATGTTGATAGGACATCTAGCTCGGTGGGAAGTAATCTTCCAGTAGTTCGACATCAAGTTTGTCTCCCAGAAGGCTGTTAAGGAGAAAACATTGGTAGAATTCCTCCCCCCCCACCCATCTTCTGCGGACTAGTCTCTGAATCTTGATTTTACTGATGAGGCAATCTACTCATTAGACCAATCCATTCCATGTCAGAAAATTCACTTTGATTGTGCTTCTCAAAGTCCTACTGATAGAAGACTCAATGACCCCAGACTCAACAGAGTGGGCTAGGGTATCATCTTCATCACTCTAGCACAAGCCATTCTTCCATATTCATTCCTGTTGTCATAAGGCTATACCAACAATGAGATAAAGTATCAGGATCTCATCATTGATATCAAGATGTCCCTTGAGACTTATGTTCCCCACTTTCATGTGAAAGGGGACTCTAAAATAGTCATTAAGAAGATCAATGGTGACTATGTCGTCAGGAAGCTAGAGGTCGTACCACTATTGGAACGTACCCTCCAGCTGATGGCCTAGTTCCAGTCTCGGCCAGAGGTTACCCATGTCCCTTGATCCTAGAACAGTCAAGACAATGCCTTGGCCAGCCTATCTGCATCTCTTGTGGAGCTTGATAAAGATTATTTTATTATCCAAGTGACACACCAGAGAGTCATCACCCCATCACTCCAAAGGATGATGATTTACTATAGGTAATCCACCTTACCGTCAGTGCCTCCATATCAGGATACATAGGTCCCCCTAATGCAGTACTAGAAGTGACTCCTGACTGGAGGACCCCCTTTATTGAGTACCTAAAACATGGTAATCTCCTAGAAGATTGAGCCTAGTGCAAGAGAATCCGATGTCTCACATTATATTTTACCCTCCCGAGTGGTCCCAGTATTGAGAAAATTCTCTACAAGAATGGGTTTGATGGGGTTATACTCAATTGAATTCAAGGAGGTGATATTTCTCTGGTTATTAAGGAGGTTAATGCCGGTTCCTACAGGGCTCAATAGATAGGGAAAAAATTATCTCACCAAATCTATAGGTAAGGGTATTTTTATCCCTCTATGATCTGTGACTGTATTGATTTTTCCAAGAGGTGTCATTCATGCCAAATTTATGCTAACTTTGTGCAACATCCACCAGAGACTCTCTACACTACCATGTAATCTTAGACCTTTGCGGTCTGGGGAATCAATGTCGTGGGACCATATCCACCGGTGACAGCTCGCTAGTGTCGGTTTATCCTAACCGCTACAAATTTCTTTTCCAAGTGGGTAGAGTAAATTCCTCTCAAGAAGGTAAATTCATGTTATATCATTTAATTTTTGATCTCCAATATCATCCATCAATTTGGAGTCCCTCATGCCATCCTCACCAATAATGACACCAACTTCCGGGTAGCTAAGATGAAGAAATTATACTCCATGTACAACATCCGTTCTAACCAGACCTCACACTATCACATGCAAGAAAATGTAAAGATAGAGGTGTTCAACAAAACCCTCTCTAAAATAATGTAGAAAATGGTTGGCCATAACAAGAAGAGTTGGTCGTACATGCTCCCCAAAGCACTCTGGGCCTATTAGACGATGACTCGTAATTCCACCCAGGTGACCCCACATCCCTAGTGTACAAAATAGAGGTAATCCTGCCCATATAGATTAAATTTTCATCATTATTCACAACTGTCTATGATTAGAAAGAACCATATAAGATAGCTAAAATATGTCTGGCTGAATTGGAAGTGTTCGACGAGAACATGCTTCATGCCCTGCAAAATCTTGAAAGGCATTAGAACAATATAGCCAGAGCTTTCAACATGATAGTTCACCTCCTCTCTTTTTTATTGGGTGACATGGGGTTGGAACTGAGAACACCAATGATACATGGTAGGAAACCACCCAAACTGGAGCCCAAATGTGAAGGACCTTACATCATTCAAAAGATTTTCCCCAATGACCCGTACTCCCTGTTTACCATGGATAATGAGCGTATAACTCCTCCCACCAATGCTAAGTTCCTCAATCAATAATTTTCCAGATTTAATGGTCCCACATTTCTTTAAACTGTTCCATCTTTTCCACATTACATTAAAAATTTTATTCATCCAGGCTGAAACATGTAAAACTACTCAGCACTCATCCTGCATGACGTTAAACTGCGAGCGATAGATATATCATTATGGTCCGAGCTCTACAAACTTAAACTAAGATCTCTCCATACCCAATTCCTCATATCACAATGTTAAATTGCATGGAACCTTCAATTACTACGTGCAACTTGATTCCCATTATCATGGTATATGTAGGAATTCTCGGACGCCTCATCTTGGAGTCCATCCCCCAAACTCTTCTTTTTGACTATCCCCCTAGGGTGTAGTTCTCTTAGAGGATCCTGCATGGTGTAGGGTTTCCTTCTTTGGCCCCCACTCATGCCGAGATTATGATGATCATACCATGTGACCATCCTCATTCTTCTCTCCTCCCATGTACTCACCACATGACTTTAAACTACATGGCCCTTTCAGAACTATGTACGACTTGATTCCCATCCTCATTGGATACATAGTAATGCCCATAAATTTCAAACATAGGCCTGACCCTAAACTTCAAGATCTCACTTTGGGTCAAAACACATGGTGTGATGTAGGATTTTTTCCTCATTCACATCGAGTTCATCATGACCGCACCATGTATCCCTCTCCCTAGAGATCTCTACCTACTTCATCATCCCGCATGACATTAAACTGCACAGGCCTATTAATGCTTTATAAATTCCATTTATTTGGGTCTTCATCATCTTTCATATCCAAAAGATCCCCTGAATGGAAATGATTCTAGGCCCTAGGGACCTCCTACCATTTTGAGCCAATGTCCTCGAGGATCTTGAATGAAAAATTGACACAAGTCCCACGTTACAAATACAGTCAGTGGTCGAAGCTGATTTGTTGTTCTAGGTTAAATGATGCAGATGCTGTGTTTTGAACGTGGTAAAAAACCATCCTCTATTATTTTCACCACCCCTATAGGTCCCAAATATTGGGTGTAGTGATTCATTTTGTCCGGCTATCCATTTAAAAATCAGTCTGCCTCAGGGAGGAGTGTTAGTCTAGTCGGGGTCGACCCGCCTAATCTCCTTTCCTTTTTTCTGTACCCTTATATAATGGGGAGGTCCTAATACTATTCCTTGTTTCCCACATCGAGAATTTATCACGCCATCTTAGGAGATTTGGAAAGGCAATACCCGCATAAAGGGTCATGTATCTATAGTCTGAGCCCTATGACCATAAACTGAGATCACCATCATCCTCACCGCAAGACATTAAACTATGACAAAAATGGGACTTACCACCTTAGATACCTCAAAATTTTCATCCACCTATCCCAAGTTCTTATTTAGGATTTTACGGTGTGGTATGGGCTTATTTCCTCATTCACGTCAGGTTAATCCCCATGCCGTACACATTCCTCGTCAAGATACCTTTCCACTATCAGTGTGTTTTCCGCATGACATAAACTACACAACATTATCCAGTACTACGTGTGTCTTGATTCCCATCCTCATGGGATACGCAGGACCACTCAGATATTTAGTCTTCAGGTCTAGCCTTTTTTTAGAAACCTCCTCATCTTTGTGCCCCCTGGCTTGAGTTCCTCAGGAGGAGGCATGTGGTGCGGTATGGGATTAAATCCTTATTCATGACGGGTTTGTAACAGCCATGCCATGTACCTATCCCTCATGAAATCTCTTCCTGACCCAATTTTAAAATCATTTATTTGAACTGGATGCTCATGAATTGGCCCCCTCGGCCCTCTTTGGGAGTTTACCATTGTGCGCAAGAGCACTCTGGTTCAGGACCAAGGGTGTTGGATTCTACATAAACATGTTATTTCCCATTTTAAGGATTCATGTTCACCTACATTTGGGATTTCATAATCTTTCTCATCCAAAAGGACCCCCAAATGGTACAGATTCTTGGCCTAAGGGCTCTCCTATAATTTTGGACCGACATCCATGAGGATCTTGAACAAAAAATTGATACAAGTCCCACATTGTGAATACGGTCTGCGGTTGACACTCATTTATTATTACAATTTCAGGTCACACAATATGGATGTTTTGTTTCAAACACAGTCAACATTTATCCTCCATCGTCACACCAACCCCATCAGGCTTTAAATGTTGGTTTCATGATTCACATAGTTTTCAGCTCCATCATGTCCAAGTGGAATTTCAACACTCTTGGTGCTATCCCTCAGTGTGTGTTTGCACGTTAGGAGGACAAATCCACTAAGGCATCATTTTTGACTTCGTATCATTATCCCCTTTTTCATGTACTCCATGTTTTGCAAAGACCTTCTCTTCCTTTTTTCCCAAATCGAGCATATCTCACATGGGTTTAGGGATTTGGTCGAGGTTTGCACTTATTTGGAAGAGTCTTGCTTATCTATGGTCCGAGTTCTAAGACCTTAAAACTAAGATCTCTTCATGTCCTTACCGCAAGATGTAAAACAACACGACACTACTAGAACTATGTACATATTGATTCCCATCCTCATGGGATACATAGTAACGCCCTAGAATCTCATCTTCGGTTCCATCTCAGGTTCCACTAATTACCTTTTCCGTTCAGCCATTTGACCCTGACTTTCATAGGATTGCGTGGTGTGGTGTGAGATTACATCCTCATTCATGTTGGGTTTTCAATAGTCTCACCACATACTCCCCTTCTAGAAGCTAGTATATCCTTCCCTTCTTGTCTTGCATGGAGTTAAACTACACTCTCAGAATTATGTATGGATTGATTCCCATCTCCATGGGATACATAGAAACACCCAAACATTATGTCTATAGGTCCAACCCTAGTTCCTTATTTTTATTCGTGTCCAAGACATATGACTTTAAACTATACTGCCTAGTCCCAGATGACTTTAAGTTTTTACGTCTTTATTGAAAGACGTTAAAATTCAGAGGTTGGTCCTATCATATGGCCATAAACTATGAAATTATCGTCCTAGCCGCACGACAAAAAATGACACTGCATTGTGATTTCCTCACTCGAGGGGACATCAAGTTGGGTAGTGGTTATCCACCATATCATTTGTCAATAAATTCATATGAATTTATTCCTATAGTAATTCTTGGATTCTCTGTCCTAGGTTTATCGTTTCACAAAAAAACACACATCCATCCTAAAGAAAAAACACGATCTATCAAATGCCTCTTATTTTGGTGCATGGGATAGACCCGCATGACAATATTGTCCCTAGCATCGGTACCCTACCATGCAACTTCTAGAACTATATATTGTTGTACCTCTCGTACCCCTCGTGGTTTAATTTTCATGATCACAATCACTCTCTTATTTATCTAATCTTGTTTTAAGTGTTTTTGGATGATAGGCATGATTTCAGGTTGCCAAGGAATTGGGCCAAGAAAGAAAGAAGGCAAAGTGGACTGTTTTTCAGTCCACCGGCCAACCGATGGATGAGCACCGGCCAACCGATGGAGCCTGGACAGAAGGCATCATTTCTGTCCAGACCACCGGCCAACCGGTGTCCCACCACCGGCCAGCCGGTGGCACCCAGACAGAATAGTGTCAGCTACTGCCTCAGCACCGGCCAACCGGTGGCTTTCTCACCGGCCAGCCGGTGGAGCCTGAGCCCGAGCCCTCTCCCATTTTCAAAGCACCGACCAACTGGTGGCCTAGCACTGGTCAACCGGTGGAGCCAGTCAAACTAGCCGTTGGGCTTTGACCAGGCTTGTCCACTTGACTCCCAACGGCTCCGAAGACCTCTCCAACGGCTCCGAAGACCCCCAAAGGCCATTTGAGGGTTCCCCCTCTATAAATAAAGGACTAGGAAGCCCCGGAAACTCAAGGAAGCCCACGGACACATTTTTGATCATTTGGCGAACCTCCGACGCATTCCCTCAATGAACCCTCACTTGCTCCAACTCAATTCCACATCCAAGGAGCACCACCATAGAAGCTTGGGAGCGCTCTTCATCAACTCCTTCAATCCATTGGCGCCCAAGACTTCTCCACATTACGGTTTTTCATTGTTTTATCATTTTGAGATTTAATTTGGGTTTGTGCCTACAAACCCCCATCTATTTCTCTCATCCTATCTTCTTTGGGTTTTCACACCACCTTCAAGGTGTGAATAGGTTGGTCAAGCCTTTCCTTTAAAAGGCTTGAGACAAAGGTGAGCTAGCCTTCACCTGTAAGAAGGCTAGTGGGTTCTTGCTCAACCATTGAAAGCAAGTGGGTTCTTGCTCAACCAATAAAAGCAAGCTGTAATAGGTTCTAGACTAACCTTAAAGTCTAGTGGGTTTCTTGCTAAAACCATTAAAAAGCAAGCGGTAGTAAATCTCTCAATGGTTGAGTTGGGAGCGGAGACGTAGGCTTGGGTTTAATCCGAACTCCGTTATCAATTTTGTGTCTTGCCTCCTTTATTTCCGCTGCACCTTTACTTTGATTTTAAATTGTTAATTAATTTTTAAAAAGGCAATTCACCCCCCCTCTTGCCATCACTCCTTTCTTTTCCGCCCAACAATTGGTATCAGAGGCAAAATTTGAGTAATACCTTCACCGGTTTCAAATTCAATATCCATTGTGATGGCTTCAACCTCTTTCGCCCCCGAAGGCTATTCATTGGGTCGTGCTCCATTCTTTGATGGAACCGACTATACCTATTGGAAAACCCGCATGACCACTTTTCTTAGAAGCATAGGTTATCCTATTTATAAAATTGTCATGCATGGTTATTCTCTTTCTTCTCCTGATGAATCCAAATGGACTCAAGCCGATATTAAAAATTTCGAGCTTGATGGAAAAGCCATGAACGCTCTTCATTGCGGCCTTGATCGTAATGAATTCAATCGAGTTTCCACATGCACCTCATCACATGAAATCTGGAAACTATTGGAGGTTACCCATGAGGGGACCAACAAAGTCAAGGATACTCGATTGGATATGTACCGTCAAGATTTTGAGTCTTTTTCCATGCATCCATCCGAATCTATTTCTGAAATGTTTACTTGTTTTAATGACGTTTGCAATGGAAGAAAATCTCTTGGAGATGATGTGTCTACAGAAACTATGGTCAAGAAGATCCTTTGGATCCTACCAAGCACCTGGGCACCAAAAGTCACGGCAATCCAAGAAGCAAAGGACATCAAGCACATGCCGGTCGAAGAACTCATTGGGTCACTTATGACCTATGAGATTACCATGAGGAGGCAAGCTGAAAAGGAAGGCAAAACGATCAAAGTTCCAAAGAACATCGCCTTCAAAGTTCAAAAAGAAGAAAGCTCCTCCTCCTCCTCATCTTCCTCTTCAAGCGGCGATTCCGAAATGGAGAATCTTGCCCGCAAGATGCACAAATTCATGAAGAAGCACAAAAAGAAGAAATCCCGCAAGGCTCAACCCAACGAAAAATCCGAGCCCGAGGTAACATGCTATGGGTGTGGCAAGAAAGGCCATTACAAGCCCGATTGTCCACTCAACAAGAAAAAGGCCAAGCAAAAGGAAAAGAAGAAGGCATTCAAGGCCACATGGAGTGATAGCTCCACATCCTCCTCCTCCTCCTCCTCAAGCGACAATGGTAAAAAATGCCTAATGGCATTTCATGAGGTAACCTCTTCCGACTCCTCTTCCTCTTGTTCTTCCAATTCTTTCAATCATTTATCCTATGAGGATCTCCAACATGCTAGAGATCAATTAGAGGAAGGTTTTCATGAACTTTCTTCCAAATTCATTGTATTAAAAAAGAATTTCAAAAAACTTTCTTCCAAAAAGGAACAACTTCTCAAAGAAAAGGAGGAGTTGTCCCTCAAGGTCCAAAATCTTCCCAATGTCGATTCCATGGAATCAACAATCAAAGATTTAAGGGAATCCCTTGCCAAGTTCACCCAAGGGGAACAAAATCTGACCAAATTACTAGGTTCCCAACGCATATCTAGGACCACCCAAGGGCTTGGCTATTCCAAGCAAGCTTCCTCTTCCCATTCTCCAACTATTTTTGTAAGGGGGAGCTCCCAATATAAATTTTTTAATTATTTCAAAAAACCCGGGCACTTAATTTATGAGTGCGATTGCAAAAATGCCCGGTATGGAAGGCCCAAAACTTTTTTCTTTAATGATGAATTTCTTAGGAGACGACCCGCCACTAGACAAGTATGGATTGAAAAATCCCTTTTAGCGAGTCTCACCGGACCAAAACTTGTCTCGGTTTCAAAAACCTCTCCCCGGTGATTTGTTGTTTTTATTTAGGGGGAGTTAGGATCGTTTAAGCCTTTTTAATTTCAATTCAAAATTTTCAAAATTTTCGATTCAAAATTTTCAATTCAAAACTTTCAATTCAAGTTTCAAAAATTTCAATTGATTTAAAATATCTATCTTGTTTTTCAACTCATTCCCTCAATCAAGTTTTATGCCCCGTGCTATTTTGATAATCACAAAGGGGGAGAAATTCTTGGTTGATTGGGGGAAAAATCTTTCTCTCATGCTTTGATTTACTTTTCAATTTATCCTTTAAAGCATGCCTTTCATTTTAGTCTTTTACATTGCTTGTTTTGGTGATTGTGATCATCAAAATAGGGGGAGATTTTTGTACCTCTCATACCCCTCGTGGTTTAATTTTCATGATCAAAATCACTCTCTTATTTATCTAATCTTGTTTTAAGTGTTTTTGGATGATAGGAATGATTTCATGTTGCCAAGGAATTGGGCCAAGAAAGCAAGAAGCCAAAGTGGACTGTTTTTCAGTCCACCGGCCAACCGATGGATGAGCACCGGCCAGCCGATAGAGCCTGGACAGAAGGCATCATTTCTGTCCAGACCACCGGCCAATCGGTGTCCCACCACCGGCCAGCCGGTGGCACCCAGACAGAATAATGTCAGCTACTGCCTCAGCACCGGCCAACCGGTGGCCTAGCACCGGTCAGCCGGTGGAGCCAGTCAAACTAGCCGTTGGGCTTTGACCAGGCTTGTCCACTTGACTCCCAACGGCTCCGAAGACCTCTCCAACGGCTCCGAAGACCCCCAAAGGCCATTTGAGGGTTCCCCCTCTATAAATAAAGGACTAGGAAGCCCCGGAAACTCAAGGAATCCCACAGACACATTTTTGATCATTTGGCGAACCTCCGGCGCATTCCCTCAAGGAACCCTCACTTTCTCCAACTCAATTCCACATCCAAGGAGCACCACCATAGAAGCTTGGGAGCGCTCTTCATCAACTCCTTCAATCCATTGGCGCCCAAGACTTCTCCACATTACGGTTTTTCATTGTTGTATCATTTTGAGCTTTAATTTGGGTTTGTGCCTACAAACCCCCATCTATTTCTCTAATCCTCTCTTCTTTGGGTTTTCACACCACCTTCAAGGTGTGAAGAGGTTGGTCAAGCCTTTCCTTTAAAAGGCTTGAGACAAAGGTGAGATAGCCTTCACCTGTAAGAAGGCTAGTGGGTTCTTGCTCAACCATTTAAAGCAAGTGGGTTCTTGCTCAACCAATAAAAGCAAGCTGTAATAGGTTCTAGACTAACCTTAAAGTCTAGTGGGTTTCTTGCTAAAACCATTAAAAATCAAGAGGTAGTAAATCTCTCAACGGTTGAGTTGGGAGCGGAGACGTAGGCTTGGGTTTAAGCCGAACTCCGTTATCAATTTTGTGTCTTGCCTCCTTTATTTCCGCTGCACCTTTACTTTGATTTTAAATTGTTAATTAATTTTTAAAAAGGCAATTCACCCCCCCTCTTGCCATCACTCCTTTCTTTTCCGTCCAACATATATGACTTAATTAAAATCATCATGGGATACATTGGATTTTCCAGACATTTTGTCTACAGGTGCAGCCCTAGGAATCTTAAATCCTACCCCTTTTTTCACCCCCTTGGTCCGAAATCCTTTGGAAGCTTGTGATGTGGCGAGCAAATCTTGGGTTCTCATTCGCATTAGGTTTTTATACAACCACACTATGTTTCTTCCTTGTCTCTTCCCAAACTGGTCCGAGTTATATGAACCTAAACTAAGATCTTCCTATCTGAACTATGCATCAGGTTTGGCTATTTTTCAAGCCTACACACATTATATTAAACTAGTTCCTATCTTAATGGTCTACTCTATAACCTTAAGTTAGGAGCGTGTGACCCCAGGAACCTTGTACCTGGAAAGGAATTTGACTCCCTCTATCTGATACGTCTTATTTTTTTACTAAAATGCATCACAAAAAATAGCCCAAAATGTGGAATTTTCATATGGAAATTCTATCATTTCATGTATAGAATCCATGATCCCTTTATTTGGATCCCCATCCACTTCCATGTCTAAAGGTACCCACTTTATGACCTTGTCTCATGCAAAATTGGCTCACCTACCATCTTGGGCCAACACCCCTGAAGACATCAAACAAAATTTGCAACAGGTTCCGTGTTTCAGACATGGTCTGCTATCAACCCCCATTTCCATCCCCATTACAGGCTAACGCAAAGTGTATACTGTGTTTTGAACATGGTTAGAAGTTATCTCTATCACCACGCCACTATCATTGTGATCCAGATCCCGGGTATCATGATTCACGTCTTTCCACTTCCATATCTTTAAGTGGAATTCTAACACACTCTGTTCTACCCCCTGCATATATGTGAGTTAAGTAGGCAGGTTAGTAATAGTGTAACATCACTCACCTATTAGACCATCGCTCCTAATGTGTAACTCCCTGTGCTAGAGAAATTCCATCACTACTCCTTGTTTCCCACATCGAGCATGACTCATGCGGGCTTAGTAGTTTTGGTGGGGAGTGTACTGGTGTAGCAATGCCATGCATGATTTTTGTCCTACATGACATTAAAATATGACCCCAGAACTATGTGCATCTAGATTCCCATTCTCATGGGATACGTAGGAATGCCCGACCACTTTTCCTCAAGCCCAGATTAACTTTCACTTTTGGTCCCTTGACCTAAAAAACATCCTATGGGGATACATGGTGTGGTGAGGACTCTTTATGTCCTCATTCACGTTGGGTTTATAGCCACCAAATCATGTACTCCCTTCTTGGGATCTCCCCTTTCACTCCATATCCTATCATATGATGTTAAACTACACGAATCCACATGTCCTCGATGCATGAGATTAAGCTGCGGTTCTACCCTGAACTAGTTCAGGATGACCTATGTTAACTATGGGATGTGTCATCTTCCTCCCCAAAGAGGATTTAAATAACTACATTTGGTTTGATTACCATCCTCATGGGATATGTAGCGAAGTGCAGGTAATTTTTCTTGGGCCCAACCCCAGTTCCTTTAAACTATGTGCACCATCCTCACCATACGACATTTAAACTACGTGTCTATCATCTTTATTGGTATGACATAAAACTGCAATTCATTCTAGGTCTTCACCAAAGAGTTCATGTCTAGAAATAGGTATGATCCCTAATAAAACCAATTCACTAACCCAACATGTTTCCACAACGGTAGTGTAATTTCAAGAGTGTTGTACTCCATTCGAACAACCCATCACTCCACCCTCAACGCTTTGCATGACCTTTATTTGGATCCTCATCCTCTCTCATTCCTAAAGGAACCCCCTAACAGTACGGATGATCGGCCTATGGATCACCTATTTTCCTGGGCTAACATTCCAAAAGGCTAATGGATAGAATTTGGAGTTTGGATCAATGTTTCAAACATGGCCAGCGGTCAACCCTCATTTGTTATCCCCCATTCCAGGATAACGCAATAGGGATGCTGTGTTTCGAACATGGTGAACAGTTATCCTCCATATTCATGCCACATTTATAGTATTTCGAATTTTGGGTGTTGTGATTCACCAGTTCCAGTCACCTATGTTCAGATTTATTCTAACACACCTGGATTTACCCCACTCGTGCACTAGAGGACATTGGGAAAATAGAAATTCGACTGTTCTAAGAATCTCATTCTCCAGTTGGGATCCCCTCTTTCTTCCTAAAATCCCAGATGGGTCATTTACACTCTGTATTCTATAATACTGGTTGGAACTCCCATATTCAAATGATGAAATGATACCACCGTCCCTTGTGTCTCACATCGGGTGCGACCCACGTGAGCTTAGAGATTGATTGATAATCAATTCACGATTGTGGTCAAAATGCATTGAAATAAATGAGAAAACAAGTGATCTGTCCATGCACGTAGTTTGGAATAAAAATAAACAAAGAAGTATAGGTTTATGAGTTCAGAAAAAATATGACCCTTAAGGATCAACGTTTTTAATAGATTGCTCCAGTATTACCACCTTTTGGCTTGTGCCCTGCAGGACTGCCTCCTGCCCCCTGAGGTCTCTATATTCATTAGCATTTGTAGAGCATAACTCATTAGCCCTATCATGCGCTCGCACTTGTTCATCTTGTAGCTCAATAATTTAGAGACTCGTCTGCACTACCTGCTCTTGGGAATCCACCAGCTGGGCCCTTAACTATTCAATGAGCTCAGAGTGAGTTGTGATAAATGCCTTCCTTTCTTTTTCTTGCTCTTCAAGGTGTTAGAATTTTTGCTCAAACTTAAGGAATTCTTGGGTGTTTTCTAACTCCTTATGGCACCGAGCGATGCTGGAGAATTGGATATTCTCCTATATTTTCACATCCATGTAATCATGGATCATTATATGAATACAGTGAGAATCTACCCCTCAACCACAATGAAAGCATAGCCAGGTATGAAACGACCCCATCTGGTTTAGCCATTCTGCCTGTGGATGACTGAGAAAGCATTTGATGAACTTCCATGCCTTTATCCACATCATGTGGCTATCCTCAGCCGCGCCTGGGTTAGAATCGTCTATCTCTCTAGGGTTTTTAGGCCCGTACTTAGTATTTTTATCTAGGAGTTAAGTGGAAGAGTCATCTTCTAGAATTATTTCTTTATCAGTGACTTTTCCCTCACTGGACTGGAGTTCCACCCAAGCAGCATTATCACCCATGAATGCAGCCTCCAACTCACCGAGCACCAAGGTGGGGCCGACTTGAATAGTTGGCTCTATAGAAGCTGATGTAATCACTCTAAGGGATCCTAAAGATGTTCTAGAACTGATTGTATGCTGATCCTCGAATCTCATGATCACTACATTGTGAATTAGTATCTTGGTTAACTAAATTTCCTATTAAAAATGAGATCCAATGAAGATAAAGACTTATAGGAACAAGAACGGTAGTATCTAGTGCCTACATCATGGCAGGAACCACTACCATAGGAGATCCCTTAGAACTTGGTAACTGGATCACCAGCACCGGTTCCTCCTAAATGATGGGAGCGGCGGGAAACTCATGGGCCGCCACTTCATCTCTTCCTTCTAGCTCATCTCTGCTTACACCAACAATAGCTGGTTACCCACCTTGCTTGGTTCCGAAGAGAGGTTCCTGATGATGTTATCTTGCCTCCATGGGCACATCTTCATCCCCCACAGGGAAGGCCTCCTGAGATCCATCGTCCTTGTGTTCCTAAATAGGATAAAATTTGGTCAATAAGTTAGGATATTGAGAAGATAGAGGCCAGTGGAGACAAGAGTTAAACTCACCTTGAGCTGGTCATCCAGTTCTATGTTAGAGCCTTCAATTTTGCTGCTCTCATGGGGGATTTGATGTTAATAAGGTGTTTCTAAAGGTCCTTTACCGCTGATACCTTCAACCTATTATTCATATTATTCTTCTTCATCTACTTATTCTTCATCTTCTTCCTCTTCTTCCTCTTCCTCTTCTTCCTCTTCCACATATTCATCCTCATATGGTAGCTTTTCTGTGTCTTGTTCCTAGTCGAGCATCACTTTCACTGAGAGGTTAAGTTCTTCATACCACCCCCGCTGGCATGCGTACATATACATGGCTATCAAGTATGCATGCTGGTGATGAAATTTTTCCCTATCCGCCACATGGATGCACCCTATGTCTGGAATGTTGAGCCCGGTACGCACCAGCCTCCACCACAACTCTTCGGTGGACATAGATTGTCATAGAAACCTCTAGGAAGACCAGAGAGATGGAAAGATAGCATCAGAAATTAGATTCAGGAGGTGATTGAGCTACTTTCTAGGAAGTTCCCTTTCTGGACCACGAGGTTACCCACGGGACCAACCCTCCTCAGAAGGAGGAGGTACATTCTCACCTTATGATGCTCTTGCTGATGAACTACCATCCCAGGTCGTGCTAGCCACCTGGCCTGTTATTGGTCTCACCTCTCCCATATAACTTCATCTACATCACCACTCTTCAATATCCACACTAACTTATTTGATTTTCTGGATGTGTTTCCAAAGAATCACCTCAGGGTATTTCTTTTTCCAGTGTTCATCATACTTTTTTGACAGGCCAACACTGACATCTGTTGGGGGGAGAGTGATGATTTCACCCAGGATTTTAGTCGTGAACATAATACATAGATGTAAGAGAATACAGGGATGTCTCCCCTCCCAAACCTCTATGTATACTTTCTTGTGCATCCACTACATTCACCCAACCTTCCTGGAAAACCTGGTCGGCATATACGGTTTGTAGAAGATTTTTCCATCAGTTCGGGCTACCAGCACACCACACCTAATTCTCTGTAGGTACTCCCTCTTCTCCAATGGGCCCCTCCCATCATCTAACATCTTACCAAAGGGTTTTTGGAATGGGTGAATGTCAAAATGGGTATGGCTGTCGATCTTGAGCTTGATCCCTTCTTCTCTAATAATCAGGGGGTGTATTCTAGCAATTTTCAAGAGGGATGGCCTTATACCATCACCGAGAGGAAGAATGGAATTTGGAAAGTCATACCCTCTTAGTGGGATGCAACCCAACCATGAAGAATCTAGAATGGTCCGCATATCCTTCTGGGAATACTTTCCTATGAGATATTCCCCAAAATGCTGTATATCCTAGCCAGTACATGCACCCCCAGTTTAACCCTGTTCTTCACCTCCATGATCCCAGCCATCACTAATGTCTCTGGGAAGACCCCCATCCTCATGTACCTCATTGGAAATAGACACCTGCTCAAAAATGAATCAAGTACCCCAACATATTGTACATTCGGTCCCTGAATTTGTTTATGATGAAGCCCCATGATCGATACTCTCCCGCCTCCAGGACCATGCAACATGATCCCACATTTCTCCTCTGAGATGTGTTTGGGAATTTCTCCCCTCGACCTGGCATCTTCATAGCTTTGTACTACATAAAAGAGGATGAACCATCCTTTATATGATATGTCCTTGAGAACTTATTTTATTTTCAACTCCTCCTTATCCAGCTCAAGCAGATACCATGTCAGGATGGGGGTGCGCACCCTATCCCCCCAGACGTCCCTGTTGGGAGAAACTTTTCATATTTTTACCCCTACAATGGGATTAACCCAATGAAATGGATGTCCTATAGAATAATACCTACCTCCTTGTGGTGGATGTAGAAGGTTGTGGTGTTAGGAGACCAACAACTGAATAGTTCCAGTACCAGGTCCTGTTGCTGGTTGAAGTGAAATTGGGATGTCCAAACAGCTTCAAAAATCCTGATAGACCACAACTTTGTCCTGAACTCCTTGCTTTTTTGGCATACCCAACACGACCATTTTCATTTTCTCGTGAATTTTTCCCCGAACCTAAAGTCCCATTCCTTACAACCCTTCATCTCATCAGTACTGCTACTTCTGAAGGTGATCGTATAAAGAGAGGGAGATTCCTCAAGAACCGGATTGATCCCTACAATAATCCTAGTCGTCGGATTCAGGATGTAGATGATTGTGTTATGTGTTTCCCTAGTAGGATGGACATTGTTCATGATGTTGAACTATGGGAGACTACCCTCATGTGTCACCCATGACTGCGACATATCCATTTCAAAGAGAGGCATTAACACCTCCTCCAAAATGCAGAAGTTCCATATATGCAGGCTATCACTTAGGAAATAATCTTTTTGAACTTGCATAATCATGCCAAAAAAATTTTGATTATTTGACATGACCCTCCTCGGATGAAAAATATGGTGGTTCATGATCATTTGAGTCCTCCTTGCAGCCACAGTAGCCTCCCACTCAGTGTCCGGCTATTGGGCGGCCATTTTTGGCATGTTTTCAGAAATCCCAAGGTATGTGCGCGAAAGAATGGATAATTGGTGCGCAAAATATCCGGTGGCATGAAATAATGCTGATCTGCGTGAAAAGGATAATGGTGTGAAAGTGACCAGGGTGCGTGAAAAACTCATAATCAGCCGCGAAACCTTGTGCATAGATGTGAAGCTTTTTCATGCACCAGAGAAAAATTCTGTCATATAGAAAAGTCAAAGTGGGGACCTAAGGGGGACCTCATAAAATTTATAGGTACAGACCACCCCTTTCATGCATGTGGTAGGGGTTTTCACACTAAATAACCATTTTTGCGTGCACCGACCAGGCACTTCCCTATTTTTTGGTGTGACCCTTAGAATCCGACCATCAAGGCCCCCTTCAGCTTTGATTCTGATGGGGGGGGGGCATTTGTTGATTTTGAATTTTGAATAGGGCCATGAGAGGGATCTTTTAAGGAAACCAAATTCATATTGAGAATGAAGGGATTATTCCACAATGGGAGATGGAGCTAGGTACTAGAATGATGGGGTGCACGCAAGATTCCCCTAGGTGCGCAAACCCTTGCGCACCCAATGCGATGTCAAATGAAGTATTCTAAGGCAACCCACCCCAATCACACCAAGGAACTTGCGCGTAAGAGTCCATGTGTGCGCACAAGATTTATTATGGTGTGAAAACACTTTCACACTCAATGCGATGTCAAAGGGACTCTTTTGTGGCAACCTTCTCAAAAAAAAATCCAAGGAAAGGGCACAAAGGAAGAGAGTTTGACACAAAAGTTTCCCCTAGGCATGCAAACCCTTATGTTCCCAAAGCGACGTCAAACAGTCACTTGTGCGCAGCCCCTCTTTCACACCGCCTTCGAGGTTTTCAGCTATAAAATGAAGCGTATCCCCCACCCTTAAAGGATGGTGAAAGAAGATGAACTGATGCTTTTGCTGCACGAAATAAAACTCTTCCACAACCGTGTAAAAAACACAATGGCCACAAGGTATTGGATCTCGCGCGACAAGTCCCCCAGGGTTCCTCCTTCGTGTGGGCCCTCTTGGGCTTGATCCTTGTCCATTTCCTTTTACCCCAAGAAATTTTCATGCAAAAGACCCCTCTCGTGCTCAATTTTCCCCTGCATCAGACCTATTTTGCGTGCATCAATCCGGTTTGCATGCAGCCATTCCATCTTGCATGCAACCTATCATCTTGCACGTATCCATCCTTGTGTGCTCCATGTACCGTCCTTACCCTATGAACCATGTATGTTCCTATCTTATGTGAAACACACCTATGTCACACACCCTTCTCCTGTAAGACCCTCCAGGTTTGTACGAAGTGATTTCAAGGTCCCTTGGGTGGTGCTTCATGTTGAGTTTCTTAGACTTATACTTCTTCTCATTCTAACGCTAATTGATTTTGCTTCTTTTCATAACCATGATAATGTGGGCCCCTCAGTGGATCACTCCACCACACCGCCTCACCATGGAATTGTTGATGCCTTCCCTTCCATGAGGGTGGGTGGGTATCTGTTATGTAAGTCCTAAGGGTGCAGAGTGAACCCACCTCATTCGTGATGCATGACGTTAAACTACCAAGAACCATCATCCTCATAACATGACGTTAAACTATATCCTTTCCTTGCACAATACTTGCGGGGTGCCCCATCTCGGACATTCTCCATGCCCACTCATCTCCATGAGAGTGAGATATTCCTCACATAGAATGAGATCCTCATCGCTGGAGCAGTGTCTGTCCATGGGAAAGGTAAACCATTCTAGTGTAAGCCCCTAGATTTTCTTATGGTAGGTTGCATCCCTGCTCCTCCTATCTTCTTTAGTACCAAAAAATAGAGGATAGATGATTATAGGGGCCTTCTTTACCCTATCCCTCTCCCTCTGGGATTTTTCACCATCAGGTCCCTGGACCGCTAACCACACATATTCCCCTTGTTTCCTCTTTGGACCGCTAACCACACATAAGCCCCTATTACCTCTATGGGTTTCTAACCACACATAATCCCCTATTTCCACTTTGGGCCACTAACCACATGTAAGCCCCACTCCACTTCCTACTTACACACATTTAACAATGTGAACGTTAGGCCTTTTCTGCCTCTTGATTCTCACACTGAGCATGACTCACATGGGCTTAGAGTAAGCATTGACCATTGTATACTTCCTGGGCCAGCTTAGCGTGTAATCCACAAACTCTTCCAAACTACGTAGACTTTGATCCTTTTCTCCTAGGTAAGGTACGTAGGGAGACTCCTTAGGGTTCAAGACAAACACCAACTTGTCCTGACCCCCTTCACATCGGTTCACCTTCGTCCTGCATGACGTTAAACTATATAATCAATTTCAAACTACGTGTACTTTGATCCTTGTCTCCTAGGAAAGGTACATAGGAAGTATCCCTGGGGTTCAAGCCTAACACCTACTTGTCTCGACCCCTTTCACATCAGTTCAACTTCAACCTGCATGACATTAAACTGTATCCTCCATTCCAAAATATGTGGAATTTGATCCTTATCTCCTAGGAAAGGTATATAGGAAGACTGCCTGAGGTTCAAGACCAACACCTACTTGTTCCGACCTCTTCACGTTGGTTCACCCTCATCTTGAATGATGTTAAACTGTACAACCATTTTCATCCTGCAAGATGTAAAACTGTACTCGTTCGAACTATGTGGTATTTGATCCTTGTATCCTAGACAGGGTACATAGGAAGCCTCCCTGAGGTCCATTCCCAATCGACGGTAAGCCATTGTAATCCCCAAGCGATGGTAAGCTATTTTAATTCCCAATCGATGGTAAGCCATTGTAATTACCAATATATGGTAAGAAGTTGTAATTCCCAATTGACGGTAAGTCATTGTTATTCCTAATGGAAAGTAAGATGTTGGAACCTCAGTCTGTGGTAAACCATTGTCAACCCCAACCAGCGGTAAACTGTTGTAGCACCATCTATTGGTAAGCCGTTGTAGTCCACAATTGACAGTAAGCCATTGTAGTCCCCTTCACTGGGACCCACATCTCTGGTCCACCCCCTGGCATTAGACCATCCTGGGCTACTAACCACGCGTAAGCCCCAGTATATCATTGGGTCATTGTCCTATGCATACAACCCGATTCTATACCCCCATCCCGAACAATGTAGAATTTGATTCCCCACCATGAGGATACGTAGGAAGCCTCACTGAGTTTCAAGACCATCACTCATGTCTTATACATGTCTCTCAATCGAGCCTATTTGTTTTAGGAAGGTCATTCCCCAACATGGAGGTTCTACATCCTCTGAATCCCATCCATGTGTCCATTCTCTCGAGACACCTCCTTAGGTTTCCTATTGCCCCACCGAACTATGCAGACTTTGATTGCCTACCATAGGGATACGTATGAAGTCTCTTCATGGATGAAACCAAATATCACCATTGCTCTCATATTGGTTCTATATCATTATCCACTCAATTCACTCAACCATCCATATCCATCTCGATTCTTACACGGGACACCACATCCTAGTGAGATAATATCACCCACATTCTCGCTGATCCTATTAGTAATAGGGTAACCAACCATGTTTAAGACCCAAAATAAGTGTTCTCAACTCTGTTTACACCGATATGATCCACTCTTATCAGTGTTCTGATTAGTACGATCCATTTCCGCTAGATGTTAAAATTGCGGCATACCCTGTTTTAAACATAGGAAGCTGAGGAAAACCTCATAGACATGGATATGGCATAAAATTCCTTGCATTCGATGTGGGATGCCTTGGCCTTACACACCCTCGAGAATCCCTATCATAAGGGGAAGAAACCCAGATGCATCAATGTTCTAGAATCCAGACATGCCAGCGATGTCCAACATGACTACTCCCCCGAACGAAGGTTGCTGCCCTGACATGACCCCTTGGAATTTCCTAACAGAAGCAGCGTAATTAACCGAAATCCTTGAAGACATGAAACTGTGAAGATTTTCACGAACAACGTCTTAATTATATGAGGGAGACCCGAGCTAAGTAACCAGTACCGAGGAAGAATCCATGGAAGGAGGAACCGACATCCCATCATCCCATTTCGATCATGGAGAAAACGTCCCTGAATAAGTGATGGATGTTGCCCGCCTTTATAAAGAGGGAATGTGGGCCAACAATTAGTGCGTCCTCTAAGAGATGATTTCCCGCCCCAGTGAAAGCATCAGAAACATCGTTATTTTAACCTGAGGTGATGAATTCTTAGCATGTATCATAAATTTATAAATACATTTCATTATAATATTTCACATCATTTATTTCTTGGGCTTAGCAGTTTTAAACCACATTGGGCATTGGATTTATTTCTCATACATGTGTAGATATACTCTCTCTGATCCTTGGGAAACTATAGGAGATTTAGGACCTATTAAATCCTTTATAGACATCCCGATCAATTATTCAATCTCTAATGATATTTTTCTTTGGTTCTTACCTCTCTTTTTTTCTTCATCATCACTGTGTAATCATCTGACCAATGTGGAATTATGTGTTGATCTTGATATTATTTGATCTAAGATCTTCTAGTGATCTTTATCCCCATTCATTATTAATGGAATTACATTTTTAAAGTGTTGTTTTCATCACTGGATAAAGGTAGTTATTCTAGAACAATACCCAACGTTTTATTTCTAATTGTTTAATTATGTGAAATATAGTGCGATTACGCTGATATAACATGCACATTAATTAAATTAACAATGGGTAATGAAAAATCATGTGTTGGATTAATCCTTGGATCCCTTTGGATATAATGGTATTGTGACATAGCTTATGGATACCCATACGATGAGCCTACCCTTTAATAATATAGAATAGGCTAATGGATTAAATTATGTTTTAGCATGACATGAGACCTCAGAAGATTTATTGTGATAGATTCAAGTTGTAAAATGAATTAATTTATATTGAAGTGATTTGTGATATTTTTTATAAAATGGGTGCATGCACTATAATTATAAAAACTTAAGATATAATTTACTGAATTAATGGGAAATTAAAAGAAAAATGGTATCAGCTAAATTGACCATTGTGTCTTATGATATTGTATTATGTTATTCTTAATATTGTGAATTTTATTATGACTCATGATGAAATTATTATATAAATGTCCTGGTTTAGTTATGAAGAAATAATTATATAAGGTCTCTGCCTAGTTATACTGAAATGATCATATAAAGGGAACTTCCCAGTGATGATAAAATGCTTATATAAAGGGATTTCCTAGTGATTCTAAAATACTGATATATAGGGATTGTCCTGATGTTGTTAAAATGATTATATAAAGGGATTGTATTGGTTATAATGTAATGATTATAGGGATTGAACTAGTGATATGATTATTCCATGGAAATATGGTTATGGTTGGCATGGTTGTGCTACATACTTCGAGATATTATGACATGGTTCCAATGTAGGTTAAATGATTCATTATATTAACTGATTAATTAATACCCCTAACTATCAATTTATTGTATGAAATTATTATCAGAATGTTTTTTTCGATATAATGGTGTCAATTTACTCTGTTTTTCTCACACACTATTCAGGATACCATTTGGTACCCAAGAAGATAAAATGAATGCTTGTTTGGACAAGGGGAAAAGACCTTATTATTAATTGTTTCATTATAGATGGGTTGGAGCTTGGATACATGAATGAAATGGAGTTCATGACTCAGGTATTTTGTGTTTATTGTGTGAGTTTTCTATTTTTTGGTATTACATTCTATTTTACATTTAGATATATTCCATCCTAACATTAAATGGTTTATTATTATTGGTTCATTGAGTTTATCTTTTATCCTCCAGTTGTATGGTGTATTGTTTTCACTATTTATATTACTATAATAATTGTTTATTTATGATATATTATAACCAGGTACCAATAGGTATAGTCTCCCCACAATGTTATATACACCCCCAATGATGGTTGGCAGCCTTTGGTGTATTGGGAGGCACTCTTGAGGTCTAGTAACCAACCTGATTTGGACATGTGAGAGATTGCCATATCATGGGTTGTTACAACTTAATACTACATAATTAATATTTATATTTAGGTTTTCTAGTAGAATGAAGTGTTTTCAATAATTTAGTTATGATTTATGAAGTTAAATGTTTGGAAGGAAACATCATTACACATAGATTAATATTACAACATGGTTATTTTAGAGGACTTGAAATTGAAAATTCAGATCTTCTTATGGAGAAACCAAAAATACCATTGTAGAGACCCAAAGCTCGACATACATGGACATTAAATTACTTTTGTGGAATACTTAATACATAAAAAAAATATACACCAAAGGACCGTAATAGTTTAGTGTCTTTGGAAAATCGGAATATAATCTTCTAATCTTGGTGAAATATCTTCAACATCTCCCATAAAGATCTTCCTTTTTTTTCTTACCTAAAAACTTTATTTATATCCTGGGGAAAAGAAAACATAAAAAGGGTGAGCTCAAATTCTCAGTAAGGGAAAACACAGAGAACATAAAACAATCCATAAACATTTGAAAGCAAAAACTTGAACATAAAATTTAAACATCAAAATATTGAGAAAAGTCATAAATATTGGAAGTATGTAAGACATATATCATAATGGAACATCAATCATGATAAAATATAATGGGAATAAAACATATAATTGTGGAAACCATTCAGCACATGTTATGATTTCCATAGTATCCAAGGCATTTCTGCCAAGACCATCTTAGTGGACAAAGTCCCTTTCTGAATCGTGTTCACTCCTCATTTCATTCCTGTAACACTGAACCGGATTAACTTACCATTCCAGCCATGTCTATCTCATGAGATATAAATCTTTACCCAATGCATTGGAGGGAGATATAGGTCCCACCCATCTCATAATGAAATCATTCTTACTTGTGCCACAATATAAACATAAATCATTCATCATAACCCAAATAATAAAAATGAGTTTCATAAACATCATCCCATCATAACATAATCCATATAAAAAAATGGATATAATCTCATCATAAGAAAAGAGAAACCATTTAAATCATAGAGTCATTATACTTGGAACATACACATATGAAATAATGTAATCTTATATGGAAAATGGTTTTGATAAAAGACTTGAAATGAATTTTTGAGGAAAATATACTTTCTTCTTCAAAATCATTTTCTTTTCACAAAATGCCATGAAATTTTAAAAGAAAATAATTTTTTTGAAAATATTCATGAAATATTGTAGTGTATGCTTCATGAAAATAAGGCGTTGTAAAACCGTAAAAATCCGTTCATGCCATATAAGTAAAAAAACATTCTCCTCGTACTTTTGTCGGAAAAGTCAAAAAGTACCTCGTATGGTAAACAAAAGAATGATTCCTTCCAAAACTTGTGGTAAAAGTCATAAAAGAGTAAAAATTACTTTAAACATACATGGAATAATACTAAATATTTTATAAAAACATTTTTAGAAAACATGGACATGGATGATAAACATAACCCCAATAAATACATACGAATAAACAATCTCGGATAAGAATGAGATTGGAATAATTATCCCTTACATTAGGTCCGATATGTTTCATACGTATCCGATCCTCCTATATAATGATTTAAATAATGTCATTGACTTATTACATAATCACATTTATTGTTATATATGGTTCACTTATGACTTTATATTACCCGTTCTTTTGTAAATTCAATTTTAAAGTAGCGTTTCGGGTAAAATCGTTTCATTTATCGTACGTGTTTTGATTTGTTGTTATTGATATTATTATTACTTATATCATGATTTAATTACTTCTATAATGTAAATAATTATTTTTATATCATATATATTCAGTATATACATATATATAATAGATATATGAATGAAAAGAAAATACACCGTTTATGGAGACGGTAGGCCATACGTACACATGAACGCTGTTTTCCTTTCTTTATTGACTTTAATGGAATTAAGTAGATGACATACATATATATATAAATAAATATAGTATCATTATTATTTCATATATTTCATGATTACTTATTATATATACTTTATAATCATTCTTTAATTGTTAACATGGAAAATGAATCTCATCGCGTCGTGGAGACGGTAATCCGTACGTACGCATGAGCGATGATATCATTCCCATATTTATTGAATGGAATTGGAGTGGATGGTATAATATAATATAATTAGTATGATTTTATAATAATCATATATAGTTATTCTTTACATCATTATACCCATCCAAGTAAGGTGGTGGTGGAAAAACAGATTACACCACAGCGTGGAGACGGTATTCCGTACATACGCACGCACGGTAATTTCATTTTCCGTAGGATGGATAGAAGGTGAAATGAGGTTGTTTCATAATAAAATATCAGTATATAAGTAATACCAATGTTATTACTTTATAATGAAACAAATAAAGAAGAGGAAGTAGAAGAAGAAAAAATCTTTAAAGAGTCGGTAGAAGAGATTACCTCTTCCACGACGCACCTCCTTTAAACTTCTTCTTAGGGCACTAGAGTTGGTCTTTTGAAAAGACCAGAACCTCTATGATATAACTATAGAGTTTTAGAATAGGGATTATCAGGGGTTTTCTGGGCTTAAAGGCTCAAAAGGGTGTGAAGAGAAGAGGGAAGGGGTGCCCTTTTTATAAGGGAGGAGAGGGGCACCTTAGGAAAAACTTAAAAATATTATTTTATAATAAAGTAATATTCAGTTTTTAATAGCTCCAAATTGATTTATTTAGAATATAAGGTGGGGATGGGTCAAAATCATCTCAAAAAATAGGTTTTAGACAAGTTTAGGTTACTATTTTATACTTATTATTTAGATTTAACTCTAAGTTAAATAATTTATCTTTTACCGTGTCTTTTTGTTTTCTTACACTATATGGTTAATAAACTTACTATAAAAAGCCAAAATAACCCCAAGTGGTTAATTATTAATATATATATCCTTATATAAGTCATTTGGCCGAACATTATATTTTTAGGAATAAAATAAAAATTAATAATATAATATTTGTTTTAAAAACTATTTTATGTCAATTTTGACACTATTTGGTACTTGATTTTTGTGCAAATTATAACAGCATGATTAGTTCAGAAAAATTTAATTAAATCAATACTAACATGTCATATTAACCTATAAAATTAGTTTAATTCATAAAAAGTATAAAATTACATTTATTTGGGTATTTATAACATCAATATTTTAATATTTCATTAATAAGGCAATTACTGCATCATCATTGTGTCATAAATAAATTAAATTATTTAATGTCTAAAAATTATAAATAAAATACCATTATGTATAAAATATTTTTATATTTATAATTAATATTTATAGTCAAATTTATCTTATGTATAACCCTATATTAAAAATGTTTTAGTTATTAAACTTTGATTTTAACTATTTTAACTCTTCTTTAAATAAAATAATAATAAATGTCCTAATCTAATCCAAGTGGACCTAAAGGGTAATATTTTATCCCTAAGGTTGTTTTTGGTCGAATTAAACTTATCCAATAGAATTATTACATGTGTTAGGGTAATAATAATATCATTTTTACCCTTAATTACCCTATTTACTTTTAACCGTGGTAAATAAAAGTAAAAAGTTACTATTCACCAAAAAATATTTTAATCTCATTGAACCAAATTTTACTTAATGATATCAACCGTGTCTCTCAGATTTTTGAAATTCCACTCACAGAAGTGGTAAAATTAAGTTTTATGTAAATTTGAAAATTCTCCTTGGAGGTGGGTAGAAGACGGTCAAAAGTTCAATTAAATTTTTATATATCTAAAATTATTATAAAATGAATCCAATGAATAAAATTGAACTTATATAGGTATTATGTATCAATTTTTACCTAAAATAAATTTAAATAAAATAAATAATTATTTAAATAAAAAGTAGGTTTTTAAATAATAACCCACTGTTTTCACTATTCATAAAAAATTGAATGTTTTCAGAAAAATACCAAAAATTCACCCTAGGCTAATTTCGATATTCCGAATCCAAAAATGAAGTTCATTTTGAAAAATAAATTTTCAAAATGTGGGTATTACTATTCATAATGGCTAGTTTATATAACATATCATTGTTTAGTAAAACTCGGTATTCCGTACAACATACACTATCGTGGAAGGCCGTGATTGCGTGTAATGCAAGCCAAGTCAAGGATGAGTGTAGTGCAAGCTCCTTTTGGTGTAGCGTACAACACAAGACAACAATGAAATTAAAAAGAATATTTTTCATAAATTATCAGGGTGTTACATTCTACCCCCCTTAAAATGAATTTCGCCTTCGAAATTCGTCGGGGTTATAAATGGTTTACTACTCGAAAGTTTTAATAGAAACCCACATTGTAAAAAGGAATACCAAAACTTATCTTTAAAAACTGAAGTATGAAATGTAACGGTTACCCAAATTAACTAATCACTAGGTTTCCACATAGGAGAACATGGGTGAAAATATGGATATGGAAGAGAAATCTAACCATAAAGTTCTAATAGAGAGTGGTAAAGAACATGGATATGAAAAATCCAACAATCACAAAGCCATAAATTTGTGATGATCTGAGGTACCATCTGATTCATCAGATATAAGGGCACTATGATAACATTTTTGGTTTTCAAGATGATTTCCCTAAAGTTTAAGAATTTGAATTAGAAGAAATACTTACTTGATTTTGGTACAATCTTACCGTTGCTCATGCCTTGAACAATTTCCACTTCATCTCTTAAAGAAATGAAGTTGAATTTGTCTTTTGCGAAGTGTTAGAAGGTCATGTGATATAATGATAGGTCATTCCATCTGTCTCAAACATAGGATTAGAAAAAGTTATATATATAAGTCCATCTTATGGTGAGATTAATCGTATATGGTTCCAAAAATGGACTTACACTTCATCTATCATACATCTTAATAAAATAAAACTAGTTTCTACTAACCAGGGACTTCCTGTAGGCTAGTGGTAGGTGATAACGGCCTATCTCACTTCGGTTGTGGGTTCGATTCCCGCAACCCTGTCCGACGCGATGGGTTGTCGCCCGTTCTGTAGGTTGTCCCTTTTCTTAAACTACACTATTATAACATTCTATCAATAATATCAAAAAAATTTCTAGCTTTAAACAATACTAACTTATGTTCAACATGATCCATTCCAATCTTTAGGCTTATCCAAAATACTTCTTTCCAAACTCACAGTATAAAGAGAACGATTACTAAAAAGGTCATATAGCAAGCACGTGAATACCATCATTTATCCCTCATATATCTTGTTAGTCACATTCCAATCATGTGAATACCTTAATCATGTATTCTCTTGAAAAATGAATACCCATTGAACCTTAGTGAAAACATGAATGCTATCAAAAGTTAACTCTTTCCAAAATCCAAAAATTCTATATACTCAAACCATGATATAACCTTGTACTTATATCAGTCATGAGCTCATGAATACTATCAAACATTTAATTTTCTCTTTATCCATTCATTATGCACATATCATCTGCTTTCCAAAATATTTGAATCACTTTTCATGGTTACCAGTACCATATAATTATCGAAAACCACAATAAACCATTATATAGATATTCCAATGTTCCATAATACTATAAATGAGATTCCACAACATTATTTTAGAATCCCTTTACATAAACACATAATCATTCCACCACATCATTTTCATACTCAACATTGCTAATAATGATCGCATGTGACTTCCCTTTGTCCTTTCCCTTAAGAGGTTGCTCACGTTGATCATCATTAACCCTTGGATTAGGGAATTCATTAGCATAATGCCCCATTTCCATGCACTTGAAGCACTGAAGTGTTGGTGGAGCATTCTCTGTAGTCTTTTCTCTATTCACATCATTAGCTACCTTTTTCCCATTACTTTTATACTCAACTGCTCGATGACCTTCTTTTCCACACTTAAAACATTTTCTAGTACCTTTTAGGCAATCTCCACCATGCTTCTTTCCACACTTTGAGCATAAAGAAACATTTATCTTCTTTTCACCATTGTTATGAGATTTTTCCTTGAACTCCATATTTAATTTCTTGTCAAAACCATGATATAGATATGTAACACCAATTTCCAGTTCTACCTTGATAGCACAATGCACAATTTATTCATAGCTACTGAAGTCTCTTATACATAATTCCCTTTGAAGACTTGGTTTTAAGCCACTAAAGAATCGATCAACTTTACTTTCAGGTTGAATGATAAATCCAGATTCATACCTTTCAAGACATGTAAAATTTGCCTTGTATATACCAACAAATTCATCATCCTTTTTCTTAAGCTCAAGGAACTCCTTTTCTATCTTTTTTCAAAGAATACAAGGGAAGTACTTATTGAAAAACAAGTTCTTGAACTCATCCCATTACATAGTTTCAATTTAATCTTGGGGCCTTGTATTCTTGATAAGATTCCACCATTGATCAGCTTCACCTTCCAAACGATACACTGCTAAGATGACTTTATCATGTTCAGAACATTGCAGGACTAAAAATATCTTTTCAGTGGTATAGATCCATTGTTCAGCCACTAATGGATCAGTAGATCCACTGAATGAAGGTGGATGCTTCCTCATGAAGGATTCAACAGAATGTTGCTCCTTTATCTTCTCATTTGGAAGTCCAGAATGATTCATAGCTTGTGTAAGTATAGAAATAATATTTTTCACTCCATCTCCCATAAAATTGATTTTTTCAGGAGGACAATCATTCCATCGTCCATTACATTGATCAACACGGTTCCTTCGGGTTCCATCCATCATCTAAAACCCAAAAAGAATAGTGTGAGAGGCAAAATCATGCTAGGAAAACAACATAATAAAGGGGCAGTACCTTCAATATATAACATCTTAGGTTTAATTATAATATCATTACCGTAATTCTAGGACTATAACCTATACTTATACTAAACCTTAGGGACATCCCTATACATACCTTAGAAATATCTCTAGGGATTTCACTAATGTTTTCTCATCCTACTTTCCAAATGTTAACTAAACCTTTCCTCTGATACCAACTGTAGAGACCCAAATCTTGACATACATGGACATTAAATTACTTTTGCAGAATACTTAATACATAAAAAAAACAGACACCAATGGACCGTAATAGTTTAGTGTATTTGGAAACTCGGAACATAATCTTCTAATCTTGGTGAAAGATCTTCAACATCTCCCATAAAGATCTTCCTTTTTTTTCTTACCTAAAACCTTTATTTATATCTTGGGAAAAGAAAACATAAAAAGGGAGAGCTCAAATGCTCATTAAGGGAAAACATAGATAACATAAAACAATCCATAAACATTTGAAAGCAAAAACTTGAACATAAAATTTAAACATCAAAATCTTGAGAAAAGTCATAAATCTTGGAAGTACATAAGGCATATATCATAATGGAACATCAATAATGATAAAATATCATGGGAATAAAACATGTAATTTTGGAAACCATTCAGCACATGTTATGATTTCCATAGTAGCCAAGGCATTGCTGCCAAGACCATCTTAGTGGACAAAGTCCCTTTCTGAATCGAGTTCACTCCTCATTTCAGTCCTACAACACTAAACCAGATTAACTTACCGTTCCAAGAATGTATATCTCATGAGATATACATCTTTACCCAATGCATTGGAGGGAGATATAGGTCCTGCAACACCCCAAGATTCCATGGTACGCTCCTCTTTGAATAATAGAGCAGCGTGTGTTGTACGCAACCTCGAGTTCTAACACACCGCGACCAATAATAGTAGCAGTTATGAATAGTAATACCCAATTTTTGAAATTATATAAATTTTATATTTCAAAATGGACTTCATTTTTGTATTCATAATATCTATATTATCCTAAGTTGATTTTTTTTAATTTTCTGAGAACTTCCAATTTTTTATGAATAGTGAAAAATACTTAAAACAACATTTTTAATCAAAATAATTTATAGTGATAAATTATACTATTGAGTGGTTTTAAAGTATAATTAGAATATATTTTTACCATTTTATCCAATGGTGGTCATTATAATTAATTTAACTTTGAAATTGGACATAAACAATTGTCAATCTTTTGATTGATATTCTTTCTTAAAAACACGCTATTTGTTGTGACAATGGGAATTAATTATTAAATTAATTAATTCAACTTATATTTTTTGAATTTTGTAAAATAGACATCATTTTTGAATTATTAATATAAAATATTTCTTAGGGTTAAGTTTTGTTGTTGTTCTGAAAAACTTCAATTTTTGATGAATAGTGAAACCACTAAGTGGTAGTTAAAAAAATGATTTTTCGTTTAAATGAAATTTTACCACCTCTGTGTTTTGAATTTCCAAAATCCGACATACATAATTATCATTAGGAAGTAAAATGTGGTTCAATGGGATTAAAATAATTTTTCGTGAATAGTAACTTTTAAGTTCTATTAATCGCGATTAAAGGTCATTAATGAAATTTAAGGTAAAAATGATATTATAAAAATATGAAAATACCTTTACAGTTGTCCTATACTTATTTTATAAGTAATGGCCAACTAAGACAATCCATGGGTCAAATTGGGGACCCCATGGAGCCACTTGGGTAAGAAAATTACATTAATAACTTTTTATTTAAAGTAAAAATAAAATTGTCACAAACATGTGTTGTTTTACTAAAAAATTATTACATGGGGTTATATAAGTTAACGTTTCGACTATAAATATTAATTGGAAAGATAAAAAGATTTTATACCTCATGATATTTTTTATATAATTTTTAGACATTAAATAAATTAAAATTTTTATGACACCATGATGATGCATCGATTACCTCATTAATTAAAGATTTAAATAAAATGAAAATATAATGTAAAATATAAGACTTACACTTGTCAAAAACTAATTGGATGAGTATATTTCGAACCCTTATCACCTTATCCTTGAAATATATAAGTGTGGGACCTTTAAAATCCGAAACTCATTATATAATAAAGTAACATTTCATGACTTTCCAAGAGTGCCCCTCCTCTCCTCTTATAAAAGGCCCCCACCACTACCACCTTATTCAAACCTTAAAAGCCATTTGGCTCGGCCAAACTCTGCCCAAATAATCTCTCAACTTCCCTCTCTTACTCATATAAGCCTAACTTTGGGCAAAATTCTTCCCAATCAAGCCTTTGGCTCAAATAAAAAAGAGTTACCCGATTTTAAGGTAATGTCTTCTCTTATGTTATTTTGTTTTATTTTGATTCTCCAACCCCTTAAACTCTTTTTATTCCTTTCTTTTGTAAAAAAAACCAGTATCTTCAATATACTAGGATGTTTTTATGAGAATTATTTGATTTAAACTTACACACACCTTCGTCTAATGGATAAAGAACATACTGTTTCTGTGGTTGGAAAATTTCTGCCTCACAAAACGATGATTGTTCAATCTTCTTTTAACACCTCTCATGGTGGACATTATGATGAAACTATTTTTATATATGATATATATTATGTTTTTGTTTTCCTTATGATTCTGTATTTTTCATTTATGGCATAACTTTACGATTTCTATTATTGGTAAACGCGATATTTTCATTTTAGGAAGTGCAGACTACCGCCCCCTCAAAGTGATTTGAATCGTTAATGCCATATGTGGGATGTATAAAGGATGGAGTAAATAGTATTATATATTATATTATACTGGAATTATAATATACCTTTATATCATTATGATTTCATTCCATTAAATACAAAATAGAAATGAAAGTATCGTTCATGCGTACGTACGGCTTACCGTCTCCATGAATGGTGCATTTCATTTCTTACCTCTAAATGTTACGTAATATTATAAATGAATGTATATATTGGATATATATGATATATATAATATATAAATCATGAATATAATTCTTGATATAATGGATATTTTACCACATGAACAACTTGTAATTATAAGAAGTTTATTTTTAACTCAAAGATCGACAAAACAACCGTTATTAACTTAAATAATTACATAATGTTCATAACATGGTAATAAGTGATATAAAAGGAATAATGAACTTTAAAAAGGTTCTTAAGCAAGTAGAAATTAACTCTAGTTTATTATTTAGGAGGTTAAAGAATGATCAAGTAAAATCAGACACGAGGTAAGGGAACTTCTTAACCCAATTTCTATTCTTTGGGTTAATATCGTACTTTCAAATTATGTCATAATATTATTATGTCCAATCTTGTATTTGTACATTATTTATGTGTAAATATAGTGAATACACATAATAGATCTATTTTGTTCAAAAATATGATCTTTGTAAGGGACTTCGTCTCAATCTTCTTTCATTGAGACATATTTTGTTTTATACACAACTTTCCTTTATACGGTGTATAAAACCCTTTGAATTTTACTTTTATTCAAAAAAGAATCTTTTTATATGAAGAATTTTTACTAAACAAAAAAAGGAATGTTTTGTATTACGTATGTGGCGACAACGAATTCTCCGCCGCCGTGACCATTATTTGAGTTTCGACATCCTCTACAATCCATAAATTTTTTTAAATGAAAAATAAATACAAAGTTTTAATTTTATTTTATTTTGGTATTGAAAATGGTTTTGAGAGTGTTTTATTATATCAATGTGTTTTATTTATATCTTGTGATTGAAATGTAGAAATGTTATGTTTCCTTTATGCATGTTTTATGTGATACGATTATGTTATGGTTTATGATGTGTTTAAACCTGTTCAAATGAGGAATGCATTGGACTTAATAAGTGACGAGTGGAGCCCCCTATAGCTTCTCGATGCATCGACAGGTCTCATGAGACAAACTAGTGTCTTGGCACGAGACCTTGACAAAATCTTATTTGTAGTCTTGTCACGAGGCCTTGGATATGTGGTTATGATAGTCTGGCATTATGCATTCCATCATTATGAAAGTTGTTATTGATATTGCTTGTGATTATTTGACCAGTAGAATATCCATGTGAATAAGTAAATGGCATTATTTCTTTTTATTTTTCCATATTATGCTGAAGTTCATGTTTAAAAGGCTTTTGTTTAGTTATACATTGCCTTAAATGTTTATGTTTATTTATGAAAGCCTCCGCTATATTGTTATCCTTACTGAGCATCTGAGCTCTCCCCTTTCAATGTTTTAATTTTTCTAGGATGTGGAGAAGTATATTATGAATGATTTGTAGGGATAGTATGAGGGGATATGAAGACAATATGTTGTTGTAGTTTTATTTTACTTTATGATGTAATGTAAGACTTATGAATGTATCTAGTGTTTCCAAGGCTACTAAACTAATCGGTCTTTCGAGACTTGATCTTTTGTGATCATGCCAATGTTACGCAATAATGCACCGACTCTGGGTAACTGGGGTCGGGGCGTTATAGTTGGTATCAGAGGCAGTTTAGTACTAACCTTGGAAGCTATATTTAAATAAACTCTGATTAGATCACATAGCCCAAAGATAGAATTTGAGGATTAGTATAGAAGAACTTCCTATAATTTTGGTATTATAGAGATTTTGTGAGTTTTCCGAGAAATACATCCATGTCTGGATATGAGCAGGTAGAGGCGGCTCTGGCACAGATGTACCTTGGAGTAAAACCCAAAAACACCGCTTTGAGCTAGATTCGAACGGGAACTGGTGCACGACAAAGGGATTTGCTGCACTCTTGGTTACGACAATCCCGAGGGATATGCTTAGGATAATTCTCATTTTTTTACAAACCATTATGAAGGGTTTATGAGTATATACTTCATCAAAGAAAACATTTTTTATTATTATGGATTATATCCATAAACCGTTCAATTTACATTAAGTATTTTACAAGTTTGGAATTATTCATTGCAATTAATAAACTAACCTAATTTATGCCATTGTGTAGAAATGGCACCCAGTAGAAGGAATGTGGACTCCATAAATACATATTATCCAAAGAGTAAGAAGGATCATATCTTTCACAGTATTAAACCAACATTTTGAAGGGAAATAGTCTCCCATGTGTTCTCAACATATGAAGAAATAGTATCATGAGTTAATAAGATAAGTAAAGAATTATCTGAGTCTTATGGATTTGAAGGTAAGAAAGAGAAGAAAAGGATGGAAGAGATAATGATGGATAAAGGGACGAGGGAAAAGAAGAATTTTCAAATATGTGATAACTGTGGGAAGAAACACCTTGGAACTTACCTGAAGGGAATGGGAGTTTGTTATAAGTGTAGAGAAAAAGGACACCAAGTGCGTGACTGTAAGGGTAAGAAAAAGGTTTCAAATGTACAATACTTCATCTACAAGGAGTGGGGACACTACTCAAACCAATGTCCAAATCATCAGAGTATGCCCCAAATGATGTTATTGGATAATAATCAAGTTATGATACTACCACAGATGAAGAGGAATGATTAGAGTTCTTATGTTGTTATTAAATAATTTTGTCATTTGAGTGTTGTATCAATGATGTACTGGTTATAATAATTATGGAGTATATAAGGATTGTAATGTAGTACTATTTCATCAAGGACTTGAGATTGTGTGGAACCAAGAAAAGTGACTCCACAGCAGGTTAAATTTTTGGAAAATATATGGTTGAGAGAAAGATAAACCATAATATGGTTCTGATACCGAGATAGTGATTTTGGAATAATATATGATTGATTTGGATAAATTATATCAGATATTCCTAACTTCATTGAAACTGATTAATGATTTGTATACATTTTTGGATAGAAGGAGTATATCTAGTATTCTATAAGAAATAAGGGATCATTAATGTAATCAATAAGGATTTATGGTAATTCAGGATGTTGCAGTGTTTTAAAAGAATACATGATGAAGGTGTTCACATGTTGTTACATGAAAAAAAGGATCTTCATTATATTTACCTTCCTTATAAAATTTGGACTGTGAGTTGGACAGAGTTATTTTGGATAACTATAAAGGTTGGAATGGATTAAGTTGAACTTTGGATAGTATTGTTTAAGGTTAAAACATTTATGAAGATTATTTTTGGAATATTATAATACTATAGTTTTAGGAAAAGGACAACCTGCAGGTTGGGGGATAACCCGTCGCGTCAGACAAAGCTGTAGGAATCGAACCCACAAACATAGTGCGATAGGCCTTTATTTCCTACCACTAGCCTACATGAATTCCCTATTTATTACAAAATAGTTTTCCTAATCTTAATGGTATGTGTTAATATTTTGAACCTTGTATGATTAGGATAAATATAATATTTTTGAGTTCTATAATATTTTTGAGTTCTATAATCTTTTTGAGTGAAGGATGAGTTTGTGGTAGAAATTAGTTAAAGGTTGAAACTATACTTTTCAAGCATATATATATATATACCTATCACTTATTCTATGAATAAATTAATTCTTAAAATTTAGGAAAGGGATATTAAAAAAAATGTGTTATCCTAATACATTATGTTTTGTTGTACTAATGATATTTTAAATCACCATAGATTGAAGGCCTTGAGGACCTCAATTTTACACTTGTTTATGATTGATGAACTCAATCACTCCCTACAAATATTTATGTTTTTCCTCCAATTATATTTCTCTAATTTCCACCAATGTTCTCCTAATTGAGATCATAATTTGGTGGTGACTTTTTCCATTTCCATTTACCTCTTATTAAGGCTAAATTTTATTAACCTTATTTCTGATGTGGGTTTTCCACAAAGGTATTTTCTATTTTCAACCTTTTATTTTCAAAGAAAAATTTCAAATTGCGAGGACGGAATTTATTGAAGGAGGGGAGAATGTAACACCCCAAGCTTCCATGGTACACTCCTCTTTGAATAATAGAGCAGCGTGTGTTGTACGCAACCTCGAGTTCTAACACACCGCGACCAATAAAAGTAGCAGTTATGAATAGTAATACCCAATTTTTGAAATTATATAAATTTTATATTTCAAAATGGACTTAATTTTTGTATTCATAATATCTAAATTATCCTAAGTTGAATTTTTTTTAATTTTCTGAGAACTTCAAATTTTTTATGAATAGTGAAAAATACTTAAAACAACTTTTTAAATCAAAATAATTTATAGTGATAAATTATACTATTGAGTGGTTTTAAAGTATAATTAGAATATATTTTTACCATTTTATCCAATGGTGGTCATTATAATTAATTTAACTTTGAAATTGGACATAAACAATTGTCAATCTTTTGATTGATATTCTTTCTTAAAAACACGCTATTTGTTGTGACAACGCGAATTAATTATTAAATTAATTAATTCAACTTATATGTTTTTAATTTTGTAAAATAGACATCATTTTTGAATTAGTAATATCAAATATTTCTTAGGGTTAATTTTTTTTTTGTTCTGAAAAACTTCAATTTTTGATGAATAGTGAAACCACTAAGTGGTAGTTAAGAAACTGATTTTTCATTTAAATGAAATTTTACCACCTCTGTGTTTTGAATTTCCAAAATCCGACATACATAATTGTCATTAGGAAGTAAAATTTGGTTCAATGGGATTAAAATAATTTTTCGTGAATAGTAACTTTTAAGTTCTATTAATCGCGATTAAAGGTCATTAATGAAATTTAAGGTAAAAATGATATTATAAAAAAATGAAAATACCTTTACAGTTGTCCTACACTTATTGTATGAGTAATGGCCGACCAATAAAATCCATGGGTCAACTTGGGGACCCCATGGAGCCACTTGGGTAAGAAAATGACTTTAATAACTTTTTATTTAAAGTAAAAATAAAATTGTCACAAACATGTGTTGTTTTACTAAAAAATTATTACATGGGATTATATAAGTTAACTTTTCTACTATAAATATTCATTGGAAAGATAAAAATATTTCATACATCATGATATTTTTTATATAATTTTTAGACATTAAATAAATTAAAATTTTTATGACACCATGATGATGCAGCGATTACCTCATTAATTAACGATTTAAATAAAATGAAAAGATAATGTAAAATATAAGACTTAAACTTGTCAAAAACCAATTTTATGAGTATATTTAGAACCCTTATTACCTTATCCTCGAAATATATAAGTGTGGAAGTAACATTTCATGACTTTCCAAGAGTTCCCCTCCTCTCCTCTTATAAAAGGCCCCCACCACTACCACTTTATTCAAACCTTCAAAGCCATTTGGCTAGGCCAAACTCTGCCCAAATACTCTCTAAACTTCCCTCTCTTACTCATAGAAGCCTAACTTTGGGCATAATTCTTCCCAAGGAAGCCTTTGGCTCAAATCAAAAAGTGTTACCCGATTTTAAGGTAATGTCTTCTCTTATGTTATTTTGTTTTATTTTGATTCTCCAACCCCTTAAACTCTTTTTATTCCTTTATTTTGTAAAAAAACCAGTATCTTCAATATACTAGGATGTTGTTATGAGAAGGATTTGATTTACACTTACACACACCTTCATCTAATGGTTAAAGAACATACTGTTTCTGTGGTTGGAAAATTTCTGGCTCACGAAACGATGATTGTTCAGTCTTCTTTTAACACCTCTCATGGTGGCCATTATGATGACACTATTTTTATATATGATATATATTATGCTTTTGTTTTCCTTATTATTCTATATTTTTCATTTATGGCACACCTTTATGATTTCCATTATGGGTAAACGCGATATTTTCATTTTAGGAAGTGCGGACTACCACCCCCTCAAAGTGATTTGAATCGTTAATGCCATATGTGGGATGTATAAAGGATAGAGTAAATGGTATTATATATGATATTATAATGGAATTATAATATAACTTTATATCATTATTATTTCATTCCATTAAATACGAATTAGAAATGAAAGTAGCGTTCATGCGTACGTACGGCTTACCGTCTCCATGAACGGTGCATTTCATTTCTTACCTCTAAATGTTACGTAATATTATAAATGAATGTATATACTGGATATATATGATATATATAATATCTAAATCATGAATATAATTCTGGATATAATGGATATTTTATCACATGAACAACTTGTAATTATAAGAAGTTTATTTTTAACTCAAAGATCGAAAAAATGACCGTTATTAACTTAAATAATTACATAATGTTCATAACATGGTAATAAGTGATATAAAAGGAATAATGAACTTGAAAAAGGTTCTTAATCAAGTAGAAATTAACTCTAGTTTATTATTCAGGAGGTTAAAGAATGATCAAGTAAAATCGGACACGAGGTAAGGGAACTTCTTAACCCAATTTCTATTCTTTGGGTTAATCTTCTACTTTCAAATTATGTCATGATATTATTATGTCTAATATTGTATTTGTACTTTATTTATGTGTACTTATAGTGAATACACATAATAGATCTATTTTATTCAAAAAAATGATCTTTGTAAGGGACTTCGTCTCAATCTCCTTTCATTGAGGCATATTTTGTTTTATACACAACTTTCCTTTATACGGTGTATAAAACCCTTTGAATTTTACTTTTATTCAAAAAGGAATCTTTTTATACGAAGCATTTTTACTAAACAAAAAAAGGAATGTTTTGTCTTACGTATGCAACGACAATGACTTTTTCTCCGCCGTGACCATTATTTGAGTTTCGACATCCTCTACAAGCCATAACTTTTTTTTTAAATGAAAAATAAATACAAAGTTTTAATTTTATTTTATTTTGGTATTGAAAATGGTTTTGAGAGTGTTTTATTATATCAATGTGTTTTATTGATATCTTGTGATTGAAATGTGGAAATATTATGTTTCCTTTATGCAAGTTTTATGTGATACGATTATGTTATGGTTTATGGTATGTTTAAACCTGTTCATATGAGGAATGCACTGGACTTAATAAGTGACGGGTGGAGCCCGCTATAGCTCCTCGATGCATCGGTAGGTCTCATGAGACAAACTAGTGTCTTGGCACGAGGCCTTGACAAAATCTTATTTGTAGTCTTGGCACGAGGCCTTGGCTACGTGGTTATGACAGTCTGACATTATGCATTCCATTATTATGAAAGTGGTTATTGATATTGCATGTGATTATTCGACCAGTAGAATATCCATGTGAATAAGTAAATGGAATTATTTCTTTTTATTTTGCCATATTATGCTGAATTTCATGTTTAAAAGGCTTTTGTTTAGTTATACATTGCCTTAAATGTTTATGTTTTTTTATGAAAGCCTCCACTATATTGTTATCCTTACTGAGCATCTAAGATCATGCCTTTCAATGTTATAATTTTTCCAGGATGTGAAGAAGTATATTATGAATGATTTTCAGGGATAGTATGAGGAGATATGAAGACAAGATGTTGTTGTAGTTTTCTTGTACTTTATGATGTAATGTAAGACTTATGAATGTATCTAGTGTTTCCAAGGCTACTAAACTAATCGGTCTTTCGAGACTTGATCTTTTGTGATCATGCCAATGTTACGCAATAATGCACCGAATTTGGGTAACTGGGGTCAGGACGTTACAGGTCCCACCCATCTCATAATGAAATCATTCTTACTTGTGCCACAACATAAACATAAATCATTCATTATAACCCAAAGAATAAAAATGGGTTTCATAAACATATTCCCATCATAACATAATCCATATAAAACAAATGGATATAATCTCATCATAAGAAAAGTGAAACCATGTAAATCATAGAGGCATTATACTTTAAACATACACATATGAAATAATGTCATCTTATATGGAAAATGGTTTTGATAAAACACTTGAAATGAATTTTTGAGGAAAATATCCTTTCTTCTTTAAAATCATTTTCTTTTCACAAAATTCCATGAAATTTTAAAAGAAAATAATTTTGTTGAAAATAGTCATGAAATATTGTAGCATATTCTTCATGAAAATAAGGAATTGTAAAACTGTAAAAATCCGTTCATGCCGTATAATTTATAAAAAACATTCTCCTCATACTTTTGTCGGAAAAGTCAAAAAGTAACACGTATGGTAAACAAAAGAAAGATTCCTTCCAAACCTTGTGGTAAAAGTCATAAAAGAGTAAAAATGACTTTAAAAATACATTTAAGAATTCTAAAAATTTTACAAAAACTTTTTTAGAAAACATGGACATGGATGACAAACATAACCCCAGTAAATACTTACGAATAAATAATCTTGGATAAGAATGATATTGGAATAATTATCCCTTACCTTAGGTCCAATATGCTTCGTACGTATCCAAAATTCCTGTATAATGATTTAAATAATGTCATTGACTTATTAAATAATCATATTCATTATTATATATGGTTCACTTATGACTTTATATTACCCGTTCTTTTGTAAATTCAATTTTAAAGCAGCGTTTTGGGTAAAATCGTTTCATTTATCATACGTGTTTGGATTTATTGTTCTTGATATTATTATTAATTATATCATGATTTAATTACTTATAGAATGTAAATCATGATTTATATATCATATATATTCAGTATATACATATATATAATAGATAGATGAATGAAAATAAATACACCGTTCATAGAGACGGTAGGCCGTACGTACGCATGAACACTGCTTTCCTTTCCTTATTGAATTGAATGGAATTAAGTAGATGACATACATATATATATATATACATAAATCCAGTAGAATTATTATGTCATATATTTCATGATTACTTATTATATATACTTTATAATCATTCTTTAATTGTTAACATGGAAAATGAATCTCATCGTGTCGTGGAGATGGTAATCCGTACGTACGCACGAGCGATGATATCGTTCCCATATTTATTGAATGGAATTGGATTGGATGATATAATGTCATAGAATCATTATGATGTTATAATAATCATATATAGTTATTCTTTACATCATTATACCCATCCAAGTAAGGTGGTGGTAGAAAAACAGATTACACCACGGCGTGGAGACGGTATTCCGTATGTACGCACGCGCGGTGATTTCATTTTCCGTAGGATGGATAGAAAGTGAAATGGGGTTGTTTAATAATAAAATATCTGTATATAAGTAATACTGATGTTATTATGTTATAATGAAACAACTAAATAAGAGGAAGTAGAAGAATAAAGAATCTTTAAAGAGTCGGTAGAAGAGATTGCCTCTTCCTCGACGCACCTCCTTTGAAATTATTATTAGGGCACTAGAGTTGGTCTTTTGAGAATAACATAACCTCTATGATATAACAATATAGGTTGAGAAGAGTAATTTTCAGGGATTGTATTAGCTTCAAGGCTCAAAAGGGTGTGAATAGAAGAGGGAAGGGGTTCCCTTTTTATAAGGGAGGAGAGGGGCACCTTAGGAAAAACTTAAAATATTATTTTATAATAAAGTCGTATTCGGTTTTTAATAGATCCAAATTGATTTATTTAGAATATAAGGTGGGTATGGGTAAAAATCCTATCAACCAATAGGTTTTAGACAAGTTTAGGTTACTATTTTATCCTTATCATTTAGATTTAACTCCAAGTTAAATAATTTAACTTTTTCCGTGTCTTTTTGTTTTCTTACACTATATGGTTAATAAACTTACTATAACAAGACAAACGAACCCGAAGTGGTTAATTATTAATATATATATCCTTATCTAAGTAATTTGGAGGAACCTTATATTTTTAGGAATAAAATAACAATTAATAATATAATATTTGTTTTAAAAACTATTTTATGTCAATTTTGACACTATTTGGTACTTGGTTTTTTTCAAAATTATAACAGTATGATTAGTTTGAAAAAAGTTAATTAAATCAATAATAACATGTCATATTAACCTATAATATTATTGGAATTCATAAAACGTCTAAAATTACATTTATTTGGGTATTTATAACATCAATTATGTTAATATTTCATTAATAAGGTAATTGATGCATCATCATTGTGTCATAAATAAATTATATTATTTAATGTCTAAAAATTATAAATAAAATACCATTATGTAGAAAATATTTTTATCTTTATAATGAATATTTACAGTCTAATTTATCTTATGTATAACCCTATATTAAAATTGTTTTATTTATTAAACTTTGATTGTAACTATTTTAACTCTTCTTTAAATAAAATAATAATAAACGTGCTAATATAATCCAAGTGGACCTAAAGGGTAATATTTTATCCCTAAGGTTGTTTATGGTCGAATTAAACTTATCCAATAGAATTAGGACTTGTGTTAGGGTAATAATAATATCATTTTACCCTTAATTACCATATTTACTTTTAACCGTGGTAAATAAAAGTAAAAAGTTACTATTCACCAAAAATTATTTTCATCTCATTGAACCACATTTTACTTACTTATATCAACCGTGTCTCTGGGATTTTTTAAATTCCACTCCTAGAAGTGGTAAAATTAAGTTTTATGTAAATTTTCAAATTCTCCTAGGTGGTGGGTAAAAGACGGTCAAAAGTTCAATTAAATTTTTATATATCTAAAATTATTATAAAATGACTCCAATGAATTACCTTGAACTTATATGGGTATTATGTATCAATTTTGAACTAAAATAAATTTAAATAAAATAAATAATTATTTAAATAAAAAGTCGGTTTTTAAATAGTAACCGAGTGTTTTCACTATTCATAAAAAATGGAATGTTTTCAGAAAAATACCAAAAATTCACCCTAGGCTAATTTCGATATTCCGAATCCAAAAATGAAGTCCATTTTGAAAAATAAAATTTCAAAAAGTGGGTATTACTATTCATAACAGGTAGTTTATATAACATATCGTTGTTTAGTAAAACTCGGTGTTTCGTACAACATACGCTATCGTGGAAGGTCGCGATTACGTGTAATGCAAGAAAAGTCAGGGATGCATGTAGTGAAACCTCATTTTGGTGTAGAGTACAACAAAAGACAAAAATGAAATTAAAAAGAATATTTTTCATAAAATCTCGGGGTGTTACAACCATGCCATAATTTATATGACTTTTTTGAAATTTTATAATATTTTATGATGAATGAATTTAGTTTTGATGTTGAGTTATTGAATTAATTTTTTCCTTGATCAATTTATGATGTCTTGAAATTTAATGCATTATAACAGTAAGGGAGGAATGGCCAGTGATGCATCAAAATTATTATACTATTATACAGCACCTATTATCAAATAAATATGGATATAGAAACATTTATAATTAAAACAATTTCCAAAAACATCAATGCAATACACTATGAATTAATATTATTTTAAAATGAATTTAAAGATATTTGAAGAATTTAGTTGACCAAAATCATATTATTTAACACTTCAAAAAGGGATGGAATTTGAATGAGTGTGTAGGAACTTTGAGGGAGAAAAGATTAGAGGATTCACAGAGATACACATATTATAGTGAATTGGATAAAATTACACTATTTTTTGTTAAGTTGTATAAATGTTGATTAATTTTTATTTTTAAGATAACATTTTTAAGTATATTTACACCATTACCATTTTAAAGAGAGAAAGGATGCATGGGTCTTAGTTGTCTTAGACATGGATCAAAAAATTAAAATAATTGAATTTATTTAATCCAATTATATATTTTTATTATTCTATTTTTATTATTTTAGGCTTCATAAATCCATTTAGATTTTATTACTCACAATAAATTTATTATTTTTCAGTCATAAGTTAGTATTCAATTTATGTATGGTATATTAATAATAGATGTATGGTTTATTTATTGAATGATTCAGTTGTATTATGAATGAGTTATTTTTATTTATTAGTATATCATTTTCATCGATTATATTTTTCACTATTCATGATTTATGAAAAGAAGTGACTATGAAAGAAACCCTAATACAATATAGAGGGATTTTGGTTATGAAAGTAACCTTGTTAATTAGTTATCTTTTAATAATGGATTCTAATTCATTCTAGTTTGTGTTTAAACTTTTAATCAATATTAATTGAATGAATTTTAGAATTATTCAATATAAATTCATTAATGTATTCCAATTATATAAGAATATCATAACTAATTGGATCAATGTAATTTATATGTAAAATTAAATCATATTTTTAGAAAATCCCTAATTTGAAATTAGTTTCCTATCCTTGATTTAGAAAAATATGTAATCATTTTATTACCATTTTTTGTGTTTTTAATTTTATTTTTTTTATTTTAAAATTGAAATATTTTACATTTTATGAATTTATATGGACTAGGATTTTTAAATATTATCTAATCAAAGTAGAATAACTCTAGACATCGGACTATAGTACCCCATTGTAGTTTTAATTTTTTGTTGGGGTAAAATAAATTTCTAAAATTTTATATCCTTCCTAGAGAGATGATGATGCCCAAGGGAGGTTCTTGTTTTTTTGGAACCATTTACAAAGACATGGATCATTTCATAAAACTATGGGAATAAGAAATAAATTTGTATCCTTAAAAAAGTTATTTAAATTTTCTAATTTTCCATTTTAATATTTATTATGTTTAGGGGTGGTATTTTTTTCTCGTATAGATTACAAGCGCATGTGAAAACCTCTATTCACATGATTGATGGGATTTTATACATATAAAACTTTAAATTATAATCCTAATATTGATATATAATTTTGAAGTCACCAATGATCAGTTATGGAAGAGAAAAATCACCCCTATTTGAATGAGTATGGGATAGGAAACCTATTCAATGAAGTCCCAAGAATACAAAGAGATATGATAATAATAGATTATATACTTACATATATTAATATAGATACTAAAATATTTGTAATAACACTTATTCTGAATAAAAAAATTTTGATCTCAAAATAATAATTATTCAAATAATTTTTAATGTTAAGTATATTTGTGCCATACAAAGTGAGGATCCATACACACAACACTGTGATTTTATAGATATATTTTATAGAATTAAGAATAATGGAATGTTGTATGCTACTACAAGATTTATACAATTTCAATTTTCATTGAAATAGAGAGATAAATATTGGTTATAGGTTCTTACAATTAGTTCAACAACCAATTAGGATGAGATTTCAAGGAAATTACTAGAAGATTACTATAAACCCTCCAAAATAGTGAAATAGTTGAATGATATTAAAAATTTTATATAAAAAGATATATTATCTACCATTAAAGTGTGGGAAGTCTTTAAATAGTTTCTTATAAAGTGTTCATACAATGGGGAAAGCCTTTATATGCTGTTGAAAAACATTTTATTTAGATTTTAACCCAATTATTGATTCATTGTTAATGTTTTAACCAGAGGAGGATTAATGAAAAATCAACTACTCCCTTTATAAGAAATACTGTATAAATTATAAATAAATGTTCTTAGTTTCATAGTGAGAAATTCCATCTAAGAAGAGGTATTAATCATGTATAATAAAGTACTATGATAAAATCTCATGTTAAAAAAATATCAAAAAAATTAGATGTGATATTATCTATTCAATGTATTGAGGTACTACTCTATTAGTAGTAACAAATTTCATGTAAAATATGTTATGGAACAAACTAATTTCAAAATTTAAAATCTATAAGTAATGGCAATTAATTAGGAAAGTAATCTTTTTGGTATATTTTCATCCTCAAATATTCTTTCAAAATAAATATGGGAATCAATTTTGGATTGTAACCAAAAAACAAGGATTCAAACAAAAAATAATTTGAAAACATTAAACACTCCAAATTTTTAGTTTAAAAGAGGAATATTATCTATATCTTTCATAACACGTAACAATGAGATGTAAGAGAACTAAGATATATTTTATAAATATTATAATTTAAATGTGACCTAGCCATTTAATTATAGGGTTCAAACATGAGTATCCATATTAATAAATATATTTATTATGGTCCTACTCAATTAAAATTCATTGATGCACACTTAGTAAATAAGCTCCCTATTTTTAGTTATATCATTTACTTCTTAAAAAATGAATTTTTATTCAAAAATGAATTTATTAAATTTTATGTGTGGAAATTATAATTAAATTTTATGATTTTAAAAAAATTTACTAAGTGAACATAAATTTGGAATTATCTTATCAAAAATAACTTAAGGTGAAATTTTGGAATTTTTCTGGAGAGATTGACCTTTGAGTGAATAGTGAAAATACTAGTTTTTCAAATATTGTCATTTATTTTCAATAAAATCATGTAATTTAAAATACCAATTATTTTTTGGATTATGTTAAATTTGATCCATTTTATTTTTAATAATATAATTAATTCTATTTTAATCATCAATATTCATGATTTTTACATAAGTTGATTTTTAGGCTTATAACCCCATTTTTCTAAAAAATATTTTTCATTGCATATTATGAATTTATATTAAAATCAATTTCTTCCAATTATATAATTTGAATATCAAGAAATGGATACCATATTTATAATCATGAGTTTTGAATTTTTTAAATATTTTATGTCTATTTTTATTCATTATGAATAGTAATCGTGGTAAATATTTTCACCTCGCTAAGGTTAAAATGGATAAAACATGGTTAAAACCCTAAAATATGGTATAAAAATCAACCAAAAATTACCTTAATTTCTTTATATGATGTAAATTTGTCCACACCTATCCCAAATTTGAATATATGTAAATTTGGTATAATTTTCTCTCAGTAATGATGTTTATATTATTTTAAGTAAATAAAATTCCAAATTGTCACCCTCTTAACATTAATATTTCTAAAAATATTTATGGTGATAAAAATAGGATAACTAAGGTTATATAATTTTATTTGAAAAATGAATTATTTATTTATCATTATAATTTATTTTTAATGTTAAGTGATTAAACATTTACCATAAATTCTTACACAACCCCGACATAATTGTTTTGCAAGTAGTGGAAAATTCATGTAAATGATTTTGAAACCACTAAAATTAATATTATTTGGGTGAATTATGATACCCCATGAGTTTCATATATTTAAATAATATATTAATTTTGTTTTAAAGGTTTATATTCTTGTTCCATATTTTTTCTTTAAATTTAAATTAAATGAATAGTATTAAAATTGTAATTAAATATATTTTATGTTAAATAATATTTTATAAAATTATTTTCAAATCATAAAACAATTTAAAGAGGAAATTTAGTATAGGGAATTGTATATAATTTTATACCTTTTCCATTTATGGTCCAATTGTAACCTTATATGTGAAATTATAACCCTTTAATATTGGAAAATTTATTACCACGGTTAAGGATAAAATTTCTTAACAAACGACTTACTCAAAAAGATAATTTTTAAAATTATATCTAGACCTATAAAAATTTTATTTAATGATTATATTAATACCATATCATCCTTATATTTGATTACATGTCATTTCAGAACCATTTTACATGAGTTAAACACATATTATATTATATTATTTCATGATTTTATAAAATCCCCCTCTCCTAAATTATAAAAAGAAACCCATTTTCTCTATTATTTACACCAATTTGAGCCATCTAGATCATGAAACCCTTGAAAAACTATATTCGTGACACCCAAAAAGGGAAATTTTAAAATAATTATTACTATATAGATGTGTAAATGTTATAAGTAGATCATATATGATATTATAAATATTAATATGGTAAAGGTATAAATTAATAAGAAGTTTAAAACTATTACTAGGAGGTTAAATCATACCCAACTAAGTTGAAGCTTGAGGTAAGAAGTTTCATAACTCTGTTTGTTTTCATTAGGTAATATTAATTATTAATTGTATATATTATTCCAACATTATATGTATTATGACCTATGATTATTTTATATTGTATTTACACTTGTTTTGTGTGGATTTAAATTTTTTAAAAATAATTATTTCATTAATCTTTAGGTGATATGATCTTTGTATGAGATTTCATTTCAATTTCCACCCCATTGATTCATATTGTGTATTATGAACCTATTTTCATTTATGAGGTATATATAATACCACATTGATGTATTTAACCTGAATATATATTTATTCATGGTGATTAATGTTTCAAATCATGTTTAGTATTTAAAGGGGTTGAAATTTAAAAGCTATCAAAGCGGTAGTAGTTTATTTTACAATCTCAGTATTTTTTGAGATTGATCTTATTTTCATTGAATGAATATTATAATATATAATTATTATACTCCTTAAATTTTATTATCTTCTATATATTAAGTATTTTTCATATATTATTATAACTTTTCCTCCCATTTGAACTTGAATCAAACAAATAAACGTTTAAAATAAAGGTCGATCATATTTATCTTTTGATATGGTATATTTTTATTCTATAACCATATTTTTCAAAATTGTTTTACAATAGTCATTTATATTTATAAAATGCTTTATAATGGACATTTTCTATTATAATTGTCATTTTATATGGTTTTAAATGAGTTTTTCTAATGTTTTCTTAAGGTTTTATTGTAAACTTTCTCTATAAAATGTTAAAAGGTATGATTATTTTTTATATATATTTCATTAACATAATTTCCCACTTACATTACAATTTTATGATATTCATATTCTTCTATAAGTTTTAAATGCCTCTTTGAAGAAAATTATTTAATAATAATTTATTTCAAATATTTATCTTTCATTTTCTCTTAACCTCTAAAAGACTTTTTTACTAAAAAAATATACTTATCTGACGAAATAACGGTCATATCATATCTCTTGATTAATTATGTGGTCATTAAATTTACCTTGAAACATTCAAATTATTATGATCTTTTTTCATCAGACATATCCATATTCTTTTCATCATGGATATTCTTATTACCTAAATTGTATACAATTTCTATATATGTTGTTTTGTGACTTTATTGACTAGGGAAATCTAGATATTATGTATTCTTTACTTAATATTGATATTTATTGACGAGGATTATTTTTTAGGAGTTAAATTTTTTATTCAATATATGAGTAAGTAATTTTACATAGTAAGTGTTGGGTGGGACCTATTATTGAACCTCGATACATTAGTATGTCTCACGAGATGAACTTGTTTGGGTATTTGGCATATTCTTTTCATATTTCTTCTATGTTTAATTTGAATGAGGCCTTGATGATATGTTTATGATGTCTTTCCATAAGGAATAATTGGTAATTTTAAGATGTTTGGAATTATGAATTCCATCATTATGAAATCAATTATTGATTTCCATGTGATTATTTGAATAGTTATGATATTCATGGATACTTTTCAATATCATGTGATAATTTATATAGAATTATTGGATCATAATTTATACCTTCTATATTATTCTCCATGATCAAGTTATATTTTAAACAAAATGTATTTTTAGATATTTACCTTTATATATTAATTATTTTTTATTTACTCAAGACACCTTATGTAGTAAGTAAACCTTACTAAGAATTTGGGATCAACCTTATTTTGATTCATTTCCCAGAGATTCCACAAAGAGGAGTATGAATGATATACGAGGATATTATAGAGATAAAATAATGATGTTCTCAATAAAACACTTTTTTGTAATTTATTTTGTAAAATATATGTGATATTCAAGTCTGTATATATTTTAACAAGACTACTAAAAAAATTTGGTCTTATGTGATGTGAGAACTTGTATCTAGTGAAAATATAATAAAGTGATCACTTACTATATGATACTTGGGTGGTGGTATTTACTTTTGGTTGAAGATAAAGTTTTCCAGAGACCCTTGGGACTAGATTTAAGGGAAAAATATATATTAGGGAATATAACCTTGTGAAAGGATTTGAAGATAAGTCAAATTATATGATAATATCCTCATGTTTTGGTAATTCTGGGATTATTTGGATTTCCTAGAAACAATTCCCTATCTGGATAATATAAATGGAAATGGATTTGGTATAAATAAATCTAGGTAACAACCCAGAAAATAGTTGGTTGAATACACCTCAGACATCATTCTAGTATATAATGAGTGTGCCCTTATTGTCTGTCAGGTTTAACACTCTCAGGGGATATAATAGGGTTAATTCATGTTTTCTTTATTAAACATTATGATGAATAGAGAATACAAAATCTAAAAACCTATGATGTTAAATAGTGAAATGGGATAAACCTAAAGTTTCTTAGGATGATAAAAATAAGGTTGGTCATAAGTTTAATGTTATAGATACCCCTTTTGAGGTTTTATTTTATGGGAGTTTAACATGATTAAAGATATTTTGGGAGAAATTTATGTGAATACAACCCTTTCATTTAGTATATGTTTTAGTGAAATTATTTTTTGAGAAATAATGATTTTATATTTTGGTTTAAATAATTTTAAGGTTATTGATAACTTTTTGGGATAATACATTCACTAATATTGATGTAATTATGGTTGATTGGGATAAAATAATTGGTAGATTTTATGAATATTTTTTATTATATAGATAACCATAGGATTGAAAATTGATTTAGTGACTAGATGATTTTTAAATAATTTAACTATTTTTATAATATTATAAGATTATATTAAAAATAACTTGATGGATAAATATTGAGTTAATTTATGAAAGAATATATGATTTTATTACAGCTTTATGGAAACTCAATATATTTTTAGAAACTATTAGAGTATTTTGGGGAGAATATGATTAGGGTATATACATTTTTTATATATGATCTTATGAGTGATATATATTATTTGGAGATAATTATTTTTTTGATATTAAAAAAATGTTAGATCAAATAATTCATATTTTTGGTTTTTCAAAATTTTCAAACATTTTTTGGATGACAGATAAGAATAATTATTTATGAAATGAATTATGTTCAACATTGGGTGTTATTATAGTGGTATTAGAGATTAATATATTATATTAGCTAACATGTGAAAATAATTTTGGTTTTTGTAAATATTTTAATAAAAAAATAAAGGCTTATAGATCTTATGTTTTGTTTAAATTTAATTTTAGTGTTTCTTACATGAAAAATTCATCTTGAATATTCCTTTATTAGAATAAGAGATATAGTGAAAATTCATCGAAGTAAATCCAAAGGATGAAATTATTCTTATGAAATTGAAAAAAACCATGTAAGTACATTTTATCATGTTTAATAAAATGTTAGTAAAATAACCCCTCAACATTAGGAAAATTATTTTGAAATAAAAATGTTTTTATTTTACCTTCATTTATGATGAATTGATGGTCTTTTCACCCCACAATGATTCAAAATTTATATTTGGAAACTTTCTCATGATAGTGTTTTCTATCACTATCTATTTGTACTTGGATGTTCATTTTATACTTCATGTTTATATTTTAACTTCCCAAATTTTTTTCCTTAGTTGGGAACCTGATTATGTGTTATTTCAAATAAACTTTATTATTCCCACTTCCACATTTTTAAAGAGGCTTCGTTATCATTCTGAAAAATATGGGTCTTATATAAATATATATTTAAATATTGAACCTTTGATTGATGATAAGAAACTGGGCCGGTGAAAATTTCTTTAGGGGGTATGTAACACCCAGAAAATTTAGTTTAAAAGAGTAATAATCTTGATAACTTTCTTTACACAGAACACCGAGCATTAAGCTAACTGAGATATATTATAAAAATATTACTATTTGAATGTGACATAGATATTTAATTAGAATACATTAATATTATTAACTAGATTTTCAAATATCATAATAATTGGTTTATTTAATACAAATGTATAAATTTATTCTTAGAAATAAACACTAAATTTTTATTGAATTCATTTTTTTCTTCAAAAATGAAATTTTATTTAAAATGATTTTATTCAATTTTGTGTGGAAGTTATAATTATTTTAGACTAATTTTTAAAATTTTATTTTATAAAATGAACAAAAATTTTCAAATCAACATATCAAAATTAACTTAGGGTGAAATTTTTGATTTTTTAAAATGATTGATCTTTTAGTGAATAGTGAAACATAAAGATTTTTGAAATATTTTCATTTCATTTAATTAAAATAAAATAATTTAAAATATTAATTATGTTTTTTATTTATTTAAATATAATGCATTTTATTTTTAATAATATAATTAATTAAATTTTAAATATATTATTAATGTTTTTATGTAAGTTAATTTTTATGCTTAAAAACACATTTCTATAAAGTCTATTTTTCATTTTAGTTTATGAATTTATATAAAACATAATTTATTACACTTATATAAATTTAATTTGAAAAATTAAAGTTATTTTTTTATTGTGTAGGTTTACATTTTTTATATAGGCCCAATTTATTTTTCATCACGATGAATAATAATCGTTGTAAATATTTGTCACATCTGTAAGTGTAAAATGGGTAAAACATGGTTGAAAACATAAAATAAGGTACAAAACTCCACCCAATATATTCAACCATATATATCCCAAATTCAAATATGTGGTATTTTGGTTCCATTTTTTCATGATAATGATATTTATATTATTTTAAGTGAAGCAAATTTTAAAATGTCACTCTCGTGATTTTAATATCTCTAAAATTCATATAAAATGATAAAAAGAGGATAATTTTGGTTGTAAATTATTTTAAATATGAATTTCTTTATTATGGATTTTTATTTTATTTTTAAGTGATGAAATAATTAACTTAAATGCTAACACAACACCATCACACTGCTTGTGAAAGCAGTAAAAAATCATTTAAATTATTTTAAAAATAGTAAAACTAATATTCTCTAGGATATTTATTATTCCTCAATAATTTTATAAATTTAAATAATATATTATGTATGTTTTAAAGGTTTATATTATAATTAAATATTTTTCTTGATTTCATTGAATTCAAATAAAATGATTCGTATTAAATATTACAATATTGATATTTTAGGATAAATAATATTTTATAAAATTATTTAAAAATAATAGAAATATTTAAATATGGAAATTAGGATGATAAATTATGAAAAAATTTATCTCTTGTAAATTTTTGATCCAATTTTAAACATATCAATTAAATTATAAACCTTTAATATTGGAAAAAGCATTACCATGATCAAGGTTAAAGTTTTTTAACCAAAGGGTTAAACAATATGATAATAATTTAATGATATATAAATCATTTAAAAATATATTTTAAGATTATATTAATCCAATATACTTATTATATTCAAATACATTTTATTTTAGAACCATTTTTCATGAGTTAGACACATATTATAATATAATATTTCATGAATTTTCAAAAGTTCCTCTCCCTCACTTATAAAAGGACACTCATTCTCTCTTTTATTTACACCACATTGAATAATATAAATCGACCATACCCCATAAAAGTGTCTTCCCTGATTATATTTTCATGAATTAGAGGCTCTACTATTCTTAAAAGACTATTATAAGGGTCATTAATAAAGGATATAATGAAGATCTGCTGAAGAAGAGGTAATCAACCCTACCAACCATTTCAAGTTTATTTCTTCTTATACTTCCTATAAATATAATTTACCCATCCTAAAATTAAAACTAAAGTATCATAATATAATTATATTTTATTATGATTATGGGAAAACCATTTTCACCTCTTTTCCATCCTATGAAAAGTGAAAACATTACTCTTGCATACGTACGGCTTACCGCCACCATGTAGCGGTGTAATTCGTTTTTCATTACCATTTTAATTTATTTTTATAAAGACATAATTAATGAGTATATATATGATATTTATTAATTAATTATGGTTATATAAATATAATATATCATGTACATTCTTACATTTCCATCTATTTGAAAATGATAATGTCGGTCGTGCATACGTGTGGACTTCCACCTCCATGAAGAGATGTGATTCATTTTTCTAGTCCTCTTTACATGCCTAGTAATAAGGGTATATTTAATGAATTTATATAATAATATTATTATTTTTAAAAATTTAATTATTATTTAATAATATTTCATTCCATTCTTATAAAAGTGAAAACAATATTCATGTGTACGTACGACCTTCCATCTCCTTGAACAGTGAAATTCATTTTTTATCTCTACATTTCATGGATGATTATAAATATGTATATAGTGAATATATATGATATTTATATCGTGATTATAATTTTAGATAATATGGATCCATGATCCAAATAGAATGACTAGAACAATCGAATCGAAACATCCTTGAAAAATGAATTAGTTAAAACCCAGAAATGAATATTTTAAAGGAATTATTAAAAAATTAATGTTGAAGTGTTATAAGTGGATCATATTTGATTTTATAAACATGAATATAATTCTTTAATAAATTAATAAAAATGTTAAAACCAACATAATTGAGGCTAAAAAATGTTCAACTATGTATAAGCGTAAGGGAAGTGGTTTCATAACTTCATTTCTTTTCATTGGATTATATTACATATTTATTGTCTATATTATTCCCAGATTACATTTGTAATAATGGATGAATATTTCATGTGTTATTTCCAATTTTTATGGATTTAAATTTTTCACACACTATAATTTCATTAATTAATTCACACTTTTATAATATAATTCTTGTAAGGAATTTTATCTCAATTTCCACCCCATTGAGTCATATTTTGTATCACACACCTATTTTATTTTATGAGGTGTATATACCAACCATTTTATGTATTTAACATGAATTTTTATTGATTTATTATGATTAAATTTTCAATTAATGTTTAATCTTTCAAGTGGTTACAATTTAAAAGTTACCAAGGTGGTAAGAATTAATTTTACAATCTCAGTTGTTTTGAGTATTGGTCTTATTTTCATCAAAGGAATATTAAAATATATCCATCATAATCTCCCTATATTTTATTAATATGTAAATTTAAATATTTTTCATGTATTATTAAATCTTTTCCTCTCCTTGGAACTTGAATCAAATAAATAAATGTTTAAACGAAATGTTTATTTTATTTTTCTTTTTATGAAGTATATTTTTCTTCAATGTACATATTTTTAAAATAATTTCTTAAAAGGTTATTTTAATTTACTAATATTATTTCTTAAGAATATTTCATGTTATACTTGAATTTTATAATGATTCAAAGTAATATTTATAATATTTTTTGAAAGGATCATTTTTAACTTTCTTTACAAAAGGTCAAATGGAATGTTTCTTTTTAACATATACAACATTAAAACAATTTACTGCCGCCACAACCATTTTATGATATTCAGATTATTCTGCAGGTTTTAATTGGTTTTAAAAAGAAAATTATACCATTATTTTTTTTAAAATGTTTCAATTTCATTTTATTGTATCCCCCAAAATAATTGGTTTTACTACAAAATCTACATTTTTAATGAATTTATTTTCATCTCACATATCTTGATTAATTTTTTTTCATTAACCTTCCCTTGAATCATTAAATTTATTTTGATCATTTTTCATTAAAAATATCCATATTATTTGCATCATAGATATGTTTAATGCCTTAACTGCAACCCATTTTGATATACAGGGTTTTGTTTCTTGATTGACTAGGGAAATCATGATATTCTGTATTCTCTTCTAAAATTGGATATTTATTATTGACGTATATTATTTATGAATTAAACTAATCATTAAATATATTACAAATGCAGTGGAATTAGTAAGTGATATGATGGGATCATTATAGACCCTCAATGCATTAGTAGGTCTCATGAGACAAACTAGTCTTGGTATTTAGAGTATGGATTGCACATTTATTTATGAAGTATTGTCATGGGGAATTGATGGTATATTTATGATGTCTTAGATCAAGTGCTCTATAGTAATATTAAGATGACTGAAAATATTCATTCCATCATTATGAAATAAATTATTGATTTCGATGTGATTATTTGAATAATAATGATATCCATGGATATGTTTCAAGTTCACTAGATTAATTATATTGAATTATTTGATCATTATTTATTCCTTATATATTATTCTTTAGGCTTAATTTATTGATAAAATGGAATTTTTTTAGTTATTTACCTTTACATATTGATTATTCCTTATTTAATAAAGATAAAATTTGGTGTATGTAACCCTTGATAGTAATTTTATATTAACCATATTTTGTTTCCTTTCCCCATGATACTAGGAATTGTACTCGGAATGGTATACAAGGATATACAAGAGAGAAAATAATAAAGTTATCATTTAAAATACTTAATTTTATTTTATTTTATTTTATAAAATTTATATGAGATTCAAGTATGTATCTAGTTTACCAAGACTACAAAACTATTCCTTCCTTTGGTTTGTGATCTCTTTTATATAGTGACAATATATTAATTTAACCACCGACACTATACTATTGGGGTTGGGGTATTTATAAAAAATATATCTCACACCCAAGTTACAATTATTTTCCCCAAGTACAATAAGAACCTTACATATTTTCCAAACATTCCAACCCTTGAGGACATAAAAAACTCAGAAACATACCTCCCCATAATAATTTCAGTAGTAATAATAAGTGGTTAATCTTAATTTCAATGTTTTTGTAAGAAACAAATGTCCAAAACATTACTTAATTTGACTAATGGACATAAAAAATAAATTATTCTTTACAAATAACCAATCCTCTATTAGTAACATTGATAATCAGTTTAGTATTATTTCCCAAAATTTATCCAAGAGACTACTCAACAGAATACTAGTTAATATTTATGTTTCTAAATAGGTAAAAATGGTATTACGTTGATAAGTGGTATGGGGAAAAGTAAAAGTAAAGAAATAAAAAAAATGAGGTTGAAAATATTATTATTGTGTTGGTTTTTTTAGATTGTGATTTCCCTAGACCCTATATGGAATTTTACAATTCAATTAACACTTGATGCATATACTTTGATATATGTATGATTTAAACTTTCCATAATTTAAATAAAACTTATACATTAAATATATTAATTAATTTACTAAGAATATATGTTGTATAAAATGATTATAGTAGTCCACAGTTATAATGATAACATAATGATAATATAATAATCATCTTAAATACATGTTCTATGGTCTAGATACATCAATCTAATAAGATAAGGATGATTTATTACTATCTCATGTTATGGGATCATAATAATTGGGGATTATTCTCATGAATATTTTACTTGGTGTTCTCAAGTAATAGGTTGACTTGAGATCATTATCAATGTGTATCATTAAATCAAATAATTTTATACCAAAAAAAGTTCATATTATTTAATATTTTTTGAGAGCTATCTTGAGTTCAGTGCATCATAATTGTTATTGTAATGATTAAATTATTAATATATGATTTATCTATTTCAGATATAGGAATAATATACCTCTGATCATTTTTCGAGGTGGGAGTTATTTCAATAAATATAAACCTAGTTTAGATGAACGAAATTACATTAAATATAGTCAATAAAGGATAAATTAATCTTTAAAGGATGGTGGAACAAATAATGTATCCTATTTTTATGAGAAATCACAAGAAAAAGAAATTATATTACATGATATGTATTCATAGGAGCCTATCATAACTATAAATTATCCATATCTCATTAGGGGACATTATGTGTTTCTATAAACCACTCTTGTTATATGATTTTTCATCAATTTAATTGAGATATGATACATGAGGGTCATACACAGTATGTTTCTAGATGTTAAAAACAATTGAGATGAATTGCATTTAGAAATAAGTGGATGGAACATCTATGTGTCAATGAATTTCTTAGTGTTATTCCTGGAAATTAAATGAATTTATAAATCCAATTTTATATTATTTATCGTATAATTTTAAAAATTTAATTTTTTTCTACGTTATCTACATGATTATGCATAAAAAGTGAATATGTGAAATTTAGTTTTTTTAATGAATATCATTTATTTAGTATTCATTAAGAATATTAGATAGAACAGAACCCAAGATAATGATTTTTTATTTCATCACGTGACATTTTTTATTATCAAAAAAGAGTGATGGAATATTCATGACCATTTTTAACACAACATAACACCAGTGATGTTTTGAGTTGATGTGGATCTACTTTACAAAGGCATGCAGTCATTGGGAATTTACTAGCAACACTTTAGGTTGTGTATCATTTGAGAAGAAGGTATTTTAAGATCTTATCACACTTTTGGATGGAATTATTTCCTACATTATGACTCTACCATCAATTTAAGATAGATTCATGAATCTTTCTAAGTAATAATATGAGAAACCCTTGATAAATTGATTGATTGATAACATGTATTTAGCTTGATACTCTATGTGGGGATTATACTGTCTCTAATTCAATCCAATTATTTGGTTAATTTATATTTTAATTCCATATTAGAAGAAAATATAGAAATTATCTCTATCCTAGGTGGCATTGGGATCCTGTGGAAGGAGGTTGAAGCATTTGTGGAGTTAGAATTAGTCCCATGAAATGGATTCTTATATATCCCTATAAAGGGAATCACAACCTGTATAGTCTAGTGACATTTAATGAGACACATTATACCTTTTAAGGCCATGTGATAGGTACCAAAATTTTTCCTTTTAATTCCACGCATCCATGACCACATAAATGTAGTTAACATCAGGTGTACTAGACTACCAGGTGGAAGGTTCCTAGAAATGGTTTAGAGTGGGGAATATGCATGCGAAATCCTCTTTGGTTTATCTTGTATACTGGTCACAATATAGGCTCTGGTATGACTAGGGACTACACTGTGTAGGTGGACTATATATGTTTTTATACCCCCACCCGATCTATTGGTCACTAAATAAGGTATAAGGAATTGAATTTTTGTGACTAACACCTACTAGAAGACCCATATATAGTGAGGTTGGGGATTACACATAGCATGAGGCCCAATTATATTCTTTATTACAGAACATGTGGGAATTTTATACTTGGAATATAATGACAAATGTCTCATAATATGCTTGTCACATAGGTTATATCATGATCATTTCATGAGTTATATCCGACTCACCACTATAGGAATACCTAGATCATCAATAAAGGCATCCTTTTATAATCAATAGATGTATCCCTAACCCATAAGAAGATGAATCCCTAGATTATTACCACATGGGGTCCTAGGATCATCACTTTTGGGTGGTTGAAAATGATCATGTGAGGTTCATCACCTATGGAAGGTTTGGGAAATTCCATGATCACTAAATGGGTGGTCTCATGTTCCTCAAATAAGACATTATATGTTCTTCACATAGAAGAGATGGTGGGTTTCCTATTATCATCATGTAATATTTAGCTATATATTTCTAATGTGAGGTAATGAGTGTGTCTTATAATCATTACATAAGGAAATAATTAATCCACTATTCTCATCATACAGGGTGGTATGCAAGTTTATATCCCAACTAACAAGTAGGCACCTTTTAGTGTCTTTTCTAGATTTTCATAGTTTAAATTATAGTGGGGACTATGCTTGAGGTATACCACCTCTCATTGGATATATGTGATGATAATATTTTTGGGGGTACTGGGATTAAACCTAAAAGTGTTTTTCAACCTATCTTATTGGAATGGGAATGGAAACCCATATAGTTGGATTTCCATAATTTATGGTCCTATGTTACAATAGGCCCATGTTGTTTAATTTCATATTGTAAGGACATTTGTGTCCTAAAAGGGAAAAATAATTGATTGAGTGGGGATGACACATGAGTTTCCTTGTCCAATTCATCCAATTAGTTTTTAACTAGATAAGAGAGAATATGGTTGGGGATTACACCTAATATGGAGGCCTATGGTATTTATAATTTGTTTATGGGTTAATAGGTATGAGATCACAAATGAGAAAATGGTAAGGGATTAACATAGTAAAATTCCCTAATAGAATGGACATATCAGAGCATTAACATATTCCATATAAATAAAATATGTTTTTAGGGTTGATTTACCCTATATATGTGGCCTTAGTGAAGAAAGTGGTGAAAATTTGGAATAGTTTCTCATAATATAGTTTCTTTATGAAGTTTTCACCCTTATAAAAACTATGTCACAACCCAAAAACATTATTAAGAGGCCTTTATACATGTTAATAACATCAATTTTCACATAGGAGGAGTCCTGTGTGAATGGGTACGATTTAAAAAATGGAGTAACATTTAAGGATTATTGTTCAATAATGGGTTATGTGAATAGCCCTCTACGAAGGAGATTCATGTTATTCATTCAGAAATTTTCCTTTATCGGAGTCCTTAAAAAATATATATATTCATGATATTCATTTAAGAAGTGGGATTCTTGGGAGTCCTTCATGATTATTCCATCACATGATCCCAACATGAGAGGGGTTTATGAGAACCCTTCAGGAAGGGTCCTTCATGGAAGTATGTTGTGAAGTATAATTTTTTTGGAGTCCTTAATGAAGAATTATTTTCTATGACTCCTCTTCAAAGGATCCTTAAAATGAATGATTCATGAAGCAGAATTCATGGGGGGATGGAATTACCAACACAAAGGGATCCCTTGAAGTTTGTTCCACCTTAGAGTCTTCATAAAATTAATTTCATTAAAATGTTCTTACCTCAAAGTGTATTCTAAGGATTTATAGGAAACACCTTCACAAAATACAAAATTATTTAGGAAATAGGTGGTCTCCAAGAGTATATGGCTATAAAGGATCAATATTTGTTTGCTAAAAATGTCTATCAGCCATGAAGTAATATAACAACTGTAAAGAAACCTAATTACACTGAAGGAAGATCATGGACACAAAGGATTATCATCAAAACACCATGAATGACTTCAATTCAGGAAGGCACATGACCATGGAATGAGTCTTTAGGAACTCTACAAAAAATATCTGACTATAAATAAAGTACACAAACCTAAATGGATACCACGTTCTTTCAAAAAACTAATTCCAATCCATTATGGAAATTTTCATTTTATTTATTTTTCTTCAAGATTAAATGATTCCAAATTTAAAACAACCATAAAATATTATCTTTAAGTCAAATTTTTCTCTACAATCACTCTAATAGAATTCTAAAAAATATATTCCCCAAACTCATAGGTTCACCTATATAACGTGGTCTACAAGGACCAAGATTAGAAATAATACCATTAAAATGGTTTTTATGATTTCAATAACCTTTTCTTTAGTAGCAGATGAAATACATCGCTAACTACCTAAGGTTGGTTCTCACTACCATGTCATTGGACATGGAAATGTTTTTGAGGAATCTAAATCCCTTAGTGTGGGAGAAATCATGTAGTAGATGAAGATCTCATTTTTTTTGACTTTATATAGAATTTTTTGTCTCTACACACACTTGAATTGTGTCATATGATTGAAGACCATATCATGGATTCTATGGAAAATTTCATGGAAAATATTTTTTAGTGCCAAGAAAATTCCCCCACCCAATAAAAATTAGATTTTTTTAAATTAAATGAATTTTATTCTAATGTAGTATAGGGAAATTTCCACATTATTTTCCAAATATTTTAGGATTTTAGAGTTAACTCACCAATTTTATGATGTTTAAAATGAGGTGGGTATAAAATAAAGGAATTTTGGTACCCATAGAATAATTTTAACATGAGGTGTTGGGTTCTCTAAGAGGACTAATTCACTCTAATATTTTTTCATCACAGAATAAGGTTAATAGAGGAATACCTAGCCTGAATTGTTATTTTAAAATACTAGGAAGATATAGGTAATGGAATGAAAATGTAATTTTTAGTTGGATGCATTATAGGATATCTAGATGTTAAAATATTTCCTATGAGAACATGAATCACGTTACACATAATTATTGATAGGGGTCTCTGTGTAGATTAGGCTCATGTATATGAGAAAATATAATTCTTATTACCTAGTGTTGAGTTATTGGGGGAAAACCTGATATGGATTGGGAAAAAAACATGAAAAATAAAATCATATTTTTATCTGTATTCTTTATAAGGTAATTGGGTCATATAGAATAAAACACTTTGTAATTATTTGGATCTCACAGGATAGAACATGTTCCCTTAGATGGATATTCTGAACCAATGTATCTGAGGAAATTAAGAGTGACCTAACTTTTTCCTAGGATTATTAAAAAAAAGAATTGATTTTTTTTGATTATGGATTAATTGAGGTCCCCATGAACATTATATATTTAACTTTTCACCCTAAATATTTCCAAATCCATTAATGGAAAGACTTAGGGGATGTAAACATTTATTTTTCTCAGGATAAACTCTGTGAGTTTTCAAATTGATATGCTCAAAATTTTCTTATGCTATGAGATTTTAATTTCTAGAGAGTAGAGTCACATTATTTATCTAGTATTAGTTTTGTGGAGTTTCAATCTAGTTTGTAATATTTCCCTTTCCTTGGGATTTTTAAGGTCTTTTATGTTAGTCTATTAAACCTAGTGTTTAAAGTCAGATATATTTGACCTAAGGGTGAGATATTTTATATAAAAATGGTAAGGAAAACCCAATGTGAATGGATCTCATAGTGATAATATTGATAACTAGACGAATGGTTTCATGATGATTAACGTCATAATACATATACAATTATGTATTGGGGTTTAGGGTCATCTGAGAAGGGCCTTTTTACCAATAAAATTTTTTCAATAAGAGAATACCAACTCAAGTCTTTGGGATTTCTAAGAGGCATGTGTTGAAACAAAGTGATTAGTATTTCAAAGAGAAATACATACCATATAATATTTTTCCAAGAGGAGGATCGTAGCCTAGAGCTTTTGGATTTTCAAGAGGCGTGTCTTGAATCAAGTTTTTTGGGTCTTTACAAGTGATGTACACCATGATATGAAAGTTTATGAGGATAGTATGTCATAAACTTTCCTTGAACATGGGTACAATGAAAAAAAATGGATAAAACAAGGCTATTTTTATCCACTTTAATAGTTAGGTTATGGATTGTGTAAACTATAAAATAAAAATCTATAAGTCAATGTGAAGTAAATATAGATGGTAAAAGTTTATCCATTGGTAATAAAATAACTATCCATACACAATATAAAACTAGTAGATATAGTTTAAGTGGGACCATTCCTCTAGGAACCAAACATCCCCAAGGGGTAACTTACAATCTCAAAGGTAACTTTTTTTCACCATTCATTGGATCATCCATTCAGATAAGTCAATAACCTTTTATCAAGTTCTATTAATTGTGTAACCAATAGGATTCTATCAAGGTTTTGAAATATATTTAGGAGTATATTGACCCATGTATCTAAGTAAGTAATGATTAAGTACTAAAACATATGAAGTATTTTCATAGATAAACTCATATTATATAAGGTTTTGAGAACTCTGAAGTTTATTCATCCATGAATTGAAAACATTCTTGAGGTGAAATGATATAACATGAAATTTATTGAGTATAAAATCATATAAAAGTGAAGACTGCTCCATGTGAAGAGATTGTCGGACTTTAAATAAAAATTTACTCATGGGAAAATTTAAGCTCACATAAAAATATAATTACGTTCATCTCTAATGTTTTCCTAGTATAGTGGGTGTAGTGAGTATATAATGTCATTTTATATGGATATGTTTTGGTTCTTAAAATCATTGATACTTTTCATAAATTTTTACCTACCTTTTTCCCATTTCATGAAATGTAATGGAATAATGAGTAGAGACATGAATTGTTATCAGGCTACCCTTTATGAATTTTTAACTAGTTAAGATTTGATGGATCTTTTAATTTTAGTAAGGAAATTATAATTGGACCATAAAGGGATGATGTTTAAAGTGATACATCTTCAGAAAATAGTGTATTATGTTTAAGGTTATACAAATTTGACCAAAAGTCGAAGAAATCTATTTTCTAGAAAGGGAAAGTCACAACTTATGTGAATGTGGTCTCGATGTCAATATAGGAATCCTCAAGGTTACATGCATGTAGTTTAAAATTTATATTATTTTGATCTAATAATATTATGTAATTTCGAAGCTATTCGAAGTATAACAGATTAAAGTGTCACTATGTATCCTAGGATAACATGAATTAAGACACACATTATTATAGTAAAAAGTATATTTATAGATTTATCATATATAAAGGATATAGGAATTTTTAAATGGGTTTGGTATTGTAAGCAGATGAATCTCAGAGGATTGTATCCAGGATATAAGGTTTTTGATGCCTCAGTAATGAGGTCACTTTGTTCAAGTATTTGTTTATGAATTGATTCTAAATTCTATAAATCGTTATGTAGATTAATTTTTCATATAGGAATGATGGGTCATATAGGATTAACCACTATATATAGTTTAATGTTAGGAAGGATGTATCATATGTCAATAAATTTAACATAATACAACCTAGACTCAAATTCTATGTAGTTTATCCTCATAAGACATTGTCCTCTCTAAAAAGGACCTTACACACACTTTTTTATACATAAAATGGTATGGATGTATCTTAGTAATAAATAAATTAATGAAAACATGTTTTAAATGAGAGTTACCAACACTATAATTAAACCTTTTAAAGTGGGGGACATCTTGTATTAGTATAGGTCTATAGATAGAGAACCATATGAACGGGGTGCTTATATAGATCTGAATTACATATAAGGATGACAGGATTCATGAAATATACTTCTCTAACAATTTTAAGAAAATATAATATGGTTTATATGTTGTATATTTTATCATATCACGACAAGGAATCTAATTAATTATAGGAGTCATAAAATGAAGTCCTCTTTATAGGTGACTTTTCAAAGGCTTGGATCATGAGAAAAATAAGTTAACTTTTCCTTAGTGCTGAGTAAGGGGATAAAACCCAATCTGAATGAATGAAGTCACATGCACAATGAAAAATTGGGTGTTTTGATTGGAATTTTTGACTAGAAAAAATATATGAGATCCATACATAACTACATATAATGTGATAATAATAATCATGTAACACATAATACTAGACAAAGATATGAATTCCTATCATATAGTGAGCTGTTGAAAGACCCAACATGAATGAGGAGACCATACACCAAGTGGTGGTTGTATGTGGGGAATTTACATCCATTATTAACATTAATGATCTAGGAATAACTACATATCCTATAAGAAAAGTGATAAATCCATGCGGAATTCATTATATAAAATCTCTCTATTAAAATTTTGATCATGCAGAGGAGAGGAGAGAAATTCAAGGATACTCTGGTGTGAGCAAAGGAGAAAGAAATTATGTCAATTAGGAAAGTCTTCATTAACAGTGCATGAACATGTATTGAAAAGGAATTTATGGTTAGGACAGTGATAAAAGAGCTAGGCATTACTATATATCTTGAGTTATCTAGAATAAAGACACACATTTTTCTCATAAATGGAAATTTTAGTCATATATTAGGTGAACCATAACATTATTGTTGACTAATATATCCATAAAAACTAAATCCTTTAAGAAAGATAAGGGACCCTATATAGATAGATCTCTTTAAATTGGAGAGTGGAATTGTTTTTTGGGTTATATGGAATAGAATCTACAATATAATTTTGGGGAAGGTGGCTGGAAAACTCTAAAAACATAAAGTTCATGGAGAATATACTATATGTCATGAAATTTAAATTAATTTGGAAAGAAATAATTTGAATTCCATTTATAGGAATAATGAGAGGATATATATTTGATGCATATATGAAAAGGATGTGTAATTATTGTTGTTTAATGATCATAAAGCATTGAAAAAGTATCAATCAGTTTATAATCATGTGATTGTGAGGATCCTAAATAGATTTTGTAATGTATAAGGGTAAAAAACATAATGATATTTCTAATTTGTATAAACATGGTGAATAAGGATAAAATAAATCAAGTATTCAGATGTATAAATAAAAGATGATGAAATAATGATTGATCGAAGGAATTTTACAATTAAAAATAGAGAAACCCATGACACACCATTAAGGAATAGCTCATGGTGATTAAGGGACACCATTCCTCCATGAACAAAGCATTCCCTAGGTGTTACTTTGCAGCTTAAATGAAATTGTGATGTTCACCAAAAGGGGGTCCATTCAAATTAATCAATCTCTCTCTTACCAATTTATATTAAAGGGGTGACCAAGAGGATCTTCTCATGGATTTTGGGATACTAACAAAATTATCTCTAACCATGTAGTTTGTTTTATAGTGATTTAGACATTTAAAGGTATGGAGTATGTTATGTGTAAGAGTGGATGTATAAAAGGATTTGGAATACTATATGACTACACCATAATGTGTTAATCATGATATTTGGGTAAGAGGAATATAACCTAAATTAAGAGGATGGAAAATTAATACTCTACAAGAGAGAGATGATAGAAGATATAATGGTGGTATCTTTGTTCTTGATTATGTAAACCATTGTTTCCGATGGAAACCCCAATGCACATCTATCATCAAATTTACCATCATTACTGACCTACTTTCCTAGGGTAGGCATTCATTGGGACATTACCAATGACACAACGTAACACATGTTAGTTAAGTGGATAGGATTTTGGGCTCATAACACCCTTTATGAGGGGTGGGGGGATTATTTAATACTCTAGGAATCTCCCATATATTAAATATATGTTCTTTAATCCTTTCTAAATACCAGTGTGGGACTAGTTACCCCTATTATAATGATACAATCATTTTCATGAATTGATTAAAACCTATATATACATCATAGGTTTTCTATATTTCTCTTTTTAATTATTTATTATTTTATTTAAATATATGTAGTTGGGAACACATGATTTTAGTGCTATCCAGAGAGGAAATAGGCTTTGTGATGTTGGCATTGATCACTTAAAAGGTTCATCCTATGCATGCCTATAAAGTAGATTTTAACCCACATTATTTAGTTACACTTAATAGGACATACTGAACCTTTTAATGTTGTGTGACAAGGAATATGATATTTAATTTTAAATATAGCTATGACTAAGTTAATTTCCTTTTCATGCCATGCATCTAGGAGATATAGATGGCTAAGTAAAAGTTTCCAAGAAATTATTTTTGTGGAATATTCACATTAGTTACCTTTCCTAGGTGTGTACTTGAAGGTAATATATCCCCATAAGGATTAGTGGTCTCATAAAGGACATGGGCCCATAATAAATGAGTTTGGTTGTCTTATGAGAGTATGGAACACTAAGTGAGATAGTTTCCTCAACGAGAATATGCCCCAATAGGGGGGGTTGGGGTAATAGAGAGTATAGCCTAATAATTAAGGATGTTAATAATTTAATGAGTAATATGAACACAATAGGATTATTTGAGTCTCATTAGAGATATAGACCAATAAGATAAATATGGAAATTCATGAAGACTTCGATTTTAACTTTATTTTGTCATCATAAGTATCATACTTGAAAAGGAATCAGTTATTTTATAGTTCAATATTCATAGGTTACTATTATGTGAAAGGATTGACACTATTTTGTTTAATTTCATGAGTAAAGGACATCGTCATGCGGTTTTACATCATGCGACTGAGACATTTTCATTCACTTTTATGTCATGTGACTAGAATGTTGTCATGAGGTTTTGTTTCATGTTACTAGGACATTATTGTGTAGTATTATATTGTATAAATACAATATTTTCTTTCTATTTTATGTATACAACTATTAATTCCATGTTCTGAAAGCTGTAACAATAAAGGATTCTATGAGACTTATGAAATGGATCTTTTAAAAGGAAGATTGTAGGTAATACAGGCCTTCAAAATAATGATTTCACTAGGAATATTTCCTTAGGAGAATAATAATCTCTAAGTGAATATAGAACCATGATTAATGATACATATAAAGGAATATAACCCTTTTAGTATGGTGTATTGAAAGAAATATATTCCATTGAGTAGGATCCCATGGAGGATAGGTCCATGTGAGGATGATTTGGGGCTTACATGTGTTATGAGGCCTGTATATGCATCCATTTTATGGTGATTGGAAAAAATGGTGACTAGAAATATGGTTAATATTAACTCATATGGTAAATATTGGGTTTTATAAACACATTGCATGGAATGTACTTGGGGAAAACAGAAATGGATGGTTCCCAAATTCCATTTATCTCTCCTTCGATCATATAATGAGTCATGGTGATGTAATAATAAATGGGAACACTATCGGGGATTATAAATAGAATGGAATCCTAGGATCACATGGATTATTAAATGGATCATGGTGGTAAGCTCAATATGTCAATGAAATATATCAGTAGAATGAGATAAGGGAGGTCTCACTACTATACTTACATTTAATAACCTCATTTCCAAGGGGATACATGATTTTAAACCCCATGAGGTCCCTATTGGTTATGGATGGAAAGAGAGATGTTAATTTTATCAAGGAAATAAATGGTCTATGGGGTGAATGATGGTGTGCTTGTCCTAACCATTTATCCTGGGAGGCCTTTGAGGAGTCCTGAAGGAGTAACACAATAAAATTATTTGGTCTAACCCAATGAGTTTATGTACAATATTTTGTGGAACCATGTTATCCCATGTGGGAGAATTAAATAATTGAAGTTTCTAAAAGGTATTTGAATGATTTTTACACCCATATTAGGTAAAAATTTATAAATTTTAACCTTAATATGATATCTATAGAGAATTGGATTCCTAGTGGAAGACTAGGGAAAATTATTTCCCTAAAGATGGGTTAGTATGATGTTTTTCCTAAAAAAGTAGTTGGGGTGAAGTGTTGCCCCTGTGAGAGACTTCTATGAATAAAAAATATAGATATAGGGCCTTTGAGGGACTTATTCTTATTATAGAGCTAATAGAAATGGTAAAGTTTCATCCTAGAGGAGTTTTGGGTGAGGGTGATACTTTACGCTAGTAAGTCTTAAGAAAATATATCGTGTGGCCCCAGTTGGGAGGATAGAGTGAATTTACGACCTTATTTAGACTCTAATAAAATTGGTCAACATGGTTATAGATAAGGGAGAATAGTTTTCTTGATATGATAATAAAGAGATGTTTCTCTCTTATATGAATATATGGAATAATGTCTCCTTACTAAAGAGAAAGGCGAAGTAATCTCAATGGTAAAGAGAAGGATGAAATGTCACCCTAGTGGAGGGACTAAATTTACCAAAAATCCACATTATTTCCCTTTGTTTTAGGCTTAATAACCCACCTAAAGGATATAGAGTACACCTAGGTTAAGGGATATATAAGATTCAATTTTCCTACCAAATATTCCAAGATGTGTTAAATGGAGACCCTTTAGGGTCTATTTATAGGACATGGGTGACTTGGGTGAATGTTTTTCCTAGGTGGTACCTGAGTGAATGGTGTGAGAGAATTGGTGTTCTGCACACTAACCAATGGGTTTCATTGATCTCAGTAAAACACTTGTGCGTTTGTGTAGAGACCCGAAGCTTGACGTACATGGACATTACATTACATTTGCGGAATACTTAGTACATAATAAAAACACACACTAAAGGATCGTAATAGTTTAGTGTCTTTGGAAACTCGGAACGTAATCTTCTAATCGTGGTGAAAGTTCTTCAATATCTCCCATAAAGGTCATCCCTTTTTTCTACCTAAAACCTTTCTTTATATCCTGGGGAAAAGAAAACATAAAAGGGTGAGCTCAAATTCTCAGTAAGGGTAAACAAAAGAAAAATCAATCACATCATATACATAGCTTTTGGAAATCTTAACCTACAAAAGAGCTCATAATATCATAACATGGGATATATCATAGAAGTGAAATGTAATCCCAATAATCATAACATAAAACATGAAACTTTTTGGCATACACACATAATCATAGAAAATCATTTCTTGTTAGTCAAGACTCATTTCCAAGACTATCTTAGTGGACAAAGTCCCTTTCTGAATCGAGTAACCCTCGTTTCAGTCCTGTTTCACTGAACCGGTATAACCTACCATTTCAGCCATGTCTATCTCATGAGATATAAAATCTTTACCCAATGCATTGGAGGGAGATATAGGTCCCACCCATCTCTTAATGAATCCTTTCTTATGTGTGCCACAAAATCATAAATCATACATCATTGCATAACCCATGTAATAAAAATGAGATTCTTAAACAACATGACATCATAAAACCATTCATATAAGATAAAGGAATTCATAAACATAATTCCATCACAACATAGTCAAATCAATGTAAAAATATGGATAGAAACAGAACCCTTTATTATCTTATATGGAAAATAATTTTGATAAAACACTTGAATTGAATTCTTGAGGAAAATATCCTTTCTTCTTCAAAATCAATGCAATTTTAAAAGAGAATTTATTGAAAATAGTCATGAAATCTTTTAGAGGAAGCTTCATGAAAATAAGGCTTTATAAAACAGTATAAATCCGTTCGTGCCGTATAAGTTAAAAAAAACATTCTTCATACTTCTGTCGGAAAAGTCAAAAAGTACCTCGTACGAAAAATGAAAAAAGATTCCTTTCATATCCTTTACTAAAAACTCATAGAAGGGTAAAATTGGATTTAAACAATTGTAGGTGGATGGAAATAATATTACATATTGAGGGAACATGGATGTGGATGATAAAATACACCCCAGTAAATACATACGAATAAACAATCTCGGATAAAAATGAGATTGTGATATTTCCCTTACCTTAGGTCCGACTTGCTTTGTAAGTGTCTGAACCTCCTGTATAATGATTTAAATCATGTTATTGACTTATTACAGAATCATATTCATTGTTATGATATCATATATGGTTCACTTATGACATTATATTACCCGTTCTTTTGTAAATTCCATGTTAAAGAAGCGTTTTGGGTAAAATCGTTTCATTTATCGTAGGTGTTTTGATTTGTTGTTCTTGACATTATTATTACTTATATCATGATTTACTTACTTCCAGAATATAAAATATGATTTATATATCATATATATTCAGTATATATATATATATAATATAGATAAATGAAATGAAAAACACCGTTCATGGAGACGGTAGTCCGTACGTACGCATGAACGCTATTTTCCTTTCCTTATTGTCTTGAATGGAAGTAAGTAGATGACATACATATATATATATATACATAAATCCAGTAGCTTTATAATGTCAAATATTTCATTATTATTTCTTATATATACTTTATAATCATTCTTAAATGGTTAACATGGAGAATGAATCTCATCGCGTCGTGGAGACGGTAGTCCGTACGTACGCACGAGCGATGATATCATTTCTATAAATATTGAATTGAATTGGAGTGGATTATACAATATATCAGAATCAATATGATGTTGTAATAACTATGTATAGTTATTCTTTACACCATTATACCCATCCATGTAAGGTGGTGGTGGAAAATAGATTACACCACGGCGTGGAGACGGTATTCCGTACGTACGCACGCGCGGTGATTTCTTTTTCCGTAGGATGGATAGATGGTGAAATAAGGATGTTTCATACTTATAATAACATATCAGTATATGAGTGATACTGATGTTATTACTTCATAATGAAACAACCTAATAAGAAGAAGTGGAAGAAGAAATAAAGATGAAAGAATTGGTAACGGTAATTACCTCTTCTTTGAAGCGCCTCTTTGAGACCTCCTCTTAGGGTACTAAAATTGGTCTTTGAGGAAGACCAGAACCTCTAGGATGTTGCTAGGGAAGTGGAGAAGAGATTTTGGCAGGGGTTGGACGATCTTGAGTGCTCAAATTGGTGTGAGGAGGAGGGGGAGGAGGTGTCCTTTTATAGGGGAGGAGAGGGGCACCTTAGGAATTCTTAAAAATATTAATTTATAATAAATCTAACGCCACTTAAAAACCTCCAAAAACGACTCATATTCGAAGCTTAGATGAGATAGGGTTGTAATATCATCAACCAATCAAATTTAGACATGTTTGGATCTTATTTTAAACCTTATCAATTAGATTTAACTCTAAGTTAAATAATTTAACTTTTACCGTGTCTTTTTGTTTTCTTTCAATATATGGTTAATAAACTTACTATAACATGCCAAACGAACCCCAAATTGTTTATTATTAATATATATATCCTTATCTAAGTCATTTGGCCGAACCTTAGATTTTTAGGAATAAAATAACAATTAATAATATAATATTTGATTTAAAAACTATTTTGTGTCAATTTTGACACTATTTGATATATGATTTTTGTGAAAGTCATAACAGAATTAAATGTTCGAAACAAGTTTATTAAATCAACATTAATATATCATAGTAACCTAGAAAATTAGTGGAATTCATAAAAAATCTCAAATTACATTTATTTTGGTGTTTATAACATCAATTATGTCAATATTTCATTAATAAGATAATTACTGCATCATCGTTGTGTCATAAATAAAATAATTTATTTTATGTCTAAAAATTACAAATAAAATACCATCATGTAGGAAATCGTTTTATCTTTCTAATGAATATTTAAAATAGAATTTATCTTATGTATAACCCCATATTAAAAATGATTTACTTATTAAACTTTGATTTTAACTATTTTAACCTTTCTTTAAATAAATTAATAATAAATGTCCTAATCTAATCCAAGTGGGCCTAAATGGTCATATTTTATTCCTAAGTTTGTTTTCGGTCGAATTACACTTGTCCAATAGAATTAGGACATGTGTTAGGGTAATAGTAATATCATATTTACCCTTAGTTACCCTATTTACTATTAACCGCGGTAAAAAAGTAAAAAGTTACTATTCACCAAAAAATTATTTTCATCTCATTGAACCACATTTTAGTCCTTGATATTAACCGTGTCTCTCGGATTTTCGAAATTCCATTCACAGAAGTGGAAAAATTAAGTTTTATGAAAAATTCAGTTTTTTTAACTACCACTTAGTAGTTTCACTATTCATCAAAAATTGATGTTTTTCAGAACAATGCCAAAATTTCATCCTAAGCTATATTTCATATTCCGAATTCAAAAATGAAATCTATTTTACCAAATTCATAACATAGAAGTTGCATTAATTAATTTTATAATTAAATCCCGCTGTTAAAATAAATAGCGTGTTTTTAGGAAACAATATATATCAAAAGATTGACACTTGATTATGTCTTGTTTAAATGTGAAATTACAACCAATGACCAACATTGTATTAAATTGTAAAAATTTATTCTAAATATACTTTAAAACCACTCAAATTAATAATTTATCACTATTAATTATTTCGATTAAAAAATTTGTTTTTAATTATAATTTAGTAATTTTTCACTATTCATCAGAATATGAAAGTTATCCGAAAAGTACCAAAATTTCACCTTAGGCTAAATTCGATACTCCGAATCCAAGAATGAAGTTCATTTTGAAAAATAAGATTTACAGAATTTTAAAAAGTGGTTATTACTATTCATAACGGCTAGTTTTAATAATATTTTAATAGCACATCGTTGTTTAGTGAAACTCGGTATTGCGTATTACACACGCTATTGAGGAAGGTCGCGATTGCGTGTAATGCAAGGCAAGACAAGGATGTGTGTTGTGCAAGCTCCTTTTGGTGTAGCATACAACACAAGACATTAATAAAATTAAAAAGAATATTTCTTTATAAAATCTTGGGCTGTTACATTCTACCCCCCTTAAAATGAATTTCGCCCTCGAAATTCGTCGGGGTTATAAATGGTTTACTATTCGAAAGTTTCTTTAATAGAAACCCACATCGTAAAAAGGAATATCAAAACCAATCTTTAAAAACAAAAGTATGAAACGTAACGGTTACCCAAATAAACTAATCATTGGGTTTCCACATAGGTGAAAATATGGATATGGAAGAGAAATCTAACCATCATGTTCTGATGGAGAGTGGTAGAGAACATGGCTATGGAAAAGCCAGTAATCACAAATCCATAGATTTGTGATGATATAAGGTATCATCTGATTCATCAGGTATAAGATCACTAGGACAACATTTTTGGTTTTCAAGATCATTTCCCCTAAAGTTGAAAATTTGAATTAGAATAAATACTTACTTTATTTTGGTACAATCTCACTGTTGTTCGTGCCTTGAACAATTTCTACTTCATCTCTTAAATAAATGAAGTTGAATTTGTTCTTCGTGAAGTGTTAGCAGATCATGTGATAGAATGACGGGTCATTCCATCTGTCTCAAACAAAAGGTTAGCAAAAATTATATGCATAAATCGATCTATAGTGAGATTAATCATATATGGTTCCTAAAATGGACTTATATTTCATATATCATACTGCTTAATATAATAAAACTAGTTTCTACTAAACAGGGACTTCCTGTAGGTCAGTGGTAGACGATAAAGGCCAGTCGCACTTCGGTTGTGGGTTCGATTCCTACAGCCTTGTCCGAAGCGATGGGTTGTCGCCCGTCCTGCAGGTTGTCCTTTTTTCTAAAACTACATTACTATAACATCCCATCAATAATATTGAAAAAAAAAACTTCTATCCTTAAACAATAATCACTTATGTCCAACATAATCCATTTCAATCTTTAGGCTTATCCATAATACTGCAGTCCACTCTCATAACATAGTGAAAACGATTACCAGAGATTTAATACCATCGTTGATCCCCATATATCATAAGATATGTTTTGTTGGTCACAATCTAAACATTAAAAGTCCTTAATCATGTATTCTCTTGAATACCTTAGTGAAAACATGAATGCAGTTAAAAGTTAACACTTTCCACATACCAAAATCCTCAAAATTCTATATACTCAATCCATGATATCACTTAGTCCTTATATCAATCATGAGCTCATGAATACTATTAAACATTTCATTTTCTCGTCTTCATTATGCGCATATCATCTTATTTCCAAAAAAAATATCTCAATCACTTTGAATACCACATCAATAAATATTGCAATACTCAATCATACAACATTATTTTGGAATCCCATGACATAAACGCTTAATCATTCCACCACATCGTTATCATATTCAACATCGCCAATAGTGATCGCATGTGACTTCCCTTTGTCCTTTGCCTTCAGTGGTTGCTCATGTTGATCATCACTAACCCTTGGATTAGGGCAATTATTAGCATAATGCCCCATTTCCTTGCACTTGAAGCATTGAAGTGTTGGTGGTGCGTTCTCTGCAGTGTTTGCTTTATTCACATCATTAGAAACCCTTTTTCCATTACTTCGACACTCAGCTGCTCGATGACCTTCTTTTCCACACTTAAAACATTTTCTAGTTCCTTTAAGACAATCTCCACCATGCTTCTTTCCACACTTTGTGCATAAGGAAACATTCATCTTCTTTTCACCATTATTATGAGATTTCTCCTTGAACTCCATCTTTCGTTTCTTGTCAAAACCATGAGATGGATATGTAACACCAACTTCCATTTCTACCTTGATAGCACAACGCACAATTTCTTCATAGCTACTGAAGTCTCTTATAGCTAATGCCCTTCGAAGACTTGGTTTTAAGCCACTGAAAAATCGATCAACTTTACTTTCAGGTTGGATGATAATGCCAGATGCATACCTTGCAAGTCTTGTAAAATTCGCTTCGTATATACCAACAGATTCATCATCCTTCTGCTTCAGCTCAATAAACTCCTTTTCCATCTTTGTTCGAAGAATACGAGGGAAGTACTTACTGAAAAAAAAGTTCTTGAACTCGTCCCATTCCATGGACTCAATTTCATCCCTTGGCCTCGTATTCTTGATAAGATTCCACCATTGATCAGCTTCACCTTCCAAACGATATACTGCTAAGATGACTTTATCATGTTCAGAACATTGAAGAACTGAAAATATCTTTTCAGTGGTACTGATCCATTGTTCAGCAACAAGTGGATCGGAAGTCCCACTGAAAGAAGGTGGACGTTGCCTCATGAAGGACTCAATAGAATATTGTTCCCTTCTCTGCTCATTTGGAAGTCCAGAATGATTCATAGCTTGTGTAAGTATAGCAATAAGATTTTGCACTCCATCTCCCATAACATTTGTTTGTTCAGGAGGGCAATCATTGCATTGTCCATTGCATTGATCAACACGGTTCCTTCGGGTTCCAGCCATCGTCTAAAACCCAAAAAGAATAGTGTGAGAGGCAAAAATCATGCTAGGGAAAACAACATAATAAAGGGGGATTACCTTCAATATCCAACATCTTAGGTTTAATTCTATGATCGTTAGCATAATTCTATTACTATAACCTATACGTATACTAATCCTTAGGGACATCCCTAGACATACCTTAGAAATATCTCTAGGAATCTCACTAACGTTATCGCATCCTAGTTTCCAAAGGTTGACTAAACCTTTCCTCTAATACCAACTGTAGAGACCCGAAGCTTGACATACATGGACATTACATTACATTTGCGGAATACTTAGTACATAACAAAAACACACACTAAAGGATCGTAATAGTTTAGTGTCTTTGGAAACTCGGAACGTAATCTTCTAATCGTGGTGAAAGTTCTTCAATATCTCCCATAAAGGTCATCCCTTTTTTCTACCTAAAACCTTTCTTTATATCCTGGGGAAAAGAAAACATAAAAGGGTGAGCTCAAATGCTCAGTAAGGGTAAACAAAAGAAAAATCAATCACATCATATACATAGCTTTTGGAAATCTTAACCTGTAAAAGAGCTCATAATATCATAACATGGGATATATCATAGAAGTGAAATGTAATCCCAATAATCATAACATAAAACATGAAACTTTTTGGCATACACACATAATCATAGAAAATCATTTCTTGTTAGTCAAGACTCATTGCCAAGACTATCTTAGTGGACAAAGTCCCTTTCTGAATCGAGTAACCCTCGTTTCAGTCCTGTTTCACTGAACCGGTATAACCTAGCATTTCAGCCATGTCTATCTCATGAGATATAAAATCTTTACCCAATGCATTGGAGGGAGATATAGGTCCCACCCATCTCTTAATGAATCCTTTCTTATGTGTGCCACAAAATCATAAATCATACATCATTGCATAACCCATGTAATAAAAATGAGATTCTTAAACAACATGACATCATAAAACCATTCATATAAGATAAAGGAATTCATAAACATAATTCCATCACAACATAGTCAAATCAATGTAAAAATATGGATAGAAACAGAACCCTTTATTATCTTATATGGAAAATAATTTTGATAAAACACTTGAATTGAATTCTTGAGGAAAATATCCTTTCTTCTTCAAAATCAATGCAATTTTAAAAGAGAATTTATTGAAAATAGTCATGAAATCTTTTAGAGGAAGCTTCATGAAAATAAGGCTTTATAAAACAGTATAAATCCGTTCGTGCCGTATAAGTTAAAAAAAAACATTCTTCATACTTTTGTCGGAAAAGTCAAAAAGTACCTCGTACGAAAAACGAAAAAAGATTCCTTTCATATCCTTTACTAAAAACTCATAGAAGGGTAAAATTGGATTTAAACAATTGTAGGTGGATGGAAATAATATTACATATTGAGGGAACATGGATGTGGATGATAAAATACACCCCAGTAAATACATACGAATAAACAATCTCGGATAAAAATGAGATTGTGATATTTCCCTTACCTTAGGTCCGACTTGCTTTGTAAGTGTCTGAACCTCCTGTATAATGATTTAAATCATGTTATTGACTTATTACAGAATCATATTCATTGTTATGATATCATATATGGTTCACTTATGACATTATATTACCCGTTCTTTTGTAAATTCCATGTTAAAGAAGCGTTTTGGGTAAAATCGTTTCATTTATCGTAGGTGTTTTGATTTGTTGTTCTTGACATTATTATTACTTATATCATGATTTACTTACTTCCAGAATATAAAATATGATTTATATATCATATATATTCAGTATATATATATATATAATATAGATAAATGAAATGAAAAACACCGTTCATGGAGACGGTAGTCCGTACGTACGCATGAACGCTATTTTCCTTTCCTTATTGTCTTGAATGGAAGTAAGTAGATGACATACATATATATATATATATATACATAAATCCAGTAGCTTTATAATGTCAAATATTTCATTATTATTTCTTATATATACTTTATAATCATTCTTAAATGGTTAACATGGAGAATGAATCTCATCGCGTCGTGGAGACGGTAGTCCGTACGTACGCACGAGCGATGATATCATTTCTATAAATATTGAATTGAATTGGAGTGGATTATACAATATATCAGAATCAATATGATGTTGTAATAACTATGTATAGTTATTCTTTACACCATTATACCCATCCATGTAAGGTGGTGGTGGAAAATAGATTACACCACGGCGTGGAGACGGTATTCCGTACGTACGCACGCGTGGTGATTTCTTTTTCCGTAGGATGGACAGATGGTGAAATAAGGATGTTTCATACTTATAATAACATATCAGTATATGAGTGATACTGATGTTATTACTTCATAATGAAACAACCTAATAAGAAGAAGTGGAAGAAGAAATAAAGATGAAAGAATTGGTAACGGTAATTACCTCTTCTTTGAAGCGCCTCTTTGAGACCTCCTCTTAGGGTACTAAAATTGGTCTTTGAGGAAGACCAGAACCTCTAGGATGTTGCTAGGGAAGTGGAGAAGAGATTTTGGCAGGGTTGGGACGATCTTGAGTGCTCAAATTGGTGTGAGGAGGAGGGGGAGGAGGTGCCCTTTTATAGGGGAGGAGAGGGGCACCTTAGGAATTCTTAAAAATATTAATTTATAATAAATCTAACGCCACTTAAAAACCTCCAAAAACGACTCATATTCGAATCTTAGATGAGATAGGGTTGTAATCTCATCAACCAATCAAATTTAGACATGTTTGGATCTTATTTTAAACCTTATCAATTAGATTTAACTCTAAGTTAAATAATTTAACTTTTACCGTGTCTTTTTGTTTTCTTTCAATATATGGTTAATACACTTACTATAACATGCCAAACGAACCCCAAATTGTTTATTATTAATATATATATATCCTTATCTAAGTCATTTGGCCGAACCTTAGATTTTTAGGAATAAAATAACAATTAATAATATAATATTTGATTTAAAAACTATTTTGTGTCAATTTTGACACTATTTGATATATGATTTTTGTGAAAGTCATAACAGAATTAAATGTTCGAACCAAGTTGATTAAATCAACATTAATATATCATAGTAACCTAGAAAATTAGTGGAATTCATAAAAAATCTCAAATTACATTTATTTTGGTGTTTATAACATCAATTATGTCAATATTTCATTAATAAGATAATTACTGCATCATCGTTGTGTCATAAATAAAATAATTTATTTTATGTCTAAAAATTACAAATAAAATACCATCATGTAGGAAATCGTTTTATCTTTCTAATGAATATTTAAAATAGAATTTATCTTATGTATAACCCCATATTAAAAATGATTTACTTATTAAACTTTGATTTTAACTATTTTAACCTTTCTTTAAATAAATTAATAATAAATGTCCTAATCTAATCCAAGTGGGCCTAAATGGTCATATTTTATTCCTAAGTTTGTTTTCGGTCGAATTACACTTGTCCAATAGAATTAGGACATGTGTTAGGGTAATAGTAATATCATATTTACCCTTAGTTACCCTATTTACTATTAACCGCGGTAAAAAAGTAAAAAGTTACTATTCACCAAAAAATTATTTTCATCTCATTGAACCACATTTTAGTCCTTGATATTAACCGTGTCTCTCGGATTTTCGAAATTCCATTCACAGAAGTGGAAAAATTAAGTTTTATGAAAAATTCAGTTTTTTTAACTACCACTTAGTAGTTTCACTATTCATCAAAAATTGATGTTTTTCAGAACAATGCCAAAATTTCATCCTAAGCTATATTTCATATTCCGAATTCAAAAATGAAATCTATTTTACCAAATTCATAACATAGAAGTTGCATTCATTAATTTTATAATTAAATCCCGCTGTTAAAATAAATAGCGTGTTTTTAGGAAACAATATATATCAAAAGATTGACACTTGATTATGTCTTGTTTAAATGTGAAATTACAACCAATGACCAACATTGTATTAAATTGTAAAAATTTATTCTAAATATACTTTAAAACCACTCAAATTAATAATTTATCACTATTAATTATTTCGATTAAAAAATTTGTTTTTAATTATAATTTAGTAATTTTTCACTATTCATCAGAATATGAAAGTTATCCGAAAAGTACCAAAATTTCACCTTAGGCTAAATTTGATACTCCGAATCCAAGAATGAAGTTCATTTTGAAAAATAAGATTTACAGAATTTTAAAAAGTGGTTATTACTATTCATAACGGCTAGTTTTAATAATATTTTAATAGCACATCGTTGTTTAGTGAAACTCGGTATTGCGTATTACACACGCTATTGAGGAAGGTCGCGATTGCGTGTAATGCAAGGCAAGACAAGGATGTGTGTTGTGCAAGCTCCTTTTGGTGTAGCATACAACACAAGACATTAATAAAATTAAAAAGAATATTTCTTTATAAAATCTTGGGCTGTTACAGTTTGGATGTGGGCGAGGACTTAGGTGAAGCATTGATTTTCTTGGGTCTAAATTAAACACATGGGTGATTAGTATTAATAGGAGAACTTGGGAACTTGGGTATAAGTGAAGAACATGGGTAACTATAGCCTAAGAGAAAAACTTGGTCACTAAGATGATGAATTACTCTTTTCAATACTTGTTTCCAAATAGAGAATTAATAAATCCCCAACCCATAATTACATCTGACCATTATGAAGAGGGTCAAATTATATGGTTGAAGAGAAACCTGGGTAGGCATTATATAGGAATAAATATTGTTCTCTTAGATTTTATGGATAGTATGTTGATCATGATAGTAGATGAAAATAGGTCACAAGGCACATCTATATGAGTTCTAGACATTTTTGACCTGGGCTGAGCATTAGTTGAAGGCGTGTAGGCTTGGGAGAAGAACTCAAGCATGATAACCTATGAAATGGATGAAGTTATTAGAAATAGATCTCCCCTGACCCCACTCATTATATTCAATTATAATTAGAGACAAATATATAGCTTCATACACTCTATTTTCTCTTCTAAATCACACTATAGTAGGTAATCATGGGTCAATGATGTTCATCCCTTATCTCACTTCTCATATTGTGGTGATCATTGTGCCTTTACTCAAGAGAAAACCCTAGGAGAAGGTATTTACAAAAGACATATAGGAAAATATCTTAGGTGACTTTCTAAGGAAAAGTACTGGGGTAAATATCTAGGATGATTAATTAGGTTATTTTTTTTCCTTTTATGAATATTATACCAAGTGTTCCACCGAAAAGATCGCACTTCTATGCCTTATTTCTTTGAATCACCTTTAGATTTCATCCACTAACATCGATGAATAATTTATTTCAAAAATTCAATGTCCTGTTCTTTGAACCCTATTTGAGATGTCGATTCTTATAATCACATTTTCTAAATAGTCTAAGATGTATAGCAAGGATATTCCTATTACTAAAAGACACATATTTCTACTTTGGAAAATACCATACAAAAACATAGTAAGGACTACTAATCATTATAATATCTATTTTTATATGACCATAGTCTTATGAGAGATGTGTACATCCTAAAGATCAATCAAAAACTTATGAATTCATATATTTCAGGGTACAAAAACATTTTGAGTGATAATATATCATCAAGGATGAATATATACCCAATGAACATTTCTACTCTCTATATATATACTAATCCATTCCAAGGATACTATAGAAACATTTTATTACATATCAGAGACAGAACTACACTGCCACATGTCAATTTTCTACTAATCTGATATAGAAAAACTCAATGCATTGGTATAGGATTGAGAAATTCATGCTAAGGGGGGCGTGGGGCCTAAATGTATGTGGGTGTATTAGGTTCATTGGAATTTTGTTGAGTTCGTGGACCATCTGAAAGAGTGATAAATTTATAAAGTGGTTTATATTTACAAAACATGAATCTTTAAGAAGTTTGGCCTTATCTCAATGATTCAAAACTATTAGAGTTTAAAAAAACATTACACCTCATTAAAGAATAAGTGGGGATCAAATTATTGGATCTGCAAAAGATTTATGGGTGTTAAAATCTTATGGTGATGTATTAAAAGTTTGTTCATCCATAATTTATATTGAGAGACCTCTTAAAAATGACCCTACTAGCCTAAGAACATATTGGAAGGGTTGTTGAAGTTATGGTGATGGAAAATTTCTCTAGAATAAAAGTAGGGTTCATAATGTGTATGGACATCTTTCTGATTCTTTAATTAAAGGGACCTATCTCAAGACGGCCGATGGGTTTACCCACCCTAAAAAAGGTAAGGTGCGTATTTTATGGAACTATATTAAGGAAATTACAAGGAGTGGGGTTATTATGATAACCATAAAATCCCACCTCAGACTTAGATGGATTGATTTATCACCATGTGGATGACTGGGTTTTTACTACTAATTCTTGACTTGCATATTGGGGTACTACCAAGCACATTTGGGAAGATGGATGAAATGTAACAAGGGAAATCCATTGGCCTAATAGTGATGGTTCTAGAAATAATAAATTGGTGTTTTTTAATATTCATAAAAGAAAATCCACATCACCTTTCAGGGATATTTAAAATTTTATAGGTCTAGGTGGCCAGACACTTCAATGAATACAAATTCTGGGAAGATATTTAGGTCTAAAATTATAGATACATAAGGTTCATACATGACACATCAAACATTAAACCGTTATCATTAAAGGTGGATAAATCAATTAAGATAAAAAATGTGTATTTAGAGTTCAAATTTTATACTACAGTGACCCTCCAATTATAATGATTATATATTAAGACAATTGGGACTATAAGTTTTTTTCATAAGATATTTCTATATGAAACTTTGTTCTAGATACATGAATTGACTATGATACTATTTTTGATGCATTTAAACCATATTAATTCACCTATCAATTCTAATGCCTCTAAAACAAGGTGGTGGAACTTTTAACTGATGTTTATATATAATTGGATCCCATAGTGGAGATCAATTTATAGGTAATGATTTCCTAGGAAAATACTAAGGAAAAAATTATACTACCTTATCTAGATTACTACACTATTATTAGAAGCATGTATGATTGAGATTTTATATCATCTTGTCCAAATGGGATATTGGTTACTAGTGTCCCCCAAATCCCTACATCCTTATCCTTGGAATAGGGAATAAGATCACCAAGAAACCCCAAAAGAAGGGGGATTTTGGAAAGGCATCTGAGCCTTCTAGTATTTCCAGTAAACCCTAACTGTAGGACTCTTATAAATCTCATATAAAATAGATAACACATATGTTTATAGAGATAAGGTGGTTAAGCCGATGACCATGAAGTAATTCTCCTGTTAATGATGAACAGCCAGTAAAGCAGCTGATGTCAATGGAACTCGATTCTTCATCAGGACCTTGATGAGGGTTCTATATTGTTTCCATCTTCCTTATTTATCCAGAATCTACCCACTTCTAATCAAAATAGATTTTTATTATCAATGTATCAGATCTATTGTCCACCATTTAAGGTGGTATCCATTTTTCAAGGCTTGGAAACATAAAGTCATCCCCATACATTAACCTTAATACTATACTTTTTAAATACATCCAACACATCAGAGAGTCAGAGATATTGATTTTTTTATTGTTAATTAATCTCTTGACACAAAATGATTGAGGTACATGTAAGATCAAAGAAATATTGAAGGATTCATAAACAACTCTTGGGATGAAGAGTGTGATGAATACATCATCCATGATGATGTAAGTCAATAATTCTACTTTGATAGGATTGTATTTAAATTTCATGATCATTATAAAAAAGATTAATTAACCTTACGACGAACTGGGATACTAGTCATCCAAGTGGAATCCTAGTGATATAAAATAGTTGGTTCACTTATGATAAAGTGTTGATAACCCTTGATGATGAGGAGATTTCATCTAAGGAATGGAAAATGAATATAGGTGTGGGATCCAATCAATTTACCCTCTTACAACCTTTTTATTCTTATCTTCCATGAGATAAAACAAATACTTGTCCTAAACTGGATGAGAATTAGTAGATCATCAGAATTTTGGTCAAGCATATTCAAAACAACAAGATATTTGAGTCTTCAAATATATCTCTATCTCTTAATTTAGTTTCTAATTTCACACTCCATTGATTTTGAATCCATATTATTCAAGAATAATCTATAGGAGGATAATTCAAAAGATAACATAGGGGTAGCCTAGTCTAAAAACTCAGGTTCCACTATGGATGGAAATTCAACTAAGGTAGATAGAATATAACATGTGTCTGCTCCAGTCATCCCACCCAGTGGAAGGGATAATGACTCTAGTATAATTATCAAGTGTGATAGTTTCATCTTCTATCAAATGACCAAATATTCATTTTCATAAAAAATGTTATAGCAATTTTCAAGACAGATTATATAATAGAGAACATATTTTCTATAGTATAATCCAACTCTTCCTAGGACGAGTTCAGGAAATTTGAAAAAGAACTAAATAACTTTGACTTTACCTATTTTTTCCAATCATTCCCATAAATGACCTTTTATCTCTAAATATCACTTATTATATAGATTCATTCATATATAATATATATAAAATAATTCAATTAAGGGATATCATAACTATCTCATCTCTCTATGTTAAACCCTATTTGGCCCAAGAATTGGTGGTGGTAAACCCATAGGAAATGCTTGATGTGGATCATTAATGTTCCTCTAGTGACCTAATGAATTTGGAATTGTTTTCTCAACACACCAATGAGGAATCCATTTTGAAGGGGGTTCAAGACCTAAATGGAAACTAGGATATACTAACAGGTGATAATGATCTATTGGTAACAATAAAGAAGACCATGTTGATGAATGATGCCCTCGTTACTACCAATGAGGAGTCCTCTATTTAAAGTGATTATCCTATAACTCTTATAGAGAGAGTGACATAGGTCAAAGAGGTCAGTGGTTCAATAGAGATGGGTGAGCATCGATATCTATTTATATTGACCTTTGAACAGACTAAGTAATATTTACCTATAAATTTCACCTATAATACTATAGTCATAACTGGAGTTATTGATTAAGAATTATGTCATCCCTATATTATAGTATCCACAACATTTAGAGGATGAATTTCCTCCTGTACCAATATGCCTAGATGGGGAAGGGATGGAATTTTCCATGAGTTTGTTATTTCTGTAGTACCTTATTGTTTCTAAGATCAACTCTAAGCTGGAATAATTGTCATTAGGTATTTATTTCATCTCTTTAAGGCATTCATATAATATCATATGAAATCTAATTCATGAGACCCCGATGAAAGACCAGATTCACAATTCATAATAACATAATAATTTCTCATGATTCTTTGAAGTTGGGGATTCAACTACAAAGATATACATGCTACCATGAAGAAGACTATTCGGGGTTGTATTAAAAATAAATAACCCAATTTCTTATTTTAAATGCGTAATCAATAAATAATTATGACCAACTTAATGATGCGAAAATTCAACTAACGTCCCATCATGTTGAGGTGGAATTAGAGTAGTAAAACTTGGATGATAAAGAATATTACCACATATGTAACCAATAAGAGGAAAAATATTCCACTAAATCAAGATAGTTGATACATCATCTTTCCACATATACTGAGACTAGGGAAAATAATATGGTTGTTGAGGTAGGGATTCATTGTTATACTGAGGAGGCTAAAGTTGTAGCATAGGTTGAGATTCAACATAGCATTGATGAATCCCAAAAGTATATCAAGGACCCTTTTCCCTTTTTATATTTTACTTTATAATACAGTATTTTCCTGATGAGATACATAAATACAAAGATAAAAATTATATTTTTACTAATATTAATGAAATAGATTTTTCCTCAGATATTTTTCAATTATTTGAATCTTATCGCACTCAAATTATCGCATCATTATAATTCATGAAACTAAAAAATATAAACATAAAGACAATGTGAATACACATGATTTTTTTGGATTACCTTAAGTCAATCATTATTCCCAAGAACATTATCCAGAGATGATTTTTTCTTCCTTATGTGGTCATGTATGGGTATAGGAATTTGTACTATCACCATAACACAATGTTTCTCCATTTAGATATGGAGATGATTTATTCCTAGGAATATTCTGACACATGGGTATGGGAATATATAGCTTCACTATAAACTATATTTGGATCATTCAGATATGAATACAATTTCTCATTGGTAAGTTCTGATGGATGGTCATAGGAATATCTTCCATCAGCATACAACAATAATTGGTCTATTCGGATTTCGAAAATGGGTGACTCAGAATAATGAAATCTATAATGGGGTGGGGGGGGGGATTATGATTAAAATGTTTTAGGGAGATGAATTGATATGAAATTACATATCCATGTATTTTTGATGAATTTTATAAACCAATTTATGAGAGGAACATTAAGATGATCTAACTTTTTACCAGTTTAAGGGACTTAGAAAGCATGAATTGACTTTGACATGGATCATATGGTGGACCCCCATGTTTTTTTATTTATTTTCATATCCCAATTTTTTTCTGAGTCTCAAATGTGGGGTTATCAGGAAGGAAGTCAAAATTTTCTTAGCCAACCCTTCACGAGGTTTTAACCAAACATGTTTTTCCCTTTTCTATTTTGAAACACTCAATTTTTACAAGGTTTCATGAAGTAAATACTTGTATAGTAGAGGCTTGAATTTTTACCATTCCTCGCTTCACATGATTTCAGCCTTGAAAGTGATAAACCTCTTTTGTTGGATAGTTTAAGGTCATATACACTGAAAAAATGTTGTTAGTGTCTATAGATATACAACTTGAACTAAAAATGTGAGTAAGTCTACATAGATTCATGGGTGAGGAAAATCCAATAGGAGTGAGACACAAATGTTATTAGTACCAATAAACTTGTAGATGTAAGCATGTAGTTTTAGGTAATGATTCTTGGACCCTTATGATACATGGTTTAAGGTCACAAAATGATAAGAAATAAAGGTTTACTAATAGTACATCATATCCTTAATTTGTAAATGGGTATAATTAAAAAATTTGTAACATTAATGGAATTTGAATCCACATAAATAGTTGGTTTTTGGAATGTGTAAATCAATGTTCAAAATAAATTAATCATGAAATGATGATATGGAATAGTTACACAAGGTATGACCATTGGACATATTAAAATTATGGGTTTCACTATGATGTATGGAGGGCATATGTATTCTATAGTACCTTCTCCTCATGATTAATATGTATATAGTTGGAAGGGCTGAATATGGTGGCACTAATGATCATTACCATGTAGAGGCATCCCATAGAGTTGAATGTAAATGTTATTGATACCCATTAAGGTTTTTAGTGATTAAAACACTTAAGTAATAAAGTATGATTATGGAATGAGGGGTTCTCAAGAATGGTTTAGGAACCCTAAAAGTTATAATAGCATGTATTGAACACAAATTTAGGTCAAAGAGATATGGAATAATTTTTTTCTTTATTTTTTTTAGTATAGTGGTTCAATTTAGCGTACCTTTATTTGTCAATGATCATTTGGTGGGTGCTATAACCATTCTTCCTTATCATACTCACACTCTAAATTTGGACTATGTTATGTATAGGAATACATAGTGAGTGGAGTCTTGAATTTTTGATCAGGCCACCCTTTTGGTGGTTTTGGCCTCACAAGTTTTCTGCCTCTTTTATTTTTAAGTTTAAGGGTCATAAAATTTAGACCATTGGGAGATATAGTTTATTTTACTATAATTTTGATCTAAAGGTGAGATAGTTTAACTAACATGGTCTTTAAGAAACCCAAAATAAATTATGATCCATATTATAGTATGGCCTTTCTCAAAAGGTGATGAACATAGTTTAATTTTATAGTGTCTGGACCAATGTGGATGAATTCTTCCCAACACATCCCAAACCCAAAAATAGACGAGGCAATGTACTCATTTTGATGATCATGGATGACATGATGTGAATAAAATCCCATTTCTACATAAGTAAATAACCTCTATTAGGGGGAATATATTTTATGATTATAGTTCACAAAACATACTCTGATACAATTTATCTCGAAAGGGTATGAAAAAAACCGATGCAAAAAAATTCCAATTCTAGTAGTTATCATTCCACATCTGAGTGAACAAGTTTAAGGTCATGTTCCTTGGATCAGAAGTGGTGGTGTGATATGAAAAACCAAACATAGTTGAAAGGATGAAGAGTTCCTCAAAAAAACATGAATAGGGAACAATAAATATTTAAATCATGACATAAAGTATATGAATCCATAAGATTAGGTGGAACAAGTATACCAAAAATGACCGATGACTAATATTCAAATGATAGGTTTCATAATAATGTGTTTAGGGCATATAATGATTATATGACTTTATCCTTAGGAAAATTATTCCTTTTTTAGAAATGTTGAATATGGAATCACAAATGACTGTTATAAAATATATGTTTCCATTGGATTTAGATGTAGTTGTAACTAATAATATTGAAATATTTATAAAGATTAAAATTGATAAGAAATGAAGTATGATTAGTGATAAAATCCCTCAAAATGCAGCAATTAAATTTAAGTACTGACCCAAGATGGTCTATAATAATATTTTGAAAAGGATGGGAAGTAGATGATGATTTATGGATGGATCCCAAAAAAATGAGGTTCAAATGTCACTATGTGTCCCAGAATAACAGGAATCAAGCCACACATTTTTATATAATGGATAACAACTATATCAATTTTACTCAAATGCATGGAAGGGGGATTTATTCTGATATGAGGTAAAAAATAAAATAATCCCCATAAATGTTCCTAGGGAACTAATATGGTGCACAACCAAATATAGAAATTTGTATCCCAAACACTAGTATTTTCACGAAGAAAGGGTCTTTTTATCCAATTATGGGGCCTAGTATACCCTACAATGGAATATGAATATAGATAACATATAGGATAGTTAGTCCATGTGGTAAAGAATCATTTAAGTAGTTTTTTCTCTTGCTGGATAGACCACACACTATGCAGTTTAATTTCAAAAATCAAGGATTATTTTCTATGAAGCTTAGAGTAATGTAATTATGACACAAATGTCATAGAGTTTAAGGTCATTATAATAAGACTTCATGAATTGGGAGAATATTGAGCTTTCAAGTTTTTTTGACATACAACCATATTATAGGGGTCTTACACCAGTCTGAACCACATGTAGAATAAGATTGAACCATCTTAGTGATGAGATCATTGAAGGGAACTTAACATGATTGGGGATTCCCCATAGTGAGTGGAATTCAGACATTAGGGAATTCGAGGATGGGTGTAGGATAAGAGATATCAATAACACTATATATCCTATATTAATAGGAATCAATCCATACATAGTAATGATACATGTGGAGAAATTTTATCGTAGTGTAGATTGGTGATATCCCTATTCATTCTTATAAATATCTGGCTATTATGTTAGAATAATGAGCCTCAAAAATAGAACAAGCCAAATAGTTTGAGAGGCTACATATAGTGTATTTTCATTTCATATAATTTATCATCATTTGATGTAAAAAAAGGTGTTCTAAAATTTAAGCTAACATAAAATGGACTCGATTTATGAAATTTAATGCATTGTAGTGAGGATGGGTATAATAATGGGATTTTTTCTTTGAAACTGGTTGACAGTAATAGGACATCCATGCACTAGTCGAACCAGGTTGAAGTGAATTTATTTTATTATTCCTCATAATACATCACTGGAAAGGATAAAAATTATATCTACACCTTTTTATTAAGATTATCTATGCTAAATGTGAGTTTGGATAAAGAATAGTACTTTGGGACACCCACTTGGTGTTTGGATCAGGCTCCTCTTCCTAGTTCTTATGGGTGATTTCAACACCATTTTGATCATTCTAAGAAAAAGGATGGGGGATTGTATCTGAAATATGTTGTTCATGATTTTTTCTCTATCTTCTATCTCAAGATACTCTTAGACTTGGGTTTCAAAAATTATTCTTATACTCGGTGAAATAACAAGAATCATAATTGTATAATTTGGAGTAGATTAGATAGATTCCTTAGAAATATTCTAAACATTTCAAGCATTATTTCCTCATCCATTTCCGATATGTAGGGATCCCTATATTATCACTACCCTATTTACCTTCAAATACAAATTTTAAGAGATTCAAATAAAGGATTATTATACTAAAATATGTACACATAGGTGGATGGATTTAAATAGATGGTTAAATGTTTATGGTCATCTCATGTTCAAGGGAACACATGGTTGAGGCTCTAGAAAAACTTAAAATATTGAATGGGGTCATGATATAATGGAGAAAAGTTTTACCTATATCAACATGAATATAAATTTTGTTCAAGAAGTTATCAATAAACCAGATTCTAGTAAATAAGAGTATTGGGATGTGGAATCTTTTAATCTTCTTATATAGAAAAGACACTAATTATAGGAGGAATTACTCAAGGAAGAAAGTTTTTCCATGGATAGATCCAACTCTAGGTGGCTATAGTGGGGGGGGGGGGAGACCATGACACATATTATTTCCATTAATTACTTAAAAAAGAAAGAGTTATTTGGGAAATATAATATATAACATGAAGATGGATCTTAATATAATAATTCCAATATTACAAGGCCACTTGCAATGTCATATTGTTTTCCCTTCTTTCAAAACCACAATAGGAATATTTGGGGATGAATGATGGGGATAGTTTTTATGATAGAATTATGAGAACTATCAATGAAAAAAATTAACCACATGTTGGAATCCATTCTACAGGAAGATGAAACTATAGAAGCAATGGAATGTATCAATCTAAAAATTGATCTATTCCCTAAAGGATTACAAGGATTATTAGTAAATTGTTCATTAAAGTTCAATAATATTTTAATAGATGGCCCCTCACTAGAATTAACACATCTATCATCCTAGTCCTTATCCCAATGGTTAGTCACCACAATGATTTTTAGAGATTTATCCCAATAACTAGGAGAAAATTTTCATACAATTTGATGGCCACTACATTGAATAAAAGGCTTTTAAAACATTTGTCCCTTCAAGTGTTAGACGAATAACATTAATTTCATAAATAAAGAAGTATCCTACAAGTTATTAACTTATCTAATTAAATGTTCTGTATAATTTACCACAAGGTCATTGTATCTAATATTATGGTGAAAATTTACATGGAGAATTCATATGATACAACAAAATGGGGATTTATTCTTATGATTTTAAGAAGATGTGGATTATTCGAATAGTCCATCGACCTACTCTTCCATTTCTTCTCTTCACCCTAGTTTTCCATTTCACTCATAGGGAAAATATTTTGTTTCTTGAAAATCAATTAGAGGAATTCATCAAGGGGATCCACTCTCTTTTATATTCTCCATTATTTAACAATATATTCATACAAGGAGCCTCAAATAAAATATCTCTAATGGATATGTACACTTTTTCGAAGGGGATATGGTTATATATAATATATCACCTATTTTTTCTCATGACATTATATTTTCTAGTAAAATAAGTATTAATTAAATAATAAATTTTAATTTTATTTTGAAATAATATAGTATTAAAAGTGGAAAATACAAAAACATTAACCAAAGTAGTGTTTACATCACAAACAAGTTACTATAAAAATGTTTCAAATTCATTGAAGCGAATCATGTAATTTTAGAAAAAAATTTCATATAAATTATTTGGGAATTTGTATTTCAAATGTGAGAGTTATCATTAAACATTTTTATGGTACTATTAAAAGAATTACAGGGATGGTTATCAATGGTAAGATCCACATATTGTTTTTTGGATATAGGGTCACCCTTGTTAACAACACCCTTACCTATATTCCAATGTATGTCATGTAACAGATTAGAGGACTGAATATGGTGTAAAAAACATAGAACTACAATTTAATAACAGTATTTTGGAATCCCATAAAGTGGGTTAGAAACAATAGGCTAGTTGCTCTAAACATTATATACTGATCAAGAAAGGGGGAATTTTCCTTATAGGAATTGAGGATAACATGTTATGAAAACAAGATAGGCTTTTCTGGGAGGCTAATGTGGGGCTCACTCTCTGTAGATAGTTTTTATGAAAAAAAATATAGAATTTATCCCTCCAATTGTTCTAGAAACTATTCAAGATCACAATTATTCTATAAAATCCAAAATAACATTCAACCTAGAATTTCCAATGCTCATTAGATCATTGTAAGGGGTGATATAGTATTATAAAAGAAAAAATTAAATTTAAATATACTGTTCTATATGGGGTGTCGTGTCCCAGACAAAATTTTTGATCAAGAGAGTTGCCACCACTCATTGATCAAGGTAGTGTTGAATATTGAGAATAAATCTATGTATCATATTATTAAATTGGTTGGTAAAATGGAGCAATGTGTTTTAACAAAATCTCTAATAGGAACCTTCACGTGTATATATTAGTGCAGAATTATTCTCTTGAAACTGGTGTTAGACACTTGGGAACCAAAATCTGGTACAAATCTCTAGTATATAAATTCAATTTTCACATATAGTATATTAAAAACCAATATATTTTCATTGATATAAGAACCCATAATATTGGCACTAATATGGACTCCACATGTGTGTTTTGTTTCAACCTAATCATTGAATTGACATAAAACTTGTTCATCAAAAGTGACTAGGCTAATTAAATATTGAATAAAATTGGGGATCTTGTAGGTATGGATTATTTAATATTTTTTATTTTTAAAATATTGTGATAATACTCTAGGTTTGAGCTATAATGAATATGGGATGTGTATTTACCTTTCTGCCGGTTTCTTGATTATATGGGAATCTCAAAATATTGTGTGCAATAAATAATATAATCCAAATAATTATTATTTAAAATCTAAATTCCTTCAGATATTCAATGTCCAAAGATCGTTGTGAAAGGATGAAATTCTACTATTTTCCCAATTAACTAGACATAGCATGTTGTGGTTTATGTGTTTTTTAGTGTCAGAAAGGGTAACTTGGTATTTTAGAAGGCACCACACATTGGGTTCAAATTAAATTCTAACGATTCATTCATCAATGGAAATATATTTTTCGGTTATATTGTCTAGGGATACACCATCTTGGATTTTTTAGTGTTCCTCGGGGAGGGATGCTCCACCCAAGTATAAGAACACACATTACAAATTGATATTGCACTCTTATCCACACACAACATTGAACAGTCTTTGGTTGAATTAGACTCCTAAATTGAGTTCAACTCATTATAGATGATATAACCTTGTCATAGGATCATTTCCCATGTTAACAAATCTTATAAGATCATCATGAACTAGAATTTGGAGATAAATAAAACCTAAAAGGAGGGAAACATGGTTACAGTTCCTCCTGCATCAATGGGAAATAAAGATAAGGCCTTATTATTTTTAAATCCACTAGTTATATTCATTTAGAATGTTATAATATAGTATAATGGGATTATCTTTGACTTAATTGCTTTTATCCTCCCTACATTTTTTATTTCCCTTCCGTTAATATAATATTTAAATTCATTTTTGGTCATGCACTAGGAACCCCTTCATGAATTTAGGTCTCATTTTGGGGGAATGGAGGGTGATTATGATTTATAGTATGTAATAGGATAGGATATATTAGAATACCTATAGATATAATACATGGGAATCAATCCAAACAATGTTTTAAGAAAGTCCACAATGTTGATCTGGCTCTTGCATAGGCGTCGATGAATTGTTTTCCTAAAATAGGATTATTGATAGTGATCCACATGATAAGGGTCATTATGTGAATCATGATCCTATATATATAAGGATATGTATAATAATATGGATCCTAATAATTTTTTTCAAGACATAAAATATGGATGACACATACAATAGTTTAAGGTCATATGATAGGGATACAAAGGCTATACAGTTTAGGGTTATAATATTTAGAGGATCTTATGGGGGGTTTTAGGTAACTTTTTTCTAGTTCATGAAATAAAATAGCTTTATCTCTATATTTAAAATTTATATGGACACATAGTGTGAATGAAGAAATCAAATCCTTTGGATGAAGTTAGGGATTGGGTTTTTATTTATATTTCTGCCTTTTATAGGAGATCCGAGCATCACTATGTATCCTAAGGTATCATAAATTGTGACACATGGTATTATTATAAACATTTAATTTTATAATCACCTTTTTTTAGTGTGTATTTTTAAAAGGTAACCTAACATAAACAAAATTAGGTTTCTGACAATAGGGAAAGGTGAGATTTTTTTGTGATTATGTTTATAGTTGGGTCTGATGGTTCAATAATCACTATATATATTGTGACAATGTGAATAAAACCACATGTAGTTATTATAAATGAAATTTCCTCTCATATTTGGTCAATATTTTGAGGAAGGTAATGTTAACTTAGAAATCCTATATTTATTAGTGTCTCACATAAGAATAATAAGTCTCACATAACATCTCAAATAATCCTAGAGATTATTAATGGAATAAGTTTTGTCATGGGGTTTTGTATCATTGTGGATATTAATAGACTCCATAACATTAAACATTATTGACCTAAACTATTATAATATAGGAAATCAACCATCACCTCTAATCTCACATGAGTCGGGCTCAGTGTGAGAAACAAAGGGTAATTTAGAAATTACTCACGATTCATAAGGGAACATGTCAGGGTTAGATACCTAAGAAGAATCATACAGTTTTAAATAATTATATAAGGATGTTGTGGTTTAGTTTTATATAATGTGATGTTGAAAAAAACTCATACAATTCAACACCACGTGATCATGATGTATTTGTTATATAGTTTATTAAAAGGAACCTCCTGGATTAGTGAAGAATCACTAAAAGGGGGTGAATAAGTGATATGATTTATTTTTGATTTTCCTTGGTGAAACAACCCTCATAATTAGTTAAATTAAATATTAATCACTATCTAAAACATATACATAAATATAAAATATGATCTATAAGGTTCACATCTCAAACAATAAGGCTATTCATTGGCATGATCAACATTTCACCAGGACCACAATATGAACTACTTTAAATAGGTGTGTACAATGGGTAGGGTTTATCCTTATACTAATGTAACAAAAATCCTCCCAACTATGATAGTTATTACTATATTGTAACAATTATAAATAACTTGAAATCAATGATATGAAATCCTTCCAAACAAAACATTAATGTTTAATGTAGTACTACTCTTCCTTTTCTTCTTAAACCTATAGATGTTCATATATGACCTCTTCACTATATACCAATTTTCCCAACCACTTATACTTATTTTAATATTTTACTTATTTTTATATTCTTCATTATATCTTCTCCCAATTCATATAGACCACTATTCTTCTTATTTTATTTTCCACACACACTTTTCAAAATAAAAATTGGAAAGTATAAGATCCAGTACAAATTTTTAAATTTGAGTTCAAAAAAATAACTAAAATCAAAAAAATAAACTACTAACACTTAATTTTGAGTCAATTGATATTTTTAGATATTATATATAAAATTTAATCTTCAAAAAATTACCACATAGATCATGTTTGAGAGACCTTGATACACCTATGAATCCACATCATTAAAAATTATTGTAAATAAAACAATCCTCATAAAACTACTTACACTAATTCTTGGTAAAAAATAAATTGTCATTTTTAATTCAAAACATCAAGCAACATAGAAATAGTTCTCTTCATTATTCCTATTTTTCTTGGTACTTTACCTTTCAACCATGGATTATCAGACAACGAGTTTGGTGCTTCTTAATTTTCTATTTGGAACTACTCTACTACATGTCCACCACTATCACATCTACTACCAGAATAGTCTCAAGCCTATTCTCATTTTGGATAGGTATAATGTAAGAACACCATGGGGAAAACCATGGCCATTTTGGACTTTTCCATTTTTTACAGGAAAATAGGAAAATCATAATGGGAACCACCATATTAATCATCCCTTCTCTATTGGCTGTTTTGGGAAATAAATTATCAACATGTTGTTTGCTATAGGTGTAGCTTATCCTAGCCTTATTCTCCATCTACATAGTGGAAACCTATATTTTGTGTACTTTCCCATTCAGGGATTAGTCATATCAACATTCCCTCCAACAATGAAATGGTGTTCCTGGATCAGCCATCCTTTCTTCCATGTCATTCCATCAATTCATAAACCTTCTATCAACCTTAATAGAACTTTTCAACTTCATAAAATACCTGAATCAAGAGAAACCAATGATGATATATATATATATATCAATGAAAAACATATTTCAAGTAATCAAATAATTTAAACTAATAATATATGTTTTTTATGGAAAAAAATCCAACACACTCAATCATGTCCTCTTTAATAATTTTTCAACCTTACTTAACACAACAACCATATTAGAACCTCTTGGGATAAAAATTTTATTCTCAAACATCTTCTGTTCAGGATATACATTTTAACATTTTATTGTGAGGATAATTTTTTTATTTTTTTACATTGTATGATGACAAAAAAACTCTATACTATTTATTTTTATGTGATTAGAATGAAAATAAAACCCATATAAACTTATCCAAAGTAATTATTGAGAATACTTGTAGTCATGGTTGGTTTAATGTGTTCCCTATTCATTACAATATAAGAGAAAAATATATTAGAGTATAGATTTTTTATTCAATAAGGATCTCGACACTTAGGTTCTCTCATTGGAGGATTTTTTCTAGGAATAATTGGAATTCTGAGAGATAACACTATTTCTCCCTAGAGGAATTTTCTGAGGAAAAAATTCTTGTTGAATTCTTGAGTGACCTATTTTTGATTGATATCTACGTTATGTTGTGTGAAAAAACATTTATCATTAATAAATTTTAACTATTCTAGTTATTTTTAAGACTTTTCACCATTAGATTACTTTTTTTAGATAGCGATACAATGTGATGGAAGATAAAACCTAATGGGTAGGACTACCTCCATTCCCTATACAAGAATATATGGGGTCACTTGTGCAGATGTATGAGTTATAGTGTGATAATAATATAAATAATATAATAGTTTTTCAATTAAATATGTCTTGTCTTCACCCACCATATTTTTAAGGACATTAGACAAAATTTTATTGAAATAATCTATCTTTCCATTCTCCATTTTCTGATTGTGGGATGAGCGATTATACTAAATATAGAAATATAGATACAAAATTTTCAACTAAAAATAGTATATATTAGTGTTTTTGTTTGTCAATATTGATTAAGGGAAACCAAATATGTTGTTGATTTTTTTCATCAACAAATTGGTGATAAATCGTTTGTTTTATTCTTGAGGGATATAACCTAATCACATCAAAGAAGGAATTGGTGGTCATAAGGATTCACGTGAGCTATCTAGTTGAAGGTTGAAGATATGAAAATATTATATTAATTTCTCAAATGTTTAATATCTAAGAGTATTAGAAAGTATTTAATAGATTTTAGGATGATTAATGAAATTGGCATGTATATGTAAAGCATGAAACCTCATGGAAAATTTCATAAAGCCTTATATTATCGATTCCCAAGAGTATTCAAATTTTAATGATTTGATGGGATACATTTCTTTCTAATTTAATAGAACCATAGTTTCATGAATTTAATTTATTAATAAAAGTGATTATTTCTCTTCCTTTAATGAATATAATAATGGACCCTTTAAAACCTCATCTCTTAAGGATATTATGGTAGTTCAGGCCATCATAAAGGATGTAGTTCACTACCCACTATCAAATATATTCCTCCATAGATTGATCCGATGGAATAATTCCTCTATGAAGATAATCCATTTTTGGGAACATCCATCTGATTTTGGTATCAGTGGGAAAGGATATTATCTCACTTTTATCAGGGTTAGTGTTTATCTATTTTTTTCATGTCACTATTGATAAATGGAGACACCACCTTGTGATGTGCGATGTGGATAAATCTTTCATAATTGTCTAGATCATATAGGGTGGTATCATAATTATCCATTATATGGTTATGGGAAGTCTATGAATATGGTATGTAAGACAATATTGTATCAAAGGGAAATTTTACCATGAACCCCCATACATTAACACGTAGGAAGATAAATTCCTTTGTTTTTATGGTATACTTTCATTTTATTTGTTTGATAACCAACTCTAAATTACCCTTGATATTAAATTAGGATACTAGGATATGTAGATCTATCTAAAATCCTATAATTATAAAATCATATTCTACTTTATTTTTGGTGAAACCCTATGTTATCAAGGAGGAATATGGAATAAATTATTTTTCTAGATAGATGAGAACAATTCATAAGAAATATCTATTTGAATTTTGTAGTTTCCATAATTATTCCCCTAGATATCTTGGAAGAACCATCAAAATACCTCCCTCATATCTATGTAGTGTCATGGATAAAAGAAAACTTCTTCATCAAGGTTCTATTTATTCAATAATTACACCCCAGGAAGAGGATTTGTTATCAAGAAAGAGGCTAACCTATTTACATTGGTTTCCTTTTGAGATGTGGCCTAAATGTAAGCCTAATATAGAATGACCACCCATTGTTCTACCCACCAAATTAACATTGGGAGACTAAGTATGTATTTGAATAGTTCTATATAAGATATGTGGTTGACCTAATGATACTACAAGTATTATCTCACCTTTTTTCTATAAATATTAGTGCAAGAAAATTCTTTTATATGTTAGAATATCGTGTATCATTATACAATATGGTTAAACATATTTAATTGGAGTTTTTTATTTTATTCCTACACCATTATTATAGTCATAGACTGCACTGATCGAATTTTCAAAGGTCACCACATAATGGATGATAGTTTTCCCTTCAACTAGTTTCATCAACACCAGTGAGAATATGAGTTACTTGTTAAGATAGTCAAATTAATTCTCTCATTATTCATCCCACGGGTATGAAGAAACTTTAATCATTAAATTTTTGAAGGTAAAACCCTTTTCTATGTGTTTTCCTATGAAAAATATATTGTGGGTGAGGTTACCCTAAAGTCCAATTAACTTTATATTATTTAGAGTTATTGGACTGTCAATAATTCCTTTTATCTTCTTAGGGTTGAATTTGATTTCATTATTGATTAGAAAGAAGCTGAGGAATTCCCCTAAATTAACATTTAAAGCACATTTTATAAGATTTAACTTCATGTTGTGTCACTGTAGTTTGTTAAAAAAATCTATATATCATCAAGGTGATCATATAATTGTTGATACTTTACTACTAGATCGTCATCGTGAAATTATTCAATTTTTTCCTAAAGGGGTGTGAATATATAGCGCATGAAGTTTCAATATCTAGTTCCAGCATTAATAAAGGAAAATGGAAATACTTGATATCAATAAAACCATTTGGGTTCCCAAATATTGGTGTCCTATTAAACTTATAGGTCCTTTTATATTGATATATATATTGAATACCCTTCCATGAAGGTGGGGGCTTAGAAGCTGACTAATGCATCAACAAAAAACTTCATGATCTATTCTAGGAAATCACCATTCATTCATTACCAGTTGAAATCCATAAATTTAGAGAAAACCATATTCTTTCCATACGTATTTTTTACGAGGAAAATATTTTAAAATCATTTCTAGTGGTGGATTTATATAATGAATTTGTATTTGATGATATTTTCACCTTTGGATTCCACCATAGTAGTTTGAGTCATATGTGTCATCATGAATACCTATTTAAAGACCTAGTGATCCTCTAGAAGAAAATAATTATGGGTAATCCCATAAGGATACTATATAAGAATCTTTAATTAGTTTCAGGTGAATGCATACCGATGTTACATCAGGAAGGGGATGTATGTCTCTTGCTCCTTGGGAGATTAGGAGACGCCAATAAATATGGTTTGTGCATCTTTATCTATAACAAGATTCACTTGTATGAGATCATAAACCATAGTAGATATGGCCTCCTAAAATACTATAGTGTAATATCTACAAACTTATTCCTCTCCTTATTATTCTTAAATATCATCATATGTTAGATAAAAAGGGGCATATTGGGATCTATAAAACAACCCAAGAGTACATTTATCATCTCTTAATGATTATGAGGTTTCATTTTATCCTATGAGTGTTGAGTTTGGGGAATCATTGGTGGTGATGTCTTATATATCTTTGAATTTCTCCCTACTATTATTAGGTGTAGAAGATGTGTTAAAATAAGAAGATTATGGGAAAAATGTGAGGGTATTATCTACTATCATTAATGTTGAGGAAGAATATTTGTATCCAAAAAATATTGATGTGGGTATGCCTCTAGATCCAAAAGATGTTGAGGAAGTATTTTTATGAAGATCATTTCTTTCTTTACAATGATCATATCCTTCCTCTACATGGATTGATTTAGTGAATTCTTAAGATATAATGACAATAAGAAAAAATATTCACAGGCCCCATGTCTACCTTATTATTTGGGGGTAGTGGTTGATATGATTAAACAAACTTGGATGTGTCATATAAATATTGGTTATATTGAACCTCACATAGAGTCACTCATGAGAAATTATGATTCACATGGACAATAAAATTACCTCTTCCCATATTGGTGATGACTTCTCTATGTAGGTAGATTTTGAAACATCATAACACAATAAGGTCATCATATGTGTTGAACATTCAAATGAGGACAACATGACATGATGATTTCCCAAATATGGAGTGATTTCATCCATCCAATTGATAGGTGGAATAAATTATTTACCAATTTCATTAAACATGTTTATAGATGTCATTTCCAAACCATTTGATGAAAAAATTGGATGTTGTTATCTATCATAAATTAATTTACTCCATATTATAGAACCCCACATCTATATATTGTGATTATAGGGACAAAAAGGTAGAACTCACCACATATCACTATAAATTATCCATAAAAGGATTATTTGAGATATTGTTGAAATGATGAGGGTACTTATATTTTTTGATTGAGACATGGATTCCCATCAAGATGTTGAAGGTTATTTCCTAGATAACTACCATGGATTCAACATTTTATATCTGATAATCAAACTAGGATCTAAGTTTGATCCTCTCAATTGGCTTATTCTCACAACTTTAATACCCTTGAATCTTGAGTTTTGAGGAAAATGTGTTCATATCACAATACCATAGACTATGTATTGTTTGGACTGGTATGAAATTAATTCTAGATATTTTATCAATGAGATACTGAAAAACAAGAAAATAATATAACATTACAAATATTTACAAAGGATTGGTTTGTATTTTTATGTAAGTATACTAATATTTCTCTATAAATGATATGACTATGTGACATTCAATGGGATTAGTGTCCAAAAAATATTCTTTAGCTATAACAACTTTAGTATTAAACTCTTAGTGGATTAAAAGAGTTGTGAAAATAGATTCTTAGATATCTGTTGAAAGGTGTAGTTCATATAGATTGTGATGTTTTTATAATACATTAGAGAGATTCTTAAAAATATAATAATATTGGATTAGATGACGATATGTACCACCATGAGGCTAATATTTGGGTTGGGGTTTGGAATTTGAGGCTTTATGTTCTAATGATCTACTTTTATGGCCGATAATCAAGGACATTTTTGGGGAAGGTGGGTTAGGATGAGTTTCATCCCTACATCATGACGATGGTATGAAAACTACATGTTTAATAGTTTTTCTTTAAATATGATTGGGCATGAATGAGATATGGATCATTCAATAGAGTATTGGATCTCTTATTGAGCTTGTTAGAGTGATTTCTACAAAAACCTTCATCATATGTTTCTTCAGCTGATATATTTTTAAATTTTTAGGGTCCTTTTATTCCCAACCTTAGATAATTTTTTGGCCTTTGTGGAAGCTTTCCCCTCTAAATGGACTATAAGTGGTTAACTTGGGTTTGTAACTGTCCTTATTGTTAGATAAGGGGATATTAAAATGAATCATATTAATGTAATTATATTGGGATTATTCATATGATGAGGGTTCAACTTGGTGGGGATATTCCTATTAAAATCATTAATGGGATGGTTATCATTGACCTATTTCATGGCATAGTTATATTTTTGTCAATGATGGAGGTAATAAGTCTGATATATTATAGACTGAATTTGGAAATGGTAATTAATCCTCCCATGAATTGTTTCTCTAATTACAATTATGTTGGTCTTGAATAATTGAGATGATGAAGATATAGCCTTTGGTATATTAGGGGAAATTGGGGTCTCAATTGGATGATTCATTTAATATCTGAGTATGGTGTATTCTCAGCTGACCATTTTCATAGACATCCATTTGTATAATTTATGCACACATATATTGGGTATTTCATATTATTCCCCTTATCCTTATAATATAACATCAGAAATATGAGTCGGTTCTATTGAGGGTTTTACTTATTTGACTATCACATATTATACTATAGCGACCCGAGCCTTTTATATATAACATTTGATGATTTTATGTATAATTAATCATTATAGTACAAGCCAAGGATCATTAAGTTGAGTGTCTTGGAATATTAGGTACATAAAACATAAAACATGGGGCTAAAAAATAGTTCTTTATTTAATCTCCATAATGAGCTCCTAACTTCTTTTGAGCCCTTACATATATATAGGGTACCCTGGGGAACACATGAACAAAGGGAAGAGCTAAAAAGCCCAGCAAGGGAATGAACACAAGGATACATCTCAAGCACATGAGTTAAGAGGCATGACATAATGATATCCAAAGCATGAAACTTATAAAATAATTTAATATATGAATTGGATCATATAAACATGAAATCATATAAATGTGGAAGAATCATAAAACATTTCTTTAGTATGGGTTAAGGCTAACCACTAATCTGGTTTCCCATTTTAGTACAGGTCAAGGATAACCGCCAATCCAGTTTCACAACGCATCTCATGAGACTCAACTTTACCCAATTAATTGAAGTGCAATATGGGCACAACCATCTCAAAATTTTCATGTATATTTTTTCCACATAAATATTCCCACCACATATACAATCATACATAATCAACCATACATAAAAATAAGGGTACCCATGGAGAGAATTGGGTACCATAATCATGACATAAATCATAACCAATTGGTGTATCATGAAAGTGTCCATGTAAGGAAAGAATTAGAAAATAAATGGACGTTCATAAGGTAAATTAGGCATATAAAATGGTAATTGGTGTCAAACAGAAGTGACAACACATGGGAAATGTATTTTAGAAACATTAGCATTAAAACATTTTTGTGCAGTTTTAATGAAAATACTATAGAGCTTTTCAATTAGAAAAGAGGACCATCATTTATATAAAACCAAATTTTAACCAAGAAGGTTTTCATAATAAAATACTGATATTATAAATACAATTATGTCTTAATATATAGGATATAGTGCTCTTGAAATTGGGTAACCATTCGGGAAGTTCCCCTAAAATAGGTTTAGTTATTGGAAAGTTCTAAGGATAGAATCTTTTAAAAACATGTATATCCCCAAAAGAAAGTGATGAAATGGGTATTTATATAAGAATATTTTATAACTAACCATAATTAAGAATATTCACATAAATAGATAAGATAGAACCATTTTGAAAGCATGATAAGGCAACTCGGAAGAACAAAAAAGGTTCAGGTAGAATTTGTTACAGTTTTATCGGCATGGTGTCGGGTGTATCCAAGAGTGCTTGATGAGAGAAATAAGGGGTTTATCATCACTTATAAAACATGAGGGTAGTATGGTGGAGTTGAAAAAATATACCACATCATTTAGTATTACCCATAAAAAGCATAGCAAAGAGGAAAATCTTGATTAAGAGTGAGAAGGGGAGAATCCCTCACCTTAAATCCGTTGGTGTTCTCCACTTGTTAATAAAGACCTGAATAAAAAAAATTAGGCTTCTTAATTAATAAGTCCAGAACCTCTTATATATTTAATTTATTTATTATAACCCTTTTTAGTTCATTCTAATCCTTTTTGATTTTTTATAAGGTTCAATTTCATTATTCGGGCTCATTTGTTTACTTGGCATTAAAAGATCAGTTCACTTATATTCAAGTTTGGATTATAAGTAAGATGAAAGTAGTTGTCCAGAATTAAAGTTATAATATTTATTTCACATCCAGGATATTACATGGTTTTAATTTTAATTATTTTACCTAGAGTGAAGTCAAATTATTATATATATAACCTTAGTGATAAACGTTTTTGTTAATCAGTGAGTTTGATTACAAAGAACATGTTTTTCTTTATAACTTAATACCATTTGTACAAAAGGATTACAGAACCAAAAATAGGATATATTACATATATAATAATCTGGTTCAACCATAACATAAATGGTTTCATGACCAAAATTAAAGATAATAGAAACTGATAAACCATTGTCATTGAGTGTGCTAAATTAGCACATCTCAAACGGTGCTTTCATTTCTTTCAAATAAAAGGATGGGGAAAAGAGAGAAGATAATGAAATATACTATTAGAATTAAATCATTCAAGTAAATTTATGTTACTAGATTTATCATACTATTATGGTGAAGGGAGGTGAGGAAAGAAACAAAAAGAAATGAAGGAATTCGAAAGAGGAATTTACCTCTGGAGACTTCCTCCTTTGAGAACCTCTTAAGGGGAGAGGTTTTGGTATTTTAAGGAGGCTGAGAGCTTTTAGACGTGGGGGAGTACCTTGGGGAGAGATTTGGAAGGAATAATGGCAAGACACAAGGCTTTAGAGAAGTGAAGAAAAGAGGGAGTGAAGGGGGGTTTTATAGTGGAGGAGAGGAGGGATTTCATAATATTATAATCATTAATTTATTAATTCTTCCCAATAAAAGGAATAGTGAGTATTCCATGACCAAGAATAGTTATTTTATCATGTGATATCGAAACAAGTGGGCTTACATCAATAGAACATCATCGATGACTCTTTTAATCGATTATTTAGCATTTATTGCGAATTATCAGATTCTACTATTCATAAAAATTCAAGTATTTCAGAAAAATTCCAAAAATTAACCCTAAACATTTTTTGACGTGTAGAATCCAAAACTGAAGTCCATTTTTTTAAAAATAATTTTCTAAATTTTATTATTTTAATATTTAATTAAAATAATAATTCATTATCAAAACCAGTTTTAAAACATTCATTAACTTATTGTAAAATATTGGTATATCATAATTCCAACTTGAATATTATTTTTATACTACCACAGGTGAGGATACTATTCATTAGGGTATATCACTATTCATAAGGGTATGTTACTATTCATTAGGGTAGGTTACTATTCACCAAAAATTAAGTTTTTCTTATTGGACTCCAAATAACTTACTGATTACAACCATGTATGCCAGATTTTTAAAATTCCAAACACAGAAGTGTCAAACTTATGTTTAAAGGTCACTCAGCACTTAGTAGTTCATTATATTGTATTTTCATCATACTTATGAGAAGGTAGTTTCCATTAAAAAACATTGGGTTGTTACATTCTTCCCGCCTTATGAAATTTCACCCTCAAAATTTCGTTTTACATTCTAAGACAAAAACACGTGTGGGTACTTTTCCTTCATTGCTTCCTCCAGTTCCCTTGTTGCCTCTTCGTACTTATGGTTTCTCCATAGTACCTTGACCAGATGAGTAGTCTTGTTGCGTAGAACTTTGTCTCTACGATCCAAGATCTTCACTGGCTTCTCCTCATAAGAGAGATCATCCTCCAACTGTATCACGTCTGAAGATATTACATGTGAAGGGTCTGGTATGTACTTTCTTAAGAGGGATACATAAAAGACATCATGTACTTTCGACATGGTAGGTGGAAGTGCCAGTCGATTGGCCACAGCTCCGACTCGATCAAGGATCTCGAAGGGGCCGATGTACCTGGGACTTAACTTCCCTTTCTTTCCAAACCTCATGACCTTCTTCCATAGGTATTTGCGTAGAAATAACATGTCTCTAACATTGAATTCATGGTCTTGTCAATGGTTATCTGCATAATTCTTCGGTCAACTTTGGGATGCCTTGATATGCTGCTGAATGGTTTTCACCTTCTCTACCATTTCTTCGACCATTTTAGGTCCTAGCAGGTTACGCTCACCGACTTCATCCCAACATGCTGGTGTTCTGCACCTTTTCCCATGAAGGGCTTCATATGGTTCCATTCGGATGCTCGAGTGGAAACTATTGTTATAGATGAATTCAACTAGTGGAAGATGTTGTTCCCATCCTCCTTTTAATTCCATAGAACATGCTCTCAACATTTCTTCTAGTGTCTGAATAGTTCGCTCAGATTGGCCATCAGTTTGAGGATGATAGGACGTACTAAAGTTCAGTTCAGTGCTTAGAGCATGTTGGAGACTTTTCCAGAACTTTGAGGTGAACATCAGATCACGATCACATACAATAGATAGTTGTACTCCATATAGCCTTACCACTTCTTTGATGTAAATCCGTGCAAGTTGATCCAATGAGAAGTCCTCTCGAACTGCGATGAAGTGATATGTCTTCATAAGATGATCCACAACGACCCATATAGTTTTTTTTTCTCTAGATGCCTTTGGAAGTCTAGTGACAAAGTCCATGGTAATGTTCTCACACTTCCATGCTGGTATGGGTAGTGGTTGCATCATCCCCTTAGATTTTTGTCTCTCTGACTTCACTTTCCGACATACAAGGCACTTTGATGTATATTTAGCAATCTCCCTTTTAATATTTTCCTACCAAAAGTTTTCTCAGAGATCTCTATACATCTTTGTGCTCCCTGTGTGGATAAAGAAGTTTGAGCTATGTGCATCATTCAATAGATCCTTCTTTATCTATGGATCAGATGGTACACATAATCGTGTCCCAAATCTTACAACTCCTTCCTCACCAATTTTGAAATCAGAGGATTTCCCATTTTTAATAGCTTCCACCCTTTTCTGAATTTCCACATCCTTTATTTGAGCATCCTTTATTTTCTCCAAGAGGGATGGTTGAGCAATAATTTGTGAAAGGATTGATGATGTTCCTCCCTTAATGATTCTGATATCCATCCTTTACAAATCTAAGAAGATCGGATCCTTTCCAGTTCTCATCATTGATAAAGATGCATGATCATTTATACTTAGAGCATCCGCCACCATGTTTGCCTTACTGAGATGGTAGTGGATTGAGCAGTAATAATCCTTGATGAGATCTATCCATATTCACTAGTGCATATTAAGCTCTTTATGTGTGAATATATATTTGAGACTTTTGTGATCAGTATATATGTCACATTTTCCCCATATAGATAATACCGCCAGATTTTAAACACAAAGATCACAGCCGCCAACTCCAGATCATGCATATGATAGTTTTTCTCATGGATTTTAAGCTGCATTGAGATATAGGCTATCACATTATCATTTTTCATTACCACACAACCTAAGCCTTTCTTAGAACCATCACTATACACTACAAAGAGTTCTCCACTTGAAGAGAGTGTGAGCATTGTCATAGTGACAATCCTCTTTTTCAACTCCTTGAAACAGTCTTCACATTCCTGTGTCCAAAAAAATTTTACTCCCTTCCATGTCATCTTGGTCATTGGGTTTGAAAATCGTGAAAAGTTCTTCATGAATCATCGATAATACCCAGCTAGACCCAAAAAGCTGCGGATCTCCATTCAAAATTTGGCCTCAGCCACTCTTTAATTGTCTTCGTCTTGGAAGGGTCCACATATATCCCTCTCTTGGTGATAACTTTCCCCAAGAATGATACTTCCTCCATCAAAAACTCACATTTACTGTACTTTGCATAAAACTTCTCCCTTCACAAAGTCTTTAACACAGTTTCCAAATGCTCCTCATGTTCCTCCTTGCTCTTTGAGTATATCAGAATATCATCAATAAGGACCACCGCAAATTTGTAGAGGTTATCTCTAAAGACTCTATTCATTAAATCTATGAAAATATCTGGAGCATTAGTGAGTCCTAAGGGAATCACTATGTACTCATAGTGTCCATACCTCATTCGAAAGGCAGTCTTGGGAATATCTTCCTTCCTCACCTTTAGTTGGTGATATCCCGACCGACGGTCCACCTTAGATAAATAAATGGCCCCATGAAGCTGATCGAACAAGTCATCTATCTGTGGAATGGGATACTTGTTCTTTATCGTGAATTTATTGAGCTCACGATAATCAATGCAGAGGCGCATTGATCCATCCTTCTTCTTGACAAAGAGGACTGGAGCACCCCACGGTGAAGCACTCGGGCATATAAAACCCTTCTTCATATTCTCCTGTAACTACTTCTTCAACTATTCCAGTTCTACAGTGGCCATTATGTAAGATGTATTTGAGATTGGAAAAGATCTAGGGAGAAGTTCAATTGAGAACTCAACCTCTCGGTCAGGAGGAAGACCAGACAAATCTTTAGGGAATACATCAGTGTAATCCCTCACGATGGGCAAGTCTTCAAGCATGATTCTGTCCTTTGTCCCAATCATTTGAGCTAGATATGATTTCTCACAAGGAAGAAGTATCTAAACTTGAGACGAAAATTCTAAAGGAGACTCATCTTCCTCCTTACACTTGTAAAGAATTGGAGGATTCTTCGGGATGTGAAAAGTGATCCCCCTTTCCCGACAATTGATGTTGTCCTTGTACAAAGATATCCAACCCATGCCCAAGATAGTGTCAAACTCCACTAAAAGAAGTATGTAGAGATTTTCTGGGAGGTTCAGTCCAAAAATTTTAACTAGGGATGAGTTATAAACTATGGATGCAATAATTTCCCAATTTTCTGTTCTCACAGATATCTATTCCTCCAAATTTTGAGGTGGTGTTTGAATAGTTCTACTAAACTTGCAAGATATGAAAGAATATGTAGAACCGTAATCAAATAGTAAGTTTACTATTCTTGAATGAATAACATGCGTACCTGTCACCACATCGTTTTCCAGCTCCACCTCAGTAGTAGTGATAGAATAAGCCTTTCCTTTTTGCCTCGTAGTTTGTTGCTGACTGCCTCCGACAACCCTTGGCTTAGGGAAATTGTTCGCATAATGACCAAGATCCTTGCAGTTGAAACACTGCACTACAGACCGAGTGTTGATCTGAACCTTTCTTTCTTCTTCAACATTAGCGAGATTTTTCATATCCCTTCGGCAGTTCTTTGCTAGATGACCAAACTTTTCACATTTAAAGAAATTCTTGGTTCCCTTGAGACAGTCACCAAGATGCTTCTTCCCACAATTTTTTCAAAGGGGAAAGTGAGTCTTCTTTCCATCACGGTATTTTTTTGATAAACCACCCATGTTGTTCTCCATTTTCCGGTTCTTTTCCCTGTTCCCATGAGGCCACTGAGAGTCTAAAATCTCTATTTCCACCTTGAGGGCACAACAGACAATCTCCTCATAACTGTCTAAGTCTTGAATCACCAACATTTTCATAGACTCCTCTTTAGTCCGCTAAAAAAGTGATCCACCTTGCTTTCGGTGTTCATGAAAAAGACAGAGGCGTACCTTTCAAGCCTTTTAAAGTTCTCTTCATATTCCTTGATGGACTCATCTTCCTTCTTGCTTGATTCTGAGGAACTCTATTTTCATCTTGAGATGGAGGGTTTGAGGAAAATATTTGTTGAAAAACATCTTCTTGAATTCCTCCCAATCTATGGAATCAATTTCCTCTTGGGACTTTGTATTCTTGATCAGTGTCCACCACTGATCAGCTTCCCCATCAAAATGATATACCTCCATTATAACTTTCTCTTCTTTAAAGCACGGGAGGATGGAGAAAATCTTTTCAATGGAGTTAATCCATTGTTCTGTGAGGAGGGGATCAGAAGATCCACTGAACACGGGAGGCCTTTTCCACATGAAGGATTCTACGACAAATTTTTCTTTCCTTGGAGGAGGAGGATGTTCCACATGATTCAAGTTATTATTCATAACTTGAGCCAGCTGAGAAAGTACTTCCATGAAGTTTTGAGCACCCACTTCCGTCACATAAGGCATATCATTAGGGAAATCATCACCTTTCCTATCAGATTGGTTGTCCGAACGTGTTCTTCTATTTCCCACCATTAACTAATAAAAATAACGTATAATTAGAGGTCTTTAATACTTATCTATTGAGCATAAAAAGGAAACTTTGAACATAAAAGCATAAACTTATAAAGAAGAAGTATATCCTGACTTTTGATTCCCTAGGTTTATATCTAGGTTATACTTGATCTATTTCTTAACTTATATTCTTATGGTCTTCTTTTTTTCCCCTTAATAATGGTTTGTACTAAGCTCGTGAATCTACCAAAGCATATCCTCCGGGAGTGTCGAAACCAAGAGTGCAGCAAGGCCCGTTTTCGTGCACCAGTTCCCGTTTAAATCTAGCTAAAAGAGGTGTTTTTGGGTTTTACCCCTAGATACATCTATTCCAGAGCCACCTCTACCTGCTCGTATCTAGACATGGATGTATTTTCTAAATAAACCACTTACTCAATACTCACCAAAATTCTTGAATGTTTTCTTATACTTAGTCTCATCGGTTCTCACTAAGGTTCTCTATTCCTAATATCTAAAAAATGACTAGACCATCCTCTGATACCAACTATAGCGACACTAGACTTTTACATATAACATTTCATGATTTTAAGCATAATTAATCATTAGATTACAAGCTAAGGATCGTTAAGTCTAGTGTGTTGGAAGACTAGGTACATATAACATAAAACATGGGGCTAAAAAAACACTTCTTTATTTAATCTCTATAAAGAACTCCTAACTTCCTTTGAGCCCTTACATCTGCATAGGGTACCCTGGGGAACACATGAACAATGGGATGAGCTAAAAATCCAAGTAAGGGAATGAACATAAGGATACATCTCAAGCACATGAGTTAAGAGGCATGACATAATGATATCCAAAGCATGAAACTTATAAAATCATTTAATATAAGCATGGGATCATATAAACATGGAATCATATAAATGTGGCAGAATCATAAAACATTTCTTTAGTATGGTTCAAGGCTAACCGCCAATCCCATTTTTCCATTTTAGTATGGGTCAAGGATAACCGCCAATCCCATTTTCCCATTTTAGCACGGGTTAATGCTAACCGCCAATCCCGTTTCACAATGCATCTCATGAGACTCAACTTTACCCAATGCATTGGAGTGATATCTAGGTGCACCCATCTCAATATTTTCATGAATATTCTTGACACATAAATATTCTTACCACATATACAATCATACATAATCAACCACACATAAACATAAGGGTACCCATGGAAAGAATTGGGTATCACAATCATGACATAAATCATAACCAATGGGTGTATCATGAAAGTGTCAATGTAAGGAAAGAATTAGAAAATAAATGGATGTTCATAGGGTAAATTAAAAATATAACATGGTAAGTGTTGTCAAACAGACGTGACAACATATGAGAAATGTATTTTAGAAACATTATCATTAAAACATTTTTGTGCGGTTTTAAAGAAAATACTATAGAGATTTTCAAATAGAAAAGAGGACAATCATTTATATAAAACCAGAATTTAACCAATAAGGGTTTTATAAAAAAAATACTGATATTATAAATATAATTATGTCTTAAAATAGAGGATATATTTCTCTTGAAATTGGGTAACCATTTGGGAAGTTCCCCTAAAATAGGTTTGGTTATCAGAAAGTTCTAAGGAGAGAGTATTTTAAAACATGTATATCCCCGAAAGAAAGTGGTGAAATGGGTATTGATATAATAATATTGTAGAACTAAATATAATTCAGAATATTCACATAAATAGATAATATAGAACCATTTTGAAAGCATGATAAGGCAACCCGAAAGAACAAATAAGGTTCGGGTAGAATTCGTTACAGTTTTATCGGCATGGTGTCGGGTGTACCCAAGAGGGATTGATGAGAGAGAGAAGGGGTTTATCATCACTTATACAACATGAGGGAATTATGTTGGAGGTGAAAAAACATACCACACCATTTAGGATTACCCACAAAAAATAATAGTATAGAGGACAATCTTGATTAAGAGTGAAAAGGGGAGAATCCCTAACCTTAAATCCGTTGGTGTTCTCCACTTGTTAATAAAGACCTGAATAAAAAAATAAGGATTATTAATTAATAATTCCAGAACCTCTTCTATATGTAATTTATTTAGTATAACCCTTTTTATTTCATTCAATTCCATTTTTATTACTTAAAAGGTTCAATTTCATTGTTCAGGCTTGTTTGTTTACTTGGCTTTAAAAGATCGGTTCACTTATATTAATGTTTGGATTATAAGTAAGATGAAAGTAGTTGTACATAATTGAAGTTATATTCTTTATTGAACATATAGGCGATTACATGGTTTTAATTTTAATTAGGTTACTTAGAGTGAAGTCTAATTATTATATATATAACCTTAGTGATAACCGTTTTTGTTAATCAGTGGATTTGATTACAAAGAACATGGTTTTCTTTATAACATAATACCATTTGTAAAAAAGGATTACAGAACTAAAAATAGGATATATTACATATATAATAATCTGTTTCAACCATAACACAAATGGTTTCATGACCATAATTAAAGATAATAAAAATTTATAAACTGTTGTCCTTGAATGTTCTAAATTAGCACATCTCAAACTGTGTTCTCATTTCTTTCAAATTAAAGGGTGGGTAAAGGAGAGAAGATAATGAAATATACCATTATCATGAAATAATTATAGTACATTTATGTTACTGGATTTATCATACTATTATGGTGAAGGGAGGTGAGGAAAGAAACAAAAATAAAGAGAACTTAAAAGAAATGAAGGAATTGGAAAGAGGAATTAACCTCTTGAGACTTCCTCCTTTGAGAACCTCTTAAGGGGAGAGTTTTTAGTATTTTGAGGAGGATGAGAGCTTCTGGACGTGGGGGAGGACCTTGGGGAGAGATTTGGGCAGAATAATGGCAAGGAACAAGGTTTGAGAGAAGTGAAAAAAAGAGGGAGTGAAGGGGGGTTTTATAGTGGAGGAGAGGAGGGATTTCATAATATTATAACCACTAATTTATTAATTGTTCACAAGACAAGGAATAGTGAGTACTACATGACCAAGAATACTGATTTTATCATGTGATCCCGAACCAAGTGGGCTGAAAATAGCAGAGCATCATCGATGACTCAATTAATCCATTATTTAGCATTTATTGTGAATTATTGGATTCTACTATTCATAAAAAATTCAAGTATTTCAGAAAAATCCCAAAAATTCACCTTAACCATTTTTCAATGTGTAGAATCCAAAACTGAAGTCCATTTTTTAAAAATAATTTTCTAAATATTATTATTTTAATATTTAATTAAAATAATAATTTTTTATCAAAACCAGTTTTAAAACATTCATTAACTTATTCTAAAATATAGGTATATCATACTTCCAAATTGAATATTATTTTTATAATACCATAGGTGAGGATACTATTCATTAGGGTATATTACTATTCATAAGGGTATGTTACTATTCATTTGGGTAGGTTACTATTTACCAAAAAATATGTTTTTCTTATCGGACTCCAAATAACTTACTGATTACAACCGTGTATGCTGTATTTTCAAAATTCCAAACACAGAAGTGTCAAAATTATGTTTAAAGGTCACTTAGAACTTAGTAGTTCATTATGTTGTATTTTCATCATACTTATGAGCATGGAATTTCCATTGGAAAAAATTGGGTTGTTACAAATACCATCATCAAGAGTATATATTAGAAGGTAAATAATTTATAGATATTGTTCCCCAGTATTTGATGAAAGTAGAAATAGTCAGTGAGGTCACTAAAACTAATTTCATTAGTTTTCTTGGGCTTTATAATCTTCACTAAGTTATTCTTCACAGTAGCAATGAAATAACCTTGAACCTACTCTTTTTTGAATGAGTAAACATTATTATTATAATCTCTAAATTTTTTATCCCTATTATCCTTATTTCTATCCTGATGACGTAGATTATATTACTATCATTCAGGGGTATTCATTAGATGTTATTTCACAGTTTTTTCCACTTGAACATGTATTTATGTTCGCTTGAGCCTAAAATTTGTTGCCTCTACTTTTTTGACCATCTTTTATTGTTTTTTTAGGTTTGTCCATGATTTTCCCTTTGAGGGTATGACGGGATCCCACAAAAGCTGTTTCATTATAGAAATCTTTCAAACTCTATAGGATAATCATAGAAAATTAGTAGTCTATGAATATAATCATGTATATTTTCTTTGAATATATACAATATTTTCTCTTAATAGAGTTTCATGTTTAGGGAATATGTCAACCCCTTCCACCTGGTGATGAAATCTATCACCCTATCATTTTCATGTTGTTTTTAATCCATGATTTCAAGGATAGTTTTCTTCTTTAGGATCGATTTAAACTGGAAAAGGATCAATCATTGTAGATACTCATAATTTGAAATAGATCCCTACATGAAATTATTATACTAGATAAATCTTTTCCCTTCTTGGGTCTAAATAAACCACCTATGCTTCACTGTGTCTTGGTGTTCACCCATTCCCATCATGGGTCCACATTATGACATGATATATGTTAAGATCTACTCTGGATCACCCCTACCATTGAAAATATGGTATGTCATATTTCTATAAATAAGAAGAGGAGAATTGGAATCCACCCAATTTGGATATGAATTTATATCATACTACACTGGTGTAAGACATCCCTTTATATCATCCATCCAGGATATAACTAACTTAACAGAGTCAAGGATCTCCAAAGAATGTGTAACATGGTCCAATTAACTAGTTATGGAAATATGAATATGTTATTATAGTTTGATTATATTTAATGGATATTAGTATCTATTTGGATTTGTCTTGGGGTATCAAACATGAAATGTTAGTTTCTGCAATCCTGGTGGAGAAACATCTTGATACTATTCAACATTTAGGTTTTGATAAACTAAAGGCATGGATACATAACTATTCATATGGTTATAATGTGATATTATTATCTGATAATCCTCTTTTGGTTGAATATATACTAAGTTACAAACATTATCCTCTTCATAAGAGTTATACATTTAGGGAATATTACATATGAGTAGTTCAGTATTGATCCAACTCATCTCTTTCAGTTCACATTCACATTGGGTGATCCTCTCCTTAGTGGAAAGTGTTTCAACTTTTTAGGATGGTTGGTGGGATATGTATGTAGCCACCCATTTTACTTTTCCTTTGGATAATAATAACTAAGGAGTATGTTGTTGAGTAATTGGTAGGGCTCCCAAAATTTTAATATGTCTTTGGTTTTAGGTATACACCACTTTCTCATTGGTGTGGACAATGTTTTATGAATACTCTTCCTCATCACATATTTCCACAATAGGGTCACATCTTGGTTTATTTTTAAGGATGATACTGGTGAAATTTATTTATGAAAATCACAAAGTAGGGATCGATTCCTTATCCTACTCATATAAGTAAGGGGTTTATTTCCCTTGAAATATCTACCATGGGATGATTTATGGTCCTCTATAACATCTAACTACTTAGTGGTGTATTTTCTCTTAAGATCACTAAAATGATTTTATGGACCTCCTTGATGGATGATTACTAAAATATATTATCCTCTGACATTTTCTAACCGCTATTCCAATATAAGAGATATATCACTGAAATGGAGGAAATGTAGGACTGCTTCTTCTAATCTAGAAGAGATAATATAAATACCACTATCATGTGGGATATTTTCTCTCTTAAAATGTTTTGGAAGCAGCATATATTGCATTATTAATAATCTTTTATCCCTTTTCCAAAAAATGGGATGGATATAGTGGCTTTTCTATATGTGATTTTTACACTAATAAGTGTGGTTACTTGGTTATATAATTTTATTTTCACATATGGGATTCCTATTCAATACCTTAGATACTTGATGTGATATCCTTTCAATATACTTCTCCCATTAAGTATTTTGTTTTTGGGCCTTAGAGATAGTGAGGTTCTGCTGGATAGATCTACTAGAATATATAGAGTGTGAGACTGATTTTTTTATGGAAGGGATAACAATAGACATTGATATCCCTTATAAATTATAATATCCAATTAACAGGGTTAATTGTAAATATTTATATTCCCCTATCCTATGATTTTCAAATCTAATGGAGAATCCATGATTATCAAGACCAACAAGTTTATGGTAAAGAGAGAGGCCTATTATAGATATTTTTTTCTTTATTGACTTTGGATGTCATGTGGATGAGAGGGAAGACAAAGAGATATGAAAATAGATCATACTTATCACATTAACGTGGTTAGAATACTCTCAATAAGAAAAATATTTTTCCTTAATAGGGTATATATTCATCAACATATTATACAATTGATAGCATATGAACAGTTATATCATGGTCTCTATAATTCCATATCAAGAGGCAGTTTTGGTCCAGATCATAACCATTACAGTGACCCCATCTATCTCTTTCCATATAACCATTAAATATTCCACATCTTCAGATATAGATTTCTTGACCTGATTTGACCATGAAGGATGATTCTCCATCACATTGTCAAAGTAAATGAGTTATTAAAAAATGTATTTAGTTGTATCTAAGGATAAATATCCCAATGATATCTTTGAAAATTACTGATTCCTTGGAATATACTTTGGTTTTAATTAAATATCACCTCTAATTTAAGAGTAACATACCATATCTAGCCTCATCCTTTTGAGTACTAATCATTATGAGGGTTAACTCAGAGTTTCTTAGATAAAGGGATTACCTTCTTGTGAAAGTGTGATATCCCTATTGGGAGGACCCTTCATAGTTAATTCCATGGACATTTTTATAATCACCATTATGGGGAGGACCCCTATCGCAACATGGTGCAAAGATGCAGAGATATCCTCTATAACATATTTCTTAGGGAGGACCTCCGGGTTGGATGATTTTATTTCCACAAGGAGTAACTTTTTGGTTAGTACACTAGGTAGGAATTATAAAGTTTCAAATACCTATACTATGAGGAGGACCACCAAAACCATGATTTATTTACTATATTGATGAGAATTAGGTAAATTCTTAGGCTGATATTGGGAGGTGTTATAAGGCCTCGTAGATATCAACATTTATAAATGTTGGTATATTTGCCTTTTCCTAATATATATGACTCCCTTAATAAAACCTTATGGATCATAATTATCATAAGATTGGGAAAGGATACTTGATCATGGGAGTCACATGGTTTGGGAAATATCCATCTTTATTAGAAAACCCCATGGGAGATCTGTAACCTGTTGTCAAAACATAGTGATGACTTTATTGGGTGGATGATAGAAGATATCTGTGTTATTTTTATGTATAAGTAATAATGGTAATATTATCTTTTCATTGGTATTTAGTTTCTGTTAGAATATTCTAATAGGCCTCCTGGGTGAGTATAGGAATATGACCCTACTCCATGATGGGTTCCACCATAATATATAGGAGAACATCATTCGCACGATAAGGGATATTAGTCTAACCTAATGCTACCAGTAAAACTGGTTGTCGACCTTCTCTTTAAGTAGAATTATTATAATCATACTATTGAGAATATATTTTTTAATATGTTGGTTAGATATTATTTTGTTAGTAGAGAAACTATCCTTACCTAAAGAAACTACTGTGATATGTCGACGAACTTCGGTTGGAATGGGAATATGGTCCTATTAGTCCTAAAAGGGTCACAATGGATATCATAAATTTTTTATGAATTTTATAAATCCCAAATCAAACTGGGAGAATGATACTTGGTGTTAAAATCATCAAAGTATGTGGAAACCAAAGAAACAATCCCCTTCTCATGCACTTCACATGGTTTTTAGGACTACCACATCACATGGAATCTAAGAAAACAAGAATCATTTGTGGGGTGATATAGAAATATACAGCCCACCCCCATGAAAACAATTTTTTATTTTTAGCATGTGGTGGTAATATCACACCCTAATAAAAAAACCATTGTTGTTGTTCTGAGTTCATCCTACTTCCCCCGCAAAATAAAATCATTTTCATTATGGTGATGTTATTATTACAACCCCACAAATGGAAATCCTTTATGGATGAAGAGTTGGTTTTATTTAATTCTTCATAGTTCTAGATATGCTCTGCATCCAATCAGACACTTTGGGAAAAAATTTCTATTCCCTATAAATACCCAATGTTCTCACAAAAAAATGACATAGAAAGAGGTGAATAAGACTATATAAGACTAAGAGATATACTTATAGTTCACCAATTAATACACATAACACATACAAAAAATGAAAATGATACCCTGTAATGGGATCCTCAGCTAAGAGAACACACCCAAAATGAGTTATCCTTTGTGAAACAAGGACTCACCTGATAATCTAAAAAGGGGACTCCATTACACTCATAATGAAATCACCTTTACAAAAGAGGAACCCCCTCAAGATTCCCCATCCCACATAGTAAGGAAATTATGCATAATGGGGTATGCTTAGGGTATTTACCCTCTTCTCTCACTTATCTCCATTTTTATAGCATTAAAACTCATCTTATACCCTCTATGAAATGTCAAAATGGTTCCATCTAACCGAAACCAAATCCAAAAAATTCCATCAAGGAGATCTCCCTAGCATCTTTCAAATCCCTCTAGTCTAGAGATGAGACACATCATTGCATCCCTCTCACAATAATATATTCCTATGGTAAAATAAGTACCATATTAAACCTCCCATGTAGCTGGGGTCCTCAAAATACTTACAGTCAAGCATTATGATGGATACAGGGATCCTTGTATTAGGGAGGGTGGAAGAGGTTTAGACAACAACATTCATTTCTCACATGCTTCCTAAAATGTGACGTGTACTAGGCCATATCTGTACAGATGTGTAACTACCAACTTGGGTTTTAGGAATAGTCTGAAAGATGGTAATGGTTAATCCATACAATTCACTTTGACTACCCTTCCATTCCACCAACCTCATCAAAAAGATGATGAGGAACATGTTTCCCCCATGGGAATATCTCATAGAGTAAGTCCCTACCCTTTATTTTAGGATAATATATTCCTCCAACCATTAATATCTCACCCTCTCCCCCCAACGGACAAGGAAGCAAGTTCAATTTAGGATTCTGATTTAGGTATAACTTCTCACAGACAATATTATGTGACATGGAGATATTCTAATATCTCTTGCTTCTCACACTAATCATGAATCATGTGGCATTAGCAATTAGTGGTGATCATGAAAATATCAGGACCAAGAATATCTATTATAACTCCCACTAGATTGAAACCCTAAATCATGATTCCACTTTCTCAAAGGTGAACATTCTCCATGATACAAACATTCATAGGTTCATATTATATATGAAATAACAGATGAGACTCAAACTTAGGTGTAATCCCCAGAACTTCACTAACTTTTTAAGGATTGATTCAAATCTCTATGGGATATTTAGGAAGCCTCCACGAGTTTCAAAAAATAATAATCCACTAACACCAATATTGGGCCATTTCCTAAATAATATCATCCACCATTCTATCAAAATTCTATATTCTTTATGGGTCCCTTTTCATCTCATTATCACTATCCCATACTCCTATTTAGATCTGTTTTCATAGGAACATATTCCATGTAAGACCAACCAATTCCCCTTAGTCCATATTCTCTACGGGGTTAAATAAAAAAGGTTCTCTAATTTATAATTCTCACACCATCATTTTCTAGGAACTATTATCCTAGATTTCCTTGTCACATAATATTAAATTTCATAGTTTTTTTCATAGTCACATGACCTTAAAAGATATGAAATTTCCATTTAAATGGCACTGAACAATGTGATTTCTAATTTCTTTAACAATGATATGTGTGAAGCCCTTTTCATGAACCCAATATTGACTTTGAATCTCCAAATACCTCCCTATATGGTAATAAATTCTATTATTACAAATTATATAGCTTTAAATAAAGAATAAAAAACTAAATAAAAATTCAATATGGAGAAACTTCAATACATATAGAAGGATACCTCAATAGATAACCTTTGATACATATGGATGGTTCCATTAATGGAGAACCTTTTATATATACACATGGTTACTACCTAATGTATAATTGACTGAATTTAGATTTTAATAGTGACCAACATTATTTTACGTTCTCTAAAGGATTCAAGAATATTATTTAAATATATAAGAGAGTGTCAGAGTAGGAAATAGTTCAACTCAGAAGGGTTTGATGAGCCCAACCCAACATTTTCTCAACTAATGTGAGTCCCTATGCATCATTTAAAAAATTCTATGTGATCACCTACCCTTGGAAAGAATGTCCATATCATATATTCAAGAATTGTTGGGTGTTTCTAGTTCCACTAATCACCCACATTGGAAAATTCCTTGAAATGGGTGTGAAAAAAAAACAACATACCCGATGTGAAACCTTTATTAACAGAAATAATTCTATCACCCACATTATGAGAAATTTCATCTTATATACTCATATGATATGAATGTGGTCCCAAGATGGATCCATAAAAGAAATCAATTATAATCTTAATGTCTACTTGAGAGGCTAATTTGATGAGTTTCATTGTTTATATTTGTTTAATTAACATAAAAACTTTCATCATGGATCCCTTCATTCCATAATTGGTGTCTTACAAATAAAAAAAACTTATCCATCAGAGATCACACAAGATGGGTCCCCACCCCCTCAGAGGATTTTATTTTCCATTTAGTGCATACATTTCTAGACAGAGAATGCATTGATCAATGAGTACCACTTGAATATAATTATCCCAATATTGGAGGTTGTGTGAGAAGCCCCCGTATGGCATAAAACCTTGACAATAATCCACCCAATAATGGGTGGGGGAAAAAGACAAGTGGTTCCCATTTCCATTTCAAATCATTTTAGGAGCCTCTACCCAAAATGAAACAATATGTTCCTCCCTTATATAAGGGAGGGATATCCATAGGTCAAAAATGACACCATCACCACAATGTAAGAGTTCCCCCAAAGGGATCCATCCATCAATTTCCACCACTAATGTCGTGTGGTGTAATGTCTTATGCATGATAAAAGTTACACCCCATATTCCTCAGCTCAGGCCTCCCAGGTGCGAGTGTCTATAGTAGAATGAAGTCAACTAGGAGTGGTCATACAAAAACATTCCCACCATATAATCTCTTCAATATACAACATCAATCTGTGAGAAGACATATATCCAGGCCCACACCTAGAAAACATTCTAACATAATCAGGCAACACCAAAATAATTTTTTCAAAATATCCCAGCAACATATAGGGGGGGACCATGTTTTCGCCCCACAAAATACCCCTTCCACCATATTCTAGAAAGAATTAGAGGATAGGTGCAGACATATATTTATATTATAACAACATAATAGGAATATATTCAAGTTATAGATACGAATATCACCTTGCACATCCTGGATGTAATGGAAGGGTATACATCCAACCCTATCCACATTCTATAAAATTTTAAATATATAATGATAGATTAAGTAGTGGTTAAAGGATTGGTACACAACCCCACCCTAGAAATTGGGGTACCTCATCAACACAATACAAAGGCTATTTAGGAGTGGGTACATAATCCCACTCCCATCCTAGAGGGTTTTTAGCACATTCCTACAATAAATGGACAAAAACTACATATTATTGGTCTATTTAAATGACCACTTTATGGAATGAACATATTCTTTCCAAAACCCCAGAAAACTATCATTATTATAGAAGTTTCTCGAGAGTCACTCAAGATAGATCCTATATATGAAATTATTTCTATAAAATATACAACTCTAACCAACCTATAAAGAAAATATAAAAATTAATTTCACCAAAGGAGATTAGTAATCTAGTAGTAGGCCCACAACCATGCCCCACTAAATGATGGTGTTCTTGGGGCCCTTAAAAATATATCAGTTGTGGCCCAAGATCCTAATGGTTTGGAACCAATAAAAGGAAGTAGTAATTGTAGTTGGAAAGGTCCTCCGAATAACTTTACTTAAAGAGGATCTAAAGGTCCTCCCCATAATATTCACCACAATTATCTCATTTGGGACCACAAAAAGATAAATAATGAGATCCTTTCTCTTGATGATTGTTGTGGAAACCCTCATCATGGATAGAATATCAAAATATTAAAGAAGGTCCTACCCAAAATATATGCCATAAGACCCCACCCTATGATCATATATTAATACATAATGGGGTATTCCCCATAATGGTGTTTGCTGAGAAGTTCCACCCCATAACAAAGTATTTTTTTGACAAGATGGTCCTCCCCTTGATAAACCAATTGCGAGAAATCCGTTATATAATGCGACCATTGGGAAGATAAGGATAGTAATTCATGATGGATTATCATTGAAAAGTGATATTATTTCTTAATCAGAAGATAAAATGAGGAAATGGTCATTATATAAACAACCCTAGGATCACATGAAATCCAACATAGTAGAGGATATTGCTAGCAATCCCGCCACTTATAATAAGACAGTTATGAAACTCCCACATTGGTCTGATCAAGTGAAGGACTATTGTGTATAATATGAAGATAATATGATTATCTTAAGGAAATAACATGCCAATGATAATATAATAGTTTTTTCCATTTATTCTCCTCAATATTATTCTCTGAAATTTTTTTAGGGGGTTGAATACATCACTTTAGTCTAAATATATGATTATTCACAATTCGAAAAAAGTATTGGCTTATAAAGGATAGAGTGATTATGGTAGGAAATAGAGAAATTCATCATCTAATTGAATTAGAAATCCATTCAGATGTAAAATACCTGAAATTGGAGAATATGTAATAATCCCTTTAAGATTAATATCTTCATACATTTCACGATCTATGTCAACTGATTTATGTCACCCCATTTAGTGTCTATATCAGAGGATGGGGTGAATATGAAGCACTAAATTTTACTTCTCTCACTGGTAAAAAATCAGACCTGAAGTGGATTCATGCAATGTCATTTACATTAAGAAGACTCTAAAAAGTGTGATCTATCTAAAATAGAGTCAATTATTAGGATTTATCCATGAGTAAATCATAAAATCTTTAGGCCTGGAAAGAGTAAGGCATTGAAATACTGTTGTGTGAGTAATTTGAAAAGATTGAACATGAATCCCACTTGAGAGAAGATAATAATTGTGTAGTAATGATTTATTTAGAAACAAATTTTCTAATGTGAAGATCTTACATTTCACCTATGTAACACCCCATGATTTCATGATATGCTTCTCTTTCAATAATGCAATAGCTTGCATTGTACGCAAGTTCGAGATTCTAACACACCGTGACCAATCAAAGTAGCCGTTATGAATATTAATACCCAATTTTTGAAATTATATAAATTTTATATTTCAAAATGGACTTCATTTTTGTATTTGGAATATTTAAATTATCCTAAGTTGAATTTTTTGTAATTTTCTGAGAACTTCCAATTTTTGATGAATAGTGAAAAATACTTAAAAACAACTTTTTTAATCAAAATAATTTATAGTGATACATTATACCATGGAGAGGTTTTAAAGTATAATTATAATATATTTTTATCATTTTATCTAATGGTAGTAATTAGAATTAATTTCAATTTGAAATTGGACATAAAGAATTGTCAATATTTTGATATATATTGTTTCTTAAAAACACGCTATTTGTTGTGACAACAGGAATTAATTATTAAATTAATTAATTCAACTTATATATTTTGAATTTTTTAAAATAGACATCATTTTTGAATTAGGAATATCAAATATAGCTTAGGGTGAATTTTTGGTATTTTTCTGAAAAACTTCAATTTTTGAGGAATAGTGAAACAACTAAGTGGTAGTTAAAAAACTAATTTTTCGTTTAAATAAAACTTTACCACTTATGTGAATTGAATTTAAAAAATCCGACATACATGGTTGTCATTTTTAAGTAAAATGTGGTTCAATGGGATGAAAATAATTTTTTTTTGTGAATAGTAACTTTTAAGTTTTATTAATCGCGATTAAAGGTAATTAGTGTAATTTAAGGTAAATATAATGTTATAATAATATGAAATTACCTTTACACTTGTCCCAACATTACTGGAAGAGTCATTTCCTACAAATACAATCCATGGGTCAACTTGGGGACCCCATGGATCCACTTGGGTAAGAATATGACATTAATAACTTTTTATTTAAAGTAAAAATAAAATTGTCACAAACATGTGTTGTTTTACTAAAACAATTATTACATGGGGTTATATAAGTTAGATTTTCGACTATAAATATTCACTGGAAAGATAAAAATATTTCCTACATAATGGTAATTTGTTTATAATTTTTATACATTTAATAAATAAATTTATTTATGTCACCATGATGATGCAGTGATTACCTCATTAATGAACAATTTAAATAAAATGAAAAGATAAGGTAAAATATAAGACTTAAACTTGTATAAAACCTATTGTATGGGTGGTTTTCTAACCCTTATCACCGTGTCCTCTAAATATAACATTGTGTGTCCTTTAAAATACGAAAATCATTTCATAATAAAGTAATATTTCAATCTTTCCAAAAGAGCCCCTCCTCTCCTCTTATAAAAGGCCCCCACATCTTCCACATTATTCACACCTTAAAACCCATTTTTCTCAGCCAACCTCTGAGAAAATACTATCTCAACTTCCCTCTATTACTCCTAGAATCCTCACTTTGGGCAGACGTCTTCCCAAGGAAGCCTTTGGCTCAAATCCAAAAGAGTTACCTGATTTTAAGGTAATGTCTTCTCTTATGTTCTTTTGTTTTATTTTTCTTCTCCAACACCTTAAAATCTTTTTATTCTTTTATTTTGTACAAAAACCAGTATATTAAATATACTAGGATGTTTTTATGGGAATTATTTGATTTACACTTACACACACCTTCGTCTAATGGTTAAAGAACATACTGTTTCTGTGGGTGGCGAATTACTGACTCACGAAACAATGATTGTTCAATCTTCTTTTAACACCTATCATGGTGTCCATTAAGATGTAAATATATTTATATATGATATATATTATGTTTATTTTTTACTTATGATTCTGTATTTTTCATCTATGGCATACCATTATGATTTCCATTATGGGTAAACGCGATAATTTCATTTTAGGAAGTGCGGACTACCGTCCCCTCAAAGTGATTTGAATCGTTAATGCCATATGTGGGATGTATAAAGTCTAGAGTAAATGATATTATATATGATATTATACTGGAATTATAATATACCTTTATATCATTATGATTTCATTCCATTAAATACGAAATAGAAATGAAAGTAGCATTCATGCATACGTACGGCTTACCGTCTCCATGAACGGTGCATTTCATTTCTTACCTCTAAATGTTATGTAATAATATAAATGCATTTATATACTAGATATATATGATATATATGATATCGAAATCATGAATATAATTCTAGATATAATGTATATTTTACCACATGAACAACTTGTAATTATAAGAAGTTTATTTTTGACTCAAGTACCAAAGATCGACACAACGACCGTTATTAACTTAAATAATTACATAATGTTCATAACATGGTAATAAGTGATATAAAAGGAATAATTAACTTGAAAAAGGTTCTTAATCAAGTAGAAATTAACTCTAATTTATTATTCAAGAGATTAAAGAACGATCGAGTCAAGTTGAACACGAGGTAAAGAACTTCATCTCAATCTCCTTTCATTGAGGCATATTTTGTTTTATACACAACTTTATTTTATACGGTGTATAAAACCCTTCAACTTTTATTATTATTCAAAAAGAATCTTTTTTATAGGAAGATTTTTCCTAAATGAAAAAAGGGAATGTTTTTTTGTCATACGTATGAGGTGACAACGACTTCTCCTCTGCCGTGACCATTATTTGAGTTTCGGCTTCCTCTACAAGCCATAACTTTTTTTAAATGAAAAATAAATACCAAGTTTTAATTTTCTCTTATTTTGGTATTGAAAATGGTTTTTATAATTTTTTGATTATATTAATGTGTTGTATTGATATCTTGTGATTGAAATGCGGAAATTTTATGTTTCCTTTATGCATATTTTATGTGATACGATTATGTTATGGTTCTTGGGAATTGTTTATGATATGTTTAAACCTTTTCATATAAGGAATTCATTCGACTTAATAAGTGACGGGTGGAGCCCTCTATAGCTCCTCGATGCATCAGTAGGTCTCATGAGACAAACTAGTGTCTTGGCACGAGGCCTTGAAAAAATCTTATTTGTAGTCTTAGCACGAGGCCTTGGCTATGTGGTTATGATAGTCTCACATTATGCATTCCATCATTATGAAAGTGGTTATTGATATTTCATGTGATTATTAAACTAGTAGAATATCCATGTGAATATGTAAATGGAATTATTTCATTTTATTTTATCCATATTATGCTGAAGTTCAAGTTTAAAAGGCTTTTGTTTTATTTATACATTGCCTTAAATGTTTATGTTTATTTATTAAAGTTTCTGCTATATTGTTATCCTTACTGAGAATCTGAGCTCACCCCTTTCAATGTTTTAATTTTTCCCAGAATGTGATGAATTATTTTATGAATGAACTAAAGGGAATGTATGAGGGGATATGAAGAAAAGATGTGTTGTAGTTTTTCTCACTTTATGATGTAATGTAAGACTTATGAATATATCTAGTGTTTCCAAGGCTACTAAACTAATCGGTCTTTTAAGACTTGATCTTTTTTGATCATGCCAATGTTATGTAATAATGCACCGACTCTGGGTAATTGGGGTCGGGGTGTTACAGTTAGTATCAGAGGCAGTTTAGTACTAACCTTGGAAGTTATATTTAGATAAACTCTGATTAGAGCACATATCCCTAAGATAGAATTTGAGGATTAGTATAGAAGAACTTCCCATAATTTTGGTATTATAGAGATTTTGTGAGTTTTCTGAGCAATACAAGCCTGTATGGATATGAGCAGGTAGAGGCGGCTCTGTCACATATGCACCTAGGGGTAAAACCCGAAAACACCGCTTTGAGCTAGACTCGAACGGGAACTGGTGCATGAAAACGGGCCTTACTGCACTCTTGGTTACGACACTCCCGGGGGATATGCTTAGGATAATTCGCATTTTCTTTACAAACCATTATAAAGTGGTTATGAGTATATAATTCGTCAAAGAAAACATTTTTATGATTATGGATTATATCCATAAAATGTTCAATTTATGTTAAGTGTTTTACAAGTATGGAATTATGTATTTTGATTCATAAACTGATCTAGTTTATGCCATTGTTTAGAAATGGAACCTAGTGGAAGGAATGGAAACCGTATCAATGCACACACTCCATATAGGGATTTACCTCCTACTCAAGATAATTATAATGGAGCTGGTGATACAACTGGTGCTGATCAACTTATCATCATACTGGGACACCTCACTCAGGTTATGAATAATAACCTTACTCATATGGAGAACCCTGATCTGCAACGTGGAGGATCAATGTTAGGCCTATTCATGAGGAAAAAACCACCAACATTCAATGGGAGTACAAATCCCTTAGTAGCTGAGCAATGGATAAATTCCTTAGAGAAAATATTCCATGCCTTGGGGAGTAGTGAAAGGGAATAGGTTATCATGGCAGTTTATCGCCTCACTGGAGATGCTGATCAATGGTGGTTATTGATTCAAAACACAAAGGAAGATGATAAAGTATCAAATATGGAATGGAGGGAGTTCAAAGAGCTTTTCTTAGAAAAATACTTTCTTCATGATCATCGAGAAGATATGGAAAAGTAATTTCTAAGTCTGAGGAAAAAGGAGGACGATAATGTTTCAAAGTATGAGTCTAACTTTACAAGGTTAGCGAGGAATGCTGTAGATTAATACGTAACCCAAGAAGTAAGATTGATTGTTTCTTTGATGGGTTCTCCGTCAAGCATTAGTATCACAATCTTTCTCAACGTACGAAGATATAGTCTCATGTTCTATCAAGACCGAAAAGGAATTATCTAAAGCTTATGACAACAAAGTAAAGTAAGAGAAGAAGAGAACAGTGGAACAAGAGACAGATAAAGGGAAAACGGGAAAGAAGGATTTTCTATTATGTGATAATTGTGGGAAGAATCACCCTGGTACTTGCCTAAAAGGAATTGGAGTTTGTTATAAATGTGGAGAAATAGGTCACCAAGCTCGTGATTGCAAGGGAAAGAAAAAGGCTATCAATGTTGAATGCTATAATTGTAGAGAAATGGGACATTATGCAAATGAATGTCCTAAGCATCAGGGAAACTTACCTCAGTAAATTCCAAGGTATCGAGGCAAATATTATGTCATTACTATAGTTGAAGTGGAATAATTATTGTATTTGTGTTTTTGGACTCAAGAACTATATTTTGATTATAAGAATAATGTGTTATATATAAGTATTATACTGCAGTACTTGTTTTTTTCATTAAGGTTTTAATACGATGAAGGTAATCATATTTTTAGTATGTGAAAATAAGAGAAACTTTACTTTATTTGGGGAATCTGATGTTACAATTGATTTTGGAATTTAGATACCTTTTAGAGAAAGTCTGGACAGAGGTATTTTGGATAACTATAAAGGTTGGAATGGATTAAGTTGAACTTTGGATAGTATTGTTTAAGGTTAAAACATTTTTGAAGATTATTTTTGGAATATTATAATACTATAGTTTTAGGAAAAGGACAACCTGCAGGTTGGGGGATAACCCGTCGCATCAGACAAAGCTGCAGGAATCGAACCCACAACCATAGTGCGACATGCCTTTATTACCTACCACTAGTCTACAAGAATTCCCTGGTTATTAAAAAATATTTTTCTTCATGGTATGTGTTAATATTTGGAACCTTATACGATTAGGATAAATATAATATTTTTGAATTCTATTACCTTTTGGAGTGAAAGATAGGTTTGTGGTAAAACTTTATTGAAGAATGAAAGTCTACAAGACAAGTAAGTATATTTCCTTACGTTCTTAGTAAATATCCAAAATGAATTCCTCAACATTATGAAAGGTAATTTAAAAAAAAAACGTTGTCGGTTAACTTTTCCTACTGGGGAATCAAAGACCATTTAACCAATCACAAGTTTGTGATTTTCTTGTAGTTAACTTTATCCTAATCTTGTTTTCTATAACTCTCCATCAGACCTTGATGGTTTATTTCTCCTCCATATCTATGTTTTCATAGAATCCTAGTATGGACTATCTCGGGTGACCTCTGTACTTCTCTTTCTTTGTTTTAAAGTTATATTTTTTATTAACCCTATTTCCGATATGAGTTTTCCACAAAGGAATTTTCTATTTTCAACCTTTTATTTTTGAAGAAAATTTTCTAATTGCGAGGACACAATTTATTGAATGAGGGGAGAATGTAAAACCCCAAGCTTTCATGATACGCTTCTCTTTCAATAATGCAATAGCTTGCATTGTACGCAAGTTTAAGATTCTAACACATAGTGACCAATCAAAGTAGCCATAATGAATAGTAATACCCACTTTCTGAAATTATATAAATTTTATATTTCAAAATGGACTTCATTTTTGTATTTAGAATATCAAAATTATTGTAAGTTGAATTTTTTGTAATTTTATGAGAACTTCCATTTTTTGATGAATAGTGAAAAATACTTAAAAACAACTTTTTTAATAATGATAATTCATAGTGTTAAATTATACCATTAAGAGGTTTTAAAGTATAATTAGAATATATATTTTTACCATTTTATCCAATGGTAGTTATTATAATTAATTTCACTTTGAAATTAGACATAAACAATTCTCAATCTTTTGATATATATTGTTTCTTAAAAACACGATATTTGTTGTGACAACGAGAATTAATTATTAAATAAATTAATTCAACATATAGGTTTTGAATTTTTTAAAATAGACATCATTTTTTAATTAGGAATATAAAATATAGCTTAGGGTGAATTTTTGGTATTTTTATGAAAAACGTCAATTTTTGAGGAATAGTGAAACCACTAAGTGGTAGTTAAAAAACTATTTTTTCATTTAAATGAAAATTTACCGCTTATGTGAATTGAATTTAAAAAATCCTACATACATGGTTTTCATTATTAAGTAAAATGTGGTTCAATGGGACGAAAATAATTTTTGGTGAATAGTAACTTTTAAGTTTTATTAATCGCGATTAAAGGTAATTAGTGTAATTTAAGGTAAATATAATGTTATAATAATATGAAATTACCTTTACACTTGTCCTACCCTTATTGGATAAGTCATGACCGACCAAGAAAATCCATGGGTCAACTTGGGGACCCCATGGAGCCACTTGGGTAAGAAAATGACATTAATAACTTTTTATTTAAAGTAAAAATAAAATTGTCACAAACATGTGTTGTTTTACTAAAAAATTATTACATGGGGTTATATAAGTTAACTTTTCAACTATAAATAATCATTGTAAAGATAAAAATATTTCATACATCATGATATTTTTTATATAATTTTTAGACATTAAATAAATAAATTTATTTATGACACCATGATGATGCAGTGATTACCTCATCAATGAACAATTTTAATAAAATGAAAAGATAAGGTAAAATATAAGACTTACACTTGTATAAAACATATTTTATGGGTGTATTTAAAACCCTTATCACATTATCATCGAAATATATCATTGTGGGACCTTTAAAATCTGAAAAGCATTTCATAATAAAGTAACATTTCAATCTTTCCAAAAGAGCCCCTCCTCTCCCCTTATAAAAGGCCCCCACCTCTACCACCTTATTCACACATTCAAAGCCATTTGGATCGGCCAAACTCTGCCCAAATACTCTCTAAACTTCCCTCTATTACTCCTAGAAGCCTCACTTTGGGAATAAGTCTTCCCAAGGAAGCCTTTGGCTCAAATCAAAAAGAGTTACCCAATTTAAAGGTTATGTCTTCTCTTATGTTCTTTTGTTTTATTTCGCATATCCAACCACTTAAAATCTTTTTATTCCTTTATTTTGTAACAACAACAGTATATTCAATATACTAGGATGTTTTTATGAGAAGGATTTGATTTACACTTACGAAGACATTCGTCTAATGGTTAAAGAACATACTGTTTCTATGGGTGGCGAATTACTATCTCACGAAATGATGATTGTTCAATCTTCTTTTAACACCTATCATGGTGGAAATTAAGATGGAACTATATTTATATATGATATATATTATGTTTATGTTTTCCTTATGCTTCTGTATTTTTCATTTATGTCATACCTTTATGATTTCCATTATGGGTAAACGCGATAATTTCATTTTAGGAAGTGCGGACTACCGCCCCCTCAAAGTGATTTGAATCGTTAATGGAATATGTGGGACGTATAAAGGATGGAGTAAATGATATTATATATGATATTATACTATAATTATAATATACCTTTATATCATTATGATTTCATTCCATTAAATACGAAATAGAAATGAAAGTAGCATTCATGCGTACGTACGGCTTACCATCTCCATGAACGGTGCATTTCATTTCTTACCTCTAAATGTTATGTAATATTATAAATGCATTTATATACTGTATATATATGATATATATGATATCTGCATCATGAATATAATTCTGGATATAATGGATATTTTACCACATTAACAACTTGTAATTATAAGAAGTTTATTTTTGACTTAAGTACCAAAGATCGACAAAACGACCATTATTAACTTAAATAATTACATAATGTTCATAACATGGTAATAAGTGATATAAAAGGAATAATGAACTTGAAAAAGGTTCTTAATCAAGTAGAAATTAACTCTAGTTAATTATTCAGGAGATTAAAGAACGATCGAGTCAAGTCAGACACGAGGTAAGGAACTTTGTCTCAATCTCCTTTCATTGAGGCATATTTTGTTTTATACACAACTTTGTTTTATACGGTATATAAACCCCTTTGACTTTTACATTTATTCAAACGGAATATTTTTTATATGAAGTGTTTTACTAAACAACAAAAGGGAATGTTTTTTTGTCGTACTTATGCGGCGACAATGACTTCTTCGCCGCCGTGACCATTATTTGAGTTTCGGCTTCCTCTACAAGCCATAACTGTTTTTAAATGAAAAATAAATACCAAGTTTTAATTTTCTCTTATTTTTGTATTTAAAATGGTTTTGATAATGTTTTTATTATATTAATGTGTTGTATTGATATCTTGTGATTGAAATGTGGAAATGTTATGCTTCCTTTATGCATATTTTATGTGATACGATTATATTATGGTTCTTGGGAATTGTTTATGAAATGTTTAAACCTTTTCATATAAGGAATGAATTGGACTTAATAAGTTATGGGTAGAGACCACTATATCTCCTCGATGCATCGGTAGGTCTCATGATACAAACTAGTGTCTTGGCACGAGGCCTTGACAAAATCTTATTTGTAGTCTTGGCACGAGGCCTTGGATACGTGGTTATGATAGTCTGGCATTATGCATTCCATCATTATGAAAGTGGTTATTGATATTGCATGTGATTATTCGACTAGTAGAATATCCATGTGAATAATTAAATGGCATTATTTCATTTTATTTTTTCCATATTATGCTGAAGTTTAAGTTTAAAAGGCTTTTGTTTTAGTTATAAATGTCCTTAAATGTTTATGTTTATTTATGAAAGTTTCTACTATATTGTTATCCTTACTGAGCATCTGAGCTCACCCCTTTCAATGTTTTAATTTTTCCCAGGATGTGAAGAAGTATTATATGAATCACCTGCAACAAATGTATGAGGGGATATGAAGACAATATGTGTTGTTGTTTTTCTCACATTATGATGTAATGTAAGACTTATGAATATATCTAGTGTTTCCAAGGCTACTATACTAATCAGTCTTTCAAGACTTGATCTTTTGTGATCATGCCAATGTTATGTAATAATGCACCGAATATGGGTAACTGGGGTATAGGCATTACAACCTAGCTGATACTTGAATATTTATTCATAAAATCAATATAGCAGCCACGATATCTACAACCTCATAGATACAAGAGAAGCCCAAGATCATAGGGATAGAGGAATTTTTACCACGACAACTTCCTTCAAGATTTAAAAATATGGTTTGATGTTATACAAAATTGTATTATATGCAACCCTAGGCAACAGGTATAGGGTAATTATTATCTCATTTTATTTTGTCATCGCATTCATTCTTCTCTCATCTAGTAGGGATGTCATAAATTGGGTCCTCACAATTTTCTTCGTCCATTTTTCTCCTTCCTATAGAAAAATTCATACAATGAGGTTCTATGAGGACTCTCTTAGGCTCACCTCTCACATGAATAACTTTTTTAAAGACTAAAGAGAAAGGATGAGTTCCCAAAAGTCCACAAGACCAAGTGGTCTTCCAAGTGCATAACCACTCTTGAAGATGGAATCCCTACCTACTGCCACCCAAAAGGAAATTGACCCTCTTATTTTTCAAGTAGTGATACAATAACCCTTATATATTACGATTCAGTAAAATTCATTATCACAAGAACTATAGATACTAAAAAATGTAAAAAAAATATAGTAGAAGAGGAAGAGTATTTTTCAATTTGAAATACAATTCACACTATAATGATTGCGGAAGGTTTGTGTACTATGAATCAATGGATTGGAACAAACTTGGGGTCTACCATGGCTACTCTTCTACCACTCCCTTATAATTATTCTAACAATAAAAATGGTAAGGGTTTTACCATATACCACCATTTTCATAAAGAAGTTGAACCGCTATCTATTGAGGAAGGATTCACTTTGTATGAGGTGGACATGAAGGATTTAAAGAGAATTAATGTATAAATTATGAGAGGAAATATCCACACATGGTTTTTTATTCAAGAAGATCCTTATATTACCCTACTATCTTAAATACCTCAACAAGAAGATATTTTTATGACAATAAGAGTTGATTTAAAATATTCACTATACATGGGGGCAGATAAAAAATTTATTTAGACTCAATGATAGAAGGATATCAGTAGTCACACCCATTAAAAATAATAATTAGATCCATGTTAGAATAATTATCATAGGCCCGACAATGTAGGTTTTCAACCGCATGTACTGGAAGAGCCGTAACATCATGACCCACCCATTTCTTCCCCCATTCAAGATCTTGTGTAACAAATTTTCCCCCTAGAGCTCATCAACACTGTTGATTAACTGAAATATCGATTGGTATCTATGGAAGGATGGTGTGCATTGGTATAGAGAGCAAGTAAACCTTACCCTGAATGATTAGATGCAAATCTCCTACCACCTATCTTTATAAATCCTATATTTATAATATTCAACAGTTCATGAAATCAAAAATAGCATTTGATTCACTTTGTGACCCGCTTCTATCCCATGATGGGAACCCTTGAACAACAGGAATAATATAGGCTCGGGTGCTTCCTATATACATTAGAAGGATTGACCTTCATATGGTATACCAATTTACCAATCCATCCAATCAGTGGATGGGATGATCTCAGTCATCAATTCCTTCATCTATTTAGCTCAATATTGTGAAATATGATGATCCTCATCCTCTAAAATTTCAAATAGTGGTAGAATGTGAGAGTATTATATTTCATCTCTAGGTGTAAGGGTTTTAATTACTCTTTAAACATTCAGTTTCTTAAGGATTGTTTCTTGACCCTTTCTATAGTGAAACTCTATGATGAGTTACAGACACCACTCATTTTTATGAAATATACAGGTTGTTTTTGAGACCTTTACATAGTTTCACAATGATTATTAGACACCATATTGTGAATAAAATACAAGTCTAATCCAATAATTATTTCTAAAGGAATGCTAACGGGTGAAGTGGATACTGTAAAAATCCATATTAATCCAGATCTAACACCATCTCCAGTTCTAATGATTGTAACCTATCATGTGGAACATCATCTCAAATAGTGATAGTAGAAAAATACATATCAAGAAAAGAAAATATAATATAGAAAAAAATAAATTTTAAGAATGTATGAATACGTTTTATTCCTTTCAAGATAAACATGTTCATGGATACTTATTGTGGCCATGAAAAATAAGATGTTAAAATTTCCTGGGCCCAGGAGGCCAAATCAGGTTTTACTGGATGACTTCTTAAATTATTCCTCTTTCACATATTTATGGTTTATACCATATAGGATTTCATAGATTGAAAATACATTATATAAATGATGATTCATTCTGTGCTGGAAAACTTTTCCAAGCCACTTGCACAAGTTCTATGTGTTTTAATACCATTCCAGAGGAAGAAGAAGAGAGGAAAGAGTTTTCTAGAAAGCGTACAATGAAATTAAATGGTTGGATGACTAGAAATATAATTAATCAGGCTCATGATATCCTCATTTTATAGTTAAACCAACTAATTTTTCTCCTAGTCTCTATGGATCCAATCATCCAATAAATGGCATAACATACAAGAAAAAAATACAAGAAAAGGTAGATGAATCAGCATTGAGGTCAATGTCAATATTTACCCTCTCATACTTCATGGATCCATCCCAGAGAGTGTGGTAACTATCCTATCATTCATTATATCTAGAACCAACAAATGAAATAGAATCCCTATCAGATGAAAAATTTCACTCTATTTCAATTAATTTCATTAATCAAATGGACCCATTCTACAACGATGATAATTTTTATGAATCAAAGTTCCCTTGGAATTGTTTTGGTATGATAGGAATAGACTATTGGAGACAATTTACTGGTGGAATGTGTCATCATGGATAAACCCAATATTCCACCCACATGCGCACCAGAGCTATTTTTACTACTAAAAATCAAGGGAAATCCATTTAGTGAAAAAAATAAGAGCATGAAAATACACCCAAATTTTTTTAGTTTCATAAAGACCTAATTATTTAAAAAAAATAGATGGTGATGGGGGAATGGTCCAATAGACCCAAGTGAATAGGTAATCCACTTCCTCTTAATTCATCGATGACAGAATCTCCCTCAAATACTCTTCAAGGGTATGGACTACCAACCTCAAGAACTTAATCCCATAAAGAGAATGATACGGAGAATCCTCATACTAGGAAATGAAGTCCTTTAGCTAAAAAATATTTCATATTAAAGAAAATTTCCTTGTTTCCTTCTAATATGTCAATACTATATGCTCCAAATCTATTGAAAGAAATTCGAGAATCCCTCATAGAGGCCTTGTTAATCCCTTAAGAGTTCGAAGATGAGGTCATTGCTTCTAAAGTATACCATATAGAGGTTGATCATGTTTAATTCCACATAATTATCTCTTTCATAGAGTAAGACATTGATGTTGTTATACAAGTCCACATCCGGACCTTGAATGTATTTAGAAATCAATATAATGTTGATATATGTTTATGTTTCATTGAGAATGGATTAGGAGTCAGCCTCATTCTAGTAGGAAAACTTTGTAGATTAGGTTACATTGAAGCCAATTTTTCCTCATATTCTATGAAACTTTAGGGTTATGAAAAGAGAGAACAAAATACCCTTAGCTAGTTCATGACCAGAAGTCAATTTGTTGAACATGTATCTAAATTCAATTTTCTGGTAGATCAGCAAGATACTATTTTCGACATCCTACTTGGAAGGACTTTTTCTGCATCTTCATGAAAAAAATACCTTTTTCACGCAACCAATATCTAAAATACTATGTTAATGAACATATCATAAAATTTCATGGTGAAAAATATCTAGAATACCCCTACATCATCATTCATTTTAAAAGCATTTTTCAAATCATTGATGGGTAATTAGAATACCCATACTCCATCTATCAGATATTAAAATGTAGATTCATCTCCTAGATCTAAAAAATACACTTCATCACCCATTACCCATGTGATTGTTATGGATGATTAAGAGGATTAATAATAGAAGGAAATCCAAGATTCCACTTTAACATTCAAGGATGTAATTTTTATCACCATCGAAAAACTCCGGTAGATAAATTTTGGTACTAAGGAAGATCCATAACCAACATTAATTAGCTTTACCAAGTCATTTAAAGAAATATAGGTATATAAGTATTTGTTTTACCCAACCTACATGTAAATTATAGGACTTTAACCCAATGTATCCACCTAAAACATCAGATTGTTTTAAGATCACCATGATTACAAACAGGATTCCAGAAGAATACATCCAACTCACAACACCAAATTTGATGAAAAACTTGATAAACTCATTATGGAATAATTCATTGAAGAATTAAAACACCTGAAATGGATAGATATTATTGTCCAAGTCAAAATTAATAATGTTCATATTATATTTTTCATCTACTTCAGATATTTCAATCAGCATTGTCCAAAAGAAGATTTCCCATTTCTAATTACGTAACTCATGATTGATGAAACATATTACTATCAATATCTCTACATTATTCATAGTTATTCATGGTATAAAAAAATATAAATAATCCCTAAATATTAATAAAATATATCTTTTAGGTAACCCCAAGGGACATACTGTTATCATGTGACACATTTCAGTTTAAGGAATGATAACACTACATATCAATGTGCTATGAATCTTATTTTCAAACCCTCCCATGGAAATTTAGTTGAATGATAAGTTGCTGTTTTAGTAGTGGAATCCTTCCATACCTTAAATCATCTCCTATATTTTGAGACTAATTTTGAAAAACTATGAAAACACAACTTAAAAATGATACCCTTCGAATGTATTTTCAGTGTTACCTCAGGAATGTTTCTTGGATTCATTTTACACCATCAAAACATTTCAGTTTAACCAGATAAGACTAAGGCTATACATGACATGTCAAATCCATGAAAAGAATAGTTGAGTGGAATATAAGGGTTATTTTCCTAAATCTAATGATTTATAGAAAATATTTCATGTAAATGCCTACATTTCTCCAAACTAAAGAATAAAGGAGCCACTTATCATTGGGATGATTACTTTCAAGAAACCACTTATAGTATAAGGCCCCATCCTTATAAATTATATAATCTTGAGTTAAGTGAATAATTTTAGTTTTAATAAAGTTAAGGATAATTTTAGGTTTATAGATTTAGAGAATTAGGCTATAACTATTACATTAGATCTCAAATACTAAAAATTAGACACTTCTAATATATCCATTAATACTCCTTAAATAAAACAAGAACTCTTTTCTTGATAAAAAACTGCTTGAATTCATCCTTTATCTTACCCTTCCTTATACCCTGTGAAAAACATTTGAAAAACCTAGGATGAGCATAAAAAGCTCAATAAGGGACAAAAAAAAAAGAAAAAGAAGAATATTATTCTAGTTAAAACATGGTAACCCATTTAATGTTATTTGAAAAAATTAATGAAAACATTTTCACATGAATAATTCTCATAATATTTCCTCAAAGAAAAATAAAATAAAAGTGATAGTAATAAATTAAAACTAATTTACATGAATTAGATCATCATATACATAAAATTATTTCAAATATCTTCCAATTGGGGTAACCATATGGTTGACTTCCAAATTAGAGATCTATAATGGGGATCATCCTTCATATAAGTTATATCGGGCTCACCCGTGAGATATAATGGGGATCAACCAATCGTATAAGCTATGTTAGGCTTACCCATGAGCTATAATGGGGATCAAACCTTCTTATAAGCTATATTGGGATAACCCATTTCATATAATTATCATGTACCATTTCATTAAGAAAACATGTTCATCACAAAACCCCTTTTTTGAAAGCATCTTCAAATCCCATATTAAAAACATTTCTGTATAAATATACCATTTTTATTTAAGAGTGATTTTCAATATCATGATACCCAAATAAAGGAATAAGGGATTTATTTTAATTTTAAATGACATTAATCCTTATAGAATAATCTAAATATCAAATAACGGTTATGGCGGTAGAGAAGTCGTTGTCACCATATATGTTAAAAAAATTCTTTTTGTCATTTTGTAAAGAAAGTAGAACTCTTAATATAAAGAAATTTATTTTTAAAACATTGAAGGAAATTCAATATTGACATAAAATTTCTTGTATATTCTTTTTATACCCATATAAATAAATATTTAATTTAATATTCGGACGAAAAAATTTTATAATTAAATAATTAAATGTTCAAGGGGTCCCATACCACTTTGAAAATTTAAATATTAATCTCCATGATTTAATAAATAAAGTTATTATAGATAAAATATGGATATGAAATTTCATAGTGTCTGTATATACAACTTATAAAAGAATAAAAATGCAAATTATCAAGAAATGCCTCAATGAAAAGAGATTGAGACGAAGTCCCTTACCTTGAATCTGACTTGTCTCATTCGTTCATTAATTTTATGAATAATAAACATAGGTTAATTTATACTTTATTTAGAAACTTTTAAATATTATTATTCGTTTTATGTCACTTATTAACAAGTTATATAAATTAGTTAATTGCTTGAGTTCATATCAAACATTTTGTTGATGTTCCGTATTTGAGTAAAAAATTAACTTGTTTTGATGAAAATTATCCATGTAGTCATAACTCAATTATCTCCAGAATATTTTTAATGATTTAAATATATTATATATACAGTATAAATGTATTTATAATATTCCATAACATTTTTATATAAGAAATTAAATGCACCGTTCAGGGAGATAGTAGGTCGTACGTACGCATGAACACAACTTTCTTTTCTTTGTCATATTAAAGGGGAAAAAATAAAAGATATATAGGTATATTATAATTCTATATAATATATTTATTATATATGTTACATAAGTTCATTAATTATATCCTTTATATCTTTAATGTATGTCATGAACGATTCATATCACTTTGAGGGGTCGGTAGTCCACACTTCCTCAAATGAAATTATCATATTTACACATTATGGAAAGCATAAATGTATGTTGTAAATAAAAATTATAGAAGAATTGAGAAAATATAAATATATTATATATCATATATAATTATAGTTCCATTATAATTACCACCATGAGAGGAGTTAGGAGAAAATTGAACAATCATGGTTTCGTGAGGTAGTAGTTCATCGTACACATAAATAGTATGTTTTATATCCATAAGATGGAGGTGTGTGTAAGTGTAGGTAAAACCACTAGAATAAAAAAATCCTTGTATATTTTAGATACTGGTTTTGTTATAAAATAATTGAATGAAAAGAGTGTATGGGGTGGAGAAGGAAAATAAAGGAAATGAGCTCGAGAGAAGACATTACCTCAAAATTGGGTAACTCCGTTTGATTTGAGCCAAAAGGATTCATTGAGTTGCCTTCTACACATGGTAAGGATTCTAGTAGTAAGTAAGGGATGTTGTGAGATTATTTGAGAAGAAATTTGGAGAGCTTAGGGTCTTGAGAGGTGAGAGTAAGTGGGAATAGGTGGTGGCCCTTTATAAGAGGGAGGATGGGCACTATAGGAAAGTCATGAAATATTATTTTATTATAAACTGATTTTCAATTTATAATGGATAAAAAGTAATATATTTAGAGTATAATATGTGTATGGGTATAAATAATCTCAAAAAATATGTTTTATACAAGTTTAGTTCAAAAATATAATCTTATCTTTTGGATTTAACCCTCTGTTAAATAAATTAACTCTTACCATGTCTTCTTGTATTTTTACACTATATGATTAATATAGTTACTATAAAATGAAAAAGAGAACCTAAAGTGGATCATTAATGAATATTTTATCATTATATAAGTTATTTGGATGAATATAATATTTTTATGACTATTATATCATTTAATAAAATAATATTTTTTTTAAAACTCATTTATGTCAATTTTGACACTATTTAGTAAATGATTTTTGTTAAAGTCATAAAAACTTGCTTCCTTAAAACCAAAGGCATTAAATAATCCCTAACATGTCAATGTCATCCAAATTTTTTTCATATGACAGAAAAATGTTTACATTACATTTAATTTAATATTTATAATATCATTTATTTGAATCTTTCATTAATAAGGTAATCACTACATCATCATTGTGTCATAAATAAATAAATTTATTTAATGTATAATTTTTTAAAATAAAATACCATGATGTAAGAATTTTTTTTAGATTTACAATGACTATTTATATTGAAATAGATCAGTTATATAACCCTATATTTAAATTGTTTTGTAAAAAGATACATGTTAATGTTATATTTTTTTCTTTAAATTAAATATTATAAAATGTCATTTTCACACCCAAGTGGCTCCCAAATTCTAAAAGTTCGTCCTAATGATGTTCTTTGTATAAAATAGCTCATCCAATAGGATTAGGACACATTTTAGGATATTTTTATATTTTTATAATTTTATTTTTTACCCTTATTTACCTGATTTACCCTTTAACCATGGTAAATAAATATTATTACTAATGTTACTATTCATAATGTAAAAAAATAAAGGGTGCCAATTTAATTAATTTATACCTTATAATTATAAATATGGAATCCACTTTTCCAAATTAAAAACACAGAATTGTAATAAATTAATTTAAAATTAATTCTTGTGGTCAAAACCAAAAAATGAGTTTTTAAGAAGTAAAAACTATCAAAAGATTGTCATGTGTTTATGTCCAATTAAAATTTGAAATATTTTTAAATGACCATAATTATATTAAATGATAAAAACATAATCCAATTAAAATTTAAAACCCAATTATAAGGACAATATAACTATATTAATAAATTATATGAAAAGGAAATTTTGAATCAAAATCCAGTATTTTTCACTATTCATTAAAAAATGAATTTTTTCCAAAACAAAATAAAAGTAAATTTTGATGCTCTATTCTAAATAAGATATTTATTTTATCACATAGAACATATAAAAGCAACAAGACTATTTTTAAAAAGAGTTCTCCATCAAAAGGTAGTAAAATGACCTTTTAAAAATATTAGATTATTTTATGCTTAAAATTGGACTCATTCTCATTTTAAGCCTCTAAAATTCATTGGATAAATGTATAAACATTTAAAAAATATATGTAAAATCATAATATAGTTAATTATATTCATTCCTTATATTACAATGTCTAGGAATTAACTACCATTTAAAATAATAATAATATTTTTATTTTATTTTTTGGTATAACTCAGTGTTGTGTGCAACATAAGATTTTGGAGAAACTCGTTATTGCATGTTAGGTACACTATCGTACATAGTGTCCCCATTAAAATAAAATTATAATTAATTAAAAATATTTATAGATATGAAAATCAATTATTCTATAAATACCTGGAATGTTACATCATTCCCTCTTTTGGAAATTGCGTCCTTGAAATTTTAAAATTGGGCTCAGAAACTTCATTGAAAACCCCACACCATAAAAGGAGTCAATAAAAATATCACTTTAAAAGAAAGAAATAGAAGTACAAAGTTCACCCAAGATAAGACATACTAGGATTCCATGTAGTAAAACATGGACATAGAAGAGAAACTTACCATCTTTTTCAGATAGAGAGAGATATAAAACATGATTAGGATAATGTTAACAACAAGAAAACCATAAACTTTTGATGGGTTAAATGGTATTTTATTTACTAGTAGGAAAAGTAATTGGATTTTTTTTGTTTTAATTTACTTTTCAAAATGTTGAAGAATTTATTTACGAGATCGACTAAGAACATAAGGAAATATAATTACTTGTCAAGTAGAGTTTCATCCTTTAATAAATATCTACCATAAACTCATTTTTTCTCCAAATGATGAGTATTTAAGATGACTTGGTCACACCTAAAGCACTAGAATCAAATTCTACAAAATCACATAATCCAAAAAAGATAAAAAATATATTTCCCTTGTCTTTACACATCAACCAAAACCAAAAAAGGTTAGTACAAGATCTGATAATCTCCAAAAAGGATAATCCTTTATAAAAATAAATACTACTCTTAATCTCCATAATTCAAAAAACAATACCCAATGTTAAACAAAGACCATTAAATAAAAATTATCCTCAAAATTATTCAATGTAATACAAACTAATATTAAAACCCAAAATTCATATGGATTTGATCACCTAGTCTTCCACGATAAATCTTAACATTTATTTCCAAATAACATCGACTACTCTTAAAGTCACATACGTAAAGTAATTAAACTAATCACATATTATCCATGAAATGTTAATCATTCCCATAAATAAACCAAATCACCATCTCTCCACAACAAAAACATATATTCTTATAAAATAAAATTCAACCATTATTCCTCAAATGAAATCCCGTAGTATTTTATTTTCATTATGTGTATAGTGTTCCCAAAAGAGCGAATGTCTTCCAAAATAAAATTTAACACTTAATCACCAAATCATTTTTCTGTACTAAGGATATCCATTTGATAAAACATAAGTTCCTAAATTCAATATATTCTTGATCTATAAAATCATTTAACTAAAAACAATAATTCATACTAACTAGGTACTTCATGCAGGGAATTGGTAGGCGATAAAGCATTGTCACACTTCAGTTGTGGGTTCGTTTTCCATGGCCTTGTCCGATGCGACAGGTTTTCACCCTTTCTATAGGTTTTTATTTTTCTAAAACTATATAATTATTAAAACATTTCCAAAATAAGTTAAAATCTTCAAAAATTACAATAACAAAATTTAACCTCAAGTATATCTCATGCCTTTCATTTTTCATCTCAAAAAGTAGTAAACCATAATTACCTCAAAATCAAGGATCATATAAACCATAAATATTATTTATAATTATACCAAAAAAATAAAAGATAATTCTTCCTCAAATAGATTTTTCACATACCAAACTTTAGGGTTACACATACTAAAGGAAAGTCTTTCAAAGTAATCCCATCAACAAAAGAACATTACAATTTTTAAATATTCTATCACCCATAGATCTAACATAACTATAGAATTTATAAAATGTAGATATATTAATCATTTATCATTCTTCATGATCCCTTAACCATTTTTTTACAACTTATTCTGTAATACTTCTTTCTTACAAACAAAATAATGAATCATGTCCCAAGATTCAATAATTTCAAAACATGAGACAATAAATAATCCATATCTTTCATATTTCATTTTTAGTTTCCTCATATTCAAATGGAATAGAATTAGGTATTTTAAAAAATATTTTTTTAGGGTCCTACTTATCCCATTCTCAAACCATCATCATCGGAAATCTATTTTCATAATGACCATACTCCCCACATTTAAAACATTCAATTGGTAACTCATAAATAACTTCTTTATCTTTTCTAGAGTAAACTGAACGCTTCCTGTTTCCATGGAATGTTATTGCTTTATGACCTTCATTACCACATCTATAAAATATTCTTATCCCTTTGAAACAACTTACTATGTGTTTCTTTACACATCCCGGACACATAGGTTGCTGAATATACATACCTTTATGGTTATTACCTTCACTTAAATAGGGATTCATTTCTCGCATATATGATTCCTTAGAAAAATAAACAAGGTTCAATTAGTCGATCATGACCCCAAATAGTTGGTTAAGAATAACCACAAGTGTTCTCATTTTGGATCCTCTTTCATTAAATTGCTTATTCAGAAAACCACCATAGTTTCCTTCACATCCATTGTTACATTGATGCCTGCTACTTCAAGCCATTTTCTAAAATCAAAAGAATCAGTGTGAGTATATCAGTAAAATAATCATATACTATCTTATAAGGTGGGTAAACACTAAGAAAACTTATTCATGTTATCGTAAACTCATTCAATTTATCTAAAATAAAAATTTATATTTCTAATATGATAACTGTTGTGGTTATATAAAACATGTCACTTATGCTTAAATAACACCCTAACCTCTAAATATATCTAAAAAGAACATTGATACCAACTATAAGTCCCCTAACTTACACATTACATAATATATATTTAAGTAAATAATTTGAATTTTAATCATGTCAAGGATCTTTTCAAGTTTAGGGATTTAGAGAACTAGGCCATAACTATTACATGATATCTCAAATATTTCAAAGTAGACACTTCTACTCTATCCATTAAAAAAATCCTAAAATAAAACAATAATTATTTTCTTGATAAAAATCTTCTTGAATTGTTACATTTTATTACCCTACCTTATACCATGTGAAAAAACATTTAAAAAACATGATATGAGCATAAAAATTTCCATAAAAGACATAAAAAAGAAAAAAGAAAAATATTACTCTAGTTAAAACATGGTATCCCATTTAATGTTCTTTGAACAAATTAATCAAAACATTTTCACATGAATAAATCTCAAAATTTTTTCTCAGTGAAAAAAATTAAAACCAATAGTAATAAATTAAAATTAATTTAGGTGACTTAGAACATCATATACATAAAACGCTTTCAAACATCTTCCAATTGGAATAACCATATGGTTGACCTCCAAATTGGAGATCTATAATGGGGATCACCCTTTGTATTGTTAGAGTTAGTGTCCTGATAACTGACTATTTATACTTTTATAACATGAATGTACACTTATTATATATTGTTTATTGTTCTGCAAAACTATAATATAGTAATTCCCTGGAATATTTGTTGCATTAATGAGGTCATGGCAGATCCCCACTGTGATGAGAACCTTGAAATGCTATAACAATATTCTTAAATAAAGTTTAACAGTTAGATGACATACTATGATAGGACACATTGTATACAAACCGTCATGTGTGAGTACTCGTAAGAAGACGAGACTCTCTCTCATGGAGTGCGCACATGGTAATCTCCATGATGGGAGATTATGAGAAAAGAACCACCAGTAGTAATTCTGTGTGTCTTGGTTTCATTGGAAATTGTTATCTATGAGCATGTGTAATGGTCCTTAGACTGGAATATTATCATTAACTCATGTCAGGACTCTCACACTTATATTTTCTAACAAAAACCGCCACAAAGACAGTTGGTGGGAAGTAGGGTACATTGGGTGCGTCACAAATGACATGTTGTTAATGGATAAGTCATGGAAGGATTTGTCCCTTACATATTTATGGAAATAGATATCTTAGGTAATTTGATTGAAAAAGAACTATCACCAAAATTCCATGGTCATGGTATCATGACGATTTTATTTCTAGAAGTCAAAGAATGATGGATCAAACATATAGGTTTATGACACTACCATGAAACTTGCTTGATGAGATATAGAGACAAAGGGATTAAATTACACGGTAAGCATTCGTATGAGGTGACACGTCAATACAGCGTAAAATTATTTCTCTTGGTTTCCTTAACCCGTTGTTAGACAATAATCTTGGACTTTAGGCAATCCCACCTAATGCCAATGAGAAAGAGGCCTAGAGGGTCACACACTATGTGTATCCAAGAATCTCAAGTAAAATAAAGATTATTCCCGTATGTGGTTTAATAATTATTCAAGGATTCCTAAATCGTTTTAATGTTGGAGGAAGAATAAAATGAAAACAAGATATACATGTCCTGCACATTGAATTTACACACCGTGTCGTTTTAATTTTGGAAAGTAAATGAAAAACAAGTACACGCCGTGTATTAATGATTACACATCGTGTAGTTTTTGCAGTAGGGATTTTGAAGAAATAATATTGTTTTATTAAATGATATTTATTATAATTAGCGTGGGATCATGTCAAGGAATTAATGATTCGACATGGGGTTTTTCAATAAGAGTTAAGGAAATAAATAATTCAGGAGAATTCTCTCAAGGATGAAAGAAATCCTTCCCCCAAGAACGCTCTCAAGACAGAGAGAGATCCTTTTCAATCAGATCAAGGCAATCTAAGGCAGACAACGCAAGGAAATTTTTCTCCACGCTAGAACCTGAAGATTCCTTTGGCGACATCCAGAGATATGTGGTGCACGTGTGGATCACCGCTAGAGTAAGTTTACACTTGGCTTCTGCGACGCAATGATGAATCACATCAAAACGTGATCAGAAATATCAATGAAGAAAGAATAAAATAAAAGGTACTTCTTATCAATTAATTAAATTAATTATAATCAACTTGTGATGATCCTCTTTTTTTTTCTGGGACTATTCTTCTTCTTTGTTTATTTCTGTGATTCAATTCGTGGAGTCGGGTATTTATCATTGTACTGATCCCAGATTGATCATTGCTTATGAAAAAATCCAAGTGGGCACATCCACCCACAAGATTCCGCTGCGCTCGGGACCTTCAATTGGTATCAGAGGCGGTCACAACATTGATTATAGTTATTTAATTTCTGTTGACAATTTACACATTTATATTTGATTCAATTCAAGATAAATCATTCTATAAAACTGAATTAATGAGATCTGTTCTTCCTTCTTCTTTTCTAGATTCACACAACAGAAACAACCTTTTAATTTTAATTTTGATTTAAATAAAAATGAGGAACTCATCCGGAGGAGCCGCTCATTTTGTCTGTACAACACAGGAATACACGCACGTGTAGTGAAAACTACATGCTGTATACTTAGGTTCAACGAACTGGTACTGGTCCACCAAACCACGCCATGTGAATTGAGCATAACTAAGTTTTTTAATACACCATGTTGACGAGAACTGAACGTCGCGTGGAAACCGGAATACATGGCATGTATGTTGAATCAACAAGACGTGTAGTCCGATCCGGCCCAGGTGAAACTTTTTACAAGGAGAAGTCATGTAATCGCGTACATGGGATTTCCAGGCCACTAACCGTGTAACAAGGAAGTACACGCCGTGTTAGATTAATCTACACGCTTTGTACTCCAAAATTTACAAAGTACATAAAACACGCCAAAGCCCCTGGTGTGTACTTTGGATAAAGGGTTAAAAAAAAATACACACCGTGTAATATAGCCTACATGCCATGTAATTTACAGAAATGGAATTTCACCAGGTTTTGTCCAAAGTAGAAAGACCTATAAAAGGAATATGGATGAGAAGAATCTCAAGGAAATTCAGAAAGGAATTTAAGATAAAGAATTGATTAATTATAATATCATAATTAATTGAATTCAAGCGCGACTTATCTTGAATAAAAGAATGATTAAAATAATTTGAATAGCAAATATGCATAAATGTCGTTGCATGGTATGGATGATCATGAGCTCAACCAAAGACCCTTTATGTGTGTATGGTTTCATTTAAATTTATTTAATTTAAATTCGTTGGCCTGCGAGCCTTCTTCAAATAAAATGTAGGGCCTACATGCCCATGGATTCTTTAATGTAAACCCTATGTAATGGAGGATCTCCCAAGCTAGAGGAGATGATTCAAAATCCGAAACTGAGGTGAAACAAACCCAAGAAGATACAAAGGTGGACAAGTGGGAGCTGAAAAACATGAACCATTAGGTTCAAGGTGTTTTCCCTAGGTCAAGGTTATCTTATCAAAACCATTAGATAAGCTAACTAGTAGAAGCTCAGAATCACGCCATCTTATTTTATTTTTGTCTAATTGCATGGTTTATTTATTTTGTATGTGTTGTCGCGATAACATAGTTAATGAAATAAATAAGCATGAAAATATAGAATAAAATAAAAACCAGACTATGCGTAAACATTATCAGAACATGGTTAATCACTTAAGAAAACATCACTTAATATTAACAAGAATTTGATAATGTGAAACTATGAATAATGGAATAAAATCCCTCAAATACCATATTAATTCAGACCAATCCTTCCATTACTTGATTAAGGGAAAAACTCAATAAAACTATGTGTTTGACCAACACTTGTTGGGACACTTACTTTTATAAAGGAATCTCTTATGAAAGTTTCAGGTTGACTTAAACATTTTACATCAAGAAGAGCAGCCCTTGATAGACTTTTTATAAAATGGAGGAAAGTGTTGAGGAAATCCAAGTCAAGATTTTAGGATTGGGGAGTCCACTCAACAGATCAAGGAGCTGTAAGCTCACAGTTGGCAAAGACCTGCCTACCTAAATACCTTTAAATAGCTTGGCCAACCCTTGTTGGGGTTATGCGAAGGGGAATATGAATCCTTGCCACTAAAATGTCTTAGCGACTAGGCATTCCTGGTTCAATGGTGGGGGCCATTGGGAAATGATAAAATAGTGGGGGAATTAATAAATTCATTTATTATTTTTCATAAAATGTAATAAAATGGTACTGATAAATCTGGTCTTTTAATTTGTCGAATCAATATGAAAAACTCATCAACCACATTTTCTCTGCGATCAATTCTAGATAAAAACAATATCCTCACTAGAAGTAACTTTCAGGAATGGTTTAGGTGCCTCCAGGTTATCCTACGCCATGAATGAAAGTTTTACATGCTGGAGTCCTCACTTCCTGATTTGCCTGCCCAAGGGGCGAGTGATGAAGATTTCCTGGTCTATGATCAACATTTGAAAAATGCACACAACGTTCAATGTTTGATGCTATCATCAATGGGTAGTGAGATCATGAAGTCTCATGAAGACATGGATGCATATAGAATACTCGAGCACCTCCGTGGTCTATACCAAGAGAGAGAAAGACATGAAAGGTTTGAGATATCCAAGGCTCTATTTCAGAGCAATCTTGGAGAGCGTTCCCTAGCTGGGCCTCATGTAGTCAAGATCATTGGCTACATTGAGGACTTAAAGGTTCTAGGGTTTAAACTCCCTAAAGAACTAGGTACCGATATCATTCTTGCATCACTCCCCTAGAGCTTATGTAACTTTGTTGTAAATTTAAATATGAACAACATTGAGAAGTCTCTATCTAATCTTCTTATCCTCATTCTCCAAGTGGAAAATTATATGAAGCGTGAAAATCCTTATATCCTTATGGTGAATAAAAGGAAAGGGAAGGAAAAGAGTTTTAATCCCAAAGCTTCTTCAAGGCCTTCCAAGAAAAGGAAGATCAAAGGGGAGGCAAGATAATAAGAGGCTGTTTGTTTCACATGTGGCAAGAAGGGCCACTGGAAAAAAAACTACAACGAGTCAAGGAAGCCAGGGGAAGATTTAGGTGAGTTTGTTATTGAATGCAACCTATCTATTTTTACCAATTGGGTATTAGATATTTCTTATGGTTCTCATATCTGTATCCAAATCCAAAAACTAAGTAGATTCAGAAATATTGACCAAGGTGAGGTGGATCTGCGAGCAGCCAATGGAGCCAGACTCGCTGCTGTAGCTGTCGGATACTACCACCTCACATTTCCTACTAGGATGGTCTTGTTGTTAAAATGATATTATTATGTACCCTCTATAACCAAAAAAAATTATTTTAGTATCCATATTAGATATTGATGGATTCATCTTCAAGGTTAGAAATGAATGTTGCTACTTTTATAAAGATAACATTTTTTTGGTAGGGCACATTTTTATAACAACTTTTAAGTTCTAGACTACACAAAACAAGTAATGGAAATCGATGACAATGTTAATTCACATGACTCATACCATACCCAACTTTGGAATCACCAGTGAGGTCATGTCAATGATAAACATTTGACAAAATTACATGAAGATGGGTATTTAAATTATTTCGAACTAAAACCACTTGGTGTATGTCATGTGTGGATACAATGAAAAATGGCCAAAGCCCCATTTAGTGGGAAAGGTGAAGGGGCTAAAGAGCTTCTAGAATTAGTTCACACAGATTTGTGTGGACCATTTCTAGTTAAATAAAGGGGAGATTTCTTGTACTTCATAACTTTTACTGATGATTTTAGTAGACATTGATATATTTACTTAATGAGGTATAAGTCAGATTCTTTTGATCGGTTCAAAGAATACAAGAATGAATTTGAGAACCATATTGGTAAGAAGATTAAGAAACTCTTCTCATACAGAGGATGAGAATATCTTAATCAGGACTTAATTTATTTCTTACAGGAGTTTGGGATTCTATTTCACCTCACCCCTCCTTACATGCCATATTGGAATGGTGTAAGTGAAAGGAGGAACCGCACCATGTTGGACATGGTGAGATAAATGATGAGTCATGCAAGTCTTCCATTATCCTTTTGGGGATATTCATTACAAACAGCAGCACACATACTAAACCAAGTACCATCTAAATCGATAAATGGTATTCCATACGAGTTATGGAGTGGATGAAAAGCCATGTTGTCAAATTTACATGTGTGGGTAGAGAATAATTTGTCAAGTCCTCTTCAGGTAACAAAATTGCACCCTGAGGCACAAAGTGTACCTTTATAGGATATCCCAAGGAAATAAGGGGATATTACTTATAAAACCCCTCAGATAAAAAGGATACAATGGAAAGACATGCCATATTTCTTGAGAGGGAGCACATATCCAAAAGAGATAGTGGGAGAAAGATAGACTTCGATGAATTCGAGGCTCATGATACAAAAGAGTTGGTATAAGAACAGATTCCACAAAGCCCCATGGAAGAAAAATTTGTTCCAATGGCACAAGAACTGCGTAGGAGAACGAGAGTGGTGAGAGAACCAGAACGATATGATTTTTTTTCATTGAGGATGGTGATTCATTATTGGTTGAAAATGATGATACTCTTACATACAAGGAAACAGATGAAGGCATAGACGTTGCCAAGTCGAAGGAATCCATGAATTCTGAAATGGATTCCATGTGCCAAAACCAAGTCTGGATTTTGGTAGATCCTCCAGTTGATATAAATCCTATTGGTAAAAAATGGGTATTCAAGAAGAAACTGAACATGGATAAAAAATTCAACACCTATAAGGCAAGACTGGTTGCAAAAGGTTTTAGATAGCATTAAGGAATTGACTATGATGAAACCCTTTCATCGGTTGTGATGCTAAAATACATCAAAATCCTAATGGCCATTTCCACTTACCATGACTATGAAATATGGAAAATGGATGTCAAAACATCATTCCTTAATGGGAACCTCCAGGAAGATGTCTATATGACACAACCTGATGGGCTTGTGACTCCAAAGGATGCCAACAAGGTATGAAAGTTTTAAAAATCCATTTATGGATCAAATTAAGCATCAAGTTCATGGAAAATTCGTTTTGATGAAGCCGTAAAGGAATTTGGATTTGTTAAGAAAGAATGTGAGCCTTGTGTCTAAAAAAGGTTTAGTGGAAGTGCAATCGTTTTCTTAATAGTATATGTTGATGACATATTACTAATTGGAAACGAAGTACCTATCTTATAGTCAGTTAAGGTATGGTTGGATAAATGATTCTCTATGAAAGAATTGGGTGAGGCATCATATATTCTTGGGATCAAGATCCATCGTGATATATCCAAGAGAATGTTGGGCCTGAGTCAAAGTACATACATTGACAAGATACTGAAGAGATTCAGTATGTAACAGTCCAAGAAGGGATTGTTTCCAGTGTCACATGGCATTAATATTTCCAAAAAAATGTATCCTTAGACACATGAGGAAAGAAAGAAAATGGAAAGGATTCCTTACGGATTCACGATTGGGTCAGTCATGTATGGTATGCTATGTACAAGGCTAGATGTTACTTATGCATTAAGTGTGGTAGGAAAATATAAAGCTGATACAGGAGACCACCATTGGATGGCAGTCAAGATTGTCCTTAAGTATCTGAGGTGTACTAAGGATATGTTCCTAGTTTATGGAGGAGATGAGGAACTAGTAATTAGAGGACTTGTAGACGCTAGTTTCCAGACTGATCAAGATGACATGAAGTCACAAACTAGATACATCTTCAGTTTGAATGGAGGTGCAGTGAGTTAGAAGAGCTCAAAGAAATGTGTGGTTGCAGATTCTGCAGCAGAGTCAGAGTATATCGCAGCTTCTGAGGCAGCTAAAGAAGCAATATGGAGGTGAAGCTTCGTCCAAGAGCTGGATGTAGTACCTATCCATGGAGATCCTATCAAAATATATTGTGATAATACTGTAGTGGTGGAACTTGAAAAAGAGCCAAGGTCACATCAGAGGACAAAGCACATACTTCAGAAGTATCATCTATTGAGGGATTTTTCTCAGAGAGGTGAAGTTATAGTGAGCAGCATTTCCATGGAAGAAAATGTGGCAGACCCCTTGACTAAAGCCTTGACTCAGCAGAAACATGATCATCATGTGAGGTCTATCGGACTAAAAGTCATAGGCGGTTGTCTCTAGTCCAAGTGAGAGTTTGTTAGAGTTGGTGTCCTGAGAAACAACTGTTTATACTTTTATTACAGGAATGTAAACTTATTATATATTTTTCATTGTTCTGCATGACTATAATATAATAATGTCCTGGAATATTTTTCTCATTAATGAGGTCATGGAAAATCCCCACTATGATGAGAACCTTGAAATGCTATGACAATATTCTTAAATAAAGTTCTATGGTTGGATGTCATACTATGATAGGACACATAGAATAAAGACCATCATGTGAGATTACTCGTAAGAAGATGAGACTCTCTCTTATGGAGTTCGCACTTGGTAATCTCCAAGATGGGAGATTATGAGAACAGAACCACTAGTAGTAATTCTGCATGTCTTGGTGTCATCTAACATTGCTATCTATGAGCATGTGTAATGTTCCTTAGACTATAATATTATCATTAACTCATGTCATGACTCGCACACTTAGATTTGCTGACAAAAACCATCACGAAGACAGTTGGAGGGAAGTAGGGTACGTTGGGTGCGTCATGAATGACATATTGTTAATGGATAAGTCGAGGAAGGATTTTCCCCCTCCATATTTATGGAAGAAGATATCTCGGGTTCTTTGATTGAAATAGAACTATCTCCAAAATTCCTTGGCCATGGTGTCACAGAGAGTTTATTTCTGGAAGTCAAAGAATGACGGATCAAGCATATAGATTTATGACACTTCCATGAAACCTGCTTGATGAGATAATGAGACAAAGGTATTAAATTACATGGTAAGAATTCGTATGAGGTGACACTACAATGTGGAATCAACTTATTTCTCTTAGCTTCTTTGACCCGTTGCTAGACAGTAATCTTGGACTTTAGGAAAGCCCACCTAATGCAAACGAGAAAGAGGCCTAGAGGGTCACATACTAAGTGTATCCAAGTATTACTTTATGAAATTTAATAATTATTCAAGGAAGACTAAATAATTTTAATGTTGGAGGAAGAATAAAATGAAAATAGGATATACATGCCGTGTACATTGAATGTACACACCGTGTAGTTTTCATTTTGGAAAGGAAATGAAAAAGAATTACACGCTGTGTTTTAATTATTACACTCCGTGTAGTTTTTACAGTCGGTATTTAGAGGAAATAATATTGTTTTATTAAATGATATTTATTATAATCAGCATGGGCGCATGTCAAGGAATTAATGATTCGACATGGGGGTTTTAAATAAGAGTTAATGAAATAAATAAAACACGTAACACATTTATTTATTGTCAAAACTCTATAACCTCAAACCCGATTATAAATATCCGCACAACCCAAACACTTTTCTCTAATATTTGTGCACAAAAATTCAATAGAATTCTCTCAAGGCCGAAATAACTCCTTCCTCCAAGAATGATCTCAAGACTGAGAGATATCCTCCTCCATTGGATCAAGGCGATCTAAGGAGGAAAACACAAGAAAGGGTTTCTACACACTAGCACCCGAAGATTCTTTTGGCGACGTCCAGAGATACGTGGATCACATGTGGATCACCGCTAGAGGAAGTCTACACTTGTCTTCTGTAACGCAACGATGAATCATATCGGAACGTGATTAGAAATATCAAGGAAGAAAGAACACCATAAAAGGTACTTCTTATCAATTAATTAAACTAATTATAATCAACCCGTGATGATCCTCTTTTGTGGTTCCAAGACTATTATTATTCTTTATCTATTTTTGTGATTAGATCTGTGGAGACTGGCATTTATCATCATACTTATCCTGGATTGATCATTGCTAATGAAAAAAGTAAAATGGGCACATCCACCCACGAGCTTCCGTTGCGCCCGAGACCTTCACATATAAGATATATCAAGCTCACCTGTGAGATATAATGGCACTCAACCCTTTGTATAAGTTGTTTTGGGATCCCCAATGAGATATACTAGGTATCAAACCTTAGTATAAGCTATATGAGTCTCACCTTTTTCATATAATTCTCATGTACCATTTCATGAATAAAACACGTTCATCACAAAACTTCTTTCTTGAAAGATTCTTCTAAACCCATATGAAAAACATTTCCATATAAAAATACCATTTTCATTTAAGAACCAATTTTCAATACCAATATTCTAAACTAAAGTAATATGAGATTTATTTTTATTTTAAAATATATTACAACTTATAGAGGAATCCAAATATCAAATAACAGTTACGACAGTGGATAAGTTGTTGTCGCCGTATACATTAAAAACATTACTTTTGTCATTTTTAAAGAAAGTAAATCACTTTCTATAAAAATATCCTTTTTAAAAAATTGAATAAAATTAAATATGGACATAAAATATCATGTATTATCTTTTTATACCCATACAAATAAATATGAAATTTAATATCAGGAAGAAAAATATTTGATAATTAAATATTTAAATGTTCAAGGCGTCCCATACCACTTTGAACATTTAAATATTAATCTAAATTATTTAATAAATAAAATTATTATAGATAAAATAATTATATAAAATTTCATGGTATCTGTATATACACCTTATAAAATAATAAAGGTTCATATTATCAAGAAATGGCTCAATGAAAGGAGATTGAAACAAAATCCATTACCTTGAGTCTGACTTATCTCGTTCGTTCTTCAATTTCCTTAATAATGAACCTAGGTTAATTTATACTTTATTTATAACCATTTAATATTTTATTATTCATTTTATATCACTTACTAAAATGTTATAGCAATTAGTTAATTGTTTGACTTCATATCGGACGTTTAGTCGATGTTCAGTATTTGAGTCAAAAAATAAACTTGTTTTAATGAAAATTATCCACGTAGACATAAGTACATTATATAAATAATATTATATGTAAATATCAAATATTTATAGTATATATGTATTTATAATATTCCATAACATTTGTAGATAAGAAATGAAATGCACTGTTCATGGAGATGATAGGCCGTACATGCACATGAATGCTACTTTCATTTCATTGTCATATTAAAGGAATAAAAAATAAAAGATACATAGGTTAATTACAATTATAGTATAATATATATGTTATATATGTTAAATAATTTCATTAACACTCTCCTTTATACGTTCCATGTATTACATGAACGAGTCATATCACTTTGAGTGAGCAGTAGTCCACATTTCCTGAAATGAAATTATCATATTTACACATTATAGAAACCATAAAGGTATGTTTAAAATAAAAATTAAATAATAATAGAGACAATATAAAAATATTATATATCATATATAATTATAGTTCCATCATAATGGATACCATGATAGGTGTGAGGAGAAAATTGAACAATCATCGTTTCGTGAGGCAGTAGTTTACCGTACACAGAAACAATATGTTCTATATCCATTAGATAGAGGTGTGTATAGGTGTAGGTCAAAACCATAAAATAAAAAATAATAGTATATTTATTATAATGGTGTCATTATAAAATAGTTGAATAAAAATAATGCATAGGGTGGAGAAGGAAAATAATGGAAAGAAGCTTGAGAGAAGATGTTACCTCAAAATTGGGTAACTCCTTTTGATTTGAGCCAAAAGGCTTCTTTTATTTTTCTTATTCCCAAAATAATTCTACTAGGATTAAGGGAGGTATGTTCTAATCTCATTTTAGGAGAATTTTTGTGAGTTAAGAGGATTTATAGATGTGAGTAAGTGGGTAGAGTTGGTGGCCTTTCATAAGAGGGAGGAGGGACATTTTAGGAAAGTCCTGAAATATTATTTTATTATAAATTAATTTTAGAATTATAATGGATAAAACATGATATATTTCAAAGATAATATGATTATGGTTCTAAATAATCTCAACCAATATTTTTTAGACAATTTTATATCACAAATTGTACCATATCCTTTGGCTTTAACCCTTAGCTAAAAGAATTAACTCTTACCACATCTTCTTGTATTTTTACACTATATGGTTAATATAGTTACTATAAAATGACAAGAGAACATCAAGTGTATTTTTAATAAAATTTATAGAATTATATAAGCCATTTGGTCGAATATAATATTTTTATTTCTATTATATCATTTAATAAAATTGTATTTTTTTTAAAAACTCATTTTTGTCAATTTTGACACTATTTAGTATTGGATTTTTTTAAAGTCATAAAAACTTGATAACTTAAAAAAAAAGGAATAAAATCATCCCTCATATTTCAATTTCATCCAAAAAATTCGTGTATGACATCAAAATGTTTAAATTAAATTAAATTTAATATTTATAATTTCATTTATTTGAATCTTTCATTAATAAGGTAATCAATGCATCATCATTGTGTCACAAATAAATAAATTTATTTAATTTATAAAAACTATAATTAAAATATCATGAGGTAGGAAATTTATTTAGATTTACAATTACTATTTATAGTCAAAGAGTTATGTTATATAAACCGGTATTAAAATGTTTTTATTAAAAGATACGTTTTTATGTTATATTTTCCTTTTTATTAAATTAAATATTATAAAATCCCATTTTTCAAACCCAATTGGATCCCAAATGAAAAAATTTATTACAAAGGATTATTATGGTCATAAATATCTCATGATTACCAATATGGAATCCAATTTTCCAAATTCCAAACACAGAATTGGCAGAAATTAATTTAAAATTAATTCCCGTTGTCAAAACCAGAAAACAGGTTTTTAAGAAATAAAAACTATCAAAAGATTGACATGTGTTTATGTCCAATTAAAATGTGAAATTCCTTCCTATGACCATAATTTTATTAAATGATAAAAAATAATCCTATTACACATTAAAAACAATTAAAATGACAATCTAACTATATAAATAAATTAGATGAAAAGACAGTTTTGAATGAAAATCCAGTATTTTTCACTATTCATTAAAAAATGAATTTTATCAGAAAAATAACAAAAGTAAATTTTGATTTCCCACTTCTAAATAATACGTTTATTTAATAATATAGAACATATAAAAGTGACAAAAAAATATTCTTAAAAAGGGTTCTCTATCAAAAGGCGGTAAAATGACCTTTTAAAAATATTAGAGTATTTTATGATAAAAATTGGATTCATTCTGATTTTAAGACTCTAAAATTAATTGTATTAATGTAACGGCCCAAGATTTTATAAAGAAATATTCTTTTTAATTTTATTAATGTCTTGTGTTGTACGCTACACCAAAAGGAGCTTGCACAACACGCATCCTTGTCTTGCCTTGCATTACACGCAATCGCGACCTTCCTCGATAGCGTGTGTAATACGCAATACCGAGTTTCACTAAACAACGATGTGCTATTAAAATATTATTAAAACTAGCCGTTATGAATAGTAATAACCACTTTTTAAAATTATGTAAATCTTATTTTTCAAAATGAACTTCATTCTTGGATTCGGAGTATCGAATTTAGCCTAAGGTGAAATTTTGGTACTTTTCGGATAACTTTCATATTCTGATGAATAGTGAAAAATTACTAAATTATAATTAAAAACAACTTTTTTAATCGAAATAATTAATAGTGATAAATTATTAATTTGAGTGGTTTTAAAGTATATTTAGAATATATTTTTACAATTTAATACAATGTTGGTCATTGGTTGTAATTTCACATTTAAACCAGACATAATCAAGTGTCAATCTTTTGATATATATTGTTTCCTAAAAACACGCTATTTATTTTAACAGTGGGATTTAATTATAAAATTAATTAATGCAACTTCTATGTTATGAATTTGGTAAAATAGATTTCATTTTTGAATTCGGAACATGAAATATAGCTTAGGATGAAATTTTGGCATTGTTCTGAAAAACATCAATTTTTGATGAATAGTGAAACTACTAAGTGGTAGTTAAAAAATCTGAATTTTTCATAAAACTTAATTTTGCCGCTTCTGTGAATGGAATTTCGAAAATCCGAGAGACACGGTTAATATCAAGGACTAAAATGTGGTTCAATGAGATGAAAATAATTTTTTGGTGAATAGTAACTTTTTACTTTTTTACCGCGGTTAATAGTAAATAGGGTAACTAAGGGTAAATATGATATTACTATTACCCTAACACATGTCCTAATTCTATTGGAAAAGTGTAATTCGACCAAAAACAAACTTAGGAATAAAATATGACCATTTAGGCCCACTTGGATTAGATTAGGACATTTATTATTAATTTATTTAAAGAAAGGTTAAAATAGTTAAAATCAAAGTTTAATAAGTAAATCATTTTTAATATGGGGTTATACATAAGATAAATTCGATTGTAAATATTCATTAGAAATATAAAAAGATTTCCTACATGATGGTATTTTATTTGTAATTTTTAGACATAAAATAATTTAATTTATTTATGACACAACGATGATGCAGTAATTATCTTATTAATGAAATATTGACATAATTGATGTTATAAACACCAAAATAAATGTAATTTGAGATTTTTTATGAATTACACTACTTTTATAGGTTACTATGATATATTAATGTTGATTTAATCAACTTTGTTCGAACATTTAATTCTGTTATGACTTTCACAAAAATCATATATCAAATAGTGTCAAAATTGACACAAAATAGTTTTTAAATCAAATATTATATTATTAATTGTTATTGTATTCCTAAAAATCTAAGGTTCGGTCAAATGACTTAGATAAGGATATATATATTAATAATAAACAATTTGGGGTTCGTTTGGCATGTTATAGTATGTTTATTAACCATATAGTGAAAGAAAACAAAAAGACATGGTAAAAGTTAAATTATTTAACTTAGAGTTAAATTTAATTGATAAGGTTAAAATAATATCCTAAACTTGTCTAAATTCTATTGGTTGATAGGATTTCGACCCCTCCCCACCTTATATTTGAAATAAGACCCTTTGGAACCATTATAAACCGATTTTGACTTTAATATAAAATAATATTTTGAGATATTCCTAAGGTGCCCCTCTCCTCCCTTATAAAAGGGCACCTCCTTCCCCTCCTCCTCACACCAATTTGAGCACTCAAGCTCGGCAAACCCCTGCCAAAATCTCTTCTCCAATTCCCTAGTATCATCCTAGAGGTTCTGGTCTTCCTCAAAGACCAATTTTAGTGCCCTAAGAGGAGGTCTCAAAGAGGCACTTCAAAGAAGAGGTAATTACCGTTACCAATTCTTTCATCTTTATTTCTTCTTACACTTCTTCTTATTAGGTTGTTTCATTATGAAGTAATAACATCAGTATCACTCATATACTGATATGTTATTATAAGTATGAAACAACCCTATTTCACCATCTATCCATCCTACGGAAAAAGAAATCACCGCGCGTGCGTACGTACGGAATACCGTCTCCACACCGTGGTGTAATCTATTTTCCGTCACCACCTTAATTGGATGGGTATAAAGGTGTAATTTGTAACTATATATGATTTTTATAAAGTGATATTGATACTGAAATAGTATACATACACTTCAACACAATTCCACGACCATGGGAACGATATCATCGCTCGTGCGTACGTACGGACTACCGTCTCCACGACGCGATGAGATTCATTCTCAATGATTAACCATTCATGAATTATTATAAAGTATATATAATAAGTACTAATGAAATATATGACCTAATAATGATATTGGAATTATTTATATTTATATGTATGTCATCTACTTAATTCCATTCAATTCAATAACGAAACGAAAACAGCGTTCATGCGTACGTACGGACTACCGTCTCCATGAACGGTGTATTTCTTTCAATTTACTGATTTATTATATATGTATATTCTGAATATATATATATAAATCATGTTTTATATTCTGGAATTAAGTAATCATGATCTAAGTAATCATATGAATAATTACTAGTCAAAACATGGACGACAAATGAAACAATTTTACCCAAAACGCTCTTTAACATGGAATTTACAAAAGAACGGGTAATATAATGTCATAAGTGAACCATATATGATATAATAACAATGAATATGGTTCTTTAATAAGTCAATGACATTATTTAAATCATTATACAGGAGGTTCGGACACTTACGAAGCAAATCAGACCTAAGGTAAGGGGAAATATCACAATCTCATTTTTATCCGAGATTGTTTATACTTTGGCATTTACTGGGGTGTATTTTATCATCCACATCCATGTTTCCTAAATATGTAATATTATTTCCATCCACCTACAATTTTTTAAATCCAATTTTACCCTTCGGTGAATTTTTAGTAAAGGATATGAAAGGAATCTTTTGTCCTTTTTCGTACGAGATACTTTTTGACTTTTCCGACAAAAGTACGAAAAGAATGTTTTTTTTTATCTTATACGGTATGAATGGATTTTTAAAACATTATTTCCAAGTATCTTCCTTTACAACTTTCCAAGATTATTTTTAATCAACTTCTTTTATTTTAGAATTGTATGACATGTTATGAAAGGAAATGTGTTTTTGAAGCAGAAAGGATATTTTCCTCAAGAATGGATTTCAAGTGTTTTATCAAAATTATTTTCCATCTAAGATGATAAAGGGTTCTGTTTTTATCCCTATTATTACATGGATTTGATTATGTTGTGATGTAAATATTTTTATGAATTCCTTTATCTTATATGAATTGTTTTATGATGACATGTTGTTTAAGAATTCCATTTTTATTACATGGGTTACACTATGATGTATGGTTTATGATTATGTGGCACACATAAGAAAGGATTCATTATAAGATGGGTGGGACCTATATCTCCCTCCAATGCATTGGGTAAAAATTTTATATCTCATGAGATAGACATGGCTGAAATGGTAGGTTATACCGGTTCAGTGAAACAGGACTGAAACGAGGGTTACTCGATTCAGAAAGGGACTTTGTCCACTAAGATAGTCTTGGCAATGAGTCATGAATAACAAGAAATGATTCTCTATGATTATGTGTGTATTCCATAAAGTTCCATGTTTTATGTTATGATTATTGTGATTACATTTCACTTCCATGATTTATCCCATGTTATGAAATTATGCTCTCTTTTGCAGGTTATGATTTCCAAAATGTTATGTTCTTATGAATATGATGTGATTGATATTTCTTTTGTTTACCCTTACTGAGCATTTGAGCTCACCCTTTTATGTTTTCTTTTCCCCAGGATATAAAGAAAGGTTTTAGGTAAAAAAAAAGGAAGATCTTTATGGGAGATGTTGAAGATCTTTCACCACGATTAGAAGATTATAGTCCGAGTTTCCAAAGACACTAAACTATTACGGTCCTTGTGTGTGTGTTTTTGTAATGTACTAAGTATTCCGCAAAAGTAATGTAAAGTCCATGTACGTCAAGCTTCGGGTCTCTACAGTTGGTATCAGAGGAAATGTTTAGTCAACCTTTGGAAACTAGGATGCGAAAACGTTAGTGAGATCCCTAGAGATATTGCTAAGGTATGTCTAGGGATGCCCCTAAGGATAAGTATACGTATAGGATATAGTCCTAGAACTATGGTAACGATATTATATTAAACCCAAGATGTTATATATTTAAGTTACTCCCCCTTTATTATGATTTTTTCTCTCACACTATTCTTTTTGGATTTTAGAAAATGGCTGGAAACAAGGTGATTCACGATAATGGAGGATATGATGGACAATGGAATGATATTCTTCATGAGCAACCAAATGAAATGGGATTTGGAAGTCCAAACATCATCATTATGCCGAATCAGAAATCTCATAATATGATCAATAAAGTAAAATTTGGTAAGTTTCCTGACTCGGCTAATAAGAGAAAGATGGAGTTTCATGATGATCATAGAGGAAAGAAAGTTCAATTTCCCCTATGTAAATCATGTGGGAAGAGGCATCGAGGAGAATGTTTCAAAGGAACTGGAAGATGCTTTGGGTGTGGAAAAGAAGGACACAAAGCCAGTAAGTGCAAAGGAAAAGGTTCAGTTAACACCAGGGATGAGGATAATGGTATTGCTACGACATTAACAATGGTTAAATGTTTTAAATGTGGAATGTACGAGCATTATGAAAACCAATGCCCTAAGGGAAAGTCTCATGAAGAGAATCAGTATGGTCGTATGGGTAGTATTTATGTTGATGATGATGATGAGACTACAAATGATATGTGTGATTAAAGAATTGTTGAAGCTCGGTCAATGGTTTAAGAATGTAGTGGAATGATTACATGTTTATCAAGTGTAATGTTGTATAAGTAATCTCATGGTACTATGGGATAAAGAGACATCTAAGGATTGTTACATTGTTGTCTTTCCTTAAGTTTTGAAAGTATGTGATGAATGGTACCAGTATTTTTGGAAAGTAGATGATATGCGCATAATGAAGGGATAAGACGATAATGAGATGTTTGATTGTATGCATGAGCTCATGATTGATATAAGGACTATGTGATATCATGGTTTGAGTATATAGAATTTTGAGGATTTTGGTATGTGGAAAGTGTTAACTTTTAAATGCATTCATGTTTTCACTAAGGTTCAATGGGTATTCAAAAGAATACATGATTAAGGACTTTGAATGTTTGGAATGTGACCAACAAAACATATCTTATGATATATGGGGATCAACGATGGTATTAAATCTCTGGTAATCGTTTTCACTATGTTATGAGAGTGGACTGCAGTATTATGGATAATCCTAAAGATTGAAATGGATTATGTTGGACATAAGTGATTATTGTTTAAGGATAGAAGTTTTTTTTCGATATTATTGATGGGATGTTATAGTAATATAGTTTTAGAAAAAGGAAAACCTGCAGGACGGGCGATAGCCCATCGCATTAGACAAGGCTGTGGGAATCGAACCCACAACCAAAGTGCGACTGGCCTTTATCACCTACCACTGGCCTACAGGAAGTCCCTGTTTAGTAGAAACTAGTTCTATTATATTAAGCAGTATGATATATGAAGTATAAAGTCCATTTTAGGAACCATATATGATTAATCTTACTATAGACCGACTTATGTATATAATTTTTTCTAACCTTTTGTTTGAGACAGATGGAATGACCCGTCATTCTATCACATAATCTGCTAACACTTCACGAATAACAAATTCAACTTCATTTATTTAAGCAATGAAGTGGAAATTGTTCAAGGCACGAACAACAGTGAGATTGTACCAAAATAAAGTAAGTATTTATTCTAATTCAAATTTTCAACTTTAGGGAAATGATCTTGAAAACCAAAAATGTTGTCCTAGTGATCTTATACCTGATGAATCAGATGGTACCTTAGATCGTCACAAATTTATGGATTTGTGATTACTGGCCTTTCCATAGCCATGTTCTCTACCACTCTCCATCAGAACATGATGGTTAGATTTCTCTTCCATATCCATATTTTCACCTATGTGGAAACCCAATGATTAGTTTATTTGGGTAACCGTTACGTTTCATACTTTTGTTTTTAAAGATTGGTTTTGATATTCCTTTTTACGATGTGGGTTTCTATTAAAGAAACTTTCGAATAGTAAACCATTTATAACCCCGACGAATTTCGAGGGCGAAATTCATTTTAAGGGGGGTAGAATGTAACAGCCCAAGATTTTATAAAGAAATATTCTTTTTAATTTTATTAATGTCTTGTGTTTTACGCTACACCAAAAGGAGCTTGCACAACACGCATCCTTGTCTTGCCTTGCATTACACGCAATCACGACCTTCCTCGATAGCGTGTGTAATACGCAATACCGAGTTTCACTAAACAACGATGTGCTATTAAAATATTATTAAAACTAGCCGTTATGAATAGTAATAACCACTTTTTAAAATTCTGTAAATCTTATTTTTCAAAATGAACTTCATTCTTGGATTCGGAGTATCGAATTTAGCCTAAGGTGAAATTTTGATACTTTTCGGATAACTTTCATATTCTGATGAATAGTGAAAAATTACTAAATTATAATTAAAAACAACTTTTTTAATCGAAATAATTAATAGTGATAAATTATTAATTTGAGTGGTTTTAAAGTATATTTAGAATATATTTTTACAATTTAATACAATGTTGGTCATTGGTTGTAATTTCACATTTAAACCAGACATAATCAAGTGTCAATCTTTTGATATATATTGTTTCCTAAAAACACGCTATTTATTTTAACAGCGGGATTTAATTATAAAATTAATTAATGAAACTTCTATGTTATGAATTTGGTAAAATAGATTTCATTTTTGAATTCGGAATATGAAATATAGCTTAGGATGAAATTTTGGCATTGTTCTGAAAAACATCAATTTTTGATGAATAGTGAAACTACTAAGTGGTAGTTAAAAAAACTGAATTTTTCATAAAACTTAATTTTGCCGCTTCTGTGAATGGAATTTCGAAAATCCGAGAGACACGGTTAATATCAAGGACTAAAATGTGGTTCAATGAGATGAAAATAATTTTTTGGTGAATAGTAACTTCTTACTTTTTTACCGCGGTTAATAGTAAATAGGGTAACTAAGGGTAAATATGATATTACTATTACCCTAACACATGTCCTAATTCTATTGGACAAGTGTAATTCGACCAAAAACAAACTTAGGAATAAAATATGACCATTTAGGCCCACTTGGATTAGATTAGGACATTTATTATTAATTTATTTAAAGAAAGGTTAAAATAGTTAAAATCAAAGTTTAATAAGTAAATCATTTTTAATATGGGGTTATACATAAGATATATTCGATTGTAAATATTCATTAGAAAGATAAAAAGATTTCCTACATGATGGTATTTTATTTGTAATTTTTAAACATAAAATAATTTAATTTATTTATGACACAACGATGATGCAGTAATTATCTTATTAATGAAATATTGACATAATTGATGTTATAAACACCAAAATAAATGTAATTTGAGTTTTTTTATGAATTCCACTAATTTTCTAGGTTACTATGATATATTAATGTTGATTCAATCAACTTGGTTCGAACATTTAATTCTGTTATGACTTTCACAAAAATCATATATCAAATAGTGTCAAAATTTACACAAAATAGTTTTTAAATCAAATATTATATTATTAATTGTTATTGTATTCCAAAAAATCTAAGGTTCATCCAAATGACTTAGATAAGGATATATATATTAATAATAAACAATTTGGGGTTCGTTTGGCATGTTATAGTAAGTTTATTAACCATATAGTGAAAGAAAACAAAAAGACATGGTAAAAGTTAAATTATTTAACTTAGAGTTAAATTTAATTGATAAGGTTAAAATAATATCCTAAACTTGTCTAAATTATATTGGTTGATAGGATTTCGACCCCTCCCCACCTTATCTTCGAAATAAGACCCTTTGGAACCATTATAAACCGATTTTGACTTTAATATAAAATAATATTTTGAGATATTCCTAAGGTGCCCCTCTCCTCCCTTATAAAAGGGCACCTCCTTCCCCTCCTCCTCACACCAATTTGAGCACTCAAGCTCGGACAACCCCTGCCAAAATCTCTTCTCCACTTCACTAGTATCATACTAGAGGTTCTGGTCTTCCTCAAAGACCAATTTTAGTGCCCTAAGAGGAGGTCTCAAAGAGGCACTTCAAAGAAGAGGTAATTACCGTTACCAATTCTTTCATCTTTATTTCTTCTTCCACTTCTTCTTCTTAGGTTGTTTCATTATGAAGTAATAACATCAGTATCACTCATATACTGATATGTTATTATAAGTATGAAACAACCCTATTTCACCATCTATCCATCCTACGGAAAAAGAAATCACCGCGCGTGCGTACGTACGGAATACCGTCTCCACGCCGTGGTGTAATCTATTTTCCGTCACCACCTTAATTGGATGGGTATAAAGGTGTAATTTGTAACTATATATGATTTTTATAAAGTGATATTGATACTGAAATAGTATACATACACTTCAACACAATTCCACGACCATGGGAACGATATCATCGCTCGTGCGTACGTACGGACTACCGTCTCCACGACGCGATGAGATTCATTCTCAATGATTAACCATTCATGAATTATTATAAAGTATATATAATAAGTACTAATGAAATATATGACCTAATAATGATATTGGAATTATTTATATTTATATGTATGTCATCTACTTAATTCCATTCAATTCAATAACGAAACGAAAACAGCGTTCATGCGTACGTACGGACTACCGTCTCCATGAACGGTGTATTTCTTTCCATTTACTGATTTATTATATATGTATATTCTGAATATATATATATAAATCATGTTTTATATTCTGGAATTAAGTAATCATGATCTAAGTAATCATATGAATAATTACAAGTCAAAACACGGACGGCAAATGAAACAATTTTACCCAAAACGCTCTTTAACATGGAATTTACAAAAGAACGGGTAATATAATGTCATAAGTGAACCATATATGATATAATAACAATGAATATGGTTCTTTAATAAGTCAATGACATTATTTAAATCATTATACAGGAGGTTCGGACACTTACGAAGCAAATCAGACCTAAGGTAAGGGGAAATATCACAATCTCATTTTTATCCGAGATTGTTTATACTTTGGCATTTACTGGGGTGTATTTTATCATCCACATCCATGTTTCCTCAATATGTAATATTATTTCCATCCACCTACAATTTTTTAAATCCAATTTTACCCTTCGGTGAATTTTTAGTAAAGGATATGAAAGGAATCTTTTGTCCTTTTTCGTACGAGATACTTTTTGACTTTTCCGACAAAAGTACGAAAAGAATGTTTTTTTTATCTTATACGGCATGAATGGATTTTTAAAACATTATTTCCAAGTAGCTTCCTTTACAACTTTCCAAGATTATATTTAATCAACTTCTTTTATTTTAGAATTGTATGACATGTTATGAAAGGAAATGTGTTTTTGAAGCAGAAAGGATATTTTCCTCAAGAATGGATTTCAAGTGTTTTATAAAAATTATTTTCCATCTAAGATGATAAAGGGTTCTGTTTTTATCCCTATTATTACATGTATTTGATTATGTCGTGATGGAAATATTTTTATGAATTCCTTTATCTTATATGAATTGTTTTATGATGACATGTTGTTTAAGAATTCCATTTTTATTACATGGGTTACACTATGATGTATGGTTTATGATTATGTGGCACACATAAGAAAGGATTCATTATAAGATGGGTGGGACCTATATCTCCCTCCAATGCATTGGGTAAAGATTTTATATCTCATGAGATAGACATGGATGAAATGGTAGGTTATACCGGTTCAGTGAAACAGGACTGAAACGAGGGTTACTCGATTCAGAAAGGGACTTTGTCCACTAAGATAGTCTTGGCAATGAGTCATGACTAACAAGAAATGATTCTCTATGATTATGTGTGTATGCCACAAAGCTCCATGTTTTATGTTATGATTATTGTGATTACATTTCACTTCCATGATTTATCCCATGTTATGAAATTATGCTCTCTTTTGCAGGTTATGATTTCCAAAATGTTATGTTCTTATGAATATGATGTGATTGATATTTCTTTTGTTTACCCTTACTGAGCATTTGAGCTCACCCTTTTATGTTTTCTTTTCCCCAGGATATAAAGAAAGGTTTTAGGTAAAAAAAAGGAAGATCTTTATGGGAGATGTTGAAGATCTTTCACCACGATTAGAAGATTATAGTCCGAGTTTCCAAAGACACTAAACTATTACGGTCCTTGTGTGTGTGTTTTTGTAATGTACTAAGTATTCCGCAAAAGTAATGTAAAGTCCATGTACGTCAAGCTTCGGGTCTCTACAATTAATGTGTCAAAAATTAATAAAATATGTAAAATCATAATATAGTTAATTCTATTCTTTCCCACCAATACAACAGCTAGGCATTAACTACAATTTAAAATAATAATATTATTGTTTTATTTTTCGATATAACTTAGTGTTTTGTGCAACATAAGATTTCAGAGAAACCGGTTGTTGCGTGTTGGGTACACTATCATACATAGTGTCCCCTTTAAAATAATATTAATATTAATCTCAAAAATATTAATATATATGAAAATTTATTATTCTATAAATACCTAGGATGTTAGAGGCAATATGAAGAAGTATGTTTTGAGTCTAGAAATATTAATTCCCACATTTAAAGAAGAGACTCTCATTTTGTATATGATATACTTAGAGAAATCAATAGGAACATTACTCACATTTAAGAGTCATTCATGAAGTAATTTTTTTTTTATCTTTGTAGAACCTTTCTTGATTCTGAGACTCAAAATTCAAACATCGAGAAGAGTTTCATCGCAATAAGTTTTGAATATCATAATTGGAGACACTTCCTACACCATCACAATATCCATTTGGTCTCTAATGAATACCTGATTAAATACACCCTCAACTTCCCTATATGGACTAGGCTCTCGGTATGGTGATAAGTCTTATTAAAACATTTTGATATTATGTCGGTATCACAAAAATTGATAAAAGTCTTGACACTCGAAAATTTCCTTACATAGTATCCCTCTAAAGAAACCACACCATTGTATACTAAATTTCTTAATAAAGAGATTATATATATTCAAGAAGACCCCCATGGGAGTTTTATTTTAATGGTGTGTCTAAAATCCTAATAGGAAATATAATGTAAATTGTAACACCCTGACCCTAGTTACCCAGAATCGATGCATTATTACATAACATTGGCAAGATCATAGAAGATCAAGTCTCAAATGACCGATTAGTTTAGTAGCCTTGGAAGTAATAGATACATTCATAAGGTTTACATTACACCATAAAGTAAAAACCTTCAGCAACATAGTCTCCATAGTACACACTCATATCCCCTCAGACTATCCCTACAGGTCAGTCATAAAATACTTCTTCACATCTTGGGAAAAAAAATAAAACATAGAAAGGGGTGAGCTCAGATGCTCAGAAAAGATAACAATATAGCCAAAAATTTCATAAATAAGAAAAATCATTTAAGGCAATGTATAACTAAAAAAAATCCTTTTAAACTTAAACTTCAACATAATATGTAAAAAATAAAATGAAATAATTCCATTTACTTATTCACATGGATATTGTACTAGTCAAATAATCACATGAAATATCAATAACCAATTTCATAATGATGGAATGCATAATTCCAAACTATCATAACCACATAGTCAATGCCTCGTGCCAAGACTACAAATAAGATTTTGTTAAGGCCTTATGCCAAGACACTAGTTTGTCTCATGAGACCTACCGATGCATCAAGGAGCTATAGCGGGCTCCACTCATCACTTACTAAGTCCAATGCATTCCTCATATGAACAGGTTTAAACATAACATAAACATTCATATTAAAACTAGCATACGAAATGTCAATACTTTCTATATAAACCATGAATGGTATAAAAATAACACATCCACAGTCAAACATATCACAAAACCTTCAATACAATATGAAAGTTTTATATCATAATAAATCAACTTCAAATAAGCTTAAAATTCATTAAAGGATGTTGACATAGATGAAATCAAAACTATTTGAGAGAAATATCTATTTTTTTAAATCATTTAAAAGTCACATAATTATAAAAGAAAAAATTTACTTTGAAAATATTCTTATAAGCTTTTAAGGGAAGCTTAAACGATTTTATAACGGTGGAAAATATCCGCACCCGCTGTATAAGTTAAAAAAAATACATTCTTACCTTAATTTTGTCGAAAAGGTTAAAATAGACCTTCTTTGGAAAACGACGAAAAGATTCCTTTCAAAACATTTTATAAAAAGTAAAATGAGGGTATAAATGACTTTAGCCCATAGTCTAGTAAATAGTAAAAATGTTTTGGAATACATTTTTAAGAAACATGGATGTGGATGATAAAGAGGTCATAATAGATAATTACGTATAAACAACCTCGGATAATGAAGAGATTGTGAAATAAACCCTTACCTTGTACTTTTCCTTGGTCGCGGGTAGTTTAACCTCATTTATAATGGTGAAATAATTTAAATTATACAAGAATCATATACATTAATGTGATATCATATATGAACTTTTAACATTGCTTTGTTAATAATATCTTAGTATTATCTTAATTTCAGGTGTTAACTTACACGTTTTCTTTTATATGTTTTGTTACATAAGCCATGTTTGTTATGGATAGGTTGTATCTTATTCATATACAGAATGATATCAAGTCCTTAGAAATTATTTTTAATCATCAAATTAGAATTAGACTTGAATGGATATGATGGGGAATGAATCTCATCACGTTCGTGGAGACGGTAATCCGTATGTATGCACGAACGCTACATCCATTTTATTTTTCATTCTAAAAGGAATAAAAACCAAATTATACATAGGTATATTATTATTCCAGTATAATATAATATGTTATATATGTTACTTAAGTTCATTAGAACCATCCTTTATATGTTCCATGTATGGTATGAATGAGTCATATCACTTTGAGGGGGCAGTAGTCCGCACTTCCTCAAATAAAATTATCGTATATATATAAAACATGAAAAAAATAATGGTATGTTATAAAATGGAATTAAAGAAGATTATATAAAAATTAAATATCATAAATATCATATTTAATTACAGTTCCATCATAATGGCCACCGTGAGAGGTGGTAGAAGATAATTTGAACAATCATTGTTTCGTGAGCCGTTTGGTTTCCATCCACAAAAATATTATGTCCTTCACCCATTTGATAGAGGTGTGTGTAAGTGTAGTTATAATCCTTATCATAAAAACATCCTAGTATATTGAGGATACTGGTGTTGTTACAAAAGAAAATAATAAAAATAATTTAGGGGTTGGAGAAGTAAAATAAAAGAAAAGAAGTTAAGAGAAACCGTTACCTTTAATTTGGGTAATTCCCTTTGGTTTGAACCAAAAGGACTCTTGAAGTGCCTTATGCCTAAGGTAATGCTTCTAGGAGGAGGAGAGGGATGTATGGAGATTAATTGGGAAGAGTTTGGACTATCCAAAAGGCTTTATAGGTGTGATGAATTGGTTAGAAGTGGTGTCCTTTTATACGGGGGAGGAGGGGTTCTTTAGGAAAAACTGAAAGTATTTTTTATAATAAATTCATATTTGGTTTCTAATGGCTCAAAACTGGATTATTTAAATTCTAATATGTGGATAGGTCGATAACCACTCAACCAATAGGTTTTAGACAGTTTTGGGTCACTATATTAACTTTATCGTTTTTGATTTAACTCTTAGTTAAATAGTTTGACATTTACCATGTCTCTTTGTATTTTTATATTATATAGTTAATAAACTTACTATATACTTCCAAGAGACCCCCAAGTGGTCCATTATTGATATAAATATCATTATATAAGTCCTTTGACTGAATTTTATATTTTTAGGAATATAATATCAATTAATAATATAATATTTGTTTTAAAAACTCTTTTATGTCAATTATGACACTATTTAATAATTGATTTTTGTTAAAGTCTTAAAAACTTTATTAATTCAACAAAAATTCATTTAATTAATCCTAAAATGTTATATTAACTAATAAATTTTTTGGATAGCATCAAAACATTAAAATTTTATTTATTTTAACATTTATAATACCAATTATTTTATTCTTTCATTAATAAAGAAAATATTGTATCATTATTGTGTCATAAATAAATTTAATTATTCAATATCTAAAAATTATAAATAAAATTCCTTTATGTAGGAAATATTTTTATCTTTCTAATGAATATTTATAGTCGAAAATATAACATATATATCCTTATGTAATTTTTTTTCTAAAAGATATATGCTTATGTCATTTTTGTATTTACTTTAACTTAATTAATATATAGTGCCATTATCACTTACAAGTGGCTCCATGGGGTCCCAAAATTGACCCAAAGATTCCCATGGTTGGACATGTATCAAACAATAGGGTTAGGACACGTTTTAGGGTAATTTAATGTTATTATAATATTATTTTTTACCCTTATTTACCGGATTTACCCTTTAACCATCGTAAATAAAATATTTACCGAAATAATTATTCAAAATGTATAAAAATAAAAGTTACCTATTTAAAAAATTTGGACCTCCTGATTCTAAATATTGAATCCATTTTTCTAAATTCAAAAAATAGAAGTGGCAGAAATTAATTTAAAATCAATTTCCGTTGTCAAAACAAAAAGCGTGTTTTTAACAAATAATAACTATCAAAAGATTGACACTTTCTTATGTTCAGTTTAAATGTGAAATTAAGTCCAATGAAAAAAATTGTATTAAATGGTAAAAATATAATCTAATTATACTTTAAAACCACTAAATAGTATAATTTAGCACTACAAATTATTTTTATTAAAAAAGTTGTTTTTAATTAAAATTTAGTATTTTTCACTATTCATCAAAAACTGAATGTTTTCAGAAAAATACCAAAAATTCCCCCTAAGATAATTTTGATATTCTGAATTCAAAAATAAATTTATTTTACCAAATTAAAAACATAGATGTTTCATTTTTTTAATTTAAAATTAATCCCTATTATCAAAACCAAAAGGCGTATTTTTAAGAAACAATATCTATCAAAAGATTGACACTTGTTTATGTCAATTCTCAAAGTGAAATTACTTAAAACGACCAGAATTGGATTAAATGGTAAAAATGTAATATATTTATACTTCCAAACCATTAAAATTTATAATTTAGAACTATAAATTATTTTGATTAAGAAATTTGTTTTGAGTTAAAATATAATATTTTTCACTATTCACCCAAATATGAAAGTGATCAGAAAAGCACCAAAAATTTATTGAAACTAAATTATTATGTCCCGATTCTAAAGGAGAAGTTTATTTTGTCAAATTAAATTTATAAAAGTTTCAAATATTGGATTTAAAAAGGGTTCATCATTAAAAGGCGGTAAAAGTGCATTTTTTGAAATAAATATTTTTTTATGTGAAAAAAATGAATTTGTTCTTACATTATGTATAAGAAACTCATAATATGGATTCCAAAATTATAAGGATTATATATAGTTCAATATTTAGTTAATAATATTTATAAAATCTTTTGAATGACTATTTTGGTAAGTCGTGGTGCGCTTGAACTCAGTGTTGCGTGTAGTGCAAGTTATTAGATTACTTTGAAGAAATAAGGTACTATGAAATCTTAGGGTGTTACATTATTACCTCCTTCAATAAATTTCGTCCTCGCAATTTGATATTTTTTTTCGAAAATAAAAGTGTAACACCCCAAGCTTGCACGGTACACTTCTCTTTGAATAATACAGTAGCGTGTGTTGTACGCAACTTAAAGTTCTAACACACAACACAACCAATCAAACTACCCGTTATGAATAGTAATACCCACTTTTTGAAATTTTATACATTTTATCTTTCAAAATGAACTTCATTTTTGGATTTGGAATATATAAATTAGCTTAGGGTGAATTTTTGGAACATTTCTGATAACTTTCATATTTTGATGAATAGTGAAAATTACTAAATTTTAATTAAAAACAATTTTTTTAATCAAAATAATTAATAGTGATAAATTATGAATTTGAGTGGTTTTAAATTATATTTAGAATATATTTTTACAATTTAATCTATTGTTGGCCATTGGACATAATTTCACATTTAAACCGGACATAAACAAGTGTCAATCTTTTGATAGTTATTGTTTCTTAAAAACACGCTTTTTGTTTTGACAGCGGGAATTGATTTTAAATTAATAAATGCAACATCTATGTTTTAAATTTGGTAAAATATACTTAATTATTCAATTTGGAATATCAAAATTAGCTTAGGGTAAATTTTTGGTATTTTTCTGAAAACTTTTAATTTTTTATGAATAGTGAAAAACACTGAGTTATAGTTTAAAACCAGATTTTTATTTAAATAATTATTTATTTTATTTATATTATTTAATGTCAAAATAGATACATAATACCTATATAAGTTTACTGTAATTAATTGGAGTCGGTTTATAATAATTTTAGATATATAAAAATTTCATTGAACTTTTCACCGTCTTTTACCCACCTCCTAGGAGCTTTTGCAAATTCACATAAAACTTAATTTTACAGCTTCTGTGAGCTGAATTTCGAAAATCCGCGAGACACGGTTAATATCAAGGAGTAAAATGTGGTTCAATGAGATAAAAATAATTTTTGGTGAATAGTAACTTTTTACTTTTATTTTCCATGGTTAAAAGTAAATAGGGTAATTAAGGGTAAAAATGATATTCATATTACCCTCACACACGTCCTAATTCTATTGGACAAGATTATCTCGACCAGAAACAACTTTAGGAATAAAATATTATCATTTAGTCCCACTTGGATTAGATTAGGACATTTATTATGATTTAATTCAAAGAATAGTTAAAAGAGTTAAAATCAATGTTTAATAACTAAAACATTTTTAATATAGGGTTTTACATAAGATAAATTCAATTTTAAATATTCATTAGAAATATAAAAATATTTCCTACATCATGGTAGTTTATTTATAATTTTTAGATATTAAATAAATAAATTTATTTATGACACAATGATGATGCAGTAATTACCTTATTAATGAAAGAATCAAATAAATGGTATTATAAATATTAAAATAAATATAATTTAAAAGTTTTTATTAAATCCATGAATTTTATAGGTGAATATGACATGTTAGGATTGATTCAATGTATATTTTTTGAATTAATCATGTTTTTATTATTTTAACAAAAAACAAATAGTGTCAAAATTGACATAAAATAGTTTTTAAAAGAAATATTATATTATTAATTGATATAATGGTCCTAAAAATATAAAGTTTTGCCAAAAGACTTATATAATAATATATATGGCATTAATAAACCAATTGGGGTTGTATTGGTAGTATATAGTAAGTTTATTAACCATATAGTGTAAGAATACAAGAAGACACGGTAAAAGTTAAATTATTTAACTTAGAGTTAAATCTAAATGATAAGGTTAAAATGGTAACCTAAACTTGTCTAAAACCTATTGGTTGAGTTTTTTTCAACCTATACCCACCTTATACTTTAAATAATAAACATTGTAGCCATTAGAAACCGAATATTAATTTATTATAAAATAATATTTCAAGTTTTTCTTAAGGTGCCCCTCACCCCTCTTATAAAAGGGTACTCTCCCTTCTCTCTAATTCACACCTTCTAAGCCATTTGTCTCGGCCAACCCCTACACAAATACCCTCTCAAATATCCTACCTTCATCCTAGAGGCCTTAGTTTGATCAGAAAGCCAACCTAAGGATCCCTTTTGATCAAATCAAAAGGAAGAACCTGAAGAAGAGGAAGCTAAACGTACCCCCCGACTAAAGGAAAGTGCAAGGTAAGAGGTTTTCATCTCAGTCCTTATTCCCGTGAGATTCATGCCATATTGCCACTATTACATTTTGTGTGGTGTATGTACTGCCCATAATTTTATTCTTTGTGTAATACACTTTAATTTATGTGTATTTACATATTCATTGTATGATACCTCTTTCATGGGGTGTATGTTTCGTAAGTTACCAAATTGGTAAGGGTTTATTTCACAATATCTTCTTTATCCAAGATTGTTTATACATAATTATCTACTGGGACCTCTTTATCATCTACATCCATGTTTCTTAAAAATTTATTTCAAAACATTCTTAATATCTTACAGAATATGGGTTAAAGTTATTTATACCCTTGTTTGACTTTTTATAAAAAGTTTATAAAGGAATCTTTCCGTCGTTTTCCAAACAAGGTCCTTTTTAACCTTTTCTACAAAATTAAGGTAAGAATTTCTTTTTTTAACTTATACGGAGGGTGTGGCTATTTTCCTCCATTATGAAATCTTTGAAGCTTCCCTTACAATCTTATAATAATATTTTCAAAGTAAATGTTTTCTTTTATAATTATGTTATTTTTAAATTATATAAAAAAAGAGATATTTCTCTCAAATAGTTTTGATTTCATCTATTTAAAAATCCTTTGATAAATTTTACACTTATTTGAAGTTGGTTTATTATGATACAAATATTTTATATTGTATTTAAGGTTTTGTGATATGTTTGACTATGGATGAGTTATTTTTATGCCATTAATGGTTTATGATTAATGTTTTGGCATTTCGTATGCTAGTTTTAATACGAATGTTTATGTTATATTTCATCCTCTTCTTAAGATGAATGTGTTAGACTATTATGTTCTGGGTTGGAGACTGGTAAAAGTAAGCCCTCCGGGTTGGGGTCTGCTTACAACAGACCCTCCGGGTTGGTGTCTGGTTATTAGAGGCACTCTGGGTTGGTGTCTAGTTATTAGAGGAACTTCGAGTTTGTGTCCGGTTATTAGAGGCACTCCGGGTTGGTGTCCGGTTATTAGAGACACTCAAGGTTAGAGTCCGGTTATAGAGGCTCTCCGGGATGGATTCCGGTTACAGAGGCTCTCTAGGTTGGGTTCCGGTTACAGTTATCCCATAGGTCTTGGCACGAGGCCTTGACACAGAAATTAAAGTTCAAAATTATGCATTTCCTTCATTATGAAAGTGGTTATTGATATTGCATGTGATTATTCGACTAGTAGAATATCCATGTGAATAAGTAAATGGAATTATTTCATTTTATCTTTTCTATATTATGCTGAAGTTCAAGTTTAAAAGGTTTTTGTTTTAGTTATACATTGCCTCAAATGTTTATGCTTATTTTTGAAAGTTTCCGCTGTATTTCTTACCCTTACCGAGCGTTTGAGCTCACCCCTATCTATGTTTTATTTTCCCAGGATTCCAAGAAGTGTATCATGATTGATATGCAGGGTTAAGCCAAGGGAATAATGGTGTTCATAAAGGATTATTTACATTGTTTTTTATGTTATAAAGTGTAATGTAACATTCATGTATGTAATCTATTTTCCAAGACTGAAAAACCAATCGGCCATTCGGCACTTGATTCCTTGTAATCATGCTAATGTATTAAAATAATGCACCGAATCTGGGTAACTAGGGTCGGGGTGTTACAGTTGGTATCAGAGGATGTTTAACAATAACCTTGGAAACTAGATTTAGATAAACTTTTATTAGAGAACACTACCCTAAGATAGACTTTTAGGATTATTATAGAAGAACTTCCTAGAATTTTAGTAATGTAGAAATTATGTGAGTTTTCCAAGAAAATACATCCATGTTTGGATGCGAGCAGGTAGAGGCGGCTCTGGCACAAATGTACCTAGGGGTAAAACCTGAAACACCGCTTTGATCTAGACTCAAACGGGAACTGGTGCCCGACAACGGGTCTTACTGCACTCTTGGTTACGACACTCCCAGGGGATATGCTTATGATAATTCTCATTTTCTTTACAAACCATTATAAAGGGCTTATGAGTATATACTTACTCAAAGAAATTTTTTTTATGATTATGGATTATATCCATAAACTGTTTAATTTATGTTAAGTGTTTTACAAGTTCGGGATTTGGTATTTCTATTCATAAACTAATCTAGTGTATGCCATTGTTTAGAAATGGCGCCCAGTAGAAGGAATGAAAACTCCAGCAATACACATGATCCAAAGAGTAAGAAGGATCATATCTTTCATGGTCCTAAGCTAGAATTTAGAAGGGAAATAGTCTCCCACGTATTATCATCATATGAAGAAATAGTATCATGTGTTGATAAGATAAGTAAAGAATTCTTGGAGTCCTATGGCTTTGAAGGGAAGCCAGAGAAGAAAAGGATGGTAAAGAGAAGGACAGATAAAGGGAAGAAGGTAAAGAAGGATTTTCCCATATATGATAACTGTGGAAAGAATCATCTTGGAAAATGCTTGAAGGGAATGAGATTATGTTATAAGTTTGGAGAAAAAGGACACCAAGTATGTGAATTCAAGTGTAAGAAAAAGGTTTCAAATGTACAATGATTCATCTGCAAGGAGTTGGGACACTACGCGAACCAATCCGAGAATGCCCCAAATGATGCTATTGGATAATAATCAAGTTATGATACTACCTCAGATGAAGAAGAATGACTAGTGTTCTTATGTTGTTATTATAGGATTATTTCATTTGAGTGTTGTATCAATAATGTAATGGTTATAATAATTATTGAGTATATAAGGATTGTACTACATTACTATTTTATTAAGGACTTGAGATTTTGTGGAACCAAGAAAAGTGACTCAATAGCAGGTTAAATTTTTGGAAAATATATAGCTGAGGGAAAGATAAACCATAATATGGTTCTTATACCGAGGTAGTGATTTTGGAATAATATTAGATTGATTTAGATAAATTATATGGGATATTCTTGACTACCTTGAAACTGATTAATAATTTTTCATCATTGGAGTTTACAACAGTTTTGGATAGAAGGAATATATCCAGTATACTATAAATAATAAGGGTGCATGAATGTAATCAATAAGATTTTATGGTAATTCAGGATGTTACCATGTTTTAAAATAATACATGGTGAAGGTGTTCACATGTTATTACATGGAAAAAAGGATCTTAATTGTGTTTAAATTCCTTAAAAATTTTGGACTGTGAGTTTGGATATTAGTATTTTGGATAAGTCTAAATGTTTTAATGGATTAAATTTGAAAGGTTATTTTTGGATTTTTATAAAAGGACAACACGCAGACCGTGTGACAACCCATCGCGTCGGACAAAGCTACGGGAATCGAACTCACAACCATAGTGCGATTGGGATTTATCGCCTACGACTGGACTACGTGAAGTTCCTGGATGGTATAATTTAGTTTCTTTTTTTAACGGGTCTGATATGTGAATTATAAATTCATTATATTTGGAACCCTATACGATTAGGATACAGAGAGTATTTTTGAGTTGTATTATGTTTTGGGGTGAAAGATGAGTTTTTGGTAGAAATTTATTAATGGATAAAACTCTAATTATAAATTAAGTATATATCCTTATGATGTTATCCAATCTCATAAATAAATTCCTCCACATTAATAAAAGGAACTTAGAACAAAAATGTTGTCCTAGATGGTACCTTAGATCATCACAAATTTATGGCTTTGCGATTGTTGGCCTTTTCATAGCCATGTTCTATACCACTCTCTATCAGATATTGATGGTTAAATTTCTCTTCCATATCCATATTTTCCTACATGTAAGCCTATTATGTCTTATTTTTGGTAACCTTCATACTTAACACTCTTTATTTTAAATAGAGGCTTCATTAATCCATTTTTCGATGTGAGATTTCAACTAAGATATTTTGAAATGACAACCCCAAGTTTCCAACACCGAGCATAAATTGCGAGGATGCAATTTATTAAATGAGGGGAGAATGTAACACCCCAAGATTCTACAGTACACTTCTCTTTGAATAATACAGTAGCGTGTGTTGTACGCAACTTCGAGTTCTAACACACACCACAACCAATCAAACTAGCCGTAATGAATAGTAATTCCAACTTTTTGAAATTTTATACATTTTATCTTTCAAAATGGACTTTATTTTTCGGATTTGGAATATTGAAATTATCTCAGGGTGAATTTTTGGTCCATTTATGATAATTTTCATATTTTGATGAATAGTGAAAATTACTAAATTTTAATTAAAAAAAACTTTTTTAATTGAAATAATTAATAGTGATAAATTATGAATTTGAGTGGTTTTAAATTATATTTAGAATATATGTTTACAATTTAATCCAATTTTGGTCATTGTACATAATTTCACATTTAAACCGGACATAAAAAAGTTTCAATCTTTTGATAGTTATTGTTTCTTAAAAACACGTTTTTTGTTTTGACAACGAGAATTAATTTTAAATTAATTAATGAAACTTATATGTTTTGAATTTGGTAAAATAGACTTCATTATTTAATTTAGAATATCAAAATTATCTTAGGGTAAATTTTTGGTATTTTTCTGAAAACTTTTAATTTTTGATGATTAGTGAAAAACACTAAGTTACAGTTTAAAACCAGATTTTTATTTAAATAATTATTTATTTTATTTAAACTATTTAATGTCAAAATATATACATAATACATATATAAGTTCAATGTAATTCATTGGAGTCGGTTTATAATAATTTTAGATATATAAAAATTTCATTGAACTTTTCACCGTCTTTTACCCACCTCCTAGGAGCTTTTGCAAATTCACATAAAACTAAATTTTACCGCTTCTGTGAGATGAATTTAGAAAATCCGAGAGACATGGTTAATATCAAGGAGTAAAATGTTGTTCAATGAGATGAAAATAATTTTTAGTGAATAGTAACTTTTTACTTTTATTTACCATAGTTAAAAGAAAATAGGGTAATTAAGGGTAAAAATGATATTAATATTACCCTCACAAATGTCCTAATTCTATTGGAAAAGTTTTTATCGACCAAAAAAAAACCTTAGGAATAAAATATTATCATTTAGGTCCACTTGGATTAGATTATGACATTGATTATTATTTAATTCAAAGAAGAGTTAAAAGAGTTAAAATCAAAGTTTAATAACTAAAACATTTTTAATATTGGGTTTTACATAAGATAAATTCGATTATAAATATTCATTAGAAATCTAAAATGATTTCCTAAATCATGGTAGTTTATTTATAATTTTTAGACATTAAATAAATAAATTTATTTATGACATAATGATGATGCAGTAATTATCTTATTCATGAAAGAACCAAATAAATGGTATTATAAATATTAAAATAAATATAATTTCAAAGTTTTTATGACATCCACGAATTTTCTAGTTGAATATGAAGTGTTAGGATTGATTCAATGTATTTTTTGAAGTAATCATGTTGTTCTTATTTTAACAACAAACAAATAGTGTCAAAATTGACATAAAATAGTTTTTAAAAGAAATATTATATTATTAATTGATATAATGGTCCTAAAAATATAAGGTTTGGGTAAAAGACTTATATAATAATATATATGATATTAATGAACCAATTGGGGTTCTATTGGTAGTATATAGTAAGTTTATTAACCATATAGTGTAAGAATACAAGAAGACACAGTAAAAGTTAAATTATTTAACTTAGAGTTAAATCTAAATGATAAGGTTAAAATGGTAACCTAAACTTGTCTAAAACCTATTGGTTGAGTTGTTTTCGACCTATCCCCACTTTATAATTTAAATAATCAACTTTGGATCCATTATAAACTGAGTATGAATTTATTATAAAATAATATTTTATGTTTTTCCTAAGCTGCCCCTCACCTCTCTTATAAAAGGGCACTCCCCCTTCTCTCTCATTCACACCTTATAAGCCTTTTGGCTAGCCAAAACCTGCACAAATACCCTCTCAAATATCCTCCCTTCATCCTGGAGGCCTTAGTTTGATCAGAAAGCCAACCTACAGAGCCCTTTTGATCAAATAAAAAGGAAGAACCCAAAGAAGAGGAGGCTAAACGTACCCCCCGACTAAAGGAAAGTGCAAGGTAAGGGGTTTTCATCTCACTCCTTATTCCCATGAGATTCATACCATATTGCAACTATTACCTTTTGTGTGGTGTATGTACTACCCATAATTGTATTCTTTGTGTAATACACTTTAATTTATGTGTATTTACATATTCATTGTATGATACCTCTTTCATGGGGTGTATGTTTCGTAAGTTACTAAATTGGTAAGGGTTTATTTCACAATCTCTTCATTATCTGAGGTTGTTTATACGTAATTATCTATTGGGACATCTTTATCATCAATATCCATGTTTCTTAAAAATGTATTTCAAAACATTCTTACTATCTTACATAATATGGGTTAAAGTCAATTATACCCTTGTTTGACCTTTTATAAGAAGTTTGTAATGGAATCTTTCTGTCATTTTCCAAACAAGGTCCTTTTTAACCTTTTTGACAGAATTAAGGTAAGAATGTCTTTTTTTAACTTATACAGCGGGTGCATATATTTTCCACCATTATGAAATCTTTGAAGCTTCCCTTACAATCTTATAAGAATATTTTCAAAGTAAATGTTTTCTTTTATAATTATGTGACTTTTAAATGATTTAAAAAAAGATATATTTCTCTTAAATTGTTTTGATATCATCTATGTCAACATCCTTTGATAAATTTTACACTTGTTTGAAGTTGATTTATTATGATAAAAATATTCCATATTGTATTTAAGGTTTTGTGATATTTTTGACTATGGATGAGTTATTTTTATGACATTAATGGTTTATGATTAATGTTTTGGCATTTCGTATGCTAGTTTTAATACGAATGTTTATGTTATATTTCATCTTCTTATTAATATGAATGTGTTGGACTAGTATGTTCCGGGTTGGGGACCGGTAAAAGTAAGCCCTCCGGGTTGGGGTCCAGTTATAGAAGACCCTCCGGGTTAGTGTTTGGTTATTAGAGGCACTCCGAGTTGGTGTCCGGTTGTTAGAGGCACTCCGGGTTGGTGTACGGTTATTATAGGCACTCCAGGTTGGTGTCCAGTTATTAGAGGCACTCCGGGTTGGAGTCCGGTTACAGAGGCTCTCCAGGATGGAGTCCGGTTACAGAGGCTCTCCGGGTTGGGTTCCGGTTACAGTTCTCCCTTAGGTTTTGGCACGAGGCCTTGACACAGAAATTAAATTTCTGAATTATGCATTTCCTTCATTATGAAAGTGGTTATTGATATTGAATGTGATTATTCGACTAGTAGAATATCCTTGTGAATAAGTAAATGGCATTATTTCATTTTATCTTTTCCATATTATGCTAAAGTTCAAGTTTAACAGGCTTTTGTTTTATTTATACATTGCCTCAAATGTTTATGCTTATTTTTGAGAGTTTCCGCTGTATTGCTTACCCTTACTGAGCATTTGAGCTCACCCCTTTTTATGTTTTATTTTCCCAGGATTCCAAGAACTGTATCATGATTTATATACAAGGTTAAGACAAGGTAATAATGGCGTTCATAAAGGATTATTTATATTGTTTTTTATGTTATAAAGTGTAATGTAACATTCATATATGTAATATATTTTCCAAGACTGCTAAACCGATCGGTCCTTCGGGACTTTATTCCTTGTAATCATGCCAAGGTATTAAAATAATGCACCGAATCTAGGTAACTGGGGTCAGGGTGTTACAAAAAGGTTGAAAATAGAAAATACTTTGTGGGAAAACCCACATCAGAAATTGGGTTAATAAAATTTAGTATTAATAAGAGGAAAAGGGGAATGAAAAAGTCACCACCAAATTATGATCTTGATTAAGTGAACATTGGTGTAAATTAGAGACACATAATTGGAGGGAAAATGTAAATATTTATAGGGAGTGATTGAGGTCATCAGTCACAAACAATTGTAGAATTGAGGGCCTCAAATCCATCAATCTATGATGATTTAAAATGTCATCGGTTCAACAAAACATAAGGTATTAGGATAAAACATTTTTAGTTTTAAGATTCCTTCACTAAAGTTTAAGAACTAATTTGTTCATAGAATAAGAGATGAAAAAAACATATACTTGACAAGTATAATTTCATCCTTTAACTAATTTCTACCACAAATTCATCTTTTTCTCTAAAAGATAATAGAACTTAAAAAAAATATTCTATTTATCCTTTTCGTATAGGGTTACAAAAAAAATGAATTTACAATTCATTTACAAGACCTTTAATAAAAAATACATTATTCAATCTAGGACATCACGTGGGCCAGTGGTAGGTGATACACCCTTGTCGCCATTCGGTTGTGGGTTCAAGTCTCGTGGCCTTACCGGATGCGACGAGTTGTCGCCCGACCTCCGGGTTTTCCTTTTTATGAAAATCCAAAAATAATCTCAAACTATACTTATCCAAAATACTTCTTTCCAAACTCACAGTACAAAATTTATAGGGAAGTTAAACACAATGAAGATCCTTTTTTCCACATAATAACATGTGAACACCTGCATCATGTATTCTTTTGAAACACTGCAACATCCTGAATTACCATAAAACCTTATTGATTACATTCATGCTCTCTTATTCATTATAGAATACTAGATATACTCCTTCTATCCAAAAATGTTGTAAACTCAAACAATGATGGAATATACAAATCATTAATCAATTTCAAGGTAGTCTAGAATATCCAATATAATTTATCCAAATCAAACATGTATTATTCCAAAATCACTACCTCAGTATCAGAAACTTATTATGGTTTATCTTTATCTCAACCATATATTTTCCAAACATTTAACATGTTATTGAGTCACTTTTCTTGGTTCCACACAATCTCAAGTCCTTAATGAAATAGTACTGTAGTACAATCCTTATATACTCCATAATTATTATAACTAGTACAATGTTGATACAACACTCAAATGACATAATTCTTTAATAACAACATAAGAAAACTAATCATTCCTCCTCATCTGTGGTAGTATCATAATATGATTATTATCCAATAGCATCATTTGGGGCATACTATGATGATTTGATCATTGGTTTTTGTAGTGTCCCAACTCCTTGCAGGTGAAGCATTGTACATTTGAAACCTTTTTCTTACCCTTACAGTCACATACATGGTGTCCTTTTTATCCAAACATATAAAAAACTCCCATTCCCTTCAGACAAGTTCCAGGGTGTTTCTTCCCATAATTATCACATATGTGAAAATTCTTCTTTTCCCTCTTCCCTTTATACATCTTTCTCTCTTCCATACTTTTATTCTCTTGCTTCCCTTCAAATCCATAGGACTTATAGAATTATTTACTTATCTTTTTAACACATGATATTATTTCTTCATATGTTGAGAATACATGGGAGGAAATTTCCCTTTTAAATGTTGGCTTAATACCGTGAAAGATATGATTATTCTTACTCTTTGGATCATACGTATTGCTGGAGTTCACATTTCTTCTACTGGGTGCCATTTATATACAATGGCATACACTAGGTCATCTTATGAATTGCATTGAATAATTCCAAACTGGTAAAATACCTAACGTAGACTGATGGATATAATCCATAATCAAAAAAATTATTTCTTTGAGGAAGTTTATACTCATAAACCCTTCATAATGGTTTGTAACAAAAATGAGAATTATCCTAAGAATATCCCCTGGGAGTGTCGTAACCAAGAGTGCAGCAAGACCCGTTGTTGTGCACCAGTTCCAATTCAAGATTAGATCAATTGGTTTTTATGGGTTTTACCCCTAGGTACATCTATTCCAGAGCCGCCTCTACCTGCTCGTATCCAGACAGGGATGTATTTTCGGAAAAACTCACAAAATCTCTACAATACCAAAATTCTAGGAAGTTCTTCTATAATAATCCTCAACATCCATATTAGGGCTATGTTCTCTAATCAGAGTTTATCAAAATCTAGAATCCAAGGTTTATACTAAACTTCCTCTGATACCAACTGTAACACCCCAACCCCAGTTAACCAGAATCAGTGTATTATTACATAACATTGGTATGATCATAAAAGATCAAGTCTCGAAAGACCGATTAGTTTAGTAGCCTTGGAAGTACTAGATACATACAAAAGGTTTACATTACACCATAAAGTGAAAAACTACAACAACATAGTTTCCATATTCCACACTCATATCCCCTCACACTATCCCTGCAGGTCAGTCATAAAATACTTCTTCACATCCTGGGTAAAAAATAAAACATAGAAAGGGGTGAGCTCAGATGATCAGTAAGGATAACAATATAGCAAAAAATTTCATAAATAAGCATAAACATTTAAGGCAATGTATAACTAAAACAAAATCCTTTTAAACTTTAACTTCAGCATAATATGGAAAAAATAAAATGAAATAATTCCATTTACTTATTCACATGGATATTCTACTAGTCTAATAACCACATGCAATATTAATAACCACTTTCATAATTATGGAATGCATAATGACAGACTATCATAACCACATAGTCAAGGCCTTGTGTCAATACTACAAATAAGATTTTGTCAAGGCCTTGTGCCAAGACACTAGTTTGTCTCATGAGACCTACCGATGCATCGAGGATCTATAGCGGGCTCCACCCGTCACTTACTAAGTCCAATGCATTCCTCATATGAATAGGTTTAAACATAACATAAACATTCATATTAAAACTAGCATACAAAATGTCAATACTTTCTCTATAAACCACGAATGGTATAAAAATAAAACATCCATAGTAAAACATATCACAAAACCTTCAATACAATATGGAAGTTTTGTATCATAATAAATCAACTTCAAATAAGCTTAAAATTCATCAAAGGATGTTGACATAGAGGAAATCAAAACTATTTGAGAGAAATATCTCTTTTTTTAAATCAGTTAAAAGTCACATAATTATAAAAGAAAAAATTTACTTTTGAAATATTCTTATAAGCTTTTAAGGGAATCTTCAACGATTTTATAATGGAAAAAAATAGCCACACCCTCCGTATAAGTTAAAAAAAAGACATTCTTACCTTAATTTTGTCGAAAAGGTTAAAAAGGACTTTGTTTGGAAAATGATGGAAATATTCCTTTAAAACAATTTTATAAAAAGTAAAATGAGGGTATAAATGAATTTAACCCATAGTGTAGTAAATAGTAAAAATATTTTGGAATACATTTTTAAGAAGCATGGATGTGGATGATAAAGAGGTCTCAGTAGATAATTACGTGTAAACAACCTCGGATAATGATGAGATTGTGAAATAAACCCTTACCTGGTAATTTTCCTTGGTCACGGGTAGTTTAACCTCCTGTATAATGGTGAAATAATTTAAATTATACAAGAATCATATACATTAATATGATATCATATATGATCTTTTAACATTGCTTTGTTAATAATATCTTAGTATTATCGTCGTTTCGGGTGTTTACTTACTTGTTTTCTTTTATATGTTTTGTTACATAAGCCATTTTTTTTATGGATAGGTTGTATGTTATTCATATCCAGAATGATATCAAGGCCTTAAAAATTATTTTTAATCATTAAATGATAATTATACTTGAATGGATATTATGGGGAATGAATCTAATCGCATTCGTGGAGACGGTAATCCGTACGTACGCACGAACGCTACTTCCATTTTATTTTTCATTCTAAAAGGAATCAAAACCAAATGATACACAGGTATATTATTATTCCCGTATAATATAATATGTTATATGTGTTACTTAATTTCATTACCACCAACCTTTATACATTCCATATATGGTATGAATGAGTCATATCACTTTGAGGGGGCGATAGCCCGCACTTCCTCAAATGAAATTATCGTATATATATACAACATGAAACTAATAATGGTATGATATAAAATGGAATTAAAGAAGACTATATATAAATTAAATATCATAAATATCATATTTAATTATAGTTCCATCATAATTTCCACCATGAGATGCGGTAGGAGATAATTTGAACAATCATCATTTCGTGAGGCGTTTGGTTGCCATCCACAGAAACATTATGTTATTCACCCATTAGATGGAGGTGTCTGTAAGTGTATTTAGAATACTTCTCATAAAAACATCCTAGTATATTGAGGATACTTGTGTTGTTACAAAATAAAATAATAAAAAGAGTTTAGGGGTTGGAGAAGTAAAATAAAAGAAATGAAGTTAAGAGATATCGTTACCTTTAATTTGGGTAACTCCCTTTGGTTTGAACCAAAAGGACTCTTGAAGTGCCTTATGCCTAATGTGAGGCTTCTAAAAAGAGAATAGGGATGTAGGGAGATTAATTGGGAAGAGTTTGGACTATCAAAAATGCTTTAGAGGTGTGAGGAATTGGTTAGAAGTGGTGTCCTTTTATAAGGGGGAGGAGGGTCTCTTTAGGAAAAACTTAAAGTATTATTTTATAATAAATTCATATTCAATTTATAATGGCTCCAAACTAGATTATTTAAAGTATAAGGTAGGTATAGGTATACAAAAACTCAACCAATAGGCTTTAGATAGGTTTGGGTCACTATATTAACTCTATCTTCTTTGATTTAACTCTTAGTTAAATAGTTTGACATTTACCATGTCTCTTTGTATTTTTATATTATATAGTTAATAAACTTACTATATACTTCCAAGATACCCCCAAGTGGTCCATTAATGATATAAATATGATTATATAAGTCCTTTTTCAGAATCGTAGATTTTTAGGAATATAATATCAATTAATAATATAATATTTGTTTTAAAAACTCCTCTATGTCAATTTTGACACTATTTAATAATTGATTTTTGTTAAAGTCTTAACAACTTTTTTAATTCAAAAAAAATCATTTAAGTAATCCTAAAATGTAATATTAAAGAATAATATTTTTTGTATGGAATAAAAAGTTTCAAATTATATTTATTTTAACATTTATATTACCAATTATTTTATTCTTTCATTAATAAAAAAAATACTGCATCATTATTGTGTCATAAATAAAATTAATTTTTAAATGTCTAAAAATTATAAATAAAATACTATTATATAGGAAATATATTTATATTTATAATGAATATTTATAGTCGAAAATATAACATATATAACCCTATGTAAAATTTTTTTTTCTAAAAGATATATGCCTATGTCATTTTTGTATTTATTTTAACATAATTAATATAAAGTGTCATTATCACTTACAAGTAGCTCCATGGGGTCCCAAAATAGACCCAAAGATGACCATGGTCAGACATGTATCAACCAATAGGTTTAGGACACGTTTTATGGTAATTTAATATTATTATAATATTATTGTTTTACCCTTATTTACCAGATTTACCCTTTAACCATGGTAGATAAAATATTTACCGAAGTAATTATTCAAAATTTCTAAAAATAAAAGTTACCTATTTAAAAACTTTGTACCTCCTGATTCTAAGTATGGAATACATTTTTCTAAATTCAAAACACATAAGTGGAAGAAATTAATTTAAAATTAATTCCCGTTGTCAAAAAAGCGTGTTTTTAACAAATAATAACTATCAAAAGATTGACACTTTCTTATATTTAGTTTAAATGTGAAATTATGTCCAATGACCAACAGTGTATTAAATGGTAAAAATATAATATAATTATACTTTAAAACCACTCAATATTATAATTTATCACTATAAATTATTTTGATTAAAAAAGTTGTTTTTAATTAAAATTTAGTATTTTTCACGATGCATAAAAAACCTGAATGTTTTCAGAAAAATACCGAAACTTAACCCTAAGATAATTTTGATATTAAAAATTAAAAAATGAAGTCTATTTTACCAAATTAAAAACATATAAGTTTCATTTATTAATTTAAAGTTAATCCCTATTATCAAAACCAAAAGGCGTATTTTTAAGAAACAATATTTATCAAAAGATTGACACTTGTTTATGTCCATTTTTAAAGTGAAATTACTTTCAGTGACCAGAATTGGATTAAATGGTAAAAATTTAATATATTTAAAATTAAAAATAATTAAAATGTAAAATTTAACACTATAAATTATTTTGATTAAAAAAGTTGTTTTCAGTTAAAATATAATATTTTTCACTATTCGCCCAAATATGAAAGTGATCAGAAAAGAACCAAAAATTTATTAAAACTAAATTATTATGTCTTGATTCTAAATAATAAGTTTATTTTTTCAAATTGAATATATAAAAGTTTCAAATATTTTATTTAAAAAGGGTTCATCATTAAAATGTGGTAAAAGTGCATTTTTTGAAATAAATTCATCTTTTATCTAAAAAAAATGAATTTGTTCTTACATTATGTCTAATAAAATCATAATATGGATTCTAAAATTATAAGGATTATATAATGTTCAATATTCAGTTAATACTATTTATAACCGCTTTTTAACGACTAGTTTGGTAAGTCGTGGTGCGCTAGAACTCAGTGTTACGTGTAGTGCAAGTTATTGGATTACTTTGAAGAAATAACGTACTATGAAATCTTGGGGTGTTACATAAGAACCCAAGGTTGATAATTTTTTTGGGTGTCATTCTTATAACCCCAAAAAAGGTTATTCTATTTTATTCCTTTCTTGTGTTGAAAGGGTGCACCGATAATGAGGAAAAATACTATGTATTTATAATAGGTCTAGAACTGACATTGTAAATTCTAGCGGACCACCTGAGGGTCAAAGATGATTTCAAGTTGGTGATAAAGAAGATAAATGGTAATTATTATATCTAAAAGGGTGACTTGATCCCCCTAATTGACTATTTTAGAGGATTGATAAAATAATTCACATGAGAGCCTAAATTATCTTATGTCTCACCCTTATAGAATTCCTAGGTAGATGCATTAAGAAATGAAGCTAAAACTTTGGAAAATCCACACCAGGATGAAATAATCATTAGTATTGTTCCCCACAAAATGATATCACCATTTTTTCATGATAGCATGGAAGAGATCAATGAGGTAAATTACATGCCCAATCTGGATAATATTTACAATGTTTGGATTATTCCCATACAATAATTCCTCTAAAATGGATTTTTCCTCATACAAAGATAGAAAATAGAAAATCTAATGATATTTAGTCAAATTTTTATTTTATGAAAACCCGAATCATCAGAAAAATATCCACAAATGAGGCTTTGATGGATGCCTTATTGGGTGTATTGATGAAGAAGAGACTGTTGTTGTTATCCATGAAGTACAATCTAGAACTTGTGGCACTCCTCATTTGGGTATTAATATTTTTCATAAAATTATAAGGAATGAGTTTTTCTATTTTCACAGATGTAGTATTTAATTAAATTCACTAAGAGGTTTCATTATTTTGTACTATATACCAACCTCATCCATCAATCCTCGGAGTTGTTTAACACTATCAAATATGCATGGATGTTTTTTTATATAGGTGATCAATGTGGTGGGGCCATATCATCGTGCAACAACTAATCATTTCTAGAACATGATTTCTACCATACACTTCATTCCCAAATGGTTTGAGGCAATAACCATCGAGGAAGTCAATAAAAATAAAATCATTACATTCATGAAGTTCAACATCATCACCTGATTTAGTGTCCCTCACATGATACTGATGGAAAATATCACTAATTTATATTGTTATAAATTTATATGTTTATACTGGCATTAAAATATTGAGTCAATCCATTCATCCCAATATCATATAGTGGAGAATAATAGATAAATATATAATTTCAATAAAACTCTATCAAACATACTCTAGAAAATGGTGGACAAATATAATAAATCATGGTTGGATAAAGTTATGTATTCCTTGTGAGGTTATCATAATATAACTTGTATGACAACACAAGATACCATGTATTCACTTTTATATGGAACTAAAGTAGACCTGACCATTGAGGTTCATGTTCCTTCACCTTTAATTTCTATTTGTTATCATTTATCTATATATAATCAATCTGAAAAGGGACTACATGAATTAGAACGACTATATGAGAAAATAAAATGTACCTTGCATTATTTATAGATCCATAAAAACAAATTTCATGAGATGTTAAAAATATTTTTCCCTCCATTCATTCCTCCTTTGATATTTGATTTTGGATCTTAGGAATCCAGTGAGTCCTGGTAAGAAACCACTAATGCTTGAACCAAAATGGGATGTCATTTTTTTTATCCATAAGGTCTACTCAAATGGTTCATATTCACTAATTAACTTGGATGGTGACCATATCACACCCACTACCAATACAAGATAACTTAAGAAATATTTTATGTGAATATCCAATCAACACCAGTTCTTGGTTTCTGATCTAAAAAGGAATACCTAATATTATTCCCTATTCTTATAATGTTATTCTATAAGATAATCACCTAGTCACACAACATTAATCTATTGGACAATGTCTATGTCATAATATGTTAAACAAAACAACACCAAAACTGTTTTATAAGAAATTTAAATACATGGTGGATGTCCCTTCTCTACGATGTAAAAAAATGCCCTATTATATCCCTCACCTGGGAGGGATGTTGTTTAATGTTTCATTATCATACCAAACATATAACTTGGGACTACATGTGTCTTTGTTCTCACTCCAGTGAGTTACAAAGTGATTCCTTGATCTCTTATTCTAAGATCAGATTAAAAAAATACCCCTCCAACATATGATTTTGACCTATGAAAGATATTCCAACATGATTTCCATTATTTGATGATGGAATTTTTAATGCATGTCTAATACCAATAAAAATGAAACAATTATAGTCAGGAATCTCCCATTTGAAAATCAAACTGATTTTATTAGGAAATTGAGGCCCCCATAAGATTTCCCTATATATTAATGACAAAGGTATATAACTCTAAATGACACCTTTGTTTTAAATATTAATACTATGAATAATATGGATTAACATTAGGTGACCCCAATGTGTCCTGTCAACTAGATGAATCATCATCTGGAATATAAATTCCTCTTGTCTCTGTATTTCCATAAATATTTATAATTGAAAATTACTTTTGAATATGGTCCATATAAATTCCCTATATATATTTCCCAAATCAAATTTTTAGATATGAGATCCCCAAGATCATGGATTATAAATTCCCCACTTTTCATTCAGAAAATACTGAAGCAATATTAGTTAGAACACCATGGAATAATAAATCTAGTGGTACATGCTATAAATGACCCCGATTATATTTGTTTGTACAATTTGGATAAATTAAAAACATATATTATTTCTTACATTGATCATTAATTAAATGATCTTATATATTTTAGGTCATTATTCTAGTTTTCGTGGTTAACTCATCCTAAAACCATAATCATCTGTCAATCCTTGTCACGTGAACTTAAAGGGCATGACTAGTCCTAGATGCAGGACCTTAAAGGAATTGATTTAGTCAAAACTATAAGACCTAAAAATATATCCACCCGTATTTATGAGCACCATGACATTAAAATATGTGTTTAAATCCATGATATATTCTATAATCGATTTTGTCAACTCTATTCACAGTTGGTTTTCTCCTTTCCCTTGTTGTATAGACAGCCTCACCAGCCAATTTATGTAAAAGTTATACATCATTAAATTGAAACAATCCTAAGTCCTAGTATAATAACATTGAACTATAATTCAAAATCCATGTCATAATAAGTTGAACTATATGATTCATCATCCTAATAAAAATACATTAAACTACATTTTTCACATCCCTATCATATGATATAACACTACATGATAGAGTGGCCCTCGCCTGAAAGTCCCCTTCTCTTGGTGATGGTGTATTGCATCAACACTTTTCTTTTTAATAACTACTTGTGTCTTGAAAAATATCTCTATAATATACATAGTGAAGAAGGAATCCTACATCCAAACCTAGCCACCATATGATAAAAATTCCCTATCCCCATGTATAAATTTGATGAGTGATGGGAAACTCATATCAGAGATATGTGTCCCCTGATTCTCACTTTATTGAGATTTGTAGTGATTCCTAGATCCTTGATTATAGGATAAAAAAAACAATCACCCCCTCCTTCAGACACTCCCTATCAATGCATTAGATTAAGAAATGAGTTCCTCCTTTTAGTAACTTGTGATTGAAGAAAATACTACTTCTTTATAGGGAATTTAGTATCTATAGGCAACCCCATTTTTAAATTATTTGTTCAAATTTAGTTTTAATACCCATAACATTTTTACAAATCACACTCCAAGTCTCAGAATATTCAGTTCCCCCTAAGATTTCCCTATAAATTAGTAACAAAGCTATCTATAACTGACCACAAATTTATAAATTAAATTACTTTTTTGAATAAATAAATGCATTAAGTAATGAAGTTATAGAAAACGCATGAACTACTTTATATATTTTGAAAAGTTATATGGTATGAAAAGTTTAAAATACTATTATGTATCATAACCATTTTTAATATATCCATTGTATAGTGAACATTATGACTAGTACATTAAGGTTTGTGATAAATTCCAATTCCTACAGATCAAAGAAGTGACAACGTCGAATAGTAGTATAATAAACTACGAATCCAATTTATTGTAGATTTTGATGGAGGTAAAATCATTGATATTTTACCTTAATCATGCACAAGCTGAGAGAAAGAACAAAACCATTTACTAAATATTTTCAACCTCTTTAAGATCATTACCCAAACTATGTACACCGAACCACCTAAAGAAAATATCACCATCTCACAACTTACTCCAAATGAATTCAATATTGTAATAAAAGGATATGTATATAGTCCCTAACAATATTAATGTTTTTGTTTTCTTTTAATTAAAAAATTATTATATTTTTTTCTTTCTAATATTTCTTTTAAAATTATTAAATAATTATTTTTATAAAATTTAGAAGTTTAAACGATGAAACACAAATTGTATTTTTTAAAATACATACATTAAATAAATATAGAATTATTGAAATAAATTATATTTCATAAAAAAAATTATTATTAATTTTTTTTATTAAATATAAATTGTTATGTAATTTTACAAAGTTAAAAATAATTTTATAAGGGTTAGAAAATAGTTATTATTGAAAAATTTGTATTTTTTTAAATGTGGATTTGTGATTTAAAAGTTTAAATTGTTATATTTATATAATTATTTGAATAAAACAAATATGTTTTTTAAATATTCATGTGAAAATTATCCAATGTTAATTTTTTCATAATTTTTGGAGATAATCGATTTTTTGGGTCAAAATTAAATAAAGTATAAATATATAGTGTGTACAATGACATAATTAAAAACAAAAAGTTATGTAATAAATACTATGAAGAGAATAAATAACCAAAATTATGCTTTCCATTTAATATAATTAGTTTTTGATGTTGTTTTATTATTTTTATAATCCATTAACGAATCCGCCAAAACCTATATTATATTTTTATGTTTTAAAAATAATTCTTCTTAAACATCAATCCCATCCACACCCCAAGTGTATTATTTTAGTGATATCTGTTCTTAAACATGTAAAATAAATAAAAACACTTCACTATGGAAGAAACAATGGTAAAAAACAATGGTAGGTTTTGGGTTTTGATTATATTATCATATAAAGTCCAAACCCTATGTTTGGAAATTAATAAGGAAATATCTTCTATTTTTCTATATAAACCCACCCAAAATTACATTATTCTTAACTATAAACCATTTCTACATAACATTACTCTACCATTACCTCTATATATCCCTCCCAATGTGTCATTATTCTCTTAATAAGCTCCTCCCAATCATTTGGTAACACCCTCTAAAGGTAAGTGATCCTCTCCTTCTTCTTTTTACTCAAGCACCTCCTTTATGTTATGTCCTTTATTTTCCAATTTTTCATGAGGGGGTATGATTTAAAAAATATAAATTACTTTAATTTTGATTTAAAAGTTATTATAAACCCATTTACCTCTCATTAATAACTCCCATTAGCTTTTCCATACCACCATTATTCTTCAAAAATTATCCAGAAATTTTCCATGAAAAACATTTTTCTTGTGAATATGCACACTTCATTATAATAAATAGTATTCAACTTATGTGCATATAAATCATTGAGTGGGGAAATAATTTTATATTATATAGACTACCTGATAATGGGATTGAAATTGATGAAATAATTCTTTAATTTGTTTTATTCATGTGGCACACTTATGCATATACATGATATGAAAATGAAGGGTGTGACCGAATAATGCTCTAATGAATTTTTTAATGTTTTAATATCATGAGGAATTATTCATGGGATTATGGAGTAAACCAAATCCATTATAGGACATATTAAAAAAATTAATTAGGTCATGGTGGTCAGAATTTATCATTTTTATAAAGTCATGTTTAGTGTTATCTCCACAATCCCATTTTGCCTTCATGCATTCTTGTTTTATAATGACTTTGTTCAAGATTAGGATTATCAACACCCCTATGTTACCTTGATATAGAACTTGGATCACATATACTAATTTACCTTATATAATAATTTCATTATTCACTTTTTAATATTTATAGATCACCCCTTTCTTTTGTATGTCCCCACGTCATCCAGTGCAGTTTTAAAAAAGTAATGAAATTTCATGAGATTGATAAATTTTTTTTCCATAATGTTGTTTTATCCACATATAAAGTTAATGTTCTAGGTAAATATTTTCCCAAATACACTTGGATTCATACTATTTTTTATATCATTATGTATATCTCTTATGTGATAAATCATGAAATAAAGTGTATTAAATACAAGGGTTTTAATAGTTGGTATGAGAGAAAAGTTTAGTTATTTTTTTATCATGGTTATATAAGTATAGAGAAATAATTTGGGATAATACTAAACATTGGAAAACATCCATAAATTTTGGTAATGTATAGAGTAAGTGCTCTACAAGAAGATACATTCTTTTCTAGATACTATAAGTGGATGTGTCTCTAGAACATCGGTACCAATGAGTAATATCTTTGAAAAGGATACATTGAGCTAGAATCGATCATCACCATGTGCATGAAAATGGGCCTTGATACACACATGGTTTGACACTCGCAAGATATACTCTATGGTAAATTCATGAAATCATTATGAACCATTATTAAGGGAAAAAATTCCCATTAGATTTTATGTTAAGAAATAGATTATGTAAAATACATGTTAAAAACCTAAAAAATCATAGGTTAAAGAATATATTTAATTTATGATTTACCCCATTATTTTTCATGGTTTCCCATTTATGTGTTAATTATTTTAAAAATACTCATCCATAATTATACCTTTTTCTAGTAAAATTTATAATAATAGGAGAGACAAATTCAATAAACAATTTTATGATCAATTTAATGAACTCCCAAATGAGATGGCTAACCTGATGGGAGAAAGTTTTGGGAAATTCATGAAAATTATTTCTCTATTAAGGAAATCTTTGTACCAAGGCTTCAATCAAGAGTAATTCCAAATTACCCTTAATAAAGAGAAAGTTTCAATTGGGACCTTCAATCAACATAGTTCTTTAAATTTCAGTGGATCTTCTAATCCTATAATCGTGGAATAAAGGATAAAATCCACTAAGAAAATATTCTCCATCATCAAATTCTATAAACAAGATAAGGTTGTGTTGTTCATTTATTTTATAGATGGAGAATATTATTGATGGTGAATTTTGGTCAAAAATAGTAATCCCAAGGATGAGATATAAGTGATATAGTGGAAGGAATTATGAAAAATGGTTTCCAATAAATATTTTTCTCACACTCATTAACAAAAAATGGAAAGGGACTTCCTTATCCCCTTGAAAATGTATGATAAATCCATTGGAGAGTATGAGGAAAACTTCAAAAGACATGAATGATATGACTACATATTTTCAATTACCCCAAAAAGTAATGTGGACCACATCATTGGTGGGATAAGGCCAAGTCTATGAAGAGCCTTAGCTATTCATAACTTTGACATCTATGAGGAAATTGACCAATATGTTCTCAAAGTTGAAATAGAGATTATGAATTAACAATGTTTTAATAGGGATAAGAATCTAGAAATAGAAATTCATTCAGGATGTAAAATGGAAAAATATAATCATGGAATGAAATATTAACATCCCACAAGTCAAAGGTGTGGGAAGAAGCATCCTAGATGTTTCATAAGGGGGGAAGAGGAAATGATTTAGGTACATGAAGGAAGATCACTTGGATAGTGGTTACTAATGGAAAAATATCATCATTGTGACGGAAGAGTGGAACTATCCATTCAACCCTCAGTCAATAATAAAATGTTTCAATTTCAAGGAACACTATCATTATGCAATCCAATTCCCCAAGATACCATTTTTTGGAAATAGTTAATGTCAAAAACCTCCAAGGTAGTAAGGGCGACTTTATTCATCACAACTGCTATGGTGGATCCAGAAAATGATGTGGTGATAGATATGCTAGTTATTTATTCAATAATATTAGTTTTACTCTTTGATTCTTTCTCTACACATTCTTTCATATCACAAAATTTTAGTCAAATTATTCAAACACCCCCTCAAGTCATGGAAGTTGAGTTATTGGTGATGACAAAAAAATGGTTCAATTTTTGAATCATAATAATATAACATATATTCTATAAATATTTTTGGGGATAAAATTCCTGAAAAATTTTGAGATACTTCCTTTAGATTAATTAGATTCTATTATAGAAATGGATTGGCTTTCTATATATAGATCCAATAGAAATTTCTAAGAGAAGGAAATCACCCTCCTTATAATGAATCACCCCGTGATTTTATATAAGTGTAAGGAGGTGGAAGAATAATATTTTCTACCAATATCTTGAAAATGTATTTTTTACCCTTGTAATAAATCTTATCTATCTCAACTGATTGAGACTCAAGAAAATATGATCCTTGAGTACAAGCCCATTGTGAGGGAATAAACCTATTTATTTCCCAATTGTTTTAGGTATTCCTTCTAGTCGATAGGTTGATTTTACAATCAATAATATACATGGAGAATTTCCATTATCCAAGAATCTATATAGAATAGAGGTTTTTGACATCAAGGAGATGAGGGAGAAACTACAAGATAATTTAGATAAAGGTTTTATACACCCAATTTCTTTATCATGGGGTACACTATTCCTCCCCATTGAGAAGAAGGATGGTTCAATCACTACTAAAAAATAGGACTTTAACAGTGCTAGAAATGATCTTTATCGGCACTAGAAAATAATTAAATACATGAGAAATGATAAAATCCCTGGTCATTTATCAGCATTAAAAAAGTGCTGATAAATGGATCCTTTATCATAGCTAAAAAAATCATTGATAAATGGAACCCTTATCAACATTTTTAAAAGAACTGATAGAGGGAAAATTTATCAATACTTTAATCCAACATCGCTAAAGGAAACATTTATTAGTGATTATAAAAGTGATAATAAAGGGTATTTTATCATCACTTATAGGATAACTGATAATGTATACTTTTACTAGTGCCCAAAGAAGTGCTAATAAAGAACCTTTTATTAACGCTTTTGAAAGTGCTGATAAAGGGCCACTCTGTAGTGTTTTGTAATATCACCACAATACTGTGCTATATAAACACATTGTAGCACCATAAATACACTAGATATAAATAAACAAGTCCCAATATAGGATTTAAATAAAATGGAATTTAAAAAACAAACACAAGAAAAAACTATATTATATACATTTCAAAAATTGGTTTATACAATTACAAAATACAAATTTTTATATATTTTAAAAATAATCAATGTTTCTTTTTTTAATCCTTACCCGAATCATGATATTCTTAAAAAAACCACCCCTACTCAAAAAAATAACACACCTTTACAATTTTTTTAGTAATAATATAAAGAAATAAATTAGCTAAAAGTGTTAATTTTACTAAAATTAATGTCAATTTTCAATAAAAAGACATGCTTGGAGTCATAAAAGTCACACCGTGAATTGTTTTGAGGTTCAACGGATTCCAACATGTCCCAAATGACTTTTTGATCATTTTACTAAATTATTAAAACAATCTGAATGTGTTTTATTAGTTTTTAGTATGTCAGTTTTTTTTTCACTAAAATGTCATTTTAAACTAGAAACACACAATTTTTACTCATTATATTCACATAGTGTATCATTTTGAAATGAAATGGATTACTATACATCAAAAATTACTTATTTATTGTTTTCCTAAATTATCAAAAAAACAATATGAGTTCATTTGATCAGTTTTCATTGAGTGACACTTCTTGAACAAAAATATCGATTTCAAACTGATAACAGATAATTTGAGTCATACCAGGTATACCATGTATTGGATTGAGTTGAATCTAATTCCTATACAAAAAAAACTACATTTAGATCATTGTCTTAATGTATCAGAATAAGTTGATTTTTTTTTTCTCAGTTTTGAGTAGGAAAATTGTCCAATTTACAAAAATTGATGACAATTTTAAATAAAAAGACACTCTTTGAGTCATAAAGGTAACACCGTGTGTCATTTTGAGGTGTTGTTGACTCCTACACATCCCAAATAACCTATGTATCATTTTCCTAAAGTATAAAAATAATATGAATGTGTTTACTCAGTTTAGAGTACATCGCTTGTCTTTTTTTTTATTACTAAAATGTCATTTTAAAAATTGAAACATGTACTTTGAATCATACGGATCACATTGTGTATCCGATCGAGGTGAGGATAATTTATACGTATCTCTAATGACTTAGGGATTATTTTAATAAAGTATTTAAACAAATTAAATGCATTTTATCAGTTTTGATTAGGTCAGTTGGTCCTTTTACTAAAATTGATGAAAATTTTAAATAAAAACACACACATAGAGTCATATCGGTCACACCATGCGTCATATTGAGGTGTGGATATTTCATGCATGTCCCAAATCACTTATTTATTATTTTAAAAAAGTATAAAATCAATCTAATTATGTTTATTCACTTTTGATTTGGTCTATTTTTTTACTAAAATTAAAGTCAATTTTAAATAATGGTGCACTTAGAGTCATACTATTCACACTATGCATCAGATTAAGGTTCAGATGATATCTACACGTTCCAAATCACTGATGGATTTTTTTCCTAAAGTATAAATATAATATGAATTTTTTTCTTGATTTTGAGTACGTCACTTGCCTTTTTTACTAAAATGTTATTTTTAAATTAAAACACACACTTTTGACTAATTCTGATCACATCATGTTTCTGTTTGATGTGAAATAGATTCCTACATGTCACAAATGACTTATAAATTTTTTTCTTAAATTATCATAAAAATACAAGCGTGTTTGATTGTTTTTCAATGAGTGACACTTTTTGAACTAAAAAGTTTATTTTAAATTGAAAACATACACTTTGTGTCATACTGGGATCATCCTGTATTGTATTGAGGTTAAACTAATTCCTACAAATCAAGAATGAATTATAGATATTTTTCATAAAGAATCAAAAAAATTTAAATTTTTTTGCTCATTTTTGAGTAGGAAAGTTGTCCATTTTACTAAAATTGATGACATTTTTAACTAAAAAGATGAACTTTGAGTTATACTAGTCACACCCTGCTTAGGATAGAGGTGTGTTTGATTCCTACACATCCCAAATGACTTATGAATCTTTTTTTATAATGTGTTAACCCAATATGAAAGTATTTTCTTGGTTTTGAGTACGTCACTTTTATTTTTTTTTTTACTAAAATGACATTTTAAAATTGAAACTTGCACTTGGAATCATACCGACCACATTGTGCATCAAATTGATGTGAGGTAAATTTCTATACATAAAAAATTAATTCTGGATCATTTTATAAATGTATTTAAACAATTTTAATTCATTTTCTTAGTTTTGAGTACGTCAGCTAGCCTTTTTACTAAAATTGATGCCAATTTTAAAAAAACACACACTTAGAGTCATACCAGTCACACTGTGTATGAAATTGAGGTGAGAATAATTCATGGATGTCTGAAATTACATAAGGGCCATTTTAAAAAATTATCAAAATAGTATAATTGTGTTTGTTTGGTTTTGAGTAGGTTATTTAGTTTTTTACTAAAATTTATGTCAATTTTAAAAAAGACGCACTTAGAGTCATAACAGTCACACCATGTATATGATTGAGGTGAGGCTGATTAATAAACATTCCAAATAATTTATAGAATATTTTTTCAAATTATTAAAATAATTTTAATGTGTTGGCTCAGTTTTGAGACTGCCACTTTTGTTTTACTAAAATGTCATTTTAAACTTGAAACACAAACTTTTGAATCATTCTGATCACATAGTGTATTAGTTCTATGTTAAAAAAAATCCTACATGTCACAAATTACATATTAATTTACCCCATAAATTATCAAGAAAATATGATCATGTTTGATCAGGTTCTAGTGAGTAATAATTTTTGAACTCAAATGTCGATTTTAAACTAATAACAGACACATTGAGTGAGTTTTATTTTTTTTACTAAAACTAATTTTAATTTTAAATATAAATATATAATTGGAGTAATTCTAGTCACATCATGTTTTTGATTGGGTTGTGGCCAATTCGTACACATCAAAAAGTTTCAAAACAGTCATAACTATCAATGATACCAATATTTCCATTGACTTTCTTTATCGAATTTGAAACAAAACATGATCAGTTTCGAACAAACCACATAAACTCAAAAAAATAATGCACCTATATAAGAAAATAATTATTATGAGTAATACTAAAAATTAATAAATTAAACTCAAATATGAAATAATACATTAATTCTATGGATAATGATTTTGCAGTAAAAATATCATGATTTCCTTTGTGATTGAGAAGTGGAGAGAACCTGAAGGAATGTGATAAATGTCAACACTGTGGGGTTGAAATGATCTAAGTGAGAATAATTTTGTGGAATTTTTGATGTAGAAACGAATGAAAAATGTATAGATCACCCCAACACAAACAAAAGAATCCACCTATATAAGAAAAAAAATTATGTGAGTAATACTGAAAATAAATAAATTAAACATAAATATGACAAAACAAATAAATTATATAGGAACTGATTTTATAGGGAAAAAATAAAGATTACCTCTTTAATTGAGCATAGGGATCATTATTTCTCTTCTTGCAAAGTCAGTGGAGGTAACTTGAAATAAAGTGCTAAATTCACCACTGTAGGGGTGAAAAGGTTTTGAGGGAGAAAAAGTTTGTGGATGTTTTGGCAGAGAAAGGCATGAAAGGTGGAAAAAACACCCCAAATCGAACAAAATAATACACTTATATAAAATAACAATTATTATGTGAGTAATACTAAAAATAAAAAAATTAAACATAAATATGAAACAATACATTATTTCTATGGACAATGATTTTACAGTGAAAACATCAAGATTACCTTTGTAATTGAGCAAAGGAATCTTCATTGATCTTCTTGAAAATGTATTGGAGGCAACTTTAAATAATGTGATAAATGAACCACTATAGGGGTGAAAAGGTACTGAGGGAGAAGAAGTCTGTGGGAGTTTTGGTATAGAAATGCATGAAATATGGAATGACTACCCCAAAATCAAACAAAAGAATCCACCCATATAAGAAAAAAATTATTATGTGAGTAATACTAAAAAAATAAATTAAAAATAAAGATGAAACAATACATTAATTAAATGGACAATGATTTTACTATGAAAACATCAAGACTACCTCTGTGATTGAGAAGTGACAATGTTGTTTCTCTTCTTACAAAGGCATGAAACATGGATATAAATATCCTAAAACAAATTATATATGTCAGGAATAATGAAAATAAAATTAATGTTTCATTATATAATATTTCGATAAAATAGATAATATATATCTTAACATTACTTTTATATCTTTCCAAAGGGTTTCCTTAATTATAGTTTTTTCTTCTGAGGGATTGGTAACATCATCATGTGTAAAAGACATTGTCTACATGAGTAGTCAAACATTTAATTTTGATAATGTTAATTCATTATAAAAAAATATTATGAGGAAAAAAATAATATATTAAAAAACATTTTTACCTTCTCATTGAGCTCTATTTATTTTTTAAAGGTTTCAAGAATTTGGTTCCTCTATTAAGAATCCAAATCCCCTCATTGTAGTCCCCACTAACATAAAATAAATTGTCTACATTGAAAACAACATGAACTAATTGTGATGTCCCAATGAAAAGGTTATCATTGATTGAATATAGAATTTAAATAAATAGAAAATAGTCTAGGTTCATTTGCTTAGTTTTGGCGATGTGATGTGCGTTTTAAACTAAAATGATACTTATATATTGAAAAAACACACACAGAGTCATACCAGTGACACCATGCATCATATTGATGTAAATATGATTCCTACATGTCACAAATGACTTATGGATTATTGTCCTAAAGTATCAAAATAATCCAAATTCCTTTGTTCAGTTTTGAGTAGGTGAGTTGTCCTTTTTACTAAAATTGATTTCAATTTTAAATAAAAAGACACAATTTGATTCATATCAGTCACACCGTGCATCTTATTGGGGTATGACTAATTATTACATGTCTAAAATGTATTATGGGTCATTTTAATAATTTATAAAAATAATACTAATGTTTTTACTCGGTTTTGATATCGTCACTTGTCTTTTTTACTAAAATGGCATTCTAAACTGGAAACACACACTTTGTCTAATACTGATCACATCATGTATCGGTTTGATGTGATACTAATTCCTACATGTCACAAATGAATTATTAATAAATTTTATAAATTATCAATAAAATATGAGTGTTTTTTATTGGTTTTTAGTGAGTGACATTTTTGAACTAAAATGTTGATTTTAAACTAATAACAAACACATTGAGTAGTACTGGGAACACCGTGTTTTGGATTGAGGTGTTTCCAATTACTAAAAATAAAAAATGACTTATGAATCATTTACCTAATGTATAAAAACATTATGAATGAATTTGATCAGTTTTGAGTAGGTCAGTTGTCCTTTTTATTAAAATTGATGTCAACTTTAAATAAAAAGACACACTTGGAGTCATATCGGTCACACTGTATATCAGATTAATGTACCACTGATTACCACAAATCTCAAATGGATTATGGATATTTTTCTTATAGTATCAAATCAATCCTAATATATTTTTATAGTTTTTAGTACATCACTAGTTTTTTTAATAAAAGTTTATTTTAAACTAGAAACATGCACGTTGACCTATATCGATGGCATCATATATCAGTTTTATGTGACACCAATTCCTACACATCAAAAAGGAATTATGAATCGATGATATAAATTTTCAAAAAAAGAACTGATTATTTTTTATTTGTTTTTAGTGAGTGTCTTTTTTTAACTAAACAATTAATTTTAAAATGATAACAGACACATTGAATCATAGCGGTCACACCGTGCATCGAATTGAGGTGCTACTGATTCCTACAAATCTCAAATGACTTATGGATCATTTCACTAAGTGTGAAAAATGTACACAACTCCATCGACCTCTTTTTCTAATCATATAAAACCATATAATTTTTTAAATAAAGTAAAACCAATTAATGAAAACCATGTTTTTTCAAAAATAACATTATAAAAAAAATCCTCAACCAATTAATTTATCAATATTTTATTCAGATCCTTATGAATAAATTCAAGGATAAAAAGTAAATTAATTAATTATTAAATATTCCTCCACGTAAAATCAAATAAATTAATTTTATTAACATACACTCATCAGCTAAAATTACATTATAGCAACGCAATACCCAAGGGTTGCACAACACTACAGTTGCATAATTTGATTCTTCTATCCCCACCCTCTCCATTTTATTCTCACCTGTCACTCTATTGTTACCCTGGTTTTGGAGAGATTTTATTCGGAATGAGTTAGTGGTAATGGAGGCGCTGAGTAAATAGCTAGTGTCAATACTTTAATTCTCACAAATGGGAGGCATTTTCCCTTTTAGAGAAAACAATGAAGTACAAGGGGAAATGCCTCCCATTTACTTCTTTATGTTCTCTAAAAGGGTAAATTCCACCCATTTGAGATAATTACACCAGTTAAAGTAGTTATTAACTCAAAACCTTCAATTCCACCAACTCCTTCTAGAGAAATTCTCCATATAAACCAAGAAATAATAAAGTAAAGGGAAATAAAGAAATAGATAGGGTGGAGATGGAAGATTCAGAATATACAACTGCAGTGCAACATAGCCCTAGTGTATTGGGTTACTACAATTTAATTTTAGCTGATGAATATATGTTACTGAAATTAATTTATTTTATTTGATGTGGTGGCAGAGTTAATGATGAAATAATTTCGTTTTTATCCTCGAATTTATCCACAAGGATCCAAATAAAACTTTACTAAAATAATTGGTTTAGTATTTTTTGTTGTTTTTTCAATAAAAATTTGTTTTTTAAATAAGTTTTATTTTATTAAAAAATGATAGGGGTTTATATGATTTAAAAAAGAGGTCAATGGAGGTGTGTAATTTTTTCACACTTACCTTGATTGGTAATAAACCTGAATGGGGTTCACACCTTCGACCTTCCAAACTATAAAATGGAGGTCACTCCTCATTCGATATACAGATAAATAAAATGACTCTGCCTAAATATTATATATATATATATACCTTTAATTGAATATAACTATATATATATTTATGTTATTTATCAAATTTAAATTTATTTAAATATACACTTTATTATTATTATATATATATATATATATAATTCTATTTTTCTAATGAAACTACAATAATACTATTAATAATAATTTTTAAATTATATTATTGATAAATAATTATTTTTTTGTTAATTTTTTATAAAATATAATTATTTAAATTTTGGAAAGTTTAATTATTTCATAAAAATGTATATATAGTTACCTAATTTTATTATTTTGAAAGTAACATGAGTTTACAATATTTTCTTGGTTATTTAAGTATAAATTTTATTATTATTAATTAAATGTATATATATACCTAAAATGATGAATACCTAAAAATAATTTCTAATATATATAATTTGATAACTTCTAGTCTATTTTATAGAAAAAATGATGCAGCAACCTAAGGATTATAGATAGGTCATCTAATACGCATTGACCCATCCTTGAGATTTTAGGGAGGTATACAAACACGTTGGCCTAAAGAAATAATACGCATCAATAATATATTTCAGAAATAAAGGATAAAAACACCAACCCTTGCAAAAATCTATCCCATACACATTTAAACATATATACATATATATCACATAATTTATAATACACATAATTAAAAAATAAATTAACATTTAAACATATTTTTTTATGAAAATAAATATAATCCCTTCCTAATTTGGAAATCCATAACCATAATTAGTGAATTAATAATTATAAAACCACCTTTAAATTATATGTTTTGAAAATTCATATAAATAGATCGAAAGATATATATTTTCACACACACACACACACATATATATATATATGTATATATATCTCTTTATAAAATAATCTTAAATTGATAAAAATATTTGTAACCCTTATAGCAGAATATCACAACATAATAAAACAAAATACAGCACCATACTAATTTTGAAAATAGAGAGCCATTAAAAATAAATAAATACAGTATCACCCTTTCTAAGTTTTATCTTAAAATAAAACAAAAAAAATCTATGAAAAAAAACATTTTTGAAAAACCCCTTACATCATAATATTAAAACAAAATTTAAATAAATAAATCCCCTTAAATGAATTGCCTAAAATCATATTCTGTTGGATAAAATCACTATTTGTTACTACTTAGAACCATAATCAGACTGAGAATTGGTTTTCTATGAGAACCTAAAAAAGAAATTGATTCAAAATAGAGAAGCGAGATAGGGTATAAAGGTAGAAATTGAAGAAATTGATTCAAAATAAAAAAATTTACAAGACAAACACAGGATATCCAAAATAGTAGTCAAGAAAACAACATAATACAAAAATCGAAGCACAAATACAGAAATAAAATTATAACCTACAAAGGGATATAATAAACCCTTAGATTTAGATCTCAAAATGACAAATAAAAAAGGAAAATTAGAACCTACAAAGGAAAACGTAGTCCAACCTCCCTAGGTTAAAGAAAATTCAAGACCCTCAAATCCAGATGGGGATGTTTTCTATAAAAACCCTAACTGCAACTAAACACTAGATGTTAAATAATGTTTGGAAAACTGGAGATAGTGGGTTTGTTTGAGACCTCCTAAGAAACTCCTAGTTAGTAGTGAGTTTATGGTCGACCTCTTAATATTCCTCCCTAAGATATGTGATGTAAAACTTTATTTACTATAGGGAGAGGATCAAAAAGTGGTAGGTGGTTTCAATGAGTTCCAACTCGTAGCTGTATATCAAAGATCTCCATGTTGGAGTCTGTTTCATGTGATCTTGAAGATGACTATACTCTTGTGATTAGGAAGAAGCCTCTTCTGACATTTTTGTCTTCTTCAGAGGTGCCTCTATCTTCACCTTTTCCAGCTCCGGTTTCACCTCTTGTTTCTCCCTACTCTACCTATTCTCCCTCTGTGCTGGCTTCCTGTCCGCCGGAAGGGCAGGGTATTTTGTCTCCAAAAGCTACTATAAAGGTGTCATCCAAAGGAGACGTCTCTATAGGGGCTTTAATCACGGAGGTGAATTCTAGTGTTCGAACTAGATCTCAATCAAAATCGGGTGAGATGGTTTCTTCAAGCTTATATCATAGTATAGAGGGCCATGAGTCTGGGGCCAAAGCCAGACAATTTTTGTTTTAATGTTTAGAATTTTAATTTGGAAAGCCCATGGTCTGGGGGCTAGAGCGAAGGATGATTTCATATTTAATGAGCTAAGTAATAATCAGGTCTCTATGGTTGTTATACTGGAACCAAAACAAGATTCCATTAAGATTACTGAGTATGCACGGAGGCTGAAGTTTCGTGGTTTTTTGCACAAAGATCCTTCTTACTCTCATATCTGGATCTTTTGGAAGGATCATGTGTTGGTTGATCTATTGTGTTCCTCAGACCAGTCTCTGACAACCAGGATTATAGTTGGGATTCAGGTTTTTATTTTTTCATTCATCTATGCTAAGTGTGACATACAGGTCAGAGAGCCCTTGTGGAGTGAGCTCGAGGATGTTAATTTTGATGATTATCCTTGGATTTTTGGAGGCGACTTCAATATTTTCGCATGACCAGAGGAGAAGGGAGGGGGAGGTGATTTTCCCAGGAATTCCAGTCATGCTTTAGTTTCATTCATAGATAGGAATTGTCTTCCTAATGCTGGTTTTGAAGGTAGTAGTTACACCTGGTGCAACAACCAACGTGGAGGGAGACAAACTTATTGTCGCCTTGACAAATGCTTGATGAATGAGGCAGCCATTTCAATGTTCCATGATTATAGAGTCATTCATCTAGTCAGGTCATTATCTAATCACTCTCCACTACATATTTCTTTGGGTGCAGGGGCTGGTAGGGAGGATCATGTTGTATTTTCCAAGCTATAGATGGAGGAACCGGGATTTTCAAATGTGGTGAGGTAATATTGGGATCTTCAAATTTGGGGGAACCTATAGACCATTCACCATGGCAAGTTGAGATGCCTTAAAAATATTCTATCCAACTGGAAGAAAAATCTTTTTGGTCGTGATCAGGATCTGGTTGAACTTAGCAAGGAGGTGGAGATTTTTAAGAGTTTCCTAGAACAAGAGTGGTTGGACCGAGAGGGTTCTAGAGTCAGATGGCTTCGGGAGGGAGATCAAAATTCTAGTTATTTTTATGCCTGCATTAGAGATCGTCATCATGTTCAGCGGCCCAATATTTGTAGAGAAGCTGGATCCTTTACCAGTGATTGTGATGAGGTTGGAGTGATGGTTAATGGGGTTCTCAAATCCCTATTGGCTTCACCCATCTGAATTATGGAAGGAGGGTACCTGAGAGGAGATGATGAAATCTTTGGGGGCATTCCAAGATGTGTGTCGGAGGACTTTGATGAGGGCCTGAGGAGGTCTCTGGAGGAGGATGAAGTTCATGAGGCTGTTTGGTCATTGAACATGGATAGTTCACTAGGTCTGGATGGTTTCCATGGATCCTTTTATAGAGCGATGTGGGAATTGGTTAAAGGGGATTTGGTGAGAGCTGTCCAGGATTTCTTTTAGGGTGGGAACTTGCCACGTATTGCTTGTGCAACCAATATGGTTATTATTATTAAAGTGAATGATCCCTGGTCTATTGATTAGTACCGCCCCATTAGTATGTGTAATGTACCTTAAAAAATCCTAGCCATCATTCTTAATAAAAGATTGGTGACTCACTTGGACTCTTGGATGGCTCTGGAGCAACATGGGTTCATTAAAGGGAGGTCAATTCAGGGCTCTATAAGAGTGGTTTATGAAATGGTTACTGGCATCAACAACAGGCCCTTCGGGGGAAATCTAGTGGTTAACCTAGACATGAGCAAGGCATATGATAGGGTGGAATGGGGTTTCATTCTCAGAGTCTTGACTTGCATGGGGTTTTCAAGGTGGACTAGTGACATCAGTTTTCATTGTTTCAGCTCATTGTGGATTGATAATTCTTCTATGGGTAAGCAATTTGGTTTTTTCAAGACTTGTCAAGGTGATCCTTTGTCCCCCACTATCTTTATTCTCTCTCAAAATGTTTTCAGCTATTTTATTAACCAAGGCCTCAGTATGGGTAAAGTTATTCCTTACCAGAATAGGGATGCTACAAGGTTTATATCTCACATAATGTTTACTGATGACACTATTGTTTTTATCAATGGTAGTAAAAGTTCTGTCCAGGGGTTGATCAGGCTTCGTGGGGAATATTGTAAGTGGATTGGACAGGTCATGAATAAAGAGAAAAGACATTTTTTACATAACCATACATTTATCGGATTTGAGGGTTAGGGATGTGGGGGATGTTTTGAGTATGGAGAGGGGTTCCTTTCCCATGGAGTACTTTGGGGCCCCGGTGAGTCCCTCCACTCTTAGGGTCCATCATTTTGATAAACTCATAGGCAAGATCTCTAGGAAAACTTTGAATTAAAAAAATAGGTTTCTATCCTTCAGTGGTCATATAACTTTAGTGAATAATGTATTGGACTCCATTACCATGCATATTCTTTCTACTCTGAAGATTCATAAAGTGTGATTGTCAAACTGGACAGGATTATGGTCACATTTATTTGGGATGGGCATATGGAAGGTAGGAATTATTGGGATTCGGGGAAACGTCTTACAAGACCACTCTCTGAAGGGGGTATTGACCTACAGAGTGTTTTCTCAACAATGAAGGGGCTCCATACAAAGCTGGCGTGGGAAGCTTTGGGAGGTCGGTCTCTTTAGAGTAGTACAATGCAAGGAATATATGTTCAGGATTTGTGTGATTGGAGATCGAGTTCTTCCAAGTTATGGAAGCCGATTCATCCCTTTATTGAGGTTCTGCATCATCATTCTCGGTGGTTAGTGGGAACAGGGAATATTAATTTCTTGCAGAATGATTGGGGGAATGGTAGGCTGTATTTACCAGGATATCCTACTCCGGGCATGTCCTTCAGTGAGGCTAGTGGTTATCCCAGATTTCTTCATGCTGTTCTGGATGAAAATAAACTCACCGTTTTCAACAAAATTGTCACTAGTGATGATCCTGATAAACTTATTTTTACAGGTGAATCTTTAGAAATATTTTCTATTAAAAATTTTGGTCATGTGACAAGGGTCATGACAAATGATGATCCTTGGGGAGTGATGCTGTGCTGTAAGGAGATTCCCTCCAAATTTAAATTTCTCTTGTGGCGTGTAAGGAACAGAGCATTACATACTGATGAGAATTTGCAACATATGGGTGTGAATATAGTATCCATATGATGGTGTTTCAGGTCACCTAATATCGAGTCAGTGGGTTATCTTTTTTATGGAAGTGAATGGGCTAGAGGAATCTGGATGTTTTTTGGGGCCTTTTTTGGCTGGGATGAATCTAGAGAGGTGCATGATGAATTTTTTAGTTTTTGGTTCAGGGGAATGGATACAAATGGAATGGAGAGGAAGGCCAGGATGGTAATCCTTATGGATTTTTGGTAGACTATATGGCAGGCTCGGAACACGGGGCATCATAACCAAGGCAAGAGTTCTCAGGTCATCATTTTATTCAGAATGAAAAATACAGTTCTGGATTTTCTTTTTTTGTGTCCTGAATGAAAAGCAGCACCATCAATGAATCTTGTTTTTCCATATCTTTCAAGCGAGCACCAGGCTAGGGAACAAAGGTAGGGAAAGTGGGTTCGATGGCAGGCACCAAGTCAGGGTTTCAAGCTCAATACAAACAGGTCTCTCTTCATGGGGGAGATGCGCGGCGGTGGGGTCGTGTGGGATTGTTTTGGTTTGGTTATTGCTGGTTTTACAGCTGCGTATGGAGGAGGAGATGCTATGCAAGTGGAGGCTTTGGCAATGGCTTCTGGTTTAGAGATATGCAATCAGCAGAATATCAGCCCAATGATAGAAGATACTGATTCCATGGTTTTGTATAATGCTTTGTTAGGTATGGGCAGTATCCCTCGGAACATTGGTTATATTATACTGATATGAAAATCACTCATGGGAAAGCACATAGAGGTCACTCATACTTAGAGATAGGGGAATATGGTTGTAGATGTTTTGGGTTCTATGGAATCTTCGAATCAAGGTATGTTTTCTTTTCTTTCCTTGGGTTCTTTTCTGAAGGAGGGGATGAAATTTGTGGTCAATGATGCTTTGGGTTTGCATTATTTTAAACCACCATGAGTTTCTTTATCGAGGCCTTATGTACCGTGAACTTTTAAATCAATAAAAATATTATTTTTCAGCCTACACCAATTTAATCTTTCACTATATTAAATAACTTCATAGCTTGTGTGACACGCAACATTGTATTTCAATGAAACAACATTTTATTATTATAATTATTTATATAAGATAGTTATAACTTATCCATTAGACTTATTAATATGAATAATAATAACTAATTTTTAAATAATTTTTATAATGTTTTTATTTGATGAAATCATATAAATATTGAGATATCTAATTTTTGGAAAATTCTTTATATGGTTTGAAAATACAATTTTCGCAAAAGAACTTCTTTTTAAGTCCTTATATGAAAATTGATAAACATAATTTTTGACACTTTTAGAATTTTAATTTTATAAAATAAACATAATTTTATAATTTATAATTTCAAAATTATCATAGGGTGATTTGTTTGTATTTTTATGAAATATTTTTTTAGATGAATAGTGATAAATAGTGTATTTTCAATGAAAATAGCATTTCCTTCAAATTTATTTTTATAGTTAAAATATATTTTAATTTGGTTTTAAATTATATTTAGGTCTATAATATATATCAATATAATTTAGGTGATTGGAATCAATTTCACATTGAAAATGTATATAAAAACATTTCAAACTTTTGAACATTTTCACTTTTTAAAACACGTTGTCTCGTCATGTCTGTGGAATTAAATTATAAATTAATTTATACCAATTATGTGATCATAATTTAGAAAAATTGATTCAAGATTTTTAATACACATAATTTATAATCTATAATTTGGTGAACTTAATTTTTTTACCTATGTGATTGGTGAAATAAATTAAAAATTAATTACAATGATAAAGGTAAAAAAGATTACTTAGTGGTTAAAAAAAGAAAATTAGGTGTAAAATTTTTAAAAAACTTCTATAACAACTATTATATGGATATATTGGGACTATATACCATCTTTTATTGATTTTTTTCCATTATTGGAGGCATATGAGGCAAGGTAGACCTCCCAATAATGTTTCTTTTTTTTGGTATTAACAAGTTTTCCACTCACATCCCTTATAAAACGACACCACTCTCCCACTATCTTCACACATGTCAAGAACTTTGTCTCATAAAACCCTTCCAAAATCCCTTATAAAATTTCATACCTTATTCCTAGAATCCTTTCTTTGGGAATAAGTGAAACCAAGTAAGTCCTTTGTTGAAAACGAAAAGAAGATACCTGAAGAACAAGTGATGTTCATTAACAAATGTATTTGTATTATTTAATCATAAAACCCGTTTATTTATTTTAATATCATGTTTATATAATAAAAAAAATATCTTAAATATAATTATATTTTGTTATGTTAATTTTAAGACCTAAAACTTCACACCCTTCCATCAAATGGTATATGAAATCATCGCTCGTGTGTACAATGGACATCCGCCACACGAACTGATGTCATTTGTTATTAAATTTCCACCTTTAAGGTTTTAAATATTAAAAGATTTATATTTTATATATGATATTTATTTTTTAATGATATTATTATTATTCTTTATATTTTTACATCACACATACCTTCATGCTTTCAATTTTGTGGGAATACAATAATGCCATTCCTATGTATAGAAGACTACTACATCGCGAAGTGATGTGATTCGTTCACACATTACATAGAATAAATTAAGGACAAGTTTAATAAACATATTTGATATATATTTCATAGAAATTATTAATTAAAAATAATATCTCATATAATTTTATTTCTTTCAATTTGAAAATAATATGGAAACAATGTTCATGCGTACATACGGCCTACCGTCTCCATGAATGGTGTATTTCATTTCCTATTGAAATATTTTATATATTATTATAAGTATATATACAATGAATATTTATATAATATTTATATCATGGTTTATATTCTGTAGATGATAAAATCATGATCTAATAAAGAGGACCAATAATAACAAGTCAAAAAAAAAAAACAAAAAAAAAACAGATATTACTCGAAACATAACTTTAACATGAAATTTTTAATAAATGAGTAATATAAAGTCATAAGTAAATAATATGTGGTAATATATATATAAATAAGGTTCTATAATAAGTTTATAATAAATTTATATTTATTATATAGTGGTATTTAATGAGTAATGTGATATTCAAGACTTAAGGTAAGAGATTCATGTCTCACTTTTATTTTCTGTAAGACACATGGCATGTTCACCACCAATTTCTTATTTGTAGTGTTTTTAATTCCCATGTATGTATTTTATGATTATTATACTGAGAATTATTTGGATTAAAATATCCATTTTAGGATCTATCTTTCATGGGGGTTAAGGTTAAAATGATACTAAAGTGGTAATGGTATTTTTGCCTCTATTTTCATTCTTTGAGATGTATGTTATGTCATGCTCCTATATTATTTCATGATGTGTATAAACAACCCATTTAAAATTAATGTGATCAGTATTTTAATACTCATGATATTTTAAGTTTCATTTTATGTTATTCCTTCATGGGGTTTATGATTCAATGTTACCAAAGTGGTAATGGTTTATTTCTATAATCTCATCAATTCGGGATTGTTTATGATTATGCTTCCATTGATTAAATATTATGATAAATATCTCAATAATTCTCATTAATTTTATTCTCCACAGGTTATTCATGATATATAAAAGTAATGGTACCATTGTTCCACTCTTTGGTACTTAAGATTATTAATATAATGATTTTTTTGGAAAATCTGAAATTATTTCTCTATTCAGTCGAAAATATGTTTTATCCCAAAACCTTGTTTTATAAAAATGTATTAAAAAATGTTATATTAATCTCCTATATTTTTCAAAGATATTTTTACCCAGGTTTTAATTTTTATAAAAAATAAATAAATGAAATCTTTATATTGTTTCCCAAAACAATGTTTATTTGGATTTTATCGCAAATGTGAATGGAACCATCATTTTTACGTGTACGACATGAATGGAATATTATGAAGTAATTAAAAATAATTTAATAAAATATTCCTTAATAATTTTTTAGAGTTCTTTTAAAATAAAAAGGCTTTCAAAATGTTTTATGAATTAAAAAGTGTTTTCAATGCGGAAAGCATATTTTCCTCAAGAAATGTTTTTAAAAGATATTTTAAAATTATTTTTCATCTAAGATGAAATCCATTGGTATTAAATATTCATTATTGGGGATATTATCCAATAATATCATTCATATTATTTCTATAAAGGGTTTATGTTTTGATGGCATGATATTTTTCCACCTGTTTATCTTCCTTAGGTTATACCATGATAAAACACTTTTAAAACCCGCTTCTTTTCTTGGGTTATGCTTTGATAAATGATTATGAAAACTATATATTTTTCATAGGTTAATATAAGATTAAATTTTTATGATACATATTTCATTTCATGGGTTATGATATGATAAATCATTATGATCTTGTGGAACACATATGTATGATTTCATTATGTGATGGGTGGGACCAATATCTCACTCCAATGCATTTGGTAATGATTTATCTATATCAAGATATAGATAGGACATGAATGGGGAGTGAACTTGGTTTAGTAATACTGGGATAGAATGAAGAGTGAACTTTGTTCAGTAATACAGGGCTAGGACGAGGAGTGAAATCTATTCAATAATATAGGGCTGTAAGAGGAAGTGAACTCGGTTCAGTAATTCCGAGATAGAATGGGGTGTGAACCCGGTTTAGTAAAATAATTTTACCACTATAATGATCTTGGTAGTGATACTTGAATAATATGTAAATTATTTTCTATGCTTATGTGTATGCCAAAAATTCCATGTCTTATTCTCTCATGGATTATTTTCTTTAATTCCCTTACATTTCATGTCATGTGAACTACTAATATATATTCCATGACTCTTTATTATGACCTTAAATATGCAGGGAATGATATTATAATTCTATTCTCATGTCATCATAACCTTATGGGCATGATTATTCATATATATCTTCCTTTTTACCCATACTAAGCACTTGATATCACCCTTTTTTATGTTTCATTTCCCTATGTTATGAAGATATGTATTTTTTATGATATGTCTATGAAAGGTTCTATTTAGGGATAATGTAGTGGGGGATAATGTATCTCACTTATGTAACTGGTTTTATGTTTCCATGCTTCCAAAGGCACAAAAATAATATGGTCTTTGGGTGTGTGTTTGTGTAATGTAATTAATATCCACAAAAAACAATGTAATGTCTATGTATGAAAATCTTGGGTTTCTATAGTGGGTATCAAAGAAAAGGTTTATTTAATATTTGAAAACTAGGATGAAAAAACCTCAGTGAGATACATAAATACATTCCTATATATAATTCTAAGTATGAGTCAAAGTATAGCAAAATTTTATAGAATTTTGGTAGAGGATAGAGTGAGTAGTTTCCTAGAAATACATCACTATTTGGATACTATAATTGGGCATGGATCTAGCAAAAATATAGATAGTGTAAATGACCCCAAAACACTGTATTGAGATGGAATTGATCTGGAACTAGTGCATGAAAATAAGGCTCACTATACACCTAGTTTGACACTCCCTGGGGATACACTTTAAAAATTCACAAACTATTTATGAACCATTATAAAGGATTTAAATAGATGAGGACTATGAATAGCCTAGGATAAACCTAAGGTGTCATAGATTAAAGAAGGTGTCATGATTTAGATATCCTCTATGTTATTTCATTAATTATTTGGTTACCCCCTATGATTATTATTTTTAATATATGTTTTATAGTTTTAGTCAATGGTAGAATCCAATGGAACTGTGATAATGCTAAGTGTGAATGACAATGTAATGGTTTTCCTCCCAAGAATCCAAATGTTAAGAGATATGGAATGAAAAATATTATGGTTATGCTCACACTAATTTCCCAGTATACAAATCAAACTATACTTCCAAATGAACAGTGGATAAAACAATATTTTGTGGAGACCTTCATGAGGAAACATCCACCTTCTTTCATGGGGTATTTTGATCAATTAGTTTCTAACAATGGATCAGTTCCATCAAAAAGATATATTCTATTATTCAATATTCATAACATGAATTAGTGATTTTTTCTATCTACAATTTGGAATGTTAATTATATTAATGGTGTAATTTTATCCATAATACAATAAAACAAAATGTGATTGAATCAATGTATTGGGATGAGTTCATGGAATTATTTTTTAATAATTTTTCCTCTTATTCTTTATACCAAATTAGATAAATATTTCCTTGAATTTAAAAAAAGGATGATGATTCCGTTGGAACCTACATGGATAATTTTACAAGACATTCAAGGTATGTTTCTGGTATTATGATATAACATGAAATTAAGGTTGATTGATTTTTCAGTGGTTTTAAACCAAGTATCTAAAGGGCGTTATCCATAAGAGACTTTAATAGATATGAAGATATCATTTGATGCACTATAATGGTGAAAATAGAGGTTTTAGGTATGGATTGATCTCATGGTTTTGACAAGAAAATGAAGACAGAGTTAAAAGGAAAATATAAGAACCATAGAGATTAAAATATAAAATTTCCTTTATGATCTCTGTTTAGGAATATTTATTGATAATATTTCCTTAGGGGGACTAGTAAATGTTTTAAGTGTGGATGGTAAGGTCATTAGGAAATTGATTTCCAAATTGATGGAAATAATTTAGATAATTATGAAAATAGAGGGTAAACTACACAGAATGTACCTCCTACACTTCAATGATTCACATGTAAGGAGAATGAGCATTATTCCAACCAGTGCCCCAACCCCTGGTTTAATGATAGTGATCTATGTCATCAACCTATCATGCTAAGGCACAAAGGGGAATCTCATGTGATCACTATTTCTGATGAGGGGTTTAACAATGACATAGTGAAAGGTAAAAATATTGTCTAATCTAGAACTTCCAATGTATTATTTCACTATAGATATAACCATTACTTTATATATGAATAATTTTCTAAGGTTATAAATATGTGACACAAACTATTAGATGTATAATTAGCAATAAAAACCCCTAATGGTGAGATGATCGCATCCCAAGTCTATGATTCCTCTCTGGTTGAATGTAGTGGGAATGTGATTGTTGAAAATATTTTCATTCTTCTCCTAGTTGAATTTGATTTCATCTTAGGCCTAGATTGTATTTATATACATAAATCCCAATTCAATTGTTATGTAAGGGAATTTATGTTTGACACTTCAGACTAAACTTTGACTGTATATCAATTTGGTGATGAGAATAAACTTCATATAGGAATTACATCCATTTTATGCGTCTTAATTTCTATTTAGTAGGCATTTTTATCTAAAATAGTTATAGAGAAAATCGACATCGATGATATTCCTATTGTTTAAGAATTTTTGGATGTCTTTTTGGAAGAGTTTCTAAGACTTACACTGTAATGTGAATTTGAGTTCTCAAAAGAACTCATACCTAATTCGAAACCAATTTCAAAGAATCCATATAGAATATCCCCAATTTATTTGTACTAATTAATGAATAAACTTCAAGAAATCCTTAATAAGGGACTAATTCACCCAAATGTGTCACCTTATGGTACACCTATTCTATTTTTGAAAATTAAATATTGAAGAATGTGACTGTACATTTATTATTATAATATGAACAAGATAATAATTAAGAAAAAGTATCTTATTCCCCGTATTAATGAAATTTTATCAACTGTGAAAAGATAAATACTTTTTCAAGATTGAAATTTATTCTGTATATCATCAATTGATGGAAAATAAGGAGGAAACACCCAAGATGAATTTCTATACAAGGTATGGACACTATGAATATATAGTGATTCCTTTAAATATTACTAATTACCTTACTATCTTCATGGATTTTATGAATGGAGTCTTTATAGATTAACTTGATTAGTTTTTGGTTGTCTTCATAGATGATATTCTTATCTAAACAAGGAGTAAGGAAGATCATGAACTTCACTTTTCATCTATACTTAAGAACCCAAGGAAGGATTAAATATATGAATATTTTATAAAGAGTTAATTTTTGATGAAAGAGGTTTCATTTTTGGGTTATATAATCTCAAGAGAGGTTATATCATTAGATCCATAAAAAATAGAGTCTATTGATTGTTTTCCCAAACCAACCATTGTGATATAGATCCATAGTTTATTTGGTTTAGTGGGATATTGTCAATGTTTTTTAGAGAATTTCTCACCACTATATAATATTCTAACCATGTTGACTCATAAATGAGACATGTTCCTATGGATAGATAAATGTGAAGAAAATTTCAAGGAATTGAAGAGAATGTTAGTCTATAATACAGCCGACCGTAAATTACCACGAAGTAGAGAAGGGATTGTAATCTATAATGATTCATCTAAGAAGGGATCTGGATGTTTTTTCATGAATAATAACATGGTTATAGCATATTAATTGTGTAAATTGAATATTAATGAGAAAAAGTACCCAAATCATGATTTGGAGTTAGCTATGGTACTTTTATCATTAATGATATCGAGACATTATCTTTATAGGGATAATTGTGATATATACACCAATCATAAAAATTTGAAATATATATTCACACAGAACATGTTGATCATTTTCCCAAAAATGTGGTTTGATATGATCCAGGATTTTGACTGCTAAACACATTACTACACTACGAAAGCGAACAAGGTGAATGATTCTTTGAGTAAAATGGATCATTCTAGGTTATCCATGATAAGGATAAAAAAGATCCAATATTTATAAAATTTTAAAGTATGGATCTGAAAATAATGAAGGAAGGGGGAAAATCTCATTCTCCTCGATTAAATTTTCAACAATTTATCCAAGTGAACATTAAAGAGGCATATAATAAAGATGTAGAATTGAAAAAGAAGGTTAGAAATGTTCCTGATTTTATCCTCAATCATTATGGAATGATACGATTCAGTAATGTTGTATGTGTTCCATTTATACATGGTTTTAAGAAATATCTATTAGAGGAATTTCATAGTTATTCATTGTTTATTCATCATGGATGTACATAGATTTATAGAGATTTGAAAGAATAATTAATGTGTTATGGAATGAATATGGATATCATGGAGTTTTTATCTTGGTTCATGGTATGTTAACAAGTTATCTTTGAAATATAAAAGTCTAAGGGGATGTTACATCCACTACCCATACCAGAATGGAAATTAGAGAACATTACTATGGATTTTTTTCATTGGACTCCCAAAAAAATCTAAATGGAATAATTATATATGGGTGGTAGTCAATCGACTTAGTAATTCAACACACTTTATCACACTATGAGAAGACTTCTCTCTATATTATTTATCCATGATATACATTAAGGATTTTGTAAGGTTGCATGGATTACCACATTACATTTTATCTGATTGGGATCCAAGGTTTACCATGATGTTTTGGAGAAGTCTTTAGAAATTACTTGATATATAATTGGGTTTTAATACTGATTATCATCCTCATATAGATGGTCAATCTGAAATAAAAATGCAAATCCTAGAGGATATGTTGAGATCATGTTCTCTATATTTAAAAGGCGGGTAGGATCAACAACTTAATCTAGTTGAGTTTTCTTACAAGAACAAATTCAACTCAATAATTAATATGGATCCTTATAAAGACCTATATGGGAATAAATTTAGAACTCTAATGCACTAGAATGAAGTTATAGAGAGAAATCTATTGGGACATAATATTGCTAAAGAAATGTCAAACAAGTTTAGAGACATTCAACAACATATCTGAGTAGATCAAATTCAGAAAAAAAAGTTATGTTGATAATTACCGATGTGATATAGAATTTTAGGTTTGTGAAATGGTGTTTCAAATAATTTTTCCACAAAAATAATTTTAAGATATTAATAAAGAAAAGGTAAATTAATCCCTGGGCATATCTCTGCCTTTGAGATTCTTGATCATATCCGGAAGGTAGCCTATTAAATGGAAATTCCACCAAAACACTCCCAATTTAATTTCACGTTCCATGTATCTCTCATAAGGAATTACCTACCTAACCCTTGACATGAATAGAATTCAGAGGCCATACAACTCGAGAAGGATCTTTCTTATGAGGAACAACCAGTTGAAATTCTTGATCATACAAAGAATTTAATATGAAACAAGAGAACTCACCTGATCAATGATTTTTGGAATAGAAAATAGTTTAAATAAGGTAAATGGGAACTTGAGGATATGATGAATTATGAGTATCTCTTCATTTTTTTTGTATTAGTGTGACACATTTTATTGGAGAAATTCAATTTAAGGTGGTAGAATGTAACACTTGGAGTTTTTATAAACTCTTTTTTTGAATAAATTAAATTTATTTGATGTCTTGTGTTACATTCTACTATAATTTAAAATTTCATTATATGCTACACCAATTTAGTCTTTCACAACATGCAACACCAACATAGTTTGAGTTACATGCAACACTGAGTTTCTATAAAACAACATTTTATTATTATAATTATTGAAAAAAGATAGTTATAACTTAGTTGTCGAACTTAACAAAATTTATAATAATTACTAATTTTTAATTTTTATTATAATGGTTTTATATAAATAAGATATATAAATAATGAAATATATATTTTTTGGTAAAACATTTATATGTTTTGAAAATATTATTTTCTCAAAAGAACTTATTTTTTATGTCCCTCTATGAAAAATGATAAAATTAGTTTTTAACACTTTTAGAATTTTAAAATAAAATTAATTTTTAAATCCATAATTTCTAAATTATCTTATTGTGAGTTTTTGGGATTTTTATAAATTTTTTATTTTTTGATGAATAGTGAAATTACTAAATTTTAATTGAAAACTAACTTTTCTTCTAATTTACTTATATAGATAAATAATATTTTAATTTTTTTAAAGTTTATTTAGTTCAATTATATATCTATTAATCTAATTTTGGATACATTAATTAATTTCACATTGAAATTTGATATAAAAAAATTTCAAACTTTTGAATATTTTCTTTTTAAAAACCCATTGTTTCATCCTGTCTGTGAGATTATATTTTAAATTAATTTATGACACTTCTAGGATTGGAATTTTGTAAATTTGATGCCATATTTGGAATCATAATAATTTATAATGTTTAATAAGTTCAAATTAAATTTTTACCAAAGTTACTAGGGAAAGGAATCAAAAATTAATTACATTGATTAAGGTAAAAATAAGATTACTTAGTGGTTAAACATAGATAATAAGTTGTAAAAATGACCCAAAAGTTGTCCAAAACCTATTTTATGGTCATATTTAGACCCTATTCCCTATTTTATAAAATTTGGTTCATTATTTAAGACACATGAGGTTAGGGAGACCTATCAATAATGTTCATTTTTTGGTATTTACAAGTTGTTCAATCACCTACCTTATAAGAGGTCACCCTCTCTCCTCCTCTATTCACACCTGTCAAGCCCTTAGTATCTTCAAAAGCATATCCAAATCACTTATACAATTACTTCCATTCATCAAATAATCCTTACTTTCAGTATAAATTCAACCATGAAATCCCTTTGGTACAAACCAAAAGAATATTCCCAAAGAAGAGGTAACATTCATAAATGAATGTTTTTTGTTTTATTTCTTCCTCAAACCACTTTATTTATTTTTATATAATTCTTATATAATAACCAGAATATTTTATATTCAATGATATTTTTTTATTGTTATGACCTAAAACTTCCCACACTTCCATCAAATGGGATATTCAATCATCATTTGTGTGCACAGAAGACTACTTCCTCACAGACTGATGTCATTCGTTCTTCCATTACCACCTTTCAAGGTTGGTAATATTGATGGAATTATTGTTTATATATGATATTTATTATTTTTATGATATTATTATGGTTCTATAATTTTTATATCACACATACCATCATGCTTTCCATTTTTTGGGAATATGATAACATCATACACCCGTATGGTGAACTAGCACCTCACGAAGCGATGTGATCCAGTAATAAATTGCATGGAATGTAGTAAGGATGAGTTTAATAAAAATATGTTATATATATAACATAAAAATAATTTTGAAATGATAATAACTCATATAATCTTATTTCTTTCAATCCAATAAGAAAATTGAAATAGCGTTCATGCGTACGAACGACCTACTATCTCAATGAATAGTGTATTTAATTTTCTATTGAAATATATTATATGTTATTATAAATATATAATGAATATATATATATATATATATATATATATTTATATATGTAACATCATGGTTTTGGGTGCCACCCAAAGGTTCCCTATGCTCGATTGGTCACATGGCCTCAAGCGCATTTCCCCGAATGCCAGAGGCTGCCGAGTAGGAGTGAGGGCCTTGCGTGTGATAGTGGAGAAACTATTCCCTCATTGGTAGAGTATTCATAGTGGAATGAAAAATAATAATTGTAGCGGAATTTGTAATACCATAAAATAAGGTAAATAATAGAATACTGATAGTAAAATCAACTATAGAAGATATATATATAAATGATGCACGTCACATGTGTCTAAGAAAGAATCCAAACAAGTCACAATACTAGAATACAAAATAGAAACCAAAGTAATGAAAAGTAAATGAACTCTAATGAAATTTCAAGCCTCATATTGGTCCCATGATCACTAGATCCACAATAATCAAGTACGCGATGTAGAAGGGTGCTTTCCCTTATCTATACCTACAACCATATAATCTGTTTTGGTCCAAAAGCATGAACCAAATAGGGTGTGAGACGAATCCCAGTAGGAGACCACCAAAAGATCCATGCCAAACTTTTAGTGAATATATATAGAAGGAAATATGCAGAAATAAAGAACCAACTAAGAAGTAATCAAAAGTAAACATTCATACAGTTTCCAATTACATTCATTCACATTTATTAATTATTTAAACCATTGAATAATGTAACCTCAGGATCTAGCCTAAGCTCTGTATCCCCCTATACAAAAATAACAAACAGATGTCTAAAGAGACCTTCTAACAATAAAGTAATACTGAGTCCAAGCTTGTGATTTAGCTTATCATACTAGTCACAATCATATAATAATTTCAAAACAACCCTCTAAGAAAGTCCTCATAGCCTAACCCCCCTTAGTTTAGCGTATCCTAAAATCAATAATAATAATAACCCTTAGTGAAATATAATGAAACTTAACCCCCATGGTCTCACAAATCACTAATCAATTAGAAATTAACACATGGGTAGCTCTCATGGTCTTTACCCCTTGGTATTTATAAAAGCAATAAAGTATAATGACCCTCTGGAAGCTATCATAGTCAATGCCCTATGATCTAACATTTGTATAATAATGACCCTCTGGGTAGCTCTCATAGTCTAACCCATCTGGTCAATGACCCATAGAAGCTCTCATAGTCTATACCACTTTTCAATTATAAAAACAATTCATAATTAAAAGAACCTAATTCAGGAATCTCTCACAGTCAATTCCCATAGTCACACTTTCATAATCTAAAACACATGAATCTCATATAAACAACAACTCCATCCTAACAACACCAGGCATGGAAAAAAGGATCCTATCATGCTTTCTAGACCCAACGACCATAACCAAATAAAACATGGGTAACACCTCCATAATAAAGGTAATAGACCTTATTCATAATCAATACCCCTTTCTTAAACAAACAAACCATATCAGTCATTAAACATGGTTAAATTCCAAAAAACATGCAATACCATAAAAAACATATTCAGAACTTTGGCATATATAACTCAAAGACCAACTATGGTAAAGTAATAACAACCAAACTTGACAGTGTATAATGATCACTATTGAACGTCAGCCCTTGAATAAGCCTTGAATGACATATATCTACAAAAACGTCAAAACAAATCAACCTTGGATAACTCAAGAGAGAGGAGAAATCAAGAGGAGAGATTCAAGAATAAGGAAGGACTCACCAGTGGGATTCCAACACACCAACCAAAGTTTGATTCATAGGATGGATGACAAATCAATGGCTCAGAGATGAAATGTTTCTCTCGGCTGCTCCTAGATGAGACAAAGCCAGAAGAAGATGAATTTGATGATTATACGTGACCCTGATCCATTTAATAAAATAAAAGAAAAATTACACGATGAGTTCATTTAATGTACACACCGTGTATATGCCTCAACCGGCCCCATCTTTAGGCGGTCTCCAGGTCACCTCACACGACCATGTCTGTGCCATTACATGGAAAGTATACGGCAACCCGTAACAACATGGTACATGAAGTGTACTCCTAAGTACACGACGTGTAATTATAAAATTCTAAAAAAACTCCATTTTTTTCCTCAAAAAAACCTAGAAACAAGATCCATACATGAAATGAAGATCTGGGTTCATCCAAAATTCCCCCCATAAATACATTTGTCCCTAAATTTCCTAAGAAGGTGGTGAAGAAGAATCCTCAAACAGCTCTAGACACTATGATCACACATCAGTATGCCCCTCCTAAGTCTCATATTGTACTCATTTGTACTTCCATAACACCCGTACCATAGGAAAAGACCGACCACAAAGAACCTTGGTGTTATGATCCACAATCTAGATAGGATGATTCTCAAAGGATTCATCCACCTACAACTCAACCTCATTGGGTCGAAAAATGTGAGACGAGATTGAAAAGTAGCGTCGTAGCTGAGAAATGTGGAAGATGTCGTGCATAGTCTGATACCTCTGAGGTAACTACAACTGATGGGAAACCAGCCCAACTCTCTCCAGAATCTCAAAAAGCCCAACATATCTCACTTAAAGCTTTCCCTGTCTCCTAATCCTCCTATGTCCCAACCTCAGTGTGACATGTTGGAAAACCTGATCTCTATCCTAGAACTCCAGATGTCGTCTCCGTCGATCATCATAAGACTTTTATCATGATTGTGCAGTATCCATCCTCTTCTGAAAAAACTCCACCTTCACTGTGGTCTTTTGGACAAGATGAGGTCCCAACATAGTTGCCTCTCCTGCCTCCATCCAACACAGGGGTGATCATAATGGCCTACCGTACAGGGCCTCATAAGGTTCCATCTGAATTGTTTATTGGAAACTATTGTTATAGGAAAACTCCACCAGAGGTATGTTCTTGTACCAAAAACCTCTAAAATTATGGACGCATGCTCGAGGCATGTCCTCCAACACCGGAATCATGGGCTTGGACTGGCCATCTGTTTGGGTATGGTAAGATGTACTCAAAAGTACTTGTGTACTCAAAGCCCTTTATAGCCCCTGCCAGACAAGATGAGTAAAGAAGACATCCGTGTATGAAACAATAGAGTGCAGAACCCCATGAAAATGTAAAATATCTCATATGTAAAACCTTCCAAGACCATCAACACTGAGGGTCTCTTTGATCGGTAATAAGTGTGCAACCTTCGCAAGTCTATCAATGACAACCCAGATTGTATCATTCCCTTGAGATGACCTTGGTAACCCAATAACAAAATCCATCGTGACCTGATTCCACATCCACTCAGGAATGTATTACTACAGAAAACTCCACGTCGATTGCTGATGCATTGGCCTCACCTTATAAAAGGTGGAAAATCTCATAATAATACCAACAACATCTCTCTTTATACCTGGGCACTAGTATTGATGACGTAGATCTCGATATATCTTGGTGACATCGGGATGAATTGCCCAAACTAAGGAATGAAAATCCCATAGAAGCTCCTCGCATATGTCTTCCAACACCCATAAATGTCTATGAAAGTACAAGATCTCATCCATGCCTATGGTTCACCCAAGAGTAGGGTCCTCCTCTAACATACTATCCTATAGAACTAGGCCCTCAGAATATGATAAGTGTCTCATTCACACCTAATCCAGTAGAGTATAATTAACAACTACATAAGAAAGAAAAGTCTTCCCTGTCTACCGTGAACCTCTAAATGCATCTTGGAGAACAGAGCCATAATCTTTCACTCATAACTGGCCTCCTGAACTAACTGTATCTGAGTCCTCCTACTCAACGCATCAGCCTCTGCGTTTCCTTTCCTAGGCATATAGGCAAGCTCAAAGTCGAAGGACTGAAGGTAATCAACCCACCTTCTTTGTCTCAAATTTAGATCTCACTGAGTAAAGATATACTTGATTATTTTGTGGTCAGTGAAAACCAAAATGTGCTCTCCCAGAAGATAATGTATCCAAAAACATAAATCATGCACAAATTCAGCCAACTCGAGATAGTGTGTCGAGTAATTCCTCTCATGTGGTCTTAACTACCAAGACCCGTACACAACGAATCCTTCCCCTTGGAAAAGCACTGCTCCCAGCCCAATACCTGATGCATCAAATTAAACAATATAAATATTGACTGGCTATGGAAAAACTAGTATCTTTGCAGATGTCAACCTTCATTTTAGCTTCTGAGAGGCTGAATCCTAGGAATCTGTCAACAAGTACTTCACACCCTTCTTATTCATGCCCATCAGTGGTGCTGTTAAGAATGAAAAGTCCTGTATAAAGTTCCTATAAGAACCAACCAGCCCCATAAAACTCTATTAATCAAAGATGTTCTTAGACTACTCCTAGGAAACTATTAATCTCACTTTCTCTGGGTCTACTGATACTTCTGTCTCTGAGATAACATGACTGAATAAGTGAATCTTATCCATCCAAAAGTGGCATTTTGAGAGCATTGCATATAACCGATTCTCTCTCAATGTACTCAAAATGATCTCAAGATGGATGAAATGGTCATGTAGAGTGTGATATTACACCAAGATATCATCCACGAAAACAACAACGAAGGATTACAAGCAAGGATAGAACACTCAGTTCATCAGTTCCATAAAAATGGAAGTTGCGTTTATGAGACCGAACAACATAATCACATACTCGTATTGACCATACCTGATCCAAAAAGCTATAAGAGGTATATATGATGGTCTAACATTTAAATTATTGTAACTGGATCTCAAGTCAATATTTGAGAACACCCGGGCTCCTCAAAGATGATTGAAGAGATCATCAATTATCAGCAAAGGATATCAGTTCTTGACCATCAACTGATTCATCTTTCGATAATCCACTCAATGTCTGGGGGTACCATCTGCCTTTTTTGCAAACAGGATAGGTAAACCCTAAGGAGAAGTATTGGGTCAGATGAAACTCTTAACCTGTAACTCCTCTAACTGCTTCTTGATCCTATGTAACTCTAGTGTATCCATCCTATAGGGAGGAATAGACACTGGTGCCTCTCCTGGAACAAGCTCAATGGAGAATTATTCCTCTCTCTCTGAAGGAAAACCTGAAAATTTTTCAAGAAAGAAATCCGTAAAAAGATCCACCACTAGAGGAATGTATATTTGTGAAGTCCCTTGATCATCTAGATATAAACTAGAAATATTGGATGTAACACCTCTCTGCCCGTGATTCTCTGGTCCATCTCTACTTGCTGGGACATCCCATTCACCCTTATGTAGAAACAATCCACCCTATGGTGATGTGAAACTCACCATACGATGATAGAAATTTACAACAACCTGGAAGGTAACTAACCAGTCCATTTCAAATATGACGTTATAGCCAGTCATCTCTAAGAAATAAAGGTACCATAAGAAGTGACACCAACTAACCTCAAGAGGGAACTTATTACACTGATGTAGACTAGCCGGTCTAGTCCCCAATGGAGTGTCTTGTGTCAAGATATAAATAGAAGTAAATATATAGATCCCAATGCTCTTCAAAACAGGCATAGATATAAATCTATGGGAATTCCTTATATCGAAAAGAGATGAAGTTAAAACTGAGGCAACAAAAATTGTACCTCTACTCGTAGAGGGTCTGGGATCCTTCTTCTATTGGGTCAGCTCCACTGCAAAAGTCTAACCTACATCGTGGCCCTGCGACCCTACCTGAATACCATAAGTTGATCCACCCTATTGTCACTAAAATATTGAAGCCTGACTACCATGACCATGACCACCTCCTCAGCCTAAATGGCCAAAAAAAATCTAGTTCTATATATGATGAGAAATTGGTGGTCCTTCTCCTGATCGTGGAGTCATAGTTGAACCCTTATCACTTGATGCTGGTGAGAATACCCGGAACAAATGCTGAAGATGGCCCATATTGCTACAAGATTGGAATCCAACTGGGTCTCTTAGGGAAATGTGGTCTAGTATTCCCTATCGTCCCGCACTGGTGGCATACCACCTAGATACCAGAAGAAACATTGTGTGTAAACTCCCTATATTGCTTCCTTCTATCTGTCGAAGTAGTACTAGAGTTGGATGTTGAACCACCATGACTAAAATATCCCAAATCCCTTAGATTACTCTCGATAATCAGCTACTAATTCACTATATTCATCACTAAAGTCATCCTGAAGACATTAATATATGATCAAATGTCATACCTGAGACCATCCTCAAATAGCCTAGCCGAAGATAACTCATCACCTCCCAGAACAGGTGAAAAACACAGCTGATCTGTAAAAAGAGAAGATTACACCATCACTAAAAGAGCTCCCTACTCCAAATGCATGAAATCTCAGGCTCGATCAACCCTCAATGTATTGGGATAGAAGTATTCATAGAAGTTCCTCTGAAACTCTTCCCAAGACATATTCCGATGACGTCCTTCCTATGAGATAACATCCCAAAATCTGTTGGTGGAATCACATAACATGTATATCATGAGCATCACTCTCCTATCTAGAGGCATCTCTAGATGCTCAAAGATAGCTAGTATGGCCCCCAATGATTAATCCACATCCTATGATCCTCCATCCACCGAAAAGGTGGGAGGATGGCTGTAACACCCATGTCAGCTCTTCCATAAATGGGGCAGGATGCGGTGCACCCTGGAAGGTATCTAACATCCTAAAAAAGCATTCAAGTAACTGTTCATCAGCACCTACATCTGGTATAACAACTGGTGCCAATACAGGCACGACGGGAGGATCTGCTAGTATTCCTTGATCTATCATTTCTGGTGTCTGGTCATTGCCCTGTATCTAGCGTACAACTGGAGGATGTCTCGGTGGCATGACACTGCAATGTTAAGCACACACCTTAGTTCAATATTATCAAGGAATGAAACTTATAACTGAAAGAAAAGAATTTGAGAAAGAAAAAATTAAAATTTTAAAAAACAGGGTTACACAGTGCGTATACCCTTCACACGATGTGTTCCCTTAGGTTTCAACATGGGAATGCACTTCTACCAAAACTAGTTGTGTAACACCCCTATACATGGAATGTTCATCCTGTGACATGGCGTGTACTTGAATTTTCCCTCCTTCCTAAGTTCTTCCACATGACTATAACTAAACGGTTCCCTTAGAACAAAACTACATGTTGTGTTTAAGTCATACATGACGCGTAGTAGAAGTATTTTACCGACCTGTGTTATTGATCATGTGGATGGAGACACAGTCGACTTCCACATGGTGTGTTCACGCTGGACACAACGTGTACTACCCAAATTTCATCCACCCATGTCATTAGTCACAAGGCCGAATATATTATCTCCACAAAACGGCGTGTACTCACTGTACATGGTGAGTTTCATAAAACATTTCCAAACCTCGCGTATCTACCCACACAGTCAGTCACACGGTCAATAACTACACCGTGTGTAGAACAAGTACACGATGTGTACTTAAGAAAACCATTTTATTCCTGATAGAAGGATACATGGCGTGTATTCATTATCACACACCATGTATTCTAGGTTTTCCAGATAGTAAGCCTCAAAAACTACTCCATAACCCCATAAAAACACCAGAACAATCATTAAAGTACCAAATTCTGATCCGTAGGGTCCCATACTCCCCGAAAATCAAAGATTGGCATCATATTCAAGTAATATCATAATAGAATTCAGTTAAAGTTCAATATGATCCCCCAAGTTATTATCCAAGAGGGCCCATAACACATTAGGGACCAAAGTTTGGTATCCATACAAATGAAACATTGCATATTAAAATTCCCTATCCAAATAGTAGGCATTCTATCACAACATCAATCACAACAACATGCATACCTAGCACAACATCTATCGCAACAACATGCAATCAGTAATGCACCCTAAATGGCATGACAAGAATGCATAACATGTGATCCCTATCAAGTTTCTATATGATGCATGATATAGAATACCCTCATATCATAGGGTTGTGACAAAATATAACCTTAATAATATCAATTCTTACAGTACAAATCATGTGCATCGCCCAACGGTGAAATCAAATCAACTGTAATAATTGAAAAACTAGAAAAATTGGAATATTTGAGGTATATTGGCTTTCCCCTATACACAAGTTAGCTACTCCCAAGCACACCTTATTACTAACTACATATTCCTTCCAATCCATGTTTATAGAATCTTAATAGTAAGACAAAGAAAAATTATCTCCTTCAATACCACTTTGTAACATCTCGATTCCGGGTGCCGCCGAAAGGTGCCCTGTACCCAATTGGTCACATTGCCTCAAAATCATTTCCCCGAATGCCAGAGGCTACCGACTAGCAGCGAGGGTCTTGGGTGTGATAATGGGGAAACTATGCCCCCATTGGAAGAGTATGCATAGTGGAATGAAAAATAATAATAGTAGCGGAATAGGTAATTCCATACAACAAGGTGCAAAATGGAAGACTAATAGTAAAATCAACTGCAGTAGATATATATATAAATGATGCATGTAACATGTGTCTAGGAAAGAATACAAACAAGTCACAATGTTGGAATAAAAAATAGAAACCAAAGTACTGAAAAGTAAATGAACTCCAACAACATCAAAAGCCTCATCTTTGTCCCATGCTTCCCACCTCCACATCAATCAATTACATGATATAGAAGGGATCTCTCCCTTATCTATACCTACAATCATATAACCTATTTGGGTCCAAAATCATGACCCAAACAGGGTGTGAGATGAATCCCAGTAGGAAACCACCAAAATATATGTGCCTAACTGTCAGTGAATATATATATCAAGCAATATGAAGAAATGAAGCAACAACTAGGAATTACTCAAAAGTAAACATTCTTAAAGTTTCCAATTACATTCATTTACATTTATTAATTATTCAATCTATTGAATAATGTATCCCCATGATCTAGCCTATGCTCTGTATCCCCATGTACAAACATAACAAACATACATCTCCAGAGACCTTCTAATAATAATGTAAGACCGAGTCCAATTTTATGCTTTGGCTTGTCAGACTTGTCAGTAATCATATAATCATTTCAAAACAACCCATTTGGAAAGTCCTCATAACATTACCCCACTGGTTTACCGTATCCTCAAATAAACAATAATAATGACCCTCTAGGAAAGCTCACATAGTCTAACCCCCTTGGTCTCACAAAGCACTAATCAATTACAAACCACCACCTGGGTAGCTCTCACAGTCAATACCCCTTGGTATACATAGCAAAAATATAGTATAATGACCCTCTGTTAGCTCTCAAAGTCAATTCCCTGTGGTCTAAAATTTGTTTAATGATGACCCTCTGGGTAGATCTCACAGTCTAACCCCACTTGTCAATTACCCATGGAATCTCTCACAGTAAACACCTCTGGTCAATTATAACAACAATTCATAATTAAAATACCCCACTTCAGGAAGATCTCATCGTTAATTCCTCTGTTCACACTTTCATAATATGAAACACATGCAACTCATATAAACAGCAAATCCATCCCAACAACACCAGGCATGAAAACAAAGTAGCCTAACACGATTTATAGACCCACTACCCATAACCAAATCAAAAATGGGTAACACATCCATAATCAAGGTAATAAACTTTATTCATAATCAATACCCCTTTTTTAAATAAACAAACCATATTCGGCATTAAACATGGTAAAATTCCAAAAACACGAAATACCCTAAACAAGGTATTCAACACTTAGGCATATATAACTCAAAGAAAAACTACAGTAAGGCACGAACCACCTACCTCAATGTTGTACGATGACGACTCTTGAATATCATCCCATGAATGGGCCTAGAAAGATGTAGATCTAAAAAAACTTTAAAAATTATTAACCTTGAATAACCAAATATAGATGAGAAATTAGTAGGTTAGATTCAAGAAAAAGGAAGGACTCACCTGTGTGATTCCAACACACCTACTGGAGTTTGATTTGGAGAACAGATGACATATTGGTGCCTCAGAGAAGAAACATCACTCTTGGACAATCTTGGATGAGATGAGGCTAGAATAATATGAATAGGACGATTAGATGTGACCCTGATCCATTTAATGAAATAAAATAAAAAGTACACGACATGTTCATTTAATGTACATGTCGTGTACATGCCTCAACTGGCCCCCGCTATAGGTAGTATCCAGGTCACCTCCCACAGCCATGTCTCAGCCATTACATGGCTAGTACATGGCTACCTGCGGTAACATGGTACACGGCGTGTACTCTTAAGTACACATCGTGTACTTCTAAAATTTCCAAAAACTCCATTTTTTTCTAAAAAACACCAGGAAACAAGATCCATACCTGAAATTAAGATCTGATTTCTTACAATATATATTATTTATATCATGTTTTACATTTTTTAGATTATTAATAATGATCTATGTAAGATTACAAAGAATATCAAGTCAAAACATGTCTGAAAATCAAAGTAGTTATTACCCGAAACGTAACTTTAACATGGAATTTTTAATAAAAAAGTAATGTAAATTCATAATTAAATCATATATGGTATTATATATATGATTAAGGTTCTTTAATATATGTATAATAAATTTATATTTTTTAAATATTAGGATTGAATGATTACAAAGAGTCTCCATACTTAAGGGAAGGGGCATTTGTCTCACATTTATTTTCCATGGGACACAAGCCATGTTCACCACCAATTTCTTGAATGTGGTGTGTATACAGACCATGGATGTATTTTATGAATATTATATTGAATTTAATTTGGATTTACATATCCATTTTATTATCTATATTTCAGGGGTTTTACAGTTAAAACGTTACAAAAGCGGTAAGGGGATTTTTGTCACAATTTTCTTTTTTTGAGACGTTTGTTATGTTATTCACCTATATTACTTCATGAGGTGTATTTAAATCCCCTTATAATGTAAAATAATGAATTTATTCATCATAATTATATTTTATGTTTTATTTTATCTTATTTTTTAATGGGTTTTATCATTCAATGTTAATATTGTGGTAATAGCTTATTTCTACAATCTCATCATTTATCAGATTTGTTTATGATTATTCTTCCATTGATGAAATAATATGATACATATATTAATAATGGTAGTGAATTTTATTTACCTATTTTTATTCATGTTATCATCAATTAATGGTATAATTTTCCACTCTTTGGTACTTAATGTAATTAATAAAATGTTTTTAATAAAATATGACTTTATTTATCAATTAGGTTGAAATTTTTTTCCTACCAAAATATTGTTATACAATTTGTTTTTCAAAATTTTTATCTTAACCTCTTATAATTTTTTGAAATAAATATTTAAAACTGTATAAATTTTTAAATTTTTTTTAAAAGGAATCTTCATATCATTTTCTAATATAATACCTATTTGTATTTTACTAAAAATGTGAAAGGAATTTTTGGTTTTACATGTATGAAATGAAAAGAATATTATTATTTCATGACCAATATTTTCTTATAAGAAACCTTAGTATGTTTTAAAAGTTATTTTCAGTGGAAAGGTATTCAATATTTTCTTTTTATTAAAATGTGATTTCAAAGTAGAAAGAATATTTTCTACAAGAAATGTTTTTAAAAGATATATCAAAATTATTTTCCATACAATTTGAAATATATTAGTGTTACCTATTTTTTATTGGGGATATGATACAATAATACCATTCATATTATTTCATTCGATGGTTTATTTTTTGATGTAATGATATTTATGACTCCCATTTATCTTCCAAAGGTTATACCTTAACAAAACGTTTATGAAAACCAATTATTTTTGTGGGTTATGTTTGATGAAATGATTATTAAACCTATCTATTTTTCAAAGTTTATTATATGATGAAATGTTTATGATAACCATTTTATTTTATGGTTTATGATATGATGAATGTTTATGATCTTATGGCACACACATGTGTGATTTCATTATGTAATAGGTGGGACCTATATCTTCCTCTAATGAATTGGGTAAAGATTTATATATCTCATGAGATATTAATTACTAAAGAGGGGAGTGAACTTGGTTTAATAAAAGAGGGTTGTAATGAGGAGTGAACTCAGTTTTGTAATACAGGGTTGGAACGAGGAGTGAAATCAGTTCAGTATTATATGGATAAAATAAGAAGTGAACTTGGTTTAGTAATATAGCGATGGAACAGGGTGTGTACCCGATTCAGTAAAGGAATTTTTCTACAATGATAGTCATGGTAGTGATCCTTTACTAATATATAAATGATTTTCTATGATTATGTGTATTTAAAAAATTACATGTCTTATTCTATCATGGATCAAGTTTTATGATTCCCTTATGATTCATGTTTTATGGACTTCCAATATTTTTTCCATGACTCTTTATTATTACCTTTTATTTGTAGGGTGTGATCTTCTAATGTTATGATCATATTCTATAACGTCCCGGTTCCGGGATCCACCCAGAGGTGCCCCGTACCCAATTTGTCACATGACCTAAAGCGCATTTCCCTGAATGCCAGTGGCTGCCGACTAGCAGTGAGGGACTTTGGTGTGATAGTGGGGAAACTATGCCCTCATTGGCAGAGTACACAGTGGAAGTAAACAACACATACACTAGAGGAAGGAGTAAATATCCAACAAAAATAAATAGAAGAAATCTAAATATAGAAACAACTAGAGAAAAATACATGTTAATGATGCATGGTACATACATGTCTAAGAGAACAACAAAACAAGTCACAATGTTGAATACAGTGCTAAAACTAGTGCAAAAGAAAAACAGATAAGAAACTCCTCAGCATCGCAAGCCACGACTTGGTCCTATGCTCTCCTGCTCCAACACAATAAAGTACCTGAAGTCGAAGGGTGCTTACCCTTGTCTATACCTGTAGGAATATAATTTGTTTGGGCCCAAAAGCTTGACCCAAATAGGGTGTGAGACTAAATCCTAGTAGGCAACCACCTGAAGATCTGTGACTAACAGTCAATGAGTATATGGAAGGTAATAGTACAGTAAAGAGTAAAAAGTAAGCAATAAATAGGATGATACATAGCAGTAAACAATCCACAGATCAACAAGAAAAAATGAAGCAAACGGCTAACCACAAACTGAAAACCCCCCTGGGAAGTACTCACAACCAACCCCTCTGGTCCTATCCAAGAAGTACCAGCAACCCTCTGGGTAGTACACTCAGCCTAACCCCTCTGGTTTGGTCATACGAATTATAAGCCTCTCTGAGGAAGTACGCTCAGTCAATTCCTCTTATAGTCTAAGGTAGTCAGGGACTCTATGAGGATGGTCATGTGGTCAATTCCTCTTATAGCCCTAAGGTCTAGAGACTCTTTTAGGAAGCTCAATCGCTCAATTCCTCTTATATCCTCATGTAGATCATAGACTCTCTAAGGAAGATCACTTAGTCAATTCCTCCTATAGCCTGGAATGGTTTCAAAAAAATTCAAACAAAACAAAGACTCTCTGAGGAAGCTCACTCGGTCTACCCCCGTATAGTCTATAAAGCTCAAGACTCTCTAAGGAAGATCACTTGGTCAATCCTCCTATGGTCTATAAAATCCAAGACTCTCTGGGAATCTCACTCGGTCTATCCCCTATAGTTTATAATGTCCAAGATTCTTTGAGGAAGCTCACTCAGTCTATCCCCTTATAGTCTATAGCACAAGTTTATCACGACCCCGTGAAAGTCAGTGCATAATAATTATATAAGGCCAAAGTAAACCTACAGAACTACTTGGCTATCCAGTCTATAGAACCATAAGCATGTCAGGGAACAAAACTCCATCCTACGGCCACAAGGCATGAAAACAGGTATAACAGCCAAGGGCCGAACAAGACCAAAAGGTCGTAAAAATAACAAGGCATGGGAAAACATCCAAGCAAAGAAATTATCCTTATACATAGCCAAATTACCTCTACACAAGTATACAAGCAAGGTAGAAAAAACAACAGGGGCAGAATAGTAAACACACAATATCCCGTTCAAGGGTATTAGTGGAAAATTGCAGATAAACTCAAAATCTTCAAACAGAAAGGCACAAACCACCTGCCTTGATGCTAGGAGATCAATATACTTGAACCAAGAGGCTTTAATCTCCTTATAACTTCATTGATCTATGAAGATGTACAAAATGTTCGACCCATGATAACTTGAAAAAGAGGAGGAATTGGAAAATGATGCTCTAGAAGAAGGAAAATATTACCTCTATGGTTCCAACACAATAGACGACAGTCGATTCGAAGAATGGATGGAGGATCGGGGGCTTGGAGGAGATTCGCGGCCATACGATATTCTCTTAGTTGAAGAAGCTGAAGAAGAAGCATGTTCTGGCAATTAGACGTGACCCCGGTCCGTTTAATGAAAAAAAGAAACTACAAGGTGTGTACTTATGGAGTACATGGCATGTACTAGGCTTTTCCGTACTCTACTTTAAGCGGCCTCCACATCACCCCACATGACCGTGTGTGTGGCCCGGACACAGCCAGCAAACAGACTCATGCGACATTGAAGTATACGGTGTGTACTTATAAAGTAGACGGCATGTACTTCAAAAATTTCCAGAAACTCATATTTTCTTAGATACTCCAGAAAAAAGAAAAACCTACCTGAAACAAAGTTCCAGGTTTTTAAAAACATACCCCCTTAAATAAATTTGTCTCTGAATTTCCCTAGAGATGCGTGGAAGAAGAAACCCCGAACAGATCAGGCCACTGCGATCGTACATCAGCCTCCCTCTCCCAAGTCTCGTCATGTACTTGCCCGTGCTGTCATAACACCCGTACCAGAGGAATAGACCGGCCTAATACTCTCCAACACCTCAAATGGCCCGATATATCTAGGTGAAAGCTTAACATGTCTCTGAATCCACTTGTGTACCAACCTTAGTGCGACACGTAGGAAAACCTGATCCCCGACATCGAACTCCAGAGGCCGTCTCTGCCGATTAGCATAAGAATTCTGTCGAGACTGTGCCGTATCCATCCTCTTACGAGTCAACTCTATCTTCTCTGAGGTCTCTTAAACAAGATGAGGTCCTAGCAAAGCTGCCTCTCCTGTCTCCATCCAACATAAGGGTGATCGGCATGGCATGCCGTACAAGACCTCATAAGGTTCCATCTAAATAGTCACCTGAAAAGTGTTGTTATAGGCCAACACCACAAGAGGGATACACTTCTCCCAAGAACCTCCAAAGTTCAGAATGAAAGCATGACGCGTATCTTCAAGAACCTGAATCATACTCTCGAACTGACCATCTTTCTGGGGATGGTATGCTGTACTCAAAAGTACCTGCATACACAAAGCCTTTTGAAGCCCCTACCAGAACCGAGAAGTAAAATGGGAATCCCTATCAGAAGAAATGGAGTGTAGAACTCCATGTAGACGTATAATCTCTTGGATGTACAACTTTCCCAGCTCATCAACACTGAAGGTCTCCTTGATCGGAAAGAAGTGAGCAACCTTTGTAAGCCTATTGATGACAACCCAAACTGTGTCGTTTCCTTGAGGTAACCTCGGCAACACGGTCACGAAGTCCATCGTGACGTCGTTACTTTTCCACTCAGGAATGGGTAGCTACGGTAAAAGGCCTGCTAGTAGCTGATGCTTCGCTTTCACTTGATGACAAGTGGAACACCTCATGATGAAACCAAAAACATCTATTTTCATACCTGGACACCAATACGGATGGTGTAGATCACGATACATATTTGTGACGCCAGGATGAACTACCCAAACTGAGGAATGAAAGTCCCGCATCAGTTCCTAGTGTATGTCTACTGGCACCCATACGCATCCATGGAAACATAAGATCTCATCCTCACCCACTGTCAATCCAGGAAGAGGGTACTCTCCGGACACACTCTCCCACAGGACTAGGCCTTCTGAGTCTCATAGCTGCCTCATCTGTACCCGATCGAGAAGAGAAGAGGTAACAACTACAGAAGATATAAAAGTCTACCCCTGTCTATCGTGCACCTCCAAATGTATCTCAGAGAATAGAGGCATATGTTTCCACTCACTGATGGCCTCCTGAACTGTTTGTATCTGAGTTCTTCTACTCAGCGCATCAGAAACTGCGTTGCCTTTTCCCGGTGTATAGGAAAACTCAAAGTCGAAGGACTGAAGATACTCATCCCACCTACACTGTCTCAGATTTAGATCATACTGAGTGTAGATTTACTTGAGACTTTTTTGGTCGATGAAAACCACAAAATTCTCTCCCAGAAGATAATGTCTCCAACAATGTAAGCCAGAAACAACACCTGCCAACTCCAGATCGTGCGTCGGGTAATTACTCTCATGTGGATTATAATGCCGAGACCCGTACATAGCGACTCCATATCCCTGCATAAGCATAGCTCCCAGCCCGATAACTGAAGCATCACAGTAAACAGTATTTCTCTTGCCCGACTCTGTCAAGACTAGTATTGGTGCTGAATTCAACGTCCCTTTCAGCTCCTGAAAGGCTGACTCACAGTAATATGACCATAAGTACTTCACCCCTTTCTTGGTCAGACCTATTAGTGGTGCTTCTAGGAATGAAAAGTCCTGTATGAAGCATCTTTAGTAACCAGCCAGCCCTCGAAAACTCCGAAACTCAAAGACATTCTTCAGCTACTCCTAGGAAACTAATGCTCTCACTTTCTCTGGGACTACTGATACTCCTGTCTCTGAGATAACATGACCCAAGAAGTGAATATGGTCCATCCAAAAGTGGAATTTCGAGAGCTTAGAATATAATTGATGCTCTCTCAGTGTACTCAGAATGATATCAAGATGGGTATCATGGTCGTGTCGAGTGTGAGAGTACACCAAGATATCATCCACAAAATCCACCATGATGGAATCCAAGTAAGGATGGAAAACTCGGTTCATCAACGCCATGAAAACTGCTGGCGCGTTTGTTAGACCGAACGACATAACTGTATACTTGTATAGACCATACCTGCTCTAGAAAGCTGTAAGAAGTATATCAGATGGTCTAACGTGAAACTGATGATAACCGGATCTCAAGTCAATCTTTAAGAACACTCGGGCTCCTCGAAGATGATTGAAGAGATCATCGATCCTAAACAAGGGATATCGGTTCTTGACCGTCAACTCATTCAACTTCTGATATTCCACACATAGCCTAAGGGTAATGTCTGAATTCTTTGTAAACAGGACAGACGAACCCCAAGGAGAAGTAATGGGTTGGATAAAATCCTTTTCCTGCAACTCCTCCAACTTCTTATTGAGCTCCTGAAACTCTGGTGTAGCCGTCCTATAAGGAGGAATGGACACTAGGGCCACTCCTGGCATGAGCTCAATCGAAAATTCTACCTCACGTTCTGAAGGCAAACCTAAAAATTCCTCTAGAAAGACATCCCTGAAATGATCCACCATTAGAGGAAAGTCTAACTATGAAGTCCACTGGTCATCCAGATAAAGACTAGCAGCAAGGGACTTTGGTGTGATAGTGGGGAAACTATTCCCTCCTTGGAAGAGTACACAACAGATGTAAATAACACATACAATAGAGGAAGTAGTGAATATCCAACAACAATAAACAGTAGAAATCTAAATAGAGAAAAAACTTCAGCAAAATACATGTGAATAATGCATGGTACATACATGTCTAAGAGAATAACCAAACAAGTAACAATGCTAAAAATAGTGCTAAACGAAGTGAAAAAGAAAAACAGATAAGAAAATCCTCAGCATCGCAAGACTCGGCTTAGTCCCATGCTCTTCTACTCCAACACAATCAAGTACCTGAAGTCGAAGGGTTCTTTCCCTTGTCAATACCAGCAGCAATATAATCTGTTTGGGTCCAAAAGCATGACCCAAATAGGGTGTGAGACTAAATCCCATTAGGAAACCACCCAAATATTTGTTCCTAACAGTCAGTGAGTATATGGAAGGTAATAATACAGTAAACAGTAAACAGTAAGTAGTAAACAGGATGATAAACAGTAGTAAACAATCCATAGATCAACAAGCAGCAGTGAAGAAAACAGCTGACCACAAATAGAAAAACCCCCTGGGAAGTACTCATAGCCAACCCCTCTAGTACTATCCAAGAAGTACCAAAAACCCTCTAGGAAGTACACACAGCTTAACCTCTCTGGTTTGGTCATACGAATTATAAGACTCTCTGAGTAAGCATGCTCAGTCAATTCCTCTTATAGTCAAAGGTAGTCAAGGAATCTCTGAGGATGATCATGTGGTCAATTCCTCTTATAGCCCCAAGGTCTAGAGACTCTCTGAGGAAGCTCACTTGGTTAATTCCTCTTATAGCCTCAGGTCGATCATAGACTCTCTGAGGAATCTCATTCGGTCAATTCCTCCTATAGCCTAGAATGGTTTAAGGAAATTCAAACAAAACAAAGACTCTTCGTGGAAGCTCACTCAATCTACGCCTGTATAGTCTATAAATCTCAAGACTCTCTGAGGAAGCTCACTCAGTCTATCCTCCTATGGTTTATAAAATCCAAGACTCTCTGGGAAGCTCACTCGGTCTATCCCCTATAGTCTATAATTTCCAAGTTTCTCTGAAGAAATCCCACTCAGTCTATCCCCTTATAGTCTATAGCACCAGGTTCTCACGACCCCATGCAAGTTAGTGAATAATAATACTATAATACCAAAGTAAACCTATAGAGATACTTGGCTAACCTGTCTATAGCAACACAAGCATGTTAGGGAACAACACTCCATCCTACGGTCAGAAGGAATGGAAACAGGTATAACGGCCAAGGGACGAACAAAACCAAATGGTCATAAACAGAACAAGGCATGGAAAAAAATCCAAGCTAAGAAATTATCCTTATACATAGTCAAATTACCTCTACACAAGCATACAAGAAAGGCAGGAAAAAAATATGGGAAAACAGTATACACACAATACCCCGTTCAAGGGTATTAGTGGAATATTGCACATAAACTCAAAGAATTCGAATGGAAAGGCACAACCCGCCTACCTTGATGCTAAGAGATCAATATAATTGAACCATGAGGCTTGAATCTCCTTAAAATTTCGTATATCTACAAAAATTCCCAAAATGTTTAACCAACGATAACTTGAAAAAGAGGAGGAATTGGAAAACGATGCTCTAGAAGAATGAAGAGCTTACCACTATGGTTCTAAGGAAATGGACAGTGGTTGATTCAGAGAACGGACAGAGGATTGGGGGTTCAAATGAGATTCACAGTCATACGGGACGCTCTCGGTCGAAGAAGATGGAGAAGAATCATGTTCTAGTGATTAGACGCGACCCCAGTCCGTTTAATGAAAAAAAGAAAGTACACGACATGTAATTTTGGAGTATATGGCGGGTACTAGGATTTTCCATACTCCGCTTTAATCGGCCTCCACATCACCCACATGATCGTGTGTGTGGCCCGAACATGGCCATCACATGGCCTCACGTGGCATCGAAGTACACGGCGTGTACTTCAAAATTTTTCAAAAACTCCTCTTTTCTTAAAAACTCCAGAAAAAGGAAAAACATACCTGAAACGAAGGTCCGAGTTCTTACATGTTCTAATACACTTATGATCATGATTATGTCTACATATCTCCCCTGTTTACCCTTACTGTGTATTTGAGCTCACAATTTCATATGTTTACTTTCCTATGGTTATGAAGATATGTATTATGTATGATGTGTCTAAGAAAGGTTCTAGTCATGGATATCCTAGTACGAGATTGTATATCTCACTTATATAATGGGTTTTATGTTTCTATGTTTCCAAATTCACTAAACTAATATCTTATTTTGGAAAAGGTTTGTTTAATGTAGTGAATATTCTGAAAAACATTATATACTGTCCATGTATGTAAATCTTGGGTCGTTATAGATATGACCCACAAAGGGGTTCTGTACATACCCTTATGAAGGTAATCATAATCCACGTAGTTTGAAAAACGTAATAGGATAAATCATACCTTTTTGGGTTGTGTGATAAGGACATTAGTGGTTCCTTTTAAGGTCATGTAACCATGATCAAGTGAATTTCCTTTTAATATCGTACATTTAGGACCTATATATGGCTAGGCTAAGAATTTCTTAAATATACAGTTTGGGGCTTATATATGAGCAGCTTTTCCTAGGTGTGTCTTTGAATTGAATACAAACCCATGGGGATGGGAAGTCTCATAAGGAATATGGAACCACAAGGTATGCAGTTGGTCGATTCATGTGAATTTGACCAACTCAGTGAGATATAATCCTTATTGGGAATATCATCCAATGAGGGTGATGTTTGGGATCATGGGGAGTATAGAATGGGAAGAAAGGACTTAAATGATTTCATGATCAATATGGTCCCATGAATATTATTTGAGTATCATCGAGGATATGTACCAAAAAGATAGATATGGTTAGACATGATGATTTAGGTTTTAACCTCAGATAGGTATCCAACATATCTTGTTAGAACATGAATCAAATCCTACATACTTTAATTTATCTGTAGTTAAAAAAAATGGGTTTAGTGTCAGTTTTTAGGTTTTTAATGTCTGTTACCTTGGGATGTTATTAAAAGTGACATTGTAAAAAGGTTTTTAAGGTTAATTATTTTTAACTGACATGATAATGTAGATTTAATATCTTTTATTTTAATGTTTAAAACACATTAGTACCACAAATCTAGATTGATTTATCACTTTGGTTATATAAAAACCAACATGATAAATAGATTATAATGTTTTTTAATTGAATTAACCAAAGTTATAAACTATTTATCACAATGGTTATTTAAAAACTGATGTGATAAAACAATATATAAATTTTTTCACATCGGTTATAAAATAATAAACACAAAAAATGTTTTTTAATTAAATTGGAATATATAATGAAAGAATTATAATATTAAGAAAAAAACTACAAAAAAACATAAGTGAGCATCAATACAAAAAAAATATAATCATAAATTTAAATTATTTTAAAATTAAAATTTGTGTTCCAATAATTATAAATTTCATTAAAAATAAACTATAATCTAGCCAAACATTTTAATTATTCTTCCCATTAACCTTGTAAGTGATTTATCTCATATTCAGTATAAGGTTGGGGGTCATGAAAATACTAAAAATTTAAATCAAATCATTTAACATTTATTCTAAAATATAATTATAATATATATTAAATAAATGCATATAATTAATTCTACATTTTTTAATTTTTCAATTTTCCTGGTTGAAATAATTTCAAACATAAATCTTAGAACATAATATCCAAATTCATTTATTCCTAGTTAAAAATGACTATTATATTTCAAAATAAAATTCAATTAAAAATAACATTTTATGTCCGCTCATCCTAAGTATAGAAATTATAAATAAGAAGTCACCTTTTATTTTTACATATTTTATCTCTGCACTTATATTTCTTAATATATCTCTAAAGAAATCTCATTCCCTATTTAAAAATGATATGTTTGAAATAAAATATAATTTAATTATACTATACATGTTTTATTATAATGAAACTTACATGTTCAATAGGCTGCTAAAATTTTATCACACTTCACCATGTGTAGAGCATAACCAATAAGTAGTCTTTTCACTTGAAGAAAAACAAACAACATGTACTTTACAATAATATACAAATAATAAAATTTAAATGTTTATTCAATCAGGATAAATAACTCTTTAATAAATATATATTCGACACCAGTCAAGATAATGAATGATCCAACACTTAGTTTCATAATTTTGAAATGTTTCAGTAATATATATTCTTCTTTTATCATCTTTTACTGTCAAATCTATTAGTGAAATACATTGTGGTACCAAATATAAATACCCTAATGTCACATCGTACTTAATAAAAAGTGTATAAAAAAAACTAATAAAAAACATATGTATTAGTTGTCAATAAATTAAAATAACTAAACAATTTAGGATAATAGACTTAAAGATAAAATACTTTATTCACGTTGATGCTCATCAAATATACATTTATAGTATCCATGATGTCTATTTTTAAAATCATTAATTTTAGTTCACTCCCACAAAAAAATATCAGCATCCATTAGAATCTCATAAACTTACCAAAATAAATATGAATATATTGGTAATCTCTAAAGCCTAGCTGAAGTATTATATGAATTCATAGTGGTATTTACTTGTTGTATTATGTACAATATGTATTTACGTATAAATTATTCCTAAAAAATAGATAAATATAAAAATTTTAAAATGTTAAAACAAATTCCACACCAATATGAAATAATTTATATAATATATACATACCTCAAAGGAATTTTTTCAGAAACATCCAGATGGCGAACCATAAAATTGCTTATTTTTTTCAAACTATAATGGCCACATCTATAGGCATTGGTAATCATTCAGATATTTTTGTAATATCATGTACAATGACCCTAATAGGATTTTTATATATCTATTAATGTTGAAAAATATCCCTAATATAATATATAGTCCCATATGAGATAATTTACAGTTGGGTATACTCAATATATAACTAACAATATTTGGGAATTTTTAGAGGAGGAGGTACTGGTGTTGGATAAGTAGGAGGAGGTAGAGGGGTGGTATCACTTGGCAGAGATCAAGTGGGATCTTTGGGGTGGAGGTGGAGGATTAAGATATACAACATGGAACTATTTTATCATGTCAACATACATCAACTCTACCAAATCTATAATCCTTTCCTCCATCATTTTACGCATCTCTTAAAATTTAGCTTCTTAATAATCTATTTTCCTTTTATATACATCCTCACTTGTATAATATCACGAACATCCGAATAATATTTATTTATACACTTTCTATGTATCCTCATTCATGGCCTTGAAATTTATGCTTTCCCAATACAGAAGCTAAAATATCTTTCCTATCATTATGTATGACGGACCCCTATGAACCCTTCCCTCCATGATATTCCAATATATATATAATATTTTAAAAATTATATAGTGAATCAAAATTTATAATATATTAACTAACTAAAATAACATAAATAAATTAAATATGTTCTTAAAATCCTCATAGTGACATCCCTTGACTATTATGTAAGATATTTTCCCTTTTTTCACATTTTGGTCCTCTACCATTTTTCATGTATAGCTAGTGGGTAAGGAGGGTAAATATCTTTGTTGCCTAAAGATTTAGATTTTTTAAAAAAAAATTAGCAACATTTTGTATTCAATAATGTATACACTCTATGAGATAAAGTAAGAGGGTATAAGTTTTTTGGATAAGATTTCATGATGATAACTCTACATTTTTTTAAATTATGAATAAAGAAATCATTAATATGATCATTAATAAATTAAATAATTCTAAAATATAACATTTCACTTGAAAAAAATGATTCGTGTTTTGTACTCTCAATAAACTGCTTCCATGGATCTTTATTAAGAAAATAACATTTTTCACACGAAATTACATTTTTTCCATCCGAAAAAATTAAATCTGATATGAGGGTGGATTTAAAATCCATAAATCTTCTAGAATCCAACATTAAAAATCTCTAATTGAATCCTTATGTATCAGGTATATCATATGTCATCTCATAAAAATGAAAAAAACCCTATATTAATAAACAAATAATGATAAATACAATAATAACAAACGAGGTTACCAAAACTATCTCCCATAATTGAGATAATGTTTCTATATTCACATATTTACCAGAAAAAAATAAAAAAATGATTTTGGATCAATATACTACTGCTACAAATGCTTCCGATTTTTTTTTTAAATTTATAACCTTAGGAATTTTATTATTATGAAAATAAAATATTATTCGATGGCCCTAACTACTAGAAACTAATATGTCTGGTTAATGTGCACTACCACATTTTCCATCCTCAGAAGTCCTCTATAACCCTGTGGATGTAGATGGATCATATACTGAAGGATGAGTTGGATCCTCAGTAAAAGAATGCATATAGTCTTCCCGAGAATCTCTAGGTGACTTTGATGTTCAATTTAAATTATACTACAAATAATAGTAAATAAATATTCATACACAAATATAAAAATCCATATTTTTTATAAAAAATTAAATAAAATTGAAATTGGATCCAAAAAATTTAAACTAAACTAATGAAATTTTATTTCACATCTTTTTAAATAGTTAACTAAAATTTTAACAAAATTAATAAGAGAGTGAAATGACATATACAAAGGGAAACAAATACAATTGATATATATATATATATTAATAAAAATTACAAAATGGTACAAAAAAATGAAACAAAACAATACTAAACAAATCACATTTTATCATATTCGTTATAGTAGATTACAAAAATGATAAAAATAACACTGAAAATATTTTTTACCTTATTTGTCAATAGTTAACAATGTTAAAACAATATGGAAAATACTTAATAAATATAAAAATATAAATAAAAAATCAAGTCTTAAGTAAAAAATTATATAAACTCTACAGTTACATTTAAATTTGAATATTTGAAAATTAATAAAATAAAAAATAATCATCTATAACTTTTAGCATATTAGTCAGAATATGAATTTTAATAAAGAAAATAAAAAAAATATATTACATTTTTTAAAATTGAAATAAGTAAAATTGAAAGAAATATATTATACCTGTAATAATAGGAAAGTTTTAAAGGATTTTCACGTGTTACTTACTCATCATTGTACTATATAGAACAAACAATTTATATGATGTGGAAGTCAATATTCTCTTATAATCAATTTGTTAAAGTAGGTATCTCACATAGATCATCATCATTGTCATGTTTTTCATCACTAACATACATTTTTTAATGAAAAATGATAGACCACTACTTATTTTAAGGATCTAGAACATCAAAAAATGGGTTTTCATGTGTTTCCATGATAAGAGGATTAGGTGTGTATTCCAATCTTTTTAGATTAACTAGTTTCATTCTAAATCAATCATGTTGGAAATAGTTGTTACGAATAACCCATTTGAATTTAAACACTATAACTTAAAATTTAATGTAATCAACCTCCCATATTTCTTCAATGAACATATAATATGTACTTGATGAAAAAATGGGGTTTTCTCTTTCTCACTCAAAAAATGCATTTCTTCAGGTACCAAAAATACTATTCTATTACAAAATTAACTTTTGTTGTGCTGCTATTTCATATAAAAGGTTTATCTAGTAATGTCATACCCAGACAATGTTATAAAATTTAAACATGGTTCCCCCTAACCATCTCAATTTTTTAAGCATCATATAGACCATTCATTGTCTCTTTAAACCATGGTAAAAAAGGTTTTATGATCATTCAAAATTCACATATCTTTCTTGTTTGGATAACATTTACTTAAAACATTAGTAAACAATTTTATATGGGGATGAGAATAATCTAGGTCATTAATGATATATAAATGTACCTTTTAATTTATTCATCTATCAATTATTTTTATTCCAATATATGGATCATTTTCCCACCATAAGTTATTGATTCATAGAGTGATGTAGGAAAACCAATGTTCCATAATATTGAAAAATATCATGTATAAATCTATCCCGCCTACTCAAAAATATACTTCCCAAAAATGGATGTTTCTTTTAGATATATATTCTTTAAATATGAATTCAATATTATTATATTAATTTGAAAAGGATACATCTATCATAGATTTAGAATTCCTGAAAACATTATTTATCAGATGAAATAAACCATTAAATGAATCATGAAATGGAAAAATAAGGAGGAAATACATTTCAAGTTCAAAAAGTTTAGAAACCACATTTTTTTCTAAATTTTTCATTGAATTCATCTCAATCACTTTGTTATAAATTTAATTGAAAAAATAATAGAGCTTCATGATAGTTATTTTGAATTAGATAGGAAAAATTAAATGTAATGAAATTGGTAGGATATATTGCATCATGATATGAAAATCATGAGATTTCAGGCCTATCAACATCTAATAATTTAGTGATACAATTTTTTTAAACTTTTTAAAGAATAATCCTGAAGCACTTTGAAAACAAAGAGACACTGAAAAAAATAATTTTCTCCCTCTTGGATGGTGTATGATAAGATGGAGGAAGGTAAAATTTTCATCTATATGGAGTGGGAGATGACTCCATATTTATTACCAGTTAGAGTAAGTTTAATCTTCCATTAAACACATCTTTAGTTTTTCCCTTAATATATAATAATTTTCTAACCAAACTATTAAAAATATTCTTTAACACATGCATGAAATCAGTGTTATGTTTGAATTCATGATATCTACAATATGTTATATTAGAAGATATTTATCATTTCTTCCAATTATTTATGTCATTTCAATATTGTTTTGTCTTTTTGAATGGGACATAAATGTTTTTCTCCCTCTCAAAATACTGATCAGTGGAAAAAGGTTTTGGAGAAATATCAAATTTCAATGATCAGGTGAATGAATTTTCTAATCTTCAATAAGAGTGGACAATAGAAAAAAAAATTCGACAACCCATATATATTTGTTCCTCCAATGTTGTAGTTGATAATATGAAGTCTGATATTGACTAATTTTAAAACCTTTATGCCTATTAAAATTGTATCTATAAAAATTTCTATATGTTTGGAAACTATTTATATTGAAGATAATCATTGAAAATAGTTTAAAAGGTTTCATTTTATAAGAATCATAAAAATCTAATAACTTCCACCAATACAAGTTTCAAATTATTAACTAGTGATAAAAAATAAAATTTTAATATCTTTTCCATGTTGTTTTTCACCTAAAATCATAATATTCATCATGACATATTTATACTGCATACCAAATTATGTTGATAATTTTAAAATTTCCAATAAAACTGAATATAAACTATTTTTTCTATAAATACGTCGATATGAATTCATTACATCTATGAAAATTATAAGTTTAATATTTATAACTTCATTTTTTAATGTTAGAAAATGTTGATCAATTTTCTTCCACCATAGAAAATCTATTAGATGATGTAACTTTATATCACATATCAACTCATATAAATTACATTTTAAACCTCTTGTATCATTCGAATTTTTAGATAAATGTTTCAAATTGTGATTTATAGGAATATATTTAATTTCATTAGAATGAGTTTCAGTAACTATGAAATTATCTTCTGATTACAATTCAATATACACTATGATGTACCACATTTAAGACTATAACAAACATTTATACTCCTTCCTATATATCACAGATAAATTTAGGGAATCATGTATCTTCTTTTACAACAAACCCATCAGGCATAATATTTTCTTCCCATTATATCGTGAGTCTATAAGATCATTATCATTAGGAAATATATCTTTCAATAGTTGTAGAAACTCTGTAAAAAACTTGTCACACCATCCATTTTTCACCATTATGTTAGTAAATCTTATCACCATGGATAAAAACATAAATTCCATACAACCTAGATATAATTATTTTTCAAAATCACTATAAAGATGATCACTTAGGCTCTTTCACAATTTCCTATACCTAAATATCACACATCATTTCATCAATTTGATCTAAGTTTCCATCTCAAAAAACATAATCTTCAATAGAATATGAATTTTTCCCAGTTTCACCATGCTAAATCCATGGGATATAACTTGGATTAATACCATGGAAAATTAAAGTATCTTTTATTTTTATACATTCAAACTTCTTCATTTTTAAAAATTTCAAACCTGGATAGAAAAATATGTCACTATTTAGATTTTTTTTAAATCCCAAAAAAGATTCAAAACCATCCACATATTCATCACATGTTCATAGTGAAATAATTCAACTTCAATTCATTATTATCTAAAATAAATATCAATAATTGAAAATAATTTATTATATAATGAAATTTAATTTCAAATTCACTTTTTTAGAAATAATAAAAAATTACCATAAGAAATTTCAAAAATAAATGTAAAAAATATTTTTGATAAAAAAGTATAAATTTGACCATATTTAATTACCATTATTTTATAATAAAATCAGAGTTTTGTGAAATCAACCAAACCATATAAATATGTATTATCAATAATTTATATTCATATTCTATAATCCACTATAACTTCAAATAACCCATTCATAATGTAGAAAAAAAGTATACCTCAAACACACATTAATCTATAAACTAACATTATTTATAACAATAATTAATCAAATAATCATTTAATAAAACCATAAAAATTTGTTCATCAGTTAAAAAATAACTTATATATGTTAATAATAATAAATTCAAATACCAATTGTGAAGAGGTTACATTAATAGAAAGGTAGAAATGTGAATATAAATGAAAATAACTTAGATACATGGAAAATTGAAATAATAAATACAAAAAATGTATTGATATTATAATGGGGATGAATTATAAGGAAAGAATAATGGTTAGAAGTTGTAAATAGATATAATTTGATAACCTTTTATGGGTGATGGTGGATGACAGTGGTGGATCCCAACTGAAGGAGATTCAAGGCCACTTGATCAAAGAATAAAGACATTTGAGACAACTGACCAATGATGTAATTGATGGGGTTCACTATGTGATAGAAACCAAAGGATGGAATGTGAAAGAATGAAAAATTTATAATCTGAATGTTTCATTAAAATTTCAAAGGTTTCTCAGGTTAGTTATTTCATAACTGATGAGAAAGATAGGTTTCCCACAATGGTTATTAAATAACCGACCCAATTTTATTTTTCATAATTATTATTTAATAACCAATGTGAAAAATCATTTTCCACATTGTTTATAGATAATTTATGTCAAAAACTTATTGACTAAAATTACTTTATTTCTACTCTATATAGAAAGTCAAGTGATAGGAAAAGTACCATACTGTTTAGTGTTTTATGGTAAAGAAATTATAATATATCTTTAAATCAGTAGGCCATGATGTTTTCATATATTTTTACAAAATTTCACTAGAATGATTTCATTTAGTTTTAAGTCATTTTATTAGGGCATTTTCATGTAGTTTTATTGTGTATGACTATGGAAGTTTTTTGATGGTTTATGTTATGCGGCTTGGATGTATGATTTTTGAAAGGGGAAAATAATGGATTTATTGTGTATTATCAAAAGGATACCATTATTTTAATTTTAATTTTAATATAACCCTTTCAAATATTTTCTTATGTAAAATACGACCATTATAGAATGATACCCTCATATGGAAATGACCCCTTGAGGAATGATGAATCAGTAGGATTATGGACTTTTAGGTAGGATAGATCATAGGGAATATATCACTTTTACTAGGGTTCCATGGTGGATTGGTCCCCATATGGATGTTTTGGGGCCTAAAGGGGTAATTTTACCACATATTTGTTTATTTTCTACTTATTGTTGATTATGAATAAGGAAAACTAGACAAATGGATAATATGGACCCATTGGGGAAATATTGGGGATTACCCATATATTTTTCAATTTTTACTTTGGAATAAAATTCATGGAGGTTATATCAACTCAATTTATCTTTCCTAGGATAATTTTATGATTCATGATAATTGAATAATTAATGGTAACACCATTTAGGATTACACATAAAAAGTAATTCCAGGTCGAGAGTTCTCGGTGAATGGGATAGGGTGGGCAATTTGACACTTTAGTGTCCAAGATGAGTAGCATGAGATAGGGAAGCTCTCGCCACAACCCTTATATTGGGGGCCCTTATTTTCATGGGAATAAATGATTGTAAACCCCATAAAGGTCCTGTTAGTTAGGTAGGACAAGTGTGATATTCGTTTTTCAAGGGAACAAATTATCCACGTGGTGCAAGTTGGTGTGAAAATCCTGGTCTTCTATCTTAGGAGGCGTAGACGAGTACCACCAAATAATGAATTGGTATTACTAAACTATTATCCACATTGGAATTTTTGGAAACCATTTTATCAAATTTGGGAGTCCTAAATGGACATAGTCCTTGATAGGGCTTCATACGAGTTTGGAACCCATAATAGGAACACTAGTGCAAATTAGAACCTTAATAATACAATTATTGAGAAGTGTAACCCTACTGGAGTACTAGGATGATATATCTACCTTGTTATGAGATAAGGTGATGTATCACTATAATATACAAATAGGGAGAAATATCTCCATACTGGTAAACCTCAGTGGAGGGATCACTCAAGATATAGGTCCTCGGAGAGACCTTGACCTAGTAAGGTGTTAAGAAAAATGGTTAAACTTCACCAAAGTGTAGCGTTGGGTGAAGTTATATCATAGTCCTAGTAATATATAATCAAATAAACTGATTCTACCTAGTTATGATGCTAGGTAGAGTGCTAGACTTATATAGACTATGGGAGAAGTGGTCTCCCTAGTTATAGATATGGGCGAAGTGTCTCCCTTTAATGAGGTTAGGGTAATGTTTCACACTTCTACATAGTTTTTGTAACATGTAACCCTGGTAATGTGTAGGGAAAATGGGTCACCCTAGTAAAGGTAAGGGTGAAATGTCACCTTAGTGGAGGGACATGGGAAAAGGCTGTCCTTTGTGAAAATGCCTTTAGGGTAACCTCAGTGAGTCACTCTCTAGTTTGAATCACATGGGTGAGAGGGGGATCCTTCAATATAATTTTAGAGGACTAAGAGTGAAGTGGTCTTCCATAAAGTTTTTGGAGTGTTCATCCATTATCCATCTCAATTACCCTAAAATCACAAATTTTACATTATTTTTTAGGCTTAATAAACCACCTAAAGGGATTATAGAGTATGAAAACCCTTCTTTAATTTCACACTTAAACATGATCTATTACAAAAACGTCACTTGATACAACATAGAAGAATGAGTGGTCCCGTGAATTTGGGGATTAGGATAATTACATGACAACTTAAAACATAAAACAAAATATCTTATTGAAATCTTCCTTTACTTGACCACTACATTCCCTCGTACTTTGCATTGCATTGGATAACCTGAGGACATGCATAAGAAAAGGGTGAGCTATAAATCCTAGAAAGGGAGTAAATAAGGAATAACAGGAGGAATACAATACATGCTATACAACAGACATATAAATAGAACACAAGAGAAACATTAACATAAAGGCATGATAGAGCATGATAATCATAACATGGAGATGTGGCAACAACACATAACATGGAATTAGCATGAGCCAAGGCTCACTGAACATGGAGCATGAGTAAATACTAATTTCACATGAAGCATGAATAAACCATAGTAGCAATTTAATTATCATGATTCAACATCCATTACAATTTAAATATCATGATACTATAATTTACCCAATGCATTGGAGCGCTATCAGGGTGCACCCTTCTTAAACATTTCATTTCATGCATAAGTGTTCCACATGGATCATAAAACACGGATTCATTAAACATCATTATTTATTCCATGATAAAGGAATGTGGAATTCATAAATAAAACTCTATAATCAATAAGTAAATGTGCATAAAGGTGAATACCCTTGATAGAGACATGGGTATGGTATTCACTACACAATGATATTGGCTTGGAAAAATGTGGTGCAATTTCGGCAGCATAACGACGTGACATAAGGATTAAAAAAAATGGTTGATGAGAGAGAAAGGGGTGTCTCATAATATGTACATGAAATGGATAGTAAGGGGTTTATATAGATACATTTCCCAACAATTGTAATGGAATTTAGATTCATGATATAAACGAATTTCTTTAATGTAAATGAGGAGAGAGAAATTCCTTTTGGAATTTCAGTATAGTAACGAGTGTACATGAGAAGCATTTTATGAGAGAGAAAAGGGGTATCCAAATATCAAAACATAAAGAGGGAAGTATGGGGGGTGATTTGAAACCATACCCAAACATTTATAATTGAAATTAAAATGGCATAACAACTTAAAGAAAATTAGAAAAAAATAAGAAGGGAGGAAAACCCTTACTTGGAAGTGTGCGTCCAAAGGCTTGAGAGAGGCTTGAGAGAGACTTATTGGGAGCTTAGGGAGCCTTGAAAGGATTCTATATCAAGGAGGGAAGAGGTTGGACGAACTAAAAAGGACTTTAGTGAAGAAGAAGTGAGAGCTTGTGTGGGTTTATATAGGAAAGGAGAAGGGATTCATTATTATTTAGGTTTGGGAAACCTCACATTAAACTAATCAAAACCAAAAACCAGCCCATGGTTTTTCCCCAATTTTTTTTTCAAATGGAAGTAAAAAAAAAATTATAAGTCAAATGGCCTAAATTATTAAAATAATAGGGTTTATTATGTGTAGGTCAGTCACACTCTCAAGGAAAACAATTTAAAAAGATAAAATGTTTTATAAGTCATGAAGGGTCCACTAAGGCATCAAAAAATTAATCAAAAAATGTAAAATCACATTATTTTAAAGATAAAAAATATATTGGTGGAAAATATAATTTATAGTATTTTATTACAACAATATTGGGTCATTATGATGTCATAAAACATATTATATATTTAAACGGTATTTAATTTTTACCCACAAATTTGACTATCTCAGAAAATTATGAAAAATTCACCATTGGATAATTTCAACATCATGATTCCAAAATTAATATTCATTTTATCTAAATAATTTTATAACTCTGTTAATTTTCACTTTTAAAATAAAAACTGACATTTATCGAAAAATCATGGGTTTTGACAAAAAACAACTTTCAAAACTTAATAAAATTACAATTTCATTCATAGAATTATAAGTTCATTTATATTTAATAGAAATTAATTTAATAATAATAAAAATATTTATTAAAATATTATTTAGTTAAAAAATCCATTAATTCATCAAAATATATTTCTTATTTGAATATTAACTTAAAATATTATTTGTGCTTCAAAAACTATTTACAAAGTAAAAATAATAAAATGAAAGTATATTATTTATTATATATAGAAATAATGTACAAAATCATTGTGCTAGGGTATTATTACATAACCCCTTAAAACACCCACATAAGACCTTAGGGTAAGGTGTGCGATGGTGACTGACTCTTGGGGTGGCTCAGATAACATTGCTCGGGTGGTAATCTCTATCAACTTCCACTTATCTTGTAAGAGGTTCTGCTCAATCTTAACGTATTCAAGCTCCGCTTGGGCTTGGTCATGAGTGAAGCTCAAAGACACAACCACCTTTATAAGATATGACAAATGGGCTTCATATGGGGCAAGTCTACTAGATGAGGCCATCAATTCCTTTGTCTCAGTAAATTGGATTTGTTAAAGCCCTATATTTATACTAATCATGTGATCAATATTCAATGGATATATTATCAATGGTCACAATTATTAACAGTATTTTAAAATCCAAAAAATAAAACCAAATAAGTTCACATTTTACATACTAAGACATTTAATTATATTAAGAGGAATTTTTATTAATGAATTTTTGGGTTGTTACAATCTTCCCCCCTTAAGAAATTTATCCCTCAAAACTTCCTTTTCCCACACTAAAATAGATTTGGGTAACTCTGATTCATCATTTCTTATGATTCCCACATTGCTTCTTCAAACTTGAGGTTTCACCACAAACCTCGACGAGGGGCATTTCCTTATTTTGTAGAACTTTTTTTCTATGATCTAAGATCTTCCCTGGTTTCTCCTTGTTGGAAAGATCATCCTCTAGCTGTACTACCTCTGAAGAGAGTACATGTTAAGGGTCTGGTTGTTACTTACTTAAAAGGGATACATGAAATACATCATGTACTTTGTCCATGGTATGTGGAAGTTCTAGTCGATAGGTCACAGCCCCGACATGATCAAGAATCTCTAAGTGGCCGATATACCTTGGACTAAACATACCTTTCTTTCCAACCCTCATGACCTTCTTCCACGGAGATATGCGTAGAAAAACCATGTCTCCAACTTTGAACTCAAGTTCTCATCAACAGTTATCTGTATAAAACTTCTTTCGAATATAGGATGCCTTCATATTATGCTGAATGGTTTTCACCTTCTCCACTATTTCGTCAACCATTTCTAGTCCAAGCAGCTTACACTAACCGAATTCATCCCAACATGCTAGTGTTCTGCACCTCTTCCCATATAGGGCTTCATAAGGTGTCATTCGGATGCTCAAGTGGAAACTATTATTATAAGAGAACTCAACTAGAAGAATATGTTGATCCCATCTTCTATTGATGTCCATTGATAACGCTCTCAACATGACCTCAAGTGTTTGGATAGTCCGCTTAGATTTTCCATCAGTTTGAGGATGATAAGACTTACTAAAGTTCAGATCAATATCTAGAGCATGTTGAAGACTCTTCTAAACCATAGAGGTGAACCATGGATCTCGATCAGATACAATAGATAGTGGTACTCCATGTAACCTTACCACATCTTAGATATATATCCATGCCAGTTGATCCAATGAGAAATCCTCCCGAATTGAAATGAAGTGTGTAGCCTTTGTAAGACGATCCACAACAACCCAGATTGCATTGTTTCCTTTGGATTTCTTTAGAATTCCCATGACAAAGTCCATGGTGATGTTCTGCCATTTCCATGCTAGTATGGGTAATGGTTACATCATCCCCTTAGACTTCTGTCTCTCAGCCTTCACTTGCTGAAAAACTAGGAACCTTGATGTATATTCAGCGATCTCCTTCTTCATATTATCCCACCAATAATGATCTTGGATATCTCGATACATCTTTGTGTTTCCTGGGTGAATAGAGAAATTTGAACTATGTGCATCATCTAAAAGTTCCTTCTTCTAATTCGGACATTATGGGATACATAGTCTTTTCCCAAATCTCACAATTCCTTCTTCATTAACATTAAACTCTATGGATTTACCTTTTCCGATAGCTTCCATTTTTTTTGAATTCCCACATCATCCTTTTGAGAATCCTTTAACCTTTCTAAAAGAGACGGTTGGGAAATATTTTGTGCAAGGATTGATGATGTTCCTTTCTTTATGATTTCCATTTCCATCTTCCTAAAATCTAAGTAAATTGGATCCTTTTCAATTTTCATAAATGATAGAATCGTTGGGTCCTTTCTATTTGAGCATATTCCACCGTTTTCGCTTTCGTAGGGTGGTAATGAATTGAGTAGTCATAGTCTTTGATTAGCTATAACCATCTTCATTGGAGAATGTTCAACTCCTTCTGTATGAATATATGATTGAGGATTTTATGGTCCATATTTATTTCACACTTCTCCACAAAGAGATAATGCCACAAAATTTTCAAAGTGAAGATCATTGTAGCCAACTTGAGGTCATGTGTTGGATAGTTCTGTTCATGAAATTTCAATTGCCTTGAAGCATAGGCAATGACTTTGTAATTTTTCATCAACACACAACCTAGGCCCTTCTTCGAAGCATCACTGAATACCAAAAATATTTCTCCACTTGTGGGTAAAGTGATCACAACTACAGTGATAATCCTCCTTTTGAAATCCTTGAAGATTTCTTCGCATTCATCACTCCAATAAAACTTTACTCCCTTCTGAGTTTTTTTGGTAAGAGGGTTGGAAAATCTTGAGAAATTTCTCACAAATCGTCAATAATATCCAGCTAACCCCAAGAAGCTATGGATACCCGTTACTGATGTTGTCCTCAGCCATCCCTCTATTGCAGTTTTCTTGGAGGGATCCATAGATATCCTATTGCTTGTGATAATATGGCTCAAGAATAACACCTAATTCAAATAGAATTCACACATGATGTACTTTGCATATAGCTTCTCCTTCCATAAGGTCTCTAGTACAGTTCTTAGATGCTCCTCATGATCCTCCTTAGTTTTGGAGTATATCCGAATATCATCTATAAAGACTACCATAAATTTGTTGAGGTAAACTCTATAGAATCTATTCTTCATGTCCATGAAGATTTCTAGAGCATTTGTTAGTTTTAAAGTCATTACTATGAATTCATAGTGCCTGTACCTTGTACAAAAAGCAGTCTTGGGGGGTATCTTTCATCTTCACCCTTACTTGGTAATATCCCAACCACTAATCCACCTTGGAGAAGTATTGTGATCCGCGCTGCTGATCAAACAAGTAATCAATTCTAGGGAGAGGATACTTGTTCTTTATCCTGATTTTTTTAAGCTCACGATAATCAATGCAAAGGCGCATTGACCCATCCTTCTTCTTTAAAAATAGGATTGGTGCACCCCATGGTGTAGCACTTGGGCGTATAAACCCTTTATCCAGATTCTCTTGTAGTTGTTTCTTCAGATCCTCAAGCTCCACAATAGCCATTCTATATGGAGTCTTGGATATTGAAAATGACCCAGGTATAAGAACAATTGGGAATTCAACATCTCTTCTAGGAGGAAGACCATTCAATTCCTCTAGAAATACTTCAACGAATTCCCTCATAATAGGAATGTCTTCAAAGAAGGTTACTTCCTTGGACTGAATCATCTGTGCCTAATATGCATGCTCATAGAGTAGTAATATCCACACTTGAGATGATGGATTTAAAGAAGATTTATCCTCCTCCTTGCACTTGTAAAGAATATGGGGTTGATTCTCCAAAAAGAGAGTGATTTCCCTCTCACGACAATTTATGTTGGCTCTATATAAGGAAAGACAATCCATGCCAAGAATTGCATCAAATTACACCAAAGGGGGCATAACGAGGTTCTCCAGGAAGTTCAATCCACAAATTATGACAAGGAAGGAGTTATATTCATGGGATGTAATGATTTCCCCATTTTCCATACTCACTAACATCTTCACTTCCATGATTTGTGGTGGTGTTGGAATTTTTCTACTAAACATTTAGGATATAAAAGAATATTTAGAACCTGAATAAAAAAGAATGTTCAATATTATTGAATGAATAACTAGTGTACCTATCACCACTTCATTGTCAGGGTTCACTTCGGTAGTAGTTATGGAAAAAGATTTCCCTTTCTACCTTGGTGGTTGTTGGTCGCCTCCGAAAACCCTTGTCTTAGGGCACTGATTTGTATGATTCCATGGTTCTTTGTAGTTAAAGCAAAGAATAATGTGTTGAGAGTTAAATGGATCATTCCTCTACTCTATTGTAGTTGTGGGTTTTCTTGCCGATAGAGAATATCCATGTGCCCTTCTCTTCCACACCTAAAGCATTTCTTCATACCCTTCAGGCAATTTCCAGGGTGCTTCTTTCCGCACCTTTGGAAAGTGGGGTGCTGGATCTTCTTTGCACCATTGGATTTATCCATCAGATCGCCAGAATTGAAGTCCACCTTATGATTCTTATCCCCATGATACCCCTGAGATTCTCTGATCTTCATTTTGACCTTGAGGGAACATCAAACAATTTCCTCATAGCTTTCGAGTCACAGATCACCAGCGATATCCACAGGCTAGGTTTCAGCCCACCAAAGAAGAGGTCAAGCAATCAATCGGGGGTAAAGAAAAAAACTGGAGGTGTATCTTTAAAGACTTGTGAATTTTTAATCATACACTTCAATATATTCATTATCTTTCTACTTGAGGGTAAGAAATTCCATTTCCATCTTAATCCAGAGGGTGCACAAAAAATATTTATCGAAAACATATTCCATAAATCCTTTCATTCCAACGCCTTGATCTCCTCCTCAGGCTTCGTATTTTTTATCAATGTCCACCATTGATCATCTTCTCCCTCTATATGATAAGAATCCAGGAGAACCTTCTCTTGTTCAGAACATTTAAGGATAGAGAATATCTTTTCAAGGGAGTTTATCTATTATTCAGCGATTGAGGGATCAGATGATCCATTAACAGTAAGAGGCCTTTGTCTCATAAAGCTCTCGATAGCGACTTGTTCTTTCTTATGGGGGGTTGAACGTTCCTCTTGATACATGTTTCTATTTAAATCTTGAGTTATCTGAGAGAGAATCCTGACAAAGTTCACAATTCCTGCCCCTATTGGATTGGGCATCTCATTAGTACAGTCATCACATTGATCTTCACATCGGTTGTTAGCCCGAGTCCTGCTATTACCGACCATTGTCTAGAATAAAAGGAAAGTTAGGGGTAACACATAAATGGTAATCCAAGGATAAAAATGATGACTTATAAGTAACTTTTATTTCCTTAACATATGAATCTATTGGCTTCAGTCTATGTTATCCATGATCTACTTTCTATCATATATTCTTAGAGAATTTTTCTAGTCCCTTCACTATGGTTCATACTGAGATTATGAATTTACCAAATCATATTCCCCGGGAGTGTTGTATCCAAGAGTGCATCAAGGGCCATTTTCATGCACCAATTCTTGTTCAAGTCTAGCTCAAAGCGGTGTTTTCGGGTTTTACCCCTAGGATACATATGTACCAGAGCCGCCTCTACCTGATCTTATCCAGATAGGGATGTATTTTCTTGATAAACCACTTAATAAATACTCACCAAAACTTAGGTATGCTTTTATTACACTTAGTCTTGTCTCTATGGCTTTACTAGGGTTTTCTAATCCTAATCCCAAAAATAACTAAACCTATTCTCAGATACCAACTATGATAACCCTGCTTTTATTTCACACTTAACATATGATTTATTACATAAACTTCACTTGATAAAACATAGAATATAGAGAGGTATAGTGTCTTTGGGGATTAATATCATTACATGAAAACATAAAACATAAAACACAACATCTAATTGAAAACATCCTTTACTTAACCACTACATTTCGTCGTACATAGCATTACATTGGATAACCTGAGGACATGCCTAAGAAAAGGGTGAGCTATAAAGCTCAATAAGAGAATAAACAAGGAATAATATGTGGAATACAATACATGTTATAAAATATGAATATAAATGTAACACAAGAGAAACATTAACATAAAGTCATGATAAAGCATGATAACCATAATATGGAGATGTGGAAACAACACTTAACATGGAATTAGCATGATACAAGGATCATTGCACATAGAGCATGAGTAAATCATCATTGCACATGAATCACGAGTAAAAATTCATTGCAATTGAATTAGAATGATTCAACACCCATTTCACATGAAGTATTATGATACTATACTTTACCCAATGCATTGGAGCGCTATCAGGGGGCACCCTTCTTAAACAATTCATCTCATGCATAAGTGTGCCACATGGATCATAAAACACGGATTCATTAAACATCATAATTTATTCCATGAAAAAGGAATATATAATTAATAAATGAAACTCTATAATCAATAAGTAAATGTTCATAAATTTGAATACCCTCGATATAGACATGGGTATGGTATTCACTACACAATTATATTGGCTTGGAAAAATGCGGTGCAATTTCGGCATCATAACAGCATGACATAAGGATTCAAAAAAAAGGTTGATGAGAGATAAGTGGGTCTCTAATCACATGTAAATGAAATAGACCATAAGGGGGTCATATAGATACATCTCCCAACAATTTTAATGGAATTTAGATTCATGATACAAAAAAATTTCTTGAATGTAAATGAGGAGAGATAAATTCCTTTCGAAATTATGACATAGTAACAGGTGTACATGAGAGGAATTTTATGTGAGATAAAGGGGTATCCCATCATTAAAACATAAATAGGGCAGTATGGGGGATGTATGAAACCATACCCAAACATTTATAATTGAAATTAAAATGTCCAGACAACTTAAAGAAAATTGGACAAAAATAAGAAAGGAGGAAAACCCTTAATTGGAGATGTGCTTCGAAAGGCTTGAGAGAGGATTGAGAGAGAATTCATGGGAGATTTGGGTGCCTTGGGAGTATTTTAGAGAAATTAGGGAATAGGTTGGATGAACTCCAGATGCTTTGAGTGAAGAGGAAGTGGGATATTGGGTGGGTTTATATAGGAAAATAGAAAGATTTCTTTATTACTTAGGTTTGGGACACCTCACATTAAACTAATAAAAACCACAAACCATCCCATGGTTTTTGGACATGGTTTTTTCCAAAGGGGAGTGGAAATTTGTTTTTATAATTCCAATGGAAGAAATTCCTAAAATAATAGGGTTGCTTATGTTTAGGTGAATCACACTCTCAAGGAAAACAATTTAAAAAGATAAAATGTTTTATAAGTCATGGAGGGTCCACTAAGGCATCAATTGATTAAAGAAACAAATCTAAAATCACATTATTTTAAGGATACAACAAATATTGACCGAACATATAATTTATTTTATTTTATTACCTCACTATTGGGTCATTATGATGTCATAAAACACATTATATATTTAAACGGTATTTAAGTTTTACCCAAAAATTTGACTGTCTCAGAAAATTATGAAAAATTCACCATTGGATAATTTTGATGACCGGATTCCAAAAATAATATTAATTTTATCTAAATAATTTTCTGAATATGTGAATTTTAACATTTAAAATAAAAATCGATATTTATTGAAAAATCATGGGTTTTGACAAAAACAGCTTTCAAACCTTAATAAAAATTAAAATTGCATTCAAAAAATTATACGATCATTTATATTTAATATAAAGTAATTTAATAATAATAATAATAATATTAAAATATTATTTAATTCAAAAATCCATTAATTCATAAAAATATATTTATTAGTTGAATATTAACTAAAAATACTATTTGTGCTTCAAAAACTATTTACAAAGTAACAATAATAAAATGAAAGTATATTCTTTATTATATATAAAAATAATTTAAATAATAATAGTGCTATGGTATTGTTACATAAAACCTTAAAAAATCCGCATAAGACCTTAGGGTAAGGTGTGTGATTGTGAAAGACTCTTGGGCTGGCTCGGATAACATTGCTCAGGTGGTAATCTCTATCAACTTCAACTTATATCGTAGGTAGTTCCACTCGAGCTTAACGTATTCAAGCACAGCTTGGGCTTGGTCAAGAGCGAAGCCCAAAGACTCTACCTCATTTCTGAGCTCCGAAAAAATGGGATTCGTATGGGGCAAGTCTACTGGATGAGGCCATCACTTCCTTTGTCTGAGTAAATTCGATTTTTTAAATCCCTATATTTATACAAATCATGTGATCACTGCTCAATGGCTATATTAGCAATGATCACAATTCATATTGGTATTTTAAAGTACAAAAACATAAAACCAAAGAAGTTCACATTTTACAGAAAAGTGTTACATAATAATACATTTAATTATATCAAGAGGAATTTACATTAATGAAAGTTTGGTTCGTTACCTAGAGTACCATGTAAAAGGAGATATGAACATTTTTTAATCTTACAATGGTTCCATGAAGTAAAAAAAGGACCATGGGTGATATTTATTGGCCACAGGTTACTCGGGAGCATGGTTCACCCAGGCAGTCCATGAGTAAATGGTGTGAGTTCTTTGGCGCACTATATCAAAACCCAAATTTCATATTAATTTAATAAGTGAACAGGGTTTTTAGACTTGGGTGAGGACTTGGGTGTAGAATCAGGGTTCTTGGGCATAAGAGAAGAACCATGGAACTTATTCTTAAGTTGATAAATTGTAATATTGGGACTAAGAAAAGAATTTAGGCTTTTATGGCTTAATGAAAGCACTAAAGAACCTAATCATTGAATTTCTCCACTCAATTATAATTTTTAAAGGGGGTGTGAAAAATCAAAAAGAAGTGGGGGCATACAGTTTAAGGTTATCTGTGAATGAACACTCCATGTATTTTAAGGTACTCATAGATGGACCATATACTATATAGTTTAGTTTCATATGAATAAAATCACATGTCATATAATAAAAAGTCTTATTAAAAGGTTTCCACATCATGTAGTTTAAGGAATAATGATAAGGACCTCGTGATGTTCAGTTTAGATTCATAATGATAGGACTTTATTTATTGTAGTTTAAAGTTTTTAATTATTAATTTATTCATCTGAAATGGGACACTAGGCATTATAATTATTTGATAGAGTGATAATGAATCATGTGCATGTTTCATTTTTCATGATATTGTATTATCCAATGAGTATTTGGTCTATCGAATTCTATATAAAACCATTAATGATAAAGTATTTATAGATTTTATTTCACATTATTCAGTGTAAAGGGAAATTATAATAATGATCTCACATAACTTCCTCATTAGGTCACTTGATATTTAGAAGCTTAAAAAGGTTATGAATTAATGATATATAAAATATATAGACACATTATTAGGATTAAAGGAACATACCATTACCTATTTAACAATAATATATGGATAACCCCGATTCATTTGTGTGTGTTCTGTATTCTACTATGGGTAATCACATAGATGAAAAAAGTTTTGTATATCACTTACTCTATTATGCCCCCATGTTTTTTTTCTTTTAAATACAATCCTTAATGAGGAAGTACATTTATATTTTATTCCTAAGTAGTTTATGTCATAGAAATTAATTTTGATTGTCTATAAAAAATCCATCCTTGGGTATCTTAATACATGGGAACTCAATCAAATTATTCTCTACAGAATATTTGAAATTCCCAAAAAAATTCTGTAGTTTGAATGAATATACCTTGCTTCACCTAAAATAAAGATTTTTATTACAATACCACATTCCTCATGTGCCTCATATGCCATGATCATCATGATCACATGATTGAACCTGGGGTCTGGTTGATGGTTCTGTAATCTTGATCAAATCATGGAAACATGTTAAATATATTGATGGCCGAGACATTGATATGGGGATGAAAACTATGAAAATTTCCCCAGACCTATGGGATAGGGTTCTTAACTACAAGGATGACCATGATAGAAAAATTTATGAGATTAATAATGGGAAAAAATACATGAAGATATCCATAATTATTTCTTAATGTTTTTCTTTTTCTCACTATAAAAGTGTAATCTGTTATTCAGTAGAGATGATGTAGTTATGGTTTGGGGGATAGCTGGTAGAAGACATAAAAATACCATTTTCATTCCTAGTGGAATATTTGGTGGCTACTTATTGGATATTTGGTGTGGGTCTAAGTAACTTGATTTACTATTTATATTGGATTTATATTATATCAAATTTTTAGTTTTTTTGGAATCAATAGGGTTGAAGATAGCTTCTCTAGAGGTAAGTGAGGTATCACCAAGAAATTCTTCACTAATATTTGTTGTAGAGGTTTAGAAAACATATTGTACATAAAATTGATGTACATGTCTGTGATTATCCCTATTAAAAGTACACTCATTAGTACTAATTGAAAATTCATTTGACTTGATTGAAACGATATTGATATATATTGAGGAAAACTTGTGCTCCTTAATAGAAGTGAATATGGTTTAGTGGCATAGTACGCATTGACTCATTTAGTGGTTTAATTCCTATTGAATCATTTGGGGGGAGAGTGTTCACTGACTTATTTTGTGGGATGGTTCCCATTTTTTCATTTAATGGTATGGTGCTCATTGAATCATTTTGTGGGATGATTCCCTTTAGCTAATTTGGTAGGTTAGTTCCCATTATCTGATTTGGTGGGATGGTTCCTATTTTCCCACTGATGGGAAAATAATGTTCATAATAAGAATTACTTGTGTTATAAAAATTTTGGAAACCTATTTTCCTATCATATTTTAGTTTTGTGATATCTTAAGATGTGGAATAGTATAATGAATTTCATTTAGAGATGTAAAGGGAATTAGGGTCTTAATTTCCCCATTCATTCATTTCTTGATGATACCATGCGCATGGACCACCATTTTTTTTGTATCATATAGTTATCAAGTCTAATATAGGTATATTTATTTTCATTAGATACCATTGGTGATGACTATAAGGGTATTAATTTCCAATACATATGGGCTAGGGTTTACTAAAGGATGTTATAGATATAGCTATGACTCTTCTTGATGCATAGAACTATACTCTACTCATTATCAGATGAGTGGGATATCATTTTAATAACCCCCATCTAAGTCAATTATCCCCCTAATTTGAGAGATATATTTTAAATAAGTCACCAAGACCATTCTTCATGGTAAAATACTTTTGAATCAGGTTTGTGTTGATATGGGGGATGAATTCCCACTATTGTCTTATATAAACTATGTTGGACTTCATGGTATTAGTACCCTAAATTGGAATGAGAATTCTCCATACTTGGAATTATACCTTGATATAGGTATCCGTACACTATTATATTCACCATATGGAAATGTAATCACTGACCAGTGCTTTATGACAACCCTTTATGTAATGTGGTTTTCTTATAATTTTATGGATACTCAAAATCATCATGGTATGTTCATTGTAAATTATATTTGGAGTCTTAAGAAGAGCATAAAAACCAACAAGTTTATTTTCACCAATAAGTATGTATGTTCAATCAATTTATTTCTTACGAATGGATTTTTATAGGGTAAACCATTTCATTTCCATTAATCCATTGTTCCTATGACATTCATGTAAATATTTCTACGCTACTTCATTCACCATCAAGAACTAGAAAACTTTTTAGGTGAAAATCTATTTCAATGCCTAAAAAATAAGGTTTTTTAGAAATTATCGTGGTATAAGATCAATTTTCAATTAACTGAGAATTAATTATAACCCTTTTTTCCATTTATATTTCTTCATACATGATGGAGATCCAAAATCCTTGTGGTATGTTCATTATAGATTCAATTTAGATTCTGAATGGTAAAAAACCATTAATCTAGTATCATAAAAAATAATGTAAAGTCAATCAATTTCTTTCATAAGAAATGATTTATGTTGGGTTTTCCATTCTATTTATAATTTTCCACCATTCCAGTGACATTTTTATTTGGTGTGGAAAATATTTCCAAAGGCTAGCGATATCTAGGAATTTACCAATGACACATAGGATTTTGAATTGCTCAAGAAGATGGGAGGTTGTAATCATATTACCATTTTGGAGGAAATTATTTTCTACAATGAGACTCTTTCATAGATTTAAGTCATACTTTTTAATTATTTTGAGTAATAATATCAGTTACCCTCAATAAATTGATTGACCAAAAGCATGAATTTATGAGGGAACTATATGCAGGTATTATATTGACTCTCATTTGATAGAATTATTTAGTCACCCTATATTATAATTCTATATAGGAAGGAAGTTTGAAATTTATCATTACCCAAGGAGGTGTTTGGATCCTATAAAAAGAGGAAAGAACTAATATGGATTTGGTATCAGGTCTATGAAAGGTATTCCAACATATCCCTAAGAAGAAAATAATAACCCATGTAGTTTGGTTCCATTTAATGATATTTTTTGTAATTTTTAAGGCCATGTGATAAGAACCATAGTGGTTCCTTTTAAGTTCATGAATTCAGGGCATCTTGTATAAAATTTTACATCATTCAATATAGATAACTATAAAGAAGGTTATTACAAATGGTTTGGTGTGGGATATACCCATGACCAGAACTTTCTAGTTTAGCTCATTTATTAGTGATGTGACAAGATTGGGTATGTTTGGGGCCTACATTAATTATGCATCCCATATATGGTTTTCTACCACCCATTCTATTGGTAACTATAGAAGGGAGGAGTAATGGAATGTTTGGGGGTTATATTTAGTAAGACACCCACATATAGTGAGGATATAGATAACAAATAGTAGTTTTACCTATTATCTTCCTCATGTCAGGACATGAAGGTATATTTTTTTCATAACATAATGAATAATGGTTCATCCTATTTTCAACTCTATAGGCATCCATGAAAAATCACCAAAGGAATACGAATATCATAACCAGATGCAACCCCAGTTCATCACCAAAGGAATCTCTAGATCTTCACTATAAGGGATATTAGTATAGACACTAGGGTTGGTTGTTCATTAACACCTAAGGTACATCAACTATGTAAGGTTTGGGTAATCTCATTCCCATTATATAGTCCATCTCATGTTCATCACATAATATATCATATTCATATTACATTGGCAAAGGGAAGAGTTTCATATGTGAACCATATAAGAGGTAGCTATCTCTTCCTCATGTAAGGAAACAAGGGCATATTATACTCATCAAAAAAGGAAATTATGAATCTATTTTTCTTATCACATAGGGTATTTTATAGGTTAAAATAATGGTAGGTGAGTGGGAAATGTTTATAGCATAGCAGGGAATATAATGATTTAAATTTTAGTGGGGAATAGTATTAAGGAATACATCTTGTTTAGAGAGAGAATGGATGATATTATGTTATCTATGTTATGGGATATAACAAAAAATAGCACTGCTATATATCTTCGTATAATAAGAATCAATACCAATGTATTTTTAGTTTTATAGTATAGGACCATGAGACAGGAAATGTCTAAGAAGTTTAACATATAGAGTTAAGGATATTTATGTTATCAATTGAAGTTACAACATGGTATTAAGTATGGATTAATATGGGAAGACCTTTCTTATTTTTTGGATATGTTGATAAGTAGATAGAAGAGGATATGGTTTGGTCTTACATATTATTAAGAGTCCTAGGGTATTTATGGTTCTTTAAGGGGTAAGAGGGATTATTTCATCAATGAGAAAATGGAATGAGATTATACCTAGTAGGAGTTCCTAATAGAATTATCATATTTTATATTCTTACTTTGAGAAGTAAAAATAGTAAGGACATTTGGGGTGATTTGTCCTAGGTAGGTGGCCTGAGTGAAGAAAAGGGTGTCATAGAGGCCTAATTTAACAAAATATGGTTCCTTCATGTGGTCACTAGTGGTATAAATATTTCAGGGACCAAGACCATTAACTAGATACCTTTATACATAATATGAACCTCAATTATTTCATAATAGGTTTTCTATATGAACTAGTATAGTTTATTAACTGGTGTAGAATTTAAGGTTTTTTGGTTCGTAAAGGGGGAATGTGAATGGCCCTGTGAGAAGGATCTTAAATGGACTACTTCATGAAGTACACATCATGAGATTACTTCATAATGTGTCCTTCATGAGTGTCCATTGTGAAGTGGAATTTAAATCATCCCTTAATGAAGTTGGATTAATGGGATTCATTCAGGATGCGGCCTTCATGATAGCTTTTAATGAAGTGTGATTTATAATATTCCTTCCTGGGAATGCCTAATGTCCTTCAAGATACACATTTGGGTATTAGTCTTACATGAGAATCCTTCATGAATGATCATTTATGGGATTGGTTATTAAAGTGAGATTTATGGGGAAGGTTATAACCTCTATGTGGGGTTACCTTTAAGTCTATTTTTCCCAAGCGTCTTACTCAAATTCCTCAGATAAAAATGTATATACCTAAAATTACATATCATGTATTTATAGAAAATTACTTCCCAAAATACATAACAACATAGGAACCTAGTGGCTTCTTAGAGTACATGATCACATGAATAAATATTGGTGGGATATGATAAACTATCAGCGATGAAGGGAGATTGTGACCCTGAATAATGGTTATAAGCATGAAAGAAGCATGTGAATAGAAAGGAGTCATGTCAACATACCATGAATGAATTATATTCATGAAGGGTGCACAAGACCATGAAATGTGTTTTTAATCCCTTCACAAATGAGTGTGGGTTGAAAAAAATGTATATAAACATGTAGGGACTATGAAATCATGAATAAACTTCTCAACCATAGTGGGATTATAGGATCCCTTCACAAATTAAATTTATTCTATCATGGGAATACTCCCTTGGTTGATTTAAATTCCTGATAAAATTAATACCAACTCAAAATTAATATAATTTTTTATTCATAAGTCAGTTTGGACTCCATGGGAATTCTAATAGAAGTATATAAAATAAAATACACCCCAAGATACTGAGTTCAACTATAGAAGGTATTTTTTGATTCCAAAAAACTCACATGAGACACTAACAATTGTTTGTATGGTTTAAATTACATTTTCATCAATAATGGATGAAATACATGTCCAAATCCCAATGTGAGGCTCTCACCACCATGTTACTATATTAGTAATCATTTTTTAGGAAACTTAATCCATTAGTGTATGAAAAATCATGAAGCACATGGAAGTTTCATTTGTATGTTTTTAATATAGAAAGTTTTTTTATACCCACACTTGACTTGTATCATCCAATTGAGTATTTTATAATAGATTCTATAATAAAGTTCATGGAAATTTTTTTTAGTGAAAAATGATATATAAAATATTTTGATTGAGTCATTTATAGAATAGAGGGTCATTTGTTTGGTTTTTGTTTCTTAAGGGGATAAAGTGAAATTTAAAAATTCTTAATTTAGGTGTAAAACCACATTTTTACACTAAAACATTGATATATTACCATTGAATGAATTTTATTCCCACATATTATCTCTCAATCCCTAGAGTGAGATACTGCAAGTAATAATAATAATGGGTCAATTTTTCTTCATGAATCGATCACATGATATTATTTCTATCAAACAGACATTATAAGGAAAGTCATTATAACATTTAATCCTAATATAATTGAATAATAAATAGACAAGTGATATTATAGATGTATACATTATCTAAATTTGTTATGTCTTGGATACTTTGAGTTATAGTGACTTGGTGATGATTGAAACACTCTTGGATCATGAGGTACCTAAGTTGTATCATTATTAATTTTTTTTTTAATTTTATGATTCCAAAATATTTTATAAGAAAATATATTAAAGAATATAAGGACTAGTTTACTAGATATTATATTATGGCATAGATTTAGTTGAAATGTTTTGAAAATATCAATGTCAAATTTTTTCACCATGCCTTGGTTCCTTTGTATGTGGGTAAAGAGATGGAAACAATAAAATGACAAAGTGAAGAGGATGAGTTAGAAGTTATATAGATGAATAAGGCTTCCACAAAGAAGCACTAAGTGAATTATTTATAGATAGATATTCCCTTTAAAGAGAGGATACTATAAATAATAGTTGAATAAAAATATATGAAGTTCATGGATGTGTTGAAGTAATTACACATCAACATTCTATTTGATAAAGAATTATTACAATTGTCAATGTATGTTATGTTTCTAAAGGAAGTCCTATATAATATAAAAAAAATCATGGGAATGATTTCATTAAGAGAAATGTTTTAGATATAGTTTAGAGGAATCTTTGAGTAAAACATTGTTATATAGGTGGCTTCTTTATCCAATTTACCATTGGATACTTAACTTTCATGAAGAACATTTATCTTCAACTAAAAGAGTTGTTTATAAAGTATCTAATTGGAATAAATGGGGATATATCAATGAAGGTGGAAAGTTTATCTTACATTATATCATTATTACCTTTCTTATAGAAGAAGAAGGAGAGGTACTAATAATTATTGGTTAAGGCTTTCTCACTATAGGGAAATAATATATTGATGTAAATAAAGGATATTTAATTTTATAAGTTGTATTTGAGAAATTTGACATATACTTGATTAAAGATGTAAAATAAAGAGATATACCCTGGGATTTTTTGAAATCATATCCACTAAAGAGTATTATTAACTAATTGAAATTTATATAGAAACATAGATGGTTATGATAGATCTTATTAATGAGGACGTGGAAAGGAAACATGAGTATATTATTGAAACACATAAATAAGAAGATGATGATGCTACAGTGGACACCCTTCAAAGTAATTTTTATTAGAATTCATTCCCTTCATTATGAAACCACCCAACCTAGAGCTAAATCAACTCTAGATTAATTTGAGATAATATTTCATGGGAGAAGGAGATAAACTATTGGTGATTGTTAGTACTGTAATTTTAAATAAAGAAATAATGCCACATGGTTAAAGTATTTAAACAAAGAAAAAAGTAAATTTCATGGAGTATTATAGAATTTAAATGTATTGGACCATCCATGTGTATAGAAAATGTATTAATCGAGGAAAGAAGCATACCATTGAGACAAAAACAAAGGAAATTGACACCACCCATGATTAATCTACTATAAAAGAATATTTTCTCTTAATATAGGGATGGTTTTTGTAAATAAAGATGATGATATAATCCCTTCTTGAATAATGATATGTAAAATAGTCTATGTTTATTAAAGTAAACCAAATGATGAAATGAGGAATGATCACTTTCCCCATCCTATTTTGATGAAGTATTAGAATTATTAGTCAAGGATGGGTACTTTATTTTCTCTATGGATACTCCATTTAAAATAAAATCCAATTGTATTTTGAAGGCCAAAATATGACTAATTTTACATGTCCCTACAGAACATTCACTTGCTAAAAAATATTTTTTCGAATGGTTAATGTACATGACACCTTTTAGAGGTGTATAAAACAAATATTTCATAGAATGAACTAATAAAATCTATATATTTTCATAGATTAATTATATATTTTATCCATTATTCTATATCAGGTATCAAGAATATTAATATGGTTTTGGAATGAGGTGAAGAAACATGCCTATAATTGAATTGCGAGAAGTATATTTTTATTATAATAGATGGTATTGTTCGTAGATATTTAATATTATGGGATGTGATTTAATTTTATTAAATTAATCTAAATATGGTAAAATAATATTTATAACATGTGATGATGAGGGAGATCTATATAATTTTTGAATATATTGTTTTTTACTAATGGATCATTAATGATTTCTCCCAAATTTCATGTCTTCGCACCCATCCCATGGAAAAAGAAATTTAGTTAATATTTGTTAGATAATTCATCTATTCTTTTGAAAAAAATAAGAAGAGGTTAACAAACAACCATAACATTGTTCACCCAATTTATGAGGAACCATTTGAGTTATTCCACGGTGAAAGTGACTATGTTGTGGGGGAAATGTAATGACCCATAATTTTATCAATGTAAATTTTCTTCTAATAATTATGTCATATAGTATAAATCACATACATCACATATAAAACCAAATAAAAACATTATTTTCATAAATTAATAATGAATTAAGTGGTTTTTATATAAATTAACAAAATATAATAATGGAAAAGTAACATTACCGTTATAATAGTAATGTGACTATTAAGAATAGTAATCTGATCATTAAAAAAGTAAACTCCCATATAATAGTATCAATAAAATTTAGGTATCTTATAAATAAAAATATTATATGTTTATATCTTGGCATAGTAAATAAATGTTTGAAAAATGATAAATTAAATGTACGTATTTTAGTGAAACATAAATATTTATTTACTATTTTATAATTAATATAATGATATAAAAGAAAAATTAATTTAATAAATATATTAATAAAATAATATTTTTTTATCTTATAAGTATAAAAAAATTTATGAGACCTTTATTAATTTATCAAAGTTTCATTAAATCAATTATAATATTAAAATCACTATCTTTCAAATAAATGATGATTTTAATTAAATATAAAATTTCTCATCTATAGAAAATTATTTTCATAAAATTCATTCCATTTTTTAAATCTAAATTTCAAAAAATTATTACGGTGTATTTTTGGGATTTTTCAAAAATAGTGGATTTTTTTGTGAACAGTGAAATATGATAATTTATAGTATTTAACATTTTAAGAAAAATACATGCATATTTGAGTCATGGATGATGTAAGAAACCATTAGTTAGAACTCACATGCACTAGGTATTTTATTTAGTCACAAAAATCAATTCTACTAATATTCTTGAGTCAAAATAACAATGTAATGAATAAAATTATCAATAACACCCCTCTCCACCTATAAATAACACCCCTAACCACCTCTTCTCCTCACACCTTATAAAATTTGAAGATTGATAATATTCAGAAAAATTCCTATAAAAAGTCTCTTCACCATGTTTGTTTCATTATGGTCTCACCAAAATACCATTTCCAAGTGCCTTAAAGAAGTTATGAAGGAGAAGTTATTCAAGAGGTAAAATCCTTCGCCTTTCTCTTTTAAATTATTTATTCTATGTCATAATTTCCTACACTATAACAAGTGGAATGATAAATACAAAATCTTATATATAATTGAAATTTATTATGTTAATGGTATATATATCATCAAATACCTTATCTTCCCTTTTCATCTTAAAAGCAAAAACAGCATCCATGATGTGTCGAATCACCACCTTAATTGATAGTTGTAAAAATATTATAATGTTTAAAAAATATTTTAAAATGTATATTAGAAACTTTTTTATATTATATAACTAATATATATACATAATATTAAATAATAAGACAAAAAAAGTATGTGATAATAGAAAATTCACCACAACAAACTAATGTTCATCGTTAACATTTTCTATAATGAACCATTCTAATAAAAAAAATTATTTACAGGACTATTTAAAATTATTAATGTGCATAAATATCATATAATTCCACTTCTATAGTTTTTCTTTCATTTTAAAAGGATTCCCATAATTAAACTCAAGTGAACTGATCATAAAATCAAGAAACAAACTCATCCAGAACAAAAAAATTAAACATTATAAATCATCCAAATGACCATAAATGAACCTTAAATAATAATAATAAAAATAAATAAATTTTAAAATTTTTATTAATTAATTATTTAATGGATCTAATTTTATTATATAGGACATTAAGCTCAGGTGAATAATGTGTTCAGACATAAGTTAATGGATTCTCTCTGATCCTCCATTTCTCCTTCAAGTTACACATTATCTCTATTTACCCCAATTTAATTCTTAATTATTATTGTGTACTACTCTTAAATTATATTTTCATACTCCAAACATAATTACCCTGTTCAATTATTCTTTCTTTTATTGGTAAATACATGTTTTATAATGTTTCCTTTTCAATTCCTCCCGATAAGCAAGACCGATTAAAGGGAACTTCCCAATTTCATACCAATTTTCTAGTATACTCCATAATCTATTTTAAGCCAAAAAAATGTCTCTAAAATAAATTTTTTTGTTATTAAAAACTAACTTATTTTATTTATGGTTTTATGAAAATATTATGCCTTGTTCACTTTAAAGACTCCTATATTTTCTCTTAAACCACATCAAAGTGGTTCATTTCTAAATTTTATTAAACACACTTTTTATATGTTTTTACTAAATTTTTACAACATTTATCATGATATATAACTATTTTACTTTATTAATGTCCATGTATGATTTAAAAACATTCTTTCTTGGACACCACTATAATATTCCGTTTGGTTATGCCTTATGACATGATTATGATACCAATTTTTTTTTCACGTGCAACCCTTATGTTTATCCCTTATATGATTATTCATGTGGAAAACATATGCATGAAAATGTTATGATGGGTGTGCCTGGATATCTCTCCAATGCATTGGTTAATGTTTAGTCTCATGAGATTTCATATTGGGATAGGGTTTAAACCTAATTAATTTATGGGAGTTTTTCCACCATGTAATATAGTGTTGGAAGACATCCATGAATCATGTTTATGTCATGTTATATGTTGTGGAGAAATTCTTATGTTTCCATGATTATATGATCCCATGTTCTACATATTATGCTTCTTTAATAATATTCATGTTCCATGCCTTTATATGTCATCAGCTTATTCCTTCTAACCTAGGTGCTATGCTTTATTCCTATGTTTGTTACTTTATGGGGATTTTAGATCACCCCTTTTTAATGTATTCCCAAGTTTATGCTATATAGATATAAGAGATCAAAGGAAAGTATGAGCTCATTATGGATTTTAATGAATATTTTTCTTTATTTTACTTTCATTCCTTCTAATTATGTACCTAATATTCAAATGAAAATAGAAATTAAAATATATATTTTTTGTATTTGATGATTAATTATGGTTATTATCATGTAATAATATATATAAAAGTTTAGGGTCACTATACTTTGTACTAGATAATAGTCTAGTTATTTTGTGGGATTAGGATTAGAAAACAATAGTAAGAATCGTAGGGAAAATTCTATCACCACGGATAACCTAGATTAAAATGCTGGGAATCAAAAGCTATGATAAAATTCTCATTTACAACTTTATCCTTTAATGTTAAAAGATTCTTTTTTATATTATTATTGGATATGTATTTAATACCCCTTAATTTTACTTTATTTTTTCTTAGTTAATGGATAGAAATAGGATAACTCGTTCCAACGGTCAAAGTGATAGGAAATGTGATTCGTTTCCTAGATAAATGAAAAATATGATGGGAATAGGAGCTCGAAACATCATGATAGTATTAGAACAACTAGATCAAGTTATGAATAATAAATTGAATCATCTGTAACACCCTCATTATTCAAAGAAATATCAAGTTGCATTCAAATCTATTTTGTAAAAAAGTCCTCCTATATTTAGTGTATGTTATAATCCCCTCATTGTAGAAAATTGTATTAAATCAATTAAGAAGATATTCTTTGTCCTCCAGTTCTTAGAAGAAGAGAAATTCATACTGGCGGTCTATTGTTTTGATATGGAATCTGATCAGTGATGGAAATTAATCAAAATAAAAATTCCAAAGAGGAAATTGATTCCATGGATTGGGATGAATTCAAGAAAATTTATTTAAATAAATAATTTCCCCAAACTCTCTATCTTGTGATGAAAATAGAGTTACTTATACAAAATCAAAATGAAGAAGAGCGTGTCAGGTTGTATGAGGGAAAATTCACAAGGCATTGATAACACAACTCTAGATTTTTCATGGACACAAAAATAAAGGTGGATTTATTATTTAGCGGACTAAAGTTGAGTTTATCAAAAACATTGGTGATACAATACTTTGAAAGCTATTAGGAGATTATCTGTGGTGAACTTAAGGTTGATATGGACATTAGAGACTCTATGTGGTGTTGTGAGTTTGGAGATAAAAATTAGAAAATGTAGTTTAATATGGGATGATTAATAGATAAAACCCATGATGGGAAGAAACCCCAACATCCCACGTGTAAAAAGTGTAGGACGAAGCATCCCAGGAAGCATCTAAAGGGAACCATAAGATGAATCAAATATGGAAGAGTGGGGAATCAGGATAATTAATTATTAAGTGATATGCATAATCCCACAGATTTCGAAGAATAAAGGAATGTTAGGATCAATACTCATCCTCTAGTACAATGTTTCAACTACAATGAACATGGGTATTATGCATGATAATTCCATAAGCCAAGGGTTTTTAGAGGAAATAAACAACAACAACCTCCATGAAAACAAGTAAGGACTTATGTTATCACTATAATAGAGGTGGATCATAACAATTATGTGGTGATAGGTATGTTGGTTATTCATTTAAGAATATATAACATACTATTTGGTTCTTGTTCCATGCATTATTTAATATCTTACAAGTTTTTTAGAACTATTCAGACATCACATCAAAATATTGAGGTTAAGATATCTATGAGAACATAAAACGGGGTAATTATTTCATCCAAAGTATATAACTCATCCCTGGTTAATAATTGTTGACTGAACCTCACATAAAGTCATATATTAGTTCCTTTCATGTAGTTTGATGCTATATTTGGCATGGACTGACTATATTTATACAAATACAAAATCAATTATTGGGAAAAGGAAACCACTCTGTACATCCTGAGGCCTCTTCCAATTCTATATAATTGTACGGATTAGGATGAATCTTATTTAGAATCATCATCTCATGTTTGGATATTATTTTCTTTTGAACATGCATAACTAGATTAAATGATTGAGAAAAAGGAGATAATAAAGCTCGAATACATTTCTATTGTGAGGGAATACACTGATGTGTTCCTTAAAGAATTGTATAGTCTTCATCCAAAATGATAGGATGAGTTATAAATTAAAATTATTCCTGGATCTGTCCCCATATCAAAGACACCTTATATAATGAACACCATTGACTTGGATGAACTGGAGAAGCAGCTACAAGATAATCTGGAATAGATTTTCATACACCCGAGTGATTCACTATGGGGTGAACCTGTCCTCTTAGTTAATAAGAAAGATGGATCAATTCTCCTCTGTATATATTATCATGAGCTCAAAAAATCATGAAAAATAACAATTATCCCCTTCAATAGATAGAAGACTTGTTCACTTATCTGCGTGGGGAAAATTATTTCTCTAAGGTGGACCTTTGTTTAGCACACCACCAATTAAAGGTTGAGAAGGAATATATTCACAAGACAGAATTTTGAAAAAGGTATTGAAACTTTATGTTCAATGTGATTCCCTTCAGACTCACTAATACTCGAAAAATTTTCATAGACTTAATAAATATAGTCTTTAGATATTATCTAGAAAAATTTTCAGTAGTCTTTATATATTATATTCTAATATACTCCAAGAGAAAGGGGGAACTCGAGGAGTATTTGAATACTATTCTAAATCCTTTTATAAGGGATAAAATATATAAAATGTACAGTAATTGGATGTTATGGATGGAGTAAGTATCATTCCCATAGAATGTTATCACCAATAAATGAATATTTGTGGACCCTTCTAAAATAAAGGTAATGGGAGAGTGACTCATTCCAACATATTTAACAGAGATCCATAGATTCCTTTGTCTATTTCGGTATTATAAAAAATTTATAATAAACTTATCATGATATTCAAAACTACTAACCGAGATGAATTATAAGGGAGTAAAGTTTGTCTGGACCAGTGAATGTGAATATTGATTCAAAGAGTAGAAAAAGAGGATTATCACTACTCTGGTACTCACACTACCAATAAGTGGGGAACTATTTTTGGTATAAAAAAATGCTTCAAATAATGTCTTAGGATGTGTGCTAATGTAAAATGATAAATTCATAACCTATGAATCAAATAAGTGGAAAGTTCATGAAAAAAACTATCACACACATGATTTGGAGTTGACACCAATCATCTTCATGTTGAAAATTTGGTAGCATTATCTCTGTGGGGAGAATTGTGAGATATATACTGATCATAAGAGCTTAAAATATATATTTACATAGAAAGAGCTTAAAATGAACTAGTGAAGATTGTTAAATCTCATAAATTATTAAGAATTCTCAATCCAATACCATTATGGTAAGGAAAATAAATTAGTGGATTCTATAAATAAAAGGGATCCTACAATAATATCAATGATGATAATTGAGAATGATCTAATATTTTATGATTTGAAAATGTTGGACACAGTAATAATTAATAAAAGAACATAATAAATACTTTCTCAAACGATTACTCAACCATCACTCATAAATAAAATAAATAATGGCCAAATAAATGATATGAAAATTCAGAATATGGTGGAAGCTATCAGAAAAGAGAAATCCTCATAGGTCAAAATTGATAAGGAAGGATTCATAATATTTGGTTCAAGATTATGTGGACCATCCAATATAGAGATAAAGAAATTTATTTTAAATGACACACATAGATAAATATTTTCTATTCAATTAGGGAGATCAAAGATGAATTGAGATCTCCAATAGAATTATTGGTGGGAAAATGAAGAAAGAAATTGTAGAATATACGTCAATGTGACTGGTATGTTAGCAATTGAAGAATGAAAGAAAAAATTATAATGGGGGTGATGAAACCATTACCTATAAAAACATGAAAATAGGAAAACATCATAATGTAAATTTTCATGAAACATCCAAGGATATATAGAGGAATTAATGATACATGGTTTGTTGTGGATTGTCTTAAAAAGACATCTCACTTTATCTCAGTTTGATAGGACTTCTCACTAGATCAACATGTACAAATATAGATCATAGAATTGGAAAGGCTTAATTCAGTACCACTATCGATTCTATTTGATCATGATATAAGATTCACCTCTATGTTTTGGAAAAGTATTTTACATGCTCTAAACACTAAACTGAACTTCAGTATAGATTACCATCCTCAAACTGATGGCTAGTTTGAGTAAACTATTCAAACACTGGAAGGTATGTTGAGAGAATGTTATATAGACTTCAAAGAGGATGAGACCAACATCTACCAATGGTTGATTTATCTTACAAAAATAGTTTCAACTAGACCATCCAAATGGCTCTATATAAATCCATTTATGGGAAAATATGTTGAAAACTGACATACTGGGATGAATTCAGTGAACATAAAATGCTAGGATCTGAAATGGTCGAAGAAACAGTAGAAAATGTAAGAACCATTTAGCATCACATCAAGGAAGCACAAATTTGATAGAAGATCTACACAAACAATTGTCTATGAGAACTAGATTTTATGGTTGGATACATGGTATTCCTCCAAAAATCTCTACAGAAGTGGATCATATGATTTTGGAAGAAAGGAAAGTTATGTCCTAGGTCCATTGGACCCTTTAAGATTCTTTATCATATCAGAGCTGTGCCCTATTAAATAACACCTGCACCGACCATAAATTAAGTACCTGATGTATTCCATGTATCCCTCTTGTGGAATTATATACCAGATCATTCACATGAACTGAATTTAGAGGCTCTATAGTTGCAAAATGATCTATCTTATGAGGAGTAGCCAGTGAATATACTGGACTATAGAGAAAAATTTATCCACAAAAAGACTACTAACCATGTAAGAGTACTATAGAGGAACCCTATGTATGAATATGAAACATTGGTCAAAGGAAGTGATCTAGTAGAAGTACCCTCACCTATTTTCACCTTAGCGTGTAAAAACAATTTCATGGGTGAAATTTCATAAGGGGGAAGAATGTAATGAATCAAATTTCTATTAATGGAAATTCCCTTATTTTAAGTATTTCATATAGTATTTATCTCATATATCACAAACAGAACCTAATAAAAAATTTATTCTTATAAATTAATTATGAAATAAGTTGTATTTATGGAAATTAAGAAAAAATACCAATAGAATAATAACTTGACCATTGGAATATTAATATGACCATTATTAATAGTAATCTATCTATTAGAATAGCGACCTATCCTATGAAAGTATAAATATAATTTAGGTATCTTATAAATAAAAATAGTATATATTTATATTTTGTCACAAGTAAATAAATGTTTTAAAAATGATAAATTAAGTGTTAGTATTTTTGTGAAATGTAAATTTTTATTTATAATTTTATAATTAATATAATGATTAAAAATAAAATTAATATTCATAAATTAATATTTTGTTGTCTTATGATTACAATATAATTTTACGAGACCTCAATTATTTTTTCAATGTGTCATAAAATCATTTATAATATTAAAATATGCATTTTTCTAATAAATGGAGGTTTTAATTAAAAATTAAATTTCACATATTTATAATAAAAATTCATATAATGGAATGAATTTTTTAAATATACACATCTAAAAATGGTTTGGTGTAGTTTTTGGTATTTTTCTAAAATAGTTGAATTTTTTGTGAATAGTGAAATACGATAATTTACGGTATTTAACATTTTAGGGAATATATGTATTTTTAAGTCATTGTTGATGTAATAATCCATTAGTTAAAACTCAAATGAACTATTTACTATTATTATAAACAAACTCAATACAATTGATATTCTTGATAAAAAACAATAAACTAGTGAATAAAATAATCAAAATCACCCCTCTCCTCCCCCTAAAAATAGAACCCCTCATTACCTCTTATCCTTACACCTTATAATATTTGGTTCTTATTAATATTATTTCCAATTCCTCTCCCAAACATCTTCCCTACGTTCTGGACTTTTGGGTCTCACCAAAAGACCATTTCCAAGTGCCTTAATGAAGTTCTCAATGAGACATTATTCAAGATGTAAAATCCCCCACATTTCTCTTTTAAATAATTTCCGTCTTTTACCTCATACATTAATCCACTATCCAATGTGAGATGGTTAATCCAATACATACAATAAAAGTTTATTTTATTAATGGTATATCCATCATAAAATCTCTTCTCTTCCCATTTTATCTTAAAAAAATGAAAACATCATTCTTAATGTGACGATTAACCGCCTTTCTTGGATGATGATTTTTAATTTTCTATTACTTCATTCATACATGGTTGTAAATCCATTATAATTGTTAAAAAAGACTTTAACATTTATATTACAATTTTTTTTATGTTTTGGATGTAATATATATATATATATATATTAGTAAATAATAAAAAAACTAGTTCTTGATGATCCAAAATTCACCATAATAAACTAACGTTTATCATTAACATTTTATTAAATGAAGCATTATCATATCTGAAAACAAAATTATATATGGGAACAATTAAAATTAGGAATGTTAATCAATATTATATAATTCAACTTCTTTATTTTTGATTCAAATTGAAAAGAACTCTCATAATTAAACTCAAGGGAACCGATCATAAAATCCTGAAACAAACGCACCTGGTGAAAAACATATTAAACATTATAAATCATTGAAATTACCATAAATTAACTAAATAAAATTATAATAAATAAAATTCATGTATAAAAGGTTATAATTTAATTATCTAACACATATAATTTATTTATCCCAGACATTAATAATAAATGAGGCTTTGACCCCAACCTTTAAAAAAACATAATGTTTTTAAGCCACAAATATCTTTCTAAAATCACTCTTTTTTATCATGAAAAAATATCTTAGTAATTTTATGTATTATAAAAAGAATTATTCCTTTTCCACATTAAATAATCTTTTATATTTTCCACTAAACTAAACCTAATTGGCTCATTACTAATGTTTCTAGAACACTTTTTAGATGATTTCACTTAATTTGGATATCATTTATCAGGATATATGACTATTTTTTCTTATGAATGTCCATTTATGATTTAAAAATATTCCTTCACATACACCATTTTTATATTCCCTTCATTTATGCCTAATGACATGATTAGGAGACCCATTTCATTCTATGGGTATCCCTTATGTCTATCCCTTATTTGTGATTATTCATGTGGAACACATATTCATGAACATGTAATGATGGGTGAACCCAGATAGAGCTCTAATGCATTGGGTAATGTTTAGTCTCATGAGACTTCATGTTGGGATAGGGAGTAAACCCAATTCCTTTATAGGACTTTTTCCACCATGAGATATAGTATTGGGAGTTATCTTTGACTCACGATTATGTCATGTTATATGTTTTCATTATTATATGATTCCTTGTTCTACATGTTATTATTTTATAATATTATTCATGTTCTATGCCATTATATGTCATTATTTTATGACTTTGTCCCATGTTCTATGTTTTATTCCAATGTTTGTTCCCTTATTATAATTTCTAGCTCATCCATTCATTCATGTATTCCCCAAGTTATCATATATAGATGTTATAGATGAAAAGAATTTTAGAGATCATTATGGTGTTTAAATAAAATATGTATTTATTTTGGTTTAATTCTTTCTAATTAGGTACCAAATATTTCAAATACATTAGAATTTACAATCCTTTGTTTGTATTTGATGATTAATTGTGGTTAAAATATTGTAATAATATGTATACGAGGATAGGGTAACTATAGGAAATTCTTGGATAGATAATTAAAATATTTGTTTTGTAAATATACTATAAAAGAAGTAATCTTACATAGGTGAAATTAAATTAGACCATAACGAATAAAGAATTATTTTTATGGGTATTTTATTTAGATAAGATTAATTCATACCTCATACTATATAATTTTGGGTATACACTAATTGAGTGGTGCTCAAATGTTTTATTAATAAGAACGATGTAAACCCATGATTGATTTAGTGGATCTTATTACTACATAAGTTTGACATTAAGATAAATTACTAGAGATTTTTGGAAAATATAGTTTGTAACATCTATCAAAAATTAAATTTCCACACCTAAGTGGAGATCTAGATGTGGATATCAAAGATGAATTTATGGATGGGAAAATATTTGTAATATATTTATGGGAAGACCATGGTTTACAGAAATCAAAAACTGTATGGAAAATAGAAAAATATACCCATCCCAGATAAAAAAATTAATATATTCTAAAATGAAGATAAAAAACACTTTTAGGAAGATCATATATATTTCCAGCGATGTGGTAATGGGTTGATGCCCCAATGTGTGGCCAAAAAAGAAGTGGAGAGTGTGATTGAATTTTATAACTTCTCAATGTTGGAAGGATACATTATACCAAATTTTATACTGATTATGATCATGCAAGGCATATTTATTTATACTATAATACATCAAGATGTATGAATTTTGGTGTCATCATCTGATCAAATCAAAAGAATTTAAAATATCATAAAAACAGATAAATTTTAATACAAGTCCATCATGGATGTTGAAGTATTTCATATTTATGGAATTGACTTAATGGGTACCTTTAACAATTATTTTAGCCACAAATACATACTTTTGTATGTATATTATGTTTAAAAATATGTCTATGTATAATCAACCATGGTGAATATAGTAATATTGGAAAAAATATCTAATCAAGAATATATTTTCTAGGTGTTGACTTCCTAATATATATATTAATGAAAGTATAAAAAAAATTAATAGTAGTTTTTAACGGGGTTTAATGGGGAATTATTAAGTTTTATACAATAAAATAACTCTACATGACTATAAAATTAAGGTATAGGTGGAGATATTAAACTAAAAGAGTAATAAAATCTTATAGAGTAAGATAATTTGAAGTATAAAATATTTCTCTAAGATACTCTAAGATTATTTATTAGACTACAAAAAATGCAATACTGGGAATGTATCCATTTCACACGATGTATGGGGAACAAAAAAATATTTTGGTTTATATAAAACAAAATCATAATTAGGTTTTCAATGATATGAATTATATAGAAGATGATGATTGGAATAAGTGATTTTAGGATATAGTTAAATTTGAAGTTATTCGGGTAGAAACATAACAAAATTCAATCATTTATGAAGGGAAAATAAGGAAGTGTAAGGATGGGAATATTTATAAAAAATAAGGTCACATTATATTTATTTCTAAATAATATTTTTTTTCTATATAATATCAAGAATATATGTTTGGGACCTTTAATAGTGGTGAGAACTATTCCATGTGGATATTTGGAGATTCATAGGAATGATTCTCAAAAATTCAATGAGAATAGAGAACACCTAAAGAACTATCCTGAAAAATCATATGTTGAGTGTGTCCTCCCCCTTAAATTTGATTAAATAAAATCATTTACTTCATGTTTTTTAATTTAAATAAAATACCTTATAGAATGAAACCTAGGAACCTTTTTACATTTTTTCCATTCTTTTATATTTTATTTTTTACGATGTATGATATTTAATGTTGGGTAGATTTTTATTTTTTGTTATAATAAATGAGTTGTCACAGAATTACATAAAAATACTAATAAATATCAAATTTGATTAATTAAATGATATTGGAGAAGTGTGACTAATTATGGACTTATTAAATAAGGGAAAATAATGATTTTTGAGATTTTAAATATCATAGTGAAATATTTACCGGATACTTTTTGATTCATTTACCTTTTATTTTAAATGTTATTGTCACATAATTAATGGAAGAAATACAATGAAGTCAATAGAGATGAATTACTAGTAAATCATTGGAAAATTAGGGACATCTTATTATATTGTAATTTTACACTAGATTGAAAGAATTATTTCATTACAAATAATGATGGCCTTCAGTCACAACAAAATCACATGGTCATAGTGGGAATGCTCATTCAAGACATTTCATGGGGTCCTAACCAAACCTCTACCACACCCCATATTGATTTAAGAACATTAATAGATAAAATAATTTTTGTATACTACTCCATAATCCACTTGGGAAAAATAAACAAACATGATTGAAAAGTTTTACAATGTCCCTAGTGCACCATATTACATATCGGTAATATTTTGAATCCTATATGAGGAGATATCACCTATCATAATTTCACTGTTAACACCCAAATTGTGAGGAAAATATTTATAATAAAAATTATTAAAGTTTAAAATCAATTAAAAAAATTAAATTGTGATTTTAAAATTGTCAAGAACAAACCCTAAATTCCTCATGATATCCTTCCTTAAGATCTCTTATGAATCTCTTTATATTGTGTCCATATCTATATCAAATCAATCTATAGACACTAGAATAATCCATTTAACACATAAAAACCTTTTTAGTATTATTTCTAACCCTCCTTTACATTTATTCTTGGAAAATAATTACCCTCACATCCTAAAAATCATGTGTTTTCCTTATTTTCATATAAATAGATACATCTCATTACCAACCATCACTTAATCATTATAAACCCACCCATAAAACACCCTCTAATATCATCCCCGACATTCCTTACCCATGGAAAATAATAATCATTCTACACACCCCAAAAGGGATCAACTATATGAAAATCTTGAAAATATCCAATTATATCATTCTAAAAAGTGGATAACTAACATTTCACTGTACAATTATTTCACCAACCATATCCAAGCCCAGAAAACTAACCCCAAACTAACCCAATTCACAACTACTGATAATGATCATCAAACTTACCAATATCATTACATTATGTTAAAAACATGGTCTAACTAATTAAGGATAAATAAACTGGAATATCTGAAGATGGAAATCAATAATAACCTATATATGGTAACTATGAAAAATAATTATTTGGATGAATTTTTTTAGAGGTACAAAAAACTTTGAACCATCAGAATATTTTGGTGTTACAAGAGGAGGATTATCAGTAGATTACATTTTTTTTCAATTGACCATATTTGAGTATGACCATGAGGACGTGTAGTTTCACATTGATCAAATGTATTAGAACCCATCATTAGGAAACATTAGAGTGGATATGGGAGTTTATAAATTTATCCCCATGCTTAATATGTATTATATTTTAAAAATAAAGCCCAAAAATTAATTTTAATTCATAAAGTGATAAAAAATAACTTAATGTAACATCATTTCAAATGATCCTATAAATTTGAAGAGAACCTAGATCCGTAGTCCCCTCCTTCACAAACATCACATGGTGATCATACACTCTATTCCAGTTAAGGGAGATAGTTGTGGTACTGGAGTATAGTAGGACATACTGATTTCTCATTAAACTATTGAAGGCCTTAAATATTCCCAAGTAGTTTTTGTATTATTTCAAGGTATTATGGAACAATAATATAAGGACTATCATGGGTGGTAATTTAATTAACTACATTTTCAAAATCTTCAGAAAACTAGAGCCTTCATTTTGACTTACCAATTTATGTAAATTACATTTTATTGACCTTATATTGTTGGAGTATATGGAACTATTCAAGGAAGAGGAAAATATTTACATTTTTTATAAGGATATTTTGTAAAATTAGAGTAATTATGAGACTAATGAGGGATACTCACATGCTACCTTTGACTCTCTACATGCTATTGTTTAGAGTGCCTGACCATCCCAAAAAAATCCTCTGATATTTTTAGCCTCTCATGACAAAAAAGTATATTTTTCAGTATTACCTATTATATATTATAGACCAATAATCTTGGATTTTCTATAGGCTCATTATTTCCTTCATCCCATCATCTTGACTTTATATTCCCCAGAGTCTCCCATATCCCATTTTAACCAATTCCATTTCATGTATAACCCATATTCTCATAAACCCCCACCCTCTCTGAAGGAGTTTGATTCTATTAAACAAACATCTAAACCATCATAGGAAAATATCATCTTTCCATACCTACCTAGACCACCAAGGGGACTAAAATTTCTCCATTTTAGGTTTTAATAACTCCCTATAAAATTTATTATTTCTTTTTAGGGTTAAATTTTACGAATTTATCTCTCATTATTATTTCTCCCATGTATTTCTATCACAACCACATCATCTTAAAACATAGCTTAAGATAGATCTGAATTAGGGTGTGTATTATTTTAATTTTTGAACTTCTGATGGACAATGTTATCATTTGTACAAGAATGTTACGAACCTATCATAATCACTCAAACAAACCAATAATTAAAATAATGAAAAGAAATAAAAATACATAGATATTTTATTTTTTTCCACTATGGGATACTTCAAGGGGAATATGATGAGAATGCATCAACATGCCAAGGAGGGTAAAATAACCAATGTATAAGAATTTCAATTTAATAGAAGTACCACTGTTAATCCTAGGGTCACTCAACCAAACTTATCTGTCCATGAACTTAATTTGACCATTGAATATAATCTTTTGACACAAAGGTCACTTATAATGAGTCTTCTCAAAGATATTATTAATAAAATGAGAGGGTGTAATCATTGTTCTTAATGTTCATCTATAAAATCCAAATAATCAATTAAATACCATGACATATGCAGTTTATATACCTTTTTTATATATATTACTATTCAGCATAATTTATCTATATATAATATAACACATTATTTCCTTTAATATAATAAATTCAATTTTTAAAATTCATCTCTATATTTTTTTCAATTTTAACCTATTTATTATATCTTTGAACAATCCATATTCTAGAAAACAAAACCATTAATGTAAAAATAGTCCAACTAAATTAGAGAAATATTTTAATTCTAGAAAAATATTGGAAACCTACATATTACTAAGTGATGTCCCAAATTATGCCTTTTTTAATATTAATTCACCTAATTGTGTTGTATTACATTACTATTCACCTTAACCCTTAATTAATGTATATATCCACAAAATCCAAGTCAAATACTATTTTAAAAACCTTCATAATCATAGAATTATCTTTTTAAATATCATAATGAGTTATTCCCAATATGGAAAAAATATATATTTACAACACAACTCATTAAATATCTAAAAACCCAATATTTTTTCCTCTTTATGAAATTTAATCTTCACATTGAAACTAATTGTGTTGTGGCATGATAATTTATTTCTCATTTCCTTCTCTTACACTATTGCAGAATGACCTATGGCTTATGGAGTGATTCAATCTACCATAAATGAACTTATCAAGGATGGAATTTCATATTCTATCATTACAGCATGAAAAAAATCATATCTCAGCAACCTGTGTACCAAAATTATCCACCTTTTGGTATTTTGGAAATATAATTTTTTTTGTAGAATTCACTTTAAACAAAACTAGTAGTTGAATCAATATTATATTATTCTAAGTCTATGTGAACAATATTAGTGTGGAAAATGATTTATTATAGTAGAATTTTATAATTACCTCCAAACTTCACTCTTTAAGACACAAGTCAAATTCATTGATGATCCAATGGTACTATAATACACTCAGCATGTCTTGTATCTCCTCATAATTATATATTAAAATTTTCTCTTTTATCTCTAAATTTTATTTGTATTTCATTTATTTCACTTTGATAATAAACTAAAATGGTAACTTTCTACCAAAACTGAATTACTTAATAAAAAATTTAAATAAAATATGAATATTAGATTGTTCTAACACTCCCAAAGTTGAGAGAGGTGGTTAAAAAATAGGTTAACTGAATCTTATCAATTTTTTTGTGTGGAAAAAGGTTTCATGAAAATATCCCCCACTCATAGGTTGTTGACAACATGATCCATCAATTACTCTTTTATGATATTTATTTAATTAATTGATACTAAATTTCATTTTATTTGTATTTGAATGATGTAATATATTTTTAGTTAAATTGAACTCCTATTATTACTCTGAATAATCATGGTAATTTACACATATTATCCAAATTTATTAGTTATTTATTCATCCACAACAATTGATTAAATATATTTATAGAAAATATGTAGTCAGAATCGACTATCCAAAGAGATGTTCTCTCTTGATTATTTCTAATCCATCCACTAAACATGAACTTGATAAATAAATATTGACCACTAATGGATTTTCTATCCCAAAAATCTTCATCCAAATACACATTTGAGTAGGAATATAAATATTGAAAATTACATAAATAATAAACCAAACCATAATTTAACCTGCCACAAATATACCTCATAATAAATTTCACAGTTGTACGGTGTTATTACTTTATAAAATAATATAATTTGGAGTCACCATTAATTTAATATAAAAGATTTCTAGACTCTCTCAATTAGATACCAAATAATATCGGTCATTCTTATATAAATATTAGGATCAATAGTTATCCCTTCATTAAGATTTCCAAGATTTTTTCCAAGAATAAAAAGTTTTAAAATTGTTTTTTAACATGAAATTTAGATTTATTTAGAATTTAAATTGAATATTTTCCATCGAAAAAATTTATATTCCTCTTTATAATTAAGTTAACGTATAAGTATATATGAGAGGTATATAACAATATTAATCACAAACTCCATGCTCATCAATGTGAAAATTCATATTCCAATTTCGGTTTTCTACCGCCAAATAATATTTTGTCGATGTAAAAAAAAATCATGAACCACTCTTCCTTTATGAATTTTACACAAATATTATGATCAATATAACCTATCCTAAATTCAATAATTTTCAAGTTAGTATCCAATTAGGAATATCATGACCATGGTGCTTATCTTAGAGTATACATTTGATTTTTCATGTGAATACATTTGATATATCATATCCAATTAGAATGACCAAGAATTGATAAATATATTATTCCCCTACAAGTAATCCATTAAAAAATGTATTTTTAAAACCTATTAGATAAAATTTTAAGCCTACTTTAATTTATATAGATTTAAAGATCCTTTTTTACTCAAGTTTCACCTACGGTGTGAAATGTTTTTCCACACCAACACTTTTAACTGGTGTATAGCCTCTTTTATCAATCTTACCTTCTTCTAGAAATATTTTAAATTTCACATAAAAATGTTCTTAAAAGTCCAATTGGTATTGATGATGTTATATCCACTGACCTATTTACAAGTTCCCAATTCATATTTCACTATATTTGAATCAAATCCTCATTCATGGCCTTAACGCTTGACTCATCCTTTTTCACTTAATTAAATGATGTACGTTTTACTTGTGACAAAAGAGTTGCGTTCCCTATATTATTTACCCTCAAAATTTGTGTTTGAATATTTTTTTATCCAATTATATTAAATTCATCAATATCAGGTCATATATTCCTTCATTGATCCACTAGTTGATACTCTCTAGAAACATTTTCAATTTTCAATTTAACTTCATAGTCTTCTTCACTTGTTGGGTTTTGAAAGATTCCTAAGTTTGAATCAATTTCATATTAATCATTATAATTTTAAATTAAATATATATTTCCAATTTCATGTTTAGATTTTTATTTAATGAATTTGAAATCATTTATTTACATTATTTTTGTTAAAAAACTTATTGATACATTTAAAGGACTTAATTTTGGTAGAGTATAATAAAATGATCTATTAATCTATTGTATCTCCATAAATTACCATATTTAGTTCTTTATTATAGATTTATAATTTATACCCAAACACTTAAAAGTGTTTAAATATTGGATTTATTCCTTGACACATCTCATTGGGTGTCCTCACTTCTCTAGGACTTAAAAAATCAAACTTTTGGGGGTATACAACCACTTGAACTACTTCCATTCATTATTTCAAATAGATGACAATCTAGACTAGATTATTTTCCGATGATATTAACTATTAGGTTTCACCTTTACATGATATAATTTTATTAAAATTAACTCACAAATAGAATCATATACTTGACTATATGATTATACAAGTATAATTCCACATTAATGGAAGTGTATTTTATTCCACTCTCTAACTACAATGTCGTTATTATTCTGTTGGAATATTTTTTTCTCCTCTCAAATATCACTTGATGAATTAAATTACTTATATTTTGGAATTTAAGTACATAATGCATCCCATTTACTAAAATTATTAACAAAAAAATAACATATATATCACCATGTTTTCTCAAATATTTTATTAGTCTGCACACATCAGTGTGAATTGGGTCTTGGATATTTGATACCATCTTCTTTTAAGATTGGTAGGGATTTTAGAATATCTTCTATCGTATAAATACAACACATTTCTTCTCTTGGGAATCATTATATTAGAAATTTCAATGGATGCTATCAATTTCAGTACACTCTTAATGATTTTGTTGATGAATGTAGACAAGTATCTTGTTCAATAAATTATTCTCATCATTCAACAAAAGGAATCAAGTGTTCTCATTTTTTTCCATCAGATATAAGTTTACATTTGTTCAATATCTCTTTATCAATGAGTATCCAAACCTTCCATTGACAATATTCCCCTTTTGATTAAATAAGAACTTCAGTCTTGTTTCACAATTTTGATTAACAATAAAAAATTATGTAATATTCCATCCATGTAGATTACTTTCATATTATTTATTTCACCTCAAAATAGACTCATTTTCCACTACATTCAATATTAAAGGCTTTATCATAACCAAATGAAACCATAAAATTAACAAGGTGATATAAGATATTAATTCATTATATTTTTTGGATATTCATTTAATTTGATCCCATCGAATTTATTAATTAATTGTGTTGAGAGAGTTTTTTGAAATAAATAATCATTTCTCTTGTTTTTTAGTATTACGTAAAATATCCAAATTATGAATTTAAAATATTTCAATATGTTTTCAAATAAATGTAATGGCCAATTATTTATAAATCCTTCAATTTTTTTTATTAAATTTGAATAAAAATTTGGTTTACATGGTAAAGAGGATATTTTAAAACTTACGTATGTTAGATTTTATAAACTTATATAGGATACGTAATAGTTTTATGCTAAAACGTAACATTTTTATACTGAAATGTACTATTTTTTTGGAGATACATAATGGTGAACTATGGATCCAATGCATATTTTTTGAAAAAACAATATATAAAGGTTACGAGGCTTAGAAAAGGTATATGTAACAATTACCATTATAAATAATGAAATATTTAAGGGTTACACCATTGAATGAATGGATATGTGTGCAATTTTACCAAGGAACATAAGTGGAAATATTGATACATAATAGTGAAATTCAAAGAATAGACGGTGAATAATATTCTTATCATAATTTTAAAGGATATGAACGTGTTTTTTAAACTTATGTAATGTTTAATTTGAATGAATGACCAATATATAAGAGGTACTTCAGTCCTAGAAAAAAATGAATATGACATGTCCTTTATAGAACCTTGAGAATGGAATGGAACATGAGAATAAATATTTTCAAATACTCTGAAAGAACTATATATGTAGTGATATTCTTAATTTTATATGGATATCATTCTTTCATAGAGGACTAGGTTAAGATCATTATATCAGGAATGTATAAAGACCAATGGATAACATTAAACTAAATCTGAGAAGAATGAATACAATGATACATATATTTTTAAAAATCATGAAATCTTATTGAGGATAATCAAAATCAAATGGGAGAGAATTTATAGTGGTTTTCCTAGAATCGAGGAGTGTATTAAAAATATTTTTAATGGAATGGATTCCATGAGTAGAAATGAGGATTAATCTATGTTTCACTCTTGTTTTATTTTTTGTTGTAGTATTGTTTTATGGTTTTCTGTTCTATATCTACAACCTCTCACATAGAGGGTTAAACCCTATTAGTTATTAGGATAGGGATAGGAGTTCAATTTTGTAATTATTGAGTCTAAATATCATTGAATTAAATTATTCTTCTATTTATTTATTTATATATTTAGTTGTAGGGTATTCATTTTAATGTTATTATAATCATTTTATTATTATTATGGATTATTTACCGAATGGGTTAATAATCATAACTCTCACTTTATTTATTTTTTCATATATATTATGAAATATAAATGATTGAGTGGGGAGTATCTATATAATGTTGATATATTTATTGAAGGTAGTGAATCTATATAGTTTTCTTATGAGTAATATTCACCTAATTGAGAGTTTCTAAAATAATTGTTGGAGATTCCATTTATTATATTTTATGATGATTTTATAATATCTTCCCATACACATATGAAGGAGGATTAGATATCAGTTATTATTATTGACTCAAAATTCACATTCACTACCAATCCTAGGTGATAGAGAAGTGATAATGGATTCTTTCATTCATAATTTAATAAGAAAAATTTTAAACTATTTTTAAGACTAGGATAGTATTATAATTTGTAATATTGCCCTATAATTAATAATTAATCACAACTTTTCCAAATTCAACTTATTCAATTTTATCCTTGGTTCTATTAAGCCCAAAATTCACTAAGATCCATTTTATTATTTTTTTAAAAATTGAAATTTCACCCCCATTGGAAACAACCTATGGTACCCACTATGCTAGATTATAACATTATATTTATAATATCTTTTCGAACCACCCTATGAAAAGTGAGTCAAAAAAACATTATTCATTTCTAGGGATGTGTCTTTAAAATTTGAAACCATTAATTACATGACCTTATCAGACATTGATTCCTTATTCCCTATTGATCTAGTGATTGAGAGAACCTTGTTAAAAAGGATTAAAGAACTAATAAACATTATATATTCACAATATAAGATAGATAAAATTCATTTAATTGAATAAAGTGATACTTATAGTGACAAATTTGATTATTCTTCTAAAATAATGGTATAAAATATAAACCAAACATTAGCAGACCTATGTGATCCCTTTTTTATAAACCAAAAGAAAAAAATTTATACACCATCATTAAAATATTAAATTTATTTGAAAACTAGTATAATGAAATAGTTTCTAAGATTTCATGGCCATTAATAAGAAGATACAAACAAACACATCAAGAAATTCACCATAGCATGTGATAAATTGAAGTTTAGAGGAGTAGTTAAAGAATAATTTAATTGGAGAGACAATATATTTTCATTGGAAGGAGCAGCCAAGGAATGGATATATCCTACACAACATGGAGAATTCAATTATTTGGAATAATTTTAGTGAAGTTTTCTCTAAACGATCCTTCCAAATTCAAGGATAAATACCTTTAGTAATGATATATACACCATAAGACATAAAGGTAACTTGTTGTGTCCATATCATACTTACATTGTATCATTGACAACTACATAGGGAGTAACCATTATGGTTGCGTTTGGATTACCCATCATAGTATATTCTCTAAATCTCTTAGGATAAACCTTAAAGTTTACATCTATCATGTTACCCAATGTATTGAAGATATATCATGAGATCACCCTCCCTTAGTTTATCATAGAACCATATGTATACTTATGTAATGAACAATAACCATAGCATAATCATAACACATAAACTAAGAATAAAAAAAATTACATTTCCACTTTGAAATAACATTTCATCTTTACAGGACGCACACTCATAAATGAAAACACATTATTTTAAAATAAAATGGATAAATTGTAAAGTAAACATCAATACATAATAGCAATAGAAAAGTGATAAATTCCATTCATGATGTAGATATATATAATTCAATGTTATTGAAATAATCAATCCCCTTTTAAAAAATAATTAAAATATTTCAAAAGAGGATTGTTGAATCAATGTTTCCCATACAACTTTGAAACATTTAAAAGGAATTTAAAATTAAAACAATTATTGTCCATATAATTAATTCCATAAAATTAGTTTGAAAACATTGTCATGAAAGAGAAGTATTTAGAAGATCAAATCTTTAAAACACTTAAAATGATGTTCTTAATAAAGAGTACCTTACCATTTTGAACATTTAAATTATACGCCACATGTAATTATATCATTTAACAAGAAATTAAATACCATTATTATTGATATAATATGGATAATTAATGTAAAATGGGCTGCATAAACACTTTATAATTAAATAAATGTTCATATCACCAAGAAAGTTCTCAATGAACGGAGATTGAGATGAAGTCTCTCACAATGATCGTATCCTTAGATTAAGGTTTAATTAATGAAATAATTATGTGTGAAAAATATAAATACACCCAATATAAGTGAATATTTAGTGTAACACAATCATATATCATTCAAATATATTATTTTAAAAACAAAACCAATGATAAAGGTATTTAACTCAAAGAAATGAGACTGAGTTATGATTTGTTTTTACTCGAGCCTAAATTATCTTGTTAGTTATTTAATTTCATGATGAATTAAAGTAGGTTTATTTATACTTTCTTTAGAACCTTTTTTAATTTTATCATTAATTTTATATAACTTATTACTATGTTATAATAATTAGTAAATTATTTGTGTTCATATTGGATTTTTTGTTGATGTTCAATACTTACGTCAAAAATGAAATTGTTTTGATGAAAATTTTCCATGTGGTCATAATTCCATTATATAGAGAATGATATTAGTGATTTAAATATAATATATATCCAATATATATGTATTTATAATATTCTATAATATTTGGATATAAGAAATGAAATTCACCATTCATGGAGATGGTAGGCCATATGTACACATAAACGGTACTTTCATTTTTTGTCATATTAAAGGAATAAAAAAATGAAAAATAGGTATATTATAATTCAATTATAATATATATGTTATATATTTTACATATTTTCATTAATTCCATCCTTTATACATTCTATGTATGGAATGAATGATTCATATCACTTTGAGGGGGCGGTAGTCCACACTTCCTCAAATGAATCTTTCGTATTTACACATTATAGAAAACATAAAGGTATGTTGTAAATAAATATTACATAAACATAGATGAAATAATAATATAATATATATCATTTATAAATAAAGTTCCATCATAATGTACACCATGAGAGGTGGTATGAGACAATTGAACAATCATCGTTTTGTGATGCAGTAGTTCTCCGTATAGAGAAATAGTATGTTCTATATCCATTAGATAGAGGTGTGTGTATATGTAGTTCAAAATATTAAAATAAAAACATCCTATTATATTTATTATACTGGTGTTTTTATAAAATAAATTAATAAATATATTTGGGAGGGGGATAAGGAAAATAAATCAAATGATCTTAAGAGAAGATGTTTCCTTTAAATCAGGAAACTCGTTTTGATTTGAGCCAAAAGGCTTCCTTGAGTTGGATTATTCCCATGGTAAGGATTAAAGGAGGAATTAGGGGATGTTTGGAACTTAGTTTATAAGTATATGAGTGATCAAAGGGGATTGATAGGTATGAGTAAGTGGGTAGAGGTGGCGTCTTTTTATAAGAGGGAGGAGGGACTCTTAAGGAAATTCTTGAAATATTATTTTATTATAAATTGATTTTCGAATTATAATAGTTCCAAAGTGATATATTTAAAAGAGAAGATGATTATGGTTCTAAATACTCTAAAAATAAATGTTTTTGACATGTTTAAGTCACAAATTTAACCATATATTTTGGCTTCAACCCTTAGTTAAATAAATTAACTCTTACCATGTCTTCAAGTATTTTTACACTATATGGTTAATATAGTTACTATAAAATTTGAAGGGAATATCAAGTGGATCATTAATGATATTTTGAACACTATCTAATTAATTTTTCAGAATATTTAAATTTTATGACTATTATATGGTTTAATAAAATAGTATTTGTTTTAAAAACTCATTTATGTCAATTTTGACACTATTTAGTAATTGATTTTTGTTCAAGTAATAAAAACAAGATTCATTTAAAAATACTACATTAATTCAAAGATAACATGTCATAAGTATCCAACAAAATCTTTTATACAATCAAAGTTTTCAAATTACATTAATTTTAATATTTATATTATAATTTATTTGAATCTTTCACTAATTAGGTAATCACTACATCATCATTGTGTCATAGATAAATAAATTTATTTAATTTATAAAATTTTTAAATAAAATAAAATAATTTAGAATATATTTTTATATTTCTTATTACTATTTATAGTCAAATAAATGAGTTATATAACCCTATATTAAAATTAATTTAGTAAAAAGATACTTGTTTGTGTTATATTTCTCTTTACATTAAATTAATTATTATAACATGTCATTACCAGACCCAAGTGGCTCCCTGAGGTCCTTAAATTGACCCAAAGATGATCATGGTTGGCCATATCTCATACAATAGGATTAAGACTTTTTTGATGGTAGTTTTATATTATTATTATTATATTATTTGTTTACCCTTATTTACCTGATTTACCCTTTAACCATGGTAAATAAAAATAATTACTAAAGTTACTATTCATAATTTCCAAAAATAAAAGATACCAATTTATATAATTTGAACCTTAAGATTCCAAATATGGAATAAATTTTATAAATTATAAATATAGAAGTTTAATTAATGAATTTAAAATTAATCCCTCTTGTCAAAATAAGAAAATGAGTTTTTAAAAAGTAATAACCATCAAAAGATTGACGTGCGTTTATATCTAATTTCTATGTAAAATTACTTCCAATGAAAAGAATTGGATTTAATGAAAAAAAATTAATCCAATTAAAATTTAAAACCAATTAAAAGTTCAATTTATATATATATAAAATTAGATAAAAGGTAGTTTTGAATTAAAATCCAATATTTTCACTATTCATTTAAAAATGAATTTTATCAGAAAAATTTAAAAATAAAAAAATCCAAAAGAAGTAAATTTTAATTTACATATTATAAAAAATATGTTTATTTTCTCAAATACAACATATAAATGTGGAAAAAACTATATTTACAAAAGGGTTCTCCATCAAAAGGTTGTAAAACTATTTTTTATTGAAAAATTCCCCATTTATCCCAAAAAGTTATATTTGTTCTTATTTCATATCTAGAACACATATATGATGAATTTTAAACATTAAATTGAATATATAAGATATAGAAATCCAAAAAGTGTGATATTATTTTATATACTCAATTATTCTATTTTAAGAGGTTTTCATTAAAAGAAATCATTTATATTCAATTGGTTTTTATTTTCATTTCTAATACATTTGGTAACAAATGAATCATTATTTAAATATGTGTAAAACATATTTTTATAATTTAGTTGATACTATTAATTTAGTTCATTCCAATGGATAGGTTGTAATGGAAAAATTTATATTATAATATTTAGTTGTTCGTTTAAGATCGATGTAGCATATAATGTATGCTATTGAATATAGTGTTTCTTTATTAAAACTTAGGATGTTACAAAAACCCATTATAAATACAAAAGGAAATTTTATTATGATAAAAATAATTAGTGGAAAATAGATTCACTATATTCCCAAACTTGATTCCATGTAGAACTAGACCAACATTAAAAAAAGAAGAATAATATAATTATTAAAATAAGTAGAGTTAATTAAAAAATAAATATAAATAAATAGTCAATGAAAAAAAAAGATAAAACTTTCTTAAATTTTCATGAATAATGGTACAATACAATAATATCCATGTGGTTAAAACTGAAAAAAATTAGACATTTTAAAAAAGGTGTAAATCAACATACTTCTCTTAGAAACCCATAAATATTTTTCCCAAATATGCCTAATTCCAAAAGGTGTTATGTAGAAAGAATAAGATACTTCTAGGGAATGGGAGAGAGACTTAATAGAAAAATGTTTCAGAATTTATTACACATAAACTTCTAACCACATACCATGTTCTAGGGGTATATTTTATTCCTTTTATAATGAGATGAATTTATTTTATAGATACATTATGTGATCTAGGATATTCGGTTAATTTTATGCCTCGTTGTATTTTTAATTCCTAATAGATTAGAAAACTGAAACTACTTTGTGTCTTTATTTAATTATAAAATAGAGTAACTTGTTTCTTATAGGTATTACATTTTGATATTTTGGTATGTTTTTTGGAATTTAAGCATTCTAACTGATTTCTATGTTCTAAAGAAGTAGGAAGATTTGATATCAAATTAGTCTGCAAACTTTTGTGGATAATCCATTCTGAAAATAGGTAGGACAAATGTCCATAAAGGTAGTCTAACAAGGGAGTATTGATAAAACACTATCCACTTTAATAAATTTGATTCCCTAAAATTTACATCATAGGAACACTAACTTTTCACATTCACTCATTATAATTTACTAATTATATATTAAGAAAATGGCATGTTGAAATAAATTTTAAATTTGGGTAAAAATATGTTATCTAAATAACCGATGAAAAAATATTAGAAACACCTATGTTCACCAAGTAACCACAAGAGAATAAGATAAATTATTTTTTATTTTATGTTTTTGATAACTTATTCCCAAAGGAGGAAGCTTATAGTGTGTTTCCGATGCTGGAATATTTGGATGCGGAGGTAAGGGTACCAAAGATGATGTCATCATTAATTTGGCCCCCAAATATAGAATTAAAACCACTAACTCCATATTTAATGTATGCAATTATAATTTAATAAAAAATTATAATGGTAATTGTTTTATAAACTGGTATTCAAATCATATACAAAAACTAATAATAATTTTGGGAAAAAAAATTTAGAGTTATACACTAAAATTTAGTAGATATTCCTAGGATAAGTTCTAAAATATTAATGTAGATAATTTTATGGGAAAGAAAAGAAAACCCTATTATACAACCTCATTGGACACTCAACCCAACTATTATAGAGGTAGTTAACAAGGAGATTGATTTTTTAATCATATATTTTCTAACCCATTTATGAGTTACAATGCGTTAACTCTATTCATATAGTGCCCAAAAAAATTTAATTATAAATTATAAAGAATGAATAAAATGAGCTAATATTTATGAGAATCTAAAATTTTGTGTGAAATTTTATTTAATAAATGAAATTTAACTAGGGAACAATAAATGATCAATTTTCTCACACTATTTGTTGACAAAATTCCTGAAAGACTTTCAGGTAAAACCCATTATTTATTTTTAGATGGATTTTCAAGATATTTATAGGTTCTCATTTCACTTAATTAACAATAAAATAAAATATTCACTTGTTCTTATTAAAACTCTTCATTAAATGGATTTTTTATTGTATTGTTCAACACATCAAGTCCTTTTGAAAAATACTGGGTAAACATTTTCATAGATTTAAATTAGGATTTTATAGATATTCTTCTTGATGATTTCAGTATGTTTGGATATAAATTTGATCATTTTATGGCCAATATGGAAAAAACATTAAAAATTGTATTGGAATTAATCCAGAATTGGATTTTGAAAAGTGCAATTTCATGTTTTAGAGTGGAATTGTTCTTGGACATATAATTTCACAAAATATGGGATTGAGGTTGAAAAATATAAAATTGAAATTATCAAAGAATTATCTTACCCTACTTGTGAGAAACATGTTAAATCAATTTTAGGACATGTAGAATGGTAAAGACCTATGATTTTGGACCTCTAAAATGCATATAATGTTCTATAAATTGTGTCACGTGATCCTAGAAGCATAATAAAACCACAGAATATTAATAATAAATTATTAATAATGCTATAAAAAACACTAACTAATTGAAAATTATATTTATATTTTATTTTCAAAAACCTCTATTTGGGTGAGCGGGAACTGGTCTATTAAAGAGATTACCAGATAACCAAAATAAAAAAAACCGCTAAAATGAAATACAATTTCATATGAAATTAAAAATATCATAGAAACTCTAGGATGCCTCAAGACATAGTCCTAAATCTGATATCCTCCTCTAGGATCACCCCCAACATTGAACCACCTCTCGTTATCTTCAACACCTTAGTTCGACATCGCCAGTGAGAACCCACCGACCATAACCGCCATAAATTCAAACAACATGTCAAAAAAATGTCACTCCTAACATTATCCAAACACCATGTTGTCATCGTTCCCATCTGAAAACTATCATCAACACCGTCACAAAATCATCGACTCAAACACCATTATGAGGATGAAACAGTGAACATTCAATCAAACTAGAAACACCATAACCAGAACTCATCGCTTAATCAAACCACCATCACAGAGAAACCAACCACATAAAAACACAAACATGATCAACTCAACTTTGAAGATAACTCAGATGGACTACACCAAAAATAAAAACAAGCGATACCCACAACTAGAAGAAAATCAACATCTCACTAAATAAAAAATACAAAAATAAAACCTAAAAAACATTACCAATGTCATGAGGAAGAAACACTAACTTAAAATTAAAAACCAAAAATGTCGCCAGGATGTTTCTATTGTAAAAAAATCTATAGATGAAGGCCCACTCTAGGAACATCGATGGCCGAAGAACCAGACATCCTAAAATACTTTCATTGCCACCACTCTCAGTCTACCTTGGAGGGACACAGATGAACATGAGACTAGGGTATGGAAAGAGCAGCTGATGGCTCCGAGCACTGGAACCATTGATATGGCAGAATACCAGAGCCAATCAAACAATATGAAAATGAAAAAATCCAAAAACCTTCACTCAAGAGAGCACATAGGCCACTCCAAAAGATGAAACAATGTGGAAGAGAATAAAGAAGAGAAGTATAGGGGGAGACGATGCTGTAGGACCACACAATGGCCTCCCCCAATCTGAGATACCACTGAAGAGGAACCCTCAATTGAGAGAGAAAATGGGGATACACCACTCCCCACTCTCTATAACAAACGCTAATATAGTGAACTGTTAATAATTATTACTTTAAAAATGTAAATAATTAATTTTATTTCACATTCAAAAGTTTATTTCAAATTAAATTTATTTTCTATATATTATATATTTCGTATAAAAAATATAAGTTATAATATTTTTAAATTAACATTGATAAAATAAATTAATTTTTTATTTCATTAAAAAATTATATTATGATTTTTCAAAAATAATATTTTTTGTGAGTAGTTAAAATATTGATTTTTCTAATACTGCAAATTTTATACGAGTTAGAGGTTTCTGGACATATTATTATAAATGTATGTCTTAAAATTATTAAATCATATTTTAAACTTCTATGCTAAATTTATAATCCCATGGTCAATATTTTGAAAATTTATGCAGTGTTTTAAATAATAATGTTTTTCATTGTTTTTTAAATATATTATCATATGATGAAATAAAGTTTTTTACATATTTTATTTTTATATAAATATTGTTTGAATAATAATAATAATTTTAAATTTATTTTAATCAATGAAATTTATAACTCTATCATCATCATAAACAAATTTTCATAAAAATAGTTTTTTAAAAAACTTTTGTTTTTCCCGTTACATGGACTTGTGTTAAAATTAATTTTCCCTATGCGTAGAAAAATAATTTGATAAAATAATTCTTATATTTCAGATAATAATTTTAATATAATTTAATATCTCTATTTTCAATTTTGGCTATAAAATTTATATTTTTATGATTAATGTTAATTCCCACGATAATGGTAAATCAATTACTTTAGAATTATTAGTTTATTATTATTAAAGAATTTATATTAACTAAATTAAATTTCTTTCCTTTAAATAATTAATAAAAAATTATTTATAAACACATAAATAAATATTTTATCACTCATATAAATGTTAATAAAAACTAAATAAAAATAATAATTTATAATTGTCGCAATTTCATTTTTCTAAAAAATGATTTTCTAGACATTATATGTTTTAACCTAAATGATTATTTTTAAAAAATAAATTTAAATTGGATTAATTAGATGTTTCATATATTCTCATAAAATGAAATTTTTTTATTTGGGTTTTGTTTTATGTTTAATAAAACCTTAAATCATTTAGTTAGAAACCAATCACATAGTTTAAAAGTAAAAGCGTACAATGTAAAGAGTTAATGGTAAAAATCCAAAAACACATTTGAAACATGTTTAGAAGGATGTTATTGTTTCTTTATAGGCCTAAATAAACCCAACACTCAAAAAAATCAAAAAATTTGAGACATTAAGCTTTGAATACTATTAATGAATTATTAAAATACAAGGGGAGTTTCCAAAAGTTACATTTCCTTCCTTATTAAAGGGGATCACTGAAACCTTTTCAAAATCATGTCAAAATTTTAATTTTATTCATTAAAATATACAATTTTACTCTACCTATAACTATATCCCACAAATATAATACCATGTTTACTCATATTTATCCTAAGACCTTCAATTTCAAAGGATCCTCTAAGGAAAAATCCAGTCTCCAACATAAATAGTATATTCTTCTTAAACTTTTTTCTAAAACATAATATTCCAAATATATTATCACCATAATAAATTTATGACATTAGTGACATTATTATACAGATATTTTCTTATATTAACGGTATAAACCATATTTTTTTTCATTTCCACAAACTTACAAAAAATGAAATAACGCCATTAGTGTACTGTGCAGACTACCGCCTCTATGAAGCAACATTGTTTTATGTTAATTATCACCTTCAATGTATAGTATTAGTGGTGTAAATGATAATTTAAAAACATATATCTCATATAATTATATTTCTAAAATTTCATTTTAATATCTACCTTCAGCACCTCTCATGTGATGAGAAAAGGTAACTCCTGTCACACATACTTACGGATGACCGCCTCCACAATAAACCATTTTTATTTTTAAATTATATTTGCATAAATTATTTAAAAACATTAAAATATCATTCAATAAAATGAAAAAAGTAAAAAAATATCATTATTATTCTTTTATAATTATATTATATCAAAATAAATACATATATAACCATACACCTCAATCGAGCTAAAGTATGCCCAAGTTTGGGTCGTTTTGACCACCTATGTGAAAAATAAATTAAAATATGATAATTGATGAATATGAAAATATTTTAAACAATATTATTAAAATATATTAGTAAAATAATTATTATTTTATTTTTGGGTAAATGTTATATTAATTATTTCACTTATTATTAAAGTAATTTTTTTATTATCTAAAATTATCGAAAAGCCCATTGTCAATTTGGTATTCTAAAAACGCATCCAAAACACATATTGAATGAAATAATAAAATTTTAAATAAATATAATTTATATGTTAAAAAACTTATATGATATATAAATAATTAATTTGACAAACAATTATGGTTTATGCTATCAAATTTCGTAAACATGTGAAAAACATATAAAGTTATTAACATTCGATGATCATAATATGTTGTAACTAATTAATGCAATCAAGGTAAATAACTATAATAATGATTAAAAATTTTAAATATTTATGACTAATATTTCTAATTTGGATACTAATTTAGATATGAATGTTTTGCGTGAGGTTATAGTGTCATCAACTAATTAAGGAATGAATGTAAGGGGTTTTCTTCCCAATTTCCCCTTCATTGAGACATTGTTTGTCTTACACACCTATATTCATTTAAGTGCCTTTAATTTTACATATATGATATATTATATTAGTAATTAATTCTTCATTGATTATATTATATGTTCAATTTTATGGTCATTTTAATGGCCTAAAATTTTATAAATACAATTCCATTTTATGATTGAATTAAATTCCATATTATGGTAATAGAAAACACATGACCTTATTTGGTTTTATTATGTCCTATCAGATTTAATAAATCATTAATAATAAAAACCATTGATAATATATTCATTTATTAGGGATCATATGATTAGTATAAATATATGTATATGATAAATACAGTTGGGATTGACAAAAGAAGTGATGGCCTCAACCAGTAGGATCATACCTTATCAAGCCTATTTATCTGATCTTTTAAGGGTGATAACGTCACTGGGATTTTTCCTTAATGAATCCCAAGATAATATAAAAAACTAATGAATGATAGAAACTATTTATGGGAGATTTTAAATCTCATAGATATCACATTCCAAACCATTTATGTCAAACCACCCCACCAAAACCTCATTATCAGACACCCTAACCTCATAGAGTTTTCTCGTGTAATAAAGGGATATATATTAAGACCCCAATAATATGAATATTTATATTTTATAGAGTAATGAATATATTTCCTTCTTATGATCATTTCTTTATAAAATATTTTTATTTTTATTTTGATAAGTTAAAACACAAATTATATTTTTATGAAATTTTAATTAAGATCTCCCTTTTTGTGGAATTCATGAATTTTAAAAATAAATTATTTATTAATAAAAAATTAAAATTAAATAATATTTATTAAAAATAAATTATAATATATTTTTTATGACATCAAATTTAATTTTTAGAAGGGCTTGAAAATCGTTATTGTAAAAAACCCATTATTTCACAATAACTTTTTTTCTTATTTCAAAAGTAAAAAAATTATAATGATAATAAATTTTTTATAATATAAATATTATTTTTGGAATAGAAATGTTGAAATTATCTGATAGAAATTTTTTCACAATTTTCATAGACCGTCAAAGTTTTGAGTAAAAATTAAATACTATATAAATACACGGTGTGTATTATGACATCATAATGATGTAAAAGTGATGTAATAAATTCTATATGTGTATATAGGAAAAAATATTTGTTTAAATATTAATATAATATGTTTTTTATGTTATTAAATTAATTTTATAAAGCCTTTATCAAACCTCCAAAACTATGTTATATTTTAGTGTTTTTAAATCAATTCTTTATACATATCACTCACTTCCACATCACCAAGGGTAATATTTTATTGAATTAGTAACTTTTAATTATATAATAATTATATCCAATATTATTTGTATGAATCCATGGGTAATAAGCATGACAATGTGTTTGGTTTTGATTACTTTATTATATAGAGCCAAAAACCAACATTTGGGAAATAATAAAGAACTACCATCAATTTTTCTCTATAATCCCACAAAATAACCCATTAATATTCTCTAAAAAATATTAGAACGCATCTTTACTCTTTAAGTTTCTCAATATATTCCTCCCAAGGTTACCTCAATCACTCATGAATCCCCTCCCGTGGTTTTAAAATCAATATCTCAAGGTAAGGGGCCTCCCTATATTTTTTATAAACTTTAGTCACCATATTTGTATTTATCCTTTTTAATCTAAATTGGATAAATTTTAATGATTTTATAAATATCCATCACGTTTAAAATGTATCTCGAAATAATTATAGATAATTTATCCCCTCTCATTATATCATTTTCTTAATCCTTTAATATGATAAATTTTTTTTAGGGATCCTCTCTTTCTTCTCTTTACTCATGAATCTTCTCTATTTTATATCTTTTGATTTCAAATTAAAATTGTTCGGATGGGTTTTTAAACATCCCTCAAATTTTGGTGTGGATATAAAAATGATTATATACCCCTTTACCTCTCATTAAACAATTTATGAATCTTCAAGTGCTTTCGTCATTTTTTCCAAAATTTGACTATGATTTTTCATGCCAAACAATTGTGTTGTGAATATCCACACCCATTTCCACTAAAGGGTATTGAAATATACATAACTATACTTATTTTATTTGGTAATTACATGTATATATTCCAAAATAATTGATCATGTAATTAAATGTGATAAAATATGATCCTATGTTGAATTATCTATGTGGAAAACTTATGCATGTAAATGTTATGAAAGTGATGAGTGCGTCCAAAATTATATTGTGATCCAATGTATTGGGTAATGTTTGAGTCTCAAGATACATCATGTATGGGATTAGGGATTGAACCTAATCCATTATGGAACTTTTTTTACCATGCAATGATTTCATGGTGGTTATCCTTGACCCATTTTTATGTTGTCATATTTAAAGTTGTTTCCACCTTCCCATGTTATCTTGTTATATCATTATTATTTGTTCATCTTTATGATTATTACTCCTTTTTTGTATCATTTAGATGAATATTTTCTAAAATTTATTATACTATTCATGGTAATATTTCATTATTCCATTACTAGTCTTTATATCTAACTTCATTCTTATGTATTTACCTAGGTTATCCCATATTGTTTTAAGAACAATGGAAAATTATGATTATGTTAAATATGTTTTTAATAATGATGATTTACCCCATATTTTATGTTTTTATTTAATTTGCCTAATTACATAGAGAAACTAAAATTAAAAATCTGCTGGGTTTTATTATGTGTATTCTTATGTAATAAATCATCAATTAATGTGTAATAAATAATATGGTTTTCATAGTTGATATCAAAGTAAAAGGAAGAAATATGATCATTGGGAACTCTCATGTGTGTGATTGGGTGAAGAATAGATCTCCTCTCAAGGGCTTCACGAGGAAAGGGATTCTATTAGGGATAATGGTGTGTCATGCCCAAGAGATATATATTCCCATGGATTTCCCTAATAGGTATCAATTATAGTCCACTGGAAATAAATCCAGACCACTATAGTTGGTATCAGAGGAAAGTCTAGTTATTTTTTGGATTGGGATTAAAAAACTCCAGTGAAAGAATTAGGGATAATACTAAGTATAGAAAAACATCTCTATATTTTGGAAAATTATATAGAGTAATTTTTTTCTTAGAAAATATATATCTTTCTGAATACTAAAAATGTATATGGATATATCACAGAGGAACCTAGGGGTAATAATCCCAAAAAAGGCTCGTTGAGATGCACTTGATCGTCACCTGGTGCATAAAAATAGGACTTTCTAAAAACAAGTTTTGGAACTCCTGTGGGATATGCATTAGTAATTTGACAAGATCATTATTAACTATTATTAATGGAACAAAAATTTCTATATGATTATATGTTAGGAAACATGTCATGGATTACTTAGATTGGATCCTAGAAACTCATAAAGTTTAGAATAAATGATATTTATAAGTTATAACTTTAATTGTATTGAATTCCCATTTATTTGTTTAATAGATTAAAATTGTTCATCAATATGTCTAATTTTTATGATATTAATGATTAGAGCCAGAATAAAATATCAAAAGGTAGGATTATCATCCATAGTTCTATGCATTCCTTCATATCACACAAGTTTATTAAATCTATTCAAACACCACCACATAACATATATGTAGTTTTCTTGTTGAAAATAGAAAATGTGGAAATAATTTCTTCCTAAGTATATAACTCATCCCCTGTCAAATTTTTGGTCAAAATTTCCCATAAAACCCTATAAAACTCCATTTAGTGGAATTTGATGTAATTCTTGGTCTCGGTTAGATTACCTTACATAGAGCCAACATATATTTTCATGAGAAGGAAATAAATCTCCGTATCAAGAATAATCCACTGATTTTATACAAGTACAAGGAGGAGGATGAACAATAATTAGCACCAAAATTTCAGGCATGGATATTATATTCATATGTGAAAGTATATCTTGATGAAATGATTGATTATAGGGATAATATCATCCTTTAATACATTCCCATTGTAAGGGAATATGGAAATATGTTTCTTGAAGAATTTTCTAGTCTTCCTCCTATAGAAGAGGATTAATTTTCAATCAATATTATACATGGTGATTTTCCAATATCCTAGACTCCATATAGAATGGATTTTGTGCAAATTTTGGAGTTGAATAAGAAAATAAAGGATAATTTTGATAAAGGGATCATACTCCCAAATTCTTTACCTTAGGGTGAAACAATTCTCTTTGTCAAGATCATAGATGGGTAAATGATCAATTTAATTGATTATCATTATCTAAAAAAGATAATTCTAAAGAATAAATATAATCCTCCATATATTGATTACATTTTCAATCAACTATGTGGAGTTGAATACTATTGAGGAGGATATTTATTTGGGGTATTATAAAGTATGGGAGAAATAGGGGATATCCCTAAGTCAACTTTCTGTATATATTATGGGCACTATCAATTCATAGTAATTCCATATAGATTTACTAATTATATAATAATATATATGGACTTTATTCATATAGTCTTCTAAGATTACATTAACAAATTTTTTGAAGTCTTTAGAGATGGTTTTATAATATAATATAAAAGCAAGGAGATGAATGAGGATCATCTGAACACTATGCTAAAAACCTCCCGAAAGGAGAAGATTTATTCAAATAATATAAAATGTGAGTTCTAGTTAATGGAAGTACCATTCTGGGATAATGTTATCACTAGTAAAGGGATATATGTGGACCTTTAAAAAATAGAGGCAACTAAAGGATGGACAAGACCAATCACTATGACAGAGATCCGTAGTTTCCATGGATTAGTTGGTCACTATCTTTGATTTTTGATAAATTTTTAATGATTTTAATACCGTGTAACTAAGCTAACACAAAAGGGACTCATGTTTTTTTTGGAATAATGAATGTGAATAGAGATTTGTGGAGTTTACAAATAGGCTTATTACTAGACATGTACTTAAACTAACCACATGTGGGGAGTTTTTTTTGGTATACAATGATGCTTCAATGAAGGGATTGGGTTGTTTATTAATTTATAATGACAAGGTGATAACCTATTACTCAAGTAATTTTAATGTTCATGGATATAAATTTCCAATGCATGATCTTGATTTTTATGTAGTAATTTTATCTTTGAAAATCATGTAGTATTATGTTTTTTGGGGAAAACTGTGAAATATATATGGATAATAAGACCCTAAAGTATATATTCTTAATGAATGATCTGAATAAGCACCATAAATATGGTTAGAGATGACTAATGGATATGACTGCTTGACCCACTACCATCCAGGTAATAAAAATAAAGTGAAAGAATCTATAATTATAAGTGTTTCAGTAATTTTTCAAATTGATGAGAATTGAGAAGGATAAGATCTTATTAGAACCAAAGAGGATGAACATTGTAATCATAAAGGAAGGAAAATCATGAATCCATTCACAAATAATTTCTCAACCATCCATTCTGGAGAAGATAAAGGGTTCTCAAAGAGACGATGTAGAACTTCAAGAGATGGATAAAGCTATAATAAAATGAAAATCCTCAGAGATAAATATTAATAAATAATTATTTGAATGATTTATGTCATGACTATGTGTACCATCAAATATTGAGTAAAAAAGGGTATTTTGGATGATGCGTGTAGCTTGAACTTATCTATCCATCAAGTGAGTATAAATATATATCAAGATATCAGAGAGCACTATTAGTGGTACAATATTAACAAGAAGATCATGAAATATATATAAAGGTGTGTTTTATTTTAGAAAGTGAAGGATAAAATAAAAAAAATACAAGGGGATAATGAAACCATTACCCATACCTTCATTGAAGTGGTAAAATAGAACAATAGTCTTTTTTGCTGGTCTTCTGAAGACTTCAGAAGTAAATAATGCTATATGGTTTCTAGTGGTTTGTATTTTAAGGAATCCTTACTTCATTAAAATACAAGAGGAATTATCCCTGGATCAACCTATAAGGATATACATTAGATAAGTGTTGAGGCCTCTTTGAACACCACTATTAGTTATGTATGATCAAGATACAATATTTACCTTCTTGTTCTAGAAGAGTCTCCAGCATGCTCTAAATACTAAGATTAACTTAAGAAGGTCTTATCACCCTCAAACAGATGAACAATATGAGTAGGCTATCTAAACACTCGAGGAAATATTGAGAGCTTGATTGATGGACTTTTAAAGAGGAGGGTATCAGTATCTTACATTGGTTTATTTCTCATACAATAATAATTTCTACTCAAGAATTCAAATTCCTCCCTGTGAATCACATTATTGGAATAGGTGCAGAACACCTTCATTTTATCATGATGTTGGTGAAAAAAAAACGGTTGGGTCTTGAAATGGTCAAGGAGATGGTGGAAAAGTTCGAGATCATTCAGCATCACATTAGAGTTTCTCAGAGTCAACATAAGAGTTATGCTAACAATCATTGCTAAGACCTAGAGTTTGATATTGGACATAAGTCATTCATCTGCATATATCAAGGTAATAAAGTTATGAGATTCTGGAATAAGGGAATCTTAGTCTAAGGTAAATTAGTCCCTTTGAGATTATTGATCACATCAGAGTGGTGGCTTATCAACTTGAACTCCCATCTATCATATCTAAGGTACGTGATGTGTTTCATGTATCCATCTTGAAGAATTATACAACAGACCCATTAAATGTACTAAATTTAAAGGTGGTACAGTTGGAGAAGGATATTTCATATAAAGAGTAGTTGATGAAGATCTTATAAAACAGAGAAAAACTTCTATGAAATAAGATAATGAAAATGGTCGAAGTGATATGAAGAAACCAAAAGTTTCAAGAAGTGACATGGGAACTAGAAAAGGTGAATCAAAAAACGTACCCACATCTGTTTCAGTGTTTGAAATGAAAATTTCTAGGGAGAAAATTCTAATGTGGGGAATATTATAATGACCCAAAATTTTATAAGTAATATTCCCTTTGTGATTGAATGAAATTCCATATTGTGGTTATAAAAAACACATGCAGTTATTTGGTTTTATTATATCCTATCAAATTTGAAATAAATTTAATAATAATTTTTTAATAATATAGTTGTTCAATAGTGATCATATGGGTAGTATAAATATAGGGTTATAATAAATCCAAATGACACAAACAAAGGAGTTATTGCCTCAACCAGTAGGATCATGCCCTATGAAGGCCATTTATCAGATATTCTAAGGGATATAGAATCAATGTGATTTTATCTTGACCAATATGAAGCTAAGATTCAACAATGAAATAATGATCAAAACGGTTACGAGATAAGTTCAAGATCATCGAGATCATGACCAAAACATATAAAATGAACCACCTCATGAAAAACTCCCCATTATACACCTTAACCTGAAGGATGTTTTTGGTGTAATAAATGGATATGTATGAATACCCTAATAAAATTAATATGTGTATTTTATATAGTGATTTATGTATTTATATCTTATTTTCATTACTATATAAATGATTTTTTATTTTGATATGATAAACCCAGAATTGTATTTTTCTACAATTTAAATGAAGATATTATTTTTTAAAGAATTGTTGAATTTTAAAAATAAATTACATATTAATTAATTAATTAAATTAAATAATATTTATTAAATATAAATTATAATATAATTTTTATGAATTCAAATGTAATTTTTATAAGGGTTCAAAAAATATTATTGTTGAAAAACTAGAATTTATAAATAAATGTTTTTTATTATTTTAAAATTAAAATTTCACAAAATTAGAAAATTATCAGGATAAAATAAATATTATTTTTTGGAATTAGAACATTGAAATAATCCAACAGATAATTTTTCATAATTTTTTGAAGTGATTTATTTTTTTGGTAAAATTAAAATATGGAATAAATATACGATATGTATTATGATATCATAATGACCCAAAAGTGACATAATTTTTCTATAAAGTGTATAAATGACTAAATATACGTTTCACCTTTAAAATAGTATTTTTTTTATGTTATTTTATTATTTTTATAAGGAATTTATGAATCCACCAAAACATATATTATATTTTAATGTTTTAAAATCATTTCATTATAAACATGACTCACTTAAAAATTACATAGGGTAATATACTATTGATTTCATCCCTTAGACATATAAAATAATTAAATCCCCTTCTATATGGAATATTACATTGAAAAAAACCATGGGATGTTTTTTGATTTTTATTACTTTATTATATAAATTCCAAATCCTACGTTTGATGAATAATAATGAGCTCCCCAATTTTTCCTATATAAACCCATCCAAGATCCCATTCTTCTACATAGAAAAACCATAAAGTAAATCCTTACTCTGTCTTACCCCCTCTAGAGTCCTCCCAAGTTTCCCCCAATCTCTAAAGAAGCTCCTTCCAAGCTTTTGGAATCACCCTCTCAAGGTAAGGGACCTCCCTATATTCTATTCAATTTACGAACCTTCTTTTTATTTATACATTTTAATCTCAATTTTTTTTCATGAAATTATTTTTAACCCTATAGTTTAAAATTTATTTCCTAAAAATTATATATCATTTACCACCTCTCATTCGTCTTTGTTAATGTTCATAATTCTCACCCATCTTATTTCCCATTCAAATTACTATTGTCTACCATGTAATACATTATTCATGTTATGATTTGTTTTTTCCTAAAATGGGATTTATCACTCAACCCATTCTTATGTCTTTCCCTAGTTTATCCATTGTAGTTTAAGAGAAATGCAATATTATGATCATGTTAAGGATGTTTTAAATAATGTTGATGTAACCCATATTTTGAGTTGTTATGTAATGTACCAAATGACCCAAAGACACAAAATTTCTTGATATTAAGGGTTTTATTATGTGTTTTATTATGTAATAAATCATTAATTATTATTTAATAAATACTATAGTTTTCATAGTCATTATCCTTAATTGTTTTTTATTTGAATGTTACACAAGAAATAATAATTTACTTTCAAATTTCACAAAAATACTAAGACCTCTAAAATGTGATACTCCATCTAGGGAATTTATATACTCATTCATTATAAATATTGTATCCTTTTATTCACCTATGGATAAATTTTATAAAAATAAATTTCTATTTACATTATTTTAAATTATAATTTTCAAAATATTCTATGAAATTTGGGTTATCATTATGGTTATTTAAAAATATTATTAATGTTTTTCTATAATTTCAATAATAAAATTTGTGTCTTACAAACCAAATTTTATTTCAATTAAACTTATGTGTTTCTCATGTTTCTATTATTAAATATATGTTTTTAAAGTAGATTTATTAAAATTATTTTCACCAATTATTTTGAAAATCTTATGTAATTTTCTTATTTCCATTATTAAAGAATATTTTTCTAAAATTAAATGTTTTCAATGTATTTCCACTTATTTTATTGAAAAATTTATGTCTTTTCAACGAATTTTTATTAATAACTCTTTATAATATGTTTTCAAAAATTATTCCCTTTCCCTTCCAAATAATCACATAATTTAAACTTCATTGATTTATATATGTATTGTGATTTATTTTAATTTCACTTATATTTACCATCCATGGTTTGTTTTCATGAAGTGGGGTTTTGATTGAAATTTATATGTTATTACTATATTATTTCTTATGTGAAATGAGTTTTCTGATTTTATATTATTTACTAAGTTCATGTTATGTGATGTATTTAAATAATTTACAAAACTCATTATTTTTTATGGGTTATTAATGAGATTATGGATATTTAATTTTCAAAAAGAAAAACAATTTATCGATAATGAGATGTGTGAGACCTATATATCCCTCTGATTCATCATGTAAAATGATATATCTTATGAGACAGAAATTTCATGGGAATAGGTCAGCATGTTTTTGGGTTCACAAAGGATGATTATGTAGGTGTTAATCTCTACTCAAAATTTTACAAGTGAACATGTAATAAAGCCACTAGGTTCAAAAAAGGTTATTGTGATGTAATTAAGATCTAATAATAATTTTATGTGTTATAAGGTTAGAGAGTCAATATGTTCACAAAGGGTTAATGTGATGGTGTTTATATGTTCTCACAAGTTTACATGCAAACAAGTTAACATGTTAATAGGCTCACAAAGGGTGAGTGTGAAGGCATTATTAGGCATAGATTTCTGAGCTTTTATTATGTTATTTATATCTTTCTCATATTCTACTTCATATTTATGATCTATTACTTTATGATATGTCTTTTCCCTTACCAAGAAATTGACCACACCCAATTATTATATTTCCAATAACCAGGTTATGAATATGATTTTATATTATGATAATACTATAAAGGGTCTATTGGATCATTATTATGGATAAATGTTTTCATGTTTTGTAATATAACATGTTTATATAGAAAATCACCAAAATAATAAATATTTTATTCTTTGGGTTTTGTGACTATTGTGATATGTGTTATGTAAAACATAAGAGTAATGTAATATTTAAGTCATGTTTATCTTGGATCTCTTCAGTTGATATCAAATAAGGGTTTAGTTATTTTAAATATTTGTTTAATTATCTTTATATATTAGTCTAGGTAACCTTAGTGAAAACCCCAGAGATTATTCTAAGTATAGGATGTTATCCCAAAATATTGATAAATTCAAGAGTATATGTTTTTTAATAGGAATACATAACTTTTTAGATATTATAAGTATATATGAGTATTGCACTATTTCACCCAGAGGTAATTACCTTGAAAAGGGTTGGTCGTGCATTCAATCATTCACCACTCTAATGTGAAATGAGTGGTATAATGACCACACACCCTATTTCAAACTCTTATGGGATATGATTTGATTGACAATATATACTTTCTTAACCATTATGAATGATGATTTACTAGTTATTCTGAGGAATTAAGATGAGAATCATAAGATATACCAACATAATGTAACCTAAGTAAAACCTAGAGGGTTACATGATTAACCATGTATTGTATAGTAAAAATGAAATTATCATAAGTGTAAATGAATTTTCTATTTCATAATACATGTTAGTGTTCAATTTTCATATTCATACAATTTAATTCTTCTGTATATTATCCTAACTTTTTTGTTTTAGTATTTGGTTAAATCATGATCAAGGAAATGAATATGAGAAAGGTATGTACTTTCTAACTCATAGGAATCATATTAAGGATATGTAATATCAATGTATTAATAGGAATAATGAGTTTGATATATTATTAGAATATATATGTTGGGTTTCCAATGGATCTACTGTCTTCTTCCTTTAATAATTGATAATCAAAATTGCGAGGACACAATTTATTTAAGGGGGTAAAATGTAGATACCCTAGATTTTGGAAACATTAAAAAAAATATTCTATAAATTTTTTCATATGAAAAACCCAACATAATAAAATGAAGACATATTAAAAATAAAATATTAATAAATCTATAGTAAACACTATGATAGTAAACCATTAATGGTCATTATATTTTGAAGGTAGATAATTAATATGAGTTCATATTTTAGAAGATATTGTCAATAAAATTAATTTTCATTGTATTATATATTATACTTTAAAAAGATAAATTAAAAAATAATAATTTAAATTTGTTAATTTAAAATTGTATTTGGAATTATCCAGAATAACATTATCTTATGATTTTTTTTGATATTTTTCGAAAACAATTGGTTCATACGTGATTAGTGAAACTACTGATTTTTTCTAATAACAACACTTTAATATGAATTACATATTTTTGAGACCTTTCCCTATAAATTTATATATTTTAATTTATAATAAATTATTTTAAAATAATGCATTTAATTTAAAATCCATTATAAACATTTTGAAATTTTATTTAGCGCTTGAAAATGGGTTTTCAACAGTTTGGTTTGATTAATTAAAACATGATGAAATGAATTTTTAATTCATATTATTATAAAATAAATACTATTTAAATGATAATAATTATTTTGAAATTTTTAAATCAATTTAATAGACAACTCTACCCTATTCATTAATCATTTTTCATAATAATAAACTTTTTCAAAAAAAATCAGTTTTTCACGTTACAAGCGCTTCTGATAAAATTAATTTTTGATACACATAGAAATTTAATTTGATAAAATTATTATTTTATTTGAGATAATAAATTTCATTTTTTTAATAATTTCATTTTTATTTTAGGTTTTAAATTTTATATTTCTAGGATTAATGTCAATTACCACAATAATTATGATACAATTATTTTAAAAATATTTTCTTATTAATATTAAGGAATTTATATCTAGTCAAATAAATTTAAATAATTTAAATAATTAATTTTATATTATTTAAAAACACTTAAATAAATTTATTAACACTTATATAATTGTTAATAAATAGTAAATAAGATTAAGAATCAATATTGGTCCAAATGTTTTTTTTCTAATAAAATAGCCTTTCTACATATTATCAGTTATAATTTAAAAGTTAATTTTTTAATATTTAGAATTTTAATTTGATTAAATATATGTAAGCTTTATTCCCATAAAATTAAAATTTCTTTATATGGGTTATTTTATATGTTTAATAAAACATAAAATCACTTAGTAAAAAACTAGTTGCGTAGTTTAAAATTAAAAGAGTCAAATTAAAATCCCTACGAGTAAAAACACTATAAAATGTTTAAAACATATATTTAAACACATTCTTGTACCTTTATTGACTCATATACTACACAAACTCAATAATTTTGATCTTTTTCACCCATTGGACTTGCAATACTATCAAGAGAATATTAAAATATAAGGCTTATTTTAAAAAGATCCTTTTTCCCTCTCTTATAAAAGGAGATAACTGGAACCATTTAAAAAAACATACCTAACAATATTTTTCCTAATTTAAAATATACAATTTTAGTATCCCAATAATACTATACAAAAATCATAATCTAATTTTAACTCATAGTTATCCGAATACCTTCAATTTTAAGGGAACTTCCAATGTAAAATCAAGTCTCCAATGTATGTATTATCTACTTCATAATTTTTTTTATTAATCTTACCCTTCTAAAAATAATATTAAAATAATAATGTAATGAATTAATTAGAATTATCCTATTGATATATATTTATATTAATGGTATAAACCTTATTTATTCACTTATATCCACTTATAAAAACAAAATAACACTGTTAGTGCATTGTGTGAACTACAACCTCCATGAGGAAACATCATTTATATTTCATTAAAATGTTTTATATATAGTATTAATGATGAAAATGATAAATTAAAATGATATATCTCATATAATTATTATTATAAAATTTCAATTTATTATCCACCTCTCACACGCTGAGAAGTGGGAATGCTAATCATACGTACGTATCAGTTACCTCTTATATGATGAAACATTTTTCATTTTTTCTTTTTATTTTAATAAATTATCTAAAATAAAAAATATATGGTTCACTATAATTTAAAAAACAAAATTACTCCATTATTATTCATTTATAATGATTTTATTTCTAAATAAAATTTTCCTTAACCATACTCGCTAATTGAGTAAAACCGTGTTCATGTTTGGGTTTGTTTGACCCGCTAGGTGAACAATGATCTAAAATACAATTAATTATGTCTATGGGAATATGGAAACTAAAATTAATAAAAAATATTAATCAAACCATTATTTTTATATGGCTCTATAATTATTTATTAATAATTTGTAATATTATTAAAGTAACATTTTTGTTCACTTAAATTACCAAACTAAGCACTTATCAATTTGGTTTTCACATATCATAACCAAGAAAAATAAATAATAAAAAAATTTGAAAATTTTAAATAAATTGAATTGATATATTAAAAATATATATTATTATATAAATAATGAACTTTATATCAAATTATGGGTAATGATATAGAAATTATTAAACATGAGAAAAACAATTATAATTATTAACACACTATGGTTACAATAAACTATAACTAATTAGTGTAATCATGGTAAGTAATTATAATAAATATTATAAAAGGGTAATATTTTTGAGTATGGTCCTAAAATATGTTTTTAAATTATCTATGTATGTTTTAAATGAGGTTATAATGTCATCAACTAAGTAGGGAAACAAGGTAAGGTATTTTCATCTCAATTTCACCTTCCTTGAGACAATGTTTGTATTATTAACATATTTTCATTTAAGTGGTATGTATACTGCCAATATGATATATTATATTAGGAATTAATTCATCATTAAAGGTATTCTAAGTTCAATTTAATTTTAATTCTTCTTTAAGAGTTTTATTTAAATGTTAGAAAATCCTTAAGTATTTATTTTCAACCTCCACACCAAAATCAAGACCTCAAAAATGTGATATTAAATCTTGGTAATTTTTAGGATTATTAATTCAAAATACTCTATAATTTTATTCTACTCTAAATATCCTTGGTAAGAATAAATTATAATTTACCTTATTTTAAATTATATTTTTTAAAATATTCTAGGTAATAATATATTTCAATAATGTTACTTAAAAATATTCAAAATATTTTCCTATAATTTCCAAAATAAATTTATTATCATCCTCCCTAAATTTTATCCTGAAAAATATTATTTAGTATTAAATATTCTATTATTAAATATTAATTTTAAAAATTAAATTATTTCAAATTATTTTATTTAAATCATTATATATTTTCCATGTTTCGATTATTAAGGATTATTTTTTAAAAGTAAAATTTTTCAATTTTTTACACTTATTTTGTTGAAAACTAGATATCAATTTTGGGGAATTTTTTAGGAAATCAGTAAGATATGTTTTTTTAAAAGTTTTCCCTTTCCCTTTGCAATTTTTTTAACCATAATTGTTTCTTCATTGTTTTAAAATGGTTTGGGGAAAATATTTTTATTTTCACTTATATTTACCATCCATGGATAATTTATTCATGAAGTAATGTTTTGATAACCATTTATATATTATTATGATAGTATTTATTTTGTAAAATTATAGTTTTATTATTATATTATTTAATTTTTTATTACGTGATGTTTTGAATGTTTGATGTATCGCATTTTTCCATAGTTTCTTTATGAGATGAGGGATGTTTTATCTTCAAGTGGAAAACAATGTGTAAATTATTAGATAGGTTGGAACTATATATACCTCTAATGAAGTTGGTAGTGGATTATACATCATGTGGTCTAAATTTTATTTGATCAGGTTACTAAGTCTCCATGATAACAAATTGTGAGTGTGAAGGCATTATGATTTTCTTACAATTTTACATCTGAACACACTATCAAGTTTATTGGTTCACAAACTTTTAGTGTTATAGAATTAATATATACCCAAAATTTAATGTGTAAACTGATTATATAGTCACTAGATTCACAAAGGGTGAGTGGGATGATATTATGTTATACTCAAAAATTTTTGTATCAACATGTTACTAGTCCACTGGGTTCACAAAATGTGAGTGTAATGGAGTCAATATCTACCCAAATTTTACAATTGAATAGTTTTTCAAGTATCCAGGTTTAGAAGGATAAAAAAACATGTGTTTTGTTTATTATTATATAATTTCATGTTATTTATCATGTTATACCATGTTTTTAGGATAATTCTTTATTTTTAATGTTTTCTACACTTTTATATAATGTTCATAAGTTGTATGATTGTTGTTATTTTTTAAGCTATGTAATTTATTTTGTGGTTCTATAATGATCTTCTTATGATATTATGTTTCTCCCTCAAGTTTTATGATTATTATCCATGAAATTATGAGCTTTTATTAAGTTATATATATCTCTCTAACAAACTACTTCATGATTATAATCTAATACTTTATGATATATTTTTTCCCTTACAAACTATTTGATTTCACCCATTTATTACTTTTCCAATCCCATGGTTTTTAATATGATTGCATTATGTGAGAGGTTTAGAATGGGTCTAGAAGATAATGATCATTCATTAATGTTTTCAAGTATTGTAATATAATTTGTTTATGTTGTTAATATCTAATACACTAAACATTTATGTCATTATGATGTGTGATAGTTATGAGATTTATTAATTAAATAATGATATTAATTTAATATTTAAGTCTTGTTTATATTTTATTGATTTATTGATTATATATAAGATTCCTCAAGTATTTTTTAATACTAACTTACTACTTTATAGAATAATTTTAAATATTCATAATTTATTTGTGATGACAATATAATGAAATTTTATGATGAGAATAAGTGTAATTTAAATACACCTCATTCATACAACCACCTAACCCGGACCACTAATTGAAATTATTTTTTATACTTAAAAACACATGTTTGAAATTATATTATCATATAAAATTGATGGAAGAATCATGTTATTGCCTATGCTTCAAGAACACAGAATGAAGCATGGAACCATTATAAATAATTGATAAGAATATTTTTATCATGGTTTTCCTAAAATAAATTTATATATTATATCAATAATACTAATGTGATTTTTTTATGACAATGAATCCATAATATAATTATTAAATAATTTTTAATAAAATAAAATACTAATAATATGGAATATATTTCTAAAAGTGTTTGATTTAGATAAAAAGGAAAAAATAAGAGAAGAAAATAAAGTATTTGATCACTAGAGAAGGAATTACCACATAGAAAAGGTGGAAAATCCAAATGAAGATCCACTTAATGAATTAATTCTATGAGAATAGAATTATTTTATTAAAAGAAGAGGATACATGGTATACTAATATGGTCAATTTTTAGGTAACTTCCCATGTTCCATAAATTTTGAACCCACAAAAAGTTTCTAGACTCAAATATGATTCGATATTTTTTCGGGATAATCTATATATTTACAAACATTTTAATGATAAAATGATTATGACTTGTTTTCTTGTAAATTAATACCAATTTTTACTTGTGTTTTTTCATACATTAGCATTTTGAGGCAATTTTTTCCCTAAAATACTACTAGGAATGTTTTTGAATATAGAATATTTTGGACTAAATTGTATATGAATTCACATGAATTTTATAAAAATGTGATTAATTATAATTTATTTGTAAACATTTCAATGGGATGAGAAAATCCTCAATGAAAAATCTTTTTTGGAAATATTTAAAGTTTGGGGAATAGATTTTATGGGATAGTTTCCCATGTACTTTGAGTGTTATTATATATTTTTATATGTGGATTTTTATTCCAAATGTTTAAAAGAATAATCCACCAAAACTGATTATTCAGGCACTATTTTTTCCTTTTTAAGAAAAAACATATATGAATATTTGTAATCCCATTAAAAATCATCAGTGTCCAAGAGACTCACTTTTTTAATAAGATCATGGAAAAAATAATTAAAATGTGTTGATTAACCCATAAAACATAAACATTATATCATCCAATAACCAATAGGATTGATAAAGTCTCCAATATTGAGATTAAATGAATATTGGAATTGAATATCAATGATAATAGGAAATATTAAATCCAATGGTTAAAAAAATATTTTGAAATTATAGGACATCTTACAATATGAAAATTGGAATGAGCCTATACTAGTTGATTTATGGGAATATTTTCTATCTGTCTATGGATTTAGAACACAATATTATTGGGTTGTTAAAGATGTGAATATTTATTGGAAAATATTTCGATAGGAAATGAAAAATTATATTTAAGAAATATAATAAATATAGGGATAAATATTTTAATGTTATAGAATTTATATAGAGAAAACAATAGTGAAAAATTAAATTCTTATTCCATAAAGACAATTCCACCAATGAGAGTAAGTGTATCTATACTACTCAAGAATAAAAATGATTCTAGGAGAACATAATTCTAAATGGGGAGGCCCATTTACCATAAATAATTTTTATTCCATTGGGTTTTTATAGATATATTGGTATAAATAGAATAAACCATTCACTATTAATCACTAAATATTTAATAAATATTATGGAAATATACCATAGGCATTAGTGGGGGAGATTACACTCCTCTATAACTTTTATAAATATATCCTTCTTAGTGTACCTTTGATCAACATTTTTGACTACTTTAATTATATAAAATATTCTCAAACTAACATTTAAGTTATAACACACTAGGGAAATTTCATCATTCATGTAGGTTGGGGGAGAAATTTATAGTTTAATGAATTCAAAATTTCTTCTTTCTATTAATCATTTTTTGTTTTTTTGTTTAATTTTTACCTATTTTTTATAACTATTGATCTCAAATTGAATGAATTTTTATGTTTTGAACTTATTAAAATTGTGAGAATAAAATTATACTTTAGGAAACTCAAATTATATAAATGTTGATATAAACACTTTTTTTTTCTAATTTAAATCTTTTGAAATTTAGTAAATTCTACTAGATTTTGGAATTCCAATCCATTATATACAATCAAATGATAAAATAACTCACCTAAGAGTCTTTTCAAATTTTTTATATTTTTCAAAATTTCCTTATTTTTTTAGAGAACCAATCAATGGTTATATAACTAGAACATTTTGTGAATTATATTCAACACAATATATAATTGATGAACTTGTGTTGAAAATAACTGAGACATTATTTTATTTGAAAATCCCATTATATAATAAATTTATTTTAAAAACTACCATGCCATATGACCCTTGAATTATTACCTAGTAGCCATGAAAAACATTTATAAGAAGACACATTATAAGGCTGAAGTCTCTAATTTCCAATCTACTATAGAAAATTCATGACTATAGTTGTAATTATGTACATTGGAGGAGGTATTTTGTGATAATATCTTAGGAGAAAAATATATTCTTGGAATATGAAAGAGAAAATTCTAAATATCCTTATACTTTTTACAAGGAATTAAAAAAAACTATATTAATTTCAAGTATTCCTCTCAAAGATAAAAATACCAATCATTGCAGGTTTAACATGAAAAAAAGATAAAACCCCAATATATTCAATAAATTAGAGGGAATAAAAATTTTATACTTCTCATGTACTTATTGTATGAACATTATATGAAAATATATAATGATTTGTGAGGTGAATCACAACAAGTGGGATGAGTGATGATACCATTATTGGGATTAGAATTTCAATCATGCAATTTTATTCATAGATATCCCAAACCTCCTTGTTAAACTTTTGAAATTTTTAACATTATAAGTAACTGATAATTAACCATAGATAAAACCTTACAAAATTTCATGGAAAATAGATGTACTTGAATAATTAGGTATAGTTTTAGAACATAAAAACACTTATTATGTCCCCAGTATGAGTTTATATTTCAAAAAAAATTATTGAAATTCAGACTCTGTGTCATGATAGAAATATTTATAGAATGGTAGGTATAAATGATTATATGATGATAAAAAGAAGTATAAATGAATCAAATGTAGTTTATAGAGAAACTTAAATAAGGATAATGTTAGAGGTATGATAAGAATTAGTGAAACCACTATTGAAAAGGGAACTCACATTATCTAGTATTTTGAATTTTTCTTATTTAAACCGTATGAGTGATTTTTATAAAAATTCAAAATTTATGAATGAATGGTGGATTGGGTAACATTTTATTTATTCAATAGTAAATAATTATAATGTTTAACTGTGGGATAATTAATTAAGGTAATTAATTCAATATATTTTGATTATATTCAATTATTTTTATCTCATATCATTTATTAATTACATTGTTTTTAGTGTTTTGATATTAAAGTATACTTTAATTGGATTTTTTGAGTATAGATTAAAATTAAAAAAAATATAATTTATTGATTAATTTAATTTTCAAAAATAATGAATTGAAAAATATTGATTAAATCGTTGATTTCTTAATTTTAATGTGAAAATAAATGTTGTTGAAGTAGTGAAAAGAAAATTTATAAAAGGCTATCTGTCACATTTTCTAACGTTCTTTAGGATTTTAAATAATAGTATGCTCAAATTTATGGGTTGTACACTCAAACATAAGTGTTTCTTGGTGATATGTAATGGTGAATTGAGGAAAACTATTTTTTTCTATGAAATTAAATATGTTGGTGTCATAATGTTTTGAAAATGAATACATAATGATTAATAGGACACATAATGCAATACATAAGGCTTGAACCTATAAATCCCTGAAAATATAAGAGATTTAACTTGGACACAAAAGTGGAAATATTGATTTCTAATAGTGACTCTAGGAGAAGGTTCCATACATAATAGTCTCATTCTAATTTTAAATGACATATAAGAGTTATCTATACTTACATAAGGGTTACTTTGAATGAATGGTTGATACATAGTAGGAACTTAAGTCCAAGATAAGATACATAATGGTCCCATCATTTTAAAAACCTATTTAATGGAATGGAGTGTGTGGATAAATATTTTAAAAAAACATAGAAGGACAGTTTTTTGTTGAGAAAATCATGGTGTTATGAAAAGCTCATACATACAAAGGGGAATAATATAGTATCATTGAATAAGGGAAGGATGAATCTCACATGCCAACTATCAAATGAATTAGAAAGGAAAGAGTTTAAAGATGTATAACTCTAAGAAGCTTGAAATATCTATGGGGATATTTAATATTAGAGAGAATTTAGTCATAGGAATCATTTATGGAATTAAGGATTAATTGAATAATCTATATAGAGAAATAAATTCTAATGCGAGAAAGGTGGTCGATCAAAGTTTTAGTGTTGTTTGAGTATTTTTGAATTTATTATTTTATATATTTTATTTGGATTCATGTAACTTCTTGTGTGGAAGGGTAAACCTTTCTAGAGATTGGGATAGGGGGAAGGAGGCCCCTTTTCAATGATTGATTGTGTACTTCCATGAATAAAATTCTTCTTTTGTAGATTTATTTCTATATTCAATAGAAGGGTATTAATTTAAATGTAACTATATATACATTATTATTCATATGAATTTTTTACTTCTTAGGATGATAATGGTAGTTCTACCTCCATTTGATTTGCCTCATATATGATATAATTTTCTAGATTGTGTTTCTAGTATATATTTATTATTGATACATGTGTGGAAGGTAGTATATCTCCTTGGATTACATAAGATTGCCTTCACCCAATTGGGAGTTCACTGAGTTATTAAGGGATTTTTCATTATTGAGATATTAGGATGATTGTCTAATATCTTCTTACAAACATATGATGAATTAACTGTTAGAAGTGATAATTACCAACTCAAAATTTAGATCCAGTACCCACCATCACTAAGAGAGAAGAAATTGTGAATTGTCTCTTTAATTTTATAATAAGAAAAAAATTTAACTATTTTTAAGGCTAGGATAACATCAAAATTAGAAACCCAACCTCTGATCCAATAAATAATCATCACTTTTCACAATTCAACTTCTGTAAAAATATTAGTACTCTCGACCCGAAATTCAATAAATTTTTTTTTTCTTTATTATGAAATGAAATTTATTTGTACCACTCATTGTAGATAGAATATTGTACCTTATATTATAGTCTATAAACATGTGTTTCTAAAATAATTTTTACCACCTAATGACAGGTCAGTCACATGACCTTAACATTTTAAAAAATACTCATGTTTTTTAATATGGAATTATCACCCACAATCAAGGATCCATATATTTTTATTCTTAAAAAATTAGATATAAATCCTTGAAATAATAGAACAATCCATATTATTATTTTCATCGAATGAGATTTCCTATCGAGTTGAGAAATATGATGGTCATAGTTTATTATTTTTAGTATTGGTAGTGAATTCATATGCCACTTCTTCTCTAAAATAATAGAATAAATTTCCCAATGGAATCAAGTTTTGTTTCTTTTAATCCCTCAAAATTTAAATCCCATATAAATAATTTTAACTCTTTTTTACCTTCAATTCATAAACTTGTGATGAATGTTATAAGAAAGAAAAAAATATCCATAAAAGTTTCAACTTCTTCGAGGTGAAGTGTAATAGATGTGACACAAATACACAAGTACTAAATAGATTATTCCATCACAACACCTCATATGAACTTACAAATCACCACAGGTTGGTGTAAACACCGTGTGTTGAGTAAAAATAGTGTGATATATGGTTTCCCTCCTCAGGGTGGAAAAATAACTATATTAGTTGTACACCTATACTTGGTGTTACCAACATTGGCACTATTATTAAAGAATGAACAACCATTTAACCAATAGAAGTGGGATATCATGTCATAGTAAAAAGAAATTTATGATATCAATATGAAATAAAATTAATATATAGTTAAAAGTACAATAAAATATAAAAAATTAAGTGATGGTAGATAAAAAATGTTATGTATGTGTCAATAAACTAAATGTGTCATAGTGACCAGAAGTGGTGATCCATTGTGAGAAAACTATCTTTGAAAAAATCACGGATAACCCTTATTCTATATCCATATCCATCCATTAATATCCCAAACTAAGACTACCTGGACTCTATGTTCTATGTAGTACTATCTCCCTTGATTAGGTTCCTTACTATTTCCCAATTCTTAGATAAAATGATCAATACATACCCTATAGTATCATATTCAAGGACTGCGTATAGAAATACCTAGTAAATATTTTACACCCCACCCCCACATTCCTATCATCAGCTGAAGTGTATAAAATAATAATATAGGTATATAGGAACAAGAATAATAACCTTTTAATATTATATATCATACATGTCCAATATAAAAAAAATAAATTACATATAACTCACAGTAATTAGAAGATATATACCTCGAATACCTACTTAAATCCTATATATTGTAATATAGGAAGAATTGGGTAGAGTAACCATGATTCCCATCATAGTAAGGAAAATACAATATATCTAAGATGTAATAATCATCCTAGGGGAATGATATTAGTACAAAATATGTTTTTGGAAACCTTGTTTCCCATCTTAGGGGGAAAGGGAAAATATATATAATAAGTCAAGGAATTATTATTCCATCCCAACCGTGATATTATACATAAACAACAAGGGTACATACATAGTATCCTTACAACAATAATATATCCTATTGAAACGTGCATATGATTGTCGCCTATCGACCGGTCAAAGTTCCGGTGCTCTGCTAATGTGTATAGCAGCACTCGGGTCGAATCCTCGGTGATGATACTTTGAAATAGTCGTTTGTTTTTAGTTAATTGTACTCTGATTGGGGGGTTTGTTTGCAGAGCTTATGAAATAAATTATAGATTATTTTTGATTCAACAAATTTATAAAGATTGGGGTGAGTATATTATTAGGTAGTTAATCTTATGATATCCTTGAGCCTTTCTTTATATTTCATTTAAATTAACACCCACTTCACAAGTTGACATCGATTAGAATTCCTAAGTGTTAAAGCTTTAATCCAAGCCTTAACTTAATTAGGATTTTAATATCAATCAGTACATGTTTATGGTAGTGTATTTGTAGTTCCAATAATCCATGTAAACCACATGCTAAACAAAATATGTCATTAATCCATGACATATTAAGTATAACTTACACAATGTTAAATTAACAAATACTCATCGAGCAAATACTCTCAATCACTTAACATACCTAAATTTTGACTCACCCCAATGAGATATTTACTCAGCCATTTGGGTGTTTAATATTATAGTTATAAAAATTATGATGATAAATTAATAATAGAAGAAAATGAAATGGATTAGAAAAGAGTGGTACGTCGAACACACACACACACGAACAATGATGATAATTAAAAACAGATTTTTGATTGAATGAGGAAGAAAAATAAGGGAAGGAGATTCAACTGAATTTAAACTATTTTAAGAACATTAATATTAAAATACATAAGGTGGAGGAGAATAAGAGATATTGAATAAGAAACTTTCATTAAAACAGAATTACAAAAAAGATTTACAAAATTAAAAAAATGAAGAACACAAAAGTAAGTGAAAACAAAGAGAGAAGGAAAGGTCTCTAAAGTGAAGACTTGAGTATGGCATGTCCTCCCAAGCCTTTGGAAAAGCTTTGGTCGTGCCAATATGATATCATCTCTTCTGAAATGTCAACCCCTCTCAAGGAGAGAACGGGAGAGTATTTATATCCCAAGGAGTGGACTGTTTACATTCCCAATCTTTCCCTCCACTTGCATCTCCAATTTGGCTATTCAGACAGACGAATCATCATATATATCCTTCTTCACAGTTGTATAAAATAATGTTTTCCGACTACTCTCAAAATTTGGAGTCAGTTGGACTTAAGGATCAAAAGTTATGGTTGGTTGATTAAACAAAGTTAAACTGTCCATTTCAATCCAGTCTTTTTGAAGTCTATAATGTGAAAGGGTTTTGGAATATGAAGATGACTTCAAATCTGAATGGTTTCTTCAACAAAGTCGGCCAACTATATCTCCTTTTTTCACACTGAAATATCGCATCTCAATTTTATTCTTAAATCATGAGATATGTCATGCATACTATACTGATTTTAATTCTCGGCCAGAATGGGGGGATGGACTTCAAAGCTTTATTTGGGACCCTTGTACTTGGATTTGGGCCTTGAAATTTTTATCCAAGATGAAATGTAGTTTCCCCAGAATTATGGTGGAGATTTAATGTTTTTGGACTTCTGTATTGAGCCCAGTAAATCAATCTTCAAGGCTGGTCCAGTTTGTTCACAGATTCTTTGGTCTTGTTTGTGAGGACCATATGACCCTTCAAATGGCATAATTGGATCATGGTACCTTCTAATTAAATGTTTTATATTGAAGGGATAATCCTAAAAAACAAGAACCACACAATTTGGATCAGTATATTGACAATTATTATTAACACATTAAACTGACTCAATTGGACTACTTCTAAAAATGCTAAAAAATTATACTTAATATTAAAACATTAATATTTCACACAAATTATGCACATTTCATATAAAATTAGTAAAGGGAGTTAGTAAAATGTAATTAATAAATTAATAAAATCAACTCCCCCACACTTAGGATTGTGCATGTCCTCATGTGTAACAAATATAAAAAACATGAAAAAATCATTTTCACTCACCAACAAAAATTAAAATTTTATTTTTTTACCAATCAGGGGAGGTTCATACCATTTCACTCATCCATATTGAATTCCACCACAAATTTTTACAGAAATAATGTTCCAAAAAAATTCATTTTTCATGCTCAAAATTAGAAATAGAAAATGTGGGAACTCAAAACTAACTCCACTCAAGTTGATAAAATTAATTTATGGAGCTTCACTCATTCACCAACCAAAAGTGAACATCTTAGAGTTTGAAAGAGCTCTCAGCTTCCATTATCCATTCTAAAGTGTACAAGAATCAAGAGGACTTTTTAGGGATTTTTCTGTGGCTATGGGACGGTAGGATTATAATGTCCAAAAGGGTGGAAAGAGGGGCTAAAACACTAACATGGATTAAACAATGCACAATCTTTTTTAAACTGAAACATGGAAGAAAATGGAAACACATGTTTACAAAGGGAAAAATGAAGCATGACACAAGAGTGGAAGAAAATTTTAAGGGGATGAGAATATGGAATATTTACAAAACACAAAGCTTCTCCCAATAACATAAGTGTTACTTTTTTCTTTTCATTTATTTTTTTTATTTTTTCAAAAGTTGAACTTGAAATAGATCTCACACTAATCACCCAACCCATGTTTGATCTCCTCATGACACTAATTTTAATAGTTATAACAAGATCAAAGGTTGAGGAAGAGTGATTTTTGACCTAACCAAGACACAACCCATTTTTTATTTTTTATTTTTGATTTTTTTTTGAATTATGATTTTTTTTAATTTTTTTGAACACTTTTCAATGTCATTTGTACAATAGGATGTCAAGATGAGTCCATTACAACAAAACTCACTAAATTATGACCTCTCCCCCAAACTAATATGGATGCTTTCCCTCAAGCATATGACAACACGTTGAAAATAAAGAAAAGGATACCCAAAATGAAATCCATCCCCACCACACTTAAATTTCATGAAATTATGCAATGTAAATCCATGTAGATGTTGGGTGGGACAAGGTATTGGGTTTGTAATGTGGATATCAAAGAAAAGGTTTACATAGGCTTAAAGGGGCTTTCAAAAGGTGGATTAATATAGGGTAATGGGAGGCTATTTGGCCATTGTGATTCTCATGAGGTTAAAAAAATTCCTCTATCATATTAATGCACAACAAAGTAGGAAATTCAGCTCAAAGGTCCACAAACTCAAGACTCACAAATGGGGGTGAAAACACACATTTTGAAAAGATGGCCATAGGTGGCCTTGGCATGAAAGCAAATGTTGTTCCTCACGGTTCGTGAAAAGCATTTTCCAAATAAAAAATTGAGCATTCAAAATTTGTTAATTTTGACACAAAATTCTTTATCCAAAGTCATGATGAAAATGCAAAATTTTTGATATGAAAACACTTCTGTTAACACCCCAAAATGGTTGGACAAAATTTCAAAACTTGATGGTGAGTAAGCATGATTCTTTTTTTTTTAATTTTTTAAGTGATTGTGTTTTTTAGTTTTTTTAGTTTTTAAGGTTTTTATAAAATACACACCCACACAAGAAAGAGAAAAAGAAAGGGTTTTATGAATATATTGGTAAAAAATGAAAGAGAGAGGAAGAAGAAGAAAGAGGTTGAGAGAGGAAGAGATATAGAGAGAGTTAAAGGGAAAGAGGTGCCCCCTGGTTTGGATTTGGCAGGTCGCCGTCTCCATCTAGTGGTAGGTTGACTACAGAAGTTGGGGATCCAATGGAAGTCGAGGTTGATCCAAGATTGTGGGATGTTACCTGAAAAAGAAAATTCATTATTAATATAATGAAAAACTAAAAAGAAAATGAAATTTCACAAAAGTAAAAGAAAACACGGGTTGCCTCCCAAGAAGCACTGCATTTATTTGTCTACAGCTGGACAATTGCAGTGGACTACCCATAGTCTGACAGTGCCATCGTATTTTCTCAACTCTAGTGTGCTTCCAGAAAAACTTTTTCTTTGGGAGGCCTGATGATTCATTGGTTAATTTCTTCCCATCCTTGTTGCTGTGCTTGAAATTCAATGGGGTTGGAAAGAGAATATTTTTATCCTCACTTTGGTCTTCAACCTGAGGAATGATTTTATCCACAAAGTGATGGTTTTATATTCTTGGAAATTCAGAAAGATGGCTCAATTATGATGGTTCATTTATGTAAGGATCAGATAACACAAAAGTAGAGTATGAGATCCCAATTGTTTTTGACTCATTTATTTCATCACTTACCGATGTAGAGTAATGAGGATCAGTGGAGTCATATGACTGAATAAAATTTTCAATATCCTTTATTTCAATGTTGTTTGCCAAAGAATGGTCAATTTCAACCTCACCAGTGATAAATATATTAATTAGGGTACAAATATCACAAACATCACTACCATCAGGACAATATAAACACATTGGTTCAAGGTTCACTTCACATATAACAGAATTTTCAGAATCATGGATAGGAAAGGATGAATGTGGGATAATATGATCTGAATCAACAAATGAGCATTCTAGTTCATTTTCTTCATTACCATCCATGTTGGAGCATTGGAGGTCAGAGGTGAGATGAGATTCCAAAGAGTTTTCAAGATCCTTTATATCAATAGAGTTTTCATTTGTAATGTCAACATCAATTTCACCATTAATCACTTGGTTAATGAGGATGAAATATTCACAAACTCCTCTATTATTAGAATAGGAAGAACATGATGGATTAGGATTCAACACACTCTCAGAGAGAGTTTCAGAAAAATGGATAGAGAATACAGATTGATTCTCTAATGGGTATCACATGGATTGAAAAAAAATATTGAACCTGACCATTTGTTCACCAAATTCCATGGATAAGATTCCAGTGTGGACATCAATTTTGGTTTTAGATGTCATAAGGAATGGTCTTCCTAGAATCAGTGGAGATTTTCAAGAAGTTGTCTCACCTTCCATGTCAAGGACATAGAAGTCAGCTGGGAAGATAAGATCATTTACTCGAATAAGGACATCCTCAATTATTCCCTCAGGACTGGCTGTGCTTCGATTGGCTAACTAAATGACAACACCCATTAGGTGCAAGGGACCTAGACCAAAGTTGGATAATATGGATTTGGGCATGACATTAATTGAGGCTCCTAGGTCTATGAGTGCATCATCAAAGTTGGAACTTCCAATTTGGCATGGAACCGTAAATGTACCTGGATCTTTGCACTTTATGGGAATAGACTGCTGGGTGGAAACATTTTCGAAGGTCCTAAGTTGCCTCTTATGGGTACATAACTCCTAGAGAAACTTGGCATACTTAGGAATTTTTTTTATGGCATCTAAGAGGGGAATGTTGACTTCAACACGTCTAAACATGTCGAGCATTTCAGGATCCGGTTCAAAGGACTTCCTTTTCTTAGAAATAGCTTGAGGAAAAGGAATTGGGTTCTTAAGTGGGATGGAAGGAGGTGATGGAATGGATTCAGATTCCATTTCAATTTTCTTTTTCTTTTCATTTTCTAGGTCAACATTCAAAGGAGGGACAGAGGACTTATCTTGAGGCATAGCAGTGTGCTTTCCCGATCTAAGTGCAATTGCACTTACATTACCCTTGGGGTTGGGTACTGGTTGAGCTGGGAGTTAGGAAGAATTTGATTGTTGTTGCTGGATTAGGTGGGATTCAAGTTGACCTATTTGAGTTTCAATGTTTTTAAGGCTAGAACGGGTGAAGGAGGCAAGATCTTCCACTGCACTTTCCCTTGGTTGCTTGGAAGAAGAGGCTTGTCCCGGATTGGGATTACCTCGATTTTGGTTCTTGGGAAAGTAATTTTATTGGGTTGGGAATTGGGAAGGCTCACTAGGATAATGGAATCCAGGAGGAGGATTGTTCCTTTGATGTTGAGAAACAAAATGATAAGGTTGATGGAAGTTACCACCACCTTGACCATATTAGAATTGGTTTGGATTTTGAGCAGGGAATTGAGGGGGATGAGAGACGGGATAACCATACCTCAATCCTTGGTTAAAGTTAGAGGAGAAGGGCTCAGAGTGAGGTTGGTTGAAGTTTCTAACAAACTGACCTGATAGTTGAGGATTGGTGTTGTGCTGAGCATATGCTGCATTGAGCTCCATTGGTCCAGATGAATCGGATTGACATGTGTCAATTGGATGAGATGGAGAGTTGTAGATTCCACAGTTTTTGACAGGTCCAAGAAACATTTATTGTGGAGAAGACGAGGTTGGGGATTTAGTATCCACAGCTAGTTGTCTCACAAGACCTGTAAGTTCACTCATCCACTCAGTCATTTTGTTCGGCTCAATTGATTGATTATCTTGGACTTTTTTTACTTGATCATGTGCTCGAGTATGGAATTGTTGTGTGTTTTCAGCCATGTTACTTATGAGATCTCTTGTAGCTGCGGGAGTTTTGTCAACAAGAGCACCACCACTTGCGGCATCAATGAGGGTTCTCTCCATAGACAATAACCCCTCATAGAAGTATTGGATCAAGAGTTGGTCAGGGATTTGGTGGTGTGGGAAGGTTTCCACAAGCTTTTTGAACCTCTCCCAGTACTCATGGAGTGATTCATTAGGGAATTGACGGATACCACTAATTTCCTTTTAGATGGAACCGATACGAGAAGCAGGAAAGAATTTCTCGAAGAAAAGCCACTTCATGTCATTCCATGTGGTTATGGAACCATGAGGTAGGTAGTAGAGCCATGACTTAGTAGTGTTATCTAGGGAAAAAGGGAATGATCGGAGTTTGATTTGTTCTTCAGAAACCCCTTGAGACTTCATGGTAGAGCATACTACTTGGAACTCTTTAAGGTGAAGATGTGGATCCTCACCGGCTAGCCCGTGAAAATGAGGGAGAAGATGAATCAAACCCGATTTGAGTTCGAAGTCAACTTCAATGTTTGGATATTGAATACCAAGAGGTTGGTAATTAATATCAGGGGCAGCGAGTTCTTTTAGGGTTTGTTCCCTAGGATTGACCATTTCAATTTCAACTGGTTGGATGAGGACTGGTTCTTGAATTATTTGAGTATCTCTTATATTCCTCATAAGTTGGCGAAGTGTTCGCTCAATTTCAGGGTCAAAAAAATACGAGGGATTGTTTGGAAGGCTATGGGGAATTTAGAGAGATTTCGGAAGAAAGAGGAAGACGGGGTTTTCTTTGAATTTTTTCAGTTTATAATTTTTATGAGAACACGTGTTTTTCTTTGTGATTTTTTTTTCAATTTTTTTTAAATTTTTTTGTGCTTTCTTGACAATAACCAGAAACTAATGACTACTTAAAGCACCATCCCTGGAAATGGAACCATTTTAAATGCGCAGCCGATTTTCACCTAACGACCGGTCAAAGTTCTGGTGCTCTGCTAATGTGTATAGCAGCACTCGGATCGAATCCTCAGTGATGATACTTTGAAATAGTCGTTTGTTTTTAGTTAATTGTACTCTGATTGGGGGGTTTGTTTGCAGAGATTATGAAATAATTTATGGATGATTTTTGATTCAACAAATTGATAAAGATTGGGGTGAGTTCATTATTAGGGAGTTAGGCTTGGGATATCCTTGAGCTTTACTTTATATTTCATTTAAATTAACACCCACTTCACAAGTTGACATCGATTAGAATTCCTAAGTGTTAAAGCTTTAATCCAAGCCTTAACTTAATTAGGATTTTAATCTCAATCAGTAAATATTTATGGTAGTGTATTTGTAGTTCCAATAATCCATGGAAACCACATGCTAAACAAAATATGTCATTAATCCATGACATATTAAGTCCAACATACACAATGTTAAATTAACGAATACTCATCGAGAAAATACTCTCAATCACTTAACATCCCTAAATTTTGACTCACCCCAATGAGATATTTACTCAGTAATTTGGGTTTTTAATACTCTGGTTTTAAAAATTATGATGATAAATTAAGAATAGAAGAAAAATAAAGGGATTAGAAAAGAGTGGTACGTCGAACACACACACACACGAACAATGATGATAATTAAAAACATATTTTTGATTGAATGAGGAATAAAAATAAGGGAAGGAGATTCAACTAAATTTAAACTATTTTAAGAACATTAATATTAAAATACATAAGTTGGAGGAGAATAAGATATATTGAATAAGAAAGTTGCATTAAAACAGAATTACAAAAAAGACTTACAAAATTACAAAAACGAAGAACAAAAAAGTAAGTGAAAACAAAGAGAAGAGGAAAGGTCTCTTAAGTGAAGACTTGAGTATGGAAGGTCCTCCCATGACTTTTTCAAAGCGTTGGTCATGCCAATATGATCACCTCTCTTCTAAAATTCCAAACCCTCTCAAGGAGAGAAGGGGAGAGTATTTATAGCCCAAGAAGTGGACTGTTTACATTCCCAATATTTTCTTCCACTTTCATCGACAATTTCGCTATACATACAGCAGAATCGTCAAATATCTCCTTCTTCAAAGTTGTAGACAATAATGTTTTCCGACTAATCTCAAAAGTTGGAGTCATTTGGACTTAATTAGAAAAAGTTATGTCCGGTGTATTAAAAAAAGTTAAACTGTCCATTTCAATCTAATCTTTTTGAAGTCTATAATGTGAAAGGGTTTTTGAATATGAAGATGCCTTCAAATCCAAATGGTTTCTTCAACAAAGTCGTCCACCGATATCTTCTCTTTCACATGGAAAAATATCATCTCGATTTTATGCTTAAATCATGAGATATGTCATGCATACTATACTGATTTTAATTCTCGTCCAGAATGGTGGGCTGGACATCAATGCTTTATTTGGGACCCTTGTACTTGGATTTGGGCCTTGAAATTTTTATCCAAGATTACATGTAGTGTTCCCAGAATTATGGTGGGGAGTTAATGTTTTTGGACTTCTGTATTGAGCCCAGTAAATCAATCTTCAAGGCTGGTCCAGTTTGTTCACAGATTCTTTGGTCTTGTTTGTGAGGAACATATGGCCCTTCAAATGGCAGAATTGGATCATGCTACCTTCTAATGAAATGTTGTATATTGAAAAAAGAATACTAAAAAAAAAACCACACAATTTGGATCAGTATAGTGACAGTTATTATTAAAACATTAAACTGACTCAATTGGACTACTTCTAAAAATGCTCAAAAATTATACTTAATATTAAAACATTAATATTTCACACAAATTATGCACATTTCATATAAAATCAGTAAAGGGAGTTAGTAAAATGTAATGAATAAATGAATAACATCACCTAGTTAAGTATTCCTTATAATCCTAGTAATCTAGTTATAAACAAAATTAAAATAAAAGAAGTATAAATAAAAATTGACAAAAAATGAAAATCATCATTATAACTTTAATGGGTATAGAAAAAAAATGAAAATAAAGAATAAATACTTGTTACATTAAAGGTATGAAAATTATTCTTGATAAATATATTATGGGGATATTCTAAAATTATAAAATAATAGTTAGGTAATTCTAAAATAATGAACATAGACCAATATATTAAAATTAGTCCTCCAAATTCTTAAAAATATATATAAAAAAAATTATTAGATAGACAGTTATCAATTTTTTGTTAATTTCACATGATCCTAGACCATTTATAGCTTAATAATATAAAAGTGTGAGGGGAATAAGGGTTTAAATCACTAAAAATCAATGTAAAACTTATTTTTAGTTCCTATGGAAGATATTGTTCCACTAAAATAGCAATAAAAAGAATCTAAAATTTGAGGTTCCATGAATTTAGATCACTACCATTAAAAGGGAGTTATATTAAAAGGAAATATATAGGAAATAAATTCATTTTTCCTAAATATTACACCCATGATTTCTATATTAGAAGATAAATGAGTGATTTAATGAATTCTAAAAGACTTATATTATGAGATGTGGGTATTGAAACTATTATCATGAGAATAAATGATGAAAAATATTATTATATGATATCATGACCTTACCTTTACCAAGCCAATAATTGACATATAAATGCATATTCTTCATCATGTATGGAGAAATAGTCTAAATTAGTGGGATGAGAGATAAGGGAGTGATTGGAAATGAGATTCTATAGGGACAGAATGAGGTGAAATACCAGCTTAAGGGATTTAGGGGGTATAAATTTGGAGTTAAAAAATAACAAACCACCCCACTATTTCAAAAATAAACTCTTTCATCACTAATTTACACCATGTACATGTCCAATATAAGCTGAGTGGTTCCACCATTGGATCTACATCCACTAGGGTATACCCAACTATACCATTCCACCCAACATGGTACCTAGTTTTATCCCAGTACATAGGGATCCGCTCTCCTCCTATCATTCTTCCAACAAACCCCCTAAGACTATATTGACTCCTCTTTAACAATAAAAAGAATATATAAATTGAATTTAATGAATTAAATTTAAGGATATAGCTAAAATAAAATGTCCAAGATTTTTACAACCTCCCCACAACATGACATCACATTTCTAAGAAGATAAAACCAACTTTTTACTAGAAAAATCTTGGCCAATAAATTTTATCTTTTTCATCTCACTTCCAGGTTTTATCTTGAAAATTTACATTTTTTTACCTTAGACAAATGGTAGGTATCACTTTCCCCTATAATACATTATTACCCTGATTGATGATATAGATATGATGCTTAATATAGGAAACATTGCCTTCAAGCTCAACATTTACTTAATGAATCACATGTTTCATGTTAGGTACATACTTCCTACATTGGTAAACATGGAAGGTATTATATATGGAACTATAATTGAATGTAAATTAAGTTGATTTTATTGAACCAACACCGAAAATTCTAGATATTTTTTTTATTACCATTATATTTTTTTGATTACCAGAAATAAAATCCCCAAGGGCCAAATAGTTTATTAGTCTTAGTAAATTAGATACTTACATGTGTCTTGTATTAAAAATGAATCCACTAATTAAAACATATTTTTTTAGGATAACTTTGTTCCATCTAGTATATAATTTCATATCATTCATAGAATGATTCATGGATTCTTGGGGAAATGTAATAAAATAATGGTTAGCTAAAATTATTAGTAAGGGTAAAGTATAATGGAATTAATAATGAATCAATGAGAATAATAATTATAGATTGGTAAGTAAATTAACATAGATATCATTTAATCATTAAACTGAGAATGAAATTCATCCATATACTTTGTCATAGTGAAAATATCATTGATAATAAATACTGAATAAAAATGAAGGAAATTTTTAATTATTAGACATCATATATTGGGCACATGAATACCTCTTCTGTCAAGATACATCCTCCAGATAGATTAAAACTATAGGTAAAAACCTGTTTAATTTGAACAACTTATTTGTCTCATGAAAACCTATCTATTCATTGAGGGGATATATAAAGTCCAGGAAAGACCCATCATTACATGTCTAAATAATTCCTCATATTGAATAATTTATTTTATTAATAAAAAATATTCATTATAAAATGTCTATATGGAATAATGAATATGGATTTATGAATATTTCCTCAGATAATCAAATAACTATAAAAGTAAACACCGTATGTAAAATGATATAATATTTAGAAAATAAAAATATCTATGGTAAATAATATGGATAATTATTGGAAATTTGATGTCTAATGATCACAGGAAATTGAATATTTCAAAGGAACTAACATAGGAATCAAGGAAGTTAATGTGAATACCATCCTTATCCAAATCATTCATAAACCATCCATAGGAAGAATAAGTATTGTATCAATACAACATTTTTCAAGTGGAGTAGAAATAAAGGGTTTTTTCTTTGATGAATATAAGTACTATAAAAATGTATTTTAAAAACATTCTTGAGGAAAATATATTTTGGTTTTAAAAAAACATTTCATTGAAAATAAATTTTAGAAATATTTTATTTAAAAATTTACATTTTAAACATGAAATAGAAGCTTAAAATAAATGAATGTGGGTAAATATGTACATGTCATACTAAGTAAAAATAACATCCTTTTCCATGGTAAAAATGTTAGAAAAATGCCTTATTTGGAAACCAACTAAATGATTCATTTTAAAACAATGGTAGAAGAAAAAACATAAAAATTTATTCAATAAATATTTTTTAAATAGTTAAAGATATTTTGTAAAAACCTTTTTAAAAAAAATGTTTTTTTGATGAAAACATATTCTTTGACTAAATAGAATATGAAGTAGGGTTTTATTAAAAACATTTTCTAAATCATTATTAGTACTAAAGAATGAGAAAATGGTATTAATACTTTATAAAGGTCATGAATAAGAATGGGGTTGGTTAATGAAATGTTTCATTTAACAATTCTAATACAATTTCCTCTAATGGAAATGAAAAATCACTCAAATTAGTCTTCAGGAAAATTATCTTTAAACATTCAAAAGTGTCCCATACCACTTTAAAACATTTGAAATCATAAGACTCCTAAAGGAATAAAATTAAATGAAAGTTTTTAATAACATGAAGATAAAAGGATTAATTATATAATATATTAAATTGGGCCATATATACACCACATAATATATTTAAGTGCTGAATATGACATTTATTTCACAGATGAAAAAAGTGAGATGAAAATCACTTACCTCAAGTCCGACTAGTCTCGTGTGTCTTTATATTCTTGAATAATAAAATTATGTTAATAATATGCTTTATTATGATCCATTTTTATGTTTATAATTAATTTTATTTCTCTTTTTACCATGTTATATATATATATACTTAAGCATTTATGTTTACATTAGGTGTTTTGACCGAATTCGGTTTATGTGTAAAAAATAACTTCGGTATGTAAACTATGGTCAAAGAGGTCATTATATAACATCTACAAAATAATAATCAGGACATAATCATAATATTTATACATAAATCATATTATTAAAACTAATATTTAAATATGGTTATAAAAAATGAAACAATGTTAAAATCATGGAGATGGTAAGATGTACGTATGTATGAGTAACATTCCCATTTTTTAATGATCATTTTGGAAAGATGGTAAGTAACATTAACCTTTCAAGAATGATAATAATATCCTAATTACTCTATTATTTAATCATATATACTTATATATAGAATTATTGTGATGTAATTTAAATCACATCGTGTCAAGGAGGAGGTATTCCACACATCCATGAATGACATTATCACATTCTATGTGTGTGTAAGGGTGATAAATAAAATGATATATATTATATTTCATGAAAGGTAATTATGTCATGAATATCATATTGATGTTGTGTATGTCTCATACTGTAGGTTTAAACCTTCAAATAAAAACGTCTTAGAATATTTAGGATACTGGTTTAATGATATAATTATTGAATACGAAGAGTTGAGTGGGTAGAGAATGAAAATAAAACAAAATGTATTGAGGAAAGATGTTACCTCTTATTTAGGTAACTCCTTTTGGTTTGCACAAAAGGGCTTCCTTGGATGAATTTTTGACAAAGGTGAGGCTTCTAAGTTAAGTAAGGTATGTTTATGACCTATTTGGGAAGATTTTGGTCCATCCAAAGTAGCTTGAGAGGTGTAAGAAAGTTGGAGGATTGAGATTCGTTTTATAGTGGAGGAGGAGTGCCACTCTTATATATTTTTGAAAAGGGAATTCCACCACATTTTTTCCATAAGAAGTGGATGAAATAATGGAACAAATTATATTAAATGGAGGATAGGATCTAAATATATCCAACCAATGGATTTTGGAAAATTTTATAGGTTATTTTGGGCATTAATATTAAGGCTTAGTCCCTTGTTAAGCTTAATTTCACCTTAATCATTGTAAGTAATTTTAACTATTTTACAAATAATTTTGGTAAAAAAATATGTTTAACATATTAGATATTATAAATTTTATTGACTCAAAATATGGAATCCATTTTTCAAAATTATAGTCATATAATTAGAAAGAATTAATTTAAATTTAATCTTTAGACGGGATGATAATACAGATTTTTAAGCATAAAAAACCAATAGTTTGTTAGGTTTTTATATCCAATTTCATTGTGAAATTATTTACAATAGCCTAAATTGGACTAATTAATAAAAATTTGATCTTACTGAATTTTAAAAACAGTTTTAAATATTATTTGACCTTATAAATAAATTTGAATAAAAAAAGAAGTTTTGAATTAATATTCAGTATTTTTCACTATTTATTAAAAAATGAAATTTCATATAAGAATACCAAAAATTCACACGAACCTAATTTTTATGTTCCAATTTCAAATATTATGTTTATTTCAATATATAATATTTATAAATTTTTAATAAATTGGAATTAAAATTGGTTTTCCATTAAAAGGTGGTAAAGTGCCTCAAGAAAATGTATATTGTTATGTATAATATTGGGTTTATTGTTATATTATTCCTATAAAATATATTGAATGGATATCATAAAACAATATTGAATATATAAAATATATTTCTTTAATATAATTCAATAATTTTAATTAATTTAGTTTATTAGGATAAAATAGCTTTTTGATCCTAAAAATAATTTTCTATAAAAAACATTCCCTTTATGTTCAATTGGTTATTATATTCCTTTATAATTAATTTTTAACAAATTAATTAGGTTTATATTTGTCTAAACCACATATTTTAATATGTTATTTAATGTTATTCATAAATGCTAATTTAATATCATTGTTATATCTAATTATGTTAAATATTAATATTTTAATATTATATTATTGTTAAGTAAAACTTAGTCTAGCATGTAACACAAGCCATTAAAGAAACTCATTATCATGTGAGACATACACTAAATTAGTCACATTCATTTCAAGATATAATTTATATTGAATTTATTTAAAATAGTAAATATATTATAAATTATTGGGATATTATATTCCCTTACATGAATGATGTTGCATATCATACACGCTATTGAATAGAATGTTCATAATTTAGATTTTCAGGGAATTATATTCTCCCCACCTTAAATAAATTACATCCTAACAATTTAAATATGAATTTGGAATTAAATTCATAGATATTTATGAGGTCAAAATCTCACACCGTGAGAAGGGTTCATAAGAAATACTCTAGAAAATAGAGAATGGGAAGTGAAAAGGTCTATTGGAATAACATAAAACTAGGTCTCTAAGTTGGAGATTATTAGTGGAATATAGAGATACATACAGAAAAGAGAAGTAAAATATTTACAGGGAGTTATAGGTTATCAATAAAAAATAATTGAATGATCAATGTAATTTTGAGGGCCTCAAAGCCATAAATCTGTGATGATTTAGATGACCATCGATTCATGAAAAATCAAGCCATTTTGTAAGCATTTTTTTAAGATACGTTTTCCTCATATTGAGAAATTCCTTTACCGACTAAGAATATATGAAAATTTACTTACATGATATATTTTAATTTCATATGAAAAATTACATCTTTTGGTTGTGTTTTGATAAAATTATAATTCATCTCTTACATCAAAAAATGGGTATCCAAAAATTAACTTTGATCCCTGAAGAACTAAAATAAAAATTTAACCTATCCACAAGCCCATAAAAGAGTGAAAATTCATGGAATTTGATTGTAAATTTTATCCAAAGACAATATGGTTATGAAATTAATCTCTAAACCTAAAAAGTTACACAACTGTTTCATCATTAATATTTATTCATCAATTTGTTTAAGTAAAAACAATAATATATTAACAATGACGTTGCGTAGGTTAGTGGTTTTCATAAAACCATTATCATCCTTCCCTCATGTGTTCAAGACCAGCAACCTTGACAAACATGATGGGTTTTCACTCAACATACAATTTTTCCTTTACTACTACCATATTTATATAATTTAGTAAACAAATATGATAGAAGTCCTTGAAATAAGGATGTTCCCTAAATATCCTTTTAACTGAGATTTTCAATACAATCCCAATACATAAATACTTAATTAACTTATTTCCACAAAGATCCTTTCTTGGTATAGATATTATCTTCTAGAAATTGGAATTGACTTGGGTAATGTCAAATTTCTACACATTTATGTCAACAAACTATAAAGGATTCCATAGTATGAGTTTCATTTCCTTCCATCACACTATTAATTTTTCCTTGGTAATTATTTTTGTTATGTCCTTATTTACCACAGATAATGCATTTCCTTATTCCATTAAGACACATTCATAGGTGTCTTCTTCCACATTTCCAGAATGATATAAATAGATCCTTTTTCTCTCCACGGTATCCACCACTAGAGCTATTAGAAAACATTATCCTTCTCTTCTGTAGTGAGTTGAGGAGTTGGTTACGGTATATGTTGTTATTAATATTTCAGGAAAACTAATTATGTATAAAATCGATATCTTTCACTCCAATAAATACCTCACTTGGTTTCTCATTTTCACCACGTTTTCCTTTATGTTCAGTGTTAAGTTGAATCCTTCGGGTACTAGACATTGAATAAAACCAAACATCATATTGTGAGTAACAATAATCATATAAAAACATATAATAATTTATAGGATATCTAAATCACAACACCTTTTATTCAATCTAAAACACCTTATGTTCAACCTATTTTATTAATTGTTAAAATAATATATAGTGGTTTTTAAATAAAATGTGAATTAATCTTAGAATATCCTCTAGGAGTGTCAAACCGGGTGTTCCATAAGGCATGTTATCGTGTACCAAGTTACATGAGTTAGGCTTGACGCAACGTGTCAGATTTGTTACTCCTCAGCACCTCTGTTCTAGAACCACGTCCCCTTTTAGTATCCATACAGGGAGGTATTTATAAGAACACCTAAATAATATTTAATTTAACAAGATTATAGGGTGTTATTATATACTTTACTAAAATTATACCTTATGGTTAAGTTATCTAATCTATGTTTTCATAAATCTAGTTCCCAATATATCTATTAAACATCCTATGATACCAACTATAATGAACCAACCCCATAATTCCTAGATAAATTGTCTAATACCATTATATTGGCATGATTATAAGAAATAAAATCCCAAAGGACTAAAGATTTTACTAGTCCTTGTAAACCAGATGCGTACATAAGTCTTGTATTACAAATGAAAACATTAATAACAACATAATTTTTTTTCTTTCAAGGATAATTTTATTCCATATAGTATATCTATGCATATCTTTCATAGTAAACTTCTTGGATTCCTAGTGAAAGGATACAAAGTAAGGATGAAATAAATTTCTCATTAAGGGTAAGGTATTGTGGAATAAATAATGAATCAATCAGAATAATAATTATAGAATGGTATATAAATGAAAAAACATACCATTTAACCAATAAATTGAGAATGAAATTCATCCACAAAATTTCTTCATGGTGAAAATATCATAGATAATTAATACTGAATCAAAATGAAAGAAATGTTTAATTATTTGATGTTATGTCATAAGAATATGAACACCACTATTGTCAAGATCCATCCTCCAGACAGTTTAAAACTACATGTAGAAACCCTTTTAATTAGTGAAACTTATTTTTCTCATGGGAACATTTTAATAAATCTCGAGGCTATATAATGTCCAGGCCCCACTCATTATTATATGTCCAAATTATTCCACATATCGAATGATCGATTTAATTAATAAAAAAAATACCTAACCAAATATCTATATGGAATAGAGAATACATATTTATGAATATTTTACAATATAATAAAATAACTTCCAAAGAAAAAAACATATGTAAAATAATATATGATTTAAGAAATAAAAATAACCATGATTAATGATATGGATAATTAGGTGAAGTAAAATGTATAATGATCATAAGAAATTAAAAATTTCAAGGGTACTAACAAAGGAATAATGGAAGTGAATGTGAATAATATCCATGGCCAAATCATTTATAAACCATCCAATGGAAGAATAAGGATGGTATTAATGAAACATTATTCTATTGTATTAGAAATAAATGGATGTTTCATTGATGAATTAAAATACTATGAAAATATATTTTAAAACATTCTAGAGGAAAATGTCCTTTTATAAGAAAAACCTTTTGATTTTTTTTTGAAAACTATTTTTTAAAATATTTTATTTAAAAATAAAATTTAAAAAATTCAATGTGAGATTCAATAAAATTATAGTGGGTAAATCCCTACATGTTGTACGTGGTAAAATGAACATTCCATTTACATGGTAAAAATGGTTTGAAATACCTTGTTCAAAAAGAAACAAGATGATTACTATGAAAATATTTGAAAAATATAAAAAAGATAAAAATTTATTGAGTAAATCATTTTTTAATGGTTAAAAATATTTTCTGTAAACCCTTTTAGAAAATAGGGTGTTTATAAGAAAACTGGTTCTCCGACTAAAGATAGAATAAATTCAAGATTTTTTAAAAACATTTTCAAAAACTTGTTGAGTGACAGAGAGTGGGAAAATGGTACTAATAATAAATAAATACCATTAGTAACTAGAGTATAGAAAAATAAAATATTTTATTTAATATTCATATAATTTACATAAAAGGAAATGAAAGATCATTAAAATTATTCTTGAGGAAAATAATCTTTAATCATTCCAAAGTGTCACATACCACTTTGAAACATGTTAAATCATTAGAATAAAGAAGGAATTAAATTAAATTAATGTTTTAAATACCACAAAGATAAAATTATTTGATATATAATATCTAAAATGGGGAAGTAGATACACCGTAAAAAATAATAAAGTGGTTAATATGACATTTATCTCCCCGATGAAAAAAGTGAGATAAAAATACCTTACATTGAGTTTGACATGTTATGTGTGTCTTTATATTTCTGAAAATAAACTTATATTAATTATTTACTTTCTCAAAAAAAATCATGTTTATAATTAATTTTATTTCTCTTATTATTTTTTTACACAACTACTTAAAAAATGAAGTTTAAGTCTAGTGTTTTGACCAAATTCATTTTGTTTGTGAAAAACAACTTTGGTAGGTCAACTATGGTTAAAGGGGTAATTATATAACATATTTAGAATAATTATAATTAAATAATTATAATATTTATAAATAAATTATACTTTTAAAACAAATCATTAAATATAGTCATGAAAAATGAACCAATGTTACAGTCATTGGGAAGGTAGGTTATACTTATGGAAGACTAACACTCCAATTTTTCAATGACAGTTATGGATATAAGGTAAGTAAAATTAATCTTTATAGAATGATAATAATATCATAAATAATATATTATTTAATAAAAAATACTTATATATATAATTATTTTTATGTAAAAGTAATCACATCATGTCGATGAGGCGATAGTCCACACGCCCACAAACGACGTTATCACTTTTTAAGTGTGTGAAAGGGTAATAAAGAAAATTACATAAATTATATTTAAAAAAAGTTAATTATATAATTAATATTATATATATATTTTTTTCACATATTTTTAATTGAAAACATCATTTATACATTCCATGTATTTTTTTTATTGAATCACATCACTTTTAGGAAATGGTTGTCTACACATCCATAAACAATGTTATCGTATTTACACAAATGGTAACAATAAAGGTATGTTCAATATAAAAAGTAAAGAAGAATAAAGACATTATAAACACTGTATAAATCATATATAAACTATGTTTCCATCATAATTCCCACCATGAGAGGTGGTAAAGGAATAACAGACAATCATCGTTTCATGATGTGTTAGTTCACCAAACATATAAACGGTAAGTTCGTTACCCATTACATGGTAGTGTGTATAAGTAATGTTCAAAAACATAACATAAAACCATCTCAATATATTTAGGATAATTTTTGTTATATAATCATTCAATAATGAAATTTTAGGGGTGGATATTGAAAATAAAACTAGAGAGAATGAGGAATGATGCTGCCTCTTCTTTGGGTAACTCCCTTTGGTTTTCACTAAAGGGATAACTTAAATGGATTTGTGACCAAGGTGAGGATTTTATATTGAGTTAATGTATTTTTAGGAGATATATTTTCAGATATTGTTTAAGGAAAATTGTCTTGAGAGGTGTTAGGAAGTGGGAGGCTTGAGTTCATTTTTATAGCGGAGGTGGAGTGACATTCATGTAAATTTTGGAATAGGGAATTACACCCACATTTTCCCATTGAAAGTGGGTCCTATAATTGAAACCATTAGATCCAAGGGTGTATAGGGTATAAATATGGTCGTACAATGGCTTTTGGAAAATTTTCAAGGTTTTTTGTCCCTTAAGTTTAATATTTAAGTCCCCTGTTAAGCTTAATTTTACCTTAATCATTGAAATTAATTTTAATTACTTTCGCTACAATTCTTGGTCAAAAAGATAAGTTAAAATAATTAGAAATTATAAATTATGCTGATTACAAATATCAAATAAATTATTACAAATTATATTCAAATAATAGGAATAAATTATTTTAAATTCAATCCCACAAATGGGATGACAATGCAGGTGTTTAAAGTATAATTTTCCAAAAGTTTGATACGTTTTTATATCCAATTTCAAATTGAAATTTATTACAATGGCTTAAATTGGATTAATTAATAAAAAAATTATCTAAATAAACATTAAAACCAATTTAAAATAATATTTAACCTTACAAATAAATTATAATATAATTCATTTTGAAATCAAAGTTCAATATTTTTCACTATTAATTAAAAAATAAAACTTCAAATAAAAATACAAAAAAATCATACGAACCTAATTTTTTATATTCTAATTTCAATGGTTATATTTATTTTAAGTTATAAGATTTATCAAATTTCCTAAAACTGGATTTCAAATAGGGTCTCCATTAGAAGGCTGTAAAAGTGTCTCAATAATAATATAGGTTTTTATGTGTAATATTAGGTTTGTTTTTTATCTTATACCTATTAAATATATTGGATGAATATAAAAAATATTTTATTGAATATATAACATATATATTTCATTAATATCATTCAGTAATTGTAATTAATTTAATTTATTAGGATAAAATGGCTTTGTAAGAATAAAAATGTTTTTTATAAAAACAATCCCTTTATATTAAATTGGTTATTCAATTCATTTATAATTACATTATTACCAATGACATATTTTTATATTTGTGTAAACCATATATTTTCATACGTTGTTCAATAATATTTATAATATCTTATTTAATGTCTAGGTTACATCTTATTTTATTAAATAATAATATTTTAATAATATTTTTTTGTTCTGTAAGACTCGATCTTTCATGTCAAAAAATCCATTTACGAAACTCATTATTTCTTACAATATATGCTCACTCATTTTTGTTTTCATTGAATGCTATAAATTATATTGAATTTATTTAAAATAGTTAATATATAATAAATTCTCAAGATATTATATTCCCTTACGTGATTAGTGTTGCATTTTACACCTAATATCGAATAAAATGTTCCTAAAGTATTCCTATCATGGGCATGGAAAAACAATTTCATTTAAATTAACTAAATATAGTCTAGTGATTCACTCTAGGTAGTCTCCTGATGAAGAGTTCACACAAAATAGTTTACCACTTTTTTTATTAGAGAAATAGTTGGGTGTTTTGGAAATTGTTTGGTTTTGAAATCAAAGAGAGAAACAGAAAAAAAGAAGAATTTAAGGAAGAGATTCATGAAAAATATGGAATGAAAGTTATTTAAAAAATATTTTATGGGATGGGTGATAAATTTGGGTTTTTTTTTATAATTTCAATATTATCCTTGCTCTGTTTTATTAAATCCTCTTCTACTTTGTTTATTTAAGTGAGATTCCACAATTGCTTTAACTAGCTTCTTTAATTAAATGGTTATGGTAAGAATAGACCTTAACAAAATTCTAGTTTGGTCTACACTCCTTCCGGTGTGTACTATAGTTGTAGTGAATACCCCAAATTATCTTAGGCAATTCCCAACTGGGTATTGTTTTTCCTAAGATTCATGAATGTCCACCACCCCTCCCACAAGTACTAGAGATCCCCAAGTACTTCACCACTGAGATATGATATTATTCAGTTTAATATAGACCATAATCTAATGGAGGGATAAAATGATAATTTATCAAAGAAATAATAACAATAGATTATAAAATCGAATACGATCACATAAGATAATAAATACAGTTATTATAATTTGAAAACAACTTCACAGAAGAGAGATGATTTTTATTCAATAAAATGTAAGAAATAAAAGAATTAAATATATAAAAACTTCCCCCCCTAAATAAACTCTGATGTCTACCCCACCATGGTAAGGGTAATTGATAATAATGAGTAAGGTGACGGCATTACTAAAATAAGAAGAAGAAAAAAGTGAAAATAAATTACATAATTTTTCTCCTACAGAAGCTATCTTCCAGAATGATATCTTTGGTTCTCCCACATATCAGCCGAATAATGTAAGGTTCCATTAATATAGGATGCGAGGAATGTATTTATACATCTAACCTATAAATTTCAAGGAATTTTGAGCCTTTTTGAATGAGTTATGGCTGAATTGGTAAACCTGACTTTTTATGGCCACTAATCACTATTCCACCAACCATACTTTGACTGGTTGAGGGTTAGACTATATGGTATCATTTGTCAATGAATTTTCATTTAAAACTTCCTATTCATGTTGGAATTTGAACCCCACTATAAACATCAAATTTTGTGGTTGGTATCCAGAGATATGCCTCATTGAATGAGGTAAGGTCCATTATACTGACAGGAATAAGTGTTTACACAGACCGATTTTTTCTGGCTTGATGAAGTTTGAATTAGATCTGGGTCATAAATACATATATGTATCCTAGGAACCAGCTCATCCTAAAAAAATAATCATGTGAATTGGATGAATATTGTAATAGTTATGCTCAAAATACTGAGGAAACAAAAAACTGTTAAATGTCCATAATTAACCAATCTTTACACTTAAGATCAAACATCACAAAAAGTCTGAAATTGATGGAAATAAGATAAAATTTATTAATTAAAAGGGATTAAATAATTTACAAAAATATGTATAAATATGAAAATATGAGGTATTTCAATTCTCCAACAATTATAGCTTGGACTCCTGGACAAGTAAAACTCATAGAAAATTTAAAACACATATCCATGAGATCCACTAATTTAATGCCAAGAAACAAAAGATAGCATGACTCCTCAAAAAAATTATTATTTCAAGTTCATAATTTTATATCATTCAATAAATTTCATTTTCATTTCTCCTCCCATGCACATAAAACACTTACCTTACTTTCATTCTCTATCATCACACAAATTTCAATTTTTCAAAAATATATTTCTCATCCAATACTCATGAAAGGGTCACCATAAGTGTGATAAATTCCTACATCTCCACCCGATATGAGTCAAGGACAAATATTTATCATGAGGAATTTTTAGGTTTGTTCTAGGGCTTTTGGTTGGTAGGATTTTGATGTGAAAAAGTCTGAGGGAGAAAAAAGAGTTCTTGACTACTTTTGAAGAAAAATTACATTATTCTAATTTTCATTTAAGTACGATCTCCTCCTAACTCCCCTTAGTAGTAAATTAGCTTAGTCAGTATGAAAAATTATTGAAATTTCACTCCATTCATCATTTCAGCAGTAGAAGTTTCAATCATCACATGATTTTTTTCAAAAACTCCAGATAGGCACAACTTGTTTTCATTAGAATCTCCATAAAGGAACAAATTATCATATATGAAAGCTCCAGAAAAGGCATATCTTTCAACAAAATTATTATTTTTAGAAACAAGAATATATCTTCAAGATTTTATTCTCTACCCAATGTATCTATGAATGAGTTATCACAACACAGGTCAACCTCCACCCACACTTAAGTTTAACTAGATTATGCAATTTCACTTCAAGAATAAGTTGGATTGGGAAAATTGTATTATAATGTGGCTAACCTAATAGGATGTTCATAGAAACTTTGGGAAATAAGGATTAAATGAACAAGTTGGTCCATAATGAAAATTATTATTTTTAAAAGGGGTTTTAAAACCAAATAAATGCCTCAATCATTTAAAACACATGTACCTCGACCCCTTATGTTTTGATAGAAATAAATCAAATTCTAGTTAAATCAAGAATAGTATGGTTCTCTCAAGAAGTGAGGTGAACGAAAATAATATGACAATTTTGGTTCGGAAGCCTCATAGAAAGGTTATTTCTAATAGAAATACAATTAGATGTAGCATAAGATTTAAAATTCAGAGTAATTTTCATGAAATTCCAAAATATTTGAACTTAAAACAAAAACAATTTATGCATTTATTTAAGCATAGTTTCATGAGATAAATTGTTTCACACATTAACATGGGTTTCAAAAATTATGATGAGAATCATTTCAGCTCAAATATTTCAGAAACACACAAAAAAGATAAAAAACACACATTTTTTTGAAAAATAAAAAAAACAAATAATTAAAAATAATAAACTATAAAGGTCTCCTCCCCCACACTTAAATGAGGCAGCGTCAATAATGAATTCAAGTGGATTTTATAGTTAATTATATATTAAATTTAATAACAACAAAAGTAAGTGTTAAAGAGAGGTACGACCTGATGATTTTATTGATAGATGGGTTTGAGGAGTGTGATATACTCCACTGGCTCTGATTGTATTGTCCCAATGAATTTCTTCAACCAATTCCCATTAATAGTTAATTTCTTCATCTCTTGATCCATCATAATCCACACAACACCAAAAGGATATACTTGAGTAATTATAAATGGACCTTTCTATCTGGAACAAAGTTTACCTGATATCATCTTGATTCTTGAGTTGGATAATTGCACCGTGTCTCTATGATGGAAGTTTTTTGTTTGGATAAACTTACCATAGGCCACTCTTGTTATCTCTTTAGAAATCCTGGAGTTTTCAAAAGCTTCCCTTCTAATTTATTCTAACTCCTGCAACTATAATCTTCTCTCCCTCCCCACACTTTCAATATCCAAATTTATCTTCCTCACAGACTAGTTTTCCTTATGTTCCAATTCCACAGGTTGGTGACAACTTTTCCCATAAATCAATCTATATGGACTCATTCCAATCGGGGTTTTGTAGGCTGTCCTATAATCCCATGATGAGTCTTCCAACCATTGGCTCAAATCCTTCCTATTCTTAATAATAGTCTTTTTTAAAATTCATTTGTTTTCCTATATTAGACACTTCATCTTGACCATTTTTTTGTTGATGATATGGGTTTGATGTTTTATGACGCACCCCATATTTTTGGAGAAATGACTCCATTATCCTATTGAAAAAGTGAGTCCCTTGATCACTAATGATTTATTTTGGCATTCAAAACCTTCAAAATAAGTTAGTCCTGAAAAAATCACAAACAACTTCTGCATCATTAGTCCTACTGGCTTTTGCTTCCACCCATTTTGAAGCATAATCAAGTGAAATAAATATATAATAATTTATAAATGAAATTGGAAAGAGCCCATAAAATCTATTCCCAAGGCTTCAAAAATTTCACAAAAATTAAGTTATTGTTGGGGTATTTATTTTCTCTTTGAAATATTTCCATAAAACTAACATTTTTCACACCTTTTACAAAACTAATGAGCATATTTAAAAATGGTGGGCCAATAAAGTCCAAAATATAAAACCTTCATTGCAGTCCTTTGAGGTCCAAAGTGGCATCCACAAGATAATGTGTGAGAAAACTCAAAGACACATTTAATTTCACTTTTAGGAAAACATCTTCTTATTACATGGTCATTTCAAATCTTCCAAAGAAATTGATCATCCCAGATATAATATATAAATTCAGATTTCATATTTTGAATTTGTTGGGAATTTAAATGAGATGGGACTTGAGATTTTACAATATAATTGACCATATTATCATACTATGTAACTTCACAGTCGATGATTTTGAGTTTTACTCAAGTAAGCTCAACATTAAGTGGGTTCTGGTTTGGAATTTCTCCTTCAGAAGTGCGGGGTAGTCGACTTAGATGATCAGCCACCTGATTTTCAGTTCATTTTTTATATTTAATTTCCAAATTGAACTCTTTTAAGAGTATAATAAATCTCAATTGCCTTGGATTTTCATTCAACTTCTTCATTAAATACGTGAGTTCTGCAAGATCAGAAAAAACAACAACTTTAGTGCCAAGAATATATGATAAAAATTTATCTAGTGGAAATAAAACTGAAAGGAACTCCTTCTCGGTGGTTTTGTAATTGATTTGTGTGACATCCAAGGTCTTTGATGCATTGGATATGACTTGAGGACTTTTTTTAATTCATTGTGACAGATAAGCTCCCACTCCTTAGTTGGATGCATCACAAAGAAACTCAAAAGGGTAATCCCAGTTGGGTCGTGGCATTATTGGAGGTGGGATAATCCTTTTCTTCAATTCATCAAATGAATTCTTGCATTCCTAATCAATATTAAAGTCGGCTTCCTTTAGTAGTAATCTTTAGAGAGGGAGATAAATATTACTAAAATCTTTGATTAATATTCAATAAAATCCTGCATGTCCAAAAAAGGATTGAACATGTTTTAAACAAGTTGGATATGGAAAGGAATTTGTTACATCAACTTTTGATTTATCAACCAAAATACCTTTTTGTGAAATTATATGCCCCAACACTATTCCCTTTTCAACCATGAAATGTCATTTTCAAAATTTAAGACAAGATTCTTTTGAATGCATGTTTTCAAAACGTTTTTCAAATTTCCTAAGTAATGATCAAATGAATTACCAAAATCTGGGAAAACATCAATAAATACCTCTAGGTAGTCCTGAATATGATTTGAGAAAGTAATCACCATACACCATTTAAATGTACATGGGGAATCACATAGCCCAAAAGACATCCTTTTGTAGGTGAATATACCAAATGTATAGGTGAATTTCGTCTTCTCCTGGTGTTCTGGTGCAATCGGTACTTGAATGTATCCTGAGAATCCATCTAAAAAATAGTAATGGGTTTTTCCAACTAACCTTTATAAAATTTGATAGATGAATGGAACGGGAAAGTGGAATTTCTGGGTAACTTGATTTAGCTTCCCATAATATTACACACTCTCCATCTATTTCATACTCTCATGGGGATCAATTCATTTATTTTATTTTTGACAGTTGTTTGGCCTGTTTTTTTGGACAACAAGAATGGGACAGACCTAGTGAGAATCATAGATTGGGAAAATGATTTCCGCAACTAGAGATTTTTCTATACCTTTCTTAATAACCTATATGATTATTGGATTTAGTCTTCTATGAGGTTTTCTCACTGCTCATGAATCACATTCTAAAAATATTCAATGAGAGAAGACCATGGGATTGATTCTGGGTACATCACCTAAACACTATCCTATAGCTTGGGATTTTTTTTGAGTAGGTCAATTAGGGTTTCCTCCTATAAATGGGACAGGTTATTGGAAATTATTACCATCAATTTATCTCTTTATTTTAGGTAAGCATACATCAAATCAATTGGAAATGTCTTAAGTTCTAGACATGGGGGTTGTTCAAGGGATGACATTGAATTAAGGTATCATATTCCTAAGATTGGAATATCCGGTATCAATTAATTTTTTTTAATAAATCATTAGAAAAGTCAGAATTTACCTCATTATCTAACATGATATTTGTATTTTCATGTGCATGGTAATTGGAATTTTCAAATGAAAAATGTTCTCCTAATGATAAGAATTCAAGAAGCATACCTGAATCTTCAATTGGTTATATACCTTCTTCATGGGAGATCGCATAAAGTGAGTGATTAATGGATGGCTGTTTCATTGCATCAAGACTGTTAAAGTGTGTGGTAATGTATCCATGTTCTATTGTGAGTGTTCCTTTGTGGACATTAAATACATTCATCACTGTTTCCAGGAAGGGTCTCCCTAAGATAATGGGAGAGTGGCTTGGTTCTCTTTCTTCTTCCATGGTAAGGACATAAAATTCTACTAGAAAGATCAATCATCTTACCCCCACAACTACATCTTCTACAACTTTAGCTGGGAAAACGATGGATATGTTTTCTAATTGAACCACCACTCGAGTTGGTTTTAGTTCTACAATCTATAAGGATAAAAATAGCAAGTGAGGCATAACATTTATTGAAACTCCTAGATCACATAGTGCGTCCGAAAAATTTAAAGACCCAATGGTGTAGGGAATAGAGAATATCCCTATATCTGTACATTTTTTTTGGCATCATTGGTGTGATTAGTTCTAAGACACTTCTTCCTAAGATGATTCTCTCATTTCCATCCAACCACCTTCTTTTTGTGCACAACTCCTTCAAAAACAATTCATACTTAGGGATTTGTTTGATTGCATCTAGTAGTGGTATGTTGATATCAACTTTCTAAAAAGTTTCCTGAATCTATTTTTGACGTCTCCCTTATTTAGACATCTTAAAATCAACTAATGCAGATGGGAATGGTTCTTGGATATCCTTTTTCTCACTTTTTTTTTCAAAGGTGTTTTTGGACTTTCCATTCTAAACCTAATTATTTATCCTTTTTGTTATGGTATTTTTATTTTGGATGGATGTGTTGTGATTCGGTAGGTTTCTTAGAATCGTCATCCTCACTTTGTTCAGGTGACATGAGATATTGTCCACTTTTTATTGAAATGAATCTCAGACTTTCCTTGGGATTTGGAACTGTTTGTGCTGGTAGTTTTCCATGATTTTTGGTTAGAATATCCATAAGGCTATCAAATTTATTATCTAAATTTTTCACTGTCTTCTTTATAAATTCAATCTACATTTCTTGGTGGTTCTTATGAGAATGTTTTTAAGGGTTTTCATATGGATGTTTCTGGTATGGATATTTATAATGTTTTTGGAATCATGGAGGATTTTGGTATTATTACTACTCGAATAGATGTTGATTTTGGTATTGATTTGGAAATGGAGTTCTATCCTGGTTATATCAGAATCTATATCCATGATGGGTCTGGGGTTGATGTGGTTGATTGGACTAAAATTTCCTTTCTTCATAGGTAGCAACACAAATTTTAGTCCCCTGTACTTCAGGACATTTATTAGTGTATTGATAACTAGAAGAGTATAAACCACATACAAGATTTAGTCCTTGTTCTTTTTTCACTTTGTTCACATCATGTTGTCTCATCACACTAGTCATTTACTTAAGTGTTTCTTCAAGTAAGGGTGAGGAGGAATCATATTTTCTTACCTCATGGATGCCTCTAGTGCCTGTACATCTAGTTCCGAATTGGTGTGAGTTTTTCCCAATCTTCTCAATCATGCCTATGGAATCTGCTGGTGACTTGTCGATCAAGACTTCCCCAGATTAGGGGTATAGTAAATTGCGATCATTTTTTAGAAATCCTTGGTAGAAGAACGCAAGGAATTGGTTCTCTTCAATTTCTTGGTTTGGGAAGCTTGCACATCATTTCTTGAAATATTCTCAGTATTCATAGAGAGTCTCTCCAGTCGATTGATGTATGACATAAATCTCCTTTTTAATTGTTTTTATCCAATATATTGGGAAGAATATTTGTAATAATATTCTTTTGAGATCTTCCCAATTGTTTATATACCCTAGTTGGAGATTTTACAACCATTCTTTTGCTTCTCCCTCAAGTGAGAAGAGGAATTCCCTCTACTTTACTTTCTCTTCTGTGACTCCTCAGGGTTTGAAGGTGGAGAAAACATAGGTGAACTCTTGGATGTGTCGATTTGGGTCTTCACCTAAAAGACCATGAAATTTTCTAGCTCCTAAATCATATTAATGTGCAGTTAAAAATCATTTACTATGATAGGGATAGTGAGTTGGTTATTTTGATTAGAAAATTGGGGTGTGCAGAGATCACACAAAGTTTGGTTGGGATTATTAGCCATTATTGTAGGTTCATAGTGTTCACTAAAAGTATCACATAAATCCGTGAGGTTTATTTATTCAAACACTCATTGAAAATTTTATTTTTCAATTGGTTTATTATACGATAAATTACAGGATCAAATTCAATTAAAGGTTTATTTTAACTACGGGTCACTCAAGATAGGTTTTTTTAGTTTATTTGTTTTGAGGCACTTCCTCCCCAGAAACGACACCATGTTTAAGGCATACCTATCATGGGCGTAAAAAAACAATTTTATTTAAATTACCTAAATATATTATATTAATTATCCCTTAGAAGTATCCCTAGGAGGAGTGTAAACAAAATAGTTTTCCACTTTTTTTATTAATGAAATATTTCAGTGTTTTTGAAATTGTTTGGTTTTGAAATAAAAGAGAGAAAAAGAAAAAAAAGAATTTAAGGAAGATATTCAAGAAAAATATGGAATGAAAGTGATTAAAAAACTATTTTATGTGATGGGTGATCAAGTCTAGGTTGGTTTTATAATTTCAATACTATCCTTGTTCCATTTTATTCAATCCTCTTCTGCTATGTTGATTTAAGTGAGTTTCCAAAATTTCTTAAAATCACTTATTTGGTTAAATGGTTATGATAAGAATAAAAATTAAAAAAAATATATAGTTTGTTCTACACTCCTTATGGGGTGTGATATAGTTGTAGTGAATACCCCCAATTATCTTAGTCAATTCCCAATCAGGTATTGTTTATCCTAATATTTATGAATGTTCACCACCCCTCCCACACGTAATAGCGATCACGAAGTACTTCACCACTAAACTCTAATCTTAATCAATTGAATATAGACTATAAATTAATGTAGGGATAAAAAAAGATCATTTATCAAATCAATAATGACAAAAATATATAACATTGAATACGATCACATAATATAATAAATACTGTTATTAGAATTTGAAAAAAACTTTGCAGAAGAGAGAGGCTTTTTATTCAATCAAATGTAAGAACTCAAAGCATTAAATATATAAAAACATACCTCCCTTAATAACCTCATATGTTCACCATTCCATGGTAATGGTAATTGAGAATAATGAGTAGGATTAAGGCAAAAAAAATAAGAAGAATAAAAATGTGGAAAGAAAGAACATAATTTTTCTCCTCCAGATTCGGTCCTCCAGAATGATAGCTTCAGTTCTCTAACCTATCACCTGAATAATGTAGATGTCCATTCTAATAGTATATGAGTAATGTAGTTTTCCATCTACACTTCAAATTTCATAGAATTTGGATCCGTTTTGAATGAGTTATGTCTGAATTAGTAGACCTATATTTTTATGTCCTCCAATCACTATTATACCAACCATACTTTGACCGGTTGAAGGGAAGAATATATGAAATTATTTCCCCAATAATTTTAATTTAAAACTGAATATTCAAGTTGGATTTTGAACCCAGATTTAAACATCCAATTTGGGGGTTGGTATCCAGATATGTGCCTCATTGAATGAGATAAGGTCAATTCTTCTATCCACAATAAGTGTTCACATTGACCGATTTGTTTTTGTCTTGTTAGAGTTTGAATTGGCTCTCGGTCTAGAAGAATCATATGTATCCCACAAAACATGTCATCCTAAAAAAAGTAATCATTTGAATTGGATGAATATTGTAGGAGTTATAATTTAAGTACAAAGGCAACCAAAAGCTATTAAATGTCTAGAATTAACCAATTTTCACACTTAAGAGAAAAACTCACCAAAAGTCATAATATGATGAAAATAAGATCAAATTGATTAATGGGAAGGGATTAAATCATTTAAAAACATATGTAGAAATATGAAAATATGATCTCTGTCAGTTCCTATTTTATATTTTCTATGCATTATATTAATAATAAATTTCTTAAAATTTAACCAAAATATAATATGGATCAACATATCTAATAGTTAGCTTCTATTTATTACCCATACTCCATTTACATAATCATGGCAAAAAATAAATAAATATAGGTTCAATCACTTTGAGTTACAAGGGCCTCCTTTAAAAATCCACATAAGACTTTTGTCTACAATAAGTTTTTACAAGCCAACTTCAAATCATGTTCACAAATTCCATTATTTATGGAATGATATTAAGAATTACCATGGATAATTAACTCATTCCAATCTAGTAAATATGAGAATGACATGTTATTCTACAAATATCTTTGAACAATGAAACTGTAATTGATGATTTGTACATGTTATTATAAGTGAATTTGTATACTAGGAGGTGATCCTCCCAAGATTGACCAAAATAAAGTATATGATCCCAACTTATAGACTCAAGGATATGAATGTTCTACTTAGATTGGACATCAGTTTATGGATGAAAATAATTACTCCACATGACTTGAGAACTCAAATTTCACAAAATTACTTTCTATAACTGAAACATAAACCATATAGACCTATCATAGATAATATTAATTGGTAAACCATGATTCATTATTATCTATAAAATATACAAATTTTTTATCATGTAAATATAAGGGGACCATTTGATATGTTTAAAGTGAGACATCTTGGTCAGATGAACCATAATTACTAAAAATTTATGTCCACCCCTATTATATCTTTGTATATTGGTCACAAATTCTATAGTTATTTTATCCCATTTCCATACTAGTATAAAAAGGTGTGGGGTTTAACTTCAAGTCCCTATGATTTTACATTACTCATTAATAATTAAATAATCAATTAAAACATCATGATATATACTTATTCACACCAAGACACCAATAATAGTGATTTACATCAAAATATTATTTGAGTTAGTGTACTAGAATCAACTACATTTTCATTTTGATTACCTATATGTTCATTAGTTTGAATATTATTAAATATATTATCACTTGATGAGTGTTCTTGTATATAACGTTAATGTGATAATTTTAAAAAATATTTTAGAACATTAAAAGGTTATTGTAGTTCCTAGATATAATGATAACGTTAAAGTTATCTAATAATATTAACAAAAATATGTTCTCTGATTTGATGAAATCATTTGACTACAAGAATATGATACATTATATCAAGAGTATGAAGGTCATTATACATCAATACTTCATATCTTAAATTCATCCCTTGGTAATCTCTAAGATAGTATGTTATGTGGATAGACCTATTAGTAATAATTAAACATTTTATATGTGTCATTGAATATTTGAATCTACAGATGTGTGTATAGGTCCTTATATTTGATATTATTAATAATTCATAACATCATTCTTGTATAATGAGGTATTTTAGAAAACCATAATGACATATTTTTTTAATAAGGTAGGATACATTGGCTGCTTCACAAGTGATACAACATTAATGAAAAAGTCAATAATGGATTTCCCCCTTCCATTTTATAGAAACTGATATCATTAGAACATTCATTATAATGGAACTATTTTATAAAATCCACTTACATGGTATTCAAAGTGTTAATTTTAGAAATTAAAATAAATAGATTCAATAATATAGGATGATGTCATAAAATATACAAAAATTTTGGTAAGATATCAAGACAAAGAGATTATATTACAGGGTGAGTGCTCATGGAAGGTTGTAGTCATTATTATATCAACTTATTTCTCTATGGTTTCCCAAATTTTTTTTAGACTATAATTTTTGAAATTAGGCTATTTTACATAATTCCACTTAGAAAGACACCTATATGTTAACACACTAAGTGTATTCAGAATCTCAGTTAAATTTTATTGGAATCTAACAGTCTGAATAAATATTATCACTAACATGTAGTTTAATAATTATTTAGGGTTTTTTGATCACAAAAACATAGTCACCAATTATTTAAAATAATATATATATGAATTTAATATTAAAAAAAATTTATTTTAAAAAGGTAATAAATAATATTGTGTAAATATAATATTTATTTATCTCTTGTTTATTCACCTGGAATCAAATAATTATTTATTTGGTTAAATAAACATTAAATAAATATTTATTCTCTAAATTAGTAAATATAATATTTATTTAAATAATGAACAAATAATACAGTGAAATTTATTTATTGAAATTCATTTATATTATTCAAGGTTCAATAAATGTTGGGGAGGAAAGATGGTTCGAGTTAGGGGTCTGAGTGAAATTATATTTAAATAATGGTTAGTTCTACAGATGTCAAGAAAAAATTATTATTAATATTATTATTATTAAAAATGGGGTTTTATTTTGGAATAATATATTTTATAATAGACTTTATACAATAAACAATTATCTAACCTAGATTTGTAAACCCTCTTATATCATTTTAGAGGATATAGTAATTTTTTTTGAATAACCCATTTCCTATCTAGAGAATTATCTATAACCCTAGGGAGATATTCTAATGAAAGATCTCAAAAAAGAGACAAACAATCATACTCCTCCATCAAAATATGTCAAGAGAAATAGAGAGTCCTCTAATTGCGGAAATATTTAAGTTTTAGTCAATGGGAATGATGCAAAGTAATTTATCTTTAGTGATAGTATGCAAAGGTCTATCAACAATGTTTTCAGATTCATAGACCATGGGTGGATAATGATACAGGGATTCTATCCTTGTACCCTTAATTGAAGAAATGGTATAATAAGAGTGTTAAATATATTTTAAAATAAAAAAATAATGCAAAAGGAATTCAATTCAAATTTATATGAATTTATTATAAATTATATGTGAAAAGAACATCTTAAGGATTCTTTTGGTCTTTCTATCATCCTGTTTTGAGGAGATATCCAATTAAACAACTGAAAAATAATTGTTAGGCATGAGATCAATCTCTTCCTCTATGAATTAAAAAATTAAAGTGGTATCAGATAAGACACATATTAATTTATGATTAGTTATAAATCATTGATCATTTTAAGCATTTTATTTTATTTATTTTTTATTTAAATTTAAAAAATTTCATGAATTTTAAAGTTTATATAAAATTTTCATTCACCTTAATATGGCCTAGAATTGGGAAATAATAGATAAAGAACAACTAGAGCTATCATCATGAGGTTCTAGAGATTCAGGACGAATAACACAGATACATGATATGTAACTAAAAATTACACATTTGGTACCCATGTTCATGGAACCAAGACAACTTGTGAGGATCACTACACAATGTGTGGGAGAATAGTATGTAAAATCATTACACACTACATATTATTTGATCCAAATAGAACAGAACCTGATGTTTTAAATAGCATGTAACTAGAATAAACATCATGTGACACAAATGATTTCATCCTCTGGGAAACATGGATATTGTGTAGTTAACACAAATTCCCTATATTAATTAAATTCCATGTGTTAACCGATAGCTGAGAAACAAGGTCTAAATTAGAATACATGGATTATAGATAACATATGCATCTTGTAACTACAAAATGATTTTGAAAAATAAACACTAAGTCTCTAGTCGTGTGATACAGACATCCAAGAAGAGATTAAGTTGAATATAACATGTTATACACGCTATGTAGCTCATACATATTCATGCAGAGTATAATCCAAGATAGGTTATACTCTAAATGAATTAAATACATAGAATGAAAATTAATTATGGAATTAACCCAAATAACACATCATGTTGGTGGTGTAGACAACATGTGAAAGTCATTTTAGAATGTGAAAATGAAAAATTAATCATTTTTAGCATAATTTTATGTTCTGATCATATTTTATTTTAATAATACGCACTGTGTAAATCAAGTGAATTATAATTAGTAAATGTTTCATTTATTTATTCATATTGTGTATCATAAATATTTATTTTACTACTTATATTAAATCATGAGACTAGACATCATTTAATATCATAAAATTACATGTATTTTACACATCATTAAAGAATATGGTACATGAAAAGGACCATATAGAGCATAGTCAAATAGTATGTTAGTGGCAATACAAACCGGGTAGATGGGTTCATGTCATGTGGCCTCCAGTACATATTGTGTTAAATTCAAGATGAAATTTAATAATGGTCATATGGGTACACATAGTATTTCGTATTAGTAAATGTAGTGTATGAATTATTCTTAAATTTATGTAATTAATATAATTAATTTCAAATAACAAAGGATGATTTTTACTATGACTATTTTGATGAAATACTAAGATAAATAAATAAATTAATCAATAAGATAATTAATTTGAGTCATTTGTCTTAATAATTAATGAATGAAATATGGTTTTATTAAATGTGTAATTGTTTCATTCAGGGGTTATCATGAGCTTGTCCAACCAATGTATGTGTTGGGTTACTAATTAATTTTCTTCATTATTTCATGGTATTATTTTGTGATAAATGTTTTATTAAATTAAATATGATGCATTATCAGTCACCCCTACCATTATTATGTACGAGCCTATGTGTCCATGGTTTCTTTTATGTAAACTCTTACCCATAGTCATCCTTATCTATGTGTGAGTAAATACATGTGAAGGAGGTGCTCTATGAAGTGGAGTAATTTTAGAACACAAGTTAAGGGAAAACTAACCATGAGGAAAAATTGGATCTAGATGGAATTTTGTAACTTGAACCAAGCATGATTCCCTGAGTTATTCTCCAAGGGAAAACCTTTATCTTTTCATCCACTTGAAGACCCAACTAGAAGTAAATTCTCATGATGATTCCACATATTTTTTTTATCAAGTGCATGTGTATTTATTTATATTATGTATACATCCATATTTGATATCCCATAAAATTAATAAATCACCAAGAATGTGAGATAGATAAAATAAATGGATTGTACCCAAATATTTTATCAAACATGCTAAAATAAATTATGTAAAATACACATAATATTAACAAGAATGTACAAGGATAAATTTAAGAAGCATTTATACATAAGATAAAATCCCTAAAATAATAGAATCTATCGGTATATCCTTATATTAAATGTGTTAAGAGGAAAATATAGTTTATAGTACTTGTATGGCATCTATTAGGGTGTTTTCAACTATAATTTAGTTTTAACTGTTGTATTGGGTTGAACTAATCTAGTTTGTATAAAGGTTTTTCACCTCCTTAAGACTTTTTGAAACTACTAGGAAAGTGTTGAGGAAGTATTATTTTTGGATTTCATGATAGAGGAGCCCATTTAATTGATCTACGGAGTTTAATTTAATTCAACTGGGATTATCACCCTTTTAAATACCTTCTAATATCTTTTAAGGTCCCTATATGGGTTATGATAAGCGAAATATAGATCATAGACAGTAAATTATCCACCTGAAAGGATATTCTAGATCCAGTGATTAACGATATTCAGATTTTATAAAATAATGGTAGATTAATAAATAAAATTTATGAATTCAAATTTTTATAATCAATATAAAGTATAAAAAACCGCATTTACTTAATATAGACAGTGTGAGAGGAAACCATATGAACATTGTCATCATTGTTTGGACAAATACAACGACCTAAAAATAAGAAATATCAATTATTTTTATAATATTTAAAACACAACACTACTATTAGAATATTTTTGTTATGGGTTGGAGTCCCCTATACATTTTTATCCACCTCATCGAGTGACGTAAGTGAAAAGGATACATCATGGGATATGTATAGAATGCTAATAATTCAAGTTGCATCATTATATTAGTTATGTATTCATAGATGAAGATCAACATTATGATATGGATATATATACCATGATATCCCATCTTCCATCCCTTGAGAAGTAAAAAAAGAGTATCATAAGATAAACGGTATTATCAATACACTATAAAATTGTAAATTGGTAGGTATGGGCCTCACCAGTGATTGTGACTTAAAAATGATGTGGTATAAGGATCAGTTGGAAAATTTAGACAGCCATATAAAGAACACATTATCCCCCAATATATTATTATCTTCTTTATCACTTGGATTTTCTATTTTTATCCAGAGTTACTAGATGAATGATATGGATAATATAGTCACAAATATTTTGATTATGCTTGTCTAAAAAGATAAGGGTTTCTAGGAACATGGTTCATCCCCCCTTATGGTATACTATTTGAAATATGAGTTTTAAAATCCCAAGCAATATTCACTGTCGACGGTGTCTTTAAAACATACATACAATAGACAAAAAAATTATAGTTAGTTAAGAGAATGGGGGGATATTTTATTCTTATATATCCATAAACAAAATAATGAAATTAAGAATCATTGCATGAATTGAGGTGAACCCACTAAATGATGATAAAGGTTGATTCCAAGGTTTTCTAAGAGGAGGACCTAAGTTTTATTTTCCTAATGGACTGATTCAAGATAAACTCTTATTTTTTATTTTTTATTTCAAAAACAATTATATCATTGTCTATTAGATATAATGAGATATTATTTCATTTTTCAATGGATAATATTTATGTTTTTTCAAACTCAATTAATAATTCATTAATACTTGAATCATTGGTTAGAAATTATGAATATAAAATATAATACCCATACCTAATATTGTAAAGATAATTCTTATTCAAATGAAACTAATATTAATTTCTAATGGTTATATCCAGAAATATCTTTTTTCACTCGTGATGTAAAACAATAGGTGTACTAACAAACCTATATGTTGTGTTTTAGAAAAATAATCATTTAGAAAAATTTTTATGAAAAAACATTTAGAGTAACTTCATGTTAACAATGTGAACTATTATAAGTAGAAGCTATAAGTTAATTCATATATATCATTAGACTCATTCATGAAATTTTATGAATTCTTATTGAATTAGTGAATATACTTGGTAAAATATATTATGTTATCTAGGTGAGTGGTTGAAGTATGTCTTAACCAAGTTTTCTTCCATCATTTAAATATAGAGTAATGGTTTTCCAATACTCCCATTACCTTATTTACATAATAGTGGTGAAGGTAGTACAAGGAATATTGATGAAGAGTCATATGTATATTTTGAGTCCTCCATGATTCGATGTGATTCACAAATTATAGTGTAACAGATTACCATATACCGACTATATTGAATAGTGGATATTATATTATTTTTGATATAATTGGATTATATTATGTCACAACCACATGTGTTTGATGGGAACTATTTGTAAAGAAAGGATAATCACTAAAAATACATAAAATGAAACAAAAATTGTATCTCATTTTATCATCATACAATAACTTAAGTTCTTAATAGACTCAATTTCAAAATGTATAAGTAAAATTTTAAGAAACTTATATAAGAAAGATCACATTTATTTGAGAAAGTATGGGAAATATATACATCAATAAACACAAGGATCCAAATTAATTTGAGTTTTCATTGGAAAATTAATCTCTAGATTTCATAGTGTAAAGAATTATTCTAGATATGTGTATTATGGAATGAAGTAAAAATCATAACAATGGTTTTATATTAAACTAGACGAGTGATATATAATTCGATAAGAATAATTAATCTTGCTGGGAGAAATAATTTGAAACTAGATATGACTGAAAATTTTAAAATTAATTCAATGATTTATTACAGGTACTAAAATTCAATTTTTTATTTTGTTATTTTCTCCAATTTATTTAATTTAATTTGTATTTATATAATAAAAACTATATATTGGTGGTAAAAGTGTTGAAACTCTAAATATTGGTTGGTTGAACTAGGTGTAAATGCTTATATCTATTATAATAATACTTATCATAGTAACATTATATGATCATTGTATTGGGATTTGGATTTCAAGACCACCATCCCAAAAGAAAACCTTATGGAAGATGTCTATATGATGTAATCACATGGCTAAGTGAAATAAAATAAATCTAATAATGAATGAAAGTTACAAGTATCCATTTATTGATAAAAAAATCATAATTATCATAGATTTTTTTTTGGAAAGAACAGTTTCTAGGTTTCTACAAGTGGATAGTGAGAGTGCTATTGTTTTCTATGACTTATATATTGATTACATATGAAAAATATTTGATTAGTCTTACAATAAATTAGTACCAAGGATAATTTATAGAATAATAAAATATTTTGAAACCTAGTTTTATGGAAAAATATCTATAGATATAGACATATGTGGTAGCTTAGATCAAGTCAAAATAAATACATTGAAAAGGTATCATTTCTTATGTCACATGGTATAAAATCTATCTAATATAATGTTGGAAAAAATTGGAGTATATTATCATCCTAAATTGACTATATATACCTAACAGTAATTCTAAAATATATCTCACATTCATTGATATGTAATAAGGTTTGATATTTCTTATGCATGAAAAATTAAAGGTGAATATAAAACAAAACCATGATAAATGAAAGGGTTGTTAGTCAAAACTATCTGATAATAATTGAGAAAGTAAACAATGATGATTTAATTCTAAATTATTAAATGAGAATAAAATTTATAATGGGGATACAAAAATAATCTTATTTTAGGTCATTTTTATAAACGATAAAAGTAAGGATTATGTAACATACAAGAAAACTGATTTTTACAACTAGTGGTTTCCATATCTACATAAACTGAGTATGTAGTTGTTTCTAATGTAACATTAGTGACAAGTTTAGTAATGATGTTTTCTATATTTTGGTGTTATATAATAAAAGTAAAATATTTTCATATTATTATAGATATTTGAATATGGTATTATCCAATATATTTGGAATGGTATAATAATAAAGGTGTATAATCATAGAAGTATCCAATTAAGGGATTTTTTTAGATAGGTATTGTAATAGTGAGCAATATATCCACTATAATATGGCGGCTTGAAACTGATACCATAGCTCAAAACTGATTTCATATCTCAAAAGAAGAATGGTTATCATGTTAGGTTAAGAAGTTAGATGGATAGTAGTTGAATCTACTGTAAGTAAGAGTATGTTAGGGTAGGTTCCCTAGAACCAACAACAATGTACTATTTATTACCAATATATTCATGGAATTGGATATTAATAAATATATTGTCACATTATTAGTATTATTATGTATAACCTTAATATGATAATGTTATAAGAGTTTTGATCTCACTTAAATGTTATAAAAGTCCCTTTTATAATGAGATCCTCGAAGTGAAATAATAATATTCATAAATATATTTTATATGGTTATATTGCATCATCTATCTAGACAATAACGATATAGGATATCAGAGGTGGGAGTCTAATAAGACATTTATGCCTCTTATCATGAAGTTCTACTTTATTAATATCTAATAGAGGTGGCTATGTGAACAGACCCAACATTATTAATTCCACATATCGTATATGTCAATGGATATTTCAATATAAAGAAATGTTTATTAGTCCATATTCATGATATTATTATTTATGTATAAAATGAGTCACATAATTCAATGTATTGATGAAAACCGTTATGAAATTTTCACACGGTGATATAGGATGTATTTGGTGTGTCAAAAGTGATATGTAAATAATGAATAACTAAAAAAGGAGTTTCCCCTCCCATTTTAGTGAAGTTGATATCTTTTTCCCTTTAAATAAAGTAGAACTTTCAAATAAAATCCATGTCAATGGTTTTCTATTTGTTCATTTCATTAAATCCATGAAATATATTAAATGAAACATGTTTATTTCCCAAATTATTCTAGCTACATGATGGGATTTTGAAAAAAAAGAATTGTATTAAACAACGAGTATCCCTAGAAGGTGTTTTCCATTAGGAAATTATGTTCTTTCTTTATGGGTATCATAACATGTTTCTTGAAAATGATATTGGTATTTAGTCTATTTTTACTAATTCCAATGATAAAAACACATATAAAGTCACACATTAATTGTATCAAAAATATCAATTTAATCCTATTTGAATTTAATAGTTTTAATAATTATTATTCATAACATATTGTTTAATAATTATTTAGGTTATGTTGATCAAAGAAATTCAATCAAAAGTTATTCGAAATAATTTATATATATGTGAGTTTAACACTAAATAAATATTTCTTCACATGGTAATAAATATTTACATGTAGATATAATATTTATTTATCCCTTATTTTTTTACAAGTTAACAAATAATTATTAATTTGTTTAAAAAACATTAAATAAATATTTATCCACCAATTTGGTCAATAAAATATTTATTTCCTTACTGAATGAATAATATAGTGTAATTTATTTATATAAATAAATTATTATTATTGACATTTGATAAATATCATGGAGGATTGATTGACCAACATAAGGGTTTTAATTGAAATGATATTTAAATAACTGTCAGTTTTGAAAAATATAAAGAAAATGATATTTTTTTATAAAACATGGGGTTTTATTTATATAAAGGAGATTCATTAAGGTACTTTGTGTAATAAAAAATTCACTAATATATATATATATATGTAAACAATATTATATAATTTTGGAGAATATTTGAATCATTTCGCACAAGAAATTTCCTCTATATATAATTCACTATTACCATAGGGAAGGATTCTCTACAATGATCTCAATAATGGAGAGAAATGATCCCCCACCTCCCTCACAAGTGATATAAAGAATAAGAGGGAGTCATCCATGTGTGTAAAGATTCATGTTTTGATTTAAAATAATGGTGCGAGGTTATATATATTTAGTTTTAGAATGAAAATATCTATCCTTGATATTTTGAGATCCATAGATCACATGTGGATACCACTAGAGAGATTTTATCATTGGATCCTTGATCGAAATTTCAGTATGATAATAATGCTAAAAAAATAGAAAATGTAGAAAGATTTAAAAGTGAAGGTAATTATTATATATATAAATTAATTATAAATTATATGTGAAAATATTCCCTCTATGATTCAAATGTGGTTTATATTATCCAATTCTAAGGATAAATATTTAGAGACTAATGATAAACCATTATTGGGCATGGTCCTAACCACTTCCACTATGCCCTGGATCATTCAAATATATCTATATGATAATATGGTGTACATCCCCCTAAAAGACATGTTAGTATTTCATTACTTTCTATATCATACAAGTAGGTACTTCTAACCACCCATGAATGAATAAAAAATAAAAGGAATATTGAAACTAGCTGTCGAGGATCTCACCACCATCAGGTTTCTCTCAAATGATGATAAAATAAAAATTAGATATATAAGATTCCTTGATGAGTTATGTGATAGAATATGTGAGATTTATATGGTGTAAATGTATCCTACAATGATCCTCATTTATATCCAAATAGAGTTCCTCCATCAATAAAATAAACCATAATTATTATGTTTCCTCTTACACCCTATGATTATAAACCTTCACACTAAGATCATATATAACTATTTTTCTTTTACCAGGAGCATATTGAGAAATGAAATCAAAATATTGATGATACTCTATCTAAAAACAATTCTTCAAATTTAAATTTATGTGAGCAAATATGTACATAAGGATTTTATTATTGGTGTAGAATAGAAAAAAATGTCTAAATATGTAATGCTTGTAGCACTTTATGGAATGAATGATGAAGGAAAACTCTAGATAATGGGTAGGATAGTTCATTTCACGAAGATGAAACTGTCTGAATCCCTATATCACTACATTTTGATCCTATATAATAATTTTTCTGAAAGAAACAAAGGCTACATCATAATACACACTAACAAATTCAACTATATGAGGCAATATATAGGATATAGTTTTGTTCAATCAATTATTCAACTATTGGATATCATTTTCACACTTCTCAAACATATAAATTTGTATCCCTTCACAGTTTAGGTTATTATGGGTGTATTTATTGATAACTCCAAGATAAAATAGAGCTAGTATCCTAAAAGTCAAAGGAAACTATTCATTTCAATTACATTTGATGGAACTTTCCAAAACATTATTGATTCCACCTTTTCCAGATCCATTAAGATATTATATTTTAAAATCATATGGATATGTAATTATACTTCTCAAATAAAAAATTAATAATTAAATAGATTGGTATAGAGATGATCCCCACATAACATCTTTAATGTTATGCACATATATTGAGTATGCTCATCACAAGACTTGGAGTAAGTGAGGATATCATCCACAAATACTATAAAGGATGAGTCTAATAAAGGACTAAAGAACCATTTTATCAATTCCATGAACATGAATGGATAATTAGTTAGTTTTGATGGATTTACCAAATACTTCAAATTAATAAACTCATTCCAAAAAATACCTCTTCCAAATGTATATAGGTCTGTCCTAAAGAAGATGAAAACCTTTGTATAGGTTAATCTTAGAAAACAATTCCCCATTATGATGATCGAAGTGATCATCAATTTGGGGTACATAGTAATGATTTATAATCATAACCTGGTTCAATTTCTAACAATCCACACAAATAAATACTATTCTCTCATCTTTCTTTGAAAGGAGGACCAGGTCACCCCCAATGAGATGTTTTCATCCTAAAAAAGACTTTAGCCATAAATTTTTTCAACTAAACCATCAATTTCATATACAAAATTAGTGACATTTAATAGGGAGGAATATAAAAAAAATCATCTCATACACTTATTATTATATAAATTTTAAATCAAATATCAATAAAAACCTGATAATATTGATTTATACAGTCTTTGGGATATTATATACATAATACACCATCATAAAAATAAAATAAATCATCATTATTTTTACTGTCATAATGTACTACAAATATCATATGTAATTTTATTAGTACAAATTATAATCTTGGTATATACAAAAAATAAGTTTATGAGCTATAAAACTATGTAAGGTGGTGATAAAATGGGTAATTACGAACCCAATGGAGTAATGTGATTGTATTTGTTTTCAACAAGTAATGATGTAATTATGAAGTGGTGATGTCAAGAGGTAATCTAGAAGATCCAAATGAATGGAGATGAAAGATATTTGTTCTATATGTAGGTTAGAAAAGGTGCATTGTTATAATTCTTTAATTAGTATTGGAATAAAAATATTCATTGTATTCTCCTATAAATTTCATGATTATAGTGGTAATGATAAAGGAAACCAAAGAAAAATGTTGTTAGAGGAAAAAGAATTTCCTAGTACAATATAGACTAAATTAGCCATATTGGTTGTTGTATGGATTATGAATAATTAATAAAATGAAACAAAAATCTGGATGATTTTGTGAAAATCCATCCATGGAGTGGTAAGATTAATAGATATAAAAAATAGTTAAAAATAACCTATATGAAGAATTTATATGGTTGATTTAGATGAGGAATTAAAATAGCAATGAATTCCATTTAAGTACTCTAAATTGAATTAATAAACAATACAAAATAATTTGGAGTAGAATTAAATATATTTGAAAATATTATATTAATTTCCAAAGATAGTCAAAGTAATTTGAGGTGTGTTAGAGTGGTTTAATAATACCATTGATATGATTTGAAGAAGTTAAAAATTAATTCGAAAAATATTGGAATTCTATGTTATATATTTATAAAGAATATTGACCACATACTATTTCTATAAGAGTAATTTCAAATTTGTAATATAATTATGGAAACGTCATGAAAACTCTATAAGATTCATTCTGAAGCACTGTATTTGTTATTATGACATTTTGTGGGAGTAATGTTTCAATTGGAGTCATTATTGAACAGTATAAGAGCCATTTCTAAACCTTAGACAATCCATTGATGAACTTCCTAATTAGAATTAATAAAATTTATTATATTAATTGACACATATATTGGTTCTTTTAAAGTCAAAAATTAAAAAAGTTATGGAATATTAGAGACTCATAAGAGTCATTTACTCTTACGATATGACTTCAGTTTAGAATTTTTAGAAACTACTACATTGTAAGATTAATTAAATTTGAAATTATATCAAGGGGTTATAAATGAATATATTTTGAAGGAATATTAAAATAATATGATGAAAAATATATTCCATAATTTATTAAAACATTACTACGATTCAAAGAGTACTTGATTATAGTTGAGATAAGGAATAAGACAAAACATGATCTTTAAAATGAAATAAAGTCATACAATAAAAAAGAGTCCATACTATAAATAATCTAGAGATTAAAATTCAATAAATTATTTTTATATTTTCTATAGATCCTTTTTTCTGTGAGGATAAATATTTTTTGGGGAATTCTATTTCGGTCCACTATAACTTTATCTATCTTAATTACATTCACCGTAATTTCATGCATCAAAATATGGGTTAGATGTAAGGAGAAGACAACGTCAGTGGGACTTCTCTAACTAAAGAAAGATCATTATAATTTCTCATATGTCAATGGTTTGATGGGGAATGATAGAAGTCTTGATGTTCAGCAAGGATGATGGGTCACTAGGTTTCTAATCAATACTTGGTGGATATTCTTTATAATCCATGATTTCATGGTTGTTGTATTACAGGTCAACTAAACTGATCTTAGTATATTATTCATCAGGACCTTTATTACAAGTTTGTGATATAAAAATTTATTTAAAATTCACCTCATTTGTAGGGTAAAGAGTTCAAGTAATTAATTATATTATAAATTTATAACTATTATAATCTTATATATTTCTTAATTATAATGGATGTGGTAGTTTCTTTGGTTATTGACCGAAGCATTACCTTTAAAAAAAATGGATGTGGTAGTTATGGTGTCTCTCTTGTGTATGTAGAACACATCATATAAAAAATGATAAAATTTGTGTTATTTATTACTTTCTATTTTCACATTGTATGTACTTACATTGAATGTATTTATGGAACATTATATATTTTTTAATTCACTATTTTATGTGAGAAAAGGAATTTGTGTGGTGATTAGGGTGTGAAGGCTACCTACTTCCAGTATAATCAGTCATGAGGAAGTTTACTTCTAGATATTAGTTATTTAGTATGTAGAGTATCATGTTTATAATATTCCAGTGAATAAACATGTAAAATTTAAGTGGTTATATCATAATCATGGATCAAACTTTTATGATTCCCAATAAGTGATATCAAGGAATCAGGTTCATAGCGATAGGTTCAACACAATGACAACAGTTAAGAAATAGAATCAGATGAAGGAAATATCCATATCAATAAATTTTATGGAATGGATTTTGATTCTAGATAATGTATAATGAATAACAATTTATTCAAAAGGACTTTAATTTTCTATTATCAAGATTAATGTCGGTGATGATGGAGAAATATGAATAGGAATGATTGGATAAGAAGGTTTTGGCCTTAATAAGGATATCTCTTGAGAAAATGATTCCATAAACATTCAGTAGAAGAAAAGTATAGTTTAAGTACTGATGTCATTTCCATACATATACAAGGAAAAAATTTCTTGGCACAAAGTGTTTACGATGTGGTGGAATTTCATCCTAATGTTATGAGATTAAAAACTAGGGGAAGATCATGTGAATGATTTCAACATGAGCTACGGGAAACTTGATGCAGTGAAGGTTATAGTCTTGGATGATGTATTGACACTCCAATTATTATTATCACTATTAATGAGTTGGATATGATGGTCACTATAGTGAGTAACTCTTCTAAAAATAAGAAATAGTGTTCAATGAAATTAGGAATCTTATATTCAGTAAGAAAATCAAGTGGGGGGGGGGGAATGATGGATACCATCAAGTAGTGTTCTTAATACCAATAAAATTGGAATGTATCCCCATCATAAATTTAAAATGAAATCATTGGAAGAAAATTAATTTGAAGATATTGGAAGTAAGTCCAATGATCCAACTCTTACATTCCATAGTCTTGTGGAAAAATGATATATAAAGAATAATTGAAAATATTTTAAGGAGAAAATTGAGAAAACTATATGCTATAGTAATTAAAATACTATTAGTCTATCAAAAAGAAGAAATAATAAATTATTGAGTGTAAAGATAATGGTAGAATCTATGGTGATCACCTCCGGACCATATTTCTATTAAAATGGTGATCAAAGATGCATAGTCTATTATCTATCTAAGATGTTTGGGTAAGTTCATCTACTGGATGATGAAAACGTATAAGTCGTTGGAAAAGGATTGGGAACATCCAAATGAATAACGGGGGTTTCTTCAATCTAAAAAATATTGGGAATGTCCATATATTATAGAAAAATGTTATTTCTATTAGATAATTTCTAAAGAAGGATATAGAACAAGTTTTGAAAATGCAGTTTGGAAAGTAAAATAGAGATCCATGTGACTCTAAAACAAGTAAGAAATAGAATTGATTACATAAAAATAAAGTAATTGTTTTATAATGGTTTTATATTCAACATACAATGATCCAAATGTATGAAATTTTAGGTTTTTTTACCTCAATGAGAGGAATATAAAATCTATAAATTCAAATGGAATACTAATGCTTGATCATATAAAAATTGGTACGTTTTAAATTTTTTTGTAGAAAAATTATAGAATGGGGTATTTAAAATTATATAGTTTTAATCCCATAAAATAATGTTAGATCTTGTACACTTAGATGTTTAAGACCTAACCCTATTCAGTCACATGGGGATCTCCTTTACTTTTTAATTTACTTTTATGGCGTTATTAAGAGTGTATGGATTTATTTCTTGATGAATAAGTTTGATGTATTACAGATGTTGACATAGTAGAAATATTTGGTGAAAATAGAATTTTTTTGGATATTGAAGTGTATCTAGATGGATAACATTGGGGAGTACACTGATAACAACTTCCAGAACTTCTATTAGAATAAAGGAATATAGAATTAAAAGATGATTACTGAAACTCTATAGAAAAATAGAATGGATAAAACAATGAATATGACTCTGATAGAAAAATATAAGAGTATGAGGTTTCACTCAGGAATTAATAAGGATATTTTTTGCAGAGTAACTCAACACAATGGCCTATCTCACAAATATGAGTCCATCATTGATAACATGGTAGTAACTTCTAGATAAATAATGATTTAGAAAATGATTGGAAGTTCATCATCATAAATTCATATGTAGTTTTACTTATATAAATATAATTTCTATGGATCATGATAGAAATGAATAAAAATAAGAAATAATATTATCCATTGGTTATGGATATAACAGTATGAGAATTTAGAAAATATTTTTCATTAAATAAAATGTATGTGTTCGGTATCTTACTGCACATGTAACCATGAGTTTATATGAACTATGAAATAGTAAACTATTATATTATTATAATTAAATTTGAATTTATTAATAGAAATAACCAAATTCAGAAAAACATATTTATAAAGTTTGTAAGCAACGAAAAATTATTTATTAATTAAAATTAAATAAGTACTAAATTTTTAGGAAATTCATTTTATACTTCAAAAATGTGTTTTATTCAAAAATATTTGTATTGCATTTTATGTGTACGAATTGTATATTTAATTTATAACACTATTATAAATTTTATTTTATGAAATTAATTTCATTTTGTAAATAATCATTTCAATATTTTCTTTAGGAGAATTGTTCGTGTTTTTTTTAAAAGATTTATTTTTCATTGAATAGAGACAAATAATAGTTTTATAAAAAAACTTTCATTTCATTTAAAATAAACATATCAGAATGTTTTTAATTTTATCTTAAAAAAGTAAAATTGTATTAAATATAATTAATATAAATAATTATAAAATAATAATCAGTACACTAAATTTTTGCATAATTTTATTTTTAGACATAAAAACATATTTTTCAAAAAACTATCTTTATGCATAAAATGCGTTTAGGTCCTAATAAATAAAATTAATCTATGTTAATAAATGGTTTTAGGAAAATGTAAATATTTTTTATTCAATAATATATTTTAACATTCACTTTATTTATTTTAAAAGGAATGGAGTGTAAATAAATTATTATTTACACTTAAAGATTCGTTTTTCTAAAACAGATTTTTCATTGCGAGTTCAGCGCTTATTTAAAATTAAATTCACCCTATTACAGAAATTGAATCTCCTAAAATGGATTCCTATTTTTTATTCATCATGATTAACATAATATAATATATATAAAAATTTTATTAACATAATGAATTGTAAAAATTGTAAAAATTGTAAAAACAAAACTGTGGTTATTGTTAAATTAGGTTTACAAAGGGATAAACTAAGAGATTAGGGTAGGTTTTGACCCTAGAAAAATATATTTTTTATCATATAGAGATATTTAAAACATATACTACCATAAAATTTAATTCCTATCTATTTTTATACAATTTTCTATTAAAATGTCCATATCTAATTGAAATATTTTATAAAATTCTATGTGTGTCCCTCCCCTCACTTAAAAGAGAATCTCTTCTCATCCCTTATTTACAACATTTTAAGATTTCATATGAGACAAACCATATTCAAAACCCTTCCATGAATCATTCCCATAATAATATATCTTATAATATTCTCTTATGTCCAATTCTTCAAGGATTAAGGTGAAATATGAAATGGGTATCTAAAAGAAGATGTATAAATCTTAACCAAGGTCTTTTAATTTTATTTCTTCTCACACCTTCTCTAAATTTGTTGTCTTGAACAAAAAATGATTAATATAGTTCCATAAATATATTTAGATTTTACTATTATTATATAAAAACCATTAAAAACCTCTTCACAATCAAATGGAGATGAAAGTATTGCTCATGCGTATGTGTGGACAATCCCCTCCATGTGAAGATACAATCCATTTTCCATCACCAAATCCAATGGATGGTTATTATGACGATTTTAATGTTTATATACTATATTTATGAAAAAATATTCTCCAATAATTATAATATTATATCTACCTTCTTACCTTCTGATCCATTGGTAATCGATAACATTTCTTGTATGTACGTGTGGACCACCACCTCCATGAAGATATGTGATTTGTTTATTATTTATGATTTATTTGTATGGTAAAAATGATAGATTTATTAAAAATATATGATATTAATTATTTTAAAATTTTTATAGTAATGAGAGTTATCATTTAAATTTCCTTCACCCCGTTAATGGAAAAGCGGAAACATCACTCGTGTGTACGTTTGGATTATCGACTCCATAAGGTGATGAAATTCATTTTTCATCTCCAGTTAATATTTATGGTCATAATATGTTTATAATGAATATATATAATATTTATTTCATTGTTAAAATACTAAATATTTAGTAACCATGGTTATTTTGTAAGGACCATAACTTCAGAACAAAAACAAACCTGAAAAATGAAGCTGTTAACACGCAAAATGATGACTTTAAAAGAGAATTGTTAATAAAAATGTGTTCAAATGATATAAAGGACCATATTTAATATTATATAAATTATTATGGTTCTATTATAGAATTATAAAATATTGATATTTATTATACATGAGGTCAGAGTGATTATGATAAATGACCGACTTGAGGTATGTGTTTCGTTGTCTCAATTTCAAATTCATGAGACATGTTTGATATTACACACCACAATTTATTTAATGTTTTTTATTACAAAATAATTAATTTATTGTTAAAAATTAATGAAATTAATTTATTTTTAAAATAAATATAATTTCATTTCATTATGTGGCATTTGATTCCAAAGGTTCCAAAGTTGTAAGGTTTATGTCTCAGTTTCTCATTTTTAAGACGTGATTTAATATTATTCACCAATTTTTTATTTATATGGTTTATACACTATCCAAGATTTTATTTTTAAATAATTCATGATTTAATTCAAGGTATTTATAGAAACATATTATTTTCATGATTTATATAAAATTTTATTTTTCAAAAATTTCTGATGTTGTAATAGTTCTTCGTCTTAATTTTTTTTTCATTAAAACGTGTTTGATAAGGAACACCTATATTATTTTATGAGTATTATATACAAAACATTTTATATTTTGTATAATGAATATAATTATGTTCATTGTACTTGGAGTTTCATTTTAATTTATTTTATTTATGGGGGTTATGGTTCAAAAGTTACCAATAATAAGGGTTTTATGATACAATCTCTGTTTTTATGGATTGTTTATACTTAGATTTTTTTATGATGATATTATACGATCAAACCCAGAAAAATATTATGTATATTCGTTTAATTTTTTATTTTTATTTAGTAAATTATTCAAATTATGTTTCCTCTCATTATGTACATAAAATACCAAAAAATGATTTTAAGGAAAAATAACTACATTTCTCTTTTAGATCAAAAATATTTTCTTATATATCAGTGTTTTCCTTAAAAAAATTAAATAATGTTTTTAATATTCTAAAAATAATTATAAAATTAATTTTTACCAATGTATGATTTTCTATAAAATAATTAATGTATTATTTTTATAATTTTCCAAATGAGGTACTTCATATTTTTTTTATTGAAAATGTGAACGGAAGTGTTGTTTTAACATACAATGCATAAATGAATTTACCTTCTACCAAGAATCTATTTTCATGTAAAATTACTTTATAAGTTTTATTTTTTTATTTTCAAGAAATTCATAGATTATAAATAAGTTATTTCATAGTTAAAGGTGTATTTTATTAAAGAAATGTTATAGTTATATTTAAAAGGTATTTTCAACTATAATTACAAAATTTTATGATTATTATAATTTAATAGATAAAAGATAAATTGTTACCATACTTATTCTTTATCTATATGGTTTATGATTATGATTATGAAATTTTTATAAAACTCATATCCTTTCCCCAGGTTATTATTTGATGATATGATAAATATTTTATGATCTTATGTCACACATATATATGGATTTAATTATGTAATTGGTGGTCTAGAATTAAATATCCCTCCAAAGAATTGGATAAAGATTGATATATCATGAGATAATAAGGAATGGAATTGGGAGTAAACCCAATTTAGTAATGGAATTTATCTAATAGTATAATCATGGAAGTGGACATTGGTTAAGGAAATGATGCAATGGGGAGTGGACACAATCCAATATGAAAGTATTGGCAGTGATCCTTAACTAATGAAATTATTTTGTATGCTTATATTCATGAAAAAACATAGTACATATGATTATGATATGTTCTCCGTCATCATTATTGTTAAATAATGTTTCAACACTATTATGTATTATGTATTTTGATTGATAAAACAATATTTCATTTCTCATTATTATGATCTACGAATCGATTGGTATGACATTCTATTGTGAATATCATGTTATCATAGCCTTATGTTTATCATAGAGCCATTGAGTGATTTATATAATATTTACCCTTCTTAAGAATATAATATCACCCATTATTATGTTTCCATTCCATAGGTTAGGAAGAAATGTATTATGTATGATATGTCTAAGAAGGGTGATAGTTATGAACAACAAAATAGGATATTATATAGATACTTTAATTACCAGTTGTTTACATATCCATGATTCCAAATACACTAAACCTTATCTTTTCTAGCATGGATTATATTGATATGTAATGAATATTTTTCTCATAAGATGTAGTATTTATATATGAAACTTGGAGTCATTATAGTTGGTATTAAATAAAGGTTTAGAAACATTTGGAAACTAGGTTGAGGAAACTTTAATTAGTACCCTTTCAATATGATTAAGTATTGGATAACATCATCTTGTTTTGATACGGTAGATATTATTTGGTTTTCATAGAAATACATCCTTTTCTCGATATTACAAGTGGATGTGGTTTTAGAACATCTTCATATTGGGGTAATAAACTCGGAATGATTTGGTTAGTATATCTCAAACATCATTATAGTTATTAGTGAATGTGACCTTAATGAACACTTATTTTGACACTCCTATGGGATATTATTAGACTAAATCACATTTTCTTTATGAATAATTATGAATTATATGGATAGATAATGACCACATATGTCCTAGGTTAAAACCAATACATCATATGTTGAAAAGAATGTGTTATGGTTGATACATTCTATGAATGATATTTCTAGATTAGATGATTAATAATTTCTATTTCTCAAATTATGATTTTGGATTTAGTTAATTGTTGGAACCAAGATGAATCATGTTAATATTGAATGTTAAGGATTATGCAATGATTGGTCTCACTAGAAACCAAATTAGATGGGAGATATAATGTGAAACCTTGTGATTATAAATAATAATATATCTTGTTATATGATTAAAAAATAGAACATTTGTTAGTTTTTGAATGAACAAAGAATTAGAAAGATAGGGTTTCATGAAGATCATAGTTAAAAGAATATTCAACTTCCTAAATGTTGAGAATGTGGGAAGAAGAACCTAGGGAAATGTCTCAATGTAATGGGAAGATGTTTTATCAGTGGAATAGAATGAAATAGAGCAATTAATTGAAAGGGAAAATGGGGAATTTAATGAACATAAAAACAATATATCCCAAGGTACCATTTATTATTCAATATATTGTGTTTGGGGGACTTTCATGTTATTAAATCGAATGCCCTGATCAAAGGTCTAACTCCATGAGAAATGGTGGGTATACAATATGTTGATCATTAAAGTGGAATAATTGAATTTTTTATGCATTGGTATTTAAAAATTATATTATATTTTAGTTTTATTAATGATATTATGGTATTATGTCTAATAACTGTGTTTTTCCATGAAAAACATTGCAATATTTTAAAAATATTTTTAGATTTAGCCATGAAATATATAATTATGATGCATGTGGAGCCTCTATGTTGATATAATAAATATAATAATTAAAATATATCATGAGAACACATTTTTTCTGAAATAATTATATATCACTCAAATGGTGTACCAAATGGGAAAACTGAGACCCCAATTAAATCTGGGAAAAGTGTTAATCCCTATGTGTGACATAATCTTCATACATATCAGATGTTTCATTTAAGTGAAGTCATGGGTGTGTTAATAAATCAATAAAGAAATTAAATAATTTATTAGTTATAAATTGGATATTATATCTAACTTCCTCTCCTATATAATAATATTTACTACAAAATACTAGGTTTATCCATATAACCCTAGATATTGGAGTGTACCACGGAGGAGAGAATTTGTGGTTGTTAGTGGGACCACAGATTGATTGTCGATTTAATAAGGATTTTGTTGTCAACAAAAAAGTTCATTTATCTCTCTAATAAAAACAATCTATAATCATTATTCATCATTGATCGATCCATTCTTCAGGTAGAACATTATTTGTTGGATTAAAACTCTTTTTTCCATTATCCCAATCAGAAAAAATCAATTCATGTAGAAAATTAATTCACATATTTATTTTTTATTTTCAATTGACAATTTTTCTTCCTAGAATTATAAATTGTTTAATTATTTTTTGATCCTTTTTATTCTTTTGTGATCATAGTTTACTTTGAGAATGGATCAAATAAAACTCAAATAGAAACTGATGTTTGTCTGATCTATTTGTTTCTTTTTCTTTTATCCTCTATTATTCAAATGATCTTCATATTTATTATATTTTAATAATATTTTGATTATACCAATAAATTAATCAATGTATAATCAATATTTGGGGCAATGGATCTTTTTTTTGGGTTCAATTATGGAATCAAAGGAATAATAATGGTGTCATGAGAGGGATAAAAGATTGGGTTTTGGATTGAGATTTATTTTTCAGAAGATTGATGTTTCAATTATGTAGTGTGATTGGAGGAAATTGTGGAGTGGATGACAGGCTATAATCCATCCATTGATGATGTTACAGTGGTTTCTATCCTCAGATCTAATATCTATGGTGAATTCTATGGTGGAATTGAAGTTGGTGTTGTGGAAGAAGATGCGTAATAGATTCTAGAATATCCATGTAAAAATTTTGGGAAATTTAGTAGTACAATAATTTTATATCTTTTTATTATCCATGAATTCGATATTATAGATTTAAATTTATTTACAGAATATTAGTTAACTTTTTATTTTAAATAAAAAGATTTATTTATAACGAAATTGGATTTTCATGCATTATATTATTTTATTTAAAAGATTTATTTTCAAATTATATAATTCTAACATAAAAAATAACTTCATTTTTTAATTCATAATTTCAAAATTATCTTAGGATGATATTTAGATAAATTTATGAAAAGTTTTATTTTTCAATGAATCATGATAGATATTATTTTTATTAAAAAAAGTCTTACTGTTTTAATCATTAAAAAAGTTAAATTTTATTTTAAAATGGTTTTAAAGAAAAATTAGTTCATTTATATTATAAATAATATAATTATGGTCTTTATAAATAATTTTATACTTGAATTTTGTAAAATATATATTTTTTACTTTAAAAAACATTGTTTATGAAAAATCATATTTAATTGTGTTTTATAGTTTTAATTTGAAATTAAATTATAACAATTATGTGAATTTATTTTCATAAAATTGATTCAATATTTTGAATAATCGTAATTAATTTTTAGTAATAAGTTCAAATTATTTTTTGTCCTAATTAATAGTTAAAGACATTGTTACCATGGTTAATTTTAAAACATTTTTATTGGGGGTTAAACATCAATGATAAGGGTTTAAATGAAAATGAAAATTGTATAATTTTTATTTTATGGAAATATTTATACCCTATAATATATAATATAATATAATGTACCATTATGGATCCATTTTTATGCATAATAAATTAATATTTTTTAATATTTTTTAAACTTCAATGTTTGTCATCTCTCTCACTTACAAAAGGACACTCCCTTTCCTTTACTATCCATACATCCAAAACATCTGGTTCATCTAATCCTTTCCAATTTACATCCCTAAAATCTCCACCAATTTCTTAGAGGCCATTTTATATCATAAAACCATTCTATTAAGTCATTAGGTATAAACCTAAAGGGGTCCTCTAATGATGTTCTTAACCGATCATTTTTGTTTTTCCCTTGTTCTACCTCCTTACCATATTATTCAAATTGATGAAATAATAAAACTAGTATATTTAATAAATTAAGATAATTTATGTTAATTTAGTAACCTATATCCCTATCACACTTATACCAAATGAGAAAGAAAACCATCATTTGTGTGTATAGAGGATAATCTCTCCGCAAACCGATGTAATTTTTTTCCATAAGGGCCTCTCATGACTTATTGTAAACATGTATTTAATATATATGTATATATATATATTGTATTCATTAAATATGTATTATTTAGTATATATAATATACCATGTAGGTTTTTAATTTTCTATCCATTTAGAAAATATATCGTCATCCGTGCATACGGGTGGATTACCACTTCCACGTAGAAATGTGATTCATTTTTCATAACTAGATCACATGGATGATATATATATATAATAATAACTAACGGTACAATATTTTATTTATAATATAATCATCATTATTTTAATATAAAATAACACTTACCACATTTTCATGTTGATCATTGAAAAATAGAAGCATTGCTTATGTCTGTGAATAGTCTACCATCTCTAACATTGTAGCATGGTTCATTTTTCATAACCATCATTCATGGGTGGGTTTAAAATAATAATTGGTGTGTAAAAAAGAAAATTATTCCATTATTATTATTTAGATTACATAAAAATGACCAATTTGAGTAAAGTCAACATATAGAAGTCAGTTTGGACATATGAGTCGAATATCATAAAAACTTCTGAAGTGAAATTATTTGTTTATAAAATTAAATATAACATGGTAAAAAATACAATAAAATAAATAAAAACATAATTTTTTTAAATAAATAAATAAATAACATTTTTTTATTTTTTTATAAGTTAAATAACATAGGTTATGATTTAGACTCAATATAGGGGACATTTAACTTAAAACATCATTCTAAATGTTTTAATGATTGTTTTTTTAAATATTTCCATGCCTACATTATTAATGTTATTTAACCAATGTATTTATAGGTCCATAAATTAATTTTTATAAAAATTTTATATTTCCTTTTTTACTTTCATTCAAAGGGTTTTACAAGGAATATTTTATCTAATTTTATATAGAACTTTTTGACTTTCCCTAGAAATGACAAAAGATTTTTTTTATTTTAAATTATATGAAATTAAAAGATTTTCCCACCACCAAAATAGTTATTTCATATTTTTTATCCTCTAATAGATTTTACATTTTCTTCAATGAAAAAACCACCTTTCTCTTTATTATGAGTTTTTAGTATTGAAAATATATTTTAAATATAAAGGGAATTTTGATATCGAAAATGTTTTACGTATGGGTTTCAAAGATTTTTTCAAGGATTTCATGATGAAAAAGTGAAATTATAATTTTTTTCTATTCATGATATGGTACATAATTAATTTATATGAAGTTGGGTGAGCCTGATATAGACTATATAATAGGTGAACCCTAATATAGTTCAACAAGGCATTGGGTAATGTTCTTTGTCTTTAACATCAAGAAGTTGAGAGTTAACCGGGGTGGTTTCTCCTAGGTAACAGGGGTCTTCCTTTTTCTGATATATGTTTAATATTGGTTATGAATATAATTATTTGTGTTTCCTAAAAGGGATATATTTTCATTCTATGGATTTTAATGGATTTATTTGAGAAAAAAATGTTTATTTTTCATGTGGATATGATTTATTTTATACAGTCAAAGAATATGGTGATAAATTTAATCATTTTTTGAGTTTTCATGTTTTTCATGGGGAAAATATATTATTTTATATTTGTATTCCCATGCCCCATTATAAATTTTTTTCATTGGGTTTAAGGATGGTTGTGATGTCCTGACCTAAGTTCCACTTACTGTTGCCCCAAAGTGGTTTTCCACTTGACCTTAGGAATTCATCCTTGTGCACCAGAGGCTATTGAATAATAGAGAGGTTATAATATGTAATTTGGGGAGACTATACCTCCTTTATCAGAGAAACACAACATTGGAATAAGTAATCAATGTCCAATAATAATAATGGATAACGAAGATGATACCAGAATCAATAAAGACCAACATCACATGAATATATGAGAAACAGGTAAAATAACCATATACAAAAATAATAGACATTTCATGTCATATATGTGTCAATTGTCTAATTTGGGAACTAGTAATTATACCAAATAACTAAATATATTTGATGAAAGATCTCCAAATCTTAATCCTCAATTTGGTGTATATAATCTAGAATCAAATATGAAAATAAAATCTATGATAAAAACCTATAATCCATATCAAATGAAACAAGATCCACAAAAACCTATATATATATATATATATACCATAGATAATTTAAAAAAACAATACCTCTCAAAAAAATAGGAATGGGAGGGATTGAAATCCAAATAATGAAGAGATTTCATACCTTAGAGGGTGATATCTCATTCACATGATATTATATTTGAGCTGGAAGAGGTTCAAGGGTCCTTCGAATCCTCCGATCAGGCTCCAAAAAAACTTATTTCTTATTAGGTAGATATGGGGTGATTTGGGATAAAACTTATGGGTTTGAGAATTTTAAAATAAAATTTTGGCCATTTAATTTTCCATGAACACGTTTTTTTGGGAGGGGCCACATGGTTTTCCAAACTGTGCACCCTATCTATGAACCCCTACTAATAAGGGTTACAGTTTTCTCCTAAGGAAAACATAGTTTTAAAAACCATGTTCCAACCTTATTATTCCCCTCTTTCAAGGATGCATGATTTCTAGGGGAGGGCGTATGATTTAGGCCTACCATACACCAACCATGCACTACCAACAAACCCTCCAAAAACATTCCAAACTCACCTGAAAACACCCACGACAAGCCTAAAAAAAGTATGATCAAAAAAATTTCTATAAGAATACTTATAAATGAGTAAGGTATATCACTATAATGGTTATGATCTTACAATATCCCCCACCATATAATATCTTATCCTTGAGCTTCACTGCCAAGAATCACTATGATTCTTAGATGAAACAATTGGGCTTTTGATCCCACATATATACTTACACCTCCCGTGTTGACTCTTGAGCATGTCCATGCTTCCATATAACCTTGACTAATGTCATGGTATTTCCTCGTAACAATTTTTCACTACGACCTAAAATAGTTTCATTCTCAAGATCAACATCATCAACATCGATCAAATTATAAGGTTCGGGGTGATACTAGTGAAGTTGTGACACATGGAAAACATCATTCATAAAAATATACATTCTCAAAAGATTCAATCTATAATCCATCAGTCTAATCCTTTCAATGATCTCAAACAGTCCAAAAATCTAGGTGCCAACTTGCCATGCATTTAAATTCAATAGTAACCCAATCTTGGTGATATGCAAAGGAATTCACGATCACCCACTGGAAACTCAAGGGGTCATCAACGTCAATCAGAATATGAATTATTTCTACTCTAATCCTTATATATATTTTTCGGAATCAATTAAACCTTTTTTCAATGTCTCCTTCATGAGACTCATTCACAAAAACATAGAATCACCTACTTCTATCTAGTATATAGGTGATCGGTATAGCCTGTCATAAAGATCCTCATATGTTGTCATCTGAATAGTAAAATGACAATTATTTTTATAATTGAAATCAATAAGATCTAATTGATCATCTCAAGATCCTCCAATTTTTATGAAATTTTCTCACAACATATCCTCAATCGATTTCTCGACTTTCTATGGGTGAAAATTCATACTCAAAAACACCTAGGTATCAAACACTTTCTATAATATTTTCTAGAATCATGTTGTAAAGAAGGAATCATAATTTAAAAATATACTCTATGGTACCCCATGATAATTTACTATCTTCTAAATGTATATATCCACCACTTTATTCACCATGAATGTCGACTTTATATGTAAGAAATTGGATACATTCATTAATCAGGACACAAGAACTAATATCATGTAATTCATCCAAGGAATCCTTGAAAGAACCACCATGAAGTCTATGGTAATAATTTCCCATTTCCATTATTAAATGGGAAATAGCTGGAAAAAACTACCAGGTCATTGATCCTCCACCTTTGCCTAATGTAAATTATAGAATTGTGTCACAAAACCTGCAATATTTTTTTTCATATCCAGATATCAATACTATATCTAAAGATCATGGTATAGTTTAGTCAAACTAGGATGTACTTCCCACCTTAAGGAATGAAACTCCTACATCATCTCCTCAAGCATATAGATAGTCACAATAATGTTGTTCCAAAAATTAATGAAATCGTCATCACCTATAATACAACTAGAAGGTTACTTCCCACCTTTAAGGATTCCATCAAGTATAAACACTATGGATCCTCAAACATCCTCTCCATGACTCGGTTCAGAGGTTTGGACTTGACTGATAAGTATATGATGGTCATGTTCTCATATACTTCTTAAACAACTACATGCATCTCATCTAGCAATTTCATCATCTTCAACTCAAAACTGGTCTCATGAACTACCTAAGTCTCCATCTTCCCACTAGAAGTTTTAGCAACACAGTTTCCATTTCCAGGAATCTATTCAATCTCAAAATCAAATCAATTCATATAATCAACCCATATCCACTTTTAAAGATTTAGATATCACTATGAATATATGTACTTTATGATTTTTTGGTCTGTATTCATAGTTAATGTTTTTTACAATAGGTAATGCTACCAATAATTTAAAGTATAAACCATTGAGAAAACATGAGATCATGCATAGGTTAATTCCATTCATGTGGATTCAATTTTGGAGACCCATACACCATGAATCGATATCCCTAGATAAAAACTTCTCCAAGTTCAATTTCAAAAACATCAAAAAACACAGTATACGCCTCCCCATCTCGAGTAGGATAAAAATTGGTGTGATAGTCAAACACATATTCAAGTACTAGAAGGAATTATCACTCGTTCTAGACCACTAAAACTTGAAATCCTTCATGGTTAAGCATGAATGTGGTTCTTCCAAGTGGGAAATGTCTTAGATGACCTCGAATAATAACCCACTAAACCCAAAAAACTACATATATAAAAACAATTATTGGTATACACTTATGAAACAACTACCTGATATTTCTTTGTGTCCATTGAAATAAATTCTTAAAAAATTATGTGAATCAAGAAATCCACCCTATCAATCTATAATTAACACTTATATATCTTCATGTATAGATGATTCACTCTTAGTGTACATAGAATGATGTGAAGATGTTGGACATGATCATTAAGAGTCTTTGAGTGGTATAAGATGTCATCCAAAAAACAACTAAAAACTGATTCACGTATGGATGGAAGATTTGGTTCACCAACCATATAAACACATTCAGAGCCTTCATCGGCCTGAACACATCATGATGAAATCATATATTCCATATCTGATTCTAAATGAATACCATGGCAGATCAGAAGGTATAACTCCCAACTAATGATACCCAATCTCAAGTCAATCATGTAGAGAAAAAGATATCCTCCCAACTGGAATAAGAGATCATCGATATGTGGAAGAGGATATCAGTTCTTCACTTTCAAACAGTTCAACTTGCGGTAATCAACACATAAAATCAATGTCTCTCCATCCTTCTTAGAAAACAAAACCGGAGGACCCCAAGATGATTACTTATATGAATAAATAGCTTACCCATCAACTCTTCTAGCTATGTATTAATATCTTAAAACTTTATTGGTTCCATTCAGAAAGGTGGAATGAAAATTGTTTAGCTCTAGGAATGAGTTCAATTGTGAAATCAAAATATCCCTCAAGTGGAGAATTTGAGAATTCCTCCTGAAAAAATTACTAAAACAAATCAAAAATAGGAGGAAAAAATCACCCTTTACACCCATATCATTCAAGAAAATATTATAAACTTGGGAAGTGAGATCCCCCATTTGGGAATGAAATCACCCACCATGACCTATCTATATATATCCTACCCTCCATGATGAATATAACTGGTACCCTATGGATATGTAAATTTTACTCTCCTATAGTAACAATTGATGTGATATTGGTATGATACAAACTAGTTCATACCCAAAATCGAGTCAAAACATAACATTTCAAGTATATAAAGGTCTCAATATAAATTATACTTAACAATATCGAGGGAAAACCCTTTGTATAATCAAATTTCCCTTGACTGTATTCAGAACGGTGTGTCAATGGGCGTAAATAGATATAAAAAAATGGGAGGATCTTGTATTAATTAAATTGAATGTAAGGATACAAGCTATAAGAATAGTAACTCTGACTATTAATGATCTAACTTCGTTGTCCAAATGAGAAGATTGAATTTAATGGAACTATCTGATTCCTATTCCCGGTGTTTTAGTCTAAGTCACATGGGCTGAACTTATCTATTGATAAGGGTGATCTTTCACCGATGTTCCACATCCACCCACTCAATTTTCATGACTAGAATAACTCAAACTTCCAAACTGATATAGGGTAGACTATCCCCTTCTAGTACTTTGATTCAAACTAGCTCCTCCGTAACTACCCATATATCCTAGGTTATCAGAGAACCTTTGTAAGTGACTCATCCTACTATAGTATGGACTCTCAACTGGTGGTCCTGCACCCTGGCTAGGAATGTGACCCATCCTACCACACTGGTGGACTATACACAGTTACATCTCTGAGTAACTAATCCTTCTCCATGGTTACTTTATTTTCTATTTACCTGGATGATGTTCTCATCGATACTACTCATACTCTTGGAATACATTCCTCCTGGTCATATAGTAGAAACTGCCAATAATCCACTAGAATCCTCATTCATGTCCCCCTTAGAAATGGGAGCCTCATTAACCACCTCATCAAACTTCTTTAAATGAAATATGTTATCTTGGGAATTAATCTCACATTTAAGTCCATCCTGAAAATGTTTCTCCATAGTTTCCTCACCTTCTTCCAAAGATAGATCAAAGTGATGAAAATTAGTAGTGACACCAATATAGTGTATCCTAGACATAATACCCATTTTCATCCAAATAAAATCTATTTCATTCTCTTTACTAAGCATCTCATTGTAAAAGTGTTCTTGGAACTTCTCTTAGAAGTCTTTCATACCATGTTCTCTTACTACCCATCCCGAGTATGAATATCCCACTAATGCTTTTATGATCCACAAAACATATTAGTAGACAATTTTACTCTCTTATCCACATGATTCTCTAAATGTTTAAGGATAATATGGATAGACTTACACTAGAAATCATCCACCTCAAGGAAACCCTATCTAGTAAAGGTTAGAGAGTGCTAAAATAAGAACACCTATGTGAGATCAAACAAATTCCACACATACCATCCAGGGTATCTTTCCAAAAACTTCATCATGCAAGAAAAGTTATAATAGAACATCTCTCCCACTCGTTCACCCAAAACTATTAGATCCTTCAGTATAACTTCCAAAAGATCATTTTCTATCTATGTCCTTTTGTTAACCTATCAACAATCCTTCTCATGGAGGCATGACTGTATAATTACAAACACATCTCTTAGGACACATAAAACATCATTAACCCGTATATATAAGAGGTATTCACATAATTTCCTAACAATTAATCCTATAAACATCACCACAAAGTCAAAACCAAGGAACTATCACTACCATCAACCATACCTCGCATAGTTCATGTATAACATATGGTAAACTACTCTCATATTTCAAAGTTTATAATTATAAACCTATTTTATCCATTTTAAATTACCATATTTATCATCATTTCAACCATTTAAATTTATCATTAATCACTATTTATATTAAATTATAGGAGTAAAAAATTCATTTTCATTTCAATAATTCACCCCAAACTTTGTTTTCTGTGCATTCTTAAAATGATGCATGTAATAATAAATCATGGGTTTATAGAATTATGAATGTATGCACAACTCTCATACTATACCAGGACACAATAGAAAAATGATAAAAATAATAACATCACACAATAAGTGCATCACTCATGATGAAATAACATTCAACTATAATAGAAAAAAATCAAGAATAAGAAGTCAACCCATGTTACTTGGATGTTCCCCCACACATGGGTTATCTACTCTCATGAATGAGATCTTGAACAAGTCCTGACTCATCCTAATATTCTATCTAAATTTTCAAAATAAAATAAATAAATAATGTAAAATAAAATAACAATTTATTTCACATTGTGATGCCATAACCTTGGTTCCATATGTCGGTTCCCTAAGCTGGTTCACCACATGACCTTAGGAGATCCTCACCATATAGAAGAGGTTTCCTACTAGCAGTGATGGTATTATATGTAAAGTGGGGAGAATATACCCCATTTATCAAATAATCATAATAGAACTATGAATAATCAATAGCCAATAATAATAAAAAATAACAAAGATGATACCTGAATCAATAAAGACCAATACCACATGAATATATCCAAAACAGGGAAAATGACCATAAACCAAAACAGTAGACATGTCATCTCAGATATGTGTCATGTGTCTAATGAAAACCCAAAATAAGACACACTAAAAATTATAGTGTGGGTCCAGACATCATTTAGGGTTCCCTCATCCATGCCCTATACAGAATCTCATTTATGTAATCTAACATAGGTCTCTTTCCCTTATCCTATCTTGTAAACATAATGTCTATTCAGGTATCGATCAGAAAACCCAAGTAGAGTGTGAGTACATCCTTATAGGCCACCACAAACAGTGTATAAAGTAATATATAGTCTACAATTTTTTATAAAGTTGTATAAATGATAGAGAACAAAAGAAAAATTAAACATGTTTTACATATATTATTCTTTAATTGAAAACATCATACCTGCTTCAGCCCATTCCAGAGTCTGAATAATATACCATAGGAATATCAAAATTCCTTTTCTCATGGGTTATAATTATTAATTTAATTTCAATTTCACATTCAAACATTAGGGAAGAAGAGCAGTATTCTAGAACTCCATGGGTATTTGCAGCAGCAGTCCCTGGCCCACAACTCAGTGATCACAAATAGATATATATATATATATATCACTCATGGGTCTAAAGTATTGGTCTGGAACCCTTTTGAGTAGAATTACCTAACTCTAAACTCATTGATTAGTCAATCATAAATATCACATATCATGTATCTACATTCATAACTCATTTATCATCCATATTCATCATTTATTTCACAAGTCATTAACCCTTATTGGTAAAGATAATCAACCCTTTATATCCTATTATTAAATATGAATCTTTAATTTAGTTAAATACAATAACCTATTGTTCCCATTTTTTAATTCATAAATAAGCAATTTAATGTATCGGTATAACACATGGGTTTACAACAAGTCTCGTCTCACAATATTCAACGGGTCTAATGAGACCCATAAATCATTTCACATTCATATGGGAATTAATTAATTAATTTAATTTAAATTTTAATTTAACAAAATGGTAAATAAATGAAACAAATACCAAACATGAATACAAATCAAGACTATTAGAATTATAAATTTTACAACCTACCTTAATATCATTGATTAATACTTTCCAAATATTAATCCTCAAATTGGTGTAGAATAATCAGAATCACAACAACAACGAAGATATTGTATCAAAATCTTGAAGTAAGATCCAAAGAAATTTGATCCATCAAAACCTAGATATATCCAGTCTATAATGGAGGAAAAAATAAACCCTCTTTAATGATAAATAGGAATTGGATATAGAGGAATCCCAATGAGGAAGATATTTCATATCGTAGAGGGTTCGATCTCATTCACTAGATCTCCAAATGACACCAGAAGAGCTTATAGGGGTGTTTTAATCATCTGGGGAGCCTATAAAATCAAAGGATTTCATATTAGGTCAATATAGAGTATTAGGGATAAAAATTTTGGGTTTTAGAATTTTAAAATAAAATTTTATGGGTTTAATTTTTTACAGACACAGTTTCCTCGGCGGGGTCACATGTTTTTTCAAACACAACACACTAACCATGAACCCCTAGTATCTTGGGTGAAAGGTTTATCCTAAGTCGGAATTTTTTTTAAAAAAATGCACAAAAAGGCAATTCCCCACTATCTTGGATGCATGGTTTCTGGGGGGAGGGTACATCATTTGGGAAAACCATGCGCTAACCATACACTTCCCACAAACCCTCTGAAAACCCTCAAAACATACCTGAACAAACCCAATTCAATCCTCAACCAAATTAAACTCAAAAAAAGTGTAAAATAATACCTAAAACCTAGTATGTGATATATCCATAAAATTTAGGATCTTAAAATGGGTTAGGAAAAATAATAATTCCATTTGAAAGTCATGAGGGTTTTTTATAAATTTAGAACATGTTTCATTATATAAGTTTTTGTATTGTGGAAATATAGATACCGAGAAAAAGTGTTCACTTTTAAAATATAGTGTTTTTACATAAGTGTTATAACATAATTATGTTAAAATATAAACCTAAGTGTCAATTTATAATTAAATAATATGAATTGTAGTCTAAGGTCAGAAGATTATGTAATCTTTAAGGTTATGTCCTTATAGTTGGTATCAGTTAAAAGGTTTAGATAATTTTAGTGGTTAGGATAATATAAGTGAACAATTTTAAATAGAATATAATTTTTGGATATCATGATATTGAATATAATGATTATAATGTTTCTTTATCTAGCCTATATCTATTCAGAATGGTTTTCCATAGAGGAAACAAACAAGCTAAAGTAAGAATTTATCAGGAGGACAATATACTTGTAAATCATCATCCTATAATGATTTTAAATGTAATTGAGAAATAATATACAGTTATGGATCAGTACAAGAAGCCTATAAATGGTTTTTTCATCCTTCTTAGAGTGTAAATAGATTTACCAAATAATAACATGTCATTGGTTGATAATTTTCTAACATAACACCCTCCAGATTTTAGTGGAACATCAGATCCAATGGTAAAAAATGTATGGATCAATGCCATATAAATGATAATTTATGTTATAGGATTTTCAAAACCTAAAAAGATAACTCTTTCCATATTTCATTATGAGTAAAGCTTGTCAACAGTGGTCATTGGTTAATAATAATAGAGGGGGAGGTCAATTTAATTCCATGTGTTGAGTCACATTTAAGAAATAATTTTAGGAGAAATATTTCACTAAATTTGTTTTAATAAATATGGATAAATAATTATATGAATTGAAAAAATTAGAATATTCAATAGTTATATATAAAGTAAATATTATATGATTTTCTAGGTATTCATGAAATTTTATTTGGGGGCATGGTAGTAAAATTAAAATATTTTACTCAAGATTGAAACCAAGTATGTTTATATGACTAGAATTAATAGAATTTAAAAGTTATTACAGTGTTGTTCATTATGTTAAGAATTTTGAGATTGATTTTTAGATAACTTATATACCTCATGATGAAAATATTAATAAGTAGTCAAGGTGACAAGGAATAGAGAAGTAGTCAACTAAAAAATTTAGAGGTAATCCCCTAAAAAGATCAAAGTTTGGTAAAAAAACATTTCAAATAATGTTTGATAGGATTTGGAAAATGTTACTAGGGTGGTAAGATTTGCTATAGGCGTCATGGATACAAAGAAAAGAATACTAGATAATCCAAGAATGGTGTAAAATATTTCCTACCACCAGTGATATTTTTTAATTGTAATGAGTTGGTACATTATAATAATGTGTGTCTGAAGTACTCAAGGTGGAAATAATCATGATGGAATGAAAAAAGGTGTGGAAAATTACATTCTACTACTATAGTAGATGTTTGTTTATCTAATGAGGTTTTAAAAGGTAAGTTACTTGTTTATTCAAATTATGTCAATTACCTATTTTGAATTTCTATCTTTACATTCCTTATTTCTGAGAAATTTTAATATAAAATATTAATTTATCATTATGAAAGGAATATATAAATTTTAGATAAAAATATAGGTGGGTGTATTAAATAATACATTATCTCTTAACAATCATCATATTATTATTAGTGGGATGGATTTTCATGGAAATCTAGTTAAAATTTCGATAGGGGAGTTTTATATTATTCTTCATATGGATTAGTAGTTAGTTAATTATTATATGATAGATATAAAATCTAATACATTTATATAAATTATTTCATAACTTTGATAACATGTTAGGAAGTCGATATATTTATTTGAGATGGTAGTGAAAGTTACCTAACTAATGTTTTTGAAAATAATAAAAACTACTCAAATTAGTGATATTATAGTTGTTAATGAATATATGTATGTTTGTATTCAACAATTGACTAGTTTTATTCCTGATCATTAGTTTGAGTAAATTGTTGATATAATTCCTAATTTTATGTCATTTTCAATACCCCTTTATCGAATGGATCAAACAGAACTTTTGAAATTTTAAATTCAGTTTCATGAGATACTAAATAATGGTTTCATTTATCCTAGAAATTCATCTTGGGGTGTTACGATATTATTATTTTTTAAAATATTGTAAAATAAGACTAATGATTGATTATAGAGCCTTAAATAAAATCATTGTTAAAAACAAGGATCATTTTCCTCATATTGGTGAATTATTTGATTAGCTCTTGCGAGGAGAGTATTTTTGAAATATTAATCATAGGTTTGGATTCCATTAGTTTAAGTTGAATGATAGAGGTATTTAGAATATATAATTTCATAATATATAATATATATATGAATTATGATTTTGTACCTATTCCCTTTGGGTTGACTAATGTTCTAGATATATTTATGAATCATATGAATTGAGTTTTCTAGCACATTTAAGAAATTTTTATGGTTGTATTTACTAATAATATACTGGTACACTTTAACATTCATGAGAATCATGAAATAAACCTAAATACTATATTTTTAAACCATAAAAGATAATAATATATACATAAAATTTTGTTAGTGTGAATTTTGGTTGAGGAACAATTTAAATATTTAAGAATATTGTTTCTAAAATAGAATAAGTAATAACCTATTAAAAATAAAGTTGTTGAAGATTGTAAAATCCTTAAAAATGTTAATGAAATTCATTGTTTTCTAAGATTAGTGGGTTAATGCTAGTTTTTTCAGAAAACATTTCTCAGTTCCCTAGCCCATTAACTTAGTTAACTAAAAATGAAGTTAAATTGATCTAGGAAAACGAGTGTGATGGTTGTTTTTGGGAACTAAAAAGAAGAATCACAAATTCTCTAGTTTTGGAATAACCCTTTAGAAATAGTGAATTTTTCATCTATAATAATGCTTCATTGAATGGATTTGTCAGTGTAATCATACAAAAAATGATTAGATAATTTTTTATGCTTCATATTAACTGAAGCCTCATTAGTTAAATTATCCTAAACATGATCTGAAATTAATTTCTCTGTCATTTTATTTAAAAAATTTGTTTCACTACTGGAAATATGGGCTTTATCAGTACTAGAGAATTCTATTTATAGTGCTAAAAATCACTATTAATCTCAGCGAAGATAAGGGGGTCTATTTTATCAGTTGTAAAAAGGTGCTAATAAATGGGTCCTTTATCTGTGCTTTTTTAGCGCTGATAAAAGTTAAAAAAACATTAAAAAAATAAAAAAAGATTTCTAAAATTTAGGGAGGGGCTTCAACAGCACTTGAACCCCCCCAACTACGCCCCTCCCCACCCCAACCCACATGCCCCCCAACCTTTAACAGTGCCCCACTCTTTAATAGTGCTATCCCTTATTCCACCCGTGCGCACGACCTACCTCCCCTGAATTTGAACTCGAGACTTGTTACCTGCGCACGTAAGCCTTTACCACTCCACCATATTTCATTTCTCTTCATTTATTAATATATTTATTTATTTATATATATATATAGTTATATTTACTCGTATATTAATATATAATTATATTAACAGATATATAATTATATTAACATATATATATTTATATTAACATATATATATTTATATTAATATATATATATATCGATATATTATATATATATAGTAGTATTTATTTATTTATTAATATATTAATATATATTTATAAGATCAGTTTTAAATACATTTATAAAATATCCTTTTTTGTGTGTGTTTGTAAATAGATAAATACATATATACAACACACACACACACACATATATATAATATCTGTATATGTATGTATAATTATACAAATTTATATATATTTACAAATATTATATATTAATATGTATATACATATGTTTAGAATGTATAGATAATATGTATCGGTTTTTCAATATAGACACATGCACACACACATATATATACAAGAACACATTATATAGGTATATTATTATTCATATATTTTTACTTTAAATAAAATGGATATTTTATTTTTTAGATAAGGCTTATATATTAAGAAATATATTTTATATGTAAATATGTTTAATTATTTATGTATAAAAATAATTTTTTTATTTTTTAATAAATAAAATGTATGTATATATAGTTATATATTTTATTATAAATAAAATTACATTGTGAGAAATGATAACAAGACCCGAAAACCTAAAAAACAGGTGAAAAATGAAGAAACCCTAAAAACTCGTAAATACAATCTGAAAGTCAAATAAACCCTAAACATAGGGTAACGACAAAAACTTCTAATCCAAGAGTCATTCAAGCTCCGTGACTAGTCAAATCAAAGATCATAAAATTCTTTTTAATTTGATAGATGGTGGAGGCTGAACACACAGGTAGATCATAAGTTACAACTATTTGAAAAAACAACAAACAAGACAAAAGTGATAGAAATAGGGGATTGAAAAACCTAACAAATAGCAGAGTCACTGAAATGGGCATAACTTCTGGTCCAAGTGTCTATTATAGCTCCGTGACTAGTCAAACTGAATCTCATGGAATTAAATATGATATAAAAGGTGTAATAGTCCAAACATACATACTGATCTGGTGTTATTACCATTTTAAGAAAAACATGAGCGGGCATCGGACACAGAAATAGATTTTTGGTTGCATTATGATTGGTTTTTGGGGTATTAGTGTCTATGAAGTGATTGGAACTTTGTTTTAGTCATGCTTATTCATATATCTCTTCACTTCCTTTGATTTGATATGTGGTAGAGACTAAATGGTCACCTGGAGTGAATGTTATGGCCATTTGAAGTTGGAGTTTTTTTAGGGTGGTATAACTGATATATCTTCCGTTCTTTTGATCATATTTGGGTTTTGATTGGACGTGTTCATCACTAATCTCACAGAATTCTATTTTACTGGTCTTAGGGCTCAAACAGATACCTAAAACAGAAGTTATGGCTATTTTAGTGAGTTACAGGTTTCTTAGGTTTTTAGGCGCTAGGATGGTTGCTCAATTTCAAACAATCATAACTTTTGATTCGGGTGTCTGTTTTCGCTCTACCACATATGAAATTGAATATAAAGAAAATATCTACACTCTGATGACCACTTGAAGCCCTTATCACATTCATAGATGCTAAAAAAAGATCATAATTACTCCCAATGGTCATATGTTCTACTTCGAGTGTCTGTTTTCCATAACTTCTACTACGAGTGTCTGTTTTGCTTCTAACACATATGAAATTGATGCATGAAAATAAAACATAACTCTAGTGACCACTAGAACACCATTTCATTTTCTTCAATGCTTGAAAAGGCCCTCAAGCCTTCCAAATGAACATAACATCTTCTTTGGGTATCTGTTTTGCATCTACCACATATCAAATTGATCTAAAACATATTTAAAAATATATATTATATTTATATAAATATAAATATTATTATATATAAATATATTTTTTTAAGATTTTTTTTGAAATATACAATTTATAAGCACTAGGAAGAAAAGCGTTGATAAATCCCCACAACCCTTTATTAGGGATACTAAAAAAAGAACAGATAAAGGGGGCCCTTTTAACATTGCTTAAAAAAAGAACTCATAATGGGGGTGCCTTTATCAGCACCAAAAAAAGTGCTGATAAAGGGTCACTTTTAACATCACTTTTTTGTCACTATTAAAAGTATCCTTTATGAGAACTTTTTTAGGGCTCATAAAGGTACCCCCTTTATTAGAGCTTTCTTTTAGCACTGTTAAATGGTGGCACTACCAAAAACTAATTTTTTGATAGTATTTCATAATTTATATCTATTATTGTGTGAAACTTATATTTATAACAAACATTTGAAGTATATATTTTCATAAAAATAGTTAAACATGAGAAAAATAATATGGATAGAACTAATTAAGGATCATGACTCTATGATTCATTAATATCTTGGAAAAGAAAAAAAAACTGACTGATGCTTTGAGTGAGAAATATAATTCCATATTAACAATATTAAATTTTCAACATAAACAGTTGGATAATTATTTAAATAATTTTTTACTTGGAATTGTGTATGATGGAACTTACTGTTTTTTTCTTCGAGTTTCAGTGTGGTCAATATTGTTAGAATGAATTAAGAAATCTCAAAAGGAGGGTCATGTTTTATATAAAAAGGCTGAGTCTATTTATAAGGGAACGTTTCTAGAGTTTTATGTTGATGAACTAAGTGTTATTAGATTTGTAAAGAAATTATGTGTGCCTTATAATTCATAATTGAAGAGGGGATTGTTTAATTATGACCATAGGTCACCATTTTCCATTCATCTAGGAAGTATAATGTTGTATAGAGACCTTTGAGTGTATTACTGGTGGTATTAAATGAAAAAACATATTGCTAAAATTCTAATTAAATGATTTAATTTTCAAAATGTTAAAGTAGAGAGAAAATTATATAAGGAAATTCTTCATCCTTTTCTAGTTATGAAGTGTAAATATGAAAATATATCAATAGATTTCATTGTATATTTTTATAGGCATCACAATGTAATAATTTGATTGGGGTTGTTGTTGGTTGACTAAATAAATCTATAAATTTAGTTCCCATTAGAGATACTAAGTCTTTAGATTATATTTCAATACTATACCTAAAGGAGATAGTTAGACTACATGGATTTCTTATATTTATTGTATATGATCATGATCCTAGGTTTAATTTAAATATTTTGGATAGGACTTAATAAGTTGTTGGCTACTAAATTAAATTTCAACAAAAACTTTTCCTCGAAAATTTGATGGACAATATGAGTACATAATTTAGAACTTGGAATATATTGTTTAATATTTTTCAATATATTTCTAGGGAAATTTTTATTATAATATTTCATTATTTGATTATTCTTATAATAACAGTTTTCATTACACTATACAAATCGAGTGTTTTGATCCATCATATTGAAATAAGAGTTGGAAACTAACATGTTGGGATCAAGTAGTTGAAAGAATGTTATTAGGACAATTGTTTTTTGAAAACATTTGTGGTAAGGTGAATAGTATACACAAACATATATGGACAACTAAATGCAATATTTTTTTTATAGATAACCAAATAAAATATCATTTTTTACGTTAGGTGATCATGTTTTTTCATAAAGTATCTCCATAGAAAAGTGTTATGTTTTTTTGTAAAAACATACAGAGAAAAACATGGGTCATTAATCTATTTTAGATCCCTTATAAGTTTAGACTAGTTTCCCATCAAGGATCCTTTCCTCTGATTTTATCTCATGAATATAACGTATTTCATGTTTTGTTGTGATGAAAATATGTTCCAGATGAATCCCATATTTTTATCCCAATTGTTTTTCAGTCAAAAGAAAAAAAATTATTATGAGGGAGTGCCTTTTTGAGATTATTAAACATAGATATTTGGTTATATAGAATAAGGTGATTCTCCAAGTTAAGGATTTGTGGAAAAACAAAATTATTTAAGAAGAAAAAAGGGCCCCTACTTATTTCCAATATCCCCTATTTTATCAAAACAAATATAGAAAGGCTTTAGGTATAAACATAAATGGTTCGTTTGAAGAAGATGTATTGTTCTTACCTGAGTGATTTGCATTTATTTCTTCTTATACAACCTTGAAATATTATTAAAAATATATATAAATAATAAAACTAATAATCTCCATATAATAATATATTTTTATTTTAATATAATAATCTATATACATATCCCTCTTCCATCAAATGGGAAATGAAACATTGTTCGTGTGTACGATGGACAACCGCCTCACGAACTGATGTAATTTGTTTTCCATCATCGTCTCTCACAGATGGTTATAATGATAGATTTAATATATATAATATTAATTATTTATTTATCATTATTTAAAGATAATATATCATATACTTTTTTACCTTTCCATATATTGAAAAATTATAATGTAATTTGTGCATACATGTGGATTATCAACTCCATGAAGCGATGTGATTGGTTTATCATCTCCACATCACATGGATGATATTTTTTTTATGTAATGATATAATATGATATTTATGATATGATATTCATTATGTAAATATATAATAATTCTTACCTTAATTATATCATTATCATTAAGAAATGGAAACATTAACCATGCATATGTAAGGCCTAACGTCTCCATTATTGTGATATAGTTCATTTTTCATTACGATATTTCATCGGTGGTTTTTGAAAATAAAATTGATATATAAAAATGATAATTATTTAATTTTTATTAATCTATAGATGATTGTATAACTAACTCTTTGACCATAGCTGACTTAGCAAAGTTATTTCAGGGAGATGAGTAGAATATCACCAAAACATATGAATTGATATTAATTATTTAAGAAATTAAATATAAAATGGTAATAAATAAAATAAAATGAATAATAAATTTGAAAGGGTCGTTAATAAAGTAAATAATTAACTTAATTTTATTGTTTAGGATGATAAATAATGTTTATGATGAGTCAGAACCATGTTATAAGACACTTTCACATAAAACCTAGTTTTATATGTTTTAAAGAATTATTTTTTAAATATGTGCCTTCCATGTTCATATTACTAATATTATTTTATGAATGTATTTATATGGAAATAAATTAATATCATTCTAAATTTAATATTTTTTTTAAATTTCTTTCAATGTTTTTCTAAAGTAACATTTTTATGTATTTTATACATAACATTTTGTCTTCCTTTACTAAAGTGAAAACAAATTCTTTCTAACATATACAACACCAAAAAAAAATTTATTACACCATAACCATTGTTTTAATTTTTTTTAATTTAAAAGATTCCATGATTTCATCGAAGAAAATTCATATTTTAATTTGTTCTGTTTATTTTATTTTTCGAAATTTGTTATTAAAAATAAAGGGTTTTTTAGTTATCTGAAAATGTTTTTCATATGGTTTTTCAGTAGTTTTTCAAGATTTTTATGATAAAAACATCTAATAAATAATTTTTCATTCATGATATTGTACTTGATAGTTATAGATAATGATAGTTGAGATCATTAATGTTTAAAATATTTATGAGCCTGATATGACTTATACGACTGTTATGCCCCATTATAGCTCTCTAATGCATTGTGTAATATTCATTATTGTTAAATAAAATAAGGAGGTAGTTAACTATAAAGGTTTATCCAATGAATTGAACTAGGATCCAGTTACTTCTGACATTATTTTAACATAGGTTATTAATATAATGTTATAAGTTTCCTAAAATGGTTCCTATTTTCTAGTTATTGGTTTTAAAGATTTTATTTAAGAAAAATTATTTTTTTCTTATGTATTTGATTTATTTAAAACATTCAATGAATATAGTGTTAAAGGTAAAAAATTTATGGGATTTAATGTTTTTTAATAGTCTAATGGATTTTATTTTTTTATGTCCCTTATTTAGATTTTTATGCCCATCCAATGTTTTTACTGTTTTTCACAGGGTTTATAGATGTGTACAAATAAATAAGAATTCAAGCTGAAATTCATGTAGTTTTTTCATGAAAAGAAAATATACTTCATTTTAAAAGTTTTATATTGTGGTAAAAATGGATACTAAGTAGAAGTGACCACTTTATAACATAAGGCATTATTATATAAGAGTAATAAATTCATTCTATAAAAATATAAACCAAAAATATATTTGGTAATAAATGAAAGTGAATAATAGTATAAAGATATTAGATTATGTTATGATTAAGGTCGGGTCCTTATAATCTGTAATAACCGAATATAAATGGAATACGGTTTGAAAAAACACATGTCGTGTACAACCCTTTCTATAATTGATAGGGTTTTTTTGAAGATAGATATCACATTCACCGTGAACATTAAAAATCTTGTGACCCTTCATTGGTGACTCTACGTGTATGCCATGGGTACATGGGTATGGACCCATTCAATGGTCATGGACACAACTGGCATACACAAACATGACCAGTATACATGGGCATGACCAGTATATATGGAAATGACTAGAGTACAAAATAATGGTCCAATGTACCTGGGGACATGCTTGGACTTAGGAAAATTTGGATTAGATAGGACATAATGTATGTTCTATATAAACACCGTGTACTGTATACAGGATAAGTTGAAGCCCCCATTTTATTCAGTCTAGTTGTGTATCATTTGGGTATCGCTTAGTCCATACCCATGTTGGTACAATGTGGTATACCTTCCTGACCATAGTATGAGGGATCCGATATATTATTTAGTTCTAGATAGAGTTAGGTATCCATATTTTTGGCATGGGGAGTGATATTATAACATTCATCACTACGTTGTGTCAGATATTCCATTACCAACTTTTATTGTGTACGATATATATCCTAGTGGAATACTATACAGAGTGTTATGTATTACCCGCATTCCCTATATGTGGTCCCCTATTTATGTATAAAAAACTACTGAGTTCCAATTTATACCTCTTTATGGTGATACCTAGTAGACATAGCCTCTTCGATGATAGAAATCAGTGATAGCAAGGCTCGAGGGGTGAGTTATCACATTAAGAATTACCATTACTCATCGAGTGGAATATTATAGTTACTATGTGGGAATTAAATTATGTTGAGACTTGAGGGTATATCCTTGAGAATGTTTTTGTTTTTTATCATCCCTTATTATGATCTAATTCCATTTAATTATTTGTTTTTGGTGATTTTTGGACTTTTTATTGGCTATGTTTATACTCAACCCTATTTAGAATCTTCCCGCATGTGTCATGTCTTAAGAAGATGACATGCCTTTTTATGGAGTCCTTGGAAGACCATAATTGATTGGATCATAGTTACACTAAACATACCACATTATGTTCTACAAGATATAATTTGACAATAGTCCCCTTTTTTAATATGTTATAATCATTATCAGTTTTTTGGTGGGATTTAATTTGGATCTCTTACATTCTGGTACACATTTTTTACTATAATCTTGGATTAGTTTTGTGCACTCATATTTCAGCTATATGTTTCCTTTAACATTATATTTTTATTTAGAGGTGTGTGAATGTGTATATGTTTCTTAGGATAAGGCCTCCCATGTGTGAGATATGCCTACTTGGTACTGGTCACCAACCCCTGGCCTATTGAAGGCAAGCTTGGGGTGTCACATGTTGTCGTCCTGGTGTTCCCCAGTCGGTTGGTTCATGAAATAGTAGTAGAAATGTGAAACATATTAGGACTAGATAATAGATATAGTCGATTTTTGATGTTTGGTTTGTTAACTAGGGAAATAATGTTAAAGTATCTTGTGTTTTCTCTCAGTCCAGGGAACCCAATGATAGTGAAATGACCAACATATCCATTCAACATAACACTGATAACTTTATTTTTGACTCATATATATAAGATCTATTTATATAGAAAACATAAATACAATAATAATAAAGGGATAGGTTATGGATTCCATGTACATCACGAGTCATCTCCTCATATATACTCTTTTACAATGATACATCATGGAACTTTTTAGGATGACTCCATGATAATAGCTAACAAGGATTTCATTATTGGATTACGATGATTACCCACATAGAAAGGAGGCTTCAATTCAAGGGAATGTAAAGTAGTTGGATCCCCCAGTTGGTTTTCTAGTTTTACCTCTATATGTTGAGAATTTGGTTTCTTTGAAAGAACAAAATTTTTATATTTACATATTTAGCTCACTTCACGAGCTACATAGGCAAATAAACCATAGGATTTGGGGAAATCTATACCCCGAAGTGGAAGAGGACTATATCAATGCAGTTGGGTTAGTTTTCTACATCGTTTGTACCCCTCACTATCAAATGGTGGCCTTAGAAATGAGCCTTATCAATAGACCCATAGGTGGATAGTGATTCTTGATTATTTAGATGCATAAAGAGTAGAATCCCACTTAAAAAAGTTTAATCACAACTTTAGAGAGTAGTTTTAGCCAATGATTTTTTTCATAGTGTGTATCCAAGAGATATTTGATCTCCGATACAAAAGTCTGTTAGTCACAATGTATGCATAGAGGTTAACTAACCTCTTTTAATACTCTATAGACATGGTTCGTGCTACGTAATTTCTAGTACTGAGCCTTGAGTGTAGAGTTTTCTGAGATATATGAGCTGGAGTAAAATGAATATCTATACCTTCATTTATTAGGGTGTTAGAGTGTTCCTTGGTGTTGGATATTTTTCTAGCCGAGAAACCATTGACAGTTGGTTTTGAAAAGGGGAACCCTAGAGATGATACTTAGATAACTAGTAGTTGATAATAGAATCAAATATCCATGGATGTGAGGGGTTTTTAGAGATAGTCTCTATATAAAGGTTTTGGATTCTAGGGATCTCGGGATGGTTCTGTTCAGATAAGGGAGACACGATTCTATGTTGTTGATGGATGGGCATATATTTCATGGTATTTTATGACACCCCATGTAGATGATAAGAAGACAGTTTATGGATCTCCCAGAGATAGTTAGTATCTAGATCATGGAGTTTTGAATGGTGGTAGACTAGGTAGTGGTTCCGGGAGAGTATTTAGGGTCTCCAACATTTTGATATGCTTCCACCACCACCCCTAGGTGGTCAACACAGGCCTCATTGATATTGTGGTCAGGGATGTGGGTAGCTATAAAAAATGGAGGACGTTGATCCAGACACTATAGGGATGATTTGAGGTATTATATGTGTCTTCTAAAAATTACTTACAATGTTTATAGACATAATCACGAGACACTTTTTTATTTCCATGTTCCTTTTCGATATCTAGTAATTCCAATGAAGTCTTTGGATCGACCCTTGCATTTGGAGAACCTTGACAGGTGAGATTCAGCGATCACACACTTATACTGATAGAGTGACCTAACCCCTGGAAGGGAGAGATTGTTATGAGATTATTTTATTGAACTGATGAGGTATTATGATTTCATTATATATATGGAATTTATCTCTATGTTTTATACATATATTGATAGTTTTAGGTGGAGGATGTGGAGCATCTGAGTTGATCAGATGATTTTTTCCTTCATGGGAAAGAACAAAACTCATGAAAGGAAATATTGGATTTTATATAGTAGGATACAGATTATTACTCTACAATTGTCTAGTATTACCATTCCATTAATATATTTTATTATCTTTAAACTCCCAATAGTTGTGTCAGAGTATCGGGACATCTTCTCTGAGATATTTTGAGATTAACTCCCCACCAAGATATTGACCTCTAAATAGACCATAACCAAAGGACTACCTCAATATCTACACCAACATATCAGTTAGCCCATGTTTGGATTTAAGAGATAAATGTGTAGTTGGAGGGTTTTAAGAGGGAGGGATTTATCAAACCCGATGTGTCCCATAGGTTTTTTTGGTGATGTTCACTAAAAAGGTGCATGGGATCTTGGGGTTATGTGTGGATTGTCATCACCTCAATCAGCTGTCTATCATGGATAATTATCCACTTTTAAGAATTGATGACCTCCATGACTAGTTGAAAGTGGTAAGGTTCTTCTTGATGATTGACCTCTAGTCAAAGTATCTCCATATTTTAATGTGAGACTAGGATATAAAAAATACATCCATTCAATGTCACTTTATTCACTAAGAGTATTTGGTAATTCCCTTCGGCATGATGAAATCCCCAATGGTGTTCATGGGATATTTGAACCAAATCTTTCATCCCTTCCTAAACCAGTCTATGGAAATCACCATTGATGACACCCTTGTGTACTTGATGTCATAAGATTTTCACCCGAGACACTTAAGGATGGTTCTAGAAATACTTTTAGAGAACCAACTATATAGAAAAATCTCAATGTTTTAATTATAGATTTTTAAAGGTCCACTTCTTGGGACATTCCATCTCAAAAGTGGGTTTAGAAGTGATCCTAATAAATATTGACTTAATTCTAGTTTGGGAGCCACCCTAGAAACTGACAGATGTAAAAAGATTCTTTGTGTTGGAAGGATACTACTTGATATTCAATCCTGATTTATTTAGGATTTTGGCCCCCAAACTACTTTGACCTGTATGTCACAAATGGTCCCCCATGCCCTTTGTCGTGACTACTCAATGCCTACCTTCCAAAGGCTAGGGGCTAGCGAATGGCACTAAAAAGGCATATACCAAAAAGGTAAGGCGTTTTAATTTAAACCAGTACACATGAAAAAAGATCAAACTATGCAAAATTAAACACAAAATAAACCAAAACTCTCACCGAGACACCTACAGATAGTATTGTAAAACTAAAAAGAAAAAGTTCCCAGAATACAATCCCAAAACCACAAAGGAAAGTACAACTTCCATGGTCCATCCACTCGAGACCCTACATTAAGTGTAGGTGAAGGTAGATGCCTGTAGTCATATGAGTATATCCATCCGTCCCGCCTCACTGAGTAACACCAGGTCTCGGACCACCAAGGGTTCCGTCAAAGTTTCAATCACCTGCATGAGACATGACACGTGCGGCTGAAGCCCGTGAAGGGGTGAGTAACATAGTACTAAGTAGGTACCCCAAACCACAATGGAAATACCATGAATAAGAACCACACAACAAGATCACATAGAAAAATAAGATAGAAAAGAAATATCACAACAGGCATAACTCAAAGTATAAAAAGTAAGATTTATCATTCACAGAGATGAATCATCTTGTACTATGGAGGGACTCGTCCTTGATTAGACCCTGAGGTCTACTCATCTATTGTACCACTGTGGTTCGCTCGACTACTAAACCACTGAGGTATGCTCTTATACTAAACAACTTAGGTACTCTTGTCTACTGAACCACTTAGGTACACTCGTATGATGAACCACTAAGGTTCGCTCATATGCTGAACCACTAAGGTATTCTCAAATTTTGAACCACTAAGGTACACTTGTACACTGAACCACCAAGGTACAATCGTATGCTGAACCACTCAGGTACACTCGTATGTTGAAACACTGAGGTAGGCTCGTATGCTGAACCACTCAGGTACGCTCGTATTCTGAACAACTGAGGTATGCTCGTATGATGAACCACTGAAGTATGCTTGTATGCTGAACCACTCAGGTATGATCGTATGTCTAACCATTAAGATAATCTCTTATGCTGAACCACTAAGGTATACTCATCATATATTTCATTTCACAGCCAGTCATAGGATTCCCTCTTTCAGTGTGCTTGATTCCAGGAGAATCATATCCTCAAGCCATCGATTGTAACATGAATATCACTGAATCTCATTTATAGTATTCCCAAGGGACTGACCTATCACAAGGGTCCCAACTCTGTAAATGGCACGTCAATCGGATGCCTAGTCTGAATGATATTGGTGTTTTAGTAAACAGGAACCTATTACATCTGATCACCGTCCGACTTGGTCGGACCGACCTAACCAACCCTACATGGGGGTCCCCCATGCGCCGACCAAGTTCTGCCGACCCGAACCGACCCCATTGAGTTGGGGCTTTCCCAAACCGACCCGGTTGGGTATGGTCCAACCTGATCCGGTAAGGCTATTGGGCAAGTCCCATTGTGCCTTTCTAGACCAAGCCCGGTTCGGCCGTGGGACTAGCCCAATAGGTCACCCAGTGACCCGATATGACTTAGTTAGACCGGTTTACTTCCATCTGGGCCGCACAGTGGCCAAGTTTCCTCTCCATCCCAGCCCGCATGGAAGTCCAGTTCTCCTCTAGCCCAAGCCACCCAGCGGATCAATTCACTCCCTTGGCCCGACCCGTATCGGCGGTCCGACTTGGGTCAAGCACAGATGCCCACTGGAATCTGGTTCACACAGCCACACGACCGACTAAGGCCGGCTGCTTCCCCTCTACATGCAGTCCAGTGTGGAATGTGTTACAATCTACGTCGCACCCAGCCCCACGGGTCCCTCTAACCAAAGCAGGGCCCGACTAGCGCCCCCCTGCACCGTTGTGACCTCTACTAGCTGCGACCTTTTCTACCTCGGTGCAGTACCTCCCTCCCATGACCAGCATCGACTTTGGAGTCAGTGGCCCTTGCCACCACCATGAACTTATGTCACTATCATGGCCCGCTTGGTCGCGACTCTCCCTTCTCCACCGAGAGATCCCATGCTGGTGGTCCTTAACCTAGAATCACCATCTCCCTCAGCCTCCTTCCAAGGTTAATCCACTGCTAAGGTCCTTCTTGGACCAGGGTTTCCATCACATCACAAAGAACAGATAAAAGGAGAGAGTAGAAGAACACGCGGAGGACAAAGAAAGGATGGACCACGACTGTTTTTTGTGTCGGCATGGTTTGTCCTGGTTAGGAGTCTTTAAAAAGGATAATAAAAATTTGAATCCACTTCCCATAATTCCCCACATGAAAATTCCCATGTCCCACAAAGAAGACTGATCCACGGGTAATTTTTTTAGTGGATTGACATGCGTTATTCATTTAGGAATAAGAATAAGGGAAGGTAATAACATAGAAAAATAAACCCCTACCTGGAAAAAGGATCGGTTTGTGTCAGGGTTCAATCATTTTTGGCGATCTGTTAAAAGACATCGTGGTCCATTGTCTCATTGACCTTTGATGCATGATCTGTTGTCCTTGGTGATTCATTGTTCATCATCATTCATTTCTCTCCAATAGAATTCCTCAAGAGCCTTAGAGAAATATATCGGGTCGTCCCCTGCTCCCATATATCTGTTAATAAACCTAAATGAGGAAACACATTTTATCATATATATTATGTAGTTTTTCCACTTCATTACCCAATTTTATTTATTAACTGAAATATTTTCCTCATCACTGTGTTGCAGGGAATCATTTTTTAATATAATAATAATTTTATGTTTGTTTTATTTTTCCTTAAAACCGAAAAAATTTAACATTTACCCTTGAACCATGATAGACGAGGTTTGATCCAACATAAGGATAATATCTCATTAAAAAATAAATAGTGGTCTTCAATTTTTAATCCTAGTTACCATTTCTGAGTTATGAGTATTAAAAAATGAAATAACTTTTATTTAAATTATTTTATTTACGGTTACATCCCAAAAACCAACTTTCATAGCCATCCCCGCATTGGCCAATGTTGGGCTCTGCCTAAGGGAAGCATACCCTCACAAACTGAATGGTACTCTGGGATTTTCAATCCGTGTTACTGTTTATTAGTTATAAGTATTTGGAAATAAAATAACTTTATTCAATTATTTTATTTATGGCTAAAAACTATATTCTAATGTTGACCCACACGACCAATGTTAGGCTCTACCTAAAGAAATAATACCCTCTTGATCTTAATAGTTTTCTTAGATTTTCAATCCGAGTCACCGTTCACATTTTATAAGGAGTTGAAAAATATATATTTTATTATTTTATTTATGGTTATTCCATTTTCAAGTTTTCTTACTCGAGGCCCATGCTGACTAAACATAAGTCACACCTAAGGTAAACCCACCATCCTAAACACAATGGTGCCCTCATATTTCTGACACGATTAGCTTTGTAAGAGTTATTAACAATTTTTATGAAAATTTCTCACTCATGCTATTTAAAACTTAATATTTTTAAACGGATCATTTAGGGAACACTGGGCTTCAAAATTTCATGTCATCTCAGTGCATGGTCTTAAAATAAACCCATTTAATTTTCAAAAAAAATTCTTGGAATTATAGGGTATTACATTACTCCTCCATTTAGGGATTTATGTCCTTGTAAGCCAAAATAAGGGATTAATCAAACAAATGGGAGCAGTGAACACAAATTTGAGCCTCTTTCTCCCACACGCTCTCCTAGAGATTCTTAATGCTACCAACGAATACACACTAGATGAGTTGATTGTCCATGAAGGATTATCTCATGTCGGTCCTATATCTTTATGAGGAACACCGAGAATTTTGCACCATTATTAATCTCCAGCTCTCCATGGTCGATGACATGAGAAGGGTCGTGCACATATCTCCTTAGCTAGATACGTGGAATACATTGTGAACCCTCTCTAACTACAGAAATATATCCTGGCGGTACACCACCTCTCCCACTATACATAGTATCAGGAATGGTCAAATCAAACTTAGAGACAAATTACCACGATATTCAAATCTTTGTGTCCCTCTTATAGGAAGGACCCATATGAATACATGGTCCCTCTCTATGAACTCAAAGGGTCTTCATCGCCTATCATCATAAGACATCTGTCAGCTCTGTGTAGTCTTCATCTGCTCTCAGATGACTTTCACCTTCTCAGTGGTAGCCTATACTATCTCTGGACCCATGAGGGATGATTCCCTAGGGTCTATCTCTCATAACTTTGACCTACATGGTTGTCTATAAAGTTCCTTGAACAATGTCATACCGATGGTGGAGTGGTAGCTTTTGTTGTATGAAATCTCCACCAGCGGTAGGTAGTCCACTCAACTGCGACCAAAATCTTGAATGAAATCATGAATCATTTCCTCCATATTTTGTATGGTCCGATATGTGTTAACATATGTCTGTGGGTGAAAGGTTATTCTCAGCACAGCTAAGTCCCAAACGCCTCCGGCAATCCCTTCAACAAATGGGATGTAAAGTGTGCATCACAATCTAAGACTATCGTAGATGGTATTCCCTGTAGTTGAAATATCTTTTACTTGTAGAGGCATCCCATTCTCTCTACTGAACATTGTTCTCAAATGGTTATGAATTGGGTCAACTTAGTGAGTCAGTCTATGATCACCCAGATGGTATTGTGCCCCTGGAAGTTTTTAGTAAGACCGTCACGAAGTCCATTGATATCCCTTCCCACTTCCACTCTGATACCTTGAGGGGTTGTGTCAAATATGCAGGAACCTAGTTCTAATCCTTCACTTGCTAAAAAGTGAGGCATCAAGAGACAAAATTTGGCAATTCCTTCTTCATCCTTGGCTATGAGTACTAACGTCGAAGTTCCTATTACATCTTCACCACACCTGGATATACCACAAAAGGGGATGTATGGAACTCCCTCAAGACTTCCTCCCATAACACCACTGGTACAATGGTGCATCCTCTTAAATGGATTACGTTCTCCCAACCTTTCAAATATCTATCAGGGGTATGCCATGTGGACATATGGGAACATGTGGTCTCACACCTGGCATCTCTGAGTTTCACCTCCCTCACTCATTGTAAGAGTGGAGGGGAAACTACCATCGAATAAATATAATATGCCTCATCTCTATCCAAAAAGGATATCTAAAGTGAGGCTAGATATTTTGAGGCCACGTTCAGTAGTTGTGAACTTGATCTCTTGTTGAGAGAATATTCTACCACATTCCCCTTCCCAAGAGTATAGACTATCTTGAAGTTATGGTCCAAAAGGAACTCTAACCAACGTCTCTATCTCAAATTTAGATATTTCAGAGAAACTATATACATGGTAATATTTTGTTTAGAGTATATGACAGATCTTTCACCCATAAGGTAGTGTCTCAACATCTTCAGTGTGAAGACAACAACTTCTAACTCAAGTTTATGAGTCATATATTCTGCTCATGCGGTCTAATATGTCATTATCCATAAACAATCACTTTTTCCCTTGAATCAGGACACAACCAAGCCTGGTTCCGGATGTATCAAAATTCTCCATGTAGCTGGTGCCCTCCCCTGGCAGGCTCAAGATAGGATCACTCTTCAAGCTCTACCTCAGCTGCTGAAAGCTCTACCGGAAACCTTCTATCAACAAGAAGGGATTTCCATTCTTCTTCAACATTTTCATGGGTTATTACTCCCAGGAGAAGTTGGTTACAAACCTCTGATAGTACCCAACCAACCCAATGAAACTTCATACCTTTGTAATGCTATTTGGTGGTTCCCAAGCAAGAAGCGCTTCAATATTTTCTAGATCCACTGAAAATTCAGCCTCTAAGATGATATGTCCTAGGAAGTGGACCTTTCATATCCATATCTCACAATTCAAGAGATTTCCATAAATATAGTGCTATCAGAGTGCATCCAGAACCATCCTCAGTTGTATTTTGTTCTCCTCCTCAAACACTGAATACACTAAGATGTCATCAATGAAGACCACTATGAACCAGTCAAAGTATAGCTGGAAGATCTTGTTCAGGAGTCCCATGAACAATAATGGTGAGTTCATCACACCTAACGACATCACTATGAAATCGTAGTGGCTGCAACAACATCTAAAATCCATCATCGAGATGTCCTCATCTCATACATGGAGATGCTAATAGCCTGATTTGAGGTCAGCTGATCAAATGGGTCATCAATCCTTGGTAGAGGATACATGTTCTTCATAGTCACCTGGTTCAGGTGCCGGATGTCCACACACAACCTCAAGCATCCATCTACCTTCTTGGAAAACAATGCTGGGACTACCCATGGTGAAACACTGGTTTTTACCGACCCCTTCCTCTCCAAGTCCTCCAACTATACCCTCAACTCCCGAAACTCTATGGGAGCCATCTGATATGTAGTTTTAGTTATCAGTGTCAACCTGAGGTCAAATCCATAACAAATATTACCTCCTCATGTGTCTGGATGGTCAAACTCCATTATGTCCCCACCAAGCCCTACCGAAGTATCATGGATAGAATCGTCATCTAGTCAAGTAGCGTCCTCACTAAGCGGGAGAACCATGTCACTGACTCCATCCAATCCTCAGCGACTTGAGGATCTGTCTCTCCCCTGAACCTATGATGTATCTATATATGGAACTTCTGTAAGGAACTGAGCCTACGCGTGTCCTCTATCGGTAGTTTCGGTAGTAATTTCTTACTAATGGGTGGTGGTATCGCTCGGACACTGCCTTAAGGAACCATCTAGGGAAATGGTACCTGTAACGATGCCTCATCACTCTATGGACCATCCTTGTGGTCCCAAACTGGAATCTTGGCTGGATATCTATGTGGAGGCACCATGAAGGGTATCATGATAAAACCCAATTAGTAGATTATACCTGGTGAGATGACTCTGAATCAAAAAGATCATGAGAAAACATCCAAAGATGCATTAAACTATTTTTTTCATGTACCAGGTCAAAAAAAGAATTTAGGGTCCTGGTGTATGGATACATTGGTCTCTACACCAGCAATAGACTCCCCATCCTAAAATACAATCTCGAAACACTTAACACTATTTCCCTATCAAAATCTATAGACTCTTAGATATTCTAGTAGAACTGACCTCCTTTGATACCACTTTTTCACAACCCATCCCCTAGGGACCATGTCGCGACTACCCCAAGTTCGCCTTCTATTGGCCAGGCGATAGAGACTAGTACTAAAAATGCATATCCTAAAAGGGAAGGCATTTTACTTTAAACATGTATAAACACACAAAACACAAACTGTGAAAAGTAAGCACAAAATAAACCACAATTGTTACTAAGACAACTACAGAGAGTACAGTAAAACTGAAATGGAAAAGGGGCCATAATACAATCCCAAAACCACAAAGGAAATTATAACTTCCACAGTCCATCCGCTCGAGTCACTTCATGAAGGGATAGTGAAGGTAGATTCTTGTAACCGTAGGAGTATGCCCATCTGTCTCGTATCACCAAGAACCACCTGGTCCTAGACCACCAATGTTTCCGTCGAATTATCAATCACCTGCACGAGACATGACATGTGTGGGTGAAGCCTTTGTAGGGGTGAGTAACACAATAATCAATAGGGACCCAAAACCAAAATAAAAGACAATGATGTAGGACCACACATCCAGATCACAATGAAAAATTACCCAGCAAATACTGCTCACACCAGGCATAACTCAAAGTATAGAAAATAACATTTATCAGTCGTAGAGTTGAATCACCTTGTATTGATGAGGGACTCGTCCATGACGAGCCACTGAGTTCTGATCATTTGTTGGAACACTGAGGAATACTCTTCTTCTAAACCACTCTGGTATGCTCTTCTGCTAAACTACTCAGGTACGCTCGTATGCTAAACCACTGAGGTACGCTTTAATGCTGAACCACTAAGGTACACTCGTATTTTGAACCACTGAGGTAATCTCATATACTAAACCAATGAGGTACACTCATATGCAAAACTAGGGTGATATTCTAATATGTTGAACCACTGAGGTTGGCTCGTATGCTGAACCACTGAGGTACACTCGTATGCTAAACCACTAAGGTATGGTCGTATGGTCAACCACTAAGTTATGCTCGTATACTGAACCACTGAGGTACACTTGTATGTTTAGATACTCAAGTATTTTAATATGTTAAACCACATATGTACACTCATATGCTAAACCAATATGGTACACTCATCATATATTTTGTGGCACATCCCGCAGTAGGATACCCACTCTCGGTGTGCTTGATTTCGAGAGAATATACTCCTCAATCCATCGATCATAACTCCACTATCATGGAATCTCACTTATAGTATTTCTAAAGGATCGTCCCATCTCAGGGGTAACAATGCCGTAGATGATGCATCAATTGAACATACGGTATGAAAGATATTTTCTTTTTAGAAAACATGGGCTGGTTGCATCTGGGCCCGGTCTGACTTGGTCAGATCGACACGACAATCCCGGCCTAAGGGTCCCACTTTCCCCGACCTGATTCTACCGACATTACCCGACCTGGTTAGGTCTAGTCTAACCCAACCCAACCCATTTGGGTCTGGGTCGACCCGATGTAGCATGGTAACTGGGTGAGGCCCATTGGGCCTAGCTGAACCCGACCCGACTCGACCGTGGGTCCAGCCTACCAGGTCGTCCAGTGAACCATTCCGACTTAGTCAGAACAATTTATTTCTATCTGACCCAAACAGAGGCATGGTTTCCTATCCAACCCAACAGTCATGGAGGGTTGGTCCTCCTCCATCCCAAGCTGCCTAGTGGCCCAGTTCACTCTGTTGGCTCAACCTACATCGGTGAGTTGGCTTGGGTCTAGCTGCATCGGCATGCTAGCTTGCGTCCAGACCCGAAGCCTACTGGAATCTGATTCGCACATCAACACTGCCTGGTGAGGTAGGCCACCTCCCCTCCACATGAAATCAATCATGAACTGTGTGCCAGTGCACAATGCGGTGCCTGACTGACACAACGCCCAACTGATGTGGCAGCCTACCGACACAATGCCCGACTGGCGTCAACCCCCTGAACCGTCGTGGCCGATGATGGTCGTGGATTTCTCCCCCTCAGTGCACTACCTCCCGCATGCAGACAGCGCCATAACCCTCTTGACCACAACCTTCTTTCTCCACTATGGACCACTTGGTCGCAACTCTCCCTCTGCCACTGCTAGCTCCCATGCTAGTGGTTGTTCACCCAGCACTGCCATCTCCCTCATCTTCTGACCTGGGTTGATCCACCATTGTAGTCCTTCTTGGACCACATTTTCCATCACATCACAAAGATAAAATAAAAGGAAAAATTATAAGAACACAAAAATAACACAAAAAGGATGGACCACGACCTTTGTTTATGTCAGCATGGTTTGTCCTTGTTAGGAGGTTTTACAAAGGATAATCAAAATACAAATCCACTTCCAATAATTTGTTGAATGAAAATTCCCATTTCCCGCAAAGATGATTGATCTGCAGGTAAATCTGTTTGTGTATTGAACCATGTTCATCATTTAGTAAGAAGAATGAGGGAAGGTAATCACATTGGAAAATAAACACCTACCTAGAAAAAGGATCGGTCAGCATTAGAGTTTGATCATCATTGGCGATCTGATAATGATCTATTGTCTCATCGACCTTCGATCTATGATATGTTGTCATTGGAGATTCGTTGTTCATCGTCGTTCGTTGCTCGCCAATGAAATTCCTCCAGAGCCTCAAAGAAATATCTCAGGTTGTCCCCTAATATCGTATCTCTATTAATCAACTTAATAAAGGAAATGAATTTCAGTTTTTCTATTACACTAAGTCACTGTATCGTTATACCATTTCATTTATTAAATGAAACAACTTCCACATCATTGCGTTGCAGAAAAACATTTTCGTATAAAATAATCTTTTTTGTTTATTTTTTTCCTTAAAACATATAACAATTAACATTTTCTCTTGACCGGTTCTAATTGTGGTTAGGTCCCGCATAAAGATAAAATCTCATTAAAAATTAAATTATGATCTTGGATTTTTAATCCGAGTTACCTTTTTGGAGTTATGAGAATTCAAAAATTAAATTACTTTTATTTAAATTATTTTATTTACAGTTATGTCCCAAAAATAAATTTCAAAGCCGGCCTATTTTTTCCAATGTTAGGCTCTGCCTAAGGGAAGCATACCCTAAAATACTCAAAGGTACTCTCATATTTCCAATCCGAGTTACTTTTTATGAGTTATAAGAACATTAAAATAAAATAACATTTTTCAATTATTTTATTTACAGCCAAAAACTACTTTCCACTGTTGACCCATGCCAGCTAATGTTATGCTCTACCAAAGGAAATAATATCCTCATGAGCTCAACAGTTGTCTAAGATTTTTAATCTGAGTCACCGTTTGTGACTTATAAATATTTATTAAATAAAATAATTCTATTTAATTATTTTATTTAGGGTTATTACATTTTCTTTTGTTCTCACTGGAGCCCCGCTCTGACTAAAATTAAGTATCTCCTATGGTAAACCCACCATCCTGAACACAACTGTACCCTCAGATTTATAATATATCCACCCATTTATGAGTTATTTATAATTTTCATAAAAACTAGTCACATGTGATATTTAAAACTTAACATTTTATTACGAATCATTTTGTGCACTATGGGCCTTAGAATCGCATGTCGTCTCAGGGATTACTCTCGAAATAATATCATTTAATTTTTTAAAAAAATATTCATGGAATTATGGGGTGTTAAACCATAGGATAATCCTTTAATGTGAAATGGTAGATGTTTTCATGCTTTTTAGAAGTTGTGATAGAGGTTGATGAATGTCCCAACCCTATGCCTATCAGAGGAGGGTGTTTATTTTTTCATGATCTAGGATTCCTTTACAAATAGGATTGGATATATTATGATGTACATGATACTGGAGAGTGACAATGGGTCTTGATAGCTGATAAACCATGAGAAAAACTTCACAAATAATGATTTGGTGCTAGAAACAACAGTCTTCTCCATGAAGATGTGGTGGCACTACCTTATGGGAGAGTTATTTACCATCTATTCTAACCACAAAATTCTCATGTATATCTTCTCATAGAATGATATTTACTTGAAATAGTGCAAATGGCTAGAGTTCCATTAAAATTATATATTTTGGGTAGAATATACTCACAAAAAGGGGAATGTGGTGGAAGATTCTCTTTATAAGAGAATTTGTTCATATTTTTTTGTGTGGTGTCATAGAAATTGAAATCTTTATTATTATCATTATAGTGTGATGATTTTGTTTCTTACCATCAGTCAATTGTTATTACCTCTCAAATTATTAAAATATTTTGGAGGCTTATATTAGAGATGTAGATTGTGAGCCCATATGTGTCTAGATATCTATTGGATTTCCTCTTAATAGATTTTTTGAAATTTAATAGAACATCGTCATTTTTCAAGGATAGATGATGGTACCAATGATAGTATGAGAGGATGTATTGAGGTACTTTCATACAAACACCTTATTATTGTATCCATAAGTAGAAAATTTGTACCAAGAGATTATAAATTTGTTCTGGTAGTAGGGTTTTAAGTGGTGGGTACCCAATTTTATCTCTCAATTCCTTACATTCCAGTAGGTGAATGTTAGGAACCTGGTTCCAGTAGGTTTGGGTCAATCCCTTAAGGTTCAATATGGGAAGTGTATGGTATCTCTATATAAATCATGATAGGGATTACATAATAATCTAGTGGAAATTAAACTTCCTAGGTAATCATAGGATGACTCAATAAGTCATCCCACTTAATAGCTATCTGAGCGCATAGTTTAGTTGTGAGATTGGTACACCATTATAAGCCGGAGATACTCCAGCTTTATGGAATTCCCTTGATAAATGTATCAAACAGTGATTCCTACTACATGTCATGTTTATGGAGAGGATTACATGAGTACTTTGGGACTCATATTTAGTAGATAATGACATTTTTACCCCATATTGATGGCTAGATATAGTAGAATATTCAAGTACTAGAGAAAACAATTTGAGATTATCTATTAGTATTTGGTTATTAATGGGAGGATCACCTACCATGGGTGGAGTTTTCATATTACAATAGTTATCAATCTACCAATGGTGTGGCCCCATTTTAGTCCATGTGTGGGGGACCCTATAGGTCACTATTGTGTTTGACTAATCCATGGTAGACAACACTTATGGTGCTTGAGTTGGTGCGAGTGAACAAAGAGAATTTTTAGATCATCCCGGAGTTAATGATGAATACCCATATCCATTAGAAGTATTACATACACAGATGAATGAGGCATTTTGAGTTTGATGAAGAAGACCATGTGTTTCTAAAGGTCTAACCTCACTGTATATTTGGGAGGTTTTTTCAGGGTATTAAGCTATCACAAAGATTCATTGTCCCTTTCAAGATACTATGTTGTGTCAGTAGGGTGGGATACAACTTATCCCTATTACCGTAGTTAGAACGAGTTCATGATGTCTTACATGTGTCGTAACTGAGGAGGTATGTGCATGACCAATTACATGTTATCGACTAGGGAATGTAGGACCCATAGGATGGATCTATCTTAATAGAGTACTCAGTAGGGATCAGGGATCGATAAGAGAATATATTATGTGGTTTATTGTTTCTCTTGATTAACATTCGACAATAAAAAAAGAACGTCTTTGAGAGATCCTGAGAGCGAGAGAACCATATGCTATCTTAATATCCTCACATGTTTTAGAATTATTTTTGGTTTTATAGGAACAAATCACTCAGGTGGATGGAATGTGATTACTATATTTTTCTCCTTGAAAAAATTTGTAATATTTTAAAGAATATTTTTAGAATTAGGTGTTGATTAAACATGAAATTCTATACTTCTTGGATCCTAACTATTGATATACAAAAAATATTAAATATAATACATACCGCATGATAATGTCTATATAAATAATTCAATATCTCTTGAATTTTGTTTTAGATAGGAAAACTAAGATCAACATTAAATCATGAATGCAGGTTTTACCCTATCCCTGACACAATCTTCATACGTGTTGGGTGTTTTGTTTAAGTGAACTCATGGGTGGAATAATAAATCAATAAATTAATTAAATAATTTATTTTTTATTAATTTGTGGTGAACTAAATCCATTTCCTATTTAAACATAGTAATTTACAAATCCTAGGGTTATCCACATAACCATAGACATTAAAGTAGACCATAGTGGATAATGTTAGTGGAATTTAGTAGGATCATGGATTAATAACCATTTTTCCTAATAGTTTTTCATCAACAATAGTGTTCATGGAACTCTCAAAAGATAATTATTTAAAATCATTATTCATTAGTAATCGATTTATTATTGAGTTAAGAGTTTTTTATGTTAATCCCAATTTTTTTATTCTCACAATTGAACTGAAGTTAATTCCTTAATCAAATTAATTCTTGGGTCAAGTATTGGTTTATGATTGATGATTTATCTTCATGAAGTTAGAAATATCTTGCATTTTTTTGAACCATGTTTATTCTTATTTGATCACTTTTACTTCATCAAATGATAAAAGACAACCCAAAAAATGTCCAACATCTATTTTCTCACTTTTTTCATTCTTTCCCCCCTTTTCTTCACACGTTCATTGTTAGTATATTGTTTGATTAATATTTAAAATATAATAGAAAATGTAAGATTGGAAAAAAAATATTTTTCAGAATATATCATTTCATGGGTTCAGATCCATGATCAAAGGCTTGATCTTGTTGCAATGACCATGATGGAAGTTTGGGATTTGGATAATATTTTTTGTTCAAAAGATCAGTTTTTAGCACTTTTGTGAATTGTGGGAGATTCACAAGCATATGGGTGGCAGAATAAAGACACCATCATTGGTTCAAGAATGGTCAACATCACATCTATGATCTATGGTGTATTTTGTGGTAAAACCAATGGAATAAATTATGTGATAAAATACACATAGAAGATTATGAATTGTCTACAAAACATGATATACAAAACGTGTAGTTAAGAAGGAAACACACCTTGAAGAGAACTTTTCATGGTGTTTATGGTTTTCACACAACTAAATGTTACATGTTATTTAACCTTTAATAAGTCATGTACCCCTTTATTGGAAACCCAACATGTATCCTAGGGGTATACCAGCTTGGAAATAGCTAGTTGGCATGGAATAAACCAGTGTACACATATAAAGATAGTGCACATAGGAACATACATTAAACAAAGGCATGACTAGATTACATAAGAATGAGATAGGGTACATGAGCACAAGAATAGACTCATACATGTTTGGATTATCCAGGACACATCATTTTTCCCATATACATGCCATATACTCCTTCATGGGAAGGTTGAATACCCCCTTTCATCAGTCTAGATTAGTATCAGTGGGATAAATTACCTTGGTACATCCATATGATAGTACAATGAGTAATATTGTCCTAAGAATAGAATGAGAGACCTCTATATGTGTTATTTATGGATAGATTCAGGTATCCTTCTATGTCGCTTATGGTGTAATCCTCAACCATTCCTCCCTAGGTTGGGTTAGGATTTAGTTACTGACATTAAGGGCATGTGATCCCCATCCTAGTGGAATACTTCAGGTATGGTTATGTATTCCCCATAATCCTAAGGTGTGATCCTCTATCTGTATATTGACATATTTTTAGTTTCAATTTGTACCTATTCATGGTATGTCCCGAAGGGTGCATCCTCTTGGATGAGCAGCATCAATACTAAAAATACCTGAGGATTGAGTTCTATAAAACAAACATAATTAGGAATATTCAAGCAATAATTTTTGTTTTAGAATGTGGACATGACCGTACATTGAGACTTGGATTTTATCCTTGAGAATATATGGCATGTTATCATCATTTCTTATGAATTTATTCTATTTTATTCTTTGTGTTTGGTGATTTTAGGGAATCCTACTCGGTATTTTCATACTAACCCATCCATGGAATCTACCTAAATGTGTCACAGATTGAGTATTAAAGATATGGGCTGTCACATTTATCAAGGAGTATCTTTGATGGAGTCATAGGAGGACTAAAAGGAGGTGGATCCTTATTATGCTCTATGGAAAACAACTGGTTCTAGAAGATGATACATGATATCTATGACCACCCATATCTTTAATAATCCTCAATTCATGATATATTTCCTAAGAATACACATAATATAATCCTAGAATATAATGATGCCTAGTTTGTTGTTTAAAGTTGTGATATAGAAAATTAATTTGAAACACAGTCCCAATAACAATATTTAAAAACACTAAAACATTCCCCTATATTCCAGTGACCTTCTAATACTATAGAGGATAACCTAGGGATGTATATAAAAAAGGGTGAGATATAAATACCAGTAAGGGAATAATAAAATGATAATATGATGAAAGCAATATGTGTCAGTCAAGAGGAATACCAAGGTGACATAAATGGGGTGAGAATCATAAGCATAATAATCGATGCATGGTATAATATAATCACATCAAGAAAACATAGTAATGTGGAAACAACATAAAACATAAAATAATGGGAATAAGTCATGGTTAAACTCCAAGTCATCATGACATAGTGTTCTTAGGATAACCTTCCATGAACGATACATGGAATATCATGAGATAAAAACATTACCCAATTCATTGGATGGTGATGTAATTCTAGTCCCACCCATCACATTTGTATCGTGAACATGCATTTGTATTCCATATAGAGAATAACACATAAGGATTTCATTAATCAATTATAATACAATGTATAAGAATAATAGTATTCATACATGGAAGTCCCTAGTCAGTTAGTAATATATAAAATAAGATGAATACCCTTGTGTGGAAATGGAGATGTGGATTACCTACACAAATATATGACATGGGAAATCAAAAGATAATTTCGCCAACATAACAGGTGTACATATAGGTTTATAGAAGCTATAAGTGAGACTGAAAGTTGATATCTTATTACATGTTAATAATATTGATAGTAAATTGATGTGTAAAAACACATTACAACCAAGAAAAGTTTAAATAAAATGGATTAGTACAAAAAAATTATATGAAATAAAAATAAGAGGAGATATTCCATCACCTTGAGAGGGCGCTTTTGAATAATTTTGAGGATTATTAATATCTTGGGAATAACATGGGATGGATTTAGAGAGTTTGAAGGAAATTAAATTTTTTAGTAATCTATTTTGAGTAAATAATATTGGGAGGTTGGGTGGGTATTAATAATAAAAGAGGGGTGAATTCATTAGTAATTTCTAAATAGAGGGTTTGGAATATATAAGATAAAATAATCATACAAAAAACCATACCATGGTTTCTTCCATATAGGTATGGTTTTAAATATTTTATAAGTCCCTAAAATAAAATCCTTAAAATAATACCCTTGGTGATGTGGAAGTGATTCTTATTTATAATGAATTGATTTTAAAACCTCAAAATATAATATAGGTTTTGGAGGATTCATTAAGGGTTTATAGAATTATTCAAATAACTTTAGAAAGAAATTGACTTAATTGGAAAACATGTATTTGTTTATGTATTCACTTTATACTATTTATGACATCAATTTTGGGATATTATGATGTTATGATACATAAAATATATTTAAACCATAATTCAGTTTTACCCAAAAAAAAATTTGTCTCCGAAAATTATTTAAATTTGAAAATTAGATAATTTTGAAAGTATGATTTAAAAAATAATATTTATTTAATCAAAATAGTTCTCTAAATTTTAGAATTTATTCTATAGAATTAAAATCATCATTTATTGAAAATTATTGGGTTTTATGACAATAACAATTTTATAAACTATATAAATTTTATATTTTATATCATTAAATTGTATTATCATTTTTATGTAATTATATATTATTTATGAATATTAATATATGAAATAATTTTATTTCAAAATAGTTGAATTTATTGAAAAAAAATTCTCATTAAAACCATTTATTTTCAAAAAAAATTAATATTTGTTTCTTCGTATAAAAATTTAATTTTCATCAACTCATATATAATTTTAAATATAAAGTAATAATAAAATCGGATACACATAATTATTATTTAATTAAAATTAAAACTTAAGAACACATACTACTGGTGTCTAGATACAAAACCACTTATTAAGCCAGCATATAGCCTAAGGGTACGGTGTTTGATGATGGGGATTTATTGGGGTGTTTTGGAGAATATTATTTGCATCTTGATCTCATTAAGCTTGAAATTCTACCATAAACGGTTTAGTTTGGGCTTATATTGTCAAATTGTATCTTATTCTTCATTAAGGGAAAATCCCAGTGATACCATCTCCCTCAGAAGCTCTAAAAAATGGGATTCATAGAGTAAAATCCTTTACATCAGGGCCATCGCTCCGTCCATTGGTGTAAATTAGATTTTATCACAACCCTTAATATACCAATCATAATGGTTACTATAAAATGGATATATATAAATGGTTATTATATTTAATTTTATTTTAAATATGACATGATGTATTTTATAATGGCCTAAAATAACCAAGGTAGTGTATGTGTTTTCTTTAACTACATCAGATAATAATGAATTTATTTATTACAAATGGAATTTCTTTTATAAATTTTTGGTTCATTTCATTATTCCCCCCCACTAGAAATTTTACACATGAAATTTCATTCTATACATTAAAAATAAATTATAGTACTTTTATTTCATCACATATTCCAGTTCCAATATCATTTCCTCATACTTGTGGGTCTGCCACAACAATTTTACCTGATGAGTTTTATTATTTCATAGAGATTTGTATCTATTATCGAATATCTTTATCAGATAATCAATATATTAATGATCATTATCTAATGGTACCACATCGATATTCAGTACATGTGAGTAGTTAGGTATGTACTTCCTCAGGAGAGAAACATCAAACACATCATGGACTTGAGATAGGTCTGGTGGGAGTACTAGTCAATAGGACACAAATCTGATGTGATCAAGGATCTAAAAGGTGATTATCTATCTAGGACTAAGGATTTCCTTATTACCAAACCTCATGAATTTCTTCAATACCAATGAAATAAGGAATAACTTATCTCTGACTTCAAATATATGACCTTTTGATTATTTCCCACATTGGTTTTCTGTCATATTTGTGTTGATTTCATATGAATTTGAATGGTGTTAACCTTCTCTATCATCTATTGAACATGGAAAGGTCCCAAAATATTCCAATCTTCAATACTATCCCACCATGTTAGAGTCGGACACCTATTCCCATACAGAGTCTCATAAGGTTTCCCATAAATGCTAGAGTGGAACTATTTTTATATGAGAACTCAACTATCAAAAGGTATTGATCCCAACATACTTGGAAATACATTGAACATGATATCATTATATCATCTAGATATTGAATGGTTCTTTCAGATTGACCATCTGTCTGAGGGAGATAAACAATACTGAATCATAACTATGTATTATGTGACTTTTGAAGGATTCTCCAAAACCTCAAGGTAAAAAACATATCTCAAGTAGACACAATAGAAGGTTTTACTCAATTAAAACTTACCAATTCCCTTATGTATATCTTAATGATTTTACCAATGGATAAATCATCATTGAAATCCATGAAATTCCCTTACTTTGTACAGTGATCGAATACCACACAGATGGTGTTATTACTAATACATGTTCCAAGGAGTCCTACAAAAAAATCCATCATTATGTTTTCCTATTTAAATACTGATATAGGAAATGGTAACATCATACCCATTGAATCCCATCATTCTGAAATAAAATTTTGAAAAACCAAGTGTTGAAATAAAAATTATACAATATCCCTCTTTATGGTATCCCACTATATGTTTTTCTTCATATCTCTATAGATATTAGTGTTTTCTAGATGAATATATAGGGATGATCTATGCGAATCATCCATTAATTTCCTATTAAATTATGGTTTTTATATTTTTCATATCTAGGTTCAAAAAATAATGACTCTATATTTAGAAATGTTGATCACCATAATTATTTTTACCTTTTTAAGTATCACCTCATCATCTTTTTAGGTCCCCTTGATCCTCTAAATAACATATGGTTGAGTGGTTATTTCAGTAAGGTACGATGAATATAATTTTATTATTCCTATATTTATCCTTTTCATGTATGAAAATATTTCATCACTTTAAATCATCATCATGGATAAGGTTGTAAGATCCTTTCAACATAGAGAATCTATAGGTTTTCCCTTCCTATTATTGTAATGGATTGAAAAATCATAATCATTGATCAGATCAAACATCCTTCATTGGAAAATATTAATCTCCTTTTCTATGAATATATACCTATGGATTTTATGATCTGTATATACGTCACACTTTTCCCCATATAGATAACGTTTTGAAATATTTAATGATAAGATCATTATAACCAATACTAGATCATATGTTGTGTAATTATGCTCATGGATCTTTAATTAATAGGAGGAATATGATATCACTTTTTAATATTTCATGAGCACACAACCCAAGATTTTTTTGATGCATCGTTTTATATCACAAACCCTTCTCCACTATTTGGTAATATGAGCATAGGTGTAGTGATTAGATTATTCTTTAACTCATTAAATATATCCTCACATTCATCTATGTAGAATAAAATAACTCTCTTATTAGTTACATTGGGTAGTGGTCTTGGAAATCATGATATGTTTCTCACAAATTGATTATAGAACCAATCTATTCAAAATAAACAATAGTTATTTATCATAGATGTTAGTCTTGGAAATACTTAAATTTCATATATTTTTGAAGGATCTATATATATTTATTTCCTTTTGATAACATTACCTATGAATTTTACTTTACCCAGAAAATCCATATATTATACTTCACATATAACTTTTCCTTTTCAATGTCTTTAGTGGTGAATTCAAATCCACCTCATGTTCCTTCCATTATTTTAGATTAGATAATAATAATGTTTATAAATGATAGCATAATTGTTTTGAGGTAACCTATAAAGACATAATTCATTACGTACATGAAGATAGATAGAGTATTAGTAGGTCTAAAGAGATTCACTATGAATTCATGGCGCCTATACCTTGTTGGAAAGTCAATCATTTGGGAATCCTCTTTCTTCACCATTAATTTATATTATCCCAACTTAATATCCATGTTATAGAAGTATTGGGCTCCATATAGTTTATTTAACGAGTAAAAAATATATGGTAGAGTATTTTTTTCATTATAATTATCTAGTTGAGAACATTATAATAAATACACAGGTCGCACTGTCACATCCTTCATTTTGATGATTATGATCAACACACCCCTTGGGGAAGCATTTTGGAATACAAAACGTTTATCCAAATTCTCATTACCTTTTTCCCATAAAATATTCACATTCAAAATTTTTCATTCTAGATATATTCTTGTATATTTGAAAATATCACGATATAAGTTCAATTGAGAACTCAAATTCATGACTTGGTGGAAGACCAGACAATTATTCCAAAAACACATTAGCGTATTACCTTTCAATGGAAATGTCATCAAGGATTATATTTCCCATATCCGTAATAAATTAATTGAGATATGATTTCTAATAATTCAGTAATATTCATCCGTAAAAGATGATTCTAAAAGATATCCATCCCCCGATTTGAACTTTTGTAGAATTCAGTGTGATTCACAATACAAATGTTTAATTCCTTCTCCTAGAGATTTATGATTTCACTATATATGGAAGGATAATAAATAACCAAAATTTTATATAATTCTACTAAATGGGTTATTATAAGGTTTATTGGTTCATTTTTCATGGAAATATGGATAGGGGAGCAGTTATATACTTGAAATAATACACTTTTACCATTTTCCATTTTCACAAATCGTCTAATTAAATATTTTGAGGTGGTGTTTGAATAGTTATACTAAACATACATGATATTAATGAATGGAGTGAACCAGAATAAAAAGTATAGTTTTTATACTTGAATTAATAACTGTCATAACTTTTTCGCAAAATTGTTTAGATCCACCTCAGTAATTTTGATGGAATAATCTCTCCCTTTCTATATCGTCCTTGTAAGTTGTTTTCAATGGTTGTCACCAACATCCCTTATCTTAGTTCATTTTTTATTATATAGTCCATTTTATTTATAGTTGAAGCATTGGATAGTAGGATGAGTCTTTATAGGATCAATCCTTTCTACCATCACATTGGTGGGTTTATCCTTATGATATTCGCTAGCTGGGTTCCCTTCCTTCAAATACCCAAAGCATTTCCTTGTCCCCATTAGAAAATTTTGGATATACTTCTTCCCACACATTGAAAAGTGGGATGTTAGACTTTCCAAACTTTGTGGGATTTATCCATTAATTCTCATGAATTATACATCATTCTCCACTTCCTATCTCTACACCCATGAGATTATTCAGATTCCAAATTCAATATTTTGACATTTAGGGAACATTGTACAATTTCCATGTATCTTTGAAAGTCTTGAATCAATAATTATTTGTGTAAAATATGATTTTTCCCACAAAATAAGTCATAAAATTAACTTTGTTGGTCAATGAAAAAGTCAGAGAAGTATCGTGAAAGACTTATTAAGTTATCCTCATGTTCTCTGATGGATTCTCCATCCTTCTTATTAAGGCCAATGAAATCCCTCCCCATTTTAAGATAAAGATTTTGAGAAAATTATTTGTCAAAAACATTTTTTTCAAAATTCATTTCACTCCATCACTTAGATCTATTCTTCGAGCTTCATATTTTTTTATAAACATCCATCATTGGTTAGATTCTCCCTATATATGATAAATATCTTGAACTAACTTCTCTATCTCATGGAATTTAATGATGGAGAATATATTTCTAATGGATTTTATCCACTATGCCAAGATTAAGGGATTAGAGGATCGACTAATAGTTGGTTATCTTTATTTTCTAAAAATATATATTTAAAATTTCTCTTTATTAGTGGGATGTGAGTATTCTCCCATATTCAAGTTTTTATTCGTAAAAGGAGTAAATTGAGTAAGTATTGTCAATAATTTCTCAAAGCTTTCTCCCATTGGGTTAGGCATCTAATTTGGGAATTTCCCATCACACTGGCTATTGACTTAGTTCCTCCTTTATCCATCCACTAACTAAAAATAAAGTTAAAATTATGGATGATAATGTGTAAAATATAGATCATATAAAAGGGAAGAAATAAAAATTTAAGGGATAACTCATAAAAATATACATTACATAACCTATTAATTTCTTGGATTTAATCTAAGTTATCCCTGGAATATTTCCTTATATGAAATATTAGAGGAATTTTATCCCTATAAAAATTTTTTCTAAAGGGATAATGAATTTACTAAAGCATATCCTCTAGGAGTGAAAAAATATGTGTACAGTAATGCCTCTTTTTCAAGCACTATATGGAAATTGATTCAAATTACAATGTGACCTTTTAGAGGTTATTACCCATGGGTAAAATTGTGCCTAAGCCACATCCACTTGTTGTATCAATACTAGGATTTTATTTCTTTTAAACCACTTACTATATAAATTACCAAAATTTAAAGAGGTTTTCCTTTTTTTAAAATTATCTATAAGGCTTGACTCGGTTTTTATAGTTCTAATCCCCAAAAATAACTAGACCTTCCTTTTATACGAACTATGACAACCCATATCACTAGGAAACTAAATTCATGATTTATTAAATAAGGATACATATAATAAAATCCCAGTAGATAGTGAGTCCTAATTTATTTTTGAAATTAGAGACATAAAAAATGAACTTAAAACATGGGTATAGAAACATTAATTAAAAACTCCAAAACATGCCTTTATATTCCATCGATCTTCTAAAACAGCACGAGATAACCTAGGGACATACATAAAATATGCGACCTATAAATCCCAATAAGGGAATAATTAATTAATTGCAAGATGAAAGTAATACATGTTATCAACATGAATAACAAGGTGAAATAAAAGGGTTTATAATATTAAATATTATTATCAAATGATTGTATAAGATGACAAATTCAATGAAACATAATAATTCAGAAACAACATAAAACATTACATGTTAAGTATAATTCAAGGATAACCATAGAGAAATAATAAAATAATGTGCTTTGTATAACCTCCCATGGATGATAAATGGTATCTCATGAGATAAAAACATTACCCAATTCATTGGGGGGAAATATAATTCCACACTTACCCATCACATTTGTATCATGTACACAGATTTGTGTGACACATATATCATACCCCATAAGGTTGTATTTCAAAAAAATTAAACCTATAGTCAATGATTTTTGGTTGAATAAATAGATTTCCCCAATCAATTAAGGATAAGTATAATTAGGTGAATACCATTGAGTGTAAATGGGGATGGATATTCACTAGGAAAATGTTTTGCATGTAAAATCAGAGGACAATTTTAGCAGCATAACGGGTGTACATAAAGGTTTATGGACGAGGTGAATCAAAGTGAAAGGTGGTATATCATTACATGGGAATCATTAGGATATTAAATTTTGGTGTAAAAACCCATTAAAAATGGAAAATTAGAATTCAAAAGGGATTAGTATAAGGATAATACTTTTAATAGAAATAATAGGAGAGAGCCCATTACCTTGTAAGAGAACTTTTATAAGATTTGGAGTTTCTTATTAAGATCATATGAAAAAAATTAGAGGGATTTATAGAGGGGGAGGAAGATTAAATTAAGGATCAATGGGTTTTTACTGAATAGTATTGGGAGAATAGGTGGTTATTTTTAGCAAAAGAGGGGAGAATGATTTAAAAATTTCTAAACATAGGTTTTGGATTCTATATGATACAATAAAAAAAAATATTCATAGAGGTTTTGTGAATGGTTTATACAAAAGTTTAGTAGTTTTAAATATTTTACAAGGTAAATATGTTAACTCCTTAGAATAATACCCTTAGTTATGTGAAACTGAGGCATGTTTATAAGGAATTGATTCTCAAACTATAAAATATAATATATGTTCTTGATGATTCATTAATTTTTCATAAAACTAATAAAATAAATTTAAAAAAATATTATTTTAAAGTGGAAGCATATTTTTATTCATGTATTCCCTTTATTTTATTTATTACATCACTCTTGGACTATTATGATGTCATTTTACATACCATGTATTTATACCATAAGTAATTTTTACCGAAAAAATAAATTGTGTTACAAAATTATGAAAAATTAATCATTGGATAGTTTTGACATACGTATTTAAAAAATAATATTCATTTTATCAAATTAATTCACTAAATAAGATAATTTTAAATTTCAGATCAAAATCGTCATATTTTTAAAGATATATGTTTTTAAAATAATACCTATTTTGTTACCCTTATAAATATTATATTTTAATTCATTAATTTATTTTATCATTTTTATAAAATAAATATTATTTAATAATAATAATATATGAAATAGAATTTATTAAAAAATTAATGAATTTATCATAAAGTGTTTTTATTAAAACCACGTATTTTCCAAAAAAATACTATTTTTTTCTTCATATGAAAATCATATTTTCATCACCTCATATAGAGTTGTAAATGTAAAGTAAAAATTAAAAGGGATAAGAATAATTATTATATTATTTCAATGAATAATTATAAACTCATACTACAAGGGTCTATAACAATAACCCTTTATTACACCAGTATATTCCCTAAAGCTATGGTGTGTGGTGGAAGGGATTTCTTGGGAAGTTTAGGATAACATGGTTTGGGTTGTGATCTTGATGATCTTTTGATTCAACCCAAAAAAAGATTCACTCAATCTTAAATTTTGTAATTTCATCTTGGTATAGGTAAAGGAAAAATCCTAGTGATTACATCCATATCGTAAGCTTTGATAAATGGGATTCATAGGGTATGGTCCTTCTAGTTGAGGTAATCATTCCTTCCATCTATGTAAATTAGAATTATTCATAACCCCAAATATAATAATCTCAATGGTCACTATAAAATGGCTATTTTTCAATGGTTTTGATGTTTATTTATTTTTAAAATCATAAAGGGTATATTTTATAATGGTACAAAATAACAAATGTAGTACTTGTGTTTTATGTAATTACATTACTTAAAAATGAATTTATTTATTCAAAATAGAACATAATTTATAAAAGTTGGTGTTATTAGAATATAATCAACCATTTTCTAGCAGGTTAGACACTATAAATTTTTAGTGGGCTAGTATTTGGTCCTTTTTTGTTTCCCATACTTATGACATACTATGATGTGGGACAAGATGTGTGCATGCATATTTGGTATCAACTGTATATTTATTTCCAAATTTTAGTCATATTTGGACATATGTGAATGTGTATAGGTAAATTCTGCTAAGTAATCCCTTGTGTTAGATAAGCTTACTCGGTACTAGTCACCAGCCAATATCCTATTGAAGGTAGGATTGGTGTGTCACACTTGTCATTACTATATCCATACGAGCCACAATAGGTATTTTCATAACAATTAGAAACATGAAATATCTAAGGATTGTTTTTCAGTTGTTTTCTTTAAGTTTTTTTAAGAATATATTGAATTATATCAATAGCCTAGAAAATGTATTTATTGGTAAGGTGTTATTTTTGGAAAATACATAGATGAGTGATTAAAAACCTTAAAATGTGTCTATGGTTGAGATAATAATGGTTATTTTTTATAATCAGATGATTCATTTTTATAAAGAAAAGTAGATAATAAGGTTGAAAATGAAATTTATTTGTGATTTTTTTGATGAATTGATTTATGTTAACTTTGATAAAGTTTATTTCCTTTTTTATTTATAGAATATATTGGATATTCTATGATTTTATAGAAGTAATAATGTTAAAATTATTATTATTTGAAATAATATATGTTTTCATTGAGGTTTAATAGTGATTCAATTTATTATCATTATTTAGAAGAATATTTGAGCAAGGCATTCACATGTTTCATATGTGACATTAAGATCTACATTATGTTGTTTTGTGATTAAATATTACTTGATTTAGGAACATGTTTTACTTTTTCTAAAACTTTTTTGGATTCAAAATTTTCTATAAATCTATTGAATGGGTATTACGGTTAACTATTTATGGAATGGTTTACATTGAACATTTTGTGTTATTGTTACAGTTTTAGAGATTAATGTAGCATTTAGTAATATAAAGATTTATCCTTATTAGATAACATGTGAAAGCCATTTTGTTATTGGAAAAAAATTAGAGACAAAATGAATTAATTTTCATTATTTTATGAATCTTACAATAATTTAAATGGTAATTATATTACTTCAGGTCTGAAAAAATAAATTTTTCTGAATATGAATGAATATAGGTGGAAGATAATTACAACAAACAACTAAAAGATGAAAATATTTTTATGGATATTAAGAAATAAAGTAATTATATTTTATCATATTCCATGGTTAAATAATTACATAAATCTTGGAAAATGATACTAAATGAAAAGGTTTTCCTTTTTACAATTTTTTAACAAGTTGATGGCCATTTTTATCCCTTGATGATATATGGTTTTTTGGTCACTAACTTTATCACAACCTTGTTCTCTATCACTCTATGATATTTTTTTGGATATTATATTTATCCTTAATGTCCATATTTTCACTTTCTTATAATATTCTAATTATTTAGAAACTCATGTATATGTTATTTTAGTTAACCTTTATGTTTCCAAATTTTTCTTTTCATATGAATTTTTATTTTTCTATTGTACAATGTTTGTTTTAAACAAAGGTATTTTCAAATATTGAACCTTTAGTTACAAAATATATAAACTATTAGGGTCATATTTATTTTTGGGGGTGTAACACCTGAAAATTTTATAATATATTTTTTTTAAATAAAATGTAATTTTTTGGTAGCATACTTTAAACACAATTGAGATTTCATATGAACTATGATATAGTAAAACATTTTAATCTTGATTATAAATTGGAAGGTATAAATTATAATAACCAAATTATAAAAAAATGTATAAATTTGTTAAATAATAAATGTTTTTTATTAATTATTAATAAATAAGTTCTTTATTTTACGTAAATCATTATACACCGCAAAAATGTATTCTTCAAAAATTATTTTTATTACATTTTAAATGTACATAAATTATATATAATTTAAAAAATTTTGGTAAATTTTATTTAAGTAAATTAATACAATTTTTAAATCATATTTTTAATATTTTGTTAGGGTATATTTTTGGAATTTCACTAAAAAACTATTTTTTAATGGATAGTGAAAAATACCAATTTTGGTAAAATTCATTCATTTCATTTGAATTAAAAGTAAAAATATGTTTAAATTTTTTCATAATGTAAAAAAGGATACTTAAATTATAAATAATTAAATTAATTACATAAAAATATCCATTACCCAAGATTTTTGAATAAGTTTATTTTTCTCCTTCAAAACACATTTATCTAAAATCCATTTTTATGCATTAAATGTTTTTTTATCATAATATATTAATTTAATCTCTATTTATTAATATTTTTAATTATATTTACAGAAAATATATTTAATAAAATATTTTAACATGAATTTTATGGTTGTTAGAATGAAATGAGAATATGTAAATTATGTTTTATGCTTAAAGATTCGTTTTTATGAAACATGTTTTCGGTTGCAGGTTGCACACTTATTTAAAATTAAGTTTTCCCACTTATAGACATTTAATATATTAAAATGGCTTATAATTATTTAATAATACTAATTAATATAATATAATATGGTTAATTTAGTTTTTGTTCCTAGTTAAATGTAAATATGATAAAAACATTTATCATAGTTATGGTTAAAATCAGATTATCCATCGGTTATACAAATAGAGAAGGGTAGTATTTCACCAAAACCTATCTAATTATTATTTTTTTAAGCTATTTGAACCTTATATTATCATACCATTTACTAAATGATCATTTATATACACTTTAACATAAAAGTTTCCTTCTATAATTGAAATCTTCTAAGAAATTCAATGTGTACACACTCTCTCACTTCTAATATAACACCTATGCTCATATATTATTCACAACATTTGAGACTTATATCTTAAGAAATTTATTATCATATTAATTCCTAGGATCAAATAATTCTTCCTATAAGTTATGGTATTATCTTAAGATAAATACTTTAAGGATTAAGGTTTAATCCAAAGTAGTTCTGTCATCGAAAAGGAATAAATCTTAACCAAGCTCTTTAAATTCAATTTTTATGTACAAACTATCTATATGTGATGTATCCATAATAACATGATGAATAAAATATAATAAATATATTTATATGTTATTATGATGATTTAAAAATTATTTTTCACCTCTTCACATTCAAATGGGAGATTAATGTATTGCTTGTGTACACATATGAAACACCACTCCACATAACAGTACAATTAATTTTCTATAAAAATATTTTATAGATTGTTATTATGATGATTTTAATGGTTATATATGATGTTTATGAAAACAAAATTCATCTATAATAATAATATCATATCAACCTTCTTATATTTTTATCCATTGGTAAATGATAATGTCACTCATGTGTATATATTTTCTACCACCACCACGAAGATATGGGAATTTTTTAAAAAAAATTATTTACATGGATGGTAACATGGATATATTTAATGAAAATAGTTTATATTTTTTAAATGATAAATACTCTATAAATATGAATTTTTTTTAACATTCTTTCATTCAATTCATTAAAATGTAGAAAGAACACTCGTGTGTACATACAGATTACCATCTCCACGAAGTGATGTAATTCATTTTTTATGACCACTGAATATGAATTTTTAGAAATATGTATATAATTAATATATATTATATTTATATTATGATTAATATTATCTATATGGATGATCCATGACCAAAGTGAAAGGTTTATAACCATCAAACTAATACATATATGAAAAATGAAGTAGTTTACACCCTAAATGGAATCTTTAATATAGAATTATTAGTAAATATGTTTTGAAATGATATAATAGGAAAATATTATATATATATATATGTATTAATATTTTTATTTTATATATTTATAATAAATTTAAAATTTTTATATAGAAGGGTTGATCACTTACGAATAATGACGGACATGAGGTTAGGGTTTCTTTGTCTCCTTTTCAAATTCATGAGATAATATCTGATATTTCACACCATAATTTATTTTATGTGATGTAATTAATTACAAATTATTTTTAAAAAACTATTCATTAAATTATTGTATTTGAATATGTAACTCGTGTTGTATTTTTTACATAGCCTTCGATTAAAAAATATACTAATGTTGTAAGGGTTTTATCTAAATTTATTTTCCTTGAGACATGTTTTAATGTTATGTACCAATTTATTATTAATAAGTTGTATATAATTAAAAAGAATGTATTATTAAATAATCCATGACATAATTTATGGGATTTTTATAACCATATTATTTTCATGATTCAAATTTATTCAGATTAAAATTTTAACAAAGCTCTAATGGTTTTTTCGTCTCAATTTTGTTTCATGGATACATGTATAATGTTATAAACCTATCTTAAATTATGATGTGTATCTTCTACCCCATTGATATGTTGTATCATTAATATCATTTTGTTCATAGAATTTAATGTTTCATGTTATGTTATTTCTTTCATGGGGGTTATGATAAAAATTTACCATAGTGGTAAGACTTTTATGTTATAATCTTATTTTTATCGATATTGTTTATGCATATATTTTTCAATGATTAAATTATATAATATATCTCTTAAAAATTTTACATATTTAATTATCCCAAAGTTATTTATATATATTAAAATTTTTTCTATATTTTTACTCCCTTTATGTACTCAAAATACTAAATAAATGTTTTTAAGGAAAACCAACATTATTTATCTCTTCAGTCTGACATCTTTCCTCCCATGTACATATTTTAATTAAAATGTTTTCAATAATTATTTTACTATTATCCATATAATTATTAATGTTAATTTTTACCGATTTTTTAATTTGTATAAAAAAATTAAGATAATATACTTTTTATTTTCTAAATGAGTTTCGTTATATTTTTTCAATGAAATGTGGAAGGAATTTTTATTTTAATGTAGACCTCTTGAATGGATCTACCTAGAACCACGAATACTATTTTATTTTATGATTGATTTATAAGTTTCAAACATTGTTTTTCAATTATAATTTTTTTAAAAATATTTTTTAAATTCTTAGATTTTACATAATTTATTTCAAAATCAAAGGTGTATTTTCTTTAAGAAATATTATAGTGATATTTCAATTATATTTTAATCTATAAAAATATTTTTTGTTGTTTATTATGGTTTATTGGAGAGATGATCCAGTGTTACCATATTTTTTCTTTCTCTATATGATTTATGATTATGAAGATTAAATTTTTATAAAACTTGTATCCTTTCTTTGGGTTATGATTTTATGATGTCAAAAATGTTTTACGATTTTATAACACAAAAATGTTTAATTTTCATTAGTAGATGGGTAACCCTGAATTATATAGCCCTCTAATGAATTAGGTAAGGAAGTATATCTTAGGAGATAATAAGGATTATAATTGGGAGTGGGCCCATTTCAGTAAGTGACATTATCCAATAATATAGTCTTGGGAGTGAACCTTGACTTCAGAAATGATTGACTTGGGAGTAAACCCAATCCACTATGATTATTCTAGAGGTGCACCTTGACTATGGAAATGATTTCTATGGTATATATGCATGATACAAGCTTATTTATTTTGATAATGTTATGTTCTCATGACACTTTATTTATTATTACTGATTCCACATTCTTATATGTTATATATTTTGATTAGTAAAACATTATGTCATATCTTATGATTATGATGGATGAATATATGGGTGTGATTTTCTATTTCTAAGAACATTTTATCAAAAACGTATTCTTATCTTATGATTATTAATTAATATATATCATATTTACCAATAATGAGCATCTGATATCATCCTTTATTATGTTTATATTCCAAAAATGTATTAATTCTTTTTTTAAGTATTGTTTTTCTAAGAAGGTTTCTAGTTATGACGAACAAAATGTGAAATTATGTATATATTTTACGTACTAGTTCTTTATGTATCCTTGAATATAAATACACTAATTTTATTTGGATTTATAATGTATTTTATTGATATATAATTAAGATTATACATATAATATATAGTATTTAAGTATGAAAAGCTGGAGACTCTTTAATGAAGAAACAAAATTTAGATATCACTTATGGGATTATTAAAGAAAACAAAACATAAAGAGTAAAGATGTTTTATTCCATAAAAATGTTTATGTAAGGATAATAACAAGGATGGGAAAGATGTTTTATAGAAATATATTACTAAATTCAAAATTGATCTGTGTAAGGCTACCAAAAATAACAAACATTCAAAGAACTCATATGATACTTTTGAAAGTACCATAATTTGAGGAGAAAGGCTAGTTGAAGATAAACCAAAACGTTCAAGGGTGAATGAAAGATGATTTTTATAATAGGATATATGGAATATAGAAGTTCATGTACCATAATTTAATTTGATTTCTAATCCAAGCTGTTTGGAACAACTGATTTAGTTGATAAGATCAAGAAAAATTAGAAGTTAAATGTAATCGTTTCAGGATGAAATGAATTATTTACATTCAATGAATGCATGAGAACCTAAAAATATGGAGGAAGTTTATTTTATAAGTGAGTTAAAACAATATGATTTATCTATGAATGAAGTGATGATATCACTAAATTTCAAAGAAACTTTTGATATGGATGAACTTTTAAAGGGGAAAAGTGACTTGGAAAATAAATAGATTTGTCAAATAAAGGATGAGTTCAACGGAAGAAAATGATACAAGGTAGGTATAGTAGTGAAGGGGTTCCAATATAAGAAAGGATTCAATTTCTCAAAATACTTCTTATCTATAGTTAAACATTATACCATATGTATAGTACTGAGTATAGGGGCAGCATAAAATATTTATCTGTAACCGATGGATGCTAATAATGCTTTAATTCATAGTGATTTGGTGGAGGAAATTTTCATGAAAGAGCCAATAAGTTTACTATATGTTGGGAAATTAAATTTGGTATGAAAAATAAACAAAATATTAAAGGATGTGAATCAGCCACAATGATATTGTAATCATAAATTCAACTCATTACCCTCGGAAAAAGTATTAAAATAGTGTAACACCGATCATTTTTGTTACAAAAAATAATTTACTAATAGTAATTTCAAAATATTTCATTTATATGTCAATAAAATGTTATTGTATTGTTCATATAATCAACAGAATAAATATTTTATCTATATATTGGAAAAAAACAATTAGATGGAATATCACGGGAAAGCTAATAAAATATTAGGGATAAGGATGAAAAGTGATAGGAAGATGGAATTTTGTGTTATCTCATAAGGATTACATTTAGAATATATTTAATATTTTTAGGATGATATAATAGAATTAATTCATGAATCCTCTTGTCAAAAACATTTAACTATCATAAGAACAGGAACCTACAATGGAAAAAAGCATTTGTACACGGAGAAACTACCTTATAATTCAGCTTCATGAAGTTTAATATATGAAATTACTTTTAATCAGCTAGATAATAAATTTTAATGGAAGTTATTAGAATATATATGTTCAATATAGGTAAATAAAGTTGGGAATATGTTAAATATATTCTTTTTAATTTGAAAGGATTGGAAGACTAACCACTTTTTTAAAGAGGAGGATCAATTTTAAATATTTTTTTATGTTGAATTTGTTAGGGGATTAGATAATCAGAAGTGAAAAAATAGATATTTCATGCATTTATAAACCATAGTTAGTAATATTTCACACATATAAAAGAATTCTATATTATGTAAAATATATGTAGAGTCTATTTCAACAACAGAATGTTGGAAAGAGAAGGTTTGGTTGACGCAATTTATATGGAATTGGAAAGAAATATAGAAGTTGGGATTATTTTATATGCTACCCAAAGTGTGACTAACATGACTAAAAATATATCTTTATATACAAGGAGAAAAATTTACATGATGAACCATTTAATAAAAAATATGATAGAGGAGAAATTTTAAAACTATGGAAGATAGCTGGTAACCAAAATCTAGAAGATAAATTCTCCAAGACAGTAGTTCATGAAATACTGAGACAATATCTCACCATAGTGGGTTATGATTAAAGTAATTAATGGAATAATTAATTTCATTTTATAAAAGTGTTGGTGAGTTTTGGAGTTAAAATAGAACAAAGTACAATTTAAATTTTTTGGAAGGTGAAATTGTTTTAATTCACCAAAATTTCAACCATTAGAATTCATTTCATTAAAATTGTGTATATTGGATGATAGGTTGGATGTGTAGTGAATATAGTGGTAGTGAGACATATCTAATTTTAATAGAACCATAAAATTTTTACATTAACAGGTTGTTTAATGGAAAGCACTAGAAGTCGAGAAGTTTATCAAGGATAATGGTCATCAGGATGGTAATAAAGCCTAGGCGATCATGCTTTGTAATTCATAATTTTATTGGATCAGTTATAAAAATTTGACCAAATGAAACATATTATATAATTGTGTGGGACCGTTAGTTACATGTATGTGATATTTGGAGTGATTAATAAGGAACCTCATTTAAAGGTAAATAGATAGAGTAATAACATTTACTTTGTAAGTTTTAACTCTTATAATAGCTTATACTTCCTAGTTATAATAAAATCAATAGAAGTGGTCATCTAATTCATTTAGGATACATCATCTAAAGAACATTAAAAACTATGTTCTTTCTTATTTTTAGTTTTCCTATTTTATGTACTATTGTTTAATGTATTTCTAGTACATTATATGTTTACGAGATTTTTTGGTTTGTGTGGAAATGATTATTTTTTAGTGATTAGGGTTTAGAGTCTACCCACTAATAGTACACTCATTAATGGGGAATAAAACATACAAATATCTATTTTCCTTTATGCATATTCTCCTACATGAAATATTATTATGGACTAGCATGTTAAATTCTGGTGGTATATATAAAGAATGGAACGAACATTAAATATTACCATAATCATGTAGTGTGTAATGAGAATAGTGTCACATGATATAATTTCAGCATAATAAGAGATGCGACAAGCTTCCATGAATATATGGAAAATGATTCAAGGGTCCATGGATATTTTCTCATATTAACATGACATTTATTAGTAGTTTATATAGTGAAAAATATTGAATTTCATGGAATAATTTTAATAGGATTTCAATAAGAATAAAATTTGAAGGATTATGTAGACTAGTATAAAATATGATATGTTAATCTATTGATAATTAAAGGTATTTTCATATCATAATATGGAAACAACTTCACAATGATTTCATAGGTGTAAATAATTTTCAAAGGATGAGTTATACTGTTATCAATTGAATGATGAAGGGTATGATACTATAGACCAAGCGATTGGAAGCTAACTAAATCCAAAAAGAGAAGAACATATATATTAGTGAATAATGAGGATAATACTTTCCCTATGATATCATGATATCATAGAATACAATTTATAAGTAAGAGAAATATTGTGAACAAGACCAGAAATAATTATTCTATTTTGGGATAATATATAGATATGTGTACTTGAATGAGAATAATGAGAACTTTTTTTGTGCCAAGGTAGAGGTGGTTTATGTGTTGTTCATGATTTTTTTGGAAGGATCCTTTAAATAACTTATAGTTTACTATATAAAAAAAATAGTCCAGAGGCTGTAAAATATTTTTTATAGATATTTCAAATTGGTGGGAGCAAGTATAAACAACCCATTGATGGGTCTATATGGATTTTTGGGATAGATCCCTCCATTTTATTCATCAATGATTAATATTTTCTGGGGATATTTTTTAATTATAATAACTTTTTTTACTATTGAAAATTCAAGTCTTGAGATAATAATCGAACCCAGTAAGGATTAGGCACTAAAATTAGTATCCAACAGAGTAAATCCACATATGATTTTATATTCTTACATATAGCTTCATATAAGGAATTGTGAGATATTATTGAAAGAGAGGATGAGGCATTAATCAACAACTAAGGTTGATTTAGGAAGGTAAATCATAAAAACATTATAACTATTTCACCCGCTCTTCCTCTTTGTGATATGAATGAAATAGGAAAATTCTTATGGTATAAGATAAAACTAAGTTCCCTCTAAATGATCCATCAATGAATTAAGTTGAATATGGAAAAATAGAATTCATTCAATAGTATAGGTGTTCCTATATTTTATAGTAATAAGAATAATGGATAGATGAATTGGATTTCCTCCTATATCCTATCATAATGAATAGAAGTTATTAATTTTTTACAATTTACACACCTTATGAGAAATGATGTAATAACCCTTATTGAAAAGAGAAGTATTAAATTGGATGGGGAATCTTTATATTCTATTCAATTATTCTTTCTAATAAATTGTAAATCAAATCCACATGACTCAAGATAGCCAAGGATATATGGGATAAAGTTGAAAACATGTATAAATGGATATTGAAAATTAATAAAGCTAAATTGGTTATCTTTATTGATAAATTTTAAGGCATATGAATGGTTGAGGATTAGAAAATAGATAACTATGTCATGAGGGTAAATGACATTTTTAGTTACATCAGGGGATTTGGTGATAAATTAGTAATTCATCCATTTTCATAAAGTTTGTGGGAATTTCCTTGATAGTTTAGCCAAATATATTATCCCTATAAGAGAAGGAAGTCATATCCCTAGGTGATATCCTAAACACACTATTTGATTTTGACATGAAGAAAGATTTTGTGTTTTCAAATAAATACAATGAGGAAGTTGCATTCAAATCTATGAGAAATTATAATCTTAAATAAAGGAGGATGAATCAGTTTCATATTCAAGAAACAATAATGAATAAATTGCATATTATGAGAGAAACATTTATTTTGTTTTCAAAAAAATCATAAAATGAAGTGGAAATTATATAGTTATGACCACTCCAAAAAAATCAATTGTGGTGGAATTGGTAATTTTTCAATTTACTTCTAAAAAAAATATATAATAAAACTTACAATAATGATGAAGATGAAAACCCATATAAAAGAAGATCAAGATAAAACAGAAAGGATGACATTGGAAAGAAGAATAATTCTTAAATATTGTTTAGAAACAATATAATGAGAATTGAATAATACCAAGACTCAACTACATGGACTGAATCTAGATATTAAGGAAATACTAAGAATCTCAAGTCTTATATTGATCATGTTAAATTGATGAACCCTCTTTTAGTAGTGTTATACAGAATTAATAATGATAAAATGAATATATGTTGATGTCTATGATGAATTCATATCCTGAGAAAACACCAATCTCAAGAAAAGAATCAAGATACCTGATAAATAGAGATTAAATATATATGAGAAGGAGAATGAAGTCACTATGAAGGTTAATATCTTTAATTTAAAAATTATAGAACAAGATTAAATGTTGATTTATCTTAATGAAACATTGGATGAAAAATAAAAAGAGTTGAATGAGACATAGTCTGGGTGTATTAAATCATAAAATTTCTTGATAATTATGAGAGAATATTACAAGAATTATATATATTTTCAGATATAATTATCTTAATATGTTGTGAAATCCATTTCAAAGAATATGTTAAAGTTTGGTTCTAATTATTCTAGTAATTTTAAATCGACTTCAAATTAAATTATAGATTATACTACCAAATATAAGAAATTATAGGCTGAATAAATTTTAAAAAACATAACCTCTATAAAACATATAGTTAGAGATGAGTTGAGGAGACAAAGTTTCACATGAAGAAGGATAAAAAAGGGTTGGAGTGCATCTAAATAGTGAGTATATTTTCTAAAATATCCCATCCAATATTAGGGAAGATAAAGTTTCAAAGGCCATTATTGTTTTTGTGGAACCTTTTTTCTACAAGTCCTATGAATGAGGGTATAATATTTCACATCCATGTAATTATAATGAATCACTGGGGTGAAATTATAGAACGAAAATATTATATTATATAAAAAAATATTCATAGAAAAAATAAATATTTGGATTAAAGATCAATATAATTTTCTATCAAAAAATAACATTAAATTTATAGATGAAATATGCAGAAGATGAGACCACCACTGTCACTATGAAAAATGCATCATGAAAATAGTTCCATGATAGACACTACATGAAACTAATGTGAGAAAATAGAAAATAAGATAAAGAAAATATAACAATTAGTTTCAAAATATATCCAATAAAAAATAAAATATGAAGAAATAATAATAAATTTCTTATAAAAAATATATGAAATAATGTTAACAAGAATAAACGAAGTTTCATGTGAGGATATCAAAAAAAGGAAATTATGGTGATCAAAATATGATATATCAAAGATATAGGATAACTAGCCATATTAAAAGGAATTGTATAGTTATTCTACTTATTGAATTAAATGTAGAGAAATATAATTATACATAAGAATCTATATGTTCTTTTATTTTTCATGTTGAGGAGTATTTCCCACTCAAGAATATAGTTCAAAAAACAAATAATTCCACAATTCATGTGGATACATATGATAGGGAAATCATTAAAGGAATAATAAATGTTCTTATAATAATTAAGCTAAAAATAATATACAATCTTCATTGAGAAGAAACACTAAACCCAGATGAACTCACTAAGGTGTATAAAACTCACTCGTTTTTCACTTATTCATTTTTTTACTAACCTATATTTAATTGGAGAAGATGAATTATTTGTGTATTGGAAGAGTGACTTAGTTTTTGTATAGAAAAAATAGTATTCCATCATGGAATTACATAAGTGATGTGTCAAAGAGATGATTAGTACATCCATTAATGAGGAGTCTAATATAAAAGTTATTAGAATATAATTATTTAAGATAATCTACAAATTGTAGGTATTTTTTTATATTTTATGTATAATAATCAGTATTTCCCATTCTTATCTTGATTAAATTTAATATCAAGGGGATATTCTTGTAGAACTGTGAATGGGGGATTTATATAAAATGCAATTGAAAACTTTTAATGTTCTTATTCTAAAGAGTGAAAGTTATAAAATATCATGAGAAATATATTTATACATCCCATGAATAGAGAACTCAGATTTTTTATAACATGTTATATAGTTAAGGATAACATTAATGTCATATTTAATAACTCTTTCAACTATATATAACATATCTCATATAGACATATAGATGGTTAATTTTTTCACATTTCTTATAAAATTTTCATGTTACTCTTTTATAATGAAAATATAGATGATATGGGAGAGGTCTTCTCTTACTCTAAAATTTCAATTTATTAAAAATAAGGGGTTGAATAAAAGAGATGAAGAGAACACATATTGGAAAATAGGTGCATATTCTTATTGAAAAGAAATAAAAAGGGGGAGATAGAAGAACCCAACAGTGTATGGTGGTTGCATTTGTTTTTAATAAGTATGTATTTTATTAAAAATATAGTCTACCATTATATAATATAGAATTTACCAATGAAAGGATATGAAGGAATTTTTTTATATGTAAGTATTAAAAGATTCATTATGCAGTTGTTCCTCTCAGTATTGGAATAAAAAGATAGAAGGTAGTATCCCATAAATGTAATGATTAAAGATATGATCTTAAAGGAAACACGATAAAAGTTATATTATAGGTATAGGCACTATTAATAATAGTTTAAAGTTAATTATATATTCAAACTATTGTATATATTGTGATTTTTTAATAAAAATAAAGGGAATTTTTTTTGATGTTTTGAGAATCCATTAATAGAGTTTTAATATCAAAATCTACTTAATACAATGAGTAAAATAACATATAATTTTTTTTTATAATTCTAATTTAAGGATAGAATTAAAATAGAATTGAATGTCATTAAATTACTCTAAATTGTGTTTTTAAATACTGAAAAAGTGTTCAGATTTTAATTAACAAAGTTTATAAATATAAATTTAAATTAAAAAGATTTAAAAATTCATATGAGATGTGTTGGAGTGGTTTAATAATTCAATTGGTATGATTTGAATAAGTTCTGAATTTATTTTAAAAATAATAAAATTCTATACTGTAGAGTTATGGAGAATATTTACCACGTAGTTGTTCTAAAAATGGAATTTTAGATTTGGAATAGAAATATGGAAAAGGAATGAAAAATATTTAAGTTTCATTTCAGAACTTCATTGGAGTAATTTTGAGTTTCAATTTAAGTCATGTTTTCGAAATATTTCTTTTAGACTTTGTAAGATTCATGAATCAACATTTTTAGAGTAATTTGGATCATCATAAGAGTCATTTATGAATTTAATTAGATTAATTTACTCTTATAAATTATCATTTAATGTGATAAATGAAGAATTATTTCAATATTAAATAATTTTAAGAGTCATTTACTCATATTAGTTTTTTATACCATGGAATTTTGTAAATCCCTACATCGTAAGTGTTATTTACTATGAAAAAATATTAAGGGGTTCCATTATAAAATATTCTAAAGGAGGATAAAAAAACATTGCACAATTTTTCACTAAAAATATTAAAACACCACCAATACTCAAACAATTTGGGATTATAACTAATATTAGAAATAATTCAAATCAACTTCTATGAAATGGCAAGACATCCCACTATAATATATGATTCCATGAGGTGAGGAAGAATAGGGTGTAATATCAATCAATGTTAATTATGTTATCTAATGAGTTATTAAACAATGAGGAGAACAAAATTCCATATTGAACAATAAGTAAAATTTCATGGGAGGGATGTCTGTTATGATATGATCCACTGTAAGACACTATAAAAACATGGAAAATAATTTAATGTATTTTATATTTTGTTTATAAAAGTCATGATATTTTTAAATATTGTTTGAATGGTAAAATCATGATATTCCAGAAAGAGTTTGAATGGGGTTCGAATGAGGAACAAAGGAGAATGTTTTTATAACTGAAAGAATATAAAATTAGTTAATCTAATGAAAATAATGGGTATTTTGAAATTCCAATATGGAAAAAATATCATTATGGTTTTATTCATGTAAAAAAATATCAAAATAAAAAAAATATATTTCTATCAATTGAATGCTAATGTACCTAATACTGGACTCCAAGAGAGAATATTTATGTGTATCAAAAATATAAGAAGCGATTTTGTTGAGAAAGAAAGAGGATAATCATTTCCCTATGATATCCTAATATCATAGGATATGATGAAGATGTATTATAATATTTTTGAGTAAGTCCATCAACCCTTATTCTATTTCAAAAGAAAATCTAAACATGTGGACTTTAAGAAGAGCATGGATGACTTATTATTATTGTAACACCTGAGATTCAATTAAATAAATTGAACATTGTATTTTAATAAAATTATAATACAATTCACATTTTAATATTTCTTTTCACAAAAATTCAAATTTGATATGATGAACATATATTTTGAACATACGTTTTCAAAATAAGCCTTTCTTTAGTTCTTGAAATTTTCCAAAAGAAATAAGATTCTATGAATAATTAAAAATGTATAATTTAACTATTAATTATTTTATTTACAATAATATTTTTTAATATGTATAATTAACCATGAATTTAATATGAATTTTATATAAATAAATATAATATCTCTTGGAGTTAAAATGGATATTTTCAAAAAACTGTTTTTTTAATTTATAATGTCTTTAGAATAAAATTAATTAAGATAATATTTAATGATGAATGATTTCAATAATATTTATATATTTTATATTTATATATAAAAATTTATATTCATATAATTATTATTAATAGTTTTATTGTTAATTTAATATCATCTTATGCTTAAAAATGCATTTTTTTGAAAAACCATTTTTAGACCAGTTTTGTGGGATTATTTTTAAATTCAATTATTCCAATTATGTGAATTGGATTTGATAAAATGGATTAAATATTTATAATAATTAGTTCAATTTTTTACTATTATTTTCAATTTTATTTTTGATTATAATGTATAGTAAAAATGGTAAATATCTATCACCATGGTCAAGGTTTAAACGGGTTTACCATGGGGGTTAACCAAAAATAATAATGGTTAAAATGAACTAAACACATTTTATAAAAACCCATTAGTTGGTTTTTTTCAACCTTACCCTTATCACATTTGAATATGAGACATTTTGGATCCATTATTTCAATAATTTGAATTCAACTTATTTTAAAACATTGAAAAATAACAAGTGTGACTCTCACCTCAATTATAAAAGGGAACCTTCTACCCTCACTTCTTCGCACCTATTAATCTATATGTGTCAAAAAACCAAAATATATCCCTGAAATTCTTATCTATATTATATATCATATTTTATTCCCCAAATTATGGCCATGATTTTTTTAATAACTGATCCAAATGAGGGTTTTCTATGAAAAGGTAATTGTATTCACCAAACACTTTGTTTTTTTTACTTCTTATTTTACCACCTTCAATTTTGTTCTAATAATTACAATATAATAACACTAGTATATTACATATAATTGGATTTTATTATATTTATTTTATAAAACTTATCCAACTGATTTTTCATCAAATAGAAAAATAATGATCGCTCTTATGTGCAACAAACTACCGCCTCATGAACTAATGTAATTTCTTTCCATCACCGACTCACATAGATAATCATAATGATGGAAATAGTGAATTTATATGATAATTATGAAATAATATTTTGTCTATAAAATTAATATATAATACAAATTATTATTGTTTCTTCAATTATGTAAATGATATCATTGCTCATGCATATGTACAACCCACCGTATCCATGAAGCTATGTGATTCATTTCCCATGTCCAAATTCCAAGAATTATTATAAAAATATATCTAAAGAATAAATTGTATATTAATAAAATTAAAATAATAATGAATATTATGTGATTATATCCTATTAACAAAAAACATTAATTTCATGACAAAACATACATGAAAAAAATAAGTAGTTAACATCTGAAACAGTGGAAATAATGAAATTTTATTAGTGAACAGGTGATAAGATGTTATAAGAGGATAATATATGATATTATAAATATCAATATGGTTCATGTATAAATTAATAACAGTTTTAAAACCATTATAAATTTTTTTTAATAATTTTAAAATAAAGGGAACTGTGAGGTAATGTATTTCATCTCAATTTCCACTATAGTGAGACTTATTTGGTATTATGCACCAATATTATTCTATATGGTTTGTATTGTAACTTCCAAAGATTTTATGAAATATTTTATTTGAAATAAATTTAATCACTTTAATATTTTTTTCGAACAACATACATTTTAGCTTCTATTATAAAAAACACATAGTTTATCTTGTGTTATACGCAACACTGTGTTTAGTTTGTGTTATATGAAACACCGATTTTAAATGAAACATAACATACTATTAAAATATTATAATTTAATAAGATAGTTATCACATATCAATTTGAATGGAGAGTATGAATAATATTAATAAAATTATTAAAATATATTATTGAAACATATATATAAAATAAATTCCTGTTTTAGAAATTAATTAGAAATAAAAACCAGAATAATTTGAAAATAATAGAAATATTTTTATAAAAAACATATTTTATTGTGGAAAATTTTATTTTAAATCAGTAATATAACCAAATAAATTTTGTTTAACTATTTTAATTAAATTTATATATTATATATTCAATCAAAATTTTAACCTCTGTCTTATGTATCTTCTAGAGAAGAGACAATAATAAATCAAATTTTTTGCTTAAAACTATATTTTTTTGAAAAATAGTTTTCCACCTTTTTTGAACATATTTGAAAATTAAAATTTTAAAATTATATAAAATTAATTTCATAAAATAAACATAATTTTTAAAATAATAATTTGAAAATTAAATTTGGGTGAATATTTGGGATTTTTTTGAAAATAATATTTTTTGTTTAATACTGTAAAATACAGGTTTTTATTAATAATTTTCATTTATTTTAAGGACTAAAAAATTAAAAATATTTTAAAAATATTTTAAAAGAAAAATTAGTTCAATTATATATATATATATATCCAATTTAGGTCATTGAAATGAATTTTATATTGAAGTTTTATTTTAAAACCTTCTTAACATTTAAATATTTTCCCTTTGGAAACCTTCTTTCACATCATCTGTTGCATGTTTAATTTAAAATAAAAAAATTTCCTCTTATATGAATGGAATACGTAAGAATAGATTCCATATTTTTAATCATAAAAATTAATGTTATATAATAATTTCAACATAATTTTTGACCATGCTAAATAGTGAAAACAATAAATATAATTAATTATCGCAGTTAAGGTAAAAATGGGATTATGAGGGGGTTAAAATAAGACAATAAATGTTAAAATGACTATAAAAATTATATAAATTAATATTGGATGGAAATATTTTAATATTATCCTTTGTGAGATCAAATATATTTTCATTTGGAATCTTTTTTCTTGGTAATGACTATTATTTTAGATTCTTTTAAGAAATTTACATATAGTTTCCAAGTCCTTTCCCCAAATTATAAAAGGCCATGACCACCCTTCATTTATTCAAACCTATCAAGACATATATTTCAGAAACAACCTACCAAAAGTCCTACCCAATATCCATGTCCATGTCATTGTTTTTTTTCTTCTTTGAAAATACCAACACTAGGATCCTTGATAAGAGATCCAAAATAGGTGCTTCTAATTGAAAGTAATTTTCTTCACTATGCTTATTATTTTTCATTATTAGTTGTACACCATAAATTATTTATTAAAAATTAAAATATAATAGAACCATTATATCCTATATATTTATATTTTATTATGTTAATTTAATAACATATATCCATCTCTGCTTCTATAAAATGGAAAATGTAACCATCAATCTTGTATACGTTGGACTCCCGCCTCACGAACCGATGTAGTTTATTTTCCATCCCCACATTTCAATAATTGATATAATTATTGATTGAACATATTTATATGAAATTTTATAAATTTATATACTTTTAAAATTATTATATCACAAATACCTTCTAATATTTCATTATGTAGGGGGATAAGATAACGTCACTCTTGTGTACGGTAGACTACCTCCTCACGAAGTGATGTGATTTGTTTTTACTTAGTCATCACATTGAAGGTAATAAGGATAAATTAAATGAATACAAATTAAATATATGAAATCACAATAATTTGTAATGTTAATATATTATATACCTTTTTTTAGTTGAATTTGTCGATAAAATGGAAACAATGTTCATGCTTATGTATGGCCTACCATCTCCATCAATTATGTATTTCATTTTCTATATCTAACTCATGTGTATTAATATTAAAAAATATTCTTAATATATATTATATTTATATCATGGTTAAAATTATGGATATTATGGAACCATGATAAAATTAATAGGACCAAAAATAATAAATCAAAACATACACAAAAAACAAAGCAATTATTGCCTGAAATGCGACTTTATCATGAAATTATTAATATATTATTAATAAAAGGTCATAATAAAGTCATATATTTTATGAAATATATATATTTTTGTTTCTTTAATTTATGTATAATAAACATATATTTATTATATAGAAGGTTTAAGTTTGTATGAAAGAAGTCAAGACTTAAAGGTAAGTGAATTTAATCTTAAACACCCAATTTGGGAAATATGTTAGTTTATGCACCCATATTATTCAATGAGTTTTATATACTGAACCATTGAAATTTTATATTTAAACCTAATACATTTAATACATTTATATTTTTTAATAAATTTTGTCGTTTCATTCAGATTATGATTCATAGTTACAAAAGTGGTAATATTTTTATGTTATAATCTCATAATTTATCAAGATTGATTATGATTATGCTTCCAATGATGAAATATTTTGATATTTATATCAAGAAACTCATTAATATTCTTATACTCAAAATATTTTGGGATATTACATGTTTTCCTTTATTTTTATTCTCTTTATATACTCAAGATTTAAAAATTATGTTTTTTAATAAAAAATATCACTAGTTCTCTATTCAATAGAAAACATTTTTTAACCAAAACCACGTTTTCTAAAAACAATAAAAGATGTTTTTAAAAATTCCTAGAATGGTTTATTAAAGGAATTTTTATCCATGTTTTTCTTTTTACATAAAAAAATAAATAAATAACTCATAAAATTTTCCAAAAAATTCCTCTTTTGATTTTCCCAAAAATGTTGATGGAATATTCATTTTAACATATACAACTTGAATGTAAATATAAACCATTATAAAAAATCATTACTTTGAGTAATTATTTATAATCACCCAAGTTTATTTTCAAATAAAGGGATTTTGAAAATGTTTTATGTTTTAAAAAAACGTTTTTTTAATTCAATAGGATTTATTCCTCAAGAAAACTTTAAAATGATTTTTTAAATATTGATTTATAAGTTTCAAATTTTATTTTAAATTAAAATAAATTTCAACATGTTAAATGAATTTTTAGTTTTTAAAAATTATTTTGAAAGAAAATTTATTTTCCTCAAGAAATGTTTCAAATGATCTTTCAAAATCATTTTTCATTTAATATGACATCCATTGAAGTTACCTATGATTTAATAGGGATATTATCCAAATATACCATTCTTATTATTTTTGGTAATGGTTTTTTATGATGGCCTTATGTTTATGAAACATGTCTCTCCTCTATGGGTTACACCATGAGGAAATAACTATGAAACCTACTTCTTTTCACTAGTTATAGTATGATTAAATGATGAAATTATTATGAAACATGAATATTTTCTATATTTATGATATGATAAAATGTTTATGAAACCCATATCATTTCATGGGATATGTTATGATGAATGTTTTATAACATTTTTTCATAAATATATATTATTTTCATTATATTATGGGTGGGTCCTATATCCCCCTCAAATTCTTTAGGTAATCTCTAGCAACCCAAGCCCTAGTAGTTGAAATCTGATGCCTATATCCAATACACTAGAATAGATACAATGTATTGAATCCTAATGTATTGAATAGTTTATATGTCATGTTAAACTAGATACACACCCGAGTCATACATTAAATTTTGATATAAAAATTACAACATAATGTTTTTTTAGAATATCTTTATTCCATCTATAATATTCTTACATATCGTTCATAATAAACATCATGGAATCCTATGGAAAAGAAACAAAATAAGGGTGAGGTAAAAAAATCAGTATGGTTTATGTTAAGAAGAAGTTATTATGAATTAATAATGAATCATAAATAATGAAAGGTAAATATCTAAACCAACATTCCATATAAATATATCAATTTGGAATAATAAATATAAAAAGGTAAATAACTGAAAAAACATGCCATTTAATCAATAAATTGAGAATGAAATTCATCCATAGATATTTTCATAGTTAAAATATCATGGATCCTAATAATTTAATCCAGATGATGGAAATGATTAATTATTGGATGCCATGTTTCCTAGGTATATCATACCTTTACCATGAAGAACTTTCACAAGACGGTTTAAAACATACTGTTATCAAGACCTTTCACAAGATAGCTTAGAACATGCATAGATACAAACATGATGGGTTTGTACCCAACTGATTTCATCTCATGAGAATAACTATGCATCAAGGGGATTACATTACGTGATCCCCAAACCATTTCATACCAGTCTAAATAATTCATCATATATCAAATAATTGATTTAATTCATAAATAATGCACCTTATCAAAATGTGTCTGTTTTGAGTAAAGGATACAAATTTATCTATATTTCCCCAACTAATCCAATAACATAAAAATTGAACATAGTATGTACAAATGGTATAATGGGTAATAAATAATCATATCCATGATAAAAAAATATGTATATTTAGGGAAATTTTAATATCTAATGACCATGGGAGAGTGAACATTTCAAGTAAAAGTTATTGAATTAAAAAATGGATCAAGGAAGTGAATGTCAATACTTTCCTTAGTACAAATGAGCATAAAAAATCATGAGGAAGAATAATTAAGGTATAAATTAAACATATCCCAAGTGGAGTTTATGTAAAATGATGGTTATTTTCCTTGCTGAATATAAATACCATAAAAAGATCTTTAAGAACATTCTTGAGGAAAATTTCTTTTTCATTTTGAAAAACATTTTTAAAATAACTTTCATTGAAAATAACTTTTAACAAAAAAATTATTTAAAAATAACTTTGTAAACTTCCAAATTAATCCTCAAATAATTGATGATCATAAAGATAGGTAATTATGTACATGAGTTAATAGTTAAAAAGGATATTCCATTTTCATGGTAAAAAGGTTAAAAAGTTCTATGTTTGGAAATCAATGAGAAGATTCCTTTGAAAATAAATAATAAGGTAAAATGGTTAAAAATTTATTTTAATAAATCATTATGAAAATTATAATGAAAAGAACTCTTTTTTTAGAAAAACAAATGTTTTGTAAGAAAACTGATTTACAACTGAAGAGATAAGTGTAGTTGGATTTTATAAAACAAAAGTCAATAATTTTAAGTAATGAGGAGTAAAAAAAGATATTATAACTTGAAAATATCATGAATAACCATAGGATAATAAAACTAAAGGGTTTATTAAAAATGATCAAATAAATATTTTTAATGGATATTCAAGAATAAACAATATCTAGTAAAGTGTCATTATGAAATAAACCCTTAAAATTATCACAATATAGATGTGAGAACTAATCAATGAATCAATTATATGTATCCAATTGATATAAACATAAAAAAGTGTAAATAAAAAAATATATAGTCAAAATTAATTATATACATAATCATAGAATTTCAATAGTAATGATGAAGTAATATTACTCAATGAAGTGAAATTGGGTTATGAAAGTTCAATACCACATGGTAACTTTAAGATCCAATAACCTTAGATTAAATAAGTCCAATTGAAACATAAAATACTATGAATAGTGAATTATTCATGATATTATATTCCAAAGGTTCAATATATACATCATATTGGATAAACTAGGTTCATAACATTACAATATGCCTCAGTGAAATGAAATTGAGATGAAATCCCTTACCTAATGATTACTTTTGGTTAAACAGGAATTAACCTCATGTATTGTGTTTTTAAAAAATTTATTAACTTATTAAAAAATTATATTAATATTTATAATATCATATATGATCCTTTTATAATTTCTTATCACACATTCGTTAATAAGATTTCATTATTTTCATTATTTTTTGTGTTAATTGCCTTGTTTTCTTATGCATGTTTTCTTATGAAGGATCCTATTATTGAGAATTTTTTTAGTTATATAATATATTTAATAATAACCATTAAATAATTACAATACTTTTACATCAATTTTACCATTAAACCCACTCATGAATGATGATTATGAAAAGTGAATTATGTTAAATCATGGAGATTGTTGGTCGTACGTACGTGAGAGTAACATTTCCATTTCTCACTGATCATTATAGAAATAAGGTAGGTAATATATTAAATTTATATAATTATCATGATGTCATATATAAAATATTTTATAATTATATATTTCATACATGTTGTGTGGTGTTGAAACAAGTATCACATCACTTCGTGAAGTGGTAGTCTACACTTACACGAAAGATGTTATCATCTTTACATAGGTGAAAAAGAAAGAAATAAAATTGTGTATATTATCTTTATAGAATTATAAATATGTCATTAATAACATAATTATATCATTTATATCACATATAATCATTAACTTTATCTTTATCACCTTCCATGTGAATTTTTATTGAAAGACGAATCACATCGCATCGCGAGGTGGTAGTCTGTCGTACACTTGAGTGAAATTATTGTATATCCTATGGAATGGAATGTGAATATATATATATATATATATTATTGTGACTAAACATGTATAATTATTTTATAAATATCATATATATAATTTATCCATCATCATACCAAACCTTGAATGGTGGTAAAAGAAAGAACGAACATCATCGGTTCGCAAGGCGGTAGTTCGTTGTACACATAAATGACGATTTCATAATCCATTTGATGTAAGTGTGTATGATATTAGGTTATACCATTTAAAAAATTCCTAATTATATTTAATATACTTAGGTTGTAATATAATCATGGTATAATATAAATTTATAGAGGTGTAGAAGGAAATAAATTGAAGATGCTTGTTGAAGAACATTACATATTCTTTGAGTATCTTCCTTTAGTTTATACAAAAACCTACAAAGGATTTCCTTATGTATAATATAATTACTATAGGATGAGTATAGGGAATTTTTGGTGTGATTGTTTCATTTATTTTCAAATCTAAAGGGTTTTTTTGGGGTGGAAATAGGAGGAGAGGTGTGGCATTTAATAAGTGAGAGAGAAGACACAAATAGTATTTTTTAAAAGAAGTTAGGTGTACCCATGTTTTTACCTAATAACATACCCCATTAATTAATACTAGAAGTTATAAGTAACACATATGTCCATTGTTTCAGGTCAGTCTCGAAACGCCCAACGGTTCTACATCCGACGATGTGTGGACCTGCTTTCTAATGGTAGGCGTTCACTGGGCGATTTGGCCAGCGACGCTTAAGAACTCACATTGGTAGAGAGGATGGGAAGTTGGGATCATCTCACCCTTTTGGTGGGAATTATTCCTTGTTCCGGGACTCTCTTATAGATTTAAGACGTATTCATATGTCTGTGAATCTTTGGTTTATACCCAAGCATAGTATCCATGGATTTTTCCTGGTTGGCAATGGTCAGCTGAATGAAGGGGTTCAGAATCATTTATGCCCGAGGTTTACCATCCATCATTGGATTAATGACCCTGAGGAGTCGGAACTCATTGAGGCGACACTAGGACTGGCGCGGTGAACCGATGTGAAGATAGTCGAATCGGCCGGTTGTTGGGCTTGAACCTCAGGGAGGCTTTCTACGTACCTTGCCTAGGAGACAGGGATCAAAGTCCACACTGTTCGAATTAGGGTGTCATAGAACCGATGTGAAGGTGGACCCGGGGGTCCAATTTAGATCGGCCTTGAACATCGGGGAGGTTTCCAACGTACCGTGCCTTAACATAGATCAAAGTCCTCGTAGTTCTCAGAGGCATGGGGATTACACTCTGAGGAGGCCCATGGTGATAGATTGGGGATTACACTCTGAGGAGGCCCATAGTGATGGATTGGGGATTACACTCTAAGGAGGCCCAGGGTGATGGATTGGGGCTTACACTCTGAAGAGGCCCATAATAGGATGTCATGGTGGATGCTTACTCTAAGCCCACGTGAGTCATGCTCGGTGTGAGAAAAAAGAGGCAGTAGGGACCAGAGGATCACGTCACAAAAGGTGCGTCCATGGGAAGTGGAGTGGGGCATACGCATAAGGGCATCCCATAAAGTTGGGGCTTACTCCAAGATGGATGCCCATGGAAACAAAGCGCAACGGGAGAGGGAAAGGGGTGCTCCGGTTCCCGTCACCTCTCTTGTTCCTTGGGGAAGTACCCTGGGAAGTACCGAGGTGCATGGGGATGACTGGCTTCTGATGGGTATGCCACCCCCTCTCTGGGGAGGGGAGAAGTGCCTGACCGCCAAAGCGTGTAGTCCCCCATCCTGGCGAGTAAAGGCAGAAAGGGGGATCTCAGGCTCATACCCCGCATTACCATGGGAATGTGAACCCAAACATGCTTCGGGAATCATCCCAAGGTTTGGGGAAACCCCTCCACCATGTTTACCATGGGTATGTAAACTCAAAATGTCGCGCTGATGCGCCTGAGGGTTACAACACACGGATCTGGTGGCTCTGGTGGAGGCCTCAGCTTGGGGCCGATGAGTAGGCCAATGAGGAGGTTGCGAAGGATCATGCCGAATTTAAATTGGGAGGATTTTATCTGGATCAGGGAATGAGAACTTCTAAGGTTTTGTCAGGCCCCACAGGGGTATGGGTGGTGGCGCCCTTCGCGTAGGGAAGTGCTACGCAGCTGGAGAGTCCATCCGAGAACCATGGTGGTACGCGGACTGATGGGAATCCCAAGAACCAAGGTGGTTCGCGGCTCCGGGTTCGATCCGCGAACCGTGGTGGTCCGCTGAGGGTTCCATGTAGGCAGCGGCAGCCAAGGGTGGCATTGGCCGAAGGATCATCGTTCAGGGATTTGCCCACATAGGAGGGTGCTACGCGGAATAGTGGATCGGAAAAGAGGCATAAAATCCATGGTCTGCGAGGAGTACATCCACGGAGGGACCCTAGTTCATGGTATTCTCTTGTTTGTTATTTTATGTTTATGGTTCACCAAGGTATTATGCCTTTTTGGTTCCTTATTAGTTCGTTCCCAGGTTTATACCTGCTCTGGTTTGCGAACTGGAACTTCCGAAATCCTAAGACTTCCTTCAAAATCCTTCCACCCGAATCTGACTGATCTCCCCTCCATCCTCCTTCCGAATCTGAATCCTCTTCCCCCTCGGTATCCATTAATAGAGTGGGGGAAGATATGTATCTATGGTCATGTGGCACCTTTTGCGGAGGCCCATCACTGAATACCTGGTTCACGGATGACTTGGTCAATCCTCAATTCGTGGGGCATTAAACACTCTTTCTCGAACCAAACTCGGGGAGTGCTTCGCGGCCGCGGAGGGGTTTCCACCTCCATTTCGTGAACGAAATTTGTCTGTAGAGGGGGTGGTCGTCCATGAAGGAAATGGCCGCTATGGGCTGGCTGCAGAGGATCTGGCTGCATGTGGTTCACGGATTGATCTCTCCTCTCCGCAGAAGAGTTCATCCGCGTACTATCTGGGGTCCGCGGATGGTCGCGGGACATTACCACTGGGAGAAAATTCTCCAGCGTCTCCCCACGGGTTTTCACCCATCCTTCCTCCCCCCATTTACTGGTGCCCCACGGTGAATATTTATAGAGTCTCAAAGAAGAATTATTGATGGGTACACGTCACATTTTGCGGAAGCCCATGAAGGAACCCCCACCTGCGGACGACTCGGTCAACCACGGATTTTTGGAAATTAGTTTTGCAGAATTGCTCCGCGGTCATGCACCCCGCCTCCTCTATCCCGCGAATAACACCAATCCGTGGAGGGGGCAGCTCGAGGCAGTGGACCGGCCTGGAACCCATCCTACTTCATGCATGCAGAGGGTCCCCACCTCTATTTCGCGGACGACGCTGGTCCGCAGATTTGCGGGAGGGCGGTCTTCCGAACCGGCCGAGTGATGTTGCTGGGAGCCGGCACGTGGACCAGTTCGGTCCTTTTACAAGTCTTGCAGTAATTGTATTTCCCCCTTGTGGAATTTTCAGGACCCTACAGATTCCCCCCATTAGAATGGGGTCCGATCGGAATGAAGAGGAGGCCATTCCAATGTATAGTGGTCCTAAAAATCGATGAGTGATTGGACAATGCTCTAAATTTTTCCTGATCCAAGGGACTCACCGAGTATAGTTAGATTATTGCTAGGGTTTTGTATAAAAACCCCCAAAAACGTTTTTTCTTTTCTTTTAATGCCCAGATTTTTCTTGGGCCCATTTGGTGTGGACCCAACTGGTATGGCCCAACTTTGGCTTAGGTCGCCCTTTTCGGGTGTTTAGCCTAACAGGCTTTGTACCTCTTTTCTTGGTCGGTTTAAAGTCCCACCATCAAGACTATCATTACTGATGTTTTAGGTCGAGAAGCTTTTACCAAGTATGGTGGGGCAAGGGCCCCAATGAGGTTTGGTTGATTAAAAGATGTCTCAATATTCTTCAGACGCATGTGGGGGGGAAATATGTTTAAATTTTAACGACATGTAGGGCATATCTAAAGGCATGGGAGCCACGTCGGCATATAGAGGTAGGAGGAGCATCGCCTCAGGAAATCTTGCCTCGGTAGATAGGCCTGGGGCAATCAATATGAAGAGCTGCTGAGGGCATGGTATGCATAGTTGTGCAAAGGTGTCCTTAAGTCAATGACTCTCCATTTCTGATGGCCATAGGACTTCATGAAAGCCCGGCTTATGGAAACCACCATGGGTGGCTTGGATAATTATGAAAACCACCGGGGAGGCTCAGAAATGGTATGTGACGTCTGAAAGGTTTTGAGAACATCTGTATCAATCAGGAGTGTGGAAGCAAGGTTCCTGTCCTATGCATTTAGTTAGCGTAAGGGATGGTTGAAACATGGCGCAGTTTAAAGTCATTCATCTGGGACATCATCTAGAATGGAACAAGTTCTCCTGGTCCTCGATAATCTTATCAGAGACGTTCCACCATTTTCAGGCAGGATTGTGAAAGAGGTTGGTAAACTGTAGCTCAGAGGGTTTCCGAATCTCGGGATAGACATGGGGGCTCAGAGGCTGAGAGGCGTATGGAGAGAAACATTGCCTAAGGAAATCCTGCCTTTGGTAGATGGGCCATGGGTGATCAATATGTAGAGATGCTGAGCGCATGGTATGCATATTCATGCAAAGGTTTCCTTAGGTCAATGATTGTATTCCCCCGATAGCCAAGCAACTTCAGGGAAGCTGAGATTTGGGACCACCAGGGGTGGCTTATGAGAGTCCGGATTTTTCTTAGTACAGTGTATAGTTTATGATGAAAGGGTGCCTGGATATGGGGGAAATGTCTGGACTAAACATCCCGAGAATGGGTTAAGTAATCCCTTCTCACGCGGGTGTGAGACGGTGGCTTATGTCGGTCTGACCTGTGCACTGAAGGACGGAGAAAAGCCTCTGTTCCTTAATGAACCCGTAACGGGTTTGACCATGCAGTTTAGTGTCATGCGGTAAAGACGAAGATCATTATTAAAGGATTTCGTGCAATTTAACGTCATGTAATGAGGACGAGGGCATTTTTCTTTCCTTTTCCAATGTTGTGTAGTTTAACGTTGTGCAACAAGGATGATTGATCGTGAAGTTTAACGTCGTGTGGTTAGGACGAGGAGAATTATTAAACCAGTGGAAATTCTTTTTGTTGGAGGCATTCCCCTAGATGTTTAATGCCTAGTCTTTGTAGCCTTACAACATGTGGCCAAGATGTGATCCGTGCCATTTGATGTCATTCGGCAAGGATGTAGTTAAAAAGGCCGCTCTTTATCAGAATGTAATCGGGCTTGAGTATCCTGGCATGTCCAAGACGTGGAGGGGGGTTGATGGTGTAAATCATGGTTCTGGGGATTCTTAGATCAGGAGAGATGACATGGAGGCTCTGAGGTCGGTAAGTGTACGGAGCTAGGAAGAGTATCGACTGGGGAAATCTTTCCTTTGGTAGACGGGCCAGGGGCTATCAATATGCAGAGCCGCTGAGGGCATGGTTTGCATAGCCATGAAAAGGTGTCTTCGGGTCAATGTCTTTCTAATTCCGATGGCCATGAATGGTTATGAAGATCCAAAATTATCTGGGCCACGAAGTCTGTCATCAGTGAAAGAAATGTCTGAACATGTTGGGCATACTCGGCCATGGTTGCTGTTAAAGCTTAGAGAGATCCCTGTGCTGATTTATTTTGCGTGCGGGGGTGTACCTTCACTCCATGCAGTTTAACATCGTACGGTAAGGACGAGGTACTCCTAGTTTAGAGGTCATAGAGCTTGGACCATTGGGTGACAACTGCTGCAGTCACTCGAAGGATAACTGGGTCAACATGCTTTGATATACTTGGAACAAGGTGGGGGATGAAGGTTGTAAACTGCAACTTTGAGTTTTCTCGGATCAGGAGGTGTGGTGTGGGGGCTCTGAGGCCGGTAAGTGTATGGAGCTAGGAAGAGTATCGCCCAAGGAAATATTTCCTTTGATGGATGAGCCAGGGAATATCATTATGTATATCCGCTGAGGGAAAGGTATGCATAGTCATACAAAGGTGTCCCCGAGTCGATGACTTTCCACTTCCGATGTCCGTGACTGATTATGAAGATTCGCGGTCGCTCATAGTGCAGATTTTGGCACGTGGGGATAATGGTGTCTGAGTATACAAGAAACATCATCACTAAAATTTTCTATTGAGTCAAAGTAGCCAAGTCCTAGCTTGATGTTCATTGATGCAGGTCGCTATTTGAACCACCAATGGAGACATAGGCTAGCTAGGTAGGGATACCCTGGAAACACTTGGATGTGAAGAGGGGATGAACTTGTAAACCACTTTTCCATAAACTTCTGGATCAGGAAGTATGGTATGGGAACTCTGAGGCCGGTAAGCGTACGGAGCTAGGAAGAGTGTCGCCTGTGGAAATCCTGCCTTTAGTAGATGAGTCAGGGGATATCATTATGCAGAGCTGCTGATGGAATGGTATGCATAGTCATGCAAAGGTGTCCACGGTTCTATGACCTTCCACTTCTTATGGCTATGAATTGTTATGAAGATTCATAATTGTCCATGTCATGGAGTCTGATGTATGGAGAGGATGCATCCAAATGCGCAAGGAGTATCTCCATCTCGTATTTCCGTGTGTCTTGGGTGGGTTATGATGAAGTCCATGCAATTTAACGTCATGCGGTGAGGACGAAGTCTGTGCAGTTTAACGTCATGCGGTGAGGAATAAGTCTGTGCAGTTTAACATCATGTGGTGAGGAAGAATTTCATGTTGTTTAACGTCATGCGGTGAGGAAGAAGTCCTTGAAGTTTAACATAATGCTGTTAGGACGAAATATACACCCTATGTCAGTCTGGTCCATACACGGGGGGAAATGGAATTTTTAACATTATTGTCCGTGCAGTTTAACATCTTGTAGAAAGGATAAAAAAACACACCCTGTGCAGGTCTATCCCATACATGGGGAAAAGGGAGAATTTTTAAATCTTTCTATCCATGCAGTTTTACGTCATGCGGTAAGGACAAGGAGTACACCTCATGCCGGTCTGGTCCATACACGGGGGAAAGGGAATTTTTATCTTTTATTCAAGGGGTTGGGCCAGGACGGGGAACCCTTGCCTCACTACGTATCCTTTGAGGGCAGGAATCTAGATGTACATAGTTCTCTAGAAGAAGTACACCCCGTGTAGGGATGGTCCTTATATGGGGGAAGGGGACATTGTCTAACTTTTATTTTATTTCATTTGGGGGTGGTTGGGTCAGGACAGGGAATCCTAGCATCACTATGTATCCTGCGAGGGCAGGAATCAAGCCATACGTAGATCTCTAAAATAAGTACACCCTGTGCAGGTCTGGTCTATACACGGGGGGGAGGGGCATTGTTAAAACTTCTTGTCCGTGCAGTTTAACGTCATGCGGTGAGGATGAAGGATACACCCCGTGCAGGTCTGGTCCGTACACGGGGGGAAGAAGGCATTTTTAAATCTTATTATTCGTGCATTTTAACATCGTTCGGTAAGGACGAAAGCCATACAGTTTAATGTCATGTGGTTAGGACGATGGGTATTATTATATTTCATGTAGTTTAACATCGTTCCGTAGGGATGAACTCCATGTAGTTTAACATCATGCGGTGGGGACGTAGATCCATTATTAGATTCCATGCAGTTTAACATCATGCGGTGAGGATGGACTCTGTGCAGTTTAATGTCATGAGGTGAGGATGGACTCCGTGCAGTTTAACGTTATGCGGTGAGGACCAACTCCATTCAGTTAAACGTCATGCGGTGAGAACGGAATCCATGCAGTTTAACGTCATGCGGTGAGGACGTAATGCTATTAGTTGAAGGTCATAGAGTTTGGACCATTGGGTGCTTGGCAGTTTAACATCATGAAACTCGGATGAAGAATAATACACCTTTAGTTATTATACGAAATACTTCTTCAAGAATCTCACATTTTTAGGAGCGGTTGTAAATTGTCAGTCTATGGAGATCAGGGTATATGCTCCATTGGAGTAGATCTTGTGTACAATGTATGGTCCCTCCCACTTGGGCTCTAGCTTTGGAGGTTTCTTTCTGGGTATCATTGGGGTCCATAGGACCAACACTAATTCTCCTACCAAGAAAGACCAAAGACGAACCTTTTTGTTGAAGGCTCGTGCGATCTGGTTCTGGTATACCTTCAGATGGTGCAAAGTGTGCAACCGCTTGTCTTCTAGCTGTTCCAATTCACCTAGCTGCTTTTATGACTGCTCATCATTGGATAATTGATAATAGATGGTAGCACGGAGTGAGGGAAGTTGGAGTTTAATGGGCATGACCGCCTCTGTGTCATACACCAATGAGTACTGGGTGGCCTGAGTAGCGGTGCATATTGTGGTTCGATAATCCCACAATGCATGGAAGAGTTTATCCGACCATGAATTCTTGTCTTTGTCCACTATTTTCTGGAGGATGTTGGAAAGGGTATTGTTAAAAGCCTCTATTTGTCCGTTGGCTGCTGCATGGTAGCAGGATGAGTGGTTAGCCTTGATACCATACTCGTGGTATAGTTTCTCCAATTTGGCAGAGCATAAGTTGGTTCCGTTGTCCGTCAGTATGGTATGAGGGACACCAAATCTGGTGATGATATTGGTCTTCACAAAGTTGAAAATATTTCTTTCCCCGACTTCCTTGAGGGGTATGGCTTCTGCCCATTTGGAAAAGAAGTCGGTTGTCGTGAGGATATACTTCAGCTGTTTGGCTGTGGCGGGAGGATATGGTCCCCCGACGTCCATCCCCTAGACGGAAAATGGCCAGGATTACATGGCATGATGAAGTAACTCCAGGGGTTGATGTATGAAGTTGGCATGAATTTGGTATGAGTGGAATTTTGTGGTAAAACACTCACAGTCTCGTGCCACTGTGGGCCAGTAGTACCCAAGCCTTCGAACCTGATGGGAAAGCTTGGTCCCCAGTTGATGTGCTCCACACGCTCCAGCGTGTACTTCATTAATTACGGCAGCTGTTTCTTCTCCATCAATGCATCTGAGGAGAACACCATTGAGGCCTCGTTTATAGAGGACATCTTGCTGACCCGCACCGCTATATAGGACAATGTTGATTGCCCTTCTCCGTACTTTCTCTCGTTCTGCCCTGTCTGATGGAAGTTCTCCTCATTGAAGGTAGTTTTCAATGGGGGTCATCCAGCTGGTGGCTGGAGCATATGGCTTGGGGAGAGGACTGACTTCGTGGATTTCTTCCATCTTGGTCTGGAAAAATGGCAATACAATTCGACGATGAGAAATACGGATAACCGTTTCATCTCGGCCCGGGTCAGCTAGGGTTGTGGCCGTGTTGGCTAATGCATCATCCTGAGCGTTCTGAGACCGAGGAATATAGTTCAATGTTGGTTCGGTGGATAATTCTACCATTAACCCTCGGACATGGTCAAAAAGGGGGATCATCTCCTCCTTTTTAATTGCATAGTCACCACTGACTTGCTTGATGACCAGTTCCGAGTCACCTTTTACCTTAAGGTGTTGTACTTGTGCCTGGAGTGTGAGTTCCAGGCCAACAATGAGAGATTGATATTCCGCTTCATTGTTCGTACATCTTTCTGATAGGAGGAAAGAATAAGGAAAGACTGCCTTTTTTGGGAACACGAGTATTATTCCCAAACCCACTTTGTTGAATCTGGGATCCTCCATCCTCTTCCCGATTGGGCTTGAGGAGGAGTCGTTGAAGTACATTTCCCAGGTTGGGAGCTCCTCTTGAACCTCAAAGATGTCTTCATCAGGAAACTCAACGTACGGTGCAGTGGTCCCTCTCAAAGGGTGCTCTGCCAAAAAGTCTGTAAGTGCCTGACCCTTGATGGATTTATGAGGCACAAACTAGATGTCAAACTGTTGTAGGATGACCTCCCATCATGATAGGCATCTAGTTAGCATCGGGTGGATGAAGATGTACTTGAGTGGGTTACTCCACGAGATCAAATGGACTTCATGATGCTGCAGATAATGTTGAAACTTTTGAACCACGGAGACCAAGGCTATACAGCTCTTCTCAATGTTTGAGTATCGAGTCTCAGCATCATGCATGGTTCGACTGAGGTAATAGAGACTATTTTCACTACTGGTGTCATTATTTTGTGCGAGGAAGGCTCCCAGTGATCGCTCTAAGGTTGTCACATATAAGATGATAGGTCTTCCTTCAACCGTGGTCATGAGCACCGGTGGGCTTAAGAGGTACTTCTTCAAGTTATCGAACACCTCTTGGCATTCATCCGTCCATTGGTATGTGACCCCTTTCTTCATTAACCTGGTGAAGGGAAAACATTTGCCTTCCAGGATGGATACGAACCGCCTAATATAGGCTAGGTGTCCTTGGAATCCCCTCAACTCGGTGAGATTTCGGGGAGGTGGTAATCCAAAGATAGCCTTCGTCTTCTCAGGATCGACTTCAATTCCATAATGGCATACGACGAAGCCAAGGAATTTCCCTGAGGTAACCCTAAAGGCACATTTCAAGGGGTTCATCTTCAAGATATGCTGTCAGAGTTTGTTGAAGATGGTCTCAAGGTATGAAAGGTGATCTGAGCTCTGCCTGGACTTGACCACCAGGTCAACCATGTAACATTCAACAAATTTCCTCAGGAACAGTTTAAAGATCCAATGCATGGCACGCTGATATGTGGCACCAGCGTTCTTGAGACCAAAGGGCATGACCCTGTAATAGAATACCCCTTGAGGGACCCTAAAGGTAGTGGATTCTTCGTCTTCTCAGACCATCCTGATTTGATTATATCTAGAATAGCTATCCATGAAGGATAGAGCCTCGTACCCGGCCGTTGCAACGATTAATAATTCAGTGATCGGGACCGGGAAATCATCTTTTGGACAATGCCTATTGAGATCTCTGAAGTCAATACAGACATGGATTTTTCCGTTCTTTTTCTTGACAGGGACAATGTTGGACAACCAAATGGGGTACTGGACCTCCCAAATGAAGCCTGCTTTAATGAGCTTATCGACTTCAGCCTCTATTTTGGCGGCCTGTTTATAGCCCTGGTGGTCTTCTGGAAGACCCAGGTGATGTGTTTCCAGTTCGAGATTGAGTCCCATCATTTCTGTGTAATTCTAGAAAAAAAATCTCGACTTTTCCTCCGAAAAGAGGTATATACCTCGTTCTCCTTGGGGGACATGGCTGCACTAATAAGAGTAGGCCTCAGATCTTCCTCGGTACCCAGGTTTATTTTCCTGAGCTCATCCACCACGGTGGAGATACCCTCCTCAAATGAAGGAGGTTCATCCCTAATATCTTCCCCCTCTTATTCTCACAAATCCTCATCTTCTTGATCCGATGAGGAGAGATCTCCTAACACAGGCTCTTGGGAGTCTGAGGGCGAGGTGTCGTGGGCACCCCCGCTCGAGTATTCTTCCAAAGATTGTGGGTTGGCAAACGTTACCGCATTGTCACGCTCAGCCGTTGTGGCTGAAGTCATGAATACAACTGAGTGTGTGTCTGAACTTGAACCCCTGATTTTAATATGGTTGATGGGAAGGACATAATCTCTGCCAAGCTGCCTGAGGGGGTCATCAGGAACCATTTCCAGGCCATTTGGAGCAGGGATCCAGTCGACACCATCAACCAAAGGCTTCGTTTTTTTGCTTATAGAACCCGACGTCAATGTAATGTGACTCGGAGAGCTCAAAAGGGGCATTTTCGGTGTGCAATGTTCCACTTTGTCCATTGACGTAGTACTTGATACACTGGTGGTAGGATGAAGGAACAACCATGTGCTTATGGAGCCACGGCCTCCCCAGTAGGGTATTGAATGTTGTGTTCGGCCGGACCACCAAGAATTCCGTGTAGGCTACCAGGTCACCAAAATGGGTCTTTAGCTTAATTTTTCCCATTGGCTTCTGATCACTCTTATCCTAACCCAACAGAGTTGTGGCCGAGGGAATTAGGTCTTCCTCACTATATCCCAATTTATGGAGTGTCCATAGGGGAAGGAGGTTAACTCTAGAGGCATTATCTATAAAAACTTTCCGGATCTCAATACCATTCAGTGTGCCGGACACATATAGTGGTCTGATGTGTCCTTGCATGATGGAATCTTCATCCGGATCAGTGGAGGAAATCACCGTATTGCATTCAGCTGGGTCAGTCTCCGTCCGGTAAATTTCGGCAGCAACTACCTCATCTTGAAACTCCCGGAGGCTGATCAAAGATTCTATAAGCACCTCCCTAAGGTCTTCTGACATACTTAGGGCATCGAGGATTAACATCTTGGCTGGTACCGATGCCAACTGCTTAAGGATATCGTATTTCTGCTCCAGCGGCCGATGCTTCTCCGTTGGCGGGAGAGTCTTAGCAGGTGCTTTAGGGGCTAGGGCATTTGATGAGGAGGGACCGGCCGTGGGGTCGGATATCGATGGTGTTATTGTGTTTTGAGGACTTTTCCCAGCCATTCTATTTGTGCACACCAGTCGGCCAGACACTTACTCCTCCTCTGGTGGGTATCGCAGAACAACATGGCCAGAGTGGCTACTTGTAGAGGTGGAGGGGCATTCCTTCTCCTTCTGAGTCCATTGAAGGGCTCTCCCACAGGTTTCCATGATACTAACAGTTTGGGCTGGGGTCCAACTGTAGGGCTGGCTTTGGCCGCGGCTATGCCTCCCCTGGTATCCCCTACCGCTGCGATTACTCCTCCTAGCTCCTCATGCAAGGAACTCGGGTTCGTAACCATACCCTTCATCAGGGAATGATTCCATAAGATGGATGATGTTAATAGAACAAAAGATTGGCTCTTCATCCTCTGACAGGTCAACCTGGTCGGTTGTCCCTGATGGTGCCGTTTGGTGGGTCAGTGCCCGTGGTGCCAAATTCGAGGGCATATAATCTGCTAGGGTCAGGACTAACTTTGGACCTGTCACGGATTGCTCCTCTTGCGATTGTTTCCTCTTTCTTCAATTACGCCCAGATGACCGGCTCGTGGAGGGTTGTGAGGTCAATACTGTCGGCTCTGTGGCTTCAGGTGCTGTTGGTGGAAACACCAGCTGGTGTAGTTGAGCTCAGAGTATGCCCTGGGCTCGGTTGATAGTCTTACGAGTCATCCAATTGTCAAATTTCTTCCCCTGCTTGCTGGTGACTTTCTACCACCCCTCCTCTTTGTCGGATTCGGTGGTAGAGGTACATGCCACATGTGCTGGGGGTGGTCCCAGCTCGACCTATCTGGAGTCTACCATCCTCTGCAGGAGGTATTTGAAGACGAAGCATTATCGAATACTGTTCCCCAACATCCTATGATAGGGGTAGTAATCTAGCCTGTCATCACGGCCGAACTCTTCAGGTTTCCTCATCTCTAGGAGATAGAGAAAGTTGTAGTTCATGGTGGCAATGAAGTAGCCGCAGTCTTGATCTTCTCAGAATGAGTATACGTTTTTTCTTTGTTCCTCAAACGGGTTCTGCTTCGGTCCTCGCTGATCGTCCCATTTAGGAGGAGGTGGACGCTAATATGAAAGAGGACCTTAATGATTTGGTGGAGGCCTGAGCAGTGGAGCAGGAATAGGGGCCGTCTTGAGTGTGATAGCAGACACTTCAGCTCTAGGGTCTCTTTTCATAGGAGCCTGCGAGGCTATTCAGGACTTTGAATTAGTCTGTTGTAGGGAGTCCTCAATTCTCTGGGCAATGACCGAGAGATGGAAAAAGCTAGTGGTTCACTCCACTCATATGAGCGGTGTTCGCAGCTCATCTCGAAGATTATCAATGCATATGTATAGCATCTCATCTTGAGGCATTGGCCTGTTCAGGGAATATGTCAGACCTTTCTATCTGGCGATGAAATATGAGACCCTCTCGTTCTCCCTCTACTTGCAGTTCATGAGATTATTGACCGTTGTTTTAGGAAACGTTGAGCTGAAGTGGAACATGAACTGCTACCGAAGGTCTTCCAAGTTCATTATTGACTGGGCTGGAAGACTCATATACCAGATGAAGGCAGTTCCTTGCAAGGTCCGTACGAAGCATCTGCGTTTTACTACTTGTTGCTCCGGAGTTCACATCATAGGGTCGAAATTGGATGCGTAGTGCATCAGATGCTGTTCCGGATCACCTGATCCATTGAAGATAGGGAATACAGGGCTCCCAAAATTGGGTGGAGGCAGTGTGTTGCTCACCCAATCAGGGTAGGGTTTCCACTCTGGCTGTATCGGAGCACGTCGACCTTCCATCACTTCCAATCGAGTTGTTAGTGCCTCGATGGTGTTGGTGAGACCCTGGTTTACATCCTGTTGGGCCCGGTCCTGGGTAGGCATAGCCCGAGGCGTTGCCTGAGGATCCAGATTGGCCGGCACCAGGGGTGCGTGTGCCGTTTGTGGCACCTTCGGAGGGTTCAGTCATACTCACTCCGGTTTCTTCATAAGTGGAGGTAAGTCTTAGTATTCATCTGAATCTACATTTAGGTAGTTGGATGGGCTGGGCACCTCATAGGACAGGATCCCTGACCGTGTTTTGTTTTTCGGGGCAAACCTTAGTTTTTGAGGTGCACTTTTTGGGAGTGTATGATGTGGATCCTCCTGGGATGCACTTTCGATAAGGCGGTTCCTCTGGAGTAGCTCAGCATTAAGATGCCTCAATTCTTTCATCTTCTCTTCCTGTCGAGTGAATCTCTCTTCGAGCGTGATTGGCTCATCTTTGTCGAGATAAGGAGGTGGGGTAAGGGTAACCAGTCCTTTGTTCTTATCTTTTTTGGAACCTCACAGGGTAGGTAGAGGAGGGTTGTCTGGAAGGAAGACCATATTTAGGGAGGCCCTCTGGTTTTGGGTGTGCACACTTGGCGGTTCGTTGTGAGTCACAGCCTGACTGGAACTATCGTCTCCCGAACCCTCCTGATTTGCAGTATCTCTGGTGTCACCCGTGGGGTTAACCTCTATGACGTTGATAGATTAATATCATGGGGTGGAGAAGATGTCATCTTCAAAATGGGAATAGGATCTCCTGCGTCTTCTACTGGCCTTCCCTTTCGAGACATGGGATTTCCTTCATACTTCTTGACGAAGGGTGACGCGGAGAGTTCTTTGGTGCGACCCTACGGTGAGCCTTCCTCTCAGAGGGGATAATGATTCGAATGACAAGATAGGATGGGGACCTCCTCTTCTGATTGTCCTCCCTATACGAGAGAATACTGACTCTCGTGGGGGAGGTTGTTGTTGAGGGGGTAATAATGTCCCCAGACCTGAGGGCTAGGGTTGGCTCCGTTCCTTGGACATCGAGTCTCTTCCCGATTTTATTGGTCTTACGGGGGCATTTGTTATTAAAAATGCCCCTAGCCCTACATGATAGGGTTGACCCTAGATTGCGGCAGTAGCTGCGGCTATCGCTACCTGCCTGATCTTGTGTTCCCCCATTTGGGGGTGAACTGGGTTTGGTGCCGAGTTCTTCTATGAATCAATCCCTTATGGGGAGGCAGGCAAAGATCTCTAATTGGCCTCTCTTAGGTGAGAGTCCTGTTGTATGCTCTCTGTGGCCTGATTCAAGAGTTCTTGAATGGCTTGTTCCTGTCGGTCCTGACGCTTCTGGGACATACTCAAGGCCTGACTCCGCTGGGTGTGTTGCTTTTCCTGAATAGAGAGACCGCTCGATTGTCGTCTTGACGTGATGCCGTTGCAAGACACCACAGCGAACGAGTTATTCTGGGAGGGGATCGGAGTGAAATTCAAAGCTCCATGTTCTCCCCATCCCCTGATATGGACTCCCATCAGAGCATCACCGATGAGGCAGCGTAGCTGGTGTACCACAAGAAGGCAGGCTATCTCCATGTTTCCTTTACGCCTCTCGGGTTACTATTGTCGTGCTGAAGGAAGAGCTTCCAGGTCGATGTGACGCAAGAGGTCCCCTATTGTCTTTACGTGGTCTACATACCCGTCGTAGGGTAGGAATCTTGATTTCAGTCGGTGGAGGGTTGTCCATATATTATGGCAGATGTCGTTCATGCATTCTTCCGACAACTCTCTGGGTATATTGAACTGAGAGGTGGACGTAGGCCAAATCATAACTGGTATATCATCCCTGGATAGTCGTTTCCTCAGGTGAAACATATCAGCATACACCTCCACTAGTGACTCCTCTACCTGGTCGACCCAACTGAGACGCTCGCTGCTAATGTGGTCGGAGGCAGTGGGACCGGTAGGTGATGAATCATTATGTGGGAAATTCCGAGGTGGTTCAGAGGAAGAATGCGGCCCTGGACCATCTCCTGATTGGAGAAGGATTTCATTGGCAACTAACTGGGAATCTGACATGCTTGATCCCATCCTTCTGAGTGCCTCGAAATATGAGGGATTTTCTGTACTTGATTCGGCAAGGGGAGGACCTTCCTATCGATATGATATGTCATCGCGGGGAGGACCTCCACAATGGCATCCGTAATGGCAAGGACTACCATTACTGCTTGATGCTTCACTACATAGAGGACTTTTGCAGTGCACACCCTGGGGAGGACCTCCAAGGCATTTCGCAGCAAGGGGAGGGCCTTCTGGCTGTGAAGCGTCGTTATGGGGAGGACCTTTGCAACAACTGCCATCATGGTGAGGATGACCATCATGGCTTGATGTTCAATGTGCATCCTGGGGAGGACCTTCAGGACACACTGTGACAAGGGGAGGACCTTCTTGTTACTTGGGTCCAATGCGGGGAGGACCTTCATAATGGAGGTCGTGGTGGCGAGGACTACCTTCACAGCTGCGGAAATGGTGAGGACTACCATTACTACTTTTGCAGGGAGAATATCTGCAGGATACATCATGGGGAGGGCCTCCAGAATTTACCGCAACGAGGGGAGGGCCTTCTCGTTGCTTGACTTCTCTAAGGGGAGGACCTCTGTTATCAAGGTGGAGAGGACTACCACTGTGATTTGATGCCTGGATTCATGGAGTTCCATTGTAGCGTAACCCCTGGGGAGGACCCTTAGGGTAGGCCACGACAAGGGGAGGGCCTTCTTGTCGTTATGAGACGTCACTGCGGGGAGGGCCTCCGCAGTTGCGACTATGATAGCGAGGACTACTATCATAATCTGTGGTCCCACTGCATGGAGAGTGTTTACAGTGTATACCCAGGGAGGACCTTCAGGGTGGACCGCATCAAGTGGAGGACCTTCTTGATGCTCGATCTTCTGGTCACGTGGAGGGTTTCTGTGAATCGCATCAAAAGTTAAGTTCTTGTTATCGACCGTTATATGCCCGCGGGGGAGGCCCCCACAGGTGCTCTAGGGAGGACCTTCAGAGCTTCTAGTAGCAACATTGCGGGGGGGGGACCTTCGTAACTGCTACTGCCACTCCCCTAATATGGTAATGGATGGGCAGGGTCCTAAGTCTTTGATGTATGCTAAGCAGCGTTGGGAACCCCAGCTTCCAGCAGAGCGGAGTCATGAACTCCATCTTTATTTTCCAGCTGCCTTTGGCGCATTCGGGGTGCTCTTTTACTGGCAGTGAGGACCGTCTGTTGTTGACAATGGACTTCACCTTTGGGTCCCTATCTAATTGGGTCCCGTGATGCTGTCAGGATACGCCGACGAACATCTTGACTTTTATCAGGGATATATGCCTGCTCTGGATCATCCACCATTATGGACGGGTATCCCCCAGTTGGAATGAGTGAAGCTACTCGATCTGGTTGCCTTTGCATCGCAGAATATGGCTGGTGACCCTCCTGGGTAGAAGCAGGGATGCAGATCTACTCCGAGGCAGCTATCTCATCTCTCAGATGAGTCGCCTCAATTGGGGAGATGGGTTCACGGGCCCAAGTCCTTGCTGTTGCCACAGATGCAATTACATTCTGGAAAGTCGGCATGATATGATCTGGGATCGATACCTGCTCCTCCATCATTGCCAAGATATGTAGAGAGACGTCTTTGGCTATAACGGGTATGAAGGCCCATTCCGGTATCAGAGTAGTAATATCCTGATTCGGTCCTCCGGTGGTCAGTGGGTACTGACAATTCTCCTGTGTTGGGGTAGGTGAACGAATCTGCCCCTGTACTGGGATATGCCAGTTTATCTCTCTTTTGGCCGACACATCGGGATGGCATACTTTACTTGCATCCGCAGGGAGTTGGCCCTGCATATATTGGTTTCCCACCGTATCGAGTCGGTGACCATTGTTGGCAGGGAGATGTGCCCGCCTATGATTGGCCGCCACATCTGTGTGGCGGGCTTTGTTGATCGCCACCATATCAAGATGGCGGGCATCAGAAGCATCTTCTAGGAGCTGGTTCTGCACGCGCCTGGTCACCACCACGTCAGTTTTGTGTGCTTCACGACCCTGGGTAGGGAGAGGTGCCTGCCTGGTAAGTGTCATCCAGTGTGAGTGATGGGCTTGATGGAGCTCGGCGGGGATGCGCGCCGGGTTGTATGATACCGCCATTTCTGGATGGTGGGCTCGGGAGGAGCAAACAGGTGTAGGTGCATGTTCGTGGTACGTCTCCGTGGCTGGGTAGCAAAGCTCCTCCTCAGGGACCAAGGTGATGACCGGTCCCTGATTGTACGTCTGCCTCCCTCGTCGGGCGGTCCGAGGGGCCAGAGCTCGGGGAGCGTGGGCCTGAATCCTCGGGGAGACATCCTCCTTAGTGCGAGGATGTTAAGTCGCGACATGACTATGACGACTTCTTCCGGTGAGGGCCTTCAAGAGGAACCCCCATTCCGTGGGGATGAAGACCTCAACGTAGACCTCATCCACCTCCCTAAGATAAGGGAGGTGCGCATTGTCCCGTTCTGGGGATAGAATCCCAAAACGGTTGGAGACAGAAACAGGGGCTATCTGGATCAGCCTTTGCGGCCACTGCTGGGCAGGCGACCGGCGAGTTCTGGCGGATTGTAGGGCGTGCATGGCCGCCTCCACCATTGGGAGAGTACCGTTCACGTGGTACTCTTAGATCAGTGCGTCTGAGACCCATCGTTGAAGATTTTGGGTGGGTGATGGGGTCCACCATAGGTGGGGAAATCCTGTTATTGCATAATTGGAAGCACGCACTTGTGAGTTCCTTCGGGATGCCATTGGATCGAAGGGAGTTCTGTATAGTACCTGTAAAATATTTTAACAAATACAAACAGAAATCCGTCAAAGCAGCATCTCATGATCCCATGCGTATTTAATGACCTTTCTTGGCCCTCCATGAGAGTATAAGGGGGAACAGAGTGGAATTGGGTTAAATCCTTCATGCTTGGTTAAAGATTCACATCGGGTTTACCATTTTTGTTTAGGGTCAGTCTCAAAATGCAAAACGGTTCTACATCTGACGATGCATGGACCTGATTTCCAAAGTCAGGCGTTCGCAAGGCGATTCGGCCAGCGACGCTTAAGAACTCACATTGGTTGAGTGGATGGGAAGTTGGGCTCATCGCACCCTTTTGGGGGGAATTATTTATTGTTTCAGGACTCCCTTATAGATTTAATATGTATGCATATGTTTGAGAATCATTGGTTTATACCCAATCATATTATCCACATATTTCTTCTGGTTGGAAATGGTCAGTTGAACGCAGGGGCTCAGAATCAGTTATGCCCAAGGTTTACCATCCCTCATTGGATTAATGACCCCGAGGAGTCGGAACTCATTGAGGCGACACTAGGAGTGGCACGGTGAACTGATGTGAAGATAGTTGGATCGACTGGTTTTTGGGTTTGAACCTCAGGGAGGCTTCCTATGTACCCTACCTAGGAGACATGGATCAAAGTCCACGTAGTTCGAATCGGGGTGTCGGAGAACCGACGTGAAGGTGGACTCGGGGGTCTGATTGTGATCGGACTTGAACCTGAGGGAGGCTTCCTACGTACCATGACTTAACATGGATCAAAGTCCTCGTAGTTTTTATTGTCTTGGGGATTACACTCTGAGGAGGCCCATGGTGATAGATTGGGGCTTACACTCTGAGGAGGCCCAGGGTGATGGATTGGGGCTTACACTCTGAGGAGGCCCAAGGTGATGGATTGTAGATTCCACTCTGTGGAGGCCCATAAGAGGATTTCATGGTCGATACTTACTCTAAGCCCACGTGAGTCATGCTCGGTGTGAGAAACAAGAGGCAGTAGGGACCAGAGGATCACGTCACAAAAGGTACGTCCGTGAGAAGTGGAGTGGGGCTTACGCCTGAGGGCTGCCCATAAAGTCAGGGCTTACTCCAAGATGGACGCCCATGGTGACAAAGAGAAGTGGGAGAGGGAAAGGGGTGCTCCGGTGCCCGTCACCTCTCTTATTCCCTGGGGAAGTACCCGGGGAAGTACCGAGGTGCATGGGGACGACTGCCATCTGATGGGTATGTTGCCCCCTCTTTAGGGAGGGGAGAAGTGCCCGACCGCCGAAGCATATAGTCCCCCATCCTGGTGAGTAGAGGCAGGAAGGGGCTCTCGGGCTCAGACCCCGCATTACCATGGGAATGTGAACCCAGGCATGCTTCTGGAATCTGCCCAAGGGTTGGGGCAACCCCTTAGCCCTGTTTACCATGGGTATGTGAACTCAAAACTGATGCGCCTGAGTGTTACACCACACAGATCTGGTGGCTCTGGTGGAGGCCTCGGCTTGGGGCCGATGAGTAGGACAATGAGGAGGTTGTGAAGGATCAGGCCGGATTGAAATTGGGAGGATTTTATCTGGCTCGGGGAATGGGAACTCCGAAGGTTTTGGAAAGCCATACATGGGTATGGGTGGTGGAGCCCTTCACGTAGGGAAGTGATACACGGTTGGAGAGGCCGTCCGCGAACCATGGTGGTCCGCGGACTGATGGGCATCCCGTGAACCAAGGTAGTTCACGGCTTCGGGTTCGATCTGCGAACTGGGGTGGTCCGTAGAGGGTTCCATGCTGGCAGCAGCGGCCAAGGGTGGCACCGGCCAGAGGCTCATCGTTCGGGGTTTCACCCACGTAAGAGGGTGCTACACGGAGTGGTGGATCGGAAAAGAGGCATAAACTCCCTGGTCCACGGGGAGTACATCCGCGGAGGGACCCTGGTTCACGGTCTTCTCTTGTTTGTTATTTTATGTTCGCGGTTCACCAAGTTATTATGCCTTTTTTGTTCCTTATTAGTTTGTTCCTAGGTTCATACCTGCTCTGGTTCGCGAACTAGAACTTCTGAAATCCTAATCCTTCCTTCAAAATCCTTCTACCCGAATCTAACTGATCTCCTCTCCGTCCTCCTTCTGAATCTGAATCCTCTTCCCCCTCGGTCTCCTTTTATAGAGTGGGGGAAGAGATGTATCTATGGTCTTGCTGCACCTTTTGCGGTGGCTCATGACTAAAAACCCAGTTCACGGATGACTTGTTCAATCTGCAATTCACGGGGCATTAAACACTCTTCCGCAAGCCAAACTCGGGGAGTGCTTCGCGGCCGCGAAGTTGTTTCCGCCTCCATTTCACGAACAACACTGGTCCACGGAGGGGGTGGTTGTCCGCGAAGAAATGGCTGCTATGGGCTGGCCGTGAAGGATCTGTCTGCATGTGGTTCATGGACTGATCTCTCCTCTTCATGGAAGAGTTCATCCACAGACGATATGGGGTCCGCGGATGGTTCTGGGACATTACCACTGGGAGAAAATTCTCTAGCATCTCCCCACGAGTTTTCACCCGTCCTTCCTCCCCCATTTTCTGGTGCCCCTCGGTGAATATTTATAGAGTCACAAAGTGGAAATATTTATGGGCGCACGTCATGTTTTGTGAAAGACCATGAAGGAACCCCCACCCGCGGATGACTCAGTCAACCATGGATTTTTGGAATTGAGTTTTACGGAATTGCTCTGCAGCCGTGCACCCCTCCTCCTCTATCCTGCGAATGAAACCAATCCGCGGAGGGGGCAGCTCGTGGTGGTGGACCAGACTGGAACCCATCCTGCATCGTGCCCACAGAGGGTCCCTGCCTCTATTTCGCGGACGACACTGGTCCACGGAATTACGGGAGGGCGGTCTGCCGAACTGGCCGCGTGCTGTTGCTGGGAGCCGGCGCGCGGACCGATTCGGTCCTTTTCCAAGTCTTGCGGTAATTTTATTTCCACCTTGTGGGATTTTCAGGACCCTACATCCATAAAATGGTGTTTTATAACTTTTTGGTCATTTTACGCCTTATATTTAATGTTTAACCACTAAGTAAACTTGTTTTATCCTTAATTGGTGTAATTAATTTTAATTGTTTTCACTAATCACTATGGAAAAACAATTAATTAGTTGTTGTTATATATTATAAATTATTTTTAGTCCAATTATGGAATATATTTTTTCAAATTAAATTCATATAATTGGTAAAATTTAATTTCAAATTAATCCCATAAAAGTGATGACAAATCAAGATTTTAAAGATAAAATGTTCAAATGTTTACATTGTTTTTATATCTAATTTTAATATGAAAATGTTTAAAATAAACTAAATTGGATTAATAGATATACAATTTCACTATATTTACTTTATATAAAATTTAAAATATATTTTATCATGATTAATTATTTATAAAAAAATGTTGTTTTCAAATAAAATATATTATTTTTAACTATTCATCAAAAATGAATCTTCTCAGAAAAATTCCAAAAATTAACCCTATGATAATTTTGACATTAATATTCCAAAATAAAGTTTATTTTTTCAAATAAAACTTATAATAGTGTCAAATTTTAGTTTTACAATAACTTTTTCATTAAATGGTGGTAAACTGCCTTTAGAAAAATACAACTTTTATACGTAAAATTGGATTTGTTCTTATCTTATGTATATAAAATATATTGGATGAATGTAAAAATATTATTAAATATATAACATAAAAATTTTATTAATATCAATAACTAATAACAATTAATTTTATTTATTAGAATAAAATACCTTTGGGTGCATAAAATAGTTTTTTTATAAAAAAATATCCTTTATATTCAATTGGTTTTTATTTTCATTTATAATTAATTGGTAACCAAAAAATTAATTTTATATTTTTCTATACCATATATATTCATAAGTAAATTAATCCTATTCAAAATATACATTTTAAAAGCTATAAGATAATTTTTACGTTAAATAATAATATTAATAGTATTTAGTAAAACTCGGTCTTGTGAGTAACATATGAAATCGAAGAAAGTTTTTATTGCATGTAATAAAAGATAAAATAAGTTTCCCGTGTAATGAAAGTTATATCATAGATTGAGTTTATTTTAAATATTAAATATATCATAAATTCTTGAGATGTTAAATTTCATTCTATTTATCGTGTGTCATGTTATACATGGTATCGAATGTGATATTCAGATTTTAAAATTTCAGGGTGTTATATAAAGATTTATATCCCATGAGATAGATATGAGTATAATAGATAATGAACCCAATTTATTATGGGGATTTTTTTCTATGATGTTCTTGGGAGTGAACCTTGAATACTATGATAGTTTAAGGAGTCAAATAATTTCACTATGATATCCTTGGAAATAAACCTTGACTACTATGGATATGATTTTTTATGCTTATGTATATGCCCAATTATAGGTCTTATGAAAATACTATGCTATCATGGATCATGTTATTTGATTTACTTCTAATTATTGTATTACGAGCTATCAATATTTATTCCATGACTCGTGATTATGAAAAAAATTAGGTTATGGTTTTCATATGTTCTCACACACTTGTGATCTTAAAATGCTTATGTATCTCCATTTTTCACCTTTACTGAGCATCTAAGATCACTTTTTCTTATGTTTAATTTCCATAAGTTATAAATAATGGTTTTAATTAGGATATGTATAAGAATATTACTACATGGTAATATATTTATGGGAGATATTAAATAGATTTTAGGAAATAAAAAGATTTTTTACCTAGTTTTCAAAGACAATAATTCATTATGATCCTCATGCATGTGATTGTTTAGTGTAATGAACATTAATTTAAAAGATATAATATATATTTCTGAAAATTCTTGTTCACTATAGTTTTATCAAAGGAAATATTTAGTTTACTATTGGAAGTTATGATGAAAAAGCTTTATTAAGATCCCTATGGACATGTCTTAGGATAACTCTAAGGATGATTTGAAGTTTAAAAAGATGTATTGTAATTTTGGTAAAGCATAGAGTGAGTGGTTTCCTAAAAATTACATACTTCTATAAATACTACATGTGGATATGGATCTGGAAGAAATATACATAGGGGTAATAACTCGGAAAATTGCACATTGAGCTGCACTCGATCGTCACCCGGTGCACAATAATATTCCTTATTGCATGCCTGGTTTGTGACTTCTGGGGGATATACATTATAAATTCACAAACTCTATACAAACCATCATGAAGGAATTGAATATTTGATTACTATGAATAACTTATGATAAACCTATTTTGTCATATATTAAAAAATAGGTGTCTTGATTTAGAAATCATATAAGTGATTTTTTCTGATTATGCAGTTTCCCACTATAATTATTGTTATTAAATTATGATATTTGTTCTTATTCAATGAGTGGTACTTTAATGAACTGGATTAATGTTTAATGTGGTAGACAATTTATTGATGAGAAACCAAATGGGTTTATCAGTTGAGTGAAGGATATTTTGATTATGCATAATCATTTTTTCATGAAATATGATTAACAACTTGCACCTTAACCAAATATTAAACTCACCAAAGAAGAAAGGGATATAGTTTGTTGAGAGTTCATGTGGTGGAAATCTTGAAGGAATGAAGGTTTTTTTCTTATATGTTATGAATTTTTAATTAACCACCCAAGTGTATGTCTTAGAGGAATGATAATACATTTTGAGTGTGGGAAGGAAGGAAACAAAGAAAGTGATTGTCGAGGGAAAATGAAATGTTTGGATAATGAAATGGATGAAAGTAATAGACCCCCAATGGTATAATCAATTATTGAATGTTTTAAATGTTGTATGTATGGGAATTAGAAAAATATATATCCTAGGGTAAATAAATATTAAGAGAATCATCAAGGTGGTTTGAGTAATGGTTATTCTATCGATGATGAAGAGACCAAGAGTGACATATGAAAAGAATGGTCTATTCTAAAAATAATTATATTAAATATGAGAAGCATGATTACATTGAGGTTGATAAATATCAACAATAGATTCATATTTCATATTTTAGGAAAGAGGTATCAAGGAAAAAGAATATGAATCATAGTTAATGGTTTGAGAATGATGTGAGGTGATTAAAGGGTTTATGAATTGAAATTAAATAATTATAGAAATCATGAAATTTATAAGGATTATTCAATGTATGTTTTCCATTTTATATTTTTTAGAATATGTTTAATGGTATTGATAACCTAGAAATTTGATTTAATGGTCAGGTTATATTTTATGAAAGAAATATTAAGGTAAAGATAACCCTTAATATATTACTAATGCTGAGATAATGTTGTTGGGATAAAGATAAGAGTGATATGGATATTTTAAATTACAAAGTATCAATTACCATAAAACTGGCTAATGATTTGTAAAAAAATTGGCTTATTCTATCCTTGATGAAGTTTAAATCATTTTTTTTATTTATGGAATATGTCAAAAAAATTTGTTTTATTTTGGGAATAAGAAATCATGCATGTTTTCAATAATTTTTTACGGTAATTCTGGTTTTTACCATGTTTCTAGAGAATACATGATAAAGATATTCACATGTTTGGCATGTGATAATTAAGAGATAACTTTTGCTATTTTGGGATTAATGATAAGTTAATTTTTTAAATTTAGTTTAATTATTTATAATGTTTTGGTTTTAATATTTTCGAAGGTTCATAATGTTAACCAGTTATAATATGGTTTAAGTTTAAATATGGATGAGGTTTAATATACTAATGTATTAATTCACCATATGAATATTTATGCATTTTGGATAACTAGTACTACCATTTTTTTATAACTAGAGATAGAAGGAATGACTTATCATTCTTCTATGGAAATTATTTAGAGCTTCATACATGAAAAATTCATCTCATAGATTAAGATATTAAGAAGAAATTGATCATATCACAACCAAATGATGAAATTGTGCTTATGAAACAAAGGAAATATAAGCCCAAGGTATATGAATTGATTTAAAATTCTTGATCATATTGGGATGAGATCATATTGATTGGAATTTCCAAAAAACATCTCCAAATCTAATGATGTGTTCTGTGTATCTATCATGAGGAAGTTCATACCTGATCCATCAAATTTATTAAACTCTGAGGTTATATATCTAGAGTATGATATTTCTTATGAGATACACCTGTAAGAGATTCTATATCAAAGAGAGAATGTATTCTTAAAACAACCACTCACCTAGTTAATATTTCAATAAAAATAACTATGTTGAAGAAGTTACATGGGAACCTAAGGATTTAAGGAAGAATAATTATCCTCAATTTTGGGTACAATATTGATGAATTTTAAAGGTAAAATTCATTTTATGTTGGGTAGAGTGTAACACCCTATGATTTTGTTAAAGTTTTATTCAAATAAATTTAATAAATTTGATATTTTTTTATACGAAACACAAATTTTATATTATGTTATAAACATAATATTATTTATCTTTCATTATACACAACACTGATTGTAGATTTCATTACATGAAATGAGGATTTTAAATCAAATGTAACAAAATATTAAAATATTATTACACAATATGATAATTAAAACCTAGCCATTATAATGGTGAGTATGAATAGGATTAACCATATTATGAAAATATATTATTTAAAAATTTGTGAAAAAATAATTCTATAGTGACCAATTAAATTGAGATTAAAATAAAAACCTTTTTAAAATGAAGGAAATATTTTTCTGAAAAAACCATTTTTATGTGCACAAATGTGTTTTACATCAATAAATTATAAAAATCACATTGGTGAATTATTTTAATGAAATTTTTATATTATATAATCAAAACTAAATTGACATTCATCTTATATTCCTTCTATAAAATAGATAAAAATAAATCCAATTTTTTTCTTAAAAAATGTATTTTTTCTGTAAAATTGGTTTGTAACCTTTAGCGTACATATTTTAAAATTAATTTTTGGAACTTATATAAAATAAAATTGATAAAATAAACATCAATTTTGAAATAAAAATTTTAAAATTTTCTTGGGGAATTTTTTTGGATTTTTATGGAAAGTTTATTTTTTTGATGAATAGTTAAAATACGAGTTTCTATTATGAATTTTCATTTATTTTAATGTATTAAAAAATATAAAAATTGTTTTAATAGCATTTTAAAATAAAAATAAGGTCAATTATATATATATTAAACAAATGTGGTTCTTTTTTTCATATTTAATTTTTATTTAAATTTTTTATAAACTTTTGTACATTTTCCCTTTAGAAAACAACATTCTTATCGCATTTACACGTTTAGTTTTAAGTTATTTTTTTTCACTTATGTTAATTGAATTTAAAAAAAATGGATTCTATATTTACCACCATAAATATTATTATCTAATAAGGTCAACATAATATTTTACCATAATGAATAGTAAAAAGCTAAAAAACAAATTACTATAGTTAAGGTAAAAATGGGCTTACAGGGGGTTAAAATAATAAGAAATTTTTTTAAAATGACAATAATACTTGAGAAATTATAATTTTTTGGAAATATATAAATATTATACTTCAAAATATTAATATATGTTCATCTAAAACCTTTTTTAATTGGATGTAATTTATTATTTTTCATTCTTTTGGGAAATGTCCATGTAGCTTCAAAGTGGGTTCTTTTCACTAACTTATAAAAGGCCACAACCGACCTTCACTTCCTCACACATATAAATTCATTTAGTTCATCAAAACACTAAAACAATACATACATAAAATCTGTATCTATGTTCTAGTTCTTCTGGTCCTTCCAAAAGTCCATTACTAGGGTCCTTAATAAGATATCCAAAGGTTTATCTTTTAAGAGAAGGTGATTTCCTTCACTAAGATCATTTTTTTTATTTTTTATTTTTTTCACCTTCAATTATGTATTAACCCTTCAAATATTATAATACCAATATGTTCTATATACTGATATTTTATTATATTAATTTAATAACCTATATCCATCTCTACTTCCATCAAATGGAAAACGAAACTATCAATCATGTGTATAGAGGACAATAGCCTCACAAACCAATGTAGTTTGTTTTCCATAACAACCTTTCAAGGATAGATATAATGATGGATTTGATATATCTTAATGATAATTTTGAAATTTATGTACTTATGAAATTATTATATTTAGTAACCCGACCCCAGAGATCATGGTTTCGTTAACTGATATCAATTACATTCACATAAGATATAAGTAAATCATGTCTGGAAGGACCAAACAATTTAATAGTCTTGGGAATCTAGATAAAAACATGAGAAAATAAAACACTAATTACAATATAATTATTTTCTAAATAACATTGAAGATAAAAAATTTATTCCATATAGAATATCCTAGAATAACATTCTCAGTATACTTATTAAGTTCCTCGGGAAAGGAAAAAAATAAGGGTGAGCTAAAATTCTCAATAAGGGTAAAGTACAATAGAAGTAATAATTAATAAATTAGAATAATCATGTGGAAATTTAAATAAATAGAAACAAATTCCATTCAAATAACTAAATAATTAAAATTAAATTTGGAAAGGTAATAAATTAAAACACCTTTCATTTAGTCACTGATCTGAAAATGAAATGTATCCAGAGATATGTCGATACAAGATCTCATGGATGAATAATAACTGAAACTAAATGAGGGAAATTCTTAATTGTTGGATGTCATATTTGAGGCACATAAAATCTATACTATCAAGACCGTTGACAAGAGAGTTTAAAACTATATATATAAACCCATTTAATTTGAGAAACATATTAATCGCATAAGAACCTTTTGATGCATCGAGGGGATATATAATGTCTGGGGCCCATCCACCATTATCAGTCTAAAGCATTCCTCATATTGAATAATTTAAATAAATAATATGCCTTATCAAATATCTATATTGAATAAAGGATACATATTTTTCAATATTTCCCCAAATTATAAAATAAATTTCAAAGTAAACATTGTATGAGAAATGATATATGGTTTAGGCAATAATCATATCCCTAAACAATGATATGAACATTTAGAAGAAATTCAAGTTAAATGACTATAAGAAATTAAATATTTCAAAGGGGACTAACAAAGGAATCAAGAAAGTGAATGTGAATACTATAATTTTCCAAATAAATAAAACAAAATTATGTAAATAATATATTTTTAAACATGAAAAGTAATATTTGAAGAAACTGTGGCATTTAAATCCATATATTCCATATGAGGTAAAAGGGACATTCATTTTTTATGGTAAAAATTTTAGAAAAATTCTATTTTTGGAAAATGACAAGCCGATTACTTTGAAAACATTACAAAAATAAAAAGGGTAAAATTACTATAATTAATAATTTTTAATGGTTAATAACATTTTTTGAAATCATTATTATATAACATGGGTTTTTTATGAATATAAGTTCTTCTAATAAAGAGATAATAAAGTCAGTTTTTCTATAAAACAATTTCTAAAACATTTTAATTACTAAAGTGTGGGAAAATTATACTAATAAGTGAAAAGGTCATTAATATCTAGAATAAATAAAAATAAAAGGGTTTAATGAAAAAAGGTCACATCACTTCCTCGAATGGAAATTAAGTATCATTAAAATTATTCTTGTGGAAAATAATCTTTAAACATTACAAAGTGTCCCATTCCATTTTGAAATATTTCATATCATAATCCTCGTGATTGAAGAAAATTAAATGAATGTTTTAAATTCCATTAATATAAAATTATTAATGATTTATTATACAAATTGGGTAATAGATACACCATATCAAATAAGTGGTGAAGTTGACATTTATCTCACAGAAGTAAAAAGTGAGTTGAAAATCCCTTACCTTGCATCTGATTTGTCATGTGTATATTTATATTCCTAGATAAGAAACTTATGTTAATTATTTAATTAATTTTTAATTTTTTTAATGTTTATCATAACTTTTATTTCACTTATCAACATGTTGTATACAACTAATTAATCAATAAAATTTACACCAAGTGTTTTGATGAAATTCAGTTTATGTGTCAAAAACAACTTTTCTAGGTCAACTGTGGTCAAAGGTGTGATTATATAACATATAAAGAATAATAATAATGACATAATTATTATATTGAAACATGAATTGTACTTTTAAAACTGATCACTAAATATGGTTATGAAAAATGAACAAATTTTATAATCATGGAGATGGTGGGTCGTACATATGTATGAGTAACATTCCCATTTCTCAATGATCATTATGAAAAGAAGCTAAGTAACACTATATATTTACATAATGACCAATATATAATAAATTACATTTTACTTAATAATATATAATTATATATATAATTCATGTGATTTTAAAATAAACACATAGTATTTGAGAGGTTGTATTCCACACATCCACGACCGACGTTGTCACTTTTCTATGTCTGAAAGGGTAATATATAAAATAATATATATTATATTTATAGAAAGGTTATTAGTTCATGAATATAATGTATATCTTTTTTATGTCACATTTGTTTAATCAAAACCATCCATTACACATTCCATGAATCATGTGATGGAATCACATCTCTTTTAGGAAGTGGTATGCCACACTTCCACAAATGATGTTATTGTATTCACGTAAAATGGAAAATCATAAATTTATTGTCATGAACCATCCCTTGGGGCCCATGATGTGACTCCCCCAAGCCTTCCCCTCTAAGGCCAAGGGTTGGAGACTAGCGTTGAAGGTGTCAACTTGCAAGTGGGAGGCATTTTCCTGAGTACCTATATGCATGCACACACAACCACATCCCCAAAAGGATAGAAAATAAAAACATGCATGCCACTAAAAACAACTATTTTTTAATGGTACAAGTTGTAGTTCAAATGGTCTAGAATAAAAACCCAACAAAAAGATAAACTGGAAACAGTAAAGTATGATGGAGCTCTGAAAATATGTCCTCTAAAAACCCCACCTAAAGGGTAGGGAAGGAGTGGCTGCCAGTAGATGTAGATGTATGTCTTGAATATCATATCTCATTGGGCATTGCCTAGTCCTGGTCTACCAAGGTCTCTGTCAAAGCACCTGTTGTCAGCACCAGATACAACATGTGTGGGCAGAGCCCAAGTAGGGTTGAGAAACATAATACTTAAAAGGGATCTCGAAACATAAGGGAAAGACCACAAAAGAAATAATTCACAAGGTATTGTCATCCAACAAAGGAATAATCAAAATTCTGCAAGGAAAATTTTTTAGTCATACACTAAACACCTTGTACTGCTGAGGTGATCATCCTTGATTAGTATCGTGGGTCTGCTAGGAAACACATAGCTTCTCCCCACTGTGGGCCTTCCGGGTCACAAAAAGTTTCATCCTACTAAGGCCATCATGCTGAGGTACTTATCCATGATGAGCACTATGGGTCTACTAGATCACACAGAGATGCTCCCCACCATGGGCCTACTGGGTCACATAGGGTTTCTCTCCACTTATTCCATCATATCTGGTCCACACATGGCATCTTATAGATGGTCCACATAGGGCCGCTTATTAATAGTCTTTGGCTCACAGCCAGCTACAAGATTCTTTCACGCAATGCACTTGATTCTAAGAGAATCCACTCCTCATTAAATTTATCTTATTTAAACCTCATTGAAATCCTCCTTAAATCATACCAAAATAACCTCCTCATTGCGAGGGTTCCATCTCCGCAAACAGATATCTAATCAGAAGTCCGATATGAAAGATATTGGAATTTTAGTAAACATGGATCGATAGTGTCCGGGTTTGGTCTAACCCTGTTAGACCGACCCGAACAACCTAGGCTGGGGGCCCCATATTCCCTGGCCTAGTTCAACCATCCCAACCCAACCTGGTTTGAGTATGGTCTGGCTTTTCAAGTGGGCCAATCCCCTTGGGACATGCTAGAACAAGTTCGGTCGTGGGTCTAGACCTCTGGGTCGCCCAACAACCCAATTCCATCCATCCTAGCCCACAACATGCGGGCCAGTTCTCTCCCACCCCGGGCCGCCTAGCAGCCCAGTTTGTGCACCTTCATCCCATCCCACAATTGAAAGGTCTGATTTACCCTTGCTCGAATTCCACTTAGCATTAGGTTCACCACCCCACGACCAGCTAAGCCGGCCATGACTTGTTTCCGCATGCAATCCCCCCTAGACCATGTGTCATTGGGTCTTTGCGGGCCACCCAATGACATGGTTGGGTGGCCGAGTCCCTGTCCGTCAGCTGTTGTCCTGCTTTCAGTGGCTCCTACTGCATATTCGTGGCCTGAGCCGGCCATGGATACCACCTAAACGCACTGTTGTGGCACACTACCCCCTCCCACTACTGCCATCATGAGCCACTTTATCCAGTCGATGGTACTGGCACGTCGGTTGTGCCTTCTGCGGACCACCAGGTCCACTTCGGTGGTCCATTATGTGAACCTTCTACACCACAGGGTTCCTTAGGGAACCATATTTTCTACTATTTCCCTAGTGTCACCTTGCGGTCAAATCAAATGTCTGGTCAATAACTTCACAAGAATGAATAAAGATGGAGGAATCTGGGCCACATTTGTATCGGCCTGATTAATCCTCGTTAGATGTTTTAAAACATGGGGAGTGGGAAATATTGTTTCTATCAATGAAATTAAATGACCCTAAAGAAAACCCCAATCCAAGAAATCCTCCTGCAAGATTAATGACCCACAGATCAACCTATTCATGGGTTGGTCCACGTTTGTTGGTTTTAGCAAGAAGAATGAGAAATTAAAACAAAAAGTAACCCCTAAATGAAGAAGGTTCAATTGGAGGGAATCTTATTTCTGATGGTGATCCGTCTGTAGGGGTTGGCCTTCATCGCTCTCCAGTTCTGAACCCTTTCTTTGAAGGAATTGTTGTCGCTAGTGATTCATCAACTTTTTTCATTGGAAAGGATTCCTTGCCATTGATTCATCATAAGAATTCTCATATTTTCCTCTCTTTCTCCAACCCATTATTTTATTAAAATAGAAACGTGTCACAACGATTCTTTTATACTGTTTTATTTATGAAATATAATTTTTTTTATGCTTCAAATTAATGAGTCCTTACACTGCACATTTACATTCCTTATTAATGGGATTCGTCATTGCCTCGTCGTCGTAACGTAGTGTAGACTTTCCACCGCTCAAAAGTGAAGAAAAAACAAATAAAATAACATTTTTGTTATTTTATTTTTCTTCCAAAAAGTCTAAAATATATATTTTCCAGTCGACCCTCACTGGTCTAAGTTAGGTTCTTTCTAAGTGAATCCCAATATTCTTCAACAGTGCCCACATATTTTAGATTTTAGAACCAGTTTAAAAGTAAGAAAAACCCGCTCACATGTTTATTTAAAAAACTAAAAAAAAAGTTTGAAATTCTATTCTGGACTCACTGGACCTCAGAATCAGGTGTTGTAAATGCATCTGGTCTCCAAATAATTCCATATAATTAAAAAAACATGGATTTTTTGGGACATTACATTACCACCACCATTATAGCTTCACGTCCCCATAAGCCAAAACAAGGATAAACAAAAAAATGGGTTACTGAGCATAAATATAATCCCCATGCTTCCATGTGTTCTCCTGGTGATTCTTGTGCTACCAATGAACGTGTACCATAGGAATTGGCCATCCATGAATGTCCCACTCTTGTTGATCCTCTATATCCATTGGGAACTTTTCAAACATCGCACCATCGTCATGTCTATCTCTCCCAAGTCAAGGAAGTGCGGTGGATCATGCATTTACCTCCTCATCTGTGATATTTGAAAAACATCACGCAGATGGTGCATCTATGGGGAAATATCTAGGTGGTACACCACCTCTCCAACTCAGCTCAGAAGTTGTAAATAGCTGATGAACCTTAGAGATAACTTTCCACCCCAGCCAAAACTTTGCAATCCCTTTCGGGGTGAGACATTAAATAAAACTTGGTGTACCTACTTGAACACAAAGGGACTTCATCTCCAGGAAGAATAACATTTCTGCTTTCTTTGTGCAGCATGAATCTTCTCCTGGATAATCTTCACCTTAGGTGCGGTATCCCATACCAAATCTGGACCCAAGAGTGCTTACTACCCTAGGTCTGCCTAGCATAGAGGTGATATGCAATTCCATCCATACAATGTCTCAAACAGTGCCATTCCATTGGTTGAGTTATAGCTTTTGTTGTCTGCAAACTCCACCAGTGGCCTGTGGTCCTCCCAACTGTGAACAAAATCAAGAACACATGTACAAAGCATGTCCTCCAAGGCCTATATAGTCTCCTCAAGCTGACCATCAGTCTGTGGGTGAAAAGGTTGTGCTCAAGAATAGCTGGTTACCGAATGCCTCTTATAATCCCTTACATAGATAGGATGTGAACCGATCATCATAATCTGAGATGATAATCGAATTAACCCCATGTATCCACATTATCTCATGGATGTAGAGGCCTCTTAGGCCCTCTACTGATCCCAGCTCCTAGATGTGTAGGAAGTGACATGACATAACGAGTGGATCAATGATCACCTAGATAAAATCATGGCCCTTGGACATGCATGGTAATACTGTCATGAAGTCCACTAAGATACCATCCCTCTTTCACTCTGGTACCTTAAGTGGCTAGGACAAGCCTGCTGGAACCTCAGCCTCAACCTTCACTTACTGAAAAGTGAGGCATTGTGAAATGAACTCTACCATCTCTTTCTTCATACTTTTCTACAATTAATTACACCAGATACCCTATAAAATCTTGGCTACTCCATGATGTACCACCAAGGGGAATATATGGAACTCCATAAAAATCCAATCTTGCAATGCCACTGGTATTACTTTGCATCCTCCAAAAAGGATGACGTGCTTCCCACCAATCGAAAATCCATCAGGAGCCCATCCTAAGGATAACTGAGCACATTGGGACTTGTAGTTAACATCCACCAGATGTGCCTCCCTAAATTTATGTAAGACCCAGGAAGTGATAGTCATATACAGAAGTTAAGATGATACATCATCATCGATGAAGGATATCCGCATTGTGACTAGTTTCTCTATCACTTCATTGAGCAGCTGCAAACTTGATCTCTTTCTGAGTGTGTTTTCCACCATGTTCCCCTTCCTAGGAGTATAGACTATCCTGAAGTTATAGTGCTATAGGAACTCCATCCATTACTACAACATCAAGATCAGGTCCTTCTAGGAGAAGATGTACCTGAGACTCTTGTGGTCCGAGTAGATGGTAAACTGTTCACCCATAAAATATTGCCAATACATATTTAAATAAAAGGACCCTACTACTAACTATAGGTCAAAGGTCACGTATTTGTTCTCATTATGACTCAAATTCCATGAACTGTAGGCAATCAATGATTTACCCTACATCTGGACACAACCCAGTACAATCCATGATGAATCAAAAAAAAAATACATACCCAATTCCCTCCTTTGTTAGTCTATAGATGGGGTCCCTCTTCAGTCTCTGCCTAAGCTCCTGGAAACTATACTGGCACTCCTCCTTTCACAAGAAGGGTTGTCCCTTATATTTTAAAGATGACAAGTGTGTTTCTACACTATAATATTTGGGCACAAACCTTCGCTAGTATACATCCAACACTAAGAAACTTTGTACCTCAGTCATGCTCCAAGGTGGATCCTAAGTAATCACTACCTCTATCTTCCCCAGATCCACTAAAACTCCAACCTTCAATATGACATGACCCAGAAAGTGGACCTCCCAAATCCAGAACTAGAACTTCTAGAGATTCCCATAAATTCGGTGCTCTCAAAGTGTATCCAAGACTATCTGTAGGTGTGTAGCATTCTTCTCCTCTAACACTGAGTAAAACAAGATGTCATCAATGAATACCACCACAAAATGAATGAGGTAAGGCTAGAAGATCCTATTAATGAGTCCCTTGAACACTGCTGGGACATTGTTCATTCCAAATGGAATCACCATGAACTCACAGTGTCCATACTGGAATTTTAAGTCTATCTTTAGAACATCCTCATCTCGTACCTGAAGCGGATGATAGCCAGACCTGAGGTCTATCTCCAATAACCACCTCGCTCCCTTCAGCTGGTCAAAGAGGTCATCAATTATCAGAAGTGGAAATTTATTCATCACGGTCACCAGGTTCAGGCTCCCTAAGTCCATTCATAGCCTCAAGATTCTATAAAACTTCTTGGAAAACAACATTAGGGCTAACCATGTTGAAATGTCGGGCCTCATGAATCCCTTCTCCTACAAGTCCTCCTGTTATACCCTCAAATCATGAATCTCCATGGGAGCCATCAGATATTCGACTATGGATATCAGTGATGTCCCAAGGTATAGGTTAATGCAAAAGTATACCTCTATGTGAGGAGGTAGTCCCAGAACATCCTCAGAAAATATTTCTTCATACTCGTCCACTACTATATGAATGCTAGAACTCCTCTTGTCTACTGCACCGAGGGTGAGGATAGCCAAATAGTGAGTGATCGGTTACACCCTCCCTTGAGAATGTTTTTCTGGTGCTGCAGGAGTTCCCTTCTCACCGGTGAAGGAAAAACTGATCCCATCCTCACACACATAGAACACTCTACAACGAAGACAGTAGATCTGAGCATGAACTATGGATAAATGGTCTATGCCTAAGATGACATCATAAGTCCTCGACGCCACTACTAAGAGATCCCAACTGATTTTCTAACTTCCATGAGTAATCTCAAACTGCCGTAAGTAGTGTGTAATCATTGAATCCCCTCCCATAAGAGTATCTAATCATAAGGATCGAACCAATAGCTATACCGGAATCTTCGATCCTCAAATGAGTTCTGTGTCAAGGAAATAATGACTTGAACCTTTGTCTATAAGAACATTAGATAAGGTGGAGAAGACACAGATCGTACCTCTAATCATCTCTGGAGCATCATGGTCATAAGAATACACTACCTGAAGCTGATCCCACCCCTATCTACATGTTTCCTATGGTCAGGGTGGACCACCTCAGGTTGGTGGTAATTGTACCTCGAACCGTCATCCACCAACTGCTGCTCGACCTACTCCTCTTCCACCTCTGCTGCCCTGCAGAGCTCCTCGCTCAAACTATTGTCTCTTACTCATTAGTCCCTCAGCCTCCTACTGATCATCTATGAGGATGGTTGGTCATTCATGATCCATGTTCCCCCGACTTCGCACATTTGAATCATAACCTGGCCCCTGCTAACTCCCTCTACTATGGAATCCCCACCCTACCAACCCTGTGTCATGGGGTCATCCCATAAAGGCCTGACCCACTTGGGTACTCATTTCTACTGCCTACTAATCACAACTAAGGTCTTTGTCTCTAGATGTATACTGGTGGCTCCATCCATCTATGCATACTCTTACAGGAATCTCCCTACAAATAGGACTCGTTCCAGCACCCCATCCTGAGTAGCGATGCTGAGAAACACCATGTATGCCATGATATCTGGGAATAATCCTTGCTCAATGGTTTGATCCATGAATAATGATTCTCAAACAAAGATTATAGATTATAAAGAAAGATCGGTCAATCTCTCTGAGTACTCTACTACTGTCAAGCAACCCTGTTGTAAGTGTAGTTGCTCCTATATGCACACAGAGCGCTACGTCACTAAGAATAACTCCTCCATGAAGAGGTATTCAAAGTTTGTCCAGGTGAGGGTATCCTCATCATGAGTCTGAATCGTCAAGAGCCACCATATCCATACCGAGACCTGAAGAAGGATCACGACAAAGATCTTCATCTGGTCAAGTGGCATCCTCACTAATTGGAAATCCCGCGTCACTACCTCCAGCTAGTCCTCAACGACCTTAGGATTTGTTTCTCCCCTAAACCAGGGAGGTCTCTATATCTGAAACTTCTGTAAGGAACTGAGTCAGGATGCATGTTCCATTGGTAGTTCCGACAGTAACTACTAATCAATGGGTAGTGGTAAAAATGGCACACTGCCCGATGGAACCATCTCTAGAATTGGTCCTTGAACCGACGGCTCATCACTAGGAGAGTTGTCCTCACTATCACATATTATAATCCAAGCTAGCTATCTGTGTGGAGACATCCTAAAATAGATCAAGATGTACCACAATATATAGATTATACCTGGTGAGCTGACAACGATTCATGAAGAACATGGCGAAACACTCAGTTCTTATATGATGCATGAAACTAGTGGTTTCTTTAAACGAGTCAAAACGCATAATTTAGGGTCTTGGTGTATAGATACATTGGCTGCCACACCGACACTGAAATACCTGAATCTGAAAACAGAACTCAAAACATTCAACATTGTTTCCCCTAAACAAATCAATAGACTCCTGATCATTGTGGTAGAATCAACCACCTCAGATACCACTTTTGCATGACCCGTCCCCTAGGGCTCATGTTGTGACTCCCCCAAGCTCTCCTCCTGAAGTCCAGGGGTTGGAGATTCGTGCCGAAGGCATTTATCTGAGTACCTATAGGCATACACACACACACATCCACATCCCCAAAAATACTGGAATGGAAAACATGCATACCACTAAAAAATACTGAGTAAAGGTACAAGATTTAAGTCAAATGGTCCAGAATAAAAACATAAAAGAAAGATAAAATTTAAAATGGAAAGTACGAAGGAGATAGAAAAAGATGTCTGCAGAAAACCCCACATAAAGGGTAGTTAAGGAGTGTATTCTGGTAGCGATAGAAGTACATCATGCCTATCATATATCCCTGGGCTCTGCTTATTCCTGGTCCACCAAGGTCTCTATCTAAGTACTTGTCATCTACACCAGACACAACATGTATTGGTAGAGCCTGTGTAGGGATGAGTAACACAATACTTAGAAGGGATCCCAAATAATAATGGAAAGAACATAAAGGAAAGAATACACAAGGTACTGTCATCCCAAAAAAGTATAATCTAAAGTATGTAATGTAAAACTGTCAGTTGTACACTTAACACCTTGGACTGCTGAGGTGATCATCCCGGATCTGTACTGTGCATCTGTTGGGTCACATAGAGCCACTCCCCACCACTGGCCTTCCGGGTCACATTGATCTGCTTCCCATATAGGACATCATAGCTGGTCTACACAGGGCTACTTAATGTTGTTCCACATAGGAACATTTATCAGCAGTCTTCTAGTTTCATCCAGTCGCATGATTCCTACACGTAGTGTGCTTGATTCCAAGAGAATCCACACTTCAAGATTTTTTTTATTTAAAATTCCATTAAATACTATGTAAATAATTAAAATAGAAACCCCTCTTCGTGGGGGTTCCAACTGCGCAAATTTCTCACCAATTGGACTTCTGGTCTGAAAGAAATTGGCGTTTTAGTAAAGAGAATCATGTTGTGTCCAGGCCCGATCTGACCCAGTCAGAACGACCTAACCAACCCAGCCCAGGTGACCCGCATGCCTTGGCCTGGTTTTACACACCTGACCCAAAATGGTTTGGTTATAGGAAGGCCCAGTCTAGCCAGTCCCATTGAGCGTTGCTGGACCTGGCCGGGTTCAGCAGTGAGTCCATCTCGTTGGGTCACCTAGTGACCCTATTCCATCCAGCCCAGCCTGCGACAGGTGAGCTGGTTCTCTCACACGCTGGGCCGCCCAGCGGCCCGGTTTTATCCCACCATCCCAAACCACAAAACCCGGATAGATTACTCTAGACCGGGCCCCTCAGTCACCTGGTTCGTGCCCCCCAGTCCAGCCCGCAATAGGCGGGCCGATGTCCCACTGCCCAGATGCAACCTAATGTCCGGTTCAGCACCCCATGTATGGCTAAGCTAGTTTTACCTTAGTCCTACATGTGGTCCCTGCTAGAACTTATGCTAGTGGGTCACTGTGGCCCATAGGACGGGGGCCACCCAACGACTTGGTCGGGTTGTCACGTCCATGTCTCTCAGCCTTTGACCCGCTACCGGCAGCTCTCTCCACACCATTGTGGCCTGAGATGGCTGTGGATGCTACCTCAGAGTACTGTCGGGGCATGCTTCCACCCACCCATGACTACCGCCATGGGCCCCCACCGTCGGTTTCTAGCATCAGCGCGTCGACAGTGCCTTCCACATACCACTGAGTCTGCTCCGATGGTCTATTCTATGAACTGTCTACACCCCCCGAGTTCCTAGGGGTTCTATCTTTCCTTCTACGGCCTTGGTGCCACCTTAACATCAAATCAGAAGTCTGGTCATGAACACCACAATAACTCCCAATGATGGAGGAATCGAGGCCTTGTTAGTGTCGACCCGATTCCTCTATATGAGATGTTTTGAAACACAGGGAGGGGAAAATTTAGTTTCTATAAATGAAAATAAATGATCCCAAAGAAAAACACTGATGCAATAAATCCTCCTACATGGTTAATGACCTAAAGATCTACATATTTGTGGGTTGGTCCATGTTCATTGGTTTTAGAAATAATAACAAGCAATCAAAACAAAAATTAATCCCAACCTTGAGAAGGTTTGATCGAAGGGAAGCTCGTTCAAGATGGCGATACGTCCATGGGGGTTGGCATTCATCTCTCTCTGGTCCTAAAACCATTCTTTGAGGGCATCATTGTTGCTAGAGATTCTCTGATGTTCTTCATTGTAAAGGATTCCTTGCCGTCAATTTGTCAGATGAATTCCCATATTTCCCTCTGTTTATCCAACCCGTTATTCCATTTAAAGAGAAATATGTCGCAAACTTTATCTAATGCTGTATCGTTATGTTATTAGGCTATTTCATTTATGAAACAACACTTCTGTTACATTTCAAATTAACTATTCATTACACTGCACATTTACGAGCCTCATTAATGGAATTTTTCATTGCCTCATCGTCGTACCACAATGATGACGTGCCACTGCTCAATAGTGAAGAAAAAAACATATAAAATAACCTTTCAAGTCATTTTATTTTTATTCCAAAAATTCCAACAACTATCTTTTCTGGTCAACCCTCACCGGTCGAAGTTGGGTCCTTTTAAGTGAATCCCAATGTTCTGAGTTCAACGGTTCCCTCGTATTTTTGATCTGAGAACTGATTTAAATGTTAGAAGAACCCAACTCACACATTAATGTATACAAAATCAAAAAAGTTCTAAATTCTATTTCAGGATCATCGGGCCTTAGAATTAGGTGTTGCCAAAGCATCTTGTCTCAAAATAATTCCAGATAATTTTACCAAATACCTATAATTTCGAAGATATTATAGGTATATGTTATAAAATAATAAAAATTGTATAAAGAAATTATAAATATCAAATAAAAAATATATAAATAGAGTTTTTGTCATAATTCCAAAACATGAGAGCTATTAAATGATGAAAAATAAACTTTGTTTCGTGAGGCGTTATTTCTCTGTAAACATAAACAGTAAGTTCATTACCCATTATATAGAATTTTGTGTATGTTTTAGTCAAAACCATAACATAAAAACATCCTAGTATATTTAGGATACTATTGTTATTTTATAATAATTGAATAAGAAGATTTTCGTGGGTGATGAAAAGGAATAAAACTAAAGTGCTTGAGGGAAGATGTTACCTCTTCTTCGGGTAACTTATTTTGGTTTTCACCAAAGGGTTTCCTTGGATAAATTGTTCCCCAAGGGGAGGATTATAGGATGATGGGAGTGATGTTTATGATTTCTTTGGAAGATCATGGTTGATCCGAAGTGGCTTGAGAGGTGTGAAGAAGTGGGAGGAGAGGAGGCCTTTTTAAAGTTGAGGAGTGGTACTCTTGTAAATTTTGGAAAAGGGAACTCCACCCATATTTTTTCCATTGAAAGTGGATCCAAAAATGGTCCCAATTATAGAAAAGGGGGGATATGCTCTAAATATTACCATAATATGGATTTTGGATAAGTTTCTTGGTAATTTTGGCCCTTAATATTAATGTTTAGTCCCTTCTTAAGCTAAATTTTCTCTTAATAATTGTAATTAATTTTAATTAATTTCAGTAATATTTTTGGTCAAAAACAAAGTTGAAATTATTAGAAATTAAAAATTATGATGATTAAAAATATGGAATAAAAGTTTCCAAATTCCAATCACATAAGTGGTATAAATTAATTTAAATTTTATACCGTATACGAGACAATAATACAAGTTTTTGAAGGAAAAACACCCAAACTTTTGAAAAGTTTATTTATTTAATATAAAAGAGAAATTTATTCCAATTACCTACATTGTATTGATTGATAAAAATAATTTAAATAACCTGTAAAAAAATATAAAAATATGTTTAAACTTATAAATATAATAGATGAAAACGTAGTTTTGAATTAAAATTTTGTATTTTTCATTATTTTTTTAAAAAATAAAACTTCATAGAGAAATACAAAAAAATCACCCTAATCTAACTCTTATTTGTATTTAAAATTATAATTTTTTTGTAATATATTATTTATAAAATTTCCAAAATTGGTTTTTAAAATACGTTCTCTATTAAAACACGGTAAAAATACCTTAAAAAATATAGTATTTTATGCATAAAATTTTGTTTATTATTATCATACGTATATCAAATATATTGGATGAATATAAAAATAATATTTTATTGAATATATAATATATATTACATTAATAAAAATCAATAATTTTAATTAATTTAATTTATTAGGATAAAACATCTTTGTGAGCATAAAAATATTTTTCTATAAAAACAATCCATTTATATTGAATGACTTAATATATTAATTTCTAATTAATTCGTAAACAATTAATTCATTTTATATTTGTGTAAACCATGTATTTTCATAAGTTCATTAATCCTATTAATAGACTCAAATATTACAGCTATGTTATATCTCATTATAATATATACTAATATAGTAATAATGTATTGTTGTTCAGTAAAACTTAGTCTCGCGTGTAATGAAGTCCATCAATGAAACTCATTTTTGTGTATATTGTATGCTATCTCAGTATAGTGTTAATTGAAAGATATAAAAAATATTTAATTTATTTAAAATAGTAAATTTATTTTAAATTCTCAATATATTATATCCCCTTATGAACTTGGTGTTATGTGTCATACACGCTATCAAATAAAATCTTCATACTTTAGGTTCTTTTGGTGTTACATTCTCCCACAATAATCAAATTATGTCATCAAAATTTAAACTTGATATTGTTGATATATTGTTTGATATTTCCTATGTTTGAAATCCCACATTATGAGAATGGTTCATAAAACATCCTCTAGAAAAGAGAGAATGGGATGTACAAAGGTCACATGGACCAACATAAAACTAGGTCTCTAAGTAGGAGAACATTAGTGGTAGGTAGAGATACGTACATGGACGAAAAGCATAAATATTTATATTGAGTGATAGATTTTATCAATCAAAAAAAAAGTTAATGATTAATGGAACATTGAGGGCCTCAAATCCATAAATCTTTGATAATTTAGAATAGCATCAGTTCAACAAAAATTAACATATTAGGACAACATTTATCTTTTAGGGTCTTTTACTAATGTTGAGAAATTATTTTAATGACTAATAGTATAAGGAAATTTACTTACATGATACATTTTAATTTCATATTAACAATTACATCTTTTGGTTGTTCTTTGATCAAATTACTACTTTAAGAAATTGATATCCAAAAAATAAATTTGATTCCTAAAGAACTGAAACAAACATTTAACAGATCATATGGCCTATAAAAGAGATAAAAATATTTAAATTTTCATCTAAATATTATCCAAACCCAATATGGGTAAGACACAAACCTCTAAACCCTAAAAGTTACACTACTGGATCATCAGTAAATTCTATTCATCAGATTGTTTAACAAAAAACAATGAAATATTAACCAGGATATTGTGTAGGTCAGTGGTTGGAATGAAACCCTTATCGTTCTTCATTCATTAGATCAAGACCCGCAACCTTTCCATAAATTATTGGTTTTCACCTGACATACATGTTTCCCTTTTATAAAAACAAATTAATATAATTTCTCAAATAAATATGATGGATATCCTTAAAATAAGTTTAATCACTATATAACCTTTTAACCAAGGTTTTCAATACATCCCCAATACATAAATACTTCATCCAATTATTTACACATAGATCCTTCCTTGGTATATAGTTTATCCATTAAAATTAGTCATTGACTTTGGTAATTTCTAGGTTCCCCACATTTACGACAAAAAAATATAAAGGATTCGTTAGGATGAGTTTCATTTCCTTCCAATACACTATTCATTTTTCATTAGTTTTATATCTTTCTTTCCCACACATAAAGCATTTCCTGGTTCCATTGAGACACTTTCATAGGTGTATCCTTCCAAATTTCTTGTATGAGGTAAATAGATCCTTCTCCTCTCAATGGTCACTACCGCATGATCTCATAGAAGAATACATCCTTCTATTATTTGATAAGTTTAAGATTTGGTTCAGGGATATGTTGTTAATCATATTTCAGGAAAATTGATCAGTCATAAATATTATATCTTCCACTCCTATAAAAAACTCATTTGGTTACTGATTCTCACCACCTTGTCCTTAATGTTCAATGTTAAATTGAATCATTCAGATACCGACCATTGACTATAACTAGAAATCATAGTGTGAGGAATAATAGTCATAGAAAAACAATTACTCATTTATGAGATATCTAAATTACATCACATTATCTTCAATTGAAAGCAACATATGTTTAACCTAGATTATTCATTGTCATTATATATTAAAATTATTCATATTTTTTTGTAATGAAAATTTGAATTATCTTAAGAATTCCTCCCAAGAGTGTCAAACTAGGCACGTATTAAGGCCCATTGTTGTGTACCAGGTTATGCTGAGTGAGGCCCGAAACACCTTTTCAAATTTTTCACTCCTAGGTACATATATGACAGATCTACATCCACTTATAGTATCCATACATGGATGTATTTAAATGAAGAACCATATAATATATACTTTACAAAAATTATAGGGTGTTCTTCTATACTTATCCTAAAATTATACCTCAAGGTTATGTTCTCTAATCTATATTTTCATACATATAGTTCCCAAGGTTTCTATTAAACATTATATGATACAAAATGTAGTGACCCGACCCCATAGAGGTTGTAGCCAGTATCTTCTATCAATTACATTGTCATATGATACAAGTAAATCACATACCAAATGATCAAATAGTTTATTAATGATGGTAAAATATATACATAAATGAGAAAAGAATTCACTAATTACCACATAATTTTTTCTCTAAATAACATCAAGGATAATAAAGTTATTTAATCTTAAATATCCTTAAATAACTATCCTAGAACAATTATTTAGTTATTTGGGAAAGGAAAAAATCAGGCTGATCTCAAATTATTTGTAAGGGTAAAGTAAAACTGAAGAAGCAATAATTGATTAGAATAATAAAGTAGTAAGGTAAATAAATGGAAACACATGCCATTCAAAGAACAGTATGAGTAAAAATAAATATTTAAAGGTAAGAAACCGAAACACTTTCTATTTAATAAATTATATATAAAATTAAATGTATCCATAGATATTTAGATGTAAGATATCATGGATGAATAAAAATTGAATTTAAATGAGGGAAATGCTTAATTATTGGGCATCATGTTTGAGGCACATGAAAAACTATACCGTCAAGGCATTTCATAGAAAATTTTAAAAATATGAATAGAAACCCATTTAATTTGAAAAACTTATTTGTCTCATGAGAATCTATTGATGCATCAAGGGGCTATAAAAAGTCTGGGCCCCAACTTTCATTACCAGCCTAAAGCATTCCTCATATCGAATAAAAGAAAATAAATAATACTCCCTATCAAATATCTGTATTGAATAAAGGATAAATATTTATCAATATTTCCTGAAATAATAAAATAATCTTCAAATTAAAAACCATATGAGAAATTTTATATGGTTCAAGAAATAATCGTATCCATGAAAAATGATATAGATATTTAGAGGAAATTCAATGCCAAATGATCATCAGAAATTGAATATTTTAAAAGGGGGTTAAAAAATGATAAAGGAAGTGAATTTAAATATTATCCTTCTCTAAATAAATCCTAATAATTTTATTTGAAAAATAACCAATTAAACATGAAGAGGAATCATCGAAGAAATGGCGGTGTATAAATCCGTATAAGCAGTGTGAGGTAAAAACATTTCTTTTTCATGGTAAAAAGGTTATAAATATGAATTTTTCTAAAAATGAAAATAATATTACTTTTAAAAATTTGTTAAAATAAAATGCATAAAAATTACTTTAATAAATAATTTATGAATGTTTAAAAATAGTTTTTGAAAACATTTTTAAAAAACAAGGTTTTTAGATGAAAATAGGTTGTCTGACTAAAGAGAGAATGAAGTCGGGGTTTCATAAAAAAAATAAGTTCCAAAGAGTATAAATATTTTAATAATACATGAAAAGGTCATGAATAACCATAGAAAATTAAAAATTAAAGGGTTTATAGAAATTTTTTTATTTAATTTCATCAATTTTAAATGAAAGACCATTAAAAGTTTCTTGAGAAAAATAATATTTAAACATTCCAAAGTATCTCATACCACTTTGAAACAATTTAAATCATAAGCCTCATGATATAAAAACATTAAATGAATTTTATAAATACCATTAAGATAAAATTATTAATGATATAATATATCAATGTTGCATTAGATACAACACACAAAAGAAGTAAGTGGTGAATATTACATTTATCTCAGAGATGTAAAAAGTGTGAAGAAAATACCTTATCTTGCATCTGATTTGTATCATGTGTATTTATATACCTGAATAAAAATCATATGTTAATTATTAACCTATTTTAGATCCTTTTTCATGTTTATAATAACTTTTATTTCACTTATTGCTATTCTATATACAACTACATAATAAATTAATTTTACATCGGGTGTTTGGACCAAATTCAGTTTATGTGTCAAAAAAACTTTTGTAGGTCAAATATTATCAAAGGGGAAATTACATAACATCTCCAGAATAATAATCATGGTAAAATTGTTGTATTAATTCATAAATTATTATTTTAGAACCAATTATTAAATATGGTTAGGAAAAATGAATCAATGTTACCATCATGGAGATGATATGTCGTACGTACGTGTGAGTAATGTTCCCATTTTTCAACGATCTCTATAAAAAGAACGTAAGTAACACTATATATTTCCATAATGATAATTATATCATACATACCAAGTTATTAAATAATATATACATACATATATATAATTCTTATGACATAAAAGAAATCAAATCGTATTTTGGGGGTGGTAGACCACATGTCAATAACCAATGTTATCACTTTTAAGTGTGTGGAAGGGTAATAAGGAGAATGATATATATATATATATATATATATTATTTTTACAGAAATTTTATTATTTCATGAATATAATATATATATATATATATATTATATATTTTTAATTAAAACCATATTTTAACCATTCCATTTATCCTATGATCGAATCACATCAATTTCTGTAGGCGACAGTCCACACTTTCACAAACGATGTTATCATATTCACATAAAATGGAAAGTGTAAATTTATATGTTAAAAAATAATTAAAGGGGTAAAAATACATTATAAATATCATATATAACATATATAAATATATTTTATACCACAATTACCAACCATGAGAGGTGGTAAAGGAATAACGAACATCTTCATTTTGTGAGGAATTAGTTTGCCGTACACATAACTGATAATTTCATTACCTATTAGATGGAAGTGTGTGTAATTTTAGTTCAACAACATAACATAACAAAATACTAGTATATTTAGGATTTAGTTACTACTATATAAGTTTTTAAGAATAATATTTTAAGGGGTTAATAAAGAGAATAAAACTAAAGATCTTGAGGAAATATGTTACCTCTTCTTTAGGTAACTCCTTTTGGTTTACACCAAAGGGATTACTTGTATGGATTTATACCCAAGGGGAGTATTATAGGATGAGGGGAGGTATTTTTAGGAACTATTTGGGTTGATCTTGGTCACGTTAAAGCAAATTCATAGGTGTAAGGAAGTGGGAGGATATGAGTCTTTTTTATATTAGAGGAGGAGTGCCACTATTATAAATTATGTAAAAGAAAATTCCACCCACGTTTTCTCATTGATGTGGGGGAAAATATTTTAAATATAATCCCATACACAAGACAAAAATTTATGTTTTCAAAGTAAAAACATTCAGACATTTTCTCTATTTTTATATTTAATTTCAAAGTGAATTTTTCTAAAATGAACTAAATTGGATTAATTGATAAAACAATTATCTAACTAAACTTTAAACAAAAATTAAAATAAAATGTAACCTTATAAATAAATTAGATGAAAATTTATTTTTGAATTAATATTTAGTATTTTCCATTATTCATTAAAAAATGAAACTTCATAGAAAAATACCAAAAAATAACCCTCACCTAACTTTTATGTATCTATTCCAAATTTTAAGTTTATTTTGACATAATATTTATAAAATTTCAAAAAATTGGATTTAAAATATTCTATTCTTTTAAAGGATGTAAAAGTTCCCTAATAAAAATATAGTATTTTATGAATAAAATTGTGTTTTTTATCATACATCTGTAAAATCTATTGGATGAATCTAAAAAAATAATTTATTAAATAATATATATATATATATTAAATTAATATCACTAACTAATTGTAATTAATTTAATATATTAGGATAACATATCGTTATGAGAATAAAAATATATTTTAATAAAAACATTCCCTTTATATTCAATTTATTCATATATTAATTTCTAATTAATTAGGATCCAATGATTTCTTTTAATATTTTTGTAAACCGAGTTTTTTTATAAGTCAGTTAATATCTTTATAAGGTCTAATTTAACGGCTAGGTTATAGCTTATTATATTAAATAATAATATAATAATATATTATTGTTTAGTAAAACTCAGTCTTGTGTGTAACGCAAACCATCAGAGAAATTTTTTGTTGTGTGAAACATACGCTGACTCAGTCTCATGTGAATTGAAATCTGTTAAATGTATTTAATTTATTTAATATAGTAAATATATTATGAATTCTTAGGATATTATATTCCCTTATAGACTTTGTGTTGCATGTCTTACATGCTATTGAATGCAATATTCCTACTTTAAATTTTTGGGGCATTACATAATATAACAGATACCTTATTACCATCCATTCCATGGGGGATAGAATAATGTCGCTCATTTTTTTGGTAGACAATATCCTCACGAAGCGATGTGATTTGTTTTATATCACACTTTATATGGAAGGTAATGATGATATAGTTCCTGAATATAAATTATATAAATTAAATAATAATGATTTTTCATTGTTAACATATTATTTACCTTTTTCAATAAATCCTTCGAGAAAATGAAAATAGTGTTCATGCATACGTACAACATATCATCTCCATGAATGGTGTATTTCATTTTCTATATATAACTCTAATTGATTTATATAAACACATATATAATTAATATATATTATATTTATATCATGGTTAATTTTTTTGAGTTGTTGGAATGATGATTAAATTTATAGGACCAAAAATAAAAAATCAAAACATACACGAAAAACAATGCAGTTATTGCCCGAAACGTGACTTTAACATGGAATTTTTAATAAAAGAGAATTAAAAATACATAAAAAAATCATATATGGTATGTTATATATATTCACATTTCTATAATGTATTAATAATAAACTTATATTTATTATATGGTATCTTTGATTGTGTGTGACAGAAGTCGGGACTTATGGTAAGGGAATTCCATCTCAAATTGTATTCTTTGGGACATATGTTATGTTATGCATCCAAAATCATATATGAGGTTTATATAAATCCCTTTTTATATTTTATACTATTAACTTACTCTATTTAATTATATTCAATGTTTCATTTATTGTTATACTTTCATGGAGATTACGATTCAAAGTTACCAATGCGGTAAGTGTTTTATGTTACAATCTCATCATTTATTAGGATTGTTTATGATTGTTCTTCCAATGTTGAAATATTTTGATCTATATCTCAAGAAACTATTGAATTTTATTATAATAAGGTTATTTCCTGATAATATATATTTTCCAGTGATTTTTTCATCCTTGTGTACTATTGATTTTTAAAATATGTTTTTAAGAAAAATCATCACTATCTATCTCTTTGGTCAAAAACCCTTTTTCTTTGAAAACCATATTATTAAAAATGTTTTCAAAAATGTTTATAAAATTATTGAATTTGTTTATTAAATGACCTTTTTACCCAAGTTTAACATTTTACAATTTTTTTGAAGATATCTTCATGTCATTTCTAAACAATTCTCATTTGGATTTTACCAAAAAAATGTACAATGAATATTCATTTTAATGAGTATGGGATAAAAATAATTCTCCACCTTCATGAAAAATAATTTATTTTATGTTTTAATTATAATATTAAATGATTATTTTAAAATAAAATTACTTTTAAAATGTTTTGTGTTTTAAAAAGTGTTTTTATCCAAACGAAAAAAAATATTTTCCTCAATACATTTTTTGAATAATTTTGTAAAGATTACTTTATAAGTATCAATTTTTATTTATAACAAAAAGTATTTCCAGAAATTTTTATAAATTTTATTTTTACAAAATATATTTTCAAATAAAATTTATTTTCCTCAAGAAAAGTTTTAAATGATCTTACATAAATATTTTCCATTTATGATGACATCTGTTGATGTTACTTATGCATTATCGGGGATATGATCCAAGGATAAAATTATTCTTATTTATCTAAATAGTTTTTATATTGGTATATTTACATTTTTGAAATATTTTTCTCTCCCTTGGGTTACACCATGATTAAATTATTATGAAACCCACTTCTTTTCATAGGTTATGCTATGATGAAATGATTAAAGGATTATGAAATATGGATTTTTTCCAAAGGTTACAATATGTTGAAATGTTTATGAAACCCATTTTTTTGAATGGGTTATGATATGATGAATGTTTTATGATCTTGTTCCACACATACGTATGATTTTCAATATGTAATAGGTGGGGTCTGTATCTCCCTCCAATTCATTGGGTAATTATTTATATCTCATGAAATAGACAAGACTAGAATAGGGAGTGAACACAGTTCATTAATTGACTTTGTTGGCTATGATGGTCATGAGAGTGAACCTTGACCACTATGATGTTTAGGGGAGTTAAAAAATTCCACTATGATAGCCTTTGTAGTGATCCTTTACTACTATCAAAATTATTTTCTATGTTTTTGTATATAGCACAATTTTATGTCCCATGTTAAAATTATGCTCACTTGGCTCATGTTCTTTTATTTCATTATGATTCATGTCTTATGAACTGGAAATAATTATTCTATTACTCAAGATTCTGATATTTTAAATGATCTTCATGGTTTTCATATATTATAATACCCTTATGATCATTTTATGATTACATATCTCCCTTTTTTTCCCTTATAGAGTATCTAATCTCTCCCTTTCTTATGTTTCCTTTCCCCTGGGTATAAATAATGGTTGTAAGTAGGGTATTTCAAAGAAGAGTACAATGTGGTATGATATTTATGGGATATTATAAAGATAATTTAATAAATAATAATATTTTGTGTCTATTCTCCAATGACACTACACTATTATGATCTTTAGGCGTGTTTTTTGTAATGTAATGAATATTCATCTAAAATATGTAATATCTATGTATGAAAATCATATCTCTCCATATATATATATATATATATATCAAAATTGATAAATTTAACATAAATAACTCTTTATTAATGATGATTAATTTTTCTAAAAAAGTTTATACTTTTATGGGGTAACAATTTAAGGTTACTAAATAAATAAGGATTTATTTTATAATCTAATTTTTGGGATTTCATTTATTTTCATTAATGGAATATTATAATACATTGATCATAAAAACCATATGTTTTTATATCACCATGATATTTATATATTCTAAATATTTTATTCCCACTTCTCCACTCTTTATAACTTAGATCACAAAATGAAATTTTGTAAAGAAATATCGATATTAATTTTTTTAGTAGGTATATTTTTCTTACATGAGTATTGTTTTTCAAAATTTATTTACAAAAGTTATTTTTATTTACAAAAATATTTTTAAGGAAATTTTATGTTAACATTATATTATTCATTTTTCTAAAGGCTTTTTCCTATTTTTTCTAAAATGGTCATTTTTACTTTCCATAAAAAATGTCAAAAATAATGATTCATTTTAATATATATGGTGTTAATTGAATTTCACTCCACTAAAACTATTTTACAATATTTAGCATCTTTAAAAAGTTTTCAATGGTTTTACAAAGAAATTTTTTTAAGAAATTTTATTTTAGTTCCTTATTTTTAATTTTTCTTATCCTTTGAAAGACATGAATTTTCACAAAACCTATATCACCTCTCATTGATTTTTTGGCTATTAAAATTCTCCTGAAACATTAATAATATTTGATCATAGGACATTAAATTTATATTAAATTCTCATATTCATAATATAATGAATATTATTATTTCATAAATCATATATAATGACTTCATATGAAGCTAACTTTGAATGTTATTTGATTGATAAGGGAAAACTTAATAAATATACATTCTTCACACAATAATATTTATTTATAAAACATTTTCTTTATAGATTAAATTGATCCTTGAATATTTGAATAATTCATTGGAAATTCAGTGATAAGTGGGGTCTTATTATTGATTTCCCCTCGATGCATCGACATGTATCATGAGGAAAATCAGTTGGCCCAAATTATTAAATGGGGTTTTCAGTATATACCCATTGATTAAACTTTATTGGTATATGACTTTGAAAATTTAGTTATTATTATCCATTAGATTATTGCATATATATTATCCATGAATGAATTACGTAATCAATTTATTGATTTAATGACTTTTTTTAGTTATTTACCTTTTCATATTTATTATGAATTATTTACTTAGGATATCTTTCTCTCTATATAAACCTTACTAATAATTTTAACACACCATTATTTAATTTCCTTTCCCTATGTCATATATAATAAATATTTTAATGAGTTTTAGGGATGTATATCGTTTCTAATACTAATTTTTATCTTTTATTTCCCATACAGAAATGGGAATCACATAATTATTTGGTTCTTCTAGACTACTTAACTGATCAGTCTATTAGAATATGATCCCTTTTAAATATCACAATGTAATAAAGAAATGAATGGATCTAGATTATTGGAGTTGGGGTAATTAAAATTATCCATGATATAATAATATAAAGTATTTTTCTTAGTTTGTTTTAAGTTATTCATTGATAAACTAGTGCGAGAATGTATAAAAAAAATTCATAAAACTACAAGAGATTTTAGGGAGATACCACACATTTAAAATAATCGGTATAAATAATACTTCAGAATGTGGATAGGTATTTTCATGATATAACTCTCTAAAATATTCACCAATGCTCAATATGTTTAGGTTATATCTTGTAATTTCACACGCTCGGGTTTACTTGTGGAAATATGGATCTTTAGAGAATAATCAAACATAGAAAATAGTAGGCGCTAACATTGGGATTGAGCCTTATCAATCCTCGTTTTATTTCTTGTTCTTACATACCATTTCATACGGTAAGGGGTTATATATTATTGAAATATAGGATTATGAATTGATTCATTCATAATCATTTATATATAAAAGGAAATGGTAAAATTGTTGTAATTGATACACCCCCTCCCCTATCAGTGACACAACCAACCATAGGAACTTCAAGTAACATGAGGAGAATAATAATCATGGGATAAATTTAACAATAAGTAGAAAATTATTAAATAATTTTAATAAAGGATAAATGAATAATAGAACTGTGGAATATGTTAACATAAATCATTGATATGTGGATAGAATTGATAACATGAAATCATAATAAAAAGTTAAGACTCACTTCTTAGACAACATAATATAGTATGATAAGCTCATTTCCCATGCACTATTCTCAGTATCTTATGAGATAAAAGCATTAACTGATGCATTAAAGAGCTATATAATTTTGTTAAAACCCCTATAATTATTATATGTACATGAATATGTGATTCAACTGAGGAAATCATACATAAATAATAATCACAAGAAAAAACCATTAGAATGATATGGGTTAGATAATCATGTTTTAAATATAAAAAATTGATATACCATAATTAATCCTAATAAAAAAAGTTATTGATGATTTCAAGATGGTAATATTTATATAAGTAAATATTTTCTATGAAGATATAGTTCATTTGAAAGAAAAATCCCGATAATGTTTTGAAGAATCATGCATAATAATGAACCCCTGGAATGATGTTTTAAGAAATAAGTGAAATAAGGTGAAGGAGACAAGTGCATAAATCCTTCCTTAAACCAAAAATAATTTAGAATAATTTTCCATAAAATAATGTCTATTTTTATAAATATTAGAAGATTAAAACCTTAAAAATATTTGTATAATATAATAAATAAGAAATAAGAAAATTTCTTTTAATCAAGTATTATTTGAAGAAGTTATTTGGAAGGAAATATAAAAAAAGTATATCCCCAAAAAATAATGGGAAAATAAAATATCAATATATGCATAAATAAAATATATTGAACATATAATAATAATATGTTAATAATAGAGAGATAAATAGAGATAAAGAAATAAAATACAAGCAAAAATAAAGAAGGTGAGTAGAAGGAACCCCATACCATGAGTCATAACCTGGATTAGTACGCACTTATAAAATTCTGAATAATAAATTTAATTTTTGAAATACATAATTCCTAATAATTTTCATATTTTATTCATTTATTATTATTCATTTCTCTTTATTATAATCACAAAATTAAAATATGATTTTCATGCCCTTCATCATGGTGATATTCGTTTAATGGTTCCAAAGACACATCAACTTATTGGTAATGGTAAAGGTTCTTATCAAATGAGTCTACAAATATATAAATAAGATGGTATAGATTTTGTCTCTTTCCATAAGTCAAATTGTCTCATAACATTATAAAATATTCTAATGTATACATGGATAAATTAATGAAGATATTCTCATTTAATAGTTTGTTCATTTTAGCATTTTTGTCGGCCATCATGATTTTTTTTTATTTTAGGTTATAATTAATTACCCATTACTGAATGTAAAAAATAAAAAAATACCATTATTAATTTTATACTGAATAATGAAATTATTTATTATATCCAATCATGATTACAAAAATAGTTTTTTAAAATATATATCCTTATATGCAGTTATACCAAAAATGAATGGGTAGTTATTAAACAAAAGATATTTCACTTATTATAGGGTTATAAAATTATTATTAAGGTTTCCTACCATAATTAATTATAATAAATATAAGATTTTTGTTAGATTTATAATTTTGAATAAGAATTGATAATTGAATGGAATGGAATGAACATTATTAATAGGTATTACCTTACTCATTAGAATGACTCCTTTGTTAATTGAGTAAAGACTTACAATGATGGTCTTTAGATGAATACAAAACCTCCAAAACGTGTATAAGAGAGTTGGGTATGTATTTTGGTATTTCTTGGGGAAGGTAAGAATCATATGGTGTGATGAGAACTAGGGTGGTGAAGGGTGGAATTTATAACAGAAGGAGAGATGAGTTTTTATAATAATATATTAAAATAGAATACTATATGCAAAAATAGTGATCAAAATTTTGATTAAATTTTAAGATGATTATGATTTAAAATTAAACAAGGAATCAAAATATTCATCTATCTTATATAGGCCTCAAATTTCTGTTTATACATACTGTTAAAATATACAATTCTTATATGGTATTATAATGGTTACCTACAAATCTCATTATTTATGAATAATACCAAATCTTCACACTTATTAAGATTCCACATGTTGATTATAATAAAGGAATCCATATTATCAATAAAAATTCCAAAATATAAGAATTTTTTTAAAATATTATCATTAATTGTTAAAAAATACTAATTTTTATGGAACGATTGATTTTATAAACTTTATAAAAAATAATTATTATTTCATAAAATTGTAATATTATTTTTATGAATATTGATTTTTTAATAAAACAATTTTATCAAAATAAATTTAAATTTTAAATTTTTAAGTTTATCTTAAAAATAAATTTTAATGAAAACCAAATATATGAGTTCTAAAAAATATAATTATTATTCCTTTGTGTGGAATTATTATTTAATCATATTTAAATATTTTATTTAATTATTTTATTATATAAGTATAATATTTTTTTATTACATAAGAATCCAAAAAGTTATTATACTATTCAAATGGTTGAGTTATTATTCTAATTGTTAGGTTTCCATTCGAATGGCCACATTTCCTACAATCATATTACCTTTACACATCTTATAAATACCTATTTTTTATATTATTACTCTATCACCTAATTCTCTCTCAAGGTTATTTTCTTTTCATTTTAAAAATTTCAATAATTTTTACAACTGTTTGGTTTATTTTTATAGTATTGTTAAGGTAAGTGATAATTCGAGGAGATTGTGAAAACCCAGAATATGAAATTATATTTATCTTATTTTCATGTTTTTATTGTCCCATTGTGATATTTTATATTTTATAGATTATATTTATACTTCTTTGGTAGTTTTTTATGTTAATGGATTAAAATAGTGATTTTTTCTTTTTTCAGTTATGTGATATTATAAATAATACATACATTTATATTTTAGGAGGAAAATTTAATAATGAAAATTCAGTATCACTGCAAGGATTTGATATTAGCTCAATTCTAGGATAGATATAAACGGTAAATTTCATATCATCCTGAGGAGGTTGTGATGTGGCTTTTAAATGTATTTATTTTCCACATCTTTTAATTTTTTTAATTAATTAAATGTGTTTGTTTTGTTAAATTAAAAAAAAAATATTTCTATAGTGGAATTTACTAATTTTGTTTACATTTATATTTCTATATTATTACATTTAAATTTTTAATTCAGTTTATTTATTTTTTCATTATATTTTTTCTAAATATATTTTAAAAAATTAATTTTATATTTGTGTTTTTATTATTACATCTTTGTAATTATATATTTTATTATTTTATTTATATCTAATTTACTTAAAACCACAATTTAACGATTTATTCCCTTTTAAAAAAATTATTTTTTAATTTTTTGATATGTGTTTCATTAAATTTTTTTAATTGAATTAGAATATAGTTTTCTTTACTTTTGTTTAATATTTAAATTTTTAATGTTAATTTCTTTTTAATATTTATTTGCAAGGATGTTGGTACAACACTACGACCCCCAAGGCGTGACACTGTTATAAAATCCCCCACCATTATCTATTTTGTCACAGCTCACACCCAATGGAATTAAAAAATGGACCCACCCACAATTGTGTTACCTATCGTTAACCTCCTCTCGACTCACCGATGATCATTTCTATATGTAACCAATCGTGCTACCGCCACACCAAGATCCACCACTAAAAAATTTATAGTGGGGTCTTAACACCCACTGTTGGGCATCACTCACCACTGGATCACAATACACCACCATTCATGAGATACCATCACCCATAACCATCCCTTAACCAGTACCCACCACTAGACCTAGTTCACCAGTACTCATCGCCCTAAGATGATTCACCACCTCCAAGCTTGATCGATTCCTCCACTATTGTCACTAATACACCACCCACTTCTTCTCTTCCACCACTAATGGGGATGTCACCTAAATAGATATTTGTTTAGATCTAAATATTCTGAGACTCTAAACCAGTATGGAGTTTGATGAACCAGATGTTGATGTCCCCCATTGCACATATGAAGCTCGATCCATCAAGGAAGGAGGAGAGGCTGGGCCCTCGACCTTGTATGATCTTCCACAAATGTTATAGGTCATGACCAAATCTTGGGGATTAATACCTAAGCCCGTAGCAAGTTTGGAATGTTCACCACTATAGGAAGATGAACACCACTTAACTGAACCACGCACACTGTTTACACTTCCTCCAGAGATGATATCGAACTCATGTGAAGAAGGATTTGAAGTCCTCCTATTAGAGAATATTGTCACGACTACCCATGTGGATTAGAATAAAAAAACAAAATAAAAATAATAAAAATAATGTAATATAATATTATCATTGTTATTAATTTTTATAATTATTAAAAAAAATTCATAAATAATCTTAAAATAAAAAAAATAATTTAAAAATCAAATTTTATACTTTATTAAATTTATATTATAAATTATATATTTATTTAAACATCAATAATAACTATTTATTTATTTTTATCAATTTTAATAGAGAATATTTGATCCAGAGTCAAAAGTACATCCAGTTTTATTGCAACTATTGGATCCATTCAGTGAGAAGGGTTTGGTATTATTCACATAGAGGTGATGATTTTTAGTGATAAATTCCACTTGGCCATCAAGGGACTAAAGACTAGATGAAGTTGGAGCACACCGTAGGTGATAAAGTATAGAATGATTGAGTACAAGTTCAGTGGGAGAAAACATTCAGAGTTATTCAAAATTAATTCAATGATACATTTTGGATCTGATAGAGGGATATTTTGGATAGATAGAGGCATAACAGAACATTCTAGAGTAGACATAGGATCACTATAGATCATAAACATTACTTTGAGGGAGAATTATTCTCTTTTCTGTTTTTTTCATTATTATGTAGTTGAACTAATTAAATTATTTATTTGAGTATGATTTGCAGCTAAATTTATTAGCTTAGGGTTTTAAATATTTATTGTTTATTTTTTTTAACTTAATTAAATCATTTATTTTTTTAAATAATAATTGATAGGTAAAATTGATTCTAAATTAATTTAAAAAAAATTATGCCTCTTTTTTCTCGATTTGAAAACCCCATGATGATTCATGAATAATGATCATTGATTCCTTTCTTAGAACCTTAATTTCAAAATTTTTAGATTACTTCATTAAAATTATTTAAAATAAAATTTCTTAAAACTATTTTTTAATTTTGTGTTTATAGTTTTTTTGATCCTCTATAATCACTAATATGTTTGATTAATATCTTGGAGAGGGGGATAAATTGATCTTTTCTCATGGTTTTTAATTAAATTATAATATTATGATGAACATTAATTTTCAAACCAACAGTGTTACTATTCCTTGAGAATTTGTATGGAATTTTATTCCTCATTCTATATCATCAAGAGTTTATCATAATTTCCCTAATATTAATTAGTTATATAAAAAATAACTTCCTTGTCATCATTTTTCATCAAATAAAAAGAAAATATCAAATAATATTTACCCAACTATTTACAGTTGACTCCATTTTCAAAACTTTGGTCACCAACCTTCTATGTGGTTCCACACCCTACTAGATACTATATTATAGTTTTTTTGAGTTTATAAATAATTAATCATTGGAATGAATTAACGATGTTCAAGTCAATTTTCAAGATCTATCTTCGAGGAAGGGTTTGTGCAACTAATTTTGAAAACTATGAAAAATTAATTTCAAAAACATTCAGATAAAAAATTATATTTTTTCATGTTAATGTACTTATTACTATCTTGATATATTTTATGTTGTTATTTACTTGATATTTTGTTTCTACTATAGGCTGCATGAGTACAAGAAAATCAATAGATGATTTATACTCTTATAACCATGAAATTTAAAAACATCTAAGTTCTATAAAAAAATAAAAATAAAATGAAAATTTTAGAATAAAGAGTAATTGTATCCATAATCAGCGAAACATTCAACCTAAATCCAATAATGAAAATAATGAGAGGCCTAATATGATGTAGTTTCAACTCCCTCAAGTACTGAGAAACCCATCATATATAATACTTTCACCTAGATCCAAAAACTATGCTCTTAAAAAATCTAATATGTCACTATTGCCTTCTATCAATGGGTTCTCTAATGAAGACTCACTGGCCATCATTATAGACTTTTACAACACAATGAAATAGTTACCTCATCTATGAATCACTGATAATGAACTAAGGATTATATCATTTCCCTTTTTCCTTAAAGTTACTACATGAATATGGTTTTTAATTCTTGGTGAAAACATATTTGAAAAATGGGAGAATGTTTATAATTCATTAATAATGAAATTTTACCCCAAAATACATAAGTGTGACCTGAGAAATAAAATCACTAGTTTCTTTCATGAGGATGAGGAATCATTTCATGATGTTTTGGATAGATTTATGGGCCTTATTATGCAGTTTCCTCATCACTATCTCCCATCACATGTTCTCATGGATACCTTCTACGAAGGATTGTCCTCTTTTGGTCAGAAACTTATAAATGAATGGGGTTATTGTAATGATTAAAAAGATGAATAATTGTGAAAAAAAATTAATTACTTACTTTAAATTCCCTATAAAAACTCATAGAGGAATATAATTAACATAAGTGTAAATAATAATGGCTCATGGGTAGATTATAATTTCAAATGTTCTGAAATTAAAAACAATTACAATAATTATTTAACCAAAATTACACACAAAATGGAAACCAAGAAGGATATTAAAATCAGAACCAATATCTTAGGGGATAGTGTGCTCAATGTGGTATGTTTAAGAACACTGAAAATTTACATCCACATTTTTACATGCCACCCCAATAGGAAAATTCCGATTTTTCTAATTATGGTATGAGGATGCCTAAAAAAGTTGATCCATTTTCAAACAATTATAACCAATTCTCAAGGAAACATCCTAAATTTTTCTAGAAAGAACAAGGTATGATTAGAAAACCTATTACCCTTGGTTACCAAAACCAATCAAAACAACCACATTAAAACCAACATAGGGGTGATCCATCCAATTCCAAAGATAATTTTGAGGGGGGTTTCTGAATATAATGAACCAAAGCCTTAAAATATTCAACTCTCAACAAGAGATTTTTTATTCTCAAAAAACACAAATTGAATCTAATAAGGCTGAATTTAAAGCTAGATTTAACAATATGGTATTACATATGGGCTAATTAGCTAGAGTATTGATATTTAGGGATAGGGATAAGATACATAGAACAACTAAAATTAACCCTAGGAAAAATTTCATGATTATTGTCACTATAAGTGGGATTAATATTCAAATAGAATCTCGAAAATACTTTTGGAATTCCCAAAAAAGTAAAATATATTGAATATATAAATAAAAAACACCAGTAGAGAAAATTTAGAAATAAGGAAAATAGTATTGAAAATGAATAAAATTACAACTTATCAACTAAACAAACATATGAACAAATTTATAAATATAAAATCCATAAATTTAAGAAGACATTTTGTTGATGAATTAGGGAACATGCCTTATGTTATTAGTAACTATGTTCCACCCATTCCATTCCAAAAAAATCTGAATCCTAAGTGTATTAGGGGTAAACGTCTTCAGTTCCTTGGTCTTCTAACCAGTCTCCAATTGAATATTCCATTCATCGATGTCTTGATTCAAATATCTTCATATTTTAAATCTCTAAAATATTTATTTAAAAAAAAATACACTTCATTATTTTTTATACATAAACCTCACTAAATATTGTAGCATTGTTCTTCAAATGAAAATCACTCCCAATCTCAAGGATCCTAGTATCCTTGTCATTCCCCAGACTTCAGTGAATAGTGGTCAACTAGACTATCTCTATGACTTAGGTTCTATTATTAACCTACTCCCTTTCTCACTATTTCAAAAGTTTATATTGGTTGACCTTCAAACCACCACATTTATCCAATACTTGGTTGACCAATTATTCAAAGATCGTGTAGGAAGGGTAGATGATCTCTTGGTTGGAGTTGGAAAACTGTTTGTACTAGATTGATTCCTAGTACTAGACATGGAGTGTGATGAGGAAGTTCCCATAATTTTGGAATAACACATCTTATCCATTGAAAGAGCTGTTATAGATGTTTATAAGGGATTACTCATAAAATTTTGGGGAATAACAAGATGAATTCAATGTCTATAAAAATTTTAAACTACCAATTTTATCTGAAAAATATTCTTGAGTGGAGTCTTTAGAAGCCGGAAGCACACTTGAACATTTAGAATAATCTTACAACCCACCCATTTTAGAATAAATTCATTTAGATTTTGAAAATTATTTTTTACACACTGTTTAATTTGTTCGATGTGAGAATAGAAAATCTTCCAAAATTGGAAAATAATCGTATATCTAGTTTCAAAAGTTAAGCTAAATATAGGTCCTCTATTTATAATCTTAAATAATTCTTGATAGAACTTGAGACAAATTCTATTATTATAAACAATGACGAAAAATTTTATTTAGTAGGGGGTAGTTGATTAAAAAATTGTATTCTTTTGCTTTGATCAATATTCTGAATTCTGATTTAGATACTTATAAGAGTGAGTTGTCAACTTTGGATAGAAGTGAAGAAATATTTAAAACTATTTATGAAATTCAAAATATTTTGACTTTTAAAACTCCTTATAAGAGACATGTTAAAAACCTTGGTTCTTCTAAGATCAATATCCCTCATTAAATTGAAGAAGTGCCAACTTTTGATTTAAAACTGCTCCCATTACATCTAAAAAATTATTTTCTAGGTGAAAACTCAACACATATTATGATTATCTATGTTGAAGTGAAATATAATTCAAAATAATTTTTTTTTGTGTTTTAAAGAAATTTAAATCTGAAATAGGATGTTCTATATTTGATATCAAATGGATTATCCATTCATTCTACATGCAAAATATCCCCATGGAACTAGAACACAAACCAATAATTGTGTGTTAAAAGATACAAAAACCAAATATGAAAGAATTTTTTAGAGAATAGGTAATAAATTTGATGGAAAATGGAATTATTTCCCCATATAAAATAGTTCTTGGGTTAATCAGGTTCAAGTAGTTCCAAAAAAAGGAGGTTTCACTGAAATAACCAATGATTAAGGAAAGAAACCAAATGGAGAGTATATATTGATTATAGGAAGCTCAAGTAAACAATTAAGAAGGATTATTTTTGAAATTCAGTTCCTAGACCAAGTTTTTTAATGGGTTTCTATCAATTAATTATTATTCGTTTCTAGATGTATATTCTGGGAAAAACTAGATTCTTGTATCCCTAGAGTACCAAGAGAAAACTATATTCACAAGACCCTTTGGGACATTTTCCTACTGGTGGAAAGCCTTGGGATTATGTGGTACACCAACATCCTTCCAAATATTTATGATGGGTATATTTTTAGATATGATAGAGAGGATCATTGAGGTATTCATGGATGACTTATCCATTATTGGTTGAACACTTTAGACCTATTTAGGAAATTTGGAATTTGTTTTAGATAGATTCTTAGAGACCAACTTTGTTCTAAAATTGGATAATTTCCATTTTATGATCAGTGAAGGTATTTTTATAGGACATAATGTGTCCAAGAGGTGTTTATAGGTTGATACTACAAATATTTAAGTTATTTAAAAATTTCTACACATAAAAATGTTAAGAGTGCTACAATATTCTTAGGGAATGATGGTTTTTTACCAAAGGTTTATCAAATATTTATCAAAAATAACAAATCCATTGAGTTCATTGATGAAAAAATATACACCTTTTCTATTTGATTGAAACAACTTGGAATAATTTAATTTTTATAAGGAAAACTCAATTCATCATTTATCATAACTAGACCTGATTTGAAATTACCATTTAAATAATATGTGATGCAAGTTATATGGTTTTCGGATCTATCTTAGGATAGAGGAGAGAAAAGAGGTTTCCTGTGGTTTACTATGTTAAGAGACTAATATATGAATCTCAATGGAATTAAACCACTATTGAGAAAGAGTTTTAGTTATGATGTATACTTTAGAGAAATTTAGGCAGTACCTATTAGGATCAAAATTCATAATTTTTACAAAACATTCTACCATAAAGTATTTTTTATCAAAGAAGAAGGAAAAACCAATACTCATTAGGTGGATTCTATTGTTACCGATGTTTGATATGGAAATTAGTGACATGAAGGGATATGAGAATGTAGTTTCAAATCATTTTTCTAGGATTTCTAATACCCATGGTGAAGATCCATCAGAAATTAATCATTCCTTTCCACATGATATGTTTCTCACTATATCTATTATGCAGTCTTCTTTGTCTGGAGACTTTGAAAACTTTATGGAATAAAGTTTCATTCCTAAGTATTTTTCTAATAAATAGAGAAAAAAATCATTTCAGATCTTAAGTACTATATTTTTTGATGACTCTTTTCTATTTAGGAGATGTGATGAGGGGATTCTAAAAACGTGTGTGCCAGAAGAAGAAATTTAATCTATTATTTAGAGTTCTCATTCCTCACCTTGGGTAGGACATCATAGTGTAGGTAGGACGACCCAAAAATTCATTCAATTTATATTTTATTAACCTAATTTGTTTATGGATTCTATTTCTTAAGTAGGTTATGATATATTCTAAAGGATTTGAAATGTTGTATGAAAGCCATATATATATCGGAAAGTTATTATATAATTTTAGATATTTGTTCGTTGGGGTTTAGATTTTATGGTACAGTCTCATAATCCCATGGGAATGAGTATATTTTAGTCATTGTTTACTATATATCTAAGTGGGTTTATGTAGTAACACTATCCAATATTCAATCAAAAAGTGTAATAAAGTTTTTCAAAAATAACATCTTGTCATGGTTTGGGGCTCATCAAGATTTCATTAATGATATTGTCACCCATTTTAAAATTAAAAATTTAAATATTTGATGGAGAAATAGAGATGTTCCCATAGAACTAGAACTTCTTACCATCTGAAATATAGTGGGAAACTATAAATTTTAAACAGGGAGCTGAAACATATCATAGAGTAAAAAATTTCTAATTTTTGTAAGGATTGGTCTCTAAAATTATATGATGTTTTATGATCCTATAGAACATAATTAAAAATTCCAATTATTATATCTTTATATAGGTTTTATTTGGGAAATTCTATAATTTACCTATAGAGTTTAAACTCAAGTCATTTTGGGATGTGAAGGATTTAAACAGTGATTTTAAGTATACTGGAGAGAGGAGACTGCTAAAACTTAGTGAGTTGGATGAGATTAGGATAAAGTCTTATGATAATGCTAGGATTTAAAAATATAGTTCTAAGATTTTTAGTGAATCTTTCAATCAAAATAGACAATTCAATCATGTAGATAATTTCATTCTCTTTAATTCTAAACTTGATATCTTTCTAGGAAAATTAAAATCTATGTGTTCTGGACCCTTTATTATTTTATGAGTATTAAAGAATGGAGCTGTAGAAATTATAGGATAAGAAAATAGTCCAATTCTGGAAAATGGTAAAATAATCAAACATTATTTTGAAGATTAGTCAAAGGGATTGGATTCCATATTACTTCATGAAAACTAAATTTAACTGAATTCTAATTGAAGACTATAAATTTAGTTCTCAATGGGAGTAAACCCATGTTATTTTTGTTTTTTTTTTGTTTTTTTTGTTTTTTAAGAATAAGGTGATTATTTCTCTATGATTTATTTATTTTAGCTGGTGTTATGTTTTTTATATTCCAGTTCTTTTATTTTTTTTAAAGTATACCAAGTTATTATCAAAAGAGTAGAGTTCCCAGTAGTACTCAATTCACTAGAAGCTTCATGTTGGAGCATGACCCAAATGAGAAAGCTTTATTAAACTAGGGATTTTTTAATTTAAGCATCCTGATTCTTCTAATCATTAATACTATTATGTTTCATGTTCTTGGTCTTATATAAATTGAGTTGATATTCTATTAAATTTAATTATTGTGTGAAATTATGTGTCTATGGGGGGTATTTTCCCTTATTGTGTTTCTTTAGATCATTAAATGTTTCTATGTTGGGTGTTTAGCATATAAATTTTCTTATCTAATAAAAATCAAATTAAAATCAAATCTTCAAACTTTCTAACACCCATTTTTACAGTACTCAATATTTAACATGCAAATTCTTGCACTTAATTAAAAAATTATTATCACTTGATTTAATGATAATGCATGAGTCGACATAATTGGTTGTAAAATATTTATTATGGAAATATTTTAATTGATTTAACTTCACTATAACCTTTGAAAACATCATTAAACATTTGAAATTGAAAATATATTTTTAAATTTAAAAGTTAGACGTGTTTTATCCACTAATAAATTGATCTTTTAGGAAATTTTAGGGTTTTTAGTGTGGGGGATAGGTTCTTAATTTTCACTAAACTATGTTTTAAAGTAAGATCATAAAATCCATTTAAAATTAATCAAATTTGATTTTATTTCAATTTTTTGTATTCAATTGTAATGGTTAAAAATATTCTTAATATTGAATGAAGTGAAGCCACTTTGATGTGATTTCATCCTAATTACCCCATAAATTTAATTGAGTAAATAATTTTATTACCCTATTGAAATCATATGTTCATGATCCTATTTTGAGATAATTTAATACAACTATAATGGAATTGAAACGTTTTTTATTTTATCATACTTATATGACTCGTATATATATGATCTATGAAATGAAAATCCAAATCTAGGTTGATTTTATTTACTTCATTATTCCATTATTTTATTATTTAAGCTAAAAATGTTGGATGAGATATTAATTCTTCTTGTAATTTGTAAACCAAATCATAAATTTAGTTGTTTATAAATTATTTGGAGTGTTAATTATGTGTGTCTTATCACCCATAGGTAAATATAACATTGGATGTTTTAGTTAAATTTAAGTTTATGTTTTTTAATTCAATTAAAAATATTCTAAAAGAAATTACTTTAGTATAACAGTAATTAATAATGCACCAAATCCAATTAATTTTAAGAGGGAATTTATTAAAACATCTTAAAAGGTTTCATGTGGGAAAATAATTTTACCTTAATCATTTTTTGTGGCATTACAATTTTTAAACATTGAGATATAATTTTTACCATTGAATTTGATTATTAAATACATGAGGGTAATCAATGATTAAGTATGAGGAAATTTTAAGTGGCCTTTAAATGTATTGATTTGAAACATCGTTTTCATGTTTTTTATCTTGTAATTAATTAAATCTTATTTTTGGTTAAAATAATTGCATTTTTTATTTCTATAGTTTAATTTACTAATTTATATTTTTTATTGTTTTTATTTGTGTATTATTACATTTAATTTTTTAATTTATTTTATTTAATTTTCCATTATATTTTATTTGTAAATATATTTTAAAATATTAAATATATGTTTTTTTATTGTTTCATCTTTTTAATTAAATATTTTATCATTATATATATATATATAATTAATTGAAACCTTAATTTAACTATTTATTCTTTTATTTTCACATTTTTTCATCTTTTCATTTTTGTTTCATTTTATTAATTAGTTGACTTATTATTTAGTTTTTATTATTTTAGCTTATTGTTTTATTTTTTAATGTTAATTATCTTTTAATATTTATTTACAATAATACTAGTACCGCACTACCACCTCCAAGTTGTGTCACTATTAAAAAATTGTCCAACGTTCTGTGTTTTTTCACCAATAGAACCTATAGGTATCAAAATTGAGGACCCACCAACCATTTCATCACCTACCACCAGCCTCCTCTAAACTCATTGTTGATAATTTCTACTGGTATAAAATTGTGCTACCAGCAAACCAAGAGCCACCGTAGATAATTTCTAGTTTTTTCTCACCACTTACCTTTGGTCATCACTCATCGGTGGATCACAACACACCACTGTTCATGAGCCACCGTCACCCATGATCCACTATCAACCATTACCCACTACCAGTCTGGATCCACCAGCACTCATTTCTAGTATATGAGTCAACACCACCAAGCTTGACTAGAACCTACACCAATTTCACTAACCCCTCATCAACTTCTTCTCTGCCACCATAGATAGAGATGTTGTCAAACTAGATTTGCGTCCAGATATGAAGATTCTGAAACCCTCGTCTACTATGGATGATGATAAACCAACAAATTATTCCACCCATTTCATATCTGAAGCTTGAGCCACCATATAAAGAGGAGAGATCAATCCCCCAATGTTCTATAAGTTATCAACGATGTTGAAGGTCACGACCGAGTCTTGGTGATGAATCCCCAAACCCCCACCAAGATCGAAATGACCACCACTATATGAATATTAACACCACTGAATGGTGCCATGCACACTAATAATGCTTCCTCTAAAGATGAGAACAATCTCATATGAAGAAGGAGTTCAACACCTCATTATAGGGAAGAAAGCGATGACTACCCCTACAGATTATTATAAGAAAATGAAAATATATAAAATTATAATATTAATAAAAAATAAAATAACAATAATATTATTAATTTATATAATTAAGATAAATAATAATTATATTGTAAAATAATTTTAAAATAAATTAAATAAATTTATATTATTAATACTAATTTTATAATATATTAATATATTAAATTATAAAATCTATATTTATTTAAAATAAATAATAATTTTTTATTTTTTTATCTATTTTAACTAAGCATGTTCGAGGCAAAGTTAAAAATTCATCCAAGTATATTAGAATTGTTGGATCTATTCGGTTATAAAGGCTCAACATCATTCACTTGAAAGGGATGATTTTCAATGATAAATACCACTTGGTTATCAATGGACTAATGATAATATGAAGTACGAACACACCATCAGTGATGAAGTAGATAATGATTGATTACAAGATCATATGGAGACAACATTTAGGGTGATTTAACATTCAATTATTGAAACATTCTGGATCTAAGAGAGGGATACTCTAGAGGGAGGAAAAGATCAGAACTAATGAGAGTAGACATAGGACAAGTACTTATCATGATCATTACATTGAGGGATAATTCTTCTCTATTTTGTTTTCTATTCATTATTCTATAACTAAACCGATTCAATTATTTATATGAATATAATTTTTAGATAAATTTATTTGGTCAAATTTTTTAATTTTGTTGGTTTATATCATTTAACTTCTTCACATCATATATTCTATGAAATAATCATTCATTGGAAATATTGATTCTAAATTCATTTAAAATTATTTTTCACATTTTTTCTTGATTCCAAAACTCCATGATGATTTACCAAGAATGATCATGGGTTCTTTTCTTTGAACATTAATTTTAAAATTATTGGATTACATCAATAAGATTCTTTCTAGTAACACTTCTTCAAAAAAAATTAGTTTGGTGTTTCTAGTTATGGATAACTTCATGAATCACTAATTTACATTATTAATCTCTTGGATTGTGAGATTAATTTATCATTTTATGAGCCTTTAAATTAAATAAAAGAATTTATGAATAGAACTTTTCATACCAGTAGTATTATTATTCCCAGATCATTTGACTAGATTTGAATTCCTTGATCCTTGTATTTACTTATTGATTATTATTTCTCAAATATCAAATATTTCTTTAAAAAAATAACTACATCATTATCATTTTTCATCAAATAAAAATAAAATATTAATGATTTCTTAGTACACAATTTACAGTGGACTTCGTTTTAGAAAATTTGGTCATCAATTTTCTATATGGTTCGACACCCTCCTATGAGTTTATTAATAATTGAAATTTGGAACGTATTAACGATTTTTATGTCAAGTATCACTAGAAAATATTTTGGGAACATGATGAAATAATTATCTCCCATAGGAGGTAAATATTTATGGTCCATTTCATCTATAACTCATGGGTCTAGAATATCCATTTACTTAGTAACCACTCCAACTTTCTCTCGATCGGACCTTCTCAACGTTTTTGAAACTCGAACTCTCTGTGGAGAGTATATAAAGCACCATCTGGATACATGAAGGATACAATATATTTATAGAAATTAATATATTCTTAGAGTTATGTTAATCTGTACATCACTAAAATGAAATTAAAGGATTCTATATTATTAACTACTATATCCCATAAATGACTATAAGAATACATCACCAAAGGGTTGGATAAAAACTTCTTGATTTTATCCATCCAATTTCCTGAGGTAGTATTATGTCTTTTATGTTAATGAAATTTTAATTAATCGACATTGTACAACCTATCACATCACCCAAGTCAGCTCACTACTAGACTCAAGGTGTGTTCCCAATAACCTTAGGCTTGAAACTAGTGTTAAGTAATCAGTAATACTTTATTAGAAATTATTTTTCCTATTAACATTGAAACCAAATAATGGGATAATTCTGCAATGACAGTAGGGGAACCGATATATTGGTTATCCATGTAAATTAAATAATAAATTTGAGAAATCTAGTGAACAAAAACATGGAATAAAAGGAAAAAAATTATAAACCAATGAAAAAAATTCATAATAACAACCAAAATATAGTTTTAACATAAATCATAAAATATAAGTAATTTCAAACAACATCTAAAAGATAACCAAAAGGAGAAATAATATAATGGAAACCAAATGAGGATATATAGAAGATATCACTAAAAACAAAATTTAAAAGTATTGGTGTACATATCCATGTAAAAAAGTGATTTCCCCATCATATCACCTCCTCCAAACCTAATCCAAGTTAACGTGAATCTTCCACATCATAGTGGTTCTTTTACCTCAATAAAATCAATCAATACAAGGTCTACATACATCAGGAGGGTGTATTTTGAGTGTGCATATTACAAGAATAGTAGGATTCCACCTCGTGGTTTATATGAAACCATTATTAATTAAACCACTACCTATGAGTTCTAAAAAAATAGATAGTATTTCATTTTTAGAAATGTAAGTAACATGATAGTACGTCTTTAAAAATAAGGCTTTAAAGAGGAAAAGTAAAATAATTTAATTAGAAAGGATAAAAAATTAGTCTGTAAATGGGTATAGAAAAAAAATTATTCAAGTAATTTGACCAAGAAGAATTTGAAGAAGCTAGAGACTAAGGTAAGGGTATAACTATGATCCATATACCACAATATAATAATCTGAATTCTTGTGGAAATCCTCTAGTAAAAGACATATTTATCCACTATCATGAGGCCATAAGTATAATTATGCAATATTTTTATCCCTTGTTTTACCATACAAAATGTAGGCCCTTTATGGGATGAATAATATTTTTTCCAGTTGGTTAGATATTTCTATGATCCTAGTATAGTAATTTTCATCAAAACCCACCAAAGTACCCAAGGTATCCCATTTGGTATCACATGATTAAAATATCTGATAATTTAAAATCAATTTATCCCATAAATTCCTTCTTTAAAGCATTTCTATAATTACTTACATTTTATAAGCCAACATTTAAAATAAAAAATCTTCTAATGATTCAATAAAAATTCAATAAATTCATTTCATTAAACCTTTTATGTGCATCCTACATTTCAAAACCAAAAGTATACATTATAAGAAAATAATATTCCACATCTTTATAGAAAATGAATATAAACATTATTAAATGTAAAAACAATCATCAAAGGCATCATGGAATATCATATTTTTAATAAATAACTATTAGAATCAATAATAATTCAATGTTCCTAGAGTAATGGGAGACACAAATATTAACCTATCTAAAAATGAAAAATCTATTTAAAAAGTATCTTATTTTTATATTAAAGGAAAATAATATTAATTATGATGTGAAAATAATAATAATTTATAAAATAAAAATAATAAATCATGAAAATTGAAACCATAAGACACCAAGGTCATTATGTGAAAGAAGAATTGAAGAATAGGGGAATATCAAAAAATGAGAGAAGAAGAGTCACTTAATTTTTGAATTTTCCACCTTGGAGAAGATTTTGGGAAGAAAATTGATGAATGATGGAAGATATTGAAGGGTTTCAATATGTATTAGAGGAATAGAGTTTCATGGAAGGTATATGAGAAAATATGTGGAGGAATCAATTAAATTTTATATAAAAAATAAAAAAAATCAACTTTTAAAATGCTACACGGGCTATGTCTATGGTTAGAAAGCCTGAGGATAATGTTCAATAAACTCTATACCTTAAAATTACATTAAAACAATTTTTTAAATATTCACATCATAATATCTTTATGACTATGAAACATACCCATCCATATTGTAAAAAATTACAATTTTTTTACATATAACCTTAGGTAAGAAACCAGAATAAGTAAAGAAAAAAATTAAATGTCATAAAATAACATCATGGGTATCACAATCCCTCCCCCGATGAATTTAAAAATCTCTATTGTAACTTTATTATGAATATTGGTGATCCATGATGGTGTGAGGAAAATGGTTCCTCGTGTTTGATTCACACTCTCGTGTCTCATAAGAGTCTCTCTAATGCTTCCAAAAAACATGATCAAGAGTGACATACTTTACTCAAAAAACATTATCCTTGTAATCAATGATACCAAATGTTTTCTCAACCACCTAGATATTAGGTTCTAAATATAAACATTCCCATTACACCATTTTAGAATGATTAGAACAATATTTCTTCAATATGGACACATGGGATACATCTTGAATAAATGTTCACTAAGGAGGAAGGGCCAATTATTCTGTGACTTTTATGAGAAATTATAAAATATTAGGGGTCCAAACATACTGATTCAAAATATTTCATTGCTTTCCCAATCTTTGAGGTTTATATTATGTTCATATTTTCAAGAACACTAGGTCATCCACTCATAAATAAAATATTATCATACATAAAACACAATACGAATTTTGGTGATCCTAGTCCATCACCATATGTATAGAAATGAGAAGAATCATTTTTATTATCTCTTATATGATTATTTATACCACTAATTATATTTCACCAATTTAAATCTAAAAATGGGAGACCAAAAAGGTCAACCATGAAAGGAATCAATGGGATCCATCATAATTAATTATTAGTAACTATAATTATATGATAACTCAATCAATGATAAGTGGACATACCACAATCAACTAAAGCTTAAAGTGTAGTCACACAACATATCTTCCATAATTTTAATCTCCCTCTCACTCTACCCATTTTTCTTGTATAATATGTATCTCTAAGATTTACTTAATATTATATATCCTCTTGAAGGTCTTTATAGAACAATGAGTTTAATTGAGGGTTTCTATTAGATGTGTTCATTGAATTAACCGAATGAAATTTTATAATCTCATGCACCTACATCTTTATATGGTATTATACATTTTTAATCCTTGATTGGGAGTAAATGGTAAAATTTATTTTTCCTATCAACTACTGACCAGGTATATTTTATAATATACCCAGACACGGTGTTAGTTCACTAATATGAGAGTGAATGAGTGAAAAATACTCTATTTACCCTTTAATAATTTCTTATGAAATAAATATTAAATTTTTTTATAGTAATTAATATCACTTATTATCACAACCACACACATTGTGGAAAGTAAAACAACAATGAAACTTCATGTACTAGGTTCACTACTCAATGATCTCAAATTACTTGGGACCATAGCCGCCAAACCATTTTTTTTCATTTTCTGAAGGCCGGTTTGAGGGTTGCCGGTACCCAGTACAACCCTTCACCACATCCACACACCACATCAAAACATACAGGTCCAATTCGAAAACCGAGTAACTCCTCGAGCCGCGAGCCCACACACCACCTCGAAACCCGGGATCACCTTCCACCACCTCATCATCCTCAGGATACGCCCCCAATGCGACCAGAAAACCCAATTTCACCGGGACACCGGCGGGGTTCACCGGCTCCCGTAGACTCCATCACCGGCGACCGTTGTCGGCCACCGTCGACCGTCATCGTCTACCGTCGACCGTCGTCGTCACCAACATCACAGAAATTCAGCGTCCATCGACCTCACCAGTACAAACATCAGCGGTGCACACCAGATCATTGGTGGAGGCTGAAGAAATCACAACATACGAAAACTTCCACTCACACAAAAACATCATCCTCGAAACAAATAGGAACAGAATCATCCCATGCTCGCGAAGACGCATGAACATCAAAAATTGCGGCATGAAACTGCCAGATCCATCCATGAAACGACAACAAGCATAGTGTATCCTTGATGTAGGATCGAAATAATGAGGTAGATGCTAAATATACAAGAGGGGGTGAATTGTATACTTTAATAATTCCTTTGGAACATTTAAAGTTTGCTATGAATAACTATGGTTTCCTTAAGAAAAGGAAAGGGCTAAGTTTAACAAAGTTTAAAATAAGAAAATTCACAACACCTCTAATACCAAATGAAAACTTGGAAAGAGATTCCAAAAGTAGGTTCTGGAAATATGGTTCTGGAAATAGAAACTTAAAAAAGATTACAATATGAGATTCTACCTTAAAGCATATAGAATCTAAATAGAACGGAGTACAAGTAAGGAAGTATAAGAAATTTATACTTTCCTTATAATAAAAAATGCAGCGGAAACAATAAAGCAGTAAAACTACAAGTAACAAGATATAAGTCTTTTAACCCAAAGAGAAGGGTATCCAACAACCTTGGATAAAGGTCCGTTGATTTATACTTTCAAGCAAGTCTGTCTTACCCACACCAGGGTAAGCCCTCGATACGAAGATCGGAGTCTCTGTATTGCTATCCTCACAAGCCCTCAACTTCAAGGTAGTTGGCCACCTATGTCTTCCTCAGCAAGGAAGCCCTCAACTTCAAGGTGTTGGAAACCTTTGTCTTCCTATCCCCGGAAGTCCTCGAATTTATTCACCAACATTCGGAGTCGCACGAAGCTTTGAGAGTTAATAAGAGCCTCTCTCTCTCTCTCGAAATCACTTCAACAGAATGTATACACAATGTTGAAGAAGTTATCCATCAGTTAGCATTTTTTTCTCACGAGCTTTTTCAAATGAGCTCCTATTTATAGGTTCGGTCGACCTCCTTTCCAACGGTCATATTTTCCTTAAAAATCGGAGGGACCTATACACGTGTAACTTAAACAACGGTTAGTTCATAACAGAATAGATGACATCGTTTTATGATAAAACAAGTGTAACAAAATGTACGACGTCGTTTTAAGTCTAATGGAAAAGTTCGGAGTGAAAGTTCGGAGTGTAACAAAAATATCAAAGTTTAGACAAATTATAAAAGTGTAAGCAAAAAGAAAGTTCGGAGTCTAACTAAAAAAATAATTTTCGGAGTCTAAATAAATTCGGAGTGTATAAAACAAAGATGATCATATTCTGTTTAATAGGTGAATTCAGAATAAGAATTCCGAATGAGAATTCATCATCAGAATTCGTAATGAGAATTCATCATCAGAATTCGTAATGAGAATTCATCATTAAAATTCTTAATGAGAATTATTCATCATAATTCATAATGAGAATTCGATGTCGAACTTCATAAGGATTTGTATCCTGAATTCGGAGTAGAACTTAATTAGAGTTCATATCCGGAATTCGGAATGAAACTTTATCACAGTTCTCATCTGGAATTCGGAGTGAAACTTTATTACAGTTCTCAACCAGAATTCGGATCCTAAAACAGAATACTTCATATCAAAGTTTCAAACAATTCCGAGAATATAGAAATGAATCCGAATCTTATACTTAAGAAAAATATGGATGAAAATATGATAAGGATATTTTTCTTACAAAAGAGATTTCCCTTATAAAAGCGATTTTCCTTATAAAAGCAATTTTCCTTAAAGATAAGGTGTTTGTGATTTTCAAAACAATAAGGAATGGAAAATTCATAAGGAAAACCTTATTGACTCAATAATCTCCCCCTTTTTGGAAAGCACAAACATCCTTATGAAAAAGAAATTCTATGAAGAAAGAAAACACTAAGGCTTATCTCCCTTTGCTTATGGATGTAGATGAATACGACTAACTCCCCCTTAGGCTTTGAAACTCTAAGGATCGTATTATAGATTTCTGGAATGATATTTCATTATGAATAAGAATGTATTTTTTAATGAGAAACTCCCCCTTAGATAAACTCTATTAGAGTTGGTTTTCTTTCTCACCCTTTCTTACGATTCTTTTTCCCTTTATTAGGTTTCTTTTCCTTCTCCCTCGTTGTGATTTTCAAAAAGAATTCAAGGGAATGAAAAATATAACAAAGTACCTTATAAATTAGTAGCAACAACAAAAGAAACGAGCAAGAACAAATTTCATTAAGTTTGAGATCTCAACAACAAAGAAGTTTAGATACAACAAAAGATTGGATCTGTCTATTTTGGATCTTTTTCCTTCTCCATGAGACCCTTTAGAATAGTCTTTATCTTCTTTAAGTCTTTATGATCTTCTTCAGATTGCTTCTCTAACACAACAAGTATTGCACTTTGGGCTTAAATGTTTTCTTCCTGGGCTTGAAGCTTTTCTTACTGAGCTTTATGCTTTTATTACTGAGCCTTCAACTTTTCTTCAAACTCAATCTGATGATCCCTTTCATACTTCCAATTTTGAGAAACAGAATTTAGCTTCCCATTCAGATCTCTGACTTCTTGAATCCGGAAATTCTTTTCATTTGTCAATTTCTCTTCAAAGGAAGAAGTTAGCTCATTTATCTTCCTGTCCTCGGTCTCAAAAGCATCCTTCACATTATCTTGAAATTCATCAAAGATCCTCATTTCTTCTACAGTCTTCCTCGACCAACTGGTCATCCTCTTGCAAGATCTTTTGTGGGCTTCATATCCGACAAAGAAAGATTTGAATTGAGCTTCTATCTCAACACACATATCCATAACCATAGATATGGAGTCTGTTTTCTGATTCAAAGAATGTTGGAGCATCTGACATCTTGAATCAATGCTTGAGAAGTTCGGAATAGAACCTACCAACTTCTTTAAAGACTGAACAACAAAGTCATGCCCCAACGAAGATGACTCTGAATCCGAGACTCTGCTTGGAGAATTTTCTTCTTCAACTTGGTCAAGCTTTCTTTTTAAAGAACTACCAACTTCCTTTCTCTTCACCACTACTGATCTTGGAGTATCAGTAAGAATTTACTTTCCCTTGTCTCTTTTCGGAATAGAATCCTGTTCCGGAGTTCTTTTTTCACTATCAGTCACTTGAAAAATATTGTCTTCATCATCAGCAACTTTTTGAGCACCAACCTTTATATTCTCCATTTGAGAAATATAATGTAGAAGTTGTTCTTCCTCTTCATGATAAGAAACTTCTACTTCTCCTTGCTTCTCATAATTTCCAGGAGTGACTAACTTTGAAGATTCAGCTTCTAAAGTTCGGAGCGACAGATGTTCCGAAGGTGTTCCCTTATAATCATCTACTTGTTTCAAAACATCTCCAGTTTCACCACTGCCTTCAGCTACAACTTCTTCCTCTTCCAATCATTCAATTTTCTCTACTTCCTCAGCAGTCTTAGCAACAGCTTCTTCCGAAGTGACGAAATTTCTTCCTGGAGTCTCAGGAAGAGAGTCTAAGGAAAATGATCTCGAAACAGGAATATTTTCTAAAACAATCTCATTGAACTTCAACAATTACTGGGCTACCTATGCTTCAGACAACTTCTTCTTAAGCTTCTTTTCTTTGACTTGTTTTTCTAGCTCATCCGTAGTTCTTTCCTTCAAGGCCTTAGCCTCCGCAGGATCCAAGCCAAACTGAGGCTCCCCTTGCACTCTTTTTTCTTTGATCTCCCTCCATTTAGCAACTACCTCATCTGGGTAAGCTTTATTCTTCTTTGGTTTTGGAGGTGCGGAATGAACTTCCTTAGACTTGGGATTCTCTGCTTGAACTTAAACTTCTTTCAACTTTCTCTTCCTTACTGGCTTAGAGGATTCCAGATCAGCAACTTTCAGAACTGCTTCTTCTTGAGCAGGTAAATCAATAAACTGACCAGTCTTCTTGTCAAAGGCAACATCCATCCTTTTGAGAGTTCCATCACTCACCAACATAATCTTTCAAACTCTTGTCTTAGACTTTCAAGCCTCCTTGAAAGACTCAAGGCACCGAACTATCAACTTTGAGAGAATTACTGGATACATTATGATCCGAGCTCTTAGATTCCCTTTCTTAACATTCTCAAGAGTAATGAGAATGTGCTTCATTAGGTTAAACTTCCTCATATTTATCATAAAATCTAGGATGTAGATCTCACTCTTCTTCAAACTATCTTTGTCACCCTTTCTCGGTACGATAATTCCTTGTACCCATAATTCTAGAATTCGAAAATTCGTAGATAAACTAGCAATCTTCGGAGCCTTGTCATCTGCCAGTCCGAGAGTTTCTAATGCTTTTTCCTTGTCGAAGCTACCCTTTGAATCCGGCAACACATGAGATATGAATTCGGCTTATCCTTTATTACTCAGCCCTACCAAGCTAGCTGCCTTGGCATATGAAAGCTTATAAGTCTTACCATAAGACTTAAAAGACAACTTTTCTTTTCCATCTTCCTTAAGAAAGGAGAGTGTCTCATAAAACTCTATAAGAAAATCTGAATAGACTTCATCTTGATTCCCAGGTTTCGACATAGTAACATCTTCCCATCCATTAAGCTAAATATTCTTGGATATAAGAGAGTCATACTTGTTGAAGAAATCAGGATGAACCATCCTTTCTCTATATACTAACCACTTTGAAATTGGCTTAGTGGAAGACATGTCTTGAGAATCTACTTCCACAGACATTCAGATATGAAGACCTCTGAGAAGTTTGGAACGGAGAAATCTGAAGTTCGGAATGACTTTAAAACGGAGAGGTGGAGCTTCGGGATGCTGGAGCTTGAAAACCGATGTGGGACAACCATTTGTGGTCCCCTTTATATAGGCAACGAGAAAACGGTTCAACTTCCACGGTTGATCGAACGTTTGTGACAAGCTGAGATCAGATCTGACAGTCGAAAACCAATTATCATGAAAACTTGAATCCGGTCTTTTGAGGTTTTATTAAAAACAAAGATTTAAGAAAATTATAATCCGAAAACAAAATATAAGAAAATTCCAGCAAGTAAAGTATGACTACGAAAACCTGAGTAAGGAAATCATACCTTTCGGATTGTCTTAGGAGGATTATTCGTAATGGGTAATATTTGAAGAAAAATTAAATAAGAAAAAAAAAACGAAAAACTCACTATGAAAAACAAAATCAATACAGAAAACTCAGTACGAAAAACATTATAATAATTCCAGTACGAAATTTTTTTTAAAAAAAAATTGAATATGAAAAACTCATTATGAAAGACTTGGTACGAAAATCACGTTATGGAAATACTAGTACAAAATTTCCCATTTCGGAAGTGTTCAATATGAAGTTTTTTTATTCCAGAAGTCTTCTATATGAACATATCCATTCTGGAAATTTTAGTTCCGGAAATTCCATTCCGGAAATTTAGTTCCGAAAAGTTTGAGAAACTAACTTTGAAAAATTTTATTACTTTCACAATCAAATGTACTCCCCCTATAAAAGGGAGTTTATTACTGTAAGGAGACTTTTTCAACAGAAAGTTAATTAAGAAAGATTACCTTATGGTTATCATTCCTAACTTCTATTTAATGTATTCAAATCTATCAGAAGGCAAAGATTTTGTGAAAATATCAGCAAGTTGATCTTGCATTCCGATAAACTGAAGAATAATATCTCCTTTTTGTGTGTGATCCCTAAGAAAGTGATGCCTAATATCTATGTGTTTTTCAAGAGAGTGATGTGCAGGGTTCTTACTAAGGGCAATGGCACTTATGTTATCACACAAAATTTGAGTTTTAGTAAAACTCAAGCCATAATCTATGAGTGTGTGTTGCATCCACAACACTTGAGCACAACAACTTCCAGCTGCTACATATTCAGCTTTAGCAGTGGAAAGTGCTACAGAATGTTGCTTCTTGCAAGACCAAGAAACTAACAAATCTCATAGGAAATGACAAGTTCCGGATGTACTCTTTCTATACATTCTACATCCACCAAAGTCAGCATCAGAAAAGATTTTTAGAACAAAATCATTTCCAGAAGTATAAAATAATCCTAAATCCATGCCTATTGGTAGAAAGAATAAATTCTTCCTTGGAATTGTGAACTAAGAACTTATCATTCCTAAAATTCACAAGTTAACCTTCATCACATAATTTACTTATGCTAATGAGGTTGTGCTTAAGACCCTTTACAAAAAGAACATTTTAAATCAAAGTTTTTCCTAAAAGAACAATATTACCAATACCAACAATTTATCCCTTTGCATTATCTCTAAAAGTTACCTTTCCTCCTTTCGTTTTGATAATCTTTTAAAAATAGATTTTGTTACCAGTCATGTGCCGGGAACATCCACTATCCATTTACGATGTATTGTTTCTGGTACTCTCTTTATTTTCCTGAAATCAAGAAGAGAATTAGACTTTCGGAACCCAAACTTGTTTGGATCCGAGATTACTAGATAACAAAACTTTAGGTACCCACATCTTCTTGGAAAACTAAGCTTTGTGAAATCCTAAGGATTGGGTTTTGTTTAAGGAACAATTCTTTGCCCAGTGACCACTACATTGACACTTAGTACAAAATGGGGCACTTTGAGGAACAAAATAATTGTTACTAAAAAATGGTTTTGCATGGGTATAACCAAATCTGGATTTATTTCTTAAAGTTCGTATCTGGGAATACATTTTATCAAAATTTTCCTTACCATGGGTAAAGTTTGATAAACAATTCTTTAAGGAAAAAATTTCGGACTTGAGTTTTATAACCAAGTTTTTATCCTCAAAATCATTAGTTTTAGAACTAGAGCTAGGCTCGAAAACATTTTTCTTAGAAATTACTTTTTCTAATTCTTTAGAAAGTTTGTTCTTCTCAGAACTTAATTCCTCAATATTTTTTGAAATACTTTCAAAATCAGAATTTTTTCTATCAAGATCTTTAGAAAGATCTGATATTTCTTTTGTAAGAATATAATTCCTAGAGTTTTCCTTATCAAGTTTCTTATTGAGTTTAGAATTCTCAATCTCAAGAAGTTCAGCAAACCTAGAGACTTCTTCATAAGTAGGTAATGTATTTTCTTCATCAGAAAAGGATTCTTCATCAGAAGAGTTATAATACTTACTATTATTGGAATTTAAAGAAACATTGGTCAATGATTCAGAATTTCATACCTTAGCCATAAATCAATGATTATCAATAGGTAATCTGGCTATAAGACCAAGATTCTTCTATCCTGAAGATTTGTAATCAGAAGATTCATCTGAAGAGTCACCACCACTGGCACTCCAGGTATCATTAGCTTTCAGAAAATTCTTATCTTTGGCTTTATAATACTTCTTTCTATTCCTGTCTGAATGCCTTTCTTTCATTTCTTTCTTTTTGAGCAAAGGGCAATCTGGTCTAATAAGTCCATCTCTCTTGCATTCATAACAAGTCACTTCTCCATCTTTCTTATCTTTAATGTCCTTTTTCTTATACTTGGATTGGAAGTTTCTCTAGCCAGCTATCTTGTTCATCCTTCGAGCAAGATTTGCTAATTCATTTTCTGATATTTCACTCTCACTGGAATCTGATTGAACTACTATATTCATATAATTGGATCTGGTTACTCTCTCAGGAGTCTTAGCATTCATATGATTTGATGTTTTTGTAAAAGCAATGGTACCATTTCCATTTTTCTTTTTGATGTTGCCAGCATCTCTCTTCATTCTGGTTTCATGTTAGAGAAGAGTTCCAAATAACTCATCAAGAGAAATTTGAGTGACCTTCCTGTTCTCTTCTATAGAAGTTCTTTTGGATTCCCACTCATTAGGCATGATATCAATTATCTTATCCACAAGTGCTTCATCATCTAACCCTTTTTCTCTCATAGACTGTAAACTGTTGACAATAGTCATAAATCTCTATTGAACTTTACATATTGGTTCTCCATACGGAAATTTGAAGCCATGATATTCAGCTCTAAGCATAGCTCTCCTAGTCTCAATCACTTTAGAAGTTCCAAAGTGTGTAACCTCTAACTTCTTCCAGATACAATTATCTGCTTCACAAGAAGAAATTTGGCTATATATATTTCTAGTCATTAAACAAAGTAAAGTATTGCATACCTTATAGTTGAGTTGATTCTATTTCTTTTCCTGGTTAGTGAAAGTTCTAAATTCCTTATCAGGAATTTTATAATCTCTAGTAAGCAAAACAAAGTTGTCCACTCCAGTATTGATAAAAAAAGTTTTCATTCGATCTCTCCAGTACTCATAATCATTACCATCAAAGATTGGTGGTCTTGTAGGATTTAGATTATCAATAGAACCAACATTGATTCCTGCCATAATTAAAATAACCTTCGGCACACAAACTTATTAGAAAAAAATTCGTAATAACAAAGTTCGGAATGAAAAATTTCGGAATGCTAAAAAAATGAGCAACAAAAACTTATACGTGAGTACAAGTATTCCAGAGACCTCCTCCGATACCGATTGTAGGATTGAAATAATGATGTAGATGCTCAATATACAAGAGGGGGTGAATTGTATACTTTAAAAATTCCTTTGGAACCTTTAAAGTTTGTTACGAATGACTATGGTTTCCTTAAGCAAAGGAAAGGGCTAAGTTTAACAAAGTTTAAACTAAGAAAATTCACAACACCTCTAATACCAAATGAAAACTTGGAAAGAGATTCCGAAAGTAGGTTCTGGAAATATGGTTCTGGAAATCGAAACTTATCAAAAGATTACAATATGAGATTCTACCTTAAAGCGTATAGAATCTAAATGGAAAAGAGTACAAGTAAGGAAGTATAAGAAATTTATACTTTCCTTATAATACAAAATGCAGCGGAAACAATCAAGTAGTAAAACTACAAGTAACAAGATATAATTCTTTTAACCCAAAGAGAAGGGTACCCAACAACCTTGGATAAAGGTCCCTTGATTTATACTTTCAAGCAAGTCTATCTTACCCACACCAGGTTAATCCCTCGATACGAAGATCAGAGTCTCTGTCTTGATATCCCTGCAAGCCCTCAACTTCAAGGTAGTTGGCCACCTTTTTCTTCCTCAGTAAGGAAGCCCTCAACTTCAAGGTGTTGGAAACCTCTGTCTTCCTATCCCCGGAAGTCCTCGAATGTAATCACCAACATTCGGAGTCGCATGAAGCTTTGAGAGTTAATAAGAGCCTCTCTCTCTATAAATCACTTCAACAGCATGTATACCCAATGTTGAAGAAGTTATCCATCAGTTGTCATTTTTTTCTCACGAGCCTTTTCAAATGAGATCGTATTTATAGGTTCGGTTGGCCACCTTTCCAATGGTCATATTTTCATTAAAAATAAGAGGGACCTGTACATGTGTAACTTAAACAATGGTTAGTTAATAATAGAATAGACGACATTGTTTTATGATAAAACAAGTGTAATAGAATGTACGACATCGTTTTAAGTCTAATGGAAAAGTTCAGAGTGAAAGTTCAGAGTGTAACAAAAATATCAAAGTTTAGACAAATTATAAAAGTGTAAGAAAAATGAAAGGTCAGAGTCTAACTAAAAAAATAATTTTCAGAGTCTAAATAAATTCGAAGTGTATAAAACAAAGATGATCAGATTCTGTTTAATAGGTGAATTTGGAATGAGCATTCAGAATGAGAATTTTTCATCAGAATTCGTAATGAGAATTCGTCATCAGAATTCATAATGATAATTCGTCATTAGAATTCGTAATGAGAATTCGTCATCAGAATTCATAATGAGAATTTGATGTCGAACTTCATAAGGATTCGTATCCTAAATTCGGAGTTGAACTTAATCAGAGTTCGTATCCAGAATTCGGAATGAAACTTTATCACAGTTCTCATCTGGAATTCGGAGTGAAACTTTATTAAAGTTCTCAACCAGAATTCGGATCCTAAAACAGAATACTTCATATCAAAGTTTCAAACAATTCTGAGAATATAGAAATGAATCTGAATCTTATACTTAAGAAAAATATGGATGAAAATATGATAAGGATAATTTTTCTTACAAAAGCGATTTTCCTTATAAAAGCAATTTTCCTTATAAAAGCAATTTTCCTTATAAAAGCAATTTTCCTTAAAGATAAGGTGTTTGTGATTTTCAAAACAAGAAGGAATGGAAAAGTCATTAGGAAAACCTTATTGACTCAACACTTGACTCTTAATATAATAGGTTCAATAATTTTATCTCCCAAAAAGTATCCCAACAACTTTCATTATTACATTTCTCTTCAATGAGGTAGGAATTATCATCTTCCTCTAAATTGATTGTCTCCCAAAAATTTTATTGTTCTCCCAAAATTCATTACAATTTAGAAGAATTTTAAAATCTTCCTTGTTATTCAAGAAATGACATAGATGTGATGATCAAACACAATCCAAGTGTCTACTCTTCTTCTACCACTACTTTCACTATTTCATGATCACTTTTCATCTTCTCCTCTTACTATGTACACTTCACTACACACACTCTTTCACTCTCTATCTCCCCTGAATAATAATGTAAGATTCATATTCATGTATATCTTATATAGAAAGAGACTTGTCTTCATGTAAAAGTTTTAATTTCAAATTCATATTTAAACTAAAAACATTATATTATAACTCGTTAACTTCCCTACAACTTCTCCATCCTTTGGATATATCTAACCCATCATAGTGTGAATACATACCTCACAACATAAAAAAATAGCTCCTATGACTACATAAAAAACATTATTATATCTCTGAAACTTAAAAATATTATTCCCTACACAATCATAATCTTATATTCTTTGAGTATTGTGTAATTTTGGCATGATTTACAATTCTTGGTGTGTCAAAACCGATCCCAAAGGGGATCATGTCGTGACACCGCAATCCCACATCCAATATGCCAGGGGTTGAAGACTAGTGTTGAGTGGGAATATCACTAACATGCGAGGCCTTATCTTAAGTACCAGCACACACACACACATATCCAAGCATATACAATGCTGAAATGTAAAAATAATGAACAACATGGCATGTATACATCTATATACCACAAACATAGTACAAAAGGAATTAAAGGAATGTAAATTGGACCAAATACAAGACCACCACAAAGAGTTTAAAAATAATTCCAACCTAAAAAAACTGGGAATGCTATTAGAATACTACAGGAATACACCTCAGTCTATCTGGTCTCACTAAGAATCATTTTGTCATGTTTCATCAAGGACTCTTTCAAAAGGTCGGTCGTCTACATAATACATGACACATGCATGTCAAGAATGTGATGGGGTGAGTATAAAAATACCCAGTAGGACACCTCAAAACCAAAAATCATAAAAAATGAAAATGAAACCATATCTACACATGTATATTTCTACAACACATATTATAAGAATATCCTGATATACTCCATACAGATACACAACCTAAAGTCAATTGAAAAACAAAGTATTCCAACCTAGGATTCCAACTCAAATATTCTACAAAGAAATCATTTGGGAGAACACACTCCTGATTCTGGTAACACTGATGACATCTATCTGAGAATTAACTCTCATCAGCTATCACCATTAGAAGTATACAGTAAAGGTATGAAGAGATATAATACACAAATGAGGATCACACCTAAGGTCATGAAGTATACCAACAACTGAATATGTATTAACCAGATAAGTAGCGGATTGAAACCCATGTATTTTTTGTCATGATGATACCAAGAACTCCACCTAGAGAATAAAGATAAATAAAGGATCATACTCTAGGCCTCATAGAAGTATTTTTAAAACTCTATCCCAGAAGTCTTGATGAAGGGATCATTGTCATAGAGTAAGAGGAAATTACATAGTAAATCTCATAGAATGGATATGGGGAACCCACCCTAATGAACCTTTTCCAAGATATAAAGGAAAAGGGATAAAATCCATGTTTTGGAAAGTACATGGCTTGTAGAAATGTTACACATAGTGTCCATTAACCCCATGTCATGCCCATGTAAATGACCCATGTCTCCAACCATGTCCATGACCATGTAGAAGTATATCGTGTGTTGACTATCCGTTTACTCTACCTATGAACCAGTACATGGATTTTCCCATACACTTGTCCATTATATGTCTGTGTTGGGGAGTACACAGTGTTCTCCACCTCCTGTACCTCATGCCATGTCTATGTACATTCTAAGGTACACATTGAGTTACTGAGGAGAGCTCACATGTTGTGTGATAGTGTTAGAAACCATGTGTTACAGAACTATCAACTAAAAACCCTTTATTCCACATAGGGGACCCCAGACAACATATGGATTTGAGTACACACTGTGTAGTGTGTATTTTTCTATAATTCCATATCTAGAATCTATGTTAGATTCCATTCCTTCTACCTTTTATCCGATTTTTTCCTTACAGGAAAGATAATATTATATCTTGTCTGAGCCTCACTATTGACAAACAACATGTTTTGGAAATCAAATCCATTTAGAAAATATATCTACACCTTGTTCTTTGTTTTGTGTCGAAGAATGAAAAATCAGGTATCCAAAGTCATCTAATCTTTGACCTATCCTATTGTCTCACCACCATCATGTCTTGATGATCCCAAATCTAAAATATCAAATAATAGTTCAAATAAATGGAATCGCAATGACTGATTTCATCAGTATACATTGAACCATGGAAAAATAAAGAATTCCTAAGATGGACGAAGAAATAGGGGATAAATTCACAACACAAACAATGAATAATGAACCTTGTCCAATGCTCATATTGGTCTCAATAAATTTATGTTAGAATAATAATGAGTAATCATTAATCACAAATAATTCTCTCAAAATAACCCTGAAAATAAATTCATCCCACAGGATGACTAATTTGTGAATAAATATATTGGCCGATTGATTCACGTTTATCATAGAAGTTAATAATAGATAAATAATCAAATAAAAAAATTAGTAACTCAATTAGGATTGATCGATGATGAAGAAAAATGTGGCATCATAGTCATTGGTGAGATCCTTTGATCATGTTGCATGTTGATCATCAATCCATGATTCTATCATCATTCATCTGAGAGATATCCTACAACACTCACTCCAAAGGCTCTCCAACGGCTCCATGGTTATGTGGATAACCCTAGGATTTTTTCCATAGTGGTCTATTTAAAGACATTCCAGTAGCAACATAAATAAAATAATTTATTTAATTATTTTATCCATTTCCATTCCTGTAATGAATTTTCTACAAATGAACTATGACAAAAAGTATAAGTCATGCTTAGTTTAAAACCCTCATTCTGAACTCAATTGTTCCCTCATATTTTAAATTCGGTCACCCATTTATGATTTATTGCACTTTTTCAGAGGAAATGTGTGCACATGCTATTAAATATATTTAATATATTTCAAACATTTATTCTTGGAAAATCAGACCTCAAAATCACACACCGTATTAACTTCTATTCTTTAAAATAATCCATACAATATCCAAAAATTATACATGAAAAAATTAGACATTACATTATACCAACCATGGGGCTCTACGTCCCTAAAATCCAAAAGAAGTGTTATACAAAGAGATGATGGTATTGAGTACTAATATCAGACTCCCACCCCCATGTTGTCTCCATGATATTTTCATGCTTCCACCAACCACACAAAAAGGATTCAATCACCCATGAATGATCCTCCCCTGCCGATCCTCGATCACTACCGAGTAATAAACAAAGGTAGATCGATCGTCTTTTTCCAACTCTCTCTCATTGATAATGTTTCATGGCTCATGAATGTAACTGCTCAACTATGAAACATAGAAGAAATCATGTACCTAGTCCAACTACAGGAGGTGTCGATATGTGGTATTTCAACTCATCAACTCTATGTAGTATCTGGAAAGGGCTGAGGAATCTCATAGATAGCTTTGCACGCCAGCCAAGTCTCTAGAATCCACATTGAGGTGAACCCCATAGGAACACGTAATATCCTTCCTCAAACTCCAATGTCCTCATTTATCTATCAGTATAAGACTCCTATCATCTATGTGTAGTTATCATCCCTTCCTATATGACCTAGACCATTTTTGTTATTTCTATCATCAAATTTAGTCCCATGAGTGCCGAATATCATAGTTCAGTTTAGTAGTGTGGTTTTCTATTGGGTAGACCATACAAAGGCTCAAATAGTTCCATATCGAGGGTGAAATGGTAGTTCTTTTAGGAAATCTCCACCATTGGTTGGTGATCCTCCCAACTATGGCCAAATTCCATCATGAAAGATCACATCATGTGATCCAAAACCTGAATGGTCTACTCATTCTAGACTTCAATTTGGTGGTGAAAAGCTATGATCAAACATAACTAAGTCCTAAAAACCTCCTATAATCCATTACACAACTGGGATGTGAAGTGATAATCATAATGAGAAATTATCATCAGTGGAACTCTATGTAGTTGGACTATCTTCTGAATGTATAGGTATCATAATCTCTCTACTGAACTCTACTCCAAAATTGCTAAGAAATCAGTCAATTTGGTTATTCGGTCTACGATCACCCAAATGGAATCATGTCACTTGGATGTTGGTGTAAATCCCACCATGAAGTCCATAGATATCCCACCGCACTTCCACTCTGGAAACTCAATGGGTTAATCTTAACTCAATAGAACTTGGTGATAAACCTTCACTTGCGGACAAGTAAGACATCAAGAGACAAACTATACAATTCCCTTATTCTTCATTGTCCACCAAAACTGATGTCGGAGGTCTAATTACATATTTTCCACACCTGGATGTCCTTCCAAAGTAGACCTATAAAACTCTCTCAGAAACTCCTCCTGCAATGTCATTGGTATGATCGTGAATCCTTTGAAAAGAACAACATGCTCTCAAACTTTAGAAAAATCCATCAGGAGTGTGTCCAATGGATATCTAAGTACATAGGGTCTCACAATTGGTATCCAATATGCATGCCTCTCTAAATCACTACAACAGTTAAGGGGTGACAAACATTAATTGGATTTAATCTCCTCTATTTCCATTAAAAAAGGATAACTATAATGATTCCAACATATATGATGCTTCAATCAGAAAGCTATGAACAAGATCTCTTATAGGGAAAATATTCAACCATCTTCCCCTTCTTAAGAGTATTGATATTTTTGATTTCCTAATCCTCAAGGAACTCTATCCATGGCCTCTATATCAAGATAAGATTTTTCTATTAGATGATATAATTTAGACTCTTGTGATCCGAATAGATGATAAACCACTTTCTTATCAGGTAGTTTCACCACATATTTAGTGTGAAGGAAAGCACTTCTAACTTAATATTATGGGTCACATAGTTCTACTCATGTGGTCTCAACTGATGTGAACTATATGAAATTGCATCATTCCTTTGCAACATGACAAAAACCATCCTGGTTCTTAATGAATCATATAACACTATGTACTAGACACCCTCCTTTGGAAATCTCAAGAAGGGAGCGCTAGTCAAAATCTTCCTCAATTGGTGAAAATCTGGCTACAACCTCTCTATCCACACAAAAGGATTCCCCGTTCACATCAAATATTTAATTTGTGCTAATATCCTCTATAAATAAGTTTTGTATCTTAGGTGATATACTTCCAACCAAAAGAAGCTTCATACCTTCATCGCGCTCTTAGTTGGATCCCAGGCTAACACTGCCTCAAATTTGGATGGTTCAACTTCCAATTGATATGATGAGATAATGTGTCCCAAAAAGTGGACAACCTCAATCCAATATTGGCACATTGAGATATTTTCATAAAGGGGGTTCTCTTTGAGTACATTTAGAACCATCCTCAAGTATCTCACATGCTCCTCCTCAGATTCCATGTTCACAAGGATATCATTGATGAAGAATACCACAAACCGTACAAAGAAAGGATGAAAGACCAATTTTAGGAGTCCCATGAACACTACTAGGGAATTTTTCATTCCAAAGGGAATTACTAAGTACTCATAGTGACCATAGCAACATTGGAATACCATCTTTAGTATATCCTCATCCTATACTCACAATTGGTGATGGCTTGGCCTAAGGTCAGTCATTAAGAATCATTATTCCCCTATCAACTGATAAAATAGTTCATCGATCCTCGATAGTGGATACTTATTATTTATGGTAACCTGGTTCATGAAACAACAATCCATACATAACCTCAAGCTTTCATACACCTTCTTAATGAACAAAATTAGGGTTGGATAGTGTAAAAATATGGGTTTAACAAAATCCCTTACTCAATAAGTCCTCCAAACACACCCTCAACTCGTGAATCCCTTTTAGATCCATTTGGTATGAAGGATCATATATCAGTGTTGTCCAGGGGTGTAGATAAAATATAAGTATATCTCACGATGAGGGGGAAATCTTGGAGCATCCTCAAGGAATATTTCCTCATACTACTCCACTAATATAGGGTACTGGGAACTCATAATCTCCACTACACAAAGGGTCATGTTACCCAACTGGTGAGTAATCACCTACACCCTCATATGCATGAGTCCATCCTACATTACATGAGTTTCCTTCTCACTGAAACAATAAAAACATGGTTTCATCACTGCGGACACGTCACATCCCCTGCCTGAAATAGACAATATGGGCATGACCCATGGATAATGATTCCATACCTAAGATGATGTAGTAATACCTCGTTGCTACTATAAATAGATCACAAAAAAATACTTTCTCCTCCAAGATTCAGGTCACACTACGTACACAAGTGTGAGACCACTGAGACTTCTCCAATTGAAGTAACCATGCACAAGGGTCATATTAATGGATTGACCAGAATCTCTAAGTCTCATACAAGGTATGTGGAAATAAATAAATGACTATAACCTGTGTCTATTAGTACTATAACTAAAGATTAAAATACATAATTGTACCATGAATCATTCTTAGAACCTCCAGGTCGTAATATTGAACTGTGTACAACTGTCCCCACCCATGTCCTCCAGCTCTCAAAGCTTGGAATGGACCACATGGGGTGGTGGTGGAAATAAGTAAAATTTTCTACCACCTCATTCTTATCTCCCAACTCTTTTGTTGTATTCACATCCTTGTGAACCTACTATCTCCTTCTGTTACCTATGCCTCAGCGGGCCATCCACTATCTCTATAACACCCGAGACTTTTATGTTATATAAATCATCAAAGGAATCTTTTTCTACACAACACTTGCTTGGCTTGCTTTACACGCAATCGCGACCTTCCTCGATAGCTTGCGTCGTACGCAATACCGAGTTTCACTAAACAACAATATGCTATTAAAACTAGCCGTTATGAATAGTAATAACCACTTTTTGAAATTTTATAAATTTTATTTTTCAAAATGGACTTCATTTTTGGACTCAGAATATCGAAATTAGCCTAGGGTGAAATTTTGGTATTTTTCTGAAAACATTCAATTTTTGATGAATAGTGAAACCACTAAGTGGTAGGTTAAAAACTGAATTTTGCATAAAACTTAATTTTACCGCTTCTGTGAATAGAATTTCGAAAATATGAGAGACACGGTTAATATCAAGGACTAAAATGTGGTTCAATGAGATGAAAATAATTTTTTGGTGAATAGTAACTTTTTACTTTTTTTACCGCGGTTAATAGTAAATAGGGTAACTAAGGGTAAATATGATATTAATATTACCCTAACACATGTCCTAATTCTATTGGACAAGTGTAATTCGACCAAAAACAAACTTAGGAATAAAATATGACCATTTAGGCCCACTTGGATTAGATTAGGACATTTATTATTAATTTATTTAAAGAAGGGTTAAAATAGTTAAAATCAAAGTTTAATAAGTAAATCATTTTTTTAATATGGGGTTATACATAAGATAATTTCGATTGTAAATATTCATTAGAAAGATAAAAATATTTCCTACATGATGGTATTTTATTTGTAATTTTTAGACATCAAATAATTTAATTTATTTATGACACAAAGATGATGCAGTAATTATCTTATTAATGAAATATTGACAAAATTGATAATATAAATACAAAAATAAATGTAATTTGAGACTTTTTATGAATTACACTAATTTTCTAGGTTACTATGATATATTATTGTTGATTTAATCAACTTGGTTCGAACATATAATTCTGTTATGACTTTCACAAAAATCATATATCAAATAGTGTCAAAATTGACACAAAATAGTTTTTAAATCAAATATTATATTATTAATTGTTATTTTATTCCTAAAAATCTAAGGTTCGGCCAAATGACTTAGCTAAGGATATATATATTAATAATAAACAATGTGGGGTTCGTTTGGCATGTTATAGTAAGTGTATTAACCATATAGTGAAAGAAAACAAAAAGACACGGTAAAAGTTAAATTAATTAACTTAGAGTTAAACCTAATTGATAAGGTTAAAATAATACCCTAAACTTGTCTAAATCCTATTGGTTGATAGGATTTCGACCCATCCCCACTTTAGCTTCGAAATAAGACCCTTTGGAACCATTATAAACCGATTTTGACTTTAATATAAAATAATATTTTGAGATATTCCTAAGGTGCCCCTCTCCTCCCTTATAAAAGGGCACCTCCTCCCCCTCCTCCTCACACCAATTTGAGCACTCAAGCTCGGCCAACCCCTGACATTTTCTCCTCTCCACTTCCCTAGAATAATCCTAGAGGTCCTGTTCTTCTCCAAAGACCAATCTTAGTTCCTTAAGTGGAGGATTCAAAGAGGCGTTCCAAAGAAGAGGTAATATCCATTACCGATCTTTTCAATTTCTTTCTTCTTCAACTTATTCTTCTTTAGTTGTTTCATGATAAAGTAATAAAATCAGTATTACTTACATACTGATATGTTATTATAAATATGAAACAACCCTAATTCACCTTCTATCCATCCTACGGAAAAATGATATCACCGCGCGTGCGTACGTACGGAATATCGTCTCCACGCCGTGGTGTAATCTATTTTCCACCATCACCTTACAAGGATGGGTATAATGGTGTAATGAGTAACTATATATGATTATTATGAAGTAATATTGATACTGAAATAATATATATATACTCCAATACAATTCCACGATCATAGGAACGATATCATCACTCGTGCGTACGTACGGAATACCGTCTCCACGATGTGATGCGACTCGTTCTACATGATCTTCATTTCATAATGATTATATAAATGAATTGAATGAATGAATATGGTATATACTACACTAATACCATTCTGTAAATGAATTATCTATAACCTAAAGATAAGAATAAGAATTTATTCGACAAAACACGCATAAGAACAAAAAGTTATAAAGACCCGAGTAACAAGTAACAATGAAATATTACTAACAAGAAGCTAATAATATGACCATATATGATCTCATATCAATATGTATGATTATGGAATAAGTCAATAACATTATTTAAACCATTATACAGGAGCTTCGGACACGAACAAAGCAAATCGAACCTAAGGTAAGGGAAATATCACAATCTCATTTTTATCCGAGATTGTTTATTCGTAAGTATTTACTGGGGTGTATTTTATCATCCACATCCATGTTTACTCAATATATTATTTCCATCCACCTAAAATTGTTTAAATCCATTTTTACCCTTCGGTGAGTTTTTAGTAATACGTATGAAAGGAATCTTTTGTCGTTTTTCGTATGAGGTACTTTTTGACTTTTCTGACAAAAGTACGAAGAATGTTTTTTTTAACTTATACGGCACGAACGGATTTCTACTGTTTTATAAAGCCTTATTTTCATGAAGCATCCTCTAAAAGATTTCATGAATATTTTCAATAAAATCTCTTTCTTTTAAAAATTGCATGATGTTTTGTGAAAAGAAATTGATTTTGAAGAAGAAAGGATATTTTCCTCAAGAATTCAATTCAAGTGTTTTATCAAAATTATTTTCCATCTAAGATAATAAAGGGTTCTGTTTCTATCCATATTTTTACATTGATTTGACTATGTTGTTATGGAATTATGTTTATGAATTCCTTTATCTTATATGAATTGATTTATGATGTCATGATGTTTCAAGAATCCCATTTTTGTTACATGTGTTATGCGATGATGTATGTTTTATGATTATGTGGCACACATAAGAAAGGATTCATTATAAGATGGGTGGGACCTATATCTCCCTCCAATGCATTGGGTAATGATTTTATATCTCATGAGATAGACATGGCTGGAACGGAAGGTTATTTCGGTTCAGTGATACAGGACTGAAACGAGGAGTGAACTCGGTTCAGAAAGGGACTTTGTCCACTAAGATAGTCTTGGCAATGAGTCATGACTAACAAGAAATGATTTTCCATGATTATGTGTGCATGCCACAAAGTTTCAAGTTTTATGTTATGATTATGGGGATCTCATTTTCACTTCTATTATTTATTCCATGTTAAGATATTATGATCTCTTTTGCAGGTTTTGATTTTCATAAAGATATGATATGATTTTTATTTCCTTTATTTTCCCTTGCTGAGCATTTGAGCTCACCCTTTTATGTTTTCTTTTCCCCAGGTCAGGAAGATGGATATTAAGTAGAATATGCTAAAAGGGACCCTAGATATGATGAAATAAATGGGAGACACTGTAGAAGATTTATGAACCAGTTGTTTATGTTTCCCAGTTTCTAAAGACACTATACCTATACGGTCCTTTGTGGTTTTGTCATATGTTGTAATAAGTGTGCTTCAATTTTGAAGTATTAACAATGTATGTAAAGTGTGGGTCGTTATAGTTGGTATCAGAGGAAAGGTATAGTCAACCTTTGGAAACTAGGATGTGAAAGCCTTAGTAAGAACCCTAAGGATAAGTCTAGGCATAGAACACAATCTTAGAAATGGTCATGAATAACCTAGGATAAGACCATAAGCATGAAAATTTTATTCTTGAATTATGTGGTTTCCTATTATAATTAGTGTTGCTCACACTATTCTTCTTGGTTTTAGTCAATGGTTGGAACCCGAAGGAACCGTGTTAATGCGGAATGCGATGGGCAATGCAATGATTGTCCCCCTGAGCAACCAAACGATATGGGAGCTGGAATGCAAAATCTTGTAGCCATGCTCACACAACTTTCTCAAGCTATGAATCATGCAGGATTTCCAAACGAACAAAAGAGGGAGCAACATTCTGTTGAATCCTTCATGAGGCAGCGTCCACCTTCTTTCAGCGGGTCTACTGATCCATTAGTTGCTGAACAATGGATTAGTACTACTGAAAAGATATTTTCAGTTCTTCAATGTTCTGAGCATGATAAAGTCATCCTAGTAGTGTATCGTTTGGAAGGAGATGCGGATCAATGGTGGAATCTTGTTAAGAATACGAGGCAAAGGGATGAAATTGAGTCTATGGAATGGGACGAGTTCAAGAACTTATTTTTCAATAAGTACTTCCCTCTTATTCTCCGAACAAAGATGGAGAAAGAGTTTCTTGAACTGAAGTAAAGGGATGATGAATCTGTTGGTACCTATGAAGCAAATTTTACCAGACTTGCAAGGTACGCTTCTGGTATTATTATCCAACCTGAGAGTAAGATCGATCGATTCTTTAGTGGCTTAAAACCAAGTCTTCGAAGGGCGTTAGCCATAAGGGACTTCAATAGCTACGAGGAAATCGTTCGATGTGCTCTCAAAGTCGAGATGGAGATTGGAGTAACCCATCAGTCACATGGGTTTGATAAGAAGAGGAAGATGGAATTCAAAGAAAAATCTAAAGAGCACACGGAAAAGAAGATGAACTTTCCCTTATGCTCAAAGTGTGGAAAGAAACATGGAGGGAGTTGTCTTAATGGGATAAGTAAATGTTTTAAATGTGGAAAGGAAGGTCATCGGGCATTTGAATGCCGTGATAATGGGAAGAAGATGTCTAATGATGCAAACAAAGGAAGGGATACACAGAATGAACCCACTACACTTCAATGTTTCAAGTGCAAGGAGATGGGGCATTATGCCAATCAATGCCCAAATCCAAGGGTTGATGATGATGGTCGACGTCAACAAACTCTTAAGGCTAAAGACAAAGGAAAGTCACATGCAATTTCTATCAGCGATGTGGAGTACGATAACGATGTGGTGAAAGGTACACTTACCATCCACTCTAAAGTAGCAAATGTTTTATTTGATTCTGGATCCACCAACTCTTTTATTTCTGAAAAATTTTCTAAGGGTATCACCGTATTACCTCAACAATTAGATGTTGAGTTAGCTGTGACAACACCTAATGGCACATCAATCGCATCAGAAGTTTATAATTCTTCTCCGATCAAAGTTTGTGGGAAAGTGCTTCCTGCAAATCTTGTGATCCTTCCTTTAGTGGAATTTGATGTGATTCTTGGCATGGATTGGCTTTCTCTACCTGGAGCTCATATCAATTGCCAAAGAAGGGAAGTCACATTTCATATTCCAGATCAATCTACGATCGTATATCAATGCAAGGATGAACATAACCTTCCAGTGGAAATTTCTTCCATCTTATGGGTATTGATTCCACTAAATGAAGGTTATTTATCTCAAATGGTTGGTGAGAAACTCACGATTAAGAATATGCCCATTGTACGAGAGTTTGATGATGTCTTTCCGGATGAATTACCGGGTCTTCCACCAAATCGTGAAGTTGAGTTTTCAATAGAACTCGTACCGGGTGCTTTGCCTATTTCAAAGACACCTTATAGAATGGCCCCAATTGAGTTGTAGGAATTGAAGAAGCAACTCCAAGAGAATCTTGATAAGGGATTCATACGCCCTAGTGCGTCACCTTGGGGAGCACCTGTTCTATTTGTTAAGAAGAAAGATGGATCAATGAGACTTTGCATTGATTATCGAGAACTTAACAAGATCACTATCAAGAAAAAATACCCTCTCCCACGCATTGATGACTTATTTGACCAACTACGCGGAGCTCAATACTTTTCCAAGATTGATCTTCGTTCAGGGTATCATCAATTAAGGGTCAAAAGGGAGGATATACCAAAGACGGCTTTCCGTACAAGGTATGGACACTATGAATTTATAGTGATTCCATTTGGTCTTACTAATGCCCCTGCTATCTTCATGGATCTAATGAATAGAGTCTTTAGAGACTATCTTGATCAATTTGTGGTAGTCTTTATAGACGATATTCTTGTCTATTCAAAGAGCAAGGAAGAGCATGAAGATCACTTGAGAATTATATTAAAGACCCTGAGAAAGGAGAAGATTTATGCCAAATTTACCAAGTGTGAATTTTGGCTTCAAAAAGTTGCATTTTTGGGTCACATAATCTCAAAAGAGGGGATATCTGTGGATCCAGCAAAAACAGAGGTTATCGAAAGATGGTCGAGACCAACAACAGTAACTGAGATTCGAAGTTTTCTTGGTTTGGCTGGATATTATCGACGTTTTGTAAAGGATTTTTCACGATTATCTAATCCACTCACCAAGTTGACTCGGAAAGGAGTTAAGTTTGTCTGGACAGAGGAATGTGAAGAGAATTTCAAGGAGTTGAAAAGAAGGTTATCCAGTGCACCTGAGCTCACACTGCCTTGTAGTGGAGAAAGGTTTGTGATCTAAAGTGATGCATCCAAGAAGGGATTGGGGTGTGTTCTTATGCAAAATGATATGGTGATAGCTTATGCCTCACGACAGTTGAAAATCCATGAGCAAAATTACCCAACACATGATTTGGAGTTGGCTGCGGTAATCTTTGCATTAAAGATTTGGAGGCATTACCTTTATGGTGAAAGGTGTGATATTTATACTGATCATAAAAGTTTAAAGTATATTTTCACACAAAAGGAGCTAAATATGCGCCAAAGAAGATGGTTGGAGCTGATTAAGGATTATGACTGCTCAATCCATTACCACCCTGGGAAAGCAAACAAGGTGGCAGATGCATTAAGTCGACAAGACCATGCTAGTTTATCCATGATGAGGATCACAAAAGATCCAATATTTATGGATTTACAAAGGATGGATCTTCGAATTATAATGGAAGGGGAAAAATCTTATCTTTCTCAAATGAATGTTCAACCATCTATACATGTGAAGATTAAAGAGGCACAGAAAGAAGATGTCGAGTTACAAAAGAAGGTGAGAAATGTTCCTGAATTCAACCTTGATTGTGATGGGATAATAAAGTTCAGGAATCGGGTTTGTGTTCCTCCCATCCCCGAATTAAAGAAAGAGCTGCTGGATGAGGCTCATAGTTCTTCATTCTCTATTCATACTGGAAGCACGAAGATGTATAGGGACCTGAAAGAGTACTTCTGGTGGGATGGCATGAAAAGAGATGTTGCTGAATATGTCTCTCGATGCTTGGTTTGTCAACAAGTTAAAGCTGAGAGACAGAAGTCTAAGGGGATGTTACAACCATTACCCATACCCGAATGGAAATGGGAAAACATCACTATGGACTTTGTCACAGGACTTCCTAAAACATCCAATGGCAATAATGCTATCTGGGTCATAGTTGATCGTCTTACAAAGTCTGCACACTTCATTGCTATTAGAGAGGATTTCTCTCTAGATCAGCTTGCCAGGATATATATAAAGGAAGTGGTAAGATTGCATGGAGTACCACTTTCTATTATATCTGATCGAGATCCGAGATTTACCTCGAAGTTCTGGCGAAGTCTTCAGCATACTCTGGATACAGAGTTGAGTTTCAGCACTGCTTATCATCCCCAGACAGACGGTCAGTCTGAGAGAACAATTCAAACCCTAGAAGATATGTTGAGAGCTTGCTCTATGGATTTCAAAGGAGGTTGGGATCAACACCTACCTTTGGTGGAATTTTCTTATAATAATAGCTTTCACTCCAGTATTCAGATGGCTCCTTATGAAGCTCTCTATGGAAAGAAATGCAGGACTCCAACTTGCTGGGATGAAGTTGGGGAAAGAAAGATATTAGGACCTGATCTCGTTGATGAAATGGCAGAAAAGGTCAGATCTATTCAACAACACATAAGAGCAGCTCAGAGTCGACAGAAAAGTTATGCCGACAACCGAAGAAAAGACCTAGAGTTTGAAGTGGGCGATAAAGTGTTCTTATGAATATCTCCCTGGAAGAGGGTTATGAGATTTGGAAAGAAGGGGAAGTTGAGCCCTAGATATATCGGTCCTTTTGAAATACTGGATCGTGTTGGGAAGGTAGCTTACCGATTGGCGCTTCCACCGAATCTCTCTCAAGTTCACGATGTGTTCCACGTATCTCTCCTGAGAAAGTACATACCAGATCCTTCACATGTACTCAGCTCAGAAGTTGTACCGCTGGAGCAAGATCTTTCTTATGAAGAACAGCCGATAGAGATTCTGGATCGTAGCGAAAAAGTCCTACGAAACAAGACCACTCGCTTGGTGAAAGTTTTATGGAGGAACCACCAACTTGAAGAAGCTACATGGGAGCTTGAGGATATGATGAGGGAGAAGTATCCTCATTTTTTGTTACAAAGTGACGAATTTCGAGGGCGAAATTCTTTTTAAGGGGGGTAGAATGTAACACCCGAGACTTTTATGTTATATAAATCACCAAAGGAATCTTTTTCTACACAACACTTGCTTGGCTTGCTTTACACGCAATCGCGACCTTCCTCGATAGCTTGCGTCGTACGCAATACCGAGTTTCACTAAACAACAATATGCTATTAAAACTAGCCGTTATGAATAGTAATAACCACTTTTTGAAATTTTATAAATTTTATTTTTCAAAATGGACTTCATTTTTGGACTCAGAATATCGAAATTAGCCTAGGGTGAAATTTTGGTATTTTTATGAAAACTTTCAATTTTTGATGAATAGTGAAACCACTAAGTGGTAGGTTAAAAACTGAATTTTGCATAAAACTTAATTTTACCGCTTCTGTGAATAGAATTTCGAAAATCCGAGAGACACGGTTAATATCAAGGACTAAAATGTGGTTCAATGAGATGAAAATAATTTTTTGGTGAATAGTAACTTTTTACTTTTTTTACCGCGGTTAATAGTAAATAGGGTAACTAAGGGTAAATATGATATTAATATTACCCTAACACATGTCCTAATTCTATTGTACAAGTGTAATTCGACAAAAAACAAACTTAGGAATAAACTATGACCATTTAGGCCCACTTGGATTAGATTAGGACATTTATTATTAATTTATTTAAAGAAGGGTTAAAATAGTTAAAATCAAAGATTAATAAGTAAATCATTTTTTTAATATGGGGTTATACATAAGATAAATTCGATTGTAAATATTCATTAGAAAGCTAAAAAGATTTCCTACATGATGGTATTTTATTTGTAATTTTTAGACATCAAATAATTTAATTTATTTATGACACAAAGATGATGCAGTAATTATCTTATTAATGAAATATTGACAAAATTGATAATATAAATACCAAAATAAATGTAATTTGAAACTTTTTATGAATTACACTAATTTTCTAGGTTACTATGATATATTATTGTTGATTTAATCAACTTGGTTCGAACATATAATTCTGTTATGACTTTCACAAAAATCATATATCAAATAGTGTCAAAATTGACACAAAATAGTTTTTAAATCAAATATTATATTATTAATTGTTATTTTATTCCTAAAAATCTAAGGTTCGGCCAAATGACTTAGATAAGGATATATATATTAATAATAAACAATCTGGGGTTCGTTTGGCATGTTATAGTAAGTGTATTAACCATATAGTGAAAGAAAACAAAAAGACACGGTAAAAGTTAAATTAATTAACTTAGAGTTAAACCTAATTGATAAGGTTAAAATAATACCCTAGACTTGTCTAAATCCTATTGGTTGATAGGATTTTGACCCATCCCCACTTTAGCTTCGAAATAAGACCCTTTGGAACCATTATAAACCGATTTTGACTTTAATATAAAATAATATTTTGAGATATTCCTAAGGTGCCCCTCTCCTCCCTTATAAAAGGGCACCTCCTCCCCCTCCTCCTCACACCAATTTGAGCACTCAAGCTCGGCCAACCCCTGCCATTTTCTCCTCTCCACTTCCCTAGAATAATCCTAGAGGTCCTGGTCTTCTCCAAAGACCAATCTTAGTTCCTTAAGTGGAGGATTCAAAGAGGCGTTCCAAAGAAGAGGTAATATCCATTACCGATCTTTTCAATTTCTTTCTTCTTCAACTTCTTCTTCTTTAGTTGTTTCATGATAAAGTAATAACATCAGTATTACTTACATACTGATATGTTATTATAAATATGAAACAACCCTAATTCACCTTCTATCCATCCTACGGAAAAATGAAATCACCGCGCGTGCGTACGTACGGAATACCGTCTCCACGCTGTGGTGTAATCTATTTTCCACCATCACCTTACAAGGATGGGTATAATGGTGTAATGAGTAACTATATATGATTATTATGAAGTAATATTGATACTGAAATAATATATATATACTCCAATACAATTCCACGGTCATAGGAACGATACCATCACTCGTTCGTACGTACGGAATACCATCTCCACGATGTGATGCGACTCGTTCTACATGATCTTCATTTCATAATGATTATATAAATGAATTGAATGAATTAATATGGTATATACTACACTAATACCATTCTGTAAATGAATTATCTATAACCTAAAGATAATAATAAGAATTTATTCGACAAAACACGCATAAGAACAAAAAGTTATAAAGACCCGAGTAACAAGTAACAATGAAATATTACTAACAAGAAGCTAATAATATGACCATATATGATCTCATATTAATATGTATGATTATGAAATAAGTCAATAACATTATTTAAACCATTATACAGGATCTTCAGACACGAACAAAGCAAATCGGACCTAAGGTAAGGGAAATATCACAATCTCATTTTTATCCGAGATTGTTTATTCGTAAGTATTTACTGGGGTGTATTTTATCATCCACATCCATGTTTACTCAATATATTATTTCCATCCACCTAAAATTGTTTAAATCCATTTTTACCCTTCGGTGAGTTTTTAGTAATACGTATGAAAGGAATCTTTTGTCGTTTTTCGTACGAGGTACTTTTTGACTTTTCCGACAAAAGTACGAAGAATGTTTTTTTTAACTTATACGGCACGAACAGATTTCTACTGTTTTATAAAGCCTTATTTTCATGAAGCTTCCTCTAAAAGATTTCATGAATATTTACAATAAAATCTCTTTCTTTTAAAAATTTCATGATGTTTTATGAAAAGAAATTGATTTTGAAGAAGAAAGGATATTTTCCTCAAGAATTCAATTCAAGTGTTTTATCAAAATTATTTTCCATCTAAGATAATAAAGGGTTCTGTTTCTATCCATATTTTTACATTGATTTGACTATGTTGTTATGGAATTATGTTTATGAATTCCTTTATCTTATATGAATTGATTTATGATGTCATGATGTTTCAAGAATCCCATTTTTGTTACATGTGTTATGCGATGATGTATGTTTTATGATTATGTGGCACACATAAGAAAGGATTCATTATAAGATGGGTGGGACCTATATCTCCCTCCAATGCATTGGGTAATGATTTTATATCTCATGAGATAGACATGGCTGGAACGGAAGGTTATTTCGGTTCAGTGATACAGGACTGAAACGAGGAGTGAACTCGGTTCAGAAAGGGACTTTGTCCACTAAGATAGTCTTGGCAATGAGTCATGACTAACAAGAAATGATTTTCCATGATTATGTGTGCATGCCACAAAGTTTCAAGTTTTATGTTATGATTATGGGGATCTCATTTTCACTTCTATGATTTATTCCATGTTAAGATATTATGATCTCTTTTGCAGGTTTTGATTTTCATAAAGATATGATATGATTTTTATTTCCTTTATTTGCCCTTGCTGAGCATTTGAGCTCACCCTTTTATGTTTTCTTTTCCCCAGGTCAGGAAGATGGATATTAAGTAGAATATGCTAAAAGGGACCCTAGATATGATGAAATAAATGGGAGACACTGTAGAAGATTTATGAACCAGTTGTTTATGTTTCCCAGTTTCTAAAGACACTATACCTATACGGTCCTTTGTGGTTTTGTCATATGTTGTAATAAGTGTGCTTCAATTTTGAAGTATTAACAATGTATGTAAAGTGTGGGTCGTTATAATCTCTCTATTAGCTATATGATGGTTTGAAAAATCTTGTTCAACATGTCCCCTACCATAAAATGAGTACCACTACCTCTCCATGGGATTAATAGACCCAATATGTGTCCCCTTATCTGAATATCCTCCATACTGGGACCTCCTCTTGAAACATTCTACACATACAGGTACATGAGACTGATGTCGGCTCCCATCTATCGAGGTATTTATTCTTGTATTCCTGCTACTGGAAACTACTGGTTGTATCTACTTATCTAAGAAACTTTCTACCACCAAAGCTCACTCTATCACCCCAACATCAGTATGAATGCATCAAGGGACAAAAATGGCTTAGATGTATCTATTAATACCTCACTTGAAAGTCTGAGATCTGATGAAATGGTCACAAACCACATCCATCGAGTACATAGAATGGTTGGAAAAGACTAATGAATTCTAATCTACTATCAAGTGTACATCCCTTATCATAGATGGTGGGAAATCCTCTCCAAAAAGTAACTCAAAAACATTTCATGAAATAGACACCAAATCATAAGACTGGGTCACCAACCCCAACCATTGCCCAACTGAGATAAGAAGAACGATCGCTGCTAAGACCACCATCTGATTTACTAGTGTCGTGACTAGATAGAAAACTCAGGTCACTACCTCAAGCTAGTCCTCTGCCTCCGGTGGTTTAGGATCACCTTAGAACCTAAGGGATCACTATCGCTGAAACTTGTGAATCACACTCAGCCTTCACACCTCATCCACTAGTACTGTGGGTACCATGTGATTTACTACAGGTGGTGGTATAGATAATGCTCTACCCGAAGGTAACATCTCATGAACTGGTCCCTATATCGATGCATCATCACTGATCAGATCATCTTCTTGATCATGATGTTGAATCATAGCTTACATATATCACAGAGGTATACTTAAATAATCAAGTTGTACCACAATCAATGAGTATGTCTGGAGAGATGAATCAAGAAGTACATGCAAACCACAACACATTCCTATATGATGCATGTAGAAATTTTTCCCCTAAAACCAATTTTCTAATGTACCAAATCAAAAATTAGGTAATTAGAGTCCTGGTGTATATATACATCAACCGTTGCACCAAGATTGGAGTCTCTAGCGTGAAATCCAAACTCAAAACACTTAATAATGATTCCTCAAACAAATATCAAAAAAATCATTCCTAAGGTATAATCAACTTCTCTAATACCACTTTGTTATGACCCATCTAAAAAGTCCCCATTCCAAAACTCCCCAAGCCCACCTCTAATAGGATAGGTGTTAGAGACTAGCCCCAAAAAGGAATATCACTAACAAGGGAGACCTTAGCCTATGTACATGTACACACACATACATATCCAATCCTATAAAACAATGAAAGGTAAAGACATCTGAACAACCATGAATTCATACAACTAAATCCCCCAATCGGAGTATGCTAAGAAGTAAATGAAATTAAACTAGACAAAATACAATTCTATAACAAAGAGTCTGTAAACAAGTCCAAACTAAAAGTAAAACTTGGACTTTTATTAGAATACCATAGGAACACACCTCAGAATGTATGGTATCACTAAGAACCATCTAGTCCTGGTCTATCAATGTGTCTTTCAATAGGGAGATCATCTGCAGAAGATGTGACATGTGTGGGAATAGCCCATGTAGGGGTGAGTAAAATAATAACCAATATAACACCCAGAAATGAAAAATTATACCATAAATTAAAATATTGTCATCTCTACATGGGTATATGTCTATAGCACATATAAAAAGAATATCAATATATACTTAACAAATACACACCACCTAATGCTATGTCACAACCATAGTATGCAAGTCTATGACTCTAGAATGAAGATTCCACAAATCAATCATCCCAGATATCACACTCCGGATTCTGACAACACTGATGTCTCCCATCTAAGAGGTAATTCTTTTTAGGTATCACCAATAAGAAGTACATGCTGAAGTTTTGAAGAGATATGATACATAGATGAGAATCAATCCCAGATCGATGGGGTATGACAACAACTCAATCTAGATTAACCCAGTGAGTAGATGATTGGAGCTCACGTATTTTTGGTCATGATGATACCAAGAACACCACTTAGGGCACAAAAATGAATATTGGATCTCACTTTGGGGATTATGGAAGGATTCCAAGATCTCTCTAACCACAATGTTTTCCTAAAGGTACCACTATCCTAAGAGTAGGAGTCAATTTCATAATAACCCATAGGTAATGGATACGAGGAACATACCCAAATGAAACTTGTTCAAAAAAAGGATAAGGGCTCCAAGACTTGTTTTATAAAGTACACAGTATGTAGAAGGGTTACAAGTTGTTTCCCTTAACCTTGGGTCTTTCCCCTATAAACGAACAATGTCCCAAGCCATGTTTGTGTCTATGTATAAGTACACGATGTGTCATCTAACCAAGTAAACTACCCATGTACCAGAACATAGTATTACATATGTAATTGTTTAGGATAGTTCCGTGTAGGGGATTACACGATGTGCTTCAACCCGTGTACCCCAACCCATGTCTGTGTACCCTCTGAGGCCACGTTGATTTTCTGGGGAGGGGTCAGAAGTCGTGTGATAGTTTCAAAGATCGTGTGATACTTAAATATCTCCTAAAACCCTAGCCTCTATATAGAAGGCCCCACATGGATTGTGGATCTGAGTTACATGTTGTGTAGTGTGGATTATTTGTAATGCTCCGACCCTAGTTACCCAGAGTCAATGCATTATTACATAACATTGGCATGATAAAAAAAGATCAAGTCTTGAAATAACAATTAGTATTGTAGCCTTAGAAGTACTAGATACATTCATAAGGTTTACATTACATCATAAAATGGAAAACTACAATAACATTGTTTCCATGGACAACACTGAGATCCCATAGACTATCCCTGCAAGTCAGTCATAATATACTTCTTCGTATCCTGGGAAAAATAAAACATAGAAAGGGGTGAGCTTATATACTCAGTAAGGAAAATAATATAGTGGAAAATTTCATAAATAAGAATAAACATTTAAGACAATATATAACTAAAACAAAATCCTTTTAAACTTGAACTTCAACATAATATAGAAAAAAAATAAAATGAAATAATTCCATTTACTTACTCACATGGATATTCTACTAGTCGAATAATCACATGCAATATCAATAAACACTTTAATAATGATGGAATGCATAATGCCGAACTTTAATTTCTGTGTCAAGGCCACTTTCTAGGACCTAGGGGCTTACTGTAACCGGACCTAAACCCAGAGAGCCTCTATAACCAGACTCCATCTCAAAGAGCCTCTGTAACCAGACTCCATCCCAGAGGGCCTCTGTAACCGGACTCCAACCCAGAGAGCCTATGTAACCGGACTCCATCCCGGATGGTCTTCTGTAACTGGACCCCAACCCGGAGGTCTTACTTTTACCAGTCCCTAACCCAGAACATACTAGTCCAATACATTCATCATAAGAAAAGGATGAAATATAACATAAACATTCATATTAAAACTACATATGAAATGTCATTACTTTAACCATAAACCATGAATGGCATAAAAATAACTCATACACAGTCAAAAATATCTCAAAACCTTCAATAAAATATGGAAGTATTGTATCATAATAAATCAACTTCAAATAAGCTTAAAATCCATCAAAGGATGTTGACATAGATGAAATCAAAACTATTTGTGAGAAATATTTATTTTTCGAAATCATTTAAAAGTAACATAATTATAAAAGAAACCCATTAATTTGAAAATATTCTTATAATATTATAAGGGAAGCTTCGTAGATTTTATAATGGTAGAAAATAGGTGCATCTGTCGTATAAGTTAAAAAAACATTCTTACCTTAATTTTGTCAAAAGGGCTAAAAAGGACCTTGTTTGGAAAACGACGGAAAGATTCCTTTATCAACATCTTATAAAAAGTAAAACAAGGGTATAAATGACTTTAAACTATAGTATATAAAATAGTAAGAATGTTTTGAAATATATTTTTAAGAAACGTGGATGTGAATGACAAAGAGGCCTCATTAGATAATTACGTATAAATAACCTTGGATAATAAAGAGATTGTAAAATAAAATCTTACCTTGTACATTCCCTTGGTTGAGGGTAGGTTAACCACATATATAATAGTTAAATTGTTTTTATTAAATTATAAAATAATAACATACATAAATATTATATCATATATGATCTTTTAACATTACTTTGTTAATAATTTCTTAGTATTATCGTCATTTCGGGTGTTCACTTACTCGTTTTCTTTTATATGTTTTGTTACATAAGCCATGTTTTTTATGGATAGGTTGTATATTATTCATATCCAGAATGATATAAAGTCCTTAAACATTATTTTTAATCATCAAATAAAAATTAGACTTGAATGGATATGATGGGGAATGAATCTAATCGTGTTTGTGGAGACGGTAATCCGTACGTACGCACGAGCGACAATATCATTATTTTGATATTAAAATATTATATAATTGGATGGTATATCATATATTAAGAATAATTATAATGTTATATTTATTATTTACATCAATTATACATCATCATTATACCCATCCAAATAATAATGTATTGAATAACAATTGCACCACGACGTGGAGATGGTAAGCCGTACGTACAAACTTATGGTGACATGTCATTAAAAGGATGGATAAAATAATGAATTTGGTTGTACCATATTTATAATAACATCATAGTATATAGAATATACTGGATTTATTATTTTAGAATGGAAACAACAAAGAAAAAGAAAGTGGAAGAAGAAAGGAACTTGAAAGAGGTGATGAAATATTTACCTCTTCTTCGGGTTCTTCCTTTTGATTTGATCAAAATGGATCCTTAAGTTGGCTTTATAACTAAAATAAGGCCTCTAGGATGAAGGGAGGATAGTTTAGAGGTTATTTGGGCAGGGTTTGTTCGAGCCAAAGGGCTTTCAAGGTGTGAATTTGAGGGAAGGGGGAGTTCCCTTTTATAAGAGGGGTGAGGGGCACCTTAGGAAAAACATAAAATATTATTTTATAATAAATTCATATTCGGTGTATAATGGCTCCAAAGTGACTTATTTCTAGGATAGGGTGTGTATTGGTAAAAATCCTTTCATCCAATAGATTTTAAACAGGTTTAGGTCACCATATTAACCTTGTCATTTATATTTAACTCCTAGTTAAATATTTTTACATTTACCACGTGTCTTTTTATTTTTATATTATATGGTTAATAAACATACTATAACAAGCCAAGAGAATCCCAAGTGGTTCATTATTAATGTATGTAACCTTATCTAAGTCATTTGGCTGAACCTTAGATTTTTAGGAATAGAATGTCAATTAATAATATAATATTTGTTTTAAAAACACTTTTATGTCAATTTTGATACTATTTGGTATTTTGTTTTTGTTAAATTCATAACAGAATTATTACTTCCAAAAAAATAATTTAATCAACCATAACTTGTAATAGTAACCTAGAAAATTATTGGAATTCATTAAAAGTCTCAAATTACATTTATTTGGGTATTTAAAATATCAATTATTTTAATATTTCATTAATAAGGTGATTACTTTATCACCATTGTGTCATAAATAAATTAAATTATTTAATGTCTAAAAATTACAAATAAGATACCATTATGTAGGAAATATTTTTGGATTTTAAATTAATATTTATAATAGAATTTATCTTATGTATAAACCTATATTAAAAATGTTTTAGTTGTTAAACTTTGATTTTAACTCTTTTAACTCTTCACTGAATTAAATAATAATAAATGCCCTAATCTAATCCAAGTGGTCCAAAAAGGGTCATATTTTCTTTCTAATGTTGTTTTTGGTCGAATTATACTTATCCAATATAATTATGACATGTTTTAGGGTAATATTAATAACATTTTTACCCTTAATTACCCTATTTAGTTTTAACCGTGGTAAATAAAAGGAAAAAGTTACTATTCACCAAAATTATTTTCATCTTATTGAACCATATTTTACTTACTGATATCAACTTTATCTCTTGGATTTTTGAAATTCCACTCACAGAAGCGGTAAAACTATGTTTTATGTGAATTTGCAAATTCTCTTAGGAGGTGGGTAAAAGATGGTAACAAGTTCAATAAAATTTATATATATATAAAATTATTATAAACTGACACCAATGAATTAAATTCAACTTATGTAGGTATTATGTATCTATTTTGACCTAAAAAATTTAAATAAAATAAATAATTATTTAAATAAAAATCCGGTTTTAACCAATAACTCAGTGTTTTTCACTATGTATCAAAAATTGAAAGTTTTCAAAAAAATACCAAAAATTTACCATAAGATAATTTTGATTTTCCAAATCCAAAAATGAAGTCCATTTTAGAAAATAAAATTTATAATATTTAAAAAAGTGTGTATTACTATTCATAATAGCTAGTTTGATTGGTCGCGATGTGTTAGAATCTCGAAGTTGCGTACAACGCAAGCTATTGCATTATTCAAAGGGAAACGTACCATAGAAGCTTGGGGTGTTACATACTTTCATCATTCAATATATTGAATCCTCGCAATTTGAAATTATTCTTCGAAAATAAAAGGATGAAAATAGAAAATACCTTTGTGAAAAACCCATTTTGGAAATAGGGTTAATAAAATTTAGTTTTAATAAGAGGGAAATGGAAATGAGAAAGTCACCACCTAATTAGAGTTTTGAATAGGAGAACATTGGTGGAAATTATAGAAACATAATTTGAGGGAAAACGTAAATATTTATTGGTAGTGATTGAGTTCATCAATCACAAACAAGTGTAAAATTGAGGGCCTCAAAGCCTTCAATCTAGGATGATTTAAAATATCATTAGTTCAACAAAACATAAGGTATTATGATAACACATTTTTTGTTTTAATATCCCTTCCCTAAAGTTTAAGAATTAATTTCTTCCTAGAATAATATATATATATATACATGATAAGTAGAGTTTCATCCTTAACTAATTTCTACCACAAACTCATCTTTCACTCCAAAAGATAATAGAACTCAAAAATATTATATTTATCCTAATCGTATAAGGTTCCAAATATTAACACATACCATGAAGAAAAATATTTTGTAATAACTAGGGACTTCCTGTAGGCTAGTGGTAGGTAACAAAGGCATGTCGAACTATAGTTGTGGGTTCGATTCCTGCAGCTTTATCTGACGCGATGGGTTATCTAATGACCTGCAGGTTATCCTTTTCCTAAAACTATAATATTATAATATTCCAAAAATAGTCATAATAAATGTTTTAAACCTAAACAATACTATACAAAGCTCAACTTAATCCATTCCAACCATTATAGTTATCCAAAATACCTCTGTCCAGACTCTATAAAAGGTATCTAAATTCCAAAATCAATTATAACAAAAGATACCCCAAACCAAGTATAGTTTCTATTATTGTCACATACTGAAAATATGATTACCTTAGTCATATCAAAACCTTAATGAAATAAAAAAGTACTCCAGTATAATCCTTATATAGATCACATTATTATTATAACCAGAATATAATCCTTGAGTCCAAAAACACAAATACATCAATTATTCCACTTCAATTGTAGTAACAACATAATATTGGCCTTGATCCCTTGGACTTTTCTGAGATAAGTTTTCTTTGCACTTTGGGCATTCATTTTCATAATGCCCCATTTCTCTACAATTGTATCATTTTTATATCCTCCTTCTTTACCTTGAAATCACGTACTTTGTCTCCTTTTTCTCCACACTTACAACAAACTCCCATTCCTTTAAAGCATTTACCAAGTTGATTCTTTCCATAGTTATCACATATGGGAAAATCCTTCATTTCCCTCTTCCCTTTATCCATCATTCTCTCTTCCGCCTTTTCTTCTCTTGCTTCCCATCAAAGCCATAGGACTTAGAGAATCCTTTACTTATATTATTAACACGTGATACTATTTCTTCATATGTTTAGAATACGTGGGAAACTATTTCCCTTATAAATTTTGGATTAATACCATGAATGATATTATCATTCTTACTCTTTGAATCATATGTATTGCTGGAGTTCATATTCCTTCTACTGGGTTCCATTTCTAAACAATGGCATACACTAGGTCAGTTTATGAATCACAATTCATAATTCCAAACTTGTAAATTACCTAACATAAATTGAACAGTTTATGGATATAATCCATAATCATAAAAATATTTTCTCTGAGGAATTATATACTCATATATCCTTCATAATGTTTTGTAAAGAAAATTATAATTATCCTAAGCATATCCCACTACTGGAAAATGGACCTATCCCCACGGTTTTCCCCAAAACTGTGGGGATAGACCCCCCCTAAACCCACTGTTTTGGAAAACTGTGGGTATAGGTGAATTTTCAATACATATACCCACGATTTTCCAAAACTATGGTTATAAGGGTGTCTATCCCAACGGTTTTCCAAAACCGTGGGGATAGGTCCTGAAAAGTGACATATACCCATGGTTTCCCAAAACCGTGGGTATAGGGGTACCTATCCCCATGTTTTTGGGGAAACCTATAGGGATATGTCTGGGCTAAAATACCTATACCCACAGTTATGAAAAACCGTGGGTATAGGTCACTTTTGTGTGTGCGGGAATTTTTTTTCCGCGGGAAGGAAATTTTTTTTGTTAGGAACCCTATACCCATGGTTCTTCCCTCTATACCCACAGTTTTTATAACTATATTTAACTATATATATATACATATATGTGATGTTAGGGTAGTGGTTAGACACGATGTTTGCAGCAAAGAGGTTGTGGGATCGAAACTCGGCGCCTACATTATTTTAGGACCTATACCCACAGTTTTGAAACCGTGGGTAAAAGCTGTTGAAACCGTGGCAATTGGCTATGTTTCGATGACATGGTGGTAGGACACCTATACCCACGGTTTTGGAAAACCATGGGTACAGGTTGGGGACCTATACCAATGCTGTTCCAACCCACAGTTCCCAAAACCGTGGGTATAGGCTATACCCACGGTTTTGGGGGCTATACCCATGGTTTTGAACTGTGGGTATAGGCAGTTTTTCCGATAGTGTCCCCTGGGAGTGTCGTAACCAAGAGTCCAACAAGTCACGTTGTCTTGTACTAGGATACCCTGGGTCAAGCCCGAAACTCATTGTCGTAGTTTTCACTCCTAGTTACATCTGTGCAAGTGCCACCTCTACCTGCTCGTATCTAGAGAGGGATGTATTTCTTGGTAAATACACAAAATATCTACATTACCAAAGTTCTAGGATGTTCTTCTATACTAATACTCAAAGTCTATCTTTGGGTAATGTGATCTAATCAGAGTTTATCTAAATCCAATTTCCAAGGTTATGGCTATACTTACTCTGATACCAACTGTAACACCCTGACCCTAGTTACCTAGATTTGATGCATTATTACATACCATTGGCATGATCACAAAAGATCAAGTCTCGAAAGACCGATTGGTTTAGTAGCATTTGTAAGTACTAGATACATTCATAGGGTTTAAATTAAATCATAAAATGGAAAAATACAACAGCATTGTTTCCATGGACAACACTGAGATCCCATAGTCTATCCCTGCAGGTCAGTCATAATATACTTCTTCGCATCTTGGGAAAAATAAAACATAGAAAGGTGTGAGCTCAGATGATCGGTAAGGATAACAATATAGCGGAAAATTTTATAAATAAGAATAAACATTTAAGGCAATTCATAACTAAAACAAAATCCTTTTAAACATGAACTTCAGAATAATATGGAAAAAATAGAATGAAATAATTCCATTTACTTACTCACATGGATATTCTACTAGTCGAATAATCACATTCAATATCAATAGCCACTTTGATAATGATGGAATGCATAATTCTGAAATTTAATATCTGTGTCAAGGCCTCGTGCCAGGACATAGGGGCTAACTGTAACCAAACCCCAACCCGGAGAGCCTCTTTAGCCAGACTCCGTCACGGAGAGACTCTGTAACCGGACTCCATCCCGGAGAGCCTATGTAACCACACTCCAACCCGAAGAGCCTCTGTAACAGGACTCCATCACTGAGGGTCTGTTGTAACTGGACCCCAACCCAGAGGGCTTACTTTTACAAGTCCCCAACCCAGAACATACTAGTCCAATAAATTCATCATAAGAAAAGGTTGAAATATAACATAAACAATAATATTAAAACTACAGATGAAATGTCAATACTATAACCACAAACCATGAATGGAATAAAAATAAATCATACACAATCAAACATATCACAAAACCTTCAATAAAATATGGAAGTATTGTATCATAAAAAATCAACTTCAAATAAGCTTAAAATCCATAAAAGGATATTGACATAGATGAAATCAAAACTATTTGAGAGAAATATATCTTTTTTGAAATCATTTAAAAGTAACATAATTATAAAAGAAAACATTTACTTTGAAAATATTCTTATAATATTTTAAGGGAAGATTTGGAGATTTTGTAATGGCAAAAAATATCCGCACCCTCCGTATAAGTTAAAAAAAACATTCTTACCTTAATTTGGTCGAAAGGGTTAAAAAAGACCTTGTTTGGAAAATGACGGAAAGATTCCTTTATAAACATCTTATAAAAAATCAAACAAGTGTATAAATGACTTTAACTTATAGTATATAAAATAGTAAGAATGTTTTGAAATACATTTTTTTAAAATATGGATGTGGATGATAAAGAGGTCCCAGTAGATAATTACGTACAAACAACCTCAGATAATAAAGAGATTGTGAAATAAGCACTTACCTTGTACTTTTCCTTAGTCGAGGGTAGGTTAAACTCTTATATAATAGTTAAATAATTTTTTATTAAATTATACAAGAATCATATATATAAATATGATATCATATATGATATTTTAACATTGCTTTGTTAATAATTTCTTAGTATTATCATCGTTTCGGGTGTTCACTTACTTATTTTATTTTATATTTTTTGTTACATAAGACGTGTTTTTTATGGATAGGTTGTATATTATTTTTATCCAGAATGATATCAAGTCCTTAAACATTATTTTTAATCATCAAATGATAATTAGTCTTGAATGGATATGATGTGGAATGAATCTCATCGCGCTCATGGAGATGGTAATTTGTACGTACGCACGAGCGCAAATATCATTCTTTTTATTTTAAAATCTTATATAATTGGATGTTATATCATATATAAAGAATAATTATAATGTTATATTTATTATTTACATTAATTATACATCATAATTATACCCTTCCAAATAATAATGTATTGAATAACAATTACACCCTGACGTGGAGACGGTAAGCCATACGTTCACACATATGGTGACATGTCATTTAAAGGATGGGTAGAATAATAAATTTGGTTGTACCATATTTATAATAACATCACATTATATAGAAAATACTAGATTTATTTTTTTTAATGGAAACAATAAAGAAAAATGAAGTGGAAGAAGAAAGGAACTTGAAAGAGGTGATGAAATATTTACCTCTTCTTCGGGTTCTTCTTTTTGATTTGATCAAAAGGGATTCTTAAGTTAGATTTCTGGCAAAAGGATGGCCTCTAGTATTAAGGTAGGATAGTTGAGAGGATATTTGGGCAGGGTTTGGTTGAGCCAAAAGGCTTTGAAGGTTTCAATTTGAGATAAGGGGAAGTGACCTTTTATAAGAGGGGTGAGAGGCACCTTAAGAAAAACTTAAAATATTATTTTATAATAAATTCATATTTGGATTATAATGACTCCAAAGTGACTTATTTCAAGGCTAGGGTGGGGATGGGTCTAAATCATTTCAAACAATATATTTTAGACAGGTTCAGGTCACTATAGTAACCTTATCATTTATATTTAACTCCTAGTTAAATATTTTGACATTTACCATATCTCTTTGTATTTTTTTATTATATGGTTAATAAACTTACTATAACAAGCCAAGAGAACCCCTAGATGTTAATTAATAAAATATATGACTTTATATAAGTCATTTTTCAGAACCATAGATTTTTAGGAATAGAATATCAATTAATAATATAATATTAGTTTTAAAAACTCTTTTATGTCAATTTTGACACTATTTGGTATTTTGAATTTGTTAAATTTATAACAGCGTTATTACTTCAAAAAAATTCATTTAATCAACCCTAACATGTAATAGTAACCTATAAAATTTGTTTAATTCATTAAAAGTCTCAAATTATATTTATTAGGGTATTTAAAATAGAAATTATTTTAATATTGCATCAATAAAGTAATTACTGCATCACCATTGTGTCATAAATAAATTAAATTATTTATTGTCTAAAAATTATAAATAAAATACCATTATGTGGGAAATATTTTTGGATTTATAATTAATATTTATAATCAAATTTATCTTATGTATAAATCTTTATTAAAAATGTTTTAGTTATTAAACTTTGATTTTAACTCTTTTCAATTTTCTTTGAATTAAATAATAATAAATGTCCTAATCTAATCCATGTGAACAAAAGAGGTTAATATTTTATTATTAAGGTTTTTTTTGTAGAATTATACTTATCCAATAGAATTAGGACATGTTTTAGGGTAATATTTATAACATTTTTAATTTTAATTGCCCTATTTACTTTTAACCGTGGTAAATAAAAGTAAAAAGTTACTATTCACCAAAAAATTATTTTCATCTTATTGAACTAAATTTTACTTAATGATATCAACCATGTCTCTCATATTTTTGAAATTCCACTCACAGAAGTGGTAAAATTATGTTTTATGTGAATTTTCAATTTCTCATAGGAGCTGGGTAAAAGACGGTAAAAATTTCAATAAAATTTTTATATATCTAAAATTATTATAAACTGACACCAATGAATTGTATTGAATTTATATATGTATTATGTATCTATTTTTATCTAAAACAAATTTAAATAAAATAGATAATTATTTATATAAAAATTTGGTTTTAACCAATAACTCAGTGTTTTTCAATATTCATCAAAAATTGAATGTTTTCAGAAAAATACCAAAAATTCACCGTAGGCTAATTTTGATATTCCAAATCCAAAAATGATGCCCATTTTGGAAAATAAAATTTATAAAATTTAAAAAAGTTGGTATTACTATTCATAACGGCTGGTTTGATTGGTCGCGATGTGTTAGAATCTCGAAGTTGTGTATAACTTAAGCTATTGCATTACTCAAAGGGAAACGTATCTTAGAAGATTAGGGTGTTACATTATTCCATAATTAAAAATCTGGAATCAGAATTTTATTCCATGCCTTTATCCTTTGATATAATTTCATGTCTCTCCAAAAAAATATTTCATTTCATTTCAGCCTCATTTTCAATGAACAATACGTTTTGGAAATCAAATTCATTTGGAAAATGGATCTACACCTCATTCTTAATTTTTGTGTTGAAGAGCATGAAATCAGGTGTCCAAAGTCATTTGATCCATCACCACACCAATCATCGCACCACCTTCGTGTCATTCTATGACCAAATCTATAATATCAAATCATTGTGCTAAGAAATGTGTGTGTAATGATAAATTTCATCAGTATATGTTGAACTGAAGGCCAAATGAAGAATTTGAGCGATGAATGAAGAAACAAGGAAAAAATGAACAACCAAAAAAATAAGGAATGAACATCATAAATTTTTTGTGTCGGACTCGATCCGTTGCTCCTCAAATAATAATGAAAATTAAATAATCACAAAGAATTGCCTTGAAATAACCCCATAAATAAACACTTCTAGAAAGATGAAAGATACATGAATCAATCTATTGGATAATTGATTCATGTTCATCATAGAAGTTAAGAATGGGGAAATAATAAAAAAATGTCCTACCTTGATTTGTATCGATCTATAATGAAGAATGATGTAGCATCATAGTCATTGTGGAGATCCTTCGATTCTATTGCATGTTGATTATCGATCCATGATATAGTCATTGTTACGGAGAAAAGTATATTCTCTCCCGCTTGAGAGCTTTTCTCTACTAGGGCTTCCTAGGTCGGAGTTTCCTTGTCCGTCTGGGTATCCACGGCTCCTTCTCCCTCCTAGCACCCCGCTTCGGCGCTGCGGTTCACCGCTCCTTCTTCTTCCTCAGAGACAGTGTTCTGTCTCCTCCATTCTGTACCGTCCCTCAACCCTCCGTGAAGGATCTGGGCTCCTTCTTCATCTGCTCGAACTCACCCATGGGCGCATATCCAGCCCCCCCCCCCCCCCCCCTGGGGTCTTGAGGCTCCTTCTGTCACTGTCATCCCTCGTCGGTGCCAGATCGGGAGAGGCTGGATGATTCCAGATCTCAAAACCTCAAACTTCACCTGTTTTTCATATCTGAGCGATCCTGCCTCAAGACAAACTCCAGATTTCGAGGAAAACCCAACCCTAATCACCATCCTCCTCTACACTGAGATTTGAAATGCACTAAATCTCGAATATCCATCTAAGTTCATGGCCTTCTTAACCTTTTGGCACTTTGATCCTAGATTCCTGCTTTCGTGATGAAAGGCGGGGTCCGGTGGGTGGTTTGACATTTTCTCGTTCTGTGAAACTTCCGCCGCGAAGTGGTCTGCTCCACGAATCACCTTTCGCGTTGAGTCACCACATTGTGTGATCACAAGTGGCCATCACGACGTCCTGCAGCGGGGTTTTTGATCTACATTGTTTTGGTGCATTGTGAAGTTGGAATTGTTCTGTGGGCAGTAGCCGCTCGCACGTTGCTGCGAAGCTCCACAACGAAGTGGCTGATTTGTGAATCACCATTCTGTGAAGATCCACCGTGTTGAATGTTCACGAAGTGGCCGCTACAAAGCTCCTATGCAGGGTGTTTGATCCGTGATGAAGTGGTAAGACGGCAGTGACCTGTGGGTCGATTGCGAAAATCCATTGTGGTGTGGTTTGATTCGCGAACACCTTTCGTGAAGGTTTTGACGTTTGAGTGTCCGCAAAAGGGTCGTCGGCTGCAAGGGGGTTTCTGGCCCAGAGACGTCTTTTGGTGGATTGTGTTTCCACTGTTTGGTTTTGCTCAATGAATGCGGATTGTGGCCGAAATTCTCGGAGATTGGTGTGAAGTAAACTGAGCTTGCAGCGGATCTGAGATCAAAGGTGATTCGTTCAGTTAGGGTTGAGATTCACATGAAGGGAGCTCGCGATATTCTACCGCGGTGACCCACTCCACGAAGGTTGTTCTGCTTTGCGGTGTGCTTATGCAGAAGGGGTTTGAGGAGCTGTAGAGACCTGAAGCCTGACGTACATGGACATTACATTACATTTGCGGAATACTTAGTACATAACAAAAACACACACACAAGGATCGTAATAGTTAAGTGTCTTTGGAAACTCGGAACGTAATCTTCTAATCGTGGTGAAAGATCTTCAATATCTCCCATAAAGATCTTCCCTTTTTTTTACCTAAAACCTTTCTTTATATCCTGGGGAAAAAAAACATAAAAGGGTGAGCTCAAATGCTCAGTAAGGGTAAACAAAAGAAATATCAATCACATCATATACATAAGAACATAGCTTTTGGAAATCTTAACCTGTAAAAGAGCTCATAATATCATATCATGGGATAAATCATAGAAGTGAAAACGAGATCCCCATAATCATAACATAAAACTTGAAACTTTGTGGCATGCACACATAATCATGGAAAATAATTTCTTGTTAGTCATGACTCATTGCCAAGACTATCTTAGTGGACAAAGTCCCTTTCTGAACCGAGTTCACTCCTCGTTTCAGTCCTGTATCACTGAACCGAAATAACCTTCCGTTCCAGCCATGTCTATCTCATGAGATATAAAATCTTTACCCAATGCATTGGAGGTAGATATAGGTCCCACCCATCTTATAATGAATCCTTTCTTATGTGTGCCACATAATCATAAAACATACATCATCACATAACACATGTAACAAAAATGGGATTCTTGAAACATCATGACATCATAAATAAATTCATATAAGATAAAGGAATTCATAAAAATAATTCCATCACAACATGATCAAATCAATGTAATAATAGGGATAAAAACAGAACCCTTTATTATCTTAGATGGAAAATAATTTTGATAAAACACTTGAACTCCATTCTTGAGGAAAATATCCTTTCTTCGTCAAAAACATTTTTTCCTTTAATAACATGTCATACAACTTTAAAATAAAAGAAGTTGATTAAAAATAAACTTGAAAACTTTTAAAGGAAGCTTCTTGTAAATAATGTTTTAGAAATACATTTATGCCGTATAAGTTAAAAAAAACATTCTTCGTACTTTTGTCGGAAAAGTCAAAAAGTACCTCGTACGAAAAACGACAAAAGATTCCTTTCGTATCTTTTACTAAAAACTCACCGAAGGGTAAAATTGGATATAAACTATTGTAGAAGGATGGAAATAATATTACATATTGAGGGAACATGGATGTGGATGATAAAATACACACCGGTAATTACCAAAGTAAAAACAATCTCGGATAAAAGTGAGATTGTGATATTTTCCCTTACCTTAGGTCCGATTTGCTTCGTATGTGTCCGAACCTCCTGTATAATGATTTAAATAATGTAATTGACTTATTAAAGAATCATATTCATTGTTATGATATCATATATGGTTCACTTATGACATTATATTACCCATTCTTTTGTAAATTCCATGTTAAAGAAGCATTTTGGGTAAAATCGTTTCATTTATCGTAGGTGTTTTGACTTGTTGTTCTTGACATTATTATTACTTATATCATGATTTACTTACTTCCAGAATATAGAATATGATTTATATATCATATATATTCAGTATATATATATATATATAATAGATAGATAAATGAAATGAAAAACACCGTTCATGGAGACGGTAGTCCGTACGTACGCATGAACGCTGTTTTCCTTTCCTTATTGTCTTGAAATTGAAGTAAGTAGATGCCATACATATGTATATATATACATAAATCCAGTAGCTTTATAATGTCATATATTTCATTATTATTTCTTATATATACTTTATAATCATTCTTAAATGGTTAACATGGAGAATGAATCTCATCGCGTCGTGGAGACGGTAGTCCGTACGTACGCACGAGCGATGATATCATTTCTATAAATATTGAATTGAATTGGAGTGGATTATACAATATATCAGAATCAATATGATGTTGTAATAACTATGTATAGTTATTCTTTACACCATTATACCCATCCATGTAAGGTGGTGGTGGAAAATAGATTACACCACGGCGTGGAGACGGTATTCCGTACGTACGCACGCGCGGTGATTTCTTTTTCCGTAGGATGGATAGAAGGTTAATTCGAGTTGTTTCATATTTATAATAACATATCAGTATATAAGAAATACTGATGTTATTACTTTATCATGAAACAACTAAAGAAGAAGAAGTTGAAGAAGAAAGAAATTGAAAAAGATCGGTAATGGATATTACCTCTTCTTTGGAACGCCTCTTTGAATCCTCTACTTAGGGAACTAAGATTGGTCTTTGAAGAAGCCCAGGACCTATAGGATGATACTAGGGAAGTGGAGAAGAGATTTTTTCAGGGGTTGGACGAGCTTGAGTGCTCAATTTGGTGTGAGGAGGAGGGGGAGGAGGTGCCCTTTTATAAGGGAGGAGAGGGGCACCTTAGGAATTCTTAAAAATATTTATTTATAATAAATCTAACCCCACTTAAAAACCTCCAAAAATGACTCATATTCGAAGATTAGATGAGATAGGTTTGTAATCTCATCAACCAATCAAATTTAGACATATTTGGATCTTATTTGAAACCTTATCATTTTGATTTATCCTTATTTAATCTATTTAAGTTTATTTGTGGTAATAAAATTATAAATTTTAAATTATAACAAATTATTACTTATTTGTTTTGAATTTTCCATAATTGTTTACTTTATAACATTATAGACCATATAAATATAAATTTATAATTTTTAAATATTTTTGTGATTTTTAAACAATTTTATAATATGTTATTTTTGTAAAATAACAATAGTGTCAATTTTGACACTATCCATTTATTTGAATTTAAATAAAATATATACAGAAGATATGTTCGAAATAAATGCTTTACTATATTAATAAAAGGTCATATGTATATATAAAATTAGTGCATCACATTAAATAGTTCATATAATATTTATTTTATTATTTTTAAAACCATTTATTTGGTTTATCTCTTAATAAAATAAATACGACAACATTTTTGTATAATTATTTAATATACTTATTTGTTGCATAAAAATTAAAAATAAAATCCTATGATGAAAATAAATCTATTACCTTTCACAATAATACTTTTACTCGAATTTATCATCTTAAAATCACAATATTTAAATTGTTATATTTATTAAATTATGAAGGTGACAACTTTGGCATCATTTAAAATAAAATAATATAAGTGTCATAATCGCTTTTATAAGGCTCCAAATGTTCAAATATTCGACCATTGGATGATTATGGTTTACATTTACATGGAAAATAAGTTTTTGTTAGGTATTTGTGCATTTTATGGTCACTATTAGTTTAATAAAAACAATATTCTTGATTTTTCACTAGATAAACAATTTCTGCATCACTATTGTTTCATAATTAATGATAATTATTTAATCCCTAAAAATTATAAATAAATTTATATGATGTAGATAATTTAATTAGCTTTCTGGAGACTATTCATGTTCGAAGTTTCATGAAGTTTATCACTAAATTAAAATTAATATACTTATAAGATTTAAGAAAGTGACATGTTGTCACTTTCTTTGGTTTTAATTAATAATTAAGTTATTTTCATGGACAAATGTCCATTAAATGATTCTAATCCGACCCTTAGGTGATATGGGTATACTTTTAGTCATCCAATAGGATTTTGACATTTGTTAGGGTAATTTTAAAATATTATATTTACCCTTAATTGCCCGATTTACCTTTAACTATGGTAAATAAAATTTACCGTAGTTACTATTCATAATTCCCAAAAATAAAAAGTAGCTTATTAACATAATTTGGAACCACTGATCCCAAATATGGAATCCATTTTTCCAAATTCAATACAAAAATGATGCAGAAATTAAATTAAAATTAATCCCGTTGTCGAGAGAAAACGGGTTTTTCTTTAAAACATTGTAAAAGATTGAATTGATTTAACCTACGAATTCAAGGTAAAATCAATGCTAATGACATACATTATATTAAATGGTAAAAATATATTCTGTTTATACTTTAAAACCATTCAATATTATAATTTAACCACATAAGATATTACGATGAAAAAAGTTGTTTTTAATTAAAATATAGCGTGTTTTTACTATTCATTAAAATATGAAAGTTATCGGAAAAATATCAAAACTTTATCTAATGTAAATTTTTATATCCTGATTCAAAAGAAGAATATTATTTTTTCAAATTGAACATATAAACATGTCAAAAATTATATTTAAAGTGGGTGCGCCATCAAAAGGCGGTAAAACTGCATTTTTGAAAAATACTTATTTTACCCGAAAAATTTATTTTGTTCTTATACCATGTTCTAGAAATGTGTAAGATGAATAATAATGTTATAAAATTCTAAATTTAGTTAATACTATTCATAACGGCTAGTTCATGACAATATTATAATAATATAACATTGTTTATTAAAACCCGGTATTGCGTACAACACACGCTATCGAGGAAGGTCGCGATTGCGTGTAATGCAAGCCAAGTCAGGGTTGCGTGTTGTGAAAGAATCCTTCATTGTTTTGTATAACAGAATCCAACCTTATTTAATTTATACATTTAATATATATATATATATATATACTCAATGTTGCGTAGAATAACTATTATCAAAATTGTGTGTAACACGGTCCAAGAATAGTGTTGCGTAAACTGCAAGCTAATACGGTGTTGCGTATAGCGCAGGGTAATCTTGGTGTAGAATACAACATAAGACATTAATGAAATTAAAATAATATTTTTTTCATAGAATCCCGGGGTGTTACATTCTACCCCCTTAAAATGAATTCCGCCCTCGAAATTCATCGGGGTTATAAATAGTTTATTATTTGAAAGTTTCTTTGATAGAAACCCACATCGTAAAAAGGAATACCAAAACTTATATTTAAAAACAAAAGTATGAAACGTAACGTTTACCCAAATAAACTAATCACTGGGTTTCCACATAGGTGAAAATATGGATATGGAAGAGAAATCTAACCATCATGTTCTGATGGAGAGTGGTAGAGAACATGGCTATGGAAAAGCAAGCAATCACAAAGCCATAAATTTGTGACGATCTAAGGTACCATCTGATTCATCAGATATAAGATCACTAGGACAACATTTTTGGTTTTCAAGATCGTTTCCCTAATGTTAAAGAATTTGAATTAGAATAAATACTTACTTTATTTTGGAACAATATCACTATTGTTCGTGCCTTGAACAATTTCCACTTCATCTCTTAAATAAATGAAGTTGAATTTGTTATTCGTGAAGTGTTAGCAGATTATGTGATAGAATGACGGGTCATTCCATCTGTCTCAAACAAAAGGTTAGAAAAAGTTATTAAATATACATAAGTCATTCTATAGTGAGATTAATCATATATGGTTCCTAAAATGGACTTATACTTCATATATCATACTGCTTAATATAATAAAACTAGTTTCTACTAAACAGGGACTTCCTGTAGGCCAGTGGTAGGCGATAAAGGCCAGTCGCACTTCGGTTGTGGGTTCGATTCCCACAGCCTTGTCCGAAGCGATGGGCTGTTGCCCGTCCTGCAGGTTGTCCTTTTTATAAAACTATATTACTATAACATCCCATCAATAATATCGAAAAAAACTTCTATCCTTAAACAATACTAACTTATGTCCAACATAATTCATTCCAATCTTTAGGCTTATCCATAATACTGCAGTCCATTCTCATAACATAGTGAAAACGATTACCAGAGATTTAATACCATCTTTGATCCCCATATATCATAAGATATATCTTGTTGGTCACATTCCAAACATTCAAAGGCCTTAATCTTGTACTCTCTTGAATACCCATTGAACCTTAGTGAAAACTTGAATGCAGTTAAAAGTTAACACTTCTCACATACCGAAATCCTCAAAATTCTATATACTCAAACCATGATATCACTTAGTCCTTATATCAATCATGAGCTCATGAATACTATCAAACATTTAATTTTCTCCTTATCCCTTCATTATGCGCATATCATCTACATTCCAAAAATATCTGAATAACCTTTCATGGATACTGGTAACATTAATCATACACTTTCAAAACACAAGGAAAGACAACAGTGTAACAATCCATAGATGTCTCTTTATTCCAAAATTACACATGATAAACATGTAATCATTCCACTACATTCTCAAACCATTGACCGAGCTTCAAAAATTCTTTCATATCACATATCATTTGTAGTCTCTTCATCATCATCCACATAAATACTACCCATATGACCATACTGATTCTCTTCATGAGTCTTTCCCTTAGGGCATTTTTTTGCATAATGCCCATACATTCCACATTTAAAACACTTAACCATTTTTGATGTTGTAGCAATACCATTATCCTCATCCATGGTGTTAACCGACCCTTTTCCTTTGCACTTACTTGCTTTGTGTCCTTCTTTTCCACACCCAAAGCATCTTCCAGTTCCCCTGAAACATTCTCCTTGATGCCTCTTCCCACATGATTTACATAGGGGAAATTGAACTTTCTTTCCTCTATGATCATCATGGAACTCCATCTTTCTCTTATTAGTCGAGTCAGGAAACTTACCAAATTTTACTTTATTGATCATATTATGAGATTGCTGATTCGGCATAATAATGATGTTTGGACATCCAAATCCCCTTTCATTTGGTTGCTCATGAAGAATATCATTCCATTGTCCATCATATCCTCCATTATTGTGAATCATCTTGTTTCCAGCCATTTTCTAAAACCCAAACAGAATAGTGTGAGAGGCAAAATAATGCTAGGGAAAACAACATAGTAAAGGGGGAGTACCCTTAATATCTAACATATTAGGTTAAATTATAAGATCGTTATCGTAGTTCTAGGATTATATCCTATACGTATACTTATCCTTAGGGACATCCCTAGACATACCTTAGAAATATCTCTAGGGATCTCACTAACGTTTTCGCATCCTAGTTTCCAAAGGTTGACTAAACCTTTCCTCTGATACCAACTGTAGAGACCCGAAGCCTGACGTACATGGACATTATATTTCATTTGCGGAATACTTAGTACATAACAAAAACACACACACAAGGATCGTAATAGTTTAGTGTCTTTGGAAACTCGGAACGTAATCTTCTAATCGTGGTGAAAGATCTTCAATATCTCCCATAAAGATCTTCCCTTTTTTTTTACCTAAAACCTTTCTATATATCCTGGGGAAAAAAACATAAAAGGGTGAGCTCAAATGATCAGTAAGGGTAAACAAAAGAAATATCAATCACATCATATACATAAGAACATAGCTTTTGGAAATCTTAACCTGCAAAAGAGCTCATAATATCATGTCATGGGATAAATCATAGAAGTGAAAACGAGATCCCCATAATCATAACATAAAACTTGAAACTTTGTGGCATGCACACATAATCATGGAAAATCATTTCTTGTTAGTCATGACTCATTGCCAAGACTATCTTAGTGGACAAAGTCCCTTTCTGAACCGAGTTCACTCCTCGTTTCAGTCCTGTATCACTGAACCGAAATAACCTTCCGTTCCAGCCATGTCTATCTCATGAGATATAAAATCTTTACCCAATGCATTGGAGGGAGATATAGGTCCCACCCATCTTATAATGAATCCTTTCTTATGTGTGCCACATAATCATAAAACATACATCATCACATAACACATGTAACAAAAATGGGATTCTTGAAACATCATGACATCATAAATAAATTCATATAAGATAAAGGAATTCATAAAAATAATTCCATCACAACATGATCAAATCAATGTAATAATAGGGATAAAAAAAGAACCCTTTATTATCTTAGATGGAAAATAATTTTGATAAAACACTTGAACTCCATTCTTGAAGAAAATATCCTTTCTTCGTCAAAAACATTTTTCCTTTCATAACATGTCATACAACATTAAAATAAAAGAAGTTGATTAAAAATAAACTTGAAAACTTGTAAAGGAAGCGTCTTGGAAATAATGTTTTAAAAATCCATTCATGCCGTATAAGTTAAAAAAAACATTCTTCGTACTTTTGTCGGAAAAGTCAAAAAGTACCTCGTACGAAAAACGACAAAAGATTCCTTTCGTATATTTTACTAAAAACTCACCGAAGGGTAAAATTGGATATAAACTATTGTAGAAGGATGGAAATAATATTACATATTGAGGGAACATGGATGTGGATGATAAAATACACACCGGTAATTACCAAAGTAAAAACAATCTCGAATAAAAGTGAGATTGTGATATTTTCCCTTACCTTAGGTCCGATTTGCTTCGTATGTGTCCGAACCTCCTGTATAATGATTTAAATAATGTCATTGACTTATTACAGAATCATATTCATTGTTATGATATCATATATGGTTCACTTATGACATTATATTACCCGTTCTTTTGTAAATTCCATGTTAAAGAAGCATTTTGGGTAAAATCGTTTCATTTATCGTAGGTGTTTTGACTTGTTGTTCTTGACATTATTATTACTTATATCATGATTTACTTACTTACAGAATATGGAATATGATTTATATATCATATATATTCAGTATATATATATATATATATAATAGATAGATAAATGAAATGAAAAACACCGTTCATGGAGACGGTAGTCCGTACGTACGCATGAACGCTGTTTTCCTTTCCTTATTGTCTTGAAATGGAAGTAAGTAGATGACATACATATGTATATATATACATAAATCCAGTAGCTTTATAATGTCATATATTTCATTATTATTTCTTATATATACTTTATAATCATTCTTAAATGGTTAACATGGAGAATGAATCTCATCGCGTCGTGGAGACGGTAGTCCGTACGTACGCATGAGCGATGATATCATTTCTATAAATATTTAATTGAATTGGAGTGTATTATAAAATATATCAGAATCAATATGATGTTGTAATAACTATTTATAGTTATTCTTTACACCATTGTACCCATCCATGTAAGGTGGTGGTGGAAAATAGATTACACCACGGCGTGGAGACGGTATTCCGTACGTACGCACGCGCGGTGATTTCTTTTTCCGTAGGATGGATAGAAGGTTAATTAGAGTTGTTTCATATTTATAATAACATATCAGTATATAAGAAATACTGATGTTATTAATTTATCATGAAACAACTAAAGAAGAAGAAGTTGAAGAAGAAAGAAATTGAAAAAGATCGGTAATGGATATTACCTCTTCTTTGGAACACCTCTTTGAATCCTCTACTTATGGAACTAAGATTGGTCTTTGAAGAATACCAGGACCTCTAGGATGATACTAGGGAAGTGGAGAAGATATTTTGTCAGGGTTTGGCCGAGCTTGAGTGCTCAATTTGGTGTGAGGAGGAGGGGGAGGAGGTGCCCTTTTATAAGGGAGGAGAGGGGCACCTTAGGAATTCTTAAAAATATTAATTTATAATAAATATAACCCCACTTAAAAACCTCCAAAAATGACTCATATTCAAATATTAGATGAGATAGGTTTGTAATCTCATCAACCAATCAAATTTAGACATATTTGGATCTTATTTGAAACCTTATCATTTTGATTTATCCTTATTTAATCTATTTAAGTTTATTTGTGGTAATAAAATTCTAAATTTTAAATTATAACAAATTATTACTTATTTGTTTTGAATTTTCCGTAATTGTTTACTTTATAACATTATAGACCATATAAATATAAATATAAATTTTTAAATATTTTTGTGATTTTTGAACAATTTTATAATATGTTATTTTTGTAAAATAACAATAGTGTCAATTTTGGCACTATCCATTTATTTGAATTTAAATAAAATATATACAGAAGATATGTTAGAAATAAAAGCTTTAATATATTAATAAAAGGTCATATGTATCTATAAAATTAGTGCATCACATTAAATAGTTCATATAATATTTATTTTATAATTTTTAAAACCTTTTATTTGGTTTATCTCTTAATAAAATAAATACGACAACATTTTTGTATAATTATTTAATATACTTATTTGTTGCATAAAAATTAAAAATAAAATACTATGATGAAAATAAATCTATTAACTTTCACAATAATACTTTTACTCGAATTTATCATCTTAAAATCACAATATTTAAATTGTTATATTTATTAAATTATGAAGGTGACAACTTTGGCATCATTTAAAATAAAATAATATAAGTGTCATAATCGCTTTTATAAGGCTCCAAATGGTCAAATATTAGACCATTGGATGCTTATGGTTTACATTTACAAGGAAAATAAGTTTTGGTTAGGTATTTGTGCATTTTATGGTCACTATTAGTTTAATAAAAACAATATTCTTGATTTTTCACTAGATAAACAATTTCTGCATCACTATTGTTTCATAATTAATGATAATTATTTAATCCCTAAAAATTATAAATAAATTTATATGATGTAGATAATTTCATTATCTTTCTGGAGACTATTCATGTTCGAAGTTTCATGAAGTTTATCACTAAATTAAAATTAATATACTTATAAGATTTAAGAAAGTGACATGTTGTCACTTGTTTTGGTTTTAATTAATAATTAAGTTATTTTCATGGACAAATGTCCATTAAATGATTCTAATCCGACCCTTAGGTGATATGGGTCTACTTTTAGTCATCCAATAGGATTTTGACATTTGTTAGGGTAATTTTAAAATATTATATTTACCCTTAATTGCCCGATTTACCTTTAACTATGGTAAATAAAATTTACCGTAGTTACTATTCATAATTCCCAAAAATAAAAAGTAGCTTATTAACATAATTTGGAACCACTGATCCCAAATATGGAATCCATTTTTCCAAATTCAATACACAAAAGATGCAGAAATTAAATTAAAATTAATCCCGTTGTCGAGAGAAAACGGGTTTTTCTTTAAAACATTGCAAAAGATTGAATTGATTTAACCTACGAATTCAAGGTAAAATCAATGCTAATGACATACATTATATTAAATGGTAAAAATATATTCTGTTTATACTTTAAAACCATTCAATATTATAATTTAACCACATAAGATATTACGATGAAAAAAGTTGTTTTTAATTAAAATATAGCGTGTTTTTACTATTCATTAAAATATGAAAGTTATCGGAAAAATATCAAAACTTTATCTAATGTAAATTTTTATATCCTGATTCAAAAGAAGAATATTATTTTTTCAAATTGAACATATAAACATGTCAAAAATTATATTTAAAGTGGGTGCGCCATCAAAAGGCGGTAAAACTGCATTTTTTGAAAAATACTTATTTTACCCGAAAAATTTATTTTGTTCTTATACCATGTTCTAGAAATGTGTAAGATGAATAATAATGTTATAAAATTCGAAGTTTAGTTAATACTATTCATAACGGCTAGTTCATGACAATATTATAATAATATAACATTGTTTATTAAAACCCGGTATTGCGTACAACACACGCTATCGAGGAAGGTCGCGATTGCGTGTAATGCAAGCCAAGTCAGGGTTGCGTGTTGTGAAAGAATCCTTTGTTGTTTCGTATAACAGAATCCAACCATATTTCATTTATACATTTAATATATATATATATACTCAATGTTGCGTAGAATAACTATTATCAAAATTGTGTGTAACACAGTCCAAGAATAGTGTTGCGTAAACTGCAAGCTAATACGGTGTTGCGTACAGCGCAGGGTAATCTTGGTGTAGAATACAACATAAGACATTAATGAAATTAAAATAATATTTTTTTCATAGAATCCCGGGGTGTTACAGGAGCCCTATCCAAAGAGCCTCTTTTTCGCCAAGGCCTTGGTCGTGCTACCCCTTTGTGGAACGAGGCTGCGGAGTGGGGTGTCGGGCCCGATTTTTTGGGGTGGCAGACATTCGCATGCTGACCCAAGAGGGGAGGATAACTGCGCCTGTTCGGAGCTCTTTCCTATCCCACATACACTGAACAATGGAGGCAGGTATTGTGAACCTTTGGAAGAGGATGTCCCTGGAGGATAAAGAGAAAGTGACTATTGAGGATTAGAGAAACGAAGATACACTCTTAGAAAAATGCATGCGCCTACTGTTGGTTGGAATGTTTGTGGAAAATATTTCAGTCAACCAGGGGGCACTTAAAAACACTCTACAGAACCTTTGTAAATTGGAAGCAGGTGTGGCTATTCGTGAAGCGGGGAACAATCGCATTGTCTTTGAGTTCTTCAACAAAAGAGATAGAGATAAAATCCTTAGAGGAAGACTGTGGTCCTTTGATAATCAACTCCTCCTCATGGAAAAATTCAGAGGGGGGGATGATATCCAGAACATTAAGCTAACCCAATCCCCTTTCTGGATACGTATTAAAGGAATTCCCCGTCACGCATGAACAGAACGGGTTATGAGAGAAATTGGGAACATCATTGGCCAATTCATTGAATGGGACTGCTCAGACCCAATCCAATGGGGACACGAGGTTCAGATTAGAGCCAGAATTGAAGTGTCAAATCTGGTGATGAGGGGAATGTTTTTCAAAATTGAAGATGCAGACAACTAGATTTCATTCAAATTCGAGAAACTCCCAATTTTCTGCAACTTATGTGGACGTCTCAACCATTTGGAAAGAGCATGTGGCTCAAAGAAAGGGAAGGGAGCAGGTAATATCATTCTTCATTATGGACCATGGCTCTGGGCCAAAATGACCAGATATACCTTTATTCCTGAGGCGAAAAAACAAGAGGATTGTGAACATCTCACAGTGGTACACACAAGACAGGCGGGAACCGAACATGGAAGGATCACTGGGCTTGGACCGCCAGAGTTCCCTAAAGAGATACCAACCACTCAGACGAATAATAGACTGTATCCACCCCCCCTGAAGGACACAGCCTCAACACTTACAGATCCGGGGAATACACCAAAACATCCTGCAGAACAAAGCGTGAGGTCAATGCAGATGCACGCTGAACCACCAGATCCCGACCCTGACCCAGAAATGAACATGGTAGACATCCTAACATAGGATAAAGATGGAAAGTCTAGAACTTCACAACCAGGTCCAATCACCCGTCGAACCTGGAAAATGGTGCAACGTGAAGTAAGTGCAGGTAAACTGAAATACCCTAAACCTGTGGACCGGAAAAGACAAATTGAAACATGCCTGTCAATGGGGAACTCCCCAAAAGAGAGGAAAAAAGATGGGTGGAATAACAGGTGCCGAGAACTCAAAGGCGGAGGAGGGTGAGACCCAGCCCCACCTAGTTCAATGATTTTCCTATGCTGGAACTGTCGTGGGCTTGGCAACCCACGAATGGTTCGCATGATCCAATGCAATTATGCCCAAAGTGTCCCCGATATGGTTTTCCTGTCCGAAACCATTTTGGAAAACAAGGACACCACTAGAATTTCTCAAAAATGCGGCTTCCAAGGCTGTATCCCGGTCTCCAGAGAAGGCCACTCTGGGGGAATCTATCTCCTATGTAAGTATCATCTCGACATCAGGATCTTGTCTTTCTCCTCACACCACGTGGCTGCGACTATTCAGGCGGACCACACCACGCCATGGACCTTTGTGGGATTCTATGGCTGGTCGACCCATAATGAGAAGGGGAAATCTTGAGATCTCCTCTGCAAGATTCGTCACGAGATTCCAAGCCCCATTCAATTCGGTGGAGACTTCAATGAGATTATGTTCTATAAGAAAAAAAGAGGCAGAAATGTCCGACACACTACGCCGATTTCAAATTTCAAGGATGCAGTCACTAGGGTGGACCTGGTTGATTTGGGATACACAAGTAATCCATTCACATGGTTTCGAGGTAATAAGGGTGGCACACACATCGTCGAGTGACTTGACAGATTTCTGGGCACAACAGATTGGATAAATCTCTTCAGCATGTTCCACATCAGCCACATGAAGCTCAACTGTTCAGACCACTACCCAATTTTTATTTATTGTACTCAAGGTGATGGCATCAATCAACCAAGTAGACCCTTCAGATTTTAAATCTTCTGGTTAAAGGACCTGGAATGCGAAGATGTTTTAAGATCAAGCTGGAATATCGCTCATGAAGATATTTGCCTCAATCTCCAAAAGGTCGCATTCGATCTGAGTTCTTGGAGCAATAAGAAATTTAGTCATCCTGAGAGGCACTGTGCTTTCCTTGAAAAGAAACTTCACAACATACTCAAGAAACCCCCATCCAGTTGCACTCTTTCCATGATTGGAGCAACTCAAAGAGAGATGGACGCGACCCTGCACGTGAAGGAAAGAATCTGGACTATACGGGTCAGGGATACCCACATCTCAGAAGGGGATTCCAATACCCGATATTTTCACCAGGAAGCATCAGCTAGGCGCCGAAATTTTTTTACCAATTGTATGTCACAATCAGATAGAAGAAAAGTCTTTTATACTAAGGGAATTCATGAAACTTTGACATGTTACTTCTGGAACCTCTTCAATTTAGGATCTCCTTTCATTACAGCTGAAGTGGAAGAATGTATCTGACCATTGATCACCGATGAGATCAATTGGCAGCTTTCCAAAGATGTGTCGGATGAAGAGATACGCCTGGCTCTGAAACAGATTCACCCCACTAAGGCCCCGGGACCGAATGATTTCCACACCCTATTCTTTAAACAATACTGGCATATCATCGGTCCCGACATTTTCAAAATGATAAGGAATATTTGGGCCAGGAAAACATGAATTTCCACCATCAATGAAATAGTCCTCGTCCTCATACCCAAAATTAAGAAGCCCCAGACAGCCCCTGACTTTAGGCCTATCAGCCTATGAAATGTCTCGTACAAGATCTTCTCTAAGATCCTTGTCAATCGGCTGCGACCGTGGTTGCCTGATATTGTCTTGGAAAACCAGAGTGCCTTCGTGGCCAAGAGGCTGATCACTGATAATGCAATTGTGGCCCATGAAGTGTTTCACTCTATGAAAACACGCTCCACTATAAAAAGAGAAACCATGGCCTGGAAACTGGATATGAACAAGGCTTACGATAAAGTGGAATGACATTTCCTCAAAGTTGTGATGCTGAAAATGGGTTTCTGCACTATGTGGACAGATATGGTCATGCAATGCATCTCAACCGTCTCCATCAGAATCTGGTTCAGTGGGGAACTCACTCGAGGATTTGTTCCATCCCGCGGCCTGCACCAGGGAGATCCCCTCTCCCCTTTTCTCTTCATCTTGGTGGATGATGTCTTTTCTAACCTTATTTCCAAGGATGCATCTGCTAAAACCTTTCATGGGGAAAAGTTCTTCCACGTAAGTTCACCAGCGTCGCACCTTTTTTTCCACCGACAACTGCCTCCTCTTCTCCAGAGCAACTGTTAATGAATGTCAGGTGATTGGCCATGCAATACACCAGTACGAGAGGGCGTCTGGACAGTCAAACAATCACAGAAAATCAGAAATCTCATTCAGTGCAGGGGTGCCTCGCTCCAAGAGAGATGAACTCTACGCAACAGTTGGCATACATATGGTTGAGAAACACCAAAATTATCTCGGGCTACCCACGGTGATTGGACGGTCCAAAAAAGAAATTTTCGCATCTCTTGTAGACAGGATTGAGAAGAAAATTCAAGGTTGGACCCCAAAAAAATCTCAAAAGTAGGAAAAGTGACCCTTATTAAAGCTGTCATCTAGTCTATCCCAAGCTATTTTATGTCCTTGTTTAATCTCTCGGCAGCCATCGTCAACCAGATCCATACACGTACTGCCAACTTATGGTGGGGGAAAATTATGGAGGGAATAGACCCCACTGGATGGCCTGGGAGAAACTTTCCATCCCCAAGATGGAGGGAGGGATGGGATTCTGGAATCTTCTTCTCTTCAACGACGCACTATTGGACAATCAAGGATGGAACCTTATTAACCTTCCATCATCCCTATATGCGCAGGTATTACGAGCTAATTACTTTCCCCACACGGACTTCCATGTTTCCTCACTTGGCCCGCGTCCTAGCTTCCTTTGGAGAAGCATGGGGGGCCCGAAAGCTCTTGGAAAAAGGACTGGGATGGAGGATTGCGGATGTCTCATCTGTCAACATATGGTCAGACCCATGGCTGTTCGATACGAAAGGTATGAGGGCTACATCCCATGCTCAACTAGGCTTTGAAGATTCCACTATCAGAATCCTCCTTTCCGACCAAGGGACGGGGTTGTGTGTGGATAAGATTTATGAATGGTTTAATGAAAGAGACCAAAGAATTATCCTAAGCATCCCATGGGTCCCTGACGTAGGACCTGACCATGTCTTCTAGAGTAATGACATGACGGGCGAATACACGGTGAGATCCGGATACAGACTTGCTCTTGGAAACCACCCAGCCGACCGGAACGAGGGACCATGGAAATCTATTTGGAAGATCAACGTCCCCCCAAAAATACACCACTTTTGGTGTCAGGTCTGTACGGGAACCCTCCCTATGATGAGCCTTCTCGTTTACAGACATATGTCCAATGCCGCTTTCTACCCGTTTGGCCCAAACATCCTAGAGACCCCCATGCATGCCATCGTTCACTGCCCAGGAGCTAAGGAAATCTGGAATAAATGGGACCCGACCCCAGATGCATCACTAGATACGTCTTCTGACCTCCCCGCTCTCCTAGTGCGATGATGATCCTCTCTCTCATTGGATAATGTAGGTTCATTCTACACCCTGGCCGGGATCATCTGGGTCCGGCGTAACGATGTTTTTTTCCATCGCATGCATAAACCTCCTGAATTCTGGACAGAACAAGCCACCTCATAGATCGAGGGATGGAATCACCACAATGGACATCAAATGCATGATGCTCCCCCCTCCTTCCCCCCTCATTGGAACCCCCCAATGGAAGGTACTCTTAATATAATGTGGACGCGTCTATCCCCAAGGATGGACTTATGTCCCTCGACCTCCTGGATTGAAATCATCTGGGGAAAATCATCGCAAAAAAAGTATGAATCACATCATGCCTTTTGGGAACCTGCTATTGCTGAGGCTAATGCCAACCTGGAAGCTTTGATGCTGGATTTGGAACATGGGTGTGTTGTTATTAGCATTGAATCCGACTGCCTCACTGTGATCGATTCCATTAACCACAAAAACGGCAGACTCCAGTCATTTGGCCTTATCATCAGGAGAATTCTCTTGCTCTGCCAATGATTTTCATTCTACACCTTCTCATTTACCAAAAGGGAAGGAAACAATGTGGCCCACCAGTTGGCAACATCAGGCCCCTTCGAGGCTAACCAGCTCTGGCTGGACAATTTTCCTTTGTGGCTTTGCATTTGTACGTCTGCTGATATTCATCATTTATGATATCTGTTTTTTATTAAAAAAATGATATAGTCATTGTTCATCTGAGAGATATCCTCCAATGCTCACTCCAATTACTCTCCAACTCTATGGTAAAGTGGATCACCCTAGTTTTTTTTCCCATAGTAGTATACTTAATTTCTCTAAATTCTATATATAGATAATATAATTTATTTAATTATTTTATTCATTCTCATGATCTTGTTGATTTTTCTACAAAAGATCAATTTGGAAAAAGGGTGTGTTGTGCCTAGTGTAAACCCCACATTATGAACTCAATGATGCCCTCAAATTATAATATGATCCCCCATTTAAAAGTTAATCCAATTTCTATTAATATTTCATAATTTTGATATTAAATATATTTAATATATTTCAACATTTATTTTGGGTACACTGGGCCTCAGAATCTCATGTTGTCTCAGTGTCTGGTCTACAAAATAATACATACAATATACAAAAATAATACATGTAATGCCTAGGTCATTACATGGCATGATGTTTATTATCCAACATCTCATATAATTATTTATCTTCATAAAATTTAATTTATAAAATAATTACTTTAGAATCATAATTTTTATTTCTATAAAATTAAAATACCAAACATACACAAAAATAAAATCATACATATAGAAAATATCCCATATAAAAATACCTTATTAATAAACCCATATATTCATGGACTTTTATAATTTTCTTGAGGAAAAAATATCATATATTAGAATTAGTTATGTGCTAAAAAACTTATGTAGAACAATATTTAAAAAAACTACATTTGAGGACTTTCCCATTTTTCTAAATATAGAAAACTAATGTATATAAAATCCTTATGTATTGATGTGAGATCCAATAATTCTATATTTTTCTCAACTAGAATGATATTTTGTATCTCCCAAAAAAATTTATGCATCACAAGGATTATATAACATATCATCTCAAATACATTACATATCATAGTGAAATCATTCCCTTTTTCAAATCTCAATGTGTATTCCCTTAAAATATATTATGTATCTTCAGAATCAATTATGTATCACTCATAACTCTAGTCCTTTGATAATTTTTAATTATTTAAAAATATTACATATGTAAATATATCTTATTTATTAAAACTAAATCCTTATTTTAAATACTTTTCCATTTTTCATATATATTCATCTCAGAATAAAACATCTTGTAGTCATATGCCAAATAGCTCCAAATTTTCTTACAGAACCTCAAAACTTATAAAAAACATTAAACATACATTATACACATTATTATATAAATTTTTTAATAATTTTTATGTATTTAAAAAAATACAACACAATATCCATTTTCACTTTATCACATTTTTAACTATTCTTTTTCGCCATCTTATCATAACAAACACCCCCAGGTCTTAATAAACACCCCAAGGTCAGGAAAAATTGTGATCTAACCATATTATCCATTAATGGGATCAATAGTCCCCCCATTTAAATTTTATAGGAAAAAATTGAACATAAATAACATTTCAAACTAAAAAAATTATTCATGGATCATCATCCATTAATTCTAATACTACATGAGTGAAATTGGAGTAGAAAACAAGAACATTAAAAAAATAACGTCATGTTTTCCATAATAGTGACTTATATCAACTAATTCACATCTCTTGATACCAATTGAGAATAAAAATTCTCCCACTTCTCAAAAACTATTCTTTAAAATAATATTTAACTAGTTCATGGGTATATGTTCTCTAGAAAATTTAGTTAAATTGAAAAACAATTCATAACTCACACAACTGTTCTAACTTCACTTCTTGCCCTTTTTAAAAAATTATCTCTAAATATATTATCCCCCAAAATAAAATATCTCGCCCCAATTAGGCTAAAAATGTCTTTGTATTCTCCCATATATTGTTTTTCTCAAAAATTTTATATTCATTAAGGGATAAAAAATATATATATTTATGTTTTCATTAACCTCATTTGAAAAAAATATACATCAATAAAGTGAGAGAGGGATATTTTACATCATACATTAGCATTTGTTAAGAGAATGATGAGATTTATTATGAAACCTACATCTCTCAATATTCTACTCCTACATTGACATAAAAAAATGTTGATTAACCAAAATTTTCATTAACTACAATTTTAGATTAGGAGAAATTATCTTCTTCTTCAATTTAGAAACAAGACATGCTAATGTATTTTCTTCTTACTGGCCTTCAATTTATCTTATTTTTTAAAATACAATCTTCTCTATCCTTAAATATGATCTCTCTCATTTTTCTTTCTTTTATAATCTTTTCTACCTGAGATCAATTTTTCATCCTTCTTTTTGAGTAAATGTGTTTTTAAACCATTTTTAGAATTAAAAAATTCCCAATTTTTTCTCAATATCTTTTATGTTGTTCTTTTAAGGTATCTCCTTCTTCATTGTTTTCATTCTCATACCTCTAATTTTAAATCCTAGAAAATATTATATCTAAAACTATTTAATGTGAAGGATGATGGGACACACATCAGTGATACGATTCTATTGATCACATCTCACACATGCTTCGTTAATGTCTTTTAAATTGTTATTCAAATTCAATCTTCTTATTGAATACCATTATTCTTGAATTTTTTTGGGTTGTTTCCATATAAATGGGAATCTTACATAACAATTTATAGACTATAATATACTTCCTATTAACTAGAAACATTTTATCAAATATATACCACCTCCATAAAAGTAATAGTATCCATAATAGGGGTATCTTCATCTTAAACCATTATCCAATCTAGTAGTTGTACTCTTGTAAAATTAATCATTTTGAAACCCTTATAGTCCAAAGATTAAAAATTGAGCACACTATGGTAATCTTTATACATTAATATTCATTTTATATATTTTTTTATAGTTTTACTCATTTCACATAATCATGGATTTTCATTAAAAATTATAAATTTTAGAAGAAAAAAAGAACATTAGTCTTATATTGGGTTCTTTTCTTTAATTTTATCAACTCCTCTTATGAATAAACAATTTATATGGTTATTTCATGATCTTTATGAATAATTTATTAGTATTATTATTGATTAGAATAATATTCTTTTATTAAATCATCCATAATACTCTTATATTTATTTTAGAAATATCTCAGTTATTGCTTAGAAGTACTAAAATAATTTCTAATTTGTTTTTATAATTTTACTTCACTAATAATTACACATTAAGATACTCAAGTTATTTTTCCTATGGAAGTATCTTCTCCTTAAAAGATTCAAATTTTTTATCTACTTAGTGATTAAGTCTCAAACTTCTTAAAGTCTTAGGAGAAACTTATCTTCCTTCTTTCTGAATTCGTTCTTATCCAATTAAACCATGAGTTATATACCCTTCATTCATAAATTTTATTTCTACAACTTAGAAAAATTAGATAATATTTTATTCCTTTAATTTTTTAATATGAACTCAATTTGATATTCATATAAACCAGCATCACTTCTCATTGAAACATTTTATTCTTTATTTGATTCATATTTACTACTTGACTCCCTAATATCCATTACTATGAGGAATGATTTCTAAAATCCACTATTTTAGGAAGACCCACTCTCACTACCATCACTTGATGTTTCATATTTACTAGATAAATAATGTCACCTATGTAAATTTTTTAAATTCATCCTTTAAGCTTCATGTGAGGACTCCCATTCATATTCACTTTCATATTATTACTTGTTTATAAAATTTTTATAAAAATATATAATACCCTTTCCACCGAAACAATTAAATAGTAACATTACATGAAATTTATCTTTTCTAATTTAGAAAAAATTTGAGATGAGTGACATAAACTTGATGGAATTCACTTTAACATATACATCTAACTTTAAAAATCTAACATCATCTTAATATTTTCCCTCAATTTTCTTTAAGTTATTTTCAACATTTATAACTATGAATGAGATTTACTTCTCATCCAAACTCTTCTTCTTCAGAGTGTATACCTTTATCATATCATATAAAACCAAGGTGTTGTGTTGGTCATAAAAATTCTGTGTGTCAAGTTAATGATCCTACATATCCAAAACATTAGAATAAAATCTTTTTAGAAAGATATGAAGTGCCTTAGCGACCACCATGGAATCATTAAGAGTATAACTAAATCCATGAATGAAACACAACAACTAATTAATCCAATTAAATAATTCATAAAAAAATTCAACATCAGTCATACACATATCAATATACATCAAATGATAAATTTTCAATTTATCCATTTTTATTTTCACAATTCCTTCATATAAAATTTTTATCCTATCTAAAATAACTTTTTGAGTCTTAGTACCCATAATATTTAAAAAAATTCCTAAATATGTGAAAAGAATGGACTTTCTTGTTGAATTATTTCTGTCATCCTAAGTCATGGATCATATTTATTTACCACGTGTAAAGCAATACATCAAGGTTTATATAACATCTGTACACAAAAATAATAAATAGGGTAACATTTTTCACTTCCAAACATTGTAATTTTTTATATTTAATTTAGGAACACCTTTTATTCTTTACCAAATTAATACTTTCTATGAAATATGTAAAAGTTTAGATCTAAAAACCAAGTCCATTGAATTACTTTAATAAAAAAAATTCAAAACATCCTTCATTATAAAAGATATTGAAAATCTCAAATACCAATTGACTTAAAAAACATTTTAGTAGTGAAATTAAAACTTATTTATCTATGGGGGAAACCTAGAATACTCAGATACAAATTATGATGGATCTGGGAACATTATTATTCCACTGTAAGGGGTGAATCGGTGAATAATACTATATTTTTTATTTAATGATTTCTTATGAAATAACCTTCAATATTTGTTGGAGTGATTAATCTCAGTGATTAACACACATGCATCAAGGAAAGTAAAAAAATAAAGAGAATCGATGTACAAATTTTTCTACTCAAAATGAGTATTTAGTCCTTCGCATGACCTCGAATTACCTAAGACCATACAATCTACTAGAATAACCATGGTAGATATAAATAGTAGGTTATATCATTTATTGATAATAAAATAGTATCAATGATTATTTCTATTGATATGTTTCATTGATGTAGTGTTCTTCAATGAGGTAGGAATTATTCTTTTCCTCTAATCAGACTATATCTTCAAAATTATATAGTTCTCTTGTACTTATTCATAATTTTTAATAGGTGTGAATTCTTATTTATTATTCAAAATAAGACACCAGTTTTATTGTTTCACACAAAATAACTATATATACTTTTTTTATAATTATTTCACTTCTAAGATTATTATAACTCTTTTTTCTCTCTTTTTATGCACATTTCAGTGAACACAATTATTCACTATATCAACATTCACTCTCTCCCTTAAATGATAATGTAATATTCCAATTCAAATTTATCTTAAATAGAAACAAAAAATTTCTTCATGTTGAAATTTAAATTTAAATTTAAAATTTCAACTACAAAATTTCTCCAACTTATCTTCAACTTATACACCCTTCAAATCAACCTAGGTCATCGTGACATGGATATATACCTCACCGAGTGAAAAATTAGTTTTTATAACTACTTTAAAACATATTATATCTATAAAACATGATAATATACTACACAAAATGACCCTTATCTTGTTTTATTTTAGGTTTTCATGATTTTTGAATGATATCATATTCCTGAAATGACCCTTATTATATAAAATCTTGTATCCAGATTTGTCTTTGTGATATTTAATCTATAAAATAAAAACACCTAAAAGGTAATTTGATTGTTTTCAAAGTTAAAATCGACACATATTCATATATAAAATATTATGTATGATTAATCTCACATATGAAAAAACATTATATATCAGCCCTTATGTTTGAGGACTTTGAAAATTTTCTAGAGTGGAAAACCACACACATTATAATCACTTATGTATGAAAACCCATATATATCATAGTATGAAAAAACATAACATTCAAGGAATAATCTGTTTTTACATAGGAATAATCATCACATATCATAAATCCTTATATATCATACAAAAATATTAAGTATTTATATGAAATTTATTACTATTCAATTTATTTATACTTTAAGGATCTTACGTATCATATTGAAAATATTACACATCACATATAATATATTATGAATCCTATTTAAACATTGCATTTATATAATCATAGATTATATTCCCTTGAAAGATGTTACATATCTTCAAAATATCATACATATAACTTAAATATCTTTTCCTTCATTAATTTTAACTTCTCTTGGAGGTATTACATATTGGAAAATATATCTTATTTTTGAAAAGTAAATATTACATATAAAATACATTACCATTTTTTAGGAAAATTATGTTTAGAATAAAAAAACTTCTACACATTTTCCAAACAATAATTTTTTTTTTCAAACACCTCTAAACATCTAAACAGACACCAAATGACATTAAATTTTTTATGTATGGGATTTAACAGGATTTATGTATTGAATAAAATCATACACAAGAACTATATCCACTTTATCTCTTCTAAAATTATATTTCTTCAGGTTATCAACATGAAAAAATCCCCCTAGGTCTAAAAAAATCAACCATGGTCACGACCATTATTCATCTCACCATCTTATTTATTCATGATATCAACAATATTCATACCTCATGGGGTATTGGGTAATCCAATAATAAATTCTATAGATATCCAATCTCATTTTATAATATTAATAGGAAATGACTGGAGTATGGGAGAGGGATTTTCATGTTGTGCTTTAATTTATTGACAAGTAAAGTAGTGATAGACATAATCTAATATTCCCCTCCTCATATTAGGCCACCAGTATTGTATCTCTATGCAATAATACATTTTATTAGTCCCTGGATGAACTTACTATATAAAATGGTAACAATCCTCCACAATATACTTCCTCAATGATTATAATAATATAAGAAGATCCAAAAAATTGATAGCACAACTCAAAGAAAGAAACCAATCTTTGGTGGTCTCCCCAAAATGTTTTAGTCACCTTATAAACTATAATTAAAAATAATTTTTTTTATCTAGATGAATCACTAATGAAATAGATTTTATTATTGGAATATTAGAAAAAAAATCACCCCTTTCTCATATTTTATCTCTATGTATATTTCTATAAATATTGTCTATCATTATTCATTCATTTCTAAAATCCTTCAATGAATACATTATCAATTTTATACTAAGTTCATGAGAAATAAAATTTTTATTCCCAAGTGTATAGATGAGATCAAAATAACATTTTTTGAAGGTATTCTAATCATCCCCTGTATTTGAGTATTAGATCCTTGTGATAAAAAATATAACTAGGGATATTATTTTTAGTATACACCATTATCCTTTAAACAAATAGTTAATGTTTCTAATATTTTAAGGAATTTATGATAGGTGTTTATTCAAGATCATGGGTTGGTTAGTTATTTTCCAAAGGAAAAACTTATAGAAATACATAAGAGACCACATAACCATCTTTCATAATTACAGGTCCAAACCATAGACTTGATACCTCACGGTACACAATGTATACTTTCACTGGATCTCTCAAAATTAGAAATCAACACATTTTCAAATCCCACTTTATCTCATCAAGGTTATTGATGTTTTGAGATCCATTCACATTTTATCCCTTTATGATTTAGGTTAATTAAAAGATCTACAATACTTGATAAATGTTTCAAAAACTATCAATGTTATTGAATTAAACACAAAACACTATATATCACTATTATATTTCATGAATTTTCCAAATACAAAACCCCATCTACCTTCCTAGGTTCCACTAACTCCACTTGTTTCAATAACTTCACATCTTGTAAATAAAAGTGAAACTATGATAATTTAGAAAAAAGAAGATGTTATCATTGAATTCACAAAAAAAATTCAGATATCCATTTTACTCCAACATATTTGAGAAAATTAAGATTTAATACAAAAATATGATAATGAAATGGACAAGTTATTTGAGAAAGATGTGGTTCAAAAGTGTTGTAAATACCATAGGTTCATTGGTAAAGATGAGTAGCAACACATGTTACTCAAAGTTAATATACCTAATATGAAAGGATGATTTAGGTATATTAAATTCCTTTAACTAGATTTTATGATACCTTAATTAGAGATCAATATTAAAAAAATATTTTACCTCCCTCAACAAGTTAAAGAATGAATTGATGCAAGAAAGGGGTATAGTTTTCTTTATACAATTGATATTACATTTTGTATTTAATACATAGGTGTAAGATTCCATCATCTATATTAAAAAATGGAACATGATCCACCATTAGAGACACACTTGAATAAAAAATCTCTCTCTTTGAGGTTACAAAACTAGATCTTTATCTTTGTCAATTCTGCTACACAATATAATATAATGATAAATATATGGGTTGCATCACATAGACCAAATAAATATATAATTTGACTTCTCACTCCTAAGGAAACCCTAAATTATCATCAGGAAATACCTTAGGTAAATCCATTCCCACTATAATAATCTCTCTATCATCTTCCAACAATAGAAATGATATCTGATATAACAATTTATTAATTCCTAGAAAGGGAGGTCTTACTCGGATAGACCATAAATCCCATTACACCTAAAATAGATGAGAAAATTAATCAAGAGAAATAAAAGAGCCCTTAGGTGATAATAATCAATAGGATATATGAATGTAACTATTCTATCATTTCCTAGAATAAGATCAAATATATCCATTTATATGGTAAGGAATTACCATGGTAACTTAACATCATATATAAAAATCGGGCAAAATGAACATCAAAATCCATGATCCTTATTATTCACAAAACAATTTACTTTATCCATTATATATGGTATAGAATCATATAGAATATTCAATAAATATATAAAATTATCATATATAAATGATTGTGTGTTACATGTATAGAATAATGAAACTATAGAGACTGTTCCATAAACATTACATACTCTTAAGTTTTAAGTCAAAAATTAATTCTCTTCTATTTGTGGATCATTTCAAGTTTAGTGTTTTAGATAAATAAGTCATAACTCATACATAAAAAAACTATAAATTACAAAGTGGACACTTCTGATTAGTATATATTTTCTCATAATATAAAACATTTAAAATGAATCATTATTTATTTTATGGAAAATATTTATGAATTTAGACTTAACTTCTTCCTTTCCCTTACAAATCCTTAAACACTTTTTAAAACATTTTAAAACATGGGATTACCACAAAAAGTTCAGTAAGGGAAATAAAGGAAAGAAAAACCAATAGTCTAGTGGAAAATATGAAAATACATGAAATGTTATACATTTATCTCAATATTCTTTGAGTGAAATAAATAATTCATTTTAACAAGATAATCATTAACTTTTTTCTCAAATAAAATCATTAAAACACAATGAGATAAAATCAAAACCCATTTTTGGAAACATAGAGCATCACGTTCATAACCCATTGTAAAACCCATGCCAGAAGTAACTAGAGCCTATTAAAATCCATATAATAAACCCAATGTTAACTCACTTCTTACTTCATGATAATACAAGGAACATTTCCTAATTCATGGAGCACTATCTTAGTGCACCCATTATATAAGCTATATCATGCTCACTTGGTTCTATCTGGGTACACCCATTGTATAAGCTCTAATGGGCTCATCTAAAGCAATATGGGAACAATCATTTCTCATTAAATTATAATGTACCATATCATGAATAAAACATTCTATTCTTTCATTTTCTCATTATAAAAAAATGAAAAACTCTTTTAAACATGTATGCAAATCACACTCAGGTTAAAAACCCATTTTCTTCTAAAACCGCATTTTCGATATGAAAATACCCTTTTCTTTAAAAAAATCATTACCAAAATACGAATAAATTGGGAAGGAGGTTTTTTATTTGAATATAACATGAAATATTGAAAAGGAATCTGAACATTAAATAATAATTAATGTATTGGAAAAATTCATTATCGTTGTATACACTAAAATATAACTGTAGTTTTTTCGTTTGTAAATAAATTCACACATTCTATAAAATGTAGACCATTTTTTGAAAAACATGGAATTAAATAAAAAAATTACATTTATAAAACTCTCATGTCCATTTTAAAATCATTTTAAAAACCTGTAAATTGATGGAAATGGAGTTATAAAGAAAATATTAAAAGTTGTTTTTTAAAGAAAAGTCCCTTATCATTTTGGAAGTATTTGAATGATAAGCCCTATGAAAGAATAATATTAAACTAAAACTTTAAATACCATTATAATCAATAAATTAATGATATAACATGTCAAGGGGTTGTATATACACCTTATAAAATAATATTGGTTCATGACATCAAAACATACCACAAAAAAATAAAATTGTGGTGAAGTCCCTTACCTTGAGTTTGATTTGTCATGTTCATTATTTATCACCTTGAATAATAAGAGTATTTTAGTTAGTTTCTTTATTGAGAAAATTATTATATTGTATTATTTTTTTTATTTCATTTATTACCATTTCATATATAATTTCTTAGTTAATTAATTTTACTTCGGATGTTTTGATTATATTCGATTAATATGTCAAAATTGACTTTGGTAGGTTGAGTTTTGGTCAACGAGGTAATTATTAAAAATCCCTAGAATAATAATGAAGATATAAATATAATATTTATACTTAAATTATATTTTTAAATCCAATAATGAAATATGGTTTTGAGAAATTAAGTATGTTATGAACATTAATATTGTAGGTCGTACGTATGCATGAGTAACGATTCAATTTTTCAATGATCATTACTTGAAGAAAGTAAGTGATATTTTATATTTCCAAAATGTTAAAAATATCAAATATACCATATTATATCATTGAATATACTTATATATATCATTTAAGTGATATGGAGATGAAAATTATGCATCACAACACATCATGGAGGTGTTAGTCCAAACATACATGAATGACATTATCATTTTTAAATATAGTAATGAAAATGATATATTATATTTTTAGAATTATAAAAATGTCATTAATATTTTTATTATGTCGTTTATATCACATATATTACTCAAATTTATCTTAATTTATTTCTATGTAAATAACAGGTGATAAATAAATCATAATGCTTCATGAGGAGGTAGTTTTCCGTACACACAAGCGACGTTATCATATACCCAATTGAAGGAAAAATAAGAATGAATATGTGATATCCTAAATAAATAAGAATAAATATGTTAAAAATATCATATATATATATATATATATTAAATCCATCATTATAACAATCACTTATTGGCAATGGTGGAAAAAATTGCATTGGTTCGCGGGGCGGTAATCAATTATACACCCAAATAGTGATTTCGCATCCCATTAGATGGAATATGAAAAGGATTTTTATTATTAAATTAACCTAATAACATCTCATTATATGGGATATACTTGATTTGTTATATAATCATAATTAAATATTGTTTTAATTAGCTGTAATAAAAAATAAAATAAAGATGCTTGGTTAATTAAGATAGCTCTTCTTTAGAAAACATCCTTAGGTAAGAACCAAAATACTTCATAAGATGGATTTCTTATCAAAATAATTGATATATGATGTGGTAAGGGATTTTAGGAAGGTATTTGGTCATTTATTGTTTTATCCGTATGTATTAAAATGCTCAAATTGGATAGGAGAGTGTGTGGACTTTTATATATAGAGAAAGGAACCCACATGGAAATAACATGGAAATTTCCTAGAAGAATCATAAATGAAGAATTCATTCCTATGAAAAAAGAATGAAATTTTTTAAATCTCATTACTAACTTTTAGGTATTTCTAATCTCATTACATCTTTTCCTCTTTAATTGGGTGCATATTTGGACTTTGAAATATGGAGAGAATTCTTTGGGTAAATAACCTAATGTTTGGGGATATGTGTTTATATGAATTAATGGAGTCCTAGTATAAATGAGCTAAGTTTTCTTGGGATCTCCCTGAGTTTGGATAATTTAAATGGTGGATTTAGAGTTTTTTTCTATAAACTAGGATTTTTATAATTTGTAGGAGAAATACATGTTTTGTAGTGGTATTACACACTTTGTAATTTCTACATGGAAGATACTGTGAACATGGTACACAACATGAAAGTGGTATACTCCATTTGAAGGTAACATGTCGTGTAATGTTAATAATTAGTGTTTTAATTAAAATGAAATGGGTTTTTTAGAAACTTTATCTTCATGGATTATAAAATTAGTAATGGTATTACAAGGCATGTAAGTTATGTGAGTTAGGATTTTACAATGCTGCATAGATGATTTCTTATTTCCATCATCCATGAACCTCCTTACGCTCGACCTTGATCTCTTACCAAGAAATTTCTGAGACCTACAACCCTTCTAAATCATGTAATTCATATATTTCTCATTTTCACGGTCATATTTAATTTCTCTGGATGTTTAATCCTTTCTATTTCTTTGTTGCATATGATCGTGGTTTCATTGTTGCATTATGTTATTGGATCTGTTGATTAATGATGATGATTATTTTTTTCTATCAATATTCATCGTGGTATCTTCCTCCAAAGGCTAACCCATATATTGGTTGAGGTTTGGTGTAACACCCCAAGCTTCTACGGTACGCTTCTCTTTGAATAAGACAATAGCGTGTGTTGTACGCAACACTGAGTTCAAATGCACCACGACTCACCAAACTAGCCGTTCAAAAGCGGTTATGAATAGTATTAACTTAATTTTAAATTTTATATTATCCTTATAATTTTAGAATCCATATTATGAGTTTCTAAGACATAATTTAAGAACAAATTAATTTTTTCAAATAAAAGAAGTATTTTTCAAAAAATGCAATTTTACCACCTTTTAATGGCAAAGCCTTTTTAAATCCAATATTTGAAACTTTTATATATTCAATTTGACAAAATTAACTTCTTCTTTAGAATCGGGACATAAGAATTTAGTTTCAATAATGTTTTGGTGTTTTTCTAATAACTTTCAAATTTTGGTGAATTATGAAAAATACTATATTTTAACTGAAAACAACTTTTTTAATAAAAATAATTTATATTGTTAAATTATAAATTTTAATGGTTTGTAAGTATAAATCAATTAAATTTTTACCATTTAATCCAATGATGGTTATTTTACATAATTTCACTTTGAAATTGACATAAACAAGTGTCAAACTTTTGATAGTTATTATTTCTTAAAAATGCGCCTTTTGGTTTTGACAGCGGAAATTAATTTAATAAATGAAACTTTTATGTTTTTAATTTGGTAAAATAGACTTCATTTTTGGATTCGGAATATCAAAATTAGCTTAGGGTGAAATTTTGGTACTTTTCTAATTACTTTCATATTTTGATGAATAGTGAAAATTACTAAATTTAAATTAAAAACAACTTTTTTAATCGAAATAATTAATAGTGATAAATTATAGATTTGAGTGATTTTAAAGTATAATTAGATTATAATTTTACAATTTAATCCAATGTTGGTCATTAGATATAATTTCATATTTAAACTGGACATAAGAAATTGTCAATCTTTTGATAGTTGTTATTTGTTAAAAACACAGTTTTTGTTTCGACAACGGGAATTAATTTTAAATTAATTTCTTCCACTTCTATGTTTTGAATTTAGAAAAATGGATTCCATATTTAGAATCAGGAGGTCCAAATTGTTAAAATATGTAACTTTGATTTTTAGACATTTTGAATAATTACTTCGATAAATATTTTATTTACCATGGTTAAAGGTTAAATCCAGTAAATAAGGGTAAAATAAATAATATTATAATAACACTAAATTACCCTAAAACGTTTCCTAACCCTATTGGTTGGTACATATCTGACCATGGGTATCTTTGGGTCGATTTTGGGACCTCATGGAGCCACTTGTAAGTGATAATGACTCATTATATTAATTATGTTAAAATAAATACAAAAATGTCATAAGCATATATCTTTTAGAAATACAATTTTTACATAGGGTTATATATGTTGTATTTTAGACTATAAATATTCATTAGAAATATAAAATTATTTCATACATAATGGTATTTTATTTATAATTTTTAGACATTTAATAATTAATATTATTTATGACATAATAATGATGCAGTATTTTCCTTATTAGTGAAAGAATCAAATAATTGATATTATAAATATCAAAATAAATTTAATATGAATATTTTTATGAATTGCACTAATTTTTTAGGTTAATATGAAATATTATTACTGGTTTTATGAATTTGGTTCAAAGTAATAATGTTGTTGCAAATTTATTAAAAACAAAATACCGAATAGTTTCAAAATTGAAATAAAAGAGTTTTTTGAAAAAAATATTATATTATTAATTGATATTCAATTCCTAAAAATCAAAGGTTCGGCCAATAGAACTATATCATTATAGGTGTATCATTAATGGACCATATGGGGGTCAGTTGGATGTATATAGTATGTTTATTAACTATATATTATAAAAATACAAAGTGACGTGGTAAATGTCAAACTAATTAACTAAGAGTTAAAACTACAAGATAAGGTTAATATAATGACCCAGACCTATCTAAATTCTATTGGTTGGTTGTTTTAGACCCATACCCACCTTAAACATTAAATAATCCACTTTGGATCCATTAGAAAACTAATTTGAATTTATTATAAAATAATATTTCTAGATTTTCCTAAGGTGCCCCTCCTCCCCCTTATAAAAGGACGCCACTTATAACCAATTATTAACACTTTCAAAGCCTTTTGGTTCGGCCAAACCCTGACCAAATGCTCTCTAAACATCCCTAAATTCAACCTAGAGGTCTTAGTTTGATCAGAAAGCAAACTTATGGATCCCTTTTGATCAAATCAAAGGAAGAACCCGAAGAAGAGGTAATGTTTTCACCACCCTTTTTCAAGTACATTTCTTCTTCAACTTCTTATTTCTTTGTTATTACCATTCTAAAATAATAGCACCAGTATATCCTATATAATGTGATATTATTATAAATATGGTACAACCATATTCAGTATTCTATCCATCCTTTGAATGACATGTCACAATACGTTCGTACGTACGCCTTACTGTCTCCACGTCGTGCTATAATTGTGATTCAATATATTGTTATTTGGATGGGTATAATAATGATGTGTAATTCATGTAAATAATAAATATAACATTATAATGATTCTGTATATATGATATACCATCCAATTATATATTATTTTAATATCAAAAGAATAATATTGTTGCTTGTGCGTACGTACAGACTACCGTCTCCACGAACGTGATGAGATTCATTCCCCATCGTATCCATTCAAGACTAATTATCATTTAATGATTAAGAATAATGTTTAAGGACTTGATATAATTCTGGATATGAATATGATACAACATATCCATAACAAACACAGCTTACATAACAAAACATATAAAATAAAATGAGTAAGTTAACACCCAAAACAACGATAATACTAAGATATTATTAACAAATCAATGTTAAAGGATCATATATGATATCATATTAATGTATATGATTCTTGTATAATTTAATAACAATTATTTCACAATTATACATGAGGTTAACCTACCCTCCACCAAGGAAAAGTACAAGGTAAGGGTTCTTTCACAATCTCTTCATTATCCGAGGTTGTTTATACGTGATTATTTACTGGGACCTCTTTATCATCCACATCCATGTTTCTTTAAAATGTATTTCAAAACATTTTTACCATTTTACAGAATATGGGTTAAAATAATTTATACCCTTGTTTTAATTTTTATAATAATTTTATAAAGGAATCTTTACGTCATTTTCCAAACAAGGTCCTTTTAACATTTTCGACAAAATTGAGGATGTCTTTTTTTAACTTATACGGTAGGTGCAGCTATTTTTCACCGTTGTAAAATCATCAAAGCTTCCCTTACAAGATTATAAGAATATTTTGAAAGTAAATGTTTTATTTTTTAATTATGTGACCTCTAAATGGTTTCAAAATGAATATTTTAAGAATTTGTGAAAGGTACTCTTTATCAAGATCAGAATTTTAAACGTTTTAAAGATTTATCTTTCTAAATATTTTTAATTAATTTCCATGTTTTCAAAATGAATTTAAGGATTTAATTATATGTAAATGAATGTTTTGAAATGATATTTCTTTTAAAAAGTTTCAAAGTGGTATGGGACACTTTGATTAAAAAATATCTTTTAAATTACTTCCTTTATAAATGTGTGACTTATAAATGATTAAAAAAATGATATTTCTCTAAAATAGTTTTGATTTAATTTATGTCAACATCCTTTGATGGATTTTAAGCTTATTTTAAGTTTATTTATTATGATAAAAAACTTTTATATTGTATTGAAGGTTTTGTGATATGTTTGACTGTGGATGTGTTATTTCTATATCATTCATTGTTTATGGAGAAAGTATTGACATTTTGTACACTAGTTTTAATACGAATGTTTATGTTATGTTTAAACCTTTTCATATGAGGAATGCATTGGAATTAGTAAGTGATGGGTGGAGCCCACTATATCTCCCCGATGCATCGGTAAGTCTCATGAGACAAACTAGTGTGTTGGCACGAGGCCTTGAAAAAATCTTATTTGTAACCTTAGCACGAGGCCTTGGCTACGTGGATATGATAGTTTGGAATTATGCATTCCATCATTATGAAAGTGGTTATTGATATTTGATGTGATTATTCGACTAGTAGAATATCCATGTGAATAAGTAAATGGAATTATTTCATTTTATCATTGCCATATTATGCTGAATTTAAAGTTTAAAAGGCTTTTGTTTTAGCTATACATTGCCTTAAATGTTTATGCTTATTTATGAATGTTTCTGCTATATTGTTATCCTCACTGAGCATCTGAGCTCACCCCTTTCAATGTTTTATTTTTCCCAGGATGTGAAGAAGTAATTTATGAATGACCTGTAGAGATAATATGAGGGGATATGAAGACAAGATGTTTTTGTAGTAGTTTTCACTTTATGATGTAATGTAAACTTTATGGATGTATCTAATTATTACAAGGATACTAAACTAATCGTTCTTTTGAGACTTGATCTTTCTTGTGATCATGCCAATGTTATATACTAATGCACCGACTCTGGGAAACTAGGGTCGGGGCATTACAGTTAGTATCAGAGAAAGTTTAGTACAGACCTTGGAAACTAGATTTAGATAAACTCTTATTAGAGCACATAGTCCTAAGATAGACTTTGATGATTAGTATAGAAGAACTTCCTAGAATTTTGGTATTGTAGAGATTTTGTGAGCTTTCCAAGCAATAAATCCCTATCTAGATATGAGCTGGTAGAGGCGGCTCTGGCACAAATGTACGTAGGGGTAAAACCCGAAAACACCACTTTGAGCTAGACTCGAACGAGAACTGGTGCATGACAACGGGCCTTGCTACACTTTTGGTTACGTCACTCCTGGGGGATATGCTTAGGATAATTCTCAATTTCTCTACAAACCATTATGAATTGTTTATGAGTATATACTTCTCAAATAAATTTTTTTATGTTTATGGATTATTTCCATAAATAGTTCAATTTATGTTAAGTGTTTTACAAGTATGGAATTATGTATTTTGATTCATAAACTGATCTAGTTTATGAAATTGTTTAGAAATGGTACCCAATAGAAGTAATGAGAACTCCAAAAATATGCATGATCCAAAGAGTAAGAAGGATCATATCTTTCATGGTCTTAATCCAGAATTTAGAAGGGAAATAGTCTCCCACGTATTATCATCATGTGAAGAAATAGTATCATTTGTTGATAAGATAAGTAAAGAATTCTCAGAGTCCTATGGCTTTGAAGGGAATCCATAGAAGGAAAGGATGGTAGAGAGAGGGATAGATAAAAGGAAGAAGGTAAAGAAGGATTTTCCCATATGTGATAACTGTGGAAAGAATCACCTTGGAAAATTCTTGAAGGGAATGGGAGTATCTTATAAGTGTGGAGAAAAAGGAGACCAAGTACATGACTTCAAGGGTAAGAAAAAGGTTTCAAATGTACAATGCGTCATCTGAAAGGAGTTTGGACACTCTGAGAACCAATGTCCCACTCATCGGACTATGCCACAAATGATTCTATTGGATAATAATCAATTTATGATACTACCACAGATGAAGAGGAATGACCAGTGTTCTTATGTTGTTATTTTGGAATTATTTCATTGAAGTGTTGTATCAATGATGTACTGGAAATAAATAAGGATTGTACTACAGTACTATTTCATTGAGGATTTTAGATTTTATGGTACTAATAAAAGTGACTCTACAGCAAGTTAAACATTTTGGAAACTACATGGTTGAAGGAAAGATAAACCTTAATATGGTCTTAATATTGAGGTACTGATTTTGGAATAATATATGGTTGAATTGGTAAATTATATTGGATATTCTTGACTGCCTTGAAACTGATTAAAGATTTGTATATCCCATCATTGTTGGAGTTTACAACATTTTTGGATGGATGAAGTATATCTAGTATTCTATATGGAATGAGGGATCATGAATGTAATCAATAAGGTTTTATGGTAATTCAGGATGTTTTAGTGTATTAAAAGAATACATGATGAAGGTATTCACATGCTATTACGAGGTAAAAAAGATCTTTATTGTGTTTACCTTCCTTATAAATTTTGGACTGTGAGTTTGGACAGAAGTATTTTGGATAATTCTAGTTTGAGATTATTTTTGGATTGCCATAAAAGGACAACCCGGAGGTCGGGCGACAACTCGTCGCGTCCGGAAAGGCTGCGAGACTTGAACCCGCAACCGAAGGGCGACAAGGGTGTATCACCTACCACTAGCCCATGTGATGTCCTAGATTGAATAATTTAGTCTTTTTAAAAAAAATCTAGTAGATGAATTATAAATTCATTTATTTATTTTTGAACCCTATACAAATAGGGTAAATAGAATATTATTTTTAAGTTCTATTATATTTTATAGTGAAAGATGAGTTTGTGCTAGAAATTAGTTAGAGTATGGGACTCTACTTGTCAAGTATATATTTTTCTTCTTCTCTTATTCATTGAAGAAATTAATTCTTATACTTTAGTGAAGGGATCTTAAAACAAAAAAACATGTCCTATCCTAATACCATATGTTTTTTTTGAACCGATGGTATTTTAAATCATCATAGATTGATGAATTTAAGGCCCTCAATTTTACACTTGTTTGTGATTGATGACCTCAATCACTAACTATAAATATTTACATTTTTCCTCCAATTATATGTCACTAATTTCCACCAATGTTCTTCTAATCGAGATCATGATTTGGTGGTGACCCATTAATTTCCTTTCCCTCTCATTAAGACTAAATTTTATTAACCCAATTTCATATGTGGGTTTTCCCACAAAAATATTTTTGATTTTCAACCTTTTATTTTCAAAAAATAATTTCAAATTGCGAGAACGCAATTTATTTAAGGAGGGGATAATGTAACACCCCAAGCTTCCATGGTACGCTTCTCTTTGAATAATACAATATCGTGTGTTGTACGCAATATTGAGTTCAAATGCACCACGACTCACCAAACTAGCCGTTCAAAAAAGGTTATAAATAGTATTAACTGAATTTTAAATTTTATATTATCCTTATAATTTTAGAATCCATATTATGAGTGTCTAATACATAATTTAAGAACAAATTCATTTTTTCAGATAAAAGAAGTATTTTTCAAAAAATGTAATTTTACCACCTTTTAATGGAGAAGCCTTTTTAAATCCAATATTTCAAATTTTTATATATTAAATTTAGAAGAATGAAATTATTTTTTAGAATCGGGACATAATAATTTAGTTTCAATAATGTTTTTGTGTTTTTATGATAACTTTCAAATTTGGGTGAATAGTGAAAAATACAATATTTTAACGGAAAACAAATTTTTTAATAAAAATAATTTATATTTTTAAATTATACATTTTAATGGTTTGGAAGTATAAATAGATTAAATTTTTACCATTTAATACAATGATGGTTATTGTACGTAATTTCACTTTGAAATTGACATAAACAAGTATCAAACTTTTGATAATTATTATTTCTAAAAAATACGCCTTTTGGTTTTGATAGTGGAAATTAATTTAATAAATGAAAATTTTATGTTTTTAATTTGGTAAAATAGACTTCATTTTTGGATTCTGAATATCGAAATTAGATTAGGGTTAAATTTTGTTACTTTTTTGATAACTTTCATATTTTGATGAATAGTGAAAATTACTAAATTTTAATTAAAAACAACTTTTTTAATCGAAATAATTAATAGTGATAAATTATGAATTTGAGTGATTTTAAAGTATAATTAGATTATAATTTTACCATTTAATCCAATGTTGGTCATTGGACATAATTTCATATTTAAACTGGACCTAAGAAAGTGTCAATCTTTTGATAGTTATTATTTGTTAAAAACACGCTTTTTTGTTTCGGCAACGGGAATTAATTTTAAATTAATTTCTTCCACTTCTATGTTTTGAATTTAGAAAAATGGATTCCATATTTATAATCAAGAGTTAAAAATTGTTTAAATAGGTAACTTTTATTTTTAGACATTTTGAATAATTACTTCGGTAAATATTTTATTTACCATGGTTAAAGGGTAAATCCGGTAAATAAGGGTAAACAAAATAATATTATAATAATACTAAATTACCCTAAAACGTTTCCTAACCCTATTGTTTGATACATGTCCGACCATGGGAATATTTGGGTCAATTTTGGGACCCCATGGAGCCACTTTTAAGTGATAATGACACATTATATTAATTAAGTTAAAATAAATACAAAAATGACATAAGCATATATCTTTTAGAAAAACAATTTTTACATACGGTTTTATATGTTTTATTTTCAACTATAAAAATTAATTAAAAATCTAAAAATATTTCCTACATAAATTTATTTTATTTATAATTTTTATACATTTAATAATTAATATTATTTATGACACAATAATGATGCAGAATTTTTCTTATTAATGAAAGAATAAAATAATTGATATTATAAAAATAAAAATAAGTGTAATTTTAATCTTTTTATGAATTAAAAAAAAATTTATAGGTTAATATTACATATTAGGACTGGTTATATGAATTTGGTTCGAAGTAATAATTCTGTTGTGAATTTATCAAAAACAAAATACCCAATAGTGTCAAAATTGACATAAAAGAGTTTTTAAAACAAATATTATATTATTAATTGATATTCAATTCCTAAAAATCTAAGGTTCGTCCAAGATACTTATATCATGATAGTTGTATCATTAATGGACCACTTGGGGTTTTTTTGGATGTATATAGTATGTTTATTGACTATGTAATATAAAAATACAAAGTGACATGGTAAATGTCAAACTAATTAACTAAGAGTTAAAACTAAAAGATAAGGTTAATATAATGACCCAAACCTATATAAATTCTATTAGTTAAGTTTTTTTAGACCCATACCCTCCTTAAATTTTAAATAATCCACTTTGGAGCCATTAGAAACCGAATAAGAAATTATTATAAAATAATATTTATAGATTTTCCTAAGGTGCCCCTCCTCCCCCTTATACAAGGACACCACTTCTATCCAATTATTTACATTTTAAAAGCCTTTTGGTTCATCCAAAACCTTCCCAAATACTCTCTAGACTTCCCTAAATTCAACCTAGAGGCCTTATTTTGATTAGAAATCCAACCTAAGGATCCCTTTTGATCAAATCAAAAGGAAGAACCCGAAGAAGAGGTAACGTTTTCAGCACCCTTTTTCAAGTTAATTTCTTCTTCAACTTATTATTTCATTGTTATTACCATTCTAAAATAACAACTCCAGTATCTCCTATATACTGAGATATTATTATAAATATGGAACAACCATATTCATTATTCTATCCATCCTTTAAATGACATGTCACTATACGTGCTTACATACGGCTTACCGTCTCCACGTCGTGGTGTAATTGTTATTCAATATACTATTATTTGGATGGGTATAATAATGATGTGTTATTAATGTAAATAATAAATATAATATGATAATGATTCTGTATATATGATATACCATCCAATTATATATTATTTTAATATCAAAAGAATGATATTTTCGCTCGTGCGTACGTACGGACTACCATCTCCACGAACGCGATGAGATTCATTTCCCATCGTATCCATTCAAGACTGATTCTAATTTAATGATTAAAAATAATATTTAAGGACTTGATATAATTCTGGATATGAATAAGATACAACCTATCCATAAAAAACACAGCTTACGTAACAAAACATATAAAAGAAAACGAGTAAGTTAACACCAGAAACAACGATAATACTAACATATTATTAACAAATCATTATTAAAGGATCATATATGATATCATATTAATGTATATAATTCTTTTATAATTTAATAATAATTATTTTACCAATATATATGAGGTTAACCTACTTTCAACCAGGGAAAAGTAAAAGGTAAGGTTTATTTCACAATCTCTTCATTATTCGAGGTTGTTTATAAGTGATTATCTACTAGGACCTCTTTATCATCCACATCCACGTTTCTTTAAAATGTATTTCAAAACATTATTACCATTTTATAGAATATGGTTTAAAGTTATTTATACCCTTGTTTGAGTTTTTATAAGATGTTTATAAAGGAATCTTTATGTCATTTTGCAAACAAGGTCCTTTTAACCTTTTCAACAAAATTAAGGATGTCTTTTTTTAACTTATACGGAGGGTGCGGATATTTTTCACCGTTGTAAAATCTTTGAAGCTTCCCTTAAAAGCTTATAAGAATATTTTTAAAGTAAATGTTTTATTTTATAATTATTTAACCTTTAAATGATTTTAAAATGAATATTTTAATAATTTGTGAAAGGTACTCTTTATCAAGATCCGAATTTTAACTGTTTTAAAGATTTGTCTTTCTAAATATTTATTATTATTGTCCTTGTTTTCAAAATTATTTTAAAGATTTAATTATATGGACATGAATGTTTTGAAATGATATTTCTTTTCAAAATTTTCAAAGTGGTATGGGACACTTTGATTCAAAAATATCTTTTCAATTACTTCCTTTATAAATGTGTGACTTTTAAATGATTTAAAAAAAACATATTTCTCTCAAATTGTTTTGATTTCATCTATGTCAACATCCTTTGATTGATTTTAAGCTTACTTGAAGTTGATTTATAATGATACAAAACTTCCATATTGTATTTAAGGTTTGGTGATATGTTTGACTGTGGATGTGTTATTTCTATACCATTCATGGTTTATGGAGAAAGTATTGACATTTCCTATGCTAGTTTTAATACGAATGATTATGTTATGTATAAACCTTTTCATATGAGGAATGCATTGGACTTAGTAATTGTCGGGTGGAGCCCGTTATAGCTCCTCGATGCATCGGTAGGTCTCATGAGACAAACTAGTGTCTTGGCACGAGGCCTTGACAAAATCTTATTTGTAGCCTTAGCATGAGGCCTTGGCTACGTGGTTATGATAGTCTGGGATTATGCATTCCATCATTATGAAAGTGGTTATTGATATTGCATGTGATTATTCGACTAGTAGAATATCCATGTGAATAAGTAAATGGAATTATTTCATTTTATCTTTTCCATATTATATTGAAGTTCAAGTTAAAAAGGCTTTTGTTTTAGCTATACATTTCCTTAAATGTTTATGTTTATTTATGAATGTTTCCACTATATTGTTATCCTTACTGAGCATCTGAGCTCAACCCTTTCAATGTTTTATTTTTCCCAGGATGTGAAGAAGTAATTTTTGAATGACCTACAGGGATAATATGAGGGGATATGAAGACAAGATGTTGTTGTAGTAGTTTTCACTTTATGATGTAATGTAAACTTTATGAATGTATCTAGTTATTCCAAGGCTAATAAACTAATCGGTCTTTCGAGACTTGATCTTTATTATGATCATGCCAATGTTATATACTAATGCATCGACTCTGTTCAACTGGGGTCGGGGCATTACAGTTGGTATCATAGGAAGTTTAGTACAAACATTGGAAGCTAGATTTAGATAAACTCTAATTAGATCACATAGACCTAAGATATACTTTTAGGATTAGTATAGAATAACTTCCTAGAATTTTGGTATTGTAGAGATTTTGTGAGTTTTCCGAGAAATACATCCCTGTCTGGATACGAGCAGTTAGAGGTGGCTCTGGCACAGATGTACCTAGGGGTAAAACCCAAAAACACTGCTTTGAGCGAGACTCGGACGAGTACTGGTGCACGACAATGGGCCTTGCTACACTCTTGGTTACGACACTCCCCGGGGATATGCTTAGGATAATTCTCAATTTCGTTACAAACCATTATGAAGGGTTTATGAGTATATACTTCCTCATAGAAAACATTTTTATGATTATGGATTATATCCATAAATAGTTCAATTTATGTTAAGTGTTTTACAAGTATGGAATTATGTATTTTGATTCATAAACTGATCTAGTTTATGACATTGTTTAGAAATGGTGCCCAATATAAGGAATGAGAACTCCAAAAATATGCATGATCCAAAGAGTAAGAAGGATCATATCTTTCATGGTCTTAAGCTAGAATTTAGAAGGGAGATAGTCTCCCACGTATTATCGTCATATGAAGAAATAGTATCATTTGTTGATAAGATAAGTAAAGAATTCTTGGAGTCCTATGGCTTTGAAGGGAAGCCAGAGAAGAAAAGGATGGTAGAGAGAAGGATAGATAAAAGGAATAAGGTAAAGAAGGATTTTCCCATATGTGATAATTGTGGAAAGAATCACCTTGGAAAATGCTTGAAGGGAATGGGAGTATGTTATAAGAGTGGAGAAAAAGGACACCAAGTACGTGACTGCAAGGGTAAGAAAAAGGTTTCAAATGTACAATGCTTCATCTGCAAGGATTTTTGACACTATGTGAACCAATGTCCCAGTCATCGGACTATGCCACAAATGATGCTATTGGATAATAATCAAGTTATGATACTACCAAAGATAAAGAGGAATGACTAGTGTTCTTATGTTGTTATTTTGGAATTATTTAATTGAAGTGTTGTATCAATGATGTACTGGAAATAAATAAGGATTGTACTGTAGTACTATTTCATTGAGGATTTGAGATTTTATGGTACTAAGAAAAGTGACTCTACAGCAAGTTAATCATTTTTGAAACTACATGGTTGAAGGAAAGACAAACCTTAATATGATCTTAATATTGAGGTACTGATTTTAGATTAAGATATGGTTGAATTGGTAAATTATATTGGATATTCTTGACTGCCATGAAACTGATTAAAGATTTGTATATTCCATCATTGTTGGAGTTTACAATAACTTTGGATGGATGAAGTATATCCAGTATTCTGTAAGGAATGAGGGAGCATGAATGTAATCAATAAGTTTTTATGGTAATTCAAGATGTTTTAGTGGTTTAAATGAATACATGATGAAGGTATTCACATGCTATTACGGGGTAAAAAGGATCTTTATTGTGTTTACCTTCCTTATAAATTTTGGACTGTGAGTTTGGATAGAAGTATTTTGGATAATTCTAGTTTGAGATTATTTTTTGATTTCCATAAAAGGACAACCCCGAGGTCGGGCGGCAACCCATCGCATCCAGCAAGGCCGCGAGACTTGAACCCGCAACCGAAGGACGACAAGGGTGTATCACCTACCACTAGCCCACGTGATTTCCTGGATTGAATAATGTAGTAGTTTTTAAAAAAAAATATGGTAGATGAATTATAAGTTTGTTTTTTTAACCCTATACGAATCGGATAAATAGAATATTATTTTTAAGTTCTATTATCTTTTATAGTGAAAGATGAGTTTGTACTAGAAATTAGTTAGAGGATGGGACTCTACTTTTCAAGTATATATTTTTCTTCTTCTCTTATTCAATGAATAAATTAATTCTTATACTTTAGCGAAGGGATATTAAAACAAAAAAATGTGTTATCCAAACACCATATGTTTTGTTGAACCGATGGTATTTTAAATCATCATAGATTGATGAATTTAAGGCCCTCAATTTTACACTTGTTTTTGATTGATTACCTCAATCACTACCTATAAATATTTAAGTTTTTTTCCAATTATATGTATCTAATTTCCACCAATGTTCTCCTAATTGAGATCATGATTTTGTGGAGACCCTTTAATTTCCCTTTCCTCTCATTAAGACTAAATTTTATTAACCCAATTTCCGATGTGGGTTTTCCCACAAAGACATTTCCGATTTTCAACCTTTTATTTTCAAAAAATAATTTCAAATTGATAGGACATAATTTATTGAAGGAGGGGATAATGTAACTCCCCAAGCTTCCACGGTACGCTTCTCTTTGAATAATACAATATCGTGTGTTGTACGCAACACTGAGTTCAAATGCACCACGACTCACCAAACTAGCTGTTCAAAAGCGGTTATGAATAGTATTAACTAAATTTTAAATTTTATATTATCCTTATAATTTCAGAATCCATATTATGAGTTTCTAAGACATAATTTAAGAACAAATTAATTTTTTCAGATAAAAGAAGTATTTTTCAAAAAATGCAATTTTACCACCTTTTAATGGTGAAACCTTTTTAAATCCAATATTTGAAACTTTTATATATTCAATTTGACAAAATGGAATTCTTCTTTAGAATCGATAAATAAGAATTTAGTTTTAATAAAGTTTTTGTTTTTTTCTGAAAACTTTCAAATTTGGGTAAATAGTGAAAAATACTATATTTTAACTGAAAACAACTTTTTTAATAAAAATAATTTATATTGTTAAATTATAAATTTTAATTGTTTGGAAGTATAAATAGATTAAATTTTTATCATTTAATCCAATTATGGTTATTGTACGTAATTTCACTTTGAAATTGACATAAACAAGTGTCAAACATTTGATAGTTATTATTTCTTAAAAATATGCCTTTTAGTTTTGACAGCGAAAATTAATTTGATAAGTGAAAATTTTTTGTTTTTGATTTGGTAAAATAGAATTTATTTTTGGATTCGTAATATTGAAATTATCTTAGGGTGACATGTTGGTACTTTTCTGATAACTTTTATATTTTGATGAATAGTAAAAATTTCTAAATTTTAATTATAAACAGCTTTTTTAATCGAAATAATTAATAGTGATAAATTATGAATTTGAGTGATTTTAAAGTATAATTAGATTATAATTTTACCATTTAATCCAATTTTGTTCATTGGACATAATTTAATATTTAAACTGGACATAAGAAAGTGTCAATCTTTTGATAGTTATTATTTGTTAAAAACACATTTTTTGTTTCGACAACAGGAATTAATTTTAAATTAATTTCTACCACTTATGTGTTTTTAATTGACAAAAATTGATTCCATATTTAGAATCAGGAGGTCCAAAATTTTTAAATAGGTAACTTTTATTTTTAGACATTTTGAATAATTGCTTCGGTAAATATTTTATTTGCCATGGTTAAAGGGTAAATCCGGTAAATAATGGTAAAAATAAAAATATTATAATAATACTAAATTACTCTAAAACGTGTCCTAACCCTATTGGTTGATACAGGAACGACCATGGCCATCTTTGGGTCTATTTTGGGACCCCATGGAGCCACTTGTAAGTGATAATGACACATTATATTAATTAACTTAAAATACATACAAAAATGACATAAGCATATATCTTTTAAGAATTTTTTTTAAATAGGGTTATATATGTTGGATTTTCAACTATAAATATTAATTATAAAGATAAAACTATTTCCTACATAATTTTATTTTATTTATAATTTTTATACATTTAATAATTAATATTATCTACGACACAATAATGATGCGGTATTTTCCTTATTAATGAAAGAATCAAATAATTGATATTATAAATATCAAAATAAATGTAATTTGAATCTTTTTATGAATTACACTAATTTTATAGGTTATTATGACATATTAGGACTGGTTATATGAATTTTTTTTGAAGCAATAACGTTGTTGTGAATTTATCAAAAACAAAATACCCAATAGTGTCAAAATTGACATAAAAGATTTTTTAAAACAAATATTATATTATTAATTGATATTCAAATCCTAAAAATCTAAGTTTCATCCAAGATACTAATATCATTATATTTGTATCATTAATGGACCACTTGGGTGTCGGTTGGATGTATATAGTATGTTTATTAACTATATAATATAAAATTACAAAGTGACATGGTAAATGTCAAACTAATTAACTAAGAGTTAAAAATAAAAGATAAGGTTAATATAATGACCCAAACCTATATAAATTCTATTTTTTGAGTGGTTTGTGACCCATACCCACCTTAAACTTTAAATAATCCACTTTGTATCCATTAGAAAATGAATATTAATTTATTATAAAATAATATTTCTATATTTTCCTAAGGTGCCCCTCCTCCCCCTTATAAAAGGACACCACTTCTAACCAATTATTCACACATTCAAAACCTTTTGGTTCGACCAAACCCAGACCAAATACTCTCTAACCTTCCCTCAATTAAACCTAGAGTCCTTAGTTTTATCATAAATCCATCCTAAGGATCCCTTTTGATCAAATCAAAAGGAAGAACCCGAAGAAGAGGTAATGTTTTCACCACCCCTTTTCAAGTTCATTTCTTCTTCAAATTCTTCTTTATTTGTTATTCCCATTCTAAAATAATAAATCCAGTATATCATATATACTGTGATATTATTATAAATATGGTACAACCATATTCAGTATTTTATCCATCCTTTGAATGACATGTCACCATACGTGCGTACGTACAGCTTACCATCTCCACGTCATGGTGTAATTGTTATTCAATATATTATTATTTGGATGGGTATAATAATGATGTGTAATTCATGTAAATAATAAATATAACATGATAATTATTATTTATATATGATATACCATCCCATTATATATTATTTTAATATCAAAAAATGATATTGTCGCCCGTGCGTATGTACGGACTACCGTCTCCACGAACGTGATGAGATTCATTCTCCATCGTATACATTCAAGAATAATTATAATTTAATGATTAAAAATAATGTATAAGGACTTGATATCATTCTGGATATGAAGAAGATACAACCAACCCATAAAGAACATGTCTTATGTAACAAAACATATAAAATAAAACGAGTAAGTTAACACCTGAAAGAACGATATTACTAATATATTATTAACAAATCAATTTTTAAAGGATCATATATGATATCATATTAATGTATATGATTCTTGTATAATTTAATAACAATTATTTCACCATTATACAGGAGGTTAACCTACCCTCAACCAAGGAAAAGTACAAGGTAAGGGTTATTTCACAATATCTTCATTATCCGAGGTTGTTTATACGTGATTATCTTCTGGGACCTCCTTATCATCCACATCCATGTTTCTTAAAAATGTATTTAAAAACATTCGTACCATTTTAGAGAATATGGGTTAAAGTAATTTAAACCCTTTTTTTACTTTTTATAAGAATTTTATAAAGGAATCTTTATGTCATTTTCCAAACAAGGTCCTTTTAACGTTTTCGACAAAATTAATGATGTTTTTTTAACTTATACGACGGGTGCAGATATTTTTCACCGTTTTAAAATCTTCGAAGCTTCCATTACAAGCTTATAAGAATATTTTGACATTAAATGTTTTATTTTATAATTATGTTACCTTTAAATGATTTCAAAATGAATATTTTAAGAATTTATGAAAGGTACCCTTTATCAAGATCAGAATTTTAAATTTTTTAAAGATTTATCTTTCAAAATATTTTTAATTAATGTCCATGTTTTCAAAATGATCTTAAGGATTTAATTATATGGACATGAATGTTTTGAAATGATATTTCATTTCAAAAGTTTCAAAGTGGTATGGGACACTTTGATTCAAAAATCTATTTTAAATTACTTTCTTTATAAATGTGTGACTATTAAATGATATAAAAAACAGATATTTCTCTCAAATAGTTTTGATTTCATCTATGTCAACATCCTTTGATGGATTTTAAGCTTATTTGAAGTTGATTTATTATGATACAAAAATTCCATATTGTATTGAAGGTTTTGTGATATGTTTGACTATGGATTTGTTATTTCTATACCATTCATGGTTTATGGAGAAAGTATTGACATTTCGTATGCTAGTTTTAATATGAATGTTTATGTTATGTTTAAACCTTTTCATATGAGGAATGAATTGGACTTTGTAAGTGACGGGTGGATCCCGCTATAGCTCCTCGATGCATCGGTAGGAATCATGAGACAAACTAGTGTCTTGGCATGAGACCTTGACAAAATCTTATTTGTATCCTTGGCACGAGGCCTTGGCTACGTGGTTATGATAGTCTAGAATTATGAATTCCATCATTATGAAAGTGGTTATTGATATTACATGTTATTATTTGACTAGTAGAATATACATGTGAATAAGAAAATGAAATTATTTCATTTTATCTTTTCCATATTATGCAGAAGTTCATGTTTAAAAGTCTTTTGTTTTAGCTATACATTACCTTAAATTTTTATTCTTATTTATGAATTTTTCCTCTATATTGTTATCCTTACTGAGCATCTGAGCTCACCCCTTTCAATGTTTTATTTTTTCCAGGATGTGAAGAAGTAATTTATGAATGACCTGTAGGGATAATATGAGGGGATATGAAGACAAGATGTTGTTGTAGTAGTTTTCACTTTATGATATACTGTAAACTTTATGAATGTATCTAGTTATTTCAAGGATACTAAACTAATCGGTATTTCGGGACTTGATCTTTCTTGTGATCATGCCAATGTTATGTACTAAAGCACCGAATCTAGTCAGCTTGGGTCGGGGCGTTACATTTGGTGAGTGGGTTTCTTGAGTTATGGGTTTTTTCTTCCTCTTCACTGACCCTTTTTTCTAAATTGAATCGATTCTGAGATGTGTGGATAGTTTTTAGTCGATATTTTATCATTGTTGCGTTCTTACTTATTGGTGTATCCCATTTCCTGTATGTGTGACCTTGAGTTTGAGTTATGTGGTTTCATATCTAACCTATGTTTTATCAAATGAATTTTTCTAGTTTTGATAAATTTATTTATAAATGTAATAACATGATTTATTGATTTGATTTGTGTTTGTGGAAACTGGTTTTTGAGAAAATATTATTTTTCCTCAGTTGTTGTAAATGAAACAGGTTTCTAAAAATCATTATGAAATATTTTTATGAAATGGTTCTTTCAATTAATGTTTTTGATGAACTGGTTCAGAAAATAGAACACATGGTAAACCTTGGTTACTTATTTGGAAGTTTTCGAAATAGGCCTTGTTTATTGATAATGTTGGGGTCTTTACTCATGGGGTGTGATCCTGCTCCATGGACTATTGTTCAAGGGGCATGATAGAAACTATTGGGAGGTTACCTTTTTTAAATCTTTCAATTATTTTTATATTTTATGATTATTTCTAGTGTCTTGATGCACACATGACTTTGTATGTTGAGGGTATGAGTGTCTTAACTATCCTGACCTACTGTGATATGTGGCGTGATGTTACCTATGATTTGGATGATTTGGGATGTTTTAGATTGTGTTGTTTTTCTTTTTCTACCATAGATGTGATATGATATGTGATACATGCTTTTCTTTGTTTTGACATGACTTATTTGATGTATGGGGAATTCTTTGAAACTGTATTACCCAGATTATTTTGATATGTTCAAAAAGGGTAAATTAAATGTTTTTTCATGCTTTTGATATAAAAATTATTATAATGTATATCATTCGTAATTTTATTTAAATTTCAGAATTCTTGGATTATTTTTATAGAGACATTTTATGGAACACTTGGGTGAGATACTACTAATACTATTATCCCACACCCTGTAAACACCTTCGATGGTGAATTGACCATGTTATGTTTTTGAAGTAGGGAAAGACGTGGTGATACTATAAGAAAGTGGGGGGTTCTTTTAGTTGGGTTTAGGTAGATGTTGGTGATATTGTTGGAATTTACCCATGTTATGACATGGATACTATTAAAGTGGTTGTGTTATTTTTATTATCCTTTTCAGTTGGACATGTCTCTGTGATATTTTTATCTACCTTGAGTTATGTAACATAAAATATTTCTTTTTTATATGACAAATTATTATTCATTATTCAGTTGTTTCTTCTCATTTAATACTTGTGTATGTATTTAGTTTTGCTTCACATTGGGGGAAATTGGTCCCTATGTTTTTTATTTGATTTGCGGTTCCTAGACGCCAGCCAATGGAAATCAGGAATTCCCTTCGTTTATATGGAAATTTGGATTGGTTACAATTAGAGAGAGTATATGGGTTAGTTTCATCATAGTTTACTATCATAGGAGGATGTTTAACCTTGATATTCCATATCTTCGTATGTTTGTTAGACTGGATATAGGATTGGTGGGGCTTGAGAAGTAGGTTGTGGTGAGTTCCTACCCAAATCTTTCCATGATGAGACTCAAGTCACCATAGGGTGTTGGGATATTTTTATCCTATTTTGTGTTCTTGATCTTAATCTCAGTTTTCTATTATGGTGTTCTAGTTTGAACTGAGATTATCCTATTTTCTGGTCATTTCCTCTATTTTGGCATGCATAATTATGCCTTTGAGATGTGTCCCATATTATCCATAGAAGGGTTCATATGAAAATACTCAAGAGAATCTACCTATATATTAAAAATTTATTGTGGATATAATGTGGGCAGTTCATGAGATTGATTAGAATTTAACAAAAGTTGATAATGTAGTCCTTGAGGTATATCCAAGAGATGGAGGGGAACATTATTGATCATGGGAATTCATACATGATAATATACAATTCTTTAAAGGTATAAATTAAGCTAAAGAGGTGAAGGAATACTTTGACAAGATAGATCAGATCTTTGACTTCCTAGATATACCTAAGAGTATCAAGGTGAAGTGTATAATATTCAAAATTTAAGGTCTCAACAAGTGATGGTGGGATTACATTTTACAATAAGATAGGAATGTGTGATTTGGATTGAAAAGGTTTCAATATTCTCTTATTTTGGTAGTTTTTTCCAAAGTCACTTATTATGGAGAAATATCTAGAGTTTATCTCTTTACAGTAGGGAGAGAATTCAGTATCGATGTACACTGATTATTTTGTGGAGTTGGTCAGTTTGTCACCATTGGTTGTAAATATTAACTAGCGGAATGACCAGAAGTACATGCAGAGTTTTCAACTAGATATCATATTTTAGGTAGTTATGTGGAAGCTTTCGACCTATTTGAATGTGTTAGAAACGGTGATGATGGTAGAAATGAATAATTAATGTGAAGTTAAATATTATTCCACATGTCTTTGACCTAGTGGTATCTACAGTGGCACACATGGGATATAGAGGAATTGGAATACCATAACAGGAGTGGTAGAGGTGGATCTCAGCAAAAAGCCTCTTATATACCTTCATTTATAGCTAGTAGTGTGCCTCTAAAATTATATCAGTGTGTAAAGGTTAGTCACACCTGGAAATATTTTATTTTTCCTACAATGATGTTTAATTTTTTTGTTCTTTATTTCTATCAGTAAAATTTCTATCAAGCTATGTCTACACCTCATTAGGGTCAGGTATCATCATCTCCAAAGGATAATGAAGGTAGTCAGATGCTTCAAAGACTATAAGGATCCATCCCTAGACCCCAATATTGAATTAAATTCATGAAATAAATGAGTTTCTGGTGGAGGTAGATGTGGGTACTACAAAAATGAGAGGTACTATCTTTATTGTATCATATATAGTGATTAATTTATTTGATACTATTTCATCCCACCTATTTATATATAGTTGTTTTGTTGATATTTTTAAACATCCAATGGAACTCATGTACTTTTTGTTGGAGTTAGAGACACCTATCGGGAAGTGGAAAGAGCATGGGTTTTAGTGTCTTTATTTTCAATGAATAACTGATGTGGAGTTAATCTAGGATTTTTTTATTCTTAATCAAGATTTGTTTAACGTCATCATTGGGATGAAATGGATTACTTCTCATTGTTATATTTTGGATTGTTATTATTCGCATGTTTCATTTCTTGTAGCCAATGGGATTTGTCAGGTGTTTCAGGGAGAGTGAGATTCAAGGTATATACATTCAGGATCATCCTACCTAGAGCTCAGGTGTCGGTTTTCTGCTATATCATTGGATCTTGGTGACATTTCCTATGTTTTTAATCTTACCTCTATTTCTTGGGACTTTCCTAACATTTTCCCAGATGACATCTATGACCTTCATATAGAGGGGGAGATATAGTTCATAATTGAACCAATTTCAGGAATGTATAAAATTTTGATACCTTATAATCATATGCCACCAGTGGATTTGAAAGAGATCTAGATTTAGTTGGGAAACCTATTGGAAGAGGGTTTTTTCAATATAGTGGTTCACCTTGGCTATCCACAATGCTATTTTCCAAGAGGGTAGATGGTTCACTTATATTGTGTGTGTAATATCTGAATTTAAATTGGGTAACAGTTACAAAACAAATATCATTTTCATCAGGTGGATGATTTTTTTGATTAGATAAAGGGAGAAAATCGTGTTTTGAAGATCAATATTCAGTTCGGTTGTCATCACCTTAGAGTTTCGGAGTCGGATATATCAAAGATGGATTTTAGGAGGAGGTATGTCCATTACATAAATATAGAAATACCATTTATTTTTACTAACACCCATGTGGTTTTTATGGATTTAATGAATTGAATATTCTATCAATATATTGATTTTTTTAGTAGTGTTCAAGGGAGATATTTTGGTTTTTTCAAGTTCTGAACATGATCATGAAAACCATTTAATATTGGTTCTAAATCTACTAATGAGTCACTGTTTTATGTAAAACTTTCTAAATTTAGTTTCTACATTCATAATTTTATGTTAATAAATAATGTGATTTATAATCATGGCCTATTAGCTAATCTTAAGAAGGTGAAGGTTGTCTTTTCATGGAAATGTCCCTGGAAATTCTTTGAGATTTAGAGTTTCCTTGACCTTACTAGATATTATCAATGTTTTTTTAAGGATTTTCAAAAGTTGGAATCACCATTGAATTCCCTCACCTTTTACAAATTTTATAGAGGGATCATAATTTTACTTTGAGGTTTTGGAGGAGCCACTATGAGTGGATGGGGAATCAGGTGATGTTGAGTATAAATTACCATTTATAGAAATATTTTAATATGGAGAATTTTATTGAAATATTACAGGATATTCAATGTTCTTGTGTCTTTGATTTTAGTGGATCATGTGATAGCCATCTGGGGATGGTTGAAGTTTCTTATAACAACAATTATTAGTCATCTATCAGAACAGATCCTTTCGAAGCTTTGTATGGTCACCCTTGTAGGTATCCTCTTTATTAGGAAGGGGTGTGGGAGGCTTTTCTTATAGTAATGGGTCTAGTTTAGGATATATCAGTGATGATTAATGACATATTTCAATGTCTAGTTTCATATCACAGTGGAAATTAATCTTATATTGATTGACGATGTCATCCATTGGAGTTTTTCATTGGTGACTGGGTTTTGTTGAAAGTTTATCCTCAGTTGGGTAACTGTTGTCTAAATAAATAGGGAATGTTGGATCTAAGATATGTTTGACAATTTCAGGTCACTAAGTGGCATAGGAAGTATGCTTATTGGTTAGATTTTTTTGTTCTGTTGATATGAATTAGTGATGTCTTACACATATCATATGTTAGGAAATATCATCATAACCCCTCCCACATTTTGAGTTGGGAATAGATTGAGTTAGATCCATACATTTCTATTTTAGAGAATCCAGTGGATATTTTTGACTCTCAAGTAATAGTCTTATATGAGAAGTTTATTCCATTGTTTAGAGTGTTATGGAGAAATAGATTAGATTCCCATAAGACTTGGGAGCACAATTCATTGACGAGGGAGAAGTATCCTTACCTCTTTACTGAACATCGTTCTTCCACATGACATCTTCAAGAATTAAATTCTTATAGTGGAGATTTTGTAACATATCATTACCATATTTTAGATATTTCCTTTCTCTTTACTTATTTTCCTCTTTAATTTGGGTTCTCTAGTGACTCTTGAAGATATAGAGAATTTTATGAGGAAATTTACCTAACTTTTAGGGATGTTTGTATGTCTGAACTAAGGGATTCTAGGTGTAAACATGTTAATAAATTTGTTGGGTTCTCCCTGAGATAAGATAATGCTGATGTTTTTTGGGTGTTTTCTGCTAGAAACTATACTTTTCATAGTGTGTAGGAAATAAACCATTTCGTTTAATGGTATTACATGATGTGTATTTTTTTAGCAAACTATCTTGAACAAGGTACATAATGTGAAATTAGTACACACTTTGTAAAATTTTTACACCATTTAATGATAAAAATAAAGATTTTAATTAAAATGAAATGGTTTTTTTAGTGTACTTGAGATTCATGGACTACATGAAATGTAATGGGATTATACACAGTGTAAATTTTTTGAATTTGAATTTTAGGTAATTGAAAAGATGGTTTTTTGTTTTCTTTATCTACAGATCTATTTTCTCTCAACCCAAATCACTTATCATGTTATTTTGGAGACCTCTAAAATGTTTGAATCATTTCATTTGTATATTTATTATTGTCATAGTCTTATTTTGTTTCTCTGGGTGAGAAATCCTTTATGTTTCTTCATTTCCTATGATTGATTTAGTGTTTTTTTGTTTCATTATTGGATACATTCATCGATGGTGAAAATTTTTCTTTTTCCATCTACATCCAATGTGTGATATTCCTCTGAAGTATAACCCTTATTCTAGTTATGGTGAAGAATGTGGTTTTATTGAGGTATGGGTTGTTTCATCCACTATAATGACCCTTTTTTCTAAATTTAATCAATTATGAGATGTGTGTATTTATTCTAGGGCCTCTATTTTTATTGTTATGTTCTTCCCTATTAGTGGATCCCAATGAGAGATTTTGTAACCTCGAGTTTAAGGTTGGAGATTCCGTCTCTAGCCTATGTTGGATTAAATGCATTGTTCTTGTTTTTAAGAATTATTTTATAAATGAAATGACATTATTTGTTTATTTTATTTATGGGTGTTTAAATGGTTTTTTTAGTAAAGATAGTTTACCATGGTTTTTTATAAATGAAACGGGTTTTTCAAAATAATTCCTAAATGGTTTTATAAAATGGTTGTTTTCAAAGATTGTTTTTTATGAATTGGTTAGTAAAATAGATAACAAGGTAATCCTTGTGTACTTATGTGGAAAGTTTAGTAATGGGACTCATAAATTGATATTATCGATGGGTTCACTCATGAGGTGTTCTCCTTCTTCCTATTCATGTTGTTATAGGGAATTGATAAACACTATTAGAATGTTCACTTGTTGGGGTGTTTCTCTACTACTAGGATTCTATGCATATTTCTAGGGTCTTGATGCATATGTGATAATCTATGTCGAGGGTATGTGTGTCCTAGCTATCGTAACATATTGTAATCCTTGGGGTGATTTACTTGTGATTTGGAAAATTTGGGCTATTTTGGCTTGTACTATTTTAACTTGTGCTGCCATGGATTTGATATGATATATGATATATGATATTCTTTTTTTTATATTACCATTTTCATGTATATGAAATTATTTTACAATTTATACCTAGATTATTTGAATATGTGGAAAATGGGTAAATTGAATGTTTTTCGATGATTTTGATAAACAAAACTATTAAATTGTATACCATGCATTTTTTCTTTAAATTTTAGCAATACTGAATTGTTTTAATAGAGGATAGTTATGGAACACCTAGGTTTTATACTACTGAGACCATTAACTCACACCATGTGCACCCGTTCGTTAGTGTGTAGACCTTATTATGTCTTTCGACATAGGGACATGAAAGTCGCTATAGTGATGTGGTAAGGTTTTCTATCATATGGGTTTGGATAGCTAGAGGTGAGATGGTGGGATTTTCCCCAAATTATCACATAGAGACTATTGGAGTATTTTGATATTTTTTTTCTTTTTAGTTACACTTGTCTCTTAGATATTATTGGCTACCTTGATCTGTATAGATTCTGCTATTTCTTTTTTATATGACATATTATTGTTTATTATTTCATTGTTTCTGATCTCTTTTTACTTGTTTATGATATTTTTTCTACTTCATGTTTGTTGAAATGATTCTCCTTGTTTTTATAAATTCATGTGTGCTAGACGTCATCATGTGGGGATTAGGAATTCCCTTCGGGTATGTGGCAATTCAGGTTGGGTAACAGTTTGAGAAGGTATCCAAGTCAGATTCATAATGAAAGACCCTAGATTTATGATTATGAATAATAATATTGAAATATTTCCATCCAATAGATTTTATGGATTGTTTTTAGCTCATTTTAACCCTTATTTTTTTAGTTTAAACAGTGATAAATCCATTTTTACCTTAACCTCGACAATTATTTTTTTATACATCACTATTCATTTTGGTCAAATATTAGGTTGAAATTACTAGATAATATAAATTATTCTTATTCAAAATATGGAATCCATTTTATCAAATTCAATTTACATAATTGGAAAATTTTAATTTAAAACACCACTTGCTAACATGGAGAAATTGTTTTTTCCATGAAGTGTATTTTCTAAGAAAAATATGAGTTTGTATTAAATATATGATTAATAATATTCATTTCATGAATATAAATTAATATTTTATCACATATAATCAATAAATTTCATTTAAAACATTCATAATTAGTTATTATTTTAATAAATTAAAATGGATAAATAATGTGCACTTTTAAATGGTTTTCATAAAAAAACCCATTTTTAAAACAAAAAACAAACATATAATAAAATGCAATATAAATTTGATTCAAATGTAATTAAGTGGAATGAATATAAATAAATAATATTTCTATTAATTTAAGTCATGATCAAAACATAATAGGACTTTTAAAATTACTTAATTTTCTTGAAAGGAAATGACTTTTAACAAAAAAAAAATCGGTATTTTTCACTATTCCCTAAAAAATCAATATTTTATGAATAATTAGAAAAATTAACCCAAATTAATTTTTTGTATGAATATTTATGAAATTATATTACTTTTTTAAAATTATAATTTTAAAATAGTGAAATTATACTTCTTAAATAAACCCTTATAATATAAGAGTTTATTTAAAACCATTTCATCTTTTATTAAAAAGTACTTAATATTTTTATAATGAATATAACTATATGAATAAATATAAAAATAATTTATTCTATAAATACCTGGGTTATAAAATTCTTTCTTTATTTTTTAAATTTCTTACTCGTAATTTTAATCGCTAATTAAACAAATGGGGATATATTACATTTTTCACAGAAAAATCAATATTTTCTGAAAAAAACCCAAGAATTCACCCAATGAATATTTTGATATGATGATTTTAGAAAATATATTCACTTTATAAATTAAAAATATAAAATATATTGATTAAAATTTTAAATAAAACCTTATAAAAAAAGAGTTTAATTAACCTTGTTTCCTCTTTTTTTGAAAAGTTCTTAATGTTTTTGTAATAAATATAACTATATAAATAAACATGAAACTGATTTATTAAATCATTACATAGGTTGTTTAATTATTACGCAACTTTTTAAATTTCTTACTCAAAATTTTAATCACTTATTAAATAGGTGGGGTTATCTTTCCCTTATAAAATCTTCAGATTCCCATGTTGTCTCTTCAACCACATGGTTTTCTAATAAAACCTTAACCTTGTGAATGAACTTATTCGACAACACATTCTCTCTATGGTCAAGAATCAGAATAGGATATTCCTTATAATAAATATTCTCTTCCAACTGAACTAATTTAGGGCTCAGAGCAAGAGATGTATCTGACACAGATTTTCTTAATATTAAGACATGGAAAACATTATGTACCTGAGATAAAGTTAGGGTAAAATAAACTTGGTAGGAAACTGATCCAACTTTATCTAGGATTTCATATGGTCCAATTAACTATATACATATATTTTTCTTTTTACCAAAATATGTAACACTTTTATATAGAGATACTTTCAGAAATACATGATCACCTACCTTTAAAAGAAGATTTTTCCTCTGGTAATCAATATAAATTTTTTGCCTTCTCTGAGCTGTAATCAGATGTAGATGAATAAATTGTACCTTCTAATCCAAATCTGATTATATCTAATATCCCTTAAACATTCTCTATCTTACTTCATCTGAAAAATCTATTTTCGAAAATTTCATTCCATATAATGCCCTAAATGGTTCCATCTACATAATGAAATGAGAACTACTATTATAAGAAAACCTAACCAAATAAATATGTTGATCCCAAATTCCCCTATAATTTAATGAAGAATAAAAAATAATATCTTCATGTTATAAATCATCAACTCAATAAGATTATCAGTTTGTGGTTGAAAAAATGTATAGAAATTTAATTCAGTACGCAATGATTTCCAAAGTCATTTACAAAAATTAAATGTGGCCCAAAGATCACAGTTTGATATAATGGGGAGAGGAACCCCATGTAACCTAACTATATTCTTTAGATACATTTGATAAATATGATCTAAATATATATTATATTGAATGGAACTGAAATGTGAAGATTTAGTTAATCGAGCAATAATAATCCAAATCACATTTTAACCTCAAGAATTATTTGATAATCCCACCATGAAATCCATTGATATATTTTCTTATTTCCACTCTGGAACTAGAAAAGTTTCATGCATTCCCTTTAGTAATTGTCAATATGTTTTAACCTATTAACGAGTAAAAACCTTCATGGTAAGTTTAGCAATATATCTTTTCATTACATCCCACTAATAATACTCCTTAAGGTCTCGGTGCATCTTAGTACAACCTAGATGAATAGAAAATAGAAAACTATGATATTTACTCAATAACACTCTCTTTTATTTGGAAGAACATAGTATACATAATATTTTTCCAAATCATAAAACACCTTATTCATAAATAATAAAATCAGGAATCATACCCTTCTTAATGGATTCAACATTTTTCAAAAAATATTGATCCTACTACATAGCATACTTAATTATTTATAACAATGTTGATTACACTAATACCTCAAACAAAATATGGGATGTCCCTAAATCTACAACATCTAGGCCAAAAATCATCAAATCATCAAACAAAAGGTCGTGTTCAAAATGTAACATGATTAATGTAGCATTATTCATTCAACTCAAAGCATCAGACACTTTGTTTTCCTTTTCAAGATGGTAATAAATTGTGATATTATAATACTTTATCAATTATAACCATATTCTATGTATCATATTTAATTATTTCTAAGTGAATATGTACTTAAAACATTTTTGATCAATATATTCTTAATACATCACTCGATGAAAATAATTCCTCTGATTTTTTATATCAAAAACCATAGAAACTAAGTCCAGATATTGTGTAGGGTATTTTAACAATTGATGTTTCTACTAGTGTGAAGAATAATAAAATACATGATCATTATCAATTAGGAAACATCAAATTTATTTCAATGTAGAATCATTGTAGATGAAGACATCTCTATTTCTGTAGGGGGGGGGGGGAAACTAGAGCATTCACCAAGCATATTTTTAGTTCCAAAAAAGAATAATCTTATATATATTATCAAGATAATGTTTACTTCTTTTTTAGTTATCTTAGTCACTGGGATATAAAAACAATAAAATATTTCAACAAACCACCTATGGTAACTAGATAATTCAGAAAAAACTAAAAATATCTATGATATTTTTTTTACTTGAACATTCTTCAACAAATTTTTTGTTAGTAGGGTCTACTGTTATTCCATATTTAAAAACAATATATCCTAGGAAATAAATTTGTTGCAGTCAAAATTAAAAATTACTATATTTCATATATAGTCACTTTTTTTAATGTTTTTGAAAACAATCCTTAGTTTTCTTTTATGTTCCTCCTAAATTATGAAATACCCTAAAATTTCATCATTAAACCTGACCACAAACTTTTCTAATAACTAAATAGAAACTCTTTTCATATGATCTATAAATAGAGAAAGTGTATTAGATAACCCAAAGGGAGTAACTAAAAACTAATAATTCCCATATCCAGTCTATAAAACAGTCTACATAATTTCATCATCCTTCACCTCCAGATGATGGTACATGAACCTTAGATCAACATTAAAAAAATACCAGTCTCCCTAGAGATTATAAAAAAATCATCGATATGAGGAAAAACATATTAATTATTACTATTGATATTATTAAAAGTTCAATAATAAATGAAAATACTCATTTAATCATAATTAATTTTAACAAAAAAAACTTGATAACCACGTAGTGAAGTTATAGTTTGAATGAAACCATTATCTAATTACTCCTACAATTTATTTCTCAATTCTAAATATTCTACTAAATAAATTTGATAAATGGGGTTTAGAAATAGGCTTAGTAATATGAAATAAGTCAATAGTTAACTCAACATAAAAATAAGGAATAAAACATAGAAAATAATAAATAAATGCATCTATTTATTCATCCAATACTATAACATCAATAAATTGAATAGTTTCTTTATTTTCAATAATATGTTCTAGGTAACTTTCACTAACATATCTAATCAATTTCTCATATTCCTGGTAAGTTATCAACAACATAAAATCATGGAAAATAACTTTATTAGATCATAAATCTATCATATAATGATAAACTGAGATCGAATCCATACCTAGAATGATATCAAACACTATTATGGATATATCAATAATATTTACATGAAATATAATCCCGCTGATATAAACATGAAGATTACTATAAATCTTGGTTTCATTAATATATCAACATAGTGTTTTGACCAAAAGTTATATCTTAATTTCATGAGGTTATATTCCCAATTAACATGAAAATTTATCATAAATGGATGAATGAAAAGATTCGGAGTCAAATAGAGGATTGGAATAATTCTAATAAACTAGTGACAAATCTATCTCCACTTTATTTTATGGGCCAACATAAACCGTAGTAGTAGTAGTATAAAATGATTTTTTATACCCTTATTTTTCTGATATTGTTAATTTCCACCTTGAGTAACAAACTTAATACACTAATTATTATAATTAACAAACTCATTTCAACTAAAACATCTCACTGTTGGATGGATATTGGTTACCCGATTCTTTTCTTATACTAATCTATTTTCATTATAGTCATTATCCCTATGACTAAACTAGCCTGATGAAGATAATATTTTCATAAATTTTATACTTTATTTTAACGTATATAATCCAACCACAGTACTATTTTATCATCAATTTTCATATTTTTAAATTTTTGTAGTATTTTGATTTGAAATACAAAAATGGTCTACATTTGTGATTTAACTGTTTTAATTTATTTCAATATTTTAGACGTATTTTTTTCTAAAATGAATAAAATTTTGAAATTAATTTTTTCATTCCAATCATCTTGGGCCTCATTTCATCCTTATATTTCCAAATCTCAATCAAATAATTGTAGGCCCAATACTAGCTCAAAAGTCAGGCCTCAAAAATTGTTCATAGGTCTGGATACTTTCAATATTGAGCTGATATCAAAAGGTGGTATGGTCTAATGAATCTGAAATTATGCAAGGATATATTAAAGTAGTATTTGAACAACTTCAATTAAGGATTCAGTTCTATATTTCCCTAGTTTCTATGTAATAATGGCATGGGAAGATGATGCAATTGGATATTGAAGTGTTACCAGGCTAGAATAAAAGTATTCAAGTAAATTTTATATAACTCATACATATGGTTTCAAATATATCTGAACATTTCATGGTTCTTACTTATAAACAATTGGAACAACTTTTTATAAGACAATGTTTCCTAATTATGCCATTAAATGAGCCTAAATCATGGAAAATCCTACAGACAGGATTAAAGCCAAATTTTCTCACCAATTTCCGTTATAAATTATCATATCTTCTACCTCTTAAAAGGATAAAAAATTTCAAGTGGGTGTGATGGAGATTTTTGATATATTATTTATTTATATATTTAATTTATAGTAGCTTATATAACCTATTATTATTTGTGTTTAACTTATTTTTTCCATTCCTTTTATTTTAGGTCTTTCTCCCACTGTGCTTCTTTTGTTTCCATGATTGGGGAGAGTTGACCCTCACTATTGTTTGAGGGGGAAAGTGGTTGTATTTTAGTTTATTATGATTTCATGTTATATCATGTTTTATTCTCATAATTTATTATTGGTGAAATTTATTGTGTTGAGTAGTATCATTACTTTCTCTACTATTGTGTTTTTCCACCTCATTCACTCATTTTCTTATTCATTAATATCTAATTAATTCAAACGGTGGAGTTTGTATTGGTTATTGATATGGAAGATATTAATCTTACATGTAGAGGTCCTGGTGTAGGGTAATATAATTCAAATGAGAGGGTGTGGAGTGATCGGTATTGATCTCCACATTTCATAATACATTGATATACATTTTTAATAATAACAATTATATCACTATGAACCTCAAGAAAAATGGTTTTATTCTACTGAATTCTTTATGTAAACATTATTTTATTTTTATTTTTGATATTTCATTATCATATATATTATATTTCATGTACATTCATAATCATCCATCATATATATTACATGAGATAGTTTTTTATTAGTTTGATTACAGTAGTGACAATAAAAACATAGTGTGTTTTAAGCAGCGTCCTTGAGATCGGCCTAAGGGTGTGCCACAATAGTGTATTATTAGGATAATAAGAAAGTAATTGAATAATGGTTCATGAAAAATAATTATCATCAGCCACAATTTAATCACATTCTAGATCCTATAAAAAATTCCTTGAAATATCATTTACCCCACTTGGAATTTTTTGGGGTCTTACCTATGGAATTCTTAGATGGTAACTTTTCCATCACTGAAAACCTTTAAATTTTCTTATTGTTGTTATCTCAATAAATATACATGTCAGAAAAATACTTCTCAAATTTCTCAGTACAACGATCCACTTTCTCATTATTTTTAAATTATCTTGTGTAAAATTTTCTCCGTAAACATGGTTTCAACTAAGATTAAAATATATTAATCTTGTAATAAGTTTCCTGAATAAAGATAATCACATACCTATCCAATCTTGTGAATTTTTCTTCATATGAAGATAATTAATGCTCAAAATTATTGTAATTTATATTCCATATGGAGTTGAAAAATCTTAGGGAAATATTTATCAAGGAAAATAACCTTAAATATTTTCCATTCCATCGAATCAAGATCATATTTCCCTCTAGTATTCTTAACCAAAGACCACTATCAATCAGTTTCACCATAAATAAGATAAACTAAAAGATTTACCTACTGATGTTATAAACATCCCATGACATTAAATATATTCTCTAGTGAATTGATCAATCCATTGGATACCATAAGGACAGATGATTCACTAGATGATGGGTTATGTTACCAACTTAAATGACCTATAATATACATATTCCTCTACTATAAATCAATTTCATCTCTAGAATGGATACCACCATCATTAATTTCTTGTGTTAACTAATCCATCACTAAAAAAAATTTATGTTCCAATTCCAACCAGCTTGGGATGTTTATATGGAAGGATATTTTCTTCTCATATCCTTCCCAATATATCTTCCATGTTTCTTATACTAAAAACAATTCTAAAAAAGCATGGTTTATATAATGAAACATGGTGATATTTAAATGATATTTACTTTCAAGATAATAATAAACTAAAATATTTCATGGGTATTCTATTATCAATATCAAAAATTATAAATTTATATAAACTGGCCTCTAACACCAACTACAAGTACATAAACTTAAACATTACATAATATTTAGTTTGAAGTTAGTAAATAGTTCTCTTAAATTTGAGGATCCTTTTAGGTTTACAGTTTTAGATAATTTGGTCATAACTCATACATAGAAAAAACCACAAATTACAAAGTGGGGATTTTCGATTAATATCTATTTTTCCTATATTATAAAACTTTTAAAATAAATCATGATTTATTTTCATGGAAGATATTCATGACTTAAACTGAACATAATCCTTTATATTTCCCATCCTTAAACCCTGTGAAATACATTTAGAAACATGGGATGAGCACAAAAATCTTAGTAATGGATATAAAATAAGGAAACCCCGTTAGTCCAATGATGACAATGAAACCCCATGAAATGTTTTACATTTATCATAGCAATAACTGAATGAAAGAAATATATAATTTTTATATGAAAAACGAACACTTTTTTCTCAAATAAAATCATTAAAACCCATATAATCAAAACAATTTTTTCCCAACTTAAAGAATCACATATATAACCAATTTTAAACCTGTGATAGAAGTAACTAGAGTAGAGTTAAATCCATATAATAAACCCTTTGGTAACTCCCTCCTTATTTCCTATTAATAGAATAATAATTACCCAACGCATCAGAGCACAATATGGATGTACCAATCATATAATCTATATTGGGATTACCTAGTTCTATCTGGGTGAACCCATCATATATGCTACAATGGGCTTACCCAACACTATCTGGGCACACCAATTTCTCAAATAATTCTCAAGTACCATATCATGAACAAAATATTATATTATTTCAATTTTTCATCATAAAAAAATTGAATAAGTTTTTTAAACTCGTATAAAAATCACTTTTAGGTATTAAAATACCATCTTTTAAATCCCTTTTTTAATACCAAATAACATTTTCTATAAAAAAATCAATACCAAAATAACCAAAAAAAGAGAATGAGAGTTTTTATTTGAATTAAGTATGATTTATTCTAAATAAATAAAAAATAATATAATTTTTATGGTGGAGGAAAATTCATTATCACAGTATATGTTAAAATGTAATGTTTATTTTTTTTTGTTTATAAATAAAGTCACACATTCCATACAAATACAACGTTAAAAAAATTAATAGTAAGTGAAAAAATTCCCTTTAAAAACTCTCAATTTCATAATAAAATAATTTTAAAACCATGGACATAGAATAAAAATAGGTTTAGAAGTAAAACATTAATATATTTTTTTTAAAAAAATTCCCTTATCATTGTGCAAATAATTGGATCATAATCCATAATAAAGAATAGCATTAAAGATAAAATTTAAATACAGTGATAATAGATAAATTCATTATATAAAATTTAAAATGGGTTTTATATACACATCATAAAATAATATTGGTTCATAATATCGATATATGTCTCAAGGAAAGGAAATTGAGAGGAAGTCCCTTACCTTGAGTTTGATTCATCACATTCATTCTTTATCATCTAGAATAATAAACTTATGATAGTTATTTACAAGCATGAAAACATTATTCATGTTTATTATTCCTTTTATTTCATTAATTTCCATGAAAAATATAATTACTTAATTAATAATGTTTACTTCAGCTGTTTTGATCTTATTCTAATTATATATCAAAAATAACTATGGTAGGTTGAATATTGTTCACAGAGGTCATTATTAAAAATCTTAAGAATAATAATCATGAAATAATTATAATATTTATAAATCAATTAAACTTTTAATAACAAACATAAAATACGGTTTTTAGAGATGAATTACGTTACAATCATGTAAATAATAGTCCATACATATATATGTGTAACAATTCCATTTTTTAATGAATATTACATAAATAAGGTAAGAAATATATTATCTTTACATAATGATCATAATATCATATATACTATAATATTTCTTCAAAAAACTTTTATATATCATTCTTATGATCTGATTATGAAAAAAGGAATCACATCACGTTGTGGTGGTGGCCCTCCACACGTACACGAACAACGTTATCATTTTTTAGAGTAAGAAATAAAATGATTTATTATATTATCATAATTATATATATGTAATTAATATCATTATTATTTCATTTATATCAAATAAATAAATTAAAATTATCTTTATTACCTCCAATGTAAAAAGTTAGTGAAAAACGAATCGCATCTCTTCGCGAGGCAGTAGTCCACTGTACACATGGGTGACGTTATCGTATCCCACATAGAAAAGAAATTAAAAAGTTATATGTGATATCATAACTCCAAAAGAATAACTTTTTAAAAAATATTATATATATTCTTTAGATACATAATTAAAACATGTTTTGATTGGTGATGATGGAATATTAATCACATCGGTTCTCTATGTGGTAGTCTATTATACATGCGAATGATGATTTCATAACACATTTGTTGGAAGAGAAGATGGATTTAAGTTATTAAATCAACATAATAACATCTTAGTATATGTGATATATTTTTTTTATTATATAAGAATAATTTTATAATATTTTAATTAGTTGTAAGAAGAAAAAAATATGATTGTTAAATTACGATACCTTTTCTTTGGATAACCACCTTATGTAAGCACCAAAATAATACATTTGATGAATTTATAATCTAATTAAGGTATATAGGTTTTTGGGAGATATTTTTGGAATATATTTCTATGTTTATGGACAATAAAATGGATTTTAAGGTGTGAGGAAGATATGATATGTGGTAGGCCTTTATATGTAGGTAAAGGAACCCAAATAGAAACAACATGAAAATTTCCCCAAAAAACCCAAATGATAAATTCTTTACAGTGAATAAAGAATCAAAATAAACTTATATTATAATTTTATAATAATAATAATTACATATTTCTAGAAAATTTATTTTAGATAAGTTTTTAGGTCATTTTAACCCTTATATTTTAATTTTATCCCCTAGTGAATCCATTTTTACCTTAACCATGGTAATACATTTTTACTATTTTAACTATTTATTTTGGTCAAAAATTATGTATACCTTATTAGATAATATAAATTATTATGATTATAAATATTTAATTCATTTTACCAAATTCAATTCACAAAATTAAAAAAAAAATTAAACTATACCTGTAGACATGACGAAAAAATGGGTTTTCAAGAAGTGTATTTTTCAAGAAAATGATGATTTTATATTAAATCTCTGATTAATATTAATCATTTTATGAAAATAAATTAATATTACATGATATATATAATATATATTTAATTTAAACCAAACGTCACTAGTTATTAATAAATTTATTTAAATTTGAGAAATATTGTGAACTTTGAAAGAGTTTTAAACCCCCCCCCCCCCAAATTTTAAACCAAAAAACACACTTATACTAAAATATAATATGAATTTCATATAAAAATAATTTAATAGATTAAATATAAATATATAATACTTATTTCAATTTAAATCTTAATATAAACATAATGGTACTTGTATAATACTTAATTTATTGAAAATAAATGACATTTTAAAAAATGATATTTGTAACTATTCACTAAAAATCAATATTATCCAAAAAAATTAAAAATTTCACCCAAAATATATTTTTATACGATGATTTAAAAAATTATTTTCATTTTATGAAATTAAAATATTAAAATTTATAAATAAAACTTTTAAATAAAAACTTATAATATAATTGTTTAATTGAAACTATTTTTTTATTTATAAAAATTACATAATATTTTTATAATGAATATAACTATATTAATAAACATGATAATGATTTATTCTATAATTACCTATTTTCTTATATAAAAAAATATAAAATATTTTTTAATTAGGATACCTCATACTATTTCTAGTTCCACCACATATTTTATAGGAATTTTTTCAAAAATCATATTGTTTCTATGATTTAATCTAAGCCTAAGGTCTCTTACTGACTTGAGGATCTCCCCTCAGTTGAATTTTACTATGAGAAAATAATCCCTTACCTCTATTATATTAATTTCTTAGTTATGCTACCTTTGAATCATTAACCAAATAATAATATCTATTTGGAGATGAAGAACCTACATTACTTATATGGGGAAGATTCACTCTACAAAACCTTTGAAGTTGAGACACTATTCTATAACCATGACATGTTGTAGGACTATCTTAATAATATAGTTTTATGTTCCTTGAATTTCCACACTAAGGACGCATAAGAAATTTACTCTTTATAAGATTGGAAGAAGTTAATTGAGTGTGATGCCTTATAATATTGTGGCATTCCCTTCAAAATATAAGTTTTTTCCTATTCTTTTTCATAAGGCCACCACCACTTCTCTTAGAAACATGTAATTTACCAACCATTATCATCAAAATGTCTTGATACATATTCAAAATTTTACATTTATCAACCAAATAAATATATTATTTCAACTTGAATTTAAAACATTTAGACTAGATATTATGGTGAAGTCCCATTTTAAGCTATAATTCTTTTAAATATCCATTTTTAACAATATTTTTAGGAAACAAATTAGACTGGAAAATCAATCTGTATAATCCATAATTTTTTGGGCACATTGTTGAAGGTAAATATACTCCCTATCCTTGGCTATCTATATCAGTACATGATATAATTACTTATAAAAAATTATAGAGATTTTTTAAAATTTAGGTTATCAAAAAATATTTAATACACAATAGAATCACACCACTTATAGTTGGATCTCTTGAGAATAAATGTAGTTCATTTAAATTTTGAGACCTCAATAGTTTCCAAGAACATTTAAATTATTTCTATCCTCTCTAGCCAAATATTTTACTCTTGAGGATCCTTTCTACCTCAAAAAGCAAGAGGGTTGTGGTGGATAAACTCTTTACTACGGTTAATATCTTTAACAAAACTATGTGTCTGTTCCCATTCTCTACCTTTGACCATTCGTGTGACCATAACATTGAGATTTAGATCATGTAGAGGTTTTGTTCCTGGGAAATTATTTATCACTCCCTCTTATGAATTTTTGGGACTCTTCATGGAATAATTATACTAAAAAATGCAATAAAAATATGTATTATAAATATATTGAATTCCATTTAAAATAATTTAATAATCATAAATTTAATATGTAACTACTTCATAATAAATAATATAAATAATTAAAATTACATAAGAAATAAATTAAAACGAAAATATCACACCCCACTATGCATCTCTCTTGTACATAGTCTATAGATCATGCACCAGTATATAAAACACCTCAATAATAATTATTATTCCCCTTTTCTTGTTAAAATTTCATAGGAAAGGAAAACGTCTCAAATAAAAAACATTACACCTTCTCATAAACCTATAGTTACTTAAGACTCACCACATAAATTTTTTTCCAAATAAGGGTCAATATACCCACTAATTTTTAATGATCCTATCTTATATCTACCTTGAAATACCCAAATCACATAAACCAATATTGGGGTATTATACTATTTTATTATGAAACCACAAGGGTCAACATGACACAAAACCTGGTTCAGCCTACTGTAATGACCAAGGTTCATTCTTGATTACCCATACATTAAACTAGTCACAGGGCATCAAAAATACTTTATTGGGAATAGATCCACCCATTAACTTATAATAAAAAGAAATTGTCCATTTTGGAAACCAAACATAGGATTCCAATATATTTGTTTTACATATAAACAAAATAAGAAATTTCATAAATTTAATGAACAACTAAATATGTAATAAATAGAAAACAACTCATAACCAATGAATAAAAAATAATCATAATAACCTAATTATATTTTTTTGACATACTTAAGTATTATTGAACCACTGGTAAGGGTGGTTGAATTAGTGGTATCCTTTTTACAAGTTTCTTACTTCATAAAATTTAACCCTCACAACTTGTTATAGATACATTCTTTATCAACTTTAAAATAGTATCAAGAACATGAACATATAATAAATTATACAAGACACCCTATATTTATAAGGTTTTGGCTCATTGTTATAACTTATATCCTTTCCATGGACACATCATAGGTGCGTGGAAATTCTCTATTAGAAAAAAGTGAATAATAATTTTGGGACCACTTCTATTATAATCCTTCTATCACTTGAAGGGTATGATTATACAGAAACCCTTTAGTTTTCAAATTTATCTTACAAAAACATGTGCTACATAAAAAAGTATGAAAATTTAAAAAATATATCACCAAAAACTTTGTCTGTAAGCTTTGTGTGATTTCCTCTATCTAGTAAGTGTTTATCTATTATGCATGTCACCATCTGGTATTCTCCATCTGGTGCACCACACTAAACATGTGATTATTTTATAAAATTTGTACTATCATATTCACAATACCACTGCACCAAAAAATCTATATTAAAACTCTTTCTGGTTTATTTTTATAGCTCTCTAAATATAAAACTGTCTCAAATCTCTGATTCAAATTTTTATTTATAATTCTTCAACCAACAATTCATGTGGTTGTAGACCCACTCTTGACACCAAATCTAATGTTGATTGAATTATTATATGGGTGAACATTGTTCAGTATGATTTTCTTGGAATCCCTTTATATGGGTGCTCCTGTAATTGAAAAATCGGTAAACCCTTTTCATTTACACACTCACTAAAATTCACAATTCTTAATTTATAACACATTTTTATTTCACTTGGAAACTTCTCAAGAATTCAAAAGTATTATAAAATCATGTTAAAGATTCCTGAATTATACAGAAATTCCAACCTTCCTCAAACTTTCTTTACCTTACATGTTAAACAAATATTTTAACTTACACATTTTCTACCAGATAAAAAAAACCAATTGAAAACATCATAAAATACATATTTTTCAAAAAAAAAGTCATCTATCTGTAAAAATTTTGTCCAAAAACTCTTGAATAAATTCTCTATTCATACATATTATATTCTCTAAAAATCTTTTAACCTCCTTATCATAAATGTTCTTCAAATGAATGATGGTTAAAAATGTTCTTCAAATTAAAATTCTTCACAAATGTTCATCCAAAATATATTCTTTTGAGGATATTCCTTCATCTAGTGCTTCTTTAAAACTTCATAACATCACATTATCACAACATTACTCAACCTGTAACAAAACCCAACACCATAAACACTATGAAAAACCATATATCCTAAAAACTCACTTTTATTATATTATTTTTTCTTGAACCACATAAAAAAAATCAAAAAAACATACTTATGATAATTGGAAACATTTTTTCATCCTATAAAGACTTTAGTTACAAGAAAAAATCTTTGACTGAAAACTGTAACTTCAACTTATTTCAATTTTATAATTTTTTTTAAAATAAATCAAATTATGATTTCTGGATCCACATTGTATTTCTTTCACATTTTATGAACTAAAAAACATAGAAACTTTAATTACTTGGAAGAACAACATCAAAAACATCTAGCTTTCCAAAAAAATCATTATTTAATGGTATTTATTTTGTACATATGACTATAACTTTTGATTTTGAAAACATTATCACTACTGTTATTTCAAAAAAAAATCAAACCTTATGAGATTTTTGATTCAATAATCAATATGCAAACATTACAAAAAAATGTTTTTCCAATTTTGTATGTCTTATCGGAAACTCTGTAACTCATGTTTCTCTTACATCATCTTTTTTTGAGTCATGAAATTTTCAAATTTTCATACTAAATTTTCTATTTATGAATGGTTTCACTACTATCCCTTCAGTAGACTCACTACCATATTTTCATACCAAACATTATGAGGATTAATATTTCACTTATTTCTTATATTCAAAACAGTCTATCCATTTTTTCGATATATAAAAATTGTGTAGTTATTTATTTATCATCCTTTAGTAATTTCATCAAATATTTCAAATATTAAATAATTTCTCTATCTAGGCGATTTTATCTTAAATGTGATTTTTTATATTTCTAGTAAAACATTTTTAGAACACAACTTCACTTATATTTTATTCAATAACATAATATATTATATTATAAATTCTCCATTATTATATAATCTTGATCAAATAGTAGAGAATCACCTACCACGGGCATGAAATTTATTAAAAGAAACTTTCAAACCTTATAAATTTATTTCCCTTCAATACCATTACAAAATACATCCATCAACTATCTTTCTCAACATTTCTAAAAAAACATTATTTAATAAAAGTTATTTCCAAAAATAAAAATAAAATGTTAACAAACCATTATATAAGATATTAAATCTCTCCCTTTGGATTATTTGACACAATTCATTAATAATAGTAAACACTAAAAAAATTTCATCACTCTGGTTTTTTAAAAACTATATTTTTCCTAACTTTTAAAAAATCATAGCTTTTATCATAGAGAAATTCCTAACACCACACCAATAAATAAATTAATTTTTTTGAAGGTATTACATCCCTTGGTGACATGGAACTTTATGGCCAATTTATGATAAAATCCCCCATCACTTTTTTTGTTTTTCACTTTTATTGAGAATTTTTAACTCTCAATTTTTCACTCTTTTTTCATTATAAATATCTTTTTCTTTGTCTCACCAATTGTATGATAACCACATATTCATATTTTAAATAATATATAAGATTATATTTTTTCCTTTTTCATAAAAAATTTTACTCTCCCCGTTATAGTATAATATAATTCTCCCACTATGAGTAGAATGTTATATAGTCTCTTTTCCTTGGTCAACATAAACCAAATCATGGTTGGGGACTTCTATATTAATTTTAGGGAGTATTTTTTTTAGAATAAGCATGATTTTTTTACATTTATTCCAAAAATACCCCTTTTAGAATTTCTTTCATTAAAATATCAATAATTTGACATTTTGTTGAAATTTACTCATGCATAATTTCACCACCAGTGAGTTTCTACTTAATGAAATTATACATAATATCAAAGTGATTTGACATTGAATATTGTATGAAATTTTTAGAACTATCAATACCATGATAATTATCACAAATTTTCTTCAATTATTTAGAAACTTTCATTGTCAAAAATTCTATGTGAACATTCAACCACAATATTTGATTATAATCATTGGAAGTAAAAACATATTCTTCTTCCACTGTGATCAAGGTCACTGAACTCTATTTCTTAAAATTCCAGCTCACGGCTCTGTTGTGAAGTACTAAGTCATGTATACCCATGTAGGGGTACATCTCCATGTTGGAGTATATGGCCATAACTCGTGTAGGGTAGCACACCAGATAGATGTACACAACCTAAACAAGTATCCAACCAGACTAGTTGAGAGACATGGGCATGTACCCCGTGTCGGGTGCACAGCATGTACTCACCTTACATAGCATGTACATGGGGTGTTTACATGCCCAATATGGAAAAAGTACTGCCCATGTGGCACGATGGGAGTACACTTTGTGTACCATGGTTACACATCATGTACAGCCCCTTCTCAACCCTTTGAGGATTTTTTCGTATCTTTTCACCTCGGTGTAAGATTTTCACTCGTGAGTAGTCCATTCTAAGTAATATTGAATATATATCATGATGGTTAAACATGTGGAGTGTTCGGAAGACTCCTGATGGGATTTTTGGGCCTTTTTTTCTAAATTAATAGGTTCTTCCTCCAATTATCGAACTCAGTCATCTCTTTAGGGTGATACATGGCATGATTGATAGGTTGGGTTTTCAGACCATTATTGTTGATACTTGTTCTGAGATGAGATATGATATATCTTCTATGGACTATGTTTTGAGGATGTTTCCCTTTTGAGATGTTCCCTTATGGCCTATGAGATTGCGAGACTTGTTTCTCTAAGGATCCCATGAGGGATTCATTTTCTTACAGGTTGATCTTGGGAGTCCCGTTTAGGATCCCTGTACATGTTTACTATTTTTAGGATTCCTACTATTTTATTCCTCGATTGTTATCATTTGAAGATCCTGTGTATTATTCCTCTATTTTCTTTACAACTGAGGATATCGAGTTGCATGCATCCGCTCATGTTTACCTGGATGATTCCATGTAGGATGCCTCTTAGTGTTTCACATGGGGGGCCCAGTGAGTCCTCGTTGTTTGAATGGCCCTAAGTTGTATGTTGGGTTTGGGTAGAGATGATGTTCAGGTGTTTCCCTAGAACACATGATAAACTAGTAATCCCATGGGGCTGTGGTTGGAGTGTTGGGTTGTGAGTTTGGGCCACCCTCACTCATTTATTTCTACTTGACGTGGTTTTTTATGATGCATTAATGTTTAATATAGTTGCTTCCTGGTTGGTGGGTGTTGAGTCTGATTCGATGTGTATTTCTTCTTTTTGTATGCACAAACATTCTTCCTAGGATTCATTTTTATTATTGGAATTCCGCAACATAATTCTCAAGGATCCATATTCTAAGCCATGTTATTTGTGATATTTTAGTGATACCTAGAAGTATTACCTGAGGATTGGGTGTTGAGAATGTGCTTATATATACTGTGATATATATATTTTTCTATATGTTCAAATGTTTTTCCTATTATCCAACTATCTAACCTTACATGTTTAATTGTATTCCATGAGTGATACTTGGATTCCCATTGTTGGAATGCCTTTGACGGGCTGAGTGGGATATTTATTTAAGTGCCCTGAGTGATACTTTGATTCCTGTTGTAGGATTTCCTTGGATAAAATCAATGTGTTATTATGTTATGAATCATGACTGATACATGGATCTATTACAAGGATACCAAGGACAAGATCAATGGTTTTTTTGTTTAAGACTTAGTCAAAACATTGATTTAGTCTAGAGAGGCCATGGAAGGGATCACTGACTGATTATAGTTATACCATGAGTGACACTTGGATCTAGTTGAGGGATGACTTGGATAGTCCCAGTGGGTGAAAATTGATGTGATCAGAGTGATACTTGGATCCAGATAAGGTATTTCTTGGATGGTCTCAGAGGGCTGATGACTTCCATGCCTTGAGTGATACTTGGATCCAGATGAGGTATGCATTGGACAAGCTCACAGGTTGTATGTTCTATGATCAGAATGACAAGGCTCTTTCAGATCTGTTACATGAATCGAGGGGTAGAATGGAATCTCCCCAGATGTCTGGACAGTTCATATGGACTATTTCTTGATAGGATTGACCATCTATAAATAGAATCCTTATTTTTGTGACTGGAGTTGAGTATGTGAGAAAATAGGGTAGGATGAGTATCCTCCTGTGGTGGCGTACCTTTCTCAGAGCCTTTAATGCCTTTGGATAAAGAAGGTATATATCAATTGGGATTATGGACCCATAGATCAAATTGATGTTACATGGCTTGAGCGGCATGATGTCCATCTCAATTCCATTGCATAGGATATCTTGGCGATCAGGATTATAAACCCAAGTATCAACTATTGATGTGGTTTCATGTTATTTGATTCACATACTACTGAATATTCATATCTATGTACATATGTATAGGTATGGTACTATATAGGTGTATATATATAGTTATGTACATACATGGTGGCACTTTCCAAGTTGACAGGGATTATATACCCTAGGTTTGACTGTGATATCACATTGGTTTTTCTTATCGTTTTCTTGTGCCTTAACTTGGTAGAGGACATTGTTTGCATACACCTTTAGCAGTATAGTTAAAAGTTTCTTTTCGGGGTGGCCTAATGAGATTCATTCTCACCCCTTCATGTTAACTTCAATATACGTGTAGAACTTATGTCTAATTTTTTGGTTGATCATGATTTTCATGGTGGATAGGGATGAGGACTAGGGTTGCATGGTCGATCAGAGCTTCTCTAGTGGGTTCTTTTTATCGGGCTTTCATATTTTGATGGTGTCTAAAGACTGGGTACGTGGTATGGATTAAAGTTGGTAGTAGATCCCTATGTTTTACTTTCAGTTTCTTTTGTACTTTTTTATCTTAATGATCGGCCAAGTGGGTGGCCAATGTTGTTTTCTATTTCATAACTATTTAGGCTTTTACATCATTTCTTTTATTATTACAGCATGTTCTATTTCAGTTGTTTACTGCTTTGGCACTATGTTTACTTTCAAATTTGTATGATACTTAGCTAGTTTTCCACTATTAATTACTCTTATATAAGAGAATAGTCTCCCCACTATCAATCCCTTGGACCTCATTGCTAGTGGAAAGCCTCTATCGTACGTGGAGGTTCACTTGAGGCCTTATAACCCACCGGCTCAAAGAGCCTGTTTAGTGGAATACAGGTCGGGTCGTTACAAATTGGTATCAGAATTGGTTATTTTCCTGGTATGTGCTATTTGGGATACGGTAGATAGGATTATTAGGAATTTTTTGGAACTTGTGATGTATATCATATTTGTGCATCAAAAACACTTATTACGGTAAGAAGTCCTGGTTTCTAGGGGTTTGGGATTGTTTTTCTGAATTTAGATGTTATAATTGTATATAATTTTGCCTTGATCTACACACATGTTGTGTGTATGTTATGATTTACTGTCGATCTATGGCTCTTGGAAATTGGCAATAGGACAGGGATGGTTTTTTATTCTTGTCCGGAAAAGGTAATAGGAATCTCATACATCATATTTGGCACATAGGATTCAAATCATATTGGCATGATAGTGTGTGATTTTACTAACGATTGAGGCTTTTGGGACTATATACATATATATTTCACTCTAATGGTAGGTTATGTGGATCTTGGTTGTGAATTTTGGGTTTGAGTCTAATGAATCAGTCCCCAAACACGGGAGGTGTAGTGACCTAGTAGGTCGATATGGAATGTGATTTATTTTTTATGAAACCCATGTAGGGTGTTGTTACTCAGGATTTTGGTTATCTAGTCAGATCATTGAGTACGATGTCGATAGATACCAGGAATTTTCTTACAAACTAAACTTCCATGGGGTATTACCATATAAGGATTCCTGGTGAGTGTCCATTTAGTTTCTCTTTTATGTTGGTTTTGTAACCTCCTAGGAGTAGTTGTTTCTTAGGATACTTAGAGAGGATTAAGGGCCCTTGTAGGCCATGCTTTCCTTTTTTTCCTTCATAGGTCATTGTGATGTTTACCTTCTATTGAGGGGTTGGATCTTTTAGGCTAGGTGGTTGGACATTGTGATCCATTTTTGAGGATTTTATGTAGGACTAGATGAGATACATAGAGGCCCTTAGTTCGACTCGGACCTTTGTAGGTTGACATCTATTTTTTTCAAGTGAAACCTGCATGATAGGTTGGCCTGTGTTTTTTGTGGGACCTTTTTGGTAGTGATCTTAGTTTTATTCTCATCTTGTGATCAGTGCATGGTGGATGATGAAATTTTCATTGTAGACATGTTTATGCCTTAAGTTTTAATGAAAGACCTAGTGTGCTTGTTTTTCTAGACTAGTGTGACAGGAAAGACTATTTGAGTCCCTCACCTAGTCGACTAGTGTTTTCCTATTTCCAATGTAGTCAGATCATGGGTATAATCCCATGACTGGAATGATGTTTTGTTTACATGTTATGTGATAATGATACATGCTGGTTATGCATGGTATCATTTGAATCTAAATCGGTGAGTGGTCAAGTGAAAGACGAGGACCAATGTTTTAAGACTTATCGTGGGATTGGACCCCGTAAGTTGTGTTTTAATTTCCATCTATGGTAGAGGTGACATCATGAAATGTTGGGGTACCATGAGACGATTGGCCAGTGGCTGAATCCTAGTCAAGTTTTGACGGGATGTGAGTGCGGCTCAAAGAGAGATGTATAAACCTTGGTGGAATCTTATTTTACTCCAATTAGAGATGATCATGCACTATCTTGATTCATATTGAGTATTATGAGGGAGCATCAGCCCACTAAAAAGATATTTTTCATCTAAATTCTCTTCCCTAGGGGAGGAAGAAACCTGTAGAGGTTGTGCTCGAAGAGCATTATAAGGTAATCTATATAGAGGGGAGAGCACCATTGGCCCTTGGAGGCTAGTTAACCTCATTTTCAATTGATCTTTGGCAATTTCTGGGATCCATTGTGCTCAGATTTTGGTTGTGAGATGAAGATAAATATATTCCTATGGTGGGGAGTACTAGATTAGTCGTAGTTTGACGTATTCCATGTAGGAAATGGTTGTTAGTGCCATGAGGGTGGTCTTTATACAGTCCAGATAGCTTGGTTTTGTAGATTCTCAGGTTGATAGCATATTTTTTCATCCTTTCACCATGATTCTTAGGGGACGAGAAGGATTATAGGGAGGATTTTGTATGAACCTATGTTTTTTAAGACTGCTGTTTTGAGAAAAAAATCTTTTAGATGCTTATAAAGGGGTAAAATGGTATTTCCACCTAGAATATGTAATCAGATAATTTTTATGACCACTCCATTGGTCCTAGAAAATGATATTTACCTTAGGACTGATGTTCGGTATAAATCCGAGCTGTTCAAATGTTGGCAGAATAATTACTATTTAGTATTTAATAAATTAAATATTAAATTATTATCATTGGTTAATTTAGTGTATCATTTGAAAGGAGTGTTGCATTGAGATTTTTTATCCACCATTGAGTTTAAAATGAGCAGTTTTTTCTAGGATAGGCATAAACTCATGTTGGGTGCCGGGGCCGGGCTGAGCCCCCATTTCTTCTATTTCTTTTATGTTTTTCTTACACCTTATTGTAGACGGATCCTGTGAAGATCCTCATTTTTCTTGACCTAATATATAAATCTTAATAGAGAAATAAATATAGGGATGAGAAGAGAGGTGTCGTCATGAATCCCTCAATGCCCTGATTTGGCATATGGAGAATGTAGACAGTGAAATCAGAAGAAGCTTTGGTGGTTTCTACCCAAAGGTAAACCATTTTTAATATTTAACGCAAATCCCCATTAAACATTTTGTTTCAAGTTTTTATAGCCTTTTTATGATTTATTATGTCCTCTTAAGGCTAGATCTATTGTTTTGGTGGTGAAAACGTGTGTTTTGGGGGATCCAAGGGTTTTCCTGTTGGGAAAACTAGGTTACACAAATTGTGGTCTAGGGGAACATGCCATGTGTTCATCCCATTCAGGGAAGACAAAGTTTCAAGGGGTAAACATCGTGTATGAGTTTTACATGTCATGTACTTGTACTGATCCATATAGTTGAGTACCCCAGAAGTTCTACCTATGTAGGGGTACATGGATGTGTTGGAGTACACATACAGAAACTGTGTAGGATATCACACTGTGTAAAAGTACACGGCCTAACAAGTATCCTACTAGACTGGTTAAGGGACACATGAATATACCCCATGTCAGGTACACATTATGTACTCACCTTACACGTTCTGTGCCTGGGGTATTAACATGCCCAGGCTGGAAGACATACATTCCCATGTGGTGTGATGGAAGTACATGTTGTGTACCGAGGTTACACATCATGTACTGCCCTTTCTCAACCCTTTGAGGGTTTTTCATATCTTGTCTCCTCAATTTTATATTTTAACCTGTGAGTAGTCCATTATGAGTAATTTTCCATATAGACAACGATGGTGAAACCTATAGAGCATTCAGATGACTCCTGATTGGTGTTTTGGGACTTCTATCTAAATGGAGGGGGCATTCCTTCAATTATCAAATTCAATTCTCCCTTGAGGGTGATACTTGGTGTGAATGATAGGTTTTGTGTTCAGAGAATCCTAGTTGAGACTTGTTCTAAGATGATTTATGAGCTATCTTCTAGGACCTATGTTTTTAGGAAATTCCTCTTATGAGTTGTTCCCTTCTGTCCTATGAGGTTGTGAGACCTATTTCTCCAAGGATCTACAAAGGGATTCCATTTCATACATGCTGGTTTAGGGATTCCGGTGTAGGATCCCTATACCTATTTACTATTTTCAGGATCCCTGCTATTGGATGCCTCTATTGTTATCATATGGGGATCTCGTGTAGGATATATCCTACAAGGTCCCGAATCCAGATGCTACTAAACATGTTCCCCATACCTGATTGACCACTTGGCCTCAAACGAATTTCCCCAAATTCCAGAGGCTGTCGACTAGCAGTGATAGCCTAAGGTTTGATAGTAGGGAAACTCTGCCATCAATGGAAGTGTTTAACACATCAGAATAAATAATATACAATATCATAATTTGTAAAAAACATACAAATAAAATAAATAGTGGAAGATTGATAAGATAAATAACCAAACATTGTTCCATACAAAAGATGATACAGCATGTTATATGTTTTTAGAAAGCAGCCAAAACTAGTACACTTTAGTAATACATAATATATGAGTAAAAATAATAGAAGAAAGAAAATGGATTTGGAAGCATCGCAAGCCTCATCTTGGTCCCATGCTCTTTTACTCATGAGCATCACATCAAGTACCTATAGTATAGGACTTGCCCTGATCAACACCTGCAATCATATAATCTGTTTGGGCCCAAAAGCAAGACCCAAAAAAGGTGTGAGAATAAATCGCAATAGAAAACCACCCATGGTTTGTGCCAATTTATCAGTGGATATATATAATACGCATTGTATAGTACTAAAATCATTAAACTATTTGTACTCAAAATAAAGCACAATAGATGTCTCAAAAGACAATTTAAACAAATATAAGTGCAAACCATATCCAATCTTGTGATTTGTCTTGGTAGACATGTTACAAGTCATCCATTTCATTATTCAGGTCCATTGGATTATATATAAAAGTCTCAAAGTCTGGACTAGGCCTGAAAACCCCCCATATAAAGGTAACTATTAACTCATGAAATAATAGTTATTTAATCATTTTCCAATAGATCAAGTCCTGGTTATCCCTCAATAGATCCTAGGTTTGCTTGGAAATTTAAATAAGACTAAATGAGCCTGACCACCCTACTTGTGGCTCACTCACGGCCTTTATATAATTAACCTCTAGATCCATTTCATTATCTTTTATCCAAGAAAATGGTTCACCCAAGGTATATAAGATGATATTAGTAATATGAGCCTGAACTTTTCATTTAACCAAGATTGTGGTTTGCCCATTGCTAATTACACCCTTTTATAATATAATTCAATTACACATTACATCTAAAATGAAATACATGTGAAATAAACTATCCTACTAGTTTAACATAATCAACTCACATGGGCACAATTTACATAATAACAAACACATGTAAATTAAACTATTACATTGATGAACAAGGGAAACTCACCTGGAAAAAACATATAACAAGCCTATTATGCAATTTAAAAATTTTTAATGCTTAAAATAACAAGTATATCATGTGTAAAATTCATATAATGAGAAATATATTTTTTACAAACCAAGAATGGTAATTCAAGTCAAGCCTCATAGGAATTCTTGTCCAAATGGCCATCCATGGGTGACACATCCATGGGGTGGCCCTAAATCAAGGTTCAAAACCCTGCCCATAATTTCAAATCATCAAATTAATTACCTAACCATTAATAGTCTATAGAAATGTTTATTATTTAATCAAGAGACACCCAAAATGATGGCATGTGTCACTCTAACATATATAATCAAATCAAAAATCAAAAAAAGGAACAAGACCACCAACCTCGTGCTCGTATGGCTCTCCTCATCTAGTGTCAATCTTCAATTTGACCTAAATCAGAGTAGATATAAAAATGAGTAAAAATTCTTAACTTTTATAACTCAATTGAGAGAAAAAATCAAAAATAAAGGCTCAAACATAATAGATCACTCACCGAGTGGATTCCAATGGATATTAAGGTGTCGAATTGGGCATTAGGTGGAGAAATTGGAGGAAATTTCCCATTCAGATTTCCTGGGGTGTGTTGTTCGTCAAAGAGAGTTTGTTTTGGTCTGTCTGAAAAAATGACACTACTACCCAACTTAATAATTAAAAAAAGTACATGGCATGTATCTAAGAATACATGTTGTGTCCGTAAAACTCATGGACAGACCATTACATGGTCGTGTACTGGGATTACATGGTTTGTGTCCCTACATATACAGCATGTACGTAAAAGTACACAACATGTAGTCCCCAGTCATGTTGTGTAATAGGACTGTATCTAGCCCTTAAACTATTTCTTCCCATTTTTATAAGTATAAAATTAAAGGAAAAGATCTGAACCTCATAAGAAGAATTTGGTTCTTAAGAATTTCCTCCCTTGATGAAATTTGTCCCCAAATTTCCCTTCCAAGGGTGATGAAGAAATATATAATAACAACTATGGTCACTGTGATCGTACATCTCTCTCCCTCTCCCATGTCTCTTCTTGCACTTGGTCGTGCTACCATATCACACGTACTAAAGGAATAGATCATCCATGGATAACCTTTGTGATGTGATCCACAAAATGAATGAGATTCTCTTTAAAGGATGCATCTTCTTGCCACTCCACTTCCTTGGACTAAAAGTTGTGAAACGTGTCCAAAATATAATGTCGCAACTGTGAAATGTGGAAGATGTCGTGAATATACTTGTACATCTGAGGTAATTACATTTGATAAGCAATTTACCCAACCCTCTCTAGAATATGAAATAGACCATCGTATCATGTAGAAAGATTACCCTTTATTGTGATCCTCTTGTGTCTAAACCTCAGTGCAACATGTAGGAAAAATTTATCCCCAACCTTGAACTCCAATGTTCATTGACTACGATTGACTTATGATTTCTGATGAGACTGTGGAGTTTCCATCCTCTTTAAAATCAACTAAGCCTGCTAAATGGTCTCCTATACAAGATGAGGTCCTAACATCACTAACTCTCCTACCTCCAGCCAACATAGGGGTGATCGGTATGACCTACTGTACAAAGCCTCATATGGATCCATTTGAATAGTATCATGGAAGCTATTTTTGGAAGTGAACTCAAAAGGGATATGTGTGTCTCCCAGGATCCCCTAAAATCTAGGATTCATGCCTGAAGCATGTCCTCCAGCACCTGAATCATGTGCTCTGATATTCTATATATCTGGGGGTGTTAATCTATGCTTAGAAACACCTGTGTAGCCAAATCCCTCTATAGCCCTTTCCAGACACAAGAAGTAAAATGGGTGTCCCTATCTGAAATGATAAAATGAGGAACCCCATGTATTCATAAAAAATCTCAGATGTACAACCACCCAAGCTCATCAACATTGAAGGTTTCTTCGATTGGATGGAAATTTGAACCCTTTGTAAGACTATCAACCACAACCCATACGGCGTTATTACCTCGGGGTAACCTCGGAAAACTTATCACAAAATCCATCATGACATCATTCCATTTCCACTTTGGAATGGGTTGTTATTGAAAAATTAAAACTTTTATTTGGTGTTTTGACATCACCTAATAATAGGTGGAACATCTCATGACAAAACAAGATACATCTCCCTTCATACCTGGACACCAGTATAGATGATGTAAATCCTGATACATCTTAGTGACACCAGGATGCACTGCCAAAATTGAAGCATAAAAATCCGACATCATCTCCTATCAAATTTATAATGAACCCCATATGCAACCCTGTAATAGGATAACCTCATCTTAGCCTATGTTCCAATCAAGAGTAGAGTCCTCTCCTGACATATTCTCCCGTAGAACTAGGCCTTCATAATCCGATACCATCCTTATGTTTACTCTGTCCAATAAGCTATAGGTAATAACTATGGATGTAAGAAAAGTCTTCCCCTACTTATCGTTAACCTATATATGAATCTCGAAGAAAAACTCCATCAACATCCACTTGCTACTTCCCTACTCCACTTCCTATATCTGAGTCCTTCTACTCAGTGCATCATCAATTGTAATGCCTTTCCCAGGCAGGTGGGTAAGCTCAATGACAAAAGATTGATGGTATTCCACCCACCTTCACTACCTAAAATTCATATCATGTTGGGTAAATATGTAATTGAGACTTTTGTGGTCTTTGTACACCACAACCCCCCCCCCCCACAACAAGTAATGTTTCCAACAGTGTAAGGCATGAGAAACTGTGGCTAACTTATGATCGTACGTCAAGTAGTTCCACTCATATGGCCTCAACATCCAAGACCCATATGTAACGACTCGATCCCAATACCTAATAACTACTCCCAACCCAATACCTGATGTTCCATAGTACACAGTGTAACTTCATGCTAGGTCTGGAAGAACTAGTATCGGTGCGGACGTTAATCTTTCTGTCAGCTTCAGAAAGGTTGTCTCGTAAGAATATGACCATACATATTTCACACCCTTCTTTTCCAAGCCCTTCATCAGCAGTGTTAGGAATTATAAGTCTTTTATGAAACACCTGTATTAACCAAACATCCATAGAAAACTCTACTTCTCAAAGACGTTCTCGGGATTCTCCTAGGTAACTATTTCTCTGACCATCTTTGAGTTCACTTATAATCCTGTCTCCAAGATTACGTGAACCATGAAATGAGTTTTATCCATCCAGAAGTGGCACTTTGTAAGTTTATCATATAACTGATTCTATATCATTGTACTCAAAATGATCTCGAGATGGTTGGCATGGTCATATCGATTGTGATAATACACCAAGATGTTGTCCATGAAAACCAACACAAAATAATCTAAGTAAAGATGCAAAACTTGGTTCACCGATGCCATGAAAACTGCTTGTGCACTTGTGAGACTAAACGACATAACAGGATACTCAGATAGACCATACTTTCTATGAAATGTTGTATGAGATACGTCTGTAGGTCAAACATGCACCTGGTGATAACCAGATCATAGGTCAAACTTTTAGAAAACCCAAGATCCCTAGAGCTGGTCAAATAGATCAACTATCCTTAGTAGAGGATACTGGTTCTTAACCATCATCTAGTTTAGATTTTGATAATCCACCCATAGCCCAAGGGTACCATTCACCTGTTTTACAAAAATGACTGGGGAATCCCAATGAGAAGTATTAGTTCGGATGAAACCCTTAGCCTCCAAATCCTCTAGCTGCCTCTTGAGCTCTTGAAACTCTATTGTAGTCATCCTATAATGATGAATGGATACCGTTGCAACCCCTAGTACTAGATTGATAGAGAACTCTATCTCTATTTATAGAGTAAAACATAAAAACTCATCTGGGAAGATTTCCAATAAACGATCGACCACTAGAGGAAAATCCATCTGACATGTCCCTTGGTCATCTAGATAAAAATTGTCAATCTGTGTTTTCATCCAACTCAACACACGATGCTCAAGTCTAGATCGGATCACCAATACATCCCAGTCACCCTTGTGTAGAAACGATCTACCCTTTGGTGACGAAAACTCACCCTCTAGTGATAGCAATTGACAAAGGCTTGAAAGTATAATAACCAGTCCATTCCAAGTATGACGTCAAAGCCTGTCATCTCAAGGACATAGAGATCCCAAACATAGTGACACCCACCAATCTCAAGGGGGAACTAATTTCACTATCGAACTCCTACCGTTATAATACCTAACAGAGTTTCTAGTTTCATATCATCATCATATCTAAAAACAAGGAGCCTCAGGCTCTCGACGACATGCGTAAATATGAAACAATGTGAAGACCCTATATCAAAGAGTTAAAAAGATAAAATAGAGGTGACTAGAATAGTATCTATGATAGTAGATGTTCTAGTATTCTTCCCCTACTGGGTCTATTGCACTGCATAATTCTGACCTATACCGCAACCTGGAGACACTGCCTGGATACCCTGAGTTGACACGTACTACTGTTCCTAAAATCCTGGGGTATGGCTACCACGACCACAAACACCACCACTTCTTGATCATCCTGACGTATTCTAGTTCCCTGTTTGGTGAGAAGTTGATGACCCTACACCAGAACACATAGTTGGTTCAGACTCTCTCTTACTAAATGCTAGTGTAAATGTCCTATAGGAATGTTTTAAATGTCCCATATTGTCATAATCGCAGCACTCTACTAGGTCCATTAGGCACTAAGTTCTACTATGCTCAATTCTTTTTCATCGAAATCATATCACCTAGATTCCAAAAGATATGTTCTGTGTAATATATTATCTACTTGTAAACTCCATATGATTCTTCTTGCTACTGGTCGAAAAAGTACAAGATCTCAGTGTCAAACCTCCCTAGCTCGCACCTCCAGATTCCCTATGATTCTACTCGATAATCATTACCTGATTCTCTATAGCAGATATGGTAGTTAGCCAGAAGATATTAACCTGAAATTGGATTTCATACCTAAGACCATCCTCGAATCACCTAGCCTTTAACAGATTATCATCCATCATAATAGGTGCAAAGAACTGGAGCTCAGTAAAATGGGTAGAATAATCCTTAACTGATAGAGAGACCTTCTCTAGATGCATAAACTCATGGTATTTGCTATACTTTAACGTATCAGGATAGAAGAGTCATAATAGACTGTCTAAAAATATTCCCATGCCATGTCCCACTGATGATATGTCTGTTTGGTAACATCCCACCACCTCTTAACAGAATCACGCAACATATAAGTCACGAGATTTAACCTCCTTTCAAGAGGTGTATCCAGATTCTCGAAGATCAATAACAGGGGCTCTATACATGACTCTTCAGCTTGTAGCATGTCCACTCTAGAGAACACGGGTGGATGCTGCTACTGGAATAGTCGTTTCAGTTCTTCCATAGACCTGACAAGCTATGATGCTCCCCGAAAGGTCTGCATGATTCTCATAAATCCTTCATAGAAAATTGCATCGACACCTGTGTCTGGTATAATAGTTGGTGCTTCAACTAGCATTACTGGAGGGTCCAATGGTATCCCATGGCCTACCACCTCTTAGGTATGGTCATCTTCACTCTCTTGGCGCACAACTATAGGTCATCGAGGAGGTATGAACAACAAAATCTATATCCCATGGCTGAAACATGATCCACCAAATTCTGATCCAAGAGGGCCCATACTTCTCATGGACTAATGATTGGTGTCCATCCAATTCAACCAAAACATGTACCAATACACCTATCACAACAACATGCATATCTATCGTGGTACTTATTTCAATAGCACCCATATCTAGAATAACATCTATCACAACAACATGAAATCAGTAATGCTCTCTAAATAGCATAAAAAGAATGAAAGGCATGTGATTTCTAACAAGTTACTATATGATGCATGAGATGGCATACCCTCATATCATTGGTTTGAAACAAAATAAAACCACAATGATATCAATAATAACATCCCAGAATAAGTTCATCACACAACAGTGAAATTGAATTAACTATAATAGCTCAAAATCCAAAATCACAATTCAATTAGAGTAAATTTAGATTTTCCCTATACATGGTGTAACTAATCTCAGGAATACCTAAGTACCAAATTACATTTCGTTTATATAGTCTCCAAATATTATATAAAACCAAGAAAGCAATTCTCTAATACCACATTGTAACATCCCAGATCTGGATGCTAGTAAACTGGTTCCCCGTACACGGTTGTCCACATGGCCTCAAGCGCATTTCCCCAAATGCCAGAGGCTAATGACTAGCAGCAAGGGAATAAGGTGTGATAGTGGAGAAACTATTCCCTCATTGGTATAGTATAAAATAGAGGAATAAATAATATATAATAGCATAATAATTAAATAACATACATCGAAAATAAATAATGGAAGACTAATAAGATAAATAAACAATCATCATTCCATAAAAAAGATGATGTAGAATGTTATTTGTTCTAAGAAAGAAGAAAAAGCAAGTACACTATAGTAATACACAATATATGTCTCAAAGGAAAAAAAGAAGAAAAATTGTACTAGGAAGTATCACAAGCCTCAGCTCGGTCCCATGCTCTCCTACTCCTAAGCAGCACATCAATTACCTGTAGTAGGGCGCTTTCCATGATCAACACCTACAATCATATAATCTATTTGAGCCCAAAAGCATAACCGAGATAGTGTGTGAGATTGAATCATATTAGGAAACAACCCAAGGTATGTTCCAATCTATCCAGGGATATATATATATAATAGGAAGTGTACAATAGTGAAAGCCATAAACTATGGGTACTCAAAATCAAGCACAATAGATGTCTCAGAAGACAATGTAAACATATATAAGTGTAAACTGAATCCAATATTGCTCTTTGTCTTGAAAAAAGGGTCATAAGTAATCCATTTTATTATTCTAGTCCATTGGATTCTATATAAAAGTCATGAGGTCTGGCCTAGGCCTGAAGACCCCCTGTATAAAGGTAATCGTCAACTCATTACATAATAGTCATTTCACCATTTCTTAATAGATCCTGGCCTGGGTATCCATCAATAGATCCTAGTTTCTGTCAGTATTTTAAATGAGAGTCAATGAGCCTGACAACCTTACTCATGGCTCGCTCATGGACTTTACATAATTAACCTATTGAGATCTTCTATATTATTTTATCTAAGACAATAGTTCACCAAAGTTATATAAGATGAAATTAGTCACCTAAGCCTGACCTTGTCTTCTAACCACGAATATGGCCCACCCATTGCTAATTATGTCCTTTTATAATTTAATTAAATTAAACATTCCATATCAAAAGAAACACATTTGAATTACACTATCACATGGATTTAACATAATCAACTAACATAGGAACAATTTACATAATTACCAACACATGTAAATAAAAATATAAAATGTCTGAACAAGGGTAACACGTATGGGAAAAATATATAGAAATCCTACTATAAAATTTAATCATTTAAAAAGATTAACATAACTAGTATCTCATGTGGTAAATTCATATAATGATAAATACATTTTTAACAACCCATCAATGGGAATTCAAGTCAAGACTCATAGTCATTCTCGGCCTAATAGTCATCCAAGGGTGATGAACCCATGGGGTGGCCCTAAATCAAGGATCATAACCCTAAACATGCTTTCAAATCATCTAATTAATTACCTAATCATCAATATGAAATAGCAGTGTTTATTAAATAATCAAGAGACACCCAAAAAGTTGGCGCACAACACTTTGGAATATATAATCAACTCAAAAATTAACAAAAGGAAAATTACAACCTACCTTGTGGTCATATGAATCTCTTCGTCTAGTGTCAATCTTTGATTCGACCTAAATCATAGTAGATCTACAAATTGAGTAAAAAATCTCAATATTTGATAACTCAATCATGCGATAAAATCCAGAAGAAATTCTTAAAATGAATATAGAACACACCGAGGAGATTCCAACAGATCTCACAGTGTTCTAATTGGGAGTCATATGATGAAACATAAGGCAATTTCCTATTTGGATTTCATGGGTGCACGACTCACAACAGGGGGTTCATTTCTACCCATCTACAAAAATGATGCTACTATTCGACATGCTAATTAACAAAAAGTACCCAGCATGTACTTAAGACTACATGCTGTGTCTGTAAAACTCATTTCTAGACCATTACATGGACATGTATTGGGATTACATGGAATGTATCCCAACATACATAGTGTGTACATAAAATTTCCCATCGTGTAGTCCCTGATCACGTCATGTAACAGGCCTACAACCATCCCTAGACCTCTTTTCCCCATTTTCATAAGTATAACCTAAAATTTAAAGATCCTACCTCAAAGGAAGAACTGGGTTCTTACTCATCTCTTGCCTTTACAGTTAGGGATCTCATGTAGTATACCTTCAATCATGTTTACCCAGAGGATTCAAAGTACTATGCCTCTTACTGTTAGATTTTAGGGACCCAATGAGCGCCCATTTTTTAAAATAACCTGAGTTATACATTGGTTTTGGGTAGAGATGGTGTTTGGGTGTCACCATAGAACCTATACCAAACTGGTAAGCCCATGGGGATATGGCTGGAGTGTTGGGTTGGGAATTCGAGCCACCCTCACTCATTTGTTTATTCATGATGTTGTTTTTGTTGATGTAGAGATATTTTTGAGAGGTGCTTCCTGTTTGGTGGTTGTTGAGCCTAATGAGAGGACTTTTTCTTCTTTTGGTATTCCCGAATGTTCTTCTTGGGATATATTTTTCTTTTTGGGATGCATAAACGTGATTCCCTGGGATTTATCTTCTTAGCCATGTAATTTATGATATTTTAGCAATACCCATAAGTATTACTTGGGACTTGGGTGTTGAACCTGAATGTATATATATTCTGATATATATTTTTTGGGATGTCCAAATGTGTTTCCTAGTATTTGTATGTTGAGACTTGCATGTTTAATTGTATGACCTGAGTGATACTTAGATTCTCGTCGTAGGAATTCCTTGGATTGGATCAGGGGAATATTTTTAAGTGCCCTAAGTGATAATTATAATCCTATTGTATGAATTCCTTGTACAGACTCAGTGGGTTATTATTTTATAAACCTTGAGTTATACATGTATCCAGTATAAGTATGTCATGGATGGGATCAATGGTTGTTTAGGTTTAAGTCTTTTTAGAATCATGAATCTAGTCCAGGGATACCATGGATGGGCTCAATGGATTATTATAGTTATACCCTAAGTGATACATGGATCTAGTTGAGGGATTCCTTAGTTGGGATCAGTGGGTGATAACTGATGTTTTGTGAGTGATACCTGTATCCAGATGAGGGATTCCATGGATGGGATCAGATGTTTGATGAATTCCATACCTTGAGTGATACTTGGATCAAGATGAGGGATGCCTCAAATGGGATCACTTACTGGATGTTCTATAATTGGAATGAGGATGATATTATGGATTATTAACATGACTCCAAGGGTAGCATGGTATGACCAAGGATTTATGGACGGTTCCTCCAGATTCTTTCTTGATAAGATTGAACATTTGTATATGAAATTCTTGCCTTTGTTATTAGAGGAGAGTATGTGAGAACCCAGGGTAAGATGAGTATCCTCCAGTGATGATGTTGCTTGCATAGATACTTTTTTGTTATTGGCTAAAGCAGGTATATTTTGATTAGGTTTATAGACCCAGAGATCAAATTGATGTTACATGGCTTGAGTGGAATGATGTCCACCTCAATTACATTGAATATGATGTCTAGGAAATCGGGAATATAGACCCAATGTTTGACTACTAAAGTGGTTTCATGTTATATGATTCAAATACCAATGAATATTCAAATTTATGTATATATGTATTGGTATGGTACTATAAATGTGTACATATATAGTTATGGACATCCATGGTGGAACTTTCCAAGTTGAAAGGGATTAAGAATCCTGGATTTGATTGTGGGCTCGGGTTGGTTTTTCTTACCATTTGTTTGTACTTCAGCTAGGCCAAGCACATTGCTTTTGCATACACTTTTAGTAGCACAGTTACAAGTTTCATTTTGGGGTGGCCTACTGAGATTCTTTCTCAACCCAGAAGATGCACCTCAGTTTATGTGTTGACCTTATTTCTGATTTTTTTAGGTTGAGAACAAGTTGTGAAATGTATAGGGATGATGTCCAATGATGAAATTTTGATAGGAGACACTTGAGTGGGTTATTCTGATCACGTTGGTACACTTCAATTGTGTCTGGATAGTGGGTATGTGGTGTGGCTCAAATTTTATTGTACAAACCTATATTTGTTTACATTCACATTCATTTGTACTTCTGTATTAGTATGGTGAGAACAGTGGGTGACCAGTGTTGAATTGTATTGAATAGGTGTTCAGGATTTCACATCATTTCTTTTATTATTATAGAATGTTCTATTTAAATTTTTTACTTATTCAGCACTATGTTTACTTTCCACTATGTATGATACTTAGTTAATTTTCCGATGTTTCTTACTATGGTATGAGGGAAAACTCTCACCACTATCACACCCTAGGTCTTCACTTCTATTAGGCAGCCTCTAGAATACGGGGAGGCATGCTTGAGGCCTTGTAACCCGCCAGCTCATAGCACTAGTTTAGTGTCATCTGGGTTGGGGTATTACAATATTTTTTATTCACATATTTCATAGATTTATTTTTACTGAACTTTAAACCAACAAGAATAGGTGTAGAAATTTATTTAGAATCTTACATTCCAAAATCTTTAAAAAATTACCTAGTGTACTTATTTTGAGATAGAAAAATGTATTTCTCCCAATGTTAGAATTTTAATAAAATAAATATGCTTAATTTTTTTAGGATTGACAATTCAAAATTATTCTTCATTTCCTTACCAAATTCTTTATGAAATTTTTCTCTATCTCCTATAGGAATTATATCATCAACATAAATAATGATAACAAGGGTACATAAGTCCATATATTTCATATATAGGTTATTTTAACATTCCCTTTATAAAAGTTTATCTTTTTCAAAAAACTATCATGTTTTTGAATACTAGGATTGGGGATCCTATTTCAACTGATAAAAGGATTTTTTAACATTAAAACGTTGGTTTCATATTTATTAATTATAAACCCAAATGATTTCTAAATTTAAACTTCTTCCTAAATCTCCTCATTTAAGATATATTACATTAAATCCATCTCATAAATTTTATAAAAATGATGTGCATTTATTTCTAAGAACATTATTATAGTTTCCAAAATAGAATCAATGGAAAATAATTTCCTCAAAATCCACACCTTCCACATGTGAATAGACTTTACAAACTAGTTGATCTTTATTTCTTAGAATTTATCCATGATCATTCATATTATTTCTAAAAACACATTTTTTCCATTGATATTATTTCATATTTATATTGGAATAAGTTCCCAAGTTTCAGTTTTCTCAATCTAGTATGACTCTTCATTCATAGAATCTACTCATTCATTATGTCCATCTTCTTTAAAAACTGATTCTTGTTTAACATATGAGATGACTGATGTCTAATTTTTAAATCTCAAATTTCATTTAGTTTGAACTATGATTTTTTGATTTCTAATAACTTTTTTGGATTCAATTTTTTTTATAGAGTATGAAATTCCAACGTTTTCCTTCCTATCTCACTTTCTTCACTACATGATTCTTAGGAATATTTAGTCACCTAATTTGGTCTAGTATCATCTTCATTTTTTAGTTTCGTATGAAATATTAAAATTATCTTTCATAAAATTTTCAATGAACTTTGTTAAGGATATTAAATTTTTCATAACTATCACATCATATGAATCCATAAAATTTTATAATTTTTTTTACATCATTTATAACTCCTTTCATTAGGTGAATATTTAATGAAAATTCAAACCTCATCCTTTTCATCATATTTTGGAAGATCTAGATTCTGGATATTTAATAAATAGAGAGTTCTAAAAACCATGAAATATTTCACTATTTTTTTTATTATAAAATATTTCATTTGAATCTATTTTGGGTTATGTCTTTAACCAAAATTTGTTTTTTACATGTATGACAATAAAAATAACTTCTATCTTCGAAAAACATAAAAAAAATTTATACTACCAATATACTTTTTCCCATTTAAAAAAAATATTCTATTTTTGATTTCATCTACTTCATTATATTGATTGGTGTGTGGAGAATTGTACTGAAGTTTGACTCTAGGGTTATTTAGAAATGATTTGAAAATATAGAATGTGTGTTCTATTCCATAATCGGTTCTCAAAATAATTATAAAAAACATTTCTCTATCAAATTTAATTATGATGAATATAAACATTTGTGTTACCACTTATTTTATCATTTAAAACATAATGTCAGTTATCCGAGTTAAATCATTATTAAAATAGTTAATGTAAAAATATTATTTTGTTCATTTACCCACATAGATCGAAGTAAATAATTTCAACATGTATTATAAACTGAATTTCATCCTTATTAGGGGTTCTACAACTCATATTTCCATTCCAAAACATTGTAAAAACATAATATTTTTTTATTTTGAATGTTATGAAGTTTATTATAGAGTGTAAATTAGATTATCTATTCCAAATTGTCTTCTCATGGTGCCTAGGTTTGTGATTCCATATACTATTTTCATCTTTAGTGATTAAATAATATGAGAAAAAAGGTACTCCCATTGGAAATAGATTCATGTTGGTTATTTATCCTCTAGTTACAACATTAACATCATCCACACTTCTGATGATAGATGAATCTTTTCTAAAAATAATTTCTTTTCCATCATCACAGTGTTGTATCACTCTAAGAAAGTTGTGTTTTAGCCCATAAACATTTAAAAAATAAATTGTTTTCTTTTTCTCAGATTCAATCTCTATGGTTATTATTTCATTTATTATTAAGGAACCATCATTTCTAAAAGTAACTACTCATCCATTATTCTTTAGAAAATTTTCCATCTTGGTTACATATTCCATAAATTTCCTCCAATAATTCAAACTGATTTTTCATTGGAATCTTTCTAACAACTTCATATTTTATTTTTACAAATTACTACATCTTAGGAAGGTTACTTTTCATCTTATATTTTTCCCAATCATTTCATTTCTGCTTCTAGGAAGAGACATTTACTACTAGTATTTTAATATTTGTGTCCATAAAATATAGAATACCAACCAAAACCATATAAATTCATTTTTCTATAGATGTACGATGTTTCCTAGTATGAATCATACTAATATTTATAACATTTTTCTAATCTTGTTTCTTCCTACTATGGGATAATTTTCTTACGTGGTATATTTTCAATTTTTGTTAATGTAATAGATTTTTCACACCCTTTCTCAAACTGTTATTTCCTTAATTTTTTTAACAGATAAAAGGCTAAAAAAATTAGATAAACATTTACATGTATTTAGTGGAGATATAACCTAATTCTTAGAATGAGATTTCATATCCTCTTGAGATGATTTTTCTTTTACCTCTAAGTCCTTGTTGAAATTTTCTTTTATATCTCCTAAGTTAATTTAAACCGAAATAAGCTTTGATTTTATTTTTTAGACCTCATATTCCTTAGATACAAGTTTTGTACTAAAATTATTCTACTATTTTACCTCAATTAGAATATTTTATTTTATGGTTTACAATCTCATGTATGAACTCATCTTCTTTTTTGATAAAATCTTTCCTTCCTCCATTATATTTTTCACTTTCTATCTTCATCAGTGTGATCACTTTGTTGATTTTATTGGTATGTTTGAGACATGTAACAAGCTCTGATATCAGCTAATATTCAATGTAATGTTCTTCACCACCTTCTTCTTATTCACTTTTTGAGGTGTCTTCCATTTTCTTAACATTTTCAAACAAGGATCTAAATCATTCTGAAATTTCAACTTCTAAAGAATTGTTTTTAGAAGACTAATATTTGACTTTCTTAATCAACATGCTTCTCTTGTTTCTAGGTAACTTTTTATTACCACCAGAATATTTTTTTAATAATTGGAGAATCTTCCAAGATATATCCAAACCCATTGATGTTTTCCATGGATTTATTAACTCTAGTAAATTATTCATCAATTGTTTCTTTGTCTCTCATTCTTATATATTCGAACATTATTCTCTATATTTTTAAAATTTATTTCTTCAATTTAATTTTCCCTTTAAAGAGGCTTTCACGATTTCTTGAATTTACTTATCTATTTTGACACCCACCACTTTTATAAATATATTTTTTAATAGAGTCCTAAAAAACATTTATATATTTTCTATAAACATAAATATTTCTCTTGTCTGTAGATTTCATGGGATCATTTTTCTCTATTGGTGGAAAACCAATTTATGTTGTATCTAAAACCTCCAACCATAGTGGAAGAAGATAGGTTATCCTTATATTCATAAACAATGATAATTTTTTCTATTGAATGTTTGAATACCTATTCTATTTATTGAATTGATATTTCCATGATAATTATTATAATAAGTTAGTATTGGATCTAATATCAATTGAACTTCCTATGGATCCTTGAACTTTTGAGAAGGGGTGTTGAGTCAATAGTGGACTTTAAAAAAATAAAATTTATGAAATTTAACCTCTCTAACATGATAGAGTTACTTTCCTATAAATTCTATAACAATCTCAAAATAAAGAAAATATGAGTAAGTAAACAAGTCATGTAATATTTATAAGCTCCGTACTAAATGTGATAACCTATATAATTTCTATAGCCACTCTTGTGGGTCAATATAAAATCACTATTAGAAATAAGTAACTACAACTTTTGATACAACTCCTATTAGAATCCTTTTATATCACATTAGGTATGATTATAATAACTCAATTTGGTTTGAAAATTTTTCTTACAAAAACATGATTTATAGGAAAAATTATGAATCTTGGAAAAATAAATCCCCAGAATTTCATATGAAGAGTTTGTCTGATTTTTAATGTTGATTAAGTTTCCATCCATTGTGCTTGTCTTCATTCAATGTTCTCCATCTAGTGCACCTCATTAACCCTATTATTATTTGTATAAAATATGTTATTTATAATTCAAAAAACCATTTTCCTCAAATTTTATGAGAAAAATCTTTCTAATTTAACATTCGAATTCTCTGAATAGAAAACTATCTTAAATTTTTTATCTAAATAAATGCCTATAATTCATTAACCCAAAAATGACATTGTTGGAAACCCACTTCTGACAAAAAATCTAAAATAGTTTTACTTTTTATATGGTGAGATATTGTTAAGTGTGGTGTACTTTTCATCCCTTTATATTGGTACTCTCATATTTAAAATAGTGGGAAACCCTTTTAATTTTCCCACACAATAAATTTCAAAATTCCAAATTTATTACACATTTTACTTTCTCTTTGATACTTATCTCATATTTAAATTTATTCACAAATATTATTTAAACTTCATGGATTCTTTAGATACTCCATCCTTCCTCAAACTTTCTTAACATGAAACGTTATGAAACTCTTTAAACATACTGATTTCCAACTATATGAAAAAATAATTGACAACAAAACCACACCATCATTCTCAAAAAAACATTTTTCCTATAATTTTTTTTCTAAATCATTATCATGAAGTTCAATATCTAATACTCCTACCTTTTCTAAAACTCTATAACCCTTATTATTAGAAACGTTTGTCCAATTAATTATTATCATGAATTTTCATTCGATATATGTTCTTTAAACAATGGTATCCAATGGAAATTCTTCAAATGAGATTCCATTAGTAAGTGATTATTCAAAACATATGAACATTACTCAGCCTAAAAAAACATTACACTTCAAAATCCATATATAACTCTCTATTCAAAATACTCAGTTCACCTTTGTCTATTTCTATTTACCCATTAGAAAAATAATTGAAAAAATTACTGAAGATTCTTTGGTACATTTTTTCTACTTATAAAGACTTTATTTTCATGCATACATCATTGAATAAATAATCTAGCTTCATGTTCTTTGAATTAACCCTTTAGTATTTTCACATAAATTCAATTTTAATTTCTAGGTCCAAATTTCATTTATTTCACATTTTATGACAATACAAAAACTCAACAACATTATTTCTTCAGAAACACAACATCCAACACTTCCAATACTCTAAAAATGTTGTTTATGATTTTCTTCATTTAGTTTTTCTGACTAAAATATAGGATTTGGATAAATTTATCATTAAATGTTTTTTTTAAAAATCATCTTTGAAATCTTCTCAATGTGTCATCTGATAATCAGTGTGAAAACATTCTTAACAAAAGTTTTTTAGATTGTGTCTGTCAGATCGGTAACTTTGTAATTCCATTTTCACATGAATCAACTTTGTTCTAGAATCATGAACTTTTCAAACATTCTAACTATAGGTTCATATGATTAATTCTAGAAATAATTTACATTAAAAAATTCACTTCCATCTTATCTGTACAAAAATCATCATATAGAGGGTTCATCCAATGATATGTTTGTACCATCCTTACTTTAGTAACTTATTCATTTTCACACCTTCATTCACTTATTTCAAATATTAAAAAAAATATTTCTGAATATTTTTTATAGAATTTTATATTTGGTTACTTCTGTATTTTCCTTCCTTTAGTAATTTCTTCACATATTTCAAAATTTAAAAATTTTCTCTATCTAGATATTTTCATCCAAAAAATCTCATTTTTGTACATCTGATAAACCATGTCTGAAACTCAACAAAATTTATCTTTTCTTCCAAAAACATGAACTTGTATCATGGATTTTACATGATGTTAGAAACCTAATAAAATATAATATCTTTATCTTACTTGTGTTAGAAATTTAATAAAATAAACCTTAATACTAGATGAATTTGATTTCATTTATCAACTTTGTGATAAAAATATATTAACCTTTTATCTCACCTGTTTTACAAAAAACCTAGGATCAAATCCGGGAATGGACTAATTTCTAGGGTACTGTAGAAGAACTGTAGCAGGGTACTATAGAAGTATTGTAGCAGTGGCAGGACTATTGCGGCAGCGACACTGTAGCGAAAGAGGCACTATAGCAGGGACTGTAGCGGTGACAGTACTGTAGCGGCCTAGGTACTATAGCAATACTATTCACCGAGGGGACCTTTGGGAAAAAAGGTATTTCAAGACTAGTATTTAGGCCACTTGGCCTTAGGCCTTCGGTCTATGTTAGGGGTCTCCCTCTACCCAGTCTAAAGAGGACGTTTCTTTAAATAATAAAATTAGGATTCAACCCCAACCTTTTAAAAAAAGTCATCAAAAAGTACCACCATGTTTTAACATAAAATATAACATTCATACAATTAAAAAAATACCCAAAAGGTAAAAATAAATAGGAGAATAAGAGGGAATGTTCATCAATATATATACAAGGTAACACCAAAAAACCAAAATTTAAATCCTCTATTACCCATCTTTATAGGAAAAAGGGAAAATCTCATCTGGTAACCTTATACATTACAAATAAAATCGAACATTGAATGGATATGTCATAAAAGTTCTTTTCACATACATGTATCATTCAAAATAGGTTTATATACACATGATGTGGGTGTGATCATAACAATCCTGAAATGATTCGATTGCATTTTTTGTGATAAAATATTAAATAAATTATTACCTTCTAGAATAACTATAAAAATGAACAAACCTTTTCATTTTTAGTAAATGAATTTAAATGATAATACATTTTTTAGAAAAAGTATTTTAAAAAAGATAAGTTAAAAAAATTATTATAAAGCAGAACAGATGGAATGTAAATAGGTATGGGAAATAATACATTACTTGAAACAAATCAAGCATCATAGGAATAATCTTGGGACTAATGGTAGTGTATAACAAGGATCATTGAACTAAAATATAATAATCACAACATGTGTGTGAATTATTTATGAATGGAAAATATATGAACTATCATGTGGTCCTAAGGATAATCATGAAATACATGTTATATGTGGCTTAACTATACACAATATAGACCCATGATTGATAGAATAAGATAGAATCCACTAGGTTGGTTGTTCCTATAATCCTCACTTAGTAGTTGTTCAAGGCACCCATGAAGGTACCAAAGGTATCCTATGAGGAATCACTCAATTAAACGATTTTATAATTTCAAACATACTTTATCACTTTAATTTCTTGTTCAAAATTATTTCATAAATTCCTTAAAAATTTGAACCCAAAATTTCAAAAACAATTATTCCAAGGATTCAATAAAAATTCAATATATGTATTTAATCAATCAACTTATTTGTATGTTACTTCTCCAAACCAAAAGTATACTTTCATATAAAATACCATTCTATATCATTGGTGAAATAAAATAAAAAAAATATTAGATGTAAAATTATCCATTTAATGAATCATAACACTTCAAATTTATATCAAAACTCTTTTAAAAACATCAATCACTCAATGTTCATAGAATAAAAGGGTATATAAAGATCAACCTTCTAGAAAATGATAAAGTTTCTAGAAAAAATATTTATTCATCTATTAAATTCAATGAATACTCCTTACGAAGATACTAAAATACTTGAAAATAAAATCACATAAATAAAATTCACAAAAATATAAATCCTAGGACTCTATGGATATTGGGTGAAAGAAGAATGTAGGAACTGGGAAATCATGATGAAAGGAGAGAAGATGTGTCACTTACTTAGAGGACTCTTCTATCTTGAGGTTGATTTGGTGAGGTAAACTGATAAAGGATGGACATGATTCAAGGGGGGTTGTTTTTTGGGGGAGGTATGGAGTATTTTAGAAGCATGATAAGTAAATGGGGATTCAGTTCAATTAAATATTAATACCAAAAAAATAAAAATTTAAAATATCCCACAGGCTATGTGAACAATTATGGATCCCATGTATAGTGGTTGTAAAAATATATATCTTAAAATACCCCAACATCATTTCACTATTAATTACACATGATAATTCCTAGGAATTACCCTTAACCATTAATTCTATAAACTCTTATAAAAATCAATTTTTCCACAAATCTCAACAAAAATCTGAATTAAGTAAATAAAATAATAAATTACCTAAAATTTTCATATTTGTTGTCATAATAATGCTTCCACTTTATGTATAAATAAGTTTACCAATTATTTATAGATAAATTTTTTTACTCACCTATATTTATTAAAGAACATTCTAAAATTAAAGATACAAAGACATTAACACTAATAATAGAATTCCCTTATCTAGTGTAGTAGTAATCTAATTCGTAGCATATATTATGCTTGAACCCCCATACTGACCCTGAGGAGAAAACACCTATACTGGTGACTGAATAGTTTTTGTGTGGCCCTGACTAGCATCTCAACTTCCTCGACATGATCTACTAGAAGGTGGTTAGCTACCAATGCTTGTTCATGTGATTATTAGGTCAATCAAGATAACTTTCTGATACTTTTAGATGTAATTATTTATAATAATCATTATAGATGTATATTTTGACCACCTATGTGTAACTATGCCTCCTAGAAGGTATATTTGACCATAATATTTATTGGGTGACCACACTAATTTCACTAAACAATAGGTCATCCCATGCCAAGAGATAGGGGTACACCACCCATTACAACCCTAGTGATATCCACCTCTTCTCATATCATCTCGTCATCACTTCTATCTACTATATGAGCTTTCACCTATAGTAAAACTATATAGTTAAACATCAAATATTAATACACCTTTCAATCTCATCCAAACAAGGAAAACTATCTTGGTAAATTTTTAAATTCTTATCATATTGATGATCGTCACCAGATTACACAACAACTCTTTCAGGCATATATTTGATTTCTTTTCCTTTTATTCCATATATTTTCTAATATATGTAGTGAGGCTAAGTAAGTTAGTGAATTTATTGGAATATTTAATTAATATACATAGAACCCTGCCTCAGATCCAAAAATTCTTGATATTTTACTGGATGTGTAGCGTTAAGGTAGAATTGGTTGAAAAATATATCATTAAAATTATTATAGATAAGAACCTAGTCATTTATCACCTTTATTAGAAAATCCCACAACCAGTTAGCTACCCCTTTAAACATTAAGATGTCAAATATGACCCTATGTTTCTTAGGTGTCTTTATGATCTCAAATATTTTGTGAATTTTTTTGATCCATTATTTTCTTTTAAAATGATTCACATCACCCCTTAATGTTTAGAGATAGTGAAATTAAAAATCCATCATAATATTTGAGGTTTTTGGTTCCTACCAAGGAATTCCATGAATAGAATCTTAGAGAAATTTAGAATGTCCCTCTAAAACCTAAGGTCAACTATGGGTCAATCTAGAAATTCATTCTTATTGAATTATGTGTGTCATCTAAGGTATTGTTTCACCCTATAATTCTTAACTACCATTCCACCTATCTAGAAACATGTTGGGGAAATCACACCTTTTATAAGAATAATTATTGGTCAAGGTGTTTCTACCCCTACTATCATAACTACCTAGCCATGTGAAATCCTGCAAACCTCATAAAATATTTAATAGAGAACCTATGCCACATCATGTATAGAAAATAGAAAAAGGGAGTACCTAACCCCATGAATAGAGGTCCAAAATTGTATGAGTGTGGGGGTTTATAAGTTTATCATTCATGTGAAGTACATGAACCTTGTCAAGACTAAATGGGTACCAAGACCTTGTGCAATTTTAAGGAACCAAAAATCAAGTGTGTGGTAGAGTTTCAAATTCTAGTTAAAATTTGGGGGACTAATGATTTATCTCTATTATATTTCCAAGGGTGTTACTATCCCTGTGTCTACTCCATTCATCACACCCAATCTCGGTCATTTATCTAACATTCCTATATGATATAAAATTCCCAAATCATCTCTAATATTATCTCTCATGACAAAAACATATGTATCATCTCATTATTAAGGGAATAATCCATAGAATAAAATATTCATGTTCCCAAATCCACATCACATGAATGAATTTTTCAAACTCAACATGGCTGAAAAAGGTACATGAAATGTGCACTAAGGGTTTGTGATATGTATCCCCCCGAGAGAATTTTTGTAATGTACAACAATCTCTATAGAATATTTGGGTATACATACATTGAATTTATATTAGTCTACATAATTTGTGGGACTAGATAGGGTACTCGATGTGTAACCTTGATATGTGGGACCATTTCATCTCAAAACACAAAAAAAATCACAATGGTACATAGTATGTGACTCCCACTAAGTACTCAATGTGTAGGTTCACTTATCCAAATTGTGTAGTCATATACCTACATCATTTGTCTATATTGAAACATGTTATGTGGTAAAATAAGTTTTTTATTTTCATTTTTCACTTACAAAGTTATGTTTTGTAGTTCGGGCATGGTGTGTACTCTAACTACATCCCATATACACCATACAAGGTGGTTCAAAATGTACTCTATTACATTATGAGTTAATTAATATAAACCTACATTTAGTTTATATCCATTAAAAATTTATTTTTTTCTTTATAACTTAAGAAAACCCAATGGACACAACCCAAGACCCTACATGGTGTGTGCCTCTGAGACTACTTTCCATGTTGTCAGCTTTTTTCTAAAGAAGAATTAGACCATATTTTCTCATCTGTAGGTATCCATGCCATAAATATTTACATCAATCATTCCCTATATATAGATAATTTATGAATGAAACATCATTTATTTTATAATTCCATCAATGCATTTTCCCGCCACCATGACATCCTCTATTTCAAGCGACCAAACTATGCACAATTGGTTTGATGATACCGGCCCCATCCATCCTCTTAGGTATTGACCATCACACCCAATCAGCTATTTCATCATGCCCATTACTCTCCTTCACCACTAACTCATGTGTTCCTAAAATATTCTCATTCGTACATCATACCCATAATTATTTGGCATCACCAACATCAAACTAATATCCATGGTGATGGTTAGAGACAAGAATTAATCATGAGGGATAAAAAGGGTGGGTAATAAATAAATAACTAGGGTGAGTAGTGTTACGTTAAAATATGACCATTTTGAATTGTTATTTAAAATAAATTCTTTCCTAAAACATGTGAATTTGAATGTTTTGGGAGAACAATCACAATCCTAATGATCGTCCAAAAATGCATAACAATTAAAATTATAGGAATAATCTATAATATAAGACTTACATAAACAATTAGAGTAATAAAAATAAATGAATTAAAAATAAGAATCTCCACCTATTGGTCTTATACATCATTTATTTATTCTATTAATTGATGCTTCCAAATCCAATCATCATTTCCATAATCCATAAACATCGCTATCATTGCCACCAAGAACAGAACCTTCCATCCTTCCAATATCTCTTTATAATTCTGGGTTCATGGAATCTAAACCTAATTAGAGATATTAAAGAGGAATAAATATGTGTATTTTAGGATTTTATGAATTTTAGTAATTTTTTAATAATTACTTTATTCATTTAATAACACACCCACAATGAGTCATATCTCAAGGCCTAATTAAAAAAACAATATAAAGCATCCCTTAGGGTAAACCCCATATTCCATACACAAATGTGGTGATATAATTTCAATCTAAGATCATTTATAGGATATGTTTACTTCCATGATCTAGAATTAAATATTTATTTAAATATTCAATATCAAAAATACCTTAAAATTATATGCACATGAAAATTAACCAAAACTCATCCTTGAGGAAAACTCCGGGTTGTATAATCAACAGAGCCATTATGATATTTTTTACAAGGTCATTTTCTAGGATAAAAAACTCTTTTCACCCCTATATAAGGACTTTGTATGTTATAAATATAAAATTGAGCTAAGTATCAGTTTAGAAAATTTTATTTCGTTGTAGGATGGATCAATATGGAAGAATCAGGAGATGAGGGAGGTATTAAAAGAGATTCTCTAGGTTTGGGATGAGTAAAATCTCATGATGGGTAATTTATGAGTTTAATTTTTAATTTAAAGGTAATAAGACAACCTCCCGTTTAAAAATACTTACAAAGTAACAGAGAACTCATTGTCAGTCCATAGGATACTCATTAGTGTTTTCAATGCCTCTACACAACAAGGGTTCCACTAGGTACCTAGTTTCATCCATCCTAGAATGTGATGTTATCCCACACCTATGACCTTTATATTCTCCTTTCCTTAATCCTATTTACTTCCCTAATTTTTCATAAATTCCCTTTAAATTCATGAAAAAATTATAAATAGAATTTAAAATTTTAAAATAAAAGTGATCAATCACCTAAAAAATTTATGTTATTCATATAATGAATAAGTTATCATCCTTTATTGAATACTTCCATATTCCTATCCTATGAGGTATCATTTTTCCTCTTCAAAATAGGTCATATTATGACCAATATAGCCAAAAATAATTCACTTCATTAAGTGGAATATATTCCCACTCTATCTCTTTACTTTCCCCTAACTTTTGAATAATTAAGTTGATATTTTTAAACCCACAAAGATTGAGGAGTGTCTCAAAAATTATAATTTCATTTTCTCTCCAAACTCTTTGCCCCTTAATTTGAATATTATGCCTCAAATCCAATTCAAATATTACTCATGTAACTAAATCGTTGATCATTCAATACAATTTAAACACCCTTAGAGCCTTCTTAAGTCCTTTATATCAATTATTCTTCTAAAAAAATTCTAAACATAAACTTAAAATTATCATCATTTATTTTAATTAACATTTTGTGTTTGATATTTATTTTTAACAATTTAGAATGAATTAAAATGTTATTTACCTCTCCCCATTACATTTTTTAATTTCATAAATTACCTTATCTTGTTCTTTAATTTTCAACTTGATGTTCACTACTTCACTGGATTATTCTTGTGTAACTCACTGCTCCCCCAAAACATTATCTAACTAAGTGGTTTGACTTAATGTATGTCAATAAATTCTAAATATTATTCAATAAAACCATTAAACTTACTATTCTTATTTAATTATAAATATATCTCCTCAAGAGAACAAAAAATTTTAATTTTATAGTCGATAACCACTTTTAGTTAATTTTTATCCATAATTTTTGGTTGAGTTTTCTCAATATTTTCCTTCATGGTATACTCCCTATCCAACATAAATTGATTTTCATCTTCTTTAAAAAACGTTCCATCTGTATCCTCATTCTTAATCACTAAACTCTACCATAGAATCGTTTTTATATATGTATTTATAACTTTTGAATTTCTATTATGGTGAAACCTCATTTAATGTCATTATATTTATTCCCATTTTATATTATCAACATTCCCCTTTGGATATCCCAAAACATTGTGACTGACCTTTCCATAGTTAAAGTATGATAACGATTGATTGCCTTCAAATATTATTTCTACTTTCTTGAACATTCTCTCCATAACTTAAACATACTAATCTTTTACATTTTTTTAATCATCATCAATTTCGTGATTCTTCATGGATTTAAATTACATTTACTTTTATTAATGAATTGCCATTGCTTTTCGATTGACATGCATCTCATATGTGACTCATTTTTTATATACACCATACAATTATATTTCTGAAACATTTATTCCTTTAAGGGATAATAAATATCTGTTGTATAAATATAGAAACCACATAAGAATATTGATCAAAATTTGAACATCCTTTATCATTTAGGCCATGGGTGGATCTTACACCTCAGTGAAATATTTGGTGAAACTATTAATGTTTTCAATTAATATCATCTTTTGTTTGTCAAATTGTTTTTAAAAAAATTATAGATTTATCTCCTTGACCATTATTTGACATTTTTAAATGTATAATTGTTCTTCTCAATTTTAATTTTCTAATAAAAAACTCATCACCTTCATATAAATCTAAAAATAAAATGATCTAAATATTTCATTTTTTCACCTTATCAGTTGTATTGAGAAGATTTTTGTTGTCTTTCATAATAGACAACTATTTCACATCAGTTAAATTAATTTTCGGAATTTTGGTAAAGTAAACTTAAAATACGAGAGACCAAATATGTGATCTATTTTGATTATTAAAAATCTAATAGTTTTTTCCATATAACAAATGATCTCATTTTTATTAAATAACATTCTCAATGAAAATATTCATATCTGGAAAATTCATTTATATTTAACACTATAGATTGGATATAACTTGTTGCAACCAAAAAATCCAAAGACACACCAAAGGAGTGGGTAAATTTGGGTGTGAATTATTTTTATATTTAATATTATAATGAATCTTTTTCTTGTATTATAAAAATAATAAGAAATAGTTACATTAATTAACATAACCAAAGTATCCAAATAATGAAAACAAAATATGGAAAAAAAATATTTTACATGGATTAACACTAATGGATACTCCAAGGAGAATATTTCGATGATTTTTAAACATAACAAGGTGTTTCAAAACTCACTATATATGAATTACAGGTTTAGGAATAGAACAACACTAAAACTAGGTTCACACCTTCAAAGTATCTTTCCAAGCACTTTTTTGAGGTATAGAATATGAGATATCAATAAAATTTTCAGTTGTAATGAGTATTAACAAAGTTATTAATACCAAAATGAAAGTGTGTTTTCATTATAGTTTTGTTTCCTCTATTAACTCTAGATATTTAATATAATTTCCCCACATAAATAGGTTCTCTATATTTTTTATATATTTAATTTTTGTTCATAATTATTATGTATCTACTCTAACCCTACATTTCCTATAATACCATAAAATCAATATTTTAAATTAAACCTCATTAATTTTTATTTATCACCATTTTATTATACTACAAAACTCTATATAATTCCCCAATTAAAACTATTAAATTCAAATCCAATCCCACTAAATCTGAGAAATAATTAAATTCTTAAAAAGAGTTCATCGATCACCACTTTAAAACATGATATATGAAATTATGGTTTTATGTACTCTGAATTCACTAGATTTATTCATGAAACATTCCTCTATACTATGTCACTTCATCAAACAATAAATCGAAAAATTATTATTGAATCTTATTTCAAAATCCATGATAATTATGGGATGATCCTCTTAAATCCCTTAAAAACTCAATCCCATTATAGCATAGAAAAAATATCCATAGAATAACCCATTAAATCATTATCCAACCAAGATTTATGGTTCTCTTACTAAAATGTAATCCTCATGGGAAAAAAATTGTGTTGTGTTGTGATACTTTCATTCCATTTTCTTAGTCTTGCACTACTGTGGAATAATATGTGGTTTGTGGTTCGATTCAATCAACCTTCACAAAATAAAATAGAACCAAAGTTACATGGACAATCATTTTACAGTAATTCTTCACCATTGTTCTACATTTTAATATTAAATTATAATCCTTTAACAATAACTAATTCCAATTATAGTGTGAAAATATGATTGGATCATCTAGTTTGAAATTAGTCTGTTATATGGTATCTATTATGGTGTGGATCACTGTAAGAAATCATGATTGATTGGAACATATACCAATAGAATCATATGATTCCTCCTTCAAGGTGTGATCTTATCCTCTATATCTTGGGGGTGTTATCTTTTCGAAAAACACTCAAATCTCCTTTATATAATTTATTCTTATATAGCCTTCCTTCATGGAATGACCATATTAGTTTCACTATGATAATATTTCTCTCTACAGAGATATATCTATCTCTACTCTATGTTCTTAATAACTTCTCTAAGACTCTATTTAAAACATAAATAAACCAATAAACTTTATTTAAAATAAAAAAAAAATCTTCTATAAGACTAATTTGAACACCATGATTCCAATTTTCTTCAATTATTCCAACATAAACCACTGAGATCCTTGGTTATAATAATTTTTTATTTTATTGAGCATATTGTATATCACATATTATACAATTATATGTAAAAATAAGGTAATGTATTCCTTTTACTATAAAAATTCATTTTTTATTCATTAAATATTTTTATTTTGAAAATTAATTTCATAAAAATTTCATTAGATGAATCAATTTTATCTTTATGCACTCAAAAACTAGAATAACTAAAAAATAAGCCAGTATTTCAATGATAAATTAAAATAAAATACATTCAAATATAAGGGAATAATTGTCCAATTTAAATAGGTATGAATTTTAGTTTCTTTCGTACTTTTTAGATTTATTCCTTTCCTAGACATCCATGCATATATTATTTTGAATCACTTTAAACATGGAAAATCATTAGGGAAAATGATTAATTAATTTATGAGGGAGGAATATTTAGAAACACATAAATTTTTTTACCCCTTATTGATCTAAGTGAAATTATCATTTAAGATACACATTCTATCTTATTTAGATTTGTTTGATTGTTTATGATCAAAACTTATAAATATATAGGTGAAAATTATTAAAATTCACATTCCTGTTCTAGTTTATCTTTTAAAAAATAATAAAATATATGTTATTTAATGATCCTCACCTTCTCGGTCATTTTTATTCATTAATTTCAATTTAATTATATGTATTAGTTCGTATAATGTTAGAATTTGGATGAGATGTTGATAATGGAATAATGGAGGGAGGGTTGAGTTTGTTGTTAGTGTAGGGAGTGTCCTAGGTACCCTATAAAAGGGTATTAGGTACTAGGTGGTGTCTAATGGCTTAAATTGGCTAATTCTGTACCCACCAATATCCCTGTGAAATTATATTAGGTAACTAGTAGACTTTTGGGATTTGTTTCAAATAATAAGGAAAATTTATCTTTTAAACTTCATATATAATTACCAAAACCCATTTTTTGACATTTACTATCATTTCATCTATTGATCAGTCTATTGTATTATTTATTTCTCTTACCTTAATATCCATGTAAACCTATCTTCAATCCTTATTTGGATCACTTCCAAATTATCATGGGATCTCAAACTCAGAATATCATAAATAAGGGATTCCTCTTTTTTTATTTCCTCTTTTTATTTTACATATTAATATGTATAATAACTAAATCTACCTTTATATTAATTTAAAAATACATATCCTTATTTTATTATTTGTTTTTAAATTCAATTGTTTTATTTAATCATTGTCAAATCAAAGGTATTTCCTTTATTTAATTTTCTTGATTTCACTATCTTATAAGGATTCATTATAAATCCTTTGTAATAATTGATCTAGGTTGGTCTAATATATATTTTGGTAGAATAAATTCTTATTTAGGCTTTGAAAGTAGATTATACGTGGGTTTTACCAGGTGACTACTACTCTCTTACATATCTTTCCAATGATTGAGATAAAATATTTATGGGTCTGAGTGTTGATGATTAAAAGGAAATGTTTTATATTAATAAAGTTTTTTTAATAAATTATATTAAATTGATAATACCATTTTGGTTAAAAAATATATTTTTTTAAAATGAGTGTGTTTTGGTGGCTTTATAATCCATACTGTGAATATGGTTAGTCCACTTGGCATATCTAGATTGACTCCAAAGTTTTATTTCATACATTATTAAATTGTTAGGCATGTTTTGTTTTTATCTTTGGTATATTTAACACAAATATCATATTATTAAATTATCATATAAGCATATGTCAGATAATTGTGTTATATGGGTTATAAATAATTTATATTTACATTCATGTTTATTATTGACTATTATTGACCACTTTGAAAAGAGTATAATACTATTATGAATTTCATAAATAGGTTTGTTGCTCAGTTTTTTGAAATTGGATGGGCTATAAGATTAACCTGACATGGTATACCCATTACCCATTTCCCTAATGGATGGTATATATGATTTCCTTCAAATTTTATGCATCATTATATTTCTACTGAGATGTGTAACGCCCTGAGTTTTTTAGAATAGTAAATTATTTTTGACAGTATATGTGATTCAAAACACAGAACCCAAACAAACAATGATTATTTAAAAATTATTGTTTAACCTTCACATTACATTTTCATATATGTATAGGATTAAATAATTTCTGATATATATATATATATGTCATAAATATATTTACTAACTCATGGTAAATAATTAATCAATTTCTGGAAATGTTTTTTGTTCTTCAAACTTGATTTTTATTCATTTTTATGAAAATATTATTATAATTAATTTATGGAAAATTGATAAAATTATATGATAATATGAACTTAATTGTTGATATAAGCATATCAATATTAACTTATGATGAAAATTTTGGATTTTTTGGACAATATAGATTTTTGAGTGAATAGCGAAAATAACGTTTTTATGTGAAGTCGTCATTTATTTTGATAAATTAATTTATTTAAAGTCCAGTTACTATTTTAATCTTATTTAAAGGAAAAATAAGTATTATTTTATCATATTTAATTCAGTTATCTACATTTAAATCTTATTTATACCATATTTTCATACTAGTTTCTTTTTTGGATTTAAAACACATTTTTCTGAAAATGGTTTTAAAATACATAATGTTCTCCAATATAATTAATTAAAATAATAACTAATTTTAAATTTTATAAATATAATTTTTATATTAAACATATATCATTATGAATTGAAATTTATATAAATAATTTTACTTGTTATATAGTTAAAATAAAATCATCTTTTTCTTAGAAAATGTATTTTTTTTAAAAACTGCTTTCCATCATGCTTTCAAGTATTATAATGATTTAAATTATTAAAACTATGTGAATTGATTTTGATAAATTTTATTCGATATTTGGAATAATAATAATCAATATTAGGTAATATGGTCAACTTAATATCTCAAAAATATGAATAGTAACAGTAGTAAATATTTATTGCCACTGTAAAAAGAAAATAGGATAACTTTGGGTAAAAATAATTTAATAAAGACTTGAAAAAAATTAAATGTAATAGTATGAATATTTATATTTAATTTTCATTGAAATTAATATTTTATTTATTCCTTACTATTTTTTATTTATTAATGATTAACTAATCAATTTTATAAAACATTATATGATAAATCAAAAATTGTTTTTTAAAGTATTAAACTTTCAATTAATACATTACTTTTGATGAATTAATGTATTTTTAAAAATAATTTATATTTTAATAAAATATTAATACTGAATATTTTTTTATCAAATATAAATTATAATATAAATTTTATACAGTCAAATGAAATTTTTATAAGGGTTCGAAAACTGTCATGGTAAAAAACCAGCATTTCTCAATAAATGTCAATTATTATTTTAAAAGTAAATTTTCACATATTTATAAAAAAATTCTAAAATAAATATTTTTTTAGAATCAGAGCTTCAAAATTATCCAAATTTTATTTTTTCATAATTTTCTCGGGCAGTCGAATTTTTAGGTAAAAATTTAATAGCGTATATGGTGTATATTATGACATCATAATGACCTAAAAGTGATTTAATAAATAATATAAATGATATTCATCAAAAAATATTTTTTACCTTTAAAATAAATTTATTTTATTTTATTTTGATCAATTTTATAATGCCTTTATAAATCCTTCAAAACAATTTATATTTGTTATGGTTTTAAAATCATTTTTTTATGAGTATGACTTACTTCCATATAATAAAAGAAATTATTTTATTAGTTAGAACCTTATCCTTAAAAAATAGTTAAAACCAATACACTTTTTAAGAAACCATGGGAAAAAAACATGGTAAGGTATGTGTTTTTTTTCATTTTATTATATAGAGTTGAAAACCTAAATTTGAGAAATGATAAATAATTCCCAACACTTTTCCTATATAAAACCACCCAAACTTTCATTTACCTACACTAAAAATAATTTTATCACGCCTTTATTCTTCCATACCTACTCTAGAGTCCTCCAAAGGATCAATCAGGAGCTTGAGAAGATCCTCCAAAGCACTTTGATTCACACACTCAAGTAAGGGATCCTCTCTATCTCTTCTTTATTCAAGTATCTTCTCTATCATATGTATTTTATCTTCATTTACTAATTTTGGAATATGTTTTTCAATATCCCCCTTATTTTACATTTTATGACTAAAATATGATATTCCCATTTAAATTTCATTAATATCTACCATGATACTTTATATACACGTCTCACCATGCTGAAATTTCATAAGGGACCTTCCTCTCCTCCTTTCAATTCAAGAAACTTCATTAAAATTAGTCTTTCTAATTTTAATTAGTTATAATGTAATTAATTTATAAAAATTCCATTACTATCCAATTTATTTTATTTTAAGGAGTTATTATTTATCTTTTCTCATTTTGACCCTTACCCAATCCATTAATATGCCTAAATTTAATAAAGGACTTCTCTCTTCCCATTTCTATTCAATCACCTATTTTATGTTATGTTTGTTAATTTTCATTTGTTAATATTCAGATATATTCTTCCATATCCTACTTACTAAAAATTTTATATATAAATTATGAGATACCCATTCCACTCTCATTAATTTATCCTATGAACCACTATTTACATTCATTATATTGCCAAAATTTAGCGAGGGGTCCTCACATTCTATTCTTTATTCAAGTTTCTTTATTATCTCACACCTTCTATTTCCAATTCCTAATATTGGGATATGTCTTTACATTTCCCTATTACAACCTATTTTATGTCTAAATTAAGAGATAACCATTTCTCTCTCATCAATCCATTTTATGAATTTTTAAGTGATGATGTTATGCTGTTGAAATTTCATAGTGATTTTCCTGTCAAAACAATCATGTGTTGAATACCATACCCATTTCCCACAAAAGGTGTTCAACTTTATACAATTATACTTATATTAATTGGGAATTACATGTATGTATTCCAAAATCCATTATTGAGTAATAATATATGATGATGAATGAATCCATGTTGTATGATCTATGTGGAAAACTTAAGAATGAGAATGAAATTAAAGTGACGGGTTCGCCCAGAATTATATTTCTCTTCAATGCATTGGGTACTGTGTAGTCTAATGAGATGTCATGTTGGGATAAGGAGTGAACCTATTTCCTTTATGGGACTTTTTACCTCTTGATGTCTTGGTAGTTATCCGTGAACTATGTTTATCATGTAGTGTTTTAAGTTTTTTCCATATTTCCCATGTTATGATTTTCATGTTATATCATTCCTTATTATTCTGGTTTATAATTATCATAACTTTTTTCCCCTTTTATATAAATATTTTCTAGAATTTATTAATTTATTCATGTTATTACATTTTTATTCCCATATTGGGATTTATAGATCACCCATTTCTTATGTATATCCCTAGGTTATCACGTGCAGTTTTAAAAGCCATGGATTATTATGATCATATTAAAGATGTTTTGAATAAAATTAGTGTATTTTCTATTTTAAGTTGTTATTTAAGGTACCTAATTCCCAAATACACTATACTTATTAATATTATGGGTTGTATTATGTGTAAACCTATATAATAGATCATGTATTAATTTGTAATAATGAACAATGTTTTTATTGTTGGTATCAAAGTAAACGTTTAGTTATTTTTGGGATTATGATTAAAAAACTCCAGCGAAAGATTTAGGAATAAAACGAAGCATAAGAAAACATCCCTAAATTTTGGTAGGTATGTAGTAAGTGGTTTTTCAATAAAGTATATTCCTATTTGAATACTAAAAATGGATGTGGATCTATCACAGATGTACATAGTGGTAAAACCCAAAAACACTGCATTGAGCTAGAACTGAAGGAGAAATGGTGCACAATAGTGGGCATTACTGCACGCCTAGTTTGACACTCACAAGGGATATGCATTAGTAAATTTATAAACTCTTTATGAACCATTATTAAGGGAAAATACACATAATAATATATGTTTTGAAATATATCAAGGATAACATTGATTGAAGCCTATAAATTCATAAGTTAAATAAATAAATTTCATTTATAAGTTATGCCTTTATGACCATTTCTTGTGAATTGATTATCTTATAATCCATCATAGATATATGGTTTTGTGGTCATTAGATTCCACCTAACCATGTTCTCTATCACAATCAATTAGTTCTATCAAGTTAGTTTTCTCTACCATGTCTATGTTTTCACTTCCTAGTAATGTTATCCTACTAGGAAACCTAGATATATAATGACCATCAAACTTTTATTTATATCCTTTCACTTTGATTCATCATTAACCCATTTTACAATGTGAGTTTTCAATAAAGATATTTTCAAGTGTTAAAAATTTCTTACCAAGTCAAAGTTTAAATTAAGAGGACACAATTTATTAATGGGGGGAATAATATAGTGCCACATGTTTTTTAAAATAGTAAATTATGTTCGATTTCATATGTGATACACAACATCGAACCAAAAAAATTATTATTATTTAAATACAATTTTTTTAAACATTACATTAATTTTTTGGATATTAGTATGATTAAATACTTTCTGAATAATATATATATGTCCTAAATATATTGATAAATTCTTAGTAAATAATTAATCTATTTTATGTATTGTCTTTTTATTCTTCAAAATACAATTTCTTTAGAATTGATATTTATATATTTTTATGAAAAGAATATTATAATTATTTTACAGAACATTTATAAATATTATTTGATAAAATTAACCCCATTTTTTTGAAATCAGCATATGAAAATTAACTTAGGGTGAATGTTTTGGGATTTTAGAAAAAATATAGATTTTTTAGTGAATAGTGAAAATTAATGTTTTTATGTAAAATATTCATTTCATTTCGTAAATTATTTTATTTAAAAGAGCAATTACTCTTTTAATAGTATTTAAAGGTAAAATAAGTATTATTTAATCATTTTTAATTCAATTAACTTCCTTTAAACCATCTTTATATCAGATTGTAATACGATTTTATTTTGAGGATTTAAAATACATTTTTGTGAAAAATATTTTAAAATGAATAATGTTCTCCATTATAATGAATTAAAATAATAAAAATGAGAAATGATATAAAATAATTTTTTAGATTATATATATATATATATATTAATTGAAATTCATATATTGAATGTTACTAGTTATATATTTAATGTAAGATAAAATTTTCCTTAAAACATATATTTTTTGGAAAATCGCTTTCATCAAGGTTGCAAGTATTATAATAAATTAAATTATTACCCCCAAGTGAATTTTTTTTGATAAAAAAATCTTCCTATTATGAATCATAATAATTAATATTATGAAATAAGGTCAACTTAATATTTGAACAATATGAATAGTAACTACAATAAATATTTATTACCTTAGTAAAATTAAAATATAATAATTTTGGGTAAAAATAATTTATCAGACTAAAAAAATTAACCATAATAGTACGAATATTTATATTTAATTTTCATTGAAATTATAAATATATTAATTCATTATTTTCTTAATTTATAAATGATTAAGTAATCAGTTTGATAAAAATTATATGATAAAAGTTTGTATTTTAATGTAATATACAAATTGAATTACTACATTCCTTTTGATGATGTAATGCATTTTTAAAATAAATTATATTTTAATAAAATAAAATTATTAAATATTTTTTATCAAATATAAATTATTATATAATTTTTATGATGTCAAATGTAATTTTTATAAGGGTTTTAAAACTATCATTCTCAAGAAAATAGAAATTCTTAATAAATGTTGTTTGTTATTATAAAATTTAAAAATCACATATTTAAAAAAATATTTAGGTAAAATGCATATTATTTTTGGAATAAGAACATCAAAAGTATCTTAACTTTAATTTTTTATAATTTACACAGACAGTCAAAGTTTCAGGTAAAAATTAAATACCGTAAGAAAATAAGGTTTATATTATGACATCGTAATTACCCAAAAGTGATATAATAAATACTATAAAGGATATTCATGACCAAATATATTTTTTCCCATTAAACTAATGTTATTTTATTTTTATTTTATCAATTTCATAAATCATTTTTGACTTCTTCAAAACCATTAAAATATTTTAATTTTTTTAAATCATTTATTTATGAATATGACTCACTTACACATAAGCAAGGGTATTATTTTATCAGTTTCATCCCATTGACATTTAAAATAATTAGAACTAGTCTCCTTAGGCATTAACTATTTTAAAAAACCATGGTCAGGTTTTTGTTTTTAGTTAATTTATTATATAGAGTCTCGAACCTAAGTTTGAGAAATGATAAAGAATTCTCCACTTTTTTCCTATATAAACCCACCAAAACACTCATTTACCTTCACTAAAAACCCTTTTATAACATCCTAACTCTTAAATAACCTTTATATATTCCTACCAAGGTCCCCCTAAACTCTGAAGAAGCACTTACCAAGCATTTGGAGTCACACACTCAAGTACAGGATTCTCTCTTTCCCCCCATTAGTCAAGTACATTATTTTTCTTATGTCTTTTATCTTTATTTAATAATATAGGAATATGTTCTTAAATATCTAGATAACTTTGAATTTTATGTATAAATTATGATATTCCCATTTTAATCTAATTAATCCCTACCGCGATCCTTTATATACACCTGTTACTATGCAGATATTTTGTAAGGGGGCTTCATCTCCTCCTCTCAATTCAAGAAACTTATTTGAAAATAGTTTTTTAATTTCAATAGTATAGCAACCATGTTCTTTATTACACACCTTAACATGATTTATTACATAAAATTTTACTTAATACAACTTTGAGGATTGAGAGTTCTAGTGTCTTTGAGAAATTAGGAACGTTGCATAACAACTTAGAACATAAAATACAACATCTTTATTAAAAACGTCTTTTACATGACCATAACATTCCTTCATACATAGCATTTCATGGGATAACTTGTAGACATGTATAAGAAAAGGGTGATCTATAAATCCTAGTAAGGGAGTAAAAAAGTCAAAACATGAAGAATACCATACATGTTAGGTAATAGTAATATCAATGGATAATTATAGAAACATGAAAAAAAAGGAATGATATATAATGATTATCATAACATGGAAATGTGGCAACAATACTTAACATGATATTAGCATGAGCCAAGGCTCATTGCATGTGTAGTAAGAGTAAAACCTCATTGTACTTGAATTAGAATGATTAAACCCTAATTGCACTTGAATTAGCTTGAGTAAAACCTCATTTCACTTGATGTATCATTATACTAATCTTTAACCAATGCATTGTAGCACTATCAAGGCACACCCTTTATAAACATTTCATTTCATGCATAAGTGTGCCACATGGATCATTCAACAGGGATTCATTAAACATCATCATTTATTCCAGGAATAAGATATGTGTAATATATAAATTTATGTCCTCAATTAAAAAGTACATGTTTATAAAGGTGAATACCCTTGATAGATAAATGGGCATGGTATTCACTTACATGATGGTTTTTGGCATGGGATATTTTGGTGCAACTTCGGTAGCATAACAACGTCAAATATAAATTCTAAAATTGTTTGATAAGATAGAAAGGATTCTCTCATAATTTATACATGCAATGGATAGTAAGGGGTCATGTAACATAATATCCCAACATAATTAATGGAATTTAGATGCATAATATAAAATAATTTCTTGAATATAAATGAGGAGAGAGAAATTTCATAAGGAATATCAACATGGTAATGGGTGTACATGGGAGGAATTAATGAGATAAAAAGGGGTATCTCATCATTCAAAACTAAGGGGGGGATTATAGGGGACGTGAAAAAAAAACATCAACATTTTTAATTAAAAATAAATGGACATAACAGTATAAAGAAACATGAACATAAATGTGGAAGGAAGTAAAGTGAGGATACCTTACTTGGAAGTTTGATCCCAAAGGCTTGGGAGAGGATTGAGAGAGGATTCTTGAAATATCTGAGCACCTTGGGAGGATTATAGAGATATGAGGGAATAGTTTGGTCGATCTCCAAATGGTTTGAGTGAATACAAATGGGATATTGAGTCGATTTATATAGACAATGAGAGGGAATTGTTTATTATTTAAGTTTTAGACACTACACATTAAAATAATCAAAACCAAAAACCAACCCAAGGTTTTTTCCTAAGGTATTTTTAAAATTGGATTTAAAATAATTATTTTATAAGGCTAATGTCCAATCATAATAAAATATTATGCTTCCTTATGTGGAGGTGAGTCACACTCCCAAGGAAATCATTTTAAAATTTTAAAATGTTTTATAAGTATTGGCGGGTCCACTAAGGCACCATAAAAAAAATAAAAAATATCTAAAATCAAATTATTTTAATGTTAAGACATATATTGGCCGAATATACCTTTTATAGTATTTTATTACATCATTTTTGGGTCATTATGGTGTCATAGAACACATTATATATTTAAACAGTATTTAATTTTTACCCAAATATTTGACTCTCTCAGAAAATTATAAAAAAATCACTGTTAGAAAATTTTGATGTCATGAATCCAAAAATAATATTCATTTTATATAAATAATTTTCTAAATAGTTTAATTTTTAATTTTAAAATAAAAACAGACATTAATCGAAAATTCCTGGGTTTTGAAAAAAAAAAGTTTTCAATACGTTATAAAATTATAATTGTATTCATAAAAATTATATGATCATTTATATTTAAAAAAAGTAATTTAGGAATAATATTAAAATATTATTTAATTAAAAAAACCATTAATTATACAAAATAGATTTTTTAATTGAATTTAAATATTAACTAAAAATATTAATTGTGCTTTAAAAATAATTTAGGAGGTAAAAATAATAAAATGAATGTATATTATTTATAAAAAATGCACATAATCATAGTGCTAGGATATTGTTAAATAACTCCCTATAACACCTGCATAAGACCTAAGGGTAAAATGTGCGATGGTGACAGACTCATGGGGCGGATCAGGTAACATTGCTCAGGTGGTAATCTCAATTAACTTCTACTTCTCTCATAGGCAATTCTGTTCAAGCTTAATGTGTTGAATCCCAGCTTGGTATTGGTCAAGAGAGAAGACTAGTGTTTCTTCCTCCTCTCTAAGATCCGAAAAATGGGATTTGTATGGATCAATTCTACTGGATGAGGTCATCGCTTCTATTATCTGAGTAAATTGGATTTGTTAAAGCCCTATATTTATAGTAATCGTATGATCACTATTCAATGTCTATATTATCAATGATAACAATTATTAATGGTATTTTAAATTCCAAAAACATAAAACCAAGGTATTTAATATGTTTTACATAATAATTTTACATAATAAGGCATTTAATTTGATTAAGAGTAATTTTAATTAACAAAAGTTTGGGTTGATACAATCTTCCCCACTTAATAAATTTCACCCTCTAAATTTCATTTTCCCACACTAAAACAGATGGGAGTAATTCTACTTCATCACTTCCCCCTATTCCCATGTTTTCTCTTCAAACATGTGATTTCTACAAAACACCTTGATGAGGGGAATTGTCTAATTCTATAGAACTTTTTAAATACGGTCTATGATCTTCACCGACTTATCTCATAAGAGAGATCATTATCCAATGGTACCACATCTAGATTGTGTACATGTGATGGTTCAGGTATGTACTTCTGGAAGAGTGATACATGTAATACATCATCTACTTTAGATGGGTTCGGTGGGAGTACTATTTGATAAGTCACTACTCCAATGCGATCAAGGATCTCAAAAGGGTTGATGTACCTTGGACTAAACTTTAACTACTTACCAAATCTCATAACTATCTTCCATATTGATATGTAGAGTAATACCATGTCTCCAACATCAAACTCAAGGTCTCATCGAGGATTATCACCATATCTCTTTTATCGACTCTGATTATATTTAATGTGATGATGGATTTTATTAACCTTATCCACCATTTCTTCAACCATTTCTATACCTAGGAGATTTCACTCCCCAACTTCATCCCAACATGTCGCTATTTTTCACCTCTTCCCATAAAGGGATTCATAAGGATCCATTTGGATTCTTGAGTGGAAATTTTATTTTAAGATAACTCAACTATATAAAGATGTTGATCCCATCCTCCATTGAAGTCCATTGAGAATGATCTCAACATGTCATCAAGTGTTTGGATAGTCTGATCAGATTTACCAGCAGTATGATGATGATAAGACATAATAAAGTTCCACTCAGTATTTAGAGCAGGTTGGAGACTCTTCTAGAACATAAAGGTGAATCTTGGATCTCGATCAGAAACAATCGATAGTGGTACTCCACGCAGCCTTAACACTTCTCTGATGTATATCTGTTCCAGTTGATCCAATGATAAATCCCCCAAAATTATAATGAAGTTTGCAGTCTTGGTAAGTCGATCAACAATAACCGATATATCATTTTTTTATTTGGATTTCCTCAGAAGTCCAGTGAAAAAGTCCATGGGTTTTTTCTTCCATTTCCACATTGGTTTAGGTAAATGTTGCATCATCACCTTATAATTCTTCCACTCACCCTTCACTTTCTGACATACCAGTCACTTTGATGTATACTCAGTGATCTTCTTCTTCATGTTATCCCACTAATAATTCTCTTGGAGATCTTGATACTTCTTTATGTTTCTTGGGTGGATGGAGAAATTTGAACTATGTGGATCATCCAAAAGTTCTTTCATTAACTCCAAATTTTATGGAACACATTGTCTAGTCCCAAATCTCAAAATTACTTCTTCAATAATATTGAACTCTGTGGATTTACCTTTTCTGGTAGTTTCCACATTCTTCTGAATTCCCACATTATCCTTTTGATCATCCTTTAAACTTTCCAAAATATATTGTTGTGTAATCATTTGTGAAAGGATTGATGATGTTCCATTCTTTATGATTCCCATGTCCATCTTCATCAAATATAAGAATATTGGATCCCTTTCAATTCTCATCAATGATAGAATCATTGGGTCCTTTCTACTTAGATAATCTTCCAACTTGTTTGCTTTCCTAGGGTGGTAATGTATTGAGAAGTCATATCCTTTGACCAGCTCTAAGCATCTTCATTAGCACATATTCAACTCTTTCTTTTTGAATATATACTTGAGGGTTTTTTTACTCATATATATTTCAAAATTCCCCCTAAACAGATAATGTCGCTAAAATTTTAAAGCACATATTAATATATCCAACTCCAGATCATGTGTTGGATAGTTTTTTTCATGAAATTTCAATTTCCTTGAAGCATAGGCAATGACTTTGTAATTTCTTATGAACACACAGTACATGCCCTTCCTCAATGAATCACTGAATACCACAAAACATTATCCACTTATGGTTAGTATAAGAATGGGTGCAGTGATTAGTCTCCTTTTCAACTCCTTGAAACTATATTGTTATTCATAACAGCAAGAAAATTTGACTTCCTTCAGAGTTAGCTTGGTAAGAGGGTTGGACAATCGTGAAAAATTTCTCAGAAATTATCAATAATATCTAGCTAACCCAAGGAAGATATGGATATCTTTCACAGATTTTGGCCTTATCCATCCCTCAACTACATTTTCCGTGGAGTGATCTATAGATATCCCATTTCTTGTGATGATATGACCCAAGAATAATACCTCCTTCAACTAAAACTGACACTTTTTGTACATTTCATAGAGCTTGTACTTTCTCAAGGTCTCTAGTACATTTATTAGATGATTCTCATCCTCCTCCTTGGTTTTAGAGTATATTAGAATATCTTCTATAAATACTACCAAAAATTTGATGAGGTAATCTACAAATACTCTATTCAACATGTCCATGAATATTTCTGGAGAATTATTGAGTCCTGAAGTCATTACTATGAATTCATAGTGCCTCTACCTTGTACCAAAAGTAGTATTGGGGATATCCTCCTTCTTCACCCTTACATGGTAATATCCCGACCACAAATCCACCTTAGAGAAGTATTGTGCTCGAATTAGTTGATCAAAAAAGTCATCAATTCATGGAAGATGATACTTTTTATTTATCATGATTTTGTTGACCTCACAATAATCAATGAAAAGTCGAATTGACTAATCCTTCTTCTTGACTCAGAGGACTAGTGCACCCTATGGTGAAGCACTTGGGTGTAAAAACCATTTATCCATATTCTCTCATAGTTGATTTTTTAGTTCCTCAATCTTCACAACAAAAATTCAATACGTAGTCTTGGATAATGGAATTTCCCCAGGTATAAGATCAATCAAGAATTCAACATCTCTTCTAGGGGGAAGACCATAAAATTCCTCAAGAAACACTTCAATGAATTCTTTCATAATAGGCATGTATTCAAGGATGGTTCCTACCTTAGACTCAATCATATGAGCATGATACGCATGCTCATAGGGAATTAATATCCACACTTATGATGGTGCTGCTAAAGAAGTTCAAAACTCCTCCTTGCAGTTGTACAGAATTGGGGTTTGATTCCCCATATAGAGAGTGATTTCCTACTCACTACAATTTATGTTGGATATATATAGGTAAATCCAATCCATCCCAAGAATTGGACCAAATTCCACTATAGGGGTTATGACGAGTTTCTCCAAGAAGATCAATCCAAAAATTATGATAGGGGAGGAGTTATATTCATGGAATGGAATTATTTCCCCATTTCCATTCTCACCGACATCTTTACTTCCATGATTTGTGGTGGGGTTGGGATTTTTCTACTAAACTTCTAGGATATAAAAGAATATGCAGAACCATAATAAAAAATTACGTTCTCTATTATTTAATTAATAACTAGAATACCTGTAACTCATTCGTTTCTGGGGTTCTATTCATCCATAGTGATGGAAAAATCTTTCCCTTGCTGCCTTGTAGGTTGTTGGTTGCCTCAAAAAACCCCTGGCTTAGGGAACTGGTTTGAAAAGTTCCCTAGTTTTTTGCAGTTGAAGAAATGAACAATACATTGAGGGTCAAACATAGTGTTCTTCTCTGTCACAGTAGTGGGTTTTTCTTGTTGGTAATTAAGGTCCAAGTTCCCTTCTCTTCCAAACCTAAAGCATTTCCTTATCCCCTTCAAGTAATTTATGAGGTTCTTATTTCCACATCTTTGTCAAGTGGGGTGATGGAATGTGTCAACACCGTTCGATTTATCCATCGTACTGCCAGAATTAAAGTCCACTTTCTTCTTCTTATCCCTACGATACCCCTGAGATTCATTGATCTCCATTTCAACTTTGAGGGCACATCGGACAATTTCCTCATATATATCAAATTCATGGATCGCTAGGGATTTCTGTAGGCTATGATTTATTCCACCAAAGAAGCTATCAACCTTGAATTCAGGGGTAACAAAAAAGTTGAAGGTATATCATGAAAGACTTGTGAATTTTTCCTCGTACGCTCAGACGGATTCATCATTGTTTTTTATTGAGGATAAAGAAGTCCATTTCCATCTTAATTCAGAGGGTGTGTGGAAAATATCTATTGAAAAACATTTTTTGTAAATCTTTCTATTCCAACACATCGATCTATTCTTAAGGTATTGTATTTTTTATCAATGGTAACCATTGATCAGTTTCACCTTCCATATGATAAGAATCCAGAAGAACCTTCTCTTATTCGGAACATTGAAGGATGGAGAAGATCTTTTCAATGGAGTTGATCCATTTATAGCGATTGAGGGATCAGATGATCCATTAAAAGAAGAATGCCTTTGTCTCATAAATCTCTCGATTGTGGCTTGTTCATTATTAGGAGGTTGTACATTTCTCTTAACTCATGTTTCTATTAAAAACATTAGTTAACTGAGAGATTATTGTGAAAATGTTTTCAATTCCTGCTCCCATCAGATTGGGAATCTCATTAGACCAGTCATCACATTGATCTTCACATTTGTTGTTATCCTGAGTCCTCCTATTACCATCCATTGGCTAGAATAAAAGTAAAATTATGGCTAACACATAAAGGGGAGTCCAAATAAAAAAAGGATAACTTATAAATTACATTTATTTCCTTAAACTATGAATTTATAGGCTTTAATCTATGTTATCCATGATCTACTTCCCAACATATATTTTTAGGGTAATGTTTTTTCTTTATTCCATTCATAATGGTTCATACTAAGCTTTTTAATTTACCAAAGAATATCCCCCAAGAGTGTCAAACCAAGAGTGAATTAAGTCTTATTTTTGTCCACCAGTTCCTGTTTGAGTATAGCTCAAATCAGTTTTTTGGGTTTCACCCCTAGATACATCTCTTTCATAGCCACCTCTACTTTTACATATCCAAACAAGGATTTATTTTCATGATAAACCACTTACTCTATACTCACCAAAACATAGGGATTTGTTGTAACATCCCAAGTAAGTAAAAAATTATGGATTTTCATATGAATTTCTATTTATGAATTAGATAGTGTTTTAGAGGTTTAAAATGAGAATAAATCCAATCTTAAGAATAGAATTCTCTAATATTTTTAAAGGATTGTTTTACCGCCATTTGATGGAAACCCATTTTTAAATCAAACTTTTGAAAATTTTATAAGCTCTATTTTTCAAAATAAACTTATTCTTTTGGATTGCGACATTTAAATTTACTTTGGATAAATTTTTGGTATTCTTCTGACAATGTTCATTTTTTAATAAATAGTGAAAAATACTGCATTTTACTTCAAAACTGCTTTTTCATCTAATTTAATTTTATGGATATATTATCTTTTTAATTTATTTTAAATTGTAAATAGAATATATTTTTACCATTTAATCCAATGGTGGTCATTATAATTTGTTTCACTTTGGAATTGGGCTTAAACAAGTGCCAAAATTTTCATAGATATTGTTTCAAAAAAAACCCGCTATTTGTTTTGACAACAGGGATTATTTTTAAATTAATTATTGCAATTTCTGTGTTTGGAATTTGGTAAAATGGATTTTATTTTTGGAATCATAAGGTTCAAATTATGTAATTAAGACTTTTTTTGGACATTATGAATAGTAACGACGGTAATTATCTTTAATTATCGTGATTAATTAGTAATCGGGTAGTTAAGGGTAAAAAAATAATATCATAATAATAAAAAATGACACCAAAATGTGTCTTAATGATACTGGTTGTGTCATTTCTGACCATGGGATTCCTTGTGCCAAACTTTTGGACCCCATGGAATCACTTTTGGGTGATAGTGACACTTTATCATTTTATTTTTAAAGAAAAGAGAATATCACAAAAGTATGTAACACCTAAGTAAAACAATTTTACTTTTGTCTAAATAAATTATCTATTGGACTATCAAAAGTAATTGTAAAGCTAAAAATATTACTATATCATATTATTTTTTTTATAATTTTTATACATTAAATAAATTAATTTTTTATGACACCGTGATGATGCAGGGATTACTTCATTAATGAACGATTTAAATAAAATGAAAAGATAATGTACAATCTAAGAATTACACTTTTCAAAGACCTATTGGATGGGTGGATTTTGAACCCTTATCACCTTATCCTCGAAATATATCAATGTGGGACCTTTAAAATCTGAAACTCATTTCGATATAAAGTAACATTTCTTGACTTTCCAAGAGTGCCCCTCCTCCCTCTTATAAAAGGCCCCCACCTCTACCTCCTTACCCACACCTATCAAGCCATTGGATCAGCCAAACTATGCTAATTTTATCTCTCCACATCCCTCTCTTCATCCTATAAGCCTTACCTTAGGAAGAAAGCACTTCAAGAAACCCATTTGGTTAAAACCAAGAGAAGTTACCCGATTTAAATGTAATGTCTTCACTTGTGTTCTTTTGTTTTATTTTGCTTCTCTAACCCCCTAAACTCTTTTTATTACTTTCTTTTGTAACAACACCAGTATCTTCAATATACTATGATGTTTTTATTAGAAGTATTCAAGCTAAAATTACACTCAAATTCATCTAATGGTTAAAGAACATATTGTTTCTGTGGATGGAGAATTTATGCCTCACGAAACGATGATTGTTCAATCTTCTTTTAAAACCTTTAATGGTGGCCATTAATATGTCACTATATTTATATATGATATATATTATGTTTATGTTTTCCTTATGATTCTCTATTTTTCATTTATGGAATTCCATTATGGTTTCCATTATGGGTAAACGTGATATCTTCATTTTAGGAAGTGCGGACTACCTCCCCCTCAAAGTGATTTGATACGTTAATGCCATATGTGGGACATATAAAGGATAGAGTTAATGATATTATATATGATATCATACTGGAATTATAATATAACTTTATATCATTATGATTTCATTCCATTAAATACGAAATAGAAATGAAAGTAGCGTTCATGCGTACGTACGGCTTACTATCTCCATGAACGGTGCATTTCATTTCTTACCTCTAAATGTTACGTAATATTATAAATGAATGAATATACTGGATATATATGATATATATGATATCTACATCATGAATATAATTCTGGATATAATGGATATTTTACCACATGAACAACTTGTAATTACAAGAAGTTTATTTTTGACTCAAGTGCCAACGGTCGACAAAACGACCATTATTAACTTAAATAATTACATAATTTTCATTACATGGTAATAAGTGATATAAAATGAATAATGAACTTTAAAAAGGTTCTTATGAAAGTATAAATTAACTCTAGTTTATTATTTAGGAGATTAAAGAATGATCGAGTCAAGTGGGATACGAGGTAAGGGACTTCGTCTCAATCTCCTTTCATTGAGGCATGTTTTGTTTTATACACAACTTTCCTTTATACGGTGTATAAACCCATTTGACTTTTACATTTATTCAAAAGGAATATTTTTATACAAATAATTTTACTAAACAACAAAAGGGAATGTTTTTGTCTTACGTATGCGGCGACAACGACTTTTCTACCGCTGTGACCATTATTTGAGTTTTGGCTTCCTATACAATCCATTAAAAAATTTTAAAATGAAAAATAATTACCATGTTTTAATTTTCTATTATTTTGGTATTGAAAATGGTTTTGATACTGTTTTTATTATATCAATTTTTTATTTATACCATGTGATTGAAATGTGGAAATGTTTTGTTTCCTTTATGCATGTTTTATGTGATACGATTATGTTATGGTTCTTGGGAATTGTTTATGAAGAAGGGGGGTTCCGTGATAAACTAAGGGTGGGTGAGCCCGATATAGATCTCAAATGCATTGGGTAACATGAAGGGGTTAAACACTAAGGTTTCTCTAAATATATTTAGGGAATATGCTGTGATGGGTATTCCAAACGTAACCATGAGGGTTACTCCCTACATAAAAATGTTATGAATGACTCAAGTTATATTTATGTCTTATGATTTCTATTAGTTATTCATGATTTGATGAGGTATGTTAAAGTGATTATGTTTTATGAGTAAATTATGATTTCATTAATTCTTATGAATACATGGACTAATGTTTTCATTTCGTACTTTTATATCCCTTACTGAGCTTTTTATGCTCATCCCACGTTTTGGAAATGCTTTTCATAGGTCGAGGGAATGGTACATGATGTGATGATAGTGTCAAGGAAGTGTCATGAAAGAATCCATGTTTTGTTTCAAATATGTTTCCTTTGATGGTAAAAGTGAATATTATCTTTAATTTAACCACCTTGTCTAAATGTGGAATGTAATGCATGATTTATGATCTAATTTTCTAAAACTCTATACCTGAAAAGATCCTCAATGTGTAATATTGTAATAAATCAATATTAAGTAATGTTTATGGTTGGGGCCTTATAGTTGGTATCAAAGGTCAGTTTAGATATCTTTAGGAGTTAGAATTATAATAAATTATTATCCAAATTTTTTTATGGTCAAATTGAAATGATATAGCATTTGAAGATTACCATGTTGCTTCATCTAAGACATATTTGTTCAGAATGGTTTTCTGTAGAGGAAATGGGAAGCAGTTCTAGGAATACATACATAAAGAAAATGACCTTCCGAATCAGCATCCTAAGATGGTTGGAATTGGAACCGAATAGTTTGTTGTAGTAATGGCACAGTTGACTCAAGAGATAAATGGTGGTGGTATCCATGCACGAGATCAGACAGATCAACCGCAGAGGAACATGTTAGTGGTGGAACATTTAAGGAGGCAACATCCCCTATCATTCAGAGGATCATCTGGCCATGTGCTAGCTGAAGGGTGGATTAAAGCACTGGAGAATATTTTTAATGTCATGGCGTGTTCAAACAATCAAAAGGTTAGTCTTTCTGTTTACCGTTTGGAGGGTGAATTAGATCAGTGGTGGTCGATGGTTAAAAATATCAAGGACACTGATGATATTGATGCTCTCGACTGGTATGAATTCAAAGGTATGTTTCTTGAGAATTATTTTCCTAAGTCTGTTCGAATAAGTATGGAAAAAAGTCTTGGAATTTAGGTAAGAGAATGACTCAGTGGCTTCTTATAAAGAAAGGTTCACTTGATTGGCAAGGTATGCTCCAAATTTTATCCAAGACCTTGATAGTAAAATCAATCGTTTTTACTCAAGATGAAATCCAAAATATCATAGGGCATTAGCTTCTTGTGAGTTAAAGAGTTATAAAAAGCTTGTTCGATGTGCTGAGAAGGTAGAAATGAAGTTTTTCAATGATCAAGTGTTCTATAACAACCAACAGAAGAAGAGACCGAGGTAGCAGGAGAAAGGGAATAGTCCTTCAAAAAGGTCTAATGGTAAGAAAACTAAGTTTTTAGTTTGTTATAAATGTGGTAAAAGGCATGCTGGGGAATGTATTCTGAATTCTGGAAAGTGCTACTGATGAGGAAATATGGGACATAAGGCTTGTGATTGCACTGAAAAGTATCGGGGTGATGGTAAGACAAAATTTTATTTACAGTTAGTGAAATGTTTCAAGTGTAATGAGATGGGTCATTATGTAAACGAGTGTCTGACAAAGAGCTCGAATGTTGGGAAGCAGTCAAACTACAAGAAGAAAGGTTTGGTGAAATCCTTTTCAACTACTTCATCAGATGTTTGGCCATCAAATGAAGTGGTATCAATTACTTTGATTGTTTTATCAGATTATACTAATGTGTTGTTTGATTCGGGGTCTACACATTCTTTCATCTCTAAAAAATTTTCTAGTAAATTGGGAATACCATCTCAAGAAATGACTCCTGAACGTATGGTAAAAACACCTGGGGGGAAATATTGAGGCCAAAAGGATTTATAAGATTCCTCCTATCCTTATTCGTGGAAAGAACCTACTTGAAAACCTTATTGTTTTACCTCTATTAGAGTTTGATGTTATCCTAGGTATGGATTGGCTCTTTGTTTACCATTCTAAGATTGATTGTAGAGCTAAAGAAGTTTATTTTCAGAAACACTTTCAGTTTGTGTACAATAATGAACCCTTACTGTTGATAACATATCAAGAGGATGAGAAACTTATAAAAGATGGAAATGAATGTTACCTTGCACATATTGTTGAAAACAAAGGAACCATTCAAATTAATGATGTTCCAGTGGTAAATGAGTATCCTAATGTTTTTCCTGATGAGTTTCCTAGAATAATACCAGATCAGGAATTTGAATTTACTGTTGACTTAGTTCCTGATGCTAATCTAATTTCAAAACCCACTTATCGAATGGCTCAAATTGAACTTTTAGAGTTGAAGGATCAATTGCAAGATTTATTAGAGAATGGTTTCATTTGACCTAACACATCACCATGGGGTGCTATTGTCTTATTTTTTAAAAATAAAGATGGTTCTATGAGACTTTTCATTGATTATATATCCTTTAATAACATCACTATTAAGAAAAAATATCCTTTTCCTCATATCGATGATTTGTTTGATCAACTCCAGGGAGATCAGTATTTTTCAAAGATTGACCTGATATTGGGGTACCATCAGTTGAAGGTAAAGGAAGAAGATATTCCAAAGACCGTGTTTCATACAAGATAGGGCCATTATGAATTTGTAGTTATGCCTTTTTGGCTAACCAATGCACCTGCTGTATTTATGGACCTTATGAATAGAATTTTCCATGAGTTCTTGGATAAGTTTGTGGTTGTTTTCATTGATGATATTTTGGTGTTTTCTAAAAGTAAAGAGGAGCATTAAAGTCATTTAAGGGTTATTTTGCAATCCTTAAAAGAAAATAAATTGTATGGGAAATTCAGAAAGTGTGAGTTTTGGTTGCAAAAAAATTCTTTCCTTGGTCACATTGTTTCTAAAGATGGAATAACTATTGATCCTTCAAAAAAAGGTTTTTGAAAAATGGTCAAGACCCACAAATGTAACTAAGATTCGTAGTTTTCTTGGTTTTGCAGGATATTACCAAAGGTTTGTTAGAAATTTTTCCCAATTATCTAGTCTAATGACTAATCTAACTTAGAAGGGTGTTTTTATCTGGACAAAAGAATGTGATGATTGTTTTCAGGAATTGAAAAGAAGATTGGTGAATGCTCCAGTTTTGGCACTACCTTCCAGGAATGGTGAGTTTGTTATCTACAGTGATGCTTCATTGAAAGGAATTGGTTGAGTCCTAATGCAGAATGATCAGGTAATTTATTATGATTCACGTCAGTTGAAAACTCATGAGGTAAATTACCTTACACATGATTTGGAATTAGCTGCTATTGTTTTCACTTTAAAATTTTGGAGGCATCATTTGTATGGTGTAAAGTGTGTGATATATACTGATCAAAAAAATTTAAATTATATATTCACTCATGAATATTTGAACATGAGATAGAGGAGATGGCTATAATTAATCAAGGATTATGATTGTACAATTCATTACCATTCGGTAAAAGAAAATAAAGTGGATGATGCTTTGAGTCGAAAAAGTAATGATTCATTAACCATGTTACATTTGGAACATAATCCTTTGGTTAAGGATTTGATGAAATTTGGCATAGAAGTTGTTGGTGCAAGATGCTATTCTGTTTTGTTTCAGGTATCAGTGAAATCTTCTCCATTAGACAGAATTAAGCAAGCATAGAGAGCAAGACAGTGTGTTTCAGAAAAAGGTAGAGTTGGTTCAGAAGGGTATGTTGCCTGAATTCAATATTGATAATGATTGTGTTTTGAGATTTGGGAAGAGATTGTGTGTGTTGTGTGATTCACAGTTGAAGAGAGAGTTTTTATGTGAAGCTCATAGTTCTCAATTTTCAGTTCATCCAAGCAGTACTAAGATGTATAGAGATCTTCGGGAGTATTACTGGTGGGATGGAATGAAAAGAGATATTGCTGATTTTACTATGATTTTTTTGACATGTCAACAGGTTAAAGGAGAGCGACAGTTACTGAAAGGGATGCTTGAGCCTTTACCAGTTCCAAAGTGGAAATAGGAGAATATATCCATGGACTTCGGTGTGGGATTTCCGAAGACACCTCAAGGTAATAATGCAATATGGGTTATTGTTGATCGGTTGACTAAATGTGCTCATTTCCTTCCTATAAAAGATATGTTTTCCTTAGATCAAGTTTCTCATTTGTATCTTAAATAGATAGTCAGGTTACATGGAGTTCCCTTGTCCATTGTATCTGATCGTGATCCCAGGTTTACTTCTAATTTTTGGAAAGGCCTTCAGAAGTCATTGGGTAATGAATTAAATTTTAGTACAGCTTTTAATCCTCAATCAGATGGGCAGTCAGAACGAACAATTCAGACTTTAGAGGATATTCTACATGCTTGTTCGATGAATTATCAGGGAAGTTGGGACCAACATCTTTCTTTGGTTGAGTTTTCTTATAATAACAGTTTTCATTCCAGTATACAGATGGCACCATTTGAGGCATTATATGGGAAGCGGTGTTGAACTCCAGATTTTTGGGATGAAGTGGGTGAAAGGAAGTTGATGGGACCGGAATTGGTAGAAGAGTTGGAAAAAAAAGTTCAGCTGATACAGAGACACATGATAATAGCTCAAAGTAGGCAGAAAATTTATGCGGACAACAGGAGGAAGGATCTCTCTTTTGAGGTAGGTGATCAAGTTTTCCTCACAGTTTCACCATGGAAAAGTGTGATGTGATTTAGTAAGAAAGGAAAGTTGATTCCAAGGTTCATTGGACCATATGAAATTATGGAGAGAGTTGGATCAGTTGCATACCGAGTGGCTTTACCTCCGATTTTATCTCAGGTACACAATTTTTTTCATGTTTCAATGTTAAGGAAGTACATGCCAGATCCATCTCATGTTTTGAGTCCAGAGGTAGTTTAGCTGGAAGAGAATCTATCTTATGAGGAAAAATCAGTCTAGATTCTTGACCATAGGGAGCAAGTGTTATGGAATAAGTTTATTCATCAAGAAAAGGTTTTGTGGAAAAACCACATGATTGAAGAGGCAACATGGGAATCTGAAAATGCAATGAGGGATAAAAACCCCAACTTATTCAATAAGTAAATAAATTATGGGGACACAATTTTCAAAAGGGGGGAAGGATGTAACATCCCAAGTAAGTAAATAATTATGGATTTTCATATCTATTTCTATTTATGAATTAGATAGTGTTTTAGATGTTTAAAATGATAATAAATCCAATCTTAAGCAAAGAATTCTCTAATATTTTTAAAGGATTGTTTTACCACCTTTTGATGGAAAACCATTTTTAAATCAAACTTTTGACAATTTTATAATATCTATTTGTTAAAATAAACTTATTTTTTAGGATTGGGACACTGAAATTTACTATGGATAAATTTTTGGTATTTTTCTGACAATGTTCATTTTTTAATAAATAGTGAAAAATACTGCATTTTACTTCAAAACTGCTTTTTCATCTAATTTAATTATATGAATAGATTATATTTTTAATTGTTTTTAAGATGTAAATAGAATATATGTTTACAAGTTAATCCAATTTTGGTCATTATAATTAGTTTCACTTTGGAATTGGGAATAAACAAGTGCCAAACTTTTCATAGATATTGATTCAAAAAAACCCGCTGTTTTTTTTTTGACAACGAGAATTATTTTTAAATTAAATATTGAAATTTCTGTGTTTGTAATTTGGTAAAATCGATTCCATATTTGTAATCAGAAGGTCCAAATTATGTAATTAATATTATTTTGTTTTTGGACATTATGAATAGTAACGACGGTAATTATCTTTAATTATCGTGATTAATTAGTAATCGGGTAGTTAAGGGTAATAAAATAATATCATAATAATAACAAATGACCCCAAAATATGTCCTAATTCTACTGGTTGTTTCATGGCCGACCATGGGATTCCTTGTTTCAAACTTTGGGACCCCATGGAATCACTTTTGGGTGATAGTGACACTTTATCATTTTATTTTTAAAGAAAGGAGAATATCACAAAAGTATGTAACACCTAAGTAAAACAATTTTAATTTTGTCTACATAAATTATCTCTTGGACTATAAATAGTAATTGGAAATATACAAATATTTCCTATATCATAGTATTTTTTTTATAATTTTTAGACATTAAATAAATTAAATCTTGTATGACACCATGATGATGCAGCGATTAACTCATTAATGAACAATTTAAATCAAATGAAAAGATATTGTAAAATCTAAGACTTTCACTTGTCAAAGACCTATTGGATGGGTGGATTTTGAACTCTTATCACCTTATCCTAGAAATATATCAATTTGGTTCCTTTAAAATCCGAAGCTCATTTCAATATAAAGTAACATTTCTTGATATTCCAAGAGTGCCCCTCCTCCCTCTTATAAAAGGCCCCCACCTCTACCTCCTTACCCAAACCTCTCAAGCCATTGTATCGACCAAACTCTGCTCATTTTATCTCTCCACATCCATCTATTCATCCTAGAATCCTTAAATTTGGCATAAAGATCTTCAATAAACCCTTTTGGTTCAAACCAAGAGGAGTTACCCGATTTAAAGGTAATTTCTTCACTTGTGTTCTTTTGTTTTATTTTGCTCCTCCAACCCCCTAAAATCTTTTTATTCCTTTCTTTTGTAACAACACCAGTATCTTAAATATACTAGGATGTTTTTATGATAAGTATTCGAGCTACTCTTACACACACCTTCTTATAATGGTTAAAGAACATACTGTTTTTGTGGATGGCGAATTTCTGCCTCACAAAACGATGATTGTTCAATCTTCTTTTAACACCTTTAATGGTGGAAATTAAGATGTAACTCTATTTATATATTATATATATTATGTTTATGTTTTCCTTATGCTTCTTTATTTTTCATTTATGGAATTCCTTTATGGTTTCCATTATGGGTAAACGTGATATCTTCATTTTAGGAAGTGCGGACTACCGCCCCCTGAAAGTGATTTGATTCGTTAATGCCATATGTGGGACATATAAAGGATAGAGTTAATGATATTATATATGATAACATAATTTAATTATAATATAATTTTATATCATTATGATTTCATTCCATTAAATACGAAATAGAAATGAAAGTAGCGTTCATGCGTATGTACGGCTTACCGTCTCCATGAACAGTGCATTTCATTTCTTACCTCTAAATGTTATGTAATATTATAAATGCATGAATATACTGGATATATATGATATATATGATATCTACTTCATAAATATAATTCTGTATATAATGTATATTTTACCACATGAATAACTTGTAATTACAAGAAGTTTATTTTTGACTCAAGTGTCAAGGGTCGACAAAACGACCATTATTAACTTAAATAATTACATAATGTCCATAACATGGTAATAAGTGATATAAAAGGAATAATTAAATTGAAAAAGGTTCTTAACCAAGTAGAAATTAACTCTAGTTTATTATTCATGAGATTAAATAACGATCGAGTCAAATTGGACACGAGGTAAGGGACTTTGTCTCAATCTCCTTTCATTGAGGCATGTTTTGTTTTATACACAACTTTCATTTATACGGTGTATAAAACCATTTTACTTTTACCTTTATTAAAAATGAATATTTTTATACAAATAGTTTTACTAAACAACAAATGGAAATGTTTTTGTCTTATGTATGCGGCGACAACAACCTCTTCGCCGCCGTGACCATTATTTGAGTTTCAACTTCCTCTATAAGCCATAACTTTTTTTAAAAATGAAAAATAAATACCATGTTTTACTTTTCTATTAGTTTGGTATTGAAAATGGTTTTGATAATGTTTTTATTATATCAATGTGATATTCATATCATGTGATTGAAATGTTGAAATGTAATGTTTCCTTTATGTATGTTTTATGTGATACGATTATGTTATGGTTCTTGGGCATTGTTTATGAAGACGGGTGGTTCTGTGATAAACTAAGGGCGGGTGATCCCGATATATCTCTCCAATGCATTGGGTTACATGAAGGGGTTAAACAATAAGGTTTCTCTGAAGATATTTATGGAATATACTGTGATGGGTATTCTAAACGTAACCATGAGGGTTTCTCTCTCATCAACCCATTTTATTAAATTTTATGTTATGTTGTTATGATGATGAATTTTAATCTTTATTTTCCATGTAAAAACAATTGTGTAGTGAATACCATTCCCATTTCCTATCAAGGGTGTTCACATTTATAATCTTATAATTATTTTACTTGGTAATTACAAGTATTTATTCCACGTTACATTATAATAATATAAAATATGATGATGAATGAATTTATTTTGTATGATATATGAGGAACACCTAAGCATGAGAATGAAATAAAAGTGACAGGTGTGCCCAGAATTATATATCACACCAATTCATTGGGTAATGTTTAGTATCAAGAGACATCATGTTTGGAAAGGAGTGAACCTGATTTCTTTATGGTACTTTTTCCATCATTATTTCTTGGCGGTTAGCATTGACCTATGTTTAGGATGCATTGTTTTAAGTTGTTTCCACATTTTTCATGTTATGAGTATCCTACTATATCATGCCTTATTATTCAGGTTTATGATTCTCACACCTATTATACCCCTTTGATATGAGTATTGTCTAACATGTATTAGTATCTTCTTGTTATTCCATGTTTATTCTATTAATGGGATTTATATATCACCCCTTTCTTATGAATATCCGCAGGTTATCATGTGCGGTTTTAGAATCCATGAAATATCATGATCATGTTAAGAAGTTTTTTACTAAAGATGATGTATTTTATGTTTTAAGTTGTTAGGTAGTGTACGTAATTTCCAATGACACTAGACATATTGATATTTCGGGTTATATTAAGTGTAACTTTAGGTAATAAATCATTTATTAATGTAAAATAAATAATAGGGTTATTATAGGATGGGTATTTCACTGTTACTCTTATCTTTTATTCCCTCATATTTTTATGTTGGATCAATGAAATTATACTCAATTTTGGACCCTCTGAATATATAGAGTTAGTTATTATGGTTCTATAAGTGGTCCTCATTTTTACTGAATCCAATTTATTGTTTTAGTTTATTATTCATCACTTATTTATTGATACTACATTCACTCCAATTTATTACTATTAGTTATAGGGTGAGTCATGACTTTCTTCTCGATATGATGTACTCACTCCCTACATGTTTCCTTCTTGAATTTTTGTATATGTACTTGGTATGGTATATTCAAACTTGACATTGATTTGTATAATGGACCTGGTCATATGGTTTGACTATGGAGTGAAGCGTGGTCTTATTATACTATGTAATAGTCTTATAGTTTTTCAATAAGCTACAACATTTTCTTATGGGTTGTGTTTTGGTCTAAAATAATTATATATTCATATAAATACCCCAACCAATATCCCAATCCAGTCTTATCTCAATAATTTATCTGAAACCCTATTCTTCAAAGGGGTTTTTCAATGTCTTTGAATCCCCTTTCAATAAAGATTTATCTCATATTCCAATGTTGGATCTACAACAATATAAGGCACATTAGACCTATATTTTCCAATAGTTTCCACTTTTATTGAAATCAATTCCTCACATTTATTATCTCTATGTAATTGAGGTTTATCCCCATTATTATAATAGAGTTTTATTGGTTTTTCCTTGGAGAAGTTGTTCTATAGACACTATGGAGGGACATAGTTTATTATAAGAGAGGTGATCAATGATCTGTGACGTTGATATGATCTCATGCGAATAAAGATGATGCTTTTGTGGAAGGGGATTTTTTCTTTTCATTTATATTTACATAAAATCATGAATTGGGAAAGATTTAACCATTTATATGGAAGTTAAAATAACCTAATAAATATTTAACCACAATAAAAAAGGAATTTGATTTATGTTTGTAGAAATCATATGTTGTTTATTTCCTAAATGATAATGGTTTGCCTATTGTTTTACCATATATTGTGTTATCTATGTTATAATTAGTTTTTCATGTTTTTATGATTATATTAGAATATTTAAATGATAAAATTGGATAAAGAATTAAAATCTATAATAAGTGTTTTTTTGGATAAATAATTAAATAAGTGGCATGTTTAAAAAATCCAATGTTTCTCATAATTTGATGGTAATTTAATTGATGAAGGTATGCATATTTAATTGAATATGTTATTCCATGTGATAATGGAATTGGATAAAGAACTTGAAGATGGAATTATTGTTAAAGAGATTAATGTTTAGAGTTATATTGACTGAGAATTGTCATTCTCTAAATATTGTTAAAGATGGGAAATTATAAGAATATGGTTTAAATAATTTTTATAGCTTGTTATAGCTCATAATAGAGGTTTCCTGTACTTATAACCTATAAATAATTAATCATTTAATTTAATAAAAAAATCATAGTTTTTTTATAATTAAAAATTATTTTGGTTGATTGTGATCATTTTTTTATAAGGGTTGGGTGCCTTGTATTGGGGACTGTGAGAGCCTATTTTCATGTGAAGACTGAATGAGATTGTATTAGGGAAAATATTACCATTGTTGACTATGATTATTTGTTTTATTCCTTATGTGTTATCAAGTTATTTGTCTTTTTATGTTATGTGATCCTATAATGGATGATGATATATGGGTGGTGAGGCCTGATGTTGTGGAAGAATTTGACACCTGTGGATGTGATATGCATGGGTAAATGCATGAAGGTATCAAGGATGGCCCCAGGATAATGGAAATGGTTGAGGCTGGGATTACTCATTGTTCTATTACTGAAAGCTTGGATAGTTGTTTGTTGAATCTATTAAAGGGCCATCTGTCCAGGTTTCTTGTTTATCTACTTTACATTCCTCACTTATTGAGGTAGCTATAAGTTATTGGTTGCATCTCATGGGGGTAGCATAAGATGTTTTAATAAAGTACATAGAATTATGGAATGGTAATGATATTTTTTAATAAATTTTTTATCGCATGGGATTGGTGTTGATATAATGTAATTGAGATGATCTTGAGAATCTGTGGACTCGGTTATGATTATTCCTAGTGGAAATGTGCTTTACTTTGATGTTTAATGAAATGTAATTTTGAAAAAATTCACTTAATTGTTAATGAATTAATTAGAATAATTAAATGAAAAAAATAAAAGAATTAATTTAATGTATCGCCCTTAAATTCTTGTGTTGTTATATGAATCTAGACACTATAAGTGGAATTTAGGTTACTGAGGGATGATACATATAGTTGAGATTAGGGATAGGATATTTCATATAGAGTGGTTGTGATAAATATTATATCCTATGGTTTTTCTGATTTCATATGTTTCCCCACCCATGTAGATAGAGAAACTGAAACCAAATTGACTTCAGGAGGGTGCTTTGGTGGTGAGGATATATGGATGACTACCCACTATGGACATGCTCTATTATCTTGGTAGTACTTTTTACTGGTATGCATGGTGGTTTGTTTACCATATATGTGTCTAGAAAATTTTAATGGATTATAGTTATTTCATACACTTGTATCTATGGATATATTATCCTAAGGATTATTATAGGTTTAATGTGTATAGGTTGTGTTGGCTTGAGGTACCATATTCGGTGTATGGGGTATGATGGCTTCAGGGATAATATAAGATATATGATTCATGTTATACATGATTTGGTGGATCTAAAAAACTACTTGGTTATGGAGATTTCATATGGTGTGATGTGATTATGTGATGCATGAGGTGAAGGTTGTGATACTTTTCCTATGTTTTTTCGGGTTGGATTACTTTTAAAGAGAGATGGTTCAGGACGAACAATGTTGGGGAAGATAAGAAAACCAGTGGGGAAGAAGTTGTAGGGTACCCTTATTAATTTATTATTATAATATATGATCACTCATGTATTTTTGACTCTGATGATAGATACCTATGGAGAGTTTTGAAACATAGTATACCTATTTAGGTTATGAGTATGTTTCACTTATTGTTCACTAGGATTTAGTACGATTTATTTAACTTTTTAATGAGAGGATCTAGAGAGGATCCTATTGGGTATACTATTATTATCACGCCATGAATATATAAACTATTTCTTAGTCTAATAGGAGTAGGTTGGAGATCGATCTGGATATTACTACCTCATTGTTTTACAGAAGACATTTTGGATTTATGGTAATGTCAAGTTTACCTTACTGGTACTTATATTTCTCTTTTAAAATTTTTTAGTACTGAATGACATTGAATTTATGAACTTTTCATTTAATTTATCATTATTACGAGAATTCTATTGGTGTGTCATTATAATACATCTGCTCTACATGTTTCTCTTAGAGTTTAATGCATCCCATTTATATGTATGATATAACATTGGTTCTATTATCCAACCTTTATCCTACTAGAGGTGGGAATCTAGAATTCACAATCCTCATCTTATCATTTTCGGCCTGGGAGAGATGCTCTTTTAGGGGAGGATTCATGATATGTTAATTCTTATGGATGGTTTAAATGTTTATCATTTATACCAAATCATATCGATTTTTTTAGTTTTTTATTCACTAATTATATATTCATACTACATGATCTTAAATTTATTACTAGTAGGTGTGGGGTGGGTTGTGATATTCTACTTGGTATGATTTACTTACACCCTACTTGTGTCTATCTATAATTTTTGTATATCCTTTTTCATGTGATCTATGAAAGGGTAAGGTATCATAACATGTGTGTTCATAATACTTTGTGTATAGATATATGATATATTCTTTAAGAACTTTTGATAAACATTACATTCTAGGATGATAGGGGTTTTTCTTAGATATAAAATATGGGATGTATAACTCTTAAGATTCACTTTATCACAATTTCATGTCTATTGGGATAATGTAATTTTTTTTAAATTTCTATTACATCTAGTTGTGTTTGATTGGTGGTTTATATTGATGTATTGGATCATTTTTTTCAAGAATTTCATTTAAATATAAATGTTTACCTATATAAATCTCTAGGCATAAGATGTATTCCTAGTATAAAAGTAAACCATCAGTGGAATATTGTGTGTTTTAATTTGTCATAAGTTTATAAATGTCATATTAAATTTTAAATATTATTCCATAATGATTTATATTAAATTAAAAGAGGTAAAGATTCTCCAAACATATTATATACATACATATTCATTTATGCTACTCGTTTTTTATTGGTATGTGTTCTTGAGGTGTTTTTATGACCAAGTTTTAGAACCTTTCAAGTATCTATGTCTGGCATGACAAAAAAGGATATCAAAACCAAACTAGGACCATGGGGTTTAAGAGTATCCTTGCAATAGTAATTTCGATACCTTTTAAGTAACCCATAATTTTTTCTATCTAACATAATTGTGGTAGAATATTTAGTTGAAAATTATATTCTGAGTTGGATATTTGTTTTCCTTCTATTTTTCTTATTCTATGGAGTCATATGCATAATAAGTATGCATCAATGAATAGGAATGCATATAAAAACATATAATGACTTATTATTTATTGTAGTCATTAAATTAATTTTTGAAATAAATTGAAATTTTATTTTAATTTGAACAGAGGTAATAAACAAATAGTGTCTTAGTACCCACATATTCATGATTATTTGATTAATTTGAATCTATAATGGGTGTATTTAATTAAAAATTGTATTTATTATTATTATTATTATATCCTGGACTTTGTTAGTCATTGTCCTATTTTTTTTCAAAAAAATAAACTTGTTTTATTTTTTACATAAATTTATATATTTCAATGTTTAAAGATGTTAATAAATGAATTTTTATACAAGGATTGGGACTTGGGTTAAACAACGGGTAGACCATGTGTAGTGGGACCCTGTGGGGGGGTGTTGGGAGTATTGTAAACTATAAAAAATAATTTATTATTAATTTTTCATGTTATAAGATATGTTAATTATAAATTTCGTATTCTAATATATTGGGGGATTCCCAGTAAGTTTATAAATAAATTTGGGAGAGGTTCAAGTGTTTTGGGTATTTTTAAGGATTTATGAATTTTTTTATAAACCATATATATAAAATTTCTCCTAATTTAAATACCTTAGTTATCATTATGTGATGAAAAAATATATAACTTATGAAAAAAATTATTTCATAGAAATAAAATATATTACATGAGGGTTTTCACTAAAAGGGAAAAATATTATGTATTACGTATGATGTAAATAATATTACTCATTATATAAAAATGTTACACATGATTAAATTTGTCACACATTAGTTTTTCTATAATGTTAAAAAACTTAAATGTTGAAAAATATGTTACGTGTTGGATTTCTATAAAGGGAAAAACCATACATGATTGGGAGTGTATTACGCACATGAATTTTCAAAATGGAAAATCCTTAAATACTCATGTAAATATGTTAGGTGTAAAATTTTCATTAATAAAATATATTATATTTCTTGGAGAAAATATTACACATAGGTTTTTCCCAAATTTATAATACTTATTTTTTGATTAAGGATATTACACATGGGAAAACCCATAATCATTTTATAAAAATGTTACACATGGGAATTTTCTCATTGGAAAAAAAATTATGTAGGACTAATATATTACATATAAGGTTTTATTAAAGGAAAAACCCTGAAAATAAAAGAAAAATGATACATATAGAGATTTTAATATTGTAAAAACCTTATGAAAGGGAGATATATTATATATGGGTTATATATATTATGTGTGGAGTTTAATTCTCAATAATTTAAAAACAATACACAAGGATTTTAAAAACCTTGGTCATGTGATTTAAAAAATATTACATGTGATTTTTTTAATGATATATTATTTATTTATAAAAAGAAAACTATTTTTTTTGGATTTACATATCATGAAAGGGTTTTTTCCTACTATATTGTATAATGTTTCTTTCCATTCACTATTCACTTATGTTTCCCTATTCTAATGTGATTTCCCCTTTGATACATGACATATTCATTTTTTTCTTGATCCAGGTGATTTTGTGAGTTAAATCCATCAGTCCACATTGATTCTTCTTTAGTTTCATCCCCTTTATATTTTCTAATAATTTTTTAAAATTGAGATAGGGTTTAGAGATTCTTTAACTAGAACATAGTGGAATCATCTTGATATAAAAGTGATTTTTTCTTGGAAAAATAAGGTCTTAGAGGATAATCACACTTGGTTTTTTTGGATTCAAATAGGTATGAAACTATCCTAAAGTTTTGCAGTTATTTAAAAAAATCACTATGATTAATAATTTTTTAACAATAAATTTGGAATTTTGTATGATAAAGGTTTAGGTGGATACCAAGGGTATTACACACCCCTTTTCTCTTTATTATTTTTCCATGAAAGAATGCCCAATGAGTTTCCAATTATTCAATCCCTATGAATTAATTTTAGAATTAATAATTTAATATTTTTTAAAAAAATTACAATTGATTTATAATAAATTTGAGTGGTCGTTGATGTAGTTAGGGAATGGTGTTGATGGGAAAGGGTCATTTAAGATTGGATGATCCTAGGTGAGGGTGGTTGAACTTCTATTAAAAGTAATATCATAAAATTAAGTAGGTTTCTCCTAAATATCTTCATAAGTTTTATGTATTTTTTTAGGAAGAATGTGATGTGAAGTCTCTCTACCTATGTGTGATCTAAAATTAAATTGAAAATAAATAGTTTCATTTACATGACAATGGAAATAATGGAAGCTCCTTGGGACTTAGTGTATCCTTAGTCAATATTTTGATGCCTTGGTCAACAATGGTTATTTCTAAAACCATAAATATTTTTTAGGTTATATAAATACCCTAAGGAGGTATAGATGAAGTAAATAAACAAATCATTTCTTGATTATGTGACTTAATTATTCTTATGTAAGGGATAAAGAAAGATTCTGAAGGGTTGGTATAGGGATAGACAATATTAACCATATATATATTTAAATACTCATGGATATTTGATTAGGAATAGGTATATTATTCCTCCACAAATATTATGTGTGTGCATCCAAGTTTAGATTCTTTAGAGAGGAATGAGTGTTGGTTCACTGATAGGACCAACCTACATTTGTGTGGGAAGTGAGTGGAATATTATTTCACCACCTTATGTTTGATGCATATCATGTTATCCATGTATATGATTATGAAATGATGTGATCTTGGACATGTTTAATGATGTTATGACCTGTAAAGTGGTGGTTTTTACCATGTAAGGTGGAATGGAAAATGTGAACACATATAGGTAATTTAGTATAAGATGTGACCAAAAGGACCATGTCAGTTTCCCCATTTTTTAGTTAACTTCATGGTGATTAAGTACACTATGGATAATATGTATGTATAGTATGAACAAATTTTCTAGAATAGGTTACACACTTGATAGGTCATCCTTAGAATTATGTGGCGGGTTTGAGTGACTAGAAAACCAGTATGAGGTAAATGTATGATATTTGATGGTATTAAAAATAAATCTCACCCCTCCCCCAACCAAAAATGATATATGATATGTGATTAAAAAGTGGGGGGATATTCACCCTGATAAGATCATATATGTTTCTTGGGTGGTGTGTTATTCCACCTATATGATATTGGATTACTGTTTCCTAGGTGGGGTGTTATTCCCCACAGAAGATATTGGATTATTGTTTCCTAGGTGGGGTGTTATTATGCCAGATGATATTGTACTACTATTTCTTGGGTGGGGATCTATTCCCCACATATGATATTGGACTACTATTTTTTGTGTGGGGTGGTTTTTCTCCTGATGATATCAGACTATTAGTTCATGGGAGTGGTGTTATTCATCATAGATAATATATGTATATTATTTTCTATTTTTTTGGATATTCCTCTGATATGAGGTATGATTACTAATTCCTAGGTCTATAACTATTCCCATAACATCATATATACACATTGATTCTATGTAAAGGTATAGTTCCCCTGATGGTTGTGTGACATTCTCAGAGACATACAACACTAGACAAGGCTATTATGGTCAATCTTGGGTTTCACCATTTTGTTGAATGATCTAATTTGATTATTTATTTTTCTCTAAAACATTATTTAATAATACTTAAAATATAACAGTATGAATACACTATATATTTTTGTTAGGTTATGAACTTTGTTGGAGGTGGAATACTGTTTTTCACTCACACTCTGTTCTGGAGGCCCTGGAATATTGGTACCATAATAGAACTCATATTTTTCGGTATGAATGGGGATGATACCCAGTTTTGGACGGTTTAGTGAGATATCATGGATATAGTTAAATGATGGGATTGATTAGTGAATCGATACGTCGTTATCATAGTTCAATTTTATTTATTTCATTTTTTCATCTACATAATCTAACCATAAATGATTCAAATGATTTCCACTAGGCTAATGTCCCATTATAGATAGTTTATTTGTTACAACATGAGTTATTATTATTATTCTGGTGATTTTTGATATGTTTTATATTTAATCTATTGGATATTATGATGACTAAATTCATGTTTTTATTGTTTTTATTCACCGAGATATAGAGGTATAATGTCCCCATGGTATAATATTAGTCCATCGGGGCTAGTCAGTAGCCTTTAGAATATAGGGAGGCATGCATGATGTCCTATAGTGACCTCGTAAAGTTACCATTGAGTGATCTGAAAGGGTATATCAATATATTTGTGTTAATGGGGAGAGGGAGGGGCGAATCAATGATCTTATCTTTTATATTTTCTTACTTATTAAAGAAATATTCACCTCCTATTAATGTGTTATGAATATTATAAAAACAGGAACATAAGAACAATCCATAGGAATACAAGTATTTACAATTTTTACTAATCAAAAAGAGTTTCTAGCCCATGAAATTTTTTGGAAACAATATAATATAACATAATACTCTATAAAACAATCCTTTTATGTGGTTACATAAAGAATGAAATATCATTATACTTTCATTTCACTAAAATCAAACAACAGTGAATGTAATCTCCAAAAAGATGTACGATGTAACAAGGGTTTTATAAAAACTATTAGATTCCTTTACCAATATTAATTAATATTTTTTCATTGTTATTTTTGTACATTATTTACACTTTCAATTCATGCATGTAATTCTTCTTCACATTCTTTCTTAACATTTAAAAATAACATACTCTTTTGAATTTTGTATACACTTCCTTCCATACCACCCTTCGTACAGTTTCTCTATATAGTATCCCATCAGGTAAAAATAATATGGAACCTTATTAAAAATGATACAAAATTACAATTTTCTTTTTATTCATTCAAATTTTCACACAGTCTATATAATTCCTCCTATTATGAAACACTATCTGGTGACTTCTTTCTGCTTCAACTGATTAAAAATTCTCTATCTGATTTTAACTTATTTTCCACAAAGATATTACATTCATCGAATCTTCCCTAATAAATATTGTATTTTATATTTTTATTTGGTATATATATCTGGTAAATATTATGTATCGCTTCATCATTTACATGAATGAATACTATATATCTCTTTGTTGTAATTCCACCCAATTTATAGATGCGTAAATAAGAGAAAAGGAAGGATTTTAATATACCTTTCCTACTCCTTGAAAAAATAATATTCAAAACTCCTTATCATAATAATTTTTTTGGATAATTCTCAATAATTATATAGAATTATTGAAGCTTTGAGTAAACATGTTCATCTAAAACCTTCAACAAACTTCCTTCATATTTTCTAAGAATCATGGAACTTCATCCCATGATATTTAGAGCATTAATATATTATCTTTTCATCATCACATTTAAAATATTTACAATTAATTAATGAAGTACCTTAAAATAATACTACTCTATAAAAAATCATCCAACAAAACTTTTTACTAGTTCATCCATCTGAAGAGACTCAGTATGATGCTCTAATATTAATTTCATATGAAATTTTTTGGAAAACATTCTTCAGAAAATTTCTCCAATTGAGGAATTTTATTAGAACTCTCTATCTGTTTCCTTCATATTCCATACTGAGTTTGATGATATTTATAAAAAAACAAACTCATAATATTTTCAATCAAATCCTAATATTTGAAGACTCAATGATATCTATCCATCCTTCAGACTGTATTATGGAATCTGTCCGTTTTAATTGTGGGAGATCTTTTTAAATTCTTCATCTGATTAGATTTGTTATGTCTCAAATTTATCATAATGAATTTACTCATAAAATTACCGATATACTTTAAAAACATTCCCCAGTCTATTAAACTTCAAAAAAAGTGAACAAAAAAATTTATCAATAAAACATTTGTATGATATCATGTATCTGGTGAACTACCTCATAACATCACAGTAAAAAAATTTACATAAAAACAAAATTTTCACCCATTATACATACCCTTGGATCATAATACCATTCATAAATCATAATGTTATAAACATTTAGAATATAAAATCATCACCATATTTGTATTTCAATGAATCTGTTGAATTTTTCAAGAAGTGTATGATAAACATTCTCCACAAAACTATATCTGAACATATTATACTAGAATAATTTATCTTCTTGACTTTGTTTGGAAAATTCAGTTTGATCATCTTGATCTGTTATCCATTTTTTTATAAAGATTAACAATGTTAATTTTTCTATGTTAAGACAAAAAAACATGGATCAAACATTCTTCATCCAAACCGACTTCATCTAATCATCTTCAAGCTCCTTCAAAACACCTCCAATATTTATGGTCCCAACAGTATCCCCCTTCTAATTTCATTTTAAACTAAGGAACATATATCATTAAACATTGTTACTTAATCAATAGAATACTTATTAAACATTTATTTTCCTACATGAGAGAGCATAGTGTGGGAAACAAGAAACATTATACAATAATACCATGATATCTATAATGAGATACATAAGAAACTTTTTCATACACCTCATAAGAAAATACTTCTTCCACATTGAACATTATTCATAAAAACAACTTCATCCTACAAGAACAAATTTTTCTTCAGTGACTTCAACCAACTATTAAAGCAATTCTCATACACGGAAACAATAGGTTACCCCATTTATGTACTCCCCCAAAATACATGCTTTTTGAAGAAAGGTAAAATACATACCATGGATGTATTTATGTTACACTATTCTTCCCTTCCTCGAAAACATTATACATATACATGATGAAGATAGGGTATAAATCACATATCTTATACCTAAATAGAGGGAGGTCGAACACCCATTATCAAGATCATCTTATAAAATATTTCCTTTGGTAATGATTTTGTGAATATATCAGAAACATGATCAATTTTTGGAAAAAAGAACAACTTTAGTTCATTTTCCTCAACATATTCTTTAATGAAGTGATATTTTATATCAATTTTCTTTTAAATATTGTGTGGAGATAATTTTTAGTTATATTAATAAGAGATTTATTATAAAAACCCAAGATAAAAGGGATATTCTTACAAAAAAAGTCTTCTTGTTGTGTCTTCAACCAAATAAGTTATGTTCTAACTTGATCAGAAGAAATATAATCATCTTATGTTGTACTAAGATTCAAAAAATTATATTTCATTTTATTCTAGATAACCCATATTTTTTCCAAAAAATACTCCACTATATGTGTGTTTTATATCATTAACAATTCCTTCCCAATCCATATCTATATATATAATCAAATCACTATTTCTTAGGATGTAAAATTTCAACACATCATCTGTTGTACCTCTGATATATCTAAGAATTTAATTTCCATCTATCAAATGATATTTTTTTTCTACTCTTTGATACCTAGAATAATGTTTAATAGTGTACACTATATATGGACTTGAATCAATTACTCATAAGAAACTTCCAACCAACTTTCAATACTATTAAGTATCCACCTCCTTTCCTTCTATATATTTTCAAACATTTTTCCCCTAGGAATTGGTGTGGAAACAATCTTTTATTATTCTATTATAAACATACATAGATGATTCTTATCATACATATCACGAGGTAGGAAAACATATTTCTTCTTCTATGAAAATTTCATGATAAGAAAGTATTTCCTATATCCTAGATTAGACATTTCAAACTACTTCTTCATATCCTCATCAGGCATTTCACATGTTTTTTCATCATTACCTATAAATATATGTCATAAACATACACAATCATGATGGGGAAAACACTAGATTTTATTTTATATAGGGGATACTAGAAACACTTAATTTATTGAAGTCAAGTTCTTTAATAAAGTATAAAATTTGGAATACCAAGATCCTGGATTTTTATTCTGGCCATATAAATCACTTTTCAACATTCACACAATACGTTCATCTTACTCATGTATGAAGGTGTATGGTTTTTCTATATAAATCTCTTCTTCAAGCTCTTCGTTAGGAAAATAAAACTTGAAATCCATTTGAAAATTTTTGTATCTTCATTTTGCAACAATAGAAAGAAATATTTTGAAAGTTTCTAATATTTTCAATAGAGAAATAGTCTCATAAAAATCAATGCTTACAATTTTAGAATAATATTTATAAATAGTCATTCTTTTTTTCTTATAGAATCACCTTCTCCATTAATTGTTTTTCAAAATACCAACTTTGTACCAGTAACATTTTTATTATTTAGTTTGAGCATATGTTCCCATGTATCATTCTTATCAATCTTATCCAGCTCTTCATTTATGGAATCAATCCACTCTTAATTTTTCATAGCTTGATCAATATGATTTGGATTAACAAATATAAGTAAATAGGTGAAACTAACATTTATGTTCTTCTGGTTTGATCCAATTTTCATTTATCACCAAATATGTTATGAACATCCACTTAATTCCTCATTATAGGATGAGATGAATGTAATCATTCATCATCACTTAAAAAAGCTGAGTTATAATGTTCATCTCAGTCATTTTTTTAATTATTGTTATCATTGTGAACTTTTTCATGTTTTTCAACTACAACCACCACATCTTCCTTTTCTTCCATATCTAAACCTATTTCGGAAACATTCTTATCATGCTATTCAATAACTTTCATGTCTACCAAGTAAACAATATATTGTCACTTTTTATTATTACCCATCTTTCCAATACTATTAAGAGGGTATCTATGAAAAATTTATCAATATATCTTGGATAAAAGTTCCCTATATTCTCACATATTCCTTTTATAATATAAGGATATTGAAACACCCTTAGTGTTTCAAACATGGGTTTTATTTATAATACAACTCGTAGGGAGACATATCATAGTTTTTCCTATATAAACATTGATTCATAACATAAAAGAACGATTTTATTTCTTGAATCCAAAAATAAAGATAAGTATAATTATAAATAAACATTCTTCATTCCATGTACACCAAACTTTTGTTTATTATTTCAGAAACACCAACAGTCTATAGTGTGTATGTTTCACTAAACTCATGATTAATTTCATGCTTCTCATGATAATCACCAAAATTTACATTTTTATATTCACCACCATTATTAGTTTTAATATTCTTCATAGAATATCCATGTTTTTTCTATACATACCATGAATCTATTATTAATGATGATGTAATACTATTTATAATTCAAAAATATAATCCATGAAATGAGATTAATGTATTCAATAAATGAAATAAATTGCTTATCTATTTGTGTTGATTTTTTAATCATTGGACCATAAATGTCAGAATTTATCTCCTCTGAGGGATGAGTTAAAAGTATCTCAACATTATTAAATACTGAGTTTGTAATCATCCATTTATGATAAATAGAAAAAAACCAATCTCTTATTATTATTAGGTTAGGAACATCATGAATAATTTCACTCTTTTTTATATTGATCATATTCCTATGACATATTTCCCCAACATTTTTTCCCATAGCTGATTTTCTTCCAACATGATCAGATATCAAAAACCTTGTGTGTAACCAATTATGAACATGTTTACATTTGTTTGTTAACCTCCCATTACAACATTACCATATTTTATACTCGTAAAAAAAATATTATTTTAAAATAACAAATTTTTTTCCTTCATCAAAAAAAATGAAATACTTTAAAAATTGTGTTTTGAACCTTCAACAAATACTCATTTGGATTTTAAATTTTCTTCCCCAATGATAGTATATCTAACACCTTTGATTCTGAGTGACTCATCATTACCAAAATATATTTTAACAACTCTAAAATATTTAATATTATTCAAAAAATTCATATCACCTATTATATGTGAATAACACTTGTTATCCATGATCTAAGGTTGTTCACCCTTTGTAGATTTGAGATTTGTTTCAATAACTATGGATTTTTCAATGAATTTTCATTATTCTCACATGGATTTTGAGATTGGTTACAATTTTTTTTTGTAGCATGACAATTCATCTATATGCAATATGAATATGTTGATTATGAAATCCCACCTTTTTATTACATAATGTTTCATTACATTTTACAAATAGAGGATCTTTTAAAGTTTAGTGTCTTGAAAAAAAGGCACATAATACGTGAAATCATGAAACAATTATTCTAATACACTTGAAATGATTCATCATAGGTCTATACTAACTTCAATTACTTCATTTCATAACCTAAGGATATACATGAATGGAAAGGATGATCATAAGTCCCAGTAAGGGAAAGAAATTGAAACAGTTTACATGTGATTACGAGAATTATCGATAAGAACATAAGAAATATATTAATGTCACAAGAAATGGTAAAAGAGGCACATAATAATGAAAATAACATGATTAATAACATATAAATAAGTATAAAACATTTAATTTATTCATTAATAATCATATCACTAATGTTTATCATCGAGGTGTCATAAGAATTACCATGGTTATTCACCAAGGTATCATAAAACATATCATCTCTATTAAATAAATTATTTACCCAATGAATTAGAGTGATATCAAGGAAAACCTTAATAATACATAATTAATATATTCCACATAGATCAAAAAACATCTCATAAATAACTTGGTGAGAATAAAACAAATGGGTTTTATATCAAAATCATGGTTTTTTTAAAGTGCTTAAAAACAATACAATTTTTTCATTTTAAACCCATGGAAAAGAAAGGAGGGTTTCATGTATGTTAATCACATATTAAAATAGATATTTTTTACATATATTTGAATAAACCTAGATAAGAAAGTGGTTTTGGAATTCACTAAATAAAATAAAAGAATTTCTTGAGAAAAAGAGTGAAATTTTGAGAAGAAAATTCTACGACATAACAGGTATGAAACATGGTTTTAGAAAACATTAAAATGAGGGGGTTAAAGGGTCTCCCATTCATAAAATAATCTTAATACAGAATAGGGATAGAATAAAATGTAAATAAGATCATATTATGGAAATTTTATAGACATACCACATAAAAAGAGAACTTCACAGGAAAAGAGAAGTTGAGATTTCCCTTACCTTGATGAGTAACTCCTAAAAATCCATGATTGGGACCTTAGGGGCTTGAGGTAACATTAGGATGACTCCATGGGTGGTAATAATATCATATATTTGTGTAGGATTAATTTTTAATGAAATGAAATGAAGAAATGGGTGGGTATTTATAGAAAAAGAGAGGGAGTTTTTTATTAATTTCTTTCGGCATCTCAGTAGTGGTATATGCAAAACCATGGTCTTGCCCATGGTATTTTCCCATGGTATTGGCCACTTGAGGCACTAACAACATTATTTTAATACAAAAGAGTCTAAAATAATTTTATATTTCTTATTACATCATTATGATGTCATTAAACATATTGAAAACTCATAACTGTATTTTTACTATTCACCGAAAAACAAAATATTTTATCAAATTATCATAAATTTATCCTAACCTAATTTTGATGTTATGATTTAAAAAATGATGATTATTTTTTCATAATAATTATATAAGTATGAGGAAATAAATATTTAAATATTAAAATCCTTATTTATTAAAAAAATATCGGACAAAAAATGCATAGTAAAATGCATAGTAAACTTTCAGACACTTGAAAAAATTAAAATTATTTTATCATTTAAATTTAAATAAGATATTTTTAATTAAAATATTTCATTAAAATAATCATTACTTATAATAAATTAGTTTATTATAATAATTTTATTTTTTCTGAAAAGTAGAATTTCTGTCCAATGAAGAAATTTATCATATTTATCATATTCTTTAAGAAAAACAGAACTAAAAATAGAATTTATGGAAAATAATTTTTACTTATACAAAGTGATTATAAAATAAGAAAATAAGGCCTTGAAACATAAATCCTTATAACACTCATATACGACCTAATATTGAGGTGTGAGATAGTGATATACTCATGGGGTGGTTGTGCTAAGATCACCCGAGAGGTAATCTCCACTAACTTGAACTTATCCCATAGGATATTTCTTTCAAGTTTAACATGTTGAATTTCAGCTTGGTATTGGTCAAGAGAGAGTCCCAAAGATGCTACCTCCCCCCCCCCATGTTCTGAAAAATGGGCTTCACACAACACAACTCTACTAGATGAGCCCATCCACTCTTCCTTATGTATTAATAAACCATTATTACTTTATATTTATAATACTAATTATAAAATTAAAATTATTATTAAGAATATAGTTATTAATGGTCATATTGAACCGTGGTTATATAACATTCAAAACCCAATGGTCAGATTTCCATTATACAAACATCATTAGTAATGTGACTTTTTTGTGTAAAAAATAATACAACACACATTTTCATGAAACGATTAGCATTCAAAAAGTTTGGGTCATTACATTATTCCCCCCATAAGAAATTTCATCCCTAAAATATCATCTCCTTCACTCAGTTCAGAAATGGTGTGGCTAATTTTCCTTCATTGTCTCTTCTGTTTCCCATGTGGAATCTTCATATTTGTGGTTCCTTCACAACACATTAATGAGGTGGGTAGTATTTTTGCGTAGAACCTTGTCTCTATGGTCTAAGATCTCCACCTTTTTATCCTCATAATGTAGGCCATGTTTCATTTGTACTAATTCAGGATTTATTATGTGTGAAGGTTCATGTATGTACTTCCTCAAGAGAAATACATGGAATACATCATGAACTTGAGCTAGATTTGGAGGAAGTTCAAGTTAATAGGCCAATGATCTGATCAATGATTTCATTGGGGCCAATTTACCTAGGACTAAGCATCCCTTTCTTCCCAAACAACATGACTCTATTCTCTAGATAAATTTTAAGTAAGACCTTATCACCAATATCGAACTCTAATTCCCTTTATCAGTTGTCATCATTGCTCTTCTTCCAAAATTGAGAATCCTTAATGTGTTGTTGGATGGAATGAACCTTTTCAGTCATCACATCCATAAAATTAGGCCCAATAATATTTCTCTAAACAACTTCATCCCAACAAGTATGAGTTCTACATTTCTTTCCATATAGTTTTTCATAGGGGCCATTTGAATACTGAATGGAAGTTTTTGTTTTATAAGAACTCAACTAATGGGATATGTTGATCCCATCCACCATTAAATTACATTGACCATGTTCTCAGAATATCCTTGAGTTTCTGAATAATACTTTCATATTTGGCATTAGTTTGAGGGTGATAGGCCGTACTCAAATTCAATTCAGTATTCAAAGCATGATGAATACTTCTCCAGAATTTTAAAGTGAACCATAGATCAAGATCATAAAAGATTTAAAGTGGAACTCTAGGAATCCTCACCACTTCCTTTACATAAATAATGGAAAGATAATCAAGAGGTAAATCTTCTAAAATATAGAAAAATGGGTATTCTTGGTGAGATGGTCCACTATAAACCATATCACATTATTTCTTTTAGCTGTTTTCGGGAGACCAAGGACAAAGTTAATACTAATATTGTCCCACTTCCATTCTATTATGGGTATTTGTTGTAATAACCCTTTAAGAAGTTTTATCTCTACCTTAACTTGTTGACACACCAAGAACCTTATAGTATAGTCAGCAATATCCCTTTTCATGTTATCCCACTAATAATGATCATGAACATCCCTATACATTTTTGTGATTTCAGGATGTATAGAGAAAGTAGAGTTATGAGCGGCATCCATCAACTCATTCTTTATTTATTGAATAGATAGAACACATATCCTTGTATAAAATTTTAGTTCACCTTATTGATCAATGTTGAACTCAGGAAGCGTCCCATTATTTAAAACCTCTATCTTCTTTTGTAACAAATGATCTTCCCTTTTATATTTCTTGATTATCACTAGAAATGATGGTTGAGAAATCATTTTGGGTAGGGTTTATGATGACCCTTCTCTTTAATCCTCATCATTTCCATCACAATAGGATCTTTTCTACATAATGAATCAGTGACTTTGTTTTCTCTTCCTGGGTGATAACAAATTGAACAATCATAGTCTCTATGAAGTTCCAACCATCACACTTTTCTCATGTTCAATTCCTTTTGTATGAAAATAAAATTTAAACTTTGATGGTCTGCCTATATATAACGACCCATACTTTACATACATTGTTAATAATTCAAAATTGAAGCATACTTATTACAACATATAACAAAACCACCAAAGGACCATATAGGTATAGTGTCTTTAGAAACTAGGAAACATAAACAACTGGTTCATAAAGTGTCTACACTGTCTTCCATTTATTTCATCATATCTATAGTCCCTTTTGGCATATCTTACTTAATAACCTTCTTCCTGACCTGGGGAAAGAAAACATACAAAAGGGTGAGCTCAAATTCTCAGTAAGGGTAAAAAAAAGAAATATCAATCACATCGTATATATAAGCACATAACTTTTGGAAATCTTAACCTGCAAAAGAGATCATAATTTCATAACATGGGGTGAATCATGACAGTGAAATTTAATCACAATAATCATAACTTAAAACATGAAACATTGTGGCATACACACATAATCATAGAGAATCATTTCTTGTTAGTTAAGACTCATTTCCAAGACTATCTTAGTGGACAAAGTCCCTTTCTGAACCGAGTCACCCTCGTTTCAGTCCTGTTTCACTGAACCGGTATAACCTACCGTTCCATCCATGTCTATCTCATGAGATATAAAATCTTTACCCAATGCATTGGAGGGAGATATAGATCCCACCCATCTCATAATGATACTATTCTTATGTGTGCCACAAAATTATAAATCATACATCATTACATAACCCATGTAATACAAATGGGAATCTTAAACATCATGACATCATAAAACAATTAATATAAGATAAAGGAATTCATAAAAATAATTTCATCACAACATAATCAAATAAATGTAATAATAGGGATAAAAACACAACCCTTTATTATCTTATATGGAAAATAATTTTGATAAAACACTTGAACTCCATTCTTGAGGAAAATATCATTTCTTCTTCAAAAACATTTTTTTCCTTTCTTAACATGTCATAAAATTTTAAACTAAAAGAAGTTGATTAAAAATAAACTTGAAAAATTGTAAAGGAAGCTTCTTAGAAATAATTTTTTAAAAATTCATTCATGCCGTATAAGTTAAAAAAACATTCTTCTCGTACTTTTGTCGGAAAAGTAAAAAAGTACCTCGTACGAAAAACGACAAAAGATTCCTTTCATATATTTTACTAAAAACTCACCGAAGGGTAAAATTGGATTTAAAAAATTGTAGGTGGATGGAAAAAATATTACATATTGAGGAAACATGGATGTGGATGATAAAATACACCCCAGTAAATACCAAAGTATAAACAATCTCGGATAAAAATGAGATTGTGATATTTCCCTTACCTTAGGTCCGATTTGCCTCGTAAGTGTCCGAACCTCCTGTATAATAATTTAAATAATGTTATTGACTTATTCCAGAATCATACTTATTTTTATGATATAATATATGGTCATTTTCTTATCTTCTTAGTAGTAATATTTCGTTTCTACTTGTTATTCGGGTGTTTATAACTTTTTGTTCTTATGCGTGTTTTGTCGAATAAATTCTTATTCTTATATTTAGGTTATAGATACCTCATTTCCAGAATTGTATTAGTGTAATATATATATCATATTCATTCATTCAATTCATTTATATAATCATTATGAAATGAAGATCATGTAGAATGAGTCGCATCACATCGTGGAGACGGTATTCCGTACGTACGCACGAGTGATGATATCGTTCCTATGATCGTGGAATTGTATTGGAGTGTACGTATACTATTTCAGAATCAGTATCACTTTATAATAGTCATATAAAGTCATTATTTACACCATTATACCCATCCAAGTAAGGTGGTGGTGGAAAATAGATTACACCACAGCGTGGAGACGGTATTCCGTACGTACGCACGCGCTGTGATTTCTTTTTCTGTAGGATGGATAGATGGTGAAATAGGGTTGTTTCATACTTATAATAACATATCAGTATATGAGTGATACTGATGTTATTAATTAATAATGAAACAACTAAAGAGGAAGAAGTGGAAGAAGAAATAAAGATGAAAGAATCGGTAACGGACATTACCTCTTCTTTGAAGTGCTTCTTTGAGACCTCCTTTTAGGGCACTAAAATAGGTCTTTGAAGAATACCAAAACCTCTAGAATGTCTCTAGGGAAGTGTAGAGGAGAAAGTGGCAGGGTTTGGCCAAGATTGAAGGCTCAAAGTGGCGTGAGGAAGAGAGGGAGGAGGTGCCCTTTTATAAGGGAGGAGAGGGGCTCCTTTGGAAAAACTAAAAATATTATTTTATTATAAAGTCAAGTTCGGTTTTAAATAGATCCAAATTGATATATTTCGAAGCTAAAGTGGGTATGGGTAGAAATACTCTCATCCAATATAATTTAGACAGGTTTAGGTTCCAATTTTAACCTTATCATTTAGATTTAACATTAAGTTAAATAAGTTTACTTTTACCGTGTCTTCTTGTGTTCTTATACTATAAGGTTAATAAACTTACTATAAGCAGGAAAACGAACCCCAAGTTGTTTATTATTAATATATATAACCTTATCTAAGTCATGTGGCCAAGAATTAGATTTTTAGGAATAAAATAACAATTACTAATATAATATTTGTTTTAAAAACTATTTTATGTCAATTTTGACACTATTTAGTAATTGATTTTTGTAAAAATCATAACAGAATGATTAGTTCGAAAAAAGTTAATTAAATCAATACTAACATGTCATATTAACCTATAAAATTAGTTGAATTCATAAAAAGTCTCAAATTACATTTATTTTGGTGTTTATAACATTAATTATGTCAATATTTCATTAATAAGATAATTAGGGCATCATCTTTGTGTCATAAATAAATTAAATTATTTAATGTCTAAAAATTAAAAATAAAATACCATTATGTAGGAAATCATTTTATATTTCTAATGAATATTTATAGTCGAATTTATCTTATGTATAACCCCATATTAAAAATTATTTACTTATTAAACTTTGATTTTAACTATTTTAACCCTTTTTTAAATAAATTAATAATAAATGTCCTAATCTAATCCAAGTGGGCCTAAAGGGTCATATTTTATTCCTAGGTTTGTTTTTGGTCGAATTAAACTTATCCAATAGAATTAGGACATGTGTTAGGGTAATAATAATATCATCTTTACCCTTAATTACCCTATTTACTTTTAACCGTGGTAAAAAAAAGTAAAAAGTTACTATTCACCAAAAATTATTTTCATCTCATTGAACCACATTTTATTCCTTGATATTAACCGTGTCTCTCGGATTTTCGAAATTCCACTCACAAAAGCGGTAAAATTAAGTTTTATGAAAAATTCAGTTTTTTTTAACTACCACTTAGTGGTTTCACTATTCATCAAAAATTGAAAGTTTTCATAAAAATACCAAAATTTTACCTTAGGCTAATTTCGATATTCTGAATCCAAAAATGAAGTCCATTTTGAAAAATAAAATTTATAAAATTTCAAAAAGTGGTTATTACTATTCATAACGGCTAGTTTTAATAATATTTTAATAGCATATCGTTGTTTAGTGAAACGCGGTATTGCGTACGATGCAAGCTATCGAGGAAGGTCGCGATTTCGTGTAAAGCAAGACAAGCAAGTGTTGTGTAGAAAAAGATTCCTTTGGTGATTTATATAACATAAAAGTCTCGGGTGTTACATTCTACCCCCCTTAAAATGAATTTCACCCTCGAAATTCATCACTTTGTAACAAACAGATGAGGATACCTCTCCCTCATCATATCCTCAAGCTCCCATGTAGCTTCTTCTAATTGGTGGTTCCTCCATAAAACTTTCACCAATCGAGTGGTCTTGTTTCGTAGGACTTTTTCGCTACGATCCAGAATCTCTATCAGTTGTTCTTCATAAGAAAGATCTTGCTCCAGCGGTACAACTTCTGAGCTGAGTACATGTGAAGGATCAGGTATGTACTTTCTCAAGAGAGATACATGGAACACATCGTGAACTTGAGAGAGATTTGGTGGAAGCGTCAATCGGTAAGCTACCTTCCCAACACGATCTAGTATTTCAAAAGGACCGATATATCTAGGGATCAACTTCCCCTTCTTTCCAAATCTCATAACCCTCTTCCAGGGAGATATTCGTAAGAACACTTTATCACCCACTTCAAACTCTAGGTCTTTTCTTCGGTTGTCGGCATAAATTTTCTGTCGACTCTGAGCTGCTCTTATGTGTTGTTGAATAGATCTGACCTTTTCTTCCATTTCATCAACGAGATCATGTCCTAATAGCTTTCTTTCCCCAACTTCATCCCAGCAAGTTGGAGTCCTGCATTTCTTTCCATAGAGAGCTTCATAAGGAGCCATCTGAATACTGGAGTGAAAACTATTATTATAAGAAAATTCAAAAAAAGGTAGGTGTTGATCCCAACCACCTTTGAAATCCATAGAGCAAGCTCTCAACATATCTTCTAGGGTTTGAATTGTTCTCTCAGACTGACTGTCTGTTTGAGGATGATAAGCAATGTTGAAACTCAACTCTGTATCCAGAGTATGCTGAAGACTTCTCCAGAACTTTGAGGTAAATCTCAGATCCCTATCGGATATAATAGAAAGTGGTACTCCATGTAATCTTACCACTTCCTTTACATATATCCTGGAAAGCTGATCCAGAGAAAAATCCTCTCTAATAGCAATGAAGTGTGCAGACTTTGTAAGAAGATCAACTATGACCCAGATAGCATTATTGCCTTTGGATGTTTTAGGAAGTCCTGTGACAAAGTTCATAGTGATGTTTTCCCATTTCCATTCAGGTATGGGTAATGGTTGTAACATCCCCTTAGACTTATGTCTCTCAGCTTTAACTTGTTGACAAACCAAGCATCGAGAGAAAAATTCAGCAACATCTCTTTTCATGCCATCCCACCAGAAGTACTCTTTCAGGTCCCTATACATCTTCGTGCTTCCAGGATGAATAGAGAATGAAGAACTATGAACCTCATCCTGCAGCTCCTTCTTTAATTCGGGTATGGGAGGAACACAAACCCGATTCCTGAACTTTATTATCCCATCACAATCAAGGTTGAATTCAGGAACATTTTTCATCTTCTTTTGTAACTCGACATCTTCTTTTTGTGCCTCTTTAATCTTCACATGTATAGATGGTTGAACATTCATTTGAGAAAGATAAGATTTTTCCCCTTCCATTATAATTCCAAGATCCATCCTTTGTAAATCCATAAATATTGGATCTTTTGTGATCCTCATCATGGATAAACTAGCATGGTCTTCTCGACTTAATGCATCTGCCACCTTGTTTGCTTTCCCAGGGTGGTAATGGATTGAGCAGTCATAATCCTTAATCAGCTCCAACCATCTTCTTTAACGCATATTCACCTCCTTTTGTGTGAAAATATACTTTAAACTTTTATGATCAGTATAAATATCACACCTTTCACCATAAAGGTAATGCCTCCAAATCTTTAATGCAAAGATTACCGCAGCTAACTCCAAATCATGTGTTGGGTAATTTTTCTCATGGATTTTCAACTGTCGTGAGCCATAATCTATCACCATATCATTTTTCATAAGAACACACCCCAATCCCTTATTGGATGCATCACTATAGATCACAAACCTTTCTCCACTACAAGGCAGTGTGAGCACAGGTGCACTGGATAACCTTCTTTTCAACTCCATGAAATTCTCTTCACATTCTTCCGTCCAGACAAACTTAACTCCTTTCCAAGTCAACTTGGTGAGTGGATTAGATAATCATGAAAAATATTTCACAAAACATCGATAATATCCAGCCAAACCAAGAAAACTTCGGATCTCAGTTACTGTTGTTGGTCTCGACCATCTTTCGATAACCTCTGTTTTTGCTGGATCCACATATATCCCCTCTTTTGAGATTATGTGACCCAAAAATGAAACTTTTTGAAGCCAAAATTCACACTTAGTAAATTTGGCATAAAGATTCTCCTTTCTCAGGGTCTTCAATATAATTCTCAAGTTATCTTCATGTTCTTCCTTGCTCTTTGAATAGACAAGAATATCTTCTATAAAGACTACCACAAATTGATCAAGATAGTCTCTAAAGACTCTATTCATCAGATCCATGAAGATAGAAGGGGCATTAGTAAGACCAAATGGCATCACTATAAATTCATAGTGTCCATACCTTGTACGGAAAGCCGTCTTTGGTATATCCTCCCTTTTGACCCTTAATTGATGATACCCTGAACGAAGATCAATCTTGGAAAAGTATTGAGCTCCTCGTAGTTGGTAAAATAAGCCATCAATGCATGGAAGAGGATATTTGTTCTTGATAGTGATCTTGTTAAGTTATCGATAATCAATGCAGAGTCTCATTGATCCATTATTCTTCTTAACAAATAGAACAGGTGCTCCCCAAGGTGACGCACTAGGGCGTATGAATCCCTTATCAAGATTCTCTTGGAGTTGCTTCTTCAATTCTTGCAACTCAATTGGGGCCATTCTATAAGGTGTCTTTGAAATAGGCAAAGCACCCGGTACGAGTTCTATTGAAAACTCAACTTCACGATTCGGTGGAAGACCTGGTAATTCTTCCGGAAAGACATCATCAAACTCTTGTACGAGGGGAATATTCTTAATCGTGAGTTTCTCACCAACCATTTGAGATAAATAACCTTCATTTAGTGGAATCAATACCCATAAAATGGAAGAAATTTCCACTGGAAGGTTATGTTCATCCTTGCATTGATAGACGATCATAGATTGATCTGGAATATGAAATGTGACTTCCCTTCTTTGGCAATTGATATGAGCTCTATATAAAGAAAACCAATCCATGCCAAGAATCACATCAAATTCCACTATAGGAAGGATCACAATATTTGCAGGAAGCACTTTCCCACAAACTTCGATCGGAGAAGAATTATAAACTTTTGATGCGACTGTTGTGCCATTAGGTGTTGTCACAGCTAACTCAACATCTAATTTTTGAGGTAATACGGTGATACCCTTAGAAAATTCTTCAGAAATAAAAGAGTGGGTGGATCCAGAATCAAATAAAACATTTGCTACTTTAGAGTGGATGGTAAGTGTACCTTTCACCACATAATTATCGTACTCCACATCGCTGATAGAAATTGCATGTGACTTTCCTTTGTCTTTAGCCTTAAGAGTTTGTTGATGTCGACCATCATCATCAACCCTTGGATTAGGGCATTTATTGGCATAATGTCCCATCTCCTTGCACTTGAAACATTGAAGTGTATTAGGTTCATTCTGTGTATCCCTTCCTTTGTTTACATCATTAGACATCTTCTTCCCATCATCGCGGCATTCAAATGCCCGATGACCTTCCTTTCCACATTTGAAACATTTACTTTTCCCTTTAAGACAACTCCCTCCATGTTTCTTTCCACACTTTGAGCATAAGGGAAAGCTCATCTTCTTTTCAGTGTGCTCTTTAGATTTTCCTTTGAATTCCATTTTCCACTTCTTATCAAACCCATATGACTGATGGGTTACTCCAATCTCCATCTCGACTTTGAGAGCACATCGAACGATTTCCTCGTAGCTATTGAATTCCCTTATGGATAAATCCCTTCGAAGACTTGATTTAACCCACTAAAGAATCGATCGATCTTACTCTCAGGTTGGATAATAATACCAGAAGTGTACCTTGCAAGTCTTGTAAAATTTTCTTCATAGGTACCAACAGATTCATCATCCTTTTTCTTCAGTTCAAGAAACTCTTTCTCCATCTTTGTTTGGAGAATACGAGGGAAGTACTTATTGAAAAATAAGTTCTTGAACTCGTCCCATTCCATGGACTCAATTTCATCCCTTTGCCTCGTATTCTTAATAAGATTCCACCATTGATCAGCATCTCCTTCCAAACTACACACTGCTAGGATGAATTTATCATGTTCAGAACATTGAAGAACTGAAAATATCTTTTCAATAGTACTAATCCATTGTTTAGCAACTAATGGATCAGTAGACTCGCTGAAAGAAGGTGGACGCTGCCTCATGAAGGATTCAACAGAATGTTGCTCCTTCCTTTGCTTGTTTGGAAGTCCTGCATGATTCATAGCTTGAGAAAGTTGTGTGAACATGGCTACAAGATTTTTCATTCCAGCTCCCATAACGTTTGGTTGCTCAGGGGGACAATCATTGCATTGCCCGTCGCATTCTGCATTAACACGGTTCCTTCGGGTTCCAGCCATTGACTAAAACCAAGAAGAATAGTGTGAGAAACACTAATTATAATAGGAAAACCACATAATTAAGAATAATATTTCACACTTAAGGTCTTATCCTAGGTTATTCATGGCCATTTCTAAAACACTAATATTGTGTTCTATGCTTAGAATTATCCTTAGGGTTCTTACTAAGGATTTCACATCCTAGTTTCCAAAGGTTGACTATACCTTTCCTCTGATGCCAACTATAATGACCCATACTTTACATGCATTGTTAATACTTCAAAATTGAAGCATACTTATTACAACATATAACAAAACCAAGAAAGGACCGTATAGGTATAGTGTCTTTAGAAACTGGGAAACATAAACAACTGGTTCATAAAGCATCTACACTGTCTCCCATTAATTTCATCATATCTATAGTCCCTTTTGGCATATCTTACTTAATAACCTTCTTCCTGACCTGGGGAAAGAGAACATACAAAAGGGTGAGATCAAATACTCAGTAAGGGTAAACAAAATAAATATCAATCACATCGTATACATAAGCACATAACTTTTGTAAATCTTAACCTGCAAAAGAGATCATAATTTCATAACATGGGGTGAATCATGGAAGTGAAATGTAATCACAATAATAATAACTTAAAACATGAAACTTTGTTTCATACACACATAATCATAGAGAATCATTTCTTGTTAGTCAAGACTCATTTACAAGACTATCTTAGTGGACAAAGTCCCTTTCTGAACCAAGTCACCCTCGTTTCAGTCCTGTTTCACTGAACCGGTATGACCTACCGTTCCGGCCATGTCTATCTCATGAGATATAAAATCTTTACCCAATGCATTGTAGGGATATATAGGTCCCACCCATCTCATAATGATACCATTCTTATGTGTGCCACAAAATTATAAATCATACATCATTACATAACCCATGTAATACAAATGGGAATCTTAAACATCATGACATCATAAAACAATTCATATAAGATAAAGGAATTCATAAAAATAATTTCATCACAACATAATCAAATCAATGTAATAATAGGGATAAAAACAGAACCCTTTTTTATCTTAGATGGAAAATAATTTTGATAAAACACTTGAACTCCATTCTTGAGGAAAATATCCTTTCTTATTCAAAAACATTTTTTTCCTTTCTTAACATGTCATAAAATTTTAAACTAAAAGAAGTTGATTAAAAATAAACTTGAAAACTTGTAAAGGAAGATTCTTAGAAATAATGTTTTAAAAATCCATTCATGCCGTATAAGTTAAAAAAACATTCTTCTCGTACTTTTGTCGGAAAAGTCAAAAAGTACCTCATACGAAAAATGACAAAAGATTCCTTTCATATCTTTTACTAAAAACTAAAAGAAGGGTAAAATTGGATTTAAAAAATTGTAGGTGGATGGAAAAAATATTACATATTGAGGAAACATGGATGTGGATGATAAAATACACCCCAGTAAATACCAAAGTATAAACAATCTCGGATAAAAATGAGATTGTGATATTTCCCTTACCTTAGGTCCGATTTGCCCCGTAAGTGTCTGAACCTCCTGTATAATGATTTAAATAATGTTATTGACTTATTCCATAATCATACTTATATTTATGATATCATATATGGTCATTTTCTTAGCTTCTTAGTAGTAATATTTCATTGCTACTTGTTATTCGGGTGTTTATAACTTTTTGTTCTTATGTGTGTTTTGTCGAATAAATTCTTATTCTTATATTTAGGTTATAGATACCGCATTTACAGAATGTTATTAGTGTAATATATATATCATATTCATTCATTCAATTCATTTATATAATCATTATGAAATGAAGATCATGTAGAACGAGTCGCATCACATCGTGGAGACGGTATTCCGTACGTACGCACGAGTGATGATATCGTTCCTATGATCGTGGAATTGTATTGGAGTGTATGTATACTATTTCAGAATCATTATCACTTTATAATAGTCATATAAAGTCATTATTTACACCATTATACCCATCCAAGTAAGGTGGTGGTGGAAAATAGATTACACCACAGCGTGGAGACGGTATTCCGTACATACGCACGCGCGGTGATTTCTTTTTCCGTAGGATGGATAGATGGTGAAATAGGGTTGTTTCATACTTATAATAACATATCAGTATATTAGTGATACTGATTTTATTAATTCATAATGAAACAACTAAAGAAGAAGAAGTGGAAGAAGAAATAAAGATGAAAGAATCGGTAACGGACATTACCTCTTCTTTGAAGTGCTTCTTTGAGACCTCCTTTTAGGGCACTAAAATAGGTCTTTGAAGAATACCAGAACCTCTAGAATGTCTCTAGGGAAGTGTAGAGGAGAAATTGGCAGGGTTTGTCCAAGATTGAAGGCTCAAAGTGGCGTGAGGAAGAGAGGGAGGAGGTGCCCTTTTATAAGGGAGGAGAGGGGCTCCTTTGGAAAAACTAAAAATATTATTTTATTATAAAGTCAAGTTCGGTTTTAAATAGCTCCAAATTGATATATTTCGAAGCTAAAGTGGGGATGGGTCGAAATAATCTCATCCAATAGAATTTAGACAGGTTTAGGTTCCAATTTTAACCTTATCATTTAGATTTAACATTAAGTTAAATAAGTTTACTTTTACCGTGTCTTCTTGTGTTCTTATACTATAAGGTTAATAAACTTACTATAAGAAGCCAAACGAACCCCAAGTTGTTTATTATTAATATATATAACCTTATCTAAGTCATGTGGCCAAACATTAGATTTTTAGGAGTAAAATAACAATTACTAATATAATATTTGTTTTAAAAACTATTTTATGTCAATTTTGACACTATTTAGTAATTGATTTTTGTAAAAATCATAACAGAATGATTAGTTCGAAAAAAGTTAATTAAATCAATAATAACATGTCATATTAACCTATAAAATTAGTGTAATTCATAAAAAGTCTCAAATTACATTTATTTTCGTGTTTATAACATTAATTATGTCAATATTTCATTAATAAGATAATTAGTGCATCATCTTTGTGTCATAAATAAATTAAATTATTTAATGTCTAAAAATTAAAAAAAAAATACCATTATGTAGGAAATAATTTTATATTTCTAATGAATATTTATAGTTGAATTTATCTTATTTATAACCCCATATTAAAAATTATTTACTTATTAAACTATGATTTTAACTAGTTTAACCCTTCTTTAAATAAATTAATAATAAATGTCCTAATCTAATCCAAGTGGGCCTAAAGGGTCATATTTTATTCCTAAGTTTGTTTTTGGTAGAATTAAACTTATCCAATAGAATTAGGACATGTGTTAGGGTAATAATAATATCATCTTTACCCTTAATTACCCTATTTACTTTTAACCGTGGTAAAAAAAAGTAAAAAGTTACTATTCACCAAAAATTATTTTCATCTCATTGGACCACATTTTATTCCTTGATATTAACCGTGTCTCTCGGATTTTCGAAATTCCACTCACAAAAGCGGTAAAATTAAGTTTTATGAAAAATTCAGTTTTTTTAACTACCACTTAGTGGTTTCACTATTCATCAAAAATTGAAAGTTTTCAGAAAAATACCAAAATTTCACCCTAGGCTAATTTTGATATTCCGAATCCAAAAATGAAGTCCATTTTGAAAAATAAAATTTATAAAATTTCAAAAAGTGGTTATTACTATTCATAACGGCTAGTTTTAATAATATTTTAATAGCATGTCGTTTTTTAGTGAAACTCGGTATTGCGTACGATGCAAGCTATCGAGGAAGGTCGTGATTTCGTGTAAAGCAAGACAAGAAAGTGTTGTGTAGAAAAAGATTCCTTTGGTGATTTATATAACATAAAAGTCTCGGGTGTTACACTATATATCACATTTTTCTCCATAAAGATATTGCCTCTATTTATTCAGATTCAAAATAACTGAAGCCAGTTCTAGGTGATGTGTAGGATAGTTTTTCTCATGAGACTTCAACTATAGAGATTCATAAGCATTCACCTTTTCATTTTAAATGTGGAAACACCTAAGACCTTTCAGATATGAATCACTAAAAATAATGAATCCCTCTCTAATAGAGGGACAAGTTAACCTAGTTAAAGTAACCAATCTCTTATTCAGATCTTGGAAACATTCTTCACACTACTTTTTCCAGATGAACTTTACCCCTTTTTGAGTTAATTTAGTTAGTGGATAATAATGTAATGAAATGCTTTTCCAAAACCTCATATAATATTCTGATAAACCAATGAAACTATGAATCACAGTTTCTATTATAGGATAAGGTCACTCCTCTACAACCTTTGTCTTTATAGGTTCAACTTATATTGCTTCATTGGTTACAATGTTCCCCTAGAAAGAAACTTGTTGTAACCAAAATTATCTTTTTTTGAAAATTCTAAATATCCTCTCATTCAATAGAGTTTTCATTATAACCCTTAGAAGATCCTCATTATCCTTAAGAATTTATGAATATATCATAATATCATTAATAAATACTACCAAAAAGTAAGCAAGGTCTTATTTAAATACACTATTCATAAAATCCATAAATATAACCATAGAATTAGTCAATCCAAAATGCATAACAAAAAACTCATAATGTCCATATCTCAATTGGAAGGCAGTCTTTGAAATGTCTTATTTATTTACACCCAATTGATGATAACCAGATCAAAGATCAATATTTGAGAAGAATTGATCCCCACAAAGCTAGTCAAATAAATCCAAAATTCTTGGAAGATGGTACTTTTTCTTTACTATGATCCAATTAAGTTCTCTATAATCAATTCATAATAGTATTGATCCATCCTTCTTCTTCACAAATAGAATATTTTCCCTTTATATAGACACACATGGATGGATAAACCCCTTATCCAAAAGATCTTAGAGTTTATTCTTCAATTCTTTGATCTCTACATTATCCCTTTTATAAGGGTTCTATGAAACCTGATTGGATCCAGGCATAAGTTCAACGAAGAACTCTACCTCTCTTTCTGGGGGAGGTTCATGTAATTACTTAGTAAATACATCATTTTATTCTTAAATGATGGGTACATTCTCTATTCGTATACCTTCAATCTCTTCTTCACCTTCACTGGTCATATCCATACAAGAAATCTATGGGTGGTGTTTCTAGACAATGCTCTGGTCGAGATATATCTCCTATGAAAACAATTGAAGGTTTTCCATTCCAAAATATTGATATTTTCTTACTTATGTATTTGATATTAGCATTATAAATTGAGATCCAGTTCACCCTTTTTATACTATCAAATTTCATCATGGGAAGGACTACTATATTTTTTATAATATTGTGCTCACCAAAGTGAATACTAGATTTTCTATACACTATTTATGCATGGATAATCCCCCCCCTAGGATTATTCATTGATAACTCTGATATTATCAGTTAGTAGATTGATTTTTTATTCTTTTCAAACTTATAAGATGTTAAGACCCGTCCCCCGGGGCTAGTGTCAGGACATACCCCAAGCCTGACTCCTGAAGGCCAATGGTTGACGACTAGAACTGAAGGCATCAATCTGAAAGTGGAGGAATTTGCCTGAGTATCTATATACATGCACATAAAAAACCACATCCCAAATCTAGAAATGTAAAAAAATCAGGCCACTGTAAATAACCACTTATTACAAGTACAATTGAATGTCAAATGAGCCAGAATACAAACTCAACAAAAGATAAACTGAAAACATGAAGTGCAAGGAAGACACTGAAATTCATCCACTGGAAACCCCACATGATGGGTAAGTATAGAGTAGATACTGGAAGCTATAGAAGTACGCCCCACCTTCCATGTCTCACTGGGAACCATTGGGTCCTGGGCCACCAAGTCCTTCGTCAAGGCGGCAGTCATTTGCACCAGACACAAAATGTGTGGGTGAAGCCTGTGCAGGGGTGAGTAAAAAATTCTAAATAGGTACCCAAAACTAATAATGAAATAATGAAAAGAAATTCACAAAAAAAACATGACTATTGATCACAAATCAATAAAACTCACACTAATTATTTTCTAGATTACGAAAGTAAGACCATCTGTCACATAATCGAACACCATGGACTGCTGGAGAACTCCTCCTTAATGAGTATAGTGGGCTATCCGGGTCACAAAGAAGCCACTTCCCACTAACCTTGGGATTGTTTTGGTACTCATGATTGATGACTAATGTGGTTATTTTGGGTCTCACAGAAGCCTCTCCCCACCGTGGGCATGCCGAGTCACACAAAAGATTCTTCTCACCTATGACCATACTAATGTACTCCTTATGTTGAGTATCATGGGTCTTTCAGGTCACACAGAAGATGTTACCCACCGTGGGCCTTCCAAGTCACACAAAATCTAGTTCCCACTAGGCCATAGTATCCAATCCACACATGGTCTCTTTTTAGTAGTCTTTAGGCCTCATCCAACTGCAAGGTTTGCGCATGTAACATTCTTGACATCGGTAGAAGTTCTTCCCATTCCATTCATAGAATTTACACTTTCATGAAATCCTCCATATAGTATTAAAAAAATCATCCTTTTCTTTAGGGTTCTAACACCACAAATGGATCATCATTTGGATGTCTGGTTTGAAAGATATTGGTATTTTTTCAAAAAGGGGAAGGTTGGGTCAGGGTCTGGTCCGACCTGGCCTGAGGTCCAATGACATGGCCCGGTCCACCAACCTGACCTAGACCTAGCACAACCTAGGTCCGGCCTACTAGGGTAGCCCGCACCCTACCTGGTCCACTTGAATGGGACTCTGCTGGAAGCCCTGTCCGGCTCTCCTCACCCCACCGGTCATCTGTGGGGTCGATGCCTCCTGCCACGGTCTATTTACCACAACCTACCGCCACGCAGCTGATCGGAATCCTCACATGCAGTGAAGGACTATGTGACCCCAAGATCCATGGCCCACGTCTTTAGTCTGTGTCCCTTCCAGAAGCTCTTTCCTCTACGTCGTGGCCTGAGCCGGTTGTGGCAGCCAACTCTGATGTGTCGTTGGGGTGCGCTGCAAACCTGCTTGTGGCTACCGCTAGTGCCAAAACACTGGTGGCTTCTTCCACATACCACCACATCCTTTCTGGTGGTCCGTTCTTCACACATCTTGTGCTTATGGCCTTAGTGGGATCCCCTCTTCCCTATAAAGGCCTCAGATCCTCCTTGTCTCCATTTTGATGATGAGTCCATGAATAATGCAGAAGTAGTGTGGCTCGGGCTTTGTTTGTGTCAGCCCGTACCCTCCGTATTACAGTTTTAAAACAGGGGAGGTTTCGGGATGATGTTCTATCAAAAAAATTTAATCCTTCTGTAGAAAAGCTAATAAGAACACCCTCCTACAAGAACAAATGATCCTTGAATCAACCTGTTCGTGGGTTGATCCACATTTTTCATTTTATAATAAGAATAGGGAAAACATTAAACAAAACAAACCCCTACCTCGATCAATATTCATCGTTGAAGCGCTCTAAACTTGAGGATTTAAGCTCTAATGTAGTTCATCTCTTCCTGGTCCAATTTTTCATAAAGTGTTAATGTTGTTAGTAGTCCTACCGTCATTCATTGTTCGTCATAGGAGAATAATTTTGTCATAGGTTCGTCAGAGGAAATTCCACCAATTTATTTCCCCAACATGTTATTAAAATAAAACAAATCATAGTGTTTTTGTTACGCTGAAATTTTTCATCATTATGCTCCACAAAAATAATTCATTATGGAGATTCCTTTAATTTTCCTCATCACCAAAACGGTGTGTCACCGTCCACCGTTCAACGGGTGGGGGGGAATAAAAATAAAATAACATAAAATATTATTTTCTTATTTTCTAAAAATTATGAAAATTAACTTTTCTATATGACCCTTACTGATCAAAGTTAGGTCCTTTATAGTTGAATCTAGATGTTTTGAGTTCAATAGTGCACTATTATTTTTGATCTAAGAATAAGTTAAAAAGTTATAAAAACCTACTTCTATATTTACTTAAACGAAATTAAAAAAAGTTCAAAATTACATTCTAGGCTCACCGGACCTCAGAATCATGTTCCATAAAAGAGTATGGTCTTGAAATAATTCCATCCAATTTAAAAAAAATACAAAAATTCTGGGATAGTAAATTCTCCCCACATTCAAAATTTATGTCCCTGAAATCCAAAACAATGGCTAATCAAACAAATCTGGGTACTGAGCATGAATCTAACCCTCCCACTCCCAAGTTCTCTCTTGAAGATTATTGTGCTACCACCAAACATGCACCAGAGGAATCAACCATCCATAAAGGACCTGCTCTTGTTAATCCTCTATCTCCACTTGAAACTCTGCAAACATTTCCCCATCATCAATGTCCAACTTTCCCCAGTCGTTGACATGTGATGGTTCATGCACGTACCTCCATAGTCGTGACACATGAAAAACATCTTGCAATTGGTGTATCTATAGGGGAATAGCTACGTTGTATGCTACCTCATCAACTATGCAAAGAATATGGAAAGGTTTGATAAACCTCGGAGATAACTTTCCACCCCATCCAAATCTCCGTAATCCCCGTCATGGTGAGACCCGAATGAACACATGGTCACCCTCCTCAAACTCTAAGGGTATTTGTATCCGATCAGAATACCATTTATTCCTTCTCTGTGTAGTCCTCATCTTCTCTTAAATGATCTGCACCTTCTCATTGGTAGCTTATACCAACTCTGGACCCATGTGTGCTGACTCCACGGGGTCTTTCTTGTATAGAGGTGATCTGTATGGCCACCCGTACAAGGCCTCAAATGGTTCCATGCCAATTGTGGGGTGAAGGATATTGTTGTATGAAAATTTCACCAGTGGTAGGTGGTCCTCCCAATTTAGACCAAAATCAAGGACACAAGCATGAAGCATGTCCTCCAAGGTCTGTATGGTCTGCTCTGTCTGACCATCTGTCTCAGGGTGAGAAGTTGTGGTCAACTGTAGCTGAGTCCCAAATGCCTCTGAAAATCCCTTCCACATTCAGGATGTAAAGATTGGATCTTGGTCTGAGACAATCGTTTAAGTAACCCCATATATCTAAAATATATCATGGATGTAGAGGCATCCCCAACCCTCTACCAATCCCTTCTCTTGGATGGGTAGGAAGCGATCCGACTTGGTGAGTCGGTCAACGATCACCCATATAGAATCATGGACCCTTCACGTTTGTGGTAACCCCATCATGAAATCCAGGGAGAAACCATCCCACTTCCATTCTGTTACTTTAATTGGGTGTTCTAGGCCTGATGATACCTGATTCTTGGACTTCACTTGCTGACAAGTGAGGCATCGTGAAACAAACTCTGCCACCACCTTCTTCATCCTTGGCCACCAATACTGACGTCAGAGGTCCTGGTACATCTTCGCCACACCATGATGTACCACCAAAGTGGATATATGGAACTACATCAACACCTCCTCCCATAAAGTCACTGGTACTATGGTGCATCATATGAAAAGAATGATGTACTCCCCACCTATAAAATAAATCCACCAGGATCATGTCCTAAGGATAGATGTGTACATTGGGCATCACAATCATCATCCACAAGTTATTCCTCCCTGTCTTTCTATAAGAGTGGGGTAGTAACAATCATTGACTGAAGGTAATATACTCCATCTCCATCCATAAAGGATATCTACATTTTAGCTAGCTACTTCGTCGACTCACTCAGCAGTTGTAAGCCATACCTACTACTGAGCGCATCTTCTGCTACATTCCCCTTCCCAATAGTATAGTTTACCTCAAATTCATAGTCCTAGAGGAAATCTAGCCATCATCATTGTCTCAAGTTCAGTTCCTTCTGTGAGAATATATACCTTACACTCATGTGGTCGGAGTAGATAGTAAACAGTTCACCTATCAAGTAGTGTTTCCACATCATCAAGGCAAGGACCACTGCTGCTAACTCTAGGTCATGGTTAACGTAGTTTTTATCATCCTACCTCAACTACCATGAGATTTAGGTGATCAATACTCAATCCTGCATCAGGACATAACCTAGTTTGGTCCCTGATGTGTCACAGAAGACTCAATACCCAACACCCTCTTTTGGAAGTCTCAATATGGGGGAACTCATCAGTCTCCACCTCAGCTCTTAGAAACAATGATGGAACTTCTCCTTCCACATGAAGGGATTTCCCCTATATGTAAAGCCAAATAAAGGTTCTTTTTCTCTTAAAAAGTCATGCAAGATCCTCCAGTAGTATCCAGCCAACCCCAATAAACATTGCATCTTAGTCACCCTCCTAGGTGGCTCCCAATAAAGCACTACCTCTATCTTCATTGGATATACTGCAACTCCAACCTCAGAGATGAAGTTTCCCAGAAAGTGGACCTCCCAAATCCATAACTAGCACTTTGAGAGCATACTGTAAAGCTGGTGCTCTCAGAATATATCTAATACTATCTATAGGTGTGTAGTCTGGTCCTCCTATGACACCAATTCCACCAAGATGTCATCAGTGAATACTACCACGAAACAATCGAGTTAAGGATGGAAGATCATGTTCATGATTCTCCTGAACACTTCTGGGGAATTGGTCAAGCCAAAGTGCATCACTAAAAACTCTTAGTGTCCATACCGGTATCTGAAGAATTTCTTCGATAGGTCCTCATCTCGTACCCAAAGATTATGATAGCCTGATCTGAGGTCTATCTTTGTTAACCAACTCAGTCCCTTCATCTGATTGAAGAGGTCATAAATCCTAAATAGTGGATACTTGTTCTTCATGGTCACCTGGTTCAAGAGTCAGAATTCCTCGCACAACCTCAAACTCTTGTCTTCCTTCTGGGAAAAAAAATCTGGGATTTCCCATGGTGAAACACTGGGTCTCAAGAATCCCTTCTCCAATAAGACCTCCAGTTGTACCCTCAATTCAAGAAGCTACATGGGAGCCATATGATATGCCGATGTGGATATCAATTTCGTCCCCTTTGTACAGATTAATGTAGAAGTATGCCTCCATGTGATGAGGTAGTCTCATAACATCCTCAGGAAAGAAATCCTCATCCTCTTCCACCACTACAGGAAATCTCAAACTCCTATTATCTACTACACCGAGGGTGAGGCTATCTAATTGCTGAGTGATCGGTTGCACCCTCCTTCGATAATGTCCTTCCTGAGATGAAAACGTTCCATTCTCACCGGTGAAGGAAAACCTCGTCACATCCTTACGAACACACCATACTTTGTGCCTAATACAGTCGATCTGAGCATGGAATATAGTTAAAAATTTCATACCCAATATGACGTTGTATGTCCTCGACACCGCTACTTGGATATCGCAGCCAAAGCTATCACCTCCTAGAGTAAGACCACACTACCGTAATTAGTGTTTAATCATCAAATCCCCTCTCGTATGAGTCTCTAGACATATAGATCAAGCCAAAGACTCCATCAGAATCCCCAAGACCCAAATTAGGTCTATGGAAAGGAAAGAGTGACTAACACCTGTGTCTATAAGAACTATAACAATGGTAGAGAGGACACAGATCATACCTCAAATATTCTCTAGAGCATTGTGGTCATAGGCCTACATCGCCTGAAGCTGGCATCATCCCTATTATCTGGCTCCCTGAGCTAGTGGTGTACCACCTGGTGGTAGTGGTGGAACCACCTCGAACCATCATCCATTTCCTTCTGCTTGTCCTACTCCCCTTTCATGGTCACTACCCTACGGACCTCCTCACTCAAACCTTTTCATCTGCCTTGGAGGTCCCTCAACCGTCTGCTGATAGTTTGTGTGGTGGGTTGGGAAATCAAAAGCCACATGTCCTTACCCACCTCCACTGAAGAAAAACCCAGTTCCCTACTAACTCATTCTACTCTAGGATCCCCGCACTACCATCCCCAAGTCTTGGGGTCATCCTCAGAAAGACTTGTCCCGCTTATTCCCCCATGTCGGTTGCCTGCTACTCACAATTGAAGGCTCTAAACCTGGTGTATACTGGTGGCTCTGGTTATCGGTGCTTGCTCTTCTATGAAGCTCTCCACAATAAGGGCTCAATCTAGCACTCCAGTATGAGTGGGGATACTGAGAGACATCTTAGACACACTGATCTCATGTCTGAGTCCCTAATCAAAGGTCCAAGCCCTGAAGAAAGGGTCCCTCAACATGTCTGTGGACTGATAAGAGAGGTATATAAACATAATATAGTACTCTTCCACTGACATGTTTCCCTCATGACGGTGAAGAAGCTATTGAATGCACACATAGCGCAAAGTTGTGTAGAATAACTCGTCCAAAAAAAGATTATCAAAGTCATCCCGTGAGAGGGTCACCTCATGATGTGTATGAATCGTCAAACTCCACCATATCCATGCCAATCCCTAAAGAAGGATAGCATCTAAGGTTGTCATCTAGTCAATAAGTATCCTCACTAAGCACAAGACCCACATAACTACCTCCAGCGAGTCCTTAGAAACCTTAGGATCTATCTCTCCACAGAACATGGAATTTATCTATCTCTGGAACTCAAGAAAGGCATTGAGCCTATACGCTTATTCTATTGGTAACGCTAGTAGTAACTGCTGATCAATGGGTGGTGGAAACACCGGTACACCACCCAGCGGGTCCATATCTAACACTGGTCTCTGAACTGACGCCTCATCTCTAGGAAGACCATCCACACGGTCACATATCAGAAGCCTAGCTGGATGTCTACATGGAGGCATCCTGAAATATATCAAGATGTGCCACAGTCAGAAGATTATATAATGTGAGCTTACTCTTATTAAATAATACAATAAGGAGACACTTATGCAACTAGTGTTTTCATGTATAGAGTTGAAAAGAATAATTCAGGGTCCTGGTGTGTGGATAAGTTGGCTTCCACACCAAAACTGGACTCCCGAAATCTGAAAGTCGAACTCTAAACTTTCAACACGGTTTCCCCAAAAACAAAACAATATACTCTCGATCTCTGAGGTAGAACCAACCAAATCTGAAACCAAATTTTCATGATCTATCCCCTGGGGCTTGTGTCGTGGAATATCCCAATCCCACCTCCCTAAGGCCAAGGGTTGGAAACAAGTATTGAAGGTGTCAAACTGAAAGAGAAAGGAATTTTTTGAGTAACTGTACACATGCACATACACAACCACATCCCAATGATGGAAAATTAAAACAATTCATCTACTATAAATAACCATTGAGTAAAAGTACAACTAAATGTCAAATGGGGCAAAATAAAAACCAAAAAATATATAAACTAAAAACGGGAAGTACAATGAAAACACTGAAAGTCGTCCACTGGTAACCCCAACTGATGGGTAAGTATAGAGTAGCTATTGGAAGCCATAGAATTACATCCCACCTTCCTAGTCTCACTAAGAACCACTGAGTCCTGGGTCACCAAGTCTTTCATCAAGGAAGCGATCATCTGCACCAGACACAACATGTATGGGTGAAGCCCGTATAGGGGTGAGTAACAAAATACTCAGTAGGGACCCCAAAAAAACAAGGCAACACCATAAAGAAATCCATAAAACAAAGAATTACGATGGATCACAAAGAATGATAACTCACAATAGAAATTTTTTCGAGTAGGAAAGTAAGACCAGCAGTCACATCATTGAACACCATGGGCTATTGGAGAAATCCTCCACATTGAGTACATTGGGTCTGTCAGATCACACATAAGTTGCTTCCCACTGACCTTGGGAATGTTATGGTACTCATCCCTGATGATTACCATGGGTATGATGGGTCACACGGAAGCCTCTACCCACCATGATCATGATGGGTCACACAAAAACCGCTTCCCACCTATGGACATACTGAGGTACTCCTCCTATCGAGTACCGTGGGCCTGCCAGGTCACATGGAATGTTATCCCCATCATGGGCCTCCCGGGACACATAGAAGCCTCTTCCCACAAGGCCATAGTATTCTATCCACATAGGTTCTCTTGTTAGTAGTCATTAGGTCTCATCCAAATGCAAGGTTTTCGCATGTAGCACTCTTGATCTCAGGAGAATCGATCCCCAATCCATTTGTCAAATTTACCCTTCCATGAAATCCTTCATAGAGTATTCCCAAAGATCTGCCTCATTGTGAGAGTTATAATGCCAAAAATATCTTTTCATTAAGACATATGGTTTGAAATATATTTGTGTTTTCTGAAAAATGGGTCGGCTGGGCCAGGGTCCGGTCCGACCGGTCAGACAGAACCAACCAGGACCCAGCCCATCCTAGGTCCGGCCTGCTAGGGAATCCTGCGCCCTACCTGGTCTGCCTAGATGAGATGCGCCTGGAAGCCACATCAAGCTCCCCTCACCCTGCGGGTCGTCAATGGGGCCAAAACCTCCCGCTACGGTCTATTGATCATGGCCTACTACCATGCATCTGGCCAATCTAGCTAGCTGGAGTCCATGTACTTGGTCAAGGACCAAATTACCCCAAGATCTGCCACCCATGGTTATGGGTCGCTCCCCCAATGTGGCCAAGAGGCTGTATCCCTACTTTCATCCCAACCGGCATCTCTTCTCACTGCACCGCGGCCTGAGAAGGCCATAGCATCCAACTCTAGCGTGCATTCATAGCATGCTTCCACCCACCCTCAGCCGCCAATGTAGGCCACCTCCAATGGGTTCTTCTGCGGACCATCGTTTCTACTCTGGTGGTCTATTCTTCGCACCGCTTTTTCCTATGGCCTTCGGAGGATCCCCTCTTCCCTGCAAAGTCCTCATATCCTCCTTTTCACCAATTTTGAGGATGCATTCATAAAGAACACCCAAGCGGTGGGGATCGTGCCTTGTTCGTCTCAGCCTGCGTTGTTCGCATTTGAGTTTTAAAATAGGGGGAGGTTTGGGGATGATGTTTTATCAACAAGATTTAATTCTGGTCTGAAAAATGCATGGGGAACACACTCCTACAATAATTCACAATCCATGGATCAACCTATTCATAGGTTGATCCACATTCTTCATTTTTGAATAAGAATGGGGAAAAATTTAATCAAAATGAACCCCTACCTCTATATACATTCATCATTGAAGTGATCCACCCTCGAGGATTTAATCTTCATTTGAGTTCATTACTTCTCTGTCCTGTTTTTGTTAAGGCATCGAAATTGCTAGCAATCTGGCCAACATTCATCATTCACCATAGGAGTAGAATTTCAACGTTGGTTCGTTATAATAAATTTCAGCAATTGATTTCATGATCGTGTTATTAAAAAGAAACACATCTTAGAATTTCTCTTACACTGTGACGTCACGCTGTTACCTATTTCATTTATGAAACAACATATCCTTTACGCTCCAAAAAAAGATCCATTAAGGATATTCATTTAATGCACCTCGTCACCGCACTACAGCGACGTCATCTTCCTCTCAATGGTGGGGGGGAAATAAAATAAATTAAAATGTTATTTTATTATTTTCCAAATATTATGAAAATTATCTATTCCTTCTGACCCTTTCTGATCGATGTTGGGTTCTTTCTAGGTCAATCCTGGCATTTCATGTTTGACGATGCCCTCAGATTATTGATCTGAGCACCATTTTAAAAGTTAGAGAAACCTTCTGGCATGTTTACTTAAAAAAACATAAAAAAAGTTCAAAATTCCTTTCTGAGCACACTAGGCCTCAAAATCACTTGTTGTCAAAGAATGTGGTCTCAAAATAATTCCATACTATTAATATATATATATATATATATATAAATTATGGGACATTGAATAGGAAAAAAAGGAATGTGTAGAAATGGAATAAAAAAAGTACTTGATAGCTTTGAGAGAATAATTAGAGTACCTTCCACCACATCATTTGGAGCTTCAACTTCAGCCCTAATGATAGAAAAAGAACAACCTTTATCCCTTTCCCTATGGTGGTGTTTATGGGGATTCCCCTCTACTGCCCTTGGATTAGTACAATTATTGGAAAAGTTTCCAAGTTATACAAACTTGAATCAATGAAATTCGGAATGGGAATTCACCGTCATCCTTTTGTCATTAGTGTTGATAAGTTGAGGCTTCACCTCACTGAAATAGTTCCAAAAAATATGGCCATCTCTTACAAATTTTTAACATTTCCCACTCCTGAGAAAGTAGTTACTTACTTGTTTCAGTGGAATGGTTCACTTTCTTTTCTCCCCTTCCTTGATCAAACCTGCTCCCAAATATTGGCTCCAATATCTCTTCTTTTCATTTGATTTGTGAGACCATTGCGTCTCACCGAACTCCTATTTGATCTTCATAGAACTTTGTACTATTTCCTTATAGATTTCATAGTCTCAATTAAAAATATTCTTCTTTAGATGAGGTCATATTCCACCGAAGAATCTATCAGACTTTCCATTAGGATCCATGACAAATCTACAGGTGTAGTGAGAAATTATTGTGAAGGTTATCTTATATCTACAAATAGATTAATTCTCCTTCTACTTCATCTCTAGGAATTCCTTCCCCATATCTGTTTTCATCGAATGAGGGAAATATTTTTGGAAAAAAATTATCATGAACTCTTCACACTCTATAGATTCATTAACCCCACTTGGCTTTGTATTATTTATTAGTACCCACCACTGATTAGATTCTCCCTCTAAGTAGTATATATCCCGGGCGACATTTTCTTGTTCTAAATAGTGGATTACATAAAATATCTTGTTGATGGAGCTTATCCACTATTCAACAATCAATGGGTTGTTATATCCACAAAAAGAAGGTGGTAATTGATGCATAAATTACTCAACATAATTTTTTTTCCTTCGAGGTGAATCTAGTATCACGGCTTGATTCAATTTATTTACATTAACTTGATTCAGTTGATTCATCATTCTCATGATGTTTTCCATTTTGGCTTTCATCGAAAGGTTGTCAGTGCCTGGTCCGTTTGTTATCACTGTTTATGCAGTTTCTCCTATTTCCCACCATTTTCTAAAAGAAGAAAACATTAGTGTGAAAGGTGTTTCATTTAATAATCTTATAATTCTAAAGTAATTTCATGTCTTAAAACATCATTCTTTAACAACAATTACATTTTCTATAAATCCTTTATAATTTTTTATAAAAAATATTGTGATCAACCAAAAAAATCCCCTAGGAGTGTAAAACCATGAATTCAACAAGGCATGTTTTCATGCACTAGTTCCCGTTCAAGTCTTTTTCATAGTGGTTTTTTCTAGTTTTACCCTTACATATATGTGTGCCAGAGCCACGTCCACTATCTTTTATCTATACAAGGATTTCATTTCTCAAAAACCACTTGCATAATATGTCACCAAAATACCAATATTTTTTACTATATTTTAACTTCTCCCTAAGGTTATTCAGAATTTTTTAAAATTCTAATTTACAAAAATAATTATATCATCCTTTGATACTAGCTATGGCATTCTGCCTTTTTATTACATAAATTTTCATTATGTTTTACAAACAGAGGATCTTTTAAAGTTTAGTTTCTTGTAAAAAAGGCACATAATACAATAAAACAAGAAAAAATTATTCTAATCCACTTGAAAGTATTCATCATCAGTTTATAATAATTTCAATTAAAAAATCTCATAACATGAGGATATACATCAAAGGAAGGGTGAGAATAAGCCCTGGTAAGGGAAATCAATGGAAACAGTGTACATGTGATTATGATAATTATCGATAAGAACTTAAGGAATATCACAAAGAATTGAGAAATGGTAAAAGAGGTATATAATAATGAAAATAACATGATTTATAATATAGAAATGTCTCTAAAACATTTAATTGAGTCATTCACAATTATATCAATATGGTTTATCACCGGGGTGTCATAAATATTACCAAGGTTAATCACCAAGGTATCATAAAACATGTCATATATAGAGATTAAATTCTATAACCAATGAATTGGAGAGATATAATGGATCACCCTTAATATGTATTAAATAATGTGGGTCATATATATCATAATAAACCATTTCATAAATAACACAGGGAGAATAAAATAAATGGGTGTCATATCAAAATAATCGTGTTTTAGAAAGTGCTTAAAAACTGGATCTTTTTGTCCTTTTAAACCCATAAAAAAGGAAGTGGGGTTTTATGTATGTTAATAAAAGAATAAAATAGAAAATTTATACATCTATGTGAAAACCCCAGGAAAATATAGAGCATTGGGTATTCATAAAATAAAATAAGACAATTTATTGAGAAAAAGTGATAAATTTTGAGAAGAAAATTCTTCAGCATAACGGGTGTGAAACATGGTTTTAGAAAACATTTTAAGTAGATAGTACAAGGGTATAAAATTAATAAAATACTCTCTATAAAATATATGTATATAATAAAATGGAATTAAAAACATATTATGGAAAGTTTAATGACATGCCACATAAATAGAGAACTTGAAAGCAAAATAGAAGTTGAGATTTCCCTTACCTTGAAGAGTAACTCCAAAAACTAGAATATTAGGAATTTGGTGGATTGAGGAAAAATTGGGAGGAATATTTGGGAGGTAATAAAATCATATATTTATGGAGGATGAATATTTAATGAGTGGAAATGAAATAATTTGTTGGTATTTATAACAAATGAGATGGGGTTTTTTTTATTAATTTCCTTGGACACCTCAGTAGTGGTATATGAAAAACCATGGTCTTGCTAATGGTATTGGACACCTGGGACACCTATTGAATTATTTTAACCTACAAGAGTCTTCTATAATTTCATATTAACTATTACATCATTATTATGTCATTAAATATATGGAAGACTCAAAATTATATTTTTACTATTCACTGAAAAACAAAATATATTATAAAATTGTCTTATATTCACCCTAATCTAATTTCAACATGGGTATTTAAAAAAATGTTTTTATTATATCATAATAATTCTCTATTTATTTGAAATATATATTTTAAATATAAACAACCTTATATATTAAAAATAATAGCAGACAGAAAATCCGTACTAAAATGCGTTATAAAATTTTGGACACTTGAAGAAAATAAAATTATTTTATCATTTAAATTTAAATAAGAGTGTTTTAATAATAATATTTCATTAATATAATCATTATTAATAATACCTTATTTTATGATAATAATTATATATTTTTTGAAAATTATAATATATGTCCAAGAAATCAATTTATCAAAAATTTTATCTTTTTTTATGAAAAACTAAAGTAAAAAAACGAATTGATGGAATAAAAAATTTATTTATAAAAAGGGATTATACAATAAGTAACTAAGGAAGTGAAACATAACCTATTATAACACCCACATACGACCAAAGGGTGAGGTGTGAGATAGTGATAGACTCTTGGGGGGCTCGTCGGACATCGCTCAAGTGGTAATCTCCACTATCTTAAACTTATCTCATAAGTGATTTTGTTCAAGCTTAACATATTGAAGATTGACTGGGATTGGTCAATAGTTAATCAAAAAGATGTTTTATCCATACCATATTTTGAAAAATGGGATTTTTATGGAACGACTCTACTGGATGAGTCCATAGACTCTTCTTTCCGCATTAATTAACCATTATCATTTAAATTAATAATACTAATTATAATGTTAAAATTATGGTTTAGACTGTTGTTTCTAATGGTCATATTGACCAATGGTCATAATTGACCAGCGGTCATATAACGGTCCAAACCCAATAGTCACATTTCAATTACACTCACTTCATTATTAAAGGGATATAGTTTTTTTTGTGTACAAAATAATATAATACACATGTTTGGGAAACAATATCATTCAAAACATTAAGGTAGTCACACTAATCACATAATTAGAAATTTTTTTCCATGGGTTAGAATATATTTTTAATCTTCATACTAACATTCTCAGGTTGTCTCTTTTGAGTGGGTTGACTCCCTATCAATATTTTCCCCAAACTCCTCCTAAAGTCTCTATAATACTGATGATTAAACTAATACATCTATGTTGAATGGACAAATCCTCTACAACACCAACAGTAACAAGAAAAGTAATATTTTCCTTTATAACTTACACACTTCCCAGATATGTCTTTTTACTTTTCATATACTTTATAACCTTACACATTGATATTTCTTTGGACACCAAAGTTTTGGTACCTTCTATACCTTCATCTTCATCATAGTTTTCTTATTATCCTCAATAGAATCACCTATAGTATCAGATTTTGGTTCAAAAATTGTAACCATTGAGACTTCATGTTTTTAACTCCACTTATTTGAGCAATATTAATTTTCTTCTTAAATTACTTTAACTTCTATAAATATTCATTATTAATATCAACATTTGAGGATAACTTTTTTTAACCTTCATAGTTTTACACTTCTAAAAACTATAACCAACTTATATAAATGAATTTTAGAAAATTTTAACTCATTTCTCATCTTTAGTAAGTTTTTTTTGAAGAAGTTATAACTCTTCCACTATCACCATCAATTTTTCTTCAATATCACTTTTAAGTTTCTTATTTTCATCAACCAAATTATTCATATTATCAATATCTTTATTAAAAATGGATTTTTTATTCAAGAAAAAAATATTGATTATTTTATAAAATATTTCCCCTTTTCAACTTTTTGTTCCCCCTTTAAAGTCATCTGATTTTTGAAAAATAATATTTCAATTCTATTTTGATTATAAAATCCATCTGATTATCTTCTTCTTCTGAGTCATTACATTATTCACCAATGAATTTTTCATCATTAAACTTTTCAATAATAATTTTTTCAGTAGTATCATCACTAAATTTATTATCTTCTTCTTCACTATCATCATATTCATCAAACTTAAAAAAATGGTTTCTCTTATTGTATTTAGAGAAATTATTTTCCTTTCCCCTAAGACAAGACCTTGATTTTACCTCAATATTCTTAAAGAGTCTTAATGAATTTTTTATCTTCATAAATTATTTATTATTACTTTTTGATGAAGAAAAATTACAGTGAAATTTCCAACATCTCTGCAACAACAAAAATTCAACAGTAGATTTTTTTTATACTTTCCTATTCATATTTTCACAATTTTAATAAAAAAATAACTGAATTCAAAAAAAAATAACCTCATGTTTTTTTAGATTATTTTTATTCTTCTTTGATAACTTTCTTATACTTTCTTTTTTGCTATCTTTGAAAGAAATTCCCTAATCTCCTTATCATTTTTCTTCATAACACTTTCTCTTCTCATTACATAAGTTATAACAGTATTACATAAATCATCCATAGTTAGTGTTTCATGATATCTATACTCCTACAATGAATCATTTATATATTACTTATCATAAATAATTCATAATATAATCTTAAAAATGGATGAATCTTATAACTTCTCACAATTACATCTTCTAGTGATAAATTTTCGATTCACTGTTGTAAAAAAGTAACCAATAGATTCATAATCAATCCTCTTAAGATCTTTATAATTCAACCTACAAATTTCTGGTTTCAACTTATTCACTTTTATATTTTCTTAAAATATTTTTTAACTTCTCTCATATTCCTTTATATATTAAAACTCCTTTAAATTTAAGAAACTCTTTTTCAGAGAGTGAGGAAAGTATAAAATTTCTAGCTCACCCATTATAAAAATTCTTCTTCTCAACTGCTATTAGGTAAACTCATGTAGTACTAGGTGGGATACCATCTATCAAAGACTAAATAACATCATACCAATAGAAATAAGATAAGATAACATTTTATCATTCAAAATATGACTATTCTTTCTATCAAAAAATGTTACCCCATTACTGTTAATTGAATTCTAAACATCCATGGAATTTTTTTTCAAACATCAAAAAATAGTCAATTAAGGGAACCTTCTATTTGATACCACATTAAAGGACTAATTAGGATCTATGGGATCACTTAGAGGGGTAGGGGTGAAAATTGATCTTATTTTTTTATATTTTTTTACTTTTTTGAAAAAACATATACCTCCTATTCCAGAGTTATGGATTTACTAAAAAAATCACACAAGAATAATATATAAGAACATAATTATTTACAATATTCACTACTCAAAAATATAAGATATTCATTTCCATGATTCAGAAATAATTTAATACCACAAAATACACTATAAATCCATCTCTTTATATGGTTATAGTAATAATTGAATTTTCTTACACTTTATCGGCATTATGATCAAACATAGGTGCATGTGAAATATAGACGAATACTTTTCAAAAAAAAATAGAACATCTTATTAGAAGAATATTAAAAACATAACATTATTATCCACACCAAAATATTATAGGTCAAGTATATTTGGAAACATGGATACATAGACAAATGATTCATAAGTGAACTACATTATCTCCCATTAAGTTCTTTGTAATTGGAACACTCCATAAATGAATCATACTTAAAACATTTCTTCATAACTCAGGGAATGGAAAGATAAGAAAGGGTGATATGTAGTGCTAGATAAGGGTAAAAAGGGATATATCAATGATTTATTAAACATAATATGAGTATAATGGTATAAAACGTGATCATAACATTTGAGAACCATACAATACATATCATAAATAATAATAATGAGAAATGGAATAAATATTAGTATTTCTTAAGTCATGAATCTAAACAGAATCAAAGAACATGATCCATGAAATCATAACATTAGAATAAGACATAGGTTTTTTTCATGCACATAAGCATAGAAAATCGTTTCCTTAATAATAAAGGATTACTATCAAGATTATCATAGTAGATTGGGTTATCTCCCAAAACCATCATATACTCAGTCAACATTCACTCCCATGACTATCATAGTGTAATGATTCCCTTACTTAACATGGTTCACTCCCCATTATAGTCCCTATATTCTCATGACATGTTCACCCTTACCAATTACATTGAATATATAATTATGGTACCACCCATAACATAATAAAAACTAAACATAGGTATTCCATAAAATCATAAAACATTCATTATATCATTAATTATGGAAATAAATGGGTCGTATAAATATTTAATTATTTTATAATAGCATAACCTATTGAAAAGAAATGTGTTTCCTAAAGTTTTCATCAAAACTTAATTAATCCATGGGAAATAAATAGGTTTTATAGAATTATCCTTAAGTCATCATCTTCATAATTCATACAATGAATGAAAGTGGATGATATAATTGGATAATAACTCTAGTAAATCATAAGTATCATCGAAGGATTCTATCAGAGATGATAAACACCTTTATAAGACCACAAGAACATTTGTTGACAAAAATACCTTTTTCACATTGGAATAATTTATTTAAAATATAAAAATTTTCCCACATTAAATAAAACATTTCATTTTAAAATAACCTCAGAAACATGTAAAGGAATCTTAAAATCTGTGATCTTTCATGATGATGAGAATTTTCATTCATGTTGTGTATGTTAAAACAGAGATTCCATTCAAATTTTCAGTAAAAAGTCAAAAGTAACTCATTCGGAAAGAAAAAGGGAGATAAATATTAAAAAAATATAAATAAGTGGTTAAAAGTAATTTAATAAAACATAGTATAATATTAAAAACATTATTGATAACTTTTTTAGAAAACATTTACATGTAAGGAAATGGATTTCCGGCTAAAGAGAGAAATAATGTCATTTTTCATTTAAAAAATTATTTTAGTCTCTTCAATTCATAAAGAGATTAAAACGAAATAAAAACATGTATTATATTTTAATAAAAATATAAGTATAAAATTATTTAGTTTCTTGATAGGTATATCATGAAATTTCATCATCATAAACTTAATCATAAACAATCTTGATAAACAATGAGATAATAACATAAATCCCTTACCTCAGGTTCCACTTGAATTGAATTGCTCTAACCTCATATATAATATATTTAAATGTATTATAAATATATTAAATAATAATTAACATACATATAATATAATATGTGATATTTTTATAGCATTTTAACACCCATTTATTAATAAATACTAATTAAAGTCATTGTTTGAAGACTTAATTATTTAATTTTTCATGAGAATTTCAGTTCAGTAGTTCTGATCCTTGTACATTGATCAAAGTTTCATCATATAAATAATTAAAATAATGATATAAATATAATATATATTCATTATATATATATATATATTATCATCCATAAAGTATATATATAGAGAAATTAATTTCACTATTCAAGGAGATGGCAGGTCATACATACGCAGTAACAATACTTTCACTTATCAACAGATGGAATGGAAGAAAGGTAAATAATATTTCACCTTTATAGGATAACTTTTATATCATATATATCTTATATATTTATTATATATATCATTATTATCATCCATGTAAATTGGAAATGAAAAACGAATCACATTATTTCGTAGAGGTGGCAGTCCACAAATACCCACGAGTGACATTATTATTTTCCAATGGATGTGAAGAAGGTGGATAATGGTTGATCCATAATAATATTAAAAATTAAGTATAATTAGGTTAATTTATCCATTTTTTATATTTTATACCATTTATTTATAGGAGGTTTAATAAGAAATAAAATTGAAAAGTATCAGTTAAGAGTAATACCTCTTTGTTGAGAATCCTTATTTGGATTATACCTTAAGCCTCTAAAGGATGGTATTTTAAAAACAAAAAAAAAAGATCTAGGTTGTGTAAAATGATTATATTAACTTATTATTGTAGGTATTTTTTGATATATAATGGTAAAACATTGTGAATAATAAAAATGAGTATGTGTCATTCTATAACTGAGGGGAGGGGCACTCTTTTAATTACATCAAGTGTTAAATTAATATAAATTTATTTTCATTAAAGAATTGATAAAAAATGATATAAATGTAATATAATATTATTATAATTTTAAATTCTCTCATAATATAAAATTTTAACAATTTTAGTTTATTTTTTCACCCTTATCTCCTTATTTTAACCCACAATTAACCCTTTTTATGAATACCACAAAATCAAAGTCTTTTACAATTTTAGGGAAATGAATTTTACCATAAATATAAGGGTGACCAATAAATGAACCATTGTTTTTATTTTCAATCATATAAATTCACATGGAAAAAGGTATAGTTTTTATGTATTTAAAATCAATTAATATAATATTAATTATTGTAAAATAACATCATTATAATTTTTAGAGCTATTAACTTAATTTTTCATTGAAAACAAATTGAAGGTAAATAAATTTGAATATAAACATTTAAAAATTACCTAATACGTAAAATTTATATAAATAATTCTTTTCACACAATAATTCATCCAAACTATATTACTTGTAAAAATTTTAAAATCATTTATTTTTTGTTTCTATTAATTGAATAAATACAGAGTCTCCTTTACGCAAGAATTTAAGGTAATTATTAAATAACTAAAAAAATAAATTACCATAATAAAAAATCATATTTAAAATAAACATTTATATCTAAAATTATACTATCTTTTCCTTTATGTAAAAATATTAGGGATATTAAATTCAAGAGAGGGACATTTTTCATTTATTATATATATAAATAATTATAAATGACATAATCAAATAATGATGGGGTAAAGTGGACATATATTTGATAAATATATGGAAATGGATGAAACAAACTCATACCATAGGATAAAATCCAGTTTTGCATAAATTTTAATGTCTTATCCCAACATTTTAACCCTATTTTACCTAATTTACCTCTACCAAGGTCAAAAAATATTCCAAGGTTACTATTGATAATTACAAAAAATAAAAATATCCTATTTAATAAGTTATAATCTCTTGATTATAAATATTAGATCTATTTTCAAAGATTTAATTGTTAATGTGGTATAAATTTATTTTAAAATGATTGTGTAAAATATGTTGAAAACCAATTTTAGAAGAAAAAAGTTCATTTTTAATCATAAAACCCATATTATTTTTACCTCATGCCTAGAAACAACATTATATGAATGTAAAAAAAATTAGTATATAATATATAAATTTTCTTAAAATAATTCACCAATATTGATTAATTTAATTTGTTATGATAAAAACACATTTTTCACATAAAAACATTTTTCTGAAAAGAAACTCTTTTACCATCAAATATTTTTTATTTTTATTTATAATCAATTCATAACCAATGATATAATTTTAAGTATGTTCAAAAAAATCATAATTTTTTTAGTCTTATTCACAACCTCAAATCCAATGTAAATAAGACAACTATCTCATTGAATAATAATTTTTCAATAGAATATCCTGGTACTTTTAAACTCGATGTTGTGTGTATCACAATATATAAAAGAAAATAAATATATTTGAAAAAATATATAACATAAAAAATCATGGCGTTGCATTCTAACCCCTATAAAATAAATTTTACCTCAAAATTTTATCACTCTAATATAAAATATAGGGTTATCTTTGTTTTATCATATCCTATGGTTCTTAACTAGCTGATTTGAATTATGATTCCTCTAGAGAAAATTAACCATGTGATTAGTCTTGTTCCATAAATCATTATCTCTATAATATAATATTTATACTGGTTATTATTCCTAGGAAAGATCATTCTCTAGTGGTATAACCTCTAAGTTCCTTACATGTGACGGACCAAATATATACTTTCCTAGGAGAGATATATGAAACACATCGTGAAATTTAGAGAGGTTTGGTGGAATCATCAAGTGATAAGATACCATCCATACTTGATCATGAATCACAAATGGTCCAATATACATAGGGAATATATTTACTTTATTTTTTAATCTCATAACCTTCATCCATTGAGAATAAACTGAAATACATTCTCATGAACTGTGAATTCAAAATTCCAATAATGTTTTTTCATCATAAATTTTCTATTGACACTGAGACACCTTGATGTGTTTCTAAATGTATAAGGATTTAATTAATATTTCCTTAGGTATATCAGGTCACAATATATTTCTTTCTCTAACTTCAACCTAGTACATTAGAGTTATACACTTATTTCTAGAGAGGGATTTATAAGGATCCATCAAAATACTCTAGTAAAAGATATTGTTGTTAGAAAACTCTATTAGAGGAAGGTGTTGATCTCAAACACTTTATAAAACCATAGATCAATATCTCAATATATATTATAGGGTATGAATGGTCATCCAGGCTAAAACATATGTCTAATGATGATAATCTATACTGAAACACCACTCTGAATCTAATGTTTGCTGAAGTATTCATCAGAACACTGAGGTAAACCTTAGATCCTGATCAAATACATTAGAATACGGTACTCCATGAAACCATGTCACTAATTTAATGTATAATATATAAATTTATTTGTATTGAAATATTCTAAGATATAAATGAAGTGTTCTGACTTTGTATAGTTATCAACTATAACTCAAATATCATTATGGACTTTAAACTTTTTTGGGAGTCCAACAATAAAATCCATGGTGATATTTTCCCATTTTCATTCTAGAATGGGTAATGGTTGTAACACCCCCTATACTAACATCTATCATCCTTAACTTAATAACATATTGATCACCATGATAGATACTCATAAATATCTCACATTATGTTTTCCCACCATAAATACTCTTTTAGATCCCTAAACATCTTCATACTTTTAGTATGAATAGAGAATAATGACCTATGAGCTTTATCTGACTACTCCTTCAAGTATGGTGTTGATGGGACACATAAATTATTATTGAACATTATCCTACCATCACAATCAAGGATTAAATTAGAAGAATTTTTAAAATTCTTCTATAGTTCCACACCTTCCTTTTACACCTATATAATCTGAACATGGATATATGGTTAAACCCCATTTGAGAAAAAAAATTATCCCCTTCCTTCATGATATATACATCCATAATTTATAAATATATAAATACTGGATATTTTGTGATCATCATAATATATCACAAGTCATGATCCTCTCAAATAAAATCATCGATGTAACGCCCCAACCCCAGAATCCCATAGTCAGTGCTTTATTACGTATCATTGGCATGATCACAAAAGATCAAGTCTCGAAAGACCGATTAGTTTAGTATCCTTGTAAGTACTAGATACATTCATAAGGTTTACATTACATCATAAAATGGAAAACTACAACAACATTGTTTCCATAGGAAACACTGAGATTCCATTGAATATCCTTGCAGGTCAGTCATAATATACTTCTATGCATCCTGGGAAAAATAAAACATAGAAAGGGTTGAACTCAGATGCTCAGTAAGGATAGCAATATAGAGGAAACATTCATAAATAAGCATAAACATTTAAGGAAATGTATAAGAATAAAACAAAAGCCTTTTAAACTTGAACTTCCGCATAATATGGAAAATATAAAATCAAATAATTCCATTTACTTATTCACATGGATATTCTACTAGTCGAATAATCACATGAAATATCAATATCCACTTTCATAATGATGGAATGCATAATGCCAGAATTTCAAAACCACATAGTCAAGGCCTTGTTCCAAGACTACAAATAATATTTTGTCAAGGCCTTGTGATAATACACTAGTTTGTCTCATGAGACCTACTGATGCATTGAGGAGATATAGCAGGCTCCACCCGGCACTTACTAAGTCCAATGCATTCCTCATATGAAAAGGTTTAAACATAACATAAACATTCGTATTAAAACTAGAATATAAAATTTCAATACTTTATCCATAAACCATTAATGGTATAAAAATAACACATCCACAGTCAAGCATATCACCAAACCTTCAATATAATATGGATGTTTTTTATCATAATAAATCAACTTCAAATAAGTTTAAAATTCATCAAAGGATGTTGATATAGATGAAAATGATTTATAAAACTCTTTGAGAGAAATATCACTTTTTCCTAAAAACATTTAATTCGAACAATTTATAAAGGAAGACATTTAAAGACATTTTTTTTATCAAAGTTTCCCATACCACTTTGAAACATTTTAAAGGAATTAACATTTTAAAAAAATTCATGTCCATATAAATAAATCCTTAAAACCCATTTTGAAAACATGGACATTAATGAGAATGATTTAGAAGAATAAATATTTAAAACCTTTAAAATGATGTTTTAGTAAAAATTTACCTTAAAAATAATACCTTTTAAAACTATTTTATGAATCATGGAAATGGATAATAAATATGTCCCAGTAGATACTTACGTAAAAACAACCTCAAATAATAAAGAGATTGTGAAATTAACCCTTACCAATTTGGTAACTTACGAAACATACACCCCATGGAAGAAGTATCATACAATGAATATATAAATACAAATAAATTAAAGTTTATTACACAAATAATACAATTATGGATAGTACATACACCACACAAAAGTAAATAGTGGCCAATATAGCATGAATCTCATAGGAATAAAAAGTTAGATGAAAAAGGCTTACTTCATTGTAATCAATCAAGTCGTATGACCCAAAGTTAATAACCACCAAATTAATCATATAATACCATGAATATAAAGATAAAAATGATAATATATATCAAATGGAAGTACACAATACACCACATGCAATAAATAAGTGGCGAACAATGGAAATCTCACGGAATTAAAAGTGAGATAAGAAACCCCTTACCTTTCACTTTCCTTTGGTAGAGGGTACATTTAACCTCCTGTATAATGACCATTGTATATTATTAGATTATAACAGAACCATTTTCATATTTATTATAACATACATGATTCATTTATGACTTTATACAACCCATTTAACAATGATTTTCATGTTAAATCAACATTTCAGGTAATAATCGCTTTCCTTATCGTATGTATTTTAACTTGTTATTCTTGATCGTATCATTTAGATAATGGTTTAAATACTTACATAATACAAACCTTGATTCATATATCAAATATATTTAGAATAAAATATTTATAATAGATAGATATATGAAATGGAAAACACCGTTTATGGAGATGGTAGGTCGTACGTACACATAAACGTTGTTTCTGTTTTCATATCGTATTGAACTGAAATAAGTGAATAAGATATATGTAAGTACATAAATACATATATATTTATATATATATATCTCCTATATAATTATTATTTCATATATTACATACTTATTAGTAATATATTTTTTATAATCGCTGATGAATGGTGACCGTGAAAATGAATCTCATTGCATTGTGGAGACTGTAATCTATACGTACGCACGAATGACAATATCATTTCCTTAAATGTTTGGAATTGGATGGTATATTAATTTTATAGAGACATTATCATGTTATTTTTATTATTTATATACATATTACTCATCATTATATCCATCCAAATAACATAGTGTTGAATAACAAATTACACTACGGCGTGGAGACGGTAAGTTGTACGCACGCACGCATGGTGACATTATCATTCATAGGATGGTTATAATAATGAATATGGTTGTGCCATATTTATAATAACATAATAGTATATATAATGTACTGGAATTATTATTTTGTTATGGTAATAAAAAATAAAGAGTAAGTGGAAGAATAAAAGAAATTGAAATAGGGTGGTGAAATCATTACCTCTTCTTCAGGTTCTTCTTTTTTATTCGATAAAAAGGGCTCCTTAAGTTGGATTTATGACTAAATTAAGGCCTCTAAGATTAATTCAGGATATTTGGGACGATATTTTTGCAGGTTATGGCAGAGAAAAATGTCTTTGGAGGTGTGAATTTGAGAGAAATGGGAAATGCCCTTTCATAAGAGGGGTGAGGGGCACCTTAGGAAAAACTTAAAATATTATTTTATAATAAATTAATGTTAAGTTTCTAATGGCTCCAAAATAAAATATTTAAATGATAAGGTGGGTATGGGTCAAAAACCACTCAACCAATAGGTTTTAGATAGGTTTGGGACAATATAATAACCTTATCTTTTAGATTTAACTCTTAGTTAAATAGTTTGACATTTACCATGTCTCTTTGTATTATTATATTATATGGTTAATAAACTTACTATAAACTTCCAAGATAAACTAAATTGGTTCATTAATGAAATATATAATATTATTTAAGCCCTTTTGTCGATCCTTAGATTTTTAGAAATAGAATAAAAATTAATAATATAATATTTGTTTTAAAAACTCTTTTGTGTCAATTTTGACACTATTTGGTATTTTGTTTTTTATAAATTTATAACAAAATTATTACTTCTAAAAAAATCATTTAATCAACCCTAATATGTCATATTAACTTATAAAATTAGTTTAATTCATATAAAGTCTCAAATTACATTTTTTCTGTATTTATAATATCAATTATTTTAATATTTCATTAATAAGTTAATAACTGCATCATCATTGTGTCATAAATAAATTAAATTATTTAATGTATAAAAATTATAAATAAAATACCATTATGTATTAAATATTTTTATCTTTCTAATGAATATTTATAGTCGAATTTATCTTATGTGTAACCCTATATTGAAAATGGTTTAGTAATTAAACTTTGAATTTCACACTTTTAACTCTTCTTTGAATTAAATAAAAATAAATGTCCTAATCTAATTCAAGTGGACCTAAAGGATCATATTTTATTCATAATATTTATTTTGGTCGAATTACACTTATCCAATATAATTAGGACATGTTTTAAGGGAATAATAATATCATTTTTATCTTTAATTACCCTATTTACTTTTAACTGGGGTAAATAAAATTAAAAAGTTACAATTCACCAAAAAATTATTTTTATCTTATTGAACCACATTTTACTTATTGATATCAATAGTGTCTCTTAGTTTTTTGAAATTCAATTCACAGAAGCAGTAAAAGTATGTTTTATGTAAATTTGAAAATTCTCCTAGGAGGTGGGTAAAAGACGGTTAAAAGTTCAATAAAATTTTACATATCTAATATTATTACAAAATGACTCCAATTAATTACACTGAACATTTATAGGTATTATGTATCTATTTTTACCTAAAATAAATTTAAATAAAATAATTAATTATTTAAATCTGGTTTTAAACTATAACTCAGCGTTTTTCACTATTTATTAAAAATTGAAAGTTTTCAGAAAAATACCAAATATTCACCCTAAGATAATTTTGATTTTATGAATTCAAAAATTAAGTCTATTTTACCAAATTCAAAACATAGAAGTTTCATTTATTAATTTAAAATTAATTCTCGTTGCCAAAACCAAAAAGCGTGTTTTTAAGAAATAATAACTAACAAAAGATTGATACTTGTTTATGTTCAATTTCAAAGTAAAATTATTTCCAATGAATAACATTGTATTAAATGGTAAAAATATAATCAATTTATACTTCAAAACCATTAAAATGTATAATTTAACACTACAAATTATTTAGATTAAAAAAGTTGTTTTCAGTTAAAATATAGTATTTTTCATATTCACCCAAATATGAAAGTTATCAAAAAAAATATTTATTGAAACTAAATTCGTATGTCCCAATTCTAAAGAAGAAGTATATTTTGTCAAATTTAATATATAAAAGTTTCAAATATTGGATTTAAAAAGGGTTCTTCATTAATTGGTGGTAAAATTACATTTAAAAAAAATACTTCCTTTATCTGAAAAAAATAAATTTGTTTTTTTTCATTATGTCTAAGAAACTAATAATATGGATTCTAAAATTATAAGGATTTATAAAGTTAAAAATTTAGTTAATACTACTCATAACCTCTTTTGAACAGCTAGTTTGGTAAGTAGTGGTGCGCTTGAACTCGATGTTGTGTGTAGTGCAAGTTATTGAATTACTTTGAAGAAATAACGTACTATAAAATCTTGGGGTGTTACAATCGACCACCTTGTTTTCATTATTAATGTGGTAATGTATTTAGAAGTCATAAACATTAATCAACTCCAACCACCTTCTACGGTGCATATTCTTCTCTCTTTGAGTGAATATATACCTTAATATTTTATGATTAGTATATAAATCACAAATTTATTCATAAATACAACCCCTCTATATATTTCATGTAAAAAAATTACATCTAACTCCAAATCATGATTTGTGTAATTTTTCTCATGAACCTTCAATTGGTGTGAGGCATAAGCTATTATTATATAATTCTTCATGAGGAAACAAACCAGTACCTTCTTTTATGATTCACTAAAGATTTAAAACCCTTATCCATTGCAGTTTAGTGTAATAACATCTATGCTATCTAAAATTATATTAATTTCTTTGAAATTATCCTCACATTCACTTTTCCAAAGAAACATTGCTCTATTATGAGTTAACTTAGTGAGTGGATCAGAAATTCATGAGAAATTATCCATAAAGATTCCATAATATCAATACAAGACAAGAAAAATATATATCTTGGTCTCCATGGTTTTTCTAATCTAAAATTCAATAACTTTTATTATTTAATGATCCACTGACATAACCTTTCTTGAGATTATATAACCCAAAATTATGCTTTTTGTAGCCAAAAATCTCACTTGGTAAATTTTCCTATAGATTGTTTTTCTTTAGGGTATTCAGTAAAATCCTAAAGTGATCTCAATGCTCATCCATTAAATTTAAATATAAAATAATATCATATATAAAGACAACCAAAAATATATCAATTTATTCTTTATGGACTATATTCATTAAATATATAAAGATAACAGGGGGATTAGTAAAACCAAATGAAATCACTATAAAATAATATTTTCCATACCTTTTATAGAATGATATATTAAGTATATCAACCTTCTTGACTCTCATATTATGATATCTATAATGAATTCCAATCTTGGAAAAGTTTTAATATCCTCATAGTTTATCAAATAATCCATTAATATGTGGTAGAGGATACTTGATCCTAATAATTATCCTGTTAAGTTATCGATAATCAATGAATAGTCACATCAATAAATCTTCCTTAAAAAAAATAAGTGCACCCAAGGTGACTCACTTGGATAAATGAATCCTTGTTCAAGATTCTATGGGTGTTTATTCTGCAATTACTAGAAATTTATGAGGGCCATTATATATAGACTCTTTGAAATAGGTATAGCACCAAGTATGAGTTATATTTAAAACTCAACCTCAATATTCTATATAAGAATACAGAACTCTTCGGGAAATACATAAAAAAACATCAACACAATAATCATATAATATATTGTGAGTTTCTCCCTAACCATATAAGATAAAAATCCATTTTCAATAGGAATTAATACCTATATAATGGATCCAATTTCCATCGAAATTTCATATCTAGAATCACATTGATAGACACTCTTCAGTTTATTCAAAATACCCAACATGAATTCATTTGTAAATTGATGTGGGGTTTATCTAAATAAATCTAATCCATGTATAAGATAAAATAAAATTACACTAAAGGGAGAATAATAATATTTTCAAGATGCACATTCCCACAAAAATTAACCATATAAGAATCGTATACTTGAGATGTGATCATTATAAAATTTGAGGTTTCTAATGATAATTAAATATCTAATAATTATATTGGTATTATGATAACAATATCAAATTATTTAGATATAATATATTTGTTAGATCTAGAATCAAATAACATATTATCAATTATAGAGTTGATGGTATGTCTACCTTTCACCACTTTGTTATCCACATCAGCAGTAGTGGTCATATGATATTTCCACTTATCTCTGGGATTAAGGGGTTTCTAAAATAGATCATCATCAACAACCATTGTATTTTATCATTGGATAGAATAATGAACACACTCTATATATTGGAAACACTGGAGTGTGTCTACTAGATTTTATGGTTATTTTTCTCCATCATTAGATAACTTCTTCTTCCCACTATTTAGGAATTCAATTTCCTAATTAACATTCTTTCCATAATGAAAAAATTAACCACTTCCCTTAGAGATAATTTCCTCCAAGTTTTTCCATACTTTAAGTATAAATGTAGGATCATATTCTTTTCTTTTTTCTTTTTATATTTTTTTTGAATTCTATATTTATTTTATTTTCAAACCCCTGATATTGATCGGTATCATTAATCTCCCTTTCTACCTAGAGAGATCATCAAACTATTTTTCATTTTTATTTAAGTATCTTATGGATAAAAACATTAAGATCCTTTATTTTAATATAATTAATAATTTATAAACATTAAATTCAAGTTGGATGTTAAAACTAGAAGTATACCTCACATATCTTATAAAATTTTCCTTATATGAACTAACAAATTCCCAGTCCTTCTTCTTTAACTCGTGTAATTAATTCTCCATTTTTATATGTATAATAAGATGAAATTACCCATTGAAAAATAATCCCTTAAACTCATCTAATACCATGGATCCAATTTAATCATGTTGCCTTGTGTTCTTGGTAAGTTCCCATAATTGATCTTATATTCCTTCCAAATGATAAATAACTAATATAAATTTTCATATTTCAATCAATGGAGAATGAAAAATATATTTTCAGTGGTACTAATCCATTTATCAATATCAATTGTATAATAATAAGTACAAAATTAATATGGATGTTTTTACATGAAGGAACCAACATAACATTGTTCCATCCTTTTATCATTTGAAAAATAATCATGTTTCATAACTTGAGAAAGTTTTATAATAATATAATTAATATTTTTCATTACATCTCCCATAGAATTTGGTTACATGGTAGGAAAATAATTACATTGTCTATCACATTTTTCATTAACATAGTTCCTTTAGGTTCCAACCATTGAACAAAACCAAAATTCATACTGTGAGAAAAAATAATCATGTTGGTAAATATAATAATCATGAAAAATAATTTATAGAATTTCTAAATTAGGAAACCTTATTCTCAATATAATAAACTTTAGTATTATCCTTGGTTTTTCATTTTCATCATAATTTTAAATCCTTCAAAATATTTTATAAAGAAAAAGTTAATTAAACTAATAATATTCCCTAGGAGTTTCATACCAGTTGTAAAGTAATATCACACTCATGATTCACTATAATTATTTTCGTGATATACTTGACCCACTATTTTCATATTTATTACCCCTAGATGCACCTATTCCAAAACTAAATCCACTTATATTATCCAGTGCTTTATTTATTTTATTGGAAATCCACACTCATTTTTTTACCATTACATAGGTTGTTCTTATATATATAGTATTATCATAAGGGTTCTCACTAAAGTTTTCACATCCTAGTGTCCAAAAGTAACATAAACTTATTTTGATACCAACTATTGTGACCCATATTATTCATACATAAATATCAAAACTTATTAGATTAATATTCAATATATAACATTATGATCCATTCCATAATTGTATATGTCTAGTATTTTGGAAACAACAGTACATAAACAAATGTCTTATAAGTGAACTACATCATATCCAACTAAGTTATTCATTATTATCCCCCTTCTTAGACGTATCGTAACTAAAATATTTCATTATAACCTAGGGAAAGGAAACATTATAAAGGGTGAGAATTGAAGATCAATAAGGACAAATAGGGGGATATCAATGATCCATTAAATAGAAAAAGGGAATAATTTTATGTTAACATGAGCATAATAATTGAAAACCATATCTTGCATATCATATATCATGATATTGAGTCATTAAATAAATCTTAGAAGTTCATAATACAAAAATCATAATGGAATCAAAGAACATGAAACATTAAATCATAATGTTGGTGTAATACATGAGTTTTTTTCATACAAAAAATCATAGAAAATTATTTCTATAGTAGTCACGGATTACATCCAATACTATTATATTGGATTCGGTTCGCTCCCCAAACCATTGTATCCTTAGTCAAGGTTCACTCTTAAGGAAAAAATAGTGGATATATTCTCTTACAAAACATGGTTTATTACTCATTAAACTCTTTATTATCTCATGAGATATTCATCTTTACCCAAATCATTAGAGGGATATATAATTATGGGCCCACCCATCACATAATTAAAATCATAAATATGTGTGCCAAAAAATCATAGAACATTAATCATTTCAAAACCCATGAAAAATAAATGGGTTTCACATAAATATAATCATTTCATCATAGAATAACCCTTGGAAAAGAAACCGGGTTCATAATGGATTCATCATATCTTAATTACCCCATGAGAAATTAATGGGTTTCATGGAATCATCCTAAAATAATCATCATCATAAGAAATAAAAAGAATGAAATTGGTTTTTATCTTAGTATATAACCCCATTAAATCATATATATCATCAAAGGAAGTTATTATAGATTAAAAATATATTTAAAATATATCTAGAACATTTCTAGAAGAAAATAACCTTTTCACTTTAAAATAAATTATTTAAAACTTTAAAATTTCCCAAAAATTAAGGGAAAATGTTTCCTCTAAAATAAATTCAATACAATTTAATGAAATAATAAAATAATTTAGCATTCATGGAGGTGAAAATTTTCATTCATGTCATGTATGTTAAAATAAAGATTAATTTAACATTTTTTAGTAAAAATTCAAAAGTACATTTGTTGGCGCAAAAATGTGTGCATGGAGAAAATATTAAAAGAGCACACCAATGCCCAAACATGCTGATTTCTGAAGAACATTCACAAATCCCCTTAGCACCATGGCTGGATCAATGTCGAGGCTCCCTCTGCGACTGCTGTAGAGGAAAAGACGGAAGGATTTGCAGTTTTGAAAGAATTGGTAGATGACTTCTCACTGCGGAGGGAAGATTATTACCTCTACAATTCCTTGGAAATTGATGGAATCCTCTACGAGCACCATTAAGGGAATGAAGGAAGCCTCTGTGTAGTATAGTGGATAATGTTCGACTATACTGTTATGTAAAACTTGACGCAATCCACCTCCGATATGCGAAGAGCCAGTGGCTCCGTAGTGCCTTCCAGAGCTTTACGCCACCTCTCGACTATAAATACTAGGCTTCCCCAAGACCTCAAGGATGGATACCCTGACCTTTATCCTTATCATCTATCAATTCGCGAACCAGCCTCTTCTAAGTGAAGCATTGAGAAAATTGAGCTCCTCAAGATATTTGAGCATTGTGAAATGCCTTTCCCTTGGATCATATACAACCCCTCTTCAAGAAAGGATTCCCTTCATGAACCTCATGGCCCATCACAAAGGAAGGAGATTCCTAAGGGACCTTGGGTCATAAAAAATCACTCATGCTTCATGAAGAAAACTCCATGCACCTCAGAACCCCATTCTAAGTCAGGATCACTTTGCTTCACGAATTACATCAATTCACAATGACGTAATTTGTAAGAAACCCCTAATATACGAAGTCATACTTCTCGAAAGTCCTTGAACTTCATGAAGAAACCTTCATAATAATTTATACTTCATGCCTAGGCTAGGCCACCCCACTTCACAAACCATACCACTTTGCAAAGTCTCTCCATATTGTGGAGCACCATAGCTTCACAAGGTCCCTTCATGTGAACCCCTTTGTGTCAAAAATCCTTTTCCCATATGGACCTCCAGGTTTGTATGAAGTGATTTTAAGGCCCCTTGGGAGGTGCTTCATATTTCATTACATAGATTCATGATTTTTCACCTAGGCATGCTAACAGCTATTTCTTCTTCACATATCCATGCTATCATGAGCCAATCAATGGATCACCTCACAACCCCATCTCCACACGGCATTGTCTGTTCCTTCCATTCACCAAGGGATAAAGCATGCTAGTTATTTAATTCTTAGGGGTGGGGAGTGAATTTTCGTCATCCGAGGTTCACGACATTAAAATATCAAGCACCATCATCCCTATCACATGTTGTTAAACTATAGCCTCACAACATGCAATATACATGGGGTGCCCCACCTCAGACATTTTCCATGCCCACTGGTCTCCACGGGTGTGAGATCTTCCTTATATGGAACGAGGTACTCCTTGAATGGAATAGTATCTCTCTATAGGGGAGTAAAACCATATTGGTGTAATACCCTAGAATTTCTTGTAGGAGGTAGCATCCATGCTCCTCCTATCTTCTTCCATGCACAAAGAGGAAATATGGGCACAGGGACCTTTGATAACTCATCCCTCTCCCTTTGGAATTTATCTCCATCAGGCCTCCATTATGAATTAAGTCCCAATATCCATCTCCCTGGTCCACTAACCAAGCATAAGACCATGTTTCTTATTTGGGCGACAAACCACGCATAAGCCCTGCTCTCTTCTTCATGGACGAACCATTCATGACGTGAACATCAGGTCTTTGTTGCCTCGCATTTCTCACACTGAGGAATACTCATGTGGGCTTAGAGTAAGAATTGACCATGGTATCCTCTTTGGGCCTCCTTTGGTGTGTAATCCCCATTCCCCATCCAATTGAACTATGTGTACTTTGATCTTTTCCCCTTCTAGGCAAGGTATATAGTAAACCTCCTGGAGGTTCAAGCCCATCATCCATCGGTCCCAACCACTTCACATCAGTTCACCCTCATCTTTAATGATGTTAAACTGTATTCCCTTCCCCACTTGCATGAAATTAAGCAGTATTCATTCAAACTATGTGGGTTTTGATCTTTGACTCTTCTAGGCGAGGTACGTAGTAAGTCTCATTAATGTTCAACCCCAAACACTGGGTAGACATATTTGAACTATGTGGGTTTTTATCCATCACTCCTATATAGGGTAGGTAGGAAATATCCTTAATTTTAAACCCTAAAAACATGTTAAACCTATTTTAAATACATGGGTTTTGATCCCTAACACATAGACAGGGTACGTAGGAAGCCTCCCTGAGGTTCAACCCCAAACACTTGGTAAACCTATTCAAACTATGTGGGTTTTGATTCCTGTATCCTAGGTAAGATATATAGGAACCATCCCTGAGGTTCAACCCCAAAAACTTGGTAAACCTAATCGAAATATGTTTGTTTTGATATTTTCCCCTTCTAGGCAAGGTATGTAGGAAGCCTCCCTGAGGTTCAATCCCAAAAACTTTGTAAACCTATTTGAACTACGTGGTTTTTGATCCCTGTCTTCTAGAAAAAGTACGTAGGTAGCCTCCTTGGGGTTCAACACCAAATACTTGGTAAACCTATCCATACTATGTGGGTTTTGATCAATGTCTCCTAGATAGGGTACATATGAAGCCTCCCTAAGGTTCAACCTCAAACACCTGGTAAAACTATTCAAACTACATAGGTTTTGATCCCTGTCTCCTAGACAAGGGATGTAGGAATCCTACCTGGGGTTCAGCCCCTAACAATTTGAACTATATGGGTTTTGATCCTTGTCTCCTAGAAAAGGTACATAGGAATCATCCCTGAGGTTCAACCCAAAAAACGTGATAAACCTATTCAAACTACGTGGGTTTTGATCCCTGTCTCATAGACAAGGTATGTAGGAAGTTTCCTTGAGGTTCACCCCCAAACACTGGTAAGCATCGATGTATCCTTTATTAGGACCCACATCCTTGTTCTCTACCATAATGGCATTAAACCATCTCTCAGGTAGCTAAACATGCATAATCCCTACACTCAATTCATACTCCTCCCACCAAGACAGTCCCTCTTACGATGGGTCTATAACCATGTGTAATCCCCAATAAGCATTTGGGATGTTGTCCTTTGTGTACACCCCGATTCTATGCCCCATCCTGAACTATGTGGACTTTGATTCTCTACCAAATGGATATGTAGGGATCCTACCTCAGGATAAATCCCATCACCCATGTATCATCATTGTCTATACATCGATCCTTTTTTGTTTTGGTAAGATCGTGCCTTAACCCCGGGGTTCCACTTCTGTCAGGTCCCATCTATGCATCCATTCTCACGGGTTGCCTCCTCAGGTGTCCCATTTCCCCATCCTGAACTATGTGGACTTTGATTCCCTACCACAGGGATACATAGTAATCCTCCTTGAGGTTAAATCCCATCAACCATGTCCCATCATGGTCTCTCCCTTGATCCTTTGTGTTACGGGAAGGTCATGCCCCAAACTGGGGGGTTCTACTTCCTCCGGGTCCCAGCCATGTGTACATTCTCACATGTCACCTCCTCAGGTGTCTTATCGCTCCATCCTGAACTATACAGAAATTGATTCCCCACCAAGGGTATATGTAGGAAGCCTCTTAGAGGTTCAATCCCAACATCACTATCATCTTCACGTCGGTTCCATCTTATTCCTCTCATCTACTTCGTTCAACCATCCATCATCCATACTCATTCTTACCTGATCTTCCACATCCCAGTGAGATCATTCCATTCATCCCATTTCTACTCCTTGCGGCACCAGGGCATCTATCCATGTGTTATCCCCACAGAATCCATAAATATCGATCCAAGAGTGACCCTCTTGCAATGGGATTCTATCCATGCGTAAGCCCCAGCATGTCTTTGGGTCATCCTCTTTGTATACCATGATCTCATGCCTCACCCATTCAAACTACATTGGTTTTGATCCCTATCGTCTACATAGGGTATGTAGGAAACCTCCATGAGGATTAATCACAGTCAATGGTAAACCCTGGAATCCCCTTTATAGGGACCCAAGAATCATAGGATCTGCCTTCATTTGACATTTTGATCCACTCATCCAGTAAACCCCTCAGGTGCTCCCTCTTATGGATGTACTTATTTGATCCACTCTTTTCAGTGTTCTAATTAGTTTGATCCATCTCCGTTAGATGTTAAACTCATGGAATACGCTATGTTAAACATCTGAAGCTGATGAAAACATTAGGGACATTCTTATGACATATAATTCTCCACACTCGGCGTGGATTGACTTGGGATTTTTCACCCTCGAGAAGCCCTATAATAAGGGGAAGAAACATAGACGCATTAGTGTTTCAATTTCCAGACATGCCATCGATGTCCAACATGGATACTACCCCAATCGAAGGTTGCTTCCCTAACTGGACCCCTTAGAATGTCCTGACAAAAGTGGCGCAATAAACCAGCATCCATGAAGATATGACACTAGGGAAGAGTTTCATGAACAAAGACTAAATCTATGATGGAGACATGGGAAAGGTTATGAATTCTCTAGAGTAATCCATGAAAGGAGGAAAAAAAATCCCATCATCCAATTTAAATCAAGGAGAAAACATCCTTGAATAAGTAACGGATGACACCAGCCATTGGAAAGAAGAAATGTGGGGAAAAAGAAAGCGCGTCCTCGATAAAAGGATGTGTACCTCAGTGAAAGCATCAAAAACAGAAATGGTGAACCTGATTTGAATCTTCTCCTAAATGTGGAGATTAGTAGAGTTCAAGGAATTAGTGGATAAGCATGCCACTGGATCCAACATTCCGGGTGTAGGTCCCGCCAAGCAAATAGTGGGCCTAGTGTGAAACTCACCAGAGATTGGAGTAGTTGGACATTGGGAATCTTGGTCTACATTGTTGTTAGTGGGGAACCTTCTTACCAATCACGGGAGGTGGAATAGCATTAGGGAACTGGATGTCACATTCCACTATTCAGCGATAATAGTCGAATCTTCCAACTTTGCAGGACCCATGTTGCTATGTCTGGAAACTGATCACCACCCACCCACTGATGTAGGGGCCAGGGCAACACCAATGCGACATTACCATGTGGTTTCATATCTTCTGCTAAGGCCTCCACATCCATGGATATTGGGTAACCACACCCTATTTCACCGTCTGAACTCATTCAGAGAAGGGTGATCAATGACCTCTTCTGATTATATGAGGATGAAGGGATTATCCTGACTCAATATATGGCCTGACAGAACATAAAATCTTTTACTCTACACAATTTCCACAACCCCCAAGGGTTGCATAGGTATCCACTACTCCCCACTCCAACCTAAAACTAATTCAGGAGTCTCTCCCCAAAACTCGTTGACGCTCTCTCCCTTACACCAATGAGGTATGGGAAGTCTGGGCCACCCTGGATAAGATCCTTTCTCAGGGGCCGATAAAGAGGGATCCCACCTAATCAAGTCAGCGCCACCACCGATTCCCACAAGCTAAGGAGTAGGTGAGTTATACATCTACACAGCTAGCCCCATTCCGGTTAACCTGACACCAATGTTGGGTGCAAGCTGAGGAGGGTTCCCACCATGGGGTGTTATCATCAACAACTAAAATGGTCAATGCCACCACTGACACATACTATTAATGCCTCATTTATACTGAATAGGTTAACTTATATACCCGACCCAGATCGAGGCCCCAACCACCTCATCAGTAGGTTGTAATGACTCTCTTGGTCTCTGAAACATGTAGTACCCGTCATGGGACGACCCGTGGTGATGGAATCCAGCACTGAGGTCCTCCCTATGCTGCTATCAATGAGAGAGAAGGCTCACACCACTCCCATGTTTGGAATGGAGGTCATCCCCATGCCTCCATCAGTCCGGGTAAAGGTCCTCCCCACTACACTTACATCCTTTGTAGAGGTTTTGTTTGCACTCGTGATCCCACATATTGAGTCATTCCTCCTATCTAAGGTCACCGAATTGAATATATTCCTTTCCTGGTCACCTATCATCATGGAGGGCTTCCCCATGTTCTTACTGTAGTCGATAAAGGTACTACCCATCCTAGAAATCAAAGAGGTGGAGACCTTTCCCGCTTAATTAGAATCCAATATGGAGGTCTCCCCGGTGTTCGGTTTGACCAGAAGGAAGGCCCCCCTTGTACCGTCACCATTAAGGGAAATAAACATGGAGGTATTTACCATGATCCCACCATCTCCAGTGGAAATCCTACCAACTCTAACACCTCCAGAAGAGGTCCCCCCCCCCACACGCACCAGCCATTGGACAGAAAGGCACTCCCCATATTCCTTTTTTTATTTTTCTAAGTGCACCTCACACCCAAAATTACCTAGGAAGAAGTCCTCTCCACCCTATTATATGTTTGGATGAAGGTACTCCTCATGTCAGAAACCTACCTTATCATGAAGAACCATCCTAGGGTAGGAGGGTGGGTTGCCGCCACTAAAGGAAGAATTATGAGAAGTTTCAGACCATGATCAAACCCATATACCTCTCAGATTCTAAGGAAGAGTGTGATTCGGTAATGTAACCATCACCCCAATATTCTATTTTGGGAGACAGGGAATGAAAAAGGAATATAATACTCATCCTTCCAGAAAGCGAGGTCCACCATATTCTAGAATCTCTTTAAATATACATCTAGGAGGAGAAAGATTATGCCCCTTTCTAGGGCCTGGCTGTGCGATCCTCCCTATCGTCAATAGGATCATTCTCTACCTCAACCAGAGATCACAAATAGTTGTTCTGGGGACCAATAGAGGAAGAGAAACTATGTGATCCACTGTCTTTAACCTCAGACCCTATGAAAAAATCTTTGGTCGCTAGTCTATATTATTGGGATGTGTTGGATCAGTCATTTCATTCTTTGGAAGACAGCCAAAGATGTGGTGGCTTGTCAGCTTGCATGGCTTACTCTCCACTAACCAGTCTACCATCGCAACAGTAGATTCAGTTCCATTATCAATCCCTCAACCACCCCCAGTTGATGAATGGGGAAACCAAGGGCCAGATCTGGAGTCTGTGTTGAGGATCTTGTGGGACATCCTTGTAGTGGACCATTTCCCAGAGATGTTTTGTTTAGTTAAAACCCCGAGCTTCAGTATTCAAGAACACATTACCTAGGAAGAGGTCAAGAGATTTCTCCAGAATCTATTGGAAATACACTTCCATATCTATCATTTATAGATAGATTAACCCATGATCCATGAACACATTAAAGATATTCTCCAGAAATGTCATATGATTGACTTCAATATGCTCCCTATGGCCCAGTTCCCTGAGTCGCCCAGTCGCCATCAGACCCCCCAACAACGATGCATCAAATGTTTCATGGTGCTCTGTAGGATTATCAAGGAGGCTTCCCCCATGTTTATATTTGAGTTTGGGGGTAGTATGTTTCCCTTTATTTCCACTCCATTTGGAACCATCCCAAATTTCCAGGTGATATTGAGGATATTCCTCCAGGTACAGTCGCAGTCAACATGGCCAACCAATTAGGGGAGGATACAAAGCTAGGGATTCTAAAAGATAATATATCTCCTTGGGTGGTACCACACCTGTTGGATCCTTTGGGCAGGGTTACTCAACAGAAAAAAATTTATTGGGTCTTTCTCCACCCTCTAGGTCATTATCCCCTCGTCGGAACCCCAATAAGGGTCAAGAGAACACTAGGACCTTCAAGCCCTATGATCTGTCTAACTTAGTGTAGAAGACATAATACGACCCTAAAAAGGATATTTTTCATGAACAGTTCGCAGAACATAATAATATGGTCGATAACCTTCTCACTGAATGTTCTATGTAATTTCCACCAAACTATAGTAATCCTCGACTGGGGTAGTAGGGGTAGGTACAACTCCCCCCAGTGAGTTTCCTCTTGGTGACCTTGACTGTATTTCCCATATAGACAGGGTTGAAGTTGGAGTTTATGGAAATAGGGTGTGATATGTGTCACCAAATCCACCTGAGTTACATGATAACCCTCCTTGGGACCCAACTCAGGTTCCCCCAGCTCCTATATAGGTTTCCCCCCCCCAGTAGTACTGAAAGTCATCCCACCAGCTGCTTCATGAGCCGTTGGGCCTTCTTATCATGTTGAAAAACCTCCCAACACATTGGTATCCAGAGATCCTCATCAAGATAGGAATCCTCATCCAGATGATCCAATGGTAGCACTCATTTCCTTCCTCAAGGCTCTAGAAACATGACAGATAGAAATCCCACATGATTTTAAGTTGTATCCAACCTGGGTCAATGATATGTCGACACCCCTTGTTTCATAAATACTACCTTCTCCCCCTTTAATGGGACGGGTGATCCACTGCAGCACCTGACCACATCATTTGAGGGTGTGGATCATGCTAGAAACCCTAGTGTAGAAGGAGCCCTCTAATCTAAGTGTTTTGTACAAACATTGGAAGTGACCACATTTTTCTGGTACAACCAGCGACCCATTGGGTCAATAGCTAGTTGGGAGGATCTTCGTAGGCAGTTTCTCTACCAGTTCAGTTCCACCACCTAAAATACAAGTATTGATAAACTATTCAAGAATAATTATAGGCCTGGCGAGTGCATTTCAGACTTTATCACTAGGTGGAAAGACCTAACATATTTAATTAATATTCCACTAACTTAGAAACAGCTTCTAACAATGTGTGAGGGGAATGTCAAAACTGAATGGGTCCCCTCTCTCATCACTCAGAACTACCAAATGAGATTTTGGTATTTCTCTGACAAAACCCATCATATAGAGGAAGCCTTGAATCAGGATAGGTAGGCACGTCCATTGCCTCCTGTAGATCCCTCGAGAAGAACCATTAAGGTTGAACTTACCATGGGAGAATAAATAGAGGCCCCCAGAAAGCTGGAGTTATTACTAGTGAAGCCACCTCCACAACCTCGTTGAGGACCACCACCTCAGCCATAACCTCCTTCTAAGAAGCACCCACCTCAGAATCGATAGGTAACCATGCGTAATGCGCCACCTCCACTGAGGTAAGATAATAAAGCTCCACCTCTTTGATAGGCTCCTCCAGTCCCTCATCAGGGCCAGTTTCCCAAAGCCCCCTTCTCAAAAAGAAGGAACTCGACCTACTCATTTAATAAGGCTCGGGTCTTTGGTTATTCCCAAAGTTCCTTGGACCAGGGAATCCTACATTTTCCAGAATTCCGGAGGCTTGAAGAAGCGAATCTCACGGATCCCCACAATTACTACCCCTATCATCGGATCCTTGGGCATGCCCTCAACTAGTGTTATGTGTTTAATGACTGGATCCAAGACCAGGTTGATAACAACAAAGTCAGGTTAGGTCCAGCCCCAATATAGGTGGCATGTGTGTTCATAAAGTCCGATAGTGATAGTGACAGCGAAGGTGAGCAGAAGCAAGTTCCAAACTATGGGTCTCAAAAATATGGTGACTGAATGGCTTGCAAGGAAGTCACACATTCCCATGGTATTATTTGTACACATTTGAATAGACCCAAGACTTCAGATGTCACCGAGTTACCCCAACCACTACTTCTGAGTTAGCATCTCAGTCTTCCTCTCCCCAGAAGGGAAAGAATCGACGACACAAGGGAAAGAAAAGTCCCCCACTGATTCCATCATTATCTTGTACTCTCAGAAATTTCATTCCACTGGAGTTGGAGAATGCCCCCAGAATCCGCCCAATGATGTTGGATTCTTCAAGTGATGAACAAGGGTACACTTCGGTTAATACCATGGAGCTGGTAAACCATTACATGATTCCAAACGATGAAGAGCGCCAGAAAAATCCTCCCAAAAATCCTGGATAACATTGGTGTCTACAGAGCCGTGTTTATGAGAGTCACCAGAATGAATTGGTTAGCGCTTCCACGAAATCTGTGCATGCTACCAAGACTAGGAACCAGGCCTAGCGCAAATCTCATCACACGCATCCTTCTCATCTTGTCACATCGGACCCTCCTCCACCGCCATCCGTACTACTCGGTTAGGAAAAACCACCATGATCCTACAATGGTCATCCATGTTTTGTTATGGATCTACCCAAATCACTTGACCCTTATTCAGTGGTTTCTCCAGATGGTTCAACTAGTAAGAAAAGGTAAATTCCCAACACCATCCAAAGCCTAATGGTTCAACCAGTAGTTCACGTCTTACCTCTTGCCACAAAAAGACCTCTTGTCAGCAGAAGTTCATGCTTAGCACAAAAGTATGATATTATTAAGAATATTTCCAGCATTCCTTTAAAGATATCTATCCTCGATACACTTCCCCTATCATTGGATATCTACAAATCCCTTATTGAGGCTTTAAGAAGCCTCCTCCAGTTTGAGATGGAGGTAGAAGTCATAGAAGACTTCTATACTATGGCAGTTGAGCACGCAGAATGTTAGGCCATTATTTATTTCTCTAGATAATATGAATTTTCTCCCATACAGGGTCACATCCTACCACTGTACATCACCATTCATTTCAACGGTGTTGAGGTTCATCATTGTCTTGTGGACACAAGCTTTGGGATTAACCTTCTCCTGACTTAGACACTCTAAAATATGGGGATTTATGAGAATGATCTGAGTCACTCTAACTTGAAAATTCAAGGTTATGATAGGACAGAACGAATAATATTTTGGAAGATTCTCCTTAAGACCTAGTTTGATGGCCTATTTTCCATCACCGAGTTCATGTTTGTCTCACAAGACATTTCTTACAATGAATTGATGGGTAGGACATAGCTCCACCTACACGTAGAGGTCCCTTATCCATATCACTAATTCCTTAAGTACTCCCTTAATGGTTGTGTAGGTGTACTCATGGGTGATGCATCTCCTTTTGCCTCTTTTGAATCCTGCTACCTAGATGTCGACTAATACAAAAGAGTGTAAAATAAGATTTAGTCTAATGAGGTTGAACAAGTTACGGTTGTTATTGACCCATTTACAGACTTAGATAATGCCTATATTTGTTTCGATCAACCGATTGGAGGCCATGACCCCAGATTTGGGGCAATTCTTTGTTATATCTAGAATGAGGGGGAAGCACATTCCCAAGTCTAAGGTGTAACATACCAAGTAAGTAAAGAATAATATATTTTCATATCTATGTCTATTTATGAACTATATAGTGTTTTAGAGGCTTAAAATGATAATAAATCCAATCTTAATCATAGAATACTCTATTATTTCTAAAATATTATTTTACCGCCTTTTATTGGAAAACCATTTTTAAATATAACTTTTGACAATTTTATAAGCTCTATTTGTGAAAATGAACATATTCTTTAGAATTTGGAAATTGAAATTTACTTTGGATAAATTTTTTGTATTTTTCTGACAATGTTCATTATATTAATGAATAGTGAAAAATACTGCATTTTACTTCAAAACTGATTTCTAATCTAATTTAATTATATCGTTAGAATATCTTTTTATTTTTTTTTTAAAGTTTAATTAGAATATATTTTTACCATTTAATCCAATGTCGATCATTATAATTAATTTCACTTTGAAATTGGACATAAACAATTGTCAATCTTTTGATAGATATTGTTTCTTAAAAACACGCTATTTGTTTTGACAATGGGAATTATTTTTAAATTAATTACTGCAATTTTTTTCTTAGAATTTGGTAAATGGATTCCATATTTGGAATCATAAGGTCTAAATTATTTAATTAAGATTCTTTTGTTTTTTGACATTATGAATAGTAATGACGGTAATTATCTTTAATTATCGTGATTAATTGGTAATCAAGTAGTTAAGGGTAATAAAATAGAATCATAATAATATAAAATGACTCCAACATGTGTCCAAATATTCTTGTTTGAGTCATGTCCGACCATTGGAATCTTTTTACCAAACTTTAGGGCCCATGGAGCCACATGGGTTATTTTTAAAAAGAAGAGAAATATAACAAAGGTTTGTATCTCCTAAGTAAAAAAAAATTAATTTTGTTTTCATAAATGATATCTTGGACTATAAAAATTAATTGTAAAGCTAAAAATATTTCCTACATCATGGTATTTTTTTTATAATTTTTATAAATTAAATAAATTAATTAATTTATGACACCATGATGATGTAGTGATTACCTCATTAATGAACGATTTAAATAAAATGAAAATATAAGGTAAAATATAACTTGTCAAAAACCTATTGGATAGGTGTATTTAGAACCCTTATCACCTTATCCTCAAAATATATCATTTTTGGACCTTTAAAATTCGAAAATCATTTTATAATAAAGTAACATTTCAAGACTTTCCAAAAGTGACCCTCCTCCCTCTTATAAAAGGCCTCCACCTCTACCCCCTTACCCACAACTCTCTAGCACTTGGCTCATCCAAAATCTACTCATATTATCTCTCCACATCCCTCTATTAATCCTATAAGACTCACTTTTGACATAAGTCTTTCCAAGGAAGCCTTTGTCTCAAATCAAAAACATTTACCCGATTTAGAGGTAATGTCTTCTCTCGGGTTTCTTCTTTTTATTTTCCTTCTTCACTCACCAATATCTTCTTATTATTTTATCCCATAATAACACAAGTATAATAAATATACTAGGATGTTTTTATGATAATTATTTTACCTACGCTCACACACACCTCCGTCTAATGGTTAAAAAACATACTATTTCTGTGGGTGGATAATTACTGCCTCACGAAATGATGATTGTTCAATCTTCTTTTAACGCCTTTCATGGTGGCCATTATGTTGTCACTGTATTTATATATTATATATATGGTATTTATTTTGTCTATATGCTTCTGAATTTTATTTTTAAATCACATCGTTATGCTTTTCATATTGTGGAACTGCGATAATTTCATCTGAGGAAGTGTGGACTACCACCCCCTCAAGTGATGTGACTCATTAATGCCAAACATGGAATTTATAAAGAATGTAATTAATGAAATTATGTTACCTATATAAAATATATATTATACTGTAATTATAATATATATATATATATATGTGTGTGTGTCTAATTTTTTTTAATTCCTTTAATATGACAAAGAAATGAAAGTAGCGTTCATGCGTACGTACGGCATACCATCTCCATGAAAGGTGCATTACATTTTTTATATACAAATGTTATGGAATAGTATAAAATGATTATATACTGGATATATATGATATTTAAATCATTAATACCATTATGGAGATGATGTACTTATAACTACATGGGCAATTCTTTTCGAACAAGTTCATTTTTGACTCATGTACCGAACATTGACAAAACGTATGATATAAACTCACATAATTAACTAATTATTATAACATGATAATATGTGATATGAATTTAATAATAAAATTTAAAGTAAGTCATTAAGAAATTATAAATTGACCAAAGTTTATTGTTCATGAATATAAAGAACGAACGAGAACAAGTCGGACTTGAGGTAAGGGACTTCGTCTCAATCTCCTTCCATTAAGGCATACTTCAATTTATATATGACCTTCTTTTATTAGTTTTATAATAAACCCTTTTGAATTTTAATTTAATTAAAAGGGAATCTTTTTACATGAAGTGTTTTACTAAATGGCAAAAGGAATTTTTTTTGTCTTACATATGCGGCGACAACGACTTCTCCACCGCCATGACCATTATTTGAGTTTCAGCTTCCTCTACAAGCCATAACTTTTTTAAATGAAAAATAAATACCATGTTTTACTTTTATTTTAATTTTTATTGAAAATGGTTTTGATAATGTTTTGATTATATCAATGTGTTGTATTGATATCTTGTGATTGAAATGTGGAAATGTTATGTTTCTTTTATGCAGGTTTTATGTGATACAATTATGTTATGGTTCTTGGGAATTATTTATGTAGTCAGGTGGTTCCATGATAAACTAAGGGCGGGTGAGCCCGAGATAGCTCTCCAATGAATTGGGTAACACGAATAAGTTAAATGCTAAGGTTTGTCCAAAGAGATTTGGGTAATATACTATGATGGGTATTCTAAACGTAACCATGAGGGTTACTCCCTATATAAGAATGTTATGAATGCCTCAAGTTACCTTTATGTCTTATGATTTATATGAGTTATTCGTAAATCTTATGATTTCATGAGGTATGTTAAATTTATTATGTTTTATAAGTAAAGTATGATTTCATTGATTCTTATGTATACATGGACTAATGTTTTCTTTCCGTATTTTTATATCCCTTACTGAGATTTTTATGCTCATCCCATGTTTTTGAAATGTTTTTCATAGGTCAAGGGAAAAGTACATAATATGATGATAGTGTTGAGAATGTGTCAAGAAATAATCCATGTTTTATTTTAAATGTGTTTCTTTTGATGGAAAAAAATGAATTTTGTCTTTGATTTAACCACCTGGTTTAAATTTGGAATGTAATGCATGATTTATGATCTAATTCTCTAAAACTCTAAACCTGAAAAGATCCTCAATATGTATTCTTGAAATAACTCAAGATTAAGTAATGTTTAAGGCTGGGGCCTTATAGTTGGTATCAGAGGTAGGTTTAGATAACTTTAGGAGTTAGAATTCTGTTAAATGATTATCCAAAAATATTTTTTATGGTCAAATTGAAATAATGTAGCATTTGAAGATTACCATGTTGCTTCATCTAAAATATATTTGTTCAGAATGGTTTTCCACAGAGGAAACATGGAATCAGTGCTAGGAAGGCATACAGAAGGAAATGACCTTTCAAATCAGCATCTTGAGATGGTTGGAATTGGAACTGAATATTTTTTTGTAGTAATGGCACAGTTGACTCAAGCGATAAATGGTGGTGGTATCCATGCATGAGATCAGCCAGATCAACCGTAGAGGAACATGTCAGTGGTGGAACATTTCATGAGGCAACAATCCACATAATTCAGAGGATCATCTGACCATATTCTAGTTGAATGGTGGATTAAAGAACTAGAGAATATTTTCGATGTCATGGGGTGTTCATACAATCAAAAGGTTAGTCTTGGTGTATACCGTTTGGAGGGTGAAGTAGATCACTGGTGGTAGATGGTTCAAAATATCAAGGACGCTGATGAGATTGATGCTCTTGATTGAGATGAATTCAAAGGTATGTTTCTTGAGAAATATTTTCTTAAGGTTGTTTGACTTAGGATGGAAAAACAATTCTTGGAATTGAGGAAAGAGGATGAATTAGTGGCTTCTTATGAACAAAAGTTCACTCGATTGGCAAGGTATTCTCCAAATCTTATCAGAGACCTTTATAGTAAAATCAATTGTTTTTACTCAGTATTAAAGACAAAATATCGAAGTTCATTAGCTTCTTGTGAGTTCAAAAGTTATTAAAATCTTGTTCGATGTGATGAGAAGGTGGAAATTGAGTTTTCTGATGATCAAATGTTCTATGACAACCAACAGAAGAAGAGACCGAGGTGGCAAGAGAAAGGGAATAATCCTTCAAAAAGGTTTGATGGTAGGAAAACTAAATTTTAATTTTGTGATAAATGTGGTAAAAATCATGATGGGGAATTTATTTTGAATTCTATAAAGTGCTTCTGATGTGGTAAGATGGGACATAAGGCTCGTGATTGCACTGGAAAAGATCAGGGTAATGGTAAGACCAAATTTGATTTATAGTTAGTGAAATGTTTCAAGTGCAATGAGATGGATCATTATGAAAATGAGTGTTCGACAAAGAGCTCTAATGATGGAAAGCAGTCAGACTACAAGTAGAAAGGTGTGGTGAAATAATTTGCAACTACTTTAGCAAATGTTGGGCCATCAAATGAAGTGGTATCAGCTACTTTTTTTGTTTTTTCAGATTATTCCAATGTGTTTTTTGATTCAGGGTCTACACATTCTTTCATCTTTGAAAAATGTTCTAGTAAATTGGGAATTCCATCTCAAGAACAGACTCCTGAACTTGTGGTAAAAACACCTGGGGGAAATGTTGAGGCAAAAAATATTTATAATAATCTTCCTATCCTTATCCGTGGAAATAACCTACTTGAAAACTTTATTGTTTTACCTCTAGTAGAGTTTGATGCTATCCTGGGTATGGATTGGATCTCTGTTTACCATGCTAAGATTGACTGTAGATCTAAAGAAGATTCTTTCTAGAATGACTTTCAGTTTTTTTAAAAGAATGAACCCTTACTATTGATAACATATCAAGAGGCTGAGAAACTTGTAAAAGATGGAAATGAATGTCACCTTGCACATATTGTTGAAAACAAAGGAACCATTCAGATTAATAATGTGCCAGTGGTAAATGAGTATCCTGATGTTTTTCCTGATGAGTTGCCTGGAATAATACCAGATCGGGAAGTTGAATTAACTGTTGAATTAGTTCCTGATGATAATCCAATTTCAAAACCCCCTTATCAAATGGCTCAAATTAAACTTTTATAGTTGAATGAGCAATTGTAAGATTTATTAGAGAAAGGTTTCATTCAACCTAGCACATCACCATGGGGTGCTCCTGTATTATTTGTTAAAATGAAAGATGGTTCAATGAAACTTTTCATTGATTATAGAGCCTTGAATAACATCACTGTTAAGAACAAATATCCTTTGCCTCGTATCAATGATTTGTTTGATCAGCTCTAGGGAGCTCAGTATTTTTCAAAGATTGGCATAAGATCGGGGTAGCATCAGTTGAAGGTAAAGGAATTAGATATTCCAAAGACCACATTTCGTACAATATATGGCCATTATGAATTTTTAGTTATGCTTTTTGGGTTAACCAATGCACCTGCTGTATTGATGGACCTTATGAATAGAATTTTCCATGAGTTCTTGGATAATTTTGTGGTTGTTTTCATTGATGATATTTTCGTGTTTTATAAATGTAAAGAGGAGAATGAAATTCATTTAAGGGTTATTTTTCAAACCTTAAAAGAAAATAAATTTTATGGGAAATTCAGCAAGTGCGATTTTTGGTTGCAACAAATTTCTTTCCTTGGTCACATTGTTTCAAAAGATGGAATAACGGTTGATACTGCAAAAAAAAAGGTTGTTAAAGAATGGCCAAGACCCAAAAATGTGACCGAGATTCATAGTTTTCTTGGTTTGGTAGGCTATTACCGAAGGTTTGTTAAACATTTTGCATGGTTGTCCAACCCATTTACTAAGATAACTCAGAAGGGTGTTAAGTTTACTTGGACAAAAGAATGTGATTATTGTTTTCAGTAATTGAAAAGAATATTATTGATTGCTCTAGTATTGGCACTACCTTCTAGGAATGGTGAGTTTGTTATCTATAGTGATGCTTCATTGAAAAGAATTGGTTGTGTCCTAATGTAGAATGATCAGTTAATTGCTTATGCTTCACGTCAGTTGAAAACTCATGAGATAAATTACCCTACACATGATTTGGAATTATTTGTTGTTGTTTTCACTTTATAAAATTAGGGGCATCATTTGTATGGTGTAAAGTGTGAAATATATAATGATCAAAAAAATTTAAAGTATATATTCACTCAGAAATAATTGAACATGAGACAGAGGAGATGGATAGAATGAATCAAGGATTATGATTGCACGATTCACTACGACCCAGGAAAAGAAAATAAAGTGGCAGATGCTTTGAGTCGAAAATGTAATTCTTCATTGACCATGTGAAATTTGGAACATGATCCTTTGGTTAAGGATTTGATGAAATTTGGCTTGGAAGTTGTTGGTGCAGGAAATTATTCTATTTTGTTTCAGCTATCAGTGATATCTTCTCTATCAGACATATTTAAGAAAGCACAGAAGTAAGACAGTGAGTTGCAGAAAAAGGTAGAGCTGGTTTAGAAGGATATGTTACCTGAATTCAACATTGATAATAATTGTGTTTTGATATTTTGGAAGGGGTTGTGTGTGCCTTGTGATTCACATTTGAAGCGAGAGTTGTTATGTGAAGCTCATAGTTCTCTATTTTCAGTTCATCCGGGCAGTACTAAGATGTACATAGATCTTTGGGAGTATTACTGGTGGGATGGAATGAAAAGAGATATTGCTGATTTTACTGTGAAGTGTTTGAATTTTCAATTGGTTAAAGTAGAGAGGAAGTTACCGAAAGGGATTCTTCATCCTTTACTAGTGCCAGAGTAAAAATGGGAGAATATATCCCTGGACTTCGTTGTGGATTAGCGAAGACACCTCGAGGTAATAATGCAATCTGGGTTATTATTGATCGCTTGACTAAATCTGCTCATTTCCTTGATATACGAGATAATGTTTCCCTAGATCAACTTTCTCAATTGTATATTAATGATATAGTCAGGTTACATGGAGTTCCCGTCTCTATTGTATCTAATTGTGATCTCGGGTTCACTTATAACTTTTGGAAAGGCCTTTAGAAGTCTTTAGGTACTGAATTAAATTTTAGTACAGCTTTTCATCCTCAATCAGATGTGCAGTCAGAATGAACAATTCAGACCTTGGAGGATATTCTATGTGCTTGTTCGATGGATTATCAGGGAATTTGGGACCAACATTTTTCATTAGTTGAGTTTTCTTATAATAACAGTTATCATTCTAGTATACAGATGGCACCATTTGAGGCATTATATGAGAAGCAGTGTTGAACTCCAACTTTTTGGGATGAAGTAGGTGAAAGGAAGTTGATGGGACTAGAATTGGTAGAAGAGATGGCAAAAAAAGTTAAACTGATAAAGAAACACATGAGAACAGCTCAGATCAGGCATAAAAGTTATGCGGATAATAGGAGAAAGGATCTCTCTTTTGATGTAGGTAATCATGTCTTCCTCAAAGTTTCACCATGGAAAAGTGTGATGCGATTTGGTAAGAAAAGAAAGATAAGTCCAAGGTTCATTGGACCATATGAAATTTTAGAGAGAGTTAGATCAGTTGCATACTGAGTGGCTTTACCTCTGATTTTATCTCAGGTACATAATGTTTTTCATGTTTCAATGTTAAGGAAGTACATGCCAGATTCATCTCATGTTTTGAGTCCAGAGGTAGTTCAACTGGAAGAGAATCTATCTTATGAGGAACAACCGGTCCAGATTCTTGACCACATGAAGAAAGTGTTGCGAAATAAGTTGATTCATCAAGTAAAGGTTCTATGAAAAAACCATATAGTTGAAGAGGTAACATGGGAATCTGAAAATGCAATGAGGAATAAATACCCCCACTTATTCGATAAGTAAATAAATTGTGGGGACGCAATTTCCTAAAGGGGGGAAGGATGTAACATTCCAAGTAAGTAAAGAATAATAGATTTTCATATCTATGTATATTTATGAATTAGATGGTGTTTTAGAGGCTTAAAATGAGAATAAATCCAATCATAAGCATAGAATACTCTAATATTTTTAAAAGATTGTTTTACCGCCTTTTAATGGAAAACCATTTTTAAATATTACTTTTGAAAAATTTATAAGATCTATTTTTCAAAATAAACATATTATTTAGAATTAGTACATTAAAATTTACTTTGGATAAATTTTTGGTTTTTTTCTAACAATGTTCATTTTTTAATGAATAGTGAAAATACTACATTTTACTTTAAAACTGATTTTTCATCTAATTTAATTATATGGTTAGATTATCTTTTTAATTGGTTTTAAATTTTAATTAGAATATATTTTTACCATTTAATCCAATGGCGGTCATTATAATTAATTTCACTTTGAAATTGGACATAAACAATTGTCAATCTTTTGATAGATATTGTATCTTAAAAACACACTATTTGTTTTGACAACATGAATTATTTTTAAATTAATTACTGCAATTTTTGTGTTTGGAATTTGTTAAAATGGATTCCATATTTGTAATCATAAGGTCCAAATTATTTAATTAAGACTTTTTTGTTTTTGGACATTATGAATAGTAACGACGGTACTTTTCTTTAATTGTCGTGATTAATTAGTAATCGGGTAGTTAATTGTAATAATATAATATCATAATAATATTAAATTACCCCAAAATGTTTTCAAATCCTTTTTTTTGAGTCATTTCTGACCATGGGAATATTTTTACCGAACTTGATGGCCCATGGAGTCACATGGGTGTGATAGTGACATTTATGACATTATTTTTAAAAAGAAGAGAAATATAACAAAGGTTTGTATATCCTAAGTAAAACAATTTTAATTTTTTTTAAATAAATGATATTTTAAACTATAAATATTCATTAGAAATATAAAACTATTTCCTACATCATGGTATTTTTTTATAATTTTTAGACATTAAATAACAAAATTAATTTATGACACCATGAAGATGCAGTGATTACCTCATTAATGAACGATTTAAATAAAATGAAAAGATAAGGTAAAATCTAAAACATACACTTTTAGAAAACCTATTGTATGGGTGGAGTTCAAACCCTTATCACCTTATCCCCAAAATATATCATTTTTGGGACCTTTAAAATCAGAAAATCATTTTATAATAAAGTAACATTTTAAGACTTTCCAAAAGTGACCCTCCTCCCTCTTATAAAAGGCCCCCACCTCTACCCCCTTACCCAGACCTCTCAAGCCCTTGTATCATCCAACCTCTGCTCATATTATCTTTCCACATACCTCTATTACTCCTAGAAGCCTCACTTTGGGTAGAATTCTTTCCAAGGAAGCCTTTGGCTCAAATCAAAAAGAGTTACCCGATTTAGAGGTATTGTCTTCTCTCGAGTTTCTTCCTTTTATTTTACTTCTTCACTCACCACTATCTTCTTATTATTTAATCCCATAATAACAATAGTATCCTCAATATACTAGGATTTTTTTATGATAATTATTCTACGTACACTCACACACACCTCCATCTAATGGTTAAAGAACATACTGTTTATGTGGGTGGCGAATTACTGTCTCACGAAACGATGATTGTTCGATCTTCTTTTAACACCTTTCATGGTAGCCATTATGATGTAAATGTATTGATATATGATATTTATGATATTTATTTTTTCTATATTCTTCTGAATTTTATTTTTAAATCACATCATTATGCTTTTCATGTTGTGGAATTGCGATACTTTCATCTGAGGAAGTGTGGACTACCGCCCCCTCAAGTGATGTGACTCATTCATGCCAAACATGGAATTTATAAACAATGTAATTAATGAGATTATGTTACCTATATAAAATATATATTATACTATAATTATAATATATATATGTCTCATTTAGTTTTAATTCCTTTAATTTGACAAAGAAATGAAAGTAGCGTTCCTGCGTATGTACGGCCTACCGTCTCCATGAACGGTGTATTTCATTTTTTATCTCCAAATGTTATGTAATAATATAAAATGAATATATATTGGATATATATGATATTTAAATAATTAATACCATTATGGAGATGATGTACTTATAACTACATGGGCAATTCTTTTCAAACAAGTTCATTTTTGACTCATGTACCAAACATCGACAAAACGTATGATATGAACTCACATAATTAACTAATTTTTATAACATGATAATATGTGATATGAATTGAATAATAAACTTTAAAGGAATTCCTTAAGAAATTATAAATTGACCTAACTTTATTATTCAGTAATATAAAGAACAAACGAGAACAAGTCGGATTTGAGGTAAGGGACTTCGTCTCAATCTCCTTTTGTTGAGGCATACTTCAATTTATATACGACCTTATTTTATTAGTTGTATAATAAACCATTTTGAATTTTAATTTCATTCAAAAAGAATCTTTTTACAAGAAGTGTTTTACTAAATGACAAAAGGCATGTTTTTGTCTTACGTATGTGGAGACAACGACTTCTCTGCCACCGTGGCCGTTATTTGAGTTTCAACTTCCACTACAAGCCATAACTTTTTTAAATGAAAAATAAATACCATGTTTTAAATTTATTTTATTTTTGTATTGAAAATTTTTTTGATAATGTTTTGATTATATCAATGTGTTGTATTGATATCTTGTGATTGAAATGTGTAAATGTTATTTTTCCTTTATGCATGTTTTATGTGATATGATTATGTTATGGTTCTTGGGAATTGTTTATGAAGTCAGGTGGTTACATGATAAACTAAGGGCGTGTGAGCCTGAGATAGCTCTCCAATTAACTGGTTAATTTGAAAGAGTTAAATGCTATGGTTTCTCTAAAGAGATTTAGGTAATATATTGTGATGGGTATTCCAAACGTAACCATGAGTTTTAATCCCTACGTAAGAATGTTATGAATTCCTCAAGTTACCTTTATGTATTATGATTTCTATGAGTTATTCATAAATCATATGATTTCATGAGGTATGTAAAAGTGCTTATGTTTTAAGAGTAAAGTATTATTTCATTGATTTTTATGTATAAATGGACTAATGTTTTCTTTCCATATTTTTATATCCCTTATAGAGCTTTTTATGCTTATCCCAAGTTTTTGAAATGTTTTTCACAGGTCAATGGAAAAGTACATGATGTGATGATAGTGTTGAGTAAGTGTCAAGAAAGAATGCATGTTTTATTTTAAATATGATTCCTTTGATGGAAAAAAATGAATGTTGTCTTTGATGTAAGCACCTTGTTTAAATGTGGAATGTAATGCATGATTTATGATCTAATTATCTAAAACTCTAAACCTGAAAAGATCCTCAACATGTATTCTTGAAATAACTCAAGATTAAGTAATGTTTAAGGCAGGGGACTTATATAACTGATTTCAGAAGATAACCTCATATTCCTATACAAATCAAGCTTGGGTGATCCAAAAGCCCCTACTCCCGTAAGGTATGATAATGTCCTCCCAATGGCAATAAAAATACGTCACACATTCTTGTTTTGTTGGGAGAGGATGAACTAGCTCAAGAAAACAAACCATTATTTATTTGATATAACCAAACATGGTCCATTTTGTATAAGGTCAGATGGTATTAGGTCGACAACTTTTGTCACCATGGTTTTGACAGTACGGGAGCTCCCTGATGAGGTGTCCAACACTGCTCATGATATCACTAGTGTCCAGTCAGAATCTGTCAACTCGGAAGAGATGCCTCCTACAGATGATCCCTCATTAATGGATGAAGAATAGAATTTGGAGGATGCTCCTCTCGCATTTGAAGAGGGTGTCTCTTCCATGGTCAATGAATTGGTACAGGTGAACCTTATAAATGAGACAGATCTGAAACCAACCTTGATTAGTGCCTCTATTCCTGTCTAAGTGCAACAACGACATGTGGATTTCATGAAGCAACATCGTGAGGTATTCTATTAGAGTTATGACAAGATTATAGGGCTATATACTGAGGTCATCATCCACTACCTCGGTCTTCTAGAAAATCATCACAGGTTCAAATAGCCTCCCCAGAAAATGCACCCTTCTCATGGTTCCATGGTCTAGGATAAGGATGATATGCTCATTAGAAAGAAATTATTTAAAGAGGTCCAATATCCCATATGGTTAGCTAACATTGTGCCCGTCAGGATGAAGAATAGATAGATCGTAGTCTGTATCAACTTCCAAGATCTCAACTGTCACTGCCTGAAGGATGATTTTTCCCTTCCTATGATAAAACTGTTGTTTATGCCATTGTTGGGTTTCAATCTCTCTCCTTAATGGATGGGTATTCCAGATATAATCATATTTGAATGGTCCGATGATGAATATTTAACCGCTTTCAGGGCACCACAAGGTACTTTTTGCTATTAGGTAATTCCTTTCGGTCTAAAGAATGAAATTATTACCTATCAGCATGACATGACCCACATATTCAAGATAATAATAGGGAATTTTTTGGAATGTTACATGGAAAATTTGGTTACTAAATCTCTCCAGCGTCATGACTATATCAAAGATATTGAGAAACTGTTCGGCTTCCTTTGATCCCGCCACCTGAAGATGAACCCCTTGAAGTGTGACTTCGAGGTCAAATATGGAATGTTTCTTGGATTCATTGTCAGATATATCGGCATTGAGATCAATCTAGTGAAGATCGAGGACATCAGTTAGATGTATCCTTTGAGCAACATTTAGGATCTTTGGGTATTTCAAGGCCACTTATCCTACATATGCTGATTCGTTGCAAACATGGATGGAAAGTTTAATCCCTTTTCCCAGATCATGAAGAAAGGTGTTGATTATCAGTGGGATGAGGAGTGTCAGAATAATTTTGAGAAAATCAAGAAATACCTATTATAGCCTCCGTTTCTGATGACACATGTTTCTAAAAAGTCACTAGTCCTTTATGTGACCACTCTGGAATGGTCTCTCAGCACCCTTCTCTCCTAGAAGAACAATAAGGTAATAGATAACATTTTATATTATCTCAGCCACATGATCCTCAATACAGAGACCAAATATTCCTCTATCAAGAATATCTTCCTTACGTTGGTATTCATAGTGTAGAAATTGTGACATTACTTGCAGCACTATGAGATACAGTTTGTGTCCCGAGTGTATCCAATTAAGGACATTCTAAACCGCCGCATGTTGATAGGCCATCTAGCTCATTGGGAAATGATCCTACAATATTTCGACATCAAGTTTATTCTAAAAAAGTCCCTCAAGGGATATGCGTTATTATACTTCCTTTCCTCCCATCCATCTCCTACAGACCAATCTCTAGATCTTGATTTTCTAGATGAGGTAATCCTCTTGATAGTTCAAGCCATTCCGTGATGGAAAATGAACTTTGATGGTGCTTCCCAAATCCCTATCAACAGAATAATTAGTTATATTAGACTCAACAGAGTGGTCCTAGGTATCGTCATCATCACGCCGACGCAAGCCATTCTACCATATTCATTTATGTTTTAAGAATGTTGTACCAACAACAAGTAAGAGTACTAGGCTCTAATTACTGTTTATGGGATGTCCCTCGAGATTAATGTTCCCCACCTTCATATTAAAGGGGACTCCGAACAAGTCATCAATCAGATAAATGGTGACTACATCATCAGGAACCCATATCTTTTACCACTATTAGAGCATACCTGCCAGCTGACGGCTAAGTTTCCTTCTCTACCAGAAGTTACTCATGTCCCTCGTTCACAGAATGGTCAAACTGATTCCTTGGAAAGCCTGGATGCATCTCTTAAAGAGCCTAATTAGGATTATTTGATTATCCAGATGGCACTTTAGATAGTCATCACTCTCATTACTCTAGATGATGATGATATCCCAATAGGTAATCCACCTTACCGTTGGTGCCTCAATGTCAGGACCCCCAGGTCCCCCTTCTGTAGTTTTGGAAGTGACTCCTGACTGGATGACCCCCTTTATCGATTATCTCTAGCACAGTAATCTCCTGACAGATCGAGACGAGGGTGAGTGAATCCAACAACGCACATTGCAGTTCACCCTCTAGAGTGGTCCCAGTCTTGAGAAAATCCTCTACAAACGTGGTTTTGATGGTATTATCCTACATTTCATTCAAGGAGGTGAGATTTATCAAGTAATGTAGGAAGTTCATGTCGGTTCTTTCAGGTCTCATCAAACTGGGCCAAAAATATCTTACCAGATCTAGAGATTGGGGTATTTTTGTCCTGCCATGATTTTTGATTTTATCGAGTTTTCAAAGAGTTTCCATGTGTTCCAAATCCATGCTAATTTTGTGCATCGACCACCAAAACCTTTCCACACTACCAAGTACTCTTGGCCCTTTTTAGTATGGGGACTCGATGTCGTGAGACCCTATCCACTGGTGATGTCTCGTTGGTGCAGGTTCATCCTGACCACTAGGGATTTCTTTTCCAAGTGGGAAGAGATAGTTCTTCCCAAGGAAGTAAAGTCCCATTCTATCATTGAGTTCGTGCACTCTAATATGATCTACTGATTCAGAGTCCCTCACACTGTCCTCACCGATAATGACACCATCTTTTGGGGAGCTTAACTAAAGAATTGGTATTCCAAGTACAATATTCATTCTAATCATACATCCCGCTATCATGTGCAAGAAAATGGGAAGATCGAGGCATTCAACAAAAACCTCTCTAACATTTTGTAGAATTTGGTTGGTCAGAATAAGATTAGTTGGCCGAAAAAACTCCCTAATTCTCTCTAGTCTTATGATACGATGTGTTGTAATTCTACTTAGGTGACCCCATATTACCTAGTGTACGGAATGGAGACAGTTCTACCCATCGAGATTTAGTTCCATTCATTATGCACAGTTTTCTATGATAAGAAGACACCGGAAAAAGTAGTCGAAATCCATCAGGCTGAAGTGGAAGCACTTGATGAGAACAGGCTTTCTACCCTGCACAGTCTGGAGAGGCATCAAAACAAGATAGCCAGATATTTGAACAAGAAATTTCACCTCCACTCTTTCTTACAAGGTAACATGGTATTGTCCCTGAGAATTCCTATGATACCTAGTAGGAAGCCACCAAAACTAGAATCCAAATGGTAGGGACCTTATATAATTCAAAAGGTTTACCCAAATGGTGCATACTCATTAGTCACCATAGATGGTGAGTGTATTACTCCTCCCACCAATGATAAATTCCTTTAGTAGTATTTTTCATAAATAGTTCCACATGGAATTATACTGTCTCCTCTTCACCACATGTCATTAAACAATGTGATTCATCTAAGTTGTAGGATCTAAAACTACTCAGTACTCGTATCGCATAATGATAAACTGCAAAATGGCTATGACTTTTCATTTATTTTCTAGCCTCAGGTTCTTCAAACTATATGTCCTCCTAGCCCATGTTCTCACTTATGATTGTGTGGTGTGGTATAGAATCTATGTCCTCATTATCATTGTTCTATTTTTTCCATGCCACACACATCCCCTTGAGACACCTCTCCTTTATCCATCGTCTGTACTAAAAGACAGTAAACTGCATGGGTACCACCACGCATTACGCATCATGTCATTTGGATCACCATAATAATTCAAATCCAAAAGGACCCCCTTTAATGGCTTGGTATCATGCCACCTTGTCTCAACTATCGTTTTGGGCCAACGTCCCAGAGGATTTCGAATGAAAATTTGACACACAAGTCCCGCATTGCGAATACGTTCAGTGATTGATGTTGATTTTGTTCCTATTCCAGGTCACATGAGATAGATAATGTGTTGAAAATATGCTCATAATTTATCCTCGATCATTATTTACACCCCATGGTCTCCCAGATGATAGGCGCGGTGATTCACCTTTTTTCCCTTTTATACCACACACATTGAATTAAACTGGGCATCTACAGTTCGAGCTCTATGACCATAAACTAAGATCTACCACGTCCTTTTCACATGATGCTAAACTACTTTGAACCTTGAGAACTATATACATCTTGATTCCCATCTTCATGGGATATGTAGGAATGCCTGAACATTTTGTTTTTGGGCCCAGTCTAGTTTCATATATTCTTTCTATTGGCCACTCAGGTCCTGTAAATATGAATGGTGTGGCGTATATGGGATTATGTCCTCATTCACATCGGGTTATTTTCTATTCCATACACATTCCTATTTGAGATGCCCATTTCCACATCCTTGTCGTATGACATTAAACTACACAACGCTTCATAGCTATGTATGGATTGATTTCCATTCTCATGGGATACATACGAATGCCCAGACATTTTGTTTGTGGGACCAACCCTGTATTTAGAAAACCTTATAATTCTTTTTTCCCCTTTTCCTCAATTATATGGGGGTTTATGCGTTGTAGTGTTGGATTATTTCCTCATACACATCAGGTTTGTAACATCCACACCATGTACCTCTCCTTTGAGATCTCTCCATTCCACTTTCCTCTACTCATCACCTTGAGGCATCTTCTTCAAAATGGGCCCCTTGACCCTCTTTGGAAACTCAAAAACTTGCCTAGATGAATTTTCATCTTGGACCTATAGTTTTGGGTTATATATGTTCATGTTTTAATCTATTTCCATGCTTCATGTTTCCCTTTATTTGTGTTTTATTCATCTTCCACATCCAAAAGGACCCCTGAATGGCATGGATTCTAAGACTCAATGCTCTCCTACCATATTAGGCCAATGTCCTGGAGGATTTTGGCTACAAATTTGACACAAGTCCTACGTTTCGAATATGTTCAGCGATTGAAACTCATTTCTTTGTTCCCATTTCAGGTCAAACGATACATATGTTGTGTTTTGATCATGGTCAATAGTTATCCTTCATCCTTAATCCATCCCTATTAAGCCTTAAATATTGGTTTTGTGATTTACATATATTTCCACTCCATCATGTCAAAGAGTAATTTAGACACTCTTGGTGTTATCCCTCAGTGCGTGTTTTCACATTAAGAGGATGAATCCACAATGTGGTGTTATTCGAGGCACCATGTCATTTCCCCTTTCTCTGTATTCTGCGTTTTACGAAGATATTTTCCACTGTTGTTTCCCACATTGAGCATGACTCACATGGTCTTAGGAACTTGGTCAAATTTTATTCCCTCTTGGAAGAATATCACTTCTTTCAGTTCAATCTCCACGACCATAAACTAAGATCTACCCAATCCTTGCCTCATGACGTTAAAGTGCACGACATCTTCTAGAACTATGTATGGAATGATTACCATCCTCATGGGATACATAGGAACACCCAAATATTTTGTCTTCGGGTCCATCCCCATATCCTCTTATCTTTTCTTTCCCCTTTTCCTAAGGTTTCTCCTCTATAATTACATGTAATGTGGTGTGGACCTTGTCCACCTTCACATCGGGTATACTTTCTAACACCTTCCACATTCCATTTAAAACCTCATTCTCTTGTATGTTTCCAAGACATTTGACGTTAAACTATACTTGATAGTCCCACATGACTTTAAACTATTCAGTCTTTGTCACATGACATTAAAATTCTTGGGTTGGTCCCATTATATGACCCTAAACTATGACATTATTGTCCTATTCGTACGACGAAAAATGACACCGCATTGTGGTGTCCTCGATCAAGGGGAAATCATGTTTGGTATCGGTCATCCACCATTCCATTTTTAAGGCATACAGATGGCTTGATTCCTACAACGATGCCTAGATTCTTCATCCCAGGTTTGGTGATGCACCAAAAAAAATGTCCACCCTAAAGAACAAACAAGATCCATCGAATAAAATTTCTTTTTGTGCATGGCCCAGACCAGCATGATAGTATTGCGTCTGTCATTAGTACCCTACATTTACATAGTCCATAAATATGTACAACTTGATTCCCATCCAGATGGGATATTTAGGAATTCCTGGACATTTCATCTTTGGGTCCAGCCCCGAGTATCTCAAATCCTTCCCTCTTTTAGACCCCCTTGGTCCAGACTTTGTTCAAAGAATGTGGTGTGGAGAGGACCTCTTGGGTCCTCATTCATGATAGGTTTATGATAGAAAAACCATGTATTTCACTTCAGGTATCCTCCTTCCATTCTCCCACATCCTTTTCATATGACGATATGTTGAACTAATCATTCCAGAACTATGTATGGCTTGATTCCCATCCTTATGGGATATATAAGAAGCCCAGGAAATTATTCTCATGACCAACCCAAATTCCACCTTTGGTCCCCCAACACAGGGTTTTCCATGAGAGAACATGGTATAGTATGAAATTCTACTTTCCTTATTCATGTTGGGTTTCACAACAACCGTACCATGTGTCCCCCTCTATCTGACACGTCTCATTGGCGAACTCAAATGCACTGTGGAGTTGATCCCAAAGTGTTGGATTCTAAATGGAAATTCCTTCATTTAGTATCCACACTTCATGAGCCCTTTATTTTTATTTCCATCCTATTATATGTATAAAGGGACCCTCTTTACATCCTAGTCTCATTCCACATAGGCTCACCTACTGCCTTGGGCCAACACCCCCGTAGTCCTCGGACAACATTTTGCAACAGATCCCATGTTTTGAACATGGTTAGTGGTTTTCCCTCATTTATCTATCCCCATGTTTGGCTAATGAAAAATAGATTCTATGTTTTGAATGCGGTCAGTAGTTATCCTTCATCTTCATGCCACCATCATTGTGATCCAAATCTCAGATTCCATCATTCACATCTTTCCACTTCCTTATGTTTAAATGGAATTCCAACACACTCAGTTTTACCCCTCCACACATGTATGTGCATTAAGTAGGTAGGTCATTATTATTGGGACTCCATTCACCTAGAGTCCCATTGCACCTGATGTGTACCTCCATGTACTAGGAAAATCCCATCACTACTCTTTATTTCCAACATCGAGCATGACTCACGTGGCATTGGTATTTTTGGTAGCATGTGTACTGGTGAAGCCAAGTGACACATACTTTTCATCCAGCATGACATTAAACTGTGCTCCCAGAACTATGTATGGCTTGATTCCCATCCTAATGGGGTACGTAGAAACACCAAATCACTTTTCCTCAGGTCCATCTCCATGATTAGGCCACCTATGTTCTATGGTCTAAAGCATCCCACCAGGAACATTGGGTGTGGTATGCAGACTTATGTCCTCATTCACATTAGGATATGTACCTCATCATGCATTTCCTTTATGGGTAACCACTTCCTCACTGTACGGTGTTAAAATTCGTTTCTATCATCCTCATTGACATGACATAAAACTATGGTCCACTCTAGGTTCTCGCCTGAGGCATCCTTTCAGGAAATGAGTACGGTCCCTGATTAGAACTATGCGCTCACCTAATGTATTTTCATCACGATGGCGTGATTTCGAGAGTGTTGGAATCTATTCAAACAACTCATCACTCCACCCTCCAAGCTTTGTGTTCCCTTTATTTGGATCCTCGTTCTCTTTCATTTCTAAAAGAACCCCATAATAGTAAGGATTCAAAGCCTATGGCTAGCCTATTTTCTCAGGATAACGTTTCGAAGGACTATGGATGGAATTTTGAGTTAGGCTCCATGTTTCAAAAATGGTTAGCGATTGGACCTCATTTTCCCCCACTTAAAGCTAACAGAATAGAGATACTATGTTTGGAACATGGTTAACAGTTATCCATCATTGTCAATCCATCCCTACGGTGTTCCAAATTTGGGTATCATGATTTACACTTTCCACTACCCTCTATTTGGATTGATTCCAATGCCCCTGGTGTTACCCCACTCGTACACTAGAGCACATTGGGAAAGCAGAAATTCGATTATTCGGAGAACATGATTCTCCAGTCAAGAATCCCTCTTTTTTCCTAGAACCCCAAAATTGGTTTTTCAAACCTCGGATGCCCAAAGACTAGTTGGCACTCTCATATTCAAATGAAATAACAATGTAGTCATCCCTTGATTCTCACATCGGGCATGACCCACATGATCTTAGGGATTGATCGTTGGATATTTCATGAATGTAATGGAAATATAGAAAACCAAAACAAATAAGGTAACTAATGCATGAAACTAACATAAATAAGAAAAGCAAGAAAGTACATTTATGAGTTCACGTAGATTAAAACACACATGGATTATCCCCTCCCATAGATAGGTTGACCTCTTCAATGGAGTGTCCTAGCATTGCTACTCTCCAGCTCATAGGATCCAGGACCAGATGTCCCCTGTTAGTCTCTTGGTCTTCCTCAATGGAAGTGGGTCATAGTTCATCGGCCTTGATATGGGCCTGATCGTCTTCAACTCGAACGATGTCCATCTCTTGAGAAGCTCACCTCATCTATTACTCGGCCTCTATCAGCTAGGCCTTCAGTAGCGATATGAGTCCCAATTGTTCATCGAGGAAATAGGAATCCTCATTTCCATGTTCCCTCAAGCGTTTGACCTCATGCTCTGCCTCCTGTAGTACCTTGATGTTGATGTACTTCCTCATATGCCATCTCACGCCGAGCCCACAATCGTGTTCCTAAATTTTCTCTGCAATATAGTCTCAGATGATCAGATGAGGTCATTAGGAATCCACTCCTCCATCGTATAGTTCGCACTGTTGGGAACAAAGCCTCCCCAACTGGTTTATCCATTTTGCTTGTGGGGTCTCTCCAATGAAGCGGTTGATCAACTTACATGACCAGCAAAGGATGAACTTTATATCCTCCTCATCAGAAGCCTTCGCATTCCGATCCTTAGGGTCGCTGGGTTCTTTTTTAAGGAACATATCTAGGAATTCATCAACAGGATCTTCCTCCGGTGTCTGGTTGGGCAGGCCAGGCCTTACATCATCCGATTCATTCCCATCATCGTATTCCACCTTGATGATTTCATGTTTCATCTTGCCAACAGTACCACCTGTAATCAGTATCACTATGGTTTCGTCATAATGGGCGTCGACTTCCATGACCATTGGTGTTCCCTTGGGAAAGGCAGCTCTAGGAACCCCAACCATCCATACCAATTCAGCCCATGCCATTTGAAGAACTATTCATGTTAGAATACATAGATGTCAATTGGTCTAGTTTAATAGACAAAAATTAAAAATGTTGTGAAGATGAATTATAAAGATCAAATAGTATGTCTATACCTTGAGCTTTTGCAGCCGAAAACCTAAGTCATGGCCCCTCATAAATTGTATGAAAATATGAAGACTATGGGAGAACCACCCTGGGTGTCACAGCCCTACTAGATGCAGTAATCGCCATTTTCACAGGTGTAGATCCCGAAGCTGCATCTACTGTCGTGCAGGAGCATGTTTTGAATATGAGGCCCTTCTAAATAGGTCAAATGTTAGTTGAGAAGTACTAAGTGACCTGAATGAGGACCATAAAAAATGGTCTAGGGTTTACCTCAGAATCCTTCGCAAACTCTTCCAAATCTGAGTTTACGACCTCACCTTCCTCCAAATAAATCCCTCTACTAGTATCCTCCCCCTAGGAGGACTCTTCTGATTTTTCCGGTAGTGGGAAGAACTCCCTCAATTCAGTGGTAGACAACTACAGAGGGACTGTTTGATTGAGAAACACTTTCACCTGATCCTTCATTGGACGCGGAGTACCCTGAGAGTGCATGAAGTCCTTCATATCGGTGATGAACTACTCCCCTTCTTCCTGAGATACCAAAAATTTGGCCCTGGCTTGAAAGATTTCCAATAGATCCATCCCGAGATGGTTCAAATGGTGCCAAATCTGGGAAGGATTGAGGACTTGTCTATTAACATCCCAAATGTCCCAAGCCTCTGGGAAAACACCATCCTCATGCATATCTATATTGCGTAGCTACTTTACCAAAGCCTGATTGGGTATCCTATAGAACCCATGGGTGGCTACCCTTCTTATTTACTTTTCTCCTCTGGGACCATCAGGTCCGCCCCTGTCACCTACTTATCAATCTCTGCAGGTGTCAATGCTACTATAGCCCCGCCACCACGACATTTTCTTGTTTCTTTCTAGCCCCAACCTCGAGGTAGAGGTGGAACCCCATCACTAGCATGAACGATCTTCTACTTCAACATCTACCCTGGGTAGGCTACCTCCCAAGTCTTAGCATACTCATTCACTAGACCATAGATAGCTATGGGTAGAGTCAGCTCATTCTGCATTGTCACATCCTCCCATGTGAACATGATCCACATCTGTCTCATCACACATGGATGCTCCTCGTGGCATACTCCCATGTATACCCATAGGGTCAACCAGTTCATGCACTAGAACTACCTCGCGAAGCGATGAAGGGTCTACAGATCATAGAGAAACTCATGGTCAACCCTCACCACCAGGAATCCATACCGATAGGCCAAGATATATGACTGATGCTCCCCAGTTACCTGGATGTCATCAGTGAATACACCTTTTGAAAATGGGAATGGATGGAAGTTGAATTCATCCTCTTTCCGTACTTAGTTCAACACCAGCAGTGGGGTCATCTTGGCTGGGAAAATCCGCACCACATTCAGAATAGCTGGTCAGAAGTCTGACCCTGGAGGGGAAATGGGTTTCAGGTGTTAATAGAAACCCATATATGCCGTTATCCATCCATATAGAAGATGGAGTGGTCCACACACCCTATGTGGCTTCTTCCCCTCACTGACATGCCACAGTACTTTGTACAACTTAGTCGACACTGGGATACCCATATTGATCCATTCCCTCATTTCCAACATGGATGCCATGATGAAGGTACTTGTCCATACACCCATGTTCGTATCTCTCAATGAAAGCATTCAGCCACAGATGAGCATCGAGATGAATGCAACCTTCCTAAACACTGGTCGCTTCTCAGTACTGACATTAATCCCCCATGTATTCCACTGGCTATCCTCCAAGATCCTCTAGTATGAGTGTTCTTTGCTGCGCTGGGCCCCCTTTGGGAAATTGGGATTCCTCATAGAAAATATCCTACCTAAGAGGAAATTCAAGAACCGCTTGAACCACAACTTGAAGTGGACATCCCTCACCGACTACTTGTCCTCACCCAACACCAGATCCATCAATGCCTTTTCTAGAAGTGACATCTGCTCTGGGTCCTCCCATTTATTCTCATAGGGAAGGAACTCATCATAAATCACCCCCAATATTGGAATCACTGAGATGATGTGAAGATCCCATAGGCTGATACCGACCTCCCCATGGTGAAGATGAAAATTATTTTTCCTCGAAGACCAACTGCTCAACAACTATGGAATTAGGTGATTTATCCAAACAATCCCACTCATATTGGGAGGCCCATGTCACCTCATACAATCCCACTCACCTCAGTTCTTCCCCAAACACCTCGCAGGAGGAACATACCTAGTATGCCCAGGCCCAGTCTTCCGTAAAATTTCCTCCCTAGTGAAAGTCCCAATAATCAGTCCACCCATTCTCTAGGTTACTCATGGCCGACATAAGAATGGTGTGGTACTATGGGGGGAACCTCTAGCTACAACTCCTTCCCATAAACATAGTTAACAGGATTATACAAGCAGTAAGAATTTATGGGCGTGTGATCCTACCATGTATAACCGTCAATATCCCTGAACCACTAGCGTTGGCATGACATAATTTTGATCCAATATACTGGAACATCCCTCCTTGCTTCAGGGATGAGAACATCATCCCTCAGACCAAACCCATATAGAGGCTGTCATTTTCATAGAGGTAGTTCTTCTGGATTTCTGACAATAGCTCCACCAGAGATTCGGGGTCTGAATAGATCCACACACATTCCTGAATTCATAGGTTATCCTCCATATTTTCCCTCTAGGAAGCATCCATGAGGACCCCCATGGAAGCTTCTGGGTGATCCATTCTGTTAGAAAAACATTAGATTGTTTTCCCCTGGATCACATAGCTAGATCATAGGGATATGTTGCAGAGCTCTGCCACATACCTTGTAGGAACAAGTTGTGGAGTGCAGAATCACATAGTCTAGAGACTCATTGTGATCTATATAGAAAACGAGGTCCCGATTCTCAAATATCGATCACATATCTTGTGAATATTTTCGAATTGAGAGACTAAGAAAATTTTTTGGAGATTTGTAAGGAAAAAAGTTGGTTGGTCCTCCCATATTTATAGGAAATGACCTCTGAGCTTTGCAGATCCCCTGGATGTAGTGAGCTTCATGGAAATCTAAACCCCCGCCTCGCCTGTCGTCATTGGGACCTTGCTTCGCAATCTCAATTCAAAACTTTCCTCAAATTTTGTAAATCTACCCTCAGAATTTAACCCTCATTTTCTCATTGGTTTCATGTCTGAGGGGGGTGGGGGTATTTGTTGGCGCCAAAATGTGTGCATGGGAAAAATATGCAAAGAGAACACCAATGCCAAAAGGGGATACTCCGCGAAGTGCCTTCACAATTTCCCTCAGCATAATGGCCATGCAAATCTGATCCCCCCTTTATGATCTCCGTAGAGAAAAATACTGAAGGCTATGCAGTTACAAAAAAATTGATGGAAGACTTCACCCCACAGAGGGAAGAGGATCGACTCTATGATTTCTTGGAAATTAATGAAAACCTCTATGATCACCACAAATGGAATGAATGAATCATATGAGTTGTGGAGGGTATGACGATCTGCTTCGTAGTTATGAAAAACTTGACACCATCCACCTCCAAAAGGTGAAGCACCAGCGGCTCTACAGTTCACTACAAGAGATTTTTCCCGCCTCTCTCCTATAAATACCAGACTTCCTTAAGACACCAAGTACAGATACCCTAACCTTTCACCTTCTCAGCACTCAAATCACGAAGCACCCTCTTCAATGAAAATCATTGAAAAAAATGAGCTCTTCAAGGTATTTGAGAATTATGAAATACCTTTACCTTGGCTCATATACAACCCCTATTCAAGAAGCGATTCCCTTCATGGGTCCCACAGGCCCTCGCAAAGTAAGGAGATCCCTAAGGGAACTCGGTTCTTCAAAAAGCACTCATTCTTCATGAAGTACCTTCTATTCACGTGTAAAACCCATGCTAAGGAAAGATGACTGATCTTTTCAAAGTACATCACTTGATAATGACTCACTTTTCGAGGAACCCCTGCTCTGTGAAGTCCTACTTTGCAAAATTCCTTTAACTTCATGAAGCACCCTTCATACACATGTATAATTCATGCCTAGGCTAGGCCACTCCACTTCGTGAATAATAACCCTTTGTGGAGTCTCTCCACTTTGTGGAGCACCATAGCTTCGCATCTTCCCTTCCGGTGAACACTGTTTCTTCAAAAATCCTTTTCTTATATGTCCCTCCAAATTTGTAGGAAGTGATTTCAAGGTCCCTTGGGTGGTGATTCATATTTCATTTCTTAGCCTCATGCTATTTTCATAGGAATTCTAATTAATATTTCTTCTTCACATAGCCATGCTAATTTGAGCCTATCAATGGATCACCCTACATCCCGGTCTCTAGGAGGCATTGTCGATGCCTTCCCTTCACCAAGGGTTAAAGCACACCGGTTATGTAAGTCCAATGAGTGGGGAGAGAATACTCATCATCTAAGTTGTAGGACGCTAAACTTCCAAGCACCATAATCCCCATCACATAAAGTTAAAATGCCAAGAACAATTATCCCCATCACATGACATTAAACTATAGCATTTCCCCTTGCAATATACTTGGGGTTCCCTTACTTGGACATTTTCCATGCCCACTAGTCTCCATGGGAGTGATATCTTCCTTACATGGAATGAGATTCTCCTTGCATGGAATGACATATGTCTGCAGGGGAGGTAAACCATCTTGGTGTTATCCCCTAGCATTTCTTGTGGGGGGTAGAATCCTTTCTCCTCCTCTCTTCTTCCATGCGCAAAGTCTAGATGAGAGATGGGCATAGGGACCATTGATTCCTCATCCTTCTCCCTTTGGGCATTATCTCCATCGAGCCTCCATTCTAGATTAAAGTCTCAATATCCATGTCCCTGGGCTTTTAATCAAGCGTAAACCCATGTTTCCTCTTTGGTTCGTAAACCACATGTAATCCCCCCTCTATTCCTCGCGGACGCACGTTTTTCAACATGATCATAAGGTCTTTTTTGCCTCTTGTTTCTCATGCTGAGCATGAATCACGTGGTCTTAGAGTAAGAATCAACCAAGGAATCCTCCTTGGTCCACCTTTGATGTGTAATACCCATTCTCCATCCAACTGAACTATGTTCACTTTAATCTTTTCCCCTTATTGAGAAGGTATGTAGGAAGCCTACCTGAGGTTCGAGCCCGTCATCCATCAATCCCGACAACTTCAAGTTGGTTCACTTTCATCCCGCATGATGTTGAACTGTATTCCCTTACCATACCTCATGAAATTAAACTATATGCTTTCAAACTAGGTGGGTTTTGATCTTTTTCCCTTCTAGGAAAGGTACGTATGAAGCCTCCTTGAGTTTCAACCCCAAACACTTGGTAAACCTATTCACATTATGTGGGTTTTGATCCTTGTCTCCTAGAAAGGGTACATAGGAATCCTCCCTAAGGTTCAACCCCAAACACATGGTAAACCTATTCGAACTAGGTGGGTTTTGATCTCTATCTCCTAGAAAAGGTATGTAGGAATCCTTCCTTAGGTTCAAACCCAAAAAATTTGAACTACGTGGGTTTTGATCTTTTCCCCTTCTAGAGAGGGTACTTAGGATTCCTCCCTGAGGTTCAACCCCAAAAACATGGTAAACCTATTAAAACTACATGGTATTTGATCCCTGACTCTTAGACAAGGTATATAAGATTTCTCTCTAAGGTTTAACCTCAAACACTTAGTAAACCTATTCGAACTACATGGGTTTTGATCCCTATCTCATAGACAGGGTACATATGAAGCATCCCTGAGGTTTAACCCCTTATACTTAGTAAACCTATTTGAACTATGTGGATTTTTATCCATGTCTCTTATACAGAGCGTGTAGGAAGCATCCCTGTGGTTCAACCCCAAATAGTTGGTAAACCTATTTGAACTATGTGGGTTTTCATCTTTTCCCCTTCAAGGAAAGGTACATAGGAAGCCTTTAGGAGTTTCAACCCCAAACACTTGGTAAACCTATTCAAACTTTTTGGGTTTTGATCCCTGTCTCCTAGAAAGGGTATGTAGTAATAATCCAGGTGGTTCAACCCCAAATACTAGGTAAACCTATTCGAACTACGTGGGTTTTGATCTCTATCTCCTAGAAAAGGTACGTAGGAATCCTCCCTGAGGTTCAACCCCAAACACATGGTAAATCTATTCGAACTATGTGGTTTTTTATCCTTGTCTTCTAAATAGGGTTTGTAGAAAGCCTCCCTGAGGTTCAACCCCAAACAATTCGAACTACGTGGGTTGTTATCCCTATCTCCAAGACAGGGTACGTAGGAAGCCTCCCTACAATTCAACCCCAAATAACTGGTAAACCTATTAGAATAATGTGGATTTTGATCCCTATCTCCTAGACAAGGTATATAGGAAGCCTCCCTAAGGTTCAACCCCAAAACTTGTAAACTTTAGTGTCCTATTTATTGGGACCCACATCCTTGGTCCATCCATTAGTGGCATTAGACCAGATCTTGGGTAGCTAACCATGAATAATACTCATACTCAATTCATACTCCTCCAACCAAGAGTTTCCCTATTTCGATGATCCACTAACCATGTGTATGCTACAGCATGCATTCGGGTTATTGTCCTTTATGTACACCCTGATTCCATGCCCCATCCTGAATTACGTGGAATTTGATTCCCTACCATGAGGATATGTAGGAAGAATACCCAAGGTTCAACACCATCATTCTTGTCTCATCCTGGTCTATCATTCAAGCCTTTTGTGTTTTGGTAAGATCATGCCTTAACCTGGGGGGTTCCACTTCTGTCAGGTCCCATCCATGGTTTCATTATCACGGGTTGCCTCCTCAAGTATCCCATCACCCCATCCTGAACATCGTGGAATTTTATTCCCTACCATGGGGATATGTAGGAAGCCTCCATGAGTTTCAATCCCATCACCCATGTCCCATCCCAGTATCTTCCTTGAGCCTCTATGTTCTGATAAGGTTATGCCCCAACCCAGGGGTTCTAATTCCTACGGGCCCCATCCATGCATCAATTCTCATAGGTTACCTCCTCATGTGTCCCATCGCCCTATCCTAAACTATGCAAACATTGATTCCCTATCACAGGGATACATAGGAAGCCTCTTAGAGGTTCAATACCAACATCATCACCATCTTCATGTCAGTTTCATCCCATTCCTCTCATATACTTTGTTCAACCATCGACCATCCATCTTTATTCTTACCTGGGCTTCCACATCCTGATGAGATCATGTCATTCATCCCATCACTTCTCATTGTGTCACCTAGGCAGTTAACCATGCATAAGCCCCACACAATCCATAACAATATAACCAATAGTGCCCCTCTTGTGATGGGACTCTATCCATGTATAATCCCCAACATCTCTCTAGGTCATCCTATGTATATACTATGATCCCATGCCTCACTCATTCGAACTATGTGGGTTTTGATCCCTGTCGTCTACACAGGGTAAGTAGGAAACCTCCCTGAGGTTCAATCCCAACCAATGGTAAACCCCGAAATACTCATTATGGGGACCCAAGAATCCTAAGATCCGTATTCATTGGTAATTTTGATCCACTCATCCAGTAAACCCCTCAAGTGCTCCCTCTTGGGGATGTACCCATCTGATAAACTCATGTCAGTGTTCTGATCAGTCTGATCTTTCTCCACTAGACGATAAACTCATAGCATACCCTGTGTTAAACATGAGAACCTGAGGAAAACCTCAGGGACATACCTAAGGAATATAATTACCAGTACTCAAGGTGGGATGTCTCTGGATTCTAAACCCTCGAGAAGCCCTATCATAAGGGGAAGAAATAAAGAGGCATCAGTGTTTTATCATCCAGACATGCCCATGATGTCCAACGTGACTACTCCCCTAATTGAAGTTTTCTACCCTGACTTGACCCCTTGTAATGTCATGACAGAAGCAGCGTAATAAACTGGTGTCCATGAAGACATGGCACTGGGGAAGTGTTTCACAAACAAAGTCTAAATCTACGAGGGATACTCGGACGAGGCGACGAATTCTAAGGAGGAATCCAAGAAAGGAGTAATCAGGAACCCCAAATTCTGTTCTGATCAAGGAGAAAATTTCCCTAAATAAGTGATGGATTCCACTTACCTTTGGAAAGGGGGAATGCAGGGAAATAGCCAACGTGGCCTCACAAGATGGATGTTCACCCCGGTGAAAGCGTCGGAAACAACCTCATTTGGAAAACAACAAGACGATCACTTTTAGTCAAATTTTTAAAATTTCAAACATGGGTGAAAATGAAATTAAAAAAAATCATAATAAAATAATAAAAACAATTTTTAGAACATCTTTATAAAACATGTACGTGTAAGAAAAATGATTTTTGACCAAATAGAGAAATAAAGTTGCTTTTCCTTAAAAACATTATTTGGGTCTATTGAGTTTTTAAAGAGAGTAAAATGAAAGAAAACCATTTATTATCCATAAAAAATAGAATAAAAATAATGAATTTCATAAGAGTAATATCATGAAATTTCATCATCAGGTAATTAATCATAAACAATCCTGATAAATGAGGAGATTATAAAAACAATCCATTACCTCAAGTTCATCATGATTTGAAATTGCTCTAAATTCCTATATAATAAATTTAAAATTATTATAATTATATATAAAAATAATTTACATAACTAAAATATCATATATGATCCCATTATAACATTTAAACATCTTTTTATTAATAATTTATTATTAAAATTTTTTGTTTTCAGGTGTCAATTGTTTCGATTTTCATGAGAATTTCAATATGGTGGTTCTATTTGGTGTACTTTGATCATGGTTATATCATCTAAATAATGTTAATAATGATATAAATATCATATATATTCATTATATGTATATTAATCCATAAATTATAGAGTCAGAAAAATGAATTACACTTTTCTTTGATATGGTATGTCGCACATACGCATGAATTCTTTTTCACCTATCAACAGATGGAATAAAATAAAGGAAATAAATATTCCACCTATATAGGATTAATTTTATATCATAAATATATTATATATTTATTTAATCAATTCTCATTACCATTAATTTAAATTGTAATTGAAAAATGAATCACATCGCTTTGTAGAGGTGGTAGTTCACATGTATTCATGAGCGACGTTATCGTTTTCCAACCGATGGGAAGAAGGTGAATAGTTTTTGTTACATAATAATAATAATAATTAATTGTATTGAAAATGATTAAGTTTTATTTTATAATGGAAACCATGGATTTATAAGAGATATAAGAAGAAATAAAATTGAAAAAGCTTGGTTCAGAGTTATACCACTTCGTTGAGAAGTTTTCTTTAGCTTACAATTTAATCCTTGAAAAGATAGTGTTTTAGAAATAAAATAATATCTATGATGTGTTAAAGGAGCCTAGGATTCCATATTGAATTTATTTTTTAAGATATAAGGCTCAATAATTGTGAAAAAATAAGGAGAGGATGTTCCCTTTTATAAGTGTGGGCAGGGGAACTCTTGAAATTACTTAATGTATTGAATTAATATAAATTTATTTTCATTGAAAAATTGATGAAAATTACTATAAATAGAATATAATATGGTAAAGATTTTAAATAACCTCATCCAATAACTTTTTACTTGTTTATTATTTTTTATCATCCTTATCTCATTGTTTTAACCCCCCTGTTACCCATTTCAAAAATACAACAAATCAATGTTTTTTAGTTTTAAAGGGTAAAAAATGTTACCATGAAATGTAAAGTGACCCATAAATGGAACATTTTTTATATTTGGAACCATATAAATTTCATTAGGCTGAATATAAGATTTTTATGTATCTTAAATCATTTAATAGTTTATTATTTATGATTAAATGTCATTAATTTCATTTTTGGAACCATTCATTTAATTTGACTTTCAAAACATCTTAAAAGAAAATTAATTATAATATAAACCATTACCATATGCCTAATAATTTATATTTGTCTAAAAAAATCTTGAACACAATAATTAATCCAAATTTTATTACTTTTTATATTATTAAAATCATTATTTTTATTTTTTTTATTAATTGAGTAAATATTGTGTTTGTGTTGTGGAAGCATTTAATGTAATTATTAGATAAATAAAAATTTAAATTAAATTACCATGAAAAAAATTATAAATTTTAAAACAAGAAATTATAACTAAGCATATCTTATATTTTTCCTTAGGTAAAAATATTTTAGTTATTTAAGTCAAGAGAGTGACACTTTGTATTTATTATTTTTTAAAATCAAAATAAATGTCATAATTAATGAACAATGGAACCAAGTGACCATCTTTATATAATTGGTTTTAAATCCAAAATATACACATATTCTTTGATAAAGACATGTTTTGATAAATTTGAAAGCCTTATCCCAAAGTTTTAACCCTATTTTAGTTGTTTTACCCTTACCGAGGTGACAAATATTTACCAAGGTTATTGTCCATAATGACAAAAAATAAAGGGGACATATTTAAAAAATTAAAATCACTTTACTCAAAATATGAGATTAATTTTTCAATATTAATTTTCTATAAGTGGTAGAAATTAATTTTAAAACAAGTGCATGAAACGCGACGAAAGCCAGTTTTTAGACAAATACATTTTTTAGCATAAAATTAGATCTATTATTATTACATGCCTAGAAAAAACATGAGATGAATATTAATACATTTTATTGAATATATAATATTTATATTTCATTAAAATTAGTCTCTAATAGTTATTAATTGAATTTATTAAGATAAAACAACATTGTGAACATAAAAATATTTTTTTCTGAAAACCTTCTCTTTTACCTTAAATTGATATTTATTTTCATTTATAATTAATTATTAAGTAAAGAGTTAATTTTATACATGTGTAAAAAAATATTCATATTTTATTTAGTAAAATTCATACCCTCCATTCCAATGGCTAGATAGTAACTATCCCATTAAATAATAATATTTCAATAAATAATTATGATTTATTTAAACTCATTGTTTCATTTAGAAAAATCTATCAATGAAATTAATTTTATTAAAATAAATATATCATATAATCTCATGGTGTTACATTTTCTCTCCATAAAGATATAATATGTAATAATATTTTTGTAGAAACTATTAAAAAAAATCACTGATATGAATTAATGCTTTTTACTATGTTATATATAATTTCTTCACAATTGCACTTATTGCTAGAACTTATTCTTCACTTTCTTTCCCAGTAGCATGAAAGAAATTACTCCTTTGAATTATGAATAATCTTTCATTTGAACCCCTATTTTCATGGTTTCTAAATATGTTCATACATCTGTTAAAATTCATCTAGTTCCTTTTAATAGCCAATAAAAATTTCTTACACTCTGTCTATCCATTCAACTCTACACAAAATTAGTCTAATTCCACAAAATATGAAACATTGTCTTCTGACTTCAATCTTGTTCCTCTAATTATAAATACTCTATCCAATTGCAAATTCCTCTTTAAGAAAAATATTTCTTTGTAGGAAACTTCAATTCATAAACTTGGGTTTTCATCTTTTCATCTGGTATTTCTATGAGACATAAATTCTATAACTCTTTAGCATTAATATTCTGGAATAGTACATATCTACATACTATATATGCACCCTATTTATATATGGGTGTGTCATAGAATATGTAGGATTTCAATTTAACTTTTTATCTCAATGAAAACAAGAAATTGGAAACTACTCCTTATAATAACACTCTTGGATGTTTCTCATGCATTATAGATAATTCTTAAAGATACTCATAAACACTAGAATCCAAAACCTTCAAAAAATATTCTTCATACTTAATTAGAATCATATATCTTGCTCAAATTACATTTTAATCATTGAAATATTAGCTTTTAAAGTCACTTTTAAAATAATTATAGAAAATTTATAATGGACTTCAAAACAATACCACTTCATACCAAAAAGTTGTTCAGAAATTTTTTTTATCAATTCTTCCATCTGATGAGACTCCATTATATGTTCCAACATTAACATCGTAGAAAAAAAATTTAAAAATATAATTTAGAAATTTCCTCCATCCAATGAACAACATCAAAACTCAATTTTTATTTCCTTCAAATTATATCATATATCTGATTATCGTTATATAAAGACATACATCTAATATTTCCAATGATAAAATTCTATCTGAAAACTCAAAGATGTTTTTCAAATATTTGGTTTGTCTAATGAAACCCATATAATGATATTTTGACAGATCTCCAAAAAATCTTCATCTGATTTGACATCATCCAATGAAATTCCACGGTATATTCCCTTAAATTCAACAACATTCCTAAATCTAGAAAAAATCACAAACTTTGAACACAAATATTTCTTAGATAAACGTCTATTTGATATTTTCTATATAGTAAACTTCATTTGAACTTCATAGAATAAATTATTTAAATGTAAATTAATTTATACACCTTTCTAATTATTATTATAACATGATATCATTCATAACCCATGATGTTGGAAACATTTAGAACATCAAAGAATTTCCATATTTGTTTTTCACCAAAATATCTATCCAATTAACCATGTAATAAATACATGATAAATATTCATCACAAAACTATGTCAAAAAATCTCAATCTAGAATCATCCGTCCACTTGAATTTTTTTAGAAAACTCAGTTCAATCATCTTTATTTGATCACTATTTGTTGTAAGGATTTATATACTTAAGTGTTTTATGTTTGGTTAAAAAATACAAACCACAGAGCACACTTTATTATTCTAAACCAACTTTCTATAAATTTATTTCATCTCCTTAAAAACATTTCCAAACATCCTTGTCCCAACCTGATCTATTTTTGGGATAATATAAAGTGTTACCAATGATTTTTAATATTTTTATTACTATTTTTAGATAGTAGATAGGATATTGGATTTTTTGGAACATGGGATGGAAGTTATATTGTGTTTTTAGTTGACACCTACATTGGAAAATTCAAAATCACATGGGATATGGGATTGTAGTTGTAGATTTTTTTGTTATAATTGATTTTGTTCTTATTTAAAAATTTATGTTGGATTCATTGATTTATTTTATTTTCTCTTGGACAAGGGTGGAAATAGAATGATTTAATTCATCAAATATTGGTTAAGGTTCACAAGACATGCGAATGATTATTTGTGATTAAGACACTATATTTGGGAAAATAAAATGAAGTGGAAATAGGTTCGGTTAAATAAATTATCAAAATATATATATATATATATAGTGTTCCCCCATATTGCTTCTTGGTGTAATTTTGTGTAGTTAAACCATATTAATTTTTCATTCTTATGTTGATAGTATGTTCATCTTTTCATATGGTATTTCTAAAATGAAAGGATTATAGAAAATAATATTTTTTTCCTCTATAACTTATGAATTTTATTTCATTTAACTATACAATCAATGTGATTTTAACAAAGAGAATATTCAAGGGGATATGTCATTATGCATGAACGTTGATTTAACCTTCATTCTAGAGGGGGTATTATGGTGTATGGATTATTTATAAGGATTAGTATCTAAGATTTGGTAGTATAAAATAGTCTGAGATGATTAATATATATATGAGAGCCTGAGAGTGAGTATTTTGGCATGTGATTTTCCTTGTGGTATCTGAGATAAGAGTATTGATGATGCTTTCTTAGTTGTGACGTTATTGTGATGTAATTGATGGGATGATTGGGAGAGCCTAGTGATGTTGACATGTAACTCAGGATATTTGTGATTTAGTGTTATAATTGAAAATCAAGGTGATTTCCTATTATTCTTGAGACATATTTGATATATGAGTGTAATAAAAGAGAGGTATTATCCCATTCTTACAAGTTCAATTATATAGGGTAAGTGTGGGTAGTTTATTTGGGTTATGATATTGATTAATGAGATGTGTTATTGAGTATGTGACATATTCATTTAGGTAATTTAGATAGTGTGGATTTTAATGAATGGAAAGTGATTGTGTTATGATAGATCTGACACACATGGGAGGAATTTCCATATGATTAAATAAGTAGGTGTACCTAGAATTGATGAAGTGAGAATGCATGTGATGTGTGTTTATTTGGTAAATTAGTCATGTGAGCCTGTAATTGATGGGATATAAATATATATGGTCTAAATTAGGTAGTATGGAAGTGTTGCGTCAAGGGGTAGGTCTACTTGGATTTGATTTATTTTTGATTAACCTACATGGTAGGTGTATTGGTTCAACATAACTTAGCTGAAGGTAAGTAATCATTGTGTTGATTAGACATGAGTGTCATTGTTTACATATGAGTCAAGTCAATGAGTGGATTGTGGGAAATCTCTAGGATTTGGAGATTTAGTTTTTTGAGTTATGTGTCTCCAAGGAGAGGTCATGATGGTAGATAGAAGTGAACAATTGTTTCATTTGACACCATCCAAGTGTGAACACATGTTTAAATAGTCAACTTATGAAAAAATATTTTTTGTGAATTTTTTATAGTTTTGGGATGTGCTGACACACTTATTGGGTCTTGTGAAACGCCAAGGGACTATGTGGCTAAATGGGATGGTTGAGTAATTAGAGAGTGCCTCAACAATGATGAGTGTAGAAAATGTGATTATAAGTTTATATAGGTACTATGTTGATTTCATGAACCATACTTACAGGTCTATGAACATGGTGATCTAACACCATGGGCTTCTTATAATACCTTGGTTGCCTTCCCAGCACACCACCGGCTATTACCTACCAAGGACTCTAATCAAAATAATAATTTTCCCCACATGCTAACACATATACTCTTTTACTTTTCTTTTTAATCACACACATGCACCATTGGAAACATCTCAAGATGTCACCCATCCTCACACTACTCCAAGACAAGTCTCTCCTAATAATATAGTTCTAATCAGATAGCCTCCTGAAAAAGAAAAAAAGCTTATTAACATTGGAAGTAACATTTTGACTTGTCAGCTTAACATTTTTGAGGGTGTCAAACTCTCCCCATATAAAGAATAATGCCCCCATTGTGAACCCCAAAACACAATCCTAGGTAGTTCCTTTTTTTACTTCTGATTGGGTATTGGCTTTGATACCATTTGTCACAACTTGGTCTCCATGATCTATCACTACTAGAATTATATATATTTGTGACGGTCTATTTGCGAGGGATCTCGTTGCAAATAGCCTTTAGCGATGGGGGCATGTCACAAATATCTTGTTATATAAAACGGCGTCGCAAATACATTTATTTGCGACAGGCCTATCATAAAACATGGTATTTGTGATGGGTTTTTTTTCGTCGCAAATAAGCCTCTGATTATATACATTATATATTAATCAACCATTAGCGATGGGCCCGTCACAAATAACCATCCGACTATATACATTATATATATATAAACATTTTGTGACGGGTCCGTCGCAAATAGTATTTGCGATGGACCCGACGCCCCATCGCAAATACTATTTATAAAAAATTATATTTAGATTATTTGCGACGGGATCCCATCACAAAAGGTCCCATCGCAAATACTAATCATAATAAAAATAGTAATAAAATTATGATTAATGAAAAAATTATGTCATTATTATTAAAATAAAAAAAATATTATTATTTGTAAAATAAACAAACAATAAAAAATATAATACTAAAAATATATATTTAAAAAACATATAATTAGTAAGAAATTAATATTAATATTATTAAAATAATAAAAATATAAAAAAAATATTAAAATTCTATATATTTACAAAAAAATATAAAAAATCAAAAAATATTATTAATATTAGTAAAATAAACAAATATTAAAAAATCTAATACTAATAATAAATAATAAATCATTCAAAATAAAAAAATTAAATTATATAATATTTTCACCAATATAAAAGATAGAAACTGTAAATAGTTCATATTACTACAAATCTTGAATTCAAATGTTTTTAACAAAAAAATCACTAGGGCGTTCGTCTGCTGAAAGAGGTGGAGGAGGTGAAGGAGATGGTGGAGGAAACTCCATCCCTAAACTACGAGTCAGACGGCGCATGTACTCCATCTTCTCGTGATTCTGTTGTTATCGCTGCTGCTCCCATCGATGCATCTCCTCCTCGTGCTGCTGCTGCTGCTGCCGCCGACACATCTCTTCATGATGCTTTTGCAAACTCTCTATAAACTCCGCCTAAATTCGCAACTGCTCTTGATACTATGAGTCAGAAGATGATGCCTCTCCACGAGCTCCTCTCAAGCTAGATTCCAATATTGCAGCAGTACAATAATAAGTACCATGAGTCAAATGAGAGTCGATACCAACTACTCGTCACTTCTCAAAACCATACTGAGTTGCCTGCATCCATGCCACCTCATCAAAATGGTGGGCACTGGTTTACTCAGTCCTTTTGTCCCAACTCTCAGCCTCTGTCTAAGAGGTCTCAGCCTCATATGACTCCATCAATTCAAATTTGAAATTAAAATGGTGAAAATATTATATATAGTTAATAAAAAATAAAAAAAAATAATACTAACCACAATCTGACGTTGGAGATCACCTCTAATCTCTCCAGTGGCTAGATCACTGTACATCCTCCGATAAACATCGAACTCTGTAATATCGGGATGCTAGACTACCTATAGAAATATAAAATAAACTTTTTATATTTAACGTTATATAAAATATTTAAAAAATATACTTACTAGATTCTCTCTATGCATACTGAATGTATGGCTATCAGCTCGATGTGTCACCTCCTGTCTTCCCCGATTCTTTCATCCCACTGAAGATATCCTCTAAAATCCACCATCCAACCAGTGTAAACATAATCCATCCCAAACATGCGATGAAATTTAATTTGGTCGGGGGTCTCTATAAGACTCATCAAATTCCATCAGTCATGCTTTCTTAATGGTTGTTCTTCTCAAATTGTGCAAAAACTGACGGAAACAGTCACACATAGACACCTTCCATGCCGCATGGATAGATTCATGCATGCTATCATCAATAGGATTCCATAAAACCAAAAAATAATTAATAATATAAAGTTATTAATAAAATAAATTTCAAAATAAATATTATTTATTTATATACCAGCCAATGATCAAACTTGTCGCGCCACACATCAATGAGAATTTGTTCCCATGTGATCCATGGTTGAGAAAAATAATTGCGCAAGATACTCCCCCCTATCTAATAGCTACATGCACAAAACTGTGAAAAGGAATAAATGATCAAACAATTAGTATATATATAAACAAATTAATGACAGCTAACTAAAATATATAGGTTACCATACCTCTGTGTGCGTGGATCGAAGCCAAGACGTGGACGTCACTCGGGGATAGGGTTAGGAATCATCGGTCGCACAAGACCATGCCCCCTCCGCGTACCCCCTGAACCGCCAGTAGGATGAGGGTCATATGATCCAAAATCCCCCTCATCCAAAGGTAGATCAGCCTCTTGTAACTCGCGAAATATATCAGGATCCATCTGAAACACAAAATTATTGTTTTTAGAATATAGTTGAAAATAACTATTATATATAGATATATATTAGTTATGATTATAACCAGTATTTAAATGTGTCAATGTCCATCTTCGTCCTCATCTTCGTAGATGTCCATGTCAATGTCTTTATCTTCCTCCTTAGAATCATCAATATTCATATGAGTTTTAGTTTATTCATCTCTTTTCATTTGAAATTAATTTGTAACATCATTAACATCTTCTTCATCATCGATCCTTAGTTGTGGGGTGTCATCATTTATATTCACGTCTCTATGTAAAAAAGATGGATTTTGAGCAGTCTCTTGAACAAATTCAATTCCTTCCACTTCAGCGGAACCACATTTAGTTTGAGTAAACTGGTTTTCCCGAGAATTCATTTTTATTATTCTCCGCCAATCACTCAAGTCTCTTGAAGTATCATAGTACTTTGCATAATAAATTTTATGTGCATGTTGAGCTAGTAAAAATAGTTCATTTACTTCAAGAAGACTTTTATATTTAATATCGATGATTCCATGATTTGGATAAACATGCAAGCTTCTCTCAGTATCTAACCACCGACATTTAAACATCATTATGTAATTCTTTCCTAGATAACACAGCTCAATAATTTCATCCTGAATTCCATAAAAGTTAACTTTAGTTTCATTGTGATGTGTTCCTATCAAGAAAACTCCATTATTCATTGTTTTTTTGATTCCCCATATACACATGTATGAAATTGAAAATCATTCACCACATATGCATTATAATATTTAACCATTTTGGATGGTGGGTTACTCAATATACACAGTCTCTTATCAATTTTATCATCATGTTGAGACACCTGAAAATTTGTAAAACAATTATCAATATGATAAATAATAAAAGGAATTTATATTAAACCATCAATAATTTATGTTAGCAGTTTTTGAAACCATTGAATTTTTTTTATCTGCGTTCTTCAAGAGCGGCTGCTATAATTTGTGGAAGTTGTTTCTTGATATGATTATCATATAACCTACAAATAAAATAAGTTTACATACTACAACATAAATTATAGAATAAGTGATATAAGCACTCACAATGAAATTGATGTCATTTCTTCAAATTTGAGCAGAATATGTGTATGAGCTCTGTGATGGTCATTATTTGAAAGCCACCATTCATGAACTCCACCGAAACCAATATTTGGATGATTAAAAACTGATAATTGACTATCCATTTCTTCATTAAAATTCCCCTCATTTCATCCCATGTGATTGTGTTTTGAGGTATATTGAGAATCAAAATAATTAGAACAGAAAAAAGAAATTTCCTCTTGAATACAAGCTTTAGCAATTGAGCCTTCAACTGATGCTTTGTTACGTACTTTTTTCTTCAATTTCTGCATGCATCTCTCGAATGGGTATATCCATCGAAACTTTATGGGACCTCCATATTTAGCTTCATGTGGAAAATGTAATATCATATGTTTCATTGAGTCAAAGAAATATGGTAGAAATATTTTTTCCAGTTTACATATAATTACAGCAACATATTCTTCCAGTTTTCTAAGGGAATTGTAGTCTGTTTTCACTGAACAAATGTCTCAAGAAAATATGATATGTCTGTTATCGAATCCCAAATCATATAATTCAATAAAACTCTTAATCCAATCAGCATAAGTCGTTCCATTATAACATGACAATCATGACTTTTTAATCTGGTAATATAACCATTCTTAACACATCTGCCCAAATTGGAAGCACAGCCATCTGGAAGTCTCAAATCTGCAATCCACTAAAAAAATAATAAGAGACTCTCTTTGGATAGTGTATAAGCTTAATTTGGCTTTATTAACCTCTGTGATATGAAATTTCCAAATAGTTCAAGTTCTGGTCACCTATAAAGTTGAGTAAGATCTAATCGTGCATTTATAATATCTTTTGTCTTACCTAGTGTATCCAAAACTGTATGAAATAAATTATCAAAATAATTTTTCTCAATATGCATGACATCCAACATGTGGCAGACCAAAAAATCAGACCAATGTAAAAGATCCCAAAAAATGTTTCATTTTATCCAAATATGTTCTTTCCCAAATCCATCAATTTTCTGTTGGTTTACTGTTGGGCCAAATGTGATGGGAGGAAATGAAAATACAACTGATTATAACTTTGTACCTAAGATCATCTTTAGAGGTTCATCCCTTTCAATTGTACCTTTTCTGAAATGAGATTTGTTCCTTCTAAAAGGATGATTGGTTGGAAGAAATATGTGGTGACAGTCATTATAGCAAGGTTTTTTCCATTAACGAGCATAAATGATTTGTTGTCTTTCATACAGTAAGGACATGATTTCGGACCATGTGTACTCTAGCTAGAGAACATGCCATATATTGTAAAGTCACTAATAGTCCATATCAATGCAGCTTTTAATATGAAATTTTGTTTCGCAGCAACATCATATGTACTAACACCATTACTCCACAATGAATTTAACTCATCAATCAATGGCTTCAAATAAACATCAATATTCTTTTTCAAATGTCCTGGGACTAATAGAGTCAAAAATATATAGGTCTCATTCATCAACATCCATGGAGGTAAATTGTACAGAGTTATAAAGACAGGCCAACATGAATACTGACTACTGTAAGAACCAAACGGACAGAAACCATCAGTAGAAATACCTAATCGCATGTTTCAGCCTTCTAAAGAAAAAGATAGATGCAGACAGTCAAAATGTTTCCATGAATCTCCATCAGATGGATGATTCAAGCTTTTATCGGTTGAAATCTTGGTTTTGTGCCATGACATCATTGAAATTGTGTTCTGAGACATAAATAAACGCTGCAACCTCGGTGTAAGGGAGAAATATCTCAACTATTTTACTGGAATCGATCCAGACTTCCCTTGTTGAGCTTCTTTATACCTCGAATGTCCACATGTGTGAAAACTATCCAATAACTCATTTTCACCAGAATATAAGATGCAATCATTTGGATATGCATGAATATTCTGATAACTAATGCCCAGATTACGAACCAACCACTTTCTCTCAAAGTAATTTGCAGGTAACACATTTCCTTCAGGTAATAGTCTTTTAACCAAAGAAAATATCTAATCAAAATAGTTGTTTTACATTTCATTATCTGATTTAATAGCTATAAATTTTGCAACTGGTTCATATTTTTTATCTTGTAACCTAGATATAATTCAATCCTCAACAGACCACAACAGCTCATAAAATTCGAATGGTGCCAACTCAAGAGTTAAATCACTATCATCTTGAGTTTCAGTTTGTTGAACAGATAGACCTGCAACATCAGGTACTAAATTTTGAAACTTTGATAGATCTGGAATCAAGTTATTAGTATCTTATCTAGAACTGAGTTCACCGTGTTGATACCAAAAAACATAACTTGGTTGAAAACCAAATTGAAAGAGATGTCCTCCAACCTTGTCAAATGTGTCAAACGTTCTCAGAGCACATTTTTTACAAGCACACTTAGTTGTGCCTTCTAAAACATATTCTAGTTTTGATGATGCAAATGATAATAATTCTTCAACACCCTCAATATATAAAAGATATAAACTATAACCATTTGGATTTTTGTGCTGATTTATCCAAGCGCGATCATCTAATAATGACTGATATTGATTTCCTTGTTTTATATTTTTCTACAAACTATAAATCATCATTATTTTTGAATAATTTGAAATTATAAAAACACTATCTAAAAAAAGAATATAAATAATTATAAATACTTCTTAATAATTACCATTAAATTTAGGTGACACAATTTCCAGTGGATTTATAACTACTCTTTTGTCTGACGGCTCATTTACTTGAACCTTTCTCACACTGAAATCACAATGAAGAATCTGCTCAGAGGTATGCATATTCATTCTTGTTCAGATGAGAATGTAAAAGCGTACCTCCAATCAGTTTCTTCATTGTGATTTCAGTGTGAGAAAGATGCAAGTAAATGAGCCATCGACAAAAGAGCCCCCTTTTCATCGATGAATCATTTTCTTGCAACTGTCACCGCTTGAACACATTATGAAAATTTTGGTCTTGTGAATTCATATTCAAACTCGTGCATATGAGATTGGATATGCAAACGTAGAAGCATAATTTTCAAAATGTTTTGAGTCGGTGAAAGTTGAAATCAGAAGAGTCATCGAGAAAATGGAGTGTCGTCAATCCACTGGAAATTGTGCCAATTTATTACAAGTTATTAGAATTTATTCCTATTTATTTCTATTTATTTCTATTTAGTCCTATTTATTACTATTTATTTCTAATTTTTCCTATTTATTACTAATTATTCTTATTTATCAGAAATTATTCCTATTTATCACTAATTATTACTATTTATTTCTAATTATTCTTATTTATTTCTAATTATTCATAATTATTCCTATTTATTAGTATTTATTATTATTAATTCCTATTTATTACTAATTATTTCTATTAATTACTACTTATTTCTAAATACTACTATTTATTGCTAATTATAAATATTTATTCCTAATTATTTTTAATTATTCCTAATTATTCCTAATTATTCTGAATTATTCCTAATTATTCCTAATTATTCCTAATTATTTCTAATTATTCCTATTATTCTTAATTATTCCTAATTATTCCTAATTATTAATAATTATTTCTATTTATTACTATTTATCCCTATCTATTAGTAATTATTCTTATTTATTACTATTTATTGCTAATTATTCCTATTTATTGCTAATTATTCCTATTTATTACTAATTATCACTATTTATTGCTAATTATTCCTATTTATTACTAATTATTCCTAATTATTCCTAATTATTCATATTTATTCGTATTTATTATTATTTATTCCTATTTATTAGTATTTATTATTATTTATTCTTATTTATTAGTATTTATTAGTATTTATTCCTATTTATTATTAATTATTCCTATTTATTATTAATTATTCCTATTTAATACCAATTATTCCTATTTATTACCAATTATTCCAATTTATTAATAATTATCCTTATTTATTACTAATTATTTCTATTTATTACTAATTATTCCAATTTATAATTAATTATTCCTATTTATTACTAATTATTCCTATTTATAACTAATTATTCCTATTTATTCCAAATTATTCTTATTTATTCCTATTTATTTCTATTTATTACTAATTATTCCTATATCTAATTATTCCTATTTATTAATAATTATTCCTATTTATTACTAATTATTCCTATTTATTTCTAATTATTCCTATTTATTACTAATTATTCCTATTTATTACTAATTATTTCTATTTATTGCTAATTATTCATATTTATTACTATTTATTTCTAATTATTCCTAATTATTATTAATTATTCCTAATTATTCCTATTTATTCTTATTTATTACTAATTATTCCTAATTATTCTTATTTATTAGTATTTCTTATTATTTATTCCTATTTGTTATTATTTATTCGTATTTATTACTAATTATTTCTAATTGTTACTATTTATTGCTAATTATAAATATTTATTCCTATTTATTTATAATTATTCCTAATTATTTCTAACTATTTCTAATAATTTCTAATTATTCCTAATTATTACTAATTATTCCTAATTATTACTAATTATTACTAATTATTTCTAATTATTCCTAATTGTTCCAAATTATTCCTAATTATTCATATTTATTCCAAATTATTCTTAATTATTACTAATTATTCCTTATTTTTAGTTAATTATTTTTATTTATTACTATTTATTATTAATTATTATTAATTATTATTAATTATTTCTATTTATTACTATTTATATCTATTTGTTACTATTTGTTGCTAATTATTCTAATTTATTGCTAATTATTCTTATTTATTGCTAATTATTCCAATTTATTACTAATTATTCTTATTTATTTTTATTTAGTCATATTTATTAGTATTTATTCATATTTATTACTAATTATTCCTATATATTACTATTTATTCCTATTTATTCATATTTATTCCTATTTATTACTAATTATTCCTATTTATTAGTATTTATTATTATTTATTCCTATTTATTAGTAATTATTCCTATTTATTAGTAATTATTTCTATTTATTAGTAATTATTCCTATTTATTAGTAGTTATTCATATTTATTATTAATTATTTTTATTTATTATTAATTATTCCTATTTATTACTAATTATTCCTATTTATTACTAATTATTCCTATTTATTACTATTTATTCATATTTATTACTATTTATTCCTATTTATTACGAATTATTTTTATTTATTACTAATCATTCTTATTTATTACTAATTTTCTTATTTATTCCTAATTATTCTTATTTATTACTATTTATTCCTATTTATTACTAATTATTCCTATTTATTACTAATTATTCTTATTTATTACTATTTATTTTTATTTAGTACTATTTATTCCTAATTATTACTATTTATTTCTAATTATTCTATTTATTGCTAATTATACCTATTTATTTATAATTATTCATATTTATTGCTAATTATAAATATTTGTTCCAAATTATTTCTAATTATTCCTAATAATTACTAATTATTCCTATTTACTTCTAATTATAAATATTTATTCTTAATTATTTCTAATAATTACTAATTATTCATATTTATTACTAATTATTCCTATTTATTACTAATTATTCATATTTATTAAAAATTAGTACTAATAATTTCAATTTATTATTGCAAATACCTATTATTAACAAAACAATTTAAATCTAATTAAATTAAAACGAGCCAAAAATAATTAAAATTAACATAAAAAATAAAATATAAATAAAATAAAATAAAATATAAATACCTTTAAACTTGAACTTTTATTGATGTAGACGGCTTCAAAACTTTTTCGTCAAAAAAACTAACTCAAACAAATTCTCATTCTAAAAATAGGGTTGAGAGAGAGAGAAAGTGAGAATTGAAAGGATGATTTGAAAAAAACGGATGAGGGTATATATAAGTTAGATTAGTTGTGACGGGACAACCGTCGCAACAGATACCTTTTGCGATGGGGCCCGTCGCAAGTACATTTGCCTGCATTAATTGTTGTCGGCAGTTAAAAGGGTATTTGCGACGGGACCCATCGCAAAAGGTATATGCTGACACATGTTTTGCGACGGGGCATCATCACATCGCAAAAACCCATTTACCGTCGTGGGGTATTTGCGACGGTACCCGTCGCAAATAACATCTGAGCGACGAACCATTTGCGACGGAGAAATTCCCCCGTCACAAATAACATTCCCATCCCAAAAAAAACATTTACTGTCGTCGGGTATTTGTGACGGGAACCGTCGCAAATACCTCCAAACTACAAACTATTTGCAATGGGAATATTCCTCTCGTCCAAAATAAGTTTCCTGCGGTTTGGTGCGCAATCTGTGCCAAACCGCACATTGCTTTTTGCGATGGGCCACCAAAACTCGTTGCAAATAACAAGGTATTTGTGACGGGACGACTCTCCCATCGCAAATAATCTCTGGACTGGACTATTTGTGACGGGATATTATCCCATCGTAAAAGGTTGTTTTACTGTAGTGTATGAATCTGATCATCTGATGCATGGGTATCCTGTAATACCTTGGTTTCCTTACCAGCACACCACATGATACTATATACTGAGGAAACATATCATATTAATGATTGTACCCATGGGAAAATTTATGTTATTTTAGTTTTCTTTTGTCCTCATTCAAACACACTATTGGAAATATACTAGGAGGTCAGCCATACTAACACTACTTCGAGATAAGGCTCTCTTAACGGTGGAAATCAAATTAGGTAGGATCCCAAAGATAATGGTTTACCATGTTAACATAGGTAGTAACAATTATTATTTTATGTCTCACTTTTCTAGCAGTGTTATAGTAGATCTCGTTGTGGGATTGAACATGAAATTCATGTGATAGTGTGCAAGGTTGCGGGCCTTGAGTCAAATCTGTTGGTATTAAGTAATTGAAAATGAAATGTTATTAATGTTGATAAGTGATTTTTTGTGGTGTCACGGTATTATAAGAACATATATTTGGATTCTGGGGATATTTGAGCTGGGAATCAAGAGTGTTATGGTTATTTCAAGGTGAAACTATACCAGTGGTATGATGTTGACCATTGTTTAAATGAAAAGAATATTTTTAGAATGTTATCCAAAGGTTTGATGAGGATATGAGGTGTTCCTAAATAAAAGGAGGTGATATAAGAGATGGATAATATTTTCAGGGAATGAAAGATCCAAATTTGGTCATTGATATGTGCATCCAAGTATATTACATTCATGAATAATAAGATGATCTTGATCGAAAAGTATAAGTGGGGATCGTAAGTTTCAACATTGGGTTGATGATAGATATCAGAAAGTTTTTTTTTCTTGGATTGATGGTGGGGAAAATCTTTTGGGGGAGATAATTCCACAAATGATTTGACTTCAAAATGCTCATTTTGATTATTTTTTAGTAAAATTTGAGAGTGACATGTTGATGTATCTAACCTAGTGGTGGTTTTGGTTTGCTACAGTTCTTGGGTATAAGAATCCGAGTTATTTGTGCTAAATGTAAAACACCCTCATGTTAGTGTTAACAAATGAGAAATATGAATGTCAATTGCATTTGATAACTCATAGCCAATATATATGGGATGGTGATTAGGTAGTATGATCGGGTGTGTGTTTCATGAAATAGATCTATTGGATGATTTAATTTAAATAAATGTTGATACTCATGGGTATCATGTTGACATGTGCAATAAGGTGGGGCCTTTTGTTATGGATATAGTCTTGGGAGTAAGACATTATATCTTGATAAAGTGGGTAGGGTGATGCTAATGGGTGACATCAGGTAGGTGAGGTTCTGGTATAGTCTAATGACCTCAACAGATGGGATGTGACATCTATGAATTTGGAAATCATGAATTCCATTGGAATTGGGGAATTCTCATGGAACTAGGGGAAAGAATTGATTTTGTGATATTCTAGATAGTGAAATTTTGAGTAGTGGAGCTGGTTTGGGTGTAGTTTCAAATCATCCATGATCTATGGTAGGTATATGATTTTTTCTATGAATCATGATTTAGTGATCAATGTGGTTCATAGGGGATTCATGAGGAGACATCATAGGGATGAGAAGTGTTCTCATGGGGAGGTTGTGATATCTTGATCCAATTTATGTGAGATTATTTTTTATTTTTCCCAAAAAACATAATCATGTTTGATTTTTTTTTTCTAAAATCTATATATTTCAATGTTTAATTTTGTTAATGAATGATCGAGTATACCAATATAATGATTTGGGTTGAACCTTGGATCAACCAAGTATGATGGGGGTCCATAGAGGTGTTGATATTGTTGGAATTAGTTAGGAATTGAACCTAATAAATTTTACAAGTTACCATAAGGTTTTTCTATTAAATTTCATCATAAAATATATTGGTGGAGGACCAGTATGTTTTGAAATCAAATGGAGAGATTTCAGAATGGTATTTGTACTTCCTATTTTATAGTATCTTTTAAAAAAATTCCTAATTATAAAACCTTATTCATCAAATTTCTCTTAAGTAAAAGCCCTTATGTATATCTAGGGGAAGAAAATTTATGTTACGTATGAATTGAAATATGCTACATATCAAAATAAAAAATTTATATTGAAATAAAATATATTATGTATGGTTTTTCACTGAAGGAAAAAAACCATACATATTATGTATGATATACCAAATATATCACGCATAATATGAAAATGTTTTACATGAGTAAATTGTTTACTTATGGGGGTTTCCACCAAGGTAAAAACAAAAAAAATTAAAAATATTTTTTATATTGGTTTTTTCACAAAGGGAAAAACCTTAAATGTAAATAAATATGTTACACATGAAATTTTTTCATAGAAAAAACATTATGTACTCATGTAAGTTTATCACATATAAAATTTTCCTTCGGAAAATATCTCATCTGTAATAGAGAAAACATTATGTATAGGATTTCCTATAAGGGAAATAACTTAAGGATTGAAGAAGGATAGTACGAATGGGGAAAACGTTACACATTTTATAAAAAAGTTAAGCATGAGAGTTTTCTCAAAGAAAAAATATTCCATGATATTAATATATTACATATAATGATTTTCTAAGAGAAAAATATTACGTATTTATGAAAAAGTTTACATATAAAAATTTAGATATGGAAAAAAACATTACACAGGGGAGATATTTTATGTATAGACTGTAATTTTTTCCATGTTAAAAACCTTATGTGTGGATTAAAAAAACATTATGCATGGGATTTAATAATATTACATAGGGATATTTTTAAAAATCTATCAATTTATAAAAATAAATTTGGGAACTTTCATTAACAATTCATAAGAGTGTTCCTTAATATTATACATCAGTGTGTTTTCTTCCCTTCACACCTCTCTTGAGTTTCCCTATTCTAAGGAGGTTTCTACATCAATGATTAATAGATTTTAGTGCCATTTGACTTGGACAATATCTTGAGGAAAATATATAACTAATATTTGATTCTTACATGGTTTATTCCCCTTTCTCATAACAACTGAGTTGTTGCAACATGATCTAGTGTTTGGAAATTATTCTACCCGATGATAGTGGAATCAACTTGATATGAATATGATTTTTTTGATTGGATAAAGGAAATCTCAAGGGGATGATCACATTAGTTTTTATATGTATTTAAAGAGATATATTTCAATAAAAAAATTTATTCTGGGATTTCCAATGTTTTGGGTAAGATTATTGAATGTGTTGGAATAATACATTTTTTATTTTTTGTTTTAAAGGCTTGGGTAGATCTTAGGGGTCGTGTGAACCCATTTTTTTTTTTTGAGGATTTACCATCAGAAGAACACCCAAAGGGATATTCTCTGTTTATTCCCTGAGAATAAATTTCATGATTAATATTCAATTCCTTTATAATTTATTATTATTCATTTAAAATTTATTTGAGTGATTGTTAATGGACATAGAGCCTCATGTTGATGGTTGAGGTCTATTTAGTCTTGGATCGTAATAGGTGAGGGTGTTTTAACATGCATAAAAGGGAATAAATATGAATGGTGTAGGTATTCCATAAACATATCCATATTGTTTATGAATTTATTTATATATCTTTTGATATACAGTCTGGACACTTGTGTGTTATCAACCATTTAATTTCAATTTAAATAATTCATTTAAAACCCCATGGAATTAAGTGAATTTTCTTAGGGTTCGGCAAACTCTTGGATACTAGGGATATGTATTGATCGCTCAAGGTATAGGATCAAACTATAAATATTTGTTATTTGATATAAAGACCCTAAGGGTTTAAATGAATTAAATAGACATAACAGAGTATAGGTATGTGACTCATTTCTCCCTGTATAAGGTATATGGATAGATTTAGAATGGTAGTTCTAGGGGTATATCATATAAAACCATGGAGTTCTTAAAATAATCTTTGATAGATGATTGGGAATAATAAGAGTGTTCATCCCTAACTAGTATGTGTGTAAATCCTAGTTTGGATTCCATGGAGATGATTGTGTGTAGTTTATCTGAGATAATTGACCTGGTTTAGTTTGGTAAGAGAGGGGGACATTATTCCACTACATTGTGTTTGATTCATATCATGTTTCTTATGAGGTGAATTTGGAAATTATGTGATCATGGCTATATTGTGGTATGATATTCTCTATAATGTTATTGTTTTTACCTATGAATGTATAATGATATAAAGGAACTCATATAGGGTGTCTAGGATAAGAGTTATCCATGTGGATAAAATAGGGTTTCCTAGTTTTTAGTTTACTATAAGAAGTGTTAGTATGTAAGTGCTTATATAGTTGTTTCCTGGTATGAATGAGGTTTTGGGAATATCTTTTGTTCTTGAGAGGTAAAACTATAATTTAGTGGTGGTTCCAGGTGAGTGTCCAACCTATTTGAGGATAACATATGATATATTCTTTTATTATGGTGTGGGTACACTTCCCCCCCCCCCCTAATATGATGTAAGATATCTGATTCTAAGGTGGGGTGTTATTCCTCCTGATGGGATGAGATATCTTTCATGGTTAGGGTTTTATTCCGCTAGATTATATTGGATTATTTTTCCCTAAGTGGGGTGTTATTCCTGAATATTATATTGAACTACTATTTCCTAATATGGAAGATTATCCTCATAAATAATATTGAACTATTGTTTAATTAGGGGTGAACTTTTCCATTGGTCAATATTAGACTAATGTTTCCTAGGTGGGGAATTATTCCACCTAAAATGATATATAAAAACTATTTACTAAATGGGGAATTATTCCCCCCTATTATTAATAACTATTGATTCTAGGTTGGGAATTATTATCCCTAGATGATGTATTCCAATTAATTCCAAGGTATAACATGTTTCCCCCAAATGGTTGTGTGACATACTAAGAGACATCTGGAACTGGACGAAGTAGGTATGATTCATCCTAGGTTACACCATTGAACATAAGGATTGATTGTGAATTTATTTTTCTTTTTCACTTTTTTTATTATTATTTTTATATCACAATGTGAATATAGTGTATGTTCTAGTTATATTAAGGAAACAATTGGTGGTGTCCTACTGAGTTTTACTCAATCCTTTCTTGGGTGTACCTAACATATATTTACCATAAATGACCTAATTCTTGATGGTATAGGTAGGGAAGTGGCCCATTGTTGGGTGGTTTAATTAGATAGTTTTGATGGATTTAAGAGATAGGGCCACGATGTGACTCGAGACTAGGTTCTAGTTATTCTATCTTATTTATTTTATTATGTGTTTTATATTATTTTCCCATGGGAGATCTTGTTGACATTTACCTAAATCATGTTTCATTATTAATATTACATTTTTTACCTCATGAGTTATTATTTATTCTATTTATTTGGGCTATTTTAATCTATTTACTCCATTAGATATTGTGATGACTACATGAATTTTTTTCCATTTATTTATTCCCTTTGATAAGAGGGTATAGTTTTGATTCACACCTATTGCGGGGTGTTGAAAAAATTATTCATTTTTATAGCATAGCACAATGGATACCTATATTCATCTAAGTTGAGGAGTTGTTATGGTAGATCACTAACTATTCACAATCACTTATTATGATTTTCTATTCTTATATTTTATAGTAAAAAAAACATGGGTGATTTAGTTTTGGAATGAAAAATGTAAAAGTAAACAAGAAAATTAAAATAGATTGAATATTAATAGAATAGAGTTAGAAATAAAGGAATTTTTTCCCATAAGAATCATAAAGAGTGAACCTTCATTGTCTTATTATTGGTTTCATGTTTTCTTAATGAACATACACCACCATATGTGTGAATATCCACTTCTACCTAGTTTGTGAATATAAATTGAACTCATTAACTGCACTACACATCCTCGATCTCCGTAATTTGAGAATAATGAATAATAAAAAGGTAAACTTAAAAAGGAAATTGGAGACAAAGAGGTACTTTTCCCACCTAAGATCCCCCTTAGACTAAGTAATTATGGAATTTTTTGCATGAATGTATATAGAAATGGGTTCAACACTAGGTTTCTTCTCCTTCAATATTCCCTTTTTTATTTAATAATTATTATGGGTATACGAGATCACATAGAATAAATAATGGAAAGATAGATAAAGAATAGAAGAGCAGGAAAATTGTCAAAGAAAAATGAGAGAACTATATTAAAAAATACATGTTATAATTATAAAATGAAATAAGACTAAACTAGGGGAAATAAACCAAAACAGTAAGATAAATTTATCCAAGTTTTATGTGTAGTTGTCAATCCCTCTCATATTAGCCCATTGGTTTTGATTTATTAGAATAAACTCATTTTTCACCCATCTAATTTCTTTCTAAAACCCCCTCGAAATTAACGCCTAAAACATTATTGTCAAACCATTCCCTATTTTCTTCCATTTCCCCTTTTGAAGATCTAGGATGATCTCATGTTTTAAACCCTCAAGACTAATGTCATGAACAATACTTATTTATTTATCCTCTATGGAATGAGATGTCATGACCCATCCCAAAGGGGCCTATATCGCGACTACCCCAAGACCACCACCAATAGGAAAGGGGATATTTATTAGTTCTGAGTAGGTATACAACTCACATGGTAAGCCTCATCCTAATGTGTAAAGACCCAGAAAATTCAAGGAAAATTTTTTCTTAATTTTCTTTGGAATTTTACAAGAACGCAGTTTCTGACAGCGCCTGATTCCGAGGCCCGGTGTTCCCGGAATCATTTTCCAAAGTTTGGCTCGGGTACGTTCAGTGAACGAACGAGCGATAATTCCTATCTTTTGAACCGGTGCTCGGAATTGAATTCCGAGGGCACCGATGGAACCGTAGCACTGGTAATTGCTTAGGAACGACACTTCCGAAGTTGCGTTTACACGCAGTAAGTTGTTAGAATTTGTGGAAGTTGAAATAAAAATTAAACTACAATTTTTATTTTAACTAAGTGGATTAGGCTTTGGGTGGAAGTTGGGTTACTACCCAACTTCCCAAGGGAGGTTATGAGGGTGGTGGGGCCCACACGAACCCTACCCCATCCCCTTCCCTAACCTTCCATAACTCTTCACATTCTTTAACCCCCCTCAACTCACATTTAATATTTGAAAACTTAAGTTTAATAACTTATGTTATTAATTAAGTGAGTTAAGTGTGGTTATTTGAATTTTAAACTCTTGAAATTAAAATATTTGTTATGTTAATAAAATAATAGGTAAGCTTATTTTATTTTGGGGTTGGAACCTTTGTTTCTTGAAAGGTTTGTGGAGAAAAGATAAGGAAAGCTAGAGTTATTCATATTCTTTGTCGAATAACAAAAAGAACGCGAAGAACGCATCGTACTCCGTCAAAGAATTCCGAGTCCTCGGAGACCGACTACGTGACGCCTTTTACCTCGATGGTTCTTCCGTGATGTCTTCTTCCGCGACGTCTTCTTCTGGGACGTCTTCCTCCGTGACGTCTTCTTCTGCGACGTCTCCTTCCGCGACGTCTCTTTCCACGACGAATCCTCGTTCGATGAACCTCTGTTCAAGCTCGCATGAGCTAGGGGGTTTACGTGTTTTCTATACGTGATTCTCTTCCGTATTTTGTCCGCGTCTATTTGGACCGCATGATATCAGTTAACGGGAGGAGGTCGGACCGCACAAACACAGTCGTTCCCCTCCCTTATTATTTTTCTTGTTGTTGCAGATCGAATGAAATTGACGCGGTTTCGTCACGTCGCGTGGGATCGAGCGGAAAGGATGCGCGACATTGTCATGCCGCGCGGGATCGAGCGGCAAGCATGCGCGACATCATCACGCCACGCGGGATCGAGCGGCAAGAATGCGCGACGTCGTCACGTCGCACAATCAATTTTTTAAACTCTCGTGTGTGGGTATTTGATTCCAAGGTGTTCGTATAATTTATTTTGGATAAATTATACCCTCATCATGATTAAAAGAATGTCTTTATCATTTGCCAATTGATAACACCTAACGCGGAGGACGTGGGCCGAACAAACACGGCTCGACAACCCTTCGTAGCTTGTTTATCGATGTGTGGATCAACGGACGACGATGAAGCAGGCTGCTATGGCGTTTGAATCCCTTCGCAGTGAAGGTCGGGTCCCGGGAGGACCTTTGGCGAAGACGGCAGGAGAAACGGACCACCGGAGCGCGTTCGGTGGTCCGCGGAAGGCGGTGGCGGCGCGCTGCTGGAAGGCTGGCGGCGGCGGTTCGCCGCCGGCTTCAATCTGCGGTGAGGGGGGGATCCGCGCACCCCCGCTCCATGGCTTCCGCTCGGCCGCGCTGGCCGAGCCACGGCTGGCCGGTCAAGCCGGACCGAGCCGGCCGGGCCGGGTCGGTCCGGGCCCAGACCCCCCCCCCCCCCCCCCGTTTTCAGACCCTCTTTGGTCCTTTGCCCATATCTTGGGCTACGGACCTCCGATCGACGTACTGTCAGTTGAATAGATATCCTTGGAACAAGATGGTCGTTTCGGTATATTATACTCAAGGTTTCGGAATACTTTGGATTCGGCCGGGTTGGTTCGGATACGGAACCAACGGGGCCCTCGGAGCGGAAACACTCATATCTTGAGCTCCTGACGTCCGATTGACGTGCCGTCAACTTTGATTGATTCCTCTAGGTGAGAAGGATATTTTGGCTTACTCTGCTCGAGATTTGGATGTCGTTGGAGTGTGGTCGGGTTGGTTCGCTCACGAAACCAATCGGGCCCCTGGAATGAAAAGGCCAATAACTCACAGACCGGGCGTCCGATTGACGCACCGTCTGTCTCGTTGAATTCCTCTTGATGAGACGGAACTTTTGGCATACTTCGCCCGAGTTTTGGATGCAGTTGGATAGTGGCTGGGATGGATTGTATCCGAAATCCAACCGGGCCCCTGGAATGGAAAAGCTGATATCTTTCAGACCAGACGTCCGTTTGACGAACCGTCAGCGGCGTTGGTGATCACGTTGAGAAACGGTCCCTATGAGTATACCTTATGAGAGTTCGGGGTACAGTTGAGATACGGCCGGATTGGTTCGCACACGAAACCAACGGGGCCCTTGGGACGAAAAGGCTAGTAACTCACAGACCGGGCATCCGATTGACGGGTCGTCTGTTGCGTTGAGACCCCTATGATGAGTCGGTCCTTTTAGATACTTCTTCGTGGGACTTTGAGATACTTGGAGTATCGACCTGTAGCTCATGGAGCGGACCCTCCCAGAGACGAGCATGTGGAGTACGGAGACCGTGTAGCTGACTGAGACCTGACGACTGCTTGACCGACTCAACTTGGAGTGAGTCGACTAGCCCAGTGGAAGGAGCACTACTTTGTGAGGTGAAGACCCATGGCGGATAGAGCACTACCTGTGTGACAGTGCAGACCCGTGGTACTCGTCTGGAGAGTACCTCAGCAGGCTACTAGGGGGTGTGCACTACTGTGTTTGGGTGGCATACCCCGGCGGGAAGCACTACTGTGTTTGGGTGGCTGACTCGCGGTACTCGACAGGAGGAGTACCTCAGCAGTCTTAGGTTAGTGAGCAGTACCTCAGAGTCGTGATAGGACCACTGTACACTCCAGAGACGGAGCTCTTCAGCAGTTACGGTTTTGATAATGAAAATCCTGGTTTGAGCTGAGACTTTTGACCTTTGTGTTTACCTCATGATTGAGATGGGTCACTTGATAACTTAGGTATATGTATAGGCATATACCTGGGTAGTGGTTATCCGTTGATTTCATGATCTTGGTGTTTTCCTCATGATTGAGATGGGTTACTTGATAACTTAGGTATATGCATGATCATATACCTAAGTAGAGGTTATCTGTTGAGATCTTCTTTTTGGTTAACCTTGTTGGTTTTAGTGAGACCTTGAGGGTCTCGGGGTCCCTACTGAGTATCGTTATACTCACCCCTACACGGTCTATGCTCGCACCTCGTTGTGTTGGCTGTAGACGACGGGCAGTGCTGACAGAGGCCGAGTTTTCGAGGGCTGGATGGTACCCGGAGGTGGACTACATGACGAGTCAGTACACAGAGGTGGACTTCACGGTGAGATGACACTCGGAGGAGGTTGATGGGCGAGAGCGTTGTGGAAGCTATCTGTACCTACCCTTCAGGTAGGATCCAATGAGGACGACCCAGGAGCTGCTTCCTTTCTTCCAGTTGTTTGTCTTTTTCTGTTGTACTTTCGTTCAGTTGTAGCTGTACTTTTAGTTGGGTTTGTATTCTGGACCATTTACTTTTCAGCACTTTCTGTTGTACTTAGTGTTTTAATTCCGCTTGTACTCTGTGGTGTTTTGTTTACTTTTATAAAGGCAATGCCTTCCCAGTTATTGGGATTTACGCCTTTGGTGCTAGTCACCAGCCCCTGGCCTATGGAAGGCGGGCTTGGGGTAGTCACAGCATGGGCCCCGAGGACGGGTCGTGACAATTGGTATCAGAGGATTCGGTTCTACCGCAGAACTTATAACTCTGATATTTTCTTTTTGTGAAGAAATAGTGTTAAGGGTACTGAGTGTGGTCTTCAGTTCAGGGAGTCCAGTGTTGGTGCGGCCGGCCGACGTATCCATACACCAGGACCCTGACAACTGAATTCCGACATTGTGCACAAAAACACTGATTGCGTGTGTGTTTCCAGAAGTTTTATTTAAATATCAGCTCAAATCAGGTCAGCTCACCAGGTATAATCGTTTGACCATGTCACGATGTTTCTTTCAGGATGCCTTTTCATGGACGACCAGCTAGAGCCTAGAGGGATGTGTGTACTGATAGCATGCCGAGCGACGAGGCTTCGGTACAGGGCCCTCTTGCAGTTGAGGCACCAGCGGAGGCACCAACGGTACTACCATATGTTGGGCCACCGATGCCACCAGCCCCAGCAGTAGGCGATGCACGCCACTTGAGTGTGCTGCACAAGTTCCAGCGCCAGAGGCCACCCAGGTTCCGGGGAGAGACAGACCCGCAGGCGGCTGAGGTTTGGCTGGAGGTTGTGGTGAGGGTCTTTAGGCTAGTGGGGACGCCTGCAGACTTCATGGTGATCTTTGCTGCCAGCATTCTTCAGGCAACAGCAGGCAGGTGGTGGAGCCACTTGTTCTAGTTTTGCAACGGGATGACCTTCGCATGGGAAGACTTCGAGACCTTCTTCAAGGTGGAGTTTGTGCCAGTAGCTCTACACCCCGAGCATGTTTATGAGCTGCTACCTTTTCCATGTGTTTTTTGATCAGTATCTGAGTCATCTGTGGGTAGTAGACAGATGATGCAGAGGTCCAGGAGGACCAGACCAGCAGTTGGGAAATCTCGGGTTTTAGGATCAGTGGTGCGGGGCACCCGGGGTGGGGACAGATCTAGTCGTGCCAGAAGCAGACAGTGTTACTCATGTGACAGAAAGGGTCACCTGGCACGTGACTGTCTGACTCCTCGTACAGTTGATCCACAGGCTTTGGAGGATCCACCGAGGCAGAAGCATCGGCGGGTGCTTGATCAACAGCCGAGCAGTGGACAAGGAAGTAGAGCTCCGGGAGTAGGTAGACAGGAGCGGAACTAGTGGATACGTCCCTTGTACTTCTAGTTCCATGTTTTTGTTGTATTCATGTCTTTGTACTATGAGCTGAAATAATAAAAAGACACTTATCTTTGTTTTCTTTCCTTTCCTTTTGTTTGGTTGATACTGAGTGGTCCTGGTTAAGACTGTTGACTTGACCCTCACTTTCGAGATTCCTACTGGAGGAGACCCAGTAACCTCACACTGATGCCGACAGTGTAACTCGACCCTTGGAGGAGAGAGTTACAGTTGGATCTCTTAGTAGTTACGTTGAGGCCTTACGACGTCATCCATGGAGTGAATGCGTCATTCATGTTAGGATTGACTGTATTAGGAAATGGGCGTGGTTCATCCAGGGGATGAGACCGAGTTTCTCTTTTCGGAAAAGCAGAAATTTTAGCAGCTCCTTCAGATCATCCAGGAGAGGATGAAGACTGTACAGTGCAGTAAGAAACAGGAAACCGGCTCCAGTCTTAGAGACTCGATCATGTTAAATGTTTAAAGAAGAGGAAGATTTAAGGAGAGATGAGTCTGCGGAGTAGCAGACGTGGAGGCAGATCTTGGAGAGTAGCATGAGGTGGTGTACAGCTTAACATGCTACAACCACCCGCCTTAGTTATCCCCGCCAGGCTCAGGGAGCTGGAGGGCAGAGGAAGAGTGTGGCTGCATGCGATCAAGGAGTGTGACCCAATGGCTCTAAAAATGATTCAAGGTACAGCCTGTGTCCACTAAAATCTTCTGTAGTAACAGACATCGATATGAACCATTCCTTTCTTTCGTAAATCTTGTTCCAGACCTAGAGTTTTCAGAAGTCGTGGACTTGACCCTCACGTTTGGAGATACCTTGGGAGGAGACTCGATAAACACACTTACGCCGACGGTGTGGTCAGACCCTCGAGGCGAGAGTTTCAGCTTGAATCTCTTGGTGGCAGCGTCGAGGCCTTACGACGTCAGTTTGAGTATGGAATGGGCTATAACTGTTCATATTCAAATTGACGGTTTTAGGAAAACGTCGGGATGGGTTTTCCTTGGTCGACGAAAAGGAAACCCCAGGCAGCACAGGATAAACTCTTTCACAGGAGGGTGAGACCGATCACTCTTGAGTCTGTCAACCATACCCTCGTGGCAGCAGTCGTTTGAGTTTCAGTTCTAACAGGAATTAGAGACCTCTAGAGTTCGAGGATGACGATCACGTCCTTATACGGGTCTCACCTTGACGGGGTTTACGGAGATGTTGCCAAGGAAGCAAGTTATCTCCGAGGTTCAACAGACCTTTCTAGGTCCTCAGCTGGGTAGGAGAGGTGGTTTACCGCTTGACCCATCCACCTCAGTTGCACCAGGTGCACGACGTTTTCCAGGTATCTCAACTGAGGAGATACGCGCTCGACCCTTCGCATATCATCGACCATGAGGATTAGGACGATGGTGATGGGGTTACTTCCACAGAGGTTCCTGTAGGGATCGAGAATCGACAGGAGAAGATCCTATGAGGACGGTCGATTCCTCGGGTGCGCTTTCTTTGGCAGTATGGAATCTTCATGTAAGCACTTGGGAACGGAAGGCTCAGGTCCGTGCTCAATACCGCTCTTGTAACCCTAGTTTGTGTTGAAGCTTTATGGGGACGTAAAGCCCTGAGGTGGGAGCAATTTAAAGACCCGGAAATTTCAAGGAAAATTTTTTCTTAATTTTCTTTGGAATTTTACAACAACAGAGTTTCTGACAGAGCCTGATTCCGAGGCCCGGTGTGCCCGAAATCATTTTCCGAAGTTTGGCTCAGGTACGTTCAGTGAACGAACGAGCGAGAATTCCTATCTTTTGAACCGGTGCTCGGAATCAAATTCTGAGGGCACCGATGGAAACGTAGTGCCGGTAATTGCTTATGAACGCCACTTACGAAGTTGTGTTTACATGCGGTAAGTTGTTAGAATTTGTGGAAGTTGAAATAAAAATTAAACTAAAATTTTTATTTTAACTAAGTGGATTAGGCTTTGGGTGGAAGTTGGGTTACTACCCAACTTCCCAAGGGAGGTTATGAAGGTGGTGGGGCCCACACGAACCCTACCCCTTCACCTTACCTAACCTTCCATAACTCTTCACATTCTTTAACCCCCCACAACTCACATTTAATATTTGACAACTTAAGTTTAATAACTTATGTTATTAATTAAGTGAGTTAAGTGTGGTTATTTGAATTTTAAACTCTTGAAATTCAAATATTTGTTATGTTAATAAAATAAGAGGTAAGCTTATTTTATTTTGGGGTTGGAACCTTTGTTGCTTGAAAGGTTTGGGGAGAAAAGCTAAGGAAAGCTAGAGTTCTTCATCTTCTTCGTCGAAGAACACGAAGAACGCGAAGAAAACATCGTACTCCATCAAAGAACGCCGAGTCCTCGGAGACCGACTACGCGACGCCTTTTACCGCGACGGTTCTTCCGTGACATCTTCTTCCGCGACGTCTTCTTCCACGGCGTCTTCTTCCACGACGTCTCCTTCCGCGACATCTCTTTCCGCGACAAATCCTCGTTCGACGAACCTTGGTTCAAGCTCGCACGAGGTAGGGGGTTTACGTGTTTTCTATATGTGATTCTCTTCCGTCTTTTATCCGGGTCTATTTGGACTGCATGATATCAGTTAACGGGAGGAGGTCGGACCGCACAAACATGGTCGTTCCCCTCCCTTATTATTTTTCTTGTTGTTGCGGATCGAATGAAATTGACGCAGTGTCGTCACGCCGCGCGGGATCGAGTGGCAAGGATGCACGACATCATCACGCCGCACGGGATCGAGCGGCAAGAATGCGCGACATCGTCACGCCACGCGGGATCGAGCGGAAAGAATGCACGATGTCGTCACGTCGCGCAATCAATTTTTTAAACTCTCGTCTGTGGGTATTTGATTGCAAGGTGTTCGTATAATTTATTTTGGATAAATTATACCCTCGTCATGATTAAAACCATGTGTTTATTATTTGCCAATTGATAACACCTAACGTGGACGACGCGTGCCGAACAAACACGGCCCGACAACCCTCCGCAGCTTGTTTATTGATGTGCGGATCAATGGACGATGATGAAGTAGGCCGCTATGGCATTTGAATCCCTTCGCAGTGAAGGTCGAGTCTCGGGAGGACCATTGGCGAAGACGGTAGGAGAAACGGACCACCGGAGCGCGTCCGGTGGTCCGCGGAAGGCGGTGGCAGTGCGCCACGCTGACGCAGCGGCACCGGCGACCGGCGGCGGTGGTGGTTCGCCGCCGGCTTCAATCAGCGGCGAGGGGGGGAGCCGCGCACCCCCGCTCCGCGGCTTCCGCTCGGCCGCGCTGGCTGAGCCGCGGCAGGCCGGTCGAGCCGGACCGAGCCGACCGGGCTGGACCGAGCCGGCCGGGCCGGGCCGGGCCCCTCCGGGCGACCCGGTTCGAGCCGACCCAGGGGGGGTCGGGCCGGGTCGGTCCGGGCCCAGACCCCCCGTTTTCAGACCCTCTTTGGTCTTTTGCCCATATCTTGGGCTAAGAACCTTTGATCGACGCACCGTCAGTTGAATAGCGATCCTTGGAACGAGATGGTCATTTCAGTATATTATACTCAAGGTTTTGGAATACTTTGGGTTCGGCCGGGTTGGTTCGGATACGGAACCAACCGGGCCCTCGGAGCGGAAACACTCATATCTTGAGCTCCGGACGTCCGATTGACGTTCTGTCGACTTTGATGGATTCCTCTAGGTGAGACGGATCTTTTGGATTACTCCGCTCGAGATTTGGATTCCACCGGAGTGCGGTCGGGTTGGTTCGCTCACGAAACCAACCGGGCCCCTGGAATGAAAAGCCAATAACTCACAGACCGGGCGTCCGATTGACGCGTCGTCTGTCTCGTTTAATTCCTCTTGATGAGATGGAAATTTTGGCACACTTCGCCCAAGTTTTGGATGCAGTTGGATAGTGGCTGGATTGGATTGTACCCGAAATCCAACCGGGCCCCTGGAACGGAAAAGCTGATATCTTTCAGACTGGATGTCCGTTTGACGAACCGTCAGCGGTGTTGGTGATCCCGTCGAGAAACGGTCCCTATGAGTATACCCTATGAGAGTTCGGGGTACAGTTGAGATATGGACGGATTGGTTCGCACACGAATCCAACGGGGCCCCTGGGACGAAAAGGCTAGTAACTCACAGACCGGGCATCCGATTGACGTGATGTCAGTTGCGTTGAGACCCCTATGACGATGCGGTCCGTTGAGATACTTCTTCATGGGACTTTTAGATACTTGGAGTATCGACCTGTAGCTCGTGGAGCGGACCCTCCCAGAGACGAGCGTGCGGAGTACGGAGACCGTGTAGCCGACTGAGACCCGACGACTGCTTGAACGACTCGACTTGGAGTGAGTCGACTAGCCCAGTGGAAGGAGCACTACTTTGTGAGGTGTAGACCCATGGCGGACAGAGAACTACCTGTGTGATAGTGCAGACCCGCGGTACTCGTCCGGAGAGTACTTCAACAGGCTACTAGGGGGTGTGCACTACTGTGTTTGGGTGGCATACCCCGGCGGGAATCACTACTGTGTTTGGGTGGCTAACCCGCGGTACTCGACAGGAGGAGTACCTCAGCAGTCTTAGGTTAGTGAGTAGTACCTCGGAGTCGTGAGAGGACCACTGTACACTCCAGAGACGGAGCTCTTCAGCAGTTACGGTTTCGATAATGAAAATCCTGGTTTGAGCTGAGACTTTTGACCTTTGTGTTTACCTCATGATTGATATGGGTCACTTGATAACTTAGGTATATATATGGGAATATACCTGGGTAGTGGTTATCTGTTGATTTCATGATCTTGGTGTTTTCCTCATGATTGAGATGGGTTACTTGATAACTTAGGTATATGCATGAGCATATAACTAAGTAGAGGTTATCTGTTGAGATCTTCTTTTTGGTTAACCTTGTTGGTTTTAGTGAGACCTTGAGGGTCTCGGGGTCCCTACTGAGTATAATTATACTCACCCCTGCACGGGTTATGCCCATACCTTGTTGTGTTGGTTGCAGACGACGGGCAGTGCTGACGGAGGCCGAGTGTTCAAGGGTTGGACGGTACCTGGAGGTGGACTACACGACGAGTCAGTACCCGGAGGTGGACTTCATGGAAAGATGACACTCGGAGGAGGTTGACGGGCGAGAGAATTGTGGAAGCTATCTATACCTACCCTTCAGGTAGGATCCAAGGAGGACGACCCAGGAGCTTCTTCCTTTCTTCCAGCTGTTTGTCTTTTTCTGTTGTACTTTCGTTCAGTTGTAGTTGTACTTTCAGTTGGGTTTGTGTTCTGGCCCATTTAATTTTCAGCATTTTATTTTGTACTTAGTGTTTTACTTCTGCTTGTACTCTGTGGTGTTTTGTTTACTTTTATAAAGGCAATTCCTTCCCAGTTATCGGGATTTACGCCTTTGGTGCTAGTCGCCATCCCCTGGCCTATGGAAGGCGGGCTTGGGGTAGTCACGGCACGGGCCCCGAGGACGGGTCGTGACATAATGTATGTGTACACAAGAAAACATCTCCAAGAAAATAAAATGTTGAAATGTAAAAAAATAGATAAACCATGAATTCATAAGTCTAAATCCCACCATCATAGTACGATAACAAGTAACAGAAAGAAAGAGGGTAAAATACAACCCCACCCTAAAAAACTAAAAGCAAGTCCAACTTGAAATTATAGATGAGGAGTGTTATCAATATGACTCCAAGAACACATCTCGGTTTGTGCGGATCACTAATCTCTATCTGGTCCTAGTCCCTCTAGGACTCCATCAATGGGTTGATCGTCTGCATAAGACACGACATGTGCTAGAAAATCCCATATAGGGGTGAATATAACAATACCCAATAGGAGACTCTGAAATCACTAAGAATATAACATCAAGCTAAAACCTATCTCAGAACAAGTTTTTTACTACAGTACATATAAAAATAATATCCAGATATACTCAGAAAGACAGAATATATCAAGGGGAAGTCACAACTATAATTCCATTATGGGAATCCTTCTTGAAGGTTCCATAGAGAACTCATCTTGTAAAATAATATACATGGGTCAGATGGAAATTATGGAATCTATATGAGATGTACTACTCTTCAGTTCTCTCCATCATAAGTATAAACTATAATTTTTGCGAGAACGATACATGTATGATGATCACTCTCAAGGAAATGGGGTATACCAACAACTCAATTGGGGATAACATGATAAATAGAGTATTAAAACCCTCATAATGTTGGATAGGAAGATATAAAGAACTCCACCTAGGGAAAGATGATGATAGAGGATCTAACTTCGAGCCTCACATAAGGATTCCAAAAACTATATCTCTAAATTCTCATTGAAGGGTTAACCATCCAATGCGTAGGACATGATTCCATACCAACCCTTAGAGAATGGATCAATGAAACAATCCATAATGAAAATTATCTAATATATAGACAAAAGGGCTCTATTCCTTCTCTGAAGAAGTACACAATATGTTATAGTATTAAACGGAGTGTCCCTTCAGTACTGAGACCTATATGTGTATCATGGACCATGAACGTTTTTGTGTTCATGTCTGAGTATATGGAATGTATGAGCATGTGTACTCATGGTCGTGTTTGTGTACAGCTAGCCATGTCTATGTATGAATTTTTGTGACTGTGTATGGTTGTCCATTTCTGTGCCTTTGTACCTTCCTAGTTACATGCAGAGTACCCAAGAAAGGGTCACACACTGTACGATAGGGGTCACAAACTCGGTGATACTTATCTTCTCACAGAAACCCTATCTTTACACTAAGGGGTCCCACATAGTGTGTAAGACTGAAATATAATTCATGTAATGCATAATTTCATAGATCCCCTGAGATCACTTTCTTATCTTCCTCCAAGTATCTTTTACCCCCTATCCCTCTATAAAACACTAATCCAGGGTCATTTGAACTTCCCATATTTGGAGATCTGGATTACGAGCATTGAATCTCCTCAAGAAACACCCTCATGCATCATCTGTATCTACACCATCAAAATTTGGATGAACGAACACCAAAAATCCATTTTGATCCACCTACAATCATCTTCTATAGTTTTTGAACCTCTATTATACCCCTAATCATGAACCGCACCTATGGTATCAATCCGTTTTGAAGAAGGATGATCATGAAACTATCGAATACCGAGTATTCATTGAACTAAAGGACAAATAAATTTTTGATGATGAATGTGAAAATAAATTGTGGGAGAAATCCATAGTCCATCAAATGTGAGGAATGAAACATGGAATTTTTTTATTAGTCCTTGATCCATTTTCATAGCTTTAATGAAAGAATAGGGATATAAAAACAATGAATGATAAAATAAATCAATAAATTTCAATCCATTTTTGATGTGCGAATTAATTCTTATTATTGGAATTGATACCCATTCAATAAGGATCAAAGAACATAATTTAAATCACAAATCAAAATTCTACCTATATTCTGGATTTATCACTAGTGAAGAACAACCCTACGTTCCCTTCATTAGTGAGATCCATGAACTCCAATTGCACAACAATCCTTGATTTTATTGGATCTGATGTCTTCTACAAAGAATGTTCCCCAATGGTCCTCTAGTTCTCTAGGGTTTAGTGGATAACCCTGAGACATTTCTATAATATTATCTTTATAGAAGAATTTTGTTATTGTATCAAAACAAATAAAATACATTTGTTGTTAATTTTATTTATTTATTTTCACCCATGAAATATTTTTCAGAAACACCTAATCCTGACAATGGTAATGTTATACCTAGGGTAAACCCCATGCTGTAAACTCAATGAAGGCCTCAAATTTTAGATCTATGAATCATTTTTGATGTTATTTTAATTTTTTAGTAAAATTGTTTCCATGTGTATTTAATATCTTTAGTATCTTTAATAAACTCATTTCTGGCACACCGGGCCTCGAAATATCATGACATCTCAGTTACTAGCTCTATAAATAATACATATAATATTCCAAAACAATACATGGAGAAATAATATTTGATACATTCTCTCTACTGTGACACCCCGAGATTTTATGAGATATATTTTCTTTTCATATCTTCTGTTGTACGCTACACCAAGATTACATTGCGCTATATGTAACACCGTATTAGCTTGCAGTATATGCAACACTATTTTTGGATCATGTTACACACAATTTCAAGTTTGTTTGATAGTAGATATTCTATGAAACATTCAGTTTATATATATATATATATATTCAATGTATAGATGAAATATAGTTGGATTCTGTTATATGAAACAACGAAGGAGTCTTGCACAACACGCAACCCTAACTTGGCTTGCATCACACGCAAACGCGACCTTCCCCGATAGTGTGTGTATATGCAATACCGGGATTCGCTAAACAACGATATATTGTTATAATATTATTATGAACTAGCCATTATGAATAGTATTAACTACATTTTTAATTTTATAACATTATTATTCATCTTACACATTTTCTAGAACATCGTGTGAGAAAAAAAATATATTTTTCGAGTAAAATAAGTATTTTTCAAAAAATGCACTTTTGCGGCCTTTTGATGGTGCGCCCACTTTAAATATAGTTTTTGACATGTTTATAAGTTCAATTTGAAAAAATAAAATTCTTCTTTGGATTCAAGAGATAAAAATTTACTTTGGATAAATTTTTCATATTATTCTGTTAACTTTCATATTTTAATGAATAGTAAAAACACGCAATATTTTAATTAAAAAAACTTTTTCATCGTAATAATTTATATGGTTAAAGTGTAATATTGAATGGTTTTAAAGTATAAATAGAATATATTTTTACCATTTAATATAGTGTATGACATTATCATTGATTTTACATTGAATTCATAGGTAAATTCATTTCAATCTTTTGCAATGTTTTAACATTTAAAACTCGTTTTCTTAACAATGGGATTAATTTTAAATTAATTTCTGCAACTTCTGTGATTTGAATTTGGAAAAATGGATTCCATATTTAGAATCAGTAGGTCCAAATTATGTTAATAATCTATTTTTTATTTTTAGTCATTATGAATAGTAACTACAGTAAATTTTATTTACCATAGTTAAAGGTAAATCGAGGTAATTAAGGGTAAATATAATGTTATAAAATTACCCTAACACTTTTCCTAATATAATTGGATGATTATATTTTACCATAAATCATATTTGGATTGAAATGGAATCTAATAGAACCCACTTGTATTTGATTATGACCTTTTATTTAGTTTATTTAAAGGAAAGTGAAATGTGTCACTCAAAATTTAACAATTAGATTATTTTTAATAAATAGTTATAAAGAATATAAATTCGATTATAAATACTCATTTGAAAGTTAAATTTTTTTTATTTATCATGGTAATTTATTTGTAATTTTTAATAAATATTTTATTACCTTAAAATCTTATACATTAATGATGTAGAGATTATTTATTTAGTGAAAAATCAATAATACATTTTTTATTAAAATAATAATACATATCAAAATTACCATAAACATGACCAAAATTTATTGGTCTACTATATATATACCCTAATAATCCAAGGGTATATTTTGGTACCATTTGGAGCCTTATAAAACCGAGTAGGACATTTACATTATTTTATTTTAAATGATGTCAAAGATGTCACCTTCATAATTTAATAAATATAACAATTTAAATGTTGTGATTTTAAGATGATAAATTTGAGTAAAAACATTATTATTAAATTTATTATATTTATCTTCATTATTGGAATTTATTTTTAATTTTTATGAAAATAATATTTATATTAAATTATTATACAAAAATGATGTAGTAATTGTTTTATTAAGAGAAATATCAAATAAATGGTTTTATAAATATTAAAATAAACATTATATGAACTAATTAATGTTATACACAATTTTTATAGATGCATATGACATGTTATAAATCTATTAAACATTTTGGTTCGAATATATCCTTTGTGTGGATTTTATTTAAATTGATATAAATGAATAGTGTCAAAATTAACAATATTGTTATTTTATAAACATAAAATATTATTAAATTGTTTAAAAATCACATAAATATTTAAAAATTATAAATTTAAATTTATATAGTCTAAAATTTCATAAATTACCCAATTATGGATAATTGAAAACACATAATTAAATATTTATAACAATTTAAAATTTAGAATATTATTACCACAAATAAGATTAAATAAATTAAATAAAGATAAATCAAATTGATAAGGTTTAAAATTATTTCCCAAAATGTATAAATTTGATTGGTTGATGATATTACAGCCCTATCTTACCTCATATCCGAATTTGAGTCACTTTGGAAGTTTTTATGTGGGTTTTGAGTTTATTATAAATTAATATTTTTGAGGTTTCCAAAAGTGCCCCTCTCCTCCCTTATAAAAGGGCACCTCCTCCCTCTCCTCTTCACAACACATTGAGCCTTCAAGATCAGCCAACCCCTGACCATTTCTCTTCTCCACTTCTCTATAAACATTCTGAAGGTTTTGGTATTCTCAAAAGACCAACTCTAGTGCCTTAAGAGAAAGCTTAAAAGAGGTGCGTCGAAGAAGAGGTAATCTCTTCTACCGATTCTTCCAAGTTTCTTTCTTCTTCAACTTTTCTTCTTTAGCTGTTTAATTATAAAGTAATAAAATCAGTATAAATAATATACTGATATTTTATTATAAATATGAAACAACCCAATTTTACCTTCTATCCATCCTTTGGAAAACGAAATCACCGCACGTGCGTACGTACGGAATACCGTCTCCACGTCGTGGTGTAATCTGTTTTTCCACCACCACCACCTTAATTGGATGGGTATAATGGTTTAAATAATTGCTATATATATGTTTATTATAACATGATACTAATTCTGAGATATTATATCATCCACTCTAATTCCATTCAATAATTATGGAAACGATATCATCGCTCGTGCGTACGTACGGATTACCGTCTCCACACCGCGATGAGATTCAATCTCTATGTAAACCATTAAAGAATGATTATAAAGTATATATAATGAATAATAATGATATATATAACATAATAATGCTACTTTATTTATTTATATGTTATTTACTTACTTCCATTCAAGTTAATATGGAAAGGAAAACAACGTTCATGCGTACATACAGCCTACCGTCTCCATGAACAATGTGTTTCATTTCATTTATCTATATATTATATATATATATATACTGAATATATATGATATATAAATCATTTTTTACATTCTGGAATTTATTAAATCATGATATAAGTAATAATAATATCAATAACAACAAGTCCAAACACGTATGATAAATGAAACGATTTTACCGAAAACGCAGCATTAACATCGAATTTACAAAAAAACGGGTAATATAAAGTCATAAGTGAACCATATATGATATAATAACAATGAATATGATTCTTAAATAAGTCAATGACATTATTTAAATCATTATACAAGAGGTTCGGATACATACGAAGCATATCGGACATAAGGTAAGGGATAATTTCGCAATCTCATTTTTTATCTGAGATTGCTTATATGTAAGTATTTACTGAGGTTATGTTTATCATCCATTTACATGTTTTCTGAAAATGTTTTCATAAAATGTTTACTAATATTACATGTATGTTTAAAGTCATTTTTACCCTTTGTTGAATTTTACCACATTGTATGGAAGGAATCTTTCCTATGTTTACCATATAAGGTACTTTTTGACTTTTCCGGCAAAAGTATGAGAAGAATGTTTTTTTAACTTAGATGGCATGAACTAATTTTTACAGTTTAATAACACCTAATTTTCATAAATCTTACTTTACAATATTTCATTATTATTTTCAACAAAAGTCCTTTTCTTTTAAAATTACATGGCATTTTGTGAAAAGAAAATGATTTTGAAAAGAAATGATATTTTCCTCAAGAATTCATTTCAAGTGTTTTTTTTCAAAACTATTTTCCATCTAAGATGACATTATTTAGTATGATTATGTTTCAAGAATAATGTCTCTATTATTTACATGGTTTTATTCTTCTTATGATGAAATGATATCTATTTGTTTTATATGGATTATGTTAAGATGGGATGATGTTTATGAAACCCATTTTATTCTTTGGGTTATGATGAATGATTTATGTTTATTTTGTGGCACAAGTAAGAATGATTTCATTATGAGATCGGTAGGACCTATATCTCCCTCAAATTCATTGGGTAAAGATTTATATCTCATGAGATTGACATGGCTGGAATGACAAGTTAATCCAGTTCAGTGATACAGGACTGGAACGAGGAGTGAACTCGATTCAGAAAGGGACTTTGTTCACTAAGATGGTCTTGGCAGCAATGCCTTGGCTACTATGGAAATCATAACATTGATTAATGTTTTCCAAAATTACATGTTTTATTCCCATGCTAGTTTATCATGATTGATGTTCCTTTATGATATATGCCTTACGTACTTCAAAGATTTATGTCTTTTCTCAATATTTAGATGTTTAGATTTTATGTTCCAGTTTTTGCATTCAAATGTTTATGGATTGTTTTACGTTCCCTATGTTTACCCTTACTGAGCATTTGAGCTCACCCTTTTTATGTTTTCTTTTCCTCAGGATATAAAGAAAAATTTTAGGTAAGAAAAAAAGGGGAATATCTTTATGGGAGATGTTGAAGATATTTCACCACGATTAGAAGATTATATTCCGAGTTTCCAAAGAAACTAAACTATTACGGTCCTTCGGTGTTTGTTTTTTTTATGTATTAAGTATTCCGCAAAAGTAATGTAATGTCCATGTACGTCAAGATTTGGGTCTGTACAGTTGGTATCAGAGGGAAGGTTTAGTCAACCTTTGGAAACTAGGATGCGAAAACTTTAGTGATATCCCTAGAGATATTTCTAATGTATGTCTAGGGATGTCCATAAGGTAAAGTATAATTATAGGTTATAGTCCTAGAATTATGGTAACGATCATAGAATTAAACCTAATATCTTAGATATTTAAGGTACACCCCCTTTATTATATTGTTTTCCTAGCATGATTTTTTCCTCTCACACTATTCTTTTTCAGTTTTAGAAAATGAATCAAAACAGGAAGATTCATGTTAATGGAGAATATCATGGACAATGGAATGATATTATTTATGAGCTACCAAATGAAGCAGTATTTGGAAGGTGAAACATCGTTATTATGCCTAATCAGCAATCTCATAATATGATCAATAATCTCAACTTTGGTAAGATTCCTGACTCAACTAATAAGAGAAAGATGGAGTTTCATGATGATCATAGAGGAAAGAAAGTTCAATTTCCCTCATGTAAGTCATGTGGGAAGAGGCATCAAGGAGAATGTTTCAAAGGAACTAGAAGATGCTTTGGGTGTGGAAATGAGGGGCACAAATCCAGTAAGTGCAAAGGAAATGGTTCAGTTAGCACCATGGACAAGGATAATCGTATTTCTATGACATCAACAATGATTAAATGTTTTAAATGTGGAATGTATAGGCATTATGCAAACCAATTCCCTAAGGTAAAATCTCATGAAGAGAATTAGCATGGTCATATGGGTAGTATTTATGTGGATGATAATTAAGAGACTACAAATGATATATGATATGAAAGAAATGATGAAGCTCAGTCAGTAGTTTAAGAAGGTAGTGGAATGATTGTATGTTTATCAAGAATAATGTATAGTACTATGGAATAAAGAAAAATCTAAGGATTGTTACACTGCTGTCTTTCCTTGAGTATTTGAAAGTATATGATAAATGGTACCGGTAACCATGAAAATTGATTGAAATATTTCTGGAAAGCCGATGATATACGCATAACGAAGAGATAAGGAGAAAATAATATGTTTGATAGTATTAATGAGCTCATGACGGATATAAGGACAAAGTGATATCATGGTTTGAGTATATATAAATTTTGGGATTTTGGTGCGTGGAAAGAGTTAACTTTTGACATCATTCATATTTTCACTAAGGTTCAATGGGTATTAATTTTTCAAGAGAATACATGATTAAGGTAATCACATGTTTTGAATGTGACCAACAAGATATATCGTATGATATATAATGGTATTCACATGCTCGGTAGATGAAATTTCTAGTAATCGTTTACATTACACTATGAGATTTAATAGAAGTATTTTGGATAATTCTAAATATTAGAATAGATTATGTTGGACATCAGATAGTATTTTTTAAGGCTAAAACTTTTTTCAATATTATTTTTGTAATGTTATAATAGTGTAGTTTTAGAAAAAGGACAACCTACAGGACGAACAACAACTCGTCGTGTCGGACAAGGTTGCGGGAATCGAACCCACAACCGAAGTGCGATGGGCCTTTATCGCATACCACTGGCCTATAGTAAGTACTTGGTTAGTATAAATTAGTTTAAATTTATTAATTGGTATGATATATGAAGTATAGGTCCATTTTAAGAACCCTATACAATTAATCTCACCATAGATGGACTTATGTAAATAAATTTTGCTAACCTTATGTTTGAGACAGATGGAATGACCTATCATTCTATCGCAAGATCTGCTAACACTTCACAGAAGAAAAATTCAACTTCATTTCTTTAAGAGATGATGTGGAAATTGTTCAAGGCACAAACAATAGTGATATTGTACCAAAATCAAGTAAGTATTTCTTTTAATTCAAAAATTCTTCAACATTTGGGAAATGATATTGAAAACCAAAATTTTTTTCCTAGTGCCCTCATATCTGATCAATCAGATGGTACCTTAGATCATCACAAATTTATGGCATTGTGATTGTTGTCTTTTTCATATCCATGTTCTCTACCACTCTCCATCAAAACTTGATGGTTAGATTTCTCTTCCATATCCATATTTTCACCTATGTTCTCCTATGTGGAAACCCAGTGATTGGTTAATTTGGGTAACCGTTATGTTTTATAATTTAGTTTTTAAAGTTATGTTTTGGTATTCCTTTTTACGATGTGGGTTTCTATGAAAGAAACTCTCAAGTAATAAACCATTTATAACCCCAATGAATTTTGATGGAGAAATTCATTTTAAGGGGGGTAGAATGTAACACCCTGAGATTTTATGATATATTTTTTTTCATATCTTTTTTTGTACGCTACACCAAGATTACCTTGTTCTATACGCAACACCGTATTAGCTTGCAGTATACGCAACACTATTCTTGGATCATGTTACACACAATTTCAAGTTCGTTTGATAGTAGTTATTCTACGAAACATTGAGTGTATATATATATATTCAATTTATAAATGAAATATGGTTGCATTTTGTTATAATAAACAACTAAGGAGTCTTTCACAACACGCAACCCTGACTTGGCTTGCATCACACGTAATCACGACCTTCCTCGATAGCCTGTGTAGTACGCAATATCAGGATTCGCTAAACAATGATATATTATTATAATATTATTATGAACTAGCCGTTATGAATAGTATTAACCACATTTTTAATTTTATAACATTATTATTCATCTTACACATTTTCTAGAACATCGTGTGAGAAAAAAAAATTTCAAGTAAAATACGTATTTTTCAAAAAATGTAGTTTTGCCGCCTTTTGATGGAGCACCCACTTTAAATCAAGTTTTGAGATGTTTATAAGTTCAATTTAACAAAATAAAATTCTTCTTTGGAATCAGGATATAAAAATTTACTTTGGATAAATTTTTCATATTATTCTGATAACTTTCATATTTTAAGGAATAGTAAAAACATGCTATATTTTAATTAAAAAAAACTTTTCTCATCGTAAGAATTTATATGGTTAAAGTATAATATTGAATGGTTTTAAAGTATAAATAGAATATATTTTTACCATTTAATATATTTTGTGACATTATCATTTATTTTACATTGAATTCATAGGTAAATTCATTTCAATCTTTTTCAATGTTTTAACTTTTAAAACTCGTTTTCTTAACAATGGGATTAATTTTAAATTAATTTCTACAACTTCTGTGATTTAAATTTGGAAAAATATATTCCATATTTGGAATTAGTAGGTCCAAATTATTTTAATAAGTTACTTTTAATTTTTAGTCATTATGAATAGTAACTACGGTAAAATTTATTTACCATAGTTAAAGGTAAATCGAGGTAATTAAGGGTAAATATAATGTTATAAAATTACCCTAACACTTGTCCTAATATAATTGGATGATTATATTTTACCCTAAATCATATTTGGGTTGAAATGTAATCTAATAGAACCCACTTGTATTTGATTAAGACCTTTTATTTAGTTTATTTAAAGGAAAGTGAAATGTCTCACTCAAACTTTAACAATTAGATTATTTTAAATCTATAGTTATACATAATATAAACTCGATTATAAATACTCATTTGAAACCTAAATTTTTTTTATTTATCATGGTAATTTATTTATAATTTTTAATATATATTTTATTACCTTAAAATCTTATACATTAATGATGTAGAAATTATTTTTTTAGTGAAAAATCAATAATACAGTTTTATTAAAATAATAATACCTATCAAAATGACCAGAAACTTGACCAAACGTTATTGGTCGAGTATTTCTATACCATAATCATACAAGGGTATATTTTGGGACCATTTGGAGCCTTATAAAACCGATTAGTACATTTACATTATTTTATTTTAAATGATGTCAAAGATGTCACCTTCATAATTTAATAAATATAACAATTTAAAGGTTGTGATTTTAAGATGATAAATTCGAGTAAAAACATTATTATAAAATTTATTATATTTATCTTCATCATTGTATTTTATTTTTAATTTTTATGAAAATAATATGTATATTAAATGATTATACAAAAATTATGTAGTAATTGTTTTATTAAGAGAAATATTAAATAAATGGTTTTATAAATATTAAAATAAAAATTATATGAACTAATTAATGTTCTCCAAAAATTTTATAGATTAATATGACATGTTAGGAATATATTAAACATTTTCTTTCTAATATATACTCTGTGTGGATTTTATTTAAATTCAAATAAATGAATAGTGTCAAAATTAACATTCTTGTTATTTTATAAAAATAACATATTATTAAATTGTTTAAAAATCACATAAATATTTAAAAAATATAAATTTAAATTTATATGTTCTAAAATTTAATGAATTACCCAATTATGGATAATTCATAACACATAAGTAATTATTTATAACAATTTAAAATTTAGAATATTATTACCACAAATAAGATTAAATAAATTAAATAAGGATAAATCAAATTGATAAGGTTTAAATTTATTTTCCAAAATGTCTAAATTTTATTTTTTGATGATATTACAACCCTATATTACCTCATATTCTAATTTGAGTCACTTTGGAAGTTTTTATGTGGGGTTTGAGTTTATTATAAATTAATATTTTTGAGGTTTCCAAAAGTGCCCCTCTCCTCCCTTATAAAAGGGCACCTCCTCCCTCTCCTCTTCACAACACTTTGAGCCTTAAATCTCAGACAACCCCTGTCCATTTATCTTCCAAACTTCCCTAGATACATTCTGAAGGTTTTGGTCTTCTCAAAAGACCAACTCTAGTTCCTTAAGAGGAAGCTTAAAAGAGGTGCGTCGAAGAAGAGGTAATCTCTTCTACCGATTCTTTCAAGTTTCTTTCTTCTTCAACTTCTTTTTCTTTAGTTGTTTCATTATAAAGTAATAAAATAAGTATAAATAATATACTTATATGTTATTATAAATATTAAACAACCCCATTTCATCTTCTATCCATCCTACAGAAAACAAAATCATCGTGTGTGCGTACGTACGGAATACCGCCTCCACGTCGTGTCGTAATCTGTTTTTCCACCACCACCTTACTTGGATGGGTATAATGGTGTAAATAATTACTATATATATGGTTATTATAACATGATACAAATTCTTAGATATTATATCATCCACTCTAATTCCATTCAATAATTATGGAAAGATATCATCACTCGTGCGTACGTACGGATTACTGTCTCCACAACGCGATAAGATTGAATCTCCATGTTAACCATTCAAGAATGATTATAAAGTATATATAATGAATAATAATGGTATATATAACATAATAATTCTACTTTAATTATTTATATTTTATTTACTTACTTCCATTCAAGTCATTATGGAAAGGAAAACAGCGTTCATGCGTACGTACGACCTACCGTCTCCATGAACGGTGTGTTTCATTTCATTTATCTATATATATTATATATATATATACTGAATATATATGATATATAAATAATGTTTCAAATTCTGGAAGTTATTAAATCATGATATAAGTAATAATAATATCAAGAACAACAAGTCCAAACACGTACGATAAATGAAACGATTTTACCGAAAACACTGCTTTAACATGGAATTTACAAAAGAATGGGTTAAATAAAGTCATAAGTGAACCATATATGATATAATAACAATGAATATGATTCTGAAATAACTCAATGACATTATTTAAATCATTATACAAGAGGTTCGGATACATACGAAACATATCGGACATAAGGTAAGGGATAATTTTGCAATCTCGTGTTTTATCTGAGATTGCTTATATGTAAGTATTTACTGGGGTTATGTTTATCATCCATGTCCATTTTTTCTAAAAATGTTTTCATAAAATGTTTTATACTCTTCCATGTATGTTTAAAGTCATTTTTACCCTTTTTTGACTTTTACCACATTGTATGGAAGGAATCTTTCCTATGTTTACCATATAAGGTACTTTTTGACTTTTTGGAAAAAGTGCGAGAAGAATTTTTTTTAACTTATACGGCGTGAACTGATTTTTACGGTTTCATAACGCCTAATTTTAATAAATCTTCCTTTACAAGATTTCATGATTATTTTCAACAAAAGTCCTTTTCTTTTAAAATTTCATGGCATATTTTGAAAAGAAAATGATTTTGAAAAGAAAGGGTATTTTCCTCAAGAATTCATTTCAAGTGTTTTTTTCAAAACTATTTTCCATCTAAGATGACATTATTTAGTATGATTATGTTTCAATTATAATGTTTCTATTATTTACATGGTTTGATTCTTCTTATTATGAAATGATATCCATTTGTTTTATATGGATTTCATTAAGATGGGATGATGTTTATGAAACCCATTTTATTCTTTGGGTTATGATGAATGATTTATGTTTATTTTGTGGCGCAAGTAAGAATGATTTCATTATGAGATGGGTGGGACCTATATCTCCCTCCAATTCATTGGGTAAATATTTATATCTCATGATATAGACATGTCTGGAACGACAAGTTAATCCGGTTCAGTGATACAGGACTAGAACGAGGAGTGAACTCGATTCAGAAAGGGACTTTGTCCACTAAGATGGTCTTGGCAGTAATTCCTTGGATACTTTGGAAATCATAACATGTGCTTAATGGTTTACAAAATTACATGTTTTATTCCCATTATATTTTATCATGATTTATGTTCATTTATGATATATTCCTTGCGTACTTCCAAGATTTATGTCATTGCTCAAGATTTCGATGTTTAGATTTTATGTTCAAGTTTTTGCATTCAAATGTTTATGGATTGTTTTATGTTCCCTATGTTTACCCTTACTGAGCATTTGAGCTCACCCTTTTTATGTTTAATTTTCCCCAAGATATAAAGAAATTTTTTAGGTAAGAAAACAAAAGGGGAAGATCATTATGTGAGATGTTAAAGATCTTTCACCATGATTAGAATATTATATTCCGAGTTTCCAAAGACACTAAACTATTACAGCCCTTCGGTGTTTGTTTGTTTTTTTTGTTATGTATTAAGTATTCCGAAAAAGTAATGCAATGTCCATGTACATAAAGCTTTGGGTCTCTACATCTACCTTGGGTCTTTACCACTCTAAAATCAAAAACAAAAGGCTATACAAAGAGATGTGGGTAATGAGAACACATCTGGGCCTCCAGCTCCTAGGTGATCTCCCAAAGATTATCGTGCTACCACTGGAAAAATATTAGGGGAATCAATATCCCACAAAGGATAATCCCTTTATGATCCATGATATCCACTAGGTACTCGTCAATGGTAGCTCCATCCATGATTTCTAGCTCACCCCAGTATATAACATGGGATGGGTCATACACGTACCACCTCAAATACAACATGTGAAAGACATATTGTTCCCATTATAACTATGGAAGTAGAGAAAAGTGGTACGCCACTTAAAAACTCTACATAGTATCTGGAAAGTGCCAATGAATCTTAGATATATCTTTCTGCCTCATCCTAATCTCTAAAATAGACTTTGAGGCGAGGATGTCAAGACTGCATGGCCTCCCTCCTAGAACTCAAAGGGCCTCCATTTTTTGTCCATATAATAATTCTGATAGCTCTGTACAACCCTCATCTACTGTTAGATAGACTACACCTTCTATTTAGAAGCTCACATCTAATTTGGGCCCATAAATTATTACTCTCATGGGTTAGTCTAGAATAGTGGTGACCTATCGGGTATTCAATACAAGGCCTCAAATGGTGTCATACATTTTGGTTCCTAGCATAGCGAAAGTATTGTGGTGTAGGAAGATGTATTAAAGTTTTTTTTAATAACCTTCTTCCAAAACCAAGTGTGAGGATCTTCCACATAAAATGTATAATTGATTTGTTTAATATGTAAAGAAATAAATACTTGGTCTTAGTAACATCCTTTGTGGATGATTTTTGATCATCTATAAAGGCCATTCTATATTGAATTTATTTCTCTTTTGAGGATTCATGGGTAGAATCCCTCTAGTGGTGATCCAAACATCCTATAATGGTATCTGATAAATGCCACTCATTCTATGGGTGCTAGTGCAGCAAATCAAATGTCTTGTGTTGTTCATTTTTGATCACTCATTCTGTGGTCCTAAAAAAACTATCTCTTGGGTTTCTCATTCTTGATAGGGAGAGAGGAGGAGGATTCAAGAGATAATTCGTTGTGTGAAAAAATTATCTATTACCAAACATGGAATTGGTTTGGAATGAATTGTCTAATGGACATAGCAATCTATTTTTAGAGCTGGGATTTTGGCTACAAAATTTAATTGCATAACATCAATTAAATATAATTATAACTATTAATCAAATCCCATGCCAGATAAGGATAAAAATAATATTACTATTTTGTGATGTGCCAACTTGCGCAAAAATGGATAAATAATATTTACCAACTTGTAAATAATTATTTTATCACTAGACACGGTCTTGGTCCATTCAAAATCCTATTTCATTTATTGAACACCCAAATAAATATTTTATTCTCTTAAAAAAAATTTTTATTCATAAACAAGTAAATAAATATTTATTAAATATTCAATAAAATAAATATATATATATTTTATTCACAACCCAGTGAATAAATATTTTTTTAATTTACACGATCAATATAACCTGAATAAAATTATTCCTCAGTATTGAGAATAATATTTATTTCATTAGTCAAATTCAAATACAATTTAATTGAAACCAACAGAAACACTTAGTGTGTGACCCTCTGGGATTATTTCTCATTGGCATTATTTGGGCTTGCGTAAATTCCAAGGGGTCAAGGAACCGAACAGAAAGAACATGAAGTCACAATGATGAAAACTAGACATGAATGGTCATTGTGTAATATAATCCATTTATCATAATATCTCATCAAGTAAGATTCATGATGGTGTCATCAACATGTATTCTTGATAAATCATTCTTTGACTATATAAATTAAACTCATCGTTACACCATGGCCATAGAATTTAGGGTGATAGTTCTATTTCAATCAAAATTCCAAGATATCAACTTGCATAAATATGGAAGGGATAAATACTTCCTTGACTTATCCATTAGTAACATGCCATTCGTGATGTACCCAATATACCCTAATTCCTGTCAATGTATAGAGTGATTGTTTTCATCAAAAAATATAAGTTCACGGGTCATGACATGAATTATTGATAATATTAAAATTCTATGGGCCATTACACATGCTCATAGATAGAAATATCTAATGTCACCAAAACATGCAGAATTACTACGGGTGGTTCTGTTCTCATAATCTCCCATCTTGGAGATTATCATGTGATAACTTCATGAGAATAAGTCTCATATACTTATGAGTAATCACACTTTATGGTCTATATACTATGTTATCAAACTGAAAAACTATATTAAGAATATTGTCATAGCATTTCAAGGTTATCATCACAGTATGAAACTATAATGACCTTAACAATATGACAAATAATCTAGAACATTGTTTCATTAAATTCATGTAGAATAATAAAAAAAATATAATAATATGTTTAATTTAATATTTAATAAATAAAATATTCATGTAATAAAAGTACAAATAGTGGGTTCTAGGATAAAAACTATAACAAAATCCCTCTTGGACTAGAGACAAAATTATATGAAATTCAGTCTGTTTGATCTCACATGATAATCATTTTTTTGCTGAGTTAAGGATTTTGTCATGGGGTCCGACATATTTTATTCCATAGAAATACTATTCACTATAACCTCACCTCTTTGAAAAAATCCCTTAATATATGATACTTCTGATGTATGTGCTTCATCCATTGATGTGACCTTTTATCTTTTGTGATAGCCATTCCTATAGTATTATCACAATAGTGTGTTATGGGATATCTACTGCTAGGTACCATATCAATCTCTTGGATGAAATTTTTCATCCAAACTGCTTCTTTAGCTACCAAAAAAGCTGCAATATAAATGGAATCTAAAATATAATCTGCAACCACAGTTGATTTGAGATCCTCTATCTCAAAACATATACATTAAAAGTTAGGATTAATATCATTTGTGACTTCATTTCCTCTTGATTAGTTTGAAAACTAGCTTCTGCATATCCTTTGATGTGTGGTTTCTCATATCCTCCATTAACAAGGAACATATCTGTAGTATGCCTCTGTAATGTCTTAGATTTTTTTCCATGTATTATTTTTAAATATTATATGAGATTATTACGAGACCAGGTACAGAGACAGAACCTCATTCCGTGGCCCGGTGAGCTCGGAACGGTGGTGGAAAACTTTTTAAGTTAAGTGAGTCGTCACTCGCACGTGGTTGTGCCAGTTTCCAAACAGATGCCCGGATTAAAAATCGGAGGGCACTGTTGCACCTGGGACGACGACTTTACCCAAGAATGAGCATAACCTCGATCGGCACGGTTCTAGGGAAGAAGTTAATTTTCAGACGTTTTTAGTAAAATAAAAATAAAATAAAATTTTCAATGTTTATTTTATTTTTATGGAAACATTCGCTGCAGCGCAGCGGTAGGGCAGCTGTTTCAATTTTAAATGCCATGTCATAATGGCTTAGAAACAGAAACTTGACTCATTAATGTCGGAGCATAACAGAACTTTGAATCTTGTTTACCTTTTTAATGGGTGAAGCATTTTGGTGGTCATTGATTAATTTTTGAGATAAATCTCTGGAGGATCCGCGGGAGCACTGGAGCAAACCCTCAATGATGAACGACGACAGATCGAAGTTGAGGATCGTTGCACCAATGAAGTTGGAGGATCTCGAAGACGATGGCCACATGACACCTTCATCAGTAATCATTCCCAATTGAGGTAGGGGTTTGTTATTTGAATTCTTTTCCGTGTTTTTTATTTTTGAAAGATGAACACGTATCAACCGCGAACAAGTTGATTTGCGGATTCGTTTGTTCTTGCGGGAAGGTTTTATCGGGATGATTCGAGGAATTGATCCATGTTGAATTGTTGTTGTTGATTTATGCCCCGTTTAAGCCTATTAAAATTAGCGGATCAATGCCATGATGAACGACGGTGGAGGTTCGTTCCTCAAATTTTGTTTTATTGGATTTATTCCCTTTTTATTTCGCACGTTATTCACGTTCTTTGCGGGGTGTTGAACAACAGATCGTTGCATATCTGTTTTGTGAAACAACGATCTCAAATTGGAGTTTCGACACCACAGCGACCTTGCGGAGGTGTAATGACGATGGCAGACTATGGATCAAATCGAATCGGGAATGACCGTTCTTCAAGCGTTCTTCGCACAGGAAGATCAAAACATATTTTCGAAGCCGATCGGAGGCCCAAAAACCCTGGAATCATCTTTGTGATGTCGGGGTGACCAAAACGTGAAGGTTTCGTGGAAATAGATTGGTCGGATTGACAATCGGGGTAGCACGGGAGGTGCGCCGGTGAAGTGCGTCGTTTCTGGAAATTTACAGAATACACGGCGTGTACTTCCGGAGGACACGCCGTGTAGTGTTGGCGGTGGCGGCTAGGGTTTCGGGGGACAGAGAGGAATCACACGGTGTATGACCCTGGTCACACAGTGTGTGACCCTGGTCACATGGCGTGTTAGACTTTCCCCGAAGCTCGGCATGTATTTTGGGAAATACACAGACACGGGATGGAGTACATGACCGTGTACTCCATCACACGGCTAGGAGAGGCCAGTAACGCGGGTCACCCCATGTGCCGATTACACGGGTTGGAGTACACGGGTTGATGACCGTGTACGGGCACATGGACAACATACACGGGGCCAACCCCAGTCACTCAGACACAGTGCGTACATCGTACTACGTGCTGTGTACTCAATTTTCTATATGACTATCCTTACGACACGGGCCGTTGTACACGGGCAGAACCCGTGGTCAGACAACACGGCGTGTAACTTTTCTACACACTGTGTACTTTTTGGAAAATGGAATGGTCCTTTTGTTCACCATATCTTGGACATCTTTCGTTTGGGTTAGTGCCCCTTCTTATCGTTCCAATGAAGGTTAGGCATCGTTTACTTCTACATGAGTATGATCCCTTTAGCAGGACGTTCTGTGATAGAGTCGGCATCCCTCCAAGAGGCCCAGAGCGAGATCCTCTATCTATTCCTGGCCCTAGGTAGAGTTAGGCATCGACGTGAACAACTCTACCGGGTGTTGATCCTCTACCTAGCTGGTGTATCACCTAGCTAGTGAATCCAGATGAGTCGCGGTATCCGCCATGGCCCTGGTAGTGATCCTCATCTGTGTATCATTATCTTTTCCACTCAAAATTGGGTCTCCCGTAATGTGTGATTCTACCTATCATGATCCTTTCCACTCAGGAGTGTGTCTCCCGTAATGAGTGCATCTACCTCTCATGGCGGTTCCCAATGAATAGTACTTCTCGGACTGACATCATCAGAGATACCAAACTCGTGGAGTGTGTTCTCCCAGAACGAGTGCTTCGTGGAATCTTCGAACTGAATCCCTAACCGGGAATGAGGCTATGTGACTTGACCCTAGACTACGGGTTTGAGATTTGAGTATATCTGGATTGTGTTTCACTTTCTATATGTGGACATATACTATATGTATCTGACAGTACCTTTACTTTGTGTACTGCTTTGTGGTTTTTGGGGTCATTTACTGAGTATTGTTATACCCACCCCTACACGGGCTTTGCCCACATGTGTCGTGTCTTGTATAGAAGATAAGCCTTTTGACAGAGTCCAGGGCGGGCCAGGACTGGACTGATCATTCTGATTTCCCTACAGGCCGAGGCGTTCCTATGGATATGAGCAGCAGTCTCAGTACCTTTTGTGTTTATAGGTTGGAATTTTTAGTTTTCAGACTTTTGTTTTGGTGGGCTTGTATTCTGGCCCAGTTTACTTTCAGTAATTTACCTTCCATCATACTATGTTGGTTGAGTTTAGTTGTATGCACTCATTTTGTTCCTTAGTGTTTTTACATTTCAGCATTTGTGGGCTTGGAGATGTGTGTGTGTACAGGTACTCAGGCAATGCCTCACATGATTAGTAATATGCCTACTCGGTGCTAGTCACCAGCCCCTGGCCTATTGGAGGCGGGCTTGGGGAGTCACGACGCAAGCCCCACTGGGACCGATCATGACAGAGTGGTATCAGAGGAGGTCGGTTCTACCTTAGGACCAAGAGTCTGTAATATTGGTTGGGGGCAACAATGTTCAGTGTTTCGAGCTTGGATTTCAGGCCAGAGACTCCAGTGTTGGTGCGGCGGCCGACGTATCAATACACCAAGGCTCTGATAACCTGCTTTTCAACTCGATACACAAAAACACTGTTTGTGGGGAAGTGAAAGAGTGGTACATGCATCATATAGGAATGTGTTGTGTTTTCCATGTCCTTTGTGTCAGCTATACAGATATACTCATTGACTATGGTACATCTTGTTTTGTTACAGGATGCCTCTGCGATGCTTACCCGCTAGGATTCAGTAGCACGATCACGTGGATGACCCCCTCAGTGATGAGGCTTCAATACAGTGACTAGTTCCCCAGGCGTTTCCACCGGGTGGTGCACCTGCTATTCCACCACCAGTAGAGTAGACCATGGTACCTATAGTACCGACTGATGAGGAGTGCAGGCTTAGCGCGCTCCATGAGTTCTAGAGATAGAGACCCCTCAGGTTCTGAGGTGAGCCCGATCCTCAGGCGGATGAGGACTAGCTTGAGGCAGTGACCAGAGTTTTCCATCTAGTGAGGACACCAGCAGACCAGATGGTGATCCTAGGAGCAAGCCTTCTTCAGGGTTCGACAGGACGATGGTGGAGTCTGACCATATAAACTCATGACGAGGAGACTCTTTCATGGACGAAGTTTGAGAGACTCTTCAGGGAGAAGTTGGTTGCACCCAAATTTACCCTACTGGTAAAATCGGTCGTTGAATTACAAGTAGGGATCAAATCCACAGGGACCAAAGAAGAAACCTTGAGACACTACGATTGGATGTGGGATTGGCTATGAAGTGCCATCTTTGGGGTTGATTTTGATTAAAAAACAAATTATTTAATTTAAAGAACAATTAAAAAAACACAAATTTACTTGATATAAAACAATTACTTAATATGATTTGATCCTAGGTTGTCTCTAGGGCTTGATTTAATGTATTTATTTTTCTTTGATTTTTGTATTCATCGGTTCAAGTGGTATTCATTAAATGAAATAATTCCTCAATACCATTCTCTGATTTAATCCATATACAATTTCATGGCTAATCACCAATTCACTTAGAGGATCACTTAAATGATCACTCTAAATAATTTGATCGTACTAGCACTCGAAAATGTGTTTTCATTAAAGTCGTTGAAAACAAAGAAGAAGATAAATCAAAGAAAGGAACTCTTAAAATGAAGAACAAATTTTAGAGTTTAAGATCATCAAATAACATTCAATCCTTCCCATGCAACTCCCTAGGATCAAACCATAAATGGTTATCCCTCCATTGATTTTATTATATTAATGAAAGCGGGTAATCGACTTAAATAAGTAGGATTGATGAAGAAAAATATTGAAAAATGAACACTCCACCGTTGTGTGATGAATTCACAAGTGTGGGTGTGAATAAATTCACACTTTGATTCAACGGTATCAACGTGTGAATAAAAATAAAATAATAAGGTAAGAATAATAATAAATTTTATTAAAACACTAAATGTGAAAGAAATACTCACATTAGACAAATTGTCGATGCTATTATAAAACGAAACTGAGAAATTACAATTGAAAGAAATACAATGGATGAAAGAAAAACATCAATTGAAAGAAAAAATATTAGAAGATAATTCCCTTTACCACCAACTCCTTATATAGGTATCTTAGGAGCCTCATAGGTACCCCCAATAATAAATTACATCTCTATTAATTGGGAGAGTTAAAAGGAGGGTGATAAAATCAAGGGAATTTGACATTTCAGAGTTGACCCAGAAATTCATCCAGATTCGTCTACCGTTTTGACATGTGAATTTGTAATTTAAGGAAGTTGAATCCAGAGGGGTCGTAGAAGTAAAATATGCTCTTCCATCTGTCCTCTATTAGTTTTTAAACTTTCAGAAAATTTGGTGCATCCTTTTGGATGTTATGGTCGAAATGGTGGAACGACTTTATGGGTGTTCGGGTCAGGCCCACCATTTAAATGTTAACTTCGGATCCATATATCTCCACGAAAACTTCGTAATTGGCTATGTTAGAAGTTGAATAAAATTACTTCCATATTTTTATCTTTCTACTGTAAAAATTTGAGCTTTATTGGGCTTGGTGTGTGGGTCCCACATTTGTTTGATGGGCCTTAGGCCCATTATGCTTTCTCTAGAAAATTTCTGTATTCATCCCCAAAAATATCCATCTTCCATTGGGATTCATCCATCAATCCTAAAAGAAATAATGTTCTAAAAAAGTGATCAATCATATCCCAAAATATCAAATTCAAAAAATGAATATAATGTTGTTCACAAAGAGATTAATTATTGGGCCCAAATTTGCATTTTAAACATGAATTGCATTTGAGATGAGAAATGAAGTTCAATTTATATAATGCACTAAAATTAATGTTTATTGACTTTGGAACATATTATTATTAAGATATTAAAAATGAATATTAGCCACTTTCTGTGTCTAATCACGCCCCCCCAACTTGAGTTTTTCTAGTCCCGAGCAAAATATATTTCAAATATGAAATTCAAATTCCATTTTCCAAAAACATTTTAATACACATTGCTCAACCAAAGACCTCATACCAAAAAAAAATATGAAACCAATCAAAATCATTTAAAACAAGCTAGGTCCATAAGCATATCCCAAGCCCAAACTCATTCCTTTTTTCAAATTCATCGCCATATTTCATCCAATTTCAATTAAGCATGATAAAGTGTTGTGCATCACAAAAGAATTGGGGCCCATTTTATTGTTCAAGGGGAAAAAATGGAAACACTAGGTTGTAATCTCATTAAACCTTAAGATGAGTATCCTTTTTTTTATTTGTTTGTTTGTTTTTTTATTTTTTTTGACCACAATAGATACGAAAAGACTAACTCTGGACAAGACAACTATGGATTCGCGATCCCCAAGTGTCGGACACAACACATATTGTCAATTCTATGCTCTAAAATTGAGATATAAAGCCAAACTATGTGCAAGAAAACTATGGAGTCATGATCCCCAAGTGTCGGATGCCACGCATTTGGACAAAACATTTCTCTATGTGGTCATTATTTTTTTCAATTTTTTTTGGATTTTTTGTTTTTTGTTGGATACTCAAATTAAACTAAAAGTGACCCCAGAACACTATACTATAATGAAAGGGATCCAAGAACTCAAATTTACACCCAAGATCCAGTAGACGTGCATTGTGGCATTTTTATTAAGAGGATGAAAATGTAAACTTTGAAAAATCACATCAGACAATCGCACTTTCCAAAAACTATGCTCATGAACTTAAACATGTATTAAAATCAGAATCAAGGCATGCAAAATTATTTGATATCCAATTTCAGAGTTTTCAATGTGTGTTATCGTGTTCAAGGTTAATGGAATTTTTCTTTCCATGCATGTTCTTATTAAAAAATTTATTTTTTATTTCATCTCCCCCCAACATAGAATAAAATTATCCCCAGCGTTTAAAGAAAACATAGAAGAGGTTATGGGAGAGGTGTTCAAAGAAAAAATTTAAAATGATAATCATGGAATGAATTCACTTGGTGGTTGATGATGAAATTGTGTGCCATAATCTCCCTTTAATCTTGGGTTCGAGTCTCAGTGGCTTGGATGGTTGTGACAGGATTTTCCCCATGCCCTATGATGTGTCCTTAATTTTTTTATTATATATATATATATATATTATTTTATTAACCTAAAAAAACATAAAAATAAAATAAACTGATGATACATTGTCTTCTTTTTAATTTTCTGGGTAAGGTATTACTCAGAGATCACGTCACGTGACACAGATCAATATGTCGCTCCCCTTTCATACCCATCCTTACTCATAAAAGAAAAACAGGTAAAAAGTCTACGATAATTTATTATATGAAAAATAAAATGATTCAAAATGATTGGAAACATGAAAACAATGGGTTTCCTCCCATGAAACGCTTTTGTTTAACGTCGTTATCTCGACATGAACCTGAAAAATTATCCAATTCCAACTTTCAACATTTTTAGTATCCCATTCTTGTCCACTTAAACTTGATTTAGATTTATTTTTTTAGAATTTGATTCATGTGAAATCTCATGGTCAATAATGACTGTGAAAGTCCAAGGAAATTTGGTAATGGTTGATTGAGTTTCATCTGGAGTCCCTCCTAAGATTTCAAGGGTCATTCCTCCTTTTTGGGATTCTTGATGAAATTGGATGATAATTGAATGGTCTTGGTTATCATTAATGGGGGTATTCTCGAGTGGGGAAGGAAGGATTATAATTTTGAGATCGAGTTCATTGAAATATCCTAAAGGAGATTGACAAATTAAATCAAAATCAGTTTCTTCTCCAAAACATTTAAAAATAATTGGTTCATTTTGAAAATAAGATTCATCCCGAAAATTTTCCAGTTGAATATCTGGAATGGGAATGGACTCATTGTTTGTGATCTCTCCTAATGGTTCAATGATTGGTGCTTCTGAAAATTTAGTAATGGAGTTATATTCAGGAAACTCAATCCATGAAGACAAATTTTCCCCTTGTGAATCCAAAATTTTAATTTCCTCCTGATTTAAAAACCCTTCAACATTTCTTTGATCTTCTTCAGTTATCCCATATACAAAGGTTATTTATTTTTTAAATTCATGAGTGGTTTGTGGGATAAAATATTCTTCTAGTGGTGATGAGGAAAGGACATCCTGAGTGGGAATGGGTTTTTTAGAATTCTTAATGCTTTGTATTTCTAATGTCAGTGATGAAACTTCTGAATTCATTTTAACCATTTTTTCACACAATTGTTCAAGAATTTTTTCAGGATTTCAGTTGATATATGTTTCTACATCATGAAATTCCTCATTATTTATCTTTTCAATCATTATTTATAGGTATGGAAATTGATCTTTTAAACAATCAGCATCCCATTGATTGTACATCTCATCGGGTGTGGTGTATTCAATCAAGGTTTGGTCAATGAAATTCTCTATGTGAGGTGTTTCCCAATATTGATTTCCGACTTGATTACAGTATTGGTTTATGAAGGGGTGTTTTGGAGGATAATCCATTGGATTGGATTGAAAATTGTTTATGGGATTTATTGGACACACAGAAATAGAAAGGGGAATAGAGAAGAGAAATTAGGGTGAGGGTAGAGAATTTGGGGTGAGAAAAGAAGATGAGTGTCTAAGGTAACTTACATGGTCCCCAGAAATGGTGCCAAAATTTGGTTGTTCCCAAATTTACCCTATTGGTAAAAGCGGTCGTTGAAGTACAAGTAAGGATCGAATCCACAGGGACTGAAGAAGAAACCTTGAGACACTACAATTGGATGTGAGATTGGCTATGAAGTGGCCATCTTTGGGGTTGATTTTGATTGAAAAACTAATTATTTAATTTAAAGAATAATTAAAAAAACACAAATTTAATTTATATAAAACAATTACATAATATGAGTCGATCCTAGGTTTTATCTAGGGCTTGATTGAATGTATTTATTTTTCATTGATTTTTCTGTTCATCGGTTCAAGTGGTATCCATTAAATGAAATAATTCCTCAATACCATTCTCAGATTTAATCCATAAACAATTTCAAGGCTAAAAACCAATTCACTTAGAGGATCACTTAAATGACCAATCTAAGTAATTGGATCGTACTAGCACTCAAAATGTTTTTTCATTAAAGTCGGTGAAGACAAAGAATAAGATAAATCGAAGAAAGGAACTCTTAAAATGAAGAACAAATTTAAGAGTTTAATATCATCAAATAAAATTCAATCCTTCCCATGCAACTCCCTAGGATCAACCCATAAATGATTATACCTCCATTGATGTTATTCTATTAATTAAATCGGGTAGTCGACTTAAAGAAGTGGGATTGATGAAGAAAAATATTGAAAAATGAACACTCCACCGTTGTGTGATGAATTCACAAGTGTGGGTGTGAATAAATTCACACTTCTATTCAACAGTATGAACGTGTGAATAAAAAGAAAAAAATAAGAGAATAATAAGAATAACTTTTATTAAAATACTAAATGTGAAATAAAAACATACATTAGACAAATTTTTGATGCAATTATAAAACGAAAGTGAGAAATTACAATTGAAAGAAATACAATGGATGAAAGAAAACCATCAATAGAAAGAAAAAATATTAGATGATAATTCCCTTCACCACCAGCTTCTTATATAGGTATATTAGGAGCCTTAGATATACTCCCAACAATAATTTACATCTCCGTTAATTGGGAGAGTTAAAAGGAGGGTGAGAAAATCAAGGGAATTTGACGTTTCAGAGTTGACCTGGAAATTCATCCAGATTCGTCCACCGTTTTGACGTGTGAATTTGTAATTTAAGGAGGCCGAATCTGGAGGGGTCGCAGAAGAAAAATATTCTCATACATCTCTCCTCTATTATTTTTAAAACTTTCGAGAAATCTTGTGCATCATTTTGGAAGTTATGGTCGAAATGGTGGAATGACTTTATGGGCGTTCGGGTCAGGCCCACCATTTAAATGTTAACTTCAGATCAATATATCTTCATGAAAACTTCTGAATTGGCTATTTCCACAGTTTTATAAAATGATCTCCATATTGTTCTATATATAATGTAAAAATTTGAGCTTCATTGGGCTTGGTTTCTAGGTCCCACATTTGTTTGATGGGCCTTAGGCCCATTATGCTTTCTCCAGAAAAGTTCTGCATTCATCCCCAAAAATATCCATCTTCCATTGCGATTCATCCATCAATCCTAAAAGAAAAAATTTTCCAAAAAAATTGATCAATCATATCACAAAATATAAAATTCATAAAATGAATATTATTTTGTTCACAAATAGATGAATTATTGGGCCCAAATTTTCATTTTAAACAAGAATTGCATTTGAGATGAGAAATGAAGTTAAATTTCTATAATGCACTAAAATTAATGTTTATGGAATTTGGAACATATTATTATTAAAATATTAACAATGAATATTAGCCTCTTTCAATGGCTCATTAGAAGTTCTCTTCGGTTATGCTGAGAGTTGTGCGCATTCTGGAGCTTCTTCAGCTCCAGCAGGGCAGTATCACAGTAGCTGACTATTCCTCGAGTTTCACCAACCTCGACCGGTACTCGATGGATACAGTCAGGGATCAGTACATCAGATCTCGGACCTTCGAGCAAGGTCTACGATGATACATCCGAGCTAGTGTCGTGCCTCTATGCATTTCGACTTATACTGGAGTGCTCGAGCGGGCTTTGGTGATCGAGAGCTTCTTGGCGGAGTAGAGACAGCCGACGGCAGTCAGAAAAAGGCAGACTGGTGCGGAGACCTCGGCAGCAGGGAGCTGGTGTCAGACATAGGGATCAAGATGTGAGAGACATCAGAGGAAGACCCAGGACAATAGATCGACAGCCCAAGGCTATCAGGCTGGATCCAATCATCCTAGGGAGAAGCGATTCTACGCATGCGACGGTAGGAGACATCTCGCTAGAGATTTCCCGACCCATCGAGCTCCTAGCAGGGAAGAGGTGGATGGACCACCGAGGCAGAGGCAGAGAGTGGATTAAACAGACCAACCAGGCGTTAGACGTGGAAGAGGAGCAGGGAGAGCTGCGGGTGGTGGCAGACGCTTTGACTTACTTCCACCACCACCCCTAGGAGGTCCGCACCAGGCTCAGGGAGCTGGGGGACAGAGGTGGGTACAACTGCATGCGGTCGAGGCATATGACTGAGGGGCTCTTGGGATGCTTCGAGGTACTATTTTTGTCTTTTCTACCTTAGTTGTCGTACTTATAGACATAGGTGCCAGTCATTCCTTCATAGCCACATGTCTTGTACGAAACCTCGAGATTTTAGTAGAACCGTTGACTTGATCCTTACACTTGGATACACCTACGGAAGGAGACTCGATAATCACACACCTTTGCAGACAGTTTAATCTTACCCTTGGAGGTGAGAGTTTCGGTTGGAACCTCTTGGTGGTAGCATCGAGGCCTTACGACGTCATTCTTGGTATGGATTGGTTATCTTCGTCCCATGCCCAGATTGACTGTTTTAGGCGAAGAGTGCGGTGTGTCTGCCATCATGGGATGAGGTTTTCCATTGTCAGAGAAAGGGAAACCCAGACAGCATAGAATGGGATTATGCATAGAAGGGTGCAGCCAATCACTCATAAGTTGGCCAGTCTTTCCCTCGGAGCAGTGGATGTTGTGACCTCTCAGTTCCTAGCAGTAGTGGCGGAGTATGTGGATGTCATTCTCAAAGATGTTCCAGGGTTACCTCCCCACCTGTAAATCGACTTTGGCATCAAATTACACCCCGGGACAGCACTAATTTCCTCATCAACATATCGGATGGCTCCCGCAGGGCTTCACGAGGTGAGGGTGTAGTTGTAGGATTTGTTGAGCAAGGGTTTCGTGAGACCCATCGTTTCACCCTAGGTGGCCCCAGTCTTGTTTTACAAGAAGGCAGACGGGAGTATGAGGTTGTGCGTGGATTACCGACGCGTGAACCAGGTGACAGTGAAGAACAAGTATCCACTTCCAAGGATCGATGACATTTTCAATCAGCTGATAGGGGCACAATGTTTCTCGATGGTTGAACTTCGATCAGGCTATCCCCAGCTACAAGTGTGGGATGAGGATATACTGAAGATGGCATTCAGATGCCTCTACGGTCACTATGAGTACTTGGTGATGCCTTTCAACGTGACGAACACCCCTTCAGTGTTCATGGGACTAATGAACCAGATTTTCCAGCAGAACTTGGACCGGTTCGTAGTGGTCTTCATCGACAACATCCTTGTGTACTCGGAGTCATAAGAGGAGCATGTGATACATCTGTAGATGGTTCTAGACGTACTTCGTGAGCACCAGCTTTATGGAAATCTCTCAAAGTTCCAGTTTTGGATTCAGGAGGTCCACTTTCTGGGACATGTCATCTCAGCAGATGGAGAAGTTGTAGACCCAACCAAGGTGGAGGCTTTGTTAGCATTGGATCCACCTTAGAGTGTGACAGAGGTGCAGAACTTCCTTGGGTTGGCAGGATATTACTGGAGATTCATTCCTAACTTCTCCTAGATTTAAGCACTGATGACAGCCTTGACAAGGAAGGGGCAACCCTTCGTGTGGATGGAGAAGTGTCAACAATCTTTCAAGTAGTTGGGATAGAGTTTGACGAGCGCCCCAGTCTTGAGATTTCTAGAGGAGGGTGTAGAGTACATAGTTTTCTACGACACATCAGGGACCGGGCTAGGTTGTGTCCTGATGTAGATGCAGGTAGTGATTGCTTATGGTTTGCGCCATCTTAGGCCACATGAGCAGAACTATGAGACCCATGATCTCGAGTTGGCAGCGGTAGTCTTTGCATTGAAGATGTGGAGACACTACCTCATGGGTGAGAAGTTTATCATCTACTCTGACCACAAGAGCCTCAAGTATATCTTCTCATAGAAGGATATGAATCTGAGGTAGAGGCGTTGGCTAGAGTTCCTCCAAGATTATGATTTTGAGATCATATATACTCTTGGAAAGGGGAACAAGGTGGAAGATGCTCTTAGCAGAAGGTCGAGCTCACAGCTGTTGAGTGAGGTGACACAGCAGTTAGCCATGTTGCAGTTATCCTTCTTGGATAGAGAAGATACAGCTTACCTACAATCGATGGTTGTCACCCCTCCATTCTTACAGCGAGTTATGGAGGCATAGCTTGGAGATGTCGACTATGTGGCCTTACGTGCTCAGTTATCCATAGGACATGCTCCTCATGGATATTCACAAGGTGGGTAGCACATACTTCTTTTCAAAGGATGCACTGTTGTACCAGTGGAATTGTAGGAGGAGGACCTAAAGGAGTTTCATACATCCCCATTGGCGTTGCATACTGAAGCGGCAAAGATATACCAGGATCTTCGATGACAGTTCTGGTGGTCAGGCATGAAGAAGGACGTAGAGGAGTTCATTTCTTGATGCCTTACGTGCCAGTAGGTGAAGGATGAGCACCAGTTTCCGGTGGGATTATCTCACCCCTGGAAGTTCCCGAGTGGAAGTGGGATGGAATATCGATGGACTTCGTGACGGGCTTACCACAGACATCCAAGGGACATGATTCTATCTGGGTGATCGTTGACAGACTCACCAAGCCGGCCTACTTCTTAGCTATCAGGGAGCAGAGTTCCGTAGAGAGCTTGGGACGCCTCTATGTGCAGGAGATAGTTTGGATTCATGGAGTCCCCTCGACAATAGTCTCGGATCGAGATGCATGTTTCACATCTCGGCTATGGAAGGGATTTCAGGAGGCTTTCGGGACTCAGCTATGCTTGAGCACAGTGTTTCATCCCCAGACAGATGGTTAGATGGAGATGACTATTCAAGTTCTGGAGGATACGTTGCGGGCCTATATCTTGGACTTTGTTCGTAGTTGGGAGGACCACATACCACTGGTGGACTTCACGTACAATAATAGCTACCACTCCATCATTGGTATGACATCGTTTGAGGCCTTGTATGGGAGACCCTGTCGGTCACCACTTTACTGGACCGACCCCGGAGAGTCAGCAATCATGGGTCCAGAGTTGGTGCGAGCTACCACTGAGAAGGTGCAGATCATCCAGGAGCAGATGAATACTGCACAAAGATGGAAGAAGTCTTATGTTTATAGACGACGAAGACCTTTGGAGTTCGAAGAAGGAGACCACATCTTTCTTCGGGTCTCTCCTCAATGAGGGTTAAGGAGATTTGGACGAGGCGGCAAGCTATCTCCGAGGTTCATTGGACCTTTCCAAATACTGTGCAGAGTTGGTGAGGTGGCATACCGACTAGCTATACCACCACATTTGAATAGGTTACATGATGTCCTCTATGTGTCACATATGAGGATGTACGTGCATGACCCATCGCACGTCATCGACTGAGGTGAGCTGGACATCGAGGATGGAGCAACTTTTGGTGAGTACCCTGTGGAGATTGAGGATCGGCATGAGAGGATACTTCATGGGCGATCGATTCCCTTGGTGCGCATCCAGTGGTAGCACATGAATCTTTAGGAGAGCACGTGGGAGTGGGAGGCCCAGATCCGTGCCTAGTACCCACATCTTTTTTAGTAGCCTTTGTTTTGGATTTTTGGGGACGTAAAGCCCCAAGGTGGGGAGAATGTAATGTCTCAGATTTTTTTTCCATGTATTATTTTTAAATATTATATGGGATTATTAGGAGACCAGGCACATAGAGGGAACCTCATTTCGAGGCCCGGTGAGCTCAGAACAGTGGTGTGAAACATTTTAAGTTAAGTGAGTCAGCACTCGCGCGCGGTTGTGGAAGTTTCCAAACGGATGCTCGGATTAAAAATCTGAGGGAACCATTGCATCTGGGATGAAGACTTTACCCAAGAATGATCCTAACCTCAACTGGAGCGGGTCGAGGGAAGTAGTTAATTTTTGGACGTTTTTAGTAAAATAAAAATAAAATAAATTTTTTAATGTTTATTTTATTTTTATGGAAACATATGCTGCAGTGCAGCGACAGGGCATATGTTTTAATTTTAAATTCCATGTCATAATGGATTAAAAATAGTAACATGACTCATTAATGCCGCAGCGTAACAGAACGTTGAACCATGCTTCCCTTTTTAATGGGTTAAGCGTTTTGGTGGTCGTTGACGAATTTTTGAGAGAAATCTATGGAGGATCCACGGGAGAGCTGGAGCAAACCCACAACGACGAACGATGATGGATCGAAGTTGAGGATCATTGTGCCAATGAAGTTGGAGGATCTTGACGACAATGTCCACATGAAAACTTCGTCGGCAATCGATCTCAGTTGAGGTAGGGGTTTGTTATTTGAATTCTTTTCCCCGTTTTTTATTTTTGAACGATGAACGCGGATCAAACATGAACAATTTGATCTATGGATTCATTTGTTCTTACGGGAGGGTTTTATCAAGATGATTCAAGGAATTGATCCATGTTGAATTGTTGTTGTTGATTTCTACTTCATTTAATCCTATTAATAGGAGAAGATCAATGTTGTGACGAACGACAGCGGAGGTTCGTTCCTCAAATTTTGTTTTATTGGATTTATTCCCCTTTTCTTTCATGTGTTCTTTGCGTTCTTCATGGGGTGATGAACAACGGATCATTGCGCGTCCGTTTTTTGACACAATGATCCCAAATAAGAGAGTCGACGCCACAGCGACCTTGCGTAGGTGCGATGACAATGGCGGACTATGGATCGAAGTGAATCGGGAAGGACCATTCTTCAAGTGTTCTTCGCGTGGGAAGATTAAAACATGTTTTTGGAGCCGATCAGAGGCCTGAAAACCCTGGAAGAGGCTTCATGGTGTCGGGGTGACCAAAAACTGAAGGTTTTGTGGCGGTCGGATGGTCGTATCGATAATCAGGGAAGCACAGGAGGCGCGCCGACGAAGAGCGTCGTTTCTGGAAATTTCCAAAATACATGGCGTGTAATTCTGGAGAACATGCCGTGTAGTGAGGGCGGTGGCTAGGGTTTCAGGGGTCAGAGAGGAATCACATGGCGTGTGACCCTATTCACATGGCATGTTATACTTTCCTTGAATCTCAGCATGTATTTTGGGAAATACACGGACACAGGATGGAGTACATGATCGTGCACTCCATCACATGGCCAGGCTAGGCTAGTAACGCGGGTCACCCCGTGTGCCAATTACATGGGTTGGAGTACATGGGTTGATGACCGTGTATGGGCACATGACCGGTGTACACGGGGCTAACCCCAGTCACTCGGACACAGCATGTACATTGTACTACACGCTGTGTACTCAATTTTCTATATGACCAGCCTTACAACATGGGCCATTGTACACGGGCATAAATCGGGGTCAGAGAACACGGTGTGTAACTTTTCTACATGTTGTGTACTTTTTGGAAAACGGCATGGTTCTCTTGTTCACCGTATCTTGGACATATTTCATTTGGGTTAGTTCCCCTTCTTCTAATTCCCCTGAAGGTCAGGCATCATTTCCTTCTACAGGAGTATGATCCCTTCAGGAGGACTTTCTGTGATTGAGTCGGCATCCCTTCAAGAGGCCCAGAGTGATATCCTTTATCCAATCCTAACCCTAGGTAGAGTCAAGCATTGACATGAACAACTCTATTGGGAATTGATCCTCTACCTAGCTGGTGAATCCGGATGAGTCGTAGTATCCTCCATGGCCCGGCAGTGATCCTCATCTGTGTATCATGATCTTTACCACTCAGGAGTGTGTCTCCCGTAATGAGTACTTCTACCTATCATGGTCATTCCCAATCAGAAGTGTGTCTCCCATAATGATTTCATCTATCTCTCATGGCGGTTCCTGACAAACAGTACTTCTTGGACGAACGTCATCAGAGCTACCATACTCGCGGAGTATGTTCTCCCGGAACAAGTGCTTTGTGGAATCTTTGAAATGAATCCCTAACGGGGTATGTGGCTGTGTGACTTGACCCTGGACTACGGGTCTGATATTTGAGTATATATAGATTGTGTTTCAGTTGCTATATGTGGAAATATACTTTATGTAGATGATTGTACCTTTACTTTGTGTACTTCTTTGTGGTTTTTGGGGTCCTCTACTGAGTATTGTTACACTCACCCCTGCATTGGCTTTGCCCGCACGTGTCATGTCTTGTGCAGACGAGAAGCCTTTTAACAGAGTCCAGGGTGGGCTAGGACAGGAACGAGCTTTTTGAGTTCCCTACAGGACAAGGCATTCATACGACTATGAGCAGCAGTCCCAGTACCTTTTGTGTTTACAGGTTGGACTTTGTAGTTTTCAAACTTTTGTTTTGGTGGGCTTGTATTCTAGACCAGTTTACTTTCAATACTTTACCTTCCATCGTACTCTGTTGGTTGGGTTTAGTTGTATGCACTCATTTTGTTCCTTAGTGTTTTTACATTTCAGCATTTGTGGGATTGGAGATGTGTGTGTGTGTACAGTTACTTAGGTAATGCCTCCCATGATTAGTAATATGCCTACTCGGTGCTAGTCACCAGCCCCTGGCCTATTGGAGGTGGTCTTGGGGAGTCACGGTGCGGACCCCACTGGGATGGGTTGTGACAGCCTCAAATACTTAAGGATAGTATTTACTTCCATCCAATGGTGGTCACCTAGACCATCTTGATTTCTTCCTACCACACATAATACATAGGTGAAATCTAACCGAGTACATATCATGGAATACATGACTGAACTTATCATTGTTGTGAATGGAATAATTTATATTATATTTTTTTCCTCATGGGTATAAGGACATATTTTCTTGGAAATATGAATTCCATGTGATATTGGAAATAATATCCTCTTGGATTTTTCCATACTGAATCTCTTCAGTATATTTTCAATGTATGTACTTTGGCTTAGGCTAAGAAACCTCTTGAATCTATCACAATGGATCTTGATCCCAAGAATATATTCTATCTCTCCCTAGTTTTTTGTGGAAAATAATTTAATAAACCATGACTTAACAAACTATAAGACTGGTATATCATTTCCTATAAGTAATATGTCATCAACATATACTATTAAGAAAGTGATTATACTCCCACTAAACCATTTTTATACATAAGGATCACATTCATTCTTTATAAAACCAAATTCTATTATGGATTCATCAAAATTTATATTCCATGATTTGGATGTTGTCTTTAATCCATAAATGGATTTTTTCAACTTGCATATCTTATTGGCATCTTTTCGAGTCACAATCACTTCAAGTTTTGTCATGTAGACATATTCTTGAAGGTTCCCATTAAAGAAGGTTATTTTGACATCAATTTTTCAACTCTCATAGTCATGGTAATATGCAATGGTAAGTATAATTCTGATGGAATTTAACATTACAACTATTGAAAAGGATTCATTGTAGTTAATACCTTGACACTTTTTAAACCATTTTTCAACAAGTTGCATCTTATAGGTACTGACTTGTCCTTCTATGTCCAGTTTCTTCTTGAATACCCATTTAAAGACAATGGGCTTTAAATCCAATGTAGTATCTGCTAAAATATAGATATGGGTTTGGTATATAGAATCCATTTTATAATTCATGTCTTATTTCCACTTGGAAACATCTCTTCCACTTATTACATCCATGTAGGTTAGTGGATCATTATTATCAACTAATAATGAGTCAACATCCTTGGAAACTAGAAAACCATAATGTTATGGTTCTCAAAACTCTCATGTACTCCTACATAGTAATTTTTTATTTGGAACAGTTTCTTCTACCATGAGGCTTTGTAGAATATGATCCTATAACTACTCTTGTATTCCTTGAGCCTCAGCTTCATCGAAGATTTTATCTCTCCCACTATCTCTTTTGGATATGTCATACCTCTCAAAAAATATGGTGTGTATTTCTACTACAACCTTTTTGTCTAAGGGGTTGTATAGGTAGTATCCCCTTATTTCCTTATGCTATCCTATAATGGTACACTTTGTGCCTCCAGGTGTAAGTTTGTTACCTGAAGAGGCCTTGACAAATTCTTTGCTTCCCCACAAATGTAAATTCGATAACATTATTTTTCTTCCACTCCAAAATTCATATGGTATAACATTTATCGATTTGGTTAGGACATGCTTTAGTATGTGTTTTGTTGTTTATAATGCATTTCCCCTAAAGGATAATGGAAGAATCACATGACTCATTGTTGATCTCACCAATTCCAATAAGGTGTAGTTACTTCTTTATCTTACACCATTCCACTAAGGCATGTAAGGAGGAGTGATTTGGGATAGGATTCCAAACTCTTGTAAGTAATCAATGACATATTGATTAAGATATTCTCTACCACGCTCTGAATAGAGATTCTTAATCTTCTTACCAAGCTGGTTCTCAACTACAATCTTGTATTCCTTGAATTTTTTAAAATAATCTGACTTATACCTCATTAAGTAAATATATCAATATCTAATAAAATCATTAATAAAAGATATTATATATGAGTACCCACCCCATTATTCAACGGGAAATGGTCCACAAAAATAGGTATAAACTAATTCAATAATCTCTTTAGCCCTTTAACCTTTCCCAATAAATGGGGCTCTGGTCATTTTTCATTGTAAACACGTGTAGCATTCACTAAGTGGTTTTAGTTTGAAAGAATATAAAAATCCTTCTTGATGTAATTTTTTCAATAATTTTTCATTTACATGATCTATCCAATGATGCCAATGTTGGGTGTGGTATGATTCATGTGAAGTAACTTTGTTATAGAGTTCCATTAACTGGTTCATGTAATCCAACACATAAATAATATTATGTAAATGTGTCTTGCCATATAAAATGCTATATTCGTAAAATAAGAAACATTTATTTACAAATTTTAAAATGAATCCATATGTATATAGTCTGGATACATAAATAATGTTTTTTTAAACTGAAGTCACATAATAAAAACCCTTTAAAATCAAGATCATTCTGGTCGGTAATGTGAGGAGGTATTCCATGAAAGATACAAATTTTTTTTAGCTCTATGGAATTATCATAGAGCTACCTACCTTCAGCTAATTTTTTTTGAGTATATTTGGTTCTTGAATTTGAATACATATGTGAGCTACATAAGCTATATCTAAAACCCAAGTTGTAGAAATAGATAAATTTCACTCGATAAAAAAACACCTAAAGCTTCCCGTTAAATCTTTGGATGGGTGAAGTTTTTCTTCCAGTGTCCCTTATTTACACATGATAAATAAATAACATATTATACCCTTTCTTTCCCTTTGATCTTATTCTTTGTGGAAGGGTCTGAAAAATCTTTCGAATTAAATATCTTTTCTTTCCATTTCTATTTGTTCACCATAAAGATAGAATTTTTCTCACAATTAATATCATTATCTACTTGGAAAATGAAGATAAGAATATATGGAAGAGACTTCTCAATGTTGTTCATATAAAAATTCACAATAAATCAAGAGAATATTTGAGGGAGTGATTCTAGAATGAGATCGGTTTCCAGTTATTCTGGTATTTTAAACCCTAGAACCTCTAGGTGATCAATGTAGCCAACGATCTTGACTATTTGAGGCCTAGATGGGGCACAATCCTCAATCTTACTCTAAAATAGTTCCTTGGAAATTTCAAATTGTATCTATCTAGATCTCTCCTAGTAAAGACCATAGAGGTGCTCAAGCATTCTATACACATCCATGTTTTCTGGAGACTTTATGAGTTCACTGGACATAGATGAAAGCATCAAATATTGAACATCAAACACATTTTTCATATATTTTCCATATACTAGGAACCCTTCATCTCTTGACTGTTGATAAGGCGGATCAGGCATTGATGAGTCTAGCACATAATATCTCTGTTCATGGTGTAGAACAGCCCGAAGGCATCTAAACCAATCCTAGAAGTTACTTCCAGTTAGTATATTTTATTTATCCAATGTTGATCATATGGATAGTGTTAATTATGATATTGTAATTTAATTATACAATTAAAAGAGAATAGTATTAGTACATTAATTGATTACAAATTTTGTGAGAAACAATAAATTAATTGATTTTATTAAATCTCTTACTATTTTATGAAGTCTCACTAGAACTCACCATTAAACGTGAAATGTTTAGTTTCTAAGATATTCTAGTGGAAATGGTCCATATTCCCATTCTCATAACCCCCCAAAAGGGTTGGTCAAGATATTTTGAAGGTATTTAGGTTGGAAAATCTTTTCCAATTGTGGGCTTGCATCTCCTTGATCTGTTGAGTGGACTCCCAAATAAAGAAATCATGAATTGGATTTTCTCAACACTTTCATTCAAATTACACAAAGTCTTGTAAGGTATACTCCTCTTGATGTAAAATCGTTAATTCAACCTGAAACCTTTATAATAACTCCCCCTTTTTAAAGTAAGTGTCCCAACAAGGGTTGTTCAAACACATAGTTCTATTGAATTTTGTTCCTAATTAAGTAACATAAGGGATAGTATGACTTAATATTAGATTGAAGGATTTAATTTTATTATGCATAAATTTTTATCTTGTTTTATACATTACATGTCTTATAAATATTTAAGTAGATGTTTACTTAATTAGTTTACCATGTTTGGATAAAACATTTATGCATGATCAATTTTATTTAAATTATGTCTTTTCATAATAATTGATTCATTTATGCGATCCTGATCTTTCATTAATAAATATAATTTTAATTCATTAGATTAAAAATAATTAATTAATTAATTAAATGACCTGATAATGAGCTTATCTAATGGTTTATTTAATGAGAGGATATTAAATCAACCTATATCCTAAGGGAAATAACTCACTATGCCTAACATAGTATGAGCTTCAAAATTTCACATATCCACCTATGTATCACTGAATTGGCATCATAATGGTTCTATCTTGAATCATCTCCATGAACCATGGGATGGTCCATTAATTAAAAATATTTATTACTCACACTCAGGTGAGGGGAACCAAAGGATTAGTTAAAGGAAATTACATAAATATCCTTTGACATATAGTTTGTACATAATAATTGAGGGAGGGATGAGTAACATGACATCGTTTAATTTAATTTTAAATAATTTCAAAACCATGCAATAAATTTAATTTAATAAATTCCAACACATACATAGATCTTGGTAAAACTCATGGTCGGTCATACATGAAATGAATATGGAAAAAGTAACTATCTAGCATTCATTACTTTAATCATTATTTATTACTAAGATAAAAATACATGTCTTAATTAATTATTTAACTAATTAATTACCTTTTATCTTAATGATCATCCAAACTTAATTGTACATACCCATCAATTTGGAATTCGTGGAAAATAAATGGAAGAACCATTAATGAGATATTTATTACAATATGTTAATTGAGCATTTAAAATTCATTAAAACCATTATTAAATTGTCAAATACACAATAGTGTTATAATCAATAAATAAGGTTTTAATAATGCACTTTTTCATATTTAATGAAATTTTAATTTTGTCCATTAATGGGAGACTACATGATGTGTACATCCAGCTACCAGCCATGTACCTCAGTTATTGTATATCCAAGTCATGCATCTGGGGCTTTGGCATGTCATCTCGTCCAGACTATGCAGTCTGTATATGCTAACTACACACCTTGTATCTGCTTATCGTGTGCCAGGATGGCCCGGTCAACACATGTTGTGCAATAAAAGAAAACCGGGATTTTAATTTCTCAGTTTATCTAGATACAATGCACATGGGTATACATTGTGTGTTCCTACTGCACGCCGTGTAACCCATATTTACCGGCTAAATATTTGGAACTTTTTGATGGAATCTCCATCCATTATTCATTTTTTATTAAATCTCTAAGAAAATTAAATATTGAAAGAACATGATTAATATATCAATAATCTATTAATTCAAATCGTATTAAGGAATGAATAACATGAAATGAAAATCTAGCAATGATTGCGCATAAATCAACAATAAAATAAATAAATTTAAATTTAAATATGGCCTCTTTGATATCACTTGTGGGTTCCATGCACAACCAAAGTGTTATGGTAGAGGGAGATATATTAAAATTTATTTTAGTAATCATTTCCCTAAACCAAGAGATAATATCTTTCATGTCATATTTACAATTAATTTATCTAATATCTGAAGAAATAAATACCTAGGCTTGGGTACATTCATCGTTGATGATTTTTTATCATCCAAAAAGTCTCTTTAAAATTGATTCTGTTGAACTTTTGAGGATCCAAGGGTAGAATCCATCTAAAGGTGATCCACAAATGCTCCAATGGTCTCCGAGCAATGCCACTCATTCTTCTGGTGATAGTGTGGTGAATAGAATGTCTTGCGTTATTCATTCCTAATCACTCATTCTTTGGTCTTGGATAAAATATCACATGGATTTCTTATTATTGAGAGGTAGAGAGGAGGAGGAGTCAATATAGAATTAGTTGTGTGGAACAATTCTCTATTCCTAAACTTGGAATTTGTTTCGAATTAATTACACAATAGACATAACCTTCTATTTATAGAGTTGGGATTTTGGCTACAAAATTTTATTGCATACTAACCATTAAATATGATTACAACCATTAATTAAATACCATTACACATAATAATAACAATATTATTATTTTATGGTGTTCCAACATTCACAAAATGGATAAATAATATTTACCGGCTCATAAATAAATATTTTTATCACCAGACACGGTCTTGGTCCATTTGAACTCCTCTGGAATTTATTGAACACCCAAATAATTATTTTATTCTCTTAAATAAATATTTTATTCACAAACTAATAAATATATATTTATTAAATATTTAATAACATGAATAAATATATTTTATTCCCAATTTGGTGAATAAATATTTATTTACTTTACACAATTAATATAACATGAATAAAATTATTCCCCATTCTTGAAAATAATATTTTTTCCACTAATTTAATTCAAATAAAAATTAATCAATACCAATAGAAACACTTAGTGTGTGAATCTCTAAGATTATTTCTTATTATCATTAGGCTGGAATGCCGAAAGTCTAAGATTTATATATAACAACAGGTTAAGGCACCCAATAGAATGAACCTAAATTCACAATTATGGAAACTACATTCGAATTATCACTATGTAATATAATCCCTTTATCACAGTATCTCATCAACTAGGTTTCATGACGGTTTCATTAACCTATATGCTCAATACATCATTATTTGACTATTTTAAATAAACTCATTCTTACACTATGTCCATGGAATTTAGGGAGATAGTTATATTTCAATAAAAGAGCTGAGATATCAAATTTCAATAAGATGGAGGGGGAAAATCCTTCCTTGATCTTTCCATTAATAACATGTCATTCGTGACACACCCAAAGTTCCCTATAATTTCAAAAGTGGAATGGTGACTATTGTCATATAAAAACTCCACCAATAGTAGTTGATCCTCCCAACTATGGACAATTTCCACCATGTAAGCTAATAGAATATCCTCCAAGACCAGAATGGTCCACTCAGTCTGGATATTAGTATGGGGTGAAATTCCTAACTCCAACATAGTTGAGTCACAAAATATTCCAGAAATCCCTTCCATAATAGAGATCTCAGGGTAGCATCATGTTCAGAAATGATTGTTGAGGGAACTCCATGGAATCAGACTATCACTTGAATATAGAGGCATCATAAGATCTCAACTGAACTTTTCTATCAGATAGCTAGAAAGTGGGTCGAATTGGCGAGTCTGTTTATGATCAACCATATAGAATCATGTCCCCTAGACGTACATGGTAACCCCATCATGAAGACTATGTAAATCATATCCCACTTCTACTATGGAACCTCAAGTGGTTGAGATAAACTTGCTGAAAATGGGTACTCAGCATTCACTTACAAAAAAGTAGGGAATCAATAGATAAACTTTGCAACTCCATTCTTCATCTATGGACACTAAAACTGACATCATAGGTCCTCGTATATCTTTTCCACAGTTGGATTTACTTCCAAAGGAGTATTATGAGACTCTCTTAGAACCTTCTCCAAAAACATCGTGGGTACCATTGTCTATCCTCTAGATATAACAACACTCTCTCCTCATTAAAATCAATTGTGAGCATGTCCATTGAATATCTATGTATGTAGGTTCTCACATTTGGAATTCCCATGTTGCACCTTCATGACATGATGTAAAAGTGGAGGGGTAAGAAACATTTAATAAAGGTAATATTCTCCTTCCCCATCCACAAAGGATAACTAAAATGAGGCCAACTACTCTGATGCCTCACTTAGTAACTATGGACAAGGTCTCCTACTAAGATCATAAGATACAATGTTCCTGTTACCAAGTGTATAGGCAATCTCAAAGTCATAATATTGGATGAACTCTAGCCATCACCTTCATCTCAAGTTAATATCCTTATGAGAGAATATATACTTGAGACTCTTATGGTCAGAATAGATGATAAACTTCTCACCTATCAGGTAATGTCACCACATATTCAGTGTGAAGACTACCACTACCAACTTAAGATCATGGGTCTTGTAGTTCTTCTCATGTGATCTCAACGAATGTGAACCATTAGAAATCACTTCCTACCTCATCACCAGAACCCAACCAAGCCTGGTCTCTAATGAATTAAAAAACACCATGTACTTGAAACCCTCCTATGATAATCTCAAGATGGGAGTGCTCATGAATCTTTTCCAAAACTCCTAGAAAACATGCCGGAACCTCTATTCCATATGAAAGGATATCCCTTTCAGGTATTATCTTTAAAAGGTGTTGATATCCTAGAGAAGTCATGTATAGATCTTCGATAGTATCCTGAAAACCCATGAAGTCTCTGCAACTCTATCTCTATCTTAAGTGGTTTGTAAGCTAACACTTTTTTGACCTTCATTGGGTCCACAACCACACCATCTATTGAGATAACATGTCCCATAAATTGGAACTCTTGAATCCATAAATAGAACTTTGAGAGACTCATGTGAAGCAGTTTTTCTCAAAGTACATCCAGAACCACCATCAAGTGTATCACATTATCCTCCTCAGACACCGAGTATACTAGGATATCATCAATGAATACTACCAAAAACCAGTCTAAGAAATGATGAAATATTCAGTTCATGAGTCCCATGAATACTATTGGGTAGTTAATCACACCAAAGAGAATCACTAGGTACTCATAGTGACCATATAGACATCTGAAAGTCAACTTCATTATATCCTCATCATGTACTCTCAACTGGTAATAGCCTAGTTTAAAGTCAATCTTTGAGAATGATAATGACAATATCAAATGATTATAAAGGTTATTGATCCTTGGTAGTTGATAATTTTCCTTTAAAGTTACTATCTTTATGAAATAATAATCCACAAAAAAACCTTAATCATCCATTCACCTTCTTGGTAAACAAAACTGGGGCTTCCTAGGGTGAAACATTGGGTCTGAAAAATCCCTTCATCTGTAAGTCCTCAAACTATACCCTCATCTCATGAATCTATATGGGATCCATATGATATACTAGTACAAATATTGGGTTTTTCCTTGGTTGTAGATCAATAAATAATTACATCTCTTGACGGATATATAATGACGCAAAAATTTTTTAAAATGAATTTTGTTTCCTAAATAAATATTTGTTACATATTATATAATATCATACACATAAAAAGTAAATAGAAACCAAAAAAATTATATCTTTAATAATGGTAATTACATTAATCATCCATGAAACCAATTAAAATTTCAAATAATACAACTCGATAAAAAATATAAAATAGAATAGTTAAAATGGGAAAATATGGATCTACCTAATCTACTAGAATTATTAGTCCCATGGAAAACACTATTTAAATAAATCAAAATATTTTTAAACCAATAAAAACATATGAAAATGAAAATATAACCCTAAGAGAAATTATAGTTAATTTTGAGTAAAACAAATAAGTGGAATATAGAGTATAAAGGGAAATGTGATCATTGGGATTCGACTATTATATGACCAATGGTCAATATGATGGTTGGAAAATATACCCTTGGTTGATAATTTTACTATTATGATTAGTTTTTATAACCAGTAATGATAAATTATAATTGATACAAATAGGGGAATCAATGGACTCACCTTGTAGAGTCATCTCGTTTGAATCCAATTTTTCAAAACTTGGGAGGGAGGGAGCATCATTGGGGTTATCTCTTATCCAAGCCTAATTTGATATTCAACAAGATAAGATTTAATGAAATCACCTATGGGAGAAGTTCAAGTTAGTGGATATTATCACATAGTCTATGCTAGCCGAGCCACCCCATGAAACTACCACTATTTCATACCTTACCCTTGCGGTGTATATGTGTGTAATAAGGGGTTACCTGTACATAACATAGTGTAAAGTACATTACATAAATAAAATGTTTATTCCATAAATTCATCTTAATAATAGTTTTTTGGTAAATTTTTTTTAACTAGGATGAATTTGATAATTTTATTTTTGGATACAAATAAAATGTGATTTTATTTTCTAGAAAATATCTATATTTTTTAAACCAATGTATTATTAATAGTAATTCTTTTAATGAAATATTATTTTAAATTTTTTTATTTAAACAATAAATGATAAAATAATTTTATTAAATCCCAGGAAATTTTTTATAAGTGTCAAAAATTTGATTGTGCCTTAAAAACTGCTATTTTAAAATAAATAAGGTTTTTTAATTTTAAAAATTAAAGTTATCATACTTAGATAATTTTTCTAATAAAATAAACTTCATTTTTTAAATCATCGTGTAAAAATTTATTTAGGGAGAATTTATGGGAACTTTCTAGAATACATAATTTTTTTGTGAATAGTAAAAATATATAATTTTTGAGTTTTAGTATATTTTTTGACATCATATTGATGTCATAATGACTTAATAACTAATTAAATAGAATCCACAACCTAAAAATGTTATTTTATTAATATTAATTATTTTAATAGATTAAATCAATTTTTAAAAATAAAATTGACTTCCTAAAGTCTAAAAAGAAATATTTAATTTTTGAAAATATTACTATGTAGAATCTTCATTTTTCATGCCAAAAGAAGTATTTAAAAATAAATTCTATTTATAGTGGATTGAAATAACATAAAATATGAACCAAATGTAAAAAAAACATGACAAAAACCCATGGGTAAGCCAATGGTTTTTCATTTTCCACAACCTAGTTTTCCAAGACCTATATTTGAAAATTATTAAACAATTACTCCCCTTATCCTATAAATTCCAACCCATTTCTCTATTTTCATTCACTCCCAATCCATAATCCACTAATTTATGGTTATTTTTTCTTCCCAATGAGTTCCCCCAAGGTGTCTTCAATCCCCAAAGGTTCCATCCACATGTTTGAGGAATAAATCTTCAAGGAAAGGGAAATATTTACTTCTCTTTTCCATTTATGTCCGATTTTCATGCGGTATATCTTCCAATTTACAAAAAAAGTTCTTTTGTACACTCAATTATACTCCATTACTGTAGCTATAGTCTTTTATGAATTAGATACCCTTTCCCCTCTCATTTTACACTTTTCTAAAACCATATTTTATACCCATCATGTTGCCGAATTTACTTCTCAAAATTTCTCTCCCATCCTAATGAAATTTTATTTTATTTTCATTATGTGGATACCCAAACCTTTTTATTTTCCAGGTATATTCACCTTGATTTAATAATGATCCTTTTATTTGGTTATTTCACATATGAAATCCATATTTCCTTTCATGGTATAAAAATGACGCAATTATCATTTCATTAAACTCTCCTATATGCCATGATTTTGATAAGAATCGCGATATTTATTTTCCACAAGTTATTACGGAAATAATTTATTATGATCTATTTGGATCGTATGAAACTAATACATTTTAATGGTGCACCCAGATATACTTCAAATTCATTTGGTGAATAATTTAATCTATATGTATTACATGTTTTATGATACCTTGGTTAATAATCTTGGTAATTTTTTTATGAAACCTTACTGATAAACCTTGGTGATATGATTATAAATGTATAATTTAAATGTTATAGCATCATTTCGATGTTATGATTTGTATTATTATGTTACGTCTCCTGTTCATTCCTTATTTTTATGTCTCGTGTTTTTATTGATATGTCGCAAGATCTAATTCAATATGTATCTCTTTATTTTTCCCTTATTGGGATTCATGCTCACCCATTACATTGATGTATGTCCCCAAGATATGAGATGTGGTAAATGTAACCTATAATGAACCCATGAAGATTAATTTCAAGTTGTTTTATAGGTATTTTTAAGATGTGTGTCCCATGATATTTCTAATTATTTTATATACTCTTTTATGAAATACATTATTGGAGTATCCATGGTGAGACTGGGAACATAGTATACCTGTTTAGTTGGTGAGTTTTTTTCACTTGTTGTTCATTATGATTTAGCATGCTTTCATTACTTTTGCATGAGAGGCTCTAGGGAGGATCCTATTAAGTATACTATTATACTCACCCTACATATATACAACTATTGTTTTTAGGTCATGTGGAGCAGGTTGGAGATCAGGCTGGTTACTACTAACTTGGGGTTGTGAGAGCTATTTTGTGATTTGTGGTCTCCATTTTATTAATTCCTTTTGGTACTTTCAGTTTTCCATTTTCAGTTGTAGTAGTCCTTGCATGATAATACCTAAGTTTATTTGGGTTTCATTTTATATTTAAGTAACATTTGGATTTGGTTGGGGTCTATCATATCTCTCTCTTTCTCATGTGTTCTCGTAGAGTGTAATGTCTCCCGTCTGTGTGACTATTATACCCTTGGTGCTTGTCACTAACCCGGGGCCTACTGGAGGCGGGAATCGGGTGTCACTATCTCCCTTCTCACATTGTCGGCCATATATGGGTAAAATTTTGGGGAGGGGTCATGAAAGAGTGGTATCAGGTCTCTAGTTGAGGGATATGATGGTGTTTATAGTTAGGAATAGGTGAGGTTTCATGGGTTGGTAGGGAAACAGTGTTCGTCATGTTTAGAAAGTGTTATAAACATTGGAGACCGACTGAGACATAGGTTTTTATGGACCCCTGTGGTCTACCACATGGAACTTTATGTTTACAGTGGATACTAAACGAGGTGATACTTAATGTAGGGTAGAGACATAGGAAAGAATCATATATCATTCTTCTCTACACCTGTGTTTGAATGGGTACACCTTGGGATAGGTTAACCTAAAATAAATAAATGAAAAAATTAAGTAAGTTTGAGTCTTCAATATTCCAAGTTTAGGATCTCTAACTATTTTTTATTTTGAAGGTATAAATCCAAGTCGATGCCCTCATCAGGTTCATGGAGAATATTTCTAGCAGGATATGCTAGCTGATCTCCACAGAGTAGAGGTAGATGAATATTCCACATGGAGGATAACACTCCAAGAGTTTTAGTTCCATAGTTTAAAAAAGTATGAGGGCTCCATTTTAGATGCAATCACAAAAGACTGGTTTTAGGATGTTGAGATAGATTTCAACTCAATCTGTGCTCAAAAGGAGAATTGGGTATCATTGGTTGTAATGATGCTGCATGGGGAAACAAGTAAATGGTGGTTCTTGTTCCTCAGAGATCAAGAGGAGTTGGAGATATCAAGGGAGGAGTTCTGAGACATTTTTAGAGTTGATTTTCTTTCTTCCACCATGAAGTAATCTAGTCTCCATGGGTTGATTCCCCTTCAATAGGGGAGCTCCAGTGTGTGAGAGTTTAAAATCGATTTTAGGAACCTTTTAAAATATTCTTCAAACATGTTTCTAGATGAGGAGTCTAGGGAACGCATTTCAAGGAGTCTTTTCATCTATAGATCTAGCATCAGGTTACCACGTTTATGTAAAATACATATCTTGAGGTGGTTTCAAGTGTATAGGTCATCGAGATAACTTTTTCCAGAATCGGATCTTCATGAGATGGGATTTGTCAGGATTCTTCATGAAGGGGAGATGTGGTCCAGGGTTCCCGGTTTTCCAAGAAGAAGAGTTTTTGTTTGGTCAAGGGTAGGTCCCAGCCCTCAGTATTACATTTCTCTAGGTTTAGTGTCTCTTAGGCCTATTCCAAGGGATCTGGTGCTTTTTTTTATGGAGGCCGAGGTCATCAGAAGTGAGAGTGCTCAAACATTCAGATCGGTCATCGTGCACCATATGTTCCGCTCTAGGTTCCTCCATTGAGGCATTTCTAGCCATTGAAGAAGCAGTAGGCTGAACTAGCTTTGGATCAGCAGAGAGAAGATAGAGCAGGCATAAGATAGCCCATGGATGCTGCCTGTCCTCTGAGAGTAGAGGGAGTTGTATTGGTGGTCTTCATCAGGGTCAGAGAGGTTGTGGAGTAGGTCTTCGTCAGCTTCTTTCTTTAGAGTTTCCAACGCCCAGAGAGCCAAACATCATTTTGGGTATGCTTTTTGTGTTTTCTAATTTGGTTTACACCATGTTTGACTCAAGATCGACACACTCCTTCATATCACTTACAATTTTCCATGTTTTGGGACTTGATGTAGAGATGCTTCTAGTGCCCTTAGAATTGACTATTCTAGTTGGAGGTTGAGATAACTTGTTTGAAGTATGTAGAGACTGTTAGCTATTGCTGGGGAAACAACACTCTTTGGTAGATTTCTTATTTTTATAGATACAACCATACGATGTCATCCTTGACATGGATTTTTTGTATTCCTTGTAGGATATTATGGATTTCTTCTAGAGGTAGGTGGTGTTCTTTGATAATGGTGGAGATCCAGCAGGGTTTGTTAGTGAGAGAAACCCTCGAATGTGTTAGAGGCATGGTCCTTCTTTGTCATCCTTTATGGATGAAATTTTGTTGATTTTTTCGAAGATTCAACAGTCGATGTTTCCCAAGGTCATTGAAGAGTATCTGTATGTCTTTCGAGAAGAGGTTTTAGCATTACCCCCTCAACAAGAGATCAAGTTCGAGATTGAGCTATAACCAGGAGTGTCTCATATCTCGGTGTATCTGTATAGGATGGCCTCCTCTTAGTTATGGGAGATACGTATATAGCTATATGGTCTATTGCAGTGTGGTTTTTTTAGTTGAGTGTGTCACCGTGGGGTGCACCCATTTTTCTTGTGTATAAGTTTGACAAAATTTTGTGGTTTTGTATCGATTATCATCCCTTGAACAAATTGATAGTGAAGAATAGCTATCCCCTTCCAAAGAGTGATGTTTTATTCGATAAAATGAATACTGTGAATTGGTTCTTGGAGATCGATTTTCAGTGTGGGTATCATCAAATGTGAGTGAAGGACGAGGATATTTCAAAGACCACTTTATGTTGTCATCATGGGAATTAAAAGTTCTTGGTGATTCCATTTAGTGTGAAAACTTCTCCAACTATGTTCATGGGGTTGATGAAATCAATGTTACATGTGTTACTAGATAAGTTCGTGTTGGTTTTCATTGATGAAATCCTTGTGTACTCTGTATCTGAGAAGGAGGATTAATAGCATCTGCATGCCGTTTTTGGAGTTCTTTGTCGACAACATATGTTTGGGAAGTTGTCGAAGTGTGGGTTTTGGTCTTGATAAGTCCATTTTTTAGGGCATGTTTTATCCCAATAGGGAGTAGCTATGGATCTGTCGAAGATAGAACCATTTGTGTCTTGGGTATCCCCCAATACAGTGGTTGAGGTCTAAAGTTTCCTGGGTCTAATATGCTATTACATGAGGTTAGTGGACAATTTCTCTCAGTTTTTGACTCCTCTAACAATGTTAACAGTGAAGGGTCTGGTATTTGTGTGGAATGATCAGTGTCATGCAGATTTCAAGTATCTAAAGAAGAATTTTTTCAGTGATCTGGTTCTTTGTCTGCCAGTAGAGGGAGTTCAATTTTATGTTTTCTATGATTCTTCACATCTTGGTTTAGTATAGGTTTTAATGAAGTAGAGATCAGTTGTTTCTTATGGGTATTAACGATTTTTTCCCATGAACCTAAGTTTTGCACTTATGATCTTGAGCTGGTGAAAGTTATGTTTTCTATGAAGTTGTGGATACATTACCTCATCGGAAAGATCTTTGTGGTTTTCAAAGATCATAAGAGATTGAGGTATGTTTTCTCCCAACACGACTTGATCTTGAAACAGTATTGGTGGATGGAGTTATTACAGGATTACAACTTCTAAATTTCGTATAAACCTGGTAAAGGGAATGTTGTAGCGGATGCATTGAGCAGGAAGTCATGTAGTGATGTATTATGTAAATCTGGTGATTCTTGGAGAGTGATGGAAGATCTTTCAGTGTTGTATCTGAATATGGGAGAAGTTGGGGGTAGAGGTTGTCTTTTCTAGATAATGGTGCAGTCATATCTAGTGTAGCAGGTAGAAGATTCCCAGTTGGGGGATCTTGAGGTAGAGGTCTGGAGAGACTGAGTTTTTTGTGGTGAATCCCCTAATGGTTGGTCTGAGGATGGACAACATCGAGTGTTATTTTAGGGAATTCTTTTCATTCTTTTGGATATGTGTGAGATGGTTGTCAGGGAGTTCCATGGTTCTCCTTTATAAGTACATTCTGGCATGAAAAAAAATTATCATGCCCTGAAAAGTCAGTTTTGGTGGCCTTGATTGAAGAATGAAGTTGTAGAGCTTGTGTCACGATGTTTGGTATTTTAGAAGGTGAAGGTTGAGCACTGTGTTCCCGGTGGTTTTTGAAGCCATTGGATGTTCCTAAGTGGAAGTGGGAAGACATATCAATGGAATTTGATACCATTTTACCTCAATCTCAGGGATTCTATGATACTATATTGGTATTAGTGGACCTCTTGACTAAATTATCCCACATAATAGAGATTAAGGATTCAAACAGAGTGGAGGTTTTGTCAAGGTAGTATCTGGAGGAGGTGGTGAGACTCCATGGAGTCCCGAGGATGATAATTTCTAATCATGAAACCCATTTTACCTACAAGGTGTGAAGTGGTATCTATCCTTCATTCGGTTCTTTTTTATGCCTTAAAACTGCTTTTTATCTGTAGATGGATGGTCAGATAGAGCAGACTATCCAAACTCTTGAAGACATGTTGTGCTTTTTTGTCCTTGATTTCAAAGGTTCATGGATGAGGCACCTTCCATTAGCAGAGTTCACTTACAATAATAGTTTCAACTCCACCATCGTTATGGTGCCGTTTGAATCCTTTTATGGACAACCTTTCCATTCACCATTGTGCTGGACTAGGGTTGGATAGTCAGCAATTCTCAGACCAGAGCTAGTACATAATATGACACATCTAGTTTAGGTAATTCACAAAAGGATGAAGGAAACACAGGATCATCAGAAATACTATGGTGATTGTAGGATGATACTTATAGTGTTCCATGTTGGGGATCACATTTTTTGTAAGGTGACTCCCCATCAAGGTCAATGAAGGTGTGGTTGTGGGAGTAAGCTTTCTCCGCAATTTGTTTGTCCTTTCGAGGTGTTGGCTCATCTTGGAGTTGTGGAGTATCGGGCATCACTTTCCCCCTAGATGAGATGGATACACAATTTTTTTCATGTGTCACATATTCGTCATTATCTTCATGATGACTCTCAAATCACTTATTTGGGTGAGATCGATATTGATGATAATGCGACCTTCCAGGAGTGGCCTATAGAGATCCAGAACCGCAACGAGAAGGTGTTTTCGGTTGTGTTATTACATTGGTTCTTATCATGTGGTGTCACAGTGATGTGGAGGAGAGTACTTGGGAACATGAGTTGTAGATACAAACTCAGTACCCTGATCTTTTTGATGTTTAACGCTTTCTTTGTAATGATGTTGGGTTTATGGTTGTATACCTTTATTTTTTTAGATGTCTTTCTCTTGTTTCTTGTGTGTATTGATATATTTTTAGAGTTTTCTTGCCTATGTGAGTGTTTAGAATCTAGTTTTGTGTGTCTTGTGGTTTCGCGTGTCCCATTTTGAAGTATTTTTGCTACTTTGGTGGCGATATCCTTAAGAGGTATCTCAAAGAGTGGTAGCTCAGACCCCTTTTTCTATTTCCTAACTAGGTTGGTTTTGGATTCTCAGGGATGATAATATTTTGACAGGTATCTGATGTAATGGCTCAAACCTCTCTGATCTGTTCCATGTCTAAAATCTAGTGTTGGAGGTGTTCAGGGAAAGTCAATATGACTTATCCACAAAACTTATCCAAATTTTTAGTTCTATGAATAGTTTTTCTAAAACTGTGTCATTTCTTTTTCCAAATTTCCGAAATAGTGGAACAAAAAATGGTGCCACTGATACAGTGGTACCAAAACGGTGACACTAAAACAGTGTTTCCAGAACTGTGTCATTTCCTTTTTCAAATTTACAAATTTTACCAGATTTCCAATAATTTTTCCCATTTGACATTTCCTTTGACATGAAATGCATTCAAGGCCTTGTTTTAATGGATTTAAGGCCAATTAAAATCCCATAACTCCTATATAAATTTTTATTAATAGTTGGGAATCCTTTTCTTGGTAAAAACATGTGATCTTTGATAGATCTGATCTTAATGGAAAATCCATTGTATCTTAAACCATTGCTCCATTAAATCATCTAAAGGGCTAAGATATATTTATCCATTATTCATCCTTATTTTTGTCTAGTGTTATATTCTCGAACCTTTCCTTCCTTCTTATAGGATTCGTGCATAGTGTTTTATCCTTGGATCATGTCTTCCCTGGTGTTTCTTCCTACTGCATGTGCATCCCCTATTTTGGTGCAACTATGAAGTGTCGATCCATCTTTGATATAAGGTTTGTTATACCAAAATTATTTTGGGTTTTTCTTCTTATGTTCCTCATTTCCATGTTATTTCATGTGATATCCATGTTTCTAATATAGTTTTCTTTGTTGTTGGTTGGTGTGGTGGTGTCTCTGCATCCTCTGGTGGATGCAGTCTTCTAATAGAGTTGATCATGATCTATTGTGTTGGATGTTCTCGTGCAAAGAATATTTGAAACCATTTTAGGTAGTAGACCTGTGGATTCTCTATTATTTTATGTGAAAATGTAGAGTTATCATGTTCTATCCCACTAGATCACATTGGAATTTAAATAATAATCATTTGAACTGGATAAATAAATCGTTATCGATCATATGTTGTTGCCTCTTTTTTTGTTAGATAGTGTGATATCTATGTTTTTTTAGCATGTCTATCTTGAAGGAAATTGGTAAATAATGTAAATCCATGATTAATTGTAAATTATTCAGATAAATATTAAGTGGCATGTTTTTTAATCCAGTTGTTGTTGTGGTAAATTGTTGATAATCGAATGGATGCAGTTAAGCTTGTTGAAATGAACTGACTAATTCAAGATGAATTAAATAACTAGTTTTTGATAAAATATAATGTCTGGGAAGGTATTTAGTTACCCTCTTTTTTGTAAAGTCCAATACCCTTATGCATGGAGCTGTGAGTGCTCATTGTATGTGATGGCTAGATGCTTTTCTTAGGGTCGAGAGCCCAGTTTCTTTTTATTGCTTTTCTATTTATTGTGATGTGGTGTGATCTTGGGATGGATGAGAAAGGGAGTTTATTGTGGTATATGGGGTAGGGAGGCCCAGGGGTTGGGGCATTAGTTGATGCCTAGAGTGGCGAGATGCATTTCCTTATGCATGTGGGTGTCGGGGAGGACACCAGAGATGATGAAAAGGGATGGTTATGAATGTTGGGTTCTTGTTGAATCTGGTTGGTTGTTTATTTTCTTTACTTTACCCATATCTTTATATATCTATTCTTTCTTACCCTCCATCCAAATGAGGTGAATATGTGCATGTTATTACATGTGATTTTCATGTTTAGCTTCTCGGGTATGGATGGTTCTATGCTCCTATTATATGTGGAAAATGATCAATGGGTAGTCCATCTACTCACCGTGTTGAGCCTCTTGTGTTTGGTAGATTATTTTTTATTTTCTAGAATGCTTGTAGTTATGGGAAAGAAATAATGATGTTAATAAAATATTGAATAAATTATGTTAACCCATGGGGTTGTATCTTTCTAGGATGCAATGAGGAGGAAGTATTTCTGAGAAGTTGTGGACTTGGTTTGGTTATGCATGGAGGGCAGGGAACTTGGTGTGATGATAATGAAATGTAATGTAGAATTAATAATGGTTAGTTAATGGTTAAATAATTAATTACATAAATTGAAACTTATAAAAAGGGATAAGTAACATAATATCTCTCTTTAAACGGTTGTATTCCTATAGGATATCTAGTCTTAACAGTGGAAGCCGAGAGTTCGAGAGATGTTATATGCAGTTGTAAAGTTTAGTGTTTTTAACTGGATGAAAAAGCATAGGAATTAAAAATTTTCTATTAACTAGGCAGGTCGGTTTTAAAACCGAGTGTTAGAACTTTTTGTTTCCGATAGGTGACACCACGATTGTCTTTTAAGTAAATTTTATTCAATTAATTAAATTAAAATTAAAATAAAAACAAATTAAATAAAAGGTAAAAGGATTATTAAAACTTTGGCATATTCTATGAAATATTTTCAGATTTGAAAATGAGTCAGCACGGGGCTCCGAGACCCGTAGACCCTCAATGTCGATAGAATAAAGTTATTAAATTTATTTTATTCATACGCGTGTTTATTTATTTTCAAAAAAATTAAATAAATCTTAAACGGTGCGTCATATGAGAAATCAGAGACCATTGTTAGGTCTGGAATGTCGGGTTTACCCTAGGCAGTGTATAAACATGATTCGCATTGGGTGTTTGGAACCCTCGTATATGATAATACCATATTTATTTTTAATTAATTAATTATTATGTTTTTTATATAATAAATAATTATTTTCTCACAAACGTTGTGTCGAATGAAAAATCTAAGACCACCAATAGTTCTGGGACGTGGGGTTTACCCTAGAAAGGGTATAACCTTTGCAAGCGTCAAACATTTGGTCATATCACACCCAAAGATAATTTATTTGCGTTATAATTTTTTTCATTAGTGTAGAGACTTTTTTTTTCCTGTAAGAATTTGGAATATTTCTACATATATTTCCAGAGCTAGGAGCTGAGACGGCGTGCGATTCTGAGGCCCGGTGTGCTCGGAATAAATTTTGTAAAAATATTAATCACTTTTATACTATGCACGTGGTGGGGTTGTGTTTTCTCCTAAACGGTAGCTCGGATCAGAAATTCGAGGTCACGGTTGCACCCAGAGCGTGTCGTTTACCCTAGGCGGTGTGTAAAAGTTGCGGGCACGGGCCTGCTGTGAGAGATGTCACCAAGGGGAAAAATCGTCATTTTGAAATAACGACTTGGTGATTTTTATCACTGGAATTCTTTCGAATAACATTCAAACAAAGTCTCGGAATGGAAATCTAAGACTTCCGTTGAGTTCGAAATGGGGCGTTTTTCCTAGGCACGATATAAAATGAGAGGGCACGACAGTTTCGAATTCCGCACTAAGAGGATTTTTCTATAAATAGAAAAATATGAGTTGGAGTTAGGGTTCTCCCTTCTTTATCCTCTCTCACTATCTCTCTCTATCTCTTCCTCTCTCTCTCTCTCTCTACCAACTGTTCTTCAGTGTTCTTCTCCGTCTTCACCGAATCAAGGAGCGACCACCGCCGGAACCTTGGCGGATGGAAACAGGAGCGTCGTGGACGCACCACCAACGACGCATGACCGATTCGAGGTAGGCTTTCAGTTGATTTTCCACTCCTTTGTCAATTTATTTAGTTTTTTTTCAAATTTATTCATTTTAATTCTATAATTTTAGAATTGGGATGATGGCCGAATGAACACAGCCACCGTCCGAGTCCCGTTCTAAATCCCATGTTCGACGCATTCTTCGTCGTTCTTTGTCCAAATTTTCGAATGCACCGATCGATCGTTGGATTGTTGATCGGGGGCAGGCACTGCGAAGGCCTCATCTCGAGGCTTCCAAAATTTCCTTCAGTTTTGAAATCGGGCTACTATATCAGTTGAGGTGGCCGACGGAATCCCCGGCTCTGACAACGGCGGTGGCCGGAGATCGGGGTGACGCAGCGGTGGTGCTGGCCGGGATTGCAGCGGAGTGTGGCGGTTGCCGGTTTTTGCGCGGCAGAGCACCCGAAGTGGCGGTGGTCCATGGTGTTGTGCTGGGGTGGTCGAGACTTTGGAGGGTCGGGGTCGGGTGTGGCTGGCACGGACGGGGAAGCTCCGGGAGGAGCGTTGTGGAGCGTGGGACGGCGGAGAGGCGGCACAGATGTGGCGGCCGCAGCGGAGCGGGGAGCCAGGCGGCGGCGTGGGCGGTCGGTGCCGCGGTGGTGAGCTCGGACGACAGGGGTGGTCTCCCTTGGCTTGTCGTGCTCGGGAGGATCCCTAAGGTTCTGACCTCGGGGGGGCATCGTGGATAAGGACGCGCAAAGCGCAGGTCCTGCTGGTGCTGCGCGCGGACAAAGACCGGCCATTTGGCCGGTCTGCTTGGAAGAACCGGACCCGAATGGGTCCGGTGGTGCTCTGGTGGGCCGCAGACAGCGGGATGTGGCAAACTATACTGTACCCATGGCTGGGCCATGGGCCGGTGGTCGAGACCAGGCCGGCCGGTCTGGACCGACCCAAATTTTGGGCCCCCTTTTTTTCAAGGGGGATTATCTCCTAAACGGCGCGTCCGTTTGACACATCGTCAGTGGCTGCGGGTTCGTGTCAACGAGACAGAATTTTTGAATTCAGTTTCATAGTTTTTGGGTTTTGTTCCTGGAGACGGGTGACCTGAAAGGATTTAATTTAATAATATTAAATTATTATTAAAGCTTGTGATGGACATGCTTTGCGAGTCGGATGTCCGTTTGACGCGATGTCAAGGGAGTTGTGGACCTGGAGTTGAGATGGTCCTTCCAAAGTTGGTTAAGAACCATTGAGGTTTGGTTTCGTTTCTCGATGGAACAAAACACTTAATGCAATTAATTAATTAATTAATTAATTAATCATTCTTGCATCGGACCTAACTCCATATTGGGATGTCCATTTGATGCGCCGTTAATGGAAGCGTGACCCTAGTCCTCGTGCAGTCTTTTTGAGATGCTTCCCAAAGCATTCGGTTTGGAGACATGGTGTGGGACCCACAGGGCCTAGTTCACATGTTTTATGGTGAAACACCACTTTTCACCCGACATCCGTTTGGGGTGTTTGAGTAGTTATTTCTGAGTGTTTTTCCGAGGGGAGTGTGATGGCACAATCCGCCCGCCTAAATTCGGCCCCGAGGCATGGGCCCCATGAGGCGGCTTTTGGACGTATGCTGCATTTTTATGACTTATGCTTCGTAAGTCCGTTCTTCTCAAATGAATAGCCTATTCCTCATGGTTATCTGCAAGGAACGCAATGGTATGATCTGTGTGACATGTTTTGGGGTCGAGGTATGGGTCGCGCAGGGTTCTGTTTGCATAATGTGGGGAGTTGCAGCTTCTGCATATGGATTCTGTTTTATGCATCGTCAGTAGAAATGTGACCCTGGTCTTGAGGTGAATTTGACCAGGGTGGTTTCAGGCATTGAAGCCGGAATTGAGTCCTGGGCCCCATGGGCTGTCTTTTAAGCTATGTGCAGCGTACTGCGTCTTTTTCATCAGACATCTGTTTGAGACGTATGAATAGTCTATTTGGCATGTTTTTATGAGAGCATCGCGATGGTGCAATTCGTTCGACCTTTTTCGGGACTGAGGTGCAGGCCCCACGAGACACCATATGAGCATAAAGCGGTGTTGAATAACTTTTCATCAGGAGCCCATTTACAGCGAGTGAATAGTCTATCTCGTGTGTTTTTCTATGATGATTACAATAGTGTAATCTGTTTGGGCGAGTGGAGCCTCTTTCGATATCTCATTAAATGTGGAAACATGAAAAGGAGTTGGTAGGAGGTTCCTTTGACGCACTTCAAACCTATGCACGGTAGCAGTGTTAGTGACACCCAGTGATGGCATGGGCAGTGCGGGGTTATCAGACCAGTTCCGAGTTTACCCTCCAGCGGGGTTGGGTAGTGGGTTACCCATTTACCATAGGGTTTACCCTCCAGTGGGGCTGGGTAGTGGGTTACCCATTGACCATAGGGTTTACCCTTCAGCGGGGCTGGGCAGTGGGTTACCCATTGACCTTAGGGTTTACCCTCTAGCAGGGCTGGGCAGTGGGTTTCCCGCTGACTTTAGGGTTTACCATCCAGCGGGGCTGGGCAATGGGTTACCCGACGACCTCTTAGGGTTTACCCTCTAGCTGGGCTGGGCAGTGGGTTACCCGACGACTTCTTTCAGACTCAACCCTTTCTATGAGGCTAGCCAGGGACTTTTCTCTGTGGTTACCAGAGTGGGACCCTTGTTTGTACGGTTTATTGATGAGACAACTTTGTCGTACGGGACTTCTGGGCATTAGTGATGGATATCCTTAGAACTGTTGGCGAATTTTCTCAGGATGAGCTTGGAGATAGGGATCCCCTTACCCAATCATTTGAGTTTCTTGTTGAGCATATATATATATATATATATATATATATATATATATATATAAATACACCCTACTTTTTTTCCCACTCCTTGGGTTCGGTTACTCTCCTTCTTAGAGGGGCGAAGATGCGTGGGGTATGCCACGTGTTTTCCATGCCTAGATTCTCTTGGATTGAACGAGTCTACTTACTTTCTTTTATTGGGTTGATCTGCACTCTCTCTATTGTACTTTTACATTGTTCTTTGTTTTTTCTACTACTCACCATTTTACTACCTCCTTTGTAGCTCCCTCGAGCTTTCGGGGCATCCTACTGAGTATCTTTATACTCACCCCTGCTTGGGCTTTGCCTACACTTGGTGTGCCCTTGCAGAAGACAGACATGTTGATCGAGACTATGGAGGAGTGTAGAGGACACATGATCTTAGGCTATGTTTAGTGGTCCTAATAGGTTTTTCCGGTGTGAGACTTACCAGTTGTTTACTTTCGTTTACCTGTTGTCGTGTTGTAGCACCTTTCTATTTGGGCGCGTTGTTTGCCCCTTTTTCTATTTAGTTATCTTATCAGTTCTTTTCAGCACTTTACTTTTACTATTTAGAAGTTGATGCATGATTGTGGTTTGGTTATAGTTGTTTGTCCTTTGGTTTTCATTTTACTCTGCACTTCTACATTGAGTGGGTTGTGTGTGTGTGTGTGTACAGGTGCTTAGGTGAAGGCCTCCCCGAGATCGTTACACCTTCGGCGCTCATCTCCAGCCCCTGGCCTATGGAGGCAGTCCTGGGGTAGTTATGGCTTGAGACCAGTAGGGTCGAGTCATGAAAAAGTGGTATCAGAGGTGGTTTGTTCCTTGGGGCATTGTTCGGATGTCCCTAAAAAGGAATTGGTTGAGTTTTGGGTCAATAGTGTCAACGTGTCTCAAGATCGGCTCTCAGGCCAGGGAGTCCGGTGATGTTGCGGCGGTCGACGTATCCATTCACCAGGACCCTAATAACCCCCTCATCAACTCGCCACACTGAGACACTTATTGTAGGGAATTTGGTTTGTGCATCAAATAGGATTTAGTCTTTGACTATCCTTCTTGAGTCAGTTCCCCATCGTTGCTGGTATATATATGATCATTTGACCGCGGTACTCCTTGATCAGATTCAGGATATCTCCGTGATGATAGCCAGCTAGGATACTAGCTCTGGTTCGTGATGATGAATCTGTGAGCAACGAGGCCTTAGTTCAAGATCCATCATACGATTACCCTTTCTCAAGGAGGACATGTAGTAGCACCTCCAACTGTGGAGTAGTAGATAGTACCGGAATTGAAGGCTGATGATGAGCATAGGTTGGGCGTTCTACGTGAGTTCCAGCATCAGAAACCACTGAGGTTCCACGGTGAGCTCTACCCTTAGACAGTGAAGGGTTGGCTAGAGTCGGTGGTTCGCCTCTTCAGGCTTGTTCATACACTGGCAGGTTAGATGGTGGCATTGACAGCCAGTTTTTCCACCAAGAAGTTTGGCGTTAATAGGTCCAGGGTTACTCAGATGCAGGATGAGTCAGTACTCTCATAGGATGACTTCTAGAAGCTATTTCATGAGGATTATTACCCCTCCTACTTACGCTTTTTATGGTTTCAGGACCTGCTGGAGCTTCAGCGGGTAGTGATGGCAGTGGATGAGTATGCGACTAGGTTCACAGACCTTACTCGGTACTCTTTGGATGTGATCCATGATGGAAACTTCCAAGCAGATAAGTTTTAGCAAGGTCTCTATAGAGGAAATTTGTGCTAGTGTGGTGCCCTTGTGCATCCTCACCCATCTCAGGGTGTTGGAGTAGGCACTGGGGACAGAGAAATTTCTGTCAGAGGGATGTTAATTGGAAGGGCCTCAGCACCGGAGATCTCCCTTTTAAGAGACTCAAGTACGTGGTCGGGGATAGCATAGACCACCGAGACAGCCCAGGGAGGACTAGTGCTATGATTGTGATGTGCGAGGTCACGTGGAATGAGACTACATGACCAAATGTGCTGAGTTTTCCAGATAGTTGGTAGATTCACCGCCATGACAGAGTCAGTGTAGTGATCAGAGGACTCCCAGGTGAGGATAGGGTGGTCCCTAGGGAGGCGGTGTTGTCAGAAGAGATGGAAGAACTATGGTTGGTAGACGACGTTTCTAGGTCCTTCCAGCACCACTAGGCGGCCCATGTCAGGCTCAGGGAGCTGACGGACGGGGCTGCGGGCGGCTGTGTGCTATGTATGTCTACAATCCTGCAACACATGAGATGATAAGAGGTACTCTCTGTGTCTTTTTCTAATTTTCTTAGTAGAACTTGTTAGACACTACCTGAGGTACTCTTTTCGTCTAAATCCTTGTTCGAGGGGTTACCGAGGGTGACGTAGGGCGTCGGTGTAACCCTGTGTTGGTGTTGTCCGACGTAGCTTTGAAGGCACAGGAAAGAGGGGTTCTTCCCCCACTGAGATGCGTTTTTTTGACATGATCAAAACCATGAGGGAGAGTCAGTACCACCCAAAGAGGATAGTATTGAGGTGCAGTTGATGATTCCCTCTGAAATGTGCATTCATGGCGGGGTTGTGCGGTGGACTGTTAGAGTAGGTTCTGGATTTTCCATAGGGGCTTTTCTTCTTGCCCCCCCCCCCTTTGCTTGAGGTTCCACTAGTGTGTTTGGAAGAGTGCCTGTTTTTGGGATTACTCTCCTTCAAAGAGGGGAAAATACACATGGGGTATGCCATGTGCTTTCCATGTATAGCCTCTGGTGGTTGGATGAGTTTTCTTGCCTACCCAGTTCATTGGTACCTTGCATGCTCAACGTCAATCTTGATACCATTATCAAGTACAGGATGAGGTGATGGACACCCCATAAATAGAACTACGCATTTCACTATGTGATGCTGGTAGTGGTAGTCTTTTCCCTGAGAATGTGGAGATTCTATATTTTGGGAGAGCGCTTTGTGGTTTGCTCAGACCACCAGTGTCTGAGGTGCGCCCTCACCCAGAGAAACTTGAACCTGAGATAACGGTGATGGTTGAAATTTTTGCAGGACTATGATGTTAAGGTAGTCTATATTGCGAAAAAATGGCAGTGTTGTAGCAGGTTCCCTTAGCAGAAAGTCCCAGACTCATCAGGTGTAGGAAGTTTCATAGTAGTAATCTTCCCTGCAGTTGACCCTATTGGACCAGGAGAGTGAAACTTTTCTTCAGTTGATGGTGTTGACTCATCAACTTTTTGAGCATGTAAGAGAGTCTCAGTTATGATACACCGACTGTGAAAACTTGTGTGACCGGATATCCTTGCGTGATTCACCATATGGGTATTTTGAAGGAGGGAATCATGAGACCATGTTCCAGGAACAAATCGTGATTTTGGTCATGACGTGGAAAGTAAAGGTTCTTCCAGGGAAGTCCCCCGAGTTTCTTTGGGCCGTTCGGGAATCGTGTAAGGGATTGAGAGGTTGCCTACCATCTTACCCTACCCTCCCAATAGTAGGAGTGGGTGCATGACATCTTCCATGTGTCACAACTGATGAGGTGCGTGTGTGTTCCTACACACGTCATCGAAAGTAACAGACCTTATGAGTACGAACCATCCCTTTGGTTCATGTGTTGTGCTAGTACGGTGTTGTGCAAGTTTTATTGGGAGTGGGAGAGCTAGGTGTGAGCTCTGTATCCTGAGTTTTTTTTTCCTAGTTTTACTTTTCGGGGATGAAAATCTTGAAGGAGGGAATGATGTATAGACTTGGTTTTTTCCCTGTAAGACTTTGGAATATTTCTACATATATTTCCAGAGCTAAGAGCTGAGACGACATGCGATTCCGAGGCCCGGTGTGCCCGGAATAAATTTTATAAAAAATTTAAGTGTTTTTATACTATGCATGTGGCGGGGTTGTGTTTTCTCCTAAAAGGTAGCTTGGACCAAATATCTGAGGGCACGGTTGCGTGAAGAGCGTGCCGTTTAACCTAGGTGGGGTGTAAAAGTTGTGGGTGCGGGCCTTCTGTGAGAGATGTAACCCAGGGGAAATCGTCATTTTGAAATAATGAATTACTAATTTTTATCACTGGCGTCCTTTAGAATAACTTTCGAACGAAGTCTCGGAATGGAAATCTGAGACTTCCGTTGAGTTTGAAATGGGGTGTTTTTCCTAGGCGTGATATAAAATGAGAGGGCACGATAGTTTCGAATTCCGCGCTAAGCGGATTTTTCTATAAATATAAAAATAGGAATTGGAGTTATGGTTCTCCCTTCTCTCCCTTCTCTCACTCTCTCTCTCTCTTCCTCTATCTATCTCTCAACTATTCTTCGGTGTTCTTCACTGTCTTCACCAAATCGAGGAGCAACCACTGCCAGAACCTTGGCAGATTAAAGCAGGAGCATCATGGACGCGCCATCAATGACGCACGACCGATTCGAGGAAGCCTTTCGGTTGATTTTCTGCTCCTTCGTCAATTTATTGAGTTTTTGTCAAATTCCTTCCTTTTAATTCTATAATTTTAGAATTGGGACGATGGCCGAATGAACATGGCCACTGTCTGAGTCCCGTTCTAAATCCCATGTTCGACGCATTCTTCATCGTTCTTTGTCCGAATTTTTTAATGTGCCAATTGATCGTCGGATCGTTGATCGGGGGAAGGCGCTGCAAAGGCCCTATCCCGAGGTTTCTAAAACCGCCTTTGGTTTCGAAATCGGGCTATCAGAGCGGTTTTGGTAGCCGACAAAAGCCCCGGATCCGGCAAGGGCGGTGGCAGGAGATCGGGGTGACACAGCGGTGGTGCCATCCAGGGTTGCGGCGGAGCGCAGTGGCCACCAGTTTTCGTGCGGCGGAGCACCCGAAGTGGCGGTGGCCCGTGGTGCGGCGCTGGGACTTCGGAGAGCCGGAGGTTGGGTGTGGCCGGCGCGGATGGGGAAGATCTGGGAGGAGCGCTGTATAGCACGGAAGAGCGGAGAGGCGGCGCGAATGTGGCGGCCGCAGCGGAGCGGCAGAGCGGAGGAGCCAGGCGGCAGCGCGGGCGGCCGATACCGCGGCGGTGAGCTCGGACGACGGCAGGGGGGTGTCGCCCTCGGCCTGTCGTGCTCGAGAGGATCCCCGAGGCGCTGACCTCGGGGGGCACCGCAAACAAGGACCCGCAAATCACGGGTCCTGATGGTGCTGCGCGATGACAAAGGCCAACCATTTGGCCGGTCTTCTTGGAAGAACCGGACCCGCGGCTGGGCTGCGGGCCGGCGGTCTGGACCGGCCCAAATTCGGGGCCCCCTTTTGTTCAAGGGGGCTTATCTCCTAAACGGCGTGTCTGTTTTAAGCGTCGTCAATGGCTGCAGGTTCGTGTCAGTGATTAGTAATTTTTTAATTGGGTTTCATGTATTTTGGGTTCTGCGCCTGAAGACGGGTGACCCAAAACACTTTAATTTAATAATATTAAATTATTATTAAAGCTTTCAACGGACGTGCTTCACGAGCCGGATGTCCGTTTGATGCGCCTTCAGAGGCGCTATGGCCCTGGAGTTGAGACGGTCCTTCCAAATTTGGTTCGAAACCCTTGCGGTTTGGTTTTTTTGCTCGGTGGCATGAAACACTTAATGGGAATAATTAATTAATTAATTAATCAATTTTGCATCGGACCTGACTCCTTCTTGGGATGTCCGTTTGATGCACCGTCAGCGGCAGCGTGACCCCAGTCCTCATACGGACTTTTTGAGATGCTTTCCGAAACATTCAGGTTGGAGACAAGGTGTGGGCCCCATAGGGCGTAGTTCACACGTTTTATGGTGAAACGCCACTTTTTCACCCAACATCCATTTGGGGTGTTTGAGTACTCATTTCTGAGTGTTCTTCTGAGGGGATTGTGATGGCACAATCTGCCCGCCTAAATTCAGCCCCGAGGCATGGGCCCCACGAGGCGGCTTTCGGACGTATGCTGCGTTTTTACAACTTATGATTCATAAGTATGTTCTGTGAAAACAAATAGCTTATGCCTCATGGTTATCTACAAGGAACACAATGGTATGATCTACGTGACGTGTTTCGGGGTCGAGGTATGGGCCCCGCAGGGCCCTGTGCATAACGAGGGGAGTTGCAGCTTCTGCATACGGAGTCCATTTTAGGCGTCGTCAGTGGCGTTGTGACTCTGGCCTCAAGGAGAAGTTGACCAGGGTGGTTTCAGGCGTTGAATCCAGAGTTGAGGTGTGGGCCCCATGGGCCGTCTTTTAAGCTATGTGCAGCGTACTATGCCTTTTTCATCAGACGTCCATTTGGGACGTATGGATAGTCGATTTGGTGTATTTTTCTGAGATCATCACAATGGCGCAGTTGGCTCGACCTTTTTCAAGACCGAGGTGCAGGCCCCATGAGATTCCTAATGAGCATAAAGCGATTTTGAATAACTTTTCGTCGGGAGCCTGTTTCCAACGAGTAAATATTCTATCTCGCGTGTTTTTTCGCGAGGATTACAACGGTGTAATCCGTTTGGGCGAGCGGAGCCTCTTTTGAGATCTCATTAAAAGTGGAAACATGAAAGTGTGTTGGTCAGAGGTTCCTTTGACGCACTCCGAACCTATGCATGGTAGCGGTGTTAGTGACACCCAGTGATGGCACGAACAGTGCGGGGTTTTCGGACCAGTTCCGGGTTTACCCTCCAGCGGGGTTGGGTAGTGGGTTACCCGTTGACCTTAGGGTTTACCCTCCAGCGGGGCTGGGTATGGGTTACCCGTTAAACTTTGGGTTTACCCTCCAGTGGGGCTGGGTAGTGGGTTACCCATTGAACTTAGGGTTTACCCTCTAGTGGGGCTGGGCAGTGGGTTACCCGTTGACCTTAGGGTTTACCCTCCAGCAGGGCTGGTCAGTGGGTTACCCATTGACTTTAGGGTTTACCCTCTAGCGGGGCTGGGTAGTGGGTTACCCGAAGACCTCTTAGGGTTTACCCTCCAGCTGCGGTGGGCAGTGGTTTACTCGAAGACTTCCTTCAGACTCAACCCTTTCTATGAGGCTAGTCAGTGACTTTTCTCCGTGGTTACTAGAGCGGGACCCTTGGTTGTATGGTTTAGCGATGAGACAACTTTTTCGTACGAGAATTTTGGGCATCAGTGATGGATATCCTTATAATTGTTGGCAAATTTTCTCGGGCTGAGCTTAGAGATAGAGATCCCCTTACGCACTCGTTCAGGTTTCTTGTTGAGCGTATATATATATATATATATATATATATATATATATATAAATACACCATACTTTTGTTCCCACTCCTTGGTTTCGGTTACTCTCCTTATAGGATGGGCAAAGACGTGCGGGGTATGCCATGTGCTTTCCGTTTCTAGCTCCTCTTTGATTGGATGAGTATACTTCCTTTCTTTTGTTGGGTTAAGCTTCACTCTCTCTATTGTACTCTTACACTGTTCTTTGTTCTATCTTCTGATCACTTTTTTAGTACCTCCTTTATTTCTCCCTCAAGATTTCGTGGCATCCTACTGAGTATCTTTATACTCACCCCTGCTTGGGCTTTTCCTGCACTTGGTGTGCCCTTGCAGATGATGGACAGGTCGATCGAGACTACGAAGGAGCATAGAGGACACAAGAGATTGGGCTACGTTCAGTGGTCATAGTAGGGTTTTCATGTGTGAGACTCACCAACTGTTTACTTTCATTTACCTGTTTCCGGGTTGTGGCACCATTCTAGTTGGGTGCGTGGTTTGCCACTTTTTCTGTTCAGTTATCTTGTTATTACTTTTCAGCACTTTTACTTGTACTATTTAGAAGTTGATGCATGAATGTGGTTGGGTTATAGTTGTTTGTCCTTTGGTTTTCTTTTTTACTCTACAATTCTGCATCGATTGGGCTGTGTTTGTGTGTGTACATGTGATTAGGTGAAGGCCTCCCTGAGATCGTTATGCCTTTGGCGCTTGTCTCCAGCCCCTGGCCTATGGAGGCGGGCCTAGGGTAGTTGCGGCTCGAGACCGGTAGGGTGGGATCGTGATAGTTAGAAATAATAATTATAATTTTATTATTAATATTATTATTTGTGTAACGTCCTGGCCTTAATCAGGTATAAACCATTTTTATTTTTTTTCCTAATTCTTTAAAGTGACCGAGGGCGGGCATCAGCGCACCTTGCTGCGGGTCCCGAGCGGCTATTTAATTAATTTAAATAACTGCAAAAATTTTATGAAAATTTTTATGTCATGCTTTACCACGGTGTTCAGGATTTAAAATAATTAATGAAGGATTGAAACGTGATAAGAAAATATTTAAATAAATTTAAAATAAAGTGATAAGGGATAAAAATAAATTCGAAATAAAATAGGAAAGGGGTTACAGAAAAATGTAAAAATAATTAAAATGCGAGATTTACTTTTTTATTTATTTTTTATTCTTTTTCCTTATCATCATATTTATTTTATTTTATTTTATTTTTATTTTTATTTTTCCTTTTCTTTTATTTTTCTCTTATTCTTCTTTTCTTTTTTTTTCTTCCTTTTCTTTCTTTTTTTCCTCTCCTCCTTTCCTCCTCTCCCTCATGGCGCACCTTCCTCTTCCCCTAGGTGGCACACCCCCTACCCCTCCTTCGGATGATTACAGATCCTCTATTATACATCCGATTTCCTCACCGTCTGGTGAGCAGTAAAATTTAGGATGATACTAACCTTACGCAATTGGAATCGTACATTTTCCTTGAGTGTCCTTCACGCAGTTCGTCGCGGAAAGATTTTACCCTATTTTGGGGTTTTTCTAAAATTATATGTTCTCTTCCATTTTAGGTCAATCAAAGCCTACCATGGATCATAGGATAATCTACAACTATAAGGTAGTGCATCTACTCTCTTTCCCTCCGTTTCATTTCGATTTATAAAAATGCATTGTTGTGTCGTTAGTCGGTGCCTACCGACTTTGTGCGAATTCACCATATTTATTTAATTTAATTGTTTTTTAAAGTTGGTGCATCCTTTTTTATCACAAATTAAATTGTTTAAATTGTTTCATCTTGGTCGAACACCCCTTTGGGTGTGTCTACGTGGTCAGTATAAATTTTTTTAGCCCAGGTATTTAATTCATTTAATTACATGTGTTTACGCAACCTATTTTGTTGTGTTTAATTTAAATAATTATTTTAGAATAATATTGAACCGTGAATTTTTGGATCTTTGATAGTTTTTTGCGATGAATTATTTATTTATTTTAATGTGCATGTTCGGTCATTTAATTTAATTAGCTGCATGTGTTGCGCAGCCTATTTTTGTTGTGTTTAATTTAAATAATTAATTTAGATTAATTATGAACCTTGAATTATTGTATATTAGGTAGTTTGTTCTAATTTATTTTTTATTAAAAGGTGTATTTATCTGAATGTGTTGCACAACCTATTTTTGTTGTGTTTAATTTAAATAATTAATTTATATTGATTATGGACTTTGAATTGTTGGATCTTTGGTAGTTTTTTATGCGGAATTATTTATTTATTAAAAAGTGCATTTATCTTCTTATGTTGATACGGTATCTTTCCTTATTAAGATTTCTATGATGTAATATTTAATTGCTACCTTGTGATTCACAGGTGTATCTTCTTAGTTTTCAAGCTTCAATTTCATATGTTTATTATGTCATATATGCTGCTGTGAAAAACTTAATTAAATTCAGGGTGGGGAAAGAAGTTGGGTCTCGTATTAAGGGTCACGCTTAGACCCTCTGTTCCTGATAGTTATCACTACGCGCCTGGGGGAAGTGTCATTGGATTTTCCAGACCGAGACTTCCCTGGGATTTTTAATACTTATGAGTGACACTGGTTCCAAAAGGGTCCATCGAGATGGATCTGTTGGCAATGTAGCTAAGCTAGGCTCAGAAGATACTCAACCCCTTTTTGCGAGATCGGGATAGACTCAGGGTAAATCCATGCCATGAACGATACTTGGTATTTTGAAATATTTCCTTAGACGAGCTCGGTGGTATTGGATAATTGAAGGATGTTCCGTAGTGATACCTTCGGGATGGGCTCGGACTCCAACTCTCACCTTGAACCTAAATAATGATGCATTGAAGGTTTATATTAATGTCGTTGTTAGTCCCTTGAGATTTAAGATATTTTATAGTGTGTTGAATCACACCTGGTTGACACATAACTTAGACCCCAAGTTAAAGCACAATCTTGGGGGTATGCATCTTACTTGTTTTACCTTACTCTTCCAGGCTTAATATATATGCATATGTGTATTCTGCTTACAGGTACTCCTTTCAGAATTCTAGATTAGGCCGAAGCTGGTGATTAGGGATGGGTGTCGTTGGGAACTCGGGCTGAGTTATTTATTGTAATTGCACTTAATAAATTATCTTCAACTGTTATATAATGGCACACTGCATTTTATTATTGCATGAAATGGAAAGGTTTATACACTATGGTTACCAGACTACTGGGATTTCATCTCACACCCTGCTCGGGCGTTGATGAAACCTGAGTAGATCATATGTTTGCAAGAATTGAAAAAGGGAAGCATGTTGCTTCCAATGCTTGATTGTTTCTTGCTTCTTAGGATGGAGACTAGGGCAGAGGACCGAGCCATTCTTTTGTTGTAGTTGTTACACTTTGTGTATTTTCCTTTTAGTTGATAGTTTTCTTGGGTCTCTGTTTCCTGTGTTTTCAGTTTATAAAGACATCATGGCATGACATCATTTTTGTACATGGTTTCATTTATCAGCATCCGCACTTGATTCTTATTCAGTTGGATTATTAATATTACTTCTGTTGTGGTTTATTCATTTATATGCTTCCACTATTAATTATTAATTGTTGTTTACTTCCTCTATGATAATAACTATTACCTATGAGGGAATAGTCTCCCCCTTAGACACAAAAAGTCTCTCCTTGCTAGTCGGTAGCCTCTAGCATTCGAGGAGATGCGCTTGAGGTCATGTAACCCACTGGTCTGGCCACCGTCTTAGAGGTGAGCTGGGTTGGGACGTTAAAATGTGGTATCAGAGGTGGTATTTTCCTTTGTCTTACTATTTTGGGTTGGTAGACAGAAGACTAGGAATGTGTCGGTACTTGATTAATAGTGATGCCTAGGACTGATCACCCCACGTATGAGAAATGACCAAGTGGCTAGGGCTAGGAATTGATGTTCATGTTTTTCGATATTACAGTTGACATGATTTCACCTCGAGTGATTGGTGTAATTTCCACTACTTATGAATTTATAGAATTTATGATATTTTGCCCTTGTCCTGTTTAGAAAAGGACGAAGCATTGCATGCATCATAATAGGTACATACAGATTCACATGCCATGCATAGTGTCATCCAATGTAGTTTCATTTTAGGCTATCTATTGATTCAATTGTTTGCCTTGAATATATGCCATGTCTTTTAATTATTTAGCATGCCTTTTTGATACCATGTTTCAGTGATATATTTATCCTTCTAGCCTATTTCTATGTTGCCTGTTTAATACCATATTTTCCTTGTGTCATGCTTCTGTGCCTATTAGTATGTCTCTATGATTAAAATGTTATTATTTTGTGATTACAACATGTCTCTCTCCGTTATCTTCTTGTAGTGACCTACTAGCTTGTTTGTTAGGTAGTTGGTTTCTTTTCTAGAATTTTATTGGTTTCCTTCGAATGGGATCCAAATGCCAAAAACTATAAAGTCTATAGTTTCTTACTTGGTAGATAGTCACCCAAATATCTAGGTTGATATGTCATTGAGCATATTATAATTTCAAATGAATTGGTTAACTACCGAAAGACACAACTAGGACCAACTAGGATAGTTGGTGCATGTTCCTTATGAGATAACCCAGTATGGGTGTTGTGACTCTTAATAATTAAAAAAATATTTTTGGGATGCATTCTAATGAACCCAGGTCATCTTAGTGGGACCCTGGTAGGTCGCCTTATCTTCTTAAAAGTAATTTATGTGATATATTTCTTAATTAGGTATGGGATGTCAATTAATGTAAAATGTTTTAAAATAGAGTTTTATAAAACTTGCATGTTTTCCCTTGAGGTGGTGGTGAAGATCTAGTACCTTGTGTTTTGTTTTGAAAAAAATGGTACTTGATGTTTTGAATAAATAATTTGATGATTAAAGATTAAATGTGATTAAATATAAAGGTATTGGATATGGAACCTGTAGAGATATCCTCTGTTTAAGACCATGGTATAAGGGTAGTGATGTGGATCTATTTTCACATAGTTTTTCCACATATTTTAACCTAATTTTTAATAACTTAATTTATTATGTAAGCAATTTATACTAAATAATTTTAATTTTGTATTTTTTATATATTTTTTTTAATTAAACAATTTTTATAATTAATTATGAAATTTTAGTCATCAAAATAATAATTTTAATCTTAATTTACTTTTCTAATTTAATTATGTCTTATTTAGTTTGCTTAATTTAAATCTACTTGACTTTTTATTAAACTAACATTTTTTTATAAAACAATTATTTAATCGTTGTAATTCTATTTAATTAACTTAGTCTTTATTTTAATATTTTACATTTTAATTTAGTTTCATTATAATAGGTTAATAATATTAATTAATATGTTTAGTCATCCTACTAATCATTTAAGTAAATAATTTTAGTTTAAATAAAAATAAAATAGTATGCTTTTAATTTTATGTGTTCAAATAGTAGTTTTATTAATTAAATAAGAGTTTTTAAACATTAATTATATTATCTTATGAATGCAGTTTTATTATATTTTTATTTTCTTTTGGTTTTAGTCTACCGGTGAGGTAGACTATAACTATTGGTAACCTAATGGGTCACCGTTGCTATTCTTTTTCAGTTTTTTCTACCTTTTAATTATTTATATAGTAATTTTAATTTAATTCGTTCATAATATTAGTTTAAAAATTATTCATTTTTTAATTTTAGTGTTTTCAATTAATAATTTTAACATTTTAAAGGTTAATTAATATCATGTTTTAAATTTATGGTGTTTAGCTCTCTTTTAATTAATTATTTTCAATCTTTATTTACTTAGTTAACTTTATTTTTTTTTTAATTTTAAGTTCTTTTAAGTTTACTGTTTGTTTTTTATTTTATACTAGAAGTGACCTATTTATTTTAATTAAGCTATCAGTGACCCCTTTTTATTTTTTCTGTATTGGTAACCTTATTTTTATGCCTACCAGTGACCTTTTGTGCTAACGGTGACCCCCACCCCGCTGCTTTCCTTTGATGTTTTTGTTTAAAACTAAAAGTAACCATTTTTATATACTACCGATAACCTCTTTTATTTTATGAAAATAGTGACTTTTATTCTTAAAGCTACCGGTGATGTATCAATTATCTGCACCGGTAGTCATAAATTTTATACTAACGGTACCCCCTAATTTAAGCCTAATGGTGACCTTTCCACTGCACTCACCTTTGCACCCCTATTTCTCTCACTGTTATATTTCATACCCCGCACCTCATTATTATGCCGCTTCTCATTTGTTTTTTTAGTATTTTATCGATGACCCCATATCACCCTGTCTCTATTATTCTAACGGTGAGTATTTTCTCATTGTTCCCCTAACCTCACTGTTATACTGTCTTCCCTTCACCTCCTCATTGTTAGCCTCTTAATGGTAGCCTCTAATTTATTACTAATAGTGACCTAGCTCCCCTGATTCAATTCCTTTACCTCACCATTGCCTCAATGTTCCCGCAGTACGGGATGCATATCTTCACCCACCACTGTTGTTGTTGAGAGTTGTCGCGTGGCTTTTGGGAGGTATTTTTGCTTCTAGTTCAATGCCTCTCCCACCTGGAGTCATCTGGCATCACCAGAGGAGCTCGTTACACTGATTAGAGGGCCGAGTTTCAGTTGCTGCAAAATATTGTGTTGCCGGTGAAGGAGACATCGTCGCCGCGGAGCAGGACTGTATCCGAAGGTCGGGCCACCGTGGGTGTCCTCTGATCAAGGCCGACGCCGCTGAGAGGGAGAGTGGAGCACTGAAGTCCGCCAGAGCTGAACATAAGAGGATACCACAGATTGGAGGGTCTTCCCCCGGAGCCATGCTGAATCCTGCTGGTAGTGCACTTCTACATGAGTCGAGGGAAGCCAAACCTGCCGCTGCTCGATGTCGTTGGAGCCGTCGTGCTACTGAGCAGAGAGAGGCGCTGCCAGTTTCTGGAGGAAGAAGAAGACCCCCCTGTGTGCTGATAATTGGGGGAGGAAGAAGATAATAATAATAATAATAAATAATATAAAACAAAAAGAACTCATAAAGTAAAAGTTAATTTTAATAAACTAATCAAATGAGTATTATATAATTTGTAAAAGTTACAATTCAAAACAATTATAATATTAATAAGTAGATAAATTATAAATTAAAATACAAGACTAATTAATAATAATTTATTATTATTGAATTATAAACAATTATATCTAATAAATTAAGTTAATTTTTAACCAATATAAATATATTAACACTTTAATTTTATTTCTAACAGATTAATTATATTAATAAAGTAATTAATATTAGTGTAATTCTAGTAATCTAATCATGTTTTACCTTCTAATTACTTAATTATTAATAATAACTTAATAACATTATTAAATATTTTATAATAAATTAATAATCATAATTTTTAATAATAATTATTAATTAAGATATTTAATAATTAGCTTTAATTACTTTTTAATAACTATTATAACAATAAACATAAAATAATATTAATTAAATTTTGATGATTTTTAATTATTTAATTTTTTTTCTTACGTAGGTTCATTCATGAGACATGTATACGTCTATATTCACTTAACTAACTCACCGAGAGTTAGTTATGTGGGAAAAACTAGCGCGACATGCCAGTCGTGAAAAAATGCACATTGTGCGGTGCACTGTAAAGGGCTTTCAAAGTCAGTGGAAGATTTTCGATGACATGAAGAAGGTGATGGTGGATACTTAAGCAGAGTAAGCAGCAGATTTGAAAGGGGAGACGCTCATTCATTCGACGAACACACCAGATTCGGATCAGAGCAGAGAACCTGGAGCACTTCTCAGAGAGCCATTCTTCAGAGTTCTGAGGTCCAGGATCAGTAGCAATTGATGCTAGCGGAGGGAGTTTTCTTCCTATGTTCTCTTTCAAATCTCTTCCTATTCAATTGAATGATTTTAGTATACGTAATTAAAACAATGTTAGGCTAAATACTTCCAGTTCAGGGATGAATTTAAGTTCTACTGGTTAGTTTTAATTATCATTTCACTTAATCATTTTAATGAATTTAGTAACGATCATTGAGATCAATACTGAGTTCATCTAATTGCTTGTATCACTATAAATTACTCTCAAAATTTCACTGTCAGTTTGTGAGAATGATTGTGGAAAGACTTTTCAAAAAAATAACAGATTCAAAAGACTTAAAGACTTGTGGTGAGTTTGCTTTGTTATTAATTTTCAAAACATTCCACAGTTGATTGATTTTGGAGTGGCAAACTCTAAAATTAGTTGGCTTGTATGACTTAACTCTTGGTGAGGGAGGTAAGTCATACTCTTTACAGTGGTACTCTACAAAAACCTATTAGTGAATTGAAATACCTACAAAACCAGTAGAATGAAGATAACTCCCCGAGCATTTTAATAGATTGTTCATTTTTTCAGTGTTCGAAACCTCTGTTATTCCTTGTTTTACAATAGAATCTAGTTTCAACATAGTTTTTAAACATGTTTCCAGTGTGTTGTTACTCTAATGCCTATAAAAAATAATAAAAAAATAGTAGTAAAAAATTACTCATTCCCACTACTGACAATAGTGGGGTCTTTAGTTAGTTTTTAGAAGATAAGTGGTCAAAATAGCCTTCCCTGTGGGTTCGACAATGCATGCCACATATACAGTAGTTAGTTGGAATATAAATTTTAAACTTTGACTGACTTCAATGATGGTTCAGGTCAAGTTTTTGTCACCATTATCGGGGAGGCACGAGCCATTTATCTAAAAAAACACTAAAAAACACATATATAAATTTTTTAAAAAAGATGAAAAAATTTAAAATTGTAAAAAAAAATCTATTTCACTTCTTGATGAATTGTTACTACTGAATACTTTCTGTTTCTATTTGTATGAGAACAAGACGCTCTACTGTTAGACTAGATCCACTAAACTTATAAATATACAAACATCTCACTGCTCTAAAAAAGAAGATCAAAATTGAAATAGAAAACATAGATAATAGAGTTCCTGCACCTAACAACTATCAAAATCATCTAGAACTTTTAGATGAAAATGAAAAGCCTAGTATGATGGAGTTCCAACTTCATCAAGTTTCAAGTAACCCATCTTCCATTAGACTTAGTCAGATGGATAGAAATTATGAACTTAAACAATCATACATTTCACTACTGCCTGCTTTTAATGGGCTCTCTAATGAGGACTCCCTTACCTTCATTAGATACTTCTATAATACTGTGCAACAATTTCCTCTTCTAGGGCTCACAAAAAATAAACTTAGAATGAGAGTCTTTCCCTTTTGCCTTAAAGGGAATGCTAGAAATTGGTTTCTGAGTCTAGATGAGAACATTTTTTAAAAGTGGGATCAAGTGTATAATTCATTCATTATAAAATTTTATCCTCAAAGACTTAAAGGTGAACTTATAACAAAGATAAATTGTTTTTATCAAGAGGATGGAGAATCTTTTCGTAAATCCTGGGATAGATTTAGGTATCTTCTTAGGAAGTGTCCCCATGATCAACTCCCATCACACCTTCTTATGGATACTTTCTATGAAGGGCTATCCTCCTCTGGATAGAACCTAGTTGATCAAGCTGTTGAGGGTAATTACAATGATAAAACAGATGAAGAACTTAGACAAATTTTTAATAATCTTGCACTAAATTCACAACATAAAAATTCAAGAAGAAAATAGTCATTATAAATGTTAATTCAAACACTGGTTCAATGAAAGAAACTCAAGCTCAACTTTCTGAAATCACCAACCAACTTCAATCTTTAATGAGCCAAAATTCAAAGCAAATTGTTAAATAATTTGGATATCAAAATACCAACCAATCTTTAAGGGAACAGTGTGTCCAGTGTGGTATGGTTGGGCATACTGAATTTTTTTTCCTAATTTTGATATGCCATCCCAACAATAAAGTAAATTCAAACTTTGTTAACTATGGTCCTAGGATGATCCTAAAGAAGATCAATTTTAAAATAATTATAATCGAGGCTATAGGAACCATCCTAATTTGTCCTGGAAAGATCAAGGCTTAATTAAACAATCCACTGCCCCTAATTACTCTAATCAATCAAGACCAAACATTCAAACTCTACAAAGGGGTGATTCTTCAAATGTATAAGGAAACAATGATAATCACATGTCTTCTAATCTTGACCTAATATTAAATAAAATTAACTCTAAAGAAGAAAGATACATGGTTCAACTATCTAAACATCAAAATCAATATGAGTCTGAAAAAATGCAGAATGATGTTAGAATGCAAAACATGGAAACACAACTTGGACAACTTGCTAGAGATTTTTCATCTAGGGAAGAATGTAGATTTCCAAGTACCACTGAAATTGAACCTAGGGAGAATTCCATGGATGTTGTCACTAGAAGTCGGCTTAATGCTCAAACTTTTGCTGATAAAGAAACTGAAAATACCCAAAATGAAAATATGCTTCATTCTGGAAATAAAAATTTGCTTAGTACACATGTAGGAAATTCACAGAAAAGTCTTGAAAATGATCAAAATATGAATATGTCACCTAAAAATAAAGCTAAAACTTAATTTAAAAATAAAAATAATAAAGGAAAATAAAAAGTTGAGGAAGAGGTGAGGGATATACCTACTATCCTGAAAAATGTTTCCCCACCCATCCCTTTCCATGAGAAGATGAATCCTCAAAGTAACACCAAGGATGAACTTATTCAGTTCCTTGGCCTTCTTTCTAAACTTATTGTGAACATTCCTTTCAATAAAGCCTTAATTCAAATCCCATATTATCTAAAATCTCTTAAGAAAAATGTTTTAAACAAAAAAACTCTAGAATAATTTTCTACTTACAGCCTTACTGAAGAGTGCAGTGTTGTACTTCAAAAGAAAATCCCACCTAAAATAAAATACCCAAGTAGTTTTTTCATACCTTGAACACTAGGAAACTATGATCAACTCAAATATTTGTGTGATTTAGGTTCTAGTATTAATCTTCTCCCATACTCACTATTTCAACAGTTGAGGTTGGGTGACCTTCAACCCACCACAGTCATACTATAATTAGCTGATAGATCCTTCACTCATCCTGTGGGTAGGGTATGTGATTTGCTAGTTGGGGTTGGGAAGCTATTTTTGACTGCTGACATTATTTTCTTAGATATGGAATGTGATCAAGAGGTTTACATCATCTTGGGTAAGCCCTTATTGGCCACAGGTGATTCTGTTATTGATGTCTCTAAGGGTAAATTATTTTTTAAAATTGTAGAACTACAAGAAGAGTTCAATGTGTTTAGAAATTTTAAAGGACCAATGTTTTCTGAAAACTGTTCAATGCTAGAGTCCTTAGAAAATTAGAACTCAACTAAAAATGTTGGAAAATCTTAAGAAAAAAATTGTGAAGCTGAAAATATTTTTGAATCTGTTTTACAAGTTGGAAATTATGCACAAACTCTAAAACTGTAAAATTTTCCAGAACTGGACAACTATCCAGTTTATGCTGTTGAAGGGTCCTCTATTTCTGAACTTAGGAGCTTTTTGAGTGAATTTGAGGGTGTTTCTATTAACACCAACCTTGTTGAACACATTGATGATATTGATGGAGAACTTATAATATAATTAGATGATTCTTCTTTGATTAACTTGTTAAAATCTAATCTAGAAAATCTGGACAGTATACTACCCACGCTGGGCAGTGGCACTATTACTTCTGAATCTGAGCATGAAATTGAAAATCTTTCATCTTTCAATACTCTTTAAAAAAATATGTTGATGATCTTGGACCTCCTAGGCCTAAGAGTCTTCCTTCAATTGTATAACCACCCACTCTTGAACTGAATCCAATCCATGCTCATCTTAAATATTCGTTCCTGGGTGAGAACTACACTTTGCCTGTAATAATTTCTACTAAACTTAATGAAAATAAAGAACAAATATTATTGAATGTGTTGAAGAAGTTTAAATCTGCCATAGGATAGACAATAGCTGATATCAAGAGTATTATTCCCTCATTTTGTATGCATAAAATACCTATGGATCCTGACCATAATCTTAGAGTAGAGTGTCAAAGAAGATTAAATCCTAACATGAAATAAGTTGTGAGAGAGGAAGTGATTAAACTGCTAGACACTGGAATGATATATCCCATTTCTGATAGTGCTTGGGTCAGCCCTTTCCAGGTTATTCCCAAGAAGGGAGGTTTCGCTGTAGTTAAAAATGAAAAAAATGAATAAGTCTAAGTTATGAAAGCCACAAAATGGGGAGTTTGTATAGATTACTCGAATCTTAATAAAGCCACTTGGAAGGACCATTTTCCATTTCCCTTTTTGGATCAAATGCTTTAGAGGCTTGCTGGAAATGAATTTTTCTATTTTCTGGATGGGTATTCTGGTGACAACTAGATTCCTGTTGATCTAGAGGATCCAGAAAAGACCACTTTCATATGACCCTTTGGAACATTTTCCTACAGGCAGATGCCCTTTTGGTTGTGTGGAGCTCCAGCCACCTTTCAAAGGTTTATGATGTCTATCTTTTTAGATATGATGGAGAGAATTATTGAGGTTTTCATTGATGATTTCTCTATTGTGGGTAGCACTTTTGATACTTGTCTTGGAAATCTTGAATTAGTCTTGGAGAGATGCATTGAAACCAACCTTGTCCTTAATTGGGATAAATTTCAATTCATGGTTACAAAAGGTATAGTGCTTGGTCATAAGGTTTCTAAAAGAGGTCTAGAAGTTGATACTACTAAGATTGATTTTATTCAAAAACTGCCACCTCCTGTTAATGTTAAAGGTGTGAGAATTTTTCTAGGGCATGATGGTTTCTACCGGAGATTCATAAAATATTTTTCTAAAACAACCAATCCCTTGTGTTCTTTACTTTCCAAGGATACACCTTCCAATTTTAATGAAAACTATTTTAAATCATTTAATCTGCTTAAAGAGAAACTCACTACATCACCCATCATCACTGCACCTGACTAGAAACTACCTTTTGAGATTATGTGCGATGCTAGTGATATGGATGTAGGTGTTTTCCTTGGATAGAGGAAAGATATAAAATTTCATGTGGTGTATTATGCTTTTAGACTGCTAGATGATACCCAAAAGAATTATACCACCACTGAAAAAGAATTTCTAACTGTTGTGTTTGCTCCATAGAAGTTTAGACAGTATCAATTAGGTTCAAAAGTCATAATTTTAATTGATCATTATGCTTTAAAGTATTTTTTGTCTAAAAAGGAAACTAAACCCAGGCTAATTCGATGGATTATTTTGTTATAAGAATTTGATTTAGAAATTAACGATAAGTAGGGAGCTGAAAATTTTTTTGTTGATCAATTATCTAGGATTCCTCTTACTCAATCTGAATCTAAAAATCCTAGGGAGATTAACACTTCCTTTCCTGATGAAAATATACTTACTATTTCTATCAGGAAATCTACTTGGTTTGCATATTTTTCCAAATTCCTTGAAGCATGTTTTTTCCCAAAAATATGTCCAATAAGCAAATAAAGAAATTCATTTCTGAGCTTAAATATTATCTCTTGGATGATCCCTTTCTGTTTAGGAGGTGTGTTGATGGTATTCTTAGGAGGTGTGTGCTTGAGGAAGAGATGATACCAATCTTTGAAAGTTGTCATTCTTCACCTTGGGGAGGTCACTATGGTGGTGAAAGAACTGCTCAAAAAGTCCTACAATCTGGTTTCTATTGGCCTACTCTTTTTAAGGATGCTAGGAGATTTGTGGTTGGCTATGATAGGTGTCAGTGGTTAGGAAATGTGGGTAGGATACAAGAGTTACCCCAAAAAGAAATTCTGGAAGTTGAAATTTTTGATGTCTGGGGTTTAGATTTCATGGGTCCATTTCCATCTTCTCATGGGAATGAGTATATTCTTGTTGGTGTTGATTATGTTTCAAAATGGGTTGAGGCAGTGGAACTGCCCAAAAATCAAGCCAATTATGTAGTAAAATTTGTCAAGAAGAATATGTTTACAAGATTTGGAGTCCCAAGATCTTGTATCACTGATAATGGAACACATTTTAAGAACTATAGGTTTAAATATTTGATGTAGAAATATGGTTGTGTTCATAAAACTAGTACTCCTTATCATACACAGTCCAGTGGATAGGTCGAAATTTCAAACAGATAACTTAAAAAAATACTTCAAAAAATGGTGTCAAATTCTAGGAAAGACTGGTCTCTTAAATTGGATGAAGCTTTATGGGCTTATAGAACATCTTTCAAGACCCCAATAGGTATGTCTCCTTATAGGCTTTTGTTTGGGAAATGCTATCATTTACCTGTGGAGTTGCAACATAAGTCATATTGGGCAGTTAAGGCTCTAAACATTGACTTTAAGAGTGCTGGTGAGAAGAGATTACTTGAGCTGAGTAAACTTGATGAGATTAGGATAGAGAGTTATGATAATTCAAGGATTTATAAAGAGAGTACTAAAATCTTTCATGATTCTATCATTCAAAACAAGGAATTCAAACATGGACATATGGTACTTCTTTTTAATTCTAGACTCAAACTCTTTCTTGGGAAGCTGAAGTCCAAGTGGTCTAGACCTTTTAAAATTGTGAGAGTGTTTAAGAATGGATCTATTGAAATTTTAGGTGAAGAGAATAAACCCATGTTAGTTAATGGGCAGAGAGTGAAACTTTATTTTGAGGGACATCCGAAGGGATTGGATGCCTTCACTGTGCTTGAAAACTGTTCTTGAATATGGTATGGATGGGGAACTTAAATTTAGCATTTCATGGGAGGAAACCCATGGTTCTTTTCATTTTTATGTTGTTTATTTCTAACCTTAAATAAAATGCTTCTTATGTGATATGTTTTTGTGAAATATTTGTTACTTCTTGTTCTTTGTCTCCTGGTTCTGTGTTTTCAGGATGCTGCTACTTGTGTCAATAAAGAAGTGGAATTCCCATGATGATTTTGGGACAAAAACCTAGACAGGGAAGTACTTTAATTTTATGCATCTATTTCTGCTCCTATTTTTTCTAATAAAATTCTTCTCACTAAAAAATTCGACTTGTATTAGAAAATTCTGTTTATGTGTACTAAAAATTATGCTACATGAATTGAACTAGATTAAAAAAATTTTGCATGTCTTTCATTAAAAAATTCTGCTCTATATATTGTGGCTCTAAAATAAATTCTTCTTATTTAAAAAATTATGTTTCATGTTTGTTTCCACATCAAAAGTTTGTTTTTATTTAAAAAATCTGCATGTGCCTATTGTTGTGAACTGAATTTCATTATTATTAAACCCATTCACTATAGTAAATTAAGTGTGGTGGGTACATGTTTGATGTTAGTTGTGATTTTCATTGGAACTGATTAGTTTATAGGGTGTTTAGCATGCATCTTTCTGTTATATTGAACATCCATTTGAGTCATACTTTGTTAAAATGCTTACACCCAATTAATTGTGCACCCACACCTTATATACTTCTTTTGAGCTATATTGAAAATCCATGTCACTGGACTAAAATTTTAATGTGTGTGTGTGGATATGAACCTGCTGATTATTTATTCACTGTGGAAAACAAGATTTTTTAACTTCATTGAGACCCTTTATACATGTCATAAATCTGCTAAATTGAAAATCTGTTTTGAACCTTAATTGATTAATTGTTCTTCTCCACTTTAGAAGTCAACTTTGGGGACAAATATGGGTTTTAAGTGTGGGGGAGGGGTCAATTTTTGACTGTTCTAAACTGTGCTTTAATGTAATCCAATCAATTCCCACTTTACTTCAATCAAATTTTTGTTAAAAAAATGGTTAAATTTTTTCAAAATTATGTTATTTTTCTATGCTTTACAATGTACTTAATTGGGCCTTGCCTTAGGATAAGTTCCTTGCTGGTAGTTAACAACTGCTTAGAGTCTTAAATTGATGAGGTTGAATGATTTCTGAGTGGTCTTTCTTAGTCGTTTCATGGAAATCTGATTTAGGAACTACTCCGGAAAGTGATTTGGGTTACATGTTTGTGGAATTATGATCATAACCTTTAGAACTAGAAGTATGATTCTGATTCTACGGGCTTCATTAATTTTTTAATTATTAAAATTAATTGCTTTAATGAGACAATATAAATGATTTTTTATATAAATCTTTTGAAACTGGAGTAATTTGGGCATCTAGGATCCCACGGTGAGTCTCTGAGACCCTAGATGTTGGGTGTGTTTCTGTTAACTTTAAGCCCTCTCTTCATCTTGAATAAGTGATTATGCACAGTGCTTAGCACAATGATACATGGCTTGGGAAAAATAAATAAAGTATCTAGAGTCAAAAATGAGCTCATTAAGGTGAAGGGAATGATGAACGCCAACTGAAGAAGGGGTCAATTGGTTTTTATGGAAATCATTTAGGTTGTATCAATAAGGTGATTCGAAAAAAATTAATTATTTTTGCAACCTAGGATTATGTCAAAGTAAAAAGTTCCTTGGTTAAAGTCTTAATTCCGTTGATATTTTACTTCTTATCATTCTTGGACTTAGAACTTCAGCTTGGATTAAAATGAGTCACTGTATTGTATCACATATGAGGCATGACATCTTCATTACTTGATAATTCATATCTTTCTTAATTACCCTTGAGTATTTGTTATAGGAAATATTCATATGATTAATTCATTTTCTTATAGACTGCTGTTATATATTGTCCTCTGTTTTGAGTGCTGGACATGTTACATTTTGAGAAAAATCATCAACACCATACTTTTTTATTTTTCAAAGATAATAAAACATGAGATTGTTTGAGGAAAAACAATACTTAAGTGTGGGGTAATTTGATGTGGCTCTATTTTCACATAGTTTTGCCACATCTTTTTACCTAATTTTTAATAATTTAATTAATTTTTTAGGCACTTTATACTAAATAATTTTAATTTTGTATTTTTATATTTAATTTTGTTAATTAAACAATTTTTATTATTAATTAAGAATTTTTAGTCATCAAAATAATAATTTTAATCCTAATTTACTTTTCTAATTTAATTATGTCTTATTTAGTTTGTTTAATTTAAATCTGCTTGACTTGTTATTAAACTAACATTTTTTTATGAAAAAATTATTTAATCATTTCAATTTTATTTAATTAACTTAGTCTTTATTTTAATATTTTATCTTTTAATTTAGTTTCATTAGAATAGGTTAACAATATTAATTAATATGTTTAGTCATCCTTCTAATCATTTAAGTAAATAATTTTAGTTTAAATAAAAATAAAATAGTTCGCTTTAAATTTTATGTGTTCAAATAGTTGTTTTATTAATTAAATAAGTGTTTTTAAACATTAATTATATTATCTTATGAATTCAGTTTTATGTTATTTTCATTTCCTTTTGGTTTTAGTCTACCGGTGAGGTAGGCTATATCTATCGGTAACATAATGGGTCATTGTTTCTATTCTTTTTAAATTGTTGCTACCTTGTAATTATTTATATAGTAATTTTAATTTAAGTCGTTCATAATCTTAGTTTAACAATTATTCAGTTTATAATTTTAGTGTTGTCAATTAATAATTTTAATGTTTTAAAGGTTAATTAATATCATGTTTTAAATTTATGGTGTTTTTATCTCTTTTAATTAATTATTTTCAATCTTTATTTACTTAGTTAACTTTAATTTTTTAATTTTAATTTTTTTAAGGTTATCGTTAGTTCTTTATTTTATACTAGCAGTGAACTGTTTATTTTAATTAATCTATTAGAGACCCCTTTTTATTTTTGTTGTATCGGTAACCTTATTTTTATGCCTACCGGTGACCTTTTGTGCTAATGGTTACCCCCCACCCTACTGCTTTGCTGTTTTTTTTAAACTAACAGTAACCCTATTTTTATACTACCGGTAACCTCTTCTATTTTATGCAAACATTGACTTTTATTCTTAAAGCTACAGGTGATGTTTCAATTATCTGCACCGATAGTCTTAAATTTTATACTAACGGTTACCCACTAATTTAATCCTAATGGTGACCTTGCCACTACACTCACCGATGTACCCCTATTTCTCTCACTATTATATTTCATACCCTGCACCTCACTGTTACGCCGCTATTCATTTGTTTTTTTAGTCTTTTATCGGTGACCCCATGTCACCCTGCCTCTATTCTTCTAACAGTGAGTCTTTCCTCACTGTTCCCCTCACCTCACTGTTAGACTATCTTCCCTTCACCTCCTCACTGTTAGACTCTTAACAGTAGCCTCTAATTTATTACTAATAGTGACCTAGCTCCCCTGCTTCAATTCCTTTGCCTCACCGTTGCCTCAACATTCCCGCCATCCGGGATGCATATCTTCACCCACCGCTGTTGCTGTTGAGAGTTGTCGTGCTATTTTTGGGAGGTATTTTTGTTGTTGGTTCGATGCCTCTACCTCCTGGAGTCATCTGGAATCACCAGAGGAGCTTGTGATGCTAATTAGAGGGTAGAGTTTCTGTTGCTGCAAAACGTTGTGTTGTCGATGAAGGAGACCTCGCTGCCACGGATCAGGACTGTAGCCGAAGGTCGGACCATTATGGGTGTTTGTTGATCAAGGATGATGATGCTGAGAGGGAGAGTAGAGCACTGAAGTCCCCCGGAGCTGATAAGAGGAGGATACCGCAGATTGGAGGGTCTTCCCCGAGAGTCGCACTGACTCCTGCTGGTAGTGAACTGCTGCTAGAGCTGAGGGAAGCCAAACCCGCCGCTGCTGGATGCTGCTGGAGTCGTCGTGCTGTTGAGCAGAGAGAGGCGCCGCCGGTTTCAAGAAGAAGAAGAAGACCCCCTTGTGCGTCGATAATTGGGGGGAGGAAGAAGATAAAAAAAATAATAATGAATAATATAAAACAAAAAGAAATCATAAAGTAAAAAGTTAATTTTAATAAATTAATCAAATGAATATTATATAATTTCTAAAAGTTATAATTTAAAACAATTATAATATTAATAAGTAGATAAATTATTAATTAAAATACAAGAATAATTAATAATAATTTATTAGTATTGAATTATAAACAATTATATTTAATAAATTAATTTATTTTTTAACCAATATAAATATATTAACACTTTAATTTTATTTATAACGGATTAATTATATTAATAAAGTAATTAATATTAGTGTAATTGTAGTAATCTAATTAAGTATCACTTTCTAATTACTTAATTATTTATAATAACTTAATAACATTATTAATTATTTTATAATAAATTAATAGTCATAATTGTTAATAATAATTATTAATTAAGATATTTAATAATTATCTTTAATTACTTTTTAATAAGTATTATAATAGTAAACTTAAAATAATATTAATTAACTTTCGATGAGTTTTAATTATTTCATTTGTTTTTCTTACATAGGTTCATTCAAGAGACAATTATACGTCCAGATTCACTTAACTAACTCGTCGGGAGTTAGTTATGTGGGCAAAAACTAGCACAACATTCCAGTCGCGAAAAAATGCACATTGTGCGGTGAATTGTGAAGGGATTTCAATGTCAGTGGAAGATGTTCAGTGACATGCAGCAGATGACGGTGGATACTTAAGCAGAGTAAGCAGCAGATTTGAAAGGGGAGATGCTCATTCATTCAACGAACACACTAGACTCGGAGTAGAGCAGAGAACCTAGATCACTTCTCGGAGAGCCATTCTTCGGAGTTCCGAGGGCCAGGAGCAGCAAAAATTGATGCTAGCAGAGGGAGTTTTCTTAATTTTTTGTCTTTCAAATCTCTTCCTCTTTAATTGAATGATTTTAGTATATGTAATTGAAACAATGTTAGGCTAAATAATTCCATTTCGGGGATTAATTGATGTTCTATTGGTTAGTTTTAATTCTCATTTCACTTAATCATTTCAATGAATTCAGTAATGATCAGCGAGATCAATACTTTGTTCATCTAATTGCTTGTATCACTAGAACTTACTGTCAAAATTTCACAGTTAGTTTGCGAGACTGATTGTGGAAACACTTTTCAAAAAAATAACAGATTCAAAAGACTTCAAGACTTACGGTGAGTTTTCTTTGTTGTTAAGTTTCAAAACAGTCCACAATTGATTGATTTTGGAGTAGCGAACTCTAAAATTAGTTGGCTTGTATGAATCAACTCTTAGCGAGGGAGGTAAGTCATACTCTTTACAGTGGTACTCTGCAAAAACCTATAAGGGAATTGAAATACCTCCAAAACCAGTAGAATGAATATTACTCCTCGATCATTTTAATATATTGTTCATTTTATCAGTGTTCGAAACCTCTGTTATTCCTTTTTTTACAACAGCCTCTAGTTTCAGTATAGTTTTTAAACATGTTTCCAATGTGTTGTTACTCTACTGCCTATAAAAAAATAAAAATAAAAATAATAGTAAAAAAAACTCCATCCCACTGCTGACAATAGTGGGGTATTTGGTTAGTTTTTAGAAGACTAGTTGTCAAAATAGCATTCCCTATGGGTTCGACCCTTCTTTCCACATATACAATAGTTAGTATGAATATAAATTTTAAAATTTGACCAGCTTCAATGAAGGTTCCAGTCAGGCAGTTTGAGTTTCTCCTTGATTTTATTTGGAACAGAACCATTTTCTTGTCGTTGTCCCTAGTCAGACCCCCTTACTTAAAATGACACTCTTGTTCGGACTGGTGGTCATGTTTTCCTTGAATTTTGTTTCAGGATTGAGCATCAGGTAATGCTCATTTCTATCAGGTTAGGAATGCCTTAGGAATGGTCAGTTACTTCATAGATTGTCCAACCCTCTCTTCTCCACAGTGATGGATGACTCGATACGTGGTCATCCGAGTTAAAATTCATCTTGCTTCTGTATTACCTTTGGGTAGTATGTGTTCACGTATGTGGTATCCTCGAGTTCTTAATGTTGTGACAAACCAGTTGAGTTCAGTGTAATTGTCTAGTCTTGCGCTATTAAATACATTTCAGGTCATCTTTATAGAATAATGACTTCTGTGTTAAAGTAATCAAGTTGGTCCCAATGATCGGGATAACTTCTAGAGAATCAGTTGTTTTGACACACCATCCAGTTTGGTTGGGATTTCACGCCTTTGTTTAAATTATTTTCTTCTGGTAATCTTCCAATCCTCTTAGTATACTCTTCCTAAAGTGATGAGCAAGTCCCCAATCTTGCCTTCATCCTTGATACACTAATAGAGCATTGGTCTTACGCCATTCTAAAGCTCTAAAGGTTTTTGGGCTTGTTTAGGGTGGTTTTATCAGTGTCTCACGTTGATGCGTAGTTCTTATCTAGGATTTAGTTAGTCTTGAGTGACCCTCAGATTTCCATGTAGGAATTCTTAATGAACCCTTGTACACCATCCGTTTCATCTCACATGACCAACAGATCGATGCTGCTCTAGTCACGGTCAATGTTTTGATATGGACATCCTTCCCTTGTACCAATGTATCACTCATAAGCATGGAGTATGGACTACCTTGCATTAGTTACTTTCACTCCAGTTGTGCCAATAGAAGTTTACCCCAGACTTGTTTTTCGGGCTCGGTGATTCCTAAATCAAGGAACTTCATTGGAATTTAGGTATAAGTTTATTTGAACATGTTTGTGGTGAATGTGAGATACCTTGGAAGAATTCATCACAGTTCAGTTCATAAAACATAGTCTGTCTAAGTCGAGCGTCTTCTGAAATGGTCGGTCAGAGTGAATTGAATAGTTATCTCTCTTGTTTAATGAAGTGGTTAGTGAAATACCTTTTTTCATGTCATCATGAGAGAAAAGTGCGGTTTGGGTTGACCAATGCTTTTCATAAAAATATGGTTCGACTTGGGCTTTAAGGGAACTGGGGAATCAACTATTTTATCCGTTTTGGAAATCACGTGAAAAGCGTCACTAGAATTCTTAAAGAAGTTTCTGGTAGGAAATTTTGATACTGGAAGTTGTCATGACTCAGATGTTGCTTCTTTATAACTTTAAAACCTAAGGTGGAAAGTAACTTTGACCAAAAGTTAATGAGACGACGACATGGTCGTGTCTCTAGCTGAACATGTTAGAATTGGTATCATCTCGGTGTTTCAGTTTTAAAAATAAGTGTTGGATCAGATCTTATATGTTTTTGTGTCTTTTTCCTAACTGATTTTTAAGCATGTGTTGGGCGCTTAGATATGCAATGCGGCCTTTTGAATGGGATTGCATGACCTTGTAGATCAGGTGAGAGTTACGTTGTTCCCAAAGGTTTCTCGGGGACGAGAAGTTCTAAGGTGGGAAGGTTATAATGTTCCATGTTTTGAACTGGATGAAAAATCACATGAGTTAAAAAAAATTCCATTAACTGGGCAGGACAGATTTAAAACCGAGTGTCAGAACTTTTTGTTTCTGATAGGTGACACTGCGATTGTCTTTTAAATAAATTTTATTAAATTAAAATTAAAATTAAAACAAATTAAATGAAGGGTAAAAGGCATATTAATACATTGGAATATTCTATGAAATATTTTCAAAGTTGACAATGAGTCAGCATGGGGCTTCGAGACCCGTAGACCCTTGACGTTGATAGAATAAAATTATGAAGCTTATTTTATTCATATGTGTGTTTGTTTCTTTTCAAAAAAATGAAATAACTCTCAAACAGTGCATCGTATGAGAAATCGGAGACCACTGTTAGGTCCGGAATGTCGGTTTTACCCTAGGTAGGGTATAAACTTGATTCGCATCGGGTTTTTGACACCCTCATATATGATAATACCATCTTTATTTTTAATTAATTAATTATTACATTTTTTATATAATAAAAAATTATTTTCTCACATCGCACCTCCCTCTTCCACTAGGTGGCTCACCCCCTACTCCTCCTTCGGAAGACTGCAGCTCCTCCGTTCATCATCTGATTTCTTCATCGTCAGGTGCATAATATACCTTAGAAAGAGGCTAACCTTGTGCAATTGGAATCATATGTTTTCTTTTGTATCCTGTGCGCAGTTCGTCGTAGAATGATTTTACCCTATTTTGGGGTTTTTGTAAAATCATCTGTTCTCTTTAATTTTAGGTCAAATCAAATACTACCTTAGATTATAGGGTCATCTATAACCATAATGTAGGGCATCTACTCTCTTTCCCTCCATTTCGTTGGGATTTGTAAAAATGCATGGTTGTGTCGTTAGTCGGTGTCTACCGACTTTGTGTAAATTCACCATATTTCATTAATTTAATTGTTTTGCATAGTTTTTTCAGCCCTATTTATCATGAATTAAATTGTTTAAATTTTTTCAACTTGGTCAGACACCCCTTTGGGTGTGCCGACGTGGTCGGTATAAATTCTGTTAGCCTGGATATTTAATTTATTTAACTTCATGTGTTTGCGCAGCCTATTTTGTTGTGTTTAATTTAAATAATTATTTTAGAATAATTATGAACCTTGAATTGTTAGATATTTGATAGTTGTTTGTGATGAATTATTTATTTATTTAAATTTGCATGTTTGGGAATTTAATTTAATTAGCTGCATGTGTTGAGCAGCCTATTTTTGTTGTGTTTAATTTAATCAATTAATTTAGATTAATTATGAACCTTGAATTATTGTATATTTGGAAGTTTGTGCTGATTTATTTATTATTAAAAGGTGTCTTTATATTCATGTGTTGCGCAACCTATTTTTGTTGTGTTTAATTTAAATAATTAATTTATATTGATTATGAACTTTGAATTGTTGGATCTTTGGTAGTTGTTTGTGCTGAATTATTTATTTATTAAAAAGTGCATTTATCTTCTTATGTTGATACAATATCTTTCCTTATTAAGATTTCTATAATACAATATTTAATTGGAACCTTGTGATGCATGAGTGTATTTGTTTAGTTTTCAAGATGCAAATTCATATGCTTATTATGTCATATCTGATGCTGTGAAAACCTTAATTAAATTCAGTGTGGACAAAGAAGGTGGGTCTCGTATTAAGGGCCATGCTTAGACCCTATGTTCTTGATGGTTACCACTATGCATTGGGGGGCGATGTCATTGGCTTTGACAGACTGAGACTTCCCCTGGATTTCAAATACTTATGAGTGACACCGGTTCCAAAAGGTTCCATTGAGAAGGATCTATTGGCAATGCGGCTAAGCCAGCCTCAGATGATACTCGACCCCTTTTTGTGAGATCGAGACAGACTCAGGGTAAAGCCATACCTCGAGCGATACTTGGTCTTTCAAAACATTTCCTTAGACTGAGTCAGTGGTATTGTATAATTGAAGGATGTCCCGTAGCGATACCTTCGGGACGGTCTCAGACTCCAACTCCCAACTTGAACCAAAATAATGATGCACTGAAGGTTTATATTAATGTCGTTGTTAGTCCCTTGATATTTAAAATATTTTCTGGTGTATTGAAGCACACCTGGTTGACACATGACTTAGAACCCAAGTCAAAGCACAAGCTTGGGGGTATGCATCTTCCTTGTTTTACCTTACTCTTCCAGGAATTATATATATGCATACGTGTATTCTTCTTACAGGTACTTCTTTCAGACTTCCGACTTAGGTCGAAGTAGGATATTAGGGATGGGTGCTGTTGGGAACTCGAGCCTGGTTATTTATTTTAATTTCACTTAATAAATTATCTATAATTATTATATAATGGAATAATACATTTTATTATTGCATTAAATGGAAAGGTTTAGACACTGTGAGTACAGAAATACTAAGATTTCATCTCACACCCTACTTGGGCATCGATGACACATGAGTAGATCATATGTTTGCATGTATTAACAAAGAGAAGTGTGCTGCTTACAATGCTTGATTATTTCTTGCTGCTTAGGATAGAGACTGGGGTATAGGACCGATCCTTTCTCGAGTTGTAGTTGTTACACTTCGTGTATTTTCCTTTTAGTTGATAGGTTTCTTGGGTTTCTGTTTCTCGTGTTTTCAGTTTAGAAATACATCATGGCATGACATCATTTTTGTACATGGTTTCATTTATCAGCTTCCGCTCTTGATTCTTATTCCATTGGATTATTCATATTACTTATGCTACAGTTTATTCATTTATATGCTTCCGCTATTTATTATTAATTTTTGTTTACTGCCGCTATGGTAATACCTATTACTAATGAGGGAATAGTCTCCATCTTAGACACAAAAGTCCCTCGCTGCTAGTCGGTAGCCTCTGGAATTTGGGGAGATGTGATCGAGATTATGTAACCCACTAGTCTAGCCACCGTCATAGAGGTGATTTGGGTCGAGACGTTACAGCAGTTGAGTCTATGACTAGGTTTTTTCCATAGTGTGGTTTTGAGCTGTATTATGTACTATACTTTTTGTGTTTTTATATACTATTCCACCCTATCAATTAGGGAAACTGACACCCTAGGGATTTTGAGCCCTTGGGGTGTTTTCCCCAACATTCTAATGGGAGGATGGATGACTGACTACCCCCTTTTTCCCTGCTCTATTCTCATGGTTGTTAATTGTGCCAGTAGGCAAATTAGTTAGTTTTCCTCATATATGTGTGTAGAGGGTTTTAATGTCTCATGGTTATTCACACACTTATATTCTAGATATAGATTCCTATGGACTACTATAGGTGTAACGTGTATAGGTTATGATGGATTGAGGATCCTTACTCGGCATATATGATGTAATAGTTTGAGGCATAATACCTGATCTATGATACACGCTATATGATCTGTGGTGTCTTCCGAAAACTACCTAGTTACTTTGGATACATGAAAGTAGTGGTGGTGTTGCATGAGGTGCATGTTGTGGTGATACACACAGGTGTCTACGGGTAAGCCTTTTTAGAGAGTTATGGTGTGGACATGCGACATTGGAGAATAACAGTAAACTAGTGGGGAAGTGGTATTCAGGTACCCTTTATATTCATGATTATATTATATAATCTTGTATGAGATACTTGGTGAGAGTGGCTATGGTGAGGCTGGAAACTTATTATACCTATTTAGGTGGAAAGTTATTTTCACGTGTTGTTCACTATTCATTAGCATTCTTTTATTACTTTATCACGAGAGGCTTCGGGGAGGATCCTATTGAGTATACTGTTATACTCATCATATGTGCATACAACTATTTTTTTTCAGGTCACTTGGAGATGGTTGGATATCTGGATGGTTACTACTAGCTTGGGGTTGCAGGAGGTGTTTCATCTTCATGGTCTTTACTGTTTAACGTCCTTTTGGTACTTTCAATTTTCACTTTTCAGTTTTAGTAGTCATTGTATAAAATTACATATGTGTACTTGGGTTTTGTTTATATTGCAGTATGAGTTGGAGTTGGATGGTGTCTATCTTATCTCTCTTTTTTGAATGTGTTCTCATAGAGGGTAATTCCTCCCATCTACGTGATTATTATACCCTTAGTGCTAGTCGCCATCCGGGGGTCTACTGATGGCGGGACATAGGTGTCACTATCTCTCTTCTCACATTGGAATCCCAGGAGGGGTACTCTTTGTGGGGAGGGGGTTAGGACTATTTACATGTATTATGTACCTTTTTTTCAAGAAACTAAATTTGAAAATATCCCCTATTCAATACCATGTACTGAAAAGTTATGTAATAAAAGGTGGGATTTCATAGTTGGTATCAAATTATGGTTTAGTAATTTGTGTAAATTAGGACTTGAAAACTTTAGAAATAACCCTAGGAACAAGTCTAGATAGAGAAAAAATAATATTATTTTTCTAAAGTATTAAGGAAGTGGTTTCTATGCCAAGAAATATCGGTCTGTATATAAACAAGTAGATGTGGCTTTGGCACAAATGTACATAGGGGTAACACCTGAAAACATTACCTTGAAATAGACTTGAATAGTAACTGATGCACAACAATGGGCCTTGCTACACTCTTGGTTTGACACTCCCAAGGGATATGTTTGGTTAATCACATGCTTTTTATTATCCATTATGAATGATATATATAGAATTTAATTATTATTAGATGAGATTAATAACATATTTAAGCATGTTTTTTTAAGACATAAAATCCCTTTAGAATTATAATATTCATAGAATTAACACATTTCTAAAAAAGGATTTCCTATTTTATAAAAATAAATATAAATAAGAGGAACCATGAAAATGATGAGTGAAATGGATTATGAACTAATAGTGTTATAATGGAAGCTATAATGGAAACCATCATGAGGATGATGAATCAAAAAATTCGAGTTATAAACAATAACTTGGATCAAGTCGAGAGACTCGATTCACCTCAAAGGGAACATCTTTCTGTTGAATTGTTTATGCATCAATGAACACCATCTTTCAGTGTATCTACTAACCCATTGATTTATGAACCATAGATAAGATATATATAAAAGATCTTTTCTTTACTCTAATGTTTGGAGTAACAAAAAGCTACCCTGGCAGTATATCGCTTAGAAGGAGAAGATGATCAGTGGTGGAAACTGATTAAATATACAATGCCAAGAAGGGAGATCGATTCTATGAAGTGGTAAGAGTTCAGGGGAATATTTTTCAATAAATATTTCTACCATTCGATGTGAACAAAAATGTATAAGGAATTACTCGAACTAAATTAGAAGTAAAAATATCCAGCGGGAAGCAATGAGATGAACTTTACAATACTTTCTCAATGAACCTATAGCTTTGTTATGGATCCTAAGGGAAATTATGATAGATATTTTTGTGTTTTAAGACCCCATATATGGTGTAATCTCGAAAAACAAGACTATGAAATCTATTAAGAGAATGTTTGGAGTGCTATGAAAGTTGAATTGGAGATTTTATAGACGCAATGGTCTCATAATTTGAATGAAAATAAAAGATAAATGAAGCTGAACTATGGGAGGAACTTTGATCCTAATGAAAAGTAAATAAAATGGAACATACCACATATAAAAAAATGTGGGATGAAGTATTCATGGAACTATTTTATTTGGAGTCTGAAGTGAGGAAATTTTTGAAGATAAAGGAATATAGATTGAAAATATCCTGGTGATGCAAATCCTTAACTTCTAAACACAAATTAAAAATGGAAAATCTAGTTTGCATTCCCAAGGTGGAATTCAACACTATACTATGGATCGACTATATCTCAAAGAATAATGATAATATCAACTTCAGGAGAAAGTCAATCATAGTATTATGAATGTAAAACCTACATTTATTTTCAAAGGAGAGATGTCCAGGACTGATCTTTGTCTAGAAGAACCTCCCATAGCCTTCTTTATGGATATGATCAGTGAAGAGGGACACATAAATGAAATTATAAAGATAGAGAATATCCCCATCATTCAAGACTAAATTGGCATATTTCCTAAAGAGTTGCATGGAACTCCTCTATAAATATATGTATAGTTCTCCATTGAACTCATTCATGAATCTAAGATGATATCAAATACCCCATATAGAATAGAAAATATAGAGTTATAGGAATTAAAGAAAAAACTTCAAGAACTTTTGGAGAATGGGTTTATCTTACCAAGTGTGTCTCCTTGGGGATCAATTGTTCTCTTTGCGAGGAAGAAGGATGGACCAATTAGACTATTAATTTATTTTAGAGAACTTAACAGAATCACAGTGAAGAACAAGTACCATCTCCCAATGATTGATTATTTATTTGACAGGCTTCATGGGGATCAATTCTTCATTATGATTGAACACTGATATGGGTATCATCAATTGAGGGTGAAAGAAGAATATATTCCCAATATTCTCTTCCAAACAAGATATGGGCATTATGAGTTTGTTATTACACCCTCCAGCTTGACTAATAATCCTACTCTATTTATGGATTTGATAAATAAAGTCTTTAAGGAATACCTTGATAAATTCATGGATGTTTTTATTGGAGACATTATTATATACTCAAAAAGTTATGAGGAGTATAAGGATCATCTAAGGGTTATATTGGGAACTTTGTGGAAAGATATTTTTTTTGAAATTCAGAAAATGTGAATTCTGGTTACATCAAGTTGCATTCTTGGGAAACATTATAACCAATAAATAAATCTCAACTTAACCTATAAAGATAAAGGATATATAAGAGTGGCCTCATCCTAAAATAGAAACTAAGATTCATAGATTCCATGGTCTAGTAGGATATTATAGGAGGTTTGTGAAAAAAATCATGAACGTATAATCCACTAACCAAGTTAACTCGAAAAGGGGCTAAGTTCATCTATAAAAAGAATTTTTGAATAATCTTTCCATGAATAGAAGAAGATATTGGTTACTGCACCTATGTTAACACAAAAATATTTTTGAGAGGTATTCATTATTTATAGTGATGAATCTATGAAAGGGATTGGGTGCATCCTCTTGAAAAATTAAATGGTTGTTAGTTATGCATATCAGAACTTAAATCCTCGTGATAAAAATTATCCTATGCATGAACTAGAGCTAGATATTTTTATTTTTTCTATCAAAATATGGAGGAACTATATTTATGGTTAGAAATGAGATATATAAATAGAGCACTAAATAATGAAGTATATTTTAACCCAAAATGATTTTAATATGAGACAGAGGAGATGGTTGTAATTTTTTAAAGACTATAACTGTTAAATTCATTACCACCCTAGAAGATAAAATAATGTCAGTAATGCATTAAGTATTAAATACCATGTTATGTTGAAAATGATAAGGATTCAAGGAGATCCTTTGATCAAGGAACTAGTAAAACTAGACATAGGAATCGTAAGTGAAGGGACTTCAGCAACACTATCCTAAATGATTTTTCAACTATAATTACTAGAGATGATTAGGAAATCTCAAAGAGAATATCCTTTATTACAAAAGAAGATAGAGTTTGTGAATAATGGTAAGTTTCCTAAGTTAAATATTGATCAATAAGGTTTACTGAAATTTCATACGAGACTAAGTGTCTCATCTATCCGAGAGATAAAGAAGGATATGATTGATGAAGCTCATAACACTACATTATCTATACATCCTGTAATCACTAAAATGTATAGGGACCTTCATGATCATTATTTATTAGATAATATGAAAAGGTAGATTGCTGACTACATAGTAAGGTGCTTATTATGTCTTCAACTGAAGGTAGAGTGAAAACTTTCTAAATGGGAATTGCAACCACTACCGATACCAATATTGAAGTGGGACAATATCATAAAGGGATTCATCATTAGTCTCCAAAGAACATCCTTTGGAAATAATATGATGCGAGTTATAATAGATCATCACACCAAGACTTCCCATTTCATTGCTATTCGGGAAGATTTATCTATTTTCCAACTTTCCAAGATATATATAAAGGAAGTGGTGAGGTTTCATGGGGTTAAACTTTCTATTATTTATTATTGTAATCCAAGGTTCACATAAAAAATATATAGAATTATACAACAGGATTTGAATAATGAATTGAATTTCAATATATCCTATCATCCCAAAACTAATGTCCAATCTGAAAGGACTATTCAAGCACTTGAGTACATACTAAGAATGTGATCAATGTGATTTAACAGTAAATGGTATCAACACCTTCCATTAGTTAAGTTCTCATAAAAAAAATCTTCAACTAGAGTATTCAAATGGAACCATATGGAAATATATATGGAAAGTGATGTAGAACATCTACTTTTTGGGATTAAGTTATTTAGATGAAATTTCTTTTTCCTGATCTTGTGCAAGAGATGCTATAAAAGGTTCATCCAATCCAACAACATATAAAATATTCTTGGAGTCGGTATAGTAGATATTATAACTATTGTTTAAGGTACATGGATTTGTATGTGGGAGAGAAATTTTTCCATTGAATATCAAAATGGAAGAGAGTCATGCGATTTTAAATAAAGGGAAGCTTAGCTATAGGTACATTGGCCCTTTTGAAATCCTTGAACACATATGGGAAGTAGCCTACTATCTAGGAATTCCACTTAATCTGTCTCTAATTCATGATGTATTCCATATATATCTGATGAGGAAGTATATACCTAATCCCTCACATATACTGAACCTGAAGGCAGTATAATAAGAACATGACCTCTCTTATGATGATCATCTAATGGGGATCTTGGATAGTAGAGATAAGGTTCTACAAAAAAGGACTACCCACCTCATAAAAGTTTTTTGGAGGAACCATATATATGAATAAGTGATGTGGGAACCAGAGGATATAATGAGATAGAAATACCCTCACCTTTTCTCAACTTAGAAAATGAGTTTAAATCAACATTTATTAAGGGGGAAGAATGTAACGACCAAGAATTTTTTTAAATAATATTTATTTACTGAATAAATTTTTGTGACATATTATATAATATAATACATGTACAAAATAAAGATAAAACAACAAAATTTTATATCTTTAACATTTATCATTACATTAGTCAGCCATGAAACCAATTAAAATGCCAAAAATTACAATTGGATGAAAAATATAAAATAGAATAACTAAAATGGGAAATTATGGATCACCCCAATCTAATATAATAATATTACCCATAATTAATTCTATGTAAATAAAACAAAATATTGGTAAACTAATCAACATCTTATGAAAATGAAAATATAAAATTAAGATAAATTGTAGTGAATTTTTAGTGAAAGAATGAAGTGGTATTTATAGGGTATAAAGGGAAACGTGACTTTTATGATTAGACTATTATATAACCATTGTTCAACATGATTTTTGGAAACTATACCCTTAGTTGATAATTTTATCATAATAATTGGTGTTTATAAGTAATAATGACAAAGGATAATTGATGCATAAAGGAGAATTGATGGCCTTAACTAGTAGAGCCATGTCATTTGAATCCCATTTGTTCGAAAAAAGGAGGGAGGTAGCACCACTGGGGTTCTTCCATGAACAACCCCAAGAGAAGCTTCTAAAAGTGAATCTTGAACTAAATATCCTTTTGGATAAGTTCTTGTTAGTGTATATTACCACTCAGTCAATGTTAGCTGACCCACCATATGAAACTACCACCATCACACACTTTACCCTTAGGGCGTATGCTGGTTTAATAAGGGGTTACATATCCAAAATAGAGTGTAAATTCTTTTGTAATAATTAAATTTTTATTCCATAAATTCCTCTTAAGAATAGTTTTTATTAATAAAATATATTTTTAATTGAGATTAATTTTATACTTTTATTTTTGGATCCAAATAAAACATAGTTTTATTTTTTTATAAAATATATACAATTTTTTTAACAAAGGTATTATGAATAGTATTTTTTAATGAAATATTGTTTTAAAACACTTTTATTTAAATAATAAATGATAAAATAATTTTATTATGTCCAAGGAAAGTTTTTAAGTGTCAGAAATTTGATTGTTCCTTAAAAACTAATTTTTTAAATAAATAAGTTAAAAATTTCATATTTATATAATTTTTATGATAAAATAAACATAATTTCTGAAATCATAATGTTAAAATTAGGTTATGGTGGATTTCTGAGGATTTTCTGAAATAATTAATTTTTTCATGAAAATTAAAAAATAAAATTTCAGGGTTTTGTTATATTTTATGAAAAAATATTGATTTCATAATTTTTTAATAATTAATTAATCACAATATATTTCCTAAATAATTTTATTTTATTAATATTATTTATTTTAATATATTTAATAAATTTTTTAAACTAAAAGTTACTTTCCAAAGTCTAGAAAAAAACGTTTGATTTTTAAAAACATTAGTTTCTGTAATATTCACTTTTCCATGACAAAAAAAGTATTTATTAATTAATTATAGTTCTATTAGATGAAAATAACATAAAATGAGGCCAAAATTTACAAAACCATGAGAAAAAACCCATCGTCAAGCCAATTGTTTTTTATTTTCCACAGCCTAATTTTTCAAGACCTATACTTAGGAATTATTAAATAATTCCTCCCATTATTATATAAATAACATCACATTTATCCATTTATATTCACACCAAATCCATCATCCACAATATTCTGGTTATTTTTCCTCTTAAGGAGTCCTCAGGCCCCCAAGGTTCCTTCCTCGTATTTTAGGAACCACTCTTCAAGGTAAGGGAAATCATCACTTCTCTTTTCAATTCCTGTTCCCTTTTCATATGGTATGTATTCCAATTTTAAAACTATATTCTTTTGTAAAATATATATTATACCATTACTATAAGTATATTATTTTATAAAAGAGGACACTTCCCCCTCTAATTTCATCATTTTCTAAAATAATGTTTTATACCCATCATGCTACTCAATTCACTTCTCAAAATTTATCTCCTCTCAGGATGAAATTGTATTTTATTTTATTTGAATGTATACCCAAACCTTTTCATTTTCATAGGTATTCACCCAGATTTAAAAATGATCTTTTTATTCATGCATTATATATAAGAAACCCACATTTCCTTTAATGGGTTAAAAATGATGTAATGACCATGTTTTTAATCTCTTTTGTATGTCAAGATATTGATAAGAAACCTGTTATTTATTCTCCAAGGGTTATTAATGAAATGATTTGTTATGATATTTTTGGATAACATGAAATTAATCCATATTAATGTTTTTCTTTGATATCACTCCAATGAAATGGGTAATGAATTTAATCTGTAGAGATGACATGTTTTATGATATCTTGGTGAATAACCTTGGTAATATTTATTTATGACACCTCAGTGATAAACCATGGTGATATGATTATGAATGTCTCATTTAACTTTTTTAGACACATTTCCATGTTATGATTCATATTATTATGTTATGTATATTTTTCATGCCTTATTGTTATGACTAATGTTCTTATTTACATGTCTCAATATCACATGTTATATGTATCTCTTGCCTTTTCACTTAATAGGATTCACGCTCACCTATTTACTTTGATGTGTGTCCCCATGATATGAGATGTAGTAAAATTAACCAATAATGAACCCATGAATATTTCATTCAAGTGGTTTTAGAATAATTTTTTATGTTTTAAGTTATTATATATCTTTCTTCCAAGAAATTATTCTTGAAAAGATCATTTATTTTGTACAATGTGATGAAAAGTTATGTAATACAGATGTGGGATTCCATAGGGGAGGTGATCTTAGAACTTCCTCAGGAAAGAAATCCACATACCCTTCCACCATAGTAGGGAAATTAAAACTCATATAATCCACTAAACCAATTTTCATGCTAGAAAAATTATAAGTAATCAGAATCACCCTACAATTCATCTGCCCATCCTGCACTACATGGGTTTCCTTTTCATCCAAAAAGGAAAAAATCATCCCATCACTGCAGAAACACTTCATACTCCCCCTAAAATAGTCTATTTGGTCGAAAAATATATATAACCATCCCATACCTAGGATTAGATCATAAGGCCTTGTCATTGTTACAAAGAGATCCCTATAGAAACTCTTTCCTCCAAGATTCAAGTTACCCTATCAAACAAATATTGTGATCCCTAATTCACCTCCTATTGGAGTCTCTAAGAGCAAGGTTCATTCCAAAGTATAAATTGGAATCTCTAAGCCTTGAAACAGATTGGTATCAACAAAGGACTGACTCAAACAAGTTTCTATCAGTACCGTGGATAAGGTAGGAAAGACACATGTTGTACCTCATATCATCCGTGGCGCCTCTAGGTCATAATCCCAACCACCTATAGCGGAAGTCATCTATGCCCCCCCCCCCCACTCACTAATCCTAGATTGGACCACCTAAGGGTGGTGGTGTTATGAAATAAAAACATATTCCACTTCTAGATGCTCTGTTATCCCCTCTTACACATTTACCACCCTATACACATGTCTAATAATATCACTACTAATAACTAGGAAACCCATCCATTATCTCTCCATTATCTGTATGGTGGGTTAGACAATCTCATGCGAGATTTACCTTGACATAACATGAGTAGAACTGCCTCTCATTGGGAAAACTAGATCCTTCCTTTGAGCCAAGAACCATAGAACCTATATAAAAGTATCACCTAATGAAATGTATCATACTTTCAGGTCCCTAAGGATGACATAGGCTCCATGTTGTCGAAGTATGTGGTTCTATGTTCCCACTTCTAGCAACAAATGTCTATGTCTACTCATCCAAGAAACTCTCGAATACAAAGGAAATATCTATCACCCTAGTGTAGGTAGGAATTCATAGAGGTATGAATTTGTCTAGATATATGTACAAATTCCACACTCTAATGTCTGATCCCAAAATAACTGATCATAAACTACATCCATCAAGTACATAGAGAGGTTGGTAAATCTCAATTAATACTCAGCCACTAACATTATATCCTTTTGAAGAAGTAGAAGCTCTTTGATTCACACATCCATCAACATAAATGGATATAACTTTTATCTATAAAGGATATTAATCTATGGTAATGATAGAGTCATCATATTATATGACTAGGTCACTAAACCCCACCATCATCCTACTAAGTGAAGGATAGGGCTCATTTCTAGGAACAAAAAAAATTCAATGTCCTAACAAGATGAAAAACTCACATCAACACCTCAATCCATTCCTTGGATACCTGTGGGTCAGGCTCGCCTCAAAAACTGAGGGGTCACTATCACTAAAACTCGTAATGTGTGCTTGGCCTATGCACCCCATCCATCGATACTGCTAGTACCATATGCTTCTTGAAAGGATGTGGTATATCTAGGGAACCACCTTGAGGTAACACCTCATAAATAGGTTCCTGTATCAAAGTCTCATCACTGAGTGGATAATCTTTATGATCCTAATGATAAATCCTACATTTCATACATCTTGGATGAATCCTAAAATAGAATATGGATCATCTTCAATTATTATATCTAGAGAGCTAACTCAATAAGGATATTGTAACCACCACTCATTTCTATATGATGCACGTTCCAATGTTTCCTCTTCAAACAGTGTCTACATGTACCAAGTCAAAAGGTAGGTTATTAGAGTCCTAGTGTGTGGATATGTCAGTTACCACACCAACACTAGGGTCTCTTTCCAAAATATGAACTTCAAACATTTAATACTATTTCCCCAAAATAATTGAATATACTCTAGTCCTAATGTAGAATCGATTTCTCTGATATCACTCTATCACAACCTGTCCCAATGGGTCCTAAGTCACCACTACCCCAATACTATCTGCAATAGGCTAGGGGCTGTAGACTAGCACTGAGTTTTTATACCACTCACCTGGGAGGCCTTAGCCCAATGTACCTGTACACACACACTCATATCCAAGCCCAAATAATGATGAAATGTAAAACATATGATTAAAGATGTATAAAAACATCTAAATCCCACCATTAGGGTATGAAAATAAGTACTAGAAAGAAAAAGGTCCAAATATAATCCCACAATCTATAAATTTAAAAACGTACAACCTGAATGTATAGAAGGGTACTGCTATCAATACGAGTGCAAGAACACCACTCGGTTTTTTTGACTCACTAAGCTCTTCTTGGTCCTTGTCCCTCTAGAAATCCGTTAAAGGTTTAATATTATGAATAAGACATGACACATTCAGGAAAATCCCATACATAGGTGATTATAAAAATACCCAATAGGACACCCCAAAATCACTAAGAATATAACATCAAGATAATAGTTAGATTAACACAAGTATATGCCTACAACACATAAAATAAGAATATTTATATATACTCAAAATCATACAAAATATCAAGGGAAATCCACAACCATAATTCCAATTTAAAAATATTTCTTGAAGGGTCCCTGTAGAACTCTTATAGGAGAACACATTCCATGAGTCATATAGCACTAATGATGTTCATCCAAGATGTACTATTCAATGGGTCTTGCAATCATAAGTATACACTGAAAGTCTATAGAGAATGATACATTGATGAGGATCACACCCAAGGCCATAGGGCATACAAATAACTCAATCTAGAATAACCCACTATAAAGAGGATTGATGTTCACATAGTGTGGGTGGTAACAATACCAATAACTCCACCTATGTTAAGATGATGATAGAGTATCTCACTTTGAGATTCATGGAAGGATTCCAAAAACTCTATCCAAGAATTCATGTTGATGGGATTTCCATATTATGTGTATCTTGTGATTCAATACTAAACCTCCGGTAATTTATCAAGGTAATAATGTATAATGAAACTTTTCTAATCTATAAAGGACAAGGGATCTAAGACTTATTTTAAGGAGTACACAGTGTGTAGTGGTAGTAAAGTGCATGTCCCTTTAGCAACGTGTCCTTCACATGTATTACGAACCATGACTATTTCTGTGTATGTTTCTGAGTACATGGTATGTTCAATCTCATGTACTCCTGGTCGTGTTCATGTCTAGCTACCCATTTCCATGTATGGCTGGCTATGAAAATGTATTGTCATGACCTGACCCTAACTAGGGCTCGGGCCATGACTACCCCAAGACCTCCTCCATAGTCTAGTGGGTGGTGACAAGTTCCAAAAGGTATATCCTAAATGAGTGGCATTTTCTTAATTACCTGTAGGTACACACCCAACCATATCAATGAAAAAGTGAAGAAGAATAATTATAAAAAGATGCTACAACTGTAAAGAAAACCAAGCATGAAAAACCTCTATAGTGTATAAGAGTATGACATTGTGGGAAAATACACACCGAACTAGAAATATGTCCCAAACCAAAAAAAAACTAGCAAAATAAATATTTGAGGGATCTCATTTCCCAATATCCAAGCTAAAACTATTGTATGCGGTCCAAAACACCTAGTATCCCGAAGCACCTCTGAAGTCACCACTGACCTTTCCATGGTCTGTATATGATACGAAACATGTGTGAAAATCCTATGAAGGGGTGAATATATACATACCCTACATAGATCCCTGAAATCTGAAGGGGGGGTGGTAAGAGATACAACATGAAGTATAAAGACAATGGAATAGTACACATGATGAAAGGTACAGTGAAAGAGAATAGCTTAAAACAAACCAAGAGAGAGTAACCTCATAAAAAATAAGAGGCTAAACACGGTGTGTAGATGAATTAAATTTTGATTCTTTTCCACTTATATTAGAAGAGTAGACTCATCCAACCAAAAAAAATATAAATATGGAAGGCATGTGGAATACCCTGCATGTCTTCGCAACCCATGGAAGGAGAGTAACCAAATCCAAAGGTATGGATATAGGAGAATACATATACACTCAATCCAAATAATCCTAAATATAGAGTAAGGGGATCTCTATATCATACCTCATTCTAAGATCTATCACAAAAAAATTCCAAAAGTAAATCAATGATTCCCAGAATCTCAAGCATTTTCCCAGAAGTAACTGTGCAAGTCAAGAAACGCCTCGTCATTGGGCCACACAATCAAGGGGACACAACCTATAAGTAAAGTACCCTCTCTCTAGTGGTTCAAGGGGGTTCCAATATATAGGTATCTGTATAAGACTCATGCCCATACTGATAGGGGGTTCTACTCTATAGGTTGGGGTCTTGCGACCTAGTACGATAGGGGTTCCACTCTAGTCATCGAGGACTTGTGTGCCCTATTTGATATGGGTTACACTCGGAAGTAAAGGGACCTTACCTTGGTTTGATAGGGGGTTACACTCTAGTAATATAGAACCTATTCCCTATCTTATAGGGGGTCCACTCAGAAGGTAGTCGTAGAGGACTCGTGCCCATGCTGATGGGGGGGCACTCTATAAAAAGCCTCTAGTGATGCTTACTTTTTTCTACCATCATTAAGAATATCCTAAAAAATTGTCATTCTATAAACATTCTACATCATATCTCGGAATCCAAAAATGGGGGAACATTCTTATTCTATACATAAAAACACTCTGGATAGGCTACTCAAATTCCAAAATATGAGTCCAAACAAAGGAGATACAAAACTTTGATGTTTTCTCAATAGAACCAAGGGATACATGGCATGTGATGTGGTCCCACTCCATCACCCGATTGTGTACCTATACATAATATGGATCTTAATACATGTATGAGTACATTTAATGTAGGAGGACTACATGGTGTGTGCAAGTCATCTGGTATCAGATTGTGTCCTTCTGGCTATTCGTGTACATGACCTCGTGTCTTTGTACTGACCCCATGTTCATGTACTGACCTCGTATCCATGTATTGACCTCATGTCTATATACTTCGGTACATGGAGATGTTCCTGGACATGTTCTCCCACATTGATTCATGCCCATTTGATCCATCATATGGATCACCCAACTATGGATGAGGCACACAACCTATAGGAGGGATACACATTATGTCACCCTTATGATTTTCCAAACCCCTATTCACCACATTCAAGGGGCTACATGCTATGTGTTCATACTTATTCCCGACATGTAGTCGGGTTCTTTATAAAATCCTAGATGCGAGATTCGAACCTTGAATCCAGCATCTCCACTTCAAATATGGCCCTATCTCTACATGAGAATAGTGGATCTTGCATAAGCTAGTAGATTCTGGACCTTCATTTGCCAAAAACATGAATCCGGTGTGACTCTGAACAATATAAATCATCACCACACATCCTGTAACTTCCACCATTTAATATATGGCCTATGATCAATGATGTAATAATCCACAACCCATAAACATCCCAAATATGTGCTAGATTCAACAATCCATGCCTTGTTCATGAAATTGTTGCAATTTTGGTGGTCTGATTAGGCTTGGTATCACCCAGCAATGTCAAACCAGAACTAAGAGGTCTAACTAGTGATGAACATGAAAAAAATTAGTGGGGTAAGCACAAAAGAATGTGTAAATGGTCATAGTCAATGATTATTATCCAAAAATCAAGAGTGGGGAATCCAGGATTAGAAAACATTAAAATAAGGAATTTAATATGGTATGTAGAAGCATTCCTGGGATGGAATTGACACAGATCAATATAAGAATTTTATCTTCTCAATAAATTTAATAAACAAGGATGTAAACACTAAATTTAAGAGTCATTCTTGAATACTGGATCATTCATCATTGAAGAACATTCTCACCAACGATTGAAGAAATTCGTTACGTTTGATGCATCCCAATCTTTTCTGGTTTGGAATTTTGTTGTCATCTAAGGTGATTCACCAATGAATGGAGGAAGGGAAGCTATGGAATTCTCTCAGATTTTATGCAGATAATCATGGGGAATTATCCAATGAAGTATTCTTATATAATTACATTTAGGTTAAAAGTAATGAATGAGTTAAATTAATAATTAATTAATCCATTGAACGTGCCACCAATGAGTGAGATGTTTGAATTCCCTGTGCTGACATATCCTAGGTCACGTCTAGGGAAAAACATGTTTTAGACTCAACCATGGTCTCGGGATTCTGATGCGATATTTCTTTTAAGATTTATCCTAATTTATTTAATAACTACGCACCTTTATTAATAAATATATTTATTATTATTTTTAAATTAATTTCAGGCACACTGGGTCTTGGAATCACACTTCTTCTTTGTTTATGACTCTGAAAATATATATTTAAATATAGTATAGGAAAAAAAGATCAGTTCTCCACGTCATTCCATCCATCAATATTTTTTTCCCCGAAAATAAAAAACTAAACAAAGAACTTGGGATACTAAGGCTGAAATTTTCTCTCCTACTCCCAGAAGATCTCCAACACATTCTTGTTCTTCAACAATATTTGAACCAAGGGAATGATTCATCCACGTAAGTTAATCTCTTATCATTCCTTGATCTCCATTTGGTACTCCACAAAGGTGGCTCCATCCTGGATTTCCATCTCACCCCAGTCGATGATGTGTATGGGTTCATGCATTTTTCTTCTCAACTGCGGCACGTAGAATATGTCATGCACCAGCTCCAGCTGTGGGAGTAGGGTGAGGTGGTATGAAACCATTCTAAACCTCTACACAGTCTTGAACAAACCAATGAAACTCATGGATATATTTCCTTTTTAGTAAAACCTCTTCAATACTCATCATGTGGAAGACTCTCAATAAAATTTGGTCTGCATTCTTGAACTCCAAGGCCCTATAATGGAAATCTACATAAGATTTATGCCTACTCGGGGCCTTCCTCATCTGCCCACAGATGACCTAGACCTTCTTCGTTGTCACCTTCACCATCTCTAGGCCCATAAGAGATGTCTCACTGAACTATATCCATCAAAAGGGTGACATGTAGGGTCTCCCATAATGGCCTCAAAAGGTGTCATGCTTATGGTATAGTGGTAGTTGTTGTTCTATGAAAACTCTACCAAGGGAAAGTGATCCTACCAACTACAACCAAAATCTAACACCCAATCCCTCAACATATCCTTCAAAACCTATATAGTGTGCTTGATATCCCCATTGGTATAAGTATGAAAGGATGTACACATCCACATTTGGGTCCCAAATTCCTCCTATGGGCTTTACATAATCGTGACATAAATTTGGAATCATGATCAGATACAATTGTCAAGGGAACCCCATGAAGGAGAATGATCTATCATACATACCACTGCCTCAAACTCTCCACTAAACTCTACTCCCTGATAGGAAGGAAGTGTACCAACTTCATGAGTTAATCAATTATCAACTAGATGGTGTCATGGACCTATTATATGCACATTATCCCTCTCACAAATTCCATGGATATGTCATCCCACATCCACTCTAGAATCTCATGGGGCTGTAAGAAACCTACAAAAAGATGGTTCTCATCCTTCACCTAATGATATGTGAGGCACTGAGATAAACTCAGCTATTCTTAATCTCACATTGAACAACCAAAACTGTTGTTGAAGGTCTCTATACATTATTCCCACACTAGTTTGTATAACTAGGTGAGGAGTGTGGAACTCTTACCTCACCTCCTCCCGCTTCATGACTGGAACAATCGTCCATACCTAAAAAAGGTGATGTGATTCCCACCTTCATAATATCTATCTAGTGGGTACCTCATGAATATTTGGTCACGTATGACCTCACAGTTGTTGTATCTCCACTAGGACTCTCTCTCACACTTGATAAGTGGAAGATTCAATACAGTCATCTATAGAATAATTGTACCCTCTTGATCCACCAAGGTCATCTTCAAGAAGACCAACTCCTCTTAAGCCTCCTGCATTAATTGAGCCTATGAATTCATATTGATGTCATTGACTACTACATTATCATTCCCTATAGTATAGAGTATCTTTATGTCATAATCTGGTAGGAACTCTAACCAGCACTGTTATCTTTGGTTGAAGTCTCTCTATGTGAAGATGTACCTCAGAGTATGATGGTCTGCGTAAACCACAATGCGCTCACCTGAAAGTTAATGCTCCCACATCCTCAAGGAAAATACTACCACTCATAGAAATATTTAATGAGTTGTGTAGTTAATCTGGTGGGGGTATCAGCTACCTCAACCTATGTGTGATGATTTTCTATCACTACATCAACCCACAGTCGATCCTAGATCCCGAGGCATCTTAATACACCACATACTTTAGACCCTCCTCTGGTAGTCTCAACCAAGGATAACACGTCAGCCTCATCCTCAAATCATCAAAGGCCCTCTTGAACTACTCATTCTAGGTAAATGGATACCCTTTCCACGTCAAGGTGGTGAAAGGGGCTACAATTTTGGAGAATTCTTCCACAAACCTCTTATATTACCCCACAAAGCCAATAAATATACGAACCTCTCACATGCTCTTGATATAATCCCAAGAAATAATTTCATCAATATTCACTGGGTCTATGGAAAATCCATGATCAGAAATGACATTCCCTATAAATCGATCCTCATGAATCCAAAAATGACACTTCAAGAGTTTCCAATAAATCTAGTGATCTGAAGAAAAAAATCTAGATCCATCCTCAAGTTCTATACATGTTCCTCCCCTCATTCAAATTAAATGATCATTTTTTCAATGAACAGGACCACAAAATGGTCCATGTATGGGTGAATGATCTAGTTCATCAAATCCATAAACACAGAAGGGGAATTCATCATGCCATAGATAATCACTAAGAACTCATATTGTTGGTAGTGATATTGGAATTATATCTTTGTAATATCAGCCTCACAAACCCTCAACTGGTGGTAGTCGGACCGAAGATTGATATTCGAGAATCATCTCTTGCCTCAAAATTGGTCTAATAGGTCATAAATACTCTACAATTAGTACTTTTCCTTTATCGTGGCCTGGTTTAGGTGATGATAATCCATGCAAAGGCACAAGATCTCATTCTTCATTATCACAAACAACACTAGAACTTCCCAGTGGGACACACTGGGCCTGATGAAACTCTTCTCTCTAAGGTCCTCCAACTTCAACTGCAACTCCCAGAGATTGGTAGGGTCTATATGATATGATAAAGAAGATATTAGAGTGGTATAGGGATGCAAGTAAATGAAAAAAATCCATATCCCTCCTTGAAGGTAGTATCAAAACATCCTCAAAGAAGACTCCCATATAGTCCTCCACAAATGAAGTAATCCAAATACCTAAAGATCCTACTACACCAAGGGTTATACTCAATAACTGATGTGTGATGGGATGAAACCTCCTTCTCATATAACCCACTTGTCCCACCATGAGATCTCTCTCTCCCAAAAAGGTTAATCTTGCCCCATCAATGTGTAGAAATCTGACTCATCTACAGTGATAGTCAATGTTGGGTTGAACCATGGAAATCCAATTCCAAACCAAGATGACATCATAGGGTTACATCATGATGACCAAAAGGTCCCACAGGAACCTCTATCCACCAAGAGATATCTTGTACTACTAGAAAATAAAATATATAGAAGAAGTGTTCCCTTTAAGAACCTTGAGACAAAGTTGTTAGGATAATTCCATAACTAAGAGCTCCAACTCTCGCACCAGAAGTATAAAGATGATGGAATGAATAGAACCTATGTATTATAATACTAAATAAAGAGTATAATAAAAAGAGATCATACCTCTAATCATCTCAAATGTTACAGGTCCATAAGCCTCCAAAGACTAAAGCTATATGTGGCCCTTACACCCAGCTCCTTGAGCCTGACCTGGGCCTCTTGGTGGTGGTGGTGTAATGATATCATAGTATCATCTACCACTTATAGATCCTCCTATTACTCTTCCAACTCCAACACCTATGGAGCCTCTTATCCCACTCTTGGGAGATCCCTGATCATAGTGATGCCTCTCCCGTGGCAGTCCATTACCTATTTCCTTGTGCTGCTCAGCACATCTAGTAGGGTAGTCTCACACTATGATAACCCGTCCATCACAAGAAAAGAACCAACTATATCTGGGATTAATTGTCCCTCTACACTACCCCAGACCACATGCTTGAGTCTGATCCTAGGGAGGTCTTCTACGTCGAGATCCTAGGCATGGTGTCTTCTAGCTGCTGCAGATGAATGAACTTTGTGGCGCCCACTTCAAGCTCTAGTTTTCTAGTGTCCCTCTAACATAAATCTCTCTATAAACAGTTCCCACTCTAGCACCCTGACATGGTTGGGGTTTTACAAGGTTACTACACTTTCATGGATCTCTCTGCAATGTCCCCTCTAACATTCATGATTGAAGTTATCCAACCCATATCATGTCAAGGGCATATCAGGTAAGGTCTGTGAACCTCACTGCATACTCATCTACCATCATACCTCCTTTATATAGCTCTAGAGTCTGTTAAATTTGATCTGAGTTAAAACATGAGGGGTTATACTCCTCATGGAATAGCTACTAGAAGTTGGTCCATGAGATTATTGACTCACTATGAATCTAATTAACAAGGCTACAACAACGCCAAACTACTTGAAGGAAAAGTCTAGTAGCCAGTGAAACCACATGGTCTATAAGTTTCTAGATGAGCCTAAAGACATGTACAGCCAACTCTATACAATATTATACTACCTAAGGATCTAAATCATAGTAGAAAATTAGTTTCCTTTGGCGCTGGAACTCACAGTGTGCACTAATCCTACATGCATCATCAGCCTTCTAGGATGGTAAAATCTACTTCTAAAAAATTAGCTGTAATGATACCTACCCACATAGAGAAATGGACTCATGGTATGGACCCTCAACTATGGCCTCATTAATGATCAAATCATCATCATGATCTGGAACTAGTATCTTGGATGGCTGGTGTCGGAGAGGCATCCTAAGATTTATCAAAATGTACCACGATCATATGATCATATATATATATATAGCACAACAAGGAGCTGGATAAAAAGGATAGTAAAAGACTTAATCCTATATGATATATGTACCATTGACCCCTATAATTGAAGTATTAGAATGATGAGTTAAGAAGATAGTAGTTAAGGTCTAGGTAAATGGATATTTTGTATGCCCACAACATCACTATATTCCCTAACCTAAGAGCCACACTCAAGACACCCTGACAATATTTCTCTAATATCAACCAAAACCTTGAATGGGGAATAGTCTGAACAACATCCCAATGAATGAACTGCTCTGATACCAAATATGTCACGACCTGACCTTAACCATGGATTGAGAGTGCAATAACCCCAAGCCCACCTCCATCGGTCAGGGGGTGGTGACAAGCACCAAAAGGTATATCCAAAATTGGAGGCCTTTTCCTAAGTATATGTATGTATAAACCTGACTATCTCAATGAAAAATTGCATTGGAATAATAATAAAAAGATACAATAGCTACAAAGTAAACCAAGAATGAAAAAACATATAGGGTGTACAAGAGTACGATAGTGAAAAATGAAATGTAAAGGAAAAAATTACACACCCAACCAGAAATATATTCAACCCTAACAAAAATGGATAACTAAAACTGTTGAGAGAGATCATCTTTTGATATTTAAGCTATGACCACCGTACATAGTCCATAACACCCAGTATCACTAAGCTCCTCTGAAGTCACTGTTGACATGTCCTTCATCTGCATAAGACACGAAATGTGTGGGAAAATCTCATGAAGGGTTGAATATATACATACCTAGTAGGAATCCCTAAACGATGATGAGGGAGATGTAATAGATACGATAGGAAGTGGAAAAATAGTAGAATAGTACACATGATGCAAGGTACAGTGAAAGATAATAGCTCAACCCAATCCAAGAGAGAGTAACCTCATCCAAACATAAGGGAATCAACATGATGTGCAAATAAACTACACATTAAGCCTTTTACACCTACATTATGTGAGTAGAATCATCAAGAAATGAGAATATAAATAGGGAATGCACATAACGTACCTCATGTGTCTTCACAACCCATGGAAGGAGAGTAACCAAATCCAAAGTTATGGATATAGGAGAATATATATATATGTATGTATGTATATAAATATATATTCTTAGTTAAAATAATCCCAAACAGGAGAGTAAGGGGATCCCTATCTCACAGCTCAGCATAAGAAGAAGAGTCTCCCGTATTTCCAAAATTCCATCATTGATTCCCAACATCTAATGTGTCTGCCCATAAGTAATCACGTAAGACAATCCACACCTCATCACTATTCTGCACAGTAGAGGGGGAATAATCTCTATGTAGAGGACCCACTCTCTAATGTGTCATAGGGGTCTACTCCATAGGTACTTGTAAAGGACTATTAGTCATCCAGATGGGGGGTTCCACTCTATAGGTTGAGGACCCACGCCTTGGTACAATAGGGTGGTTCCACTATAGTCATCAAGGACCCACACCCTATCCAATAGGTGGGTTCCACTCAAGAATTCAAGGACCCATGCCCTGGTGCAATGGGTGGGTTCCACTCTAGTCATTGACGACCCACGTCATATCTGGTATGGGGGTTCCACTATGAAGGTAGTTATAAAGGACTTGCGCCCATGTTGATAGGGGTTACACTCTATAAGAAGACTCTAGTCATGTTGTCTGATCACTATCCTCATCAAGAGTCACTTAGACTACCACTACCACAGATCGGCACAAGCGCAACGCCGTCTTTTATTAACGCTAAGAACAAAGTGCTGATAAAAGGGGGACTTTATCAGTTCTAGCTAATAGCGTTGATAAAGGTGTACCGTTTATCAGTGCTTTTATAACACTGATAAAGGGTAGATTTATCATCACTATTATTAGCACTGATAAAAGTATTTAATAAAAAATATTATTAATTTATATAAAATTATTATATTTATATTAAAAAATAATGTTTATTTATATACATTAAATTAAAAAGAGCATGTTTATAATTAATATTTTTGTTAATAATTTAAATATATATATAATATTTTAACAAATTATTTATAATATTACAAATAAATGAATATATATATATAATTATAGGATTATATTAAATTTTATTAAATAATAAATATATTTATTATATTTATAATTATATATAAATACTTTTTAAATATAAATATTTATAATAAGAAATATATATATATATATATGTTTCCAATGAATTTAATCAATAAATATGTTGATGCATTAGTATAATTGGAGTGAATATGTTTTGTATTCATCATGAATGTTCATTTATACATTACACCCTTATTATTATTGATGTTGTCCATATATGTGATGACTCATTTTTTATGATCAATACATTTCTAGGTATATGATTCGTTCATGTTATACCCATTAATCTATTATGTTCTCATAAATAATTATAAAATTTCACTAAATATATTTAAATAATAAATATAATTATTATATTTATAATTATAAAATTTTAGTTATATATAAATACTTTTTAAATATATCTATTTATAATTATAATTATAACTATATATATAATTATAAAATTATAATAGATACATCTATTACAATTTTATAAATATATATATATATATTTATTTATTTATTTAAATATTTATAAATATATTTATACTTATAATTATAAATAAATACATATATATGTAAATAATTATAAAATTATAATAAATATATTTACTATATTTATAAAGTTATATATATATATATATTATAGGTACTTCAAGGTACAATTACAATGAAACATCGAGATAAAACACACACAACCCCAAAGGGTAGGTCATATCCCCCCAAGGGATAATCCACCCATTTTTGGATGGATGGAACTCCCTGTGGACATGAAGTCCATTACAAAGCCTATAGCCCATGTGCTTATCCTCTATAACTATTTAAATTTCTAGGAAATCATAACTATGTGAGTCCACCACCTTAAGTTGCCTCATCCATCGTGGACATTGTATGCCTGCCTGAGGTGTCATCCTATTGTAGCAGAACTGACCCGCGCCATCGCCATGTCATGGCTGCCATTCGTTGCTGCTCATGCCAACATCGAGAGATCCAATCGCAATTTGTTGCTACCTAGATATAAACCTAGGTTTGTGTTGTAGGATTACAAGGTTGTTATTACCACTAGGCCAAAACCCCAACTACATTAAATAAATATATTTATATATATATATAAATATATATCAATAAATGAAAATATTTATAATTATAATTCTAAATAAATATAGATATATTTCAATAATTTCAAAAATATAATAAATATTCTAATTATATATATTTATAAAATTATAAATATAATAAATATATTTGTAATGATTTTATAATTATAATTATATATATTTATATTTATATTTATAATTATAAATATAAATATATATATATATATTAATTATAATTTTTAATTAAAAATAAATATATATATATTTATAGTTATAATTATAAATAAATATATATTTTTTTAAATAATAACAAAATTATAAAAACTATATTTATTATGCATATAATGTTATAAATATATGTAAGTAAATAAAGATACTTATAAATATATAAAAATATTTATAAATACATAAAATATTTATAATTATAATTATTAATAAATATTGATATATTTAAATAATTATAAAATTACAATAAACATATTAATAAAATTATAAATATAATAAATATATTTTATATAATTTTATAATTATTTAAATAATTATATATATATTTATACGTACAAATATAAATAAATATATATTTATTATAATATTTTAGTCATAAATAAATAAATATTTATTTATTCCTATAAATATAAATAAACATATACATATATATTTAAATAATAATAAAATAATATGTGTGTGTGTGTGTGTAATATTCATATAATGTTATAAATTTATATAAATAACTAAATATTTTTTTAAATATATAAAATATTTATAAATAAATAAAAATATTTATAATTATAATTTTAAATAAATATTGAATATATATAAATAATTATAAAATTATGATAAATATATTAATTATATATATTTATAAAATTATAAGTTTAATAAATATAGTTATTATAATTTTATAATAAATAAATATATTTATTATATATATAATTAAATAAATATATATTTTTGGTCGGAGTATGACACTCAAGAGGGGGTGAATTAAGTTCCAATAAAAATTTATATCTTAAAAGATTTATTTAAAAGTCCCCCAATTTAAAATCCAATATGGATTAGTTAATCAAAGTAGCAGATTTATAAAAGTTTCAACCTTTTGAAATATTTCTCAAAGATTTATTAGTTCTCAGTTAAAACAATATGGATTATTATTTTAGCTTTTGTAATTAATCTAATAACCCAAATTCTAATATAATAACTATCTAAGATTAACTATCAAAGTGAAGTAACGTTTTCAATGAATAAATAAATTAGTGAAAATAGAACTTTGAAAAGAATAGAGGATTTTATTGAAAGAGGTCCAGTCTAAAGTTGAGACTCAGTCCTCTCCACTTGGTGATCACCTACCACTAATGATACACACCCTACATTGGGGTACACAATGACATACACATCTATCCAGGTCAAGTAGACATCTTCTACAGTTTTTGTGGGAGTGAAAATTACAAACATGCCATGTAGGGAACACTTCCACTATTATTTGTGGGACTATAAGGTGTAATAAGATAGGTTTATAAAGATATCAATGTATCTTCTATTTTGGCACTGGAGTAAGTGTATATTTATAAAACAGAGACACACACACTACTCGAAATGTAAAACAATACACAGAGAGAGAATAAATTAAATATAATAGAGTTATACGGCTCTATGAGATGTGTTTTGCAGCTTTTGGACCCCTTAAATATGAAAAATGTGAATCTAGAGTCGAATTATGGAAATAGACAGAAAAACAGAGTGTCGTCAGTGATTATTTCTTCTATTTCCGGTGAGATGTAGTTTAGTTGGTCAGCTCTTCTCCTTTCTTAGATTTTTGATGCACAGATGTTCTTCGGTTTTTGTTCTCATCAATATCTTTATATTTCTTCAGTTTGAATTTCTTGGGTTTTCACTGGTTCATGAGCTCTCTACTGGACTGCATAGACCTTCTTTTATTTTTTATCAGGTATGCACTGTATACAATGCAGTAGATATGAGAATGTACCTCATACTCGTTGCTGACATCTATTAAATGTTGTCTACAAAAGTCAGACAAAATCATTAATATAATAAGTAGTACTAAGTTTCATAAATATGACCGTTAGAAGTAATTTTTAATTTAAATAACATATTAGAAATTGTTCTAAGTCTTGAATGGTGTCAAAGATTGGTAGGTCATTTTATCAGTGTCTCACAATTTTCTCAACAACACATGATCGGTAGGTTAGTCAGTTGGTAGGTAATGTGTCAGTGAATCAGCTTTAGATAGATTATACTTAGTGAAATTTATGATTATCTATGAATCACTCTGTTGGTAGGTGTGTCAATAACTCTGTTATTGGTAATTTAAACGTCTTTTGGTTGGTCAAGTTGTCGGTGACTCATGCCATCAGTAACATATACTTCATCGATGACTCTTCTTTAGTGAAAATTCTAAGAAGCTATCAGTAACTCGATGCAAGGATGTCTCATCTATAGGTAGGTTAACCATCAGGGACTTATAAATATAAGGAACTTCTTCTAATCCAAATCTTGCTAACCTATCTTATGAGGTGAATACTAATAAAAGAGATCAAAATTATATGTAAACATGATTATACAAGATGTATCTTAATAAAACATAATTAAGCATGATTTGTGAGCATTAAAACTAGAGGAGGCCAATAATATCCCCTTTTTTGATGATAAAAAATCATGTCATTATATACCACAACAGTTGAATTATGATGATCAAAGTAAGTAAATCTTAACATATTTTACAGATCATAAGAGATGGATTTTTAAGACAGACACAAATATTAGATAGATCACTTAGTAAGTTTTCGGTTAGTCTCATAATGAATATTTGTTTTAATCTCATGATCCCCTGAAGATATATGCCATACATATTCTCCCCCTTTTGGGATTATCAAAAAGGAAACAAAGTATTAAAAGAAACATCTGAAAATGAGATGAAAAGAGTAAATATATGTCATTAAACAAAAAATAAAAGAGATACCATAAAATGTTACAATAGATCCATATGAATGATCCATCCAATCACTACTTCTCTAAATTAGAATACATCAAGCCTTTTCCCTTATCAAGAGTAGTGGTGTGAGGAATAATAGGAGTAGAAGAGGTAGTGGTTGGAGTTACAGTTGGGATACTGTTGGAAGGAAGAGGAACACCAGTAAATATGGAAGGAGCATGGATTGGGTTAAAAGAGGTAGCAGGGTATATAAGTTCATGAATAATGACTGGTCTATGTTAAATAAGATCCTAAGTAGGAGGCATGGAAAAAAATTTCAAGGGTGCATAAGAAGAAAAAGAAGGGTGCATGACAAGTCCGAGAGAATAAGCTCCTAAAGAAAAAATTACAATACTCTCATGATGCATGTAGGGATTCAACAGATTGATAAAGACAATTTGATCTAGATACCATGGTCTATGGCCTTAGAAAAGTCCTCTTTATTTTCCATGAACTGCTGAGTAGTAGGAGTGAATTATTTAAGCTACTTGAGTTGTTCTTTGAAGGCCCGAGTGATCAGAGGTAGTCTCAAATTCTCAAAAAAATACTTGAAATGACTATCCAATTAATGCTTCATATAAACCTTCTCAAATTAAAAGTATACTTTATTTTTTATCTATTACTAATAATTATTGTAACCCTTAGTGTACCATCTTAACATATCATGCAGATGATCACTATTTTGATTAATTTTGGCTAGGCTTTCATAATCCCATACACCCATCATAGTATGAAGCTCTTCTCTTATTACAGATCTGATTATTTCACCACCATGAGTCTGAATAGAAGGAGCATCTGAGGTTAATGCACCTTGAATTATGTCTTGAACTAATGTTCTCAACTAATTCAAATCAATGTTTGGAGATAAAGGAGTAGAATCCTTATAAGATTCAGATGTGGTGCCTCCAAGAGATTTCAGAACCTTTTCTAAAGATTCTCTATGTTAAATGATCAGACTATTAATGGAAGAAACCATAGATACCAGTTCATTACATATCTATTGATTGTTTATTACAATTGCTTCAACCACTATAATCATACGAGGTTCAATTTTAAAATAACCATGTCTATTAACATACCTACATTAATTTCATTAATACATACAAATGGAGATGGTTGATGTGGAAGGACATATCTTGCTACTGAGAAAAACTCTTCCTTAAACATATTGAGGTCATCCTTAGTCACATAATCTGTAGGATCTGGTATAGCCATAGAAGCATAAGAATGAGCTACTGGTTTATCAGTTTCAATAGGCATTGTTCCTTCCACCACAAATCCCATATGATCTTTTTTCTTATCCTCTAAATCAAGGTACTCCAAACCCAAAGTCACATAGCCAAGATCAATTTCCCATTTAAGAACAAATATATCATCATAGGGAGTAAGAATATTAATTATATCCCTTTTTGGATGCTTCACCCCCACAACAAGTGCTCTTCTATCAATATGATCTTTATTCCTGACATAAATAAGGGATTGTACTAGAGTTATTGGAAATTATTCTTCATCATGAACATCATCATGAATATGAAAATCTAGATCTCTTTACTCAATCACAACTAAATCACGAGCTTCATGGGATTCCAAAAATGATGTTTGTTCCACTAAAAGAGTATCAGCAGAATTTTCTAGCTCAACATGCTCAAGAGTAAGATCACTAGGTTCTTTAATAGGACCTTGATCTTCATTTGGATGGACTGATTCACTATCAGATTCACCACTTCCTTCTTCTTCCTCATTTCCTCAATCATCTTCATTTTTTTCACCCGTTCATTTATCAACTTCTTTATTTTCTTCCTCATCTCCATCTACATCTTCCTATTCTTCTTCATCATTGTCATTTTCTTAATTTTCACTATTTGAATCCTCATCTTCTTAACTTCCACTTTGACTAATATATTCAACTCTTTCTGATTATTTAGTCTCATCGTCATCTTCATCCAAGTGAGGTTTCTTTGAAGGAAGATTCATAGGAGGGATAGAATTTTCTAAGTTCATACCTCTTGAACATCCAGATATATTTGAGTCACTTTTATAATCCATAGGTGATTCATTTCCTTGGTTTACCTTGGATACACATTCCTCATCAGAATACTCAATATCCTCATCTAGTCTTAGACTAGGGTCAACCATGTATCTTGGATTATAGGGTGCTCAACAGGATTAAACACTTCATAAAGCATATCATTGTCCACAACCCAAATATTCTTCCAAGGATTCCAATTTTCCTTCATCTGGTTACAAATGATTTTGTGATGAAAGACCCATCACAATCAGTTACTGATTATTCACCCTCATTCACCAAATCTTTAACTTCCACCATTGCAAAATTAATCTTGTAATAAAACAAAGAACTTGTCTCGCAATATGGATTTATCATCTCATTCATATGCACTATTAAATACTTACACAGGTTAATATTATTCCCTTTTTACAAAAAATATAGTAAAATCATATATTGGTATTTTAGGGAGTAAAAATACCATTTTCTTGGAAAAAACTGATGTTAAATGGACATGACCAATATCCTGCATTCACCATCAAGATCTGTTTCTATTGGACTTCTATGAGATCCATTACTTGTTAGCTTAACCAAAGTTTCCTCATAACGAAAAATATCACTAAGTGGAGTTCCAATTCCCTGATGATATTCAAACACACCCTCGTGTGGTACCTTCATGCATTCTACCGACTATATATATGAATGTGAAATTCTTCTTCATTTACTATAGACATAATCCAAAATACCTCTGAGCCTTCAAGAATAAATTCCACATGTAGATAGAACTCGTTAACTAGCCTAGAATAAAATGGTCTTTTGTTTTTGGAGAACCACTCTGACCATCCTTGTGTTTGAAACACATTCAACAAAAGGGACTTATATGGATGTAAACAATTTCCATCCACTTTTTTATCTAGAGTGAAGATTCATCTCACGAGTCTGGGATGGATATGTTTTGTTTTAGATTTACTGGATTAACCTTTCTGATTCTTAGAAGGATGCAAGCCATCCATATAATTCTCAGAGACATTCTTAACTCAATAAATTGGTGAGATTAGAGGGTTTTGGGTTCAAAGGATAAGTTCAGGAGAGAAAGGCTTGAAATCAAGAGTGCAGGAGAAGCAGTGCGAGAGTAAGAAAATGAGTTAGATTGACTCAAATTATATCATTTAGGGATTTAAAATTATAGAATAATAAATTAAGATTAAAATAAAATGAAACAAAAAATAGTGATTTTTTAACTTCCAGTCAGCAAAATAAAAAGTTAGATCAATGAGACCCATTAGTGAGTCCTATTAGTGAGTCATCATCAGTGAGTCTTATCAGTGATTCATTATCAGTGATCCATCATCAGTGAGACATCATCAAAAGTTGATCATTTTTAACTCATGTCTGATGTAACTCGTTATTTCATAATTTAATTGCTTAGTAAAAATGTCAGCAAGATGATGTTCAGTTCCAATTAATTCAAGAGTTATATGAAATTTTTTATAATGATCTCTAAAAAAGTGATGTATTACATCAATATTCTTTGTTCTTGAATGAGAAACTGGGTTATTAATAATGTTAATAGCACTTGTATTGTCACATTTTATTGGGACATTCCAAAATTAATATCCATAATCTAGTAATGTGTGTTTCATCCACAAAATATAATCACAAAAACTACCAACAATTGTGTATTTAGATTTTGTATTGGATAACGCAACATAATTTTTCTTTTTACTACCCAATTAAATTGGATAAATTCCCAAAAAGTGTCATGTTCCATAGGGGCTTTTTCTATCTAACTTATAGCCACTAAAGTCAGCATCATAATAACTAACTAAGTAAAATGGGTTTCCTCTAGGATAGAATAGTCACAAGTTGGTAGTATACTTGAGGTATTTTAAAATTATTTTAATAGTAAAAATGTGTAACTCTTTAGGATTTTCTTGAAACTGATCACAAATACACACACTAAACATAATATCAAGTCAGCTTTTAGTCGTGTAAATAAGAATTCCAATAATACCTCTGTAATTGGATTCGTTAACTTTTTTTCCATATTCATCAAGATGGAATTTACAGGTGGTACTCATAGTAGTATCACTACTTTTAGTACCATCCATATTAAAAAGTTTTAAAATATCTCTAGAATATTTACTTAGATTCAAAATAATACCTTGTTTTGAAATTTTTAAAACCTAGGAAAGAATTTGAATTCACCCATTAAACACATTTCAAAATCATTTTTCATCATTTTCTAAACATCAATACATAATGAATTTTTAGAAGATCCAAAAATAATTTCATCATCATATATTTGAAAAACTAAAAATTCTTTATAAATTAATCTTATGAAAAATGTAGGATCAACAATACCTTTTGTAAAGCCTTTAGAAATAAGAAAAGTTTTGATCTTATCATACCAATATATTAGGGATTTTATTAATCCATAAAAAGATTTTGTTAATTTGAAAATATGATTTGGAAAATGAGGATTTGTAAAATTGGGGGGTTGTTCAACAAAAAAATCCTCAACTATATACCCATTTGGGAATTAAATTTTTGACATCCATTTATTGAAGTTTGATGTTCAAATGTGATACATAAGTTAGTAGGGTTCTAATGGATAAAAGTCTCAAAATAGGTGAAAAGGTTTCTTTATAGTAAATTACATCTTATTGACTATAACCTTGTGTAATTATTCTAGTCTTATTTCTTATTATAGTGACAGCCTCATTCATTTTGTTTCTAAACACCCATTTAGTGCCTATGGTTAAGGTTTCTTTAAATCTATGAACATGTTTCCTAGATTTATTTATTTCAAAATAATTAAATTATTCTTGCATATCCATCACTCAAAATTAATCATTTATTGCATCATTGATGTTTTTAGGTTCAAGCTATGAAAAAAAGGTTGGATGTTTGACTTGATTTCTAAGAGAATATCTAGTCTATGTCCACTTATCTAAGTCTCCAACTACAATATATAAAGGATTATTCTTAAAAGTTCTAACATATCTAGAAAAATACAGGCTAGTTATTTCAGGTTCTTCTATAGGTTTGGGTTCACAATGATCAAAATCAAAAAAAATTCCAGAACTAGAAGATTTTGATTCTTTGTTAACAACAGAGTCAGAATGTTTATAAATCAAGTCCATATTTGAAAAATCATCCTCAATATTTTTTAGGGAGCTCTTATGTTCATGTGGATCTGTTTCATCAAATTTTACATGTACATATTATTCCACATACTTGGTTCTTTTATTGAAGACTCTATAGACTTTACTAGAGTTTTAATAACTTATGAAAATTCCTTCATCACTCTTGGATTAAAACTTGTCAAGAATATCTTTTATATTAAGGATATATAATTTTCACCCAATGACTTATAAGTAATTAACATTGGGTTTCCTATTATTCCATAGCTCATAGGTGGTCTTCATTGGGAGAGGTCTAACTAAAACTATACTGGTTATGTAACAAGATATATTCATAGCATTGTTTCAAAAGTAAACAGGTAAATCATATTCATTTAACATATTTTGGGATATTTATTATAAGTTTTTATTTCCCCTTTATATAACTCCATTCTACTGGGGTGTCCTTAGAGCATATAAGTTATGACTATATCTATTTTCTGAGAAAAAAGATTCAAATTCTTGATTTTCAAACTCACGACCATGATCACTTCTTAAGGTTTTGATTCTATGTACACTTAGGTTTTCTAATAACCTAAAATACTTGGTAAAATAAGAGAAAGCTTCACTTTTATGAGCTAAAAATAAATTACAAGTATACATAGAAAAGTCGTCTACTAAAACATAGACATAGTGATTCCCATTTAAACTTGAGAATCTTGAAGGTCTAAACAAATCCATGTGAACCAAATCAAGAGGTTGAGAAGTTGAAACTTCTTTCTTTTATTTGAATGATATTTTATATTATTTTCTTTTTTGATAAGGATTGCAGACTTTATCATTTGGAAACTAAATTTTTGGTAGATCATTGACTAGTACTTTTCTAGTAAGTTTTCTAAGAGAGTGAATGTTACAATGTCTAAGTATCCTATTCCAGATCCAATACTCTTTATGAATGGCACCTAATCAAGACACATTTTGAGAAACTAAGGAATCTAAATTAAAAACATAAATATTTTCATTTCTAAAAGTAGTAAACAGTAAATCATTTTTATAATTTAAAACATTTCTACCATCATTTGAAAATTTAACATAAAATCCATCATCACATAATTGTAAAATACTAATAATATTATACTTTAGACCATCAAAAAAATGAAATTAGGAAATTAAAAATAAATTAGTGTTACCTATTTGGTCGAGGCTAATTATTTTTCTTTTTTCATTGTCACCAAAGGTGGAATACCCACCATCAATCTTGATAAGTTTCTTGAAGTTCAAATAGTCCCCTATTATATGTCTTGAATACCCACTATCTATGTAAAATAATTTCTTATTGAAGCTCTTCAAACGGATTTCCTACAAAAATAGATCAAACACGAAAAAGATTTTGGTACCTAGATTTGCTTGGGTCCAGTAACATCAGTAATTAAAACTTTGGAAACCCACATTTACTTCATGGGATTCCTATAATCAGTTTTTGAAGTATTATAAAAATAAAATCTATTTTACCTAGATAATCTAGAAGTAGTGAAAACATTTCGAGTGCTGGAACATGAAAAAAAATCAATTTTGGGCACAAAACTAAATTTTCCAGATTTTGATACACAGTTGATTTTAATAAAATTTTGTTTCCTTGGTTTATAACTTATACCAGTAGTGTATTTTGGAGAAACTTTCTTACAATTAATTTGAGTTAGATTACTTTTTACCATTTGTAAAATTCCCTAAATCATTATTTGATTGCTCATTAGACTTTTTAAGTTCATTATTCTCATTGAGAAGCTGAGCATTATTTTACTTTTTAATTTTAAGTTTAGACATAATGGAAACTGAAAGAGCATTTTGCTTCATGAGAGACTTATAATTATCATTTAGTTCACTGAATTTATCCTCAAGCATTTTATAATAATAAAATATTTATTCATTTTTCATATCTTCAGAATTATTAGAATCATCTCCTAAATAATAATAATTTTATACAGAAGATTTTAGAGTTACCTCAGATGTTTTTTTCATAATAAACATGTTGGATTTGTTAGTGTAACACCCCAAGCTTTCACTATATACTTCTCTTTCAATAATGTAATATCTTGTATTGTACGCAAGTTCGAGATTCTAACACACCGCGACCAATCAAAGTAGTCGTTATGAATAGTAATACCCACTTTTTGAAATTATATAAATTTTATATTTTAAAATGGACTTCATTTTTTTATTTGGAATATCGAAATTATCCTAAGTTGAATTTTTTGTAGTTTTCTGAGAACTTCCAATTTTTGATGAATAGTGAAAAATACTTAAAAACAAATTTTTTAATCAAAATAATTTATAGTGATAAATTATACCATTGAGAGGTTTTAAAGTATAATTAGAATATATTTTTACCATTTTATCCAATGGTAGTCATTAGAATTAATTTCACTTTGAAATTGGACATAAACAATTGTCAATCTTTTGATATATATTGTTTCTTAAAAACACGCTATTTGTTGTGAAAATGGGAATTAATTATTAAATTAATTAATTCAACTTATATGTTTTGAATTTTTTAAAATAGACATAATTTTTGAATTAGGAATATCAAATATATCTTAGGGTGAATTTTTGGTATTTTTTTGAAAAACATCAAGTTTTGATGAATAGTGAAACCACTAAGTGGTAGTTAAAAAACTAATTTTTCGTTTAAATGAAACTTTACCACTTATGTGAATTGAATTTAAAAAATATGAAATACATGGTTTTCATTAGTAAGTAAATTATGGTTCAATGGGATGAAAATATTTTTTTGTGAATAATAACTTTTAAGTTTTATTAATCGCGATTAAAGGTAATTAGTGTAATTTAAGGTAAATATAATGTTATAATAATATGAAATTACATTTACACTTGTCCTACCCTTATTTTATGAGTCATGTACTACCAATACAATCCATGGGTCAACTTGGGGACCCCATGGATCCACTTGGGTAAGAAAATGACACTAATAACTTTTTATTTAAAGTAAAAATAAAATTATCACAAACATGTGTTGTTTTACTAAAACAATTATTACATGGGGTTATATAAGTTAAATTTTATACTATAAATATTAATTGGAAATATAAAAATATTTCCTAAATCATGGTAATTTTTTTATAATTTTTAGAAATTAAATCAATAAATTTATTTATGACACTATGATGATGCAGTGATTACCTCATTAATGAACAATTTAAATAAAATGAAAAGATAAGGTAAAATCTAAGACTTAAACTTGTCTAAAACCTATTGTATGGGTGTATTTAGAACCCTTATCACCTTATCCTCTAAATATATCATTGTGAGACCTTTAAAATCTGAAAATCATTTCATAATAAAGTAACATTTCAATCTTTCCAAAAGAGCCCCTCCTCTCCTCTTATAAAAGGACCCCACCTCTACCACCTTATTCACAACTTAAAGCCATTTTTATCGGACAACCTCTGCCAAAATACTCTCTAAACTTCCCTCTCCTACTCCTAGAATCCTCACTTTGGGCAGAAGGCTTCCCAAGGAAGGCTTTGGATCAAATCAAAAAGAGTTACCCGATTTTAAGGTAATGTCTTCTCTTATGTTCTTTTGTTTTATTTTGCTTCTCAAACCCCTTAAAATATTTTTATTCCTTTATTTTGTAACAACAACATTATATTAAATATAATAGGATTTTTTTATGATAAGTATTTTATTTACACTTACACACACCTTCATCTAATGGTTAAAGAACATACTGTTTCTGTGGGTGTCGAATTACACTCTCACGAAATGATGATTGTTCAATCTTATTTTAACACCTCTCATGGTGGACATTAAGATGTCACTATATTTATATATGATATATATTATGTTTATGTTTTTCTTATGCTTCTGTATTTTTCATTTATATCATACCTTTATGATTTCCATTATGGGTAAACGCGATAATTTCATTTTAGGAAGTGCGGACTACCGCCCCCTCAAAGTGATTTGAATCGTTAATGTCATATGTGGGACGTATAAAGGATGGATTAAATGATATTATATATGATATTATACTGGAATTATAATATACCTTTATATCATTATGATTTAATTCCATTAAATATGAAATAGAAATGAAAGTAGCGTTCATGCGTACGTACGGCTTACCGTTTCCATGAACGGTGCATTTCATTTCTTACCTCTAAATGTTATGTAATATTATAAATGCATTTATATACTGGATATATATGATATATATGATATCTACAACATGAATATAATTCTGGATATAATGGATATTTTACCACATGAACAACTTGTAATTATAAGAAGTTTATTTTTGACTTAAGTACCAAAGATCGACAAAATGACCGTTATTAAGTTAAATAATTACATAATGTTCATAACTTGGTAATAAGTGATATAAAAGTAAGAATGAACTTGAAAAAGTTTATTAAGCAAGTAGAAATTAATTCTAGTTTATTATTCAGGAGATTAAAGAACGATCGAGTCAAGTCGGATACGAGGTAAGGAACTTCGTCTCAATCTCCTTTCATTGAGGCATATTTTGTTTTATACACAACTTTATTTTATACGGTGTATAAACCCCTTTGACTTTTATATTTATTCAAAATGAATCTTTTTTATACAAAGCATTTTACTAAATGACAAAAGGGAATGTTTTTTTTTGTACGTATGCGGCGACAACGACTTCTCCACCGCTGTGACCATTATTTGAGTTTCGGCTTCCTCTACAAGCCATAACTTTATTAAAATGAAAAATAAATACCATGTTTTAATTTTCTCTTATTTTGGTATTGAAAATGGTTTTGATAATGTTTTGATTATATTAATGTGTTGTATTGATATCTTGTGATTGAAATGTGGAAATGTTATGTTTCCTTTATGCATATTTTATGTGATACGATTATGTTATGGTTCTTGGGAATTGTTTATGATATGCTTAAACCTTTTAATATAAGGAATGAATTGGACTTAATAAGTGACAGGTGGAGCCCACTATAGCTCCTCGATGCATCAGTAGGTCTCATGAGACAAACTAGTGTCTTGGCATGAGGCCTTGAAAAAATATTATTTGTAGTATTGGCATGAGGCCTTGGCTACGTGGTTATGATAGTCTGGAATTATGCATTCAATCATTATGAAAGTGGTTATTGATATTGCATTTTATTATTAGACTAGTAGAATATCCATGTGAATAAGTAAATGGAATTATTTCATTTTATTTTTTCCATATTATGCTGAAGTTCAAGTTTAAAAGTCTTTTGTTTTAGTTATACATTTCCTTAAATGTTTATGTTTATTTATGAAAGTTTTTGCTATATTGTTATCCTTACTGAGCATCTGAGCTCACCCCTTTCAATGTTTTAATTTTTCCCAGTATGTGAAGAAGTATTTTATGAATGACCTGTAGGGAATGTATGAGGGGATATGAAGACAAGATGTGTTGTAGTTTTTTTTACTTTATGATGTAATGTAAGACTTATGAATATATCTAGTGTTTCCAAGGCTACTAAACTAATCGGTCTTTCGAGGCTTGATCTTTTGTGATCATGCCAATTTTATGTAATAATTCACCAACTTAGGGTAACTAGGGTCGGGGCGTTACAGTTAGCCTTCTCATCATGTGATGATTCTGATTCACTGGATCTTTCCTCGAAATCACACCAAGTGGCCTTCATTGACTTCTTATATTTTTTATCTTTTTCCTCATACTTCCTTTTTTACTTTAATTTTGGATATTCAACTTTTACATTTCCAATTCCCTTTCACTCATAGAAGACTATCTCATTTGTTTTATCACCTTTTTTCCAATCATTTTTTCAGTTACCTTTGTTGTTATACTTCTATTTATAACTAGTCTTTCTAAAGAAATTATTCTTTTTATAGAAATTTTTGAATCTTTTGGCTAGCTGAGCCATTTACTCATCATGGTCACTTAATTTATCTTCATTGCTAGAAATTTCAGTATGAACATTCATTTTATCCTTTTCTTTGTATTTAGAAGGAGTTTTTTTGAAAGCCACCAACTTTTTCTTTGGTTCATAATCTTCTTCTCTATTGACCTTCAACTCTTCCTGGTAAATCGTCATATTACATATCATCTCTTTTACAGATAGTGAATCAATGTCACAAGACACTTTAATTGATATTGATGCCCCTCTCCATCTTTCTGGAAGACACCTAAAAATTCACATGATCAATTCCTTTATAGTAATTGTCTTTCCTTGCGAGATCATCATATTCAAAATCATATTGTACCTGAGATACATGTCCGAGATAGGTTCAAAATGATTCATTTTAAAGATATAATATTTAATAATATATGTGTTGACCATAATTTTCTTAACATTAGTGTTTCCTTCATTTCAAGTATATAAATTATCCCAAATCTCATAGGATATTTTACTTGCAAAAACCCAATTAAATTCGTCATCACCTAGACAATAGTATAAAGTGTAACACCCTGAGATTTTATGAAAAATATTTTTTTTAATTTCATTAATGTCTTGTGTTGTATGATACACCAAAAGGAACTTGCACAACACGCATCCTTGACTTGCCTTGCATTACACACAATCGCGACCTTCCTCAATAGCATGTGTAGTACGCAATACCGAGTTTCACTAAACAACGATATGCTATTAAAATATTATTAAAATTAGCTGTTATGAATAGTAATAACCACCTTTTAGAATTTTAGAAATTTTATCTCTCAAAATGGACTTCATTTTTGGATTCGTAGTATCGAATTTAGCCTAAGCTGAAATTTTGGTACTTTTCGGATAACTTTCATATTTTGATGAATAGTGAAAATTACTAAATTTTAATTAAAAACAACTTTTTTTAATAAAAATAATTAATAGTGATAAATTATGAATTTGAGTGGTTTTAAAGTATATTTAGAATATATTTTTACCATTTAATACAATGTTGGTCATTGGACATAATTTCCCAATTAAACCGAACATAAACAAGTATTAATCTTTTGATAGTTAATATATCTTAAAAACATGATTTTTGTTTTGACAGCGGGAATTAATTTTAAATTAATTTCTACCACTTTTGTGTTTTGAATTTGGAAAAATGGATTCCATATTTGGAATCAGGATATTCAAATTATGTAAATAGGTAACTTTTATTTCTAGACATTTTGAATAATTACTTCGGTAAATATTTTATTTACCATGGTTAAAGAGTAAATTCGGTAAATAAGGGTTAAAAAATAATATTATAATAAAAAAAATACCCTAAAACGTGTGATAACCTTATTGGTTGATACATGTTCGACCATGGGCATCTTTGGTTCAATTTTGGGACCCCATGGTGCCACTTGTAAGTGATAGGGACACTATTTTAATTAAGTTAAAATGAATACAAAAATGACACAAGCATATATCTTTTAGAAAAAAAAATTACATAGTGTTATATATGTTGGATTTTCGATTTTAAATATTCATTAGAAAGATAAAACGATTTCCTACATAATGATATTTTATTTATAATTTTTAGACATTAAATAATTTAATTTATTTATGACACAATGATGATTCCGTAATTACCATAATAGTGAAAAATTAACATAATTGATATTATAAATACCCAAATAAATATAATTTGAGACTTTTAATGAATTACACTAATTTTCTAGGTTAATAGGACATGTTAGTAATGATTTAATTAACTTTTATCGAAGTAATAATTCTGTTGTGAGTTTCACAAAAATCAACTATTGAATAGTGTCAAAATTGACATAAAATAGTTTTTAAAACAAATATTATATTATTGATTGTTATTTTATTCCTAAAAATCTAAGGTTCAGCCAAGATACTTATATCAAGATAGGAGTATCATTAATGGACCACTTGGGGGTCTCTTGAATGTATATGGTAAGTTTATTAACTATATAATATAAAAATACATAGTGACATGGTAAATGTCAATCAAATTAACTAAGAGTTAAAACTAAAAGATAAGGTTAGTATAATGACCTAAACTTGTCTAAATTCTATTGGATGAGAGGATTTCGACCCATCCCTACCTTAGCTTCGAAATAAATCAATTTGGAGCTACTTAAAACTGAATTTGACTTTATAATAAAATAATATTTTTAGTTATTCCAAAGGTGCCCCTCTCCTCCCTTATAAAAGGGAACCTCCTCCCCCTCTTCCTCAAACCACTTTGAGCCTTCAAGCTCGGCCAACCCCTTCCAAATTCTCTTCTCAACTTCCCTAGAAACATCCTATAGGTCCTGGTCTTCTTCAAAGACCAATTTTAGTGCCCTAAGAAGAGGACTCAAAGAGGCGCTTCAAAGAAGAGGTAATGTTTGTTACCGATTCTTTCAACTTTATTTCTTCTTACACTTATTCTTCTTAGGTTGTTTCATTATGAAGTAATAACATCAGTATGAAAAAATCCTATTTCACCATCTATCCATCCTACGGAAAACGAAATCACCGCGCGTGCGTACGTACGGAATACCGTCTCCACGTCGTGGTGTAATCTATTTTCCACCACCACCTTACTTGGATGGGTATAATGGTGTAAATAATAACTATATATGATTATTTTAAAGTGATATTGATTATGAAATAGTATACATACACTCCAATATAGTCCCACGATCATGAGAACGATATCATCACTCGTGCGTACGTACGGACTACCGTCTCCATGACGTGATGAGATTCATTCTCCACGTTAACCATTCATGAATGATTATAAAGTATATATAATAAGTAATCATGAAATATATGACATAATAGTGATACTGGATTTATGTGTATATATATGTATGTCATATACTTAATTCCATTCAACTCAATAAGGAAACGAAAACAGCGTTCATGCGTACGTACGGCCTACCGTCTCCATGAACGGTGTATTTATTTCCATTTACTGACTTATTATATATATGTATATTCTGAATATATATTATATATAAATCATGTTTTATATTATGGAATTAAGTAATCGTGATCTAAGTAATCATATGAATAATTACAAGTCAAAACACGGACGATAAATGAAACAATTTTACCCAAAACGCTCTTTAACATGGAATTTACAAAAGAACGGGTAATATAAAGTCATAAGTGAACCATATATGATATCATAACAATGATTATGATTCTGTAATAAGTCAATGACATTATTTAAATCATTATACAAGAGTTTTGGACACTTACGAAGAAAATCGGACCTAAGGTAAGGGAAAATATCACAATCTCATTTTATCTTAGATTGTTTATACTTTGGTATTTAATGGGGTGTATTTTATCGTCCACATCCATATTTCCTCAATATGTAATATTGTTTCCATCCACCTACATTTGTTTAAATACAATTTTACCCTTCGGTGAGTTTTTGGTAAAAGATATGAAAGGAATCTTTTGTCGTTTTTCGTACGACATACATTTTGACTTTTTCGACAAAAGTACGAGAAGAGTGTTGTTTTTAACTTATACGACATGAATGGATTTTTAAAACATTATTTCCAAGAATCTTCCTTTACAAGTTTTCAAGTTTATCTTTAATCAACTTCTTTTAGTTTAAAATTGTATGACATGTTAAAGAAAGGAAAATGTTTTTGAAGTAGAAAGGATATTTTCCTCAAGAATGGAGTTCAAGTGCTTTATCAAAAATATTTTCCATCTAATATAATATAGGGTTATGTTTCTATCCCTATTATTATATTGATTTTATTATGTTGTGATGGAATTATTTTTATGAATTCCTTTATCTTATATGAATTGTTTTATGATGTCATGTTGTTTAAGAATCCCATTTTTACTACATGGGTTATGCAATGATGTATGATTTATGATTTTGTGGCACACATAAGAATGGTATCATTATGAGATGGGTGGGACCTATATCTCCCTCCAATGCATTGGGTAAAGATTTTATATCTCATGAGATAGACATGGCTGGAACGGTAGGTTAAACTGGTTCAGTGAAACAGGACTGAAATGAGGAATGAACTCGGTTCAGAAATGGACTTTGTCCACTAAGATAGTCTTGGCAATGAGTCTTGACTAATAAGAAATAATTCTCTATGATTATGTGTGTATGCCACAAAGTTTCATGTTTTAAGTTATGATTATTGGGATTACATTTCACTACTATGATTTATCCCATGTTATGATATTATGATCTCTTTTGCAGGTTAAGATTTCCAAAATGTTATGTTCTTATGAATATGATGTGATTGATATTTCTTTTGTTTACCCTTACTGAGCATTTGAGCTCACCCTTTTATTTTTTCTTTTCCCCAGGATTTAAAGAAAGGTTTTAGGTAAGAAAAAAAAGGAAAGATCTTTATGGGAGATGTTGAAGATCTTTCACCATGATTAGAAGATTACGTTCCGAGTTTCCAAAGACACTAAACTATTACGGCCCTTGTGTGTGTGTTTTTGTTATGTACTAAGTATTCTGTAAAAGTAATGTAATGTCCATGTACGTCAAGCTTTGGGCCTCTACATAAAGCATTCACATCTTTGTAGTTATTATTATATGATTCTTTATTGGCATCATCCCATGTTTTTTTAGTAGAATTAGGAATTTTATATTCATCAACTTTAGGAGATCAGGTTTCTAAACCCATACTTTCTAAGTGCATATTTATTTTAATTCTCCACTGAGCATAGTCTGTTTCATTAAAATAGGGAGGCATTTTGGTAGTAGCACCTTATTATCTATTGTCCCTTTAAATAAAATTTCAAATATTTTAATGAACTATAAATTTTGAACTGACAAAAATTTAGAGATCTTTAAAACACAAAAAAAATCACAATTAAAAAGATTTAAAACTTTGAAAACTTTGAAACCTTATGATACCAAATGTTGGTCAAAATAGGAAACTGAAGAGAGGGTGAATTGAGTTCCTATAAAAATTTATGTCTTAAAATATTTATTTAAATTTCCCCCAATTTAAAACCAAATACGGCCCAGTTAACCAAAGTAGAAGAATTATTAAAAAATTTATCTTTTGAAATATTTCTCAAAGATTGATTAGTGCTCAGTTGAAAAAATATAGATTATTATTTTGAGCTTTTGAAACTGATCTACTAAACCAAATATTAATATAAACACTATCTAAAATTAACTATCAATGTGAAGTAATGTTTTGAATGAATAAATAAAATAGTGAAAACAAACTATTGAAAAGCATAGAGGATTTTAAAGTAAGAGGTTCAATCTAAAGTTGAGACTTAGTCCACTCCACTTGGTGATAACATTACATAGAGAAACTTATATAACTAAAAATGGATCCATACCCCATATTGGGATACAAAACAGAATACGTAGCTATCCAGGTCAACTAAACGTCTTCCACGGTTCTCATGAGAGTGAAAATTACAAACAGGATATGAAGGGACCTCTTCAACTGTTGTTAATGGGAGTGTAAGGTGTAAAAATATAGGTTTGTGAATATATCAATGTATCTTATAGTATGGAATAGGAGTCATATTGTGTTTATATAACAAAGATAGAAAAACTTCATGAAATGTAAAACTATCCACAAACAGAGCAGAAATTAAATAGTGTATAGTTAAAAGGCTCTGTGAGAAGTGGTTTGCGGCTTCTGGACTCCATAAAGATGAAAAAAGTGAATATTGAGTTGACTTCTAGAAACAAGAAGCAAACCAGAGTGTCGTGGGTGATTTTTTCTTCTATTTACAGTGAGGTGTAGTTTATTCGATGATTTCTTCTCCTTTATTAGATTGTTGCTGCTGAAATGTTCTTCTATTTTTGTTCTCAACAATATCTATGTGTTTCTTCAGTTTGATGTTTGTTGGTTTTCATAGGCACATGAGCTCTCTACTAGACATCACAAATCTTCATTTCTTTTTGATTAGGTACATGCATTGTACTATGTACCAGATAGAATCATGTACCGTGTACTGTTCTCTAACATCCATTAAATGTTGTATGTAATATATAGACAAAAAAATTAATATAATAAGCAGTACTATGTTTGATAAATATGATTGTTAGAAGTAATTTTGAGATTAAATGACATATAAGAAAATTTTCTAAGACTTGAATGGTTTTTCAGATCAGTAGGTCATTCTGTCAGTGTCTCAGACTTGTCTTGATAAATCACAATTAGTAGTTCAGTCAGTCAGTAGGTGATGCGTAGGTAACTTAGCTATCAGAAACTTATACATAGAGAAAATTCTGAGTATCAGTCAGTCACTATGTCAGTAGGTGTCTTGGTAACTCAGCTATTGGTAACTTAGACTTCTATTAGTAGGTCAAGTTGTCGGTGACTCATACCATCGGTAACTTAGACTTCATCAGGGACTCGCCTTTAGTGAAAATTATAAGTAGATATCTGTAACTCAACGCAACAGTGTCTCATCTATCATTAGGTCAAGCATCAATGACTTATACTTATTGGTGACATGTTTTTTTCCAAATTTTGGTAACTTGTCTTATGATGTAAACACTAACAGAAGATATTAACGTTATATTAATACATGATTAAACAAGATGTAAAATAATAAAACATAATTAAGCATGATTTGTGAGTATTAAAACTAGATGTTGAAAATTTATATAATAATATAAATAATTTATTAACATTATACCTTTATTAGTTCTTTTTTAGAGATGATAATGATACGCCTTTATCAGTGCTAAAAAGAACTAATAAAATGTTTCTTTTTTAGTGTTATAATTTTATCACTAATAAAAACACCATTTATCAGTTCTTTTTTAGCATTGATAAAGGAGTATATTTTTCAATGTAAAAAAAGAAATCATCAATGTTTTATTTATCTTCACTTTCTATTTTGTCCCTAATAAAACATACATTTTATCAGATCTTATTAAAAATCATTGATAAAAGACTTCCCCAATGTTATAAAAATAACCCTAAAAATGTCTTCTCTCTCACGCCTTCAAGTTTTCATGGAACTATCTCCATGCCCCGCTTTCATCTTTCCCTGCCTCAACACCTTCTCTCCCTACCTCCCTCCTTCTCCTTTGTCATCTCCATCATCATTACTCATTTCCCTATCGATGTCTCTCCAACCATCTTTTCTCCACTCCAATAGCCCAGAGGCCTGTAAATTTTAATTTCAAGCACACCCCCCCCTTTAACGGAAGACGGGGGAAAACCCTAACAGACATCATTGACTTAAAACAAATCATAACCCGAAGGTCGAGCGAGACAAACCAAACTAACAACAAGCAGCAACCCCTCCCCGACAATTTATCATGAAAAAGCTCTCCACCGGTGCAAGGCTAAATGGAAAGCAAGTGTCATGTGTCAAAGTATAGGCTTGATCTAATGGAAAATTTCATACCCTCTCAAACATCCAAATCAATAAATCTCTAAATACGATGAACAACTAGCTCTGAAACATCCTTTGAGGGTGATCCACATGGTCGAGTCCGAAAGCATCACTGTACCATGAGTCCTCACAAACACTTCACCATTCCGGAAAACAACTAACATCCTCCAATCATCGATCATCCAAGATAAAAACTGATCTCCTCTAGACATCCCTTCCACCACCTCCATAGAATTCCGGAAGACCGTCCAAAGCACACTAGTTCAAACCATCATCACCTAGGACTTTCTGAAACAGAAACGCCGATTTGGGCTTGGATATGCTCCGATCATACTGTAGATACATCCTCACCAGTTTCCGAAACAAAACTCACGATGACAAGAACCAGAAGGACCATCAAGACGAACCAAGACAAGAAAAAACAGATCCAACCAGATAGTAAAATCACAGCATCACCAAATTAAAAGAAGATTAATCGCATAGAATCAAAACTGGAAAATCCTCCCTTCTCCGTAGCCCTGCAGGTCTGCCCGAGGCGCACCGGAAATTCACTAGAACAAACCCTAGACACACCATATGAGTAGAAAAAACCCAAACTGACATATTAGGGCCACCCCAAGCCTCGACGCCGTTGGAGGAGGAAGATCTCACTGGCCCAACCACCGAATCTCCGCCAACAAGCGGTGACACAAAACCGCTGTCGTACGTTCCACGCCGAGATGACCGCCGAAGATCCTCCGAGAATGACATCGCCGCACAAGCACAACGCCCACGCTGAGTCAAATCTACAGCCGCCGCAAACAGATCCCGACCCTAGGGGGGAGGAAGATCGAAGCAGAGAAACCTTAGGCTCCGCGGGAGAGAGGGTGGACCACGCCGCTTCAAGGCCTTCGAGGATCCCACCCAACCATCTTCGCTTCATACAGAACCATCGTCCCTCCCTACTGGTGTCTCTCCCTATCGTCGTCTATCCCTGCCACCGTGGATCCTTGGAAGGTAAGCTTCTTTGAGGATGAATAATTTTTATGTATCATGTAAGGTTTTTCTATTTACGATGTTTCAACAAATTCTGAGTAGGGTCAATGTTTTTTATATATTCAATTCCTTTTATAAATTCTTCTATGTGATTTTTCTTCTAGATTTATCCTTGAAAATACTTCAACAGTTAGTTCCACCACTTCCTATATTTTTGAAACTCAATTATTCATCTTTTTAACTTTAATTTATCTTCAATTAAACTTCCAAAAACAATTCTATAGAACATATCTTTATATTTCTAGAATTTAATCCATTATGAATAGAATATATGTTGGTTAAATATCGATTTTCATGACTTGAAGAGGAAGAAAAAAATCTTATCAGAGTAATGAAATGAATAGTTTTAAATGAAAAGATACCAATGTCAGTGGATTTTAGGATATAAAAAGATCAGTCTTGCATAACCTACCAATCAAAATGCAGATTAAAAATTACACTATTATAAATCACACAAAAGGAAGCTACTTGTGTAGATTGGTTTTTAAACCCATTACATAAGTCGACATGAACTTATTCCTACATGATATTTATGTTCAAGTTGAAAAACATGGAATCATGTAGAATATTTTATAAGAAAAGCATGAAAGTCACATTAAACAAGATATTTGTAGGATCTTGATCTTTATAACATGAAAAGGATATGTGGTGGTTGAGTCTATTAATAAATGCAGGTAGCTTGATATTTAGATATTTCAAGATAAGGTTTATATAAAGTAGTGCAGAGAAGTGTGAGATAAGAATAAAAATGAGAATATATATTTTATTTAAGTTACATTAAATGAAATTATATCAAATCGTATGACATAAGAATATGGGAGAGACCTGAAATTTTCTCTCTATATGTCTATTTTATGATCAACATTTCATATAGAAATTATATACATGACATTTAATTATGAAAAATCTATTAAGGTTGGCTATAAAAGACCACTTCCCCCACCCTTTTCCAAGTATCTAGCATTTGGTTTTTTATTTAAATTATACCCATATTCCTTCCCCCATAACCTATTAACTCATCATTTGGATTTTAATAATGGGAAAGAGTTTCTAGGGTTATGTTTTAAATTTGATCCATAAAAAAGATTCAATTCTTTTATGGGACTCAAGCTAAGGGTATTTTTTACCATCAAATATACTGTTTTTTATGTTTTAAAGTAGTTCTCTTAATTTCCCATCAAGAAGTATCCAAGAACTTTCTTTCTATACAGATTCTTTAGAAAAAAAATTAATTTTACGGAGAATGGTTTAAAATTTTGTGTTCATGGATTGAAAAGTAATTTTTAATGATCTTTATGATAAAAAAATTAACCTTCTAAATATCATGTTAATTTACGATACTTTGGTGGTGGTCCCTTGATCTGATACTTGTTTGCTACATGTATTTTGAGAATTTAATGGAATTTTAATGTAAAAATGTGTTTTATGGATATTTTTTGATTATTTGTTATTTTGTAATTAAATTGTTATATTTTGAATATTTTTATGAATATTTTTTGTTTTGCTACAAAAGTAATTAATTTTTACTGTGTTAATATCCTTGTATTTGAGAACAAATATTTTGATATACTATTGCCTGAACATTTCCATTAACTTTTTATATTACTCTTAATCCATTCCATGGATCATCCTATTTATAACAGGAATATATGTCATTTACTTATATACTTCGGTTATATTTGATGTCTCCTTGTTATTCTTTACTACATCATCTTATTTTTACTGGATTTCTTGAGTACCATGTTCCCTTTATTTTTCTTTCCCTGTCATATTTTTTTATCTTTGAAGGATTGTTGTTTTGAATGTGTTTCGTTATTATAATTATGCCAATATGAGTGCCCATTAGAGATAAATGGGTTTTTCCAAGTGGTTTTTTTCCTTGTTATGGAATGATATTGGATGTTAGGTGTTTGATAAAATACCTAAATGAATTTTTTAAAGAATGATTTTGGCATCAAAATTATTAGTAATCACCGAATTGATGTTTTGAAAATTATTCATGTGTAAATTAAATTTGAAACCAAAAGTTTGTGTGATTTTAACGTATTAAAAATGATTGAAATTTTTGTTTTATTTTTAAAGTTGTGAGTCAATCCTTGTGATCTATATTTAAAACCATGTTTTTATCCTTAGTTAATTTTTATATCAACGTTTTAGGATGTTAAAATATTTTAAGATTTAAAAATGAGATGGAATATTTAAAAAAGGGTTTTTACCATGTGGATTATATTTTGAAACTTATTGTGTAGTTGAATGTTTTTCAATGGTCGTTTAAAGGGTAGTGTAAATTCCCATTTGAGTTTCAAAGGTGTTTGGATAAAATTGGTTGGAATAGTAGATTGAGATGGATTTTATAATAGATAAAATCACTTGTTATTCAAATAAATTTATGAAAATAGAAGGCCCAATTTAAATTTTATAAAAAATGACTTTTTATAAAAGGTGTGATACCCTCTTAATCCCCTTTGATTATTGTATTACCATTGTAGCTTATGATCCAATGTGGAGATGTTTAGTATTGATGAGCTAGTTTTATGAGACTTATGGGGGTGTGGATAGATTTAGTAGTGATGACCTATTTTCCTTATCTCCAGTTCCATTCCTTTTATTAATACATCCTTGTAAATATGTCCATGAAATTAGAATCCTGTTTAAGATTTTTTATGGGTTTTATCTATTTACTTCTATTGTTTCCTCTTATATTTATATTATTGTCTAGTAGATATTTTCTTTTCGTTTTCCTTATGCTGTGTGACATAAATAGTAGTTTTGGACTGTGTTATTTATTTGTTTTTTGTATAGTTTTAATTTTATATTTTTTGAAAAGGGATTATGAAAGGTTTTAAAAGAAGAAAAAAAATGAAAACATGATTTTGAAGTGTTTTCAAACTATTTTAATATTGAGTTTTATGGAAATGGTTGGTTTTAAAACATGATTTAGAAAATATTATGATAGTTGGAAACCTCTTTGAGTTTTGAAATGTGTATTTAAAAATGGGTGTTTATGAAATAGTTTAAAGTCATATTTTGAAAAGGTAACTTGACCAAGAGGTATTTGCCCAGGAAAAATGGTTTCCAAGTGATTGTTTTCATTTATTGAAATTCTTAGAAAAATGGTTTTAACACACTTTTTTGTGTTTCTAATTATTGGTTAAAACTATAGCTAAAATGTTTATTTTTCTAATGTATTTAAAAGTAGATTTTTTAGGATGTAATACAAAAGTGATCTATTAGATTTAATAGTTTTTGGTTACCTACTAGACTTTTATATCATGCCTATATTTTATAGTTTCAAGTTTGTTCTGGATTTTTTTTCTTCCTTTGGATCTTCTGAAAGGGATATATAGTTGGATGGTGATGCTAGTTGAACATATTTTATGTATTTATTTTTTCAAATAGTAATATTAATAAATAAAATATGATAGATATGAATAAATAATGGATGGATTTGAATCATCTGAAAAAAGAGTATGAAGATGAAGTGAAATAGTTAATTATGTTTTCAAAAGATCATCCATATGACCTTTATCAAATAATTTTTCCATGTCTATGTTGTTTTTATTGAATACTAATTAGTATAGAGGATTTGGAAGAACACTTGATCTATCACATAATAGATCAGAGTTATAAATTTTGTATTAAACACGGGGAAGAAGTGAATATAGGTAGTGGATGGAATAACACTACATTTTATGGATCATCTGATATGATTACAAGTTTGGATAATGAAGAAGACCATATCGAGGAGTTGATTATAGAAGCGAATGATGATGAAAATTGTATTGAGGAAATGGAATGTAAATTTGAATATGAACTTAGTGGTTGACCAAAATTGTTTGATAAGTTAAAGAGTTGTGAATAGATACCATTGTATGTTGATTGCACTAAAAATACATCATTTCCATCTGTACTAAAGCTGTATAATTTGAAAGAAGAAAATGGATGGAGTGACTATAATTTTATGGAACTACTTTCTCTTATAAATGGAATGCTACTAAAAAATAATGAGATCCTCAGCTGAACATATGATTCCAAAGGAATGATACACTTGATGGGTATGATCTCTGAAAGAATACATGCCTACCTGAATGACTGTATACAATTTCTCAAGGAAAAAAAATTACTTACCGAACGTCAAAAGTGTGGCACATCTTGGATTAAGAAATATGAATCAGATCCTATGAAATTTGTATGGTTCTTTCCAATCATCCAAGTTTTAGGAACCTATATGGATGTGAGGATACAGTAGCGAAATTGATGTGGCACACAGATATAAGAATTAAATATGCGAAACTATGTCACCTGGAAGACTCTCCTCAATGGAAGAGAATTGATAATGGTTATAATGAATTTGGAACTGATCTAAGAAACCATTGCCTTGCGTTATATACATATGGAGTGAATCCTTTTGGTTTTCAGAGCAGCATTCATAGTACATAGCTAGTTATGTTGGTAAATAATAACTTGCCACCATGGTTATGTATTAAATGAAAATACATCATGTTATCTTTGATTATATCATGACAAAAACAACTGGGTAATGGTATTGATGTTTTTTTGGATCCATTGATTGAGGATTTAAAATAATTATGTGATTTAGGTGTTACATTGAATGATGCCTATAGAAATGAATATTTCACATTAAGAGCCATGTCGTAAAGGATGATAAATGACTTTCCAACTTATGGATATTTTCTTAGATATATCATTAAAGGAACTAAATGGTGTCCTATTAGAAAACAATGTATATAGTCAATTTGGTTGAAACAATCATCAAAAATCATGTTTCTAGGAGATCGTAGATTTCTTCCCCAACAACATAAGTACTGATATAGAACGACATCATTCAGTGGATGTTTAGAAGAATGTACATCACTGTATCCACTAACAAGTGATCAAATGTTTGAGAAATTAAAATATGTGGAAAATTCTTTTGGTAAACCATTTTAAAAAACCTTAAAAATACTGGTTCAAAAAAGACATTGATTTTTTTGAATTTCCATACTATAATTATTTGTACGTCATAAATTTTATTGATGTTATGAATGTTAAAAAAATTTATGTAATGGTTTAATTTGTGAGAGAGATTTGACTATGTAGTCTTACACACTATAGATGGACGGTGTGATGGTTTAATTTGTGAGAGAGATTCGACTATGTGGTCTTACACACTATAGATTCGACTATGTGACATGTAATAATCGACCACATATCAATATAATGAATAGTGTGACTGGTATGACTAAAAGTGTCCGTTATCAGTTTAAAATTAACATTTTAGTTCAAAATGTTTCACTCATTGAAACAAATACACTCTTATTGTCTAGAAAATTTATTACAACGATTCATAAGTCATTTTTGACGTGTATGAATAAGTCTCACATAAAACCAATGGATTATGTGAACAGACAGGCTCAAAATGCATGTTTCTAGTTTGAAATGACATTTTAGTAAAAAAAAAGTGGAATGTTGAAAATGAAGAAAAAGAATTCATACTATTTTTATACTTTATGAAAATGATCTAAATGTCTTATGTGATTTTTATAAATCAAATTCACCTCAATATGATGTGTGGTGTGGCTGGTATAACTAAAATTGTCTCTATTTATTTTAAATTGACACTAAATTTAATAAAAAAAGTGACTTACTGAAAAATGATAAAACACATTTGGATTGTTTTGATAATATAGTAATATAATACATGAGTCATTTATAACATGTATGAGTCAACCGCAACTCAATAAGATGGACATTGTGACCGGTACGACTCCAATTGGGTCAATTTATTTAAAAATGACATCAATGTAAGTAAAAAAGACCAAGTGACATACTTAAAACCTAGAAAACTCATTCGTATTGTTTTTATACTTTAGAAAAAAGACCTATGAGTCATTTATGATGTGTAGGAATCAAAAAACCCTCAATATGATGCACGGTGTGACTGGTATGACTAAAAGTGTCTGTTATTCGTAAAAAATTGGCACATTAGTTCAAAACGTGACACTCACTGAAAAATAAGAAAAATTTGTCTGATTATCTTGATAATTTAGGAAAGAGAATCATATTCCATTTATGATGTGTATGATGTAGTGTCACATTAAACTGATGCATGATGTGATAGGTATGACTTAAAATGAGTATTTATAGTTTGAAATTACATTTTAGTAAAAAACACCACTGGCATACTAAAAACTGATAAAACACATTTATATTTTTTTATACTTGAGGAAAATAGTCTATATGTAATTTTTGAAGTATAGGAATCAACCACACCTCAATATGATGCACGATGTGGCTAGTATAACTCAAAGTGTCTCTATTTATTTAATATTGACATTAATTCTTTTAAAAAGAACAACTAACATATCAAACACTAATAAAACATAATCATATTGGTTTGATAAATTAGGAAATTGATCCATGAGTCATTTTTGATGTGTAGGAGTCAATTAAACTTTAATACGACACATAGTGTGACCATTATGATTCAAAGTAGGACTTTTTATATAAAATTAACATTAATTTAAGTAAAAAAGAACAAGTGAAATACTAAAAACCAAGAAAACAAATTCATATTGTTTTGATGAATTATAAAAATGATCCATGATTTATTTTTGATGTTTAGGAATCAACCAAACCTCAATATGATGTATGGTGTGACTGGTATGACTAAACGTGTCTGTTATCAGGTAAAAATTGAAATTTTAGTTCAAAACGCGTCACTCACTAAAAACTAATAAAACACACTCAAATTATATAGATAATCTAGTGAAATGGGTCATAAGTCTTTTGTGAAATGTATGAAGTATTACCATTTCAAACTGATGCACGATGAGACTGATATGACTCAAAATGTGTGTTTCAAGTTTGAAATGACATTTTAGTAAAAAAAACACATCTGGAATACTGAAAACCTAGAAAACACATTCATATTTTTTTGTTACTTTAGAAAAATGATCTATAAGTAATTTCTGAAATTTAGGAATCAACCACACCTCAATACGATGCATGATGTGTCCAGAAAAATTCAAAGTGGGTCTTTTTATTTAAAATTGACATCAATTTTACTAAAGAGAACAAGTAACATACTAGAAACTGTGAAAATTAATTTAAATTGTTTTGATACTATATTGATACGATCTGTGAGTCATTATTGATGTGTTGGAATCAACCACACCACAATATGATGCATGGTGTGACCATTATGACTAAAAGTGTCCGTTATCAGTTTAAAATTGACATTTTAGTTCAAAACATGTCACTAATGGAAAACCAAGAAAACACTCTCTAATTGTCATGATAATTTAGGAAAGTGATTCATAAGTCATTTTTGATGTTTATGAAGTAGTCTCACATCAAACCGATGCATGATTCAACCATTATGAATCAAAATGTGTGTTTTTGGTAAGGGTTCCCCCTCTTCCCTTGAAAGGGGGGTTATCAAAAATAAATAAAAATGAAGGCCTTCGGGCCATTCGGGTGTTTCTAGTTTGAAATGAAATTTTAGTAAAAAAACACAACTGGAAACTAAAAACTGGGAAAACACATTTGAATTTTTTTTATACATTAGGAAAATGATATATAAGTCATTTTTGATATATAGTAATCAACCACAACTCAATATTCTGCATGTTTTGGCTAGTATATCTCTAATCAGGTCTTTTTATTTAAAATTGGCATTAATTTTAGTAAAAAGAACAAGTGACATACAAAAAATTGATAAAATATTTCCATATTGTTTTTATAATTTATGACAATGATCCATGATTCATTTGTGATGTGTAAGAATCAACCACACCTCAGTCTGACGCATGATGTGACCGATAAGACAAAATATGTATGTTATCAGTTTAAAATTGTCATTTTAGTTCAAAATATATTACTCACTAAAAACCAATAAAACACACTCTGGTTGTATTGATAATTTAGGAAATCAATTCATAATTCATTTTGGATGTGTATGAAGTATTCTCATGTCAAACTGATATATGATGCAACTAGTATGACTCAAAATACATGTTTCTAGTTTGAAATTACATTTTAGTAAAAAAACACAACTGGAATATTGAAACCCAATAAAGTTCATTGGGATTGTTTGGATACTTTATAAAAATGATCAATAAGTCATTTTTGACATGTAGGAATCAATATCATGTCAATATGATTCATGGTGTAACAATTATAACTCAATGTGTCTCTATTTATTTAAAATTGACATTAATTTTTCTAAGAAAACAAGTGGCATACTTAAAACTGAGCAAATGTATTTTGATTGTTTTGATAATTTTGAAAAATGACCCATGTGTATTTTTTGACAAGTAGGAGTCAATATTAACTCAATACGATGCACAGTGTGACCGGTATGGCTCCAAGTGGGTCTTTTATTTAAAATTAAAATTAATTTAAGTAAAAAAGAACTTGTGAAATACTAAACACCAAAAAAACACATTCGTATTATTTTAGTACTTTAGGTCAATGATCCATGAGTAATTCTTGATGTTTATGAATCAAACACACCTCAATCTGACACATGGTCTGACCGGTATGACTAAGAGTGTCATTTATCAGTTTAAAATTGATATTTTAGTTCAAAACATGTCACTCACTGAAATCCAAGAAAACACACTATGATTGTATTGATAATTTAAGATAGTTATTCATAAGTAATTTGTGATTTTTATGAATCAATCTCACATCAAACCAACACATGATGAGACAAGTATGGATCAAAATGTATGTTTCTATTTTGGAATGACATTTTAGTAAAAAAACACAATTTTCATTCTAAAAATTAAGAAAACACATTCATTTTTTTTTTGATATTTTAGGAAAATAATATCTAATTCATTTTTTTGACAAGTCGGAATCAACCGCATCTCAATATGGTGCACTGTGTGGCCAATATAACTGAATGTTTCACTTTTTATTTAAAATTGACATTAATTTTTGTAAAAAGAACAAGTGACATACTAAAAAATGAGAAAACACATTCAGATTATTTTAGATAATTTAGAAAAACTATCCATCAGTTAGTTTTTATGTTTTAGAGTCAACCCCACCTCAACAAAACACACGGAGTGACCATTATGACTCCAAGTGTGTCTTTTTATTTAAATTTGACATTAATTTAAGTAAAAAAGAACATGTGACATACTAAAAGACAATAAAATTCATTCAGATTATTTTCATACTTTAGGAAGATTATCCATGAGTCATTTGTGACATGTAGGAATCAACCAAATCTCAATTTGATGCACAGTGTGAAAAGTATGTCTAAATGTGTCCATTATCACTTTAAAATTGACATTTTAGTTAAGAACTTGTCCCTCATTGAAAACAAATAAAACACACTCTTATTTTCTTGATAATTTAGGAAAGTGATTCATAAGTTATTTTTGATATGTATGAAGTAGTCTCACATAAACCAGATGTATGGTGTGACTGTTATGACTCAAAATTAAGGTTTCCAGTTTGAATGACATTTAAGTAAAAAAAAACTGGCATACTAAAAACCGAGAAAGTGAATTTGGATAGTTTTGATAGTTTAGGAAAATGATCCATTAGTAATTTTTGATAGGAATGAATCAACCACATATAAATCTGACAAACAGTATGACCGATATAACTCCAAATGTATCATTATTTAAAATTGACCTTAATTTTATTAAAAAATTTGACATAATCAAAACCAATAAAACACATTCTTATTGTTTTTATATTTTAGTAAAATGATCCACAACTTATTTGTGACATGTAGGAATCTATCCCACCTCAGTACGATGCATGGTGTGACTTATATAACTACAAATATGTCATTTTTTATTAAAAATTGACATTTTAATAATTTATTTTTTCATATTAATGTTTATTTATTTCTTCATAGTATTAATAAATTTATATTTTCTTTCATATATAGGTAGAATTTTTTTTTTGTTTATATGATTCTTTTGAAAACTAATATTGTGGGTGGTCATTTTTGAGAGGGGATTAGGGGAATAAAAAGTTGAAACATTAATGTTTTTGAATTTTTGTTGGATAATTGTAAATTTAATTAAATAAAAAATTGTTTGAAATTTTTATATAATTTTTTTATATACCATGGGCATACATTTTTGTATTCATGGTGTCAATTATATGTATATAGAATTGTTTGAAATTACATGTTTTTTTGGTGTTTTTTTATTTTAACAGAAGATTGCAGCAAGATAAGCCTTTATTAACACTATTTCAAGCACCGATAAAGGACCCCCTTTATCAATACTGCAATAAAAAAACACTTTTTTAGAATTGTCAAAAGTATTTTTTCACACTGTTAAAGGGAATATGTGTAGTAGTGAAGTACCTTTCCTGGAACATTCCACATCATATATTAGAAGATATTACTAAGGGAACCATCACATTCTTTATGGAATAACACTCAGGATGGGATACTCATGGGCCAAAATTAGATTACAAACGAAGGAGATATGGAACTGGTCTCGCCCCAAATTTACCCAAGTTTTAAGGGTCAAGCGGTCGCTTGTAGTGTAGCTTGGGTTGTCTAATCCTCAGAGACCTAAGAAGAACCTTTAGACACTCAATAAAAAGAGATGGATTTTTGGATATGAAGTGGCCAACTTGGGTTGATTTTAGATTGTTTTGAAAGAGCACTAAAAGATCTATGTGAATTCAAATTATGAGAAAATGAGTTGATCCTAGGTTATTGCTCGGGGTGGATTGAATGAATTCCTTTTTTACGATTTTAATTTCATTAACTCGAGAAGGATTCATGAAATGAATTCAAACTAACCTCATCACTTACTGATTGAACACCTTTAAAACATATGATAATCACCTATACACTTGTAGTATCATTTTCATGAGCACTCCAAGGTAAAGGATGTAATTAACACATGAAAGTGGGGTGAATAAATTCAATAAGGAAGAGGAAGAATAAAAATCATTGAATGAAAGAAACTCAATTAAAAGAAATTAATAACATTTAGGGCATGAGAAATAACATTAAATCCATCCCCTTTCTACTCCCTTGGATCAACCCATAAAAGATCTAGCCCTCCATTGATTACAAGTTCTCAACGGAAGCGGAAAGTAGACTTATGAGGGTGGAATTGATGAAGTAAAAACAACAAAAATAACGATCACTCCACCGTTGTGTGAACAAAATCACAAGGTTTGGTGTGAATAAATTCACACCATGAGGCAACGGTATCAAGGTGATAAGGATAAGAACATAAAAAGAGAAGAAGAAGAACTTTTATTGAAGACTAAGGTGATTCGAACAACTTACATGAGAAGGAAGAACATTACAAAGGCAAATTGGCATAATAACATTACAATGAAAAGAAAGAACCCCACCTCCCTAAATCTACCACCACTCCTGAATTAAATAGGAAAAAATGAAGCCTTGGCCGAGCCCCCAACATCCCATGTGCCTTTAATTAATTATGTTGGGAAAAGGTGGGTGGAACATTAATGATGAGAGACTTTTCAACTTCTTGCCCCGAAGTTGCATCCATCTTGCATCCACTGGAAAGACGCGCCTAAAGGACCTTCTAGAAGGCCGAATTGGAGTGGGTCCTAGAAGACTTAAATGAATCCCCGGATGTCCCCTAACACCATGTCAAATTTAAGCTAGAAACACTTTTTGGTTAGGGATCTATGATTGAAATTGTGAGCTGTTTTTCTGGGCCTCAGACTCTGGCCAAAAATTAAATCTTAAACGTGGACCACCTTAATCACCACCATTTAGGAAGAATTATCACTGGATCCAGAAGACTTATTTGTTCCCCTATATGTTTTCTATCCTTCCATAAATGTTGGGATTCATTGGACCTGTATTGTGGGCTCCATAGTCCGATCAGTGGGATGATAAACAATCTGCCTTCTCCAGAATTGTTTCCTTTAATCGCCAAATATCTCCATCATACTTTATTAATAATCCATTGATCCCTGAATAAAAAATGTTCATAATTAAGTGAATATACATTTACAAAAATATCAAATTAAAACATGGATAGTTACATTCTTTAAAATCAGATGAAACATTGGGCCTAAATTGGTGCACATTAGGCTTGAAGTGCACAAATGATGAGAATGAGTGTTCAAAATGTAAAATGAACTAAAATGGTATTTATGAATAGCAAGGCACATGAAAAATAAATTTATTAGAAATGAATATTAGCCTCCTATAGTGTCTAATCACACCCCCCAGCTTGAGTTTTGCTAGTCCCGAGAAAAATATATCTCACAAAAATGAAATTCAAATGACCTTTTCCAAAAACATTTTAATACACATTTCTCACCCAAAGATCACATACCAAACAATTATGAAACCCATAAAAATCATTTAAAACATGCTATGTCCATAAGAATATCTCAAGCCCAAGCCCATTCCTTTGTTCAAATTCATTGCCATATTTCATCCAAATTCAATTAAGCATGATGAAGTGTTGTGTGTCACAATAGACATGGGGGTTCATTTTCATTCGAGGGAAAAAAAGATAGAAGCGCTAGGAGCAATAAAATTTTAATAATAAGATGAGTACTAATTTTTTATTTTCTCTTTTTTTTGGGTTTTTTTTTTTGCAATTTTTCCATTTTAATTGAAATTGAACTCAATCGAGTCAACCCATGTAGCAAGACTTTGCCGATGACTCCTAGGCTCAAAGACCTTAGGGCACCAAGTGAAGCTCACATACTCGGGCATCATCTCGAGTTAACTCAATCAAAAACAAATTCAAATTACCACAAATAGAGATAAAATGCCCAACTCTGGGCCAGACAACTATGGAGTCGCGATCCCCAAGTGCCGAAAGCCACACATTAGGTCAATTCATTGCTCTACGCGCAAATTTTTTTTTTTTTGAATACTCATGTTAAAATTAAAATGATCGCCAATCCTATGCTATTTATTATGGGTCCCCAAGAACTCAAACTAGGACCCCACAATCTAGAGGACGTGCATTGTGTTTTTTTTATTAAATGGATGAAAATATAACAGTGAAAAATCACATTGGACAACCGCACTTTCCAATAACTATGCACATGAACATAAACTTGCATTAAAATCAGAATCAAGGCATACAAAATTATTTGATATCCAATTTCAGAGTTTGGAATGTGTGTTATCATGTTCAAGGTTAATGAAATTTTTCCTTCCACACATCTTCATCTCCCCCCCAACTTGGAATACACTGTCCCTAGTGTTTAAAGAATTGAAACATAGAAGTGGCAGGATAGAAGTTCAACGAAGACATTGAAAATGAAAATTATGGAATGAAGTCACCTAGTGGTTGATGTTGAAAATGCATTCCCATGTCTCCCTTCAGTTCTGGTTTATCTCCCAATGGCTTGGACGGTTGTGACCAGCTTTTCCCAATGACCTATGACATGCCTTAAATTTTTTTTTAATATATATATTTTTTGTATTTTTTTTAACCTAAAAAAAGGTATAAATAATATAAATTGATGATACATTGTCTTCTCTTAAATTTCTGGGTAAGGTATTACTCAAGGATCACACCGCGTGACACGGATGAATACGGTGCTCCCCTTTCATACCCATCCTTACTCATAAAAGAAGAACAGGTCAACAATCTATTTTTTTTAAAATACCTACAAATAAAATAAAATAAAATAAAATAAAATAAAATAAAATAAAATAAACTGATGATAAATTGTCTTCTTTATATTTTCTGGGTAAGGTATTACTCAGGGATCACACTGCGTGACACGGATGAATACGGTGCCCCCCTTTCATACCCATCCTTACTCATAAAAGAAGATCAGGTCAACAGTCTATATTTTTTTTTAAATAACAAAATGCAGAAGAAGGAAAAAAACGAGTCACAAAGATTAGAAAGATGAAGACCACGGGTTGCCTCCCGTGCAGTGCTTTTGTTTAACGTCATTAGCCCGACATGGATCCTAAATCTATCAATTTTTTCCTGGTTCATAGGTTGGCTCTGTTAACTCTACCTCTATTTCCTGTTTATTGAATGATTCAATGAATCGTTTTAACCTATGACCATTGACCTTAAAAATGTTACCACTTGTGGGATCCTGAATCTCTACAGCCCCATGAGGGTACACATGATGCACTATGAATGGACCTGACCATCTAGACCTTAACTTTCCCAGGTGTAAATGAAGTTTTGAACTATACAAGAGCACAGGTTTTACCAGTTCAAATTGTTTGACTTTGATATTCCTATATTGGTAGGCTTGAACTCTAGCTTTATTTATCCTTGAATTTTCATACGCCTCCATCCTAAGTTCCTCAAGTTCATTAAGATCTAACTTCCTCTTTTCTTTGGCTAAAGAAATGTCGAAATTCATTTTATTGATTGCCCAAAATGCCTTATGCTCACTTTCAACAGGTAAATGGAATGCTTTTCCATAAACCAACCTATATGGTGACATTCCTAGGATGGTTTTGAATGCTGTACGATATGCCCAAAGAGCATCCAAGAGTTTCTCAGACCAATCTTTCCTAGAGGGGTTGACAGTTTTTTCAAGAATTTGCTTAATCTCCCTATTTTCTAACTCAGCTTGACCATTGGTTTGAGGATGGTATGCAGTTGAAACTTTATGAGAAATTACATACTTAGACATGGGTGAAGAGAATGGGCGATTACAGAAATGGGTTCCACGATCACTGATTATAGCCCTCGGAATTCCAATTCTAGAAAAGATATGCTCTTTTAGGAATCAGATCACAACTTGATGATCATTAGTCTTGGTGGGAATGGCCTCAACCCATTTTGAGACATAATCAACAGATAAGAGGAAGTAGAGGTATCCCTTAGAGTTTGGAAAGGGTCCCATGAAATCAATTCCCCAACAATCAAAGATTTCAACGACTAGAATGGGAGTGAGGGGCATTTGATTTCTTTTGGAAATGGATCCTAATTGCTGACACTGAGGAAAACTTTTGCAGTATTGGAAGGAATCCTTAGTGAGGTTCGGCTAGTATAAACCACTTTGGAGGACCTTTGCAGTGGTTTTCTTTGTAGAAAAGTGGCCTCCACATGCCTCTCCATGACAAAATTTTAGAATGGACTCTTGCTCAGACTCGGGAACACATCTCCTGATGATTTGATCAGGATAGAACTTGAAGAGGTAAGGATCATCAAACACATAGTGTTTGAAATCAGAAAGGAATTTCCTCTTAGCATGGGTCCCCAAGAATTTTGGAATGTCACCCGTCACCAAATGGTTTGCTATGTCAGCATACCAAGGGCAATCACTCACTACATAGAGGTGCTCATCGGGAAATGAATCAGACACAGAGAGGTGGTGGGAGTTGTCTTTGAATTCCATCCTAGAGAGGTGATCAGCTACAACATTTTCAACACCCTTTTTATCCTTAATGGTTAAATCGAACTCTGGAAGAAGAAGGACCCACCTAATCAATCTAGCCTTGACATCTTGTTTTTGGAATAGATATTTTAGGGCTGAATGGTCAGTGAAGACAATGATGGGTGATCCTAAGATATAAGACCTGAATTTCTCTAAAGCAAATACAATATCAAGTAGCTCTTTCTCAGTGGTGGTGTAGTTTATTTGTGCATCATTTAAATATTTACTTGCATAAGCAATGACACATGGAGTTTTATCACACCGTTGTCCTAAGACTGCTCCTACAGCGAAGTCACTTGCATCACACATGATCTCGAAAGGAAGTTTCCAATTTGGAGATTGCATGATAGGTGGAGATATAAGAGTTGACTTGAGTTTAGAGAATGATTCCTCACAGCTTTCTGTCCATAAAAATGGGGCATCTTTTACCAATAGAGCACAAAGTGGTCGAGAAATAGACCTGAAATTCCTAATGAACCTTCTATAAAAACCAGCATGTCCTAAGAAGGACCTCACTTCCTTAACAATTTTAGGAGAGGGAAGGTGACGAATGATGTCAACCTTAGCTTTATCAAATTCAATCCCTCTACCAGATACTAGATGACCTAGAACATGTCCTTCCCTTACCATGAAATGGCATTTTCCCCAATTTAGTATGAGATTCTTATCCTCACTCCTTGAAAAAACCTTTTCAACATTTAGAAGGCATCCCTCAAAAGTATCCCCAAAGATGGAGAAATCATCCATGAAGACCTCTAAACAATCCCCCACCATGTCCGAGAAGATTACCATCATGCACCGCTGGAAGGTACCAGGGGCATTACATAACCCAAAGGGCATGCGCTTGAAGGAAAAAGTGTCGAATGGACAAGTGAAGGTCGTTTTTCCTTGATCCTCTAAAGATACTTCGATTTGATTATACCTTGAGAATCCATCTAGGAAGCAGTAGAATTGATGACCCGCCACTCGCTTGAGGACTTGATCAATAAAGGGCAAGGGGAAATGGTCTTTCTTGGTACAAGAGTTGAGCTTCATATAGTCAATACAGAATCTCCATCCACTACTAACCCTTGTTGGAAGCATCTCTCCATCATTATTGGTTATTACTATGATTCTATCCTTCTTTGGAACCACATGGATTGGGCTAACCCACTCACTCTCAGCTATAGGATAGATGATACCGGCTTTTAAAAATTTCAAAAGTTCTTTTCTCACTACTTCCATGAGATTAGGATTGAGTCGTCGCTGAGGTTGACGACATGGCTTTGAATCGGATTCTAGAACAATTCTATGAGTCCCAATAAGTGGGCTAATCCCAGGAATATCTAATAGGGTCCATCCAATGGCTTTCTTGTGTCTCCTAAGGACATCTAGAATCATCCTCTCATGATTGGCTTCAAGAGAGGAAGAAATGACAAAAGGAAAGGATTGATTGTCCCCTAAGAACGCATACTTGAGTGATGAAGGTAAAACCTTAAATTCAAGATCATAGTGGTTATCACTTTCCAAGAAAGGATGAGACTTTGTATTGAACTCAATTTCTTTGTTCACATTTCTTGACAAAATTGGTTCCTTGTGAAGAGAATTTTCATCCACTAAATTAGCTAGAGTAGTTTTATGAAGGGATATGGACTCGATGTTATTGATTTCACTCATGGTATCATTGATTGGTGATTCTAGAAAATCATCAATAGAGCAATCTGAAAGAGATTCAAGCCAAGGAGACAAATTTCCCTCATGTGAACAAAGAAAATCAATCTCTTCTTGACTTAAACATCCTTCGGTAATTCCTTTATGTTCCTTGAGTTCACTATCAAAACTACCCATCCAATTAACCTCATGGATCTCTTCATCATCCCCAATTTGAGAGTTTGCATTGTAGATGTTCAAGTATAGACTCATGTTTCCAAAGGTGATGGTCATGTTCCCATTTCGGACTCGGATAACAGAGTTGATTGTTGCAAGGAAGGGACGACCAAGGATGATTGGGGTTTTCTCCCTAAGACCTAAGCTTGGGTGATTGTCAAGAACAATGAAGTCAGCTGGGTAAATGAAATTTTAAACTTTCACCAAAACATCCTTTAAGATCCCCTTTGGAACTCGAATACTACGATCAGCAAGTTGAAGAGTGACAGATGTGGGTTGGAGTTCTTTGAGCCATAACTGACAATACATAGCATAAGGAATGAGGTTCACACTGGCTCCGATATCACACAAGGCTTTGACAACTTTGTTCTCTCCTAGTTCAACATTTATTTAAGGGCATCCCGGGTCTTTCATCTTTGGAGGAAGGGTTCCTTGGATTGTTGTGCTAACATTTGCTGCCAGAAGGACTTAGTTCTTATGTGAGAATTTCTGTTTAAATGTGCAGAGGTCCTTAAGGTATTTTGAGTATACAGGAATGGTTTGAATGGCATCGAGGAGTGGAATGTTCAACTTGACTTGTGAGAATATTTCCCTCAATGTTTCACTCAATTCAGGCTTGGTTTTCCCCCTCATGCGTTGAGGAAATGGGGCAGGTTGTGGGGTTGTTTTTTGAAGAGTTGTTTCCTTCACATTTTTATTAGTATCATCAGTTTGTTCATGTGTTTCATTTGAATTTTCATTAGAGTTTGAATATTTAGGCGGGTTTTGGACTATTTGTTCAGGTTTCTCAATTGATTTTCCACTTCTCAAAACAGTCACAGCCTTTAGTTGTTCATGAGTTGTTTGAGTGCAACTTGTCTCCCCCCTTGATGTTTGTTGTGGAATGGACTGTGTGGGCATGGGTGCCTTTCCAGTTTTTATGGTTTGAAGTTCTTGTTTAAGGGACGAGACTTCTGAGTTCATCCTTTCCATTTGTTTTCACAGTTGTTCAAGGATTGGGAGAGGGACAGATTGGGAAGGGGTTTGTGTTGGTTGGGTTATCCCAGGGGGATACTTTGGTTGTTGGATGGGTTGTTGGTATTGGACTGGAGGATGTTGGTATTGGATTGGTTGTGGTTGGAATTGGTTATGGTTTTGAAAATTTTGTGTAGGGTAGGGGTTTGGTCCTTGTGGTTGGCTAGGTTGTTGGTTATCTTTCCATCAGAAGCCTGGGTGGTCATTATACCTTGGGTTGAATGTGTTTGGGTATTGAGGCTTTTGAAAGTTTAGGGCATTGACTTCAGCAGGTGGTCCTCCTAAAAGAACATCCTTGATGGATGGAATGGTTGGGCAGTTGTTTGTTTTGTGGTCATGTTTGTCACAGATTGTGCAAACAAGGTCTACAGTTTGGATTTCATTGATTTTCCTATGGTCTATCTCTTCAACCTTCCTAGAGAGTGATGCAAGTTTCTCCCTAAGGCTTTCCTCTTCCCTAAGTGTATGAATTCCAGTAGTTCTTTGAGGCTTTTCAGAATAAGGTGATGTTCCCCATGTTTGGTTTTGTTCAGCAAGGATTTCTAGATACTCGTAAGCATCATTTGGGGATTTGTTTTTAAAGGTCCCATTACACATCATGTCAATGAATTGTTTGTTCCCCGGGCCCAAACCTTCATAGAAAACTCTTACTTGTTCGGGAATAGAAAAACCATGGTGTGGAACCATGTTTAGGGTTCTTTGAACCTCTCCCATGTTTCATAAAATGACTCTCCCTCTTTTTCAAAAAATTTTTGGATGCTCTTTTTAAGTGCAATTGTTTTGTGATGAGGGAAGTATTTTTTGTAGAATTCTCTTTGTAGTTGGTCCCAAGAGTGGATTGATTCAGGTATAAAGTTGTTTAGCCAATTTTTAGCTCGATCCTTTAATGAAAAAGGAAAGAGCCTCATCTTAGCAGATTCTAGTTGATGTGGGGGACACATGGTTTCAACAATGTCATTGAACTCTTTGACATGAAGGTATGGCATTTCTGACTCCATCCCATGAAAGGATGGAAGGTGGTTTAGGACATGGGGTTTGAATATGTAGTTGGTGTATCCTATAGAATTTTGTCTAATTCATGAGGGGGCATTGGTCCAAGCAGGAGTGAGGTAGTCATTCATGGTTTGATCAACTACATTCCCAAAGTTTGGAGCTTCTTGGTTTTGGTTTCCCATTTGATTCCCCCCAGGGTTTACAATTTGATTTTGTGGATGACCCTCCATTGGACTTGTTTCAATTTCTGACTTTGGGGTTTCAAGAATATTTGGATCTGATTTAAACAATCCCCTAGGTGCACTTGACTCCCCTATCCTAGGACTATCCACCCTAACTAGTCTGTTTGAGAAATCGCGGGTGTAGGCGGACATGCGCCAAAAAAAAGCGAGAAAGGGACAAGATAAGAGATCTTGGGTGAGAGTAGAAGAATGGGGGTGAGGAAAGAAGGTTTTTTGGATCTAAGGTACTTACTTGGTCCCCGGAAATGGCGCCAAAATTTGGTCTCTCCCAAATTTACCCAAGTTTTAAGGGTCAAGCGGTCGCTTGTAGTGTAGCTTGGGTTGTCGAATCCTCAGAGACCTAAGAAGAACCTTTAGACACTCAATAAAAAGAGATTGATTTTTGGCTATGAAGTGGCCAAATTGGGTTGATTTTAGATTGTTTTGAAAGAGCACTAAAAGATCTATGTGAATTAAAATTATGAGAAAATGAGTTGATCCTAGGTTATTGCTCGGGGTGGATTGAATGAATTCCTTTTTTACGATTTTAATTTCATTAACTCGAGAAGGATTCATGCAATGAATTCAAACTAACCTCATCACTTACTGATTAAACACCTTAAAAAATATTATAATCACCTATACACTTGTAGGATCATTTTCATGAGCACTCCAAGGTAAAGGATGTAATTAGCACATGAAAGTGGGGTGAATAAATTCAATAAGGAAGAGGAAGAATAAAAATCATTGAATGAAAGAAACTCAATTAAAAGAAATTAATAACATTTAGGGAATGAGAAATAACATTCAATCCATCCCCTTTCTACTCCCTTGGATCAACCCATAAAAGAGCTATCCCTCCATTGATGACAAGTTCTCAACGGAAGCGGAAAGTAGACTTATGAGGGTGGAATTGAAGAAGTAAAAACAACAAAAATAACGATCACTCCACCGTTGTGTGAACAAAATCACAAGGTTTGGTGTGAATAAATTCACACCATGAGGCAATGGTATCAAGGTGATAAGGATAAGAACATAACAAGAGAATAATAAGATCTTTTATTGAAGACTAAGGTGATTCGAACAACTTACATGAGAAGAAAGAACATTACAAAGGCAAATTGGAATAATAACATTACAATGAAAAGAAAGAACCCCACCTCCCTAAATCCACCACCACTCCTACCTTAAATAGGAAAAAATGAAGCCTTGTCCGAGCCCCCAACATCCCATGTGCCTTTAATTAATTATGTTGGGAAAAGGTGGGTGGAACATTAATGATGAGAGACTTTTCTACTTCTTGCCCCGAAGTTGCAGCCAGCTTGCATCCACCGGAACTACGCGCCTAAAGGACCTTCTAGGAGGCCGAATTGGAGTGGACCCTAGAAGACTTAAATTAAGCCCCGGATGTCCCCTAATACCAAGTAAAATTTCAGCCCGAAAAAATTTGTGGTTAGGGAGCTATGATTGAAATGGTAAGATGTTTTTCTGGGCCTCAGACTCTGGACCAAAATTAAATCTTCAACTTGGGCCGCCTTAATATCCACCATTTAGGACGAATTAGCACTGGATCCAGAAGACTTATTTGTTACTCTATATGTCTTCTATCGGTCCATAAATTTTGGGCTTCATTGGACTTGTATTGTGGTCTCCATAGTCCGATCAGTGAGGTGATATACAATCTGCCTTCTCCAGAATTGTTTCCTTTAATCGCTAAATATCTCCATAATACTTTATTAATAATCCATTGATCCCTGAATAAAAAATGTTCATAATTAAGTGAATATAAATTTCCAAAAATATAAAATTAAAACATGGATAGTTACATTCTTTAAAATAAGATGAAACATTGGGCCTAAATTAGTGCACATTAGGCTTGAAGTGCACAAATGATGAGAATGAGTGTTCAAAATGTAAAATGCACTAAAATGGTATTTATAAATAGAAAGGCACATGAAAACTACATATATTATCAATGAATATTATCCTCCTACAACGGCTAATCACAGCCTCCTACAGTGGCTAATCAGGAACCTTGAAGTTTCCTCAATGAAACCAAGGGGTAAACGATGTGTGAGGTAACCCACATGGAATGTGGTCCTACTCCAATGTTTGGCACAGTCTTTTTTAGCAAAAGGATCCTAAGATATGTATGAGTACAAGTTATACAGGTGGAATAAACAACATGTCCATGTCATCCAGAATAGAGTCATGTTCTTATGGTCGTGTCCGTGTATATGACCCCATGCCGTGTACTGACCCCATGTCCATGTACCTACCCTATGTTCTTGTACTTCGGTACAAAACTGTGTGCCTATCCGTGTACTCCATCACAGAGTCCTTCCTGTGTGATACATCATATGGATTTCCCACATGAGGACAAGGAACATAAAATTTAGGAGGGAAACACATCATGTCATCCTTGTGATTTCCCAAAAACCTATTCACCACAGCCAAGGGGATACATGTCGTATGTTTATCCTTGTATATGGAGTGTATTGAAGTTTTTAATATAATCCTATATCCATGATCCACACCTTTAATCCATCCTTTAAGATTAAAATCTGGTCCAATATCCACCTGATAATAGTCAATCTACCATCAGTCAATGGATTCCGTCCCTTTGGTGGCCGAAAACTCTAATTCAGTGTGATTCTGAAAAATCCCTTTGTATTCGCATGTCCTAAATATTTTTTCATTGAATATCTAACTTCTGATCATTTATGTGATCTTCCACATCCCATAATCATCTCATATTTGTGATAGATTCATCAATTCACACATCATTCGCAAAACCATTATAATTCCCGTGGTCTGATCATGCTCGGTGCCACTCGAAAATGTGGAACTAGGACCGTGGGGTCTAACTAGTGATAAAATTGAATAAAAAAACTGAAATAAAAAAACTAATCTTTAAATGATCATGGACAAGCGTTATTGTCCAACAATTAATAATGAAGCATCTGGGATTAGAAAAAATTGAAATAACCAATTTAATCTGGTATGTATGAGCATGCCAAAGCTGAAATTGGCAAAGATCAATAATAGAAGTAGATATAATCAAACAATTTAATCAAAAAATGGAATAAACCATAAATTCACTAATAATAATTAGATATTGGATCATTTTTTGTTAAATAATGCAGCCACCAATGATCGAAGGAACTAGTTGCATTCGTTGTGTCCCAAACTACTGTGATTAGGAGTTTTGTTGACGTTCGAGGTGATTATCCAATGAAAGGAGTAAGGGAATCTCTGGAATTATCCAAGGATTTATGTGGCTAACCCTATAAAATTATCCATAGTAATATTCTTATAAAATTCCATTTAGGTGAAAATAAATGACCTAATTAATTTAATTATTAATTAATCCACTGAGCATATCGCCAATGAGAGAGATGTCTAAACGCCCCATGTTAACCTATCCTAGGTTGTTACTAGGGTAAAAAACATGTTTCAGACTCAACCATGGCCTTATATTTATGATCCATTCATCTATTTATGATTTATCCCATTTTCTTTAAGAAATGTGTCTGAGTAATATAAAATTTATTTAATATTTTTAGAAAATTAATTTTGGGTGCACCAGGGCTCAGAATCAAACATTGTCTTAGTTCTTAGATATATATATATATGTATATATATATATATTTCAATGTATTACATGAAAAAATATCGGGTCTCTATAATGTTCAAATGGCTATACCTATGCCTCTTTACCTTCTAATATATACACCAAGTAGCCAAGAAAGGGTCACACATTATGTGATATAGGTCACATTACATGTTATGATTTTCTTCTTGTTAAAGCCCTCATGTCATACCAAGTGGTCCCAAATGACATGTAAACCCGAAATATATGTCGTGTAATGCTTATTTTTCCAGATCCATCAAGATCACTTCAGTGTCATCCTCCAAGTCGTCATCATCTCCTATCTCACTAAAAAATGAATATTTGTGGTTTACTAACCTTACCATTACTAGAAATTGGGATTCCAAACTTATAATCCACCCTTGAAACAACAAAATGAATCATCCATAGCTGAACCATCAAAACTGGGATGAACAAAAACCACAAATTTATTCTAATCTGCCTTCGATCACCCTATATCGTCATCACACCTTGATCATACCCTCAATAAGGAACCAAACCTGCAGTATTGATCTATTGTTATAAATAATGGTCTCCCAACAATCCAATACTGGGTATTCATCAATCCATGGGCCAAATAAATTTTTCCTGAAGAACATGTACAAAAGTGGGGTGGATAAATCTATAATCCATCAAATGTGAGGAACAAACCTCTGCCTTTGTTCTTTTTTCCTCGATCCGTTGTTATAGAATTGACGAACTAAGAGGGATAAATAAAAAAAATAAAATAAAATAAATCCATGAATTTAAATATACCATTGATGAACAAATTAATTCATGTTTTTAGAATTGATTCACATTCTAATGGGATTAGAGAATGAGATGGAAATCAAAAAGAAATATCCATCCTAGAGTTTGGATCAATCAATGATGATGAACAGTTTTTAATTGTCTTAAATGGAGACATCCACAAACTCCAATGGAAAAATGATCCTTTATCCTAGTATGATCTAGTGTAATATTCCAAGAATTCTCTCCAAAAGTCCTCTAGGTATCTAGGGTTTAGTGTCAAATGCTGATACACCTCTATAATTGTATATTTATAGAAGAGTTCAGTCGTTATGTAAAAACAAATAAAATAAATAAACTTAATTATTTATTTTATTATTTTGTGCCAATGATAGTTTTTTCACAAACATTTAATGGTGAAAGATTTTATATCATATCTTGGATAAAACTCACACTTTGAACTCAACAGTGGCCTCAAATTTCCAATCTGAGCCTCTTTTTAGAAGTTATTCCACTTTTTCTGGAAAACAACATGCACATTCATTTAATATATATGATATATTTTAAAAATTAATTCTGGGAACACTTGACCTTCAAATCTCACTCTTTCATAGTTCCTAGATCTATAAATAATCCATATAATATTCTAAAAAATACATAGAAAAATTGGAATCGTTACATGAGATCATGTCATATCTTCTTTCTATAAAATTTAAATTAACATATGTAATGTGTGACATCTTTCCATTGAGTTACATAAATATCTTCATTCATAGGTGAATGTGACGTATAGTAAAAGACTAGTTAATTGCATAACACTTCCACCCTCATTACTTTCATGACCAAGATCCTTCATGCCTTCATACCAAATACCTTCTCTGCATGGAGCCCTTGGATTTCATCTATGAACAAACTATTCATCTTCAATCGTGAACACCATGAGGAATTATCCAAGTATGAATGCACATACAAAATGGATCTATGTAACTCATTTTTATCTTGATTTTCCTTTTCAATTTTATGGATTATCTTCAACTAAAGTGTCTGTCACCCTTGAATCATGATCTAGACAGTTGCGAAGAAATATTTTCATTCAATCATTTCTTTTTTCATGCATGATTGTGGCTTCCCTTTATTTTGGGAGTTAAAAATATTCATAGAGCCTTATTTATGTTTTTTGTAAGTGGAAATAACTCTTCATTACTTCCATGAGTTTGGTCATGAATTCTAAGAGTATTTCAAATTTCAAGCATGGTTTTCTTTATCTTCTTATAGAGGAACTTCAATATCCAGGGATTTAATAGTGGTACTGTAATCTCCTCACCTTTATAGTGGTTTATCATAATATTGAGAAAATATTCACAATTTCATGGAAATGTTTTGTGTTTTATAGGAATAATTTAACTTTAATGGTGATTATAGACACAATGCTTTCCAAATCTCATAATGAGTATGATTAAATTCAAGAACCATTCAAAAATAAAATAGTGGATCACAATATAAGACTATAGTGACTTAGATTCTAACATCCTCATAGTCATTGATGAGGGATCAATGGTGTAGAGGTGATACTAGTAGAAATAAGGCTTAAAAACCCTTAGGAGTAAAGATGAAGATGATATAATTTTCAAATATCTAAGCATGACATTAAAAATTATGATTAGTACTCTTGATGATGTTTTACAATATCGAATATGATCTCACGAGAATGCTTGTATATTAAATAGAACATGGGATAAATAGTTGTAACGAATCAAAGATCCACCTTGTTCTATCGATCACTGGTCTAGTGCATGCCTATCGGACCAATGAATCATTGTCACCCAGTGCTCAGTGAGCCTCCTCTACTCGCTTATGATAAGAACCTGGGTGATGATCAGTTTGGTGAATCTGGTTGGATATCATATAATTACATGGGTAATCATCTCAGGTCATTCTATATTTTTAGTAAACTAAATCCTCACAAATTCTAAAGTTTTCAAACACATGATACCTACATTGGATAGTAACACACCTAGTTTTGTGTCAAAACGACACCAACATTGGTGTCAAAATGACACCTATATAGTTTATTGTTGGCATATATGCATATCTCCATTTCCAAATTCAAGTAGTTGATTCCTGTTGCAATTATAGTCATTCTAGAATCTCATTTAAAAACAAAATCTCCTTAATTTATTTATATTAAACTCCATACAGCTAAAATAATTATCAACATATAAAAAATTAAAATTAATTTCTATTCTATTTATTAAAAATATAAATGAAAAAATAAAATTCAAGAATTAAACCATTTAAATAATTAAACCAAAAATAGTACAATAATAAAAATATGAGATAATTAACCATTAAATTATAATTAGTGGGATATAAATAATTAAAATATGAGGTAGAAAATATAAAAATATTATCTCTTTAAATAATTTCACACTTAAACATTTCTCTCTAAGCAATCATCCTATAAAATGGTTAATTAATCCATATCAATATATAAATTAGAGAACATTTGAATTTAAAAACCCAAAAAAACTCATTCCTCCTAAATTGATTTGAAATATCTATTTCCTCACTAAATCATAAAAATAAATTCATTATCTTATTAATTATCATGTGATTTTTTTTCTTACCGCATCATATGTGTATCACTATTCACTGAAGTATTTTTAGTTGGATTTTTCCTCATTCTCGAGAGAATTCATGATTTTTGTAGGCTTTATTCAATGATAAAATATCTAATTCACATAATCATTAATATTTTTAGTTATAATGGATTTTATTAGCTTTTTTAGTCTTAATGGTTGGTAGGATTTGGATTCAAAAAAATTTAGAGGTTCGATGAGGATGTTTGGCTCTAAAATGAAGTAAAATGTTTTAAATAATTAAATCTCAAGAATGGATCCTCACTCACTCCCCATGTTAAAATAGTTGACCAAAAAACTCATATTTATTTTTTTTGTTCAGTCCTCAATTTTTAATTTTCTATATAAATTATTATATTTTTACCCATTTCCTTCTTTTGGTAGAGTTATTTTGGATTTTTCAGATCTGGAATTTCTCTTCATGAACTTATTTTTTAGGGAAAAATATGTAGGATTTGATCTGAATGTTGTGGTAAGATTTCACCCTAGATTTGAGAGACATTTTTTTTCAACCTCACATATTTATATCATTATATTTTCATCCAACATAGAAGTTTCAAATGTGTATAAAACCTATAAAGCAACAATGATAAAATTTCCAAAGTAGAATAATTTCCCCACCCCTACAAATGAGTTCAGTCATATTTTGGAAACTAAATCTAGAGAAAGGAAAATTGGGATAAAAATAATGTAATTTAAGTTCCAAAAAAGGTTTTTCATTACTATTGGGAGCATAATGAAATGTTCGTATCTAATTTTGGGCTTCAAAATAGAATTCAACTTAAAATTAGATTTCAAAATAGTGTCTCAATCATTTTTAAAAAAAATTATAAAATAGAAGATCTTTGTGTAAGTGGAATACAATAATTTATATATTTATAAACATGCCTAAATACTCTCAAGAAAAATATAAAAGGAAAAAATATGAAAAATGTGATTAGAAACCTCTTGGGTTTGTGAAAAATTTATGCATTGGTGAAAGCACAAGTGAACATTGAGTTTAACATCTGTCCCAAATTATTTAATTTATGAAATTTAAATTTAGGAAAAAATATCATTTTATAAATAATGTAAAAAAATTAGAAAATAAAATCATGTTTTTTTCTCAAAACATAAAAATTTCCACAATTTTTACAATTTTTTCAATTAATATCAGGTTTTCTAAAAACAATACATAAAATAAAACATAATATCCCTAAAATTTAGGTCCCACTCACCCACCCATTTACTAAAAGTAAATAATTTATAACTTAATTTTTTTTCATTATTTGAATTTATAAGTTAATTGTGAATTAAAAAATCAAGGTATTAGAGTATAAATACAACCTATTTTATTAGTAGGGAAACTTTGAGTTAATATCATAAGTGCTTATAATTAAAAATCTAAAATAGAAAAAAAATAAGATAACTTAGAAAATGTAGAAATAAATAATATAAATGGGGATAAAAGAAAGATAATTATTGATTGGACCCACAAGTGGGTACTAGTGTTTTACTTTCCCCGATAATATAGTTCCAAAGGTTATCTATAGTCTAATGATGGGTTGAGTTTCCTAGAGTTAAACCACCATATAAATTTATTTCAATATTTAATTCCTTCACTCTAGATATAGAGGATACCATCGATATAGTACACTAAATCCATCCCCTTGAATATAAGTTACAACATTTCATGGTGGGGTAAGATAAATAATGGATCCTCCTCCTTTTTTTCTACTACTCATGTATCCTCCCCCATCACTCCCAAGGCCTTCTCAAATGTGTTTTATAGACATTTTCACCAAGGGGGAAGTTATTGAATAAGAATATTTGATAAAAATTGAAATATTTTGAATCTAAATTTAATTTTCCCTCATTTTATGTAGCCTTAGTAGTTTTTTGTCCATGCACAACGACTAGGGTATCCTTATGTACTACCTCCATTAATTTTTCAACGGGTTCAAGGAACTCTATATATTTATTATCAGGTGCATTATCTTTATATTAATCTACTAATAAATACCATGTTTTGTCCAAATATGAAACATTTCAATAGTGGGAGTTAATTCTCAATTCAGTTACAGTAAAATTATAGTAAATTGAGTTTATAAAAGGACTATCACTCTAAGTTGTTTTTTTTAAATTTATTCTTTACTAGAAAGTGCCACTTTGAGTAGAGTTTCCATGGATATAAGTATGTAGTCTGTCTCATCCATATTTTCATAAAATTTCACCACCTAGTTGGTTTCTTCTTCCATTTATATAGAATGATATACTAGTTTTGATTTCTATTCTTCTATGGAGGGGAAGTCATATTGCAGGTTACCTTTGAAAAAGTGATTTGAGGACTCTTCTAACTTTTATTTACCTCCTATAAGTGTTTCATCATGCATGTGTTCTCCATGTATCTATATTAATCGTGGTTGAGTTTTTGATGATGAAATAAATTAATTGAGTAACTCCTTCATGACATCCTCGAGATTCATAACAAAAAACATTAGTGCTGAACTTTTTTTATACCTCAAGTTCAGGTTCAGGTTCAAGTTGTTCAAGTTGTTTCTCCTGAGATTCATGAATGTATTCAATTATCCATTTAATTTTACTCCTCATGTTATATATGTACCCTATTATTCATTACGGGTGAAATTTTATTTCATATTTAATTTCTATTTCTTGTTATTATTGTTTCAACTGAGAGTAGTAAGTCCTTGAAAAATAATTATAATTTTAATACATCTTGGAAAATTATGTTTTCATTACATTAGTTTTATTTAATGAATGAAAATAAATTTATCAAAAAAATGTTAATAAAAATGTTGAGTGAAAACACCCTACACTCCCCATGAATGGTTCATGTTTTGGAACCCACCTTTCATTGGGTGTTCCAAATGCAATTATTTATTTTCCTACTATGGAACATTGGCTAAATAGGTTTATATCACTTGATAAGCTATTACAGTAGATCAATAATTATTCCTTATCACTTGTTTTTTTAGTTTTTTTATTTTATGAATTTAAAAGAAAACATTTGAATTTATTTATGGAATGAAAAACATAAAAGTAAACATACAGATGCAAATAGAGTGAATAATAAAATGGATTTTTAAATAATGGAAAAATCTCCCAAGAGAGTCATCTAGAGTGAACCTTTGTTTTCTTATTATAATTTCATATTTAATTAATGAACACATACCATTATATGTTTTAACAAACACTTTTTCCTAGTTTGTGAATGTACAATACACACATTGGCTATACTATACATCCACCTCCTCCATTGAGTGAGAATAATATAGAACAAAAAATTAAACCTTAGTCATAAAGTGGAGACCAAAATAAATATTTCCCACTTAATATCCCCATCATCCTAAAATAAATTAATTTTGTAATGTTATGTGTGAATGTATAAATACTTGGGTTCGAGACTAGATAACTCCCCCTAGGAGATTCCTTTGGTTATTTACTCATTATTACGATAATATGAGATCATAATATATAATTAATTTGGATATATAGAGAGAGAGAAGATAGAAGAGAAGAGACGGTGAAAGATAAATGAGACAACTATATAAAAAATTAAAATCATAATTATAGAATTAAAGTAGATAAAACTATATTAAAAAAACAAAAAAGTAGTATAAATTCATCTAGATTCTCACTGTACCGGTCAATCACTCTTACATAATCCATTTGGTTTGGATTTATAGGTAAGACCTCCTTCTTATCCCTTCCAATTTATTTATAAAATAACCACTTCAAATTCATGAATAAAATTAGGTGTTCAAAAGAGGTTGTCATTCCCTTACAAATATCCAAGATAATGTAATATTTTAAACCCTCATGACCCATGACTTTAAATATTATTTATTTCTTTATCCTCCATGGAATGAGATTGTGTGATATCTTATTTCTCCAAAATTAAAATTGGTTTGTTTATAAAAGAAAACCTTTCATTCCAATAACATAAATATTCATATTTAAAAGTAGATTTTACATGTATCATGGAACAAGATCATTGTTTATATAATCCTCCTTCATTTCATGAATGGTCAAGTTCATTTATTCCATTACATTGAATACCATCTCAACATGGTTTCTTCTACTTTCATCCATTCAAAAAATACTTAATCATCAAGAAGGGGAACCAAAAGGACTTCTCCAAGTATCCCCTCATGTCAACAATAAATCTGTGTAACCCATTTTCTTATCTCATTATACCTTTTCAATTTTCACTAATAGAATTCAATTCAAGTGGCCATCACGCATCTAAAATGAGTTATACTATTGTGGTGCTAGATACTTATTCCTTTGAATTTTCTTCATTAATTAATTCATTCTCCCTTAGATGAGGTGTTCGATAAGCTTCACAGAGGATTCTTTAATTTTCATAAAGGTAGAAAGGAATCTTGATGGATTCCCTGAGTTCATACATGAATTCTAATAGAATATCTGATTTAAATCATGGTTTTCTCAAACTTCATAAATAAAAACTTCATGATTTGGGGATTCAATGGTGGTTCTTTCATCTTATCACCTATGTAGTGGTAGATCTAAAACACATGGAACTTTTCATTCTTAGCTAGTAATTTCTATGGGTTTTGGGGGAATCATTGAACATTAAAGGTGACTATATGAACAAATGTGGTTGGCTCTAGTGATCAACATTCTTGAATTCATGAATCATCCAATGCTATAATTGAAAATCATAGTGGTAGCAGATAGCAGGTTAACTTCAAGATAATTCAATGGAATTAATGGTGGCTCTATGGAATAGAGGTTTTCATGTAATTAATCCGGATTTGGAATGCTTATCCACAAATAAGAAGATGATGAAATTTTCAAATTTCCAAGTATAAAATTAAAAAGGATAAACAATAATTATGATAAATTTGTCCCATATCAAGGATGGTCTCTATATAAATTTTTATATTAACTAGGATGTGGGATTATCCACAAAAAAAATTCATAGATCCACCCCACTTTATTAATCACTAGTCTGGTGTATTCCATCTTGACCTAAGCACTAGTTTATCCCAGCACTTGGTCAAAAATCCTATACTCGCCTAGACCGAGCACCTGGATAATGATCAGTAATCCAAATTTGTATGTTTAGACTAGATCTCCTTGGGGTCTTAGATCATTTTAACCCATATTTTTTTAGTAATCTAGATCCTCAGAAATTATAAAATTTATAAAGTCATGAAAAATACTGTAGATGGCCATGCACCTGCATTAGTGTCAAAATGAGGCCTAGGTTGTTTGGACTTTGAGGGATGATATATACACATGTGTTCTAGAATTCACTTAAGGACACATATTTTGGGAATATTCACATATTCAATGTGCATAATAGACACCTAGGTTGGTGTAAAAATGACACCTATGTAGGTTGGCATTGACACAGACATGCAAATCACTTCCAAATTCAAGCAGTGAACTCCTATAGATTTTATAATAATTCCATAATATCATTTTAACATAGAATGTCACTGATTTATTCAAATTAAACTCCTACCATTGGAAATACATATCAAAAAAATCTTAAATTATATGCTAGTTATATTCCAAATATTATATAGATAAATAAAACAATTGAAAGTCAATAATTAAAACATTTCCACAATTAAACCAAAAATACTCATATATTATAAGTATGTTACAGTTACCCCTTAAATGATAAATTATATGGAAATAAATCCTTAAAATATAAGATTAAAATATATAAAAAAAATCTCTATCATGTCTCCCCACGGTATCACCTTAGACCTTAGCATCTTGTCTGTAGCCACTACCATATAAGGATGCTTGCATGGGGACATATAGTGACCTAACCTGGTCACTCTTGAGTAATTTGGTCCAAGGATATTAGATTTTTAAACCAAAGTTCTATATATTTTTTAAAATTCTAATTCTAGAATTTTTTTTATTGCTTTAATGGTATAAGAACCTAATAAATAGGATTAATGTGTGTGAGAGAGATATATGGGTTATAATCAAACAACTTTTATCTTTGAGTTAATTAAAATTTGTGTCATACAACCAACCCATGTCCAGGTTATAGTTTATTATTCATATTTTTTCTTATTATAGAATTATCTTGTGAAATGATGTACAAGATTGGTCGTGATGATAATTGTGTACTGTTACAGAAAAATGTTTTAGTAAATTATAAGTGACTGAATAATTAATCATTGTTTCCCTTAAAAAATATTTAATGGTGATACAATTAACTAGAATATATAAAATATTATTTTATTGAATTAAATTTGCATAACTAACCATTAATTAAATTATAAAATAAGTTAGATTATTTCTTGATGTGTAAGTAATCCGAAATGTGTATTTCTTATAAATTACATTTTAGAAGGAGTAATATTTTTTATTAATGAATCACATTGTGGGATATTTTGGAAATTTTTAGGGGATATATTTCTCAAATTTTTAGGTAAAATAATTCCTTAAGTGAAAAAAGAAATTTATAATATGTTTTTAATGAACATTTATAATTTTAAAACCTTTCTAAAACTTGTTGTAAATAATTTCAATGGGTGATAATAATTTCCACAAGAAATTTTATAATTTTATTTAAAAAAATGATTATTTTTTAATTTAAATATATTTGAACCAAATTCTTTATGTTTTTATTTTTTAATTTGAATATCAGTGAACTCCTTAGTTATTTTTATAGTTTTTACTTTATCTTAGTGATTTTGAAAATTGATTTTTCATGATATTCTATAGATAAGTCTCAACATATCATTTTAATTTTTCTTTATTTTAACATATTTTATTTTTTGACTATTTTATGGATATATTAGTTATGATCTACCTTTTAGTATAATCATTATACTATAAATGAGATTTTGATATTTATTGTTTGAATAAAAAACATAATATGAAATGTTTTCCAATGAAGTGAATTTTAATATATTTGTTCCATTGTTATCTTTTAGTATATTAATTGTATTATATTTTTAATTGTCTTTAATTTGTTTAATATTAATTTAGTAATATTTTTTGATTTAGTATATAGTATAAAGTTTAAAAAAAATTATTAGTTTCAATTATATTAGTGTTAGTATACTTTATTATTATTTGTTTTATTTTTTTATGGGATGTATGGGGATAATTCTCAATAATATTTACCTACATACACACACACACACACACACACACACATATATAATTTAGAAATATTGACTAAATACACTGGTTACTCTATGTGTTTTTTCGTATGAAAGGTTATTCCATAGTGTGAACTTTTTTTATGCTACACATTTCTTCCATCTCGCATCTCACATTTTTTCCCATTTCACCTCCCAAATATAATTTTAAATCATACATCTTCCCCTACAACCACCTAGAACCCTAATCATTATATTTACTTCACATCCTCAATAGCTACATTCTACCACCAATTCCCTACATCTAATCATTCACTAACTTATATGAAAAAATTTCATCTATCTCTATATTAATTCATTATTTGATATGATAGAAGTAGATGAAAATAGATATGAAAATTCAAAAATTCATGTATTGTATGAGGGAATTGGAAATTGTGGAACCTTTCATCAGATAATGGAATCTGTATTTCCCCCAAAATATGGAAAAAACATTGATTCCATCATCCAAATGACATATTTTTTCACCCCTAATTGTTGTTTCCTTATTCTATAACTAAAATAGTGCACTACAACTCTGAGAACCACCATTCTAAATGACCCCTACAGCACCCTCTGCTTCCCACTACACTAAACACATGAATCACTACCATCTTTAAATTCATTATTCCATTACATTGAATCTTAATCCCAATATTAATTTTCAATACACCTCTACTCCCACTCTCCACTTCTTTATCACCCCTATGATTTTAAACCCAAATTATATATCACCTCACTACTCTAACCCATACCCCCATTGTTACCTCCACTCCCTCATTCTATATCCCTCATCTGCTTGAGCTCCCACCTTTTATAAAGTGATGTTGTTATGTGGATTACCCAAGTAATATTGGGTGTTCGTGAGGAATATTTTTTACATGGTTTCATAGAGGGTGCATTTAACTAAGTGGAAGAGGTGAGGGGAGTGTATAGTGAAGATCCAAGAAGTGGGGTGTATAGGGGGTGTGGGAGGAAGATAAAGATATTTTTATCCCACTAACTTTCATATCTCATTTAACTCCTTCCCAAACATAGTTTTTAATTCCATTTAGTTTTTTGCTCATTTCATTTCCATTTCTATTTCCGATTTTCCAACGTATTAAACAAGGGATAAGTCCATGTATAATTGCTATAACAAACACTCATGGATGAGGAAATAAGGGACTTTTAAACCCTTGATATGTGAAATATAAATAAGGAATCTAGGAAACATAATCTTAGGAATGTTTTATTATTTTAAAATGACATAATTTTTTATTTTTAATGTTTTAAGATATAATTTTTAAAATGATTTTAAAATGGAGAAGATTTTTGAAAGTCCACATTGGAAAGTGGATTAGAGTGAGCTCTCCTTATTCAACTAGGTGCAATATAACAAACATGATTAATCCAGATAATATATAACATTTGAAAATATGTGTATTCCCACTTCTAAGGTATAGGATATCTTATCCTAAGGATAATAAGAGCACTCTGATAAGTCTCAAAAATTGGATTTTTTATCAAGTCATCTACAATCATAAAACAAAATTGTTTTTCAACAAAAAAACTATTCATTACTCTCTTGATTTTAAAGGATCTTAAATGGTTACTATCTAAAAATTAAAAAAGATATAATAATGGTCCACCATTTTATCGTAAATGGTATTTTATTAAAACCCATAAACTGCGGATTTGGTGAGGGATAATCTACTATTTAGGAGGGAAACAATTTAACATGCCTCTGTGGGCTCCTTTAACTACCATCTAAGTAATTTTCATACCATTAAAAACCAATAACTCTATAAATATTAAGTGTATATTCCCATAAACATGTATATGGAAATTATCAACAATATATTTATAGTTGAAAAATTTTATGTAAAAAATTTCAAGAGTTATAAAAAGTGGATTCACATGCTACATGCAACACACAAAGTGGTTTATATGATCTCAAATCCAAATCCCAAAACATTCAAATATGAATCCTTATAAATTTCCTACATATGTAAAAAATGGGAGAATAAAGATCTCATGTGTTGAGGACACATACTCAACACCTTAACTGATGATCTCTTCATCACTTATCAAAACCTCCGGATGAAAAAGAATATATGGGATGCTTTGGAATAAAAATATACCCCTAAGGATGTGGTGAGAAATAAATTCCTAGTAATAAATCTACATTCATATTAAATAGAAGATAGTAAATATATAATATATAAGTTATATAAAATACAATATGTCTTACAACATCTAAAGTGAAAAATGATTGACATTTATGTGGTTATCATTTTCACATGAATTGTTAATAAAAACCCAAAAAGAACCATATTTTTCATTCTTATTTTAATATAAATTTATTATTTTTTCCAATTAGTTTATTATTTTTTATGGTAATTAATTGTTTTTGTAATTATTGGCTGGATATATGATTTTTTTTTAAAATGAGCTAAAAGATGAGGATTTCATGATGTAGATGATATCCCATGAAAAAGGTCAAGTCAGGGCCTAATATCGGTGCTCATAATTGAAGAATCAACCAAAAAATGAGTAAAACATACAATAAAACAATAATTCACATCATTAATATCTATTTAAAATGTGAAATTCTTCAAAAAATAAGGGCAGAAGAATGATGGGACAAAAAAAATAGAGATTTTGAGAAAAGTGATATGTTTCATGGCATGTCACATATTATCATTATATGAAATTACAATAAATATCCAAAAATGTTTCTGGGCATGAAATAAGATGTGAAAAACCCTTTTCTATAGAGAAAACATTATATGAAAGAACTATTCCCAATTTGAAAAGCTTTGACAGGGCCTAGAAATGTCATTCTTAATGAAATAAATGTTGGGCAATGCCTTTTAATCCCCCCTTATGTCCCAGGGATATTATGACTCATTAATTGGTCCATTAAGGGAGAACGAGGAGTGATTGAGGCCTATAAGTATATGTTATAGGGGATTATAAATAGATCAATGAATATAGGGAATCAGTCACTCCACCGAGGAAGAATGAGTTCTACTTTGTTTGGCTTTTTCAATTTTTATTTTGTATTAAATTTATTTTTTCATGTAACCTTAATCTGTATTTTAATTCAAGTGTTTCTTATTTCTTCTTCCAATATAATTTCATTTTATCTTCTATATTTCCACCATGATCTATTATTCTTAAAATTCTAAGATAATAACCTAAGTCTTGGCTAAGGGGAAGGTTTTGTGATGTCCAAAAATTTTTGTGCTTTAAATTATTAAATGTTTTAATTTAATTAATGGTGAAGAAAAGGTATGTCTATGGGTGTAGTTATCACACATGACCTTTAAACTCATACCTATTCATAAATTTAAATTCTTTTCCTCCATTATAAAAGTAAATAATATTCATTTTATGGGTTCGAGTGTGCTCGAAGGGATGAAATGGAATACGATGAAGTGGGGTCTAGTAAGGTACTACACTGTCGATCGAGGTGTTTATATTACATGGATATTGGAAGATGTGGGATTTCTTGTGAAAAATACATATCCTCGACATGTAAAATTTCACACTTAATAAATTAAAGAATAATAATTCAGTAATGAGATTTAATAAATGAATTATAAAATTGAATTTATATAATAATAAACTAATAATGAAGGAACCAATGTAACCAATCCCTCTAACCAATGCCTTTCTCTAAAAATGGAATTCATTATATTTTTATTATACATTTTAGTAATACAATTTTATCCACATTTTCCCTCACAAAATTTTCATATTCTTAATAAAAAATAAAAACAAAGAAAGTATATAAAAAAGTGAATCTGTAATAGCATTTGATAGACTATAAGGATCTTCAGATGAGATAACCCTAGTTATCCATTATGTTTTACTAGAAAATAAATTCTAGCTCATTCACTACCCTATGAAAGGCATGTAAAAGCTCAATTTCATTGTTGGGGATCCAATAAATCATTCATTCACATATTCTTTTTTATATTTTTTCAAATAATTGTGTTTGTTTTTATAAAATTATAAAAAAAATAAAGTTTTAAATAACCCTTGTCTATAGAGTATAATGTTTCTATTTTTATTTGGTAGGTGATATTATTTTGAAAATAAAATTATGAGTAGTATCCCTTTTAATAATTCGTAGTAGGATTTAGTTTGGACATGAATAAACCAATTTTTGAAATCATACATAGGGAAATACCTAAGTTATCATGTTATTTTCCATAGTTTTACAATGTTATTGAGGAATAAATGGATTCCCCCTTAAAATTTCCCATTTTTTAAGGATTTCCAAGAGTTTGACACTTCACTTAATGACTATCCATATCCCAACCTGTAAGACCCGAATTTTCTTGATTTTATTTTTAGAATTTATTTGGGAAATTTTTGAGACCAGGTGTTGAGACATTGTGCGATTCTGAGGAATGGGGTTCTCGAAATGTTTGTTTAATTTTTTTTATGTTTTTTATAGCACAAGAAAAACAAAATTATAAAAAATTGATATAGCTCTTAAATGAGTTTTCAGATCAGAAATATGAGGGCACTGTTGAGCTTAGAGTAGCGGCTTTACCCTAGATGCGACCTAACATTGGTCGGCGCATGTCATCTGTAAAAAAAGTCACCAGGGGCATAACCATAAATAAAATCATAAAATAAAAATTATTTTATTTTAAAAACCTCATAACTCATAAATTATAATTGGGATTGGAAATATGAGACCACCATCGAGTTTATAAGGGTGTGTTTTCCTTAGGCGGGTCCTAACCTTGATTGGCACAGTTTGAGGGTGAATGTTATATTTTGGACCTAAATGTCATTAAAATACCTAATAAAAATATTTTATTGAATGTTATGTGTTGAGGCATTGGTGGTTTTCCTTTTTAGTAAGAAATGTTAGAGGAATTTAGGATTATCTCCATAACCCTAGATTCCCTTGAGGAAAGGATAATGAATTTATCTCCCGACGATGAATGATGGTGAATCAAGGATTTATGACGACGTAGACATCCTTTCTTCATTAGAGAGCAAATCTGAATCGAGGTAGGTTGTCGAACCCCTTGTGATTTCTTTTCCCCTTCATAGAATTAAATGAAAAACAGGGACCTACCCATGAACAGGTTGATCTGTGATTCTATCATCCTTATGGGAGGGATAATTATTGGGGGATTAAAGGGATTAGATCTTAGTGATTATTATACTATTGTATTCTTCATGATACTTCTAACATGAATGGATCAAGGAAAAATGATGAAGAACAAGATTGGTTTATTTGGAGTTCATGTGCTTAATCTCTCCCCCCTAAATCTATCATGTTCTTTGTGCGATATTCGCCCTTTTAAATCCTGAGTGAATGATTGATCGTTGCAGCCATGATCCATGTCACAAATATTCAAGACCAAAGGTCTTTATCCACGAAATAATTAAAAAGGTTCAACTAGAGTGTAGTAGGTAGGCAGCAACTTATGGCGGAGGGCACAACGAATGGTGTGCCAACAGAAGGGAGGCTGGAGGCGAGGGTAGCGCACGACCCGGTAGGTGGTTGGGATTTGGTGTAGCGCACAACTATGGTCTAGTGGGACTGTGATGGAGTATAATCCCATGAAATTGTAGGTGATGGGTGGTGGATAGGAGCTACAGTAGGAGGCTGTGGTGGGGGTTGTAACGACAGGCAGCTCAGAGGCCGCGTAGGTGGGATCATGCGGCGGTAGGGAGGCTGCAGGAGGTGAACAGGATGTGACGATAGGGGGACGACATGCTGCTAGGGTCTGCATGGAACCTACAGTGGAAAAATACATGGGTAAGGGGATTGGTACACGGTGTATTCAACATTGAATGTGGTGGCCACATTGACTGGGAGTGTACATCTGAGTCATGTGCTGAAGGATCTGGCCCGTAGGTGGTGGACAGGGATTGAGAACTAGGCCACTTTCAAGGACCAATGGGTTGAACCACACAGCCCATAGGGCCATCAGGACAGGACGGTTTGGGCTAACCCAGACCGAATGGGTTGGATCGGCCGAATCGGGTCAGGTCGGTTGGACCGAGTCGAGCTGGGATCAGACCAAACATCCCGCTTCTTACTAAATTGGTTGTATCTTTCAAATTTTATGTCTATTTGATGATATTATTACGACATTGGGACCCTTGAGATGAGGAAATAATTTTGAGAAACTATAAGTGAGTTTTTATAGAGGTTAGTTAACACACTAATGGCTATAGGAGTATATGATCCTAGAACAAGTGTGATATGAGTGGAATCCTATAGCTGGCTATGACTATGTGATAATGGTGCTATGTGGCTTGGGGAAATACTTGACCCATCTATGCTCCATGACCCATTGATTCTCTATGTCTATAGATGCTTCGTGCACCATTTATGCTCCATACTGCATCAATGATCCATGCACCGTCAATGGTCCGTGCGCCATCGACATCCCAGACGCCATCACCGCTCCATGAACCATTGACGCTCTGTGCACCAACGATGCTCCATGAGCCACTGACACTTCATGTGCCATCGACACTCTGTTAACCATTGATGATCTGTGCACTATCGTTGCTCCATTTTCTGCCAACATTTATAGCATCATATAGACTGGGAGATTTGTGGAAAACAACTAGAAATCATTCTCTTCATGATTTAGACTTATATCTGTGTGTAATGACCATAGTGACTGTACTTAGTGTTTTTCCATTGATTTGTACATTGTGTGTTTCTGTTTTTGTGAACTACATGTGTTTCCTTTGTGGTATACTTCGTTTATTTCTTAGTGGTGTACATTTTTGGTTTTAAGGCATCTATTGAGTATTGCATTACTCACCCCTATACGAGCTATGCTTACATGTGTCGTGTTTTATACAAGATGTTAACACTTCAGAGTCCTTGGTAGACCAGGGCCAAGTGGTGTATAGAGAGATTCTAGACAGAAAAGGTGTTATTCAACGACATCAAACATATATTTCTATTCCTAACCTTTAGGCAAGGTTTTCTGCATATGAGATTCGGGATCTTATACGTTTCTTTTTGGTTGGGCTTCTATTCTAGCCCCGTTTACTTTTCAGTGTTGTACTTTCATAATTTATTGTTGGTATCTTAGTGGTATTTTTGTTTTTTACTTAGTGTTTTCATTTTCCGCATTTTGGGATTGGAGATGGGTGAATGTGTGAATGTACTTAAGAAAATGCCTCCCATTTTTAGTATATTCTTACTCGGTGATAGTCATCACCCCCTAGCATGTTAGAGGAGGGCTTGGGGTAGTCATGTCATGGGCCCTAAGAGACAGGTTGTGAAAGAGTGGTAACAGAGCATATCAGTTCTACCTAAATAACCAAGAGTCTATGAGATTGGTTTGGGGAAACAGTGTTAAGTGCTTCAAGTTCGGATTTCAGACCAGGGACTCCAGTATTTGTGTGGCGGCCGATGTATCCATACACCATGACTCTGAATTCTTCTTTTTGACTTGGTACATAAAAAAACAAGTTGCAAGAAAAAATTAATGGTACATTCATCATATTGTGTTGAGTGTGTTCTCATGTACTTCTTGAGTCAATATCATCTCACCAAATATACTATATTGACTATGGTACATCTTGATATATTTAAAGATACCTCCATGCAGTCATATAGCCGGGATTATGATGCGTGATCATGAGGATGATCCACCTAGTGATGGGGCATCAGTACAGGGACCAGTTCTGAAGATAGCACCCCCAAGTGGTGTACGAGTGATACCACTACCCGAAGAGTAGTAGTCACTACTAGTGTTATCGGTAGAGGATTTACATTGCATGAGTGTGTTTCATGATTTCTAGAGGTAGCGACCTTCCATGTTTATGGGTGATCTAGACACCCAAGGAATATTAGGATTGGATGGAGGTTGTTACACAACTCTTATGTCTAGTGAGGATGCCTCTCGGCTAAATGGTATTCCTAGCCACGAGTCTACTACATAGATCATCATAGATATGGTGGAGCTTAGTGATATAGATTCATGAGGAGACAACCTTAATTTTTACAGAATTTTATCTTCTATTTAGATATGAATGCTTTCCAGCGATGTTATGATCTATGCGTATACAGGATCTACTGTATCTGAATTAGTACATCCAGACAATAGAGGTGTACTCAGTGAGATTTATGGATCTTTTTCGCTACTCTAATGATATAGTGCAGGAACCATTCTTCATTTCCCAGACCTTCGAGAAGGGGATAAGCTAGGAGACTAAGGAATCCATAATATCCCTTAGAATTAAGACATATGTAGGGGTCCTGGAGCGAGCTCTACTAGTAGAGAGCTTTCTAGAAGAGAAGACACTGGCAGTAGAAGCTACCACTGGGAATCAGTTAGCTGAATCTTTTGTAGTAGGTATCTGAAAGCTAACGTAGGGATCCTAGTGGATCATATGGTTCAGAGGATGACCCTAGGACATGGGGTCAGTGGTGCGAGGCTCCCAGGGTAGAGCAAGTCAGCCAAAGTACATGCTATGATACTCATGCAACGTTTAGGGATATCTAGCTGAAGATTGTACAACTCATTATATGGTTTATTAGATGATGGTCAAGGGACCACCAAGGCAGAGGCAAAGGTAGGAATAGGGTGGTCCTCTAGGGGTATGATTTGGTAGAGGAGATGTATGGGTAGTAGGTGGTGGGAATTGGTTCTAGGTACTACCACTACAACCCCCAGGTGGTCCACCACGGGCTTAGGGAGATGGTGGACAGGGATGAGGCCATCTCCAAGTGATGGATACTTACGACCCTGGTGATCTAGAGATGATTATAGGTATGATCTATAACTTTTCCACCCTATTTTTAATTTTTATATAAACGGGTTCGAGTCACTCTTTTCTCTCCATGACCCTTTTTTGAGACACGAAGATTCTAGTGGAATGATTGACTCGATCTCTATGATTAGAGACTCATACAGGGGAAGATTCGATGATCAAAAACCGGTGCTAATAGTATGACACTACTCTTAGGGGGTGAGAGTTGCAGTTGGTATCTCTTGGTGGCAGTGTCGAGGCCTTACAACATAATCCTTGGTATGAGTTTTTCATCCATAGTCCATTCCCATATTGACTATTTTTGGAATATAGTGTGGTGTCTCTGCGGAGATGTGTAACGCCCCAACTCTAGTTACCCAGAGTCAGTGCATTATTACATAACATTGTCATGATACAAGGAATCATGTCTCGAAAAACCGATCAGTTTAGTATCCTTGGAAGTACTAGATACATTCATAAGATTTACATTACATCATGAAATAAAAACATCAAAAACATTTTGTCCCCTTTTTTAACACACTTATATCCTTATCCCATCCTTGCAGGTCAACCATAAAATACTTCTTCACATCCTGGGAAAAAATAAAACATAGAAAGTGGTGAGCTCAAATCCTCAGTAAGGATAACAATACAGAAAAAACTTTCATAAATAAGCATAAACATTTAAGGTAATGTATAAGACTAAAACATAATCCTTTTAAACATAAACTTCAGCATAATATGGCGATGATAGATCAAATAATTCCATTTACTTATTCACAAGGACATTCTACTAGTCGGATAATCACATGAAATATCAATAGCCAATTTCATAATGATGGAATGCATAATGCCAGACTTCATAACCACATACTCAAGACCTTGTGCCAAGACTACAAATAAATTTTGTCAAGGACTTGTTCCAAGACAATAGTTTGTCTCACGAGACCTATCGATGCATCGAGGAACTATATAGGGCTCCACATGTCACTTAATAAGTCCAATGCATTCCTCATATGAAAATGTTTAAACATAAAATAAACATTCATATTAAAACTAGCATATGAAATGTCAATAATTTATCCATAAACCATGAATGGTATAAAAATAACACATCCACAGTCAAACATATCACAAAACCTTCAATAAAATATAGAAGATTTGTATCATAATAAATCAACTTCAAACAAGTTTAAAATCCATCAAATGATATTGACAGAGATGAAAATGATAAGTAAAATGCTTTGAGAGAAATAACTCTTTTTCATGAAATCGTTTAAAATTTTCACAATTTATAAAGGAAGTCATTTAGAAGATATTTTTGAATCAAATTTTCCCATACCAGTTTGAAAATTTTGAAAATAATTATCATTTCAAAACATTCATTTCCATATAAATAAATCCTTAAAATCATTTTGAAAACATGGACATTAATTAAAAGGGTTTAGAAAGATAAATCTTTAAAACATTTAAAATGATGATATAGTTAAATAGACCCTCCCATAAAACATTAAAAGATTCCTTTTGAATTTTATTTTATGAAATATGGGTATCGGTGATAAGTATGTCCCAATAAATACTTACACATAAATAATCTTGGATAATATTGAGATTGAGGAAATAACCCTTACCTTGCACTTTCATTTGGCCGAGGGTACGTTTAACCTGTTGTATAATCACCATAGTATGTTATTAAATTATTCCAAAACCATATTCGTATTTATTATGTCATACATGATTCATTTATGACTTTATACTACCCATTTAATAGTTATTTCCATGTTAAATTAACATTTTGGGTAATAATCGCTTTATTTATCGTACGTGTTTTAACTAGTTATTATTGATCATATCATTTAGATCATGATTTAAATACGTAAATAATATAAAACATGATTTATATATAATATATATTTAGAATATAAATATGTATAATAGATATATATATGAAATGGAAAACACCGTTTATGGAGACGGTAGGCCATACATACACATAAACGTTGTTTTTATTTTCATATCATATTGAATATAAGTAAGTGAATGAGATAGATGTAAACAAACACACACACACATATATATATTTTCATTACCATTATTATTTCATATATTACATACTTATTAATAATATATATTTTTATAATCATCGTTGAATGGTAAACATGGGAATGAATCTCATCGTGTCGTGGAGATGGTAAGCCATACGTACGCACGACCGAAAATATCATTATTTTGATGGTGAAATTGTATATAATTTGATGGTATATAATATATAAAAAATCATTAACATGTTATATTTATTATTTAAATCAGTTATAATCATTATTATACCCATCCAAATAATGAAGTGTTTGAATAACAAACTACACCACGACGTGGAGACGGTAAGCCGTACATAAGCATGTATGTTGAATTTTTTCATTTATAGGGTGGATAAAATAAAGAATATGGATATAAATTATTTATAATAACATCTCAATATGTAGAAGGTATTGTATTTATTATTTTGGTATGGAAACAACAATGAAAGAGGAAGTGGAAGAAGAAAAGAACTTGAAATAGGTGATGAAATATTTACCTCTTCTTCAGGTTCTTCCATTTGATTTGATCAAAAGGGATCCTTAGGTTGGATTTATGAGAAAAAGGAAGGCCTCTTGGATGAAGAGAGGATAGTTGATAGGATAGTTGGTCAGGGGTTGGCCGAGCCAAATGGATTTGGAGGTGTAAATTTTAGAGAAGGGTAAGTGCCCTTTTATAAGGGAGCTGATGGTCACTTTAGGAAAAGATTAAAGTATTAATTTATTATACAATCATATTCAGTTTATAATGGCTCCAAATGAATTTATTTAGAGCCTTAGGTGGTTATGGGTCTATATCCTCTCAACCAATAGGGTTTAGACAAGTTTAGGTTACCATTTTAACCTTATCGTTTAGATTTAACTCTCAGTTAAATAATTTAACTTCTACCATGTCTTCTTGTATTCTTACACTATATGGTTAATAAACATACGCTAAACTTCCAAGAGAACCTCCATTGTTTCATTAATGACATATATAATTTTAGTTAAGCCCTTTGGCCGAACCTTAAATTTTTAGAAATATTATATCAACCAATAATACAGTATTTGTTTTAAAAACTATTATATGTCAATTTTGACACTATTTGGTATTTATTTTTTTGTTAAAATCATAATAAGAAGATTAATTCGGAAAAAATTGATTGAATCAACCCTAACATGTCATATTAATTTATAAAATTAGTGTAATTCATCAAAAGTCTCAAATTACATTTATTTGGGTATTTATAATATCAATTATTTTAATCTTTTATTAATAAGGTAATTATTGCATCATCATTATGTCAAAAATAAATTAAATTATTTAATGTCTAAAAATTATAAATAAAATACCATTATTTAGGAATTTTTTTTATATTTCTAATTAATATTTATAGTCAAATTTATCTTATGTATAACTCTATATTAAAAATGTTTTAGTTCTGAAAACTTGAATTTAACACTTTTAACTCTTCTTTAAATTAAATAATAATAAATTTCCTAATATAATTTAAGTGGACCTAAAGGATCATATTTTATTCTTAAGGTTTTTTTGGTTGAATTAAAATTATCCAATAGAATTAGGACATATTTTAGGGTAATTATAATATCATTTTTACCCTCAATTACACTATTTACTTTTAGCCATGGTAAATAAAAGTCAAAAGTTACTATTCACCAAAAAAATATTTTCATCTTATTGAATGAAATTTTACTTACTGAGGTTAACCATGTCTCTCAGATTTTTGAAATTTTACTCACAAAACTAGTAAAATTATGTTTTATGCAAATTTTCAAATGCTCCTAGAAGGTGGATAAAAGACGGTAAAAAGTTCAATAAAATTTTATATATCTAAAATTATTATAAAATTACATCAATGAATTACATCGAACATATATAGGTATTATGTATCTATTTTTACCTAAAATAAATTAAAATAAAATAACGAATTACTTAAATAAAAAGTCGATTTTAAACTATAACACAATGTTTTTCACTATTCATCAAAAATTGAATGTTTTCAGAAAAATAGAAAAAATTAACCCTAAGATAATTTTGATATTAAAAATTAAAAAATGAAGTCTATTTTACCAAATTCAAAACATAGAAGTTGAATTTATCAATTTAAAATTAATTCTCGTTGTCAAAACCAAAAAAGCGGGTTTTTAAAAAAGTAAAAACTGTCAAAAGATTGACATGTTTTTATGTCAAATTTAAATGTGAAATTACTTAGAATGACCAAAATTGTATTAAATGATAAAAATATAATCTAATTATACTTCCAAACCATTCAAATGTATAATTGAACGCTATAAATTATTTTTATTAAAAAAGTTGTTTTCAGTTAAAATTTAGTATTTTTCACTATTCACCCAAATATGAAAGTTATCAGAAAAACATGAAAAATTTATTGAAACTAAATTTTTATGACCCGATTCTAATGAAGAAGTTTATTTTGTCAAATTTAATATATAAAAGTGTCAAATATTGTATTTAAAAAGGGTTCTCCTAATAAAAGGCAGTAAAATTGCATTTTTTTAAAAATACTTCTTTTATATGAAAAAAATGAATTTTTCTCATATTTTTTCTAAGAAACACATAATATGGATTCTAAAATTTTATAGAGTATATAAAATTCAAAATTCAGTTAACACTATTCATAACCGCTTTTTGAACGGCTAGTTTGGTAAGTTGTGGTGCGCTCAAACTCGGTGATGTGTGTTTGGCAAGTTATTGAATTGTTTTGAAGAGATAACGTACTATGAAATCTTGGGGTGTTACAATATGAGATTATTTTTTTCCTTTATCAGTGAAAAGGAATCCCAAGAACTTCAAGATAGACTCACACATAGGAGGTTGCAGCTGATCACACACCAGTTGGCTAGCATGACCCTTGGTTTATTGGATTAGATGAGTCCTTAGTATCCTACAATGGTCGACGAGTATGAGGACATATTTCCGAAAGGTGTTCCCGGATTACCTCTTCAATGGGAGGTGGATTTCATCATTGTTATGTACCCTAGGACATCACCGATATCTACACCTACATATCAGATGGATCCCAGGGAGCTTTGTGAGTTAACAATATAGCTGGAGGACTATCTGGGTTCTATAGGACATGTTATGTTCTTGCATCCTATACTTTGGCCATAATTGGGAGGACCACTTACCCCAGGTGTATTTTTCATATAATAATAACTACCACTCCACAATTGGTATGGAACCATTCGAGGCCTTGTACGATAGACCATGTAGGTCACCACTGTACTAGATAGACCCAGGAGTGTCATAACTCATGGGTCCAAAGTTGTTACAGACTACCACTGAGAAGGTATAAATCATCCAGGAATAGATGAGGTCTTTACAGAGATGTAAGAAGTCATATTCTAACAAAAGGCAGAGGCCTATGGAGTTTGAGGAGGGAGACCATGTGTTTCTTCAGGTCTCACCTTGATGGGGATTGAAAAGATTTGGCAAGGGCTGAAAGTTATCTCTAAGATACATTGGCCCTTTTCAAATTCTGGTCAGAGTTGGTGAGGTGGTGTACTTCCTAACTCTTACCCTGTTGTTTCACTGGGTGTATGATGTATTCCCTGTGTCACAGTTGAGGAGGTACATGTATGGTCCATCACACATCATCGACTGGGACGAGTTGGACATTGATGATGGTATGAGTTTTGCAGAGTACTTAATAGAGATCTAGGATCGATAAGATAGATCCATCATGGGCAGTAAATTATTTTGGTATGCATTTGATGGTATCACAGGAATCTCCAGGGGAGCACTTTGGAGAAGGAGGCTCAGATTCATGATCAGTACCGTCATCTTTTTTTTTGGTATCCCTTGTTTTGGATTTCACTGATGTAAATCCATAACGTGGGGAGAATTTAATGATACAAATTTCCTGATTTTATTTTTATAAATTATTTGAAAAAATTCTAAGACTATGAACTAATATGGCATGCGATTCCAATGCCTGGGGTGACCAGTACATTTTTTTGAAAAATGTTATGTTTTTATAAGCACACGCGCATGAATTTTTTGAAAAAGTGAAATAACTCTAGAACAAGTGCTCAGATCAGAAATCAGAGAGAATAATTGAGCTCAGACCAGTGAAGTTACCTTAGGTGTGACCTAACATTGTCTTACAAGAGTCATCTGTAGAAAAAGTCATGAAGGGCGTAACCGTAAATAAAATAATAAAATAAAAATTATTTTATTTTTAAATCCTAATAACTCGTAAGAGGTAAATAATATTGAATATATTATACCAACATTGATTTTCAAGGGATTATTTTCCTTAGGCAGGGCCTAACCTTGACCAGCACAGGTTGAGGGTGAAAGTTATATTTTGGACGTATGCATCATTAAAATGTCCAATAAAAATATTTTATTGAACGTTACATGTTGATGAAGTGGTGGGTTTCCTTTTTAATAATCAATTTCAAAATAATTCATCTTTATCACCATAACATTGGAATTCCCATGATGTAAGGATAAGGAAGTGATCTTCCAAAGATGAACGCCAGAGAATCATGGATCGATGATGACACAAAACTCCGTTCTTCATCAGCGAGCGATCCAAATTGATATAGGGTGTCAATCTACTCATGATTTCTTTTCCCCTTCTTAGAATCAAATGACTAACACAGACCAACCCACAAACAAGTTGATCCATGGTTTGATCATTCTTACGGGAGGGATAATTCTTGCAGGATTAAAGGGAGTATATCATGGTGATTATTCTATTGTTGGCTTCTTCATGATCCCGCTAACATGAATAGATCAAGGCCGAATGAAAAAATACAATATCTGTTATTTGGGTGTTTGTGTGCATAATCTATCCCCCCTAAATCTATCGCATTATTTTTTCATTCTTCCCCCTTTTAAATCCTATGAGAATGATCGATTTTTTCACCCATGATCTATGGTGGAATGATCGAAGACTGAAGGTTGTGATCCATGACAACATTGTGGAGGCACGACAAGAGTGCAGTAGGTAGGCGGTGGCTTATAGTAGAGGGTGGGATGCACGATGGGATGCTGATAGGGTAGTCAGAAGAGAGGGAAGCACATGGCCTGAGGGTTAGCTAGGTTCCAGGGGGGAACACATCTATAGTCTAGTGGGACCACACTGGAGATGGATCCCATAGTGGTGCAAGCCACAAGAGGTAGACATGATCCACGGTAGGAAACCACGATGCCGACAGTGGAAGGAAGCTAACCGGTGGCCACGTCGTCGGGATCCCACAGTAGTGGGGAGGCCATAGGAGCCAACCAGGATATGGTGAGAGGGGTTTTGGCATGCACCTGGGTTCTCTGTGGAAACCGCGGCGATGGAATCTACTGAGAAGGGGATGGATGTGGTGGAGTCCGCCTTGAACGTGGTGTCCGCATTGGCTAAGGGAGCATGGTCGAGCTGTGTGCTGAAGGAGCCGACCTGAATTATGTGGGCTAGGATAGAGAATTGGGCTACTACGGTGGCCCTACAGGCCGAGTCAGGTCAGCCAAACAAGGTTGGGTCGGGTCGGCCAGACCAGGTTGGGTCTGGCCTAGACTGGATCATACCCATTTTACTAAATTATGCATATCTTTCAAACAGTGCGTTCATTTGAAAATCTGCCTATGGAGATGGGACCCGTGTGATGAGACAACCCTTTTGAGATACTCTATGTGGGCCTTTGTGGAATTTGTTTGAAGACCTAATGGGTTGAGGAGTAGGTGCCCTCGGAACGAGCATGCTATGAGTGGAATCCTATGGCTGGCTATAACTATGTGATCATGGTGACTATTTGACTTGGGGGACTACTTGAACCATCCAATCTCTATTCACCATTGTTTCTCCCTATGCCATCAAGACTCTATGCACCATCAACTTCCTAGATTCCATCACTTCTTCGAAAGCCATTGATGCTCTGTGCACCACTAACACTCTGTGTGCCACCGACTCTCTGTGCTCCATCGATGCTCTGTGTGACATTAACTCTCTTTGAGCCATCTACACTATATGAACCTCTGAAACTTATACTTTCATAGAGACTTAGAGATCTGTGGACTAAAAATAGAAATCTTTCACTTTGTGCTTTAGCCTTATACCTATGTCAGCTTTCCGTATTGACTGTACTTCATGTGTTTCCTTTTGGGGGTACTTAATGTGTTTCCTTTGTTGTGTACTTTATGAGTTTCCTTTGTGTTATACTTCATGTATTTCTTAGTGGCATAACTTTTTGGTTTTGGGGTCCCTTATGATTATTTTTTTACTCACCCCTGTATGGTTTATGCCCGCACGTGTCATGTCGAGTGCAGACGATTGACATTTTGATGGAGTCCTTAGTGAACTAGAGCTAGGTGGTTCTTAGAGAGAGGCCGGAAAGACAAGGTTTTCTTTGGAGACATCATATAGTTGTTTTTGAACCTACCATTCGGATACGGTTTTATTAATATGAGATTTAGAAGCTCGTAATTTCATTTTGGTTGAGCTTATATTCTGGCCCCATTTAAATTTTGGTTTTGTACTGTTATACACTTTTGTTGGTATCTTAGTGGTATGCATGCTTGTTTACTCATTGTTTTCAGTTTTAGAATTTTGGGCTTGGGGATCGGTGTGTGTGTGATTGTACTTAGGAAAATTCCTCCCATTTGTGGGATATTCCAACTCAGTTATAGCCGTTATCCCCTGGCCTATTGGAGGTGGTATTGGGGTAGTAAACACATGGGCCTTGGTGGGATGGGTTATAATAAAACCATCCCACTATCCATATTTAAACCTTTCATGAGGAGCTGGAGAGTGAATATGAAGAATCACGTGCTAATACATATATGGGAAATCAAAAAGTTTTAAACCAATTTTGGATTGAATGGGAAAATGATTAAATTGTAACATGATCTCCATATCTATGAGGAAGAAGAATCAACAACTATATTCTTATCTCTATCCAAGGAGGAATAAACCAACATAGTGGTGGAATTTGAAGGGATGATGGAGGATCCTTACTACCTGCCTCTATCTAGTGAATATAAACTCCAAGAGTCACTTTACATTGAAGAAAAAATTGAATCCAATGAAACTCCTAGAGATAATACTTTATAGAACATAATCTCATTTAATTTTAATGAATATAAAGTGAATATTACCGCTCTTTGTTTAAATTTTTCATACTTGGATAATCATTATTTTTCTTTAGAGGAAGATGATGAAAAAGAAAATTCACCTGATGAGGAATTCATAAAGCCCCCGGAATGTTTTGAACACTTATTCTAGGAATATCTTGAATAGATCTAAGTGGATATACTTGAATAAATATAGATAGAAGTTTTTTTAAACTAAAAGGGATATATTTGATATTAAATCTCCAAGGTTAAATTTTATTCAAATAAAATTACACTCTAACCTTTATGTTGAACATACCATTGATGAAAACTATTTGGAGTAGAAAATGGAATATATAGAAGAGGTTTCACAAGTAGAAACCAAGAATTAGGATGAAATATATTTATTCCTACCCCCATCATGAAATATTTATCTCACTGTGAAGGTAACTGATCTAGTGTACTTTGCACATGGTTTCCTTATAAAAAATATAAAATAAGTGCATGTTTGAAAGAAAAAAATGCGGTGGTTAAAGTATAAGAAACTACACCCACCAATAAACATTGGATAATACCTAGTACTTTTTGTATGAAGGTAGTAAAAACTCAAGGACCACTTGGGGGATCAAACTATTTAATATTTTTCCTCTATTTTATTTTTATTCCCGAATTTAATTTTCAATTTCTTTGGCCATAATTATTTTTAGGAATATATTAAGATACAACCCAATCCCTTTATCTTTTTGAATTTAAATAACTTGGTCATTACACATCGATAATTGATTTAATTTTACAGGTCCATAATCATGAAATCACAAAATATTAGAGGAATAAATTTAAAATATTGTGAAATATTCACACGGTGAAAATATAATTCATATTGTGAAATCCCAATTTAATTCAGGAAATGTTGTACAATAGATTTTTTCAAATGGAACTGAAAAACTGAACATGAAGCATCGTTACAAGGGGAGTTTGAGTTTCAACACTTTATTTAATTTTACTCCCATAATTTTAATCTATTTTTTATATTTAGAATAAATTACTTGCCCCACTTTGAACCCTTTTACTCAAGTATAAATCTTAGAGATATAAGTTTCTTAGAATTATATTTATGTAATGTTTTAAATTTAATTATAGACATGCTCGAATGGCTTGAAGGCCTAATTTTTTATTTTATTATGGATAATCCCCATTTTAAGGGTTGAATGGGAACCCGTACATGAATCGTAGGCCCAAGGCACAAAGCTCGACATGACCCGCAATACATGACCCAAAGGCCTAGAGGCATATATGTCCATTACATGACTCGTAGGCCCAACCCACTAAAACTGCCCCTCCCCATCTTCTGCATCATTTATCACCTAGCTCCCCACCTTTCAATGCTGATTGGATATCATTTCCCCATATAAAGTTGTACGATGCCTGGTCTCGATGGTGGTTTCCATACCCTCTCATTCTTCCAATCCGGTTAGCTCTACTTCTGGTGACTACTATTCTTGTTGCTATGATCCTCTTCTAGGCCTACTCTATGTGAATTGGGCTACTCTATGGTCTCTGTGGCCCAAAGGCCTAGTGGCCCGAAGGCCTTTGATGAACCTAAGGCCCTTGAGACCCGTAGGCCCAAACCGGTGGCCCGAAGTCCCAAATCGGGTGAATAGTCCCGTCTGCTACAGCACCGAACAGTGCCTGCTACATTGCCTTCTACAGTAACTGCTACAGTACTGCTACAGTACTTCTATAGTACCTGAAAATTTTCCTCCACCCAATTTTGAACCTAGGTCTCTTGGATTCCAAGTAGGAGCCCTTATCACTCAGGTATGGGCTCATTGGCATTATAGACATGATTAGATGGTTGAAATGGTAAAATGAATAGAAAAAGACAAGAGTGATGGGATAAATTTAACAAATCCTGATTTTTGGGAATAATTTATTTATTTTTAGTAAAATTATTATTATATTTAGAATTTTTTTGAATTTATTAAATTGATGTTGATTGGTTTATTAATTTTGGTTAATTCCATGAGTAATTGTCTCAAACCATGTGTTCTCATTCCTGATAAAATTTATGAACTAATATTTCCAATTGTTTCTATAGTAATTTTTTGAGAGACTCAGGCATGATTTAAATTTATAACTTTATTACCATATTATAAAAGTTATGACTAAATATAATCACTTTTAATATTATTGGGTTATTTTTATTTTTTATCCCTTCATCCTTAGAACCACCTTGAGATAAATCCTTATTTTTTCCATAGAATCCATGAATGACCTTGATAGGAAAAGATACACATTTTAATCCTATTATATCAATTCTTACCCAACTTGAAGTATGTTTCATGATATTCAAAAGACTAAGTGTGAGGGAGAGGTTTTCTATGGTGAATGGGGATGTATTAAGTTGAGGAGTATTTTCTGGGGTTACTCTTTTGATTTTGGGAGAATCCATGTTATCATTCACTGTACATTACTATTCACCTCTCTTGCTAAAAAATGATAATAATGAAAAGATAGAAAAATTTAGTTGTTCCTTAGGAGGACAAAAAATCACCATTACCAAACCTAATATCTTTTGATCTTATGCGGTTAGGTGGTGTATGTGATATTTTTCTTGAGTATAAAATTAAACAAAAATAAGTAATAATCAAGATATATTGAATCATACATTATGATTACTCATATAATGTTCCCACTTTAAACTTTGTGGAGTTGGGTATATGAATTATTGATAATTATAAGAGTATTTCATTATCTTATCTTTTGATATCATGAATTAATATTAAGTTTCAATCCTCATTTTTGGTTTTATTTTATTAATTAACCACATATCCTAGTACTTAGAGACATTTTAACAGTAAAAATAATTCATCATGATTAAATTTAATCCCTGTCCTTACATGGTGTATATTTTAGATTCCATGAAAGAATATGGTAACCGACATGTACTTGATTTAGGAGCATAACTCAATAAAAATTATTAACTTGAGTGATGAGTCAAAATAAATAAATGTGAGGTAAATTTCAAGTGTCAAGAACATTAATTATGAATTTATAAATTTATATTGATGTAAAAAAGTTCATTGTTATTTAAAAATAAAAATAAATAAATTCCTGATTGGATTCATTTATTTTAAAATTGAGGATTTGGAAGAATTATTTTGTGTGACATTTTAATGTTTATTTTTCCATTGAAAAATATTTTTTCTTATTTATTTTCAAATGTAAATATTGGTATAATATAATTCCTTGGTAATGTTGTTGAGATTGAGTACTTGAGTACAAGCATGTTCTATGTATAGGGGAATTTACATAACCATAATTTTTATGGTAATTTTAATATAAAATAATTTTTTTTACACTTGAATTGATTATTTCCAGTATAATTTAATCATTTTTTAAATTTTTTGGTAGTATATAATAAATCATTGAAATAAGATAATATACAAGGATCTTATGATGTGTATGATGTCCCATTAAATAGGGAAAGTTGATGCCTAAACAAGGATATAAGAATTGTAGAATCAATCTAAAGAATAGTGGAACATGATAGAGTAAGAGAATTCAAATAATGAATATAACAATCCATAATTCTCAAACATAGATATTTAATAATAGAAGATGAATATTGATTACATAACTATTAAATCCATGCTAGAATCATTTAGGTATAGTATCTTTAGACACTTTGAAACATAAACAACTAGTTTATAAAATATCTACATCATATCCATCTTATTTATTCATAAATAGCACCCTTCATAGACATATCATACTTAATACATTTATTCATAACATGGGTAAATGAAACATAAGAAATCAGGGAGATCAGATGCTCAGTAAGGGTAAATATGGTAGATATCAATGATAACATAATCATAACATGATCATAAGGGTATAAGAACATGATATTAATCTTTGAAAACCATATACTGTATATCAAAGATCATAATATTATTTAATGGGATAAATCATGGTAGTTCATAAGACATGAATCAAAAAGGAATAAAAGAACACGAACCATGAGATCACAATATAGGAATAATACATGGAATTGTAGAATACACATGGTAATAGAAAATAAATTCCTTAGTAGTCAAGTATCATTGACAAATATAACATAGTAGATAAGGTTAACTCCCCAAATGATCATAGTAGTCAAGGTTCACTTGCAAGACTATCATAGTGGAAAGATTCCATTACTGAACTAGGTTTAATCCTCATTCTAGTCTTATTTATCTTTTGATATATCTATCATTACCAAATTAATAGTAGGGAGATATAGATCCCACCAGTCACAAAATGAAAATCATACATATGTGTGCCATAATATCATAAATCATTCATCATATTAGAAACCAAGAAAATAAATGGTCTACATAAAACATTCATCAGAACATAACACATGTAAAATAAATGGGTTTAAAAAAAACTCATCATAACATAACCCATGTATAATAAATGGATTTCATAGAAATTTCATATTTTCTTCATAAACATAAACCATCCCTAGAAAGAATACATACAGTATCATTGGATTATATCCCCAGTAAATCATTAGTAACATCAAATAATTTCATTATATGTAGAAAATGAATTTGAAATATAACTTAGAATAATTCTTTTGGAAATTAACCTTTCCATTTTGGAATCATTTATTTTTTAAATACTATACAATTATGAATGATAAAATTTTATTTGAAAATAGAATTATAAACGTATAAATGGATATTCAAAGAAAAATTTAGTCATGAAAGTGTACAAATTTTTTTTATTCCATATAATTTAATAAAACATCCCTTCAAGTAATGTGTATCCATGGTGAATCATTCATGTAACTAAAGTATCAAATTTTTATAGATCATAAGATCTAAAAAGGGATAAAAATATAATCCTCTGATATTTACTCAATTAAAAATTGTTATAAAAAGGTAATATAATACCTAAAATGAATAAAAAATCATATAAATAAATAACACTTTTAACTCTAAAATTTATATAATAACATTAATGTTTCAACTCAGATCATTCCATAAATAAATAACCTTATACCCAAATTAACATCAATAACCTTAACATTAAATAATATTTTAATATCCATATTTATCTCATACAATTATTCTAACATACCCAAAAATTTAATAGAATTATTTTTAAATAATCCTTCACATTAAAACTAGGGTTTAAATGTACCTCATCCAAAACAATATCTCCCAAAATATCATTATTCACTTTAAAATCCCATCACTTAAAACCTCAAAAGGTTTTTTACACATTTGAACATATGATCAATATTAATCTTATAAAACCATGATGGCATCCAAAACTCTTAAGTTAACCTCACTAGGAAACATATTTTTCACCAAAGTTATCTAAACCCCACTCTGATACAAAATATTATATCCCCAAACTCATACTCCCAGATCCAATGTTAAAAAAATAGTATTTATCTTTATAGATTTTATAAGAATAACCGTAACCCAATTTTAAACATCCAAAACATAAAACATAAAAGAATTTTATTTCATCACTTACATAACCAAGGACATTTTAGTTTCAGAGTTTTATATAATTAAGATAAACTCATACATAATAATACCCATGTATTCAACTGATCAATTAATCTATTATACCCATATTTCCATATTTCCTAATAAGTATTCAATATCTAACTTAAAATTATTCACACATTAAACCTTTATATATATAATTTATTTAATTCCATTATTAATAACTTTGGGAATTGAAAAACATAATCATTTCAGCTCAAATACTCAGTTAGGGTAACCATAATCCTTAAAAATGAATATTAACAATAAGAATAAGATGAGAATAAGGGCATGATGAAAAAATAAAAGTGCATGAGAATAAAATGATATAATTAATACCCATAAAAACATTAATCATAAGTCATGATATGAGACATAAATATTTAATATAACATAATGTTCATATAATTCAAAAATCATTCTCCATATGAAAAAAATCATTCAGCAAGGGAACCATTTGAACTCATATAAAGTATTGATAAACAATTATATGTATCTTTTAACCTCACACATTAATTATCGAATCACCTAACCAGATAATTCCCATATCTCTTAGTAGTAACCTATAACTGGAAAACCTTTTCACCTCTTAGAAGTAACTAACAATCAGTTAACTTCATTATATTACCCAATACATTGATGGGCTATAACAGAACCACCCTACCTGGTTTAAAACATAACCACCCATCCTTCGTTTATAACGTTACCACCCATAATTGATTTATAATGGAACCACCCATCAATCCCCCACACATATTTTCAAGTTCAATAAAATAAAAAAACAATTATAATCTTTCAATTTTTAACATAACACCCTTGAAAACAAACATCATTCCATATTATGTTGGTTCACCCATAGAAAAAAATGGGTTCCATTAAAATATATTTATAACAATCATAATACATCAAAAGAATAAATATGTATATTATCATTGAAACGTATCCCATTATTAACATAGAAAAATAATAAAGTATATTATAATAAATCAAAACACACATAAAAGAACATTTTAAACATTTCTTTGAAAACTGAGAAAAAATCATTTTTATAACATTTTAAATAAAAATTACAAGAATACTGAGAAAAATATTTTATTTTAAAATAAAAATGGAAACTTATAAATGATATTCTAAAAAATAAAATTTATGATGGAAGGAAAATCAATTCATTTGATATATATTAAAAAAATATCACTTTCACGCCTTTAGAAAAAACGAAAAGCACCCTATTTGAAAAGTGGAAAAAATATTCCTTTTAATAATTTGTAATGAAAATAAAATATATTATAAAATGACTTTAAACAGTCATTTATTATTATAAAATAAAATTATTTAAAACATTTTAAAGATCATGGATGTAGAAGAGAAAATATTCCTGACTAAAAAGTAAAATAAGGTTGGTTTTTCCTTAAAAATGTTCTTTTGATATTACTAAGTACCAAATACTATAAAAATGTAAGAAAATAATGTAAAACTCAAAAATAACCATAGTATAAGAAGATATTTTTTTTAAGAAATTAATAGCATAATATTTTCCCCAAACTAACCTCGATCATAAATAATCCGAAAAATAAATGAGATTTTAATGTAAATCCTTTACCGCTTTCATAATTTTCAAATCCAAACTCATTGAAAGAATTAATATGATATAGATATATAAATACCATGAATACCATGAATTAATATTTCAAAATTAATTAATGATAAATAAATTACACCATCCAAAAAAATCATGGTTCAAGACATGAAACATGTGTCAAGAAAATGAGATTGAGGAAAATATACCCCTTGCAAAGAATATAATATTTTAAGTGAAAATTAATCCATGAAGTAATTATGTTATCATATATAAATCCATATTAAATAATTATAAATACAACAAAAAACAATTTATTGATAAATTTACACATAATAATTTCATAACAAAGTCAATGAATAAGTATTATAACCCAATGAATGTAAATTATGTTAAGAAACCCCTTATCTCTAGTCCATACTTATTATGTCTCTATTTTAACTCCTGTATAATAATTGAATAATAATTATTTATTTGTTTAATAAAATTTTATAGGTTAATTAATTTATCATTAAAAAATTTATTAAATTTAAATCAATAGAATATTTAATTTATTAATCGGTTAAGTCCACACCGGGTGTTTTGAGGACATCCATTTCATAGTTACACAATGAATTCAGTAGGTTGATCAAGGCCAAACATGTCATTATTCCATTAATTATAAAATAATAATAATTTCATAATTATCATTTTTGTACATCAAATATAGTTTTATATTTATCCATCAAAATCAGTTAAAAAAAATACATATGTTCATGATGTGGTAGTCCATATGTACACATGTTTGATATTTTTACTTTTTTTTGGATGGAAATAAAGAATGAAAATGATATAGTATCATTCAAAAATATTTATAATTTTATAAAATTAAATTAAATTACTTAAACACATCCCCATTACCATCCATGAGATTGGTATTAAGAAATTAAGTGCATCACTATGTGAAGACGTTAGTGCATACATACACATGTGCGACGCTTCCATTTTTAATGATTACAATGGTATGGTGATATATTATATATTTTATTTCAAGAATCATAAATATGTCATGAATATAATATTTCTAAACTAAATTACTCTAAATAATCATCCATGAAAGGTGGTGATGAGAAACAAAACTCATCAGTTTGTGACGAGGTAGTTCTCATGTATGCGCTGATGATGGTTTTGTTTCCCATTAGAAGGAAAAAAAGAGATGAATAAGGTTATACCCTAAAAATATTAACATTTAAGTATATAGGATATATTTCTTATTTTATTTAATTGTTAGGATATAATTTAATGATATAAAATAATAAGTAAAATGAAAATGTTTGGTTTAGATTATTACCTCCTCTTCAAAGAACCTCCTTTGGATATCTCCTTAGGGTTCCTAGGGGCAGTCTTTTAGGAATACCAAAACCTATATAATGTATCTAGGGAAGTTAAAAATATTCAATTTCATAATTTTTTTGATATATGTGTCTCAATAAGTGTGTGGAAGAGAGAATAGGTGGTGTCCATATATGAGAGTGAAGATGGGCACCATTGGAATTAATTTAAGAATTTAAAATATAAATCAATTTTTATGTTCCAGTGGAAGAAAATGATATTTTTATAAGATATAATTTATATAATTCTAAATAATCTCGTATAATAAAAGTTTTCTATTTTTTTTTTGATTTTTCAACCATTATATCTTAATTTTAATCCTCATTAACCATTTTAATGATTACCAAAATAATAATGTTTATTTACTCTTTAAGGGTAAAAAAGTTGTAATAAAAGGAAAATTGACCAATAAGTGGCTATTGGTTGATATACTAGACCATTTTCCCTTCACTTGGAAAAAGTACCATTATTTTAATTTTAAATCATTCAATAAAATTTTATTATATATAAATTAACATAATGTCATTTTCACAACAATTCATATAATTTGACATTAAAAAACTTCAATACACAAATTTAATTAAAATTTAAAATTTTAGAACATTAATAATACATTATTTATATCTTAAAATTTCATATTAAACCAAAAATCATCCAAAAAATATTAATTTTAATGTTTTTAAAATCAATTACTTGATTTTTCTACTACATCCACAAGTATTATGTCGTTGTTGCGTAAGAATTTAAGGTAATTATTTCATCACATAAAAATAAATTATCCTAATAAAATAAGTTTACCAATATTAAAAATAACATTTTTTAATCATTCATGATTTGTTTCTATCCCTCTTCCAAAATATTACATATATTAATAGAAATAAATATACATTTTGAATTTTTTTTAATTAAAATAATATAAGGGTGTTCATCCAAGCAAAATGCCACAAAATGGATAATTTTTAATTATATTATAGTGGTGGTATAATTGAACTCATCCAATGAAATATATTAAAGTGTATGGATGATTTTTTAATCTTTATTTCATAGTTTTAATAATATTCTTCATGTTTTACCCTTACTGCGGTGACAACATTTTTACAATGGTTACTAATCATTATAAGAAAACATAAATTTTACCTATTGAAAATATTTGGAAATTTTGATTCAAAATTTGGAATCCATTTTATCAAATTAAATCTCTTTAAGCAGTAAGAATTAATTTTAAAACAAAAAATGCAAAAAGCGATGAAAAAATGATTTTTAGAAAATGTCATTTAGTATAAAAATATTTTTGTACCCAAATTAAGTATAATGTTGATTATAATGATATTAATTGGATTATTGGTAATAAAAATGAACCAATGATATTTTAAAATCAACTAAAAATAAAATAATACTTTAAAAAAAATTATTGTAAAATACAATTTTATATAAAATAGGTTTTGTTTTTACTATTCATGGAAGTATTATTTTTTTTCAGAAAAATACCAGAATATCACATTAAGATATTTTTGATAAGTTGATTTAAAAAATGTTAAATTTTTTATAAAATAAAATTTATAAAATTAGAAAACAATAATTACAATATTCTCTCATAAAAAATAAATAATAACAATTTTGGAAAAAAATATATTTTTAAAGCATAAAATGACTTCACTAAAAATTTAATTCTTATTTCTTAAGAATTAATCAACACATTTGTATTGAGTAAGAAAATTATTAATATATTTTATAATATGGTTACTCTTATTCATACCCTCCAATTCAACATCGAGGTTATAATAGTCATATTTAAGATAATATTATTTTATGCTTCGTTTAAGCTTGGTGTTGTGTGCTGTATATTCTATCGAACATAGTGGTGTTTTAAAATCATGGGATATTACACCAACTCAAAAGAATCATTATTATATTTCTAATCAAATTCTTAATTAACATTATCAACTCATTCTTGATGCTCCATTTCCATTTCAACATATCTTGGGTCAACCTATGAAAACAAAAAACTATGTATTGTCCTCAATGTTATTTTGGTTTCAACCTATTGACTTTAATCTCTAATAATATTTTTAATCACCACTTTATTCCATAGCCTTGGATGAGATGAATGAAATATTCCCTAATAACTTGAAATGTTGGAATTAATATCTTTATCCAATATAGATTCAACATCATCACTTTTATTATAAACATTAACATGTGGTTTGAAAAAATCATCATCAATTCATATTATGTCTACAAATGATTGTGAAACTTTTATATCAGAATATTCCAAGATTTTCACTTACACTCATTAACACCTATTTGATCAAACATCCCATGATTTTCACCTATGATTTTGATAATACAGTGGCTTCCAAATATTCTTAAGTACATAAAATGTGGGTTTTTATTATTATACTTATCATAGGGGTGCATGTCTAAATTTATTCTACAAAATCAGTGGTTTTGATATTGGATTGTTTCTCTAATATATTGTATCCAAAAATAACAAATAAGTATCATGTTTAATAAATATAGTTCATGTGATCCCAACCAAGCTTCTATTATTTATTTTTTCCATACTATTATATTGTGTTGTGTATGGTTCACTAAACTCTTGGTAAATACTATAAATCTCAATATAATCCTGAAATATTTAATTTTTTTGTTCAACACCATTATCTTTTTATACCTTCTTTATTGTGTATCCACATTCATTCTTAATACTTTTACTAAAACATTCAAACATCTTGAAATCCTCTGATTTATGTTTAAAAAACACAATACATGTAATATTATTGAAATAGTTAAAAAATGAAATAAAACGATTATATTAATTTGTTGATTGATTTATCATGGGCCCACATATGTCATAATGAATAAGATCCATGGGATGATATTTATATATCTCATTATTTTCATGTAAGTAATTTGAATATTTTCCTTGTGGTTATATGAAATAACACCAATATCATCTCCTTATAAACTCATGGTCATCATTAACACTTCATATATGTGATAAATGTTTCATGTTTCCCTGTCATATATGTGTAATCCTTCTATTCCATAATTGGTTTTCCTCTTTCATACTGAGATAACAACAATTCCTCCCATCTCAAACATATAATAATTTACATTTTTTCCAAATCTGCTTTTCGTAACTTCTCCAATATAAATAATTTTAATAATAAAACCATATATTTTTAATATAAATTCACTTTCATAATCATAATTCTATAAAACACTAAATATACTATGAATTAATCCATCATGAAATAAGTTACTTCTTGATTTCAATTTCTCTTTTCCAATGATAGTAAATAAAATGTCTTTATTTCGAGAGACTTGTCATTTAAAGAAATAATTATTCCTTATTTATATGATTTCATATAATTTAATAGATTCAAATCTCTGGTCATATGTTAATAACACCCAATTTCCAACATCCACAGTCATTCTCCTTTTATAGCGTTGAGTGCAGTTTCAACTATAATTAAGTTCACTTTTCCTTTTTCTTACTTCTTATGATTTTTTTGAGTTTTTTCATTAAAACATTTTTTTATTTTAGTATCACATGATTTTTTTAAATTTATCTAGGATAATCACAACACTCACATAGAGTTTTAAAAATTTGGAATTTCTTCTCAATTTTTAAATTATATTTTTTGATTGTTATTGAGTTTTTATTCTTTGAGTGGGTTGACTCCCCCTCAAACACAATCTCCAATAACTCTTAGATCCATTATAGTGTTTATTATTTGACCATAAAAACTTTATTTTATTCCCAAATAATTTACATCATTATTAGTATCTATAAAAGAATATTTTCCTTTATAACCTGTATATTTCCAATAATTGCATAGTTGTATTTCAATATATTTTTTACTATCAATATTAGATCCTTTTTGTGAACAAAAAATTTGGTATACTCCTAATATTTTATTATTCATATTTTAATTAATATAATTCTTAATAGATTCTCAGTTTTATCAGTTTTTACTTCAATTTGTTTTCATAAATTCCATAATTTTAAAATTCTCATGTTTTGGCAACACACATGCTCCCATTAACATGCTTATTCCTATGAAAATATTCAACCTTGTAATTTACCTTTGAGGTTGAACTTATTTTATCATTATAATATATATAATACTTAAATAAATCACCAATATCCATAATGGAATTTTATAATTTTGATATTCATGCTGACCTCCAACCATTTTTAATTTAATAAGATCTAATTCTTTCTATTTCTTCCTCATCTTTTCCTCAATCTTGTTGTTATTATTTTTCACTTCATATTGTAACATAATAAAGTTGTTAATTTACTTTAACGATATATATTTTTCATATACATGTACTTTTCCTGATTATTAAAAGGATTAATTAATTTATTTATCTTATTCTCATATTTATCAGGTTTTACAATTTTAGAGAGACATTATTTAAATTCTACATTTATCATACACTCTCTATAATTTTCCTCTTCTTCTTATCTAGAGTTACTAATTTCATTACTAGTAAAAATCTTCTTCATTAATATTTTCAATGACACCTTAGTCATTATAATCATTATCTTCCACTTTTTCTTCAATGCCATCATCTTCTTTATATTTGTAAAAAAAATTCTCTTTGTATGTTTAGAAAGATTATTATTACTTTGTTTTGAATAAGATGTTTATTTTTCAACACTCTTATTCATATATATTATTGGTATTCCATATTCTTAATTATTGTCTTCATCTTCCTATAATCTTGAAACTTTTTCTAAAAAATGTCTAATAGTTCCATAATTAAATAACTTTAATGGAAACTTTTCTTTATACTTAAAGATGCCACTTTTCACATTTTTGGAATTCATCAAACTTCCTACTCACTCCATCTTCTGAATCTAAATCATAAACCCCCCTTTGAAAAACAATTCCCTTTAAATTTTCTTCCTTTGTATATTTTAAGGATATTTCATTATCACTATTCAATACTAAAAATTTGTCCTTTAACATCACTTGGCTTCAATAACACTCACTAAAAGCACTGATAAAGTCCCCCTTTTTTAGTGCTAGAAGAAGCATCGATAAAGGGGGCCATTATCAGTTCTAAAAAAAAGCATTGATAAAGGGGGACTTTATCATTTCTAAAAAAACACTAATATAGTTTGTCCTTTATTATGACTTGTAGAAAAAAATTAATGATAAATCTCACACTTTTGTTTTTGTAAAAACATATTGATAAAGGCCCATCATTTATCAGTGCTATTAAAAAAGAAATGATAAAGGGGGACATTTATTCGTTCTTGTAAAAAAGAACTGATAAAGGGGGGGGGGGGGTCCTTTATCAGTGGTTTTTTATAAGTTCCAATAAAGGTACCCCCCCATTATCAGTGGTTTTTACTAGCACTAATGAAAGTAATATTTCAAAATAATCTTTAAAACTAATATATTAATATTTAAGTATAATATATATTTTTAAAATATATATTAGGTAAGGATAAATGGGTATTTACAATTAATATATAATATATTTAGTGAAAATAGATTATAATTTAATTGAAAGATATTATTAATTAATTATTTTATAATTATTATAATGTAATAGTAATTTCATAATAGTTGGAAGACATGAAAATTAAATGAATTAATGAACGGGCTAAGATAAGATAAAACATGACTTTAACTTTAAATGACCATAAATTTTGATCCGAGTTTCCGTTTGATCTCTACCACATATCAAAATGAATTTTGTGATGTTATCTATGCACTAATGAATTGGGAAAACCAAAATCCAAATTTTGTAGGACAAAAAGGATTCAGAATCCTCTAAAACTGAGTTTATAGTCAAGGTATACCAATTTTTTAAAGTTCAATGGAATTTTAGCATCGCTTAAGGGGGGTTCCCATTTTCAGTGGGGGATGAATTTATTCCCAAGGCTTAAATTAATATTTATTTTACAGTTTTTAATTTTGATCATTTTTAATAATGTTTTTTAATTTATAATTAAATACGGGAATATTTTATTATATTTACTTGTAATAAATCACTTATATAAATACATATATCAACATATTTATTTAAAATTTATTTTTAAATATTTAAAATAAATATTAATATTCATTTTTTAAGGTAAAAAAACTATCTATTTTATATACCTTATAAAAATGCATTAATATGTATATATATATACATATACAAGTTATGATTATATATATATAGGCATATTATAAAAATGTATTTAAAACAATATCTAACCATTTCATTAAATTATGAAAATATATGAATATATATACACTAATAAATATATATATAATGTTTTTATATCAATATATGTGTGTTAAAAAATTATTATATTTTTATATGATATTCTTTTATATGTAAATGAATATTAGTATATAATATATCTAAATAAATATAAGTATATATATATATATATTTCACACACATAAAAATATATTTTATAAATGTATTCAAAAATAATTAAATAAATATATGAATAAAAAATATACATGTAAATATATATATATATATATATATATATAAATATTTAATAAAACAAGATGGGGTAGTGGTAAAGGAATTAAAATCCTAAGGGGGTCCATGTTTCGAATCCAAGTTCACATAAAAGGGCAGGAATTTCCTAAAGCATTGTCAAATGGTGGGGGAAGCACTATTAAAGGGGGAATATGAGTGTGTGAAAAGTGATGATAAAAAGGAGGGATCATCGATATGAGGGAGAGGAACGAACAAAAAAATCAATACTAACAGTTCTTATGAAAATCATTGATAAAGGGGGACTTTATCAGTGTTTTTTAAGGATGATATAGGGGCTCTTATCATCTCTTTTTTAGCACTAATAAAGGAACCCTTTAATAGCACTAAAAACAGTGATATGGAGGGTCTTTATTAGTGATCAAAACAAATGTTGATACATTCCCCCTTTTTAGTTCTTTTTTATTGCTGTTAAATGGTACCTTTATCTGTGTATTTTTCAAGCATTGATAAAGGTCAGATTTGAACCTCACGTTTGTAGACAGTGCATTGCAAGCGCTGTTAAATCCAAGAAATAGTTTTGTTAGAATTGTGTTTTTTAGTAGTTATTTCCATTTATTTTAATAGAATTATATTTTATCATCTCATTTTTAATGATAATTCTATGAAAGTCATTCAAAGAGATTGTATCAGGCCTTTTATATTCAATGGTTAACACTATGGAATAAAATATATCATGAAAAATTCTCAATATCTTTTTAATTACTATTGTGTCTTCTAATTTTATCTAATGATTCTTATAGTGATTACAATATTATTTGAACTTATGAAGAACTTTCCAATAAATTCATAAACTCCCAATTTCAAAAATTCATATCTCATTCTCTAAATTTCGGACTTTTCATTATTCACATTAATTTTCACTTTATAAATATTCTTCAACTTATCCCAAATCCCTTTAGTAGTTTGAATTCCTTTAACCCATAAAAATTCACTTTCTTGGAGAGAAAAAAGAATACCATTCCTGGTTCATCAATTACTCTCTGGATTCCTCTTGTATGTAGATATTAAGAGATCACCCTTAGTGGGAGGAGTAAAACCATCTGTAGTAGCTTCAAGAACATCATAGCTAATATATAATAGACAAGGTATCATTTTTTTCTTAATGATATGATAGATCTTATTATTGAAGATAAGAATCCCTATAATATTAATAGATTTTTGAACATCCATGGAAGTCTCATTTTTATTTAATCTTCAAATATACAAGAGTAAATGGCAGAACCTTCCATTTGATACCAATTGAAAGGTATTTTCATGATCTATGTGACCACTGAGAGTGGGGTGGTGAATCAATGCGCTATTAATTTTAATTCTTTATTCATTAAAATAACATTTTCCTCTAGTTTAATGGATATGACTCTACTAAAACACAAAAAACAGTCACAAAAATTAGAAAACATGAATTTTAAAGTGTTTACTACTCAATAAGATAACAAATTCCTTGGTATGATTTAGAAATAATCCAAGATCACATAGTCCTATAGAAAATAATCCTTTTTGGTTTACAATAATCAGGTTTTATCCATCACTTTTATTTTACTATAGTCATTTGAAAACACATGTGATACTTGCACAGATAAAATGATAACATAGATTTTTCAACAACAGAATGAACCTTCACCAACTAGCTTCAACACATCATCACTATACTATATGAATTCTGTACACTTGACCTTTTATAGTCGGATCATATTATCCTTCAATTTATTGGAGAGTAGTAAGAAATAACTTCTCCTCTTATTCTTATTTATTTCCTCTTCTATCAATTGTGTACACTATGTCACACTAATATGAAACAAAAATAAAATATATATCATGAAATGATGGTTACCACTTATCTTTTTTCTTTATTCGAGAATATTTTTGAAACCACATAAAATACATTTGAATTCAAATAACTAGAAATATAAAATATGGTCTTCACTATAATATCCATAAGAAGTTGCTTCTATAACTAATTGTAACTAAATAAAAAAATGAATAAATATCATAACCTCTTCATTATTCTTTAAACTGGAATTCCCTCCATATTAAATCCATGACTATTTATAAATACATGAATGGTATCATGAAGGGATCTCACCAACTTCATAATTAGAATTATATATTTTAAACACTATTAAAACCTATCCTTCTTTTTTCTATAATAATTTTATAATCCATGGAATGGAATTATCATGCATATAATCATGAATACATCCTGATGTGGTATACTTTGTATAATCCATAATGCTTCCCATGATAAATCCTTTCAAAATTATTTAAACAAAATAGAACACCTCATTTTTAAAGGTACACTTCACATCCCACTTAGTTAGTATATTTTCTTATTCTTATGAAAACATATATTCAGATCAAAACTATCTATTTATCTTTTCTCTAGTGCACTTAAATAGTTTCACTAGACCACTCTTCTTTATTACATCTTATATCATTATCCAAGACACTTCTTTTCTAGAATCATGATAGTATTAATCATGATATTTATACATAAAATATCACCTTACATTGAATAAAAATATTCTTATTCAGTATATCCCCATCTACTATATGATTCATTGTATCTATTACTTCTTCATACTTCTTCTCATTAAAATGCGTTTTCAATCAATTCCTTCACACAGTCTAATTATTCCAACATGTGGTTTTACTAACCTTTATACGGTCACACTCTTACAACATTATATCACACGAATCATTATATGGTTATACAATTCAAACATACTGTCACATGTCATGTCCATAGTTCAATTCTTATAGTTTGACATCATGATTGTAGTTTACCTCTCATGGTCACACCTTACGGTCATAATTCACCGACAAATTTCACTTCTCATGGTCTAACCTCATGAAATCACACTTCTTATGGGTAAATATTACAATCACATGAATTCATCTCATAGTTTTACTTTTTAGTCATAGTTAAAATCTTATAGTTTCACATCATGGCTGAACCTTAGTAAACCTATATATTTATGTGTTGACAAAAAAATAAAACATCATAATAAATTCCACTTTCTGTTCACCATTTTCTTCACCAATTTCACTAAATATAAAACCATTAAAAACTAATTGATCTTTATAATATGTAAGTCATATTAGAATAATGTATTATCCAATGAGAAATTGAGACAAGTGGGAATAAGTTAACCTTTAGTAATAGAGAGACTACCACCACACCATCATGAAATAGTACAAGGGGTTATATTTTCCCTCAGGATGAAAAAATTATTCTAGTTGGTAAATATATTTCCAATGTATATATAATGACCAAGATAATTTTTTCATTTAGAGTTAGATACACTCATTAACAATTTCTATGAAAGGGTAAATTGAGATGATATTATTAATTCTTATAATTACAAGATGGTAATATTTACTCAAGTATAAGGGGTGGTTATGATTCTAGCATCAAAGGTATAATGTAGTTCATATAAAAAAGTGTATTTAGAAAGAAATTGAGACCACTAAATCTTATACTACTATGTATTAAACACACTCTCAGGGTGAAGTGATATAATATGAAATATATTGAGTATCATCTAAAATAGTGGGCTTAATCAATGTGAATAAGTGTGCTTGTCAAGAATGAAAATGTATCCATGGAATAGTTTATATTCACTTGTAGGGTACAATGAAGAATTTATCTATTGATTTTCTAGAACAATGGATCCAGGCATCATAGATTGACTTTTTATAGGGAAATTTTTTAGTCTCTAAATATTTGTGTCTTATTTATTTTATTTCTTAAATTTTTCATAATCCTTTAAATAAAAATTCTTAAAAAGTGTCATATTTATTTTTTATAAAGACACCCTTCATGTTTTTTACTTTGAAAAGTATTTATTCCTATTTAATTTACAATTTATGGTCTTCTAAATCGTACTAAAATCGGGTGAATGAATATTAAGGTTGTACAAATCTAGAAAAAAGTTATGGTAGTTTATATTGATATAAGGGGAAAGAAAAACCAAAATAAATAGAGATTCTAGTGCTAACATATTCAACCTCCAAAATTGGTGGAAATAGTTTATGGATATTGTTTTTGGAATGAACTCATAGAAAGGCCTAGGTTAGGAGATATAAGATTCACTAAAAACATGATATGAATGGAATTAATAAACATACAGTTCAAAAAAAATATACCATCTTAGTTTAGATATTAATAAAGAAATACATAACCTAAATGAGAAGATTAGGTTCAAGGAGGGGGTTTGATAGCAATTCAATTTATGGATGGGCCTAGAATATAAATGTTGAGCATTACTATATATCTAGATATGATAATAATCAAACTATATATAGTTCTTAAAATTGGATGGTATTATCCGAGGGTATAGACATTAGATGAAACCTAATGTGAAATGGAAAAGACACACACTAATATATAGTAGAAGATTATATCGGGTGAATATTTCCAAGTTGATCCCAGGATAATAGATCTGGTAGTCACTATGTATGCCACAAGAATATGAATCAAGCTATAAATAGTTCTAGTAAATTCCTTCTGTGTATATCTAGTTCATGCATAGGGGAAGTGGTAATGGATTCATCTTAATATAGGGCCATCGAAGAACTCGACATGAATAAACAAGATCCTTGGAACTATAATTAAGTCTAGTGAGATCCATGTATTTTCCTAAAACTTGAAGTTTTGAAAATCACTACATATCCTAACATAATTGGAATCAAGCCACATGTAGTTCTTAAAATAGATTCTTTGTGTTGATCATGATCATGCACATGAGACATGGTAATTAAATGGATTTAAGCCACATGTGAATAAGGTATCATAAATAGGATAAACTAAAATTAATAAACCCTAATACATATACATTGTAATGTAATTTATAGCTAGTCCTAGGATAAGATATCTATAAATCACTATGTATTGTATGGTAATAGGAATCAAGTCACACATAATTTTGTTAAGGGTATTTTTTTTCATAGTTTTGGTAAACCATGATGTTAAGGAATTTATATGTTTCCATAGACACCATTATATTCTAATAAAGAGATATCTTATGTATATCAAGATCTTATATAATTGGAAATCTTTCAATTTGAGGTCATATGGAGTAGAACATGCCAATAAGCTTGATTTCATGTAGGATAGACAACTCTAAATTGTTTAAATCCATATGGGATAGACTAATTTCCTCACAGTTTAAGGTATTATAACTTGGAAAATCATGCATTGTAGTTTATGTTCAAGTGACTATGACTATATCCAAGTAGGTTATAGTCCTAATAAATGGACTTTATTCAATGTAGTTTAAGTCTATATAACTAAGACATCTATATAGATAATAAAAAATTATGAAAATTATTTATTAAGAAACCTATCATTTTTGGAAGGAATAATCTATTATCCATCCAATATAATTGAAATGAAACAATATTTAATGAATTAGATTTCATTTTTAATGAATAAATTATTTATTGAGTAATGTTTTTATTTAAAACACAAGTATTATATTCCATTTTTTATTTTGGACCATTATAAAATATAGATATAATTTTTTGATAGGATTAAAAGAACCATAAACATATTAACCATTGATAATATAGTTTTTCTCTGATGACCTTTTAAGATTAGTGTATAGTAAGGGTTATGGTAATATCTAATTGAAAAAATTATGAAGAAGTGATGACCTTGAACAGTAGAATTGTACCCATGAACCCATTTATTGGAGCTTCTGAGGGAGATGGAATCATTAGGATTTTACCTTGACAATGACCAATCCATGATTCATCATCTGAAACACATGAAAAAACAATTAGGGATATGTTCATTTGTAAACTAATACTCTTTAAACATAAATTTTATATCTTATTAAATGAATATTCATTTACACAACATTATGAGCCATGATGGAATCATATAGGATTATATCCTTTGGAAACTTGGATACATCAACAACTTGTTAATAAGAGATATAAATAATCTCCCACTATTTTCATTATAAATATCACCCTTATTTGAAAAATATTACATAAAACCTTTCTCTGTAACATATGGATATGAAACATAAGAAAGGGTGAGATCAGATTCCCAGTAAGGGTAAACAAGGGAGATATCAAAGGCCACTTAAACATAACATGAATATAAAGTTATGAGAACTTGATATTTGAATTTTAAAATCATACCTATCATATCATAGATCATATTATTGAGTCATAGAATATATAGGAATTGTGTAAGACATGAATTATAAAGGAATCAAACAATATGAACCATGATAACATAATTTTGGAATAAGATATAAGTTTGTGGAACATAAAGTGTAGAAACTCATTTCCATATCCAAGGAACATTTACAAGACTATCATATTGGATTGGGTTCACTCCCCATTCCATTATATCATTAGTCAAGGTTCACTCCCAAAACTATTATATTGGATAGAGTCCATTACTTAATTGGATTCACTATTAATTACAATACTTATTATCTCATGATATATACACATTTTCCTAATGAATTAAATTGAAATATAATTCTAGTCCTAGACATCACATAATGAAATAATATTTATGTGTTCCACGACATCATAAAACATTCATCATAGCATAAATCGTGGAAAGGAGATATGTTTCATTAACATTTCATTATTTCAACATAGCATAGCCCATGGAAAATAAATATATTTCATAGAATTATACCTAAATAATAATCTTCGTAACTAATAAAAATAATTAAATTGGATTCTATTAATGGATAATATCTCTAGTAGAGTATAAGTAACCTCAAAAGATCTTATTATAAATTAAAAATACCTTTAAAATATCACTGAAATATTTCATGAGGAAAATGCCTTTTTCAATTTAAAAAAAAATTGTTTAAAATATAAAAAATTACAAAATATTAAGAATAGAATTTTATTTGAAAAGAAACTTTAAAACAAATAAAGGAATTTTCAAACCATTAAGCACTCATTATGGTGGAAAATTTCTTTCATACTGTGTATGTTAAAATAATGACTCCATTCATATTTTCGGTAAAAAATAAAAAGTACCTCATTTAGAAAATGACAAGAACATCCATTTTAAAAATTTTATAAGAATTAAATAATGGGTAAAAATTACTCTAAACAATAAAGTATAAAATAAGAAATATTTTTGAAAACATTTTTAGTAAATATGGATATGAAATAAAAGGTATTTTTTACAAAAGAGAAAAATGAAGTCGATTTTCCTAAAAAGAATTTTTTTAGTTATATGGAGTTCTTAAAGAGATAAAAATTAAATAAAAACTTATAATCTCAAGAAATAACTTTATAAGACTAAAATTCATGGGATTTGGGATATATAGTTCATAAAATTTCATCATCAAAATCTTAATTATAAACTGTCATTATAAATAATGAAATTGTAACATAAATACCTTACCTCAAGATCCATTTACTTCCAAAGCACTCTAAAATCCTTTAAAATAAAATTTTATTTTTAATAATTCTATAAAATAGTAATTTACATAAATATAATATCATATATTATCCATATATAACATTTCAATACCCATTTAGAAACAATTTTTTATTAAAATCTTCGTTTATGGGTGTTAATTGTTTCATTTTTCATCAGAATTCTGGTTCAGTGGTTTTGGTAATTATAATATTGTCATTGAAATATCATATGAAAATTTTTAATCATTATATAAATATAATATATATATTCATCATATATATTTATATTTATCCATAGAAGGTAGAAGTAGAACATTTAATAACACTATTCATGGAGATGGTAGGTCATTTGTATTCAAGAACATTATTTTCACTTCTTGATAGAAGGAATGAAAAAATATAAATAATATTTTTATTTTAAAAAATAATTATTATATTATATGTATAATATATATTCATTAAATAAATCCTTTTTTACAATCCACAATAAGAAAAAATCAAAAATGAGTCACATCACTTTGTGGAGGGGGAAGTCCACATGTACGCACTAGCAATGTTATCATATTCCAATGAATGATAAAATATGAAGGTATCTGTGATATTATAATTAAATAATCACAATTATTAAATTAAAATAATATATAAAAATCTAACTCATAATATGAAACATCCCTGGAATATGGTGATAGAAAATATATTTGGTCACTATGTGGAGGTGGTAGTCCACCTATATGCACGAGTGATACTTTCACTTCCCATTAGATAGAAAATATATGGAATAAGGGTTTTTAAATAGAAATAATTAAATTTAAGTATAATTAGGATACTTAATTTATTATTTTATGATGAATACCCCCGATTTAGAGGAGGTATATGAAAAATAAATTGAAAGAGATCGAGTAAGATGATTACCACTTCTTTGGTAGGCCTTATTTAGATCCTTTCATAAGGACCCTTGGATTGTTATTTTAAGAATATAAACCCATATAATTCATGTATAGGTATTTTTAGAACATATTTAGGTAGGTTTTTGTTGAGCTATGTGGATCAAAGTAGTGTAAATAAGAGAAATTAGGGGTGTCCTTTAATAAGGGATGAAAAGGACACCTATATAATTAATAAAAATATTTAAATATAATAAATTAAAATATAAGTAAAAGATAAAAAATGTGGCCAAAATTTGAAATATTATATTTTATATAGTTAAAACCCTTTATACAATAAAATTTTGATTTATTTAAGTGGTATTTTAAACCTTTTCTTTTGGTTTAACCCTTAGTTAACTAATTTTAACCTTAAGAGCGGAAACTAATTTTTCAATATTAAAGGATTATAATTATAATTATATGGTAAAACAAGGAAAATAAATTTCAAAGGGATGATATTTTATACAATTTATCATCTTACTTGTCCTATTAGAATTTTTTTACTATTTTAAAATAATTTTATAAAATATTATTTTTTGTAAATTATCATTAATGTCATTTTTGACACTATTCAACTTATTAGAATTTAAAGACATCAATATAAACAATAAATTCAAATATAAACTCTTAAAACACAAATTATACATTATTATTAACCATAAAATTAACTTCTAACCATAATTCATCCAAAAAATATTGTTTTTTATGTTTTTAAAGTTATTTCTTTGATTTTTATACTCATTGCATGAGCACTATGACAGTGTTGTATAAGAATTTAAAGTAATTATAAAATTAAAAAAATTTAATACAGTTAAAATTATAAAAATAAATTAATAATTATCAAAATAATCTTTTATAATCATTTATATTGTATATATATCCCTATGTGAACAAATAAAATGAATTAAATGCAAGAGAGTGACATTTTGAAATTTTATTTACATAAAATAATATAAATGTCATTATCAAGATAAAATAAAACTAAAATGACATATGTTAAATTTTTTGTGGAATATGCCCTAAATGATCCTATAAAATGAAATAAAGTCTAGTTTTGGGTTGATTTTGAGACCTTATCTCATGATTTTGACCCTCTTTTACACATTTTTCCTTAACCTTGGTAACAAATGTTTACCACATAAACTATTTAGAATGAACAAAAATAAAAGTTAAATAATTAAAAAATTTCAACATAATGATTATAAATATGGTATAAATATTTAAATATATAATCTCTATAAGTTTATGAAATCAATTTTAATATAAATTTGTATAATGCAATGAAAAAACAATTTTGAGAAATATGTGTCTTCTAGATAAAAATTAACTTATATAAAAATCAAGAATATTGTTGTTTCAAATATAATAAATTAGATTATTATTAATACAATAGATAATAAGTCACTTTAGTACAAAAATCCAAAATATAATGGGACTTTTAAATAAATCTATTTAATGAAAAGAATTGAGATAATTTGAAAAATCGGTATTTTTCACTATTCATCGAAAACTCAATTATTTTAGAAAAATCCTAAAAATTAACTATAAGTTAATTTTTATATAAATATTTATAAATTCATTTTCAAATTATTAGATAAAATTTCTATAATATTCATAAATTAATTATAATTTTCTGGCAAAAAATGAAACAAAAATCACTTTTGATGAAAATGAATTTTTGAAGTATACAATGACTTCACTAAAAAATATAAGGACACCATTAAACTTAGAGTACCATGATTCTCCTAGAAATTACTTAACTTTATCTGGGAAGATTTGAGTGGAAAATTTATTTTGCGGACTTTTTGATAAAAATAATAAAAGAATTTAAAAGAATTATTTTACTTCTTTCTCATAGTTGAGTGGAAGACGACGACGTTGTGGCGCAATAATGAGGAAGAGACAAGGCACATTAATGGAGAGGAAATAATGGATCATTTTAAATCATGATGTTGTTATATTAATGACCCATTAAATTTGGCACAATAAATGTGGCGAATTTAATGACCATCATTAATGGGTGCACTGTCACTGCGCTTTTGATTCCTTTTTCTAATTCCAACATGTTGGAGTTTAGGGGATTAAAAAATGCAGGGAAACCTATAAAAACTGCCATCATAATCCCTCTCTAATGAAGAATGATGAATGACGCGCTGGTGAGACTTTGTCTTCTTCAATACACCCTCGAAGAATGGAGTCGGTAGCGACATCGACCATCTTGAAAACCTTGAGGACGAACGTTTCAACATCGAACGTCAGTGGGGTAGGGGTTTGAGTTTTATTTAAAATTTCTTACCCATTTTTATTTTTCTACGAAACGATGAACACAGATCATCCAATGAATAGGTTCATCTATGATTTGTATGTTTATGCGCAAGGGTGACTTTATATGGGGTTTTTATTATCCGGGATTCAAACTTCGCCCAAATGGTTGAACATAAAATCCCCAGAACTTCCCATTGTTTAAAACTCTAATGTGGAGGGATCGAGCCGACACAAACAAGGCCTTAGAACCTTCTCCCCTGTGTTCTTAGTGTTCACATTCTCAAAATGATGGTAAGGGTGATTTAAGGTGTTCGCAGTGAAGAAGGCGAACTCCAGTGGACATAGACATAAGCGACGTGAATAATGGACCACCAGTGTGCATCCGGTGGTCCTTAGAAGGATCTTCTGCACGCAGCATCCACACACGGTGGTGGTTGCGCAAGGCAGAAACACATTCCAACTGTGTGTCGGTCAGTGAGATGAAGGGGCGTTGGCCACACTGACGGTCGGGTGGAGCAACACATCCATCGACGCACCACGGTGGTAGGATACCGTGACCATCAGGTCATGGCAGCGGAGGACGTAGTGCCAGGAGGGGCGTTGCGTGGATGGGTTCTATATGACCGGGCCACCCGGATGGCTGGAGGATCCATAATCTATCATCCGTGGATGGATGTGGAGACCCCGCGGCATCCCGCGGGGCAGAGGCGACCAGATGCGGATAGACATCGCGTCATGGCTGGGTGGTGCACTAGTGGCCGGTCCAGCAGCCAGACCCCACCTGTCGGTCTGGACCCACACTGGCAGTCCAGAACCGCACCCATCAGGGTGGACCTGCACCAGCAGGCCAAACACGCACCATTTGAACAGGGCCAGACTAGATCGGGTCGCTGGGCGACTCGTCGGGCTAGGGCCCTAGCGAAACCGGGCCCAGTGAGACCTATTGGGCCTGGCCCACTCCCCAGTCTAGACCAAAACAACCCCAAACTGCACTAGGTCAGGTCGAGTCTGTAAAAAAGAACCAAGGTACGAGGAACCCCTGGGCTGAGTTGGTCGGGTCGGTCTGACTGGGTCGGACCGGGTCCCGTCACAATCAGCCCCCTATTTACTAAAACACCTGTATCTTGCAAGCCGTGCATCGGATTGATGAGACGTTCATGGCGTTGGGACCCTCTTGATGAGGAGGATCTCTTGGAATTATTTTTGTGACTTTAATGGATGTCAAGATGTGATTAATAGCATGAGGAGTGGATCTCCTAAGCACGCCACATACGAAACCCTGTGTTTGGCTAATATCTGAAGACTACTCAACGACGGCCCAGTGGGAAGAAGATCTGTGTGACCTAGAAGGCCCACAATGGGGAGAGGCTTTGTGGGACTCAGAAAACCCATGGTAATCGATAGGATGAGTACCTTGGTTTAGCCAAGGTGGGAAGTGGCTCTGTGAGACCTGGTGGGCCCACACTAGGAAGCGTCTCTGTGTGACCCAACATACCCACGGTACTCATCAGGGATGAGTACCATGGTTTTCCAAGGTTAGTGGGAAGTGGCTCTGTGTGACTCAGTAGGCCCACTATACTCGATATAGGAGGAGTTCTACAACATCTTAGGAGTTCAACGATATGACTGGTGATGCTACTATCACTACCCTAGAATATACCTGCTGTGAGATGCATCTTTACGTTGTGATATGTGTTTGAGGTCTTTCTTGGTGGTATTACCTCTGTGATATTTTATTAGTGGTGTTTTACTTCGTGGATTACTGAGATACCTTTAGGGGTTTCGAGGTCCCTACTTAGTATTGTTATACTCAACCCTGCACTGGCTTCGCCTATATTTGTTGTGTCTGGTGCAGACGATCGACATTTCGACAGAGGTGCTCATGGGGATAGGACTGACGGATGCTACGATGGTGGACATGGCGGCCTAGAACTAGGTGGGTCTTAGTAGGACCTTGTGGGCCGGACATTCTAATTTGGATTCCATTAGCTTCACTACTCTCATGATTAGGTGGGTTTTTCCATATATGGCCATCAAAATTTCCTTTTTGTACTTTTCTGTTTTCAGTTCCTTGTTGGGTTTGTATTCTGGCCCACTTACTTTCACTTGTACTTGCACTAAACTTTGTTTTAATGGTATACATGTTCCCCCTTTTAGTGTGTTGGGATGTGGTTGGGCGTGTGTGTGTGTACAGGTTTAAAGGAAATGCATTCCCTTTTTTGGATATACCTTTCCGGTGCTAGTCTCCAGCCCCTGGCCGATGGAAGGTGGGATTGGGGTAGTCATGGAATGGGTCCTAGGGGATAGGTCATGAAAAAGTGGTATTAGAGGTCAATTGGTTCCCCCTCAAATACCACGAGTCTTTGCTTTGTTTTGGAGCAAGAGTGTTCACTATTGTGAGTCTGACCTTTAGATTCATGGAGTCCAGTTTTGGTGTGGCGGCTGACTTATCCATACACCGGGACCTTAAGTTATTATTTTCCTCTCAATAAATGAAAACACCAGTTGCATTAGTTTCTCTTTATTTTGAATAAAAGTTATCTCACCAGGTATAACCTTTTAACCATGGTATATCTTGATCTATCTGAGGATTCCTCCATGTGGACGACCAACCAGCATCCTAATACGAGGTTGTGAGGACCGCCCACCTAGTGACGATGCGTCCGTTCAAGGAATAGTTCAAGAGATGGAACCATTGGGTGGTGCACCAGTGTTACCACCACCCGATGGTCAGTATCTACGGCCGACAGTTCCATTAGAGGATGTTCATAGGCTCAGTGCCTTGCATGAGCTTTAGAGACAGATACCTCCCTGGATTCAGAGAGAGGCAGATCCTTAGGTCGTTGAGGACTGGCTAGAGGTTGTGATATGGGTCTTTTTCTTCGTGAGGACACTGCCTGAACAAATGGAGATCTTGGCAGTGATCCTTATACAGGGCTCAGTAGGGAGATGATGGAGTTTCACCACCCAGAAACACGATGAGGTAACCCTCACCTGGACAGACACTGAATGGATTTTCCAGGAGGAGATTTTCCTTGTGACCTTGCACTCTGTGCACATTCAGGACCTTGTTCACCTTCAACAGGGCAGTATGATAGTGGCTGAGTACTCAGCCAAGTTCACCCAACTATCTCGCTACTCCGCATACATGGTACGAGACACTTTCTTCAGGGCTCGAGCCTTTGAGGAGGGAATCAGGCGAGAGATCAGGTCATCAGTGTTGTCTCTTAGCATCCCTACCCAGGCAGGGGTGCTAGACTGAGCCCTTCTTGTAGAGAGATTCTTGACAGAGGAGACGCCGACAGCTAGAGCTTCTAGTAGACCCCAGGAAGCGGAGTCTTCCACATGTAATAGACAGTAGACACATGGGTCCAAGCAGTCCAGGTCTTTCAGAGGATGACCCCATGACTAAGGGTCGGGAGTGTGGGGATTCTAATCCAGGGAGCCAGTAGGGAGACAGCTAGTGCTTCACGTGTGACGGGTGGGGACACACAGAGCATGACTGCTCGACCTGCCGTAAAGATGACCGGAAGATAGTCGAGGGGTTGCTGAGGTTGCGGCAGTAGTTCAAGAAAGGTGGTCCGTAGGGTGGTAGACATGGCAGGGGAGCTGGCTGAGCGGAATGTGGTGGGTGATGGTTTTAGGTGTTATGACCACCACCCATAGGTGCTCTACACCAACTTCAAGGATCAAGAGGGCATGGGTGAACTCAGCTCCAGAAAACAGAGGCTTATAACTACAGAGCTCTAGAGATGATATGAGTTACAATCTGTGTCTTCTTCACCCTAGATATTGTTCTTATAGACATAGTTTCTAGTCACTCCTTCTTTTCCACGACTCTCGTTCGAAGCTTAGAGATTCCGGTGTAGCCTTTGTCTCGATCGTTACGGCCAGAGACTCCTACGAAAGACAATTCGATGATTAAAAAATGGTTTCGGTAGTGTGAGATTACTCCATGAGGAGAGATCTTTATTTGAGATCTCTTGGTAGAGGCTTTTAGGGATTATGATGTCATCATGTGTATGGAGTAGTTATCCACAGTCCATGCTCAGATCGACTGTTTTAGGTGTATAGTGCGGTGTTTCTGTGGAGATGGAACCAGGTTTTCCTTCACCAGGGAGAAGAAAAACCTTACAGCACAGGACAGTCTTTCTCAAATGAGGGTGCAACCGATCAATTTCCATTTGGGTAGCCTCACCCTCAGTATAGTGGATGAGAGGTGTTTGAGATTTCCTACAGTGGTGGATGAGTATGAGGGTGTTTTTTCTGAGGATGTTCAAGGACTACCTCATCACAGAAAGGTATACTTTTACATCGACCTATACCCCAAGATGGCACAGATATCCACACCATCATAACAGATGGCTCCCGTAAAGCTTTGCGAGTTGAGGGTATAGCTAGAGGACTTGTAGGAAAATGGGTTTATAAGGCCCAGCATTTCACCATGGGAATCCCCAGTGCTTTTTTCCAAGAAAGGCAGACGGGAGTTTGAGGTTGTGTCTAGAGTTCCAGTTCCTAAACCAAGTAAGCATAAAGAAAAATTATCCACTTCTGAGAATTGATGACCTCTTCGACTAGTAGAAGTGAGAGAAGTGGTTCTCAAAAATAAACCTCAGATCAGGCTATCACTAGCTTCGAGTACGGTATGAGGATGTACTAAAGACATCCTTCAGGTTCCGGTATGAACACCATGAGTTCATGGTGATGAATTTTGTCATGACCAACACCCCAATAGTGTTCATGGGCCTCATGTACAAGATCATCTAGCCTTAACTTGATCGGTACATCATGGCTTTCATCAATGAAATCCTGGTGTACTCAGTGTCGGCGGAGGAGCATGCTACACACCTATGGATATTTTTTGATACAATCTTAGAGAACCAGCGTTATGGAAAGCTCTCAAAGTATCAATTTTGGATTTGGTAAGTCCACTTTCTGGGACATGTCATCTCAGAGGCTAGAGTTTCTATGGATCCGGTGAATATAGAGGTGGTTCTTACTTGGGATCTGCCCAGAAGCGTGACTAAGGTGCGAAGATTCTTGGGGTTTTTTGATTACTATCAGAGGTTCATGCATGACTTATCCAGAGTAGTAGAATCATTATCAGCTTTAACACAGAAGGGACATCACTTCATGTGGATGGAAAATGTCAGAAGAGTTTCTAGAAGCTGTGGCGGAGAATGAATAGCTCCTCCATATTGAGACTACCAAAGGAGGTAGTTGGGTTTGTAGTTTACTACGAAACATCAGGGACTAGGTTGGGTTTTTTCCTAATGCAGGAGAAATAATTTATCACCTATGGATCATGATAGTTGAGGCAGAATTAGCATAACTATTTGACCCATGACCTGGAGTTAGAAGCATTGGTCTTTGTCTTGAAGATGTGGTGGAACTACTTGAAGGGTGATCAGTTTATAGTTTACACTGACTATAAGAGTCTCAGATATATCTTCTTCCAGAAGGACCTGAACTGGATACAACAATGATGGCTAGAGTTTCTCTAGGACTATGAATTTGAGATAGTCTATACTCCTGGAAAGAGTAACATTGTGGCTGACGCACTCGGCAGAAGGACCGGTTTGCAACTATTGAGTGAGGTGACATAGCATATTTCTGTGATGAAAATATCCTCTGTGGATGATTATGGATGAGATTAGCTTTAATCGATGACTGTTACCCCCCCCCCCCACCCACTCTTATAGCGAGTCATGGGGCACAGCTGATGGATGTTAATTATGAGGCCTGACGTGCTCAGTTATCCTTAGGATGAGCTCCTGATGGATTTTCGATAGGTGGAGAGCATGTTATCCTTTTCAGGGGACACACTTTTGTACCAGTGACATTGTGGGAGGATTTGTTGAGGGATTTCCATATGTCCCCTTTGTTAGTACATCCCAGAGTGGCGAAGATGTATGAGGACCTATGATGTTAGTACTGGTGGTCGGGAATGAAAAGAGTAGTGGCCGATTTCATTTCAAGATGCCTCACTTGTCAGCAAGTGAAGGTTGAGAATCATGTTTTAGAAGGATTGACCCATACACTTGAATTACCAAAGTGTAAATGGGATTGTATCATGATGGACTTTAGGACAGGGTTAACATATACATCTAGGGTCCATGACTCTATTTGGGTGATCATTGACTGAATGACCAAGTAGACTCACTTCCTACCAATTCAGAAGTAGGGACCGGTAGAGGGCTTAAGACTCCTCTATGTCTAGGATATAGTGTAGATTCATAGGGTACCTTTGAAGAACATCTTAAAATGTGATGCACGCTTAACATCCTAGCTATGGAAGGGATTAAAAGTGGCGTTCGGGACTCAACTGCGCTTAAGCATAGATTTTCATCCCCAGGAAATTGGTCAGATATAACGGACCATATAGACCTTGTAGGACATGCTTCATGCTTTCTTCCATGACTTTGGTCATAGTTGGGGGGGACCACATGCCCTTAGTGGAGTTCTCATAAAACAAAAGTTATCACTACACCATCGGCATGGAACCATTTGAGGCCTTGTATGGGTGGCCTTATAGATCACCCATATGTTGGACATACTTAAGGGAGTCGAAACTCATGGGTCCAGATTTGATATGGGATACAACTGAGAAGCTGCAGATTATCCATGAGTGGATGAGGACTACACAAAGTAGGCATAAGTCTTATATCGATAGGAGATGGAGACCATTGTAGTTTTAGGAGGGAGACCATGTATTCCTTCGGGTCTCACCTCGACGAGGATTGCGGAGATTTGGTCAGGGTGGAAAGTTATCTCCAAGGTTAATCAGACCATTTTATATCCTAATAAGATTTGACGAGGTGGCTTACCACCTAGCACTTCCCCCACAGATGCACTGGGTGCATGAAATTTTACACCTGTTGCTGCTAAGGAGGTACGTGAACGATCCATCGCACGTCATCGGTTGGGGGGAGATGGACATTAATGACAGGGTGGAATTTGTGGAGTTCTTGGTGGAGTTAAAGGATTGACATGATAGGGTCCTACAAGGGTGGTTTATCCCTCTAGTGAGAGTTCGATGGAAGCACATGTGTGTTCAGGAGAGTACATGAGAGTGGGAGGCTCAGATTCATGCTCAGTACCCCCATCTATTTGATTAGTTTTTATTTTGGATTTTGGGTACGTGAATACCTATGGTGGGGAGAATGTAATGTCTCAGAAATTCCATGTAATTTTTTTAATTAAATAGATTTATTCTGATAACACTCGCTCGGACAACACATGATTTTGAGGCCCAGAGAGCTCCAAATGGAATTTTGAACTTTTTTTTATGGAATGTTTAGCAAAGGCGCAAGCAGGTTTTTCTAACTTTTGAGCCGGTGCTCGGATTGAAAATCCGAGTACACCGTTGAACTCAAGGCACTAGTATTCACCTATAAATGACTTAACTTTAGCCGGAAAGGGCCAATAGGAAAAGTTATTTGTTGGAATTTTCGAGAAAAATAATAAAATAATATAAAAATAATTATTTTATTTTATTTGTCTCATAGTTGAGTGTCAAACAGAGATGCTGTGGTGCAACAACGAGGTGGCAACAAGGTGCATTAATAGAGGGGGAATAATGAATCATTTGAAACTATGAAACTATTACCTTAATAACCAATTAAATGTTACTAATTAAATATTGATAATTTAATGAGCATCATTAATGGGCGCAGCGTCATTGCGCTTTTGATTCCTTTTTATAATTCCAATGTGTTGGAGTTTAGAGGATTATCAAACACTGGGAAACCTCTGATGCATCACCAGTGGAATCCCTCTCCAACAAATAATGATGTGCCGAAAAGACTTCATCATCTTCAACACACCCTTGAAGAACAGATCCAGAAGCGGCATCGATAATCTTGAAAAATTCGAGGATGAACACTTCAACATTGAACGTCAACAAGGTAGGGGTTTGAGTTTTATTTCAAGGTTCTTTCCCGATCTTCATTTTCTAAGAAACAAAAAACACAGACCAACTAACAAACTGGTTGATTAGTGATCTATATGTTTATGTGGGAGGGTGACTTTATTTTGGGTTTTTGTTATACGGGATTCAAACATGGCACAAATAGTTGAACTTCAAATCCCCAGACCATCCCCTTGTTTAAACCTCTAACGCAGAGGGCCTGGGCTGACACGAATGAGGCCCGAGCACCTCCGCTCATGTGTTCTTGGTGGTTACATTCTCAAAACGATGGAAAGGGTGATTTAAGGCCTTCGTAGTGAAGAAGGAAAACTCCAAAGGCCATAGACAGATGTGACATGAAGAATGGACCACCGGTGCGCGTCCGGTGGTCTGCCGAATGATCTTTCACTACACCGGTGGCAGTGGCGGTGGCTGCATGTGGCAGCGGTAGTGGCATGTGCCAGCTGAATGCCAGTCAGTGGGAAATAGGGTCGTCGACCATGCCGACGGTTGTGTGGATTAGTGCACCCATCGGTGTTCCACAATGGATAGATACCACGACCATCAGGTCACGACAGCAAAGGATATGGTTCTAGGTAGGGCTCCATGTAGAGGGGTGGCCCGTGATCGGGCCACCCAGCTAGTTGGAGGACTCGTGGTCCGTCGACCGTGGCTAGAGGTGGAGACCTCGTGGCATCCCATAGGGCATAGAGGATCAGACGTGGCTAGTCGCCACACCCCGGCTGGGCGGTGCACCACCAGCCGCTCCAGCGGCCGGTCCTCAGCTGACGGGATGAGCCCCCAATGGGTCGGGCCTATCCTACGCATAGCGGGTCGGGCTGGTCCTACACATAGATGGACGAAAATGCACCGACAGGTCGGACCTATTCCGACAGGCTAGACCCGCACCCTGCGGGCCTGAACCGCGTCGGTAGGCCAGACCCGAACCCTTCGAGACAAGCCAGACTAGACTATGTCGCCGGGAGAACTGGTGGGCTGGACCTCCGTCCAAACTAGACCTGACCTAGCAAGACCTATTGGGCTTGGACCATTAGATATGCCGGACCAAAACTACCCTGACACGCACCAGGTCAGGTCGATTCCATCAAAAATAATTGGGGTATAAGGAACCCCAGGACGTGTTGGTCGGGTCGTTCTAACAGGGTCGGACCGGGCCCCGTTGTAATTGGCCCCCTATTTACTAAAATGCATGTATCTTGCAAACCGTGAGTACGATTGATGATCCATTCATGGTGATGGGACCTTGTTGATGAGGTGGAGTTTTTGGAATGCTTTGTGGTGACTTTCATGGATGTAAATTTGCAAAGAATTGATTGAGGAGCGGTTTTACCAAGCGCTCCATGTATGAAACCCTATGGTTGGCTGAGACCTTAAGATTTCTTGACAACAACCCAGTGGGAAGAAGATCTGTGTGACCGGGTTGGACCATAGTGGGGAGCGGCTCTATGTGACCCAGTAGACCCATGGTACTCGACATGAGGAGTACCTCTGTTCGGCCAAGGTGGAAAGTGGTTCTGTGTGACCTAACAGACGCACGGTGGGGAGTGTCTCTGTGTGACCCAACATACTCATGGTAGTCATCAGGGATGACTACCACAATAGTCCAAGGTTAGTGGGGAGTGCCTCTTTGTGACCCGGAATGACCACTATACTCAATAGAGGAGGATTTATTCAGTAGCCAATGATTTTGATGATATGACTAATGATGCTACTATCACTACCCTAGAATATACCTGGTGTGAGATGTGTCTTTACTTTGTGCTATGTGGTTGAGATCTTGCTTGGTGGTATTACCTATATGGTATTTACATTGTGGTTTTTTTCTTCTTGGATCATTGAGAGACCTTTGGGAGTCTCGGGGTCCCTACTGATTATTGTTATTATCACCCCTGCACCGGCTTCGCCTGCACGAGTTGTGTCTGGTGCAGATGATCGACATTTCGACAGAGGTGCTCAGGGGGACGGGACTGACGAACGCTACAAAAGTGGACTTGGTGGCCTAGGACCCAGTGAGGCCCAGTAGTACTGAGCAGGCATGACATACTACTTAGGCTTCTAGTAGCTTCACTACTCTCACGATCAGGTAGGGTGTTCCGCTGGATGGCCATTACAGTTTCTTTTTTGTACTTTGCTGTTTTCAGTTCCTTGTTGGGTTTTTATTCTAGCTCACTTACTTCCACTTGTACTTACACTCATCTTTGTTTTAGTGGTATACTTGTTTTCCCTTTTAGTGTGTTGGTATATGATTGGGTGTGTGTGTTTACAGGTTTAAAGGCAATGCCTTCCCTTTTTAGATATGCCTTTCCAGTGCTAGACATCAGCCCCTGGTCTATGGAAGGTGGGCTTGGGGTAGTCACGGCATGGGCCCTAGGGGACGGGTCATGATTTCTTATTTATTAAGAACTAATAAATAAATAAATATATTTTAGTACCATTATAAATAAATTTCATAATTAAGCTATTAATAACCACCAATTCAATGACTAGGTTAAACTGTCACATTTAAATAACAATATTTTTATAATATATCTCAGTTTTATTAGATTTTTTTGTTCCATGTCACGCAAGATCTCGAGATTATTATAATTTTAAAGTAATTTTTATTTTTATAAATTATACCCCTATTAATATTAATGTTTCCTTAAAATTATATCACTTAGATTTAAGAAAATAAAGATTTATCTAATTCATCGTATCCTTTGGTTACCAAGTAACTTCTTCTAATTTTGGATTCCTCCATAGAACTTTAACAAGATGATTATTATTATTCAACAGTAATTAATCTCTATTATCCAATATTTCTAAAAGTTTTTCTTTATAGTAAATATCATGATCTATGGGAAAAACATCTACATTTAGTACAAGTGAAGGATCAAGTATGTACTTTCTCAAGAGAGATACATGGAACACATTTTAAACTTGATAGAGGTTCTGTGAAAGTGCCAAGAAATAAGATAACATCCCTAATAGATTAATAATATTGATTAAAAAATATATCTTGGTCTCAAATTTACCATCTCTATGAATCTCATAACCTTCTACATAAATAAATCCATATGAATACCTTCTCTCTAACTTGAAATTCCAAAATTTTACTATGATTTTCAACACAACTTGTCTATAAAATATGAGCTTCCTAGATGTGATGCTAAATGGATCTTACTTTATCTACCATTTACTTACCTAACTTAGGTCCCAATATATTTATTTATATAACTTCATCCAAGAATGTTTTATTTATACACTTCATTTCATAGATTCTTCAAAAACAACCATATGAATGATCATGTGAAATTTATTATTGTAAGAAAACTCAACAAGAGAAAGGTGTTGATACTAATAACATTTAAAATTCATATAACAAGACCATATAATATCCTATAGGGTTTTAATGGTTCTATCAGAATGGCCACTAGTCTGAGTACGATAAGTAGTTATGAAACACAACTCTGAATCTAGATCTTGTTGAATACTTCTCCAAAACTTCAAGGTAATGCTCAGACCCCAATTAGATAAAATATAATGAGGTACTCCATAAAACCCTAAAATTTTATTAATGTATATTCAGGAAAGATGATCAATATATAAATAATCTCTAATATAAATGATGTTTTATGACTTTATATGGTGGTTTACTATAACCCAAATAGCATTATAGACTTTAGATGATTTTTGGAGCCTAAGGAAAATATCCATGGTGAAAATTTTCCATTTCCATTCTCATATGGGTAATAGTTGTAACATGACCTTAGAGTTATGTCTCTTATCCTTAAATTATTGACAAACTAAGAACCAAGATATATAATCTACAATATATCTCTTCATATTTTCCCACTAGATATACTCTTTAATATCTCCATATATATTTTTTTACTTCCAGGATGAATATAGAATGAATAACTATGATTTTTATCCAATATGACCTTCTTCAAATATAGTATGGATGGAAGACATACGTGGTTATTAAACCTTACCATTTCACCATAATCAAGGTTTAATTCATGACCATTTCAAACCTTATTTAATATCTCTATATATTCTCTCTGGGCCTCTTTAATTTTCATATGGATAGATGGTTTAATGCTAATTTGATAAAGATAAGAATTATCCCCTTCCTTGACGATTTCAAGGTCTATATTTTGAAAAGCTTAAAATATATACACTTTTTTTTATCCTCATCATAGATAAGCTATTATGATCATTTTGACTCAGGGAATCTTCCACATTATTCAATTTACCAGGGTGGTAATGTATTGAGAAGTCATAATATTTAATCAACTCAAGACATATTCTCTAGATTTTAATATTTATAAGTGAATATTTAATTAAGATTTTTATAATTAGTATATATATCCGACCTGTCTCCATAAATATAATGCCACTATATATTTAATGAAAAAAATACCATAGCTAAATCCAAATCAAGAGTTGTCTAATTTTTCTCATGAACCTACAATTGTCATGAGACATAAGCTATAACTATATCATTATTCATGAGGATTCATATCAATTCCGTCTTTGATACATCACTATAAATCAAAAACTCTTCTCTTATATAGGTTTGTGTGATCATAGGTGCATTGACTATCCTTTTCTTTAGTTCCATTGGAGTTAATTTTTTTATTAGATTATACATTAATGGGAAATTCTCTACATATCATTTATAATATACATACAATCCAAGAAAAATATATATCTAAGTCATTTTGGTTCAACTGTCCCAATGTTCCATAGCTTCTATATTTGATGGATCCACTGATATACCCTCACATTAGATTATATGAACCAAAAACGAAAATTTTTTAAGAGAAAATTCACTCTTGTTAAATTTTTCATACAACTTGTCCTTCCTTAATTTATTAAAAACATACATCAAGTTGTCTTAATTATCTTAATTTATCTTTGTAATATATAATAATACCATCTATAAATACTACCTCAATATAATCAAGGTAATATATAAATACACTATTCACTGAATATATAAAGATAGTGGGAAAATTAGTAAGAAAAAATGGAAGAACTATAAATTCATAGTGTGCATACCTCATATATAAGGATATCTTGGGTATGATGTCACTTTTTAACACCAACTTATAGTATCTAGATTAAATATCAATAATATAAAAATATAAATCTTTACATAATTGATTAAAAAAATCATCAATATAGGTAAGAGGATACTTATTATTTATTGTGATATTTTTATGTTCCTGATAACCAATGTAGATTCACATTGATCTGTAATTTTTATTAACAAGAATAAAAAGTACACTCAATGGTTACACACTTGTCCAAATGAATCACTTATCATGATTATCCTAGAGTTTATTCATTAATTCATGCAACTAAATATGGTATATTCAATAAGGATTATTTTAAATAGGTGTAGAACCATATATTTTTTCTATTGAAAAATAAACATTGTGATTTGGGGAAGACTAGGAATCTCATTGGGAAAAGAATCAAAAAACTGACATAAAATTGGCATTTCTTAGATGTTGAGTTTTCCCCTAACCATATGATATAAACACCTCTTTTTAATAGTAATCAAGACCCATATAATGTATTTAATTTCCATTATAATTTCATATTTATTATCGCATAAATATACGATCAAAATTTATATTGGAAAATAAAAAATGAATTCCCTTCCTCAACAATTGATATGGGATTTATCTAATGAAATAAAATATATTACTTAGATAACATCAAATTAAACTAGTGTGAAAATAATGAGATTTTCAGGAAGTCACATTCCCAAAAATTACAATCAAATAAGGTTCATATACTTGAGATTGGATCATCATACTGTTAAGAGTTTTCACATCTTACATAACTTCTAATAATTGAGGTTATGAATGAACATCCCCATAATTTTTTTGGATATAAATTAATTCATATGATTAATCTCAAATAAGATAATTTAATATTTTATCATTTCTATCACCAATTCAACTTCATTGTTCTTTTTTTATTACCTTACAAAAACCAAAAGGTTTAGTGTGTCCCTCAAGCACCGTTAACCAGATTTCGAAATCATGCAATCAGGAAAAGCATCTATATGATTTGTAAATCATGACACCTTCTTTTCAATCTATAAAAACATAGGCTTAACCTTGGTCATACATGATTAACACCTATTTAATTCCATCATAGTGGTTTATAAAGAAAACATAAATTAACCCATCGATATCCCTTGGTAGTTTCAAACTAGGTGCACATTAAGGGCACACTCACTATCCAATAGAATGATGGCTATGATATAATTGACCAACTATTTTCAGGGATTTTACCCCTATATACATCTCTATAAGAAACCAAATCCATTTTTAGTATATAGATATGGATGTTTTACTTGAAAAATCACAATCCTTTCATTACCATAACATAATATGTTCTTCTATACATAGTATTATCCTATGGGTTCTCACTAATGTTTTCTCATCTGAGATTCCAAAGGTAACTAAACATTGCTCTGATGTTAACTATAATGACTCATACATTTCGTACATAAATATTTATTCCTATTATATGAATATTCAAGTATGTAACATTATGATACATTCCAAAATAATATAGTTTTTGTGTATTTAGGAACATGGACACATAAACAACTTGTTCGTAATATATCAACATTATCTCCCACTATTTTCATCTTAAATAACACCCTTCATAATCATATATTATTTAAAAACTTTATGCATAAAATAGGGAAAGGAAACATAATAAAGGGTGAGATGAGATGTTCCATAAAGGTAAATAGGTAAAATATCAATGATCACTTAAACATAACAAGATCATAAGGGTATTATAAATTTATCTTTAGATTTGAAAATAATACCCAAAATATTATATATCATAATATTGATTCATGGAAGAAATATTGGTAGTTTATAAGACATGAATCTGAAACGAATCAAAGAAAATGAGTAATGGGAACACAATATTGGCATAAGAATTAAGTTTATGGCATACACATTCATATATAAAATCATTTCCTTAGTTAAGGGACACTTCCAATACTATCATAGTGGTCTGGGTTCACTCCCTAATCCATTATATCCCTATTCAAGGTCCACTCCTAAGACTATCATGGTGGATAGAGTCTCTAACTAAACCTGGTTCAATCCCCATTATAGTCTACATTATCTCATGTGATATCCATATTTTCCCAATGCATTAGAGGGATATAGAATTTTGGCCCCACACATAACATAATGAAAATCTTACATATGTGTACCACAATATCATAAAAATTCATCATATCATAAACATTTAAAGGAAATTGGTTTTAAAAATATTTCATCATTTCATCATAGCATGTACCATTAAAAATAAAAGGATTTTATAAGGGTTTCGTCATAAATTAATTAACCCATGGGAGAAAATGGGTTTCTAATTATCATCCTTAAATCATCATCATCATATATCATCCAAATAATTAAATTGGATGGTATAATTAGATCGTATCCCTAGAAAATAATAAGTAACATCGAAGTATGTTATCATAAACGAAAAATTCCATTAAAATATCACTAAATTATATCTTGAGGAAAATAAAATTTTGACATTGAAAAACAAACATTTAAAATATAATATTTTCAATATATTAAGGAAAACATTTTAATTGAAAAATAATCATGTAAAATTTTAAAATAATCTTCAAAATATTGATTAGTTGTTACAATGGTAAATTATGTTCATGTAGTATATGTTAAAACAATGATTTCATTCACATTTTTGGTAAAAAGTAAAAAGTTACTCATCTAGAAAATGTAAAGAAGATTCATTTACATTTTTTTTTAAAATTATATAATCAATAAAAATGAAATTAAAATCATATTATAATATAAAATGCATTATTAGAAACCTTTTTAAAAAACATTAATATGGAAGAAAAGGGATTTTTGACTCAAGAGAGAAATAAATTAGGTTTTCCTAAAAAAACATTCCTTCATTCTCATGTGTTCTGAAATAGAGGAAAAAAATTAATCTCTATAAATTAATTCTATTCATGATATATGAGTCATAAAATTTCATTATTAGAAACTTAATCATAAAAAATCCCAATAAACAATGAAATTGTAACATAAATCCCTTACCTCAAGTTCAACTTGTTTCAAAATCTATCTGAAATATTATATAATAAATTTAAATTTAATATAATTATATAACATATTCATTTATATACATAAAATATAATTTATGATAAAATTTAAACATTTCAACACATATTTATTAATATAACTTTTTAAAGTCATAGTTTTTTAGTGTTAATTATTTTGTTTTTCATTTGAATTTTGGTTTGGTCGTTATAATACTTTTACTCTGATCATGGTTACATCACTAGTATAATGTTAATAATTATATAAATTTCATATATATTCACTATATATATATATATAGTGTGATCTATAAAAGGTAGATATAGAAAAAATGTATTACATCATTCATGGAGGCAGTATATCAAACATACACAGGAACATTGTTTTTAGTTTTTGACGGATGAAAAAAAGGAATGGAAAAAAATTATTCACCTTGAAAAAAACATCATTATATAATATATCATATATATTCATGAAATATATACTTTTTACCATTCATATAAAATGGAAATGAAAAACAAATTTCATCATTTCATGCACGTGGTATTCGACACATACACACAAGCGACGTTATCATCTTCTCAAGGATGGGAATTTAAGAAGGTAGATATGATATTATAATTCAAGAATCATAAAAATTTACTAAATAAAAAATAAAAATCATAAACCCATTATAAAAACCATCCATGAATTATGGTTATGGAAGATGAATTTTATCATTATGTGGAGGCGATAGTCCACACATACACATGAGTCATACTTTTATTTCTCAATTGATGGAAAAGAGGGTGAACAAATGTGGTTCCATAATCATAATAAAATTTTAGTAAATTTAGGATACTGAATTTATTATTTAATTATTAATACAATATATTTAGAATATTTAGAAGAAAAAATAAATTGAAAGAGGTCAAGTAGGATGATTACATATTCTTTCGTATACCTCCTTTGGATCATTTCATAAAGAAAACCGGTTTAAAAATTTTAGAAGAAAAAAATATTTAATTAATATTTAAGGATGTTTATAAGATAATTGGTAATTTTTTGGTTGAACTATATGGCTCATCAGTTAAAGGAGGGTTGTCCTATTTTAAGGGAGGGAAATGACACTTATGGAATTAATAAGAATAATTGAAAATAATAAACTCATTTTCATGTGAAAGTGGAACCATGTAAAAATAATTTCAAATATAATATATGATATGGTTTAAATACCTTAAAGTAGTAAAATTTAGACTGGTTTTATGGTTTTTTATCATATATTTTGGTTTAACCCCTTAGTTAACAAATTTTAACCTTAACTTTGGTAACAACTTTTTCAATATTAGTTGGTTATAATTTTACATATAAGGTATAAATTATATCATAAATTTATAAGGTATGATATTTATGACCATTTATAATATTATTTTTTTTCTATATTTTTATAATTTTAAAATAATTTAACAAAATACTATTTTTTATAAAATATTGTTAATGACATTTTTCAAACTATTCATTTAATTTGAATTTAAAAACTTTAAGATATCAAAGGAATTAGAATATAAAAACATTAACCATAAATTATAAATTTTTATTAAATATATAATTCATGTGTAACCATAATTAATCCAAAAAAAAATATTTTTTATGTTTTTAAATTCATTTACATTGATTTTTTACTGCTTGCACAAGCACTGTGTCATCCCTGTGTGAGAATTTAAGGTAATTATAACATTAATATTATTTAAAAAATCATAAAAAAATTAATAAAGTTAAACTAATCTTTTATATTTTTTTAATAACATATTTTTATCTCTATTAGAACATATAAAGGGAATTAAATGCAAGAAAGTGACATTTTGGAATTTTCTATACTTTAAATAATATAAAGGTCGTTATCAAGGGAAAATGGAACCAAAATTCCATATATTAGAATTTGGATTGGATATGGTCTAATATATCTTATAAAATGATATAAAATCATGTAATGGGCTAATATTGAAGCCTTATTTAATGGTTCTAATAGTTTTTTCCCCATTTTACCCTTATTGAGGTGACAAATATTTACCACGATTACTATTCATAATAACAAAAAATAAGAGGCCCTATTTAACAAATTTTAACCACATAATTTCTAATATGGTATCAATATTTACATATTCAATCTTTATAAGTTATAAAAAATCAATTTTAATATAAATGTTACAATTGAAATGAAAAATAATTTTTAGAGAAAATGTATTTTTAATAAAAAAATTAACTTATATCAAAATAATGAATATTACTGATTCAAATGGAATTAATTATATTATTATAAATCAAATTGATTATTTGTCACTTTAATATCAAATCCAAAAATATAATGGTACTTTTAAATGACTCCATTTTATGAAAATCAATGACAATATTTGAAAAAAAGGTATCTTTCACTATTCATTGAAAAATAAAATATTTTAGAATAACCCAAAACCCTTTCCCTAAGTTATTTTAGATAAAATGATCTTAAAAATTATTTTCCTTTTATTAAATAAAATTTCTAATATTTCTAAAATTAAATATAATTTCCATGAAAAAATGAAATAAAAATCATTTTTGAAGCCTAACATGACTTCACTAAAAAAATTCAGTTCATATTTATTAGAAATTAACAAATAAATTTTTATTAATGATATAAATTATAAATATATTTCATAATGAGTTTAATAATATTCATACATTCTAATTCAACTGCTATGTTATAACGGTCACATTTAAATAATAATATTTGTTTAATATATATCAATTATCTTAAATATCAATATTAAATATTAAGCAAGATTTTGAGAAAATTATAATTTTAAAATAATTATATGGGATTTTATAGTTCATGCTCATAGATATCAACACCCAAACTATGTTCATCAAATCGTCCTAAGAAAGTAGCATCATTTCTGAATTTACTCTTAGGTCATACACTTGTGTAATAAGGGGTTATGTTTCTAGAGCCCTTTAGTATGCATTTTGATATTTTATAATTAATAAAATAATGAATATATTTCATCCAAATCATTTTTGTAACCATTTTCTAAAAAAACCACTTTTTGTATTAGTGGGAACCTCACAACCACAATTCCTCCAAAATAAAGAATCCAACCCAATTACAAAACCCTATAAAGAGAAAGTCAAATAAAAAAATAAGAAATAAGAAATATCAATCCAAATGAAACCAAATGACAACACCCCAAAACACCAGTAAATATTAAAAATTCAAAGTTAAAATGAAAACCAAGCACTGTCACACCACCTCAGGAGCAAACATCACATGGGCAGATGAAACCTTGCTGTCACCTCGAGCCAACCGCAAACCATCAATACTTCCAATGGCCACAAATCACCTTTCAAGATTCAAATTTCAAAATGAAATCACCATCTTCATCATCAAATACCAACTTCAAGAGATGGCCTCAACCAGCACCGCTGCTGGCAACAAAATCACATCGCCTTGCCATTCTCAAACTGTCATCTTGGGCATCTCGAGCCAATATCGTGATCCCAGAAGCACCTTTGAAATGATGAAAAACACGGAAGGAACATCCATAAAAATAGAACCTAAACATAGACAAGTGATACAACCAACGAAGATGTGACACCGAGGACCTCATCAACCACTCAATGATCACCTCCTAGAACTTCCTACAAACCACAACTCTAGACCGACTAGGAGAGGAGATCTGGAATTCTGAAGCCAAGGAAGATCAGAAGTATCTGATACATCAACAATGAGACATCACCCATGCTATGAATCAATCTATATTGAACCGCCTCAATTCACGAATATTGAGCAACGACCCTCCTTAATCCACACCCCTGACCATCTTCACCTTTTCCATCTCCACTTTCCAGCGAGAAGCGACCATCAATCATCCCATATAACTTCAAATCACATCACCAAAGACACCATTAACCTAAACATCACCATATCACCTTTGAATAAAACCGAACTCCACATCCATCATTTAGGTCTCAAAATAATGATTATATTTATCCCTTTTAATTATTAATATATATATATATATATATATATATGAATATATAATTTTTTTGGGAAAAAAATTATTTTGATATAAAGAAACCAAAATAGTATTTTTGTGTAATATATATAGTTTAAATCAAAAAACTCTTTTTAATAAATCCAAGAGTTTTCAAATAAATTTTATTTTCATAAAAAAGTTTTATTAAATAATATATATTTAAAAATAAATGATAATATAATTCAATGAACTCCCATACAATTTTTATATGAATTATAATGTTGTTTGTGACGTGAAGACAAGTATTTATAAATAAATAATGGGTTTTATTTAAAAATATAAATTATAATATTTAGAAAATTATTTTTGGTAAAAAATCATTTTTTAAATCAGCATGGTGAAATTAGTCAATTTATATTTTTTCTAAAAAATTATGATTTTCTAATTTTTGGGTAAAAATTAAATAAGGTATTAACATATAGAATGTATTATGACATCATAATAGCCCAAAAATGATGTAATAAACACTATAAAATTCATCCACAAAAAAATACAATTTACCTATAAAATAATATGTTTTAGAAGTTATTTTATTAATTTAAAAAACTTATAATGAATCCTCTAAAACCAATATTATATTTTAAGGTTTTAAAAAAAATATTTTTAAACATGACTCACCTAGACATGGTGAATTGTATTTTTTTTAATGAGTTTGGTTCTTAGTCTGAAAATATATTAGAAACCAATCCTGTTTGGAAGATACCATGGGAAGGTATTTTTTTTTGATTATTTTGTTACATATACTTAAAACCTTTATTTAGAAATTAATAAAGAATTATCCTATCTTTTTCTATAAATACCAACACAACCTCCCATTATTCTTCACTAAAAACACACTGAACATGTGTTTACTCCCCCTATCACTCTTTTAATCCCTTCCAAGGTGTTACCATGCTTATATAAATCTCCTCCCCTGCTTTTAGAGGCAATCTATCAAGTAAGGGATTCTCTTCCTCTTCCTATTTATTCAAGTACATTCTTTATATTAATAATTTTTACTTCCAATTTATTATGTTGATATATGTTTTTAAATATTACTTTACTATCCTTATGAATATTAATTAATGGGAGACCACCTTTGACACGAATTAATCTAAACCATTAACCATTTTTTCACCCATTATGCTACCGAAATTATTCCTTAGTTTTCCTTGTAAATTTTTGTTGTTGTGAATACTTGTCCTCATTTCCACTCAATGTTATTCACCTATATGTACCTATCATTAATTGACTAGGTAATTCAATTTATGTAACCTATACTTCATAATAATTAGATAAAAAATAATAAAGGTGCTTTTTTTTCTATGGTCTATATGGCACACAAATGAATGTACATAAAATGAATGTGACATGTTATCCTGAGATTATATATCCTTCCAAAGAATTGGGTATTTTTTTTATCACATGAGATACCATGTATGGTGCATATATGATTATCCTAAGAACACTATGTTGCGATGTATCATTTTTTATCCTTGATTTATTCTTTTGAAGTCATGTTCTATGTGGTTTCCAAATTCCTATAATTCCATGTTGTTATCATCATTTATTATTATTTGTTGTTCATGATTATGAATCTCATATTTTTCATGTTTTTTATTCCCATTGACACAAATATACTTCTTTACATCATTATATGCTTTTATTATTACCATACTAGTCTTTATATCTAACCTCTTCCTTAGGTAAATCCTCATATTGTCCTATATAGATTTAAAAGGCCAATGAAATTTAAGGGAATGTTATTGAGTTTTTAAATAATTTTATTGTATCCCTATTTTCAAGTTATAATGATATGTATATAATTTATCAAATACACTATGCCTCATGATTTTATTGGATTTTTTTTGTGTATCTTAATTTAATAGATCATGAAATAAAGTATAAAATATATAGGTTTTACAAGATAGTATCAAAGCAGGGTCTAGTTAAATTTTGGTATTAGGATTATAAAACCTTAGTGAAAGCCTTAGGGATAATACTAGACATATGAAAACATCACTAAATTTCAGTAAAGTATAGAGATATTTTTTCCCTTGAAACAAAATATCTATCTAGATACTATAATTGGGTGTCTCTCTAGAACAGATGTACCTAGGGGTAATAACCCTAGAAGGCTTGTTGGGTATTAGCTTGAACTGTACCTAGTGAATGAAAAATATATATTTCTTCACACCTAGTTTAACACTTCATGGGGATATTCTTTGGTATATTCATAATCAATTTACAAACCATTATGATGGGAAAACAATTTCCTTTGAAATTTAATTTTAGGAAATGAATTGTGAATAACTATTTAAAGACTCGAAAATTCCATGTATTTTTTTAATTAAATGGGAATTTTACGAGTCCTTGGAAATTAACAGCGCCTGATTCCATGGCCCATAGTTCCCAGAATGAATTTCTGAACTTTATTTTGGGTATGTTTAGTAAACGTGCAAGTGGGTTTTTCTAAATTTTTTACTGGTGCTCAGAATTAAAATCTGAGGGCACCTTTGAACTCACAGCGCCGGTATTCGCTTAAAGAGATCTTCACCTCAACCGTAGTAGATAAAGGGTGAAAGATTGAATTTTGGTATTTTTGTGGAAACAAAAATAAAATAAAACAAACTTTGAATTTATTTTATTTTTGTTGAAACTTCCCATGTGGAAGGTTTAAGAGGTGGGGACCACCATAAATAAACCCACCATGAGAGGTTATAGAGGTGGGGACCACCAGAACGAAACCTCCCATGAGAGGTTATGGTGGTGGGGACCACCCGAGACTAAAACCCCTTTGAACTTCCTTTTAAATGGTTGGATTCCTCTTAATCTCCCCTCACTTTATTGGTGTCACCCCCTTTAATTAATTATACCAACTCAATTAATTAATTAAACCAATTTAAAATTATGCCAAAATATTCTATAATGCTGGATAATTCATTTTTGGGGTGGATTGGGGGAAGGTTTTTGGCAAAGGATAAGGAGAGAGATTTTGGGAGAATTACAATTCTCTAATGAAGAACTTCTTCCACGAAGAACGCTCCTCCAATGAAGAACGCTCCTCCAATGAAGAACGCCGACACACGACTTCGACTTCTTCATCGGGACATCCTTCAACGTGGGATGTCTTCAATCAACGACCGTCCTTTCCTCCTCATCGACGTCAACAAACGAACGAGGTAGGGGTATGTTTTAATTTGATCAATGTTAATTTCCCTCTCACATTGAATCATCATTCCTTGAGTCGTATGCTACTGCCCTAATGCGGAGGGTACGAGCCAAACAAACATGTCCTGACCACTCCGCAAAATCTTTTGGATCTTTTGTGTGATCTTCACAATGGTGATGGCGACCAGTGTTGGCGGTTGGAACCTATGGAACTTGAGAACCACGACAAAGGTGATGAATGAAGGGAGGCTGGTCAAGCCGGCCGCCAGCGAAGGCACGACGCTCTACCGCCCCGTGACTTCTGCACCCCGTGGCACTCCGCCGCCCACGGCCTCCACCGCCCCATGGCCTCCATGCCCCACAATGCTCCACCGCTCATGGACTCTATTGCCCATGGCCTCTTCCGCCCCCACAACCTCCACGCCCCACGGCACCCGCGACCTCCACCGCCCCGCAGCACCCGTGGCCTCCATCGCCAAGCGGCACCCACGACCTCGCGACGCCCCAAGGAACCCGCGGCCTCCGCCGCCCTATGACACCTGCTGCCACCCGTGGCCTTCGCGGCACCCGTGCAGCCACTCCGCCGCCCTAGCCGGGTTTCCAGGTCGGCCCGCCCAACATGGGATAGACCGCCCAATGCGGGCCAGGTTGACCGAAACCGGGTCAGACTAGACTCGGACCCACTTCAACCCATTTACGCTCTTTTGGCTATAACATTGTCACCAGACATCCATTTGACAAACCTTCAGTGGGACTGGAAACCTTGGAGTGAGAAGGTCCATTTGGTATACCCCACTAAAGATTTGGATAAATTTGGGGAATGATCGGGTTGGATTGAGCATGAATCCAACCGGGCCCTCAGGACTTAAAGGCTAATAACTTACAGACCGGGCATCCGATTGATGCATCGTCTGTTGCATTGATACCCCTATGATGTGGTGGTAATTTGTGATACTATTTCTTGGGTCTTAGAGGCAGTTGGAGTATCGAATAGTGGCTTGTGGCAGGGACCCTCCCAGAGACAAGTGAGCGTAGTGCGGAAACCCTGTAGTTGGTTGTGATGTGAATAATGAAGAGTGATCCTGTGTGGGTCAGCACCTAGAAATCCTGTGTGGGTCAGCACTGAGTGATCCTGTGTGGGTTAGTACCTAGAGATCCTGTGTGAGTCAGCACCGAGCGATCTTGTGTGGGTCAGCACTAAGCGATCCTATGTGGGTCAGCAGTAGAGCCTCTGAACAGAGTAATATGATTTAGTAGTTTCATCTAATCATCTTTACTACTGTACTTAAGTTATACCTAGTGTGATGTGAGTTCGTACCTGAGCAGTAATTTTCTTTGTGGTAATAACTTGGTGGTATTATTCTGTGTGGCGTACCTGAGTGGTACTTACCATCGTGGTACTCCTTCCTTTGTGGAACAGTTGAGCTTTGTGCTTTTGAGTTGGACTCTGTGTTTCCTCATGATTGATATGGGTATACTTGATAACTTAGGTATATGTATGGGAATATACCTAAGTGGGGTTTTCAGTTGATTTCATGATGTGTGGTTTATCCTTGGTGGATTTTGTGAGACCTTGAGGGTCTTGGGGTCCATACTGAGTATCGTTATACTCACCCCTGTACGGTCTATACCCGCACCCTGTTGTGTTTGGTGCTGACGACGGACATCGCTGACTGAGGACGAGAGTACCAGGACTAGTGGTGGCTTGAAGGTGGACGTTAGATGAGGCGAACCGCAGAGACGGTCGTTCATGATCTATACCTACCCTTCAGGTAGGATTCATGGCGGATGATACAGGAGCTTCCTTTCACCTCAGCCATATTGTACTTTCTATTTTTCCTTATACTATCCAGTTGGGCTTGTATTCCAGCCCCTTTTACTTACTGTACTCACTCTATTTACTATTCATTTTACTTGAGTTTTTATCTTGCTATGTGCTGGGTTGTGTGTGTTACAGGTTATAAACTCAATGCCTTCCCAATTTTAGGGAATATGCCTTAGGTGCTAGTCAACAGCTCCTAGCCTATGGAAGCTGGGCTAGGGGTAGTCACGACATGGGCCTCGGGGGACGGGTCATGACAAATTGGTATCAGAGGAGTTAGTTCTACCATAGAACATAAGACTCCGGTATTTCTTTTAACAGCAATAGTGTTTAATGTAGTGAGTGTGGTTATTAGTTTAGGGAATCCAATGTTGGTGCGGCGGCCAATATATCCATACACCAGAACCCTGACTTTTGATTTTTGACTTAGAGAATGAAAACACTGATTGCATGTGTGTTTTAAAGAGTTTTATTTGTGATATCCTTGAGTCAGCACACCAGGTATAACTTATTGACCACGGTGCACCTTTTCCTTTTCAGTATGCCTCCACACAGACATCCAGCTAGGGTTCCAGATATAGTACGCACTGATATCCCTCCGAGCGATGTGGCCTCTGTGCAGGGCCCTCTTCCAGTAGAGGCACCAGCGGTACCATTACCCATTGGGCCACAGATGCCACCAACCCCAGTAGCAAAGGGTGCATGCCTCTTGAGAGAGTTTCACGAGTTCCAGCACCATAGGCCACCCAGGTTCAGGGGAGAGATGGACCCATAGGTAGCTGAGGATTGGATGGAGGCTGTAGTGAGAGTCTTCAGACTTGTAGGGACACCATCTGATATCATGGTGATCCTTACCACCAGCCTTCTACAAGCAGCAATAGGTAGATGATGGAGCTTGATGATCCAAGTTCACGATGATGTGACACTTCTCTGGGAAGACTTTGAGATCCTATTTCAGGAAAAGTTTTTCCCAGAGACTCTTCGCGCAGTGTGCATACTGGAGCTTCTTCATCTGCAGCAGGGCAACATGACTGTAGCTCAGTACTCAGTGAGGTTCACTGACCTCTCACGCTACTCCACTGATATGGTGCGATACCCATTATTCAGGGCCTAGACCTTCGAGCAGGGGATCAGGTGAGAGATCCAGGCTTTGATTATTTCTCTTAGTATCCTGACACAAGCGGGGGTGTTAGAGAGAGACTTATTAGTGGAGAGTTTCCTTGCTGAGAAGTCACTAGTAGTGAGATCCACCACCAGTCATCATGTTGCGGAGTCTTCTTTAGTTGGCAGTAGACAAATGTCACAGAGGTCCAAGAGGACTAGACCTATAGGTGGACGACTGCAGTATTTAGAGTCCATTGTGCGGGGCACCCAATGCAGATCCAGTAAAGCCAGGAGCGGGCAGTGTTACGCATGCAGTTGGCAGGGTCACATGGCTCATGACTGTCTGACCTTCCATACGGATGATCAAAAGGCGATCTAAGGACCACCCAGGTAGAGAAATAAATTCGACCGAGGAGGTTCACAAGGAGAAGGTGGATGTGGAAGAGGAGATGGTTGTGCAGCCAGCAGTGGGAGACGATTTGAGATGTTACCGCCACCACCACTAGGTGGTCTACCCCAACCAGAGGGAGCAGGAGGACATGGGAAAGCTCAAATCAAGGAAGTTGAGGCCTATGATCACGACGCTCGAGATATGATACGAGGTACGATCTATGTCTACTCCACCTTAGTTGTAGTACTTATAGACATAGGTGCCAGTCATTCTTTTATTTCCACTACCCTCATTCGAAGCTCGAAGATTCCAACAGAGTCATTGACTTGATCCTTACTACTAGAGACTTCTACAGGATTGGATTCGATGACTACGCACTAGTTCCGGCAGTGCGAGATTACTCTAGGAGGCAAGAGCTTCGACTGGGACCTCCCAGTAGCAGTGTCGAGGCCTTATGACGTCATCTTGGATATGTACTAGTTATCTACATTCCATTCTAAAATTGAATGTATTACACACAAAGTGTTGTGTGTCCACACATATGGGATCAAGTTTACGTTCACCAGTGAGAAGGAATCCTTTTCATCATAGGATGGACTTACCCGGAGGAGATTGCAGCTGATCACTCATCAATTAGCTAGCCTTACCCTCAGAGCAGTTGATGTGGAGAGTCCGATTTATCCTGTAGTGGTGGACCAGTATGAGGATGTCTTACCTGATGATGTTTCAGGTGTACCTCACCACAGATAGGTGTAATTTTACATTGAATTGTACCCCATGATGGCATTGATATCTACACCATCATATCAGATGGCTCCCGTGGTGCTTCATGAGCTATAGGTACATCTAGAGGACTTGTAGGGGAAGATATTCATACGGCCCTGTGTTTATCCTTGGGTAGCCCCGATTTTGTTCTCCAAGAAGTCAGATGGGAGCTTGAGACATTGTGTTGACTATTGTTGCCTGAACCAGGTGACCGTGAAGAACAAGTGCCCACTCCCGAGGATTAACGACCTCTTTGATCAGTTGAAGGTAGAATAGTGGTTCTCGAAGATAGACCTCAGATCAGGCTATCACCAGCTCAGAGTACGTGGTGAGGATGTGCAGTAGATGGATTTCAGATGTCGGTATGACCACTATGAGTTCTTGGTTATGCCATTAGGTGTAACCAACACTCCAACAGTGTTCATGGGACTCATGAACAGGATCTTTCAGCCACACCTTGATCGCTTTGTAGTAGTCTTCATCGACGACATTCTGATCTACTCGACTACTGAAGAGGAGCATGCCTATCATTTGTAGATAGTTCTGGACATACTCTGAGAGAACCAGCTTTATGGAAAGCTCTCGTAGTGCCAGTTCTAGATCTGAGAGGTTCACTTTCTGGGACATGTCACATCAGAGGCTGGAGTTGCAGTGGAACCAGCAAATATTTAGGCGGTACTTACTTGAGATCCACCCAGAAGTGTGATGGAGGTACGGAGTTTCCTGGGTTTGGTCAGATACTACCAGATATTTGTGCCAGATTTCTCCAAAGTTGCAGCACCTTTATCATTGTTGATTAAAAAGGGGAAACCCTTCGTGTGGTCGGAGAGATTCTAGCAGAGTTTTCAAGAGATGAGGCAGAGGATGACTAGTGCCCCATCTTGAGGCTTCCAAAGGATGGTGTAGGGTACGTAGTCTACTGCGACGCATTGGGGACCAGACTTGGATGTGTCCTGATGCAGGGGCGAGTAGTGATTGCATATGGTTCTCAACAGCTGAGACATAATGAGCAGAACTACGCTACCCATGACATGGATTTAGCAGTAGTGGTCTTCACCTTGAATATGTGGTACCATTACTTGATGGATGAGCATTTTATAGTGTACTCTGATCACAAGAGTCTCAGGTATATCTTCTCTCAGAAGGACCTGGACCAGAGACAATGACGTTTCCTTGAGTTCCTCCAAGACCATGACTTCAAGATAGTCTATACTCCTAGGAAGGGGAATGCTGTAGCAGATTCACTCAACATGAGGTTAGGTATACAGCTATTGGGTGATGCGACGGATCAGCTGGCTGCTTTGAAGATATCCTTTGTAGATCGGTATGTAGAAACTTTTCTTGAGTCTCTTACCGTCACACCCCCAGTTCTTCAGTGAGTTAAGGAGGCACAACGTGGGGACACTGACTGTGAGGCTCGACGTGCTCATATATCCACAAGGAAGTCACCTGATGGATTTTCTTAAGGTGGGGAGCACGTCATCCTCTTTAGAAGAAGTACCATGGCACTAGTATCATTTCAAGAGGAATTGATGAGGGAGTTCCACACGTCCCCTCTAACGGTACATCCAAGAGTGGAGAAGATGTACTAGGATCTCTGATGACAGCACTAGTGGCTGGGAATAAAGAAAGCAGTTGCATAGTTTGTCTCTTAGTGCCTCACTTGTCATCAAGTGAATGCAGAGCATCAGGTACCAGAAGGATTGGTTCAGCCTTTGGAGGTCCCAGAGTGGAAGTGGGATGGGATATCCATGGAGTTCATGAAAATATTTCCACGTACATCAAGGGGTCATGACTCAATTTGGGTGACCGTTGACCGACTCACCAAGTTGGCCCACTTCCTACCGATCAGAGAGCAGAGATCAGTAGAGAGTTTGGGACGCCTCTATGTGAAAGAGATTGTGCGGTTACATGGAGTACCCTCAACGATTGTCTCCGATCATGATGCACGTTTTACTTCCCAGCTATGGAAGGGGTTATAGGAGGCTTTTGAGACACAACTTTGTTTGAGCACTGCCTTCCATCCTCAGACGGATGGCCAGACTGAGTGAACCATTCAGACCCTTGAGGGTATGCTTCGTTCTTGTGTCCTTAACTTTGGTCATAGCTGGGAGGATCACTTTCCCTTGGTAGTTTTTTCATATAAGAATAGCTATCACTCCACCATTGGGATGACACCTTTTGAGGTGTTGTGCGGGTGACCTTGCATATCACCTTTGTGCTGGACTAACCCAGGGGAGTTAGTAATAGTGGGGCTAGAGAATGTACAAGCTACCACAGAGAATTTTCAGATCATCCAAGAGCGGATGAAGACAGAAAAATGTAGGCAGAAGTCATATGATGATAGGAGACAAAGACCTATGGAGTTCAAGGATGGAGACCACGTCTTTCTACGGGTCTCACCTCGATAAGGTTTGTAGAGATTTGGACGAGGGGGAAAGTTATCTCCGAGGTTCGTCGAACCCTTTCAGGTCCTCAACAGAGTTGGAGAGGTGGCTTACTGCTTAAATATTCCACCTCATTTCCACTGAGTTCATGACGCCTTCCATGTATCCCAGCTGAGGAGATATGTGCATGACCCTTCTCATATCATCGACCACAACGAGCTAGACGTTGATGATGGGGAGACTTTTATGGAGGTTCTAGTAGAGATTGAAAATCTACAGGAGCAGGTCCTTCATGGGTGGTCGATACCTTTGGTGTGCGTTCTTTGGAAGCACGGGAACCTCCAAGAGAGCACATGGGAGCGGGAGGCTCAGATTCATGCTCAGTACCCCCACTTGTTTTCCTAGTTTTGAGTTGTGGCTTACAGGAACGAAAATCCTTGAGGTGGGGAGAATGTAAAGACCCATAAATTCCATGTAATTTTTTTTAATTAAATGGGAATGTTACGTGTCTGAAAAAATTGATGGCACATGATTCTGAGGCCTAGAGTGGCCAGAATGAATTTTTGAACTTTATTTCTGGTGCATTCAGTAAACATGCAAGCGGGTTTTTCTAACTTTTGAACCGGTGATTAGAATTGAAACTCAAGGGCACTATTGAACTCACAGCGCTGATATTTTCTTAAGGAGACCTTTTCCTCGACCATAGTAGGTTGAGAGTGAAATATAGAATTTTGGGTTTTTCGTGGAAACAGAAATAAAATAAAACAAACTTTTATTTTATTTTATTTTATTTCAAACCTCCCATGTGGAAGGTTTAAGAGGTGGGGGACACCAGAACTAAACCTCTCATGAGAGGTTATGGAGGTGGATACCACTAGAACTAAACCTCCCATGAGAGGTTAGGGTGGTGGGGACCAAAAAAGACTAAAACCCCCTTGAAATCCCTCTTAAATGTGGGGAATCCTCTTAAACTCCCCCCAATTTAATGGTGCCACCCCCTTTAATTAATTTTACCAACTCAATTATTTAATTAAACTAATTTAAAATTATTCCAACATATTCTATAATGTTGGATAATTCATTTTTGGGGTGGATTGGGGGACGGTTTTTGGAAAAGGATAAGGAGAGAGCTTTTGGGATAATTACACTTCTCTAATAAATAAATTCTTCCATGAAGAACGCTCCTCCAATGAAGAACGCTCCTCCAATTAAGAACGTTGATGCATGACTTCGACTTCTTCCTCGGGACATCCTCTAACGTGGGATATCTTCAATCAATGACTGTAGAGACCCGAAGCCTGACGTACATGTACATTACATTACTTTTGCGGAATACTTAGTACATAACAAAAACACACACACAAGGATCGTAATAGTTTAGTGTCTTTGGAAACTCGGAATATAATCTTCTAATCGTGGTGAAAGATCTTCAAATCTCCCATAAAGATATTTTTTTTACCTAAAACCTTTATTTATATCCTGGGGAAAATAAAACATAAAAGGGTGAGCTCAAATGCTCAGTAAGGGTAAACAAAAGAAATATCAATCACATCATATACATAAGCACATAACTTTTGGAAATCTTAACCTGCAAAAGAGATCATAATTTCATAACATGGGGTAAATCATGGCAGTGAAATGTAATCACAATAATCATAACTTAAAACATGAAACTTTGTGGCATTCACACATAATCATAGAGAATCATTTCTTGTTAGTCAAGACTCATTGCCAAGACTATCTTAGTGGACAAAGTCCCTTTCTGAATCGAGTAACCCTCGTTTCAGTCCTGTTTCACTGAACCGGTATAACCTACCGTTCCAGCCCTGTCTATCTCATGAGATATAAAATCTTTACCCAATGCATTGGAGGTAGATATAGGTCCCACCCATCTTATAATGAATCCTTTCTTATGTGTTCCACATAATCATAAACCATACATCATAGCGTAACCCATGTAATAAAAATGGGATTCTTAAACAACATGACATCATAAAACAATTCATATAAGATAAAGGAATTCATAAAAATATTTTCATCACAACATAATAAAATCCATGTAATAATAGGGATAAAAACAGAACCCTTTTATTATCTTAGATGGAAAATAATTTTGATAAAATACTTGAACTTCATTCTTGAGGAAAATATCCTTTCTACTTCAAAAACACTTTTCCTTTCTTAACATGTCATAAAATTTTAAACTAAAAGAAGTTGATTAAAAATAAACTTGAAAACTTGTAAAGGATGCTTCTTGGAAATAATGTTTTAAAAATCCATTCATGTCGTAAAAGTTAAAAAAAACATTCTTCGTACTTTTGTCGGAAAAGTCAAAAAGTACCTCGTACGAAAAAACGACAAAAGATTCCTTTCATATTCTTTACTAAAAACTCACCGAAGGGTAAAATTGGATTTAAAATAGTGTAAGTGGATGGAAACAATATTACATATTGATGGAACATGTATGTGGATGATAAAATATACCCCAGTAAATACAAACGTATAAGCAATCTCGGATAAAAATGAGATTGTGATATTTCCCTTACCTTAGGTCCGATTTTCTTCGTATGTGTCCGAACCTCCTGTATAATGATTTAAATAATGTCATTGACTTATTAAAGAATCATATTCATTGTTATGATATCATATATGGTTCACTTATGACTTTATATTACCCGTTCTTTTGTAAATTCCATGTTAAAGAAGCGTTTTGGGTAAAATCGTTTCATTTATCGTAGGTGTTTTGACTTGTTGTTCTTGACATTATTATTACTTATATCATGATTTACTTACTTCCAGAATATAAAATATGATTTATATATCATATATATTCAGTATATATATATATATAATAGATAGATAAATGAAATGAAAAACACCGTTCATGGAGACGGTAGTCCGTACGTACGCATGAACGATGTTTTCCTTTCCTTATTGTCTTGAACGGAAGTAAGTAGATGACATACATATATATATATATATACATAAATCCAGTAGCTTTATAATGTCATATATTTAATTATTATTTCTTATATATACTTTATAATCATTCTTAAATGGTTAACATGGAGAATGAATCTCATCGCGTCGTGGAGACGGTAGTCCGTACGTACGCACGAGCGATGATATCATTTCCATAAATATTGAATTGAATTGGAGTAGATTATACAATATATCAGAATTAATATGATGTTCTAATAACTATGTATAGTTATTCTTTACACCATTATACCCATCCATGTAAGGTGGTGGTGGAAAATAGATTACACCACGGTGTGGAGACGGTATTCCGTACGTACGCACGCGCGGTGATTTATTTTTCCGTAGGATGGATAGATGGTGAAATAGGGTTGTTTCATACTTATAATAACATATCAGTATATGAGTGATACTTATGTTATTACTTCATAATGAAACAACCTAAGAAGAAGAAGTGGAAGAAGGAATAAAGATGAAAGAATTGGTAACGGTAATTACCTCTTCTTTGAAGCGCCTCTTTGAAACCTCCTCTTAGGGCACTACAATTGGTCTTTGAGGAAGCCCAGAACCTCTAGGATGTTGCTAGGGAAGTGGAGAAGAGATTTTGGCAGGGGTGTGCCGAGCTTGAGTGCTCAAATTGGTGTGAGGAGGAGGGGGAGGAGGTGTCCTTTTATAAGGGAGGAGAGGGGCACCTTAGGAATATCTCAAAATATTATTTTACATTAAAGTCAAAATCGGTTTATAATGGTTCCAAAGGGTCTTATTTCGAAGCTAAAGTGGGGATGGGTCGAAATCCTATCAACCAATAGGATTTAGACAAGTTTATGTTAATATTTTAACCTTATCAATTAGATTTAACTCTAAGTTAAATAATTTAACTTTTACCGTGTCTTTTTGTTTTCTTACACTATATGGTTAATACACTTACTATAACATGACAAACGAACCCCAAATTGTTTATTATTAATATATATATCCTTATCTAAGTCATTTGGCCTAACCTTAGATTTTTAGGAATAAAATAACAATTAATAATATAATATTATATTTAAAAACTATTTTGTGTCAATTTTGACACTATTTGATATATGATTTTTGAGAAAGTCATAACAGAATTATATGTTCGAAAAAAGTTGATTAAATCAACACTAATATATCATAGTAACCTATAAAATTAGTGTAATTCATAAAAAGTCTTAAATTACATTTATTTTGGTATTTATAATATCAATATTTCATTAATAAGATAATTACTGCATCATCTTTGTGTCATAAATAAATTAAATTATTTGATGTCTAAAAATTACAAATAAAATACCATTATGTAGGAAATATTTTTAGATTTCTAATGAATATTTACAATGGAATTTATCTTATGTACAACCCTATATTAAAAATGTTTTAGTAAATAAACTTTGATTTTAACTCTTTTAACTCTTCTTTGAATTAAATAATAATAAATGTCCTAATCTAATCCAAGTGGGCCTAAATGATAATATTTTACACTTAAGGTTGTTTTTGGTCGAGATACACTTTTCAAATAGAATTAGGACATGTGTTAGGGTAATATTAATATCATTATTACCCTTAATTACCCTATTTACTTTTAACCGTGGTAAAAGTAAAAAGTTACTATTCACCAAAAATTATTTTCATCTCATTGAACCACATTTTACTTACTGACATCAACCGTGTCTCTCGGATTTTTGAAATTCCATTCATAGAAGCGGTAAAATTAAGTTTTATGAAAAATTCAGTTTTTTAACCACCACTTAGTAGTTTCACTATTCATAAAAAATTGATGTTTTTCAGAACAATGCCAAAATTTCATCCTAAGCTATATTTCATATTCTGAATTCAAAAATGAAGTCTATTTTACCAAATTCATAACATAGAAGTTGCATTAATTAATTTTATAATTAAATCCCGCTGTTAAAACAAATAACGTGTTTTTAAGAAACAATATCTATCAAAAGATTGACACTTGATTATGTCTGGTTTAAATGTGAAATTACATTCAATGACCAACATTGTATTAAATTGTAAAAATTTATTCTAAATATACTTTAAAACCACTAAAATTAATAATTTATCACTATTAATTATTTCGATTAAAAAAGTTGTTTTTAATTAAAATTTAGTAATTTTCACTATTCATTAGAATATGAAAGTTATCCGAAAAGTACCAAAATTTCAACCTAATCTAATTTCGATATTATGAATCTAAAAATGAATTCCATTTTGAAAAATAAAATTTACAAAATTTCAAAAAGTGGTTATTACTATTCATAACAGCTAGTTTTAATAATATTTTAATAGCATATTGTTGTTTAGTGAAACTCGTTATTGCGTACTATACACGCTATCGAGGAAGGTCGCGATTGCGTGTAATGCAAGGCAAGTCAAGGATGTGTGTTGTGCAAGCTCTTTTTGGTGTAGCGTACAACACAAGACATTTAATTAAAAAAAATATTTTTCATAAAATTTCGGGGTGTTACATTCTACCCCCCTTAAAATGAATTTCGCCCTCGAAATTCGTCGGGGTTATAAATGGTTTACTATTCGAAAGTTTCTTTAATAGAAACCCACATCGTAAAAAGGAATACCAAAACCAATCTTTAAAAACAAAAGTATGAGACGTAACGGTTACCCAAATAAACTAATCACTGGGTTTCCACATAGGTGAAAATATGGATATGGAAGGGAAATCTAACCATCATGTTCTGATGGAGAGTGGTAGAGAACATGGCTATGGAAAAGACAACAATCACAAATCCATAAATTTGTGACTATCTAAGGTACCATCTGATTAATCAGATATAAGAGCACTAGGACAACATTTTTGGTTTTCAAGATCATTTCCCTAATGTTGAAGAATTTGAATTAGAATAAATACTTACTTTATTTTGGTAAAATCTCACTATTGTTCGTGCCTTGAACAATTTCCACTTCATGTCTTAAATAAATGAAGTTGAATTTGTTATTCGTGAAGTGTTAGCAGATCATGTGATAGAATGACGAGTCATTCCATCTGTCTCAAACAAAAGGTTAGCAAAAATTATATACATAAGTTGATCTATAGTGAGATTAATCATATATGGTTCCTAAAATGGACTTATAATTCATATATCATACTTCTTAATATAATAAAACTAGTTTCTACTAAACAGGGACTTCCTGTAGGCCAGTGGTAGGAGATAAAGGCCAGTCGCACTTCGGTTGTGGGTTCGATTCCCACAGCCTTGTCCGAAGCGATGGGCTGTCGCCCGTCCTGCAGGTTGTCCTTTTTCTAAAACTACATTACTATAACATCCCATCAATAATATCGAGAAAAATTCTATCCTTAAACAATACTAACTTATGTCCAACATAATCCATTCCAATATTTAGGCTTATCCATAATACTGTAGTACAATCTCATAACATAGTGAAAACGATTTCCAGAGATTTAATACCATAGTTGATCCCCATTTATCATAAGATGTGTTTTGTTGGTCACATTCCAAACATTCAAAGGCCTTAATCATGTATTCTCTTGAATACCCATTAAACCTCAGTGAAAACATGAATGTAGTTAAAAGTTAACACTTTCCACATACCAAAATCCTCAAAATTCTATATACTCAAACCATGATACCACTTAGTCCTTATATCTATCATGAGCTCATGAATACTGTCAAGCATTTCATTTTCTCTTTATCACTTCATTATACGCATATCATCCACTTTCCAAAAAATATCTGAATAACCTTTCATTGTTACTCATACCATTCATCATAAACTTTTAAAACTTAAGGAAAGACAACAGTGTAACAATCCTTAGATGTATTTTTATTCTATAGTACAACATTACACTTGATAAACATGTAATCATTCCACCACCTTCTTAAACCATTGACCGAGCTTCAACAATTCTTTCATCTCACATATCATTTGTAGTCTCTTCATCATCATCAACAAAAATACTACCCATACGACCATACCGATTCTCTTCATGAGACATTCCCTTAGGGCATTGGTTTGCATAATGCCCGTACATTCCACATTTAAAACATTTAACCATTGTTGATGTCGTAGCAATACCATTAACCTCATCCATGGTGTTAACTGAAACTTTTCCATTGCACTTACTGGATTTGTGTCCTTCTTTTCCACACCCAAAGCATCTTCTAGTTCCTTTGAAACATTCTCCTTGATGCCTCTTCCCACATGATTTACAAAGGGGAAATTGAACTTTCTTTCCTCTATGATCATCATGAAACTCCATCTTTCTCTTATTAGCCGAGTCAGGAAACTTAACAAATTTTACTTTATTGATCATATTATGAGATTGCTGATTCGGCATAATAATGATGTTTGGACTTCCAAATCCCATTTCATTTGATTGCTTATGAAGAATATCATTCCATTGTCCATCATATCCTCCATTATCGTGAATCATCTTGTTTCCAGCCATTTTCTAAAACCCAAAAAGAATAGTGTTAGAGGCAAAAATCATGCTAGGGAAAACAACATAATAAAGGGGGAATATCCTCAATATCTAACTTCTTAGGTTAAATTCTAAGATCGTTAGCGCAATTCTAGGACTATAACCTATACGTATACTTAACCTTAGGGACATCCCTAGACATACCTTAGAAATATCTCTAAGGATCTCACTAACGTTTTCGCGTCCTAGTTTCCAAAGGTTGACTAAACCTTTCCTCTGATACCAACTGTAGCGGTCTGGAATTACTTCCAGTGGACTATAGTTGATACCTATCAGGGCACTCCATGGGCGGCTACACCCCCTGGGCGGGACACACCACCATCCCCAGTGGCATCCATTTCCTCATGAAGCCCTTGGGCGGAGATCCATGCTTCGTCCAACGCTCACATGTGAGAGTTCCCAAGGATCGGATACATTCCTACCTCCTTTGCCTCTGATACCAACTGTAGAGACCCGAATCCTGACGTACATGTACATTACATTACTTTTGCGGAATACTTAGTACATAACAAAAACACACACACAAGGATCGTAATAGTTTAGTGTCTTTGGAAACTCGGAATATAATCTTCTAATCGTGGTGAAAGATCTTCAAATCTCCCATAAATATCTTCTTCTTTTTTACCTAAAACCTTTCTTTATATCCTGGGGAAAAGAAAACATAAAAGGGTGAGCTCAAATGCTCAGTAAGGGTAAACAAAAGAAATATCAATCACATCATATACATAAGCACATAACTTTTGGAAATCTTAACCTGCAAAAGAGATCATAATTTCATAACATGGGGTAAATCATGGCAGTGAAATGTAATCACAATAATAATAAATTAAAACATGAAACTTTTTGGAATTCACACATAATCATAGAGAATCATTTCTTGTTAGTCAAGACTCATTGCCAAGACTATCTTAGTGGACAAAGTCCCTTTCTGAATCGAGTAACCCTCATTTCAGTCCTGTTTCACTGAACCGGTATAACCTACCGTTCCAGCCCTATCTATCTCATGAGATATAAAATCTTTACCCAATGAATTGGAGGGAGATATAGGTCCCACCCATCTTATAATGAATCCTTTATTATGTGTGCCACATAATCATAAACCATACATCATAGCGTAACCCATGTAATAAAAATGGGATTCTTAAACAACATGACATCATAAAACAATTCATATAAGATAAAGGAATTCATAAAAATATTTTCATCACAAAATAATCAAATCCATGTAATAATAGGGATAAAAACATAACCCTTTTATTATCTTAGATGGAAAATAATGTTGATAAAATACTTGAACTTCATTCTTGAGGAAAATATCCTTTCTACTTCAAAAACACTTTTCCTTTCTTAACATGTCATACAATTTTAAAATAAAAGAAGTTGATTAAAAATAAACTTGAAAACTTGTAAAGGATGCTTCTTGGAAATAATGTTTTAAAAATCCATTCATGTCGTATAAGTTAAAAAAAACATTCTTCGTACTTTTGTCGGAAAAGTCAAAAAGTACCTCGTACGAAAAAATGACAAAAGATTCCTTTCATATTCTTTACTAAAAACTCACCGAAGGGTAAAATTAGATTTAAACTAGTGTAAGTGGATGGAAAAAATATTACATATTGAGGGAACATGGATTTGGATGATAAAATACACCCCAGTAAATACAAACGTATAAGCAATCTCGGATAAAAATGAGATTGTGATATTTCCCTTACCTTAGGTCCGATTTTCTTCGTATGTGTCCGAACCTCCTGTATAATGATTCAAATAATGTCATTGACTTATTACAGAATCATATTCATTGTTATGAAATCATATATGGTTCACTTATGACTTTATATTACCTGTTCTTTTGTAAATTCCATGTTAAAGAAGCGTTTTGGGTAAAATCGTTTCATTTATCGTAGGTGTTTTGACTTGTTGTTCTTGACATTATTATTACTTATATCATGATTTACTTACTTCCAGAATATAAAATATGATTTATATATCATATATATTCAGTATATATATATATAATAGATAGATAAATGAAATGAAAAACACCGTTCATGGAGACAGTAGTCCGTACGTACGCATGAACGCTATTTTCCTTTCCTTATTATCTTGAATGGAAGTAAGTAGATGACATACATATATATATATATATATATATATATATATACATAAATCCAGTAGCTTTATAATGTCATATATTTCATTATTATTTCTTATATATACTTTATAATCATTCTTAAATGGTTAACATGGAGAATGAATCTCATCGCGTCGTGGAGACGGTAGTCCGTACGTACGCACGAGCGATGATATCATTTCCATAAATATTGAATTGAATTGGAGTGGATTATACAATATATCAGAATCAATATGATGTTGTAATAACTATGTATAGTTATTCTTTACACCATTATACCCATCCATGTAAGGTGGTGGTGGAAAATAGATTACACCACGGCGTGGACACGGTATTCCGTACGTACGCATGCGCGGTGATTTATTTTTCCGTAGGATGGATAGATGGTGAAATAGGGTTGTTTCATACTTATAATAACATATCAGTATATGAGTGATACTTATGTTATTACTTCATAATGAAACAACCTAAGAAAAAGAAGTGGAAGAAGGAATAAAGATGAAAGAATTGGTAACGGTAATTACCTCTTCTTTGAAGCGCCTCTTTGAGACCTCCTCTTAGGGCACTAAAATTGGTCTTTGAGGAAGACCAGAACCTCTAGTATGTTTCTAGGGAAGTGGAGAAGAGATTTTGGCAGGGGTTTTCCAAGCTTGAGTGCTCAAATTGGTGTGAGGAGGAGGGGGAGGAGGTGTCCTTTTATAAGGGAGGAGAGGGGCACCTTAGGAATATCTCAAAATATTATTTTACATTAAAGTCAAAATTGGTTTATAATGGTTCCAAAGGGTCTTATTTCGAAGCTAAAGTGGGGATGGGTCGAAATCCTATCAACCAATAGGATTTAGACAAGTTTATGTTATTATTTTAACCTTATCAATTAGATTTAACTCTAAGTTAAATAATTTAACTTTTACCGTGTCTTTTTGTTTTCTTAAACTATATGGTTAATACACTTACTATAACATGCCAAACGAACCCCAAATTGTTTATTATTAATATATATATATCCTTATCTAAGTCATTTGGCCGAACCTTAGATTTTTAGGAATCAAATAACAATTAATAATATTATATTATATTTAAAAACTATTTTGTGTCAATTTTGACACTATTTGATATATGATTTTTGTGAAAGTCATAACAGAATTATATGTTCGAACAAAGTTGATTAAATCAACACTAATATATCATAGTAACCTATAAAATTAGTGTAATTCATAAAAAGTCTTAAATTACATTTATTTTGGTATTTATAATATCAATATTTCATTAATAAGATAATTACTGCATCATCTTTGTGTCATAAATAAATTAAATTATTTGATGTCTAAAAATTACAAATAAAATACCATTATGTAGGAAATCTTTTTAGATTTCTAATGAATATTTACAATCTAATTTATCTTATGTACAACCCTATATTAAAAATGTTTTAGTAAATAAACTTTGATTTTAACTCTTTTAACTCTTCTTTGAATTAAATAATAATAAATGTCCTAATCTAATCCAAGTGGGCCTAAATGATAATATTTTACACTTAAGGTTGTTTTTGGTCGAGATAAACTTGTCCAATAGAATTAGGACATGTGTTTGGGTAATATTAATATCATTCTTACCCTTAATTACCCTATTTACTTTTAACCGTGGTAAAAGTAAAAAGTTATTATTCACCAAAAATTATTTTCATCTCATTGAACCACATTTTACTTACTGACATCAACCGTGTCTCTCGGATTTTTGAAATTCCATTCACAGAAGCGGTAAAATTAAGTTTTATGAAAAATTCAGTTTTTTAACTACCACTTAGTAGTTTCACTATTCATCAAAAATTGATGTTTTTCAGAACAATGCCAAAATTTCATCCTAAGCTATATTTCATATTCCGAATTAAAAAATGAAGTCTATTTTACCAAATTCATAACATAGAAGTTGCATTAATTAATTTTATAATTAAATCCCGCTGTTAAAACAAATAGCGTGTTTTTAAGAAACAATATCTATCAAAAGATTGACACTTGATTATGTCTGGTTTAAATGTGAAATTACATTCAATAACCAACATTGTATTAAATTGTAAAAATATATTCTAAATATACTTTAAAACCACTAAAATTAATAATTTATCACTATTAATTATTTCGATTAAAAAAGTTGTTTTTAATTAAAATTTAGTAATTTTCACTATTCATTAGAATATGAAAGTTATCCGAAAAGTACCAAAATTTCACCCTAAGCTAATTTCGATATTACGAATCTAAAAATGAATTCCATTTTGAAAAATAAAATTTACAAAATTTCAAAAAGTGGTTATTACTATTCATAACGGCTAGTTTTAATAATATTTTAATAGCATATTGTTGTTTAGTGAAACTCGTTATTGCGTACTATACACGCTATCGAGGAAGGTCGCGATTGCGTGTAATGCAAGGCAAGTCAAGGATGCGTGTTGTGCAAGCTCCTTTTGGTGTAGCGTACAACACAATACATTTAATTAAAAAAAATATTTTTCATAAAATTTCGGGGTGTTACAATGACTGTCCTTCCCTCCTCATTGACGTCAACAAATGATCGAGGTAGGTGTGTGTTTTAATTTGATCAATGTTAATTTTCCTATCACATGGAATCATCATTCCTTGAGTCGTATGCTACTGACCAAACGTGGAGGGTACGAGCCAAAAAAACATGGCCCAACCCCTTCGCAAAATCTTGTGGATCTTTTGTGTGATCTTCAAGATGGTGATGGCGACCGGTGCTGGCGGTTGGAACTGGTGGAACTCGAGAACTGCGACGAAGGTGATGAACAAAGGGTGGCCAGTAAAGCCGACCGCTGGCAGAGGCCCAGCGCTCCGTCGCCAGGCGGCCTCCGTGCCCCGCGCCCTGCGGCGCTCCACCGCCCCGGCTTCAGCCGCCCCCACGGCCTCCATTCCCCATGGATCTGGCGGCCTCTGCCACCTCATGGAACCCGCGGCCTCCGCCACCCCACGGAACCTACGGCCTCACGCTGTCCCATGGCACCTGCGGACTCCACCGCCCAGGGGCACCCGCAGCCTCCGCCGCCCCATTACACCCGTGGCCTCGCGCCGTCCCGCGTCACCCGTGGCCTCCGCCTCCCTGCGGAACCCGCGACCTCTGCTGCCCCGCGGTAACCACGACCTCGCACCGCCCTGCGGCTCCTACGGCCTCCATCACCCCGCGGCACCCGCGGCCACCCGTGGCCTTTGAGAAACCAGTACGTCCTCTACGCCGCCCCGCGCCACCCGGCATGGGCTAGGCCAGACCCAGCACGGGCCAGGTCGGACCTAGCGTGGGTCGATCCGACCTAGTGGGCCAGCCAATACCCTGCTGGTTAGGCCGCCCAGTGGTTGGGTTGACCCAAACTGGGTCGGCCCAGGCCGGGTCAGACCGAACCCAGACCCCCTTTGACCCATTTATACTCCTTTGGAAATAACTTTGGCACCAAGCGTCCATTTGATGAACCGTCAGCACCAATGGAACCCTTGGAGCGAGAAGGTTCCTTTGGTATACCTCACTAGAGATTTCGATAAATTTGGGGAATGGTCGGGTCGGATCGAGCACGAATCCAACCGGGCCCTCGGGACTAAAAGGCTAATAACTTACAGATCGAACGACCGATTGATGCATCGTCTGTTGCGTTGAGACCCCAATTATGTGGCGGTACTTTGTGATACTACTTAGTGAGACTTCGTTGCAGTTGGATTATTGACCATTGGCTTGTGGATAAGACCCTCTCGGAGACAAGTGATCTTAGTGTGTGAGCCCTCTAGCTGGCTGTGATGTGAAGAATGAAGAGAGATCCTGTGTGGGTCAGCACCTAGCAATCCTGTGTGGGTCAGCACTGAGCGATCTTGTGTGGGTCACCATGTATCGAACCTATGTGGGTCAGCACCGAGCGATCTTGTATGGGTCAGCAGCAGAGCCTCTTAACAGAGTAAGATTATTCAATAGTTATATCTAATCTTCTCTACTACTGTACATAAGTTATACCTTGGGTAAGCTAAGTTCGTACATGAGTGATACTTTCCTTTGTGGTAATAACTTGGTGGTATTCTTCTATGTGGAGTACCTGAGTGGTACTTACCATCGTGTTACTCATTCCTTTATGAAATAGTTGAGCTTTGGTCTCTTGAGTTGGACTATGTGTTTCCTCATGATTGAGATGGGTATACTTGATAACTTAGGTATATGTATGGGAATATACCTAATCCGGGTTACCAGTTGATTTCATGTTGTGTGGTTTATCCTTGGTGGACTTTTTGAGACCTTGAGGGTCTCAGGGTCCCTACTGAGTATCGTTATACTCACCCCTGCATAGGCTATGCCCACACCCTGTTGTGTTTGGTGCAGACGACAGACAGTACTGACTTAAGACGAGAGTACTAGGATTGGAGGTGGCTCGGAGGTGGAAGTTAGATGAGGTGAACCGCAGAGACGGACATTCATGAGATGTACCTACCCTTCAGGTAGGATTTGTGGCATACGATCCAAGAGCTTCTTTTCACCTCAGTCATCTTGTACTTTCCATTTTTTCTTATACTATCCAGTTGGGCTTGTATTCTGGACCCTTTTACTTACTGAACTCACTCTATTTATTATTCTGTTTACTTGAATTCGTATCTTGTTGTGTGCTTGGTTGTGTGTGTTAAAGGTTATAATGGAAATTCCTTCACAGTTTTAGGGAATACGCCTTAGGTTCTAGTCGCCAGCCCCTAGCCTATGGAAGGTGGGCTTGGGGTAGTCACAGCACGGGCCTCGGGGGATGGGTTGTGACAAACTAATATTAAAACCTATAAATAAAAAGGTTAAGGAATATATGTCATTTATGAGTTATCCCTTAAATTTTTATAGTTTCCATTTTATGTGTTAATTAGTTTTGAAATTCCCATCCATAATTTTCCCTTTATTTTATTCAATGAATAAAAATAAGAGGAACTGATTTAAAAACCATTGTACTAGGAAACATGATGGATAATGTGATGAATTCATGACTGATATTCCTAACTTGATAGTAGTAGGAGTTAAGAACATCATGGAAATAATAACTCAATTAAATCAAGTTTTTCATATAGACATGAATCATTAAGAAAACTGACATCCCTTTAAGAAGGATAATGTTTTAATTGAGTCATTTCTAAAATAAAGACATCTAAATTTTAGTGGAACTTATGATCCCTTAATTATATAACATTAGATTTAATCCATTAAAGAGAAATTATTTTTACATAAATGCTCTGAGTAAGAGAAGGTCATGTTAGCATCTTATCACAAGAAGGTAAAAGTTGATCAATGGTGTACATTGATCATGAATGTGAATCTTGAGGAAGAGATCGAAATGATGGAGTGGAAATATTTTAGGAAAATGTTTTTGATAAATATCTTCCTCACACCCTCTAACTTCAAATGGAGCAGGATTTCCTTGTACTCAAGAAAAAAGATGGTAAATCCATCAAGGTGTACAAGTATAACTTTATAATACAAGTTTAATACACTTACACCTATTTCATTGGCCCCAAAAGTAAAATTGGTCTTTTATTTAGTGTGATAAAACTAAATCGATCAAAATATTTAGTGATTTGGTACTTTTACATCAATTAAGAAATTGTATTATGTTCCCTCAAAGTCAAAATAGAGATGAATGAATCTAAATGGTCTCATAGGATTGGATATAAGGAGAATATAATGGAGTGTAATTTTTTTAGAGTGATGAAGAAATCTCAGGGTGGTAAGAATGTCCAAGATCCCATTTTTCAAAAGTATAGAAAGAAGATTATAAAAATTTCCTAAAGGGGGAAGGAAATTCGTTAGGTATGGTAAGGAGGGGGATCGTGATAATGAATGGAAGTAGTATAAAAACACTAATGGGATGGAATAAAGAAATTATCTAGTCAACCCTTGAATAATGGTCTAATTTTTCAGCTTCAAGGAACAAGGAAACTATGTGAACCATTGCACTAAGATAAGGGTTGTTTAAGATAACTAGAGATAACAACATTTAAGGATTAGATTAAAAGTCTGATCATATTCTATCACAACTATTGATATGGATCCTAAAAATGATGTGATGATATGTATGATATTCATTCATTCAAGAATAATGAACATAGTATTTTATTTTGATTATATGAATTCTTCCATGTCATGCAGTTTTAGTATAACTATTCAAAATGAACCTCAAAACACATAAGTTGAGTTGTTAGTGAAACATTGAAATTGGTAAATTATTGTATATGAAGAATATTATCTCTCCCATATTAATATTTTTGAGTTAAATTTCCAAGTGAATGTTTTGATAATCCATTTGGAGGGATTTGACACTATCTAGTGTATGGATTAGATTTCATTGTATAGTTCTAGGATAAATTTTCTTGAGAAAGAAATCAACCTCTCTATGATGAATCACCCTACAATTCTATACAAGTTTAATGAGGAGGATGGAAATACTTTGGAATCATCGTCTCAAGAAGGAATATTATTCCATTATAAGAAACTATATCTAGATAAAAATATTGGGTCTATCTTAAATATCACCCTTGATGTCAGTCCCATAGTATGTGTTCCTAGAAGAATATTATGGTATTACACCTAACGAATAGGTTGAGTTATCAATTAAAGTTATACTCAGATATTTTCCAATATTCAAGACTCTATATAAAATGGAAACATTTAAACTTTAAGATCTTAAGAAGAAAATATAGTGGAATATGGATAAAGGGTTTATAACCCAATGTGATTCACCATGGGGTGATCCACTCCTTTTCACTAAGAATAAGTATGGGTAAATGTGCATCTACATTGATTATTGTGAGCTTAAAAATATCATGTTAAAGAATAAGTATCTTTTTCAATGGATTGATGACTTATTCAATCAGCTGTGTGGATCCAAATATTTCTATAAGGTGGATATTTTAAGAGGATATAATCAAGTAAAGTTAATGAAAAAGGATATTATGAAGACAAATTTTTATATAAGGTATGGGAATTATGAGTTCATAGTTATCACATTAATACTGACTAATTATCCATCTATTTTCATGGAATTAATGAATAGAGTATCTAGGGAGTACTTAGAAAAAAATTGGTAATATTTTTAGATGTTATTATTGTCTACTCTAAAATCAAGGAGGAACATGGAGAGCATTTTAATGGTTTACTAGATACCCTATGAAACTTAAATTTATATGTAAAGTATAGTAACTATGAGTTCTACATGGATCAAGTAATACTATGGATCCTTTAAAGAAAAAAGAAATTAATGGATGGCCTAGAATAATATCTATAATAGAGATATATAGTTTACTTGGATTATATTGGTAATATATTTTATTTTTGAGAAACATATCATCATTTTCAAACCCACTAACCAAGCTAACTCAAAAGGGAGTGATGATTTTCTTAATCGATGAATGTGATGTAAGATTTAAAAGGTTAAATAAGATTCTAATTATTTCACCTACAATCACATTCCTAATAGTGGTAAATAATTTTTTATCAGCAATGATGTGTCCAAAAAATTATTGGGTTGTATAATCATGAAAAATGAAAAATTGATAGAATATTCCTCCAACCAATTAATGATCCGTGAGTATAACTACCTGATGGATGATCTGGAATTCACTATAGTGATCTTTTCATTGAAGATTTATTGACATTATCTCCACAGGGAGAATTCTAACATATATATGGATCATAAATGCCACAAGTATATATTCAAAAAAAGGATCTCAGTATTCACCAAAAAATATGGTTAAATCTGATCAAGGATTAGAACTATTCAATCCATTATCATCCTGGGAATGATAATAAAGTATAACATGATATTAATTGGAAAACATAATGCAACCCTATCCATGAATAGTATTTAAAGAGATAAAATCTTCTTGGAGATTAAATGGATGGACATGGAAATAATAACTTGAACTTTATCCTACCTTGCCCAAATAACTATTCAACAATCCATTCTTGAGAGGATTAGGGAGGTCCAAAAAGATTATAGGTTGTTATAGAGAAAATTAATGAATATTATGGATTTCAAATTTGTAAAATAATCAGTTTTAAAGGTTTTAACTCATATATGTGTCCCATAAAAAGAAAATCCAAAGTGGGGTGTTTTGGATGATAAACATAGCTCATCCTTCTCTATTCATCTAAGAAGAAAAAATATGTATAGGGATCCAAAGAAACATTTCTAGTGGGATAAAATGAAGAGATATATTGGAAAATTTTTATCTCGATGCTTGGTGTGTAAAAAATTTAAGTACAAATCAATGTATTCTAAGGGTGTAATGTTACCATTTCCCACAGTAGTATTGAAATGGAAAAACATAATCATGGATTTCATCATAGGACTTTATATAATATCTAAAGGCAATAACACCACTAAGGTGGTAGTATATCACCTTATAATATTGATGCATCCTCACGCGTTACTGAATTTGTGAGAGATGCATTCAGATTAGATTAATTATCTTTCCAAAACATTACTTACTACTCATGTGCAGTATATTAGAAGTGTGGGATCCATCTTGTGAGTATAAAGTTGTCTCTTTGGAAATTACTGGTTTGAGACTCTTTTATAGGAGTCCTTTCAAGTTTCTTTGGTTTTGGAGTTATTAAATCTATGGTTGATGGTGATTTAAAATGACTAAAGAGGGGTCAGGATAAAATTTAAGTATCTATAAAATGGATTACATTAATTATAATCATGCAAGGGTCCTAATTTTTAGTCGGTGAAGAAAACAGTTGTCACTAGTTAACTTTGGTCAGGTCGCCTAGTTCTACCTAGGAAGTGACTATTCTATGATTAGGAGATAGTAACAACATAATTGAATTAAGTTTGGATTGTATGGTAGAATGTATCCTAGGCTAGTGGACATAGCCTAGTATACTTTAATCAGGATAGGGTCTTTCATTTGAATATCCCATATACTGGGACATCTACATGAATTGAGTATACTTTTATTATTTATCCTGACTACTAATCCATTAGGGTTTCCAAAATTATATTTAAAGATTGATTATGAGTGCAGATACATCTATTTTTGATCCCTACCCATGATTGTTTTATCTACTCATGTTGGGAGGAGAAAAGAATAAATAACTAGAAATCATGCTTGACATGTTTAATTGATTTAAAATAAAATAGTTCATAATCATTCAATGGTTTGGAATTACTAAAAGGAGAATTATTATGAAATCAAGATTTATAAAAGACAAATAACAATTCTAATAAAAAATCATACTTGAAATTAAAAGTATAAATGGATCAAACATGTGTTCATTGGAATTCAAAGATAAACAACGAGAAGCAATGAGATGGGAATTGAAGGTGTTGAGGTAAAACACAATCCACAGCTCTTTGAATTGAAATATAATATGAAATAATGAATATATTTGAGTTCCAAAGAGAAAGGGATGAAGGAATATCAAATGGAAAAAACAATGGGAAAAGTCTCGACTTTGGGATTATTCTCAATACTTTGTTGGGCCGCTGTATATATAAGAAAAATGGGTCATGACATGTAAGGAATTTCAAGTTGTGTAACCCCAATCCATGTTAATATCTATTGATTTTTTTTGCATCTGACATGTATCCATGTATATTTCTCCCAAAATATGAATTTTGACCATTTACATGTCCTGTATCGAGTAACAACAACTTTTAATGTCCTTACATATATTCATTTGGAGTGTATTTCTCATTCATCAACTTAGACCGAGGTCACATTGTGTATAGAGTAGTCACGAAGTGAACTTGCTTCTTTCTTTGTTGACTTTGTGACATAGTTCACGACATGGATCACATCTTGTCTCATGCTGTGAAATCCTATTACATGACATGTAATGATGATTCATGATGTGTAATAGGTGAATGATTCACTTTTTTTTTATTTTATTCCTTTGAATACTATAAATCCTCATTCCTAATAAATTACACACATACCAAGCACATTATCGAATAAATCAGTTAAAATACTTATGTAAATGATATTGAAAATTATATATAAATTCATATTATCAAATTCCCCTACACTTGAACAATTTTATCCCTCAAGAAAAAATGTCTCTAAAAATATTTTAAAATTTTAATCCATTTTTAGAGAAAGATACTTTCATCACATCCAAAAAAATGAAACTTAGTGTACGGGGGAAAAGTTAGTTTCCAAAATCATTCCAACATATAAATTTAGTCATGCCTCATATCTTATTTCTTTAAAAAAATTCTAATATTTTAATTGCGATATTTTTATAGTCCCTTGAATTCTATACCCATTTTAAATTTACCTCATAGTGAATTTTTTATCACCACTCAGGGTAAAACAAAATTGGATTTATTCTCATACCCTGAGTACATGATCCTAACCATAAGCTTGAATTGGGTCTATCATCTCCAATTTGTAAATAAAAATACAAAATTAATCACAAGGGCTTTAAAAATTAGGTTTAGATGACTCTAAGGCTATGGGAATGTGGGTAAGAAGTGAAATTCAAGCTCAAAAAGGAGGTTAAGAATTGAATTATAATGAATGAATGTCATGATAAGTGTAATACAATGCCTTTTTCCATTTAACCAAGTCCAAATTCTTGCACCTCTGGTTGGATCCATATATATGTCAAATGTGTACAAAATGAGTATTTTATTCCTTTAATTTTTCATTCCATTTCTATTTTTTTTTGAAAATCATGTCTAGGTCAAATCTCACATCCATCCCCTAACCACATATGGTCCTTCAAGGTATTCATCGATATGGAAATAGTGATTTTTGATCTTCAAATTACATAACCCATGTCTAATTTTTTGTTTCTTTTGAATTTTGTAAATTAACAGAATAAATGTGAAATGATATAAGGTAAATATAGTTCACAAAAAATATTATGATGAGAACACCATAAATCTATGTAAATATAAGCCTCATATTCTTTCAGAATGCCCCCCCCCCACACTTTTTCAAAAGTAAGTCATGAATTAAACAAGGATCAGTGTAGGAAGGGAAAAAATTAATTATAATAGATTCATCCTATAAGATAATTCATGATAAATATGGGATAAATGAAGTAAATATGTAGGGAGGGTCTCATGAAAAAGTGGATAATAGAGAGTGGCTCAATAGTTTTAAATTTTAACTTGTTCATTTATAGCCTCAATAAGATCTCAATGTAAGTTTTACATGTCCCAAGTATGACTCAAGAAATATTCTCAGAAAATAATATGCAATTTTAGGCTTAGAGTCCTCTAGGGTAATGAGAATAAAGTAGAAACTTGGAATTAAAATGGTTATAAAACTATTTAATGGGTCAATTAATCATAATTTAAAAAAAAGGATGAATTTGAATTAAATTTCTATGTTCAGAAATCATTCTAAAAATTCTAAACAATAGGGATTAGACCAATTTCCAACTTAACTATTTATTTTATTTAAATGGGAATAATGTTTTGATGTTTAATGTACGCTTATAATTTTGGATTATGTCTCTTAGACAGGTGAGAAGAGACAATAATTCAAGTTTATCAATAGTGAAAATCCCCGGAAACTCCATCACAAATAGAAAGAGACAATTTGCGCACTTTACATGAAATTATTTTGGGAGTATTATAACAAGGAAAGAGAAAATATTTTTAAATAGTATTTTTCAAAAAAATAAAATTGATGGAATCGATAGCTCCCAAGATAGTGCCATGCCATGATAGGGTTTTTCTGTCGGTATGCTAAAACTGGTTCAATTGAAAAATGGGTTAGATAACTAATCCTGCACTAGATAAAACATTAGTTCACTGGTTTAAACATTTTAATAACAGAATAATAGGAAGGTGTAGAGTATAGATAGCAGTGGTACCCAGTTTTTCTTCAAATTTGTGAAATTATTTCAATGAAGTTCTATTAGAGACTCAAATGAAAAAGAAAAAGACTCAACTATTATGACTGCATCCAGAAAAAAGATCAACTACGGGTTGCCTCCCATAAAGTTCTAATAGGATGTTGTTATATAGATGGATGAACCAATATATCATGTAGTGGATCCATCATCTTAGTTTCTCCTTTTACACTTACAGCTAATGTTTTTTGTGTCTTCTAGTTCTCAAGGTCGCTTTTCTGGATTTTTGGATTTGGGTACAGCAGTGTGATCATGAATGATATTATAAAATAATAGAATCATAGCTCTAGGCGGATTTTGTTGTTCATGTATCTCTAATGACATTTCTTGAAGTTTTGGTTCAATTTCAGTGACTCACAGGGAAACTATTCAACCAAAGCATAGGGTGGAATGGGTCCATAGACAACTATATAGGATACAGAGGAGCTAGACATGGCTATGTAAAAAAAGAAAATAAATGAAAAATCAAGGAAAAAATAATGAAAAAACCAATCATCTATAAATATATATAAAAAATAAGTACACAATGAGGTCAAAAATAGATAAAAAATGAACGAATAACCCTATAAAAAAAGTCTACAACCCAAAAATAAATACAAAGAAAAAATTAGGAATCTGGGCCAAACATCTTCTCTAGCATCATCCTGCCATCAGGTGGTGATAAAACTGTCCTGCGGGGCTAGTAACCGCGGCAGAATTAGAAGAAGTTAGAGGAGATGCAATAGTGGTAGATGGTGGGGTAGGGGAGCTAGGTAAATATGATGGGGTGTGTGTTGGAGAGGTCTTGATCGGTAATGAGTTCATGTTTCTGGTAGCTAGATCCATGAAAGGTACCTCTAAGGTGGAGTCACTGGTCATCCCTTTGCCCCACCGGGCCTGCTCTTCTAAGTACTTTAATTGGGAAGCATGGTTAATAAGATCTGGATCCAAGTAGGGGTGAACTGTAGGGGTGTGGGAATTGTGGTAGAATAGGGGGTGATAGGGGTGGTTGGTGGCAGTGTGTTGAACTTTGAAAGCTCAATGAAGGGTAGATAAAGGTGAGTAGAGATATGGCACCTGTTCTCCAAGATGCACTGCTGGGAATCCCATATCTTTTTCAGGGTGGGTAGGTTGGGTGTATGTATGTTAGATGAAGTGGTTTTTATATAGTGATAATTAGTTTGTTTCTTCACTTCTAGGTTTAGTTCTACCGATTGTGGTGCCTTCTACGGTGCAACTACTACTGGTGGGACGACCTTATGTATGCCTGATGCCCTACTGTAAAAATCATACTCCTTCACCAAGAGACCCATTTTTTGTAGCATCACAATGTCAACAATATAAACATATATAAGGTAGGTGAGAGGCAGTTGTGCATCGAAACCATCGATGTGTTGGGCTAGGTGAGTGATGAAAGAGCCGCCCATCAAAGTACTATGTTGTTGCTGGGCATGTGCCTTGTAATAATGGGTGATCTGGAAAAGCATGTTGATTGTTGGGAAACCCATGGATACTACTAGGATAATTAAATCCATCTGGCTAACTCTCCCATGAGACTCATCCTAGATAAACCATCCATGCGTCATGGATCTGTGAAGGATACGCAGTATTGGCCCCGTAGCTGAATAGATTTAGTGATGTGAAGGCCATGGTGAAAATGTGGGTTGTGGGTAATCATCTTCCACAACCACTGAGAATCTTATAAGTGTGGATCAATCCAAAGAATAGGGGAAATATTAGAAGTGAAAATCTCATCAGTGTAAATTCCAAGTCTGATGTCGAACTCTGTGAATGCCAACTCATGGGGTCTACCACCCATGAAAAATCTGAGGTAGTCATAGGTCATCTCAAAAGTGGTTAGTAAATCAAGGAACAATCCCATGTATGTCTCCCCACACACCTAGAAAATATTTTCTATATGGAGGGTCTCTAGAAGGTCAAGGAAAAATCGTGGATATTCAACCTATCTAGGATGTGAATATCCAAAGTTTTATTTATACGCATTGTCTTAGCCTACAACCATTAGAGATTGATCCAGTGTTGTGGGTTGATGAAACTGAGGATATGGTGAAGTTTATCATTGTTGTAGGAATAATCTGAGGTGGATGATGATGTGATTCAATTAGTAGGATGATAAGAAGGTGCAACAGTGGAGGGGGACATAGATCCATGGTGACATTTGGCCGATGGATGTTATGTAGAGGATGAGGATGAGGGGGAGGAGGATGAGGATGGTTGCGGTTTTTTGGATTTATCCATGAAGTCAGAGGGTGTGGGTTTAGTGTAGTGAGGGAGGAGGATGGTGTCACACAGGTTAAGGGAACTATCCATGAGAGAGGGACGCGCGCGAGTGGAGGTAGGATGGGGGTGAGGGGTCTGGGGTTTTGGGTGCAGCTAAGCATGAGGAGGGAGACAGGGGGTCATGTGCATGTGAGGGTTGTGACCCTATGGTTCAAAACCAATATTTTTTAAAAATAGATCTGACATATTACATGATTTGTACTGGTGTTTCACATCATGTACTGGAATTAAAACTATTTTTTTAGAAAAAGGGTACACATAATGAACCACTGGTACATGATGTGTAATGACCTATTTCTATTCAATTTTTTTCACTCCTTGCCTTCAGGTCCTGGCCTACTTGAAACTCCCCTGAGACTATCCTAATCTAAAATAGTCTTTGATTTTCTACACTGGGTTTCCTCACAGTTAGTGCTTCCTTTTAAGTAGATATCTTCACTCTATTAAAGATTAATCTAATTTTAGGCTGATGATAGAGCCCCCGTGAAATGGTTCTTGAAAATTTTCCAGCCTTTGAGCATTCACTTTAAATGATGGTCCACCTTCTCTTTGGATTTTTATGGTATCGTAAAGAAGGAATTGAGTGACATCGAATGGTCCTGACCATAAAGAACTTAGCTTACCTGAGAATAGTGTTAATCTTGAGTTAAACAATAGAACCTTATTCCTAGGTACAAAGGTATGCCTTGAAATACGCTAATCATTCCATTTCATTATCCTTTCATAATATATCATATTATTTTCATATGTGTCTCTACTGGTCTCTTCCAATGTGGTTAATTGTAACATCCTTGTTTCTCTAGACTTATCAGAATCCAAATTCAGTTTATTGGTTGCCCAAAATGAATGATGCTCTAATTAAACTGGGCGATTACATGGATTCCCATAAACCAGTATGAACGGTGTGGTTCCTATGGGTGTCTTATAGGTAGTTATGTATACCCATAGTGCATTTTCTAGTTTGAGACTCTAATCACTTCGATCGGTATTCACATTTTTTTCCATTATTTTCTTTATCTATATGAATGATAGTTATACTTTCCCATTTTTTTGGGTGTTATGGAGTTTTGGTGTTTTATAAGATTCCATAAAATTCTACAAATCCTCTCATAGCCTAGTTTTTGAAGTTTTTTCCCTGATCAGTGATGAGTAATCTTGGAAATCCAAATCTTGAAAACTAATTATTCCTTAGAAATTTCTTGACTACTTTTATTGTGTCATGTGAGGTTTCATAAGCTTCAACCCATTTTGAGATGTAGTCAACACCAACCAAAATGTAGGATTTTCTATAAGATGTAAGAAATGGTCCCATAAAAGATATTCCCCTTACGTTGAATATTTCAAATTCCATACTGGGATTTTGTGGAATCTCATTACTATTTCCAATATTTTTAGTGCATTGACATCTATCACATCTATGAAAAAATTACCTTATGCCTTGGTGCATTATGGGATAGAAAAATACACTTTGTACAATTTTGGCTATTATATTCTTGGTTTCATGATGTCTTCTAGCTGGTGATGTGTGACACATATCAATCACATTGTGGGTTTCCTCTTTAGGGTTGTAGTGTCTTAATAAACCATCAGTACAACACTTGAAAAATATTAGCTCATCCTATTAATAATTATTTCCATCTAATAAAAATCATTTTCTCTATTTCTAAGAAAGTTTTGGATGTAAAAATCTTGTGGTAAGATAATTTGAAATATCTGAGAACCATGGTTGAACTTTGATACTAAACAGGGTTTCATATGGGAAGCCTAATTCAATGTGAGCCTCCTCATCTTCCTTGATAATGGGTAGAGGAAGTGTGGATAAATTATTTGCAACCACATTATCTATACCTTTATTATCCTTGATCGTGATATCGAATTCCTATAGCAGGAGAATCCAATGTATCATCTTTGGTTTGGCATCCTTATTACTCATCAAATACTAAGAGAAGCATTATCAGTATGTACAATCACATTAGATGGCACCAGATAGAATCATACTTTTTTAAATTCATATACAGTGTCTAATAGTTACTTCTCTATCATCGTGTAGTTTACTTGAGCTTCAATTAGCATGTGGAATTCATGATAAATGGGACAGAAGATGTTTCCAATGCGCTGCCCTAATATAGAACCAACATCAAGGTCGATGGCATCACACATTAGTTCAATTTCCTTGTCCCAGTTGGGTACAATGATGGTTGGTGATGCTATCAAACTCCTATTCAATGTATCAAAAGATTTCCTGTAGTCTTTAGTGAATTAAGAAGAAACAAATTTAACAAAAAATGTTTCAATGTATGGGAAACTTTAGAAAAACACTTCAAAAATCATCTGTAAAACAAATCAAGTCCCATAAGACATCTAAAAACCATGAAGGTTGAGGGTTATAGAATGTCCTTAATGACTAATATTTTAGATGTATCTACTTTTATTCCTTCCTTGGAGATTTTATGACCAAGATATATTCATATTTGTACCATGAAATTGAATTTCTCCCAATTAAAGACTAAGAATTCATCTTCACATCATTGAAAGAATAAATCTAGATTTTATAAATAGACTTAAAATGATCTCCCATAGACTGAGAATTCATCCATAAATATTTATGAGAAGTATTATACCATGTCATGAAAAAAAATTTCATGCATCACTTAAAGGTTGTTGTAGTATTGGACTATCCGAATGACATTCTCCTGTAAGAAAATATACCAAATGGGCATGTGAATGTGGTCTTTGGGTAATCAGTGGGGTCTACTACAATTTGATTATATTCTGGATATCCTTCTAAGAAACCATAGAATTCATGCCCCATAAGTATTTATAGAATCTGATCCATGATGGGAAAGGAAAATGATCATTTCTGGTTTCTGCATTCCGAAATCTATAATCCAGACAGTCTCTCCATTCAGTGATGGTGCATGTTGAAATCAGTTTGTTTTGATCTATTCCTTCTACTATGAGTCCTCCATTATTTGGAACAACTTTTAGGGGCTCACCAATTCAATATATGAAATAGGAAATATTATTCCATCATCTAGAAGTTTCAAGACTTATTTCTTAATTAATTCCTTCATTAGTGGTGTGAGATACCTTTTAAGTTTTTTGTTTGTATTTTCATCTTCTTCTAGTAGGATTCTACAAGTGAATTCAATAGGATTGATCCCATCGCTATTTTACACTCCCTGAGAAATTTATTTCTTATTCCTTTTTAAACATCAACCAATTTTTATTCTTCTTCCTGAGATAGTTTAGAGTTGATAATGATTGGAAGAGAGGATGAAACTCCTAAATATGAGTAATTTAGAGTACTGGGTATAGGTTTGAGTTCCAACTAGGGTGGTTGAATGGTGGAGGGGATAAAAGGAGTTAAGCTGTCTCTCTTGATAGTTTTAATGAAGCTTCGTTCCTCAAAATAATACACTTATTATTTTTTGAGAGAGAGACTCTTCGCTTTCTTCTTCAATGGCCATGTACTCATCTTTTTTTTGGGTTAGATAGATGAAATTTCAATCAAAAAAATCATCTAATTTTTTGGCATCATTAACCAAGTTGAACACTACCTATTCTTCTCCAACATGGAATATCATACATCCTAGGTTCACATCAGTTAAATCCTTTCATGTGGCTAGGAATGGACTTCCAAGAATTATAGGGACATCACCTTCTTCTTCCATGTCCAAAAATAGAAATTTTATTGGAAATATGAATTTTACAACTTTAACCAAAACATATTCGAAAATGAATCTAGGATATTTTACTAATATGTCAACTATAAATATTTCTAATCTAGTCTTTTTGAGTTTTTGGAGTCCTTGTTTGTGTAAAAAACTTAGAGGCATTAAGATGATGATGGATCAATGATTTCATAGGGCTCTTCCAAACTTGCATTATCCTATAGCACAATGGAATTGAAAAACATACTTTCTCTCTCATTTTCAAGGGAATTTTATATTTCAAAATATTTTAACACTCATTATTTAAATATATGACCCCAATATCTTCTATTTTCTTTTTTTGGATATTAGATCATTGGAAAATTTTGCATAAACAGGCATCTAGAAATAGATTTTGCAAATGGTATGTTGATGTGTAGTTTCTTGAACTTTTTAAGTAAAATCTTGTATTTTTCCTCTTATATACCTTGTATTTATCTCTCCAGGAAGGGAAAAGGTGGATTATATATAGGTGTAGAAATATAAATTGGTTCGTTTGGATGCTTAGGGGTTCGTTTTTTCTCATATGCTACTTATTCATAAGTTTTGGTTTAGAGGGTCTTATCAGATTCTCCCTCTTCTATTAGTTGCTTCTTAGGATCTTCCTGTTTCTTTTCATTTATAATGCTTGGTTTTTGAAAGTCCAAAACTTTCCCACTTCTTAGCACTACCTCTATGTATTCCTCCCTTGGGTATATCTCAATGTTACTAGGTAAAGTACTTGGTAATATATCGAAATAGGTATTTAGGATTTGAGCCATTTGAATCTCAATATTCTTAATTTAGCTATTTGGTTTTTCATTTCCATTTCCTAAGTGGTCATTATCTGATCGTATTTTTGGACTAATGTTGTTAAGATATTTTCTAGGTTATTTGAGTAGGAGGAGGTGGTTGATGAGGTCTTGGATGGACAGGTTGGAATTGTTGCTAAGGTATTTGTGGGAAGGGTTGTTATTGAAACTACTATTAAGGTCATGGTACTAGGTTCATAAGTGTAAACCCTAGTGGTCCTTGATTTCAATGTTTTGGTTGAATTCTTCGCTAAAAATATCCTTGACTACTCTGAGGTTTCTATTGAATAGGCCTTTACTGGTAATATTGTTATCGTTGTTGAAACGGTTGATTCTTTTGATTGTAAATAAAATAATTATGATCTTATTGATAATAAAATACTTCTTATAATCTTGATAAAGATATAGGCCACCACACATCCCACATGATAGAATCTCCATTACAGGAGCAAGAGGGGTAGGGGTTGTGTAGTTAGCTTTTGAAATGAATCAAGCTTCTTGGTGAGTACTTCAACTTGTGTTGCTAATCTGGGAAAATCATCTACCTAGTGGATACCATGGGGTGGTGTCCCATGATCACTTTACCATAGGATGGAATTGTGTGAAACATCATCAATAATTTCTCATCCTTATTTGAGGGTCTTTAACATCAGTCCTCCATCAGCTGTATCATCGACAATAATTTGTGCAGCTGACTGGAGTCCTTGGTAGAATGTCCGCAATTTAGTCCACGTATCTAGTCCATGATGTGGACACTTCCTCATGAGATCTTTGAATCGGTCCAATTATTCCCATGATGATTTTTCATCCATTTGAGAAAAATTTTGTATATCATTCTAGGTCATCTAGGTCTGGATCAGTGGAAAATGTTTGTCCAAACACTTTTTGGAAAGATCATCCCAAGTCATGATTTTCTTAGGAACCTGGATTTTTATCTAGTCCACAACTCTGTATCGTAAGGAGAATGGGAAGACATGCAGTCTAATCGCATCTTAAGAGACTCCCTATTTGTGAAAGGCATCTCAAACTTCGAGTAATCTATTAATGTGCTTATATGGGTCATCTCTATGGGGACCATTTAATTGTCCCATGTTCTGAATGATGTGAATGAGTCTAGAATTAATCCTGAATGTCTGATATTGGATGGGGGATGTATGATTCTTAGGATTTCATCATGAATTTATGGAAATCCATAATCCTTGATGGTATTATCTTGATGCATCAATAATTATTCTAGAATTACTTGATGAGGGTTTCATGGGTTATATCCTCTTTGATGGTGTTGCTCAACCATTGCTAACCAGAGGTGTAAAAAAAGATACATTTCAATATCAGGATCGAAGGATAAAGGTTCATCCAACTCAAGGATCCTTGAACGAGTCAAGATACCTTGGTACATACCCTATACCATATAAAAACAGGGACTCAAGGGAATCTCAAAAGAAAAGAAAAGAAAGGGGTTGAGGGAAATGTAATCAAAGGTCTTATGATAGATGATTCTGAAAATCACAACATTAATCCCCAACAATGGTGCCGAAATTTGACACACCCTCATGCATCATTGAATTCATATGGGCTGTAGTCATATTATATTTATTGTTTTTTTTTCAGGATTTACTTACTACTGGAGTGTATTATAGTAGAAGTGTGGGGTCGATCCCATGAGAAGAAATATATCTCTTTGGATGTCACTATCTTTAGACCCTTTGATTGGAGTCCTTTGGAGTTTCTTTGGTTTTGGAGTTATTGAATATATGTTTGAAAGTGATTTCAAATGATTAAAGAGGGTTTGGGATAAATTTTGAGTATCTATAAAAAGGATTAATTTAATTATAATCTTGTCAGGTTCGGAGGTTTAGGATGTGAAGAAAACATCAGTCACTAGTTGACTTTGGTCAAGTCACTTAGTTCTAACAAGGAAGTGACAATTCCATTATCGGAAGATAGTACGAGCCTAAGTTCATTATATTTGTCTTTTATGGAAGAATGTATCCTAGGACAATATTCATAGCATTGTCTACTTCAATCAAGATAGGGTCTTCCTTTTGAATATCCTATGGTCAGGGACATTTGCATGAATTGAATATACTTTTATTATTTATCCTGATTACTAATTCATTAGTGTTTCCAAAATTATATTTAAAGATTTATTATGAGTGAAGATACATCTACTCTTGATCCCTACCACAGAGTGGTTTAGCTACTCATGGTGGAAGGAGAAAAGTATAAATAACTAGAAATCATGGATGACATGTTAAATTGATTTAAAATAAAACATTTCCTAATAATGAAATGGTTCGGATTTACTAAAAGGAAAATTAGTATGAAATAAAGCTTTATAAAAGATAAATCATTGTTCTAATAAAAATACTTACTTTAAATTAAAAGAGGAAATTGATCTAACATGTGTTCATCAGAAGTTGAAGATGAACAACAAGAAGTGATGCAATGGGAATTGAAGGCAATGAAGAAAAACAAAATCAACATATCTTTGAATTGAAATACAATATGAAACGATGAATAAATTTGATTCTTAAAGGGAAATGAAAAAAAGGAAGTTTGAATGGAAAAAACACAAGGAAAAGTATCTTCTCTAGGATTCCTCTAAATGTTCTGATGGGGCACTATATATATATCCATAATGGGTCACGATGTGTAATGAATTACACATCGCGTAACCCCGATCCTTGTTAATCTCTACATCTCTTTTAGAATCTGACATGTATCCACATATATTTTACCCAAAATATGAGGTTTGACCATTTACAGGTCATTTACCGAGTACTCACAAGATGTAATGGCCTTAAAAATATTTCTATAGAGCAGATTTCTCATTCAATAGCTTTGAATGAGTTCACTTCATGTATGGAGTAGTCATGATGTGAACTTACTTCTTTCTCTACTAACTTTGCGAATTGGTTCACAGCTTGGATCACGACTTGTCGAATGCTATGAAATTATATTACATGATGTGTAATGTTGATTCATGATGTTTAATAGTTTTATTATATACTTTTCTAATTTTATTCCTTTTTTATCTTGTAAAGCCTCATTCCTAAAAAATTATGCACATACCAAGAGCATTATTGAATAAATCTGTGAAAATACTTATGTTAATGACAATGAAAAGTATATATGAATTCAGATTATCAAATTTCAGTACAATTCATTACTATTAATGAATATTTATTTCTTTACTAACTCATTAAGATATAAATAAGATAATGTGTAAGACCACGTGGAGTACCAATCTCTATCATATTTGATCAAGATCTGAGTTTTACCTCAATGATATGGATAAGCATTTAGAAAGTATTATATATAGATATGAGTTTTTGTACTACTTTTCACCCTCATATGGATGGTCATAGTGATAGAATTATTCAAAATCTATAGGATATTATTATATCTTGTTCAGTGGATTTTCAAGGATGTTGGGATCAACATCTTCTCATAGTGAATTTTTCGTATAACAACAGTTTCCATTCTAGCATTCAAATTTCACCTTATCATGATCTATATAGGAAGGGTTTTTGGACACTAACATGTTGGTATGAAGTTAGATAGTGGAAGATTATGGGACACAATCTTATCTAATATATGGAATAGAAATTTAAAAAAAATCTTATGAAATTTATGAAAATTCGATAGAAAATATATGCAGAAAATCATCTAATAAGACCTATAGTTGGATGTCAGAGAATAGGTGTTCCTTTTTATATCACCATGGAAGTATTTCATAAGGTTTTAGGAGAATGAAAAGATTATTTTTGAATACATCATCCCCTTTAAGATATTTGATCACATCAAAGCTCTGGACTATTAACTAGCACTACCACCTAACCTATCTGAAGTACATGATGTCTTTTATGTATCTTTATAAAATAAGTACATACCAAACACCTCACATGTAATGAATCTAGATGTGGAAACTTTGGATAATGATATTTTACGTGAGGAGAAATAGGTGTATATTGTAGATCATAGAGACAAAGTTTTAAAAAAATAATACAACTCACATGTTCAATGTACTATGGCAAAACCACATGTTTTAGGAGGCAAAATGGGAACCAAAAGAGGAAATGAAACAAAAACTAGAATAATCTATTTTATTATCTAAAATTAAATTTTGAGGGTAAAATTTATGAAGGTTAGAAGAATTTAATAACCCAAACCTCTATTAATGAACATCAATTTTGAAGGAATAAATGACTTATTAGGTAATGTAGTTATAGATAACATTATCATTGTATTCCATTTTTATTTTGGACTATTATAAAATACATCCATAATTGTTTTACAGGACTAAAATACTGTTAAGAATCATAACCACTAATGATATATCCATTTTAATATTACTATTAATATTATTATATATTAAGGGTTATGAATAGATCTAATTGGCATAGATGGAATAAGTTATAAAATAAATCAGTATGATAATAACTTATGAATCTCATTTATCAGAGCTTCTAAGGGAGATGAAATCACTGGATTTTCCCCTTGACCATTCCAAAGATGATATTAAACAACTAAAATATTAACAATACCATTTATGGGATAATTTCAGTCTTATATAGATCATCTCCCAAACCATGTTCACCAAACCACATAGATAAAGTACCACAATCACCCACCTTACCCTTATGGAGTGCACTGATGTAATAAAGGGTTATGTATCTATATCATAGTAGTATAAATTTGTATATTTTTTTTAATAAAATAATTATTATATTTATCCCTTTTACTTATTAATTTATATATATATACATGAATATATAATTATTTTTGTAAAACTATATTTTGATTTGAAAAAAGAAAAATTTTATTTTTTGGACATATATATATATATATATATTTATATATATAGTTTCAATTGAAACACTCTCTGGAAAATAAAATAGTATTAAAATAAGTTAAAATTTCATAAAATTGTTTTACAAAATAATATTTATTTAAAAATAAATTATTTTATAATTTAATGCAATCCCATGAAATTTTAGAATGGTTAGAATGTTATTTGTGATGTGAAAACAAATATTTTTAAAAAATTAATTATTTTTATTTAAAATTATAAATTCTTATATTTATAAAGTTATTTTGGTAAAATAAATATAATTTTTGAAATCTAAATGTTGAAATTAGCCAAAGGTGATTTTTTCATAATTTTTTGAGATAGTGGAATTTTTGTGTAAAACTTAAATACAGTATAAATATAAGGTTTGTATTATGAAATCATAATAGAAAAAAAGTTATTTAATAAATAATATAAAATGGATCTTTCCCAAAAAATATTTTCCCACATTAAAATATATTTTTAAAGTTATTTTATTATTTTTATAAACATATAATAAATTCGCTGAAACCAATATTATATTTTTACATTATCAAAAACATGTTTTTATGAACACGACTCACCACCACATAATTAATAGTATTATTTTAATGAGTTCAATTCATAAAATAATAATATTTTAAAACCCACTCCCATGGGGGAAAATATGGTAGGGTTTGTGGTTGTGATTATTTTTTTTACTTAGAGTCCAAACACTGTGTTTAGAAATTAATAAATAATTCCCCTCTCATTTTCTATAAATACCCAATAAACCACCTATTACTCTTCACTAAAAACCCATTGATCATTAATTTTATCTCCCTATCCCTATTTAAATCCCTACCAAGGTTTTCTCAAGATCTTAAGAAGATCCTCCCAAGTTAAGGAATTTTCTTCATCTTCCTCTTTATTCAAGTAATTTCTTTTTATTAAGCCTTTTGGTTTCAAACTATTCATGTTGACATATGTTTTTATAAATAAATTCACTATACTTATGATTCAAAATTAATGAGAGAAAACCAGTCACCCTCATTAGTCCCTTTTATGAACCTTTATGTACACCTGTTATACGGCCACATATTATCCCATGATTTTCCTTTCCAAACTTTTGTATTGTGAATACCCATCCCCATTTCTACTAAAGGGGATCAACCTAGTTGTACCTATAATCCATTTTTTTGTGTTCCATTTATTTAACCCAATCTTCTTAATCATGGTATTAAATGTGATGAAATGTTTTCTTTGGGTCAATGGTCTTTGTGAAACACAAATGCATATATATTATATAAATGTTAAGGGTGGTCCTGGAATTATATAACCATCTATTGCATTCATTGATGTTTGTATCTCATGAGATACCATGAATGTTGCACATATGGTTAACCTAAGGACATAATATTATGATGACATGTTGGTTATCCTTGACTTATGCATATGATGTTATGTTTTATATTTTTTCCACATTCATATATTGACTTGATGTTTCATCTTTTGTTATGATTTTATGTCCATGGTTATTATTCTTACATTTTATGTCTCCATTTTATTCCCCTTTAACCACATATACTTCTTTAAATTATTCTATTTTTTATTATTCCCTTGCAAGATTTTATAGCTCAACTCTTTATTATGTATATCCTCTGATTATCCTTTTCAGTTTTAGAATCTGAATGAAATTTAAGTAAACATTATGATGTTTTGAAATGATTTCATTGTATCCATATTTTTATATTATTTTAATATGTATATAATTTCCCAACGATGCTAGGTGCATATATTTTTTTGGTATTGAGTTATGTGTATCTTATTGTAATAGATCATTTAATAAATTATAAAAGATATTTTCATTCATAGTAATCAAGGAGTTTGGTCTGTTATAGTTGAACTTATTATGGAATAAGGTTCTTCAAACTTTGGCTCAATCATTATGGGTTTCTTCCCTTATATAATGGGATTTCTCAAATAGTGTACCAATTATCCTTGGATAAATATTTAGAGATGAAACTTCTTATATAATGTTCGTGTGGCATGATTTTGATGAACTTATATGTTATGTAGTGCATGTAAACTTTTCTCAAAGAGTTTCCCCAATTCATCTAATTGGATTTGGGACTACTCATATCGGTTATCTAATGACAAACAATGATGTGAAGTAAGGGTAATTAAAACTCAATGGGAAGGACTCCTTCAGTACCATATATGAGAGAGTATGGGATTTCTTATGTGGTAGTATAGGTTTTAGTGTGATAAGACCCTAATAATATAAGAGATTATATATCAAATATTTCTTTTATTTATCCGCTATCTTATTAAGGATATTGGAAAATTTATTTTTGAATTTTTTAGTCAATATATTATCTATTACAAGATAGTGGGATGATTTTTGGATAGGATTCCTAACTCAAGATTCAACCATTTTAATTCATAGGTATAAAATTGTATCCATTGCCTATAATTTTTTTTGAGGGACACCAAACCTGGTAATATAACTAGACCACATGAAATTTGAAATATCTTTGATGTTAATTTCCTTAAGGGTTATGGATTTAGTCCATTTTGAGAAGAAGTAATTGGTACTAAGGATGAACTTTAAGTACCTAGTAGAGGTTAGAGGATATGATCCAATAAAATTTATCCCACATAAAGTAAATATTTTAGAATAACTGGTAATTTTCAATTGATCCATGGTCAAATTGATAAAATAAAATGTATTTTATATTCTTGTAATTTATTCATGAATTCTTTGTGATTTTGAATAACTAATGGACATAATTATCTAAGTCACCTTATTTGATGGAAGAGCTTGGTTCCTGAATGATGAGCACTGTAACCATCAATATAGATTTATTTTATAATAGTGAGGGAATGTCTTCATTCAATGAAACTAAGGAGGGATCCAAAAAATCATTATTTTTGGAGGACCTTGTAGTAATTTTGATTATTATAAATGAAATTTTTTTCAACCCATAGATTGATTTTTTCCTTCTTGACTCTATCTAAAGGGAGAATCCTGATTTGGTGATAGTCTAATATGGGATATATCTAGTTAGTTATAAAATTAATTTGTGAGGGAAATATATCACCAAGTTAAAGGGTGGTATCAATTTCATTGATCTCTTCCATATAATTATTGATGAATGATGATACAACCCTACGCTATATGATGTGAATGACTGTCTCATACTAGTGTAGATCTTCTAAGGTTATAATTTCAATATAAAATGAATTTTCTTTGGTGATATGATAAAATAAAATGTTAGTTAGTATTGGTTATAATGGGAACTCAACTATCATCTCTCATACATAATCGCGTAAGGGAATAAACTCATTATTGATGGCTTAGTCACCATTGATTTTCTCGATCACCAACTATGAATCACCATTAATTCCTAATTTGGAAAATTTTGTTCGAAGGGATAATACAAATCCTATAATGAGTTAATGGTATTTCCCATCATTACTGATACATCCCTATAACAATAGGAAGGATTCGAACAAAACTTTTTTGATGAAGAGATGAACCAAACCACCAAGATAGCCCTATTAAGCTTCATATTTTTCGTCCTTCTTCATATTATACTTCCAGAGGAATCATCAAAGTGCATTTATCTTGTTTGATGAGTTTCATAGATAAATAATATATCTTCATTAATAATATTTTTGTCTAATGATTATTTTTAGGGGATAGGTTACATAGAGAGTAAGTCTAATAATGCTTGTCTCATGACCACTTTTTGAGATAAGAATTGGATTTCAAATTTCTATAGAATGATTGAACAATGTTCTAGGTTATAAATTAGAATTAGAAAAGTGAGGATATATTTAAGAAGATCTATATGAGAGACTAATTAGACCTAATGGTGATGAAAATAGTTTCTCAACTTTTGTGTTATGAAAACAAATTCAAGGTAGTTCTTCTCAATATCATAATTTTGGGTGTCAGTATCCAAAATTGTCCTATTGGGGCAATATATATTTTTCAAATTTTTCGAATCATTCTTCTATGTTAGGAGGGAATAAATAAATCACTTTAAGATTACCACATAGAACATGAGAGGTTTTATTTATACAATTGGAATAAATGTAGGTTGGTGTAGATGGTACTATTTGAGATCCACAAAAGATTTCTCATAATATCTATCCTAATGATAAGGGATCCCTTTCTTCATCAACTCTATAAAGGGTAATCACTTTCCAACAAGGTTTGTTATGAGGTGTATGATATATGAAAGGAATGGTTTTAATCCTCCCAACTATTAGAAAATTTTAGGAGGATTCATATCACATATTACCTTGTATTTATCATGGTCAATATCGATTCTTCAATGGAGAACCATGAAGCCAGGGGTTTCTATACTACCACTAATTTCTAAATACTTTTTTAATATTGAAAAGATGAGCACACTGTTGTTTAGATTTAACCATCAGATCATCCACATAGTATTCCACAATTTTCCCTAGAAAGGACATGAAAATATGGTGCACGTCACATTAATAGGTAAAGTCAAAATTAATCATGTCAAATTAAATCCCTTGATAATAGTATGCCTCTTAGGTATACTTAGATGTAGTGGCTTCCACAACTTTGGGGACCACTCAAAATTGATTATATCCAAAATACCCATCCATAAGATTGAGGACATGGAATCTAGCCATGAAACCCCAAAATTATAATAGTTTAAAGTTATGAAAACTTATGTTACATGAAACACTAAAAAACAAAATAGGTTATAAATAAAATGTGTCCATTATAACATTGTCATTGAATTAGTTGGTATAAATAGAGGTAACCAAAATTTGAAATTTATAAAAAAAAATAGAATATGGTAAAATAATTATTCATTATAAATATCATTGTTCTAATCTTATAATGGAGATATCTTATCTATGGTTTTCCTTAGACCAAGCCCATACAGAACTCCAGGAAGTTTTGATTGAGAAAAATTGATTCAAGGAGAAGTTCAGGCTCATGGAAATATCTATGATATCTAGGTTTCTTGAAATTCCACCTATAATAACCAATTCTACTTATATTATCCTTAGGTTTTATGTAGATATGTGTAGGGGTTATATAAGTATAAGTTAGAATGATATAAACATGTAATTATCAATATATTAAATATTATATATATAGCACGTGTATTTTCATATATCATGAATTTATAATTTTAAAGGAAAATAATGGTTATTTTTAATACAAATTTATCGATAATACATGCATATATAAAATAGTTATTACTAGGAAATTAATATTAATAAATTCATTTTATTCTTAAAATATACATTTTTCCTAAAAAAAATTTTATGTGATATGCATGCTTATATTAAAATTAATTTTTTTCATCTTTATAAATTTAGTTCAATATTTTTTTTAATATTTTTAATCTACATATCCAAATTTGGTAATAAGGTCATTTTTATTTTTAATATAACAATAAGTAACCAAAATAAATATTAACTCCCATAGAAAAAACCATTTTTAAAAGAATTGTTTTTATAAAAAATGTGTAATTTTTAACTGAATAAATTAAATTTTTATATTTAAAATTAAATATATTTTTTAAAACATAAAAAAATCCCACTCATTTGATTAATAATTCATAGTAAATAAGAATAAAAATTCCTAATGTATAAAAATAAAATTTTCTACAAAATCAGTTTTGTTATATCTTATATTTTTGTTTAAAAGATAATTTACTCATATTTATAAATTGAATTAGTTTAAATTGTGTTCAAATTATGATTCATCATGTTGAAATTATATTTTATGGGTTATATTATATTTTTAGAAATAAATAATAACGATAATAAATATTTAATCAAGGTTAATAAGTGTAAAAATGGGTAACATAAAGTGACTCAAATTTTACTAAGTTAAATTGAAACATTGAACTTTTCAAAGAAAATTATTTAGTGGGAATTCCATACCAACATTTCTCACTAGATATTATGTTCTTAACTCACCAAACTCCCATGTTATTCCATCTTTAAACCTCACCTAACTTAATTTTCTAAGGAAATGCCCCTCTTTTTAACCTACAAAAAGAGCTCACATCCACCCACTTCAATCCACACTTATCCTTTAAATTTAACTTAAACCACTAACTATTTTTCTATTCATAGAATCATATTCCATTTTTGGTATCCCTTGGTTATAATAATGTTCACCCAAGTCTTACATTTCCAAGAGGTCCTTCATGGGATGATTAAAGTCCACAACACGAGTATTATCCACCCACTAAACTTTTTTTGTATCATTCACCTATATAACTAAACTAACCTTAATAATATAATGACATCAGTATCATAATCACAATTAAACATTATCATAATAGTTTAATACCCATTTTACACCTTCCACCCATCCCTTAAAAAAATGAATATGTCTCTTGTGTTATATGCAGACTATTTCCTCTAGGAAGGATTTATTTTGTTTTTCATCACCACCTTTCTTGGATGGATATAAAAATGTATTTAATAGATAAAAATTATATTTATTACATTTTTAATATTAGGTGAAGATAAATTAGTTATTCTATTAATAAAAATAACACTAAGTGATAATTGTAAATATAAATGCCTAAAACATGCATACGAAGAGGTAAACAATTTCTTCTTAGTAAATGTTATCTTATTATCATAAATTTTTATCCAAAACATCTCAATTATGATATATGTATTTAAGAAAATATAAATAATATAATTATTCTTAATGAATTATTATATTCAAAAAAATCCATTTTATACCCATCCATAGGTTATAACATGTTCTTGTTTGGGTCGGTTAAACCACCTACATGAATAATGATAAAAACGTTTATCAATGATAGTTATGGAAACTTAATTAATGGTATAATATTATATTATAAATTAAATATATTTTATTATGTTAATATTAATAATTAACTCATTATAAAAATACAAACTGACACTCCTTATAAATTATAGAAACAAGCACGTCACTAATTTCATCTTAATAGATATTAACTAAAAATATCATGGAATAAAATTAAAACATTATAAATCATTGTTGAAAATATATTATAGTTAAATAAATAATATAGGAATTATGGAATTGGTATCATATTATGAACATCGATAACAACATTACAAAGCATGTGGAAAACAATCAACACCTCAAACATCTGATGATGAAAATAAATAATAACTAACTAATAAATATATAAACAATTATTATAATTGAAGATCATAGAAGGTAATATATTTGAACGAGATTTCAAAAAAGGTTATTAATATGGTAATTTTTAATATATTTTAGGATAAATATCATTCATTTAATTCAAGAGTTATGGTTTTGTAAACCTAATGGGAATTTGTTGAGTTATGATCATCCTTCATAAAATTTATCCTAATAAGTTTGGTAAATTATATCTCATGAATTAATTATATTTTAATTAATCTTATGCTTTTGGGAATTTATATTTCTTTATATTTATATCATTTTTTAATGATCTTTTCCTCAATTATTCTTCTTTGATGGATTTTTTCTTTCATAAAAATTCACAATTGTTAAGAATAATCTCCAACCAATTTAATAGATGTTTTCCCTCCATGTCCATAATATTTATTTCTAGAAAATGTTTTCCTATATTATTTTCAAACCCAAATATGTATTATCTAGTGTGACTTTGAAATTTCTATTGCACGCTCGCGAGTCGTTAGGTACGGGCGACAAATTAAAATTTATACCTACTTACTACTTAGGACAGTGGAAAGACAGGGTCGAACCATAGGGAGGCCTATTGTTGTGTTTGGTGTTCTAAAAAAATAACTAAACAAAAACAAACATGCAAAAATCGAGCAAAGACAAGTGGTGGTGGTGAAGTGGAGTGAAACAGATTTAGTGTGCGAAGAAGAAGGGGTGAAATGGTGAACACAAAGTGAGTAGATAGAAATAGAGCAGCAGAATCATGGTGAAAACAACCAATAGATGAGGAAGAGGGGAAGTCCACTGGTCGATTTGATGTTGCTTAACCCTATTCATGCACTGCAATTGAAGAACATGGATCTGACTAAGGGTAACCGGCAAGAGTTGTCATCTGGTCAGTTAGTGATTTAATAGCTCTTACAGTCCCTCGACTGTAAGAGTCATTCCATCCAATGGTGAAATCAAGTCAGTAGTCACTGAGATCAACTTGTCAGTTGAGTTCGGTGTGTATCTATCTTTTGAGAGTAATTCACTTGTCAGTGAATTAATCAATTTAAAACAGTTTTAATTAAAGTGGAAAAAAGATCGGTTTTCACTCGATCCTGTTGTTTTGAAAATAACCGTCTGTGAAAAGTGAGCGAGACAATCCAGAGCAAGGATGTAGTGCATGAATGAGATTAAACAGATCGAATCAACCAGCATATTCCCCCCAAAAAGAATTATCCAGACATTGTGGTTGGTTTTAATGGAACAGTGAAATAAGAATCAATGTAGTTCATGTTAAATTCAATTGCAGAAAAATAGAGCACAAGTCAAATAAAAATGTTTGTCTCCCTGCTCGAGCTCTCGGAACACTAACTCCTGCCGCTTGATGATTGACTCAATGTTGTAACTCCGCTCAATATCCCGCCTTGGGAATCGAGGTGTGAAATACTCTGATCTTGTACTCCAATATGCTCCGAGGAAGATGGTTAGGTTCTCCTTCTCTCCTCCTTGTGTTCTTCTCTCAATCAAAGTCCCGATGCTTCTGTCTCTCGATGGAAGTCTGTTCCCCCTGCTCTCTATCCGCTCCTACTTAGCTTCCCCTGTGCCTCTCTCGCCTCTCGTGCATTCATCACCCAACCGAAGCCTCTGGAATCTCATCTGAAGTGTTCCCCGGCCTCCACGTGGCTCCTTTACCATGTTGCTCCTTTCGCGCTTGTCACCGAAGCAGTTTCTCCTAACTGAATGAAAAATAATGCACGCACGGAGAACTAATTCCTTCCCTGGACACAACCAATCCACGTAGCATGCTTTTATGTGTACGTCCCCCGCTCCCAAGAGAACTCCATGTAAGTGCATCCTGCCCTCCCCCCCTGTAACGAAACAACAAAATATACGCGTGAGTCAAATAAAAATATAATGAAACTATTATATACTATATATTGATATTATTACTTAAAATAAAAATACTTATATATATATATAATACTTAATATTAATACTAAAATATTCAACTATAATAATTATTATTTTTATGATAACATTATTATGAAATATTAACAATATATATAAGTTTTTATACTTTTAACAATAGACCTATTACTATTATTATATGTAATTATATTTATTAATATGATATACTATTATATATAAGCTTATATAATATTATTAATATAACTATAATTATTATAGTGTTGTATTTAATATATATATAATATATTGTATTATATTATATAATGTAATAGTTATATTATGTATATGCTAATATATAAAATATATATCATATGAATGTTATTATATATTATTATATATGTAAAAAATAAAAAAGAATAGAGAAAAAGGGGGGAGAAGGGTTTGGCGTGGAAGAGAGGGGGCGGTGGAGAGAAGAATAGGGCATGACGGAGGGTTTCGGGCGGCGACTGTTCGGATATGGAAAGGGACACAACGCTTTGAGCAGGGGTAGTGTAGCGGAAGCAGAGCAGAGGTGGAGATGGGGGTCTTCGGGGAGAGGTGCGGCGCGAGTGAAGTGCGGTGAGGGAGAGGCAGGGGGCTCGGAGTCAGGATTGGGTGAGGCGAGCAAAGGATGCACCGATTGGATCGGATAGGGTTCGGGTGAAGGGATTATGCGGCGCGAGGGGATGAGGCTTGCAGCGGCGGTTTGAAACAGGTCCAGTAGGCGGCTGTTCTAGCAGGGGGTGCGACAGCTCGAGTTGAGTGCGGCGGAGATCAGGCGGGGACTTCGGGTGATTTAGGTTCAGGGAATGCAGCGGTGAAGCGGCGAGGTTTAGGTAGGTGGCTACTCCAGGGATGTCCGACCACTGGTTCGCGCAGGCGGTGACAACGGTTCAAGTGGGGAAGCAGGCGGCGCCCAGCGGAGACTGAGCAAGGTGAGTTAGGGTTTGTCCGGGGCTGTTGCGCACCAATGTGAACTCGAACGTTTCTGATCTGGAATTTGGATCTGGGTAATTCGATTCATGTTTTTGATAATCGTTGTTTTGTGATGTTGTTGCGTGTTTGCGGTGGCTGAAATGGTGATGCCGCTGTTGTGATTTGTGGGAAGAGAGGCGGGGAGGAGATGTATCGGTGATGGAGTGTTGTGCGAAGCAGGAAGGAGGGATGTGGGGAAGAGCCATATCGGTGAGGAGTAAAGAGAATGGTATCAGTGAGAAAATGAATCGGTGAGGTTAGCGGTAACGGTAAGGATGGAAATAATTGGGTATATCGGTAGTTGGAATAGTGTATCAGTAGACTGGATAAAACGGTAGACTGGAGCAGAAATGGGGTAACGGTGAGGTTGATGTAGCGGTAAGGCTATAAAAAATGGGAAGCGGTGAGGTGCAGTGTAACGGTGGACTGTGCAGGTTGGGTAACGATGAGGTCACCGCTACTGGTGAGGTTTTTGTGTATCAGTGAGAGGGGTGTAGCGGTGAGGGATGTGTATCGGTAGCAAGGTCACCGCTACAGGTCGGACTGTGCGACTGCAACACCTGCGACAAAAACAACAAAGAAAATTAAATAAATAAATTAAATAAAAAAAATAAATCAAAAAATAAATTAAATTAAATACAATAAAATTAAAAAACACAAAGTTAAGTAAAATAAAATTAATGGAACTTTATTTAAACAATTGAATTAATTTGGGTTAAAAATTTATAAACATACATAATTAAAGAACAAATTAAAATATTTATAATTAATTGCTTAAATTAACTAACCAATTAATTAAAGAACTAATTAAATTAAAGAATAAACATATTAAACGAATAAAATTAAATCGTTGAAACTAATTAAATTATTAAAAGATTAAAAACAAAAAGTGTTATTTATTCACGATTTAAAGAATAAAGCATTAATTAATTTAATAAATGAGTTAATAAACTAACTAGAATAAAAATAAAAGAATAAATAAATAAAATCCTAATTCGCACGACTCATTTAATTTAAGACTTATTTAAAATGACACTAATGTACATTAAAACACATGTTTTAAACTAAAAACAGATTATTTTACACAGCAAAGTACAAAAACACAGTAATTACCAAATATTTACTAAAAACAATCATTTTGGAAAAAAACTCAATAAAAATATAAAAAGAATCTGGCAAAGTGTGTGAAAACACCGCCACATCAAACTCCCCCACACTTAAAGCCTTGTTTTTCCTCAAACAAGTACATTCCTTTGACTTCAAAAGAGAAATATGATTTGTGAATTTCAGCTCAAAAAGTGCATGACTGAACTTAAAAATCCAGATGAACATGACCAAACAATAAGTCAGGTTTTTCAAAGGTATTCAAAAATGATGTCCTACCTAACTTCAAATACTCACTAGAAGTCAAAAGCCTCACAAATTCATTTACTGTCAAGTATGTCATGCCTCCTATGTGTAATCATTAACCATCCTACTTCACCTTCTAATTCAAGTACTGATTCAAGTAGTGTTGACAGGTTAGAAGAGGTGGAACTCAAAAACTTAACCAAGGGAACCTTCTATTCTCACCTTCCCCCAGGTTCCGAGAATTAAAGTCCATTAAATTGATCACTTTATTGATTCAACTCAAATGAAAATTAACGAAGTCAATTGCTCCCTTCTTCATCTGGGTTCAAAATTCCCCTCGCCTTAATGAGCTCATTTTTGACAAGGGCACTTTATTTTACTTTTTCCCAGCCATATTCCATGTGCAAAGCACATTGCATAGCACTTATTAAGATTGAAATTGGCTTTATTTATTCATAGAAATGCACCCAATGCACCTTGTCTCAGATACTCACCGTGGGATCCCATTTGCCCATTTTACTCCAGTTACAAATGACTTAATTAATAATCAATCAAGTTGACTTCCTAAAGTGATTGAATATTATATTAAAAAAAATGTGAGTCCCCTGGGTTCTAGTAAGAACAACAAGTTACCCTAAGCCATGATCCTTACTCCACAGAACATATCCTGTCATACTCTCATCCTAAGTTTCTAAATGGATAGATCCATAGTGACAGTGAACAATTTCACTCAGCAATCATTCATACTTAACAATTTCTGACTTAGTGCTACACTCAACATCCAGAAAACCATTATTCACTAAAAAAGAGATAATTGAAGTACCAGTGAACATACAATGACCATCATATGATGAAAGAATTTGAAATTTTTTGAAGGAATTTTGAACCATTTTTTTGAAAAAATTTGACCATTTTTTTAAAACAAACACAAACTTGGGTTAAAGAAGGGGGAATTCGACATGACACTAGAATGACCCCTCTCCCCCACACTTAAAACCCAACATTGTCCCCAATGTTGACTCTCAAGGTGGAAGATAGTTAAAGTTCAAAACAGATGTAAATTTAAGTTGAAAAAGGAAATGGAGGGGTTTCAATGAAGTTCAAAAATTTTATTTGCCACACAAAAAGTGAAAGAAAATAAAAACAAAAGAGAACAAAAACAGAAGAGCCCGACCCCACCAGCCTCACTAGCAACCATGTACAATTATATTCCTAACATTTTCATGCTTTTGAAGCAGTGTGAGAAGAGAAAAGATTTTAACAATTTACTTCAAATAGTAGCATGTTTAGCAATGATGTGCAACAACAACATAATGAGAATAATAATAATGGGTGCAAGCATGTTTCAGCAAATCAGTTAAAAATAATGTTTCGAATCTCTAGATACTAGCAGCTAACACCCAAGAAAGAAGATACAGTCATTACTCACAGAGTGGGAGGTAGTCCCCCACACTTATTTCACAACAGAGAGTAAGTAATTAATTGAAAATGAAAAAGGGAGAACAACACTTCCCTGAATTATTGGAGCTTTAGAAGTGGATTTTATCTATAGATCCTCACAAGCATCACTGGGTTGTTATTCCTCTTCAGAACCTACAAGTTCAAATAAGTAAAATAAGATTTCAGAGTGTACAGTTCAAGAAAAGTAACCCAAGAGAGTGAGTAGAGAGAAATGTTATCCATATGATGCAGGGATTGCTCCCTTGGGTTTTCTAGCTAAGTTTCTGGCAGCAACAACTCTCTCTAACACAACAACAGATCATGAGGCACCATCAGCAGTCAAGCAATTGAAACAGAGAACAAGAAGTAGGGATGAACTTTATTGATTAACATAAAATAAAATAGAAACTACCAAGCAACCATGGGTTAGTTCCCATGAAACACTGAGTTTATAGTCCTCAGTTATACTTGAATCAGCTCATTATTCTAATAGAGATATGGCAGCCAAGCCCTTTGGATGCCCTTCAAAGAAGTTCTTTATTCTTTGACCATTGACTAAGAAGGGTCTATTCTCATCTCCAACTAGCTCAACAGCTCCATTAACCAGAACTCTAACAATGGTAAAGGGTCCTGACCACTTGGACTTCAACTTCCCTGGAAACAGATTCAATATTGAATTGAAAAGCAGGACCCTCTCACCATCCTTGAAATTCCTGTTTTGAATGATTGAGTCATGAAAAGCCTTTGTTATTTATTTGTAAATTTCATCATTCTCATAAGACTCTCTTCGGATCTCATCTAGCTCACTCAGCTCTAGCAGCCTCCTCTCTCCAGTAGACATAAAATCAAAGTTAAGAGCCTTCACTGCCCAATAAGATCTCTATTGTAAATCAATAGGTAGATGGAATACTTTCCCAAAAAGGAGCATATATGGTAACATCCCTATAGGAGTTTTATAAGCAGTTCTGTAGGCCCAAAGGGCCTCATCCAACTTCCTTGACCAGTCTTTCCTAGAGCTAGACACTGTTTTCTCTAAAATCTGTTTGAGCTCTCTGTTTGAAACTTCTACCTTCCCACAAGACTGTGGGTGGTAAGTAGTGCCTGTCCTATGGGAGCACCCATAATTCTCCATCAAACCTTTGAACTTATAATTCTTGAATTGAGTCCAATTATTAGTTATGAAATCTCGAGGCACACCAAATCTGGAAAAAATGTTTTTCTTAATGAATTTCACCACACTAGCAGCTGAATTGTCGGGCAGTGCTACTGCCTCAACCCACTTGGACACATAGTCCACAATAACCAAAATGTACTCATTCCCATAAGAGGATGGAAATGGTCCCATGAAGTCCAAGCCCCACACATCAATGATTTCAACTTCCAGAATACATTTTTGAGGTAATTTATGTCTTCTTCCAACATTTACCAACATTTGACATTTTGCACAGCCAATAACCAGACTTCTAGCATCCTTAAACAGTGTTGGCCAGTAGAAACCAGCCTGTAGGACCTTCTGAGCAGTCATTTCTCCTCCATGGTGGCCACCCCAAGGTGATGAATGGCAGCTCTCAAGTATGGGTAGAATCTCATCCTAAACCACACATCTTCTCAGAATCCCATCAGCACACCTCCTAAAGAGAAGAGGGTCATCCCAAAAATAGTATTTCAGTTCCGATATAAATCGCTTCCTTTGGTTGTGTGAGAGATCTTTGGGCATGAATCCAGCTGCCAGAAAGTTGGCATAGTCTGCAAACCAAGCAGACTGCTGCACAGAAGAAGTAAACAGTTGTTCATCAGGGAAAGCAGTATTGATCGCTTTTGGTTCCTTACTTGGGGAATTGGGCAATCTAGACAAATGATCTGCAACTACATTCTCAGCCCATTTCTTATCCTTAATCACTAAATCAAACTCCTGTAACTGCAAGGTCCACCTCATGAGTCTGGTCTTTGAGTCCTTTTTATCCAGGAAGTTCTTAAGGGCTGAATGATCTATGAAAACTATGATCCTTGATCCTATTAAGTATTGCCTGATCTTTTCCAAAGCAAACATCACAGTAGCTAACTCCTTTTCAGTGGTAGAATATTTCTTATGGGCATCATCTAGCAGCTTACTTGCATAGTAAATAACATGAAGTTTACTATCCTTCCTCTACCCTAACACAGCTCCTACTGCAAAATCACTAGCATCACACATAACCTCAAAGGGAAGTTTCCAGTCAGGAGTAGTGATTATAGGTGAAGTAGTTAATTTCTCCTTGAGTGGATTAAAGGCCTCTAGACAAGTGTCATCAAAGACAAAGGGTGTGTCCTTAACCAGAAGGGAGCACAGGGGTCTAGTAATCTTGGAAAAATCCTTAATGAACCTCCTATATAACCCATCATGACCCAAAAAACATCTAATTACTTTGACATTTTCAGGTGGGGGAAACTTTTGTATGACCTCAATTTTAGCATTATCGACCTCTAGCCCCTTTCTTAGAAACCTTATGTCCCAAAACTATGCCTTCAGTGGCCATGAATTGGCACTTCTCCCAGTTTAAGACTAAGTTGGTCTCTTGGCATCTTTCTCACACTAATTCTAGGTTTTTCAGAAAGTTCTCAAAGTTATTTCACACAACAGAAAAATCATCCATGAACACTTCAATAATCCTCTCAATCATGTCTGAAAAGATTGCCATCATACATCTCTGAAAAGTGGCAGGAGCACCACACAAGCCAAAGGGCATCCGCTGGTAGGAAAATGTCCCAAATGGACAGGTGAAGGTGGTTTTTTCTTGGTCCTCAGGGGCAATGGAAATCTGGTTGTAACCAGAGTATCCATAAAGAAAATAGAAAAATTCATTGCCTGCCAACCTCTCTAACATTTGATTCAAAAATGGCATAGGGAAGTGATCCTTTATTGTGGCAGCATTCAACTTTCTGTTGTCTATACAGACTCTCCATTTGTTCACTGCTCTTGTCTGGATTTTCTCATTCTTCTTATTAGTGACCACTGTCACTCCACTCTTTTTGGGAACCACCTGGACAGGACTGACCCAGGGGCTATCAGAAATTGGAAAAATTATTCTAGCATCCAGCAACCTAATCACTTCTTCTCTCACAACTTCCTTCATGTTGGGGTTGAGTCTTCTTTGGGCTTGTACTCTGGGATTACACTCAGGTTCTATTGTAATTTTATGCATACAGAAAGCTGGACTTATCCCTTTGATATCAGCAATTGACCAGCCTATGACAGACTTGTACTTCCTCAAAACAGAGAGAAGATTGTGCTCTTGACTCACCTCTAGATTTGATGAAATGATCATAGGAAGGGTGGAATTGTATCCTAAAAAGTCATATTTGAGATGGGCAGGGAGGGGCTTAAGTTCAAGGGTGGGTGGTGACTGGCTTGAGGGAAGACACTTGGGCCTGGGTGGCCCAAATTCTTTAGGCTGCCTCTTGAAGTAGGCAGTAGACAAGGCTTTTTCCTCAGTACAAGAGGTTCCAAAAGATATCTCCACAGAATCAGACTCCTCTCTTGGGGTAATAATATGCTCCAAGACAAACTCATCTAGGTTCTCCAAAAATCCACCCTCATACTCATCAACAAATTCTTTCTCCTTACATGAGCTGATCCCCATGCAAGAGGCAGCAGGGACTTCAGGTTCACTATTGATTTCAGCTATCATTCTCAGAAACTCTTCTTCCTCTATATCAACACTACTCTCAGCAGCTAGCATCTCATCTCTTAGGAAAATTGGGTTGGTGGGTTCTTGGATTTTCTTAAAAACATTGAATTCTTCTTTCTGTTCACCCAAATTGAAAATCAATTTCCCCTTAGACACATCTATCACAGCTCCCCCTGTGGCCAAGAAGGGCCTAACAAGAATGATAGGAACCTCCTGGTCACACTCCATGTCAAGGATAAGAAAGTCAGCAGGTAAAAAGAGTTTTCCTACTCCCACTAATAGATCATCGAGCCTACCCACTGGATGAGTAATAGACCTATCAACAAGCTGTAACACCATAGTGGTGGGTTGGGGAACTCCTAATCTTAGGTGCTGAAAAAGTGACAGTGGAATCAGATTAATACTAGCACCTAGATCACACAAAAAGTTGAACTTACCACCTCTATCCCCAAATGTGCAGGGGATGACAAAGCTTCCAGGGTCCTGAAGCTTAGGAGGTATCCTATTCTTCAAGACTGCACTACACTCCTCTATTAAGCTATAGGTGGAAAATTCTTCCAAAGTCTTTTTTTTAACAGATTTTCTTGAGTGATTTCAGATATGATGGGCTTTGAATCAGTGCTTCCAAGAATGGGATATCAACATTCATCTTTTTAACCACTTTCAAAAATTTTAACAGTTCAGAATCATGAATTAGTTTCTTTATTCTTTGAGGGAAGGGGATTGCAGGGGCAAAATTTCTCAAAATTGGAGGCATCTATACAACTTCTTCTTCAACAATTTTATTCCCCTTAATGTCTTTGTTTTTTAAGCCATTTTCTTTGGGTTTTTGAGTTGGAATAGTAGGAACTGGAGAGATTCCAGTGGTGCTATCCAATTTTCCAGATTCAGGTTCTTTCAGATTTAAGTTTCTAGTTTCATCCAGTTTCTAATTTTCATCATTTTGGGGTTCTTTCCTAGGCTCTTGGTGGGTTTGGAGACCACTTCTGGTGGTCACAACCATGGAATTCTCCCTAGGATTGGCTTTAGTGGTGTTGGGTAGCCTACCCTTTTCTCTATTGCTAGCATCCCTAGCCAACTGCCCCATTTGAATTTCCAGGTTCTTCATTCTAGCATCCATTTGAACTTTATAAAAATCATTTTTGGTCTTTTGTTCATAAAACCTCCCTATCAACTGATGGAACATATCTCTCACCTCATCTTTTGAGTTGGATGACTCATCCTTTGGTTGCGATTGGGGTTGGAACTGCTGCCTAGGAGGCTGCTGGAATCCAAGAGGAGCAGAAGGTCGAAGGACTCCCTGCTCCATCCATGAAAGGTTCGGATGGTTCCTATACCCCTGATTGTAGGTGTTGGAAAAAGGATCATCCCTAGGCTGCATCCGAGGTCCATAGCTAGCAAAGCTGGCACTCTCATGAGGCTGGACATGCATATCAAAATTTGGACAACATTTTTGAGAATGACCATACATGCCACAATGGTGACACTGCTCCTTTATAATTTGATGTGGGTTCTCATTGAAGAACCCAACAACTTGGGATTCAGCTTGAGGAGTAGGGGCGATTTCTTTTCTAAAAATGGTTCTCCTCCTAGAACATTTGTGCTGGGAATTCTGAGCTAATGTGTTAAAGATCTGTTTGAGTTCCTCAGTAGTCCTATCACTAAAGTCTCCTCCAGAAGACTGATCCACCAAATTTTGGTGGTAAGGGGTAAGACTATTGTAAAATGTGTCCATGAGGAATTGAGGTGTACATTGATGGTTTGGACACTGCCTGAGCAACCCTCTAAACCTATCCCAAGCTTCATGAAACAATTCTCTTTCATCCTGAAGGAATCCAGTGATTTTATGCTTAATCTCAGATGTCAGCCTCCTAGGATAGAATTTCATTATGAAGGCCTTGTAAACTTGATCCCAGGTGACAAAGATCTCTTCCTCCAACTGTTGGAACTAAGACCTAGCATTGACCTTGAGGCAGATAGGGAACACTCTCAATTTAAGCTCTTCCTCAGTGAGACCCCTAAGTGGCAGCTGCTGGACACTACAATAGAAGGCTCTAATGAAGTCAAGAGAGTCTTCACTAGGCATTCCATTGAAGGTAGGCAGATAACTAAGCCTGTATTGCTTGATCTCATAATTCCTAGACCTAGGATAGAGTCTAATACATGAAGGGTAGCTAGACACTGACTGTAGTAAGAACTCTCTCAGACTGTGTCTCTCAGCTATCTCATTCCCAGGTTGATTCATCATTCCATGTTGGTTCACATTCTCAAGAATTGGATTGTTCATGTTTTCATTTCTGTTTTCTTCCATTTTGAGCTTTTCCTTGTTCTTTTTCACTTCTTTGAGGTGCTTATCGATCTCAGGATTACAAGGTACTAAGTTTTCAGACTTAGACCTGGTTTGCATGCAGCAGGTTCACAAATATTTTTTTGAATTTTAATTTTCTTTTTTCAGTTTTTTTAAGTGATTTTCTTGATTTTTTATGATTTTTTTTTGTGAATTTTTGTTTGTTTTTTTAAGTGCACCTAGCCTCCCCGGAAATGGCGCCAAAATTTGCATGCTCGCGCATCGTTAGGCATGGGTGACAAATTAAAATTTATACCTAATTACTACTTAGGACAGTGGCAAGACAGGGTCGAACCACAAGGAGGCCTATTGTTGTGTTTGGTGTTCTAAAAAAATAACTAAACAAAAACACACATGAAAAAATTGAGCAAAGACAAGTGGTGGTGGTGAAGTGGAGTGAAACAGATTTAGTGTGTGAAGAAGAAGGGGTGAAATGGTGAACAGAAAGTGAGTAGATAGAAACAAAGTAGCAGAATTATAGTGCAAAAAACCAATAGATGAGGAAGAGGGGAAGTCCACTGGTCGATTTGATGATGCTTAACCCTATTCATGCACTGTAATTGAAGAACATAGATCTGACTAAGGGTAACCGGCCAGAGTTTTCGTCTGGTCAGTTAGTGATGTAATAGCTCTTACAGTCCCTCGACTGTAAGAGTCATTCCATCCAATGGTGAAATCAAGTCAGTAGTCACTGAGCTCAACTTGTCAGTTGAGTTCGGTGTGTCTCTCTCTTTCGAGAGTAATTCACTTGTTAGTGAATTAATCAATTTAAAACAGTTTTAATTAAAGTTCAAACAATATCGGTTTTCACTTGATCCTGTTGTTTTGAAAATAAGCGTCTGTGAAAAGTGAGAGAGACAATCCAGAGCAAGGATGCAGTTCATGAATGAGATTAAACAGATCGAATCAACAAACATATTCCCCCCAAAAAGAATTATCCAGACATTGTGGTTGGTTTTAATGGAACAGTGAAATAAGAATCAATGTAGTTCATGTTAAATTCAATTGCAGAAAAACAGAGCACAAGTCAAATAAAAATGTTTGTCTCCCTGCTCAAGCTCTCAGAACACTAACTCCTGCCGCTTGATGATGGACTCAATGTTGGAACTCCGCTCGATATCCTGCCTTGGGAATAGAGGTGTGAAATGCTCTGATCTTGTACTCCAATATGCTCCGAGGAAGATAGTTAGGTTCTCCTGCTCTCCTCCTTTTGTTCTTCTCTCAATCAAAGTCCCGCTGCTTCTGTCTCTCGATAGAAGTCTGTTCCCCCTGCTCTCTATCTGCTCCTGCTTAGCTCCCCCTGTGCCTCTCTCACCTCTCGTGCATTCATCACCCAACTGAAGCCTCTGGAATCTCATCTGAAGTGTTCCCCGGCCTCCACGTGGCTCCTTCACTATGTTTCTCCTTCCGCGCATGTCACCGAAGCAGTTTCTCCTAACTGAATGAAAAATAATGCGCGCGCGGATAACTAATTCCTTCCCTGGACACAACCAATCCACGTGGCGTGCTTTTATGTGTACGTCCCCCGCTCCCGAGTGAACACCATGTAAGTGCATCCTGCCCTTCTCCCCTGTAATGAAACAACAAAATATACACGTGAGTCAAATAAAAATATAATGAAACTATTATATACTATATATTGATATTATTACTTAAAATAAAAATACTTATATATATATATAATACTTAATATTAATACTAAAATATGCAACTATAATAATTATTATTATTATGATAACATTATTATGAAATATTAACACTATATATATAAGTTTTTATATTTTTAACAATAGACCTATTACTATTATTATATGTAATTATATTTATTAATATGATATACAATTATATATAAGCTTATAAAATATTATTAATATAACTATAATTATTATAGTGTAGTATTTAATATATATATAATATATTGTGTTATATTATATAATGTAATAGTTATATTATGTATATGCTAATATATAAAATATATATCATATGAATGTTATTATATATTATTATATATATATATAAAAAGAAAACAGAATAGAGAAAAAGGGGGGAGAAGGGTTTGGCGTGGAAGAGAGGGGGCGGCAGAGAGAAGAATAGGGCACGACGGAGGGTTTCGGGCGGCGGCTGTTCGGATACGAAAAGGGACGCGGCGCTTCGGGCAAGGGTAGTGCAGCGGAAGCGGAGCAAAGGTTGAGATGGGGGTCTTCGGGGAGAGGTGCGGCGTGAGTGAAGTGCGGTGAGGGAGAGGCAGGGGGATCAAAGTCGGGATGGCGTGAGGTGAGTAGAGGATGCGCCGATTGGATCGGCTAGGGTTCGGGTGAAGGGATTCTGTGGCGCGAGGGGATGAGGCATGCAATGGAGGTTCGAAACTGGTCCAGCAGGAGGCTGTTCCAGCAGGGGCTGCGATGGCTCGAGTGGAGTGCGGCGGAGATCAGGCGGGGACTTCAGGTTATGCAGGTTCAGGGAATGCAGCGGCGAAGCAGCGATGTTTAGGTAGGCGGCTACTCCAGGGAGGTCCGGCCACTGGTTCGTGCAGGCGGTGATGGCGGTTCAAGTGGGGAAGCAGGCGGCGCCCAGCGGTGGCTGAGCAAGGTGAGTTAGGGTTTGTCTGGGGCTGTTGCGCACCAGTGTGAACTCGAACATTTCTGATCTGGTATTTGGATCTGGGTAATTAGATTCATGTTTTTGATGATCATTGTTTTTTGATTTTGCTGCGTGTTTTCGGTGGCTGAAATGGTGATGCCGCTGTTGTGATTTGTGGGAAGAGAGGTGGCGAGGAGATGTATCGGTGATGGAGTGTTGTGCGAAGCAGGAAGGAGGGATGCGGGGTAGAGCCATATCGGTGAGGAGTAAAGAGAATGGTATTAGTGAGAAAATGAATCGGTGAGGTTAGAGGTAACGGTAAGGATGGAAATAATTGGGTGTATCGGTAGTTGGAATAGTGTATCAGTAGACTGGATATAACGGTAGACTGGAGCAGAAATGGGGTAACAGTGAGGTTGTTGTAGCGGTGAGGCTATAAAAAATGGGAAGCGGTGAGGTGCAGTGTAACGATGGACTGTGCAGGTTGGGTAACGATGAGGTCACCGCTACCGGTGAGGTTTTTGTGTATCGGTGAGAGGGGTGTAGCGGTGAGGGATGTGTATCGGTAGCAAGGTCACCGCTACGGGTCAGACCGTGCGATTGCAACACCTGCGACAAAAACAACAAAGAAAATTAAATAAATAAAATAAATAAATAAAATAAATAAATAAATCAATAAATAAATTAAATTAAATAGAATAAAATTAAAAAACACATAGTTAAGTAAAATAAAATTAATGGAACTTTATTTAAACAATTGAATTAATTTGGGTTAAAGATTTATAAACATACATAATTAAAGAACAAATTAAAATATTTATAATTAATTGCTTAAATTAACTAACCAATTAATTAAAGAACTAATTAAATTAAAGAATAAACATATTAAATGAATAAAATTAAATTTTTGAAACTAATTAAATTATTAAAATATTAAAAACAAAAAGATTTATTTATTCACGATTTAAATAATAAATCATTAGTTAATTTAATAAATGAGTTAATAAACTAACTATAATAAAAATAAAAGAATAAATAAATAAAATCCTAATTCGCACGACTCATTTAATTTTAGACTTATTTAAAATGACACTAATGTACATTAAAACACATGTTTTAAACTAAAAACAGATTATTTTACACAGAAAAGTACAAAAACACAGTAATTACCAAATATTTACTAAAAACAATCATTTTGGAAAAAAAATCAATAAAAATATAAAAAGAATGTGGCAAAGAGTGTGAAAACACAACCACATCATCTATTTACCTCTTTTAAAAATGAATCTTTATTTATATTTTAATTGATTTCTGTTTTAATAAAGATATTTTAAAATACTAAAAAGTCATTTATTTTTATGATTGTATATTTTATCTTCCACTAAAAAAATTAATTTACTATTATTTAATTTCTGGTCCCCATTATTAGTATTTATCTTAAAGTGTTGTTTTAAAAAATATTTTTCATGTTATCTTATTGATATTTATTTTTCAAACTCAAAACATTTTCTCTTTGCGACCACGCTATGAAATGTTTTTTAAAAACTCTCATTACATTTTCAATTAAATTATAATATTTAAATCCTCATGACCTAAATCCTATGTATTTATGGATCATGATTTATCAGCTTAATTCAATTATGATATTACCTCATTTTGGTGATTTATTTTTTGTATCGACCGATCTACTATTGATTTCATACAATGCGATAATATTTAGAAATTATATGAAACCCATTTTCTTTCATTGGAGTTTTCATGATATAGTATATTATTGATTTCATATGGCTCACATATATTTTTATATTGATTTTTGAGGTCCTATATCTCCCTCGGATTCATTATATAAGTTTTTATATCTCATTAGACAAGGAATATTGTGTGTGGGCATGATTTTGTTTAGATTTTTTCACAAAATTATGCGTGGATATGATTGTGTTTATCTTGGTTCATAATATTTTTCATGGACACGATAATATTTATGTTTTTTCACAAGATTTTGTGTGTAAAAAATTTCATTTGGATTTTTTCAAAATATTTTTCCTAGATGGGATTGTGTTTCTCTTTATTGAGAAAATTATTCATGGAAATGATTTCACTTACCTTTTTTCACAAGATTTTTCAAGGACATGATTTATTTTAACTTTGTATACAATGTTTTAATTTCAAATTCTTATTCCTACCCCATATTTATATGTTATATACCTTTGTTATGCTCCATGGATCATGATTATTATCTCATATTTATACATTATTGAGTTTTGGTTTATATTTGACCAGTTTAGGTTATATACCTTTCTATTATGACTTATAGAAAACTTGAATTGTTTTATGTTATTTTGAATTAGCTATTTCTCCATGAAACTATCTTCTCACATGGTTATAATTTTAACCTTGAGTTCAGGTTGATAATTATTTACCTTATATAGAATTTTATTAGACCCCTTCCCCTTTTCCCTAGGGAATTTTATATAGGAATATATTTAAAATTATGTTTTGTGTATATATTCTTTATTGGAGATGTTGAAGAAATAACTTTTAATATGTTTTTTATATAGATAGTCTCAAAATACATTAAACCTTTTTATATTAGGATTTTTCAAATTATTTTTTTATATATAATTTTCAAATTATGAAAATAATTTTAAATATATGTATTTTATCTTAGGTCATCTATTTTGGTATCAAAGATAGTGTGTAAAGAAATTTTTTATCACTAGACTCAAGAATGTGGGTCTAGGGAATCTCAGTTGGAATCAAAGTGGGTTTTAGTTATTCTTGGGTATTGAAACTAGATAAAACTAGTGAAAAGCCTATGTATATTACAAAACATATTAAAATAATCTAAAACTTTGGTAAAGTAAAGAATGTGTGTTTTACTAGAAATTAAATCCCAGTCTAGATAAAAAAAATAAGATGTAAGATTTTTCTTAGATTTACTTAGGGATAATAACCTTGAAAAGGTTTGGTTGGGTATTAACTCAATATTTTCTTAGCGAAAAACTAATGTTTCAAACTGCACACCAGGTTTGACACTCATAGGGTATATTATTTTGTTAATTCACATGTTATTTAAAAAAAATTAAGAAGTATTTAAATGGAATTTGAGGATACTATATATAACTAGTGGGGTTAGAGAACCTAATAGGAATATAACCATGGTTACCAGATATTGAAACCATAATATTCATAATTTTGGGTATATTTGTCATTCATGAGTTAATTATTCTAGGTTTATTGTCTTATTTTTATCCATATATTCTCATAACTCACCTATAAGGAATAATCCTTAAATATTATATAATATTGATATTTATGTCAATAATTAATTCTCTTACATTTTGGGATCTTTTCATGTTTTTGTTTTTAGAGAATTAGTCCATAAATCATACATAACCCAACCATATGATACAAAGTGGATAGTTTTGATGAGTATCCATTTTCCCCACTATATACAACTATTAGAACAAAACATTATTTTATTTTATAAAAATATTCTTCATGACTTTCAACTTTTCCTATTCCTTTCCCTTACCACTCCTAAAATCCTATGAAAAACATTATAAAAACATGGGATGAGTGCAAAAAACTCAGTAAGGGATATAATAAAGAAATAAAATTTTAGGTCCGGTGAAAACATGAAAAATCATATAACATTTAAATTTATATTCAATATTATTTGGATATATGAAATAAAAAAATTTATATAAAAAGCACACACATGTTTTTCGCAAAGAAATCCTTTAAAAACTAATTGCAAGAATTAAAAAACTTTTCAGTAACTTAGAGAATAACATTCATAATCCATTTTAAACCCATATTAGAAGTAACTGGAGACCTATTAAATCGATAGGATAAACCATTTGGTAAATACCTCCTTTTTTCTGTTAAGTCAAGGAATAGTTCCCAATACATAGTATCACTATCTAGGCGCACCCATCATTTAAGCTATAATGGGATCACCTGATACTATCTGGGTGCACCAATCATATAATATATAATGTGCTCACCTAGTGCTATATGGGGCACCCATTTCTATTATATAATTATCAATCATTATATCATGAATAATAAATTATTATTTCACTTTTACATCATAAAACATTTCATAAACTCTTAAAATTGTAATATAATCACTTTTAGATATCAAAATACGATTTTCTTTTAAAACCCAATTTTCAATATAAAAATACCCAAAAAAGAGAATTTTTTTATTTAAATAATACATGAAATATTTTATTAGTGGGAAGAAATAAAATAATAGTCACTGTGGAATAAAAATTCATTGTCAACATAAATGTTAAAATAGAACATTCCTTTTGACATTTCTCAAAACATTTCATATATTACACATAAAAATATTCCTTTTGAAAGCCATTTAAATAAAGTAAAAGTCATATAAAATTTAATTTATAACTATTTTATTTCCATGTATATTATTTCATAAAATCATTTAAAAAACATCAACATGGAAGATAAAGATTTTGAAAAAATAACTTTAAAATATTAATTTTTTATCGAAAATTCCCTTATAACTTTGGAAACACTTGATTCATAATTCCCATGAAATAATGAAATTAAAAAACATCAAATACCATGATAATATATATATATATATCAATGATATAAAATTTTAAATTGGTATTATATACACCTTATAAAATAATAAACGTCCATAACATCAAAATATACCACAATGAAAGGAAATTGAGATGAAATCTCTTACCTTGAGTTCGACATGTCATATAAGTATTTATACTCATGAATAATAAAATTATGTCAACTAGTTACTTGTTTGATAAATTTTTTAAATTTTATAATTACTTTTATTTAACTTATTAACATGTTATATACAATTAAATAACCAATAAATTTATGTTGGATGTTTTGACCATATTTGGTTTATGTGTCAAAAATGTCTTTGGTTGGTTGGATATGGTCAAATAGGTCATTATTTAGACATATAAAGAATAATTATCATGAAATAATTTTCATATTTATACATATATTATATCGTTAAGACCAATAATAAATTAGTATTATTTTGATAAATGAAGCACATTACAATCATGGATATGGTAAGTCATACATATGTGTGAGTAACATTTCCATTTTCAATGATAATTATGAATAGGAGGTAAGAAATATTTTATATTTAAATAATGATAATAATATAATATATACTATAAATTTTATTTAAATATACTTATATATATCATCCATTTGATTCAGTGTTTAAAATAGAGTCACATTGTTTTGTGAAGATGGAAGTCCACATAATCACAAACGACATTTTTACTCTTTCAGTGAGTGAAAAGTTAAGAAATAAAATGATATATTATATTTTAATAACAAAAAATATGACACTAAAATAATAACTATTTTATTTATATCATATATACCAATTATAGTTACCCTAAATACCTTCCCTGTAAAGCATTAGTGAAAAATGAATAACATCGCTTTGTGAGGTGGTATTCTACAGTACACACGAGCGACGTTATTGTATCCCCTATATAATAGAAAGTAAAATAAGGTAATATGATATAACTACTCCAAATTAATAATTATATTATAAATATAATATTTATTCCTTATATTCATCATCATAACCAACTGTGAGAGGTGTTAATGGAGAAACAAATGACATCAGTTCGCGGCGTGGTAGTCCTCCATGCACACGGATGATGATTTTTTAACCCATTTGATAGAAGATGATAATGATTTAGTTTATTAAATTAAAATACTAAAATTTAATTATATTTAGAATACTAATCATATTATATAATCATGTTTTAATAATAATTTAAGGGGGAGGTGGAAGAAATAAAATAAAAACACTCGTTGAAGAATGTTACCTCTTTTTCAGGTAAATTCTTTTGGTTTGCACCAAAGGACTTACTTGGTAAGATTTATTCCAAAAATATGGCTTCTTGGATTATATTAGGTAGATATATAAGTTTTTTTTTTAATTTATTGGCTTAACCAATGGGTTTTTAAGGTTTGAATAGTGGAGTTGAGGGTATCATCTTTTATAAGTGAGGTGAGTGACACAATTGTAATTTTTGAAATGAAAGAAATCAACCCACATTTTTTCATGTCCAATGTCTCCAATAATGGACCATTATCGATAATAAAATGTATAAGGTCTAAATATTCTCAGAAAATATATTTTATGAAAGTTTTTATGATATTTTAACCCTTTTCATTTTAGTTTAACCCCCCAGTAAATCCATTTTTACTTTACTGTGGTAATTAATTTTTACTATTATCACTATTCATTTTGGTAAAAAATATATTTACCTTATTATAAAATATATTTTATAATTATTCAAAATATTTAATCCATTTTACCAAATTCAATTTATAGAATTGTAAAATTTTAATTTAAAATAAAACCCACAAATGCAATGGAAAATGGGTTTCAAGTTGAGTAGTTTTTGAGAAAAAGATAGTTTTATATTAACTCCATGACCTATAATAATAATTATATGAAAATAATTTAATATTTATGGATATATAATATAAAAATTTAATTTTATAAATTCTCTATTAGGTATTCTTTTAATTAATTAAAGTGGAGAAACATTATGCATTTTAAAACAGTTTTTAGAAAACCCCCATTTTTTATCCCAAAAACAAACTTATACTAAAAAACAATATAAATTTAATTAAAAAGTAATTAATTGGATTAACTATAACTAAATAATACTTATGTAACATGAAATAATATTCAAAACATAGTGGGACTTTTAAAATACTTAAATTATTTAAAAAAAAATCTTTTTTTACAAACATTCGTATTTTTCATTATTAACTAAAAAATCAATCTTCTCCTAAAAATAAAAAAATTCACCATAGGAAAATTTTTATATTCTAATTTAATTAATTATAATAGTTTTTTTAAATTAAATTCTAAAATTTATAAATTACTCTTAAATAAATTCTTATAATAAAAGAGTTTAGATAAAATTATTTCCTTTTTTATTTAAAATTTATTAAATATTTTTCTAAATAATATTACTATTTAATTAATATTAATAAATATGGAACAGATTTATTCTATCATTACCTAGGCTGTGAAATCACATACCCTTTTTTAAAATTAATTGATAAAACCCATATGAACTATGTTAATAATTAATGAGATGGAAAACGATGAGATTATCCAAATAAGAAACCTAACTAGATAGGGGATGGTGTAAAAATCACATTGTGATGGTCACTCATTTATCCCAAGACCTAAAAAATAATGAAATCAATTTTTATCTTTTAAAATAACTGAGGGAGGATAAAAATTTTATTGATTACTTTATAGGGAAATATTCATCCTCATTTAGTGGGTCTTCTAACTCACTAATTGTTGATTAATGGATCAACATAATAGAGGAGATATTTTTATACATTTATCATTTTAGTTGTTTATAATTTAAAAGGTGGGTTTGACCAATGATTTAATAACATTAAAAATATAACAGAAAATAAATAAGTTAACTCCATGTAATATATGGAGTTCAATAAAACATTCCCACTAAATATTTTCCCTAAACTCGTCTCATGAAAATGAAGATAGAATTTATAGAGTTCAAACAATGTGAGGATGGTAACTATAAATAAAAAATCATGAGACAAACAAGTTATTCCTCTAGTTTTATTATTGAACCCAAAAGTAAGTTCAAATGATTCTTTATAGGAATAAAATGATATCTTTGAAAGGAATTAGCTATAAGATAATTTTCTATCTATAAATAAATTTTATAATGTTCACTTAAGGTGGAAATTGAAGCTGGTGACTCTCATTATTTTAGAGAGAATAAAAGTAAAATGGATATTCATTGAAACTCAAATGAAACATTACATGGGTAAATGAAGTTACAATCACCTATATTCTAAATATGTGAATCAAGGCACCCAAGATTATTCTAAAAAGTAATAAGAGAATATTTATAGTATGGAAGCCTAGCCCATTGGGCTTATGATTATTGAAGGGAGATGAAGAGGAATGTAAACATGATGGAGGAGAAACAATTACCAACCAATACATTACCCACACATGAATTCTTCAAATTAATGGATCTTGGGAATTTTGAAAATCAGTACCACAACCCCAAGGCCAATGGGGATGAAAAACATAAACATTATCCTATGTAATGGGAAACTGGGAAGGATGATGAAATCAGCACTGATAAAATTTGTAATTACCTAAATTATTATAATTATAATTTCATTTTCTAATGAAAAAAATCCTTATTATGTAATTAGGTCTGATGTATTGTTGTCGTGTGCGCTCTCAAAAATATTTATAACTAAGTGTAGCACAAGGGCTGACCTAGGTCATTATCTTGAGGAGCTTTTGTGGTTAATCAATAACTACTTCTAATTCAATTTTTTTATATTTTTTTATTATTTTTGAACAAAACTAAATGAAATTTTGGTTTTATAAATGAGAATTCAAGATAAAGGAAAGGAAACATGAAATTCATAATGCAGACATAATGAATACAGACAAAATGATGTCAGACAGAAAGGAGATATTCCCGATAGAATCACCCAGATTGAACATTCATGGTCTCATTATTAGTTTCAAATTTAATTAATAAACACACTATATCATATGTGTTAATATCCTCTTCTATATGTGTTTATGAATACATAATTTTCTCAACCATCGCTGAGATACCACACATCCACCTCCTCGATCAAGGGAAAATATTATAGAAGAGAAAGTTAAGTCTCGGGGGGAAAGTGGAGACACAAAGGTGCCTTACCCACTAAAATCACACAATACATAACTCTAATGAAATAAGAAACAATTAACATGAATTTTCAATTACTTGGGTTCAAAACTAGATGGATCATCTGGGAAGTTCCTCGGGTTAGTTACTCATGATCACGAGTATAAGAGATCGCAGTGGAGAAGGACGGGGTGAAAAAAAAAAGATAAAAAAATGAGAATGAGATGAAGAATAGAAAAAAATATATTAAAATGCATAATACTATTAAAATGGAAATAAACTAAAAATCAATGGAAAATGTCCACACATAATTTCCAATTCTTTGAGAAGGGGTGAGGATATATATTTATAGGAAGAGGAGGTGAATAATTAACACTCTAAACATTTAATCCTAAAGTTTCCACATGGATGTGCCATTAAATGACCGAATTTGAAATAGGTGTCTTCATAAATGTTGTTTCATAATGTATCCTTCCTATGAACTCAAAATTTCATCTTCATTGGACTTTCCTAGAAGAAAGTATGAATTTATTATTGATGGTTTCGTTTTCTGAATGCAAGTTCTAGGAAGGTTTCTTCACAAATATGTCCTTCAATGTCCATTATAATGGGTTCCAAACGCCGTAACATTTATTGGATGAACTCTCCATTGAGTCATCGTGCATTTATAATTAAAATCACCTAATTTTAAGGTGTATAGACTGAATTGGGTTTCCGTTATGAAAGTGGGGTCCATGTAGTCCACCCGTAAAAATCGTCAACATCAATGAATTTTTACGCCCTTTAGATTGCCAAATTAGCTCTTAGTTCAGAATAAAAAATGGGAGAAACATAAATAAGTATTCTAACAAAATTTGAATAAAAAAATTTGGACATATATTTTATGATAAATGACAAAAATACCCCTGTGACAACAATCTGTTAAAATTGAATAATTATGCCATTTTTGCATTTAACCTCAAATTACCACTAAAACCTAAAACGTGACAATTACCCATATAATAACACCATATTGGGATTATAAAAAATGATTTACAGAATAAAATATATGTAAATGTGAGCTTCATCACTCCCCCACACTTAAACATTGCACTCCTGGTCAATCATTTTACATCCAAGTCAAAATCCACACAACAATCAAAAATGAGAAAATATCAACGATATTATCCAAAATAGAAGTCCATCATGTTTCATGTATGAAAAACAAGTCTCTATAATTTTCATTTCAATAATTAAAATTTTTACAACCTCATAAATCAATCCATGGCCCAATCACAACCTACCTCACACTGAATTTTATGTCACTCTTAACTCAAGAGAAATTGAATCTAGAGTTACGCTCATACTTGAAAACCGCATGTATCACCATACGTTTGTGAAAATTCTCATCTCTACATAGAAGGAAAAATGAAAATGAATTCAATCATGAGGGATTTAATTAATGGTTCAAATTATTATGTGGTTTAGGGTTGGTGGGAAAATTATTGAAAAAAGTTTCAGGCTAAAAAGAGGAGGTTGGACTTTTAAGTACAATACATGATTAAATACAGGGAAAAAACAGGAAATTACTCTCTTAATACCACATGAAAATGTGAAAAACAACACAAAACCTCTTTTATGACATGGTACGTGAGACAATCAGTTATTATAATGAATTATATCATTTAAGTTCTCCCCTTTGTTTTTGCAAAGCTCCAGAAAGGCACAACTTTATTTTCTTTTTTTCTTTTCTTTAGAGGATGAGCTGAAATTTGAATAAAACTAATGAATGAGAATTCATTCCATTTCTTGTTTATAGGGAAATTAGTCATAAAATAATTTATAATGAGGAATTCAAGCTCATCTATATTTTTTTCATTTTTTTAAGGAGAAATTGATGAAACAAATAAAGCACAATGAAATGACAACACATGCCTAATTCTCTTATTATCTACTACCAAAATTATTGACACACACCTCGCACCACCCATAAATGATACAAATACCAATGAACACACACAAAAGGCCCTTCCCCCACACTCAAACATGAAATAACCATGCAAAAATACTAAAAGTGCGGGTAGGTAAGAAAAAATTGGATTGTAATGTGGCTTAAACCTATAAGGAAATTCATGGAATCAAAGGGCTTACGAATGATAAATGTAAAGGTGGGTCTCAAGATAAAATGTGGCTAGCCAAAGAGATACCTTAATCATTTCAAATACATTACATGAAATCCACATCTTCGAAAGAGAATATTCACAAATTATGGTTCTCACACAAAAAATCAAGTTTCCCTCAAGAAAGTGTGGGTATTAGAAAGAATATATAAAAGTGGTTTAGAATACCTCATAGTATTGGAAAAATATTTTGAGTTAGTGTTTCATGGGAATGGATTTCAAAAATAAGTCAAACTCATAAAAATTATTGACAATCCAATTCATGAAAAAAAAATTCACATCAAAAATCATTTAAAATTCATTATTTCAAAAATCATTTCAACTCTTTCAAAATCAATTAATGTGTGAAAAGTGATAAGAGTACTAATTAAATCTCAAAAGTCCTAAAAATATAATAAACAAACATGAAAAGAACATAAGAATAACTAATCATTTTGACCCCCCTCACATAAATTTTAATACCCCTCATTTCAACTCAACAATATATATATATATATAAAGGTAGAAAAGCCAAGGGAAGGAAAGATACAACCTGAAATTATTTTTGAAGTGGATGCCTTGAGTTAATCTCCTAGAAGATACCACTTTAAGACTACAATAAAGTAATAAAATACATAAGGAAAGTAAATAAAAATAAATAGAAAGGTAATAGAAAAGAGATAAATCTTGTTTTATACCCCCAAGCGAGTGCTAGGTTTTTACTGCCCCTAGTCAGGCAGTTTCAGTGGATTATCCCCAATGAGAAGGTGGGTGTGGTTTCTTTTAGATGAACCACCACATGTGATTTTTACCAATATCCATGAGTAAAACCTTAAATTAGAGAACCCCAAATAATATAAGAAAGTTCCCAAACCCCAAGAAAGAATAAAGATGAAATTTTAGGTTTGAAGTGGGAGGGAATAGAATATATGGTTGCTCCCTATTGACTTCTACGATGTCCTCCTCCATATGGTATGAAAAGTTTTGTTGAGGAGGTAGTCACACCACCATCTTCTCCGAATCTTCTTCTTAAATATCCACCACTTGAGTGGTATGTTCTTTAACATCTAAGGTCTTATCTAATTCTATTGTATCAAAAAATTTAGAGAAAGTGAATTCAGAAAACAATTCAGCTTGAATAATATTAAAACATGAGGAATTAATAAAGAAATATTCCCTTTCAAGTAAGTCAGCTTGGTAATTGATCTCTTTAGTAATGACCACTGGAAAATAAATCCTAATAGGTTCATCTTATTCATTATCTTCCATATCAAGAGAGAGGTAGAAATTTTTTGATGTTTCATCATCAAGTATGTGAAGATCATGTTTCAAGTTATCTTTGACAAAGTTATTCCAAGATTCTTCCAACAAATGTTGATCTCCCATCACTGCATTAGTTAGAATGTGTACTTATGGGACCTCCTCGAGCAATGGTTGAGTGTGGGATGATGTGATTAATTTATTTAGTAGTTCTTTCTCATCTGTATCATGTTCTTTATCATAAAAAATGATTGGGGAAATCACTTCCACCACACATTCTAGTTCAGGTTCCAGCCCATGTTCAAATTGTTCTTGGGATGCATGTACATATTCAGTAATAAATTATATTTGTCTCTCTATGTTTTTCAATTTATCACTAATCCTTTGAAACTGAGCATCAAGATCATTAGATACATTTTTTGGCACCTAAGATTGTTCAGTCCATGAATAATAATTTGAATTGAAAGACATCATGCACAAAGAGGTTTTTTAAATGTTTTTTTAATTTTAGAATTATTTTTAAATGAAAATATATATATATAATGTGAAAATATAAAAAGATAAGTATACTAATGATTGGATCCCCAGTAATGGTGCCAATTTGATGTAGCATTGTCATGTGCGCTCTCAAAAATATTTATAACTAAGTGTAGCACAACGGCTGACCTAGGTCGTTCACTTGAGGATCTTTTGTGGTTAATCAATAACTACTTATAATTCACTTTTTTTATATTTTTTATTATTTTTAAACAAAACTAAATAAAATTATGGTTTTATAAATTAGAATTAAAGATAAATGAAAGTAAGCATTCAATGCATAATGCAGACAAAATGATGTTAGAAAGAAAAGGAGATATTCCCGATAGAATCACCCAGATTAAACCTTCACCGTCTCATTATAATTATCAAATTTAATTAATAAAAACACTCCATAGTATGTGTGAATATCCTCTTCTATATGTGGTTGTCAATATAAAATTCTCTCAACGATCGCTGAGAGACTGCACATCCACCTCCTCGATCAAGGGAAAATATTATAGAAGAGAAAGTTAAGTATCGGGTGGCAAGTAGAAACACAAAGGCACCTTACCCACTAATAACCCCCAAGACCTAACTCTAATAAAAAAAAGAAATAATTAAAATGAATGTAAAATGACTCGGGTTCAACACTGGATTGATCCCCAAGGAATTTCCTCTGGTTAGTTACTCATGATCATGAGTATAAGAGATTGCAGTGGAGAAGGATAGGGTGGAAAAACAAAAGATGAAAAAATGATAATGAGATGAAGAAGAGAAAAAATATATTAAAAATGCATAATACTATTACAATGGAAATAAACTACAAAGAAATGGAAAATTTTCACCCAGAAGTGCCAATGCTTTGAGAATGGGTGAGGATACATATTTATAGGAAGAGGAGGTGAAGAATTCACACTCAAAACATTTAATCTGAACGTTTACACGTGGATGTTCCATTAAAAAACCGAATTTTAAATATGTGTATTTATAAATTTTGTTCCATAATATCTCATTCTGCTGAACAAAACATTTCAACTTCATTGGATGCGCCTAGAATGAGTTATGCATTTATTATTGATGGTTTATTTTTCTGGATGCAGGTTCCAGGAAGGTTCCTTCACAAATATGTCATTAAATGTCCCTCATAATGGATTTCAAACACCATGAAATTTATTGGGTGAATGGTCCATTGATTCCTAGTTCATCTCCAATTATAATCACCTAATTTAGAGGTGTTTATACCGAATTGGGTTTTTGTTATGGAAGTGGGGTCCACGCAGTCCACCCGAAACAAATCGTCAACATCAAAGAATTTTTAGGCCCTTTAGATGGCCGAATTAGCTCCTAGTCCAGAATAAAAAATTCGAGAAACTTAAATAAAGAGTCTAAAAAATTTTGAATCACAAAATTTGGACATATATTTTATGAGAAATGACAAAAATACCACTGTGAGAACAATCTGTTAAAATTGAAGAATTAGGCCATTTTTTCATTTAAGCTCAAATTACCACTAAAACCTAAAAACGTGACAATTAACCATAAAATAACACTATGGTGGGATTATAAACAATGATTTACAATATAAAATATATGAAAATGTGAACTTCATCAATTTCATAGAGAAAAATACACTACTTTGTTTTTTTGGAACATTATAAGTTATATATTATTGGATTTAGAGGGATGATAAGAATCATAGCCATTGATGATATATCATTTGTATTGTGACCAATAAGATTAGTATATTAAGGGTTATGATAAAGTCTACTTTATATTTATGGAAGGAGTGATGACCTCAACTAGTAGGATTTTACCCTAGGAAGTCCATCAATCAAAGATTATGAGGGAGATGGGATCACTGAGATTTCGTTGTTTAATCCCAATCCAAGATTCAAAAAATAAAGCTTGATAAAAACCATTTATGGGAGAAGTTAAAAATTATCAAGATCACTATCTAAACCATTTTTGTTGAACCAACCCAAGAAAGTTTAACAATCCCACACGAAACCCTTAGGCTATACATTGGTGTAATAATGGGTTATGTATCTTGACCCAAATAGTATAATTTTGTATATTTTATTTTTTATAAAATATTGATAATATTTATCCATATTCATTATTACAGTTTTATATGAGTTGATGAAAGTTATATTTTGATTTGAAGAAACCATAATTTTATTTTTTTGTAAAATATATGGTTTTATTTAATACATATTTTTTAAAATTTAAAAAAATGAAATAAATTTTATTTTAATGTAATATTAGTATTAAATAATATTTATATACAATTGATAATATAATTTTTTGAAGTACGGTATAATTTTTATAAGGTTTAGAAAACTATTTTTATCATAAAAATAAGTATTTTTCAATAAATGAGAACTTTGATTTAAAAGTGTGAATTCTCAATTTTTTTAAAAATATATTTTCATAAAATAAATATTATTTTTGAAATCATCATGTCAAATTATCCAATGATGAATTTTTCATTATTTTTATAGATAGTTATGGGTTAAAAATAAATACAGTATAAATATACCATATGTATTATGACATCATAATAGCCAACAAGTGATGTAATAAATAGTATGATTGGAATCCATGTCCGAAAATATGTCTCCCATTTAAAATAATTTTTTTTAAAGATATTTTATCAATTTAATAAATCCTTAATCAATTCTATAAAACATATATTATTTTTTAAGGTATTAAAATAAATTCTTATAAACATAGCCCATATATATATAACCAAGGGTATTATTTTAATGTGTTCAGTTATTTTTCTTATAAAATACTAAAAACCACTCCTCTATGGTAGAAACCATGAGTGGAAATAATGTGAAGGCATGTGGTTTTGACTATTTTATCATATGGATACAAAAAAAATATGTTCAGAAATTAATAAATAATCATCCAATATTCTTATAAAAAATCACTCAACCTATCATTCGTATTCACTAAAAACCCTTTGAGCATGAATTTACTCTAAATTTACCTCTCTATATCCCTCCAAATGTGTTCCCAATCTATTAAGAATCTTCTCCCAAGATTTTCAAAGAACCATTTCAAGGTAAGGGACTCTATCCTCTTCTTTTATTTCCTATAATTTCTTTGTACTAAACCTATTTTATTTCAAATTCACCATATTGTAATGTTTTCTCACATATCCATTTACTCTCCTTGTGATTCCCATGTAATGAGATGCTACATTTTAATCTCATCCACCTCTCCCATAAACCTTTTTGTTCACCTGTTATGCTACTGAAATTATCCTATGATTTTCCATAATAAACATTTATGCAATGAATACTCATCCCCATTTACACTCAAGGAAATACACCTAGTTGTAATTATATTTTATTGATTATGTAATTCCATTAATTTGACCCACACCCCATAATATTGGTTTTAAAATTAATGAAATGAAATATTATTGTTTATGATTTATGTGGCACACTAATGAATGTACATGATATGAATGTGATAGATAGTCCAGGAATTATATATCCCTATAATACATTGGGTAATGTCTTTATATCCTAATATTTAATTAAGAGTTTGTGATATGTTTTCATAAAAACACTATGATATGATGACTTGACAATAATCAATGAATTGTTTTTATAATTCTATATTTTATGTTTTTGCCACATTCTCTATGTTTCCTTTATGTTTTCATATTAAATCATGATTTAATATTCATGTTTATAATTCTCACCAAATATTTTCACCTTGATATACCTCTTGAATTACATGTATTACTTTCATCATGTTATTCATTGATTATTTATTTTTTGAGATTTATAACTCACCCCTTTTTTATGGATGTCCCTAGGTTATTCCATGAAGTATTTGAATATTGATAGAATATAGTGGTATGTTTTGTAGTTTTTAAGTAATTTTTTTGTACCAATGTTTCAAGTTATCATACCATGTACCTATTTTCTATAATACACTAGGTCTCAAAATTTTCTCAAATTATATTATTTTTATCATTATGTAATAAATCATGAATTATGGTTGATAAAATACATGGTTTTTAATAGTTGGTATCGGAGAAAGGTATAGTTATCTTTGGGTATCTAGATTAAAAATATTTAGTTAAATAATTAGGTATAAGACTAAACATCGTAAAACATCCCTAAAATATGTTCCAAGAAACAAAATACCTATCTATATACTACTAGTGTATGTGGATATGAAAGAGTTATACCTAGGGGTAATAACCCCAAAAGGGAGCATTGGGATTTGACTCAATCATCACCTAGTGCATGATAAAGGGTTATTTCTAGACACCTGGTTTAAAACTCCTAAGGTATATAATTTAATAAATTCAAAATACCTTTATGAACTATTATAAAGGGAATAAAAATTCCCATAAAATTTTATGTTGGTAAATAGATAATGGATAACTTAGATTGAAACATATAAATACCTAGTTTAAGGAATTTACATAATTTATGAGTCATCCCTTCAGTGTTCGTAGTTTCAATTTTATGAGTTTAATATCTTGAAAATATAAATCCCCTGTCAAAATTTCTGTTTAATTTTCCATAAAACCTTTTGATACTCCCTTCAGTGGAATTCGATATTATTCTAGGCATGAATTGTATTTCCTCATATATAACTAAAATAAATTACTAAGATAATGAAGTCACCATATGTATCGTAATTTTTTTTATATACAAGTTCAAGGATGTGGATGAATCTATTTTGGTATCATCATATTAAGAATAGATATTATTTCCTTATGACCGAGAATATATAGCTCAAATTATACAGACTAAGTAAATGATCATCCTCGATGTCATTCCAATTGTATGAAAATATGCTGATGTGTTTCCTAAATAACTACCTAGCCTTCCTTAAATTTGGGTGGTTGAGTTATCAATAGATATTATATCTAGATCTTTTCCAATATCAAATAATCTATATATAATGTTAAATGTAGAACATTATGTTATAAATAATAAATTAAAGAAGAATTTGAATAAAGGGTTTATACACCCGTGTGTTTCGCCATGGGGTGAACTAGTCCTCTTCATCGGGAAGAAGGATAGGTTAACACACCCATGGATTGATTATCACAAGATCAATAAGATCACAATAAAAAATAAGTATCTTCTATTATAGTTTGATGAATTTTTTGATCAGCTACATAGATCCAAATACTTATCTAAGGTGGAACATCAGTTGGGATATTATCATGTAAAGGTGAAGTGGGAGGATATCCCTAAGACTTATTTTCATACAAGGTATGTGAAACATGAGTTAATAGTAATTTCATTTGGACTCACTAATTACCCAACTATATTAATTGAATTAATGAATAGATTCTTTAGGTATTACCTTGAAAAATTTTGGTAGTCTTTATAGAGGATATTCTTATCTACTCCAAATATAAGAAGAAACCTGAGGGTCATTTCCCTGCTATACCAAAGTCCTTAAAAACAGAAAATTTATATGTTGAGTATAGTAAATTAAATCTATGGATGGACAAATTAACATTCCTAGTTTAATTTATCACCAAAAGGGATATTTGTGGATCCTTAAAAAACAAAGGCAATTAAAGGATAAAAAAGACCAACATCTTATATAAAGATATATAGCTTCCTTGGAATAGTGGGGTGTAATCATTATTTTGTGAAAGAAATATCATTATTATCAATCCAACTAATCATGTTAACTCATAAAGGAGTTAAGTTTTTCTAGATGGATCATCGTGAGGATATATTTAAAGAGTTAAAGAAGATGTTAATCAATGCACCTGTGATCACATTACCCACGAGTGCGAAATGATTTGATATTTATAGTGCTCTGTACAAAAAAATGATTAGGTTGTGTACTAATGAAACATAATAAATTTACAGCATATTCACCCAACCAATTAAGTATCCATGAGTAGAACTACCCAATACATGATCTTGAACTATATGTAGTGATCTTCATCTTGACGATTTGGGGACATTATCTCAATAGGGAGAAGTGTGACATATATATAAATCATAAAATCCTCAAGTATATATTCAAACAAAAGGATATATATATATATACTAAATAAGTTGGTTATATTATATAATGGATTATGATTGTTCAATTTGTTACTATCCTATGAAGGAAAACAATATGGTAGCTACTCTAAATAGAAATGATCCTATAACCCTATCCATAATGACGATTGCACGGGATCAAATATTCTTTGACATGAAGAGGATGGAAAATGGAATAATAAATGGATATTCATTCTAACTTTCTCAAATAAATACTCAAACATCCATTCTCGATAGGATCAAGCATGCCCAAAAAGACGACGAGGTGCAACAAAAAAATATTGTGAATTTTTAAAATATTAACTTTTCTAATGATAGAGTTATAAGATTTGGAACCCGAATATATGTCCCATAAAAATAAAAAGTAAGTAGGTAATTTCTAGATGATGTTCTTATATCATAATTATCTATTAATCTATGAATTCCTAAGATGTATATGTATCTTAAGAAAAATGTTTGGTGGGATAACATGAGGAAAGAGATTGTATGATTTTTAGCTTGATTCTTGGTATGACAATAAGCCAAGGTTGAATGATAGAAGACTATGTCTATGATGAAACCATTATGATACATCATGAAAATGGGAAAACATAACCATGTGTTTTATCATAGGAATCCCCATAAAAATATAATGGAAATAACTTTATTTGGGTGGTAGTTCATCTCCATAAACATTCGATGTATTTCATTACTATCAAGAAAGATTTATCTCTTAAAACATGACATGATATATATAAGGGAAGTGGAAAGACTTCATGGAGTCCCACTTTATTGTGTCTAATCAAGATCGGAGGCTTACCTCATGGTTTTGGAAAATATTTCAGCAATAATTAGATATATATAAATTAGTTTAAATACTTCTTATCACCCTCATACATATAGTCAGTATGAAAGAACCATTCAAACTCTAGAGGATATGTTGAGATCTTGTTAAATTTATTTCCAAAGATATTGGGATCAATACGTTCCCCATGTAGAGTTCTCATAGAAAAATATTTTCCATCACAAAATTTAAATTACACATTATGAGGCTCTCTATAGGAAGAGGTTTCAGACTACAACATGTTGGGATAAATTAGTAGAGTGAAATCTAATGGGACCTGATCTTGTCTGGGAGAAGTTAGAGAAGCTTTAAACCATTCAACATCATATGAAATCAAAAAAAAATTGATAGAAAATATATACATACAATCGTCAATGATACCAAAAATATGAGGTTGGAGATAAAGTGTTCCGTCGTATATCTCTATAAAATAAAGTCTTGAGGTTTGGGTAGTAGTTAAATCTTAGTTCAAGATACATCGGCCTAATAAAGATCCTTGATTATAACTCCCACCTAACATATCTCAAGTGTGTGATGTGCTTCATATATCTCTCCCGAGGAAGTACATATCATACCACTTACATGTATCGAATACAGAGGTGGTACATTTTCAAAAAAAATCATTATATGAGGAGCATCTGGTAAAGATTTTAGATCATAGAGAAAATATTCTACAAAACAAGATAACTCACCTGGTCAAAGTATTGTGGTGAAACTGCAAATTTAAGAAAAAAACATGGTAACCTTAAGAGGAAATGAATCATAAGTAAACTCATCTATTTTATTGTATAAAATAAAATTTTTAGGAAAATTTTTTTGTGGGGAGAAGAATTTAATCAACTGAAGTTTTATAAATGAACATCCCTTTTCAAGTGAATAAATTACTTATCATGTAATGAAGTTATTGAAAACACATGCACTTCTTTGGTTATTTTGGACCATTATAAGTTATACCATGATATATTTAAAATATTTTTAGTCAATAAAACCATTGAGTATATAGTCTTTTTATAATTACCATTGATATTAGTATATTAAGGGTTATGATAAAGTCTACTTTACACAAATGTAAGGAGTGGTTGCCTTGATCAATAGGAGTGTACCTAATAAATCTCATATATAAAAGCTTTTGAGGGAGATGTAATCACTAGGATTTTCCATTGACCAATCCCAATATGATAATTAACATCTAAAACATGATAGAAACTATTTATAGGAGAAGTTAAAGCTTATCGTGATCATAGCCTAAGCCATGTTCGCTGAATAACCCTAACCAATTATCACCATCAGACACCTTTCCCTTAGGGTATATTCTAGTATTATAAAGAGAAATGCATCTAGACACAAATAGTATGAATTTTTATATTTTATTCCTAATAAAATAATTACTTTATTTTTCTATTTTAATAATTATAATTTTATAAGTGCCGTTGAAAATTAGATTTTGATATGATTAAAAAAATGTATTTTTGTAAAAGATATGGTTTTATTTAATACACTGTTTATGAAAAATTAAATAATTTTGAAATAAATTTTATTTTCATATATTATTCTTATTAAATAATATTTATATATAAATGAAAATATAATTTAGTGAATTCCAATATAATCATTATAAGGGTTAAGAAATTTTTTTTATCATAAAAACAAATATTTTTTAATAAATGATCATTTTTATTTAAAGGATAAAATTATCATATTTAGGGAATTATTTTGATAAGATAAATATTATTTTTTAAATCATAAATTCAAAATTATCCAATTTAAAATTATTCCTTATTTTTTTATGCAGTCGAATTTTCAGGTAAAAAATATATATTATATAATATATAGTTTGTATTATGACATCATAATAGAATAAAAGTGATGTAATAAATAGTATAAAGAAAATACATTGAAAAAATATATTTTTCCCCTTTAAAAAATTTATTTTTTATGTTATTTTATTAATTTTATAAACCCTTAATGAATCCTCTAAAACTTATAATATATATTAAGGTATTAAAATCAATTCTTCATAAACATGAATCACCTCCACATCACCAATGGTATTACTTTAAGGAGTTAGAATATTTCTCTCAAAGAATTTTGAAAAGTAGGAAATCATGGGAAAAACCATGAGAAGGTCTTTGGTTATGATTATTTTATCATAGATTCCAAAACCTAAATTTAGTAATTAATTAAGAATTTCCATTTATTTTTTCTATAACAACCCACCCAACCTCCAATTTATCTTATAAAACCCTCTAAACAAGAAATTAGTCTTACTTTATCTATTCATATCCCTTATATGTTGTTAGTAAGATCTTAGGAGGCTCCTTCCAATCTTTTAGATACTCCCTTTCAAGGCAAGGGATTCTATCTTCTTTTATTTCAAGTAATTTCTATGTATTAAGAACTTTTGATATCAAATTTTACATTATTTAATGTTTTTAATAAATATCTTAAATCTATTATTGTTTACCATGTAATGAGATAAAACCTTTCACTATTATTCACCTCTCCAAAAAACCTTTATGTAGACTCATTATACTGTCAAAATTATCATGTGATTTTCCATGCCAAACATTTGTGTAACAAATTCCTATTACCATTTCCAATAAAGGATATTAACCTAATTGTAACTATACATAATTATTTTGTAATGAAATTTATGTATCCTACACTTCTTAATAAGGGGATTAAAATTGATGAAAGTCATTCTTAAATGGTGATCTATGTGGTACACTAACTCATGTACATGATATCAATGTGATGGGTGGGCCCTGAAATATATATCCCTCAAATACATTGGGTAATGTCATTATATCGTGAGATACAATGAATGGGGAAATTTATTTTATTCTAGAACAATATGTTTTTATGTCTCTTCGGTTATCCTTGACTTATGTTTATGATTTCATGTTTTATGGTGTTGCCACGTTACTTATGTTCCCTTGATGTTTTCATCTTATATCACTCATTGATGTTAATGTTTATGATTATCACCCAATTTATATCACCTTTATATGACTGATGGATCAAATTTATTACTTTCATCATGTTATCATTTTTTTATTAAGTTACTAGTATTTATAGCTTACCCTTTCACATGTACATCCCCAGGTTATCCAGTGTAGTATTAGAAGATCGACGGAATATAGTGGCTTGTTTTGGAGTTTTTAAATAATTTTTTTGTGCCCATGATTCATTTTATTTTCATATGTATTGAATTTACCAAATAAAATAGTCCTCACGATCTTCTAAGATTTTATTATCTGTATATTAATGTAATAATTCATTAATTATGGTATACAAAAGACATAGGTTGTCCTATATTTGGTCTTGAATAAGAAGTGTTGGAACATACACTCTTCATCCACTCAAGAACATAAAATTTACTATTTTAATATATCTATATCTACTCATTTATATAAAAAATTATAAGGATATCAATGATTAGATATCAAATTATTGATGAAAACTCATAGTGGTGTGAGAATTTCAACCCAAGTATGTAACTGATCCCTGATAAAATGTTGTGGGAGAATGTTTCCTACAAATATTATTATTCTCACTTAAGGTGAATTTGATGTGATTTTGGGTATGTATTTACTATATCCACATATATCACAAATTAATTTATAAAATAGGTAAGTCACATTTCATATCCCAAATCAACTCATGATCATTTATCAGAACAAGATTGACTAAGAAATCCCAATAGGAATTACATTTACTATATTAGTTTTAATATCCAATAATTAGGGGTATTTTGTGACACTAAATAGGGAAAAAATTATTTTATGATCCCTTCCTAAGATGGTATGGTTGATATATAATTAGATATTATAACATGAGTCTTGTATATATTTTGGATACCCAAAAATATTTTCATCATTTTGGGATAATTGAAATTTTATAGGACGTAATTTATTTATGGGGATAGAATGTAACAACCCATAAATTATAACACTATAAAGTTATTATATCATATGTTAAAAACAACACTAAACAAAATTGAAAAATGTTATAATTAAAATTTTACCATTGTACCATATTCATTGAATTAATGGATATAAATAGAGGTAACCATATTACAAAATAGATAAAGAAAGTATAATAAATGGAATCGAGAAGTGAAATTATTTCTTATAAATCTCATTTTTATAATCTTTTAAGGGAGGTATCTTCTATAGGTTTTTCCTTAGACTAGAAAAAATATTAACTTTAACAAGTTTGGCTTGAAAAAAATCAGTTACAGGAGAAATTCAAGATCATAGAAGTTACATTGAGATCCATACTATCTAATTGTCCACCCAAGATAACCACCATAACTTATATTTTCCTTACGTCTTATGAAACGATCTTGATGGATTTTTAAGTATAATTTAGGATGATATAGATATGTAATTATCAATGTAATAAATTTTATATATACAAAATGTGTATTTTTATAATTTTTTCATTTCTACTTCTAAATAAAAATAAAGGTTATTTTTAATTAAAATTTATTAATAATATATATATATATATATATCCATTCACTATTTATTACTATGTAAGTAATATTATAAACAATATTTTTACCTAAAAATGATTTCTTTTCTAAAATTTGTTTTATGTGAGGTGGGTACTTATATTAAAATTATTTTTTATCAAATCTATAAATTGACTTTAATAAAATGGTTTTAAAAATTTTAATCAGCATATCTAATTTTTTTGATAATTTAATTTTCATTTATAACATAACAATAAGTTATAAAGGTAAATATTAGTTACCACAGTAAAATAGTTATTTTTTGTATTATTTATTTATAAATATTGTATAATTTTTATCTAAATAAATTAAATTAATATATTTTAAATAATGATTAGAATATGATTTTTAAACATATAAAAAATATATTAACACACATTTAATTAGTAATTTATAGGAAATAAAAATAAAAACACTTAATTTATAAAGATATATTTTTTTATAAAAACAATTTTTTCTATATCTTATGTATTAATATAAATGTTAATTTTTTCATATTTATAAATTTAATTAGATTAATTAGAGTCTAAATATGTATTATTCTTGTTGAAATTATGTAGTAGGGTTCATATTATGTTTTTAGTGGAAAAATAATTACCATGGAAAATATTCAATCAAGGTTAATAAGGGTAAAAATGGGTAACATAAAGTGGATTGAATTTTTATAAGTTAAATTGACACTTAAACCATATATAAGACCTTTTCTTACATGGGAGAGTCATAACCATGTGTTTCACTATCCTTTATTTTCATAAATCACATAACTCCCATGTGATTTCATATTTACCCATCACTTAACTTTAGTTTCTATGGAAATGACTAGATTTTTCACCTATACAAAAAATTCAGTTCCACCTATTTCAAGATAGAATTATCCTTCAAATTTTCCTAAAAACCATAATTATTTTACCTTACCTAAAATCCTATTTTATGAAAAACTATATCTTTAATACAATTTATTTCATGATATATTACATAAAAACACACTTAGTATAACCTATAAGATCATGAATCCTAGCTTTTTTAGGAAATTAGGAACATATCATATCATCATGATACAAGGATACAACAACATTACTGAAAAATTTCTTAACATACTTATAATATTCCATGTCATTTAAAACTACACAAGATAACCTAGGGACGTATATAAGAAAGAGGTGATCTATAAATCCTAGTAAAAAAATAAACAATGCATAACATGATGAAATTATTACAATTTATTAAATAGTAATTTAAATGGGACTTAAAATGGGTTATAATAAGAAACATTAACATAAAATAATGATATATTATGGTAAAAAAAAGCAACATGGGAATGTGAAAACAATATTAAACATGACATCATAAGCTTATGTCAAGGCTAACTGCCAACAAATCATAACATGGTAGAAAAAGTCCCATAATAGATTAGGTTTACTACATATTCCCGTACATGATGCCTCATTAGATTAATAAATTACCAAATTTATTGTATCACTATATAATTCTAGGTGCACCTATTATTTTTTATCATTTACATGCATAAGTGTGCCATGCATATCGTTCATCATATGATCATATTTAATCACATTTGATTACACAATTTACCATTTTGGAATAAATACATTTAGTTACCCAATAAAATAAATATATGTATGTATAAGTGAATACCCATGAGTGTAAATAGATATGGTGTTCATAATACAATGTTTTGGCATGGAAAAATTGCATCATAATTTTAGCAGCATAATGGGGGAACATAGTGAATCATGGGAGGGATTAATGAGAGTAAAATATGTATCTCATTACTTTGTAATCATATGCGTAATAAGAGGGATATTTAAGAAAATAATCCAATATTAAAGATTTGGAATTGAAAGGACCAAGACAAAAAATATGCTTGAATAGTGTTTGGTATGGAAAATCATAGGATAATTTCAGCATCATAACATGGGTACATAATGAATCATAGGAGGGATTAATGAGAGTGAAACTTGTATAGAATAACATATAAATAATATGTTAAGTAATAGGGATATGTAATATAACATCCCATAAATGGTAATTTTAATGAAAAAAGAATTACATAAAGAAGGTTCTTGAATAAAGATGAGAAGGAGAGGATCCCTTGCCTTAGGCAGGTGTTTCCAAAATCTTGGGAGGAGATTCTTAAGAGCATTGTTGGACCATGGGAGGAAACTAGAGAATAATTGGAAGATTATGGTCATGATAAGATGTTTTTTAGTGAATATTAATGGGAGAATTAGTGGGTTCACTTAAGAAATGAGAGAGGAGTTCTTTAATATTTTCCATGGCTTGGACTCTATACAATAAAGTAATCAAAAAAACAATCCTTTACATGGGTTTTACCATGTTTTCTTCCAAATAAGAGTGGTTTTAAATATTTTATACTTCCATAGACTTATAAAATTAAAATAATACCCTTGGTGATGTGGAATTGAGTCATGTTTACAAATAATTTATTTTAAAACCTCATAATATAATATAAGCTTTAAATGATTCATAAATGGATTATAAAATTATTCAAATAAACTAAAAAAATATTATTTTAAAGGTTAAATATATATTTGTATGTGTATACATTTTATGGAACATATTGATCCATCTTTGGGTCATTATGATGTCATAATACATACAGTATATTTATACCATATTTAATTATTACCCAAAAATTTGACACTTTTAGAAAATTATGAAAAATATATAATTGGATAATTTTGATGTGATGATTCTAAAAATATATTTATTTTTTAAAAATAATCTTATAATTATGATAAATAAAACTTATAAATTAAAATACAAGTTTATTGAAAAACACTTTGTTTTTTTTACAATAACCGTTTTAGAACCCTTCAAAAAATTACATTTTTACTTTGTAAAATTATATTATCATTGATATTTAATATATACAATTTAATAATAATATTTTACTAAAATTTAATTTATTTTTATAATTCATGAATTCATCAAAAGGAATGAATTAATTTAAATTTTATATTACCCAAAAATATAATTCAAGTTTTGTCATATTGAAATCCAATTTTTATCAAACTCATTATTAAATAATTTATAAAGTGAATAAAAATATTGAATAAATATAATCACATTGTTAGGTTAAAGATACATATAGACTTATTACACTGTCAAAATCCCTAATGGTATGGTGTGTGGTGGTGATATTTTCTTAGGGTGGTTTGGCGAACATGGCATGGGTCGTGATCTCAATGAGCTTAACATTCTCTCATAAATGGTATCACTCATGATCTAGTTGTGGAATATATGTTTTTCATTGATTAAGGGAGAATCCTAAAGATTATATAACCCTTATAAGCTATGATAAATAGGCTACATAGGGTATTATCCTACAGTTCAACGTCATCACTTCATTAATGAAAAAATCAAAAAAAATATTTTATTTTATTCATAAGGAGATTTTTGGTATGAGGAAAAATAAGAATAAAGAATGAAAAATAACAATAACAATGGTTTATGAATTAGTAAATCCCAAGAGAATCTACTCTCACTCGGATCTATCCCTCAACGGTAAGGGAGCTGAGGCTAGAGAAGCATATAATTTAGCCCCCTTAGGCATTATAATTTCCCTTAATATATATTAATCTTATGATCACTGTTCAATGAATATATTATCAAAAATTATGATTCTTAAGAATATTTTGTATATGTTAGGATATAAATTATAATGGTCTAATATAATAAAATTATTTTATGTTTTTTCTATAACCACATTACAAAATATTGGAGTTTATGCATGTAAAAATATAGTTTTATTTATAAAAGTTCAGGTGGTTACATTATTCAAACTTAAAAAATTTCACTCTCAAATTGTTCATTTAATATACTCTTGTAAATGAGGGTACTTTTTTTCATCTCATCTTATGGTTCCCAAGTTTCTTACTTAAACATGTGGTTTTACCATAATAATTTTTCTATGTGAGTATTCTAATTTCCTAGAACTTTGTCTCTATGATATATGATATTCATCAGCTCCTCCTCAAATGAAATATAATTTTCCCATGGTTCCAACAATGGATTCAATACGTGTGTGGGTTCTGGTATATACTTTCTTAGGATGGATATATGCAACACATCATGTACTTGGCATAGTTTAGTTGGGAGTTTTAGTTGATATTCCACCGCTCCAATGCGATCAAGGATATCAAAGGGGTTGATGTATCTAGGAATAAGTGTTCCTTTATTCTAAAACCTAATGACTTTATTCCATAATGATATACTAAGGAACACTTTATTACTAACATAAAAAACTAGGTCTCATCGATGATTATCTGCATATCGTTTCTTTCAACACTGTACATATTTCATATTACACTGAATGGGTTGAACATTTTCAATCATCTATTAGATAATATCATGTCTCATAATTTTTCTCTTTATAAATTTATCCCAGAATGTAGAAGTATGAAATAGTTTCCCATATATATCCTCATAAGTTTCCATTTAAATGCTAGAATATAAATTATTGTTATGTGAGAACTCCAGTATATTAAGGTGTTGGTCCCAACATCCTTGGAAATACATTGAACATGATTTATTCATATCATCTTGAGTTTTAATGGTCCTTTTAGACTGAAAAACAATCTGAGAGTGATAAGCAGCGTTGAAGTTTGATTTTTTATTTAATTCATGATAAAGGATTCTACAAAACCTTGAGGTAATCCTATGATTAGGATCAGATACAATAGATATTGGAACTCTATGAAGTCTTACCACTTCTTTTATATATATCTTGGTGAGTTGGTCAAGATTTATATATTCCTTGATAGCAATTAAAAGTGATGCATTTTTAAGGAAATCAACTACTATCTAGATGGGATTATTTCCTTTAGATGTCTGGGAGAGTCCTAAAATGAAATTCATGGTTATGTTTTTCATTTTAATATTGGTATGGGAGATGGCTTCATCATTCCCTTAGACTTCTATCATTTTTTCTTGACCTACTAGAATACCAAGTATCGAGATATAAATTCATTAATCTCTCTCTTCTTGTTATACCAACATAAATATTACTTCAAATATCTATACATTTTAGTGTTTCTTAGATGAATAGAGAAGGATGATCTATGTGCATCATCCATAAGTTACCTCTTTAGTTATTTTTTTGTTGGACACATATCTAAGTTTTGAACCTTGTAACTCTATATTAAATAAAGTTGAACTCCAGAATATTCACTCCCATATTTTGTAGAAACTCATTATCTTTTTTAGCCTCCTTAATTTTCTCATTAATGTATGGTTGATAATTTATTTGATAAAGACATTATGAAGATACATTTATTATTCTCATATCCATCCATTTATTTTCTAAGATGATTTTATCCCTTTAAATCCTCATAATGGGTAGAGTTGTGGTATCTTTTCTAATAAGATCATATTCCACATTTTTTTATTTCCTAGGATGACACTAGATTAAAAAAATCATAATCCTTGATCAGATCTAACCACCTATGTTAGTGTATATTAATCTCCTTTTGTGTGAATATATACTTTAAGAGTTTATTATCCGTATATATGTCACACTCCACACCATAAAGATAATGTCTCCAAGTATTTAATGAGAAGATCGTCCTAGACATTTCTAGATCATGATTTGGGTAGTTATAATTTTGGATCGTCAGTTGTTAGGAGTCACAGTCTATCACATTTTAATTTTTCATGAGTAAAAAACCCATTTAATTTTTGTATGCATCACTATATATCACAAATACTTCTCCAGTAGTAGGTAATGTGATCACAGGTGTAGTGATTATCCTCTTATTCATCTATTTTAAACATTCCTCACATTCATAATTCCTGAAAAACATAACCCCTTTACAAGTTTTCTTGGTTAGGAGGATTGAATATAATGATAAATTTCTCACAAATTGATGATAATAACAGGATAATCTAAGGAAACTATATATTTTCGTCACATGGGTTATTCTAGGCCACCCTTCAATCATCTCTAATTTTTAAGGATCTATAGATATACATTTTATAGTTATGAAATTCCCTATGATTGTCACATAATAAAACTAGAACATTTATTTACTATAAATTACATACCCCTTTTCTTTATGAAAGCTCCTCAGTAAATATTTAAATTCTTCTCAGGTTCCTTCATGTTTTTGGATTAGATAATAATACAATCAATGAAGACTACAAAGAAATAAAGGTGATCCCTAAAGACTTTATTCATCAAATCCATAAATATTGTTTCTTAATTAGTGAGTCAAAATTGAATCACTATGAACTCATAATTCTCATACCATGTATGAAAATAAGTATTGGGGATATCCTTCTTATTCACATTTACTTGATAATATCCCCACCAAATATCTATCTTATAGAATTACTAGGAACCACATTAATGATCTAATAATTCATAAATATATGGCATAAGAAAATTATTTTTATCATGATCTTGTTGACTTCATGATAAAAAATTCAGAGGCACATTGACATGTCCTTCTTTTTAATGAAGAGTACTGGTGCACCCCATAGTGAAGCACTAAGATAAATAAACCCCTTATCTAGATTATTCTGTAGTTTCTTCTTCATCTCCTTAATTTAAACAATGGCTATTCTATATAGAGTATTTGATATTATAAATTCCCCAGGTATAATATTTATTGAAAATTAAACATCTAAACTAGGTGGAAGACCATGAAATTTTTCCGAAAACACAACAGTGTATTCCATCCTAATGGAAATGTCTTCAAGTGTAATATTTTCCTTATTCGTAATCATTTGTGCTAGATACTCTTGCTCATAGGGAACTAATATCCATGATTTACATGATGATACCAATGAATATCCATACTTCGCCTTGAACTTTTATATAATAGATAGATGATTTGATATATAGAGGTTGATTTGATTCACTCATAAATTTATGTTGGCTCTATATAGGGATATTCAACCCATACCTAGAATAGAGTCGAATTCTACTGAAGGGAGTACCACAAGGTTTGTAGGAAAGTTATGCCCGGAAATTTTAATAGGGTAATTGGGATGAAATAATTTACCCATTTTCCATTTTCACCAATAGTTATACTTTTATATTTTTTAGTGGTGTTTGAATAGTTCTACAAATCTTGTGAGATAGAAAATAATGCATAGAACCCTGGGTGATAAGCCTGCCTTTTACTATTTTATTTTGGTTTTAATCATTTACTCCATATAAAATTGAATTAAAGAAGATAATTTTCAAACTATTAAACACATAAAATGGAATCTATGAAAATTTAAGGAATAACTCATAGATAACATATGTCCCATAACCTATGAATTTATTGACTCAAATCTAAGTAAACCCAGATATATTTCCTAATATAAAATTTTATGTCCATTTTTTCCCTTAATAATAGTTCATAATGATCTTGTGAATTTGAAAACTAAATTTCATTAGGATTGTTAAACTAGGTATTCATAAAGTCCCACTTTCGTTCACTAGTTATTGATTCAGTGGAGCTCAATATGTCATTTTTGGGATTGTTACCTGCAGGTACGTATATTCCAGGGCCACATACACTTATTGTATCTAGAAAGGAATCTATTTTCTTAGAAACCACTTACTCTATACTTTACCAAAATTTAGGGATTTATTTATATGTTTAGTATTATCATTAAGGATTTCTCTACTTTTTTCTAATCTTAATCCCAAAAATAACTAGACTTTCATCAATACCAACTATGACAAACCATTCCTTAATACAAATTATTTTATGAATTATTACACAAAAAACACTTAGTAAAACCCATAAGATCATTAAGTCTAGTGTATTTGGGAAATTTAGTAAATAGTATGTCAACTTTATATATGGATACAACAAAATTATTTAAAACTTACTTAACATTCTTATAATATTACATTGTTTTTAAAACTATACAAGATAACCTAGGGACATACATTATATAGGGGTGATCTATTTAGCCCAGTAGGGGAATAAACAAAGAATAACATGATTCATGTATTACATGGTATTAAATAGTCATTTAGATGGTCCATAAAAGGGGGTAGAATCATAAACATGAACATCGAATAATGATATACGATTATCTCATAAAGGAAACATGGGAATATGGCAACATCATTAAATATGACATCATAAACATACATCAAGGATAATTTCCAAGTCATAATAACATCATAGGAAAATCCTCATATTGTAATAGGTTTACTCCCATATCTCATACATGATATAAAATCAGAATAAAACATTACCCAATTCATTGGAATGCAATTTAATTCTTAGTGCACCGGTCTCTTTCATATCATGTACATGCAAAAGTATACCACATAGATTATTTAACATAATATCATATTTCATCACATTTAATATAATGATTAAGTATTGTGGAATAAAGACATGTAATTAACCAATAAAATAAGTATAGGTATGTATATTTGAATACCCTTTTGTGGTAATGGAAATTTCATTCACAATACAAATGTTTGTCATGGAAAATTTCAAGATAATATCAATGGAATAATGGGGATACATAATGAAACATGGGAGGTATTAATGTGAGTTAAATGGCTATCTAATAAATTGTAAATAATAAGGTAAGTAATATGAATATGTAATAACATAATCCAATATGAATAATTGGGAATTAAAAGGCATAAGACCAAAAATATTTCTTTAATAAAGTTTGGAATGGAAAAAACGTAGGATAATTTTGGCAGCATAACGAGGGTACATAACGAATCATGGGAGGGATTAATGAGATTGAAAGGAGAATATAATCACCTGGATATCATATGGGAAGTAATATGGATATGTAAAATCATACCCATCACGATGAATTGGAAGACAAAATGCATTCAGTATAAAAGGTTCTTGAATAAAGAGGACAAGGTGATCCCTTACCTTGAGTGGGTGTATCCAAAGGCTTGGGATGAGAATATTAAGAACATTGGGGAACCTTTGGAGGACTCTATAAAAGAATGGTAAAATTAAGTTAATGGTGTTTAGTGAAGATAAATGGGATCTGGGGTGGGTTTATCTTGGAAAAGAGAGGGGTGTTATTTATTATTTTCCAAACATAGGTTTTGGACTCTAAAATAATGTATTCAAAACCAAAAACATTCCCTTGTTTTTTTCACAAGGTTTATTCAAAATTATAGTTATTTTCATTATTCAATAATTACATGGTCCTATCACTTTAATATAATACCCTTGGTGATGTGGAACTGAGTCATGATTATAATGAATTGACTTAGAAACCTTAAAATATTATATATGTTTTGGAGGATTCTAAAAAGATTTATAAAATTATTAAAATAAACTCAAAAATGTATTATATTAAATTTTAAATATATATTAGTTCATGGATACCATTTATGGAACATATTATATTACTTTTGTGCCATTAAGATGTCATAATATATACCCTATATTTATATCGTATTTAATTTTTACTAAAAAATCGACTATCTTAGAAAATTATGACAAATTTACCAGTGGATAATTTCAATGTTATAATTCCAAAAATAAAATTTATTTTATATATATAATTATATATATATGATAAATTATAAATTAAAATTAAAATCCTCATTCATTGAGAAACAATGGTTTTTTTACCATAACAGTTTTGTGACCCTTATTAAAATCACATTTTCACTTTGTAAAATTATATTATCACTTATATCTAGTATATACTATTTAATAATATTATTTTATAAAAATATAATTTATTTATAAAATTCAATAATTAATCAAAAGTAATGTCCTAATTGAAATTGCATATTACCCAAGAATAAAATTTGAGTTTTATCTTGAAATATAATTTTTATCAAACTCATTATTTAATAATTATCAAGTAAATAAAATAATTAATAAATATAATAATATTCTTAGGGTTTAGATAGATATCCATTTATTACACCAGAAAACTCCATAAGGTTAAGTTGTGTGAAGATGATATTTTCTTATGGTTGTTCGACAAACATGGTTTGCGTTTTGATCTCGATGAGCTTGTACTTATCTCATAATCCATTTCCCTCATGATTTAGTTATTGAATATCAATTTTGGATTGATCAATGGAAAATACTAGAGATTTTATCCCCCTCAGAATCTTTGATAAATGGGATTAATAGGGTATGACCTTATTGGTAGAGATCAACACTTCTTTTGTCTATGTCAATAGGACTTTATCAAAAAATATATAATATATACTAATCATATGATCATTGTTCAATTGATATATTATCAATGGTTATGATTATTAACGATCTTTTGAATCTTATGGGATAATAATTATAATGGTCCTATATAACCAAAGTAGTACATGTGTTTTCCACAACCACATTACATAAATAAAAAATATATTCACTTATAAATGTAATTTCATTTATAAAAGTTCATGTTGTTTCTTATTCTATGTTTGGAAGCCCTTGGTTAAAATAAATTTCCCCCAGTCCTCCATTTTTGAAAGGTTATTTAAGGGAAGACTCAAGTCATCAACATGAGTATTATCCACTCCCTAACCATTCATTCTCTATACTTATCCTCTAAAATTATCATAACCTTACCAATATAATGATAGAAATATCATTATTATACTAAAATATTATATTTTTAATGGAATAATTATTATATACCTTACCCTAATCTATTCAAAAAATGAAAACATTGGTCATGTTACGTGATACCACTTACATGAACGATGTATTTTTTTCATCACATCCTTTTATGGATGCCTCTAAAAATTTCAGTAATGTATAAATATTTTATTTACGAAATTATTAATATTATGGAAATATAAATTATTAATTATATTAATAATATTAATAATAAGAAATCATTGTAAATTTAACCACCTAAAACAAGTATAGCAAGAGGAAAAACAATATCTTCATTGTAACTTATAAATTATTATGTTACCTTCTTCATCAAACTCTTCTTAGTTGTGATTTATCTCATTTAGAAAATCTAAATAATAAAATTTTGGTTTTTTTAATTATGATATTATAATAACAATCATACTCATTCATTTGTTATAGAATGTTCTTTTTGGATTAGTTTAACCACCTATATAGAGGATGCTATAAATTTTTATCATGGATAGTTATAAAAACTAAATTACATGTATAATATTATATTTAATTAAAAATAATTTTTTATTTTTTTGGAATGGAAATATTAATATTTAACGCATTATTAAATCACCACCTTTAATTCATTAAAAATTATAGAAATAATCTCATCATAGATTCCATCTTCAGGAATAGTAACTAAACATTTCATGGAATGAAATTAGAAATTTATAATACATTAGATAAAATTTTCTATAGTACCATAAATAATATTGGAATGATGAAATAGATATCAAAGTATGGGAATCTACATCGATATTTCAAAGTGTGTACGGAACAATCAAAATCGCTAACATCTGATGATGAAAAAAATTAACTAACTATAAAATGTATAATAAATTATTATAATTAAAGAGTATAAAAGTTAATATATTTTAATAAGGTAATTAAATAAGTTATTAAGATTTTTATTTATTATACATGAGGTTAAAGGGATTTCAAGGTATTTTGGATTAATAGAAAGTGGGTTTTTAACCCAATTTCCATTTATTAAGTTACAATCCTTGAACTTTATTCCTATAAGTTGTGTACACTGTACCTCATCATTTAATTTAATTTTACTTTACCATATGTTTTTTATTTTTTACATTTCATTCTCATGAACTCATTTATAAGGTATTTTTATATAAATTCTTCAGCTTTGATGGATTTATTCCTTTATAAAATGCAATGATGTTAAGAATAATCCTCATCCACTATAATGGATGTTTCTCTTGCTTGGTTATATTTTTCATTCCATAAATGTTTTCCTTTATTATTTTGAAACCAAAATATTAATTTTCTCATGTTACTTTGATATTTATATTTAAATTTTTTTACAAGGAATATTTATTACTATTTTAAATGATGTTGTTTTCAATAAATATATTTTGAATTATTAAAAACTAATTTCTTTTCATGATTATATCTGTTATCTTCACCTCCTCATTTTTTGATGTTATTATTTCTTTTCAAGTCCCCTTTATTTGTATTTCTCTAAAAAAATTAAATTTTTTCTTGTTACCTTCTTAAAATTGTTTTTTTCAAAGTGGATCTTAACTTTGTCTCTTTACAACCATGATAAAAAAATTATTTAAAAACACTATTTACATTTCGCTTCTATTATAACTATTTAATTTCCCCAAATCTATCTCTTATAGATTTGTGTTTCATTATTAATCCTATAAATTACCTTATGATATTACTTATTTTGGAAGATTTGATTTTGGTACTATCCAATCTACTCTTAATGTCATGTTATGCGATTCTTTTTAGAAATGATATAAAACTCATTTTCTTTACATGGATTTTTCATGATATGGTATATGATTTTTTTCTTTTGGAACACATTTGTATGGATATTGAATGTTGGTTTCCTATATCACCCTCTAATGAATTGGATAAGGTTATATATAATATGAGATAATTAATATTGTGCATGAACAAGATTTTGTTTATATTTATTCTCAAGATTGTGTGTGGAAATGATTATGATTAACTTTATTCACAATATTGTGCATGTACATGATTTTTTTGTATTTTTGAATAATATTTTTCATGTAAATGATTTTTCTTAGATTTTTTCAAAATATTTTCATGGAAATTATTGTGTTTATCTTTGTTCAAAATATTATTTAAGGATATTATGTGTTTAGATTTGTTCACAAGATAGTACTGGGGCATGATAGATTTTAGATTTCTGCATAGTGTTGTGATTTCATATGCTTATACTTACGCTATATTTTTCTATACGGATAATAATTGTTATTATATATTTATGAACTATTATTACATGGTTTATATTTGATCATTTGATGTTATATTCCCTTCAATTATTCCTTATGAATAATTATTAGGGGTTCATGTTATTTTTATTAAGATATTTATCCATGTACATGTTTTCTCACATGCTTATGATATAACCCTCAATTATATGTTGATAAGTTTTTACCTTACCTAGTATTTGACATCACCCCTTATTTTTTACCTTTTTACCAATGAATTATATACATGGTTATATTTTGAATGAATTATTGTGTAGATATGATATTTTGGGAGTTGTTGTAACTACCCAAACCCATAAACTACTATGACTGGTAGCCCGAGCTAGGATGTCACATGACCTCAGGTGCCCTGCCCTTACACCAGAGGCTTCTGAGTAGTATCATAGGTCAAAATAGAAATATGGGGATACTTTTTCCACTTATCAAAGTGAAGTCACAATAGAAATAACACAAATAGATAAAATAACCATCAAGAACAACAAGTAGACAATATAAACAAAACCCAATAAGTAATCAAGTATACATGTTGTTACAAAACCATTGAAGACACTATATGCTAGATATTCGCACAATATAATACAAGGTCATGACTATCAAAAGACTCTAAACTTGGACCTGTGTCCCAACCCGGTCCTAAACTCTATGCTCCAACCCGTCATCCCATGCACAACCAAACTTCAGGTCCCTATCGTGAACCTGTACCTAGAAACAAGTTTTATCTTCTTAGGTACCCAAGTTCCATGGAAGCCCAAGAAGGGTGTGGGTACAAGTAATTAGGCCACCACCAATTGTATCTAATAATTATCCAATCTGTAAAAATGTGTATGAAATAAACAAGTGAAATAAATAACCAAGTAGCAAGAAACATATTTAAATAATTTTATAGTACCCATTTACCCATTATGTTCTCCAAAATTGACCAATCCAAAAACTAATTTTGGTCATATTTGGAGTCTAAGTCAAGTCATAAGAATTATACACACATTTGACCATAAGGGATTTTACTAACCACAATTCATCATATACCCTCTATCTATAATATTTAGTTAATACATTTTCTTCATTATTTTCATTTCATCACTTATTCTATTTTCAATACAAGATTCATCTTCTCTCATGTTAATGGGTTTGGAATTACATCATTTCACAATGGCCAAATCTAGTAAATTACTATGCATAATGGATTGATCCAAGTCCATATCTCACTAGGGATAAATACACCATAACAAACACATTTTCCTCACTATGAAGCCTCAGTCCTAGTGGGATGAAACCATTAGGGTAATAGAGCTTTTCCCACTTCCCTAACCCATGTGTTTTGGGGTAGAGTTTAGAACCCCAGTCTAACTCGACCAGTGGGCATAGAACTTCTTGTCAATACCCCACTCTACCAATCCATGTGAACATGCTTATATATATATATCTGATCAACACTCATACCATATCCAACCAATTCACATCACAATCAAAATCCATGAAAATCAACATGGGAATAAAAATCATTCCATAACCCAATAACACATTTTCATTTACATTATATTACTATTTAGCCAATTCCCATTTCTTATGCCAAACTCATTAATCATATTCACTAATTCCCATAAATTAACCCATTAACATACTCGACCATTCCATATGTTAACTCACTTAACCCGTTCATCATTTCCCATGTATTAACCACTTAATAATTTCAACTATAAACCAAATTCCATTTGGCACATTCACGTTAATCCCGTTTATCCCATTTCAAATCATTCCAAACAAACCCTTATTCTGTATCATCAATTAGTTCATTTCATAATCATTCTAACATGCCAAAATATTTTTATGGGTTCTATCTTACTAACACATTACATACCTTAAATTACCATGGTTTCATCAAACCCTTATAAACTACATCCTGGAAAAAACACAATTAAAAATAATCATTGAAATTATCTTGAAACAACCATTTATGATATGGGTCTTACTATTTGAAAACTAAACATTCCCAAAGGCTTTAATTTCCATTTCAACTATTCAAAACAACCATTAAACCATTTTCACAAAAAGGAAACATCTCCCTCATTTAAAACATTATTTGAAATATTTTAGAAGAAACCTTTTTAAATCAAAATGTTTTTAAAACCTCCTTTTGAAACATTTCTCACATTCGAACATCATTTGCCATAAATAAATCTAAAATAAGGTTAAGGGACCAAACATACCATAAAACTCATTCCAGAGGCTTCCAATAATGTACAAAATCAAATTATAAACTATTCCAATTAATGAATTAACCTTACCCGCATATAAATTTCATTTTCCTTCCCATTCTCTCTCATAATACTCTATCTCAAGGTTTACTAGTTTCTTCCACCAATTGTAACGGTTTGGCTTACCCCATGGGTAGCCCTAGGTTCGGCCTCACATCATTGATGAACCCAACAGGGTTTATGAAGGTTATCACACCTCAATCTAAGGTCCAAATCCATTTCCATGACCCAAGACATCAAGATGAAACCTAACAGCGAAACAGAACATATACATACACATATAAAACACAAATCTAAGGGGAAACACTTTATCACCACCTACCTCATGACTGTTGATGAGTGTTTTATTAATATCCACCATTGATTCGAAATCAAACACCCTCCTGATCCCCAACCTATAATATGTTGTAAAATTGAAGTTTTGAGGTATTTGAAGGAATAAGAGAGATTCCACATGGCCTAGTCTAGAAAATAGAGCAAAGAGGAGTGTTAGACTCATCAGGATCTTCGATTCTCCCCCAAACAAACTATACAAACCCAATAATCAAATAAAAATCATCTATGGAGGGAGATAAATTTTTGTTTCATCACCTAGGGTTTAGGGGTAGAATGGGAGGAAAAATCATGTGGGAATCTAAAAATACTAATATGTAAAAATTGTAAATTTTTAAATTTTAAATTGGTGCTCGGTTTACCCAGACGGGTTTCCAAACTGTGTGCTAACCATGTGCAAGCCACTGTCTAAGGGAAGTTTGGTTGCCCAACTACATGGAGATACTCACAAAATTTTTCAAACCATTCAGTAACCATGAACTATCCCTCTATTCAAAATGGTAACCAAACCACATTCTTTCCTAGGATTAGTGCACAATTTACACTAACTGTGTTCTAACCATTCGTTATAAATAGTTTGGAAACATTTGTCATATTTTTGTTTCCCTCACTCCTATAACACTTCAAAAACTCCCCAATCACTCAAGAAACAAATTATTAACCAATAAAAAAAATTTATCCAAAAATTATAACAAGGACACACCTTTACAAAATATTGGGATCTTACAACCACTCCACCTTATAATGGATCACCCTCAAGCCGTACTTCCAAGAATTCTCAAAACCTAAAGATCAAAACGGTCATAACATGGAACCACCGATCAACCTTCACCTTCTGATTTTTCCCAAAAACACATCCATATTGTGATAGGTATCAGACCATGGAAACAGTTCCACCCCAATAAAATTTCCCTCACCAAGTTCCAAAATCATGATCTCATTATCCTTGAGGACAAATTCACCTCAAATCATAATTACTAGAACCAAATCAGAAGAAGAGGATATAATTAATTCCATTGAACCACTGGATGGAAGGATACTAACTAGGAACTATATTACCCTATAAGAACCAACTGGAACACTCTCGTTCTGACCCACTTCACAATTCATGGCCCAAATCACTTAGCACCCTCTCACCCATATTTTTTTCGAAATGATAATGGTGATCGACACCCAACCTCACTGAAATAAATGTCCCTCTTTAACCACATTTCACAACCTACCCTGGTTCACAACTCGAGGACCAACCGACCACACTCAAATGTTTCAAATACCATAGTCCAACACTAGTATTCATACTTTTTTATTAAAAGCACCTGAATTGGATTCCTACACTATTCATACTCATTTTAGGGAAACTTGGTTCTTCCTCAAAACCCTTTATCATTACCAAAACATGATTACCCTTCCAATATTAACCATAGGTGGCTCACATCCCACTACATCTATTCCTATTTTTTTCAGATGATTCAGGACATCCCCGATCGACTTGCTCCATTGATTCCCAACCTCCGCTATCGGTACATCACAACTTTATATGGCCATGAAGCCCTTTTTCACTCAAATAATACCACCCTCATCTACACGAGCCTTCTAAATTCATCTCTTATTTCTAGTATGATTTCATTATCATATAATTCTCTACTATCCAAACTATTTTAATGTTCCATAGATTCTCTCAACACATTTCTGATGTGACCATGCTGAATACCTTTAGAAATAACCTGAGATTGAAGCCATCACTTGTCTTGATAGATCATCACACCCTAGTTTAACCTAGATATTTTCAAAGGAACCCAAATATGCACCTCCCAAGGATTATATTCACTTCTAGATACCACCACATCTACTTCATAGTGGGTTTCACACATCCATAATTTATCATAGTTCTCCCCACCTTAGTAGTTTCATTATCAACACTTTCCTTAACCAATTTTGACCTTCGCAGCTCATGCTTAAACACAAGATGAACCCTAAAACTCAGATATTTCAATCCATACCCCCCACTGTAATAATGAAATAAAAATAAATCACTACTCATTCCCAACTTATGAGAATGATACCCATATCATTCATCGATATCTGGTCCATTTTGAGTAACACTCCCATAACTGTTCGATGATGTACTCCCACCACCATACAGCTCCCACACACATACTACTCCATAATTGAATCCTCCAAGATGTCCACATCTGACCAAAACACACTCAATCAACTAGTCATAAATCCATAGCATTATCATCGTACCTAGAAGATGTTAAGATATTGGGGATGATCATCGCTGGTTAAAAGTACACCAAGAAGTCATCATCGAACACCACCACAAATTTATGTTGCCACAATAACCTTTTTCTAAGAGGATACCTCAACCTAAATAAATTCTCAGTCTTCCCTACCTACCAATGTATTTTCCACACTAGAAAACTAAAACTAGAATAGATTTCACAACCAAACTCACTTCCACCACACGAACCTCTACCATGCATTGGTGATCCAACATTCCTTTTGGAACCATTATTATAACCCTACTTGAGTTCTTCTTGTATAGTACAATTGAACAGAACCAATCCACAATGATCCATTCCATTGTTCAAAAAATAAATGGCTTCTCATAATACCAGGGCTTCCCTACTTAGACTCCCTGGAAAGAATGTGCACTTACATCCAGTCCACCTGGGCACATATCCTGATGAAATCATGTATCTATAACACTTTTACATCAACAGGTACTCATCGGATTTATCGTGGTCTCACACTCACCTACGACCAAACACAAAACCCATCTCTAACTCGCACGAGACATACATCACCCAAGCTAGGCCCAAACATATTCTCACACAACCTTCAATGCCACATGATCTGCTAGCACCATAGGACCCAAGGCTCTCTCAAAATCTCACCCAACAACAGCTACTCTAGAAAAACACCAAATCTTGTGACCACCCTAACCCTGGGTGTCCTACAAAACAATAACACTCATTCATGATTGATCACCCATTATTTTTTTCACCCAAATAGGCATTGATTTCTATATCTAACTTCATCGAAACCACAAGTTCAGGTCTTTGAATGATCATATAGCATCCCGTCTTTTTATAACATAAACATTCATTACATTACACAAAACTGAGGATCGTTAAGGTTTAGTGTCTTGGAAACAAGGATCATAATACATAAAAAAAACATAAAACATTCTTCTTAAACACTTGAAAGGCTTCTCCTTTAGTTCATCCTATGTTCATTATGCATCTCATAACCTAGGGACATACATCAAAAGAAAGGGTGAGCAGAAGGCCCAGTAAGGGAAACAAGAGAAACATTTTACAAGTGAACTTGAGATACTTCAATAAGCACATGAAAAGAACTTTAAGGCATGAGAAAGAAATCATGAGATACATCATAATAAAAATAACATTTTTCATAACTTGAAGATGTGGCTGCAACATTTAATATTGACAATCGTTTCGTTTCACCAAGGTCCATCCCCAAGGTGTCATTAAAATTTACCAAGGTTATTCACCAAGGCGTCGTTAAAATGGTCATCTCTAGAGATTAAGTCTTTACCCAATGCATTGGAGCGCTATCAGGGCACACCCTTAAATTTGCCTTTATTATCATGTGATCCACATATATCATCATCAAACATTTCATAAATAACCCATATATCATAAAATAAATGGGTTTCATTTCATAATCATAACGTTTTAAAAACTGCTTTAAAGACAAGATCTTTACGTTACTTTAAACCCACGGAAAGGGAAAGAGGGTATCATGAATGTCAATCCCAGAATTTAAAATAGAACATTTTTATATATATGTGAATACCCCTTTAGAAATAAGATCTTTGAGTATTCACTTAATAACATGAAGAAATTTTGAGAAAAAGAGAGAGGCATCTTGAGACAAAAATTTTGCAGCATAACGGCTATGTTACAAGGTTTTAGAAAACATTGAGAAGAGAGGGGACATGGGTCAAACATTCATAAATGACCCATAAAACGGTAGAGGGACAAAATATAAGGGATTTAAGAACATGGTAATGAAATTTGAAAATATACCATATGAAATGAAGAACATGAAAGGAAGAAAAAAAATATTTCTCTTGTAAGAATTCGGCAGCCTAACGACGTCACTTAAACTTCAACAAAATTGAATTGACAAGGTCAAATAGGGTCTCTCATCATATGAACATAAGAGTCCAGTATGATAGATACAAAGGTCATACCCCAACATAATATAAAGGAACTTGAAATAATTGACATGAGAGTAGAACTTCAAAACGAGAATGGTGAAGAACCACTTAAAAATTCGGCAGCCTAACAGCGCCACTTAAACTTCAACAAAATACTGAATTGAAGAGATCAAATGGGGTCTCTCATCATATGAACATAAGAGTCCAGTATGATAGATATAGAGATCATACCCCAACATAACAAAAAAAGGAACATGAAATACTTTACATGAAAATAGATCTTGAAAAATGAGAAGGGAGAAAGAATCCGTTACAAAAATTTCGGCAGCCTAACGGCGCCACTTAAAACTTCATAAAACGAAATAATGAGAGTAAGAGGGGATCTCTCATTATATTAACATGAAAAGGGCAGTAAGAGGAGTATAAAAGAACATCCTCCAACATAAGAACATGGAGCATAAAAGGAATGACATAAAAGAGATTACTTGAAATGAAAGAGAGAGGTCGGATCCCTTACCTTAAAATGTAACTCTTAAACCTCAAAGGTTGGGACCTTGAAGGCTTGGGGGAACCTTGGGAGGACTCCTTGGGAGGTAATGAGACCATAAATTCGTTGGGAATGAGTTGGGAGTCGAATGGATGAGAGGAGGGCTTGGTATTTATAGGGAAAGTGAGGGGACAAGGCATTAATGGCCAAGGGACACCTCACATGTGCTTTTCTCAAACCCATGTGCTCTCCCTTGGCATTTACCATGGAGTTAGGCCACATGGGGCCCCCACAACAATAATTCATCACCCTTTTCTGGAAAACCCTTAAAATATCTCATGACATCATCATGACACAACTATGATGTCATTAAACATACCAAAACCCTAAAACTGCATTTTTACTATTCACTGAAAAATTCATCTTTCTCAGAAAAATCCCAAACTTTCACCTTAACTAAATATCAATGCTCTGATTTCAAAAATGAACTCCATTTTATAAAAATAATTTTATAAGTATTTTTAAATTTATTTTTAAATAAAAACACTATTCACCGAAAATTCATTTTTTCAGAAAAAACCCCAAAAATTACCATAACATAATATCGATGCTCTGAGTTCAAAAATAAATTCCTTTTTATAAAAATAATTTTCTAATTATTTTTAATTAAATTTTTAATTAAAAAACACTATTCACCCGAAAAAACTAATACTTGAATAATAATTTATGAAACCGTTATTTAACCATTTTATTGAATAACATTACTTAATCAAGGTGCCTAGATTATTTTAAAACTTTCTTTAAGTGAGATTACTAATCCATTTGGTCATATTACTAATCCTAATCATAAAATCACTATTCATAATTTACTATTCATCAAAAATCAATTTGATCTTATTAGACTCTAAATTTCGTACTGGACATAATTGTAGAAGACCATTTTTCGAGAATCATTACACATTTTAAATTATTTAAGGTTTACATAAACATTTTTTTTAAAATATCCTTTTGAAAATTCATCAAAAATATGCATACTATTTTTATCCAGTCATTTGAAAATTCATAAACATCATCATAATAAGAAATCCCAATTTTTATTTAAAACAAGGATTACACAAGGCAGTTATGGTATCATTACATAGCCCCTTATAATACCAGCATAGGACCTAAGAGTAAGGTGTGCTAGCGTGATAGAATCTTGGGGCGGCTCAGTCAACATTGCCCGAGTAGTAATTTCTATCAGTTTGAACTTCTCACGAAGGAGATTCCGTTCTAGCTTCACATGATGAAGTTTGGCTTGGATTTGATCCAGAGCAAAGCCCAATGGTGCTACCTCCTTCCCAAGCTCTATTAGATGGGCTTCGATCGTTCCAAGACTACTAGGTGAGGCCATCAAATCTTCTTTCTATAATAATTAACCAAGATTACTTGTATTTAGAGACAATAATCAAAACATTTTGTTCACAGTGGTCATATTGACCGATGGTCATATAACAATCAAAACCCAATGGTCTCATTTTAATTATAATCATGTTTATCAAATAAAACATTTTTGTTGAGTATAAAAATAAAATAAAATAACACATGAAATTAGGAAACAAGATTTATTCAAAATTTCGGGTCGTTACAATCTTCCCCCCTTAAGAAATTGCGTCCTCGCAATTTTTAAAATTGGGTTTTGAAATTTCATTGAAAGTCCCACATCGGAAAAAGAGTCAGTAACACTATTACTTTAAAAGAAATAAAAGGGAGTACAAAGGCCACCCGAGTTTACTCATACTAGGATTCCATGTAGGAAACATGGACATGGAGGAGAAAACAAAGGGTAACGTTCTTAAAGGAGAGTGATAGAAAACATTATTAGGGGGAAGTTAACCACCAGAAAATCCCAAAATTATGATGTGTGTAAGTGGTCTTTGATTACCTAGTAGGAAACGTAAACCAACAACGTTTTTGTTTTACGTTCCTTTTAATAACTTTGAGGAATTCATTTACAACATAGAACAAAAACATAAGGAAATATATCTACCTTCATGTAGAGTTTCATACATTAATAAGTTTCTACCAAAACTAATCTTTTCTCCAAACGATGAGCATTCAAAACTACTTGGTCTCATCAAAACACAATAATCATCATCTAGAGAATAACATGATCCACAAAAGATCAACTATCTATTTCTTCTATCTTTAAACATTATCCCAAAAATAGAATGGTTAAGGTAAAAAAATCTTCAAAAAGAATCCCATAGAAATGGAAACTACTTTTAAATCTTCAAAGTTCCATGGTACTACCCAATGTTCATCATAGACCATTCCGTAAATAATGGTCCTTAAGATTCCTGAAAATAAACCAAACTAAGATTGAAACCCAAATACAAGAAGGACTTGATAACATAGTCTCTCAAAATAAACTTCATCGTTTATCTCCAAAAAACATCAACCACTCCTAACATCTTATAACAAAAGTAGCTAACCTAAACATATTTTACCCAAGATAGGTTAATCATTCCCGTAAGTAACCTAAATTACTATAAGTCCACCTTAAATTCATTGATTCTTCAAAATATAAGTCAACCTTACTCCTCAATGAATACACCGTAGTAATCTATTTACCTTGATCATATATGGTCCTCAAAATAGTGAACGTCTTCCAAAATAATAATCATCTTTTAATCCCCTAATCATCTCTGTCGTATTAATACGGCAATCGTAGCATTTCCTATCACATTAGTTGTTGGGACATGTTCTTCCATTTCCCGCCATTAACTAAGAAAAGAAGCTATAGTTAGGGGCTTAAATACTTAGCCAATAATCATGAAAATAAACTTAAAGCATCTAAGGATAACATGTAGAAGTAAAGTATACCCTAACTTGTGATCCCCTAGGTTCCCTTATAGGTTATCCATGATCATATATTCTTATGTGAATCTTTATTTTATTTTATCTTTGTTCCTTTAACAATGGTTCATACTAAGCTTATGAATTTACCAAAGCATATCCCCCGGGAGTGTCGTAACCAAGAGTGCAACAAGGCTCGTTGTCATGTACCAGTTCCCGTTCGAGTCTAGCTCAAAGCGGTGTTTTCGGGTTTTACCCCTATGTACATCTGTGCCAGAGCCACCTCTACCTGCTCGTATCGAGACAGAGATGTACTTTCTTGGAAACCCTTTACTCAATACTCACCAAAATACTAGGAAGATTTCCTATATTTAAACTTTTTTATAGGGTTCTTCCTAAAGTTTTCTTATCCTAATTTCCTCAAATAACTAAACCATCCTTTGATACCAACTATAGCATCCCGTATTTTTATAACATAAACTTTCACTACATTACACAAAACTGAGGATCGTTAAGGTTTAGTGTCTTGGAAACAAGGATCATAATACATAAAAAAAACATAAAACATTCTTCTTAAACACTTGAAAAGCTTCTCCTTTAGTTCATCCTATGTTCATTATGCATCTCATAACCTGGGGACATACATCAAAAGAAAGGGTGAGAAGAAGGCCCAGTAAGGGAAATAAGAGAAACATTTCACAAGTGAACTTGAGATACTTCTATAAGCACATGAAAAGAACTCTAAGGCATGAGAAAGAAATCATGAGATACATCATAATAAAAATAACATTTTTCATAACTTGAAGATGTGGCTGAAACATTTAATATTGACAATCGTTTCGTTTCACCAAGGTCCATCCCCAAGGTGTCGTTAAAAATTACCAAGGTTATTCACCAAGGCGTCGTTAAAATGGTCATCTCTAGAGATTAAGTCTTTACCCAATGCATTGGAGCGCTATCAGGGCGCACCCTTAAATTTGCCTTTATTATCATGTGAGCCACATATATCATCATCAAACATTTCATAAATAACCCATATATCATAAAATAAATGGGTTTCATTTCATAATCATAACGTTTTAAAAACTGCTTTAAAGACAAGATCTTTACGTTACTTTAAACCCACGGAAAGGGAAAGAGGGTATCATGAATGTAAATCCCAGAATTTAAAATAGAAAATTTTTATATATATGTGAATACCCCTTTATAAATAAGAGCTTTGAGTATTCACTTAATAACATGAAGAAATTTTGAGAAAAAGAGAGAGGCATCTTGAGACAAAAATTTTGCAGCATAACGGCTATGTTACAAGGTTTTAGAAAACATTGAGAAGAGAGGGGACATGGGTCAAACATTCATAAATGACCCATAAAACCGTAGAGGGACACAATATAAGGGATTTAAGAACATGGTAATGAAATTTGAAAATATACCATATGAAATGAAGAACATGAAAGGAAGAAAAAAAATATTTCTCTTGTAAGAATTCGGCAGCCTAACGGCGTCACTTAAATTTCAACAAAATTGAATTGACAAGGTCAAATAGGGTCTCTCATCATATGAACATAAGAGTCCAGTATGATAGATATAGAGGTCATACCCCAACACAATAGAAAGGAACTTGAAATAATTTACATGAGAGTAGAACTTCAAAACGAGAATGGTGAAGAACCACTTAAAAATTCGGCAGCCTAACGGCGCCACTTAAACTTCAACAAAATACTGAATTGAAGAGATCAAATGGGGTCTCTCATCATATGAACATAAGAGTCCAGTATGATAGATATAGAGATCATACCCCAACATAACAAAAAAAGGAACATGAAATACTTTACATGAAAATAGATCTTGAAAAATGAGAAGGGAGAAAGAATCCGTTACAAAAATTTCGGCAGCCTAACGGCGCCACTTAAAACTTCATAAAACAAAATAATGAGAGTAAGAGGGGATCTATCATTATATTAACATGAAAAGGGAAGTAAGAGGAGTATAAAAGAACATCCTCCAACATAAGAACATGGAGCATAAAAGGAATGACATAAAAGAGATTACTTGAAATTAAAGAGAGAGGTCGGATCCCTTACCTTAAAATATAACTCTTAAACCTCAAAGGTTGGGACCTTGAGGGCTTGGGGGAACCTTGGGAGGACTCCTTGGGAGGTAATGAGACCATAAATTCGTTGGTAATGAGTGGGGAGTCGAATGGATGAGAGGAGGGCTTGGTATTTATAGGGAAATTGAGGGGACAAGGCATTAATGGCCAAGGGACACCTCACATGTGCTTTTCTCAAACCCATGTGCTCTCCCTCGGCATTTACCATGGAGTTAGGCCACATGGGGCCCCCACAACAATAATTCATCACCCTTGGCCGGACAACCCTTAAAATATCTCATGACATCATCATGACACAGCTATGATGTCATTAAACATACCAAAACCCTAAAACTACATTTTTACTATTCACTGAAAAATTCATCTTTCTCAGAAAAATCCCAAACTTTCACCTTAACTAAATATCAATGCTCTGATTTCAAAAATGAAATCCATTTTATAAAAATAAGTTTATAAGTATTTTTAACTTTATTTTTAAATAAAAACACTATTCACCGAAAATTCATTTTTTCAGAAAAAACCCCAAAAATTACCATAACATAATATCGATGATCTGAGTTCAAAAATAAATTCCTTTTTATAAAAATAATTTTCTAATTATTTTTAATTAAATTTTTAATTAAAAAACACTATTCACCCGAAAAAACTAATACTTGAATAATAATTTATGAAACCGTTATTTAACCATTTTATTGAATCACATTACTTAATCAAGGTGCCTAGATTATTTTAAAACTTTCTTTAAGTGAGATTACTAATCCATTTGGTCATATTACTAATCCTAATCATAAAATCACTATTCATAATTTACTATTCATCAAAAATCAAGTTGATCTTATTAGACTCTAAATTTCGTACTGGACATAATTGTAGAAGACCATTTTTCGAGAATCATTACACATTTTAAATTATTTAAGGTTTACACAAACATTTTTTTTAAAATATCCTTTTGAAAATTCATCAAAAATATGCATACTATTTTTATCCAGTCATTTGAAAATTCATAAACATCATCATAATAAGAAATCCCAATTTTTATTTAAAACAAGGATTACACAAGGCAGTTATGGTATCATTACATATCCCCTTATAATACCAGCATAGGACCTAAGAGTAAGGTGTGCTAGGGTGATAGAATCTTGGGGCGGCTCAGTCAACATTGCCCGAGTAGTAATTTCTATCAGTTTGAACTTCTCACGAAGGCGATTCCGTTCTAGCTTCACATGATGAAGTTCGGCTTGGATTTGATCCAGAGCAAAGCCCAATGGTGCTACCTCCTTCCCAAGCTCTGTTAGATGGGCTTCGATCGGTCCAAGACTACTAGGTGAGGCCATCGAATCTTCTTTCTATAATAATTAACCAATATTACTTGTATTTAGAGACAATAATCAAAACATTTTGTTCACAGTGGTCATATTGACCGATGGTCATATAACAATCAAAACCCAATGGTCTCATTTTAATTATAATCATGTTTATCAAATAAAACATTTTTGTTGAGTATAAAAATAAAATAAAATAACACATGAAATTAGGAAACAAGATTTATTCAAAATTTCGGGCCGTTACAATCTTCCCCCCTTAAGAAATTGCATCCTCGCAATTTTTAAAATTGGGTTTTGAAATTTCATTGAAAGTCCCACATCGGAAAAAGAGTCAGTAACACTATTACTTTAAAAGAAATAAAAGGGAGTACAAAGGCCACCCGAGTTTACTCATACTAGGATTCCATGTAGGAAACATGGACATGGAGGAGAAAACAAAGGGTAACATTCTTAAAGGAGAGTGATAGAAAACATGATTAGGGGGAAGTTAACCACCAGAAAATCCCAAAATTATGATGTGTGTAAGTGGTCTTTGATTACCTAGTAGGAAACGTAAACCAACAACGTTTTTGTTTTACGTTCCTTTTAATAACTTTGAGGAATTCATTTACAACATAGAACAAAAACATAAGGAAATATATCTACCTTCATGTAGAGTTTCATACATTAATAAGTTTCTACCAAAACTAATCTTTTCTCCAAACGATGAGCATTCAAAACTACTTGGTCTCATCAAAACACAATAATCATCATCTAGAGAATCACATGATCCACAAAAGATCAACTATCTATTTCTTCTATCTTTAAACATTATCCCAAAAATAGAATGGGTAAGGTAAAAAAAATCTTCAAAAAGAATCCCATAGAAATGGAAACTACTTTTAAATCTTCAAAGTTCCATGGTACTACCCAATGTTCATCATAGACCATTCCGTAAATAATGGTCCTTAAGATTCCTGAAAATAAACCAAAATAAGATTGAAACCCAAATACAAGAAGGACTTGATAACATAGTCTCTCAAAATAAACTTCATCGTTTATCTCCAAACAACATCAACCACTCCTAACATCTTATAACAAAAGTAGCTAACCTAAACATATTTTACCCAAGATAGGTTAATCATTCCCGTAAGTAACCTAAATTACTATAAGGCCACCTTAAATTCATTGATTCTTCAAAATATAAGTCAACCTTACTCCTCAATGAAGAAACCGTAGTAATCTATTTACCTTGATCATATATGGTCCTCAAAATAGTGAACGTCTTCCAAAATAATAATCATCTTTTAATCCCCTAATCATCTCTGTCGTATTAATACAGCAATCGTAGCATTTCCTATCACATTGGTTGTTGGGACATGTTCTTCCATTTCCCGCCATTAACTAAGAAAAGAATCTATAGTTAGGGGCTTAAATACTTAGCCAATAATCATGAAAAGAAACTTAAAGCATCTAAGGATAACATGTAGAAGTAAAGTATACCCTAACTTGTGATCCCCTAGGTTCCCTTCTAGGTTATCCATGATCATATATTCTTATGTGAATCTTTATTTTATTTTATCTTTGTTCCTTTAACAATGGTTCATACTAAGCTTATGAATTTACCAAAGCATATCCCCCGGGAGTGTCGTAACCAAGAGTGCAGCAAGGCCCGTTGTCATGTACCAGTTCCCGTTCGAGTCTAGCTCAAAGCGGTGTTTTCGGGTTTTACCCCTATGTACATCTGTGCCAGAGCCACCTCTACCTGCTCATATCCAGACAGGGATGTATTTGCTTGGAAACCCTTTACTCAATACTCACCAAAATACTAGGAAGATTTCCTATATTTAAACTTTTTTATAGGGTTCTTCCTAAAGTTTTCATATCCTAATTTCCACAAATAACTAAACCATCCTTTGATACCAACTATAGCATCCCATCTTTTTATAACATAAACTTTCATTACATTACACAAAACTGAGGATCGTTAAGGTTTAGTGTCTTGGAAACAAGGATCATAATACATAAAAAAAACATAAAACATTCTTCTTAAACACTTGAAAGGATTCTCCTTTAGTTCATCCTATGTTCATTATGCATCTCATAACCTGGGGACATACATCAAAAGAAAGGGTGAGCAGAAGGCCCAGTAAGGGAAACAAGAGAAACATTTTACAAGTGAACTTGAGATACTTCAATAAGCACATGAAAAGAACTTTAAGGCATGAGAAAGAAATCATGAGATACATCATAATAAAAATAACATTTTTCATAACTTGAAGATGTGGCTGCAACATTTAATATTGACAATCATTTCGTTTCACCAAGGTCCATCCCCAAGGTGTCGTTAAAAATTACCAAGGTTATTCACCAAGGCGTCGTTAAAATGGTCATCTCTAGAGATTAAGTCTTTACCCAATGCATTGGAGCGCTATCAGGGCGCACCCTTAAATTTGCCTTTATTATCATGTGAGACACATATATCATCATCAAACATTTCATAAATAACCCATATATCATAAAATAAATGGGTTTCATTTCATAATCATAACGTTTTAAAAACTGCTTTAAAGACAAGATCTTTACGTTACTTTAAACCCACGGAAAGGGAAAGAGGGTATCATGTATGTAAATCCCAGAATTTAAAATAGAACATTTTTATATATATGTGAATACCCCTTTAGAAATTAGATCTTTGAGTATTCACTTAATAACATGAAGAAATTTTGAGAAAAAGAGAGAGGCATCTTGAGACAAAAATTTTGCAGCATAACGGCTATGTTACAAGGTTTTAGAAAACATTGAGAAGAGAGGGGACATGGGTCAAACATTCATAAATGACCCATCAAACCGTAGAGGGACAAAATATAAGGGATTTAAGAACATGGTAATGAAATTTTAAAATATACCATATGAAATGAAGAACATGAAAGGAAGAAAAAAAAGATTTCTCTTGTAAGAATTCGGCAGCCTAACGGCGTCACTTAAACTTCAACAAAATTGAATTGACAAGGTCAAATAGGGTCTCTCATCATATGAACATAAGAGTCCAGTATGATAGATATATAGGTCATACCCCAACATAATAGAAAGGAACTTGAAAGAATTGACATGAGAGTAGAACTTCAAAACGAGAATGGTGAAGAACCACTTAAAAATTCGGCAGCCTAACGGCGCCACTTAAACTTCAACAAAATACTGAATTGAAGAGATCAAATGGGGTCTCTCATCATATGAACATAAGAGTACAGTATGATAGATATAGAGATCATACCCCAAAATAACAAAAAAAGGAACATGAAATACTTTACATGAAAATAGATCTTGAAAAATGAGAAGGGAGAAAGAATCCGTTACAAAAATTTCGGCAGCCTAACGGCGCCACTTAAAACTTCATAAAACGAAATAATGAGAGTAAGAGGGGATCTCTAATTATATTAACATGAAAAGGGAAGTAAGAGGAGTATAAAAGAACATCCTCCAACATAAGAACATGGAGCATAAAAGGAATGACATAAAAGAGATTACTTGAAATGAAAGAGAGAGGTCGGATCCCTTACCTTAAAATGTAACTCTTAAACCTCAAAGGTTGGGACCTTGAGGGATTGGGGGAACCTTGGGAGGACTCCTTGGGAGGTAATGAGACCATAAATTCGTTGGTAATGAGTGGGGAGTCGAATGGATGAGAGGAGGGCCTGGTATTTTTAGGGAAAGTGAGGGGACAAGGCACTAATGGCCAAGGGACACCTCACATGTGCTTTTCTCAAACCCATGTGCTCTCCCTTGGCATTTACCATGGAGTTAGGCCACATGGGGCCCCCACAACAATAATTCATCACCCTTGGCCGGACAACCCTTAAAATATCTCATGACATCATCATGACACAGCTATGATGTCATTAAACATACCAAAACCCTAAAACTGCATTTTTACTATTCACTGAAAAATTCATCTTTCTCAGAAAAATCCCAAACTTTCACCTTAACTAAATATCAATGCTCTGATTTCAAAAATAAACTCCATTTTATAAAAATAATTTTATAAGTATTTTTAAATTTATTTTTAAATAAAAACACTATTCACCGAAAATTCATTTTTTCAGAAAAAACCCCAAAAATTACCATAACATAATATCGATGCTCTGAGTTCAAAAATAAATTCATTTTTATAAAAATAATTTTCTAATTATTTTTAATTAAATTTTTAATTAAAAAACACTATTCACATGAAAAAACTAATACTTGAATAATAATTTATGAAACCGTTATTTAACCATTTTATTGAATCACATTACTTAATCAAGGTGCCTAGATTATTTTAAAACTTTCTTTAAGTGAGATTACTAATCCATTTGGTCATATTACTAATCCTAATCATAAAATCACTATTCATAATTTACTATTCATCAAAAATCACGTTGATCTTATTAGACTCTAAATTTCGTACTGGACATAATTGTAGAAGACCATTTTTCGAGAATCATTACACATTTTAAATTATTTAAGGTTTACACAAACATTTTTTTTAAAATATCCTTTTGAAAATTCATCAAAAATATGCATACTATTTTTATCCAGTCATTTGAAAATTCATAAACATCATCATAATAAGAAATCCCAATTTTTATTTAAAACAAGGATTACACAAGGCAGTTATGGTATCATTACATAGCCCCTTATAATACCAGCATAGGACCTAAGAGTAAGGTGTGCTAGGGTGATAGAATCTTGGGGTGGCTCAGTCAACATTGCCCGAGTAGTAATTTCTATCAGTTTGAACTTCTCACGAAGGCGATTCCGTTCTAGCTTCACATGATGAAGTTCGGCTTGGATTTGATCCAGAGCAAAGCCCAATGGTGCTACCTCCTTCCCAAGCTCTGTTAGATGGGCTTCGATCGGTCCAAGACTACTAGGTGAGGCCATCGAATCTTCTTTCTATAATAATTAACCAAGATTAGTTGTATTTAGAGACAATAATCAAAACATTTTGTTCACAGTGGTCATATTGACCGATGGTCATATAACAATCAAAACCCAATGGTCTCATTTTAATTATAATCATGTTTATCAAATAAAACATTTTTGTTGAGTATAAAAATAAAATAAAATAACACATGAAATTAGGAAACAAGATTTATTCAAAATTTCGGGCAGTTACAATCTTCCCCCCTTAAGAAACTGTGTCCTCGCAATTTTTAAAATTGGGTTTTGAAATTTCATTGAAAGTCCCACATCGGAAAAAGAGTGAGTAACACTATTACTTTAAAAGAAATAAAAGGGAGTACAAAGGCCACCCGAGTTTACTCATACTAGGATTCCATGTAGGAAACATGGACATGGAGGAGAAAAGAAAGGGTAACGTTCTTAAAGGAGAGTGATAGAAAACATGATTAGGGGGAAGTTAACCACCAGAAAATCCCAAAATTATGATGTGTGTAAGTGGTCTTTGATTACCTAGTAGGAAACGTAAACCAACAACGTTTTTGTTTTACGTTCCTTTTAATAACTTTGAGGAATTCATTTACAACATAGAACAAAAACATAAGGAAATATATCTACCTTCATGTAGAGTTTCATACATTAATAAGTTTCTACCAAAACTAATCTTTTCTCCAAACGATGAGCATTCAAAACTACTTGGTCTCATCAAAACACAATAATCATCATCTAGAGAATCACATGATCCACAAAAGATCAACTATCTATTTCTTCTATCTTTAAACATTATCCCAAAAATAGAATGGGTAAGGTAAAAAAAATCTTCAAAAAGAATCCCATAGAAATGGAAACTACTTTTAAATCTTCAAAGTTCCATGGTACTACCCAATGTTCATCATAGACCATTCCGTAAATAATGGTCCTTAAGATTCCTGAAAATAAACCAAACTAAGATTGAAACCCAAATACAAGAAGGACTTGATAACATAGTCTCTCAAAATAAGTTTCATCGTTTATCTCCAAACAACATCAACCACTCCTAATATCTTATAACAAAAGTAGCTAACCTAAACATATTTTACCCAAGATAGGTTAATCATTCCCGTAAGTAACCTAAATTACTATAAGGCCACCTTAAATTCATTGATTCTTCAAAATATAAGTCAACCTTACTCCTCAATGAAGACACCGTAGTAATCTATTTACCTTGATCATATATGGTCCTCAAAATAGTGAACGTCTTCCAAAATAATAATCATCTTTTAATCCCCTAATCATCTCTGTCGTATTAATACAGCAATCGTAGCATTTCCTATCACATTGGTTGTTGGGACATGTTCTTCCATTTCCCGCCATTAACTAAGAAAAGAAGCTATAGTTAGGGGCTTAAATACTTAGCCAATAATCATGAAAAGAAACTTAAAGCATCTAAGGATAACATGTAGAAGTAAAGTATACCCTAACTTCTGATCCCCTAGGTTCCCTTCTAGGTTATCCATGATCATATATTCTTATGTGAATCTTTATTTTATTTTATCTTTGTTCCTTTAACAATGGTTCATACTAAGCTTATGAATTTACCAAAGCATATCCCATGGGAGTGTCGTAACCAAGAGTGCAGCAAGGCCCGTTGTCGTGTACCAGTTCCCGATCGAGTCTAGCTCAAAGCAGTGTTTTCGGGTTTTACCCCTATGTACATCTGTGCCAGAGCCACCTCTACCTGCTCGTATCCAAACAGGGATGTATTTGCTTGGAAACCCTTTACTCAATACTCACCAAAATACTAGGAAGATTTCCTATATTTAAACTTTTTTATAGGGTTCTTCCTAAAGTTTTCATATCCTAATTTCCACAAATAACTAAACCATCCTTTGATACCAACTATAGCATCCCGTCTTTTTATAACATAAACTTTCATTACATTACACAAAACTGAGGATCGTTAAGGTTTAGTGTCTTGGAAACAAGGATCATAATACATAAAAAAACATAAAACATTATTCTTAAACACTTGAAAGGATTCTCCTTTAGTTCATCTTATGTTCATTATGCATCTCATAACCTGGGGACATACATCAAAAGAAAGGGTGAGCAGAAGGCCCAGTAAGGGAAACAAGAGAAACATTTTACAAGTGAACTTGAGATACTTCAATAAGCACATGAAAAGAACTTTAAGGCATGAAAAAGAAATCATGAGATACATCATAATAAAAATAACATTTTTCATAACTTGAAGATGTGGCTACAACATTTAATATTGACAATCGTTTCATTTCACCAAGGTCCATCCCCAAGGTGTCGTTAAAAATTACCAAGGTTATTCACCAAGGCGTCGTTAAAATGGTCATCTCTAGAGATTAAGTCTTTACCCAATGCATTGGAGCGCAATCAGGGCGCACCCTTAAATTTTCCTTTATTATCATGTGAGCCACATATATCATCATCAAACATTTCATAAATAACCCATATATCATAAAATAAATGGGTTTCATTTCATAATCATAACGTTTTAAAAACTGCTTTAAAGACAAGATCTTTACGTTACTTTAAACCCACGGAAAGGGAAAGAGGGTATCATGTATGTAAATCCCAGAATTTAAAATAGAACATTTTTATATATATGTGAATACCCCTTTATAAATAAGAGCTTTGAGTATTCACTTAATAACATGAAGAAATTTTGAGAAAAAGAGAGAGGCATCTTGAGACAAAAATTTTGCAGCATAACGGCTATGTTACAAGGTTTTAGAAAACATTGAGAAGAGAGGGGACATGGGTCAAACATTCATAAATGACCCATAAAACCGTAGAGGGACAAAATATAAGGGATTTAAGAACATGGTAATGAAATTTGAAAATATACCATATGAAATGAAGAACATGAAAGGAAGAAAAAAAATATTTCTCTTGTAAGAATTCGGCAGCCTAACGGCGTCACTTAAACTTCAACAAAATTGAATTGACAAGGTCAAATAGGGTCTCTAATCATATGAACATAAGAGTCCAGTATGATAGATATAGAGGTCATACCCCAACACAATAGAATGGAACTTGAAATAATTTACATGAGAGTAGAACTTCAAAACGAGAATGGTGAAGAACCACTTAAAAATTCGGCAGCCTAACGGCGCCACTTAAACTTCAACAAAATACTGAATTGAAGAGATCAAATGGGGTCTCTCATCATATGAACATAAGAGTCCAGTATGATAGATATAGAGATCATACCCCAACATAACAAAAAAAGGAACATGAAATACTTTACAAGAAAATAGATCTTGAAAAATGAGAAGGGAGAAAGAATCTGTTACAAAAATTTCGGCAGCCTAACGACGCCACTTAAAACTTCATAAAACGAAATAATGAGAGTAAGAGGGGATCTCTCATTATATTAACATGAAAAGGGAAGTAAGAGGAGTATAAAAGAACATCCTCCAACATAAGAACATGGAGCATAAAAAGAATGACATAAAAGAGATTACTTGAAATTAAAGAGAGAGGTCGGATCCCTTACCTTAAAATATAACTCTTAAACATCAAAGGTTGGGACCTTGAGGGCTTGGGGGAACCTTGGGAGGACTCCTTGGGAGGTAATGAGACCATAAATTCGTTGGGAATGAGTGGGGAGTCGAATGGATGAGAGGAGGGCTTGGTATTTATAGGGAAAGTGAGGGGACAAGGCAGTAATGGCCAAGGGACACCTCACATGTGCTTTTCTCAAACCCATGTGCTCTCCCTCGGCATTTACCATGGAGTTAGGCCACATGGGGCCCCCACAACAATAATTCATCACCCTTGGCCGGACAACCCTTAAAATATCTCATGACATCATCATGACACAGCTATGATGTCATTAAACATACCAAAACCCTAAAACTGCATTTTTACTATTCACTGAAAAATTCATCTTTCTCAGAAAAATCCCAAACTTTCACCTTAACTAAATATCAATGCTCTGATTTCAAAAATGAACTCCATTTTATAAAAATAAGTTTATAAGTATTTTTAAATTTATTTTTAAATAAAAACACTATTCACCGAAAATTCATTTTTTCAGAAAAAACCCCAAAAATTACCATAACATAATATCGATGCTCTGAGTTCAAAAATAAAGTCCTTTTTATAAAAATAATTTTCTAATTATTTTTAATTAAATTTTTAATTAAAAAACACTATTCACCCGAAAAAACTAATACTTGAATAATAATTTATGAAACCGTTATTTAACCATTTTATTGAATCACATTACTTAATCAAGGTGCCTAGATTATTTTAAAACTTTCTTTAAGTGAGATTACTAATCCATTTGGTCATATTACTAATCCTAATCATAAAATCACTATTCATAATTTACTATTCATCAAAAATCAAGTTGATCTTATTAGACTCTAAATTTCGTACTGGACATAATTGTAGAAGACCATTTTTTGAGAATCATTACACATTTTAAATTATTTAAGGTTTACACAAACATTTTTTTTAAAATATCCTTTTGAAAATTCATCAAAAATATGCATACTATTTTTATCCAGTCATTTGAAAATTCATAAACATCATCATAATAAGAAATCCCAATTTTTATTTAAAACAAGGATTACACAAGGCAGTTATGGTCTCATTACATAGCCCCTTATAATACCAGCATAGGACCTAAGAGTAAGGTGTGCTAGGGTGATAGAATCTTGGGGCGACTTAGTCAACATTGCCCGAGTAGTAATTTCTATCAGTTTGAACTTCTCACGAAGGCGATTCCGTTCTAGCTTCACATGATGAAGTTCGGCTTGGATTTGATCCAGAGCAAAGCCCAATGGTGCTACCTCCTTCCCAAGCTCTGTTAGATGGGCTTCGATCGATCCAAGACTACTAGGTGAGGCCATCGAATCTTCTTTCTATAATAATTAACCAAGATTACTTGTATTTAGAGACAATAATCAAAACATTTTGTTCACAGTGGTCATATTGACCGATGGTCATATAACAATCAAAACCCAATGGTCTCATTTTAATTATAATTATGTTTATCAAATAAAACATTTTTGTTGAGTATAAAAATAAAATAAAATAACACATGAAATTAGGAAACAAGATTTATTCAAAATTTCGGGCCATTACAGATCATTCCCTTCACCGCCACCCTTAAAACTAAACACAAGAACACCAAGTTTTTTCCCTAGGCGATTCTAATGAATAATTGTGGACTTTTATCAAGGCTTCATGACACCAGTCATGCATCAACTTCACCTGTAAAGAAACCACCTATGCATCACATTCCAAACACCTAAAAATTTGGAAAACCTCTCTCGAAGCTACCATGATTTCTCAAAGGTTGTTAACTCATAGCCACCACTCAAGACGCATCTACCAAATCTATTAAACATTTCACACATCCCTCTAGGTTAATACTGCACTAGGAAACACTCTTAGTGGTTCACTTCCAAGGTTTGAAATTCCTACCTATTCTACAAGCACCTATAAGCACCGACACCCTGACCAACCTCTCTCATAGGTCATCCTCAAGGGCCTAATGATACCAACTCTCAAAACTAGATAAACCCTAAGAAAAGGTCACTGGATATCTCTAAGACAAAAAACCAAATTAAACAACTACCAATTCACAATGGTCTTCCTACCCCCCCCCCTATAGACACACTGTGTATAACATACCAACCAACCATTTACTGTAGGTCTCACATCATAGATACATGTATATGTACACTAGAACCCTGGATCAAACACCCACTATATGGTCTAAACAAATCCCAAAAGGTCTTAATCCATAAGAATCACCAAATTCACATTGAAATACTTCATCACATAATTTTAAGGTCACAATATAACCAAGAGAGTAACAAGACACATCTCATTAACCAGAACACCCAACTCAACATGATCTCACATCTCACAACCAGCAATTTCAATATTAAGTCACTCTCACTACCCATAATATGCATACATTGGGTCAACAACCAATACAAGGGATAACCACCAATGGTGTCCCTAAGTTCCATCATCTTCCCATTTCTCACATTAGTTAGACCTTACTGTTTAAACCCATGATTTTTCTTTTCAAAACATTTCATTTTCAAAACCCAAGAATTACACTTCTGAAAACCTTTTTTTACCCCATCATTTCAAAAATCTCAATTTTATTTCAAATCATATTTAAAAACATTTCTATTTCAAAACAAAGGATTTTAAATTTTCCAAAACCTCTTTACTCCACTTTTAAACACCCATTATTTAATTAAAATTTTACCTTTTATACCCAGTTGGTTTTTCATCATGTCATTAACAAGTCAATCACAGGTAACACAAATATTTCATACATGTTCTATGTGCCTAGCGTGATGCATGAACTCATACACCCTCTCTTACCACACTGTCCTAGAGCTAGAGCCTTATAAATCAATAACATCACATCTAGTTACACCTATCATGGTGTAAATAACAATCAACCATAAATGAACAAAACCGAACATCAATTCCCACCCCAGGAAACATGAGTTTTTCTTCATATGTGGGGTTGTAGGCACCAAGTCATGAACCCTTTATCAGTCTCCTACAATATCCTAGTCTCATGTCTACCATAACTGAAATATTAATGAAAAAATATCTCATGTGATAAAACATTGTAACATCTCTGACCCATAAGCCACTATGATCGGTGCCCTGAGTCGATTCATCACATGACCTCAAGAGGGCCTCCTTGTATGCCAGATACTGCCAACTAGCAGCACATGTCAAAAGAGGATCATGTGGAGACTATACCCACTCATTAGATTTAATCCAAAATAGAAGTAACTAAAATAGATAAAATAACCAACTTGAATAATAGTTGGGAATCATAAACAAAACCCAATAAGTAACCAAGTACACATACTATAAAAAAACCAATCGATACTATATATTCCATATAGTCACACAATATAACCCAAGGTCATGAATATAATGATACTCTAAACCTGAACTGAAGTTCAAACCCGGTTCTAGCCTCCATGCTCCAACCCATCATCCCATGCACAATCAAACACCAGGTCCCTATCCTAAACCTATACCTAAAAACAAGTAGCATCTTCTTGGGTACTGATGTTCCATAGCGGCTCGAGCAGGGTGTGAGTGCAACTCAGTAGGCCACCACTAAAGGTGTATAAGAAATAGTAAATCTATACAAATATTTATTCAAGTCACAAGTGAAATAAATAAACTAGTATAAAGAAAAACATTTAAATAATTATCTTGTTTCCATTTACCCATTAAGTTCTCTAGAATCGAGCAATCAACAAAACTAACTCAGGTCACTTTGGGAGTCTAAGTCAAGAAATGAGGGAGAAACACACATTTAACCATAAGGGATTTAGTTAACCACAATTCATCATATACCCACTAGATACAATATTCATTTAATCCATTTTTATCATTTTTTACATTATCAATTTTTCTATTTTTAATACTAGATTCATCTTCACATCATGTTCATCGGTTAGGCACTACATCATTTAGACAAAGGAAAAATCTAGTCAATTAACGTGCATAAGGGATTGAGCCAAGTCCATATCTCACTAGGTATAAACACATCACAACAAACACATTATCCTCACCTTGAAGCCTTCATCTGGGTGGAATGAAACTATTAGGGAATAGAGATTTGTCACCTTCCCTAACATGTGAATTGTGGGGTAGAGTTTAGAACCACATTCTAACTCAACCTGTGGGTGTAGAACCTCTTGTTAATACCCCACTTTACCAAGCCATGTTCACTTTATTATATATATATCTAATCACCACTCATTCCATATCCAAATAATACACATAACAATCGCAATCCATGAAAATCAACATGGGAATCAAAATCATTTAATAACCCATTAACACATTTTCATTTAGTCTAATTCACATTTCTTATGTAAAACTCATTAATCATATTAACTAATTCCAATATATTAACCCATTAACATATTCAACCATTCTATATGTTAACTTACATAACTCGTTCATCATTTAACATTTATTAACCACTTATGAATTTCAAGTAAAAATTTCATTCCATTGGGCACATTCACATTAATCAGATTAATCCCATTTGACATCGTTCCAAACACCCTGTTATGATATATCACCAATTAGTTTATTTCATAATCAGGATAGCATGCCAACTTTTTTTATGGGTTCTATCTTACTAACCCCTTATTTCCCTTAAATTACCATGGTTCCATTATGAAGGTTCCGGGTGCAGTGGAAGCATGGCTGGGACAACATCCAACGTTAATTTTTCCCATGATCAATGATTATTATGGGATCAATACGACGATGAACATTAGTCTCCATGGAATATAATCAAAGATTTAGATAAAGAATAAATAGGCCTGATATCTTTATAGAGGTTCTTGGACATCATGTTTATAATTAATTTAATTGATTTCATAAAGAAAAGAATACCTGGATCTTCGGTATTTTCTTTTTTGATAATTTTGATCATTCATAATTACCCTTTTGGATTATCTTGTTGCACTTGTGAGGATCCAAAATATAATCCCTCTAGTGGTGATCCACATGTGCTCCGATGGCCTTTGATCGAAACCACTCATTCTCCGGGTGCTAGTGCAGAAAATCGAGTGTCTTGTGTCGGTGGTTCTTGATCGCTTGTTCTTAGACCTTGAAGAATGTCTCTCGTTTTGAGAGGGGTGAGAAGATGATTAGAGAGATAAATTTTTTAGCTCAACAATTCTCAATTCACCAAGCGTTTGGTGTTTTCTCTATGACACAATAGACATACTTGTATATTTATATGCATGGACCTTTAGTTACAATATTTAATTATATAATAGCAATTAAATACATTCATGAACTTATAGAAAACTCAAGCTCATAATAATAATACCATGTCATTATTTAGGGTGCTCCAACTTGCGCAAAACAGAATTTTGAATAAAATTCTGCATCACAAAATAATAGCAGCGTCATTATTAGTATAACTTGTTCCAACTAATAATTAATTACCTTCTAGAAAATAATTATTTTACTACCAGACCGACCTTGGTCCGCTCAAACTCCACTTCCATTTATTGAACACCAGAATAAATAAATAAATAAATTATTTTCTTAAATAAATATTTTATTTACAAAATAGTAAATAAATATTTATTAAATGTTCAATAAAATAAATAAATAAATTTTATTTTATTTATGAGATCATCTTAACTTGAATAAAATTATTCCAGAGTCTTGAGAATAATATTTATTTCATTAATTAAATTCAAATAAAATTTAACCGAGACCACAAAAAACACTTAGTGTGTGAACCTCTAGGATTCTTGCTCTTTGGCATTAGGCGGTCTTGCCTAAAGTCTGAGAATACTGTCTAGCAATGGGTCAAGGCACCCATGAGAAAGAATATAAAGTCACAAAAACAAAATCCACATATGAATGCTCACTATGTAATATAATCCCTTTGTCTCAAAATTTCTCCAAGAAAGTTTCATGATAGTGTCATCAACCTTTATACTTGATACATCGTTCTTTGAATACATGAAATAAACTTGTCATTACACCATGACCATGGAAATTTGCATGATGATTATATTTCAATCAAAGGGCCAAGATATCAACTTCCATAAATGGTTGGGACAAATCCTTCATCGAATTATTCATTAATATCATGTCACTCTTGATGCACCCAACATAACCTACTTCCCGCCAACTGTCTACATGAAAGTTTTCATCAGTAAATCAAAGTGTACGAGTCCTGACATGTATTGATGATAATATTAATGTATAAGGATCATTACACACGATCGTAGATAAAAATATCCGATGACACCAAAACATGTGGGATTCCTACTGGCGGGTCTATTCTCATAATCTACTATCTTGAAGATTACCAAGTGCGAACTTCATGAGAAGAAGTCTCATATTCTTACGAGTACTCACACCTGACGGTATGCATACTATGTGTCCCTTCATAGTATGTCATCCAACCGTAGAACTGTATTTAAGAATATTGTTATAGCATTTCAAGGTTCTTATCATAGCGGGGAACTGCCATGACCTTATCAATGTAACAAATACTCTAAGAAATTATTACATCATTGTCATGTAGAACAATGAACAATATGTAATAAGATGTTTAATATATAAATACATTAAATATCCATGTAATCAAAGTACAACTAGTTGGTTCTAGGACACCAACTCTTAAAAGCTCTAACTTGGACTAGAGCCAACTGCCTATGAGTTTCAATCCGCTAGACCTCACATGGTGATCATGTTGATGCTGAGTCAAGGATTTAGTCAAGGGTTTCTACACATTGTATTCCATGGAAATACTGCTCACTAAAACTTCACCTCTCTGAGAAAAATCCCTCAAGATATGATACTTCCAAAGTATGTGCTTCGTCTGCTGATGTGACCTGAGCTCTTTTGCGAGATCCACTGCTCCAGTATTATCACAGTACAATGTGATGGGATCCATATAGATAGGTATCACATCCAGCTCCTAGATGAAACTTCACATCCAAACTGCTTCTTTATTTACCTCAGAAGCTACTATATACTCAAGAATCTACCGTAGAATCTGCGACCACAATCTTTTTTGAGCTCTTCCAACTCACTGCACCTCCATTAAAAGTGAATATGTATCTCGTTTGAGACTTCATGTCATCTTGATAAGTTTGGAAACTAGAATTTTCATATCCTTTAATAACTGGTTTCTTATCTCCTCTATAAACCAAGAATATATCCTTGGTATGCCTTAGACACTTTAGGATAGTCTTTACTATCATCCAATGGTGGTCACCTGGGTCAGCTTGATATCTGCCTACCGCACTTAATGCATAGGCAACATCCAACCTAGTAAAAAGCATGGAATACATGACTGATCCAATTGCTAATGTGTATGGATTAATTTCCATTATCATTCTTTCCTTATGTGTCTGAGGACAGGTTTTTCTTGGAAAGATGAATGTCGTGTGACGCTGGCAACAATCCCCTCTTGGATTATTCCATACAAAATCTCTTTAGTATCTTATCAGTGTATGTACTTTGACTTAGCCAAAACAAAATCTTAGATCTATCATGATGAATCTTGATCCCCAGAATATATGCTTCCTCTCCCAAGTCCTTCATGGAGAATCATTGATTCAACCATGCCTTAACAGACTATAAGACCAGTATCTCATTTCCAATAAGTAATATGTCATTAGTATATAATATTAGAAAAATGATTGCACTCCCACTAAAACTTTTGTTGACATAAGGCTTACATTCATTCTTGATAAAACCAAATTCTGTTATAGATTCATCAAAATGAATATTCCAAGACCTGGATACTTTCTTTAATCCATAAATGAATTTATGCAACTTGCATACCTTATTGGCATCCTTTGGAGTCACAAAAACTTTAGGTTGTGTCATGTAGACATCTTCTTGAAGGTTACCATTAAGGAAGGTTGTTTTGATATCCATTTTTCAAATCTCATAGTCATGGTAATCCATAATGGAAAGTATAATTCTGATGGATTTCATCATTGCAACTAGTGAAAATGTTTCATCATAGTCAATTACTTAACATTGTTTAAACCCTTTTACAACCAGTCATCCCTTATAGGTACGGAATTGTCCTTCCATGTCCATTTTCTTCTTGAATACCCATTTTCAACCAACAGTATTTACGTCAACTCGAGGATCTACCAAAATCCAGATTTTTTTGATACATGGAATCCATTTCAGGATTCATGGATTCGTGCCACTTGGAAATGTATGTACCACTTACTACTTTCTTATAGGTTAGATGATCATTATTATAAACTAATAACGAGTCACCATCCTCGGTAAATAGAAAATTGTACCATTATTGTTCTCTAATTTATCTTGTACTCCTAATCAGTACTTGTGTCTCTAGAATAAATTCTTCTTCCATAGGGCTTTGTGGAATCTGTTCCTATACCAACTCTTGTGTACCTTGAGCCTCGACTTCATCGAAGTTTATCACACTCCCACTATCTCTTTTGGATATGTTCTCCCTCTCAATGAATATGTCATGTCATTCCACTATAACCTTTTGTATGAGGGGTTTAATAGGTAATATCCCCTTGTTTCCATGGGGTATCCAATAAAGGTACACTTTGTGCCTCGGGGTACAAGTTTGTTTCCTGAAGAGGCCTTAACAAATGATCTTCTACCCCACACATGAAAATTTGATAACATGGCTTTTCATCCACTCCATAGCTTGTATGGAATACCATTTATTTATTTAGTTGGTACTTGGTTTAGTATATTTTCTTTTGTTTGTAACGCATATCCCCAAAAGGATAATGTAAGACTCACATGACTCATCATTTGTCTCACCATGTCCAATAGGGTGTGGTTCCTCCTTTCTCTCACACCATTCCACTGGGGATTGTTTGGAGGAGTGAGTTAGGATCAGATCCCAAACTCCCGTAAGTAATCAATGAAGTCTTGATTAAGATATTCTATACCTCGGTCTGAGTGGAGTTTCTTAATATTTTTACCAAGCTGGTTCTGAACTTCATTTTTGTATTCTTTGAACTTATCAAAATAATCTGACTTATACCTCATTAAGTAGATATATCCATATCTACTAAAATCATCAGTAAAAGTTATGAAGTATGAGTACCATCCCCTTTCTTCAACTGGAAATGGTCCACACGCATCGGTATAAACCAATCCAAGAAGGTATTTATCCCTTTAACCTTTACCACTAAATAGGGATTTGGTCATTTTGCCTTGAAAACATACATGACATACGCCAAGTGGTTTTAGTTCGAAAGAATCTAAATATACATCTTGATGTAACTTTGTCAAGTATTTCTCATTTACATGACCTAACCAGTGATGCCAAATTTGGGTGTGTTATGATTCATGTGAAGTATCTTTGTTATCGATTTCCATTACTTAGTTTGTGTAATCCAACACGTAAAGACCATTGTGTAAATTTTCCCTACCAAAACAAATTCTATCTTTGTAAAAGAATCAACATTCATTTTCAAACTCGAAAACAAATCCATTTGTATCTAATATAGATACATAAATAATGTTTTTAGTAACATAAGGCACATAATAACAACCCTTTAACACCAACATCATCCCAGTTGGCAACGTGAAGTGGTAGTCCCTGAAAAATACAACAGCAAATATGGATATGTTGGCTGCTCATAGATCTACCTCTACTTGGTCAATCTTCTTGAATCTAATTGGTTCCTATATTTGGATAGATATGTGTGCAGCACAAGCTATGTCTAATACCCAATTTCTAGAAACAGATAGATTGAATTAAATAACAAATGCACATGAATATTCTCCTTTCTTCTTAGGCTAGATGCAGTTTTTCTTCCTGTGGCCCTTCTTGCCACATGCAAAACAAACAGCCTCCTATTCCTTTGACTCCCCTTTGATCTTCCTTTTCATGGAAGTCCGTGAAGAAGTTTTGGGCTTAAAGTTATTCACCTTCCCTTTCCTCTTATTAACCATATAGACATAAGGATTTTCATACTTCATATCTATGTCCAATTGGAAAATGAGGATAATTAGATCAGATAGAGACTTCTCAATGTTTTTCACATTGAAATTAATAACAAAGTTAGAGAAGTACCAAGGGAGTGATGCGATAATGAGATCGGTGGCCAGTTTTTTGGGGAGTTTAGAACCTAGAACCTCTAGGCAATAAATGTATCCAATGATCTTGACTACATGAGGCCCATATAGGGAAGCTTCTCCAAGATTAATCTAAAATATTATCTTTGATATCTCAAACCTTTCCTATCTTGATCTCTCCTGGTAAAGACCACAAAGTTACTCGAGCATGCTATAATAATCCATGTTTTCATGAGACTTAATGAGCTCACTAGACATTGATGATAGCATCAAATTTTGATCATTTACCACATCATTCATATGTTTCTCATAGATCAAAAAATACTTATCGCATGCATCTTTGGAAGGCGGATCAAGTAATGCTTACTCCAGCATGTAAGACTTCCGTTCATGGCGTAGCATAACCTGAATTCGTCTAAACCATTATTAGAAGTTACTACCAGTGAGGATGTTGCCTTTATCCAGAATTCATCATAGGGATAGTGTGGTTGACAAGCTTGTCATTTTTATTCTACAATTAAAAGAGTGGATCATTAGTACTTTCTTGATTACATTTTATGGGAAATAATAAATTTTTATTAACTCTCCCACTATTTTATCAAGTCCCAATGGCCCTCAACATTGAAGTCATAATGTATAGTTTCCAAGACATTCTAGTGGAAAGGATCCATATTCCCCTTCACATAACCCCAACAAGGGTTGTTCAACCTATTATATATTATTTAGGTAGGAAGGTCTTTTCCAACTGTGGTCTTGTAGCTCATTGATCTGTTGAGTGAACTCCCCAATCATGAAATCATGAATTTTGGATTTCCTCGACTCTTGCCTCCAATATTACACCAATTCTAGAAAGGGATACTTATCTTTATGTAATATGGTTTAGTCAAACTGAAACCTTTCATAAGTGCTTCCTATATAAAAGTATGTGTCCCAAGAATGGTTTTTCAAACACATAGTTTTATTTATTTTTTCCCTTAATCAAGTAATGGAAGGCTTGGTCTGACTTAATATTTTATTTTAAGGATTTTTATCTCTTATGCATGAATTTATTATTATCATTATCACATTATTGTTAATATTAAGTGGAACTTACTTAATTGATTAACCATGTCTTGATAATATTTATGCATAAGTCTGGTTTATTTTAGTTCTATCTTGTATGCATGTTTAATTCATTAATTATGTGATCGTGAAAACACATCCATAATGATAAACCATGAAACTGACAGAAATAAAATAAATATAATTATCATGATATTTTATAATGGTTAGTTTATCTAGTAGTTGATAAACTAAACCTGACCTAGGGGAGAAACATCTTGAACCTTTTGGGTTTGTGTTTATAGATTTCCACCTGTCCACCTCTGCATCTCCTGGGATTGGTTTCGTCTCGGCTCCATCTTGAACCTCCTACACTATCTTGGGAGTTCCATCCATTACATATGCTCCTTTTTTAACTCACATGTAGGTGGGGGGTAAAAAGGGGTTTTACATAAAATAATCCTTGGGCACGCAGGCCCAACATATTAATGATGAGAAGACTCATAAGCCAACAAATTTAATTTAAATAAATAAATTAAAAGAAACCATCCACCTACAAAGGTTTTGTTCTATCTCATGATCATCCATACATGCAATGATATTTACGTATAAATAAAACTAGCATTCAATTCATTAATCGTTCTTATTTAAGATAAATCATGCTTGAATAAATTAATTATAATCTTTAATTAATCAATCATTTAATCTAAAACCCTTTTCTGTATTTCCTTGAGATTCTCATCCATCATAATTTTAAACAAATATATTCATTTAAAATTATCTGTGTACGTAACTTGTACCTTGGATGCAACCTGGGGAATTCCTATTCATAACTACCCAATGAGTATAAGTGAACATTACGCAGATGATAAATTAAACACATATATAGAAAACACCTATCACGTGTTGTGCCTCATCTTTACACTTGCACGATGGTGCACATCTCAAGGGTTTGTATAATATAATAATAAATTTTAATAAATCTGTGTAATTTGGATGAGTACATGGAATTTAGTTCTAACTGCACGGTGTGTACTATTTTTCACTATCCATCCGAAGTACACGCCTGAGGAAACGAAATGTGAGTGTACTTGATAAATCTTCAGATTACACGGCGTGTCTAGTAGGCCACAAGCCGTGTAGTTCCTCGTTACACATTCTCCAGCTGGGAAATCTGTGTACATGTTACATGGTCCAACCAGAACCCTAAAGGACTACACATCATGTCCAGTGGGCCACACGTCATGTAATCCAGAAACCACGTGCCACATGTTCCTAGTCAACACACTGAGTCATTAAGACTTAGACAAACTCCAATGACATGGATTGGTTTGGTGGACCAGACCCGGTGCATTGAACCTTGGCTACATGGCTTGTACTGCTAAATACACATCGTGTGTTCTAGTGTTGTATGTCCAAGAAACTTTGGCACATCTAGATGAGATCCTATGTTTAATTTTAATAAAAATTAAAAGAAAATATTGTTTCTATAAGGTGAACGAAATGAAAAGTGGAGGAACAGATCTCAAGATTCATATTTTTAGAACGATTATCTTGAATTGAAATAACTAAATTCATAAATTCATAAATCATCAAAGAAATATTTAAATAATTATAAACTATGATGTAACCCCTACAATACCACTTGAAGGTTCTGGGCGCATCAGAAGCGTGTTTGGGATGACAACCAATATTAATGTTTACCTTGATCAATGATTATTCTGGGATCAATACGATGATGAATTCTAGTCTCCATGGAATGGAATCAAAGATTTAGATAAAGATGGAAGATGCATGTAACTTTAAGAGAGGATCTTGCACATCATTTTTATAATTAATTTAATTAATTTCATAAATAAAATAATACATGTATCTTCAATATTTTATTCGTTAATGATGTTGATCGTTCGGAATGACCCTTCTGGATTATCTTGTTGTGCTTGCGAGGATCCAAACTAGAATCCCTCTAGCGGTGATCCACAAGTGCTCTGATGGCCTCCTATCAACACCACTCATTCTCTGAGTACTATTGCAGATAAGAAATTTTCTTATGTTGGTCGTTCTTGATTAATTGTTCTTCGGCATTGAAAAACATCTCTCGTTATTGAGAGGGGTGAGATGTGGATTCGAGAGAGAAATTGTTTATCTCGTCAATTATTAATTAACCAAGTATGTGGTGTGTTCGCTATAGAACAATAGACTTACTTATCTATTTATATGCATGGATATTAATTTACAATATTTAATTTCATAACACCAATTAAATAAATTAATGAACTTAGAGAAAACCCATCATCATAATAATAAAACTACATCATTATTTATGGTGTTCCAACTTCCGTAAAACGGAATTATGAATAAAATTCCACGTCACAAAATAATATCAGCATCATTATTATTTTAACTTGTGCCAACTAATAATTATTTATTGTCTTGGAAATAATTATTTTACTACCGGGCCTTCCTTGGTCCACTCAAACTCAACTTCCATTTATTGAACACCCGAATAAATAAATAAATAATTTATTCTCTTAAATAAATATTTTATCTAAAAACTAGTAAATAAATATGTATTAAATGTTCAATAAAATAAATAAGTATATTTAATTTAATTTATGATATCATATTAAATTGAATAAAATTATTCCACGGTCTTAAGAATAATATTTATTTCATTAATTAAATTAAAATAGAATTTAACTGAGACCACCAAAAACACTTAGTGTGTGAGCCTCTAGGATTATTTCTCATTCGCATTAGGCGGGCTTTCTTAAAGTCCAAGATTATTGTATATCAATGGATCAAGGAACCCTAGAGAAAGAACATAAAGTCACAACAATGTCATCCGCATATGAACACTCACTGTGTAATATAATCCATTTGTCTCAATATCTCATCGAGCATGTTTCATGATAGGGTCATCAACCTTTATACTTGATATGTCGTTATTTGACTACCTGAAATAAAATCATCATTACACCATGGCCATGAAATTTCACATGACGGTTCTATTTCAATCAAATGAATGAGATATCAACTTCCATAAATAGAAGGGACAAATCTTTCCTCGACTTATCCATTAATATCATGTCACTTGTGACGCACCCAACGTACCCTACTTCCTGCCAACTTTTTGCATGATGGTTTTCATCAGTAAATCAAAGTGTGTGAGTTGTGACATATATTAATGATAATATTAATGTCTAAGGATAATTACACACACTCACAGATAGAAATATCTGATGACACCAAAACATGTGGAATTCCTACTAGTGGATATGTTCTCATAATCTTTTGTCTTGGAGATTACAATGTGAGAACTTCATGAGAGGAAGTCTCATCTACTTACGAGTACTCGCACCTAATGGTCTACATTCTATGTGTCCCTTCATAGTATTTCATCCAACTATATAACTATATTTAAGAATATTTTTATATAATTTCAAGGTTCTCATCATAGAGTGGAACTTCCATAACCTTATCAATTCAACAAATACTCTAGGACATTATTACATCATAGTCATGTAGAACAATGAAAAATATGTAATAAGATGTTTAATATTTAAATACAGTAAATATACATGTAATCAAAGTACAACTAGTTGGTTCTAGGACACCAACTCTTACACATCATACCATTATAAACTACATCCTAGAAAGAAAAACAATTCAAAATAATCATTTAAATCATATTGAAACCACCCTTTAAAACACTAGTATTACTCTTTGAAAACTAAATATTCCCAAAGGCTTTCATTTCCATTTCAACCATTCAAAAAAACCATTAAACCATTTTCAAAAAATTTAAATCTTTATCTCATTTCAAACATTATTTCAAATATTTTAGAAAACCCATTTTTAAATCACATTGAGGTAAACATCTCATTTTAATGTATTTATCACTTTCAAACATCATTTTACATCAATAATTCTAAAATTGGTTCAAGGCCCCAACATATCATCAATTTCAATCCAAAACATTTTAATCATTTATAAAATCCACATATAAATTGTTACAATTAATCCATTAACCCTACCCAGACATCAATTTAATTTTCAGTACCCATTCTCTCTAATAATATGCAATCTCACTGTTTACTAATTTTTTCAAACAATTACAAGGGTATGGCTTAACCTATGGGTAGCCCTAGGTTCGGCCTCACATTATTGATGAACCTAATAGGGTCCATAAATGATCTCACACCTCAATATAAGGTCCTAGTCCCTTTTCGTAACCTGATACAACAAGATGAAACCTATTAGTAAAAAATAATAACAACATACACATATAACACAACAAGTATAATAGGAAATGCTTTAAACCCACCTACCACATGATTGTTGATGAACTATTGCTTAATATCCACCCTTGATTCGAACTCAAACACCCCCCTAGAGCCTTAAACTATAATCTTCTTGAAAATTGAAGTTTTTAGGGATTCAGAAGAAGATGAGATATTCCAGAAACCATAATCCATAAAATAGAGTAAATGGGACTATTAGACTCACTTGGATATTTGATTCAAACCCAAATGCACTCCAAACACCCAAGAATAAAAAGAGAATATTCCACGGAGGGAGAGGGTTTGTTGGTTAATCACCTAGGGTTGAGGGGGTTAAATGGGGGGAGTTGTGGGTGGGAATATAAAAACACTAAGATGGAAAAACTATAAATTTTTAAATATTAAAGTGGTATGGAGTTTACCCACATGATTTTCCAAGCTATGCACAAGCCACTGTCTATGGGATGTTAGGTCGCATGCTTACCTGGAGATAACCACACAATTTTTCTAACTTTTCGTAGCCATGGACTTAACTTATGTTTAAAATGGTCACCAAGACACATGGTTTCTTGGGCCTGGTGCACATTTTACACTAATCATGTGCCAAGCATGCACTATTCATTATTTGGCCACTTTTCTACTCCTTTCACTTCCTGAACCCCCAGAACACTCCTAAAACTCCTCAATCTCTCAATAAAAACATTCTTAACCAAAAAAAGAGATTAACCAAAATATCTAACAAGGAAAAACCTTAAAAAATATATGTATCTTATAGTATTTGAAGGAATATTTTGTATAAAAAAAAATTAAGTAGCTAATCTTTGAAGATACTAAACCTTAAAATCTTAAGGTTGTGAGATTATTTATGAGTTTTAATGTACAAATTACGGAGAAATGTGAAATATATGCATGAATACCTTAGTTTATCTCACTTAATATCAAATTAAGTGTGTAATGAATGTGTTTTTAGTATCAGGCCAATGATTGTAGGTTTGGGGAATCTATCCATATTTTTTGTTGATAAAAAAATTAATGATTGAAACTATTAAATAATACTTTGTATAATAGTGGTTAAAATACTTGAATTTGGTTAAAATTCATATTTTCACACTATTTTTCATGATTGGAATAATGGTGGAAAGAAACTTTGAGTATTGAACATTCTGGATAAAGATTGCATTGACCATATTATCATGTTTGACTTCCACCTTGGTATAATAGGTTGTATGCATTCTCACTTCTACCTATTTATATCCATGGTTGTTATCTTGAAACCCCAAATCTTAGGTAGCTGTATATAGATCCAACCTGAGAATTTATGTATAATTATCTGTGAATACATATCAGTGTGACTTCATAAAAGAGGTGTACTTATCCAGTTCTATATGGTTCATGGTGGTACTAATCATCATAAGTCATGGATATTCTTCTTTACATAGATTCACCAGTCATAGTTCATCAATAATAATCAATACACCTTACTCAATTTCTTGTGTATCATCCCTGAGCTCTTATTCTTCTTCTTTTTAGCTATTGTTGAAATTTGAAGATGGATTGTCACCTTAGGGCCTGGGAGATGATATAGGGGAATTGTTACTTCCATCAAGGTCACATTATTCTTTCCAATGGTTGGGTTCGTATTGTGAAAATAAATCCATGAGAATATAAGTGAATGTTTCTAAACATGTTATATTTTTCTAGGATTCATATCTAGTCGATAAAAGAGCTTTGTCCATGTAGTTGGAACATTAAGGAAACCTATATTCAGGTATAAGAACTCATAAGAAAGGTTTATCTACATATAATACACAGTTATCTTATCCTTTATTAGTGCCGGATTCACAAAATAAACATCATCCTAAACATTATATGATAGGAAAGTGTGTTTAGGGTTTAAAACATCATCTAATACAACTCAATGGATCCCAAGATCTAGAGTTATTTCTTTAATTCAGTTGTTTGTAAATATTAAATCTTTAATGAGTTATCATTCTAAATTTATAGGGGTGATTTCATGACCATTGGGGGAAGCAATCTATATGATGTTATTTATTATCGACTATTTCCAGCTACTTTAAATTACCTTGCATCTATATATTAATATTTAGATAACTCAAAAGGGAAGAATCACTATGAAGTACCCCAAATTCTGAATCAAAATATTATTTCAATCACTAATGATATGATGAGGGAAATTCTACATGAATATGAATCCATGACCTTATTAGAAGAATTTTGAAGGTCATGTCTTATACAACCACCATAAATTAGGAGTCATAAATTAAATCTATAAAATATATTTTCAACATAATTATATTAAGTTTTTTTCTCACTATTCTCATGTCCCATAATTTTCATATTATAGGGATACAAGTTAACTTCAATATATCCCAATAATTTAAGGGTTTAGATTGAATTAAGGTTGATTTTATAAAAACTATCAACTAGGGACCTATGGATTTTTATTTCTATTAGTTTCCAAAATATTTTTAATGGATCAAAATTCCCATAAATGAAATATTATTTATCTTATTCTATGAAAGAAATAACCGAGTAGAATTCAATGGAGTTAGTCTATATGTCATATTTATCAACTGTAGTAACCTCAGTCTTGAACTTTGGGGGACTTGAAAGAGCCTTGATAAGGGCTTCCATGAGTTATTTTGAAAGATTAAAGGAATATAATTTTTAAATACTTACTATAATAACAATGATAAGATTCAAAATATCATACTTCTACACTAGGGATACATGCTTCATTTCATGAGGATTATCCCTAGTTTGAGTCTTGGTGGATGAATCTAACATTTCTAATGACTCTTTCTCTTGACTAGAATTAGGGGGTTCCTTGGATTTCCATAGGTTAAGTGTAACATCCCAAGTAAGTAATTAATAATAGATATATTTATATATGTCTATTAATGAATTATATAGTGTTTTAGAGGCTTAAAATGAAAATAAATCCAATCTTAAGCATGGAATACACTAATATTTTTAAAAGATTGTTTTACTGCCTTTTGATGGCAAACCATTTTTAAATCTATATTTTGAAAATTTTATAATCTATGTTTGTCAAAATAAACTTATTATTTATTATTGGGACATAAAAATATACTTTGTGTGAATATTTGGTATTTTTCTGACAATGTTCATTTTTTAATGAATAGTGAAAAATACTGCATTTTACATTAAAACTGCTTTTTAATCTAATTTATTTATATGATTAGATTATATTTTGAATTGGTTTCAAAGTGAAATTATAATATATTCTTACCATTTAATCCAATGGTGGTAATTAGGATTAATTTCACTTTGTAATTGGGCATAAACTAATGCCAAACTTTTCATAGATATTGTTTCGAAAAAACCCGCTATTTGTTTTGACAACGGGAATTATTTTTAAATCAATTATTGCAATTTCTATGTTTGGAATTTGGTAAAGTGGATTAAATATTTTGAATAAAAAGGTCCAAATTATGTAATCAAGACTCTTTTGTTTTTGGACATTATGAATAGTAACGACGGTAATTATCTTTAATTATCTTGATTAATGAGTAATCAGGTAGTTAAGGATAATAAAATAATATCATAATAAAAAAATGACACCAACATGTGTCCTAATTCTACTGGTTGTCTCATGGAAGACCATGGGATGTATTGTTCCAAACTTGGGGACCCCATGGAATCACTTTTGTGGAAAGTGACTTGTTATCTTTTTATTTTTTTAAAGAAAGTAAATATAACAAGAATGTATCACCTGATTAAAACATTTTTAATTTTGTATACATAGATGATATTTTAGACTATAAATATTCATTGTAAAGCTATAAATATTTCCTACATCATAGTATTTTGTTTATAATTTTTATACTTTAAATAAATTAAATTATTTATGACATCATGATGATGCAGCGATTACCTCATTAATAAAGGATTTAAATAAAATGAAATGATAATGTAAAATCTAGGACCTAAACATGTCCAAAACCTATTGTATGGGTTTATTTAGAACCTTTATCACCTTAACCTAGAATTATATCAATTTGGGACCTTTTGAATCCGAAAATCATTTTAAAATAAAGTAACATTTCTTTACTTTCCAAGAGTGCCCCTCCTCACCTCTTATAAAAGGCCCCCACCTCTACCTCCTTACCCACACTTCCAAAGCCTTTGGCTCGGAAAACCCCTACCCATTTTGTCTCTAAACTTCCCTATATTACTCCTTGTAGCCTCACTTTGGGCATAAGTATTCTCAAGGAAGCATTTGAGCTCAATCCAAAGGGAGTTACCCGATTTTAAGGTAATGTCTTCACTTGAGTCCTTTTGTTTTATTTTGCTTCTCCAACCCCCTAAACTCTTTTTATTCATTTATTTTGTAACAAATCCAGTATCTTCAATATACTAGTATGTTTTTATAAGAATTATTTGAGCTACACTTACACACACCTACATATAATGGTTAAAGAACATACTGTTTCCGTGGATGGCGAATTTCGGCCTCCCGAAACGATGATTGTTCAACATTCTTTTAACACCTTCAAAGGTGGACATTAAGATGAAACTATATTTATATATGATATATAATATGTTTATGTTTTTCTTAAGATTATGTATTTTTCATTTTGGACATACCTTTATGGTTTCCATTATGGGTAAACGCGATATCTTCATTTAAGGAAGTGCGGACTACCGCCCCCTCAAAGTGATTTGATTTGTTAATACCATATGTGGGACATATAAAGGATGGAGTTATGATATTATATATGATATTAAAATGGAATTATAATATACCTTTATATCATTATGATTCCATTTCATAAAATACGAAGTAGAAATGGAAGCAGCGTTCATGCGTACGTACGGCTTTCCGTCTCCATGAACGGTGCATTTCATTTCTTACCTCTAAATGTTATATAATATTATAAATGAATGCATGTACTAGATATGTATGATATATATGATATCTACATCATGAATACCATTCTGGATATAATGGATACATGAACAACTTGTAATTATAAAGGGTTTATTTTTAACTCAAGTATCATTGATCGTTAAAACGGCCGTTATTAACTTAAATAATTACATAGTGTTCATGACATGAAAATAAGTGATATAAAAGTAATAATGAACTTAAAAAGTAGAAATTAACTCAAGTTTATTATTCAGGAGATTAAAGAATGACCGAGTCAAGTTGGACCCGAGGTATGGGACTTCGTCTCAATCTCCTTTCATTGAGGCATATTTTGTTTTATACACAACCTTCTTTTATACAGTGTATAAACCCCTTTGACTTTTACGTTTATCCAAAAGGAATATTTTTTTATACGAAGCGTTTTACTAAACGAAAAAAGGGAATGTTTTTGTCGTACGTATGTGGCGACAACGACTTTTCTACCGCCGTGACCATTATTTGAGTTTCGGCTTCCTCTATAAGCCATACCTTTTTTTAAAATGAAAAATAAATACCATGTTTTACTTTTCTTTTATTTTGGTATTGAAAATGGTTTTCATAATGTTTTTATTATATCAATGTGTTGTATTGATATTTTGTGATTAAAATGAGGAAATGTTATGTTTCCTTTATGTATGTTTTATGTGATACGATTATGTTATGGTTATTGGGAATTGTTATGAAGACGGGTGGTTCCATGATGAACTAAGGGTGGGTGAGCCCGATATAGCTCTCTAATGCATTGGTTAACGCGAAGGAGTGAAATGTTAAGGTTTCTCTGAAGAGATTTAGGGAATATACTGTGATGGGTATTCTAAACATAACCAAGAGGGTTACTCCCTACGTAAGAATGTTATGAATTCCTCAAGTTACCTTTATTTCTTATGATTTCTAGGATTTATTAATGATTTGATGAGGTATGTTAAAGTGCTTATGTTTTATGGGTAAAGGATGATTTCATTATTATGTATATATGAACTCATGTTTCCTTTCCATATTTTTATATCCCATACTGAGCTTTTTATGCTCATCCCAAGTTTTTTTTGAAATGCTTTTCCCAGGTCAAGGGAAAGGTACATGATATGACGATAGTGTCAAGGAAGTTTCAAGAAAGAATCCATGTTTTATTTTAAATATGTTTCCATTGATGGGAAAAATGAATACTATCTTTTATTTAACCACTTTGTTTAAATGTGGAATGTAATGCATGTTTTATGATCTAATTCTCTAAAAATCTAAACCTGAAAAGATCCTCAAGGTGTAATCTTGTAATAACTCAAGATTAAGTAAGGTTTAAGGCTGGGGCCTTATAGTTGGTATCAAAGGTCGGTTTAGATAACTTTAGGAGTTAGAATTCTATTAAATGATTATCCAAAAATATTTTTTTTATGGTCAAATTGAAATGATATAGCATTTAATGATTACCATGTTGCTTCATCTAAGACATGTTTGTTCAGAATGGTTTTCTGCAGAGGAAACAGGGAAGCAGTGCTAGGAAGGCATACAGAAGGAAATAACCTTCCGAATCAGCATCCTGAGATGGTCGGAATTGGAACTGAATAGTTTGTTGCAGTAATGGCGCAGTTGACTCAAGCGATAAATGGTGGTGGTATCTATGCACGAGATCAGTCAGGTCAACCGCAAAGGAACATGTCAGTGGTGGAACATTTCATGAGGCAACATCCCCCATCATTCAGAGGATTATTTGACCCTGTGTTAAATGAAGGGTGGATTAAAGCACTGGAGAAGATTTTTGATGTCATGGGGTGTTCAGACAATCAAAATGTTAGTCTTTCTATTTACCATTTTGAGGGTGAATCAGATCAGTGGTGGTCGATGGTTAAAAATATCAAGGACACTGATGAGATTGATGCTCTCGACTGGGATGAATTCAAAGGTATGTTTCTTGAAAAGTATTTTTCTAAGGTTGTTCGACTTAGGATGGAAAACAAATTCTTGTAATTGAGGAAAAAGGAAGACTTAGTGGCTACCTATAAAGAAAGGTTCACTCGATTGGCAAGGTATGCTCCAAATTTTATCCGAGACCTTGATAGTAAAATCAATCGTTTTTACTCAAGATTAAAGCAAAAATATCAAAGGGAATTAGCTTCTCGTGAGTTTAAAAGTTATGAAATTCTTGTTCGATGTGCTGAGAAGGTGGAAATGGAGTTTGCCGATGATCAAGTGTTCTATAAAAACCAGCAGAAGAAGAGACCGAGGTGGCAGGAGAAAGGGAAGAATTCTTCAAAAAAGTCTGATGGTAAGAAAACTAAGTTTCCAGTTTGTGATAAATGTGGTAAAAGGCATGCTGGGGAATGTCTTCTGAATTCTGGAAAGTGCTACCAATGTGGTAAGATGGGACATAAGGCTCGTGATTGCACTGAAAAATATCAAGGTGAGGGTAAGTTCAAATTTGATTTATAGTTAGTGAAATGTTTTAAGTGCAATGAGATGGGTCACTATGCAAACGAGTGTCCAACAAAGATCTTGAGTGATGGGAAGCAGTTAGACTACAAGCAGAAAGGGGTGGTGAAATCCTTTTCAACTACTTCAGCAGATGTCGGGCCATCAAATGAAGTTGTATCAGGTAATTTTTTTATTTTTTCAGATTATGCCAGTGTGTTGTTTGATTCGGGGTCTACACATTCTTTCATCTCTAAGAACTTTTCTAGTAATACCATCTCAAGAAATGACTCCTGAAATTTTGGTAAAAACACCTGGGGGAAATGTTGAGGCAAAAATAATTTATAAGAATCTTCCTATCCTTATCTGTGGAAAGAACCTACTTGCAAACCTTATTGTTCTACCTATAGTAGAGTTTGATGTTATCCTGGGTATGGATTGGCTCTCTATTTACCATGCTAAGATTGATTATAGAGCTAAATAAGTTTCTTTTAAGAAAGAATTTCAGTTTGTGTACAAGAATGAACCCTTACTGTTGATAACTTATCAAGAGGCTGAGAAACTTGTAAAAGATGGAAATGAATGTTACCTTGCACATATTGTTGAAAACAAGGGAACTGATCAGATTAATGATGTGCCAGTGGTAAATGAGTATCCTGATGTTTTTCTTGATGAGTTTCCTGGAATAATACTGGATCGGGAATTTGAATTTATTGTTGACTTAGTTCCTGATGCTAAGCCAATTTCGAAACCCCCTTATCGAATGGCTCAAATTGAACTTTTAGAGTTGAAGGAGCAATTGCAATATTTATTAGAGAAAGGTTTCATTCGACCTAGCACATCACCATGGGGTGCTCCTATTTTATTTTTTAAAAAGAAATATGGTTCTATGAGACTTTGCATTGATTATAGAGCCTTGAATAACATCACTGTTAAGAACAAATATCCTTTGCCTCATATCGATGATTTGTTTGATCAGCTCCAGGGAGCTCAGTTTTTTTCAAAGATTGACCTGAGATCGGGGTACCATCAGCTAAAGGTAAAGGAAGCAGATGTTCCAAAGACTGCGTTTCGTACAAGATATGACCATTATGAATTTTTAGTAATTCCTTTTGGGCTAACCAATGCACCTGCTGTATTCATGGACTTAATGAATAGAATTTTCCATGAGTTCTTGGATAAGTTTGTGGTGGTTTTCATTGATGATATTTTGGTGTTTTCTAAAAGTAAAGAGGATCATGAAAGACATTTAAGGGTTATTTTGAAAACCTTAAAAGAAAAGAAATTGTATGGGAAATTCAGCAAGTGTGAGTTTTGGTTGCAACAAATTTCTTTCCTTGGTCACATTGTTTCTAAAGATGGGATAACTGTTGATCCTGCAAAAACAAAGGTTGTTGAAGAATGGCCAAGACCCACAAATGTAACAGATATTCATAGTTTCCTTGGTTTGGAAGGCTATTACCGAAGGTTTGTTAGAATTTTTTCATGGTTATCTAGTCCAATGACTAAGCTAACTCGGAAGGGTGTTAAGTTTATCTAGATAAAAAAAATGTGATGATTGTTTTCAGGAACTAAAAAGAAGATTGGTGAATGCTCCAGTTTTGGCACTTTCTTCCAGGAATGGTGAGTTTTTTATATACAGTGATGCTTCATTGAAAGGACTTGGTTGTGTCCTAATGCAGAATGATCAGGTAATTTCTTGTGCTTCACGACAGTTGAAAACTCATGAGGTAAATTACCCTACACATGATTTGGAATTAGCTGCTGTTGTTTTCGCTTTAAAAATTTGGAGGCATCATTTGTATGGAGTAAAGTGTGAAATATATACTTATCACAAAAGTTTAAAGTATATATTCACTCAGAAAGAGTTAAACATGAGACAGAGGAGATGGCTGGAATTAATCAAGGATTATGATTGTATAATTCATTACCATCCGGGAAAAGCAAATAAAGTGCCGGATGCTTTGAGTCGAAAAAGTAATGATTCATTAACAATGTTGTGTTTGGAACGTGATCCTTTGGTTTTTGATTTGATGAACTTTGGCATAGAAGTTGTCGGTGCATGAATTTCTTCTGTTTTGTTTCAGGTATCAGTGAGATCATCTCTATCAAACAGAATCAAGCAAGCACAAAAGCAAGATAGTGAGTTGCAGAAAAAGGTAGAGCTGGTTCAGAAGGGTAAGTTGCCTGAATTTAACATTGATAATGATTGTGTTTTGAGATTTGGGAAGAGATTGTGTGTGCCTTGTGATTCACAGTTGAAGAGAGAGTTGTTATGTGAAGCTCGTAGTTCCCCGTTTTCAGTTCATCCTGGAAGTACTAAGATGTACAGAGATCTGCGGGAGTATTACTGGTGGGATGAAATGAAAAGGGATATTGCTGATTTTACTATGAAGTGTTTGACTTGTCAACAGGTTAAAGAAGAGTGGAAGTTACCGAAAGGGATACTTCAGCCTCTACTAGTGCCAGAGTGGAAATGGGAGAATATATCCATGGACTTTGTTGTGGGATTACCGAAGACATATCGAGGTAATAATGCAATCTAGGTTATTGTTGATCACTTGACTAAATCTGCTCATTTCCTTCCTATTCGAGATACTTTCTCTCTAGATCAACTTTCTCGATTGTACCTTAAAGAGATAGTCAGGTTGCATGGAGTTCCTCTATCCATTGTATTTGATCGTGATCCCAGGTTTACTTCTAAATTTTGGAAGGGCCTTCAAAAGTCATTGGGTACTGAATTAAATTTTAGTACAGCATTTCATCCTCAATCAGATGGGCAGTCAGAACGAACAATTTAGACATTGGAGAATATGCTACGTTCTTGCTCTATGGATTATCAGGGAAGTTGGGACCAACATCTTTCTTTGGTTGAGTTTTCATATAATAACAGTTTTCATTCCAGTATACAGATGGCACCATTTCATGCATTATATGGGAAGCGGTGTCGAACTCCAGCTTTCTGGGATGAAGTTGGTGAAAGGAAGTTGATAGGACCAGAATTGGTAGAAGAGTTGGCAGAAAAAGTTTAGCTGATATAGAAACACATGAGAACATCTCAGAGCAGGCAGAAGAGTTATGCGGACAACAGGAGGAAGGATCTATCTTTTGAGGTAGGTGATCATGTTTTTCTCAAAGTCTCACCATGGAAAAGTGTGATGCGATTTGGTAAGAAAGGAAAGCTGAGTCCAAGGTTCATTGGACCATATGGAATTCTGGAGAGAGTTGGATCAGTTGCATACCGGGTGGCTTTACCTCCGAGTTTATCTCAGGTACACAATGTTTTTCACGTTTCGATGTTGAGAAAGTATATACCAGATCCATCTCATGTTTTGAGTCCAGAGGTAGTTCAGCTGGAAGAAAACCTATCTTATGAGGAACAACCGGTCCAGATTCTTGACCACAGGGAGAAAGTGTTACGGAATAAGGTGATTAATCAGGTAAAGGTTTTGTGGAAAAACCACATGATGGAAGAGGCAACATGGGAATCTGAAAATGCAATGAGGGATAAGTACCCCCATTTATTCGATAAGTAAATAAATTGCGGGGACACAATTTTCTAAAGGGGGGAAGGATGTAACATCCCAAGTAAGTAATTAATAATAGATATTTTTATCTATGTCTATTAATTAATTAGATAGTGTTTTAGAGTCTTAAAATGAAAATAAATCCAATCTTAAGCATGAAATACACTAATATTTTTAAAAGATTGTTTTACTGCCTTTTGATGGAAAACCATTTTTAAATCTATCTTTTGAAAATTTTATAAGCTATGTTTGTCAAAATAAACTCATTCTTTATGATTGGGACATCAAAATTTACTTTGTGTGAATTTTTGGTATTTTTCTGACAATGTTCATTTTTTAATGAATAGTGAAAAATACTGCATTTTACATCAAAACTGATTTTTAATCTAATTTATTTATATGATTAGATTATCTTTTGAATTGGTTTTAAAGTGAAATTAGAATATATTTTTACCATTTAATCCAATTATGGTCATTAGGATTAATTTGACTTTGGAATTGGGCATAAACTAATGCCAAACTTTTCCTAGATATTGTTTCAAAAAAACCCGCTATTTGTTTTGACAACGAGAATTATTTTTAAATCAATTATTGAAATTTCTGTGTTTGGAATTTGGTAAAATGGATTACATATTTTGAATCATAATTTCCAAATTATGTAATCAATACTCTTTTGTTTTTGGACATTATGAATAGTAACAGCGGTAATTATCTTTAATTATCTTGATTAATGAGTAATCGGGTAGTTAAGGATAATAAAATAATATCATAATAAAACAATGACACCAACATGTGTCCTAATTCTACTGGTTGTCTCATGGCCGACCAAGGGATGTCTTGTTCCAAACTTGGGGACCCCATGGAATCACTTTTGTGGAAAGTGACTTGTTATCTTTTTATTTTTTTATAGAAAGTAAATATAACAAGAATGTATCACCTGATTAAAACATTTTTAATTTTGTCTAAATAGATTATATTTTAGACTATAAATATTCATTGGAAATATAAAAAGATTTCCTACATCATAGTATTTTTTTTCATAATTTTTAGACTTTAAATAAACTAAATTATTTATGACATCATGATGATGCATCGATTACCTCATTAATAAAGGATTTAAATAAAATGAAATGATAATGTAAAATCTATGACCTACACATGTCCAAAACCTATTGTATGGGTGGATTTAGAACCCTTATAACCTTACCCTCTAATTATATCAATGTGGGACCTTTTGAATCCGAAACTCATTTTAAAATAAAGTAACATTTCTTTACTTTCCAAGAGTGCCCCTCCTCTCCTCTTATAAAAGGCCCCCACCTCTACCTCCTTACCCACACTTCCAAAGCCTTTGGCTCGGCCAAACCCTGCCCATTTTGTCTCTCCACTTCCCTATCTTACTCCTTGAAGCCTCACTTTGGGCATAAGTCTTCCCAAGGAAGCCTTTGAGCTCAAACCAAAGGGAGTTACCCGATTTTAAGGTAATGTCTTCACTTGAGTTCTTTTGTTTTATTTTGCTTCTCCAACCCCCTAAACTCTTTTTATTAATTTATTTTGTAACAACTCCAGTATCTTCAATATACTAGGATATTTTTATAAGAATTATTCGATCTACACTTACACACACCTACATCTAATGGTTAAAGAACATACTGTTTCTGTGGATGGCGAATTTCGGCCTCCCGAAACGATGATTGTTCAACATTCTTTTAACACCTTCAAAGGTGGACATTAAGATGACACTATATTTATATATGATATATAATATGTTTATGTTTTCATTAATCTTCTGTATTTTTTATTTTGGGCATACCTTTATGGTTTCCATTATGGGTAAACGTGATATCTTCATTTAAGGAAGTGCGGACTACCGCCCCCTCAAAGTGATTTGATTCGTTAATACCATATGTGGGACGTATAAAGGATGGAGTTATGATATTATATATGATATTACACTGGAATTATAATATACCTTTATATCATTATGATTCCATTTCATAAAATACGAAATAGGAATGGAAGCAGCGTTCATGCGTACGTACGGCTTACTGTCTCCATGAACGGTGCATTTCATTTCTTACCTCTAAATGTTATATAATATTATAAATGCATTAATGTACTGGATATGTATGATATATATAATATCTACATCATGAATACCATTCTGGATATAATGGATACATGAAAAACTTATAATTATAAAGGGTTTATTTTTTACTCAAGTACCATTGATCGTTAAAACGACCGTTATTAACTTAAATAATTATATAGTGTTCATGACATGGAAATAAGTGATATAAAAGGAATAATGAACTTGAAAAAGGTTCTTAAACAAGTATAAATTAACTCATGTTTATTATTCAGGAGATCAAAGAACGATCGAGTCAAGTCGGACCCGAAGTATGGGACTTCGTCTCAATCTCCTTTCATTGAGGCATATTTTGTTTTATACACAACCTTCTTTTATACAGTGTATAAACCCCTTTTACTTTTACGTTTATCCAAAAGGAATATTTTTTTATACTAAGCGTTTTACTAAACGAAAAAAGGGAATGTTTTTGTCGTACGTATGCAGCGACAACGACTTCTCCGCCGTCGTGACCATTATTTGAGTTTCAGCTTCTTCTATAAGACATACCTTTTTTTAAAATGAAAAATAAATACCATGTTTTACTTTTCTTTTATTTTGGTATTGAAAATGGTTTTCATAATGTTTTTATTATATCAATGTGTTTTATTGATATTTTGTGATTTAAATGTGGAAATGTTATGTTTCCTTTATGTATGTTTTATGTGATACAATTATGTTATGGTTCTTGGGCATTGTTATGAAGACGGGTGGTTCCGTGAAAAACTAAGTGCGGGTGAGCCCGATATAGCTCTCCAATGCATTGGGTAACGCGAAGGAGTGAAATGTTAAGGTTTCTCCGAAAAGATTTAGGGAATATATTGTGATGGGTATTCCAAACGTAACCAAGAGGGTTACTCCCTACGTAAGAATGTTATTAATGCCTCAAGTTACCTTTATGTCTTATGATTTCTATGATTTATTCATGATTTGATGATGTATGTTAAAGTGCTTATGTTTTATGGGTAAAGTATGATTTCATTCTTATGTATATATGAACTCATGTTTCCTTTCCATATTTTTATATCCCATACTGAGCTTTTTATGCTCATCCCAAGTTTTTTTTGAAATGTTTTTTACAGGTCAAGGGAAAGGTACATGATATGATGATAGTGTCAAGGAAGTGTCAAGAAAGAATCCATGTTTTATTTTAAATATGTTTCCATTGATGGGAAAAATGAATACTATCTTTTATGTAACCACTTTGTTTAAATGTGGAATGTAATGAATGTTTTATGATCTAATTATCTAAAACTATAAACATGAAAAGATCTTCAAGGTGTAATCTTGTAATAACTCAAGATTAAGTAAGGTTTAAGGTTGGGGCCTTATATTAAGTTTCACTGATATCCCATTATATTGATATTGAAGGGCCAATGATGTATTTGTTACATGATATCCTATTATTATTGGGTCAAAAGTTGGATTAGAGGATTCATGATTTCCTTGTTGATCCAATATAAGTATATGACTTTTTTATTCTACTACATGTATAGCTTTAGTAAAAAATTATTATTCATCATAGTTTATTTTTATCTCACCTTCCTCAACCTTTGTTGTTACCTCCCTGATTATAGATGATGAATTCCAGTTCATATGATTCCTCCTCACCAGTGAATGTTTTTTTCAAGTCTATTACATTAATATATCCATATTGTGACTCCTCATATGAATAAGTTTCTATTTGGTGGGTTATTTCACATCCTCCTAATGATAGGGGTAAGAAATACCTAGGAGTTTAAACCAACTTGGGTGCATGAAAAGATTTTTATTCTTATTACTTTTTCTATAGACATTGGTTATATTGACTCTTAGAAGACTATTATAATGAGGATATCATCATTGGTACAACAAGGGGAGTTGAGGTCACAACTAGTCGATTTAGTTGTACTATGATGATAACATGTGCTAAGTTGACCATTTTTCTAGTCATCAAGTCATCAAATTATCATGCCTCTATGTTTGGGACTTTCTACCACTCTTATTCTTCATCTTGTGAATTCATATAAACATGGATCACCTATAACAGGGGTTTACCTACTCACCTACTATCAATCATCATTTATATCATGTCTATAAAGATGAATCATTCATGGATCTTATAACCAAGAATCCAATGGAAATGTTAGTATTTAGGGTAATTGTTCATAATGACTTACCTGGGTCTCTTAATTGCTGGAATCTTAATGAAATATTTTTCCATGGAAATGATTAAAACCCCAAAATTTGTTCTTTTCATAATTAATAGACCCCTTTATTACAATCCTAAATTTTTGGGCTATTTTTTGTTCTTTTTTCCCATCCTATTAAGGATTTTGTTCTTACTATAACAATTTAGTGGGAGGTATTACATGATATTGAGAAGTCTTAGGGGTTGGAGCCTGCACTGATGTTGGTTTATGCTTGACAATTGTAGTTTCTACTTTACCAATAATTTTCCCCTATATTGTTGGAATCAAGTTATATTTGGTTTTGAATGGAGAATAACATATTCCAATGGAAACACAACAACTGGAAAATTCTAAAAGCCACTACGGTATTTTAAAGGAATTGAAAGTCTTCAAATCCCCTTTTAGAGATTTTCTAAGCATATATCCAACTTCTCTTACTAAAAGTGCATATTTAGTGAATCATTTAATCCTTTACACATAGAAATAAAGTCTTAAACATTATTATTTCAATTTTTTTTTAATTTAGTAGGTTAAGTACAATCTTCTTCTTTAACATGGAGAAAAATTGTTGAAGGACTATCATCAAATCTCTTCCCAATTGGTGAAAAATTTGTCTAACAGACCAGTTTTTCAAATATATACAATAGAATTGAGAAATAATATAATTATACATAAAACTATATTTTATAAGGTTGTACTACAAATTAATATTTTAATTATAAGGATGATTTATGTTTGAATATATATATGTGTGTGTGTGTGTGTGTGTGTGTGTTTAAAATATATTTTATGGAATAAAAATAATTAATATTTTCCATTTATCTTGAAATATAAAATTTTAATTTAAAATAAATATACCATGAAATATATAATTAGGTAGCTAAAACTAAAATTAGATAAATTCTTTAGTATTCTATATAAAAATACTAATTTGAGATTGGATATATATATAATTTAAAATATGATTTGATATATATATATATAGATGATTTTAAATATATAATAATATATAAAAGAAATATATATTAAGTTAATATATATGTAATAAACTAAAATAATAACCATATATATGTGCATTATATTTGATGCTTATATATATATGCATTATATATACATATACTTGTGTGTAATTGATAATAAAATTAGATATTATATTTATATAATAAAAAGAGTTATAAAATGGTATTTAATATATGTATACATATATATATATATATGTGTGTGTGTAGTATATATATGCGAGTATATTTTTCATTTTATTTATTATATATATGTAAGAGGATATTAAAAGATTTTAATAAATATAATAATGATTTAAAATGGTATTAAAATTATGTGTGTGTGTGTGTATCTGTGTGTGTGTGCAGTATATATATGTACAAGTTTATTTACTTTTATTCAATATATATATGCATAAATAAATACATATATATGAGGATATTAATAGTTTTTAATAAAAATTATGAGTGTAAATGGGGAGTGGGGCGTTGACATAGGGAGTGGGTCATTAAAATGGGTCAGTGGGGAGGGAGAGGGGCATTAAATATCTAAGGTGTTGGAATGATAATAGAGAGAAGATGTTATAAAAAGGAATGGCTTGGGGGTGGAATTGCTTTCTGGGAGCTCTGCTACTAGGATTTTCCCACCCTTATGAATATAATAGTGTTCAGATGTTTTTATTGTCATCAAAGCTTTAATGGTGTTGTTTTCTCCTATTGTAGGCATCAAAGATGGTGGGTATCAAGGGAACATAAGAGATCAGACCTTACTAGGTGATTCAATCACCTCAGAAAACCCTAATTTGGATCTCATATCTTGCAAGAGGGTGTCCTTCATGTGGGTGGAGCTCGGTAACATCGAGTCACTAGATTGCACACTTGTCCATAATGATTCTCTATTACAAGATGTGATGATTCCCAATGTTTGTTATCAAGAAGATTCTACATCCCTGCTGATTGTTTGGAGATCAGTGTAAAAACATGGTTTACGGCCCACTAAGAAGGTATCCACTGATTGGGTAGGCCTTGAGTTGCATGATCCCATGCCCCCTAATGAAATTCTTGTATGGGATGCAACGAAGTTGGATGTCGGATCTGGCACACATTAGTCTGATGTTTTATTATCGAAGCCATGTGATCATATATCTGATGATCATCAACTTAGACCTGATAAAATTATATGATTTTTCTTCAGTCCTCAACACAATTAAATACTTGAGCCCAATCAGATGTTAAGGATTGGTGTGATCACCATTGTTAAAGTTAATCCAAAATTATATTAACACCGGATAGAGAAATTCAAGAATTCCATCATTGAAAGTCTCACCCCCTTCATAAGGAATGATCCATGGAAAATCAGTGATCCAGGGAATCATATTCTAAAAATATGGGGCTTTGATGGGAGGTGAATCGTATCATTTGGTATTGGTATTTTTCATGTCACATTCTCTTCAAAAGAGTTTAAATTGAGTGCTTGGATTTGTGGTATTGTGGATCTCAAACCAGGGGTCATGCACTTTCGATATTGGGATCCTTGGTTTGATCCATTTCATGCTAGGAACACCATGGATCAATCTTGGATTATAATTAAAGGACTAAATTGGTCCTTTTGGCAGCCACACATCCTATGGGACATTGACCTAGCAGTTGGATCCCCAATTAAGTTTGAAAAAAAACTAAACTGGATAGATGTAGTCATTATGCTAGAATTCTGGTTGAGTTTAACCTCAATTCAATACAGGTTGAGACAATCTATTTTAACATGAGAGAGTTTAAATTTGGTTTGGGCATTGAGTATGAATTTGTTCATGACTTTTTCTATAAATACATGTGTTTTGTCCATGTTAGAGCCTACTATCGAAGCGGTTTGAGGTGTTCAACTTCTAGGAATCATGGTCATTGAGTTGAGGATTGTAAATATATTATTCCCAATAATTATAAAGGGTATGTTTTGAGGAAGGATGGTGGTGGAAGGCTCTAGAGTAATGTAATCATTGGTGATCCTATAGTTGAAAATCATGTAGTTTATAAAAAATCATTTACTAGTGTGGTTTTTTCAGATAAGGGTGGGGGCCTCTACCTACCAGATATTGATATACAGTCTACCAATGTGTAGGAAGGAATCACATCTAAAGGAAGTGGGGAGACTCATGTTTACATGACCTACCAGGTTGTTAATGATCAACAAGATTTGTTATTATTAAAACCTACAATTACTGCTGAGGTAAGATCTCTCGATGAAGCTTCCATTCAAAAGTATGTTGATCAAATGATCATGGAAGATAAAACAATTGTTGTGAGAGATTAAATAGGTAAATAAAAACTGATTGGTGGATCTTTTGGGATGTTTAATCATACAAAACATATCCATCCTATGTTGGATGCCTGTGGTGACCAAGGTAAGGGAGGTAAATCATCTCCATTTGTAGAAGGGGTTCAACCAGTGGATTTTATTCCTTGTCGAGGAGATGTGAGTGGAGGTACAGAGAATCAGCAGGGATCACCATCTGGATTCAATAAAATAGTGTTTTATAATGAGCGATTCCAAATGGTTATCCATAGAAAATATATAGTGAATTATGCACAATTACAGGCTATAAAGGTTGTGGAATATATGTCTCCAATGGATACTAAATAGGAAAGTGTTGTGACATTTAAAAATAACTATTGTATTACTCCCACTGATCAAGATTTAGAGGTGGACCTTCCAAAAATATGGTGTTAATTGGGAATAATAGATTGGTTCTACCCACTCAAATTCTTTGAGCTTATGAAAAAGGTGTTTGAATATTTTGTTAAGGAATCAGATGATGAGTTTGGTACTACATGAGAGAGGAATTAACTTATCACTCTCCCCGATGATGCTGAAGTTGAAAGGCCCATTGAAGTAACAAGAAAGAAGGTGGTAGATTGGTTCTTTTTACAACTCAATTCCATTTACTCCATGATGGAAATATATGTTTTTGTCTCTAAATAGTACCTTATTGTGCATAATTTGTTGGCAATAAACTCTGAAGATGAATTTTATGCTAACTCAGAGATGGACTTTCAGGATCATTCTTGGATGTTCAAAATATAATATATCACTGAGGATTCCTAGAATTCTTCATTAGATGAGGAACATGTGCCACCACAATAGGCCAAGACATGGCAGAGGGGATGACACCCAAAATTTAGAGGTGACATCCTAAAAATATAGAAACTAGAGGGAGTTAAAAATGTGAGTTTCTGTTCTTGATGTGGGCATATGTGCCTTTGTTTTCCTATTCTCTCCTTTGTATGAGTCATTTTTTATTAATAAATTTAGAGTTGTGGATTTGGTTTCCAAATCTATGATTGAGATGTTATGATTATAAAAATGAAAGGATAAAAAAAGAACAATATATATATACATATATGTTATATAAACATTGAAAGATAAATATGTTTATATGTTATATATTTAATATATATTTATATATATGTGTGTGTTAATTATTTATCTATATGAATATTTTAAAATTCATAGGTTATATAAAAATTTCATATAAATATGTAAAAATATATATGTTAAGATACACTACCATAGATTCAGGCAAGGGTTGTGCCCGCTTTTATCAGTGTTGATAAAGTTGTATCCTTTATCAACTCTTTATTAGTGCTGATAAAGGATATATTTATTGGTGTTATTCTTAGCACAGATAAATTTTTTTTATAAAAAAATATTATTAATATATATATATATAACTATTATATTTGTATTAAAAAATAATGTTTATTTATATAAATTAATTAAAAAACACATGTTTATTATCAATATAAATATGATATATTAATATATATTTTTTAATAATTCAAATATATATATGATGTTTTTAAAAAAGTATTTATAAGATTATATATATATATATTTATTTATTTAATTATAAATTTATAAAAAAAATTAAAATAATAAATATATTTTTTATGTTTATAATTATATATAAATACTTTTAAAATATATTTATTTATAATTATAATTATAAATAATATATATATATATAAATTAATATATGTCTTTAATGAATTTGGTTTATATATATATATTTTTAACAGGTTGGGGTCGAGATGTCTTTTATTAGAAAAAAGAAAATCCTCTTTTAAAGAGGGTTGGGGGGTAATCCTTATATGACCCAGAAGTCGAGAGGCCAAAATAGCCAATGCGACATGGCCCGAAATCCCAACGATATGATGGTCAAAATAAATTCCAAAGGCCCAAAGTGAGAAGTGTGCAACATGGACATGATTGGCATTATATATGTTCATATATTAATGCATGAATATAATTTACTTTATATGATCATAAGTTTATTTGTGGACATGATTGTGGATTTCAACGTCCCAAATGTTTATGATGATGCTTGAATATGTTATGTATTCATTAATTAATGCTCATTTTTACATAGACACCCTTATTATTCATGCTTTCCATATATGTGATGATGGTACCAGGGCGCTTTGTGGAAGCCGAAACAACGGGAATTTAATGATTTTCCATCACCAGAGTGATGAAACATCTTCGAATCCTATGATCTAGCCCCGATACAGTATTAGGATCCTACATATATTAAATAGATAACAGTTGAAAAAATGAAAAAAATACATCATTCTGATTTGCTGCATGAAAGTCATTTACTAGTTTCCGGCGTCCATTGCTTAAAGAATTCGACATCGAATCCCTCTAGATCATCCAAACACACATCTCGAATCTACACGCATGACATTTATAGGATTTCAGGTTCTATCGTAGATCATTAACTATCACTTCAATGCAGCAATAATAACCATGATCGTCTTTCTCAGATCCGTGATGTGGAACTTAGAACATTCGCCCAGATTGAGTGATTCTCTCTCTAAAAACACGAGGAGAGATAATATCTCAATTATAATTGAGTTATTAGTATGTTCGGATGGGTTTATCTCCACTTATATTGTGGATATCCATAAAACCTGATTAGGGTTCCCAATGTCGTGCAATAAACGTCCACTAAATAAGTGTTAAAAATAATTATTTATGACGAACTAAATGGTGTCATAAATAATATTTATATTTTATCGCATACCTATTAAATTTATTAAATATGTTATGTGATAATCTTGAGCCATTAACTTGACTTGTAACACCTGGTAAAATTAAACGAACCTGTAACATTAATATAATATCTATTCATATAATACTAATCATAATATTTACATTATCACTTCTAAATACATGTAATAAATAAATTCAGCCTAATTATTCATTTCTTGAATAATAATGAATTTATTTATTTATTGGTGACCAAAAGAACATGGATAACACTCGGACCCCATTGTGGGGCCCACCATGTCATATTTTCCTATTTAATAGAATAGGGAAGATTCTTGAATACTCTATTGTGTGTGAACCTCTAGGACCTTATCTCAATAGTGGTGAATAATATTCACAATCCAAGAGCTGAGTTGAGCTACCCATCAAGGCCCCTAAAGAGATGAGGAAAATTCATCGTAGTGACAACCAACCTACAAACACATAATGTGCGCTATAATCTCTTTGTCATACGATATCTCACAAATCAGGCTGCACACTTATGTCATTATCATTTTATTTTTTTATTTTTTGTTTATCTAACTAGATATACTTACCATTGACTTCCATGGCCATGGATTTATGAGAGTACGACCATCCTGATCAACTGGGATCGAGATATCTCTTCCTAAAATAATAAGCGACAAATCTTATCTCGGTCATTTAATAAATTTCATACCACCAATGATGTACCCAACACAAACTACATCTTCATGACTTTATTATCACGATTTTTCCCTTGAATAATAGAACATGATCAAATGGAACACATTGATTATGATCTTAAGACAAGATAATAATACATATGTTTGTAGATAGGAACAACCAATGGAACCTAAAACATATGGTGTTCCTATTGGAAGATCTATCCTCATGATCTCAACTAATAGATATCACCATGTACGAACATGATGAGAAAAATTCTAAATTCTTATGATCCCCTCTAACTTGATTATTGAACATCATCTGTGTTCTATCAGTATGATGTATCTGGACCATTATACATTACATTGATATTACAATTATAGTATCTCTAGGTTATCATTAAATCTTGGGATCTACTAAAACCCTTTTATACTAAATCTAATCTAATTAAATTACTATAAATAGAGTTGATATGAAAGTATAGACACTATTACGGTAAGATAAAAACATATATATATAAAATGTATACATGTAGTGGTAATCAAAGTAAATCACCAGTTGGGTCATGGGAACCCACTTTCAACACTCCCACTTGTATTAGAGATAACTTCTAACAAATCTCAATCCATTGGATCTCACATGAGAATCATGCTTCTGCTAAGATATGGCTTTAGTTAGGGGGTCTTCCATGTTGTCCTCTATGGATTCTCTACTAAATGTGACTTTTCCACTCTGATTAAAATATCTCAAGATATGAACCATCATAAGTATATTGATTATCCTATGGTGTGACATGGGATCCTTCTAATGCACCCATGCTTCAGTATTATCACAATAAACTGGAGTAGGGTATGCACTTCTTGGAACACCACCGATATCTGAGAAAAAGCTGCATATCCAAGCTACATCCTTTGCTGCATCGAAAGAATCTATATACTTGGATTCTATTATAGAATAGGTGACCAAGGATTTCTTTGGGATTCTCTATCTCACTTCACCACCATTAATGAAAAATATTTAGCCTTACTATTATTTCAAATCATCAGGATGTTTCTGGAATCTGGCATTAGTGTATCCTCTCACTACTAGTTCCTCATCTCCTCCATACACCAGGAACATATCCTTCGTATGCATCAAGTACTTAATGATAGTTTTAACAGCTTCCCAGTGCAGCTCTCCTAGATTAGCTTGAAATATTCCCACCATTATTAAAGGAAAGGAAACATCAAACCAAATATATAGCATTCTATACATGATATAACCCACTACCGAGAAATAAGGAATTCTAGTCATTTTCCCACTCTCATCCTGTGTTTGTGGACACATTTTCTTAGAGATGTTGATACCATGTGACATGGGAAATAATCCTCTATTTTATTGTTCCATAGTACCTTTTGATTACCTTGTAAATATATGTACTTTTACTTATCCCAAGTACCCTCTGAGATCAATCTCGATAGATCCTAATCTCTATAATGTAGGTTTCTTTACCCATGTCATTCATGAATAATAATTAATTTAACTAAGTCTTAATTGATTGTAATACTTACAATTCATTACCCATAATTAATATTTCATCAACATATAATACTTGTAAAAAATTTAATTCCTATTAACCTTATTATAAACACAAGTTTCACTATTTTTTTGTCAAATGAAAATTCTCTTATGGCCTCATTAAAGAAAACATTACATGATCGTGATGTCTACTTCCATACATTATTGGAATTATTTGACCTAAAAAACCATTATATTAGTGTCATATAGACGTATTCAACTAACATTCCATTTAGAAAAGCAGTTTTACATCCATTTTCCAAATCACATAATCATGGAAGGATGCTACTACAAGCAATATTCTGATGGATTTCAACATTTCTACTGGTGAGAAGGTTTCATCATAGTATATTCCTTGATGTTCTCTAAGATCCTTCACTACTAGTCTGGTATTATAGGTATTAAACTTACCATCCATGTCCATATTTTTCTTGAATACTAATTTGCACCCAATGGGTTTTACATCAGTTGGAGGGTCTACCAAAATCAAAATAAGATTTTGATACATATACTCCAACTCAGAATTCATGGAATCCTTCCATTTAGAAGCATCTTTTCATTCTACTACTTCCTTATGTATGGTTTGTCTTTCCATAATAACTTTTCTAAATGAAGGGTTATATATGTAATATCCTTTGGTTTCTTTAGAATAACCTATAAAGATGCTCTCCATGATTTTGGATTTTAATTTTTCAATTTTTATAGTCTTGAAAAATGTTTGGCATACCTATAAACGTAATTGTGATAGATTTGGTTACATTCCATACCAAAACTCATATTGAATACCATTTGTAGGTTTATTTGGTATGTGGTTAAGTTTGTATGATGTTTTCTACAAATCATATCAGCAAAAGGATAATGGGAGAGTTGTGTGACTCATCATTGATCTAGCCATGTCTAGAAAGGTCATATTCCTCCTTTCACTAACACAATTCCACTATGGTGTATAAGGATGAGTGAGTTGGGATACTATCCCACACTCTACAAAGTGATCAATGACATCATAGTTAAGATACTTTCTGCCTCAGTGTGAGTGAAGTGTCCTAATATTCTTACCAAGACGTTTTTCTACTTCTTGTTGGTATTCCATAAACATACTAAAGGCATATAACTTATACTATATAAAGTAGATATAACCATACAAACTATAGTCATCAGTAAGGGTAATTAATTGTGAAACCCCACCCATTTCCTCCACTAAAAATGGACCATATATGTTAGTATGAATTAATTCAGGTAATTCATTGGAACTTTTTCCCTTTGCTAAGAAGGGTGATTTAGTGATTTTCTTTTATAATCAAACATGACATACATCCAAGGTTTTTTACTGAACTGAGTATAAAAACCCTACTTTATGTAATTTCTATAATCACTTCTCGTTTTCATGTGCTTTCCTAAAGTTTCATTGGTGGGTGATATATGAGTCAATCTTATTGGTTTTTTCATTCATTTTCATTACCAAATTTTCAAGTTCAAGTATATATAATCCATTTTTAAGATGTGCCATACCATAAAACATGTTATACTTATAAAACAGATAACATTTATTTCTGAACTTGAAATGAAATCCAATTGTTTCCAGAATTGACATAGTGATTCTGTTTCCGGTAACTAAAAGAACATAATAAAAATTAATTAATACAAGATCCAAACCACTAGGCAGAGTTAGATGATAATCTCCCTCTAATAAGGCTGTTAAACATGCACCATTTGTAAATTAGATATCAACTTATCATTTTTTAATCTTTTTAAATATATATGGTTCTTGTATATGGATACATATGTGTGAGTCAGATGATATATAGAATACCAAAACTGTAGATAATGAAAGACTGCATTCAATGAAAAAACACCTGAAGTAGAAGCATCACCTTGCTTTTAGTTCCCAGATATGTAATTTTTCTTCTTGTGGCCTTTCTTTCCAAAAAAGTATAAATCATCTTCATTTACCTTCCTCTGTATCATTCGCTTCTTAGAAGGATGGTGTATTTTTATCTTGGGCCTAGACTTAGCCTTAGACCCCTTTGTATTTCCCTTTCTCCTCTTCTTCACTATAAGGACTGTAGAATTGGTATTCTTCATATCCATATCATCTTAGAGAACTAAATCAAAAATATTTAAGAGTCACTTTATCATGTTATTCATGTTATAATTAACAATTAAAGTTGAAAATGTTGGTGATAAATAATAAATAATGAGATTAGTTTCTAGTTATTGGTTCAGTTTCAACCCAATGGCTTCAAGCCTCTCAATATACCCAATCATATTGAGTACATTAGGTTATGATTTGTTTCCTTCTGCTATCTGGAACTTATAAAGGGAACTGTAAATATCATACCTTTCTTTCCTTTCTCTCTCCTCATATAATACATATATATTAGTTATCATCTTTTATGTATCCTCATCCTCATACATTTTCATCAATTTACTGGACATGGATGACAACATGATACACTAAACATCTAGTGAATCATCTATATGTTTTTTCATTATTCAGTATCCATCTTAGTTTCTCCCTAAGGAGGCTCAGCAGAAACTGAGTATTCCACCCCAAAAAGTTTATATTCTTGGCATAGTACTATGCACAACTACCTGTACCACTCTTGGAAGTTATGGTCATCCATGACATTTTATTTAACCAAAATTGATCAATGTGATGATGTACTTTTGGTGTTTGTGACTTCCATTTTAGATCTACAACAAATAAATTTTAGCAGTCAATACATTATCTTTATTTCCATTTAGATATTTATGATTAATTAATTATTATATCATTTAAATGTCTCCCACTATTTTTTTGAACATTAATATCCTTGGCTATTAGATTCAGAATACTCTATTGCTTGAGTATTCTAGTGGAAATGATCCTTGAAACCTCTCCTCATAGTCTACAAGCTATGGATATGCCACTATTTGGAGAGTTTTAAGGTAGGAAGTAAACTGGAAAACTTCTTTAACTGGTGGTTCCTTGATCAGTTTAGTAAAGTCCCAACTTATTGGAATGAGAACTTGATTCCCTCAACACTTTGCCTCTAATCGGTGGTGGGGACTTTTTAAACAAATTCTAACTTTTTATCCCTGTACCTCCTGACCTGTAAGGATCGTGATTCTCTTATTCTCTTTTCACTTTTGCATGCAATAATAAAAAGTAGTAAAAATATGCATACAATATTTTGAATCATAAAATTATAAATATAATAAATATATTTATTATAATTTTATAATTATTTAAATAAATAAATATTTATTTATAATCACAACTAAAAATAAATATTTATTTATTTTTAATTATACAATTATAACAAATATATTTATTATATTTATAATTTTATAAATATAAATAATTAAATAAATTTATACAAATATTTATAAATATATTTATTATATATATAATTATAAATTAAAAAAATATTTATTTATAATTATAAAATTATAATAAATATACTTATTATATTTATAATTTTTGTAAATTTATATAATTATATGAATATATAAAAATATTCATAAATATTTTTTTGTATATATAATTTTATGAAAATATATAATAATATAAATAAATCATTAACATTAGATCGTTATTAGTTCTTTTTTAGTGCTGATAAACACACATTTTACCAGTGCTAAAAAACACTGATAAAGATGTGTTTTTCAGTGCTTTTTATTTTAGTGTTGATAAAACACCTCTTTATCAGTGATTTTTTGAAAGCACTAATAAAACCCATATCCCTTCTTTTAAAAGAACCTAAACCGGATTTATTCTCTCTCACATTTTCATGCTTCCATGGAACCCAACTATTGTTGAGGTATCACTCTCACTGAAGCCCACTACCCCCACTTTGTCGCTCTCATCGAACCTCACTATCATCATGCCAAAACTCTTGTTAAACCTTATAATTTTGGTCGTCACTAGTATCATTGAACCCCGCCACTATCATCAGTGCACTCTTTAAACCCCGTATTAATTGATGACCTCACCAAACCCCAGCATTGTCGATACTCTCTCCTCACCGAAATCCAGTCTCTTTGTGACTTTTTTGAACATTTTTTGATGAATCAAGACCCTCAAAACTAAAGGTATTTTATTAAAATCTTGTTTTTATGTATTTCTCAGCCGAACCTCTTCATGGTTTACTTTTTTTGTTCATCTCAAACAATAGTTTGTGGTGAACCCCCTTTCTCATCCTATACTCACTCTAACAATTTTTGGCACTTGAGTTCTCTATTGTAGAGCTCATCTAATTCATTTTAGTGTTTTTCTTTTCATCCAATGCATTTTATTAATTATTCTATTCATTAATTTTTAAATTATAGATTTTAAAACATACTTTTCATGAAAAAAATATAATGGTAGTTAATGTATGATTTAATACATGGTTTATAAATCATGAATTTTGAAAAATGGACTTAAGATCTAGTGAATGATTTTTTTGTGGTTTTGTAAACTAAGTATTTCAAAATTCCTCCCGTTTTCACCTTTTCTTGATCCTAAATCACTTTTTAGATTTCAGTAAGTTCTTTATCAAAGTAAGAAGGATCAAATTAAGTTTTAATTGGAAACCCAACTTCAAATAATGATAAATATTGATCTGGAAATGAGTTTTTTCTTTTTCACATATAAAATAAATGATCTCAAATAGAGATATATTAAAATAACTAATAATGCATCTATGAGTCCAAGAAATTAATGATTAACCAAATTTTTTCTAATTGTGTATATTTTATTAAAATATATATTCTTTTATAAATTATATTTAATTTTATACTTCTATATGCATCTATAATTTTATATACTAATATAAATATATACACATTTCAAATTTATACATTTATACTTGTGTAATTTTTTTAACTTACCAATAGTTTAATACATTAATAATTTCATAATATTTTATATTTGAATAGATCTTTTTATGTTTGGATTCTTCTATCCTATGATTGTACAATATTATCCCATTTTCTTTTCAAGTTAAATTACATTTTTATATCATATTTTTTTCATTCATGTATTAATTTCATCATAAAATTTGAAATTATTAAGAATAATTCCCATAAAATATAATAAAACTGAAGATCATATGAAAGGATAGATTACTAGTTTGAATGAAGATGAAGATAATATTGAATAAATGGAAATGAAAGGTGAAGATGAACTTTGTGATTGTACAAAATTTTATGAGAAGTTAAAGAGTTGTTCAAAAATTTAATTGTTTGGTGTTTTCACTAAATATAAATCATTATCATTTGTAATGAAGCTATAGAATTTGAAAGCTGACAACGATTAGAGTGATTCTAGTTTTACTGAACTACTTTCTCTCATGAATGATATGATCCCAGAAAATAATGAGCTCCATATCAAAAAAACACGATGCTAAATGAATTCTATGTTCGATGGGTATGATCTCTAAAAGAATACATGAATGTCCAAATTATTGTATACTATTTTAAAAATCACTTAAAGAATGCACAAATCATGGTGTTTATCGATACAAGAAAGATTAATGGGTACCTATGAAAGTTTTATTGTACTTTCCAATCATTACAAGGTTTAGGTGCTTATATGAAAGTGAGGAGACAAAAAGATAATTAGTGTGTAAAAAGGATACAAGAAATAATGATGGGAAACATCATCACTCGATAGAATCTTCTCAGTGGAAGAGGTTTGATCATGAGTATCGTCAATTTGGAAATGATCTTGGAAACCTTCATCTTATTTTATCTACAGATAGAGTGAATCCTTTTGGTTTTGAAAGAAGAACCCATAGTACATGGATGATTATATTGTTAAATTGTAACTTTCAACCTTGGTTATGGATGAAATGAAAATACCTTAATGTTATCTATTATTATATCAGTAGCACAACAACTAAGTGATGATATTGATGTTTATTTGGCTCCATTGATTTAGGATTTGAAATTATTGTGGGATTCAGGTGTAACATTGTATAATGCTTATAGAAATTAATACTTCACATTGAGAACCATGTTTTGGGGATGACAATTTAATTTCTTTATTGTGTAAAATTTTCATGATATATCATTAAATAAACTCAATGGTGACGTGTTTTTGAACAGGGCATGCTTTTAATTAGGTTGAAACATTAATCGAAGACTATGTTTCTTGGACATCACAGATTTCTACCCTAAAAAAATAAGTATATATCTTGGATAACACCATTCAATAGAAGTTCATAAGAATATAAAACACCATATCCACTAATAGGTTATCACCTATTTGAGAAAGTAAAATATGTGGGCTCTACTTTTGGTAATCCATTTTCAACAAACCTGTTGGAAAAAGATATCCGTTTTTTTTTGAATTACCATACTAAAATTTTCTTAATGTAAGACATTTTATTGATGTTATGCATGTAAAGAAATGTATGTGATATTGTAATTAGAAAGTTAATAAATGCACCTGAAAAAATGATAGAATTAAGGATAGGATGGACATGGTTGAAATAGGAAAATGGGAAGATTTTATGCTAGTAATGGGTGAAAAACGAACATTTCTTCCTCTAACTGCTTACATTATTTTAAGATTTTCAACTTCTATAATGATGTAATGGTTTCAGAGGGGTATTCATGGGATATTAAGAATATCATGTCAACAACTGATTTAATGTTAAAAGGTATAAAATCACACGACTGTCCAGTTTTGATGCATGATATAATTATTGTAGATTAAGATTGTATTTTTCCAAGAACATCCTTCATACAATAACCAAGCTTTATTTCATTTTCAAAACTATATGAAACAATGTTATAGACCTGGTGGAATTTATAACTATGGAAAAACAAATTATCATCATATAATGTGAATTTGGAATGTTATTCCTTCCATAATTATTTGATATGATCACTTGATAGTGTACTTCATGATAGGGATTCGACTATGTGGTCATGTACATTATAAATGGATGGACCCCATTAAATTGTATATAATGATTTTGAAAGGGTGTGTCAAAAATTGAAGTTGGCCAGAGGGTTGTATTGTGAAGAGATATATTATCAAGGAATACATTGAATTCTTTAACAACTACCTATTTGGTGTGGAATGTATTGGTCTACTAAAATCTCATCACATTGGGAGGATTTTGGGTGAAGGAATTTCTAGAAGAGATGTTTTCACAATCAATATTACAAATCAAGAGAGGGATAACCTTTATAGTTTTCCTAATATTTTAGAGGTTTTTGAAAATTTGGAAACCCAAAAATATATTCTTAGGAATTTGAATCCATCCAGGGTTGAAAGATGGATATTAAATATATATAACCAACTCTTTATAAGATAGTTTTTAGACCATAGTTTTAAGGATTCAGATGAAAATCCGGATTCAATTTTAGAGAGTCTTCTATGGATATCCAGTGGACAAAGTGTTTATGTGAGATCTTATAATGGTTATGTAGTTAATAGTTATGCATTCTATATAAATGACCATGATGAAGGTGGTACCATGAAAAATATTGGAGTTACACTTATGGATAAAGTGATGCATATCTCTGGTACTAAGGACAAAAATATAATTTATGTAAATATGTAATAATTTGGAATCGTCAAAAAATATATGGGAGTTGGATTTTAAAACACTCCAAGTTACTATTTTTTAACTCAAGTTGGTTGATAACGTGAGTTTTTTAAAAATAGAAGAATTGGGATTCGTAAAAGTGGATTTCAATAAGGAATGATACCATTTATAACGGCATCAAAAGCAGTAGAAATATTTTATGTTCTATATACCACAAATAAAAGTCAGTCAATTATTCTGTTAGCAACCAAAACCACTAAAGGTTCAGATGAAAATTCAATTAAAGATGACCCTTTCATTGGGACATCACAATCATTTCATAGCGGTCTCAATGTTGATGGGGTTCTGTATATCAGAGGATACCACAATTAAGGGGTTTGGATACTTGATAGAGAGTTCAAATACATTCAGTATTTTAAAAAAGAGTTAGTTCAATAATTAGTTTATATTTTTTGTAATATACATTGGGTTAACAAATGTTATTATCTATTCTCTGATGTATTTATGTGATCTAAATTAAATGGTAAATCAATTCTTTAGATAATGACTTTTTTCATGTGTTGGTTCTCCCAATCTTAAGGAATAAAAAAATCCTCAACCTGCTAATGCTCCCATTGCAGAGGAAAAAACAACCTTCATCATGTGTTGGTGCTCCCAATCCTGAGTAACAATAGTTTTCTCAACCACATGATTCTCCCGGTGTAGAGGAACAATGACCATTTTTACGTGTTGATGCTACCAATATATAGGAACAACATATTGATTATGTTGAATCTAAGGAAATTTTAGGCGACGGATATTCGATGCTGTAGAAAAAACTAGAGCACCTAAGTGTGACTCTGTTAGCAAAAATATTAAGGAAAAAACAAAAGACATCAAATTCGAGGTCATGTGGAACTTGTGAGGAAATCATGTTAACCCCAACAAGGCCATGTTCAGTAGTTACATTGGGATCATCACTCAACAACATGTTCTGATTGATATAGATTCATGGAATCATGTTGTGACCATGCTTAAGGAACTGATTTGGGAAGAGATTATTATCAAATTATAATATCCTTTATTTATTTTACTAAAAAATAAAATAACAAAACATTGAATTACTCTTCATCCTCCCTTATAGAGTGAATTTATAGTTTATGACTCCCACAAGAAATATTTATTAATTATTTCTAGAAATATTCACATATTATTTCACAAAATTATATCAAGATATCATATTAAATATGATAAAGGGAAAATAATCTCACACCCACTGCTTATGTATGCACACCTGATAATCAAAGAAGTGTGGGATGTATTTACTGGTATTCATGCAGAGATGTCTTTTTAGGTGCATCGTGGTTGGTAATACATTATTTTAAAATACATGTATTCATCACTTTGATTGAGAATTTTTTATTTATAAAACATCAAATGAGTGATGAAAATAAGAAACAGGCCGAAAAACCAACGTACCCCTACCGTAAAGCAAGGATGGTGTATGATTCACTTGAAAACAAATTGGTAAATATTTTAAATGTATCGTAATACTTTTATTTGACATGAACCAATAAAATGATTACATTATTCTATGTATATTCAGATTGATGAATCCAAATCCAATGCCACTTTCATCCAACGACATGTACTATGGAAGGAGCCACATGTAAATAAATATGTGATACAAATAGATTAAAACACAAAAAAAGTGTGGGAAACATGTGTATGTATGACATAATAAAATATTATTTTTTAAATCCCTATTAAAAAAATGATTAATTATTTTCCTATATTCTCTATCTGAATTAGTCACATGAATAATCAATACTTATACAAGATGAAAACCTACTATCAGTGGCCTTGAAGAATCTAAAATAGTATGGCCACATCAGAGGTGTGGGTTTTGGAGTGACACCATAGAAATATTTTGAGAACAACCAATAGGAGGATAAAGATAAATAAATTGAAGATATGAAAGAAATATTATATTCCCTGGAATAATTTTTTTGGAAGATTGAGTAGCTAAAAACAATTATGGGGGTATGAAGGAGAAAAAAAACTCAAGAACAATATTGGGGTGAAGATCCTACCCCACCCCCACCATCTTTGAGGTGATCCATTCCCTTCAAAAAGATATCTTAGTTATAGTAATAAATATTATAATAATTGTTTCTATGAATTTTTAATCACAAAGACAAGGATTCCCTTCATGTATTATTATTCTATAGGGTGAAAATCACTATTGTTTTATCTATCAACACCCACCCATAATATTATTGTGAGGGATATCATGTTCAATATCCAATACAATAGACTATACTAAAAACCACTTCAAACAGGTCATGTGATATTCACGATTAGCATAGCTCATGAGTTGAGTGATGAGCTACATGTTCCACTTGATGACGAATATATTCATATGGTCAACCAAGCTATTTGAACATTCCTCGCATGGCTACCAGATCTTATAAAAAACTTTTCTTTAAAGATTTTTTCATTTACAATATATTTTTCATGTTAAAATTTTATCAATTAATGAAAAAAGGTCTGAACCAATGGTTGTTATTATATATAGAAAAATGGAAGGGGTGAAATAAAAGGTAGATTCAAAACTATATAAAGGATCAATCAACTGATCAAAAATATCTTTTCAAATCATATTTGTCATGCCCGTTCCATATCCACATTTACTAAAATTGATGGTTCATGTGGATACAAAGTTAAAAAAAATTGTAGTAGTCACATATTTGATTTTGAGGAACAAAATTACAGATAGGAAGGAATAGACTACATTACTCTTGATAATTTAAATGAAATCCCCAATTATTGATAGATAGGAGGCTCAATTGTAAATTTATATATGAGGTATGTTTTAATGATTTGTTTTTCCAAAATATGATTTACTATGATAATTATTAATAAATACATTTCTTATGTTTTTAAGGTGTATATATAAATAAAAATTGAATTGATTACCCCATAAAAATAATTTTGGACTCATTATCCTTCAAATCATTTCTACATGACAAACAAAAATAGAATAAAAAATGGATGAAATGGTGACAGAACTGTCCAAATCATTTGGAAGAAAACTTTTGGGTGATAGACTCTTCTTAATACCAATGATTTAGGGGTAAAACTATACAATTTAATCATATTAGATATATTCTCATTTCATTCATTACTTATTCATTTTTATGTTTTTAAGCAAAAATGGATGCTCATTGAAGTCAATTAGGATACTCCAAATATATATTTCCTAGATTCAGTAGAAGGATACCCAAAAAACTGACCACACATGATTATGTTTTTCAATTTGTAATACACTAAACCCAATATTTTAGAACTAAAAATCAGGTTATATATTTTATATTATTTTTAATGAGAATTATAATATGATAAGGCGGTGTTTAAATATCGTGAAAATCATGGAATGAGGTCAATCTATGAGCACAAGGAGCCTAACAAGTTATAATACTAGAAATTTATCAGGGTACATGTAAAAATATTTCACTATCCAAGAACATATAATAACAAACTACTTATTTTTTCTAATGTTTCTACAGTTTCCAAATAAAATGTAAAAGAATGTGGTTATTATGTATGTAAATTTATGAGATAGATCATATTCCATCAATAAACTAGCACCCCAAATAATTATTTTAGAAGGTAATTTTTATTTCATTTAAAATATTTATTAATAATTTGTTTATATTTTTCCAGTACTACTATGATTTTTGAGAAAAAAATTGTATTCACAAGATGAAATAGATTTGTTTAGAAGTGAATGAGAAGCATACCTGATGGTGTAATGTACAAAAATAACATTAATAAGGTTAACTCATAATATTATATGTTCTCTAATACATTAACATAACCTAAATTAAATGTTTGACTACTCATGAAGATAATTTCTTCTCCACGTTATGATGTTATCAATTTTGTGGAAGAATATAATATAATAAAGGAAACGATTTGGGAAGATGTAAAGGTAATGTTATGATATACTTTCTCTATTTTCCCAAAAAATTATTTAATGAATCTTTGATTTAATTTTAATTATTCCATGTATAGTTCCTTTATTTTAGAATATTTTGATACATATATCATGTATTTATGCACCAAAATTTCAATATAATTCTTCTCCCTCAAAACCTTTTCACCCATGCAGTGTTGGAATTTATCAATTTTTTTCAAGTTCCCTCTACTACTCAATCGCAGAGGTAATATTGATGCTTGAACAATAAAATAGTTTTACATAGAATCAATTTATGGTTTCATATTTATGTTTAATTTTTTTTATTATTAATCACAAAAGTATTATTTTCTTATACTAGGGGATTGTTTTGTTTGAGTTGGGGTGGGTTTTTCAAATATTCTCATACTCGTGAGAGATTTGAATTCGGGGATGAAATTAAGATAATGAAAATAAGGAAATTGGTCAAGAATTATTACAACCATCATAAAAAGGAGAATTTCTACTACTTATTTAATTAATTTTTTTTATCATTTTATCTACTATTTATATGTTAATTTTCTTATCATTTTTATCTAATAAATATTTATTTTTTTATAGATCTTTTGGGAAGTCCTATATTTATTTCAACTATCTCCAACAAGCTACAAAATAGATAAAATGTTACATTTTTCAATGTTACCAAACATTCCATTGGCATTAGTTTTCAAACTGCAATAATGTATATTGATTCGACATTTTTAGCTGTAAAAGGTTTTTTTCAACTAAGAACATCGATTCAATATGCAGTGTTGGGAGTTCGACATTGAAATTCAAAGGAATATCTATTAACATTGATATATAGTATTTTTTATAGACATTGGTACATGTAGGAATCAGTCTCACATTAATATAAAACAAAATGTGACCGGTATGACTCCAAGTGCTTCTTTTTATTTAAAATTGACATCAATTTTAGTTTAAAAGTCAACTAACATACTCAAATCGAAGAAAACATATTCATATTGTTTTGATACTTTATAAAAACGATATATATGTCATTTGTGATGTGTAAAAATCAGTAACACATCCATCTAATTCATGGTGCAACTGGTATAATTCTAAGTGTGTCTATTTATTCAAAATTAATATTAATTTTAGTAAAGAGAAAAAATGACGTATCTAAAACTGAGAAAATGAATTCGGATTGTTTTTATAATTTTGTAAAACAACCCATGAGTCATTTGTGAGGTGTATGAATCAACTGCACCCAAATTTAATTCATGGTTTCACCAATATAACTTGAAGTGTGACTTTTTATTTAAAATTAACATTAATTTTTGTAAAAAGAACAAGTAACATTCCGAAAATGAAGAAAACAATTGATATTATTTTAGTACTTTAGGAAAATGATCCATAAGTAATTTGTGACATTTAAGAATCACCCTCATCTAAATCCAATGCACGGTGTGACTGGTATGACTCGAAGTGTGGTTTTATTTAAAATTATCATTAATTTTAGTAAAAGAAACAAGTGATATACTAAAAAATGAGAAAATGAATTTGGATTGTTTTGATACTTTAATAAAATGACCTATGAGTCATTTTTGATGTGTATGAATCAACTTATACTCCATCTAATTCATGGTGTGACCAGTATAATGCAAATTGTGTCTATTTATTTAAATTTTACAATAATTTTAGTAAAAATAACAAGTGACATACTAAAAACTTAGAAAACACATTCATATTTTTTGATACTTTATAAAAATGATCCATAATCCATTTGTGACATAAAGTAATCATCCACACCTAAATGTAATTCACATTTTAATAGATTTGATTCCAAGTATGTCTATTTATTTAAAATTGACAATAATTTTAGTAAAAATTAAAAAGAGACATACTGAAAACTAATAAAATGCATTTGGATTGTTTTGATACTTTAGAAAAAGGACTCATTACTCATTTCTAACATCTCGGAATCAACTGAGCCTCAGTCTAATTCATGTGGTGACATGTATAACTCAATTTGTGTCTTTATTATTTAAAATTAATAGTAATTTTAGTAAAAAGAACAAGTGACATACTTAAAAAATGATCAAACACGTCCATATTTATTTGACACTTTAGTAAAATGATAAATAACTCATTTTTGATGTGTTGGAATCTATCATGGATCAATTAGGAACACAGTGTGATCGGTATAATTCCATGTATGTCTATTTATTTAAAATTGACATTAATTTTAGTAAAAGAAAAAAGTGACAGACTGAAAACCAAGAAAACACATTAATATTGTTTTGATACTTTAGTAAAATGACCTATTATTCATTTTTGAAATGTAGGAATCAACCAAACCTCAATCCAATTCATCATGTGACATATACAAGTCCTAGTGTGTCTATTTATTTAAAATTTACATTTATTTTATTAAAAAACAAGTGGAATACTAAAGAACATGATAATACATTCAGATTGGTTTGATACTTTATGAAAACAATCTATAAGTCATTTTTTATATGTAAGAATTAGTCGTACCTCAATTGAAAGTATGGTGTGACCAATATAATTTTAATTGTGTATTTTTATTTAAAATTAACATTAATTTTAATAAAATAAACAAGTGACATACTGAAAAATGATAAAAACACATTCATATTATATTAATATTTTAGGAAAATAGACCATGAGTCATTTATGACATGTAGGAATCAATATCACCTCAATCTGATGCATGGTGTGAATGGTATAACTCAAAGTGTATGAAATCATTTTAAAATTAATATTTTTGTTCAAAAAGTTCCACTCACTGAAAACCAAGAAAACACACTCCAGTTTACTTGATAATTTAAGATAAAATACTCATAATTCATTTGTAATGTGGATAATGTAGTCTCACATAAAAACAAAAAATTATGTGATCAGTATGACCCAAAATGCATGTTTCTAGTTTAAAATGACATTTAAGTAAAAAAAAAGTGACATACTGAAAATTGAGGAAAAAATTAGATTGTTTTGATGCTTTAGGAAAATGATCCATAAGTAATTTTTTACATGTATGAATTAGCCGCACCTCAATCTGATGAATGTTGTGACCTGTATAACTCCGAGTGTTTCTTTATCTAAAATTGACATTAATTTTAGTAAAAATAATAATTAAAATAATAAAAACAATGAAGAAAAATCATATTATTTCTATAATTTAGGAAAACGATCCACAACTCATTTGGGACATGTAGGAATCAAAACCACCTCAATACGACACATGGTGTGACCAGTATAACTCTAAATTCATATTTTTATTTTAAATTAAAATTTTATTAATGTATTCTTTCATATTAATGTATTATTTATTTATTTATAGTATTAATTATATATGATTTGTTTTCTTGTATATGTGGATTCTATTTCTCAAGTTGATATGTTTTTTTTGACAACTGATACCGTGGGTGGAATTTTTTGAGAGGGGATTATAGATCCCAAAAGATGAAACATTAATATTTTTAAATGTTTGGGGATAACTGTAAATTTAATTATAAATTTTTTTTATTGAAATTTATATAGTAGTGCTTTTTGTATTCATGAGGTCAAATTTATTTCCATTAAATTATATATTTTTCATATACAGGTTATAAGTTTTTTTTGGGTATGTTGTTATACAAACAACACACTGCAGCATGTTGGGACTTTATCAATGTTATTTCTATCATTGATAAAAACCCCTTTATTTGCGCTATTTATATCATAGATAAAGGCTCTAATTTATCAATTCTATTGAAAGTGATGATAAATTAGAGCCCCCTCCTTAAAGACGATGAGGACAACAATGCTTTTTTAGCATTGTTAAATGCCTTTTTTATGTGCTGTCAAGGGATGTACCTATAGTGGTGATATATATACTTTTTTATATGTGTTATATATATATATATTGAGAATTATATTTGATAATATATAAATATATATGTTTAAATTGTTATATTGTAAATATATATAGGTTGTATACATGATATATATATGTTATGTATGTATATATATTAAAATATTTATATGTTAAAATATATATGTGTGTGTGTTAAAATATATTTATAAATTATATAAATATATATATGTTATACACATTATATACATGTTAAAATATTTTTAAAATATATAATATTTATGTTATATATATATACGATAAATCATATTTATGTGTTATATATATGTTAGAATATATATATATATATATATATATATATATGAGTGTACATAAAAATATATAAGAATTTAAATATATAAATGTAGGAATTAAGTAATGTAATAATGAAATAAAACACACACACATATATATATATCTCTGTTTGTGTGTGTGTGTGTGTGAATGTGTGTGACATGTAAGGGGAGTCGATTTTTTTAGTATTAGTTTATGTTTTAATTTTTTTTTATAATCTTGGTTTATGATTTTCAAGGTTGATTTTTCCAAACATAAAACCTACCATTTTATGTATTAAAAGTTCTATTATTTTTTTAATTATCAACCAAATATGTTGAAATTAATTCCACCCAAAATTAATTGGTTTTAATGAAAAAATAATTATTATTTGACCTTTAACACCACCCCTCATGTAGTATAAATACCCAACCACTATTCCCATTCTTCCATGAAAAATTTTATGTTTTCCCATCATAATCCTTCTAAGGGGTCTCTTCCATTTACATATCTTTATTCTTGAAATGTTTTTTTGGTCTAAAGGTTTTCCTCTCTATGATTTATGAAGTTACTCATCATGGTAAGGGATTTATTCTTAATTTCCCTTCATTGAGACAAGTACTTTATTTATGAACCTAATTTAATTTAGGAGGTCTATATATTAACTATTGTAGATATCATATCTTGAATTATATTTTAACCACAATATTTATAATTCAATTCTAAGTCCTCCCTTTCAATGGGGATTTTATTCGAAAATTTCTACAGTCGTAAGTGATTTTGTCTCAATTTCATTTCTTTGATTCATACTGTATTGTTATGAACCTAATATAAATTACATAGTATATATACTACCCCTTATACTTGTTATATCATGAATCATTTATATTTCATGTTATTTATAATTTCAATTTGAATTTATTAATTCAAGGGGATTTAACTTTAAAGTTACCAAGTGGTAAGGGTTTTGTAAATCAATTTATTTTCATTGGGTTATATTACTTATTTATTATCTTCGACATGCTAATATTATGTGTTTAGTGACTATTGATTATTTTATATTGTATTTAAAAATTTATTATTTGGATTTATATTTGTTACACATAATCTCTCCATTGAATAATTCTCAATCCAATGATATGATCTTTGTAAGGTTTCCCCAAATTACCCCATTAATATTCAATTGAAATTATTTTGTTATATTGTATTTTAATCTTCCTTTTAATATATTTAAAAACTTTTAATTACAATTTATTAAAATAAATTTCAATTTTTCCAAAACATACATTACTTACCCTCTCTCATTATATCCTTTGTTTAAGACTTTATAATGATTCAACTATCCAGTAACCATAAAATCATCCTAAAATTTTTGTGAAGTAATGTGTGTGTGGTTTTTCAAGAAAATACATCCTTGTCTGGATAAAAACAAGTTGATGTGTCTATGGTACATATGTACATAGGAGTAAACCCTAAAAACACCATATTTATCTACACTCAATCAAGAACTAGTGTATGACAATAACCCTTTCTACGCACTTGGTTTGAAACTCTCAGGGGATATGATTGGATGATCTATAGACTAATTATAAAACATTTAAAAGGATTTATATTTTGTTACATCAGTCTCTAAAAGTTATAAAATCATGATTAATTATTTTATTCTTAAATTAAGGGAAAGTAAATTCATACTATATAATTATTTATCCTATGTGTAAAAATCACATAAGATATGCCTCATTGAGAAATTGATTCTAATTATTTGTATTTTTTGTATCCCTGGACATTATACCATGTAATATATGATATATGATTCAATATCCATATATGGATATAAGAAAGTGGATTCAGCTATGGAAAACATTAACCTACGGGTAATAACACAAAAAGGGTTGGTTGAAGTGTTGAATCAACCATCACCCGGATGATTGATGTGTGGTTCTAAGACTGCACACCTGGATAGCCACTCTCAGGGTATATACTTTGGAATATTCCCACACACATTATGATCCATGATGAATAATTTTTCCTATTTATGCACTTTTCTCCTACCAATGTAAACTATTGATCCCAATTTGTATCCTTCATAGTTAACCTGGATCATTATAAGTACCCAATCTACTAGATTTATTTATTAAGGTCACTTCGTTTAATATTTACGATACCCAATTGATTCTATTTTGATCAATGTATTTTCTCCTAGATATACACATTATTCCATTGAGAGGGGAAGTATTTTTTTCAATATTTTTTAATATATGGATAACCATGTTTTTATTCTATCTAATTTTCCTTAAAAAATGGTTTAAAATTACATTCTGAATATTATGTTTATTTTATTACACTTAATCAGGTGATGAGTGAGACCTGTAATTATATAGAACTTTTATGCAATGATAGGTCTCTTGGGAAAAAATACTTGTGTTTTTATGTATACCTCAACCCATATTAGAATATTATTTTAGAACAAGTCCTTGAAAGTATTTTTTGATGTCAATAATAATGAATATCATTAGTATGAGACCAATGAACGTTTTATCCATGTTTTCATTTAATTTCATGGATATTGTATGCCCTAAGTTTTAATTAACTAATGCTTTATTTTAATTATTCATTCCCTCCATATCAAAAGACTATGATTATGTTATGATAGCTTCCACAATAGGCTACTCCTTATTGATAATTTGAGCTCACTCTTATGTATTTTCCTTTCCTTAAGAAATATATTGGATAAATATGTGGAATTTTTATGGATAAGATAAATTAAAAAATAAAGTTCTCATAATGTTTCCATGTTATTTCTTATGTTTTTAATGTAATGTATGTAATTATATAGTCTTTTATGAATACAATTTTATTTTATCATTCATAAACTATTTTATTCATTACCATTAATTAAATAGGAATGTAGTCTCTGAGTTTTTTGAGTCTTGAATGTTACAATTGATATCAAAGATTGTTTATTAGGAACCTTAGGGACTATATTTATAGGAACCTATTTTGATAGAATAAGTACTACAAAAACCCTTAAATATTTCCTTATAAAAATCTAGAAAATATAATTATTATTTTATTTTAAAATTCAATATCATGAGAAAATTATTTAAATTCCATAGAGACTAATTGAAGGAACAATAACCATATCTACACTAGTAATCAGTGTAGGGATGTTTCCCCAAAGAAATTAAATGAATATAGAGTTGAGACTTATTATATCATAACCATATTTGGGTAGTTGACCCAGGTTATGATAAATAATATCACCTATATTGAGTGACCTACTAATACAAAAAATAATGAATCTATGTAGGTCAAATTAATGTGATAAACACCACCAATATTAAATTAAAATTTTAATCCATTTATAGTTGAATGACGGATCATGTACTTAGAGAATTTATTTCACTCTTTTGGAAGTAGTGAAAATGAATAATTATTAATTGTGTCCTATCATCAGAAGGTAGATACAGAGAAATAGTGGTTTATGATTAAAAATAACAAAGAGGAATATGAGATAAATCACATGGAATTGGAAACTTTTAAGGTGATATTTTATAAAAAATATCTTCTTCTGAGAAAAGTCTTTGAATAGAAACAAAACACTTCAATATGAGGAAGAATGAAGAGTAAAATGTTTCTAAGTATAAGGCTGACATTATAAGGTTATTGAGACATGCTATGAACTATGTACCTGAAAAAGAAAGAAAGATTGATTGTTTCTTTCATGGGTTAATTTAAATCCTTCAAATATATCTTTTCTATCAAAAAATTTTATCATAGTAGGATATAGTCTCAAGAACCATTAATATAGAAAATTAAATAACCAAAACATTTGAATTAAAGGTAAATAAGGTGAAGAAGTTGTAGGTTAATAATCATGGAAATAAAAATGAAGAAAATTGGATGAAATGAAGGATGAGATATCCAACGTGTGATAAATGTGGGAAGAAATATCCTGGTTCTTGAAAGAAGGGAATACGATTTTGTTATATGTTTAGATAAAAAGGACTATAAGATCATGAATGGAAAGGATAAGAGGAAAGTTTTTTATGCTCAATTTGATTACTATAATATTATAGGAAATTATGTGAACTAATTCCATAAACATCATATGAATTTACCTCAGAAACAACAAAATGATAATGGTTAAGTTTATACGATTATCAAAGATGAAGTTAAAAATCCTAATGAAATAGTGGAAGGTACTTTGATTGTATCCTCAAAGTTAGCTAATGTTTTGTTTAATTTTGGATCTTATCACTCTTTAATATATTCTATGTTTTCAGAAAACATTATTTATTTATCTATAACACTAGTATGGTATTATTATATTAAGACACTAATTGGAAATATTTTTATGAAAAATATTTTATAGTAAATTTTAATTTTATAGAATATATATACCTTCTATGTAATCATGATTATTATAATTATATTTGAATTTTATATGAACCTTTTTATTTATTTTATTTAAAATTATAAATTAAAAACATATTTCCAAGATAATAATCTTGTTATTCCTGAAAATTAGGTTGAATCTCCTATTTTTAGAGGGGAAACGTCATTATCTCAGTCATGTATGGATCCTCCCACCATAGCTCTCCATAAAAAAATCTAGGAAGATAGTAATATCAAGAGTAATCTATAGATGTATGAGATATCCTATAAATAGTGGATATACTTATGGTATAAATATTCATTGATGTTTATTCAGAAAAATTACCTAGTTATCCACCATATAATGATGTGGAGTTATCCGTTGAACTCATTCCTAATGAAAGACTTGTATCTCAAACTCTCTATAGAATATAATTAGTGGAGTTGGTTGATTTAAAGAAATTTATGTGTGAGTTGTGGGATAAGGGATTTATACTCCCAAGTATTTCACTTTGGGGAGCCCCTATTTTTGTTCAAGAAAAAGAATAATGGGTCTATGGGATTTCTCATCGACTATAGGGGGATAAATTTCATTAATATATAGAAGAACCGTCTTTTAACAATCATTGATTATTTATTTGTTGAACTTCAAAAAGATACTTATTTTTTACACAACAATATTTACTATGCTTATCACCAGATATGGTAAAAGATGATTTATATACTAAATATAACATTTTATAAAAGTCACAAACATTATGAGCTTACGTTAATTCCCTTTGCATTAACAAATACACCTTCTATCTTTATAAATCAAATGAATATAAGTATTATCTTGATAAAATTTTGATACTAATAATTAATTATATCTTGATATACTCTATAATCTCAAAATATCTTGAGAGTAATTTGAAACCAATTCTTAAGACCCTATTAAATTTTTAATTATATAGGAAATATAGAAAGTGTGAATTTTGGCTTAATGATGTTTCATTTCTTGACCATATTGTCTTCAATTATAGAATATCATTTGAATATTTTATGATAAAGATAGTATGTTAATGGAATAAATTGAAAATAATTACTAAGATCCAATGTTTCTTGGGTTTAGAAGGTCACTATTGATGGTTTATTCAAGATTTCACCAGTTTGGTTAGCCGATTAACTTATTTTACACATAAATTGGTTAAATTCAAATGGTGAAGAAAATGTGCGGAATGTTTTGAAGAGATGGATAGGATATATATTAATTCACCATTATTAACTTTACTATGAATTTATAATTTATAGTTAGGCATCTATGAAATGACTTGTTTGTATCCTTCTGATGAATGATAGACTGGTTTCTTATCCATCATGGTAATTGATTATTCATTAATAGAATTTATCCAAGTCATGATCTTTTGAAATCCCCTATAATATTTTATTTGAAAATATAGATACACTTATCTATGGTTAAATTAGTGATATATATATATATGGACCACAAGACTATTATGTATATCTTATCACATAAATAGATCAACATGTGACAAATAAGATGGTTGGAACTACTTAAGGACTATGATTTCACAATACATGAGCACCCTATGAAGGAATTCAAGGTGTATGATGCATTAAAAAATAGGGACCATTAAATTCATACCATGATGATGGTTAATAAGTATCCTATATGTATAGATCCAGGAATGATCGATATGGGTATTTTTAGGCAATGGGAGACATAAATCCTTTTCCAAGTTATTACTAAACAATCTTTACTAAAAAACATAGAAGAGTCATATCAAGATGATGAGGACTTACAAAGGAAGATTAAATAAGTAAGTTATCATAAATTGATAGGATTCATATATAGAGATGCATTGATGATGTTTGGAATGAAGTTATTTGTTCCACCCATACCAAGGTTGAAGAGGGAATTATTAGATGAATCACATACCATGAATTTATCTATACACCCTAGTATCCAAAATTTCATGACCTGACCTCCCCATGCCATTAACTATGTGAATTGAACCTATGGGTCTCTTATAATACCTTGGTGTCATTACCTGAACATCATATACTATTACCCATAAGGTTCACTTATTTGACTAATAACAATCCCCAAGGGAAAATGAATTATTATTATTATTTAAATGTGATCATTAATAAACTAGTTGTTAAATTAGAAGGAAAGAATAATATAAACCCCATTAAGAAATATATTATTCTCTAACAAATTTATAATGTATTAATTAATTTCTTATAAGTATGCACTCATTTTTAGTAAAGTCATTTTTAATATGTTTTCTTTATAAGTGGATTTTCTTGATTCTTATGAGTGAATATTATAATTAATTTCCAGAAATTTTTGAAAATTTGTTTGAAAACATGAATTTAATTATTTAATTTATCAATTAAAAAATATATTATGATTAATTTTTTATAGTTTTCTTAAAAGATGGATTTTTTCAAGGAATAGTGAAAAAATACAATTTTATTTTCTTTTCATGTATTTCAAAATGAAAATTCTATTTTTAAAAGTAATAAATTCCATATAATTTAATATAATCCAATTATGGTTTTTAAAATGTATTTTAGAGTTTAAATTTGTATAAAAACATTTTATATTTTAAAACATAATTTTCTTGAAAAACTATTTTCCATTGCATTTTTTCAGTTTAATTTTCTGCTAAATTATGAAACACATGTGCTCTTAATTATGAAAAATGGATTCAAAATTTGAAATCAATTATTCCAAATTTTTTAAATATTCCCCTTTTATTTTTGTAAAATATTAATAGTAACCTTAGGAATTTTTGTTTCTATGGTAAAGGGTAAATAGGGTTATTAATGTTCAAAAAAATGATATACATTATAAAATTACTCTAAAACATGCATAAATTTTTTTATAAGTATTAATCATCCATATTACTCCCATATTTATTTTTATGTAATTTCTTGTCCATTTGGATGATATTATGACCTCTATAATATTTTATTTAAGGAAAAGTCAAAAACATCGCACACTTATTTTTATTAACAATAATATTTTTAAGATTAATATTACCATATGATATGTTTAGTTATAAATATTATTTTGAAAAATAACTAATTTATCATAATCATGGTAATGTGTTTTTAATTTTAAATGATGAAATAATTAACTTAAATACTTAGACAACGTTGACCCAATAATTAAATAATAGATGGAAAATCAAATAAATGAAATTAAGAATATTAAAATTACTATAATTTGAGATAAATAATATGATAAAATAATTTATTAGATGTAAATTACATGTTAAGAATGTATTAAAATATTTTTTTTCCAATTTTACTTCTTTTCCTAATGTTATTAAAATCAATATAATGAATAGTTCTAAAAATTTTCATTAATGATATTTTATAACAAATAATATTTTATTAAATTATATAAAATTTTTAAAGGTATTATATTTGAAACAATTATTATTATATGTTTTATAATATGATCCATGGTCCATTTATGGGTTTTTTATCCATTTATATTAAATATATTGTCCCCCAAAGACTAAAAAACCTTATTGTCGTAGAAAATGTGACAGAGGTTAAGAGGGGTTAAAACCAAATGATAAGGGTACAAATGTGATCAAAACATGTATAATTTTTATTTTATTATATTATTTTTACCATCCTCATTATATCATTTAATTAAATCCCTTTTCCCCATTTGTAAATGAAAATTAATTTATATTAATATAATATTTTGAGGAATTCCAAGAGTGTATGTCCTCTCTCTTATAAAAGGGAACCTCTTTTTCTCATTCCTTCACACTTAAAAACCCATTTTTCATCCAATACCTTCCCAAATAACTTCATATAATACATACTATAATTATATAGATATTGTATATGAATAGTACCAATCATATAAGCATTATTATTTTATGAAAATGAGTTTTTCCAAAGAAGAGGTATAGTTTTCAACTACATGGTTTAGTTTTGTTTATTCTTCCACCTCCTAAAAATATTATTCAACCATGATAAAATAATAAAAAAATTATCCTAAATATACTGATATGTTATTATTTCAATGTTATAACCAATATTCATCTCTAACCTCCATTAAATGTGAAATGAATTTATCATTCGTGTGTACGGAGTACTACCACCTCACGAACCGATATAATTTTTTTCCATCACCGTATCAAAATAATCGTCATCATAATGGATTTAAGTTATAAATAATATATTCATTAAATATTTATTATTCTATAAAGGTAATATAATGCATATTTTCTTACCTTTCAATACATTGGAAAATGATAACGTTATTTGTGTGTAAGTGGGGATTACCACCACCATGAATCAATGTGATTTATTCTTCATCACCACATCACATGGATGGACTATAAAAGTATATTTAAATAATTAATATGATATTTTTGATGTTATGATAATTAATTAATGATAATATAATGCATATCTACTTTCAATAATGATTTTTGGAAAATGGAAACGTTAATCATGCATACATATGGCCCACCGTCTCTGGGATTGTAACATAGTTTATTTTTCATGACTATAATTAGTGGTTGGATTTAAAATTATAATTTATGTATAAAATTATAATTATTTCATTATAATCATTCTTTAATGATGTATTAATGACTCATTTTACCATAATCAACTTACCGAAGTCATTTTGGACTTATGATCCAAATATCATCAAAACATATAATGTGAACTTAAATTATTATTTAATTTTACATAACAAAATAATATGTGATATAAATTTAATAAATAACAAGGAAAATTTTATTAATAAAATAAGTAATTAACCTACTTCTATTATTCATGAAATTGAATAATTTATTCGATGAGTCAGACTAAAGGTAAGGGGTTTTCTTTTAAAACTTATATATTAATGTTTTCCATAAAACTCACTTTTTTCATCCATATTAATATTTTATAAAAAAATATTTAGTGATTGTTAAACTATATTCCTGTTATTTTTTAAAAACATTTTTACCCATGATTTATGTTTTATAAATGATGTTTGAAAGTTGTATTTTTGTCATTTTCTAAATGAGGTTCATTGTGACTTTTCTGAAAAAATTATATAAGAAATATTTTTTAACTTATACAAAATTATAAAATTTTCTTGACATTATGACTAATCATAAATTTTAATCTTCCTTTAAAATTAAACAAGGATATTATCTAATTAAATTCTTTCCTTTATAATTGCGTAGATTTTTAAATAAGTCATTTCAAACTAGAAATTTTTATTTTACAAAAGAAATGTTTTTATGAATCAATATTTTATGTATCATGTTAGGGTTCTTGGAAATTGTTCATGATGATTTATGGTTCCATTAAAAAAATTATGTGTGGGTATATGATGTCCATAAAATAAATTTTGTATGTAATTTGACTATATGGTTATTCCAAATATGATATGAAGTTAACCGATTAGGTTTCAACTAAGAGATAATTGGAATATATTATGATGGTTATTACAAGATTAAATATGATGGTTCATACATGGGTAGCATTTATTGTTACTCTAATTTAATTATTATAAATTAAACATGAAGGAATTCCATGATTAATTGTTATGGTTACTCCAAATTTAACCATATGGTGATTCCATATGTAAGAGTGAAAAATATAACTTGGTGGAAAAGTTTTCATGTGAATTTAACATTTAAAAGAAACATTTTTGAGTTTATTTTTCATAAAATATTTATAATGAACTGTTTTAAAAAATTTGTTGGATAGAGAAGATAATTTATTGGGTAAGAAAAGTGTTTATTTTTAGCCCGATGTTTTTGAAAAAAATAACTTTTTATAAGTATTCATGGACTAACAGTTTCATTCTTTAGTTTTATGACCCTTAATGATATTTTTGTTCTCATCCCATGCTTTATAAAACATTTTCAAAGGTTTTATGTATGGGTAAGGGAAAATAATATTCCATGTTAAAATTCATGAATATTTCTCATAAAAAGAAAACATGTTTTATTTTAAAGGTTTTATATTGTGAGAAAAATGGATACTGACATGAAGTGTCCACCTTGTAATTTATGGGTTTTTATGTAATAATTAAGAACTAATTATATAAAACTATAAACCTAAAATATAATTGAGAATGAAATAATGTGAATTCTAATATAAATACACTATATTATGTTATTTTTATGGTCGGGTCCTTACTGTTAGTATTAGGGAAAGGTTTATAAAACTTTTGAGATTTGGATGATTTCAGGAGATGAAATCTTAAGAGTTTTGGATACCATCATGGGTTTATAAATTTAACATTGAATATGGGATCAAATGTGTATACACCCCCTTTTGAGGATTTAATAGATGATATATTAACATTATTAATGAGATTTTGGGAGATGTTTTACTAGATTGATGTATATGTAACCCTTAGGTTAACATGAAAAATTATGTCATAAGAATTTTGTTACTTTTTTTGTGTTGTAAATGAAAAAAATAGATTAAAAAATTTCTTAATGTTGAAGTTATTAATGATATTTTTCACGGTTAAATTATTATAGAATCTATATTAGTATTCTATTTGTATATTCCATTTTTTATTTTAAGTTTAATTTCATGTTTTACTGATGTTCTTATCTTCATATTAAATATTTTTCATCAAGATGGAAGTAAAAGGATCTCACGCAAACTTCTTATCCATTACAGATAATTTAATCATCACGGTCATGGAAACAACTTGTTCATATGATTTTTAAATCTTTTCGAGCATCCAAATCAAATGAAAGAATATATTTTATCTATCAAAAAAATAATTCATACAAAATTATATGTATCATGACTTGAAATCTATTTTTTTCATTTTCTAAAAATCCAGTTTATGGGAAACCGGTAACCTAACAGACAAACCACAAAACAGAATACAAATCACCACAACAAGAGAATTACAAATTTGGAAAAACCAAACCCCACACCTCGGGACATGAACCCACACATCGTCCTTGAATCTCAGGATCCCTCAAACCCTGCAATACCTTGAACCATGACTAGCCTCGAAACACACTCGAGATGGCTCAGATTCCGCAACAACCGAGTCGTCGGTGAGATTCACCGGTGTCCATCACCACCGTCATTGTGTAAGAAACCCTCATTAACGCTTATGCCGAGAACCAGAAACCAGGTTGTTGTCATCCCTGACCAAAGAATCCAAGAAATGAAATAAACTCATCAACACAATCAAAAGAAGCATAATAAAAACCAAAAACAGTGAAATCAACCCATAAAAATCAAATGAAGAATCCATCTGAAGCCTTGGATCCAGGTATTCCATCCACACAACACCTTGCAGTCAAAATCAAACAACATAATCAAAAAACACATATCCAGACCTGCAACCAGTCGTCAAAACCCTTAAAGATCTTAGATCTACAGGATCAAAACCAGTCACCTTTTCCATCAACCCGAATGCCAATAAACTAGAGAGAAATCCGACCACCCGAACACCAGCCGCACGAAAACCAGAACCAAAAACTCGTCGCCGCCAACCCAATCTCTCAAGGAGACACGATTAACCACCCACACACACAGCAGAGGACGAGTAGAAATACCACAAACCACAGAGGTTGGGAACTTGGCCGCTGTACCAACACTGTGCCACCAAGGAGCCCTATCTAGCATATGGGAGTTGAGCGAGAGACAGGTCAACAACGATGTGAAATGCCGAGACAACCGAGCCCATGAAGTCACCCGATTCCACCGCAACAGGGTAACTGCCACCACAAACTCATGAGCGAGGGGAGAATGAGCTGATCCAACCCAGGGAGGAGGGTGGCGGTGACGAGAAGGAAGCCTAAGGAGGGAGCGCCCCTTATGGGCTCATTTCCTTGAGAGCTCTATTTTATATGTATCATGATATATATTTTATTTTATTTCAAGGTATCGACTCATAAAACTCATTTGACAAGAGAAATTCCCCCCAATACTTGACTATTTATTTTCTTGAGATATGGATTACATGATAGAAGATAAAGGGATCATCAACATCATAAAGGAAGACCCAAATGTCTGTAATTAAGTTATGCATTATTTTCTTATGATCTAAGTATGGATCGTGATTTGAAAAATAATAAGGATATATTTCACATAATTTAATACGATCAAAAATCATGATTAAAAGTTTAATAATGTTTTTTAATGAAGTTGTTATCATTGATACTTTGATACTGAAAACATTTTATAGAATATTTTTTTCAGATATAGAAACATACGTAAAGGAAATCGATACATTTTACAAGAGATGTAGGAAAAATGTGATAATTTAGGAGACACTAATTTCATGACATATCGTAAAGGGATAAATAAGTCTTTAGAATAATATGTGTTCAATAGTATTTTATTTTATTTTGTGAAAAATGAGCTATATAGGAAACCCTGAAGGTTATAAGTTATTTTTTAGGGTTTACATTATATTTTTTTCAAATATAAGTTTTATCAAGAAGGTAACCATGATAGTGATATTGATTTTGTGATTTGAAGATTAATTGTATTTCATAATATTTTCACTATTTTTGAACCTTATGTGATTATGTTAAATAGAATGTTATGGGATTTTAATTTAGGATTAAGGGTTGAAGTATGTATTATAAATAATATTTTATTTTAATATGTCATTATGGTGATTTATGTTATTTTTGTAAATTATTTTCATATATTGGATATAATATTATTATAGTATATACGTTTCTAGTCTGCGACATTAAAAGTGATTGATTTTATTTTGAGATAAATGTTAAATTATTCTATGAAGAATTTGAGATCAAATCCTTCTAATTTTGGTTTTTAATCTTGAACGAGAATTTTTCTATTTTTTTAGCATATTTACTTATATAATTACTTAGTTTAAACATAGGTTATTACTATTAAGTTTTTGAGATTAATGTATTATTTCACCATATAAATGTTTATTTATTTTGGGAATTATTTTACCTTATTATAACCATTTTGGTTTTGGTTAATGTATAAATATTATAGTAATATGTTGAGATCCTCTTATATAATTGTGTGATCTATTATAAGTTTATTTTAGTGATTTAGGCATGAAAATTTCATGTTGAATACACATAATTTGGAGAAAAATATGAGATTATGGTGGAAATTGATTAAAGGATGAAACTCTACTTATCAAGTAGTATATTCTTATTCTAGTTAGTGAACTAATCCCTCAGATCTAATAAAGTATTTTGAAAACAAAAACATTATTCATATAATTTTCTTATCGAGAAATCAATGGTCTTTTAACCCATCATAGATTTACTATTTTTTTATGGTTAAATTTCTCATAACCATGTTCTATAACACTATCTATTAGTCCTTGGGCATTATTTTTCTCTTTCATGACCATGTTTTTACTTCCCATCGATATTTTCTTACTTAGAATCCAAATTATGTGTTATTCTAGATTACCTTCACACTACCCTTTTCTCTCTTTTCAAGTGAAAGTTTTATTAACCCTATTTATGATGAGGGATTTCAAAAAATGTATTTTGAAAAGTCAATGCCTTGTTTTTTTACCCTGAGTTCGAATTTAGAGGATTTAATTTCTTAGGGGGGGTAATGTAATATCCTATATTTTAAAAATAAAGACTATGTTTGATAGCATGCAAGATATGAAACATTGAGATTAAACGAACAAAGAATTATTATTATTATTATTATTATTATTATTATTATTATTATTTAAATGAGACATTTATAAATAGACTGTTAAATTGGTAGTAATGAATTGTATTAATCTCATTATGAAATATATAATGGTCCTGATCATTTCAAATGCATTAATTAATTCCTCATAAATATTCACCCGATTTCTTTAAATCCAATTTAAAAATGTTTTCCCAAAAAATGGGGTTTCTTTCTTTTTATGAGTGAATATTATAATTATTTTTTAGAAATTTTATAAAATTTATTTTATTAAATAAATTTCACTTATGAATTTATCATGTCAAAATTATCTTAAGATGCATTTTTTAGAATTTTCTAGAATTATTTATTTTTCAATGAATAGTGAAAAGTGCTAATTTTTATTGAAAATTGTATTACATTTTTAGATATTTACAATTTAAAATCATATTTCAAAAAATATTTATTTTATTTTGATATAAAATAATCCAATTATTTTTTTGAAATAAATTTTATTCTTTATTTCAGTATAAAAAATTTTATATTTGAAAACGTCATTTTTCTGAAAAAGGGTTTGTCATCCCATTTTTCTAATTTAATTTAATATTAAAATATGCCACTTTTTTGTTCAAAATTCTAAAAAATAGATTCTGTATTTGGTATCAGCGGGTCAATTTATTTTCATTAGGTTATATTACTTCTTCATTGTCTTAGATATTCTAAGATTATATGGGTAGTGACCATTGACTATTTTATATTGTATTCCCACTTGTATTATGTGGATTTACATTTGTGGCACAAAATATATCCATTGAATAATTCTCAACCTAAAGATATGATCTTTTTAAGGATTTACCCCAATTCCCACTACTAGAAACACCACATATAACCATGGTTTGGAACTGTGGGTATAGCCCCTAAACCCCTGGGTATAGGATATACCCATGGTTCTATGAACTGCGGCCTCTAGAGGCATTGATATAGAGATATACCCATAGTTTATATAGAAACCATGGGTATAGGCTTGGATATTTCTATAATACCCATAGTTTTAGTTCAATTGTGGGAATATATCTATAGAAACTGTGAGTATAGATTATCGTACTAGACATAATATACCCATGGTTCATTGAACCATCGATATAAATATTTATCCAAAATTGGCAGTATTATCCTTCCTTCCATCTTGAACCTAAAAAAAATACAAACTTCATACATGATTCTTCCAATTGTAGCGGAAGCGTGTGATGTTTTATGATATATTAAAATTTATTTTAATAATTATTTCCCTAAACTAAGAGAGAAAATCTTGCATGTCAAATTTATAAATATTTTATTTAATATATGAAAAAATAAATATCTGGGCTTAGGATATTTCTTCATTGGTGAATTTTTATTATCCTAAAATACCCTTTCAAATTACCTTCATTGCGCTGTGAGGATCTAATGATGGAATCCCTCTAACGGTGATACACACATGCTCCTATAATCTACCAGAAATATCACTCGATCGTAGGGTGCTAGAGTGGCGAGTTGAATGTCTTTATTTTTTTGTTCTTGATTGCTTATTCATCGGTCTTGAAGAAATATCTCTTGCACTTATCGTTCCTAAGAGGGAGAGAGAAGGAGGATTTGATAGGGAATTCATTGTGTGCGTAAATTCTATATTCTCAATTTTGGATTCTTTATACAATTGACATAGTTGCCTATTTATAGAGTTGGGATTTAAGTTAAAATATTATTTAATTCCATACCAACCAATAAAAACATTTATTATTTCTAATAAATCCAAAGTTGCATAATAATAATTATATAATTATTATTTTGTGGCATTTTCTAACTTACAAAATAATAAATATTATATAACGGTACTGTTAATTAATATTTGTCACCAGACATGGTCTTGATTCATTAAAACTCTTGCATAATTTACTGAAAAACCAAATATATCTTTTATTCATAAATAAATATTTTATTCAGAATATAGTGAATAAATATTTACTAAAATATTCAATAAATAAAATAAATATTTTATTAATAAGATGAAAAATAAATATTTATTCAATTTATGAGATCAACATAACTTTAATAAAATTATACCTCATACTTGATAATAATATTTATTACACTAATTACACTCAAATAAAATTTAATTCAAATCAATAGAAACACTTAATGTGTGACCCTCTAAGATTCTTTCTCATTGGAATTAGGTGGGTTTACCTAAGTTCCAAGATTACTATCTAACAATGCGTCAAATCACCCAAGAGAAAGAACTTAACGCCATAACATAGACAACCACATATGAATGCTCAATCTTGAATATAATACCTTTTTCATAATATCTCATCAAACAGGTTTCACATCTATGTCACCAATATATATTCCCGATATGTCTTTCTTTGACTATCTGAAATAAACACATCATTACACCATGTACAAGGGATTTGATGTGATGGTTCTATTCCAATCAATGGGATGAGATATCATCTTCCATAGTGATAGAAGGTAAAATTAATTCCTCAACATATTCATTAATGACATGTCGCTTGTGATGCACCCAACGTATCCAACTTATCCATGAACTGTTATCAGCATGGTTTATGAAATAAATCTATGTACGTGATTTTTAACATGAATTAATAATAATCTTAAAGTCTAAGGACCGCAACACAAGCTCATATATAGGAATGTCCAATGACACCAAAATATGTGTAATTCCTAATGGCGGGACTATTCTCACAATCTCTCATCTTGGAGATTACCAACTTTTAGTTTCATGAGAAGAAACCTCCTCTTCTTATGAGTACTCATACCTAATAGTTTATGCACTATATGTCCCATCATAGTATGTTATCTAACCATAGAACATTATTTGAAAATATCATCATAGCACATCAAGGTTCTCATCATAGTGCAGAACTGCTATGACCTTATCAATGTGATGTATACTCTATGAAATTTTTACATTAGATTCATGCAGAACAAAAAATAATATGCAATAGTAAGTTTTATTAATATTAAATACATCAAATATACATTTAATAAAAGTAAAAAAATTGTTCATAGGACACTAACTCCAACAACAAAAATCATAGTAAATGGTAGATATCATGAGTGAATGGAAATGGTTGACACAAAAACTTTTACAAGAAATAATTTATATATAAACATGGGTAAAAAACGTATTCAACCTATCAATGTGAAACAGTCTAACCAAAAACCATTCTAGTATATTCTAATTTTGTTTTTTTTAATGATATTTATTGTGTTTTTATTAATTTATCATTGAATTACTTCCCACACTATCTGATTTTAGTGTTATAAAAATCCATAGATCATTTAAAAACTATTACATGGCCACCAACATTGGGTTGCGCCTTGATCTAGGTAGTTGGGTTCCAAATAGATTATGATGTGACCGCTAATATTGAAAAACATAGTCTCCTAATATGAACTTGGAAAACTATAGTCCACCATTATTAGTAATGTTATTAAATGAGAAAGTAGCATGAAATATCTTATTTATATGAAAATTTACACTTCTATCATGCTCTATAAGAAATAAGAAAAAACTATTAAAAACAAAAAATGATAATTGAGAAAATAATATTTAATTGGGAAAATCCTATCCATATTAATGAGAAACTATTGTCTGAAATCACATCATCATTTAAAAATAATCTAGTGGTTGTGGTAGTCTAATTTCATGATTCAAAAAGAGGTGTTTGATAATTACCAATATAAATATAAATAGATTTATTAATACAATCATTTTAAACCCACCTAGATGATGAGTAATAAATTCTTATACTTGACCCATCATAGTGGTTGAGTTTCTCTTCTTCTCTAGCATGTTGAACTAGTATATCCACTTAGAATAGAAGAGTTATATTTCTTATTGATTCATGGTCATATGATTTCTTGGTTATGAATGTGAATTTTCATTTAGTATTCCCAACACATTACTTTTTCACCACCTTTTATACCCATATAAATTCTAGAATAAATACATATTTCATGGTCTCTATAATGAATCGGGTTTCGACCTATAAGACTTGGGAATATCTTGGAGAATATTTCCAAATTTGGGCACTAGATTGGTATGAGAAGCTGGGGTCTTGCGACCTTAGTGTGGTGATATTAAATACATTAAATATATTTTATCACTCGCATGTTGTTTCAATTTAAATGTAAATAACTCCAATAGATAGCATCGAATCGGATTTCTAAGATTACGTTTGAGTTAAGAACATCGGGTTTACCCTAGTAATGATGTAAAGTTATTTGAGATGGGAGTTTTGGTTGGAGGTGAGTTGGCGGGGTGTTATGAGGAGGATTAATTTATTAATTAAAAATTTAATAAAAAAACCTAACCCAATCCCTCCCCCTCCCCATGTCTTGGGTGTATGACACAAAGGAGAAGTTCACCACTTCTCCCCTCTCCTCTTCTCCCTTTAGAGATGATGAACCAATTCCAAATTGAAGTCAGAAAATGTCGTTGATCCCTGTTTTTGATTCAAATTGCTATCAGATTTACGAGTAACATGATTTTTCCATCATTATTCATCCAAATCATCAGTGTTTCTCCATCAAGGTAGACAAATTTTATTTTTTTGTTTCTATCACTTTTTTAATGATTTTGTTTTAGGTTCTAGGGCCCAAATACAAATTCTATTGATCCCTAAATTGTAGATCTGTGGGTTTTGTGGAAGAACAGCATGAATGGGGGGATTTTTCAATTAATTCCTGAATAGAATTACTATCTTCATATCATGTAGTCTAGAGATACAAGTTTTTTAGCCCTTCCCATTCATGGAAGATGGCCTTTGGGGACAACACACTGTGTACCAGGGTTACACGCCATGTAGTTCCCCAAACCATGTTACCATGGGATATAGATTGGGTTAGATGTGTGAAACTACATGTCCATGTACTATCACATGGACAAAGTACATAGACATAGTAAAACTACATGGGAAGGTGGTCATTTATCCAGAACATGTCATGTAGTATGGGATGCATGGTGTGTAAGGGACACAGTTTTCGGTCCATGTAGAAGAGGAACATAGTCAGGGGCCGAGTGAAGTCTAACACGGACTGTACCTACTTTACATTTTTTTACCCCTACATGGGTTGGTAAACCATGTTGACATGATACATGATCTAGTTCTCAGGTGGGATCACACATCGTCTATACCCCATTGCATGTCATGTACTTTTAAGATATCTTACTGAGATCTTCCGCCTTCCATATCTCCTTCTCTGTGACTCAGATTCAGGCTTGTGAAAAGACTATCCTAAGTGGTTTTTCACATAGAATGGGATGGTATCATCCATTGCATCTTATGAGATACGAGGTGTCATAAATATTGAAATATGATTATGAAGCTATACTGAATTGATGTTAGAGATTGGTGTAGTTCATGATGAGAGATGTCAGGACTGGTACTTCCTCTATCTTCAGGGCATGACTTTCCCTTACCTCTCCAGTTTGGTATATATGGGACTCCCCATGTCATGGGAATGGGTTCATTACCTTTGGGTAGTTTTCTTAGGGTTTGTTACTCCCATAGTGGACTAGGGCGTGAGTTCTCATGATGTTGGTATAATTGGACAGATCTCTCATGTCATGTCAGGGCATGGTTCCTCCATACTCGTTGGAAGGTAGAGTAGGTACTCTTCTATTAGACCAAGGTTTGGGTCCTCTATCTTTAAATTTGGAACTCCCATATTGGACCAGGGCGTGGGTCCTCCATATATGACGTATAGATAGATGGGTACTCGCATACCATGTTAGGGTGAAGGTCCTCTATCCTAGGATTTGGTACTCCCCTTTCATTCTAGGGTGTGGGTCCTCCATACGTGTTGTTCCGGAAGATTTGGTACTCTAATGTCATACCAGTGAATGGGTACTCTAGTCACATAGTGGTACTCCCCTACCAGTTTCGGGTGTGGTTCCTCGATCTATGAAGTTGTACTCCCATGTCGTATCAAGGTGAAGGTCCTCCCTTCTTTGAGTGATACTCCCCTTTCGTTCCAGGGTATGGGTCCTCATTTATGGGGTAGTACTCCCCCATCTCTGAGTATATTAGGGAGCATGTACCCCATTGGATTTGGATATCCCTCGATTTCTAAGTATAGTAATGAAGAGAGGGCCCCTACACTTGATATGAGCATGAGCTTATTAGGAGTTAGTTCTCCCTCGATGGACTAAGGCGTGGGACCCTCCACATAGGAGTGATAGAGGTGTTCTTTGTTAGTTTTGGAGTAGTACTCCCTCAACTGTAGGGAACTGACAAGGTGTGGGTACCTCTATTCTATCTCATTAGAGAGGATGCACATGGTGTATATTCTGGATCAGTTCTCCCTCAACTATGTACAGTAGTGAGTGGCGGGCCTCTTCACTTAGAAATTTTTATCCTATGTTGGGTGCAAGGTAATGATGACAGGACCTCTAGCACTGGGAACTAGAGTTGAACCTAGTAAGTTGTTCCTGATAGAGGATGTTCTCTCAAATATACCATTAAGAATTGTAGGGTTATTCCTGATGGATTTTATATCTTTGATTGGTGCTATCTAGGGTGTCTAAGATCATGGAGTGTGTTAACCTAGTTTTGTGTTATGGTTAGAGCTTATGAAAAGAATCATGTTGCAGACTATGAGGTCGGAACGTCATACTCGGATTCTAAGAAAAGTATATATAGGTTTTTTCTGGGAGGCCTTGTAGGGTTCTCATGTGTCTGGGTTGACACGCATTATAGACTGGGTTGTCTTCTCATGTACAACATAGTAATGTTTGAGGTGGAACTTCTCTCTTGATTGGGTTTCTTCTATCTAGGTGGAGTGGACTATTTCCTTTCACATTATCCCTTTTTCTATTGGGATTTTTGGGGTGCCTATGTGTATTTTTATACTCAATCATACACTGAATTTACCCGCACATGTTTTTTGTCTGGTGTAGACCATAGACATTTTGACATAGTCTATGGAGGACCTGAGGCAGATGGATCTTAGAGAGATAGATTTCCTGAGGTGTTTACTGATGTCGGGACAAGGAGATTTTCAGCAGTTTCCTTTGATAGTGGTCTACTCCTTCTGAGTAGGTTGGAAACTGTTATAGTTTTTATTTGGTGGGTGTTATTTTTTCATTTACACTTTAAATACTTTTATTATACTCTATTTTGGGATATATGTATGCATACATTTTAGTCCCCAGTTTTTATATCTATGTATCATTACATTGAGGTGTTTGTGGGTGTGTGTGTCTAGGTAAATTAGGAAAATTCCTCCCATCCATGTGATATTCCCTCTCAGTGCTAGTCACAAAACTCTGGCCTATTAGAGGTGGTCTTAGGGAGTTACATGATGGGTCATATCGGGTTGGGTTATGATTGTGTTCTTTATATCGTCATTTTAAATTCAAATGTCCTCAATCCTTATTCCTATGAATTCATAACTCATTCATAGACATTTCCAATCCATAACTAGTTATTCCATGTTTACTAGTCCCTCCTATGGTTCAAACATAGCAATGAACTAGTTATACTCTAATATAGGAATGACTATTATGGACTAAGGTGGATAATAAATTGCCATGGGTTGGAACAAGTGCATGGGAATCAAAGAATCACTACTTGGGAATGATTTTTCCAACAAGCAATTATTTAAAATAGTAGTGGAAAATAAATAAAATTTCATCATGGTCCATATGTATGTAAGATGTCCATGATGAAGGAAAACGATAAACAGAAGCAACACAATATAAAGGTAGAAAAAAATGAAACACACTAATTAATCCCTCCACAAACACGATATCCCTCCCCTACAAAGAAAATTGTTTAGCCACCTCCAGTTCCCTTATAGTCCCCTTCACAGAATATAACTAACCTCTATCTGTAGAAAGTAATAAAATGCCTAAGTGGATGATTCAATAAATAAAATAAAATTAAAACTAAACCCCAACATAACTATCCCCTATGGCTATAGAATTAACTACCCAATATATAAGAACCAAAATGCCCCATGGGTCAAAATATGTTCCTGAAATAAAGGGGGAAACATATTAAAATAGTTCAATAAGATTTGGTTATATCCATTTTTTGTTTTGTTTATCTAAGCTTGATTTTTCTTGGTTATATTATATATTGTTTAAATTATTTGATACTAGTTATTTCTATTTTTTATGGGTCACATTTCTTTAGTTTGGTACACTTCAATTTTCTTTTATTTATTTCCTGAAAATTACAGTTGATTATTTTCAATTCAATTAAGTTATGTTTTGTTTTATTTGTGCATTTTCAATGTATGGTCCATTTTTTGTTTTTTGTTTTCAATTTAGTGTGTATTGGATAATCATAAACCATGAAATGTTGGGTTGGTTTTTTTCGATACATGTTTGTTTGGGAAATTTTCATTAGATGAATTTTTATTGATTTTTTATATTAGATTGGAAAATTTATTCATTTGGGTTCTAATAAATTAAGTTTAATTATATTTGGTTTATATAATTTTGGTTTAGTTCATTTTAGTTCCTGTCAATTGTGGTAATATTGGTTTGAATTCACTATATTTGGTCCAATTTTAATCATCATTTATAATATCAAATTATGTCAAGTTAGATTAGTTTGAATTGGTCCAATTTAGTTTCACCCAATTTTTTATATTTTAATTATATTTTATTGATTTTGATCATTCTAGATCTATTTAGGTTGTTCTTATTTACATTTCTACCTGTACGTTTTGGTTAGTTTGTGAATGTTTTTTTTTTCAAAATTCTTGATTCTATTTTTATTTGGTTTTATTCAATCCATTATGGATTTTTATGGTTCTAATTTTTTTTTATTTCAAATCATTTTGGGTTTAATATTCTTAATATTATTTGGTTTGGTTTCCTATGGTTCATCTTGGTTTTTTATGTTTGATGTAATCCTAATTGAGGTAAGACAAAAGAGGTCTAACTAAATTATACTGATTATGTATGATTCACTTTAGTACAACATGATATGATTTGTTTTAGATTTGGTTAGTTTTAATTAATTTTTTCAATGTAGGATAATTTAATTTATTCTAGACTCATTTATGAATATTCAATTTTAGTCTTTATACATTAATACAATTCCTATTATTTTGATTTTTTCTACTTATAGTATGTCCTATTTCATTAAATTTAGTATAATTAAATGTAGGTGAATTTATTATCAGTTGGTTTTATTTTCGTAATTCTATTTCGAAAAATTATTATAATAAATCTATATCACTATTTAGTACAAAAACATGGTGTTAAATGAAACCAATCAATGATTACTTAAATTTAATGGGCAATGCATAAGGGAACCTACCTCAAACTTAAGGTGTTCTACTTATGATGATGGAAACTTGATTCTTCACTTTACCTCTTGCATGCATATTCACTTTCTCATATATATAAGGACACTTACTCCCTATTTACATATTTTTAGTGACAAATATGTACAAGGAGATCCTTATATATATTCTTATACTTGCATATACCCATTTACCTTAAAAACATATTCTTTTTTCATATATATACATAAGAACACATATCCCCAAATATATATATTCATACCACCATGAGTAAATATATGTATATATATATATATATGGGAACTTATATATGTATATGACTACCTATGAATACATTTTCAAGTCTCCTTTGACAATGACAACTCAGAACCACTAAAGTAAGTCCAAAATACTATAAAAACACCAAAAAAATCAAAACCCCAAAACCCCTAAATTAAAAAAAGGCAAATACTTGAAATTGAACAAAACATACATGAAACCTATTTAGAACCCACTTTCCTTGACAGAAGTAGCTAAAACTGGACTCAATGAGAACAAAAGAGCCCTAAACATCAAGAATAGACCAAAAGAAACCCCCCAAAATGAGTTAGGGTTCAATTTTAGTGATCGAAAATGAAATCAAAAGTGAAGAGGAAACCACAAATATCATATAAGCTGATACATAATAAAGAAAACAAATGTTAAAGAAAACACTACTTCTTCAAGAATTTTATCATCAGGAAACAATATAGGATAACCCAACATTATGGTTTCCCTATAATTCAAAAAAAATTAAGGAGATTATAGATCCAATCCCACCTACAAGAAATCATATTGAAAAAAATTTAATTAATGAAACTCAAACATTAAAAAATGATAACATGAAATAGTAGGATACATGGAATTAAAATGAAGAGTATACTAAGATAAATTTTTTAAACAACTAATAAGGAAAATTTATTTCAAAACTTATAAATTGTTTTAGTATTTAATTTCTAAAAAAATATAATGGAAAAAAAACAATATATTAAGAGAAACCAAACAATCATTCATTTTTATATATTGGGGTTTCAATTTGAAATATGTATTTATAAGATAAATTACATGGGTAGATAACAAAATTTTGTAATGTTCCTATACATTTTAGTGAGATAAAATAGTTAAAGGGATAGAAAATAGATGAAGAACATGCCCATTCATTCCTTTACATTTTATTGGATGGGATAGATAATAAATAAATAAAGTTTAAAAAATATCAGTCAATGATTTATTACCTGTCATGTTTAGAAACATAAATGGGTAAGTTCTCCTTTAAAATTAATAAATATCAATAGTACCCAGTATTCAAAATAAATGATAGTGTGTAAAAATATAAAAAACTTTAAATGGGTAATGTATAACAGTAGACAATATTAAATGATAGTGTATAATCTATTAGTATATTATATATCACCGTATTTTTATTTATTATTATGATCTGTTGTATCTATTTATGACCATCAAATTAAAATCTATACTAAAATATTTATGACTAACCATTACATGTGATATGTATCAAATATACATAAATAAAACATATCATCATATACTAACCGTTTGTTTTAGAAATAGTAATAAAAAAGTGTTAGTTATAAAAAAACATCAATTGAAGTAAAACAAACTCATATTCATAATTGTCTACTAAAACATTTTAGAATACTTATTAAATAATAAACATACTTATGTTATTAGAACAAAATATGAAAGAAAAACATGGATACCAAAGATACAATTGAAAATACAGTGTAAGAAAAGAATTTCAACGATGCCAAGTTGGAGGTAAAAATATATATAGAAAGTGAAGAAAAATATATTCCAATTTAGTCAAGTCGAGGGGAGAATTGATGATAATTTTTAAAAACCCTAGAATTTATCAACAATGGAATTCTGATGATATAATATCCAAAATTATAAAATTTCATGTTGAGGGAGTTTAAGAGAGGTGTGCCAATTTAGTGCATGTTGAGTTCTTTCCAAATTAAAAAAATAACTCTTCATATCCAATGAGTAATAAAGAACAAGTAGAAAATATATCATGAAGAATAATTTCACTAGAAAATCAGTCACGATCAAACATGACAGGAATATATATGGAATAATAAGAAATTGATTTGCATGTGGTAAAGAAAATAATGGAAGAAACATAAACACCAGCAATATTATCATTGGTAATTGTAGGATTTAATCTCTTCAGAACTAAAAAAACATACTTCGAACATAGGTTTATTAAAATAAAATGAAGGAGGAAGATATCAATATAGATAAAGAAGTATTTTAGAACATTTACCTGGAATAAAATGTAAAGTAGATAAAAAATTTCATAATGATCAAGTGGTTTGGCAATAGGAAATGAGAACAATGAAATCAGAATAAAATAATCAAATTTGAGTAGGATGGAATAATAAAATAAAAACAATGTCTCATATCATAAGTTTGATATAAGATACACCAAACCAACGACCTCATAAGAGAATATGGGGATTGTGGAGGGGTCTTCTGGAACCACTGAAGTTATTAACTGCAATGTTATGGTCCAAGGAAACATTAATATGAAATTCCAGGGTTCATATTTAACAGTTGAGATGAAATTTAAAAAAGGAACGTTAATAGATTTTAAAGGGAACTTACCTATGATGAAGTCAGTGAATATTGAGAAAGCTAAAAAAACAGGATGAATAGGTTTTAACTAGTTAATGGTAGTGGTATGACCGAATAGTTATAGATTTTGTAAAGGAATAGCCTGATAAGAATGAGTTGGTTGGTAATAGAGGATACCCATGTAAATTAGTGTTTATGGACAGGTAAGGGAGGGGCCGAGGTAGAGGCTGAGATGGAGGTGGAGGAGGAGGTAGTGGCAGGGAGGGGGAGGTAGAGAGATGAAGACAAGGAGGATGAGGTGGAGTCAGAGATATATGCATAGGAAGAGGAAGATACAGAGGTATAAAGGTGGAGGGAGGGATGTGGCTGTCAGGATGCAGAGGTCGGGAGGCTAACAGGCAAAGGCAGAGGCTGAGAGGTTGAGGCGGAGGTAGAGTTCAGGAGGCCAAGGTTGAGGTGGAGGTAGGGAGGGTAGGGGAGGCTAGGGATCAAAGGGGGAGGGTAGATTTTTTCTTGGGGAGTTGGATCTCTATACACACGGTTGTTTTAATACTTTGGATATAACTTTTTATCGAAACCCTATACCAACAGTTTCTTTAAAACATGGTTATAAAAGTGAGGGGATATCTCAATTTTCCAGTAGTGTCCCCCTTTAATTTTCAATTGAAATCCCTTTATTATATTTTCATTTAATATTTCTTTTCATATATATAAATCATTTTAATTCAATGTTATTAGCATCCATTTGAATTATTCCAAATGGGAGATTACTTACTCTATCTCATCATAGCCTTTGTTTAAGACATTATAATGCTTCAACAATCTAGTAAACATAAAATCGTCCTAAAATTTTTGTGAAGTAATGTTTGTGTGGTTTTATAAGAAAATAAATAGTTATCTGGACACAAAAAAGTGGATGTGGATCTAGCCTAGATGTACCTAGGAATAAGACCCAAAAACATTTTGTTGAGATATAATTGATCAGGTAATAGTGCCTGAAAACAAGCCTTGCTACACATCTGGTTTGATACTCTTGGGGTATATACTTGGATGATCTGCATACTACTTAAAAACCATTTTGATGAATTTATATTTTGTTACATTAGTCTCTTACCTTTGTAAAATCATGCTTCATTATTTGATTATTGAATTAGTAGAAAATAAATTCATACCATATAATTATTTCTTCAATATGGAAAAATTGAATAGAATATAACTCATTAAGAAATTGATTCTAAGTATTTATGTTTTTCATATCCTTGAATATTATGCCATGTAATATTTAATATATAATAGAATTAATTGGACTTTTATGTGATGGGTGGGGCCTAGAATTTTATTGCCCCTCAAGGAAATGGTAGGTCTCATGAGACAACGAAGAGAGGGTAATAGGATTATACTTACCCTTTATGTATGAATTCTAGGCATAAAGCTTCGAAAATATGTTTATTATTTTTGGCATTATTCATTTCCATCATAATATGTTCAGCTATTATTATCTAGATATTTATTAATTGTTAAGTTGGCTAGGGATTTATTTATTCTCTCATTTATATTTGATTATGGAATAACTTGGTTTATTTATTCATGCATCCATTTACTATATAATAAGTTATTGATAACCTCACATATTTTCATTGTTACATTGATCAAGGATTTATTTATGCTCTCAATTTCATTTGTTGTGGCAGACATCTGTTAATTTATTAGCGCAATAATAGCTTCCTCTATACACTTTTCTCTTAATGATCATCTAATTTAACCCTTTATATTGTTTTTATCTTCCCCAGGAAACCAAGAAGAGTACTAAATATAAAAAATGGAATTCAAGGAGAATAATTATGTTTTATTTTATTTTTTTCAGATGTTGTATTTTTCTAATTTAATGTAAAAAAATGTCATGTATATGGTTTCCTAAGCGTATTAAACTATTGGATCCTCTGTATTTGTACAAATGTAATAAAACATCCACTGACTCTAGGGTACTAGATTCAGGGTTATTGCAGTTGGTATCAAAGAAAATTTTTATATAAACCATAGGAAATAGATTTAAAATAATAAATTTATAAAACATGAACCATGGGAGATACCCTTAGGATATTCTATAAATATTTTTAGAAATAAAAAATCAAAGTGTTGTTTACGCATGAATTGATTATAATTTATAAATTTTATTTGGAGGTTTAAGGTGATTATATTTTAAGAGTATATTGAGACTAAAGACCTTTAAATCTAAGGAATATTATTATAAACATTATAGGGTGACAATATTTTGGTTCTAGGAATCGGTAGACCAAAACCTTAGATTAATGAATTTTTACGAAGACGGTGAAAACCATGGATTATTGCCCATGATATCAAAATTTATTGAAAATATAGAAAATACAAGGTACAAAAGGATATAAAAATTGAAATTACATAGCCATATAGGTAGAGAAGACATCAAATCATCTTTGGGATCGACCACCACCTCCACCTCTTGGATGGTGACCCTGCCTCCAGGGCTTATGTTGTTTCCATGTCCTATTATCCACATCAGTCATGTCATCTAGTGAGATGGGATCCATAGGAGGCAGTGGATCTTGTACATCATATTGATATGATCTATTTGGTCAAAGATGGTTTCTAAATTCATCCTAATACACCTCTCTACTTTGTGACCTATTAATGATGTCAAGAAAACTAAAGCGATTATTACAAGATTTCAGTGGGGGCATTACAGTGACATGGGTATCAACTACAGAACCCTGAAACTCACCAGCATCATCTACAATAGGGGGTCACGCCACCCATTTACCAATGACTTTCTCCAAGGAATCTCAAATAATAGGATCAGTGAATATATTTTCTTCACACATCAAGGCATCCCAAAATGAAGAAGGATCTAAAACTTTCAACTTCATTTTGTGACCACTAGCCGCTAGCAGCTTGTCCTCATACATTACTTGCGGATAAATTTCATCTTAAATCTCTAATTATAGTGCATTTTGATCATCCTCAATGTCCTGTGAGGATACTTTTTTCAGCGTTTTACTCAGAAAACCTATTTCCTCAAGCCCATAGTCCTATATAGCCAACACACCATGCTGAACCAAGCTTTGATCCATCCTCTTATCTCTATCTCCCATATTGTCATAAACTTCTGCATCCAACTGCCTCTACTCCTGATCAGGTTGAGTCCCACCATCATTCTCAGTGCTTATCCAATGCACCTTTGGAACCTCTTCAATACTAATAGGGTCATTTTTAAGTCCCTTTTTCTGGTAACAATTAGAGGATTGAAGCCCTTTCTTAGAGAAAAATAAGTAGAACAAGTTCATTCTATACATATCTTTAGAGTGTCCAATAGACTAACAATTCAGGAAAAATAGAGGAAGGTTTTCCTAGAAAACATTATGATTCAAAACATAATCATCAGTATATAACATCACCCTATCAATTAATGAAGAATTTAGATCCACTTCCACCAGAACTCGAGAAAGAAATCCATACCAAGCTTCTTTGGTAGCTTTATCTATCTTGATTGGAATACCAATCACCGAGGCGATGTAAAACAAAATTTTAGAATGCCATAAAATCCAGTTGAGTCCAGAAATCCTTACCCAAACCTGCACACATGTGTTTTAATGGAAAAAGGAGAGAATCGAGGATCACATTCCTAAATTCACATTCGACCTGGCATTAGAGTAATTGAGACATTCCCCAAGCCTTCATTTTCAAATCTTTTGAAAAAATGATAAAGTGGAAATACACATGCCCCATCGGTACACAATTCTAATTTCGGAATCCCCATAATGAAGAGATGTGTCAAGAAAGGTCGTCAACCTTGCACGGTTGGCACCCTGTGGGAAGAATAACCCATGAAGTAATGGAAAATTTCCATATATTGTACCTTTTAGAACCAGCTCCGTGATATACGGTGACATGGGCGGTCTTATCCCACTTAACAATCTGATATGGAGCACCCTATTTCAAAGATTTGAAAATGTGTCAATATTTGGAATCTACAACAGAGGCACCACAAACCCTCGAACCATCTTCCTTAAAAGCATGGTTGTTGAAGAGTTTCCTGGAGAGGAAGGATTCAGGAATAGGAAAATAGGAGGACGACACCATTGAATAATCCATTGATACCTAGATGCTCATCGTACAGCCATGGACACCCATGAACCCTAGAAGATCACCGTGCATAACGGAGGACGATGTGATCTCTCATGAAAGCACCATTATGATTAATGAAATATAAAATTTTGATTACCCTGAAGTAGTAATATCTAGAAAATGATCTATATACATAAATGTTCTACTCCTAATTAGGAAGTAAATTAACCTTAGAAAATTTAAAATTTTGAGGAAGTAATTTATTTAAGGTGGGGAGAATGTAACGACTTAGTTTTTCAAATATATATAATTGATTTGAGAAATAATATAAGTATACATAAAACTATATTTTATAAGGTTGAACTATAAATTAATATTTTATTTATCTTTATAATTTATGTTTAAATATATACATATATATATCTCTACGTGTGTGTTTTAGATATATTTCATTGAATAAAAATATTTTATATTTACATTTATCTAGAAATATAAAATTTTAATTTGAAATAAATATACTATGACATATATAATTAGTTTTCTAAAATTAAAATAAGATAATTTTGTTTTTAGTATTGTATGTGAAAATACTAATTTAAGATGAGATATTTATAATTTAAAATATGATTTGATATATATATATATATATATATTGGTTATTGTAAATATATAAGAATATATAAGTATATAAGTATGATTTCCGTGTCTGGAATCATATAATGTCGATTTTTGTGCAATGGTTTTTTATTTCACAAAATTTCATTTGGCGGTGGTTTTTTTTGTTTTTTGTTTTTGCCTTTTTAATTTTTTTAATTTTTTAATTTTTTAATTTACATAATTAATTAATTATTATTATTTATTTATTATTATTATTATTATTTAATATTATAATTCTTATTATTAATTAATTTATTCTTATTTATTTTTTATTTTTTATTATTTATCATACCATGCATGCATATTCCATGCAAGCAATGCAAAAAATCTAAAAATATATGCGCTATGAGAGATTTGAACCCCTTACTTCTGGGATATACTACAAAGACTTTACCACTCCAGCAAACTCTTCATCTGGTGATTAAACATTATGTAATATACTTATACATATAAAAATAAAATATAAATAATAATATTGTATAATAATAAATAATGAATAAATAATGAATATATTATAAAGAAGTAATCAAAAAATAATAAATCAATAAATAATAGATAAATAATAAGTAGAATATAAATAATTGAGAAATAAATAATATATATGTAATAAATAAATAATATATATGTAATAAATAAATAAAAATTAAATAGTAATAACAAATAAATAATAATAAATGATAATAACTAATAAATGATAATAAATAATAAATTATAATAAATAATAGATGATAATAAATAATAAATAATAATAATAATAAATAATAAATAACTAATAAATAACTAATACATAATTAATACATAATAATAAATAAATAATAAATAAATAATAAAGAATAAATAAAGAATAAATAATAATAAATAAATAATAAATAATAATGAAATATTAAATAAATAAATTTTAAATAGATATATAATAAATAAATAATAAATATACTGTCAACAAATAATAAAAATAAATAATAAATTAATAATAAATCATAATAAATAATAATAAATAATAAATAATAAATAAATTAATAAATAATTATAAAAGAGTCCTTTAATAGTAAATTAATAACAAAAATAAATCAATAAATAATAGACCAATAATAAATAAATATTAAAATAATAAATAATAATTAAATAAATGGATATAAATATCAATAAATATATAAACATAAAACAAAATTTACATAAATATATAAACACACATTTATGTTATATAAATATATATAAACACACTCATATATATAATTGTATATTAATATATATATATATATATATAAACACAAGTATATATATATATATCTACACATATATGCATAAATAATTACAAATGTATATAAATATATAGAAATAATTACATATTTATGTAACTATTTACAAATATTAGAATATACACATAAATATAGATTTTTTTATTGACACACACATGCTTATATATAAACATTACTTATATAAGTATATATATAAAAATTAATGCATTTTTATTAGGTAAATAAAATCGATAAATATCTATTTTAAATTAAATAAAGGAAAAGTATTTACTTCCATTAGGTTTATATGTTTAAAAGTACATTTCTATGTAAATATGTATTTATATAATTGATTTATTATAAGAAAATATAAGAAAATAAGAAAATATTTAATTATAAATAAAACTACATTATAAAAAATGATAAAACTTCAAAACCATAATATCAAGATAAATCAAAGTCTTAATAATAAATTTAGTCTCCACCGAAAAAACACAATAACACCCCCTTAAATGAGGGTGAAATTCCATCAAATGTTAAAAAAATTTGATACCTTAACTAAAAACATATTTTTGGAGGCCTTAGGAGACTCTTTTGAGCTTGAAAAAAAAGTGACTAGGGTTATCCCTAGATATTATAGTGTAAAAAGTGTTGCGTAATTTGATTTGATATGTGGTAGAGCCCAAACAGACACCCGATTCAAAATTATGGTCATTTCATGTTCACGTTATGTTTCCTACTTTTTTTAAACTTTAATAAATTTTATTCTTTTAATTATTAAAAAATTAAAATCTAATTTGTTTTTAGATCATTTCATAAGCTTCAATTTGGCTGGTTGTGGAGCTAAAACGGACCCCCGTATCAAAAGTTATGGTCAATTAATACTAAAGTTTGATTTTCAACATATTGAACAATTGTGTTAAGTTTCAAATTATTATTAACTAATAATTATAAATATTTATTAATTAACACATTATAATTAATTAAAATTATAAATAATAAACTATATATGATAATAAATAATAAATCATAATTAAATATATATTTGTTATTTTTTTTTTCTTTTCATTTATCACCAGTTTTTTCAAACTGCAGCTATTTCCTAACAGTTTTTAAAAACTGCCTCTAAAAAAGATTAATGTTTTTTGAAAAAAAATTAAAAAAAATTAAACAAATATATTTAAAAAACATTTATCAGTGGTTTTAACAACTGTCGCAAATTTTTTTAGGAAAACATTTTACTTCGGTTTTTGAAACCGCCGCTAAATGCTGATTTTGGTGTAGTTTATATATATATAGTATATATTATGTTTACATATACGCATTATATATACATATACTTATTTGTATTTGAAAATAAAATTTAATATTATATTTATAAAATAAAAAGAGTTATAAAATGGTATTTAATATATGTATACACATATATATACACGCATTATATATATGTATATACATTTACTTATTTTCAATATATATATATAATAGGATATTTTAATATTTTAATAAATATAATAATGGGTTTAAATGGTATTTAATACAAGTATACATATATATGTGTGTGTGTGTGTGTGTGCATTATATATATGTATATGTATACATATATTAATTTATAGTCATTATATATATAAATATGAGGATATTAAATGTGTTGATCGGAATGGACACTCAAGAGGGGGGTGAATTGAGTTCCAATTAAAATTTCTGCTAAAAACAATTTCTATTAAAATCCCCCAATTTCAAAAACAAATTAAACTTTAGTGAATTTATACAAATTATAAAGGTTCAATTAGTTTCTCAAAGATTGATTAATTCTCAGTTAACTTAATCTTATGATTAAATTAACTTCTGAAAATAACTTACTGGTTTATAATAAATATAAACACTTACGAGTTTAACTATCTAAGTAGCTTTGAAAATAAATTATATTTCAAAGTAATAGCAGCGGAATATGAAATAAATGTATATAGTATGGATATAGATTTTAACTAAAAACACAAGAGTTATCCAAGAGGTTCAGTCTCAAGCCGAGACTTAGTCCTCTCAAAATTTATATAAAGTGATCCACACCCTGGATCTCGGTTAACAACAGTGATCACACTATTCAGGTCAAGAGACCTCTGCCACAGTTATACGTGGGAAAACAAAAAACATCTCAAAGCTGTCCAGGTCACACTCGACCTCTACCACTATCCACAGTGGGAAATAAAGGATGTAAAGATTGTGAGTGAGGATTTACAAATCCTCCAGTTAAGGTTCAGGAGACAGTGTGTGTGTAATAATTAACAGGCTACACACACTGTTCGTAATGAAAATACTAAATCACTTAGAGAAAGATATAGAGTTTAGAATGGCTCTAGTGATTGCAGTGTAGCTCTGGACTCCTTTGGATTTGATCAGAAATGGTTCTGAGTCCTTATCTGGTATTTGACTGAAAAACAGAGAATCGTTTCTTCTTTCAGTGCTTCCAGGTTCATCTTGGTTATCGGCTCAGAAAGTGAAGTGTTCTGTGTAGTTCTTCTTTAGCATAGATTGCTCGATGTATGCTCTGTGTTCTGGAGTCTGTTAGTAGTAGTCTTGTGAGTGCAAGTTCTCCAGTTGTTCTTGGAACGTTTTGAGCTTGATCGCAAGTGTGTTCTGTGTGCTCAATCTCTTCAAGTCTCTTGTCTTTATTCACTGATACATACACGTTGTCTTTTATGCCTTTTTTCTGAGAATAAGGAATGATTATACTTTTCAATCGTACTTGGTACGGTTTCCTGAAATGGCAACAGAAATCATTTAATAACATTAAATGCATCAAAAGTAACAAATGTAGCCATTAGTGTAATAAACAATTAGTGTCGAGGATATAGGATTTGACTCCGCAGTTAATTATAGGTAGTCGTTTGTTTGTAGACGTGTACGGTTGACTATGTATAGGATCTTCCATCAGTAGCTCTTCAAACTCTTATCGGTTTATCGGTAGCTCGATGAACTTAGTTCCATCGGTTGCTCTGGCTCTTATCGGTAGCTCTTATCGGTAGCTCTTATCGGTAGCTCGATGAACTTAGTTCCATCGGTTTCTCTTGCCTGTCGGTAGCTCTATGCATCGGTAGCTATCTGGATATTATGCATATCGGTAGCTCTCTATCTATCGGTAGCTCTGGCTGTCGGTAGCTATCTGTCTATCGATAGCTCTGGCTGTCGGTAGCTCTGTGTCTATCGGTAGCTCTGGCTATTGGTAGCTATCTGTCTATTGGTAACTCTGGCTATCGGTAGCTATCTGTCTATCGGTAGCTCTGTTCAGGTCAGTGGTACTTACACTTGACTGTCTTATGCAAAACACATCTAATTCACTTAGAATCATTTCAAAACTTATATAAACATGGATAATCGAGATTAACATAAATCAGAAATTATTTTAACATTATTATTAACTTGATCATCAATTGGAAAGAATTGAAGTGTAGATCAACAGTAATTGTGAATATCATAATATATGAACACATAATTGGGATTGTCAAAACATTTGAATACAAGATTGGGATTGTCAAAACATATGAATACAAGATTGGGATTATCAAAATAGGTGAGGTCAACAATCTCCCCCTTTTTGATAATCACAACTTATGATATGGCCATTTTAAGATAGTGAGAATATAGTATTAGATAGTATAACATTAATATCCAATTTTCTCAAAGAAAACAGTATCAGAGGAAAGAGGAAATAGTAATAGAAAGATATAGATCAAAAATTATCATAGGTAGAATTAAATACAATAGTATCAGAGATAAGGTTTGAAAGAATTGGTACCAAAAAGGAAATGTAAGAAATAGTATCAAAGCCTCCTCCTTTGATCATATTTCTCCCCTTTTATATTTTTTCCCCTTTTTCGCTCCCCCTCTTTATAGTTCTCCCCCTTTGTGATAATCAAAAAGTGGGAAACCAAACATAGAAAACTGATAAACTGAGATAGGGGAAAGAAAGGCATTTGTATTAGAGCAGACAAAAATTACATAAACAGAATAGAAGAAAAAAAATGATTCCTATCAAACATCCTTTCCACTTTATCACTCCACGTCTTCAATGTGAGATTTTCCCTTGGGATCAGAAGAGAATGCAGGTGTGGAGGATACTGGGGAGGACTTTGGAATTCCAGAAATGATCAGAGGAGGCTGAGCAACTGATATAGTGTCGGGCCTGTATTGGGTAGTCCGTTGAGTGATCATAGGTGTGAGACTTCTTATGGCTTGAGCAGGAGTCATCTGAACTGGAGACGTAGTAGAGGAAGAGGCAGGCAAAGTAGGAGGTACAATGACCGGCCTGGCATCCACATGCAGGAAGGGCAGCAACAGGTTTCTGAAGTCCATTATAATGCTTCCTCCTCTCTCCATTGCAGACACAAAACCATCTCTATTTTCAATGAATTTATCCAAAGCAGGAGTAAGCTCCCTGATCTTACTAACCTGCTCTCTGAAGGCCTGAGACACTGGAGGTAACTTTATATTCTCAAGAAGAAGTTTGAAATGGTTGGTCAGTTGTTACTTGGTATAAACCTTTTCAAAATAAGTATCCACCTTATTCTTGATTGCCTCTTGAGAATCAGAGGCCTCTCTCATGTAGTCCTGGACAATTTTCATTATTTCTCTGGCTGAATCCCTGGTAGACAGCACAACTCGACTTAAATCTGATGAGTCCACAGAGCCACTGGTTGAAATAGAACCAAGATCCTCCTTCATCAGAGCACGAAATTGATTCAGATCAATTGCAGGTTTTGGAACTAGAGGACCAACAGAGAAGGATACAGTTTCTTTGAAGCTTTTGGTCAACCCACTAATCAGATTTTGCATTTGAGAGTCCTGATTTTTGACATGATCCTTCATAGATGTTTTGAAAGCTTCAAACACCGAGACCAGCTGACTTACAACACTCTTCATATAAGCTAAATCCTTGTCAGCATGAGATTTTGAACTCATGAAAGCGTCTAAGGCAACAACAGATATCCGTAGAGCTTCAAGATCTGCTTCTAGCCTAGAAGTTTGAGTGTGGCACTCCTTGACTTCTTCCATTAGCTCACCCACAAAAGTTGACAGATTGCAACCAAGAGAAAGCTCAAAAGACCTTTTTAACATCTTCATTTCATCACTAAAACAGTGCTTCATTTCAGCAACAGAGGCACTGAAGGATTCCTTCAGCTCATGCTTTAGGGATTCGAGGTCAGACTTTGTAACAAAATCAGTAGGAGCAACTGTAGTAGATACTATTTCAGAAGCTAAACTGACTATAGAGTTAGCCATGACTGATTGAATTGAGGATACTAAAAAATATTCCATTGTCTTTACTTCTTCTACAAAACTGACTTTGAGATTTTCTTTCAGCACATCTAAATCATGTACTCGGACCACATCAGCAGGTAATAACTCAGGATTGATGTCATAGCTGATCCTTGGTCTATTCAAAGATACTTCATTATCCGAATCAGGATAATCCAAACCAAAGACTATAAAACCTGGGTCTTCTATGCAGTCTTCAGACTTGATAGTCACTGTAACATTTCCAAACTTGGTGTGATGCTCCCCCTCAATGGGTGCATTCTCATATATAGAAACTACATTCTCTGCTGGTCTTTCTTCATCAGAATCTTCCACAACAGCTTCCATCTCTGCAGCAGCAAGATGATTTTCTAGAATAGGTACAGCTTCTCCTCTTTCTCTTTCTTCATCCATAGAAGGCACAATTGAGCTTCCAATAACTGGACTCAGACTCAATTCAGCAGAATCAGATGATTCAGAGACATTCTCTTCTTCCTCTACATGCTCAGAGACCGACTGGTCTTCCTCATTAGCAGGTTTCTCCACTTCTGCTAGTACTTCCTTTTCTAATGACATAATTTCAGCAACAGGGCTTGGAGGCAAGTCAGGATCTCCTCCATCATCAATAGGAGTTTCTTACTCTTCTTCTTCTTCTTCTTCTTCGGACTCATCACTGTACTCAGGTTCCTCTTCATCAGGTCCTAGACCTAGATCTATTTTATCCTTTGTCCTTGAAGGATAATCCACAGGATTAAATTTATCATATACCTTTTGGTCATCATTGACCCATTCTCCTCTCCACGGATTCCAATTAATCTTCATATATTTTAAAACTGTAGTAGTGATACAAAATTTTCTCTTCACTACAACTGTCTCATCTTGAGACACAGCTATCCATTTCACTTTGATCATTACAGAAATCAGCTTAGCAAAGAATAGGGCGTTAGTCTTTGATTTCGGCCTTGTCATATCTTCCATTTGACTCATTACCAATCTGCACAAATTGACTTTGACATCATGTCTCAAAAGATGTAGGAGATAGATATCCTGATATCTCAAATTAGCAAAGTCTCCTCTCCTTGGTATCAACACATGTTGAACAAACTTGAACAGTAATATGTTCTATCCATCCATTTCTACAGCAACCACTTGCCTTGGAGTTCCATCACCAGTCAGTTCTTTCAACACTATCACATGATCAAAAATGTCACTGGTAGGTGGTATTGCTCTTGATACATATCCAAACACACCTTCATGTGGAACTTTTAAGCAATCAGCCTATTCTACTGATGGAAATGATATCACTTTAACATTTACAAACGAAGATACTCGGTTCTCATTCTCTAACTTCTCGAAGCTTACGAACTTGTAAAACTATTTTACCAACTTTGGGTAGTAGGGACCATTGTTATTTGAAAAGCAGTCTACCCATCTCTGAGCTTCCAGAACTTCGAGCACCAAAGACTTTCTGGGTAGCAACCAGTCTACACACAGCTCTTTTTCGATCACAATAGCTCTATTTTGTAGATGAAGATTTACTGGTCTCCTTCCTGACCTAGTTCTAACAGCACTACTCGCTTCTGGCTCGGACTTCTGCCTTTTTGCTTTAGGCTCAACACAGTCGTCTTGGATGACAGGAGTTTTGGTTTTTGTCATCGCTGGTTCGAGGGATCTCAGGTTCGCAGAGGGTTCGGGTTCTATGGTTCGAAGGTAAAAGGTTTTGGGTTCGGTGGAGTGAGAAGCGGATTAGACTTAGTTTTATCATTTAGGAATCATAAGTCAAATGAATAAAAATAAAATAAAAAAACGGTTCAGATTTTTGGCGGCAGACAAAGAGATTTAAAACAGCGCTTTATCGGTGAGGATTTTTATCAGTGAGTATTTCTATCGGTGAAGATTAAACATCCACAGCTCGTGCCTAATGTAACATAACCTATCCACACTTACTGGTTTTGTGAAAATGTCGGCCAATTGATGTTCAGTGCCGATAAATTCTAGAGAAATATCACCCTTTTGATAATGATCTGTCAGAAAATGATGCCTTACATCAATGTGTTTGGTTCTTGAGTGAGATACAGGGTTCTTCGAGATGTTTATTGCACTTGTGTTGTCACAGTTAATCAAAACATGCTTAAAATCATATCCATAGTCCAAGAGACTGTGTTTCATCCACAGAATTTGTGCACAGCAACTACCAGCAGCTATATACTCTGTTTCGGCAGTGGATAGAGCTATAGAATTCTGCTTTTTACTACACCAAGATACTAAGGATTTTTCTAATAAATGACATGTTCCTGAAGTGCTTTTTCTGTCTAATTTACAACCAGCAAATTCAGCATCTGAATAACTCATTAACTCAAAGGATTTTCCTTTTGGATAAAATAAACCAAGGTTAACAGTATGTTTGAGATACTTGAAAATTCTTTTAACAGCAAGAAAATGAGATTCTTTCGGGTTAGCTTGAAATCTTGAACACGTACATACACTGAACATAATATATGTTCGACTAGCAGTAAGATAAAGTAAACTACCAATCATACCCCTATAATTGGTTTGATCCACTGGTTTCCCAGTTTCATATGTATCCAATTTACAGATTGTACTCATAGGAGTTTCACTCTCCTTAATACTATCCAAACCAAAACGTTTTAAAAGATCCTTTGTATATTTACTTTGATTCAAAATAATACCATTTTCATTTTGAAATACTTGAAATCCAAGAAAGTATTTAAGTTCTCCCATTAAAATAATTTCAAATTCATTTTGCATACTTTTTGAAAAATCAGTACATAAAGAATGTTTAGACGATCCAAAAATAATATCATCAACATAGATTTATACAACTAAAACATCTTTAGAAATTATTTTAATAAAAAGATTTGGATCAACAATCCCTTTAGTAAAACTTTTTGAAATAAGAAAGTTGTTGAGTCTATCATACCAAGCTCTTGGAGCTTGTTTTAAGCCATATAAAGCTTTAGAAAGTTTAAAAACTTGATTTGGAAAATGGGGGTTTGTAAATCCAGGAGGTTGTTCTACAAAAACATCTTCAATTATAAAACCATTTAGAAATGCACTTTTTACATCCATTTGATATAACTTGAAATTTAGATGTGTAGCATATGCAAGTAAAATCCTAATGGCTTCTAGTCTAGCTACAGGTGCAAAGGTCTCCTCATAGTCTATGCCTTCTTCTTGACTATATCCTTGTGTAACTAGCCTAGCTTTGTTTCTAACTATGTTTCCTGATTCATCAACTTTATTTCTAAAAACCCATTCAGTGCCTATTGTTAGTGTGTCCTTAGGTCTGTCAACCAATTCCCAGACTTTGTTTCTTTCAAATTGATTTAACTCTTCTTACATAGCCATTACCCAGAATTCATCAACGATAGCATCATTAATATTTTTGGGTTCTAGTTGGGAGAGAAAAGCTTGATGTTCAACCTGATTTCTTAGAGAAGCTCTAGTCTGTGTTCCTCTATGAATATTAAAAACAATAGCAGCCAAAGGATGATTCTTTAGAATTCTTGTTGATCTAGTAAAGGTAGGACTAGAAACTTCAGGTTCAACCGAAACAGATTCTGGAAAAAGTCCAGAACTGGAAGTTTTTACAATAGGTTCTTTGGATTTATCATTAAGGTCCAGAACAGACAAATCTTCTTCAAGATTCTCATGAGAGGTTTTAGGCTCATGTGGATCGGTTTCATCGAATTTGATGTGAACAGATTCTTCCACACATTTGGATTTCTTATTGAACACTCTGTAAGCTTTACTTGAAGTAGAGTAACCCAGAAAAATTCCTTCATCACTTTTAGAAGAAAACTTGTCCAGATTATCCTTTGTGTTAAGAATAAAGACTTTGCAACCAAAAACTCTTAAGTAATTAACCTTAGCCTTCCTATTGTTCCACAACTCATATGGGGTTTTCTTAAGAACAGGTCTGATCAAGACTCTATTGATAACATAGCAAGCTGTATTTACAGCTTCAGCCCAAAAGTAAATAGGCAGTTCATATTCATTGAGCATGATTCTAGCTATTTCTTGAAGGGTTCGGTTTCTCCTTTCTACTACGCCATTCTGCTGAGGTGTCCTAGGAGCTGAAAAGTTATGAGTGTAGCCATTGTGTAAGTAATAAGATTCAAAGTCTTGATTTTCAAAATCACGGCCATGATCACTTCTCAGGGTCTTAATTTTGAGTCCACTAAGATTTTCTACAGACTTGGAGTATTTAACAAAGTAAGAATAAGCTTCACTTTTGTGAGCTAAGAAATATACCCAAGTATATCTAGAGAAGTCATCTACTAGAACATAGACATAGTGCTTCCCATTTAAACTAGAAACACTTGATAGTCAAAACAAATCCATGTGAACCAACTCAAGTGGTTGAGAAGTTGAGACTTCTTTCTTTGATTTAAAAGAAACTTTGTGTTGTTTTCCCTTTTGATAGGGATTACACACTTTGTCATTTGGGAATTCTAAATTAGGTAAGTCTCTAACTAAGTTTTTCCTAGCCAGTTTTCTAAGTGAGTGAATGTTGCAGTGTCCTAACCTTCTGTTCCATAGCCAAGATTCTTTATGAAAAGCATTCAAACAAGGAATATTTTTTTTAGCTAAAGAATTTAAATCAACACCATAAACATTTTCATTCCTTAGAGCAGAAAATACTAAAGCATTTTTGGAGTTAAAAACATCACAGGAATCATTTTCAAACTTGACATTTAAACCATCATCACATAATTGAGATATACTAAGCAAGTTATATTTAAGTCCATCAATGGATAAAACTTTAGAAATTAATACTGAGTCAGTGTTACCAATCTGTCCTAGGCCGATGATTTTTCCTTTAGAGTTGTCACCAAAGGTGACATGACCTCCATCAACCTTTATTAAGCTCTTGAAGAAAGAAAAATCTCCATTCATGTGTCTTGAGCACCCACTGTCTAAATACCATATCTTCTTGTGACAGCTCTTCAAGCAGGTCTCCTACAAAATAGATTTAAACAGGAAATGAATTTGGTACCCAGATTTTCTTGGGTCCATATAGGTTAGCAATCCGGGCTTTAGGTACCCAGATTTGTTTTATTGGTTTCATACAATTAACAGAAGTAACAGATTTTGAAAGATAAACTTTATTTGGTCTATAACCCTATGAATATCCTGTTGAAGCATATGAATTTCCAAAACTGGAACTAGCAATATTTTTTTCAGACTTAGGAATAAATCGGGTTCTGGTGAACTGTCTCTGTCCAGGTTGGTATCCTAAACCAGTAGCATATCTACGTGCAACTTTCTTTCCTAGAATTTGAGTTAGAGCATCCTTTCCATTTGTGAATTTTTCTAAGTCCTTTCTGAGTTGCTCATTTGACAGTTTCAGTTCTGTATTTTCCTTTAATAGTTGAGCATTCTTTTCCTTTTATATATCAAGATCATATTTATGCTTAACACTTAAAACATATTGTTTCTTTAAACCTTTGTATTTGTCTTTAAGCTCATTACAGGTTTCTTCTAACATATCACAGTATTCAAATAGTTCAGATTTTGACATGTTTTCCGAATCAGAATCATCTCCAGAATAATATGAATTTCAAATAGGAGTGTCAGATGTTACCTCAGAAGTATTTTTCATGAAACACATGTTGGCTCGATTCCTTTCAGAGTCCGAAGATTCGGCTTCACTTGTGCTGTCTTCTGAAGCACTCCAAGTATCCTTCATGGATTTCTTGTACTTCTTGTCTTTGTAATCATATTTCTTTTTGAATTTTAACTTTGGACAGTCTACTTTGATATGTCCTTTTTGCTTGCATTTGTAGCAGACAACTTCATCAGTCCTGTCAGCTTTCTTCAAATCCTTTTTCCATTTGCCTTGTTGATCATACTTTCCTTTGTAATTTTTTTCCCTAAATAATTTCTTTTTCCTATAAAACTTCTTGAATCTCCTGGATATCTGAGCCATTTCTGCATCACTGTCATACTTTGAGTTTTCACTTGTTTAACTCTCATCCTCCATTTGTATTTTCTCCTTCTCCTTACTCTTCAAAGAAGTAGACTTGAAAGCTACAGATTTTCTTTTCAGTTCATCATCTTCCTCTTTGTTTACCTTGAGCTCTTATTCATACATCATCAATTTGACAATAATTTCTTTGACAGGTAGAGCAGCAATGTCACATGATTCTCTGATTGAGACAGATGTGCCTCTCCATCGGTCTGGTAGACATCTCAAGATTCTCATAATTTGTTCCTTTGGTGGAACAGCTTTTCTAAGTGAATTCATCATGTTGACAATCTCATTAAACCTGAGATACATGTCAAAAATAGGTTCATCAGAATTCATTTTAAAATTATCATACTTAATAGTATAAGTGTTCAATCTCATTTCTTTAACATTATTTGTTCCTTCATGAGAAACAACCAAGGTATCCCAAATTTCAAAAGCAGTTTTGCATGTAGAAATTCTGTTGAATTCTTCATCTCCTAGAGCACAGTACAGAGCATTCATAGCTTTATAATTATTATTGTAAGCAGTCTTTGTAGGTTCATCCCAAGTAGATCTATCAGTAGTGGGAATTTTGTATTCAGATTCAATAGCAGTCCAAATATCAAAACTCATGCTTTCTAGATGAATTTTCATTTTATGTTTCCACTGAGCATAGTTATTTCCATTAAAGAAAGGTGGCCGGTTAGTAACAGCACCCTCAATTCTATTATCCATTATAAACAAAATTTAAAGAGATAAAAATTTAGAAATAACAGAAATTTTAAGAACTTTAAAATACAACTAAAATCACAGTTGAAAAGCAGAGAGTAAATAGAAAATTTTTGCAAAACACACAACCACCTTTGATACCAAATGTTGGTCGGAGTGGACACTCAAGAGGGGGTGAATTGAGTTCCAATTAAAATTTCGGCTAAAAACAATTTCTATAAAAATCCCCCAATTTCAAAAACAAATTAAACTGTAGTGAATTTATACAGATTATAAAGGTTCAATTAGTTTCTCAAAGATTGATTAATTCTTAGTTAACTTAATCTTATGATTAAATTAACTTTTGAAACTAACTTACTAGTTTATAATAAATATAAACACTTGCGAGTTTAACTATAAAAGTAGCTTTGAAAATAAATTATATTTCAAAGTAATAGCAGCGGAATATGAAATAAATGTATATAGTATGGATATAGATTTTAACTAAAAACACAAGAGTTAACCAAGAGGTTCAGTCTCAAGCCGAGACTTAGTCCTCTCAAAATTTATATAAAGTGATCCACACCCTGGATCTGGGTTAACAACAGTGATCAAACTGTTCAGGTCAAGAGATCTCTGCCACAGTTATACGTGGGATAACAAACAATAGCTCAAAGATGTCCATGTCACACTCGACCTCTACCACTATCCACGGTGGGAAATAAAGGATGTAAAGATTGTGAGTGAGGATTTACAAATCCTCCAGTTAAGGTTCAGGAGACAGTGTGTGTGTAATAATTAACAGGCTACACACACTATTCGTAATGCAAATACTAAATCACATAGAGAAAGATATAGAGTTTATAATGGCTCTAGTGATTGCAGTGCAGCTCTGGACTCCTCTGGATTTGATCAGAAATGGTTCTGAGCCCTTCTCTAGTATTTGACTGAAAAACAGAGTATCATTTCTTCTTTCCGTGCTTCCAGGTTCAGCTTGGTTATCAGCTCAGAAAGTGAAGTGTTCTGTGTAGTTCTTCTTTAGCATAGATTTCTCGATGTATGCTCTGTGTTCTGGAGTCTGGTAGTAGTAGTCTTGTGAGTGCAAGTTCTCCAGTTTTTCTTGGCACATTTTGAGCTTGATCGCAAGTGTGTTATGTGTGCTCAATCTCTTCAAGTCTCTTGTCTTTATTCACTGATACATACATATTGTCTTTTATACCTTTTTTCTAAGAAGAAGGAATGATTATCCTTTTCAATCGTACTTGGTATGGTTTCCTGAAATGGAAACAGAAATCATTTAATAACATTAAATGCATCAAAAGTAACAAATGTAGCTGTTAGTGTAATAAAAAATTAGTGTCGAGGATATAGGATTTGACTCTGCAGTTAATTATAGGTAGTCGTTTGTTTGTAGATGTGTATGGTTGACTCTGTGTAGGATCTTCCATCGGTAGCTATTCAAACTCTTATCGGTTTATCGGTAGCTCGATGAACTTAGTTCCATCGGTTTCTCTGGCTCTTATCGGTATCTCTTATCGGTAGCTCTTATCGGTAGCTCTTATCGGTAGCTCTTATCGGTAGCTCTTATCGGTAGCTCGATGAACTTAGTTCCATCGGTTACTCTTGGCTGTCGGTAGCTCTATGCATCAGTAGCTATCTGGCTATTATGCATATCGATAGCTCTCTGTCTATCGGTAGCTCTGGCTGTCGGTAGCTATCTGTCTATCGGTAGCTCTGGCTTTCGGTAGCTCTGTGTCTATCGGTAGCTCTGGCTGTCGGTAGCTATCTGTCTATCGGTAGCTCTTGCTGTCGGTATCTATCCGTCTATCGGTAGCTCTGTTCAGGTCAGTGATACTTGCACTTGACTGTCTTATGCAAAACACATATAATTCACTTAGAATCATTTCAAAACTTATATAAACATGGAAAATCAAGATTAACATAAATCAGAAATTATTTTAACATTATTATTAACTTGATCATCGATTGGAAAGAATTAAAGTGTAGATCAACAGTAATTGTGAATATCATAATATATGAACACATAATTGGGATTGTCAAAACATATGAATACAATATTGGGATTGTCAAAACATATGAATACAAGATTGGGATTATCAAAACAGGTGAGGTCAACAAAATGTTTTTCAAAATGATTATGTGTGTAAATGGGGATGGATGTTGAAATGGGGAGTGGGGGGAGAGAGGGGCATGGAATATGGGGGTAACGATAGTTGTGAGGTGTTGGAACGATAAGAGAGGGAAGACGTTATTAAAACGAAAGGATAAGACAAGGAAAATATATATACATATCGTATATAAACATTGAAACATAAAAATAATTATATGTTATATATTTGTTTAAAAAATATGTATATGTATCTGTTATATAGTTATTTATACATTAGAATTCATATGTTATATATACATGATATATAAATATGTCAAAAATATATATATTAACATATATATTCTTTTGTTAATTATATATATATATATATATATATTGAAAAATATATATGATAATATATATATGTTATAAATATATATGTTATATATTTGTTATATATATATTAAAATATATATATGTTAGTGTATGTGTGTGTGTGTGTGTTGAAATATATTTATATACACTATAAATATATATATATATATATATATATATTTTATAAGTTATATACATGTTAAAATATTTGTTAAAATATATAATATTTACATTATATATATGTTAATATATATTTATGTGTTATATATATGTTATAATATATATATTTGTGCACAAAAATATATATAAGTACATATATACACACATGTAGGAACTAAGTAAAGTGATAAAGAAATCAAATATGCATGCATGCGCATGCACGCACACACACACACATATGTGAAGGTGTTTGACATGTAAGGAGAATTAATATTTTGTTATGTATAAGTTTGTGTTTTACTTTTTTTATAATCTTGGTTTATCATTTCCAATGTTGATTTTTCATGTAATAAAACCTATCATTTAATTTATTAAAAGTTCTATTATTTATTTAATTATCAATAAAAAATTTTGAAATTAATGTCACCCAAAATTAGTTGGATTTAATAGAAAAATAATTATAATTTGACCCTTAACACCACCCCTCCTCTAGTAAAAATACTCACCCCTCTTCTCATTCTCCCATGCCCAATTTGAAGTTATCTCATCATACACCTTCCAAAGAGTCTCTTCCATTGTGATATCTTCAATATTGAAAAGCTTTATTGTTTTGAATTTTGTTCCCTTCATTGATAAAATTACTGTATTTATGAAGATAATTTCATTTATGAGGTGTATACATCGACTATTTGAGATATCATGTCATGAACTTTCTTTTATCCATGATATTTAAAATTTAATTTTAAGTCCTCCCTTTAAAGTGTTTTGACTAAATTCGTAAGTGATTTATTATTGATTTCCATTTTTTGAGTCATATTTTATTGTTATACACCAAATTTCTTCTACATGGTGTATATATTGTTTGGCCTAAGTTGAGTTTTGTTTATATTTGTTGTCAATATATCAATATATAAAAATGGTGAAGAAGGTGAGTAAAGTATGTAAACAACTTAATTGGTGAGAAGGTTATTGAAATCAAGATAAATGAAGGGTGTTTTCATTATTTTCAATCAAAACCACCAATTGGACTCAGTCCATCGGTGTGATTCATTGAATATGATTCATCATATTGGGTTTTTTTTCGAAAGACAGACACTACTAAATATCATATTGAGTCTGAAAATAATGTTCTAGTTGTAATGAGGAAGTGGTTCAGATCCTGAAGGGCCCTGATGAAAACTTGATAGTGATTTATTGTTTTTAAATTCAAAAAAATCATAAGTTGTATAGAGGAATTGTTATGCATGATTTATTAAATAAAGTAAGATAAGAAGTGATTTAAATCGTATTGATTTTTGTATTAGAAAGAAAGAATTTTTTGTAAGTTTGGTAAGTTAAAATACTTTCCAAAGAAAGTCAGAATATGCTACACCGATCATAAACTCTCTCAATATCATGAAGAAGTCATGATATAACTGGAGTTTTTTGGAAGAGAGTAGAATATGATGTGAATTATTCAAGATGATTCTTATTTGTGTGAGGAACACTGAACATAAGAGGATTTATATCATTGGTATGAGAATCATCGGTTTGACAATATCAGACGGCATGAAGGTGGATCTTCCTGAATTAACGAAGTTAATACCGACACTAATCCATCATAATGGATTCTGAAAATGATTCATTCTATATTGTTGGAACCATTTTTTGATCAGATGCAGAGTTATATAGGCGTTAGAATGTTTGAGAAAGTTTGGATTGGGAAATGATGATCCATCAGAAGGATTTAGAAACTGACCGACTAGATGAAAATCAATAATGTATTCAACCATTATCATCTGGTTGAATGATATTTCGGTTGGTTCAAGAACAAAATAACAAAATTAGTGGTTTTATTAGAAGTTTTTCTGACTCATCAAAATGGGGGTGATATTGATTCATCAAAAAATGATTGGCACCGATCTATCAGAGTGATGAAGATAATGATCCAGCAAATTCATGATGACACTGATAAAGTCATCAGATGATGAACATCATCCAATGTTGTATAATCAATCTGAGGAATTAATTAAAAGTAAACATACTTTGATGACACATATAATTTGAGCTTGTTGACAAATTATTGATGAATTATTTTTTTTAATTCTAAAAAATTCTATCAATGTTTTAACAAGTGTATTTTTGGTTGATACAAAGAATTTGTATGATAAGACATTCGGTGTTTACAAAAGGTCATCTTAATGGGCCATCATTAGTTTTGTACATGTCTTCATCATAATGAATAGTTAGACTAAAGAAAGTCTGTAAACTTGAGGAAATCATAATATTTGAGTGGATTAAATAAGATTATAAAAGCTCCCAAAAGTATTGAGAAGAGGAGAATAAGAAAAAATGAATACTTAAATGAAAAAGAAAACCTATAATTATGAATTTCATTGAGCAGGAAGTGAAATTAGTTTTCCTACCTTTTCCATTCTGGGGAGCCTATAAATGTATAGCTCAGTACAGTTGTACTTTCCCAACCTGAACTATTCATGTGTGCTATATCTCTAAAAATAGAGGAACAAGTATTGATATTGCGATCAAACTATTTGTTTTTCAGGTTGATACTGAGGAAGTTCCATTCGAACGAGATCAATCAAAGTGAGGTTCAATCCGACTGTCGAAGAAAGTTCCAACAAATGATGTTCAATCAAAGTGATCCCATCGACATGACACCCATCAGAGAAAGGTTCATTATACCAAGTTCCATCAAATTCAATAATTTTTAGATTCCAATTGAGTTTGTACTCAATTGAAGAATGAAGAGTATAAGTATAATCAGATTGAGTCCAATCATTTAGAGACCATTGGACATAGGTTACTGTACTAAGGTAGACCACACTAACTTTTTATGAATTTTTTTACTAGATAATGTTTCAAGACCAACAAGTTACTTAGAGAATTTTTTAAGCCCTTGAATATTATATCTAGGTAAAGTTTGATTCTTCTTTCTTATGGAGGAAGTGAAGAAATTTCTAAAGTGAATCAGAAATGAAGAAGAAAAATGAATCTTGTAACTGTGGATTCATACTAGTTTCTGAAAAGGCATATCTTTCTAGGGTGTATAACTAACTATGATAAAATGGATATGAAAAGGATAGTTGGGTGCCATATCCAAATATAGTAAGAAATATGCTACTGGGTTTGTAGAATTATTCGCTGCTTGTACCTTTGTATTCCTAAAAGAAGTTAGTGAATGAATACATAGTGGTCAGACTATCCAACATGTAAAGGAGTAGGTATTTGTACCAAACCTTGTAAATATCATGTTCTTCTTTATCTTTATATTTTTTTCATATGAAAGGTGAGGTTGAGAGGTTATACTAGAGTGGATCATACCTTAAAAATTTTATAGGTTAAGAAATTTTACTAAACATGTTAGGAAAAATTATTATAAAATAAAAGGAACCACTTATTCACCCCTATCAGTGGTCTCAATCTTATTTGGGAAAAATAATTGGTATCAAAGCCAAGTTCATTCTAAAATATCCATCTATATTAATGGATAATTTCAATTTCGTGAACTATAAATGGATTCTAGTTTTTAATGGTAATAAATATCATATCTGTAATGATAGAATGCTGCCATATCTTATGTATCTTGGGTATGATGTTTTGGAATCTACTAAAAATGAATTTCCTCTCTATATTTAAAATTATCCTCTTATTGATGCTGATAATAAAAATCTCGATTATTATGGAAGAGATAAAAATGATTTACTCTCATCACTAATTGAAAGTTATTTTTTTAGAGAAAAGGGTGTTGGAACAACCAAAGGAATCTGGAATAAGTTGAAGAACATTTAGTAAGGCAATATAAAGGTGAAGAAGAAATAGTTATATATATGGAGGGTGAAGTATGAAGATCTAAAAATATCTGAATATGAATTTTTTGGTGATTTCATTATAAATGTGAATGATATTGTTAGAAACATAAGAGGTCTTGGTGGAAAGTTGTAAGATTCAACTGTTATTGAAAAGATCGTGAGAATTATTCAGGATAAGTTTCATGTAAAAATTTTATCTTTGGAAGATAGAGATCTTGAAACTCTATCTTTGGATGATCTACATAGTACTCTTGTTACTTATGAAATGAGAATATATAAGGTTATGAAAAGTAAAGAAAAGTTTTATCAATAAATGGCCATTAAATCATTGTTTAAAGGAAAAAAGATAATGAAATTAAAGAAGAATCAAGTGATTTTAAAGAAGAGGAAGAATTTAAAGATTTCCATACAATCGTTTCCCTCCTTTCTAAGAAATATAATAAGGGAAAATGGAAAATAAAAACCCTAAAATTTGGGAATTCGGAAGGGAAATGAGATTTTTCATAGACTTTTCCTAGGAAGAAAGTTAATGAATATGATTCAAACGAAAATAATGAGAAACCCTAGAAAAAAAATTGATGAAACATAGGGAAATATTTACTTATAATAATAAGAATAAAAGTTATCTAAGAAGAATAAAGAATAATTACTCTTAAATTGGTGATCAATCAGATCATCAACTAAAATTGATTAATCTAGTTAGAAATGGATGTAATTATTCAAAAGACAATTATTATAATTAAGAAATTATAGAAATGGAATGAATTCTCAAAGAGAATTTGAAAAAATAATTTGAGAAGATTACTTAACTCAACTGAATAAAGAATGAATCTGATGAAATATATTGACAAAATAACTTTTTTGATAATATAGACTAGGTGATGAAACAAGATAAAAATCTCTGTGTTATTAGATCATGGAATATAAAGATTTGTGATCTTGAAATAAAACTGAAAATCAATGAAGAAATGTAATCTATAAATGAGAACCTAGAAATGAAATAATCTATACTTGTTAAAGAAATTAAGCAGAAAAAATTGAATATAGATGAATCTGAAAAGATGACAAATGTTATGAAATTTAGTCTTACTGAGTAATAAGATGAGTTTTTTAAAACATATTCAATTCCTCTTAAAAACAATTTTATATATTAAATATAAAAGAAAACTTCACTAGGTAAGTTTATGTTAAATGAGAAACTTCTAAATAAAGTGATAATTAAGGTTTACAAAAGTAGGTTTTTGAGAAAACATCATTCACCAACCAAGATAGGAACTCTTCAAGAATGTATCCTTCTGAGAAAATTGGTCCATAATTATTAAAGAAACAACAACAATAATGATCATATTAGTATTACTATGAGTCAGAAAGATGAATATTCATAGGTCACTGTTGGTGTTGTGGAATTGTTGGAAACGAGTTGTATTCATGTTGGTACAACATGTCCCTTCCAGGGAATATTTATGAATCAAGGGTGAGATTCGATAAGAAAATAAGATCAATGTTTTCAAAAAATTATTTGGAATAGAAAATGGAAACTCAGGAGATGAAGAAAGATGAGTTTGTTAATAAAGTTGATAAAAAAAATATTGAGTCTGAAAAGAATGTGTTCTTAGTTATTTTTCCATAACAAGTTTACATGAATGGAGAATTGTAATATATAAAAAAATCAACTAAATCAAAGGGAAATAAAATGATTTCTTAAGATGTAAGGAAAGTTGATAAAAATATATCAATAGATTTTGGTTTTAAAATTCAGAAAAGTTTTAAGAGATGTGGGAAAGAATGGAATGTTACTAATTTTTTTATTATACTTCCAAAAAAGAGAAAGACATGAAAGAATTGTTACAAACTCACTGAAAAAAAAATGTTACTAAAAAGGAAAATAAATTTACATCCTTATCATAAGAGTCCATAGATGAAAATATACTAGTTAAAAATATGAAAAGGATTAAAAGATGAAAGAAAATACATCCAATGTAAAATCCAAGAAGAAGAATAAAAATACAAAAAATGAGAGAGGACTCTCAGTTTGAATGATACTTCTAAGAAAAAATGAGGATAATATTTATTCCCAAAAAAACTTTATTTGTACTAACATACAGGGAATTTAAGGAGTTTAATTAAAAAAGTTGAGAAATGAGTCTCTTACAATTCCTACAAAAGAATGCAATGAGGTTAAAAAATATGAGTTTTTGAATGTTTTGTTTATACACATGATCTTTTTGATATGTCTGTTGAGATGGGTGAAGTTTATTCTTATCATAAAAAATCTTTTCAAAATTTCCCCAAAAATTTGAATGTTGAGGGAAACATTAAAATGTATTACATGAAAGTTGTGTTATGGACTACATTGATAACCTTGATTATGCACTCTTGTTCTCTACACCGAGATTTCCTTTATAGACATAGAGTTTTTTAGTTAAAGGATATCTATTAAGAAACTCATGTGATACTTATGTTCTCCTGAAGAAGAGTTTCATGTTTTTTAGATGAGAAGTTTCAACCCATGGCTATGAGATCATTGTTCAATAAGGGGGAAACGTTTCATGATGGCCCCTTTGAATTTTATTGTCAATAAGGGGAAAATAAAATAAAAAGGTGGGATATAAGAAATAAGGGGATCAAGAAAGGAATGGGGATAATAAAAAGTGATAAAATAAAACAAGTGGTATTGTTTTTAAGTGTGTATTGATAAAAAACACAAAGGGGGATGCTTTTATGACCAAGTTGTTTTTTATTGTATTTTTTGTCAATATAGAAATATATAAAAATGATGAATAAAGTGAATAAATTATGTAAGAAAATTACCTACTGAGAAGGTGATGGAAATCTAGATAAATGAAGGGTGCTTTCAATATTCACAATGAGAACCACCCATCGGACTAAGTCCATCAGCATGAGTCATTCATTATGATTCATCAGATTGGGTTTTTTGATAGAAAGATGGAAGCTGTAAAAAATCATATTGAGTCTGAAAAGAAAGTCATGATTTTAATGAGGAAGTGATACAGAGTCTAAATGGACCTAATGAAAACTTGAATATTCTTTACTATTTTGCAATTCACAAAAATCATAGTTTGTATGGAGACCTTATGATACAATATTTATGAACGAAAGGAGGAGAACAAGTGATTGAAACTATAATAAAGTTTAGATTAGAAAGAAAGAAGTTGCTAAAAATTTGGGAATCTATAATACTTTCCAATGAATTTAGGATGATGTTATGCCAATATTAAACATTCTCAACATCATGAATAAGTTATGATATAATTTGGAGTTTTTGGAAGAGAAAAGATTAAGATGTGAAGTATTCTGTATGCTGCTTATTGGTGGAAGGAACACCAGACACAGAAAGACATAGAACATCGATATGAGAATCATCAATGTGACAATATCAAAAGCCTAGAAGATTACTCTTGATAAATTAAATAAGTTACTACCTGCACTGATTCATTGTATTATATTCTAACACTGATTCATTCTACATTTGTTATACCATTTTTGTATCAGATGTATAGTTATATCGGAGGCTGAATGTTTGAGAAAGTTTGGATTAAGAAATGATGATCTGTCTGAAGGATTTAGAGACCCATCAACCAGATAAATATCAGTAATGTAGTCAACCATTTTTATTTTGTTGAATTGTATTTTTATTGGATCAAGAGAAAATGGAAAAAAATAGTGACTATTTTTTCGAGAAGTGGTATCGACTCATCAGAATGGTTGTGGTACCGATTCATTGGATAATGCTTTCCATTTATCTATCGATGTCAAGTATATAATGTTCCATCTGATGCCTAATGACTCTAATAAAGTCATCATATGATGAAAAAAATCGGACATAGGATCATCAGTCTAAGGAATTGAAGAAATGGATAAATACTTTGATGAAACTTCTAGTGTGAGCTTACTGCCAAAGTATTGAAGAAGGATGTTCTTGAATTCAATATAATTTTCTCAATGTTTTAATAATTTTTTTTCAGTTGAAAAAAACTATTTTTATGAGAAGAATTTGAATGTTTACAAAATTTTATCATAATGGGACATCATCAGTTTTCATATGTCTTCATCGTAATGAAGAATAATAAAGAACAATCAAACTAAATAATGTTTGTAAACTTGAACAAGTCAAAATATTTGAGTAGATTCGAGAAGATTTGGGAAGCTTGAATAATTAAAAGGTGATGAATTAAGTGAATGATAAACATAGGAATTGTGAATTCCATTTATCGGGAAGGGAAATTTGTTTTCCCAAATTTTCTATTCTAGGGTGCCTATAAAAGTAGTGCTCAGTACATTTTCACTTTTCCAACTGGATTTGTTCATGTCCACTATAGCTCTAACAATTGTTGAACATGTATTGAGATTATTATGAAACTGCTTATATTTCAGGTTGATGTTGAGGAAGTTCAATCAGAATGAGATCAATCAGAGTGAGGTTTTATCTTACTATCAAAGTAAGTCCATCGAAGTAAAACCATTTGTACGAAATTTATTGGAGCAAGGTTCATTGGACTGAGTTCAATTAGATGAAGGAATTGTGAGATTCTAATCGAGTTTCTACTCAATTGATTATGAAAGAGAATAATGATAATAGGACTGAGGACGATTGGATGGAGACCACCAGATATAGGGTATTGGGATGAGGCAGATCAGACCGAATTTTTCTGTGGAATTTTTATGGCTAGAGTTTCTGAAGAATATTTCAAGAATAAAAATTTCATTAGATAATTTTTTAATTCGATGAATATTGTATTTAGGTAAAGTTTTATTTATCTTACTTTTTTAGGAAGTGAAGAACTTTATAAAGTGTATCAAAAACGAAGAAGGAAATTGAAGCTTGTAACTCTCGATAATTACCAGTTTATGAAAAGTCTTGTCTTACTAGGGTGTATAACCAGCTATAGGAAAGTGGATGTGAAAGGTATTGGATTTGGTGGCCTATAACCAACTAATTTGTACTTTATTCATTAATAAAATCATTATCACATCTTAATTGTTCTTCTGCGTGACAATGCATGTGATAATGTCCTAAGGATAGTTGTTGCATTAAAGGGTCATAGAAGATCCCTTCTATGATGAGAACTTGGAAGTGCCATAACACTGTTCTTGAATATATGTTCTTTGGTCAGATGATGTCAATTGAGGGACACAAATAATACAGTCCATTAGGGGTGAGGACTCATAAAACTTTGAGACACCTTCTCATGGTGTGCGCCCTTGGTAATATTCAGGAGGATATTATGAGAACGATACCCGCCAATAGGAAATCCAAATTTCATAGTGTCATTGGATGTTCCTATCTGCCGATGTGTGTATTAGTCCTTAGACTTTAAGATTATTATTAATGGGTATTATAACTCACACACTTAGATGTTTTGATGAAAACTATGATGACACACTATTTGCAGCGAGGTAGGATATGTTGGGTGCGTCACAAGTAATACTGCATTAATAGATAATGTGAGAAAGGATTTTTCCCTTCTGTTCCATAATGGAAGTAGATATCTCAGGCCCTTTGATGGAATTGATATATCCTAAGTAAATACATGGCCATGGTAAGGAATGGGAAAGTTCAATTCTGGAAAGTCAAAGAAAGAATGATCGAGCACATGGGTTGATGGCACTATCATGCAACCCGCTTGATTAGAGATATTGAGACAAAGGGATTATATTACACGGTAAGCATTCGTATGAGGTGACACATCATTGCGACATTAACTTATTTCTCTATGGGTGCCTTGGCGTGTTTCTAGACTCTAACCTTGGACTTTAGGCAGGCTCCGCCTAATGCCACTGAGAAAGGGGCCTACAGGGTCACACACTAAGTGTGTCCATGTATCTCAGTTAAATATTAATTTAAAAAGTTAAATAATTATTATTCCCGACTATGGTTTAATAATTATTTAAGGATGCCTGATCGCATTTATTTTGACACTAGTTATTCGAGAGAATATATTTTGGCCGAAATAATATATTTATTAGCGAGTAATGCAGTTACATTTATTTAAGAAATAAATAGCCATTACTCAAGGTATAATAAATGTGGTGGAGGAAATAAAGAGAAAGTGGAAAATAAAAGTACACACCATGTATATTAAATATACACGCCCTGTAGTTTTATGTAAAACGAGTACACGCTGTGTATTAATGATTACACGCTGTGTAGTTTTTTTAGGCGGGGTTTTGAGGATATAATATTGTTTTATTAAATGATATTTATTATAATCAGCATGGGTGCATGTCAAGAAATTAATAATTTGACATGAGGGTTTTCAATAAGATTTAATGAAATAAATAAAATGCGTAACACATTTATTTATTGTCATAAATCTATAACCTCAAACCTGATTATAAATATCTTCACAACCCCAACACTTTTCCAAGGAGAATCGTTGTGTACAACAATTCTAGAGAATTCTTTCAAGGTTGAAATAACTCCTTCCTCTAAGAACGCTCTCAAGACCGAGAGACCAAGGCGATTGAAGGAGGACATCGCAAGCGAAGGTTCTTCCACGCTAGCACCTGGAGATCCCTTCGGCGATGTCCGGAGATACGTGGCACATGTGTGGATCACCACTATAGGATTCCTACACTTGGATTATATGACGCAACGACGGATCACACAAACTTGACCGGAGACATCAACGAAGAAAGAATTCCACCATGGTTATTCTTGTGAATTAATTAAATTAATTATAACCAATATATGATGATCCTATCTATGTGGTTTCAGGATTCCCTCTTAAGTTTTTCATTCTTCATTCCATTCTGAAGATTCGGTGTTTTACATCTTGAGGGATCTCGGATTGAACGTTGTTTAAATGTTAAAATGAAAGTTGGGAACTCCTTACAACGTGCTTCAGCTATGGTCGGAACCTACAAGTTTTATTAGAGGGGTCATATCATTGATTATAATTATTTAGTTTTTCGTTGGTGATTTATGCATTAAATAATTTAGTTGTTTCAATTCAAGTTAATCGTTCTTTAAATATGAATCACGAGATCTGTTCCTCCTCTATCGTTTCTTGTTCACCATACAGAAACGTTCTTTTATTTTAATTTTTGATTAAAATAAAATAGAGGATCTCATCCGGAGGAGCCAAACGTTTCTGGTCCTACAACACCAGAATACAAGGCGTGTATTCGGAAGTACACACTGTGTAGTCTAGGTTCAATGTATTGACTGATTCGCCAAATTAGGTCGTGTATTGGAGTATACCTATGTCATTTAAGACATCAAGTGTTGACCAGAAACAAGTGGCACATGGTTTTTGGATTACACGTCGTGTGGTCCAACTGAACACGACTTGTAGTCCCTTCGGGTTAGGGTTGGACCGTGTACCCCATACACGGTTTGCCCGTCTGGAAACCATGTATCACGGAAACTACACGGCATGTGTCCCACTGAACACGCCATGTACTCCAAAAATTTCCTAAGTACATTAACACGCTGTATCCCCGGGCGTATACTTCAGATGAACGATGAAGAAAAGGTACACGCCGTTTAGTCGAAACTACACGCCGTGTACTCACCCAAATTACGCAGATTTATTAAAATTTATTATTATATTATACAAACCCTTGAGGCGTATACCATAGTGAAGTCATAAAGCTGAGGCACAACACGTAATAGGTGTTTTATATATATATGTGTTTAATTTAACATCTGCATAATAAATGGGAATTCACCGGGTTGCCTCCAAGGTACAATTTACATACAAGGATAATTTTAAATGAATTTATTTGTTTAAAATTATGATGGATGAGAATATCAAGGAAATTCAGAAAAGGATTTAAGATAAAAGGATTGATTGATTAAAGACAATTAATTGATTCGAGTGTGATTTATCTTAAACAAGAACGATTAAAGAATTGAATGCTAGTTTTATTTATGTGTAAATATCATTGCATGTATGGATGATCATTATCTAGACCAAGACCTTTGTATGTGAATGGTTTCCTTTTAATTTATTTATTTAAATTAAATTTGTTGGCCTGCGAGCCTTCTCCTCATTAATATGTAGGGCCTGCACGCCCAAGGACTCTTTTATGTAAAAATCCATTTTTACCCCCTCACCTGCATGTGAGATAAATACATATGTAATGGATGGAGCTCCCAATCTAGTAGAGGTGGCTCAAGTCAAGAGCAAAGGCGAAACCAATCCAAGGAGATACAAAGGTGGACAGGTGGAAAGCTGTAAACATGAACCCGAAAGGTTCAAGGTGTTTCCCCCCAAGGTCTTAGGTTAGTTTATCAACCACTAGATAAACTAACCAATAGAAAATCTCATGATCATACCATTTATTTTATTTCCGTTAGTTTCATGGTTTATTTATTGTGGGTGTTTTGTCACGATCACACAATTAATGAATTAAACGAGCATGCAATATATAACTAAAATAAAACCGGCTTATACGTAAATATTATCTTAGACATGGTTAATCACTTAAGTCTATCCCACTTAATATTAAAAAGCATGTAATAAAAGATAATAAATTTGAAATTTATGTATAAGGATAAAATCCCTCAAAGAAATATTAAGTCGGTATAGCCTTCCATAATCTTGGTTTGAATCGAACCATAGTTCAAAGTTCTTGAACAACCCTAGTTGGGGTGCTTTCAATTATCGGGGAATTCTAATTCAAGGTTTTGGGTTGACTCGACTTGGTTCGCATCAAGGGTTGACTACCACAGCAGGACTTGGTGTGACCAAGAGGCAAAGGTTGAGGAAATACAAAATAAAAGGATTTCAGGATTGGGGAGTCCACTCAGCGGATCAAGGAGCTACGAGTTAATGCAGTTGGCATTTGGAATGCCTACCTAAAACCCTTCAAGTTGCTTGACTAACCCTAGTTGGGGTAATGAAAAGGGAAATATGGATCCTTTCCACTAGAATATTCAGGCAACAGAATATTCTGAAGTCAATGGTGAGGGGTATTGGATTTCGATAAAATAGTGGGAGACTAATAAGTATTAATTTATTTATCCGTCTCAGCTTTTTAATAAATTACTAAACCTTTTCTCATCTTAATTTGTAGAAACGACAATAAAATGACTTCAAACATATCATTGTAAACCATACACGTGAAGGAAAACCTTCTCACCAGCACCAATTTCCAAGAGTGGCAGAGGCGTTTACACATCATCCATCGCACGAGAGGAAATTTTATGTGCTGGAAGAGCCTGTTACAGTTGCACCTAGATCGGAAATTCTGCCCTTAACTCACCAGGTAGATAAGGACATGGGGAATGACAAACTCGTAGTCCTTATGGTGAATAAGAGGAAGGACAAGGCAAAGGGTCCAAATAATTATAAATGGTCTGAAGCCCCTGAGCATCGTCCCTCCAAGAAGGGGAAGATCCAGAGGCAGGGCAAGAAACGGGAGGCAGTGTGTTTTGCATGTGGCAAGCAAGGCCACTAGAAGAGGAACTGCACCCAGAAGCATCGGGACGCTAAAGGTGCATTAGTTATCAAGTGTAATCTTTCTATTTTTACACATTGGGTATTAGATACAGCTTGTGGGGCTCACATCTATATTCAAATACAGGAACCAAGTAGATTTAAAAATATTTCTAGAGGAGAGGTGGATCTTCAAGCTGCCAATGGTGCAAGGCTAGCTGCGTTGGCTATTGGCGATTACCACCTCTCATTGGCAACTGGCATGATTTTGTTTTCACAAAACTATTATTATGTTCCTAGTGTTACCAAGAACATAATTTTTGTATCTTGTTTGGATATGGATGGATTTATTTTCAAGTTTGGAAATAAGGTTTGTCTCTTTTATAAGAACAATGTATGTTATGGTATGGCACATTTAAATAATGGTTTCTATGTATTAAATTACGAAAACCAAGTGTTGGCAGTCGATAATGAAACAAACCCACATGACTCATACATCACCCAGTTGTGGCATCACTGTCTCGGTCATGTAAATGAGAAGCACTTGACAAAGCTCTACCAAGATGGCTATTTTGACTCTACTGAGCTAAAACCACTTGATAGATGTCATGCTTGTTTACAAGTAAAAATGACCAATTTACCTTTTGGTGGACAGGGTGAAAGGGCCACAGAGCTTCTAGGATTGGTACACACAGATGTGTGTGGACCATTTACAGTAGAAGCTAGAGGTAGATATTCTTACTTCATTACTTTTACTAATGATTTGAGTAGATGTGGCTATGTCTACTTAATGAGGTATAAGTCATAGGCCTTAGAGAAATTTAAGGAATTCAAGAATGAAGTAGAGAATCATCTTGGTAAGAAGATAAAGAAACTTTGATCGGATCGAGGTAGAAAATATCTGAACCAAGAGTTCATCGATCTTCTACGGGAGTCTAGGATTCTATCTCATCTCACTCCTCCTTATACACCACAGTGGAACGGTGTTAGTGAAAGGAGAAATCGCACCTTTTTGGACATGGTGAGGTCGATGATGAGTCATGCAGATCTTCCATTATCCTTTTGGTTATATGCATTATAAACTGCAGCATACACATTAAACCAAGTACCAATTAAGGCGTAAAATGGAATTCCATCCGAGTTATGGAATGGAAGGAAACCCACTTTGTCGCACACACGTGTATAGGGATGAGAGGAATTTTTTAAGGCCTTCTCAGGAAGCAAACTAGCACCCTGGGGCACGAGGTGTATCTTTATAGGATATCCCAAGGAAACCAATGGATATTACCTATATAACCCTTCAGACAAGAAAGTGATTGTCGCCAGACAATCTGTCTTTATTGAGAGGGAGCACATCCTCAAGAAGGATAGTGGGAGAAAGATTTACTTCGACGAAGTTGATGCTCAACATACACATGAGTTGGTATAGGAAAAAGTTCCACAGGTCCTCATTGAAGAGGTTTCAGAAACACAAGTACTGTCTAGGAGCTCAAGAGAGGTAAGGGAACCAGAGAGATTTGATTTCCTAGTAACCGATAATGGTGAATCATTATTATTGGAAATTGATGAACCTCTCACCTACAAGGAAGCAGTAGAAAGCTCAGAAGATGCAAGATGGCTAGAAGCTATGAATTCTGAGATTGATTCCATATATCAGAACCAAGTTTTGGTTCTGGTCGATGAGCCAGTTGATGTAAAGTCTATTGGATGCAAATGGGTATTCAAGAGAAATATGGATATGGAAGGTCAATTTAGCACCTATAAAGCAAGGCTAGTGGCTAAAGGGTTCAGATAGCGTCAAGGAATTGACTATAATGAAACCTTCTCACCAGTTTCCATGTTTAAATCCATAATAATCATACTTGTCATAGAATCTTACCATGACTATGAGGTTTGGTAGATGGATGTCAAAACAGCATTCCTTAACGAGAACCTTCAGGAAGATGTCTATATGAAACAACCAGAAGGGTTTGTGACACCAAGTGAAGCCAAATGGGTTTTCAAGTTGCCGAAACCCATTTATGGATTAAAGCAAGCATCCAGGTCATGGAACATTCGATTTGATGAATCCATAAAGGAATTTGGGTTCAATAAGAATGAATGTGAGCCATTTGTTTATAAACAGTTTAATGGGAATGTGATCGTTATCCTAGTAGTATATGTTGATGACATATTACTTATTGGAAACTATGTACAAGTCTTATAGTCGGTTAAGGATTGGTTTAACAAGTTTTTATCCATGAAGGACTTGGGTGAATCGGCTTACATTCTAGGGATCAAGATCATTCGTGATAGATCCAAGAGGCTTCTTGGACTAGGTCAGAGTACATACATTGACTAGATACTAAATATATTTAGTATGGAACAATCCAAGAGAGGATTGGTTCTAGTGTCACATGGCCTACATCTTTCTAAGAAAATGTGTCCTCAGACACAACACAAGAAATATAGAATGAGTAAGATCCCATACGCTTCGGCTATAGGATCCATCATGTATGCCATGTTATGTACCAGGATTGATGTTTCCTATGAACTGAGAATGGTAGGAATATATCAAGAAGATCTAGAATAACATCATTGGACTGTTGTTAAGACTATCCTTAGGTATCTGAGAAGAACTAAGGATATGTTCCTGGTGTATGGAGGAGACGAGGAGCTTATCATCAGAGGGTATGTTGATGCTGGTTTTCAGACAGATCATAATGATCAGAAGTCAAAATCTGGATATGTTTTCTGTCTCAATGGAGGATCTGTGAGTTGGAAGAGTTCAGAGAAGCCAGTTGTCACCGATTCTATAGCGGAGTCCAAATATATAGTGGCTTCAGATGCAGCCAAGGAATCCATCAGGATTCAGAACTTTTTCTAGGAGCTTGGTGTGGTGCCTAGTAGTAAAGATCACATTACATTATATTGTGATAATACTGCAGTGGTGGCTCTTGAAAAAGAACCAATGTCACATCAATGGACAAAGCACATACTACGGAAGTATAACCTCTTGAAGGATTTATATCAAAGGGGTGAATTTGTAGTGAGCAGAGTGTCCATGGAAGAGAACATAGGGGACCCCATGACTAAAGGCCTATCTCAGGAGAAGCATGAATATCATGTGAGAGCTAGCGGGTTAAAGGTTGTCAGCAGCTGGCTCTAGTACAAGTGGGATTCTGTTAGAGTTGGTGGCCTAGAACCAACTACTTTGTACTTTATTCATTAATAAAATCCTTATCACATATTAATTGTTCTTCTGCATGACAATGCATATGATAATGTCCTAAGGATAGCTGTTTCATTAAAGGGTCATAGAAGATCCCTACTGTGATGAGAACCTAGAAGTGCCATAACACTGTACTTGAATATATGTTCTATGGACGGATGATGTTATTTGAGGGACAAAAATAATACAGGCCATTAGGGGTGAGGACTCATAAAACATTGAGACACCTTCTCATGGTGTGCACCCTTAGTAATATCCTAGAGGATATTATGAGAACGATACCTTCTAGTAGGAAATCCACATTTCATAGTGTCATTGGATGTTCCTATCTTCGGACGTGTGTATTGGTCCTTAGACTTTAAGATTATTATTAATGGGTATTAAAACTAACGCACTTCGATGTATTGATGAAAACTGTGACGACACACTGTTCGCAGCGAGGTAGGATACGTTGGGTGCATCACGAGTAATACCGCATTAATAGATAATTCGAGAAAGGATTTGTCCCTTCTGTTCCATAACAGAAGTAGATATATCGGTCCCTTTGATGGAATTGATATAGTCTAAGTAAATCTATGACCATGGTAAGGAATGGGCAAGTTCAATTCCAGAAAGTCAAAGAAAGAATGATCGAGCACATGTGTTGATGGCACTAGCATGCAACCCACTTGATTAGAGATATCAAGACAAAGGGATTATATTACACAGTAAGCATTCATATGAGGTGACACGTCATTGCGGCGTTAACTTCTTTCTCTATGGGTGCCTTGGCGTGTTTCAAGATGCTAACCTTAGACTTTAGGTAGGCTCTGCCTAATGCCACTGAGAAAGGGGCCTAGAGGGTCACACACTACGTGTGTCCATGCATCTCAGTTAAATATTAATTTAACAAGTTAAATAAATATTATTCCCGACTATGGTTTAATAATTATTTAAGGATGCCTGATCGCATTTATTTTGACACTAGTTATTCGAGAGAATATATTGTGGGTGAAATAATATATTTATTAGTGAGTAATGCAGTTACATTTATTTAAGAAATAATTAGCCATTACTCAAGGTCTAATAAATGTGGTAGAGGAAATAAAGATAAAGTGGAAAATAAAAATTAAATTCTGTGTATATTAAATATACACGCCGTGTAGTTTTATGGAAAATGAGTACACACTGTGTATTAATGATTAAAAACCATGTATTTTTTCCAGGTAGTATTTTGAGGATATAATATTGTTTTATTAAATGATATTTATTATAATCAGTATGGGCGCATGTCAAGGAATTAATAATTCGACATGAGGGTTTTCAATAAGAGTTAATGAAATAAATAAAATGCGTAACGTGTTTATTTATTGTCATAACTATATAACCTCAAACCTGATTATAAATATCCTCACAACCCCAACACTTTTCCAAAGATAATTGTTGTGCACAACAATTCTAGAGAATTCTTTCAAGGCCAAAAGAACTCCTTCCTTTGAGAACGCTCTCAAGACCGAGAGACCAAGGAAATCGAAGGCGGACATCGCAAGCGAAGGTTCTTCCGCGCTAGCACCCAGAGATCCCTTCGGCGACGTCTGGAGATACGTGGCACACATGTGGATCACCTCTAGAGGAATCCTACACTTGGATTCTACGACGCAACGACGGATCACACGAACGTGACCAGAGACATCAACGAAGAAAGAATTACACCAATGTAATTCTTGTGAATTAATTAAATTAATTATAACCAACATATGATGATCCTATCTCTGTGGTTCTGGGATTCCCTCTTAAGTTTTTCATTCTTCATTCCATTCAGAAGATTCAGCGTTTTACATCATGACGAATCTCGGATTGAACATTGTTTAAACGTTAAAATTAATGTTGGGAACTCCTTACAACGTGCTTCCGCTATGCTCGGAACCTACAAATAGGATAGATGGGAGTATAACCAAATATAGAAAGAAATTTAATAATGGTTTTGTATAATTGTTCACTTCTTATGCCTTTGTATTCTAGAAATAATATATTGAAAGAATCCATGTTAGGGGTACTATCGAACATGGAAAGGATTAGGTATTTGTACCAAACCTTGTAAATGTCATTTTTTGTATTCTCTTTATATTTGCTTTTATATGAAAGGTGACAATGAGAATTTATACTTTATTTGATCGTATCTTAACAAGTGTCAGAGGTTAAGAATGTGTACTAAACAAGTTAAGAAACCTTCTTATAAAAGAAATGGAACAACTGATTCACCCCCCTCTCAGTGGTATCAATCCTACTTAGGAGCAACATATACTTCCCCTTCTAAATGTTATATCATGAATCCATTATATTTCATGGTATTTTAAATTACAATTTAAATTAATTCATTCAATGGGATTTGACTTAAAACTTTCCAAGTGGTAATAGTTTCATAAGTCAATTTACTTTCATTGGGTTTTATTACTTCTACATTGTCTCTAATAAGCTAAGATTATGTGTGTGGTGACCATTGATTATTTTATTTTTTATTTACCCTTATATTGTGTGGATTTACATTTGTTACACATAATCTCTCAATTGACTAATTTTCAATACGATGATATGATCATTATATGGGTTACTCTAATTCACCCAAGTTTAATGTTCAATTGAAATTCCTTTTTTATATTGTATTTTAAGTTTCCTTTTAATATATAGAAATAATTTTAATTCCCTATTATTACCATCCATTTCAATAATTCCAAATGATATATTACTTACTCTCTCTTGTTATTGAATTTTTTAAGACTTTATAATGTTTCAAGAATATAGTAAACATAAAATCATTCTATTTTTTTGAAGTATGTGTGTGTGGTTTTCCAAGAAAATAAATCATTTTCTTGATAAAAAAATTTGATGTAGATCAGACACAAATGTACCTTGGGGTAACACCCAAAAATTCTATATTGAGATAGAATTGATCGGGAACTCGTTCACAACAACAGGCCTTACTGCACACATTGTTTGACAATCCAGAGGGATATGATTGGATGATATTCATAATATAAACATACCATTTTAAAGGTTGTATATTTTGTTACATCGGTCTCTAACCTGTGTAAAATCATGCTTCATTATTTGATTCTTGAATTAGTGGAAAACAATTTTCACCATATAAATATTTCTTATATATGGAATAATCACATAAGATATGACTCATTGAGAAATTTATTCTATGTATTTATGTTTTTTTATATCCTTGAACATTATATCAGTTAATATTTCATATATGATGGAATTAATTGAACTTTTATGTGATGGGTGGGGCTTGGAATTATGTAGCCCCTTAGTGCACTAGTAGGTATCAGGAGAAAACTAATAGAGGGCAATGAGAGTGAACTTACCCTTTATGTAAGATGTATTGGAACAAAGCCTCAGTAGTATATTTAAGTTGTCTTAAATTATGCATTTCCATCACTATGTGTTCAACTATCATTATCCAAACATTTATTCATTGTTAATTTTATCAGGGATTTATTTATTCTCTCAGTTACATTTGATTATAGAATAACTCAGTTTATTTATTCATGCCTCCATTCAATATATAATCATTTATTGACATCCAAAAAAATATTCACGATTATATTGATCATGAATTTATTTATTCTCTCAGTTTAATTTGTTACAGTAGACCTTAGTTAATTTATTAGAAGAATAATAACTTCTTCTATGAACTTTTCTATTAATGAGCATATGGACTAACACTTTATATTGTTTTTGTCTTCCCTAATAAACCTAGAAAAGTACTACATATAACAAAATGTAATTCATGGCGATTAATTATGTTTTGTTTTCTTGTTTTTTGATGATGTAATTTTCTGATGTAATGTAAAAAATTGTTATTTATCTACTTTCCTAGGGCTATGAAACTGTTGGATCCTCTATATTTATACCAATGTAATAAAACAACCATAGGCTCTAGGGTGCTGGATTCGGGGTTATTATTGTTGGTATCAAAGAATAATTTAATACAAACCTTAGGAACTAAATTTAGAAGAATGTAATTGGAAAACATAAACCATGGGATAAACCCTTAGGATATTATAGAAATATTTTTAGAAATAAAAATCAAAGGATTGTTTATCCATGAATTGAGTATAATTTAGAAAATTTATTTGGAGGTTTTAGGTGATTAGATTTTAAGCGAATATTGATACTAATGAACTTGCAATCTAAGGAATATTTTTATAAACATTATTGGGTGTCAATATTTTGTTTCTAGGAATCAGTAGAACACACCCTTAGAAAAAACATTTTTATGATTAATTAAATATAACATTTTAGTTACCTTGATTTTTTAATATCTAGAAAATGATCTATATACGTAAATGTTCTTATCTTAATTAGGAAGTAAATTTACCTTATAAAATTTAAAATTATTAGGATGAAACTTATTTAAGGCTGGGAGAATGGAACAACTCAGTTTTTCAAACATATATAATTGATTTGAGAAATAACATAATTATACAAAAAACTATATTTTATACAATTTAACTTTATATTAATATTTTATTTATCATGATAATTTAGGTTTGAATATATATATCTCTGTGCATGTGTTTCAAATATATTTTATGGAATAAAATTATTTTATATTTGACATTTATCTAGAAATATAATATTTTAATTTGAAATAAATATACCATGACATATATAATTCAGTTTCTAAAATTAAAACTAGATAATTTTGTTTTTATTATTCTATATGAAAATACTAATTTAAGAATAAATATATATAATTTAAAATATGATTATATATATAGGTTCTTATAAATATTTAGGAATATATAAGTATATATATAGAAAATATGTCAATATATATATACATGTGTAGTAAACTGAAATAATAACCACATATATATATATATATAGTATATATTATGTTTACATATACTCATTATATTATATATACTTATGTGTATTTGATAATAAATTTTAATATTATATTTATACAAGAAAAAGGGTTATAAAATGGTATTTAATATATGTATACATATATATATACACACGTAGTATATATATGTATATATATTTACTTATATTTAGTATATATATATATAGAAGGATATTAACACATTTTAATAAATATAATAATAAATTTAAATGGTATTTAATATATTGATAAACATACATATATATATATATATGAAGAATATATATGTATATATATATACTTCTATTCAATATACATATATGTATAAATATATACATATATGTATATATATATACATATATTGGAAGATATTAATTGTTTTTAATAATAATTATGAGTGTAAATGGGGAGTGGGGCATTGAAATGGGGAGAGGGGCATTGAAATGGGTGAGTGGGGAGAGAGAGGGCATTGAATATGTGAGGTATTGGAATGATAAGAGATAGAATATGTTTTAAAAAATAAAGGATAAAAAAAGATATATTAAGATATATATACTTGTGTTTATATGTTAATTATAGATATAAATATATGTTTTATGGATATATATATACATATATGTATGTATGTATGTATGCGTTAAACATCATATGTCTTATATACATGTTACATAAATATTAAAAACATCATATGTCTTATATACATGTTACATAAATATTAAAACAATTCGTGGTGGAAGGCGGTGCAGTACGCAGATGACGTGAAACCGATGAGGAAGACTAGCCACGTAGGAACAAAGATAGTACATGGAATGGATATGAAAAATGGTTCATGGGTGGCTTGTGTTTCATGGTGGCTGAAGAATTAGTATGCGGTGGAGGCTGAATCGAAGATTTGGTAAATCTTGGATTAGCGGTTTTTGTGAATATCTTTTCCTATATAATAATTTTTAATCCCAATGATTACTGTTTAATAAAAAATATCATTATAGAACATATTTATGGTCCTGAATTTCAGAAAAGTCCAAAGGAAGTTTGTGAGGGAGCGCGAAGGCTTAGGTGGTTCGCATGGAATAAATTTCACCGAAGGTTTTTGTGGAGAACTGAAAAGCGCAAAAGACTCGGTATGAGGAGGAGGAATCTCTGATACGCGAGAGAGTTAATTCCGCAAGTGGTAAGCAGAGGGGGAGCTCTGGTACACCGAACTAAAGACAGTCTATGAACAGAGAATAGTTCGCGGATAGAGGGTAGTTCATAGAGGCGGAACAAAGGCAGTGGTACGTTGAGGTGATAGTGGTTCATGGAAGTGGTAGCAGTATGCGGAAGGGTTGATCCATGTACCAAACTCAGTACTTAGTACACGAGAGGGAAGGTGGTTCATGATTTGAAAAAGGAAGCTTTTGAAAACTTTAAATCAGTTTGTGAAATTATTTTCTAGTACCTAGAAGTACTGGGGAAGGTGGAATTAATCTACAAAGGAAAACGGGACTTCAACAGAGCATCTACCAATAGTTGAGGATGCAAAAAACCATGTAAGGAACCTACATGTCCATAAATTGTGTTTGAACTAAAAGTAGATAAACTGTGTGTGGATTATTTTCCATGAGTAGTGAGCGAAGGAAGAGGAAGAAGGTGACCCTTTCCAATGGCAGTGAGTCAGAGAAAGAGGCATAGGGAGTGACCCTTGGGGATGCAGTGAAGAGAGCCTACACTTTGTAAAGGAAGTGAACCTGGGCATAGAAGATCTAGCTTGAACATTGTACTCATTATTGGCTATAAGGCTTAGTGAATTTGGTACATCATCATATCATCATTGTATGCTCCTTGGATGTAGCCTGCTAAGGGTGAACCATGTAAAAATCGTTGTGTTATGTTCATGATTTCATATATGTTCATATATTGCTACGGGAGGAAGAGAGAATTGAGTTTTTTTAACAAATAAACAAGATCCTAAGGGGAAAGGTTTTAATTTTTCATACCCTGGTTCAACCCCCCCCCCCCCCTTTCAGGGTATTTGAACTAGTGGACCTACAAATTGGTATCAAAGGGAAAGGTTGAAAGTAAGTGGTTCTCTCTCAAGGAAAAGAAATTGAGATGTTCAATCATAAAGGAATTCCGATATTTAACGGAAATAATTTTCAACTATGGAAGAATCAGATGCAACACTATTTCCGATCAATAGGTATGTATGTATTCATATCAACTATGCATGGAATATCAGCTGACATTAATAGTGGTGCTCTATCGGAAGCTGAGAAAAATGAATTGGATGTTGATGCTAAAGGAATCAATGCTTTTGGGGTAGCCATATCAAATGAAATTTATATGAAGGTGATTTCTTATAAAACATCACGTGAATTTTGGGAAAAATTATTGAATGTTTATGAAGGTGAATCAAAAGTCCAAGAAGAAAAGATGCAGGTTATATGGAACAAGTATGAGGATCTCAGAATGAATCCCAATTATACTATTGATACATTTTTTGACTAGATAAATATTATGGTGGAAGGCATGTGAGGTCTTGTAGAATTCATTGAAGAAATAAATATTGTGAAATATATGTTGAGGAAACTTCCACCGTGATTCAATTCAAAAGTTTCAATATTGGAAGACAAAGACCCAATAGATCTGACACTAGATAACCTACACAGTACCCTTGTAGCATATGAAATGAGAAACAATGATAACGATTCAGTGGAAATGGGGAAGTCTAAGGAAGTGGCATTCAAGGCCATGAAGAATCTGTCTGTTGAAGGTAGTCACGAGGAGTAAAATATGGATGATGTCCTATCATTTCTCTCCTCCAATCTTTGATGAGGAAAAGGGAAGTTCAAAGGTAAACTTCCATTTTCATGCTTTCGATGCAGAAAGATTTGGAATTTTGCAGCAAAGTTTCCTAAGAAGTTTGATGATGAAAATGAAGTAAATGATGAAATTACCCAAAAGAAGTATTCAAAAAATTAGAAAGGTAGGAGAAGTAATATGTGAAATTTCTTCAAAAAGAAGAATATTCTTTCAAAAGAGAATGAAAGTTCATATGGATCTGAGGCAGAAGAGTTGGAGGACTACAAGGATAATAAAATAGATTCTTTGGTGGTAGTTTTCAGAAACTCATTATCAAGATAAGAAATTTACAATGAAGAAGGATAAATTAAAGGATGATTTTATCTTCAGACTGAATTAGAAGCTTCCCTTCAAGAGGTATATATTTTGAGAGCTAAAATGAAGAAATATAACAAATTTGTTCGTAATGAAAAACTCTTTATGTAGAAGTAGGAAGAAGATAGTTTTGAGATGAATGTGTAAATTTAAATTATGATGTCTTCAATTATAGAATGATTTGAAAGGGTGGTTGAGTACAAAATTAAAATTTAAGAACAGAAAATTGAAATTGATAGTTTTACTAAAACTGGAAAAGATCAAATCAAGCGTATTAAACAACTAGAAGAGTAAGTCGTCAGTCTGCGATGAAAATTTGAAGACTAGGAGAAAATTCTTGGAAAGAGGATCATACATAGAACAGAGAATATGAGATTTGAGAAGAATGGTCCATCAGAACAGAAGCACAAATCCACTCAGAATGAAAAGGATGATATGGGGCTTGATCTAAAATAGAAATAAGTTATGGTTCAAGTTAGACCACAAGAACCCACTCCAATATTGAAGATTAATTTGGGTACAAAGCAGAATCAAAAAATTCAGAGAACCCAATGCATAACTAGTGGTGTATCATTGCCACATAGGAATGTACCTCACATAAGATATTATTGTTGTGGTAAGATGGGACACTCTAAAAATTTATGTTCCATAGCAAAGAGGTACCAAAGAGAATAAGGCCAACCTATGTGGTCATACAGAGCTCAAAACTACAAGTCATCATTTTATGGTCATTGTTTCAGGTGTAAAGTATTCAGACATATGACAAGATATTAGACATCAACAATTCAGAGGAATGTGCCAAGGTAGACTGAATTTTTTCCTAAGAAGTAGCCAAATGTTTCTTCAAGAGAGTTAAAAATTCAAAATTGATTTGCAACTCTGCAGGTTGAAGCTGGTATGTCATATATTGAGGAAGATCAAGATTATCATTCCATTTTGGGTATGAAATCAAAGACTTGTGTAAAAAAGTAAAGGGCCAAGTAGGACGTGGTTCCAGAAATTGCGTTCAAGGCATCAGATCACACGGTGATATGGATAATTAACTGTGGATGCAATTCCCATATGATGGGAAATAAGAATCTAGTAACCAGAATCAGGTATGATAATGAAGGTATTGTATGATTCAGTAATGATGAGGTCTTGAAAATTATTGGTTTAGAGAAATCCAAGTTTGGAAGAAAAGAAATGAGACAAGAAGATTTCTTGTTTGTTAAGGGGCTTAGTCACAACTTTCTTAGTGTTAGTCAATTGTGTGTCTCAAGACATGCCATAAGTTTTTCAAATAAATTATATATCATCTAGGTAAATGATGGTGTTTTTATTCAAAACAAATCATGACTTGTGTATAAAGGGTACTCCCAAATAGAGGGTATAGTTGTCAATGAAACATTTTCACCTGTTGCAAGACTGGAGACAATCAGATTATTCTTGTCCATAGTAGTGAAAATAATGTTTAAGGTTTTTTAGATGGATTTCAATTTAGTATTTCTGAATGGAGTTCTAGAAGAAGAAGTTTAGATTGATAAACCAGTTGGTTTTCTCATCCATGAAGATGATAACATGGTTTTTTTAGCTGAAGAAGGCATTATATAGTTTGAACCAAGAACCAAGAGCATGGTATTCGAGGCTTGATTAGTTCCTAAAGAATATCATTTTTCAACATGGTGTAGTTGATTAAAATTTTTATTTCAACAATGTAAATAGTCAAAGAATGATGATTCTCATTTATGTCAACGACATAATCTTTTGTGGATCCGATGAAGCACAATTCAGACAGTTTTCGAAACTCAAGAAAAGCGAATTTGAAATGTCGATAATTGGTGAGCTGACATTTTTCCTTGTCTTATAAGTGATGAAAGTAAGGAATATAACTTTTATTTCTCAATCTAAATATGTCAAGGACGTTTTGAAAAGGATAGGAATGGATAATTCCAAAGAGATAAAGACTCGGGTTGCTACCCAACTGAAACTATCATGGGATGATGAAGGTAAGGTGATTAATATCACGGAATATAGGAAAATCATTGGAAGTCGGTTGTACCTAATAGCAACAATGCCTGATATTGTATTTTCCACATTCCAAGAAGTGATGTATCAAAGTAATCCCAAGGAGAGCCACATGATTTCAGTAAAAATAATTCTTCGTTATATCAGGGGAACAGTGGATTTTGGCCTAATGTATAATGAAAAATATCATCCAGAGTAATTGGGGTATACAGATGTGGATTGGTCCGGTTCAGGAGATGATAGGAAATAAACATCAAGAGGTGCCTTTTATATTGGAAGGTTTTGTATTTATTGGTTAAGCAAGAAACAAGATTGCATTTCATTAAGCACCACAAAAACTAAAAATATTACATCTACTAAAGCCTGCACGTAGCTATTGTGGATAAAGTAGTAGCTTGAAGATATTGGAATTGATGTGAAATCTCCGATTAGAATCCATTGTGATAATTCAAGTGCTATAAATCATAGAAAAAATCCAGTCCATTACTCATGGAAAAAGCACATTGAAACCAAATATCATTTAATAAATGAGAACTGGAGCAAGGTCGTATGAAGTTGGGAAAAAATACCTCATGGTGTCCCCTCATAATGTTTTGGGTGTAATTGTGTTTGTTGACAAAGCCAGATGATCGTTAATGAGAATGGTTGGTGTTTGTCGAAGATAGTTTTTTAAGTTGGTGTAGTTTCCCAGTGTTTGTCAAATTTTGGGGCCTCAAAATCGAGAATTTGTGTGAATAATGGTGAACTAAGTCAGAAAAGAAAGAGAAATGAGGAGACTGTGACAGGGATCATGTACCATGTCTGGGAAGCGTATTTTTTCGCATACCAGGCAGCGAGAATGGTACGCGGGTGCAGTTTGTGAAACTGAAAACAGTTCATGGTAGAATGTGGTGTAGTACATGGATGACATGACACCGATGAGGAAGACTAACCACATAGGAACAAAGACACTATGCGGAATGGAGAGGAAAAATGGTCTGTGAGTGGCTTGAGGTTCATGGTGGATGAAGGATCAGTATGCAGTGGAGGCTGAATCGAAGATTTGGTAAATCATGGATTGTTGGTTTTTGCAAATATCCTTGCCTATATAAGTAGTTTTAATCCCACTGATTACGGTTGAATACTGAATATCATTAGAGAACATATTTTTGGTCTGGAATTTCATAAAAGTCTGAAGTAAGTTTGCGATGGAGTGAGAAATATTATGTGGTTCGCATAGAGGAAATTCCCCCGAAGGTTTTTGCAGAGAACTGAAAACCCCAAAGGACTCGGTACGAGGAGGAGGAATCTCCGATATGCGAGAGAGTTAATTTCGAAAGTGGTACACATAGGGGGGGCTCCAGTACGTGGAAGTAATGACAGTATACAAATAGAGAATAGTTCGCAAACAGAGGGTAGTTCGCAGAGGCAGAACAAAGGTAGCGGTACACGGCGGTGATAGCGGTTCGCTGAAGTGGAAGTAGTACGTGGAAGGGTTGATCCGCATACCAAACCCGGTACTCAGTACACGGGAGAGAAGGTGGTTCATTATTTTCACAAGGAATCTTGTCAAAACTTTAAATCAGTTTGTGAAAGTATTTTTTGGTACCTAGAAGTACTTGGGAAGGTGGATTTCATCTATGGGTGAAAAAGGGACTTCAATAGTGCATCAACAAATAGTTGAGGATGTAATAATTAATGCAAGGGACCTACGTTTCCATAAACTATTTTTGACCTACAAGTCGATAAACAGTGTGTGGATTCTTTTCCAAGAGGAGTGAGCAAAGGAAGAGGAAGACGGTGACCCTTTCCATCGCCAGTGAGTCTGAGAAAGAGGCATAGGGAGTGACCCTTGAAAATGCAGTGACCATACCCTAAAATTTGTAAAGTTAGTGAGCCTTAGCATAGAAGATCTATCACAAAATTTGTACTCATTATTGGTAGTGAGATTTAGTGAATTTAGTACATTGTCATATCACCATTGTATGCTCCTTGGACGTAGCACATTGATGGTGAACCAAGTAAAAATTGTTGTGTTCTGTGAATGATTTCATATCTGTTCATATATTTCAATGAGAGGAAGAGATAATTGAGTGTTTTTTAACAACGAAACATGATCTGAAGGGGAAAATTTTTATTCTTTCATACCCTGATTCACCCCCCCCCCCTCTATGGATATTTGACCCAATGGACCTAACAAGTTTCACCCACTCTTGATATGGTTTCCTATCTAGTTACACTAGTTTTTATATCTCCTCCATAGATTCCATTCAAGGGGAAGTGACTCGATGGAGTCAATGAGTTATGGTTGGACTAATGCTTGAACTGACACTCTGGTGGAGTTAGCGGGTGAAGCCTAGTATGGTAAACTCATATATGCAAATTTTTGATATCCAAATTTATCCAACATGGTGAATCTTTCTGGAAACAGTGGCAATTTCTAACCTAGGGAAGGAAATTCTCTATATTCCATAGCCAATGGGGTTAAATAGAATGGTTGTTTGGGGTCTATGTTAATTAGAATGACTGGATTACATTCATTTTGGCTAAACAATTACTTATCATTGAGGGAGATTCTCTAGGGGAGAAATTTTTGCCTCAAATTGACAGTTAAATTTATTAAGTATATTTCATCTATGTAATTTAGAATCGTTCCACCTCATCTTCTTCAAATTAACCTCTTATTGAGAAATCCATTATCTAGTGGAAAAAACCTCGACTTCTTCGAGTGGTGGGTGATCCATGGATATGACCATATCATTTTGATTATTTTTATCTAAAGATATCCAATTTTTTATTAGGTGAATATTCATAAGAGATCCTACATCGTGATCAAGCCTCTGATGTCAGGTATGAATTACCTCTTCACGTATATCAATTTGAACTACATTTTGAATGTATGTATCACCATTATGTTCAATTGTGTTAGTTTTAATTTTTTATGATGTAAAAAATATGCACTAATCTAAACCATATAGAGGGAATAAAATATTCATTAGTTCCATAATAGGTAAGGGGATTTATCTCCCTCTAAATATAATTATAGGGATGGATAGTGATTTTGAATTTTTTTTCTTAGTGGACCATTTTTTATTTACATCCCATGTGAGGTTTCACTCACTCTCCTTGATACTCCACCAAAAATGATTTATGGAAGTTGATCCCAACGTAGTACCATAAAAAAACTGGGTTTTAACAACGTTAGTAAAGTTCCTTTAACAATTCTTATAATGCGTTGTCTACACAAGTGATGTTAAAGGGAATACTTTAATGACAATCACAAAAAGAATTGTTAAAGGGGGATAATTTTATTTTTTCAGACCAATATGTGATCAGGCCCTTTATCATCACTTCTATGATCCCATTGATATTTATCCACCCCCTTATAATCACTTTTCACCCCATGACACCTTTAACAACACTTTGTGAATTTCCAACGTTATGCGCAGGCCAAGATTCAAAACCTGCACATCTTATTTGAAGATGGAATGCCTTTACAAGTACAACATGTTGTTTTGTTGTTTTTTTAATTATAATTATATTTATATATATATATTTACCTATATATTATTTATTCATATATTTATGTAATTATTTTTAAATACATTTATAAAGAAGGTGTGGGTGTGTGTGATATATATATATATATTATTTTTAATATATTATATGTTATTTCATTTACATATACTAAAATATCATATATAAATATATATCTATTTATTAATACACCCATATATGAATATAAAAGAATTATATATATATATATATATATATATATTTGTATAATGTAAAAAATGGTTAGATATTGTTTTAAATATATTTTTAGAATATGTATTTATTTACATATATTATAATATACATATAATTATTTTTTTATTGACACAAACATGTTTATATAAAAACATTACATGTATAGGTATATATACAAACATATTAGTGCATTTATATAAGGTAAATAAAAGGAATAATTTTTTACTTTAAATAAAATGAATAATAAATATTTAGTTTACATATTTAAAAATAAATCTCTATGTAAATATATTGATATATGTATTTATACAAGTGATTTATTATATGTAAATATAAGAAAATACAAATTTATTTAATTAAAAATAAAACTAAATTGTGAAAAAATAATAAAATTCAATACCATAATATCAATATGAGTGTAATACATGACAATAAATTCAGTCCCCACCAAAATAAGATAATATTTCCCCTTAAATGACGCTTAAATTCCATCAAATATTAAAAATTTGGGATACCCCAAATAAAAACTCAGTTTTTGAGACCTTATGGACCATTTTTGGACTAAAAAATGTGACTGGGGGGGGGGGTTCCTCTAATCATTAGGGAATATATGCCATCAGAGGATTTCATTTGACATGTGGTAGAGCCCAAATGTACACTCAAATAAAAAGTTATCGTTGTTTGAAGTTCAAGTCATGTTTCAACTTATCTTAGATCGTTCACTAATTAATTTAATTTTTATGTCATCCAACTATTATTAAATGAATATTACTTGATAATAATTAAAAATTATTAATTAATAATATTTTTAATTATTTTGTAATCCACTTTCATTAAATATCTTATATATTATGTGTAAATTCTTATTTAGCATTATCTAAAACATATTTAAAAAATATATATTATATTTGTAACAATATAAATATATTTATATATTATTTTTAATAAAATATATATTTTTTATGAAATGTACCCTTTATTATTTCTAAAAAAGGCCTGATAATGGGTGGGCCTTTATCAACACTTTTAAAAAAGCGTTGAAAAAGGGTGGACTTGTGGGTGTTTTTTTAGCACTGATAAAGGCCACCCTTCATCAATTATTTTTTAAGAGCACTGATAAATTACAAACCTTTATCATCACATTTTTTCTAGCACTGATAAAGGTCCCACTTTAACAATGCTTTTTCTTGTGCTGACAAAATCTGTCTTTAATAGTGCATTTAACTAGTGCTGTAAAATACCTAGACATGGATAAAATCAGGTTTTTATTAGTTTAGTTCCCAATTCCATTCATTGAATTCACCCTAGATAATGGAGATAAATCATGAAGTGGAAGAAAGTGCATTGGAGATTCTTGTGAGATTAGCCTTGGTCTAGAGAAGACCGACTTCCTTGGTCAAGGGTGTGGTAAAACATCCCACACTCTTATGGGATTGGGTTAGTTTTACTCTACTAAAATCATGAATATTACCTATTATGGAATTTATGACTCTTAGGGTAGTGGTAATGGTAAAAATTCCCCCATCCCTGTTGGATGGGGCTACTCATACACGCTTATTGGGAATATTGTCATGGATTTTGTAGACTATTAGGAATTTATTCAATCATTATATAGATAAATTACCCCTTTTGGGTGAGAATTACTCACCAAAAAGGGTTGGTATATGAATGTTGTATTCACATTCCTCAAATGAGAGTTTAGTTTGACCTTATTGGAAACCTGATGCATGAGTCTTTCAATGACTCATTTCTACCGAGTGATCTACTTATGGGATTTATAGATGAAAGGATTTCATTGGATAAACCAACTAGAATATTTTGATCAAAGTCCTGAAATTGATCCTAAAATGGTGACATTACAAGATTCTTTTCTCGGTGAACCTTATTATCTAGAAATAAGAGTGACATACAGGTCTCCATAGTCTCCCACCTTCCGATATGAATGGTTGGTGGGGTGTTAGTAACTATATAATAAAGTTCCTTTATACTATTGAGGTAGTAATGTTATATGTACTCAAATTGTTTCTCTAACCTAGGTATTTTATGCACTAAAATTGATTCCAAGTTATCTTGGTAACAAAGATATCTATCTCCTTGAGATGGTCGACGTGCTCTTTATAAGGCTGGTATCTAGTCATGAGATGGTAGAGATTCACCCATGAATTATGGTGGAAATGAGGTATAGATTCCCATTTTAATGTCTTTAGAATGTTTCACCAAGGAGTCTTTGGTAATCTACCCTAATTTATGATTCTCATATGCAAAACCCACAAACAACTTCACATATCAGAAAACCATTTCATCCTTAAGGTATCCCTAAAGATTGGTGTATCAGAAGGTAGGAAGACACTCACCCTACTCACCACACCAAGAATAACCTTGTACATAGTCAAGATAAATCACACCACATAAATATTCATGTGGTAAAAAAAAGATAATATAAATGAAATAAAAATTTATGTGTTTCAGAAAATGAATCCTATATCCAAGGGTAAAATTGTATTGTTTTTCATTACAATCAGAAGTAATAAGAATTACACATAAATTGGAAATACTTTTTAGTAAATATTAAATAAAAATATTAACTCCTCTATAATTTGTTGATATTTTTGTTATATTTGAATCCATATTCATGTGGTTCCACCTTTTCTATTATAAAATAATCTAGTTGGTCACACCAGTTACACTAAACTTCTATATTTATGAAGTTACCAATATTTAGAGTGGTTACTTATAATGTCTATTAACAATATAAATCTAACTATATTTCTTGATAAATATAATAATTTACACTTTAATAGTTACTATAATTCACACTATTCAGACCATCACCAGTTCACACACGTATTAGATGGTATCATCGTATGATGTCCCTTATTTACATTGAATATATTCTACTACTACTGCAATAATCATTAGGATGAATCATTTTCTTGATTTCCTCCTTCTGATTGACTATGTATGTTGATCTAAAATAGGCTTTACACTCTTAGAAATCGCCCACTTAAAGACTAATTTAGAGAACCACTAGAAACTCTCCAATAATTAGGCACAAAACAAATGCTTCCATAGATTTAATATAAAATGTTCTCTATTCCCATTATATTCACCTAAGTACACTCTGGCATAATTCTTCTTCATAATTTATTATACTAACTCATTATTAAACATGTCTAATTTATTTTATTCATGAATATATTTCACAAATCTAGGACCTTTTCCTCCAATAATTTTCAGATAATGTGATATTTCATACCAATGTGTTTTTTCCTTACATGAAACACCATCTTCCAAGATAAATAGATCACAATTTAATTATCACATAATAATACTCTACCCTCACATAATATTATAAGATCTATTAACAAGAAAATAAACTATACCAATTTCTTTACCACTTTCACTTCAGTTATGTAATTTGATTCCACTATAGAATCATTAACCACTGGTCATTGCCACAATATCTAGATGATGTCCATTTCTACATATGTGAACACTAACTAAGTGGAAATATTTTGGGTTTTTTAATCTTTAAAAAAATCTATATCTACATAACCTTAAAATTGATCATCTTCTCCATAGTTAAAGGTTGTATCTTTAGATCCCTTCATGTATTACATGATTTATTTCACATCCTCCAAGTGTTCTATTCAAGGATTCAACATGAATCACCTCACCACTCCCATTATAAATGAAATTTATGATTGAGTACCTGTCATGGAATACATTAAGCTATGTACTTCTATTGAAAATTTATTTTTTACCATGTACGAGACCTCATCTTTCATTTTACGCACCTTATCCATGGATAACTTGATGTTTCCATCTATCAGAATGGAAAATGACTTACATTCAAACATACAAACCCCTCAATTATCTTTTTGATATAATCCATTTGATATAGAACAAAAGTCCCATAATTATTATCTATCACTATCTTCATTCCCAAAATAATATTGGCCCGTACAAGATATTTGATCTCAAAACTTCTAGAAAATTCATGATTCAGATCCTAAATACTTTTAATTTCTATTCCATCAAGTAAAATTTCATCCATATATAGGATAAGTATTAAAAAGGCCCCATTATTCCATTCCTTTTTGTAATAAAAATGATTTTTTTTTCACAGAGTGAAATATTCCTCAACCATGAATGCATTGAATTTTTTATTTCACTATATTGAAACTTACTTCAATTAATAAATATATTTATTCATATTTAACAATAAGTTATCATTCCACTAATCCAAAAACCCCATTGGTTGCTTCATGTAAATTTCCCCCTCTAAATCTCTTTGCAGAAAAGTTGTCTTTACATCCATCTTCTATATTTTCATATCATTGGTTACAAAAAATGATCAACACGGTTCATATCATAATATGATTAACTACCAGTGAGAATTTTTTTGAGTAGTCAATTATATCATTCTATTGGAATCCCTTCAACAACATTCATTCCTTTTACCTTTTCCTTCTATCGGATTCCTCCTTTAAATGGAACACCCACTTGTTATCAAGTTCTCTCTTCCCATGTGGTAACTTAGGTAGCTCCCATGTTTCATTAGTATCCAATGACAACTTTTCTTCCCTCATAAAAACTATCATTATACGGAGTCATTATGAGTGGCTACCTCATCCAATATTTCCAGTTAACTATTATTCATTTGATGTATATTCCTGAAAAATCCAAACTTCTAAATCGATTTTCTGACTCTAGTAGATTTTCCCAATACATGCATCTCATCTTTATCCAGTATTACATATTATGGTTCAATATTATCCAAATATCCCTATTTTGATGTATTTCTTCAAGCCTAAGTATTTATAGAGAATTATTTCACATCTTTTGATGGTCTGTTCTATGGACTTCCATATCATCTGTCTGAATCTGTCAAAAAAATTTCATTCTTGTATCCATGTTTAGATCAAATTAGTCTAGATTAGTTGATCTATTATTCTCAACCTCTAATTCATCCATGTTAGGATCCTTTCATATAGCGATAGAATTGAAGATAATGTTAGATATCTTGATGAATTCTCATTCTCCATTATACCATGGCCAAAATTTAAAATCTTTGTTTCCATATCCCATTAGGAATCATGTCTTATACTTTACTTAAAGTTTTTATATATACCTATAATCTATATAGACATAGGAAATAATGTCAAATATTTTGATTTAGTTAACTATCGGTAGTTTCACATACCAAAGTCATTCTAGAACTTCATATCCCATTAAAGAGATGGAATTTCGTTAACCATGTAAGTTTTCATGTTCACTACTTCTATCCAAATTGTCTTTAGAATTCAGAATTGTACTCACATATTTTGTTCCATTTCAATTAACACTTGGTTCATGTTATCTGCCACACTATTTTTTTGTGGTGGAATATGAATACTTGTATCCAAAATAACCCCCTTCTTCTGATATAAATTTTGGGAGATACATTTGTTCTACTTGATACCATTGTTGGACCTTCAGCATTTTAATTTTTGAACAGTTTCTATCTAATCCATGACCATCCATTAGATGAGTGTTGTAAATATATCAAACTTATGTTTCATGAAGTAAACCCATACTTTTTTAGCATCATCATCAATTAAAGTTACAATGTAATGTGTCCCACCATGATAATTGATTGGGGAAGGTCCCCAATCTTTCTAGTAAAACAATTATAGCTTTTGGACTCTTGGATTTCATCCATTCAAGTTGAAGGACACCCTATTCAAATTCCCAAGAAAAAAAACACTCTTATCTTCAAAACTCTTTGTGATTAAGATTTAACATGTCTTTTTTCACAATAACTTTGATATTCTTCTCACTGAGATGTCTAAATCAACAATTATGAAACTCTGGACAATCAAAATTTGATACACCAAAAATTAAGAATCTATCTGATATTTCTATCATATGTAGGGTCTTATCCTTTACTTATCATTCTCTTATCATAGATCCTTAATTCACCTTCCAAACTCCTTTGTAAAATCTAATTCCATAGCCTACCTCATCTAAAATACCTATGAAAATTAATTTCTTTCATAGACCCAAGATGCGTATTACTTATTTCTACTACAAGAAGCTCTCATTATTTATTTTGAAATTGATATATTATTTTTGCATGTCTTCCAAAGCTTAATAATAATTTTCAGACACATAAATCTCTAAAAAACTCTATCATTGAGTGGATTGTTTCCCCTAAGTCAATCACCCATGAATCCACTAGAATGTTGACACAAAGTAATAAGATGTTTCCTCCCTCAACTATACTCATGCAATTTAAATGTTATAAATTTGTTTCCCTTACATAATACTCTTTTTTATTCTTATAATTCCTTTAAGGATTACATTTTTTCTCACACTATTGGCATGTAAGACCTTGGCCATCCAATTTTCCTTAGATTCATTATCACGACTTATCATCTCAATATTTCATTTAATTTCTCTTATCAGGTAAACATCCTCATCTATATGCATTAAGTACACACCTATAAGATACTTGAAATTTCCATTATCTAAGTCCATCAATCCATATCAAATTCAAGACATAATCAAACACCAAGTTGGTTTTCCCTAAAAAATAAATCATTATTATTACCATCATATCCCATTACAAAGGAAGTGATAATGGAAGTAAAAGTTCTGATACATTTTCCATGCATTTTAATTTAACTTATTCAATATTCCATCGAATCATGTTGAAATCATACATATGATCTTCTTCCAATATACCTTCGGATATCCTCATAATGAACAACTACTATATCATGAACACTTTATTATGCATTATCAGCTTCTCATACATGTCTTATAGGGCCTTCATGATCTTAACCATGGTATTCACTTCCTAGATGTTAAAGGCCACATTCCATGACAATGAAATCCTCACCAACCCAAGTGAATTTCTATCCAATCATACTGTCATGACCCGTCCTCAGGGCTCGTGTCGTGACTACCCCAAGCCCGCCTTCCATAGGCCAGGGGCTGGAGACTAGCACCAAGGCGTAATTCCTGATAAAAAGGGAAGGAATTTCCTTTGTAAAGTAAAAAACACACAGATTAAGAAAGTAGAAGTAAACACTAAGTAAACACTGGGTACAATAGTAAGTGTGGAAAAGTAAGTGGTCTAGAATACAAACCCAATTTGAAAGTAAAGTACAACTCGAAAGGAAAAATAGCAACTGAAATTTAAGCCGCATCGTCGAGCCGTCCACTGAAAGTCCCTCCTGAAGGGTGGGTAAAGATAGCCTCCTCAGCTCCATGGTCCAACTGTTTGCTCAGAGTACGTCTTTCCCAGTGGTCCACCTCCGGGTACCGTCTTGCTCCACAAGCCTCCACCACGATCAGTGCTGTCTTTCATCTGCATCCAACACAACGTAGTGCGAGAATAGCCCATGTAGGGGTGAGAATAAGCTACTAAGTAGGGACCCCGAGACTCCCAAAGGTCTCCCAGAATCCACAAAGGATAATCCACAAAGGAAAGATACAAATATGAAGTAACATCCAACACTACTTAGGTATATTCCTATACATATACCTAAGTCATCAATTCCAGTTCAGCTCCAACATCTGAGCCCAAGTACAACCCAGTCCACACAGGAAAACATAACCCGTTCCACATAGGAATTCACAACCCAATACACACAGGAAAGCATAACGTAATACACACAGGATATCAATTCAATCTTATCTAAGATAAGATTGAAAGTCCAGACTCAGCTCACATAGGTATACTTCTTCCTAAGACGATAGAGATGATCAGATGTAGCCACTGATTCATCTAAGCCATCGGACCCACACAGGATCGTTAGGTACTAACCCCCGCAATGACCCACAAAGTATCGATAGATACTAACCCCCGCAATGACCCACAAAGGATCGATAGGTACTAACCCCCACAATGACCCACACCGGATCTGACCCACAGAGGATCGGTAGGCACTGGCCCACACAGGACCACTAAGCACTGACCCAGACAGGATCTGACCCACACAGGATCGGTAGCACTGATCCAAGTAGGATCACTGAGTTCTGTAGTCATCGCCGTCAAATCCATGGAGGATTTATGTACAGTCGTCATCGTCGTCACAGTCGCAGCCAGCTCTAGGGTTCCCGCACACAGCAAGCTCATTTGGGAGGGTCTGCTCCACGAGCCGAGGGTATGATACATCAACTGACACGAAGTCCGAAGTTGATGTATCCAAAAGTTTTATATCGTCAATAGGAACTCAACGTCACAGACAGCGCATCAATCAGACGCCCAGTCTGAGAGTTATTGCCTTTTTTATCCCAGGGGCCTGGTTGGTTTTTAAGTCAAAACCAACCCGACCATACTCCAACTGCGTCCAAACCTTGAGATGAGTAAGCCAAAAGGTCTATCTCACTAAGAGGAATCCAAAAAAGTCGACGGAACGTCAATCGGACGTCCGGAGCTCAAGTTATAAGTGTTTCCGCGCTGAGGGCCCGATTGGTTTCATGTTCAAACCAACCCGGCCGAACCTAAAGTTATCCAAAACCTTGAGTGTAATATATTTAAACAATCGTCTCGATCCAAGTATCACATCACAGCTGACGGTGCGTCGATCGGAGGTCCGTATCCCAAGTTATGGGAAAAAGACTGGAAGAGGTCCGAAAATAGGGGTTTCGGGCCCAGACCGACCCGGCCCGAGACCCCCTGGGTCTGCCCAAACCGGGTCCAGGTCTGGCCCGCTTGGGCGCAGCCCGGCCCGGCGCGCTGGCGCGGTCCGCTAGCCAGCTCAGCGTGACCGAGCTGGGCGAACAAGGGGGGGGGGCTCTGCCCCCTGTTTAATTAAACGTGGCCCCCACGTGGGGGGGGCTCCTCCCTTCCAGCCGGGGGATACGAACCCCCGGTTTCTCCCCTGACCGGCCGGCCCGCTATGGCTGGCCGGCTACTGCCGCCGTGGGACTGGTGCGGTCCCGTCCCCCTGCTCTGATGCCGGTGGCCGGAAGCCGGCCTCCGCTCCCTACTCCGCCACAGCCTTGGTCCGACCGGCGCGGCGCGACGGCGTTGCGCCCGTCCGCCACGGCCCCGCTCTGGCCGCTGTGTTTTCGTGATTCTTCGGCGCGGTGCGACGACGCCGCGACGTTGTTCGACTTCAATGGTGCGGTGTGACGGCGCCGCAAATCCTTGTCGCATGATCCCACGCGGTGCGACGGCACCGCTCCATCTCTGTTCCAAACCACAACAAGGTAAACAATAGAAATAAGGGAGGAGGGTCGGCTGTGTTTGTGCGGTCCGGCCCCCTCCCGTTAATCGATAGCAAGCAGCTAAGATTACAAAGAATTCTCGAATATTCACGAACATATATTCAAACCCCTACCTCGAGCGTAGTTGAACAAAGGCTCGTCATGGAATTGAACGTCGCGGAAGAAGGCGTCGCGAAAGGAGAGGGTCATTGGCGTCGCGGTACACAACGATGCGGCGTCGATCTCCGAGGAAGGTGTCTCTCACCGTCGCCCGTCGTCGGAGGTCAGTGTTCTTCGTCGGCGGTGGTGTGTTCTTTGTGTTATTCAATGAATAAGAAGAACTTTAAGCCTTAGAGCTTTTTCCCCCAATCCTCTCACAACCCAACAACTCTAATAAAATAAGTGTTTGTCTTATTTTATTTCTCATGCCAAGTATTTGAATTTCAAACATTTGAATTAAACCCACTTAATTAATTAACTTAAGTTGTCTAATTAAATGGTAAGTTAAGGGAGTTAGGGAATATGAAGGGGTGGGGTCTGTGTGGGCCCCACCACCCTCATAACCTCCCTTGGGTAGTTTCCCCAACTTCCACTCAAAGGACTACCACTTAGAAAGAAAAAATAAAATTTGTAGCTCAATTTTATTTTTTTTAACTTCCACAATGTTTACCAACTCCTCCCGAGTAAACGCAACCCTAGAAAAGGTCTTGTTAAGCAATTACCGGTGTTGAGGTTTCATCGGTGCCCTCAGAATTCGATTCCGAGCACCGGTCTAAAAGTTAGAAAATCCCGCTCGTTCGTTCACTGAACGTACCCGAGATAAACATCGGATAAATATTCCGGGAACACCGGGTCTCAGAATCAGGTGTCGTTAGAAACTGTGTTCTTGTAAAATCCCAAAGAAAATTAAGAAAAAATTTCCCTTGAATTTTACAGGTCTTTACATTACTCCCACCTCAGGACTTTACATCCCCGTAAAGATACATCAAAAACTAGGGAAACAAAAGTGGGTACTGTGCACACATCTGACCCTCCCGCTCCCAAGTGCTCTCCTGGAGGGTCCCGTGATGCCATCTAATGTGCACTAGAGGAATCGACCATCCACGTAGGAACCTCTCATGTCGATCCTCGATCTCCACTGGTACCTCCGCAAAAGTCGCCCCATCATCAATGTCCAGCTCCTCATGGTCAATGATATGCATCGGGTCGTGCACGTATCTCCTCAGCTGAGACACATGGAAGAAGTCGTGCACCCGGTGTAACTGAGGTGGTAGAGCCAGGTGATAATCCACCTCTCCAATCCTTATGAGGACCTAGAATGGTCCAATGAAGCATGGAGACAACTTTCCACCTCAGCCAAAACTCCGTAATCCTCGTCGAGGTGAGACCCGCAAGAAGACATGGTCGCCATCCTCGAACTTCAGTGGCCTCCGCCTCCTATCAGCATAAGACTTCTGCCAGATCTAAGCTGTCCTCATCAGCTCCTAGATGACCTGGACCTTCTCCGTCATGGCCTGGACCATCTCCGGTCCCACAAGTGCTGACTCCCCAGGGTCTGTCCAGCATAGAGGTGATCTGCAAGGTCGGTCGTACAACGCCCCGTATGGTGTCATCCCGATGGTGGAGTGGTAGTTGTTGTTTTACGCGAACTCCACCAAGGGTAGGTGATCCTCCCAGATGCGACCAAGGTCGAGGACACATGCACGGAGCATGTCCTCGAGAGTTTGAATGGTCCTCTCTGTCTAACCATCCGTCTAAGGGTGAAAGGCAGTTCTCAGACGTAGTTGCGTCCTGAATTCCTCCTGCAACCCCTTCCAAAGTCAGGAAGTAAAGTGAGAATCTCGATCGGAGACGATAGATGATGGTATACCAGGAAGCCGTACAATCTCTTGAACGTAGAGGCGTCCCAAGCTCTCCACTGAGCCCTGCTCTCTGATGGGTAATAAGTGAGCCGACTTGGTGAGTCGGTCGATAATCACCCAAATGGAGTCGTGACCTCTGGAAGTGTGTGGAAGTCCAGTCACGAAGTCCATAGATATGTCATCCCACTTCCACTCCGGTACCTCCAAAGGTTTTACCAAGCCTGCTGGTACCTGGTGCTCTGCCTTCACCTGCTGACAGGTGAGGCATCGAGAAACGAACTCTACCACAACCTTCCTCATACCCGGCCACTAGTGATGTCGTCTGAGGACCTGGTACATCTTCGCCACTCAAGGATGTACCACTAGAGGGGAAGTGTAGAACTCCCTCAGCACCTCCTCCTTTAAAGCAGCTGGTACCATGGTATGTCATCTGAAAAGGATTACGTGCTCTCCTCCCACAGAGAATGCATCAGGTGTCTGTCCTGAGTATATCTGTGCATGCCGCATTTCATAGTCAACGTCCCCATGTTGTGACTCTCTGACCCACTGAAGAAGTGGAGGAGTGACTGTGAGTGACTGTAGAAAGGCTGCTCCATCACTATCCACGAAGGATATCTGCAAAGCGACTAGATGCTCTATCGCCTCCCCAAGTAGTTGGATGCCCGTCCTCCTGCTGAGAGCATCGGATACTACGTTCCCTTTTACAAGAGTGTAGAATATCTCAAAGTCATAGTCCTGGAGGAACTCAAGCCATCGCCGCTGTCTTAGGTTCAGGTCCTTCTGCGAGAAGATGTACCTGAGACTCTGATGGTCAGAATAGACTGTAAAGCACTCTCCCATCAGATAGTGTCACCACATCTTCATAGCGAAGACCACTGCCGCTAACTACAGGTCATGGGTAACGTAGTTCTGCTCATGCTGCCTCAACTGACGTGATCTATAGGCGATCACGGCCCGTTCCTGCATCAGGACACATCCGATTTTGGTCCCTGATTCATCGTAGTAAACTACGTACCCAACTCCCTCCTCTGGTAGCCTCAAGATAGGCGCGCTGGTCCATCTCTGTTTCAGCTCCTGGAAGCTCTGCTGACATCTGTCTGACCACACAAAGGGTTTCCCCTTCTTCGTCAAAGATTAGAGTGGTGCCACAACTCTGGAGAAGTCTGGCACAAATCTCTGGTAGTACCCAGCTAGACCCAAGAAACTCCACACCTCTGTCACGCTCCTGGGTGGCTCCCAAGCTAGCACTGCCTCGATCTTCGCAGGATCCACCACAACTCCTGCCTCAGAGATGACGTGTCCCAAGAAGTGGACTTCACGTATCCATAAATGACATTGCGAGAGCTTACCATAAAGCTGGTGCTCTCGGAGTGTGTCCAGTACAACCCGCAAGTGGTAGGCGTGCTCCTCCTCAGTCGTCGAGTATATCAATATGTCGTCGATGAAGACCACGATAAATCGATCGAGGTAAGGCTAAAAGATCCTTTTCATGAGGCCCATGAACACTTCTGGAGCATTGGTTATGCCGAATGGCATAACCAAAAACTCAAAGTGGCCATACCGACATATGAAGGTCGTCTTCTGCACGTCCTCATCCCGAACTCTGAGCTGATGATAGCCTGACCTGAGGTCTATCTTCGAGAACCACCGTGCTCCCTTGAGCTGATCGAAGAGGTCATAAATACTCGGTAGAGGATACTTGTTCCTCACGTTCACCAGTTCAGGCGACGATAGTCGACATAAAGTCTCAAGCTCCCATCTTCCTTCTTGGCGAACAATATCAGGGAAGCCCAGGGTGAAACACTGGGTCAGATGAATCCCTTGCCCTGCAAATCCTCCAGCTGTACCCATAGCACTCGAAGCTCGGCGGGTGCCATCCGATATGCTGGGTTGGATATCGGGGCTATCCCAGGGTACAAGTCAATATAAAAGTCTACCTCTCTGTGAGGAGGTATTCCTCGAACGTCGTCGGGAAAAACGTCCGCGTACTGATCCACCACTGCAGGCAAGCTCGGACTCCGCACGTCAACTGCTCCTAGGATGAGGCTAGCCAACTGAAGAGTGATGGGTTGTCCTCTCCTCTGCGTGAGTCTATCTTGGGATGCAAAGGCTCCCTTCTCACCGGTGAAGGTGAACTTGCTCCCATCGGTGCGAACACATCACACCTTGCGCCTAATGCAGTCGATATGAGCATGGACTGTAGATAACCAATCCATGCCCAAGATGACGTCGTAAGGCCTCGATGCCACTACAAGAAGATCCCAGCCGAAGTTCTCACCTCCTAGAGTAATCTCACACTACCGGCACCAGTGCGTAATCATTGAGTCTGCTCCCGTAGGAGTCTCTAGCCATAAGGATCAAGCCAACGGCTCCATCGGAATCTCCGAGCTCCGAACAAGGACAACGGCAATGAAATAAGGACTCGCTCCTGTGTCTATAAGAACTGCAGCAAGGGTGGAATAGACACAGATGATACCTCGAATCATCTCGGGCGCACCGTGGTCATAGTCCTATACTGCCTGAAGTTGTGCCTGTCTCTGCCCGCCAGCTCCCTGTGGTCGGGGTGGACCTCCTGGTGGTGGTGGTGGTAGAGCCTCAAAGCGTCTCCCACCACCTGCTGCTCGTCCAGCTCCTCTGCCTCATTCTCCTACTCCCTAAGGACCGCCACGGTCGACCCTCTACCTCTGCCTGGGTGGTCCCTCAACCGTCTACTACTCCACTACACGGCGGGTCGAGCAGTCACAAGCCATGTGGCCCAGCCCACCGCATGCGTAGCACTGTCTGCCTCTCGTAAGACTGGATCTGTGCTGTGTGCCCCGCACCTCTGAGCCAGTGTCCTGAGGTCGTCCGCTTGAGGTTAAGGTCTACCTAGACCCATGTGCCATCCGTCAACTGCTAGCTGTAGAAGAATCTTCTATGTGTCGCCCTGCGGTATGTCTCGCTGCTGGTGTAGGCTCAGCAAGAAAACTCTCAATCAGAAGGGCTCGCTCCAGTACCCCTGCCTGTGTCGGAATGCTAAGGGATATCCGAGATTCCCTAATCTCATGCCTCAGTCCCTGATCGAAGGTTCAGGCCCGGAAGAATGGGTCACATACCATGTCTGTCGAGTAGCGTGAGAGATCGGTAAATCTCCCCGAGTACTGGGAGACCGTCAAGCTGCCCTGTCGCAGCTGTAGTAGCTCCTGGATGCGCACCGCACGGAGGGTGGCTGAGACGAACTCCGAGCGGAAGAGGCTCTCAAAGTCCATCCAGAGGAGAGATGCCTCATCGTGCACCTGGAGCGTCAAGCTCCACCATCTTCCTGCTGCTGCGTGCAGGAGGCTCGCTTTGAGGATCACTATGAGGTCATCTGGTGTCCCCACTAACTTGAAAACTCGTACAACCGCCTCCAGCCAATCCCCGGCTGCCTGAGGGTCTGTCTCCCTGTGGAACCTGGGTAGTCGCTGATGCTGAAACTCGTGCAGTGCACTAAGGAGACGTGCACTGTCAGCGGCTGGGGATAGTAGAATCGGTGGCTCGGCGGGTAAAGGTACATCTGGTGCCTCTACTGTCAAAGGGCCCTGCACCAAGGCCTCGTCGCTCGGTGGGCTGTCGTCATGTACAAAACTCAGAACCCTAGCTGGCTGCCATCGTGGGGCCATCCTGAAAAGAAATAGGTGCACCACGATCAAACAGTATACCTGGTGAGCTGACACAAAGTAATCACAAAGAAAACTTGAAACACACATGCAATCAATGTTTTCGTGCATTAAGTCAGAAATCAGAAGTCAGGGTCCTGGTGTACGGATACGTCGTCCGCCGCACCAACACTGGACTCCCTGGACGGATAACCACACCCAATACCATAACACTATTTTTTCACATAGAAGAAAGATCAGAGTCCAAAGTTCTGCAGTAGAACCGAACTCCTCTTATACCAATTTGTCACGACCCGTCCTCAGGGCTCGTGTCGTGACAACCCCAAGCCCTCCTTCCATAGGCCAGGGGCTGGAAACTACCACCAAGGTGTAATTCACGATAAAAAGGGAAGGCATTGCCTTTGTAAAGTAAACAAACACGCAGAGTAAGAAAGAAGAAGTAAACACTAAGTAAAAACTGGGTACAACAGTAAGTGCAGAAAAGTAAATGGGCCAGAATACAAACCCAATCTGAAAGTAAAGTACAACTCGAAAGAAAAAATAGCAACTCAAATTAAATCTGCATCGTCAAGCCGTCCACTGGAAGTCCCACCTAAAGGGTGGGTACAGAAAGCCTCCTCAGCTCCACGGTCCAGCCGTCCGCTCCGTGTACGTCCCGCCCAGTGGTCCACCTCCAAGTACCGTCTTGCTCCACAAGCCTCCACCATGATCAGTGTTGTCCGTCGTCTGCATCCAACACAACGTAGTGCGGGCATAGAACGTGCAGGGGTGAGTATAAGCTACTCAGTAGGGACCCCGAGACTCCCGAAGGTCTCCCAGAATCCACAAAGGATAATCCAAAAAGGAAAGATACAAACACGAAGTAACATCCGACACTACTTAGGTATATGCCCATACATATACCTAAGTCATCAATTCCAGTTCAGCTCCAACATCTGAGCCCAAGTACAACTCAGTCCACACAGGAAAACATAACCCGTTCCACAGAGTAATTCACAACCCAATCCACACAGGAAAGCATAACGTAATCCACACAAGATATCAAGTCAATCTTATCGAAGATAAGATTGAAAGTCAAGACTCAGCTCACACAGGTATACTTCTTCGTAAGACAATAGAGATGATCAGATGTAGCCACTGATTCATCTAAGCCATCGGACCCACACAGGATCGTTAGGTACTAACCCCCACAATGACCCACAAAGGATCGATAGGTACTAACCCCCGCAATGACGCACAAAGGATCGATAGGTACTAACCCCCGCAATGACCCACACAGGATCTGACCCACACAGGATCGGTAGCACTGATCCACATAGGATCACTGAGTGCTGTAGTCGTTGTCGTCGAATCCATAGAGAATTTCTGTACAGTCGTCATCGTCGTCGCAGTCGCAGCCAGCTCTAGGGTTCCCGCACACAGCAAGCTCGTTTGGGAGGGTCCGCTCCACGAGCCTAGGGGCTGATACATCAACTGACATGAAGTATGGAGTTGATGTATCCAAAAGTTTCGTATCATCAACAGGAACTCAACTTCACAGACGGCGCTTCAATCGGACGCCCGGTCTGAGAGTTATTGGCTTTTTCGTCCCAGGGGCCCGGTTGGTTTTTAAGTCAAAACCAACCCGACCATACTCCAACTGCGTCCAAACCTCGATCGGAGTAATCCAAATGGTCCGTCTCACTAATAGGAATCCAACAAAGTCGACGACACGTCAATCAGACGTCCGGAGCTCAAGTTATAAGTGTTTCCGCTCCGAGGGCCCGGTTGGTTTCGTGTTCGAACCAACCTGGCCGAACCCAAAGTTCTTCGAAAACTTGAGTGTAATATACCGAAACGACCATCTCGATCCAAGGATCACATCGCAGCTAATGGTGCGTTGATCGGAAGTCTGTAACCCAAGTTATGGGAAAAAGACCGGAAGAGGTCCGAAAATGGGGGTTTCGGGCCCGGACCGACCCGGCCCGAGACCCCCTGGGTTGGCCCGAACCGGGTCCGAGTCCGGCCCGCTTGGGCGCGGCCCGGCCCGGCTGGCGCAGCCAAGCCCAGCTGGCGCGGCCCGGCCCGGCCTGGGCGCAGCCCGACCCAGCGCGCTGGCGCGGTCCGCTGGCCAGCTCGGCGTGACCGAGCTGGGCGAACAAGGGGGCAGGCGCGCTGCCCCCCTGTTTAATTAAATGCGACCCACACATGGGGCGGTGCTCCTCCCTTCCATCTGGGGGTTACGAACCCCCGGTTTCTCCCCTGACCGGCCGGCCCGCTCTGGCCGGCCGGCTGTTGCCGCCACGGGACCGGCGTGGTCTCGTCCCCCTGTTGTGCCGCGGCCTTGGTCCGACCGGCGCGGCGCGACGGCACCCTTCCTGTCCGCCACGACCGCGGTGTTTTCGTGATTCTCTGGTGCGGCGTGACGGCGCCGCGACGTTGTTCGACTTCAACGGCGCGGCGCGACGGCACCGCGCATCCTTTACGCATGATCCCGTGCGGTGCGACGGCACCGCGCCATCTCCGTTCCAAACCACAACAACAGAAATAAGGGAGGAGGGTCGGCCGTGTTTGTGCGGTCCGGACCCCTCCTGTTAATCGATAGCAAGAGGATAAGATTATGAATAATGCTCAAATATTCACAAACATTTATTCAAACCCCTACCTCGAGCGTAGTTGAACGAAGGATCTTCGCGGAATTGAACGTCGCGGAAGAAGGCGTCGTGGAAGGAGAGGGTCGTTGGCGTCGCGGTACACGGCACCACGTCATCGATCTCCGAGGAAGGTGTCTCTCACCGTCTCACGTCATCAGAGGTCGGCGTTCTTCATTGGCGGCGGTGCGTTCTTCGCGTTCTTCAACGAAGAAGAAGAACTTCAAGCCTTAGAGATTTTTCCCCCAATCCTCTCACAACCCAACAACTCTAATAAAATAAGTGTTTGTCTTATTTTATTTCTCATGCCAAGTATTTGAATTTCAAACATTTGAATTAAACGCACATAATTAATTAACTTAAGTTGTCTAATTAAATGGTAAGTTAAGGAAGTTAGGGAATATGAAGAGGTGGGGTTTGTGTGCGCCCCACCTCCCTCATAACCTCCCTTGAGTAGTTTCCCCAACTTCCACTCAAAGGACTACCACTTAGAAAGAAAAAATAAAATTTGTAGCTCAATTTTATTTTTTTCACTTCCACAATTTTTACCAAATCCTCCCGAGTAAATGCAACCCCAGAAAAGGTCTTCTTAAGCAATTACCGGTGCTGCAGTTTCATCAGTGCCCTCAGAATTCGATTCCGAGCACCGGTCCAAAAGTTATAAAATCTCGCTCGTTCATTCACTGAACGTACCCGAGCTAAACTTCGGATAAATATTCCGGGCACACCGGGCCTCGGAATCAGGTTCCGTTAGAAACTGCGTTCTTGTAAAATCCCAAAGAAAATTAAGAAAAAATTTCCCTTGAATTTTACAGGTATTTACACATACCCATTTACCTTTTCCATCTTCTCTAGTTTTATTCCAACCAATGAAATTTTAAATGAGATGATCCTCCATCTACATTCTCTAAAATCCAAAATATGTTCCATAAAACTTGTCTATATTAACCATACCTTTTTTTAAACCAAAAATTTTGATGAAAGATAAGTCTCACTAAAATAGAAATAAATTCAAGGAATGATAGTGAGAGTTACTTGAATTTCTTCAAAGTGTGTTTATGAGAAATAAAATAACTGAAATATCTTATACCACTTGTTCAGAATCCTCCCCAACATCTAATTTATAGATGAAAACCCATTATACAATGCCACAATGAGAAATATTTAGTTAATCAAAATGAATTCAAAGAGTTTTGTGTAACGGAATCTTAGAATAAATGAACCCTACTCACCATACTAAGTCAAACTCCACACACACTTAATAGAAATTACACCTCAAAAAAATTCAAGTAGTAAAAAATATAGAGTAAAGAACATAAGATGTTACTTAGTTTTTAAAATTTCACCTACATCCATGGGAGGAACACTACTATTTTTCACTGAAAGTAAAAGTAATAATAATTATACATCATTTAAAAAAATAGTTAGTAAAGATTAATTATAGAGGTTAAATCCTGTGAAATTATCTGTTATTTTTATCAGATCTAAATCAATGTGTACATGGTCACACATTTAATTTTATTGAATAATACATCCAGTCAAACCAATTGGGAGTACCTACTATCTTTGGGGAGGTACATCCACTTAGAATAGTGAATCATAATCTCTAGTAACAATCTGAATTTTACCACATGTATCATTGAACATTTAACATTATACTTTTCCATTAACTATCATTCACACTTTATGGACCATCTTCAATGTACACACACATTAGAGTGCATCAACATTTGATATCCCTTTCATCTATTGGATATATTGTGTTGTAATTGCACTGATCATCATGCCAAACCATCTTTTAGAGTTACTCCTTCATAGAGACTATGTCTAGTGAACTAGAATAGTCTTTAAACTCCCAATAGAAGTGTCCATGGGATAGAACATTAATAGTAATATATCCTCATCCAATTATATCCATAAGAAAAGAGTTTTATTACTCCATGGTGAGAAGTTATTAAACTTGATCCAGACATAAAGTTCATTTATCTTCTTCCTTATCATTATTAAGATCATTCTAAAACTCCTTAGTCACATCAAAGGTTGTATAATACTAGGGATACATATATAAATATTGTTATATTAGACTACACCTTGACTGGGATAAAGATTTGTTGATAAATATATATGTGTTTGATATAGTTATCCTCAGTTTCTAAAGTTCTTATCGATATATGGGAATATTTAGTTTAGATTCAACATGGAGAGAACCTTGATGCTAATCATATGATTCATTATGAGTAGGGCCTTCATAATATGCACCGTGGGGAAGACCTCCATGGTTAATTTCCAATTCATTATCATGGGGAGTACCTCTATTATTTCTCAATGGTGAGGAAATCTATGACTTAATACTTATAGATTAACTAATGGGTTGTTGTTTTGGTTTTTATGGGGAGGGACTCTATAGTTACCAATTTTTATATTTCCTTTTTTTAGGGTACCTTCATGTTAGATGTTTCGGAAAGAAAATCTACAACACATGCTTCAGGGAGGACCTTCAGAATTATTAGCATAGTTTTTATGGGTAGGGGAATTGTGATTATTGTTTATTAATAAGTTATCAAAGGGAGTAACTTCTTACTATTCAATCATTACATTTTAGAGAGTAAATCCATAACTTTTTTCTTGAGTAAGTCCTTCATAATCAACCTTTTTATTCCCTAGGTAGTACCTCTATGGAAGTTCTTATAGGGAAGACCTTCAGTGCTATGTTATATTTTATCATATAGAGGGACACTATAAATAATTATCTTATATCTACTGAAATGAGAATTCCCTTCAAGAATAATATATTTGGTGTCATATGGAGGGCCTCTGTGATGGGTTTTATGAGGCAGAACTCTAGATTTATTTAATATGGTTTAATGTCAAGGTCCACCATGATAGTATTTTACTTATCCTATTGATGAAGATCTAACAGATCCTCAAAATAATTTAAAAAAATTCTGATATGCCTCAAGGATGTTAGGGTTGAAAGGGGAATATTTATTCTCTTGGAGTGTTGATTACCCTTAATGACCTCTATTTCTAAATGTTCTCAGCTGGATGGGTGGGTTGAAACCTCAATCATAATTTGGGTCATGAAATTTAGGTAGAGACCTTTATGAGTAGTTTAACTCATAATAGGATCATGTACTTTCATCAGAATATACTGACGAACTCCCTAGGTTTTGATGGGAATAAGGATATGATCCTTCCCCTTAATTTTTATATCCAGTTTCTTCTGGTGAATCCTCCTGTGAACCCTATTTTTGAGGACTTGGGCTAGGATATTTATAGTAATATGCTCAAAATATTCCTAAGGATTTGAACTCGTTCAATGTTAGTAGGGGTTGGAAGATACTTCCAAGGATTCTTATGAATAAAAGTAAGGATGTATTCAATTTACACCCCAAACTACCTATGTTAAGGGACATATGTGTTGTTATACTATGATGAAGGACTCTTGAAGTGGTTATAAATGAAAATTGGGGCCTTATTCCTCTTCATAACTCGTCTTTAGTGAGATTGCCTATTAGTCTTTATCTCTAAGAGGTTTTCATGAGCTACCTTCAATTTCATGATGGAACTATTTCAATGATATTCTCACACCCGAGAATTTACAACTTATATCTTGAGGAATTGGGTTGGTGACAATTTTCAAAGAGAATTTGGGGCCAAAACCTCAGTCTTGGGTGAGCAATAAGTCTAGGTAATCATTTTATGGTTTTGAGATAGCCTGAGGTTCCCTATAGTTACCATAAAGATTCCCAATAATCCTAACATGTGATAGTGCATTTAATGATTCCCTTTATATGTGCTAGGATATCATGAAAGAGAAACTATAAATAAGGAACTCTTCAGTGTAACACAATAAGAAAAATTTCATCAAAAATCAATCTATTTAATGGGTAATGTATTTTATGTCGGGTTTACCACTTTTATTTCCCTATTTACTCATGCCCATGTTGTATTATGTTGGTTTTAGGTTTTAATTTCAAATTAAAGAGTCATTGAGACATATGAGTGGCACTTAACTATGCGTTGTTCAAGAGGATAATAGGTTGGTTCATCCCTTAAGGGATATTATTACCCAGTTTGGGACTCACATAACAATTTAAGACATATTCATGAAATATTACCATGCAACAGTACTGGTAACCTTGGTCTTAATAGTGATCAATTGTTTCCATGTAATGATGTGAACAACTATATATATATATATATCAGAGATTATAATGACATAATATTTTAGGCCCTTTAAATTAATACAATCTTCAACAACTTATGTCACATGCAACACCTAAATAAAATGAACCATGACATATTAAAATTACATGAATGATATAATAATTAGTATATAAAGTGATAATAATAAAATAAATCAGATTCATATTATTATTTTTCTTTTTTTAATGTTTTTAAAAGGATTCCTTTTGAATAATCTTTCAAAAAAGGTATTGTAGTTTACCATAATAAATTAAATTGATCAAAATTGTATGATTATTATAATAGGTGATATTTATATTTATAAACTAATAGGTCAATTTAAAATTTAAAATGAAATAATATTAAATACAATTGGTGTTTTAAAAGGTCATTTTTCAATAAAAATGAATTTTTTATATATAATTAATTTTAAATTAAATAAATTAATATTTATAATTTATAATTTGAATTTGAAAAAACTAAATTCATTTTTTAATTTATAATTTCAAAATTTTCTAGGGTTTAATTTTTGAGTGTTTTTTGAAATAATTTTTTTTGAGGTGAACAGTTAAAAATAAATATTTTATAAAAATCGTAGAATTTATGAACATATCAAGAACTAAGGATAACATTTAAAATTAAAAAAAATCATGATAAAATATATGTTTAATGGGTAAAAATAAAATTTAAAAATACTATTATTAATTTATAAAACCTATTTTAACCTTTTATTAACTTAAATAATATTTTCTAATAAAAGAAATCGTGTTTGGTATTTCCTTTTAATTAAATATTATTTTTGATAAAATTAAATTTTGGAATGATTTTAAAGCCACCTAAAATTTATTTTTTTATAATAAACCAATTTATATCACCAAAATATAATAAATTTATAATTTTACCTCTTACAAAAATTTTAATCATAAGAATAAACTTTTTCTAAAAAGTGGTTTTTACACATTATAGAATTTAATGTTGAAATTAATTTTTGTTAAACATATGAATTTTATCTTTTAAAATTTATTTAATATTTTGAATAATTAGTCCCAAATTAGTTAATAAGGATCATTTTATTTTTAGGTATAAAAATTAAATTACTTAGGTAAAAACTTTTTCCATGGTAAAACCAAAAATGATAAAGGTAAAAATACTAAGAGTAAAGGACTTAAAACATGTTTAAGACAAGTGTGTTAATAAATTTTTGAGGTATTATAGAACTTATATCACAAAAAACTCCATTATTATCTATTTTTTAGTCTTCTTGAATTGTGAAACATGAGATCCATTTATATTAAGTTAATTTTTTACAAAAATCCCATCTCACCAATTATAAAGGGGACCTATCACCACCCCTTCAATACCACTCAAATTATTAGGTTTAAAAATTTAAAATATAACCATTTTACATCCATATAATCCTATTACTTTTCATGTATCCTATGGTCAAAAGATATTAGCTTAAGACTTCTATTTCTAAGGAGTCTTCCAAGGGAAATCCAAAGTCCTCAACATGAATACTTTTTCCCCTAACTTCTTTTTTTATATATATTAATTTTACAAATATAATTTTATAATTAACATATAATAAAATTATTATTTTTATTAAAATTAATATTATTATACTAAGGTAATAATTATTAACCTCCTTTACCATTTTCTATAAAGTCAAGAGAAACTATCATTTGTGCACTGTGCTGACTACTACCTCCACAAAGAGACGAATTTCATTTTTTATCCAACACCCCTATTCACTAATTGTAAAGATGAAATTGAGGAATAAATCTGAAAATTATATATAATTATGATTATAATGATAAAAATTATAAACCTCCTCCTTCCCCTCCCATTATTTAATAAATGAAGAGGTTAACCATGTGTTCGGTAGAACTATTACCTCCATAAAGTAACATATCATGTTTTTTATAAAGTTTATTTATTATTTCATCAAATATAATCCAATATGATTCACCACTATAAAATTAAATAAATAATATCATTATTATTTTGTAATAATTATATAATTCTTAAAATGAACCGCTTTCATAATCACAACCATCCATTATTTATGGTATGTTTATGTTTGGGTCGATATAACTGCCAACTTGAATAATGATAAAAAATAATATCATAGGTTTCAATGAGATATAAATTTATAATTATATATTATATAAATAAGTAAATAATAATTATTTTTTATTTTAAAATTAATATTAAACTCATTAATTAAGATATCATCATTCGTTTGATAAATATCACCCAACCAATCTTATCAACAATTTTATCTACGGGAACCACGAATAAATTATTATATATTGAAATTATAATATTATAAAATATAATTAAAAATAAATTATAGTACCTTAAATGATCTAGGAATGATGATATTTTGGTGAAGAATGAATAATATCATCGTTATTTCTATACTTGTTCAAAACAATCAAGATAACTCACACCCAATATTGAAAATAGATAATAATTAACTAATATAAAAGTAGATAATAATTATAAATAGAGTTTATAAAAGGTTATATATATGAATATGTTACTGAAATAGGTGATTAAGATATTTTTCATACAATAAATTCAAGCGCTTTAGTGGAAGTTTGGAATAAAGGTAAGGGGTTCTTTTTCTCAAATTTAATTTTCTTGAAACATATTTATTATTGTTCACCATGACATATTTGATATGGTTTTATTTTTAAATAATACATTTATTCTACCATATTCATATGATTCACGGGGTTTTAAGATCTATATATTTTTATTTAATTAAATGGATTTTGATTAAAGGGATACAAAGGTTGTAGGGGTCTTTGTTAACTCAACTCCCATCATTGAGTTAGAATGCTTCTCTTAAACTTATTTCTTCTAAGTTTGGATATATCTACTGTAATATTTTATTTAAAAGTACTTTATCTTACTCTCTAGGTAGAATGAATTTTTTATTCAATGATTTTGCCATGATATATTTCTTCACGAAAAAGTATATCATTATTGAGAATAATTTACATCCTTTTTAATGGAAATTTTCCCTCATTGTCCATCTTGTCCTTTCCCACCAATGTTTTACTTAATATTTAGAAAACAAATTATGTTTTATCTAATTTGGCCTTCAAATTTCCCTTCCTATCCTTTAAATATGAAGTTTTATTACTACTTTTATGATTTGGTTTTTTTAATACAAGTATTTCAAAATATTTTTCAATACATTCAATAATTTTTTTTATCTTAGACTTCATATTCCATTTGATAACAACTATTTCATTCCAAGGATCTATTATTGTAATTTATTTTTAAAAATATGTATTTTTTAAATATTTTACTTCATAATTTGAAACATTTATGTCTTTTTCAAGCCTTATTTATTTTATGTTTATTTTTTATTGTAAAATTTTCAATATGTTTCTAGTTTACCATTCTAAAACCATTGTGTCTTTTTCAAGGATATTTTTTTAGAGATTAGTTTTATAAATTAATAGTTTAAAAATATTTTTAATTCCATTTTTTGAAACCATTATTTATCTTTAAGGATTATTTATTTATATTTCTTTTAAAATATTTATTTTAAAATTCCTTCTTTTCAATTACCCAAATGTGTCCTTTCTAAAAATGAATTTTTAAAGTGGTCATAAATTTATTTGTTAAACCAATTATAAAAGAGAAATATATAAACTCATTTAATGTTTATCTACAATTTCCTATATATTTATAAATTATTTATTTACATAGAAGTTATTTTTCATTAATCACCCTCTAAATTTTATTATAAAATAATTTTTTGGGTTTTTTGAGTTGCAGATATCAAATATATACATTATTATGGTAAATTTTGGTGATACAATATAGAAATATTTTGAAACCCGTTTTTATTTCCATGGGTTATTTATAATGTGATGAATGAACACATTTCCTCCCATGGTTTTCATGATATAATGAATTTTTTAATCATATGGAAGATGTAATTCGGTTTTTCATTAAGTGATGTTTGGACCCTATATAGCCCTCCAATACATTGGGTAAGGCTTTAAATCTCATGGGATAATGGGAAATAAGTTGTGATTCTCAATCCAATAGGTGAAATAGGTGATTGAAGATTTATCCACTGAGGGAAACATGTGAGTGAATCCTAATCCACCAAGGGAAATAGTTGATTGAATCATAATCAACTAAGAGAAATAGGTAAGTGAAGCCTGTTCCACTAAGGTAAACTAGTTTTAATGTCTATTCCACTATCATATGGTTTATATTCTCATGTCATTTTAATGTTATTATCTTTCCAAATATACCTATGTTATGATTTCTCATGTATTACTCTATATTCCACATAGGTATATTTTTCCTAATGTCATGTTCATAGATCTTTCTTATTCAATCATACTCATATACTTATATTTTTCTCACTTATGATCATCATTGGTTATCTCTTATGCTTCCATTACGGATAATCTAAACTCAACCATTTTTTTATTTCTGTATGAGATAAAAATGGGTATTACTTATGAGATATTCATAAAGGGGTTTATAGTTGAGATACTAGGAAGAAATATTGATTAATGTTGTAAAATAATTTATTTATGCGCATAATATTCTAAGACACTAATCCTTTTTTCATTTGGATTGTGAGACTATTTGTGAGATTGAATGATTATCCAAGTAAAATAATGAAATAAATGTGTTTATTTAGGTTGGGTTATTATAGTTGGTATCAAAAGAGGAATTAATTAATTAGTGGATTAGTATAGATAACCTTAGTGAAAACCCTGGGGATAAGTCTATGTATAGGATAGCATCCTAAATGTTTGATGATGTAGAGATTAAATTTTTATATTATAAAATATATCCTTGTCTAGATAATACAAGTGTATGAAGGTTATAACATAGATGTAACCAGGGGTTATAACACTTAAAAGTATGTGTTGGGTATTAACTCAATCGTCACTGAGTGCACGATAAAGAGGAATGACTACAAACTTGGTTTGACACTCTTGAGGGATATGATATGGTTAATTCACAATCTCTCTAATGAACCTTTATAATGGATTTGAGTATGATTTAAAAAAAAATAGGTTAGTAAACCTAATTGTAAAATGATCGTTGATAATAAAGTATTGAACAAGGAGAGTCATACTTTGAACTAAAAGTACCACAGGTTAAAATAAGATATGATCATAACCACTTTGGTTTAGTATTTGGTTGAAATATGTTTATAAAAATGAATCTGAGAAATTTATATATCTAGAAACCAATATGTATTAAAAACAAATAAAGAAACATACTTCAATTTTTGTGAATTTTATTTATGTTTGTTATGACCAATAAGGCTAGTTTCTCATCTTACCTTAGGTATTGAGTGATATTTATTTATGCTATTATAGTATATTCTAAATTTTATAAGGATTATATAAAACATATAAGGATTTTTATTTATTAGTTCTACTTTAATGTTTTGGGAACATATATTAAATTGTCTCAATAACCTTGAAAAGTGATTTTATGATAGAGTTATGATTTGGGTAAAATTGTTTGAAGAGCACATGGTTGAGGTATGAATAACTATTAGGTTTAATATATTCTTGATATTGATATAATAAATGGTTTATGTATTATGAAAAAAAAAGTTATGAAGTATTGGTAATCTTGGTTTTGATAACTGATTCATGATATTTTTGGTTAATTATATCACATTTTTTGGATTATGGTCCATATTGGCTAGTGTGTGATTATATGACCAAGAAATTAATATCCTTTTAGGGTTAAAGATAGGGTAAATTTATATAAGAGAAAATGTTTTTATTATGGTTCAATTTATTAGAGACTTATATGGTTTTGGGAAAGGTATATTTTTTATAATGTATGATTAGGGTATATACATAATTGGGTATATGATTATATAAAAGATAAATATTTTTTGATGAAAGATAAGTAATTTAATATATCCTAAGAGTGTAAGGTAGATGTCATATTATATGTTATATCTTCAATGATAAATATGTTAAGAATACCATTTCCCACTTTCATGACTGGTTAATACTTAAAATTGTGAGGATGTAATTTATTTATGGGGATAGAATGTAATGACTTGAGATTTTGGACCATTTAAATTGATATTATCTTCAATTTCTTGTTTCAAATAGAACACCTGACTAAAATGAACCACTACATATTATAATTACATGAATAATATAATAATTAGTATATAAAAATATAACAAAAAATTTAAATAGTTAAATATTATTATTTTTCATTGATTAATATTTTAAAATCAATATATTTTGAATAATGTTTCCTAAAATGGATACATGTATTACCTTAATAAATTAAATTACTCATAGTTAAAAGTTCATTATAATAGGTAATATTTAAATTTATAAACTAAAATTTAAAATTTGAATTATTTAGAATTTTATATGAAATAAGATTAAAGACACTTGACGTAACAAAGGTCATTTTTTCAATAAAAATACTTTGTCTTTATATTTTTTTATTTTAATTTAAATAACCAAATACATAAATTTTTATAATTTTAATTTGATAAATATAACTAAATTTTTAATGTAAAAATTATCTTAGGGTTAACTTTTGGGTTTTTATGAAATAATTTATTTTTAAATGATTAGTAAAAAATATAGTTTTTACTGAAATTGTAGGGTTTATGACTATATCAAGAATTAAATATAACTTAAAAACTTCTAAAAAAATTAAGGATCAAATATGTATTTAATGAGTAAAATTTTTTATTTAAAAAACTATTATTAATTTTAAAAACCTATTTATAACAATTTAGTCACTTAAGTGATACTTTCCAATAAAAAATCATCTTTGGTCTTTCCTTTTAATAAAATATTATTTTTAGTAAAATTCAGTTTTCATTTTTCTTCAAGGTCGCATAACCTTTATTTTTTATATAATAATATAATTAATATCATGAAAATATAAGAAATATTTAATTTTCATCTACACATAAATTTTAATATTAAAAATACACTTTTTAAAAAATAAGTTTTTATGCGTTACATGCGCAAATGTTGAAATTATATTTTCTCACATTGGTTAGAGTATATAAATAAAAAGGTTTTGAATTGATTTTATAATTAAAAATTATATAAAACAATTTAAATACTAATTCCCCCAATTTATAAAATACATCCTAGTTAACTAAAACAGTTGAATTATATAATTTGATCGTTTAAAAATATTGTTATAAGATTGGTCACAACTCACTTAAATAGATTTAAAAATATTTTAACTTTTGAAACATATTTACCTGTATCAAAAATATATATAAAAGACCTATCAAATTTAAATATCAATGTAATTATTTTAAATATATTATAAAATTAAAACTATTTTTTCAAAATAAAGTAAAAAAACAAGACAAACACACAACAAAATTAAAAAATAGGTTTAGTCTTAAGCTAAGAACTAGTCTTCTTCATATGAAAAATCACATTATATTAAGATATTTCATACAAATATACTAATACCCAACCTATATTTGGTTTTATAGATGATAACATGCATGTTGTTCTAGGATTTTCATAGCATCTTCCAAAGTTTAACATGGTAGAATAAAAAAGATAACGACTACAAGTAAGAAGTCCATGATACAAAACCACTTCCCCGTTTATTCTTGGGATAATAGATGAAAAAATTAATGGATAGTGTATCTGACTCTCCAATATAGTATAATATCTAGTTCTAAAGATATACAACACAAAAAAAAGTAAGAAAAACAAAGTAAGAGAAGGGAATGAATTTGGTACAGTAGAGTATGTTGTTCTATAATTCTGCATGAGATTTTTATATTCTCATTGTTTTATTTTTATTTGGAATTTATGTGTAAATAATTTAATTTTTCTATAATGTTTCATTGAATATTAGTAAATAATAGTTCTACAAAAATTAAAAAATAGAGCATATGTTCATCATTTTTGTTCATAAAAAAATTATGATGTTAGTGCCACGTGTGTATCTCTTTTTATCCTCTTTCTCCATTCATCCTTTTAAAAATAATATTTATTAATAAATAGCCATTGGAAAATAATAATTTATAATCCTTGAAGTTAAATATGAAATAAAATCTCAATAAATTAATTATACTGACATTTAATTTTTCACTAAAAAAATAGTTGAATTAATATATTTAATAATATAACACTTACTTTAAGTATGGTCACTTTAAGATTTTCCACATCATCATACACAATCACTTAAATACTTTTCAATAGTTATTTTTGGATTATTTTATATGTTGTATGATCAATCAATTACACATATATCCAATCATTTTATCTTATAGTCGATCACACTATTTTTATGGTTGATCGCCTTACACTTATGGTTGGTCCAATACTTTTTCAAATTGAGACTACTAACCACAGTCTCTTCATTTTCTCTTAAGGTGTATTTTTTATTAAATGTCCACATTTCAAAAATGGTTTCTTTCATATGGAATTATGTTTGCATGGTTTCTTATATGGTAGTTCAAACTAGTATTTTTGTTGATCCAAGAGTTTTTGATGAGACATCTATGGTCAATCTATTAGGTGTGTGATTAATCCACTTGTTTTATAGTCAATACATGACCTTTTGAAAAACATTTATTCTGGTGGTCTCTTTAGATACATGTGTGGTCATTCAGTTTTTATTATAGTCACATGAGTCTTCCATATATTCTCCATGGTTGATCTGGTGGTTGTGTTGTCGATATGAGACTTAGTGAAATTTCATTTATTTTATAGAAAATGATTTAACTTTCATAAAACATAAAATATATTATAAATAGAATAAATATTATTTTTAGTTATTAAAATAAGGAATTATTAGACTAATAAAACAATCTCCCCCTTTTTGATGACCATAAACTATGGCATAAAAAATTATTCAAAGGATTAAATATTAGTCCAATTTCCCCTACCAGAATACATATTAACCAATTTTTTATGGCATTGTGGACAAGATTTCATCTCATACTCCCAACTGGAAAAATCATTTTCTCTTTTTTGGAGGGCGTATCACTCTGGTCAATAGTGTTTTAACCTAAATCCATTTTCATGCTTTATCATCAATTATTGTACTGAAGACGGTTATTCACAACACTAAGAATATCATGGTTAGTTTAATATCGCATGCATAGGTGGAGAGGGTGTTTCACTATGCCTCATGGGATAAAATTTCAAGAGTTGCTGAGGATGACAACATCAATATCAGGAGCATCAAGGACTCTGTGGCCTTCCTCCATGCTATACTAGCATGGGATGAGATGGAAGGGAGGTCACTTTGGGCCAGTTTCACCAAAACAAATGTGGGGTACCTTTTGAATGTTTTGGTGGTAGATGCACAAAAATTTGGGAGGTCACTCATCAAAAAATTCTCAACCTTCAACATAATTCCAAATGGATTGTGGGTTATGGATCGCTTATCTTTTGGAATGAAAATCTATTTGGGACGGTACATGGGTTCCCTATATGCCTAGTTCCAAACATCACATTCTCTGAGTCTATCATATTCCCTTCCTTTATCCATGATATTCTCAAATCTCAATAGAAAAAGGATCTCTAAGGAATTTCAACCATTATTAAACTGGACTGGCTGGTGTTTACTTTCTCCCCATCTGGTATGTTCTCTTCAAAGGCATGTTGTTATTCTCTTCATTCAAATAATGGTCTGGATTCTTAGGGTGATTTTTTTTAGTGAAAATACTTACCTACTAAATTTAACATTATCATCTGGTGCTTTTATAATCATACTTTTCCCACTGATGAGGGTGTGAGGTGCAAGGGGTTTTCCAATGTTTCTAAGTGTGCTTGTTATCACACCCCACATGATGAGACAACCAATCACATTTTCTTCCACAAAAAAAATGGGATATTACCATGTATCATGAACATGTAGGCTTCACTGTTATGGATATTTAAGGGATCTCTGGTGATTCCTTTCTAGAATCATGGTTTTATGGATCAGAAACTATTTCTGAGGTGCATATGAAGAGTTAACTACTTTCTGAAGAAGGATGTTAGACTCTCTAGTTTTATCATAACAAGTACGTACATGATGGATGCATTAGTTCTTGTTTAGAAGTGAAGGTCGGGGATAGGGATTTGGTGGCATAACTTGCTCCTTTAATCAAATAGTGGAATATTTCACCCTCCTTATGTTAGATCTTGGATGGTAGCAGTGCAAGTGTGATGGAAACATAGTGTGCTCCTCAAGGAATTTGGTTGAGGTGGTCTCCTCCTAAGCGATCACTTGTTCTAAACATTGATGGCCCATGCAATAATGGTTACATGTGGGGAGGAGAGGCAGTGCGTGACCAGAAAGGATTGTTTTTCCTATATTTTAGTGTTTACCATGGTCTATGTTACTCTCATCTGTAAGAAGCTTCTACCTTGCTCAAAGTGTTGTATATGTGTCACTCTCATGGTGTTTCTCTTAATAAAGTGGAAAATGACTCGTTACTTCTCCTCAACTCAATCAATGACATGGGTTCCATCTCTTGGGCCTTCACATATATTGTTCATAAGTTCAGGGAGATTTTTAATATTCATAATGAGCTCACCCATACTTAGAGATATGGTAACATGGTTGTGGATTTATTGTCTTCCCAAGCTACACCAAATACCCCAAGTATCATTTTTTTAGTGTTGGTTCCCTTCCCCCAGAGTTTGTTAATCTTGTTTTAGAAGATTCCATGAGACCGCACTATTTTAGACCCCCCATGAAATCTTCGGGCCTTGACCCCCACCCTTTGAAATAAAACATTCCTAAAATTGTTTGGATTAAATATTAGACATTAAATATTATAATTTAGTGTAACAAGTAATTATCAATAATAAATAATCATTTTTAGTTAATTAAAATCTATACTTTACTCATAAGTAATAATTTATTGCTCTTTTTGTTTATGCCATATATTTTACTCCACTTTTGGTATTATAAAAAATAATTCATAAAGGGTGAAATAGTAAATATGGGATAAACATAAAATAAATAATTTTAAACAAAAAGAAAAAAGACAAAAAAATAATAAAGGGTTTTTTCATTAATTCTTTAAAAAAATTACATTGGCCCTATCAAAGTCCTTGAGAAGATATGGGTGATTACATTTTCAGCAAATAGGAGGAAGAGGAGTCCAAGGAATTATTGGAGGTTCAGGAATAGTGATTCATTTGGAAATTGGGCATATTTTTTCTAGGGCCCAAGAAATAGTGAGACCAAAGGGTCCTATAGAAGGTATATATGAGATAGATATTTTAATAGATGAAGTTGCAAAGACTGAAGCTTTAGTTGAGGCTAGTGTAGGAGAGGTAGAGATTCATGTAATAGGAATACTAGTAGGTTGTAAAATATGAGCATTAGAAACATACATATAAGGCTCTAAAATACTAGTGATATCTGCCACAACCATTGTCTCATGTTTCATAACCTAATGGAAATTATATTTATCTGACATAAACTGAGTGGGTAAATGAGTCATCACCAATAACATCTCTACAATTTCTTTGATTCCATATGATGGTGGATGAATCTTCAAATTTCCATCCAATGAATGGAACTGATTATTTAGGTCTACATTGGTGTAAATCCATCTGAGATAAAACATTATTGAACACTTTATTACACCTTTATCTTTATTTGTCTTGATTGATTATAATTTAATAAAATTATACTACTTTTATCCATGGTCACAAATAACCATTTTAGCATGATTTATAATATCCTTCACAATGTCCATGATATTATGAATCTCTTCATGAATCAACATTCAAATAAAATCCTCATCAATAGATGAAAAATCAAGAGGATGTGTTGATGAAAAATTTGGAGGCCTGGACATCTTGGTTTTTAGGAAGGCATACTTTTTATCCATGGTCGCCATCATATCTATCATATCTACTTGTAAGGATCCAATGTTTTCTCTAAAAAATTCCATTTCTCTTATTAAAAATAGAATCTTAGGGTTGATATAATCTATTTTTAGGAACAAATTAGTCTAGATGTGTATAACAAAACATTCAATAGTGTATGCCATATCTACTTCTCTATTATGATTATTATTCCAATGGATATTCAATTACCATTCTTCTAATAATTCCAAAAGGTTATTATTGAATTGTATGAATCCTACAAAAGTGATCACTGAAGGAGGCATAAAAATGGTTGAAATTATTGGGATGGAGAAGCTTGATCTTGATTAGAAGAATATTGAGGAAATAAAACATCATTGGGATCAGAATAATGATCACTAAACTGAGGGGTCTTTCTCCAAGATTCTTCTTTAAGAGAAAAAATCACAAAAGTTATCTCAAATTATCAAAGAGATGAATCTAAAGCCTTCTCAAATTCTTCCATAAAACCCACTATTGTTATGAGAGATGATTCATAAACAGATTATTCTAGTGAAATATTTTTAGATATATCTCTAAGAGGGTAAGAAGTATCCAATATCTTTAATAGATCCTCATAAGAATCAGGTCCGACTGATCCTTCTGAAATAAGAGAAAAATAATGATTCAATGCACAAGATTCTTCATAACCTGAAATAGAAACAATGGGAGGTACATATATATTTGGATTATTATCATCATTATCATCCATGTCATCCTCATCTCCCTTGTCATCCTTACTAGCCTCTTTATCTTCCTCTTTATCATCCTTACCATCAACATTTGTAGGAGACAACACATCTATATCAAAGAATGGATTATCTGGAAGGGATTATTTACTAAAGGGTGTGTGATTCAATATGGGACTCCCCCTAGCTCAAAAATTGGTGTAATCTCTTACATTAGGTCCATATCCTGATCAATTTATGATTTAGTGATGGAAAGTACAAACAGAATAGATCTAGGAAGTCTCTCCCCCTTAGAAGTTACATCACTTTATCCGACTATTTCAACCAAAAAGGTATTCGTGGATCTTTTTCATATTCAATTGGAATCTCAAGAATAATGGTAACTTAATGAAGAAAGAGATACATCCATGATATTTTCAAAATAACTTATATATTCCTTATACATATCCATATAATCTTGAGATTCATCTTCATCATAGGAGTAATAAGAATCAACAATCTCATCTAGTTCCAAATCAGGATCAACGATATCTTTTGGCCTACGAAGATGTGATATTGGATTGAATATCCCATAAAGTATATCCTCATCAATGATCTGCATCTTTTTCCATGGATCCCATATGATCTTTATCCTTTCTTATCTGGTTTTATTTTAAAAAAGTACACTGGGAAACATTGTTCTTTCAACTCTTATAGGGACCAATCATTTATGTTCCAGTAAAACAGAAACAATATTTGGGTATGGAAGAGTGTTGAATCACAAATATGGTTCAGTTAAATATTCCATATCTCTCATCATGAATCAATGGAGGCTTATCTGAAAACCTTCAACCATGAGGTATAGAAAAAAAATCATGATACATTATAGAGATAAAACCTCCCTTCCTAGTGAAGGTAGTGTTTTGAATGAATTTCAATAGAAAATTTCATCTTGCACTATTCTCATTTACAATCAGTCACCGGTAGGTTCTATCATGATTCAACTATTACAACACATTAAAAATCTTGAAATGGAGATGTTTTATAGAAGATGAGATCTAATAGTCAATAAACTCTCCAATATTTGGGACCCTTATATAATCATTCCAAAAGGTTAAAGTGAACTCACACTCTTGATTGTTGATAAATTTCATAATTACATCCTCATGACTCTGGCTTCAAAAACCATATTCAGGTAAAACTATTTTATAAGGAACAAATAAAAGGGTTTACTTTCATATAAGAACCAATTAATCTAATTTTGATGAAGAACGGATCTCCATACAAAGTAATGACTGGTTTTTAACCACTCAACATCAAATTATTTTTTAGAAACTACTTTTCAAGGAAGAACATGTGGCTTCGAAAGACTTCTAGATTTTCTCAAACTATATTTTTCAATTTTTGATGATTCCAGAGAATCATCGTTGAATTATCTCTTCATTTCAAATTAGTAGACTGAGATTCATGATTTGAGAAGCAAGGGATTAGACAAAGAAAAGTTAAAGGAGGGTTTGAATGAGGGGTTGGTTCGAGTTAGAAGTGTTCACAATAATTTAATTTTAGATTTGATATTTAAATCATTTATGGATTTACTTGTAAAAAAATGCATGATAAATAATAAAAAAAATTAATATATTTGTAATCCCATTCAATATATTTTAAAATTAAATAAATAAAAAAACACTCAAGAAAATCTTATAACATATAAATATCTATAAAAATATTAAAAATAATATTAAAATTTTAAAAACATTTAATGTAAAATTAATCATACATAATTAATTTTTTATATAATTAATTCTCTCAATATTCAATGGCATTGTAAATATATCATCAAGATGATGTTTTATACCAATTAATTAAAGTGTTATATTACCCTTTTGAAAATTTTCTCTCAAAAAGTGATGTATTATATCAATATGATTTTTCCTTGAATGAGATAGAAGTTTTTTAGAACTTTTTGTAGCACCTATACTATCACAATTTATGGGGACATGTATGAATTGATATCAATAATCCAATAATGTGTGTTTCGTCGATATAATTTGTGCAAAACAACTACTTGGAGCTATGTAATCAGATTAATAGTAGAAAAATGGAAAAAAAAAATTATTACTACACCATGAATCTAAATTAATTCCCAAAATATGACATGTTCTAAAGGTGATATTCTATATAACTTACAAACACCAAATTCATTATCTCAATAACTAACTAATTCAAATTAATTTCTATTTAGGGTAAAACAATCCAGTTTTTTTTGTATTCCTAAGGTATTTAAAAGTCATTTTAATAAATTTGAATGATATTCATTAGGGTTTAGTTTAAAATTTTCATCCATTCACACACTAAACATAATATCAAGTCAACTATAAGTTAAGTAAAATAAACTTCCCAAAATACCCATATAATTAGTTTGATCTATTTAATTTCCAATTTATTCAAGATCTAAATTAAATCTTATAATCTTGGGAGTATCACTAAATTTGGTGTAATCCAAGCCAAAATATTTTAAAAATTTCCTTTGTGTATTTTATTTTATTTAAAACAATTCTCTATTTGTTTAGAAAATTTTGAAATCCAATAAAGTATTTTAACTCTTCCATTAAGCTCATTTTAATTTTATTTTTTTTCATTTTTGGAAAATTCAATAACCAATGATTTTTTGGATGATCTAAAAATAATATCATCAACATATATTTGAATAACTAAAACAGCCTTTTAAATTATTTTTATAAATAAAGTTAGGTCAGTATGACCTTTCTAAACCATTTGAAGTAAGAATATTGACGAGCCTATCATTCCAATATCTATGAGCTTGTTTTAAAAAATATTTTATTAATTTAAAAACTTGATTTGGAAAATGAGGGTTTTGAAATCCAGAAGGTTGTTCAAAAAATACATCCCCAATAATATATCCACTTAGTAATTCCCTCTTGACATACATTTTATATAGTTTGAAAGTAATATGTTCATTATATAGAAGTAATATTCTAATGGACTCAAATATAGCTATTGGTGCAATGGTTTCTTCATAGTCAATACCTTCTTCATAACTATATCCTTGTGCAACCAATCTATATTTGTTTCTACTGATTATTATATATTCATCAACCTTGTTTCTATACACTAACTTAGTGCTAATTGTTTTTTAGTCTTTAGTTATATCTATTAATTGAATTAATTTATTCCTTTCAAATTGGTTTAATTCTTATTTAATTTCTATTAGCTAATGTTTATCATTAATTTCTTAATTTATGTTCTTAGGTACAATATTTGACAAGAAATCACAATCTTTAATTTGTATTCTTAGTGATTATCTAGTTTTATTTCCAATACCTATATCTCCAACTTAGAATCTAAAGAGTCGTCTTTAAGGATCTTAATAGTTCTAGGAATATAATTACTTGGTAAATAATTTTATTCATTAGTTTTATGAAGAGATTAATGATATATTCTAGTGGATTTATCTCATAAACCAATATAAAGATAATAAGATTTAGAGTTATTATTGATATTTAGATTTTATATGTCATCCTCAAGATTTTCTATAGTAGGTTTGGGTTAGTGTGGATCTATCTCATCAAAAGTGAAATGAACAGTTTCTTCTAGAACCTCATATTTCGTTTTAAAGACCCTATATGATTTACTAGTAGTTTAATAACTAAGTAAAATTCTTTCATGGATTTTTTGTGATTTTTTTTCAAGATTCTCTTTTATGATATTAATATAAACATAAAAAATAAAAACTCTAGAGTAATTTACTTTATATTTTCTACCATTCCATAATTCATATGGAGTTTCAAGATAGGTCTTATAATAATTGTATTAATTACATCAAAAAATATGTGAAATTTTATAGCTAATAAATAGAAAATATTTTTATATTTAATAAGCATTATTCTAAGGATTTCTTGATAAGTCATATTTCTCCTTTTAGCAACCCCATTTTTTAAGGTGTATAAATTGTAGATAAATTGTGAGTATATCCATGTTGTGAGTAGATAGATTAAAATTCTATATTCTTAAAATACATGTCATGATAACTTCTCAAGGAATTTATGGTAATTATCATATGGTTTTATATGGGTTTTTCATACATAGAGAAACAAGAAGGAGATACACTTTTATGAGTAAGTAAAAACACCCATGTATATCTTTAATAATCATCAACTATAACATAAGAATAATGTTTTAATGATAAACATGGAACTATAGATGGTTCAAATAATTCCATATAAACCAATTATACCTATTTATAGTCAGATACCACTTTATTTTATTTGAAATATATTTTGTGTTGCTTTCAATTTTGGTTGGGATTACATACTTTTTCATTAGGAAATTTTACCTTATGAAGATATTTGACTGATATATTCCTAGTTATATTTCTACATGTGTATATGCTGAAATGGAATCATCTCCTATTCCATAAAAATATTATCTATGAAATAACTCAAACAAGGAACATTTTTAGATAATAAATAATCTAAATTAATAGCATAAACATTATCATTTCCAAATGTAATAATTACCAAGGCATGCATAGAATAAATTTTTTAAAAGAATTGTTACAAATTTCACATCAAAAAAATCATCACATAAATAATAAAAATATTGAAATTATATTTTAAACCATAAAAAATAAAACTTTATAAATAATGACAGATTCATAGTTACCAATTTGTTTAGGTCTATTGAATTTTCTTCTTGTGTTTTCACCAAAACTGACATGCCCACCATCTACCTTTATAAGTTTTTTAAATCATGAATAGTCTACTATCGTATTTTTGGAACACCAATTATCTATATACCATATATTATTACTATATATCTTTATGAATTTATCCAATATTAAATTAAATATTCATTTTTTTGATACCCATATCCGTTTGGGTCCAAACAGGTTAGTAATCAAATATTTTGGAATCCAAATTTGTTTTATAGTGTGATTAGAAATGGATTTAATATATTTTTAAATAAATTCCTTTATAGCTCCAAAATTAATATAAGGATTTATAAACTAATAGAATTCTTAGAAACTAAATCTTTGTTATTTTAATTAGGAATAAAATAGTTTTTTGTATAGTTTATTTTTCTATCTAGATTGATAACCAAAACCATATCTTCATTTTGGTACAACCTCACTTTCTATAATTTTATTTAAGGTTTATTTTCTTCCAAAAAATGTCAATATCCTTTTTTAACCATTTATTTACTTTTTTAAAGTCATTGTTTTATTTTAACATATTATAATTATTTTATTTTTCAATTCTTGGAGAATATTCTTATACAACACATAACACATGAAATTTTTTCATATTTTTATATTATTCTTTTAACTCATTTAGTTATCTTTCAGAATAGCATAGTATTATTATAATTCTTCAGTATAAATTTCAGAATCATTAGGAATATGAGAATAAATATAAGGTACCTCAGGGGAAGTAGCCCTAAAGAATAAATTTGATTTTCCATTCATATATTCTCGACTTAAATCTGAGTCGATGGAGTTATCTTAAAATGCACTACATGTAGTATTAATTTCATTTTTCATTTATCTTAATATTTTATTTATTTAATATTTGGAAATTTATCCATTATGTGTCCTTTTCACTTGAATTTATAATAGGTGGTCTCTTTTTTATGGGTCATCCTTTTTTCACTCTTTCTTATAATTCCCTCACTTTTCATATTTTTTTTATAGTTAGACTTTGTGAAAATATTCATCCTTTTATAGAACTTGGTAAACCTTATGGATTGATTATCTGTTAATTCATCACTTCTAGTGTCAACTTCACTTCAACTTGTATTGTCACCTTTATCAACCTCTATTTCTTTTGATTGTGATGATTTAAATAAAATATATTTTCTTTTGGGTTAATCATCCTCATTTTTTACCTTCATCTCTTATTCGTACTTAATTATCTTCTTAATAAGATCTTTTATGGGTAGTTTACTTAGGTGGCATTATTCTATGAAGGAAACTTTTGTGAACCTACATAGATTTGATAGACATATTAGTATCCTCATTACCTGATCCTTTCCTATCAATGTTTATCTAAGGGTAGTCACAGTGTTTATGATTTTATTGAACCTAAGATACATTTCAGAAATAGATTTTCTAGATCTATTTTGTAATGTATCATACATAATAGTTTATGTATTTAGTAAAATTTCCTTCATAATAGATGTACGCACATAAGATACAGAGAGGGTATACCATATCTCATAAGCTGATCCACATAAATATATTCTATGAAATTATTCTTCACATAAATCATAAAATAATGAATTCATAACTTTGTAGGTTGAATCAAAAGAATCTTTAACAATATCATCTCATTATTTTCTAGCAGTTTTGGGTTTATCATATTTTTATTCTATGGTCCCTAAATATCAAATCACACGATCTCAAGCTATATTTTCATTTTTTTTAACTGATTATAGTTTTGAACATTAAAATAAAGAGTCCTTTTAGTATCATAACCATCTGACTTAGCCTCCATAACAACATATTTTAAATTCAAAAAATTAAATATATTTTGCTAAAAATATTTATTCATAATAAATAGTAAAAAATATAAATAAATAAAAACTTTGATACCAAAGGTTTGTAAGAGTGGACAACTCCATAGGGGGGTGAATTTAGTTTCCAATTAAAATTTATGTTAATTTTTTTTGACAAAAAAATCCCCAAATTTATAAAATAAATACTAGGTAACTAAAATAGTATAATTATATAATTTTATCTTTTAAAAAAATTTCTTATAAGTTAGATCACAACTCAGTTAAATTAGGTTTAAAAATATTTTAACTTTTGAAAAAAAATTACTAGTATCAAACATAATGTATAGAACAAAAATTAAAGTTAACTATCAAAGTAATGTTTTTTATATTGTTTATAAAGTTAAATATATTTTTTAAAACATGTAGAGAAAAAAAAACAAGAAAATCACATAGAAGAATAAAAGGAAGAGCTTAAGTCTCAAGATGAGACCTAGTCCTCTCCACATGGAAATCACCTAATATCAAACAATTTGTTATAAATAAATTAATACACAGACTATATCAGTTATTATTAAAAACAATGAAAAAGGTTTTCTAGGGTATACAAGGCCTCTTACATAGTTCTATATTATAGAATAAAAAGATAACAACTGCATGTAGGTAGTCCAAGCTATACAAGCTCTTCCACAATTCTTTGTGTGAGAACAAATGAAAAAGAATAAAAGAGAGCATCTCACACTCTCTAATAAATTACATGATCTAATGTTAAAATATATAAACCATAAATCACACACAACTCAAAAGTTAGAAAAAACATTGTAAGAGAAATGAAAGAGTTCAGTGCTGTAGAGTATATAGTTCTTTTGTTCTTCCAGTGATAATTATATTCTTATTCTTTTCATTCAACTTGGAATCTATTTGAAAATATGTCCTGATGTTCTATGATTATTCATTTAAGTTCAAGAAAGAAAAATTTTGTAGATGTTCAAAAAAAAATCATATGTTCATCTTTTATGTACATGAAAAAATTAATATGTCTATATCACACATGTATTTATCTTTCTTCTCTTTCTTCGGTCATCCTTTTTTTAAAAAAATCTTTCTCTAGAAATAATAGTTAGAAAATAATCATTTAATATCCTCATTCTTCTCTAGGAAATCTGGGCTCAATAAATGATTTTAATGACATTTAATTCTACATATAAAATTATTTTAATTAGTATATTTAATAATATAATACTTCATTTAGGTATGATTACTTTATGGTTTCCCATGTCAACATCCATGGTTGCTTCAAAACCTTGTAATCATATTTGGAAGAGTATTGGATAGGTTGTAAGGTCGATCACATATACCTATGTTCGATCATTTGATATAGCATTTTATCACCTTATTATTATGATAGATCACCTTACACTTATGGTTCATCCAATACATTATCTAAATGAGACTACGAAACACAGTCTCTTCATTTGGTCATACGGTTGATTCTTTTTTGAAAGTACACTTTTCACAGATAGTTGATTTAATTTAGCCTTATGGTCACATAGTTTCTCATGCAGTCAATATAACTATCCTTTTTTCAATACAAGATTTTTCAATGAGATATCTACAATCGATCTATTAGGCATGTGGTCAATCCACTTATCAATCCATGCCTTTTTAAAAAAAATATTGGTTGTGTTGGTCGCCTGAGGCGTATCAAGTGGTCAATTTTTTGTTTTGTTTTCTCTTGGATCTACCATACATTCTCCATGGTTGATCAGGTGGTCATGAATTTTATCCATGACTTCGTTAAATTTCCATTCTTTTCTATAAAACAATTTAAATTTCAAAACCCATAAAATGGATTACAAATAATATAAACAAGGTTTTGTGAATATTAAAATAAGGAATTTCTATACTAATCCAGTATCTAACACATATAAATTTTATTTGATAAAAATGATTTCATATTTGGAATCATTATGTATAAATTATTTAGTAAAGTATATTTTGTTTTTTTTTTCTATTAAAAGTAAATTACATAAGTAAAAATTATTTTGCATGATAAAACCAAAAATGGTAAAAGTAAAAATTCTAAGAGTAAATGAAATAAAAAATGTTTTTAAAAATGTTTATAAATTAATGGTTGATAAATGATCAACCTTATATCATAATACAATCCATTATTGTCTATTTTGATGTCTTTTTGAATTGTGAAACAGGTCCTCTCTTTCCATTATGTTGAAATATTTATAGAAATTTTATTCTCACCACTTATAAAAGGAGACTCTCATAACACCTTAAAGACCACTCAAATAATTTTATCCCACTATAAACTCTTCAAATTTTCCTTATTTTATAATATTATTTATGATGTCTTGGACCCAATAGATTCAGAAGTAACTAAGCTTTATTGGACACATGACCTCAAGCATGCCTCTCCATACACCAGTGGTTGCTAACTTGTAGTGAGATTATTTGATAATACATTGAGGATACTATACCCTCATGATCAAAGTGAAACATAATTTTAGATAATATATATGAAAAATTATAAGAAATATAAAGTGAATAGATCAAATAGTGGGATCAGAATCAATCATTTGAAAAAAAAATCCATAAGTTCCATATATAAAAATGATGTCTTGTCATGGTGCTATATAAAAGGGGGATACATGGGATATATAGAAACATTAATATATAACATGACATACAAAAATTAACAAAAGTACCAATCTATATCCAATATAATTATGATAATAAGATCTGTCATCTTCTCCCATACTCTATCCTAGTATTGAAAATCAATCATTCATGCATGGGCATTTCCCTTTGTCTCTACCAACATCCATAATTCTCATTTAGGTACCAATTGATGACTTGAATTGGGTATGAATAAAACTAAGTAAACCACTACCAATGTTATCTATTACAATCTATCTAGTGAATATAATATGATCAGTATGTAGGTATGATAAACAACATATAATGGTGGAAATTGTAACCAAGTTAGCTCGAGTTCCTAGAGGACACTCGTCTAACCGTACTGGTTTAGGTCGGCATATCTTTAAACATGTGTCACCATATGTGTGTGTGTGTGTGTTAGTTTATGTATATATATATATATGTGTGTGTGTGTGTGTGTGTGTGTGTCATGACCCGTCCCAGTGGGGCCCGAGCCGCAACTCCCCAAGCCCGCTTACAATAGGCCAGGGGTTGGTGACTAGCACCGAGTAGGCATGCTACTAACATGGGAGGCGTTGCCTATAAACCTGTACACACGCACACACATCTCCAAGCCCACAAAGCTAAAAAAGTAAAAAATACTAAAAATGGAAAGGATGCATGCATACACTAAAACCCAACCAACAGAGTACGACAGGAAAGTAATGTAAAACAAGTGTAAAACCCCAGGTCAAAAGTACAAGCCCACCAAAAAGAAAGTTTGTAACAAAGTCCATACTATAAGAAAGGTGATGGGACTGTAGTCTGTAGTCGTAGGAACACACCTCGGCCTGTCTGATCTCACTGAGTACCATCTGGTCCTGGTCCTCCTAGAATCATGTCAAAGGCTCTCTCGTCTGCACAAGACACAACACGTGCGGGCAAAGCCCGTGCAGGGGTGAGTATAACAATACCCAGTAGGACACCCAAAAACCACAAAGGAAATACAACAAGGGAAAATACCACAAAGTAAAGATACAGTAATCTCCACACCGTATATTTCTAAAGAACATTCCACAAGAATATCCAGATATACTCATGCAAAATTGACTATCGCGAATAGCACCACTAGGATCCAGCTCGAAGATTTCACTAAGCATGCAACCGGGAGAACACACTCCTAGGTCTGAAGAGAGAGGTACGAAGTACTCATTCTGAGAGAACACACTCCACAAGTACCTTGAAAACATTATGCTTAGATGAGGATCTCAACCAAGTCATGGGGTGATTCCGACAACTCAGTCTGAGCTATTCTGTTAAGTAGAGGATCGACGCCCGGGTAAAGTTGGTCACGTCGATACCAAGAACTCTACCTAGGGTTCCGGGAACGAATAGAGGATCCAGCTCTAAGTCTCACAGAGGGGATTCCAATAACTCTATTCAGGGAGTTCTACTGAAGGGATCATACTCATGTGTAAAGGAAATGATACCGGAACCTTCAGGGAAACGACCAAGGGTACGAACCCTAAAAGAACTAGTCCAAGACACAGAAGACAAGTTGCTCAAGTCAACAAGAAAAGGTTACATGGCATGTAGTATGGTTACACACCATTTTCCTTGACCCTGAGTACTTCCCGTGTAAATGTCCCATGTCATTCGTTCAAGCTGTGTAAAACCAAACTACACGACGTGTAGAAAAGGTACACGCCGTGTTCCTTGACCCCAGGTACTGCCCGTGTAAACGACCCGTGTCATTCAGATTGTCAGATAGAAATCAAATACATGGAATGTAGAAGAATCACATGCCATGTTCGAGCACCTGGGCTCGCTCTGTGTACGCTGGCCATGTGCCCGTACACGGCCTATGTCCGTGTCTGTGTCGCCTTCCCGTGTACCAGTACACGGGGTATCCCGTGTATCTGGTCGGGTCTGGCCGGGGAGGGGTATACAGGGCGTGTCCTTGGTCGTGTACCCTACCCGTGTCCGTGTACTCTCGGAGTACACTCCATGAAATCCCACCGACGAACACACGTCGTGTAGCCCATACTACACGGCGTGTAGTCGGGAAAATTCCAGAATCGTCGTCTTCCTCCGCGCACCTCGGCTAATCCTCTGGATCTTGATCCAACCACCCGATCATCACGAAACTCTGGATTTGGGGTCATCCTGCCCCTACAAAACCGATTCTATTGGTTTCGGGCTTCCGATCGGCCCTGAAAACGCATCCCGATCAATCCTCATGAAAACGCTCGAAGAATGGGAACTTCCGAACCGCATCGATTCATCTGTCATCGTCATCATCGCACCTCTGTCAGGTCGCCTTGACGTTGGATCTTTGATCTCGGATTGTTGTGCCAACAAACGAATGCGCAATGATCAATTTCCTCCAAGAATGCGTAGAACTCAACGAAGAATGCGAGGGGGAAAAACAAGAATCAACAAGAGGGGTGAACCTTGATCGTTGTTTGTGACGACCCGGGTTTGCTGCCGTTGGATTGAAAACAAAAACAATCTCAAGAATCAAAGCCTCAAATCCCCTCATGAACCCGTCCCGCAAGAACAATCGACCCACGGGCTAATCTGTTCGTGGATTAGTCCACGTTCGTCATGGAAATCAAAAACAGGGAAGGAAAAAAATCAAGGCAAACATCCTACCTGGATTTCGCGACGTTCGTCGGCGATGATCTGGTCACTGCGTCGTCGTCGCCGCGTTTGTAGGTTTCTTCCAGAGCCTCCAGAGCTGCCAAGGGTTTCAAGGTTATGGAAATTGTAACCCTGATCTCCTTCGAAATCTCCATTTAAAAAGATAAGGGATTTCGCTGTAACAAAGATTTAAATAAAATATTTTAATTAAATATTTTATTACGGTTGCGTCCAAAAACCAGATTTTACTACCGACCTGCGCCGGCCGATGTTAGGCCTCTCCTAATGTAAAAATGATGTTCTGAATGCAATGGTGCCCTTGTATTTCTGATCTGAGTACCCGTTTAGGAGTTATTCCACTTTTTTAGGAAAACCGCATGTGAGCGTTATTAAATTCAAACATTTGTTCTGGGCTCACCGGGCCTCGGAACTGCACGCCGCCTCAGATCCTGGTCTCGAATTAATTCCCATATAATATTAAAATAATACATAGAAAGATTCAAGACATTAAATCACACCCACCTTAGGGATTTTACGTCCCCAAAAAGCCAAAACAAAGGCTACTCAAAAAGATGTGGGTACTGCATGCGAATCTGAGCCTCCCACTCCCACGTGCTCTCCTGGATATTTTTGTGCTTCCATCGGACATGCACCAAGGGAATAGATCTCCCATGAAGGATCTTCTCCTATTGATCCTCTATCTCCACTGGGTACTCAGCAAAGGTCGCTCCACCATCGATGTCCAGCTCTCCCCAGTCGATAACGTGTGATGGATCATGAACGTACCTCCGTAGCTGCGACAAATGGAAGAAATTGTGTACCCGGTCCATCTGAGGAGGTAGAGCCAAGTGATACGCCACCTCGCCAACTCTACTCAAAATCTGAAAAGGGCCAACGAACCTCGGAGATAGCTTGCCGCCTCGGCCAAATCTCTGCAATCCCCGTCGAGGTGAGACCCGAAGGAACACATGGTCTCCCTCCTCGAACTCCAAGGGCCTCCGCCTCCTGTCGGCATATGACTTCTGCCGACTCTGTGCAGTCTTCATCCGCTCCTGGATGACATGCAACTTCTTTGTAGTAGCTCTCACCATCTCTAGGCCCATGAGTGCTGACTCTCCCGGGTCAGTCCAACAAAGTGGCGACCTACAGGGTCACCCGTACAGAGCCTCGAATGGTTCCATACCAATAGTGGAATGATAACTGTTGTTATAAGCGAATTCCACCATTGGTAGGTGATCCTCCCAGCTACGACCGAAGTCAAGTATGCAAGCCCGAAGCATATCTTCCAGGACCTGAATGGTCCGCTTTATCTGACCATCAGTCTGGGGATGGAACGTTGTGATCAAGCCTAACTGAGTCCCAAAAGCTTCCTGCAATCCCTTCAACAACCGAGATGTGAAACGAGCATCATGATCTGAGAGGATTGTGGATGTCACTCCATGAATTCGGACTATCTCCTGCACATAGAGGCGTCCCAATCTCTGCACTGAACTATGCTCTCGTATGGCTAGGAAGTGGGCCGAGTTGGTGAGTCGATCAACGATCACCCAGATGGCATCGTGTCCCCTGGACGTACGTGGTAGACCCGTCACGAAGTCCATGGATATCCCATCCCACTTCCACTCTGGAACCTCAAGGGGATGAGTCAAACCTGTTGGAACCTGGTGCTCAGCATTTACTTGCTGATAAGTAAGGCACCAAGAATCAAACTCTGCCACACACTTCTTAATTCCTGGCCACCAGAACTGACGTCGGAGGTCCTGATACATCTTTTCCACGCCTGGATGCACTGCCAAAGGAGATGTATGGAACTCCCTTAGAACCTCCTCCTGCAACGTCGCTGGTAATACCGTGCGCCCTTTGAAAAGAACAACGTGCTCCCCACCTTCTGAATATTCATCAGCAGCATCACCTATGGATATCTGAGCACGTAGAGTCTCATAGCTAGCATCCTCGCATTGTGCTTCCCTGACTCGCTATAAGAGTGGAGGGGTAATAATCATCAATTGAAAGTAAGATCCCTCATCTCCATCCACGAAGGATAACTATAAGGAGGTCAACTCCCTTGTCGCCTCATCCAGCAACTATGAACTGGATTTCCTGCTGAGAGCATCCGCCACTACGTTCCCCTTCCCAGGAGTATAAACGATCTCAAAGTCGTAATCCTGGAGGAACTCAAGCCATTGCCTCTGTCTCAAATTCAGATCCTTCTGAGAAAAGATATATCTGAGACTCTTGTGATTAGAGTAGATGGTAAAACGCTCACCCATCAGGTAGTTCCACCACATCTTAAATGTGAAGACTACTGCTGCCAACTAAAGATCATGGGTCGTGTAGTTCTGCTCGTGTGGCCTCAACTGACATGAGCCATAGGAAATCACCACTTGCATCTACATCAGGACAGAACCAAGCCCGGTTCCTGATGCGTCGCAGAACACTACGTACTTGACACCCTCCTCCGGTAATCTCAAGATCGGGGCGCTCTTCAAACTCTATCTCAACTGCTTGAAAGCCTGCTGGCATCTCTCGGTACACATGAAAGGCTGCCCATTTCAGGTCAAAGTTGTCATGGGTGCTGCAATCCTTGAGAAATCGATAATGAATCTCCGATAGTAGCCTGCCAACCCAAAGAAACTCTGCACCTCTATCATGCTCTGGGGTGGCTCCCATGCTTGCACTGCCTCCACCTTGGCTGGGTCCAGTGCTACACCATCTGATGAGATAACGTATCCTAGAAAGTGGACCTCTTTTAACCAGAATTGACACTTCGAGAGTTTCCCATACAACTGGTGCTCTCAGAGTGTGTCTAGAACCATCCTTAGGTGTCTCGTGTGCTCCTCCTCAGACGCAGAGTACACAAGGATATCATTGATGAATACCACTAAAAACCGGTATAGATAGGGCTAAAAGATCCGGTTCATGATCCCCATGAACACCGTCGGGGCATTCGTCACACCGAAAGGAATCACCAAGTACTCATAGTGACTGTAGCGACATCTGAAATCCGTCTTCGGTATATCCTCCTCCCGTACTTTCAATTAGTGATAGCCTGATCATATATCAACCTTCGAGAACCATCATGCCCCTCTCAGCTGGTCAAAGAGGTCATCGATCCTCGGTAGGGGATAACGGTTCTTTACGGTCACTTGATTCAAGCGCCGGTAATCTACACATATCCTCAAGCTCCTATCAGCCTTCTTGGCAGACAGAACTAGGGCTGCCCAGGGTGAAACGCTAGGTCTCACAAATCCCTTCTTCCGCAAGTCGTCTAGCTGCACCCTCAGCTCACGGAGCTCTGCAGAAGACATCCGATATGTTTATGCTGATATTGGTGTTGTCCCGGGTTGCAACTCAATGCCTAAATCTATCTCCCGACGGGGAGGTAGCCCGGGGACATCCTCCGGGAAGACGTTCTCGTACTCAGCCACTACTGCTGGAAACTGGAAACTCGTAACATCTGCTGCACCAAGGGCTAGGCTAGCCAAATGATTTGAAATCGGTTGTGCCCTCCTATGCACGAGTCCATCCTGCGCTATCTGTGTCTCTCTTTCACTGACAAAAGAGAACATCGTTCCATCACTACGGACACACCGCACCCTTCGCCTAAAATAGTTGATCTGGGCATGAACTATGGATAGCCAATCCATACCAAGAATGACATCATAAGGCCTCGACGCTACCAGCAAGAGGTTCCAACCAAAACTCTCGCCTCCAAGGGTCAGGTCACACTGTCTACAGAGGTCAATACCACAAAAACAGTTTTTCGCAGCGCCCCCCTTTATCATTGCTTGCTTAGTAGCACTAATAAAGGGCCCCCCTTTATCAGCGCTTGCTTAGTAGCGCTGATAAAGGGGGGTCTTTATCAGCGCTTTTTTTAGCGCTGATAAAGGGTCGGCTTCAAAAAAAATTAAAAATATATTAATATATAAATATAGTTATATTTTTATATAAATATAATATATAATTTTTAAATATATTTTAGATAAGTATAAATGTACATTTACACTTATTATACTTAATATTTAAGATATTTAGTGAAAATGACTTCTTAAAAAATTAAAAAAAAATATTTTTAATTAATATTTTGATAATCATTATGGAGTGATAGTCATTTAATAACAATTTGAGGACTAAAAAATTAAAAAAATTAAAAAAAGATCCAAAATATGTTGAAAACGCAACTCAAACTTCAAACGGTCATAACTTTTGATTCGGGTGTTCGTTTGAGCTCTAACACATATCAAATCGAAGCCTGTGACGAGCTCTACGTCACTCTAACTGGGAATACCCCAATCAAGCGTTTTTCGAGGCCAAAAGAGGCCCAGAAGGCCTCCAAAACTGAGTTTTTTGTAGGGGTACCCAGATTTTTTAACATTTTGTGGATTTTCAAACTCGTTTAAGGGGGTATTATTGGCTTTTCTTGGTGGGGACTAAATTTATTCCAAGGTATTACATTCATATTGATATTATTTCTTTGAAATTTCATCCTTTTTTATAATGAACTGCTATTTATAATCAAATATATAACTATATGTACATATTTTTTTATATATTCGCACCTAAAAATTAAATTTTTTAAATAAATAATTAAACATATTTACATATAAAATATATTAGCTTTATCTAAATAATAAATAATATCCATTTTATTTAAAATACCAATATATGAATATTTATATACCTATATATTAATCTAACTATATATATATTAATCTAACTATATATATATATTAATCTAACTATATATATATTAATCTAATAACTATATATATATTAATATAACTACATATATATATATATTATTATTACTATAAATATATATATTAATATCACCATAAATATATATATATTAGTATCACTATATATATATTAATATAACTATATAAATATATATTCATATAACTATATATATGTTAATATAACTATATATATGTTAATATAACTATATATATGTTAATATAACTATAAATATGTTAATATAACTATATATATGTTAATATAACTATATATATATATTAATATAAATATATATTACTATAATAATAAATATAACTAAATATATATATATATAGATATAGATATATATTAATACCACTATATATATATATTAATATTACTATATATATTATAATATAACTATATATATATATATATTATAATATAACTATATATATATATATTAATATAAATATATATAGTACTATACGAATAAATATAACTAAATATATAAATATATATATACAGAGATATCATGAATTGGAAAGCAAATCAAAATAGAGTAGTGGTAAAGGCTTAGGTGCACAGGGGGGAGGTCTCGAGTTCAAATCCTGGTGGAGGCAGGGGTGCGCGCGCATGGGGAATATTGGAGCAAGCGTTGTTAAAGGGTGGAGGGGGTGCGTGGGGTGCATGGGGTGTTGTATAGGGGTCGAAAAGCGCTGTAAAAGGGGGGGGGGGTTCAAGCGCTATAAAATCTCCCCCCCCCCCCCCCCGATTGACAATATTTTTTAAATTTTTTTAAATTTTTTTAAATTTTTTTAAATTTTTTTAACTTTTATCAGCGCTTTTTTAAAAGCACTGATAAAAGGGTCCTTTATCAGCGCTAAAACGAGTGCGCTGATAAAGGAAGCGCTGATATATGACCCCTTTATCAGCGCTAAAAAAAGCGCTGATAAAGGGGTACTTTTATCAGCGCTTTTTTTTAGCGCTGATAAAAGACCCCTTTTATCAGCGCTTTTTTAGCGGTGATAAAGGGGTCCTATATCAGCGCTTTTCGGAGCGCTGATAAAGGGGACCCCCCCCCCCCCTTATCTACGCTGATAAAGGCCATTTTTAGCGCTGATAAAGGCCGTATTTGTAGTAGTGGGTGTGTGATCTCTGAATCTTCTCCAGTCAGTGTCTCTAAGAATAAGGGTCGAGTCAACGACTCAACTGGAATCTCAAGGTCTCAAACAAGATAAGAAGCCAGAAAGGAATGACTATCACTTGTGTCTATCAATACGGCAGCCAAGGTAGAAAAGACACAGATAGTAACTCTAATCATTTTGGGAGTACCTGGGTCATAAGCCTCTGCCACCTGCAGCTTTCCCTGCCTCTGTCCACCAGCTCCCTAGGCCTAGGGTGGACCTCCTGGGGGTGGTGGTGGCAAAGGGTCAAAACACCGACCACCTCCATCTGCTCTCCCAACTCCTCTACCACATCCGCTGCCCCGCGGATCTGTCTGCTCCACACGTTGCCTATTCCTCGGTGGTCCATCCACTACTCCTGTGTCAGTAGTACGACGGGTCGGACAATCCCGAGCAAGATGTCCCCTGCCATCACATGAGTAGCATTGCCTCTCTCGAGGCTGGCTGGATGCACCCTGCGAACCCTATACAGCAGATCCCATGTCCTGGGATCTCCTATGAAAATGTCTCCCATGCCTAGGTCCCTGACGTCGGCTCCCAACTGCCGAGGTCTCTACTCCATCTCGCCCACTACTGACATATTCTGGTTGTCTCTACTCTGCCAAGAAGCTCTCGACCACCAGAGCCCACTTCAGCACCCCAGCATAAGTAGGAATGCTCATAGGGATGATGTTAGCTCAGATATCTCTATGCAAGCCCCGCTTGAAAGTCCGAGCTCTGAAGTAATGATCTCTGACCATATCCATCGAGTACCGCGAGAGGTTGGTAAACCACGACAAATAGTCAGCCACCTTCATGGTTCCCTACTGAAGCTGAAGAAGATCCTGTATGCATACTGATCTCAGGGTAACCGGTGAGAACTCCTCTCTGAAGAGACTCTCAAACTCCGAACAAGTGAGTGTCACCTCATCATGATTCTGGATAACCAAACTCCACCATCGTCCTACCGAGCCCTGCAGAAGGCTCGCTACCAGGATCACCATCTGGTCTACTGGTGTCCTGACCAAACGGAAGACTCTGGCCACCACCTCAAGCTAGTCCTATGCTACCTGAGGGTCAGGCTCGCCTCAAAACCTGAGGGGTCTCTGTATCTGAAACTCGTGGAGTGCACTCAGCCTGCGCTCCTCCTCCACTGGTACAGCAGGCACTAAACACTACTCCACAGGTGGTGAGATAACTAGCACACCACCTGGTGGTAAAACTGGGGGATCTGGTCCCTGTATCGAAGCTTCATCACTGGGTGGGTTATCCTCGTGATCGAGCTACTGGATCCTAGAGGGTGCGCATCATGGATACATCTTGTAAGGAAACAAGATGTATCTCAGTCAGTGAGTATATCTGGAGAGCTGACTCAAAAAGGACATGGAAACCACAACCCATTCCTATATGATGCATGTACCATTATTTTCCCTGCAACTAGTTTTCTCATGCTCTGAGTCGAAAAGCAAGTTATCAGAGTCCTGGTGTATGGATACGTCGGCCGCCCGCACCAACACTGGGGTCCCTAGCCTGAAAGTCGAACTCGAAACACTTAACACTATTGCCCCAAACCAACTCACAGACTCTCGGTCCTAAGGTAGAACCGACCACCTCTAATACCACTCTATCACGACCTGTCCCAGTGGGGCCCGAGCCGCAACTCCCCAAGACCACCTCCAATAGGCCAGGGGTTGGTGACTAGAACTGAGTAGGCATGCTACTAACATGGGATGCATTGCCTATAAACCTCTACACATGCACAAACATCTCTAAGCCCACAAAGATGAAAAAGTAAAAACTACTAAAAATGGAAAGGATGCATGCATACACTAAAACCCAACCAACAGAGTACGACAGGAAAGTAAAGTACAACAAGTGTAAAAACCCGGGGCAAAAGTACAAGCCCACCAAAAAGAAAGTCTGTAACAAAGTCCAACCTGTAAGAAAGGTGCTGGGACTGTAGTCTGTAGCCATAGGAACACACCTCAGCCTGTCTGATCTCACTGAGTACCGTCCGGTCCTGGTCCACCTAGAGTCCTATTAAAGGCTCGCTCGTCTGCATAAGACACGAAACGTGCGAGCAAAGCCCGTTCAGGGGTGAGTATAACAATACCCAGTAGGACACCCCGAAACCACAAAGGAAATACAACAAGGGAAAATACCACAAAGGAAAGATACATTCAGCTCCTCACCGTATATGTCTAAAGAACATACCATGATAATATCTAGATATACTCATGCAAAATCGACTATTGCGAATACCACCACTAGGATCCAGCTCGAAGATTCCACTAAGCATGCAACCAGGAGAACACACTCCTAGGCCTGAAGAGAGAGGTACAAAGTACTCATTCCAGGAGAACACACTCCACAAGTACCTTGATAACATGATTCTTGGATGAGGATCACAACCAAGTAATGGGGTGATTCCGACAACTCAGTCTGAGCTATTCCGCTAAGCAGAGGATCGATGCCCGGGTAAAGTTGGTCACGTCGATACCAAGAACTCTACCAAGGGTTCCAGGAATGAATAGAGGATCTAGATCTAAGTCTCACGGAGGGGATTCCAATAACTCTATTCACAGAGTTCTGCTGAAGGGATCATACTTTTATGTAAAGGAAATGATACTGGAACCTTCACGGAAATGACCAAGGGTATAAACCCTAAGAGAACTAGTCCAAGTCACAGAAGACAAGTGGCTCAAGTCAACAAGAAATGGTTACATGGTGTGTAGTATGGTTACATGCCATGTTCCTTGACCCCAGGTACTGCCCGTTTAAACAGCCCATGTCATTCGTTCAAGCTGTGTAAAACCAAACTATACAGCATGTAGAAAAGGTACACACCGTGTTCCTTGACCCCAGGTATTGCCCGTGTAAACGGCCCGTGTCATTCGGCTTGTCGGATAGAAAGAAACTACACAGTGTGTAGAAGAATCACACGCCGTGTCCGAGCACCTGGGCTCGCTCCGTGTACGCTGGCCATGTGCCCGTACACGGCCTTTGTCCGTGTCGCCTGCCCGTGTACCAGTACACGGGGTATCCCGCGTATCTGGCCGGGTCTGGCCAGGGAGGGGTATACACGGCGTGTCCTTGGTCGTGTACCCTTCCTATGTCTGTGTACTCTTGGAGTGCACGCCATTCAATCCCGCCGATGAACACACACCGTGTAGTCCATACTACACGGCGTGTAGTCCGGAAAATTCCAGAATCATCGTCTTCCTCTGCGCGCCTCGGCTAATCCTCCGGATTTGGATCCAACCGCCTGATCATCACGAAACTCCGGATTTGGGGTCATCCCACCCCTAAAAAACCGATTTATTTGGTTTCGGGATTTCGATCGGCCCTGAAAATGCATCCCGATCAATCCGCATGAAAACGCTCGAAGAACGGGAACTTCCGAACCGCATCGATTCATCTGTCATCGTCGCTGTCGCACCTCCGTTAGGTCGCCTTGACGTTGGATCTTTGATCTCGGATCATTGCATCAATAAACGAATGTGAAACGATCGATTTCCTCCAAGAACGCGTAGAACTCAATGAAGAATGCGAGGGGGAAAACAAGAATCAGCAAGAGGGGTGAACCTTGATCGTTGTTTGTGACGACTCGGGTTTGCTGCCGTTAGATTGAAAACCAAAACAATCTCAAGAATCAAAGCCTCAAATCCCCGCATGAACCCACCCCATAAGAATGATCGACCCATGGGCTAATTTTTTCATGGATTAGTCCATGTTCATCATGGAAATCAAAAACGGGGAAGGAAAAAAATCAAGACAAACATCCTACCTGGATTTTGCGGTGTTCGTCGGTGATGATTGGGTCGTTGCGTCGTCGTCGCCGCGTTGGGAGGTTTCCTCCAGATCCTCCAGAGCCGCCAAGGGTTTCAAGGTTATGGAAATTGTAACCCTGATCCCCTTTGAAATCTCCATTTAAAAAGATAAGGGATTTCGTTGTAACAAAGATTTAAATAAAATATTTTAATTAAATATTTTATTACGGTTGCGTCCAAAAACCATATTTTACTACCGACCTGTGTCGGCCGATGTTAGGCCTCTCCTATGGTAAAAACACTGTTCTAAACGCAATGGTTCCCTCAGATTTCTAATCTGATCACCCGTTTAGGAGTTATTCCACTTTTTCAAGAAAACTACACGTGTGCGTTATTTAATTATTAAATTAAATTCAAACATTTGTTACGGGCTCACCAGGCCTCGGAACTGCACGCCACCTCAGAGCCTGGTCTCGAATTAATTCCCATATAATATTAAAATAATACATGGAAAGATCCGGGACATTACAGTGTGTGTGTGTGTGTGTGTTTTTGTGTGTTTGTATAAATATATATAGATATATATAGATATGTAGTACTAGACATGACCCAAGGTGTAACCAAGATGTCCATGAATAATCGTAAGAGTCTCATGTTGTAGATAAGGGCATCGGCCAAAGAACATGATCAGAATAACGATTTCATCATTTCTATAAACCCAATGGTAGTTGTGAAACATTATGTCCTACACCCTCTAAGGGAATGTAAAGCATCATGTCCTACTTCAAAATAAACTATATGAAATGTCATATCTGACATCACATGTCATGAGAGTGTAAAGTATCATAAACAAAAATAGCCTTAATTGTGTCCGAAAAATCATTACATGTGGTTTTGTAATAATAATTATAACCAATCATGGTTGAACCCTTCACTTTCAATTAATTTAAAATAATCCAACCCACACATACAATGGTTTAGTCCATATGGGAATTTTTATGGTCAGTGGAATCAAATGACCACACCCAAAAGGGGTGTCTCTAGTTTAGGAAGATGACCACTAACAAAAGGAAAGGGTGTATGGGAGAATTTCTAATATGACTAAAAATTTAAAATAGGATATTCATATTTCTAAGGCAACATGTTGAAGTTATTGTGTACAGAAACACAACGCATGATATATGTAACATTCTGACTCAGATACCACTTAAAGGAGCCCTGACCCGGTGGCTCACATGACCTTAATAACACCTCCATGTATGCCAGAGGATGCTGACTAGCAGTGAGGGTCTAGGGTGTGTCTTTGGGGAGACTATACCATCATGTCAGAGTGTAGTACACTGGTAGAATCATAACAATCAATATTAGAAGCACTAAATCAACTAGATGAAAGATAAACATCCAAGATGAGAATAAATAAACAATTCGAAAAAGTAATATCATATAAAATGATGTGTCATTTCATATATCTGAAATGATAGGAAATAGGTATACATACATCCAATACAATACATGTATCAAAATACTAAAATGATAAAAAAAAAACTATCCCAGATAGCATAAAGAGCCTCATCATTCATGTGATCTCCTACTCATTAGAATATCCCAAATCAAGAATAGTATTGTTGGTTCTTATATCGAACCCTACCTAAATCCGTGAAGTCTTTATGGTTACCCAACAATGGCTTGAATAGACTATGATATATCACTCTTTAGGCCACCACAAACAATGTCTATAACAAATCTAGGTTTTGTAATATAAATAAAGTAGTTTTAAAGGTATATAATAGATATGATAATAATACAAGTGAAATTACCATGAAAAAAGTAATAGATATAAAGTGATACTCTCAAGACAAACAAGGCTCCTTGCAAAAAAAATTTAGGATTACATAAATAGTGTAAGTGGTAAAATCATAATGAACAAGTGTAATATAGTCTTGTTAAACCACTATAAGCTGATACCCATACCAGGGTTATCTGTAAACACGCCAAATATCCACCATGACCACGCCTTCCAAAAAAGTGTATAAAAACCATCACAAACACACCATATAATCCTATATATATCATTCATCATGGCCTCACCATATAATAATAATATTGTACGACATCCACAATGGTTGTACAGTGAAATCAAAAGTTTCATACCATTAATGTTTTAATATAAGGTATATAAGACCAATGCATCCACATCGAGTCTCAGGAGTATATAAAGGGAAACACAATAAATACTTAGGTGGGTTCCAGGAATCATTTCAATAGAATATGTCCACTTCGATCCCAAGAAATCAAAATCCATCAGGTAGAAAGGGTCGAGGAATCCTACACAATTAAGACCCATGAAGAAAACAAGTCCAAGGAATCCACTATTGTAAACAAGATCCATGGGGGAAACATCCATAGAAACTAATAAAATCAGGGTTAAAGGTATACAAACCAAGGAATACACTACCATTTCATCTCATTATCTCATTTTAATCACCATGTCATATTTAATTACATTCCATAAGTTCATCCAACTCATATTAATAAACAGTTTAAAATTCATTTAAACAATTAAAAAAGTTCACATCATGTCAACACTTGGAAAAGGAGACATAATCACTCTCCTAAACATCTAATTCAATTATCAACAATGTAAATGGATTCCTCTAACTATGAAAGCTCACACACACACCCAATGGGGTGGTAAAAAAAGTATATATATAAAGGTTCACCCCATGGGTGGCCTATATTTGGGGAAAACCTCCAACAATATCAATGTAACTAGTGAAAATTTCTAACAGGTTCCATCTAAATAAAATCAAGAATTTAATTAATTAAATGGGTGATGCCAAAAATTATGGCATGTGACATAATGAAAACTATGCTTATAAATAAAAAAACCCAAGGGAGATTTATAGAACACCTATCATAGGTATGTAGCATAGAAGTCATCCAGTATCAACCTCAGATTCAGTTCAAAAAGAGAGAAAAATAAATAATGGATGGACACACTTAAAATAGGGCATATTATCTTGCACCTAAATAACCCCATCGAGGAGAAGTGGAATGTGGAACATTAAAATATGTATAAATTTCATACTGACATGGATCCAATGAGATAGATGGTGGAAGAAATTGGGTGAAGATTGCAAAATAGAACCAATGCCTAAGTCTTGGCTTCCTTGGGTTCTCTTTCATAAGAGAGAAGGGAGGGGGTGTGGTTCTTCCAAAATAAGAGGCCCTGCCTCTTATTTTAAAAAATTGAACTCATGAATTTACATGGTGTGTAATTTCTTTAGACATCATGTAAATCTCAGGTTATTCTTTCCTAGGGAAAACTAATTACATGATGTGAAGGGTTTTGGATAGACTATTACATGTTGTGTAATTGATACACATCATATATTCTGATTACATGATGTGTAATTGGCCTGAATCCAACCTATAACCCACCTTATCCTTCTTTTCCAAAACTAACTAGATGGCTCATGACCTAACCTGTGGTATAGGCCAAAAATAGAACGTAAATAAGAGTTTAACTAGAAAAAAAATACTTGTACCTCAAGAAAACCCTAGGATTTTTCCATCTCCCCCCATTAAAGCAATTCATCCCCGAATTTCCCTTATAAGTGTGGTCAAAAATCACCTGAAAATAAATATGGCCACTGATCACAGACGTTGGTCTCCCACTACCATGTATCATCCTATAAATGGCCATGCTTCCATAGCACCCGTACTAGAGAAACTGACCTAACTCTGAGAACCTTCATGCTCCTATCAACGATCCAAATAGGATTCTCCCCAAAGGATGCATCTACCTATAATTCCACCTCATCTAGTTGTAAATTATGAGATAGGTTTGAATAGTAACGGAAAATCTTAGATACATGAAAGATTTTGTACATGTACTGATACCTTTAAGATAGCTTAAACTGATAGGCTACTGAATCAAATCTATCTAGAACCTCGAATGACCCAGTATATCATAGTGCAATTTTATGTTATCTCCCAATACATCTCTTTCCCAGCCTTAGTGAGATACATAAAAAGACCTCATCCCTAACCTTGAACTATTTAGGCCATCTATGGTGATCAGTTTAAGGTTCATATCTCGACTTTATGGTAGCCATCCATTTCTGAATAAACCAAAACTACTTTGAAGTCTACTGAATGAGTTGATGTCAGAGAAATGATGCATCACCCGCCTCGAACCAGAATAGGGTTAATCGATATGGCCTACCTCACAAATCCTCATATGGTAAAATCTCTATAATTATATAAAAAAATAGTTTTAGGATAAATCAACTAGGGGTATATGAATCTCCCAAGAGTCCCCAAAATCTTGCACGAATGTTCGTAGCATGTCCTCAAGAACCTGAATCGTGCACTCTTATTGGACATCAATCCAAGGGTGTTATGTCATGCTCAAAACAAACTATGTACCCAAATCCATCAGAAAACTCTTCCAGAATCGCGACATAAACCACGTATCTCTATCTGATACAATGGTCTAAGGGACCCCATGAATTCATACTATCTCACGGTTATACAACCTCATAAGATCAACTATTGAGAAGGTTTCCCTGGTTGGAAAGAAATGAGAATATTTTATGATATTATCCATAACAACCCATATAGAATCACTACCACAAGGAAACCATGTAAAGCTAGTCATGATACCATCATGACATACTTCCATTTCCATTCATGAATGGGAAACAATGGTAAAATTCTTTCTAGTCACTGATGTTTTGTCTTCACCTAGTGATAGGTGGAATACCTTATGATAAACCCATCTACCTCAAATTTCATACATGGACACCAGTACTAATGGTGCAAGTCACTATACATATTGGTGACGTCAGGGTGCACTTCATATACTGAGGCATGAAACTCTATCATCATCTCCTTGAATTTTTCTATCAAAACCCATAAATTACTATATATACATATAATATTGTCCTCACCCATAGTAAAACCTATAGGTGGGTCCTCACCTACCACACTCTCTCGTAGAACTAGTAACTTAGTATGAAAAAGTAGTCTCATCCTCACTTTATCTAGAAGAGTATAACTCATAGATAAATGTGAAATAAATATCTTCCCCTGAACATTATGTACCTCCATGTGCATCACAAAAAATAAATACATAAGCTACCACTCACTAATAGCCTCTTAAAATTCTTGTATCTGATTCCACCTAATCATTATATCATCCAATTCATTTCCCTTTATACAGATATAGGAATGATTAATGTCAACAGACTGTAGGTACTCATCCCACCTTTTCTTCCTCAGATTTAGATCATGTTGTGTAAAAATATTCTTGATACATTTATGGTCCTTGCACACCACAAAATAATCTCGTAGTAAATAGTGTCTCCAACAGTGTAAAGCATGAACAACTATATCTAAATCAAGATTGCACGTTGGGTAATTCCTCTCACGTGTCCTCATCTTTCAAGAATCTCATTCCACAACTCTATATCCTCACATCAAAACTAATCCTTGCCTGATATCTAATGCTTCATAATACACAATGTAACTCTTACTTAGATCTGGAAGAATCAAGACTAGCACTGAAGTCATTATCCCTTTCAGATCTTGAAAGGTTGTCTCAAAGGTATCTTACCATACAAACTTCACACTCTTCTTAGTCAATATCTTTGGCAGTGCTACTAATTGTGGTAATTCTATATGAAACACCTATAATATACTGCTATCCCAAAGAAACTTTGTATGTAAAATATGTTCATAGGAAGATCCTAGGAAACTATATCTCTCACCTTATTTAGGTTAATTGATACTCCATTCTATGAGATTATATGACCTAGGAAGTGAATCTGATTCATCCATAAGTGTCACTTTGTGAGATTAGCATATAAATTACTCTCTTTCAATGTATCCAAACTAATCTCAAGATTTTTAGAAAGGTTATATTTATTATGAGAATAAACCAAGATATCATCCATAAAAACCACCAAAAATGAGTCTTGATAAGGAACGAAAACTTGGTTCATCAGTTCCATAAAAAATTTTGTGGTGTTCATGAGATCGAATGACACAACCAAATATTCATATAGATGATACCTAAGAAGAAAAGCAGTACTAGTTATTTTTTTAGGTTGAACACATGCTTGGTGATAACCCAATATTAAATTAATTTTTGATAGCACTTGAGTTCCTCAGATATGACCAAAAAAGACATCTATCGGCGATAAGGGATACTAGTTATTTTCCATAAATTGGTTCAATTTTTGATAATTCACACACATACGGAGGGTCCCATCCAAAATTTTTGCAAAAAGGTCCAATAAACTCTACATAGAAGTATCGGATCATATAAACCCCTTTGACTCAAAGTCCTCTAGATAACTCTTCAAATCTGAAAAATCTGTAGTATTCATCCTGTAAGAAGTATTGGATACTATTTATGCTCCTGACAATAGCTTTATGGATAACTCAACCTCTCTCTTATGAGTTAAATGAGAAATTTCATTTGGGAAAAAATCCCTGAAATGATTAACCACTAGAGGGATATATGCTTGATGCATCCCCTAATCATCCAGATATAAATTAACAATCTAGGCTATCATCCCACCCATCCAATAATGCTCAAAACTAGTTGTACCTATTTGTACATCCCATTCACCCTTATGAATAAAAAATGTACCTTATGGTGTTGTAAAGTTCACCCATTGATGATAAAAATCAACATGATTTTGATAAGAATATATCTAATACATCCTTAGTATGACATAAAACCTAGTCATCTCAAAGTCCAAAAGATCTCATATAATGTGATGCCCACCAGTATTAAAGGGGAACTCCCTATTTGGGTGTAAAACCTCCATTATGATCCTTAACGGAGTATCAAGTGTCATAATGCCATTAGAAAACTCAACAAAAATTCCAAGGCTTTCTATAATAGATGTAGATATAAAACTATGAGATGAACCTATAACAAAAATAGAGGAAACTAGAGTAGAGGATACTAAGATTGTACCTATCACCGTTTATGGATCGGTGATATGATCCTCAGTGGAAGGTTGTATAGAATACACTTATCCTAAACTGCAACCCTGTAAAAAAACCTCACTACTCGAGTACACCCACTCTGCTATCTAGGTACAACTATAGCCTAGATTCATCGGCCATGACCACCACCTTATCCTGAAATACTGGTATTGATCCATATCCCAGCCTAACATGGAGCTGGGAAACCCACTCCTGAACCTAGAGTCGGAGCTAACCTCCTTCCAATAGCTATTGGAAGGAAGGTACTGCAAAAATGTTGTACATGGCCCATCCCTCCACAATCTCATCACTCAACTACATATTTATTACACTGATTCCTTATATTTCCTCATCTCCTGCACTGGTGATAGAAAATAATGAAACCAACACTCATAGCCTCATTGGTACTCACCTCACAAGAGGCCTCAAAACATCATTTCCTACCTGAATATGTTGAACCACTAGGTGAAGAGACTAAATTGTCATACTCTATTCCCTTAGCTTCCCTCAGGTTCCACTCATAAATTAGTTCTTGATTCACTATCTCAACAATATTCATCAACCTAAACACATTGACCTATGATCAAAAAGGCATGTTTGAGACCTTCCTCAAAGCATATTACCCTCGATAACTCACCAACATGGTGTGTCGGCACAAAATGTTTCGTCTCTATAAATCATGTTGAATTCTCCATAACAGTCATAACGATCTACTCTAAATGCATAAACTCACTAAACCTTTCAGCTCTCATGGTATTAGGAAAAATGTAATCATATATCCTAGTTTGGAAATCCCTTCAAACCATATCTATCATCACATAAGCCTAGTTCAAAACATCCCACCATAACTTAGTTTCTACCCAAAGCATATATGTCAAGATCTTCAATCTTCTATTAGGAGGTGTCTCTAGATTATCAAAGATCAAAAAAGAAGCCTCTAGACACAGCTCAGCAGGCTATGGTCCACCATCCCCTAAAAACGTGGGTATATACAGCATCTGGAACACATGTGTTATCTCTTCCATAGATGTGGTAGTCTGTAGTGCCCCTGAAAAGTCTGCATATAATGTAAAAACCCCCCGTTGAACTATTCATTGACACCTATGTCTGCTAAAACAACTGGTTCCTCATATGGAACTAAAGGAGAATCGACTTGTAGCCCATGGTCCACCACCTTCGGAGCATGGAAATTGCCACCCTTCGGGCGTATGACTAGAGGTCATCATAGTGGAATGTCTCTACAATGCCTAGTGCATGCCTCAAAAAATATTGATAACCAAAAGATTATATTTCAAAAATAATAAGAATGTTTGAAGCCTTCGTATAAAAAATTTAAACCCCTATTCCAACTCCTAAATCTAGGACTAGGTAAAAATAAATAGTCGTAAACATCCCTAGAGACAATTCCTACTACCCATCCAAAATTTAGGTCAAGATCAAGTTCCCTATTTTACAATTTAATATTCATTTAACTTCATTATCATTTATATAATAACCCACTTGAATGTTTGGATTGTATAGATCGTAATTTCCGATTAATAAGGCCCCACACTCCTTATAAATTGAACTACAGAGCCCATATAATTCATAACAAAACACGTTCTAGTCCATGTGACCAATGTTCCATGTCTCAACATTCCATATTTGACTACTTAGGGTGTCCGTTATAGCCCAATCGGGAAAACACTATTTAGCTTATTAAAGAAACTCTAAGTAAAAACAATGTTTCTCAATCACTTGCACAAATCATTTATCAAACTAAATTTATATCACACAAGGTATATATTACATAGTAATGTAGTCAATAAATGCATCATATATGGCATGAAATAATTCATGGCGTGTAAATCCTAATAGGTTCTGAAAATTATGCATGAGATTCATAACCTCATCTCATTGGGAAAAAATAAAATCCATAGTCATAAGGAACATCAAACATAAATGGTGTCACTAAATAGTGGAATCAAATCAACTATAATAGTAAAAATACAGAGAAAATAATTTCCATTCATGGAAATTTGGCATTTTTCCATATATGGGTTAGCTACTCCTAGGAACATCTTATTACCAAACAACAATACTTTCGGAATCCCTGTATATTTTCTCCAAATATTGAATCTATAAAATAAATATTCTATGATACCACTTTGTAGTGTCCCAAACCCGATGCTACTAAATGGTTCCATAAACTGGTGGGTCACATGGCCTCAAGTGTGCCACCCCATATTCCATAGGTTTCTAACAAGAAGTGAAGGCCTTGGGTATGCTTGTTGGGATACAATTCCCTTGTTTTAGAGTATAGAACAATGGTAGTAATCACAAAAGTCAATATCGTAGGATGTAAAACAACCATACATAAGATAAACACCCAAGACATGAATAAATAAACAATTCCAAAAGTAATCTCATATACAATTATTTGTCACTTCATGAATCCAAAAATATGGGAAATAGGTATAGAGGTAACCAAAACAATACATGTATCTCAATACCAAAAAGAAAATTAAGAACTAACCCATATTGATTTATGAGCCTAAGCTTGGTCCTATACTCCCCTGCTCATAATAACAGAAAAAATAAAGAATTGTATTGTGGAAACTTTCCCTAATCCCTACCTGCATCCATGAAGTCTGTCTGGGTACCCAATGAAGACCTAAAAAGTGTGTGAGATATCACTAAATAGTACACCCCCAGTGGTATCTTTAACAAATCTAGGTTATGTAATATAAAAAAAATTCACATGAAAGGTATATAACAGATTTAGAAGTAATACAAGTGAAATTACAGTGGAAAAAGTAATAGTTGTAAAGTGATACTTTCAAACCAAATAGGGATTTTTACAAACAATAGTCAGACTCCCATAACCAATGGCAGTGGTAAAATTAGAATGAATAAGTGTAATACATTCCAGTCAAACCACTATAATATAATACCCATACTAGGGTTATCTATAAGCATTTCAAATATCCCCCACGGACATGCCATTAAAGAAAGTGTATAACAACCATAACATCCACACCGTATAATCTTGTATATATAACATTTATTCCTAACTTGTTTTATAATAACAATAGTGTACCACATCCACAGTGGTCATGCCATGAAATCAAAAGTGTTAGACCATCCAAGGCTGGATCTGAGGTATAGAATATCAAGGAATACATATAAAGTCCTAGGAGAATCTCAATGGATACTCGAAAAGGTCATGGTTGGGGTCCAAGGAGCATGTAAATAGACCATGACCATTGTGAGATGAAGCAATCTATATCCACAGGGTAGAAAGGCTCGGGGCATCCTATGGAATCAAGACCTAAGGATGAAACAAGTCAAATGAATTCACTACCACAAACAAGATCCATCAGAGAAACGTCCCTGGCATATAATAGAATTAGTATCCAAGGTATAAAAACCAAAGAATAAATTAACATTTTATATCATCATCTCATTTCAATCATTATTTCATATTCAATTACATTCCATGAGTTTATCCAACTCATATTAATAAATTTTATGAAATCCATTTAAACAATTAAAACAGTTCACATCATGTCAACACATGGAAAATGACGGTTGAACTCTCTCCTAAACATTCAATTAAATTATAAAAAATGTAAAGGGATTATTTTTACTTAGAAGGCTCATATACACTCAACAGGGTGGTAAAACAAAGGAAAGATATGAAGTCACACGCCATGGGTGGCTAGGGTTGGTGAAACAACCTCCAATGATATTAAAGGATCTAGTGAGAATCCCTAAATGGTTTCATTCCAATTAGATCAATCATTTAATTAATTGAAGGGGTGCCTCCAGAAAGCTCAGTGCATAAAACAATGACAACTATTCTTATAAATGACTAGAAACTAAGGGAATGGTATAGACTACATATAGTAGGTCCGTAGTAGAGTACTCATCAAGTATCGACCCCTGATTCTGTCCAGATCAAGATAAAAACAAAGAATGGATAAATGCCATAAAAATAAGGAATATTATCTTGCATTGAAATAACTCCACTGAGGAGAAGAGAAAAGGTTAACTGTGAAAGATGAGTAAATAAATTACTATCATGGATCCAACGAGACCAGCAGTGGAAGAAATGGAGTCCAGATTGCGAAATGGAACCAAATCCTAGGTCTTGACTTCCTTGGGTGCTCTTGTGTGAGAGAAAAGGGAGGGGTGATGTTATGAAAAAAATAATATGCCATGCTTCTTATTTTAAAAAATTGAACTTGGTAATTTATATGGTGTGTAATTTCTTTACACATCGTATAAATATCAATATCCACCTCCCTGGAAAAAAACCCATTACATGATTCTATGGGTTCTAGAAATACTATTTCACATTTTATATTCCTATTACACAGTGTGTAATTGTCCTGTATTCCTCTTACAATCCTTCCTCCCCTTCCCTTCCAAAACAACCCAATCGACCAACAACCCAGCCTATGGTTCAAGCTAAAAAGAGAACATGAAGAGGGTTTTTACCAGGAAAATAATTATTTTTACCTCAATAAAACCTGGGATATTACAATATAATCAATTATACTTTTATGGAAATGTAACTAATGCCAATCTTATGATGGTAGATGACTCCATGCCCAGTATTGGAATCCAATTTGGGATTGAATGGGAAAATTGGGAAAATAGATAAATACTCTATAAGAATCCAACATGACAAATAAAAAGAAAAATGGACATCAGACATAGGAGATATCAGAATTCCTAAAAGGATATGGATGAGAGACTCATGAATGAGGAGTTTTGTGTGCAAAGGGGAGGATAAATAAAGGCGCAAAGGTTAGGTTATGTAGGAGTAAGAACATCATTTCACCTCCCTTTTAAAGGTTACATGGTTTGGCCTCATGGTTGGCCAAACCATGTACCAAATTTTTACCACCACTGTCTAAGTGGCATAACCCTTCACACATCTTGGTTCATGGTTGTAAAAATTGTGCATAGTTCATGCATGCTCACTATCCAAGAACCTTCCCCCTTCCATGTTTAAGTGTATAGTTATAATAACCATATGCTAACCATGAATTTTAGTTATACAACACACCATCACCATTTCACATGGTTGTTCAACTCCCCTCACATTATTTTTAAACCTATACTTCTTCTTTACAAGGCCACATGTTTGAGATGCATGGTTACCACTAACTATTCACCAATCTTGTGCCTCTTCCTATTTCTATAAAAAATAGATCCTAAAAAAGATCTGAATTATTTTGAACCATTTATTTAACTCATATGAACTTTAATATAGATTGAAAATAAATATTAAATGTTTAATTTGAAAGATATTTATATTATGGAAAAAACTGAGATCTTACAACACTCCCCCATTAAAAAAACTCATCACCGAATTTCCCTTATGAGGTTGATTGATCAGTAGCTGTGAATAGATTACTTCACTAATCATGTTTGTCAACATCTCTCTCCCAAGTTTCAATCTATACATATCTATACTTCCTTAGAACTTGAACTATAGTAATTATCCTTCCTTGGAAATCCTTCTTTCTCTGATAAATGATACATATAGGATACTCCTAAAAAAAGTATCAAGTTACAACTAAAACTCATTAGAAAGATGAATATGGGATGGTTATGAATGATAATGATGTAAATAAAATATGAAAAAGACATCATTCATACCCCTATATCTTCAAGGGAGTTCTATCTGATAATCCATTGATTGAACTTCTCTAAAACCTATTCAGGTCCCAAGAAATGAGTTGATAGATTACCCTAAATCTGAATCTATTGGTATCACATTCTAGGTTACACACACAATAAGACTTTATCCCTATCCTAAAAATCCATAGGTCATCGATGATGATCAGCATATGACTTCTACCTAGACTAAGTTGTATCCATTCAGTTCTGGATAAGTTATACCTAATCTGAGGTATCCTAAATTAGATGAGGTCCTAGTAGCACGGAATATCCTACCTCTAACCATCACAAGGGTGAATAGTATAGACTACCATGTAGTTCCTCATAATGATCAATATTTATAGTCACTTGGAAGGTTTTATTATAAGAAAATTCAGCAAGAGGTAGATGTTTCTCCCAAAAACATTCATAATCAAGGACTCATGATCAAATCATATCCTCTCACACCTTTATCATATGATTTGACTGAATTTTGGTCTAAGGTCGATAAGATGTAATCAAAAGTACCTATTAACCTAGTGCTTTCTGCAATCCTTACCAGAACTGAGATGTAAAACAAGAATCTATGTCTGATATAATGGTACAAGGAACTCCATAAAGGCATATGATCTCCCTAACTTATTTCCTCCCAAGATCGACCATTGAAAAGGTATCCCAAATAGGTTGGAGGTGGGAAACCTTGGTCAGTCTACCATGATCACCCATATTATTCCACAACCACATGAGGATGTCTGTGATACCATCACAAAATCTATGGTGACGTCATACCATTTCCACTTAAGAATGGGTAATATATATAAAATTCCAGTAGGTAACTATTGTTCTACATTCACCTGATGATAGGTGTAACATTGTGTAACAAAACCTTTTATCTCTCTTTTCATTCCCATAAACCAATACCAGTAACATAAGTCACAGTATATCTTCATGAGATCGGGATGTACTTCCCAAATAGAGGCATGAGGATTTTGCATCAAATCCTCACACACATCGGTAAGAACCTAGATGCACTGATGAATATGAAATAACTCATCCTCATAAACAACCTAACTAGGCGGTGGATCCTTTACTAAAAAACTCTCTATTAATAAAAATCCCTTAGGTTCAAAGAGTTATCTCATATTCACTCTATCCATAAATTAAGTTATTGTTGATAATTATGTGAGTAGAGTCTTCCCAATATGGTGTTGCACCTCCAAATGTTTCCTAGAAAACAATTCCATCAATATCCACTCACTTATAGACTCATGAATGGTCTGTATATGAGTTTTTTGGCTCAGAGTGTCAGCCACTTCATTCCATTTTCTAGGAATATAGGAAATCTTGAAGTCAGACTATTGTAGGTACTCGACCCATATTAAATATATTAGATTAAAGTTACACTATGTAAATATATATTTGAGGCTTTTGTGATCCATATATACAAGGAACCATTGTACAAGAAAGTAATTCCTCTAACATCACAATGCATGAACTGCGACTGCTAACTCAAGATTGTGTGTCAGGTAACTTTTCTCATGAGGTCTCAACTAATGATACTTGTATGAAATGAATCGCTCTTCTTACATCTGAATTGATCCCAGCTCAATGCCCAATGCATAAAAATAAACCATATATCATCCTCTAGAATCAGTTAAAATCAAGATCAATGATTATGTAAGACTCCCTTTAAACTCTTGAAAGGATCTTTCACATTATTTAGACCATGTAAACATGACACCTTTCTTGGTCTATCCTATAAGAGGGTATGTGAGGTGTGATAAATACTATATAAATTGCCTATAATAACTAGAAATACCTAATTAACTCTGAATGTCAAATATTTTCTTATGCTACTCCCAAAAAACAATAAATCTTACCTTCTCTAGGTCAACATAAACTCTTACCTCTGAGACAATATGACCTAAAAAGTGTAAATAGTTAATAAAGAAATGGTATTTTGTGAGCTTAGAATATAATTAGTGATCCCTTTGTGTACTCAAAATTATATCATGATGTTTTTCATGTTCGTTTCAAGAATGTGAGTACATTAAGATTTCATCCCTAAATACTACCACAAATAAATCTAGATATGGGTTGAAAACCCAATTCATCATAGCCATAAAAACTGTCAGCATGTCTATGAGACCAAATGTCAAAACAAAATACGCATACAAGCCATACATACTATGAAATGATATATATGGTATAACTAAAGGTATATCATTCAATTGATGATAAATATACCTCAAATAAATCTTAGATAATACCCTCACTCCTCAGAGATGGTAACAAGGCATCTATATGTTGTAGAGGATAATGGTTCTTCATGGTAGGTTGATTCAATTTCTAGTAATCCACATAGAATTTTATGGAATAATCTACCTTCATGGAAAAATGATAGAAGAACCAAAATGGGAAGTGTTGGGGAATATGTATCCTTTGGATTCCATATTCTATAACTAATTCTGTATCTCTTTAATCTCAGTAGGTTTCATCTTGTACAAAGGCATAAACCCTAGTGTTACTCCTGGAAATAGTTCAATAGTGAAATTTACCTCTCTCTCTCAAGAGTTAGTCCAGAAAAGTCAATAAAGAAATGTCTTTGAAATTATCAACTGTTAGAGGAAAATCCATCTGATGTGCTCCCATATCATTTATAAAAAGTCTAGCAATATTGGTTGTCACTCTAGCTTACTCACAATGATCTCATCCAACTCGAGTTTACTAGAAATCCCATTCAACCTTGTGAATGTAACTACTTCCTTCAATAGTGGTAAAAGATACCATTGGATGATAAAAATTGACATGGGTGTTGTAGGGAACTAATCATTCCATTCTGAGAATGAGTTGAAAACCCATCATATTAAGGGAGAAGAAGTTCAATAGGAAAATATATCCACTTATCTAAAGGGGATAATCCCTACATCAACGTACACTCTCAGATATCATCCCCAGTGGAGTATCGAAATTAATTAATATATATAAGTACTAAATATAAAGTCCCAGACTTTCCATAATAGTAGTAGATATTAAATAATGAAAGGTGTATGTGTCAAATAAAGAAGAAATTAAAGTAAAGGCTACTAAAATTGTACCTCATACTATAAATGGCCCATCGGTCTGCTACTCTAGTATAGGTTGTACTATGTCTAGCTAGCTTGACTTGAGATAAATATTGACTACTATGCGTAGGCTCGCTATTATGGTACTATATATTATATGACTGGCTCCCATGACTACATCAACCTCCTCATATTGTTTGAAAAGTAGTGTTATAGCTTCTTTCCTAATGCAGATCTATTAATCCTTCTCTTGAATGTGGAGTTGGTGTAGATCCTACCTCAATAGTAACTGAAGGTAAATTATGAAAGAATCTTGGATGATGACCCATCTCTCCATTTTCTTGACACTCAGCTAGGTCCCTACTGCATGGGGGATTCTTATGACCCAGATTTCCAAACGGTTGTAATATTATGTAACTATCACTGTGTGTTGTATAACTGCCACTACCACCACAATAAGACTCAAGGCAATGATTTCTGCCACTAGATGAGCTTATTTCCTATCTTGATGCTAAACGAACATATCACATGCCACCATCTTACTTCAATTTCCACTCATTGATGATGGATAGATTCACTATCTCTAAAATAGTATTCAACTAGAAGATTTTTACCTGAGGTCAGATGATGCAAGGCCTTCGGGTCAGTAAGGATTTCGGGCCACCTCAAGGCCCTCAGGGCCACCTGATTTGCAGTTGCACAAACAGATTCTACAAGGAACCACTCCAGAAGAGGAAAGAGTAGGGCACATCCACCAGAGAAGGGCTAAACGGACTTTAGAAGAATGAGAGGGTATGGAATTTTCCATTGGTACCACGACTGTGCACCCCTGCACATGGACATGTGAGCCAAATAGTCATGCAAAGGTGGAGGGCTGATCACAATGCAGATGCTAGGGAGGAGCAGTTTCATATAGTCATAGTCTGTTTGATTTCCTTAAGATCTACGGGTCATGTAATGTCTCCAAGCCTACGGGAAATGTAATTCCTAATCCTACAGGCCCTATAAGGGTTCTCCCTCATCCCTTGAAAGGGGGGTTATCATAAAATCAATAAAAAAAAGAAGGTCTTTGGGCCATTCAGTCATATTTGGTGACAACGTCTCTAGAGACCCGAAGCCTGACTTACATGGACATTACATTACATTTGCGGAATACTTAGTACATAACAAAAACACACACACAAGGATCGTAATAGTTTAGTGTCTTTGGAAACTCGGAATATAATCTTCTAATCCTGGTGAAAGATCTTCAACATCTCCCATAAAGATCTTCCTTTTTTTTATACCTAAAACCTTTCTTTATATCCTGGGGAAAAGAAAACATAATAGGGTGAGCTCAAATGCTCAGTAAGGGTAAACAAAAGAAATATCAATCACATCGTATACACAAGCACATAACTTTTGGAAATCTTAACCTGCAAAAGAGATCATAATTTCATAACATGGGATAAATCATGGCAGTGAAATATAATCACAATAATCATAACTTAAAACATGAAACTTTGTGGTATACACACATAATCATAGAGAATCATTTCTTGTTAGTCAAGACTCATTTCCAAGACTATCTTAGTGGACAAATTCCCTTTCTGAACCGAGTCACCCTCGTTCCAGTCCTGTTTCACTGAACCGGTATAACCTACCGTTCCATCCATGTATATCTCATGAGATATAAAATCTTTACCCAATGCATTGGAGGGAGATATAGGTCCCACCCATCTCATAATGATACCATTCTTATGTGTGCCACAAAATAAACATACATCATTCATAATAACCCAATAAATAAAATGGGTTTAATAAACATCATTCCATCATAATCCATAAATAATGGATATCATTTCATCATAAGAAAATGGAAACCATTTAAATCATAAAGAAAATTTACTTTAAACATACATATCAAATAATGTCATCTTATATGGAAAATAGTTTTGATAAAAACACTTGAAATGAATTCTTGAGGAAAATATCCTTTCTTCTTTAAAATCATTTTCTTTTCACAAAACTCCATGAAATTTTAAAAGATAAGGGTTTTGTTGAAAATAATCATGCAATATTGTAGAGGAAGCTTCTTGAAAATGAGGTGTTATGAAACCGTAAAAATCCTTTCATGCCGTATAAGTTAAAAATAACATTCTCCTCGTACTTTTGTCAGAAAAGTCAAAAAGTACCTCGTATGAAAAACGACAAAAGATTCCTTTAATATCTTTTACTAAAACTCACCGAAGGGTAAAATAGGATTTAAATAATTTTAGGTGAATGGAAATAATATTACATATTGAGTTAACATGGATGTGGATGATAAAATACACCCCATTAAATGCCAAAGTAAAAACAATCTCGGATAAAAATGAGATTGTGATATTTTCCCTTACCTTAGGTCCGACTTGCTTTGTAAGTGTACGAACCTCCTGTATAATGATTTAAATCGTGTTATTGACTTATTCCAGAATCATATTCATTGTTATTATATCATATATGGTCCACTTATGACTTTATATTACCCGTTCTTTTGTAAATTCATGTTAAAGTAGCGTTTTGGGTAAAATCGTCTCATTTGTCATTCGTGTTTTTAACTTGTAATTATTAATATGATTACTTGGATCATGATTACTTATATACAGAATGTAAAACATGATTTATATATAATATATATTCAGAATATATATATATATATATATATATATCGATAAATGGAATGAAATACACCGTTCATGGAGACGGTAGTCCGTACGTACGCATGAACGCTGTTTTCGTTTCCTTATTGAATTGAATGGAATTAAGTAGATGACATACATAAAAATATACATAAATCCAGGATCATTATTATGTCATATATTTCATTATTACTTATTATATATATACTTCATAATCATTCATGAATGGTTAATCATTGAGAATGAATCTCATCGCGTCGTGGAGACGGTAGTCCGTACGTACGCACGAGCGATGATATAGTTCCCATGGTCATGGAATTGTGTTGAAGTGTATGTATACTATTTAAGTATAAATATCACTTTATAATAATCATATATAGTTACTCATTACACCATTATACCCATCCTATTAAGGTGGTGGCAGAAAATAGATCACACCACGGCGTGGAGACGGTATTCCGTACGTACGCACGCGCGGTGATTTCATTTTCTGTAGGATTAAATAGGGTTGTTTCATACTTATAATAACATATAAGTATATGAGTGATACTGATGTTATTACTTCATAATGAAACAACTAAAGAAGAAGAAGTTGAAGATGAAAGAAATTGGAAAGGATCGGTAATGGATATTACATCTTCTTTGAAGTGCTTCTTTGAGACCTCCTTTTAGGGCACTAAAATTGGTCTTTTAAGAAGACCAGGACCTCTAGGATGATAATAGGGAAGTGTAGAAGAGATTTTGGTAGGGTTTTTCCGAGCTTGAATGCTCAAATTGGTGTGAGGAGGAGAGGGAGGAGGTGCCCTTTTATAAGGGATGAGAGGGGCACCTTTGGAATAACTAAAAATATTATTTTATTATAAAGCCAAATTCGGTTTTAAATAGCTCCAAATTGATTTATTTCGAAGATAAGGTGGGGATGGGTCTAAATCCTCTCATCCAACAGAATTTAGACAAGTTTAGGTTCCTATTTTAACCTTATCATTTAGATTTAACATTAAGTTAAATAATTTTACTTTTACTGTGTCTTCTTGTGTTCTTACACTATAAGGTTAATAAACTTACTATAAGAAGCCAAAAGAAACCCAAATTGTTTATTATTAATATATATAACCTTATCTAAGTCATTTGGCCGAACCTTATATTTTTAGGAATAAAATAACAATTAATAATATAATATTTGTTTTAAAAACTATTTTATGTCAATTTTGACACTATTTAGTAATTGATTTTTGTGAAAATCATAACAGAATGATAAGTTAGAAAAAAGTTAATTAAATAAATAATAACATGTCATATTAACCTATAAAATTATTTTAATTCATAAAAAGTCTCAAATTATATTTATTTGGGTATTTATAACATCAATTATGTCAATATTTCATTAATAAGATAATTACTACATCATCGTTGTCTCATAAATAAATTAAATTATTTAATGTCTAAAAATTACAAATAAAATACCATTATGTAGGAAATCTTTTTAGCTTTCTAATTAATATTTATAGTCGAATGTATCTTATGTATATCCCTATATTAAAAATGTTTTATTAAATACACTTTGATTTTAACTCTTTTAACTCTTTTTTGAATTAAATAATAATAAATGTCCTAATCTAGTTCAAGTGGGCCTAAATGGTAATATTTTACACTTAAGGTGTTTTTGGTCGAGATAAACTTGTACAATAGGATTAGGACATGTGTTAGGGTAATATTAATATCATTTGTACCCTTAATTACCCTATTTACTTTTAACCGTGGTAAATAAAAGTAAAAAGTTACTATTCACCAAAAATTATTTTCATCTCATTGAACCACATTTTACTTACTGACATCAACCGTGTCTCTCGGATTTTTGAAATTCCATTCACAGAAGCGGTAAAATTAAGATTTATGGAAAAATTAATTTTTTTAACTACCACTTAGTAGTTTCACTATTCATCAAAAATTGATGTTTTTCAGAAAAATGCCAAAATTTCACCCTAAGCTATAATTGATATTCCGAATTCAAAAATGATTTCTATTTTAAAAATTCCCAACATATAAGTTGCATTAGTTAATTTTATAATTAATTTCCGCTGTCACAACAAATAGCGTGTTTTTAAGAGATAATAACTATCAAAAGATTAACACTTGTTTATGTCTGGTGTAAATGTGAAATTACATCCAATGACCAACATTGTATTGAATTGTAAAAATATATTCTAAATATACTTTAAAACCACTCAAATTAATAATTTATCACTATTAATTATTTCTATTAAAAAAGTTTTTTTTAATTAAAATTTAGTAATTTTCACTATTCATCAGAAAATGAAAGTTATCCGAAAAGTACCAAAATTTCACCTTAGGCTAAATTCGATACTCCGAATCCAAAAATGAAGTCCATTTTAAGAGATAAAATTTCTAAAATTTTAAAAGGTGGTTATTACTATTCATAACGGCTAGTTTTAATAATATTTTAATAGCATATCGTTGTTTAGTAAAACTCGGTATTACGTACTACACACGCTATCGAGGAAGGTCGTGATTGCGTGTAATGCAAGGCAAGTCAAGGATGCATGTTGAGCAAGCTCCTTTTGGTGTAGCGTACAACACAAGACATTAGTGAAATTAAAAAGAATATTTTTCATAAAATCTTGGGCTGTTACATTCTACCCCCCTTAAAATGAATTTCTCCCTCGAAATTCATCAGGGTTATAAATGGTTTACTATTCGAAAGTTTCTTTAATAGAAACCCACATCGTAAAAAGGGAACACCAAAACCAATATTTAAAAACAAAGGTATGAAACGTAACGGTTACCCAAATAAACTAATCACTGGGTTTCCACATAGGTGAAAATATGGATATGGAAGAGAAATCTAACCATCATGTTCTGATGGAGAGTGGTAGAGAACATGGCTATGGAAAATCCAATAATCACAAATCCATAGATTTGTGATGATATAAGGTACCATCTAATTCACCGGATATAAGGGCACTAGGACAACATTTTTTGGTTTTCAAGATCATTTCCCTAAAGTTGAAGAATTTGAATTAGAATAAATACTTACTTTATTTTGGTACAATATCACTGTTGTTCGTACTTTGAACAATTTCCACTTCATCTCTTAAAGAAATGAAGTTGAATTTGTTAGTCATGAAGTGTTAATTGATCATGTGATAGAATGATGGGTCATTCCATCTGTCTCAAACAAAAGGTTAGAAAAGTTATCAAAAAATACATAAGTCCATCTATAGTGAGATTAATCATATATGGTTCCTAAAATGGACTTATACTTCATATATCATACTGCTTAATAAAATAAAACTAGTTTCTACTAAACAGGGACTTCCTGTAGGCCAGTAGTAGGCGATAAAGGCCAGTCGCACTTCGGTTGTGGGTTCGATTTCCACAGCCTTGTCTGACGCGATGGGCTGTCGCCCGTCCTGCAGGTTGTCCTTTTTCTAAAACTATATTACTATAACATCCCATCAATAATATCGAAAAACGTTTTATCCTAACTTATGTCCAACATAATCCATTCTAATCTTTAGGCTTATCTAAAATACTTCGGTCCAAGCTCATAGTATAAAGAAAATGATTACTTGAAATGTCACAGAACAATCACATGAATGCCATCATTTATCCCCCATATATCATAAGATATATCTTGTTGGTCAAATTACAAACATGTAAATACCTTAATCATGTATTTTCTTGAAGAATGAATACCCATTGAACCTTAGTGAAAACATGAATGCAGTTAAAAGTTAACACTTTCCACATACCAAAATCCTCAAAATTCTATATACTCAAACCATGAATCACTTAGTCCTTATATCAATCATGAGCTCGTGAATACTGTTAAACATTTCATTTTCTCGTTTTCCCTTCATTATGCGCATATCATCTTATTTCCAAAAATATCTCAATCACTTTGAATACCACATTAGACCAATACATAAATATTCCAATACTCCGTGATACAATATTATTTTGGAATCCCATTACATAAACACTTAATCATTCCACCACATCGTTGTCATATTCAACATCGCCAATAGTGATCGCATGTGACTTCCCTTTGTCCTTTTCCTTCAGTGGTTGCTCATGTTGATCATCACTAACCCTTGGATTAGGGCATTTATTAGCATAATGCCCCATTTCCTTGCACTTGAAGCATTGAAGTGTTGGTGGTGCGTTCTCTGTAGTGTTTGCTTTATTCACATCATTATAAAACCTTTTTACATTACTTCGACACTCAGCTGCTCGATGACCTTCTTTTCCACACTTAAAACATTTTCTAGTCCCTTTAAGACAATATCCACCATGCTTCTTTCCACACTTTTTTCATAAGGAAACATTCATATTCTTTTCACCATTATTCTGAGATTTCTCCTTGAACTCCATCTTTCGTTTCTTGTCAAAACCATGAGATGGATATGTAACACCAACTTCCATTTCTACCTTGATAGCACATCGCACAATTTCTTCATAGCTATTGAAGTCACTTATAGCTAATGCCCTTCGAAGACTTGGTTTTAAGCCACTGAAAAATCGATCAACTTTACTTTCAGGTTGGATGATAATGCCAGATGCATACCTTTCAAGTCTTGTAAAATTTTCTTCGTATATACAAACAGATTCATCATCCTTCTGCTTCAGCTCAAGAAACTCCTTTTCCATCTTTGTTCGAAGAATACGAGGGAAGTACTTACTGAAAAACAAGTTCTTGAACTCGTCCCATTCCATGGACTCAATTTCATCTCTTGGCCTCGTATTCTTGATAAGATTCCACCATTGATCAGCTTCACCTTCCAAACGATATACTGCTAATATGACTTTATCATGTTCAGAACATTGAAGAACTGAAAATATCTTTTCAGTAGTACTGATCCATTGTTCAGCAACAAGTGGATCAGAAGACCCACTGAAAGAAGGTGGATGTTGCCTCATGAAGGACTCAATAGAATATTGTTCCCTTCTCTGCTCATTTGGAAGTCCAGAATGATTCATAGCTTGTGTAAGTATAGCAATAAGATTTTGCACTCCATCTCCCATAACATTTGTTTGTTCAGGAGGACAATCATTGCATTGTCCATTGCATTGATCAACACGGTTCCTTCGGGTTCCAGCCATCGTCTAAAACCCAAAAAGAATAGTGTGAGAGGCAAACATCATGCTAGGGAAAACAACATAATAAAGGGGGAGTACCTTCAATATCTAACATCTTAGGTTTAATTCTATGATCATTAGCATAATTCTAGTACTATAACCTATACGTATACTTAACCTTAGGTACATCCCTAGACATACCTTAGAAATATCTCTAGGGATCTCACTAACGTTTTCGCATCCTAGTTTCCAAAGGTTGAATAAACCTTTCCTCTAATACCAACTGTAGAGACCTGAAGCCTGACTTACATGGACATTACATTACATTTGTGTAATACTTAGTACATAACAAAAACACACACACAAGGATCGTAATAGTTTAGTGTCTTTGGAAACTCGGAATATAATCTTCTAATCCTGGTGAAAGATCTTCAACATCTCCCATAAAGATCTTCCTTTTTTTATACCTGAAACCTTTCTTTATATCCTGGGGAAAAGAAAACATAATAGGGTGAGCTCAAATGCTCAGTAATGGTAAACAAAAGAAATATCAATCACATCGTATACACAAGCACATAACTTTTGGAAATCTTAACCTGCAAAAGAGATCATAATTTCATAACCTGAATGTAATCACAATAATCATAACTTAAAACATGAAACTTTGTGGCATACACACATAATCATAGAGAATCATTTCTTGTTAGTCAACACTCATTGCCAATACTATCTTAGTGGACAAAGTCCCTTTCTGAACCGAGTCACCCTCGTTCCAGTCCTGTTTCACTGAACCAGTATAACCTACTGTTCCAGCCATGTCTATCTCATGAGATATAAAATCTTTACCCAATGCATTGGAGGGATATATAGGTCCCACCCATCTCATAATGATACCATTCTTATGTGTGCCACAAAATAAACATACATCATTCATAATAACCCAATAAATAAAATGGGTTTAATAAACATCATGCCATCATAATCCGTAAACAATGGATATCATTTCATCATAAGAAAATGGAAACCATTTAAATCATAAAGACATTTTACTTGAAACATACATATCAAATAATGTCATCTTAGATGGAAAATAGTTTTGAGAAAAACACTTGAAATGAATTATTGAGGAAAATATCCTTTCTTCTTTAAAATCATTTTCTTTTCACAAAACTCCATGCAATTTTAAAAGATAAGGGTTTTGTTGAAAATAATCATGCAATATTGTAGAGGAAGCTTCTTGAAAATCAGGTGTTATGAAACCGTAAAAATCCTTTCATGCCGTATAAGTTAAAAATAACATTCTCCTCGTACTTTTGTCGGAAAAGTCAAAAAGTACCTCGTATGAAAAACGACAAAAGATTCCTTTCATATCTTTTACTAAAACTCACCGAAGGGTAAAATAAGATTTAAACAATTGTAGGTGAATGGAAATAATATTACATATTGAGGTAACATGGATGTGTATGATAAAATACACCCCAGTAAATACCAAAGTAAAAACAATCTCGGATAAAAATGAGATTGTGATATTTTCCCTTACCTTATGTCCGACTTGCTTTGTAAGTGTCCAAAACTCTTGTATAATGATTTAAATAATGTTATTGACTTATTCCAGAATCATATTCATTGTTATTATATCATATATGGTCTACTTATGACTTTATATTACCCGTTCTTTTGTAAATTCATGTTAAAGTAGCGTTTTGGGTAAAATCGTCCCATTTGTCGTTCGTGTTTTTAACTTGTAATTATTAATATGATTACTTGGATCATGATTACTTATATCCAGAATGTAAAACATGATTTATATATAATATATATTCAGAATATATATATATATATAATATATCGATAAATGGAATGAAATACACCGTTCATGGAGACGGTAGTCCGTACGTACGCATGAACGCTGTTTTCGTTTCCTTATTGAATTGAATGGAATTAAGTAGATGAGATACATAAAAATATACATAAATCCAGTATCATTATTATGTCATATATTTCATTAGTACTTATTATATATATACTTTATAATCATTCATGAATGGTTAATCATTGAGAATGAATCTCATCGCGTCGTGGAGACGGTAGTCCGTACGTACGCACGAGCGATGATATCATTCCCATGGTCATGGAATTGTGTTGAAGTGTATGTATACTATTTCAGTATCAATATAACTTTATAATAATCATATATAGTTACTCATTACACCATTATACCCATCCTATTAAGGTGGTGGCGTAAAATAGATTACACCACGGCGTGGAGACGGTATTCCGTACGTACGCACGCGCGGTGATTTCATTTTCTGTAGGATTAAATAGGGTTGTTTCATACTTATAATAACATATCAGTATATGAGTGATACTGATGTTATTTCTTCATAATGAAAAAACTAAAGAAGAAGAAGTTGAAGAAGAAAGAAATTGGAAAGGATCAGTAATGGATATTACCTCTTCATTGAAGTGCTTCTTTGAGACCTCCTTTTAGGGCACTAAAATTGGTCTTTTAAGAAGACCAGGACCTCTACGATGATACTAGGGAAGTGGAGAAGAGATTTTGGCAGGTTTTGGCCAAGATTTAATGCTCAAATTGGTGTGAGGAGGAGAGGGAGGAGGTTCCCTTTTATAAGGGAGGAGAGGGGCACCTTTGGAATAACTAAAAATATTATTTTATTTTAAAGCCAAATTCGGTTTTAAATAGCTCCAAATTAATTTATTTCGAAGCTAAGGTGGGGATGGGTCTAAATCCTCTCATAAAATATAATTTATACAAGTTTAGGTTTCTATTTTAACCTTATCATTTAGATTTAACATTAAGTTAAATAATTTTACTTTTACCGTGTCTTCTTGTGTTCTTACACTATAAGGTTAATAAACTTACTATAAGAAGACAAACGAACCCCAAATTGTTTATTATTAATATATATAACCGTATCTAAGTAATTTGGCCGAACCTTAGATTTTTAGGAATAAAATAACAATTAATAATATAATATTTGTTTTAAAAACTATTTTATGTCAATTTTGATACTATTTAGTAATTGATTTTTGTGAAAATCATAACAGAATGATAAGTTCTAAAAAAGTTAATTAAATCAATACTAACATGTCATATTAACCTATAAAATTAGTGGAATTCATAAAAAGTCTCAAATTATATTTATTTGGGTATTTATAACATCAATTATGTCAATATTTCATTAATAAGATAATTATTGCATCATCGTTGTGTCATAAATAAATTATATTATTTAATGTCTAAAAATTACAAATAGAATACCATTATGTAGGAAATCGTTTTATCTTTCTAATGAATATTTATAGTCCAATTTATCTTATGTATATCCCTATATTAAAAATGTTTTATTCAATAAACTTTGATTTTAAGTCTTTTAACTCTTCTTTGAATTAAATAATAATAAATGTCCTAATCTAATTCAAGTGGGCCTAAATGGTAATATTTTACACTTAAGGTGTTTTTGGTCTAGATACACTTGTCCAATAGGATTAGGACATGTTTTAGGGTAATATTAATATCATTTTTACCCTTAATTACCCTATTTACTTTTAACCGTGGTAAATAAAAGTAAAAAGTTACTATTCACCAAAAATTATTTTCATCTCATTGAACCACATTTTACTTACTGACATCAACCGTGTATCTCGGATTTTTGAAATTCCATTCACAGAAGCGGTAAAATTAAGATTTATGAAAAAAATAATTTTTTTAACTACCACTTAGTAGTTTCACTATTCATCAAAAATTGAAGTTTTTCAGAAAAATGCCAAAATTTCACCCTAAGCTATAATTGATATTCCGAATTCAAAAATGATTTCTATTTTAAAAAAATCCCAACATATAAGTTTCATTAATTAATTTTATAATTAATTTCCGCTGTCACAACAAATAGCGGGTTTTTAAGAGATAATAACTATCAAAAGATTAACACTTGTTTATGTCTGGTGTAAATGTGAAATTACATCCAATGGCCAACATTGTATTGAATTGTAAAAATATATTATAAATATACTTTAAAACCACTCAAATTAATAATTTATCACTATTAATTATTTCGATTAAAAAATTTGTTTTTAATTAAAATTTAGTAATTTTCACTATTCATCAGAAAATGAAAGTTATCTGAAAAGTACCAAAATTTCACCTTAGGCTAAATTCGATACTCCGAATCCAAAAATGAAGTCCATTTTAAGAGATATAATTTCTAAAATTTTAAAAGGTGGTTATTACTATTCATAACGGCTAGTTTTAATAATATTTTAATAGCATATCGTTGTTTAGTGAAACTCGGTATTACGTACTACACACGCTATCGAGGAAAGTCGCGATTGCGTGTAATGCAAGGAAAGTCAAGGATGCATGTTGAGCAAGCTCCTTTTGGTGTAGCGTACAACACAAGACATTAGTGAAATTAAAAAGAATATTTTTCATAAAATCTTGGGATGTTACAACGTCCCACCGTCATGTGATAGAATCATGAAGGATTTAGGTTGGGATCATGAATATAATGACACATAATTTTTAAATGATAATTGTTTTCTAAATAAATGTGTGTAATATTATATTACATAAGTATTATTCACATAAGAAATATAAAGATACAAAAAACACTTCATTTCATTTATAGAAATTTTTAAATTAATAAGTAATTAAATCTATTAAAATTCCAAATATTACATGGGTACAAAAAATATAAAATAGAAAAATTACAATGGGAAAATTTAGATCATCTCGATCAATTAGAATCATCCCTCCCATGAATAACACTATAAAAAAGAAATAGAATATTAATAAATGAGTTGACATTATATAAAATGGAAAATTAAGACCTTAAGAGGAACTGAGGTCATTAATGAATAATATAATTAAGTAGTATTTATAAGATAAAATGTGACCTTTGGAAAAGTAATGTGATTTTTGGAATAGTAACCTACATGTTGGGCATAGTAACTCGACCGTTGGAAATAGTAACCTTCCCATTGGAATAATAACTTAAACTCAAAAATAAAATGTAATATAAATAATATTTATCATGGTATTTTAAGAAAATATAAATATTATAATTTCAATAAATAAATATCATGATTAAATAAACACAAATAAAATATAAGCACATTTTTAATAATCTGTATTTTAAGTTATTTTGTAAAAATATTTTATTATATTAAATTTTTAAAAACCTATGTTATAAAATTATTTTTATAAAATTAATTTCATTTTTGATATCATCATATTTAAGTTATTCAAATTTTTTTTAGTAATTTTTTGAAATAATTCAATTATCTAGTGAATAATAAAAATATAGTTTTTTTTATAATTAGTGTATCTTGAATTACATCATTCATGATGTGATAATGACCAAATAATTTCTCAAAATGGTGTCTAAACCAAATTTAATTTCATAAATGATTGGTTAAAATACAATAGACATGTTTTCTAAACAAGAAAATTACGTTCCAAATTCTAAGGTCTAAAATACTCCTTTAAAAACATTCTCATTTCTCCACTTTCCATTATAAAAAACTATTGAATTCAAATTATAAAGTTTTTTAAAGTCCTAAAATAGTTTTATTGTATTTATTTATGATTCATTATGTCAAAAATATCACTATTATAAGGTTTACCTTTGATATAGTATTTTATTCAATATTTTAACACAAAAATACCCCTCTCCTAAAGTATAAATTACCCCTCTCCCTCCCACTAGAATACCACTCATCACTCACATACCAAATCCAAATATCTACCCAAATACACCCTCTTAATCCCTTATAAATCTTAGGGAAACTATGTATTAAACCAACTCCTTTTATCACGGAAGTTTAGTGTTGTACAAGAGAAACAACATCGGGAAAAAATTAATTTTTTATCAACTATTCTCTCATTTTCGTCCCCTCTTCTATTTTTTCCAATCGGTTTCAAAAAAAAATCTTCTAGATTTTAACCTAATGTAAGAATTATATTTTTGAAGTATTTATATTATATACCTATCTTTCTCCTCCTTTGAAAAATTTTCCTGATAGTGGTAAGTTAACTGGCAATGAGGATGTTTCCAATTCTTTTCTTATCATTAACCTTATGGATGGTTATAATAAATTATTTATGATATAGGAATTTTTAAATATATATATTAAGATTCTAAAATTAATTATTCTTATGTATAAATTAATTTTAAAAAATAATGAAATCGAAGCAAAATGAGAAATTTTGAAGGAAAACATGATGTCAAAATGCTTCACCTTTAGCAAAAAAATTAAGAAATATAATCCAATTTATGTAAGTGAAAAATAATGAAATAAATTAAATTAATTCTCTTCTGGTTAAATTTTTTAATAAATAAAAATTTTATATTCAAGAGGTTTAAAAGTGATAAAATAATGTGGGATTTAAGCTAAGTGGAATCTCAAACCAAAACTCTTTATTTTGGATTATCACTTATGTCACGTTGATTTCTGTATGAATGTTACTATAACATAAAAAATATGTACTTACACTATCATTTTCTTTCTATTTCAGGTATATTCATATTATTACTTTGTCAAAATTATTTTCAATACAATTATACTTATTTTTAAAAAAGTCTTTATTTTTTCAAAACACATCCTGGACTCCTATTGATTTGTTTATTCATCAAAGAAAAAAAATATTTTATTCCAAATTATGATATCCCATTTTTATTTGGGAATCCAAAAGGTTATTACATGATGTGTGATATGTGAAATCCATTATATAATTCATTTCTTTCCATGGGTTTATTTCATGACTATTACTATTATACATTTTATGTGGCATGCAAGATTATAAGAATTTATGATGCGATGGGTGGGCCCAGATTTATATATCCCTACAATTTATTGGGTAATGTAATATATCTCATGATATTATGTGTATTATTCATGAACAAGAAGACATATTTTTTCAAAATGAAGATATTATAATTTTTGAACATATATTATACATGGACATTATGTTAGATTTATTTATAACTATTTGTGGTATTTGAGAAATGTGATAAGATGTTTCATTTTTATGTATATGCCACATTCCATGCCTTTTTTAAAATTCTTCCCTTATGATTATGATTATGATAACATTCTTATCATATAATGATTATTATTATTCTAATCCATGTTTTATTGATCCATTTCCCTTATTCCTCCACTTCATAGGCGTTTAGCACACCCGTTTCTTGAATGTATATCCTTAGGTGATTACATGTACAAAGGATAACACAAGATTTTATAAGGATAAAGAAAAAGTGTTTAAATAAATGATTATGTTTTATTATGTATAATTGACATTTGATCCTAATTTTCCGAAGTCACTAAACCATTAGATCCTAGATTTGTATAACTATTATGTTGTTTATCAAAAACTTGACGTAATAGTCATGTATGAAAATGACAGTTTACTATAGTTGGTATCAGATAATGGTTTAGTTAATTATGGAATTAGGATTAGTAAACGTTTGTGAAAACCATAAGTATAAGTCTATGTATAGGTAAACATCCTAGAATAAAAATTTTATAAAAATCTAAACATATTGATCCTATAAGATATTCCTTAAGAGATAACTGTGAAAAATAATAATTTATTTATATATAATTTGTTGACTTACATTTTATTAAAAAAAATCTATTTTTGAAAATGGTGGGAACCTAGAGAAACTAGGACAACAACCCGTTTGATGGATAATGCAACCATTGTCCAAATGACATCCCCAATTCCATGGGAGGTGGATTTCAATAATTCATGGTAATTCTTATCTATTTTTCTCGACTCTAAATAATATTCTAAACCACATGGAACATCTTCCTTCATCAAAGAAGTTCCAACTGGACATTGGGTCCTTTATATGGAAATGACTGTCGATGTTTAGTGGATGTTCCAATAAACCTTTCAAAAAACTATAGGTTAACTCAATAGAGAAGATATTTTTTGTGATCCGCTATTTTGAGAAGGAGATAGTGACTCTCATTTTTATCGATTATATGGGGAGGCCGATCAATGGTGGGAATTAATAAATAATATGAATTTGAATGATGAAAAATATAAAATTGAATAGGAAGATAACAAAAACCAATGACCATTTATTAAATGAAATGAAAAGTACAGAAAGAAAGGTCCCAACCAGAAAGAGAATTATATATCATAAAATTCACTCACCTCACCACAACCATCATAGGGTTCTTTGCCCATAGTAGCCAACTCCTACTCTGAATGTGACTCATACTGCTTTAGAATATTGACATATTGCTTTCTCAAATTCATTTGATCCAACGATAACTGCTCCTTACAATATTTCTTGTTAGCACGACCCTTCGTAACTCCAGAAACATCCCCCCTTTTATTAGAGGAGGACCTAGTAGACATCGACTTCGGCAAGTTGGAACAATCCTTTCCCGGCCTTCTCTTTGGAGGAGCGGTCACAACCCCTTCACCTTCAGACATCCTGTTCCTTCAACCTTGCACAATATCATTATATGATTTCCTAAAACTGAAAAACATTTTTTTTATCGCTATCAGATACATCCCCCCATTTTCTCGGTATATGCACAGAGACATAATGATGTGGCTCATTTTTCATGCTCTTTGCTGCATCCCTTTTTATATTTTTATTTACTTTTTAATATCAAACCATTGTATTTTATGTAATATTTATCAATTGTTGTATTTTGTAAATTTTATTATAAAAAAATGTATTTATGTATTAAAAGTGTGTTTTTGTTGTTATTTTTTATTGTTTTTCAATAAAAAAATTAAGTTGTTATTTTAATTTTATTTAATTAATTCTTTATGTTATCAGTTTTCAATAATTAAAAATTCTTTAATTAATTTATATAATTCTTTATTTTTTAATTTGTAAATAAATAACTCGCTTTACTTTTAATAATTTAATTAGTTTTAACAATTTAATCTGATTCTATTAATATCTTTATTCTTTAATTTAATTAATTAGTAATAAATTGGTTAATTAATTTAAGCAAGTAAAAGCAATTATTTTAATTTGTTTTGAATTAATTTGTTTATAATACATATATATTTATTCTTTTAATTAAATCTTAATTAATTTTATTTAGTTTTTAATTTCATTCTATTTAATTTAATTTCTTAATTGATTAATCTTTTTTTAGTTTTATTTATTTAATTTTCGTTTTGTTATTTTGCAGGTGCTTCAGTAGCACTCACTTGCAGTGTCACTGTTTCCATCACGGTGTAACCAAATTTGAAAAACACCATATTTGTATCAACAACACCAAATTCAGCAATAAGAAACAACATCATATTTGTATCAACAACACCAAATTCAGCAATAAGAAACAACATCATAGATGAATCCAACCAAATTCAAGAACAACTCAAATCTAAAGTTGTAGCCGGCCTCCATCGTTGTGAATAATGAACTCTAGCTACTATCTGTGCTTCCCCCTCAAAGTCGCATCCCCTTCTCTCCGCCTTCGCACTCCACAAAAACCCCACCACACCGACGCACACCCCCAGAGCCATCCAAACCCTACCACCTCCCTTCCACCTCACCGTAGAACCACCAAATCCCCTGCCCTTCTTCATCGCAAGTGCAACCCCTTGCCAATATTGCCTCCACCAACCGTGCGACGCCCTACCTACTTGAACCTGCACCCTAACCTCTTCTCCATCTGCATCCACCCCCTCAAATATGAAGCGGGTGAACCCCTTTCCTGTCTCCACGCAAACCTACCAGTCTTCCTTCCTCAGGTTGTGATGCCGCCTCTCCTACACCGCACAAACCAGAGAGAGTCTCACCCGAAGCCATCTAGTCCACCAGCCACCTCCACCACTCTCCACACCCCTTCTTTTATCCCCTACGTTGCACTAAAACCCTTGTCCTCTTCCCTCTCTTCTCCATCTGCATGACCCCCTCCCACTTTTACCTTTTATTTCTTTTATTTTTATTATTATATTATTATATATAATAACATATATATAATATCTCATACCTATATTAACATACATCATAATATTACTAATATAACATATGTAATAACATATAATGTATATAATAGTTAATCTAAATAATATAATATATAATAATAATATTAAAGTAAATACAATTTTAATAGTTATGTTATATTATATATATTTACATATATTAGTAATAATAATATTAAATAATATAAATTATATATATAAGGGTTTTCATTAATTTTAACTCGTGATATAATATATGGTAGTTTCATTTTATATTTATTTGACTCACATGCGTTTTTTGTGTTTTCGATTGTTTTGTGCAGGGGGAGCATCTGGTAGAAGCGGGGATAAAGGAAATTTTTCATGGGAAAGGTGCGAGAATATTCACAAGGTAGTTGTAGGGAAATTGTTTGCACTCACATGGAGTTCACTCAATCTAGTGACAAGCATGCTGAAGATGTTCCATGTGGATTATGTGCTTAAAAGATATTACAGGGAAGGAATAGAGAGAGGGGAGCGTCATTGAAGGATCTATTCAGGGAGAGTGGAGCAGGAGCATTCCATAACTTCATTCCGTAGGGCGAACAATCATTCTTTCATCGCAATCAACCCTCGATCCATATCATCACCAAAACGGAGGCATACAAACATTGTGCAGGAGATCAGCATCGAAGCAGTTGCTAGAGAAACGAGCAATCTCATGGGATATGTTTCTTAATTCATTATCTGTTTCTATTTGTTTTACTGTTTTAATGTGTAGTTAAATAGATTAGGGGAATCGGGCTGTAGAGAACTAATCATCCATCTACCCGTCATGTTTTTTTAGTTTGATTGCTCAGTGCAATTTCATTGCTCAGTTTTATCTTCTATTTATTTTGAGTATCAATTTATATTACCTAACGACCGATAGGCATGGTAGTGAATCATTTCACCGTGGATCATTGACCAAAGTACCGAGAATTTTAAAAGGTTAAGGCATCTCTTCCCCAATTTACGCATATTTATCCAAGGGTCAAGATCAAAATATCGAGACTCAAGGAAGTTAATCGAGTTGTGTTGATCCACTGTAGTGACAACTCAGTGGACTACCATAATTTTTCTATGCACTGAGTAATTGAATTAAACCAAGCAGAAGTGGAGAATATCTTTTTAATCAGTTCAAAGTAGCCTGAGGACCCTAAGATCATAATTACTATTTTCTCTCTGTTCAATCCATACATTTCACCATTTCACCTTCATTTTCACACCCACTTTCAATGTTTGTTTCACTGTTTGCATACAGTTTTTGTTAGTGTTCTATTTTATCTTTTTGTTGTTTTAGTTTTAATGTTGTCTAGCACAATGTAAGTCCTCCTCTATGGTTCGACACCCTTCTTGCCACAATACTAGTAGTTTGTAGGATTTATAAATTTTAAATTTTTGCGTACTCAGTGACTGCACGACCAAATTTTGGTGTCGTTTCTAGGGAACGCATGTGCCACCAAGTTACAAGAATCACAAAAAAAATTAAATAGAACACAAAAAAAATAAAAAACTTAAAATTGTACAAAACAATCTCAAGAAAATCTTGTTGTTGAAACTATATGCACACTAGAGAGTCTAATTCAGAACTTGAAACTCCTATTCAAGAAATCAACAATCACTATTCTGCACTTGGAAAACAAAAGAAATTTGAAATACAGAATTTGGATATCATTGCTGGAAATCAAAATGTCAATGGGCCACAACCCTTAGTTCATGACCCTAAGATACCTAAGCTTAGGGAGTTTCGAATTCCTATTATGTCAAACAATCCAACATGCATCAAATTGTCTCCTAGGTCTAGGAGCTATGAGATCAAATAGTTTCATCTTTCTCAACTGACATCATTTAATGGTCTTCCCGTAGAGGACTCCTTAGAGTTTATCAGAGATTTTTATGGTTCTGTCCAGTAGTTGCCTATATGATATCTTAGTGAGGAGAAGTTGAGATTAAGGTTGTTCCATTCTGTCTAAAGGGGAGGTCTAGGAATTGGTTTCAAAATTTAGATGAGGAAATATTTGAAACCTGGGAAGAAGTGTGCAATGCCTTTATATCTAAATTCTATCCCAGGAACACCACCATTGAGGTTAGGCATAAGATCATTGGATTTGTCCAGGATGATGGAGAAATCTTTCATGAAGCATGGGATAGGTTCAGAGGTCTTCTTAGATGTAGACCCAACCATCAATTAGCTCCCCATATGCTCATGGAGACTTTATATAATTCCCTCACCCCCTACAATCATAACTTAGTTGATCAATCTTGTGGAGGTTATTTCTCTGATTCCACTGCTGATGAGTTGAAACAATTGTTTGATAAGTTGGCTAAAAAATATCAACACAAGTGCACTAGGAAGAGAGTCATCCATAGGGTTGATACAAATCCTCAAGCTGTTGTTGTTAATGATAGGATCCTTAGGGAGAAGTGCTATCACTGTGGGATGTTTGGTCACACTCAGAGATATTTTCCAAAATTTGATCTCCCTGTTTCATGTGATGAGAGTGCCTAGTCTGTTGATTACAGGTCTAGGAATCAAAGTGTTCACACTCAACTCTCAAATCTATAACACTCTAGATATCAAGGTCAGCCCAATCTATCATGGAATGAGAAAGGGGTCACCAAGCTGCCCACTGCCCCAACTTTCCACCCACAGCCCAAAAAAAATTCTAGAATCAATATAATGTTGAATCTTCTAATTCTCAAGGGGAGTTAAACAGGATGCTGCAACTAGTGTTGAGTGAGATTATCTCATTTAAGAAGGACACAGATTCTAAGATTCATAATTTAGAACTTCAAATGAGTCAAATGGATAAGAATCAAGCTGGTAAGGAAAAGAGAAAGATTCCTAGCACTTAAAACCCCAATCTAAGAGAAAATGTGATGGAAATAACAACCAGGTCAGGGCTTAAAATTAAGGAACCAGTTAAGGAACCACCTAGGAAAGAGGAAAACAATGTTTAATAAAAATTTAAAAATAAAAATCTGGAAAATCCCAATTCTAGAAATCTGGAAAGCAAGTTCCAAACTGAACAGATTGTGCATACCACACCTGAGAAATCTAAGGAACCAAAGAAAATGAAGTGGTAATTGATTAAGGAAGCGAAGAAGAAATTGGGGTCTGATGAGAAGTTTAATAACCTACCTGTTCTAAAACATTATGCCCCTCCCATTCCCTTACCTAAAAGAGTGAAGAAAACTGATGAAACCGATTACCTGAGATTTTTGAAACTGATTCGAAGCTTCACCATCAACATGCCTTTCTTAGAATCCTTGGATAAAATACCTTCATATTTTTTATTCACAAAAAGGTTTCTGAAGAACAATAATGATTGGAAGAACTTGGATAAAATTGATCTCAATGCGGAGTGTAGTGAAATTGTCCAAAAAATATTCCTCCCAAATTAAAGACCCTGGTGGCTTTATCATTCAGTGACGAATAAGAGGAAGTGGGAAACTAAATTGTTTGTGTGACTTAGAAGAAAGTATCAATATTATGCCTTTCTCCTTATTCAAAAATTTGGGTCTTCAGGATATCCAACCAACTTCTATTTGTCGTCAGTTTGCTGATAGATCACTCACACAGCCTTATGGGAGAGTGGATGAATTATTAGTAAGTGTAGGAAAACTCACACTGCCCACTGATTTCTTGATCCTTGATATGGAATGTGGTGAAAAGGTTCCAATCATCTTAGGCAGACCCTTCCTTGCTACTGGTGGATCCATCATTGATGTCTCCAAAGGTAAACTCACACCCCAAACTGTAGATGATGTGGAGGAAATTTTGGTGTTTGAAAGGCTCCGTCATGAGGTTGCTTTTGATGTGATAGATGTGTATGCTAATCAATGTTACAAAATTGTGGTTAGAGATGAGTATGGGTTTTTCCCACTTGAGGTCACAGAGATAATAATTCTCCAACCCACTGAAATTTTTTCCTTGGCTGCTGCTATTTCCCCACACCATCCTGTTGATGAGAAAATTCTTTCTTTGGAACACATTCTAGAGAGTGAGCCACAACTTTGTCATGCATTATCTCAACCTTTTTATGAAAGTTTCCCTTGTGAAGTTGATTGTCTAAGAGTTTTTGAAGCTGAAGAAAGCTCTAGGTTGATCCCTACTAAAAAACATGATGGTTACCATTATGAACAAGTTCATTTCCTTGATATCTTCTTACCTACCCAGTTTGATGTTGTGAGTGATGATTTAAAACTTGAACTCTAAAATTTCACATGATTTGAGTCCTCTGTGGACATTGAGAACAATCTTTTGAAATATTAATTTGATAACTTCTTCTAGGATATTTCTAATTTTTCAGTGTTGCATGCTATTTTGGGACTTGCTGAAGGTTTTGTCGATGTGTCTTCTTCTTTTTTTGGGTTTGAGAAAAAATCTAAGTGTGGTGGAATATCTAGAAGTATTCTTGATCAGGTTGGTGATTTTCATCGGAAATTGTTGAACTTTTTAAGAGCTAATGAACTGATTTTTAGAGACAAAGTTGAGTCAGACAACATGAATCCTCTTAGTAATCTGGATGAATTTTAGAGAATTCTGATTGGTGCTGAAGATGAAAATGTCTCGAGTAGTCCTTCTCTTGATTCCTTAGACAATTGTAAAGTCCACACCATTGAAAACTCTTTCCCATTAAATGACCATGGTTAGAAATATTTAGGGGAATAAGGTATGGCTAGGGACTTTAAACCTAGCGTTGTATGGGAGGCAACCCATGGTTTACTTTGTTTTCTGCTTTAATTTTTTAGTTTGAATAAATACTCCTTGATCATTTGTTTGTCTCTATATTTGGTGAAAAATAATTCCTACATTTACTTATCATATGATGTAAGTGGTCTGGTCGTCCTGGTTTTCTAAGAGAATCATGTTTCACTGGCAGCCTTATTTGGAACATTCAAGGTGGAAGGAGGCTGTCGTTAGAGAACACTGGATAACACTCCGAAACTCATGCTCTGGGTTGCATTTTACATAAGTTTTAAATTATTAAACACAAATGTTGAATTGTTTTATCTTGTAGGTACTTAAACTACACATCCAGAGTTCATGCACAAGGAGAAAAAAGGGAGGCATTAAAAAATTAATTAACAAGCTACACATTCAGGGGGAGTAGTGTTTTTATGCTGCCATTTGTTTTAATCTCCACATTTTTATTGCATGTTGTTGTGAGCTAAGTGTCAGGGACATCCCACTGATTTGTGAGACTTATGAATTGATTTTTTGATTGGGTTTTAGCATGCTGATATCTAGTGATTTGAAAATGATTTTGAGCTGCACTTTGAAACCTGCTTACACCCACTATTTGTAATCACCTTCTCTTTCATTGATCTACTGCTACACATCACGGCTAATCATGCTACTATTTGAATGACATTGATAAAATCTTTTGTCTACTTATAAGACTTAAAAGCATTAACATTTTAGGAAATACACTTGTTACTACTGATGGTTGGTGGGGTTGGATTCTTCTATTTTTTTGTTCTTTTCTTTTCTTTATCTTTTTTTGTGGCAAAGAATTTTTTTGAACCTCATTGCTACCCCTCCATATCCTTTTTAAGCTGAAATATCCATCAATCTTGAACATCAACTGTCTTCCAACTTATAATTCAACATTTGGGACAATGTTGGGTTTTAAGTGTGGGGAAGAGGGGTTATTCTAGTGTCATGTTAAATTCCCCTTTCTTGAACCTGAGTTTGTTTAAAAAAAATAGTCAATTTTTTTCAAAATTCTCAGAATTCCTTCAAAAAAATTCAAATTATTTTTCTACATGATGGTCATTGGAGGTTCACTGGTACTTTACTTTTGGTATGTTTAATGGATAACCATTTTCTGGATGTTGAGAGTGACATTTCGTCAGAAACTATTAAGCATGAGTGATTGCTGAGTGCAATTGTTCACTATCCCTATAAACCTTTCTATTTAGGAATTGAGTATGGGAGTGTGACAGGATAGGTTTTGTGGAATAAGGATCATAACTTAGGGTAACTAGAAGTTCTCACTAGAACCTACAGGACTCACATTTAAAAAAAATATTCAATCACTTTAGGAAGTCAACTCAAATTTTTATTAAGTCCTTTGTAACTGAAGTAAAATAGAAAAATGGGATCCCATAGTGAGTATTTGAGGCAAGGCGCACTGGGTGCATTTCTATGAATAAATAAATCCAATTTCAATATTAATAAGTGCTATGCACAGTGCTCTACGCATGGAATATGGCTAGGAATGATTAAAATAAAGTGCCCTTGTCAAAAATGAACTCATTAAGGTGAGGGGAAGTTTGAACCCAGATGAAGAAGGGAGCAATTGACTTGGTTAATTTTCATTTGAGTTGAATCAATAAAGTGATAAAATTAATGAACTTTAATTTTTGGAACCTAGGGGAAGGTGAGAATGAAAGGTGCCCTTGGTTAAGTTTTAAATTCCACTTCATCTAACCTTTAAGCACTCCTTGAATCCGTACTTGAATTGGAAGGTGAAGTAGGACAGTTAATGAATACACATAGGAGGCATGACATACTTGACAGTGTATGAATTTGTGAGTATTTTGACTTCTAGGGAGTTTTTGAATCTAGGAAGGACACTATTTTTGAATACCTATGGATAGTTTGACCCATGGTTTGGTCCTGATCCTCTGTGTATTAATGTTTAATATTTTACTTTTTGAACTAAAATTCACAAATCATCTTTCTGTTTCAAAGTCTAAGGCATGTAATTGTTTGAGGACAAAGTATTAAGTGTGGGGGAGTTTGATGTGGCTCATTTTTCATGCTCTTTGATGCATCCCTTTTTAAATTTTTTTTACTTTTTAATAGAAAACCATTGTATTTTATGTAATATTTATCAATTGTTGTATTTTATAAATTTAATTATAAAAAATGTATTTATGTATTAAATGTGTATTTTTTTTGTTAGTTTTTTTTGTTTTTCAATAATAAAATTAAGTTGTTATTTTAATTTCATTTAATTAGTTCTTTATGTTATCAGTTTTCAATAATTTTTAATTCTTTATTTAATTTAAGTAATTCTTTATTTTTTAATTTGTAAATAAATAACTCACATGGATTTTAATAATTTAATTAGTTTTAAAAATCTAATCTGATTATATTAATATCTTTATTATTTAATTTAATTAATTCTTTAATTAATTGGTTAATTAATTTAAGAAAGCAAAAGAAATTGTTTCAATTTTTTTGAATTAATTTGTTTATAATACAGATAGATTTATTCTTTTAATTAAAGATTAAATAATTTTATTTAGTTTTTAATTCCATTATATTTAATTTAATTTATTAATTGATTAGTCTTTTTTTTAGTTTAATTTATTAAATTTTCGTTTTGTTATTTTGCAGGTGCTTCGGTAGCACTCACTTACGGTGTCACAGTTTCCATCATGGTGTCACCGTGTCCGCCTCATTCCTGTCCCACAGCTTTCCACCGTTCCAATAGCTGTCTCATCATAACCCCACTCATGGCTTCACGCTCATGGTGCTATCTGGAACCGTTTCATCTCCTCTGCACCAACCACCGCATCAACTTCACGGTCTCACCGTGAATTTCACCCACCATTCCAACCAGTGCTTCCATCCTCACGGTGCCTCCTGTCCTGTCTCACTGTTTCAAAAAATAATTCAGTGGCACGTTGCACTGTCCCACACCCATCTCCCATTCTACAACCGCAACACTGCAACCCTTCCACCCCCGTTTCCTCTCCAAACACCAATAGCAGAAACACAAATTAAGAGTAGAATTAAAAAAACACCATATTTGTATCAACAAAATCAAATTCAACAACAAGAAACAACATCATAGTAGAATCCAACCAAATTAAAGAACAACTCAAATATGAAGTTGTAGCCAACCTCCATTGTTGTGAAGAATAAAATTTAGCTATTGTTCGTGCTTCCCCCTCAAAGCTGCATCCCCTGCTCTCCGCCTTCGCCCTCCACGAAAACCCCACCACACCACCGCACACCCCCTAAGCCATCCAAACCCTACCGCCTCCCTTCCACCTCACCGCGTAACCACCAAATCCCCCGCCCTGCTTCACCACAAGAGCTACCCCTCGCCGGCATTGCCTCCACCCTCCGCACAATGCCCTGCCTACTTGAAGCCTCACCTTGGCCTCTTCTCCATCTGCATCCACCACCTCAAATCTGAAGTGGGTTAACCCCTTTCCCGTCTCCACGAAAACCAGTTGGTCTCCCTTCCTCAAGCTATTCCGCCGCTTCTCCTTCACCGCACGAGCTGGAGCGAGTCCCACCTGAAGCCATCGAGGCCACCAGTCACCTCCACCACTCGCTGTGCCCCATCTTCTATCCCATGCGCTACACTAAAACCCTTGTCCTCTTCCCTCTATTCTCCATCTGCACGACCCCCTCCCACTTTTACCTTTTATTTCTTTTATTTTTATTATTATATTATAATATATAATAACATATATATAATATTTCATAACTATATTAACATACATCATAATATTACTAATATAACATATGTAATAACATATAATGTATATAATAGTTAATCTAAATAATATAATATATAATTATAATATTAAAGTAAATACAATTTTAATAGTTATGTTACCTTATATATATTTATATATATTAGTAATAATAATATTAGACAATATAAATTATATATATAAGGGTTTTCATTAATTTTAACTCATGATATAATATATGGTAGTTTCATTTTATATTTATTTGACTCATGTGCGTTTTTTGTGTTTTCGATTGTTTTGTGCAGGGGGGCTTCTGGTAGAAGTGGGGATAAAGGAAATTTTTCGTGGGAAAGGTGTGAGAATATTCGTGAGGTATTTGCAAAGGAATTGTTTGCACTCACATGGAGTTCACTCAATCTGGTGACAAGCATGCTGAAGATGCGCCATGTGTATTTACTGCTTAAAAGATATTACAGGGTAGGATGAGAGAGAGGGGAGCATCATTGAAGGATCTATCCAGGGAGAGCGGAGCGGGAGCATTCCAGAACTTCATTCCATAGGGAGAACATCCATTCTTTCATCGCAATCAACCCTCGATCCATCTCATCACCAAAACAAGGGCAAATAGACATTGAGCAGGAGATCAACATCAAAGCTATTGCTGGAGAGAGGATAAATCTCACAGGATATCTTTCTTAATTCATTATCTGTTTCTATCTGTTTTACTATTTTACTGTTTTAATGTGTAGTTAAATAGATTAGGGGAATCAGGCTGTAGAGAACTGATCATCCATCTATCTGTCATGTTTTGTTAGTTTGATTGATCAGTGCGATTTCATTACGCGGTTTTCTATTCTGTTTATTTTGAGTATCATTTTACATTACCTAATTATAGATGGGAATGGTAGTGAATCATTTCATCAGGGATCATTTACTAAAGTACCGATAATTGGAAAAGGTCAATTCATCTCTTCTCCAATTTATGAAGATTTATCCAATGGTCAAGATCGATAGATCGAGACTCAAGAAAGTTAATCGAGTTGTGTTGATCCACTGTAGTGACAACTCAGTGGATTACCACTATTTTTCTATGAATTGAGTAATTGAATTAAACCAATTAGAAGTAGATAATATCTTTTTAATCAGTTCAAAGTATCATGAGGACCCTAAGATCATCATTACAATTTATTCTCTGTTCAAGCCATACATTTCACCATTTCACCTTCATTTTTACACCCACTATCAATGTTTGTTTCACTGTTTCTGTACAATTTTTGTTAGTGTTCTATTTTATCTTTTTTTTGTTTTAGTTTTAATGTGTTCTAGCACAACGTAAGTCCTTCTCTTCGGTTCGACACCCTTCTTACCACAGTTCTAGTAGTTTGTAGGGTTTATAAATTTTAAATTTGTGTGTACTCAATGACTACGTGACCATATAACTTTTGAATCCATTATTTACTACCAACACCTCACCCTATGAAACAACTCCTTCCACCTTCAAGGGTAGTCTATTGGAATCAATTGGGGAAAATCATCGGGAGTTCACCTTAGTTCTATAGACATCCTAGGGTTCCTTCCTCATAACATTCTCTACCATCCTTGAATTATGAGCTTCGTAGTCAAGCTGTATGCCCTCATCAGCATTCACTTGAGGAACTTCCATCAGATTTATTGAATTATGTACTGGACAATCTGAGCTAGATGACTGCACAAAGCCACAACCCATGTAATGGGTAAGTGTATTAGTATCCTCATAAACCAAACATAGAGAACCTTCACCATTGTCTTGGCCAGAACATGCTGCATCCTTCACTGCATCCTCGCCCACTGGTTCAAAAATAATAGATTCCTCACCACATGCTTAACCACTATAGATTTTATCTTTAACTACCACTTCACAAACTAGTTATAAAATAACCCCCCTCTCCACAAGCCGATCATATTTAGACTTTGAATCCATGGCCATCTATTCAAAAAATGATATAGATATAAGGATTTTAATAATGCATTACTTAATAAGTATTTCCCATGAACTCTTCTGATGGAGATATAATTACTAGATCTTAAGAAAAAAATGAAGGTGAATATATCATGGACAATAGGGAAATAATAACAAGGCTTTTAAGACACACCTCAAGATTTGTTATCAACAATGATATAAAAATAGATAGATATTTTAGTGGTTTAAAACCACACCTAAAAAGGATATAACTGTCTGAGATGTTGGGAGTTATAAATAAGTAGTTAAATTTTCTTTCAAGGTAGTGATAAAGATGTGAGAATGGTCCCATGGTTAGTGAGATAAGAAGAAAATAATGAAGGGTCAAGCTGGGGGTCAAATTAAAAAGGATGAATGAGGATCCAACCATAACATGTCAAAAATTTAGGAATAATAACCAAGGGATTTAGCTCATAGTGATGATGAAATGATTTAAGTGTGGGAGAGAAGGCCACCAAGATCATGAATGTTGAAGATACATAAATAATACATCCCTCATGAAGGAGTAAAGGAAGTCCCCTCCTAATGCACCCCCCATGGTTAAAAGCTTCAATTGTAGGGATCAAGGGAACTGTGAATACTAGTGCCCTAAACCATGAGTCCTTGAGGTTAATCAGCATCAACAACCACCAAATCTAAGGATAAAGTGAAATTATATTAGATCACTACATTTGAAGTGGAGTATAAAAATTAATTTGTATAAGGTAAACTTCCTATTCACTTAATAATCTAATTTTTTTTATTTTATTCTCATTATACACAATCCTTTATATCCTAGATGTTTTCTAAAATTGTTGAATCAAATCCATGATACCTTGAATAGAGATATATTTTAAAAAATACCTAGTAGTGAAATAAATGAAACCCAAGTTTTTTAATCTTCTCATATTTATGTATATAGGAATATTCTCCTAGTGAATCTCTTAATCATTCCCTTGGTGTAATTCAATGCTACATATGGCATGGATTAACTCTTGTAATATAGAGAACACAAAAACTATTAGGAAAATGAAATATCTTTTTATATTCCCAACCATTCCATGACCCTGCAAAAATGAAAGGAACATCATGAATCTCCTTTTAATAATCCATCAATAGTGTGGGGGATGACACCCTATGGAGAATCATACATTTCCCAAATGTATGGGTCAAAGAAAATTACCAACCTTGAGAAAATACCCATTATTAGGGAATACACTAATGTATTTCCTGAAAAGTTACCCAGACTTCAGTTGGATCGTGAGGTAGATTTCTTAATATAGATCATACCCATAGAAACTCTTATCTAAAAATGTCCCTATATTATGGCCCCTATAAAACTTTAGGAACTAATGAAGCAAATATAAGATCATTTTGGAAAAAGGGTTCATATTCCCTAGTGAATCACCTTGGGGTGAACCCGTGATCTTTGTAAAGAAAAATGATGGATAAATGTGGCTATGTATATATTAACGGGTGATCAAAAACATCACCATAAAGATAACATGTCTCCTTTCATGGATTGATGACATAGTCAATAAACTATGAGAAGTTTATTACTTCTCAAATTTTTATCGACATTATGTAGCTCATCAGCTGAAGGTGAAGAAGTAATATATTTCGAAGACTTATTTCTATTCAAGGTATGGACACTATGAGCTCATAGTTATTCCCTCAGAACTCACTTGTTCCCTATAAATCCTCATGGATTTGATTAATAGTGTTTCTAGAGAGTACCTCGATAAATTTTTTGTTGTCTTTATTGATGATATTCTCATTTAATCCATGATCAAGGGGGAATATGAAGAGTATCTAAGGATTTTTTAGTGATATTAAGTGAGGATAAACTGTATGATAAGATTAGTAAGTGTGAATTTTGGGTACAGTAAGTCACATTCTTAGGGTACATGATGTTAAATTTGTAAATTTATATAGACCCTTCAAAGATAAAGTCAATTGAAGAATGGACCATACCAACTAGTGTCATGTAAATCTATAGTTTGATTGTCTTAGAAGGGTACTAATGATGTTTTGTGAGTAATTTATCATGATTTTATATCCCTATAAATAAGTTAATATGGAAAAGGGTAAAGTATGCCTGAATAGATGAATGATAGGAAAGGTTTAAGGATCTTAAGAAGAGGCTAATCACTACGCATGTACTCACACTCCTATCAAATGGAGAAGTTTTTTGGATATATAGTGATACTTAAAAGAAAGTATTGGGTCTTTTACTCGTGAAAAATGAAAAATTTAAAGCCTAAACCTCATGAAAATGAAAGATCTATGAGAATAACTATCTAAAATATGATCTATATTTAGTAGGTGTGATCATCAGCTTGAATATTTTGTGGCACTACCTCTATGGAGAGATTTGTGACATCTATACTCATCACAATTATCTAAAGTATATATTCACATAAAAGGATATCATCATATAGTGTCCCAGGATTCTCATACATAGATATTACATATTTGTAGATGAATATTCAATAAATTACACAACAAAATTCATGAAGACCATAATATTTTTATTTCTTTTGGGAATAGGTACATAGTATTTTAATTTGGTAAAAGATCCTCAAAATTTACCATAAAGATCTCCCCATTTAGTAATATTTAAAAAATAACCTACTTAAAACCATTATTTATATAATTTGGAAAGTAAAAATAATAAAGGGTGAGATTAGATGCTCAATAAGGGTAAAAAGTGAGATAAATAAGCATAACATGAACTTTAGGGTATGAGAACATGACCATGACATTTGAAAACCATACCCTTCATGTCAACGATCATAATATTAATTCATGGCATAATTTTTGGAAGTTTATAAGACATGAATCACAAGGTAATCAATTAAAATGATCAATGAGATCATAACATAGGCACAATACATAGATTTGTGGCATACAGATATGTATAGAAAATCTTTTGTTAAGGATACACACTAAGACATTCATGACTTGTTAGGCTTGGTATAACCACATGTGTACCAGTTTAAAGCTTGGGATGATCTCCCATGTACCATATTTCAATCTTGGTATAACCCCTCATATACCCTTTGAGCTCATACAACATTAATTATTACCCAATGCATTAAAGGAGGATATAGGTCCAACCCACCACAAAATGAAATTCATATATATGTGTGCCACAAGATCATAAAACATTCATCATATCATAACCCATGAAATGAAATGGTTTTCAAAAACATTTAATAATATCATAACTTATGTACAAGATACTTGTTTCATAATCATTTCATCATTTCATCGTAGAATAACCCATGGAAATAGAAGAATATTTCATAATAATTTTATCATGGTACAAACCATGGAAGAGAAAAGGGTTTCATAAAAAATAGTCATCATAAACCATTCTGTGAAAGAATAATAATTGTATGGTTCATTAATATCCCCAAAAAATTATACATTACATCAAATAATGTTATATTCAATGGATAATTATTTTGAAATATAAATCACTTAGAACATTTCTTGAGGATGATAAATTTTCTTTGAAAATAAATTTTTAAAACTAAAAATATTTTGAAAATAATTTTATTTGAAAATAAATATAGAAAAATTATAGATTAATCTTCAAAACATTGAGTTATCATGATGGTGTAAAATGTTTTTCATGTTGTACGGGTTAAAACAGAGATTTCTTTCATATTTTCACTAAAATCCAAATGAGCATTATTTGGAAAATGACAGGAAGATTCATTTCAATTTTTTTATAAAAAATAAAATAGCGATAAATTATTTTTAATAACTCATTTTAATAATGTTAAAAATATTTTTTAAAACCTTTTTATAAAACATGGTTTTGTATGAAAAAGGGATTTTCAATTAAAGAGAGAAATAAAGATGATTTTTCTTAAAAACATTATTTTGAACTATCAAGTACATAAAGAAAGTAAAATTAATAGAAAACATGTATTCTCAATAAATAAACATATTATATGAAAATTAATGAGTTTATTAAGATATAGATCATAATATTTCATCATTGGAAGCATAATTATGAGCAATCCCAATAAACAATGAGATTGTAACATAAAATATTTACCTATTTGGTAACATTGAATTGTAAGACCAATGAATGTATTAGATTAAATAAAACAAAAAATATCATTATAATAATTAAATTTATGATATTAAATATCAAAAGTCTTTTATGTGAACCTCATAAAATAATATATGTACATATGTATCAAAGATGGAAAATTTAGACAAAAATACCTTACTGCTTGGGAATATTTTAAATCATAAACCCCATGAATGATAGATCCTAAAATGTATATTTAAATACCCATAATTTTCATTATAATAAATAGAAAATACATTCATGGACATTATATACACCACATATATAAAACAGGTTGTTAATATGACATGTATCTCACAGATATAAAAGTGAGATGGAAAATCCATTACCAATTTAGTAATATTTTGAATCACAAGATCCATTAAATAATAACATAAAACAAAAAATTAAATATCATGAAAATAATTATATTAATTATGTAACATGTTAAAGTTTTAGTATATACACTAAAAAATAAATAGGCGGTGAAAATGGAATTTCTCTCATATAAGTGAGAAAGTGAGACAAAAATTCCTTATCGCTTTAGTAATCATTTGAATCGTAAGACATAATAAAGAATAAAATAAAATGAAACATAAAATATCCTTAAAATTGGTATATTAATTCTATAACATATCAAATTGGTAGTTTATAATCCAAAAAAATAAAATATTGGTGAATTTTCATGTCTCCCAGAAATAAAAGAGAGATAAGAAATCCCTTACCTAAAGTATTGACTTTCGTAATACATGTTCAAATATCTTGATTAATAAATATATGTTTTTTATAAAGAATATAAAGTAAAATAATATTATATATAAATCCATATATGAATTTATTATTACCTTTTATTACCTATTTATTATCAATTTCATGTTAAAGTCATGTTTCGAGAAAAAACGAATTTGTTTTTCATATATGTTTTTATTTGTTTTTTTAGTCCTATTAATTTGATCATGGTTAGATCATATAAATGCTAATAATAATGATATAACTATAATATTTATACATCAATTATACTTTAAATACCAATAATTAAATATTCTTTTGAGAAATGAAGCACATTACGATCATGGAGATGGTAGGTCTTACCTACACATGAGTAAAGTTTCCATTATTTAATGATCCTTATGGAAAGAAGTTAAGTAATATTTTATATTTAAATAATTATCATAATATAATATTATTTATTTAAATATACTTACACAAATCATCCATGTGTTTTTGTGATGAAAATATTATGTCACATCGTTTTGTGAAGGCGGTTGTCCACACGTACACAAACAACATTATCATCTTATAGTGAGTGAAAATGTAACAAATAAAATGATACATTATATTTTAATAATGATAAATTTGTAATTAATAAACTAATTATTTCATTTATATCACATATATTCATTAAATTTATCCTTATTATCTTCCATGTAAAGCGTTAATGAAAAATGAATCACATCGCTTCACAAAGCGGTAGTCCGATGTACACACGAGCGACGTTATCGTATCCCCTATGAAATGGAATGTAAATTTTTTATATAATATATAATGAATAAATAGGTATAATTATTTTATAAATATCATATATATAATTTATATTCATCATCATTCCCAACCATAGGAGGTAATCATAAAACTGAATTACATCAGTTCGTGAGATTGTAGTCTACCATACACACAAATGATGATTTTGTAACCCATTTGATGGAAGTGTAGATTGTTTTATGTATTTTAAAAAATATAAAAACATATAATTATATGAAATATAATAATTTTATTATATAATAATGGTTTATCAATAGTTGAAGTAGATGGAGGAAGAAATAAAATAAAAACACTCGTTGAAGAATGTTACCTCTTCTTCGGGTATCCTCCTTATATTTGCAACAAAATCCTTACTAGGTTAGATTTATACCTTAAATACGACTTATAATATTATAGTAAATAATTTGGAGATTTATTAGGGTAGTTATTTGATGAAAACAATTGTTTTATGGTGTGAAGAAGAGAGGAGTGTGGGAGGCCATTTATAAGTGGGGTGAGTGGCACACTTGGAATTTTTGAAAAGAAAAAGTTTTAACCACGTTTTTTTCATGGAAAAAGGATAAAAATGAATCATTATAAGGACTCATACATTATAGGGTCAAAATATTTCCATAAAATTGATTTTAGAAAATTGTTTAGGTCATTTTAACCCTTATCTTTTTAGTTTTACCCCTGGTAAACCAATTTTTACCTTAACTGCAGTAATTATTTTTTATTATTTTCACTATTAATTTGGGTAAAAAATAAAGTTAAAATAATTAGATAATATAAATTATTATGATTCCAAATATTGAATCCACTTTTCTAAATTAAATTTACAAAAGTGGAAAAATTTAATTTAATATTAATCATGTATACGCGACGAGAAAGTGAGTTTTCAAAGAGAAAATTTTCAAATGTTTATAAAGTTTTTACATGGAATTTTCATATAAAATTTATTAAAAGGAAATAAATTAAATTAATAGATATATAATTTAACTAATGTTACTTTAAAATAAATTTAAAATTAAATTTAAATTTATTAATAATTTAAATAAAAAATCATTTTTCATTTAAAATTCAGCATTTTTTACTATTCAGAAGAAAAAAAATATTTTCATAAAAGTATAAAAAATAAACCTAAGATAATTTTGATATGATGTAACACCCTAGGGTTTTAAAAATAAATTGAAATGCATTAAAAAAATTGTAAGTAGATTTTTATAACTATCCTTCAAGCATAATGTTTCCACTTTTATGTTTTGAATTTCAAAAAACGGTCATCTACGATTGTGATCAGTAAGTTATTTGGAGTCTAATAGAACCAAATTGATTTTTGGTGAATAGTAACATACCCTTATGAATAGTAACATGAATAGCAGTATGAACCTAATGAATATTTAATTTTATTATTATTTTATTTTCTTAAGGCTTTAAGATAATGTCAACTTGATTAATTTTTCAAGGTGTTAAAAAACGTGTTATGGATTTAAAATTATTATTTTTAAATAAAATTTGATTTTATTTAAAAATTAAATTTATAATATTTATAAAATTATTTTAATAAAATTGAATTACTTTTTTAAATTCTACACTTCCAAAAATGGTTAGGGTGATTTTTTGGTATTTTTTTAAAATTCTTGAATTTTTGATGAATAATAAAATTTGATAAATTACGATAATTGCCAAAATACTTGTTTTACTGCATCATAGGTGATGAAAGGCTGATTTAAGCCTACATGGTTCTAAATAACATGAAATTATTACTATTTTGGGTCACATTAATAAATTCTATTCATAGTCTTGATAAAATTATAATAATAATGATTAAAATAATGTAAAATCCTTCTTCTCCTCCACTGTAAATACCACCCTCATTCTCCTCTTCCTCTCACACCTATCATGTCTTGATAATTGTATATGTTTTTGACAAATAACCTCCCCAAGGATATTCACCATTTTCTAGAGATTCTGGTATCATCAAAAGTCAAAAACCAAAGGCCTTAAGGAGGATCTCAAGGAGAAGAGATCAAGAGTTAAGAATCCTCTTCTTTTTTCATGTTTTTTCATTCCAATTTCATTATTTGCTTATAATATATTTCCCTCCACTTATCCCGGTGGTATGAAATATACAGAATATTATATATTCTATATTTTACCATGTTCATGTAAATTATTCATCATCTTCCTTCCTCTCCTCTCCCTCTTTTTCCAAAAATAAAAACACCATCCATGATGTGTCGATTTACCAAAATCATGGACGATGTCTTTGCAATATCCATTAAATCCTTCAAATATGATCATAAAACCCTTTTAATAGTTGAAACAGAATTTAAATTGTATGTTTTAACCTATATTATGTTCTGGAATGAACTACTATGCATGAATTTAATTTTTATAATGAAACAAGTTCATGTTTATCGAGTAACCGCAAAAATGATCTAAACAACCATCATTAATGTTTTATCTAATGTTCCATCATCATATATGATAAAAAAATGATTTATGGTATCATTATATATTCTTAAAACATAATAATTAAATTTCATTCTACTTATGAAATTTCATTTCCATACGACAAGAAAATAAAATACAAACTGGCCATGGAATTCATGTAAAGAAGACACCCAAAACAATGGAAGGAACAAAATACTAATAATTAAAGGGTGGAATGATGTTATTAAATGATAATATAAGGTGTTATAAAAATGAATATGTTTCTATAAGATATTAATAACAATATTTTAACCATTATACAATAGGTTTAAACATTAATTGAGTAAGACAAACTCGAGGTAATGGAATTCATTACCCGATTTCAATTATTTGGGTTAACCTTCTACTTCATTATTTATGTGGAATTAAAATTTTTTGTGTGATGAATTTTGTTTATATTATGTTGAATTATGTATATTTATAGTGTGTATACATATTAAATTCTCTCTATTAAGTCACACTTCAATTATATGATATTTATAAGATGCTTTTCTTTTAAAGTTCTATTTTACAAAATTCAAAATCCATGTTTTTATGAAATTATTCATGTTGTATGATTGTGTTATTGTTCATGAGAATTTTTTATGATAAATGGTGGTACCTATATCTACCTCTAATTCATTGGTTATGTGTATGTTGTAGTTCGACCGTATGGTTACTATAAGTGTAACTGTGATGGTTATTCAAATTGTAAGGTAGCAGTGAGGGTTACAAATTATAAGGTAGAAGAGAGGGTTACATGATTATGTATTTAATTCCCCAATATACCTTTATGGTTATATTTATTTTCTATATGTTTTTTGAAAATATCATGGAAATGTCAAGTTTCACAAAGTAAGTGTATATGGGTAACAAGTATGTTTTTTTAAAACAAATTCATACGCTACAAGTATTCATGGACTACTGTTTTCTTTCTTTTTTTTAATATCCCTTACTGATATTTTTTTTTTAATACCAAATTTTTAAATTATTTAAACAAGTTATAAATATGTGTAATACAAATAAGGAAGACAAGTTAAATTTTATGAATATTTTTTGAAGAAAACTTGTTTTATTTTAAAATTCTTATATTTTGGAACAAATGGATACAATTTTTGTAGTATATAATCTCTATAAATGTGGAATGTTATGTATATGTTATATCCCAACTCTCTAAAAATATAAACTTGAAAACATCCTCAATGTTAAAGTAAGTGAGTTCTTGACTAAAATTAAATATTATGTAATGTAATAAGGCTGGGCCCTTATAGTTGGTATCAGAGGATGGTTTAGATGACTTTAGGGGTTAGTATGATGTTAATAAAATACCATTAATTATTATTTTTTACTTTATGGTTAATTTTAAATGATATAGAATTTAATTATTATCACATTTCTTCAATTAAGATATGTTTGTTCAGAATGGGTTTCCACAGAAGAAATAGGGAATCTGAAGAGGAGAGGCATTGACAGAATTATATCCTTATGAATCTACAAGCCGGAATGGTAGGGATTGGAACCAAGCTGTTTGTGATAGTAATGGATCATCTAACGCAAAAAATAAATGGTGGTGGAATCCATGAACGATAATAACTAGAGGTACCGCAATGGATCATGAAAATATTGGAACATTTTATGAGAGAATACCCTTTTACTTTCAATGGGTCTTCTGACCTAGTAGTGACTGTAGGATGGATTAAGGCCCTCGAAAAGATATACAATGTTATAGGCTATTCAAATAATCAAAAGTTAAGTTTTTCCATTTATCATTTTTAAGGGTAATTTGACCAGTGGTGGTCAATGGTCAAAAATATCAGGGATAGAGAGGATATTGATGCCTTAGAGTGGGATTAATTTAAAAGTCTTTTCTATGAAAAATATTTTCCTAAGGTGGTTTCACATAGGATGGAGAAGAAATTCCTTGAATTGAAGCAAAAGGAGGAATATTCAGTGCCTATGTATGAAAGAATCTTCACCCAACTAGCAAGGAATGCTCCAAATCTTATTTCGGATCTTGATAGAAAAATCAACCACTTTTACTCTAGATTAAAGACAATGTATTTAAGGGCCTTAGACTCTTTTGAATTCAAAAATTACGAGAAGAATTTTTGATGTGTTGAGAGGGTAGATGTCACAAACCAACCCAGGTTGACCCAGAACCGATCACCCGAGCCGGTCCGTGACATGGATTGAGAGGCGTTCTCGATCCTCCCGGGCTGGCGACCAACGCCAGGGCATCAAAAGAGAGAAAGGGGAACGAATTTTCCCGATAAAAATAAATAAAGAAGCAGAAAAGAAATAGAATAACACGAAGTAAATAAAAAACATGAAAAGAAAGAATGACCAACATCAACCAACTAATCTGACCATGACCAAAACTCCTCATGACCTCGAGAGTCACTCTCCAAACCACAACCAAGTCTTTCCCATGGTGAACAAGATCAAGTCAAACCTGCAAAAAAAACTAAAGATAGGAAAACACTATAGGCGTGAGTATTAAAACTCAGTAGGTGTTCCCAAAAAACAATTACCAATGCACTACCATAAAATAAATAAATTTACTAATTCAAGGTTTAAACTAAATTATACAAAATATGGGTTTCCACACACACACTTCTATTTCTACGAAAAGTAACAGTCCATTTCCCTTTTTAATTTAAAATCAAGTTTAATGTTTGAAAGGAACAGGTGCATTGCATTTTAAAACATTTTTTTCAAACAATTTAAAAATACAAATTTATGTTGTTAGTCAAATGGAAAACCACACAAAACACATAACACACACTAATGGAAATAGAAAAGAAGTGGCGCACAGGGGCCAACAACCAAAATAGACCTCTCAATTTTCTGCCACATAAAAATAAACACTAAAGGAAACATGGGTCGAACCTAGGAGCTCATGAACAATACAGAACATACCGTAAATGTTACTCATCCTGAAGGCATGCCTACTCTCGATGACTTCATAATGCCCTAATGCCAGGTGTTTACCTACATGTCCTAACCGATGGTCTCAATCCCCTAGCAGAATATAATCCATACTAAGGGCCACTAGCCAGTGCGTAATCTAAACTAGTGTGGTAATCTTTCTCAAAAAATTCACTCACTTTGCCAGTTTCCCATGTCAGTATGTATAATAAAAAGGAAAGGGGTGAGTCAACAAAGTCAATCAAGTATCACAAACATCACACACAACTAATGCAGTCAAGGTATACCAAAGATCACCCCTGAGACACCCCACAGAGATTTTTTCAAAATAATTTATTTTATTAAAGTTCCAAATGGGATTTCACCAAATTTAAAAAAAATCCCCATTTCTCAAGAGAACCAAAACACTTGTTCAAACTTCAAAAGAAATAATTTATCAATAAACCAGAACTACATTTGAAATTCCATGAATTATGTTTAAAGGCCAAAAAGGAATTATTTCACTACTGGGTGTCCGTTGATCAAGAAAATATTTCAAGTGTCGTGTATAAAATAAACCACACTTTTTACACCAACTAGTTATTTAAAAATTAATTATCTTTTTTTATTTCCCATTTATTAAAATTAATAAAATATCAAGTAATTAATAAATTATGAATTTAAAGGTGAGTGCAATGGGGGACCTACCTCAACACACAGCTCGAACACGATAATGCGACACGCCTCGCCCAGGCACACAAGCACGCGCAAACCGATGATCACGATAACACAGGGTTACCCTGCCAATGCGCTACAACAACCGCACAACTAAAAATGCATAAACACGAACTTAAAACAATTCAAATAAACAAAAAGTGCAAACATCACCTCGACTTGATTTCAAAACACAGCTCGCACCATCAACACTATTTATTAAACTCCATTAAAATCCACAAAGTGTTTACAAAAACCACAAAATGCAAAAATAACTCAGTAATAATTTTTAAAGAGCCAACATACCATTTTAAGAAAACACTTGTGCACAACCTAACAAAAGCGCACGACACGATGAGATCAACATTTAAAAACATGTGTGCCTAAACACATTTTCAAAACCAGGCTCGCAAAACCCATATTATTTAATAAATCCTTTGGAAATTTATAAAACAATTTTGAAAAGTATACCACAACTTTAAACATAAGAAACCAACTCAAGCATCATTTAATTAATTCTAAAAACTTCAAACTATGAGCAAGGTCCAGCGGGACTAATTAGGCCTTTGCATGCAAACCCATCAAATTCAGATCATAAGTTTAAACAAAATCATTGTGCACACAGCGAAGAACACATGAAACATGAACACATTTCCATAGAAAACTCATTTTCATCACATGTACATCACAAAACCTTTCCAAATCATGTTTCGCACCACATAATTAATCCATATAACTCATGTAAATAATCAAACAAGAAACCAAAACTCGCCCAATAACATAAAAGAATAGAACTACCTCAAATGACAAAGATCTTCCTAGAACTGGTGTGGAACTTCAATTTCACCATCGCCGCACCAAAAGGAGTCTCAAAACAACCTTGAAAATCAAATTGGACCCAAAAAATTTAGGGATAAACCTAAAAAAACCTTGGACATGGCAGAACCAAAGTAAAGAGTGGAGAAAAAAAACTATACCACTGAAGGGGGAGGAGGAAGGTTGTTGCTGGAATTGGAAGGGGCTGCTCAGGATTGGGGGAGTGCGGAGGTGTGCTATGCATGAAGGGAAGAGGAGGGGTCTGCTGTCACCAGAGCAGGGGCTACGCGCTGGAGAGGGAGAGGGAGAGGGCCACTTGGGAGGAAAAAAGTCTCCAAACAGGGAGGCTGGGGGGGGTCGTTGCTGGAAGCAGAAGGCTAGTGCTAGCCAGTTGGGGCGTGCATAGGAGGACGCGCGGATAGGGAGGTAGAGGTTGGTCGGTGGTTGAGAAGGCGGGTGGATGTCGGCTAGTGGTCGAGCAGGTGGGTGGAGGCGTGGTGTGGTAGAGGGAAAGTGCCAGGCGGGTGGAGCTTCTTGGATGGGGAAGGTCGCGCTGATCATGGCGTGCCGGAGCTGGACGTGTGCCATGTTGGGGTGCAAGCAGTGGCTTGTAAGAGCAGTCTGTGAGGGCTCTGTAGCCGCTGTGTGCGGCGGCTTGTTCGCGATGGGGAAGAATGAGAGGGGGAGTGTGGGAAAGGGCGTCGCTGGGTAATAGGTTAGGGTTACAATTTTTTTATTCTTTTTTTTCATTACATAATAATAATAATAATACAAATAAAAATAATAATAAATTTAAACTATAATAATAACACTAATAATAATCAAACTTCTTAATGATAATAATAATTAATAACTTTTACAATAAAGATAATAATAATAATAATAATAACAACAACTACTACTGCTAAAAAAAGATAACGATATCAATAATAATATTATTTACAACGATTTTAATAATAATAATAAGGATAATAATAATTTTAATAATAATAATAATAATAATAGAAATATAAATATCCAGTAATAGTATTATTATCTGCCTCATTTTAATTTTTTTTACCTCATTTTTCTTTACTTAGTATTATTAATTGGAAACTGCAACCTCGTGGCCCACGCACAACTCAAGCACTCATGTGCGGACCATGCGGTAGCTTCTATCTGATCCAGAAGCAATCACACAGGTTCTCGGGCTGAACTCACGGCCATTGCTAACTGTGCGATACCCACGCACCGGCCGGAATAATAATGATAATAATAACGATAATAATTAATCATTTCATTTTTAATAAAAATTATAAAATTGTTAACAACAGTAAAATATTTACCCATTTTAATTTTTCTGAAGGCAGGTGGACCGTGCAGATGCATGGGCAGAGTCACATGGGGTTTTTCAAAATGTGCTCAGCCCATGCACCTAGAGACGTTAACTCAGAAATGCCCATTTTTTTTACATAACTCAAAATTTTTTCATCTGGGACTCAACCCGAACCCCAACAAAATTTTAAAAGTCAAAGAAAATTATAAAATAAAATAAAATATAGGTAGGGGTGTGAAAATTCTCCCCACCATAACGCTTTCTGCCCCCAAAAAGCCACGATAAGATCAAGACCCAAAGATGAAACTCCTTAAGTGTCACTCACCCCAAAAGTTCAAGCACCTTCAGTTGATCGATCCAAATGAACACCGAACTCCTATGAAATGCAACTTATCCTCAAAACACGAACACTTTAAACACCACCAAAACAAAACCCAAAATGAAACTCTAATACTAACACGGGGAGGCCCGAACAGACTCCCCACCATAGGAATCAAGCCAAACTAAATTCAATGAGACCCGCGATGGGTCTCCCCACCATAAGGACTAACGAGATTAACCGAACTTGAAAACTTTCTACATGGACCAGAAACCCCACCACAAAGGTAGGTGAGGGAAGGGCCCAACCAATCGAACATCAAAACTACCTTCACCACTACCTCAACAACATCACACCTTCAGAAGAACACAAGCCATGCCACACCAAAGACCGGGATTAAACCAAGTCCCTTCTTCACCGCTGGGGTTCTCCTGACTATGCGATAGCTTCACTCTGGGGCCTATGGATGGAGCATCGATGATTGAAGCATCTCCTACCTCGTAGTCAGGCTTCAAAAATTCCCAAACATAACACACAAACCAAAATTTCACCAAACACACTTCCAATAAAATAAAAGTTTCAAAGAGGTTTGATAATAACCATTATTACAACTGAAGAAAAAAAGAAACACTGAAAAACGCTACAAGATAAGACTACTACATCCAAGAAAGACTACAAAGAGAAAACCTCAAAATGATTCCCAAACATTGCCCTACTCTTTCCGATGGGTTGAGGTAACCTTCGACGAGCCAGTTCTAGTTTCAGTGAAGATGACTGAAGGTCTGAAGGACTCTTGGTCCCTCTACCAGGACTACCAGCACCAGGTTGCTTCTCATTCTTCTTATCACCATCCTCTACACTGCTTTCCAAAGCTGGAGGATTCAACCCCTCAAGTCCTCCTACTAACTCAGCTTCAGCTAAAAAGGCTTGTCTCATCTGAGAAGGTGGTTAGGTTGAGCTCTTCTACTTTTGATCGCAGTTCAGTTCGGAGTCCAGGCTCAAATTGTTGAGCCTTCCTAGGATCATTCTCAATAAACCACTGATCGTATGGAACTAGGTTTATGAAGTGTCGATATAATTATAGTACTGATTCAGCACCCTGCTCAAGACAACACAACTTCATCCTCTTCCTCATCTTTGTCAACTCAGAGAAGTATTGTTGGATGAACGAAGACTTGAAGACTTCCCAAGTGATATCTTCTCAAGGATTTCTTTGAGATACAGACTTCCACCATTTCCAGGTTAGACCTTAAAGAATAAAGTTATCCTACTTAACCTTCAATGACTCAGACAAACCAATGAAACTGAAGTTCCTCTAAATCTTCCGCAACCACTCCTCCACCTCAAGTGGATCTGCTTGACCATAAAACAAGGGCGGGTTCAACTTTCAGAATTCTAGAACATAGTCTATAGGCTGATCAATTGGAGGATTTGCTAAGGATTCACCACCCGAAGCTGCACCTTGGGAATCCATTGAACCTTCGTGGGGGAGAACACTAAGGAACAAGAAAACAAGGAACTTAATCAAAACATGGTCATTTCCATTTCAACTACCAAAATAACACTTTTCACAATGATTTTCAGAAATAAGGAAAACTCAAACGATTCACTAGGGGGGAAACTAGTGATGATGGGTGACTCAGACATATAGTTGGTGGTCGTACGTCAGTCACACCATCGCCACTGAGATAATTCTAGGGTAAAGTCCATGGCTCAACATGGCTTGTCAGACCATGTGAGCTCACAGAGGTCACTTTCCTGATTCTCATTTCATTTCCCAATACCAAAAAAACCATAAAAATCAAAATACATCCACAACCCAAACATCCCATGGTAATCTAAGATTCGGAATGAGCAAGGGTTCATGACATCCTTCTCGTCTGTACACCCTGAGTCCCGACAATCATACTCCTTCTACCATGACAACCCCAAATAATAATGGGCGCTCTGAAAAACAAAGTCTGCTCAGGATTCGACCTGCTCTGATAACATTTTTTCACAAACCAACCCAATTCGACCTTGAAATGATCACCCAAGATGGTCCGCGACATGGCCTGAGAGGTGTTTCTGATCCTCCCGGGCTGGCGACCAGCACCAGGGCATCAAAAGAGAGCAAGGGGGAATGATTTCGCTCGATAAAAATAAATAAATAAAGCAGAAAGGAAATAGAATAACTTGAAGTAAATAAACAACACGAAAAGAAAGAAAGACCAACAACAACCAACTAACCTGACCATGACCAAAACTCTTCCTGACCTCGAGAGTCACTCTCAAAACCACAACTAAGTCTCTCCCATGGCAAACAAGCTCAAGTCAAACCTGCAACAAAACTAAATATAGAAAAACACTATAGGTGTGAGTATTAAAACTCAGTAGGCATTCCCAAAAAACTATATCCAATGCAATACCTTTAAATAAATAAATTTACTAATTCCATTTTTGAACTAAATTATACAAAATATGGGTTTCCACACACACACTTCCATTTCTAAGACAAGTAACTGTCCATTGCCCTTTTTAATTTAAAATCAAGTTTAATGTTTGAAAGGAATAGGTGCATTTCATTTTAAAACATTTTTTTCTGAACAATTTAAAAATTCAAATTTCAGTTGTTAGTCAAATGGAAAACTACACACAACACACAACACACACTAAGGGAAATAGAAAAGAAGTGGCACACAGGGGCCAGCAACCAAACTAGACCTATCAATTGTCTGCCACATAAAAATAAACACTAAAGGAAATATGGGTCGAACCTAAGAGTTTATGAACAATCCAGAACATACCATACATGTGAGTCATCCTGAAGGCATGCCTACTCTTGATGACGTCATAATTCCATAACGCCCGGTGTTTCCCTACATTTCCTAATCGAGGGGATCAATCCCCTAGCAGAGTATAATCCATACTAAGGGCCACTATCCAGTGCGTAATCTAAACTAGTGCGGAAATCGTTCTTAGAAAATTCACTCACTATGTCAGGTTCCCATGTCATCACATATAATAAAAAGGAAAGGGGTTAGTCAACAATTTCAATTAAGTAGCACAAACATCACACACAACTAATGCAGCCAAAGTATACCAAAGATCACCCCTGAGACACCCCAAAGAGATTTTTCCTAAATAATTTATTTTATTAAAGTGCCAAATGGGCCTTCACAAATTTTAAAGAAAATCCCCTTTTCTCAAGAGAACCAAAACACTTGTTCGCGCTTCAAAAGAAATCATTTATCAATAAACCAGAACTACATTTGAAATTCCATGAATTATGTTTAAAGGCCAAAAAGGCATTATTTCACTACTGGGTGTCCATTGATCAAGAAAATATTTCAAGTGTCATGTATAAAATAAACCACATTTTTTACACCAACTAGTCATTTAAAAATTAATTATCTTATATTATTTCCCATTTATTAAAATTAATAAAATATCAAGCAATTATTAAATTCTGAATTTAAATGCATGTGCAGTGGGGGACCTACCTCAACTCGCAGCTCGAACACAACAACGTGACACGCCTCGCCTAGGCACACAAGCACGCGCAAGCCGACGATCACGATAATGCGGGGTTACCCCGCCAACGTGATTCAACAACCACACAACTAAAAACGCATAAACATAGACTCAAAACAATTTAAATAAAAAAATATCACAAACATCACCTCAACTTGATTTCAAAACATAGTTCGCACCATCAACACTATTTATTAAACTCCTTTAAAATCCACAAAGTGTTTACAAAAACCACACAACACCAAAATAACTCACTAATAATTTTTAAAGAGCCAACAGAACATTTTAAGAAAACACTTGTGCACAACCTGACAAAATCATATGACATGATGAGTTCAACATTTAAAAACACGTGTTCCTAAATAGATTTTCAAAACCAGGCTCGCATCACCCATATTATTTAATAAATCCTTTAGAAATTTATAAAAAAAAATTGAAAAGTATTTCACGGCTTTATACATATGAAACCAACTCGATAATCATTTAATTAATTCTAAAAACTTAAAACTATGAGCAAGGGCCAGTGGGACTAATTATTCCTTTGCATGAAAACCCATCAAATTTAGATCATAAGTTTTAAAAAATCATTGTGCACACAGCAAATCACACATGAAACATGAACACTTTTTTTAGAAAACTCATTTTCATGACATGTGCATCACAAAACCTTTCCAAATAATGTTTCTCATTACATAATTAATCCATAGAACTCATGTAAATAATCAAACAAGAATCCCAAACTCGCCCAATAACATAAAAGAATAGAACTACCTCAAATGATGGAGATCTTCCTAGAACTGGTGCGGAAATTCAATTTCGCCATTGCCGCACCTAAAAGAGTCTCAAACCAACTTTGAAAATCAAATTAGAACCCAAGATTTTGTGGATAAACATAAAAAAACCTAGGACATGGCAGAACTGAAGTAAAGAGTAGAGAAAAAAAATTATACCACCAAAGGGGGAGGAGGAAGTTTGTCGCCGGAATTGGAAGGGGATGCTCAGGATTGGGGGGAATTTAGAGGTGTGCTATGTGTGAAGGGAAGAGGAGGGGTCCAATGTCACCGGAGCAGGGGCTGCACGCTGGAGAGGGAGAGGGAGAGGGCTGCTCGAGAGGAAAAAGGTCTCCAAATAGGGAGGTCGAGGGGGGGGGGGTTCTCTTCTGAAAGTAGGAGGCTGGTGTTGGCCGGCCGGGGTGTGCACATGAGGATACACGGATAGGGAGGTGGAGGTTGGATGGTGGTCGAGCAGGTGGGTGGAGGTCGGTTAGTGGTCGAGCAGGCGGTTGGAGGCATGGTGTGGCAGAGGGAAAGCGCCAGGCAGGTGGAGCTTTTTTGATGGGGATGGTCGCACTAATCGTGGTGCGCTAGAGCTGGATGTGCGCCTGGTCAGGGTGTAAGCAGCGGCTTGGAAGAGATGGTTTTGAGGGCTCTGTAGCTGCAATGTGCGATGGCTTGTTCACAATGGGGAAGAAGGAGAGGGGGAGTGGGGGGAAGGGCACTGTCGGGTAATAGGTTAGGGTTACAATTTTTTCTTCTTCTTTTTTTTCATTACATAATAATAATAATAAAAATAAAAATAAAAATAATAATAAATTTAAACTATAATAATAATAACACTAATAATAATCAAACTTCTTAATGGTAATAATAATTAGTAACTTTTATAATAAATATAATAATAATAATAACAACAACTACTACTACAACAAAAAGATAACGATATCAACAATATTATTATTTATAATGATTTTAATAATATTAATAAGGATAATAATAATTTTAATAATAATAATAATAGAAAAAGAAAGATCTAGTAATAGTATTATTATCAGCCTCATTTTAATTTTTTTACCTCATTTTTTTACTTAGTCTTATTAATTGGACACCGCAACCTCGTGGCCTGCGCACAAATCAAGCGCTCATGTGCGGACCTTGTGGTAGCTTCTTTCTGATCCAGAAGCAGTCGCACAGGTTCCTGGGTTGACCGCACGACCTTTTCTAACCGTGCGGTACCCGTGCACTAGACAGAATAATAATGATGATAATAATGATAATAATTTATCATTTCATTATTAATAAAAATATAAAATTATTAACAACAGTAAAATCTTTAACCATTTTAATTTTTCTGAAGGCAGGTGGACCGTGCAGATGCCTGGGTGGAGTCATGCGGGGTTTTTCAAAATGCGCTCCACCCGTGCACCCAGAGACGTCAACTCAGAAACGCGCGTTTTTTTTAAAATAACTCAAAAGTTTTTTGTCCAGGACTCAACCCAGACCCCAACAAAATTTTAAAAGTCAAAGAAAATTATAAAATAAAATAAAATATTGGTTGGGGTGTGATAGTAGAGATGGATTTTTCCTATGATCACATCCACTTTCACTACTAGAAAAGAGACCTATACCCACGGTTCAAAACTGTGGGTATAGACCCCAAAACCATGGGTATAGGCTGTACCCACGGTTTTGGGAACCGTGGGCTGGAACGGTGTTGATATAGGGGTCTCAAACTATACCCATGGTTTTAGAGAACTGTGGGTATAGGGGAGTCAAAGTGTGCACCACAACTATTCCAGTGTGGCACACAACAGGCCCCATGGTTTGAAAACTGTGGTGTATTTAAATTCAAAAAATTCGCAGTAGGTGGGATTCGAACCCGCACTCACGCGGCGCCTCACGGCTACGCACCACCAAGGGACCAACCAAGATGTGAATTCTTTTTGTTATATATTCATACATTAACGTATATATATTCATTTAATCGACATGGGGTACTTAAAATACAAAAATACAGGCAAGGGGATTCGAACTAGCGTCTCACGTAGGGCCTCACGGCAGCGCACCACCAACTGACCAACCAAGATACGATTTTTAATTGTTATTTATATATACATATATGTATATATATTAATATAATCCATATAGGTTATTTAAATTCAAAAAACACAGACCATGGGATTTGAACCCGCGTCTCACAGCCACGCCTCCACTAGTGACCAACCGAGCTATAGAAATTCTGACTATATAAATTTATATTTATATAAATGTATTAAACTAAACCGTGAAAAAATATCTTCCTGCTATTTTTTTTTGTCCCGCCTAATTTTCATTCCCCTCCATAAGCTATACCCACGTTTCTATAGAACCGTGGGTATAGGTCTTCAAAAAAAACCCCAATACCCACGGTTTTGAAGAACCGTCGGTATAGGTCTTCGGAAAATACCCTATTCCCACTGTTATCCAAAACTATGGGTATAGGTGGCCTATACCCACAGTTTTGGATAACCGTGGTATAGGTTCATGTAATATCCTTATACCCACGGTTTTGGAAAACCGTGGGTATAAGGGTACCCTATACCCATGGTTTTTTACAAAACCGTGGGTATAGACCTATTTTCCAGTAGTGTTTGACAATAAAGAGAAGAAGAGGTCTATATGGAAAGATATTGGAAATAATCAACCAAAGAAATCTTATGGTAAGAAATTCTAGTTTCCAATTTGTGAGAAGTGTGGAAAAAAACACCCTGGGTGATGTCTTACCAAAACTAGGAAGTGTTTTTGATGTGGTAAGTTTGGACATATAGCCCAATATTGTAATGAAGATGATCCTAATACTAATCCTAATAATCAAACTATAAAGTGTTTTAAACGTGGAGAGATGGTTCATTATGCAAATGGCTTCCCAAAGAGAGATCTAAATGATGCACAGAATCACTAATATAAGCATAAAGGTGTAGTGAGATCCTCTGCGACTATGTCAGCAGCTGTCGATCTATCTAATGAAGTTGTATCAAGTACCTTGTTTTTTTACTCAAATTTTTCTAAAGTTTTTTTTGATACGGGTTCTACACATTCCTTTATTTCTGTGGAATTTTTTGGTAAATTAGAAATATCACCTCAACAAATGAGATTGGAACATATTGTTGAAACACCAGGGGGGAAATATTATAGCAAAGAGAAATTATAATAATATTTCTATTATGATCTGTGGAAAGACTTTACCTGAAAACCTTGTTGTCTTGCCCTTAGTAGAGTTTTATGTCATTCTAGGAATGGATTGGATTTCTATTTATCATGCTAATATTGACTGTAGATATAAAGAATTTGTTTTTCAAAAAGTGTTTCATTTTTATTATAAGAACGAACCTATAAAATTGATAACATATTAGGATTCTGAGAAACTTTTGAAATATGTAAATGAAAGTTATCTTGCTCGTGTTTTTGAAAACAAGGGAACTATTCAGATTAATGATGTTCTAGTGGTAAATGAATACCTTGATGTTTTTTCTGATGAATTATGTGGTTTCATACCTGATCGGGAATTCAAATTTACAGTTAATTTAGTTTTTGATTATAATACAATTTCAAAAAACTCATATCAAATGGCTCAAATAAAACTTCTTGAATTGAAAAATCAATTGCAGGATTTTCTTGATAAAGGATTCATTTGTCCTATCACTTCACCATGGGGTGATATTATTTTGTTTGTTAAAAAGAAATATGGTTCCATGATATTTTTCATTGATTATAGAGATTTTAATAACATCACTATCAAAAAAAGTATCCTTTTTTTCATATCTATGACTTGTTTGATCTGCTCCAGGGAGCTCAGTACTTTTCCAATATTGACTTGAGATTTGGATAAAATCAGTTAAAGTTGAAGGAGGATGACATCCCAAAAACAAATTTCATAATATATATGGGAATTATGATTATTTTTTATGTTGTTTGGGTTAACTAATGAACCTGATGTATTCATGGATCTTATCAATAGAATATTTCATGAGTTCTTGTAGAAGTTTGTAGTTGTGTTTATTGATAACATTCTGGTATTTTCTAAGAGTAAAGAGGAGCATGAAAAAAATCTAAGGGTTGTTTTCAAAACCTTAAAGGAAAAGAAACTGTATGGAAAATTTAAAAAGTGATTTTTTTGCAAGAAATTTTTTATTAGGAACATTGTAAATAATAATGTAATAATAGTTTATCTTGCTAAAAAAAGTGGTTGATGAATGGACAAGACCAAAAAATGTTACAGATATTCATATTTTTATTTGATTAATAGTTTATTACCAATGGATTGTTAAACAAATTTCACAGTTATCTATCCCACTAACTAAGTTAACGTGAAAAGGGGTTAAATTTATTTGGACAAAAGAATGTGATATTTGTTTTTAGTAATTGAAGAAGAGATTGGTGAATGCTCCAATTTTGGACTTACCTTCTCAAAAGGGCGATTTCGTCATCTACGTTGATGCTTCATTGAAGTGAATTGGTTTTATTCTGATGAATAATGATCAGGTAATTACTTATGCTTCAAGATAATTAAAACCCCATGAGTTAAATTATCCCACACATGATTTGGAATTGACAGTTGTGGTTTTTGGTTTGAAATTTTGGAGGCATCATTTATATGGAGCCAAATGTGAAATATATACTGACTATAAAAGTATGAAGTATATATTCACTCAAAATGAATTAAACATGAGGAAAAGAATATGTCTTGAAATATTAAATGATTACGATTTCATGATCAATTAAAATCTAGGAAAAGAAAAAAAGCGGTGGATGCCTTGAGTCAAAAACACCATGCATTATTAACCATGTTAAGTTTGGAACATGATCCCTTGATTAATGATTTGATGAATTTTGGATTAGAAGTTTTTGGTGCAGGAAACACCCTCTTTTTTGTTTTATGTTTCAGTGCAGACATCATTATTATAAAGAATTAAGCAAGTTCAGAAGGAAGACTGTGAGCTATAGAAAAAAGGTAGAATTGGTTAAAATGGTTATGTTGCCTGAATTTAACCTTGATAAACATTATTTTTTAAGATTTTGTAAAATTTGTGTGTGCCTTTTGATTCTTAGTTGAAGAAATATTTGTTGTGTGAAACTCATAGTTCTCCATTTTCAGTTCATTATGGAAGTACTAAGATGTACAGAGACCTTTGAGAGTATTATTGGTGAGATGGAATGAAAAGATATATTGCATATTTTACCTTGAAATTTTTGACATGTCAGCTGGTTAAAGCATAGCGGAAGTTACTAAAGGGGACGTTTCATCATTTTCTAGTGAGATAGTGTAAATGGGAGAATGTATCCATGGACTTTGTGGTGGGACTACCTAATACTTCTCTAAGAAACAATGTGATTTGGATTTTTGTTGATCGGCTCAAAAAATATTAACATTTTCTTTCGATTTGAGATAAAAAAAAATTCAATCAGCTTTCTCAATTGTACCTCAAAGAGATTGTCAAGTTACCTAGGGTTCCTTTTTCCATTTTATCTAACTGGGATCCCATGTTCACTTATAAATTCTAGAAGGGCCTTCAGAAGTTGTTGAGAACATAATTAAATTTTAGTATAACTTTTCATCCTTAATCAGATGGGAAGTCTGAACGAATGATTCAGACTTTGGAGGATATGCTTCAGTCTTATTCAATGAACTACTAGAGAAGTTGGGATCAACATATTTCTTTAGTTGATTTTTCTTATAATAACAGTTTTCATTCTAGTATACAGATGGAACCTTTTGAGGCATTGTATGGGAAGCGGTATCAAACTTTAGATTTTTGAGATGAAGTCAGGGAAAGGAAGTTGATGGGACCAAAATTAGTAGAGGAAGTGGGTGAGAAAGTGATGATGATCTAACAACACACAAGGAAAGCATAGAGAAGATAGAAAATTTATGCAGACAATAGGAGGAAAGACTTTTCTTTCAATGTAGGTGATCATGTTTTTCTTAGAATCTCACTATAGAAGAGTGTTGCGCATTTTGGTAAGAAATGAAAGCTAAGTCCACAGTTCATTGGACCTTATGGAATCCTAGATAAGTTTGGACCAGTCACCCACTAAGTATCTTTTCCTCTGAGTTTATCTTAGTTAAATAATATTTTTCATGTTTTGATGTTGAGAAATTATGTGCCAAATTCATCTCATGTTTTGATCCCAGAAGCAGTTCAGCTGGAAGAGATCCTTTCTTATGAAGAGAAACCAGTTCAGATTCTTGATTGAAGAGAAAATGTATTGCGTAATAAGGTAATCCAATAGGTAAAGGTTTTTTGGAGAAACCACATGGTTGAAGAAGCAATATGGGAATCTGAAAATGATATAAAGGAAATCTACCCTCACTTTTATAATAAGTATATAAAATTGTGAGGGCACAATTTTCAGAAGGTGGGGATAATGTAACACCCCAAGGTTTTAAAAATAAATTGAAATGTATGAAAATTTATTTTAATTATATATTTATAACTATCCTTTACACATAATTTTTCCGCTTCTATGTTTTGAATTTTGAAAAACGGTCATCTATGATTATGATCTGTAAGTTATTTGGAGTCTAATGGAACCAACTTTTTTTTGGTAAATAGTAAAATACCCTTATGAATAGTAATTTGACACTAATGAATAGTAAATTGTATCATTATTTTATTTTCTTAAGGATTTAAGATAATGTCAACTTGATTAATTTTTCAAGGTGTTAAAAAATGAGTTATAGAATTAAAACTGTTATTTTATTTAAAAAATTAAATTAATAAAATTTAGAAAATTATTTTCAAAAAATGGAGTTCATTTTTGAATTCTACATATAGAAAAATGGTTATAGTGATTTTTTGGGGATTTTTCTAAAATTCTTGAATTTTTGATGAATAGTATAAAATAATAAATTACGATAAATGATAAATACTTGTTTTACTGCCTCATGGGTGATGAAAGGTTGATGTAAGCCCACTTGGATCAAACTCACATGAAATTATTACTATTTGGGGTCACATTAAGGATGGCTATTCATAGTCTTGAGCAAAAATATTATAATAATGATTAAAATAATGTAAATCCTTGTTCTTCTCCACTATAAATACCATCATCATTACCATCTTAGTCTCGCACCTCTCAAACATTGAGAATTTTCTGAGTTCTACCAAATTCCCTCCCCAAGTCTCTTCCCCACATCCTAGAGCTTCTGGTCTCACCAAAAGTCAAAAACCATAGGCCTTAATGAGGATCTCAAGGAGAAGAGATCAAGAGGTAAGAATCATCTTCCCTTTTTATGTGTTTTCTTTCCAATTCCTTTATTTTCTTATACTCTCTTTCCCTCCAATTATCTAGGAGGAATGAAATCTCCAAAATATTATATATTCTCTATTTTACCATGTTCATGTAAAAAAATCATCATCTTCCTTCCTCTTCGCTCCCTCTTGTTCTAAAAATAAAAACACCATCCACGATGTTCTGATTTACCAAAATTATGGATGATGTGTTTGCAATATCCATTAAATATTTCAAATATGATAATAAAAACCTTTTAATGGTTGAAACATAATTTTATTTTTTATTTTTTAACCTATTTTATGTTCTTGAAGGAACTACTATGCATGAAATTAAATTGTATAATGAATCAAGTTCATGTTTATCGAGGAACAACAAAAATCGATCTAAAAAGCATCATTAATGTTTTATCTAACGATCCATCATCATATATTATAAAAATAATAATTTATGGTGTCATTATATGTTTTGTAAACATATTAATACCATTACATTCCACTTCTAGAATTTCATTTCCATAGGACAAGAAAATCAAATACAAACCAGCCATGGAAATCATGTAAAGAACGCACCAAAAACAATGGAAGGAATAAAATACTAATAATTAAAGGGTTAATGATGTTATTAAATGATCATATAAGGTGTTATAAATAAGAATATATTTCTTTAAGATATTAATAACACAATTTTAACCATTATACAGGATTTTTAAATGATTTTTAAGTAAGATAAACCTGAGGTAAGGAAATTCCTAACCTGAATTCAATTCTTTGTGTTAACATTCTACTTAATTATTTATGCGGTATTAAAATTTTTTGTGTGATGAATTTTGTTTATATTATGTTGAATTATTTTTATTTATAGTTTTTATATATACTACATATACTCTATTAGGTATCACTTCATTTTTATGATATTTGTATGGATCTTTTCTTTTAAAAAACTCTTTTAAAATTTTATTTTACCAAATTCAAAAGCAATGTTTTTATGAAATTATTAATGTTGTATGATAGTGTTCTAGATCTTGGGGATTTTTTATGATTAAGGGTGGGACCTGTATGGTAACTATATGTGTAACTATGATGGTTACACAAATTTTAAGGTAGTCATGAGGGTTACAAATTATAAGGTAGTTCAGAGGGTTACAAGATTATATAAATAATTCCCCAAGATATGTTTATGGTTCTATTTATGTTCTATATGTTTTGTGTAAATCTCATGGAAATATCAAGTTTCACAAAGTAAGTATATATGGGTAACATTTTTTTTTAAATTATTTCATACACAACAAGTATTCATGGACTAATGTTTTCTTTCATTCTTTTTATATCCCTTATTGAGTTTTTTGTGCTCATCCAAAGATTTTAAATGATTTAAACAGGTTATAAAGATGTTTAAGACAAAGAATTAATCCAATTTAAAAGTTATGAATATTGGTTGAAGAAAACATGTTTTATTTAAAAAGTCTTATATTTTGGAAGAAATGGATATAGTTTTTGTGGTATCTTCTCTGTATAAATGTGGAATGTTATCTATGTGTTATATCCCAAATCTCTAAAAATATAAACTTGAAAACATTCTCAATTTGAAAGGAATTTATTTATTGACTAAAATTCAAAATTATGTAATGTAATAAGGTCGTGTCCTTATATATGGTGATTTCAAAAATGATATTTAATTTTTTAAAATAAAGTTTCTAAATTTTAAAAATAAATATTTTTAGAAATAAGCACACAAAAAGGTGGCAAAGCTTCTTTCTAGAAAAATAAATTTTTAAGAATAAAATTTTATTTATTCTGATCACTAGTTTAGATCACTTCTAGGATGAATTATAAATAATCTATTGAATATATGATGCATAAATTTCATGAAAATAATTCAAAAACAAATTTTTACTTATTTTTTTAGGTAAAACATGTTTTTTTGCGTAGAATATTTTTTAGAAAAATATTTCCTTTATTTTCATTTTTAATTAAATGTTCACCAATGAATTCATTTTATATACATTTGTAAATTATATATTTTCTTAATTTATTTACTCATATATATACCCTCCATCTAAATGGTTAGGTGATAACTATCATATTAAATAATAATATTTTAAAAATATTTCATGCTTCATTTAAACATAATGTTGTGTATAATGCAAGACAAAATCAATGTTACACAAAATGAAAATTATCAAAAAGATTAAAATGAATTGAAAATAAATATTTCACAAAATATTTGTGTGTCACATTATATCCCCCTTAAAATTAATTTTTCCCTCAAAATTTTTCTCAGACATTAAAGTTTTATCATTTGAAAATCCCTTAATTGAAACCCACATCATAAAAAGGGTTAATAAAACATCAACTTTAAATAAGTGAAATGGATGTGAAAAAGTCATTTGGAATAACACATATTAGGTTTAAAAATTGAATAACATAGGAGGGAAGTTAAAACATGGATATAAAAGTGAAAAATAACACCCAAATACTGATAGAGAGTGATAGAGAATGTGGTTAGGATAATGTTAATGAGAAGAAAGTTGTAAACCAAAGAGACGTGAAAAAAGGTTATTGATATAAAAATATGATGATAAAAAGAAAAAAAATTATTTACAGATTATTTTCCTAATTTTGGGCAATTCCTTTTCCATCTATATCACGAACATATGAAGATGTACTTACTTTATATATTTTTATTTCATAGGAATAATTTCATCTTTTGGTTGTGCCGTGATCAATTTCCAATTTTTCTCTTACACTATGAGATGATTTTTTTCATGTATGAATCACTAAATAAAATTCATAAATGAATGATAAGTCATTCCTCATATCTCTAGTTAATTTTTTTTAACAATGTTTATCCAATATGGATAAATTTTTATATGGTGAAGTAATACTATAATTTTTAAAACTGCATCCAAAGTTCAAGTTAAACCATTTCATTAATATTTAAACTTATAAACCTTAAAAAATTAAAAAAATATAAAAAATGTCACTAAATTTATAAAACTCAACTTAACATTAATCCTCTAAATACCATTAAGCATCTCTTAATGGTCACATGTCAAATATGTGAATATCGTGTTCTTAGATTCTCCTAAATCTTGGTAATAACCAAAATTTACAAAAAAAATCAATAAAAACCTACAAGCTTACTCATTACTTAAAGAAAACCATTGATTATTTAACACATTCCATATATCCAATAATTTTGTAAACTCCATCAAAGATAATATAAACCACTTTTTCAATAAATCCTTTATCAGTTCTGAGGTCATCAATAATATCCAATTTACTTTATCTATATCAATAATCTATTTATCCAAAATAATAAATATTTTCTCAGCCTTAGGAAATATTAAGGGTTATATTACCTTAATAATATGTTTTCCATAAAATAATACATTTCCAGTAAATCAATTTTCTAGGTCATTAGTATTATCCAACATATTCTTTCATATCCTTAATGAAAACATTATTCTGAACAATCCTTATATATTTCAGGACATATATGAAATAATTATTGAACTCCAATACATAGCCACTTCAATTATACCAATTCATTCTCAAACCATTAACTTGGATTCATTGTCTTATTCCATACCACTTCATTACTTTAAAAGGTCATTTGTAGTCTCTTCATCATCAGAAATATAACTATTACTCACAAAACGTGATGATTCTCTTCATGATATTTTCCCTTAGGATATCAATTTACAAAATTCCTATAATTTATACATTTATAACATTCCTTAGTCAATGATAACTTGGGGAGACCATTATTCTCATACATTATTCTAACCAATTTTTTCATTTTTCATTTTCAGTTAAATGCATTATGTCATTATTTTCCACACAAAAAAACATATTCTCATCCATATGAGACATTCCATTGAGTGCTTCATTCCACATTCATGAAATATATGAAACTGGATCTTATTTCCTCTATGGTCTCCACTACCTGAAATCCCAAAAAACTCTATCCTTATCTTATTTGGTAAGTTTTAGAGTTTGTTAAGGTTCACATTGTTAAGCATACTCTGTAATAAATTATTAGGCATAATCATGACATGCTTCACTCTAGTTATCATCCCATTTGGGTTCTCATCCTAAAATCAGTCATCGCGTTCAATGTTAACCCAGTTCCTTTTGGTTTTTTCCATTGACAAAAACCAAAAATCATAGTATGAGAAATTATAATCATAATGGAAAACCAAAAAATAATGAAAATTACTTATAGGATGTCTAAATCATGACAACATATTTTGAATCTATGACACCTAAGGTTTATCATAATTCATTCATAGTCATCACCTATTTAAATCATTGTGATGGTTCATAAATATTTTGTGAATTTACAAATAATATTAACTAGGAGTGTTAAACTAGGTGTGTATCACGTCCCATTTTCATGAAATAGGTGGTGATCGAGTCCATATCAATGTTCCATTTTCATATTTATTTCCCATTGGTACCTTTGTGCCATAGCCACATCCACTTGTAGTATCCAAATAGGGATGTAGTTTCTTGGAAACAACTTTTTATATCCTTTAACAAAACTCTAGGACATTTTCCTATACTTTGAATAATATATAGAATTATCCTTAGAGACATCCCTAGACATATTAATAGAAATATCACTAGGGATATCACTAAATTTTTTGCCTCCTAGTTTTAAAATGTTAACTAAGCCATTACACTGATACTAAGTATAGTGAGCCACGATTATCATATATAGATAGTACATCTTTTTAGATGAATATTCAATAAATTATGTAAATAAACACCTAAGGACCATACTAGTTTAGTGTCTTTGGAGAATAGGTACATAATATTATAATTTGGTGAAAGATAATCAATATATCTTATAAAGATCTTCCCATTTAGCACTACTCACAAACATACCCTACTTAAAACCTTTCCTCAAAACTTAGGGAAAATAAATATAAAAAAGGGTGAGTTTAGATGCTCGGTAAGGGTAAACAAGGGATATACTCAATAATAACATTAAAATAAGGGTATGAGAGCATGAATATAACATTTGAAAACAATACCCTGCATATTAAATATCATAATATTGTTTTGTGGAGTAAATATTGGAATTTCATAAAACATAAATCATAAGGGAATCAGGGGACATGATCCATGAGAGCATAACATATCCATATGATATAGATTTGTAGCACACATATAAGCATTGTACATATTATGTCAATTCTACCCACCAAGACATTCATAACATATTAGACTTGGGATAACCACCCATGTATCAACTTCAAGCTTGGGATAACCTCCCTTGTACCCTATTTAAATAATTGGATACCCTATTCTATAACCTTTGAGCTCATATAACATTAATCATTACCTAATAAATTGGAGGGTGATATAGGTATCACATGTCATCTAATTAAAATCATACATGTGTGTGCCACAAGACCATAAAGAATTCATCATATCATAAAAAATGAAATTAAATTGGTTTCATATACATTTCATCATATCATAACTTGTAGAAAGGAGATATTTTTCATAATCATTTCATCATTTCATCATATCATAACCCATTAAAAAATAATTTGGTTTCATAATAATTTTCTCATAGTATAACTCATGGAAGATAAATGGGTTTCATTAAAATATTTTATTCATAAACCATTCATAAAAATAATAATAATGTTATACTTTATCCATATACCTAATAATGTATAAGTAATTTCAAATTATGTCATCTTAGATGGAGAATTATTTTGAATGATAAATCACTTGTTCTTGAGGAAGATAAAGTTTCTTTAAAAATAACTTTTTAAAACTAAAAATATTTCTAAAATTATTTTATTTGGAAATAAACTTGAAAATATTATAAATTAATCCTTAAAAAATTTAGATTTCATGATTTCATAAAATAAAGTTCAGGGCGTATGAGTTAAAACAAAGATTCCTTTCACATTTTTGGTAAAATCCTAATAGGAATTGTTTGGAAAATAGAATGAAGATTCCTTTAATGAATTTTTTAAAAATTTTAAAAAGGGTAAAAATGTATTCAATAATCATTTCAATAATGTTAAAAATAGTTTTTAAAACATTTTTATAAAACATGGTTTTGGATAAAAAATGAGATTTTAATCAAAGAGATAAATAAAGACATTTTTTCTTAAAAACATTATTTTGAACTCTTGAGTACATAAAGAGAATAAAATGAATTTAAAACGTGTATTATAAATAAATATAAATGTGAGAATAAAATTTATGATTTTTTTATAGATATATCATAATATTTCAAAATTAGAAGCATAATCATGAGTAATCCTGATAAACGATAAGATTTTAACATAAAATATTTACCACTTTAGAAACTGTGAATTTTATTCCACATGAAATAATAACATTAAATAAACCTTAAAATATCATTATAATAAACAAATTCATGATATTAAATGTCAAAGGGGATGTATATACACCTCATTAAAGTAGATAGCTCTATAACATGAAATATGTCTCAAGGAAGGAAAATCAAGACAACAATCCCTTACTACTTGGGTATATTTTTAACCATAATCCCTACGAAAGATAGATAATAAAATGGATATGTAAATAAACCTAAATTTTATGAAAATTCATGTGAAATAAATTCATGTACCATATATATACCAGATATATGAAACAAATAGTGAATATTGTACGTATCCCGTAGATATAAAAGTCAGATAAAAAATACCTTATTGATTTAGTAATATTTTGATTCATAAGACCCCAAAAATAATAACATAAAATGAAACATTAAATATAATTAAAATAATTATATTAATTATATAAAATGTAAAAAATTTCAGTATATACACAACTGAAAAGAAATAGGTGGTGAATAAGGTACATGACTCACAGAAATAAAATGTGAGACAAAAATCTCTTACAACTTTAGTAATATTTTGAATCATAAGACCAAATAAATAATAACATCAAATAAAAAATTAAAAATAATTAAATAAGGATATTTATTATATAAAATATAAAATTTTCAGTATATATTCCACAGAAAATAAATGAGTGGTGAATTTGTATATGTCTCCCATAAATAAAAGAGAGACTAGAAATCCCCTACCTAAAGTCTCAACTTCCTTCATACACATTTGAAAATCTTTAATAATAAATTTAATATTATAATAAAACTATTCCAGTACCATAATAATATATATAATACCATATATTACTTTATTATGACCTTTTATTACCCATTTATTAGAAATTCCATGTTAATGTCACATTTGAGACAATAAACACTCAATTTTTTGTATATGTTTTGATTTTTTATTTTTGTTCCTATTACATTGATCATGGTTAAATAATATAAATAATAATAATAGTGATATAATTATCATATATATACATCAATTATACTTTTAGAATAAATAATGAATGATAGTTTTGTGAAATGAAGCGTGTTACGATCATGGAGATGGTAGGTCGTATGTATGCATAAGTAACATTTCCATTTTTCAATGATCCTTATAGAAAGGAGGTAAGTAATATTTTATCTTTCCAAACATATAATAATATAATATTATTCATTTAAATATACTTATACATATCATCCATGTTTTGTGGTTATGAAAAGAGATATTCAAATCGCTTCATTATGGCGGTAGTCCACACGTACACGAATGACGTTATCATCTTTCAGTGAATAAAAAAGTAAGAAATAAAATGACATATTAGATTTTAATAATGATAAATATATCATTAATATCATAATTATTTCATTTATATCACATATATTTGTTAAATTTATCTTTATTATCTTCCATGGAAATTATTAGTGAAAAATGAATCAATCGCTTCATGAGGTGGTAGTCCACCGTACACAGGAGCGACCTTATCATATCACATATGGAATGGAAATTAAAAATTTATATATGATAAAATGATTATAGAGGTATAAATATGTTTTAAATATCTTATTTATAATTTATATCTATCATCATACCCAACTGCGAGAGGTGGTAATGGAAAAACGAATGACATCGATTCATGAGGCGTTTGTCGTACATATGAATGGTGATTTTATAACCAATCTGATGGAAGTAGAGATTCTATTAGGTCATTAAATTAACATAAAAATATATTATTATATTTAATATAATTATTTTATTATATTATCATTTTTTAATAATAATTTAAGAATGTTAAGGAAGAAATAAAATAAAAATTCTTATTGAAGAATGTTTCCTCGTCTTTGGGTATCCTCCTTAGGTTTTCACAAACAACCTTACTAGGTTGGATTTATTCCCAAAATAATTCTTATATGATTATAGGAAGTAATTTTTTAATTTATTTGGGTTGTATTTTATTAACCAAAATGTGTTTATCAGGTGAATAATAAAGGATATTGGGTGGCCTTTTTTAAGTGGTGTGAGTGGCACACTTTTAATTTTTGAAAAGAAAAAGGTATACCCATGTTTTTTTCATTAAAAAAGACTAAAAATAGATTATTATAAATAATAATACATTATAATGTATAAATATGTCAATAAAATTGATTTTAAACAAGGTTTTAAGTCATTTTATCCATTATAATTTTAGTTTAACCCCCTAGTAAACCCATTTTTACATTAACTGCACTAATTAAATTTTTCTGTATTCACTATTAATTTTGGTAAAACATTATGTTGAAATTATTAGATAATATTAATTATTTTTATTTATAAAATGGAATCCATTTCTGAAAATTAATTTCACACAAGTACAAATTTTTAATTCATAATTAATACTGCAGATGCGACGAGAAACGGGGTTTTCAAAGAGAAATAATTCAAAAGTTTACAATTTTTTATATCAAATTTTAAAATAGAATTTATTATAATGACCAAAATTGTATTTATAGATATATATTTGAACTAATTTTAATTTAAAAACAAATAAAATATTATTTAACTTTATAAATAATTTAAACGAAAAGGGAGTTTTCAATTAAATTTAGTTTTTTTCACTATTCATAAAAAGAATTAATATTTTCAAAACAAATTCAAAAATTCATCTTAAGATAATTATTATATGTTTATTTCAAAAATTAATTATATTTTTTCAAATAAATTTTCTAAAATTATAAAAAATTATTTTAAAAAATCAATGTGCAAAAAGCTACAAAAATACTTTTTAGAAAAATACAATTTTAAGCATAAAATTGGATTTATTATTTTCCCCTGTATATAAAAATCATAAGATTAATATTAATCATTTTATTTAATATATAATATATAAATTTCTTTACAATTATTTACCAAAATTGGTTTCTAAAATTTATTGGGATAAAATATATTTGGTTTCTTGAAAATAATTTTTTCATAAACAAATTTTATTTATTTTAAATTTTAATTTAATGGTTACTAAAGAATTCATTTTATATACATGTGTAAAGAAATATTTTAATAATTTAGTTATTTCTATTCATACCTTCCATTCCAATGACGAGTTTATAGCTATAATATTAAATAATATTATTTTAATAATAAATCATGTTTCATTTAAACACATTGTTGTGTGTAATTAAAGCTAAATTAAGTCTTACATATAATGAAAAATATCAAAAATATTAATTTCATTTTTAATTTTTTTCATTAAATCTCAGGGTTTTACACAAAAAGCATCAAATAATATGATTAGATCCAATCATGTACTATGATTTATCTATTCACTACCACCCAGGAAAGATGAACAAGGTAGTTGATGCTCTTTGTAGAAAAGAACCTATGACTATATCCATGATGCGGATTGAGAAATACCCTATCTTCATGGATATAAAAAGTATGGATTTTGAAATAATAATGGATGGGATTGTATCCTACCTTTACTAAATAATTTCCCATTCATCTATCTAATAGAAGATCAAGGAGGCACAAAGGAATGATCTGGAACTTCAAAAAAGGGTTAAAGCATTAAAGGAAGGGAAGCTTCATGAGATTCACATTGATGAATATGGTGTGATTCTATTTTAAGCTATGATTTTTGTGCCTTCATCCCTTGAGATAAAGTAGGAGCTATTGAATAATGTTCATTGATCATCTTTCTCTATCTATCCTGGAATTACAAAGATATACCATGATCTTTGGGAACACTTCTGGTGGGACAATAAGAAGAAGGAGATCACTGAGTACCCTCTAAAGTCTTTTGTATGTTATAATGTTAAATTAGAGTGAAAAATGAAAAGGGTATGATGCAACCATTGCATATACCCATGTGAAAGTGTGATAAAATCACCATGGGCTTTGTGACTAGTATCATGAATATATACTAAAGAAACAATGCGATATGAGTTCTATGGATCGATTCACTTAGACTGTCCACTTTATTGATATTTAGGAAGATTTTTATCTTGAACAAATTGATAAGTTATACATAAATAAATTAGTGAGTTTTCATGTGTTACCATTTTTTATTGTCATTAATTATGATCCAAGGTTCACTTAAATATTATAGAGAAGTCATCAAAATGATCTGAATACTGAACTGAATTCCAATATGGATTATCAACCCCAAACTAATGGAAAATATAAAATGAACATTAAAATTATTAAGAAATTTTGAGAGCCTAATCAATGTAATTTAAAAGAGTATGGGATCAACATCTCCCATTAGTGGATTTTTGATACAATAAGTTCTTACATTCAAGTATTCAAAGGGATCCATATGGAGCTCTATATGGGAAGAAATTTTGAACTACTACTTATTCAGATAAATTTGGTGAAGTGATATTGTGTAAGAGATAATAGATATGATCCAATCCATTCAAAAACATATAAACGATGCTCAAAGTCAAAAAAATAGTTATGCTGGAAGCCATCAAAGCAACTTGGAGAGTGAAATTGGAGAAAACGTTTTCATTTGAATATCAATGTGGAAGAGGTTCATGTGGTTTAGAAGTAAATATAAGATTATCCCTAGTTACATTGGACCCTTTATGATCCTTTATTTCATAGGAGTAGTGGCCTATCGGCTTTCACTTCCATCAAACATGGCTAAGGTTTATGATTTTTTCCAGGTATCTCTCTCGAGGAAGTACATACCCAATCCCCCAAACGTGATGAACCCAAAGGTAGTGAGATAGGAGAATGGAATCTCATATGAGAAGCATCTGGTAAAAAATATTGGATCACGGATATAGAGTTCTTTGAAAAAAAAATATAATGCATCATATTAAAGTGTTATGGAGGAACTATAAATATGAAGAGGCAACATGGGAACCAATGAAACCAATGAAATAGAATTACCCTCATCTATTCTCAACTGAAAATATGAGTTGAAATTTTGAGGTTGGAATTTCTGAAAGGGGGAAAATTTTAACAAAAAATATTATTAAATGATAATGGTTTCCTAAATAAATTTTTGTTATATTATATTTTATATATACTGTACACATAAATAAAATAGAGAAACGAACAACACTTTTAAAAAATTAATTCAAATTATTACATTAATTTCCAATGTAACCTGTTAAAATTCCAAATATTATAAGGGGGAAAATATATAAAATATAAAAACTATAATGGTAAAATTTGGATTACCCTAATCAGCTAGAGTCATCCCTCCCACGAACAACACTATATAAATGAAACAGAATATTATTTTATCAATCAACATTATAGAAAATGAAAATGTAGAACCTTGAGAGGAACTGAGGTGAAAACTTAATTATTTAATGAGTATTTATAGGATGAAATGTGACTTTTGGGATAGTAATGTAACTATTGTAATAGTATCATGACTATTGCGAATAGTATCATGACCATTGGAAATAATAACATGACCGTTGGAATAGTCATTTGACTTCAAAATAGTAAAATGTAACATAAATAATATTTATAATTGGTAATTTAAGTTAATATAAATATTATAATTTCAATAAAAAATATCATGATTAAAACCCCTAAATATATTGTCACATTTTTAATAAACTGTATTTTATGTTTTTTATAAAAACCATAATTTTTATATTAAATATAAAAATAAACTATATTATAAAACTATTTTTGATAAAATGAATATAATTTTTTAAATCATCATGTCAAAAAAAATATGGTGATTTTTTTGTAATTTCCTGAAATACTTTGGTTCTTAGGGAAATAGCAAACTTACAGTTTTTATGTAACTTGTGTATCTTGAATGACATCATTCATGATGTAATAATGATATAATAATTTGTATAAATTATTTTCTGAATAATACATATTTAATTTTATTAATTAGTCATTTAAATAAAATAAAAAATTTTTCCAAACCAAAAAATTACTTCCTAAAGTCTTCCTTTAAAAAACAATTTTCTAATTTTTCCACTTTCTTTTTTAATAAATTGTTGAATTCGAATTATAAAGGGGTTTACAGTCTTAAAAACATTATATTTTATTTATTTATTATTAATTATGTCCAAAATATCACTATTACAAGGTTTATTAATAATTTAGTATTTACTCAAAAATACCCCTCTACTATAGTATAAATAATCTCTCCCCATCCCCTAAGAAAACCAATCTTCCCTCACTTAAAAAATCACATTAACTACCTAAATACACTTTATTAGTACCTTATAAACCTTATGGATTTGTTTTATTAAACCAAATCCATTCATCAAGGAACACTACTACCGTACAAGAGAAGAAACATCGATAAAAGAGTAAGTTTTTGTCAACTCTTCTATCATTTTACTCCTCTCTTCTCCTTTTCCCAATTTCTTTCAGAACCAAATATTCTCATATTAGATATTATATTTTTTAACATTATATTAACAATGTTAACCTAGTATAAAAATTATATTTTTGAAGTATTTATAATTCATACCTCTCTTTCTCCTCTTTTGAACAATGTTCCCAATAACGGTCGATTAACCGCCAATGAGGTCGTTGAAAATTATTTTATTATAAAAAAAATTATGGATGGTTTTAATAAATTAGATATGATATATAAATTTATAAATATATATATTTTAATCTTATATAATTAACTCTTCTTCTGTATAAATGATCTTGAAAAAATAGCTAAATCGACGAAAAATGTGAAATTTTTAAGGAAAACATGATATCAAAATGCTTTAATTTATTAACAAAAATTAAAAAATATAATCCAATTTCTGTAAGTAATAAATTGTGACTTAAGTTAGCATAATTATTTATTTTTTATTTTTTAATAAACACATATTTATTTTTTGGAGTCGTAAATGAAAAGAAATAAATCAATATTCAAAGTAAGGGGATTCTCAAACCCAAATTCTTTCAATTGGTTTATCTCCCATTTCACATTTATTTTAGTATGAATGTTTATCTAATATCAAAAACATAAACCTTAAATATACTTTGCCTTTATTTTAGTGATATTCATGTTACTACCTTTTCAAAATTACTTCCAAACCAATTACGATGATTTTTCAAAAATACATTATTTTTTCGAAACGCATCATTGACTCCTATTGAGTTGTTTATTCTTTATAGAAAAATAATATTTAATTACCAAGTATGATATCCCTTTTCCATTTATAAATCAAAAATTTTATTCCATGATGTAAGATATGTGAAATCCATTATGAAACCCATTCTTTCCATGAGTTTATTTCCTGACTACAATTGTTATACATTCTATGTGGCATGCATGATTATGAGAATTTATGATGTAATGGGTATGATCAGAATTATATATCCCTATAATACATTTTGTAATGTGATATATCTCGTGATATTATGTATATAATCCATAAACATGATGTTATCTTTGTTCACAATAATGATGTTATGATTTATGAACATATGTTATGCATGGACATGATGCTAAAAATGTTAATAAATATGTGTTGTATTTGACCATTAGGAAATAGTGTTTCATTATTATGAATATTACACATTTCATAACTTTATAAAATGTTTCCCTTTTGATTATGATGATGATCCTATGATTTTGATATGATGATTATTATTATGTTCACCCAAGTTCTATTGATTGATGTCCCGTATTCCTCATCTTACTAAAATTTTAACTCACCCCTTTCTTCAATGTATATCCTTAGGTGATTACATGTACTAATAAGAATGAGAACATTGATATGGATAATAAATTTTTATTTTAATAAATTTTTATGTTTTATTATGTACAATTTATGTATCAACCTAATTTTCCAAATAAACTAAAGCTTTGGATCCATGATTTGTATCACATTTAATTTGTTTATCCTAAAAAATGATGTAATATTCATGTAATAAAATGGTGGGTCGATATATTTAACCTTCCTTGTGGAGTTGTATCCAAGTTATCGATGATAGATAGCATGTCCTCTATCCATGACTCAACAACCTGGTAGTCATTGTCCCTTTAGAACATAGGTGGATGTTACTTCTAGAATTCTCATGTCAACCCTTTCATAATAGAGGTAGGTTATGGAGCTCATCGAATGGACTAACATAATCATAGGGAACCTTCTCGCAATTGGGAATCAGTTCCTAACTTGGGTATCACTAGAGTTATAAATGGATGTGTCGTAGGTTGAACTACTAGAGGGTTAAGACCCATAATTTATAGATCATGGTCTCCACCACCTTCCTAGTTCTCAAATCAAGTTAATATTGAGTCATATGTATACAATTACAAATGCACACCTATGAATGGATTTTTTAAATTATAAAAGATTATATATAAATAAATAGGATAGGTACTGGCCTTCCTATGCAAGAGTCACAACCTTATACCTTCTCTTAATGATAGGTATAGGAGATATAGAAGACCATACAGGGTCACTAGAGACACACCCTATTACCCACTACTAATGTTGGGTCAAGGTCAAAGTATTATATGATATGGTAGAGGTCTATGTATACCATGTTTAAATTTCATGGTATAGAGGAGAAAAACATTTATGTTGTAATTATTATCTCCATTTAACGATGCCCATTTTTTTAAGAATTTAAATTTAGTAGTTTATAAATATATATATATATATATATATATATATATATATATATATATATACATATCATGGTCTAGTTAGATTAGTTACCATTCCAAAGTTATAAAGTCCTAATATTTATAACTTTCAATTACCATGTCATGTAACTACATAAAGTCTCTTACTATGGTTAAATTATATGGATCATCATTCCCAATTTATAAAGGAATGCACTCTCTTTAAACTGAAATTTGCATCCATTTAATTGTAACCACTAACATTCCATACCATTTGACCAATGTTCCATGAATCAAACATACCATAATTGGTTAATTATGGTTCCACCATCAAGATATAATGAAAAACACCATTTAGGTTGATGCAGACACTTTAATTAATCCAATTGTTTTTACCTTATAATAAATGTTAGCACATTTAGAAATATAATATTCAAGGAACCAGAAATATGAATTTGGAAATGAATGAAATATATAAATGTGGAATGGAATATTCATGACATGTGATTCCTCATGTGCCTATAATGATGTATGAGACAGTATCTCCTAGCCATATTAGTCCAAGGATATATTAGAAAACATAATAATAATCATAATAATTCTAGAAATCATTTGTATCACCCAATAGTTAAATTTGTACAACTGTAATAGGCATAATCCAGAACAATAAACCCCATCTAAGGTCATTTGGATTTTCCTGGTATGTGAGTTTTCTACTCCCAAGCACAGACTCGTTATCAAATTTTGGAACATTCTTAGTCTCTTTTATATTACCCAAATAGTATAAAAAGGAAAAGAATCTTTGATACCACTTTGTGACATCACATACATGGATCACTTATAAGTAACAAATCCTGGTTGGACACATGACCACAAGAACACCTCCAAATATTCTAGAGTTTGTTGACTTATAGTAAGGGTATATGATACTATGGTGGCGAGACCCAAGATAAAATTAGGGTGGGGGTGAATTTCCTAAGACTGTAGCAGTACTAGAGCTGGTATTGTTTGTTACTGTAGCAGCAAGTACTATTCATATGATTTGGGGATTTGGAGCATCAGTTTGGGCCTATGGGTCTCATGGAATTCAGGCCACAAAATCCCTTCAGGCCACAGGGCCTTTGGGCTATAAGGTCCTTCAGGCCACGAATGGCCTTCGGGGCATATGGATTTCAGGCCACAGAAAAAACCAAGGAGCTACTTAGGCAAACCATATAGGAGTAAGCCCAAACGAGGATTCAGAGCAAAAAATAGCAACCACCAGAGCAGAGATAACTGGATTAGACGAATGAGAGGGTATGACAATTGTCATCGGGACCAAACATTATGAAGCTCTACATGGGGAAATGCTATCCGATCAGCCATGCGAGGTGGGGAGCCAGGTGCCTTTAAGATAAAAATGTTGGGGAGGTTTTGTTTCAAATGTGTCAGGTCTTGGGCCTTTAAGGTCATGTATTAGTTCATGTCTATGACTTGTGACTTTGGCCTACTGTTCATTTAAGGGTTCCCCTTAAACCCTTAAAATAAGGATTATCCAAACATAAATAAAATGAAGACCTTCAGGCCATTCGGGGGGCGGGTATTTGTAGATAATATATATGAAATAACAGAATCAATATAAAGTGAACATATCATGTAGATAAATCACAATAAATCATTAGGATAAATAGTCATCAATTTCATATATGAAAATGATTTCATACCATGGTGCTATACAAAATGAGAATACACAAGATATGTAGCAACATGAATATACAAAATTCTATAAAAAATTGATCAAAAGGACCAAGATATCTTAAATAGAATTGTGATCATAATCTGGGTCCTCTACTCCCATAATCCATCCTAGTAAATAAAATTAAGTTTCCATGGATTGAAACTTACCTTTTTCCCTAACTGAATCCATATTTTCTATTTGGGTACCAATCAACAACCCACACATGCTGTGAGTAAAACTCAGTAATCCACCACCAATGGTGTCGTGTATAATCTAGCTAGTGAATATAGAATTAGTAGTATATAGGTATTTTAAATAATAAACAACGATGAAAACTATAACCAAGTCAGCTCATGTTCCTAGATGACACCTGTATGATTGTACCTTCTTTGGCCTAAAATAGGATATATCTAAACAAGTGTCACCATGTGTGTGTGTGTGTGTGTGTGTGGTACTATCTAGGACCCATGGTGTAACGAAGGTGTCTTTTCATAATCATTATAGTCTCATACTATAGATAAGTGTATCATCTCAAGAATTCAATCAAGGATATGAAAGTCATCATATCCTTCAACCCAATGAGAGATGTGAAATTCCATGTCCAACACCCTCTAGCTGAACATGAAGCATCATGTCTAATGTTCAAATAAATTATGTGAAACGTTATGTCCAACATCACAGGTCAAGGGAGAAAGATGCATCATGTCCAATACTAGCCTTACCCATGTCTCAAAAAACATTATACATGGTTTTGAAATAATAATAATCAATCATGGTCAAACTGTTCACTTTTATTTAATTTAAAACAATCCAACCCACATAGATGGTAGTTTGGTCCATATGGGTGTATGTAAGGTCAAGGGAATAAAACAAGCACACCCAAAATGGGTGGATCTATCCATATAATATAATCTTTGACAAATTAAAGTTAATATGGTTGAATTTCTAATGTTTCTAACAAATTAATTAAATACATTCATATTTTTAATGAAATTTACATATGTTCTTCCATGTGGAAACACGACACATGATATAAACAAAATAGAATTTTAGGAAAAAGTTATAGAACACCTAAATTATGGTGGTATATTAATCCTCATCTAGTATTGGCCTCTAATTTGAGATTGAATGGGAGAAATCAGAATAATACATTAATACATGATATGGATCAAACAAGAAGAACGATGAGTGAAAAAGATGCCAGGAAGAGGACATATCAAAAATAATATAAGGAGTGTGAGGATAGGTTTGTGTGTGAGGAGTTGTTGTTTTCCAAGGGGAGAATAAATAAGGGTTAAAATGTTAAAGGATAGATGGGTAAAAACTTCATTCACCTCTTTTTTAAATGGTGCTTGGTTTGTCCAAACTGTTGGATAACTCTTGATCCAACCATGCACTAACACTATCTATGTTTCACACCCATTCACACAAATAGGCGCATGGTTTGAAAAATTGTGAACAACCCTTGTGTGATCGCTATCCAAGGGCCTTATCCTTTGCATGGTAAGAAAATTCGTGTTCCAACTATGTGTTTCAACTCTTCAACACACCAAAACCATTTTACACAGCCATGTGGCCTCTCTTCCATGGGTTTTCAAGATGTGGTACTTTTTTATAGGTCTATATATTTTTGTCACATGGTTACTACTAATAATGATCCAATAGTGTTACTCTATCTATTTCTCCAAAAATCAATGATCTGGGCTCAGAAAAATCCCTAAACGCATCAGAACCCTTCCTAAAACTCCTAGTAACTTTCATATAGAATGAAAATAATGATTAAAACATAAAATTAATGGATTCATACCTTTTGAAAAAAACTAGTATATTACACTCTTAATTTTCCTTGAGACTATGGTCACATGAGATTGGATTTAGAGATCCATTTATAATGATTCTTCTAAGGGAAAACCCAATTCCTCAACATGAGTACAGTTTTCCCTAACTACTTTTCTTTCTTTCATATTTTAAAAAATCTATTTTTTTAATTACTATATAATTACTTTATTATTTTTTGTGTGCTTATTTTTATTATTCCATGTTAATAAATATTAATCATGTTTCATCTTTTATATTAAGAAAAATGAAATCATCATTCATGTTTTTTGCATACTCCCACCTACACAAAGTAACAAATTCTATTTTTTCACCACCACCCCTCTTCGCTGATTATAAAATTGAAATTGAGTAATAAATTTGAAACATATAATATAATTGTGATTATAAAGAGACAAATTATAATACACATTTAACCCTATAATTATTCAATAAATGAAAAAAATAATCATGCATTATATTGACTAAACTATAATATCCTATGATTTTAAATAAATAAGAAATACTATGTTCGATAGTGTATAAGACACACAACATGATGTTTAAACGAACAATGAATTATCATTACTTAAATGTAGATGTTATAACATTACTATTAAATTGGATTTAATGAATAGTATTAACCAAATTATGAAATATAAAATTGTCCTACTCATTTCTAATTTAATAATTAATTATTTGAAAATAAGCACTATATTTTTAGTATAGTTATTTTATTCATCAAAAATACGTTTTCTTCACAAATGGTTTTTCTTGATTTTTATGAGGGTATATTATATTTAATTTTTAGAAATTTTAGAAACCTCATTTGAAAAAATTAATTTCACATTTTAATTCATCATGTCAAAATTATCTTTGGATGAATTTTTGATAATTTTCTGAAAAGATTGATTTTTTAATGAATAGTGAGATATATTGTTTTTTATTAAAACATGTGTTTTCTTTTAAAGTATTTATAAAGAAAAATTATATTTTTTATTAGTTTTAAATTTTCATTTTTTCCTTTTTATTATAAAATTATGGTTTTTGAAATCAATTTTATACATGAATTCAGTATAAAAACATTTTATATTTAAAAGGAATTTTTTCTGGAAAAAAATAATTTTTTGTTGCATCTTTCCAATTTAATTATAAATTAATTTATGAAAATTTAGTGTTTTGAATTTTGAAAAATTGGTTCCATGTTAAGAATCATTGGGTTCAAATTTGGTAATTAGGTCACTTTTATTTTATGTCAATATGAATAGTAACCTTAGTAATTTTTATTGGCATGGTAAAGAGTAAAACGGGTAATTAAAGGTGAAAATAATATTAGAAGGACAAAAAAGAACCAAAAACATGCCTTAATTTTAATTTATGCTTAAATTTAATTCATAATAATCCAAGAACTACTTATTAGGATTTTTTTAGCCATTTAGATGAGATTATGACCTTTTTAATATTTTACTTAAAGAAATATCAAAAGTGTCACACTCCTATTTTTATTAACTATAATATTTTTCATATAGATATTACCAAAGGAGATGTTCTGTTTTAAATTTTATTTTCAAATATAAAATATTTATCTTCATCATGAAAATTTATTTTTAATTTTTATTAAAGATATAATTACATTAAAAGTTTACACAACGCTTATTCAGTAATTATTCAATTAATGAAAAAAATAAAAAAATGATATTAAAAATATTAAAATTAATATATTTCAGATAAATAATATAATCCATGAATTTTATAAATTATAATTTAATGGTTGGTATGTGCTAAAATAATTGGTTTTAATTCTATGTGTTTTCTTGATATTTTTCAAGTCAAAGTAATGAGTAGTTCTAAAAATCGACTTTATTGATATTTCATAATAGATAATATTTTATTAAATGATATAAAATTTATAAAAATATTATATTAAGACACTATATAAATATATTTTTTATAATATAAACCATGTTCAATTTATTTTCTATTTCTGTATGTATAGTAATTATACCGACCCTTTATGCAAAAAAACATTGGTGTTGCGGTAAGGTTAAAAAGGTTGAATGAAGGGTTAAAATAAAAAGATAAGGACAAATAAAATAGTAAAAACATTTCTAATATTTTATGATATTATTTTAAAAAATAATCATCCTATATTTTAAATAAATCAGTTTTTATCCATTTTGAATTGAAAATTAATTAATATTTATTTAATATTTTGAGAAATTTCAAGAGTGCCCCTCTCCTCTCTTATAAAAGGGTGCATCTTCTTCTCATTTCTTCACACATAGAAACCTATGTTTTTCATAAAATATATACCAAAATACATTACTAACATACATATACATATTATAGATTAATTGTTTTGGGAAGAATACCAATCTTAGAGGTCTTAAGGTGTTAAGAAAACGAGGGTTTTCAGAGAAGATGTATAGTATTTATCAACATATTTTAGTTTTTTTACTTATTCTGCATCCTTAAAATAATATTTAACCAAGAAGATATAATAAAATCATTGTATATAATATATTTAGATATTATTATGTTAATTTCATAACTTATATCTATATCTAACTTCCATAAAATTTGAAAGGAATCCATTGATCATGTATACGGAAGACTACCAGCTCACAAACCAATGTAATTTTTTTCCATAACTGACTCTCAAGGTTGGTTATAATACTTAATTTAATATATAAATATTATATAAATGATATATTTATCATTCTTAAAAGATAATACATAATTTATATCCTAACCTTTTCATTCACTAAAAGACAGTAACATCATTTGTGTGTTTGTGTGGACCACTACCTTCACAAAGCGATGTGACTCATTTTCCATAATCGCGTCACAATGATTATATAGGTAAGTATATTTGATGAATTAATATTAAATTTATTATATTATTATAATTATTTAAAGATAAAATAATACTTACCTTATTTTCATAATGATTATTGAAAAATGAAAACGGTGCCCAGGAATACGTACAACCTATCATCTCCATGATTGTAACATAGTTCATTTTTCATAACCATATTTAATAGTCAGATTTTAAATAATAATAGGTGTATATAAGTAATAATTATTTCATGGTTATTATTTATGAGATGTTTGAATAATGTACTCTTTGACCATATATGACCTACCATATTCATTTTGGACTTATAAACTGAATATCATCAAAATGTCCGACATGAATTTAATTAATTAAGTAAATAAATATAGAAAGGTAAGAGATAAAATAAAATAAATAATAATCTTGAAAAAAAAAATTATTTATAAATTAAATAATTAACTTATGTTTATTATTCATGAAAATAGATAATACATGTGAGGATTCAAACTATGGTATGGTACTTTATTTTAAAAACTATCTTTAAATGTTTCCCTTAAAAAAAACTTTTTATTCCATATCCATAATTGATAAATATATTTTAAGAAATGTTTTTAATATTATATTATTATTTTTAATGTAATTTATATCCATGTTTTTATTTTTCCAATTTTTTTTAAAGGAATCTTCTTGAAGTTTTCTAAATGAGGTACATTTTAACCTTTTATTCAAAAGTGTGAGAGGAATGTTTTTTTAACTTATACAGAATGAATGGATTTTCCTACCATCATGAATAATATTTTATTTTAGCATTCCATTACATTTTTACACGATTATTTTCAATTTTAATGTTTTCCTTCATAGTTGTTTAGTTTTTTAAATAAGTGATTTAAAAAGGGAAAGAGTATTTTCCACAATAAATGTTCCGTGTGATTATTAAAATTAATTTTCCTTGTAATATGATATCCTTTGATGTTATTTGGTCTTTAATTAAATTAAAATATTTCATGTATTATTCAATGAAAACCCCTCTTTCCCATTTTCTGGTTATTTTGATATTGAAAATGATTTTTAAAAGAAAAATATATTTTTTATATTTTAAAATGTTGTGAATATGGGTTAAAAGAGATTTTTATTTTTTTATGATGAAAGGGTGAGAAAATAATTTTTTTTATTACTTATATGGTTCTAGAACATTATATATGAGAAATGGGTGAGCCTAAAATAACATAAATGAAGGGTTGAGTCCCCTTATAGCTTATAGGTGAGCACGATATAACTTATACGTAGGTTAATCCCCATTATAGATCTCCAATGCATAGGGTAATGTTTTAAAGTGACAATGATGGTTATTCTAAGATTAATTGTGATGGTTAATCCGTGAGTATTTATGATAGATACTCTAAGTAAATGTTCTGAAGTTAACCAGGAAGGTCTTCCATGAGTAGTTGTGATGGTTACTATAAGTTAATGTTCATAAGTTAACTATGAATGGATTCCATGATTTTCTATGATGGTTAGTATAAGGTACTGTTTTAAATCAATCCATGAAGTTATTGAATGAGTATTTGTGATGGTTAATCCAATTTTAACCATGATGGTTATTCAATATGTAAATTTGAAAATAATAACTTTGTGAAAAGTTTTCATGTAATATTTATATTTTCAAAGAAAATATTATGAGTTTATTTTTCCTAAAATATTTCTAATAAAATGTTTTTATTAATTTTTTTTGGCAAAGAATATGATTTCTTAGATAATAAAAGGGATTATTTTGAACCCAAAGTTTTTTTAAAAAAAATGAAAACAATTATAAGTATTAATGGACTGATGGTTTATTTATTTTATTTATGTACCTTAATAATATTTTTGTTATGATCCCACATTTTAAAATGATTTTAAAATGGTTTTAAGTATGAGTAGGGATAATTAAGAGTTCAAGATAAAAATTGTGGAGATTTATTGAGAAAAGAAATCATGTTTTATTTTAAAGTGTTTTTCTTTATAGGAAAAATGGATACTGAGTAGAAGTTTCCACTTGTAATGAATAGGTTTATTATATAATATTTTCCCCTAATTATCTAAAAATATAAACATTAAAGATATTTGGAAATTAAATATAGTGAATTCTAGTCTATATTCACTAGAATATATAATGTTTAAGGTCGGGTTCTTACACCACCACCTCTAGGAAGTAATGCATCTCAATCATATTCTAGTTTATTTATTATTTATTAAAATTTATTAATATATGATTCAACATTAAATTATCTAAATAATATCATTAATATTATATAATAATTACATTATTCCCAAAATAAACCATTTTCATAATCATAATCATCCATTAATTATGGTATGTTCACGTTTGGGTCTGTCTAACTACCTACTTGGACAATGATACAAAATAATATCATGGATGAATATGAGAACAAAATTATTTATTACATATGATATAAATAAGTAAATAATTATTCAATTTCAGTTTTTAAATAGTAACATTAATATTAAACTCATTAATTAAGATATCATTTTTAAATTTTTATAGATCACAGAAACATGCACGTCACCTAATTCATCTAAAACAACCATGAATAAAGCATTCATAGAATGAAATTATAAATTTATAAAATATAATTAAACATTAATTATATTAATTTAAATGATATATAAATCATTAAATTATGGATAATAATGAATAAAAACATCACTATTATGAAATGAGTTTAGAATGATCAAGATATTTCACACCCGATATTGAAAATACATAATAAATAACTATTATAAATGAACAAAATAATTCTAAATTATGTTTATAAAATTTTAATGATATGAATAAGGTTAAAAAATAGGTGATTAATATATTCATTTTTTTATAAATAAGATTCAATGACTCTTTTGGAAGCTAGTAATTAAGGTAAGGGGGTCTTTGTCTCAAATTTAATTTCATGAGACATGTTTTGGATTTTGTACCATGAAATCATTAATATGGTGTAATTATATAATAATTAATTTATTTTACCATTTTAATTTAATTAATGTGGATTAAATATCTCTATGATGTTACTTCATTAAATTTATTTTGATTTAAAGGATTAAAATGTGGTGGGGTTTTTTACTAACTCAACTACATTTATTAAGAAAGAATGCTTCTATTAATCTTCCTTGTTACATGTTTTGTTTCTTCCAACCTAATATTTTATTCAATTGTAATTTCTATGATTCTCTAGGGAGAATTAATTTTTGATTCAAATATTTTACATTGATTAATTTCATCCTCAAATAATTATTGAGAATAATTCACATCCACTTTACCAAAATTTTCACCACCTTGTCCATATTTTCCTTTTATTCCATTATTCACCATTATATTTGGAAACCCAATTATGTTTTATATCTTGTGACCTTCATATTTAAATTATTCAATTTTCTAAATGGAATTTTATTACTCTTTCTATGATATGGATTTCTACAAATTTATTTTAAAATATTTTCCCATCCTTTCAAAATAAAATGTTTTATCCTCCACTCCACATTTATTTTAGTAACCATTAAGTCATTTAAAGGATCTATAATTGAAGTTTATTTTTCAAAAATAAGTGTTTTAAAAATCATTCACTTACCATTTTTAAAACTTTATTTATTTTTCAAGGATTCTTTATCAAATATTCATTTCCAAAAGTAAAATTTTTCATAAATGCTTTCACATTAACTTTTTTAAATCTTTATGACATTTTCAAGGATCCTTCATTGAATATTATTATTAGAAAGTAAAACTTTTACAAAATATTTTCACTTAAAATTTCTAAAAACACTATAGGATTCATTATGCATATTTATTTAAAAATATTTATTTTAAAAGTCCTTATTTTAAATTTATATAAAATTTCCTTTCCAAAAATGGCCATAACAATATCATTTATCACAAAGATAAAGGTGCTTTCTAAAAACCCATTTATGATTTCACTTATATTTCCTCATTACCTATAAAGTATTTATTTACTTGGAAGTTATTTTTCATGAATAACTCTATAATTTTCCTTATAAAATAAACTTTTTGGGTGCATGAGTTGCTGGTATCTATAGTTCACGTTCTTGGGGTCAATTTTGGTGACACCATCTAAAAATATTGGGAAAACCATTTTTCTTTCCATAGGTTATTTATGATGTGATGAATGAAACAAATTTTATCCCATGTGGTATCATTATATTTTTAGGAATTGATATCTTATGGAACATGTATGTATGATTTTTCTTTAAGTGACAGTTGGGACCAATATATTCCTCTAATAAATTAAGTAAATATTTATATCTAAATAGATAATGGAAAACAAGTTGTGATTCTTGATCCACCAAATTAAAAAGGTTAGAGAATATTGATCCACCAAGGTAAATAGTTCAGTGAATCTTGATCCACTAAGGGAAACTAGTGATTAAAGCATGATCCATTGAGTAAAACATGTGAGTGATGTGTGATCCACTAAGGGAAATTGGTTGCAATTCTAGATCCACTATGTTATAATTTTTATGCTCATGTGTATTCTAAATTTATATGTTTCTAAATTCTCTTATGTTAGGATTTCTCATATATTATTCACCATGTTTTGTTTGGGTATGTTTTTTCTAATGTTACATCCATAGATATTGATTATGCTCTCATACCCATATACTTATTTTTTTCTCATTTTTGGTCATCATTGTTTATATGTTATGTTTTCCTTACTAATTATATGATCTTTCCCATTTATTTTGGTTTCTTTCCCTATGATACAGATATGGTTATTACATGTTATATGTTTAGAAGGGTGTTCATAGTTGAGTAGTTATGGCGAAATGTTGACATTTTTGTAAAAAATTTGTTCATGTGTCTTTTTTCCAAGACACTAAACCTTATTTTCTTTATTTCATGTGAATATTTGAGATATAGAGTGATTATTTATTTAATATAATTAAATAAATGTATTTATTTATCTTGGGTCACTTTATATATTCTTTATCTTCCCCTTACTAGTAAGTTACACTATGGTTTAACGCTACATAGTTTAGGCACTCTGGAATATAATTCCATCTAGGGAAGTGGTAGGTGTTGTGGAGGTTGGATCAAACCCATAATAGGGGATTTCTACATATCCATAAAAGGGAGTCCAAACCCACATAGTTTGGTTTCACTTAAAATTTTACATCATTTCTTTTAAGGTCATGTGACAATGACAATTGTAGTTCCATTTAATTTCATACATCATTAAGAAATGATGGGAATTTTATGGTCATTAAACCATGACCAAATGAATTAATTTTTTTTGACATTTATCCATAATCAAATTAAGTTCTTTTTTAGGTTGTGTATTAAGAAGAAAATGAAGTTCTTTTTCAATACATTCATCTAGAACCAAATGAACTTCCTTTTTAATTCATGAATCTAGGACCAACTGAATTTCTTTTTTAGGTCATGAATCCATAACCACAGTTTATTTTAGTTAATTTTTATAATATGAGTAACTATTATTATAATTTTAAAATTATTTTTAATTGAATATATTCCATGTTTTATAAATTCATGTATATATAACTACAAGGTGAGATATTCCTAGTAATGGTTGGTTTAGGGCTTATCAAGAGTGTCCCTTTCTGGTTCATCCTGTCTATTGGTGAGTAGGCAGGAGATGATATGGCAGGGGATTAAATTTTAGTATGATCCCTATGATATGTATGTTATTTTCAAGTAAATTACCATGGTTAAAGGATGAAAATAATGTCGTTTATATTAATTTATTCTAGGTAGATGATTTGGGTGAAAGAAGGGGTGTTATGAGGAACTGAATATCTATAATAGGGATCCTTTTTAGAGTATGTAGCCATAGAAAAAATCTTTTTTAGTGATAGAAAATTAGAAAGAGGACAACATATAATTTAATAATATTCAATTTTACATAAGATTAGAATTTTATATGATTAGGTAAGATTCAACAAAGCTATGGAATTTAAAGGGTTTTGATCATGAAGGAGTTATGTGAGTGGATATCCATGAGAGAATTATATATAAATATTTCATGAAGGGTCTCATGTAGTTGGATCCATTAAGTACTTATTAAATGAAAAAATTGCATCAAATATATTACATAGTACCCCTCTCAATATTAAACTTGCATATTACCCAAGGGAATATGAAAAGGGATTCATGCAATGAGAGTGTTTGTATCCATGGAGATTATTCTCTAGAACATCATTTCTATTGTAAAAAAATGAACACGTCAAAGTGGGTTTCTAGGGGTATTTATATCATAGCATACATAACCATTTATCTAAAACTAGTAGAACAATATCTTCAAATAAGATACATCATCGCATAGAACATCATCCTAAAATCCATAAACAATATGAAGCCACAAATGATTTAATCTAATACGGTGAAGGATTTAATATTATGTTACTATAGTGGAAAAGGTATTAACCCTTACGTATGGAACCAACCATGGATCAACCCTTATATATGGTGTGTATCAACACCTAAATATAGTGTATATTAGTCCTTTTATATGGAATTTATCATGGATAAACCCTTACATATGGCATAGATAGACCCTTACATATAATTCAGATTAACCCTTTTGTATGACCTTTGTCATGGATCAACCCATATGTATGAATCAGATCAATCCTTACATATTTCAAAGGCCCTTACATATTATGGATAAAAATCCTTATATATCATAGAGTCTCCTACATATTGGGAATATTTCTCCAGTGGTGAATGATTTCATATGAAACATAAAGGATATATGACTCTTCACTATAGATTAACTCCCATCTTTGAAAATTTTATGTAGTCACAAAGGATTTTATTTCACATGAACATAAAATACTGTTCAATTAAACCTTACACAGTCACAAAGAATGATATCCTCAACTATTTAAGAATTTTCTAAGTTGATAGAATTAAATGTAGCTACTAAAGATCTCTACTACCTCTTTGAAAATGAAATCCACACTGAAAATGACAGACCCTTAGTGAAAGATCCAATTTACCCATATAAAAATTTCAATTTTCCATTTTATATTTCCTTTTGGTCATCTTTAAAGTTGTAATCAGCTTTTTTTGGGTATCAAAATACATTCAATAGATATCATAGATCTTCCTAGAAGTTTTTAATATGACATTATGAAGAACGAGTGAAATATAATGGTTCCACCTAGTTGTGGTTATTATCTAACTTTGGAAAACCATGAAATTATTTTATTTTCAATTTAATATTTTATAATGATATTCAAGAAGGTATTTTTATTCCTTTATAGATTCTATCTGACATAGAAATAATAAAACTATTTATCTATTTACTTAACATAAACCCCCATAACTAAAAAATGAGAATTCATAGAAATAAAATATATATATTTGGAAAAACATCTGAATAAGTGATTAATTTTATTATTTATATAAAACATAAATCCTTGGTGTTATCACCACATTGTTAGGGGATTTATTTTGTGTGTAAATAACCATGAATTATTCTTTTTTCTTCTATTATTCATATACTTATTTTAGAGATCCCTTTGCACACTATATTCAAATCCCACTATTGGAACCAAGGCTATTTTTTTGGAGATAGAGTATGGTTTGTGTTTGTTTTAAATCCATATTGAGTTGATTAAGGGGTTTGAATTCAAGTGATTTTATAGTACATACCAAAGCAGCTGTTTAAGGTGTCACAATTCCACAGTGTTTGCCAAATTTTTGGTCCTCAAAATCAAGAGTTTATAATTTTGGAAAAGGAAGAGTTTCAGAAAAGGAGGTGAACTTCAAACCACACATCGGGAAAAATTCACAGATCATGAAATATGGTATGTATAATGGAAAACTATGAACCATGTAGCGAGAATGGTTTTCAGAATAGAAAACGGTTCACGGTGAATACTTATGGTTCATGGGAAGGTTCGAAGTACGTTGATGGAAAAATGTATGTGGGATGGATTATCATTGGAAACAATGAGGTGGAGATTAGTTCGTAGAAGAATTTGGCCACCATGAAGGAATAATGGAATTACATATACCACATAGGAAAATGGTTCACGGGAGATGTATAGTATACTATAAAGGTGTTTCCATATTGAAGATTTGGTAAATCTCAATTTTTCAGAATATATGGATCTATTTGCCTATAGATGGAGAACTAATCCCTTCATTAGGGGTGAAACTGAGATTAAAAATCCAAGAGGAATTTAGAGAAGTCTAGAAGTGGTTCTCTGAAAGAGAACCCCGCAAAGGAGACTTTGATTAGAAAACCAAAATGAATTCAGTGATGTACAGAATGGTTCATGGAAGATGGATTGTGGAAGACGGTTTGCCGAAGATGGTTCATAGAAGATGGTTTGTTTAAGATAGTTCACGGAGGATGGTTCGTTCCGTAGGAGGATTTGGTCTATAGATAATAAATAGTACACACACAAGGTTTGAGAAGGCAGTATGAAGTCACAGTTTATAGAGGTACTACACGTAGGTGGTACATGGAGCACTATAGTACATGGAGGAAGAAGGATAGTTCATAGAGGAAAAGTTTTCAAACGAACAGTACATGAAAAATTAGATTACATCTACAAGGTAAAATGGGACTTAAATAGAGCACCTATCCATAGTTGAGGATGCCTTATTTAATGTCAACTCGTTGAAGCAACCTTTAGGTCGAAAAAATGAGTTTAGATTCTTCAAAACATAGTGAGAAAGGGGCAGTCAATGGAAGTAATCTAAGGGATGCAATGTGATATCATTAAAACCTTATAAAGGTATTGTTCCTAGCAAAGAGTGATTGTGCTAAACTTTTGTAATCCATAACTAGTGAATATTAGTAGACTTTGGTTGGACTGAAAACTATTTGGTGTATACTCCTTGGACTATCCCTTAGTGGTGATCCAAATAAAATTGATGTGTGGCCCTTATATGTGTGAATGTTTAACAATAGACATATTTAACAATTTCCTGCCAATGTGGGAAAAAGATCCATCACATTAAAATAAAAAAAATTACCCTAGTTTACCCCTCCCCTCTCAGGGTGTTCCGAGGACCTTCAAGTGGTATCCAAGTGTAAAGGTTTCTAGTGTTAAATATTCCACTCATTTATACCATATAGAATATAATTAATGTCAGTGGATTCCCCCTTTTTTATGTAAGAAAATTTTAGATCTGGAAGAATAGGATGAGATCTCATGTAAGATCACATGGAATGGAAGTCATGTTTTCCAATGCACAAGGTATACAGGTCACTGATCCAACTAGGTTGTCTATGACTGATACAGATAGGTTAATTCTTGATTCAGATTCCAAATCATTGAATGCCCTCACTACTTCTCTTTCTGATTAGATATATCTAATGGTGATGAGTTTTACATCAGAAAATTTTATGTGGGAAAAATGGAGAATATTTATGAAGGTGACAACAAAGTGAAGGAGGTGAAACTACCATTTTTTCAAAATAGGTTTGATTATTGGAAGATACATCATGATAAAAATGGATATACCTTTTTCAATTAAATTACGGAGGTTTTTGGAGCAGTATTATTACTTGGTGAAGAAATACAAAACATTGATATTGTAAATAAAATATTGATAAGACTTCCACTGCTTTACAATGAAAAGGTTTCATCCCTTGAGGAAAGGGATCTCTCCAAACGTTCTCTAGATGATCTAATAAGAATTATGGTGGCATATGATATGAGATTCAAACCAGAATATGCAACGAATCATTTAAGAAAGGAAATGACATTCAAATCCATGGAAAAATTGAAATTTTAGGAGATAGTACTGATGAATATAATGAGGAAAAATAAATTATTTCCCTCATTTCCAAGAAATTCAATAAGTGAAAACGTAAATTTGAATACAAGTTTCCTTTATCTTGTTTTTGTTATGGAATAGTTGGGAACATTGCCTCTCAGTGCACAAGAAAGTTCGATGATGAATAAATTAAAGTTGGAGACATGAAGAAGCCTCAAAAAAGGTTTTTAAAAAAGGGATATTTCAAGTCTGGTAAGAAACTAAAGAGAAAGGTTTTATGTGAAGAAACAGATAATGATTGTGAATTATTTGAGGAAGAAGAGCTAGAATTTAAATCTGGAACCCATGCATCAATTATGGATACCATTGAAAAATTAAAACCATCTGGAGATAAAGATAGAAATAATCAGTTGACCACTGATGTCTATCTCAAGTTGAAACTTAAGGATGATTTTGGTAAGCTTGAGAATCAATTAAAGAGATGAAAAAAGTGGAAATAAATTTTGGAAGATTCATAAGAATATGTTGTTTACTAGAAGCTGAAATTGATCGACTTGAATAAGTATTAAAGGAACATTCAACAACTTTTGAAATCTCAAAATATATAGTTGAACTAAAACTCATAATTTAAGAACATGTGGTGGTCATTAATGACCTTACATCTAAACTAGAGGAAAATTCTGAAACTATTGAGGGAGTTAAATAATAAGTTTTTACTCTTAGGAGTAAACTTGAGAGTGAATCAAGTCCAAAAGAAACAGATAAGAAAATTCATTTTGTAAAATTCTCAAATAATAAGTTGCTATAGAGAGTTATGTATGGTTCTGATAGAGTTGAAAAGGTTCAAAATAATCAAATACCCCCATGCATGGTAAATATAGGAATTGGTTATGATGCTGAAACATTGAATGCTAGAAGTAAAATGGGACAAAATAAAGGCAAAATGAAATTCAAACATATCAAAAAGACACCTAAATTCCAAATAAATAAATTATCAAATCAGACTGAAAGGAGGACTGAAAAATGTTCTTGAGTCTCCAGATATAATATAAAATAAAAAATACCCATAAGGAAGTTGAAATGACAATAAATATATGTGAAAAGACATTTCCACTTATAAAATGTCAATTCTACAGCTATCAGGGCCATACCATATCATACTGTGAAGAGAAAATGATATATTTGAATGGGGAAGATCTAGGAAGTCAACAAAGGATAACAAATTCATATACTAATACTTATATAAGAAACTATGTCTATATATATTGTTCTCATTATTATAACTTTGGACATAAAGTTGTGGATTTCAGGTGGATGAATTCCAGAAATAATTTGTATAGAACTCAGAGACAAGTCAATACTCATCAACTAGATGGTGTTGTTATTACAAATAGTTTCTCTCTTTTGGAAGAAGAGTTTGAGTATGATGAACATATGCACATGGAAAATATATTTGAAAAGACACCTTTATCCTTCACTCAAACTAATATTATGTAGAAGGATAAGAATAAAATTGAAAAATACAACCTTGTGGAAGTATCTCTCAAAGATTCCAAGAACAGAAACACTTGTATTCTTGATAGTGGATACTCATCACATATGACATGAAATGCATACCTATTAATGAATGGAAAGAAAATGTTTGATGGAACATGGGGATTTAGTAATGATGGTTCTTTTAAGATCAAAGGTAGTGGAAGTATTGAACTGGAAAATAGAGAGATGAAGAAGGATGAAGTTCTTTATGTGGATAGATTAAATCACAATATCCTGAGTGTAAGTCAACTTTGTGACTTAGGACTTATAGTGACATTCAATCAAAAGGGGTGAACTATAAAATGAATAATAATGGATTCTCTCATGAAAGGTTGTAGAATATATGGAAACCTATAGAAATTTGATAGTAAAGAGAACAATTGCTACATGAAAGTTGAAGAAGAAGAAAACTTGTGGCACCAAAGGTTGGGTCACATCAATCAAAAATACATGGAAAAGATATCTAAGATGAACATAGTCATTGATATCCCCAATCTGAAGCATGAATGGGAAAATTCTTATGATGCCTTCATTCGAGGGAAGTTAGCCTACAGTTCCTATCATCCAAATAAGAAAAGGGCATCAAATCTTCTTGATATCATTAATATAGATGTTTGTGGTCCGATAAATGTTTCTAGACCTCATGGAGAAAGTTACTTCATCCTTTTCATTTATGATTATAGTATAATGGATTGTGTGATAGTTATTCATAGGAAATGGAAAGTGTTTGAGGGCATGAAAACTTACCACCAAATCATTTAGAATGATACTAGACGAATAATCAAAGTTTTGTAGTATGAAAATGGATTGGAATTCCCATCCATTGAGTTTAAAAAATTTCCTAGAGAAGCAAGGAATACAATACGAGGTTTCTATTTTGAGAACCCCACAGAAAAATGTAGTTATTGAGTGTAGGAATCGACATGTGAATAATATGGATATAACTATGCTGATTGAAATTTGTATCCCTTGAAATTATTGGAAATAGGTTGTTCAAGCAATAATTTATATTCAAAAACAAATAGAGAGTTATATGGGGGAAACCAAGACACCCTATGAGTTATGGAATCAAAGGAGTCCTTCTTTGAAGTATTTTCATGTTTTTGAAAGTAAATTCTTTATCTGAAACAAAGAGTAAAAGAAAGGAAAGTGTGGTGATGTTGTAGTTGAAGGAATATTCCTTAGATATTCAATGAATATAAAACCCTACAAATGTTTCAATAAGCATCTTGGAAAAATTGTAGAAATAAATGATTTGAAGATCATTGAAGATAAAACCACAAATTACTTAAGGAATTTTTCTATTGATGTGATAGAATATGAGAATGAATATGAACATATAATGGATCCAAATATATAAGTAGAGGAAGGCATTAAAAAACTCAAGAATCACATCATGATGTTGACTCAGAAGAATAATAAGAAGAGGAAAACATGGATGAATAAAATTCATCTAAACCTCATAAGAGAAATTGAAGAGAAGAAATTGAGAAATCCAACATCATTTGGGATTGGGAAGCTCCCATGTAGACAAGAATAATGTGGAATAATCCAAAATCTATATTCTTATCAGTTGTGGAACCATCCTCATTTGAAGAAGTTACAATGGATGAATCATGGGTTAAATCCATGAATAAAGAGTTGGATCAGATTGATAAAAATCAAACATGAGATCTATTTAAGAGACTTGAAAACCAAAATGTGATTGGTACAAATTGTATTTTCAAAAATAAATTTTATGAGAATGGAAATTTGATCAAAAATAAATCACGACTAGTGTGTAAGGGAAATTCAATGATTTAAGGTGTTGATGTTGAAGATAAATTTTCTCTGGTGGCTATATTGGAGTCATTTAGACTTTTTTTTACCATGAAAATTAAAAGAGGATACAAAGTGTATCAAATGGATATCAAGACAACTTTCATAAATTGTGTTCTTAAAGAATTTGTCTACATTGAACAACTAGTGGGTTTTCTTCTTGGTAATGATGAAATGATGTTTTTAATAATAAGGAAGGCTCTATATGGTTTAAAGTAGGCACCAAGATCATGATACTCTTTGGTGGATTATTATATAAGGAAGATTGAATTTAAAATAGGAGGAATTTGTTAAAATATCTTTGTAAATAATTCTCAGAACAATCAGTCATGGTTCTAGTGTATATAGATGATATTATATTTGGTGGAAGAAGGAAAGGATCAGTGGATAAATTTTCCAATCATATGAAATCATAATTTGAAATGTCTATGATTGGTGAACTCACATACTTCTTGGGTATACAAGTGATTCATAGGAAAGGATAAACTTTCATTTCTTAGGAAAATTATGTAAGAGAGTTGCTGAAGAAAATCAATATGCATGAATCTAAACCAATGTTGACCTTGATTGCGGTTGGAACTAAACTTGTAAAGCATGAGGAGGCGACTTCTGTAGATACCACCATATATAAGAGAATAATCGGAAGCCTAATATAATTAACTACAATATAGTGATATATTGTCTTTGCAACATGCTTAGTGGCCAGCTTTCAAAAAAATCCGAAGGAAGAACATATGGAAGTAGTTAAACAAATCATGAGGTACATTCAAGGTACTCACAAGTGTGGATTATACTTTGCTATAGGAAAATATAATGAAATATCAGTATTTTATTATTCTGATTGGTATGGAGATGTGGTGGATTTAAAATCCACAATTGGTGGAGCATTATTCATTGGTAAGAAATGTGTGGGCTGTTTGAGTAAGAAATAGAAAAGAACTTCTCTAAGCATTGTTGAAGCTGAGTATATCTATACTATAAATGCTTGCACTCAAATACTTTTTCTCAAGCAATAATTGATTGTTATTAGTGATGAGGTGAAATAGCCAATGTTTTTTCACTGTGATAATAAGAGTAAAATTCATCTTATGATGAATCGTGTTCAGAATTATTGTACGAAACACATTGAAATCAGATATAAATTCATTAAAAAAATGTGGAACAAGGAATGATTAAAATGGATCATGTTAGAATTGATGATCAAGTGGCTGACATACTAACCAATCCATTATCAGCATATGTTTTTTAGAAACATCGGTTGAACCATGGTGTTCAACCACCTCCCTGTGCATGAGGAGTTTCCGGTTTCTCCCCTCTCCTGAGTTTTTCTAATTGATTGAATCTGTTTTTGGAAGTATTATAGGTTTATAGGGGAGATATGATCTAGGTGGAGTGTGCTTAAAGATTTACCAGTCAAAATTTGATTCTTTGGGTTTATTGTCAATGGGGGGGAATGGAAAAATTCAATGATGATGAAATGTTTTTTCTAGTTGGTTACAAGAAGATAGAGAATATAGAAATTAAAAAATGTTATAATGTGGGAGAATGATGAGTTGCAAAAGGGAGAAAATGAGAATGGAGAAAACAATTTATTATTATGAGGAAACAATCAGAGTGGATCTTGGACATATTTAAGCATTCCAAGACACGAGAACTCAATTCATTCTCCTCTTGTTTTATACACTAAGATTTTATCATGTAGACTTAGAGTGTTGGATGATTTATTTCTTGCATATCAGGTTTTGATCGGGTCTAGTTCTTAATTGAATTTATCAGTAGATTGTCAACAAACCCAGAGGGGGAGATTATTAGAACCAATGCTGTTATTTGCTAGAAATAAAGTCCAGTTTGTGTTTGTTGTCAATCCACATTGGATTGATCAAGGATCTTGCAATTCAATTGAACTTACAGTACATGTCGAAGCAGGTGTTTAAGGTGGCACAATTTCCCAGTGTTTTCTAAATTTTTGGTCCTCAAAATCAAGAGTTTATCATTTTGGAAAAGGAAGAGTTTTAAAAAAGGAGGTGAACCGTGAACCACGTAGCGAGAATAGTTCATGGATCATAAAATATGGTACACAAAATGGTGAACTACGAACCACATAGTGAGAATAGTTTACAGAATGGAAAATAGTTCACGGTTAATAGTTATGGTTTGTGGGAAGGTTCATAGTATGCAGGTGGAAAATGGTCTGTGGGATGGCTTTTCATTGGTGAAACTGAGGTGGATATCGGTTCACAGAAGGATTTGGCCACCAAGAAGGAATAGTGGTGGTACACGGACTGTGTTGGGAAAATGGTTCATGGAAGATTCACATTATGCGATAAAGGCAGTGTCTATTGAAGATTTGATAAATCTATATTTCTCATATTATGCAGATCTATTTGTCTATATAAGGATAACTAATCCCTTCATTAGGGGTAGCACTAAGATTAAAAATCTAAGAAGAATTCAGAGAATTATATAAGTGGTTCACATGAATATAACCCCTCAATGGAGTCTTTGATTAGAAATCCAAAAGGAATTTAGTGAATTCCATAATAGTTTATAGAAGATGTTTTGTGGAAAACGGTTCACTGAAGATGGTTTGCGGAAGACAATTCGTAGAGTAGGATTGGTTCTGTAGGACGAGTTGGTATGTAGAGAAGAATCAGTACACAAACTCAGTTTGGCAAGGCAATGCACAGTCATGGTTTTTAGAGGTAGTACACAGAGGTGGTACGTAGAGAATTGTAGTACACAGAGGAAGAAGTCCAGTTTGTAGAGGAAAAGTTCGCAAATGAACAGTATGCAGAAAAGTAGATTACATCTGCATTGGAAAATGATACTTCAATTGAGATTTTTTCCATAGTTGAGGATACATTATTTATTTCTAACCCATTGAAGTGACCTTCAATTCGGTAAACTTAGTTTAGATTCTTCCCAATGTTGTGAGAAAGGGGGAGTCAACATAAGTGATATGAGGGATGCAATGTGTTATCCCTAAAAACATGTAAAGGTGGTGCGCTTGGCACATAGTGACTATAATAAAAAAATTAATCCAAAACTAGTTATGATTAGCAGACTTTGGTACGATTGAAAACCTATTTGTGTATGCTCCTTGAACTATCCCTTAGTAGTGGACCAAGTAAAATTGATGTGTGGTCCTTCTGGGTGTGAATGTTTAAAAAACTACACATTACCAACATACAAATTTAATAAGTTCCTACGAATGTGGGAACAAGATCTATCACATTAAAATAAAAATTTTACACCCTTATTCACCCCTCCCCTCTTAGGGTGTTTCGAGGTCCTTCACCCACCCCCTATCTAAGGGGAATCATATAGTAATTTAGGGAAATAAGGATTATATAGGAAGTCTCATTATTTTAAATATCAAATGGATAGAATGTGAAACACAATGGAGGTGTTGTACTTGTTCCAATGAGTAGCTTTAATTATGGTTTTGTTTTATCCATTGAATATTTAATTATGTTAAGATTTAAATTATCATAATATATTTTCCTCGTAATAACCAAAATCCCCTCTATCCTTCCTTCATCTATAACCACTTCACATGTGGCATAAATATCTTCATCAACTAAGTACCATATTAAATTATTTAAGTATTCAATAATAGCACATTGGAAATCATTTTTCATTCTAGGTAAAATTAAATTTAATATAAATGAATTTAGAGAAGAAGTACCTCCCTAGTTTATTTTTACTGACATGTATCCTTCTTCTTATATAGACTTAGGGAGAAGATTTTTTTACTAATCAATAAGGGGATCTACCTTCCCCTCAAAATAAATACCCTCCTATGTACTAACATCTAAATTATCCTCTTAAAACATATTTTAGGATGATTCTGGATAATTAAAACATAAAAAATCATTATAAATTTTTATTTTTGCAATATTAGAATAAAACGAGTCTAAATCAGAGTTACATCCCTCTGAAGTATCAATGGAGATCTCAATTTTCAAATGAAATACTAATGGTAATTCTCTTGTGGGAGTAGGTAGTGTATCATCAATACTTTCCTTAAAACATACTATATCAAGTGTGGCCTCATATTTATCCATATATTTCAAGAGATCGTTTGGCCTTCCTTGTTAAATTTAGGGAGGTTGGTTTATGTCTCTTCTTGGAAAAAATATTTCTTATAGGTATCTAATGTAACTTTTAATCCCTTCAATACCCCATATAAAGGTTGATTTATAACAACACTACTATTTATTAAACATTAATTCATAATTTATTATAGAAAATTTCACATAATAAAACCTGGAATATAGAGAAGTTTAGTGTATTCAGGAATTAGATACATTGTATAAAACATAAAATAGGTAATACATCATCTTGTAATGGATCAAGAGGCCTCTGAGTGGTGGATCCCCTTCTCTCTCGAGGTTTAGGGTTTCCTACATCGGCCTCATTCCCTCCCCTCCTCCGGCTTCTTGGTCAGCTCGGCGTCGACGTACCCTTCTTCGGCAGTTCCCGGTCGTCCCGCAGGTCGTCGCCATCACATCTCAGCGAGGGGTGAGTTTGGTTCTGGGTGGGTGGAGACACTTATTGGCTCTTGGCTTGGAGGCTACGGGCGGCGGCTTCTGTCATGAGTAGCTCGTCATCGGCCCTGGAGTGGCGCAGAGGGGGAGGGATCTGCTTGTTCTGATGTTTTCAGGTTTTCTGGAGGTTTGGAATCGGGTTGCTTCACCGGTGTTTCTGCGGCATCTCTGGTAGGCCCCTTCTACCTCATTGTGTATTTCTTTCTGTGGTTCGTCTGATCTGGAATCTAGTGTGGGTTCTTCCATGGTTTGATCGGTCCAGTTCCAGACCAGATTGGCATTGTTGGCTCGGTCTTCTTGGATCCCCTCATTAGAGACTCTCCCTTGAGGTGGTGTTGGATCTTCCAGTCCCAGGTGATGAAGAATCGGTTTCATGATCCCTAGATCATCTTCTTCGTTGGGCTGCTATGTATGAGGTTGGAGATGCCTAGTGGTTGTGGTGGGGTGATTCCAGCTTCGTCTTTGGCACCTGGTCTATGAGTTGCTGCTACTTGATGGTTGTTTCTCAAGTTGTTTCTGTTTAATTGGATCATTGACTGTGTGGGGATTGAGGGTTGGTTCTCATGATGCTTTTGGTTTTTGTCTTGAAGGCTGTGTAGGGTGTTTGTACAGGAGATTCAGGGTCCTGGTAGGCTGGGGGCCTCTACTTCTGGCTGGCTCATTTTGGTCTTCGAGCATGTGGGTTGGTGTTGCAGTTGGACTTGACCGCATGTAATATGACCAAAGGAGGATTTAGAGCTGGCGGTTCATCTTAGCAGAGATTTTCGGATTTGGTTGTTTGAGAGGGTATGGTGTCAGCCGTCGGATCCGGCATGTGCTTTGACACAGGACACTTGCCCATTGAACTGTCTAGCAAAGGTGGAGAGCTTTATTTCGATCATATACTGGGGTGGGGCAGCTCCATGTTTTTTCTCTGGTTTTTATCTCATTGACCTTCGGGTCTTGTAATGTCCTAAGTCCTTGATGTCTGGGTTCTCCCCTTATGCCCTTAAATGGGGGTTTTTTATAATAAAAATAAAAATTTGAAGGCCTTCGGGCCAAGAGATGGTAATACATCATCATTATTAAAAAACTTACTTAACATGATCATATTATTCCTTCATACTTAACACTGCATGGGATAACGTGGAGACATACATAATAAAGGGGTGATCTATAAAGCCTAGTTAGGGAATAAATAGGGAATAACACAAAAAAAGTAATACATTTTAGACATTAGTCATATCAATGGGGAATAAAATGTGAGATAATAATAAACATGAATAATGAGACATGATATAACATGATAATCACAAAGGAAACATGAGAAATATGGAAACAAATTAAAATATTGCATTATAAACATAGGCCAAGGATAATTTCCAAAACATCATTATAGAAAAATTACAATAAAATGATCTGGTTTACTGCCTATTCCAATATGAAATTTCATGAGACTAAACATTACCCAATGCATTGGAGAGATATATAATTTCATGCACACCCGTCACTTTCATTTCATTCTCATTCTTATGTTTTCCACATAGATCATACAAAATAAATTCATTCATCATCATATTTTATTCCACAATCAATGAGTTTGGAGTAAATACCAGTAAGTCCCCAATAAAATATGTATAAGTGCATAAATATTAATACCCTTGGTAGGAAATGGTTATGGGTATTCACTACACAATTGTATGGTATAGAAAATCATGGTGTAATTTCAAAAACATAGTAGGAGAATATAAATGTTCATAGAATGGATTAATGAGAGTGGAAGGGACTCTCATAATTTAGGCATTATAGGGGTAATAAGGGATATATGGAAGAATATATACCAACATTCAGAATTGGAGAAAAGGGACATAAGATAACGAAGATACATGAATAAAGAAAAGAAAGAAAAGAACCCTTACTAAATTCCGGCATGGTAACGATTGTACATACAGATTAATGGGAGTTATTACTGAGAGTGAAAGGGATATATAATCATTTAGAAACCAAATTTACACTATGTGGGATATGTAATAACATATTACAACATAAAAAAATAAAATTACAAAGTATAACATAAAAGAGGTTATTGAATAAAAGGAAGAGTTTAAGATCCCTTACCTTGAGAGTGTGACTACAAATGTTTGGGAGGGGATTCTTGATATATTGGGATAACCTTTGTAGGACTATATAAAGGTTTTTAAAGTGTAAGTAAAATATCCAAGTATTTTTAGTTAATAATAATGGGATCTTGTGTGGGTTTATATTGGAAATGAGTGGGTAATTCTTTATTATTTCTCAAACATTGGTTTTGGAATTAATATAATAAAATAACCAAAACCAAAACATTTACCATAGTTTTTTCACATTAATTCTTCTAAATGGGATTAGTTTTTATTATTTTATAAGCCCAAGATCCATACATAATGTTATAATACCATTGCTAATGTATAAGTGATTCATACTCTTAAAGAAATGATTTTAAACCCTTAAATATATTAATGGTTTTAGAGGATTCATAAATGCTTTATAAATTTATTAAAATATAAATAAAATAACATTATTTTAAATTGAAAACATATATTTTATCATGGATATCATTTATAGTATTTATTACATCACTTCGGATCATTTTGATGTCATAATACACACCATATATTTATATGATATTTAATTTTTACCTGAAACTTCAATTGTCTCATAAAATTATGAAAAAATAAATTTTGGATAATTTTTATGTTATGATCCCAAAAATAATATTCATTTTAACAAACTAATTTTATATGTGAATTTTCAATTTTTAATTAAGAATCAAAATTTATTGAGAAATTCTAAGTTTTTTAACAATAATAGTTTTCAAAACCTTATTAAAACTACATTTGACCTTGTAAAAATTATATGATAATTTATATTTAATTAGAATTATTTAATAATAATATTTTATTAAAATATTTTTTATTTCAAAAATCCATTAATTCATCAAAATAAACGCCTTAATTGAAATTGAATACTAATTAAAAATACAAGTTTTGTTTTATTTTATAAAAATCAGAATCATTTATAAAGTAATGATAAGAAGAATATATGGACATTATTCTATTAAAAATACAATATAAAAATTCATATTATCATGTTCTTGATAATTATCCCATTAATACACCAGAAAAATCCCTAAGGGTATAGTGTAAAACCATGAGAGTTTCATGAGGTGGTTTAACGTACATGGTTTTTGTCCATGATCTCAATGAACTTGAACTTATACCATAAAAGGTTTAGATCATGTTGAAGTTATTGGATATCGGCTTGGTATTGGTCATGGGTAAATCCTTGTGATTCTATCTTGCTTGGAATCTCTGATAAATGTGCTTCATAGGGTTTGATCCTAATGGCTGAGTCCATCACTTCCTTTTTTTTCACCTAGATTTGTTAAAAACCTATAATTATACTAATCATGTAATTTCTATTCAACAAATATATTTTTAAGGGTAATGATTCTTAGTGGTCTTTTAAATCTGATAGGATATAATAAAAACAAATAAGTTCATGTGTTTTCTATATCCATAATATATAATAATAAATTTTATTAAAAACACAGGGTAATTTTATTTATAAAAACTTAGTTCATCATAGGATTAGGTGTTGGAATATCCTTTAGAAAATCACAAATAATAGGCCATATATTATTTTTCACATATTCTTCAATTTCCTAGATTTCCACTTCTCCTTAAAAAAGGAATTTTATTTCTTCCTCCATATCTTTTTCTCTAATCTACTCTGGGAGGGATTGATTGATATGAGACAACCTATCCATCATCTCTTTCTTTTCTATATCAGTGAAATCTTCTTCCTTCTCCTCAGACAATTCATACATGATTGTACTGTATTCATGTCAGTATAAGGGAAATAAGTACTAATTATTGAATCCATGGCTTCCTTACCATTTATAATGGTTATGCATTGGTTGTTGTGAGTATTAGTGATTCCAAAAGTGTGCTCAAGTGTCACATTCTTCCTCCTTCACTTGGATAATTGAATCATGAGTATAATAATTTAGTGTTAGATCTTTAGAAATTATTTTATATTTCACCAAGTGTTTAATTATATTAGACAGATATATTTAAAAATCATTTATACTGAGAAGATTTTTTTCAAAAAATATAAGACTAAAATGAAAGAAAAGAAAATGAAAACTGTTTACAAAGTGAGAAGATATAGTGAATAAATATTAGATCCCCAAAAATGAAAAAAAAATTGACATGCTTCTTTCCATGGGGATTTAAAATAGATAATAAAATTCCCCTATGAATAGTTTGGGATATTAAATAGGTTTTTACTCAAGAATCCAAGCCTAATAACTTATTAACCTTATCGTTTATTAATATTTTTTGTCTTTTAATGATAATTAAGTAGGATATCATGGAAGATATAAATAAATTAAATTAAAATATATGTGAGAAAGAAAGGAATTCCCCCCTTATCTTGACCATGTATTATTTTGTTATCAATAATTTAAAGTTAACCATCATTTTATAGTCCATTCTATATAATTCATGGAACACCTCCCCCTAATTAATTTTTGTAATTTTATGCACTTCGAAAACCTCATAAGCACATAAAAATTTACCTTCCCCGTTATATTATGTATTGAACATATCAGGTCCATTGAAACACCAACACTATCCACCTAATCCCAGTATACATCATTCAATCCTTGATCCACACCAACACATCATAATTGAGATGAACTGATTCATGGTAGGGAGATGTGATTGAATATGGGAAAGAATAAGACTAATAGAATGATATAAAGAGGTGGGAAAACCCATCACCAAACCACAAAACCATATTTTACCTACTTTATATGTAGTAAAATAGAATTAAAATTGATGAATAGGGATTTGGGAAACAATGAACCTCCCATGAGGATCACTCCCTTAGGTTAATTCTCCATAATCAAAGAGTCTAGAGATCATAATGGTAGAAATATAAAGATATAATCATGAAGAATATAAATTTATTTCTAATTAGAATTACTATATTATAAAAAATCTATAAAAATAAATTTCTATTATAATACCTCAGTGGGGAACCCCCTTAATAGAGGGATCCACCTATATTTATACACACTCATTCTCCCCAATCACCTTTATAAGTATCACTCCTGAATGAGAGTGCCTAGGAATATTTCATTCCTATATAATGGTTTCCACATGTACTATTTTATATTCATTCATTAAGATATAGTAGTCCTGGATTACTTTATCACCTCACATAATCGATCCCCTACCATCTTCAATAAGAATCCATTGAATGAATTTTTTTACTGGCTCGTGGTGTACTAGAAAAATTAATGTCTAGGTTATGTTTCTATTTGGGAAGGAATGGCTGAAGTGAGGTAGCTATAAATGGCTCATAAGAGATGATTTTTGTACATATAATCCTTTGAGGTTCAATGTATGTTATCTTTTAAGAACACATTTCAATGATACAAAATATCTTGGAGTGAGGATTTAATCTGACAAGAGCTTCAAAGGTGGTTGTTTATTCATAAATGGTACAAAATTTATTTTGACAAGGCTAGTGATTTTAATTTTATATGAGGTGAATTCATGGTCATTTTATCTGATTTGATTAGTGGGAACAAACATCTATCTTTTGTGATGTAGTTTTATTCTTTCACATGAAATTTTTTATCCTTACATTAGTGATGGTACATGATGATTCTTAAATAGGATATGGGTTCACTATAGTAATTAATAAGTGAGGGATATAACTTAATCATTCATACAAGCATCGTTGCATGAATAATTCATATGTCATCTCCCCCACCCACTCAATTTATTTATATACAATTAACTTGGACAAATGATTCTATCAAAAAACCCTTTAAGTAATTTATACATAATTCTTAACTTAATCCCACATAACACCACATCTATTAATCTTATGTAGACATTAAAAATGTTGTTTCAATATCACTCAAGGCATAAATTCTTTACCTTAATTCTACGTAACCACTCCTTTATCAATTTAATAGCACCCTAGTTCCTCTCCTTTGAATTTAATTTCTTGTAGATGTTAGGAAAACTCATTAATCATATTCCACAACACTTTTCACCTAAAAAACTTCAGTTTTTATAAAAATAAAATTTTGGATATAAAAATTAATTACATAAAATTGGTAAAATCAATTAGAATCTATATTTAGGCCATTTCTACAAAAAACTTATAAATTATTACTAAAACATAATTTTCTATAAAATCACATTTTTATATAATTTATGGGGATATAAATCATTTAATTATAGTGAATACATAATGAATTTTAGAGATTTTTAAGATATAAATTGATAATCACATTTAATTTTTACTAGTATAATATTTTATTTGTTACATTTCAACTTCACTGAGTAAACATACTCCCACTAGATTCTTAGCAACTATATTATCTTTATAATACCTTTATAATATATGGAAATTCTTTTTTTGAATGTTCCAGGCACAGCGGAAGCTCATGGGTGGATGTGCCCACTTGGCTTTTTGTCATTAACAATGATCAATCTGGGATCAATACAACGATAAACGCCAGTCTCCACGAATCAAATCACAGAAATAGACAAAGAAAAAGAAAGTCCCGGAACCAAAAATTAGGATTGTTATAGGTTGATTATAATTAATTTAATTAATTAACAAGAAGTAAATTTTGGATGTTCTTTCTTCGTTGATATTCTTGATCAAGTTCTGATGTGATTTTTCATTGTAGCGGTGATCCACACATGCACCCTGTATCTTTGGACATCGCCAAATGCATCTTCGGGTGCTAGCATGGAGAAACCTTTGCTTGCATTGGCAGCCTTAGATCATCTTGATCCAATGGAAGAGGATCTCTCTTGGTCTTGAGAGCGTTCTTGGAGGAAGAGGTTCTTTCGGCCTTGAAAGAAATCTCCAGAATTTTTGTGCACAAAGATTCTCATAGGAAAGGAGTTGGGGTTGTGAGGATATTTATAATCAGGTTTGAGGTTGTGAAGTTATGATAATAAATAAACGCATTACGCGTTTTATTTATTTCATTAACCCATTTTGAAAAACCCCATGTCGAGTCATTAATTCCTTGACATGCGCCCACACTGATTATAATAAATATCATTTAATAAAATGACATTATTTCCTCAAAATCCCAACTTGAAAAACTACACAGCGTGTAATCATAAATACACGACGTGCACTTGTTTTTCATTGAAAACTACACGGTATGTACATTCAATGTACACGGTGTGTATATATTGTTTTCATTTATTCATTTCATTTCCAAAATGAAAACTACACGGTGTGTAATCATTAATACATGGAGTGTACTTGTTTTCAAAATAAAACAACATGGTGTGTAATCATTAATACACAGCGTGTAATTGTTTTCATTTTATTATTCTTCCAACATTAAAACGATTTAGGCTTCCTTGAATAATTATTAAACCACGTACAGAAATAATCTTTATTCTACTTGAGATACTTGAATACACTTAGTGTGTGACCCTCTAGGCCTCTTTCTCATTTGCATTAGGCAGGCTTGCCTAAAGTCCAAGATTATTGTCTAGCAATGGGTCAAGGCACCCTAGAGAAAGAATTTGACACCACATTGATGTTTCAACTCATATTAACACTTACTCTGTAATTTAATCCCTTTGTCTCAATATCTCATCACGCAGGTTTCATGGCAGTGTCACAAACCTATGTGCTTGACTTGTCATTCTTTGACTTCCAGAAATAAACTTGTCGTGATACCATGGACATGGAATTTGTTCAACAGTTCTATTTCAATCAAAGGGCCAAGATATCAACTTCCATAAATGGAAGGTACAAATCCTTCCTCGACTTATCCATTAATAGCATGTCATTCGTGATGCACCCAATATACCCTACTTCCCGCCAACTGTCTTCGTGACGGTTTTCGTCATCAAATCTAAGTACGTGAGTCATGACATGAGTTAATGATAATCTTCCAGTCAAAGGACTATTACACACGCTCATGGATAGTAATATCCAATGACACCAAGACATGTGGAATTACTACTGGTAGTTATGTTCTCATAATCTCCTATCTTGGAGGGTACCAAGTGTGAACTCTATGAGAGAGAGTCTCGTCTTCTTATAAGTACTGGCACATGATGGTCTGTATACTATGTATCCTATCATAGTATGTCATCCAACTGTAGAAATTTATTTAAGAATATTGTTATAGCATTTCAAGGTTCACATCATAGCAGGGATCTTCCATGACCTTATCAATACAACAAATATTCCAGGATATTATTATATTATAGTCATGCAGAACAATGAACAATATATAATAAGAATACATTCATGTAATCAAGGTACAAAACAGTTGGTTCTCAGGACACCAACCCTAACAAACTCCCACTTGGACTAGATCCAACTGCCTATGACTTTTAGTCCGCTAGACCTCACATGATGATCATGTTTCTGCTAAGTCAAGGCTTTAGTAAAGGGTTCCACCATGTTGTCTTCCATATAAATACTGCTCACTGCAACTTTACCTCTCTGAGAAAAATCCCTCAAGAGATGATACTTCCAAAGTATGTGTTTTGTCTGCTGATGTGACCTTAGCTCTTTTTCAAGTGTCGTCACTGCAGTATTATCACAATAGAGTGTGATATGATATTTACTGCTAGGTACTACATCCAGATCTTGGACGAAGCTTCACATCCATACTACTTCTTTAGCTACCCCAGAAGCTATGATATACTCGAACTCTACTGTAGAATCTGCGACCACACCTTTCTTTGAGCTCTTCCAGCTCACTGCACCTCCATTCAAACTGGAGATGTATCCAGTCTGCAACTTCATGTCATCTTGATCAGTTTGAAAACTAGAATCTACATGTCCTCTGATGACTAGTTCCTCATCTCCTCCATAAACCAAGAATATATCCTTAGTATGCCTTAGATACTTAAGGATAGTCTTGACTGTCATCCAATAGCGGTCTCCTGGATCAGCTTGATATCTGCCTACCGCACTTAATGTGTAAGCAATATCTAGCCTTGTACATAGCATAGCATACATGACTGACCCAATCACAGAAGCGTAAGGGATCCTTGCCAATTTATTTCTTTCCTCGTGTGTCTGAGGACACATTTTCTTGGAAAGATGAATGTCATGTGACACTGGCAACAATCCCCTCTTGGACTGTTCTATACTGAATCTCTTCAGTATCTTATCAATGTATGTACTTTGACTTAGGCCCATCATTCTCTTGGATCTATCACGATGGATCTTGATCCAAATAATATATATTACCTCGCCCAAGTCTTTCATAGAGAAGAATTTATCCAACCATGCCTTAACTGACTGTAAGACAGGTACTTTTTTTCCAATTAGTAATATGTCATCAACATATACTATTAGGAAAACAACTACACTTCCACTAAACCATTTGTATACACAAGGCTCGCATTCATTCTTGATAAATCCAAATTCTGTTACGGCTTCATCAAAACGAATGTTCCATGACCTTGATGCTTGCTTTAATCTATAAATGGATTTATGCATCTTGCATACCTTGTTGGCATCCTTTGGAGTCATAAACCCTTCAGGTTGTGTCATGTAGACATCTTCTTAGAGGTTCCTATTAAGGAATGTTGTTTTGACATCCATTTTCCAAATTTCATAGTCATGGTAAGCGGTAATGACCCATAGGATTTCGATGGATTTTAGCATCGCAACCGGTGAAAAGGTTTTATCATAGTCAATTCCTTGATGCTGTCTAAAACCTTTTGCAACCATTTGTGCCTTATAGGTGCTGACTTGCCCCTACATATCCTGTTTCTTCTTGAATATACATTTATTACCAACAGGATTTACATAAACTGGAGGATCTACCAAAATCTAGAATGGTTTTGGAACATGGAATCCATTTCAGAATTCATGGATTCTTGACACTTGGCAGCCTCTATGCCTTCAACTACTTCCTTGTAGGTAAGAGGATCATCATTTTCAACCAATAATGAGTCACCATCTTTGGTGATAAGAAAACCATATCATTCTGGTTCTCTCACCTCTCTCGTGATTCTACGCAATTCTTGTGTCTCTGGAATAGATTATTCTTCCACAGGGCTTTGTGGAATCTATTCTTGTACCAACTCTTGTGTATCTTGAGCCTCAACTTCATCAAATTATATCTCTCTCCCACTATCTCTTTTTGATATGTGCTCCCTCTCAAGGAATATAGCATGTCTTGACACTATAACCTTTTTTTCTGGGGGGTTGTAAAGGTAATATCCTCTTGTTTCCTTGGGATATCCTATAAAGATACACTTTGTGACTTAGGGTGCAAGTTTGTTACATGAAGAGGCTTTAACAAATTCTTCACTACCCCACACATGTATATTCGATAACATGGATTTGCGTCCACTCTATAACTTGTATGGAATGCCATTTATCGATTTAGTTGGTACTTGGTTTAGTATGTGTGCTGTTTTTTGTAATTCATATCCCTAAAAGTATAATGGAAGACTCACATGACTCATCATTGATCTTACCATGTCCAACAGGGTGCGGTTCCTCCTTTCACTTACACCATTCCACTGAAGTGTATAAGGAGGAGTGAGTTGAGATAGAATCCCAAACTCCCGTAAGAAATCAATGATGTCCTGATTAATATATTCTCCTCCTCTGTCTGAGTGGAGTTTCTTAATCTTCTTACCAAGATAGTTCTAAACTTCATTCTTGTATTCTTTGAACCGATCAAAAGAATCTTACTTATACCTCATTAAGTAAATATATCCATATCTACTAAAATCATCAGTAAAAGTTATGAAGTACGAGAAACCACCCCTTGCTTCAACTGGAAATGGTCCACACACATCTGTGTGAACTAATTCTAGAATCTCTTTATCCCTTTCACCTTTCCCACTAAATGGGGCTTTGGTCATTTTGCCTTGTAGACACGCATGACATACACCAATTGGTTTTAGTTCGAAAGAATCTAAATACCCATCTTGATGTAATTTTGTCAAACATTTCTCATTGACATGACCAAGTCAGTGATGCCAAAGTTGGGTGTGGTATGAGTCATGTGAATTAACTTTGTCATCAATTTCAATTACTTGGTTTGTGTAGTCTAACACATAAAGGTCGTTATATAAATGTGGCATACCAAAAAAAATGTTATCTTTATAAAATTAGCAACATCCACTTCCAAACATTAAGATGAATCCATTAGTATCTAATCTGGATACTGAAATAATATTTTTGGTTACATAGGGTACATAATAACATCCTTTCAAAACCAAGATCATCCCAGTAGGCAATGTGAGGTGGTAGTCTCCGACAGCTACAGCAGCGAGTCTGGCTCTGTTGGCTGCTCGTAGGTCCACCTTACCTCATTCAATATTTCTGAATCTACTTGGTTCCTGTATTTGGATACATATGTGAGCACCAAAATTAGTATCTAACACCCAATTGGTAGAAACAGATATATTGCATTGGATAAAAAATGCACCTGAAGATTCCCCTTGCTTCCTTGGCTGGGTGCAGTTTTTCTTCCAGTGGCCTTTCTTTCCACATGCGAAACAAATATCCTCATATTCTCTTGCCTCCCCTTTGATCTTATTTTTATTGGAAGGCCTTAAATAAGCTTTGGGCTTAAATATCTTTACCTTCCCTTTCCTTTTATTCACCATGAGGACAGAAGGCTTTTCACGATTCATGTCATTGTCCACTTCGAGAATGATGATAAGAAGATCAGACAGAGACTTCTCAATGTTGTTCATGTTGAATTTCACAATAAAGTTTGAGAAGCTCTGGGGGAGTGATGCAAGAATGAGATCGGTACCAAGTTCTTCAGGGAGTTTAAAACCTAGAACCTCTAAGCGCTCAATGTATCCAATGATCTTGAATACATGAGGCCCGGCTGGGGCACCCTCTCTAAGATTGCTCTGGAATAGAGCCTTGGAGATATCAAACCTTTCATGTCTTTCTCTCTCCTGATATAGACCACGAAGGTGCTTGAGCATGATATAGGTGTCCATGTCTTCATGAGACTTCATGAGCTCACTAGACATTGATGATAGCATCAAACATTGAACTTCAAGTGCGTCATTCAAATTTTGATCATAGACCAGAAAATCTTCATCACTCGCCCCTTGGGTAGGCGAATCAAGAAGTGAGGACTCCAGCATGTAAAACTTTCGTTCATAGCATAGGATAAACCGAAGGCACCTAAACCATTCCTGAAAGTTACTATTTGTGAGGATATTGTCTTTTTCCAGAATTGATTGTAGAGAAAATGTGGTTGACGAGTTTTTCATATTGATTCTACAAATTAAAAGAGCATATTTATCAGTACCATTTGATTAAATTTTATGAAAAATAATAAATTTTTATTAAGTCTCCCACTATTTTATTAAGTCCCAATGACCCTCACCATTGAACTTGGAATGTCCAGTTGCTTTGAGATTCTAGTGGTAAGGATCCATATTCCCCTTCACATAACCCCAACAAGGGTTGGTCAAGCTATTTGAAGGTATTTAGGTAGGCAGGTCTTTTCCAACCTTGAGCTTATAGTTCCTTGATCTGTTGAGTGGACTCCCCAATCCTGAAATCCTGACTTGGATTTCCTCAACACTTTCCTCCATTTTACAACAAGTCCGGCAAGGGCTACTCCTCTTGATGTAAAATTTTTAAGTCAACCTGAAACTTTCATAAGAGCTTTCTTTATAAAAGTAAGTGTCCCAACAAGGGTTGTTCAAACAAATAGTTTTATTGAGTCTTTCCCTTAATCAAGTAACGGAAGGCTTGGTCTGACTTAATATGGTATTTGAGGGATTTTATTTTTTATGCGTAGTTTATCATTATCACATGCTTGTTAATATTAAGTGATGCTTTCTTAAGTGATTAACCATGTTCTAATAATTTTTAAGCATAGTCTAGTTTTTATTTTATTCCATCTTTTCAGGATTTTTTATTTCATTAATTATGTGATCGTGAAAACACATGCATAATAAATAAACCATGCAATCAGACAGAAATAAAATAAGATGGCATGATCATGAGCTTATATTGGTTAGCTTATCTAGCAGTTTGATAAGCTAACCCTAACCTAGGGAAAAACACCTTGAACCGATGGTTCGTGTTTTGCAGCTCCCACCTGTCCACATTTGTATCTTCTTGGGTTGGTTTCGCCTCAGCTTTGGGTTTTGAACCATCTCCTCTGGCTTGGGAGATCCTCCATTATATGGGGTTTACATTAAAGAAACCATGGGCACGAAGTCCCTACATTTTATTAGAAGAAGGCTCACAGGACAATGAATTTAAATTAAACAAATTTAAATGAAACCATACACACATACAAAGGGTCTTTGGTCTAGCTCATGATCATCCATAGCATGCAATGACATTTACGCATATTTAGCATTCAAATTCTTTTAATCGTTCTATTTATTCAAGATAAGTTGCGATTGAATTCAATTAATTATGTTATTATAATTAATAAATTCTTTATCTTAAATTTTTTTCCGAATTTCCTTGATATTCTTCTCATCCAAATTCCTTGTACAGGTCTTTGTACTTTTAGAGGAAACCTGGTGAAATTCCATTTTTGTAAAGTACATGACTTGTAGGATATATTACATGGCATGTTTTTTTCACCCTTTATTCAAAGTACATGTTGGGGGCTTTGGCGTGTTTTCTGTACTTTGGAAATTTTTTAGTACATGGAGTTTAGATTAATCTAACACGGAATGTACTTCCTTGTTACGCGGTTATTGTCCTGGAAATCCTGTGTATGCAGAACATGGCTTCTCCTTGTACACGGTTTTACTTGGGATAGATCGGACTACACGGAGTATTGATTCAACATACATGACGTGTATTCCAGTTCCACACACTGTTCATTCCTGGTCAACATGGTGTAATAAAACTCAGGTATACTCAATTTACACGGCATGGTTTTGTGGAACAGTACCGGTTCGTTGAACCTAAGTACACGACGTGCAGTTTTAATTACATGATGTGTATTCCCAGTTGTACAGACAGAAAGAGCGGCTCCTCCGGATGAGTTCATCATTTTTATTTTAATCAAAATTAAAATTAAAAGGTCGTTTCTGTGATGTGAATTGAGAAACAAAGGAGGAAGAATAGATCTTGTTCATTCAGTTTAATGGAACAATTTATCATGAATTGAATCAAATATAAATGCGTAAATTATCAATGAAAATTAAATAACTATAATCAATGTTTTAACCTCCCTCTGATACCAATTGAAGGTTCTGGGGCACAGCGGAAGCTAGTGGGTGGATGTGCCCACTTGGCTTTTTTTCATTAACAATGATCAATCCGGGATCAATACGATGATAAATGCCAGTCTCCACAGATCGAATCACAGAAATAGACAAAGAAAAGTAAAGTCCTGGAATCACAAAGTAGGATCGTTACAGGTTGATTATAATTAATTTAACTAATTAATAAGAAGTACCTTTTGGGTGTTCTTTCTTTGTTGATATTCTTGATCATGTTCTGATGTGATTTTTCATTGCATCGTAGAAGCCAAGTGTAGACTTCCTCTAGCGGTGATCCACACGTGCACCTCGTATCTCTGGATGTCGCCAAAGGTGTCTCTGGGTGCTAGTGTGGAGAAACCTTTTCTTGCGTTGTATACCTTAGATCGTATTGATCCTATGGAAGAGGATCTCTCTCGGTCTTGAGAGCATTCTTGGAGTAAGTGGTTCTTTCGGCCTTGAAAGAATTCTCCAGAATTATTGTGCACAATGATTCTCATAGGAAAGGAGTTGGGGTTGTGAGGATATTTATAATCGGGTTTGAGGTTGTGAAGTTATGACAATAAATAAACGCGTTACACATTTTATTTATTTCATTAACCTTTTTTGAAAAACCCTATGTCGAGTCATTAATTCCTTGACATGCGCCCACACTGATTATAATAAATATCATTTAATAAAATGCCATTATTTCCTCAAAATCCCGACTGGAAAAACTACACGGCCTGTAATCATGAATACACGGCGTGTACTTGTTTTTCATTGAAAACTACACGGCATGTACATTCAATGCACATGGCATGCATATCTTGTTTTCATTTATTCATTTACTTTCCAAAATAAAAACTACATGGCATGTAATCATTAATACACGGTTTTTACTTATTTTCAAAATAAAATTACACGGAATGTAATCATTAATACACGGCGTGTACTTGTTTTCATTTTATTCTTCTTCCAAAATTTAAAACTATTTAGGCTTACTTGAAGAATTATTAAACCAAGTACAGGAATAATATTTATTCTACTTGAGATACTTGAATACACTTTGTATGTGACCCTATAGGCCTCTTTCTCATTGGCATTAGATGGGATTGCCTAAAGTCCAAGATTACTATCTATAAATAGGTCAAGACACCCAAGAGAAAGAAGTTGATGCTGCATTGACGTGTCACCTCATACGAATGCTTAATGTGTAATTTAATCCCTTTGTCTCGATATCTCATCAAGCAGGTTTCATGGTAGTGTCACAAACCTATGTGCTTGATCTTTCATTCTTTGACTTCCAGAAATAAACTCATCGTGACACCATGGACATGGAATTTGTTCGACAGTTCTATTTCAATCGAAGGGCTGAGATATCAACTTCCATAAATGTAAGAGACAAATCCTTCCTTGAATTATCCATTAACAACATGTCATTCATGACGCACCCAACATACCCTACTTCCCACCAACTGTATTCATGCCGGTTTTTGTCAGAAAATCTAAGTGCGCGAGTCATGACATGAGTTAATGATAATCTTCCAGTCTAAATACCATTACACATGCTCGTACATAGTAATATCTGATGACACCAAGACATTCGGAATTACTACTGGCGGTTATATTCTCATAATCTCTTATCTTGGAGGTTACCAAGTGTGAACTCCATGAGAGATAGTCTCATCTTCTTACAAGTACTCGCACATGACGGTATGTATACTATGTGTCCAATCATAGTATGTCATCCAACCGTAGAACTTTATTTAAGAATATTGTTATAGCATTTCAAGGTTCTCATCATAGTGGGGATCTTCCATGATGTTATCAATGCAACAAATATTCCAGGACATTATTATATTATAGTCATGCACAACAATGAACAATATATAATAAGTGTACATTCATGTAATCAAAGTACAAAACAGTTGGTTCTCAGGACACCAACCCTAACATTTTTGTTATAAATAACACTTATTTCCTATTAAATTTTATATTTAACAAAATAATCTAATATACTCATAGTATATATGGATTTCTATGTGTTTAAAGAATAATTCTAATAATAATACTTTATTAATTAAAATATGACACTTAAGGTGGTGAGAATAATCTCCATTTATATTTTAACTTGAATAAAATTATTTTTACCCAGATAAAATTATTTTATCCTCATCTCTTTATTAAAACATGTTATAGAATCTAATGACTCGTAATCCATGTGTATTAAAATATTATCTCATTCATATTGATAAAAAATACTTTATTTATAAATAATGATATACTTTTCACAATACACATTATTTTATAAAATTTATCCACAAGAGTCTTAAATTAATCTTTTGAATCCAACTCCTTGATATAGAAACTTTGTCTTCAAAATTTGATTGAAAAAGTATAAACTATAACCTTCACTTTTTCTTTAATTTTAAACACATATAAATATTAAAAAAATGTTAAATGTTTTCTTTGTATCATATAACATTAAAAAATATAATAATTGAATTATATAACATTAATATCTGACACGGACTCTCGATAGAGTTTCTTACACACCTTCAGGTAACATGGAAAGTTCATAATCTAATGACCGCATTCTCCGTAATGGAATCACTTCCCTCCTTCATTGTCATCAATTTTGATGGCAGCGTGGACTCTCCACAACTTATCTTCTTTTCATTCTATCCAAAATCTTTACCCATTATTTTTTACCATTCTCATAGAACACAAGACTATACCTACCATGTATTTTTCATGAATCTTTAATATATTGAGGATATCGGGTAAAATTTTATTGAACTCATTCATATTTTAATACATAATAAATCATTAGAATCATTCCAATAGTGATTGTGGAATAATATTTTGGGAAAATCCATCCTGAGAGGTGATCCTATTCAATCTAATACATTGATGTACCCAATCATATTTAGTACTTGAGTGGGGAGAAAAGAACTATAATCTATATTACATCGAAAAATCACTTTCAAAACCGTATATCTACCATGTATAGATTGTTCTTTATAGAGATTATTTAGATTTTATATCATACAAAAAATATATATTCTCATGTTCCTTTTGAATATTTTGATCCATTAAAATAATAATCAAACTAGATATTTCAAGTGAATATTTACTATTCTTACTATCAGCGTATTTCTTTTCTTGATTAGCTTTATTAGTAGACGTTTTATCTTGAAGTTTTTTCACCAAAACATAAAACATTCCTTCTTTCTTGAGAACAATTCTCAAGTTCCTATACAAATATAGAAAAAAAAATCCATTAAGTATTTTATTTTTTAGGATTGATCTCAAATTATGAATTGAGTCTGGTTATTTCATTTTATCTATAATGGAATATTTTATCAAATGAGTATCATGTTTTATATTTAATTATATTTATTTATTTTAATATGATCTCAATAAAATTATAACCCCTTTTAAACCCATAATCTCCATTAGTAAACCAAGATCAATATCTCACTAACTAATTATTTCACTTTGATATTCCTCTCACCACTTAGTTACTTAGGTATATCATCATGTCTATCATATCATATATTACTCTTAGATGGTTGGGTGGAAAAATATTTTCTTGATTCATCATATAAATAAACTCAAAACTATTACTATAGTTTCCTTATCAATAGTTTCTCAAGTAAGTTTACACTAAAAAATAGATTTTTTTTGGAAAATAGCCATTATTATCACCTCATTACTTTCTTTCATTACACAATATAATCCAAGGGTACCCTGTTTTAGCAAAACCTACTCATTTGGTTGATCAAGTTATTGATTATTTTTTCCCTTGTAAGGAAACCAAAAATTACTATTTTATGGGATTTAATCTCACCATATTATTTCATGTTATTTCATTTATATATTCATGCTTATAATTATTTATTTTTTAATACATATTCCTTTCACCAAATCAATATATTCAAACCATATTGATGTGTATGGATTTATAAAACCCATAACTTATATTTCTAACTAAAATTAAAATCTAAAAATATTTACACATATCCAAATCAAACCCATGAATGACTTACAAGAAAAAAATTAATCTAAACACTTAGAGTCATATAAAACCAATAATCCCCAAAAGAGTAATCAAGGAGGTATAGGTAGTCATCCCTTACTTTTCTAGATAGAGTCTAATCTCACAATCTTTCCAAGGGTATGAACCAAAGTCCTTATACCCATGGTTATTTACTCAAGGGTGAATTTAATTCAATTACAATTATAACACCTAATATGTATAAATTATAATTAATTTCTTAATTTAAGCTCATAACCCTATACAAACCAAATTCATGGTTGAGGAAAACTAAATCAATTATCATACCCAGCATGTATGTCCTTAAATACATGTATAATAATTCAAAGAAGTAGCTTAAATATTTTTAAACTAAATAATAAATCTCAATTCATAATATAAAATTTATATTCATGAATAATAAATCTAGGAATAATAATAAATAAATAAACAATTAAAAAATTTATACCTTAGATAAAGAGTTATGAACAATCCACAAATAAAACAAATTATAAATACTTTATAATTTAGTCATGGATAAAGATGAACAAATATTTTTTATCTAATATGAAATTTTCAGAGTGTCATTCAAAAAATTTAATACAAAATCCTCCATAATCAAAAATTTGATATACTCTATGTCAAATTTTATTATCAAATAATTAAAATTTTATATTTTATCTAAACACTTTACATAAATTTAGTGTCATATACTTTTTCAACTAAGCTTACTAATATTAACATTTTATATTTAAATTTTTGATATAATAATAAATTTAAGATAAACTTTTATATTTCACCATATATTAACCCTGTAGATCCACTTAAAACCTATATAATTTTGACCTAATAGTTTGGAAAATGATTTGGTGAATTTTAACAAAAATAAAAAATTTCTTTAAAATTCAACTAAAATGGATTGGCATAATAGAAATTATGTATAGGGTTTTAGTTAAATAGTTTCACTATTAACCTTGTAATTTTCTATTCCATTTTTTGAAGATTTCGTTCCACATAGCCAAGCTATTTTGCAAAAATCCATTTTCATGGAAAATCTGTTATGAGGTGAAATCATTTCACCTGGATAAGGAATTTTTATAAAAGCAGTTTTTCCCATGATATTTTTCTCATACTATTAATTTTTTGAAGGAAATAAATAATCTCAAAATGTTTTATAAGATCTAATATATTGTGTTTTATAACACCCTATGTTTTTAAAAAAGAACACTATGTTCGATAGGGTATACGACATGCAACACCGAGCTTAAACAGCCTACGAAATATATTATTTAAATATGATCATTATAACCTAGAAATATAATTATAAGGTTTTAATAGGATTATAATATTTATTAAATATATATAAAGTTCCTAATAAATAAAAAATCTATTTAAAATAATCACTCAATTTTTTGTAAAGTCAATTTCTTCTTAAAAAACATTTTCGTCAAAAATGATTTTTATTGCCCATTATGAGAAAATAATAGAATTAATTCTTAACAGTTTTATAGAATTTATTTTATAAAATAAAATTTATTTTTTAAATCATAATATCAAAATTATTATAGGTTGAAATTTTTGTATTTTTTTGAAAAGGGTGATTTTTCAGTGAACAGTGAGAATACCGATTTTTTAAAACTATCATTTTTTTCAACAAATTAATTAATTTAAGAGTACTATTATGATTTAAATTTTATTTAAAATAAAAATTAATATTATTTAGTTATATTTAATCAAATTATTACATTTAAAACATATATATTTTAGATATTAGTTAATGTTTATTTTTAAGCTTAAAAGTGAATTTTTCTCAAAACTATTTTGACTGAATAATGTTCCTCAATTTTAATTAATGAAACTAACCACTAATAAAGAAATATTTAAATTAAATTTATTTATTATATACCTAAATATATTAATTTAAATCCATATAATTATTTTCACTAATCATATAGTTAATGTAAGATCATCTTATGCTTGAAAAATACATCTCTTGAAAACTAGTGTTTTGGCACTATTAGCAGGTTCATGTTTAAATTAAAATTATAAAATTATATAAATTTAATTTGGTAAAATTAATTCTATATTTGGAATAAAAATAATAAATATTATTTAATAAGTTCAACTATATGTTTGTTCATAATGAATGGTGATAATGGTAAAAAAATTAATTATCGCAGTTAAGTTTAAAACAGGTTTACCGAGGGGGTTAAACAAAAAGATAAGGCTATGTTTTCCAATTAAACTTGTCAAAATTCTATTCTATTTACATATTTAGGATATATATTAAACCACATTTTAATATAATGTCATTTAGAAGCATTTTTGTTGGGAATTACTATCATTTTTTATTCTTTTGGGAAATTTCCAAGTTGTTTCCAAGAAGGTCCCCTTCCCAACTTATAAATGGGTTCCTCCTCCATTCACATATTCATACCTAAAAATCAATATATCTAGATCAAATACTACAAAAATAACTCTCAAATATACTCATATATATTGTATAGCTACTTGTCTTCCCAAAATCCCAACCCTGTGGTTCTTAATTAGAGATCCAAATGAGGTTCTTCTAAGTGGAGGTAATTATCTTCATTGGATCTTTATTTTTATTTATTCTTTTATGAACATCATTTATGTCTTAAAAATTAAAATATAATAAAACCAGTATATTAAATATACTGAGATTTTATTATTTTAATGTCATAATATTTATCCATCTCGTTCTCATTCAAATGTGAAACAAATCCATTGCTTGTGTGTATGATGGACTACCGCCTCATGATCCAATGTAGTTTTTTCATCACAAAATCATATGTATAGTAATGATGATGGAAAAATTAATATATGTGATACTTATGAAAAGATATTTATTATATAAAATTAATATATCATCTACTTACTAACCATTTCATCCATTAAGGTAACGATAACGTCGTTTGTGCGTACGTATGGCCTACCGTCTCCATGAAGTGATGTGATTCAACATCCATGAAAAACATTAAAGAATGAATCTAAAAATTTATTTAATAAAAAATATTATATTTATAAAATTAATATCATTTTTTAGATTATGTAACTATATCCTATGCTCAATAATATGAACTTTCACGATGAAACTTGCATGAGAAAACAAATTAGATAATAATGAAAATAATGAAATAATATTAACAAACATGTGATAAGATGTTATAATAAGATCATATATGATATAATAAATATTATAATGGTTCTTTTATAAATTAATATCATGAATAAAACGATTTTATTGTAGGTTAAATCATATTTAAGTAAAGGGAAGCATGAGATAAGGGATTCTCTCTCAATTTCCCTTCATTGAGGTATATTTTATTATTAGGATCCTAATTTATTTTATATGGTGTATAAACCTACCATTATACTTATTATATCAAGGATTCATCATAAATAATTTTATTTTATGTTTAAATTAAAATTATTTCATCCAAGGGTATTTTACTTGAATGTCACCATGTGGTATGTATTTCATAACTCAGTTTGTTTTCATTGGGTAATATGTATTTTTCATTGTATTTGATATTATAATATTATATTTGTAATTAATTTTGATAATTTTAAAAATTATTTAAAATTTTAATAATGTGTAATTACATTTTATACACATAATAAATTCATTGATTAGTTCTCACTTCAACGGTATGATATTTGTAAGAGATTCCATATTAATTTCCACTCCCTTGAGACATATTTAGTATTATGCGCCTATTTATTTTTATGAGGCTCAAATAATACCCCTTTTATATGTTATATCATTAATAAATTTTCATTCATGGAAATTAATGATTCATTTTAATTTATTTCTTTCATTGGATTATGATTCAAATTTTACCAAAGTTGTAAGGGTTTATTTCACAATCTCATCATTATTTGATATTGTTATGTTTATGTCTCCCCTAGGAGTATTATTTTATTTTTCTATGTCAAACCCAATATATTTTTTATCATATAGTTATTTATGAAAATTATTTTTTTTCATTTCATTTTTCTCTTTTAAATACTCAAGGGGCTAAAAGAATGTTTTTAAGGGAAATTGACATTGTTTTACTACTCGATGGGGTATATTTTAATTTAATATTTATAATTTAGCAAATGGTTTCACAAAAGTAATTTTTATTTATTAATTTTTTATTGAATAAATTTATTCCCGTGTATTAAATTTTAAAAAATTTCTTTAAAGGGGTCTTCTTATTGTTTGCCAAACTAGGTAATTTTTTAACATTGTATTAAAAATATAACAAGAATATTTGTTTTAATATACTTGTTATAAACAATATTTTACCACTATCAGGAAATATTATTAATTTTAAGCTTAATTTACATATTTTCAAGGTTCATTTTATAGAAAAAAAAAATCCCTTCTATTTTGGAAGTATTTAGTTTTTAAAAGTGATTTTAAAAGTTAAAAAAGGTATTTTCTTTAACAATGTTTTTAATGAACTTTTATGGTATTTATATTCATCAATGATAATAATCATTTATTTTACTTATAATAAAATCTAAATATTTTGTAATGATACCATCCCTATTCTTTCTCTGGGTATTTTATGATATATTTGAACAAGGAAAGTATAGACATTCACTTTCTTGATTAAATTTTTAGTAATTAACTTTCTCGTAAAACATTAATTTTTTATGATCATTAAAATTTTCATTAACATTAAATATAAATATTCTATGTATCGTGGATATGATTATTTCCTAAACCATATACCATATCTTTATATGGTACTTTACTTTTAAAGCTATTTTATTTACTAGAGAGTTATTTATAATTCATATTCCTTACTCAATACAGATATTTTTTGATAATGTATATTTTTCATGAATTAAATAGATCATTCAATATTTGATGAATACATTAGAAATGCAGTGATGGGTGGGGTCTGAAATTATATATCCCCTTAATGTAAAAACATATCTCATGAAACAAATTTGTAACCTATAATTAAATAGCTCTTTACCCATTATATTAAATTGTTTTGGTGCAAGGTCGTGATGGTATAGATATCATAATGTTGGAGATCATGATTTCCAATATTAATCATTTCCTTCATTGGGAATTCATTTATAATTTTACATAAGATCAATTCATTGATTCAAACCATGTATTAGATTTAAGAACGTGTGATTATTAATATTGAATTATTTTATCATAATTTATTCCTGACATATTATTCTCCATTCCTATGTTATTGATTAAATGGAATGTGGTTTTAGTTATTTACCTTTCCATATTATTTATGCCTTATTGATTCATGATAGCTTCCATTGTTCATAACCCTTACTGAGAACCTGAGCACACCCTTTATTTTTTTTCTTTCCCTTGGATATAAAGATTGAATCTTTAAATGAGTCCAAGGATTCAGAATATTTACTTTCGCTATATTGTAATTTATGTTTTCCAATTTAATGTGAGACTCAAGTATGTATAAAGTTTACCAACATTACTAAACTATTTATTTCATTGGTATGTGATCACATATATCTTATGTTAAAGTAGTAAAGTAACCATCGCCTCTCAGCTACTTGGGTCGGTGTCTTTATATAGTCTATCATCATTGTAGATGTCACTATGCCATAATGATTAGATAACCATGACATAGTTAAGTTGAAAAAAATAAATATTTCTTAATGATATTCCATCTCCAACAATAATGTTAATTTCACATAAAATGTTTCATGGTCTATGGAAACTAAAGAACTAAAACAAGTGTTTCAACATCAATTATTCTAAGGTCTAGAAAAATGAATTAAAGACATGAATTTTGTAATAGGCTATGACACGAACCATGAAAAACTCATTTTAAATTTTCTTTATCCTTTTGAATAATCAATTAAAACATAATAAAGATGTCTCTAATAAGACCAAATGGTTTTAGAGGGTATAACTATTATAAAAATGTAGAGTTAATTAAACAAAAAAATATAAAACCATAATATCTTCCATATGTTTTGGATTTATTAAAATCATGAATATAGAATGGTGTACCTTTATCTTTTGATCTGTATCATCCATACATGTTTTGTGTGGATTAAGAAACTATAAAACCCTATCCTACTAATATTTCCATGGGTTTCTTGAATATCCCAATGATCTAGATGAATTTACCTCGATCAATAGTTTTCTATATCCTTTGGTTAAAGGATATTGAGAAATTAAATATCAATAATCTCACTCTTGGGGAGTTTTAATAGTTTCTTAGAATAAAATAAAGTGCAAAAACCATATCAGGATTGAAATACCTTTAAATATACCTCATGAACTCAAATTCATATCGATAAGATCATGATATGTTTCATTAATGTATCTAAATGTTACAACTATTCTAATACCTTCTCAATACTCATAATGAATATATTTATGTTTAAAAATTTCATGTACAATGTTAAAACTTTCCAATTTATTCATATAAAGATTAAAAAATGTGTGTGATAGAATTTGGGATGGATATATGCAAGAATAATCTCATTATTTCATAATAAAATAATCACAATGTAACACACCATGACATATTGACTTTCATGATGTTGTGGAGCATCTTAGAACAAACTATGAAATATTCAATTTCAATAGGTCATGGTTTATATTCTAAATTAATATTTCCATAAAACATATTCTATAATAATAATTGAGGTTACTATGATTTATTTTGGAAATTGTGTGTTGTTAAAAAATAATGTTTTCTTAAAGTTTCATGATTTTATTTTAGGTATTATGTTTGATTACGGTCAACTAGTTTAATAAAAAAAATAATTTTTTTAATATTTTTAACTTAAGGAAATTTACTAGTTTCCCTTTATTTAGTAAATAACATTTTGGTTAAAGTTTTTTTAGATGTATTGGATTTTTCGGTATAGAATAGTTTGAAATCATTTAATTTTTTTTTAAAAGTATTATATTCGGTATCAGTTCATTTTTAAATATATTTATTTTTGAATGGTTTTATTTCATTATTTTTTTATGAGCATTAATTTTAATGTATGTTTTTGTTTAGTTAGACAATTTCTCTTGGTTAAACTTAACTGACTATCAAAAAATATTTTTAATAATTATTTTTAATAAAAAAAATTATTAAATTGGGTTTTAACAAGAAGTATTAGTGATTTAAGCATATAATTTGGTTGATTTAATTATTATTTGTGAGTTAAATATTTTTTAATAATATATTTTTTAAAATATGGAATAATTATTTTATTTTATTGATGTTACTATATGTTCATCTATGAGAATTTAACATAGCTATGTGGCGAGTTATTTAATTATCTTAAATTTTGGGTGATAAATATAAAATAAGGGTATATTTGATCTATAAATATGTTTTGATTAGTTATGAGTAATGAATTATTATATTATATGTAACTTGTTTAGTTTAATTAAATTTCTAGTGTGTTAGTTATTTATTTTATTATTTTATTCCTTTAAATATTATAATATAATATAATTTAATTTAATTAACATATTATTCATAGAATAAAAACTCAAAGGAATGTAAACTGTTAATTTTGAATGGATTTCACATTATGTATTGGCATACCAATATAACAACATAAAGAACAATATACGTGGGATTTTATGATAAAGTATGAATTTACTTATTAAAAATTGAGTTATAATGGTTGTCTTTACTAGTTAATTGGATAATCTTGACCATTGTTATTTTATTTAGAAACTGATTTTTTAACTATAATGTGTATGTTTTGAGTTTCATATTTTCTTGATAATTTTATTTACTTTATGATATGATTATTTTTGTTATATCTTTGTGATTAAGTTCTAATATTATGCATTAGGTGAATAGAATGTTTATTTTATGTAATGGAAATAGAGATATGTAACATGATTGTTTTGGATCATAGAGTTGAATAATTTGTTGCTTCATTACTACATTGATTTTTTTAAATATTTCCCTTATACCATGTAGCCTGAATAAGTAATAATTAATTGAAAAACATTTAATATTCGGTTAAAATTTTCAACGTAGGTGATATGGTGGCTCTGTTATATGATTTTAATGGTGTTATGAAGAATTTAGTATGTTTGTTTATATCACTTTTTCTTAATGATATATTTTGAAAAATTATTTTTTTTTATTATGATAAGTGATTGTTTGATCCAATTCTTCATCAATTATTACCTCGTAGCTTTAGAAGTTTCCAATCTCGTATTTTGATTTTATGAGTCTCTAATTTTGTGCAATTTTCATTTCTCTTTTGTTGAATATCAATAGTGTTCAAGGTTAGTTAAAAAATGTATCCTTGGTTGTTGTTATTTTCCATATAAAATGTATTAAGTTGCTTATTGAGGATGAAAATCCAAATTATTTTAGATTTTATAATGAATCTCTCCATATGAATTATTATTTTCTCTTAATTTATAATTTATTCTATGTATTATCAGTGTAATGATAGTATTTGGTGGAGGGGATAATGAAAGAAAGGGGGAAGAAATAGAGTTTTTATTTCATTTTAGGGAGTGAATATGTTTCTTTTTATATGGGTACCAAGTATCTGGTGGTTTTTGGTCGCCTATATTGGCTATGATTTTAGCCACTAATTATCTAGTGTCCTTGTATTGAGTACCCAGTAGACTGATGAGATGCTTTATTAAAAGTGAGGGTACATTGGTATTTTCACCTTAAAATTTAATCCCAAAACCCATCTGTATCAGCACATATTCTCATTTAAACTATTCCTCTCTCCCTTATATTCTTTCTCTCTCTCTCTCTCTCACTTTCATCATCTCTAAGAAAACCATGTTTAATTTTTGTTTGAATCGCATCCAAATTGCCATGGGAGATCATATATTAAAACACATAGACAGGGGATTCCTCTAATTTTTATTCCACATATTTCCCTTAAAGATATAATGTTTAATATCTAAATATTACTTTATTTTTTATTATAAATACATCTCTTAATTTTGGGATTTCTTCTATAATGTTATATGAGTTAATCATTAGTGAATCAAAGGTATTTCCATCATTTACCTTTCTTTATTTCTCCTAGTTATAGAAAATTGTTTTAAATAACTAATAAATATTTTCCTAGGTTATTTTAATCTCTCATATGGGGGAATATCTTCATCCTTTGTGATTTTAAATAATATTGTGTATGGTTTCTAAAGAACCCATTAAATTAGTGATGGTTTTGTATTTGTTTTCAACTGTAAATGTGATGATTGTTGTGTTATTCTTTAAGATATAAAAGGAATGTGTTAATTGAATATAGAGATGACTCGGTGTATATAAAAATATGATTTTAATAAATAACATGAATTTAAGTCCATGAAATATTCATATCATTACAATAAGAGAATGAGAAGTTTTATTTGAGTAAAGGGAATGAAAAATATATTTCGTAATGAAATTATTTTTTAGCCAACACTTTTACATGGAAATTATTAAAAATTAGGCCAACCATACAAGATGAATATATTTATCAATCTAAAACATATTGGAGGATACCTCAACCATATAGGATATCTAGTTCACAAACCTTTGTAGTGACAGATCATGACATGAGTGAAGCCCTGCTCAGAAAAGAATAGTGGGCATGCATAGCATTCATGGTGTGCACATGATGGTGTAAAAAGGGGTGGGTGAGTGTGGAATATCTCATATGTGGTTTCAGTAGTGTATCTAGGTGTTGACCTCATTTTTGTATTGAAAGGTGAAAGAAAGGATGAGTATTATTTCGCACATACAGAATGAGTGTGTTTCTAATAAGTAATAAATCAATGTTGGGTACTATATCTTTGATTTATAAAGACATATAAAAATACTACACTATCCAATCTATTATATCTAATCCATTTTATTGAGGATATTTCATATTCAACCTCTCATTTTAATAAATTCTTCTATGCTGATGGAAAAGCTCATCAACATGATGCATTTCAATCACCATCCATCTCTATTGTCTGTGATGAAGGAATCAAGGCATTGGATTGTTTTCAAGGATATTCATGAAATATTCATATTAAATTCATAAAAATAATATGGTTTTATTATAAATTATCATTCCAATAATTCATCACATGAATAATCATTTATCACATGATTCCATCACATATATCTTTAGTATATCATGAATAAGAGTGTATATGTGAAGATTCCATCATGGAAAATATCTATTTCATATAGACTTCAATATTTCATTTTTTTTTATGAGATAATAAGGTAATTATAGTGTCATGTATTAAGAGGGTGAGAAAAAGATGTGGTGAACACATCTCTTTTTAGATTTGATGCAATGAACTATTATCTGTGAATTTTGGTGCTCAAGGTTAGTTGAAGTTCTCTATAAATACCATTTATTATCTCATTTACCTCTGTATTTGTTTGGAAAAACTTTTAAATAGAGAGATTTGAGATATGTAATATGGTCTTGATAAGATCTACATTCACAAATAGGGTTTCATATCACATGATTTTTTATCTTCTCTGTGGATTTTTTTTTATTCTGTAGAAATAAATTCATCATGTTCCATGAGGAGATATGAAATCTAAAGATATTTGTGATTTCTATGTGAATTATAAACATGATCTTACACACTAAAACTTATGTGAATAAAAAAATATCATGCACTATTTTTGGCATGAAAAAGGTCAGTATCGAGTGATATTTTTCCATATATATAAGTAGTCAAATCAAGTTTTTGAAGAACCTGAGTATTTCATGCCTTCTATTTTGATGGAGTTGTATAAAATTTGTTTTAAAAAATACATGAAATAATATATCCATGTTAACACTACATGATGAGAATTAAAAAAAATTATATCCATAAGTATAAGTGTCAATAAGTTTCACCATTCAATTATGTGAATAATTTTTGTGATTTTCAGTTATCAAGATTCTATAATTAGAGAGAAAGTGCAGTATCTTCTTAATATAGAGGCTTGAAGATAAAGACCAGTTGTGTGACTTAGTAGAACTTGGATTTTTTGTGATATTTCTAAGTGTATTGGTGTGTTTTTTTTTTTGTAAAATGGTGGAAACTAGTATAATTTTTTTTTGAGATACAAAACTTTGAGACGTAGATATCAAACTTTTCCAACCCACTATAATTTGTTTGTTGTTTTTAGTGGATAATATAGGTCTCTGATATCAACCTAAACCTTTCAAGGACATATTCACCCATCTTATGGGTGAACCTTGCAATTTTTTTGATCTACCATTATGAAATCGAGTAAGGATGATATTTCATATATGAAAGGATTAGACTGTAATTGATCATAGAGGATGATTTCAATGAAAAAAAAAATGTAAAATCAATAAATACCATCGATTCACCCCCACCCCTTATTAGTAGTATCACACATTCATTGGTACTTTAACTGGTATCAAAGTAGGTTACCTATAAAATATCCCTATCAAAGAAGTGAAGGAGAATTTGAATTCTATTAACAGTAGGGGTGTTCTAATATTTTATGGGAAGAACCTTCATTGATAGATTAACCAAATGATTCATTACTTGTTATCATAGAGTTTTGAGGTTTTTGATACAATTAGAGAAGGATTTTATCCTCCCAAGAAATATTCCCTCAATAAATTTGGACACAAAATAAATATGAAAGTTTATGGGAAAGCCAAAAAAATTAAATTTTATCATCCTTTCATGATAATTTTTTCTCTAAATTGTGGGTAATAAAAATAGAAAAGGATGTGTAATACAAACTAAAAAATATGTATGAATTGAATTTCATGATCAAATAATACAAATTGATATTTTGGAGGTCTAAATTTAAAGATATAATAATGAAAGAATATGAGACTATGAATGATTATTTTACCTAATTTAATGAAATTTTTATTCATATTAGAGGATTTAGAGAAAATATATAGGATTCCATGGTCTTCAAGAAATTAATGAGAACATTTTCAAATATATTTGACCTTAAGGTCTCATCCTTGGAAGAAAATTAAGGAAAATATATTGATGAGTTACAGAATATTTTAATTAAATGGTAAGGAATAAATAGATTTCACGTCCATGAGAAAACTAAAGCTCACATAAGAAGAAGATGAAGACTGTAATGAATGTTAAGATGAATAAGTAATGTATTATGAGTCTAATAAAATAATTTCTCTCTTTGAAAGAAACATTAAAAATTGAAAATGAATTTACAAAGGTAAAAGTCCAGTAAAATATTATAATTTTGGAGGAATTTGACATTTTTCAGCTAATTTTACAAAGAAGAAAAGTGATGAATATAGTAATGATGATCATGATGAAAGACTATAGAGAAATAAACAGGGTAAAATTCTAAAGGAGTCTATAAAATTAGATGATTGAAAGAAAGTACTTCAATAGTGGAAAATAAGAAGTATGAAGAGTAAAGAAGAGGGAGACTACTCCTCTTATGATTTTCATTTTAAAGAAGAGGTTTATAAAAAATTTAGGATCCTTATAGATCAAATTGGTAATTATGATTAAACTTCCAGTGGTGGTGAAGAGTACAGTGAAGTGTTATACATATAATGCATGTTTAAATCAAAACATGAATCATATCTTGAGAAAAACACAAACCTTAAGAAATTAATTGAACATTTAATGATTTTTTTATAATAAGAATAAAGATAAAGAAGAATTTATTAATATAAAATATGGTTACATTGATAAGATCCCAAATCTCTAGCTAAAAATTATCGATAAATAGGAATTTATAAAACATAATTATGAAAAACAAGCATTAAAATATGTATAATTAAATAAAATTATGTCAAATTATTCCCAATATAAAAATTCTCTGAAGAAGATTAGTGAGGATTTAAATAATGTTTTAGTAGTTAAAACTAAAACTTCTTAGGTAGTTTAGAATGTTTTTTCAAAGAAATAAGTCACATATTCTTCTTTTAAAACTCAAAGTAAATTTATTATCTCTAAAAATATAGGTTTGATTGTAAACTATGGTAAAATTTAGGCTAATAATAAAAAATCGAAATATTAATCTACAATTAGAAAATATGTGGAAATTTATAACAAGATTATATCCTTAAAAAATAAGGAATCATAGTATATCGAAGTTTAAAAACAATAATATGTAAGATACAGATTTAATGGGTATTAACGGTGTTGTTGAATTTTTGGAAAAAATCCTACTCCATTTGGAATAACATATCACATTCTTCAAATAGGAATGAGATGATGAGGATCTATATTGATAATAAAACAAAAAATTATGGAATGATGAAGAGTGATTCAATAAACCATTAATCTAGGAAGAAAAACTCATCAAATCTATCCATTCAGAATAGATTTGAATACTTAAAAGAATTATGTTGTAGATGTGATCAATAGTGACATTTTTATAATGAATGTATGATCATTATTCCTGGAATGCATTACTATGATGTAAAGATAAAGGGAATTGTGAATGGAAATATGGAAGAAAAATGTATAACTATTAAAGTTACCATTAAGGTTAGAAAAAGGGATAATCTATGGATTGTTGATAGCAGTTGTTCCTCTCATATAATATCTAATGAAAAAATCAGGAAGAACATTAATGAACATACTGTAGGGGTGGCAATTTTTGGGAATGAATGTTCATTGAAAATAAAAGTTGTTGGTACTACTAAAATTAAAGCCTATAAGATGAAATCTAAAGATGAACCCTTTGTTAAAGGTCATAAACATAGTTTATTATGTGTAAACTAACAATGTGATGATGGAAATGAATTAATTTTTAATAAAAAATCATTCATCATAAAATATTTAAAATGTGGAAGGATTATCACTATGGGAGAAACAACCATTGATAATATCTTCTAACTTGGAGATTCTAAAAATTCTTATTATTTGAGTTCTTGAGATGAAACCAACCTATGGAATATATGATTTTTCCATCTTGGACACATAATTTTGAGCTAAATTCCAAATAATGGTTTTTTAATATATTTTCCTTGGAAAATTAGAGAAAGAGAATTTTTCTGTGAATCTTGTCAAAAGGGGGAAATTTTTTCATGGGACGCATAAAAGAGTAGAGATTCAGTATAATATTCAACTTGATCATATTCATCCTAACATACATGGGCCTATGAGACAACAATGTACCAGTGGTGAAATCTATTTTATCACATTCATTGATGATTTCACCCAAATAAAAAATGTCATGTTCATTAAGCACAAGTCATAAGTAGTTGAAATGTTCAAGTTTTCAAGAGGACAGGTATAGAGAGAGTTGGGAGTTTATATTAAAAATTTGAGAACAGATAATAGTGGAGAGTTCACCTATAATGATTTGGAATCATATCTTGAAAATCAAAAAATTATGCATTAATAAAGTTCTCTTTATACTCCTCAACAAAATATAGTAATGGATAGAATGAATAGAAGTTTGGTTGAAATGGGTACAAACATGATTTTTGAATATAAACTTTTAAAATTATACTATATATAAGTAGTGTATATAGATGTGTATATATAGAATATATGTTTATTTTGACCATATTCCAACATGACTCTATTAGATTTGGTACAAAAAGAATCAGAATGTAAAATATTTCAAAGTGTTTGGTAGTCCATATTTTATGAATATCAAGAATGGAAATCTAGAGAAATTCAATGAGGAATATAAATAAAGTATATCCAATAGTTTAGGATATAGATACTAAAATAAAAGTTTACACAAGTTGGTAGATTCTTATGATGTGAAAGATATTGAAAATATACCCAAAATGGATTCAAAAAACTAAGTATGTTCTGAAAACAATGAAGATGAAAAAATATAGATATTTGGCAGAGAGAATGAATAAAACATTGTACATGAATCAGAGATAGTATATGTTGGATCAGATCAAACCAGTGATGAGGATGAAACTACTGAATTTTAAAAAATAAAGCATCATAGATTGAAAAAACATGTTGAATCATAAAATATAATTGGAATTTAGGAAACTCCATCACAGAATAGAAGAATACTGAGAACTAAAAATCAAATATCTCTCATTTCAAGTGTTTAACTGAACTCGGTTGGAGATAATATTGAACACAAGTAATGGTTAAGTTTTTTAAATGAATATCTTGGCCATATTGAGGCCAATGACTGTAACATCCCATGTAAGTAATGAATAATAGATATTTTTATCTATGTCTATTAATGATTAAGATAGTGTTTTAGAGGCTTAAAATGAAAATAAATTCAATCTTAAGCATGGAATACACTAATATTCTTAAAAGATCGTTTTACTGCCTTTTGATGGCAAACCCTTTTTAAATCAATCTTTTGACAATTTTATAATCTATATTTGTCAAAATAAACATATTCATTATGATTGGGACATTGAATTTTACATTGGATATTTTTGGTATTTTTCTGACAATGTTCATTTTTTTATGAATAGTGAAAAATACTGCATTTTACATCAAAAATGCTTTTTAATATAATTTATTTATATGATTAGATTATCTTTTGAATTGGTTTTGAAGTGAAATTAGAATATATTTTTACCATTTAATCTGGTGGTCATTGGAATCAATTTCACTTTGAAATTGGACTTAAACTGGTGTCAATCTTTTGATACTTATTGTTTTATAAAAACACGCTATTTGCTCTGACAGCGGGAATTAATTATTAAATTAATTAATGTGACTTATATGTTTTGAATTTTGTAAAATAGACTTCATTTTTGAATTCGGAATATCAAATATAGATTAGGGTGGATTTTTGGTAATTTTCTGAAAAACTTCAATTTTTGATGAATAGTGAAACCACTAAGTGGTACTTATAAAAACTGATTTTTCCGTTTAAATGAAATTTTGCCATCATTGTGTTTTGAATTTCAAAAATCCGACATACATGGTTGTCATTAAGAAGTAAAATGTGGTTCAATGAGATTAAAATAATTTTTTGGTGAATAGTAACTTATTAAGTTTTAATCGCGATTAGTGGTAATTAGTGTAGTTTAAGGTAAAAATAATGTTTTAATAAAATTAGATGACCTAGACACATGTCCTACCCTTATTGGTTGTGTCATGGCCGACCAAGACAAGCCATGGGTCAACTTGGGGACCCCATAGAGCCAATTTGGTTGGGAAATGACAAAAATAACTTTTTATTTAATGTAAAAGTAAAAATGACACAAACATCATATGTTTTACGAAAACAATTTTTACATGGGGTTATAAAGATCAGATTTTTGATTATAAATAGTAATTGGAAATATAAAAAGATTTCCTAAATCATAGTATTTGTTTTATAATTTTTAGACTTTAAATAAATTAAATTATTTATGACATCATGATGATGAAGCGATGACCTCATTATTTAACGATTTAAATAAAATGGAAAGATAATGAAAAATCTAAAACCTACACATGGACAAAACAAATTGGATGAGTGGATTTCGAAGCCTTATCACCTTATCCTAGAATTATAGCAATGTGGGACCTTTTTAATCCGAAACTCTTTTTAAAATAAAGTAACTTATCTTTACTTTCCAAAAGTGTCCCTCCTCTCCTCTTATAAAAGGACCCCACCTCTACCTCATTTCACACACTCCTCAAGCCTTTGGCTCGGCCAAACCCTGCCCATTTACTCTCTCCACATCCCTCTCCTCATCCTAGAGGATTCCCTTTGGGCATAATCCTTTCAAAGGAAGCCTTTAGGATCAAATCAAAAGGAGTTACACTTTTAAAGGTAATTCATTCTCTCATGTTCATTTGTTTTATTTTGCTTCTCCAACCCCCTAAAATCTTTTTATTTACTTATTTTATAACAACACAAGTATATTAAATATACTAGTATTTTGTTATAAGATTTATTTGAGCTACACTCTCACACAACTACATCAAATTGTTAAAGAACATACGGTTTCCGTGGATGGCGAAATTCTGCCTCCCGAAACGATGATTGTTCAATACTCATTTAACACCTTCAAAGGTGGCCATTATGATGTCACTATTTTTATATATGATATATAATATGTTTATTTTTTCCTTAAGCTTCTGTTTTTTTTCATTTTGGGCATACCTTTATGGTTTCCATTATGGGTAAACACGATATCTTCATTTTAGGAAGTGCGGACTACCGCCCCCTGAAAGTGATTTGATTCGTTAATACCATATGTGGGATGTGTAAAGGATAAAGTTAATGATATTATATATGTTATTATACTAGAATTATAATATACTCTTATATCATTATGATTCCATTCCAGAAAATACGAAATAGAAATGGAAGTAGCGTTCATGCGTACGTACAGCTTACCGTCTCCATGAACGGTGCATTTCATTTCTTACCTCTAAATGTGATGTAATATTATAAATACATGTATATGATGAATATATATGATATATATGTTATCCAAATCATTAATATCATTCTGGATATAACGAACCTTTGACCAAATTAACAACATGTAAGTGTAAGAAGTCTATTTTTGACTTAAGAACCAAATACCGACAAAATGAACATTATTAACTTAAATGATTACATGATATGGTATAAAAGGAATAATGAACTTGAAAAAGGTTCTTAATCAAGTAGAGATTAACTCAAGTTTATTATTCAGGAGATTAAAGAACGGTCGGGTCAAGTCGGATACGAGGTATGGGACTTCGTCTCAATCTCCTTTCATTGAGGCATATTTTATTTTATACACAACTTTCTTTTATACGGTGTATAAACCCCTTTGAATTTTACGTTTATTCAAAAGGAATATTTTTTATACAAAGCGTTTACTAAATGACAAAAGGGAATGTTTTTGTCGTACGTATGCGGCGACAACGACTTCTCCGCCGTCGTGACCGTTATTTGAGTTTCGGCTTCCTCTACAAGCCATACCTTCTTTTTTAAAAGAAAAATAAATACCATGTTTTAATTTTCTTTTATTTTGGTATTGAAAATGGTTTTCACAATGTTTTTTGTGTTGTATTGATATCTTGTGATTGAAATGTAGAAATGTTATGTTTCCTTTATGCATGTTTTATGTGATACGATTATGTTATGGTTCTTGGGCATTATTATGAAGACGGGTGGTTCCGTGATAAACTAAGGGTGGGTGAGCCCGATATAGCTCTCCAATGCATTGGGTAACGCGAAGGAGTGAAACGTTAAGGTTTCTCCGAAGATATTTATGGAATATACTGTGATGGGTATTCCAAACGTAACCAAGAGGGTTACTCCCTACGTAAGAATGTTATGAATGACTCAAGTTACCTTTATGTCTTATGATTTCTATGATTTATTCATGATTTGATGAGGTATGTTAAAGTGCTTATGTTTTATGGGTAAAGTATGATCTCATCCTTATGTATATATGTACTCATGTTTCCTTTCCATATTTTTATATCCCTTACTGAGCTTTTTATTCTCATCCCAAGTTTTTTTGAAATGTTTTTCACAGGTCAAGGGAAAGGTACATGATATGATGATAGTGTCAAGGAAGTGTTAAGAAAGAATCCATGTTTTATTTTAAATATGTTTCCATTGATGGGAATGAAGAATACTATCTTTATGTAACCACATTGTTTATATGTGGAATGTAATGAAAGTTTTATGATCTAATTCTCTAAAACTCTAAACCTGAAAAGATCCTCAATGTGTAATCTTGTAATAACTCAAGATTAAGTAAGGTTTAAGGCCGGGGCCTTATAGTTGGTATCAGAGGTCGGTTTAGATAACTTTAGGAGTTATAATTCTATTAAATGATTATCCAAAAAAAATTGAAATGATATAGCATTTTAAGATTACCATGTTGCTTCATCTAAGACATGTTTGTTCAGAATGGTTTTCCGCAGAGGAAATAGGGAAGCAGTGCTAGGAAGGCATACAGAAAGAAATAACCTTCCGAATCAGCATCCAGAAATGGTCAGAATTGGAACTGAACAGTTTGTTGCAGTAATGGCGCAGTTGACTCAAGCAATAAATGGTGGTGGTATCCATGCACGAGATCAGCCAGATCAACCGTAGAGGAACATGTCAGTGGTGGAACATTTCATGAGGCAACATCCACCATCATTCAGAGGATCATATGACCCTGTGCTAGCTGAAGGGTGGATTAAAGCACTGGAGAAGATTTTTTATGTCATGGGGTGTTCAGATAATCAAAAGTTTAGTCTTGCTATTTACCGTTTGTAGGGTGAAGCAGATCAGTGGTGGTCTATGGTTAAAAATATCAGGGATGCCGATGAGATTGATGCTCTTGACTGTGATGAATTCAAAGGTATATTTCTTGAGAAGTATTTTCCTAAGGCTGTTCTACTTAGGATGGAAAAACAATTCTTGGAATTGAGGTATGAGGAAGACTCAGTGGCTACCTATGAAGAAAGGTTCACTCGATTGGCAAGGTATGCTCCAAATTTTATCCGAGACCTTGATAGTAAAATCAATCATTTTTACTCAGGATTAAAGCCAAAATATCTAAGGGCATTAGCTTCTCGTGAGTTTAAAAGTTATGAAAAGCTTGTTCGATGTGCTGAGAAGGTGGAAATGGAGTTTGCCGATGACCAAGTGTTCTATAACAACCAGTAGAAGAAGAGACCGAGGTGGCAGGAGAAAGGTAAAAATTCTTCAAAAAAGTCTGATGGTAAGAGAACTAAGTTTCCAGTTTGTGATAAATGTGGCAAAAGGCATGCTGGGGAATGTCTTCTGAATTCTGGAAAGTGCTACCGATGTGGTAAGATGGGACATAAGGCTCGTGATTGCACTGAAAAGGATCAAGGTGAAGGTAAGAACAAATTTGATTTACAGTTAGTGAAATGTTATAAGTGCAATGATATGGGTCACTATGCAAACGAGTGTCCTACAAAGAGCTTGAGTGATGGGAAGCAGTTAGACTACAAGCAGAAAGGGGTGGTGAAATCCTTTGCAACTACTTCAGCAGATGTCGGGCCATCAAATGAAGTTGTATCAGGTACTTTGTTTGTTTTTTCAGATTATGCCAGTGTGTTGTTTGATTCGGGGTCTACACATTCTTTCATCTCTGAAACCTTTTCTACTAAAATGGGAATACCATCTCAAGAAATGACTCCTGAACTTTTGGTAAAAACACCTGGGGGAAATGTTGAGGCAAAAAGAATTTATAAGAATCTTCCTATCCTTATCTGTGGAAAGAACCTACTTGCAAACCTTATTGTTCTACCTCTAGTAGAGTTTGATGTTATCCTGGGTATGGATTGGCTCTATATTTACTATGCTAAGATTGACTGTAGAGCTAAAGAAGTTTCTTTTCAGAAAGACTTTCAATTTGTTTACAAGAATGAACCCTTACTTTTGATAACTTATCAAGAGGCCGAGAAACTTATAAAAGACGGAAATGAATGTTACCTTGCTCATATTGTTGAAAACAAGGGAACTATTCAGATTGATGATGTGCCAGTGGTAAATGAGTATCCTGATGTTTTTCCTGATGAGTTTCCTGGAATAATACCAGATCGGGAAGTTGAGTTTACTATTGACTTAATTCCTGATGCTAAGCCAATTTTAAAACCCCCTTATCGAATGGCTCAAATTGAACTTTTAGAGTTGAAGGAGCAATTGCAAGATTTATTAGAGAAAGGTTTCATTTGACCTAGCACATCACCTTGGGGTGCTCCTGTTTTGTTTGTTAAAAAGAAAGATGGTTCAATGAGACTTTGCATTGATTATAGAGCCTTGAATAATATCACTGTTAAGAATAAATATCTTTTGCCTCATATCGATGATTTGTTTGATCGGCTCCAGGGAGCTCGGTTTTTTTCAAAGATTGACCTGATATTGGGGTACCATCAGCTGAAGGTAAAGGAGGCAGATATTCCGTAGACCGCGTTCCGTACGAGATATGGCCATTATGAATTTGTAGTAATGCCTTTTGGGCTAACCAATGCACCTGCTGTATTCATGGACTTAATGAATGGAATTTTTCATGAGTTCTTGGATAAGTTTATGGTGGTTTTCATTGATGATATTTTGGTGTTTTCTAAAAGTAAAGAGGAGCATGAAATACATTTAAGGGTTATCTTGCAAACCTTAAAATAAAAGAAACTGTATGGAAAATTCAGCAAGTGTGAGTTTTGGTTGCAACAAATTTCTTTCCTTGGTCACATTTTTTCTAAAGATGGAATAACTGTTGATCCTGCAAAAACAAAAGTTGTGGAAGAATGGCCAAGACCCACAAATGTAACCGAGATTCGTAGCTTCCTTGGTTTGGCAGGCTATTACCGAAGGTTTGTTAGAAATTTTTCACGGTTATCTAGTCCAATGACTAAGCTAACTCAGAAGGGTGTTAAGTTTATCTGGACAAAAGAATGTGATGATTGTTTTCAGGAATTGAAAAGAAGATTGGTGAATGCTCCAGTTTTGGCACTACCTTCCAGGAATGTTGAGTTTGTTATATACAGTTATGCTTCATTGAAAGGACTTGGTTGCGTCCTAATGCAGAATGATCAGGTAATTGCTTATGCTTCACGACAGTTGAAAACTCATGAGGTAAATTACCCTACACATGATTTGGAATTAGCTGCTGTTGTTTTTTCTTTAAAAATTTGGAGGCATCATTTGTATGGAGTAAAGTGTGAAATATATACCGATCACAAAAGTTTAAAGTATATATTCACTCAGAAAGAGTTAAACATGAGACAGAGGAGATGTCTATAATTAATCAAGGATTATGATTGTACAATTCATTACCATCCGGGAAAAGCAAATAAAGTGGTTGATGCTTTGATCGAAAAAGTAATGATTCATTAACAATTTTGCGTTTGGAACGTGATCCTTTGGTTAAGGATTTGATGAACTTTGGCATAGAAGTTGTTGGTGCAGGAAGTCCTTCTATTTTGTTTCAGGTATCAGTGAGATCTTCTCTATCAGATAGAATCAAGCAAGCACAGAAGCAAGACAGTGAGTTGCAGAAAAAGGTAGAGCTGGTTCAGAAAGGTAAGTTGCCTGAATTAAACATTGATAATGAGTGTGTTTTGAGATTTGGGAAGAGATTGTGTGTGCCTTGTGATTCACAGTTGAAGAGAGAGTTGTTATGTGAAGCTCATAGTTATCCATTTTCAGTTCATCCTGGCAGTACTAAGATGTATAGAGATCTGCGGGAGTATTACTGGTGGGATGGAATGAAAAGAGATATTGTTGATTTTACTGTGAAGTGTTTGACTTGTCAGCAGGTTAAAGCAAAGTGGTAGTTACCGAAAGGGATTCTTCAGCCTTTACCAGTGCCAGAGTGGAAATGGGAGAATATATCAATGGACTTTGTTGTTGGATTACCGAAGACATCTCGAGGTAATAATGCAATCTGGGTTATTGTTGATCGCTTGAACAAAGCTGCTCATTTCCATGCTATACGATATACTTTTTCCCTAGATCAACTTTCCCGTTTGTATCTTAAAGAGATAGTCAGGTTACATGGAGTTCCTCTCTCCATTGTATCGGATCGTGATCCCAGGTTTACTTCTAACTTTTGGAAAGGCCTTCATAAGTCGTTGGGTACTGAATTAAATTTTAGTACAGCTTTTCATCCTCAATCAGATGGGCAGTCAGAACGAACAATTCAGACATTGGAGGATATGCTATGAGCTTGTTCTATGGATTATCAGGGACGTTGGGACCAACATCTTTCTTTGGTTGAATTTTCATATAATAACGGTTTTCATTCCAGTATACAGATGGCACCATTTCAAGCATTATATGGGAAGCGGTGTCGAACTCCAGCTTTCTGGGATGAAGTGGGTGAAAGGAAGTTGATGGGACTAGAATTGGTAGAAGAGATGGCAGAAAAAGTTCAGCTGATTCAGAAACACATGAGAACAGCTCAGAGCAGGCAGAAGAGTTATGCGGATAACCGAAGGAAGGATCTATCTTTCGAGATAGGTGATCATGTTTTTCTCAAGGTTTCTCCTTGGAAAGTGTGATGAGATTTGGTAAGAAAGGAAAGTTGAGTCCAAGGTTCATTGGACCATACGAAATTCTGGAGAGAGTTGGATCAGTTGCATACTGAGTGTCTTTACCTCTGAGTTTATCTCAGGTACACAATGTTTTTCACGTTTCGATGTTGAGAAAGTATATGCCAGATCCATCTCATGTTTTGAGTCCAGAGGTAGTTCAGCTGGAAGAGGACCTATCTTATGAGGAACAACCGGTCCAGATTCTTGACCACAGGGAGCAAGTGTTACAGAATAAGGTGATTCACCAGGTAAAGGTTTTGTGGAAAAACCACATGATTGAAGAGGCAACATGGGAATCTAAAAATGCAATGAGGGATAAGTACCCCCATTTATTTGATAAGTAAATAAATTGCGGGGACGCAATTTTATAAAGGGGGGAAGGATGTAACATCCCAAGTAAGTAATTAATAATAGATATTTTTATCTATGTCTATTAATGATTAAGATAGTGTTTTAGAGGCTTAAAATGAAAATAAATCCAATCTTAAGCATGGAATACACTAATATTCTTAAAAGATTGTTTTACTGCCTTTTGATGGAAAAACCTTTTTAAATCAATATTTTTACAATTTTATAATCTATATTTGTAAAAATAAACATATTCATTATGATTGGGACATTGAATTTTACATTGGATATTTTTGGTATTTTTCTGACAATGTTCATTTTTTATGAATAGTGAAAAATACTGCATTTTACATCAAAAATGCTTTTTAATATAATTTATTTATATTATTAGATTATCTTTTGAATTGGTTTTGAAGTGAAATTAGAATATATTTTTACCATTTAATCCAATGGTGGTCATTGGAATCAATTTCACTTTGAAATTGGACTTAAACTGGTGTCAATCTTTTGATACTTATTGTTTTATAAAAACACGCTATTTGCTCTGACAGCGGGAATTAATTATTAAATTAATTAATGTGACTTATATTTTTTGAATTTTGTAAAATAGACTTCATTTTTGAATTTGTAATATCAAATATAGATTAGGGTGGATTTTTGGTAATTTTCTGAAAAACTTCAATTTTTGATGAATAGTGAAACCACTAAGTGGTACTTATAAAAACTGATTTTTCCGTTTAAATGAAATTTTGCCATCATTGTGTTTTGAATTTCAAAAATCCGACATACATGGTTGTCATTAAGAAGTAAAATGTGGTTCAATGATATAAAAATAATTTTTTGGTGAATAGTAACTTATTAAGTTTTAATCGCGATCAGTGGTAATTAGTGTAGTTTAAGGTAAAAATAATGCTTTAATAAAATGAGATGACCTAGACACATGTCCTACCCTTATTGGTTGTGTCATGGCCGACCAATACAAGCCATGGGTCAACTTGGGTACCCCATGGATCCACTTTGGTTGGGAAATGACATAAATAACTTTTTATTTAATGTAAAAGTAAAAATGACACAAACATCATATGTTTTACGAAAACAATTTTTACATGGGGTTATAAAGATCATATTTTTTATTATAAATAGTCATTGGAAATATAAAAATATTTCCTACATCATAGTAGTTTTTTTATAATTTTTAGACTTTAAATAAATTAAATTATTTATGACATCATGATGATGAAGCGATAACCTCATTATTTAACAATTTAAATAAAATGGAAAGATAATGAAAAATATAAAACCTACACATGGAAAAAACCAATTGGATGAGTGTATTTCGAAGCCTTATCACCTTATCCTCTAATTATAGCAATGTGGGACCTTTTGAATCCGAAACTCTTTTTAAAATAAAGTAACTTATCTTTACTTTCCAAAAGTGCCCCTCCTCTCCTCTTATAAAAGGCCCCCACCTCTACCTCATTTCACACAATCCTCAAGCCTTTGGCTCGGCCAACCCCTGCCCATTTACTCTCTCCACATCCCTCTACTCATCCTAGAGGATTCCCTTTGGGAATAATCCTTTCAAAGGAATCCATTAGGCTCAAATCAAAAGGAGTTACACTTTTAAAGGTAATTCATTCTCTCATGTTCATTTGTTTTATTTTGCTTCTCCAACCCCCTAAAATCTTTTTATTTACTTACTTTGTAACAAAACCAGTATCTTCAATATACTAGGATGTTGTTATAATATTTATTTGAGCTACACTCTCACACAACTACATCAAATGGTTAAAGAACATACGGTTTGCGTGGATGGCGAAATTCTGCCTCCCGAAACGATGATTGTTCAATACTCATTTAACACCTTCAAATGGGGCCATTATGATGTCACTATTTTTATATATGATATATAATATGTTTATGTTTTCCTTAAGCTTCTGTTTTTTTCATTTTGGGCATACCTTTATGGTTTCCATTATGGGTAAACATGATATCTTCATTTTAGGAAGTGCGGACTACCGCCCCCTAAAAGTGATTTGATTCGTTAATACCATATGTGGGATGTGTAAAGGATAAAGTTAATGATATTATATATGTTATTATACTGGAATTATAATATACTCTTATATCATTATGATTCCATTCCAGAAAATACGAAATAGAAATGGAAGTAGCGTTCATGCGTACGTACGGCTTACCGTCTCCATGAACGGTGCATTTCATTTCTTACCTCTAAATGTGATGTAATATTATAAATACATGTATATGATGAATATATATGATATATATGTTATCCAAATCATTAATATCATTCTGTATATAACAAACCTTTGACCAAATTAACAACATGTAAGTGTAAGAAGTCTATTTTTGACTTAAGAACCAAATACCGACAAAATAAACATTATTAACTTAAATGATTACATGATATGGTATAAAAGGAATAATAAACTTGAAAAAGGTTATTAAGAAAGTAGATATTAACTCAAGTTTATTATTCAGGAGATTAAAGAACGGTCGGGTCAAGTCAGATACGAGGTATGGGACTCCGTCTCAATCTCCTTTCATTGAGGCATATTTTATTTTATACACAACTTTCTTTTATACGGTGTATAAACCCCTTTGACTTTTACGTTTATTCAAAAGGAATCTTTTTTATACGAAGCGTTTACTAAACAAAAAATGGGAATGTTTTTGTCGTACGTATGCGGCGACAACGACTTCTCCGCCGTCGTGGCCGTTATTTGAGTTTCGGCTTCCTCTACAAGCCATACCTTCTTTTTTAAAAGAAAAATAAATACCATGTTTTACTTTTCTTTTATTTTGGTATTGAAAATGGTTTTCACAATGTTTTTTGTGTTTTATTGATATCTTGTGATTGAAATGTGGAAATGTTATGTTTCCTTTATGCATGTTTTATGTGATACGATTATGTTATGGTTCTTGGGCATTATTATGAAGACGGGTGGTTCCGTGATAAACTAAGGGTGGGTGAACCCGATATAGCTCTCCAATGCATTGGGTAACACGAAGGAGTGAAGCGTTAAGGTTTCTCCGAAGAGATTTAGGGAATATACTGTGATGAGTATTCCAAACGTAACCAAGAGGGTTACTCCCTACGTAATAATGTTATGAATGCCTCAAGTTACCTTTATGTATTTTGATTTCTATGATTTATTCATGATTCGATGAGGTATGTTAAAGTGCTTATGTTTTATGGGTAAAGTATGATCTCATCCTTATGTATATATGTACCCATGTTTCCTTTCCATATTTTTATATCACTTACTGAGCTTTTTATGCTCATCCCAAGTTTTTTTGAAATGTTTTTCACAGGTCAAGGGAAAGGTACATGATATGATGATAGTGTCAAGGAAGTGTCAAGAAAGAATCCATGTTTTATTTTAAATATGTTTCCATTGATGGGAATGAAGAATACTATCTTTATGTAACCACATTGTTTATATGTGGAATGTAATGCAAGTTTTATGATCTAATTCTCTAAAACTCTAAACCCGAAAAGATCCTCAATGTGTAATCTTGTAATAACTCAAGATTAATTAAGGTTTAAGGCTGGGGCCTTATAATGACTCCAAGGATCTTATTCATAATCCATAAGGAAAGAATGTAATAGGAACAAAATTGGTGTTCAGAAATAAACTTAATGAAAAATGTGATATCTCATGGAATAAATCCATATTATTCTACAAGGTTTATTCACAAATGGAAGGTATATATTTTTTGGAAACTGTTTTTCCTTTTTTATGATGTTAATCTATTAGAATGTTTCATGAAGTTTAATCTTAGATTCATTATAATTTTTTTCAAGTGGATGTAAATTGAACTTTCTTGAATTGATATCATTAAGACAAACATATCATTGATAAACTATAAGGATTTAATCTTGATATTTATGGAACCAAATTATTCAATATGTATAAATATTTTTATGGGTTGAAACAATTTCTAAGATCTTGGTATTCAAAACTGGATAGTTTCCTAAAGTAATTGAACTTTTCTAAAGGAAAGGTTAATAGTAACCTATATGATAATGATTTAAAAATAGCTACTCTAATTGTAATTGTGTATGTTGGTGATATAATTTTTAAGTGATAAGGAATATGTATGTGAAGAATTTTCTAATAAAATTAAGATGTAATTTGAAATATAAATTCTCATAGAGATGAATTTATTGTTGGGACCATAAGTTCTTCAAAAGGAAATCCACATCTTTATTTTACAAAAAAAAATATCAAGTAATTTTTCAAGATATATGGTATGGAATATTAAAAATAAGTTTCCAAACCTATCACAATTATTGTGAATATGGTAAAAGATAAACCATGAAAACGTATTAATTTGAAAATTTTAAGGTAGTTAATTTTTAGATTTCTTTATCTCATGGTATCAATACCATATATTGTTTATGAATTCAATTTTTGTTCTAGATATCAAAGTGATCCAAAATAATCACACATGTTGGATGATAAATAAATTATCTTGTATATCAAAGGAACACTATGTTATGGTTTCATGTACAAGAGAAGTGGGCAATTGAACTTACTAGGATTCACTGATTTTGATTGGTCTAGAGATTTCAATGATCATAAATCAGCATCAGTGTAAGAACCACCAATATTGTTACCCATATATGGTGTTTACTTTATTAAATTGGAATAATATGCAATGTATTTTATCACTAATGACCGATCAATTTAGTAGTATTTTATGGAAAAAATACATACATGATAACCATTTACATTGAGAATAAAAAATACAAAGAATGGTAATGTAAAACATTAATCATACTTGAACTCATTCAATAAATTTGTCTTAATATCCTGTGGAAAAGAAATAAGATAAAGGTAGGATCAAATGATCAATAAGGGTTACATACAACGATAGTTATCATGCATGAATAAGCACTAATAAATATGTCAAGGGAAACAACTAAGCATGTATTCTATTTAATCAATACCTTGACTATCATGATTATATACATCATAATGAGTAAGTAAAAATAAATAACAGAAAATACATGTCATTTAATCAAATAATTGAGAAATAAATACATCCATAGATAATATCAATGTTAAAATATGATGGATAATAATAATAATTGAATTCTAAATGAATGAAATTATTAATTATTGGACATCATGATCTCAGTCATCATGATACCTATACCATCAAGATCTTTCACAAGATGGTTTATAACTGATGGGTATGTATACACCATAAAACCAATTAATTAAGGACATCTAATTGATTCGTATCATGAGAATATTGATGCATCGGGGAGCTCTCTATAACTATTCCCCACCTGTAACTCCATGTTCAACAGATTCTTAATATATCAAATGATTGATTCAATTCATGTTCAATTTTCCTTGTCAATAAATTTCCTTATCGAGTAATGAATACATTTTAATAATAATTTACCTAGTCAATCATATAACATTAAAAGTATAATAATGTATGTAGAAATGACATATAGTTTATGTTATAATAATATCTGTGATAAATAATATTAATAATTAGGAGAAATGAAATGACCAATTATCACATAAAAGTGAATATTTCAAGGGAAAGTTAGTTATCACCAAAATTATGCAGGAAAAAAAATATCAATACATTACCTGATCAAACTAATCTTAAACCATCCAGAGAAAGGATAAGGATGGTATCATTACAAAATATCTCCAGTGTATTATAAGTAAAATAAAGGGTCTTTTTGTCATTTATGAATTGAAATACCATAAAAATATCTTTTAAACCATTCTTGAGAAAAATAAACTTTTTTTACATTGACAATCAGTTAAAAAAATATAAAATATTTGTAAAACAATTTTATTTAGAAATAACTTTTTATAATTGTAAATAAATCTTTAAATCAATTAGTTTTCATGATTTTGGAAGGTTCTATTCATACTGGATATTTTAAAAACAATGATTCCATTCATATTTTTCTAAGAAAAGTAAAAAATTACAATTTTTAAAAAATGAATGGATGGTTACTTCTAAAATATTTCTTAAAAATCTAATTATGGGTAAAAATAACTTTAAAAAACCATAGTAATATTTTTAGAAAAAATTGATTTGGGAGAAAAAATATATTGAAATAAAGAGAGAAATGAAGTTAGATTATTTTAAAAAACCTTCCTCAATCATTTTAAGTACCAAAGAGACAAATATGATACTGATATTTGAAAAAATCCCAAATAAATATATGATAATAAAATTAAATGGTTTTATTATAGAACTAACAAATAATTTTCTTCAATAAAAATTCATGATTAAACAATCCTGATTAAAATGAGATTGAAACATACATATCATACAACTTTGGTAACTTTTGAATCATAACCCCCATGGAAGTAATAACATAAAATAAAACATTAAATGCCATGAATATAAATATATTCATGATATAACTTATCAAAGGGGATTTATATGAGCCTCATAAAATAATATAGTTGTATAACATAACATATGTACCAAAAGAGACAATTTGAGATGAGAAACCATTACAATAATAATAACATTAAAGTTGGAAATAACCACTGAATTGATTATATGTAAAAAATGTAAATCCACATTAAACAAGTGGAAATAAAAAAATAATATAGTAAAAATTCATTACACACATAATCTTATAATATCAAGGACAATGTATAAGTAATATTACCTAATGAAAAGAAATTGAGTTATGAAATTCTTTACCACTTTGTAACTTTTATGTTCAATCCACTTCAATGATGTAAATCAAATTGAAACATAAATTACCATGAATTATTAATTAATCATGATATTATATGTAAAAGTGTAATTATATACAACATATTAAAAAATTGGTTCATAACATTACAACATGCCTCAAGGAAGGGAAATTGAGACAAAGTCCCTTACCTCACACTTCTTTTTGGTTGAACAAGCTTTAAAATACATTATAATGGTTTTAAAAATATTAAAAATTTATACCAGAACCATATTAATATTTATAATATCAAACAATATCCTATTAAAATATTTTATAACTTTTTTTTAATATTATTTCATTATTTTCATTGTTTCAGGTGTTAATTGCCTTGTTTTCTCATGCATGTTTTGTAATGAAAGTTCCTGTTATTTTGAATAGTAAATATATCCATTTTATAAATAATTATAATAATGTTATAAATATCATATTTACTCATTATATAAATTTTTAAAACCATTATTTAAAATTGTAAATTAAAAATGAAACACATCACTTTGTGGAGACGGTAAGTTGTATGTACACACGGGCAACAATATCATTTCATAATGGGTTAAAGGGTAAGGAAATGGGTGATATATTAATTTTAAAAAATAAATATCATGTAATATATATCACATATATTAATTAAATTTATCCTTATTATCTTTCATGTGAAGCGTAAGTGAAAATCGAATCACATCGCTTCACGAGGCAGTAGTCCCCCGTACACACATGCGACCATAAGATATTTTTAATAGCATAGAATTTAAAAAGTTATATGTGATATTATAATTCAATAAGTATAATAATTTTAAAAATATTATATATATATATATATATATATTCATTAAATTTTTCATTATATACAACCACGAGAAGTGTTGATGGAAAATGAGTTACATCGGTTCATGAGGCGGTAGTCCGTCATACACCGAGTTGACGATTTAATTTCCCATTTGATGGAAGAGGAGACAGATATATGTTATGACTTTAACTTAATAAAATATCATTATATGTGATATAGTTTTTTTATTATATTTTATGTTTTGAGGAATAATTTAAGGTGAAAAATAAGAAATAAAACAAAAGAGATTCGTTAAGACAATTACCTTCTCGTAGAGAATACTCTTTTGGATATCCTTTTAAGGACCATAGAGTTTTTATTTTTGGAATTACAGTAGCTCTAGAATATGGATAAATATTTTTGGAAGATATGTTTTTATGGTTTCACTGATACAAAAGGCATGATATTTGGGAATAAGTGAAGGGAGGGTGTTGCCTTTTATAAGTGAGGGTGAGGACACACATGGAATATTTGAAAAGAATAAAGTGTACCCAAATTTTTCACATTACAAAGCCTAAAAAATGGAAACTTATAGAATATTAGAGGTTATAAGGTCAAACTACATCTATATAATGGGTTTTGTACAAGTTTTAGGTCATTTTAAACCATTATCTTCTTAGTTTGACCCTCGGTAAACCCGTTATCACCTTAACAACAGTAATTAACTTTTACTGTTTTGATTGTTAACTATGGTAAAATATTAAATTAGCCTTATTATATAATATATATAATTATTATTAAAAAAAATTAATCCATTTTCCCAAATTCAAATCACAAAATTGGTATAATTCAATTTAAAATTAAATGCGCAAACACATCGAAAAAATGATTTTTCTAAAGATAACCTTTTAAAAGGTTAAATAGTTTTTATATCAAAATTCAATATGAAATCGATTACAAGACCTAATTTTAATAAATAAATATATTTTTAAACTAATTTTACATTTAAAACCATATTAAAATAAAATGGGGCTTGAAAAATTCATTTAACGAAAAGACTATTTTAATAAAAACAATATTTTTTTACTCATTGAATAATGAAACTTTTCAAAAACAAATAAAAAAATTCCCAAAATGGTAAATTTTGTATGTTGAATAAAAATTAAATTTAATTTTGTAAAATAATTTTTCTAAAATTCATAAATTTTAATTTTAAATTATGTTTACAAATCATGACTAAATCTCCTTTTAGAGAAAATATAGTTTTTTAGAAAACATTTTATTTTTCTTTAAAATGAATATTATTTTATTTATAATAAATAGATAGACATTGGATTTATTTTATACTTGTGTAAACCATATATTATTCTTAATATAGTTAGTCCTTAGTTTCTAGGTTATAACAGTCACATTTAAATAATAATATTTTAATAGAGTATTGTGTTTCGTTTAAACTTGATGTTGTGTATATTACAAACTATCAAATAAATTAAATATATTCTAAAAGAAATAGGTTATAAATTCATTTAGTGTTATATTATACCCTCCCAAAAAAATTCTTTAAAATTTCATAGATATTACCTTCTAAACAAAAGAGGGCAGTTCTTATTTATAACAACCTCTGGTTCCCACAATACTTCCTCTATTGTATGATTTATCCAAAGTAAATTTTCCAATCGAGTCGTCTTATTTATCAATAATTTCTCTCTAGTATTAATAATTTATATGGGTTATTCGTAGTAAGATATATTAGGTTGTAATTACTTCCTTAATAATGATATATAGAACACATCATGTAAATTAGAGAGGCTTGATGGCATTTCCAAACAATAATCCACAAATCCAATCCCTTATAAATTTAAAAATGGTATAATGTACTTGGGGATCAACTTTAACTTCTTATCAAACCTTAATTCACCCTTATAGGGATATACATTCAAGAAAATATGATCTCTCACTTGAAATTTCAAATCCTTCTTCCAATTTTCTACATAACTCTTTTGTATACTTTGAGATAATTCTATTTAATCTTGAATAGTCTTTACCTTTGTTATTGACTATTCAAAAATTTATAGTCCTACAAGTTTCCTTTCACAAAACTCATCTCAACAAGTTAGAGTATGATAACACTTTCCATTTAATGATTTATACGATTCCATTTGAATAATTGAATAAAAACTATTAATATAGGAAAACTCTGCCAATGGTAAATACAAATCTTGCATACCATTAAAGTAATGTGAGAATGACCTCATCATGACTTCCAATGTTTGAATAATCATTTCGGACTATCCATCAATTTTAGGATGGTAGGAGATTCTCAAATAAATCTCAGTATCAAGATCATTTTGATTAGTCTTCAAGAATTTTGATGTAAAATGGGGATCATGATTAGAAACAATGGAAATAGGTTCACTATGAAGTATGAAAACTTCATTAATATAGATACTTAAAAGTAATTCAAGAGGTAAAATTTCTCTTATAGTGAGGAAATGTGTATAGTTGGTTAGGTGATCAATAATAACCAATATTTCATCACTCTTTCTAGGATCCTTGAGTAGTCCTATGATAAATTACCTAGTAATTTCATCCCATTTACACATAGGAATAGGAAGAGGTTTCATGAATCACCTCGGGTGCTATCTCTCATACTTCACCTATTAAAAAAATATTCAAATTAAAATATAATCATAAATTTCCCACTTCATGTTATATAAAAAAAATGTTACCTTAAATCCCTAGACATCTTAGTGCAACCATGATTTATAGATTAATTAAATCTATGGGCATCATCCAACAACTCCATTTTCAGCTCTGGTATAGATGGAACACATTATGTCTTTCCAAACTTCTGAACATCATCTTCACAAATGATGTTTTACAACTTACCATCATTCATAACTTTAATTTTCTTCTAAAAACTTTCATCATCAGATAGATAAAATTTTAATAGTAAATTTGGTTTCACAATCATTTGAAAAAGGTGTGATATCTCCCCTTCATCAATAATTTCTATATAAATATTTACTAGATCCATGAACATAGGATCCCTCTAAATCCTCATTTTGGTTAAAAATCCATGATCGTTCCTGGTTATTGCATATGATACCTTATTTTACTTCCCCATGTGGTAGTGTATTGAGAAATCATAATCCTTTCATATCCCGAGATATCATCTTTATCTCTTTTTAATATCTTTTTGTGAAATATATATATTTTAATATCTTATAGTTATTGTTTAACTCACATATTTCACCACAAAAAAACTTCTTCATATCTTTAATGTATATATTATGGATTAAAAAAAGATCATGGGCTGGATAGTTCTTTCTATGAGACTTCAACTGCCTTCATGTATATGAAATGACGTTTTACTTTTTTATAAGGAGACAAACCTGTCCTTTCTTCAATGCATTACTATATATAACAAACCCATAATTTCTTGATTCTAGAGTCAAAATAAAATCATTTACCAATATCCTCTTAAATTCATCAAAACATTATTCACATTCCTTTTTCCATATAAATATAACCCTTTTACATGTATACTTGGTTAACGAGTTAGTCAATTAGGTAGAATTCTGAAAGAATCGCTAATAGTAACATACCAAACCAATGAAAATATGTATCCCAGTTATATTATTGGGTGTAGTATATTCTATGGTTGCCTTTTTTTTCTTTAGGATCAACTAATATTCTATCTTTGAAGATAATATGGATAATAAAAGAAACTTTTTGAATCCAAAAAAACACACTTTATAAACTTCCCATATATCTCTTTTCTTCTAAGATTCTCGATAATGATCTGACAGTGATTCTCATGGTAATCATATCTCTTAGAATACAACATTATATCATTAATGAATTCCAGAACAAAATCATCAAGATATTCCTTGAATACTCTAGGCATTATATCTATAAAAATAGAAGGTGCGTTAGTCAATCCAAATGAAATTACTGTAAACATGAATTTTTCATACCTCATTCAGAATGATGTCTTCGAAATTTATTCCTTCTTTACTCTAAATTTAAGATACCCAGAATGAAGGAAAATCATTTAAAAATATTGATCATCAAGAATTTGATCAAATAAGTCATCAATGTGAGGAATATGATACTTTTTCTTTATCATAATGGAATTTATTTCCCTATAATCAATGCACAACCACATGGATCCATTTTTTCTTCTTAATGAAGATAACATGGGATCCCCATGGTGAAACACTAAGGTTAATAAATCCCTTATCACACAATTCCTATAGTTGTTTCTTTAACTCCACTAATTCCATAGCATCCATTATATAAGTATTCTTTGATATTGGTCTTCCATTAGGGATTAAATCAATGGAAAACTCAACTTCATGATCTGAGGGTTGTTCAGATAATTTCTTAAGGAATACATCAATGTGTTCCTATACAATAGGTACATTATCAATTTGAGTATTACCTTCTCCATCCATAGATTTTTTTTCTTATTCATTCCCAAGAATCTCATTTAGAAGTTCTTCTAAGGGTGGATCTATACATAACTTAGATGATGAATTATCTGCTTGAAAGATTTATAAATCAACATCTTTATCAAAAATCACAAATTCCATCTCCTTGGAATAAATTTTTGAATTATATTTTTGATCCTATTCTAAAATCAATATTATATCTAAGTCAATCATAGTTATAGTAATAATTCCACATATAAATCATGTTTATGTGTCATAATTGATACTTCATGACATATCCTTGTTGTAGTGAAACTTCCACTAGGATTTTTTATTGACAACTCCCTTATTAAGGTTCTAGGGAGATATTTAATTTTCTTAGAAAACATGGAATATATAAAAAATTGTGTTGATCTAGAATCAAATAAAAAATTGGCTAAAATTCAGACTATAATTAAAGTACCTACCACCACTTCATTTGGTACTTTCACCTCATCTATAGTGATCTCATAATCTTGGTCTTCTCCCCTTTGTCTTTTTTATGGTAGATTCCCTTGATTATTGGGACATTAGTTTGAATAATTCCCTTTTTCTTGGTAAATTAGTTGATTCTATTTTTCTTTATTGACATGTTCCCTTTCTCTTGGTGCTCACCTGAATTCTTATTTTCTTAATTTCCCTATAACATATAGTATCTCAAAAAATCATTCTCTATTTGGATGGAGTATAAAACTATTTCATCATATGATGAAATTTTTTGAGAGACCATCACCCATTGGAGACTTGGCTTAATCCCTTTAAAGAAATGGTTGATCTTACATTCCATTTTTTGTATATTATCCATAAAATACCTAGAAAATCTTGTAAAGGTAGCCTCATACTCCCCAAAAAATTCTTCATCCTTTTTATTTAATCTAATGAACTTTCTATTCATTTTAGTTCATTTCTCACGAGGGAAATATTTTTTGAAGAATGTTTCATTATTAGCTCTCCGTTATATTTTTTCTACTTATTCTTGTTACCTAGTATACTAGATCAATGACCAAAATTTATTAGAATCACCCTTGAGATTGTATACTTCCAGTATAACCTTTTTCATTTCATCACATCCCAAGGTCAAAAATATCTTCTCAAGGGACTTAATCCATTTATCAACAACCACCAGATCCCACTAAATGATGGGGGATTCTATCACTTAAATTGATCCAATATATTATAATAACACTATGGAAAAATAGTTTTCTCCATTAATGCATGTTTATTTTTTATAACCTAATTAAGATACACTAATATATCCATGATATGTTCAGTTCCAATACTAACTATATTGGCTTGCTTAGTAGGTCAATCTATAAATTTTTTATGAGTATTGATACCCTTCTTTCGTCTAGGTTCCATTTATAAATAATGGAATATACTGGATTATCTCATAAAATTATGAATTTTAAATCAAAATACATAATTCTAAATTAGGTGTATCACTCAACATAAAACAAAAATTTATCCCTTTTTTAATCACGGAATATTAAACTTGGTTTCTTTGGGGATTTCCTTAATTTCAAATCCTTCATAAAGTTTTGCAAAGAAAATATGAATTATCCTAAGCATGACCCCAAGGAGTGAAAAACTAGGTGCATGCGCAGTAAGGATTGTTTTCGTGTTCTAGGTAATTATTGAGTCAATCATGATGCACCTTTTTTGAGTTATTACCCATAGGTACGTCTATTCTAGAACCATGTCCACTTGTAGTGTCCAAGCAAGGATGTACTTCTATTAAAAACCACATAATATCTACCTAAAAAACTATAAGATGGTCTTATATATTTATACTCAATGTATATCATATGGTTTTGTTCTATAATCTATGTATTCTACAATCTAGTTCCAAAGGTTTCTACTAAAATTCATCTGATACCAACTATAATGGCCCTTACTCTAGTAACCCAAACCCAGTGTCTACTTTATTATATTTTAATGAGATACAAGGGAATCGCATCACCAAGGATATATTATTTTATTATTATTATAGAACTAAATACAATTATGATACCTATTTTACATTTAGAATAAAATAATAAAAATCATAGTAATAGAAAACATTAGGAATCCTTGAAATTATTCAAGGAATTTGTCTTCATATCCTATGGAAATGAATTAAGATAAGGGTGAGCTCAAATTATTATTAAGGGTTACGTATAGTGTAACCTATCATGAATAAATAAGTCTTAATAAATATGAAAAGGTAAATAACCGAGAATGTATTTAATTTAATCAATAACTTGAATATCATGATTAGATAAGGCATAATAAATATGACAAGATAAATAACTATTAAAATTCTATTAAATAAATAATCTAAAAATTAAATGCATCTAGAGATAACATCAATGTAAAAATCTCTTAGATAGTAATAATAACTAAATTCACAATGAATGATATGCTTAATTATTGGATATTATAATCTCAGACATCATGATACCTATAACTTCAAGACCATTCATAAGACGGTTTAAAATGGATGGGTAGGTATACACCAAGAAACCCATTTAAATAAGTTTATCTAACTGATTCGTCTCATGAGACTACTCATACATAGAGGGTTTATCTATAATTGGGCCCCACCCATAACTATATGTCCAACGCATTCCTCATATATCAAATGATATTTTTAATTCATGAAAAATATAACTTATCAATTAATTTCTGTATAAATTAAGGAATACATATTAACAATAATTTTCCCATTCAATAATATAACTTTCAAAGTAAAATATTGTACGTAGAATTGATATACTGTTAAAGTAATAAGCATATCCATGATAAATAATATGGATATTTAGGGGAAATGTAATGTCCAATGATCATAATAAAAGTGAATATTCCAAGGGAAGGTTAGTTATCACAAAAATTAATCAAGAAAGAGAATTTCAATAATTTCCCTAGTCAAACTGATCATAAACCATCTAGATAAATGATAAGAATGGTATCATTACAACATATCCCCAGTGAATTATAAGTAAAATAAATATTTTTTTCATCGATGAATAGAAATACAATAAAAATATCTTTAAACCCATTTTTGAGGAAAATAACCTATTAAAATTGAAAATAAATTTTAAAAAATCTATAATATTAGAAAAAAAAATCCTTAAACATAACCTTTTAAACTAGTAAATGAAACTTCAAAGTAATGAGTGGTCATGATGGCATAAGGATCCATTCATTATGGTAAAGAAATATATTCAACATTATTAGATAATATGAATTATTGTGATTCAAAATACAGAATCCATTTTCCCAAATTTAATTCACATAAGTTTTAGAATTCAATTTAAAATTAAACATGCAGACACATAAAAAAATATTTTCCACAGAAATACTTTCAAAAGATTATAAGATTTTTATATCAAAATTCAATCTGAAATTTCTTCCAATTACCTAATTTGAATTAATAAATATATAATTTAACTAATTTTAATTTTAAAAACATATTAAAATAAAACGGTACTTGTAAATTATTTAAAATAAAAGTATGTTTTTAATAATAAATAGTATTTTTAACCATTCATTGAAAAATGAAAATTTTAATAAAAATCAAAAAAAAATCAGCCAAAGATAATTTTGATATGTTGATTTCAAAAATTAAGTTAATTCTTAAAATATTTTCTATAATTTGTAAAAATAAATTTTATATTGTGCATGAAAATCCTCACTAAACTGACTTTTAGAAAAAAATAAATTTTTTTAGAAAAAATTTATTTTTATTTCAAATGATTATTATTTTGTTTATAATAAATAGATAACCATTGAATTTATTTTATATGTGTGTAAATCGTACAATTTTAGAAATTTATTTAGTCCTCAATGGATATGTTATAATAATCACATTTAAATAAAAATATTTTAATAGAGTATTATGTTTTGGTTAAGCACAGTGTTTCTTATATTGCAAGATATCAAAAAAAAATGCATTCTAAAATGAATAAATTATAAAGTCTTGGGTTGTTACATTATACTCTCCTACAAAAAATTTATTCCCCAAAACGTCATGGATATTACTTTCTAAACAAAATAGGGTAGTTCTTCTTCATAGAATCCTTTATTTCCTACATTAATTCTTCCATTTTATGATTTCTCCAAACAACATTTACCAATCGAGTCATCTAATTACTCAATACATTATCTATAGTATCAAGAATCTAGACAATTTTACACAATAATATGAATCATGTTCCAATTCTATCTCTTCATAGGTGATCACATGTGTTGAGTCTGGAATGTACTTCTTTGACAATGATATATGGAACACATCATCTAATTTAGAGAGGCTTGGTGGAATTTCCAAATGATATGAAATAGCTCTAATCCCTTCAAAAATTTGAAAGTGTTTGATATATATGAGGCTCAGATTCCCCTTTTTACAAAACCATAAGAAACACTTCCATGTAGATATGTTTAAAAGAACGTGATCTCCTACTTGGAATTCCAAATCCTTACTCTAATTGTTTGCATAAATATTTTCCCTACTTTGAGTTACTTTTATCTAAGCTTGAATATTATTTACTTTTCTTACTGTATCTTCAAAATTTTATGTTCCAACAAGTTTCATTCCACCAACTTCATCCCAATAAGTTGGAGTTCGGAATCTCTTTCCATATAATGCTTCATACGGTGCCATTTGAATTCATGAATGGAAACTATTATTATAAACAAACTCTACCAATGGTAAATAATGAACCCCCATACCTTGAAAGTTAACTGAACATGACCTCAACATGTCTTTAAATGTTTGAATAGTCCTTTCATACTGCCCATTAGTTTCATTATGGTAGGTGGTTCTCAAATAAAGCTCAGTATTAAGAGCCTTCTAAGGACTCTTCTTCCATAATTTTGATGTAAAATGAAGATCACGATTAGAAACTCTCAAAACATGTGAACCTAAATGCTAAAACATCATTAATGTAGATCCTTACAAAGTTCTCAAGTGGTAAATCTTATCTTATATCAAGGAAATGTGATGATTTAGTTAGGAGATAAACAGTTACCCATATTGCATCATTGTTTATAGGGTTATTTAGTAGTATAGTTACAAATTACATAGTAAGGTCATCCCATTTCCACAAAGGAATAGGAAGAGGTTGCATGAATACCCTAGTGTGATGTATCTCATCCTTAAACTATTGAAAAACTAAGCATCTTGACACATAGTCATCCATTTCTTACTTCATGTTATCCACCCAAAAAATGCTCCCTCAAATACCTATAGATCTTAGTGATAATAGGGTGTATAAAGAAATTCAAGCTATAAGAATCATCCAAAAACTCCCTTTTTAACTCTAGTATAGATGAAACACATAATCTCATTCCAAACATCATAACACCATCTTCACAAATGAAGTTTTAAAATATCCCAATAGTCACAACTTTAATTTTCTTATGAAAATTCCCATCATCAGATTGGGAAAATTTTATCTTCTCCAATAAAGTTTGTTTCTTAATAAATTGAAAAAGGAGTAATGTATCCCCTTCCTTAATAATTCCCCAATCTATTTTCTTGATATCCATGAACATGGGATCCCTCTCAATCCTCATTTGGGTTAGAACTCCATGATCCTTCCTACCTATTGCATATGCTACATTATTTTCATTCCCCAGGTGGTAGTGTATTGAACAATTATAGTCCTTGAGTAACTCGAGCCATCATATTTTCCTCATGTTGAGATATTTTTATGAAAATATGTATTTTATTCTCTTGAGGTCAATGTATATCTCACATATTTTTCCATAGAGATAATGTCTTCATATCTTTCAAGAAAATATTATAGATACCAACTAAAGATTAGGGGTTGGATAATTCTGTTCATGAGTCTTCAACTACCTTGATGCATACAAAAAAATTTATCATTTTTCATAAGTAAACAATCTAATCCTTTATTCAATGGATTATTATATATAAAAGACCAAAATTTCATGATGTTGGAGTCAAAATAGAAGCATTGAGCAATATCTTCTCCAATTCATAAAAACATTCTTTACATTACTTTGTCTATAAAGACATAACCCATTTATTTGTAAGCTTGGTTAATGAGTTATCCAACAAGGAATAATTATAAATGAATCACAGATAGTTGAAGGTCCCGGGAGTAGTGGAAGCTCGTGGTTGGATGTGACCACTTAGATTTTTTTCATTAGAAATGATCAATCTGGGATCAATATGATGATAAACGCTAGACTCTGTGGATTGAATCATAGAAATAGACAAAGAAGAAGAATAGTCCCAAAACCAATAATTACAGGTTGATTATAATTAAATTAATTAATTGACAAGAAATACCTTTTATGGCGTTCTTTCTTCATTGATATTTATGATCACGTTCCAATGTGATTTATCATTGCGTCGTAGATTCCAAGTGTAGAATTCCTCTAGCGATGATCCACACGTGCACCACGTATCTCTAGACATCGCCAAAGGAATATTCGAGTGCTAGCGTGGAGAAGACTTTTCTTACGTTGTTCGCCTTAGATCGCCTTGATCTGATGGAAGAGGATCTCTCTCGGTCTTGAGAGAATTCTTGGAAGAAGGAGTTCTTTCAGCCTTGAGAGAATTCTCTAGAATTTTTGTGCACAAAGATTAGGAAAAGTTTTTGGGTTGTCAGGATATTTATAATCGGGGTTGAGGTTATATAGTTATGACAATAAATAAACGTGTTATGTGTTTTATTTATTTCATTAAATCTTATTGAAAACCCCCATATCTAATCATTAATTCCTTGACATGCGCCCATGCTAATTATAATAAATATCATTTAATAAAAAGATATTATTTCCTAAAAATACCGATTGGAAAAACTACACGACGTGTAATCATTAATACATGGCATGTACTCGTTTTTCATTTCCTTTCCAAAATGAAAACTACACGGCATGTACATTCAATGTACACAACGTGTATATCTTGTTTTCATTTTATTCTTCCTCCAACATTAAAATGATTTAGGATTCCTTGAATAATCACTAAACCACATACGGGAATAATATTTATTCTACTTGAGATACTTGGATACACTTAGTGTGTGGCCCTCTATGCCTCTTTCTCGTTGTCATTAAGAAGGCTTGCCTAAAGTCCAAGATTACTGTCTAGCAATAGGTCAAGGAACCCAAGAGAAAGAATTTGATGCCGCATTGACTTGTCACCTCATATGAACGCTTAACATGTATTTTAATCCCTTTGTCTTAATATCTCATCAAGCAGGTTTCATGGCAGTGTCATAAACCTATATGCTTGATCTGTCATTATTTGACTTCCAGAAATAAACTCATCATGACATCATGGCCATGGAATTTGGGTGACGGTTCTATTTCAATTAAAGGGCCCGAGATATCTACTTCCATAAATATGGAAGGGACAAATCCTTCCTCGACTTATATATTAACAATATGTCATTCGTGACGCACCCAACGTACCCTACTTCCCGCCAACTGTCTTCATGATGGTTTTCATCATCACATCTAAGTGTGCGAGTCATGACATGAGTTAATGATAATCTTTTAGTCTAAGGACCATTACACATGCTCATAGATAGAAATGTCTGATGACACCAAGACAAGCAGAATTACTACTGGCGGGTCTGTTCTCATAATCTCTCATCTTGGAGATTACCAAGTGCGAACTCCATGAGAGAGAGTCTCGTCTTCTTACTAATAATCTCACATAATGGTTTATATACTATGTTTCCAATCATATCCAACCATAGAACTTTATTTAAGAATATTGTTATATCATTTCAAGGTTCTCATCATAGCGGGGATCTTCCATGACCTTATTAATACAACAAATATTCCAATACATTATTATATTATAGTCATGCAGAACAATGAACAATATATAATAAGTGTACATTCATGTAATCAAAGTATAAACAGTTGGTTCTCAGGACACCAACTCTAACAATAGTAACCTTCCAAACCAATGAAACTACATACCTCGGTTATGTTCGTTGGTGTAGACCATTCTCTGAATAGATTTGGATGTGCATAATCAATTGATATTCCATATTTGGAAAAAATATTTCCATGAAAGCCATAAATCACACTTCGTAAACTTCTCATATAAATATTTTCTTCTAATAGTCTCAAGAATGAACCGAGAGTTATGTTCATGGTCCTATCATCTCTTAGAATACACTAAGATATCATAAATTAATACCATAAAAATCATTAAGATATTCCTTTAATACTATGTTCATTAGATCCATAAAAAGGGTACATTAGTGTAGCCAAATATAATTACTCAAAACTCATAATGACTATACCTAATTTGGAAATTTTTTTGTTAGAATGTCTTCTTTATTTACTAACAATTGATGCTACCCAAAACGAAGGTCAATCATTGAAATATATTAATCTCCATGATGTTGGCCGAATAAGTAATCAATTTTTCTCCAATGATACTTATTCTTTATCATAATGGAATTGATTTACCTATAATAAATCCATAGCATCATGGATCCATATTTCTTCTTAACAAAGATAACATGGGCCCCATAGTGAAACACTATGGTGAATAAATCCATTTTCACACACTTTATCTAGTTTTTTCTTAATATACATTAATTTCATATGGGTCATTGTATATGGAGTATTCGATATTGGTCTTTCATTAGGGATTAAATCAATGTAAAACTAAACTTCACACTCTAGTGTATGTACAGATAATTCCTTAGGGAATACTTCAATGTATTCTTATACAATAGGTACATCCTTAATTTGAATATTACCTTCTCCATCCATATATTTAGATTCTTCTTCTTCCCCATGATTCTAAATCATATGTTCTACTAGTATTAGATCTATACATGACTCATATGATGAATTATACACTCTAAAGATAATAAATTAAACATCTTCATCATGAATCAAAAATTCCTTCTCCTTACAGTAAATTTTTTCATAATATTTTAAATTATAGTTTATACCTAGTATTATATCAAATTACCACATAGGTATGTGTAAAGACCCGTAAAATTCAAGGGAATTTTTTTTTAATTTTCTTTGGGATTTTACAAGAATTCGGTTTCTGATGGAACCTGATTTCGAGTCCCGGTGTGCCTGAAATCATTTTCCAAAGTTTAGCTCGGGTACGTTCAGTGAACGAACGAGCGGGTTTTTCTAACTTTTGAACCGGTGCTTGGAATTGAAATCTGAGGGCACCGATGAACTCACAGCGCCGGTAGTTTCTTAAGAAGACCCCTTTCTGGAGTTGCGTTTTCTCGGGTTGAGTTGTTTAATTAAATTGAGGGATAATAATATAATTGTTTTACAATTATATTTTTTTCTTTTCTTGTTAAGTGGATTAAGTGTTGTGCCACAACACTTTTCCACTCTCTTATGTGTTATACCCTATGTAAGGGAGTTAGGGGTGGGACCCACTTGTTGATAACTACCTTTGAGAGGATTAAGGTGGGGTGGGGCCCACACGAGCCCCACCGTTTCTTTTCTTCTTAAGTAACGCACCTGCACCCCCTATTAATGAACTCACACCGTGCGTTTATTCTGGTTAAGAAACGCCTCATTAATTTGGGCGGTTAAATCGTTAAAATTAATTCATTGAATTGATTGATTCTTTTTGAATTTCAAAGGTTGACTTGTGCGTTAATAAAATAAGACTGTTGTTATTTTATTTCTGTTGGAACTTGTTGCGTGGAGAGGATTTGGAGGAAAGTGTTCTTCTTCGACGAAGAACGCGAAGAATGCGAAGAATGCGAAGAACGCACCGATCTCCAACGAAGAACACCAAATCCTTGGAAATCAACGAAACTCCTTCCATGACAATCCTTCTCTTCTGCGACTATCCTCTTCTTTCGCGATGGTTAATTCTGCGACGAACTCTCGTTCGATGACAACGTTGAGGTAGGGAATTAATTTGAGAATGATTTTATTCCCTTGTTTTCTTCCATTCTAAAGAAAACAAAGAACACGGATCAACTTATTATCTAGTTGATCCGCGAATGTTTTCCTTGTGGGTTGTGAATAATTTTTTGCGGGAAGTTGTGGGGGTTTATTTTATTGTCGATCGTGATCTCATATGTCGCCTTTCTTGGTTTCAATTGGGCCTCCTGTTATCGTAATAACGGGAGGAGGTCGGACCGCACGAACACGGCCGACTCTCCTCCCCCCTTGTTTGTTTGAATTTGTTGCGGCACGTGAAAGGCAGCACGGTGTCGTTGCACTGTGAAGAAACGAGAAAGAACGCGGCGAAGAAGCGCGGCGCCGTCGCGCCGCACCGTTGAGGCCGAACGAAACCGCGGGCGGAGTCGGGGCCGCGGAGGCGATTCGAAGACTTCGCAGTTTGTTGTCGAAGTGAGGATCGACGGACGATGGTGAGGCAGGCCGCGAAGGTGTTTTGAAGCTAATAAAGTAAAGGTCGGGTCCCGGGAGGACCGTTAGCGAAAGCGGCGAGCAAAACGGACCACCGGAGCGCGTTCGGTGGTCCGTGGAAGACTCCGCCAGCGCGCCTCGCCGGCACGGCGGCGCTGGCAGCTGGAGGCGGCGGCCGGCCGCCAGGAGACGGCGGCGCCCGGCGCGCCGACGGGAAGAGCCGCTGCGGCTGAAACCGCGATAGTAGGCCGCTCATCCCGCGACTGCGCGGGACCGGAGAGGCGGGACGCGACGCTCGGTCGCGTCCGGTGACAAGGGGCGGCCCCACGTGGGGTCGCGGTTAGCGAAGCAAGCGGGGGGCAGTGCCCCCCCCCCCCCCCCCCGCGTCTCAACGCTCGGGTGGTTCGGCCGATCCTCCTGGATGGTGCGCCAGCGCGCCGCGCGGCCTGACCGGACCGCCCAGGCCGGGCCGGGTCGACCCGGTTCGGGCCTACTCGGGCCCAGACCCCCCATTTCGGATTGTTTCCATTCAAATACCCATAACTTGGGTTACAGACATTCGATTGATGCACCATCTGTTGCGATGAGATACTTGGATCGAGGCAGTCGTTTTAGTATATTACACTCAAGGTTTTGGAGAACTTTGGGTTCGGCCGGGTTGGTTCGGATACGAAACCAACTGGGCCCTCGGAGCGGAAACGCTTATATCTTGAGTTTCGGACGTCCAATTGATGTGCTGTCGACTTTTTTGGTTTCCTATTGATGAGACGGAACTTTTGGATTACTCTGCTCAAGGTTTGAATGTCGTCTGAGTGCGGTCAGGTTGGTTTGCTCACGAAACCAACCGGGCCCCTGGAACGAAAAAGCCAATAACTCACAGATCGGGCGTCCGATTGACGCGCCGTCTGTCTCGTTGAATTCCTCTTGATGAGACGGAACTTTTGGAATACTTCGCCTGAGTTTTGGATGCAGTTGGAGTATGGCCGGGTTGGATTGTACCCGAAATCCAACCGGGCCCCTGGAACGGAAAAGCTGATAACTTTCAGACTGGACGTCCGTTTGACGAACCGTCAGTGGCGTTGGTGATCACGTGGAGAAACGGTCCCTATGAGTATACCCTATGAGAGTTCGGGGTACAGTTGAGATAAGGCCGGGTTGGTTCGCACATGAAACCAACCGGGCCCCGGGGACGAAAAGGCTAGTAACTCGCAGACTGGGCGTCCGATTGACACATCGTCTGTTGCGTTGAGACCCCTGTGACGAGGTGGTCCTTTGAGATACATCTTCGTGGGACTTTGAGATACTTTGAGTATCGACCTGTAGCTCGTGGAGCGGACCCTCCCAGAGATGAGTGTGCGGAGTACGGAGACCGTGTAGTCGACTGAGACCTGACGACTGCTTGACCGACTCGACTTGGAGTGAGTCGACTAGCCCAGTGGATGGAGCACTACTTTGTTTGGGTGAAGACCCATGACGGACGGAGCACTAGCTGTGTGACAGTGCAGACCCGCAGTACTCGTCCGGAGAGTACCTCCGTAGGCTTTTAGGGGGTGCGCACTACTGTGTTTGGGTAGCATACCCCGGCAGGAAGCACTACTGTGTTTGGGTGGATGGCCCGCGGTACTCGATAGGAGGAGTACCTCAACAGTCTTAGGTTAGTGAGCAGTACCTCGGAGTCGTGACAGGACCACTGTACACTCCAGAGACGGGGCTCTTCAACAGTTACGGTTTCGATAATGAAAATCCTGGTTTGAGCAGAGTCTATGACCTTTGTGTTTACCTCTTGATTGAGATGGGTCACTTGATAACTTAGGTATATGTATGGTCATATACCTGGGTAGTGGTTATCCGTTGATTTCATAATCTTATGTTTCCTCATGATTGAGATGGGTTACTTGATAACTTAGGTATATGTATGGGCATATACCTAAGTAGAGGTTATCTGTTAAGATCTTATTTGTGGTTATCCTTGTTGGTTTTAGTGAGACCTTGAGGGTCTCGGGGTCCCTACTGGGTATTGTTATACTCACCCCTGCACGGGCTATGCCCGCACCTCGTTGTGTTGGTTGCAGATGACGGGCAGTGCTGACGGAGGCCGAGTGTTCAAGGACTGGATGGTACCCAGAGGTGGACCACCCAACGAGTCAGTATCTGGAGGTGGACTTCACAGCGAGACGACACTCGGAGGGGGTTGACGGGCGAGAGCATTGAGGAGCTATGCTATCTGTACCTACCCTTTGGGTAGGATCCGTGGTGGACGATCCAGGAGATGCTCTATCTGTACCTACCCTTCAGGTAGGATCCGTGGTGGATGATCCAGAAGCTGCACTATCTGTACCTACCCTTCAGGTAGGATCCAAGGAGGACGACCCAGGAGCTGCTTCCTTTCTTCCAACTGTTTTTCTTTTTCTGTTGTACTTTTTTTCAATTGTAGCTATATTTCCAGCTGGGTTTGTATTCTGGCCCATTTACTTTTCATCACTTTCTTTGTACTTAGTGTTTTACTTCTGCTTGTACTCTGTGGTGTTTTGTTACTTTTATAAAGGTAATGTCTTCCCAGTTATCGGGATTTACGCCTTTGGTGCTAGTCGCCAGCCCCTGGCCTAAGGAAGGCGGGCTTGGGGTAGTCATGGCATGGGCCCCGAGGATGGGTCATGACAGTATGATAATCAATTCGTCAAATAAATCATTTTTATGTTTCATAATTGGGACTTCCTGAAATATCCTTCTTGTATAGAAACTTCCACTAAGAGTTTTTACTGAAAACCTCGTTATTAATGTGTTACAGAGATATTTAAAATTATTAGAAAACATGGAAGATGTAAAATATTTTGATTATCTAAATCAATTAAAGAATTTTATAAATTTGGGTCAATGATTAAAGTACCTTCCACCACTTCATTGGTACTTACACCTCACCTGTAGTGATCACATAAGCTTGGTCTTCCCTACTTGGCCTCTTCTATGGTATATTCTCTTGACGTTTGGGATATTGGTTTGAATAGTTATCCATTTATTTTTAATTGAATCACTAGAAATCATTGATTTGTTTCTTCCCATTACATTCATGAATCATATGAACCTTATCTCAAAACTTATAACAAAATCACATTCCCTTCAAGCATTTTCTAGGATAATTCTTTCCACATTTTTTCCAAGATGGAAATTTCTTCATTCTCTTATTCTTATATAGTGCATTTTCTTCTTATTTATTCTTATTTGACCTTTTATTTTCTTAGTTTCCATTTAACATTTAGGATCTTAAAAACTTCTACTCAATTTTGATGGTGCATAAAACTATTTAGTCATATAATGAAAATGTTTAAGATATCATCATCCTTTAGAGACTTATCTTAATACCATCAAAGAAATGGTCTATTTTTTATTATGTATTAGGTATATAATCTATATAATACAAGGAAAATATTTGAAAGGTAGCCTCATAATCCAAAACACTTTCTTATTCATTTCTCTTTAATCTATGGAACTCTCTCTTCATTCTAATTTTTTTCTCATGAGAGATATATTTTTAGGAGAAAGTTTCCTTAAAATATCTCTATTAAATTTGTTTTATTTCTTCATCCTCCAATGTATTCTAGATTAATGAACACCATTAATCAACTTCTCCCTTGAGATAGTATACTACCAGTATAACATTTTCCTTTTCATCGCATTCTAAGGCTAGAAATATCTTCTCAATGGACTTTATCCATTACTCATCTATTACTGGATTAGTATTCCCACTATATTATGGGGGATTCTATCATATGGAGAAATCAAAAATAAGAGAATCGTGGTATTGAATAATAGGTTTCTCCATTCATTTAATGTTATTTTTCATAACCTGATTAAGCTTCCCTAATATAGTCATGATCTTCTCATTTCCAATACCAACTGTATTGTCTTGCTCAGGAGGTCAATATCTACATTGGACAAGAGTATTGATACCCTTAATTCTTCTAAGAAAACATTTATAAAAAAATTAATATATTTGACTAGTTAATCAAATTATGAATTTTAAATCATGATGCATAATTATAAATTAGGTGTTGCACTTAACATAAATAGAAAATTTGTGTATTTTTTAATCATAGAATCTTAAACTTGGTGTATATGGGAATGTCTTTATTTTCAAATCCTTCATAATAGTTTGAAAATAAAATTTTAATTATTCTATGAATATCCATTAGGAGTGTTAAACTAGGTGTGTGGTAAGGATCATTTTTTTTACCAGGTAATTCTCTTTTCAATCCTGACACGCATTTATCAGAGTTATTACCCCTAAGTACATACATCCACTTTTATTATCCAAAAAAGGTATATATTTCTAGGAAAAACCAAATAATATTTACCTTAGAAAAACTTTAGGATATTATTATATAATTATCCTCATATTATATAATAGGGTTATGATCCCTAATCTATGTTTTCCATAATCAAGTTCCCAAGTTTTATACTAAACTTCCTATTATACCAACTTTAACGTCCCTAACTCCAGTTACCAAGAGCCGATATCTACTTTATTACATTGGCATAAGACAAAAGGGATCACATATCCAATGATTCATGAGTTTAGTTGTTCTGAAGAACCAAATACCTACATGATGCCCATTTAAAATTGAGAATAAAATAATGCAAATCATAGTAATGGAAAAAAATTGACATCCTTGAACTCATTCAATGAATTCATCTTCATATCCTTGAGGAAAGAACCTATATAAGGGTGAGATCAAATTCTCAGTGAGGTTCTTATACAATAAAAGATATGATGAATCAATAAGTCATAATAATTATGGAAAGGTAAATTATTGAACAAAAATTACATTTAATAAATAACTTTTCTATCATGATTATATAAGTAATAATCAATAAGGGAAGGTAAATAATAGAAAAAACAAGACATTTAATCAATAAAATGATAATTAAATGCATCAAAATATAATATAAATTGAAAAATATAATGGGTAATAATATTAAATGAATTATCAATGAAGGAAATACTTAATTATTAGATGTCATGATCTTAGACATCATGATACTTATACCATCAAAACCTTTCACAAGATAGTTTAAAACTTATGGGTAGGTATACACTTGAAACCTATTTAAATAAGGATATCCAACTAATTCATCTCATGAGACTACTAATTCATCGATGGGATACCTATAACTTGGACCCACCAATAATTTTATCTCTAATTCAAGCCTTATATATCGAATAATAAATTTAATTCATGAATAATATGTCTTATCAAGAAATTTTCATTTTGAGTAAGTAATGCAGATTAACAATAATTTCTCCAGTAGATCATATAACTTTAAAAGTAAAATATTATATGTGTAATTGATATATTTTTTATATAAAAATAATATATATGGTAAATAATATGGATATTATGGGTAAATGTAATGTCCAACTATCAAAATAAAGTGAATATTTCAAGGGAGAGTTAATGATCAAAAAAATTAATCAAGAAAAAGAATTTCAATACTTTCCCTGGTCAAAATAATTACAAATCATACAAATAATGGAAAATGATGTTACCATTGAAACATATCCCCAAGATAGTAAAATTAAAATAAAGTGTTTTTTTCATTTATGAATAGAATGACCATATAAAATATATTTAAAACTATTCATTAGGAAAATAATCTTTTCACTTTGAAAATAAGTTTTAAAAACAAGAATATACAGAAAATTAAGAAAACAAATTTCTTTAGAAATAACCTTTTAAACTTGTAAATGAATATTCAAACCTATGATTTGTCATGGTGGATGAAGGTTTCATTCATGTTGATATATTAAAAAAAACTATTCCTTTCACATTTTTGTAATAAAATTAAATAAGTACTTTGTTCAGAAAACGTATGGAAGATTCCTTTAATTTTTTTAAGAAACCCAATTATGGGAAAAGATTACATTAAAAATATTTGTAAAATAATTTTTATTTTTATTATAAAACATTTATTTGGAAGAAAATGGATTTTCAACCGAAGAGAGAAATAGATTCAAATTTTATTAAAAAAATCTAAATAATTTTAAGTACCAAAGATAGGAACACGACACTATTACTTGAAAAAATAATGAATAACTAGAGGATAATAAATTAAAAGGTGTTTATTATACAATGATCAAATAGTTTCATCCAATTAAAATTCAAGAATAATGAATCCTGATTAAAATGATATTGAAACATAAATATCTTACCACTTTGGTAACTTTTAAATCTTAAACCTCATGGAAGTAATAACATCAAATGAAACATTAAATACCATGAATATAAATAGATTTAGTATAAAACATATCAAAAGGGTAAGTATATAATCCTCATAAAAGAAGATAGGTCCAAAGAAAAACAATGTCCCAAAATAGACAATTTGTGACGAGCAACCCTTAGAATGATAATAACGTTGAAGTGAGAAGTTACCAATGAATCAATTATGTGTATAAAATGTAAATACATATAAAAAAATTGAAAACAACATAATATAGTCAACATTAAATATAATCATAGAATATCAAATACAATGAAGAAGTAATATATCCCAATTAAAAGAAATTGAGTTGTGAAATTATTTACCACATGGTAAATTTTATGCAAAATCCCGTTGGATGAAATAATTCAAATTGAAACATAAAATACAATGATTTATTATGTAATCATGATATTACATGTCAACTATGTTTAATATGAACCATATAAAATAAATTAGGTGCATAACATTACAATATGCCTTAATGAAGCTAAATTGAGATGAAGTCCATTACCTCACACTCCCTTTTGGTTGAATGTTAATAAAACTCATGTATAATGGTTTTGAACATGTTATTAATTTATAATAAATAAATAATCATCTTTATAATATCATATATGATCCTATTATAATATTTTACAACTTTTTGTTAATATTATTTCACTATTTTCATTGTTTCGGGTGTTAGTTGCCTTATTTTCTCATGATTGTTTCATCATGAAAGTTTTAGTTATATTAAATAGGTTATATTTCCATCATATACAGAATGAGATTAATTTTATAAATATAAAAATTTCTCATTAGATACATTTTTGAAATCATTCTTAGAAAATATACATAGAAAATGAATTGCATCGCTTCGTGGTGACGATTAGTTGTACGTACACATGAGTGCCACTATCATTTCTCAATGGATGAAAGGGTATGGAAGTAGGCGATACATTAATTTTAAAGAATCAATATCATGTCATATATATCACATATATTCATTAAATTTATCCTTATTACCTTTCATTTAAATCGTAATTGAAAAATGAATCACATCACTTCATGAGGCGATAGTCTTTTGTACACACGAATGACATCATATTTCAAAGGACATAAAATGTAAGAAGGTATAAGTGATATTATAATAATATAATTAAAATAATAAAATAAATATTATATATATAATAAAACCATCATTATATACAATCATGATAAATGTTGATGGAAAATGAGTTGCATCGGTTTGCGAGGCGTAGTCCGCCGTACACAAAATTGATGATTTCATTTCCCATTTAATGGAAGAGGATATGGATATAAGTTATTAATTTAACATAATAAAAACTAATTATATTAGAGATAATTTTTTATTATATTATAATTTTTAATACATAATTGAAGGTGTAAAAATAATAAATAAAATTATAGAGATTCAATAATATAGTTACCTTCTCTTAGAGAAACCTCCTTTGGATATCCTCTTAAGGAACCTAGGGTAGTTATTTTAGGAATAAAATAAGCTATATAATGTGGATAATTATGTTGGGAAGATATTTTGGTAGTGTTTAGGTGATCCAAAATACTTTATAGGTGTGAAATATTGATGGGGTGGAGTGTCATTTTATAATTAGGGGAGAGGACACACAAGAAAATTTTCAAAAGAATAAAGTGTACCCATGTTTGTCACATGACGTGAGGATAAATAATGTCCCATTCACAAACCATAAAGGTTTAAAGGTCTAAATATATCCATAAAATTTGTTTTTAACAAGTTTTAGGTCATTTTTAATTGTTATCTTTTTATTTTAACCATCGGTAAACCCATTTTTACCTTAACCGCGGTAATTAATTTTTACTGTTTTTAGTATTTGTTATGCAAAAAAATAAATTTGACCTTATTAGATAATATAAATTATTATGATTTAAAATATTTAATCCTTTTTAATAAATTTTATTCACATAATTCAATGAATTCAACTTAATATTAAACATGTACAAGCATCAAAAAAATTGTTTCTCTAATGAAAAACATTAAAAAGTTTAAAAAGTTTTTATATAAAAAATTAATTTGAAATTGATTACAATAAACTCATTTGGATTAATAAATATATATTTTTAATAGATTTACTTTTAAAAACCATATTAAAATAAAATCTATCTTGTAGAAAATTTAAAAAAATGGCATTTTTAACAAAAATCAGTATTTTTTACTATTTATTGAAAAAATGAAACTTTTTTAGAAAAAACAAAAAAAACACCCTAAGATAATTTTGATATTATTATTTCAAAAATGAATTTAATTTTTTGAATAAATTTTATAAAATTGGTAATAATTAATTTTAAATTATTTTCGAAAAGCACGACTAAACCTCCTTTTTGAAAAAATATAGTTTTTTGAAAAACCATTTATTTTTTTTCAAATGATTATTATTTTATTTATAATAAATAGATAAACATTAAATTTATTTTATACATGTGTAAACCATATAATTTTCATAATTCATTTATTTCTTAATAGTTGGGTTATAACGGTCACATTTAAATAATTATATTTTATGAGACAATTATGTTTCATTTAAAATTGGGGTTGAATATATCATAAAAGAAATTAATATTATTCTAAAAGGTAGATATTGTAAAGTCTTGTGTTGTTATAACCATGGGGAATTTGTTTTATTATACTTTCGTAATTTTTCATATTAAGAAATAAAATTCTTTTAATTTAAGTACATCTAAAGATGAGTATGTTGCTTCCAATAATTCATGCACTCAAATGTTATGGATTAAAGTACAGCTAGAAGATCTAAAAGTGAATGTTGAAAACCCATTGAAAATTTCCTATGACAATCAGGGTGAAATTGACCTCTCACTACTACAAAAACAGGCTTTATCAGCGCTCAAAACGGGCTTTAACAATGCTAAAAAAGCGTTGTAAAGCTCAGCGCTGATATAGGGGGGTCCCTTTTATCAGCGCTTCGAAAAGCGCTGATAAACGACCCTTTTATCAGCGCTTTTTTTTACCACTGATAAAAGTAAAAAAAAAAGAAGTATATAATGTGGGGAGAGCTTTTAACAGCGCTTGACACCCCTATCAACGCTAGGCAACCCCCCCCCCCTCACACTCTCCCGCGTGCAGCCCTTCCCGCGCATCCTAACACGCACATACCCCTTTGCTTCCACCCAAACTCGAACCCGCGACCTCCCCCCTTTCGCGGCTGCACCTTTACCACTAAGTCATTTCGTTTTTTTCTCTATTTAATGATATATCTATTTATATATATATATGTAGTTATATTTATTCGTATATTGATATAGATTCATATTAATATAAATATATTTATTCATATATTAGTATATATATATTAATTCTCATATTAATATATATTTATATTTATTTATATATATATATTTAGTTATAATTTTTTATCTGTATATTTATTTGTATATTAATATATACTTATAAAATTAGTTTTAAATACATTTATGAAATATTTTTTTTATGTGTGTTTATAAATAAATAAATATATACATATATACATATATAAAACACACACACACACACACACATATATTTATGAATAAATACATATATATGTGTATTTGAAAATCCATAGAATGTTAAAACGACCATAAATTATAATCCAGAAGCCCGTTTCAACTCCACAACCAGTCAAATCGAATAAAATGAAACAATATTCGATGTGATATATGGTACAGGCATAATGGACATTTGGATCAGAAGTTATATTTGTTTGAATGTTAACAAATTGGGGTATCCTGACTAAAAACTCAGTTTTGGAGGCCTTATGAACCTTTTTTGGCCTCGAAAAATGTGACAGAAGCTTTTTTCGAGTCACTTGTGCGTAGATCTTGTTGCAGGCTTCGATTTGATATGTTGTAGAGCTCAAACGGACACCCGGATCAAAAGTTATGGCCGTTTGAAGTTTGAGTTACATTTTCAACTTATTTTAGATCTTTTATTAATTTTTTTGATTTTTTGTGTCTTCAAATTGTTATTAAATGATTTTTAATCAATAATAATTATCAAACTATTAATTAATAATATTTTTTTAAATATTTTAAAGCCATTTTCACTAAAAAAAATTATATTAAATGTAATAGTCTATTTATATTTATCTAAAACATATTTAAAAAATATATATTATATTTATATCAATATAAATATACTTATATAACAATATTTTATTTTTCATGATTTTTTTGAAACATAAAATTTATCACCGGTAGGAAAAAGCGCTGATAAATCCCCCTTTTATCAGCGCTACTAATAAAAGCGTTGATAAAGAGGTCCCCTTTATCAGCACTAAAAAAACGTTGATAAGGGGGGGGGGGGGCTTTAACAGCACTTTTTTAGCGCCGTTAAAAGGGCCCCTTTATCAGCGCTTTTTTTAGCGCTGATAAAGACCCCCTTTATGAGCGCTTTTTTTTAACGCTAATAAAAGGGCAACACTTCCCTTGCCCGTTTTTTTATAATGTCTCAAAAAACCTAGTGTAACAGTTCAGATCATAACACATTGATATTAAATATCATTACATTAATGAGTGAGTTGAAAAATGGAGATGTGAAATTGTGGGACATTTCCACAAAAGATAAAATTTATGATATGTTCACTAAGACTACAGAAATAGAAATATACGGGGATCTTAGGATGAAACTTCCTATTCGTCCTTAAACTATCACTAGAGAGTGTTGGGAATCCTCCAATATTCTTAGTATTATTTTTTAAAGGGGAAGAAGAATAAAAAATTATTTTCTTATCTTTTGTGAATATGGAGCTATGTTTATTCTAAAAAGGGGGAGTTAAAGAATGAATTGAGTGAGATAACATCTAAGTCACTCAGATCTAAATTGATTTTCACTAAAAGATGTAATTCTCCTAAAAACATTACCTTATCAAATTGTGTGGTGTTATGACACTTCTCTTTGAAAAATTTTGTGATTCTATGTCTCTTGAAGAGAGTGGTTGTTGATTTTGATAAAAAAAATACAATGGGGTAGATTGAAGAACCCATGAAATTGTTGATGATTTTTTTCCAACCATAAATGTGATGATTTTTTTATTATTCTTTAAGATCTCAATGGAATGTGTTAATTTAAAATGGACATGACACATTTTATATAACAATATGAAGTAGAAAAGAGGATGAATTAAAGGCCAAGAAATATTCATGTCATTTAATAAGGAGAATGAGAAGTTTGATATGAGTGAGGGGCATGAAAAATATATTTTTTCAAGGAATTATTTCTGGCTCTTTTTTCCTTCATTAAAAAGTAGGTTGACCATCCAATATAAAGAGTCAGCTCAATCTCACACATGTTGATTGAGACCTCAACCATACAGGAGAGCTCTCTCACAAAGTTTAGTGGCAACAGAGAATGAATAGAGTGGATGCTTGATCAGGCAGGCATGGTGGGTGCACAAAGCACATGCTGTGTGCACATGGTGGTGTTAAAGGGGGTAGGTGGGTGTGACTCACCTCATATGTGGTGTGAGTAGTGTATCTAGGTGTTGACCCTAGTGACTGATTGAACAGTATAGGAAGTGCAGAGGCTTATTAATGGTTACTAGAATGAGCGTGTTTCCAACATGGGATAAATCGATGCAATCCAGTATAGGAGCACATTAAAAATTTACATAAATATCCTATGTCATATTCAATATATCATCTACTCTAAATCCTCTAATTTTGATGACAAATCTCGACCACATGATTCATTTCGAACACCATCCATCATAAATATCTTTTTGAGGCTTGATCGGCCATCAATTGTGGGTTCGGGGCAGGGGAACCCGACGCCGCGGGTCGCAGAGAACCCTGGATCTGAAGTCGCAGCCTCTCTTGTCTGCGCAGCGCAGTCCGTCGAAGCTTCTTGAAAGCCAGAAGTCGGGCGAGAGCAGTAGGGTCAAACAGAGGCGGGACGAAGGCCGGCAGAGACTCTCTGTGTGCCTACAGATCCAGTGGAAGAAGAAACATGATGGGGCAGAAGGCGATACTGGGGAAGGAGGCGGAACCCTAGGCCACGGCTCCCAAGTAATACATCCCTCTTCCCATTCCTTACTCCACCAGTAGGTGAAATGAATGATTTTCCATGAATTTCGTAGATTCAGGTCTGTGGAATTTCTCTATAAATTCTACAAATTATCTCATTTACCCGCGTATTGTTTTGGATGAACAATTATAGATAGATCTTTGAGAGCTGAAATAGAATCTTTTTAAGTTCTAAATTCATAAAGAGGTGTCATATCGCATGATGTTTAATCTGCTCTATGGTTTTCCACTTACATAGAAACACATTCATTATGTTTCACGAGGATACAATGAGGAGATACATTAGCTAAAGATCTTTGTGAGTTTTGTGTTCTTGAAGAACTGAGGATTACACACTCAGACTTATGTGAATGATAAATTTTTATGCACTCTTATTTTCATTATAAAATACATTATTTAGTGAGATAGGTCTATATAAAGAAGAAATGACATTGAGTTTGTGAAGAACATGAGTATTTCAGGCTTTTATTATGCATGAAGTTGTATGAAAATTTGTTTAAAAATATATGAAATAATATTTTAATGTGAACAAGATTGATGATATTTGAAAAACAGTGTATCTAGAAGTAGTAGTGTTAATCAGCTGCACTAGTCGGTCATGTAAAGAAGTATAAGGATTTTAAGCTACCAGAATTCTAGAATCAATGAGAAAGTTAGTATCATTATATTACATAGGATCAAAGAGTAATACTAGTTTTTATTTCAGTGGAAACATAGAGTTTGGGTCATCTTGATCAGTGTATTGGTTTTGTTTTTGTAAACAATTGAAAACCAGTATAATTTTTTTTCGGGAGACAAATTTTTGGAAACCAGATATTGAACATGCCCAACCCACTATAATTTGATAGTTGTTTCTTGCGAAAAATCTAGTCTTTCGATATTGACCCAAATCTAAAAAGGGCATAGTCACCCATATTTGGGGTGAACCATGAAAAAATATTTTTTATTGATGTACCATTATGAAATTGTGTAAGGATGTGATTTAATATATGATAGGATCATACTCTAATAAGTCACAAAGGTTAATTTCTAGGAAAATAAATTATAAAATAAAGAAGTACCATTGATCTACCCCCTTCTCAGTGGTATCACACATTCCTAGATACTTCGTGTTCTAATTAGTGACCCTCACTCTCTTCCGTATATTTGTGGTTCTTGGGGTAATAGTATAATTTTTAGTGATAATGATTAAAAAAAGAAATTGTTTACATTAATAAAGGTTTTTAAAATATTATTTTGAAATGTGAATGCTACTTTATTTATGAAATCTATTATTTGACATAATCTTGTTTTGGTTTCTTTTTAAGTCATGATTTTCATATGGTTAGCCTACTTGACATGTCTAGATTGATTTTCATTTGTATATCATACAAGTTTGGATTGTTCGACACGTTTTTATGAAATCTTTGATATGTTTCACACATATTTTGGCTTATTAAATTTTCCAACAATCATGTATTAGATTACTTTGTCATATGTGTTCATGATTAATATTGGATATATATATATATATATATATCCATGGATATTATTTACTATTATTGAGCATATATAATGGGGAATATTTCTATTATAAATTGTTTAAGCCATTATGTTGGCCAATAATGAACATGGTGTTTGAAATGGGATGGTCTGCCATATTTCCTTGACATGGTATAACCCTTTCCAAATACCTAAAGGGAAGGGATGTAATATTTTCCATACTATATATACATGATTCCCATTCCCATGTGATGGGCATTTCAACCTAAAACTTTTATATTTTTTTTCCTTTATATTCTGATATAGTCTTGAAGTAGGTATAATTCGTTTTGTGCCCTCACGATATAGGGAGTTAATCATTATGGTTTTTATAAATTTTTATTATTTTTACCCGTTCATAAGTAGATTGTTTTATTTTTATATTCAACTAATATATATTACCACAACATGCACTTTGATTTATAATAAGAAAGTAGGGGTCAGGTAGTGACCATTTACTGGGTATGATACACTCACACCCTATACATGTCCTTTTATGTTTCATGTAGATCCTTTTTTTGTGTGATCTAAGTAAGGATAAGGAATTAGAGAAAGGTAGTTTATAGTACATAGAGCATAAATCCAGGATAGATACTTTTAGATATTTCAAAAGATGATCCGTGCGAGGGAAATTGATGTTGTCCTTGGACATTCCTTATAGGATATCTCACACATGGGATTCAATTTATCACAATTTAGTGTTTTCTTAGCTAACATTACTTTTTTACATTCCTATTATTTATATTTGTATTGGATAAGTGGAATAAACCTACCTAACTGAGACCCCACCCAAGACAAAAATTAGTTAGTGTATAAGGAACCAAAACGAGATACCCAAATGATTCACAGATTGGATCACATTTGGCCCCAAAAGCATTCATTGATCCATAGGGTTTGGGGGTTGGTGTCATGGGTCTTGGTTCCTCAATAGGGAATGATTTACCTACTTTAAATACAATTATAATTCAAGGACATATTTTACCACAATTTTGGAATATATAATTTTAAGTTCATGCATTTATAAAACAAATATACAACTAGTTCTCTAAATGTGAAACCTTATACATCTAAAATACTTTGTATAACTATATAAAAAGATAAAACAACTTCATCTATAAGAATCCAAGTAAAACATACCACCATATAAAAACAATACACTAATAAGAGTCATATCCATAACCAACCAGACAAGTTACAAATAATAAGAATAGTAAATGAGCCAAAATAAAGTCTCTCAACATCCATGCTCCAATATATTGTCGTACAAACCTTCTAACTCAGCAACTAAAACTAGATAATCTTAAATGTAATGAAGGAATTACTAGTATACATGAAATATAATAATTGAACTACATGTCTGGTAGAGTTCCATGGAAGGGTATGAGAATAAATTCTCATTAAGCACCACCAATATTTTATCAACTCACAAAGTGAATAGAGAAGTATATGCATAAACATGTCTATAAATTTAAATAGATAAATATAAAGTAGTTTCATGGAAAATCATAAAACACATGGTATCTATTAAAATATAATAACTCACTTATGAATACTGACTACATTAATTAAATCCCTATACCATTAGGGTCCGTAAATTTATATAGCTTCTTTAAGACTAATAATGGAACTCGATATGAATGAATATAACCAAGTTAGGGTGCAATACTCATCTTGAGTAATGGAATTGTGTATACCAAGTTGGGGAAATCTTTCAACTCATCTCGTCGGGAAAGAGGAAGGTGTATAGAAAGTTATGACATTTTGATTTTGTCATATTCTACCACTGACCAATATATTTATTGAATAATTCCATAATAATAGTATTAAACACATTACTCATTCTTTATACATAAAATTAGTATCCATGATCAGCTAAACATCACTAAATATAAAAATCACACACTCAATATAAAAAATTAATATAAATTATAATATATATAATTCTAACCATCATTTATGCATAATGGAAGTCAATATTGCAAGTAAATTAGACAAAACTAATCAATGTTTCCATATATGAGTTACAAAACATAAATATGAACATTGATGTCCAAAATTTTAGTATGTGCTTGGGTGGGATATGGTTATACCTACTTGGTCATTCACTATGAATTTATTTTTTTCACTATACTACTCTCCATGGATACATTTGATTCTAGTAGAAAGTCTATATTTTGGTTTATCTGGTTCATTAGTTGTTATTACATTCTCACTTGAGAAGATGATTTTTTTCCTTGGTGGTTTTTTTGGTGATTTCTTTTAGGGTTCTCACTAAAGCTTTAAAGTATTTTTCCTAATCATAAAAATATTTAATTTTTATTTAATGAGTGGGTTACAATATATAAAATAATTATGATTATAATATCAATCCAAATGAGGCATAATCATTACATTTCAAATACCCTTATGTTACTCCACACAATTCATAAGTTCTAGTGTATGTATAGTTTAAAGTTCACTAATGTCAATCAAAACAAGGTACTAAACATGCAATAGTAAATAATGAAAATAACTAAGGTTTTAGTTTCATGAAAATAAACTATTTATATAAGGTATTTATATAAAACCAAATCCATACTTAATTCCTTAAGAAAACATACAACTTTATTACTTAAAACGTTTTTATTTTAGTTTAAAAAACTAAAGTTATGATAATTAATAAGTTATCATACTAAATCATTCCTTCCCACTTAATAAAGCCATACATTATATCGCCCCTCATGCAATCAGTAAACCAAGAGTTAGTATTATTTACTAACTTATAATTGATTCAAGTTGTAGTGAAAGGAAATAAATTTATTTGTAATACAAGACAAGTTATACATGGGAGCACATAACTTAGTATTTTCATACTATTTAAACTAATTATTTGAAACTAAATTCAGGTTTACTAAAAGTAATCAATGTATTAGAACATAAATATGTACCATATAGCAATTTCCTTTCTGAAAAAAAAAGGATAAGACATGTGAATATTTAGGTTATTTTATCAAAATAAAGTGAGTTGACATAACCCAAACTTTTGATAGATACATTCATTTATGGATCTTATAATATTTTTTACATTATATCATTTCTAATTATGAACTTATATAAATGAATTATTCTAAAATAGTAAAGAAGACAATTCCAAACTTTAATTTTATAGAATAATGAATTTTAAAATAAGTAAACATGTTTAACAAACTTTACACAATAAACCAAGAAGAAATATATAATGTGAACAACTTATTAGTAGATAAACAACACTTTCTCAATGAAAAATTACTTATAAGAACATATAATTATGAAACAAATAAACTATGAAAAAAAACTTTTAAACATGACATACTTATTCAAATTAAGATTTCATAAGACTTTATGAAAAATAAACTTTTCACTTGGTTGTAATTAAAGGTTTTAAGTAAATAAAGAAAAAATAAAAACTATTTCATAGGTTTATATGAAATTCCATTAAATTTTTTTAACATAAAGTATAAAAATTTTATTGAAAAGACCACATATTCATAATTCCAAATGTAATAGTTATTATTTATTATTAATTTGTAAAACTAATGGTCATCATGTCATGGTAATAACCTAAAAACCATACTAATGGTTCATAACACCTACCATAATAGATCTTTTTAGATATATGTATACTCCAAAAAACAAAACATACCACTAAATATTCATCAAACAACATTATATTTCCATATAATCGCATTTACACAATCATCATGAATCAAGAATAATCTAAACTCAAAGAAAACCCATGAGAATAACTATTAAAATATAACCAATATTATAATGACAAAAACAACTAATTTATTCCAACTAAAATATTTAAATTTCATCCAAAAATTAATAAATCATAGGAATTAATCCACACTCATGTACCTAGTATTAAAACAGTAATGAACATGAAGAAAGAAACCCATAAAGGATTCCTTTAACCAAGATAGGAGGAAACACTAGTAGAAAAATGATTTTTAACGTCGCCAGTTTGACGTCGGTTTCTTATAAACCGACGTAAATAATTTTTACGGTGATTTTTTGGCGTCGGTTTTTAAAAAAACCGACGCCAAAAAGGGAAAAAAATTGTTTTTGCGTCGGTTCCTAAAAAAACCGACGCAAAAAACTAAAAAATATATATTTTGGCGTCGGTTTTTATGAAAACCGACGTCATAAATGTTTTAAAGAAAATTCTTTGGCGTCGGTTTTTTAACAAACCGACGCTAAAAATTTAAAAAAAAACTACTTTTCGCGTCGGTTTTTAAAAAAACCGACGCGAAAAGTTAAAATATATTTTTGGCGTCGGTTTTTATGAAAACCGACGCAAAAAAATTTAAAAAAAAAATTATATTGTTTTAGATAATTCTCTAATCTTTGATTTGACTGGTCGTGGAGCAAAAACGGAGTTACGGATTAAAAGTTATGGCCTTTGAAAGTTGAACTTCTTTAAGACTTCTTTTAGAGAAGGTCAACTTCCGACATCCATAACTTTTAATCCGTAACTCCGTTTTTGCTCCACGACCAGTCAAATCAAAGATTAGAGAATTATCTAAAACACTGTAATTTTTGTTTTTAATTTTTGGCGTCGGTTTTCATAAAAACCGACGCCAAAAATATAATTTAACTTTTCACGTCGGTTTTTTTAAAAATCGACGCCAAAAAAATTATTTTTTGTTTTTGGCGCCGGTTTTTAAAAAAACCGACGCGAAATGTAGTTTTTTTTTAAATTTTTAGCATTGGTTTGTTAAAAAACTGACGCCAAAAATATAATTTAACTTTTCGCGTCGGTTTTTTTAAAAACCGACGCCAAAAAAATTATTTTTTGTTTTTGGCGTCGGTTTTTAAAAAAACCGACGCGAAATGTAGTTTTTTTTAAATTTTTAGCATTGGTTTGTTAAAAAACTGACGCCAATGTAAATACTATTTTGCGTCGGTTTCAAACAAAACCGACGCCAAAGAGTAACGCGGGATCAGAATTTCAATTTTTTTCACAACGCGCGTTTAACTTTTTAAAATCCCGCTTACATTTTCATACAACGCAATTGAAAATATTTTCGTTTACTATATATATATATCCAGTTTCTCCTTCTTTCATAATTTTCAACATCTTCGATTCAATCACGATTTCAATGCGACTTCAATCATTAATTTGAACATGGTACATATTCTATTCATTTGTTTTCTTTATTATTATTATCCTTCATTTCTAAACAACTCGATTGGCTTTCTTATAATGATGATTCATTCTCATTTCTAAATACAAGTTATATGATAATAAAAAACATATCATTTCGATGGAATCCCCTAAAACCATTGAAATATGTTTGATGTATTATGATTATTTTATTACATTTGGTGTATATGATTTTAATTTATGTTTATCATGTTTTCTTTGAAACGAGTTGTATCAATCAAAACTTTGATAGGTTCAACTTCTAACGGCGATAACTTTTGAACCGTAACTCCGTTTTAGGTCCACAGCCTGTCAAATCGAAGCTTAGGAAATGATCTAAAACCTAGAAAAAAAATTTTGATTTTTGGCGTCGGTTTTTATAAAAACCGACGCGAAAAATATTTTTTTTTTCATTTATGGCGTCGGTTTTTTTAAATAATCGACGCCAAAACTACTTTTTTTTAAATTTTTCGCGTCGGTTTTTATGAAAACCGACGCGAAAAATTATATGAATTATTTTTTTTGGCATCGGTTTTTTACAAAACCAACGCCAAAAAACGAATGTTATTCATTTTTCGCGTCGGTTTACAAAAACCGACGTAAAAATTCATATTTTTTACGTCGGTGACTTCGACGTCGGTTAAAAACCGACGTCCAAAATAAAAAAAAACCGACGTTAAAAACCGTTTTTCTACTAGTGAAACTCTAATAAATATGGTTATTTCACCATGTATTGGTTTCATAAAAAACTAAAATCCCCAATACCCTTGATAAAAATAGAACATATAGGGAAAAAGGAAATATGTGAAATTAAAGAGGTATTTACCTCAGTTTTGGTGACTGAAACCACTATAGCATCCTTAATTAAAGGGATAAATATAAGAGGGAGAAGAAAATAAATTTGGAGTTCTCCTAGAGTGTTGATAATTTGGGATAAAATGAGGGTTGGGTCTCATTTATGGTTTTAAAAGATTCAGTGAAAAAACACATTTTCCTCAATTTTAAAAAATTATCAATAACCCACTGAAAATGGGTAGCCTCGGTGTACCAAACCAACTCTAGTAACCTTTAGTGGGTGTTTAATTTATTAAATTAGCATAATATTAAAGGGATCACAAGACAATGGATCAATCGGGTTAGTAATCTTGGTAAAACATATACATATATCATATTCATATTGAACTAGAAAAATAAAACAGTGTGAAAAACTTTCTTGCATCCTTGAAGATTATTCAAGCATCCCTTCTTCATATCTTGGGAAAAATAAAAAATAATAAATGGTGAGTTAATATGCTCATTAAGTAAAGTTGTAAAATGTAATCTATAATGGGTATATAAGGTTTGAACAATATAAAAGGGTGTATAATAAATATATATTGTATTTGATCAATAACATGATCTTAAAAATATATCGAAGCAAAATATCAACATAAAAATCAAATGGAATATAATAACTGAAAAAATAATGAAATAAATTCATATTGTTCGATTTCATGATCCTACCATTAAGACCTCATACCAAGACATTAATAAACTTACTATCAAGGGATTGTGCCAAAACATTTTAATGAATAGGTAGGTATACATCAAATACCCAATTAGTTTGGACAACTATTTGTCTCATGATACCCTTCAATGCATCAAGGGTCTATTAATAATTGTACCCCACCCATAACTTACATATTTATAATGTATTTCACATATATTAAATAAAAAATATAATACATACTCAATATACCTTATCAACAAAAAAATATATGTATTGAATCAAGAATACAGAAATTCAATATTTCCCTTGAAAATAAACTAACTTTCTTAATAACCATCCATCAACTAAAAACATATGTAGTAATGGTATGTGGTTAATAAAATATTGAAATGATAAATTTATCCATGATAAAAAATAATATGTGTATGAGAGATAAAAATAATTTCTAATGAATAATGAATTGTGATTGAGAACATGAGCACAAGAAAGTGAATGATCTCAAAATAAGATATAATCGATAAATTAATAAATGAATATAGAAGTAAATCAATTCATTAGAAATGAATATTTGAAATCAATGAATTTATTTATCTAATTAAATAGTAAAATGGAAGTGTTGCTTTAAATAAGACTTTCCTTAAGGATTTTGTAACTTTGTTGTAAAAACTAAGTTGTAAATTGTTTCCAAATTTCTTTTCAACCTTTTATAAAATAATGAATTTTATTTTAATATAAAAAAATTCATTTAGTAAGTGAAAATAATTTTATTTAAAATATCATATAAACTTGTAGAGGAATATAAATCAAGAATAATAGTCCGAGAGGTAGGAAAATCCATTTATTTCATATAGGATAAAAAGAATATTCCTTTCACACTTGTGTAAAAAGTCAAAATTGACTATTTTAGAAAACATTAAAAAGATTCCATTTAAACCTTTTAAAACAATACCAATGTTAGTAAAAAATACATCTTCCAATAATTTAAAGTATATAATAACTTCCATGAAACAATTTGAAAATATGATCATGAAAGAAAAATATTCTTAACTTAAAGAGGATATTAGGTAAGTTTTTCTTAAAAAAATTATTTTGGTATTAGAGGTCCAAATAGAGAAAAAGTTAGAACAAAACATAGAAAACATATAAATAAATATACTAGAAGAAAATATATGGGGTTTAAGAATATAAATATTATATAATTCTTCTAATATAAATTTAAACATGAACAATCCCGAATAAGTGTGATATTGTAACCTAAACATTTCTGTATTCAATAACTTTTAAATTAAAAGCACTTAAAATAGAAAACCTAAATTGAAAATTCAAATACCATGAATTAATATAAATTAATGATATATTATTCTAAAGGTTATGTATATAAAACATATAAAATAAATTAGGCGCTTAATATAAAACATGTCTCGTTGGAGTGGAATGAAGATGAAAAACCCTTACCTTGGATTCCTATTTGGTTAGACGCATTATATCCTCATCAATAATACATTTAAATTTATTAAATACTTTATTAAGAATATATATATATATATATATATTATTTTATGTTTATTTTACTTTTATTCATTGAATAGTTCTTTCTTACGTCGACCGCATAAGGTTGTTCAGTCAATTTCTCTAAAATTATTTCGGTATATTGACTGTGGTTAAGGGTTAAATGAATTGGTTAGTTTTACTAAAAAATTTTAATAATCCCATAAATATGATTTTTATTCAGTATATACAAATTTATAATCATCCATGAAATATGGTAATTGAAAAATGAATCACATCACTTCATGGAGGTGGTAGTCCACACATTCGCATGAGCAACACTATCATTTTCCAATGGATGGAAGTGTATGAAGTAAGATGATGTATTATATTTCAAAAATCATAATTATTTCCTAAATATAATATATATTCATTAATTCCATATTTATTATCATTCAAGTGAGGTGGTAATGAAAAATGAATTAAACTACAACATGGAGATGGTAGTTTGTACTTACATACAAGAAATATTTTAATTTTACATAGGATGGAAAGGAGAAAGAAAATGGATATAAAAATAACATAATAACATATAATTATGTTAAATATAATTACTTAATTATGTTAATATGGTTATTGAATATTTTTATGAGTTTTAAAAATAAAGGAAATTGAAAAATATGGGTAATAAAATATACCTCTTCCTTTGGAAATATCCTTTGACTTAAACCTTGGTCCTTATTGAAGTGGTATTTTGGTGAGAACCAGTGTATCATATTAGATTTTTTTCATGTATAAATTTTCAATATTATATGGATGGATTTGGGGTCTAGGCACTGAGATGACATTCAATTCCAAGGTCTGGTGTGCCTGAAACAAATGTTTGAAAAATATTAAAATATTTCATAGCATGTGTGCTCGGTTTTCCTGAGAAAGTGGGAAAACCCTCAAATGAGTGCATAGATCAAAAATCTGAGGGATCCATTGAGTTCATAATGGAGGATTTTTTAGGTACCGAGATGGGCAACAAAAGCTGATGGGCTGAGAAATTAATTTTTTTTTGCATCACCGGAGCAACGTTACGACGTCGACTCCGGTGAGCTATCTTGGTACGGTCCAAGGACCACATGTGGATTTGACAGAGCACAAAATATAAAATGAATAAGTAACTTGTTCGGACTTGACGTGAGCAAGTGTGTCACAGGTTGCCGACAACCATTTCTCAAAGCCTCCAACGTCGAAGTCCTCTAGATCATCCACAAATGCCTTTCAAATTTGCACGTGCATCATTCATTGGAATCCGGGTGCTAGCACGATACACCAACGATCTCTTCGACACAACAGTGATCACCGCAAGGCAAGGAACTTTGATCCAAAAAGGATGATCTTGAAGTTCTTCCTTTTTTGAGAGGATCTCTCTCTAAAATCTAAGAGGAGAGAGAGACTCTCAAATTTGACACACAAATAGTTCCAAGGGGAGAGACTCTCTCTTACTTAATAGCGGATATCTAAAATACCCAGTATGGGTTCCCGACCCCCCGTGTAATAGATATTCCCTATATAAGTATTATAAATATTTGTTTATGTCAAATACAATTATTCCATAAATAATATTTATAATTTTTATCACTAAGAGAAATATATAATAACTATATATCGTGTGATAAACTTGAGTCTATAACTCGACTCCCTTCTCCTAAAAATATTAAACGAACCATGGATATTTAAGTCCGTTCGAATAATATTTTATCTTTTTATTTACTTAATCACTTGTAAATACATGTTATAAATAAATTCAATAAATTATTCCAAACATGAATAATTAAAGAATTTATTTATTCCTTGGTGATCCATAGAACTTAGATAGTACTCGGACCCTTTGGCGGTGCCCACCAAGTTCTATATTCCTAATCATAGAATAGGGAAGATTCTCAAAGCGCTATTGTGTGTGACCCTCTAGGACCTTATCTCAATAGCAGTGAATAATATCCATCAACCAAGAGTGGGTTCTAGAAACCCATAAAGGCCCCTATAGAGATAAGGTAATGTCAAAGCAATGACTACCTTCCTACGAACATGGTATGTGTAATATAATATCTTTGTCATCGATATCTTAATAAAGCAGAATGCACACTAGTGTCATCAAACTTTATCTTTCTTTATTTTATTTGTTGATTTGTCTGGATGGTGTTACCTTCCACTACCATGGAAATGGATTTAATGATTGTGAAACCATCCTAATCAAGTAGGCTTGAGATATCTCTTCCTGAACTTAGAAGTGAAAAATCATATCTTGATTATTCAATCAATGCCATGTCACCAATGACGTACCAAACAAAAACTACCTCTCCATGACTTTATCACCATGGTTTTCACCTTGCATCAAAGTACGTAATTAAATGACATCCATTGATAATGATCTCAAGTCTGAAGACCATTACACATGTCCGTAAATAGGAATGACCAATGACACCTGTAACATGTGGTGTTCCTATTACGCGAGTATGTCCTCTTGATCACAACTAATAGAGATCATAAAGTGAGAACTTCATGAGAAGAAGTCTCAATCCTTATGAGCCCCCATCACCTGATGGTCACAAATCATCTATGTCCTTTCAGAATGATGTAACTGGACCATAGGAAATATTTTAATATTACTGTCATGGTATCTCGGGGTTCTCATTATAGCCTGGGATTTGCTCTAACCCTTTTATACAACATGTAATCTAAGGACATTGTCATGACCCGTCCCGTAGGGCCCATGTCATGACTAACCCCAAGCCCGCCTTCCATAGGCCAGGGGCTGGTGACTAGCACCAAAGGCGTATTCCCTAAAACTGGGAAGGAATTACCTTTATAACATGTAAACACACGCAACCAAGCACACATCAAGATACGAACGCAAGTAAACTATATAGAAAAAAGAGTGCTGAAAATAAAAAAGGGCCGGAATACAAGCCCAATAGTAATAGTACAAGTACAACTTAAATACAATACAACTGAAGAAAAAGAAAGGTAGCTACTGGGTTGTCCTCCGGGTTCCTACCTGAAGGGTAGATACAGATCACCTCCACAACACTCCACGTCCACCCGTCTCCTCTGCGTACCGACACGCCGTATGGTCCACCTCTGAGCACCGTCTAGTCCTGGTATTCTCAACCTCGATCAGCGTTGTCCATCATCTGCATCCAACACAATGAGGTGTGGGCATAGCCCATGCAGGGGTGAGTATAACGATACTCAGTAGGGACCCCGAGACCCTCAAGGTCTCACAAAATCCAAAAAGGATAAACCACAAATTATGTAAACCAGCGACAACCCAACTTAGGTATATTCCCATACATACACCTAAGTTATCAAGTAAACCCATCTCAATCACGAGGAAACCACATAGTCCAACTCAAAGCCCAAAGCTCAATTGTTCCACAATGGAAGGGAAACCACGAAGGCAAGTACCACACAGGTACGCCACACAAAAGAATACCACCAAGTTATTACCACAAAGGAAAGTACCACACATGTACTGACTCATCTCACACTAAGTATAACTTAGGTACGATAGTAGAGATGATTAGTTATAGCAACTAAATTATCTTACTCTGTTAAGAGGCTCTACTGCTGACACACACAAAATCTCTAGGAGCTGACCCACACAGGATCTCTAGGAGCTGACCCACACAGGATCTCTAGGAGCTGACCCACACAGGATTGCTAGGAGATGACCCACATAGGATCGCTAGGAGCTGACCCACACATGATCGCTAGGAGCTGACCCACACAGGAACGCTAGGAGCTGACTCACACATGATCGCTAGGAGCTGACCCACACAGAATCGCTAGGAGCTGACCCACATAGGATCGCTAGGAGCTAAACCACACAGGATCCCTAGGAGCTGACCCACATAGGATCGCTAGTCAGTCTTCTCATCACAGCCCGCTATTGGGTTCCCGCACTAGGCTTGCTCAACACCGGGAGGGGCCACTCCCCAATCCACTGGTCGATACTCCAATTTCCACAAAGTCCCATGAAGAACTATCTCAAAGGACCGCCACACCATAAGGGTCTCAACGCAATAGACGGTGTGTCAATCAGACGCTCGGTCTGTGAGTTATTAGCCTTTTAGTCCCAAGGGCCCAGTTGGATTTGTGATAGATCCAACCCAACCGTACCCCATCCTTATCCAAATCTCTAGTGGGGTATACCAAAGGGACCGTCTCTCATCAAGGTTTCCAACACTGTAGATGGTTTTTCAAACGGACGTTCGATGCAAAAGTTATGGCCAAAAGAGCATAAATGGGTCGAAATGGGTCTGGGTCTGGTCCGACCCGGTCGAATGGACCCGGCCCGTTGGGTTTGGCCCAGCTCGCTGGGCGGTTTGGAAGGCCGTGAGGGTCCGCGGGGGTTCAGCCGCGATTAGTGCTCAACCACGGGTCAGCTCGGCCGGGGGGTTGCTCGGCCGCGGGAAGTGCGAGGCCGCGGGGCAGCTCAGCCGGGTGTGTGCTGAGAGGGCGCGAGGCTGCAGGGCGGCTCAGCCGGGAGTGCGGAGGCCGTGGGGTGGCTCAGTCGGAGGGCAGAGGCTATGGGGGGGCTGGGTCGGAGCGGCTCAGCCGGCAGGGCAGAGTCCATGGGGCGGCTCGGCTGGAACGACTCGGCCGGGAGGGCGGAGGCCACGGGGCGACACAGTGAGGCCACGGGGCGACATGCCTTCATCGACGGTTCTCGAGTTCCACCAGTTCCAACTGCTGACACCGGTCACCGTCACCAAAGTCGTCTTCTTTCATCACGAAGGATACACCATTCAAGAAGAACAATGGAGGGGTCGGACCATGTTTGTTTGTCCCGCACCCTCCGCATTAGAGCAGTAGCAAGCGGCTCAACAAGAACAAGAATGAAGAATGTCAGATTAAACAATTTCATATGAATCATGGATAAACTCATTTTGGTTGATCCACATTCGCCATACTTTCCCAGAATGAGGAATTTAAATGAGAAATTACAAGAATTCAATAACAACCCCTACCTCATTCGTTTGATTCATTGAAGATTGTCTACAGGGAAGGAGATGATGTCATTGGGAATATATGGACGTTGGTGACGTTGGAATTTCCTTGATCGTCATTTCATTGATGTTGAAGACGTTCCTCATCAACGAATGTCCCGTGGAAGAATTCGAAGTTGAAGTCGACATTCTTCGTTGGCGTTCTTCATTAGAGAGATTTCTCCTAAGGATCCTTCTCCTAATCCACAAAAAATGCCAAGTATCCAACATAATAGATTATGCTATCTATTTAGTTCATTGGCATAAATTCAAAAAGTCTTAATTAATTAAATGGGTTGGTATAATAAATTTTGGAGGAGTTGAAGAGGCTCCCCAGCATTTAATAGGAAGTTTGAGGGTTTCTCCCATTAAAGGGGAGTTCAAGTGGGTTTATACTCGGGTGGTCCCCACCACCATAACCTCTTATGGGAGGTTAGGCTTGGTGGTACCCACCTCTATAACCTCTCATGGGAGGTTTTAGTTCAGGTGGTCCTCACCTGCATAAAATCCACTAGAGAATTCCAAAGAAAAATAAAATAAAATTAAAAAAAATAAAATATTATTTTATTTTATTCTTTCAAGAAAAACACAAAAACTAACTTTCACTCTCGACCCACAGCGATTGAGGTGAAGGTCTCCTTAAGTGAATACCGTCGCTACGAGTTCAACTGTGCCCTCAGATTTCAATTCCGAGCACCGGTTCAAAAGTTAGAAAAACCCGCTCGTACGTTTACTAAACGTACCCGAATAAAAGTTCAAAAATTCATTCTAGGTACACCAGGTCTCGGAATCACATACCATCAATTTTTGCAAACTTGTAAAATTCCCATATATTAAAAAAAACTACATTGATTTTCTAGGTCTTTACATTCTCTCCACCTCAGGGCTTTATGTCCCCATAAGCCTCATCACAAACTAGGTAAACAAGTGGGGGTACTGAGCATGTATCTAAGCCTCCCACTCCCATGTACTCTCCTGAAGGTTCCCGTGCTGCCAACAAATGTGTACTAGAGGTATCGAATAACCATAAAGGACCCGCTCCTGTTGATCCTCAATCTCTACTAGAACCTCCGTAAAAGTCGCCCCATCATCGACGTCCAGCTCATCGTGGTCGATGATGTGAGAGGGGTTGTGCACGTATCTCCTCAGCTGGGATACGTGGAACACGTCGTGCACCCGGTGCAACTGAGGTGGAAGAGCTAAGTAGTATGCCACCTCGCCAACTCTGTTGAGGACCTGAAAAGGTCCGATGAACCTCGGAGATAACATGCCGCCTCGACCAAATCTCTGTAAACCTCGTCGGGGTGAGACCCGTAGAAAGACATAGTTTCCATCCTCGAACTCCATAGGTCTCCGTCTCCTGTCGGAATACGACTTCTACCTACTATATGCAGTTTTCATCTACTCCTAGATGATCTACACCTTCTCTGTGGTAGTCCATACCATATCTGGTCCCACGAGTGCTGACTCCCCTGGGTCAGTCTAGCACAAAGGTGATCTGCAAGGTCTCCCATACAACGTCTCAAAAGGTGTCATCCTAATAGTGTAGTGATAGCTGTTATTGTAGGAAAACTCCACCAAAGGCAAGTGATCCTCCCAGCCGCGACTGAAGTCAAGGACGAAAGCACATAGCATGTCCTTGAGGGTCTGAATGGTCCGCTTAGCCTGGCTATCTATCTTAGGATAGAAGGCGGTGATCAAACGAAGCTACGTCCAAAAATCCTCCTGCAACCCCTTCCATAGCTAGGAAGTAAAACGTGCATCACGATCAAAGATGATCATCGAGGGTACTCCAGGTAGCTACACAATCTCCTGTACATAGAGGTGTCCTAAGATTTCTACTGAAACCTACTCTCTGATCGGTAGGAAGTGGGCCGACTTGGTGAGTCGGTCGACGATCACCCAAATCGAGTCATGACCCCTGGATGTACATGGAATTCATGTCACGAAGTCCATGGATATCCCATCCCACTTCCACTTTGGGACCTCTAAAGGCCAAACCAAGTCTGCTGGTACCTGATGCTCTGCCTTCACTTGCTGACAAGTGAGGCACCAAGAGACAAACTCTACTACTGCTTTCTTCATTCCCGACCACCCGTGATATCGTCGGAGATCCTGGTACACCTTCTCCACTCCTGGATGTATCGCTAGAGGGGATGCGTGGAACTCCCTCATCACTTCCTCCTGAAGCAACACTGGTACCATGTTATGTCCTCTGAAGAGGATGAAGTGCTCCCCACCTTCAGAAAATCCATTAGGTGCATGCCCTGTGGATATCTGAGCACGTCGAGTCTTGTAGTCAGCGTACCCACGATGTGCCTCCCTGACTCACTGAAGAAGTGGGGGAGTGACTGTAAGAGACTGAAGAAAAGCAGCTCCATCCCAATCCACAAAGGATAACTGTAAAGTGGCCAGCTGCTTTGTCGCCTCACCTAGAAACTGTATACCAGATCTCCTGCTGAGTTCATCTGCTACAACGTTCCCCTTCACAGGAGTATAGACTATCACGAAGTTATAGTCCTAGATGAACTCAAGCCAACATCATTGTCTCAGGTTTAGGTCCTTCTGAGAGAATATATACCTGGGACTCTTGTGATCTAAGTAGACTGTAAAACGTTCTACCCTCAGATAGTGTCACCACATCTTCAAGGCAAAGAACACTGTTGCTAACTCCAGGTCATGGGTAGTGTATTTATGCTCATGTTTTCTCAGCTGTCGAGAACCATATGCGATCGCCGCTCGCTCCTGCATCAGAACACATCTGAGCCCAATCCCTGATGTGTTGTAGTAGACTACATACCCTATGCCCTCCTTCGGTAGCATCAAGATGGGGAAATAGTCAGCCTCTGCCTTAGCTCCTGAAAACTCAACTGGAATCTCTCCAACCATATAAAGTGTTTCCCCTTATTCGTCAATGCTGATAGTGGTGCTGCAACTCTGGAGAAATCTTACACAAATCTCCGGTAGTATCCGGCCAAACCCAGGAAACTCGGTACCTCCGTCACACTCCTAGGTGGCTCCCAAGAAAGTACCACCTCAATCTTAGATGGATCTACTGTAACTCCAGCCTCTGATATGACATGTACCGGAAAGTGAACCTCTTGGATCCAAAACTAGCACTTCGAGAGCTTACCATAAAGCTGGTGCTCTTGGAGTGTGTCTAGTACTGCCTACAAATGATAGGAATGCTCATCCTCAGTAGTCGAGTAGACCAGTATATCGTCGATGAAGACTACTACAAAGTGATCAAGGTATGGCTGAAAGATCCTGTTCATAAGTTCAATGAACACTTCTGGAGTGTTGGTCACGCTAAAAGGCATAACCAAGAACTCGTAGTGGTCGTACCGATATCTGAAAGTCATCTTCTACACATCCTTGTCTCGCACTCTGAGCTGGTGATAGCCTGATCTGAGTTCTATCTTCGAGAATTACCGTGCTCCCTTTAGCTGATCAAAGAGGTCATCAATCCTCAGGAGTGGGTACTTGTTCTTCATGGTCACTTGGTTCAGGTGCCGACAATCAAAACAAAGCATCAAGCTCCCATCCACCTTCTTGGTGAACAAAATCAGGGCTGCCCAGGGTAAAATAGTGGGCCGAATGAATCCCTTCCCCTAAAAATCCTCAAGCTGTACCCACAGCTCACGAAGCTCCATGGGAGCCATCTGATATGCTGGTGTAGATATCGGTGTCGTCCCGGGGTTCAGTTCAATGTAAAAGTCCACCTCTCTGTGAGGAGGTAGACCCAGAACATCATCAGGGAAGACATCTGCGTATTGGTCTACCACTACAGGATAACCTAGACTCTCCACATCAACCACTCCGAGGGTAAGGATAGCCAAATGAATAGTGATCGGCTGCACCCTCCTCCAGGTAAGTCTGTCCTGTGCTGCAAAGGCTCCCTTCTCACCGATGAAGGTAAAACAGGTCCCATCTGTGCGGACATACTGCACTTTGCGCCTAATATAGTCAATCTGATCATGGACTGTAGATAACCAGTCCATACCCAAGATGACGTCGTAAGGCCTTGACGCTACTACTAGGAGATCCCAGCCGAAGTTCTCACCTCCTAGAGTAAGCTCACACTGTCGGCACCAGTGCGTAATTGTATAATCCTCTCCCGTAGGAGTCTCTAGCCGTAAAGATCGAGCCAACAACTCCATCAGAATCTCTGAGCTCCGAACAAGGGTAGTGGCAATAAAAGAATGAATGGAACCTATGTCTATGAGTACTGAAGCTAAGGTGGAGTAGACACAGATCATACCTCATATCATCTCTGGAGCACCATGATCGTAGGCCTCAGCTGCCTGGAGCTGAGCTCGACCCTGTCCACCTACTCCCTGTAGTCGGGGTGGACCTTCTGGTGGTGGTGGCGGTAACATCTCAAATCGTCACCCACCGCCAACGACACGGCCAACTCCTCGGCCACGTCTACCTGATCCCTGCGGACCATCTCGATCAAACCTCTGTCTCTGCCTGGGTGGTCCTTTGACCATTAGCTGATCATCCGTACGACGAGTCAGACAGTCACGAGCCATGTGACTCTGCTCGCCGCATGCGTAACACTGCCCGCTCCTGGTATGATTAGCTCTACCTCGGGTGCCCCATACAACCAATCCCGAGTCATGCAGTTGTCCACCTATAGGTATGTTCCTCTTGGACCTCTGTGAAATCTGTCTACTGCCAGCTATAGAAGACTCTTCTACGTGACATCTGGTGGTGGGTCTCGCTGTTGGTGACTGCTCAGCAAGGAAACTTTTCACTAAGAGGGCTCTCTTTAACACCCCGCCTTCGTCGGGATGCTGAGTGAGATCATCGAAGCCATGATCTCCCACCTGAGTCCCTACTCGAAGGTTCGGGCCCTGAAGAATGGGTACCACACCATATATGTGGAGTAGCATGAGAGGTTAGTGAACCTCGCTGAGTACTGAGCTACAGTCATGCTGCCCTGCTGCAGATGAAGCAGCTCCTGTATGCGTACTGTGCGAAGAGTCGCTGGACAAACTCTGCCCGAAATAGGCTCTCAAAGTCTGCCCAGATAAGCATCACCTCGTCGTGAACTTGGAGCATCAAGATCCACCATATTCCTGTTGCTCCCTGTAAAAGGTTGGCGGCAAGGATCACCATGAGATCAACTGGTGTCCCTACCATTCGGAAGACTCTCACCACAGCCTCCAGCCAATTCTCAGCCGCCTGTGGGTCCGTCACTCCCCTGAACCTGGGTGGCCTCTGGCACTGGAACTCGTGAAACGCACTCAAGCGGCGTGCACCCTATGCTACTGGGGCTGGTGTCATCGGTGGCCCAATGGGTAATGGTACCGCTGGTGCCTCTACAGGAAAGGGGCCCTGCACCGAGGCCTCATCGCTCGGTGGGCTATCAGTGCATACTACTCTCGGAACCCTAGATGGCTGTTTTCGTGGAGGCATCCTAAAAAGAAACAGGTGAACCACGGTCAATAAGTTATACCTGGTGAGCTGACTCAAAAGATCACAAAGAAAACTTTTGAAAACACACACGCAATCAGTGTTTCCGTGCACTGAGTCAGAAATCAGAAGTCAGGGTCCTGGTGTATGGATACATCGGCCACCACACCAACACTGGATTCCCTAAACTGATAACCACACTCACTACACATAACATTGTTTCCATTAAAAAGAAATATCATAGCCCTATGTTCTATGGTAGAACCGACTCCTCTGATTCCAATTTGTCATGACCCGTCCCCCCGGGTCCCGTGCCGTGACTAACCCCAAGCCCGCCTTCCATAGGCCAGGGGCTGGCGACTAGCACCAAAGGCACATTCCCTAAAACTGGGAAGGCATTGCCTTTATAACCTATAAACACACACAACCAAGCACACAATAAGATACAAACACAAGTCAACTGTATAGCAAAAAGAGTGATGAAAGTAAAAAGGGGTTGGAATACAAGCCCAACAGTAATAGTACAAGTACAACTAAAATACAATACAACTGAAGAAAAATAAAGGAAGCTACTGGGTCATCCTCTGGGTTCCTACCTGAAGGGTAGGTACAGATCGCCTCCACAATACTCCATGTGTACCCATCTCCTCTGCATACCGACACACCGTATGGTCCACCTCCGAGCACCGTCCAGTCCTTGTACTCTTAACCTCGATCAACACTGTCTGTCATCTGTATCCAACACAATGAGGTGCGGGCATAGCCCGTGCAAGGGTGAGTATAACGATACTCAGTAGGGACCCTGAGACCCTAAAGGTCTCACAAAACCCACAAAGGATAAACCACAAAGCATGTAAACCAGTGACAACCAGACTTAGGTATATGCCCATACATATACCAAAGTTATCAAGTAAACCCATATCAATCATGAGGAAAACACAGAGTCCAACTCAAATCCTAAAGCTCAACTGTTCCACAAAGGAAGGGAAACCAAAAAGGCAAGTACCACACAAGTACGCCACATAGAAGAATACCACCAAGGTATTACCACAATGGAAAGTACCAAACAGGCACTGACTCAGATCACACCAGGTATAACTTATGTATTATAGTAGAGATGGTTAGTTATAGCTACTAAATCATCTTACTTCGTTAAGAGGCTCTACTGCTGACCTACACAGAATCTCTAGGAGCCGACCCACACAACATCGCTAGGAGCTTACCCACAAAGGATCGCTAGGAGCTGACCCACACAGGATGGCTAGGAGCTTACCCACACAGGATCGCTAGGAGATGACCCACACATGATCTCTAGGAGATGACCCACACAGGATCGCTAGAAGGTAACCCACATAGGGTTGCTAGAAGCAGACCCACACAGGATCACTAGGAGTTGACCCACACAGGATCGCTAGGAGCTGACCCACACAGGATCGCTAGGAGCTGACCCACACAGGATCGCTAGTCAGTCTTCTCATCACAGCCAGCTACTGGGTTCTCGCACTAGGCTTGCTCGTCGCCGGGAGGGTCCGCTCCTCAAGCCACTGGTCGATACTCCAATTGCCACAAATTCCCAATAAAAAGTATCTCAAAGGACCACCACGTCATAAGGGTCTCTACGCAACAGACGGTGCATCAATCAGACGCTCGGTCTGTGAGTTATTAGCCTTTTAGTCCCAAGGGCCCGGTTGGATTCGTGCTCGATCCAACCTGACCATACCCCATCCTTCTCCAAATCTTCAGTGAGGTATACCAAATGGACTGTCTCACTCCAAGGTTTCCAGATCCACTGACGGTTCTTCAAAAGGACGCACGGTGCCAAAGTTATGTCCAAAAGAGCATAAATGGGTCGAAGTGGGTCCGGGTCTGGTCCGACCTGGTCAGACCGACCCTGCCCGACCTGGACAGGGTCGACCTGGCCCTTTGGGTTCAGCCCAGCCTACTGGGTCCGGCCCGGCCTGTGCTGGGCAGCCCGGCCCGTTGGGCGGTCCAGTAGGCCGTGAGGGGCCACAAAGGGCCGTGGAGGTTTGGCCGCGAACGACATGAGGTCATGGGGAGGCTCGGCCACGGGGGGTGCCGTGAGGGTGCGAGGTTGTAGGGCGGCTCGGACGGGGTGGCTCGACTGGGAGGGCGGAGGCCACAGGGCGGCTTGGCTGCGGGGGGTGTCGTGAGGGCGCGAGGCCTAGGCGGCGCGACTGGGAGGGTAGAGGCTGCGGGGAGGCTCAACGAGAGGGTGGAGGCCGCGGGGAGGTTCGGCTGGAGCGGCCCGACCGGGAGGGAGGAGGCCACGGGGCGGCTCGGTAAGGTCGTGGGGCAGCACAGTGAGGCTGTGGGGTGGCGACAGCTGTGGACGGCGGAGCGCCGTGGGGCAGCTGGGCGCCGTGCTGTCATCGGCGGTTCTCGAGTTCCACTGGTGCCAACTGCTGGCACCAATCACTGTCACAAAAGTTGTCTTATTTCATCGCGAAGGATACACCATTCAAGAAGAATAATAGAGGGGTTATACCATGTTTGTTTGGCCCCCACCCTCTGCATTAGAGCGGTAGCAAGCGGCTCAATAGGAACAAGAATGAAGAATGTCAAATTCAACAATTTCATACGAATCATGGATCAACTCGTTTTGGTTGATCCACATTTGCCGTGATTTCCAAGAATAAGGAATTTAATTGAGAAATTACAAGTATTCAGTAACAACCCCTTCCTTGTTCGTTTGATTTGTTGAAGATTGTTCGTGGGGAAGGAGACGATGTCATTGGGAATAGACGAACGTTGGTGATGTCGGCATTTCTTCAATCATTGGTTCGTTGATGTTAAAGATGTTCCTCGTCAACGAATGTACTGTGGAAGATGTTGAAGTCATAGTTGGCGTTCTTCGTTGACGTTCTTCCTTGGAGAGCTTTCTCCCAAGGCTCATTCCTCCCAATCCACAAAAAATACCAAGTAGCCAACATAATAGATTATGTTGTCTATTTAGTTCTTTGGAATAAATTCAAAAATTCTTAATTAATTAACTGAGTTGGTATAATAAAAGTTGGAGGAGTTGAAGAGGCTTCCCCACATTTAATTAGAAGTTTGAGGGTTGCTCCTATTAAAGGGGAGTTCAATAGGGTTTATACTCAGGTGGTCCCCACCACTATAACCTCTCATGGGAGGTTAGGCTTGGTGGTCCCCACCTCCATAACCTCTCATGGGAGGTTTTAGTTCAGGTGGTCCCCACCTGTGAAAAATCCACCAGGGGAATTCTAGAGAAAAATAAAATTAAATGTTACACAAATTTTCTTTTAGTTTATTCTTTCATGAAAAACCCAAAAACTAACTTTCACTTTCGACCCACTGTAGTTGAGGAAAAGGTCTCCTTAAGTGAATACCGGTACTATGAGTTCAATAGTGTCCTCATATTTCAATTCCAAGCACCGGTTCAGAAGTTAGAAAAACCCACTCGTGTGTTTACTGAACGTACTAGAATAAAAGTTCATAAATTCATTCCAGGCACACCGGGCCTCAGAATCATGCGTCGTCAATTTTCACAGACTCGTAAAATTCTCATATATTAAAAAAAATACATGGAATTTACGGGTCTTTACAGAAATTTCCATAAACAAAGTGGATGAAGAAGTATCTACACTATTATGTCAAGATAAACACATGTATTATAAAAAATTGCATATATTTCATGGAAATCAAAGTACAATAAAAGTTGGGTCTAGTTCAACCACTTTCAACACTCCCACTTGCACTAGAGCCAACTGCTAACAGGTTTCAATTCACTAGATCTCATATGAGAATCATGCTTCTGCTGAGTAATTGCTTTTTTCAGGGGGGTCTGCCACATTGTCCTCTGTGGATACTCTATTAATTGTGACTTCACCTATTTTATTAAAATCCCTCAAGAGATAAAACTTCCAAAGAATATTATTTGTCCTCTAGTGAGACCTGGGATCCTTGTAAAGCACCATTTCTGTAGTATTATTGTAATATATTGGAATAAGGTATGCACTGCTAGGAACAATACCAATGTTTGAGATAAAGCTGCATATACAGACTACTTCCTTGGCTGCATCAGAAGCTACAATATATTCGGATTCTGCTATAGAATCAGCAACCACAACTTGCTTCAAGCTTGTCCAGCTCACTGCACCACCATTCAGGCAAAAGATGTAGCCTGACTGTGATTTCAGATCATCGTGATCTTTCTAGAAACTAGCATCAGTGTGTCCCCTCACTATTAGTTCCTCATCTTTTCCACACACCAGGAACATATCCTTAGTATTCCTCATGTACTTTAGAATAGTTTTAATTGTTTTCCAGTGCGTATCTCCTAGATTGGCTTGATATCTACCCACCATGATTAAAGAAAAGACAACATCAAACCTAGTACATAGCATGACATACATGATAGAATCCACTGTTGAGGCATAAGGGACTCTAATCATTCTATCAATCTAATCCTATGTTTGTGGACACATTTTATTGGAGAGATTTATACCATGTGAAGTAGGTAACAATCCTCTCTTGGATTGTTACATACTGTACCTTTTGAGTACCTTGTCAATATATATACTTTGACTTAGCCCAAGCAGCCTTTGATATCTATCTCGATAGATCTTGATCCTTAGAATGTAGGCTTCTTCACCTAATTCCTTCATGTAGAAGCATTCATTTTAACCAAGTCTTAACTAACTGTAAGAATTGTACCTCATTTCCCATAATTAATATGTTGTCAACATATAACACTAGGAAAATGATGGCATTACCTTCAACCTTTTAATAGACGCAAGGCTCACTTTCATTCCTGACAAAACCAAAATCTCTTATGGCCTCATCAAAACGAACATTCCATGATCATGATGACTGCTTCAACCCAGAAATGCATCTCTGCAGCTTGCACACTTTATTAGTGTTCTTTGACTTGATAAACCCTTCGGGTTGAGTCATATAGATGTCTTCAACCAACTTTCCATTTAGAAAATCTATTTTGACATCCATTTTCCAAATTTAATAATCATGAAAGACTGTTATTGCAAGCAATATTCTGATGGATTTAAGCATTGATACTGGTGAGAAGGTTTCATCATAGTCAATGCCTTGATGTTGCCTGAAACCCTTTGCAACCAGTCTTACTTTAAAGGTATTAACCTCAACATCCATGTTCAGCTTCTTCTTGAATACCCATTTTCATCCAATGGGATTTACATCATCTCGAGGGTCTACCAAAATCCAAACATGATTTTGGTACATGGACTCCATCTCAGAATTCATGGATTCTTCCCATTTAGCAGCTTCTTTTCCTTCTACTACTTCTTTTTAGGTTAGAGGTTCATCATCCTCAAGGAATAATGTGTCACCTGACTCGGTGACAAGAAAAACATAATGATCTATTTCTCTAACCTCACGCGTAGACCTACACATTATTTGTGTCTCAGGAACAACTTCTTCTTCCACTTGTTCTTGTAGTGATTGTTCCTCTATCAACTCTTGTGCATCTGGAGCATTAACTTCATCAAATTCAATATTTCTCTCACTATTTCCAATATAAATGTGTTCCCTTTATAGAAATATGGTGTATCTTTCCACAATAACTTTTATATCTAAAGGGTTATATAGGTAATATCCTCTAGTTTCCTTAGGATAACCTATAAAGATACACTTCGTACTTCTGGATGCTAATTTGTCACTTGGTAAAGTCTTGAAAAATGCCTCGCACCCCCATACACGTATGTGTGTCAGACTAGGTTTCTTTCCATACCATAACGCATATGGAATCCCATATGCAGCTTTATTTGGTACTCGGTTAAGGGTATATGCTGTTGTCTACAAAGTGTATCCCCAAAAGGAGTGAGTTGGCATACTATTCCACACTCCTTCAAGTGATCAATGGAAGCTTGGTTAAGATATTTTCCACCTCGGTATGAGCGGAGTGCTTTTATCTTTTTACCAAGTTGGTTTTCTACTTCATTTTGGTATTCCTTAAAAATCCAAAAGGAATCAGACTTATACCGCATTAAGTAGATATATCCATACCTACTATAGTCATTGGTAAAAGTCATGAAGTATGAAAAACCACCCCTTTAATCTACTAGAAATGGACCACATACATCAGTATGTATTAATTCCAGTACTGCAGTGGCTCTTTCTCCCTTTCCTAAGAAAGGTGCTTTGGTCATCTTTCCTTGTAAACAAGCTTGAAATACATCCAAGGGTTCTAACTGTACCGAGTCTCAATACACTTCTTGATTTAATCTTCTTAATTTCTTTTCATTTACATGACCAAGCATGAAGTTCCATAGGCGGGTGATATATGAGTCATGTTAGCTATTTTTGTCATTGATTTCCATTACGGGGTTCTCGAGTTCTAGTATATATAAACCATTGTTAAGATGTTCCATACCATAACATATGTAATCCCTATAAAAGAGACAATATTTTATATCCAAACATGAAATAAAAACCCATAGTGTCTAAAATCGACATAGAGATAATGTTTCTAGTAAGAGAATGTACATAATAGCAATTGTTTAAAACTAGAACCAAACTAGTTGGAAAGGTTAAGTGATGGTCTCCCACTGCCAAGGCTTCTAGACTTGCACTATTTGCAGCTCGGAGATCCACTTGACATTTTTCAATCATCTTGAACCTACTCGGTTCTTTTATATTAATAAAAATGTTTGATCCACATGTCATATCCAATACCCAACTTATAGATAAAGATAGACTGCATTCAATAACAAAAATACCTAAATTAGAAGCATCGATTTTCTTCTTCTTCATAACTCTGCAATTCTTCTTCCAGTTTCCTTTCTTGACACATCTAAAGTAGACAACTTCCTGCTCATTACTTTTCCTATGAATATTTTCCTTCTTTGTAGGACGATGCATCAGTGTCTTTGGCCTTGACTTGGCCTTAGACCCCTTTTCCTTGACCTTGTTTTTCTTGTTCACCATAAGGACTGATGAATTGGTATTTTTCATATCCTTATCATCTTGGCGAACTAAAGCCAAAAGGTTCGGGAGTGACTTTTTCATATCATTCATATTATAATTGACAATAAAATTTGATAAGATTGACGGTGAATAGGCAAGAATGAGATCCACTGCTAGTTCTTGGTTCAATTTTAACCCAAGGGCTTCAAGACTCTCAATATACCCAATCATCTTGAGTACGTGAGGACTGGATTGGTGCCCTTTTTCTAGCCTGCACTTATAAATATTACTTGATATATCATACCTTTATTTCCTGGTCCTCTCCTGATATAATTCATGGAGATGTAAAATCATCTTGTAGGCATCCTCATCCTCATGCATTTTTTACAATTGGATGGACATGGATGACAAATGATGCATTGTATATCAAGCGCATCATCTACATGATTTATCCAATTATATTTTTTCACCTTGATTTCTCCCTGAGGAGGATCAGAAGGAATTGGGGATTCTAGCACATATAACTTCCTTTCTTGGCGTAGTACTATGCGCAAGTTTCTGTACCACTACTAGAAGTTATTAGAGATCATGATATTTTCTTTATCCAAAATTGATCGCAGTGATAAAGTACTTGTGGTGTTGGTGATTTCCATCTTAAATCTACATCAGATAAATATTTAGAAGTTATTAATTTGTCTTGATTACCTTTTCTAAATTATGATTAATAAATTATTATATGATTTTAATGTCTCCCACTATTTTAGCAAACCTTAATATCCATCACTATTAGATTCAGAATACTCTATCGCTTGAGTATTCTAGTGGCAAGGATCCTCAAAACCTCCCTCATAGTCTTCAAGCTATGGCTACGCCACTACTTGGAGGGTTTCAAGGTAGGCACTATGCTTTCCAACCACTTAACTTGTGGTTGATTGTGTTGTTGAGTAAATTCCTAGCTTTTGGAATCCAAACTTGATTCCCTCAACATATTGCCTCTAAAGTGATATCAAGTTAGCTATGGATAAAACTTGACTACTCAGTTTAGTTAAGTCGACCCATTTCTCTCATGAAAAACGCTCTGGTAGTAAGAGGCACTGTCAACTATGGATGACGAGCACCCCAAACACCCGGTTTTGTTTAGATGTGAGAAATGGAAGACATTTGGACTTAATTTATCTTCGAGGGATTTTATTATTTATTGACGAATAATCCTTTTATATCTATATGTTCAAACTATATTGTCACGCTCGCAATTGAACATGTAATAGAAATATAATTTTTTCACTTCTTTATGCATTTTTATCTTGTTTACTATTCTAAGTGATTAAACAATAACCATACACTCGCAAAAAATAATAAACAATGCATAAAGGTAAATCATGAAATCTGATTGGTCTTGAGCATTCTATAAAGATCGATCCATAACAGATCAATCTTTACCTAGGGGCAACCATACCTGAGTCAACTTTTGAATCACATCACAACCATCCCCAGTGCAACGCGCTCGACTCCCGCCTGGTTTACCACCTCGACTTGGCGGGGTCTGCATCTCGAATCTTCATCAATTAATTACAAATATACATTCATGCAGGCGAGGGGGTCTAGGGGTACAAAATACAGCTTGTGCATTAGACACACATTCCCTTATACACATTTGAGTTAAAAGATGATTCACATACCGTTATTTATCAAATTAATTATTACAGTCACCACATGCATTGAATAAATAAATAATTAAATAAATAAACCAGACATTCATGGTTCAGTCACTTGCTCAAGACTAGTTGGTATAATTATGCGCAATCAAAAATTAAACTGCAATAAAATTTAAATAGTATGAGGGATTTCTTATAAATTAAATGAATTTAAATAAATTCAATTAATTTATTTTTATCAATTCCAACTGTTTAATTTAACTTTAATTCCAGAGATTTAAATTAAACCATCAATTTAATTTCAACTGTAAAATTAAATTAAACTATTAATTTAATTTTAATTATAATTAAATTAATGTTTCAGATTAAATTAAATTTAAACCCCAATATAATTCTAATTAATTTAATTTAAAAAAACTAAATTAATTAAAATCAAATAAACGAGGTTACCTCTAGCCGGGTAGGGACTCTGGCTTGACCGCAAATCACCAAGAGAGACTGTTACTGGAGAAGAGCTGATTTGTGGTGTAACCATGGTGCGACCGTGGCGTGACTGCGGCGTGACGGCAGCGTGACAATGGCGTGATGACAGCGTGACCGAGACTTGAATGCGGTGTGACCGCGGCATATCTACTCAGTCCAGCAACTCCTACAGAGGCATCATCTTCCGGCGAGGTGTGAAGGTGGTGGGAGGTGGTGGGGCACCGCTCTGGCTAACAAAAAGGGCGGCAACCCGCTGCTCTGGCTAGCCGCAGGGGCAGCAGCCTAGTCTGGTGTGGCCTGGTCCGATGTGGCCTAGTTCTGCACTACCTGGTTTGGTGTGGCCTGGTCCGACGTGGCCTAGTTCTGTGCTACCTGGTCCGAAAGTGGCCTAGTTTGATGTGTCCTGGTCTGGCACGGGCTGGTCCGGCACAGTGAGCTAGTTGTGGGGTGAGCGGGGGGTGTGACGCAGCTGCAGGGATCAATGCCGGCGAGCATGGGGCGGTGCGGTCCAATAGTAGGGAGCTGGGCAGTGCGACTAGGAAGAGGGGAGAGGATCCTAAGGTCTGGCGAGGCATGGAGGAGAGGCGGCCTGGATTCCAGCTGTGTGACTTGGCAGCAGCCAAAGGAGGTGCGGCTAGGGTTTCTCCAAGGTGGGGGTGGCGCCTCCCTCTTGCGCGTGGAAGAAGACTTAGGTCTTCTTCCTTTTTTTTAATTTGTATTTTGACAACACACAACCCTTTCCCTTTTTTTTAATTTAAAAAGGAAGAATACCCACTTTGGGGTCTTGGTCTTTAAAATATATATTTTTTATTTATTTATTTTTAAATTTAAAGTATAAATACTTTAAATAAATAAATAAAAACAAGACTTGCATAATGTCTTCAAAGACCCATTTAATCAATATTTTATTTTTTATTTTATTTGAGAAAAATAAAGTAAAAAAATAAAAAAATATATATTATTTATCTCCTAAAAATAAACTTACATGATTAATTCTGGTGACTGGATTCTAGCCAAAGTGTTTCCTGATTTCGGTACTTTGAAGAACAAATAAAATTAAAATGCGTTCTTCATCATATTTTAATCTGAAGATTTAAAAACCCGTCGATGTTGATCCCATTAAAATATTTAAATGGCCATAACTTGGCCATTAGGAAATAGATTGACGTGCGTTCAGATCTGTTGGAACCAATTTAATTCTCCACACTTAAATTTAATGCAATTTATTTTTTCCTTTGACTCTGAAAAATCATGCGTCCCTCTGATACCACTGTTAGGTACCAGGATGGGCAGCAGAAGCTGATGGGCTGGGAAATTATTTTTTTTTGCATCACTGGAGCAATGTTACAACGTTGACTCTGGTGAGCTATCCTGGTATAGTCTGAGGACCACGCGTGGATTTGACAGAGAAAAAAATATAAAATGAACAGGTACCTTGTTCATATTTGATGTGCACAAGTGTGTCACAGGTTGTCGGTGACCATTGCTTGAAGACTCCGACATCGAAGTCCTATAGATTGTCCACACGCGCCTTTTAAATCTTCACATGCGTCGTTCATTGGAATCCAGGTGCTAGCACAGTATGCCAACGATCTCTTCAACGCAGCAGTGATCACCGCTCGACAAGGAACTTCGATCCACAAAGGATGATTTTGAAGTTCTTCCTTACTTGAGAGGATCTCTCTCTTGAATCCATGAGGAGAGATAAGCTCTCAAATTTGAAACATGAATAGTTCTAAGGGGAGAGCCTCTCTTTTACTTATATAGGGGATATATAAAATACCCGGTATGGGTTCCTGACTTCCCGTGTAATAGATATGCTTTGAATAAGTATTATAAATATTTATTTATGTCTAATAAAATTATGCCATAAATAATGTTTATAATTTTGATCACTAACTGCAATATATAATAAATATATATCGCATGATAAACTTGAGTCTATAACTCGACTCACTTATCCTAAAAATATTAAAAAAACCCTGGATATTTAAATCCATTCAAATAATATTTTATCTTTGTATTTACATAATCACTTGTTAATATATGTTATAAATAAATTCCACATATTATTCCAAACATGAATAATTAAAGAATTTATTTATTCCTTGGTGATCCATAGAATTTGGATAGTAGTCGGACCCTTTGGAGATTCCCACCAAGTTCTATATTCTTATTCACAGAATAGAGAATATTCTCAAAGCGCTATTGTGAGCGACCCTCTAGGCCCTTATCTCGATAGGAGTGAATAATATCCACCGACCAAGAGCGACTTCTAGAAACCCATTGGGGCCCCTATAGAGATAAGGTAAAGTCAAAGCAATGACTACCTTCCTACGAACATGGTCTGTGTAATATAATCTATCCGTCATCAACATATCAATAAAGTAGAATACAAACTAGTGTCATCATCCTTTATCTTACTTTATTTAATTTGTTTATTTGTCCGGACGGTCTTACCTTTCACTACCATGGCCATGGATTTAATGAAGGTGAAACCATCCTAATCAACCAAGCCTGAGATATCTATTCCTGGACTCAGAATTGAAAAATCCTATCTTGATCATTAAATCAATGTCATGTCACCAATGATGTTCCCAACACAAACTAACTCACCATGAATTTATCACCATAGTTTTTGCCTTACATCAAAGTACATAATTAAATGAAATCCATTGATAATGATCTCTAGTCTGAAGACCATTACACATGTCCATTGATAGGAACGACCAATGACACCTGTAACATGTGGTGTTCCTATTATGCGGGTCTGTCCTCACGATCTCAAATACTAGAGATCATCAAGTGTGAACTTCATGAGAAGAACTCTCAATGCTTATGATCCCCCAACACCTGATGGTCACACATCAACTGTGTCCTTTCAGAATGGTGTAACTAGACCATAGGACATATTTTAATATTACTGTCATGGTATCTCGGGGTTATCATTATAGCTTAGGATCTTCTATAACCCTTTGATATGACATGTAATCTAAGTGAATTGACATAAACATAGTGGATGTAGAAGTATCTACACTATTATGGAAATATAAACACATGTATTATAATAAACTGCATACATGTAGTGGTAATAAAAGTTCAATAAAATTTTGGTCTAGGGCACCCACTTTCAATAGGCTTTACCTTAGTTGTGACTTAACATTAGTTTATGTGATTCATTTGTGAAAAAGTTATCACGGACATAGAAGGAATAAAATAATTTAATAAAAATTATTTTTTTGAAAATATTTTAAAAGATCATTATGTCAAAAATCCAGGGTTATCCACATAACCATAGAATCCACTACAGATCCATTGTAGGGAGATCTAGAGAATCCTTCCTAGAGAATAATAAAGGATCAAGGATCGATGAATGATGATGATAAAATAACTATTCTTTATCAATAATTGATCCAAACTCGAGGAAGGATGTTTTATCTTGTGATTATCATCCTTTTCATAATCCTGAAAAAACACGAGTCAATTAAACAAAAAAAAATTGATTCGTGCATTGTCGGTAGATTTCAATTGGATAGATTTAATTATTTTATAGTTCATTGATTATCCCTATTTAATTATCCTTCTATGATAACAAATTGAGGCCAAATGAATAATGACTAATGTTTTTTCCTATATTTTATGATTTGTGAATTAATACCTCTATTTTTAGTGTTCTTCATCATTGGAACCCCGCAGTTCTCATCTCGATGTTACCAGGTGGTTTTAAACTCGATCAGACCCCCATATTTCAGGAGAATTGACAACCAAGGTTGGATCTATGTAGTTTGGGACCCAAGGAACATAGAACTACAATCGTTTTAAATTCTAGGCATCATAGGAGGCATGGTAGTCCATGGAAGGGACCATCAGTGTGCATCAACAGATACTAGAGGTGGTGCACAGTGGCGGAGCATGTGTAGTCGATGGAGCCTCGTGCAGCTGGGAACAATGACAGTGGATGTAGTAGCGATAGAAGCGGCGGACGCAGATTGGTGACGGTGGGAACAGAGCAGGTTAGTTCGAGTCGGTGGGTTGGGTGGATCCAATGGGATGGGTTGAACCCTAGTCAGATTTGAGGAAATCAGGGCAGATCCCGATTGTATTTGACCATAGAGGACAACCATGTAGTGCGGTCGACAGTGCAGTGTGTTTGACCGTGAGGTTCTCGGAAGGTGCGGTTGACCGTGCAAATGATCGACTGTATGGCAAGTGGCAGGTGGAGCTATCATGGGTGTGGTGATCACGTTACATGAGAAACCGCAGTGGTTGATCATGATCCAAGGAAGCTTGAGCTTCCATGTGTGTAGAGGCTGCATGGTTGGACCGTAGGTGATAGGTTGGCCCGGTAGGTGGATCGACCCTGGCGGTCACTCCATGAGCACATTGACGTCTCTAATGTTTCAAACGTCTATAACTCCTCAATGTAGTATCCAATAGATGTGAAAACAATGGAATTGAGACCCTAACTTTGAGATTTCCATTTTGAGACAAAGGGTGTTTTTTTATATTGGACCAACATAGTATTATTGTGCTCCCTTTTTCCTTTCCTCGAGGGTGCAGTGCGGAATTACATCCACATCATAGGATTATAATCCCCTCTAAAGGTCGAGTCTCAGATAGAGTATTATATCCATTCGTGAGATTGGAGTGTGATCCTCTATCAACCCTAGTAGAGGTTATTGAATTGGAATTACCTCCATTAGAAGATCATTGATCCTCCATCTAGCGAGCCATATCGGTAGGGTTTGTGGAATCATTGGCATATGATCCCCTATGTAGCGGGTTAGTCTAGATTGGGTTCTTGGTATCCCCTAGAGGTTATAGGCATGATCCCCTCTCTGTGTGTCATAGTCTTCCTTGACCAATGAATTATATTTGGTCGGGGCCCAAATGATTTAGACCTCTTCATCAAGTCTCTCTGATGATATCATGGATCGAGGAGTGAGTTCTCCTGAAACGAGTGTGCTTTTAGCAGAATTCTGTAGCCGATAGTTGGTTGCGACCACCTGAAGGTGTGGTGTCACTCTTGAGTATATCTATGTTCATTTTATCTCCTTCTTATACATGTTATATAGTGTAACATCTTGTATTGAACTGAATATACTTGTTTCTTCATGTTTAGTGTTTTTGGGGTATCCTACTAAGTATTTTTATACTCACACCTACATGGGTTTTTTCAACATGTGTTGCGTCTTGTGTTAATGAGAAACCTTTTGATGTAATCCTATAAGGACCAGGAGTTGGTGGAACATAGCTGGAGCTGGGCAGAACAAGGTATTATTTGGGAGTATACCTTTGATATAATCCTCACCCTTAAAGTAGGTTGGACTCATTGCAGTTTTGGTTATACTTGTGTACATAATCATTGTGGTGGGCTTGTTTTTGTCACCCTTTACATTCCATCACTTTCACTATCATACTCTATTGTGGGATCTTAGATGTATGCATGAATTATTTCTGTTGTTTTATTTTTGAGCATTATGTGGCTTGGAGATATGTGCATGTGTGTGAAGTTACTTTAGGTTAATGGCTCCCATTTGTGGGATATCCATACTTGGTGATAGTCACTAGCCCCTGACCTATTGGATGCGGGCTTAGGATAGTCATGGCATGATCCCCTTTTGGACGGGTTGTGACATAACTGTATTAGAGGTGGTCAGATCTACTTTAGGACCAGTAGTCTATGGGATTTTTTTGGGGAAACAATGTTAAGTGTTTAAAGTTTGGATTCCAGGACAAGGACTATAGTGTTGGTGTGACAACTGATATATCCATACATCCATACTGTAATTACCTTCTTTTTACTTTGTACAGGAAAACATTGGTTGCAGGGAAAAACAAAGGTACATGCATCATATAAGAATGGTTGTGTCTTCCATGTCCTTCTTGAGTCAGCTCCCCAAAAATATAATCTATTAACTGTGGTACATCTTATTTTATTTTAGTACGCCTCCACATAGACAACCAACCAAGATTCCACCATGTGATCACGATGATGATCTACCCAATGACGGGGCATTGGTACAGGGGCATGTACCAGAGATATAACCTCCAAGTGGTTTACCAGCTATACCAACACCTGTTGAGTTGTATCTACTACCAGTTGAGGATGCATGTAGGCTAAGTGAATTATATGAGTTTTAGAGGCAACAACCTCCTAGGATTAGGGGTTACCTAGAACCCTAGGTGGATAAGTATTGGCTAGAGGTGGTCACCTGTGTTTTCCTCCTTGTGAGGATGCCTGCCGACCAGATGATAGTTCTTGACGCAAGTATTCTTCAGGGAACTATAGGGTGATGGTGGAGCTTTGTGACCCAGTAACACGATGATATAGCTCTCTCCTAGATATACTTAAAGCATATCTTTAGAGAAGATTTCTATCCGGTCATTTTGTGATCGATACATAGAGAGGATATTATTTATCTATAGTAGGGTGGTATAACCATGGAGGTGTATTCAAAAAAGTTTACCGATCTTTCATGCTACTTATTAGAAATGGTATGAGACTAGTTATTTAGGTCTCAGACCTTTAAGCATGGATTAAACTGGTACATCATGGCATTAGTGGTCTCCCTTATCATTTATACTTATGTTGGCGTACTTGGGAGAGCCCTACTAGTGGAGAGTTTTCTAAAAGAGTAGAAACTGGTAGTGGGAGATAGCAGTGGGAACCAGGTAGAAGATACCTTTGTAGAAGGTTTATGATGGTAGTCATAAGGATCCAAGTGTGGCAACGCTTCAGGTTGGGATCCTAGGACTCAAGGTCAGTGGTGTAGGGCTCATAGGGTGGCTTAAATCATCCAAGGGATAGATGGTGTTACTCATACAGTGGTCAAGGACATCTAGAATGAGATTGCCTGACCAGTCGCACTGATAATCAGGAGATGGTTAAGGGACCACTGAGGAAGAGATAAATACAAGATTAGGATGATTCATAGGGTAGCTGAAGTGGAAAAGGATCCAGGAGAGCAGAAGAAGGTGGTCAACTATTCGACATATTACCCCCCAGGTGGTCCCCGCCAGGCTCAAGGAGTTGGTGGGTTAGGACAAGGCCAGTTGAAGGATATGGAGACTTATGTACCCAAGTCTCTAGGGATTATATGAGGTACAATATATGTCTTTTCCAACTTAGCTGCAGTTTTTATAGACACATGTTCTAGTCATTCTTTTCTTTCCATGAATCTTTTTTAGGACTCAGAGATTCTGGTTGAACTGCTGACTTGACCATTATGCTTGGAGACTTATACTGGAGGAGTCATGATGATAAAACACATGTTTAGATAGTGCGATCTCACTCTTAGAGGTGATAGTTACAATTGGGATCTCTTGTTAGCTACGTCGATGCTTTACGGTGTCATTCTTGATATAGACTCGTTATCCGGAATTCATGCTCATATTGACTGTTTTAGGCTATGAGTGTGGTATGTTCGTAGTGATGAAACCAAGTCTTCCTTTTTGGTGAAAATCAAACACAATAAGTGCAGGATAGATTCATACATAGGAGTGCGCAACTGATTACTCATCAGCTGGATAGTCGCACCCTTGGTGCAGTAGATAATATGAGTCCTCAGTTTCCTACAGTGGTGAGGGAGTATGAGAACGTATTTTATGAGGATGTTTTAGGTTTATCTCCTCAAAAGGATATGGAATTATGTATTTATGTACACCATAGGATGAAACCAATATCTACACTTTCATATTAGATGGCTCCCACAAAGCTTCATGAGATGAGGATACAGTTGGATGACTTATTAAAGAATAGCTTCAGAAGACCCAATGTTTCACCCTGAGTAGCCCTAGTTTTGTTTTCCAAGAAGGCATACAAGATCTTGAGGTTATGTTTGGATTATCGACGCATAAACCAGGTGACCATTAAGAACAACTATCCACTATTGAGGATTATAGACCTCTTTAATCAGTTGAAAGGAGCGTGATGGTTCTCAAAGACATACCTCATATCAGGCTATCACCAGATGCGAGTATGAGATGTGGATATACTGAAGACGACCTTCAGATGTCGTTATGGTCATTATGAGTAATTGGTGATGCTTTTTGGTATGATGAAAACCTTATTAGTGTTCATGGTACTTATAAACCGGATCTTTTAGCCTTACTAAGATCTGTTTCTGGTGGTTTTCACCAATGAAATCCTCGTGTATTTAACGTCTAGGGAGGAGCACATGAGACACTTTAGGATGGTCCTGGACACACTCCAAGATAACCAACTTTACGGGAATCTCTCAAAGTGCTAGTTTTGGATTCGAGAGGTCCATTTTCTAGGACACATCATCTCAGAGGCTGGAGTTATAGTGGATATAGTAAAGGTTTAGGCAATGCTTTCTTGGGATCCACCCAAGAGTGTTACTGAGGTACGAAGTTTCTTTGGATTGTTAGGGAACTATCAGAGTCTTGTTCCAAAAATATCTAGAGTGTAAGCACCTTTGAATGCTTTGAAATTAAAGGGGAAGCCTTTCAGGTGGACCTAAAAGTTCCAGCAGTGATTTCAGGAGTTGAGGTAAAGGTTGATGAGTGCTACCATCCCGAAGTTACCAGAGGAAGGTGTTGAGTACGTGGTGCTCTATGATGCATTAGAGAATAATCATGGTTCTGTCCTAATGTAAATGAAAGTGGTGATTTCTTTTAGATCACTCCAGTTGCGACCAAATGAGCAGAACTATGTGACTCATGATCTTGACTTAGAAATGATAGTCATCACATTAAAGATGTGGTGACACTACATGGGTGAGCGGTTTTTCATCTACTTTGATCACAAGAGTCTCAAGTGTATCTTCTATAATAAGAATAAGAACTTGAGATAGAGGAAATGGATAGAGTTCCTCTAGGAATGTGAATTTGAGATTGTCTATACTCCTGGGAAGGGGAACGTGGTGGCAGATGATCTCAGTAGAATATCTAGTTTGCAGTTGCTGAAAGAGTAATCAGTGCAGTTGGCCACATTGAAGATATCCATTATGGATGGAGATGGAGAATCTTACCTCTATTTGATGGTTGCCACCCCTCCAATCTAACAGTGAGTCAGGGAGGCATAGCTTATAGATTCTAACTGAGAGACCCTACATGCTTAGATATCCACATGGAATGCTCTGAAAGGATACTCAAAATGTGGGGATGATGTAGTTCTTTTTAGAGGGAGAACAACAGTACCAATGGAATTGTAGGAGGAGGTTCTGAGGGAGTTTTATAAATTCCCTTTAGAGGTAATCAAAGAATAGGGAAGATGTAGCAGGACCTCCAACATCAGTTTTGGTGTCTAGGGATGAATAAAGAAGTTATGGAGTTTGTTTCTTGATGCCTTACTTGTCAGCAAGTGAAGGTTGAACACCATGTTCCAATGTGTTTAGCTCAACCCCTTGAGGTACCATAATGAAAGTGGGATGGGATATCGATGGACTTCATGATGGTTTTACTATGTACGTCCATAAGACACAATGCCATCTAGGTGATTGTTGACCGAATCACCAAGTCATCCCACTTACTAGCTACCCAAGAACAGACTTAGTAGAGACCACGAGATGCCTATACATACAGGATATAGTTAAACTCCATATAGTTACAATAATGATTGTTTTTTTATCGTTATTCCCACATTACATACCAATTGTGTAAGGGATTATAGGAGGAATTTTGGACCCAATTACACTTGAGCACAACGTTTCACCCCCGAACAGATGGCCAGACTAAGCAGACCATTCATGTTCTAGAGGAAATGTTTCAGTCTTGCATGTTAGACTTTGGAAATTTTTGGGAGGATCACCTACCATTGGTGGAGTTTTCATACAACAGCACTTACCAATCCACCATTGGTATGACACCATTAAAGGCTTTGTATGAGAGACCCTACGGGTCACCACTTTACTGGACTGACTTGGAAGTGTTAGGACTTATGGGACTAGAGTTGGTGCAAGCTACTATAGATAAGGTAAAGATCATCCAGGAGTGGATGAAGACTATACAAATCTATTATAAGTCTTATGTTGATAAGAGATGGGGGCCTTTGGAGTTCGAGAAATAAGACCATGTGTTCCTTCAGGTTTCACATCAACGAGGATTATATAGATTTTAATTGGGAAGAAAGCAATCTCTGAGGTTAATCGGCCCTTTCTAAATACTACATAGATTTGGAAAGGTGGATTACCACTTGGATGTACCACCGTAGTTAGACCAGGAATACAACATCTTCCATGTGTCTCATTTGAGGAGGTACTTGCATGACCCATCACACATCATCGACTGGTGTGAGCTGGACATCAAGGACGTAGTGAATTTTTCTGAGTACCAAATGGAGATCAAGGATCAGTATGAGAGGAAATGTCATGGGTGAAAACATCATAGGGAATCACTAACTCTAAGGAAACAGCATAGGTAATCACTACCTCTATGGAAATATTCTATACGGGCCCCTATATGCTTCAAAATCCACATGACACTATTGGTAGAAGTGTGTGATCACTGATCATCTTCTTATAGAGAATCAAAACATAAGGGTTGAGAAAAAATATCTCAACTGGAACTATTAGGCCTCAAACAAGGTATTTATTTATGGGAAAGGATTGAAACAGTGTGCCAAAATTTTAGTTAGAGTAGAAAAATAAATTGGTTAGAAATGAAACACGCCCAGAGACTGCCAAATCATGCCCAAAATACCTAAAGTTATCCTTCCCCATATCCACCTATTTTCTACAACCGGGTCTTTCTTCAATTCCTTTGAAAAAAATTAACTTAAACATACAATTAAAAGGATCTCATCCACCACACCTCAACACTATTCTCTTTGTGTGGTACTAACTTGCCTTATTGTTTTTAAATAATTTCACAAGAATTAATCTTTTTGGGGATGTGTCCATCTCCCTTTAATGCATGGTGCTACATCCAATATCACCAAAACAAGACTCTATAGATTCCCTACATCTCCCTGGAGAGGTCTCACTACCAGGACTACCATCAAGAGGGGTTATAAGCAAAAAGGAAAGTCCCACTATAGGCTCAAACTAGTCCTCCACTTCCTGATAAGGTGGTTTTTCCCACAATGAAACCTAGGAAATATCTATATCTAAAACGCATGACGTGCACTTAGTAGAGGTATGTTATCTACCATCACCTCCATAACCAATTGTGATTCCATGAATAAGACTAGTTATGAGTGTAACTATCTGATCAGTTAGAGTTTGCACAATCCAAAAAACTGGAACCATAGCCTAGAGCCAGTACACCACTCCCTAAGTGTCTAAATAGACATAAAACGACATCGGTCGATATAGATTTAACTTGTATAATGTGATAATACTACATACACCACAATCTAATTTTTATGGAGATATCAATTCCTCAATATGTAGAAAATCATTCACATGAACCACTATAGGTGGATTCAAATGCTACTCAATAGGTGGCACGACTACTTGGTGCCTTCCTGGAGGAAAATTCACATGAATGGGTCCCTCAACTGAGGTCTCATTAATAATTGTTTCATTGAAATTTTTTTCCTCAAAATCCTAGTTGGTTTCCTTCATGGAGATATCTTGAAATTTATGAAAAATTACCATGGTAAAAGAGAATAACTAGTAAGATGACTCAAGAAAGAAATTGAATATACAACCTATTCTTATATGATTCATGTACCAATGTTTTCCCTAAAAATAGTGAATATATATACCAAGTAAAAAAATATGGTTATCAAAGTCATAGTAAATGGATACATCATTTGTTTTACCAATATCATGTTTCCCGGCCTAACATCCGAACTCAAGATAGTTTAACACCATTTCCCTAGTTCCCAAATAAAAATATCACATATAGGAAATCTCAAAACTCTAGTCCTAAGAAAACCAACTTTGATACCACTCTATCATGAATTGACCCACTAGGGACCTCCTGGATACTGATATTATGATATTGACACCCTAAGCCCATATCTAATATTCCATGGTATTTCAAATAGAAATGAGTATGCTTATCACACACATGGTAGGACTTAACATAAAAAACATGCACACAGACACACACATATCTATACACCAGTAAAATGAAGAAAGTTAAAAAAATGATGCTATAAATGCATGAATAATAAATGTCCCACATCAAAGTACATGAAGAATTACAACAACAATAAAGGGACAAATACAATCCCACTTAAAACTATAATAAAACCAAACTTCATAAAAATATGGGGTAAGATACCCAAAAGAAACTCCTATATCCATACGAGGACCATCTAGAAAATCTAATCTCCAACAAATATCCACATACTCCTAGTATACATAGTAATCCAGTGAAGGTATAGTCATCCGTATAAGACACGACATGTGTGGGAAGAGCCCATTCAGGGGTGAGTATAAACATACCCAGTAGGACAACCCAAACTCACAGAAAATGAAGCATCAAGATATAGTAGTCTTATCATAATTATAAAGTTATATAAATCATAATATTAGACAAAAAACATAAAAATAACCTATATATGCTCAATAAGAACCCCAAACAAAGATAGAAAGGTAATTTCCATCTTCAGAACCCAGGTATGAATGACGAGTCTACCTGTAACTCCAAAGGTCCATCTCCAATGTCAAACAACCTGGGTAACCAGATAATAAATAGGGTGGAGGGATAATCTTCTCTATTGGGTGTCAAATCCAAGGGGAAATTATCTCATATCCATTAATCTAATGTAATCTCTCAAGAATTTGTTTAGAGGGCATGTACCTTTCCACTATGCTCCATGGAAGAGGGGGAATAATCTCCAGTGGAGGAAACACTCCCCACTAGAGCTCAAAGACATGGGGTGAAAATTTGTAGATAAAGTAAATTCACCCTATGTACCATGGAAGGTTGCAAACTATACATGTGTAAATAGTATGGGGACCTTCTCCCTAGTGTGAAAGGGGGTTTCCAACCCTATTAACACTCCAATGATCACACCATATTTTTTTACCGACTAAGTGGTGATGAAAGAAGTGTCCTACTCATAACCCCTCATATTGTATCCTTAATTCCAAAAAAAGACCTCCATCACATCCCATGTGGAAAACCACTGAATTTATGCTACTCGTGAGACTAAATCAGAGTCCAAAATAAAGAGATATTTAAGAAGTGAGTTTTTGTGGAAGGTGGATGATATTTCCACCAAGGTACATATAATTTATTCATAAGCTTGGAACTACCCATGTCTTGTCGTATCACATGGCATGTCTTTATCTAGATACAAAGCCTATCCACTAGGGGTACAAGGTGTGTATAAGTCACACTAGCACTTTTCATGAAATATTCTCAAGCCTATTTACTCTATCCATGTGACATGTAATCAGGTCATACCCATTTGTACTAGCCATGTTTGAGTACTTTATAAGGAACAATAGGAATACTTTACATCGCACAGTGTGTAGGGGTAAAGCTGGCACTTTTCATTTATTTTCTACACATAATTGTGTCCTTTTTAAAGTACACTCAATTTTCCCTAACAAAAATGGTGTGTTGGGTCACATGGCTACCTGGGTGTGTACTCCCTATACAAAATAAGCTATTTAATTAGGATTAAATGGCATTTTATCCAACATGCATAGAGTGTATCCCTACACTGATTCCATGGAATGCACTCCCAGTACATGGTGACCCATATGGATACATGTTACATGTCATGTGAGAAAATCACATGTTGTTTGATAATCAAACCAATCCATAAACCCTAGCCTCTATATAGGGGGAACAACATGGCATGTGTTCTACTGATCTACATAGCATATACTCTGGAATTTTTTAGAAATTCAAGAAATTCTCACGAGTCTCTTCTCTCATTGATATTACTATCTATTCCACCACCAAATCCACTATAAAACATGAATCTAGGATTATCCAACCCTTTATATCACTATTGGATGGATTCTGGCCACCCAATCTGCTTAGGAATTATCCTTCATCAATCCCTTTCACCAAAATTCCAATCCCATGAACTGGCCTTCTCTGATTCATCACTATATTATCTTTCATCATCATCATATATCAATAAAACCATGAATCCTAAACCCTAACTTGCTATATCATTCCATTATGCTGAATAATGGTTTTATAATGATCGATTTTCAATTATTTGTCAAATCATTAACCAAAAGAAATACTGAATATAAATGTGTGAATAATGGTGGGAGAAATTCATAGAACACAATAAGAGGGAAAAAATGTGTCTATTGTTTGGGTTTTCCTTAAACCTTGTATTCCCTAAATAGTTATCACTTTCATCATTATCTCTTGAATATGTTATAGGGATAAATGTTTCCCTTCACCAACTTCAACCCAAAAAGTTGTTGTATGACATATTTTCTCATACAATTCTTTATATGTCCCCATTTGAATTCCTGAATAGAACATATTATTATAAAAAAATTACACCAAAGGTTAATAATATCCCAAAAACCTTTAAAGTTATGTGATCACAACCTCAACATGTCTTTTAATATTTTAATGGTCTCTTAAGACTATCCATTTATTTATAGATGATATATAGTTATAAAATGTAGCTTACTTTCAGGAGTCTTTAAAATATTTTTTATGATTTAAATTTAAATTGTGGGTCATGATTAGATTCGATAGAAATAGGTTCACTATAAAGTCTCACAAATTTATTGATAGAGATTCATGTGGGGAACTAAAGAGGTAAATTTTACCTTATAGAGATGAAATGTGGAAACATATTAATGAGATTAATAATAACCCATATAGAATAATTTATTATTGGGATTCTTTTTCAATCCAGTAAAAAATTATATAATAATATCATCCCATATCCACAATCCGATAGGGAGAGGTTGAATGAATTGTTTATGATATTTTATCTCAGAATTTACCCATTAAAAAACCAAATATCTTAATACATAGTACACAGTTTCTCGCTTCATATTATCCCAAAAAAGGCATTCTCATAAATCTATGTACATCTTGGTGGTACCATGGTGTATAAATAAATTTTAGTTATGGAATTCATTACGTAATTCCCTTTTCAACTCAGGTATTAATGGAACATATATCCTATTTCTAAATTTTACCACACCATATTTATAAACAAACGATACCTGATTCTAATCATTCAAAGAATAAATTTTATTTTTTTAAATCTTATCATCATGCTAGGAAATTTTTATATTCTCTATAAAATATGGTTAGAAAATCATTTGTAAAATGAGTGATTTTTTCCCTTTCTTAATGATTCCCATATCCAACATTACTAAATCCATGAATATAAGATCTCTATAAATCCTTATTTTAGTTAACACTCCTTGATTTTTCCTAATAAATGCATTGACCACCTAATTTTACTTCCCAAGGTGGAAGTATATTAAAAAATTATAACCCATGAGTTTCTCTTGTCATGTCCTTTGTCTCATGTTGAAATATTTTTATGAAAAGATGTATTTCAAAATTTTGCGATCCACAAATATCTCAATTAATTATCCATAGAGATAATTATTCTATATCATCAGGGAAAATATTATGGTTACCAACTCAAGATCATGGTTTGGATAATTATATTCCCGAATCGTTAACTATCTTGATTCATGAGAAAAAACTCTATCATTTTTAATAAGGATTCATATGATTCATTTCTTCAATAAGAAACTATATATCACAAAACCATCCCTTATTGATTGTAATTTCAATAATGGTACACTAAAAAATCTCCCATTTAATTCTTTAAAACATTATTTACCTTATTTTAACCATAGGAACTTAACCCCTTTAATTTTAAAATTTGTTAATGGGTTATTTAATTGGAAAAAAATCTGAAAAAAATGATGATAGAAACCTATTAATCCAAGTAAGATATATACCTCATTTATGCTAAAAGTTATAGGCCATTCTTTAACAACATTTTTATTTAAAGCTTCAACTAATATTATATCCTTGTAGACAATATATCCACAAAAATAAACTTACTAATGCCAAAAGTTTTACTTTATAAACTTCCTATAAAACTCCAATGCTATGAGAGTTTCATGAATTATTTTCAAATGTATCTTATTATCTTCATATATTTTCATGTATACCAAGATATCATCGATAAATACCATAATTAAATTATCGGGATAATATTTTAATATTATGGTCGTTAGATCTATAAAAATAAAGGGTGTATTTGTTAATACAAAGGGCATTATTATACACTCATAATTTCTATAATTTATTTGAAAATTTGTCTCTTGAATATCTTTCTTTTTTATTCACAATTTATGGAACCCAAAACAAATATAAATCTTTGAAAAATATTGATCTCCTTCAAGTTGATCATAAAAGTTATCAATGTGAGGTAGATGATAATTTTTATAGTAATGGTATTGATTTCCTTATAACCAATTCACAACCTCATAGAATCATCATTATTCTTAAAAAAATGACCAAGGTCTCATAAAGTTGAAATGCATGGGTGAATGAATTCCTTATTACATTAGGAATGAGTTTAATGAAAAAAATTCAACTTCATGATTAGGTGTATTACTAGGTAAATATTCTAGAAAAACATTAGTTTATTCCTTTATAATAGGTATATATTCTATTCTAATGTTACATTTCCCATCCATAGGTTGTTTTTACTCTTATTATCTAATAATATTACTTAGTTGAGAAACTATAGGTGGATCTTGACATGGTTAAGATGATGTAGTCTACCTATTAAAGAAAATGGATTACACATCTCCATCACAATTCATAATCTCCTTCACTTGGAAATATTTTTTTTCGTTATACTTTTAAACCCAATTCATAGAATGTATTATTTAAAATTCAACAATAAGTATAATTACTATGTTTTTAAATAGGGTATGTTTTTAATCATAATGGGGATTGAATAAATTATCCTTATTATAATAAGATTTCAACTATGAGTTCTGATTTAAAACTACTTTATTAAACAGTTAGAGAATGATTTAGAGTTCTTATAAAATAAGTATGATATTCAATATTGTGAAGATCCATAATGAAATAAAACATTAGAGAACTTTAAGTTTATGATCAAATTTATTTCCACCATATCATTAGTAACTTCAACATTAATTGTAGTAATCACATAATCCTAACCTCCCCCCATTAGCCTCTTAAGTGACAGGTTCCCTTGATTCTTGGGGAATTGGTTCAAATAATTCCTCATATCTATACAGTTAAAGGACTAGATGGAAATAATTTATTTCATTCTCTTGTATCCATGAGATTTTTTCCCTTACCTCCTCACATACAAAAAACTTATATTCCCTTTAAGAATTTACCCAGGTTTTTCTTTCCATAATTATCAAATTGTGGAAATCCTATATTTACTTTCTTATTCTTTACATACAATAATGCTTGGTCCACAGATCTGGGTTGTTCCACCCTCATAAAAAAATGTTGGGATTCCATGAGCCACCACTCAGATTCATTTTCCTGTGTCACTAAACTCAGACATCTAAAACAAAATCTCAAAATTTTTTGTGCAAATAAATCTAAACAAATTGATAAAGACATCATTGCTTTGGATGCTGACCTCAATCACATTCAAAACACTTCCACTAATACTAATTTTTCTTTAGATCCCCAGAATGAAATCAACATTACTTTGAAACTTAATTCCCTGCTTGTTCTCAAAGACAACATACATAATAAAGTCTTCAAAACTAAATGGATTACTGATGTGGATAGAAATTCCAAGTTTTATAATGCCTTGCAACATTTTAGGAATGTTTCTAGACCTCTTTTCTTACTAAAGGATAATGACATTCTTTTGGACTCTGAAGCGGCCATTGCTAATCATGTTGTCTCATACTTTGAAAACATCTTTAATGGTCTGACCATTGACAAAGACCTCATCCCTGATATTATTCCTACTCTTTTTGACGAGGAAGACAATCGTTCGCTTCTGCGAATCCCTTTTGATCATGAAATTAAAGACACTGTCTTTGTTCTTAATCCTGATAGTGCCCCAGTTTCAGATGGTTTTAATAATGGTTTTTATCAACAACATTGGGACGTTATCCATACTAATGTTTGTAAGCTTGTTAAATCTTTCTTTTCTCATGGTTACCTCCCTCATGGTCTCAATGCTCAATTCCTTACTTTGATTCCTAAAGTGGCTAATGCTTCAAAGATTCATTTATTCCGGCCTATTTATCTTTTAAACTCTCTTTATAAAATTATTACTAAGATCCTCTCTAATCTCCTCACTCTTCTCTGTAACAAAATAATCTCTTGGAACCAATTTGGCTTCATCAAAGAAAGATCCATCCAGGATTTCATTTGCCTTACCTCTGAATGTACCAAGGTGCTTAATAAAGTTTCAAGAAGAGGCAATGTGGCCATTAAGCTTGATATTAGGAAGGCCTTTGATACCATTGATTGGAACTTCATTTTCAAGGTTCTGCATCATTTTGGTTTTAATGAGGTCTTTATTAATAGGATTCACTCTTTGTTCACATATTTTTCTATTTCTATTCTGGTCAATGGCTCCCCTAAAGGATATTTTAAATGTTCCAAGGGTGTCCGACAAAGAGATACTTTATATTCCATCCTTTTTACCATTGCAGAAGACTATCTTAGCAGATTTCTGGATAATTTGGTCTCTCAAAATAAGCTGAAATCGATCCAAGATGCTCGAGGCATTAATGCTCCGACCCATATTCTTTATGCAGATGACATTATCCTCTTTATTAATGGTAGAAAAAAAAATATCCTTAATCTTAATAATGCTTTATCTCATTATGAGGAGGTTTCAGGTCAAGATGTTAGCTGGAACAAGTCTTTTATTTTCTTTGGAAAAGGTTTCCATCCTAATCGTAAAACTAACATCATTGAAAGCCTTGGAATTAAGGAAGGTATATTACCTTTTACTTATTTTGGTGTTCCCTTATTTTGGGGAAGACCTAAATCTGTGTATTTTGCTTCTGTGGTGGATCATATTCTTTATCAACTCTCTTCCTGGAAAGGGAAATATCTGTCCATGGATGGCCGGATTTGCCTTGTTAAATCTACCATTATCTCCAAAATGGTTTACTCCCTAATAATCTACAAATGGCCAGCCTCTCTTCTTAAAATAATTATTGGTTACATTAAAAACATTGTTTGGACTGGCAGAACTATTAAGCGTAAGCTTGTCACTATCCATTGTTCTACATGCTGCAAACCATTGGAAAATGGGGACCTTGGTATTAAGAACATCAAACTTTTTAATGATGCGCTTCAAGCCAAGATAACTTGGAACTTGATCAATCATAATACTAAGGCCACTGAGTTTCTCCACAAAAGGTTCGTAGATAAGCTTAAAAAAGGTAACTTGAGTTTTGTCAGCTCCTCTATCTAGCCCTCTACCAGAGACTCTTTTCATAACATTATGCATAACTCTAGATGGATGGTCAGTAAAAATTCCTCTTTGAACTTATGGATTGATAACTGGTCTGTCTCCCCCCTGATCTCCATGTTGCCTTTGCACTCTCCTCCAGACACCATAAATCTTTCTATTCAGGAGGTGATGAATGACCACTTGCCCAATCTCCCGGAGTTTATTATGCTTGTGGTTAACAGTCATACTTTCATTAATGCGGATGATTTCCTTATTTGGGAACCTTCTCATAATGGTATCTTGGATTATAAAGCTTTTTATAATCATAACTTTTCTTCATCTGAAAATCCTTTTGGGTGGATCAAACATTTTGATAATCATTGGATCAAGCCTTATAGACTTAATATTATTTGGAGGATTGCTCATAATCATGTTCCTACAGAGGTCTTCCTCCAAACATTTGGAATCCAACTTTGCTCCAAATGTTATATGTTTCATCAGCATAGAGAGGATACCAATCACCTCTTCTTATCTTGTGATATTGTTTCTGCTCTCTGGAACTTTATTACTGACATGTTTGACTGCAGATGGATTTGTTCTGACTCAATTCTTACTCATCTTAAACGTTGTGTGGAGATCAACACCTCAAAGAAAATCAAGAACCTTTTTCTTGCAGCTGTTGCCGAGCTCCTTTACATTATCTGGTATGATCGTAATGATATTATTCATAATAGGAACTCTCTTAATCTCAATGCAGGTCGTTCGAGAATTCTCACTACTGTTAGAGATGCTTCTCTGATTCAAAATGCATTTTGCAACAATTCTGTAAAGGACTTTGTGATTCTCATACGTCTCCGGGTTGTTGGCCTCTACAAAAAACCACGTCAATCAATTGAGGTCTTCTGGGAAGCTCCTATTCTGAGGTGGATCAAAATAAATGTTTATGGAGCTTCGAAAGGGAACCCGGGTCCAGCAGGTTTTGGAGCTGTCTGCAGGGATTATCTGGGTCACTGTCATGGGTGTTTCTATAGAGGTTGTGCTAGCACCACTTCCTTAGAAGCTGAGATGATGGCAGTGATTCATGCCATTGAGTGTGTTCAAAGGAAGGTCAGAAACAACATTTTTATTGAAAACGACTCTACTTCCATTGTCCAAGCAATTTAGAATGGTGTGATCCATCTTTCCTGGACTCTTACCTCTCGTTGGATGATTTGTATGGACTCTCTTCGGGATATCAGATATATTGCCACTCATGCCTACCAGGAAGAAAATATGGTGGTGGATGATCTCGCTATAAAGGTATCAACTGGGGCATTACGTGGTTTGATAATCTGCCGACTGACCTTCTGCCTTTTTATGAAAGATATTGTAATAAAATCCCATCTTTTAGACTTTTGTAGCTTCCACTTTTATTATTAATAATTTGTGTCTTGGTCTTTGACCAAGACATTAACTTTAAAAAAAATCTATTATCATATTCAGGAATACATTCTTATTAATTATGTTTTAGGATGGGGAACTTTCTCTCCATTTTAGCTCATTTCTCTCAAGGAAGATATTTCTCAAATAGTATCACCTTAAAATATCTCTATTCTATATATTCTATTTCATTATCTTCTTTAGTATTCTGGATCAATGACCACCATTTATCAACATCTCTCTTTAAAAAAAATATACTTACATAATATCATTTTCCATTTCTTCACTTAACAAAGTAGAATATATTTTCAAAGAACTTGATCCATTGATCATGTACGGATGGATTAGTAACTCCATTAAATAATAGATACTTCCATATTATAAAGTGATCCAATATAGGTGCATCATTTTTTTGGAGAACATGATTCTATATAATGGAAAGGTTATTTTTTATAACCTAAGTCAATTTCCCTAATATGGCCATGATCTACTCAACTCCAATACCTACTGTCTTGACTTTCTCATGAGGTAAATGCATATATAGATATAACAGTCAATAGTATTTCCTTATATTCCAATGGAAAACATATCTAAATAATGAAACTCACATAATTAACTCATAAAATAATGAATATAGTTTCATAACATAAAAATACATAATACCTATTATGTACTCTATGGGTCTAGATTAATGCACATAATAGCTATATTCTTATAAAATCTAGTTCCCAAGGGTCCCATTTAAATTATTTTGATACCAAAAAATAACAACTCAATAGTAGAAACCCAGATACATTTTTTACTTAATTACATTGGTACAAGATAAAAGGGATCACAAAACAGAGGATCTATTAGTTTATTAGTCTATAGAGAATAGATAGATACATGATTTTCATATTAAATTGGAAAAATAATACATAGAAAGAAAATTTTCTTTTATCCATAAAGACCATTAAGATAAATTTTATTCATATACTAGGGAATAAAAAATATAATAAAGTTTGAGATCAGATGTTTAGTAAGGGAAAACATACAATAAAAGTTATCATGAGTTGATAAGGTTTAAATAATATGTAAAAGTAAATAATCAATACATATTCCATTTAATTAATAACTTGACCATATAAATATATCCATGTAAATTATCAATATGTAAATTACCTGGATAATAAAAAAAATAAAATCTTAATGAAGGAAATGGATAATGTTGTATGTCATGATCTTACTATCAAGGCCTCAGGCCTATACATCATAAACCTTACCATCAAGTCCTGATGCTAATACATTTCAATTAATGGGTTGTTATACCCTAAATACCCAACCAATTTGGAAAAATATTTATCTCTTAAGACTCATAGATGCATCAAGGGGATATTTATAATCGCCTACATCCATAACATACATATTTCCAATTCATTCCTTGCATATTGAATCAATAATTTAATAAATAATATATAAGACTCGTTAATCAATAAATACCTTTATTGAATCAAGAATAGGGAACATCAATATTTCCCTAGTAAATGAAATAACATTCCGAATAAGCATACTTCAACCAATACCATATGTTGTAATGGTATACTATTAAGACCATATTTAAATGATAAATATATCCATAATATAAATGAATATGGATATGAAAGAGAAAAATAATGAATAATTAATGATGGAGAGTGATGGAGAACACGATCACAAGAAATTAAGTGATCTCAAAATAATATATAATCCATGAAATTTTAAAGGATGATAGAATACAATTAATTGATAAAAAATTAAGGTTTGAAATAAAGACAAGAATTTTTAGAATTGGAGAGGAAAATGGAAGTAAAACATTAATAAAATTTTTTAAATATCTTACGTAACCTTGTTGTAAAAATGAAGTCATAAATTATTCCAAAACTCTTTTAAACCTTTTATAAAATAATTCCTTTTATTTTAATATAAAAACTAAATACTCAAAAAATAATATAGAAGTATTTGGTTTAGAAAAATAGAATGTTTTAGAGGAATATAAATTTCTAATAATGTTCAAGAATCCGATAAAATATTTTCATTACATAAATGATAAAAGAAACATTTTTTTACAATTGTGTAAAAATTCAACATCAACTTGTTTAGGAACATTAAAAAGTTTCTTTTAAAAAATTTATAAAGAAATTCAAAGGTAGTAGAAAACTAAATTTAATAATCATTTAAAAGTATATAAAAATAGCCATGAAAATATTTGAAAAATATTAATATTGAATAAGAATATTCCTGGAATAAAATAAGAAATAAGGTCAATTTTTCTTAAAAAAAATTTAGTATTTGAGTACCAAAGAGAGTAAAATATTTAATAAAAACATAAAAACCCTTGTAATTACTAGAGGAGAAGAAAATAAATGCGATTTATGAAGTGAAAATCATATAATCCTTCCATCTTAAATTTATTCATGAATTATCTTGAATAAGAGTGAAAATATAAAATAAACCTTTACAACTTTAATAACTTTTGAATCAAAACCCCATAAAAAAAACTAAATTAAAACTTTGAATACCATGAATAAATATAAAATCATGATATAATATTGCAAAGGTTTTTTATATACACCATATAACATAAATAATGTGATTAATATAAAATATGAATCAATAGAGTGGAATTGATATGAAAAAACCCTACCTTATATTCTTAATTTGCCGTACGTGTTATGTCTGTTGAGACTAGGAGGTTTTTTAATTTTTGATTGATTGGTGAAGAATTTGGTTAACATGAAGTGATATAAATTAATTTATTTTATTTTTTGACAATACATAAATACATAATCAATTATATGAATACTATACCGACCCATAATGTTTATCCATAGAAATTTCCTTCTTATTTAAACATGTCATATTTAGTAATGTGTTATTATATAGAGAACATGAAACATATAATGAAAACCAAAAATATTTTATTATATTGAATTAGAAATTACATTTAGTGAATAAATATATCCATAATAATAGAAAATATTATAATGGGATAAAAAATAGAAAATAAGATAACTATAATGTGAAAATTTAGATATTTTCAATCCAACAGAATAACCACACTCACAGACAACACTATAGAAATTAAAAAAAAAATATCAGAAAAAAAATATTCATCTATAAAATTAAAATATATATAACATTGATAGAAAATATAAGTGAATTAATAATTAATTAAATATGAGGTATTTATAGTAAGTGGGGAACCCATGTGACTGTTACAAATCTAATCGTTGGAATAGTAATCTGATGGAATAGTGATCTAACTATTATAAATAGTAACATGGACATTAGAATATTATCCTCACCTGTGGAAGTTTAAAATAATATTTTTTATTTTATAAAATTAAAATATAACATATTTATAATATGATATAAGTAAATAAATGTTTCAAAAATGATAAAATTACTATTTGTATTATTGTAAAACAAAAAAATTTTCATTTTCATTTTTATAAAAATATAATGATTTAAAAGAATGTTTATTTTAAAAAAATGGATTAATAAATTAATATTTTTTTTATAATTATAAAATAATTTAATGTTACTCTAATTAATTTTTCAATAGGTTGGAAAATTGATCATAATATTAATATTGGTATTTTTCAAATAAATAAGATTTATAAATAAAAATTAAATCTAGGATATTCATGAAATTATTTTCACAAAATGGATTTCATTTTTTGGAATCTAAACTTACAAAAATTGATAGGTTTTATTTTTAGTATTTTTCTAAAATAGTTGAATTTTTATGAATAGTAAAATATGGAAAAATATGATAATTTGAAAATTTTAAAAAATTCAAGATGAAATGAGTCACAGATAATGTATGTGATCATTGTCTTAACCTAACATACACTAATTACTATATATATTCATATTATTCATCACTATTGATCATCTTGGGCCAAAAATAATAAACTAATGAATATAATATTCAAGAAAACCCTCTCATCCCTTTATAAATATCACCTCCTCACAACCCCTTATGGTAACAACTTTTTGTTTGAGTTGATGTTCTAGAAATTTTTTTTTAATTTATATTACATGTATATTAAAAGATTATAATATTAATAAAGCATCTTATTACATATTTTTCATTGTTCTACATGACTTAAATGTAATAACGACTTAGAATATTTTTCACATTCATGAGGTCACTATAGTTCCCCACTATGATGAGAACCTTGAAATACCATTATGATATTCTTAAATATAGTTATAATTTCTTATAAAATACTATTATGGGACATATAGAATCATTATTTTCATGTGTTAGTACTCATAAGAAGACGAGACTTCTTCTTGTGAAGTTTTTACTTGGTAATCTCCAATATGAGAGATTATGAGAACAGAACCACCAGTAATAATTCTATATGTTTATGTTTAATCAGATATTTTTATCTATGAGCATGTATAATTATCTTTATACTTTCATATTTTTATTCATTCTTTTCATCACTCATGTACTTTTATGTACTGGCCAAAAATGTGATGCCATATGTTCAAGGGAAGTAGGGTATGTTGTGTGCTTCAAAAAAGATATGTTATTAATTAATTTGAGGAGGTATTTTTACCTTCTATATTAATGTAATTTCATATCTCATCCCTTTAATTTAAATTTAATTTTCACATTAAATTCCATGGTCATGGTGTAACGATGAGTTTTTTTCAAATAGTCCAAGAAAGATGTATCAAGCCTATAAGTTGGTGACATGAGTGCGAAACTTGTTTGATGAGATATTATGTAAAATGTATTATATTTTAATATAAGTGTTCATGTGAGGTTTTTGAAATTGTGATGTTATCTTCTTTCTCTTGGGTTCCTTGACCCATTTCTAGATAGTAATTTTGGACATTAGGCTAGACCACCTAATGCCATTGAGAAATAATTAAGGAGGGTCATAGACTAAGTGTTTTCATTGATCTTAATTAAATTCTATTTGATTTTAATTATTGAAATATATATTAATCTCAAGACTAAGGAATAATTTTATTGATAATTTATTTATCATAAAATTTTTCTAGGTAATAAATAATTATTTATTAATTAATAAAAAATTTATTTAATTACACAAATAATTAATAAGTATATATTCACCCGGATATGAATAAAATATTTATTTTATTTATTGAATAATTAATAAATATTTTTTCATAAGATAATGAATAGAATAATTTTTTTATTTATTGAATATTTAATAAATATGTATTATCCAAATCGTGAATAGAATATTTGTTTAGGAATAAAAAATCAGTAAATATATATTTTGGTATTTGATAAATATCAAGGAGGACAAGTTGACTAAGATCATGTTCAATGATAAATATAAATTTCAAGCTAATAAAATAATATTGATCATTGCACCAGAAAATGCACGCCACAAAATAATAATAATAATATTTTTTATATAAAAGGGAGTTAGATACGGTTTATTATATTTTTAAGGGTCTTTGTCCAATCAAATAATATTTTAACCTAAACAAAAGTACTATAAATAGATTTTTATGTTTATTTTATAGGCTTAATTGAGAATTGAAAATAATTATGCAAAACACATTTCTCTCTAGATTCCTCTTTCTCTCATCCTCTCAAGAACAAGAAGAAAAATAGAAAATCCTTCATTCATGAAGAAACTTATAGCGATCAAGATAAACAACACAAGATAACCAATCCATCATCATAGTACCTGACATTCCATCCATGTTGTTTGGAGATCATAGGACCATGTGTAGATCAACACTAGAGGGGCACTACTTTGGGTCCCCACTATGAAATACTGGAAATTTGAAAAGGGTTTTTTGGTGATCAAAATCTTTATCAAAGAAATATCTCAAGATGAGGTAATATTTCAATGAATCTAATTTAAATTAATTATAAATATAATATAAAAAATATCCTCTTCATGTTTTGGGATTTCTATGTTAATATTTGATGGAAAAATTTCATTACTTATGACACTTATATCTTGCACAATTGGTGAGTGATCCACTGAATCCAACAAAAACCTTAAGGTTTATTCACCAAAAAATGTTCTTCCACTACATTTTAAACCTTCAAGTGGCATCAGAGCATTCATATTTAAATTTGTAATTATTTATTTTATTTTTTATCTATTATGTGAAATAGTGGTTAGATATTTCATTTCCATATTATTTTCTCATTAATGAAAATTTTAATTGAAATTATTTAGATATTTTAATATTCATCATTATAGATTCATATTTTTTAAATAATAAGAACTAATGGATAATGATTGGAGATGAGATCCTAAGGTGCCATTTTTTTTGGTTGGTTGATTGGTTTACACAACGTGTACCAGAGTACACATCATATACCCATGTTCACTACACTAAGATGTGTCACGGGATACAAAACATGCCATAAAACTATGAAACACTGTGAAATTATTGTACACTATGTATTGACAGGTCCAAACCGGCACAAATTTTTTTAGATTATGTGGTGTGTTGTTGGTGTACATGACGTGTAACCTACACAGTTTAGAGGTGAAATAATCAATAACCATGTTTTCAAATACGTTTTTTTCTAACCACATGATATTGATATATTGGATATTTAATGAAACACATAGTTTGTGGCTTCATACATGGCCTGTAACTCAGTAATTCCCCCCCTATCTGAAGAACATGTCGAGTCACTCAGTGGGATACACAAACACATGGAATATTGGACACACGGTGTGTATCCATAGTACATGTCATGGGGTTCTATGTTGAAAGAACGCGATGAGTCAATTGGTGGGTCATGAAGACAGATGGAATGTATTGGGTTAGTATATGCCTTGTAATCCAGTAGGGATGCACTCTGAGACCCCAAATTTTTATCTCATACACACGAAAAATGGGTAACATATCTTGTAACTAATTAGTAAATTTTGAATAGTCTCCCAATAATGGGAAGAATTAAATTATTATAAAATAAATAATTGTACTAAAAAAACATAATTATATTTTTGGCACTAGATGTGTTTGACTATGTAATAAAGGTTTTGAATAATTTATAAATTCTCAATTAATTTTTTATAATTATCTATAATTATTGGCTATGATTTTTTATTTTATATGAATGAATTTATAATGTTTATATCCAAGAGACTTTGGATAGTAATTAAGACGAAAGGAATAATAAATAAATAAATAAATAAATTAATATTTTTTTGTATTAATAGTAAATAATTTATTGAATTGAATTCTAATCAGTGTACTTTTATATAATCGTTCCATGTGTATGACCGATCATGATCCTTAAACAGGTCTGTGTAAGTGTTGGTTTTATTTATTTTAATTTATTTTCTGGTCTGTGAATAGATTTATTATTAAATTAAAAATTATTTCCTATATTTCATCCCTACCTATTTTATTATATAGGACCTTCATATCCAAGTATGTTTAAGTAATTCCACTTAACCAATCCTTTAGTCCCCCTTACGTGCATGTGGGTTATAAACATATGTAATAAAAGAAGTATCCTAAGGTGCAATGAGGGGGTTCTAGATAGAACTGAGATAAAACCATCCTAGGTGATACACTGGTGGACAAACGGAATGTTGAAACTCATTCCAAGACTAATACAAGGAGTTCTCAACTAGGTTTATGGGTTAATTTATTGTCCGACCAACAAATCAACTACTAGATAAGCTCATGATCAAGTCATTTATTTGTTTATATCTAATGAATTATTTATTTTATGGATGAAAGACCATGATCAAATAAATAAATTGACTAATATGAAAAGATGGAATTTAAATTAATTGATATTGTGTAAATATTTTAACAAAACATCATTAATCACTTAAGTAAAATAAATTTAATTGTTAGTCCAAGTAGAGTACTCAAGAGGGGGTGAATTGAGTATTTATAAAAAAATATGTTAAAAAGTTTTCTTAAGAATATTCCCTAATAAAAAAATATAACCCAGTCAATTAAGGTAATAAGATTATAAAGGTTTTACTATTAAAATAACCCCTCAAAATATTGATTAATTCTCAGTAATATTAGAATGAGTTATGGATATTACTTTTGAAGCTATTCTAATAAGGAAAAACAATTATAACTTCTATCCATGATTAACTATCAAAGTAAGTCAAGTGATTTATGAATTATACAGTAAAATAAAGAAAGACTAAATTAAACAACATAGCAGATAAAACAAGTGGTTCAGTCTCAATCCGAGACCTAATCCACTCCACTTGGTGATCACCTTTCACCAAGCAGTTTATATTAACAAACTTGATCCACACCCCGGATTAGGGTAAATAGTAGTTCATAGGACTCTCTAGGTCACATGACCTCTTCCACAGTTCTTCATGGGTAAAAACTATCAGGTCACACAAGGACCTCTTCCACCCTTATCTGTGGGAGTAAAAAAGTGTAAGAGGATACGAAATTAAGGATATCTTGTATCCTTCAATTTAGTGCAGGGGACAGTGTGTATTTTTAATACAGATACACACACACTGCTTAAAAGCTAAAAAACAATACACAACTGAGAAAAGATGATGAGATAAGTTTAGAAGTGATTTGAGTGTTAATATATGAATCTCTATAATTCTAGGATAAAGAAGATTTAAGAATATATTCTTTTTGAGCAATATAGTATCACAAGTCTAGTGCTTTGTTTTCTAATTAGATCTAGCTCGTGTTCTTTGTGGAGTTTGTATTAAAAATATTATTTGGCTCTCATCTGTGGTATTTATATTTTTTTATTCGATAATTCTTTGTGTTTTATTAAAATTTATCTTGGTTCATGTATCTTTCCACTTTTCAAGAATGCTCGCGCTTCTTCTACACACTACTATTTGTCATCTTGTTTTAGGGCCATGCTTTTCTTTTTATTCATAGACTGCATGTGTTGGAGCTGACATGATGCACATATCTTGCACCTCTTACTGTCATATGACATTTCTAAAAGGAAATATTAATTATTTCAATTAATTTAAATGACTCAAATATGACCGTTAGAAATTAAATCGAAAATGATAAAAATAGATTAAAGAACAGTGTCACAGTCTATCTAGAAACGGTGTCACATGGAAACAGTGTCACCACGAGATGATGTCTTCTTTTTTTTCCTTTGAGCAGTGAGACAATCATGATGTCATAATTTTATTATGATCAAGAACCGGTAGTATAGATACGGTGTTAGGATCACGGTGTCTGGTCCTTTTACAAACATTGAACGATGTCTTAGCAAGGAACCTATGTCACATACATCATGAGATTTGGAACTGGTTATGGTGTCTGGTCACGTTTTCTAGGTCATGGTGTCTGGGTCATGGTGTTTGGGTCATGGTGTCTGGGTCACGTTTTCTGGGTCCTTTTCCAAAAAACCATAACCAATGGAAGACTCACGGTTTCTCATAATTTTCCAAATATCTGTATATAGACTTAAGCAGTAATATTCACCGAATGAATTAGACTTAATCATTCAAAAAAGAAATCACTATAGACCAAATTAAAATATAGTTTACAATAATCCATCATGATTTATAAGAATCAAGATCTTGAGAAAATTTATTTGAATCATAAAGAAACCAAGCATATATACACATGATATGAGATAGATTAAACAAGAGTAACAATTTGTGATCATTAAACCATGATTAAAACATGAGGATTCCAAAAATATCCCCCTTTTGATGATCACAAATTATATGGGTGAGATATCTATTCTTAGTGTGTTGTATCTCCTTTAGTAGTGGTTGTATTATCTTTTCCCTTGGAAGCAGCATCAGGAGGATCCAGAAGAGCATAGATATAAGTGGAAGAGGGAATTGAGCCAACTGTCAGAGAAGGAAGAGGGAGTCCTTAAAAAATAGAGGGTCCTAAGGTAGGTTTGGTGGAATACTGATTTAATTTTTGTTTAGGGATAACAAGTCTGATATGACTTAGAGCCTAAGAGACAAACATAGAGGTAGAGACAAAGGAAGTGGATGAGGAAGGAGGCAATGTAGGCCGCAAGGGTGCAGCTGTAGGAGCCACAATAGCAGTGCTCTGCACTTGAAGATAGGGCCTCAATAACTTGATGAAGTCAGAAATAATCGCACCATCATATTGTATCTATTTCTCAAATTCATCATTGGTTTCCATGAAATTTTCCAACAAAGGAGTGAAAGTTTTCAACTTTCGAACTTGAGCTTTGAAATCTTGAGTGATATGAATAATTTTCAAATTCTCTACAAGGTACTTAAAATGGTTTGTCATATCATGATTAGAGAAAATTCGATTGAAGTAGAAATACACTTTCTTAGTTATTTCTTTCTGAGCATCATTTTCAATATTTGAATGAATCCTTACCAAATCAAGGACTTTGTCGCTATTTTTGACAACCATAAATAGACTCTCCTTGTCAAAGACACTTAGCACTGATTGAAGTTCTTCCTTAACAACAGTTCTGAGTAGATCACTGTCAAAGGAGGTTTTAGATGACTATCCAAAGGTATTAGAGCCTGTAACAGCTAAAGTGAGGGACATTAGTTGATTCAAAAATTTCTTTAGACAACCATTGTACTCATCAGTCAATTTTTTGAGACCAATAACAAGCTCACACATTTCTTGAACTATCTTATTGTTTCTCTCAACCACCTTTTCAGCTAAGTAAGTTAGGTTCAGTTGAATCACAGAGACAAATTCCTATGGAATCTAACCACTAACATCCTTAATAGGATGAGAAATAGGATCTGGTTCTTATTTAGACACTTTCTTCATATTTTCAACCATACCTCTAATAGTATTCACTTCATCACTCAACTGTTTTTTCTCAACTATGACCTTTTTAATTTCATGAATCATTTTTGGATGAATCTTCCATATGATCTTTTCTAATAGTATGGAATCATCTATTTCACTCAAGTTTGTTATAGGAGAAGGTTGAGTGTTCATGATATTTTAAATTCCAACCAATAAAGTGTCTCCAAAGGCTTTAAAATCATTCTCACTCACGAAAGTAGGAGGTTCTTGGGAAGGAACAAGAGTTGAGATAGGCTCAGGTTCTATTATAGATATTACTTCAAGAGAATAGACCAATTTCAATTAAAACATAGTAGATAGGTCTATGACTTTAACTGAGGCTTCCTGGGTATCATTAACATCAAAATATCTAGGTAACTTGTACCATGTATCCATAGTTCTTTGATCAACTGGATTAGAAATTTCAACACTTTCTAGACTAGGTTGATGCTCCCCCTCAACAAGTGTATCTATCATAGGACTAAGAGATTCAATTATTTGATCTGTTTCCAAAATTTCATCCCCAATAACTTCACCCATTTAATTTCTAGCTAACTAAAAGGATTTCTACATTATTTCCTTAGCAGATAGGATAATCTTAGGATTATCTTGTTCCACTAAGTGTTCCTCAAAAGAAGCATCTTTCTCAAGAGAAATTTCTTCTTCTAGATGCTCTTCCAGAACTGCCTTTTCCCTTACATTAACAATTGAATATTCTCTAGAAGTATATTCTTTTACCAAAATAATTCTTCAGGAATAGGTACCTTCTTCTCAAATATGTCTTGAGGAACAAGTCCACTTTTTCCCTATCTAAGATAGTTTTCCCTGTATTTGAAACAACCACCTTCTCTTCTTCTTCAACAGGATAGTCAATAATTTCATCTGGTTCCAAACCCAAATCAGAGATGTCCTTAGGTCTTGAAGAATGGCCAACCGGAATAAACCTTTCATACAAACTTTCATTATCCCCCACCCAAGCCCTTTTCCATGGATTCCAACTAATTTTCATTCTTTTGACTGTAACCTTTGAGATAAAAAATTCACAGTCCTTGATGACTTATTTATTCAGTCCAACCAATACTTTAGCATACAATATAGAAGAGATTAACCTTGAGTAGAATAAGGAGGTTGACTTTGGGGTTGTCTTTATCAACTCACACATATGAAGTGTGACACACTTGTACAGGTTAATCTTGTGTACATTCTTCATAAGATGTATAAAAATATATACTAATATTTGAGGGTAGAAAAATATCCTTTTCATAGACTATTCAGATTCTAAACAAACTTAAACAATAATTTGGTTTCACCATCTAACTCAGCAAAAATATCTATTCTCTTAGTTTTATTGCAAGTCAAGCTTCCCAAGGATTCTTCTAAAATAACTATATCAATGGGAGGAGGAGACCTCTCTGATAGTCCTAAAAAATCCTTCATAAGGTATCCATAGGCAATAATCCCATGACCTTGAAGAAAAGGTAAATCTTTGGCCATTTATCCAACTTATTACAACAAAATCATCTTTTGTATTGAAAGATAATTGAATGAACTGATAAAACTGAGTAACTAGATTTGGGTAAATCAACCTTTCCTCTTTTTTGAACCAAGCCATACATCCCTTATCTTTTAATAATTTCAACACTAAAGACTTGACAACAACCACTCAGGGCAGATCTCCTATTCTGGTAACACTATTCTATCAACAAGATTCAGATTCAAAGGACCTTCAGGCACTATCTTCAGTGCTATTTTCATCTTCTTCTTTGATATGTGCTTATCAGTAGTTGATTAAGATGGGTGTTTCATTCTAGGAATTCAATCGAGGGTTCTAGAGAGAGAGAGAGATAGAGAGAGAGAGAGAGAGCTGAAGGGTTGAAGGACTTACGATTTGAGAGAAGAGAGATTGAGTGAAGAAAAGAGCGAAACCTTATTCGTTTTTATCATTTAGGGATATCAAGCATTGAGAATTCAAAAGTGTGGGAAAGAAAAGGAATAAAATAATCAATCACAGTGATACAGGTTATAATATGTAAATAAAACAAGAATGTTTTATTATGATGTGACTGGAAAAGACTTTCAAGGTGATACTGTAATAGGTTTTCATGGTGAGATCATAATAGGTTTTCACGGTCAGACCGTAACATGCTTTCACGGTGTCATCTTTACTGTGTGATTCCAAAATAGAGCAACTATATTGTTTGAAACTGTAATTTAAAAACGGTAACCGATTAGACAATAACCGTGAGACCATAAACATGAGACATCAACTTTAATAAAGTGCCTCATGAAACTGTAAATAGTAAAATAGTAAGTTTTGAAATTAGTACATTTTCTACTTAAGATTTATCATTCCTAATTCATGTATGATGCAATCTATTCTTCCATAATTTAATGGTTTGGTGAATATATCAGAAAGCTAATATTTAGTTACAATGAATTCCAAAGTGATATCACCTTTTTGATAATGGTCTTTCAAAAAGTGACGTCTTACATCAATATGTTTTGTCCTAGGGTGTGAAACAAGATTTTTTGAGATGTTAATAGCACTTTTATTATCACTATTTATTGGTACATGCCTGAATTAATATCCATAATCTAGTAATGTGTTTTTTTAAAACATTTGTTCACAACAAATACCAGCAACTATGTATTTAGCTTCGGTAGTAGATAATGAAACAGAGTTTTGTTTCTTACTACACCATGATACCAGAGTCTTTCCTAAAAGGTGACATTTTCCAGTGGTGCTTTTTTATATCTAACTTACAACCACCAAAATTAGCATTAGAATAGCTGAGAAACTCAAATTATTGTCCTCTAGGATAGAACATTCCTAGATTGGGTGTATGTTTGAGGTATTTGAACATACTTTTAACAACATTTAAATGATATTCCTTAGGGTTTTCTTGAAAAAGATCACACATACATACACTAAACATAATATTAGGACAACTATCAATTTAGTATATTAAGATTCCAATCATTCCTCTATAAGTGTTTTGATGAACAGATTTTACATCTTCATCAAGATCCAACTTACAAGTAGTACTCATTAGAGTGTCACTACTTTTAGTGCTATTAAATCCAAAAAAAATTAGAAGATATCTAGTATATTTTCTTTGATTTAAAATAAGACCATATTTATTTTTAAATATTTGAAATCCAAGAAAGAATATTAGTTCACCCATTAAACTCATTTCAAATTCGTTTTTCATCATTTTAGAAAATTCAATACACAAATAACTTTAAGAAGATTTAAAGATAATATCATCTATATAAATTTGAACTAATAAAACATCATTGGAAATTCATTTCATAAAAAGGGTAGGATTATCTATACCTTTTGTGAAACCTTTGGAAATAATAAAAGTATTTAATCTATCATACCAAGATCTTGGAGCTTGTTTTAAACCATACAAAGATTTTGATAATTTAAAAACATAATTTGGAGAATGAGGATTTTTAAAACCAGGGGGTTGCTCAACAAAGACAACCTCAGCTATATAGCCATTTATGAATGAGTTCTTGACATCCATTTGATATGGTTTGAAATTTAGATGGGCAGCATAAACAAGTAGAATTATGATGGCTTCAAGTCTAGCTACCGGTGCAAAGGTTTCCTCATAGTCAATTCCTTCTTCTTGACTATAACATTGTGCAACCAATCTAGCCTTTTTTCTAACTATGTTACCAGCTTCATCTACCTCATTTCTAAATACCCACTTAGTTCCTATGGTAAATGAATCTTTAGGTATGTCAATAAGTTTCCAAAATTTTTTCTTTTCAAACTAATTAAGTTCTTCTTGCATAGAAATCACCCAAAATTCATCATTGATATCATCATTAATGTTTTTATGTTTAAGTTGTGATAAGAATACTTGATGTTCAACCTAATTTATAAGAGAATATCTAGTTTGAGTTCTTTTATCTAAATCTCCTATAACAACATCTAAAGAATGGTACTTATGGATTCTAACGGCTCTAGAAAAAGAGGGAATAGTGATTTCAGGTTCATCAGTAGGTTCGGGTTCATTATGACTTGAATCTGAAGATTTTATAGAACTGAAAGTTTTCACAAATTCCTTTACAGGGTGGTTAGAGGATTTAGCATTGATGTCCAGATTTGACATATCATCCTCCAGGTTCTCTAGAGTGGTCTTAGGCTCATGTAGATCTGTCTCATCAAACATGACATGTACAGATTCTTCCACACATTTAGTTATTTTGTCAAACAATCCATAGGATTTACTAGAGATTTAATGTCCTAGAAAAATTCCTTCAACACTCTTGGATACAAACTTGTCAATATTTTCCTTAGTATTAAGGATATAAACATTGAAACCAAAAACTTTGAAGTATATCACTTTGGGTTTTCTATTGTTCCATAACTCATATGGAGTTATTTTAAGAATATGTATAATCAACACTCTATTAATTATATAGCATGTTGTATTTAATTCTTCAGCCCAAAAAATAGGTAAGTCATATTCACTAAGCATGGTTCTATAAATCCCTTTTAAGGTTCTATTTCTTCTTTCAACAACTCCATTTTGTTGAGATGTTCTAGGTGTAGAGAAATTATGACTATAGACATTTTTTGAAAAAAAGGATTCAGACTCTTGATTTTCAAACTCACGACCATGATCACTTCTTGAGGATTTAATTCTAATTCTACTAATATTTTTTATAGTTTTATCATATTTGGTGAAATAAGAGAAGTCTTCACTTTTGTGAGCCAAAATGAAAGTCCAAGTATATCTAGAAAATTCATATACAAGAACATAAACATAGTTCTTCCCATTTAAACTATAAACTCTAGATGGTCTGAAGAAATCCATGTGAACTAGTTCAAGAGGTTGAGAAGTTAACAGTTCTTTCTTTGGTTTGTAGGAAAATTTGTGTTACTTTCCCTTTCGATAAGGATTACACACTTTACCATTTGGAAACTCAAGTTTGGTTAGGTATTTAACTAAACTTTTTCTATTTTGCATTCTCTGGGTGTGAATATTACAATGTATTAGTCTCCTATGCCAAAGCCAATACTCTTTGTGAAATAAACTTAAACATGAAGCATTTTGAGAAACTAAAGAATCTAATTTAACAGAGTATACATTTTCATTTCTCAGAGCAGAAAACACTAATTCATTTTTAGAGTTAAAAACATTATAAGAATCATTCTCAAATTTAACATGAAATCCATCATCACATAGTTATGAAATAATAAGCAGATTATATTTCAATCTATAAAAAAGTACTTTAGAAATTAAAACTGAGTTAGAGTTAACGATTTGGCCAAGGCCAATGATTTTTCCTTTGGTATTGTCACCAAAAGTGACATGTCCACCATCAATTTTTATTAAGTTCTTGAAGTACTAATAGTCTCCTGTCATGTGTCTTGAACACCCATTTTCCAAGTACCATAATCTTTTACAGGAGATCTTAAAAAAAAATCATACAAAATAGTCATATAAAAATAGACTTTGGTACCCATATTTGTTTGGGTCTAGTAATATTTGTGACTAGTGATTTAGGAACCCAAATCTTCCTCATAGGTTTCATGTAATAATTATGTAAAGTACTTGATAAATAAACTCTATTTGGTCCAGAAAATATGGAAACAGTAGAGGTTGTATCATTACTTGAACTAGAAGAATGTTTTCCTAAACTAGGATTAAAGATTTATGTCCAATATTTAGAAAAAAAATTGGTTTTTGGAAAATTTATTTTACCAAGATGATAGCAAATACCAGTAGTATATTTAGGATAAATCTATTTACCTGTCATTTGCACCAAAATATATTTACCATTAGTGAACCTTTCAAGGTACTTTTTTAATTTCTCATTGTATAGCTCTAGTTCATTATTTTATTTGAGTAATTGAACATTTTTCTCTCTTTCTATAGTAAGTTCAGATTTAACAGTTGAGGTAAGATAATTATTTTTCTTTAAAGATGTGTATTTATCTTTTAGTTCATTACATGTGTCTTCAAGAATATTTTAATACCCAAATATTTATTCTTTAGACATATTTTCAGAATCACTTTTATCTCCATAATAATATGAATTTTTTATAGGATATGTTAGGGTTACCTCATATGTGTTTTTCATGAAAGACATATTGGATTTGTTAGACTTTTAATCATGTGAAGTCTCTGAGTCACTTGAACTGTCCTCAGAAGCACTCCAAGTTGCTTTCATTTTCTTTTTATACTTTCTATATTTGTACTCATATTTATTTTTATACTCCATATTGGGACAATCAAACTTTATATGTCCCTTTCACTTACATTCATAACATACTATATCATCATACTTGTCACTTATTTTCCAATCTCTCTTACAAATTAACTTTTGAGTATATCTCCCTTTGAGGTTAGGATTTCTAAAACATTTCTTCTTTTTTGTAAAATTTCATAAACCTTATGGATAATTGAGATATCTCCTTATCATTATCAGGTGATGGTTGTTCACTGCTGGAAATTCCTACAGAGACTTCCAATTTCCCTTTTCTTCATGTTTATAGGTGGTGGTCTTGAATGCAATAGATTTTCTTTTGGGTTCATCCTCTTCTTCATTGTTGACTTTTAGCTCCTATTCATACATCATTTATTTCCCAATGAGTTATTTGATATGTAATTTTCTGATGTCACATGACTCTCTAATAGAGATAGAGGTTCTTCTCCATCTATGAGGTTGGCATCTGAGAATCCTCATGATTTGTTCTTTGGTAGTAACTTCCCTTCCAAGAGAAATCATTGTGTTGAAAATTTCATTTAACCTAAGATACATGTCAGAAATAGGCTCATCAGGTTTCATTTTAAAGTTGTTATAATTACTAGTATAAGTATTAATTCTCATTTCTTTCACACTAGATGTTCCTTCATGTGAAACAGACATAGTATCCCAAATTTCATGGGCAGTTCTGCATGATTTTTTTTTGTTAAATTCCTCATATCCTAAATAGAAATATAAAGAATTCATGGATTTCCAATTTTTATTGTAAGCAGTATTGGTTGGGTCATCCCCAGTAATTCTATCAGTAGTAGGAATCTTATACTCATCTATAATTGAAGACCAAATTTCAAAACCCATACTTTCTAAATGCATTTTCATTTTAATCTTCCATTGGGCATAATTAGTTCCATTAAAAATAGTGGTATGTTTGTTTCAGTGCCTACCTATCTATTATCTATAATAAAGAAATTATTTTAAAGATCTAGAAATTTAGAATTAATATAAATTTACAGACCTGTAAAGTATAACTAAAATCACAGTTCAATAGGTTAAAAAACATAATCTTAAAACAATCCTTTGATACCAAATGTTGGTTGGAGTAGAGTAATCAATAGGGAGGTGAATTGATTATTTATAAAAATATCTATTAAAAAGTTTTCTTAAAAATATTACCTAATAAAAATAAATACATCCCAGTCAATCAGGGTAATATGGTTATAAATTCTTGACTATTCAAATGAACTATCAAAAAATTGATTAATTCTTAGTAATACCAGAATGAGTTATTGATATTACTTTTGAAGCTATTCTAATAAGTCAAAACAATTATAACTTCTATCCAAGATTAACTATCAAAGTAAATCTGGTGATTTATGAATTATAGAGTAAAACAGAGAAAGACTAAATTAAACAACACAACGGATTAAACAAGTGGTTCAGTCTCAAGCCAATGCCTAATCCAATCCACTTTGTGATAACCTACCACCAAGCTGTTTATATTAATAAACTTGATCCACACCTTGGATCAGGGTAAAAAATAGTGCACAGGGCTGTTTAGGTCACACGACCTCTTCCACAGTTCTTTGTGGGAAAAAACTATCAGGTCACACAAGTATCTCTTCCAGAATTATTCGTGGGAGTAAAAAAATTTAAAAATATATGAGAGGAAGGATATCTTGTATCCTTCGGTTTAGTGTAGGTGAAAGTGTTTGTTTTTAATACAGACACACACACACACAGATCGAAATCTAAAAAAATTCACAATAGAGAAAAGATGATGAGATAAGGTTTGAAGTGCTCTAAGTGTTATTCTATGTAGTTCTGGGCTTCTAGGATGAAGTAGATGTAAGAATCGAGTCCTTTTGAGAAACATAGTATCGCAAGTCTGGTGATCTGTTTTCCAGTTAGATCTAGCTTGTGTTCTTTTTGGAGTTAGTATTGTGAAGATGATTTGTCTCTGATCTAGGGTATTCTAGATTTTTGATTCAATAATGCTTCATGTGTTCTTCATATGTATCTTGGCGCATGTATCGGTCCACTTGTCAAAAATTATCACGCTTCTGCTACACACTACTATTTGTCGATTGTTTTAGGGCCACACTTTTCTTTTTATTCATGAAGTGCATGTGTTGGAGCTTACATGATGAATATATCCTAAAACTCATACCTAGTACTGTTAGATGACATGTCTACAAAGAAATATTAATTATATAGTGAATTAAAAAGAGTCAAATATGACCATTAGAAATTAAATTTAAAATGAAAAAAACAGATTAAATTACGTTGTCACAGTCTGTCTAGAAATGATGTCACTTGGAAATGGTGTCACCACAAGATGGTGTCTTCTTCTTTTCCTTTGAGCGGTGAGATGGTCATGATGGCATAATTGTATTGAGATCCGAAACTGGTAGCATAGATGCAGTGTTAGGATCACAGTGTCTGGTCTTTTGCCAAATTTCGAATGGTGTCTTAGCAAGGAACTAGTGTCACAGACCTCATGAGATCTAGAACTAGATACGGTATCTGGTCACAATGTCTGGGTCATGGTGTCTGGGTTATGGTGTCTGGGTCCTTTTCCAGAAAACAAGAACTAGTGGCAGACTTACAATTTCTCAGACTTTTCTATATATCTGTATATAGACTTAAGTAGTAATATTCACCAAATGAATTAGAATTAATCATTCATAATATAAATCACTATAGACCAAAGTTAAATATAGTTTACAATAATCAGTCATGATTTATAAGAATCAAGATTTTGAGAAAATTTATTTGAAGCATAAATAAACAAAGCATATCTACACATGATATAAGATAGATTAAACATGACTAACAATTTGTGATCATTAAAACATGATTAAAATATGAGGAGTCAAATAGTAATATTAATATGGAATGTAAATGATAAAATAATAAAATTTTACACTTAATAATGAAATCCCTAAAATTAATATTAAGTCAGACCAGCCCTTCCATTACTCGATTAACAATCAAGACCATAGAACTAAGTAATTAACCAACCCATGTTTGGACACTTAATTTTATCATGAAATTATAATGAAAGTTTTGGGTTTAATTAACCGATTTACATCAAAAGAAGTAGCCTATGCTAGAATTTATATAAATTGGAGGACATTGTTGAGAAAATCCAAGTCATTATTTCTAGATTGTGGATTCCACTCAATGGATCAAGGATATTCAAGCCTATGGTTGGAAAATACCTACCACATAAATACCCTCAAGTAATAGTCTGATCCTATGCTTGGTTAATGATAAGGGTCACATGGATCCTTGACACTATAATTTTTGAGAAACTAGATATTCTGAGTCCAACGGAGAGGGTTGTTGGGACTTGATACAATAGTGGGTAACTTAATAAAATTTAATTCATTATATATCACATAAATTATAATCATGTGAATTAATAATAATATGCACTTTTATAATTGTATAAAAATGACAAGTTCATCAACCACGTTATCCCTATGATCCATATTGGATAAAGAAAATATTCTTACATATAGTACTTCCAATAATAGTTAATATTCCTATGGGTTTTTTTGTTCCATGAATAGAAATATTATGTAATAGAATCGTCATATCCCAGTCTACCTGTAATGGAGATGAGTGATGAAGAGGTATTTATAAATGATAAACACATGAGCGACATAGTAGATGTTCAATTTTTAAGATTTTAATACATGTACAATAATAAAATTAAAATTATTTGATAATTTCACAAGAATGTTTTTATAATATACTCCATTTTTAAGGTTCTTTTATAGTCATTTTCTATCCATTCATTGAATAGTTCTTTCTTACATCGACCACTTAATATTATTCAGTTAATTTCTCCCAAGTTACATCAGTATATTGAATGTGGTTAAAGGATTTTGGAAATACTATTCCATATCCAAAATTTTAATGATGTAATGTATATCATTTTTATTCAATATAATAAATTTTAAAATCAACCATGAATATAGATAATATAAAAATTAATCACATCTCTTTGTGGAGTTGGTAGTCCACATGTACGAATGAACGGTGTTATCTTTTTCCAATAGATTTTAGGGTAAGATGGTAAGAGATATAGTATATTTATAAAATTATAATTATTTCAAAAATATAATACTTATTTATTAATTTCATATTAATAACAACCCAAGTGAGGTGGTTATGAAATTTTAATTACACCACCATGTGGAGACGGTAGTCCGTACATATGCATGAGTGATGTTTTCATTTTATATTGGATAGAAAGGATAAAAAGGATGTATCATTAACATAAAAAATATAAGTATGGTAACTATACTAATGTAAATATTTTAAGATGGTTATTGAAGATTTAGAGGAGTTTTAAGAAAAAAGTAACTTAAAAAAGCATAGTAAGAACATATACCTCATCCTTTGGTAATCTCCTTTGGATTACACCTTAAGCCTTCTTGAAGTGGTATTTTGGTGATAACAATCATCTAAAACAACAAAAAAGATATTTTGGAAGGTATTTGGGTAGATATTTATCGATATAAGTGGCTCAAGAAGTGTGGATAAGTGAGGATAAGATATTTCCATTTATAAGTGAGGTTGGTAGAAAACATGTAAATACTTGAAATGTTATTATATAATATATGTCTTACTCAAGCAAAGTGTCTCTAGGTTACCATAGTTTAAAATATGGTGAGGTTAACATTGAAATAAAATCAACCAATGATATTTAATCAATTTTTTTATGTTATATTGAAGACTTATCCCTTTATTTTTACCCTTTTAACTCATTTTACCCTTAACTAAGGTGATAAATATTTACCATGGTTACTATTTATTATGGAAAAAAAATTAAGTTGATCATATTAACTAATATTAATTATTTTTATTCTAAATTTGAAATCAATTTTACAAGATTAAATTTAACAAATGGTAAAAATTACTTTTAATATAATTTCACAAAACACAATGAAAAACGTTTGTAGAAAAAGTTCTGTTTAAAGAATAAAAATAATTTTACAGAAAAATAATGATTTTTTTATTTACATGGAATTAAATTTATTATATTGAAAAATTGTATAATTTTATATATTCAAAACCAAAACAAAATTTAAAGGAACCTTATGAATACTTGATTAAGGGAAAATAACCAAAAAAAAATTATTTGAATAAAAACATTAAATGGATTTTCAAATTGTTAAACATAGATTTAAATGTTTAATATTATATTTTAATAAGAATCATATTACTTATTAAATATATATTTTTTCTATATAAAAGGTTTAATATATTATCAATTAATTATTTTATCTTGATAATTTCATAAAACTGATAGTATTATAAAACCGATATTTTTCACCATTCACCCAAAAATAAACTATTACTAAAAAACCCAAAATAAGTACCCTAAACTGGTATTGACATGTTAAGTTCAAAACTAAAAATCAAATTATCAAATTAAAATAATAAAATTTTTAAATTTTAGTTTTAATCACATTATTGAATGATGTTATGATCATTATGTTGTAGTTTCTTTAGAATGAAATACTTACTATAATCAAAGATCAGGTGTTATAATAAGACTTCTAGTGGAAATATAGTAATCTAATAAATGACCATGTGTAATTTCAATGGTATTCAATTGGAACACCAGTGACTTACCACTACCACCTCTATTTTATTTTCCTCTACTATCTACTCTAATTTTGTATATAACACTTGACTAACTCTCTAGAAACCATGAAAAATTCATGTTACACCTCATAAAAACACAAAGAACCATCAAATTTCTTATCCAGAACCAAAAAAATAAACAATCCCTCATTTTCATTACTTAAAATTTCAAAATTAGAACCAAATTAACCATTAATAAATCTATTTGGAAATGGACCACTACAAAGTGTGACACTTGAATCCCTATATTAATTGACTATGGGTTGTCCACTAACACCATGGGTATAATATCACACATATATTAATGGTATTACCCTCTATTACAAAATTCCAAAACACTAGGAAAATAGAACTGTAGAAATCGTCCTCAATATATGAAAATGCGATACAATTCATCTATTCTCATACAAGACAAACCAAAATGGTAAAAATAACAATATATTTATCATATATTATGTACATTAGGTAGTGTGTAGTGTAAACAACATCAACCAATGTCTCACGTGTCCCGAAATAAGGTCACTAAACACCTCCACTGGATCAATCCATATAATCTAAAAGTAGTTTTATAATATATGGTTAAGAATATAAATATACTTAGTAGATTACTCCCTAGAACCCCCATTTCTTCATTTGAATAAAGTATAATTTTTTAAATGTTTGGAAAAACAAAAAAAAACAAAAAAACATCTTCCAAAAGAGACTACCCAACCTCTTACAATCTATGTCATATAACTTCCCCACATTCATACCACAACACTATATTTCCATGAAACCACCACTATAAAAAAAGCATCACACATCCTCATCTAGGAACCAAGAAGTTATCCACTTGTAGGGACCTCAATATAATATTCTCAAATAGTAGTCCAGTTATAGGGATCTCATTAATACAACACTTCAAATAATTAGCTATCCACTCATATTTAACTCGATAAAAATTTATATCAAAAACCACACCATCGTGTAGTTATTCACCATAGGGGAATTTGTTATAATATTCACAGCTATTAGTAGGTTCATTTTCCACCCACACGAAATCCCACTGGTTATTAGGGTATCCACTCTTAGGGAATATCCCCACTATATACCACATCGATTTGGAAGTTATCCACCCTTAAGGAATCTCATTGTATCACATAGTTTCCACCCTTTGGTATTCTTCACTCCTCACCATGATTCATCATCACCACATCACTTATCCATTATGGATAGTGATAACATCCACATTACCCTCAGGGCCACTTTTCTTAAATTAGTAAAAAGTAATACGAAATGGATTTATACCACCACCATCCATTCAAAACATTGATATTTTTTATTTTATGAATAGAGGGTAATACCTAAATAGTGTACATCCATGTGGTACTAAAATAATGAATTCTAAGGGAATCATCATGCACTAAATCACTACAAATAGGAGAGAGGGATCCAATGAAATAAAAAAATTCAAGCTATCTACCACATATCCCCTAGAGACATGTTTTTCAACCATCATGTCATTATATTTATGTTGCATGTTTTTTTCTAGGTGTTGATATTCCTATAATTTTTTATTGTGTAAGAAATTGTCCAATGGTATTAATGTATGAATGTAATATATTTTATAATAAATGTTGAGTTTGATTAAATGTATATATGGGGAATTTTATTTTCACTCTACATAGAGGTCCCACATAGAATATTCATCACCTCTGTTATTAGAGTATTTTCAGGCTCTAATAATGAATTGAAGTATGAGATCACTAAGCCTCTTAAGTCTTGAACAATCTCCCCACCATTAATACATCCATTTTAATAAGATTCATTTTTTAACTTATATATATTTTCTGGAAGTCTCCAACATATCCACTTACATTCACCATGCCCTTTGATAGAATTATTGATGTGACTATTATATAGTTTTTATATTTCTTATGCAATATAGATTTAATTTTCCTACAACGATTTAAGGAAGTTTTTTAACTAAAATAAGGACCAAAAAATACAGTTTGTGAAGAAATATTTTCCATAGTCCTTGTATTTTCTTGTTGTCATATTTCCATATCATCCAACATCAATACATAAGAGACAATGTTTGGAGACAACCTTCTAGAGAAAAATTGTCACAATTTTGAAACATGATGTCCATAAATGATAAAATGAGACCAGTTTAGGATGAATGTTCTTATAACCTGTGATAAAGTTCTAGATATATATTTCCCATTCACATTGAAGAAAGATACATGAATTCATTTTCCCATTTTGTTTGATGAAATACATGCATTTATATACAAGTGTAACACCACTCTTTTGTATCATGTTTTCCTTTAGTAAGGAACCTGAGAATATTCTCTATGCCAGGAAACTAAAATTCACTGGAATGAAACTACTCTAAATAACTTGAGCTCAAGTATCTTCTCCCTGATATATGTGATTAATCTTATGAAAATATTTCGTAGAGAAATTAACTAGTATAGAGGGGGTGAAAAACAAAAATATGTATCCTTAATAATCTAAGTAAGATTGAAAAAACATTGTAATGATTATCCAATACCACAATTGTGATATAGGGGTAGTATAAAACATACTAGAAATTAATTTTTTTAGTTAGTTAAATAGGGAAGAAGATTGTGTCCCCACCTAGTTAACTTTCTTGAAATAAATATCCACCTTCCTAATAATCCATCATGAGAAAATTACAATGGAATGGAGTGACTCTATGAGGCCATGCCAAAGGGGGAAAGGGTTAGTGTCCACGCTATAAAATATTAGGAAAAGATTTATTCTTTATGAATAATGACCACATCAAGTGTCTATTAATGAAATATTAAGAATTATTTTTTGCACAAGTACTATATAGTGTCTTTATGATGTTGAAGGCTGATTGTAACTCTATCCAAATTTTTTGAAATCCTTTTTCATCTTTTCTAATGGAAACTTCCTTCCTATTGATAATCCTAGAGGAAATTGCATTAAAAATTTTAGATTCATATAATTACATCATTTGGAACGCTAATTATATATTGAATGTGAGATGGAATTGATATGAGAATTATATTAATTAATATCATTCTTTCACTAAAATATAAGAATTGTTTTTTCTAGATATGTTTGTGGAAAAGAGTCAATAAAGGATCAAAATACTTAATAAGTACTCTTCCAATGAATAGGGGCCAAGATAATCAACAAGAACCTCCTTCTTTAAGAATATAATCCATCTATAAATCAACGTCGGCCTCCTATTAATGTATTTGGAAAAGGCAAAGACACTACTTTTGAGGGAATTTCCTTTATGGTCGGTCCACCAGCATAATTATTCATGATTATGTTTTCCATTCATTAAAATCATCATGTCATCGCCAAATAAAATGTTGTATATGCTTTTCCAACCATATTGGCCCCTGAAAGGCTCAACCTCTCTATCTTGTACTACCATGTTGAGGTGTTTACTGAAGACATCTTGTAACCTCGTAATATATTTATTCTCCCACATAATCCAAAAAATATACAAAGTGTCAGGACCCGACCCGACCTGGGCTTGAGCCGCAACTACCCCAAGCCCGCCTCCATAGGCCAGGGGTTGGGAACCAGTGCCGAAGGCACAATAACTCGGGGATGCCTTTGCCTAAGTACCTGTACACACACACACACACAACACTCAATGAAAAAGTGCAGAGTAAAACAGGAAAGACAAGTAAATTAAAAGGTCAACTGCTATAAATAAACCACAAGTGCATCGACCTCTAACAATACAAAGAAAGTGCTAATAGTAACTGGAAAAGAAAAGGGAAAAACACGTGCCCAACCAGAAAAGTGCCAAAACCCGACAACAGGCAAACAAAAAGGAAAACAGCTGGAAGGGTCCCCCACCTGGAACCCGACTCCGACCACCACACGTGGTCCAAGCTCCCAAACTCCTAAGCTCCACTGAAGTCACAACCAACCTATCTGTTGTCTGCAAGGGCACACCAAGTGCGGGAAAATCCCAAGCAGGGGTGAGTATAAAAATACTCAGTAGGATACCCCGAAGGCTCGAGGGAGAAAAAAAGGAGGTACCAAAGGGTGAGTAGTAGAGCGAATAGGAAAAGTAAAGGAGCACAACTGAGAGTGCAGTAAAGAGTACAGTAAAGAGTCCTGCTCAACCCAACAAGAGGAAAGAAGGTAGACTCGTCCAGACGCAAGGAGCTGGAAACGGTGATAAGGTGAACTTCTCGTCGAGTCTTCGCTACCTATAGTAGGAGAGTAGACTCATCCAACCACGAGAAGCTAGACACTGAAAGCACGTGGCATACCCCATGCATCTTCGCCTCTCCTGGAAGGAGAGTAGCCAAAACCCAAGAAGTGAGTAACGAAACAAGGTATATACATATACATATGCTCAATAAGAACCTCGAACCAGGCCCTAAGGGGATCTACATCTCGTAGCTCAGCCCAACAAAGTGAGTAGCCAACAGTCCCAAAAGTAAACACCATCGATGCCCAGCACCCCGCACGTCTGCCCCGAACTACAAGTCAAGGGGATCAAACCACCGCACCAAAAAACTATTCGCTTTGGGTGGAACTGACTTGCCTGCACAGTTTTAGGTCACATCACAAGGACGCATCTTAGTGGGGGAAAAGAGCCCCTCATACTTGAGAGTTCTGGGTTAAGTCAAACCACACCTCGTCACTGCCCCACAGTCGAGAGGTCTCCTCAAAGTCAAGGTCGTTCCATCACTGACCCGTACAACCAAGGGTCCTGCTCCGGTAATCACGGAGGAAAACCACAGACTAGACTAGTAGAAAGGACTGAGTCTGGAATGTCAACGGGTGACCCACCGCCCAACCCTACTGGAGGGTAAACCCTTACCAGATATCGGGTGACCCACTACCTAGCCCTGCTGGAGGGTAAACCCTAATACATCATCAGGTGACCCACTTCCTAGCCCTGCTGGAGGTTAGACCTAGAATAAGTCAACAGGCGACCCACTGCCCAACCTTGCTGGAGGGTAGATCGGAACTAGACGACGGGCGACCCACTGCCCAGCCCTGCTGGATGGTAGACCCTAAGAGATCGTCGGGTGACCCACAACCCAATATCTGCTAAAGGGTAGACCCTAAGAGTGTCGGGTGACCCACTGCCCAGTCTCTGCTGGAGGGTAAACCCTAGAAGTCAGTGAGCAACCCACTGCCCAGTCTCTACTGGAGGGTAAACCCGAAGAAGTCGATGAGCAACCCACTGCCCAGCCCCGCTGGAGGGTAAGCCCAGAACTGCTCTGGCCATCTCCACTGGATGGTACAACACAGGCCAACAAGACTCGGAGGGGGGTATCATGCAACCACCCAACTCCAGAACAAAACCAGGGAAACCACTCAACCCTGCTGGTCTAAACCATCGATAACAAGGGGACCCTCTACGTCGCGAGAGGTCAAAGGTATGTAAAGCAGAGCACAACACACACATGGGGCCCACACGATGTGTGGCCCCAAGCTAACCCCAACTGAACGCACAAACGTTCTCAGGTACAAACAACCACATGTACCTCCAAGCGTTCCCGTATACTCCAAGAGTGTACCATGTTCCAACCCAAAGGCTATCGTGCACACGACACCCAACGCCAATGTGAAGGAGTAACGTAACAACTTCAACCTGCCACCTCAACGGCTGAGGCACAACCAACCACATCTCTTCAAGCATTTACAACACTAAAACGGGAGTGCACGCGATCACACGCCAAGGGTCCGCTATAAATACGGTAGAAGAACCGCCATCGAGGCACCTTCATATTTCCACATTTAATAAGATCGCGTGAGAGGCTCTGCCCACCTGAATAGATTACGCCGTTGTAATCCTCATGGAAAAACACGCGATATAGATTACTTACTCGCCCGAAACGGTCAACCAGTGAAAAAGGTACTATAAACCGTAACCAACCCATGTGGGGCCCACCCCTAGATCCGAAAACTGGACAAATGGATCAGATCACTGTGATCCCCTCGGAAAAACACACGAGATTCACTACTCAATCGCCCAAAATGGACACCTGGTGAAAAGTTACTATTCACCGTAGCCAGGTCGGGTGGGACCCACACCAGGTCCCCCAAAAAAAGTCGTGCGATCTACGCCATCACAATTCTCTCAGAAAGACACTTCAAAAGCACTACTCACTTGAGTGGAACGGATATCCAGAGAAAAAGATGCATTCTGGCGCACCGCGCACGAGCGGTGCTTCGTGGGACCTGCAACCCGGTCCTGAAACTCAATGAACGGATTACACTGTTGCGATCCTCTCGAAAAAGTACACAAGTTCGACTAAACACTTGTCCAAAACGGACACCCAGTGATAATGCTGGAAATCACCGTCGATTCCCGAAATGGCCCTCGCGGGTCCCGCACCAGCGTGCGGAATTAAAGCGGCAGACTGCGCCAAAGTAATGCCCTCAGAAAAACACCCAAAATCGACTGCTCGCACACCCCGAACGGACGTTGGGTGGAAAAGTTAAAAAACGTTGCACGCAGCTCAAAAGATGGGTCATGGGGCCCACGCCTCAACTCCGACTTCAACACCCGAAACCACCCTGGAAAGATTTGCCCCGGTGTCAGGATCCCAATGCCGCTGACGGCGCTCAAAATGAACGTCAGACGCGTCCGCGCCGTCCAAAACAAGATCCCCCGGAAAAACGTCAATTCACTTAAAGACGCGCCGCGCCTCCGAGGCCCCTCGTTTTAGGAATTAAAAATTCCCGAAACCATCTCAAATTATTCCTCTCATTCTGAGGCACGCGCCGCCGCAGACGGCTCGTGAAACTGACTCCCGATTTATGATTTATTAAAATATAAATCATTTTATAATAATAATATATTATTATTATTATTATAACTTTTTTTTAACAAAAACCAGACCGGCCAGGAGGGCCGGTCTTCTTCCACAGCCGCCAGCAGGACCCGCTTTTTGTGGGTCCTCCTCTCCCAGCAGACCGGCCAAGCGGTCGGTCCTCCTTCGCACTCCCGAGGTCGACGCCTCAGGCTCCCCCGCTGACCACGCCAGGCCGGCGCCCGCCTGCCCCCTCACCCGACCGACGCCGCCTGCAGCCCTAGCGGACCGCCGCCGCAGAAGGGAGCCGCTCCGCCTGAGGAGACCCTCGCCGCCGTCCCGGAACCATGGAAGCCCCGCCGCCGCGTCACCCGCCTGAAGCCGCTTCCGCCGGCCTCCTCTCGCCGTCCGCGAGCCCCGACCGACACCCTCTGCAGATCGAGGCCAAACACCCCGCCGTCGCGCCTCGCTGCTCACCCGGCAACCGCGCTCGGCCGCTTGAACCCACCGGAAAAACCCAAAACCGGCCAGAAACAAATCAAAAACCCGCAACTTTCGCCGGACGACGAAGATCGCCTCCGGACTCTAATTTCAATTCCCAAAAGGGCGATGGAAAGCTCATAAATTATACTACACGATTTTGGGATTTTTTCAGAGAAATAGCAACAATTTGATAAAAATAATCAAACTCAAAGAGGGGTTCAGGATTTAAAACTCAAACGAACACCACCTACCTCGATGGGCTTCGCCCGACGCTTCCCGCGCGATCCGCCACCGCCGCAACGCACCACCTTGAGGAGGAGAGGATGGAGGAGGCCTTGGTTGAGACTCCTTCTACTAGGAGGAAGAAACAAGGGATGAGGGAAGGGGGATGGTTTGTTTAAATAAAGAAAATTAATTAAAATTTTAATTAATTTAAAACCCCCAAAATAACCCGCATCTGAAACGCCCGACGAGGTCGAGGTTAAGCCTCCCCTAGGGTAAAAACCACCTTCCGAGCACAACGGCGGTCTCGGAATTTGATTCTAAGCTTCTGTTTGAATGTTATTAACCTCAACGTTTGAGGCTACCAAATTACGAAAACGCCCCCGAGGCCATTTTTCACAAACGGCCCGTGCCCGCAAAGATTACACCCCTCCTAGGGTAAAAGACACGCTCTGAACTCAACGGTGCCCTCAGTTTTCCAATATGAGCCATTGTTTAAGAGATACTTGAGTAAAGACGTTAAATGAATAAATTAGTTAATTTAATTATCCGTTTAACGTTCCGAAAGCGGGCGAGGGGTCCAAACATCCTGCACCGACATGTTTTATGTCGTTCCTAGGGTAAAAACCCCATTATGGACCCATCCTTACACTCATATCTCTGATACGAAGCATCATTTAGGAGTTATCCCATTTATTTTGCGTTTCCTGTGTGAACGCACTGAAAATTTAATTCCGGCCACTCTGAGGCTCGGAATTGCACGCCATCTGAGGGCCCTGCTCTGGAATAATATCAAAAATATTCCAAAGTCTTTTACAGCCAAAAATAGGGTTCTTAAATCATTCCCTCCTTCAAGATTTTTTTCCCCGAAAAGAAAAACTAGGGAACAACTCAGGGTACTAAGCCCACACTTGGCTCTCCCGTACCCAAAAGAACTCTTGCACAGTTCCACGTCACCGCACACAGACCAAAGGATTTGATCTGTTCACGCAAGGTCTTCCCTCGCCGATGTTGTGCATAGGGGAATGAACACTTCTTCTCGGGTGAGTCACGTGGGAGACGTCGTGCACCCACTCTAGACTTTAGGGTTAGGGAAAGGCGACAGGGAACCTCACCATCCCTTAGCACGGTATCAAACGGCCCGAAGGATCTCGGGGGTAGCTAAACTCCTCGACCGAACCCCTACATCACACGCTATGACTGGAATCACTGCCCGCACCTGGAACAAGCCCCAGTGATTCCCTCCTTCAGAATATCCATATGGTGAAACACCCAAGGATATCTGGTCACACAAAATTTCACAGTCTATGTCTCGCAACCAAGGCCCTTTTACATGCTTGAAAGGTGAAGGAGTCGATACCATCGATTAGAGAAAAAGGTCCCATGCCTTCTACCTTACCAACACAGGGTTACACCGACGCCCCGTGCCACCTTGGTAACAACTCAAACAAGGAGCAGGGAGAAAAGGCATTCCACACAAAGAGTCTAAAAATCCTACTGCAAAAAAGTAGAAGAGATATAGAGTGTTCCACCTACCACCTCATGCTATGCAGGATTGTAGACATCCAAAGCTCGCGGCTGTCCGCGGTCCCAACTGTCAGCTCCCGGAGCCTGATGTGGACCACCTAGTGGTGATGGGAAGACCTCGTAAAGTCTTCCCCCACTACCAGATCCTCCCGCTCCTCTTCTAGAACCACCTCTCTGGGTGCTACTCTGATAACGGCACTGCCTCTACCGTGGTGGTGCACCTGATGCCTACCCGAAGCTCTCTGCATGCCCGGTCGGGCAGTCCCGTGCCAGGTGACCTCGTCCATCGCAAGCATAGCACCTACTCTCTTCGGGCTGCACTGGTGCCCTCTGGAACCACTGTGGTGTACGAATACGCCCCTGAGTCCGGTTATCAAAAATCCACCTGCGTCAAGGTTTTGCTTGCCGACACCCGCTAGCTACGGCAGACGTCTCAGCTCCAATGTGCCTGCTGCCACCACCAACTCTAGAACGTGACAAGAAGCTCTTGGTCACCAGTGCCTGCTCTAGCACCCCGACATATGTGGAAATTCTCAAGGGTACTATGACAGCATGAATCTCTGGGCGAAGACCCTGCTCAAACTTCCGCGCTCGGATGTTGTCGTCATGGACCAAGTCCGGGTAAAAGCATGCACGGTCTGCGAAACTAGCCGCGTACTCGGCCACCGTCATCCCTCCCTGCTGAAACTGTAGGAGCTCCTGAATCTGAACAGAGCGTAATAAGGAGGGGGAAAACTCCTCACAAAACAACAACTAGAAGTCACCCCACGAAAGAGACGACTCATCAAGAAACTGAGTCACCAGACTCCACCAACGCCGAGTTTCTCCACGAAAAAGGTTGGCTGCCAAAGCCACTCTCTGATCTGCCAGCGTCAGCACAAGCCTGAAGAGGCGAACCAATGTCTCCAACCAAACCTATACTACCTGAGGGTATGGCTCACCACTGAACCTCAGCGGTCCCTGCCGCTGGAACTCGCAGAGTTCGCTCAAACTGCGCTCAAACTCAGCCTGCTCTGCTGAAGCTATCTGCCACTCAACAGGTGGGGGTGCTGCTACTGGCCCACCTAGAGAAAGGGGATCACATGATGGGTCCTAGACTGAGGCCTCAAAGCTCAAAGGGTCCTCATCACGAACCCAAGATGGTATCCTAGCTGACTTTCTTCACGGAGACATCCTGAATATTATCAAGGAGTGTCGTGATCAAATGAGCATATGTGTATATCACAACAACAACAACGATGGGGAGATGACTCAAGAAGGACATTAAAAGACTCAATCCTATGTGATTCACAAACCAATTTCCCTGCAACAAGTGTCTCAACATGCCGAGTTAACAAGCGGGTTATCAGGGTCCTGGTGAATGGATATGTCGACCGCCGCACCATCACTGGACTCACTGGCCTGAGAGCTGCTCTCGAGACATGTTAACACTGTTGCCCTAAATCCCAACCAATTACTTTTATTTTAGGGATGTCCGAAAAACATCTCAAGGAACGAACCACCTCTGATACCACTTTTTCACTACCCGACCCTACCCGGGCTCGAGCTGCAACTACCCCAAGCCCGCCTCCATAGGCCAGGGGATGGCGACTAGCGCCGAAAGCACAATAACTCGGGGAGGCCTTTGCCTAAGTAATTGTACACACACACGCAACACACTCAATGAAAAGTGCAGAGTAAAAGAGGAAAGAAAAGTAAAGTAAAAGGGAAATAGCTATAAATAAACCACAAGTGCATCGACCTCTAACAGTACAAAGCAAGTGCTGATAGTAACTGGAAAAGAAAAGGGGTAAAACACACACCCAACCAGAAAAGTGCCACAAACCAGCAATAGGTAAACAAAAAGGAAAACAACTGGAAGGGTCCCCCACCTGGAACCCGACTCTGACCCCCACACGCGGTCCAAGCTCCCAAAATCCTAAGCTCCGCTGAAGTCACAACCAACCTGTCCGTCGTCTGCAAGGTCAAACCAAGTGCGGGAAAAGCCCAAGTAGGGGTGAGTATAAAAATACTCAGTAGGATACCCCGAAGGCTCGAGGGAGAAACAAAGGAGGTACCTAAGGGTGAGCAGTAGAGCGAACAGGAAAAGTAAAGGAGTACAACTGAGAGTGCAGTAAAGAGTATAGTAAAGAGTCCATCTCAACCCAACAAGAGGAAAGAAGGTAGACTCATCCAGGCGCAAGGAGTTGGAAACGGTGAGAAGGTGAACTTCTCGTCGAGTCTTCACTACCTATAGTAGGATAGTAGACTCATCTAACCACAAGAAGCTAGACACGGAAATCACGCGACATAACCCGTGTGTCTTCGCCTCTCCTGGAAGGAGAGTAGCCAAAACCCAAGAAGTGAGTAACGGAACAAGGTATATACATATACATATGCTCAGCAAGAATCCCGAACTAGGTCGTAAGGGGATCTCCATCCCGTAGCTCAGCCCAATAAAGTGAGTATCCAACAGTCCCAGAAGTAAACACCATCGATGCCCAGCACCCGGCATGTCTTCCCCGAACTACAAGTCAAGGGGATCAAACCACCTCACCTCGACACTATCCGCTTTGGGCAGAACTGACTCGCCCGCATGGTTTTAGGTCACATCACAAGGACGCGTCTTGGTGGGGGAAAAGCACCCCTCGTACTTGAGAGTTCCGGGTTAAGTCAAACCATACCTCTTCATTGTCCCGCAGTCGAGAGGTCTCCTCAAAGTCAAGGTCGTTCCATCACTAACCCATACAACCAACGATCCCGCTCCGGTAATCACAGAGGAAATCCACAGACTAGCCTAGTAGAAAGGACTGAGTCTGGAATGTCAACGGGTGACCCACTGCACAACCCTGCTAGAGGGTAAACCCTAACCAGATATCGGGTGACCCAATGCCCAGCCCTGCTGGAGGGTAAACCCTAATACATCATCAGGCGACCCACTGCCCAGCCCCGTTGGAGGGTAGACCTAGAATAAGTCGACAGGCAACCCACTGCCCAGCCTTGCTGGAGGGTAGACCAGAACTAGACGACGGGCGACCCACTGCCCAGCACTGCTGGAGGGTAGACCCTAAGAGGTCGTCGGGTGACCCACTGCCCAGTCTCTGCTGGAGGGTAGACCCTAAGAGTGTCAGGTGACCCACTGCCCAGTCTTTGCTGGAGGGTAAACCCTAGAAGTCAGTGAGCAACCCACTGCCCAGTCTCTACTGGAGGGTAAACCTGAAGAAGTCGATGAGAAACCCACTGCCCAACCCCACATGAGTGTAAGCCCGGAACTGCTCTGGCCATCTCCACTGGATGGTAAAACACAGGACAACATGACTCGGAGGGGGGTATCGCGCAACCACCCAACTCCAAAACAAAACCAGGGAAACCACTCAACCCTGCTGGTCTAAACCATCGAGAACAGAGGGACCCTCTACGTCGCGAGAGATCAAAGGTGTGTAAAGCAGAGCACGACACGCACATGGGGCCCACACGATGTGTGGCCCCAAGCCAACCCCAACTGAACACACAAACATTCTCAGGTACAAACAACCACATATACCTCCAAGCGTTCACGTATACTCCCAGAGTATACCATGTTCCAGCCCAAAGGCTATCGTGCACACGACACCCAACGTCAACGCGAAGGCGTAACGTAACAACTCCAACCTACCACCTCAACGGTTGGGGAACTGCCAACCACATCTCTTTAAGCATTTACAACACTCACACGAGAGTGCACACGATCAAACGCCAAGGGTCCGCTACAAATACGGTAGAAGAACTGCTACTAGGGCACCTTCATATTTCCACATTTAATAAAATCACGTGAGAGGCTCTGCTCACCTGAAAAGATTACACCGTTGTAATCCTCATGGAAAAACATGCGAGATAGACTACTTACTCGCCCAAAATTGTCAACCGGTGAAAAAGGTACTATTCACCGTAACCAACCCGTGTGGGGCCCACCCCTAGATCCGGAAACTGAACAAACAGATCACATCACTGCGATCCCCTCAGAAAAACATATGAGATTCACTACTCAATCTCCCAAAATGGACACCCGGTGAAAAAGGTACTATTCACCGTAGCCAGGTCGGGTGGGACCCACACGACGTCCCTGAAAAAAAGTCGGGCGATCTGCGCCATCGCAATGCTCTCAGAAAAACATGTCAAAAGCACTACTCACTTGAGTGGAATGGATATCCAGAGAAAAAGATGCATTCCGACACACCGTGCACGAGCGGTGCTTCGTGGGACCCACAACCCTGTCCTGAAACTCAACGAACGGATCGCACAGTTGCGATCCTCTTGAAAAAGTACACAAGTTCGACTAAACATTTGTCCAAAACAGGCACCTAGTGATAATGCTGGAAATCACCGTCGATTCCCGAAACGACCCTCGCGGGACCCGCACCAGCGTGCGGAATTAAAGCGGGTAGACTGCGCCAAAGCAATGTCCTCGGAAAAACACCCAAAATCGACTGCCCGCACACCCCGAACAGACGATGGGTGGAAAAGTTACAAAACGCTGCACGCAGCTCAAAAGACGGGTCGTGGGGCCCACGCCTCAACTCTGGATTCAACGCCCAAAACCACCCTGGAAAGCTCGCCCCAGCGCCAGGATCCCAACGCCGCTGACGACGCTCAAAAAGGACGTCAGACGCGTCCGCGCCGTCCAAAACAAGATCCCCCGGAAAAACGTCAATTCACTTAAAGACGCGCCGCGCCTCCGAGGCCCCTCGTTTCGGGAATTAAAAATTCCTGAAACCATCTCAAATTATTCCTCTCATTCCGAGGCACGCACCGCCACAGACGGCTCACAAAACCGACTCCCGGTTTATGATTTATTAAAATATAAATCATTTTATAATAATAATAATAATAATAATAATATATTATTATTATTATTATTATCATAACTTTTTTTTATAACAAAAACTAGACCGGCCAGGAGGGCCGGTCTTCTTCCACAGCCGCCAGCAGGACCCGCTTTTTGCGGGTCCTCGTCTCCCAGCAGACCGGCCAAGCGGCCGATCCTCCTCCGCACTCCCGAGGTTGACGCCTTGGGCTCCCCCGCTGACCACGCCAGGCCGGCGCCCGCCTGCTCCCTTGCCCGACGGACGCCGCCTGCAGCCCCAACGGACCGCCGTCGCAGACGGGAGCCGCTCTGCCTGAGGAGACCCCCACCGCTGTCCCGGAACCGTGGAAGCCCCCCCCACCGCGTCACCCGCCTGAAGCCGCCTCCGCCGGCCTCCTCTCGCCGTCTGTGAGCCCCGACCGACACCCTCAGAATACCGAGGCCGAACACCCCGCCATCGTGCCTCACTGCTCACCCGGCAACCGCGCTCGGCCGCTCGAACCCGCTGGAAAAACCCAAAACCGGCCAGAAACAAATAAAAAACCCGCAACTTTCGCCGGACGACGGAGATCGCCTCCGAACTCTGATTTCAATTCTGAAAAGGGTGATGGAAAGCTCATAAATTATACTACACGATTATGGGATTTTTTTGGAGAAATAGCAACAAATTGATGCAAATAAACTAACTCAAAGAGGGGTTCGGGATTTAAAACTCAAACGAACACCGCCTACCTCGATGGGCTTCGCCTGACGCTTCCCGCGCGATCCGCCGCCGCCACAACACACCACCTTGTGGAGGAGAGGATGGAGGAGGCCTTGGTTGAGACTCCTTCCGCCAGGAGGAAGAAACAAGGGAGGAAGGAAGGGGGAGGGTTTGTTTAAATAAAGAAAATTAATTAAAATTTTAATTAATTTAAAACCCCCAAAATAACCCACATCTGAAACGCCCGACGGGGTCGAGGTTAAGCCTCCCCTAGGGTAAAAACCACCTCCCGAGCACAACGGCTATCTCAGAATTTGATTCCGAGCTTCCGTTTGAAAGTTATTAACCTCAACGCCCGAGGCTTCCAAATTACGAAAACGCCCCCGGGGCCATTTTTCACAAACGGCCTGTGCCCGCGAAGATTACACCCCTCCTAGGGTAAAAGACACGCTCCGAACTCAACGGTGCCCTCAGTTTTCCAATCCGAGCCACCATTTAAGAGATACTTGAGTTAAGCCGTTAAACGAATAAATTAGTTAATTTAATTATCCGTTTAACATTCCGAAAGCGGGCGAGGGGTCCAAATGTCCTGCACCGACAAGTTTTATGTCGTTCCTAGGGTAAAAACCCCATTCCGGACCCATATGTGCACTCAGATCTATGATCCAAAGCACCGTTTAGGAGTTATCCTATTTATTTGGCGTTTCCAGTGTGAACGCACTGAAAATTTAATTTCGGCCACTCCGGGGCTCGGAAGCGCACGCCGTCTGAGGGTGCTGCTCTGGAATAATATCAATAATATTCCAAAGTATTTTACAGCCAAAAACCGGGTTCTTACAAAAAGTTCCTTGGGAATATAACCACACCATATAGATATACCATGATCTCACTGAGGTTTACCCCAATTTAGATCGTGGGTGGTCAACCAATCCCAATGTACTTTGAGATTTTCATTTATTTTTTGCATAATCCCCCTTGTATGGGTTGAGGGGGAACTCTTAAATGACCTATTGGCCTAGTAGCACAAGGCCTAGTACATGAACCGAATTTCTAGAGGCACAAGACCTGATAGATGAAACAAAGGCCCAAAGGCTTGAATACACTAGAACTTCTCCTCTTAGTTTCCGCATCATTGAAGGTGCTTATCTCTCCACCATGCATGGTTGATCAGCTAGAACTGCCTCATGTAGAGATGAACAGTGCCTGGTACCGATGGGAATTTCCAAATCCTCATGTCTTTCTAATTTGGCTAGCTCTACAATGATGGATACTACTTTATCTCAATACTCTTATGGGTCTTACTAATGTTTGGTACCCCTTATACTAATTCATGGTGAAGTGGCTTGAAATCCCATAGCCTGGAGACCCAAGGTGGTCTGGAGGCCATGTTGCCAGAAGGCTAATGGTGGCCCAAAGGCCCTGTGGTATGTAGTCCCAAAATGGTGGCCCAAAGGCCCAAATCATATAAATAGTTCTAGATTATATTGTATCACACAATACCTACTATAGTACTACTATAGTAACCCAGGAATATCCCTCCACCAGGATTTGACCCTAGGTTTCATGCAATATTAGAGGGTGTGTTCACCACTTGTCTACCACCCCAACTACTTAGATCCTAGGGTGTATAATACCTCACTAACATTACTTATATCTTTTGAATACAATATATTTATAACCTCGTCACATATCTAATATATATCAATTAGACCCATTCAATTAAGAAACATAATTTTCTGTATCATTACACATTCACACCTCCATTTATTTATGCTAGAGAGGCCATCTAGGGTTTCTCACTAGATTAAAGTCACACACATACTATTAAATCATCACACTATCATTATGAACAAATTTTATATTCTTCTTAGTCACTTATAGATTCAACACAACCTTGTGCCATGTTTTCAAACCATAGCCACCCCATTTAGATCATAAACTAAATTCTTTCATCCTAGAATATAGAATGAACTCATGCGAGAGTGGCATGACCCATGTGACTCTATATCACTTCATCCCCCAAACCTCACCATCACTTAAACACACAATCCTAGTATATGTAATGAACCCCATACCAAATTTTCAAAGGTTGTGTAAAGAAAATTATAAATTTTATCATCTCAACTCCTGAGAGTTTTCTTAGGGATTTTAAGATTCCAACCTCAAATTTCACAATGGTGAATTTAAAAAATATATCATAAATTTTTAAACATAAATTACTAATAATAGTTTCAAATATAAAAACATTTTAAAAAATACACACATGAGTTTTAAATCATAAATTTCACATATCATGATATTATCCACTTTTTCAATAAATATATAAATATTTATCATGAAAAAACTCACTATCATTATTCCTCATTTGAAAATAATCAAATTTCCCTATTCATATAATTTATTTACTAAATTACCATGTTTTGATATCACCATTTAACAATTACCATTTTAAATATACAATTTCATTTATCATTTCAAATATTCTTATAGAATATTTATTCTTTTCATTTCAATTCTAATACACCCTTCATCTCCTGTCCCATTGTTACTCTACTTCCATATTTTTCAATATAAATTATATTATAATATAATTTATTTCTCATCCCCCTCTAAAAGTCAATTCCTCTATCTATTGATTTCTTATTAATATACCACAACATAATTAATATAATTTCAATTATGCATTAATAATGATATTTTCCCAATAATGTCATATTTAAATTCAATTATTCAATAAGAATAATAATAATACCACCAATTCCATATTCATAAATTATATTTACAACTTATCATAAAATTATCTACTTGGGTTAGTATGAATCATTTATCCAATATGAATAATAATATCATAATAACTCCACATGTATAATTAAAGATGATAATTTTAAGTCACCTACCTCTATATGATAATTAACTCTATCCTTCAGTCCTATGATGAAAATTACTAATGGATCATCCAAAATCCATTTAATTATGTTTTATTATATGATATATCATGATACTAACACCAAGATATATATCTTTCTTTACAAAATAAAAAATATAGAATTTATTATAATAAATTCCAATTGTTTTAAAAAAACTTTCCCATTCAATTCCCCTTCCTCTTTAAATATCTATAAATTTTTTAAAAACTCCCAAAAATTTAAAATTTGGCTCTATATATTACACATTACTTTAAAAAAAGTTACTTTAAAGATTCAAACATAATCATATGAAGGTAAAAACACATAAAAACTTTCATTTAACATTCATCAATATAATAAAATTCCATATCAACCCCAACAAAATTCAAAATAATTCAGGATATTTCATATGCATCTGTGATTATCTATCACAAGTAAATTTTTACTACATTAAAATTCCTACAAATAAATTTTACTTTAAGGGATAACCCATCTGCATATAACACTCTCTATATGATTTTGAATTTACATAGGGTACACTAAAAAAATTCATATCCTACTCGATATCCACATAACTCAAATCAATAACATGAAATGGATAAAGATAATAATTTTAAAGCTACAACACATGAAATATTACATGAACCTTTTCCAACTATGTAGGTAGTGAAATTTGATAACCTTACTCTCTAACAAATTCAAAAAAAACCAAATGGACCAATAAATCTTGGTGAAAATTTTCTCCCCTTATAAACCTTCATTGTCCATACCAAGGAGAAACTTGTAAGAACACATGATCACTAACCAAAAACATTATTTATCTTCTCTTTAAATCATCATATGATTTATATTGAATATGAATATTATTTATATGATCCCAAATAAATTATACATGTTATATCATATTATACACCATATTCATCTCAAATATTGTGGTCTCACCAACACCAACCCAAGATAGAAATGAATGGTATGATAATCCATACAAAGCCTTATAAGGCATTGTATCAGTGGAGGAATGAACAATGTTATTATAAGAAAATTACACCAATGATAAGTAGTATAACCATGATCCTCCAAAATCTAAGATACATTCCTGTAATATACCTTCTATTGTCTAAATCACATTCTTATTTTGTCTATCTATCTATTGATGAAATGTGGGGGTATGTAACAACTAATTAATAAAGGAATACTGTAATTCCTACCAATTTAGTGATGTAATCCAAGAATAATTGTTAGATACTATCATACTTGGAACACTATGAAGCTTCATAACATCTGATGTATAAATATTTTACAAACCATCCACTGAAAATAATTATTTAATCAATAATAAATTATCTGACTTTATCAATCTATCCATAACAACACAAATTTCATCAAACCCTTTCAAGGTAAAAGGATAAACTATAACTAAATATATATAAATTTCCTTCCACATTAAGTGAGAAATTTATAAAAGATGCAACAATCATGTAGGAACTTCATGTTCATATTTCACCTATTAGCACAAAATACATAAAGATAAAAATGCAGATACTACCTTATTTTTCCCCAATCACCAAAATTGCCCCTTTAAAGAGAGAGATGTTTTTATAACACATATATTAACTAACAATTTTGAACTATGGAACTCATATATAACCTATTCCTATAAAATATGGATAATAAAAAACATTATGTGGAATAATGCCTAATTATTCTCATTATTGGACCAACTAGCCAAAGTATAAAGATTTATGATCTTATCTCTCCATAATTCACCCTCAAGGACCCCCAGATAAGACTCCTCAATATATTTCACTAATAATGATGTTAAAATTATGTGATAAATAAAAGATCCATCTTCCATATCTTTATAATTAAGTTTAAGAGATTCTAAAAACTATATCATTTTAAATTTATTGTTTTTCCACAAAGAATCCTCACAACGAGACTTCTGGCTTAAGGTGTTATCCACATTATTACCCTTTACAAGGTTATATATAATATTGAAATTATAATTATAGAAAAATTAAACCAATTTCTATAATAAAAATTAAAATATTTCTGAGGAAAGATATATCTCAAGCTATTATGATTCGTATATACCAAAAATAATTATCTAAGAAAATAATATTTCCCAATATTAAGGGAAAATTACACAACTATAATATTCAAATCATGGGTTGTAAAAAAATTTCATGATAATGTAACCGCCTAGACCCATAAACAATTATTACTCTCTCATTAATTAAGAAACATCCAAGACCCTAATGAGTTGCATCAAAATAAATCTCATAATAAATAAAATCATCAAATAATCAATGAATTAGGGTGTTAGACAAATTCCACTTCAAATGTTAAAAGGTAGCTTGAAAAAGAATATTCTAAGTTAAATCATTCCCCTTTTTAGTTAAAAATAAAAATTGATTTAAAATCCTAGAAAACATAGACACAAACCCCCTTAAATTATAACATATATAGCCCGATTCTCCCAAACATGGCAGAAATAGAGTACCACATTCCTTAAGCACTCCTCTTCAAACGCTAGAGGGTGTTGGACCATAGCGAAGGTATATATGTAACATGGAGAGACTATAAATTATCTAGTATAGACAACCACAACTAATATAAAAATCAATAATGATAAATAGTCATCACAATACAAATATAAAATATGAAAATATAGGTAAAATCACACTATAAGTAAATAACATAACACATGCCATATAAATATGAGCTACTACAACGTCACGTGAGTTATAAAAAAGTAAAAATGATTTCCCATGGTATAATCATAAAAAAATGTCCCAAATATAATAAAATAATAAATTCAACTACAAAATAGGTCATAAGTTTTCACACAGTCACATCTCTTCACTCTACAAAGCAATCACTAGCCGAACCATCTACTGTAAGTCCCTTTCCCTTAAATGTGTTATGAACCTTGAAATATGAATACATAGAGGGGTACACACAGTGGGTGTGAGTTAAACTTAGTATGTCACCACCAATTTTGTCTCTAAAAAACCCAAAATACATAGGTGTATGCATTAAGTGATATTCCAGAAATAATAAATGGATAATAATAAAAATAAATTTAAAACCTTCAAGTGCTCAAATAACCACCCAGGTAGAGACTATACCTACCTAGACCAATTCTAGAATGTCTCTGAACATATAATAATAAAACATAATGTTGATGGGGTCGTATGCTCCCATGCCTATAGGATCTCATCCTAAAGGAATATTGAACACATCTCATAACACTATAAAGAAAATAAGAGTGGTGGCCCTTTCCTATATAGGTCTCATATCAAGGCATTTTTAACCATGTCATAATAACACATTATTAAACATATACATAACCATAAAAATCTATATAAACATAAAACGAGGTTTTTTATCATGTCTAAATCCTATCATAGTCAAGACTAGGTCAGTCTACACATACTAAACACCTCAGTATGTATCACCCAAGGTATAGTCACCTAAAAACCATTTAATTTAAAGTAGGAGGTATCTTACCCCTTATATATCCTGAACAATCAATATGTGCCTACATATTATATCTCATATCCACCAAGAGTGACCCCTGGTATCAAAAATGGTAAGTACACATATTATAATCAAATAAATATTAATTAGTTACTAACAAGATCTCTAATGAAATAATATATCTTAGAGAAAACCTTATTAGGTTCTGAGCATAGAGTACAACTCACTTTATCTCAATCACACTTCCATTAAAGAGCATTCAATAAAATAAAAAATGCACAGAAGATCACTCATAGTCTTAAATATCCGTATTTGACTAATAGAGGGATAAAGAAAACAATTTTTATAAGTTTTTGGTTAAGTAAACCTGGTTAGAGTGACAATACATCATGCATCACATGAAAACATTTATAAACTGATGAGAAAGGTTCAGATCCACCTACCACGATCTAGTAGAAATGTGTTTACTAAGAATCTCTATGTGGATATATTCTAATTAATGGTTTTCCCAAAATCTAAAACACCCTAAATTAGGGTAAAACTTGTAAATAACACTAAAATAGTGATGGAATAATAAATAGTTGAGATATGTTTGATAACTTACCTTAAGTGATCCATAATGATAGATAACTACAACATGGATCCCTACTAATGGGGATCTAAACAAGGAGATGAAGATAATTGAGTGTAGAGGATGTGGAGGTCATGTATTCCTAGATAAAATTGGGGGATCCTTATCAAAATTTTAAAAAAATTAATCATTAATTAAATTTAAAAAACATGATAGGGGGAAGAGAGTTCCCATTTACTTGTCACTGGGTACCTAGTAACACACCAGGTACCAACCCAGGTCACCAACCACCCGATGAACCTCAAGAGAATTACCCCTAATTTATATCTCCATTGGGTACCATGTGTTATTTTTAAAAATTAACAAACCCCCAACACTTGGTTTGAATTACCAAAAACTAAACCTTCGACATCCACCAACTCCTCCAATAACCCAAAACCAACAAAATAACCATGTTTTGGAACAAAATTTAAAAAATTCATAACTCAGAATAGGTTGGGTGTTACAATAACAACCTATTAATCTAAGGAAACTCTTTACAGCAAAAAATCTTCAATGGTGGGTTCTATAGAAAAATAAATATATTAATCTTTGTCAAGTATACCGCTAGGCTATTCTATGAAATGACATGATCTAGAAAATTAACTTCATATAACCAAAATTGATACTTGAGTATATTCTCATATAACTAATTATCTTTTATAAAATATAACACTTTCCCAATATGTTCTTGATGATCCACCTCAATCTTTAAATAAACTAAAATATCATAAAAAGGATAACCAAAAATCTATCTAAACGGGTCTAGACACCCTATTTAACATCCCTATAAACACAATTAGAGTATTGATACCTCTAAATAGAATCAATACAAACATGAAATATTTATATCAACACTATAAATTAATCTTAGGAATAATTTTGTCCTAAACCCTCATCTGGTGATATCTAGGTCATAAATAAATAAAAGTAAACCAATTCCCTCCTTTAAACTAATAAAAAAATAATCTACCCTAAGAAGTGTATATATATTCTTCATTGTCACTTAATTTACCTAGTAGTAATATATACACAATATCATCTCTCCATCCTCTTTATTTGTGAACAATATAAGAGCATCCCATGGAGACACACTATTCCAAATAAAACCTCATTATATTAACTCATCAATCCAGATCCACAATTATCAGAGATCTAAAGTCATCGAAGAATAAAAATATATATAAATGTGAGAAATTTATAGATATAACTCAGTACCAAACTCAATATTTTATCAAAATTATAAACTCATAACCATTTTGAAATATAAAATCTTCATACTCCCACATAACTTAAGGAAGCTCCTCAGTCTTCATATTGATTGCACAAATCATCAGTATTTCCAATTGTGATATTATAACCCAAGTATCAATTCATATTTTACTCAAAAATAAATGCCTTTCTCCAAAAAACACCACCCAATCATCGTTCAAACTAGAGAAAATTTCCCACAGTAAAAAAAATTGACATAAAATATTATAGAATACTACCAATACATCCTATAGTTAACATAATATGATTGTATTTGTAACAATATTAGATTCTATAAGAATTGATCTTACCAAAAACCAACTCATAACTAAACACATCATATATCCTTTTATATCCTCCCACTGTAATAATTAACTCTTATAGCCTATGAATATTCTCTATCATATGCTCTAACCCATAAACTATGGAAGGGGTGATTAATGAATTTAAGGTTCCAGTATAGAGTAAATAAAAATAATACTTCAATCCAACTTTATTCCCTCCACTTATTGAACTTCCAAATCCAGTGATTTCCCTCTACCAACTCCCAACCATCGTCTCTACTACCTTACTATACCAACTTTGTGTTAAACTCTATGTTGAGATCCTCTATGATGTCCACTTCTAGTAGCACCATGTGTTGGTAGTCATGGTGTTCATCTATCCCAATATTGTTTTATAAAATAATACTAAATATTTTGATGAAATTTTTGGGTTGGTCTATCAAAAAACACACTCTACCAATACCTCTTATATTAACCCTAAAGATATGGGAATATAGCCTATAGTTGGCTCAAAATACCTAAAGAGGAACATTTAAAGACTTATTTCTCCCATGGTGGATGCATAATACCCACGCTAGGGAAATAAGGTCATGTTGGAAGCCAAGTCCCATGGCCTCTCTATCACATTAATTTATTTAAAAATTGTGAACTTTCACCTCGAACTCCACTTTGGGATACACCCTTATTGGTGGTCTATAGAATATATATCATTCTGTTTATCAAATTATCTTCTATCTAAAAATTCCAAATATATGCATAAATGAACGTAGAGAAAAGATCCTTAAATTCCTTGAGATATCAATCATCAAGGATCTCTAGAAATGATGATCTCTTAGCTTCTCATCAGTTATTAAATTATAAGAATACAACACCATCCCCATAAACCATAAAATAAACTCTCAAATATTATACTAATTATGTTGTATCACCAATAAATCTTATTTTCATTCAATAATATGGGTCTATCATAATAAATATTTCTAAAATAATCTTGAAATTTATCTCATCCAATCATAACCACAATATCAACTCCCAAACACTAAATCCTCCATTGATGTGTTAAACCACACAACAAAATCATCGCTAAAGGAACATGATGATCATATCATATAAATATAAGATGGAAAGTTATCTTAACTTACTCTAGCTAGCACTCAATATCATCACTATAAATAAAACACTCATAGTTAAATAATATTTCTATAACTAACACTTTGTAGTCTAATAATCTTGTACAACCTTTGATTATACCCTATGATGTACACCATCAGGTACTTGCCTCAATTCCTCTCTTTGAACCCTACATTATTATCACACAACCATTATAACTACAAATTAATAAACTAACTAAAGCCCATGGATATATATATATTTATATATATATTTGTGTGTATAAAGAATGTCTTACGAAATGACCACATCATCCATAAATCTAACCATACTTCCACATCATTCATCCCCACATAGATAATCATCCCAAACATAGTATAGACACAATCATCATGACCTGACAATATATAATGTATGAATCCACACCTATAAAAATACCATGTATTAAGTATACTATTACCTATGTATTGATCCATAGGCTAAAATTTATCTCTTAGATCAAAAGGTCCCTTTTTCATCAAGTTGGTTTCTATTATCCACTTCACATATTAGGTTCAAGTAATATTTTTCCCATACTATTCATGAAATCTATAATAGTTCTTACTCTAAAAATTATACAAAAAACACTTTTTTATGATACCATTATATCATAAATCACCTTTTTTAGGACACCACCTAAGCCGAAAATGAGATAGAGTATGACCCCCAAATCCTTCCTTCAGTAGACCATGGGATGGAAACTAGAACCTAGGGTATAATGTCACCTATATAAAAGAGGGATTATCCTGTATTACAAAACTCCATTGCACCGGGATCAATATAAATATAGAACCCATCCTTAATATATGAATTATTTTTTATAAGATGAGTCATGACATATATGTCAAAGCATAATGTTAAAAATTACTAATATAATATCATCTCTTTTATACCATAGACTTGGTATAGTGTAAACTAAATCCACCAACATCTCACATGTTCTGATCTATAGTCACCCAAAACTACCACCAAATAATTACATATTATCTAAATATTATTTTATATAGTATGGGTAGACATATAAATATACATAGTTAGTTCTTACCCAGAAATCCTATGTGTCCATATGAATGAAGTATACTAATTAGTTAGTGTATTAAATAAATAATAAAAAATAATAAACCAACAAAAAACATCTCCCAAAATAAAACCATATAATCTATTAATTCCATACCATATAACTGTCCCCTTTTGAACCCAAAAAAAACTATATCATCAGGCAACCACCACGACATTATAACCAACACACGTTCTCATCTTGGAGCTAAACAGTTTCCCACCCATAAGGACCTCACTATAATATTCCCAAATATGTATCCTCCTATTGGGAAATCAGTAATACAAAACCAATACCAATTAACTATCCACCTACAAGGTACTCGATGAACATATACATCAATACCCACACTATTAAATTTTTATCCACCCTTGGGGAACTTTCTATAATATTTAAAAAAATTGTTAGACCACTATCCACCAATAGGGACTCTCATTGGTTATCTTGTGTATCCACCCTTAGGGAATCTCCCTTTCATATTCCATATCAGTTAGAAAGTTGCCCACCTTTAAATAATATCATTGTATTATCAAGTTTATACTTTATGAGGGAATCTCCCTCTCAACCCGATTCATCATCACCTCATCACATATTCATCCTAGTTGTCTATAACACCCACTCTATTATTTACATAATTACTTAAATACATTATTAAATAACAAGTCACACCTCCCACATCACTAAAAAATATTTGTAAATGGATCAGACCCTGAACATCCATTTTTTCTCCCACATAGGCCATAACACATACAAAGGTCCTATGGAATACAACCACACCATATAGATATACCACAATACCACATAGGACTATAATAATTTAGATCATAGTGAATAAATTAGATCACAAAAATTTCTCATATCCTAGGAATAAACTAGTCCTACAACCTCATCCCATATCAAACATATTTCAATTGACCTTATTCAATAATTATATATCATCTATCACACTATTGCACATTTAAAACTCTATTTTTTACACTAGAGAGGCTATCCAGGGGTTCTCACTAGATTCATGTTCCACCACCACTATCAATATAACCCACTATAATCATGTCACAAATGTTATATAATAAATTTTCTATTATATAATTTTTAAGTCCCCAAACCTATTTAGAATGAACCATATAGATTCAATACGAACCTATGTAATATACTACCTTAATACTTTCATACCAAAATATAGAACAACCCCGTGGTAAAGTGGCATGACCCGTGCAACTCTCTTCCACTCCCACATCCCTCATCATCACTTTAACATATAGTTCTAGTTAATAAAATTTACCACATGATTAATTAGCATGGTATGTGTAAAATGTCATAAATTTAATCATTTCACCTTCAAAGTATTTTCTAGGGAATTTCATTAGTCAATACTCTATTTTCACATTGAGGAGTTTAATAAATATCATATAAATTATTAAAAACCATTAATAACAGTAATTTCCTCCATAAATAATATCTTAATTAATAAATACATGAGATATAAATCTTAAACAATACCAATTTATCATTTCCATATTCATATTCACTATTTCTCATTTTACAACAATAAAACATTATTGTATAATTCACTTATGAATTATAAACAATATCAATATTGGTCATTAACTTTTCATTTCATGATATTCTCCACTTATTTAAATAAATAAATAAATAAATATCATGAAATTATTCACCACCATTCTTCCTTAGTTCATAATAATTTCAATTTTCTATTCAAATAATTTATTTCCAAAAATTCATATATTCCAATCTCACCATTTAGTAGTTACTATTTTAATCCACCAATTCTTATATCATTTTAAATATTATTATGGAATATTTATTTCCTTTATTTAAATTTACAATTCATCCAAACATTCTCGGTATTAATCTAATTACATATTTTTCAATATAAAATCTAGTATCATAGAATTAACTTCTCATCCACCTCTACAATTCAAACCTGCCATTTATCAATTTTATGAAAATAATTCACAAAAAAATTACTATAATTTCAAATATTTTTCAATAATAATAATTTTCTTTTAATTACATAACTAGTTTCAATTATTCAACAAGAATAATAATAATTCCCCCAAAACTATATTCATAAATTACCTTTCTAATTTTTCATTATGTCATCTTCTTGGATTATTATATTTCATTTATCTAATATGAATAATGAAGGAATTATAAATTCACATAGAAAATTAAAGATAATAATTTTGACTCTCCAAACTCAGTTCCAAGATGAGATCTATCCTTAGATCCTCTCACGAATTCCATTGACCACTCGTCCATTATCTTGTTTTTCACTCATTCTACTATAATTCTACTTGATGCCAACACCATGATATATCTCTTTCTTGATTGAATAAAGAATATGGAATCTTTTATAAAAATTACCATAGTGAAAAGTGACTTCATTCCCCATTAAAATCACCTAACATTGACCTTTATTTCTCTACAATCACACATCAAATCTTTTGTTGCGTTTTATTAAATCAACACATTCAATTCAAATTTTCAATTACTCTAAGTTAATCGTTCCAAACACATAAATATATTACCTTAAAATAACCTATTCCATATCTACAATATCATTACCAAAATATCCCAACACGAAATTATTTATTTACTATAAAAAATTATTAAATAAATAACTACTTAAATAAATAATATTAATACTCTTATAAAACTTGACATGTATTATAAAACCAACCAACTCAACAAATATTATCAAATAACCACCCAAGGGTAAAAGATGTGTATAGAATCCAATGGGATACTCAAAATTTCCTTATGTAAGTCACAAAATTAAAATTTTCTCTTTCCTCTCTAGAAACCTATAAATTTTCACAATGTCCCAAAATTTTAAATCCAGGTCTCTACAATAGATAGTTTATATGGATGTATTGGACCATGTTTTTAATGAATTTCATTCACATATAGTTATATTTATGTATAATTATCTAGGTATAATTGGAATCCTAGACATACAAGTATCCCTTCAATACACAGGATCATGTCTTCATTTAATCTATGTCTATTAAGGTCATGTTGGGTTTTTAACATCATCCTTTGATGACATAATTTAAATTAAAATAGGGAAATCCATATTATAAAATATTTTATTCACCCATTTCTATTTAAACTATCTTCTATCAATTAGGAGGTACAAATAAGGTGTTTTTATATCCTAGGTCAAGTATTATTTGATTATTTAGAATAATGATGTTACATGTTATCTATTTTTTCTTTAATTCCTAGAAAATTACATTATTTGGACTAATTAATTTTATTAGTTGTTGATTTATTGATTAATATTTAATTTAAAATTACCATTTTTGATATGTATTATAAACCATTTAATATATCCTTTTTGATACCCTATTTCTTGAGGGATACTTGGAAATTCAAAACTAATAGATATTACTTTGAATCTTTTTTGAAACTATAAAATTATATTGCATTAAAATGATTAGGGTAACTTTTGGTTAATTTTTTTTTGAAATTTTTTTAGACCCATGTATAAATTTATCCTTTATTTAATCTCTTAGAAACCATGGATATCATTCTAGGATATCCAAATCACAAAAATACACTTCCTTCCTACCCTAATCTGAATATTTTTCTATTATTATTTTTGGGACCATTGGGTTATGATGTGATCCCTAAGTCACCATGATAGGAGCATGAATAAAGGGGTGGACAAAATAAAATCCATTTCTTCACATTAACACCCGTATATAATTATATCTTATAATATCATTATATGAAACAATGTTTAATCTATAATTATCTCTCAATTGTTCTCTCATCAAATATAAAAAAAATACAGAAATTAAAGAACAAGAACATATAAATTTTTACTTGGTTCACCTACACAAGACTATATCAAAGGAGCTTAAACATGGTGATGTATTGGTGTAGAAAAATCCAAATAATCAATTTTTATGGACACATTTTTCAGTCATGAAAACTCCACCCCAAGGAAAAATTCAATTAAAAATGATTTAGGGCTCTCTAAATACTCACCCAATGGGGCACTCCCCTTTTCATCATCTCAATAAACCTCTTCAAGGATAAAAAACAATTAATAAAATTTTATGTCTCTCTAAGATCAGTATGTGGAATAGAATCATTGGGAATCATAATTATAGAATTTATGTGATCTTAAAATCAACTTAGATGTGTTTCATCTTCTTCAATGTTTGATAAGAACAAATTCTCAAATAGATATTCTAATCAATGAACTCTATGTGATCGTGGCAGTATCAATAATAAAATCAAAATAAGAATAATTAAACACTCAAATTATCCTTTATTTTCTTCATATTCTTCTTCAACAACTACATATATCAATAAAACTCATTGAAAATGAACCTTCTTTAAATAATATAGATCTATCAATGAAATTGTATCTTCTTATTTTCTCTTATTCTGATATAGAATTATATATCTCTATGTAGTTCTTCCTCTCTTTCTCTCTATAAATGCCTTTTCAAATTTCATAATTTCTCCATATTCTAATCCTTTTCTCAATTAATATGGATTATTATCATCCATCTCATGATCTAAGGTCATTCTAAGTATCCCACATTAACTATAATGGTGAAATTCATCCATCCATATCTCAATATGCATCATATTTCATTTTATTTTGAACTAGATCATCAATATTTTCTAGAAATTACTAAATGGTGGTGAAACAATACTCCATATAGTGTTGAACCATACCGACTTCTATAATATTGTGATGTGATAGAATCTATTTTAGTATGATACTATTTAACCATAAATTATTATTAAAATCATGGTTTTATATAATTCTTATTTACTTGAAAAAATGGGGTCATTCTCCCCAAATATTTCTAGTTTGATATATGTTGTGGATTTTTTTCCTCCTTTATGACACAATGAATTCAACCTCATCCAACAAGAGATTCACCAAAACTTCTTGGCATATACTTTTTTAACATGTAATAAATATACTTATGGTGAAACCCATTATTTTTTCAAGTGATCATGAATTTTAATATACAATTATAGCATGATATAAATATTTTAATGTGATAAAATTGACACAAGCTTATTTAGTTGCACCAATATTTCACAGGGTCTTCATTGTAGAAGATCTACTACTCAATGGTGTAATCTTATCCTTTTGTGGAATGATTCATCTACCTAATATCCTAAATTCTCCATTTTCTTAATCTATTATAAAAATTATGATATAATATCATCCTCCTCCACATAATATTCCAACTAGATCCACTTTATCCATGCACAAAATCTCTTACAGTGTGATAGAAGCTATTGTGACTAGATAGTGATTCCTTTACTAAAAAAACTTCATTTACTTCTCCAAATCACTTTACTCATGATTGTAAACCTTACATAAGCATAATAATATGGAATATAAATATTTTAACTCATCATACAATCCTTCAAAGTTTGATACACTAATATTTATGTTTGTTATTCCATAGCATTTATATGTAGAAATATAAAATTATTTCCCCATAATTACCTCTATGTAGTAATTGATATGAATTAAATAGTTACACTCCCTATATTTAATGTTTCTCCTTATACTCCTATTTCTTATATCAATGTTATAAATCCTATAATAACTATAGTTACTAATAATGTTAATAATTTTCATCTTTATTCATGCATCTCAATATCTATGATGTTGTCTTGCATACCAAGATATTTCTTGGTTGCAAAATTATCTTCTATCTATTGTTTTCCATTATATCACCTTTAGGTTTCTTATAATATCCCCATTTTGATTTTTTATAGTCATCAACATATTGGTTCTTCACAATTTTCACTCCAACATACAACCTCTCAAACATTATTGTTTACCAAACTTATTATCAAACAATCCATATCAAAACCTTTGGTTGAAAAAACATTCTCCCAATATCCAAAAATTAAATCTTCTCAAATCTAATAAATTTTTTCAATAAATAAAACTCATAAAATATTGATTGAAACATACTCACTATCAATATTGTGTTAAAAATAATCTTCTAAATTTATTATCACAGTACAAAACTATATTTTCTAAGAGAAATGTATGGATTTATTATGCATGATTATTAATCCTCATTTTTCAATAAAATGGAATAATTCTCTTCAAAATTTTATTATACTATCCCTTCCCCACTTTTTCAATGAAATATATAATTTTATTTACTTTGATTATTCTCCCCCATTTTCATTACCATACTTGCACTAGTTTTTGGATTTAATCTCTATTACTGATAACACTAGTTTTTTTACCAATGGATCTATCAAAAATTCTTAAAAAACTATATATTTTTATTTTAATCTCAATATCTATTTCAACTATAGTTATACCCCCAAATATTTTTAGTAAGTGAGTGTAAAACAGATAAATGAGTCATCAGAAAATCCTCTAAGACAATTAAGTCGGAATTTTATATAGGAAACAATAGTTTAAGTTAATAATTTGGATATAGTCCACTGCACTCACTTACATTCAAAAATATCGTGTAGATTATCATCATCATCATTCCAATTTTTTTAAAGAAGATACAAAACATAAAACAAACATTTCCACATGACCACATGAAATGGAAGGAACCTAAGGTGGTCTAAACTGGTGAATACTGAGGGTATCCCCTCTGATGAGGTTGACCCCTTCGGGTTTCATAGTGTGCACATTTTGTAAGGAGACCAGATTAGGCCCATTGACCTCAAGCAAAGCTAGGTGATCCACAAATTGATTTCCCTCTCTCTAAGAGTGTTTAACTTTGGTGTCATTGTTTATCATATTATTTCCTTTTCTGATGATGTAGAAGATTGAACATGGAGTTGGGTAGCATTCATAAAAAACATCATGAAGGATTTTAGAGTCCATTTACACCTATGAGATACCAATTCCCTTTTGTTGGAAAAGGATCAAACCCTGCATCATTGCCTTAGCTTTGGCCTGAAGAGAGGAACCATGGACAAGGAGAGCAGATAAGGCCAGAACCACCGATCCATGAGAGTATCAGACAACACCACCACTGCACATGACCCCTATAATGCAGGACCCATCAGTATTAATCTTAAGGCCCCTAGATGGGGGGGGGGGGGGTTCTAAAGAAGCCAATGACCACCAGAACAATTTCTATTTGGTTGTGTGTCTTGAAGCCTCATGTTCATCCAACGAAGAGAGGGGCCTCCTGTCATTTGCTGAAGAGATGGGCCAAGTTTATGAGGATACTCTTCATCTTAAGAATAATAGAATGATTATAATATTTAACCCCTTCATGTCGAAGCTTATTATTGGCCTTCTAGATATACCAACACCTTGCATGCAGGATCAAGGTATGAGCCACCTTCTCCGTACCTCTGTCCCCCGAATCATGGAACCACATGGACAAGAGAGGAGAGTCTATCATGATGTGATCAAGAAATATTTTAAACTCCCCAAAGAATCTCCAAACTACACATTCTCAGTCACCTCTGAATAAAATGTGGTTGGAACTCTCCTCATCACCGACAACACAATTGGGGAAATGAGACACAGTTGGGACCCCACAACGTCTGATATTTTTGTCTGTTGGGATTTCCTTGTTCCTAACTCTCCACAATAGAAAATTGTATTTCAAATGGATGGGTTTGGACCATAAAATATCATTCTAGAAATCAAAAAGAGTATGAACCTTCCATGAGCATCGGTAGTCTCGGGAGTTAAAAGACTTTGAGGAATAGAGGGTGAACACACACCGATTTGGATCCAAAGAGATGTCAATGAGGTTAAAGATTTCATAATGATCCTTGTCTAGCACCACATTAATGAAGTCCAGATGTGTGTTGGCTTCCCTAAACGTGTTGTTAGGTCCATTACAACCCAAGAACCCAATCACCCACCTTGCCCTGTTGTGGTGTGATAAGGAGATATCACCTCACCCTATAATCCATTGAGAGTGCTGGTAGAATTCGAAGGTAATGAGGGATATTTTTTAGTAGAACAGAGAGCCACAACCTTCCATCGTAGGTTGTAACCCATACTGTGAATGCATGGTTCTACCCCAAAGTGTACACTGATCAAAGAATTCCTAGGCCATCTTTTCATGCATGCATTTGAGGGTGTCGTCAAGACAACGCACATTAATACCTCCTTCCTTTGTGGGCTTAGCCACCTTCTTCCATAAATCTCAATGTCATTTTACCTCCATGAGGTGATCACATAGGAATCTAGCCAGGATCTTTTCAAGGTTAGTGATAACAACCTTTGGAGTTTTAATAGCCGATAGAGAATGGACCGGAGCATCCAAAAGAACACTATTAATGAGAGCAATGCGGCCACCAAAGGAAAGATACATGTTTTTCCAGTTAAGAAGTGGTATGGAATTTTTCTATTGAGAGAATAAAAATCCGGGATTAAGAGTCTACTGAGAGAGATGAGAGACAAAAGGTATTCCATAGGGATGTCTCTGCATTTCATGGAGAGGGTGTTCCCAATATCCTTGCTCCACCTAGGCATGCATTTTTTGAGATGTAGGATAGACACTATTTCCTATTGATCACTTGGACACTAAATCAGTAGTACTCCTCCCATAATGTGTTCATGCCTCTAACTTAGGACCTTACAACATTCATAAAAATGATGGTGTCATCTGTGTACATAAGGTGGAAAATGGTCTATGCTCTTATACTCCTTCAGTACACCAAAGTCTATCCTCTTCTCATGCTCCTATGGATGAGGAAGATGAGGACGTCTTGGGATAAGATGAAAATTCTTGTGGAGATCATGTTGTGTATTGACCCAACCCCATTAACCCAGAGTTGCTGCATTATTTTAATACATTGGCATGGTTACAAGTAATCAAGTCCCAAAGGACCGATCAGTTTAGCAGTCTTGGAATATAGATTACATACATAAACGTTACATTACACATTAAAACAAAAAACACAACATTAATAATCCATTGATAATTCCATTATTACCCTAGCTTAACCCTACATATCAAACATAATACAATTATTAGAATCCTTGGAAAAGAAACATAATAAACGGGTGAGCTCAGATGCTCAGTAAGGGTAAATAATTTAGCAAAAGCTATAAACTTTTAAGGAAATATGTGTAATAAAAACAACATCCTTTTAAATATAAACTTTAACATAATAGTGAGAAAATAAATCAAACATTACCATATTAACATGCACATGGATATTCTACTAGTCTAATAATCACATGTAATAATTAATTTCATAATGAGGGAATGCCTAACATCGGACATCATTACCACACAGTCAAACCCTCGTTCCAAGACTACAAATAAATTTTTTGTCAAGGCCTTGTGCCAAGAAACTAATTTGTCTCATGAGACCTACTGATGCATTGAGGGGATATAGCGGGCCCCACCCATCACTTTCTAAGTTCACTGCATTCCTCATATGAAAATTTTGAAACATAACATAAACATTTGTATTAAAATTAGTATACGAAATGTCAATAAATTAATCTTAAACGATGAATTGTATAAAAATAGAACATTCATAGTCAAACACATCATAACTCATTCAATACAATATGGAAGATTGTATTATAATAAATCAAACTCAATAAAGAATAATATCCAATAAATGATGTTGACATAGTTGAAAATGATTAGTAAAACTCTTTGAGAGCAATATGCCTTTTTGTGAAATCATTTAAACGTCACCCATTTATAAAGGAAGTCATTTAAAAGATATTTTTTAATCAAAGTGTCCCATACCACATTGAAACTTTTTAAAGGAATTAAAATTTTAAAACAATCATTTCCATACAAATAAATCCTTAAACCCTTTTTGAAAACATAGACATTAATGGGAAAGATTTAGAAGAATATATATTTAAAATATTTAAAATGATGTTTTAGTTATAGAGTACCTTAAAAGAATCATTTTCAAATTTCTTTTATTAAACATTTACATGGATAATAGATATTTCCCATAAAATATTTATACATAAACAATCTTGGATAATAATGAGATTGAGGAATTAACCATTACCTTGCACTTTCCTTTGGTCGGGGGTACGTTTAACCTCCTGTATAATGACCATAGTATGTTATTAAATTATACTAGAACCAGAACCATATTCATATTTATTATATCATACATGGTTCATTTATGACTTTATAGTACCTATTTAATAATGGTTTCCATGTTAAATTAACATTTCGAGTAATAATCGATTTCTTTATCGTAAGTTTTTTAACTTGTAATTCTTGATTGTATCATTTAGATCATGATTTAAATACATACAGAATATAAAATATTATTTATATATCATATATATTTAGAATATAAATATGTATAATAGATAGATATATGAAACAAAAAACACCGTTTATGGAGACGGTAGGCCATACGTACGAATAAATGTTGTTTCTGTTTTCATATCTTATTGAATGAAAGTAAGTGAATAAGATATATGTAAGTACACACACACACAGATATATATATATATATATATATATATATATATCCAGTAGTATTATTATGTCATATATTACATACTTATTAATAATATATATTTTATAATCGTCGTTGAATGGTGAATGTGGAAATGACTCTCATCGCGTCGTGGAGACGGTAATCCGTACGTACACACGAGCGATAATGTCATTTCCTTAATGATTAAAAGGAATGGAATTGGATGGTATATTAATTTTATAGAGAAATTATCATGTTATTTTCATTATTTATATACATATTACTCATCATTATATCCATTTAAATAACATAGTGTTGAATAACAAATTACACCACGGTGTGGAGACGGTAAGTCGTATGTACGCACACATGGTGACATTATCATTCATAAGATGAATAGAATAATGAATATGGTTGCACAAAATTTATAATAACATAAATTTATGTATAAGTTACTGGAGTTATTATTTTGGTATAGAAATAACAAAGGAAAAGAATGTGGAAGAAGAAAAGAACTTTGAAAGATGTGCTAAAATAATTACCTATTCTTTTGGTGTTTCCTTTTGGTTTTAACAAAAGGGCTCCTTAGGTTGAATTTTTTCTCATGGGAATGAATCTAGGATTAGGTGAGGGAAGTTAGGAGGAGATTTGGGCAAGTTTTTACCAAGAAAAATGGATTTGGATGTGTGATTTTTAGAGAAGTGGAAGTACCCTTTATAAGAGAGGTGAGAGTCACTTTAGGAAAGGCTTGAAATATTATTTTATTATAAAATAATTTTAGGTTTATAATGGATCAAAATTAATTTATTTAGAATATAAAGTGGGTATGGGTATAAATACTCCCAACCAATAGGTTTTAGACAACTTTAGGTCACCATAGTAACCTTATCTTTTAGATTTAACTCTTAGTTAAATAGTTTAACTTTTAACATGTGTTCTTTTATTATTATTATAAATGGTTAATAAACTTACTATAAAAATCCAAGAGAACCCCAAGTGGTTCATTATTGATATATCTATAATTATATAAGTCTTTTGGCTGAACATTATATTTTTAGGAATATTATATCATTTAATTATATAGTATTCGTTTTAAAAATTCATTTATGTCAATTTTGACACTATTTAGTATTTAGTTTTTTTGAAAGTCATAAAAAAATTATTACATCAAAAAAAAAAATCATTTAATCAACACTAAAATGTCCTATTAACCTATAAAATTAGTGTAATTCATCATAAGTCTCAATTTACATTTATTTTAATATTTATAATATAAAATATTTTAATCTTTCATTAATATGGTAATTACTGCATGATCATTGTGTCAAAAATAAATTGAATTATTTAATGTATAAAAATTATAAATAAAATACCATGATATAGGAAATATTTTTATCTTTATAATGAATATTTATAGTCAAAATTATCTTATGTATAACCCAACATTAAAAATGGTTTAGTTATTAAACATTGAATTTAACACTTTTAACTCTTCTTTAAATAAAATAATAATAAATGTCCTAATCTAATCCAAGTGGACCAAAGGAATCATATTTTATTCCTAATTTTGGTTTTGGTCGAAATATACTTATCCAATAGAATTAGGACATGTGTTAGGGTAATTATAATATCATTTGTACCTTTAATTACCCTATTTTCTATTAACTGTGGTAAATAAAATTCAAAAGTTACTATTCAACAAAATTTATTTTCATCTTATTGAACCAAATTTTACTTACTAATGTCAATAGTGTCTCTCAAATTTTTGAAATTCAATTCACAGAAGCGGTAAAATTATGTTTTATGAAAATTTGTAAATGTGCCTAGAAGGTGGGTAAAAGACGGTAAAACGTTCAATAACATTTAATATATCTAATATTATTATAAAATTACCCTAATGAATTACATTGTACATATATAGGTATTATTTATCTATTTTTATTTAAAATAAATTTGAATAAAATAAATAATTATTTAAATAAAAAGTCGGTTTTAAACAATAACGCAGTGTTTTTCACTATTCATCAAAAAATGAAAGTTTTCAGAAGAATAGAAAAAATTTACCCTAAGATAATTTTGATATTCAAAATTAAAAAATGAATTCTATTTTACAAAATTCAAAACATAAAACTTTCATTAATTAATTTAAAATTAATTTCTGTTGTCAAGACCAAAAAATGGGTTTTTAAAAAGTAAAAACTATCAAAAGATTGACGTGTGTTTGTGTCAAATTTAAATGTAAAATTACTTATTATGACCTAAATTTTATTAAATGATAAAAATATAATCTAATTATACTTACAAACCATTCAAATTCAAAATTTAACACTATAAATTATTTCGATTAAAAAAGTTGTTTTCAATTAAAATTTAGTATTTTTCACTATTCATCAAAATATGAAAGTTATCAGAAAAGTACCAAAAATTTATCCAAACTAAATTTTTATGTCCCCTTACTAAATAAGAATTTAATTTTATTAAATTTAATATATAAAAGTGTCAAATATTGGTTTTAAAAAGGGTTCTCCATTAAAAGGCACTAAAATTGCATTATTTGAAAAATACTTATTTTATCTGAAAAAAATGAATTTGTTCTTATATTATGTCTAAGAAACACATAATATGGATTCTAAAATTATATAGAGTATATAAAATCAAAATCCAGTTAATACTACTCATAACCGCTTTTTGAACAGCTAGTTTGGTAAGTCATGGTGCACTCGAACTCGGTGTTGCGTGTAGAGCAAGCTATTGAATTACTTTAAAGAGATAACATACTATGAAATCATGTGGTGTTAAATTCTCCCCTCCTTCAATAAATTTCTTCCTCAAAAATTGAAATTGTTCATTGAAAATAAAAGGTTAAAAATAGAAAATACCTTTGTGGAAAACCCACATTGGAGATAGGGTTAATAAAATTTAGGGTTAATAAGAGGAAAAGAGGAATGAAAACGTAGCTACCAAATTATGATCTCAAATAAGAGAAAATTGGTGGAAATTAGAGACACATAATTGGTGGAAAATGTAAATATTTATAGGGAGTGATTAAGGCCATCAATCATAAACAAGTGAACAATAAATGGAATATTGAGGGCCTCAAAGCCATAAATCTATAATGATTTAAATACCACCGGTTTAACAAAACACAAAGTATTAGGATAAAATATTTTTGGTTTTAAGATCCCATACCTAAGGTTTAAGAATTAATTTCTTCATAGAATAAGATAAAAAAATACTTTACAAGTAGAGTTCCATCCTTCAACTAACTTATACCACAAACTCATCTTTCACTCCAAAAGATAATAGAATTCAAAAATATTATATTGATCCTAATCATACAGTGTTCCAAAAATAATAAATTTATAATTCATTTTTTAGACTATTTTAAAAAAACTACATTATATAAACAAGGATATCACATAGGCTAGTGGTAGGTGATGCACCCTTGTCACCCTTGAGTTGCGGGTTCAAGTCTCGTGGCCTTGCCGGACGTGACGGGTTGTTGCCTGAGCTCCAGGTTGTCCTTTTTATAAAAATCCAAAAAATAATCTTAAGAAATTATTTAACCTTAACAATAGTATCCAATGTCAAACTTAATCCATTCCAACATTTGTACTTATCCAAAATACTTCTGTCCAAACTCATAGTCCAAAATTTATAAGGTAAACACAATGAAGATCTTTTTTCCGCTTAATAATATGTCAATATCTTCATTATATATTATTTTAAAACACGATAATACCCTGAATTACCATAAAACCTTTTTGATTACATTCATGATCCCTTATTACTTATAGAATACTAGATATACTCCTTATATCCAAAAAATTAGAATACTCTAACAATGGTGGAATAAATAAACCATTAATCAGTTCCAAGGTAGTCAAGAATATCCAATATAATTTATCCAAATCAACCATCTCTTATTCCAAAATCACTACCTCAGTATCAAGACCATATTAAGGTTCACATTTCCTTCAACCATGTATTTTCCAAAAACATTAACTTGTTGTTGAGTCACTTTTCTTAGTACCATATAATCTCAAATCCTCAATGAAATAGTACTGCAGTACAATCCTTATTTATTTCCACAATTCATATAACTAGTACATCATTGATACAACACTAAAATGAAATAATTCTTTAATAAAAACATAATAACACTAGTCATTATTCTTCATCTGTGGTTGTATAATAACTTGATTATTATCCAATAACATCATTTGGGGTATACTCTGATGATTTGGACATTGATTCACGTAGTGTCCCAAATCCTTGTAGATGAAGAATTGTACATTTGAAACCTTTTTATTACCCATGAAATCACTTACTTGGTGTCCTTTTTCTCCACACTTAACAAACTCCCATTCTCCTCAAGCATTTACCAAGGTGATTCTTTCCACAATTATCACATATGATAAAAATCCTTCTTTCCCTTCTTCCCTTTATCCATCTTTCTCTCTACAATCCTTTTTTTCTCTAGCATCCCTTCAAATCCATATGACTCATAGAGTTCTTTACTTATCTTATTAACACATGATACTATTTCCTCATATGATGAGAATATACGAGATAATATTTTCCATCTAAATGTTGGCTTAAGACCACGAAAGATACGATCCTTATTACTCGTTGGATCATGCTTATTGTTGGAGTTCTCATTCCTTCTACTAGGCACCATTTCTAAACAATGGAATACACTAGGTTAGTTTATGAGTCACAAAGCATAATTCCAATATTGTAAAATATGTAAAGTAAATATAATCCATAATCATAAAAATGTTTTCATTGAGGAAGTATTTACTCTTAAATCCTTCATAATGGTTTTTAAAGAAAATGTGAATTATCCTAATCATATTGTAACACCCCAAGCTTCTACGGTACGCTTCTCTTTGAATAATGTGATAGCGTGTGTTGTACGCAACACCGAGTTCTAACACACCATAACTAATCAAACTAGCCGTTATGAATAGTAATACCTACTTTTTGAAATTATATATATATATTATATTTGAAAATGGACTTCATTTTTGGATTCGGAATATCAAATTTAGCCTAAGGTGAAATTTTGGTACATTTCGGATAACTTTCATATTTTGATGAATAGTGAAAATTACTAAGTTTTAATTAAAAACAACTTTTTTAATCAAAATAATTAATAGTGATAAATTATGAATTTGAGTGGTTTTAAAGTATATTTAGAATATATTTTTACCATTTAATATAATGTTGGTCATTGGACATAATTTTACAATTAAACCGAACATAAACGAGTGTCAATCTTTTGATAGTTATTATCTCTTAAAAACACGCTTTTTGTTTTGACAGCGGGATTTAATTTTAAATTATTTTCTGCCACTTATGTGTTTTGAATTTAGGAAAATGGATTCCATATTTGGAATCAGGATGTTCAAATTGTGTAAATAGGTAACTTTTATTTTTAGACATTTTGAATAATTACTGCGGTAAATATTTTATTTACCATGGTTAAGGGTAAATCCGGTAAATAAGGGTTAAAAAATAATATTATAATAATACTAAATTACCCTAAAACGTGTCTTAACCCTATTTGTTGATACATGGTCGACCATGGGAATCTTTGGGTCTATTTTGGGACCCCATGGATCCACTTGTAAGTGATAATGACACTTTATTTTAATTAAGTTAAAATGAATACAAAAATGACACAAGCATATATCTTTTAGAACAACAATTGTTACATAGGGTTATATATGTTGGATTTTATATTATAAATATTCATTAGAAAGATAAAAAGATTTACTACATAATTATATTTTATTTATAATTTTTAGACATTAAATAATTTATTTTATATATGACACAATGATGATGCAGTAATTACTATAATAGTGAAAAATTAAAATAATTGATATTATAAATACCCAAATAAATATAATATGAAACTTTTAATGAATTAAACTAATTTTATAGGATAATATGATATATTAGGATTGATTTAATTGACTTTGTTCGAAGTAATCAATCTGTTATGATTTTCAAAAAAATCAACTATTGAATAGTGTCAAAATTGACATAAAAGAGTTCTTAAAACAAATATTATATTATTAATTGATATTAAATTCCTAAAAATCTAATGTTCGGCCAAGAGACTTATATTATGATAGGTTAATCATTAATGGACCACTTGGGGGTCGCTTGGATGTATATAGTAAGTTTATTAACCATATTATATAAAAATACAAAGAGACATTGTAAAAGTGAAACTAATTAACTTAGAGTTAATACTTAAAGATAAGGTTAATATAAGTACCCAAACCTGTCTAAATTCTATTGGTTGAGTGGTTTTAGACCTATCCCCACCTTAACCTTTGAATAATCAACTTTGGAGCCTTTAGAAACCGAATATGAATTTATTATAAATTAATATTTCTAACTTTTCCAAAGGTGCCCCTCACCCCTCTTATAAAAGGGCACTCCTCCTTCTCATTTCTTCACACCTTCAAAGCCTTTTGGTTCGGCCAAACTCTGACCAAATACTCTCCCAACATCCCTCACTACAACCTAGAGGCCTTATTTTGATCAGAAAGCCAACCTAAGGAGCCCTTTTGATCAAATCAAAAGGAAGAACCCGAAGAAGAGGTAATGATTTCACCACCCTTTTCTAAGTTCATTTATTCTTCCACTTCTTCTTCCTTTGTCCTTACCATTCTAAAATAATAACTCCAGTATCTCACATATACTGTGATGTTATTATAAGTATGGTACAACCATATTCAGTATTCTATCCACCCTTTGAATAACATGTCACCATACGTGCGTACGTACGGCTTACCGTCTACACGTCGTGGTGTAATTGTTATTCAATATAATATTATTTGGATGGGTATAATAATGATGTGTAACTCATGTAAATAATAAATATAACATGTTAATGATTCTGTATATATGATATACCATTCATTTATATATTATTTTAATATCAAAAGAATGATATTGTCGCTCGTGCGTACGTACGGACTACCGTCTCCACGAACGCGATGAGATTCATTCTCCATCGTAACCATCCAAGTATAATTATCATTTGATGATTTAAAAATGATGTTTAAGGACTAGATATCATTCTGGATATGAATAAGATACAACAACCATGGCTTATGTAACAAAACATATAAAGAAAATGAGTAAGTTAACACCCGAAACGACGATAATTCTAAGATATTATTAACAAATCAATGTTAAAAGATCATATATGATATCATATTAATATATATGATTCTTGTATAATTTAATAACAATTATTTCACCATTATACAGGAGGTTAAACTACCCCAACCAAGGAAAAGTACAAGGTAAGGGTTATTTCACAATCTCTTCATTATCCGAGATTGTTTATACGTAATAATCTACTGGGATCTCTTTATCATCCACATCCATGTTTCTTAAAAATGTATTTCAAAACATTTTTAATATTTACAAGAATATGGGTTTAAGTCATTTATACCCTTGTTTGACTTTTTATAAGAGGTTTATAAAGGAATCTTTCCTTCGTTTTCAAAACAAGGTCCTTTTTAACCTTTTCGACAGAATTGAGGTAAGAATGTTTTTTTAACTTATACGGCGGGTGCGGTTATTTTCCGCCGTTATAAAATCGTCGAAGCTTTCCTTACAAGCTTATAAGAATATTTTCAAAGAAAATGTTTTATTTTATATGGATCTTAAATGATTTCAAAATAAAAGGAGATACTTCTTTAAAAATAATTTTGATTTCATCTATGTCAACATCCTTTGATGGATTTTAAGATTATTTGGAGTTGATTTATTATGATACAAAACTTCTATATTGAATTGAAGGTTTTGTGATATGTTTGAATAAGGTTGTGCTATATTTATACCATTCATAGTTTATGGTGAAATTATTGACATTTCGTATGCTAGTTTTAATACGAATGTTTATGTTATGTTTAAACCTTTTCATATGGGAATGCATTGGACTTAATAAGTGACGGGTGGAGCCCGCTATAGCTCCTCGATGCATCGGTAGGTCTCATGAGACAAACTAGTGTCTTGGCACAAGGCCTTGACAAAATCTTATTTGTAGTCTTGGCACGAGGCCTTGGCTATGTGGTTATGATAGTCTGGCATTATGCATTCCAACATTATGAAAGTGGTTATTGATTTTTGCATGTGATTATTCGATTAGTAGAATATCCATGTGAATAAGTAAATGGAATTATTTCATTTTATTTATGCCATACCATGTTGAAATTCAAGTTTAAAAGGATTTTGTTTTAGTTATACATTGCCTTAAATGTTTATTCTTATTTATGAAAGTTTCCGCTATATTGTTATCCTTACTGGGCATTTGAGCTCACCCCTTTTCTATGTTTTATTTTTCCCAGGAAGTGAAGAAGTAAATTATGAATGACCTGCAGGGATATTTTGTGGGGATATGAGTGTGGATTATGGAGACATTATGTTGTTGTAGTAGTTTTTCATTTTATGATGTAATGTAAAACTTATGAATATATCTAGTGTTTCCAAGGCTACTAAACCAATCGGTCTTTCGAGATTTGATCTTTCTTGTGATCATGCCAATGTTATGTAATAATGCACCGACTCTGGGTAGCTGGGGTCGGGGCGTTACAGTTGGTATCAGAGGAAGTTTAGTACAATCCTTGGAAACTAGATTTAGATAAACTCTGATTAGAGCACGTAGACCTAAGATGAACTTTGAGGATTAGTATAGAAGAACTTCCTAGAATTTTGGTATTGTAGAGATTTTGTGAGTTTTCCGAGCAATACATCCCTGTCTGGATACGAGCAGGTAGAGGCGGCTCTGGCACAGATGTACCTAGGGGTAAAACCCAAAAACACCGCTTTGAGCTAGACTCGAACGGGAACTGGTGCACGACAACGGGCCTTGCTGCACTCTTGGTTACGACACTCCCGGGGGATATGCTTAGAATAACTCTCATTTTATTTACAAATAATTTTGAAGGGATTATGAGTATATACATCCTCAAAGAAAAAATTCTTATGATTATGGATTATATCCATAAATAGTTCAATTTATGTTAAGTGTTTTATAAGTATGGGATTATGTATTTTGATTCATAAACTGATCTAGTTTATGCCATTGTTTAGAAATGGCGCCTAGTGGAAGAAATGGAAACCGTATCAATGCACACACTCCATGTAGGGATTGCCCTCCTGCTCAAGATAATTATAGTGGGGCTGGTGATGCAACTGGTGCTGATCAGCTAATCACCATACTGGGACAACTTACTCAGGTTATGAATAATAACCTTACCCGTATGGAGCACCCTGATCCGCAGCGTGGAGGATCAATGTTAGATCGATTCATGAGGCAACAACCACCAAAGTTCAATGGGAATACAAATACCTTAGTAGCTGAGCAATGGATATTTTCCCTAGAGAAAATATTTCAGGCTTTGGGGAGCAGTGAAAGGGAAAAAGTTATCATGGCAGTTTACCGCCTCACTGGAGATGCTGATCAATGGTGGTCATTGATTCAGAACATGAAGGAAGATGATGAAGTATCAAATATGGAATGGAGGGAGTTCAAAGATCTGTTTTTAGAAAAATACTTTCCTCGCGACCATCGAGCAGATATGGAAAGACAATTTCTGAGTTTGAGACAAAAGGAGGATGAGAATGTCACAAAGTATGAGGCTAACTTTACAAGGTTAGCGAGGTATGCTGGAGATTATATTCGCAACCCAAGAAGTAAGATTGATCGTTTCTTTGATGGGTTAAAACCATTTCTCCGTCGAGCGTTAGTCTCACAATCCTTGTCATCGTACGAAGACATTGTCTCATGTGCTATCAAGACCGAAAAGGAATTCTCTAAGTCTTATGAATTTAAAGAAAAGCAAGAGAAGAAGAGACCTTCTGATCAATCTGGGAATGGAAATAAGGGGAAGAAGGGAAAGGTTGAATATCCATCTTGTGGTAAATGCGGGAAGAAACACCCCGGTACTTGCTTGAAGGGAATGGGAGTCTGTTACAAGTGTGGTGAAAAAGGCCACCAAGCTCATGATTGCAAGGGGAAGAAGGAAGCTACCAACGTTCAGTGCTATAATTGCAGGGATATGGGGCATTATGAAAATGCATTTCCTAAGTGTCAGGAGAACTTACCTCAGAAAAGGCCAAGGGATCAAGGCCAGGCTTATGCTATCACTACTGCTGAGGTAGAAGCTCCGAAAGACGTGGTGGCAGGTAATTTAATGGTTTCCTCAAGTTTAGAAAATGTATTATTTGATTCTGGATCATCGCATTGTTTCATATCTTCCCAGTTTGCTAAGAAAATTAGATATTTCCAATTTTATTTAATAAGGGAGTTGTCAGTTAAAACTCCTAAGGGAAGTATCGTTGCAACAAAGTTTTGTGAATCAGTCCCCATTAGAGCACATAAATTTTCTTTATCTGCTGATTTCATCGTCATACCTATGATTGAGTTTGATATAATCCTCAGTATGGACTGGCTTTCGGACTATGATGTGAAGATTTATTGTAAGAAGAAAGAGGTTACGATTCTTGATGATAATGATAAGGAGCACCTTATTTTTAGAGCAGAATCGTCACCACCTAATTCTTATTTAGATCCACCCCCAGTAGCTCAACTTAGTTCAATTATTGGGGAGGAAGAGAATGAAATAACTGTCGGTGAGGAAAGGAATGTTCAAATATAGGATGTACCTGTTGTGAAAGAATTTGTAGATGTATTTCCGGAAGATTTACCTGGACATCCTCCAGAACGAGAAGTTGAGTTTTCTATTGATTTGATTCCTGGATCAAGGCCTATATCGAAGACCCCTTATAGAATGGCCACTGTAGAGTTAGTCGAACTAAAGAAACAACTAGAGGAATTGAGTAATAAGGGATTTATTCGCCCTAGTGTTTCTCCATGGGGAGCCCCTGTTCTTTTTGTTAAAAAGAAAGATGGATCTATGAGGTTATGTATCGACTACAGGGAGATCAATGCTATAACAATAAAGAACAAGTATCCCCTACCTCGTATTGATGATTTATTTGACCAACTGCATGGAGATCAATACTTTTCAAAGATTGACCTTCGATCTGGATACCATCAGTTGTGTGTGAAGAAGGAAGACATTCCGAAAACAGCATTTCGAACCAGGTACGGGCATTACGAGTTTACTGTAATGCCGTTTGGATTGACTAATGCACCCTCTGTATTCATGGATCTGATGAATAGAGTTTTCAAGGAGTATCTCGATGAATTTGTGGTGGTATTTATTGATGATATTCTGGTATACTCCAAAACCTACGAAGATCATGAAAATCACTTGCGCATTATCTTGAAGACTCTGAGGAGGCATGAATTATATGGGAAGTTTAGCAAGTGTGAATTCTGGCTTCAGGAGATTTCTTTTCTTGGCCATATTGTCTCTAAAGATGGAATCTCTGTTGATCCTTCTAAGACCAAGGCAATCCAAGAATGGCCAGCACCTACGAGTATAACTGAGGTACGTAGTTTTATTGGTTTGGCAGGTTATTATCGACGTTTCGTTCAGAATTTTGCCCGATTGGCTAACCCATTAACGAAGCTCACACGTAAAGGGGTTAAATTTGTTTGGACAAAAGAGTGTGAAGAATGTTTCGAAGAACTGAAGAGAAGATTAGTCAATGCTCCTATATTGACTCTACCATCGGGGAATGATGGGTTCGTTATTTATAGTGATGCATCGAAGAAAGGACTTGGCTGTGTCCTTATGCAGAATGATAGAGTTACTGCCTATGCATCACGACAGTTGAAAATTCATGAACAAAACTATCCTACTCATGATCTCGAGTTAGCAGCAGTGATCTTTGCTTTGAAGATATGGAGGCACTACCTCTATGGTGAAAAATGTGAGATTTATACTGATCACAAGAGTTTGAAGTATATTTTCTCACAAAAAGAACTCAACATGAGGCAAAGGAGATGACTTGAATTACTCAAGGATTATGATTGTACGATACACTACCACCCAGGGAAGGCAAACAAGGTGGCAGATGCTTTGAGTAGAAAAGACCATGGAGTTTTGAACAATATGAGAATTGAAAGGGATCCAATTTTCATGGATCTAGTGAAGATGGACATGGGAATAACCAGGGAAGGTGAAACATCAATTCTTTTTCAAATGGTTGCCAAACCATCTTTACTAGAAAGGATTAAGAGTTCTCAGACCGATGATGAAGAATTTCAGAAGAAAATTAAAGCTATGAATGATGGGAGATTGAGAGACTTTGTGTATGAAGATGGGATTTTGAAATTCGGGAAGAGACTTTGTGTTCCCGATTTACCTGATCTAAAAAGGGAATTGCTGGATGATGCTCATAGTTCCAATTTCTCTATACACCCTGGGAGCACCAAAATGTATAGAGATTTGAAGGAACATTTTTGGTGGGACAACATGAAGAGGTAGATTGCTGATTTTGTGTCAAGATGTATGGTTTGTCAACAAGTGAAAGCTGGAAGGCAACAGCCTGGAGGAGTCATGCAACCGCTTCCCATACCGGAGTGGAAATGGGACAATATTACGATGGACTTTGTCATGGGGCTACCAAAGACTCCTAGAAGGAACAATGCAATATGGGTTATTGTTGATCGTCTTACCAAGTCAGCACATTTTCTTGCTATAAGAGAAGATCTACCCCTGGAACGTCTAGCAAGACTATATATTAATGAAGTTGTGAGACTTCATGGAGTACCCCTATCAATTGTTTCTGATCGTGATCCCCGTTTTACTTCAAGGTTTTGGAAAAGTCTTCAGAAATCCCTGGATACTGAACTTCATTTGAGCACTGCTTACCACCCTCAGACAGATGGACAATCAGAACGGACTATTCAAACCCTAGAAGACATGTTGAGATCTTTCTCACTTGACTTTCAGGGTATGTGGGATCAATATTTACCACTGGTAGAATTTTCCTATAACAATAGCTTCCATTCGAGTATTCAGATGGCACCATATGAAGCGTTATACGGAAAGAGATGTTGTACACCAACCTGTTGGGATGACGTTGGTGAAAGAAAACTTGTAGGCCCAGAACTGGTGGAGGAAACGGTGGAAAAGGTGAAAGTAATCCAAAATCACATCAAAGCAGCTCAAAGTAGGCAGAAGAGCTATGCCGATAATCGAAGGAAGGATTTGGAATTTCAAGTCGGTGATCATGTTTTCCTGAAGGTATCTCCATGGAAGGGAGTCATACATTTTGGTAAGTAAGTTAAATTGAGTCCCAGGTACATCGGACCTTTCGAAATTCTAGAACGAATTGGGGTTGTAGCTTACCGATTGGCAATGCCGCCAAGTCTCTCCAAAGTTCACGATGTGTTCCACGTATCTCTATTGAGGAAATACATGCCTGATCCGACGCATGTACTCACCTATGAGGAATTAGAACTGGAACCCGATCTGTCTTATTGTGAAGAGCCCGTCAAGATTCTTGATACGAGAGAACAAGTGCTGAGAAACCGGACGACGCGTCTGGTAAAAGTTTTGTGGAGAAACCATAAGATGGAAGAGGCAACGTGGGAACCCGAGGAACTTATGATGAAGAACCACCCAAGTCTTTTTATGCAGTAATACCCTAGAAATTGCGAGGATGCAATTATTTGAAGGAGGGGAGAATGTAACACCCCAAGCTTCTACGGTACGCTTCTCTTTGAATAATGTGATAGCGTGTGTTGTACGCAACACCGAGTTCTAACACACCATAACTAATCAAACTAGCCGTTATCAATAGTAATACCTACTTTTTGAAATTATATATATATATATATTATATTTGAAAATGGACTTCATTTTTGGATTCAGAATATCGAATTTAGCCTAAGGTGAAATTTTGGTACATTTCGGATAACTTTCATATTTTGATGAATAGTGAAAATTACTAAGTTTTAATTAAAAACAACTTTTTTAATCAAAATAATTAATAGTGATAAATTATGAATTTGAGTGGTTTTAAAGTATATTTAGAATATATTTTTACCATTTAATATAATGTTGGTCATTGGACATAATTTTACAATTAAACCGAACATAAACGAGTGTCAATCTTTTGATAGTTATTATCTCTTAAAAACACGCTTTTTGTTTTGACAGCAGGATTTAATTTTAAATTAATTTCTGCCACTTCTGTGTTTTGAATTTAGGAAAATGGATTCCATATTTGGAATCAGGATGTTCAAATTGTGTAAATAGGTAACTTTTATTTTTAGACATTTTGAATAATTACTGCGGTAAATATTTTATTTACCATGGTTAAGGGTAAATCCGGTAAATAAGGGTTAAAAAATAATATTATAATAATACTAAATTACCCTAAAACGTGTCTTAACCCTATTGGTTGATACATGGTCGACCATGGGAATCTTTGGGTTTATTTTGGGACCCCATGGATCCACTTGTAAGTGATAATGACACTTTATTTTAATTAAGTTAAAATGAATACAAAAATGACACAAGCATATATCTTTTAGAACAACAATTGTTACATAGGGTTATATATGTTGGATTTTAGATTATAAATATTCATTAGAAAGATAAAAATATTTCCTACATAATGAGATTTTATTTATAATTTTTAGACATTAAATAATTTATTTTATATATGACACAATGATGATGCAATAATTACTATAATAGTGAAAAATTAAAATAATTGATATTATAAATACCCAAATAAATATAATATGAAACTTTTAATGAATTAAACTAATTTTCTAGGATAATATGATATATTAGGATTGATTTAATTGACTTTGTTCGAAGTAATCAATCTGTTATGAGTTTCAAAAAAATCAACTATTGAATAGTGTCAAAATTGACATAAAAGAGTTCTTAAAACAAATATTATATTATTAATTGATATTGTATTCCTAAAAATCTACGGTTCGGCCAAGAGACTTATATTATGATAGTTTAATCATTAATGGACCACTTGGGGGTCGCTTGGATGTATATAGTAAGTTTATTAACCATATTATATAAAAATACAAAGAGACATTGTAAAAGTGAAACTAATTAACTTAGAGTTAATACTTAAAGATAAGGTTAATATAAGTACCCAAACCCGTCTAAATTCTATTGGTTGAGTGGTTTTCGACCTACCCCCACCTTAACCTTTGAATAATCAACTTTTTAGCCTTTAGAAACCGAATATGAATTTATTATAAATTAATATTTCTAACTTTTCCAAAGGTGCCCCTCACCCCTCTTATAAAAGGGCACTCCTCCTTCTCATTTATTCACACCTTCAAAGCCTTTTGGTTCGGCCAAACTCTGCCCAAATACTCTCCCAACATCCCTCACTACAACCTAGAGGAATTAGTTTGATCAGAAATCCAACCTAAGGAGCCCTTTTGATCAAATCAAAAGGAAGAACCCGAAGAAGAGGTAATGATTTCACCACCCTTTTCTAAGTTCATTTCTTCTTCCACTTCTTCTTCCTTTGTTCTTACCATTCTAAAATAATAACTCCAGTATCTCACATATACTGTGATGTTATTATAAGTATGGTACAACCATATTCAGTATTCTATCCACCCTTTGAATAACATGTCACCATACGTGCGTACGTACGGCTTACCGTCTCCACGTCGTGGTGTAATTGTTATTCAATATAATATTATTTGGATGGGTATAATAATGATGTGTAACTCATGTAAATAATAAATATAACATGTTAATGATTCTGTATATATGATATACCATTCATTTATATATTATTTTAATATCAAAAGAATGATATTGTTGCTCGTGCTTACGTACGGACTACCGTCTCCACGAACGCGATGAGATTCATTCTCCATCGTAACCATCCAAGTATAATTATCATTTGATGATTTAAAAATGATGTTTAAGGACTAGATATCATTCTGGATATGAATAAGATACAACAACCATGGCTTATGTAACAAAACATATAAATAAAATGAGTAAGTTAACACCCGAAACGACGATAATTCTAAGATATTATTAACAAATCAATGTTAAAAGATCATATATGATATCATATTAATATATATGATTCTTGTATAATTTAATAACAATTATTTCACCATTATACAGGAGGTTAACCTACCCCAACCAAGGAAAAGTACAAGGTAAGGGTTATTTCACAATCTCTTCATTATCCGAGGTTGTTTATACGTAATAATCTACTGGGATCTCTTTATCATCCACATCCATGTTTCTTAAAAATGTATTTCAAAACATTTTTACTATTTACAAGAATATGGGTTTAAGTCATTTATACCCTTGTTTGACTTTTTATAAGAGGTTTATAAAGGAATCTTTCCGTCGTTTTCAAAACAAGGTCCTTTTTAACCTTTTCGACAGAATTGAGGTAAGAATGTTTTTTTAACATATACGGCGGGTGCGGTTATTTTCCGCCGTTATAAAATCCTCGAAGCTTTCCTTACAAGATTATAAGAATATTTTCAAAGAAAATGTTTTATTTTATATGGATCTTAAATGATTTCAAAATAAAAGGAGATACTTATTTAAAAATAATTTTGATTTCATCTATGTCAACATCCTTTGATGGATTTTAAGATTATTTGGAGTTGATTTATTATGATACAAAACTTATATATTGAATTGAAGGTTTTGTGATATGTTTGACTAAGGTTGTGCTATATTTATACCATTCATAGTTTATGGTGAAATTATTGACATTTCGTATGCTAGTTTTAATACGAATGTTTATGTTATGTTTAAACCTTTTCATATGGGAATGCATTGGACTTAATAAGTGACGGGTGGAGCCCGCTATAGCTCCTCGATGCATCAGTAGGTCTCATGAGACAAACTAGTGTCTTGGCACAAGGCCTTGACAAAATCTTATTTGTAGTCTTGGCACGAGGCCTTGGCTATGTGGTTATGATAGTCTGGCATTATGCATTCCAACATTATGAAAGTGGTTATTGATTTTTGCATGTGATTATTCGATTAGTAGAATATCCATGTGAATAAGTAAATGGCATTATTTCATTTTATTTATTCCATACCATGTTGAAATTCAAGTTTAAAAGGCTTTTGTTTTAGTTATACATTGCCTTAAATGTTTATTCTTATTTATGAAAGTTTCCGCTATATTGTTATCCTTACTGGGCATTTGAGCTCACCCCTTTTCTATGTTTTATTTTTCCCAGGAAGTGAAGAAGTAAATTATGAATGACCTGCAGGGATATTTTGTGGGGATATGAGTGTGGATTATGGAGACATTATGTTGTTGTAGTAGTTTTTCATTTTATGATGTAATGTAAAACTTATGAATATATCTAGTGTTTCCAAGGCTACTAAACCAATCGGTCTTTCGAGATTTGATCTTTCTTGTGATCATGATAATGTTATGTAATAATGCACCGACTCTGGGTAGCTGGGGTCGGGGCGTTACAGTTGGTATCAGAGGAAGTTTAGTACAAACCTTGGAAACTAGATTTAGATAAACTCTGATTAGAGCACGTAGACCTAAGATGAACTTTGAGGATTAGTATAGAAGAACTTCCTAGAATTTTGGTATTGTAGAGATTTTGTGAGTTTTCCGAGCAATAAATCCCTGTCTGGATACGAGCAGGTAGAGGCGGCTCTGGCACAGATGTACCTAGGGGTAAAACCCGAAAACACCGCTTTGAGCTAGACTCGAACGGGAACTGGTGCACGACAACGGGCCTTGCTGCACTCTTGGTTACGACACTCCCGGGGGATATGCTTAGAATAACTCTCATTTTCTTTACAAATCATTTTGAAGGGATTATGAGTATATACATCCTCAAAGAAAAAATTCTTATGATTATGGATTATATCCATAAATAGTTCAATTTATGTTAAGTGTTTTATAAGTATGGGATTATGTATTTTGATTCATAAACTGATCTAGTTTATGCCATTGTTTAGAAATGGCGCCTAGTGGAAGAAATGGAAACCGTATCAATGCACGCACTCCATGTAGGGATTTCCCTCCTGCTCAAGATAATTATAGTGGGGCTGGTGATGCAACTAGTGCTGATCAGCTAATCACCATACTGGGACAACTTACTCAGGTTATGAATAATAACCTTACCCGTATGCAGCACCCTGATCCGCAGCGTGGAGGATCAATGTTAGATCGATTCATGAGGCAACAACCACCAAAGTTCAATGGGAATACAAATCCCTTAGTAGCTGAGCAATGGATATTTTCCCTAGAGAAAATATTTCAGGCTTTGGGGAGCAGTGAAAGGGAAAAAGTTATCATGACAGTTTACCGCCTCACTGGAGATGCTGATCAATGGTGGTCATTGATTCAGAACATGAAGGAAGATGATGAAGTATCAAATATGGAATGGAGGGAGTTCAAAGATCTGTTTTTAGAAAAATACTTTCCTCGTGACCATCGAGCAGATATGGAAAGACAATTTCTGAGTTTGAGACAAAAGGAGGATGAGAATGTCACAAAGTATGAGGCTAACTTTACAAGGTTAGCGAGGTATGCTGGAGATTATATTCGCAACCCAAGAAGTAATATTGATCGTTTCTTTGATGGGTTAAAACCATTTCTCCGTCGAGCGTTAGTCTCACAATCCTTTTCATCGTACGAAGACATTGTCTCATGTGCTATCAAGACCGAAAAGGAATTCTCTAAGTCTTATGAATTTAAAGCAAAGAAAGAGAAGAAGAGACCTTCTGATCAATCTGGGAATGGAAATAAGGGGAAGAAGGGAAAGGTTGAATATCCATCTTGTGGTAAATGCGGGAAGAAACACCCCGGTACTTGCTTGAAGGGAATGGGAGTCTGTTACAAGTGTGGTGAAAAAGGCCACCAAGCTCATGATTGCAAGGGGAAGAAGGAAGCTACCAACGTTCAGTGCTATAATTGCAGGGAGATGGGGCATTATGCAAATGCATGTCCTAAGCGTCAGGAGAACTTACCTCAGAAAAGGCCAAGGGATCAAGGCCAGGCTTATGCTATCACTACTGCTGAGGTAGAAGCTCCGAAAGACGTGGTGGCAGGTAATTTAATGGTTTCCTCAAGTTTAGCAAATGAATTATTTGATTCTGGATCATCGCATTGTTTCATATCTTCCCAGTTTGCTAAGAAAATTAGATATTTCCAATTTGATTTAATAAGGGAGTTGTCAGTTAAAACTCCTAAGGGAAGTATCGTTGCAACAAAGTTTTGTGAATCAGTCCCCATTAGAGCACATAAATTTTCTTTATCTGCTGATTTCATCATCATACCTATGATTGAGTTTGATATAATCCTCGGTATGGACTGGCTTTCGGACTATCATGCGAAGATTTATTGTAAGAAGAAAGAGGTTACGATTCTTGATGATAATGATAAGGAGCACCTTATTTTTAGAGCAGAATCGTCACCACCTAATTCTTATTTAGATCCACCCCCAGTAGCTCAACTTAATTCAATTATTGGGGAGGAAGAGAATTAAATAACTGTCGGTGAGGAAAGGAATGTTCAAATAGAGGATGTACATGTTGTGAAAGAATTTGTAGATGTATTTCCGGAAGATTTACCTGGACATCCTCCAGAACGAGAAGTTGAGTTTTCTATTGATTTGATTCCTGGATCAAGGCCTATATCGAAGACCCCTTATAGAATGACCACTGTAGAGTTAGTCGAACTAAAGAAACAACTAGAGGAATTGAGTAATAAGGGATTTATTCGCCCTAGTGTTTCTCCATGGGGATCCCCTGTTCTTTTTGTTAAAAAGAAAGATGGATCTATGAGGTTATGTATCGACTACAGGGAGATCAATGCTATAACAATAAAGAACAAGTATCCCCTACCTCGTATTGATGATTTATTTGACCAACTGCATGGAGCTCAATACTTTTCAAAGATTGACCTTCGATCTGGATACCATCAGTTGTGTGTGAAGAAGGAAGACATTCCGAAAACAGCATTTCGAACCAGGTACGGGCATTACGAGTTTACTGTAATGCCGTTTGGATTGACTAATGCACCCTCTGTATTCATGGATCTGATGAATAGAGTTTTCAAGGAGTATCTCGATGAATTTGTGGTGGTATTTATTGATGATATTCTGGTATACTCCAAAACCTACGAAGATCATGAAAATCACTTGCGCATTATCTTGAAGACTCTGAGGAGGCATGAATTATATGGGAAGTTTAGCAAGTGTGAATTCTGGCTTCAGGAGATTTCTTTTCTTGGCCATATTGTCTCTAAAGATGGAATCTCTTTTGATCCTTCTAAGACCAAGGCAATCCAAGAATGGCCAGCACCTACGAGTATAACTGAGGTACGTAGTTTTATTGGTTTGGTAGGTTATTATCGACGTTTCGTCCAGAATTTTGCCCGATTGGCTAACCCATTAACGAAGCTCACACGTAAAGGGGTTAAATTTGTTTGGAAAAAAGAGTGTGAAGAATGTTTCGAAGAACTGAAGAGAAGATTAGTCAATGCTCCTATATTGACTCTACCATCGGGGAATGATGGGTTCGTTATTTATAGTGATGCATCGAAGAAAGGACTTGGCTGTTTCCTTATGCAGAATGATAGAGTTATTGCCTATGCATCACGACAGTTGAAAATTCATGAACAAAACTATCCTACTCATGATCTCGAGTTAGCAGCAGTGATCTTTGCTTTGAAGATATGGAGGCACTACCTCTATGGTGAAAAATGTGAGATTTATACTGATCACAAGAGTTTGAAGTATATTTTCTCACAAAAAGAACTCAACATGAGGCAAAGGAGATGACTTGAATTACTCAAGGATTATGATTGTACGACACACTACCTCCCAGGGAAGGCAAACAAGGTGGCAGATGCTTTGAGTAGAAAAGACCATGGAGTTTTGAACAATATGAGAATTGAAAGGGATCCAATTTTCATGGATCTAGTGAAGATGGACATGGGAATAACCAGGGAAGGTGAAACATCAATGCTTTTTCAAATGGTTGCCAAACCATCTTTACTAGAAAGGATTAAGAGTTCTCAGACCGATGATGAAGAATTTCAGAAGAAAATTAAAGCTATAAAATGATGGGAGATTGAGAGACTTTGTGTATGAAGATGGGATTTTGAAATTCGGGAAGAGACTTTGTGTTCCCGATTTACCTGATCTAAAAAGGGAATTGCTGGATGATGCTCATAGTTCCAATTTCTCTATACACCCTGGGAGCACCAAAATGTATAGAGATTTGAAGGAACATTTTTGGTGGGACAACATGAAGAGGTAGATTGCTGATTTTGTGTCAAGATGTATGGTTTGTCAACAAGTGAAAGCTGGAAGGCAACAGCCTGGAGGAGTCATGCAACCGCTTCCCATACCAGAGTGGAAATGGGACAATATTACGATGGACTTTGTCATGGGGCTACCAAAGACTCCTAGAAGGAACGATGCAATATGGGTTATTGTTGATCGTCTTACCAAGTCAACACATTTTCTTGCTATAAGAGAAGATCTACCCCTGGAACGTCTAGCAAGACTATATATTAATGAAGTTGTGAGACTTCATGGAGTACCCCTATCAATTGTTTCTGATCGTGATCCCCGTTTTACTTCAAGGTTTTGGAAAAGTCTTCAGAAATCCCTGGATACTGAACTTCATTTGAGCACTGCTTACCACCCTCAGACAGATGGACAATCAGAACGGACTATTCAAACCCTAGAAGACATGTTGAGATCTTGCTCACTTGACTTTCAGGGTATGTGGGATCAATATTTACCACTGGTAGAATTTTCCTATAACAATAGCTTCCATTCGAGTATTCAGATGGCACCATATGAAGCGTTATACGGAAAGAGATGTCGTACACCAACCTGTTGGGATGACGTTGGTGAAAGAAAACTTGTAGGCCCAGAACTGGTGGAGGAAACGGTGGAAAAGGTGAAAGTAATCCAAAATCACATCAAAGCAGCTCAAAGTAGGCAGAAGAGCTATGCCGATAATCGAAGGAAGGATTTGGAATTTCAAGTCGGTGATCATGTTTTCCTGAAGGTATCTCCATGGAAGGGAGTCATACGTTTTGGTAAGAAAGGTAAATTGAGTCCCAGGTACATCGGACCTTTCGAAATTCTAGAACGAATTGGGGTTGTAGCTTACCGATTGGCAATGCCGCCAAGTCTCTCCAAAGTTCACGATGTGTTCCACGTATCTCTATTGAGGAAATACATGCCTGATCCGATGCATGTACTCACCTATGAGGAATTAGAATTGGAACCCGATCTGTCTTATTGTGAAGAGCCCATCAAGATTCTTGATACGAGAGAACAAGTGCTGAGAAACCGGACGACGCGTCTGGTAAAAGTTTTGTGGAGAAACCATAAGATGGAAGAGGCAACGTGGGAACCCGAGGAACTTATGATGAAGAACCACCCGAGTCTTTTTATGCAGTAATACCCTAGAAATTGCGAGGACGCAATTATTTGAAGGAGGGGAGAATGTAACACCCCAAGCTTCTACGGTACTCTTCTCTTTGAATAATGTGATAGCGTGTGTTGTACGCAACACCGAGTTCTAACACACCATAACTAATCAAACTAGCCGTTATGAATAGTAATACCTACTTTTTGAAATTATATATATATATTATATTTGAAAATGGACTTCATTTTTGGATTCGGAATATAGAATTTAGCCTAAGGTGAAATTTTGGTACATTTCGGATAACTTTCATATTTTGATGAATAGTGAAAATTACTAAGTTTTAATTAAAAACAACTTTTTTAATCAAAATAATTAATAGTGATAAATTATGAATTTGAGTGGTTTTAAAGTATATTTAGAATATATTTTTACCATTTAATATAATTTTGGTCATTGGACATAATTTTACAATTAAACCGAACATAAACGAGTGTCAATCTTTTGATAGTTATTATCTCTTAAAAACACGCTTTTTGTTTTGACAGCGGGATTTAATTTTAAATTAATTTCTGCCACTTATGTGTTTTGAATTTAGGAAAATGGATTCCATATTTGGAATCAGGACTTTCAAATTGTGTAAATAGGTAACTTTTATTTTTAGACATTTTGAATAATTACTGCGGTAAATATTTTATTTACCATGGTTAAGGGTAAATCCGGTAAATAAGGGTTAAAAAATAATATTATAATAATACTAAATTACCCTAAAATGTGTCTTAACCCTATTGGTTGATACATGGTCGACAATGGGAATCTTTGAGTCTATTTTGGGACCCCATGGATCCACTTGTAAGTGATAATGACACTTTATTTTAATTAAGTTAAAATGAATACAAAAATGACACAAGCATATATCTTTTAGAACAACAATTGTTACATAGGGTTATATATGTTGGATTTTAGATTATAAATATTAATTAGAAAGATAAAAAGATTTCCTACATAATTATATTTTTATTATAATTTTTAGACATTAAATAAGTTATTTTATATATGACACAATGATGATGCAGTAATTACTATAATAGTGAAAAATTAAAATAATTGATATTATAAATACCCAAATAAATATAATATGAAACTTTTAATTAATTAAACTAATTTTCTAGGATAATATGATATATTAGGATTGATTTAATTGACTTTGTTCGAAGTAATCAATCTGTTATGAGTTTCAAACAAATCAACTATTGAATAGTGTCAAAATTAACATAAAAGAGTTCTTAAAACAAATATTATATTATTAATTGATATTAAATTCCTAAAAATCTAAGGTTCGGCCAAGAGACTTATATAATGATAGGTTAATCATTAATGTACCACTTGGGGGTCGCTTGGATGTATATAGTAAGTTTATTAACCATATTATATAAAAATACAAAGAGACATTGTAAAAGTGAAACTAATTAACTTAGAGTTAATACTTAAAGATAAGGTTAATATAAGTACCCAAACCTGTCTAAATTCTATTGGTTGAGTGGTTTTCGACCTATACCCACCTTAACCTTTGAATAATAAACTTTGGAGCCTTTAGAAACCTAATATGAATTTATTATAAATTAATATTTCTAACTTTTCCAAAGGTGCCCCTCACCCCTCTTATAAAAGGGCACTCCTCCTTCTCATTTCTTCACACCTTCAAAGCCTTTTGGTTCGGCCAAACTCTGCCCAAATACTCTCCCAACATCCCTCACTACAACCTAGAGGCCTTAGTTTGATCAGAAAGCCAACCTAAGGAGCCCTTTTGATCAAATCAAAAGGAAGAACCCGAAGAAGAGGTAATGATTTCACCACCCTTTTCTAAGTTCATTTCTTCTTCCACTTCTTCTTCCTTTGTTCTTACCATTATAAAATAATAACTCCAGTATCTCACATATACTGTGATGTTATTATAAGTATGGTACAACCATATTCAGTATTCTATCCACCCTTTGAATAACATGTCACCATACGTGCGTACGTACGGCTTACCGTCTCCACGTCGTGGTGTAATTGTTATTCAATATAATATTATTTGGATGGGTATAATAATGATGTGTAACTCATGTAAATAATAAATATAACATGTTAATGATTCTGTATATATGATATACCATTCATTTATATATTATTTTAATATCAAAAGAATGATATTGTCGCTCGTGCGTACGTACGGACTACCGTCTCCACGAACGCGATGAGATTCATTCTCCATCGTAACCATCCAAGTATAATTATCATTTGATGATTTAAAAATGATGTTTAAGGACTAGATATCATTCTGGATATGAATAAGATACAACAACCATGGCTTATGTAACAAAACATATAAAGAAAATGAGTAAGTTAACACCCGAAACGACGATAATTCTAAGATATTATTAACAAATCAATGTTAAAAGATCATATATGATATCATATTAATATATATGATTCTTGTATAATTTAATAACAATTATTTCACCATTATACAGGAGGTTAACCTACCCCAACCAAGGAAAAGTACAAGGTAAGGGTTATTTCACAATCTCTTCATTATCCGAGGTTGTTTATACGTAATAATCTACTGGGATCTCTTTATCATCCACATCCACGTTTCTTAAAAATGTATTTCAAAACATTTTTACTATTTACAAGAATATGGGTTTAAGTCATTTATACCCTTGTTTGACTTTTTATAAGAGGTTTATAAAGGAATCTTTCCGTCGTTTTCAAAACAAGGTCCTTTTTAACCTTTTCGACAGAATTGAGGTAAGAATGTTTTTTTAACTTATACGGCGGGTGCGGTTATTTTCCGCCGTTATAAAATCGTCGAAGCTTTCCTTACAAGCTTATAAGAATATTTTCAAAGAAAATGTTTTATTTTATATGGATCTTGAATGATTTCAAAATAAAAGGAGATACTTCTTTAAAAATAATTTTGATTTCATCTATGTCAACATCCTTTGATGGATTTTAAGATTATTTGGAGTTGATTTATTATGATACAAAACTTCTATATTGAATTGAAGGTTTTGTGATATGTTTGACTAAGGTTGTGCTATATTTATACCATTCATAGTTTATGGTGAAATTATTGACATTTCGTATGCTAGTTTTAATACGAATGTTTATGTTATGTTTAAACCTTTTCATATGGGCATGCATTGGACTTAATAAGTGACGGGTGGAGCCCGCTATAGCTCCTCGATGCATCAGTAGGTCTCATGAGACAAACTAGTGTCTTGGCACAAGGCCTTGCCAAAATCTTATTTGTAGTCTTGGCACGAGGCCTTGGCTATGTGGTTATGATAGTCTGGCATTATGCATTCCAACATTATGAAAGTGGTTATTGATTTTTGCATGTGATTATTCGATTAGTAGAATATCCATGTGAATAAGTAAATGGCATTATTTCATTTTATTTATGCCATACCATGTTGAAATTCAAGTTTAAAAGGCTTTTGTTTTAGTTATACATTGCCTTAAATGTTTATTCTTATTTATGAAAGTTTCCGCTATATTGTTATCCTTACTGGGCATTTGAGCTCACCCCTTTTCTATGTTTTATTTTTCCCAGGAAGTGAAGAAGTAAATTATGAATGACCTGCAGGGATATTTTGTGGGGATATGAGTGTGGATTATGGAGACATTATGTTGTTGTAGTAGTTTTTCATTTTATGATGTAATGTAAAACTTATGAATATATCTAGTGTTTCCAAGGCTACTAAACCAATCGGTCTTTCGAGATTTGATCTTTCTTGTGATCATGCCAATGTTATGTAATAATGCACCGACTCTGGGTAGCTGGGGTCGGGGCGTTACAGTTGGTATCAGAGGAAGTTTAGTACAAACCTTGGAAACTAGATTTAGATAAACTCTGATTAGAGCACGTAGACCTAAGATGAACTTTGAGGATTAGTATAGAAGAACTTCCTAGAATTTTGGTATTGTAGAGATGTTGTGAGTTTTCCGAGCAATACATCCCTGTCTGGATACGAGCAGGTAGAGGCGGCTCTGGCACAGATGTACCTAGGGGTAAAACCCGAAAACACCGCTTTGAGCTAGACTCGAACGGGAACTGGTGCACGACAACGGGCCTTGCTGCACTCTTGGTTACGACACTCCCGGGGGATATGCTTAGAATAACTCTCATTTTCTTTACAAATCATTTTGAAGGGATTATGAGTATATACATCCTCAAAGAAAAAATTCTTATGATTATGGATTATATCCATAAATAGTTCAATTTATGTTAAGTGTTTTATAAGTATGGGATTATGTATTTTGATTCATAAACTGATCTAGTTTATGCCATTGTTTAGAAATGGCGCCTAGTGGAAGAAATGGAAACCGTATCAATGCACGCACTCCATGTAGGGATTGCCCTCCTGCTCAAGATAATTATAGTGGGGCTGGTGATGCAACTGGTGCTGATCAGCTAATCACCATACTGGGACAACTTACTCAAGTTATGAATAATAACCTTACCCGTATGGAGCACCCTGATCCGCAGCGTGGAGGATCAATGTTAGATCGATTCATGAGGCAACAACCACCAACGTTCAATGGGAATACAAATCCCTTAGTAGCTGAGCAATGGATATTTTCCCTAGAGAAAATATTTCTGGCTTTGGGGAGAAGTGAAAGGGAAAAAGTTATCATGGCAGTTTACCGCCTCACTGGAGATGCTGATCAATGGTGGTCATTGATTCAGAACATGAAGGAAGATGATGAAGTATCAAATATGGAATGGAGGGAGTTCAAAGATCTGTTTTTAGAAAAATACTTTCCTCGCGACCATCGAGCAGATATGGAAAGACAATTTCTGAGTTTGAGACAAAAGGAGGATGAGAATGTCACAAAGTATGAGGCTAACTTTACAAGGTTAGCGAGGTATGCTGGAGATTATATTCGCAACCCAAGAAGTAAGATTGATCGTTTCTTTGATGGGTTAAAACCATTTCTCTGTCGAGCGTTAGTCTCACAATCCTTTTCATCGTACGAAGACATTGTCTCATGTGCTATCAAGACCGAAAAGGAATTCTCTAAGTCTTATGAATTTAAAGCAAAGCAAGAGAAGAAGAGACCTTCTGATCAATCTGGGAATGGAAATAAGGGGAAGAAGGGAAAGGTTGAATATCCATCTTGTGGTAAATGCGGGAAGAAACACCCCGGTACTTGCTTGAAGGGAATGGGAGTCTGTTACAAGTGTGGTGAAAAAGGACACCAAGCTCATGATTGCAAGGGGAAGAAGGAAGCTACCAACGTTCAGTGCTATAATTGCAGGGAGATGGGGCATTATGAAAATGCATGTCCTAAGCGTCAGGAGAACTTACCTCAGAAAAGGCCAAGGGATCAAGGCCAGGCTTATGCTATCACTACTGCTGAGGTAGAAGCTCCGAAAGACGTGGTGGAAGGTAATTTAATGGTTTCCTCAAGTTTAGCAAATGCATTATTTGATTCTGGATCATCGCATTGTTTCATATCTTCCCAGTTTGCTAAGAAAATTAGATATTTACAATTTGATTTAATAAGGGAGTTGTCAGTTAAAACTCCTAAGGGAAGTATCGTTGCAACAAAGTTTTGTGAATCAGTCCCCATTAGAGCACATAAATTTTCTTTATCTGCTGATTTCATCGTCATACCTATGATTGAGTTTGATATAATCCTCGGTATGGACTGGCTTTCGGACTATGATGCTAAGATTTATTGTAAGAATAAAGAGGTTATGATTCTTGATGATAATGATAAGGAGCACCTTATTTTTAGAGCAGAATCGTCACCACCTAATTCTTATTTAGATCCACCCCCAGTAGCTCAACTTAATTCAATTATTGGGGAGGAAGAGAATGAAATAACTGTCGGTGAGGAAAGGAATGTTCAAATAGAGGATGTACCTGTTGTGAAAGAATTTGTAGATGTATTTCCGGAAGATTTACCTGGACATCCTCCAGAACGAGAAGTTGAGTTTTCTATTGATTTGATTCCTGGATCAAGGCCTATATCGAAGACCCCTTATAGAATGGCCACTGTAGAGTTAGTCGAACTAAAGAAACAACTAGAGGAATTGAGTAATAAGGGATTTATTCGCCCTAGTGTTTCTCCATGGGGAGCCCCTGTTCTTTTTATTAAAAAGAAAGATGGATCTATGAGGTTATGTATCGACTACAGGGAGATCAATGCTCTAACAATAAAGAAAAAGTATCCCCTACCTCGTATTGATGATTTATTTGACCAACTGCATGGAGCTCAATACTTTTCAAAGATTGACCTTCGATCTGGATACCATCAGTTGTGTGTGAAGAAGGAAGACATTCCGAAAACAGCATTTCGAACCAGGTACGGGCATTACGAGTTTACTGTAATGCCGTTTGGATTGACTAATGCACCCTCTGTATTCATGGATCTGATGAATAGAGTTTTCAAGGAGTATCTCGATGAATTTGTGGTGGTATTTATTGATGATATTCTGGAATACTCCAAAACCTACGAAGATCATGAAAATCACTTGCGCATTATCTTGAAGACTCTGAGGAGGCATGAATTATATGGGAAGTTTAGCAAGTGTGAATTCTGGCTTCAGGAGATTTCTTTTCTTGGCCATATTGTCTCTAAAGATGGAATCTATGTTGATCCTTCTAAGACCAAGGCAATCCAAGAATGGACAGCACCTACGAGTATAACTGAGGTACGTAGTTTTATTGGTTTGGCAGGTTATTATCGACGTTTCGTCCAGAATTTTGCCCGATTGGCTAACCCATTAACGAAGCTCACACGTAAAGGGGTTAAATTTGTTTGGACAAAAGAGTGTGAAGAATGTTTCGAAGAACTGAAGAGAATATTAGTCAATGCTCCTATATTGACTCTACCATCAGGGAATGATGGGTTCGTTATTTATAGTGATGCATCGAAGAAAGGACTTGGCTGTGTCCTTATGCAGAATGATAGAGTTATTGCCTATGCATCACGACAGTTGAAAATTCATGAACAAAACTATCCTACTCATGATCTCGAGTTAGCAGCAGTGATCTTTGCTTTGAAGATATGGAGGCACTACCTCTATGGTGAAAAATGTGAGATTTATACTGATCACAAGAGTTTGAAGTATATTTTCTCACAAAAAGAACTCAACATGAGGCAAAGGAGATGACTTGAATTACTCAAGGATTATGATTGTACGATACACTACCACCTAGGGAAGGCAAACAAGGTGGCAGATGCTTTGAGTAGAAAAGACCATGGAGTTTTGAACAATATGAGAATTGAAAGGGATCCAATTTTCATGGATCTAGTGAAGATGGACATGGGAATAACCAGGGAAGGTGAAACATCAATGCTTTTTCAAATGGTTGCCAAACCATCTTTACTAGAAAGGATTAAGAGTTATCAGACCGATGATGAAGAATTTCAGAAGAAAATTAAAGCTATGAATGATGGGAGATTGAGAGACTTTGTGTATGAAGATGGGATTTTGAAATTCGGGAAGAGACTTTGTGTTCCCGATTTACCTGATCTAAAAAGGGAATTGCTGGATGATGCTCATAGTTCCAATTTCTCTATACACCCTAGGAGCACCAAAATGTATAGAGATTTGAAGGAACATTTTTGGTGGGACAACATGAAGAGGGAGATTGCTGATTTTGTGTCAAGATATATGGTTTGTCAACAAGTGAAAGCTGGAAGGCAACAGCCTGGAGGAGTCATGAAACCGCTTCCCATACCGGAGTGGAAATGGGACAATATTACGATGGACTTTGTCATGGGGATACCAAAGACTCCTAGAAGGAACGATGCAATATGGGTTATTGTTGATCGTCTTACCAAGTCAGCACATTTTCTTGCTATAAGAGAAGATCTACCCCTGGAACGTCTATCAAGACTATATATTAATGAAGTTGTGAGACTTCATGGAGTACCCCTATCAATTGATTCTGATCGTGATCCCCGTTTTACTTCAAGGTTTTGGAAAAGTCTTCAGAAATCCCTGGATACTGAACTTCATTTGAGCACTGCTTACCACCCTCAGACAGATGAACAATCAGAACGGACTATTCAAACCCTAGAAGACATGTTGAGATCTTGCTCACTTGACTTTCAGGGTATGTGGGATCAATATTTACCACTGGTAGAATTTTCCTATAACAATAGCTTCCATTCGAGTATTCAGATGGCACCATATGAAGCGTTATACGGAAAGAGATGTCGTACACCAACCTGTTGGGATGACGTTGGTGAAAGAAAACTTGTAGGCCCAGAACTGGTGGAGGAAACGGTGGAAAAGGTGAAAGTAATCCAAAATCACATCAAAGCAGCTCAAAGTAGGCAGAAGAGCTATGCCGATAATTGAAGGAAGGATTTGGAATTTCAAGTCGGTGATCATGTTTTCCTGAAGGTATCTCCATGGAAGGGAGTCATACGTTTTGGTAAGAAAGGTAAATTGAGTCCCAGGTACATCGGACCTTTCGAAATTCTAGAACGAATTGGGGTTGTAGCTTACCGATTGGCAATGCCGCCAAGTCTCTCCAAAGTTCACGATGTGTTCCACGTATCTCTATTGAGGAAATACATGCCTGATCCGACGCATGTACTCACCTATGAGGAATTAGAACTGGAACCCGATCTATCTTATTGTGAAGAGCCCGTCAAGATTCTTGATACGAGAGAACAAGTGCTGAGAAACCGGACGACGCGTCTGGTAAAAGTTTTGTGGAGAAACCATAAGATGGAAGAGGCAACGTGGGAACCCGAGGAACTTATGATGAAGAACCACCCGAGTCTTTTTATGCAGTAATACCCTAGAAATTGCGAGGACGCAATTATTTGAAGGAGGGGAGAATGTAACACCCCAATCTTCTACGGTACGCTTCTCTTTGAATAATGTGATAGCGTGTGTTGTACGCAACACCGAGTTCTAACACACCATAACTAATCAAACTAGCCGTTATGAATAGTAATACCTACTTTTTGAAATTATATATATATATTATATTTGAAAATGGACTTCATTTTTGGATTTGGAATATCGAATTTAGCCTAAGGTGAAATTTTGGTACATTTCGGATAACTTTCATATTTTGATGAATAGTGAAAATTACTAAGTTTTAATTAAAAACAACTTTTTTAATCAAAATAATTAATAGTGATAAATTATGAATTTGAGTGGTTTTAAAGTATATTTAGAATATATTTTTACCATTTAATATAATGTTGGTCATTGGACATAATTTTACAATTAAACCGAACATAAACGAGTGTCAATCTTTTGATAGTTATTATCTCTTAAAAACACGCTTTTTGTTTTGACAGCGGGATTTAATTTTAAATTAATTTCTGCCACTTCTGTGTTTTGAATTTAGGAAAATGGATTCCATATTTGGAATCAGGATGTTCAAATTGTGTAAATAGGTAACTTTTATTTTTAGACATTTTGAATAATTACTGCGGTAAATATTTTATTTACCATGGTTAAGGGTAAATCCGGTAAATAAGGGTTAACAAATAATATTATAATAATACTAAATTACCCTAAAACGTGTCTTAACCCTATTGGTTGATACATGGTCGACCATGGGAATCTTTGGGTCTATTTTGGGACCCCATGGATCCACTTGTAAGTGATAATGACACTTTATTTTAATTAAGTTAAAATGAATACAAAAATGACACAAGCATATATCTTTTAGAACAACAATTGTTACATAGGGTTATATATGTTGGATTTTAGATTATAAATATTCATTAGAAATATAAAACGATTTCCTACATAATGATATTTTATTTATAATTTTTAGACATTAAATAATTTATTTTATATATGACACAATGATGATGCAGTAATTACTATAATAGTGAAAAATTAAAATAATTGATATTATAAATACCCAAATAAATATAATATGAAACTTTTAATGAATTAAACTAATTTTCTAGGATAATATGATATATTAGGATTGATTTAATTGACTTTGTTCGAAGTAATCAATCTGTTATGAGTTTCAAAAAAATCAACTATTGAATAGTGTCAAAATTGACATAAAAGAGTTCTTAAAACAAATATTATATTATTAATTGATATTAAATTCCTAAAAATCTAAGGTTCGGCCAAGAGACTTATATTATGATAGGTTAATCATTAATGGACCACTTGGGGGTCGCTTGGATGTATATAGTAAGTTTATTAACCATATTATATAAAAATACAAAGAGACATTGTAAAAGTGAAACTAATTAACTTAGAGTTAATAATTAAAGATAAGGTTAATATAAGTACCCAAACCTGTCTAAATTCTATTGGTTGAGTGGTTTTCGACCTATCCCCACCTTAAACTTTGAATAATCAACTTTGGAGCCTTTAGAAACCGAATATGAATTTATTATAAATTAATATTTCTAACTTTTCCAAAGGTGCCCCTCACCCCTCTTATAAAAGGGCACTCCTACTTCTCATTTCTTCACACCTTCAAAGCCTTTTGGTTCGGCCAAACTCTGCCCAAATACTCTCCCAACATCCCTCACTACAACCTAGAGGCCTTAGTTTGATCAGAAAGCCAACCTAAGGAGCCCTTTTGATCAAATCAAAAGGAAGAACCCGAAGAAGAGGTAATGATTTCACCACCCTTTTCTAAGTTCATTTCTTCTTCCACTTCTTCTTCCTTTGTTCTTACCATTATAAAATAATAACTCCAGTATCTCACATATACTGTGATGTTATTATAAGTATGGTACAACCATATTCAGTATTCTATCCACCCTTTGAATAACATGTCACCATACGTGCGTACGTACGACTTACCGTCTCCACGTCGTGGTGTAATTGTTATTCAATATAATATTATTTGGATGGGTATAATAATGATGTGTAACTCATGTAAATAATAAATATAACATGTTAATGATTCTGTATATATGATATACCATTCATTTATATATTATTTTAATATCAAAAGAATGATATTGTCGCTCGTGCGTACGTACGGACTACCGTCTCCACGAACGCGATGAGATTCATTCTCCATCGTAACCATCCAAGTATAATTATCATTTGATGATTTAAAAATGATGTTTAAGGACTAGATATCATTCTGGATATGAATAAGATACAACAACCATGGCTTATGTAACAAAACATATAAAGAAAATGAGTAAGTTAACACCCGAAACGACGATAATTCTAAGATATTATTAACAAATCAATGTTAAAAGATCATATATGATATCATATTAATATATATGATTCTTGTATAATTTAATAACAATTATTTCACCATTATACAGGAGGTTAACCTACCCCAACCAAGGAAAAGTACAAGGTAAGGGTTATTTCACAATCTCTTCATTATCCGAGGTTGTTTATACGTAATAATCTACTGGGATCTCTTTATCATCCACATCCATGTTTCTTAAAAATGTATTTCAAAACATTTTTACTATTTACAAGAATATGGGTTTAAGTCATTTATACCCTTTTTTTACTTTTTATAAGAGGTTTATAAAGGAATCTTTCCGTCGTTTTCAAAACAAGGTCCTTTTTAACCTTTTCGACAGAATTGAGGTAAGAATGTTTTTTTAACTTATACGGCGGGTGCGGTTATTTTCCGCCGTTATAAAATCGTCGAAGCTTTCCTTACAAGCTTATAAGAATATTTTCAAAGAAAATGTTTTATTTTATATGGATCTTAAATGATTTCAAAATAAAAGGAGATACTTCTTTAAAAATAATTTTGATTTCATCTATGTCAACATCCTTTGATGGATTTTAAGATTATTTGGAGTTGATTTATTATGATACAAAACTTCTATATTGAATTGAAGGTTTTGTGATATGTTTGACTAAGGTTGTGCTATATTTATACCATTCATAGTTTATGGTGAAATTATTGACATTTCGTATGCTAGTTTTAATACGAATGTTTATGTTATGTTTAAACCTTTTCATATGGGAATGCATTGGACTTAATAAGTGACGGGTGGAGCCCGCTATAGCTCCTCGATGCATCAGTAGGTCTCATGAGACAAACTAGTGTCTTGGCACAAGGCCTTGACAAAATCTTATTTGTAGTCTTGGCACGAGGCCTTGGCTATGTGGTTATGATAGTCTGGCATTATGCATTCCAACATTATGAAAGTGGTTATTGATTTTTGCATGTGATTATTCGATTAGTAGAATATCCATGTGAATAAGTAAATGGAATTATTTCATTTTATTTATGCCATACCATGTTGAAATTCAAGTTTAAAAGGCTTTTGTTTTAGTTATACATTGCCTTAAATGTTTATTCTTATTTATGAAAGTTTCCGCTATATTGTTATCCTTACTGGGCATTTGAGCTCACCCCTTTTATATGTTTTATTTTTCCCAGGAAGTGAAGAAGTAAATTATGAATGACCTGCAGGGATATTTTGTGGGGATATGAGTGTGGATTATGGAGACATTATGTTGTTGTAGTAGTTTTTCATTTTATGATGTAATGTAAAACTTATGAATATATCTAGTGTTTCCAAGGCTACTAAACCAATCGGTCTTTCGAGATTTGATCTTTCTTGTGATCATGCCAATGTTATGTAATAATGCACCGACTCTGGGTAGCTGGGGTCGGGGCGTTACACATATCCCCTGAGAGTGTTGTATCCAAGAGTGCAGCAATGCCCATTTTCGTGTACCAAGATACCCCGAGTCAAGCCCAAAACTCCTTGTAATAGTTTTCACACCTAGGTAAATCTGTGCCAGAGCCTCCTCTACATGCTCATATCCAGACAGGGATGTATTGCTTATAAAATTCACAAAATCTCTACATTACCAAAATTCTTGGAATTTATTCTAAAATAATCCTCAAAGTCTATCTTAGGGTAATGTTTTAAAATCAGATTTTATCTAAATCTATTTACAAGGTTGTTTCTAAACTTCCTATGATACCAACTATAATGACCTGAACCCATTTACCTATAGTCGGCGCATTATTTTAAGACATTATCGTGATTAAAAGTAATCAAGTCCTGAAGGACCAATCAGTTTAGCAGTCTTGGAAAATAGATTACATACATGAACATTACATTACAAATTCAAACATAAAACACAACATAAATAATCCATTTATAATTCCATTATTCCTCTATATTAACCCTACATATCAAACATAATACACTTCCTAGAATCCTGGAAAAAAAAACATAAGAAAGGGGTGATCTCAGATGCTAAGTAAGGGTAAATAATTTAACGGAAGCTATAAACTGTTAGAGAAATATGTGTAATAAAAACAACATCCTTTTAAACATAAACATTAACATAATATGGATAAAATAAATCAAACATTACCATATTAACATGCACATGTATATTCTACAAGTAGAATAATCACATGTAATAATTAATTTCATAATTAGGGAATGCCTAGCACTGGTCATCATTACCACATAGTCAAGGACTAATTCCAAGACTAAAAATAACATTTTTGTCAAGGCCTTGTGCCAAGATACTAATTTGTCTCATGAGACCTACCGATGCATCGAGGGGATATAGAAATCCCCACCCATAACTTACTAAGTACACTGCATTCCTCATATGAAAATGTTGAAACATAACATAAACATTCGTATTAAAACTTGTATAGTAAATGTCAATACATTAACCATAATCCATGAATGGTATAAAAATTGAACAATCACAGTCAAACACATCAAAACTCATTCAATACAATATTGAAGATTGTATTATAATAAATCAACCTCAATCAATAATAATATCTAGTAATGGATGTTGAAATAATTGAAAATGATCAGTAAAACTCTATGAGAGAAATATACCTTTTTGTGATGTCATTTAAATTTCCTCCATTTATAAAGGAAGTAATTTAAAAGATATTTTTGAATCAAAATTTCACATACCACTTTGAAAACATGGACATTAATGAGAAAGGTTTAAAAGAATATATATTTAAAAAATTTAAAATGATGTTTTAGTTAGAGAGTACCTTAAAATAATCATTTTTAAATGTATTTTATGAAACATGGACATGGATAATAAATATTTCCCAGAAAATACTTACTCATAAACAATCTCAGATAATAATGAGATTGGGGAATTAACCATTACCTTGCATTTTTATTTGGTCGAAGGTACGTTTAACCTCCTATATAATGACCATAGTATGTTATTAAATTATACCATAACCATATTAATATTTATTATACAATAAATTATTCATTTATGACTTTATACTACCCATTTAATAATGATTTCCATGTTAAATTAACATTTCGGGTGATAAACGCTTTCTTTGTCGTACGTGTTTTAACTTGTTATTCTTGATCATATCATTTATATAATGATTTAAATAAATCCAGAATATAAAACATGATTTATATATCATATATATTTAGAATATAAATATGTATAATAGATAGATATATGAAATGGATAACACCGTTTATGGAGACGGTAGGTCGTACTTACGCATAAACGATGTTTCTGTTTTCATATCGTATTGAATGGAAGTAAGTGAATAAGTTATATGTAAGTACATATATATATATATATATATATATATCCATTATAATTATTATGTCATATATTACATACTTATTAATACTATATATTTTATAATCATCATTGAATGGTGAATGTGGAAATTAATCTCATTGCGTCGTGGAGACGGTAATCCGTACATACACACGAGTGACAATATCATTTACTTAATGGTTAAAAGGTGTGAAATTTGATGGTATATTAATTTTACATAGAAATTGTCAGAAATTTTCATTATTTATATACATATTACTCATCATTATATCCATCCAAATAACATAGTGTTGAATAATAAATTACACCACGACGTGGAGACGGTAAGTCGCACGTACGCACGCATGGTGACATTATCATTCATAGGATTGATAGAATAATGAATATGGTTTCACCATATTTATAATAACATCAAATTATATATAATTTAATGGATTTATTTTTTTTATATAAATAACAAAGAAAAATAATGTGGAAGAAGAAAAGAACTTTGAAAGAGGTGATAAAATAATTACCTCTTCTTTGGGTGTTTCCTTTTAGTTTGAACAAAAGGGATCCATAGGTTGGCTTTATGATCAAGGGAAGGACTCTAGGATGAATTTATGGATGTTGGAAGGCTATTTGGGCAAGGTTTGGCAAAGAAAAATGGATTTGGAGGTATGATTTTGAGAGAAGGAGAAGTACCCTTTTATAAGAGAGGTGAGGGCCACTTTAGGAAAAGTTTAAAATATTATTTTATTATAAAATAATTTTAGGTTTATAATGGTTCCAAATTGATTTATTTCAAATATAAGGTGGTTATGGGTCTAAATCCTCTTAACAAATAGGTTTTATACAACTTTATGTCACTATAGTAACCTTATCTTTTAGATTTAACTCTTAGTTAAATACTTTAACTTTTAACAGGTCTTCTTGTATTATTATAATAAATGGTTAATAAACTTACTAAGAAAATACAAGAGAACACCAAGTGGTTAATTATTGACATATATATCATTATATAAGTATTTTGGACGAACATTATATTTTTAGTAATATTATATAATTTAATAATATAGTATTTTTAAAAAAATCCATTTATGTAAATTTTGAAACTATTTTGTATTTGGTTTTTTTGAAAGTCATAAAAACATTATTAATTAGAAAAAAATTCATTGAATCAACACTAAAATGTCATATTAACCTATAAAATTATTTTAATTCATCATAAGTCTCAATTTAAATTTATTTTATTATTTATATTATATATTATTTTAATCTTTCATTAATATGGTAATTACTACATCATCATTGTGTCATAACTAAATTTAATTATCTAAGTCTAAAAATTATAATTAAAATACCATGATATAGGAAATCTTTTTATATTTCTAATGAATATTTATAGTCGAGGTTATCTTATGTATAACCCTATATTAAAAATGGTTTAGTTACTAAACATTGAATTTAACAGTTTTAACTCTTCTTTAAATAAAATAATAATAAATGTCATAATCTAATCTAAGTGGACCAAAAAGATCATATTTTATTAGTAAGGTTGGTTCTGGTCAAAATAAAATTATTCAATAGAATTAAGACATGTTTTAGGGTAATTATAATATCAATTTTACCATTAATTACCCTATTTACTTTTAATCGTGGTAAATAAAATTCAAAAGTTACTATTAACAAAAAATTATTTTCATATCATTGAACCAAATTTTACTTACTAATTTTAACTGTGTCTCTCAAGTTTTTTAAATTTAATTCACAGAAGTGGTAGAATTACATTTTATGTAAATTTGCAAATGTGCGTAGAAGGTGGGTAAAAGATGGTTAAAAGTTCAATAAAATTTTATATATCTAATCTTATTATAAAATGAATTCAATGAATTAAATTGGAATTATATTGGTATTATGTATCTATTTTTACTTAAAATAAATTTGAAAAAAATAAATAATTATTTAAATAAAAAAATTCGGTTTTAAACAATAACGCAGTGTTTTTCACTATTCATCAAAAATTGAAAGTTTTCAGAAAAATACCAAAAATTCACCCTAAGATAATTTTGACATTAAAAATTAAAAAATAAATACTATTTTACCAAATTCAAAACATATAAGTTAAATTAATTAATTTAAAATTAATTCCCGTTGTCAAGACCAAAAAAATGGGTTTTTAAAAAGTAAAAACTATCAAAAGATTGATGTGTGTTTATGTCAAATTTAAATGTGAAATTACTTATAATGATCTACATTGTATTAAATGATAAAAATATAATCTAATTATACTTCAAACCATTCAAATTCATAATTTAACACTATAAATTATTTCGATTAAAAAATTTGTTTTCAATTAAAATTTAGTATTTTTCACTACTCATCAAAATATGAAAGTTATCAGAAAAGTACCAAACATTTATCCAAACTAAATTTTTATGAACCAATTATAAATAAGAATTTAATTTCATTAAATTTAATATATAAAAGTTTCAAATATTGGTTTTAAAGAGGGTTCTCCATTAAAAGGCGGTAAAATTGCATTTTTGAAAAATACTTCTTTTATCTAAAAAATGAATTTGTTCTTATATTATGTCTAATAAACACATAATATAGATTCTAAAATTATATAGAGTATATAAAATTCAAAATTCAATTTATACTATTCATAATTACTTTTTGAACGGCTAGTTTCGTAAGTTGTGGTGCGCTCGAACTCGGTGTTGCATGTAGCACAAGCTATTGAATTACTTTAAAGAGATAACGTACAAGGAAATACTGGAGTGTTACAGGTTGCCTTGCCTAAAACCATGAGTGGACTTGAAGAAGCTGTAGGATTTTTCCATGAATGAGATCGACATCCATGCTGAGTTGAAACATCTAAAGACCATATCAACAATCTAGGGGGAACCCATGCCTACCATCATTTTATTAATGAAACCCCACTCCATATGGTCATATGTTTTATTCATGACTATCTTGATGACCATGAGTTTTGTGATGAATATCTATTATCATTTCTTAGGAAAGATAAATGGAACATTTTATGGAAAGACCCTTCACAAATCCATGCTGCTCTATGGAGATCCACTTTATAAGTTGGGCATACAGTCTCCCATTGATAATGCTTTCTAGGATTTTGTAAGGGAAGTTTCATAGACTCACTGGTCTGTAATGAGACATCGAGGAGGGATTCCAATTTTTAGGAAGGTGCACTATTGTTGTAGTGCATGCAACCTGCAGAAAATTACCTCCCCTGAAGTAGTCTTGGATGGCCGAAACAATATCCGCTTTCACCACCTCCCATGAGGCCCTATAAAAGGAGCCCAAGAACCCATCTGGTCCTGGGGCACTATCAGGATGGACATTTATCATGGTGTTAAAGACTTCCTTTTCATCAGGTATAGAACTCATCTTCTCATTGTTCTGATCAGAAAAACTTCTAGGAATAACCTTTAAGATCTCATTGTTCCTTACTGTATACCCGTTTGACATCCGGGAATAAGGGTCGGCTAGAAGATCTTTGAAGTAATCATGATCCTAGTCCCCTACAATGTCTCTATCATCAGTATATGATTCATCAACCAAAATAAAGTTTGGTTTGATAAGCCTCCTTCTCTCCTTGATGCAGGAGTGGAAAAAATGTCATGTTCTTATCACCATATCTAATCCATTTAATTATTGAAGATTCCCTTTACATGAATTCTTGGGATAGGAGCAGCTCCACCACTATATCCTTCTTAACTGAGAGATCCTTGAAAATGTGGTTATCCCATGCATGTTCCTACCGTAGCTCAAGGCTATCCACCTCCTGCATGGCGTTGATGATGGAACTATCATTGGAGGGGATTCCTTTCTCCCACAATTGGAGGTAGATCTTTAGATGCCTTAATTTATCATGCAAGTCAACCCACGTATGGCCATGTATTGGGGTATCCAAAATTTCCCGAACCAATTCTTGGTACCCCAGGAAGTGAACCCACTATTGGTAGAAATGGAACCGCTCCTGGTGTTCCTTCCTGGATGAAATTGAACCCAAAAGGGGTGAGTTTTCAGTAATTCTACGAGCCAAATGACTTACCTTGGTGTTAGAGAACGTGGTAGTAGCATGAATCTTGGCTAGGAATATTTCCAAACGACTCCACTAATGATGATGACCCCTTCAGTTGTTGCACCAGGTCAAGCAGTCCCCTAGTAATCTGATATCACAAAATCCTTTCCCAGCCATAAACTGAGTGAATTCCATGCTGGCCTTCTGTTAAAAAGGGCCTTATACATTCCTTTCCTCCGGGTTAGACACAATGTTGAAATCCCCTCCAACAAACCAGGGTGGTTTTGGGATCAAAGGCATTTGATTCGCTCCATAAAGTATCCCTTTGGTGAGGGTCACATCTTTTATAAATAGTGAACATGAAGATAAAAAGGTCACATTTGGTCACTTTGGTGGTGTTGAATTGGTTCCTAGACTGTACCAACTCCACGGAGTAGTTTTGATGCCAGAATATCCAAATGTTCCTTTTAGAGGGGTTATCATACATGAAACCATACAATTTGAACCTCCAAGATAACTCCCTAATTTTAGAAATATTCTGATTATGTTTGAGAATGGTGAAAATGGAGACCTTGTGCCTTCTGATTTCATTTGCGATAAAATGCAACTTAACCTGGGCACCAAGTCCACTGTCTTTCCATATAAGAACAAAAATCATTGAAATTAAAGGGTTTTTGCATTGGCACTAAAGTTCCTGGCCTTCAAGAAATGGGAGGATGATCTCTCCTTTAGGATTCTTGATTTTGAATGCGTACATACACCATCTTGTGTGGACACCTTCATTCTAGGGGAGATGCAGATCTGAGGGTACAGGAAGTGGAAAAGCACTAAACTGAGAGGACATGTGGTGGAGTACACTCTAGACTCCTGGGACATTGGGTAAGCTCCTTCAGTTTGTGATGTAACCTATGGATAGATAAAGTTGGACCTTCCTGCTCAGAGGACCGTTCCTCTATAGAGGTACATCCCGATAAATTAGAGAGGAAGCATAATGTGAAATCAGGTAGGGGTTTCAGGTTCAAGAGGCCAAACAACATAGATATTAAGCCATGCAATCACTTCTCCATACTCAACTCCTTAGTGAGCAAGGTGAACAGTATGTGAGGGACAACAAGGACAGCCTGTGGAAACTGAACACCTACTGGAGTGGAGAGAACAACGCCCGAAATAATGATCATAGATTTTTCTTTCGCAAGGGAAGAATACTCAGGAACCAAGGATAGAGAGGATGCAGGTGCCTTAACTGGTGCGGAACCAAGATCCGTGTCTTCCATTTAGGTGTTTTAAGAGGATAAAGGCTCGAAAAAATCGATGTCAAATCCTTGGGTATCATATTCTAGGGGGGACGACACAAATCCCCCTTCCGTCGTCTTCTAAAAACCTTAAGGGACTACCTGTTGGCTATAAAAGCTGAGAAATATGAGAGGAAGAAAATTGAAGAGAAATAAAATTGGCACACAACACAAAGGAGCTTTCAAGATTTGTATTCCACAATGATTTCAGACTGTAATTACATCAATTTATATACCCACAACATTAAATGCAGAGCATTTATGTTGGTACAAAGAAAGACCAAAACATTAAATGTAGAGCATTTATGAAAGTACAAAGAAAGAACAAAACATTAAATACAGAGAATTTATGATAGTAAAAAGAAAGACCAGAATATTAAATGCGGAACATTAAATTAATTAAAAGAAAAATAAATTGAGGTGTACGCATAAAAAAATATGCATGTAATAAATAACGCAAAATGAAACAATGCGGACAGCTCTGACCTATGATTTTGTTTGCAATTCCAACACTACCCTTCAAACCAAAACTGTATTCATTCCGAGTATCATTTTGAGTTTTTTTGAATACATATGTTGGTAATGCCTTTGTGAAAATATCATCCACCAGTTCCATAGTATGAAAATATTCCAATTTTATCATTTTATGCTTCACATGATCTCTTCAAAAATGGAATCGGGTATCAATATGTTTTCTTCTTCCATGCTGCACTGGATTTTTGGAAAGTTCAATTGCTGACATGTTATCCACATATATCACTGTGGATCCATCCTATAGATTCTTCATCTCCTTCATCAGATTTCTCATCCAGATTCCTCCACAAACAGTGGATGATGCCGCCATGTACTCTACTTTACATGTGGAGTTTTTCTCTATGGAACATATTTCTTCTTCTATAGCCATTCTCCAAAATTATTCCCTTGTGGATTCCTGAAACATCAGAGGCTCATGATCTGCATACAGGCAAACAATATTTACCTCTTCAGTTTTCTCATAAATTTCGCTTAAGATTTTCATTTTTATGGGCGCCATGGGCGAGGATGAGCTTTCCAAATTTTGACTTGACAGAGTCCTTTCAGGTGTGATGGAATGTCCTCTGGGACTCCTGTGCACTAACGATGTGCTCGGGGAAGGTGTTGCTGGAGTTTTCTTCTGATGATCATGCCTTTCTTCAGGATATTCTATTTCTACTAGAATTTCTTTGTTTGGTTCTTCTTCATTCCATTTCCAAGATTCTTCTTCACTACAGACCACATCTCTACTCACCACTAATTTATTAGTTAGTGGATTATAGAGCTTATAGGCTTTATACTCTTCAATATATCCAATGAAGATGCACTTTTCACCACAATAATCAAGCTTCTATATTCTCGCTTCTGGAACTTGAGTGTAGGAAACACACCCGAAGATTATTAGGGGTGCTACTCTTGGTTTGTAGCCACTCCATTCCTCTTGTAGTGTCAAGTTTCTGACGCTCTTGGTTGGGCACCGATTGAGAAGATAGGCAGTACATGCCACTGCTTCTGCCTAGAAGTTCTTTAGAAAACCTTTCTCCTTCAGCATGGTCCTCATCATGTCAAGGATGGTGCAATTCTTCCTTTCTACAATGCCATTCTGTTGTGGCGTGTAAGCAGTAGTATATTGTTGCTTAATGCCTTATTACCTGCAATAATCTTTAAATGAATTTGAAGTGTATTTTCCACCTCTTTCAGATATGAGAACTTTGATTCTATAACCACATTCAACTTCAACACAAGCATTGAACATTTTAAAGATAAAAAATGCAGAAGATTTTTCTTTGACGCAATACACCTAGAGTTTTCTGCTAAAATCATCAATGAAGGTAATAAAATACATATTACCTCTAAGCGAGGGTGTTTCAAGCGGTCCTTAGATATCATTCTGAACTAATTGAAGAAGTTCATTTTCTCTTCTAGACACTCCACTTGGAAAGGAGTTCCTTTGTTGCTTGCCGAGTGTACACGCCTCACACACATGATTTGAAACTTTAATCATCAGCAATCCACGCACCGTGCTTGACGTGGATAGAAGTTTAAGTCCACTAAAATGCAGATGTCCAAAGCGCATATGCCATTTTCATGATTCATTATTCATGATTCCCAAGAGACACTCCTCAACCTTTGCGTTGATATGCAGTGGAAACATGCGATTCTTCACCATTTGGACATGAGCAACATGTCTCTTGTGAGCATCCCTTATAGACAAAGAGGAATTCTCCATGTGTATAACATACCACTTCTCAAGGAGTTGGCTGAGACTAATGATATTGTATTTCATGTTTGGTGCATAATACACATTAGACATGTAATTTGGATCACCATTCTTCTGATAAATTTTGATTTTACCTTTGCCAATCATGGGTACCTTTGATGAGTCGTCAAAGCTCATGTCACCATGAACTTCTTCTGTGATTTCCTCGAACAATTATTTGTTACCACTCATGTGGTTGCTTGCACCTGTGTCGAGATACCACACATCAGGGCGTTCACATGCCTTTTCTTGTGCGAGGAAAAGTGTGGAACCTTCTTCTTCATGATGAGTTGCTTCAGCATAGTTGGATCATTCATCATGATCCACTTTGCTCCAACAATCAGAGGCATAATGGAAAAATTTCTTACAGTTGTGGCATTGATTGTTCTTTTCATTTCTACAACCATGTGTGAATCGTCCTCCACCATTCCCTCTTCCACAAAAGCTGGTAGTATTTTTTTGCTTTTGTTGATGGCTTGGATAATTTCCATGCCCTCCTCCTCTTGCACAATGACTGCCTCGTTGCGTGTGGCCATTCTTTTTTTTCTTGTAGAGTCAACTTGGACTCTAAGTCATGCTTTATTGTTGAACCGACATTATTTTGCATCTGTTGCTCATGAAATTGCAATGACCCCATTAGTTCTTCAATGGACAGTTTCTCTAAATATTTTGATTCTTTGATTTCTACAACCACATTCTCAAACTTGGTTGTGATAGATCGAAGTGATTTTTCAATAACTAGAATGTCCTGCACTTTTTCACCATTCCTTTTCAAATTGTTAACTATAACAATTAATCTTGAAAAATAATTGGAGATACTCTCACCTTCTTTCATGCGCGCTGCTTCAAACTCCACTCTTAAAGTTTGAAGACATACCCACTACACTCGATCAACACATTTGAAGATGGTGGAAAGGGTATCCCAAGATTTCTTGCTTGATGTTTCTTCGGCAATCTTTTCGAACATTGATTCGTCCAACCCTTGATAGAGGAGGAACACCACCTTGTTGTCTTTATTTCTTTGATTTTTGAGGCCCGTCTTTTCTTCATTTATGAAGGCGGCTTCTTCCTCCATAGAGGGTACAACATACCCATCGGTGATGATATCCCATAATTCTTGTGACCCGAATAACGCCTTCATTTGGATGCACCATCTTTCATAGTTTTCCTTATACATCTTCGGAACTTGTGGCTGGATTGCGACCATCTTTAAAAAAAGTGGAGGATCTTGGTAACCGGCCTTTGATACCAGTTTGTTGGTTATTCAAGCTGAGAAATATGAGAGGAAGAAAATTGAAGAGGAATAAAATTGGCACACAACACAAGAGATCTTTCAATATTTGTATTTCAAAATGATTTCACACTGCAATTACATCAATTTATAGACCCACAACATTAAATGGAGAGTATTTATGTCGGTACAAAGAGTGACCAAAACACTAAATGCAGAGCATTTATGACGGTACAAAGAAAGACCAAAACATTAAATACGAAACATTAAATTCATTCAAAGAAAAATAAATGGATGCGGACCCATAAAAAAATGTGCATGTAATAAATAATTCCAAAGGAAACAATACGGGCATCTTTGACCCATTGTTTTGTTTGAAATTCCAAGAGTGCCACCGGAGTAGGTAGTGGGAGAAAACCTAGGGAAAACCGGGTAAGAAAGTTCTAGATTCTAGCAGAAAAGAATCATCTTTTCTGGTGGGGTTAAAGAAGTTTCTAACTCCACACAAATCTGAGCCACTTAAACATCCTTGCAGCTGGATGTTCTTCCATATTTGCACAGAAAGACCCCACTAGCATCACCGATCATCATGAGAAAACCATCATTCTGAAACGGCAGTGGAAGCCCCAGGAGGTGGACATCCAGGGACCAGCAGAAAAGACTGTAAATCCATCGTCCAAAAACACGAGGAACTCTACACCATACCTACAAGAAGTCTTCTTCTGAGGCCATAACAAGGCAGAAGGAGGTCTGGTGAACTGGTGCCTGTAAAAGAGGATGAAGCACTGGAACACCACCAGAGGAGGTTTCACAGACCCAAACCAAGCTACCAAGGTCCAATTAAGGCATGTCTCTGCCCCAGAAAAGGAGGACACCGGGAAGCTCATGGAGAGGCAACCACCATCGCGGGAGACATTCAAGGCCAAGACGCACACCTCTCGGAAGCATGGGCGGGGAGAACCAAAGATCGAGATAAAAAGGGATTCTTTGAACGAACCAGTCCTAGGGCTGTAGGAGAGGAGAATTTGGCCACTAGAGGAGGCAACAAGGTCTTTTGAACTGCGGCCGAGAGCTGAGTAGGGTGCGACGATTGAGGGGAAACAGCAGGTGAGGTGCCTGGGGGCTTGGGGATCACCTGAACTAGAGGGGAGTTTGCAGCCGAGCCCAGATCCAAGACTGAACAGATGAGGTAAGCATCCGGCAAGTGAGCAGAAGAGACTCCAATTGTCCTAAAAATTTAAAAACTCAATGGCATAGGGGGTGCGGTCTCATGGGGGGATGAGGGGGAGAAATCCTTCCACTCATTTTTTTCTCTAGATTAAGGTTATTATTTCCCTAAACACTTCCCCATATGATAGAAATCACACTTACACATTATTTCAAATGAATACTAAATAAATTACAAATTGTGCAAGTCATACCATGTGTTGAACCAATTTATACCAGTTATTATAATAAACTTGTTGTGCCACTTTTTAAAATAAATTCACCTCTTGTTCATAAGAATTATCTACTTTATATATAAGGCTAATCAGACTTTGAATATGTAATATAATATCCCTATATATTATATTGGCTCTAAAACCTCTTCAATTACATGTCAAGATCTATAACACATAAGTTTCTTTATTAACACTTTCAATTCTAGATTTAGAAATACACCACTTTAATTTTCTATATTGGACTTTAATATTAATTGGAATTTCTATTGAAACAACACATATACACAAATTGGGATTTGATTATACATTTATTTTATAATTTATTCATCCCATAGATCATATCTCCCCCTTCAACTTACAAGATTATGACAATAGTTATAGTAAATATATTCATATGTATAGGGGTACTTCTAAAACAACCTCAAGTATTTGAATGTTTTAGTTTATCGTGAGACCAATTCAATAATTGGGAATTAATCTTAAAATTATTTATGAAACTATAAAATGTATTCATGCCAAGTTATCATGGGATACAATTTTAGGGAAATCCCTATGGTATAAGTTCGTCAGGAGAAAAAATGGGGACTCCCCTATCTCTTGGTCTAAGGTCCATAATAGGTTATCATATGTGGAATACCATGAAAAGTACCATCAAAATTATTTATTAATGTTATCACTGGATTATCAGTAAAGGAGAGATTAATTAATGTAAATATAATGGGGTGGGGTCCCCTCTCTTCTTATTAGGGTTCCTTGACCTATAATATCTCCTAAAATAAACATTTCTCTATCCTTTATTCATTGAGGTGGTCCTCGATGATGCTCAAGACAATGTTTATAGAAGTATTTAGATCATTAAAGAACCATGGTTTTTTATTTTTACACCCTACCCTATGGAACACTTTATAAACTATGATTTTCAAGGATTCATTCATGTTTAACACAACTCTTCCATTTGGGCAAGTAAGTCATCAAAAACAATCTATCACAGTGAAACATAATTTTCTAGTGTAGTTCATCAAAAACAAAGTCAAGTTCACTAATTATTAGGTTTAAAAGAAATTAATCATTAATTAATCTATATAATGGTGTTTTTATAATGGAAATACCAAATTGGAACTTCATTTTTTTCATTAAATGTGATTGGTATACCCTCATCTAGAATAGTCTTGTGAGCTTATCGAGTGCTAATGATTGGTATAATTCCATGGACCTATTCTTGCATTCAATTATTTCTCAAAATTAATGTCACACACGTGACTTTTTTATATATTAATATTTCATTTAATTTCCATTCCTGATTTTTTTGGGGGGGTTTACCACTTATTTTGGTGAAAATGGTGGGTTTTGAAAATTTGGGCCAAACCGCGAGCCGAATTCCAGATTTAAACACTAATTTTGTTTCTTCTATAACTCCTTCAATTTTTACTATTTTAAACCCATTCCACTTCCCAATTGGAATAAACTGATATATTAAAACCACCATATCCCTTTGGACCACATATAAATCCAAAACCATGATGGATTTGAGTTTTTGATTTAGGTAATGGGCCTGCCCGTAGGCCCATTTCCTGCTTTAAAATTGTTTTTTAAAATTTTCATATCTCATTCATTCTTTACTTTTTTCCCGTTATTCCACCTCCCTCTCAATGACAATACCCCTAGGATTGCCCCCATTATCGGTTTCGCAATTTTGGAGCTCAGGAGAGCCGCGAAGTAGGGCAATATATCATACTCTTTCTCAAATCGACCAGATTTGACGAGGTAAAATGAATCTTTCATAACTCCTTCAATTTTCATCATTTTTTCCCCATTTCAGTTCCCACATGACCTAATATTACTCCTTCGAACCTCCATACCATTTTTGGGTACTTGGAGATTCATATTTGGGTGGATTGGGGCCGATTTCTTCAAGATATTTCAAGTAAGGGAACTCCTTCTTGGTTCCCTCCATCCTCTTTTTGTTTTATTTCCTATTTCTTGAAGTTCCTCATGTCCAGAAGTTGGGGTTTTATACTAAGGTCTGATTTGGTATCTTTTAGGTTAATTTTTGGTGGTCTAGGTCTGGATTTATATTCCTTGTGGTGCCGGGTTGGTGCGGTTGATGTTACGCACCTTATTTTGAGGGTTTCGTCATAAAAGGTAGGTGATTCCATGTGTAAACATTTCTAGATGAGTTAGTTTGCTTGAATTACTTATTATTAATGTTCCTAATATGCTGTTTGTGGTGCGTGAACTGTTTATGTTGGATTTAGTAAAGAATTTGTTTTTATAGTTTCATTCTAGCTTAAAATTTGGTGTTTTCATTTGCAACCCTTTGGGTATTGTCTGGGATTGTTTTATAACATATGAATTTTGTTTAATAAATCTTGTTTGGGATGAAAATTATGATTTGGTGGGGTATTGGTGTGCCACTAGGTCTTAAAGATGTTTTTTAAGGGTTTTAGGTGTAAAACTTTATTTTACTTCCTGAAAGTGATTTTGAAAACGTGTGCGTTTCATGTGGATCTTTTGTACTATTGGTTGAGGTGTTTGTATCACACATGGGAGTTGTTTAATAAATGTTTTTGGGGATTCCAATTCTGTTTTGAATTTGTATTGGTGTGATTTTGGCCTTGAAATATGGTTTTGAAATGGGTTTTATTTGAAAAGCTTTGGTGCACTATTTAGAATTGTTTCATGAAAGTTTTTAGTGGTTTAATGATTTATGTAAGAGGTGAAACCATATCGGAAAACTATTTTGGATTGTTTATACTTTCAAATGAACCATTTTAGATGTGAATAGTTCTGTTATGTGATGTTTATCATATTTTTAGGGACTTCATAAAATTGTTAAAGGATGTGTTGGATTGTGGATGTTATGAAAAAAAAGTGTTGTGGGCTATTTTGGTGTGAGTTTCATTTCAAAATGAATTTTAATGAAATGTAAAATTTCTGACTTGTGTGATGTGCATGGGGCTGTTTGGATAATGTGTGATGTGGAAGTGATATTCTCATGTGAAAAGTATATTTCTTGGCTTGTTGAACTTGTTTGAGCACAAAGGGAAAACCTGGGTATCTAGGTGGGTGGACGTGTACTAGTATGCTAGTGAATCCGTGGGGTTTGGCCTCAGTTTCACTTAGCAGGATTGACACTTAAAACTCTAACTAAACTATGATGATTATGATTGGGGACCACTAGGTTATGGGTATGTTCCCTACTAGTGGCTCGTGCACGAGAACGGATAATTTTTGTGGTTACTCTCACCGAGATACGAGGTACCTGGGACCCACAGCTAGCTAGTGCCTAGGGGTTATTTCCTATTGCTTGTGCTCATTAGATCCTTTATACTTACCGTCGGCATACGGTATATTGGGCTGGAAAATTCAGTAGCTTTTGAATTTATTTTAAAAGTGTTGATTCTTTAAATTAGCCCACTTGAAAACTGTTTTTTTTTAAGTTGCATCTTTTAGAAATTGTAACTAGAAATTACATGTTTTTGAAAACTTGCATGCTTTTCGTCTTTGAATGTTTATCACATGGAATCTCTTAGTGGTGGTATCCTACTGGGCATTGGCTCACACCCTACTTACACATTTGGGTGTAAGTAGACTTGGTTATTTTTTTTTTGTCGCAGGTTGGGTACAATTTTTTTTGTTCCAGTGGTTCGGGTTTCTAGCAGGTCCTTGGTGGTGAAGTCTTGTGGAGGTGGCTTGAGGGAGTTTCCCCATGCCATGAGGGTTCTTGGGCTGTTTCATTTTTGTTTTGTACCTTTGGTATAGTCTTTTTGAATTATTTTAAGTATGTAATTCAGTTCTGAATTTATGTAAAAGATTGTTTGGTTTGAAAAATCCAGATTCGTTTTATTGGATTCTTTTGTTGTTTTAAGTTTATAAAATCGGGTAAATCGTTCCCAATTCTCATTTTATGATACCCGGGCACTTGTGCCAGCCCGTGGGGATCGGGAACGCCCTTCGGGTCATGTCACGTGCTGGGTTTGGTGCCGGTTTTGGTGGTGACCAGATTCGGTTCGTGACAAAATGGTATCAAAGGAGGTTCGATCCATTGGAGTCATGTTATTTGGGAAATAGTCAGGATAGTCTAGAGTTATGATTTTTGGGACATGTAATTCTGGTTATGGGTAGTGTGCTTGATGACCACACCTCATTTCAGGATTCAAGTCACCAGGGGAAGTTGGGATTAGTCTATGTTTTTTTGGTTTTCTTGGTTTGATGATGATTAGGGGAAATGAAAAGAGAGTTGGGTTAATGGTCTCAATGAGCTCGCAGGGTCTGGCAAGCCAAGTGGAGCCTGGGATATTCCCTAGAATACTCTCTGTGACAGTGAAGTGATTGGAATATGGCTGCCAACCATATGTCCAAGTCACCCACTGAAACTAGTTTCCTCTCGCATTTTCTGGTGTTCTTTAGTTTTGAAATCTTGGAACTTTGGTTTTAAAGTGACTTGGTTTTAGGAAGTGTAATGTTTTCGTGAAATTATTTTCAAATAAATATGAAATGTTTTGATTTATGAAATGGTGGAACTGAATATTCAGAATTATTTTGAAATGGAAAATTGTGTTCTTACACCTCTTTTGAAAGCAGAAACTATATTGAAGTTGGTTTTGAAAAAGTGTTCCCATTAGAGTTTTCTAAACTATTAAAAGTTTTTTTTTATGGGATGAGATGTTTTGAAATTGATGTAAATAAATTGAATGTGAGTTTTCATTGGAGCGATTGTGCCTTTCTGAAAAGTTTTTTTAATGCGGTAATTTGGGTTCGACCTCCTGGTTAGCGGTTTTGATAAGAATGATGTGTTGGTTGACCGTTTTGGTTTTGAAAAGTGGAAAGAATCAGTGCATTGACCTTTGGTATTTCCATGAGTGGCCACATGCATGGGGTTATATGGGATGATATATGGTTGATGGCATGACTGGATGAGTGCCAGGACGAACATGAGGAGGGTGCCTGGTGTGGCATAGAAACATGCATGTGTGAGGCCCATGGGGTACCATTGGTGGATACGCTCACCGCTGAACCGTTTTTTTTCAGAAATGGTTTTAAAGAAAAACATGTTTTCTTGATGAATAGTTTGGGATGGTTTTTATTATGGCTTTTTGAAAATGTTGATGTTGTGGGATGTTTTGAGTCCAAGAACCCCTCCTTTTCGAACTATTTTTCTTTTGGGTTGTGTTTGGTTGGAAAGCTGGGTAAAAGGTCCGGTTAGTAGTCTTCTATGATATATGTTTCAGGACACCATTAAGATGGTTCCATTAACGAGTTTGGATCTATTTTGTGGTATGTTTTTACCAATGGACCAGCTTGGTTGGGTCCTTGGGTTCTCTCTTTGGATAAGGTACGCCCCATTAAGATTTAGTGCACAACTGAAGTGCAATGCAGATTGTTTCACCATTAGAAAAATCCTCCAGTTGATCAATGTAAGGAATATTTTCTTGAGATTTGTGGAATGAGTCTACACCATTTACTTTCTTGGTTTTTTTTGGATCCTCTTGTTGCGTAAGAGTGCTCGTGGATGGTTGAAAGAGACCTTAGTTTCTTAAGCTACCTAATTCGTCGAAGGTGAAAGTTGTCTGGGGTTGTCAGTATGGATAGTTTATAAGAGGTCCTCTAAGTCCTTCATAGTCTCTTCGTAGAAGGTGTTTATGTTAAACTACCAGTGTGGGAAATCTGGACATGAGAGGCTGTTATGGACACTTTCTGGAATGCTGTGATATTTGGTGATATTGTATAAGGCCCCCCTCCTTGTATTATTTCTCTCAGTCGCTTTGGACTTGTTCGGTGACGTGATGTGATGTCACGTGCTCGTTTGATTGTAAAGGTGAAGTTGTACAATATTATGTGAGTCTATTTTTTTCAAAACTGTTTTTACTTTTGGGAGATCTCGGCATCCTCTATTTTAGAGGAAGGTGCTTATATGTTTCCTTTATTTCTGTTGTTTCTCACCCGAAGAAGCAGGGTGTGATGTGAGTGTATCCTCTAAACCCTTATTTCAGTGAATTTAAAAGTTAGGGTAAAGTGAGTTTTGGAGTGTGTTATGTCTGGGTGAACCCATCTCAGATTGAGTGTAGTTGTTTTTAGCATCAGAAGAAGAAATTCTATTTGGGGGTTTCCAAATCCTAACTGCGAGGCCGAAGATGCTTCAATCATTCTAGCTCCAGCCATAGGTCCCGGAGAGAAGCTGGCACGTAGTCAAAGGAAATCCCATGGTAGTTTTTAACCTTGAACAAAGAACTGTTCTTAGTATGAGAGATGGGAATAGTTTAAAAATTTGGTGTTTTCATCTTTCTTCTTTTGTTCCCATTTGGTGGAAAGAGGTGGAGTGCCTCATCCCCATGTTATCTCCCAATGACTTTCTTTTCCCCTTTGGTTTCCTTTCGGTTCAAGGGAATGGTTTTAGATATTTCTAGACATGTTGAGTGAACACTTATTAGTAAACATTCCCTATAAAACCATGTAGGTATAAGGATCCAAATGGTTAGAACATAGTTTCCCAAACCGTGCGGGCTAACCGTGTTGTCGCCCCAACTCTTTAAGTTTTGGGGTTTTTATATGCTGGCCCATATTGGTCAGTTAAGATGGATGGTTCTTATGGTGGGGAGAACCACTATGAGTCTCACGTATATTATTTTGAAAATGCCTAATGGGATTCTACCCCTTGTACTGGGGAGTTTGTTCGGGGCTCCCCTGTTAGTGTCTTGATTCTTTCTTGAAAAAAAAAATCTAAGTTGTCTCTTATGGTTGGGGAGCCCATTTGTGTATCCTTGTACCAGTAACTCACTTTTGTACTTGGTCTTGGATTGGATGTGGGAAGTCTCGTTCGGAGCTATATAACCACAAACATCTTCCTTGAGTAAACGTTGGGATTGGAGATTTCCCAATGGTTTAGTTATATCAAGGTAAGTGTAACCTTGTTCGATATTCTTGTTTGTTTGGGTAAATTTCTTGAGCCTTGTTCAGATAGTGTTTGAGGAGTTTTATTTTAGGAAGAAAAAAAAATCCTGAATGTGCTTGATAATTTCAGTAATGAGGTGTATGTTTTGGTTGTGGAGTATTCCTTCCTTAATTGATCACTGGAGGTGTTTTGGCCTTTGGGGGCAAAGCTTAGAAAATGAGTCCTTTTTTTTTGCCTGTCGGTTGGGTTTGGTGTTTTTTTTTGTCCTTGATGTGGCTTTCCGAGGGCGGAAAGTTTTATGGTGGGGAGAATTGTCACACACGTGACTTTTTTATATATTAATATTTCATTTAATTTCCATTCCTGATTTTTTTGGGGGGGTTTACCACTCATTTTGGTGAAAATGGTGGGTTTTGAAAATTTGGGCCAAACCGCGAGCCGAATTCCAGATTTAAACACTAATTTTTTTTCTTCTATAACTCCTTCAATTTTTACTGTTTTAAACCCATTCCACTTCCCAATTGGAATAAACTGATATATTAAAACCACCATATCCCTTTGGACCACATATAAATCCAAAACCATGATGGATTTGAGTTTTTGATTTAGGTAATGGGCCTGCCCGTAGGCCCATTTCCTGCTTTAAAATTGTTTTTTAAAATTTTCATATCTCATTCATTCTTTACTTTTTTCCCGTTATTCCACCTCCCTCTCAAAGCCAATACCCCTAGGATTGCCCCCATTATCGGTTTCGCAATTTTGGAGCTCAGGAGAGCCGCGAAGTAGGGCAATATATCATACTCTTTCTCAAATCGACCAGATTTGACGAGGTAAAATGAATCTTTCATAACTCCTTCAATTTTCATCATTTTTTCCCCATTTCAGTTCCCACATGACCTAATATTACTCCTTCGAACCTCCATACCATTTTTGGGTACTTGGAGATTCATATTTGGGTGGATTGGGGCCGATTTCTTCAAGATATTTCAAGTAAGGGAACTCCTTCTTGGTTCCCTCCATCCTCTTTTTGTTTTATTTCCTATTTCTTGAAGTTCCTCATGTCCAGAAGTTGGGGTTTTATACTAAGGTCTGATTTGGTATCTTTTAGGTTAATTTTTGGTGGTCTAGGTCTGGATTTATATTCCTTGTGGTGCCGGGTTGGTGCGGTTGATGTTACGCACCTTATTTTGAGGGTTTCGTCATAAAAGGTAGGTGATTCCATGTGTAAACATTTCTAGATGAGTTAGTTTGCTTGAATTACTTATTATTAATGTTCCTAATATGCTGTTTGTGGTGCGTGAACTGTTTATGTTGGATTTAGTAAAGAATTTGTTTTTATAGTTTCATTCTAGCTTAAAATTTGGTGTTTTCATTTGCAACCCTTTGGGTATTGTTTGGGATTGTTTTATAACATATGAATTTTGTTTAATAAATCTTGTTTGGGATGAAAATTATGATTTGGTGGGGTATTGGTGTGCCACTAGGTCTTAAAGATGTTTTTTAAGGGTTTTAGGTGTAAAACTTTATTTTACTTCTTGAAAGTGATTTTGAAAACGTGTGCGTTTCATGTGGATCTTTTGTACTATTGGTTGAGGTGTTTGTATCACACATGGGAGTTGTTTAATAAATGTTTTTGGGGATTCCAATTCTGTTTTGAATTTGTATTGGTGTGATTTTGGCCTTGAAATATGGTTTTGAAATGGGTTTTATTTGAAAAGCTTTGGTGCACTATTTAGAATTGTTTCATGAAAGTTTTTAGTGGTTTAATGATTTATGTAAGAGGTGAAACCATATCGGAAAACTATTTTGGATTGTTTATACTTTCAAATGAACCATTTTAGATGTGAATAGTTCTGTTATGTGATGTTTATCATATTTTTAGGGACTTCATAAAATTGTTAAAGGATGTGTTGGATTGTGGATGTTATGAAAAAAAGTGTTGTGGGCTATTTTGGTGTGAGTTTCATTTCAAAATGAATTTTAATGAAATGTAAAATTTCTGACTTGTGTGATGTGCATGGGGATGTTTGGATAATGTGTGATGTGGAAGTGATATTCTCATGTGAAAAGTATATTTCTTGGCTTGTTGAACTTGTTTGAGCACAAAGGGAAAACCTGGGTATCTAGGTGGGTGGACGTGTACTAGTATGCTAGTGAATCCGTGGGGTTTGGCCTCAGTTTCACTTAGCAGGATTGACACTTACAACTCTAACTAAACTATGATGATTATGATTGGGGACCACTAGGTTATGGGTATGTTCCCTACTAGTGGCTCGTGCACGAGAACAGATAATTTTTGTGGTTACTCTCACCGAGATACGAGGTACCTGGGACCCACAGCTAGCTAGTGCCTAGGGGTTATTTCCTATTGCTTGTGCTCATTAGATCCTTTATACTTACCGTCGGCATACGGTATATTGGGCTGGAAAATTCAGTAGCTTTTGAATTTATTTTAAAAGTGTTGATTCTTTAAATTAGCCCACTTGAAAACTGTTTTTTTTAAGTTGCATCTTTTAGAAATTGTAACTAGAAATTACATGTTTTTGAAAACTTGCATGCTTTTCGTCTTTGAATGTTTATCACATGGAATCTCTTAGTGGTGGTATCCTACTGGGCATTGGCTCACACCCTACTTACACATTTGGGTGTAAGTAGACTTGGTTATTTTTTTTTTTGTCGCAGGTTGGGTACAATTTTTTTTGTTCTAGTGGTTCGGGTTTCTAGCAGGTCCTTGGTGGTGAAGTCTTGTGGAGGTGGCTTGAGGGAGTTTCCCCATGCCATGAGGGTTCTTGGGCTGTTTCATTTTTGTTTTGTACCTTTGGTATAGTCTTTTTGAATTATTTTAAGTATGTAATTCAGTTCTGAATTTATGTAAAAGATTGTTTGGTTTGAAAAATCCAGATTCGTTTTATTGGATTCTTTTGTTGTTTTAAGTTTATAAAATCGGGTAAATCGTTCCCAATTCTCATTTTATGATACCCGGGCACTTGTGCCAGCCCGTGGGGATCGGGAACGCCCTTCGGGTCATGTCACGTGCTGGGTTTGGTGCCGGTTTTGGTGGTGACCAGATTCGGTTCGTGACAATTAAAGTGTGATTTTGGACCCCTAGAGATGAAGTGTTCTTATTTTGGTAGGTTTTTAGGTGTTATGGTAGGCCTACAATGCAACACAACATCAATATGTGAATCATACCATAGGGTTTATTAAAATAAGGTTCCTCACATTGGTCACCTACTTAGCTACTTGATTAATGAGGTTTCCCTCCCATATCCCCTAAGAATCAATATTATCATGTAAAAATATATTAATTCCTTCAGTAGTGGTACCGCATGTCATTGGGTGAAGTGGAACCCACCTTCTCAAGGTCTTAATCTAAACACATATGGGTATTATATTCCGGGTATCATGCTTGGTGGTGGCATCATCTATGAATATCATAGAATTTCTATTATGGCTTCATCAATCAATTATAAATAGGGGATTTTATTCTAAGTTGAGGTGATTTCTTTGGATTAGGGTATTTCTTTTTTCACTATATATAACATCAATATTTCTAAAATTTTATCAGACATGTCCATGGTGGTCAATGCTTTGCTAAGATCTCCACCAAGCCAATGGAGCATTACCTACATTATTAGATCTTGTAAATTGATGATAAATCAACATGTTAATATCTTTCAAACATTCAATGATGGAAATAAATTTCTAGAACTTCTTCATTTAAAATTATATCCATAGGAAATGATGATAATTTATGTTGGAATTTTATCTTTACCTTATGATTATATCAACATTTTCTGAGTGTATTCCCTTGGCCTCCATCACTTCTAACCTCTATAACTCCCCTTTTTTCTCTTCATATTTTTATTTATTTCTTAAAAAAATAAAACTTTGAGTCAGTATTAGTGGTTCTCCTTTGAGTGATACCACATATACACACTTATTTTAAATATTTTCTTTTCCATCCCCAATATTCTTTGTCTTGACATATGACTCTATTGTGAGATAAATCACAGCTTTTTCATGTTTGACCCTTTAACATATCATTTTTTCATCTTTAATTATTATTACCCTACCATAATAAGTCTCTTACACTAACCTTTTACTCTTTTCTTATAGTGCCATAAGGGAAACCATTTTTTCATGCTTTATGATTTTCTTCTTTAATATCCGTTAAGACTACCTCAGATTTATTTATCCTTAGTAAGTCCTTTTTTGGTATCCACCCTCCTTTTATGTATCAATATTAGATTACTTCCTAAAAATATATATTTTCCATAAATAAATCTATTATTTTTTATAAACAAACATAGATATTTGTGCATAAAATATCCTTGATTAATCTCCACCATCACTTTTCTCTAACTCGGTGAATTTTTTTCATTTAAATTGATTTTTTTATTTCTATATTTTACAACCCCTTCAAATATGAATTGGTGATTTCCAATTGAAACTTTAAAATCCTCTCTTACTTTAATATATTTCCATATTTCAATGGTTATTGAAGAAAAACATTTCATAATAAATTCAAACCTTGTATATTCATTTTTTTGTTATGTTGTAGAAAGTCTTCTTCCACCATTGAGTGATTTAGCTTCTAGGCCTACATAGATGGTGTTTCCCATAACCCTGCTATAGTAGCATTCCAATGAAACATTTATTTAAAAAAATATTAATAATTTTTCAATATGCTTATATTTTATCATTGATTATCTATTTAAAACATTTCAAGACCTATATTTTCTAGAAACCATGGTAGGGGTCTTCAATTATCCCTTTCCTTTTAAGGATCTCATCTTCACCTCAATCTCATTTATCTTTACATTGGGTAGCACTTTTCTCCATCATATAACCACAATAATTTCCTAATTTAATACTCTATTAAAGTTATATTTTGAAATGTATGAATTATTCTTTCATCTATATCTCCTTGATAGTTTATTCTTTAGCTTCATGGGAACATATTCCATGTAGGTCACATAGAACTTTCATCTTTTTACCCATTCTAACAATGTAATATTTCATGGAAAAAATATTTTCCTTAACCATTGGTTCTCTAAAAAATATGTTATAAAACTAAAATACACTTCAGGAATTATTTCTTATTGATCCACCTTTTCTTGTATGGATTGGATCTCTCCTTGATCACTAAATGAACATTTTTCAAATAAAAGACTAGATTTTGTTCTTACTTATTCAATAAAATCAACATCTATTTCAATATCTATGGGTGAATATATAACTACAGATTGAAAATCATCATCTAATAAAATATTATTTCTTGGTATATCAATATAATAAAAAATAATCACCTTTATTTCGGTTTCCTTTATCTCAACGGTTTTTTTCTTCTTACTCTTTACATTCTTACCTTTTGATATTATACAATTTTTAATAGATTTATCCATCGATAAAACATCATATATAAATGTAAAATATGATCATAGGGATGATATCCCAAAATACATGTTTTATATATAATTCCTATTAATTTCATATAATATCTTCCATATACCAAATGCACTAGTACAATGAATAGTCTTCTTGAGTACCTCATTGGTTATTCCTCTATAAAATAACTTTTGTTTCTCTACATCATTAAAACCTTAACTATATAGTATAAAATTAACATAAAAATATATATAATTCAAAACATTTTCACTACTAGACTATAAAAATCAAAGCATATATTTCTTCCAACTATCAATGTGAGAATGTTTAAAACTAAGAGGCCTCATAATCAAATCCATATATGAAAAAAAATCCAAAAATATATTTATTATATTGAACTCCAAAATATAAACCATTAGGCCCTAGTAAAAGAAATTGGTCATCAGGTTATAATGTGAATCTTGAGGCACCCCGAGAAGGGATGAATTAGTGTTATAAGAAAATTAAGACTATTTATTTACTTGAACTATCTCCAATAATCTGATCATCTTCCCTTGATACAATGAACAATGTTCAATATATCATTTTCACTCAACTGTGATCTCATTGAATACCAAACATGAATATATAAATTAAATCACAAGAACACATATATTTTTACTTCATTCAGATGTATTGGGTTATATGAATGGAGTATGCACATGGTGATGTTTTAGTGTACCAAAATCCACTATATTTACTATTCAGTGGATACAAGTTTTGATCATGGTCACTCCATGCCAAGTTACACTACATTTATAAATTATTTAGGGCTCTATAACTAATCAACCAAGTGATACTCCTTTTTTAACATTCCCCATGCACTAATTTAAGGATTGAAATTAGTTTATAAATTTGTAGGCCACTCTAATATAAATATAAATGATTTATTTTTTTTGCACTATAATTCAATAATTAATAAAATATTGAACCCCACCTAACTATTTTTACTATTATTCAATGTTAGATGAGAATGAATACATAGTGAGAGTGTAAAATATATGAATTCCATGTTATCATAGTTACAGTAATAAACACATTTAATAGAGAATAATATTGATAATAAGCCTTCTATAGACAAGATATATGTATTAATGAAATTATACCTTATTCAAGAATTTTCATCCTCCATGGAATCAGATATCTCTATCGAGATCTATTTCTATTAATATTCAAAACAAACTTAATAGTTTTCATAATCTCTCCGAATTTAATTCTTTGACCAATAGATATAATTGATTCTCATTGATCTCATATTCTGATATCATTCTAGGTGTTGGGCATGAATTAATATGGTCAAATTCATATATCCAAGTCAAGTATATCTCTCCATGGTGTAATATTTTCTTTTGGTATAATGATTCATCTTCTCATTATCTAAAATTATATAGAATTTTAATCTCATGAACAAATCATAATTCAATCCCATACTTTATGGAATAATATTACAAATAGATCCAATTTATTCATACATGACATCCCATTTGGTGTGATATGCCTATCGTGGTGTGATGCTACATAATTATGCAAAAAACATCTTTTCCTACTCCAAATCCATTCACTCATACTCATAAACATTCAAATACCATAATAAGCAATAAAACACACATTTTACCTCATCATAGAATCCCTCCATTAAAGATCAACCAATCTTTATGATTATCATTTTATAGCCTTGATATTTATAAATATCATTTTATTTCATCCCAATTACCTCCATATAGTCACTGAGATGTATTCAAAACATCTACTCCAGATCTTTAATTTATATCCTCATGCATAAAATCCATATTTTAATGTTAAAAATTCTACAAAAAGTATGGTTTCCAAGAATAATAAATATATTTATATTAATTAATGCTTCATCATATCACCAATGTCTTTTCACATAATAATATACTCCATGGTTCCAAAAATCTCTTTCCTCCATAGTATTCCATCATAACACCTTTTGGTTTCTTTTGAGCTCACCCATTGGATTTTTTTTCAACTTGTCTGCATGTTAGTTCTTAACATTTATCAATCCAACACACATCCACTTAGCTGGTGATAATCTAAGAATGAAACCCCAATCCATCCTCTAATAATCTAGGGGATATAGACTATCTCAAAGTAGGCTAATCACACATATGAGAGGCTTTACCCTAAAGAACATGTACACATTCACATGTCTCCATACACCAGTATAATGGGGAAAGAAAAAAAATGATACTATAGATGTATGCATAACAACTATATTACATCAAAATATATCAAGAATTAAAACAAAAGTAAAGGGTCAATGATAGCCCTGCCAAAAACTGCAAAAGAACCCAACCTGCTGAAAACACGAGGAATCTATAGAAAAGAAACTCTTGGATCCATCTTAGGACTATCTAGAACATATATTCTCTAAATAGTCCCCACCTTCTCCAAATCTATATAGGACTCCAATGATGGTAATTTCATCTACATAATACACAACATGTGTGGGAAGAACCCATGTAGGGGTGAGTATAAACATACCCAGTAGGACACCATACAATCACCAAACATAATAAATCAAGAGAGAGTATTTATCTCATCACCTAAAGCTATGTTAATCATACTATGTGATGATAATAATAATAATTTCCTAGAAACTCTCAACAATAATCCCAAATGAAGAGAGAATGGGGATCTACAACTCCACAACCCAACTAAGAATAATGAGTCTTCTAATAGCTTCAAAGGTCTATATCTAATGCCAAACAACCCATGTAACAAGATAATAAATGGGGTGGAAGTACCACTCCTCAAAATTGGGTGTCATAGAAGAGGGTAACTGTATCCTAGCCATGAATCTCACATAACCTCTAAATAATATGTTTGGAGGTCCTGAACCACTCCACTCCACTCCATAGCTGATGGGGAACAATATCTAGTGGATTACCTACTCCCTACTAAAGCTCCTAGATTGGGGTTTCCACTTAGAAGATAGAGTTATCTTGACTTACATAGATTTGGGGGTTTCCAACTCTAAATGTATAAAGATTATAGGGGATCCATGCCCTGGTGAAATAGGGGGTTACCGACCCTGGTAACTCTCTCATGATCACATGTGATCATTTTCATCAGCTCAGTGGTGCTGAAAGAATAATCCCACTTGTAACACATTGTGTTATATCTCTAATTCCAAAATGATTCCACCATTGCATCCCACACAAAAGAAATACTCAAGATTATCTGCTTTCAAACCCAAAAATTAGTCTTGAAGAATTAGATACACAAGAATGGAGTTTCTATGGAAAATAAATGGTGTTTCCACTGGGGTAGATGGTGTGTCTCCATAATCCTAAACTACTTGGATCTCACAATCTCACACAACATGCCTTTCTCTAGATACACGGAATATCCATTATGGGTACAAGGTGTGTAGAAGTTGAGATGGGAGTTGGTGTTTAATCTACTTAATCCCATGTAATATGGACCCATTCTCATGTACTCAGGGTTTTCCCAAGTACACTGGTCATGTATGATTACTTTTTTTAGTACATGGGGTATACTACACATCACATGGCATGTAGGGGTCATACTTGCATTTAGAATTTTCTATCTACGAAAGATCATGTTATTTATTATTTAAATGGGGGTTTCCCCAATACACAGAGTATGTGGGGTCATATCGACACCTGGGTGTATACTCTATATACACCATGAGTCATTCGACATGGGTTACATGGCATGTTATCTAACACACATGGCGTGCATTACTAAATTTATTCATGGGTGTGTACTATATGTACATGATAACTTGGATGTTTATGGGTTACATGATCTGTGATAAAGTCACATGGCATGTGAGTTTTAACTCAATTCATAAACTATAGTTTCTACAATGGGAGAACTGTATAGATTCTATTCCATGGAACTACATAACGTGTAGTTTATAATTTTTCAGAAATTCTAGAATGTCTCATGAATCTCCACCAGAAACACTGTTGCAAACAATTTTTCCAAAAAATACACTTGTAAACATGAATATTGGATTGATTAAGCCTTCCTATTTCTGGTTTTCATATTTCGATCTCCTAAACCACTCAATAATAATCTTTTGTTGATCCTTTTCTATCACCAGATCATCTATCATCATCATTGAACCTCAATCTCATCATCGATTCTAAACTCAAACTCATATTATCGATCCATTGTTCCCAACAATGGCCACTCAATGGTAGATTATTAGGTATTTTTTGAACTTCTAATATAGAGAAATACTAGTGATTAATGTGAAAATAATGGTGGTATAAATGCACAAAACACAAAAAAATAAATGAACCTCGTCCATTATTCAGGTTGGTCTCAACCCATTTACTTTATAATGACGAATAAATAATAAAGGATAAATTTTTTATCAATTCCAAAACCAAGGGAGATAAATACTAATTGAAAATCCAAAAATCAACCAGTGAATTAATATTATAAGTAATTAATTCATGTTTGATTAGGTATATTCAATAAAAGTTATTAATCCAAAAAATAAAAAACATACCTCAAGTTTAGATTGACTGGTAATAAAGAATGGTTCTATATTGTTTTTATTTGTGAGATCCCCAAACTCCATTGGAGAATATGAAATTCTTGATACTGATCATTGATCAATAATCTGTTCATCATTAACCATATCTCTCCTCCAAACTCCCTCTCCAAATACCAAGGCTTATGTATAAAACCCTAGGATTTTCTCATAACTGAGTTTAAATATGAAATGATTATGTCAAATCAATTAAAATAAAAAATAAATTATTTAATTAATTTATTTATTAATTATATTCTCAAGAAACATATTTAACAAAACACCTATTATCAGTATTGATTATTTTGTGCCTAGGGAAAAACCTACAATCTAGACTTAATTATAGTCTTAGATTTCCCATTTGAAACACCATTCAAGAGATATTCCATTATTCTAAAAAAACACTACGTAGGATTGATATATTATATTTAATATTTTGAATATATATTCACTAAGGAACTAAGGTCTTTATAATCTTATGTTGAACAACATTTGGCTTCAAAAATATTTCAATATCTTATAAGGAAAAAATAGAGTTGTTACATTCTCCCAACCATTAAGTATTGTTTCACTGAAATATAAATACCTACTCATAGGTGAAGATACTGAGCTCTCTTGTGATTCTACCACTCCCATGAGCTCTCTTGGAGGTTTATTTACTTCCATAAAACATGAAACCAAGGAAACACACTTTCCCATGAAGGTTATTATCCTACCAGTTCTCAAACACCACTAGGATCCTCAAAATGGAATCTCCATCCTAAATATCTATCACACCTTATATGAAATCATGTAATGTGTATTGTATATGTCTCCTCACATAAAACACATGGAATACATCGCATGCCCATCCTAAATGTGGTGGTATGGCTATGTGGTATGCCGCCTCACTAACTCTACACAATATCTGAAAAAAGGTCTTATAAACCTCATATATCTCTTACCACCCTAACGAAATCTTCATAAACCCCAATCAGGTTGGATATCTTAGTACACATGATCTCCTCATTGGACTCCAAATTCTCCCATCATTAGTTCATATAGAACACTGACATTTATGGGTCGGAATCATCTTCCCCAATATGAACTGCACATTTTTACAACAATCACTCACACCAAATCTAGGCCCATAAAAGTTTCTCTCATGTCTATGACTAGTACAATAGTTACCTAAAGATTCACTAATACATGGCCCTAAATGGTGCTACACCAAGGGTGTAGTGGTAACTATTGTTATATAAAAACTACACCAATGGTGTATGATCTTCCCAACCATGGACAAAATGAATATACAAACCCCAAAGAATATTCTCCAAACCCTGAGTGGTTCTCTTTACCTGGTCATCCTTCTACGGTATAAAAATCATACTCAACCAAAACTGAGTTCCAAATACTCATCCATCTCTCCATAATCATGAATATAATGGAACTCCATGGTATAAAATGACCATCTAGGGAGAACCATTAATATTTACTACCTCTTACATGGACAGGCATCCCAAAATCTCTACTAATATCTATCCTCAAATGGTTAGGAATTAGGATGACATTATGGTTTGGTTTATGATCACTTTGATAGCATCATCACCACTCGCTAATCATGGAATATCTATCAGTAAAATCATAAAGAAACCATTCCATTTACACTTCCATTTGGGCACCTAGACCTATGCCTACTAATAGGTGAGGTATTGAGAGATAAACTCCACTTCAAACTACAATATCCTAGGCTTCCCATACTGATGTCGAAGGATCATGGTATATCCTCACCATACCAAGATATAATGCTAGGTAAATCATGAAACCTTCACAATACTTCTTATCACAGCATGAATGGAATCATCATCCATCCTTGAACAAGGATTATGTTCTCCCTGCCTTAGAAAATCCATCAGGCATATGTTCAGTGGTTATCTAGTCATGAAAAAAAATCTCACAATCGATATCCCCAAGGTGTTCCACCCTGATGTACTAAATAATAGGGGGGTTGATAATCATCTAATAGAGGAATTCTTAATTATAATTGTATTTAAGGGTCAACTATAAAGAGGTTTAATTCTCTATCACCACTCTCCATAATAGAATATAGAAAATATTTCTATGAGAATCTGCTACCGTGGTCATTTCATAGGGTTTCTCTCAAGATAGCACTACCTAAACCTTATATGGGTACAATATCTCTTCCAAAACATGAGAATACACATCTCAATAAGAGGATCTCAAAAATCTAGAACTGATGCTTTGAGAGCTTCCAATAAATATGGTACTCTCAGATTATGTCTAAAACCGTCCTCAATTATCTCAAGTGATCCTATATTAATGGTATCATTGAAGAATAAAATCAAAAATAGATCCATGAATGGATGAAAGATCAGGTCCCTATGACTCAAAAAACTATTGGAGTGTTCAACATGATGAAAGGTATCTCCAAGTCCTCAAAGAAACTATTGTGGATTTAGGAAGCCAACTTCAGTACATCCTCCTCTCAAACCTGGATATGGTGATAACACGTCCTTAGGTCTAAAACTAAGATCCACTTCACCCCAATATTCTAGTCAAATAATTCATCGATTCTCGGGGATGGATACTCTTTTCAGGTAGTCAACATATTTAGGTGATGTTAATCCATGCCTAACCTCAAGCTATCATCCGCCTTTTAGGAAAACAATACTAGTCTTCCTAGGGGAAACACAATAGGTCTAACAAGCCCCTATTCTATAGATTCCTCCAACCACCATCTTCTCTTACAATAACATAGGTTCATATTATATTATGGTGTAAATATCAAATTTTTTCTGGGTAAAGGTCTAATAAAAATAAAAAATGATTGGGTGGTATGTTTGTCACATCCTCAGGGAAGAAATCCTCATACCCCTCCAACATCATAGAAATTTAAATCTCATAGAATCCACTGCTCCAAGGGTCATACTAGATAGTTGATAAGAAGTCACTACTATATTTGTATACATGGTCTCGTCTTTCTCTTCTTGGGATCCCTTCTCACTAAAGAAATAAAATTTCATCTCATTAACTTGGATACACTGAAACCTTTACCAGTAATTGTAAAATAAGAATTGATGGTAGAAAACAAGTCCATATTGAGGAAAACATCATAGGGAATCACTAACGATAATGAAATATTCAATATGGGACCCTCTATTATTCAAAATCCATGTCAAACTATTGGTAGAAGTTTGTGATCACTGATCATCCTCTACCATATAGTCAAAACACAAGGGTCGGAAAAAATGAGCTCAACTGGAACCACTAGGCCTCAAACAAGGGATGTATTTAGGTTAAAGGATTGAAAATATGTACCCAAATTATAGTTAGAGCATAAAATAAATTTTTTAAAACTTTAAACACACCCATATACTCCCATACACAAGCCCATACTACCCAATGTTATCCTTCCCTATGTCCACCTATTTTCTACAACCAAGTACTACTTCGACACCTTAGAAAAAAATGACCTCAAACATACAATTTAAAGGATCTTATCCACCACACCTCAACACTATCCTCTTTGGGTGGTACTAAATCACCTTCATGTTTTTAAATCATGTCAGAAGAATTCATCTTTGTTGGGATGTGTCCCTATTACTTTCATTCTTGGAGCCACATCCAATGTCACCAAGACATGACTCTATCAATTCCCAACATATCCCTAGAGGGGTCTCACAACCGGGACCACCATCAAGAGGGGTTCTAACCAAGAAGGAAAGTTACACCATAGGCTCAATAGAGTCCTCTACTTACTAAGAAGGTGGTCGGTCCCACCATGAAACCTAGAAAATATATATCTGAAACTCATGATGTTCACTTGGTAGAGGTATGTTATCTACCAATACCACTAGACCCAACTTTGGTTCCATGAAGAATACTAGTTTTGAGTGAAACCATCTTGTCAGTTGGGGTTTACACAAGCTAGAAAACTAGAACCATAGACTAGATCCAGTACACCACTACCTAAGGGTATGGATAGACATGAAACCACATCAATATCTATAGATCTAACTCACATAATGTCATAATACTAAATAAACCATCATCCAATTATTATAGAGCTATTTGATTTCTAAATATGTGGAAAATCATCCACATGAACCAATGGAGGTGGATCCAAATGTAACTCAATAGGTGGTAGCACTACTCTGTGCCTTCCTAAGGGAAACATCACATGAATCGGTCCCTAATGTGAGGTCTCATTGATCATTTTTTCATTGATAAAACACTACCTCAAAATCAAATATAGTTTCATTCATAGAGAAATCCTGAAATTTATGGAAAGGAATCGTGATCAAATAGAATATCTAGTAAGCTGACCCAAGAAGGAAATATAATCCACAACTCATTCTTATATGATTCATGTACCAATTTCTTCCCAAAACTAGTGCCTATATATACCAAGTCAAAAAGAAGGTTATCAGAGTCATAGTAAATGGATACATCAATTGTCTTAACAATATCAGGTTTCCTTGCCTAAAATCCAAAATCAATACACTTTAGCATTGTTTCCATAGTTCCCAAATAAAAATATCACATCTAGTAAATCTTGAAACTCTGGTCCTAAGACGACCACCTTTAATACCATTCTATCACGACTCAACCACCAGGGACCTCCTAGATGGAGATAAGCTGATATTGATAACCTAACCCCACATATAATATTCCATGGGCATGCGAATAGCATCGAGTATGCTTATCACATACATGGGAGGCGTTATCATAAAACACATGTTCACACGCACACATATCCGCACACCAGTAAAATGATGAAGGATAAAAAAATGATGCTATAAATGAATACATAATAATTGTCCTACATCAAAGTACATGAAGAAGTAAAACAAAAATAAAGGGACAAATACATGCCTACTTAAAACTATAATAGAACCCAACCTGCTGAAAACATATGGGAAACTGCCCAAAAGATTCTCCAAGATCTATATAAGGGCCATCTAGAAAATATAATCTATAAATAATTTCCACCTACTCTTAGTCTACATAGGAATCTAGTGAAGGTATGGTCATCAATATAAGACACAACATGTGTGGGTAGATCCCATGTAGGTGTGAGTAAAAACATACCCAGTAGGATACCCCACTAAAACCAAACCATCAAGAGAGAGTAATCATCTTATAAAAAAAAAGGTATATCAATCATAATATGAGACAAAAAAAATAACAATAACCCATATATGCTCAACAAGAACCCCAAATGAAGAGAGAACGGCAATGTCCATCTCCACAACCTAGCTACGAATGATGAGTCTACCTATAACTCCAAAGGTCCATCTCCAATGTCAAGCAACCTGTGTAACCATATAATAAATAGGGTGGAGGAACTAATCATCTCCATTGGTTGTAAAATACAAGGGGTAACTATATCCTATCCCTTAATCTCATGTAACCTATCAAGAATATGTGTAGAGGGATTGTACCTTACCATTGGGCTCTATGATAGAGGGTGAAAAATCTACAGGGGAGGAACTACTCTCTTCCAGAGCTCAAATACATGGGGTGAAACTATGTAGATAGAAGAAATTCACCCTATGTAGTATGGGAGTTTGCAAACTCTATATGTGTAATGAGTATGAGGCTCTTCTCCCTAGTGAGAAAGGGGGTTTCCAACCTTGGTGACACTGCAATGATCACAATCAATCATTGTCATTTTCTAAGCGGTGCTGAAAGAAGTGTCCTACTCATAACACCTTATATCGTATCTTTAATTTCAAAACAAGATCATCATCATGTCCCATGTGGAAAACTACTCAAGTTATGATACTCATAAGCCAAAATCAAATTCCAAAACAAAGAGATATTCAATAAGAAAGTTTATGTGGAAGGTGCATGATGTTTCCACCAAAGTACATAGAATGTATTCCTCATCCCGGAACTACTAGTGTCTTGTTGCATCCCATGTAATGTCTTTCTCTAGATACAAATCATGTCCACTAGGGGCACACGGTGTGTAGAGGTCACACTGGCACTTAACATGCCATCTTCTCATGCCTATTTACTCTAGCCCCATGCCCATGCAATCAGGTCGTTCCCATGTGCATTGTCTACGTTTGAGTATTTTATGAGGTACACAGGGTATTCTTCACATCGCATGGTGTTTAGGGGCTAGGATGACACTTTTCATGTGTTTTCTACACATAATCACGTCTTTTACGAAGTAACCTACATTTCCCCCCGACATAGATGGTGTGTGGGGTCACATGACCACCTGGGTGTGTACTACCTATATGCGATGAAATTTTCAATTGGGATTAAATGGAATGTTATCCAACACACATGGATTATATTGCTACATGGATTTTGACACACATACTCCCTATACACAGTGGGTTGTATGGATAAAGGTTATATAAAGTGTGAGCAAATCACACATTGTTTGATATTTAAATCAATTCATAATCCTTGTCCTATACATAGGGGGAACTACATGGCATGTGTTCCTCTAAACTACATAGCGTGTACTCTATAATTTTCTATAAATTCTATAAATTCTCATGCGTATTTGTTTGCATCACTAATACTACTGATTCCACTACCAAATCCACTAGTAAAAATGGATCTAGGATTAACCGAGACTTTCTACACTAGTAGATATATTCTGGCCCCCTAATCTTTCTGTGAATCATCCTTCATCAATCTCTTCCACCAAAATGCTAATCTTGTGAACTGGTCGTCTCTGTTCCATCACTGGATCATCTGTCGTCATCATCAGGCCTCAATAAAACCATTAATCTTGAACCCTAACTCGCAATATTAGTCAATTATTCTGAATAATGGTTTCATAATTATAGATTTTAAAGAATTTTTCAAACCATCGACCAAAAGAAATACTATAAATGAATGTGTGAATAATGGTGGTAAAAAGTTCACAGAACATAATAAGAGGAAGAAACCTTGGCCATTGTTCAGATTGACCTAAATATATTTTCATTATGATGGTGAATGAATAATGATAATCAAAGATCAATGATTATTTTAAATTCTAAAACCTAGTAAGTTAAATACCAATTTAAAATACAAACATTTCCCGATAAACTAATATGCTAAAGAATAAATTTTAATTTTATTAGGGATAAAAAACTAATGGAATTAATCAATAAAACAATTAATCAAAATTGAGTTTGGATTGATCATTGATGAATAATGGTTTTATGTCAGCATATTTAGTTAGATCCATGGACTTCATTGGTGAAGAAAAAACCCCCAGTATCAATCATCTTTCCACAATCTATTCATTATTTTCTATATATATATTCTCTAAGAACCCTCTATAAATCCCTATAGTTATGTATCTAAACCTAGAATTTCCCCATAACTAAGTTTAAATAGGATATTATTAGGTCAAAATATTTAAATTAAAAAATAAATTATTTAATTTATATATTTATTCATTATCCACATTTGGATACTCATTAAAAAAACATCTTAAACTGAAAAAGATTATGTCACGCATAAGTTAAAACCCACATTAAAGATTTAATTTTAGCATCAGATTTCCCTTATGGAACACTATTTGGGATATATTTCATTATTTACAAAATCTCTTTGTACATGTGATATATTTTATTTAATATTTTTAATATATTTTTACCAAGTTTCTCCGGGCCCTAGAATCACATGCTGACTCAATTCCTAGATTTGAAAATATACCATAAAGTATTCTAATGTCTTATGAGAAAAAAATAGATTCATTATTGAGATTTTTTTAAGGACAAGTAAAAGTTTAAGTGTGGGAAAATTTGATAACCCTAAATTTAATATATATATATATATATTCCGGAATTTTATTTCTAATTGGACTTAATACTGCCTAATTCATACACTAATTTATTGTTGTTGTAATAATATAGAGTTTAGAATAATTTTTAGATGATGGGAGAACATTAATGTTTGAAAAAACACAAATCGAAAATAATTTCATTATGACATGGTTAAATTTGTGGTATTAAAATTGGAAAAATAGATTTTATTACAGCACAACCATAATTATGATACCATAATTGATATGTATGATTTAACTTTTGTAATAATAATTGAAGTAAAAATTATTTCATGATGTTAAACCATTATACCATGGAAGTTGTGTTCCATTATAATTAATGATGTTGTGAAGGTGATCATGTCGCAACCAATGGGGGAGAATGGATAGTGATGCACTAAAATCATATGCTCCAATTCAATACCATTTACGATATAAAAAAGGATATATAAATATTTGAAATTCAAGTAATAGCTGAAAATATTTGAGGACTATTCTATGAATTAAGGAAATTTAAATATAGATTTGAAGAGATTTTGAAGAATAGGACACAATAATATATAATTACACCATAATTCCCAAATAAATTAATTTTGAATGAGAAGATAAAGGAAGGATGGTGGAACAAATAAAGTAGGATTCAAATATATGAATATATTGTGGCATAATAGATAGTGTTATAACATGATTTGTTAAGTAGTATAGATTTTTAATGATTTCATTTTTCATAAACCTTTTTCGAGACATTTAACACCATTACCATTCTAGATATGGATAAGATTTATTAAAATTATCTATGAATGATGTGGATCAAGGATCTATAATAATTTAATTCCTTCTATTCTATTACATATTACTCATTATCTTCTTTTTATTATTTTATGTTTTTTGGATACTTTGGGGTAAATTAATCACTAGTGATTCATTTTTTGTTAATCATGTGTGATTTGACTCTTAAATTATGGTAAATTAAGAGTAAAATTATGGATGTATATTTTTAATGACCGAGTTTTCATATGAATAAGTTTTTTTTATTTAGTATCATATTGAGATTTATTTCTTATATTATTCTCTATTTAATATTTGAGAGAAGTAATGAATATGGCTGGAATATCAATAAAATTGAGAGGGATTTGGGTTATGAAAGTATCCTTGATACTTATTTTTCTTTTAATATTAGATTTTAATTCTTTTTAGTTTTAGTATGTTCTTTTTGTCATGTAGAATTGAAAGGATTAGAGTAGTATTGGATAAAATTTAATCAATGGAATCCAATTACATTAGAATCTTGAAACTAATCAATCAACTCTATTCATAATAAAAAAACTATATTTTTAGGAAAATAAGATCGTGTTAAATTATTTTACTATACTTTATTTTAAATAATAACTAATGATTGTTTAAAGTATTTTTTTTATTGTTTTTAATTCTTAAATTAAAAGACATTAAAATTGTTGAATTGTTATGTTCTACGATTTGGGAATGCTCATCATTACCATTGGATCAACTATGTACTTTAAGCTATATTATTCCTTTGCAATTTATTTATTGGGGATATTCTATTTAAATATGTAAACATTGATATACATATTTGGGAGTTAATGATAGACATAGGTGGCTACCTAATATCTACATTTCACTTTAATATGGTTAATATTTAGTATTTATCCAATTTCATATAAATCTAGGCATTTCATTATACCAATCATATCACACATTATTCTTAGATAATTTACTGGAAAACCCTATGACAAAATCCATTATATGGATAAAATCAATTCTATTCCTCTGTTATCCTAACCTTTAGGGTTTCCCAACTAAGAGTAACCCAAAGTTCACAATGATACCTAGTCACCTAACTTTTAGTGTCAGTTACATCCTCTATCCCATATACAATATAATCAATGGGTACCTAAAATTCAGTATTACCCATATGGAATGATTAATGTTTTTATATGTCTTTTGTTTGGAATAAATTTCACACTTGGTATTTTTATGGTTTTACATAGTGTTTTCATTTCCATATAAACCCAATGTATATCATAAATAACTATTGTATCTCATGATATATTTACATCTCAAGTAATCTATATATGTACTAATTCTTATTGAAATTTATTTTTTTAATATTTTTTTCTTCAACCAAATTTGTATATCCCAAACATATTAATTTATAACACATTATAAAACCCATGATTTTTATTACATACCCAATAATAAGGTCCAAATATATCTACACATATCAAAATTATTCTCATGCATAAGTTTAATGAATCCATTTCATGTATTGGATTATAATCATATAAAATTGAAATCTTTAGAAGAGTAAATATAGTGAAATGGGTATCCAAACCCTATCTTTATTTATATAGAATAATCTCCCAAGCCAGTGAAAAGTTCAACTTAAATTACCACTATCTGAAGATCAGTACACGTGAGGAAATTAATTTTAGTACAACTCTGACCCCTAATATACATAAACTATAACCAATCCAAATTATTTAATTCATAACTAAAATAAAATAATGTAGTATTTTTTAAATGAAAATAAATCTTTTTTATTATAGCTAAAATGTTACATCTATATTCATGGAATGAATATTATAATAATAAATTTAAAAAATTTAAAATAAATAATAAAACATTAATAATATAAAAAATTTATATACAAGAATATTAGATAGAGATATAATAAATAATCGAACAATTAAAATAATTAACATGAAATAAAATAAATTTAAAAAATTATAAGGATCAAAAAAACTTTTTATACATTATTAAATTACATATATTTGGATTTTACCCTTTCGGTATATTTTGAATAATGTTTTTGTGAAATAAATTTTTGAAATTTTCTATTATCCTTGATTTGGTTTCTCAGCACAAGATATTTTAGACAAAAAATTTCTTGAAGGATCCACCTTAAGCTATAATGTGTCTTATAAGCATAATAAATTTAATCTATGACCATTACATAAAATAATGTTGATTAACATTTTTTATTTCATGGTCTTTCATCATGAAAATCTAATTTCCATAAGTCATAACTTTTTTTATCTAAAATCACAATGTAAAAATATTAAATTTATTACGATCTAATTTGAAATTAAAAAACTAGAGAATATTTAAAAAAACTTTTTTTCTTAAATTTTACTTAAACTAAGACATAATTTTATAAAACATGCCATTTTTTTATTTTATGTAAACACCAATGTGGTTTTGTAACCATGGTTCTGGTTCTAAAAAATGTAAAATTGTTTTTATCATCATATTATCAATTATTCACATAAAATTATACTCATAAAACTGAAGGGTTTTGTGGAACATATCAATGAAAAAGGGTGTTGAAATAAAACACAAAACCCATATACATGTTATAGTGGGAGAGGAATTGTAACAACCCAAACTTTTCAAATATGAAAATTTCCTTCCCAAAATATTTTTGTCGTATCTAAGCATAATGTATAACACAAATCACATATATGAAATAATGAAAATGAACATAATTTTATTACATCAAACATTTCATATAAATTATAAATATACTCTATAAAATTAAAAAAAAGTACAATGGGAAAGTAAACACAAGTAAATAAGAACACTAGTTCTTGAAATTCAGGAAAGTTGCGATCTCTTAGAATTATCCTGACACAAATGACATTGTAAAAATAAAAAACAATATTAGAAACAATATTTCAATTTTTTAAATGGAATAAAATAACACTAATAAAAAAATTAGTTGATGAATAATATAGGAAATAAGAAAATTTTAAAGGATGCATAGTTATTATATGACTCTTGGAATTATATCTTATCATTGGGAATAATATTTAACCGTTGAAATGATAAGTAGACTTATGAGAATATAAATATTACTAAAAATTATTGTTTTAAATATTTAAAATAATTAAATATAAATATTACAAATAAATAAAATTATTTATTATATCATATAACATAAAAAAATAAGTTTAAATTTTAATAATGTATGTTTCAAATTGTTTAGTAAAATAGTAATATTTATATCAAATTTATTTACATGATTTTAAAACTTAACTTCATTAAAATATATATAATAATTAAATATCAATCATATAATAAATATAAAGGATAAAAATAGTAAGGTATTCACTCATGGAAAAAAGAAATATTATATATTAAAGATGAAATTGTTTTTTCTTGAATTATACGATTTTAATTTAAAATTAAATTTCTAATATTTAGAAATGAAAATTTATAAAATGAAATTCATTTTTTGAGTCATCATATTTAAATTATCTTAGATATATGTTTTTTTTAAAAAAATTTATTTTTCATCGAATAGTGAAAAATATTGTTTTTATAAATACTATAAGTTTTATGAAATTGTGTCTTCTAGTTATTCTGGCCAATTAATTGAATTTTGAGGGTCTCAGTGTAGTTTCAAAATCAATGATGTTGGTAGGTTTTATCCATAGAAACACCCAAGGATTCCCACCTGCATAACAAATTTGGGTGTGTTTTCTAAAGGGAGACGATCATTAGGGTTTCAAGACCAATGATGCTTAGAAACTCACATAGGTGGAGAGGATGGGAGGTCAGGATAATTTCACCCTTTTTAGGGGAATTATTTTCTATTATGGAACCCTGTTATAGATTTAATACATGTTTTTTAATCTTTTCCAAATCCTGATATAGAACTGGCTACCCTAATGAAATGATTGTGTGTTGAATCCTTCTGCGTGTAAAGAGGGTTCTATTAATGTGAACATCTATATTTATTTAAATTTATCCATACATTTTAAATTATTTTTTAGAAATTGGTAGCTACTTATATTTTTAATTCATTAAAACATATACTCTAGAGTTTACTACCTTTTAGGGATGTGATTGGTGTTTTGAAGATGGGATTGAACCTTTATGATGTTTCCTAGGTATCCTATTTATAAAAGTAATAAAAACACATAGTTTGTTTAATTCCAAGCCATGTAGTTTAATTTCATTAAAAAATAACATATATTAGGGAACTTAGGCACTGAGTATGGATTTTGATCCTTAGGAAGGTGTCATGTGTATCATATTTATAATAGTAATCAGAGTCATTAGAGTTTGATCTACCCTCAACCCCCTGCTATACGATAATAGTTAAATAATTATTGTCATTGTTATTCCATTGAGGTTAACCAATAAGGTAATTCCTTTGGGACATACACTAAGGTGGATTCCCTCATGTGGGGGAATTCCTATCATGTCACTAAATGTGGCATACACACAGAGGATTCCCTAGCTGGGGAAAATTTATGATGCTATTGATAAAATAGTTGAAAATACTGATGCCCATGTGATTTATGATCGATGTGATAAATAAGGGATATAAATTTATCAAAATCACCACATATGGATATTGTACTTATAAACTAGGGTGTATATAGTGGGGTTTCTGATATAGATCTTATAACTTAGGAAATCATCCTACACATCCTGCTCATATCAAGAATCAGAGTCTTCGTAGTTCAATTAGCATATCAATCCACTGATGGATGATGAAGAATGATAATACCACTGTATAGTTTTCGTAAAATGGGTTATATTTTATTATATATTCAGGGAATTACACTAATTTAGATTCCAATTTGAAGATATATTACCCTTACCCTTTGATAAATAAAGAACAGGAACCATGAGTGTCCAACTGATCATGTCTGTATGGAATGAGGATCCCATAATACTCATAAGACTGTATGAGTGTCCATTTCTAACAAATTATTGAAAATTTATATATTATAGGTTAATTACCAACAAAATACTCATGGTTTTGGGTTCATATGGTTTAATGGAACATTCCCAAGTACTCTTCCTAGACATGGTTGACATGTCTGAGGATGTCTTCCTGAAATGTCAATAATGTCTTTCTAACATTTCTTGGTTATCTGCCTGACATGACCCGAGTATATTCCAGACATGTACTAGTTGCCTTCCTAACATTTTTTATGATGTCTAGACATATCTTGGTTTTCTTGAGGACATATCTGTAGATGGTCATGTGATCCAGTTGACTTGTTTGGGGAGTATTCATGTAGTCGATGTAAAAACATCCAAGAGTGTCTCATGATCAAGGATGACATGTCGAAGAGCTGTCACATGATCAAGGTGACATTTTTGGAGGAATTTTCATGGATTTTCCAATATTTCTAAATTATTTCACATTAATTGGATAACATGTTTGGAGGACTTCTCATTACTAGGATGACATGTCCAGAGCACTTTGTGTGAATTATCTAACATGTCTAGAAAACTTCACGTGACAAAGAAAACATTATGGGGTGTTGTCGTATGATCTAGATGACATGTTGGGGTAATTAGTAGGTCATTAAAATCACATGATCCCATATCATGAATTTTTTTATCAATCTTTGTGTAAGTCTTCCATATTTTTCATCCTTTATCACATAAATGCCTAAATTTTCATTAGGTATTGGCCTATTAAGACATCACATGACCAAGTTAATTTGTAGAAACTCATTTTCATAATATGTTCGGTGCACCCATAATACTATTAATGATAAAATAGTGTGATCATGAAAAGTTTATATACATTTTTTTAATCCCTTAAGTCGTTCCATGGGTTTACCTAGTGGAAGAAGTTTGTTATTGTGTGGATTTCCACTCTGAGAAGTCTACTCTTTCCTATGTGGTCTCGTATGTGTGTTTCTTGTTCCAAGGGGGGGATTTATATTCCTCACCACCTCAAATATACTCCACTTAACATGGTTCAAATATCGTAGATATGGACTTGAGTTAGTGGAGACAGCATCACATCACGTGTTTTGTTTGATCTTTCTAGGGGCCATCCATGATGCATGATAAACATTGACTACATGATTATTCCTCCTTTTCCATATTTATTGAAATAACGGATTGTCAATGGATTTCACATATTCTATTTTTTATTTCAAATGAACTTTACACTATCGAGACGACATGTATGGGGTTCTTCACGAAATCAGGTCTCCTATTAAAGAGGCTTTTGTGTGATCGAGGAAGAATTTTCTTGGGCCCTTCATGAGATCAAACCAGTCTGTCATAGGCCGTTTATGAGATCAGGATATCATATCAAAGGGCCTTTGCATGATCTATGGTATGGTCACATGAGGTGTATAACCCCTTCTCATGAAAAAAATGTTTAACTTTTCACCGCATTTTTTTGCTTTTATTCTTAATTTTACAAGAGTTTTGGAATTTTCTCATTGATTTTCCATTAGGGAGTCGTATGATCATATGGATGTGTCTGAGGTCCTTTGTGTAATGAAGGTGACATTCCCAAAGGCTTTCACATGACATGGATGAAATTCCACTAGGGATCTCAAATGAACATTGAACTAATATTGTGATCCATATAATATATTCATGTGAAAATCAACACAACTTCTATCACATGAATCTTCCACATTTTTCAGCTTTTATTCTTTATTTTTCAGTATTTTTTCCAATTTCCCATTTATTTTTCATCAGGGTGTCACATGATTGAATATATGTGTCCAAGGTCCTTCTCATGATGAATATTATTTCACTTTTCATGGATGACATGCCACCGTGGATATTTTATGATCATTGAACTGATCACGTGAACCGTATAATCCCTTTATATGGAAATCAACATAACTTCCATTGCATGATGTGTCTTCTATTTTTACCTTTTATTATTTATTTTAGATGAATTTTTTAATTTTCCAATTTATTTTCCATCAAGTGATCACATGATTGAATTAATGTGTCTAGGGACCTTATCATAATGAAGGTGATATACCCAAAGGCTTTCACATGGAATGGATGTCATGTTTCTAGGTATCTCATATTATCATTGAACTGATCAAATGAGTTGTATGATCCCTTCTTATGGAAATCGACATTACATCCATGATAATGAAAATCACTCCTTTTTTATATTTTATTTTATAAGGGAATTTGAGTGCTTTTTAGAAGTCTATCAGTTGATATGTCACATGATTAGAGGAATTAATCTGACATAGGTTTGTATAATCAAGAAGGCTTGTTAGAATGGATTCATGTGATGAAATGGGATGTTTGATGGGGATTTGTAATATCATAATTTATTTTTTAAGTTTATTCTCATAATCATTATTATATCACAAAAAACTCATAATCCGGTCATGTGACCTTACTAGGGTCATGTGATTGTGTTTCCTCTTGGGAGCCACATGATCTGGATAACCCAGTCGCCCGATCTCCATGTATCCATGTTGATATGTCCTTTATTTTTCATGTAAAATAATAACTATTCATTAATTATTTCTTCAATAATATAATTTGAAATTATTATTTGGTGGCCTTCAACAAACTCCCCCCCCTCAAAAGAGAGGTACATTGGGACAAGGGATCGATTCTGAGGAAAGTAAATATCCACCAATGTCCTTTAGGATTCTATAGGTTGGTGTTCTAAGCATATTTCTCTCTTCCATGAGACATTTTTTATTCTAAGTGGCACTCTATAAATAGGGTAGTGGGAGGAATTATCATTCCACTGATTACTTAGACCATCAAAGAACTTGTGATCTCCTCTCTTGTGTGACTATTTTGTGAGACTGCTTCACTTAACCACATTGAAAGAACCATTCATGAGATTCGATCACATGATATCTCCATGTCAAATCTTTATCCCAAAAAATTTCTTAGTCAATATAGAAAATAATAAACATTAATTTCCTTAGGTGACTATTCACATCATTGATTGTGGGGCTATCTCGTATGCTTCTCGTGGTCCAATAATGCTTTGTCATGTGATATCTTGATCATTATGCAACTTGCATGGCCTCCATATGTTCAATATATTATGAGGATTAAATTAAGATCATTTTATTGTGAGTTGTTACATGGGTCATGTAATTCATGAGATCTATGAAGGGTTGTGCGATCCTGAACCCTTATATGGGATATACGATTCGTTCGATGTTTCCCACTATATGCATGTCATTTGGCCGATTCCCCTTTCTGGATTGAACTTTTTTATCATGTGTGTATCATACTCTTGTGTATATTTCTTAAAGTTATAGATGTCTCTAATGAGACCATCCGAAGGGATATGGATGTTAAGAACCAAAGTACCGACCATCGATACCTATTATTCTTCGACAATAAGGTTTTTATGGGGATTATACTTACTTAACATTAGAACTACCCTCTATCACATAGACTACCTTTGTATGGATTCATTCCTATAAATGATACTTTCATTACTACACTCAATCATTATATTCTATCTCACTATTTAATATCTTATCTCAATTTCATTCAAACCAAAATTTCTTAAGTCAATAAATTGAACATGGAAACTCTCTAGTGGATATCCTATATATCGGTTAACTCCCCTTAGGGTCCAAATGGTCATGATCTATCCCATAAAAAGTTTAAAAAATGAAAAACCTTCATTGAAATTTTTATGATTTGTGAGTAATTAGCTTTTATTATCGATAATTATATGAAATCATGAAACAAATTGTCTTGAGTTTGTAATAAATGTCCAATAGTGAGAAAGATTTTCATAGATTTGATGACAAAAGTTCTTTAGTGCAATTGATAAAGGAATACTCATAGTTTCTTGAGTAGAGACATCATAAAGTATCTCAATTTTATTCACATATATAGTATTTGATCATAGAGATACTATAACTTGAAGTGTGCATAGCTCATGTAAGGTATGATCTTTTGATATCATCATACTTATTAGAAAACACTCAAAAAGGTGGTGAATAATTGTCTTATTTAATTTAGACTCTTCATCCTCTAGAGTTGGTAAAAGAAATGGAGTAGGTAGTATATAATCTAAGATAATAACTCTTGGGATTAATGGTGTCCTCTCCCCTAGGTCCAAACATCCTCCAGGAATAAGCTATTAATAATTGTTTTGTTTACCAAAAAATGATAGTAGGGTCTCTTTGGATCAACTAGTCCCTATTACCATCTTTATAATGGGGAGAACCAAGGTAAATAAATGAAGGCTACAGGGTTCCAAGAGATGTGTATCAACTCAAGAAATTGGTTTTTCCGACTTATAATTCAAATAAATGAAGGTGGTTTATGGAAAACGTGATATTCAAGAAGGGTTTTAGTATACTAAAATTTGTGTCGCCACCTAGTGAACACATTATTGTAGTAATGAGATGTGAAAAATATCTAACCTTTTCCTAGACCAGGGGGTCCAATGAGCATAGTTCGGCTTTTAATAGTGTCACATTATGGGCCCCATGATACATATTCCTTATTTATTTATGCTTTAACTTTTTTAAAACTATTGAGATGAAGAGTTTAGAGAGAGGGGACTTGAATTTTCTCAGAACTCCCTTTGTTGTTTTTCATCCTAAAATTTTTTATGTCTCTTTCACTAGTATTTTAGGGTATTTTGATTTGTATCATTAAATGATATGGTTTTAGGTCGTATATCATTGACCAAATTACATGCAATTTAAGGCCGTGATGCACACAGAACTGACATAAGGGGCGTGTTACAGAATAACCTCACTAGGATTCCTAGGTTCAATATTACTCCAATATAATTTTGATTAGAATATAAGAGTGTTTTAAATCATGGATCAATGTTCTAAGTTCATGAATAATGGTATGAGATAGTCACGAAAAAAATGACCATGATCCACTCTATAGTGATGAGCTCCATTGCGATGATGTTAGGGCCCACAAGGATCACAAGACCCATCCTACAGGTGCATGATGCCTATGGATAATGTTTATAAGGCCTTTATGTAGATCCATATCTTATATGGTAAAAAAATAGATATTTTCTACTTTCTAAGGGTTGTAAAAGGTTAGTGGAAACCTAATATTCTCAAGAAACGAAGTGTAAACTATCGATATAGGTGCTTAAAAGATGAGGAAACCACCCCATACTCTGGTTGACTAGGTCCAGGATCCTCTGGTAATTCAATAAGGAATAATTATGTGTAATTATATGTACATTTTAACATCATATAGTAGGGACGTATCTTCTGTATAGTTTAATGTCATGCGATAAGGAAATTTTCTTTACAGTTTAACATCATGCTGTAAGGAAATTTTCATTAAGATAAATGAAAAAATTGGAGAATTTGGGTATTATCATAATATCCATACCCCAGAATTAAGTGGTGTAAAATAAGATGTTAAAATCTTACTTTTATAGTGGATACGATGCATATATGAGTAGCATCAAAGGTATCCAAATTTAATTGAATAGTTGAGTTATGGTAAGTGTAAATTATAAACCAAGAATATATGAGTTAACTGGAGGTGAAAACTAGTGGGTATAGGTTTTCCATTTATAATGGAGGAATCCCATATTCCGTATAGTTAGGGAAATAACTCATGGGTTTAAGGGGGGACTCTCCTATAGTTCCAAAACATCCTATAGGAATAAGTTCTTTTGACTTCTGTCGTTAACCAAAAAATCCTAGTGGGGTCCCTTTGGATTAGCCAATTCATGTTAGAAATTTTCTATAGGGGATAACTAGGAGAAAGGGTACCAAGGTCTATGGAGTTCCAAGATAAGGATATCAACCAAATTAATTGGTTGGTTTCAACTCAGATATTGAAGATATAAAGTTGTTTCATAGAAAACATAAGAATCATGAAGGGTTAGAGCACCATAAATGCTACACCAATGTGTATTTAACACATTTATTGGAAAAGGTATAAAAATGTGATTCTTGTGTACATAATAATCATAATGGATGACCTATTCAACGTGAATACCTCTTATTGTGTAGTTTAAAATCACGATACAAGGAAATTTTCATGCAGTTTAATGTCATGTGACTAGGATGTGGTTCCCAGTATTTGGATAAAATGAACCTTAATAATGTTGTAAATAGTAACTTTATAGGTTCTCTAATATCACATGAGTCATGATCATTATGAGAAATAAGTGAAAACTGGGCATTTGATTAATCCACGCGAGATTGAATGATAGGGAATACGTAGAGTTGTTCATAATTTATTATAGGTCGAATCCTCTAAATAGATATGACTATAATTGAGGATCATGATTGGGAGAAGTGATAACTAATGGTTGGTCCTGTAATTGAGGATCCATGATTCACTATGTATATTGGGATTTGAAAAATCAAGCTATACATATTTATTGGATAGTTCCCTTCATAGGTCCAAACCATATTCAGGGATGGGTGAATTTAAATAATTCTAAATGTTATAGTTGGACCAAATATTAGATATTTGGATGTATCTACATATCCTATAGTAATAGGAATAAATACATGCATAGCTCTTAAAAGAGAAAATTATTATCTCATTCCTTTCCCGTATGTAGACAGGGGGATAATTTTTTTTACTTTTTATATTATAGTTGGACCCCGGATTTGAGATTTGGGCATCATTATGTATCATATAGTAATAGGAATAAATCCACATTTAGTTTTTGAACCAAAACTCTCTACTTAGGTCTGACCCATAGACATAAGAGGGCATCGTTTTCATTTATATTATTGTTGGACCCAATATTTGAGATCTGGGTGTTATTACATATTATGTGGTAACAAGAATTAATCCATACAAAGTTATTGAATATAAAACTCTCCATGAAGGTATAAACCATATACAAAGGAGGGAGTTATTTTACTTTATATTGTGAAAGGACATATGATTTGAAATTTGGGTGTCACTACATATCTGGTGATAGTAGGAATCAATCCACTCCAAGTTATTGAATGGAAAACTACCTAAACAGGTTTGACCCATATACTGAGGATGGTATTGTTTCCATTTTTATTATAGATGGACCCAAAATTTGAGATCTGGGAATCGCTGAATATCATGTGGTAGTAGTAATCAAAAAACACACAGTTCTTGAATGGGGAGATTCCCTATGTTGATATGAATCAGACATAGGGAAGGGAGTAATTCAATATTTCTTTCATATGGATCTCTATCATGTGCAATGAACCGTCTATGAAGTAATGTTTTCTATAAAATTTAACATCATTTGTTAAGAATTTATTTCATACGGAATATCATGTGGTAAGGAAGTATTATATTTCATTTAATGTCATGTGATAAAGGTGAAATATGCTATGTAGTTTAAAGACTTTTTTTCAAGAATTGAAATACATTATAGAAGCTATGAAAAATAATTTTTGAGAAAAATTTCATTTGTGTGTGTCTGGGGTGGTGTAATTCATTCTCTATTCATTATGGACAATGAGTAAGCTCTATTGGAATAGAACTTATATTTGGTGTAAGTCCCTTACCACTTGGGTTCCAACTTTGGGGATTTTTTCCCTGGTATCATTGGGATTCTGAGATCCAATACTAGTTCTCATTCAAGGAAAGAGTGGTGGAGAACCTTTTTAAATAAGGATCATGTGATTTTATTCTGATGAAATTTTTGGTTGTGTAGTGCATGCAAACTTTTTGCATCATGTCATTCCAACTCATTCAACTGCTTTTGTGATTGACCGTCATTTAAGATTTTTTCACAAATAGATATTCATATTAAGGGAAATTACAATTAAATTGGAAACACTACTTTAGTTTCTCACATAAATTAATATGGACTTTATTTTATGGTAGTTTTTGTGGTGTTATATTAGGATCATAATTCATAAAGGATCTTGTTTGGACCGAAATTCTTTTCCTTGTCCACCATTTTCTGAAGTATATTTTATATATTCTTATCCATTACCTATATCTATCCATTTTTCTTTGAATGATAGTAGGATAGATTCTTAGAGTTGATGTTTTACTCCTGGTAAAATTTCTTTAATTCAGAAGAACAAAAGTTGGTGTCGATGTTTATAAATATCATGTGAGGGACACTGAATGTGGGGATGATTTTATACTTCATGAAGTTTATGATATTATTCATCCTGAATTACTTGAGCAGTATTTCCACATCCCATTAGGAAAATAAGTTGGTGGAAATTAGGATGTACATATACTTCTTATCTATAGTAGGGGGATATGGCCCCACAATGTCCATTCTTTATATAGAAAATGGCTTGGAATATTTATATGTATATAGAAACTCTAGAGTTTGATCGATGAAGTTTTCATGAGTCTATAATGCATACAATTTACTGGGGGATTTCACATAGTCTTATATCATTGTTTTCTAGTAGTAACCAAGCCTCCTAATTTGGTGGGAGATTCTGGTCCCAGATTGATGAGCACCATAGGAGCCTTTATAAACTTCTTCCATGACAACAAGAATCTATCTTTTTAAGAATTTGAAGAGGATTCCATTGAATCCTAATTTATGGGGAATATTTTATTTTTTTTCCTATTGGGAAGGGTAAAGTTTACAACTCAACATCAAGTCTATTCCCTTTTGGATATATCTAACGAGGGGGTCCCATTTGGTAGGTGATCGACTATGGGATCCATCCATACATGGGTAGATATCTGTAACGACCAAAAGTTTCATTAATGGAAATACATATTGATCTAATTAAATGTCTCTTTATGTTTATATAAAATGTCAACTTCATTGGTTTTATGTTATGAATTTTGACCGTTGCTAATATATCTGTTGAACAATGATCACATGATTAGTATAAATATAGGGCCTTAACAAATCAAAATTTACTCAGACAAAAGAAGCGATGGCCTCATCCAGTAGAATTGCTCCATACGAATCCCATTTGATGGAGATTGGAAAAGTGGTGGCATCCTTGGGCTTCGATCTTGACCAAGCCCAATATGAGCTTCATCATGTTAATCTCGAACGGGACCGTCGATGGGAGAAGTGGAATTTGATAGAAATTACCACTCGAGCGATGTTATCCAAGCCACCCCAAGAGTCCGTCACCATCACACACCTTACCCTTAGGTATTATGCGGCTTTTTAAGGGGTTATGTAAAAAATCTCTAATACTATGTTCATGTAAATTATTTTTTTTGTATACAATAATGAATATAATTTCTTGTCATTATTGATACATTGTAAATAGTTTTTAAAGTACAAATGATGTTTTTAGTTATTATTTAATTAAGAAATCTATTTTATTAAATTAAGGGATTTTTGAATTAAATAATATTTTAATAAATTATTATTATTATTATTAGATTAATTTTATTATATATAAATGATCATATAATTTTATGAATTCAATTATAATTTTTATTAAGGTTTGAAAGCCATTTTTGTCAAAACCCGTGAATTTTCGATAAATGTCGGTTTTTATTTTAAAAGTGAAAATTCACATATTTATAAAATTATTTAGATAAAATAAATGTTATTTTTGGAATCAGGATGTCGAAATTATCCAACGGTGAAATTTTCATAATTTTATGAGACAGTCGAATTTTTGAGTAAAAATTAAATACCGTTTAAATATATAATGTGTTTTATGACATCATAATGACCCAATAGTGATGTAATAAAATAATATAATCTTTATGTTCGGAAAATATATGTTTTAAAATTAAAATAATGTGATTTTGGGTTTGTTTGGCTTACTTTTGAAAGCATTAATGGACCCCTCAAGACTTATTAAACATCTTGTTTTTTAATTAATTTCCATGGGAGTATGACTTACCTACACATAAGAAACCTCATTATTTTAAGAAGTTCGGACCTTGGCCTTATAAAATATTATTTATCCACTTACCTTTTCCAAAAAACATGGGCAAAAACCATGGTATGGTTTGTGGTTTGGATTCATTTAATATAAGGGGTCCCAAACCAAAATAATAAAGAATTCTCTCACCTTTCCTATATAAACCCACCCAAGATCCAACTTCCTCCTCACTCAAAGCCTTTGGAGTTCATCAAACCTCTAACCTACTCTCTCTATAATCCTCCCAAAGTTCCCCAATCTCCCAATAATCCTCTCACAAGCCTCTCTCTAGCCTTTGGAAGCACACTTCCAAGTAAGGATTTTTTCTTCCTTTCTCATTTTTGTCCAATTTTCTTTAAGTTGTTTTCCCTTTTAATTTCAATTATGAATGTTAGGGTATGGTTTCTCACCTACCTCATACTTTCCTATTTATGTTTTAATGATGGGAGACCCCTTTCTCTCTCATTAAATGCCTCCCATGTACACCCATTACCATGCCAAAATTCCGAAAGGAACTTCTCTCTCCTCTTTTACATTCAAGCAATAATTTTGTATCATGAATCTAAATTACATTACAATTGATGGGAAATGTATCTATAAGACCTAATTAATTTACATTACATGTAAATAATATGAGTAACCCCTTTATCTCTCATCAACCATTTTTTATGAATTCTTATTCCACACCGTTACGCTGCCGAAATCGCACCGATTTTCTAATCCAATGTCATTGTGTAGTGAATACCATGCCCATTTCTCCATCAAGGTTATTCACCTTTATGAATGTTTAATTATTGATTATAAAGTTTCATGTATGAATTCCACATTACTTTATCATGGAATAAATGATTATGTTTTATGAATCCATGTTTTAGGATCCATGTGGCACACTTATGCATGAAATGAAATGTTTAAGAAGGGTGCACCCTTATAGTGCTCCAATGCATTGGGTAAAGTATAGTATCATGATACGTCATGTGCAATGAGTGTTGACTCATTCTAATTCATGTGCAACGAGGGTTTACTCATGCTTTATGTTCAATGAGGATTTACTCATGCTCCATGTGCAATGAGCCTTGGCTCATGCTAATTCAATGTTAAGTGTTGTTGCCACATTTCCATGTTATGATTATCATGCTTTATCATGCCTTTATGTTCATGTTTCTCTTATACTCTATTGATATGCCTATTTCCTAACATGTATTGTACTCCTCATGATATTCCATGTGTACTCTCTTACTGGGCTTTATAGCTCACCCTTTTCTTATGAATGTCCTCAGGTTATCCCATGCAATGCTAAGTACGAGGGAATGTAGTGGTCATGTAAAGGAAGTTTTCAATAAAGATATTGTATTTCATGTTTCAAGTTTTTATGTAATGATCCTAAGCCCCAAAGACACTAAACCTCTCGATATTCTTTGTTGTATCAAGGTAATTTTTATGTAATGAATCATGTTTAAGTTTGTAATAAAAGTAGGGTTGTCATAGTTGGTATCAGAGGATAGGTTTAGTTATTTTTGGGATTAGGATTTGAAAACCCTAGTAAAGCCTTAGAGACAAGAATAAGTACAATATAAAAGTCCCTAAGTTTTTGTGAGAATTGAGTAATTGGTTTATCAAGCAAATACATCCCTGTTTGGATACGAGAAGGTAGAGGCGGCTCTCGTACAAATGTATCCTAGGGGTAAAACCTGAAAACACCGATTTGAGCTAGACTCGAACGAGAACTAGTGCACGACAATGGGCCTTGATGCACTCTTGGTTACGACACTCCCAGGGGATATGTTTTGATAAATTCACAAGCTTATTATGAACCCTTCTTAAGGGAATTAAAAAAATGCCCCTAAGAATGTATGTTTGAAAGTAGATCATGAAAAGCCTAGACTGAATCCTATAGACTCATGAGTTAAGGAAATAAAAGTTTATTTATAAGTCCTCAACTTTTGTCTTTGGATTACCATTTATGTGTTACTCCTAACTTTCTTTTTATTCCAGCCAATGGCTGGTAATAGGAGGACTCAGGCTAACAACCGTTGTGAAGATCAGTGTGATGACTGTACTAATGAGATGTTCAATCCAATGGGAGCGGGAATCGCAAACTTTTTCACGCTTCTCTCTCAGCTAACTCAAGTTTTGAATAGAAATATGGGTCAAGCGGAACGTTCAACCCCCCTAAGAAAGAACAAGTCGCTATCGAGAGCTTCATGAGACAAAGGCCTCTTACTTTTAGTGGATCATCCGATCCCACGGTCGATGAACAATGGATCAACTCCATTGAAAAGATCTTCTCCATCCTTCAATGTTCTGAACAAGAGAAGGTTCTCCTGGCGGATTATTGTATGGAGGGTGAAGCTGATCAATGGTGGAAATTGATCAAAAATATGAAGCTTGAGGAGGAGATCGAGGTGTTGGTATAAAAAGATTTCCAGAAGATGTTTTTCGATAAATATTTTCTGCGCACCCTCCAGCTTAAGATGGAAAGGGACTTCCTTTCCCTCAAGCAAAAAGATGAAGAATCTGTTGGAGCATACAAGGAAAACTTCATAAGGCTTGCACGATACGCTTACGTCTTTGTCGTTACCCCCGAATGAAAAGTTGACCGCTTCTTTGGTGGGTTGAAGCCTAGCCTACTGAAAGCGTTAGCAATCTGTGACTTCGACAGCTATGAGGAAATTGTCCGATGTGCCCTCAAGGTCGAAATGGAGATTCGAGAATCACAGGGGTATCATGGGGATAAGAAGTGTAAGGTGGACTTCAATGTTGGTGGTTCGATGGATAAATCCAACGGTGCTAAGAAGATCTAGCACCCCACTTTCCAAAAGTGCGGAAAGAAGCATGCTGGAAATTGCCTTAAGGGGATGAGGAAATGCTTCAGGTGTGGAAGAGAATGGAACCTAACTGTTAACTGTCAGCAAGAAAGACCCACGGCTGCGACAGAGGAGAGGAACACTCCGCTCGAACCTCAACGCATTTATCAATGCTACAAATGCAAAGAACCGGGTCTTTTTGCAAATCAGTGACCTAATCCAAGGGTTTTCGGAGTCAACCAACAACTTCCAAGGCAGAAAGGAAGAGATTTTTCCATCACTTATGTGGAAGTGAACCCCGACAATGAAGTGGTGATAGGTACGCTAGTTATTCATTCAAGAATAGAGAATATACTTTTTGATTTAGGTTCTATGCATTCTTTTATATCTTGAAAGTTTAGTAGAACAATCCCAGCACCACCACAAATCATGGAAGTGAAGATGTCGGTGAGTACGGAAAATGGGGAAATCATTGCATCCCATGAATATAAGTCCTCCCCTGTTATAATATGTGGATTAAATTTCCCGGCGAACCTTGTCATACTCCCTCTGGTGGAATTTGATGCAATTCTTGGCATGGATTGACTTTCCTTATTTAGAGCCAACATAAATTTTCGGGAGAGGGAAATCACACTCCATATGGAGAATTGACCCCCAATTCTTTACAAGTGTAAGGAGGAAGATGAATCTCCTTTAGCTCCATCATCTCAAGCATGGATATTACTGCGTTATGAGCATGCGTATCTGGCTCAGATGATTGAGTCCAAGGAATAAACCATCCTTGAAGAAATGCATATTGTGAGGGAATTCGATGAAGTGTTTCCCGAGGAACTGCCTGGTCTTCCTCCTAGAAGAGATGTTGAATTATCAATTGAACTTATACCCGGGGCATTACCAATATCCAAGACTCCATATAGAATGACTGTTGTAGATCTTGAAGAGCTGAAGAAACAACTACAGGAGAATCTGGATAAAGGGTTTATACGCCCAAGTGCTTCACCATGGGGGTGCACCAGTCCTCTTCATCAAGAAGAAGGATGGGTCAATGCCGCTTTGCATCGATTATCGCGAACTTAAAAAAATCACGATAAAGAACAAGTATCCTCTCCCACTAATTGATGAATTGTTCAATCAGCTGCGTGGAGAACAATACTTCTCCAAGGTGGACTTGCGGTCAGGATATTATCAAGTAAGGGTGAATAAGGAAGATATCCCCAAGATTGCTTTTTGCACAAGATACAAGCACTATGAATTCATAGTAATGCCTTTCGGACTCACTAATGCTCTATCAATCTTCATGGACTTAATGAATAGAGTCTTTAGAGATTACCTAGACAAATTTGTGGTAGTCTTTATAGATGATATTCTAATATACTCCAAAACCAAGGAGGATCATGAGGATCATTTAAGAACTGTACTAGATACTTTGCGCAAGGAGAAGCTCTATGAAAAGTATATCAAGTGTGAGTTCTGGTTGAAGGAAGTCTCATTCTTGGGTCATATCATCACAAGTAATGGGATATCTATGGATCCCTCCAAAACAGATGCAATTGAGGGATGGCTGAGGCCAACATCGGTAACGGATATCCGTAGCTTCTTGGGGTTTGCTGGATATTATCGATGATTTGTGAGAAATTTATCATGATTGTAAAACCCTCTTACTAATCTAACTATAAAGGGAGTAAAGTTTTCTTGGAGTGATGAATGCAAAGAAAGCTTTAAGGAGTTGAAAAGGAGGCTTATCACTACGCCCATGCTCACTTTACCCACAAGTGGGGAACTTTTTGTTGCATTCAGTGATGCTTTAAAGAAGGGATTAGGTTGTATGATGATGCATAATGATAAAGTGATATCCTATGCCTCAAGGAAGTTGAAAATCCATGAGCGAAACTATCCAACGCATGATCTGGAGTTGGCAGCGGTGATATTTTCCTTGAAAATCTGGCGGCATTATCTCTATGGGGAGAAATGTGAGATATATACTGACCACAAGAGTCTTAAATATATATTCACACAGAAAGAGCTTAATATGCACCAGAGAAGATGGATAGTGCTCATCAAGGATTATGACTGTTCAATACATTACCACCCTGGGAAAGCGAACAAGGTGGTAGATGCCCTAAGTAGAAAGGACCCAGCGATTCTATCAATGATGAGAATTGAGAAGGATCCAATCTTCTTAGACTTGATGAAGATGGACATGGGAATCATAAAGAAGGGAACATCATCAATCCTTTCATAAATTATTGCTCAACTATCTCTTTTGGAAAGGCTAAAGGATTCTCAAAAGGATGATGTGGGAATTCGGGAAAAAGTAGAAGCTATCAAAAAGGGGAAATCCTCAGAGTTTAATGTTAATGAAGAAGGAATTGTGCGATTTGGGAAAAGACTATGTGTTTCATCAAGTCCAGAGCTGAAGAAGGAACTTTTGGATGATGCACATAGTTCAAATTTCTTTATTCACCCAGGGAGCACAAAGATGTATCGAGATCTTCGTGAAAAATTTTGGTGGGATAATATGAAGAAGGAGATTGTTGAATATACATCAAAGTGCCTGGTGTGCCATCAAGTGAAGGCAGAGAGGAAGAAGTATAAGGGGATGATACAACCATTTCCCATACCAGAATGGAAATGGGATAACATCACCATGGACTTTGTCACCAGACTTCTGAGGACATCCAAAGGCAACAATGCAATCTGGGTTGTTGTGGATCGTCTTACAAAGACTACACACTTCATTGCTATTCAGGAGGATTTCTAATTTGATCAACTGGCACAGATATATATCAGGGAAGTGGTAAGGCTGCATGGAGTTCCCCTATCTATTGTGTCTGACCGAGATCCAAGATTCACCTCTAAGTTTTGGAAGAGTCTTCAACATGCTCTGAATACTGAACTGAACTTCAGTACGACCTATCATCCTCAAACTGATGGCCAATCTGAGAAGACTATACGAACACTTGATGGCATGTTGAGATCATGATAAATGGACTTTAAAGGAGGATGGGATCAACATCTTACTCTAGTTGAGTTCTCTTATAATAAAAGTTTCCACTCAAGCATCCAAATGACACTATATGAAGCTCTTTATGGTAAAAGGTGCAGAACACCGGCGTGTTGGGATGAGGTCGGTGAACGTAAGCTGCTTGGACCAGAAATGGTCGAAGAAATGGTGGAGAAGGTGAAAACCATTCAACAACATATCAAGGCAGACTAGAGTCTACAGAAGAGTTATGCAGATAACCGTCGACGAGATCTTGAGTTTAAAGTTGGAGACATGGTTTTTCTACGCATATCTCCGTGGAAAAAGGTCATGAGGTTTGGAAAGAAAGGGAAGTTGAGTCCAAGGTACATCGGCCCCTTTGAGATTCTTGATCGTGTCGGGGCTGTGGCCTATCGACTAACACTTCCACCTACCATGGCCAAAGTACATGATGTCTTTCATGTATCCCTCTTAAGGAAGTACATACCGGACCCTTCACATGTACTCTCTTATGAGGTGGTACAATTGGAAGATGATCTTTCTTACGAGGAGAAACCAGTGAAGATATTAGATCGTAGAGAAAAAGTTCTACGAAATAAGACAATGACCCTCGTAAAGGTGTTGTGGAGAAACCACAAGTTTGAAGAAGCGACTTGGGAATCGAAGTAAGTGATGAATCTGAGTTACCCACATCTGTTTTCGTGTGGGAAAAGGAAAATTTCGAGGGTGAAATTTCTTAAGGGGGGAATATTGTAACGACCCAAAGTTTCATTAATGTAAATCCCTCTTGATATAATTAAATGTCTCTTTATGTTTATATAAAATGTCAAATTCATTGGTTTTATGTTAAGAATTTTGACCGTTTCCAATATATCCATTGAACAGTGATCACATGATTAGTATAAATACAGGGCCTTAACAAATCCAAATTTACTCATACAAAAGAAGCGATGGCCTCATCCAATAGAATTTCTCCATACGAAGCCCATTTGTCAGAGCTTGGAAAATAGGTGGCGTCCTTGGGCTTCGCTCTTGACCAAGCCCAAGCTGAGCTTCATCATTTCAAGCTCGAACGGGACCGTCTATGGGAGAAGTGTAAGTTGATAGAAATTACCACTCGAGCGATGTTATCCGAGCCACCCCAAGAGTCTGTCACCATCGCACACCTTACCCTTAGGTCTTATGCGGATGTTTTAAGGGGTTATGTAACAAATCACTAATACTATGGTCATGTACATTATTTTTTTTGTATATAATAATGAATATAATTTCTTGTCATTATTGATACATTGTAAATATTTTTTAAAGTACAAATGGTGTTTTTAGTTATTATTTAATTAAGAAATCTATTTTATTAAATTAAGGGATTTTTGAATTAAATAATATTTTAATAAAATATTATTATTATTATTAGATTAATTTTATTATATATAAATGATCATATAATTGTATGAATGCAATTATAATTTTCATTAAGGTTTGAAATCCATTTTTGTCAAAACCCGTGAATTTTCGATAAATGTCGGGTTTTATTTTAAAAGTGAAAATTCACATATTTAGAAAATTATTTAGATAAAATAAATGTTATTTTTGGAATCAGGACGTCGAAATTATCCAACGGTGAATTTTTCATAATTTTCTGAGACAATCAAATTTTTGAGTAAAAATTAAATACCGTTTAAATATATAATGTGTTTTATGACATCATAATGAACCAATAGTGATGTAATAAAATAATATAATCTTTATATTCAGCAAATATATGTTTTACCATTAAAATAATGTGATTTTGGATTTTTTTGTCTTACTTTTCAAAGCATTAATGGACCCCTCAAGACTTATTAAACATCTTGTCTTTTTAAATTAATTTCCATGGGAGTGTGACTCACCTCCACATACGAAACCTCATTATTTTAAGAATTTCAGACCTTGGACTTATAAAATATTATTTTCCTCTTCCCTTTTCCAAAAACTATGGGAAAAAACCATGGTATGGTTTGTGGTTTGGATTAATTTAATATAAGGGGTCCCAAACCCAAATAATATAGAATTCTCTCACCTTTCCTATATAAACCCACCCAAGATCCCACTTCCTCCTCACTCAAAGCCTTTGGAGTTCATCCAACCTCTGCCCTACTCTCTCTAGAATCCTCCCAATGTGCCCCAAGCTCCCAAGACGCCTCTCACAAGCCTCTCTCTAGCCTTTGGAAGCACACTTCCAAGTAAGGGTTTTTTCTTCCTTTCTCATTTTTGTCCAATTTTCTTTAAGTTGTTTTGCCCTTTTAATTTCAATTATGAATATTGGGGTATGGTTTCTCACCTCCCTCATACTTCCCTATTTATTTTTGAATGATGGGATACCCCTTTATCTCTCATTAAATGCCTCCCATGTACACCCGTTACCATGCCAAAATTCCGAAATGAACTTCTCTCTCCTCTTTTACCTTCAAGAAATACTTTTGTATCATGAATCTAAATTACATTAAAATTGTTGGGACATGTATCTATATGAACTTATTACTGTCCATTACATGTAAATAAGACAAGGAACCCCTTTATCTCTCATCAACCATTTTTTATGAATTCTTATGCCACGCCGTTATGCTGCCGAAATCGCACTAATTTTCTAATCCAATGTCATTGTGTAGTGAATAGCATGCCCATTTCTCCATCAAGGGTATTCACCTTTATGCACATTTACTTATTGATTATAAAGTTTCCTGTATGAATTCCACATTCCTTTATCGTGTAATAAATGATTATGTTTTATGAATCCATGTTTTATGATCCATGTGGCACACTTATGCATGAAATGAAATGTTTAAGGAGGGTGCACCCTTATAGAGCTCCAATGCATTGGGTAAAGTATAGTATCATGATACGTCATGTGCAATGAGTGTTGACTCATGCTAATTCAAGTGCGACTAGGGTATACTCATGCTTTATGTGCAATGAGGATTTACTCATGCTCAATGTGCAATGAGCCTTGGATCATGCTAATTCAATGTTAAGTGTTGTTGCCACATTTCCATGTTATGATTATCATGCTTTATCATGCCTTTATGTTCATGTTTCTCTTATGATCTATTGATATTCCTATTTCCTAACATTTATTTTACTCATGATATTCCATGTGTACTCCCTTACTGGGCTTTATAGCTCACCCTTTTCTTATGAATGTCCTCAGGTTATCCCGTGCAATGCTAAGTATGAGGGAATGTAGTGGTCATGTAAAGGATGTTTTCAATAAAGATGTTGTATTTCATGTTTCAAGTTTTTATGTAATGATCCTAAGCCCCAAAGACACTAAACCTCTCGATCTTCTTTGTTGTATCAAGGGAAGTTTTATGTAATGAATCATGTTTAAGTTTGTAATAAAAGTAGGGTTGTCATAATATCTGTTCATCATGCATTGGGGAGGTGTTGAACTGATTGATCTCATCCATGTCATAAATTATGATTGATGAGACCACCCTTTGGTATGTGATGTGGAAAACTGCTTCTTCCTGATTGGGGTAATCCAATACTGTGTCTACATTATCTAGTGCATTGGAACGATCATTTTGTGATCGATGTTTGTGATGAAATGTTGGTTTAAAAGGGAATTATACCATCAATACTCTGACATAACTGTTGATATAGTCCAGTTCGTTTTTATTGATGGCATACTCACCATTTATTTTTTTGATCACTAGCTATCAGTTCCCTTTGATATTCAGGTAGTATATCTACAGCTTCACGTCTAGTTTTGTATTTTTACTCATTATTAGTGTAGCCTTTGGATAGTGATAAAGAGAATGGAAAATTTTATTTGTTCATGGAATTAAATAAAATCCCTAAAACAACCTAGTTGAGATTTAGTATTTCTATCCTCTTTCCAATAGTAAATATGAAGTCACTGTCGAAATACATTTCCCAAATTCAGGGAGTGTCATGGGAATAAAAAATATCTTTGTCTGGAAGTTTGGTGTTCACTAGTGTGATTTTTAGGGAGATATGTTTCATAAGGAAATAATACATGGTCTTCACTTTAACTACCTTCTGTTACATGAACTGGATGTCATATTTTTGTAGAATAACCGACCATCAGGCCAAATTTTCATTCAATATACAGTTTCTAAAGGATATACTTGAGTGGGTCAGTATGAGATACCAAGTGGAGTTTGTGATGCTACAAATAATGTCTCAGATTTTTCACTGTAAATATACATGATTAGTAGTTCTTATTATTATTAAAATACCAATTATCAATACCTAGAATCATTCTACTAAGATATTAGAGTCTATTTTTATTCCCTAGATCTTTTTTTTGTGTCAGAATAACACTAATAAATAGTTTCTTGGTGTCCATATATAAGATAACTAGCTTTCCTTCTATCGGTGGAATCAATACTGGTGTGTGCAGTAAGTATAGCTCGATATTATCAAAATATTATTAGTATTATTCATTACATTGGTAAGTGAATCCATTCTTCATTAAATTTATGAATGGGATATATTTTCTATCAAGGTTAGCTATAAAATGCTGAATGCAATTGGGGTTCCCTTGGATCCCCCTCAATTATTTATGATTATTAGGGGTGAAATTTCTATGATTATGCTAGTATTTCCTGGATAAACCTTGATTCCATAGTATCATACCAAAATCCAATGAATTTCCCATCATTACTCTATAATCACACTTTAGAGGATTCATTTTCAAATGTGCTTCCAAAACAAGTTGACAATTATTTGAAAATTCATAGGGTGATCATGTCTCTATCAAGATTTTTCTACCAGGTAATCGAAAATAAATTATTCTATTCACCCCATGAAGTAATTAAATATATGATTCATGGAACATTGGTTAGTAGTGTCATCATTATTTAATCAAAAGGGCATGGACAAATAGAAAAAGATCCTCTGAGGTGATCTTAAGGTGGTGGTTTCCTCATCTTTAGGGGCCATATTTATATAATTATTCCCTGAAAACCCATCCATGAAGTAATGTTCTTATATTCTAGTAGATGTATCTATCAAAAGTTCTGGGATTTGATATGGGAATTTGTCCATCAGGCGGTGTTTATTTAGGTCTTTACAATAAATGTAGACCATGATCTTCCCATTCTTTTTATTGAGGAGGATGATGTTGGAGAGATATTTTGGGTGCTAAAATTCTTAGAAAAAAATGAATTCGATAAATTTGTCAACTTATGATCATAAATTAGTATCATAAAAGGGGTCTATCCTCCTAGCTGCCTTCTTGAAACCACTATTGTCATCGGGTAATCCTTAGTGATTCATAGCCACATCAGGGTTTAGCCCATAAATTTAAATATAATTCCAAGCGAACACATATCAATGATAATTTATAAATGAAATATAAATATTTTGATCCTATAGAGGCATGCCGACACCGATCAACAGAGGCTATGGGTCATATTATGTTCCCATATTCACCTACCTAATCTCATAGATGGTGGTGGAGAGGCCTTCGTCAAATACAAGTGAGGTGTTCCTAAGGTCATCCTCTTATTCCTCCATTTCAGAGTTTGTGGAGTAATTTTTATACATGGTGGGTAATTTGAGGGAAAATATATCACTTTTGTGGTAATATAGGCCATGGGAAGATATGTTTCCATCCTAAAATTCCAGATTCACCATAGTGAGATTATATGAATGATTTTTTTCTTTTATGATGCCACCAACTGGAGGAGGAGGCTGGACATTCTGAGTTGTAGATAATGTCTTAGGGGAATCCTCAATTTCCACTACTAGAAAAGGCACCTACACCCATGGTTTTGAACCATGGGTATATCCCCAAAAACCATGGGTATAGGTTATACCCATGGTTTTGGGAACTATGGGGAGTTTATCCATTGGAATGGCTCTAAGGTATTCCCACAGTTTGAAATCTCTATACCCATGATTTCAAAACCATGAGAATAGGTGTATTCCATCATTCCATTAACCTTATACCCATGGTTTCAAAACTTTGGGAATAGGTTTTAAAAAATTTATGGTCATGGGTTTCGATCCCCGGACCACCTGTATACCATTCACATACCTAACTATTACACCACATTTACTTATAGGTATAAAAATATATATTTACATATATATATATATATATATATTTATATCTAAAATGTGTCTATAGGAGGAAAACCATGGAAATAGGTGTTCCCATGATTTTTTCTCTTGTGGAAATATTTTTCCCTATATTAACACAGGAAATATATTCCCATGGTTTTGAAAAAATGTGGGTATAGGCATGACTTATACCGACAATTTTCTGAGAACTTTGGTAATAGGGATTAAAAACCCTATACCCATGGTTATGTAAAACTATGGGTATAGGTCATGAAAAAACACCATATACCCACATTGTTTCAAAAACTATAGGTATAGGTGAAAATTTACAAACTATATGAATGGTTTTTCAGAACTGTGGGTATAAGTTCCCATAAAATCTCTATACCCATGATTTTTAAAAAATTATGGGTATATGGTCAATTTCTAGTACTTTTTTTAATGGTTCAAGGGAATTATTATATCCTTCTAAAGAATTATCCTGATTTCATTTTGAAAATTCCAATTAAGCTAATGTGAATTCTATCACATGGACATGAGCCAATGATTTTTTTTGGTTCATGATAACTTAATGATATTACGTATGTTTCCTTATCTAGGTTTATGGATAGAATATAATCATTATCAAGTATTATCTATGGATTCATAGGGGTTTTCCCCAAATCATTGGGGGTTACAACCTATATATCAACATCCACCACTTTTTTTTCCTTACTACTTATAAAAACCTTCCTCAGTATATATCGATTCACAAGAATAAAAGGGGGAATTGTCACTATGTAATATGCTAACCTTTCCACCGATGTGGTATTTAAAAGCATTGATGAAATGTTAAAGGTACTACTACATGTATATAAAGGAAAGGTAATTCAAAAATGACATTACATGTTGTGTCTTTATAGATAACCATGAACTCAGTGTTATATGAGAGATCCCAAAACTGTGCCTTGAGCTTGATCTTTCAAATAAGACTTTGCTCACTCATATCATACCCTTGAATGGTTAGCTTTGTCATAGATAATTCAAACTTCAATATCCAAAACTTCAGAGGGTCTGAATCGATACAATGTTGATCCTATAACCATTGTTAACCAGAACTCTTTGGATGTCGATATTATCAAGTTTTCTAAAAATATATAGGGTTTTGACATGACCCTAGATAACTTCTTCATTATCATGTTCTATGAACAAGATGGTGACATGGAATTATATTGATATACTCTTCACTCAGTAATCCTCAGCTGCAATGACTTATACATAAAACTAATATGGGATCTGGAGGGCCTTGATAAGTACCTCTGTGAGTTATTTTGAAACATAGAGAGCATCCAAGATTGATATTTTGTTTGTAACAACCACATACTGTTTCAAAATGTTGAACATTTTTTCTAGATATATAAACTTATTAAGGTGGGTTTTTTTCCTATTATGTGACTCAGGAGTTGTGTTGGTTGTGGTTGATGGGCCTAGTTCTTGAGAAAAGGTTGATAAAGTATCTAATTCAAGTGTTGTGGGTCATGCCGACCATCCCCTTTGTTTAGGTTGATCAAATAATTGAAACCCTCCAATCAGTCATGTAAAATGACTGGGATTAAATGACTTATAGAGGTCACAGAGGAATCTCTATACTTATGTTGGGTTTGATAGAGTGCTCAACCATGGGTCTTGGATAAATATATGGATTTCACATGTATGTGACTGAAATATTGGGTTTGACCATGCCTGATATGTCCCCTATATCCTTATATTCTTCATCCTCAGCCTCTAGATTTTTAGTAAGGTATGGGGAACTCATACTCAAAGTCGTATTCTTTATTAGAGAAGGGATCAGTTAAGTGAACTGCATTAATAGAACCATAAATTATAAATTCATCTAAGGATGGTTCTGTTTGGTGGGGTGGTTCTCATTCTCTAGATGTTTAAAGAACGAAGTGTAAAATAGTCATAGCTTGTGTGGGAGATGTATATGACTCATTCACTTATGTATCTTCATTTTTACAATGATTATGTATACCTAAAAAAATTTTAGTTCCTTGAAACATGTGTTCTAGTTTTAAGAATCACTGGTTCCAGGCGATTTCCATTGGATTTATTCATGGAACTGGAAACTTCCAACAGTTCTTTATCCAAAAGGGACCTACTTTCCAAAGGCAGCCATTCGTTATGTTTTAACATTAATATACTTATAAATGTGAATTGTTCGAGAGGATGGGAGGTCAAACTCATCACACCTTTTTTGGGGGGAATTATTGTCTACTCCGGGACTCTCTTTGTAAATTTAAGATATTTTCATGAATCCTTATTAATTCACCAAGTATAACATAAGTTTCCCTTTGAATTTTCAATCACTTATTAACATGTGTAAAATTTCAAATCATCAGTAAGTATTCAAGGTTCTTTATTAATGGAGATATATATAAGTATTAAATATTCTCCATCAATGGTATCCACTCATATACTATTTAGAGATTATTTTAATCATCATTATGATGATACAAAATTTTAAGCCACTCGGTGGGGCACTCTGAAATTTATTTTCATCTAGGGAGATGAAGGCTAGTTTTGATATAGGGATCATAATCATGAAATGAGTTACCTATATATCCTTGTGATAGGAATAAGAACCCTCATAGTTTGGTGTCGCTTAATGGGACACATCATACCTTTTAAGGTCATGTGATAAGGACATAATTTTATAGTTTAATGTCATGTGGTAAGGACATCTAACAGGAGGAAGCTTAGTTAAAGTTTAATGTGGAACTTATACCTAAGAAGCCCAAGGAACATGGAAAGAATATGGGTTTCCAAGTAAGATTATACCATATTGGGAATATGGACCAAGGAGAATAGGGTTGATTTGAAGTGTTGGGTTTGAACCTCCAAGAGGCTTCCTACGTATCCCATTTGGATAGGAATTAAAGCCCACATAGTTTGATGAATCTCATAGGAGAGTATAGTCCTTTGATATAAATTATTTTGGGATTACTTCCTAAAAAGTATTCCTTAACAATTTTTGGGGTTTAATTTGGGGCTTATTACTAAAGAGGATAAATAGATTAATGGAATTAGAATTGGATTCCTGAAGAGGATATTCAATGAGCTCAGTCGCTAAGAAGGATTCCTATATATCCCAATTATGGTGTGAATTAAAGTTCTTGTAGTTTATTCTCCATGAGTGTTTGTGCACATGTTGTAATAATCACAAATCTCTTATCCCATGCGAGTCATGCTCAATGTGAGAAGAAAGAGGATGTGAAAGATTCAACAATAAAACATACACTTTTACTCCCCTACTGGTGGAAGAGGGCACACCTATGATGAAAAGGGTAAACAAGGGGTGAGGCAATGAGCCTTCCCTCTATTCACTTTACATTGGACAAGGGTCCAATGAAAGGAAGAAGGGATGAGGGTTTAGGGTCTTACACCATGATTAATGCCCTAAAATTGATCCTAGTAGGGGATGGGGACTTTTCATTCTCTTGAATGGAAAAGAAAGTGTGAACCTTACCTTTCCTACCAGAAGACTTGAGGTTTTGGGTCTCTTTGATAAGGGAGAGGTCAGGACCCAAACCCTCCTACAAACCGGGAACTTCCCCACACTATTCCTGGGAGAATGGTTCATGTGACTACGAATATACAAACCCACAAACACTTCATGAATCCTAACCCCATTGTGAAACAAATGTGAGAAACCTATAACTAAGGATATACAAACCCAAAATAGGAGGCACACTAATGTTCCTTTCCCAAATGTTTGATAAGTCAAGAGGTTTTGGTGGAGGTCTCAAAATAATCACATTCAAACAATGGATACAATGAAGAAGAATCCTTGACATGGATGGATTTGAAGAGGGATTGATGTCTTGTAGACTGAAGAGAGTAAGTGAATCAAAGAGGGGCGCCCAAGTAGGTAAGGGTGTGAAAGTATGGGCACGCAAGTAGGCTTGGGTGAACTAATTTTCACTTAATCTATGAACAACTTGTATGTTAATACTTGAGTGAGACTTGGATAAAGACTTTAGTATTATTCATAGGAGATCCCATAAGTGGGGTGCTCAAGTTCCTATGAAAGTAATAGAGGGTGCACAATTGTTTCTGATTTAGGGAGGTTGGGCACTTTAGGCACGCAAGTGTTATGGATTTCAAACACTAAAAAGACTTAATTACTATGATCATCCTTAAAATTATCGACTATAACTATTAAAGAACTGCCTTGAAAGTTTCAGAAGACTTGGGCGAAGCACTCGGGAGACCTAAGAAGAAATTGGGCTTCAGGGAAATTTTCCCATACAAATGAAGGCCCCAAGGGTCTATTTATAGGCAAAAATAGGACCTTGAGCGAAATGAAATTGGGCGCACAAGTATGTTGTGCCGAAGATGGGGGCGCACAAGTAGGTCATGCGCCGATACCCTTTTTTTCTGACTAGGGAAACCCGAAGATCATGCCTTTTTAAATCTTGATTTTCTTCATGTATTTTCCCCTCTTCTTTCTAAGGTATTTCCCTTGGTCATTTTTTTAGACTCTATGAAGAAAATGGAGTGTCAACAAAAGCCCCCCTCATAATTGGATCAGTAATGAAAAGAGGATCCTATACTGAGGTATAACAATGAATGAGAAATAAGAGAGTATTGGGGCATGAAAGTTTTAGGCGCGTAGAGAAACTGGTCACACAAGATGGCAGTGCATAGGATTTTGACGTACAGGGTGACATACATCACTTATATATAACAAATTCACTTCTGAAAAAAAACTCATGACTTACGTAATTTCATCTCTCATTGCACATGTCTTCTTTCACTCAGACTCTTATATTTTATTGCACTTCTTCTATATATTTTTAGTTGCACGCTATATTTGGGGCATGACACTTGTGCTCCATTTTACTCTTGTGCACCAATTTTTATACTTGCGTGTCTTAGTGCCTTTGCCAATTTTTTTCAATTATTTTGTCAAATATCAAAACTAAACTTACTTAAAAGATGATTTTATATCCTTTTTGTAGGTTCAATGGATCCCAAAATAATCGGAACTGCTGATGAACTATCCATTAAGAGGATTGATGACATGATTAATGTCATCGTTCATGACTACTTCAACATTTGCGACACCACCCTTCCAAATATAGAAAAATATTTGAATAAGTAACACTTAAACTTTCCCCAAAACACATATCTGACTTTATATAGTTATGGAAATTTACAGGATGTTAATATTCCAGACCCAAAGAACTATGTCCCACATTATTGGTTTCAAGATTATACCAACTTCTCATCTGAAAATGTTTCTGTTGGGGACTCATTAGCTAATGTTGGGATAGCAGAGAAAGCTCATATCATGCATCACAACCCGTGTGCTCAAGATTTAAAATCACACACACCCGAGCTACAACCACATTGATATTCATCCATCCTTCAGAATTCTCAGATGGATCAATATAAAGGCTGGAAGAAAAGTTGGGATTTTCTCCCACGAGGAGGTGTAAAACCTGTATAGATGTGGGCATACTGGGTGTGGAAGACATGTGTAGAATTTATAGATAACTTAAAAGGTGTTGGGATTTATGAGGCTGTCTGGGTTTGGCAAACCTATGTGTATAGGAATGGTGATTTCGTGCCTAAATTATTAATATGATGGAGCCCATAGACTAACTCCTTTCGCTTAACACATGGAGAGGTAGGAATCATCTTATGGGATGTTTACAAGATTTCCGAAGCTCCAATCCTTGGAGACATGTATGATGAGTTTATTCCTCCCTAGGTGACATGGAATGACTCAGAGAAGACACCCACTTTAATTCATGAGTTGATGAAAATATTTAAAAAAATCACGAAATGACCACCATGTAGTCTCGCACCAGGAGGGATATCCATCCAGAGGAATGGATGGAAATATTTTTGATAAAGAAGAAGGAAAAGGGTCCCACCTATACCCATCTGACTAGCTATCCAGGGGAAGATATGAGAGGTACCCCTGACACCTTTAGTCCAACATTAGAGAATGGAGGATTTTAAAAATGGGTCTGTGAAGTCAACCCAAAAATTCATAAAAATACACATCTGTCAGGTTTCTTGGCCATGTGGATCAGGGTGTATTTGTTACCAATCCAAGAATCCAAAGGAGGCGTGAGGACATAAACCTTTTTTATTGTGTCCAAGCTTGCTAAGAAAATGATGGTAGGGTTGGACACTCCTTTTTTGGCAAATATTCATAGGATCTTGGTGAACATTTATAGAGGAAATACTCTTTTTATAATAGTGGGGCCATTACAGATGTTATGGGGGTGGATCACTACTCACTTCAGAACTTATGTTGTACAAAGTGGGGTACATGTTTTTTGAAGTCCTTTCCGACCATCTATTCAGAGTTTTTTTGGTATTTCACCTTTATATCTAAACACTTAGTACATTAAGGACAGATTGAGCATGCATAAAGAGTTTTATCTCTTTTATTTATGGGAACCCCCCTATAGGGTGATTTATTGAAGATGGTACAACCAATTTAGAGTTAAGGTAATATATACTAGCTTGAAAATATGGTGTACTAGCCACCAGGATTGACGGTGAAATAATATGTGAGTCCTATTCCCCTTATATATTTGCACGTCAATTCAAATATCTTCAACAAAATATCATATCCCCTTCTGTGCATTTCAGATTAGAGCAACATTTGATGGTTTTCTGACAACAATGGTTGTTGACATCTGTAAAGAAGACCGGGGCAGTATTTAATTTACCTTCCACTAATGTAGTAAGCATATTGACTATCTGGTATGCTGAAAATTGGGTCTCATCTTACCCTAAAGGGGTATTAAATCATGTTGTCCCTTGAGTGGGGGTGAAGAGAAGTAATAGGAGGGAACCCCTTTGTTTGGAAGGTAACTCTTTATCATTAGGGGACGACTCACGAGAGTCATAGGGTGGAGGTGAAGATGCTCCAAATTCACCGAAGAGACCTCATGCCAGATATAACCCCCTTCTAGAGTTAAGATATCCACCCCATTGATCCCTACTAATTATGTATCTAGGCGATCTGGTCACCATCATTCTGAAGAGCAACAAGTTCCATTTTTTAATCCCTCACTCATGACTACGGGGGTTGGGAAGAAACTCAAATCCAAGGATATATGATCCTCTTCACAACCATCTTACATACACTCTGAATATATACAACCATAGGCTATTCAGATATGGAAGATTTTATACTGTGATGCTAAAACCATGTGGATGGATCTATGTGAAGGGATGAATATTCTAGGAGTAGGGGATTTACAGGCTTCTTCTGACATTCTTTTTAAGGAAAATCCCAATGAGTTGAGGACCTACATTCAAGAGATAGAAATTATCATATATGAAAATTATGAATCAATTAACACCGAGAATCAGGTGAAGGAAATGATAGATCATGGTACCAATGAAGGGATTAATCCTTCATTCGATGAAGAATGGCGTGACTTTGTGGATCCTGAGGATGTAAGTTTCATTTTTTATCACGTTCTCTTATGATTTGTAATTTTAATTTTAGTCAAAGAATTGTTAATCTAGGGAAATATCATTTTAACTTTCATCTATTTAAAGGAAAAACAACTGAAGTTCCCTCTCCACAGTATATCCCTAGAGGAACTTCTCTTGGAGCTACCTGATCACCCTGTGAATCGGAAGAAATATATCCAGGACAACAAGACATGGAAGATGAAATAGATAGTGTATTGAAATCTATAGTACCTATCTTTGGAGATGATGATACAAGCCATCCTAAGAAGGTGAAGAATCAAAAGCATCAAAGAAAGAGATCCATGGCCAAACTCTTTCTTAGTAGTGAATAGTCTTCCTGATAATCAGGAATTTTAGACTTTATTCATGAAAAAGTGATTAATCTTCTTAGAATTATAGGGGCTTCTTATATTTCTTATTTGAAAGAAATACTGATAAGATTCAAGGAACCATGGAGGGTTCTGCTGAACAGACACAAATTCCTACAAATCTTGTGGTTCCTAAAGGGGCATTGAGGCCAAAAGAACCAACATCTACTCCCAGCATTGCTCCCGTTCCTGCTATCAGAGGATATGAGGCTTCTAATAAATCAAAAATACTTTATAATACATCAAATGTAACAACAATTGACTTCCATCCTATGGAAATTTAGGTTCATCACATGCACCAGAACATCTGGAAATGACTGATGCTGACCCCAAAACTTTTGTTGAGGAAGCTATTCGGGGTTAAAATTTGTTGGAGGAAGGTTGTAAAGAAAACACACTAAGTGATACCATAGGTGAGACTAACCTAAGATCTGGGATATCATTGGATTAAATGATGAACCTTGGCATGTCTTTTGAACAAGTAGTAGAACATGTTAATTTACTAAATTATTTATAAGATTTTGGAGTTCCTTTTATAGAATCAACAAGACGTGAGTTTTCATTATTCATCATATTAATATTCTAATGATTAAATTTATAAACATGGTTGGTTGAAATATGTAGTTCCATCTAAAGAAACTAATACCACAATGATACATGAAGGAAGTATTGATGTTAATGTCAATCCCATCATTGCACATACATTGGCTTAGGTGAATCTTGAGGTAGAAAATCTTCCAGAGATTTATTTTGAAGATCCTGATCCAATTAAAGATAGCACTCCCCACCCAGAAACATCAAATAGTAATGTTAAAACTGAGAATATTGGGGAGTATTCTTCTCAATCTACTGACCTACTTTTAGGTAATAGATACTGATATTGTGATTGTACTCACTTTTTTTATCCCTTGAAGCTAATCACAATTATATTTTTTGATTTACCATATGGGGTGATCAACTTCAATGGCTAGGTTATGAGGTGAAGCCTCTACATCAGCCCAAACAGTATTAGAAGGCTAAGCAACAATTGTTTAGGAAGAAGAAGAACATGACACTTCTTTAAGTGAATTAATCCCAGAATACGTCCCTCCTTATGATAGTGATTCTGAATCAGACTTAGAACTGTAAATACTCTTCATATTTCATGTTGCAAAGCATGGCAGAATATATGGAAGATAATATCTAGATGCCCCTTGAGGAACTTCCTTCAAGAATTACATGACTCACATCTCTGTTTATCACACTAGGATTTGGCAATTTTGAATATCATGAAATTAATACCACAATGATAGAGATTATTCGAAGGAGATAACAAGAGAAAAAGCTTCGGCAAGACTTGATAAAATATAAACTGTTTATTAAAACTGAAGAATTCCAAGTGACATTGTCCCGAGCTGAGGCTAATCATACTGCAGAGTTGAAGGAATTGAAGCATAAGATCAAATAAAATATTGTCCATCATCTATGTCTTCAATAGGAATTATATTTCATTACCGGAGATATTGACCAGCTTCATATCTCATTTAGAGAAGTCTAAAAGGATGGTTCAAAATCCACTGCAGATGATAGAGAAGCACTTCATCATGAAGAAGAGAGTGAAGCTGGTCAACTAAACGAGCTTTAATTGGTAGCTAATGGGGCTCAATAGGATGTTAACCAAATAAGGAATTATGTAGAAAACCTTTTGTTATTTTTGATAAGAGAGAGACTCTAATTTGTGGATTCTCCTCTATGATTTTTTTTTCATAAATGAAAATAATTTTTTCCTTAATCATCTGTGTTTTCATTCTTGAAAACTACTTTTGTTTTACCTAAGACATTGGGCCTAGTAAGCATAATTTTATTTTTTCTAGGGTTATATGGACAACCCCACAAAATTTCTTTCTTTTGACTTTTTATTGCTCAATATTTCCTAAATCATACAAAATGTACGTTTAGTGAGTTGGGAGTCGACTTTTATTTATAGTTACCTTTGCGGGTTCTCAATCTAGTTAGTACCTGTCTCTTGTTGTTGGTAATTTAGAGTCATGCAAGTTGGACTATAAAGGTATAATGTTTAAGGTCGAATAAATTTGACCATAAGTTTGAAATTAGATTCCAAAACAAGACTCAATGACTAGGAATTTCTTTAATATTATTTTAAATATTTCCAAGTGGAATCTTGAGCCATGATTTCTATGGTCACCAAATTTAAAACTTGTATCAACATAAGGGATGTCTCTTCCAAGAATGAAGTTACCATTATTTTAAAAATTCATTATGGGAATTGTGTTATGTAGGTCCAACTAGGGCATATTCTACATAGCCAAATAGTGGATTCTTTTAACTGACATGCCTATTATGTAGGAATATTATGCATGGACACCTAAGGGAACATACTATATATTCAATCAAAAGAGATCTTGGTAATTTAACATTTTACTATTGATAGATAGGGGGAAATAAGATTTGGGTGACTCAAGACCATAGTGGGTGGTTTTTCCAAGGAAAGGAATTTTAAGAATGAAAAGGGTTGTTTTATGCCGACATATATCATGAATAGAAGAATCATTTCTATACAAATTTGGTGTATGAGGAATGGTTACAATTTTTCACAAAGGAGAATTTCTGATATCATATTGTGATGTTTTAAGTCATGTAGTGAGGACATTGTACTGTGCAGTTTTAAGTCATGCAGTGAGGACATTGTGTGGCTTTAATTTATGTTCTTTAGCTCTGACCAAAGTTATGAGACTCTCAATTTTTTGATAATTTGTTTAGAAACATACTATTATATTTAGGTATGGAAGGGAAATTTTTAAATAGTGATTTGGGAGTTTCTAAATCTGAAGAATGATATGGGAAAAGGGCTAATAGCATTAGAGGAAGTCTTTTTCAAGAATGAAGTTACCATTATTTGAAAAACCTGTTATGGGAATTTTGTTATGTAGGGACAACTAGGGCATATGTTGTATATCCAAATAGTGGCATATTTTAACTTACAGGCTTGTTATGTAGGCAAATTATTCAAGGGAACCTAAGGGAACATGCTGCATAGTCAGGCAAAAGAGCACTCAGAAGTCTGACGTTCTATTTCTAAAACCCAAAGAGTTTATAGAGATTCAGATTTTCTGAAGCACGTAGTTTGGTTTATGGATAAAGGTACATGAATATGGAAAGGGTATTTACAACCAAGATTTCCAAATAATCGGAGGAATATGACTTCTACAAAGGTCTGACCCAAACGTAGGAGGTATGGCATCTGTATTTTTAGGTCATACAAATAGGACCATAAATGGAAACTGTATATTATATATGACCAAGTGATTCAAAGTTTATTTCATATTTCTTTGAACACATGGAGATGGAAATTATTAATACACGTCCTTGAAGACTTTCATATCGAGAGAAAGATAATGGGACAAATATACCTTATTGACTGTTTTAAAATATAGATTCTTATATAGTGTCATCAAAGTTTGAAGGAGAAAAAGACACTATAACCAAGAAAAAAATTACCATCATTTGACACAACTGTTATGGGGGCTATATTATGCAAGGACAACTGGGGAATATGCTTTATATCCAAATAGTGGAATCTTTTGACTGATAGCTCCGTTATGTAGGAAAATTATACAAGGCCACCTAAGGGAACATACTACATAGTCAGGCAAAAGAGTTCTTAGGTATTAGAAACTATGTCACCAGAAATCGTAAGAAATATTATGAAGATCTTGAAATATTCAAGATTAAGAGTGTGAAATATAGAAGGGGGTTATTCTCAATGCACATAATTAATATTTGAATCAATATTGTCCATGAGTTTGACGTCCTTTACATAGATATGACTCATATGTAAAATGGATACTTTCTTTATTTCTCTTTGAATTGACATTGTGATGTGCAGTTTTAAGTCATGTAGTGAGGAAACTATACTATGTAGTTTAAAGTCATGTAGTGAGGACATTGATGGCCTCATAAGAAGTTGAGACACCTTATTTATATAAATAACCCTTTTACCTAATTCTTAATCCCACATGAGTTATGCTCAGTGTGAGAAACAAGGAGCAGTAAGGGTTTCTTCTATAACACAAAGGTGACAGAAGTGAAGAATAGTGGTGTTGGATTTCCATGTAGTTTAACATCATGTAGTAAGGAAAAAGATAAACCGATGTTAAAATAAAGACATATTGTAACTAGACTAAGAGATAAAACCCAAGTGTCACTATGCGTCTTACTAGGGGAAATAATCAAGCCATATGTAGTTCTTTAAACATTTACTATGCAGATCTGATTCTTATATAAGGAATAGGGGGGTATCATGGCTGGGCCCAAGATTGGAGATCTAGGTGTCTCTATGTATCTCATATATATGATAATCAATCCATACATAGTTATTTAAACATTCATTTCCCACACCAATTGAGTTTGACATGAGAGATGGGGGAATTTAACACATTCTAGAAGAATGATTAAATTTAAGACACAAGATGGTATGAAAATAAAATCATGTAACTTAAAATAGCACTATGTATAGATCTAGTTCATGTATAGGAGAAGAAATGGGAAATAAAAATTTTGTGGTTGCATATGGGCCCAATATTGGAGATCCAGGCGTCTCTACGTATCTCAAATATATGATAATCAAGCCACACGTAGTTATTGATACAAGGTCCCTATACAGATCTGACTTAAACCTGAGGAAGAGAGGGACCCATGTGCCACTAAGGAGTAGTAAGGATGTCCATGATGCATGCTTACGAAAGATCCTAACGTCAAGTAGAGAAGATGTTAACCGTACAGTTTAATGTCATGTAATGAGGAAAAATGATGCTACACATTTTAACATCATGAAGCATGGATGATTATGGTTGTTATGTAGTTTAATTTATGAAACTAGGAATTTGTACTATGTAGTTTTAAGTCTTTCAATAAGGATGTGGGAGATGTGCAATTTTCAGTCTTGTAGTATGGTCGATGTGTGAAACTACACAAAGTATTTCTTCAAGAATATTGCATTGGTTGGAATTGTAATAAGCTCTCCATCCATTGAGATTAAGGTATAAGCTCCATTTGAGTATACCTTATGTACGGAATAATGTCCTTCCCACTTTGACTAAATATTTAGAGGTTTCTTTCCTAGTATCATTGGAGCCATGAGGACCAATAACAATTCTCCTTGAGGAAATGAACGGAGGCAAACTTTCTTGTTAAAAGATCACACTATTCTATTCTAATAGACTTCTAAATAATGAAAAGTATAAAATATTTTCTCATCTAATCATTCCAACTCATTAAACCATTTATGAGACCTCTCATCCTTATATAACTAATCACAGATTGAAACTTTGAGTAAAGGAAATTTCATTTCAATTGGAAAAAACTACTTCTGTTATATATACCAATGAATAAGGAGTTTCTTGGGTGGCAGTATGAGTAGTAGTCCGATAAACCTGTAAAGCATGAAAAATTTTATCAGGTCAAGATTTCATATATTTATCCACAATATTCTAGAGTATATTTTATAGGGTCTTATTGAAATCCTCTATTTTCCCATTGGCTGCCACATGATAATGAGATGAATGGTTGGATTTGATATTGTGCTCCTGATATAACTTCTTTACCTCAACAAAAAAATGGTGCCATTTTTCATCAATATATTATGAGGGACACCAAATCTGGTGATGATGTTATTTTTTAAAAAACTAACAATGCTTTTGGCTCTGACTTATTTGAGAGGTATTTCCTTAGCCCATTTTTAGAAGAAGTTAGTAGCTGTAAGGATATACTTGAACTGCTTAGCTGTAGCAGGGGGATAAGTTCCTACGACATCCATTCCCCATGTGGAAAATGTCTAGGAGTATTTAGATGTATGTAGAAACTCCAGGGTTGATGAATGAAGTTGGCATGCACTTGGCTGGGATGAAATTTCTAATTGAAATCTATGCAATCCTTCGTTATTGAAGTCCAAAAATATCCAAGCCTTCTGATTTGATTAGAAATCCTTTGCCCAGATTGGTGAGCACCACAATCTACTAAATGTACTTCTTTCAATACAGCTATAGTTTCTTCTCTATCAATACATATGAAGATGATTCCATCAAATCAATGTTTGTAGAGGATTTTCTGGTGATCTGGACTATGATAAAGAGTAAAATTGGCCACTCGTTGTGAGATTTGTTCTTTTTGATCCTTATCTGGTGGAAGTACTCCATTTTGAAGGTATTATATTATGAGTATTCTCAATCCTATGGTATAATCATATGGCTCAGAAATAGGGATAATTTCATTAATTTCCTCCATTATGCTTTGAACAAAAGGTGAGACCACACGACAATGGGATATGTTGATGACTGTCTCATCCCAATTTGGATCTTCCATGGTTGTAGCTACATTAGCCAGTGCATCAACTTGGGCATTTTGTGATCACGTGACATAATAAAATGTCATCTCTGAGGGAAATTCAGCCATTAACACTCTAACATAATAACACAAATGGATTGAATCTTATTTTCTGATAGAATATTTCCCATTGATCTGTTTGATTACCAATTCTAAATTAAATTTTACTTTCAAGTGATTCACTTGTACCTGCAGTTCCAATTCCAAGCCTCTGATGAGAGCTTGATATTCTACTTTATTATCGGTACAACCTTCTGATAAAAGGAAGGAATAAGGAAATACTGCCTTTTCTAGGTAGATAAGTACAATTCCTAACCCAAATTTGTTGAGTTTAGGGTTTTCCATTATCTTTCCTATTTGACTTCTAAAAGCACCATCAAATTTCATCTCCCATGTTTGGGGATTATCTTGAATAGAGAAGACCTCTTCATTAGGAAGTACATTATTCTATGATATTTCTTCCTTATATGGATGTTCAGTAAGGAATTTGGCCATATCATGGCCTTTTATTGCCTTCTGAGGCACAAATTGGATATCAAACTGTTGCAAAATAACTTCCCACTATTCCAGACACCCTGTAAGCATAAGACGACTGAGGATAAATTTGAGCGGGTTACTGCAAGATATCAATTGGAACTCATGATGTTGAAGGTAGTGCCTAAATTTATAAACTATAAATATTAATGTGATCAGTATTTTTCAATACTTGAATACCGAGTTTCTGCATCAAACATAGTTTTACTGAGATAGTAAAGGTTGTTTTCATTCCCAGCATCATTATTTTGGGCAATTTAAAGCACCCATTGATCACTCTAAAGTTGTCACATAGAGAATAAGCGGTATTACTTCAACATGTGACGTTAATAACAGTGTAATCAATAGATATTTCTTGAGGGTATCAGATTCTTCTTGGTAGCATTCGGTCCATCGATCAGTGACTCCCTTCTTCATTAATCTGGTGAAGGGAAAAAAAATTCCTGCCAAATTGACAATAAAGCATCAAATACAGGCCAAGTGTCCTTGGATTCCTCTTAATTCTTTCAAATTTCAAGGAGGTGACATGCCAAGGATTGATTTTTTTTTCTCAGTATAAAATTCGATACCACGATGGCATACAATGAATCCAAGGAACTTTCCTGAGGTTACGCCAAAAACACATTTCAAGGGGTTCATCTTTATACTATGTTGCTGAAGTTTATTGAATATGGTTTCCAGATCATCCAAGTGATTGGAATTTTGTCTATATTTGACCACCAAATCATCCACATAAAATTTAACAAATTTCCTTAATATGTGTTTGAAGATATGGTGCATGGCACATTGATATGTTTCACCTACATTATTTAAGCCAAAGGGCATTACCTGATAGAAAAACACACCTTGGGGAGATTTGAAGGATTTAGATTCTTCATACTCTAGTGCGATATGTATTTGATTATACCCAAATAATCCATCTATGAAGGAAAGAGCTTTATATCTAGTTTTTTCATCAATTAAAATCTTTGTGATCGTAACTAGAAAGTCATATTTAGGACAATGCTGGTTAAGATCTCTAAAATCAATGCAAACTCTGATTTTTCCATTCTTCTTTTTCAGTGGGACAATGTTGTCCATCCATTTAGGATATTGAACCTCTATCACAAATTTATCCTTTATAATCTTATCTACTTCAACTTCAATTTTAGAGGCATGAGTTGGGTGTGTTCTTCTTCCTACCTGGTTGAATTCACGATGTTCTTCTAGAAAACCCAAGTGATGGGTGGCTACATTAGGATTAATTCCTAGAATTTTTGTATTATTCCAAGTAAATATATCTCAATGTTGCTTAAAAAATGAGGTATACACCTCTTTTTCTTCCGAAGTCATGGCCACACTAATTAGAGTGGGGCATGGATCTTCTTATGTACCCAGATTTATTTCTATAAGCTTATCTACAGTGGTAGAGACACCTTCCTCGAATGCTGAAGGAGCATCCTTGAGATCTTCCTATTCTTCCTCATTATAAATTACTTCTTCTATTTCTACTTTCATAGTAGAAGATAAAGAAAAAATTCCAGAGTTATGGGGGAATTATTTATTTTAAAACCATAAAGAAGAGGCCACCATTTCTGACCTTATTGATAATGAAGGATCTTCCTATGATAATAAAGAGAAGATTATGGATTGGTAATCAACATCTTTTTAATCCTTTGGAATTTATAAAACTTATTCTATTCTGATTGATAAAGTAGAGGCTTGATAAAGTTCAGTATATGAAATGAATACATATCTATTTAAGCTTCCACCACTTCTTGGTAAATCAACAATTTCTCCCATGCTGTCAGGCTCGATTATTGCGATTGACATTATAGAAGTTATTGGATGAATGCTTGAATTTCCATTTACCTTTTCAATTTTATTGATAGGTAACACATAATCTGTACTCAAATGTACTAATGGGTTTGTGGGGATCTTTTCCAAACCATTCGGAGCATTAATTATGGTTACCTCCTTTTTCATGGACCATATTTCATTTGTGTGATAAATCTCTTCCTCAATGTATTGAGATTTGAACATTTTGAATGGAGCCTTGTCACTGTACAATGTCCCAATTTTACCATTGAAATAGTACTTAAGACATTGGTGGTATGACGAAGGTATGGTCGCATGCTGGTGTAGCTAAGGCCTTCCAATAAGAATGTTGAAAGCTGTGTATTGACGAACAACCATGAAATATAAATTAGAAAGAAGATCTCCCAACTGACTTCTGAGTATAATATCACCTAAGGGTTCTTGCGCATTCTTTTCATATACTTGAAATATTAAAGTGGAAGGAGATAAGTTATATTCAACCATGCCCAATCGTTGAAGTGTACGAATGAGAATGAGGTCGACTCTGGAGCCATTATCAAGGAAAGATCATTGAATTTCTATGTTATTGAGCTTTCCAGATAGATACAAGGGTATAATATATCCATTTACTTCATCATCTTCATCTTCATCCATAAAATATATGACTTCATGACATTCTACAGAATCATTCTCTAGACGGTAAAACTCAGCAGCAACACCTTTAGTTTTAAACTCTTGAGGACTTAACAAAGTGTCAATAAGTGATTCTGAAGGATCTTTTGACAGAATTAAGGCATCCAAAATTGACAACTTGGCTGGTACATGGGCCATCCATTTCAAAACATCATACTTTTGGTTCATAGTTCTTTGTTTCCCATCATGAAAATGCGGTTTTGCAGGTACCTTGGAAGTTGACGCTCGTGATGTAGATGTACACTGTGTCGGATCTGAAGCTGGAAATACTTTTGGCTTTGGTATATTTAACTGAATAGGTCTATTTACTTGCAGATAAGAATATGGTGTGACTTCTAATAAGTCCTCCAAAATAATCATGTCAGGACCAAACTAGTCTTGTGTGGAAGAATATCATTGTTCATGTTGAGCCCACTGAAGGGCTCTTCCATGAGTTTATGCTGCATATATGGTTTGAGTAGGGGTAGAGTTAAAATAGTGGCTTTTAGAATTCCCATGTCTTCCCCTGTATCCTCGACCTTGGGCTCATACTATAGTTCCCTAGTTAGGTACAAGGAACTCCAACTCATTATAATCAGAATCACCATTGGCATAGAGATCTGTTAAGTAAATAAATTTTATGGAACCAAAGATCAATTCTTCATCCGATGAAGAATCTGATTGACATGTTAGTTCTAGTTCTGTTGTTTGGCGGGGCAGTGCCTGTGCTTTTGAACCAGATGGCATGAAATCTTCTATGGTCAAGGAAATTTTTTTCCTTAACACGATGTCATCTTCTTCTAATTTCTCTTTGTCCTTATGATCACTTCGCTTCTTTGAGGATTGAAATTTTGATGAAGGTGGTTTTGCTGTGGTAGAAGTGGCAGAATACACAGTCAGTTGTTTCGACTGTGTTCATAGAATGTAATGAGTTCATTTTATTTTTTTCTTGTTCATCCAATCATCATATTTCTACACGTTTTTACTTTTGACTTCCTTCCATTCAGCTTCTTCCTCTGGATCAGTAGCAGTAAAACATGTTACTTGAGCTGATGAAATTTTTAGTTCCACTTTTCCAGAGTATAAATTTTTTTGTAAGAGGTACTTGAAAACAAAACACTCCTGAATGGGATGCCCCAACATTTTGTGAAATGAACAATAATTCAGAAGATCTTAATCTCCTTCTTTTTTTTGGTTTTATTGGCCTTGGGAACAGAACTAAATTGTTTTCCAGAGCTGAGATGATGTAACCGGGAAATTGTTCATTCTATAAGGAATAAATTTAACTCTTTAATTCTTCAAAATATTTCTGTATTTGATCGCTTTGATCATCTTGATGATTTGTTCATTGATGTTGACGCTTTGTAGGCTGATCCCTTCAATACAATGAGGTTTTTGAAGTGGAAGAAGGTACACGTGCTTACTTGAGTGTAACGGTAGTAGCCTCTGCTTTCCCTATTCTCTTTCCCAGAGTTGATGGAATTACACTAGTTTTATATTTAGTTTCTATAATCTAATATTATATCTATTGAGCAATTGAAGTAAGGTCTCGAAACCCACTTGTGTATTTCACAGGGATCATTGGTGTACATAACTCATCACAGATATTTTTAACAAAAATTGGTAGCAAATATTCTTGAGGGAGTGCTAGACTTAAGGAATACGTTAATCCTTTCCATCGAGCAATGAAATATGAAACTCTTTCCTTCTCCCTTTTTAAAAATTTTTAAGATCAAAAACAGTTTTATTCGGTAGTGTTGAGATGAATTGAAGAAGTAATTTATAACAGAGATCTTCCCATCCAGTAATTTATCAATATTTCAAACTTGTTTACCATACAAAATCAGGTCCTTATAATGACCGCACAAAACACCTAAGCTTTACTACTTCTTATTGTTGAGAAGTTCCCATCATAGGATCACAATGAGAAAAGAAATGTGTTAAGTGTTGTTCCGGATCTCCCTAACCATTAAATATGGGAAATTTGGTATTCAAAAAATTGGGTAGGGTAGGAATCATGTCCACCTACTCAGGGTAAGAATTATTTTCTGACTGACCTGGTGCACCAAGGTGTTACCTTGACCCGTTCCCGCTCTCACATGGAACCCTAGGTGCGACGGCGTCTCCCTCGGGTGGCGGTGATGGCTGATCCACTCGAACCACCCTTCTCTTCTTTCACAGAACCTACCTCACTCCCTAATTTTCCCCCTATCCTCCTTTTCCAGAAAGTCCCAAACCTTCATTGTGGGGCTCCATCCCTTCCGCTTTCTTTACAGGAGTTCACAGATGCATCAATGCTCTATGACCTTTCCTTTGTGGCTCGCTTCGGTCATCGCATGCTGTCACTCGATAGGTTTGATAGGTTTGTCAACAACATCTGGCCCCTTCAAGGACGTATCGTTGTCAGCCTGTTGGATCCACACCATTTTCTTCTACGTTTCTCCTCTGAGGTTGATCTTAACACAGCGTGGTTGAAAAAGAGAAGATCCTGCGATGGTTTCCACTTCTTCCTTCTTAGATGGAGCTACGAGTTTCACTGGAGATGGGATCTACCCCTTGCGGTGATTTGGGTCAGTTTCCCAAGTCTTCTTCTCCCTTTCCAAAACCCTACGATTCTTCGGATTTCAGGTAATATCGTCGGAAGATTCATAGCCTTTGACGAACGATCAAGATCCTTATGCGAAGAATCGTAGCCTTTGAAAACTTGTTCGATTTTTGTCTGCCCTGCCATCGTTTTGGTCATCTGCAAAAATATTTCCACTCGTCTCGCACCTCGGTTCTAAAAAAGATTTCACCAGCCAAATAAACTAGTGTTGGTTCCCCTTTTCTAGAGGATTTGTTGCAGCAGGATGAGGAGGGTGGCCAACGGCTCGGGGTTGTTCATCCGGCCTCTCCTCAGAAGCAGTCTTTGGGTCCTTAGCTTAACCCAGGTGTATCTGATATTTTTCAGAGATTGAAGTCTGATATTTATGTTTCATCAGTCACTTTTGTTGCACCTCTTAGTGGGGTATGCGATCAGGAAGGGGTTGTCCAGGAGGAGAGGGAAGTCCTCTTGGACGCTGCACATGAATTGCATCTTGTCCCCTCAAATTCAACCAATGAAGCTGCGTTGGCTGAGGCTGTCTGCATGGATCATGATACGAGTGATTCTTCCCAGTATCTGGCACAAGAGGAAAACTCATCTGATTTCCAATTTATGGGTCGAGGTTTAGAACAGACAGGAGCCTCATAAAATCAAGAGCAGGTCATGCAGGCTCAAATTTCCTATGCTGAGAAGCTTAAATCTGGGGGGTCGAGGTTGTCTTCTCAAAACCGATTTGCAGTGTTATGGGAAAAGGATTTTCATGTTAATGATGAATTAGTAGGGATGGATAGTGGAGAGGATCCTCTAGTGGATGTGGAATTAGCTCAAGAGGAAACAGATGAGGCCCCAGATTCTATTGAGTCCAAGGAACTGGTCATTGAGGAGGACTACATTAGATCCTATCCACAGAAGGGAAAGAACAAAATTATTGATCCAGACAGATTTATTATGAACAACCGGAGGGCGTGACATAGAAAGGATTACTCCTATCTACCTTGTCCTCTAGTTACTAGATCCACATTTAAGGTTAAGCTGCCTCCAAAGGCTGCAGTTCCTGTTATTCCCCCGGGTGATAAGGGGATGCTTGAATCTGGGAAGTATCAAGAGGTAGGCTCCAATGAAGACCCTCAATGACAGGTTTTGGCGGTTCTAGATTACATGGATCCTCTTATTCATTCAGATGAATCAGAAGAGGATATTATGGATATTAAAGCGTTAAAGAAGAGGAGACTGCTTCAGGTGACTACTTCCAAAGATTAAGGTAAGTGGATTGAGAAGCAGGCTTTCATTTTTGTTAGAGGACTCAATATGAGGAAGATCAAAAAGGAGGAACACAAACTTGCTTAGGACAACTTGGTGCAACTTTATGAAGACATTTTAAAGGATTATCCTGACACCCAGGTACACTCTATCCCCTGGATACTATTTAGGGATATTGGTTCCAAACAACTCAAACTGTTATTTAACAAATCTATTGTGTCATTTGGTTCTGAAACTGGTATTGTATGAGGGTTCTCAATTCCCCTTAAAAGTGTTTGAAAAATAGAAAAAATTAACTTTGGATGGACTGACCTGGTGAACGTCATTTTTTTGTGGCTTCCAATCAAGTTGTTAATGCCTTAATTTTTTTCAAAAGCACTTGGGGAATATCCGGATGAGCTGAGACCTATACAGGTACAATAGCTGGAGCTTGAACTGGTGCAACGACTGGAAAAAACACTAGTGGCGGTGCTAGTATTTTCCTTGGATAATCCACAGGAAAAAACCTATAAGGATGTGTTTAATCCTACCCTAGATGTGTACCCAATGAAGGTAATTTATTATCTACATCTGTAGTTACCACAAATCCTCTTTGATGGGGAGCTTCTATAGGATTTGTAAGTTGAGGATCTTCCTTGGGAGTACGTCTAGTAGAAATGCTTCTTCAAAGTAACTATGTATTGAGTCTTTTCAACTCTTTAATCTCCTCTTCTTGATGTGAAAATCTCTCTTCAAGTGAAAGAGATTTACCTTCTCCAGTGGAAAAGTGAGATGCAATCTGAATTTTAACTTTCCTCTTGTTAGATGCCTTTTGGGTGGGTGGGAGTTGGTTATTTTAAGGAATACTTAGATTCTAGGTAAGCCTCTGAATTCAGGTACATACACCTTCTTCATTTACTTCAGTGTGTACCATATTATGGATAAGAACTTCATCTTCTAATTCCTCTAAACCAGACTCATTTTATGGAGGATCTTTTGTAATGGTGTTAATGAAATTTACTAATGTATAATGCATTGATGGAATTCTGTTAGTATCTTTGTAATATCTTATCCCTCTGTATCTTCCATGAGACACTGCTCTCTTATATGATGGATTATTAGGAGCTGTCTGATGGATAGTAACCCAAATGGAATCCTCGGATAGTTCAGTTGTTCACTCTCTTTGTGGCTTCTTCCCTAATTGGAGAAAACTGACTTCCGTTGAGGAGGGAATTGTAGATGTGAAAAGGCCCCATCCCTATAGGCTGGGGATGTTCCTTTTCTTATTCTTAAAACCTTTGAACTTTGTTTAATAAATTTGAATGTTTAATTAAATGATCCTACATCCCTATAAGCTGGGGTGGCTCTTGAACTGTTATGGCTAAGATTCACGTAGATTCTCTTCTAATTTTATGAATTTTGGTTCAAACATTACCTGGGTGCATTATCTGACAACCACTCAAATCACCTATTTCAGAAGATCGCTGTTATATTTCAGAAATTTGTGTTATCTGATGGCCATCATCTTCTAAGTGGGAGTCTTGCTCAAGATTCTCAGATGCTTGATGTAAAAGTAACTCAACAACTCGTTTTCTTTAAGACTGAATCTGATGAGAGCTAGTTAAGGCTTGTTCTTAAGTGTACATTTGAATACATACAAAATATGTTGATTGTAGCCTATTGTGGACAATAACATTTCATAAGACCACTTTTGGTGGACTTTTCTAATTTTAGAGTGCAATGAAATTCAATGCTCCAGGTGCACCCCATACTCTGATATGAACACCAGACAGGGAATCAAAAATTAATTGGCATAGCCTCTTTAGAGCATTGAGGCATGAATGACGAGGGGTTCTCTTCTGATTTTCGACCATTGGATGTTGGGAAACCGAGAGAGATGACAATTCAATTTGGCATTTCAACCCCTCTATTACCTTTACATTATTTTGATATTCATCATTTGGTAATAATTTAGTTTTCAAATGACAAAGAGTCTTCCATAAGTTAATGAGGATATCATGAATGCAATCTTCTACCATAAATTCTAGAATGTTATATTGAGAATTTTACAAAGTCCAGAATATGAATGGTATTTCTCCTTTAGCCAATTGTATTATCATGTTTAACATATATTCATAATATTTCATTAGAGGTTTCTCCACTTGGTTAGACCAAAGTGGATGCTCTGTACTATAAGATAAATGACCCAAGGGACGTTCGGAGAATGATCATTTCCCTAAGATGTCTTCGGGTTGAGAAAGTGTTTCACCCATCAAGGAAAAGGCATTAGACATAAATATCATTGTGTTTTCAAGTTCCTCAATATAAGAGGGATTTCTCATCACTACATTATCGATTATAGAATTATATTGACAATGTGAAATACTACTATGGAGAGGATGTTTATAGTGAATTCCATGATAGGGAGGACCACCATGGTGGATTATAGAAAGGGATAAATCCAATTTATCCTTGGTCTTATGGCCACACGGAGGGTTGTTGTGGCTCTCATCCAGAGATAGACTCTCTGGATTGACCGAATTTTCATGAAGCAAGACTTCATGATGAAGTGTTCGAAGGGAAACTTCATAATTACTGCTACTACTCCCATAATTTGGTAATGAGAGGGTAGGATCTTGAGATGTAATAGATAAGTGTATGAGGGATTCAAGAACTCCATCATTAAGAGGATCCAAATTTCAGTGGTTATCATGGGTAGGTGTATGTGAATTCCTTGGAGTGGTCAATAGAATGGACCGATTACCTCTAATTGGAAGGGGTGTATGTTCCTGATCCTATTGTCTGTATGATATATGAGAGTATGATCCATGACCCTCCTAGACTAGAACAAAGGTGTGTATCTTCTTTGGGATGGCATTATGATTTTTCATCCCTTGTTTGGGGATAGATTTATGTGTTTATTCCCCTATTACTGCTGAAGTAGTTGTTATAATATCCTAACATGCTTCCAGAATATGGGAAGGAATTTGTGTCTTCCCTTTCACCATTGATAAGATGAGTTTGGTGACTTTAGCGGATGGAACGAGAATATATGTCCATTCTGTATCCAGAGTAGGTGTATGTTCCTTCTTCTATCCTCATTTTCCTATCAATGAGTATTGATAATATGCATGTATGGGGGTAGAGAGTTGGGTCTTCCCCATATTTTTCATCGGGGCTTTCCGACTGAATTCTCAGGTTGCTACCAAACAACACTGTTAGTAAGCTTGATGAACACTGGAAGGTATATGTTCCAACTGGATGTTTCCCATAGAGTATAATTGATGGAATTTCTTCAATACTAACAGAAAAAACTGCTGGCATAATTTATGATTGTAAGTAGATGTATGTTCCTGTTTACCAGTTGTCACCACATTGGATTGGTGGGCTTTTTTAAATGTAGTCAGATGAGGCTGTTGATTGGATGATAACTTATAAGCAGGTGTATGTTCCTATTCACAATACTCCACTAGATTTATTTGGTGGGATTTGTGGGTTTCTTCTAGACGAGTCTGATGGACAACAAAATTAGGACGGACAAGTGTATGCGCCTGCTCATTTTTCGCCATCAAGTTAGGTTGATGGACTTCTCTGGAGGGGGAAAAGGAAATAACTTGCTCCCTATTGACCAGAATTTTTCCCCAATGGTTCTTCTTTCTTGCCCAGGTCTGAGATACCTAGTCCTAACTTCCCAAGGCAACACCCTCATCATGTTGGGGGTTCACTGCTGCAAAATTATACTAGTGATGATTGTTGGTGTGAATCCTCAGGAAGGATCCTTGCATATTTTAATTGAGGCCCTAAGTAACCTGTTTATCCACCTCACTATAGTACTAGAGGGACTGGTTATTGTGTTTTAGGGATAAGGACCTGAAATTGTTGAAGACGGTGATTAGCACCGTATGATTCTTGATCATCGGTCATCGTTGGCCAGATGATCAAGGATTGTTATTGAATTGGAGGGCCTGTCGAGAAGCCTCCAAAGTTTGGATTGTACTGTGCTGATGGTACTCCTTTACCATCATGTTACAGACCCAGCGTTGAAGATGTTGGGTGGATGATAACGTCCTTCCTGTGGATGAGGATCTAGCCTAAGTAGCGGTCGAGAATTTCATAGATGTCATCTTGAAGAAAGTCATTTTGGACTGAAGGGAGTTCTGAGGAAAAAAACTTGAAAACAACAAAAATAAAATCCATTAAAGAAACATCTATTTAGATAGATACATTCATGATTGATTCCTTTGTCGGGACTTCCATTATCAATTGATAGGGGCCGGCATGTTAGTAACATTATTAACTTTGTTAAGGATTCATGTCTAGTTCACCATTTTTGTTTTGTAGTTCCTTGAAATGTGTGTTCTAGTTTTAAGAATCATTACTACCTGGAGGTTTCTATTAGATTTATTTGTGGAACTAGAAACATCCAATAGTTCTTTATCCAAAAAGGACCTTCTTTCCAAAGTCAGACATTTGTTAAGTTTTAACTTTACGATACTTAGAAATGTGCATTGGTCTAGAAAATGGAAGTTTAGACTCATCACACCTTTTTTTGGGGAATTATTGTCTACTTTGGGACTCTCTTTGTAAATTTAAGATATTTTCATGAATCCTTATTAATTCACCAAGTATAACATAAGTTTCAATTGGAATTTGAAATCAATTTTTAACATGTGTAAAATTTTGAATCATCAGTATGTATTCATGGTTTTTAATTAATGGAGATATCCGTATGTATTCGAGGTTCTCCGTCAATGGTATCCTCGCATATACTATTTAAAGATTAGTTTAATCATCGTTGTGATGATACTGATTTTTAATCCAGTCAATGGGTCACTCTAGAATTTATTGTCATCCAGGGAGACAAATTCTTGTTTTTATATTGGGATCGTACCCATAAAATGGGTTACCTATGTATCCTTGTGACAGGAATCTGAACCCTTGTAGTTCAGTGCCGCTTAATGGGACACATCATACCTCTTAAGTTCATGTGATAAGGACCTAACCGTATAGTTTAATGTCATGTGGTAAGAAAATCTAAGAAGAGGGTGCTCAGTCAATGTTTAATGTGGGACTTATGCCTAAGCATCCCAAGTAACATGGAAAGAATATGGGTTTCCAAGTAAGATTAGACCCTATAGGGAATATGTCCCAAGGAGAACATGGTTGATTTTAAGTGTTAGGTTTGAACCTTTTGAAGGATTTTTAAATAATCCATTTGTATGGGAATAAAATTCCACTTAGTTCAATGAATCTCATAGGATATTATAGTCCTTTGAGAGAAATGAGTTTGGGCTTACTTTCTGAAAAGGTTGCATTGCAGATTTGGGGGGTTTAATTTGGGGCTTATTCCTAAAGACAATGCCCAGATTAAGGGAATTAGGGTTGGATTCTTGAAGAGTATATTCATTGATCTCAGGCCCTAATAAGGCTTTCTACGTATCCCAATTATGGTGGGAATCATAGTTTTCATAGTTTATTCTTTGTGAGTGTTTTTTCACATGTTGTAATCATCATGAATCTCTAAGACCATATGAGTCATGATAGGTTTGAGAAACAAGAGGATGTGAAAGATTAAACAATTAAATATACACATTTATTCCCCCTCTGGTGGAAGAGGGTGCACTTATGGTGGCAGGGGTGGACGAGGGAGAGGCGACGAGTGATCACATAACGATTCACTATTCAATTCCACCCTTACACTGCTGTTTTAAACTAGTTTTGTAATGAATATTACAAATATAAATAATAAATTTCAATTCATTTTTTATTAAATGAATTAATTTTTACCACTGTTAGAAAGGAAAATTATACTTGTTTTTATATTTTCATTGAAGGTGGAGTTGATTTGGAGTCCCTAGAGACAATATAGAAGGAAAGTGGGCCAAAACGGCATGCGTTCCATGAATACCAGTCCACTATTGGGTATAATATGAAAACTCCGTGAATATAAATAGGCTGATATTTTTTGGTCTGGTCCATAACTCATTTTTCTACAACTCTTATGAAGGCACCAAATCCCCATTCGGCCATTAAGAGGCCCAACTGAAGTTATCTGTATAGGACACCGAATCTCTATGGAGTCAAAGTTGTGTGTTGTGTGCTGTCCATATCTTGAGCTGTAGGTGTAAAAATGAATCCAAAATTTTGATGGAGATATCCAAGACATGGGGGGAACAACATTAATGTTTTTTCAAAAGTGATGGAAGACTTTCTGTAGGCCTAAACCAATGGGACAATTGGTTTTACACAATTTATGTTACCAAAACTACTTCCCATTTTTTCTATAAAAGAGCACCATGGGTACCTAATTAGGGGAGTTCAAACCAGATGTTAAGCTATTCTATTTTGGATTCCAAGAGGAGTCTCCTCTACTTCCTAGAAGTTCTATATGCCCCTATCCTCATATGGAGATCAAATATGAAGGCAAAGTTCCACCTGAGCCTCCTCCTCCTCTCGATGGTGAGCTAAACAATGGACGATCATTTTGAGGGAGCTATACACACATGGGAGGGAGTTATAAAACTACTTCTTCTACTATTTTTTTATAATTTGCGTGTCAAATATTTTACTTATTTATTATCTTGACTTAGCTCTATTATGAATTCATTTCATTTGATATAATTAATTGAAACACTTTTTTATTTTAACACCAATTGGGTTTAAATTTCAAGTGGGAATCTTGGGTTGTTCCAATGGGAAAACACACCAATCCTTTCTCTCTCACACATATATGAGAGTTCAGTATACTTTGGTATCCTTTGTTTTATAATTGATAACCAAACCTTGAAAACATGATCATTGTGTTAAGGGTTGCTTCTTTGTACATCATTTTAAGGGGTAAGAGGGTAGTCAAGATCTTGAAAACCTTCAACCAAAGAATTAAACAAAACCATTTGAAATTTTCAGACAAATTAAATATCCAAGTTTTGTAGTGAACTTGAAATGATCTTCTTATCTCATAATTCTAAAACACTGCTTTTATTTATTAATTATTAAACTCATTAATTAAGTCATTTTATTTTTAAAACTGTTTTCAAAACCACCCCCTCTTCTAGTAAATTTTATTAAAAATACACACTCAAAACCTATTAATGCTCCTTGAGATACAACCTAGGGTCTTCCCTAGAATATAAATCAATCCTAAAATCATAATCAATTTGATGTTTCATGATAATGTAGTCAAATTTTGGCATTGTTTATGGAGGGCTCTTTGGTTTTAGTGCATGTTTTTGATAATTTTGTTTGTAAATTTTGTGAATATTTTTTTGTTTTATCTTCTACCTTTACATTTATTTTTGTGTTATAATTTATTTCTTATGTAGGTTCTGTTTATGAAGTGTTCTAATCATGGATACTTACAATATTTCAAACCCGAACCAAAGAGGATTGTAAATCAGCAACCCTAAGATACACAAGAGAAACATTTGAAGGAGGACACACAAAACATCAACACTCATCTTGATCCTTCTTCTTCTTCTTCATCAGGAACCCACATTAAAACTGAAATTAACATGAAAAAAATGGATTAAAACAATCAAAATCTAAAATAAATAACCCCACTTGATGTTGATATCCAACCCACATATATTCATATTCAAGGCGAGGCACCCAACTTTGAACTAAAATATGGATTAATTCATTTTGTACCCAGATTCCATGGACTATCTGGAGAAGATCCACACAAGAATTTAAAAGAATTACATACTGTGTGTTATACACTAAAACCTGAAAATGTGGATGAAGAACAAGTAAAGTTAAGGGAATACACTTTTTTATTAGAATACACTACAAAATACTAGCTTTATTATGTTAATTCCCCAATAAGAGGCTTGGAAGACATGAAACACCTTTTTCATGAAAAATATTTCCCAGCCTCTCACACTAAAACTATAAGAAAATAAATACTTGGTATAAGAATTGAAAAGGGAATCACTACCTGAATATTTGGAACGCTTTAAAATGATTTTTTCAAGTTTCCCACGCCACCAAATAAGAAAACAACTTTTAATTCCATATTTTTATGAATGTTTAATCCCTAATGACAGAAATATGATTGATGTTGCTGCAGGTGGTGCACTAGTGGATAAGACCCTAATTGCTGCAAGAACCTTGATTGAGAACATGGAGTAGAACAGTCAACAATTTGGTACAAGGTCCAGTGTACCCATTCTAGGTGTCAATTAGGTGAAAGGTACCGAATTTGAGAAGAAAGTGGACACAATGTTTGAAGAGGTAAGTACCATTCTAAGAAAACTTACTCTTTCTGAAGGGAAATCCCAATATCCCCATCCCATTCATTGTGGTATATGTTCTTCTGACATTCACTACTCTGACCAATGCCCCCAATTGAGAGAAACTTATGAGAGTTGTGAGGCAATCTTTCCATGCCGCCCCTATAACCAACCCTTTAGGAAAGAACCATATTATCCATCAAATCTTGTGTGGAAATACAATCAAGCCTATAGGTAAGGGGGTATTCAAACCAACCTCAATAATCATGGAACCAATAGGGTCAGAGAATTCATCCACCACCACCACCTAGAAATCCTCAACCCCCCCAAAGGCCTTTCCAACCACCCCTCCCAAAACCGAGCCTAGACTAGAAGATATGATGAAACAAATGGCTACCAACAATCTCTAATTCCAAAAAACCACCCAAGATGCCATACAAGACCTCAAAACCTAATTAGGCCAATAATCTAACTCAATGGGGGGAAATTCAAAGTCATGGTTCTGGTAAACTACCCTCTCTACCATTATCTAACCCTAGGGAAAAGAAAATGTTAGTGTCATCACCCTTAGGAGTGGAACTCATATTAAAATACAAATGAACCCTTCAATAGAGTCATCCCCTCTTGAGGAAATCACCATCCCAACCACTGCTAAAACTGGTCCAAGAGAAGAAAATACTTGTCCTGAGAGAATTCCATCCAAAGGAAAGATTATGTATGTAGACGAGTCTCCTATCCCAACCATTCCTCTTACATTTCCCCAAAGGGCCACCCAACCAAGAAAACAAAAGGAAACTGAACTCGATAATGAAATATTGGAAACTTTCAAAAAAGTGCAGGTTAACATTCCTTTGATTGATGTCATGAAGCAAATTACACGATATGCAACATTTTTAAAGGAGATGTGTAAATATCCATGAATACTTCTAGGTGATGAGAAGGTAAGCTTGGGGAGGAATGTCTCAGCATTGATAGAACCATCACTACCTACCAAATTCAATGATCCTGGAACTTTCTCAATTCCATGCACCATAGGGGAGTGTTCATTTTCCAATGCTATGCCTGATTTAGGTGCTTCTTTAAATGTGATGGCTCACCCCATTTACTCTTAATTGAAGGTTGGACAATTGAAGACAATTGGGATAGTCGTTTAGCTAGAAAATCAGAGTACATCACACCATTCTAGTGTGCTAGAGGATGTTCTTGTGAGGGTTCAAAATTTAATTTTTCCTGCTGATTTTTATGTGCTTAAAATGGAAAATGATGGAATGAATGGATATGCCCCAATTATATTGGGGAGACCTTTCTTGAAAACTGTCAAAGCCATAATTAATGTACATAATGGTACATTATATATGGAATTTAGTGGTGACATAGTCCATTTCAACATCCTTGATTCCATGAATCACCCCTTAGAAGAACATTCCTCTCTCTATGTTAATTCAATTGATGTACTCCCCTTGAAAAAACAACTTTAATTTACCCCAATCCCCTTTCTGAGTTTTCTTCACTGATTGAAATTATAGGTAATGAATCATTCATTGATTGTTTTAGTGGTCTAGAAATGTTTCATGCATGTTTATTAATTGATAATTTCTTGAACACCAAGGATCCAATGACCATTGATGATACTGCTACACTTTTAAAAGCTCATTCCTCATATGAGGATGATACCATTGAGCAGTTAGATGAGATCAGTGAACTCTAACTTTCACACACACTCCTATAAATAAAAAATCCACCTGAATTGGAAATGAAACAATTGCCTCAATAATTAAAATATTAATATCTTGTGAATGGAAACAAGTTTCCCATCATCATTTATAGTTCACTCCATCCTAAGAATGAATTGCGACTGCATGAAATTTTGAGGGAGTATAAACAAGCATTGTGATGGAAACTTGTCAAGATTCCTGGTATTAGACCATCAATTTGTACACATCATATTTTAATAAATGATGAGGCTAAACCAGTGAGGCAGGAACAATGTAGACTAAACCCAAACCTCCTAGAAGTTGTGAAAAAGGAGGTAACAAAATTATTGGCTACTGGAATCATTTACCCCCTCTCTGACAGCCAATGGTCTAGTCCCATTCAATTATTTCCTAAAACACTGTCCTTATAGTAATCAAAAATGAAAATAATGAATTGGTTCTAACTTGTGTGCAGAATAGTTGGCAGGTCTATATAGACTATCACCGACTAAACCAACACACTAGAACGGACCATTTCCCTTTTCCATTCATTGACTAAATGCTAGAGAGGCTTACGGGTAAGTCCCACTAATATTTCCTTGATGGTTATCCTGGATACTTTCAGATATATATTACCCCCGAGGATCCGGAAAATACCACATTCACTTGGCCCTTTGACACATTTACATATAGGTGGATGCCATTTGGTCTATGAAATGTTCTGGGTACTTTCTAGCGATTCATGGCTAGTATTTTTTCAGATTACATAGAGATATTCATGGAAGTTTTCATGGATTATTTAACTTTTTATGGATCATTTTTTGATGAATATTTATGTAGTATTCGTTTATTCCTACATTGCAGTATTGAAAAGAATCTTGTATTAAATTATGATAAATGTCATTTCATGGTGCGAAAAGGTATAGTTTTGGGGCATGTCATTTATGGGGATGATATCCAAGTAGATAAATAAAAAGTGGATGTCATTTCTTCCCTACCATTCCCCAAAAATTTATGGGATGTGAGGTCTTTCCTAGGTCATGCTGGATTTTACCATCATTTAATTCGTGACTTTAGTAAAATTGAACTTCCCCTTTACCGATTACTCCAAAAAGAAAAAGAATTTTTTTTGATAAATAATGTGAGGTGGCTTTTAATAAGTTAAAATAGAGTCTCACATCACCCCTGATAATCCAAACACCTTGGTGGGATTTACCATATGACCTCATGTGTGACGCCTATAACTATGCATTTGGGGAAGTCTTGTCACAAAGGGTCGATCAAGATCCATGTGTCATTGCCTATGCCTCATGTACTTTGGACCCTGCCCAAGCACACTACACCACAACTAAAAAATAATTACTTTACAATGGGTATTCCTTGGATAAATTGAGGTCGTATCTTTTTGGGTCCAAAGTCATTGTGTTCTCAGACAATGAATCCCTCCAGTATCTCCTTAAGAAAACGGAATCCAAACCATGTCTCATTCGCTGGATACTCCTACTTTAATAATTCAATCTAGAAATTAGATATAAAAAAGGAGCACAAAATGTGGTGGCTGCCCATATCAGTCGGATTCTCCCATCCTCAGACATTGACTCATCCCCCTGTATTCCTATAAACGAGATTTTTTCCAATGAGCAATTATACCGAGTGCAAGATTCCATTACTTGGTATGCTGAAATTGTAAATTATTTGATAGCATCTTGGATTCCTACTAATTTCAATAAAAACAAAGCTTTCCATCTAAAACATGAGCCTATTTGGTACATTGGGGATGACCCCTACCTTTGTATCACATGTAGTGATCAATTCCTTTGGCGTTGTGTCCCCGATAGCGAGTTTCAGTATGTCCTTAGATTCTTCCACACACTTTCTTGTGGGGGTCACTTTGGTCCCCAACATACTTATCACAAAATCCTTGATTATGGTCTCTTTTGGCCAACACTTTTTTGGGATACCCAGGATTTTTCAAATCTTGTACTCGTTGTCAAAGAATGGGTAATGTCTCCAAAAGAAATGAAATCTCATAACAACCATTTATCTTTCATGAAATTTTTGATGTTTGGGGTATTGACTTTATGGGTCCATTTCCAAATTACTTTGGAAACTTGTACATTATTCTAGCAGTTGATTATATGTCAAAATGGGTAGAGACACGAGCTAAAAGGACCGATGATTATAAGGGAGTTGTAGAGTTTTTGAGAACCCAAATATTATGTAGGTTTGGCTTACCTAGGTTCATCATCAGTGACCAGGGTTCTCATTTATGAAACCGAACAATTCAATCACTTTTGCATCGGTATGGTGTCGATCATCGATTGTCTACTTCATATCACCCATAGACCAATGTTTAAGACGAGGTGTCAAATAGAGAGGTTAAAAAAATTCTTGAAAAAACGATTCAACCCAAAAAAAAATATTGGAGTCATAGAATCGATGATTCATTATGGTCTTACCAAACTTCCTTGAAAACTCCCATTGGAATGTCACCTTATAGGCTTGTTTTTGGAAAAAGTTGTCACCTCCCTATTGAGATTGAGCACTGGGCCTACTGGGCTATTAAACAATTCAATTATAACCTTTATGGTGTAGGTTCTCAAAGGAAGTTTCAGATTTAAGAGTTGGAGGAAATGAGGATAGATGCATATAAAAACTCCAGGATTTATAAGGAGAAAACCATGGCTTCCCATGATCATATTATACTTCATCTTTAGTTAAAAATTAGGCATAAGGTCCTTTTTTATAATGAAAGGCTGAAGTTTCATCTAGGTATGCTTCGATCCCATTGGTTTGTCTCATACACTATTATTAATGCATCTTCATTTAGTGTTATTCAGGTTCAAAATGAAGAAACCAAGCAAAACTTTACTGTCAATGGGTAACGACTGAAACACTTCCCCGAAGCCCTTCCAGAGTTCTCGATGGAGGAACTCCATGTTCAAGAAGCAACATACCAGTGAAACACACCAATTTTTATCCTTCCTTCTCAAATTCTTAATTATTACAGTGAGGACACTTCACATTTTAGGTGTGCGGGTGGATACATTTCTGGGTTCATTAGGATTTTCATTGTATTTATTTTCCTTTTCTCCTTATTTATGGTATTTTCACTTTTCCCCATCTTTCTGGGTTCATTAGGATTTTTATTGTCTTTGTTCTTTCTTCTCTTTTTTCACCTTCTTTATGGTATTTTTACTCCCCCCTTATAGCCACAAAATCATAGAACTTACTGAAAATTCATATTGAAATTTTTATTCCATATTGATTTAACCTTTTATGAAAACATATCTCTGTTATGGATTGAATTTCTGTATAAATTTAACATCAAGGAGTGATTTTTAGTGAATTGGGTTTCTTCCAATGATATAAATGGTTGTATCACTATGAAACTTTTGAGATAATTGATTCCCCTTGTGTGAGTAGTTTTTGGGAAAACTGTGTCACTAATATCTCCACACATTTTTTCACCAAACAAAAAAGTGTGAATATTTCTTACTTAATAGAAGTTAAATACATGTTAGGTTAATATTTTTCATCTTTAAAATATATTTCCATACATTCATTCCTTATCCAATCTATTTCATTACTATATCGGATTAACCTATACGTGTGTACCTAATGTCCGACTATTGTACACCCTCAAAAAAATGGGTTGTGTCTTGGGTAGGACAAAAACCACTCCTCCTAAACCTTTTATCTTATTATAACTATTATAATTAGTGTCACGAGGAGATTAAACAAGGTTTGAGTGATGAGTGTGAGATTTGTTTCAAATGAATCTTCTAAAAAACAAAAATAATAAATGAGGGGAGTGATGAAATGTGCAAAATATGGGGATATCTAGGTTGGGAACTTATGGTTTCACTTTTGTGAATGCTTAAGTGAGTGGGTCTTGAAATATAATTTCAAAGGATGTAAAGAAGGTTCGGTGAAAATAATAATTTAAAGCTGAATAATGTTAAAATAAACTATATTTACTGGATAGAAAGTGGAATGAATAACAGGGAATGGTTTTCACACACTCACATGGAGAGTTAGTGGAATGGTTGAATTTTTAATTCCTTTCTCAATTTGGTGTCATTAATCTATTTGAATTTCTTTGTGATATGATTTATGAGACATCTTTTTCCATTTTCACTAGGAAGAACTCCTTGGTGTGGTTCGTGCATTAATCACATTACTTTAGTGAATTAAAATCTCTTCAAATGTTAAATCTTGATGATGTAAGGAATATATACATGCATAATTTTTTTTAATATGTGGATTTTCCCAGGAGTGAAAATTTTTAGGTGTGGGGGTGTGATCGCATAGCGATTCACTATTCAATTCCACACTTATACTACTATTTTAAACTAGTTTTGTAATGAATATTCCAAATATAATAATAAATTTCACTTCATATTTTATTCAATGAATTAATTTTTATCACTATTAAAAAGTGTAATTATACTTGTTTTTATATTTTCATTGAAGGTGGAGGTGATTTGGATGCCCCATAGATGATTGAGAAGGAAAATGGGCCAAAACTGCATGAGTTTCATGAACACCTTACCACTTTTGGGTATATTATGAAAACTCCATGAATCCCAATGGGATGAGATTTTTTGGCCAGGTCCAAAACTCAATTTTCTACAACTATTATTAATACACACAATCCCCATTTGGCCATTAAGAGGCCTAACTGAAGTGATCTATCTAAGCCACTGATATGCACATATTCAAATTTTGTGTGTTGTGTTCTATCCCTATTTCGAGCTATAGGTGTCAAAATGAAGCAAACCTTTTGATGGATATATCCATGATGTGGGTTAAAAACTTTCTAGTTTTTTCAATAGCTATTAAAGAATGTATAGAGGCCGACAATAATGGTACAAGTGTTTTTACACAATCTGTGTGCCCAAAAATACTTCCCATTTTTGATATAGAAGAGCACCATGGGTACCTCATTAGGGGAGTTAGAACCAGAAGTGAATATCTGCCATTTTGGAGTCCTATAAGAGTATCCTCCTCATCATAGATGTTTTTGAGGAACCTATTCTCATAGGGGGATCAAATATGATACTAAATTCCCACTCGAGCCTCCTCCTCCTCTCGATGGTGAGCTAAACAGTGGAAGATCATTTCGAGGGAGATAAAAACACTTGAGAGGGAGTTCCATAACTAGTTATTCTATTGGTTTTTTATAATTTTTTTGTTAAATATTTCACTTATTTCTTATCTTAACATTCATCTCCCCTAAATTCATTTCTTTTGATATAATTAAGTGAGACATTTTTTATTTTAGCATTGATTGGGTTGAAATTTCAAGTGGGAATCGTGGGTTGTTCTGATTGGACAACACAAGAATCCTTTCTATCACACACATATATGAGATTTCAGTATGCTTTGGTATCCCTTGTTCTATAATTCAGAACCAAACCTTGAAAACATTATATTTGTATCAAGGGTTGCTTTTTTGTGCAACGTTTTAAGGGGTAAGAGGGTAGTCAAGATCTTGACAACCTTCAACCAAAGAATTAAACAAACCATGTGAAATTTTTAGAGCAATGAACTATCCAAGATGTGTAGTGAACTTGAAATTATTTCCTTATCTCAAAATTCTAAAACTCCAATTTTATTTATCAACTATTAAACTCTTTAATTAAGTCATTATATTTTTAAAAATATTTTCAAAACCACCTATTCTTTTAGTAAATTTTATTAAAAATACACACTCAAAACCTATAAACTCTCCTTGAGATATGACCTAGGGTATTTCCTAGACTATAAATCAATCTTAAAATCATAATCAATTTGGCATGTCATGATAATTCGGTCAACGAGCCTTTCCTATATTCAATTTACATTGGACAAGGGTCCAATGAAAGGAGGAATGGATAAAGGTTTAGGGGCTTACACCAGGATGACTGACCTAAAATTAATCCTAGTAGGGTAGGGGGACTTTCCATTCACTTAAATGGAAAATCAATTATGAACCTTACCTTCCGTACTAGAAGAACTGAGGTTACAGGTCTCTTTGAGAAGGGAGAGTTCAGGACCCAAAACCTCCTCCAAATTGGGAACTTCACAACACTATTATTGGGATAAAGGTCCATGTGAATGCGGATATACAAACTCATAGACACTTCATAAATCCTAACCCCATTGTGAAACAAATGTGGGAAACCTCTAACTGCAGATATAAAAACTCAAAATAGGAGGCACACTGATGTTACTTTCTCAAAGGTTTGATAAGTCATGAGGTTTTGGTGGAGGTATCAATATAATCCCTTTCAAACAAGGGATCCAATGAAGAAAAATCCTTTCCATGGATGGATTTGAATAGGTATTGATGGCTTGTAGAGTGAAGAGAGTAATTGAATCAAAGAGGGGTGCCCAATTAGGTAAGGGAATACAAGTATGGGCATGCAAGTAGGCTTGGGAAACCTTATGTTCACTTAAGATATGAACAACCTATATGTTAATACTTGGGTGATACATGGATCAAGCCTTCAGCAGGTGATCCCATAAATGGGTCGCTCAAGTTCCTGTGAAAGGAATAGAGGGAGTGCAAGTGTTTCTGATTTAGGGAGGCTGGGTGATTTAGGCGCACAAGTTTTATGGATTTGAAACACTAAAAGGACATAAGTCCTATGATCCTCCTTCAAATCCTCCACTCTAGGTGTTAAATAACTACCTTAAAAGTTTTAGAAGACTTGGGCGAAGCACTAGGGTGGCCAGAGCAGCAATTGGGATTCAGGGAAATTTGTCTATAAAAATGAAGTCCCCAAGGGTCTATTTATAGGAAAAAATAGTACCTTGGGTTAAATGAAATTGTGAGTGCAAGTAGGCTGCACAAAAAATTAGGGTGCACATGTAGGTTGCGCATCGACTCCCTTTTTTCCAAACTAGGGTGACCCAAAGATCATGCCATTTCAAATCATAATTTTATTCATGTGTTTTCCGCTATTATTTCTAAGGTATTTCCCTTTGTTATTTTTTAGACTCTGTGAATAAAATGGAGTGTCAACACTAACATAGGTGTATTCAATGATTCCTACATAGGTACCAAAATTGTTATTGGTTTGGAAATTTGTGATTTCGAGGTGGCATGATCTCGGTCAACTATATTTTGAGTCATCCAGTTATCGAACCTCAATCCATGTTTGGCTGAAAATTCTTGCCAGTCACCCTCTTATTCTGGTATAGTGATCATTAAATAGGTCACCATTGTCAAGGACTTCTCTAGTATCACCTTTCAATAATCATCCATACTCTATAGGTATTATTTGAATAAAACTAGTCATAGATGGTGTGACCTAGACTCTATGAAAATGGAAGTAGTTAGGATGTTTAGTGAGGTTGAACTCATTGTGTTAATTGGTTTCTAGTAGATTGAGTAGGTTATTTTACATGGTTGAAAGGAAATATCTAGGGAACTTCTCATTTTTTAAAGAATACACTTTATCCATACCATCCTAAAATTGTTGGTGACCCAAATTTATTTTTTCTTATGTATAAGGTTGATTATTTTTCTTCTTCCACTCGATGAGAGGATCCAAATTATTTGAAGTGTGCCTTGGTGCATGAAAGAGAACTGCTACTAGTATGAGGGTAACAGAAGTAGTATTTTCCTTTCAAATACTTTTTCCCTATGATGAGGGAATAGGCTAAGATTTTTCTCAGGTCCACTGAATGACATATTCTAGGAATTGTTACATCTCTATGAAATCATGAAATTTTCAAGGATACTTCATTAGGATCAAAGGTTTTTGTAGTTCAACCAAAATATTTTCAACACAGAGTTCCATTAATTTCTCTAGTGAGATAGAAATACTAAGTGAATAGATTAAACATTTTCATATGGAGATGATATATAGAAACCCTCTCATTTTCATGTTGTTTCAATTTTTATGTTTGAAAATTGTCTTTTTTACTTAATGTAGAGCCTAACTGATAAATTAATTGATGAATAAGGTCTTCTTATCCTGCAACAGATCCTGTCAGAAAGATGCTATACCAAACTAAGGATGTCCCTATTAGTTTTTTTTGTACAAAACATATCAATTTCATTACTTACTACTGATCTTGAGGTCCCATCATCAGGATGCAGTGAGATTGGAACTGTGTGAGATTTTGTTCTAAATCTCCCATTCCATTAAAGGTGGAGATAGTAGGATTGCTAAAATTTGGAAGGGAAAAAGTTTCATCCAAACATTTTGGGATATGGATTTTTTTGGGCTATATGGGTGTGTTCCACCCTTATATGAATTCAATTCGAGCAGCCATGGATTCAATGTAATTGAGGATTTTTTGAGGTACAACTGTTTGGATGACCTCTAATCTATATGGATCCAGTGAGGTTTGATGATGTGGCCCTATTTTCATATCCTTTTGATTCACAATTCATTCTAGGACTGAATGGTCATCATGAAGGTGGAGGGGTTGTTATTATAATAGAGAAAAGTCATAATCATCCTAAAATTCCAAATTTATGTGGAGTATATGCCTAGATCTAGAGCCAGACTAATACTCAAATGATGCTCTTACAAGTGGCTAATATCTCTCTTGATATCTATTAAGAGGGATTTTTGTCTTTGTTGGAAGATGATACACAATGGGATTGTTTTCCCTAATTAGTTCCTTAATGAGATGTCTGATATTTTTTTATATAAATCTCATATTGATCTAGTTTTTACTCTATAGAGGGAATTTCAGCTCCTCTATATAGAATCCTGTCTTTTTATAACATAACTTTCATTCCATTACACGGAACTGAGGATCTTTAAGGTTTAGTGTCTTGGAAACAAGGAACATAATACATGAAAAGAACAAAAAACACTCTTCTTAAACACTTGAAAGGCTTCTCCTTAAGTTCATCCTAGGTTCATTACTACATCTCATAACCTGGGGACATACATCAAAAGAAAGGGTGAGCAGAAGGCCCAGTAAGGGAAACAAGAGAAACATTTTACATGTGAACTTGAGATACTTCAATAAGGACATGAAAAGAACATTAAGGCATGAGAAAGAAATCATGAGATACATCAAAATAAAAATAACATTTTTCATAACTTGAAGATGTGGCTACAAAGTTTAATATTGACAATTGTTTCATTTCACCAAGGTCCATCCCCAAGGTGTCGTTAAAATTACCAAGGTTATTCACCAAGGCGTCATTAAAAATGGTCATCTCTAGAGATTAAGTCTTTACCCAATGCATTGGAGTGCTATCTGGGAGCACCCTTGACATATATTTATTATCATGTGAGCCACATATATCATCATAAATCATTTCATAAGAAACCCATATAGCATAAAAGAAATGAGTTTCATTTCATAATCATAACGTTTTAAAAACTGCTTTAAAGATATGATCTTTATGTCACTTTAAACCCACGGAAAAGGGAAAGCGGGTTTCATGTATGTAAATACCAGAATTTAAAATAGAACATTTTGATATATATTTGAATACCCCTGTATAAATAAGAGCTTTGAGTATTCACTTAATAACAGAAAATAATTTGAGATAAAGAGAGAGGGGCATTTTGAGACGAAAATTCTGTAGCATAACGACTATGTTACAAGGTTTTTAGAAAACATTGAAAAGAGAGGGGACATGGGTCAAACATTCATAAATGACCAATAAAACAGTAGAGGGACAGAATATAAGGGATTTAAGAACATGGTAATGAAATTTGAAAATATACCATATGAAATGAAGAACATGAAAGGAAGACAAAATAAGATTTCTCTTATGAAAATTCGGCAGCCTAACCACGTTACATAAAATTCAACCAAAAATGAATTGATGAGATCAAATAGGGTATCTCATCATATGAACATAAAAGATAAGTATGATAGATATAGATATCATACCCCAAAAAAGGAACTTTCAATACTTGACATGGAATTAGAACTTTGAAAAGGGAGAAAGGTGCAAGGACCACTTAAAAATTCAGCAGCCTAACGACGCCACTTAAACTTCAAAATACTGAATTGAAGAGATCAAATGGGGTCTCTCATCATATGGCCATAAAATATCAGTATGATAAATATAGAGGTCATACCCCAACATAACAAAAAGGAACTTGAAAGAATTGACATGAAAGTAGAACTTCAAAACGAGAAGGGTGAAGAACCACTTAAACATTCGGCAGCCTAACATCGCCACTTAAAACTTCAAAGTACTGAATTGAAGAGATAAAATGGGGTATCTCATCATATGGTCATAAAATATTAGTATGATAGATATAGAGGTCATACCCCAACATAAAAAAAGTAACTTTAAATAATTGACATGAAAGTAGAACTTCAAAACGAGAAGGGTGAAGAACCACTTAAAAATTCGGCAGCCTAACAGCGCCACTTAAAAGTTCAAAATACTGATTTGAAGAGATCAAATGGGGTCTATCATAATATGATCATAAAAGATTAGTATGATAGATATAGATGTCATACCCCAACATAACAAAAAGGAACTTGAAAGAATTGACATGAAAGTAGAACTTCAAAACGAGAAGGGTGAAGAACCACTTAAAAATTCGGCAGCCTAACAGCGCCACTTAAAACTTCAAAATACTGAATTAAAGAGATAAAATGGGGTCTCTCATCATATGATCATAAAAGATCAATATGATAAATTTAGATATCATACCCCAAAATAATAAAAAGGAACTTGAAATACTTTACATGAAAATAGATCTTAAAAAATGAGAAGGGAGAAAGAATCCGTTACAAAAAGTTCGGCAGCCTAACGACGCCACTTAAAACTTCATAAAACGAAATAATGAGAGTAAGAGGGGATCTATAATTATGTGAACATAAAAAGGGCAGTAAGAGGAGTATAAAATAACACCCTTTAACATAAGAACATGGAGCAAAAAAGAAATTACATAAAAGAGATTTCTTGAAAAGAAAGAGAGAGATCAGATCCCTTACCTTAAAACGTAACTCTTAAAACTCAAAGGTTTGGGCCTTGAGGGCTTGGGAGGGCACCTTGGGAGGACTCCTTGGGAGGTAATGAGACTAGAAATTCGTTGGGGGAGAGTGGGTAGTCGAAAAGGATGATAGTATGGCTTGGTATTTATAGGGAAAGTGAGGGGACAAGGCATTAATGGCCAAGGGACACCTCAAAAGTGCTTTTCTCAAAACCATGTGCTCTCCCTTGGAATTTACCATGGAGTTAGGCCACATGGGGCCCCAAAACAATAATTCATCACCCTTGTCCAGCCAACCCTTAAAATATCTCATGACATCATCATGACATAGTTATGATGTCATTAAACATACCGAAACCCTAAAACTGTATTTTTACTATTCACTGAAAATTCAACTTTCTCAGAAAGATCCCAAAATTTCACCTTAATCAAATATAAATGCTCTGATTTCAAAAATGAACTCCATTTTATAAAAATAATTTTCTAAATATTTTTAATCTATTTTTTAAATAATTACACTATTCACCAAAAATTCTTTTTTTTCAGAAAAAACCCCAAAATTTACCTTAACATAATATCGATGCTCTGAGTTCAAAAATGAAATCCATTTTATAAAAATATTTTTCTAAATATTTTTAATTTAATTTTTAATTAAAAAAACACTATTCACCCGAAAAAACTAATACTTGAATAATAATTTATGAAACCGTTATTTAACCATTTTATTGAATCACACTACTTAATCGAGGTGCCTAGATTATATTAATACTTTCTTTAAGTGAGATTACTAATCCATTTGGTCACATTACTAATCCTAAGCATAAAATCACTATTCATAATTTACTATTCATCAAAAATGAAGTTGATCTTATTAGACTCTAAATTTCGTACTGAACATAATTGTAGAAGACTATTTTTCGAAAATCATTACACATTTTTAATTATTTAAGGTTTACATAAACATTTTTAAAATATCCTTTTTCTAAAATTCATTAAAAATATGCATACTGTATTTATCCGGACATTAGAAAATTCATAAACTTCATCATAAGAAGAAATCCCTATTTTTATTTAAAACAAAGGATTACACAAGGTAGTTACGATCTCCTTACATAGCCCCTTATCACACCAGCATAGGACCTAAATGTAAGGTGTGCTAAGGTGAGAGAATATGAGGGAGGCTCGACCAACATCGCACGAGTAGTAATTTCTATCAGTTTGAACTTCTCGCAAAGGCATTTCTGTTCTAGCTTCACACGATGAAGTTCAGCTTGGGTTTGGTCCAGAGCAAAGCCCAGTGGTGCTACCTCCTTCCCAAGTTCTGTTAGATGGGCTTCGATCGGTCCAAGACTACTGGGTGAGGCCATTGAATCTTCTTTCTATATTAATTAACCAAGATTACTTGTATTTAGAGACAATAATCAAAACATTTAGTTTCCAGCGGTCATATTGACCAATGGTCATATAACATTAAAAAACCCAACAGTCTCATTTTAATTATACTCATATTATCAAATGAAAAACATTTTGTTGAGTATAAAAAAAATAAAATAACACACAAAATTAGGAAACAAGATTTATTCAAAATTTCGGGTCGTTACACTCTAGGTGGTGAGCAGGATATATCCACACATTTCCCTTTATACTTGGAAGTGTTCTAGAATGAAGTTGTAAATTCATCATTAAGAGGTTCTAAGGTCTATCTTCTTCTATGATTCTGCATACGTGAAACCTCAATTTGTGTATCTAGATCATATACCTATTGAGCCATGGTTTCTATATTTCATCCCTCTATGTTTATATATTTGTCTAAATCATTATTTTGATTTATGGTGATAAAATTCACTAAGGTGTATTGCAAAATTGCAGTTATCTCATTACTCTCCATTCAATAGGGTGATTATTTATGGCTTAATCCTTCTTTGAGGGTTTCATCAAGGCCATTTCTCAGACCCCTGGACATATTAGACCATTTTGGACTATGGAACTTATGGGGTATGATTTTCTTTTTTATACATTACTCCTACCCCAATCTATGAATAGTGACTTAAGGTAGTTTCTGGCCATGTTTTCCAAATGGGTTCCAAATAGTAAACGTGGGTCTCATGGAGGAAGGAATGGATGGGATGTTGACCACTAATATTTACCTTATAAACTGTAAAAGATTTATTCCTTTAGAGGTGATGATAATAAAAAAATTACCTGATCTCCATGGTATGGGAATTATTTGGGGCAACTATTGGAAATTTTTTTATCCAATTGTTGAGGATTTGATGATTCCAGTTGAGGATCATATAGCTCCTAAGATGGAAATTGAGATATAAATTCCCCCAACCTTATGATTTATGGTTAATTTGGAACTAATGGTGATTTATCTAGGACCCTCTTAGGTTGTGATAAACCTGGTGGTGGTGATTGACCTAAAAATCCCCCCAGATCTATGGGTTGGGGTTGGTTTTCATCTCTCATTGATATTTACCAGATCCTCTTAGGTTTTTATGTCCCAAGGGGTAGAGGTGGTGGAAAAATTTCCCCCAGTTCAATAGGTTGGGTTTGATCCAAGATGGATGATATGGTTGATTCTATTGAAATCTATTTGATTTGGTGTAATTGTACTTGTGAATGAGATAATTGCAATGGCTGCCTATGATGGGATTCATTTTCTATGGGAATTTGTTATGCAGTCCACAATTTTGGCTTCTGTGTCTAAAATGTGTTCCCATTTTTTTGAGGGTCCCAACTTAAGAGTCTATTGGAATTCCTCTCCCTTTATTAGTGATGTATTTTTGCATTCAATGTGGGTTAATCTGATTGTATTGAACAACTATCACGTACATTACCTGGTCTGCTGATTTCTGCTATGACTACAACATTATAGGATGCCATATCTGGGGAGATTTTCTATGACAACCTATAATTTTATCTGTGGAAATTACCTTTTTATAATTATGTCATATTGTATAAATGATATAAAATAACATGTGAATCATAATATAAAATTTATAAATGAATAATGAATGAAATAAGAGGTATTTCTAGAAATTAAGGAACCTATACTAATAGAATAGTAACTTGGCTGTGGGAATAGTAATGTGACTATTAGGAATAGTAATTCATCAAGTAGAATAGTAACCTCACCAATGAAAGCATAAATAAAATTTATGTTTCTTATTAATGAAAATATTATATATCTATATCATTTTAAAAGTAAATAAAAGTTTTATAATTGATAAATTTAGTGTTACTATTTTTTGTAAGTCGTAAATATTTATTTATAGTTTTATAATTAATATGATGAATTAATAGAAAATTTATTTTCATAAAATGGATTCATAAATTAATTTTTTTTCTTATGATTATAATATAATTTTATGTTACCCTAATTAATTTTTTAAAGTGTCATAAAATCAGTTATAGTTTTGAAATCGATATTTTTCGAGTAAATGATGATTATAAATAAAAATTAATTTTCTCATTCATAGAAAATTATTTTCATAAAATAGAGTCCATTTTTTAATTATAAAATTAAAAAATTGTTATATTAATTATTTGGTATTATTCTAATGTAGTTGAATTTTTAGGTGAATAGTGAAATATGACAATTAAGATATAACATAAATGCATGCTTTTTTGAGTCATGTATGATGTTTGGATGATGTAAGCACCATAATCTCAAATTATAAATTATTATTTAATATATTTAGTGATAATTTTCAACACTATTGATATTATTCATCCAAAATAATAAAATAATGACTATAATAATCAAAACATCCCTCTCTTTCCACTATAAATATGACCCTCACAACCTCTTCTCCTCGCACTTTCCAAGATTTGAATCTTGTCCAAATTCTACCCAATCCTATTCCCAAGTCTCTCCCCTTTTTCCAAAAGCCTTTTTTCTCCACAAAATACCAATCCCAATTTCCTTAAGGAGTTTTTCAAGGAGAATAAGTTCAAGAGGTAAAATCCTCTTTCATTTTCTTTAACTTCTTTTCAATTTATTTCCTTTTATTATCCTCTCATCACCTAACCTTATACAAGTGACATGATAACCCCATTATCTTATATATAGTGGAATATTATTATTTTAAGGGATGATTTGTCATCAAACCTCTTCTCCTCTCCATTTTATTCTAAAAATGAAGATATCATCTATGATGTGTTGATTTACCGTCATCCTGGATGATGCATTTTCATTTTCCATTACTACCTTCATGTATGGTCATGAAACCATAATTATGGTTAAATATAAATTTTTATAAATATTATAGGTCATATAAATTTCTAGAACCAATATTTGAAAAATATATTAAATGAAATGATATAAGTTCATGATGGATGTAAAAACTACCAAAATAAATTAAATCATTTTTGTTACTATTTTATCTAATTAATCATACTAATACCATATAAAAATGATATATAAAAAAATTTAAACTTATTTAAGTTTATTAATAGTATATAATTTCAATTCTGGATAATAATTATCATTTTACATGAACTTATTTACTTTTATACAAGCGAAGCGATCATGAAAACCATGAACCGAACGCTTCCAGAATGTCGAAATTGAATCTTATAACACATCCAAAAGACCATAAATGAACTTAATAACATTATAATAAATAAAATACATGTATAATATTTTATTAATTAATTAATTGATTTAATTTTATTATCTTGGACACTAAGTACAAGTGAAGAACACTTTTGGACATAAGGTAAGGGATCCTCTCTAAACCACCTAATTAACTTTGGGTTATGATTTCGCTCTATTTAAACCAATTTAAATCTAAATTATTCTTACATAATTCTTCCATATTATTTTTATACATTCCAAACTTATGTAACCATATCCATTCATCCTTTTATGATGGTAAATACCTATTTTTATAATATCCCCTTCTCTATTCTTCCCGAGAAGCAAGCCCGATTAAAGGGAACTTCCCAATTTCTTATCCATTTTAAAGAGCACTCCATAATATATTTTAATCAAAAAATATTTTTCTAAAAATAATAATTTTATCTTGAAAAACTCTTTAATTTAATTTCTAGTTTTATGCGAACAGTTATTCCTTTTCCCGCTTTAAAGTTTCTTAAATATTTTCCCTTAAACCTCACTAATGATACTGTTTTCTAAATGTAATTATGCACTCTTTTTACATTTTTTCAATCTAGTTAAAACATAATTTATCATGATATAAACTTATTTTACATAATTAATTTATATGAATGATTTGAATCCATACTTTCATGTACTCTATTATGATACACCCATTTGTTATGCTCCATGACATGATTACGATACCCATTTCTTTCCATGGGTAACCCTTGTGTTTGATTTTTCATCTGAAACACATATTCATGAACATATTTTTATGGGTGAATCCATATAGTAATCAATGTAATTGGGTAATTTTTAGTCTCATGATACTTCATGTTGGGACAAGGAGTGCACCTGATTCCTTTATGGGACTTCGTCTGCTATATGCAATAGTCTTGGAAGTTAGCTTTGAATCATGCTTATTTCATGTTTTATGTTGTTGCCAAAATTATATGATACCATGATTACATGATTCCATTTTATATATGTTATGTTTTTAATTTTTTATTATAAATAAAGGAGAGTGGTTTTTCTATAAAATACATCCATGTTTGGATACTAGCAAGTGAATGTTGTTGTGGTACAGATGTACCTAGGGTTAACAACTCTAAATAGGGTGGATTGGATATTAACTAGATCATAATTGGTTCATAATGAGTAGGAATAAGAATACACACCTAGACACACACTCCCAGGGGATATTGTTTGGTTAATTCAAATTTCATTTAAGATCCATTATAATGTATTTGAAAATTTAATGACCATACATGACCAAAGTTAAACCTTAGGTGTTATAAGATCAAACTAAGATGTCATGGGTTATAAATACTATAAATGATTTTTTATGATTATATTATTACTCATTATTGTTTATCACAATATTATTTGGTTTTAGTTTATGGTTTGAGATAAGAGCAATCATTCTATCACTGAATGTGATAGATGATGCACTGATTTTCTTCATGAGAAACTAAATGATATGGGATAAATAATGTGAAATATTTTGATAACACCTAATAAGTTATCTCATTATATGGTTAATAACCTAAAAATAGGTGATTTTATAAAAGAAAAAAGTAAGAAAAAAAAATAGATTTTCATAAATATCATAGAGGAAATAAAATGCATATTTTTATGTGTTTAGAATATGGGAAGAGGAACCTAGGGAAATGTCTCAAAGGGAGAGGAAGATATTTTATGTGTGAAAAATAAAGAAAAATAATAATTAACTTTCATGTAAAATAAAAATTTCAATATAGGGAAATAAATTACATCCAAGGGTACCATTTTCACCTTAATTCCATATGTGTGGTGAACTTGGGAATTATCTAAGCTTATTCCCTAATCCAAGGGCTAACTCATAGACCAAGGAATGAAATATGTTATTCCATTCATTTAAGTGGAATAATTAAAGTGTTTATATTTTTTTATTTGATAATTATGTTTTATAAGTCTTTTATTATTGATATTATAGTTATAGGTATCATTAAACATGTGAGAATTGTTCTATAATAGTTTTTCATTAATTGTTTTCTAGAAAACATTGAATGGTATCGATAACCTAGAAATGTGATTTAGTTGTAAGGTCATATTTGTGGAAAAAACATTATTGAGGGATAAATAAACCTTTATATATACATAAATTTGATATAATAATGTGTATTTGGGATAAAGAGTTGATAAATATTGATAAAGTAAATTGGATAGTATTTTTTACCTTGAAATTTATTAGTGATTTGATGAAAATGTGATTTATGTAATCTTTGATTAATTTTATTATATATTTAGATGTATAGAATATATTTTTTAGTATATGATTTTATTTAAGGAAAAATTATGGAGTTATATTTTGGAAGAATTATTTTTCATTAAGGTTTTATGGTGATTCAGGTTATTATCATGTTTTAGAAGAATATATGATCTAGGTATTCACATGTTTGGTACGTGACATTAAGAGATACTTCATGTTTTTTGGGGATTAAATTTGACTTTATTTTGGAAATATTGTGAGATTTTTTATATATTTTTGGGTTTTTATTTTGATAAGACATATTTTAGAGTATTTTTAATGTTAATAATTTATGGAATTATTTATGTTGAACATTCGATGTTATTCTTGAGGATTCAGAGATTAACATATTATCTCATAACATAAAGATTTTGTCATATTGGAAAACTTGTGATAAATATTTTTAATTTGGTAAATATTTATTGAAAAAAGGAATTAATATTCATTAATTTATGGATCTTTGGTCCATTAAAGGGTAATTTCAGTGCTTTAGGCTAGAAAAAATCATATTGTTTTATTATCATTAGAATATGGGTGAAAAGTGGTAGAAGCCAATTGAAACAAAAAAACAAAGAATAAAATTATATTTATAGATTTTAAGAAATCAAGTAAGTATATTTTCTCTTATTTCATGGTAAAATAATTTTTCAAATCTATTAAAAATGATCATGAAAATAAAAATTGTTTTTTATAGTTATTTCTTATAAATTGATGTTTTTTTCACCCCTTACAAATTTATGGTTTTGTGGTAATTAACTTGATCATGACCATGTTAGTTATCACTATGAATTAATATTTTAAAATTACCTTTAACTTCCATGTCCATAAATTCACTTACCACTAATGTTAACCTTATATGAAATCATATTTATGTGTTATTTGAGTTAACCTTTACATTTCTCACTTACCCTTCCAAATAAAGTTTTATTAACCGTTTAAATTATATAGGTTTTCAAAAAAGGTATTTTGGAATATGGAACCTTTCATTACCAAAATAAATAAAAATTGTGAGGATGTAATTTATTTAGGAGTTTATAATATAACACACTAAGATTTTAGAATATATATTTTTTCTTTTATTTAAATTAATTATAACTTTTTGATAGATTGAATTACAGACAACACCGAGTCTATATTAACAGAGATATAGTAAGTCATTATAAAATAGTTTTTAAATTGGTAGGTATGAATAATAATAAAAAAATTATTAAAAATATTTATAATGGTTTTAAATAATTAAAATGTTTTTATTAATTTATAATAAATAGGTATTCAATTTTCATTAAAGTCATTTTATGCTTAAAAAATATGTTTTATTCAAAAATGGTTTTTATTTCATTTTGTGCTTGAAAATTATAATTAATTTCTATAGTTTTTATAAATTTTATTTTAATAATGTAATATAATTTTTTAACTCCTAAATTCAATATTATAGTAAGGTTAATTTTTAGTATTTTTATAAATTGAGGTATTTTTCAATGAATAGTGAAAAATACCAATTTTTGTGTAAACTATCATTTCTTTACAAGTAAAAGGACAATTATGTATTTAATTTTATCTCAAATTAAAAAAGTATAATTTAATTATGAAATAACCAAATTAGTTAGATAATAATCATTATTGTACTTTATTTTGGTATAAGTTCATTTTTAGGATAAAAAACACATTTTTCTAAAAATTGTTTCTATATGCATAAGGTATTTTATCTTAATAAATTAAATTAATCCATATTAATTAATTATATAAATAAATTTTTTATATTATTTATTAAATAATATATTTTAACATTAATTTTATGGGTTTTACATGGAATAGAATGGATGTAAATTATGTTTTATGCTTAAAGATTCATTTTTCTAAAACGGGTTTTCATTGCGGGTTGAATGCTTTTTTAAAACTAAATTCTTCCACTTGTAGAAATTTTATCTAGTGAAATAGATTATATATTTTTAAAAATAACAATTAATATAATCTAAAATGATAACTTAATTTTATTTCATAGTGAATAGTAAAAGTAATAACATTTTGTTATTGTGGTTAAGGTTAAAACGAGTTTACTAGTGGTTAAACCAAGTGATAAGGGAAGGATTACTACATACACCTATCAAATTCTTATTAGTTGAATTTAATTAAACTTTATATTATCCTAAATTTTAATCCTTGTCCATTATGATCCAGTTTCCCATGAAATTAACCTTTTATGTTGAAGTCTTTTAAGAAATTTCATGTGTGTCCCTCCCCTCACTTATAAAAGGGAACCTTTTCTCCTCCTTTATTAACACCATTTAGCATTTTATCTTAGATAATACATACAAAAAAACCTTCATATATTCATTAAATTTATCCTACATAGTTTTTCCTCTCCTAATAATAATCCTTCAAGGCTTAAGTTGTAATCCAAATGAGGTCTCTCAAAGAAGAGGTGTAAATCAAAACCAAGCTCTTTCAACTTTAATTTTTATTCCACCTTATGTAAACCTATTGTATCCAAAAAACATGATTATTAAAGTATAATCAATAAAATTATATTTTATTTTTATTATGTAAAATCCATTCTTCACTCGTTCTCTATCAAATGGGAAATAAAAGTATTACTCGTGCGTACGTCTGTACTACTGCCTTCACGTAGCAATATAATTCATTTTCTATAACTATATTTCATGGGTTGTTATAATTATATATTTAATTTTTATATATTATATTTATAATATAAATTTTATTCTATAATTCTATTATTTTATCTAACTTATTTCCTTCTGATCCATTGGTAAATGATAATGTCACTTGTGAGTACGTGTGGACTACCACCTCCATGAAGCGATGTAATTTTTTTATCATCTCCACCTTACTTGGATGGTAACATGGATAGATTTAATGATAATATATGATATTTAGGATAAAATAATTATTCTATAAAGTTCATTAATCACTTATCTTAACTTTTTTTCTATCTATTAAAAAGCGGAAACATCACTTGTGTGTACATACAAATTACCATCTCCATGAAGTGACGTAATCCATTTTTCACCAGTACTTAATATGAATGGTAATAAACATGTATATACCCAATATATATCATATTTATATAATGATTAACATTATTTATATTTATTAACCACGATCAAATTTAAAGGACCATAACTGTCTAACTAAAGCATACATGAAGACTGAAGAAATGAACACCCAAAATGACAACTTTAATAGAGAATTGTTAATAAATGGTAGTTTAAAGGATATAAGTTGATAATGTATAATATTATATGTGTTAATATTATTATTTTATAAAATTATAATAAATCTAAATTTATTATAAAGGATTATATAGATCTTATGAATTAATTCGGATATAAGGTAATGGTTTCATCTCAATTTCACTTCATTGAGACATGTTTTAATGTTATGAGACAATTTCTTATTTTTATTGTGAATATAATGAATGATAATTTATTTTGGAATAATCCAAGATTTAATTAAATTTATTTATATAAAAATATGATATTCAAGATTACAATGAATTTTGATTCAAAAAATAAAAAATTCATAAGGGTTCTTCATCTCTATTTTGTTTCCCTAAGACATGCTTGATTTTATAAACCTATCTTCTTTTATGAGGAGCATATAATTACCCATTGATATGTTGAATCATTAATGTCCTTATTTTCTTGGTTTTTATATTTTCATTTGAATTTATTTTCTTCATGTGGATTATGATTCAATAGTTACCATAATAGTAGGGGTTTTATACTACAATCTCATTTTTACCTGGATTGTTTATGCATAAATTATCTGATGATGCAATTATATGATCTATCTCTCCAAAATATTATTTATTTTATTAAAATATTATTATTTATATATATTTAATTTTTTACTATCATTTTCCTCTCTTTAAGTACTTAATAAAATGAAGGAATGTGTTTAAGGAAAATCGGCCTTATTTTTCCCTTCGGTTGAGAATTTTTTCTTCCATGTCCATATTTTCATTAAAATGTTTTCAATAATGTTTTTAAAATTATAAAATTATTATATAAATTATTTTTACATATTTTTTAATATCTATAATAATATATTAAATTAATATTATTATATTTTTTAGAATGAGTAGCTTCTAAATTTTTAAAGAAAATGTGAATGAAGTTTTTATTTTAATGTACAAAAAATGAACACCATTCCCCACCATCTTGAATAATATTTTCTTTGAATATTCCACTATACGTTTCATTGGTTATTTTCAATTAAAAAATTCTTTAATATTTTGGAAATGTTTTAAATTTTAAATAAATAATTTCCAAATAAAAAAGTTATTTCCTCAAGAAATTTTCTAGTGATATTTTGAAGGTATTTACATCCATAAAAACATCATTTGATGTTTCTTATAATTTACTATGGATGTGATCCAATTTTACCATCATTATTATTTATTTGGACGGTTTGTCAATTTTATGATGACATTTTTATAAAACCTAGATCCTTTCCATGGGTTATGATATGATGATATGATGATTTTTTATGATCTTATCATACACATATACATGGTTTTCATTATATGATGGGTGGTTATGGAATTATGCATTCCTTAAATGAATTGGGTAATGATGGATATCTCATGAGATAATAAGGAATGGAATGGGGATTGAACCTATTTAATTAAGGGTCTTTTACAATAAGATAATATTATAAGTGAACCTTGATTAAGGAAATGATGGAATGGGGAGTGAACCTAATCCTCTATAATAGTCTTGGTAATGATACTTGACTAAAGAAATGATTTCTTATACTTATGGGTATACAAAAAACTTAAGACTTATGAATATTATATTTTCTCATAGATCTTGATTTGTTTTTAATGATTCTTAAATCTTATGTATTATTTCTATTGATTAACAAAAACTTATTCTATGATTCCTAAGTAAATATATTTGAATGATTTGGTATGATTATTGTAAGTCTTGATCTTGTTCTCATACCCTTATTCTTATCTTATTCTCACTTATGATCATTAATTGATATCTCTTATGTTTAACTTTAATGAGAATCTAACCTCACTATTTCTTATGTTTCCCTTACCCAAGTTATGAAGAATGGTTTTAAGTATTATATGTATACTAAGGGAGATAATTGCAAAGAACATAAAGGAAAATGATGTATATATTTTATATAGTAGTTTTTAGGTATCCATGATTCTGAAGATACTAAACCTTTATGGTTCTAAAATTTATCATATTTTTATGTAATTAATATTCAAATAATAAGATGTAGAGTTTATGTATGAAAATCTTGGGTCATAATAAAATTGATATGCACATAGTGCATGAAAAAATGTCTTTCTACACACTTTGTTTGATACTCCTGAAGGATTTACTTTAGTAAACTCATAGACTCTTTATAAACCATTATTAAGGACATTAAAATATTGTTGGTTTATAAAACCTAATAGGTAAATTTATATAGATAACATATATTTAATCCTTTATACTCATAAGTTAGGATATATATTCCATTTATAAGTTATTACTTCTAGGTTTATAGTTTCTCTATTTAAATGCACATTAGATTAAGTACACACATACCTAATTTTTATTTTTTAGTTAATAGTGTGAAATAGTAGGAACCATGCCAAAACCAATGTGAAAGGTAATGTGATGATTATATTAATGATATTCTTAATAGGGTGGGATCATGATCTATGAAATTTATGGCGGTATTTACTCAACTAAATTGATTTGTGAATAATAAATTGAATTGTGTGTAATTTCATCCTTCTCATAAGAAAGAGTATATTTTGGTCAAGTCCTTTATATAAAAAAATGCCTCCTATATTTAGTGGATATTCTAAAACCCTCGTCACATAAAAATGTATTAACATGATTGAGAATATATTATTTATCCTCTAATTCTAAAAAGAAGAGAAAGTTTTGTTGTTTATTTATTGCTTGGAGGGGGAACCTGATCCATGGTAGAAAGTGATCAAGAGAACAAAACCAAAAGAGGAAATTAATTCCATTTAATAGGAAGTATTTAAGAAAATATTTTACATCAAATATTTTCCCTGATCTCTCAATCTTAAAATAGATTAGAAGTTCCATAGACTGGAGAAAAAGGAAGTTGAGTGTAACATCCCCGACCCAGAAGCCACTAAACCGGTGCTCCGAGCTAGGTAGTTATATGACCTTAAGCACGCCTCCCTGTACGCCAAAGGCTGCCGACTAACAGCAGGGGTCTAAGGAGTCAAGTGGGGAGACTATACCCCCTTTTTATCAGAGTAATCCACAACAGAAATAAACCAAATAGAGGAAACAATAAACAACAAGAAAGGAACATGTAATACAACCATTTCCAACAATAAATATGTCATTTCATGCTACAAGTGAAAAATTGAACAAAATCCCAAAATAAAGACAATGGACAAAATCACCAAAATGGTCCTGAATCCAATTATGGATCCTCCACCAAGTGTTACCCATGTCCACTAAACTATCTAGCAAGGAACCTTTCCCTTCTCCTTACCCGCAAACATGAAGTCTGCTCGGGTACCCAATGGAGGCCCAAGCAGGGTGTGAGTACAACTCAGTAGGCCACCACCAACAGTGTCTAAAAAATATCCAGTATGAACAGGTAGTGCATTCAAAAAGAATATGAATGATAATTTCCATTAACCATTTCAGAGTCAAATCCATTGCCACTTCCATTACCATTCATTCACACCGATTATCATCACTTACCATCTAATCACATTTCCATGGGTTAATCTCATACACTATGTTACATGGGTCTAGGGACAACAATCACATGAAAGAGGGTAAATATATGGTTATCCTATCTCACTAGGACTAACCCCGTCATAACAACCATAACCTCACCTCGAAGCATCAGTCCGGGTGGATGCAACCGTTAGGAGAAAAGAGCATCAATCCCCATTTCTAACCCGTGCATTTAGGGTGGAGTTTAGAACCTCAGTCTTCACTCGACCTGTGGGCATAGATCCTTAAGTCATACCCCACACTACCAAGCCATGTGCATATGATTATATATATATGTAACCATAGACCATCCAAACCATTGCCCTTCGGCAAACACTATTCACATCAACCCACATAGGAATCCACATCATGCCTTAACCCATTAACACATTATCATTTTACATCATTTAGCCATTCGCCCAATTCCATTGTGTTATGCCTATCTCACTAAGCATTCAACACTAGACCCATAATCCATCCCATTATGGTCTTTAATCCGTTTACACATTAACCCATTTAACCCGTTTATCATTCCCATGAATCAATCATTCAACCCATTCCAAATAACCTTTAGGTTATTTCCAAGTGTAGGTGCATCACCTAAATTCTATTCCACATTCAACCAATCATGACAACATATTCATCAAGGGCTCTACCATTTATTACAAGAAGGTCACTTGTTTAATAAGAATCCCAATGTTCGGGAAAGCCGTCGCATCCCATGGAATGCCCCAAATTAGGTCAAGTCAATCCCAAGACATCCCACAGGGATTGTGAGGGTTCCCATTTTCCATTTCAAATACCATTATTACCAAACATTCCAAGGTTATTCAAAACATAACCAAGTGGAAACAAGAACACAACTAAACATGCACAAATACCCAAATAAGCATGAGATATAACTTTTAGACCCCCTACCTCAAAACTGCGGTTGAACACACTCTCAATCGAGTCCTTAGACCTCGACCCGACCAAAATTTGGAGCTTCAACCTAAAACTCTCCCAAAATATAGGGTTTTAGAGCTTCAAAACAAGAGGGAGAGAAGATACAAACCCTAAACCAAATAGAGAAGCAAGGATGGGATTAACCTTACCCGGAGCTTCGATCCGAAACCAACGACACTATAAATGTCCAAGAATTGAAGGAGAACCACCCTTGGGAAGCTTGGGTCGGCCAAGTTCGTCACTAGGTTTGAGAGGGGATGAAACGTGGATCTTGGTCTGAAACTATGGTTTGCAGAACACCGTGTAACTGCACTATTTCCCAAACATACATCTCACCCAACTGGTCGACTGTAATGGTCTCTTGAATCGGTAAGAAATGAGCCACTTTTGTTAACCGATCCATAACCACCCAGATTGCATCATTCTTCCGCGGCATCCTCAGAAGACCCATGACAAAATCCATCGTTACATCATCCCACTTCCATTCCGGAATGGGCAATGGATGGAACAGACCTCCTGGGCATTGATGCTCGGCCTTCACCTGCTGACAGGTAAGGCATCGTACCACAAAGCCCGCAACATCCTTCTTCATTCCAGGCCACCGAAACTGCCTTTGGAGATCATGATACATCTTGGTCAAACCGGGATGAACTTCCCACTTTGATGCATGGAAATCACGCATCAAATCTTCCCACATACTCTTTGGCACAACCATACGATCACGAACACGAACAACTCAGTCCACGCCGATGACCCAACCAGAAGGTAGCTCCCCAAATTTAAGCTTTTCCTTCATGATAAAACACTAAGGATCATCAAGCTGACCTTCATGAACTTGACTCAGAAGCATCGACTCCATTGTTAAGGAAGAAAGAGTGACCTGACCACTCTCCTCCTGCACATCCAGGTGCATCTCTGCAAACAAAGCCATCACCTTCCACTTGGTGCTGGACTCCTGAACCACCTAATGCTGAACATTCCTACTTAGAGAATCAGCAACACTGTTTCCCTTTCCCGGCGTGTACACCAACTCAAAGTCAAAATACTAGAGATATTCAACCCATCATCGATACCGAAGGTTCAGATCCTGCTGTGAGAATATGTACTTTAAACTCTTATGGTCGGTAAACACCGTAAACCGTTCTCCCAACAGATAGTTCCTCCAACACTTCAAGGCGTACACCACTGCAGCCAACTCAAGGTCATGAGTGGGGTAGTTCCGCTCATGGGGTCTCAGCTGCCTTGACCCATAAGCCACAACCCGCTCATACTGCATCAACATATCCCCAAGTACGACTCCAGACGCATCACAAAACACGATGTATTTCTTACCCGTCTCAGGTAAGATCAAGATAGGTGCGGTCATCAACCGCTTATTCAACTCTTGGAATGAGTTCTCAGAAGCCTCAGACCACTCGAACCTGATTCCTTTCTTGGTCAACCCTGAGAGTGGTGCTTCCAAGAGAGAGAAATCCTGAATGAACCTTCGGTAATACCAGAACAAACCCACAAAACTTCGAACATCAAAAATGCTCTTGGGCTGCTCCCAAGATACAATTGCCTGCACTTTCTCCGGATCCACTGAAACACCTACCTCCGAGATGATGTGACCCAGAACATGCACCTCACCTATCCATAATTGACACTTTGATAGCTTGGCGTATAGATGATGCTCTCTTAGCATACCCAAGACGATGTCAAGATGTTGGGAATGATCGTCGTGAGTTTTCAAGTAAACTAAGATATCGTCAAAAAAGACAACCACAAACCGATCTAGATAGGTATGAAATATCCGGTTCATCAAATCCATAAACACTGCCGGTGTATTAGTCAAGCCGAAAGGCATTACCAAAAACTCAAACAACCCGTACCGGCTCTAGAAAGTTGTCCGTAGTATGTCAGAAGACCTCACCCTCATCTGGTGATAACCTAACCACATATTAATCTTAGAAAACATGGATGAACCCCTCAACTGATCAAACAGGTCATCAATTCTTAGAAGAGGGTACCGATTTTTCACCGTCATCTGATTCAACTTTTGATAGTTAACACACAGCCTTAATGACCCATCGACCTTCTTTGAAAAAATCACGGGAGATCCCCAAGGAGAAGTACTAGGATGGATAAACCCCTTACACTACAACTCCTCAAGCTAAACCTTCATTTCCTGGAGTTCTATCGGTGCCATTCGGTATGGTGGAATAGAAACTGGCTTCACTCCCAGCAGCAACTCGATCGTGAACTCAACATCCCTCTCGGGTGGTAACCCCGAGAAATCCTCAGGAAACACATCTTGAAACTGATCCACCACAAGAGGAAAATTAAATTGTTCCCCTCCCTTATCATCATGAAGAATGAGACATGCCACTTGAGTGGTGAGTCCACTCATCTGTTGACAAAACGGCCCTGCACGCCCTGCTCGAACATCCCATTCGCCACAGTGGACATAAGATTCACCCTCAAGAGACCTAAACGATACTCTACGACGATAACAGTCTATGTGTGCCTGACACAACACCAAAAAATCCATTCTCAAGATTAGGTAAAATCCTAACATCTTGAGAATGAACAAATACCATGGAAAACGATACCCACCGACTTCCAAGACACATCCCTTGCACTGCTTGATATCCTCAACCTGCACCCCCAACGGAGTGTCAATTGACATAACTCCATACACCCTCTCCATAGGTAAACCCAGTGCTACCACAAGTTGAGCAGAGATAAAAGAGTGTGGGGCACCTGTGTCAAACAACTCACTAAAAAAAGTCGAATCTACAAGGATCGTACCTCAAAAAATTGACGGTCTGACCTCACCATCACCAGGCTCCAATTGAACTGCCTGAAGCTAACCTGCCCCTCTACTCTGGGCTGCAGCCTGACCACCCTGCGCTGCACTACCCTGCTGGCATGAGCGATCTTTACCTGGAGTTCCACATCTACCGCCCCTGCAATTACGGCCCGTGGAGCTCCAAATGCCTTCCTGATACGGGGCAACTGATCCCCTTCCCATACCCGACAACTTCTTTTCATCATCATGCTCACTCGTCTACTGAGGGTTCCTGAAAAACCTCTGCACATGCCCCATCCTTCCAGATGAACGACACTCAACTGGAGGTCGAGGAAACTGACCACGCTTATGCCCCGACATACCGCACTGATAACAGAACACCCGGTTCCCACTCCAAGAGGCTGACCCTCTCTTCTGACCACCTTGCTGGAAATCTTCCAAATGACGCTTTCGACCTTTAGAAGATGCACCACTTGTCCGCCCAGATGGCACGACAAGCCCACTACCCAAATCTCCCTTCATGTTCTCTTCAGAGATGAGTTCCTGATCCATCACCTCTGAAAACCTCTTCAAGCAGAAGATATTTACATGAGACCTGATCTCATGTCTCAACCCATCCTGGAAACGCCTCGCTACCGTTTCCTCATCCTCCTTTTAACACTGGGACAAAGCGTCGCAGATCAGTGAAGAGAATAGCATAGTCCATCACTAATAGTGATCCTTGAGTCAGGCTCATAAACTTTGCAGTCCACTCCTACCTCAAAGCCTCTAGGTAGAAATTCTCTAGAAAATTCTCCTGGAAAAACTTCCACGACATTCTCTCAGCCTTCTCAGTCTGAGCCTAAATGTACCACCAACGCCTTGCTTGGACCCACAACATATAAACATCCAGCTTTAATCGCTTTTCAACAGGGGTCTCTAGATGATCCAGTATCATCTGGATAGACTCTAACCAGAACTCCGCTGCCTCTGCCCCACCCTCTCCAGTGAAGGTTGGAGGGTGCTGCAGCTGGAAATCCCTGGTCAGCTCAAACATGCTCAGTGCAACCCGCCCTGGGTCCCAATCCATCATCTGCATAAGGCGAGCCAAGTTCTCCTGGAACTGGTATTCTCTACCTTCATTGACCAAAAAATTTTTGTGCTCTTCTACCATAGGAGTGTTCTCAACAACATCCTCCCATTTCCCAACTGGTAATCGACATCGTGGTGGAATTTCTCTACATTTACAAGCACGAGATTCAGCACGCATACCATACAACTTTCAAGACTTCATCAAAAGCTCCTTACTAGCTACAACAACCATTTTCATATACTAATTCAACAACATTAACACCTCAAATCCACCACCCCAACCATCCCTACCGCGAGCCATGGTCCACATGGGGTAAACAACTATGCACTACCACCAAACTCACACAAAATTTTACAAAAACATTTTACACTTCATTTCAAACCCTCATTTTCATTAAACATCATTTACCCAATTGTTTTATTTAATTATTCTCATTATTTCTTGGTTTAATAAAATGCATGATGCACCCTACTTTCCTGCCTCACACACCCACCCTGTGCATGTGCCTAACACAATGCATGTCACCTATCTCCCTAGGTGCCTACAATGATGCATGAATGCAAATACTCATTCTGTTAAGGCCATGAGCCAAATATCATAAAACAGTCACATCAAACCACATGTGCATCACCCAACAGTGAAATATCATCAACTGTAACAACACACAACCAGGAACGACATTTCCCACCCAGGGTGACTTGAGTTTTCCCTCGTACATGGGTTAGCTACTCTCTAGCATGAGCTCATTACCAAGGACTGACACATCTTAACCCTTGGTAACCTATCCCAAATAACAAGACCTCAGATAAACATAAGAAAGACCTCCTATGATACCACTTTGTAACATCCCCAACCCGGAATCCACTAATCTAGTGCTTCGAGCTAGGTAGTTACATGACCTTAGGTGCACCTCCCCATATGCCAAAGGCAGCCGACTAGCAGAAGGGGTCTAAGGAGTCAAGTGGGGAGACTATACCCCCTTTTTATCAGAGTAATCCACAATAGAAATAAACCAAATAGTGGAAACAATAACCAAAAAACAAGGAACATGTACAACAACCATTTCCAATAAATATGTCATGTCGTGATACAAGTGAAAAAGTGAACAAAAGACCAAAATAAAGACAACTGCCAAAATCCCCAAAATGGTCCCGAATCCAAGTCTGGATCCTCCACCAAGTGCTACCCATGTCCAATAAACTATCTAGCAAGGACCCTTGCCCTTCTCCTGACCTACAAACATGATGTCTACTCGAGTACCCAACGACGGCCCGAGCAGGGTGTGAGTACAACTCAGTAGGCCACCACTAACGGTGTCTAAAAAATATCCATTATGAATAGGTAGTGCATGAAAAAGGAATATGAATGATAATTTCCATTAACCAGTTCAGAGTCAAATCTATTTCCACTTCCATTACCATTCATTCACACCGATTATCATCACTTACCATCTCATCACATTTACATGGGTTAATCACATACACTATGTTACATGGGTCTAGGGTCAAAAATCACATGAAAGAGGGAAAACATATGGTTATCCTATCTCACTAGGAATAACCCCCTAATAGAAACCATAAACTCACCTCAAAGCATCAGTCCGGGTGGATTCAACTGTTAGGAGAAAAGAGCATCAGTCCCCATTTCTAACCCGTGCATTTAGGGTGGAGTTTAGAACCTCAGTCTTCACTCAACCCGTGGGCGTAGATCCTCAAGTCATACCCCACACTACAAAGCCATGTGCACATGCTTATATATATATGTAACCATCGACCATCCAAACCATTGCCCTTCGACAAACACTATTCACAGTAACCCACATGGGAATCCACATCATGCCTTAACCCATTAAAACATTATAATTTCACATCATTTAACCATTTTACAAATTCCCATGGGTTATGCCTATCTCACTAAGCATTCAACACTAGACCCATAATCCATCCCATTATGGTCTTTAATCCGTTTACACATTAACCCATTTAACCCGTTCATCATTCCCATGAATCAACCATTCAACCCATTCCAAATAACCTTTAGGTTATTTCCAAGTCTAGGTGAATCACCTAAATTCTATTACACGTTCAACCAATAATTCCAACATATTAATCAAGGGCTATACCATTTATTACAACAAGGTCAATTGTTCAATAACAATCCCTATGTCCGGGAAAGCCGGTGCATCCCATGGATGACCGTAAATTAGGTTACGTTAGTCCCAAAAAATCCCACAGGGATCGTGAGCATTACTATTTTCCATTTCAAACACCATTATTACCAAAAATTCCAAGGTTATTCAAAACATAACCAAGGGGAAACAAGAACACAACTAAACATGCACAAATTCCCAAATAACCATGGGATATAACTTGTAGACCAGCTACCTCGAAACTGTAGTTGAACACACTATCCATCGAGTCCTTAGACCTCTATCCGACCAACCTTTGGAGCTTCAACCTAAAACTCACCCAAAAGATATGGTTTTAGAGATTCAGAACAAGAGGAAGAGAAGTTAAAACCCTAAACCAAAAAGAGAAGCAAGGATGGGATTAGCCTTACCCGGAGCTTTGATCCACAATCGATGGCACTCTAAACGACCAATAATCGAAGGAGAACCATCCTTGGGAAGCTTGGGTTGGACAAGTTCATCACTAGGGTTGAGAGGGGATGAATAGAAGAAAATCCTGAGTTGGGGTTTAAAATCCCGGAGTGGAAAACATGTAATTTTTTCCAAACTTTAAGAGGCCGCACAGTTTGGCCACATGGTTTGACAACCCGTGTGAAAACTGTGTGCATGATACTATCTGGAGGAGGAGGGGTTGCACGGTTTACCTAGGCAGGCCACACGGTTTTCCCTGGCTATGCACAGGTCGTGCGCCCAGGCATGTCTTTCCCAGCTTTCCTTTCGTGCCTCGATCCCCTAGAATTTCCCCAAGGCCTCTCACACTTTCAGAAGACATCCCTTGAAGCCCGAAACAAGGGATTTAACCAAAACATAACGAAAACATACCTTTCCAAAAACCAGGATCTTACATTGAGTCTATCAGGGAATGTGGGGAAAACATCATATGGATTACAAATTATGTCTCTAAATTTTACGTTAACACTGAAAGTATGGTAAACCACTTCTTTAGTGGACTAAATCCCAATATATGAAAATATTTGGTGATTCATGACTTTGATAGTTATGAAGAGACTATTCATTGTACCTTTAAGGTTGAGATGGAGATTGGTAACTCTCAACAGCCTCATGGTAATAGAGTTAAAAAGTTTAAAATGGAGTTTAATTTAGGAGGATAAATAGATAAATCCCATGGATGAAAGAAAACTCAATTTCCCCTGTGTTAAAATTATGGTAACAAGCATCCTAGAAAAACTCTCAAGGGAACCGAAATATGTTTCATGAGTGAAATAGATGGGAATTAGGCTCATTAATACTGAAGATGTATGAATATTCCTACTATTGTGATTGAAGAAAATAAGATTTAGATCAACACTGAGTATGTGTTATAATGTTTCAAATGAAAGGAGCACAAATGTTATGTAATTGAATTCCCTAAAATAAGGGTTTTTAGAGATAATCAGTAATAACAACACCTAAGGACTAGAGATCAAGGAAGGTTATATGATATCACTACTCCAAAGGTGGATATTAATAATGAAGTGGTGAAAGGTACACTTATTATTCATTCAAAAATAGTAAAAATACTATTTTATTATGATTCTACACAATTTTTTAAAATCTATCATGTTTTGTAAAACTATTCAAACAATACCTTAAAACATGGGGGTTGAGCCATCTTTAAGAATAGAAAATAAATAAATTATTTTAATCCAAGTATATAAATCCTCCCCAGTTAATGTTTGTGGATTGAACCTCCCAAAAAATATTTCCATACATCTTTTTCTGTAATTTAATGTTATATTGGGAATGGATTGGAAATATTTATATAAATCTAACATCAACTGTTTGGATAGAGAGATCACTCTTCATATTTTGATCCATCCTCTAATATTGTATTGGTTTAAGGAGGGGGATGAATCACCTTTTGAATCTTCTTCTCAAGTGTGGATATTATTTCTTTTTGAGAAAGAATATCTAGCTCAAATTATTAATACAAAGAAGAGAAAAATTATTGAATAAATTCCCATTATGAGGGACTACACTGATGTATTCCCATGAGGAGTTGTCTGGAATTTCTACTAAATGATAGGTTGAGTTCCCAAAATAACTTATACCTAGATCTCTACCTCTATTAAAAAATTTTATAGAATATAAACTATTTAATTAAAATAACTACATAAATCGTTACAAGAGAATTTGTAAAATGGTTTTATATGCATAAGTGCTTCACTATGGGTTTCTCTAATCCTCTTTATCAAAAATAAGGATAGGTCAATGCAACTCTACATTGATTATCATGATCTTAAAAAAATAACGATAATTAATAAGTTTCCACCACCATGTATTGATGAATTATTTGATCAACTATGTGGGGCCCAATATTTATATAAGGTAGAACTTCTATCAGGATATCACTAATTAATGGAAAGGAAGGAGGATGTTCCAAAGACTGTCTTTTGAATAAGGTATAGACACTACAAGTTTATATTAATTCTCTTTTCACTCACTAATGCTCCAGTAATATTCATAGTCTTAATGAATGAAGTATTTATAGATTATCTTTAAAAATTTATGGTAGTATTTATAGATGATATTATAATATAATCCAAAATAATGGATTAGTATGAGGAGTATCTAGATACTATGATAAAGACATTGAAAAAATAGAATATATATACAAAGTATAGTAAATGTGAGTTTTTTATAGAGTAAGTATCATTTTTGGGCATTTTATCACCATAAAATCAATATTTATGGGACATTATAAAACAAATAAAATTTAGGAGTGTCCTACACTAGAGTTGGTAACATCTATCTATAGTTTCCTTTGACTTTATATGTACTATATATGATTTTTAAGGAACTTATAATGATTTTCAAAACCACTAACAATGATAAATAATAATGGATTAATGTTTTTATAGACCAATGAATTTGAAGATATCTTCAAGGAATTGAAATAGAGAAGACAAAAAATTCTCAAAGATATGATGTTTAAATACAAGAAGAAGGTGGAAGTAATAAGAAAAGTTAAATCATTAGAGTTTGTTTTTTTTATGAATAATGAGTTGTAATATTTGGGTTATGATTATGTGTATTATCAAATCATGAGGAAAAAATGATCTATAGAATGATTCACATAGATCAACATTCTCCATCCATTCAAGAAAAAAGAATATGTATCGATATATATGATATCACTATTGGTGGGAAAATATAAAGAAGTTGATTGTGGAATATACATCGAAGTTCTTGTTATGATAGTAAGTAAATTCATAAAGAAAAAAGTCCAGGGGATGATGAAACTATTACCCATACAAATATAGATGTGGTAAAACAAGACCAAAGACTTTGTCATTACTATTACAAATAAATCCAAAAATAAATTATTCTATATGGTTTTTGGTAGATAAGCTTACAAATATTTCATTTCTATAAGAGAGGAATTATCACTTGATCAACTTGCAGGTATATACATCAAAGAAGTGGTGTGGCTTCATGTAACACCACTATTAATTATATCGGATCAAGATCCAAGGTTTACCTCCAATTTATAGAAAAGTGTCCAACATCCTCTAAACATGGAGTTGAAATTTAGTATGGATAATTAACCCAGAACTAAAAACCAATATGACCGGACTATCAAAAACACTTGAGGACTTGTTGAGATCATAATCTATGGAATTTAATGGATGATGTGATCAATATATTCCACTAGTTTAGTTCTTATACAATAATAGTTTCCACTAAATATTCTAAATGGTTCCATATAGACCCATTTATGGTAATATATGTAGAATAGATTTGTTCTCGGATGAAGTTGGTGAAAAAATCTTTTGGGACCCAAAATGGTTGAACAAATTGTAGAAAAGGTCTGAACCATTATATAATGTTTCAAGGTAGCTCAGAGTCGACAACAGAGCTATGATGATAATCATCTAAGATATCTAGATTTTGAGGTTATAGAAAAAGTGTTTCTCTATATATCTAAATGGAAGAGGTTTGTGATATTTGGGAGGAAGAGAAATATAAGTCTCATGTACATCATTCCCTTTGGGTTTCATGTTCGCATCAGATATGTGGACTATCGACTTGAACCCCCTCCAAAATTGTATCAAGTACATGACATGTTTCACATATCCATATTAAGGATGTGAAAACAATATCCATCACATGTAATGAATTTAGATATGGTACTACTATAAATTGATCTCTCTTATGAAGAGAATCTAGTGAAGATATTGGACTATATAGAAAAATAATTTTGCTACAATTCAACTCACCTGGTCAAAGTATAATGGAAAAACTATAAGTATGAGGAGAGGACATGTGAACTAGAGGAAGTAATTCAGTATAAGTTCCCACACATATCTCCACCTTAGTATGTAAAATTTAATTTTTAAAATGAAATTTCTTATGGAAGGGTAGAATGTAACAACCTATAATTTTCATCAATGTAATTTCTATTATAATATAAACTTATCATATTTAGTAATATGGTATAATATAAAGAACATGCAACACATAATGATAACTATAAACATTTTATACTATTATATTAGAAATTAAATTTAGAGAATAAATATTGACATAATAATTTAAAATATTAAAATGTGTTAAAAAAATAGAAAATAAGATAATTTTAATATAAAAATTTGGATCTTCTTGACCCACCAGGATAATTACACTCATGAATAATACTATATAAATGAAAAAAATTATTAGTAATAAAATATTCATCCTACAAATAATATATATATATATATATATAACCATGGGGTAAAATTTAAGTTAATGAATAATGAATGAAATATTAGGTATTTAAATGAATTATTGAAGTCATGTGACTATTACAAATCTAATTGTTGGAAGAGTAATCAGAGTATTGGAATTGTAATCTGAATTTTGGAAAGGTAATTTGAATCTTAAGAATAGTAATAGGGTCGTTAAAATAGTATATTCACCTATGTATGTGTCAAATATTATTTTATTATCTTATAAAATGAAAATATTATATATTTTCATCATGATATATGTAAATAAATGTTTCAAAATTATAAAAAAGTGTTTGTATTTCTGTAAAATAAAAAAAAATTCTTTTCGTTTTTATATTACATATAATGAATTAAAAAAAATTATTTTCATAAAATGGGTTTATAAATTAATATTAATTTGTATTATAATTAGACCATAAGAAATTTTTCAATGGTCCAGAAATCTGATCATAATATTAAATTTTTTATTTCTCAAATAAATAAGAATTTTCATTAAATATTAAGTTTCTTTGATTAATTAAATTATTTGCACAAAATGGATTTAATTTTTTGTAATATAAACATAAAAAAATGGTTATGGTGAATTTTTATTATTTTTATAAAATAAATTAATTTTTGTGGATAATAAAATATGGAAAATGTGATAATTCATAAAATAAGCAAAATTCATGCATAAATGATTCATAGATGATGTAAGTGACCATTTTCTTAGCCTCAGATGCACTAATTACTTATATATACATAATATTCATCACCATTTTTAGCCTTGACCACAAATAATAAACTAATGTGTATAATATTCAAAAAATACCCCTATTCTCCCCTTATAGATACCACCACTCACCACTCATTCTCCTCAAACTTTCTAAGACTTGGAGTTTACCTAAAATGTGAAAAACTCTTCCCTAATTTATCTACCCACATCCCTATAATCCTTGGTGTCAGAAAATGGATATTTAAGACCATTTAATTTTCAGGAAGAACATTAATATAATTATATTTTAATTCTATAGTAATAGTTTTATTTGAAAATAACTTCAACAGTTATCCACCAGTGATCTAAATTTGGAATCATGAAACAAATTTTCTCTAAAAAACGAAAATAAACATTATATATCATTGAAATGGTTGTAAATAGACATATTATAATTATATTAAATCATATATAAATATAAATAAAGGCTCTAAATTAAGTAATTAATAAATCTAATTTGATTATCCAGGATGTTAAATGAAAGTGAATAATGATTCTGGAACCTTAAGTAAGGGATCTCTCTGAACCACCCTATTTTATTTGTGTTATGAACTTTATCTATTTAACTAAATTTATATCTATATTTCTCTTTGATGTTATTTAATTCATTTAAATTCTATATATATATGTCTCTTATATATATACCAATCTTATTCTTCCTTCCTTTTATGGGGTTATACATTCCTTAAGTTAATTTCGAGAATTACTTCTTTAAAATAAAACTCATTTATGGGGAACATTTATATCCCTTAATCATTTTATATAAAACTATTTTAAAGTATTTATTCCCTTTCATGATTTCATTAAATAATGGAATATTTTTAGGATATCCATTCTGGTTTACCACTTGTTTTTAAATAAAACACCATGTTAATTCATTTTTTGAAAGTCTTTAACCAAATAATTAAAATACCTTTTTTGAATGTTTATTTCTAGACAAAATTATCTACCTTTTATCATCATGTTTTTAAATGCACAGAAAATTTGATTCCCTTTTTTATTTATCCATATATGAACATTCAAAATATGTAATTCCTTCTTCTCTTTAGATTATTTATGAAATGTCCTTTGATTTTGATATGAGGAAAATTATGAAACTCATTTCTTTCCATGGGTAATTCTTATATTTATTCCTTATGTTTGATTTCCATATGTGGTTCACATAATAATTTACATGTTATTATGGGTTCACCCATATAACTATCTAATGAATTGGGTAATGTTTATGTCTCATGAGATAATATTTATGGGATTTGGTAGTAAACCTAATCCATAATGGGGTTATATCCCCTTTATTATGATTTCTTGGTGGTAATACTTGACTTATTATTATTTCATGTTTTATGTTGCTTCCACATTTCAATTTTTTATGATATTATGATTATATGTTCTTTATATTATGTTCACATATGATCATTCATGAGCTATTTCTTTTATAATATCATGTTATGAATTTTGAATCATATGGTATGCTTCACTATCATGTTTATTCCCTTAATGGGATTTTAGATTAAACATTTTCTTTATATATTCCCTAGGATATCTTATGAAATTTTAGGAGCTCAAAGGGATTTAGTATCTCATTATGGAAAATAAAATAAAGATATTTTATTTTAGTTCTATCTTAATGTTTTGTAGACTTATTATTGTAAAGATACTATAACTTTCGCTATTTGGGTTGTGTTTATTAATTTTTATATTATATTATTATATAATAATATATGTAAAAGTCTTTGGTCACTATATTTTTTATAACCTTTGAGTGTTTAGTTGTGACTTTTTTGGAAGATGGAAAATTTTGAGACTTATACATGATGTGTTTGGAGCAATTGTGGCTTGAGGAGAACCATGTCGATGTTTTCTTAGGGGCCCCTTTGGTTTATTATTTTGACTAGTGTTTATTTTAGGGAATCAATGTTCCTTATTATTTGATGAAGTTCAATTTTTCATTTTCAAGGTGTAGGACATGGGATCATTTTTACATATTAATTTGGACTTGGAAAGAACCTAGGGCACATATGTGGATACTTTTTGGTGAATTTTTGTTATCGGTTAGACCGAGGTTTCAATTAATGTGTTTTTTCTATCAGAATCACCATGGTATGGTATTCTGAGGATTGGGATCTAATCAACCACATATTCAAGATTTTACCCTTTATTTGGAGTTGTGTCGTTTCTTAAAGAGGAATGTTTTTTATTGTTATGATCCTTGGTTGGGTATACCTTGAGTTTGGTGATCTATTTTTGTATACCTTTGAGTTTTTTTAGGTTTAGTTCTTCCTTTTAGTGGTTTTGGAACCGTTGTTTTATGGCTATTTTTGGACTGTGTAGTTTTTTAAATTACATTTGGATATTTCAGAAGGTTGGTTGTTCAATGATTTCCTCTTATTATGTGGAAAGGGGTTGCTAGTTATTACACAATTTTAGATCAATTATAAATGGTTGAGATATCAATTCTTGGTAACCATATCTTTAGGGACTTTTCATCGATCAGTTATTGATCAATTTTTCTTGAGGATGTTCGGTGTTGATTGAGGATTCATCCAGTGGATTTGGGACCCATTATTTTCCTTAAGGGTTCATTTTAGAATCCATATTTGGTAATCCACTACTCAGGCCTGACACATTCTGGGGGTAGAAAGTTTCACGGTTGGGAGAATTTTTAAACACTCATATAGATTTTATTTTATCTGTTTTTGTGAGTTTTAGGGTCTCTATAAGTTTCCATGGAGTATGAACTCAAAAACATGGTAATTTTGAGTTTTTTGAGTGCCTGGTGTGTACACATGATTTAGAGTAAATCATGTGGTAACCCATACTTAGTTATATTTTTAGTTCATTTTGATCTATGAAAATCATGTCAGCATGGTTGGCACATGGTTTATTCCAAATTGTGTGGATCCTAAGAGGAAATGTGTGGGGATTTTGGTATATTTGGGTTGTAGCACATGTATTGTGCATGTTTTGGTAAACATTATGACATGACTGTGAATGACCTTTGTTTTTTAACAGTACCATTTGGACAGGTTTGACACACTATTTATCAAACTATCTTTCATCCTAGGGTAAACTATACGAGAGGGATTTGGCTATGAAAGTGGCATGCACACAAGTGGTGCATGGTTTTGAAAATCATGTAGACAAACTATGAAGCCTTCCTAGATTCTTTAAAAAATAAATTTACACCTTTTACGCTATTTTAATTAAATCCTTCCACCCTTATTTATCTCCCCATATAGTTCAAATTGACCAAGCATTCCACCCTTAAGAGCCTCCTCACTCCTCCTTTCTCCTTCCATTTTTTGGTCTTCTACATTGGATTCAAGTGGGTTTATTCTTAGTGAGTCCCTATAAACCCCATTTTAAAATATATTATTTCTTTTCACAATTAGTTTTCATCTCTCATGAACCCTAAAGTTTATGTTTACCAAATTCACAATTGTTTATTGTATGAATCATGGGAGTTTTATCATGTAGGGGTCTTAGAGGTAACATCTTGGAATATGGGAGTGTTCCCTATCATAGGAGACAACTTATGGATTGTTCACTAGAAATCCAAGGTATTATTTTCTTTTTTCATAACATTTTATTACATGGATTTAAATTAATAATTGTTTGAGATTAATTTTTCATTTAAATTAATCCTATATTTTTGACTTGTGAGGGGTCAAATTGATTTAAAGTGAATTTAATCATCGACATGAAATGGGACTCCATGATAATTGTTTGTGAAAATTCCAAAATAGACCTTAAAGAATGATTTGGGTTTTAAAAGTAGTGGTGATAACCATCTTGAGGTTTTTGAAAGTGTTCTTATGTGAATTTATTTTCAAACCAAGTGTTTGAGTGTTTAAAAGCATTTAAAATATGTGACATGGTTTTTTTTATTTTAAAGTGGTGTGTTAACCATTTTCCATTATTTTTAAACCTTTTTAAAACATTATATTATTTTAATGTCAAAAGTTGTAGGTGTTTAATAATTTTTAAATAATAAAATTTGGTTGTTTTGTTTCAAAGGGTTGATTTATTCTATAAATGTTATATTTTGAAACTTATAAGTGTCTTTGAATGTTTTAAATGGTATTTTAAAGGTAATTATGTGATCCCATTTAGTTTCAATTTTTTTTTGATAAAATTGGTTTCCAGAGTGGGTTGGTATTAGCTTTTTAAATGGTGATATGTATTTTCATCCCAAGCATATTTTTTTAGAATAGAATTCATGTTTGGAATTTTCTGAAGAATGATTTTTTATAAAAGGTGTGATACCCTCTTAAGCCCCTTGTTAATATTATATTCCCATTATGGATTATGATTCCATGATGGGATGTTTATTTTTGATGAATCTATTTATATTTCTTTTGTTTTTATGTATATAGGGATACTTTTTTGTGAGGGTGTGGGCGGTGAGGTACGTGTGATTTCAAATGTTTTATATTTGATCTATGTGATGATTGATTATACTCACCTCCTTTGAATTTTCATGGTAGACCTTGGGGATGGGGTAGATAGATTAAGTTGGTTTATTCCTTGATATATTTTGATGTTTGATAAGAAAATTTTCCCCAAGATAGATAGATACTACTGAGGGGACATTTTCCCCTAAGACTGAGTGAGCTCATGGAAAGTGGGGACTGAGAGTACCCAGGTGAGGACTACGAGAGAATAAAGATGACTGAGAGAGCCTCTAAACCTTTTATGAATACTGAGTAATTTTATAACCTTGTGTTATTCTAAGTTAAATTAGCACCCATTTTTTAGAGCCCATTGGTTCGATCCCAGACACTATGATCCTATTTAGGATCATTTTAGTGGATTAAAATTTTTCTTCGATTTTATCCCTTGTTTCTTATATTATTTTTTGGAACCTATGTTCTTGTTGTTTATTTATCCATATTTTGTAAATTAATATAGTGGTGAATCAATTTAATCTTTATTCATTCTTTATGCGTGTTTAAATTTAATTTTTTTTGAATTAATATAGTGGTGAATAAATGTTTTTCGGTATTTGTTTCGACCTATTTGTCCTGTTTCATTTCATGTTTTATTTTTTTTATCTTCTTCCATTGTTCCATTATTTATGTGTTTATTTATCATTTTATATTAGATGTTCAATTAACCATATCTCTACATGGATGGTTTTTTTGTTTACTTTTATATCCTTATTTATTATGTTATATGAGGGTGAAGTAATTAACAATGTTCTTCATATGATTCCCCAACACTATTTTACATCCCATAGGGATCAGGAATACCCACCTGACCTTTTGGAAGATAAGACTGGGTTTCGAGTTATATGAAACTCTGGTTTGGTTTCCTACAAACCTTTTTTATATCCTTGAAATTTTCTCCGCATTCATCTATCCATAGGAACTTAGATCCCTTCCATGTAAACTTTGTTAGTTAATTAGATACCCATGATAAATTATTCGAAAAGAATTTATAATACCCATCCAATCCAAGAAAACTATTAATCTCATTAATGGTGGATGGTCTAGGCCAATGGTTAATAACATCTATCTTTTAAGGGTCCAACGATGTACCCTTTCCTCAGAATATATGACCCATGAATGAAATCTTATATAGCCAAACATTCACACATGGTAAATTTTTCATATAGGTTTTCCTTAGGGTATTTAATACAATTCTCAAATGATCTTCATGCTATTCCTTTAACATTAAATATAAAATAATATAATCTATAAATACTAAAATAATCTGATTAATGTTATCTCTAAATATTCTATTAATTAAATCCATGAATATAGTGGAGGAACTGGTAAGTAAAAATGGTAAACAATAAATTCATAATGACTATAGAACATATGAAAGGATTTGTTTTTTATATCCTCCTTCTTGACCCTAAATTTATGATATCCAAAATTAAGGTCATTATTTCAAAAATATTTATCAATATATATTTAATCAAACACGTCATCAATATAGGGTAAATTATACTTTTTCTTAAGAGTGATATTTTTAATTTCTTGATGATCAATGAAAAGATACATTGAACGATATTTCTTCTTTAAAAAATGAATAGGTGCACCCCATAGTGATTTACTTGGGTGTATGGATCCCTTTTCATGATTCTCATAGAGTTTCTTTTTAAATTACTACAAATCAATTGGATCCATTAAATAAGGATTCATTTAAATAAGAGTATCATTAGTTATGAATTATATTGAAAGCTCAACTTCACAATTCAAGGTAAGACTTGGAAAGCCTTCAGGAAATAAAATAGTATATTCCTAAATAATAGGAATATCTTTAATTTTAAGTTTCTATATAACCATTCTAGATAGATATCCCTCATTAATAGGTATAGAGACCCATACAATGGAATTAATTCCCATTTTATGTTTATTTTTATCCTCACACTAATAGATAATAATATGTTCATTAATAAAGTCAATTTTATTTACTTATTATATAAATATATATAAAATATTTGTATAGAGAGATAATAAATGATTAAAATCATATTGTATTCCACTAAAGGATGAAAAAAAAATTATAGGGAACATTCTTCCAAAATTAACAAAACATCCCTAACTCTGAAGTAGAATATAAGTGCAACCTAACCATCATGATCTAATTCTATAACTAACATTGTATATTCCCTTCCTTGGTATAGGTTTTTCCCTTGGATAAGGGCACTGAATCTGGTAATTTTCAAGTTCCCCACACATAATATATTAAAATATTATTCATTACCTAGGATTTAATTATTTTTCCTCAATTGAACTCTTCATTTTTTCTCGGCTATTAGTTTCTTTGTGACCTTATTTTCCACACATAAAGAGATTTTACTTCACTTTTATACATTTACCTAGGTACTTATTCCCACATTTTCGACATATAGAAATCTAAATCCTCTTTCCTCCATGGTCTTCATGAAAATCCATTTTTCTATTATTAATTTTGTTAGGAAACTCATCCAATTTTATGTTTTTAATCATATCTTGACATATCTAGTTAGGAAGAGTCTCAAGGTTTCATATTCTTGTACCCATTTCATTTGGTTTCTCATGAAGATAGTTATTTCATTTGTTATCACATTTATTCACATGATTCCTTATGTTATCATCCATTTACTAATACTAAAAACTTAGTGTGAGTATCAAACATAAATAATCAGAGTAAATAATCATATGATTATGAAAATAATTCTTATAATTTAGTAAATCATAAAACCTTCATTTAACACATAAAACATTAAGTTCATATCATATCACTGTTGATTATAATCAATTTTTATATGTTCTATCTTTTCATTCATCATAATGGTTCATAAATAGAGTTAACCAAATAACATCCCCCCAATAATTTCAATCTAGATGTGTAGTCTTAGGCCCAATTATCCTACACTAGTTATGATTGACTTAGTATCCAATCATACCCTTTAGAGATGTTACCTAAAGGTGCATCTAGGACACATCTACATCTACTTCCCTATATCCAGACATGGATGTATCATCTTTTAAAAACACACACCTTTCTTTACAATATATTAGGATATTTTCTTTTTTGAGGCTTATCCTAAGGTTTCTCCACAATTTTTTATAATCTTAATATCTAATAATAAATAAACAATAATTTGATAATAAATAAGGAAAAAACATAAAAAACATAAAAATTAAATCATTTTAAATAAATATTTAATAAGTATCACAATTATATATTCTTGAGGATCATAAAGGTTTAGTGTATTTGGATGATAGATACATGATCAAATTATTTATTAAAATATCTTTAATATCTTCCACAAAGATCTTAATATTAGTATCATTATAAATATATCAAACTTATAACCTTACCTCAAAACACGTGGAATGAAAACATAAGAAAGGGTGAGCTCAGATTCTTAGTAAGGGAAAGTACGGGAGATATCAATCATCAAAAATAATAACATGATCATAAGGTTATAATGACATAATGAAGTGCATATTATCAAAGTAAAACATTTATACCTAGGATTTATTAGATATTAAACTCCAAAATCAAGTAATATCCATAAGTAGGATTAATAAGGGTGTCAAGAAGTAATCATCATTCAAGATTCATAACATTATAACATGGAATACTAATCATAGGAAATCAAAATTTTGTGAACGCAGTCATTCTCAATATTATACGCATATAATCTTGTGAGAATACCTATAATAAATCACACTCAAACATAAAAATGTGAACATATTTATTTGTAATCAGGTCTATGAATATTCTTGTGACATAACTAGTAGTAATAAAACACACACATCATAATGAGAAAATAACTATTTTAAATAATTCCTATTAATATCATCATAATCTCATGATATATTTATTTCACATTACCTAATGAATTTGAGGGATATAATGAACCCAACCATCATATAATCATAATTCATTCATATGATTTCTATAAGACTATGAAAACATATTTCATTTTATTATAGCTTAACCCATGGAAAAGAAAATGAGTTTCATCAAGATTTAATAATCATAATTAGTAACCATTCAATGAAATAAAAAGTATGGTATCCTAAAATAATATCTATATTTACTCATGAGAAACATAAATGGTTGTTTTATAGATTAAAATACTATAATAATATCACTGGAACATTTCTTTATAAAAATACTCTTTCGATTTTGAAATCATTTATTTAAAAGAAAAAAATAAAGGATATTAGTCAAAAAATATTTTAAAATATCCATGGAAACTTTTAAAATAATATTTAAATCAAATATTAGTCATGAATGTGATAAAATCTTTTCATCTTGTATACATTAAAAAAAATATTTCATTCACACCTTTGTTAAAAAGTACATTTTTTTGAAAACGAAAAGAAGATTATATTTAAACCTTTTTATAGAAATTCATATATGGGTAAAAATGAATTTAATAAATCATTATATAATATTAAAAAAATTCTGGAAAATATTTTATAGAAAATATTTACATGGAATAAAAATATTCTCATCCATGGAAAAAAGAAAACCAAATTTTCTTATAAACATTTTTTCAATTTGATTTGTGCCAAATAATGGAGATTGAAACAAAACATGAAAATACCAAAAATATCCCAAATATAATAAAATATTTTGTTTTTAATAGATATGGATCATTGATTTCCTTCAATATAAATTCAATCATAAATAATCTCGATTATATGAGATTGAAACATAAATCATTTACCTCAAGTTTCCTCTTTCTTCATACATGTTAAAAAATATTATATGATAAATATAGATTTATTATATATCTTTTATAAATAAATATTAATAAAAAAATACTATTTAAAATTAAATTATAATTTCCAATTATTCTTTTATTAATATTTCTTTTTTAAAATGGAAATTCAGGTAAAAACTAGTTTGTTTTCCATGCATGTTTTGATATGATGGTTCATGTACATGAACCTTTGTCATAGTCCCATCATCTCCAGAAACCTAATCATGAAATTAGTAAAAATGTTATTCATTATATATAATTTTATAACTAATAGTATAAATTTGTGATTAAAAAATAATTATATAACTTCATGGATATGGTAGTTCATGCGTATGCACGAGTGATGTTTTCACATTTTATTGTATGGAAATAAAGAATGGTAAATAATATTTCAACTTAAAAAACTAATTATTATATCTAAAATATGATATATATATATATATATATATTAATTAAATATATCATTATTACTATTAATGTAAAATTTAAATGAAAAAATGAATCACATCGCTTTGCGGAGGTGGTAGTCTACATGTAAGAATAAGCAATGTTATCATTTTCCAAAGGATAAGAAGGTAATAAGGTAAATAATATATTATAATTAAAAGGAATTTTTTTTAATAAATATAATATAGAAACATAAAATACATCAAAATAACCAACCATGAAATATGTTTATGGAAAATGAATCATATCACTACATGGAGGTAGTAGTCCATATATGTGCACAAGAGACACTTTCATTTCCCATTTGATGGAATGACGGTGGAAAATAGTTCTACCACAATAAAAATAACATATAAGCATATTTATGATACTTTATTAATTATTTTAGGATGGATAAATCATAATTATAGTAATTATAAGAAGAATTAAACATGAAAAAGACTGGTGAGACCATAAAACTCTTCTTTGAGAAACTTCCCTTGAATCTCTTATTAATGACCTTGGGTTAGTATTTTAGGATGATAAAAAATAATAATAAGTGGATAGGAAAATTGAGAATAGATTTTGGTAGAGTTTATTTGAGATAAAGGTCTCAATTGGTGTATAAAAGTTAGTATAGGGGGTTCCCTTTTATAAGTGAGGGGAGTGGTGCACTTGTAATTATTAAGAATATTAAAATATAATAAAAGTAAATCTCCCGGGAATATGGATCCAAATTGGCTAAAGACTTAATATATTATTATATAGAATATATATATTTTAATACAATTATATTTAGACAAGTTTTTATGTCATTTTAACTCTTATATATTTAATTTAACCCCACATTAACCCCTTTTAACCTTTACCATGGTAATGAATTTTTACCTATGTTACTGTTCATATTGACCAAAAATTAAGTATAAATTATTAAATAATAATAATTATTCTGATTAAAAATATTGAATATATTTTACAAGATTGTATTTCTTTAATTTGTAGAGGAAGCCTCAGAGCGGCGATGACTCTCCCTCCTCTCGCAGACTAGGGTTCCCTTCGGCGTTGTTCCAGAGGTGGGAGGATCATGATCTATCTTAAGTGTCGAGTAGGAGGACCTATGGTGTTGCCTCCCCCTTCATTTCCTCTCTCTCATAGGTCTGGCATTCAATGGTGGTTGCATCTCATGGCGTTTTTTAAACCTTTAATGTTAGAAGATCGTATGGTGTTTCTGCGGCATTGGCGGTGTCGGTGTGCCCCTTATCCTCCTCGCTGGATTATTCCACTTGTGGTTTTCTTGAGATGGACCCCAATGATAGTTCTTTTTGATATTACTAAATGGACCGAAGGCCTTTATTTTTATTGATTTTTGATAACCTCACTTTCAATGGATGAGGGAGAACCTTTACATGGCCCGTAGGATCAAAGATTACGTGGTCCGTAGGCTTAGAAGATTACATGACCCGAAGGTCTTAGGGAATTCAACCAGACTATCTACAAGGAATTGGACCTCCCCAGCATCTGCATCATGATAGTAGCTCTCTACCTTCGCATGTATGTATAGTTAGGATTCCCGTGCAAGCACGGGCTAGTCCCGATGGAAAAGCCATACCCTCTCATTCTGGCAAATCCATTTGGCTCTGCTCTGGTGAGTGCACATGATCTGAATCCTCTTCTAGGGCTGATTATTTTTTTAGTGTGTCTAGGGCAACTGCATGTGGCCCTAAGGTCTTGAGGTAGACCGAAGGCCTTAAAGGTGGCCCGAAAACCCTACTGACTCTAAGTCCTGCGTGGCCCAAAATCCTTAAGGAATCTAATCCCAAACCGATGGCCCAAGGTGAATAGTTCCTGTTGCTACAGTACCGACGATCACCTGCTACAATACATGCTACAGTACCCACACAGTGTACAGTTCCACTACAATACTAGCTACAGTACTACTACAGTATCAGAAAATATGCCTCTACCTGGTTTTGAACCTGGGTCTTGTGGATGCACTTAAGGATACCTCACCAACTGGGCTGAGGCTCATATGTGAGTTCTTCTTGATCTGACTGGATACATTACAGAGCAGCAATTCAGGTTCATATTGGCTCACAATTTCTCATCGGTGAGTCTTCCTAGTCAAGTTACTATGGCTACAGTGTCGGAGAAGAATGTGGGGTTTGTGATGGGGTTCTCTGGCTTCAGCTTCTATGTTCGTGATGCTGAAAATGGTGGATGAGTTTTTTATAGGGCCTCGTGAAGGATCCATGTTAAACTATGTTTTGTTTTTGTGATGGTTTCTCTATGTTCATTGATCTTTTATTTCTATGGAATGAATTTTGAGGGTTTTTTCTTTGTGACACTACGGTCTGATGTTAATGAGGAAAAGAAACCAGTTCACCTACAGGGGTTTCTCTAGAAGTGGCTCAAAGAAGGTATATTTCACAATCCATTTCTATATAGATTTTTAAGTTTTAGAGGGTATGTAAATTGACATTGATACTAGGGTCATGCATCCCTACATGGGATGGCTAGCCGAGTAGTGATGTAATGGTGAAAGCTGTTCTTAATGTGATTGATGCTGGGGAGGGGCTTATCTTTGTATTGAATTTAGTTGTTTTTGGCATTGGGAACTTGGACCATGAGGTAATGTTTATTATTTTATGTCTCTGAAGTCATGTTGGGTTCCCTATCAGCCCTTAAAAGGGGGGTTATTCCAATAAAAAATTATTTTCCAGTAAATAAGTGTAAAAAATGCAACAAAATTGTTTTTAGAAAAATTTCATTTTTCAGCTTATAACTTAGTTTAACATAATTCCATTCAATTTAAATATAATTATATGAATTTTAAAATATTTTATTGAATATATTATCCAAAAATTTAAATAAAATCTTTCATCAATAGATATTGTTTTAATTATTTAAGATAAAAAAAATTGGGCACATACATAAAAAATTAGAAAACATTTTTTTACCATATAATGATTTTATTCTAATTTATAACTAATTTAAAACCAATTATTTCATTTTATAAATATGTAAAAAATACTTTTTCCATAATTTAGTTAGTATTATTCATTCTATCCAATCCAACTTCTTGTCAATAACTATCACATTAAATAACAATATTTTAATAGTACATCGTTGTCTGTTTAAACTCGGTGTTGCACGTAATACAATCTATTAAAGAAATAAAATTTATTTAAATATAAATATATCATAAATATTTTGGTTGTAAAAGATCATTTGATCTATATATATCTTATTATTAGATATTAATACCCATATAATAGAATTAATTTGTATTGGAAGTTCATATTCATCCTTGCACCGATAGATGATCAAAGGTTGATTAGAGATATCAAATGTGAATTCCCTTCTTTATAATTTTATATGGGATCTATATAGAGAGATCCAATGCATGAAAAAAATCACATTTAATTTAACAATAGGTAGAATAATAATAATTTTAGGAACCATATTCCCACAAACTTCAATCGGAGATGAGATATAGACTTCAGATCCAATCATAATACCATTTGATGTTTTCACCAATAGTTCAGTATCTAATCATTGAGGTGGTGATGTGATACCCATAAAAAATTATCCAGATATATAAATACTATGTATAACCTAAATCAAATGATTAATTTTTAGTTATATAGTATATGATTAGTGTAATTTTCACCACTTATCCATCATAACCCAATACAGTGGTTATGATTTTATAATCCTTATATTTATCCTTTGTATTAGAATTTCCTTGAAAATTATTATCATCATTAAACCTTGGATTTAGGCACAATTTTTTTGTAATGACTATACTTCTTGAAACTAAATAATTGTAGTGTGTGTGGTTAATTTTGTTAATATTTATTCTCATCTTTGATTGGATTCTTCATGTCCCTTTGACAACCTTTTCTATATGAAATTATTTTTGACACTTGAAGAATTTACCTATTTTATTATAAGGAAAATTCCACCATGAATCTTTCCACATTTTCCCCATAAAGAGAGATCAATTTTCCCCTATATGGATTTTATTATTTTAATTTATTTAAAAACCCATTTTTATATTCTTCTCCCCAAAACCATGAGAATAATTTGATTCTTTAATCTCTATTTATACCCTGAGATAAAATTTAATGATTTATTCATAGCTATCAAAGTCTCTTATAGCCAACTCCTTTTAGATTCTTGGATTTAAGACACTAAAAAATCAATCAATTTTTTAGTTTCAATGATAAAACAAGAAGTGTAGATGGAGAGTCTGATGAAACTTTCATCATAGAAACTAATGGACTCATCATCATTCCACTTTAGTTCCAGTAATTCTATCTTTATTTTGGTATGAATTGTTTAGAAAAATACATATTAAAAATTAACTTCTTAAACTCTTATAATTTAATGGATTTAAATTCTTCCTCTTACCTTGTACTCTTGATAATATTCCACAATTTTTCAGATTCACCTTCCAAATGATACACATCCAAAAGAATCTTCACATGATCTAATCACTAGATAATTGGAAATATATTTTTTATAGCATTGATCCATTCCCCGGTAATTAATGTGTTAAAATAACCACTGAATGAAGGTGGGTGTTGTCACATAAAAGACTCAAGGTGGATTTTTTCCTTCCTTTGGTCATTATACAGTTTGACATGGATCAAATTATTGTTTATATCATGAAATAGTTGGGTGAGTATAGCCACCATATTTTTCATCCCAACTCTAATTACATTTGGTTTCTCATGAGGATAGTCATTTTATTTTCCATAAAATTCATTTTTCACATGACTAATCATAGTTCCATCCATTTAATAAAACTAAAATGGTTAATTATATTTTTAATCGACATTAATTAGGTTATGTAATCATATTATAATGAAAATTATTCTAAATATATCCTAAATTATGACACCTAATTTCAACCCCTGACATTCTAGGTTCATATTATATCAATTTAAAAATAGTTTTTTTAATATTCTATTATCTTATTAATAATAACCCAATCACTAAAAATAACTAAACCTTGAATTGATACCAGCTGATATGATCAAGTATAACATATATGCATTTTCCATCATTTTTAAGAAAACTTAATGCATCTCACCAAAATTCACGCCTCGAAATGATAAAGGTTTGTTGTACTTTAAGAATATATGCACAATAAAATTATTTTTGAACAATATTAAACATATTCCACAAATTTATTCTCACAAAGTACCCATTTTATACATATCCAACTTAATACATTCCTTCATAACCCTAATAAATGAAAACATGAGAAAGGGTGATCTCACGTGGTCAATAAGTATAAACAAGGGAGATATCAATCAATGAACATAATTGAGAATAATATAAGCATAAGGGTATGATAACTTCATAATAACATATAAAATTATAACAAAAAATTCATAAAATATAAATTATGAGTCATGGAATAAGGTTTTTTCATAATAAAAGACATGATTCATAAGAATGCAGAAGCATCATTACTCAATCATGACCCATGAGAGAGTATCATAAGAACAATACATAGTTTTATAAAATAAAAATAACCATATAAAATCATTTTATTAGTCAAGTATAACTTGCAAGACCAACATATCATAGTTAAAAGAGTCCCATAGTGGAATTGATTCACTCCACATTCCCATAAACATAGCAGACATACTCTCATAGTGGATTGGGTGAACTTTTCACTCCCTTTCATATTATCTCATGAGATTTCAAGCTTTACCCAATGCATTAGAGGGAAATATAATTCTGTAAACACCCATTACATAATAAAAATCATAAATTTTTGTCCCCCAATATCACTAAAACATTCATCATTTCATCATAGATTAATTAACCCATGGGAAAGAAATGGGTTTCATGAAAATATTATTAAACCATTATCATCATAATCCATCTAGATAAATAATATGGATAATATCATAATTTAATATATCCAATAAATTATAACAATCCATAAATTATTTGACATATATGATATGTACTTTTATAAAATAATTAGAAATATTATTTGAAAAACAACAAGAAATATCCTTTTCTTTCTGAATCTTTAAGAAAACAAATAATTACCAGAATAGTGATAATAAGGTTTTATTTGAAAAACCATTGAAATTTTTAATGAAAGATTCATTATGAAGAATTTTCATGATGGAAGGAAAAAATATTCATTTCATAAACATTAAAATGATTCCATTCAGAAAATAAAAACAATTTTCTAAAAAAAATTGTAAAGAAAGTAAAGGATATTAGAAAAATACCTTTATAAATCATTTAAAAGTAGATAATAAATTTTATAAAACACTCTTATAAACCATAAATAATCATAACCTAATTATTAATCTTTAAATAAATCATCATATCTATTTATAACCAAAGATAAACTATTTATGAATGTGGCATGCACCATCATATCTTATGTTGTAAGACATTATTATTTATTATGTTATGACATAGGCATATTATGCTTATCAAATCATGAAATCTATCCCAATATAATCTTCTATGATATATGATACATTCACATCAAAGTTTATAAAATAATGATGAATTATATTATATGATCCATCTATTTAAGTGCATAACCAATAGTTTTAAAATCATTTATTAAGGTATTTAATTAAATTTTATCCCACTAAAAGGATATCCAATTTTTTATTTATATAATATCTCTTAGTGGGATAATATCTATATTTCATTAAAGATTTTAGTCCACTTTAGTGGTCATATTATCACTAAGATATTTATATAGATCACCATGTTAATAATATCATATATGACTCTTACATCACTGAGTGAACAATTCCTTTACCAAATTCATCATATATACTATCCCTAGTCCATAACTTTGATATCCTAACTTTAGGGTTCCCCAGCTAATTGAAATTAAAATATTACAACAGGAAATGTTTACTAAACTTATAGGGTTATCCATATCATCCATTCCTTAAACAAGATAATTCATGAGAAAAAAAAATTTAACATGAACCCACCCATCAGGATTATTTATGAGTTAATATGTGTTTTCTTTGAATTAAATTTTAAATTTATTAGTGTAAGAGGGATTTAACATATCACCATATTGACTCATGTATTCCCTTCATGTATACATGCTTCTAACAATATAATTTTTTCCAAATTTATATTTTTAAAACATATTAATGTATAACACTCATAATTTCTGTTACTTATCCCAAAATTAAATCCAATTATATTGACACATATAAAATTTTATCCCTTGTATAAGGTATATGAAACTATTTCATGTAAAGGTTTTTAATCATAATAAACCAAAATCCCTATAGGATTAAGTATGGTGTGACAGGTACTCAACCATAACTTTTCAAAACAGATCCCAAGCCCCTATTCTTATGATAAGTCTAACTAAAATTTCCACTATCTATATATCAATACTCTATAGATGCATCAATTTAATTATAATTCTAAAAAGTAATATACATAAATCACAATCAACTTTTACTGTTGAGTTTATAACCCACAAACACATTATATTATTGATTTAACATGGTTCCCCATGTTTTTTTGACATGTGGTTTGATCTTGGGATGTGGATTTGCTTTCTAAAGGTAGGTATTCATTGGGATATTCAAACAGTAATTCAAATTTCACATTGGTTTAAAGTATGGGAGGTTGATTCATCCCTTAAGGGGCCTTATTTACTTGTTTGGGACTCTTTTATAGATTTAAGGCATATTCATGAAATCTTTCTTAGTAATAATAATTGTTACCTTGGTCATTAGAGTGATATTTAATTACCATGAATTTATATGAAAGTTTTTATATATTATAGGTTCACCATATTCCCCTTTCTAATTTATTACACTATGATTTAAAGACACATATCTAGGTTCTTTAAAATTTACCACCTTATAGGGAGGTGGTAGGGTTTTTTGGAGATTGAATTATTCTCATTAATAGGTATTCCTATGTATCTATATTAATGGAATCAAAACCCATGTAGTTCGGTTCCACTTATTTGGACACATCATGCCTTTTAAGGTTGTATCATGTAGACCTTTAAAATTCCTTTTAAAGTCATAGAACCATGACCAAATGATTCGATTTTTAAGGACATGCATCCAAGATCAAATATTGTTCCTTTTAAGGTCATGTATCCATGACCATGATGTATTATAGTTTAAGTTCATACAACTAGAACTAGTTAGGATCAATTTAACATCACATGGAATGTAATATTAGGAGAAATGTAATTAGAAATGGTTGGTGTGGTATTTTCACATGAGCTAAACTTTTCAAGTTCATCCTATGTTATGGTAGTTGAATTGGAGATGTAATTGTTGGGGATAACACTTATTAAGAGTCCCATGATATGAAAGGAACATAGATTATTCACATGGATGTGATCATCAATGAGAACATGGTTTGGGATTAAACCTTATCAGAGGTCCCAATTAAAAAGCATTTTTAGGGGTTTTACATTACTAAAAGGGATGAAATGATGATTTTTGGATTAATTTAACCCAAGTATATGACTTGGGTATAAAAGGGGGTTTAAAGGAGTCCTAAGTATCCACAATAGGGATCCTTCAAAAAGTAACTAACCATAGGTCAAATATTTCACTGTGATGTACCAATAGAAAGCGGCCAATATATACTTTAGGAAGCCTAAATTTTATATATGATTTAAATTTTATGGGATCGGGTAGTTATTTCCCAAATTAAAGAGTTTTAATTCTTTTGGTTATATTAGAATTATGGGAGTATCCATTCAAAAAATAAATTACATGGTTATCATTCATGGAAGATCCATGAGAATACTTTCTGAAGAATCTTATGTGGGATCCTTTAAACTTATATATATTTAATTTAAAGGTTATATGAGTGTATTATATAAATTATTTTATAAATTAAGTTCCTTATATAGGAAGAGAGTGAAAAAATTGACTTTCAAACTTTATATGAAGGAAAAATAATTCTCTCCCTCAAAGTGTGTTTTGTGAGTATTTATAAGAAGTATATGTCACTATTCCAAAAATATTGATGTAACCATAATTACAAAGAAGATATGTGATCATATAGTTTTTATACATCAAGACTATAAATTAAACCATGCTACAAATGATTTGATCTAATGTGAAAAAGTATTCATTCTTATGTAATGAAGGATTTATTCTGATGTGATAAAGGGTTGTATCTTACATGAATGCCTTACTCAGACATCATGAAATATTTATTCTTACATGTTGAAGGATTCATTATTATATTATAAAGGATCTATTATAACACAACCACCTTAATATGATATGTTAATGGATTTATTCTTACATGGTGAAGGATTAATTCTAACATGATAAAGGATTTATTTTGAAGCATCTGCCTCAATCTTATGTGACTATAAAGAATCGGTCGATACAATATCATGTAATTTTAGTTTATATCTATCTCATCTCTACATAGAGACTCTAAAAAATTTAATTCTTTTAATTTATGAATTATTTCTACTTACAATTATTCTTCACCACAAATGAATGTTCTTTCAAGAAAAAACTAATTTCTTCACAGAAAATATTTTTCATTTCCACTTTTAGTTTTCTTCTAGACTTATTTGAAATTTTTATTAAATTTTACAAAAAAAATATATCTTAACCTCATAATTTTCTATGATATAAACTAATATGATTTAATTATGAGGCCAATAAATTTCTTAGAATAAGATATTTTTGGTCAATGTAAGATTGGAAGGCAATGTTTTACTCTTGACCCTATAAAACACCAATGGGGCCCTCACTTGACACATTACTATCAATATGTACTTCTCCAAATTTTATATTATCTATAAACAAATTTGTTCATTTTTTATCCAAAAATTAATTACTTATTTTTCAATACCCAAACTAATTTGTTATCATATAAAATATTTGATTCTTTAATAACAACGGTAAATATATAAGATTTATATAAACCTCATCCTTCATATAGTTTTTTAAAAAAACTCCATTAATCTGTATGGTTTCAATGTGAAATCCACTTCACATTAATTATATATGAAATTAATTTACCAATTTTTTATTTTATTTTTAATTCTTCCTCTAAAATAAACTATCCTTTAAGTTTCATCTTTTGGTCCTTATGTAAAAAAGACTCCAGAACAAATAGCTCAAGGCACCACTATGATATGAACAGAGATGATCAAAAGTGTTGTAGCCACTAAAATAAAGTGTTCATTCATAAGTAATATTCTTTTTTTGAATATTATGGGGGTAGGACTTTGAGATTTTCTAGCATCAGAGATACTACCCATATTTTTATTGAGGATATTAAGTGATTTTCCCATTCCTGAACCTCGACCGTAGAAAAAACCAAGGCACTAGATTAACCATCACAATGAGATGGATCAATCCATCATTTATATAGTAGGAGTTTTTATCAAGGAGGTTTATCATGTAGAGAGATGTGTTATTAGTTACACTCCTCTAACTATAGAAGAGGGACCACACCCTCCATAACCTGAGCTCTATAGTTATTCATCCATCCCAAAGAGATCAATTTCTAACCAAATATTGAGGTAAAAATTGAGTTAGTACCTTAACCCTAGAGGTGTATTTAGTATGGATTGAGGTTTTCCATTAAATTTATGTCAGTTTTGTGTGGAGTTTTAGGATGAGATCAAGGAAGTAGTGATGTATGCATTGATCTGGGTGTCATAATAATTCTCTCACCATAATAAGAATATCATCCTATAATTAATCATTAAATGGATTCCAAATACAAACATTTTCTACTTGATGCATGGAGATGTTGGGATGAAATGATGGGATGTGCATATGATCAGTAGGTATCTAATCCTAGGTAATATTTATAATTATATTTTTCCTCAAATCACTATATGGGACAATTAATAAAGGAATCATCCACTATTAAGCAAGTTGTTTTGGTTATCAAGGTATTCAATGTATCATGTCCTCCACCCTAGTGTTAATGTTCCCTTTGGTACCAAGGTTGAACTCTTTATTATGAAACACATTAAAGAGTTTTAGATGAGTATACCCTAGAGTTTTCCCTCCCATAATACATGTAGGACCTCAGTTTCCTATTCTTAAGCATTGGAGTAAGTCTAATAAACTGAACAGGGATGAGAGGTTACCCCCAACATCAACCTAATTGTTCACCTAGAATCCTTCTAGGCTATGTTCATAAGTGAGTATTTCCTCTTGGTGTGTGAGTATTATAATGAAATAAGGATCTAGAATTTCATGATTGTGTCTCATATTTAAATAAATATGTAGATCAACCTGAGGGTGTCAATATTAGAAAAAATATACAGCGATTTTAAGAACATATATGGGGTAAAGGACCAATTATGGATTTTTGTACTTTTCTAGGTGTTGTGGGGTTGGATTTTTATCCCCATGGGAGGCTATAAGTTTATAAATGACCTAGAGATTATAGTTTCCTAGATTATGCCTTATATATGGAGCATAAGTAGAGTTAGTTTTTTTGTGATCAAGTTGTGGGAAACATTTTGAATTTCTATTCTATTCCATCTTTTCATTGTACCCAGCCCCAACCAGTGCAATCATCGATAATGATCTTGGAAACCACCTGTAACACAAATTCCTAATGGAATTGATAAAGGGAATTCTAGAAGATATGATCAATAGAGATACTATCTACAAAGAATATTCACCCAGTAGATTTTTGTGGAAATTACATTAATTATAAAAGAAGTGTCCCTTATTAAAACATGTGAGATTAATAGCACCCCATGGTTTCATTCCAGTTCAAGTTGATTCTCACAATATAGAATATATGTATAAAATTCACCTTCCCACCGGTTAATACCATTTTCAGGTTTTTGATTGAAGATAATTAAACTTGGATCCAATCATACCTAGGTGGACATTTTTCTAAATTAGAACACTAATTCAGTGGTCCACCATTAATTAAAGGAGATTAACAATAGAAGTCACCAATGGAGGATAGAAGACCACATAAGTGAATTATGCTAATAAGTACTTTGGTAAATCTAATACCCAAATAATGTTTGAGAAAACTCATCTACCACACCCATGGTATCATTTTAATAAATTGATTGTTGTAAATCGATTATTTATTTTAATATTTACACTTTTAAGTTTTTCCTTATAAAATTTTATAAATAATAGGGTTAGTGATTGGTGAAAAGTTATAGATAACTATGAGAAATATATGAAAAACCAATTTTTTTTATCAGTTGTGATTTTCATGGATGGAACATGGTTTTTCTAGTGATGATAGTTATGGTGATACTGACCTATCAGTGGCCTCCTGGGTAGTTTTTAAATGATAGTACCCATGTAATTTTATCGAGCCCCATATTTATACACCTCACTTGGGATTTAATCCCCCCATATCCATGAGATCCTCTCCACACCCTTTCCTCACCTACTAAAGGTCTTTAAGGTTCTCCCTCAATACTAGGTGGTTTCAAACATCTTCTCTAGCAATTAAGAACCTATGGTAAGGCTAAAAATTTATTAATTTCCCCTATAATTTATATAATTTCATGGTTGTTACAACTAGGGATTTAAGATATTCTTACACTAGAGTATAGTGGAATCATACCAAGATTATTGGACTTATATACTTCCTATCAAGAGGGTGTCCTGAGGTAATGCTTGCATACTATTTCTATTTTTTTTTTTGTTAGAGGAATATTTTCATATGAGATTTTCAAGGTTTTTTTTCAAATTAATTATTTATCCCCTCTTATGGTTCTAGTTTTTATTATTAGATATTTTTCTTCGGTGAGTATACAGACCTTATCAGGGACCTTCAAATGAGGTTTTATCTCGGTTTTGTTGCAGCGATAGTATCTGTTGAGTAAATGGAACTTTATTCTCAAGTGAATTAGTGTGACTAGTTATTTAGAAGTTTTTAATGAATTATAATGTAAATAAAATTAATTAATTTGATTTTTTTGGATTTTATTTAGGATCTCATGTGTTTGGAAATTGTCCACTAGCCTTGGGTGATCTAGAGTGGTGGTTTTTGGACTAAAAGTTAAATATAAAGGCTTCATACGAACAATGATTATTTAAATACGACCCTTATAACCTTATTGTAAATTTTTTGGGTATGAATAGGATTAAATAATTTATGCAATATATAAATATATATTTCCTACTCAATATATATGTATTCATAAATTCTTAGTAAATAATCACTCAGATTTAGAAATGTCATTTTATTCTTTAAAAATTTGTTTTCTTTGAAAATGATTTTTATTTGTTTTTGTGAAAAAACGTTATTACAACTAATTTATTGAAACTTTAGAAAAATTATATTATAAAATTAAATACATTTTTTATATCAATATATAAAAATTAAAATAGGGTGAAATTTTTGGATTCTTTAAAAAATGCTGATTTTTCAATAAATAGTAACAAAATACCTACTTGTTTAAAACAATCATTTATTTTGATAAATTAATTTATTAATTGATTTTAAAATAACATAATTATTATTGAGTTATAACTAATCCAATTAATTACATTTAAATAAGCTTTATACTATATTTTAGAATAATTTTATTTTTACACTTAAAAACACATTTTTTCGAAAAACTATTTTAAAATGCATAATTTTTCTACATTTAAATTAATTAAAAATAACATCTAATGGTGAATTATTTAAATTAAATTTATATTATATATATATATATATAATTATTATTTATTTAAATTATTTTAATTAATATTACTATTTATAGATATAAAGTAAAATCATTTTTCTTTGAAAAAATAATTTTTCGGAAAAACTGTTTTCCATCACACTTGTGTGTTTTATTAAAAATTATTTCTCTCCAATGAATTGATTTTAAAAAAATTGATTCCATATTTAAAATCATCATAATTAATATTATGTAAAAATTTCAACTTAATTTTTGGAAAATATGAATAATAATTGTTTTCAATATTTATTTCATAGTAAAATTAAAATAAACTAATTATGTTTAAAAAGATAATAATAATAATTTAACAAGGAAAAAAGGGTAACCGAAAAAGTATGAATATTTATATTTCCTTTTTAATTAAATATTTATTATATTTATCTCTCATTGTTTTTACTTTATAAATTACTAAGTAATGGGTTTGATATAAATTTGTTTTTAATACGACAAAACTCATCTTGTATTTTTGTGTAATATGAAATTTCAATTAATAAATTCTCTTTTATGAATTAATAAATTGTAAAAATAAATTAAATTTATTAAAATAATAATATAAAGTTATTTTTATTAATTATAAATGATAATGTAATTTTTATCAAGTCAAACGTAATTGTTATAAGGGTTAAAAATCTATTATTGTCAAAAACCTATATTTCTTAATTAATATTAATTTTTTTAAAGTGAAAATAAAAATATTTAGATTAATATTTGGATAAAATAAAATTTATTTTTGGAATAATCATGTCAAAATTATCCAATTGTAAATCTTTCATAATTTTTTGAGACAATGGAATTTTTGGGTAAAAATTTAAATAAATTATAGATATGTACTGTGTATTATGACATCATATTGACCCAAAATAGATGTAATAAATTTTATAAATTGTATCCATAATAAAATATATGTTTCCAATTTAAAATAATTTTATTTTTATTTTATTTTATTTATAAATATATTATGAATCCTCCAAAATCTATATTATATTTTATGGTTTTAACAATAATTATTTATAAACATGACTCACTTCCACATCACCAAGGGTATCATTTTTGTGAGTTTGGTCCTTGTAATTATAAAATAATGAAATAAAATAATATTTGGTATAAAACATGGTCAAAACCATTGTGAAGGATTGTGTTATTTATTACTTTATTATATAGAGTCCTAAACCTATGTTTAAGAAATAATAATGCACAACACACTCTTTTCCTATATAAACCCACCCAATATCCCAATCATATTCACTCAAAAACCATGTAAAATGTCATTATTATTACATCAACCCTCTAGAGTCCTCTCAAGGTGCCCCAATATGTCAATAATATCCTCCTATGCTTTTAGAATCACCCTCTCATGATAATGGATCTCTTTATCTTATTTTTATTCAATAACCTATTTTATGTTTTGTCTCTTAATTTCTATTTGTTATTATTTGGGTATGTTTTTATACATCCATATTATTTCCATTTTTATTTAAAGTTATTTATATATCCATTTCTCTCTCATTTATCCCTCCCATGAACCTTTATTTATATCTGTTATGCTATTGAAATTGTCCAGCGATTTTCTGTACCAAGAGTAAGGGGCCTTCCCCTATTATTTTCAATTATAGATCCTTATTTGAAATTATCCTTTTGAATATAAAATTTTTATATTTTAATTAATTTATAAACATACCATTAATATGCAATAGATGTTATCTGGATGATATATCTTTTACCCCCTCCCATTTTTACCTATACTTAATCTGTCACTATTTCGAAATTTAGTAAGGGATTTTGGTCTCTTTTTTTCCACTAAAGAAACTTCTTTGTAATTAGCCTTTTTAATATAAATTATTTATTTTTAAATGAATTTATAAATATCCCTATATTTTAAAATTTATTTCCTAGTGATGATAGATCGTTTATCCCCTATCATTATATCATTTACCTACGTTGTTACTATGTTGAAATTTAGTAAGGGATTCTTTATTTCTCCTCTTTATTCAAGAACTTTATTTATATAATTCCTTTTTTATTAAAATTAATATTGGTGTGATATGTTTTTTATATATCCTTATTACTTTATTTAGGATTAATAAATGATAATATACTCATTCACTCTCATTAATCCATCCCATGAACATTTGTGTGCCCCCGTTATGCTACTGAAATTTTTCTATGATTTTTACATGTAAAGTTTTTATTCAAACACCATCATTTTATTATGCCTAATAATTCCTAAATATTCATGTTATATTATGTTCCTACATATACCTTGTAATTTAATTTTTAATTACATGTTATGATATACATCTTTCTCATTGAACTATTTTATGAATCTTTAAGTACTTCTGTTACATTTCCAAAGTGTCATTGTGATTTTGCATGCCAAACATTTGTTAAGTGTATACTCGTACTAATTTCACCCAAGGGTATTAATAAATATGTACATATACTTAATTTATTTGGTAATTACCTAAATTTAAACCAAATTCCTTATTGTGTGATTGAATGTAATAAAAAATGAACGTATATTGAATTATCTATGTTGAACACTTATGCATGTTCAGGATATAAAAGTGATGAGTGCAGCCATAATTACACATTACACTAATGCATTGGGTAATGTTTTAGTATAATCATATTTCATTAATGGGATTATGGAGTGATCCTAATCTATCACATGATTTTTTCCATGATTTTATGACGTCTTGGTGGTTATCCTTAACCTATGTTTATGATTTCTACTTTAATGTTGTCCCCACATTCCCATGTTATCTTTATGTTACCATACTATATCATGCTTTATTGTTCATTTTTATAACCCTAACCCCTTTAGTGTCCCATTTAAATGTCTATTGTTTAACATGTAATGCTTTCTTATTTTTATGCTTCTTTTATAGTCCCTTATTGGGCTTTATAGCTCACCCCATTCTTATATACGTCCCCAAGTTATCCCATACATTTTTAGAAAATAGATGATTTATAAGAGCATGTTAAGTAATTTTTTAATAATTTTGTTGTATACCATGTTTAATATGCTATTATATATACCTAATTCCCAAATAAACTAGTCATATTTATCCTATGGGGTGTATTATGTGTATTCTTATGTAATAAATCATGAATTAATTTGTAATTAAGACAAGAGTTTTCATAGTTGGTTTCATAGGGTTGTTTAGCTATTTTTGGTATTAGGATTATAAAACAATAATGAAAGACTTAGGGATAAGGATAAACATAATAAGAAATCCATAAATTTTGTTAGAGTATAGATTAATTGGTTTCTAAGAAAATAAATCCATGTCTGGATACTAAAAATGGATGTGGTTCTGGGGAGAATGTACCTAGGGGTAACACCCAAAAAAATATATTGATCTAGACTTAATCGGTAATTGGTGCACAACAATGGTCCTTAATACACACCTGATATGACATTCCTAAAGGATATGATTTGGTAAATTCCAAATCTCATTATAAACTATTATTAATGGAATAAAATGACTATAAGAGTCTATATTATGAATTTGATCATGTATAACATATATTAAATCATATAAATTCATAAGTTAAGGTAATACATGTCATTTATAAGTTATGACTTTAATGTTATTAGATTTAAATTTGTGTATTTAATAGTTTATATTTAATCATCCATGAATTTAACCTTTTCTTTTCAATTTCTAAAAAAAGAGGAACTGAGTCAACAAAAAATGTAATGGGAAATGTGATTACTGGAAAAATGTGATGAAAACATAAAGGGAGATCAAGTAAGATATATTCTGATTATTCAAAAGTAGATACCAAAAATAATAATTAAAAATTGGAACATATTTGAATATCCAAATATATTAAATAATAGAAGGAAAAAATCTCAAGGAAGTTCATCTGATAAAGGTTATAATGGAAAGAAGATAAAATTTCTTACATGTAAAATATATGTAAATAAACACTAAGTGAAACGACACAAAGGAACTATAATGTGTTTTAAGTGGGAAAAATAGGTCATAAAGTTTCTATTTGTCATAAAAATTAAGAGTATTATGGAAGGGAATAAATTACATCCTATGACACCATTTTCTATTCGATATCTTTTGTTTGGATAATATGGGAATTATCTGAGTCAATACCCTAATCGAAGGGTTAAATCATAGTCTAAGGACCTATGTTTTGGAAATCCTTGATTTTTATGGATCAAAGATTGTATGTATCTATAATTGAGAGTTATGTTAAATAATTAGTATATCAATGACATTATGGATATAAGAATTAAAAAAAATATGAAGATTGATCTACAATAGTTTTTATTTTAAGGATTTGAAACATATGTTGAAAATTACTGATAACCTATAAAAGTGATTTAGTGATAAAGTTATATTTTATAATACATGTTATTGAGGGATTGATAAACCTTAATAGGTGTTTTATTTTGGAATAAACTTAATGAGTCTTGGAATTATATATCAAAGTATAATCATTAAAATTATTGATACCACTTTTGAATATTTATGTGATTTAAGTTTAGTATAATTAAGTATATTTTTGGAAAACATATTACAAGATAAAATATTTTTTATTTTTAAGTGAATAATGATATTTCAAGAGATGTTTTATTTGTTTTGAGGTATATATACCCATTAGGATTAATATTCAGTATTATTTTAGAAGAATTATCTTATGTTTTTTAGGTTTAATATTAATGGTATGAGATGACCTTTTATGTTAAAATATTCTTTAATGTTGGGGTTGTTTGTGTTATTTGGGATATAGGAGTATTTATTTAAGGAATGATATATGATAAACCATTGGGATTTTTTGTTTAATTTTAGAGATTAGTGTATTAAGTTTTATTAATTTTAATAATTATATTACTTTATGATAACCATTTTACATTTAGTAAGTATATGAGGAATATATTATTATTCTTTAGTACTAGGTTGATTACATCCGCCACCATGGAAAACAAAACAAAGAAAAAAAATATAGTAAATCACAGGCCCAGGGACGTGACCTCGTGACCTACCCCTTACCACACCCAAAATCTTACCACCCCACCACCAATAGTGGGGATCTTATTATTATTTAGTAGATTATGTGATATTTTTGAATCTTATTATAGTTCTTTAGTCATAAAAAAATAATCTTGAGTTCTCATCATTTTGATAAAAAGATGAGACTGTAGTTGAGATTGATTAAGGTATAAAATTATACTTTTCAAGGAAGTATATTTCCTTATGTTTCTATTCTAGATGATAAAATAATTCCTCAAATATAGGAAAATAAACTTGAAAAAAAATTTATCATATTGTGATCATTTTTGATGAATTGATGGTCTTATCACCAATCATAGATTTATAGTTTTGGGGTCATTAAATTTATCCTAACCATGTTTTCTATCATTGTCTATTAGTTATTGGGTGTTAGTTTTTTTCTTATATGTATATATTTTCACTTTGAACTAATTTTATCCTATATGGAAACATACTTATGTGATGGCCTTTATAATTCCATTTTTCTCTTTTAATGTGGATGTTTTATTAACCCTTTTTACAATGTGGGTTTTCAATAAATATATTTTCAAGTATCAAAATGTTTTTACCAAGGTAATGTTAAAATTGTGATGATAAAATTTATTAAAGGGGGAAGAATATAACACCTTGAGTTTTTAAAAGATAAAATTATAATCTGATAGTGTATCTAATACGCAACACCAAACCGAAACAAACAATGACTATTTAAATATGACCATTATAACTTATCTATTAAATGTGAGGGTATGAATATGATTAACTACTTTATGAAATATTTAAATATATACATCCAACTCAATATAAATTTATTCAAATATTCTTAGAAAATAATCACTCAATTTTTAGTAATGTAATTTTATTATTCAAAAATATGTTTTCTTTAAAAATTATTTTTATTTATATTTATGGAAAAAAATTTATAATTAATTTCTCTATATTTTAATAAATTTATTTGATAAAAGGAAATTCATTTTTTTATTATCATACCAAAATTAAATTAGGGTGAAATTTTGGGATTCTTCCGAAAATGTTTATTTTTTAGTTAATAGTGAAAAATACCCATTTGTTTAAAAATGTAGTTTATTTCGATAAATTGATTAATTAAAAAATTGAAAATTAAAATAATTATTTTTTAGTTAAATTTAATCCAATAAATTACATTTAAATCATCTTTATACTGGATTATAGAATAAGTTTATTTTTAGGCTTGAAACACATTTTTTCTGAAAAATATTTTAGAATGAGTAATGTTTCTCAATCATGATTAATTAAAAAACCCAATAATTAATAATTATATAAATTAAATATATAGATTATATATCTATAATTATTAATTTAAATTCATATAATTAATATTAAAAGTTATATACTTAAATTAAAACCATCTTTTCTTTGAAAAATGCAACTTAAAAAAACTACTTTCCATCACCCTTATGGGTTTTATTCTAAATTATTCCACCTATGTAAATTTATTTTGATAAAATGAAATTTATATTTATCATGTAATAAAGTTGACTTAATTTTTTTACAATATGAATAGTAATCGTAGTAAATATTTATTACCGTAGTAAAAATAAAATAGGTTAATTATGGTTAAAAATATAATAATAATAATAATTTAATAAATGAAAAGATGTTAAAAATATTAGTATTAATATTAATATTTTCTTTTAATCGAATTAATTTTTATATTTATTCTTTATTTTTTTAATTTATAAATGATTAAGTAATGAGCTTAATAAAGATTAGTTTTTAATATAAAAAACTCAAATTGTATTTTTGTGCAATATATAATTTCAATTAATACAATCCATTTGATGAATTAATGAATTTTAAAAATAAATTATATTTTAATAAAATAATACTATTAAGTAATTTTTATTAATTATAAATGATATTATAATTGTTATGAAGTCAAATGTATTTTTTATAAGGGTTTGAAAACTGTTATTGAATATTAAATTTTTGTTTAAAAATTGAAAATTAAAATATTTAGGGATTTTTTTATAAAATAAATATTATTTTTGTAATCATCATTTTGAAATCATAAAATGGTTTGTTTTTCATATTTTTATAAGACAATTGAATTTTTAGGTAAAAATTTTAATATGGTATAAATATATGGTGTGTATTATGACATAATAGGGACCTAAAAGTGAAGTATTAGATTATATAAATGGAATCCAAAATGAAATATATGTTTCCAATTTAAAATAATTTTATTTTTATTTTATTTTATTAATTTTACTAATCCATTATGAATCCTCCAAAACCTACATTATATTTTATGGTTTTAAATTCAATTATTTATAAACATGACTCACTTCCACACCACCAAGGGTAATATTTTAATGATTTCGGTCCTTTTATTTATAAAATAATAAAAATAACTCCTTTTTTTACAAACCATGTGCAAAAAACAAAAGTAATGTTTGTGGTTCTTATTTCTTTATTATAGAGTCACAAACCTAAGTTTGGGAAATAATAAAGAACTCCTCTCTATTTTCCTATATAAATCCACCCAATATACCATCCTTATTCACTCAAAAACCTTTTATAACTTCATTAATCTTCCCTCAAATATCTATATTCCTCTCAAGGTTCACTCAAACTCTCAAAAAGCTATGCCCTAGCTTTTGGAATCACTATCTCTTGGTAATAGATCTCTCTCTCTTCATTTTATTCAAGAAGCTATTTTATGTTGTGTTTCTAAATTTACATTTGTTCTTGTTTTTGTATGTTTTTATATAATAATCTTACTATAATTTTTATTTCCATGTGATGATATACCCATTTCCCTCTCATTAATTCATCCTATGATTCTTTATGTACACCCATTATTCTTTTGAAATTGTCTTGTGATTTTCCGTACCAAAAGTTAGGGACCTTCTTATCTTATTTTTCTTTTTGAATCTCAATTTAATATATTTTCATAAATTTATAAAAATAAATTTAATATTAAATTTATTTTAACTAAATGATCTATCATTTATCCCCTCTCATTTTGATCTTTACCTACGTCATTACCTTGTTAAAATTTACTAATGGTTTTCTCTCTCTTCTTTTCCATTCAAGAAAATTTTTGTAATCAGAATTTTTAATAACAATTGGTTTTGTTTACATGAATTAATAAACATAACTCTACATTCAAAATTATTTTATAATTATTATAGATCATTTATCCCCTATTATAATAGCATTTACCTAAGTCATTACTATGCTGAAATTTAGTATGGGATCCTCTCATTCTCTTATTTATTCAAGAACATTCTTTATATAATGCCTTTTTTATTTAAATTAATATTGATGGAATATAATTTTACATATTATTATTTATTAACTTGTGATATATACATGATGAGAGTCCCCTTTCACTCTTATTAATCCCTCCCATGAACATTCATGTTCCCCCGTTATGCTGCCGAAATTTTATTCAGATTTCTTGATACAAATTTTTTATTCAAAAACTCTAATTGTATTATTCCTATTAATTCATAAATGTTAATATAGGATTATTTTCATAAATATAAATCATACTATACATTTTTATTTCCAAGTTATGAGATTCCCCTTTCTCTCTCATTCATCCATTTTATGAATCCTTAAGTACTGTCGTTATGCTGCCAAAATGTCACTACAATTCTCCATGCTGAACATTTTTAAATTTTATACCCATACAAATTTCAAAAAAGTGTATTAAAAAAGTTTTACATATACTTGATTTATTTGTTAATTCCTTATATTAATCCTACATTTCTTCTTCTTGGGATTAAATGTGATGAAAAACGACCCTATGTTGAATTATCTATGTGAAACACTTATGCTTATTCCTGATATGAAAGTGGAGGGTGTTCCAAAAATTATATATCACTCCAATAAATTTAGTAATGTTTTAGTATCATGATAAATCATTAATGGTATTATATAGTTAACCTAATTCATCCCGGTACTTTTCTAATATGTTATGATGTCTTAGTGGTTAGCCTTGACCTATGTTTATGATTTCATGTTTAAAGTTGTTTGTACATTCCCATGTTTCCTTTATGTTTCCATAATATATAATTCCTTATTTTTTATGTTTATTATCCTCACCCCTTTATGTCCCATTTAAATTCCTATTGTCTAACATGTAAAACTTTCTTCATGTTATACTTCTTTTTTATTCCATTACATGGCTTTATATGTCACACATTTATTATGTATGTCCTTTGGTTATCCCATGAAGTCTTAGGGGATCGATGATTTATAAGAGCATGGTAATTAATTTTTAAATAATTTTGTTATATCACATGTTCAAGATGATATTCTAGGTTAGTAATTCTTAAATACATTATACTTATCAATCTTATGTGTTTTATTATGTGTATTCTGATATAATAATTCATTAATTAATGTGTAATAAAGACAAGGGTTGATATAATTAACCAATATTATAACCTTTTTATTCTAATAGTGAGTTTTGTAGTTATACTATCTTGAATATTCCTTGGACTAGTTTACACTAAAAAATTAATAATGGGTTCAACCTAGTTTATATGTCCCTTTGATATTCCCTTAGCCCAAATAAAAGGTGACCCCAAGTGGGATTTATTTTTAATAAAGAAAATATGGGTTTTTAAATAATTTAATGTGAAATGGTACCAAGATTTATGATTATTGGTAACGGAAATTGGAATGGTATTTCACAAAAAGTAATTTTTTGGTTTTTAAAATAGAACTGATAAATGGGGTTGATGATGTGGGTTGTATTTCTTTGTAAAATTAGAATATGGACAATGGTTATTAAAATTTAATTTGGAAGAGTATTTTGGGAAATGTGATTTGGAATGGTAATGTGACATCCTGGACCCGAATTCCACTTAATGGGTTCCCCAATCCCGGTGGGCCACATGGGATTAAGCGCATCTCCCCAAATGCCAGAGGCTGCCGACTAGTAGTGAGGGACTAGGGATTGTATGTGGGGAGAATATACCCTCATTACCAAAGTTTAGCACAGTGGATGCTTATAAACATGGGTAAATAACATAAGAAATATAAGTAAACATAAGGCACAGTGGAAAATAGAGACAACATAAAAAAATAACTGAAACAACTAGAATAACTTTCAATAATTGATGATATGTCATGTCACTAGAAAAATAGGAAACATGGATACAAGATAGAAGGAATAACATGTTCCACATAAGTATAAAGTAAGTCAAACACTATTTGAAGAATCTTGAGATCTGACTTGGTCATCTGCTATCAATATCTATACTAAAAAATAATAAATTATGTGTTTTAAGTAATATGCTTCCCTTTGTCAACACTTACAACCATTTAATCTTCTTCGGGTACCAAACAGTGCCTGAAGAGGGTGTGAGATAAATATTAGTGTGCCACTACTAAGGGTGTCTATAACATTCGGCCTCTATAATGTAAATGTAACAATGTGCGATTATGCATATATAATGTAAATCAGTACAACGTAACTAATTAACCAAGTACTTTCTTCAGCCCTCGACTAGAATTTGAACATAACTAGTCCATTAATTGATTATTACTAGTTTATATATAATTAATTGGTTAAAAAATGTGAAATTTACAAGATGTAACAAGGAAACCTATAATGATATTTAATAATGAAGCCTTAAGGTAATAACTAAGGCGAAGTAGACCTCAAGGGTCACCAAATCAGTAATAACTATATCTTAGCATAAGGAAGAGTGTAATCCAAAGATCATAGTCCAAGGAATCCCACAACGAGATGCCTACTGAGCCCAAGGAGTTCATCCAAGGTAAAATGGGGATAAGCAATGACTAGGCCCGATGGGCTTTAACCATGGAACCTACTTGTCAATGTTAGATCCAAGGATTGTATCCAAGGAATCCTATAATAATATTGAGGGTATCCTATTGTTTCATACCAGGAATCCAAGGAATAGACAAGGATCGAGATCTAGGTGGATCTTAACCCAAGCAAGCAATATCCATGAATTAGAATAGGGTTCCTGAGTTCTCATGGAATTCCTTAATAAGAATCCAAGGAGTGATCGAGTTAAGACATTCCTAGTTAATTATGAAGTATTGTGATATTTAATTTGGTTCAAGACTTTCCTTTCATTAGTGTGATAAGGTCAAGTAGTACGAAACTTTTCAATCATTCACAATTAATCCATTCAAGACATATACTTATTATACTTTCTAATTTCCATTTTACATTTAATTATCAATTGAATCACTTACCTTAGGTGGGTCAAGGGGTGATAATACATGGTACTTTTAATTTTTCAATTCATAGTATAAATAAATCCATTTAATATAGAAAATATTACCCTTAAGGGTTAAACAAAGTCACACCCGAACAATGGATCAAACATGTCAAATACTAAAAACCTAATAATGAAATAACATTCTACATTGGATGGATGAAGTCATGGGAGTAACCACCAATAATTAATCACATATATAAAAAGATCATATCAATACATTTCTATTGATTATAAGCATGGAATATAAATTCTATAAATAGAACCTGATGAATTCGGTGGGCCCAACATGATAAATTCAAAAATCAACTAACTTGGGGGATGAGTTATAAACCACCCACCATAGGCTTGTACGACTCTCCTCCTCCATTATTGAACCTTGATTTATCTCATATCTAAGTATATATTAAAAAAAAGGAAAAATTCTCACACCTTGATAAATTGGTCAAGAGAATGAGAGAAGGGGAAAGGTTCAAACAGACTCAATTACTTATCGTTGTGCATCCAACATGATGAACGGAAGCTCAATCTGATCCTGGATGAAGGAGATATGTCAATCCTTAACTTTGGTCTTAAAAAATTTTCAATTTGAGAGAGAAAAATTTTTATACCATTGGTTCTCAGATTAGGGATCAATGAGGGATCTAATTAGATCATTATAGGAAAAAGGACAATTTACCAAGAAAAATAGCATGTGAATGGTTTGAAAAACCCTTCACATACCATGCATGGTTTGAAAAACCATGTAAAAACATTAATGCACCCCTGATACCCTTTCTAACTCATTAGGAATATATATAGGTACAAAGTAAATATTTAGACCAAAATTTAAAGGATTTATACCTTCCAAGTGTGGAGAAACACTATTGAAAGAAATCAAGGGTAGAGAAACACTATATTCCAACCTTGAAAGAACTCATCCCCAAGTTCACCTTCTAAGGGTGGAGAAAAACAATATGATAACAACTCTATCTATTGGGAATGTACGTCAGCCTCCCATTCCCAAGTATCATCCTGCACGTGGTTGTTCTACCATAACACCCACACTAGATGGACATAGTGCTCTCGAAGATCCTTCATGCTCCGGTAAACAATGAATATTGGATAATACTTAAAGGTAAAATAAAAATCAAAATCAACTTCATTGTGATCAAAATACTGAGACGGATTAACATGATATTAGTGAACCTATGAAACATGGAAGATATTGTGCTAGACATAGTACCTTTGGGGTAGTAGTAACTGATAGGCTACCGGCCTGACTCTATCTAGAATTTAAAATGGCCCTACATAACAAAGAGATAGTGTTACCTACTTTTGTAATAGTCTATTCCCTAGCATGGGTGATACCCAAAGAAAAACATGATCTTTGACCTCGAACTCAAGAGGTCATCGATGGAGATCAACATTATATTTTTTTTCTAGACTGAGAATTAGTCATACTATTTTTGATCATCTGAACCTGCTCTGAAGTCTCCTAAATGAGATGAGTACCTAGTAGGGTTTCCTCACTTTCCTCTAGATAAAGTAGGGGTTAATGGAATGTCCTACTATATAAGGCCTCAAATGGAGACATCTGAATTGTTTCCTTGAAGATGTTATTATAGGAGAACTCAACGAGAGGGATATGTTTTTTTCTAGGAACTGCAAAAATCAAGGACACATGCTCGGATCATATCTTCTAAAACATGTATTGTCTATTCTGATTGTCCATTCATCTGAGAGTGAAAATTTATTATTTAAATAAATTGTGTTCCCATATCCTTTTTAAAACCCTTTAAAGAACTATGAAGTGAAACAATCATCCATATCTAAAACGATAGTACGAGGGACCACATGGAGTCGTATGATCTCACAGACATACAATTTTCCAATCTCATCGACTGAGAAAGTCTCTTGAATAGGAATTAAGTTGGCTACTTTCGTTAGTCTATCAATGACAACCCATATGGTATCGCTACCTCTAGGAGACCTAGGTAATCCATCTACAAATTCCATATAAAATTCTTCCCATTTCCATTTTAGGACTAAAAGTAGTTGTAACAAGCCTACAGGTCTTTGGTGGTCTTCCTTCACTTGCTGGCAAGTGGAACACCTAGTGATAATACCTAATATCTATCATTTCATCCCATACCACTAATACTGGCATCGAATATCTCGATAAATCTTGAATATTCCTAGATGAACTTCCCACTAAGAAGCATGGAACGCTTTCATGGAATGTCTTGTACTAGAAGATGCCCCATACATCCATAAGACCATCACTCGATTCTGGTGGAAAGTTCCTATAGAAACATTGAAGATACCCCATACATCCATAAGACCATCACTCCCCTGGGTCTTTATCACACTAAGGCTTAGAATTCCTCCATTTTCTACATTGATTACACACTTTAGAGCTATAGAAATGGGCACTCTAGTTTTCACTGCCCTGACGAGAAACCTCAACAGAATGCTTCCTACTAACAGAAGAACTACTGGCCAGACATGGTAATAGTCCTATATGACCAGTAATATTGTCATACCTTAGGTTATTCTCAGTGATAATATCCAGATTGACTATCTCAGAAAAAATTTGTAGGAGAAAGACATTGACCTGCATACAGATGGGGTACTGGATCCCATACTCAAAGCGTCTAGAACGCGAAATCTCATCACTAGCTAGAAGTGGGGAAAATCATTACAACTCTGTGAAATTTGATGAGTATTCTATAACTAACATAAAACCCTTCTTGAGATTCATACACTCTCTAGCTTGATCATATCTCAGAACCTAAGGAAAGAACTAATCATTCAAGGTAGTTTTTAAATCAACCCATAACATGCCCTGATGATGACTGGCCTAGAAAGTCACATCCCACCAATGCTTGGACGAATCCTAAAGAATTTATGTGACATGTTTTTCTCTCTAATATGTAGGAATTTAAAGATGCTCAAAGATAGACAGGGTTTCCTCTATCCAAGACTCAGTAGCCTATGGGCCTCCATCCCCAGAGAAAATAGGAGAATTTTGCTGCTTGAACTCACGATTCAGATCATCCATTGTAAGTGAAATCCATGGAGCACCAGAAATGGAATACATCAGATGTAGGAAAATATCATGAACTTGTGAATCAGAGACCAGATTAGGTAAGCAGGTAGTTCCTCGAGTGGAACTCATGGAGGTAAGAGTGGAAGCTCAGGGCCCACCACATCTGGATCATGGTCATCACCACCCTTCTAGCGTATGATATGAGGACGTCATGGAAGAATTGATCTACAAATTCCAAGGACATTCCTTAGAAAAATATTAATAAAAAATATAGAATCACTAGAAGATGTTGAATATAAGAAAAATAATTGCCCAAGGCATACTACCACAACTACCCACTTAGATAGCTAGGTATCAGTAAGTTCTCAAGTATAAGTTTCATTTCATTTTACATTTAATTACCAGGTTCACTCTTTTAACTTTCCTAAAAATGAGAAGGTGGGATAAGGATGTAAAAACAATTAATTTTAGATTTCATGATTCAATTTATAATGGATATCCATTTCTAGTGAATCATTTTCCATACACCTATCACTAGAAATGACACCCATTTATTTATAACATAATGTCTCAGCTCAATAAATTACTCATCTCAACCCATGAGGGTCCATACACCTAATGAATTGAGATATGAAATCACTCAATCAAAAACAAGTATACTACATGCATAAGCTAACTATCACAATATCACTCAATAATCATAGGCATATAAAGTAGGGAAAGACAATGAAATGAACCTATATGGCATGGAAATATGCATGGCATGAAAATCCTAGGTTCCTATAATGATTCATGTAACAATGATCCTTGACCTCATATAATCAGGCCAAGGTTGAAATAAAATCCTCAAATAGAGTAATAATCAACAACACCAAACATCATGTGTGTCACCCAATGTTGAAATAATGTCAACTGTACTAGGAAAAATATAACAACGATTATAATTTTGGGTAACATGGATTTTACTCTGAACATGGGTTCTTAATAACCAAGAAAGGATTATGAACAAGTTCCTAGTGTCCATAATCTCCAATATATTGTCTCTAAATAGTAAATCAAGAAAGTAACCTCCTCTAATAATACTTTATGACATCCTGGACCCAGATTCCTCTTAATGGGTGATCTAAGTCTGGTGTTCCACATAGCATCAAGAGCATATCCCTGAACGCCAGAGGCTACTGACTAGCAGTGAGGGCCCTAGGAATATCTGTGGGGATATTGTGCCCTCATTACCAAAGTGTATCACAATAGATGATTTTAAATAGGGGTAAATAGAGGAATAAATATAAGTAAATAGAATTCACAACAGAAAATAAAAACAACAATAACAATAACTGATACAATAGGAATAACATTCAATAATTGATGATATGTAATGTCACTAGAAAAATAGAAAACATGTATACCAGATAGAAGGCATAACATGTTCCACATATGTATAAATTAAATCATAGACTATCATAAGAATCCCGAGCTCCGACTCGGTCATCTGGTATCAAGATCCAAGCTAAGTAGAAAGAAATCAAGTGTTTTAAGTCATATTCTTCTCTTTGTCCACACCTATAACCATGTAATCTACTCTAGGTACCAAATGGAACCCAAAGAGGTTGTGAAGTAAATATAAGTAGGCCATCACCAAGGGTGTCTATAATATTCAGCCCATGTAATGGAAATGTAACAGTGTGCAAGAATGCATATATAAAGTAAAGCAGTACAATGGAACTAAATACCCTAGTGCCTAATTCATCACTTTGCTGGAGTTCGAACATAACCAGTCTATTAATTGATTATTACTAGTTTATAAATAAGTCACATGTTAACAAATGTGAAGGTTCCAAGATGTAACAAGGAAACCTATAACGATATTTAACAATTAAGTCCCAATGTAATAACCAAGGCGATGTATGCCTCAAGGGTCACCAAATTAGTAGTAACTTTAGCCTGTCATGGTGAAACAGTGTAATAAAAAGAGAATAATCCAAGGAATTCCACAATGACACACCTACCAAGTCCAAGGATTTTATCCAAGGTAAAATAGGGCTATACAATGACTGGGCCTGTTGGGCTATAACCATGGAACATACTTGTCAATGCTGGATACAAGGAGTGTATCCAAGGAATCCTATAATAATATTGAAGGGATACTACATTTTCATACCAATCATCCAATGAATAGAAAAGTATCAGGATCTAGGTGGGTCTCAACCTAAGAAAGTCATATCCTTGAATCAGAATGTAGTTCTAGAGAGCTCAAGAAATTCCTCGATAAGAATCCAAGGCAAACTCGAGTCAAGAAATTCTTGTTTAATTATGAAGTAATGAAATATTTCATTTTATTAAATCCTTTCCTTTCATTTTTGAGATAATTTCAAGTAGTATGAAACCTTTTCATCATTCAAAATTAATCTGTTCAAGTCATATACTTAGTATACCTTCCAATTTCCATTTCACATTTAATTATCAATTGAGGCAATTACCAAAGGTGGTTCAAGTGTTGAGCATATTTGGTACTTTACATTATTCGTTTAATAATATAAATAAATCCATTTCATATAGAAAATCATACCCTTAGAATGGTTGAGCAATTTCACACCTGAACGGTGGCTCAAACATGTCAAATACAATAAACCCAATTATAGCATAACATCCTACATGGGATGGATGAAGTAATGGGTGTATAAAACACCAATTAATCACATATATTTAAATAGAATATTGATAAAATTATAATGATTATAATCATGGAATATAAACTCTATAAATGGCACCTTATGAAATCAGTGGGGCCCGCACAATAAATTCCAAAATCAACGAACTTGAAGAATGAGTTATATACCACCCAACTTAGACTTGTATAACCCTCATACTCTATTATTAGCCCTTGATTTGTCTTAGATCAGAGTTTATCTAAGAAAAAAAGGTAAAATTATCACACTGTGATAAATAGGTTGAGAGAAAGATATGAGGATAAAGGTTCAAACAAACTTAAGTACTTACTGTTGCACATCCAACGTGATGAACAGAAGTGAAATCAGATCCTGAACTAAGGAGATCTTTTAATCCATAGATTTGGCCTTCAAAAAACTCAAATTTGATAGAGAAAAGGTTTAATCTCACTGGTTCTCATATTAGGGGAGAAGGAGGGATCTAATTAGATTGGTAAGGGAAAAAAGAGAAATTTACCTAGGAAAACAACATGTGCATAGTTTTTCCACACGGTTTGAAAACCCATTCCCAAACCATGCATGATTACCTAGGATTATGGGGCACTTTCATGGTTAGGCCTCATGGTTTTGTGAAAATCGTGTGATTTGGATCTTTCCATAAATTTCCATCTGTATGGTTATCCAAATCATGCACCAACCATGAACTAATAGTGCGACATGGTCAGTTTCCCTAAAAAGATGGTTTTTGGGCTTCAGACTTTCCTCGAACACCCCTGAGACAATTTCTAACTCATTTTGAATCCTTATTAGGTTCAAATTAAATATTTTGACAGAAATTTAAAGAATCCCAAGCTCTGAATCAGATATATTCTATCAAGATTCATACTAAACATCAAGAAATCAAATGTGTGAAGCTGTTTGCTTCCCTTTGTCCACACCTTCAACCATTTAATCTACTTTAGGTACTAAATGGTTCTCAGGGAGGGTGTGAGATAAATATCAGTGGTCCACCACCAACAGTGTCTATAACAATAAGCCTATGTAATGGAAATGTAATAATGTGAAAACATGAATATATAAAGTAGTAGAATATTACTAAATACCAAAGTACTTACTTCAACCCTCAGTTGGTGTTTGAACATAACCAGTCCATTAATTTATTATTACTAGTTTATGAATAAGTCACATGTTAACAAATGTCAAGGTTTTGAGATGTAACAAGGCAACCTATAATGATATTTAATAATGAAGTCCTGAGGTAATAACCAAGGCGACGTAGACCTAAAAGGTCACAAACTCAGTAATAAGTGTATCATGACATGGGGAAAGAGTCTAATCCAAAGAGAATATTACAAGTAATTCCACAATGAGATGTATACTAATTTCAAGGATTTCATCCAAGGTAAAATGGGGATAAGAAAATATTGGGCCTGATGGTCTTTAACCATCGCACCTTCATGTCAATACTGGATCCAAAGAGTGTATCCAGGGAATCCTGTAATAATATTGAAGGGATCCTACAGTGTCATACCTGGTATCCAATGAATAGACAAGGATTGGGATCTAGGTGGGTCTCGACCTAAGCAAGATGTATCCTTGAATCAGAATGGGGTTCCCGAGTGCTCAAGGAATTCTCCGATAAGAATCCAAGGTGATTTAGAGTCAGGACATTCCTATTTAATTTTGAAGTTCTGTAATATTTAATTTAGTTCAATCCTTTCCTTTCATTAGCGCGATAAGGTCAAGTAGCATGAAACCTTTTAATCATTCTCAATTAATCTGGTCAAGTCATATACTTAGTATACTTTTCAATTCCAATTTCACATTTAATTATCAATTGAATCACTTACCTTAGGTGGGTCAAGTGTTGAGGATACATGGTAATTTCCATTATGAAATTAAATATATAAATCAATACATTTAATATAGAAAATATTACCCTTATAATGGTCAAGATAAATCACACCTGAACAGTGGATCAAACATGTCAAATACGAAAAACCAAATTATAGCATAACATCCTACATGGGATGGGTGAATCCATGGGAGTAACCACTAAAAATTAATCACATATATGGAGAGAGATTATCCATATAGTTATAATGATTATAAAAATGACATATAAATTCTATAAATGGAACTCGATGAAATTGGTGGACCCCACACGACAAATTCCAGAATCAATGAACTTGAGGGATGAGTTATAGACTTCCCACATTAGGATTGTATGAATCACCTACTTTGGTATTAGCCCTTAATTTGTCTCAGATCTAAGTATATATGATAAAAAAGGGAAAATACTAAAACTTAGTTAACTAGGTCAAGGGAAAGAGAGAAGGAGAAAGGTTCAAACTAACTTGAATACTTATCGTTGCGCGTCTAACATGATGAACAGAAGATTTATCGGATCCCGGATTAACGAGATCTTTCAATACCTAACTTTGGCCATAAAAAATTTCCAATTTTAGATAGAAAAAGGTTAATCCCACTGGTTCTAAGATTAGGGAAGAAGGAGGGATCTAATTAGATCATTAAGAGAAAAAAGTGAAATTTACGCAAAAAAATAGCATGTGCATGGTTTTTCCACACAGTTTGAAAAACCTGGAACATAACGTGCATAGTTACCTAGGTAGATGAGGAAAATACACTATTAGGTTTCATGACTATGCATAAAATGTGTTATTTGGTTCTATACATAAATTTACATCTGTATAGTTATCCAAAATATGCACCACCCGTATGCTAATCGTGCAACATTGATAGTTTTGCCAAAAAATGGGTTCTGGGCTCCGAAATTTCCACTAACACCCCTAAGACCTTTACTAACTCATTAAGAATCCATATTAGGTCTAAAGTAAATATTTAGACCAGAATTTAAAGGCTACATACCTATGTGCAAAACCAAGTTTTTATAGGTAAATGGATATAATTTTGGGAATTTTTATTGAAATGGTTTTAAGATATTGGATATTATATTTGTTTTTGGAATGGAAATATGGAACTCACACTTTATTCCTTTTATTTGTTTGTGTAGTTTTATGGTAATGATGTATGTTTTTTTCCTTATGGATGTGATGGTTAAACCTGAGGTGGAAACAACCTCTAAGTGGATGTTAAGACTTATGGTTAAACCCGAGGTGAACACATACCTTAGGAGGATGGTGGATATTATGGTTAAACCCATGGTATACATGGACCCATGGGGGATACTAAGGACCCAACTATTTGAATATTACCCCCTAGTGACACTTCTTTAGACTATGTATGTGTATGTTACCCCTAGTTAGAAGATGGATTGCATGGTCATCACGACATGCTTAGAGAAACCTCAGTACTAGATGAAGTAGGATGTACTATTCTCGGGGTGAACCCAACCCCTATGAATAGTTTTTTTTACGAATTTCAATTATAAAATGTTACAAATTACCTTTTTGGAATTTTTTACCTTTCATAACCTCTTCACACAGTGTTTATGGACTAGTTATTTTAAATACGACATTGGTAGTGTCCAAATTTGTTGTACTCAGACCCTACATAAGTCTCAATGACACTTGAGTACCCAAGAATAGGATACTTGGTTTCAGGTAATGGTTTGGGTAAGGAGCCTGGTTCTTGATGTTTGATGGGGATTCTAAGATAGAGAGTGTGAGCTGGGATCAGGATAAGACTCAGAACTATTTTGGGGTTTTTTAAAATTTTGTTTTTTTGTAATTTTTTTATGACTTCCTAGCATGTATTGTATAAATTTCATTCATTATAACATGTTTTATTTTGTATATTTTCAATGTTTACCTATATATAAATCCATCAGAATATTTTTTTATGTTTATTATTTCCTTTACTTATGATGTCGATTTATTTTGATATGTAAGTATATTATCTCCACAATAACACATTGCACTCATGATACTAGCTGGAACAATCTAGCATATAGGGAGCCACACCTGAGGTATTGTGGTGTTCTATTTTTTTGTCCAATAGTCAGTGGTACAGGGCGGCAAGATGTTATAAAATCCTATATGTTCTTATTGTGGTATTCACTTGTAAGATGATGAAACCATAAAATTAACTATAATAATATAGTTTTTAGTTCAAACCATCTTATAAATCAGGCATAAAAATTTAGTTATTATAATTAATAATGTGTGGCACACAAAGATCCCTCAATGTATGTTTCGGGTTTCCTATAATGGAGGGAGGCTCACAGTGATCACTTAAAGTCCCATTAGAGTTTTTCAAGTAAATATCCTCAAATTACTTTTATAAGTTTAAATTTATGATTTTTATTAGTGGAGTTTTGTCAATTTTGGGGTTAAGAGATAAACATTAGTCATTATTAGATCTGGTTGTAGAATTTTAAAGATAGTAATTTGGCACTGCCTCTATGGAAATAAATCCATGTTTTGAAAAACAAAATATCCCAACGTGATGAAAATTTTATTTAATTCTTAGGATAATAATGATTATATTAGAAAAATATGTTTTCCTTTAAATAGGGGTTCACAAAATCAGTTGATAGTTTTAGTTAAAAAATGGGTGATTTTAGTTGTTTGATCTTGAAAAGAACATAGAAGTGATTAAAACTAGAGTCTAAAATCAATATCAATAAAAGTGATGGGTTATGATTAGTAATAAAATTATAATTTAATCCTAGTTCTTTGATAAGATGTGTCCTTTTAATTTTAACTAATAAATGAGAGGTTATATAATCATTTCTCCTCACACCCTTGGTTGAATGGTTATGGTGAGGCTAAAATGAAAAGAAATATATCAATAGTATATCCTTCTTCATATGTTTGTGAAATATAATCTATGACAACCAAGAAGTAATCATGTCCTCAATTAATCATAAATACCCCATTGAATTATGTATTTTCCAATCCACTAAAGTCTGTACCTCTACTTTCACACAAAACCCAGCAATCACCAAGAAATTCACCACTCAGATTGGTCGATTGCATCATATATAGACTAAATTGTGTATAGGGAGTTTTTTTATTATTAAAAACTTTAGTAACCAATAATTATAACAAATAAATTTCAATTTAATTATAAAATATAAACTATTATAGAATATTAAAATCAATTAATAGAAGAAATAGATTTATTTATTGATGTTTATAATCTTATTAATTATAACTAAACTACCTCCCACACCATGATCACACGTGATTTTACACCTCCACGTGAGGTATAATAGTAGTGAAAGATATAGAATAAAATATTTTATAATTAAAGAATGCAAAAAATAAAACAAAGAAATCATTACAATAATAGCAGCAGTCCAATATGGACTATTAATCCCCCTTCCTTTGGTCTTTTATTCTTCATATCATATCTTCATTTCTTTATTATTAGACCATTCAAACCCTTATGAGATACTTTCTTCTTTAAATTTTAAAATTTTCCTTCTTCTTCTCAATCTATTCCACGACTCATGGTCGATTCTCCATCAGAATCATCAACTTTTCCCTATTTTTATTGAATTTTCAATCTTCTATTATGTTTGAAATTATTTATTCTAATCCACATGGTTTTATATTATTGGATTGCATAAATATTTAATTGGGTACCATAATATTTAGTTTTTAGAATGGTTTATTTTTAAAAATTCATGTTATTACTCTTCTAAGATTTCCCCTATGCTTCCGCCTAATATCCAAAATTCAAAAAGTATGTGCCTCTTCCAAACTTTATTTTATTCTTATAAATTTGGAGTTTAGTATTCCAAAGTTACCTATGACTCTTTCTAAATTGGGGTTTAATCTTATAAACTATAATTTTACTCTTCTAAAGTCACTAATGACTCTTCTAAAGTTTATCTTTAATCTTTGTAAATAGGTATTTACCCTTATGAAGTGGAATTTCAATCTTCTAAACTCCTATGCTACTCTTTTGAAGTGCATTTTTAATATGATGAATTCCCTTTAGACTCTTCTGAAGTAACACATACTCAAATTTAACCAATATCAAAAGTCAAACTTCTTAACCTTAAAAATATCAACACAACTAAAAATAAAAATTTATATATCCATTTATTCCAAAAAATAAATAAATCAGTTAAATTCATAAATTTTCTATTTTAAAAAATATTCAAAAAAATAATGAATTGAACCTCTAATTCCAATTTTTTTTAGAACACAATTAATTGATAAATATTAGGAAATAAAATGAGGTGAATATTAAAAAAATGTAATGAATTTATTTTACATTTCATAGTGTATAGTGGTGGTGGTGACATGGTAGGGATTCATCACTTGTGTCACATATAGATGGGTAGTGGTTTTTTTATTTCTTTTTTGTTCATTTTGTATAATTTTTCATCTATATAACCTTTTAGTATTTCCATCCTACCCCCTTTTGTATGTATACATAAGGATACCCATTTTTGTTTTTTTATCATTGATATTCAATTTGTTATATGTGGTTGCCATTATTTTTTTGAGATTTATTTATTCCACTACATATTGATTTGAGTTTGTATAGTTCTCTTTTATTTTGGGGTATGAATGTCCAAGTTAGGTGGAGGTCATGTAAAATTATAGGTTCAAACTCTCTTAATTTATTTATTATCATAAAATATTCCCAAAGAGTGTTCTTGATCCCTAGGATCTATTTTCAGACCTATGAGATCTAAAAAGCCCTTCTTGCATTTCTATAGAGTAGTTTGGGTTTCCAGATTAGGGGATGTCTTGGTTGTTTTATGAAATAATTGTATTAGATGCCCTAATTATTTATTTATGAAATTTTGGAAGCCTTGGTAGATGAGATATAGGATCATCAGGAAAATAGGGTATGTTGTGAGTGAGTGTTTATCCAACACTCATTATGAGGATCCTTTATTCACCATGGGATTTTATAAAATTAGAACATTAAAATGTTTTTTAATTTCATTTTTAATTTTGAGGATTTTAGGATGAAAATGGAAAGTAGTGAGGCAATTTTTGGGTTGAACGGGATACATACTATGTGGTAACCATTTGAAACTTACTAGAAGTTGATTTTAGACTTCCCTATAAGGTTATCATATGGTTTAGATAATCATATTGTTAAACCATTCGAGGTGATAATTTTAAAATTTTATGTGTTTATCCTTTTTTAATTTAATTATAATGGTCATTAAAGTTTTTTAAAGAATATTTTTTATTTTAATTTATCTTATTTTATTTTTAAAAAAATATTATTTTCTATTCTTATTTGTTATTATGTTGTGTTGTGCACCTTCAGAGGCCTCTAATAAACCCTCTGGGTGACACTGTAAATAATTTTCCATGATCCAATAACCTGATGGATCAAAATTTTATTGGAGTGGTAGTAATAATATTCTGAGATATGTAATAAAGGGTGGGCCCTATCCAAACTCTATTTTAGGAAGTGGGTTCAAGCTCGGGAGGAGGTAAGGATTGTGATTAATAATTTCTTCACAAAAACCATTTGTCCTTTTAAGGAACCAATGATCATCAAGAGACATAATAATATATAGAGAAGACATAATGTATCTTTGAATTGCTTATGATTATGTGTCCTATAAAGGCAAAAAAAATTCCTTTATTCTTGAATTTCCCAACCAAAAGTGGTGTGAGATGATGGTTCTAGCTAAGAAGTAAAAGAACTTGGAGTGGAAGTAATTCAAGTTCATTTTCACTTGGTGGTTCTACCCATATACCATGGAACTAGATATGTATAAAGAGTTTGTGATCCTTAAATAAGGGGATCATATAGCCATGGAGTATGCTAGTCAATTCAAATAGATCATTCACTTCACTCTTGATATAGTTTTGAATGAATAGTTGAATGCTATGAACTTTGAAATGGTCTTACAGCAAGATATCCAATCTTAATTCTTTTTTATTTAAGCTTAAATATTATTTAAAGGGAGTAGATAGGGCCTTTATAGTGAAAATTAACCAGGTTAGTAGGTTTTGATTTATTAGAGTTGATTTCATGCCTCATGGCAGTGAAATCGACTATTTGTTGATGAATAGAAAGTGGTATAAGGCTAGAAAGGGAAGTGATAGTAGCTCTAGGATACTGCCGAAGTCATCATCATCTAAAACCAGGGGTAGTGAGTCTCCCACTTTTTATTAGTGTAGAAATATTATTCATGATAATTCTTCATCCATAGAGGACTCCAAGGTTTTTCAATCTTATGGGAAGTTAATCCATCTGTAGATATTTTGTAAAGAAATATATGTACCTTAAAGCATTGAAACGTTTTTAGATCTGCGGGAATCCATAGTGAAATAAAATAAATATAAGGTGGAAATGTCTCAGCCTTATGGTCATGGATACAAGAATAGTTAATTTGTAGGAAGATTCATCTTAGGATTGATCTCCATTCCAGTGGTAGAACTGAGGCCCACTCTCATGTAAGAGAGTTTCATATTGTAGTGGAGGTGCTTATGGAGACTGAGATGGGTCCAGTGATGATGATAGGTACTATTCTTATTAATTCTTCTATAAAGACTACTTTATTTGATATAGGTCCCTCTTATTCATGTATATATACTCATATAATCAGATTTTATTTTTCTTAAAATGGATCTTTCTTATTTTATTATCAGAATGGACTAGATGGATACCTTTTAGGCTCACTTCTATTATTATCATTAGAGGATATCCTTCACTACCCCTAATGAAAACTCTCATGTGTTTTAAGGTGAGTGAGGGTCATGTTATAATCAAATGGTACCTCCTCCTCCTATGGTTAGAATATTAATATGTCGGGTATATTTTCTTTATTTACTATGGTGTAAAAGTAAATATTTTTTATTCAATAAGTGAAGTTATTGAGACATGTGGTATCAAAATATAGAATATAAGTTGATCCAGAAAAAATAATAGTTATTATTTATTGGGAAGAACCAAAGAACATATTTGAGATATGAAGTTTCTTAGGTTTAGTAGGATATTAATAGAAATTCATGAAGGATTTATTTAGGAATATGCAACCTATTATTTCTCTCATCGAAAATTAGGTGAAATTTTTATGGAACTCTAAGTTCCAGATATCATTCGATAAATTATAGTGGCATTTGAAATTAAATCTTGTTCTAATTCTTCCTGAGGCCGATCAGGGATATGTCATTTACTATGAAATTTATAATATATTTATGGGGTTCATAATCATGAAATTTTATCATTTGGTAGTGTACAGTTCTTTATAACTCTAACCACATGAGATAAATAACCCAATATATGAAATTTATCTCACATCGATCATGAAAACTCTCAAGTGTTGGTGACTATAACACCCTGACTCTAGCAACCCAGATCTAGTGTTTACATTATTATATTGGTATAAGATACAAAGGATCTCAACCTGAAGGATCGATCTATTTAGTAGCCTTGTAAAACTAGATAGATACATGATTCCCATGTTATATTAGAAATATAAAATACAAATCATGAAAACATTTTTGAATCCTTGATATTATTCCAAATTTCCTTCTTCATGTCATGTAGAAAAGAAAAAAAATAAACAGTGAGATTAGATGCTTAGTAGGAATGAGTATAGTTGAATATATCATGAATCAATAAGTCATAATCAATATGGAAAGGTAAAAACTGAAAACACAATCCATTTAAACAATAACTTGTGTACTAAATGAATCCATGGATAAAATCAAGGAATTAATTTCAGGGAAAATAATAACTCAATTCCCAATGAGTTAAATGATTAATATTTGATATCATGATTTTATACATCATGTTATATATATCATAAAATCCTTGTGACAATATAGTTTAATCTATGGGTAGGTATACACTAGATACCCATTTAATGCTAGATTACTGATTTGTTGCATGAGACGTATCGACGCATTAAGGGGATATCTATAATTGGGTCCCACCAATCACTACATGTCCAATGAATTCCTCATATATTTAATGATCAATTAATTTATTAAATTATATTACTTATTAACAAATATTTATATTGAGTAAATAATACGAATTTATCAAGACTTTCCCTGGTCAATTAAATAAATTTCCAAGAAAAGAACCATATGTATAAATGATATATAGTTTATGAAATAATAATATATATGATAAAAATAATATTTATATTTAAGAAAAATTTAATTTCCAATGACCATGAGAAAGTGAAAAGTTCAAGAGAAAGTTAATGTTCACAAAATTAACCATGATATGAGAAATGAATATTCAAAAACTAGCTAATATAGTAAAATCAATTATCTAAAATAATTAAATAAAATAGATTTAAAATATTTTAAATAGTTTTTCATAAATATTTTACTTCTCAAAATCATTTAAATATTTTATAAGAAGCTAAAGATCATAAAACTGTTATGATGGTGGGAAAGTCTGTTAATGTTATATACATTAAAAAGAAAATATTTCTTTTGTAATTTTTATAAAAAAGGTTGAAATGAAACTATTGAGGAAAACATTATAAAAATTCCTTTAAAACCTTTTAAATTTTAAGGATAACTTAGAATATACTTAATAAATTATTTGGGTAATAAAAAGAACTTTTTTTAAAAAAAATACGGTCATGGAAAAAAATCTACCCAACCAAAAAGAGAAATAAGATTATATTTTCTTCTAAAAATTTATCTTTAAAGAATAAATTTAATTGAAAAAATATTATTAATTCATAAATATATATTAATTTTAAATAACTCAAATGGGTATTATATACACCACATAAAAATAAATAGGTTCATAATATCAAATATGTCTCATTGAAGTGGAAAATGAGACAAAATCCATTACCTGAGGATGTATATTCATTATATTCCGGAATAATAAAGTTATATTAATAATTTAATTTATTTATAAACTTTTTAATGTTTATTATTATTTTTAATTTATTTATTACCATGTTATATTTAATTAAATAATCAATTAAGTTCATGTTGGATGTTTTGATGATATCTCAGTCATATGTCCCAAATGAATTCAATAGGTTGGATATGGTAAATAAGGTAATTATTCTATAATTTCTAGAATAATAATCATGGAATAATTATCATTTTTATACATCAATCATACTTTTAAAAAAAACCATTTTCATATGATTATGAAAAATTAATTATGTTATAATCATGGAGATGTTAGGCTATACATACACATGAGTAACGTTTCCATTTTTCAATGATCATTTTGGAAATAAGGTAAGTATTATTTTATATTTAGAAAAATATAATAATATCATAAATACCTTATTAATTTTTAAATATACTTATATATATCATCTATGTGATGTGGTGATGAAGAATGAATCACATCACTTCATAGAGGTGGTTGTGCACATTTATACACGAACAATGATATCATTTTTTAGTGAATGAAAATTTAAGAAAATAGATGATATATTAAATATAAATATTGATAAATATGTCATTAATATCACACAAATATATATATACATACATACATATATATATATATAATCAATCATTATAATCATCTATGAGAGGTGGTGATGGAAAATGAATTACATCAGTTCGTGAGGCGATAGTCTACTGTACACATAAATGATGGTTATATTTTCCATTTGATGAAGGAGAATATGAATATAGGTTATTCAATTAACATAATAAAATATAATAATATTTCAGATATTAATTTATTATATCATTATTTTTGAATAATATTTGAATGAGTTACAATAAGAAATAAAGTGAAAACGCCTGATTATGAACTATACCTCCTCTTCATACAACCACTTTAGGTTTACACCAAAATCCTTCCTAAGAGGGTTTAATTATAAAACAAATCATATAAGATGTGGGTAGGGATGTAATAAAGTCATTTGGGTAGTTATTTTCAAAACCATAATGTTTTTGAAGTGTGAATAAAAAGTAGAGGAGGTGACCTTTTATAATATAGGGGAGGGGAACTCTTGGGAGTTCTTAAAGTATTAAATTAATATAAATTAATTTTCATTTTATAATGGATACAAATTGATAATATTTTATGTTAATATATATATTATTTTAAATCACCTCATCCAAATATAATTGGAAAATTTTTGGTGATATCTTTCACCCTTATCTTTTGGTCTTAACATATCTTAACCCTTTTTGACAATTACTGTGGTATTAAAGTTTTTTCTCTTTAGGGGAAAAGTAAGTTAGTATAAAATGAAAAGTGAATATAAATTGAACATGGTTGATATTATCAACCATATACCATTTACTTGTCCGAAAATAATATTTTTAGGAATTCTATATCATTTAATAAAACATTATTTATTATAAAATATCATTATTGTCTATTTTGACATTATTCATTTAACTTGAATTAAAAAATATGAAGGAAAATATAATTTAAATATAAATAATTAACATAGTGAAAATATTTTATAATAATCTATAAAAAATTTTGAACACAAAAATTCATTAAAATATATTACCATTAATATTTTTAAAATCATTTATTTTATTTTCTTTTTAATTAAATAAATAATGTGTCGGTGTTGTGTAAGAATTTATGGTAATTAATTCATTACTGAAAATTATAAATAAATTACCATCATGAAAATAATTTCCTTATTCTCAAAATAATCATTAACATTCATTCAAAACTTATTGTTTCCCTTTTTAAACACATAAGAGATATTTAAAAGAAAGAGGGTGACATTTTTCCTTTTTTCTTTACCAAAAATAAAATATAGGCCACTTTCATAGAGAAGTGTCCCATAAATAAATAGATTAATACACAGACCAAGGTGATAAGGGTCAAAATAAATTCATTAAATAATATTTAATATGAAAATGGTGACCTTAACACATGGTTTTAACCTATGTTGAACCTATTTATACTTTTACTATGATGATAATTTTTTACTATTTTTACTATTTATTATGACAAAAAATTAATTTTATCTTTTTAAATTATTTTAATTTTTTTTTTCTAAATATGGAATCTATTTTACTAAATTCATATTATAAGTATCCCTCAAAACATGAAAAAAACAATTTTTTGAAAAAAACTGCTTTTTAAGTCTAAAAGTATTTTTATACCAATATAATGTAAAATGTTGACTCAGATGTAATTAAATATACTATTTATAAATAAATTATACATATAATAATTTAAGACCAAATTCAAAATATTATTTTTCTTTTTTATGAAAATAAATTATAGTTTTACAAAAATCAATATTTTCACCATTTACTGAAAAATCAATATTTTCTGAAAAACAAAAAAAATCACCCTAAGTTACTTTTTACATGAAAATTTCAAAAATTAAGTTCATTTTTTATAATTAAATTTATAAAATTGGGAGAAATTAATTATATTATTTTCTCACAAAAAGTAATAAAAGGCATTTGTGAAGAAAATGTATTTTTTGAAGAATAAAATGACTTCAAATTTAATTGAGTGTTTATTTCCAAATAATTAATAGATTAATTTTTATTTAATATTAACTTAATATATATTTCATAACAAGGTTATTCATGTTCATACCATCCAATTCAATAGATAACTTATAACTAACATATTTAAATAATAATATTTAGTGGTTCATTTAAGCTCAATGTTGCATGTTGTATATATCATCAAACATATAGTTATTTTAAAATTTCATGATATTTTATTGAAACTATAATTTTGGTTAAATATTCATAATTTACTCTAACTATAATATTTTAGGTTATATCTTCTCTCAAACATATTTGAATCTCAGGAAAAGGTGGTGGTTAGGGTACCTTCAAACATTCGACTTTGACATTACCTACATGAAATGAAATGGAATGTGGTCATTGGAACAATCAGTTGGAAGTTACCTTACCAATATTTAAGTGGGTCTAGTGATGAGTGATTCATCATGGTTCTCCTTAATTAGATTCATTTGGAAGTAAGGGAGGAAAAGTAGGATGTGTTTCTTACTAGAATTCATTTGAAGCCTTCTCTTCTACAACTCATTCACCAAGAGAACCGGGGTGATGGGGAATGCTAGTGGATTAGGAGGATTATAAATAGTGGGGATAACACTGGAGAGTGGAATTTATATTCCAAGGGTATTATTTCCTTTAAGATAAGTTATGATGTTCCCTTATCTATGAGGAAGGTTGCGATGTGGGATTGTCATCACTCTTAGTGAGTCATCCACCATGGTACCACTAAGATTTATTATGATATGAAGCACTGATATTGGTTTCCAGAAATTAGATGTGACATATTGGATTTTATGTCACAATGCTAAACATTTCAGTAGGTAAAATACAATCACTATAAGCCCTGTAATTTATTATAGCCTCTTATAGTTTCTACCTAGAATTGGGTTGAGATATCTATTTACTTTATCATTTGGTTTCCTCATATGCATCAGGGTAAGAATTTCATATGGTTCATGATCAAGTAGTTAACTAGATCAGTTAATTTTATTGAGATCAAGGATTTTAAGAAGGTAAAATGATATTTGTAATCTTTTCATGTAGTATATTGTGAGGTTTCACAGGGTTCCATCTACTGTCATTTTTAATAGGGACCCTCAATTTTTTCTGGGTTTTAGAAAATCCTTTAGGAGGTGATGGAACCTAGGTAAATATGGGTATAGACCTCCATCCATATACAGACAACCAGATGGAGCGAGACATCTAGATTTTGTATGATATTCTTCATCCCTGTATCTTAGACTTTATATTTTCATAGTATATCCATTTGGAATTGGACAAGTTATCCTATAATAATAGTTACCAATCTTCTATGAGAATTTATACTTTCAAAGCCTTGTATAGTGGTCCATTTTGGTCTACCCTATGTTGGGATGGTATTGGTGAATTTTCTCCTATGGGGTTGAGTATCATCCATCATATGATGACATTTAGACTAACTAGTAGTGATTAATGATCGATTAGAGTCACCATAAGTCTCATGCAGACCATCGGTGTCATCCTTTGGAATTTTCAGCTTGTGAGTAGGTGTTCTTAAAGGTTTCACCCTAGTTAGGTCACTAAATTCAAAGTATGTTAGGAAAGATTTATTTAGGTGTTTGTGACCTTTATATATCATTTAAAGGATTAAAAAAAATTCTATTATCAGTTCAATTAAGTCATAAGTTGATGTAAATCCATGATGTGTTTAACATCTCTTTATTAAAGAAGTATAATATGAACCCCTCCCATGTATTAAAATGGGGATATCTTGAGTTGGAAACTGGCATCTTGGTGATTAAAAATCTGATTTTTATTGTTAAATCATGGGTCAAAGTGATTCATGGGAATTATATATCATTTTCCTAAATGTTCTGGTAACACAAAAGTGATTCCCATGAGACTTGGGAGCAGGAATCTATTGTGAGAGATAAATTACATCAAATTTTTCATCAATTATCTTTGATATGACATTCTAGGGGTGTAAAGGTATATGGTGTGGATAACTACCACACCAATGTTGTAATTTTCAGTTATATATTGTTTTTTATCAGTTATTTTTTTATTCCTTTAATTTTAGGAATTTCCTTTTGAAATTTTGGAAAGCAATAGTGGATAGTGACAGGCATATGGTTGATTCATTATTAGATCTAAATATTCTTCAAGCATGAAAAATTCAAATTTTTTTATCTGTGATGATTCACATAGTTGGTTCATAGTTTTTCTAACCATGTGGCCAAATGGTGAAAATTTCCAAAGTTGACCTATTACACCTTTATGATTATTGTATGGTTTGGAAAACCAGGAATCCCAACCAGGTAATCTACCTAAATATTAAAAAAATGAAATTACTAAACTAAAATAACTTATTTTATACCCTAAACCTTCTCATTTATCTCCATCTTGAACCTAGGTACCTCCCTTTACCATGAATGTCCTTACCCCTTCATTGGATCGATTGTTTTTGTGATATTTCACCTGTATTCCTCATGGAACCCCCTTGTCAATGGTTCTTTCTTATTTCTTTGGTTCTCTAAATAATTTTACATTATATTTATCACATCCCTAGAGATATAGAGGCCTTGGGTATTCTCTATCTGAATTTACTGGTATTTGTTTTGGTACTCAGGGCTTTGTCTTGCTTCAGTAGGGTAACCTCTCTTCATTGATTGTAAATTTTCACTATTGAAAACTGGTTAAGGTAAGTGCTTTCGTAAGTTACATTTCTTGATAAACCTTAAGTTCTTTTTTAATAATTAAAAGGTTCTTCAGTTATTTTAAATCATTCTATAGTACGTCACTGATTAATTATATGTTATATGGGTGTTTTGATAAAATTCTATATGATTTTTGGAAATGAAATGTTTTAAAAAAGATGTTGTTTATATTCAAATGGAGGATACCCATGTGGTTTTTGGTGAAATGACCCTTTTGTAGTGGAAAATTATTTTTCATGATGAAATGGTGAATCTTTTGAAGAGTATGTCACTATGGAACCCTAGATACTTTTGTAGGAGGAGGAAGAGGATAGAATGTTTAGGTATGACACACCCTAACTAGAATTGTTTTTACATTGTAACATTAACAAAACAATCATATGACCTTGATAGTGTTCCATATTCAAGGGTATACCCTTCTTGTTAGGTATTGATCATTGATCTCCATAGTAGTGTACATGTAATTTATTATGATTCCTTGATCACTAATATGGTGTGAGGATCATAGTGTTCCCTTAGGCTTAGAAACCTTAGGTCTTTCCCATGGTGCTTGTTTGAAAATATCAATTCACAATCCATTTTTTTCCAAGTTTAAAATGTTAGAAATCTTATTCTTTATTCTGGTTTCTAAATTATTAAAATCTTATTTTCATATGTTTTACTTTAAAACATGCAAGCATGGATTTATCTAAAAAATATTTCTTATAAAATACTTTCTCTAATCCTATTAGGATAGTTTTTATCATTCCATGCACACACCTAATGGGTGTATATACACCTTGTTTTAGAACATTTCAGTAAATGTAAGGAACCATTTGGTGGATGTGGGTATTCTTGATACCATAACACAATGATTGTGATGAAATGGTAGGTATTGATCCCTTGTGTCATATAGATATGGGTTGTGACCTTTTTAGTTTTTAGTTTATTTTGTATACTTTTAAATTTTTATTGACTCTTAGGCTTTCCATATCTTCCTTTTTATATATACATTAGGATACCTCTTTTTGGTTATGTTATTGTTGATGTTCATATTGTTATATTTGGTTTCCATTATTATTTTAATATTTATTGGTGACATTTCGTGTTGATTTTATTTTTTAGTCCTCTTATATTTGGGAGAATGAATTGCCAAGTTATGATGAGTTCATTTCAGGTTCTAGGTTAAAACCCACTTAATGGGTTTATTTGGTGAATTTTTTCCAAATATTGTTCTTGATTCCTAGCAACTAGTTTCCAAACCATGAGTATAAAGAATTACATTTGATCGTTTCTAAGAAAATGATCTAATTTTGGGGTTAGGGTTAGCCTAATCTTGTTCGTGATATCGAATGTTCTCCCTCAATATATGGGGTGGATCTTCTACCACACATCCCTATTAATACCCAATTTCCATAATACAGGAGGGATTGTAATTCTTATAGAATCAATGCATCTATAAAAGTATATTTTAGATGTTGTTAAGGTGTAAAAAATCATTCTAATGGAGTTTAGAAAGGTTAGTGCACCTTTTTTATCTCTAATGAAAATAAACCTAAAGAAGTGGAAGATTTTATGAAAGAGATTAATACTTTAATCTAATCATTTAAAGGTCAAACATTTTACTCAAAAAAGGCACTCAAGCTAATGGACCTCAAATCATGTAGTGGTGAAGATTTTGATGATGAGGGGGGTGATGATAAGGATCCTATAGAAGAAAGGGATATGATTGAAGAGGAATTGGATAGCCAGATCTCTCCCTATGATGTTTTAAAATTCATTCCCATTTTCACCTAAAAATTTGTAATAGATGTCATGATTAATTTATTCTCTATAATGTATAGGAGTCTAAGGGATATTTTTTTTACTATCATATCTCAATAATATTTAGTTGTAGGATTATTGATTAACCCAAGTTCTTATTCAAGTTGTAGGGTTAAAGAAGAACTGTTTTCTTATTTAATGGAACCACTCTAACCATGGTTTATATCTCTATTAGGGTGTTTTTAGTGTCTCCACTAGTGATTCCTACCAATTATATTTCTTCAGAAGAAACTGACAGGTAGTAGAAGGTGAGGTTATTGGAGCTCTATCTTCTCTTGAGGCTGACATGTAATTTTTATGTCTATATATTTCTCTTCTAAGAGCATTTTTTAGCATAATATTAATTCCCTTGATTATTCAACCATTTTTTCTTTCTTCATCAGTTTGGGGATGTTCGATATCCACGAATACATGACTTATTCACACCAAGAAATGACATTCACTAAAATGTTAATTGGTGAATCCTAAGAGTGGAAATAGATAAATATTAACATCAATGTTTCAAAAAAAATATTTGGATGATTCAGGATCAATGTATGACCTCATAGGTGTTGAAAATTTAGATAAACATCTTGAATTAGAGGTTGTTTCATTCATTCTGTATCAATAAGCCAGTGTCTTATCATGACACTTTTACTTATCTTATCAGTTATACTTATTAAAGTTGTTTTCTATATGTGTGGTTCTTCAAGATATCATTAAGTTGGTGTTTGAATAATAGATTCCTTATGAGCCTATATATCTACTAGATGGTTTAGTGATCTCATAGGTGGATCCAGTGTCCCAAATTCCTATTCAGTGACCATATTGAGAAGACTCTTATGTTCCACCTTCTGATTGAGTTACAATAATATAAAATTTCAATGCCCATGTTATTGAGGTGAGTATCCAAATATCCAATTATTTGATCTTAATTTTGGATTACTACCTTATATATTTTGGATATCAATTTCTATATCCCTACACCAGGCCATTTAAACCTAGGGGTCACTACTTTAGTGTATAATTTAACAAAAATCATAGGGTCGCAACTAGTTTAATGTCAACTCACTAGGGAGATATTTCATTACAACCCTTTGTAAGACATTTTTCTCTAGATATTATGTCATTAACCATTAAGGACTCTGACAAAAACTCATATTATACCTCACATGAACAAGGGATGCGGACATGAGTATATAGAATCAATTAGATGTTAGTTCATGAGTCCCCCCTAAGTGATCTTAGTGGCCAATTACATCACCTTCAACACATGTTCACCACTCTAGGTTATATAATGTATGACTAACCTATAATCCATGTATGTGTGATGGGGTTGATTGTCACCATAGAGAAAGTGGTAGAACTCTAGTTGATGTACTCAACCATAGAATCTATAGCTAATTCCAGGAATATCATGATCTTGATACTTCATGAAGCCTCTCAACATGAAATGGTGGTAGTGAAGAGAAAACATAAAATCATGGAAGAAATAGATTTAGTATACTAGCTTTATCAAGAACTAGCTACCACTGAAAAGTGGTAGAGGGGTAGAAAATTAAAGTTGAGTAATCTAAAAAGGTATGAATGGATGTTTTCATAAGGGTAGAGGTATTGAGACTTGACGAAGAATCAAAAGCTACAACATTATCTAAGTTGTTTCAAACCATAAATGAATCAGAGAAAGCAATGAACTAACTTTGGGAAACCATCCACCACACCTTTTAATAGTATTTAAATTCATCATTCCTCTTGTATATGGTTTGAGTGAAACTCCAGATTGGGGATTTCAACTCCTTTTTGTATAATAATTCTTTATATATCAAAAAAATATAAATTTATTTATTATTCCAGCTACGTAGTCCATAAATTTATTATAATATATGAAACTCAAAAATATTAATATCATAATTAGTGAATCCATATAAAAATGGTTGGAAATGGATTGACTAAATCATAATTTCTAAACATTTGAATCAATAATGAAATATAAAAATCATTACCTTTTGAATTGACCAGGATATCATGTACCACTCAAAAGGGGGGTTGAATTAGCGATACTCTTTTACACTTTTCTTTTCAAACATTAACCTATATTACTTGTTAGTGTCCATTATACTCAAATAATATATCTCACCTTTACCCGAATGAATCATAAATTAAAATCAATTCATTGAACACAAGGGTTTTATACATTTCACCCCTAATGAGGGAAACTACGTTATTTCTATGTATAGGTCATTTCCAATACATATATTTCCTACTAATATAAAAAAATGATTACAAGTGGTTTTTTAAATTATCATCCGCAACCCACTATTTTTTTACAACTAGTCTCTTGATGGAATATTATAACAGTTCCCACCAGTTGATTATAAAAATCTTTCAACACAGTGAATAAGATCTTAAAATGAACTTCAATATCTCACTACATCACCATATGAGATATTATTCTTCAACGTTAATGACTTCAAATTCTATTATATAATCAGAAGCACTATAATCGCATTGTCCTTATTCTCATTCCACCCTTGATATATATAAAATTTTCTTCTTCTTGAATATTGTATTGGTTTATCTTCACACATATATCTTACCTATTTTTTATATTCTAGATGTTTAGCACATAGTAGTATTGGGAATCACCTTTAATTTGGTTTGATACATAGAAATATGAAAAATATTCATCCATAATCTTTCTTTTATTCTAATATTTTTATTCATTACTATCTATATCTATTATCAGGGAAACTTTTATTTAATCTTCCTCAATAACTATTTTCACTTGAATATCCATATTCGTAAGAAAATATTTAGTAATCTCATTTTCGTATGAAGGAGTATCTCAGAACATTTCTTCTTTAGGTTTTTCTATAGTTGTATCATGGAATATCTAGTATTGTCATATGAAAATTCATCAACTCATGTATGCATTAAGACTAACATCCATGGATTAACATCATGAAGTTAATCTCTCCCATGACATCTTCATCATTATGTACCATCTAAAATAGTAGATCTAACATTGTATTTTTATTTATTCTAAGACTTATCTATGGTATTATATTCATCTTCATTATATGGAGATCATATTCTCTAATATTCATCTTTAATCATAGCCTAATCATTATCTTATTATATTTTTAATTTGAGAGAATAGTAAAACATCATCATGTTTATGAGCATATAATTTAGTATTATATAAGATTATCATATTCTAACAATCCCAGTAACCTCATATTTTCCAAAACATTATACCCTTACATACCTCCTTTGAGTATATTTATGTATGGGTCAGGTTACCTTTATGTATTATAGTGTACCTTATGAATTTACTGGTTTTTAATTCAACTTATTGAGTTACCTTTATACATGAAACATTTGACCTTTATGTATCTCAAGGTGTCATGGGTACTTTGTTACATTTATTATTGTGAATACTCTTCCATAAATATTTCTAATTTTATATAATGGTTTTGACTTAGACACATTTTCATTATCCACGTCATCAGTGACCATTACATAAGGTTTTATTACCTTTATATATTGTATAAGGTTTTATAATTTCATATATTTAACGTATTATCAATGGAAAGACTCTTATATATACTCAAGTTTACTCTTATTCATTAAATTCACCTTAAATTATTTAGTCTACACATTCTGAATGACTCTTATGTACATAACACTTATCCAATTTTCTTCAATATTATTCATTTCAAAATTTCTCCATAACTACTTCAGAACCTTCTATAGACTTTCTCCAACCACCCATTATATCTCAAAAGTATTATAAATCATTTAAAAACATTATCAATATATTATAATAATCTTTAATCATAGTTGAAAAAAATAAAACACTTCAAAAATTCTATTTTTTTCATCAATCTCCACATATGGATTTGTTATAAATGTTAACTACTTACACAAATAATCATCAAATCACAAATTTTATCAATGAGAAATATCATAACCCCACACTGATGTATATAATAATGTTTTGTGATAATTCCATCCCTTTGTAATAAGAATTTTTTTGATAAGTGATATTAATGCTCTCCCACTCAATCCATGCATTCATTTCTTCCTATATTCTTAAAAAACAAATTTAAATTCAAATTAAGGTAACAAGAGTTATGGGTCATTACAATAATTCCTTAAGTGGGTATAAAGGGGTTGATATTCATGTTTATCCTTAACAATTCAAATATATCCTTTAGAATATTTTTTTGATGATATTAGTAAATAGATATTTTGTTGAGATATAATCTAACTTCACATATCCATTTTTAACACCCTGATATTTTATATTACATTTCCCTTTAAATAAATTTTAAGTGTTTGATAGATTTCATGACATACAACATTGAGCATAAAACAAAATATGATATGTTATAACCAAGTAATTAAATTGATGAGTATAAATAGGATTAACCACATTATAAAAGGTATATATAAATATTTTACATAATTTAAATTTATTAATTTATACATAACAAATAAGTTCTAAATTTTCAAAAAAAGTCATTTTTCTTTAAAAATGTTTTTTCTTAAAATATGGGGTTTCTTGCATTTTTTTCATAGAAATTTTAATTAATTTATACCATTTTTTTAAATTTTATTTGATAAAAACTAAATCATTTTTTAAATCATAATATCAAAATTATCTTAGGGTATTTTTTTTTTATTTTTCTAGAATGATTTATCTTTTAGTAAATAGTGGAAAACTCAATTTTCTATAAAACTACCATTTATTTTAATTGAAAATCCCAATTATGATTTGAATTTGATATTAAATTTACAAAAGACTCATTTATATAAAAATATTATAATTAATTTCATAATAATCATCTTTGAAATTTATTTTTATATAAGTTTATTTTTTGGGATTTAAAACCTATTTTTCTAAAAACTATTTTACTTATGTTTTACACATTTATATTAAAACTAGTTTATACCAATTATAGTAATTTAATTTGATTAATTGGAATTTGTTTTTTGGTTTATAAATACAAATTTATCCTAGGATGAATTTTGGATATTTTTCTGAAGAAGTTAATTTTTTTGTGAATGGTAAGAAAAATACAGTTTTTATGAAAAAAGACATCTTTTACGATATTTCCAAGACATAAATATGACATAAAAATTTATGAAGCATATGGAATGAATCATTAATGATAATATGATACAAATATCTTACAAAAATAATTCAAAACATATATATTAGAATTTATTTCATGTTAAACATGAAAATTATTTTCAGTGTCGACGTAGTGCTTGCGCAACACTGAAAAAGTCAAAATTTTCATCCTAAAGATAATATTTGAAAATTAATAAATATTTTATAAAAATTTTTAAATAATATTTTTTTTAAATAATTATTTTTACTGACATTTATTAATTTTGGAGTTATGTAATAAGACACCTATCTAAATGATTATGTAGTACTTGCACAAGGCGAGAAAAGTCAAAATAACATATCAAATAAGTTAATCATGAAATATATGTGAGTAAATATACATATTTAATGTAAAAAATACTAATTATTAATAGAAATAAATTATTATTATGTTAAATTTTTACTTTTTATTTTTAAAATTAGTATAATTGTATAAAATGTTTACGTCGAAAAGTACATCGTTTAGGAAAACAGAAGAAAAATTAAGTTAATGATTTTTCAAATATTAAAAATGATAATATTAATATGATTTTAAATATTGAATTAATTTTATAGATATTTATAAATGATAAGGGTTAAATTAAGTAAATTTATTTGAAATTAGTGTCAGTCATAATATTTTCAAAATCAAGATAAGATGATAACAACAATAATGATTATGAGTGTATTTTATGTTAAATAATATATTATTAAATGATTTAAAAATCATAAAAATATTGAAATAGGATAAGGTGGATGGTATATAGTCAAAAATTTAATCTATTTACCATTTTGAGCCAATTTTTACCTTCTAAGTAAACTTATAACCCTTTAGTATAAAAACGTTGTTACCGTGGTTAATGTTAAAATTGGTTGATGAAGATGTTAAAAAAAATATAAGGTTTGAAAAGATTAATAACCATGTCAAAATTTTATTAGTTTAAGTTCTTTCAACCTTACCCTATATTATAATTGAAATTTTTTCTACTTTTTTCACTTTCACATGGAAATAATTTTTTATATTTAAATATTTTACTAATTCCAAGTGTGGAATTTCTTTCACAATAAAATCACACCACCCCTCTTATTTTCTACACACTAAATTGAGAATTTCAGCCTAAAAACCATACCAAAACATATTATTATCATCATTATAAAATTTTTATAGGGTTTTTTCTCTTCAAAATACCTTACCTAGGGTCCTTGATAACAGATCCAAATTAGGTTTCTCGAAGAAAATATAATCATCATAACTAATCTATTTAATTTTACCTATTCTTTTACCTCATTAAATTATTTCATAAAAATTATAATATAATAACACCAGTATATAAAATATAATAAGATGTTTTTATTTTGATTTCATAACCAGTTTTTACCTTCTTTCCAATAAATGGGAAAATGAATTTTTTCTCCTGCGTACATGTAGGCCACCAAATCCATGTAGAAATATCGTTCATTTTCCATAACCAACATTCATGTTTAGTTATTATAATGGATTTAATTTTTATATATGATATTTATGAATTTTTTTTTATTATTTTATTGTAATATATTATCTACCTTCTTACCTTCCCATCCACTGGAAAACATAATGGCACTCGTGCATACGTATGGACTACCACCTCCACAAAGCTATGCGGTTCATTTTTCATTTATGATTTACATGGATAGTAATAAGTAAATAATTAATAAATATATATAATGTTAATGAAATAATAAATATTATATAAAGATGAATTATAATTTTTCTTTCTTTCATTCCATCTATTGAAAAAGTAAAAACATCACATGTGTGTACGTACGGACTATCATCTCCAAAAAGTGATTTAATTTACTTTTCATCACCTCTTTATATGGTTTATTATAAAAAAATATAATAAAAAAATATGTTATTTATTTCATGATTATTATTTTTTATATGATTAATCCATGGACAAGGATCAAGGATACAAACCAATAAACATAAAAATTTATGAAAAATGGATTAGTTTTCACCTAAATGTCCATTTTAAGGAATAATTGATAATAAAAGGGTTATTTGATATTATGTAGGAATAGTAAATAGTAATTTATGAATTAATATGGTTCTATAATATTTTTATAATAAATATATATTTATTATTCTAGTGTTTTAAATGCAAACGAAGCAAGATGAGACTTGGGTTAAGGATTTCTCATCTCCCTTTTGTTTCTATGAGACATATTTTATATTCACCACTTATTTAATTCATGTATTGTATATGTTACCCATTTTTTCTTTTATATCATTAATAAATTTATATTAATTATATTTAATGTCTCATTTGAATTTATTTATTTCATTGGTTTTATGATTCAAAATTTACAAAATCGGTAAGGGTTTACATTAAAATATCATTTCTTTTTAGGAGTGTCTATATTAAAATTACATTGAGGTAAATTATATAGATATTATCATTTAAAAAACATAAATTTTATTTTCATATTATTATTCTTTTAATTTTTATTTATTATTATAATTTTTCTCTCTTTTGGTAATTAAAATTATTTATAAAAATTCTTTAAACAAAAATTGACCATATTTCCTCTATAGTCGATGAAAATTTTATTCCATGTACATAGTCATCAAAATTTTATTATATAAGTAATTAAATTTAATATAAATAATTTAAAATATTCATTTTAAATTCCTTGTACATTAATTACAAAGTTTTAAAAAGTAATATTTCTAAATGTTTTCCAAACATGTTATTTTTTACTTTTTACAGAAATGTTCAAGGAATGTTATATTTTAACATATATGAAATAACAGGTTTTCCCGTCATCATGACTATTCTATTCATTTAATATTAATTTAAAATTTTCCTTCGTTATTTTCAAAAAAAAATATTTTCTCAATATTATATTTATATTTAGTTAAAATTTTATCAAAAGAATTGATATTTTCTCACGTTTTTAGATAAAGATTTGAATGATATTAAAAATTTATTTTTTATCTATATCAACATACATTAAAGATTATTATGCTTAATTGGGGATATTATCTTATGATATCATATACGTTATTTCTCTATATGGATTATTATGATTATGATTTAAAGATGATTCAATTAAACCTAATTCTTTTCCAAGGGTTAATTAAGTTATGTTGAATCATTTATAAAACTTGTTTATTTTTCATTATTTATTCAATGATGATGTGGTGAAATGTTTTTGAAACTCTTTTAAATTCCATGTGTTATGAAATAATTATATTATTAATGTTTCATAATCTTGTGGCACACATATGTATGGTTTTAATTATGTTATGGGTGGGCCTATAATTATATAGCTCTCCAATGAATTGTGTGAAGATGGAGATCTCATGAGATAATAAGGACTGGAATGGAGAGTGAAGTTAGTTCAGTAAGGGACTCTTACCACTATAATAATCTTGGGATTGAACCTTGATTAAGGAAATTATGGAATGGGCAATGAACCAAATCCACTTTGATAGTCTTAGAAGTGATCCTTCATAAAAAAATGATTTCATTTCTTATGTGTATGACCCTAAATGGCCCAAAGGCCTTTTTTTTATTTTATTATAGATAATCCCCCTTTTAAGGGTTGAAGGGGAACCTGTACATGACCCGTAGGCCCAAGGCACAAGGCTCGACATGACCTGTAATAAATGACCCGAAGGCCGAGAGGCATACCATGCCCAATACAAAAACCTATGTATTATTATAATGAATTGTTCTTAGGTCTCATTATGGATTATTGATGATTCCATACTCTTATTACTTATGTATTTTTTTATGAAAAATCCTTATTACATGATTCATGATTAAAGATAGTTGATATATTGTGTATGACTTTTATAAGTTATGATAATGTTATTATACATGTATGCTTATATTTTGGACATTTATGATCATTGATTGATATCTCATATGTTTTTCCATATTAGAATCTAAGTTCAACATTTGCTATGTTTCATTTCCCTAGGTTTTGAATAAATTTTATGAGTAGGTTATATCAAAGAATTATAATATGTGAGAATAACTCTGTGAGATATTTTTATGATATTTCATGAAACAATAGGATTATGTATCCAGTTTCCAAAGGCACTAAACTTTTACAGTTCTGGAGTATGTATTATCATGATATTTATATAATATTCATCTAAGATTATGAAATTTTTATATATGATATGATTGGGTCACCTCAATTGGTATCATAGTAGGGTTTAGTTATTTTTTTAATTTTTTATTAGATAAATTTGGTTAAAACCATGGGGATAAGTCAACGTATTGGATAATATCTTAAAGTTTTGGTAATGTTGAGATTTAGTCTTTTTCATAAAAAAAATAAATCCCTACATGGATACTGGAAAGTGGGTGAAATTTAGGTATAGATATACCTAGGGGTAACAATAGTTAAAGGGGTGGATTGGGTATTAACTCAATCATCACTGATGTACGATGATTAGACATAGGACTAAACACTAGTCTAGACACTCCTGGGGGGATATTCTTATGTTATATCACATTTTCTTTATGAATCATTATGAAAATTTTGAATAGATGATGACTATGAATGGACAAGGTTAAAGATAAGGTGTCATAGATTAAAAAGAATGAATCATGATTTATAAATCCTATGAATCATTTCAAATAATTATAAAGTTTATCAATCTAATTAATTTTTCTCACACTTTGATTTTTTCTTTTATTCAATGTTTAGAACCTGAAAGATTCATGTAAATGCTAAATGAGATAGATAATAGAATGATTTTCCTCATGGGAAACCAAATGAAATGGACTATGGAATGTGAAACCTTATGATTATGCTTAATCATATATCTCATCTTATGACTAAAAATATCAGCAAGGGTGAGTTTCATAACATATCCAATACAAGAAAAATGGTGTTTGATGGTATTTTAGTTATTGAAGACCATAAAGGGAAGAAGATTTAGCTCCCTACATGTTAGTTATGTGGAAAGAATAACCCATGGAAATTTCTCAAAAGGAATATGAAGATGTTTTATATGTGTAAAATAAGGGAATATATCATGTAATTTGTAAGGAAAATGAATATTTTTATGGATAGAAATTAAGTTCATCATAAGGTTCCATTTATAGTTCAATATCCTATTTAACTGGAACTTGGAAATTATCTGAGTCAATGACCTAATCCAAGAGGTAACTCCTAGACTAAATAATAGACCATGTTATCCCGATTTTTTAAGTGGATTAAATGAAGTGTTTGTTTTTTTGTCTTAGATAATTATTTTTTATAAATGTTTTATCAATGATATTTTGGTTATAATAACTATAAAACATCTTAGGATTGTTCTGCATTAGTTTTTCTTTATATATTTTCAATAATTTGTGGAATAATATTGATAATCTAATAAATTGATTTAGTAGTAAGGTGATATTATTGTAAAACATATGATTTAGAGATATATAACCCTTAATATATTCTAGATTTTGAGATAATAATGTTTATTTGGGTAAGTAAATGGGTGATATTGCTAAGTTAAATTTTATAGTTTGTGTAGAAATAATTTTTGGAAGAATATATTATTTTATTGTAGATTTATAGTGATTCATTATATTTATGGAATTAATTGTCATATTTTAGGAGTACATGATTATGGTATATACATTTTAGGTATATTAACTTATGATCGATTTATATTATTTGGAGATAATAATTAAGTTAATCATGGAAGAATATGTGATATAATTATTCCAATATTTGGGATTCAATTTTGGCTTTGAATATTTTTAATATTTTTATGTTTTGTTATACTTTGATTTTATTATATATATTGATGATATTTGTTTATGAATATTTTCTCATATTGGATAACTTGTGCTAACAATTTTTTTTTGGTAAAAATATAAAGACAGGAGGAATGAATTTTCATTATTTTATGGATTTTATAATTCATTAAAAGTCAATTTTAGTGATTCAAGCCTGAAAAAAATTCCACATGGTTATTTACCATATAAATTATGAGATGAATAAGAGGTGAAAAACTATTCAAATAATAATAAAAGGATGAAATTATTCTTATGTTATGGAAATAAATCAAGTATCTTATCTCGTATTCTCAACATGGATGGTAAATGTTTTCTTCAACTCAAGTAAGAGGAAGATAAATGTATAGAGTCTTATGTGAAATTTTTCTCTCATCTATAGAGGTATTTTTTGGAAGCTCGTGATCCTTATAATGATATATACTTGGTTTTAGAAATACTTAATTAGGAAATAATAAATTTCCTAGTAGTGACATAGAAATTGGTCATCATGATAGAATCTACATCAGATTTTATTACTATGTCATGATTAATTAATTCTAGTAAGTTATAATTAAAATTGTGAGGGTGCAATTTATTTAAGGAGGTAGAATGTAACACCCTGAGATTTTAGATTAGATTTCTCTTTAAATAAATTATAAGTATCTTGTTAGACATGAAACACCGAGTTTAGAAAAAACTATGATATATTCTAACCAAGTTATTAAATTGACTGGTATAAATAGGATTAACCACCTTATGAAAATATATATAATTTATTTACATAATTAAAATTTTTTGATTCCTGCATAATAAATAAGTACTCAATTTTGAGTAAGGTCATTTTATTCTTCAAAAAATGTTTTCTTGACATATAGTTTTTATTGCATCCTTTTCATGGAAATTATAATTAATCTATCAAATTTTAAGGATTTTTTTTATAAAAAGGATATAATGTTTAAAATCATCATTTAAAATTATCTTAGAGTGAAATTTTTTGATATTTCTAAAAATATTGATTTTTCTATAAAGAGTGAGAAATACCAAGTTTTGTGGAACTAATATTTATTTTCATTGAAAAGTACCATTATGATTTTAATTTTATATTAAATTAAAATAAGAAACATTTTGCTATAAATAATATTATTAATTATATATGAATCAACTTTATACTCAATTTCGGTATAAGATCATTTTTGGGCATAAAAATACATTTTTTTAAAAACTATTTTTGTTATGAATTGCACGTTTATATTAAACATAATTTCTTCCAATTATTAGAATTTAATTTTATGAAATGGAGTTAATTTATGGATTGATAAATTAATATTTATCTTAGGTTAAATTTTTTATATTTTTTTGAATAAATTAAATATTTGGTGAATATTAAAAAAATACAATTTTAATAAATATGGTATCTTTTATGATAATTAAAAGACATAAATATGATATAAAATTATAGGAAACTTATGGAAAGACTCATGTATGATAATATAAAACAAATATAAAATAAAAATAATTCAAATATATATATATATATTATAATTTATTTCATGATAAATATGAAAATCATTTTCAATGATGACGCAGCATTTGCACGACACTGGAAAAGTCAAATTATGAGTTCTAAAGATAATATTTTGGAAGTAAGAAGTATTTTTTCAGGTTTATTAATTAATTTTTGTTTATTAATGATATAGACCAATATTTATTAATTTTGGAGTAATAAAACATGAAACTTATCCAAATTCATGTGCAAGGTGAGAAAATTCAAAATAACATATTAAATAAGTTGACACGACATATATGTGAGTAAATATACATATTTAATGAAACTAAATATTAATGGTTAATTAAAGTAAATTATTATTATTTTAATTATTTATTTAAAAATTTTAAAATTATTATAATTTCCTGAAACATTAATGATGTGATAATACACCATTTAGGAAAACATAAGAAAAATTAAGTAAATGATTTTAGAAAAATTAAAAATGATAATATTTAGATGATTTTAGATATTTCATTTTATTAGATATTATTAAGGATAAGGGATATTCTAAGTGGTTATATTTGTATTTTTTTCAGATGATTTTAAATTCAAGATAAGATGATAACATTTAAAATGACTTTAAGTGTATTTTACGTTAAATAATATAAAATTAAATGATTTAAAAATCATAAAAAAAACTTAAAATATGAAAAATATGATGGGATATTTTATAAAATGGTACCCCTTTACCATTTTTAGCTAATTTTCTCCTTAAAATTAAATTTATAACCCTTTAGTATTGAAGAAGTTGATTCCACAATTATTGTTAAAATTGGTTAATAAAGAGGTTAAACCAAAATATATGGTTTAAAATTTTATATAAACTTGTAAATATTTTATTATAAGATACTTTAACCTTAACCTATCTTATATTTGAAATTTTTTCCACTTGGTTCCACTTTAACATGAAAAATAATTTATTATATTAAAATATTTTATGTAATTCCATGTGTGTTCTTTCCTTCACTATAAAAGGATGTCGCCACTTCTATCTTACTCACACCACCTTGAGAATTTAATCTCAAAAAAACCATAAATATATCTTCTAAAATTATTTATAAAAGTTATAGAGGTTTTTTCTCTTCAAAATATCATCCCTAGGGTCCTTATGATTAGATCCAAAGGAGGTTTCTCAATGAGGAGGTAATCATCTTAATCGATCTATTTCATTTTACAAATTATTTTACCTCAGTAAAATATTAAATAAACATTATAACATAATATAATAAGAATATAACATATAATAGGATTTTATTATGTTTATTTAATAACCATTTTCTACATTCTTTATATCAAATAGGAAATTAAAGTATCGCTTGTGCGTACATGTGGACTATAACCTCCGCATTGCGATACACTTCATTTTCCATCACCATTTTTTTGTTGGTTATTATTATATATTTAATGTTTATATATGATATTTATAAAATAATTATGATTTTTTAATTATAATATCTTATCGACCTTCTTACCTTATCATATTTTGGAAAACAATAACGCTTCTCATATGTATGTGTGGACTATCACCTTCACAAAGTGATGTGATTCATTATTCATTTAAACTATAAATGAATGTTAATAATGATATATTTAATTAATATATATTATTTTAATGGTATAATAATAATTCTATAAAGGTTCATTATAATTTATCTTTATTTTTTCCCTTAATCAAAAAGTGAAAACATCACTTGTGTGTACGTATGGAAAATCATCTCCGTGAAGTTTTGTAATTAAATTTTAATCACCAATTAATATGAATGATTATAAAAGAGTATATAATGAATAAATATGATAATTTTATAATCATTAATATTTTTTTATATGAATAATATATTAACAAGGTGAAAGTACTAGAACCATTAAACCAAAACATGCATGGAAAACAGACCGTTTTTCACCTTAATGTACATTTTAAGGAATAATTGAAAAAAAGGTTAATTGTAAATTTAAAAGTAATGCTACATAGTAATTTATGAATTAATATGGTTTTTTATTAGTTTTATAATAAATTAATATTTTTTATATAGGTATTCTAAACACATATGAAGCAGGATGAGACTTAAGGTAAAGATTTTTCTTCTCAATTTTGTTTCTATGAGACATATATTATATTCCCCACTTGTTTCATTAATGTGGTGTATATTCTAACATTTTGATATGTTATATCACGAATTACTTTATATTCATGTTATTTAAAGTCTCATTTGAAGTTATTTATTTCATAGTGGTTATTATTCAAAAGTTACAAAAGCGGTAAGGTTTTATATTACAATCTCATATTTTAAGGACCGTCTATGCTAAATTTATATTGAGGGAAATTATATGAATATTATAATTTAAACTCAATATTTTATTATATTAATTTTATTCCATGAATTTTTATGTTTTAGTACCTATTTTCTCTCTTTGGTGCTTAAAATTATGATGAAAATATTTTTAAATAAAATTTGACCTTATTCCCTCTTTGGTCGATAAAATTTTATTCCATGTTCATAATCTTGAAGATTGTTTTATAAAAGTTATAACCTATAATTGAAATGTTTTAAAATGTTCATTTTCACTACCATTTAATTTTTTTACAAATTATTAAAAATTAATATTTCTAAAGTTTTATGAACATGTTGTTTTTTACTTTTTACAAAAAATTTAAAGGAATGTTTTCTTTCAACAAATATGACAATAAAATATTTTCCCACTGTCTTGAACATTATTTTATTTGAATGTTAATTTCAAGTTTCCCTTGGTTATTTTCAAAGAAAATGATTTTAAAAATATTCAGGGATTTTTTGGTTAAAATTTTATTAAAATAAAATTATATTTCTCAAGTTTTCAAATAAAGGATTGAATGATCTTTTAAAATTATTTTTCATCTATGTCAATGTACTTTATAGATTGATAGGATTTTTTGGGGATATGATCATATAAAACTATCAACATTATTTATCTGGATAGATTATGATGATTATTATTTGAGGATAATTCGGTGAAACTTGTTTCTTTCCCATAGGTTAACCAATTTATTATAAAACCTTTATGAAAAAAATTTCTCTTCTATAGGTTATGCTATGATGAAATAATGAAATGTTTATGAAAAACATTTCATTTTAATTGGTTATGAAATGATAAATGTCTTATAATCTTATGGCACACATATGGAGGGTTTTGTTATGTAATGAGTGGGCTCAGAATTATATATCCTAACAATGGATTAGGTAAATTTGGATATTTCATGAGATAATAAGAACATGAATGGGGACTGAATGTGTTTTAATAAGGGATTATTTCCACTATGATAGTCTTGAGATTAAACATTGAATAAAAATAATGGTATGGGGAGGGAACCCAATCCACTATTATAGTCATAACCGTGAGCCTTAACTAATGAAATGTTTTTTTATACTTTTGTGTATGCCAAAAAACTATGTCTTATGATTATGACATGTTCTCAGGGCTCATGATTTATTATTAATGATTTTTCACTCTTAGGAATTATTTATTTTATTATGATGAAGCCTTATTCCATGATTAATTATTAAAGATATTTTTATGATTGGGTATGACTTTTTTAATTTATGATCATTTCATTGTACCATTATTCTTATATTATTCTTATTTGTGATCACTGTTTAATATCTCTTATGTTTAACCTCTCATAGAATATGAGATCAGCCTTTCTTATATTTCCTTTCCCCAATTTATGTTGAATTATTTTATGTAGTTTATTTCTAAAAAGTATACTATTTGAGAAGCAATTTTTGGGATATTTTGAAGATATTTCATGAAATAATATTATTATGTATCTAGTCTCAAAACACACTAAAATATTGTGATTATAGGGTGTTTATTATTATGGGATGTATTAAATATTAATATAAAATGATGTAATATTTAAGTATGACATGATTTCATTCCCTCACCATTAACCACTTCATACTTCAAGAAATGATATATGTTATCAAAATTTTTGGTTCTACTGTGTTAAAATAGATTATTGGATAGATAATTTTCACTTTTATCTCAGGAAATTATCAAGGGATTATGAAATTTCACCTTCAAGTATCCTATTTTTTATTTCATTCATAGTATCTATTTACAAAATTTTTTATCATCCACATACTCTTCCTATATAATTATTAAATTAACCATGTTATACTTCTTTTATTGTAATATAATAGAGATTTCTCTTAAATACAATCTACCATTTGTTATTTATTTTCAATCATCACAATCTTTAGCTCAGTCAGTATTAGTGTATGAAAATAGATTTATCTTCTAACCTCTTCTTTATAGCATCCCAAATCTCAAAGTTCCTTTGATATTTCTAAGAACTTTGTTCTCTATTGACATGTGTGATTATTTTGGATCACTCTGATATCTAGTATAAAAAGTTACTACATAAATAATATCATGCATAGATTTAGTATGATAAATCAAGCATACAATTAAATTTTTTTTCTCACTATAATTCACACCTTTTCTTACTTTATATTTTCTTAGCCTCACCCCAACTTCCATAGGTTCAGATACCTAATTTTAGTTTTCCATTAAAAATTTCTTCATCAATTCCTTGAAATATTTCTTATGTGATGGAAAAATGAAATATTATTTCAATATACATTCAATCTCATGAATAAACACATTTTTCCCAACATTGAAATTAAAAAATTCCTCTTCAATTGCATTATAAATTATTCACAAGAATAAACTTTGTATCCTATAATAAATTACATCATCAATATATATAATTATAATAAGTATACATGCCCTCATTTCCTTCACATAAATGTTGTTATGAACTTTCAATTTTGTGAATTTTATGTTCCTTAGACAACTATCAAGTTTTGAATACTAGGATATAGGGGATTTTTTTCCATATATATATTTCTTCACTTTACACACCATCATACCATATATTTCAAAAACAAATACTTTAGGTTTCTCAATTTAAACTTCTTCTTCAATATCATTATTTAAAATTATAGAATTCATATCCATTTGATAAATCTTGTAATTCATGTGAGTTTTGAAAACCATTAAATTTATTGTGGCTTCAATCCTTAAAATGGAATAAAAATTATCTTCAAAGTTAACTCTTTCGACATGAGAGTATCCTTTTCACACAATTCTATCTTTATTTCTTAACACCTCACCCTTGTCATAGAGTTTATTTCTTGAGACTCACTTGGTTCAAGTAACATTTTTTTCTCCAGGATTGTAAAATATATCCCAAGGTAAATTATCATCAGTATATTAATTATCTTCATTCATATAATTTATACACTCCTTGTACTCAATATCCTCAGTAACTATTTGTGGAACAACCTATGAAATGAGAGCTTCTTGATTTTCAATTCTCATTTTCCTTATTGTCTATACTAAAGCCTCCTGATTTAAAATAATGTTTTTTGGTTATATTTGCTTATTTATGCTCATATGTTTCAATTTACCATTTCTAGTAGAACTATAATCATCATACTTGATCTAGTATAAGTTAATATCAGTATTTTTTAGTTTATTTCAATCTCATTTTTCATTGAATTTTCTAAAAATCTGAATGTTATTCACTTATATATTTTCCAAAATAAGCTTCACTGTCCTCACCAAGATTTGATTTACTATAAAAAATCTTCACATAATAACATTAAAAAATCTTGTGTGACCTTTTTTTCAACACTTATTACCTATTCTATTTGATAAGTATCCCATTAACACTCCTCCCTTATATTTTTTATCAAAAATTTTCAGATTTTATTTTTTTATATTTATTAAACATGGACTTCTAAAATCTATAAAGTAATTAATTGTGGGTTTATTTTTATTTCACATATCATAAGAGTTCATTATTGATTCAGGTATCAAAAAACATATAAAATTAATATGTATAGTTATGCATAACACTTCCCTCCGGAAGAATTTTGAAATTTTGTGTTTGGTAAGAATAATTCTTTCCATTTCAATTAAGATTTTTCTACCCCTTTATTCAACCCCAATCTATTGAGGAGTATAAGGATCACTTTATTGATTTTTAATTCCATGATTTTCAATATAAAATTCAAAATCATTACAAGTGAACACCCTTTTATTATCATTTTTTAACATCATGATATTGACTCCCAAATCACCCCCAATCTATCATCTAAATATTTTGAACATGTCCACTATATCTAACTCGTGATTCAAGAATTTTTCATTTTCTATTTGGGTGAAATAATCAATAAATATAGAAAATTATAGATCTCCTACAGTGTATTTTTTTCTCATAATCCCACATAAATTAGAATGAATAAATTTAAGTGTACAATTAAATATAATTTTCAATATTTTGTGAGTTCCATGAATAATCTTACCCTTTTGAAATGTTATAAAGATAACATCTCTTTATCTCATTGGTGGTGGTAAGTCTCACACCATGTCTTTATTTGATATTTTACTAAAAAATATTTGATCAATATTTCTAAGTCTATTATGACACAACTTATTAACATAATTAGAACTCAGATAATAAGAGTTTCTTGGATATATAATTGCAATAATTTACCACAAGTTTTTTGAATTTGGTGATAATTCTTATATATATATAACACTTGATGATATATGAGTTTTTATGGAATATAAATTCATTCCAAAAATCATATAGTTACATTACACTCAATAAGTTATTTTTTACTATCAAAAAACAAAAAAACTTGGGATTTTGGTTTATAAGCTTCAATTTCAATCATGCCAACATCTCTGACTTTTAAGAAGATATCGTTACCAAATGAAAATTTTAATCCTTCATGATCTTCAATGTTATAAAAGAGTTTTGTATCATATTTAACATGATAATAAAAAAAATATCCATTATCCATCGCTGACCATTATTTCCATATTTCAGAGAAACTTTTATGATAAGTGACATTTCATCCTTCCTTTCTTAAATTACCTTTACTTTTTCAACATAAGTATTCTTCCATGAAGTAGTGGTCATGAATTATACATAATAATTAACTTTTTGGTCACATCATCCAAAAATTTACTCCAGACACACAAAATTGATTTGGTTTTTCATACTTTTTATACTTCAGTTCACAACTTTCTTGCTTCTAATATTCTTAGAGTTTCTTCCTTTATTATCATTGTTTCTCCTCCATTAATCTTACCTACTAAAAGTTAGTGAAACATTATTCCAAAATGAATATTCATTGTTCTTAAATACTCCATATCACCTGTAAGATCCCAAAATTCATGGAGGTTTGTACTTATTTAAATTTTGGTTTTAAAAAACTTATATTTGGTTAATGGAATGTTTACCAGGTGTATGAGGAGGCTTGGTGGTGTTACGGGGATTCTAGATATAAAAAAGGAGAAAAATTTGGACATCTAGTTCATATTGGATGGTTGTAATAGGGTTAATAGTAACCATGTGCTCAAACCATGCTAGCCAAAAGGAGGGGTTCACAGTTAAGTAAACCATGTAAGGGGGAAGTCCAAACCGTGTGTCTTTAAACAGAACCATTTCGCATAGTTGGCATATGTTTTTTCAAACCATTCAGGATCCCTAGGTAATCATGCGATATAGACCCCTCTTGGAAAACTTTTGGTGCATATTTTGGAAAAATGTGAGGCCAAAAATTTCACCCCATTAAAATTGGGATTTTACTATTTTCCCCTCTCATTATTTTAAGTGTTTTGCCTGATTTTCTTCACCATTCTTCTCCCAAAATCCCTAGTAATGAATCAAAGTGTCCAAATATTCCCATGGTTTGATCTCCTTCAATCATAGTCTGTTTATAGTGTTTTTGGATGCAGATTGAAGATCCATGTTAGTCTAATAGTCCTCTTTCTTCTCTTTTTTGGAATAGGGCTTGTGGTTTTGTTCTTCTTCTTCCCGATCCCTAAAACCCTCTTTTTCCAGAAGATTGTAGGTTAGGTCATAAAAGGGTGATTTAATCTAAATATAAGGATGTGGTTAAGCATGCGTCCATTTTTTTTAATCGAGGTAGGTGGTCTGAAAGTTATATATCATAGTATTGAGGTTGATTTGTGCATGTGTGGTTGTGTTGTTGCTTCTCTATTGTTTTATGAATTTATTATTTTAGTTATATTTGGTAAAATTATTGTCTAAATGATTAATTGAACATCTCATGATCCCCATGTAATGAATTGAGATTTATTATACCAATTGAAGGCCACCCATGGGGTGTGCCAATATTCTCGAACATGGAAAATTATAATGTTAATCATTACATTGATTTATGTTAAGATAGATACCATGATAAATATGTTTATATGGGTGGTTTAGTTATAAATATTCACTAGTGGAAGTTCTCTCTAGTAATTGTAATTGACAAAAGGGGTTGTTTGGTATGATATGAAAAGGATAAATGAAATAAATTTAATGCGACAAATGGATTATGAGTTTGTAATTGAAATGAATAAATAGGTTATAGAATGTGAATTGATGAATATGTTAAATGGTATTATGTATGTGAATTGTTGAATATTATAATGGTTTAAGGCTTGAAGCTGATTTATATGTTTAATAATTTTGAAATGTGAATTTTATGTGTATTGATTATTTATAGTTTGTGATATGGTATATGTGGTAAATGGATAAATAAGAATGTGCACATGGCTTGGTAGTTGTGGGGTATTAGACTTGAGGATCTTTTCCTATGGGTTGGGTTAGACTGAGGATCTAAACCCCACCCCTACAATTCATTGGTTAGGAAATGGGGTTGACCTCTATTCCCCTAACAGTTGAATTTGATGAGACTATATAGTCTTAGGATCTATGGTATGTGTATTGTATTTTTTGTGAAATTTTTATCCCTAGTGAGATATAGAACTTGACATAATCACTTATACATAATAATGGAATAGTTTAGGTGATAGTGTAAATGATGTGAATACCTAACCCATGGAACAAAGGATGAAAATTGTTAAAGTGAATAATGTTATCTAATGGCACCTAGGTTATATTTTGTTACCTTGTATTTTATTTAGTACTTAAATACACAATATATTTAGACTGGATATTTTTTAGAAACCATTGGGGGTGGACTACTAATTTGTACTCACACCCTTCTTGGGCCACTATTGTGTACTCGAGTAGATTTCATTATTACAGGTTAGAAAAAGGGAAAGTGAAATATGCTAGGGAGTTGATTGGGGCATGGGATGTGCAAGGATAATGGTTCCAGACTTGGAGTTAGGACCTATTTTGGGGATTCTTCCATTGGTCTTAATTTTTGGTATTTCTCACTTTTTACATTGTTAGTGTGACATGGTATATTTAGTGTCTGGTTATGGGTTGTACCCTGTTTTGGGAAATGGTTGTTAATGCATATTTTTTTGTTATTGTATATTTTTTCATTAATTTCCCACTATTATCTATTGTGGATTACTTTGATAAAGAGGGTATAGTTTCCCCATGTGTTCTTTTAAACCATCTTTACTAGTCGTAAGCCTCTAGAATATGGGGAGGTGCACCTAAGTTCATGTGGAGACCCGACCTGGGGGACCATCTTAGTGGATTATGGGTTAGGGATGATAAATAGTGGTATCTTAGAGGTTCTTTTATATGATATTATTATTTATGGATGGTATATGGGAGATTAGGATGTGTTAGGTCTTGAAAATGGGGTCATTCTTGGGAGTAGCAAACCCTTGTATGGGTGAAATCCAAGTTCCCATGGTGGGATTGCTGTTATTGGTATGTATTATTACATTTGAATGATATTTCACCATTGGGTGATGCATTTGTTTTGTGATATGACTATTCTATGATATTTTTCTCATGGCTATAATGGAATGAGATTGTGCATTCATGCATAATTTTAGCCACCTAGGTAAATAGGTGATATGGATCATGGTAGGAACACATGGGTAAGATGTGTGAGACATGAGAGATAAAATTCATTTCATTTTATTTGAAACTTTAAAGAAGGTGGTGTATAATAAAGATAATGAAAATGGGTAAATATAAGTATATGTGAATGAATGGTTAAAAAATAGTACTTAATGAAGAACCATAAATGGTTTTAAATCTTATTATGATAAAATGGAAAGATACAGAGGTTCCTAAAAGAGATAGATTTATGTTTTCAGAGTGAAAATGGTAGAATTGGTGTTTAATGAAAAGAATTGTGGGTGTGTGAGTTAGTTTACCCCATATTGACCAATACCCACAGTAGGGATGGCTAGGTCAGTGATAGGGATGCATTTATATTCATTGGAATATTGTATGCATCATGAGTTGTTTATGGATTGTAGAGGTACTTATTTTATGAAAACTATGGAAGTTTTATATTAAGTGTTTTGAGATGTGTATTTGGAATTGTAAAAAAATGCCATCATGATGCGAGTTTCCAGTTGGGAGACATGATGATATCGTCAAGAATTATCCCACATAGATGGGGAAATAAATCCTAGTGGTTCAGAGTAACATAGGAGAGGATTAGTTATGTGATAACTTTGCTCGTTTTATGCATATGATGAAATGGGACCCAGGGCAGGTATTACCAAGTATGTTTGATCTGATCTGAGAGTTTCAATTTTATCACACCCAATTTTTTTTCCAAATTGGGTGGACCTAAGGCATCATAGTTCTGTATGGAGTCCATCCAGACGTTTTTGGATCATTTGGATACTCACCCTGAAAGGAGAGTCAAGTTGGCAACTTATATATTATGAGGACCGGTGAAGCAATGGTGGGATATTCTGGTTCAGACACAGTATGATAATGGTATTATATGGAAGGGATTTTAGAATAATTTTATGGGACAATTCTATCCAGATACCTTGAGATGAGGGAAGGTTTTGGAGTTTATTAAGTTGACCTAGGAGACTATACCATTTATGGATTATTTTGTATACTTCACTGACATGCAATGATTTTTCAAAGCATTGGAAGGGGAAGAGGATACCATGGTGAGAAGATTTTAGTACAGAAATAGACATGAGATCAAGTCCTAGGTTAATATATTTCATTTAAATATGTTTGTATCAGTAGTGGATCATTCCCTTATTTATGAGGGTAACTTGAGGGAAGCCTCTAGTGGTGGACATATGGTCCCAGTTGGATGATCCAGTAGTGTGAATTTTGAGGGTAGAAAGTATCTCTATGATATTCTTCACTAGGTCGGTGGTGTGCATGGCAGTCATAAGAGAGGACTAGTCTCGCAGGGTGGTGGCTAGGTGTTTTTATATTAGTGTGGCAGGACAGGGCACATCAGTGGCCAGTTCCCCCGACCACCAGTTGAGTGTTGAGCATGAAAAAGACTGGGGAATGTGAAGAGGTTATGTAGGATCCCTTTATAGATAGGCACTGATTGAGGATTGAGGCTGATGTTGAGTGTAGTTAGGGGGTCGATTACACCATATCAGGTAGGTAGTTGGATCATTACTAGTTGTACTGGTCGAGTTGGTGGACGTGGTACTTTGGGGGTGAGAGCACCCATATTAGTAGGGTAGTACAACGCTAAGAACATAGACCGAATCCTAGAGTAGAGGGACAGGTCATCTTCACACACTTTAGTTATCACATGGAGGTGGTGACACTAGGCCATCGATAGTATGAGGTATGATTCCTATAGCTTCCATGCTTTCTAAGGTTTTATTTTATACAGGTGCCTCACATTATTTTATATCTACTGATTTTGTGAGTGTGTTAGGCATAGTGGTGTAACATATATGTGGGGTTATGTCAACAAACACACTATTAGGGGTTCAAGCATAAAATATCCAGAAATGTAAGGGGTGTTCCCTTGAGGTTGGTGGGTACCATTTTCTTTAGTAATTGTTTGTACTAGAGATTTCAAGATTTGATCTCATTTTGTTGATTTATTGGTTAGTGTTATACCATTACCATATTGATTATTACTATCATAGGGTAACATTCGTGTCCTCAGAGGGTAATACCTATGTATACTGTGGGGAATGGGATAACTAGGTAGGTCATACAGGGCTAGTCAGTTAGTAGTTGGGTGAACTTATATCCCAAGTGGCATGTCTTATGCTTGATAATGTGGGAGTAAAGTAGACTATATTTCCTCCTATTATGGATTAGTTCATGATTTTTTTCTAGATGAATTATTGGGATTGACACCCGATAGGGATGTTGATTTTAGGATAGATTTGTTTTTAAGTAAGAAACAGTTTCTATTCCACCATATAGAATGACACCATCATAACTCTAGGAACATAAGGATCAGCTAGAGGAACTAGAGAATAGGGGGTTTATTCACCCTGAGTACATCACCTTGGGGATATCTAGTGTTTTTTTCAAGAAATTTGATGGGTCTCTATGGCTATGTGTCGATTATAGGGAACTAAATCAGATGTTGGTTAATAACTGATACCCCCTTCCTCAAATTAATGATCTCTTTGAACATCTGAGAGGTAATTTAGTGTTTTAAATGTTTCATCTAAGATCAGAGTATCATTACATAAGGGTGAGACGTTCTAATATATCATGGACTACCTTTAGGAGAAGGCATGGGTTATATGAGTTTTTTGTCATATTTTTTTTGGTTTAATAATGTGCCGACAGTGGTTATGGATATGATGAATCAAATCTTTCACCCAAACCTAGAATAGTTTTTGGATGTCTTTATGGATTACATCTTGGTTTAGTCAAATACTCATGATGATTATGCCAAAAACCTTGACATAATCATGAGTACACTAAGAGAGAATAAAATATTTTCAAAGCTATATTAATTCAATTTCTTGATTGATAGGATTCATTTCCTAGGTCATATCATCTCTGATGAAGGTGTGTCAATGGGCCTGAATAAAGTACAGGGAGTTGTGTCTTGAGAGAAACCTGATAATGTTTCTAATATACGATGTTTTATGGGCATATAATTCTATTATTAAAGGTTCATCAAAGACTTATCCCATTTGTATGCACCACTTTTTAGGATTAACTAAAAATTTAATGGAGTTTTAATGGTATGAGGCATGTGATAATACCTTTAAGGAGTTAAAGAAGTGGATGACTACTACACCGGTTTTGATTCTTCTCAATCGGGGTATATAGTATAACTTATTTTTTGATGCATCTGGGGTTGGGTTTGGGTAATTTTTGATGAAAAATGATCTGTTTATGGTGTACGTGTCTTGTAATTTGAGGCATAATGAATGAAATTTACCTATGCATGATCTTTAATTGGACGTTGTGTTTTACTACATAAAGTTTTGGTGGAATTACTTGTTGGGATAAAGGTTTACTATATATATTGATCATAAAAGCCTTAATTTTATCTTCTCCCAATGTGATTTGAATATTTGATAGTGAATATGGGTTTAATACATGTAGTCCATTGACTTTGAGCTGGTTTACACACTAAGAAAGGGAAATAGTGTTTAATATTCCTTGAGTGAAAAGACTCAAAATCAGTAAGTTCAGTAATACAAATAAAAGTGTTGGATGATGGTATTTTTTGTAGAAATGAATCTAGAGGTTCAGGATGGGAAATGCCAGATGACACTGTCATCCTTGGCAGTTGAGTCCACATTTTTAAGTCGGATCAAGGAGAGGTAGTATGAAGATCTGGAGTTTTTGGAATTGAGGTAATGTCCTGAATGTGGGGAGACACATTTTTATTGAATGGTTGGTGATTATGAGATATTTTATGTTCATGGTTGTGTTATAGTGACTACATGCATGCAGGAAGAATTGATGCATGAATTCCATGCATCGAAGAGGGTAGTGCATCTTGGTTTCACCAAAATTTATCATGATCTTCATAGGAAATATCGGTGGCCATTAGTGAATAAGTAATTTTTAGTTTTTTAGATGAAATTATATACCTATTAGTGGGTTAATTTCGATCATTAGCGGTCAGGTGGTTTGTTACAACCTTTTCCCATTTCAGAATGGAAGTGGGATGATGTGACTGTAGATTTTGTTGTGAGTCTTCCAAGGGTTACATAATGGAATTATGTGATCTAGGTAGTTGTGGATTAGTTGACCAAGGTACCACATTTCCTACTAATTTGGGAGACCTTCACTATTGATTAGTTGATTGATTTGTATGTTCAGGAGATAGTAAGGTTTCATGGGGTGCTACGAATGATAGTTTCGGATCGTGATCCTCATTTTACTTCATGCATCTAGAAAGGGTTATAGAAGGCACCTGGTACTAGGTGTTTTTGAGTACGGTTTTCCACCCTAAGATGGATGGGAAGTTAGATCATACTATTCAAGTACTATATTACATTTTGATAGCTTTTATCCTAGACTTTGGTGAATCATAGTAGAAACACTTGGTTCTTGTTGAGTTCTCCTATAACAATAGCTACCTAGTGAAGATTCAGATGGTACCATATGAGGTACTCTATAGGAGGTCATATAGATCTCTGTTATGTTGGATGGAAGCTATGGAGTTATATTTTTTGGGTTTGAGTCTAATATAGGAGACATGAGAGTACATTTAGTTAATGCAAAAGCAAAATTATTGGGATTTAAGTAGGTATAATTTTCACGCAGATCAGCATTGTAGACCTCTCCAGTTCATGGTGGGTTATGTTTTTCTTTGGGTGTCTCCAAATTTGGGTCACCATCAGGGAAGGTAGGGAAAGTTGCAAACCAAGTATGTGGGACCATTTTATATTATGGGGAGGTTTGTACTGGTATTATACTGATTAGATCTTCCAAAGCGGTATAGTGTTATGCACAATTTTTTTCATGTGTAAAAAATTTTGAAGTATCACCCAAACCAATCTCATGTTATTGATGTTGAGTATGCAGAGATTGATGCATATTCCTCCTTTGAGGAGAATCTAGTTTGTATTTTGTATTATAGTGAAAAGTTCTTTAAATGAATGATAGTTCCCTTGGTTCGAGTTTTTTGGCAGCATGGTAATTTTTAGGAAGAAAATTGGGAGAGGGAAACATATATGTAGGCCCAATTTCATGATATCTTAACCTCGTAAGCTCATTTATTCTTGTATTTGTGGCTTAAGGATGATATGTTATAAGGTGGGGAGGTTGTAAGATCTCAAACTTCATGGAGGTAAGTCCTTGATTAAATTTTAGTTTAAATCCCTTAAATTTGGTTAATGGATTTTTTACTAAGTTTATAAGGAGGCATGGGGGTGTTATGGGGTTCAAAAAATGAAAGAATGGAAAATTTGGTCCATCATATGCATTTTTCTCAGTTGGCTCATGGTTAGTAGTAACCATACACCAAAACCATGCTAGTTAGAAAGAGCTGTGAATAGTTAAGTAAATCATGCAAGGGGGAAGGCCAAACTGTGTGTCTTTGGATAGATCCATTCCACATATTTGTCGCACGGTTTTTCAAATTATGTGGGCTCCCTAGGTAACTATTCAAATTGGACCCCTCTTAGATAGATGTTGTCACACGTTTGGTACACGATTTGGAGATCCGTGTAGCCAAACAATTCACCCATTACAAGTGGGGTTTTACTATTTTCCCCCTATATATTTTAAGTGTTTCAATAGATCTTCTACTCCATTATTATCCTAATAACACTAGTGACAAACCAAAGTCACGAAATATTCCCAAGGATTGATCTTCTTTGATTATAGTCTATTTGGAGTTCCGTTGGGTGCGGATCGAAGCTCTAGGTAAGTCTAACTCTCCTCTTGCTTCTCTTTTCTAGATTAGGCCTTTTAGTTTTTTTCTTCTTTTGAAGCTCTAAAACCCTATTTTTCAAGTGGATATTAGGTTTGGGATTAAAATTGTTCTTTAATCTAGATCTAAGTTTGAGGTTAAGTGTGTTTTTATCTTCATAAAAGAGGTAGGTGGTTTAAAATTTATATCCCATAGTCCTGAAGTTGATTTGTGTTTGTGTGGTTGTGTCATTACTTCTCTCTTTTTGTTAATTTGATTCATTTAGTGAGATTTGGTAAAATGGTTGGCTAAATTATGAATTCAACCTCTCATGATACTCATGGTATGCATTTATATTGATTATACTAGTTTAGGGACACCCATGGGGTGTGCCAATATTCCCGAACATAGAAAATCATAATGTTAAGCATTTCCTTAGTTTATGTTAAGATAGATCCCCAGATAAATATTTTGATATGAATGGTTGAGTTATAAAGATTCACTAATGGTACTTGTGTCTAGTCATTGGAAATGACATAATGGATTTTTTGGTATAATGTAAAAGGGATAAATGATATAAATTGAATGCGACAAATGGCTTGCGAGTTTTTAATTGAAATGTGTAAATGGGTTAAATAATGTGAATTTATGAATATGTTAAACAAGGTTATATATGGGAATTGTTGAATATTCTTATGGGTTAAGTCTTGAGGTTGATTTGTAAGTTGAATAATTATAAAATGTGAATGTTATGTATATTGATTGTGTATGGTTTGTGATATGGTATGTATAGTAAATGGATAAATAATCATGTGAACATGGGTTGGTATTAGTGGGGTATTGGACTTGATGATCTATGACCATGTTTCGGGTTAGACTGAGGCTCTAAACCCCACACCTAAAATTCATGGGTTAGGGAAGGGTACTGAGGCTCTATTCACCTAACAATTTCATTTATTGAGACAATATGGAGTGATGCTCCAAGTTAAGTGTATAGTATTTGTCTGTGAAATGATTATCCCTAGTGAGATATGTAACATGAATTTCTCCCTTGTGTATATTAATTTATCAGTTTAGGCCATAGTGTAAATGATGTAAATTCTTAACACATGGAACAAATGATGAAAATGGTTAAAGTGAATATTTTTAACTAATTGAACCCGAGTTATATTTTTTTACCTTCTCTTTTATTTATTACTTGAATGAACTATTTGTTTATACTATATATTTTGTATACATCATTGGTGGTGGCCTACTGATTTTTACTCACACCCTTCTCGGGCCTCCATTGGGTAATCAATCAGATTTCATGGTTTTAGTTCAGGATAAGGGTAAAGGCCCTATGATAGGGAGTTTATTAGGGCATGTGATGTTCATGGATGAGGGATTTGGACTTGAGTTAGGAACCATATTTGGGATTATTGTATTGGCCTTAATTGTGGGTTTTCTTCACTTTTGAATTTTTTTATCATGACATTTCTTATTTAGTGGTTGCTTGTGGGTTGTACCCAATTTTTAGAAATGGTTTTTAATGCATTTTGTTTGGTTATTTTCTATTTTTTCCTATATTTATCACTATTATCTATTGTGTATTACTCTGATAAAGAGGGTATAGTCTCCCAATGTGTTCTATTAGACCCTCTCTATTATTCTATAGCCTCTAGAATATAGGGAGTCTCACCTAAGGTCATGTAGTCACCCATCCTGGGGTACTAAATTAGAGGATTCTGGGTTGGGGATGTTATAACACCAGTAGTTCCCTTTTGATATTGATATTTCATGTTGATAAAATTGATGTAGAGAAAAATATTATTATTTTCCTATCATATATTGTGATTCATTAGGTCTTTCAGAGGCAATTATTCTTAATATGATCTTTTCTACCTTTTATATAGAATAATATTTCTCATCTCTTGGCGCAAAATTTTCCAATGTTGGTATTAGAAGATTCAATATTTTTAAAAACATATTTTATTTAACTTTAGTTTATTTAACCTTCCTTTTAGGGTTATCATTGTTAGTGTATTGATATGATTTTTATTAAACTTCCATGTATTTATTGAAATATTATCTCATCCTATTCACAATATTTTTAGCATCAAGTCTCCCTGATTGTGTCTTAATTAAATATTCTTCTTTTAAGGGATTTTTTTATCAATATCAATCACAATTTTTTATTGCACTGTGAACTTCAACTTTTTTTGATTTCTTTAATGTAACCATCTTCCCATTTCAAAAAATTTTCTTTTACAACATTTTTCATTCCATCATATTTATTCAAAATTCTGATTTCCATATCAAGTTTAGTATTCTAATCAAGAAAAACCTCAAGTTCAACTTTCAAAATATTCTCTATATAGGATTAATCACCTTATTTTTATTTAACGGATGAATTTTTTTATGTTTTTAAATATAATTCATGAAGTTTATAAATGTCTCAATAACTTTTTATTTTAATTGAAAACATTTTTTATAGTAACAATACTCTTATTTTATCAACACACTTATTCTTTTATTTTTTAGAAACCTTTTCCTTTTCTCAATAGTTTTTTTTAAATTCCTTTTATCTTTTACTCCATTTATTTCTCTTAGGCCTTTCTTCTTGCTCATAATTAGTGTACTCACCAACTTTATTATTTAGAAAGTTATTTTCAAAATTCATAATTCCACTACACTTGAAACATTTAAAAGGGAGCTTGGAATTATAATTTTCATTTCATTTTCTAAATTTATTTGACATAAAATTCATAACCCTCTTATATGCTTCATCATTTTCTTAGTCATCATTATATTCATTATACAACATCAACCACTTACTTGAATTTGAGTTTTATCAAGGATTTAAAGTTTATATCCTCCTTCATATTCTTATTAAACACTAGATATTTCTTCATATAATAATCAAAATGTACATTATGAAATTAATAAAGAGATAAATCATTTATATATTCTAGTGTATTTTTTTATTATCAAGCTATTCTAGAAAGTCTCTAATTCGTTTCTGGAAAATAATATAATCTTACTGAGTATCTCTGGAACAAATGATGTTGTTGGTAATTTCATTCACCCTGGTGAAGTAACCATCTATGTATTCTTCATCAACCATCATTACATCTTCAAATTACTTATCAAAATATGTATCTCTTTCTCCATAACTCTCACATTCACATAAAATATGATTCCAAGTTTATCCTATGTCTCATTATAAATTTGGATACTCATCACCTTTATATATAATTTTCTGATAAAGATATAAGAATCACATTTCTTACCTTTACATTAACCTTAAAATTCATTTTTTATCAAAATTCATTGGTCTATATTTTTAATTTTGGTAGAAATCTCATAGTAACAACTTCTAAAACTTCAAAAATAAGAGAAATAATATATAAAACCATCCTATTATTTTATAGATGGTTATTTTTTATCATATAATGTAGGTATACCTCTACTATTTACTGAATTAAAATACTTCATCACCAAAAAAGTAAGAAACATTCATAATGAACATGGGTTACTCTGATACTGAATTTAGTTCCTAGAATATGATATACCATTGATCAGGGGATTTGAATCAGTGTTATTATTTTAAAATTTCATTTTTATAAATAAACCTCTATGACTTGTTAGATTATGATCCACTAAAATGATGTATCCCTCCTTTACCCAAATTTAATATGAATGAAAATAAAAACAAGGTGCACAAGATTTTTACAAGGTTCTCCCCTGATGTGGGTTATTATGCCCTTGTTGTGTTTGGATCAAGTATAAACCATATTTTTTAAACTAATATCAAATATAATTATATGTTGTTTAGGAAAGTATCATATTAAACCCAATAGTTTTTTCCAACTATTTTTCTCTCAATATAAAATTTTATAGATTCACACCAATTGATAATAGAAATACTCCAAAAAAATGAGCAATATATTCATATGAACTTCAAGATAATAGAGAATCACTATATGAGATATTCGTATTTAACTTCAAGGACATTGATTTCTAGGATATAATAAATTCACTACATGAACATCAACCTTATTCTTGGATCACACTTGACACACTAATAATTTTATTTTTGTTTAATTTTAAATTGGGTTATCTTATCATATATATCTTATCACTTTTTGATATTTTATATATTTAGTATATTGAAATATTAGTTATCATCTTCCTTTATGTTTGATAAACAGAAATCTAACCAACATATCTCTATAATATCTCCTTGATTCTTGTACATTTCTTCCTCATGATCTCCCTTAACTATTATGGAATTTTTTTTTCAAATTTCCCAAAAAGTTACTTTCAATTTAACCACCATATCTGCAAGAAAACATAATTCAAACAAGTCATAGAATGAAGGAATATATCATGATGTGACTTCTTAATGTCTATTCATGGTTTCTTCATGGAATCTATAGTCATAGAGTTATATATTTTATCATCTCATTTCTACTCAAAGCCTAAATTTCATGCTATAACATCATGGTGTGAAGATCTCCAATTAAAGATTCTTCATTACACACCATGGTGTGGAATCATCCTCATGGAATGTAAACATCTTAAAGTTACCTAAGAACAACATACATAAATATTTCATCACATTTTCTAAATATTAAATACATTTCACAATAATACACACCCAAGGACCATAAAGGTTCAGCGTCTTTATAGACTAGATACACAATCTTCTTATTTCATGAAATATATTCAACATCTCACATAAATATCTTACTACATAGTACTATTTTAATACATACCCTCCTGAGAACCATTATTCATAACATGGGGAAAGGAAACTTAAGAAAGGATGATCTCATATTATCAGTAGGTTTTAACATGTGAGATATAAATTATTAGAGGATAATATGATCATAAGGGTATAATAACATATTCAATTTCATATTCTCTTTATAAACTATTTATTCCCATAAAAAAGATATGATAATCTCCAAAATCAATTCATATCTAGAATAATGAAAAATAAGGTGTCAGAGCAGTAATCAAAATCTAAGATTCATAATATAGGCATGTGGCATCATACATATAAGAAATCATAATCCTGTAAAAATAGCTAACCACATTCATGTTCTCATATAATCTTGAGAGAATATCTATAAATCTATATACTTACACATCAAAATGAGAAAACAATATATAGGATATCATGTCCATTCATATGCCTATGATCATAGCTATAAGAAATCATACTCATGTATCAATATGTAAACCAAGATATTTTCAATCATGTACATTCTTATCATCGTCATCTCATGAGAAATAAATATAACTATTTCCAATGCATTGGAGGGATATATAATTCTAGGCCCAAAAATCACATAAAAAAACCATACTTATATTTTCCATAACATCATAAAACATTGATTGTATTATGATAACATAACCCATTGAAAGAAAATGGGTTTTATAAATATTTCATAGTTTCATCATAGTATAAGACATGAAAAAATAAAAGGGTTTCATAAAAATATCATCATAAAAATAAAAAAACATCCAAAATAATAATAATTTTATCATCAGATCATATCTCTTATAAAGAATAATTAATATCAAATGATTTGATCATAGATGAAAATTTATATAAAGGATCTCATGAATATTTAGTGAGTAAAATACCCTTTTAATTTTGAAATCACTTATTTAAAATCTAAAAATTTCCAAAATATTATGGTAAATATTATCTTTGAATAGAAACATGGAAATTTTCTAAGGAATATTCAGATCCTTGAGTGGTCATTATGGAGGGAAATTCCATTCATTTCATGTATGTTAAAACAATGATTCCTTTCATTTTTTTTAGTAAAAAGTAAAAATTAACTTGTTTGTAAAATGATAAGAATATTCCTTTGAAACATTATTATAAAAAGTTAAAAATTTGTAAAATGACTTTAAAAATTAATTTGGGAATATTAAATAATTCTTGAAAACATTTTTAAAGAAAAAATGGAAATGGAAGAAAAATATTCCCAACCAAAAATGAAATTTTTTTAAAACATTTTCTCATCCATTATAAGTACCATAGAGAGTGAAATGGTACTACTACTTGAAATTATATTTAATAACCATTATGGAATAAAATTAAAAGTATTTATCATATAACTACCATAAAATTTCCTCAAATTAAATTCAATTATAAAAAATCCCAGTTAAAATGGGATTGAAACATAAATCCCTCACCACTTTTGTAAAATTAAAATAAAAAATTCAAGAAAGAGAGAAACTTATATGGTTTTCTAAATCCACATTATTTTAATTATAATAATCATAAAATTAATTCAAGGGTATTATCTACACCACAGAAAATAAATAAGAGGTGAATATGTTATCTGTCTCATAGTAATAAAAGTGAGATGAGAAATCCCCTTACCTTAAGTCTCTTCTTGCTTCTTATGAATTCAAATATCCTAGTATAATAAATATAAATTAAATATAAATATATTATATAACCATATTCTACATATAATTCCATATATAATTTACTTATAATATCTTATTTACAGTTTATTAATTATTCTTTATTAAAATAATTATTCTGTGTAATAATTGTTTCATTTTTCATAGAAGTTCCAGTTTGGTATTTAGGTTTCTTTAACTTTGACCATGTTTCTATAATCTATAGAATTTTATTTAGTATATTAATATCATATATATTCATTATATATAGATTTATAATCATCCATAAAAAATAGATATAGAAAAATGATTTACGTTGTTAATGACAATGGTAGGTCGTACGTACACATGAACGTTGTTTAAATTTTCTAAATAGAAGAAGAAAATAAAGATAAATATTATTTTATCATAAAAATCCATAATTAAATTATAAATAACATATATATACATTAAATATATCCTTATTACCATCAAAGTAAAATGAAATTCAAAAAACTGCATTGCTTTATTGAGGTGGTAATCCACACGTACGCATGAGTGATGTTATATTTTTCCAATAGATTGAAAAGTAGGAATGTAGATATAATATTATAATTTAAAAATAATTATTACGTCATAAATATCATATATAAAAATTAAAATCATCATAATAACTATCTATTAAATATGATGATGGAAAATATATTTTATCGCTATGTGGAGGTAATAGTCCACACGTACGCATGAGCGATTCCTTCACTTCCCACTTAATAGAAAATAGGGTGAATATGGTGGTACATGTAACGTCCTATTTCCAGGTGCCACCCAAAGCAACCCCATACTCAGTTGGTCACATGACCTCAAGCGCATTTTCCCAAATGCCTGAGGCTTCCGACTAGCACTGAGGGCCTTAGGTGTGATAGTGGGGAAACTATTCCCTTATTGGAAGAGTAACGTAGTAGAATAATAATAATATACAACAATAGAAGCAGTAATATCATACAAAAAGTAAACAATTGAAGACCGAAAGTAAATAAACAACTAGAGCACATATATAAATGATTCATTCCACACATGTCTAGGAAAGAATCCAAACAAGTGACAATGTCGTAAATGCAGTGCTAAACCAAAGTACGAATAAAACAAGTAAACTCCAGCAGCATCACAAGACTCATCTTGGCCCCATGCTCTGCTACTCCACAGAAATCAAGTACCTGATGACAAAGGGTGATTTCCCTTATCTATACTTGCAACCATATAATCTTTTTGGGACCAAAAGCATGACCAAAACAGGGTGTGAGATGAATCCTAGTAGAAAACCACCCAAAGATATGTGCCTAACTGTCAGTGAATATATATAGAAGGTAATATGAAAAATGAAGTAATAAAAAGAAATTACTCAAAAGTAAGAAATTCTACAATTAAAATCACATTCATTTACATTTATTAATTAATTAACCAATCATTCACAAGCAACCCTATGGTAAAGTTCTCACAGTCTAACCCCTCTAGTTTCACAAAGACAAAGATTCTATGAGGATGAAATCATCGCCAATTCTACATGTGGTCTTTTAACGGTATACTATAGACTCTTTGAGTAAGCACGCAACATCTATTCCCCTTGTTCTCTCATAACGGTATACTATAGACACTCTAATTGATCACTCAACATCCATCCCCCTATGGTCTTGCAACATGGAAAGTATAACAGAAACTCTGGGGAAGCCCTCAACAACAATTCCCACTATGGTTTAACTACACCAGGTTCTCACAGCCCTATGTAATACAATCATGCACAAATTATATCCAACAGTCAAAGTAATATCATCTAATAAAATGATAATAATATACAATTCATATCATAATAATGTCATATAATATAAACTCTATCATTACAGCACTACGCATAGAAACAAAACATCCTAACAGGCAGTTCTAGACCCAACGAACAAAATTAAAAAAGCATGGGTAAACACATCCATAAACAATATAATAAACCTAAATCATAACCAAAACTCATTCTCAAGTAAAAAAAATAAAACACAAATCAAACAGGGTTAAATATACAAAACACATGATACCCTAAACTAGGGTATTTGACACTTTTTTCACATATAATCCAAAAAGAAACTATAAAAAGGCACAAACCACCAACCTAGACATTTTAAAATCGATATAGTTGAACCTCAGCCTTTGAATCAACCTATACTATCATAGATCTACAAAAACGTTAAAAATGCTCAACCTAACATATATCACGAACGAAGAGAAATCAGGAGGAGAGGCTCTAGAAGAAGGAAGAACTCACTGAGGCGATTCCGACTCAATCGATGGTGTTTGATTTAGAGAATGGATGTGAGTTGGTGGCTCAGAAAATAATTATTTCTCCCAGTCGCTCTTGGATGATATGGAGTTACAAGAAGACGATTTTGGGGATTAGACGCGACCCGAGTCCGACCTATAAAATAAAAGGAAAAGTACACAGCATGTTCATTTAATGTACATGTCGTGTCCATGCCATAATCGGCCCTCGCTTCAGGAAGTATCTAGGTGACCTCATGTGGCCTTGTACTAGCCATTACACAGCTAGTACATGGCTTCCTGCGGCAACCGAGTACACGGAGTGTACTCCCAATTACACAACGTGCACTCATAAAATTTCTAAAAACTCCCTTTTTTCTCAAAAACACCTGAAATCAAGATCTTTACCTAAAATGAATATCCAGGTTCTTAAAAACTTCCCCCTTAAAGAAATGCATACCTGAATTTCCCTAACAAGGTGGAAAAGAAGCATCCTCGAACAGCTCTGGCCACTTCGATTGCACATTGGCCTCCCTCTCCCAAGTTCATCTTGTACTTGTCTATGCTGTCATAGAAACCATTCCAGAGGAACAGACAGGTCACGGAGAACCTTAATGCTTCGATAAATAATCCAGATAGGATGCTCCTCGAATGACGCATCCACCTCCAACTCAACCTACTCGGGTTGAAAAACATGAGACAGGTCTGAGAGGTAACGCCACAGATGAGAAACATGGAAGACATCATGCATATCCCAGTACCTTTGAGGTAACTTCAATCGATAAGAAACCAGACCGACTCTCTCCAAAACCTCAAATGGCCCAATGTATCTCGGTTAAAGCTTTCCCTGTCTCCTAATCCTCCTATGTCCCAACCTCAGTGTGACATGTAGGAAAACCTGATCGCCGTCCTCGAACTCGAGAGGTCATCTCCATTGATCAACATAAGACTTTTTCCATGATTTTGCATTATACATCATCTTCTGAATCAACTCTACCTACTCTGTGGTCTCCTAGACAACATGAGGTCCTAGCATAGCGGCCTCTCCTGCCTCCAGCCATCATAGGGGTGATTGTCATGGCCTGCCGTATAAAGCCTCATAAAGTTCCATATGAATAGTTGCCTAAAAACTATTATTATAGGAAAACTCTTCCAGAGGTATGTACCTATCCAAATATCATCCAAAATCTAGGATGCATTCTCTAAGAATGTACTCCAACACGTAAATCATATTCTCGGACTGGCCATCTTTCTAAGGATGGTAAGTTGTACTCAGAAGTACCTGTGTACCCAAAGCCCTCTGTAGTCCCTGCCAGACCCAAGAAGTAAAACAAGAATCCCTATCTGAAATGATGGAGTGTATAACCCCATGTAACCGTACAATATCTTGGATGCATAACCTTCCAAGCTCATCAATACTGAAGGTCTCCTTGATCTGTAAAAAGTGTGCAACATTCGTGAGTCTATCAATGAAAAGCCAAAATGAATCATTCCCTCAAGGGGATCTCAGTAACCCTATCAAGAAATCCATCACGACATCATTCCACTTCCACTCATGAATGGGTAACTACTGTAAAATTCCTATTGGTCGCTGATGCGCTACCTTCACCTGCTGACAAGTGGAACATCTCAGAACGTAACTGGAATCATCCCTCTTTATACCTGGACACCAATACTAACAGTGTAAATATTGATACATCTTGGTGATGCTAGGATGAACTAGCCAAACTGAGGAATGGAAATCCCACATCAACTACTCTCGTATGTCTTCTGACACCCATACGTGTCTATGGAAGCATAAGATCTCATCCTCACCTATGGTCCATTCAGGAATTGGGTCCTCTCCTAACACACTATCCCATAGAACTCGGCCTTTATAATCTTATAGTTGACTCATGCGCACCTGATCAAGTAAAGTAGAGGTAACATCTACATAAGAAAGAAACGTCAATCCCTTTCTATCATGAACCTCCAAATGCATCTCAGATAATAGATCCATAAGCTTCCACTCACTATTGGCCTCCTGAACTTCCTGTGTCTAAGTCCTCATGCTCAATGCATCAGCCACTGCATTACCTTTCCCAAGCATGTAGGCAAGCTCAAAGTCAAAAATAATGAAGGTAATCAACCCACATTCATTGTCTCAAGTTCAGGTCACACTGGGTAAAGATATACTTGAGATTTTTGTGGTCAGTGTACACCAAAAAATGAACTCCCAGAAGGTAATGTCTCCAAAAGTGCAAGGCATGAACAACTGCAGCCAACTCGAGATTGTGTGTCAGGTAATTCCTCTCATGTGGCATCAACTTTCTAGACTCATACACAATGACTCCTCCCCCTACATAAAAACTACTCCCAATATGATGTTTGATGCATCATAATAAATAGTATAACTCTTTACTGGCTCTATAAAAACTAGTATCCGTGCTAAATTCAACCACCATTTCAGCTCCTGAAAGGCTAAATCACAGGAATCTGTCCACAGGTACTTCACAACTTTTTATTTAGGCTCGTCCATGGAACTACTAAGCATAAAATGTCCTGTATAAAATGCCTCTAGTAACCATCTTTCCCTAGGAAACTTCGTACCTCAAAGAAGTTCTTCAGATGCTCCCAGGAAACTACTGATCTCACTTTATCTAGGTCTGCTGATAATCCTTACTCTAATATAACATGACACAAGAAGTGAATTTGGTCTATCCAAAAGTGGAATTTTGAGAGCTTATCATATAACTGATGCTCTCTCAGTGTAATCGAAATGATATTAAGATGGGTAGAATGGTCGTGTTGAGTGTGAGAGTACACCAAGATATCCTCCCCGGAAACCGCCAAAAAGGAGTCCACGTATGGATGGAACACTTGGTTCATTAGTGCCATAAATTCAACAGGTGCATTTGTGAGACCGAATAGCATAACCACAAACTCGTATAGACCATACCTTCTCTGAAAGGTTGTAAGAGGTATATCTGATGGTCTAATGAGAAACTGATGATAATCGGATCTCTAGTCAATCTTCAAGGACACTCAGGCTCCTTGAAGCTAATCAAAGAGATCATCAATTCTTGGAAATGGATATCAGTTCTTGATCTTTAATTGGTTAATCTTCTGATAATCCACAAATATTATAAGGTTATCATCCGCCTTCTTCTCAAACAGGATAGGTGAACCCCAAGTAGAAGTACTACGTCGGATGAAACTTGTTGTATGTAACTCCTCGAACTGCTTCTTGAGCTCCTATAAATCTGGTGTAGCCATTCTATAAGGAGGAATGGACACCAATGCCACTCTTGGAAAAAGCTCAATATAGAAATATATTTCTCAATATGGAGGTAAACCGAAAAAAAATCATCTTTAAATATATCCTTGAAATAATATACCACTAGAGGAAAGTCTATTTGTGAAGTCCCCTTGTCATCCAGATACCAACTAGAAATCTAGGCTATAATTCCTCTCAACCTGTGATGCTCAGGTCCAGCTCTTCTTGCCTGGACATCTCATTTGTCTATATATAGAAAAAATCCTCCCTATGGTGATGTAAAACTCACCCTACGAAGATAGAAATCAACAGCGGCTTGGAAAGGAACTAACCAGTCCATTCTGAGAATGACGTCATAGCTCATAATCTATATGACATAAAGGTCCCACAAGAAGTGACACACACCAACCTCAAGAGGTAACTCCTTGAACTGATGTACACTAGTCATTCTAGTCCACAACAGAGTGTCCAATGTCATGATATCATCATAAGTAAAGATAGAGATCCAAATGCTCTGCACAACATGAGAAGATATAAAGTTATGGGAAGCCCCTCTATCGAAAAGAGAAGAAGCTAAAACCGTGGAAACCAAAATCGTACCTCTAACTGTAGAGGTTCATGGATCCTGGTCCTGCTGGGTTTGCTCCAGCGCAAATGCCTGACCTGCTCCGTGGCCTTATGAAGATTTTTGTGATCCCTTAGTTGATCCACCCTGTGTCTGAGCACTATATCCATGACCTCCACCTAAGCCTGAAAGGCTGTAAAAACTCTAGTTTCATGAATGATGAAAAATTGGTGTTCCTGCTCCTAAATGTGGAGTCATAATAGAACTCGTATCACTGGTAGATGGTGAGACAGACTAACAGAAACACTGAAGATGACCCATATTTCCACAAGATCAGCACTCAACTGGGTCTCTCGGAAAATATGGCATTGTATTCCCACTCTTTTCGCACTGGTAGAATACCACCTGGCTACCTGAAGAAGTATCATGCCTACTCAGATCTCTACACATAGACTCCATGCAGTGCTTCCTACTATCAGATGGAGAAATACCAACTCTGGATATCGAGCTGCCTAGGATTACAACTCTAGAATCCCTTAGGTTGCGCTCTGTGATCAACACCTGGTTGACTATAGAAGTTATGGAATTCAACCTAAATATGTTCACCTGAGATCTAATTTCATGTTTGAGACCATCCTCAATATTTATCACCAGAAATTACTCATCACCCCCTATAATGGGTGTGAATCGTTGTAGCTCTATGAAGCGAGAAGAATAATCCATGACTGAGAGAGTACCCAGCTCCAAACTCATGAACTCTCAAGCTTGGTCGACCCTTAAAGTCTCTAGGTAAAAGTAGTCTTAGAAGGTCCAATGGAACTCATCCCAAGCCATAACCTACTGGTGTTCCGCCTGTGATATCACATCCCATCATCTCTTGGAATAATCCTGAAGCATATACATACAGATATTCACCCTCATCCCTAGAGTCATCTCGAGATGCTAAAAGATAGAAAACAAGGATTCTAACCATGAATCTGCAGCTTGAGGTCCTTCATCCCCTGAGAAAGTGGGAGGATTTTGCTACTGAAAACACCATGTTAACTCTTCCATAGACGAGGTAGGATGCGGTGCTCCCCATAAGGTCTGCATGAACCTCATGAAGCCTTCTCAGAACTGTACATCGACACCTGTATCTGGAACAACGACTGGTTCCTAGATGGGAATGACGGAAGGATCTGCTAGTATTTCTTAATATACCATGTTCAGTGTCTAATCATTGCCCTATAACTGGCGTACAACCGGAGGACGTCTCGGTGGAATGACTCTTCAAGGTCAAGCTCACACCTTAGATCAAGATTATCAAGCACTGAAACTTAGATGTGCATAAAGTAATAGGAGAAGAAAACATTATGGTTTTACAAAATAGAGTTACATGGCGTGTATACCCTTCACACGGCTTGTTTTATTAGGTTTCAATAGGGGCATGTACATCTTCCAAAACTGGTCGTGTAACACCCCTACACACGATATGTTCATCCTATAACATGGTGTGTACTTGAATCATTTTCCCCCTGCACGAGTTCCTCTACAAGGTGTGTTAACCCTAGACAAAATGTGTACATCCTAAGTTTTATCCACCCGTGTCATTGGTCACATGGCTGGATACACAATTCTTACAATACAACATGTAGTGCAAGTACATAGTGTGTGTCACCCAACATTTCCCAGTCCCCTATCTCTTCTCACACAACCAGTCACACAAATAAGCACTACATGATGTGTAAATATAGTACACGGCGCGTACTTATGAAAAACATTCTCTTCCCAAACATAAGGATACATGGTCCATATAAATAATCACACACCATGTATTTTGGGTTTTTTAATATATTAATCCTCATAAAATACACTAGAACCCCATAAAAACACTGAAATAAGCATTAAAGTTCCAAATTCTGATATGTGGTGGCTCATACTCCCAATGAATCAAATCTTGGTATCATATTCGTGTATATCAAAAACTATAACAGTGAATTCAATCACATGATCCACTAAATTCAGATCCATGAGGGACCATAACACCTTATAGACCAAATTTTGGCACCCATTCAATTGAAACTTTAAATATTATAAACACCCTATCAAATAATAGGTATTCTATCATGGTATCTATCATAATAGCATACATACCAAGCACAACATCTATTACAACAACATACAATCAGGAATGCACCCTAAATGGCATGATAAGGATGCATGACATGTGACCTATAGCAAGTGCCTATATGATGTATGATATGGAATACCCTCATCTCATTGGGTTGAAATATAAATAGAACCTCAATAATATCAATGATAACAAAAAAACATGTGAATCACCCAACGGTGAAATCAAATCAACTGTAAAAATTAAAAAACTAGAAAATTGCAATAATCGAGGCATATTGGCTTTTCCCTGTACATGGGTTAGAAACTCTTAGGCACAACTTATTTCAAACTATATCTTCCTTCCTATCCATATCTATAGGCTCTAAAAAGTAAGTCAAAGAAGAAAATAACTGCTCTGATATCACTTTGTAATGCCCTAGTTCCGGGTACCAACCAAAGGTACCCCGTACCCATTTGGTAAGACGACCTCAAGTGCATTTCCCCCAAATTATAGAGTCTTTAGACTAGAAGTGGGGGCTTTGGATGTGATAATGGGAAAAATATTCCCTTATTGTCAAAGTAACATAGCAGAATTACAATAATATACAACAGTAGAAGAAGTAATAACATACAACATGTAAATAGTGGAAGACTTAAAGTAAATAAACAACCAGAGCACATATATAAATGATGCATGTCACACATTTCTAGGAAAGTATCCAAACAAGTCACAATACTATAAATACAGTGCTAAACCAAAGTATGAATAAAAAAATTAAACTCTAAAAGCATTGCAAGCCTCAGTATGCTCCCATGCTCTCCAAATCCATAACAATCAAGTACCTGATAACGAAGGGAGATTGGAATTATCTATACCTGCAACTATAAAATCTTTTTGGGCCTAAAATAATGAGCCAAATAGGGTGTGAGATGAATCTCAGTAGTTAACCACCCAAAGATTTGTGCCTAACTGTCAATGAATATATATATTAGGTAATATGAAAATGAAGTAATAAATGAGGAAGTACTCAAAAGTAAAAAATCCTACAATTTAAATCACATTAATTTACATTAATTAATTAATCAACCAATCATTCACTAGAAACCCTCTTGGATAGTTCTCACAATATAACCCCTATAGTTTCACAAAGACAAAGACTCTCTGAGGAAGCACTCCCCACCAATTCCTCCTGTGGTATTTTAACGGTATACTATAGACTCTCTAGGTAAGAATTCAACATCCATTTCCCCTATAGTATTGTAATGGTATAATATAGACACTCTAAGGGGGAACTCAATGTCCATCCCCCCTATGGTCTCGCAATTTGAAAATGATAATAGACACTCAGGGGAAGCCCTCAATGTCAATTCCCTCTATGGTCTAACTACACCAGGTTCTTAGATCCCTATGTAATATAATCATGCACAAAAAATATAAAATAGCCAAAGTAATCTCATCTACTATAAGGCTAAGCAGCTTCAATTCATATCACAAGAATGTCATATAATATCAACCCCATCCTAGCAGCACTAAGGAGGGAAACAAAATAGCCTAACAGGAAGTTCTAGACCCAATGGCCAAAATCAAACAAGCAAGCGAAAACACATCCATAAACAAGGTAATAAACAGAAATCATAACAAAAAACCTTTTTCAAGCAAACAAAACATATTAGGCATCAAAAGGGGTTAAATATTCAAAACATGAAATACCCTAAACTAGGGTATTCAACACTTTTTTGCACATATAATCCAAAGACAATGACGGAAAGGCACAAACTACCAACCTCGATGTTGTATGATCAATATAGTTGAGACTCAACCTTTGAATCGACCTAGAACATTGTAGATCTACAAAATTTTAAAAATTATCAACCTCAAATATGTCACGAAAAAAGATAAATCAAGAGGATATTCTCTAGAATAGGGAAGAACTCACTGAGGCGATTCCAATGCAATTGAAGGTGATTGATTTAGAAAATGGATGATGAGTCAGTGGCTTAGAGAATAATAATCACTCCTAGTCTCTCCTGGATGAGATGGAGTTTGAAGAATATGATTCTGAGGATTAGACGCATCCCTGGTCTGACCTATCAAATAAAAGGAAAATTACACAACGTGTTCATTTAATGTACATGACGTGTAAATGCCAAAACCAGCCCCCACTTTAGGTGGTCTCCAGGTCACCTCACACAACCATGTACTAGCCATTACACATCCAGTACATGGCTACTTGCAGCAACCGGGTACACGGTGTGTACTCATAAAAATTCAAAAAACTCTTTTTTTCTCAAAAACACCCGAAATCAAGATCCATACCTGAAATAGAGATTTGGGTTATTACATTCCCATAGTTATAATATCATTTTAGAATATTTAGGATACTTAATATATTATTTTATGAATAATACCATAGATTTATAGGAGGTATAAGATGAAATAAAATTGAAAGTACTCGGTTAAGAATTATACATTTTCCTTGAGAAATCTTCTTTGGGTTAGACCTTTATCCTTGAAAGGATAGTATTTGGAAATACCAAAAGCTCTAGGAAATGGGTAAGGAAACTATAAATGTATTATATAATTTTTTTTTGAGCTATACAACTCATGAATTTGGTATAATAGAGGATAGGTGGTGTCTCTTTATAATAGAGGGAAAGTACGCACATGGAATTACTTAAAACATTAAATAATATATATATCTTAATCATGTAAAGTTCCACCAAGGCACCCAAAATTTAAATATAATATGTCATGGGTCCAAAATAAACTCAAAAACCCACATTTGGGTAAGTTTTGGACAAATTTAAGGCTTATATTATAGTTAAATATCTTTAAAATCATTTAAACCTTAACTGTGATAACTCAAATTTTACCATGGTAAAATAATTATATTAAAAAAAGGTAATTATAAATAAATTTGAAAATAATGATTATAAATTTTCAATAAATTTTATTATATTTAATTTATATATGTTTTAGAAGTTAATTTTAATATAAGAACACAAAACGCATGAAAACCATTTTTTGGAAAATACAGGATTTAAGAGTAAAAATCATTTAACCTTGAAGTAAAGTAATAAATTAGTTTAAATATATTTTTTTGGTTAAATAAAAAAAACTAATCTATTTAGACTTTGGGTAAATTAAAAACTTTATTTCATCTTCTAACCATGCCATTAAATTCCAATACCTAAAAACTATTTTTAAATTTGAACAAAATATAACTTATATTCAAAAAAGTCAAGCATTGGTTCAAAATTTCAAAAAAATAATTTAAAATAAATTATTTAACTCCTTAATAATAAATTCAGTATAAAAAACGCATACAATAGGATGAAGTAATGTTTCATAGAGATTTTGATGTTTTAGCCCACAGTTTTAACCCTATTTAACCAAGTTTATGGAAGTGACAAATATTTACTATGGTTACTAATAATAATGATCAAAAATTAAGTTTTCCATATTAAATTATATTAATAATGATTTTTTAAAATATAGAATCCATTTTATCAAATTGAATTCATATAATTGGTATAATTTAATTTAAAATTAAACCAACAATACATAATGAAAAGCGGTTTTCCATAAATGAATATTTTATTAAGTTTAAAAGGTTTGTATGCCAAAATAAAAAATAAAATTGATTATAATGGCCTTAAATATTATATTCATAATATATTTGATATAATTTTAAATTGAAATAATTTTAAAACAAAATAAAACTTTTTAAATTCTTGAAACAAAAACATAGTTCTCAATAAAAATCAGTGTTTTTCATTATTCCCTATAAAATAAATATTTTAAAATAAATACCAAGATTTCAAACTAAGATAAATTTGATATACTAATTTTAGAGATTATATCATTTTTATCAAATAAAATTTCTAAAATTGGTGGAAAATTTTTCTTATGTTTTCTCAAAAAAAGAAATAAAACCCATCTTTTAAAGAAAATATATTTTTATGGCATAAAAGGATTTTACTGAAAATTGAGTACTTATTTATCAATGAATTAACATTGTATAAAACATGTATAAATATTTTTAATAATATAGTTATTCATATTCATAACATAAATTTTAATGTCTAATTTATAATGTTCATGTTTAAATAATACTATTTTTATTATGGTTCGTTTAAACGTAGTGTTATGTGTATCCCAAGATAAAGAAAAAATTAAATTCATTTGAAGATAAATAAATAATAAAATATTAGGGTACTAAATTATATGCCTCCCCCACCCCCAAATAATTTTTCCCTTGAATTTTTATTAGTAAAATATAAACAACTGAGAATACTTTTACCGTATCGCATCCTCTGGTTCCCACGTAGTGTCCTCTAATTTATGGTTTCTACCATAAAAATTTGACTATGATTGTGGTATTATTTCATAGGACTTTCTATCTATGATCTATAATCTCTACTGGTTATTCCTCATAATAGAGATCTTATTCTAGTGGTATGACCTATTATTTTTCTAAACGTAAAGGATTGGGTATGTACTTCCTCATGAGAGATACATGGAACACATCATGGACTTGAAAGAGATTTGGTGGAAGTGTCAAATGATAAGTTGAAATCCTGATACGATCAAGAATTTCAAAATTACTAATATATCTAGGGATCGTATTTCCCTTATTTCAAAATATCATATCCTTGTTCCAAATTGATAGTCATAAGAATACCTTATCACTAACTTCAAAATCCATATATCACTAATGATTTTCAGTATAACTTTTTTGTCGACTCAGATCTACCCTTATGTGATGTTGAATAGAACTAAACTTCTCTTCCATATCCTTAGATAACTCAAGTCCCAATATATTTATTTCTCCAATTTCATCCCAACACATTGGATTTCTACACTTTTTTCCAAATAGGGCTTCATAAGAGTCCAACTAGATGCTCGATTTAAAGTTGTTGTAAGAAAACTCAACTAGGGGATGGTATTGATCTCAAAAACCTTTTTAATATAGGGAAAAAGATCTAAACATATCCTCAATGGTCTGAATGGTTCTCTTAGATTGATAATTTTTCTAATAATGATAATTAGTTCTAAAATATAACTTTAAATCCAATTCTTATTAAATACATGTCCAAAACTTCAAGGTAAACCTCATATCTCGGTAAAATACAATAGAATGTGGTACTTTCTGAGATCTTACAACTTACTTAATATATATCATAGAAATTTGATCAAGATAAAGTTATTCTTTGATATCAATTAAGTGTGATGACTTCGTAAGGAGATCGAATACATCCCAAATAGCATTATATTCTTTATACTTTTTTGGGAGTTTGATGACAACCTTCATGGTGTTGTTCTCCAATTTCTATTTCGGAATGGGTATTGGTTGTAACATCCCATTAGAATTAATTATCTCATCCATAACTTACTAACTTACAAGGAATTGATATACATAATCCAATATTTCATTTCATGTTATCTGACCATAAATACACTTTTAAATCTTTATATATATTTTTACTTCCCAGAAAAATAGAGAATGGTGAACTATGAGCTTCATCCAATAGCTCTCCCCTAAGATCTAAAATTTATGGGACACGTACTCAGTTCATGAACCTTATCATTACACCATAATCATGGTTAAACTTGAGAAAATTTCTAACCATCTTCTGAAGCTCTACGTATTCCTTTTTCACCTCTTTAATCCCCACAAGGATAGATGGTTGAAAATTCTTCTGAGAAAGATAGTATTTGTCCCCTATCCTAATGATTTCAATTTCTATTTCCTATAAATCCATAAGTATTGAATCACTTTAATTCCTCATTATGGATAAGAAAATAATGGTCCTTATAACTCAGAGTATTAGTAACATTGTTTTCCTTCTCAGGTTGGTAATGTATTGAATGGTTATAATATTTAATCAATTTCAACTATCTTCTCTTGTTCATATTCAACTCTTTATGAGTGAATATATAATTTAAAATTTTATCATCAATATAAATGTCACACCTTTATCCACTAAAGAGTAGTATTAAAATAGTTTCACTGACCAACCTTATATTCAACCCCTTGAAATTATCTTCACAATCATTCATCCACAAGAACTTGACCCCCTTCTGAGTCAACTTGGTGAGGGGATTAGATGGTCATCATAAATCTCTCAAAAAAATATTAATTATCCAGTTAACCCAAGAAAACCATAGGTTTTATCTACCATAGTTGGACTTAGATATTTTTTAATAACTTTGGTCTTTGAAGGATCCACTAATATATCCTCTCTTGAGATTATACGACACAAGAATGAAACTTTTTAAAGACAAAATTTAGAGTTGGTAAATTTTTCAAATAACTTATCCTTGGGGTATTTATCTCAATTCTTAAATGATATATATGATCTCCCTTAAAATTTGAATAAATAATAATATCATCTATAAATAATACCATAAACTAATAAAGGTAATCCCTAAATAATCTATTAATTAAACCCATGAAAAAGAAAGGGGGATTAATAAGTCCAAATGGAATCACTAAATATCATAATGCACATACCTCATTCAAAAATATTTCTTGGGTACATCATCCTTCTTGATCCTCAATTGATGATATATATAATGAAGGTTATTCTTGGAAAATCATGACATCCTCATAACTAATCAAACAAATCATCGATACGTGGTAGAGGATACTTTTTCTTGAACTTGATATTATTAAGTTCTTGATAATCTCTGAAAATATAGGTTGAAACAAATAATATGTGAAACCTAAATTGATGCACTAAGGCATATGAATTCCTTAACATGATTCTACAGGAATTTCTTCTTCAATTAATCCAACTCAATTGGGGTCATTTTATAAGGAGTCTTTGAAATAGGTGTAGCACCATGTATGAGTTATATTGAAAACTCAACTTCATGATTCATAGGTAAACTAGGAAATTATTATATAAAGGCATCAAAAAACTCACATAAAATAGGAATATACTCAATGTTTAGTTTCTACCCAACTATTTGGGATAAATATCCATCATGAATTGATACTAAGTCCTATATAATAGAATTAATTCTCATTATAAATTCATGTTCATCCTTGACCAGATATATGATCATAGGAAAATAATTCTTGTTATGTCTTATATTATAACCTATTATTTTCAATAAATGAAACCTTAGGTTTATCCTAGGTCATTCATGGTCATTATCTATTCAAATCCTTCATGATGCTTTATAAGGAAAATTTTATTTAGCCCAAGTATATCCCTTGGGAGTGTCAAACCAGGGGTATAGTAAAGGAACATTAATTGTTCTCTATAATGATGGTCAAGATATAATTTTACCAACTCTTTTTAGGATTATAACCCCAAAAGGCATCTATTCTAAAACCACATCTACTTTTAGTATCCAGACAGTGATATAATTCTTGTAAAACCAGTTAATATCTATCTTACAAAAACATTTTTTATGTTATCCTATACTTAGAATTATCCCTAGGGTTTTAGGAAAATATTACTAATCCTAATCTCCAAATATTGATTGAACCCTATTCTGATACCAATGGAAGAAACCCAAGCCCAACATAAATAAATATTACCTCATTTTAGATGAATATTCAATATATTTCATAATAATACATTCTTGAGGACTGTAAAGGTTTAGTATTTTTGTAGACTAGATACATAATAATCTTATTTAGTGAAAGATATTAAACATCTACCAAAAATATCTTCCCATATAGTACTCCACATAGACATACCCTACATAGAACCTTTCTTCATAACCTAGGTAAGGAAAAAATGATAAAGGGTAGGCTCAAATGCTTGGTAAGGGTAAACATGGTAGATATCAATTATTAGAGGATAATATGATCATAAGGGCATGATAACATATTCAAGTTCATTTTATCACTCTAAAATATTCATACCTAGAGAAAAAACATAGATCATAAGCTTTATAATCAATTCATATATGGAAGTATGATCAATAAGGGTGTAAAATCAATAATCAACATCTAAGAGTCATAATATAGGCATATGGAATCATAATCATAATAAATCATAATCTTGTGAATATAGATAAATTCAGTTATTTCCATACATAATCTTGGGAGAATATCTAGAAATTGAAAATGATCTCACATCAAAATACAAAAAAGTATATTTTCAATCATGTCCATGCATATTCCTATGAATATAGATAAAATCAATCACAATCAAGTGTAAATATATAAACCAAGCTATCTGCATTCATGTACACGATTATCGTCAACATATCATGATATATCAATACCATTGTAACCAATACATTATAGGGCTATATAATTCTAGTACCACCCATAAAATAATAAAAACTATACATATTTGTTCCGTAAGATCACAAAACATTCATCATGTCATCATAACATAACCCATGAAAAGAAAATGTATTTATTAAACATTTCATCATTTTATTGTAGCATAACCCATGGAAAATAACTTGGTTTCATAAGAATATCATCATCATAATCATAAACCATTCAAATAAAGAATAAGAATAGAATCATTAGATCACATCTCTAGTAAACCATAATTAACATCAATGTTTTTTTTTATCATTGATGAAAATTTCTTTAAAAGGATTATTGGGATATTTCTTGAGTAAAATATCCTTTTCATTTTGAAATAAATTCTTTAAAATATAAAAATTAAAATTTATTATGAAAAATATTTTAATTTAAAATAACCGGTGAAACTTTTATTGGAACCATTAATGTTTTGATATGTCGTGATGGTATGAAATTACATTCATGACGTGTATATTAAAACAATGTTTCCTTTCACATTTTTGGTAAAAATTCAAAAGTACCTCATTCAAAAAATTAAAATAATATTCCTTTGAATTTTTTTATAAAAATTTGAACATGTGTAAAAATTAAATTAAAAATTAATAATATAATAGTAAAAAAAATTTGAATCCATTTTTAAATAAAATGTGAACATGGAATAAAAATATTGTTGACCAAAAAATAAAATAAATCCATTTTTTCAAAAACATTTTCCTAGTCATTTTAAGTACCATAGAGAGGAAAATGGTGTTATTACTTGAGAATTTAACGAATAAGAAAAGGAGAATAAAATTAAATGTATTTATTAAATAATTATCATAAAATTTACTCAAATTAAATTCAATCATAAATAATCCCCATTAAAATTGGATTAAAACATAAATCCCTTACCACTTTAGAAATATTCGAATCAAAAATTTATAAAAGGGATAATATTATATGGATTTTTAAATCCAAATAATTTTAATTATAATAATCATAAAATATATACATGGTTATTATATACACCAAATAAAATAAAAAACTGGTGAAGATGGAAAATGTCTCATAGTTTTAAAAGTGAGACGTGAAATCCCCTTACCTCAAGTCTCATCTTGCTTCATATGTGTTCAAATATCCTATATAATAAAAATATAATTATTATAAATATATTATAAAACCACATACATAAATTTAATTCCACATATTATTTACTTATAATATCTTATCACCTTTTTATTAATAATTCTTTATTTAAATCACTATTCTATGTTATAACAGCTTCATTTTTCATGGATGTTTGAGTTCAATAGTTCTGATCTTTGTACTTTGATCATGGTTACATCATATGAAAATTTTTATTAATGATATAAATATCATATATATTCATTATATATATATATATATCCATAATATATATATGTAAATTATATATAGTATTTATCGAGACAATAGGTTGTACGTACGCATAAATGCATTATTTCATTTTATAATAAAAAAAATGAAAGAATGATAAATATAATTTCATCATTACAAAACCATAAATATATCATAAATAATATATATATATATATATTAAATATATCCTTATTACAATCTATGTAAAATGAAAATTAAAAAATCACATCTCTTCGTGAAGGTAGTAATTCACACGTACACACAAGCGACGTTATCGTTATCCAACAGATTAGAAGATAAGAAGGTATATATGAGATTATAATTATAGAAGAATTATTATGCCATAAATATTTTATATAAACATTAAAAAAATCCTAATAAAAATTTATTAATGATATTTATGGGAAATTAATTGTATCGATATGTGAAGGTGGTAGTCCACACGTTCGCATGAGTGATGCCTTCAGTTCCCATTTAATGGAAAATATGGATAATAATGGTGGTTCAATAATCATAATAACATTTTAGTATATTTTGGGTAATGGTGTCTTTATTTTATGGATAATAATATAGATTTATTAGATGTATAAGAAGAAATAAAATTGAAAGTACTCGGTTAAGAGTTATACCTTTTCATTAAGAAACCTTCTTTGACTTACATTTTGGGACATAAAAGGATGATATTTTTAAATTCCAGAATATATAAAACATTGTGAACCAAAATTATAATATAATATGTTATGGATTCAAAATAAAATCAACCAATCAAATTTTTATAAGAATTGGATGCATTTTAAATCTTATCTTCCAGTTAAACCTCTTTAAACACATTTTAACCATAACCATGACAACTCAACTTTTTAATGTGGATACATAATTATATGAACAAAAAAAGGGTCCTAATAAATAAATTTTTAAATTATGATTTAAAATTTGGAATCCATTTTATTATATTTAATTTATATTAGTGTTAGAAATTACTTTTAATATAAGAACACAAAACAGATGGAAAATAGTTTTTAGGAAAATACCAGACTTAAGAGTAAACAAAATTAGCCCATGAAATAAAGTAATAATTTGGTTTAAAAAAATTGGTAAAAATAAATGAAGGTATTTAGAATTTGTGTGTAAGAAAAGACAGAATTTAGTCATCCAACCTTGCCATTGAATGCAAAGACCCAAAAAATAGTTTTAAATTTGAATAAAATATAACTTATCTTCACAAAAGTCAAGTGTGGGTTCTCAATTTCAAAATAAAGATTTAAAATGAATTATTTAACTCATTTATAATAAATTTTTTTGAACACCACTCATATAATAGGATAAATTAATGTTCTACAGATATTTTGATGGTTTATCCCATGGTTTTAACCTAATTTTACCCCTTTATTGAGGTCAACAATATTTACTATGATTTCTATTCATAATGAAAAAATATTAATTTTCCCTTATTAAATCATATTAAATATTATAATTTTAAATATTTAATCATTTTTATCAAATTAAATTCAATAAATCACTTGAATTTAATTTAAAATTAAACCAGTAAAATGTGATGAAAAACGATTTTCCAAAAAAGCATGTTTTCTTAAGTATACAAAGGTTGTTACCCCAACATCCTATATAAAATTTATTTCAAGGAAATTAATTGTATTATTGATAACATAATTTTAATAATTTTAAAACAAAATGAATGTTTTTAAATTATTTAAATTAAAATAAAATTCTCAATAAAAATTAGTATTTTTCATTATTCAATATAAAATAAATTTCTTTAGAAAAAACACAAATTTTGACCCTAATATGATATTTATATAATTATTTAAAAAATTAATTCAATTTTGAAAATTAAAATTTGTAAAATTGGTAGAAATTTTTTATAATATTTTCTCACAAAAAGAAATAAAAACCATTTTTTGAAGAAAATTTATTTTTTAAGCATAAAATGATTTTACTGGAAATTTAATGCTTATTTATAAATTAATTTACATTATATAAAACATTTATACATATTTTTCATAATTTATTTATTATTATTTAAACTTCAAATTTTGAAAGTGAGGTTATAATGGTTTTATTTAAATAATAATACTTTTATCATGGTTCATTAAAACTCAGTGTTTCATGTATCACAAGCTATAAAAAAATTAAATTTATTTGAAGAGAAATATATCATAAAATATCAGGGTGTTATATATATCAAATAGTAGAGATGGATTTATATTATTTTTAATTATTATACTTCTTCATGTCTTGATATTGTTCTCTATGGCGTAAATTTCATATTCTCCATTGTTCATCTTGAATTATAACTCAATCATTATCTCATGATACTTTTAATTTCAAATAAAAATTTAGAATAATTATGTTTATTAGAATATAATATATTATTATATTGTAATATGTTATTCTATGATTCCTAGTAACAACATATTTTACAAATTTTTAGACCCTAACGTATTTACTCTAAGTATCTTTATATATGGATCATGTTACATTTATGTATTATAGTGTCCCTTAGGACTTTACCAATTTGTACTTTGACTTACTGAGTTACCATTACACATAAATAATATAAACCTTAGGTATCTCAAGGTGTACTTGGTAATTTTTTTAATTTGTACCTCTAAATACACATACATAAATATTATTTCTCTTATATAAGGTTTTTAACTAGTTGAATTTATAGTATGCATAGAAAAAAATGATACTTATGTAACATTTTATTAGATTTATATATTGTGTAAAGTTTTTAACTTTTCTACATTCTAAGTGGTCTAAATGAAAATATTAGTATGTATTTTCTTGTTTACTCTATCACATTAAATACCTTTTCCAATCATCATTTTTCACATTCTTAATGACCCTTATATACAGAAAACATAAAAACATTTATTCAATATTATACAACTCAAAATTTTTCCAGAACTTCTTCAACACCCTTGTGGATAACTTCATCCACCTTGGTTAATACCAAAAATATTTTAAAACTTCTAAAAACCCCCTCAAAAAATTTAAATAATCTCTACTCACAATTGAAAAAATAAATACAACACTTCAACAATTCCATTTTGTTTTTTCACATAATCTTCAAGGTATGTTCCCTCAACCAAATATAAGCAATATAGATGTGCATCAAAAATATCATCACCCTAAGTTAGAGAAATTATATGAGAGAGAGGGATTAAATTTTTAATTCCCTCCTAACCATGTACTCTTATTTAGATATATGATTGACAGATATACAACAAATTTAGTATCACCATAATCCAAGCTGATTCCATTGAGATTTGAGGTTTGAAAATGACTTTGTATAATGCAAATCCTTAATGGGGTTTTGTATAAGTATTTCAATGATCAAAAAGTATCATATAACCTAAAATTACATATCTTTGCATTATTTAAGAATAATATAAACTGATATATCGAAGGAATAAAAGGACACACTAACTTTTTTCTAGGTCGATTGACCTAGTGATCATAGCTTTAATTTTTCAAGTAAAAAATATCAGTTCCTTGAATATTTAAGTATTTTCATTTTAGATATGATTTTTACCTAATTCATGAATGGAGATAGGATTATTAGAAAGGAAATTGACTTTTTATCATGATTAACTTTGCAAGTTTTCAACCTATTAATATTTGTTCCTTTTCATTTTTTTCAAACACTAAAAAACATTATAATATTTACAGAGTATATGACTAGTGAGTGAATACTAAACTTTATTGTAGGATTTAATTTATGGTTTTTCAACCAAGATGGTAATATGTTTTTTTCCTTTAGTATTTTTATGTATTTTAATTCAGACCATTAAATCTTACATTTAAGTTTGAATTAATTTTTACCAAAAATTTTTGGGGTTTAAGGTCATACAGCTTTTACTAAAAATTGAGATATTTTATATTGCAATAAGGGTAAGTAAAAAACCAACGATAATTGAGATATCAATGTTGATATAGAACATATCAAGGAAAAAATTCATATGGTTTAAGGTCATAGTTACTGGACCAAAAAGATAAGGTGTTCTATTTATCAATAAAGGAAATGTGATAACCCGATGTGAATAAAGAAATGTCTTATATCAATGAATATAGACACAAGGAGATTTTTGTATTTTTTAAGTTAATATTTATATGACCAATAAATATGATTAATAAGGTTGTAAAATTATTGACTAATAATGATGTTTCACATATAATAGTGAGGGTAAGGTTGACTTGACATGAATGATGAAACCTACACCAATACAAGTAACCTTAATTACAAATTGGTGTATATAGTTTAGGGACATAGTGATTAAACCAATGTGAGAAGGGTTGTAAAAATAAAAATAGGGATTTAGAGCTAGGATTTTATTAAACATTTAAAAAATTATGAGAAATATGTAAATCATAACTTAAGTTTTATGAATCAAGAAGTGATGAAATGTAACATGTATGCTAATGATGACCACTAACCAAATTTCAATTATGGGTTCCATTAAAATATTTTTGATAGAAAATGGGGTAATATGATATTCTCATCAGGATGATACCATACCTCTCGTTAGAAAGACAGATATGTGTCCTAGATTTCATTACCAAGAAGAGGTTCCCTTTTTAGAATTAGGTACACTCATTACTAATAGCCATGAAAGGTTTGTGGTGATTTAAACATTTAATTAAAAAAATTTAACATATAGGAAGATTATATTTAGAGGATTATTAGAGCACTCCAGTATAAAATTTGATATGATTTATCTATTATAATATGTTGAAGGGGGTAGAATTGGATGATTATTTGTAGTTGGGTTGAATATAGATGGTCTAAATATCACTATGTATACTATAACAACAAAAATAAAGAAAAATGTAGTTTTAGGAAGGGAATATATTATTATAGAATATATTCAAATATAGAAAGACTTGATATGATTGAGGGGATCATACACTGGGAGGGTTTTGATGGTGATTACATTTGTGGGTGTGCCTAATGTAAGTGACCCATATATCACTATGTATCCTATAATAAAATAAATCAATCCACACGTAGTTGTAAGAAATCGTCTCTATGCATATTTTATTCATGTGTATAGGAAATGATAATTAATTTATCCTAATTTAGGGCTATCGAAGGTCCGAATGTAAATAATATGAGAAAATTATGATAAAGAGGGGAAGTTTTTATAATTATGAGGTTGTATGTTTGATTTTTTGATAATAACTAAAGGTTGATGAAGTTTGTTTTGTTGATAATCATTAAAGGTTTGTGATTTTGGGAAAAAGATTGGCATAAAACATTTAAAATATGTATTTTATATAGATATGGTTAGAGTATTGGAAGAAACTGAATTCCTGGTTATGTGATTAAGTTTCATGTAAAATGGAATCGTACATGGTTTTTTTGATATAAGAATTTATGAATTTTAGATATATAGTATTGGTGTATCAATATATTTGAATAATCGTTTAGTATAGATATATAAGAAGTTTTAGTAGGTTTCAGGATATTTAAAGAAGTTTGAGAAGGTTTGACATTGGTTAGAGAATATTTGTCTGAGTTCTAGTTTGAAGCTTTTGTTTTTAATACTTTTGAAGAAAAATATGGTAAAGCATCTACACTCCTATGTGTATGGGTAAATTCACCCGGGTATACGTAAGAATTGTTCTACTCTTTGTAAAAATTTCAAAGTCTTGAACTACATAAAATTTATAAGGGTTGTTATGGCTTCTAAAGAAATGAAAATTCCTTGAACAAGCTCCCAGTATAGATAATAGTAACCAGGAAAGACTCTTGAATAAGTGAAAAAGTAATCAAGTACCACATTACAATATGTATAGGCCACCAGTACCACACTTTAAAAATGGTAAACTATTCTAAACCTTTTATATATAATGGTAATCAATTACGGGTGGACTACTTTTTAGAAAGATGGAAAATTCCTATGCATATGGGTTACAAGAACTTGTATATGTAAGGGTTGACATAACTCCCAAAAAAAGGTAAATTCCCAAAGATATCTTGTATATGTAATAATGACCCTTAAAAAGTAGGAAAAACAGAAAATTACTATATTAACAAGAGTAGGTAAATTTTATCCTATATGGTATTGAAATATAGAAAATTCTAAAATATACTGTAATATAAATAGGTTAATCTGGTTTGAAGAAAATGTAAAGGTATTGTATTTTACTATAATTCATAAATATTATATCGTTTATCATTTTAGGTGAATATTTTTTCATGTCATGATATGTTCATCATTATATGGAGAGACACATATTAATTTCACTAATTCTATGTATTTGAAGATAACAAAGATATGGAATGAGTTCACTCTTCAATTTTTTTAGATATAAATATTCCCTAAAATTATTCAATTCATGATGAAAAGGATCATGTTGTGATTAAAGGGGAAAATTTGTGGCATTGGAAGCATGAATAATAAATCTAGCCTATTAAATATAGGTTTTGAGCTATCTTAAATATAGAGAAAGGTCATGTAATAAATATCTATTTCACGCTATGATTCTATTGGTAGTTAAAAAATGATGAAGAAACCATACAAACACATCATGATTCATGTTGATATGTCTTGGTTATTGTAACTTAGATAGTTAAAATAGACTATATGACTTGGAATTCTGATGAACATTTTTTAGTTTTTAGAGAAACTATTAACTACCTATATGAAAATAAATTCTATATATTTTCTTGATGATGATCCAAGATATTGACATAAAGAAAAGAGGTTGAAAATTGTTGATTTCATGAGTTTGAAATTGAAATTTAAAACTACTAAATATAAATGAAGGGAGTTGACTGGAATAAAATAGGAAGAACAATATTGTGAATAATAGAGAATAAAAGAAAAAAGTGGATTATAGAATTGAAAAAATGGAACTATATATTCCCATTAGGAATAAAAAAGGAGTTCAGTGGAATTAACTTTATTGAAGAATTTAATTAAGAGGATTTTATTGCCTATGGATTGTATTTCATTGAAGATCTATTTGTGGTGACATATTTTTGTTCACTAAATAGGTAAGAATATTAAATATCTATTCTATAGGATTAGGTGAACCCATAAAATAAATAGTTCTATTTATATTGATTTTTGAGTAGAGAAAAAGACTCAATGTTATAAAATATCATGGGAAGATATAGCTTGTTGGATTAAGGAAGATAGATTATAGTGAAGAATAATTAATATGATAGAATTATTTTTATCTGGAGTCCTTTTTTTGTATTAATATTGTTTGGAGATTAAATATTTAACACTTCAATAAAGAGTTAGATATATCTAGATTTGGAAATTTGGAATATCCCTTGGTAATCATTAGAGTATCGCATTTGGAGTTATGTTTTTTTATAAAAAATGATGATCTTGTTGTGACCATTATTTTTATAAAGTATGAAGATATCTGCAAGTTAATAAACTAATTTATTCTAGACTTATGTCCATGTGAGGATAATGGAGTGAAACTTTTAAGGAAGTGAGACATTCCCAAAGTCATTCAACTGAAAGTGTGCCTTGGTGAGTAGTGACTCAACCTAAACTTGTATAGGTAGTGATAATTTGTGAAGAGTAACATCACTTAAATTTTTATCCACTAAAAATAGATTGTTATATTATATTTTTGGTACACTGTCACAAAACTGAGTGTATTATCCTTGTTTGTATCCTAGTATCGATGAACCAATAAAAAATATTTGTGTGTTTTATACCTTACCTTAGACACATTTTCATGATATTTTATGTGGATACAATTAATAAAAATATATATTAAAATTTGTTCTTTTTAATGGGGGAATAATATCAAAAGTAATTTGAAAGTATGAAGAATTTAAAAATTGTAAAACACCCTGATCCACCCCCCCCCCCAATATTTTTTAGGTTACAACTTGTGGTATCTGAGCCAATAGGTTATATTATGGATTCAACATGAAATGTTCAATATGTAAAAAATTAAATTATTTTAAAAAAAAATTATTCTACTATGAAAATTAATTTCTTTTATAAATAATATTTTATAACTATAATAAGAAGTCCATGTTTTATATGTAAATACATGTTAGAATCCCTCATGATATCTTTTTAATTGGATTTGTTTTACTAAGTCTGTAAAGACTTGTATATGAGATGGATGAATTGAATTTAGATATATATTCATGTGTTTATATTTTCTTGAAATAGACTTTGGATATAAAGGTACAATAGAAGATATCTCACTATAAGACTTAAAAGTATATGCAGATGAGATTATAGGATTTGTTTGATAAATAATCTGTTTTTGAAAGAATAATAACAGATTGAATCTAAAATTTATAATATGAATAAGTTAAAGATATTGATATAAATTATAGTTAATAATAATTTCATATGTATAAAATAAACAATAAAAAAACAATAAGAATGAAACCATGAAATTGGGTATTCTTAGTGAGGTGAATAAAATTAATTCCATATGTATATCTAAATTTTTTTCTTTTGTTGGTGTTCTTTATAAATCTAAAGATGAAGATTATAAATCACCTATATAGTTGAATTATAATTGTAAATTATAGGTAAACACATTATGTGGTAATTCTGGATATTTGTTTTCAATAAACAAGAGTATTATCAATCCTTTATGAGTGAAGTACAATTATTGCAGGTTCTAGGTGAAAAGAACTGTGTTTACTAAATAGATTTAGAGGACGTAAATAAAAATTTGATAAAGTAATAGAGTACTTAAAATGATATCATTGAAATAATGAAAATTAAAATGAAAATAAAGTAACAAATTGATATACTTAAATAAATTATTCATGATTTTAAGTTAATAAAGGAAAACAAGATAATCTCCTTGAAACATCTATGTATGCATTAAGAAGGCAGTGTAAAGGGGAAATAAAAATTGTATATAATGAAAAGAAATATCACTTTAAGTATTTATAAGTCCAATTGAATGTAAAATATTTAATTATTAATAAGATTAAGGTATATCTTTATGCTATAATAAATAATTCAAACACTAGAGATTCTTATATAGAGACATCAGTAGGGAGTAAGAAGAACATAAATATGGAATCTAGGAAACTATAGAATAATACATGTAAAATAGATGGAAATAGTTCTCATATACAGGTAAAATTATAATGTTAATTTTTTGTAAGGTTATGACACACCATAAGAGTGTGTGTGGAGTCTATAAATCTCAATGGTGGAGTAAGATTAGTTTTAACCACATCTCAATTGATACAATAATATGAATTATATGATTTCATCGAGAGATGCTATATTTATTCTCTCCTTGGTCATATGGCAAGGTACTATAGATAAAAAAATTAATGGAGATTCAAAGATCATATCCTCTTCTCATATTAAAATAAGTAGACATTAATGGAAGAAAGATAATTATATTTCACTCAAAAATATATTTATGATTCCGGATAAATTTAAAGAGAGAATAAAAAGGATAAATCCTCAAGTATCATTGATGTCTTATTCAAAGATGCCATCGTGGAGATAAAATAATATAGTTCATTAAGAACCGATGTTTTTTATTCAAAGTAACATACTTAGATAGAACATAATAAATAATATATAAAAAAAGAAATAATAGGTTTCTCTCATGGTTATTAAAAAGAGTGTGAAAGAGATACCCTCACTTTCCATGATATATGAGGGAGTTACCATTAAACAAAAAGTATAAGAATGGTCAAAGAAAATTTTATCAAGGATAAACAAATCTAAATCTTTGGAATATAACCAAGATATATTTTTAATTGATTTTATTTTCACCTTCACAAATATTTAGTAGAGTATTGTAGGATTTTTTTCCTTACATAGAGAAAGAATCATGGAAAATAATATAGAAATGGTGCATCGAAGGAGGATAATTAAACTGTTCAGGTGATTCTGAGAATGAATTTTAATACCATGTTGTGTAAGAATAATATTTCAGGACCAAATATTATGATAGAAGTTTTAACTACTAGTGTTTACCAGAGGTAGTCTTGGAATAAGATCAAAAGTAAAGATATGGTTTATAATAACCAAATACACTCCTCCACTTAAGGATATCTGTAGGTTCCCCTCTTCCCCATAAACTAAATTTTTATAATTAATTATTGGAGTGATGCAAGATTAAGAGGGAGATATAATCCATGGAAATTTTACATTAAAAGGATATTAATTCATAGTAAGAGGATGATTTCATTTGAAGTAAATGAAAATTAATTAAGAGGTATTGGAACCATCCATTATGGAATTCAAGTAAAATCTCATACAACAAATGGTTTGAGAGATATTGAAATGAGAACCCTTATAAACCTATAAATGCATTTAGTGATAAATAACATCAAGTGATTTAAATACAAACATGATCAATAAGTGATATTAAGTGTCTATCATTAATCAAATATGAATCTGGTTATATATGATATGTTGATAAATTATGGTAGTATAAATCCTAATTTAGAGTGAAATGGGTACAAAAATCATATCTAAGTGTTAAAAATTGTATCAACCCAATCTTTTAATTCAAAATGTGGTATCATTGCTTTACTAAGTGATGGAAAACAAGGAATTTGATAGCTTGATGGAATAACAGCTACATCCATAGAGTAGTCCTAGATATATTTTTTATGAACTAATATTGTCATATCATCTAATTGATTTCCAAAATAACAAAAATCAATTGAAAACAATTATTATGACAAACAAATGTTTTCCTAAATATAAATATTATTACAATATTTTGTTTCTAAAACTAAATAAATTAAGAGTAATTGGTGATGAAAAATCAATGGTTAGTTTTCCTCATTTGGAAATAAATAAGTCCTCTGAAAGAGGATGTTCATGGATATCTAGTGGAATCACTATTTTATTATAAAAAAGTGGTATAAATTGGTTTAATATGTGTTATGACTCACAAAAGGTATGATTTATTTATTATATGATAATATTCTAGCGTAAGTGTGATTAAGATCAAGAGAAGTTTCATGATAAAGGAATTTAATTGATAAAGGAACAAGTTTTTATGAATTAAGTGAGTGACATAGACAACAGTGGAGTTTTTAACACAACCACTTGTTTCATACATAAATTTATAACTTATTATGCTTAGAGTTTTTTTTCTTGACACATTTCTATGTGGTAAATTCACTTAATGGAATTTCTTAAGAATAATGTATCTGTAAATGGAATTGAATTGAAACTAAATTTATAATGAAGGACAGTTAAAAGAAGCTCAATGGTTCTTATAATATTCAATAATAGGTTTAAAGAACATAATGTTGTGAAGGAAAAGTAAAGTGGGTGTAATTTATAGAGTAATTTATTACCAAAGGGGAGAGTTCAAACTCTCTAAATATGGATTTTTTATTCAAGTGTTAAAAGGAGCTCGAGGCTCATTGGCGTGGAATCTAATGAATATTTAAATTAAATATATACGGTAAAATAGTCTATCTAATTTTTTAGGTTATTATGTTAATTTTAATATGATTATATTTCTTTAAAACTTGGTGTAAAAATATTATTGACAAAGGGAGCATAAATTTAGAGAAGAAGGGATGAGGTATTTGGGGAAGATGGACACATTTCATCTTATTAAAAAAATATAAAGATGTATATAAAATCTAAATATTTTGAGGATATTATATTTTATGAGAAATGGGGATAGGATATAATCATATCTTAATGGTTCATGGATTTTATAGAATTATTTTCAAAAACATCCAAACTGGAAAAATATTAAAACTAGGTGGTTATATGTTGGATTTTTTTACAATCACTAAAGAATGAAAAAGTTTGATAAAGTTTGTGTTATTGAAAATAATTTAAGGTTTTTTATGTTATAAAAACTATAGGTATATGATATTTGAAATATGTATTTTTTATAGGCATGGGTGGAGTATGATTAGACATTGAAGACATGGTTATGTGATGAAGTTTCATGTATAGGGAAATAATAAATGGTGTTGGTGATATAACAATGCATTAATTTGATATATATCAAATTGTAGAATCAATATGTTTAAATTTTTTCCCTATATTTGAAATAAGTATGATTAGGTTTTAGGATGTTTGGAGTAGGATGAGAATGTTTGAAATTGGTTGGATAAGGTTGGTCTGAATTGTAGTTTGAAGCTTTTGTATTTGTATATTTCATGATAAAGAATGGAAAAATATTTTTACTCTTCTATATATGAGTAACTTCACCCTAGTATATATAATTTTTTGTCTAAACTATCCAAAAATGAAAAATTATTTAACTACCTAAAATTTCTAATGGTTATTTGAAATTATAAAAAAAATGAAACATTCCTAGAGAATATCCCTATATATGAAATAGTAATTGTTCTTCACTCTTTAAGTAATGAAAAAAGTAATGGAAAACATAACTACAATATGTATAGGTCATCATTTGAAGACTATAAAAAAGTTAAACTATTATACACCTAGTATATGTGAGGGTAATTGATTTTGAGAAAGCTATGTTTGGGAAAAATGAAACAATTATATATGTAAAGGTTACAAGAACCTATATACATATGGATTTATCTAACTCCATAAAAAAGGTAGAGTCCTAAACACATCCTGTATATGTAAGTATGGCCACTGTGTAGTGGAAAAAATGGAATATTTTTGGATTACATGGATTACATAAGGGTTATACTGTAAGGTACTAAAATGTGGAAAAGTCCTAAATACACTGGAATTCATTTGGGTTAATCTGGTTAGGGAAAATTTTTAAATCATTATATTTTATTATAATTTATAAGGATTATATCTTTTATCATTTTAGGATAAGAGTATGCCACAACATAGTATTTTTTACACATTCTGAAGAGTCATTGATAGATTTTAATGATTTTTTGTATTTAAACATGTCCACATCATGGAAACAATTCATTCTACAATAGGTTTAGAGATAAATATTTTATAAAATCAGTCATTTCATGATTAAACTAGACATTTTGTGATTAAATGGGACACATCATGACATTAGAACCACGAATAATTAAAATAAACCATAAAAGTTAGTTTTCAGACTATTTTTCGACATAGATAAAGGTTGCAACATAATGATCCATATATCATCGTGGTACTACTAGAAATTAATTAAATTGATAAACAAACTATAAATTTGTGTCTGGATGGATGTTTCAATGTCATGCTTAGGAAGTTTGAATATACTGGATGACTTGGAATTCTTAGGATGGTTTGGTAGTTTTTATAGGATCCATTAACTATTTATTTTAATGTCAATGATGTATATTTTCTTAAATATAACACAACATTTGAATATGAAGAAACTAAACACTAGGGTATTTAATTACATGAGTTTTAATTTGAAATTAAAATGTGCTAAATAGAAATACTGAGATTTAGATAGAATATAAGTGGAAGAAGGATATTGTTTGTAAGTGATAATAAGAGAGAAAATATAAATAAGTAATTGATATAAAGAAACTATGTATTTTTAGGAGGGAAATAAATTTGGTCACTATCCTGGGATTTGTTCATGAATTGATTTAAGAGGATTTTGTTGTTATTGGATTTTATTTCATTGAATATTTTTTTAAGGATAAAAAGTATTTTTCACCATAGAGGAAATAATATGAAATATATTGTCTAAAGAATTACATTTGGAAATTAGGAATATAACTTGGTATTCATTAAAGAATGAAATTTGGAGTTATAATACCTATTAAAAATTATAATCTTGGTATGACCATCACATAAATAAACTGATAAGATATCCACAAGTCTATAAAATATTTTCTTCTTGATCTGTGTGAAGATGAGTAAAATAGAGTGTCCCTTTGAAAGTAGTGAGTCATTCCAATTCAATAGGTAGTGATCCTTGGTGAGGAGTGAATTAACCTAAAAATTTATTAGTAGTGAGCCTCTATAAGGATTTACTTTACCTAAATTTTTTATCCATTAAAAATAGTAATATATAATGTATTTTTGGTACACCATCACAATATTGTGTATATGATCCTTATATTTAGTCCAGTATGGTAAAACTAAGTAAAAAAATATGTGTTTCATAATTTACTTTACACAAATGTGCATGATATTTGGTGTTGATACATTTTATAAGAAGATATGTTGAATTTTTTACCTTTTAACAAGGCAACAATATCCAAAATGAATTTGAAAGAGTGGAAAAAAGTTTGAATTAAGAAACACCCTGATCACCCTCCCCTCTCTTAGGTTGTCTCAGATTTCAAAATAATCGAATTTTATGGGATCAATGACTAAACCCAAATTGATAGCTTTGGGTGTCACTAAAAATCCTTATGTAATAGAAATAAATCTACACATAGTTATAGATAGTATTGTGGGGATTAATCACCCTAACATAGGGTTCATGATGGAAACCCAATGTGAATTAAGGGACCCAATTGTTAAAATTGTAAGGTATTTTCACAGATCTAGATCTTATACAGTATATAAATGGAGAAGTGTATGGGTTCCCTAGTTTGATAAGGAAGGATAAAACTCTATGTAAATTAGTAAAGGTATCAACACTAATTATAGAATTAAAATGAGTTATTTTGGTTGAGAATAGTATCGGTGGTTCAAAATTCACTCTATGTCCTTTAATAGTAGGAATTAAGAGACACATATTTCTTTATGGGGGTATTTTTTATTATGGTGTAAGGTTAGGACCAAAATTGGGACCTATGTTTATTCCTATGACAGAAAATATGGGTTTCATTATCTAATATACCAATTCATAGATAATGTAGATAACATGATGTGAATAAGGGAAGTCACACACACCTAGGATTAAGTTTTATAGTATTCATGCCTGTATCTAACACAAGAAATTTAGGAATCACTATGTATCTTGAAATAACAGGAATCAAGACACATGTAGTCCTTAGAGTTATCTTTGCACATATTTATATCATTCTTTAGGGAAAGATATAAAAATCCCATCCTAATTTCAAACTATGTAAGTTAAATCCCATCATGAATTAATAATGCCTAAACACTATGAAATAATCTTAGAAATAGGGGTCATTTTATCTTGCTATAGGATTATGGGTAAGGAACCATACACTAGTGCTTTTACATGGATCTATATCTCATGTCAATAAATATAGTCTTATATAAATGGATCACTATAATAAATTTAAAGGTCATATATGATTGATCATATGTCGCTCATTTTAACATAATACAATAAGTAATCAAGTGTCGTGCAGTTTAGGATCTTGCAATAAGGGTCGTTATAATGAAGGATTTTCACGGATATATCTTGTGAACAAAATTAAATGGTTTCATTTTGTGTTAAGTTAATGAATAAATACTAGCATGAAATGATTTAGTCTCAAACATCATGATGAGATAGGATTTTTATAGGAATGAAATTTTTAGTTGGGTCCAAGATTAATGATCTAGATGTTACTATGTATCCTAACATAATGAGAATTAGGACACAAAAAGTTTTCAATATAGTATGGATTTATCCTAGAAGAGGGGAATTAGAGGAAACCCAACATCAATAGAAAACCATGTATACTAGTACAATGTGTAATATTTGGTTGGAATGGGATCTTTTATTGGGCCCAAGATAAGAGATATGGTCATCACTATGTATCTTATGAGAACAGAAATAAATACTTACGTAGTTATCAAAAGAGAGTCCCTAAAATGATATAACTCATGTGTATAATAAATGGAAGTGAAATAGATGATCATAACGATGTAATAAGGGGGGAAACTTAATGTGAATGAGGTCCCAACACTAAGATAAACTAAAATGGTTATATCCAAATTCCCCTCCAAGGGAAAACTCGATGTGAATTAGGTCTTAACACCATAAAAAACTAAAATTAATCAATCCTAATGCATGACTAAGATCTGGAAAAGGTATCTTTACTAGGGTAAAATTATTCAAGTAAATATAATCTACAACTAGGCCAAGTATGAGATATCCAAGTGTCACTATATATCCCACGGTAACAAGAATCATGTGATGTGTAATTTTAATAAAGGTAATTTTTCCATATATGTTAGGTGAACCATAAATTTATTACAAGAATATGTATCTATAACTATAAAAGCATTATTATAAAAATAACTTGAACATATATCAATTCTATATATAAGAATATTTACACAATTTAAGTTCATGTGTGAAGAACCACTCGAAATTGTTTAGGGTTATACGAGATAGAAAATATATTATTTAGTTTAACATCATGTGACAAGGACTTGAGTACCATTAAGTTCAAGGTAATATGACATGAACCATTACATAGTAGTATAGATTCATGTAGAATAGACTTTCATAGTTCCACTGTAAATTCATATTAAGTCAAAATAAGAAAATTCCTTGACATAGAAGATAGTTATCTCATAATTTCTCCCTCTTGAACTTGGAGACCCACCATCAAAGCTCATTGCAACCAATGATATTCCCTATAAGAAGATAAATATTCAATAATTGGATGGAAATGTTGTTTTTTTTATCAATATTGACCTTGTTCAATTTAATTCAAAGGATACCCCACAATTGAATTATCTGATGATGAAATTAGTGTTTTTTCATATGATTCCAATTTTTTGGTGGTGTGAATTTTCAATATAAGTAATTCATTTATTTATTATATCATGAACACCTTGGAGTTTGTTGGTTTTATGAGATTATTAGTGAGACTTTTATATGATTATTGTGTTCATTTTAGATTTTCTAAAAGAGAGTAATTTTATCATTTTTGGGGGAGAAGAATTTATTGAATTTCAGGATGATTGATTCAGGTCTTCAAGTGGACCCCTTTCACTCATGAGGGTTTCTTTTTATTCAGTGGTTCCTATTTTGGTTATGCTGGAAGGTTTTTCAATTTATATCATCAAATTGAAGTCTTAAATAAATATTTCATGTCTATTAGGCTATCTGATCAAGGTATATTCATCCAAAAACTCTCTTTCTAAACCTTTAGTATCTTGAGTATATATTGATATTGAAATTGTAGTAAAGATTCCAAAATTATTTTGGATCCAAAACGGTATGGTAGGATTATTCTATTCAGATTTCTATGAATTTGTCCCACATTTTTACCTAATATATCATAGTTATGGTAATATGGATGCCTCCTGTAGAAATTAAATATTTCCATGGAGGAATAAAAACACGTATTCATTTTAGAGATAGGAAATACAGGCTGGTCCTATCTCAAATGTGAATAAAAGAATACTAATGATCTATTTATGGACAAATATTTTGAAATTAGTGATATATATATAGGTTATGGAGGATTATTTGGATCCTTGGTTTATATTAGTGACTAGGGATGCTTTCTTGAATGTTAGGATGACAAAGGCCTCTTTTAAATTTTATCCTTAAAAGTAAAAGATTTTAGTTTTATAAAATTTATATATTTCTCATGTTGTCAACATTTATTGTGATTCCTATGATATTATAAGATACTCTAATAATGATAGGGTATCTCATGTTGAATTTAAATCTAGGAAGGAAATTATTGTATTTATCCCTTTAAGGTCTATAGCTAGGGCTGGAAATTATCTATCCATTGTGGTTAAAGATGAATATTAATAGGTCCCTAAAGTTAAATATGATAAGGAAACAGGTTCTCCAGTTAATTCTGGTAAGGAAATTTCATGTAGACTAACACTCAGTGAGGTTTAAGCTTCTTAAAATAAGGAATTTTATATAGTTTTTTAGTCTAAATATGCTTCAAAATCTTTGTGAATTTTGGATTTTCTAGATTCATATTTTTCTTCTAAGACTATTGATTCTCTAGGAAACATATGTTCATTTGATAAAGGGAAGAAACTTGATGCTGATTGTGAGGGATTCATGTTTTTTATGGATAAAAAACTTATAAATCAAAGGTACTTCTCAAATACTCCTAGAAATTTTAATACAAGGTCTATAAGAAACATTCAAACTTTTTAAATGGTGATTCATGGAAATAAAGAAAATGATAACTAATTTGGAATATATTCTGGAAAGGATTTATCCAATAAATCTTAGAGAAAATATCCCCAAATTATAAATGGAGTTCCCAAGGAAAATTTTGATCCAAGAAACTTCATTTTAAGCAATGAGTTGGCTTCATCAATAAAAATGAGGATTAAATTAAAATTAGGATTTTATATGAAGAACTACTTGTTAATATTCTTAAGAGTCCTCTTATTTTTCATCATCAAATCAATCATCAACAATTTGGGGGGAAGTTCAAGGGTTCCTTTGATAATATTTTTTTATATATTTATTTTATCTTATCTTTAACTAGAACTTGTTGTAGTGTGGTTTTCCTCTTCCATAAATGAAACCTTTGTGTTATTTTATTTTCTAATAAAAAAATCAATGTACTTCTTGAGAAAACATGTGTTGATAGAAGGATTGATATACTCTTCATCCAATGTAATTAGTGAGTAATCTCTAAAGAAGTTAAAATCGTCTGTGGCCTATGTTCCTTTTCATTTCTTATCAAGATTCATAAGTTTCTTCCCAAGTATCATATGAGTTACCACGGCCAATAATAGTTATCCTTGGATGAATTAGTGGAGATGGGCCTTATTATTAAATGCCCATGTGACATGGTTGTGATGAATCTAAAGGTTTTAGAGTGTGTGTAACCTCTTTTCATTAAGTCTCTCAAATTCATTAGGTTGAATTTGAGACTGATCAATATAAAATAGAACGAAAAAATGGTGTTGTGAAGTGAGGGTAATAGAACATTGATGGGAAGGACTACCTTTGTACTATAAACATGAAATTATAGGGTTATATTTGTGGTGTTATGTGTTATGGTGTGATAATACCACAAAGTATGAACAAATTTATCTATAAAATTATTCTTGTATTTATCAACCATATTCTAAATGGTATTTAATAGATTTTTTTTTGCATTCTTTTATCTATATTTTTTCTACTACATGATAGTGGGATTAATGGTTAGATTTAATATTATACTCCTAATATATCCACTTAAATTTTCAATCATATAAATTAGTGTTTTTTCCATAAATATTATGTAAGGGGCTTGAAATCTATTAATGATTGTAGAATTCATGAAATCAATGAAAAAATTTGTTCTAACTTCCATAATGGTTACAGATTCATCCCACTTGGAGAAGAAATCAATGGTATTAAGAATAAACTTGAACTAATTGGTTTTGGTATAATGTTATAAAACCATGACATCTATCCCCCATACGTAAAATGGTCAAGAGTATTTTTTGGTGTGAAATAACTCCAGTGGTTTATAAATAAAGTTTACATGTGTATGAAAGGCATGGAATTTCTTTGTGAACTTTAGGAAGTTTTACATCATTGTAGTCCAATAGTACTCAATTATATTGATTTGAAAGAATATATTGGTTCCTAATATATGGAAACCCAAAACACTAGTTTGGAATTATTATATAATAGAAAGGGTCCCTCCTACTTCAATTCACCTGAGGAGAATGTAACATCCCAAGGTTTTCTAAAAATAAATTGAAAATGCTTGAAATTTTGTTTAAGGTATATATTTATAAGTATCCTTTAAACATAATTTTATTTCTTCTATGTTTTGAATTTCAAGAAACTATCATCTACAATTGCGTTCAGTATGTTATTTCGAGTATGATGGAACAAACTTTTTTTTTGGTGAATAGTAACATGCCCTTATGAATAGTAATATGAATAGTAATAGGAATAGTAATATGACCTCATGAATAGTAAATAATATTATTATTTTATTTTCCCATGGCAATAGGATATTGGGATCTTAATTAATTTTCCAATGTCACATAAAACTAATTGCACTTCAATTTTGTTATTTTTCGAATTAACTGTGACCTTATTTTAAAATTAAATTAATAATATTTAGAAAATTATTTTTGAAAAATGGAGTTCATTTTTGAATTCTACACGTCGAAAAATGGTTGGGGTAAATTTTTGGTATTTTTCTGAAACTCTTGAATTTTCGGTGAATAGTGAAATACGGTAAAATACCGTATAATCAATTTATCAGAAAAAAATGCACTATTTATGACATCATAAGTGATGCAAGGCCACTTGCTTCGAAAATCACATGATATTTTCACTAATTAAGGCCACTTGATTTGAGATTATTCATAGTCTTGATAAAAATATTATAATAATAATTAAAATAATCTAAAATACCTCCCCTCCTCCACTATAAATACCACCCTCACTCCCCTCTTCCTCCCACACCTCTCAAGCATTGAGCATTGTCTAATTTCTGCCAAATTCCCTCCTCAATCTTCTTCCCCACGTCCTAGAGCTGCTGGTCTCACCAAAAGACCAAAATCAAAGCCCTTAAGAAGGATCTCAAGGAGAAGAGATCAAGAGGTAAACATCCTCTTTCATTTTCATTCTTTCCATCCATTTTATGTTATTCTCTTCCTTTCCCTTTGTCTTTTGTTGGGATATTTCATTAAATATTTCCCCTTACTGTCCAAATTTTGTATGATTGATGAGATATTCCATTCCTCTCATCAATCTTGTTTTTATGAAATGTTAAGAGGCGCCGTTAGGCTGCCGAATTTTTTGTAAGAAATTTCTCATGTTTTCTTCATTTCAAGATTCCCTTCTCTTCGTTCTTCACCCCCTCTTATCCAAGAGGCATGAAATCTCCAGAATCATGTATATTCTGGATGTTTTCATGTTTATGGAAAATTACAAATCATTATTCCTCTCCTCTTTCACTTATTTAAAGAATCAAAAAACATTGTCCATTTGTGTCGAATTACCGATATCGTGGACGATGTATTTTCAATTTCCATTAATTATTTCAAGTCTGGTCATGAAACCATTTATATGGTTGAACCAGGTTATAATATAAGTTTTATGAATCATATAAGGTTCTATAATTCTTTTTTACTCATGATTCAAACTTATAAGACTAAATGAAATTGTAATTATCAAAGAACCACTTAAATTATCTAAGTAAACATAATTAATGTTTTAACTTATAAATCATCATCATATAAAGCATCAAAGTGATAAATGGTATAATTTATGGTACTGGAATTATGTAAATAATACTCCATTCCAATTCTGGAGTTTCACTTCCAATCAACAAGAACGATTCATCATGAACCGATCGTGAAAATCACAAAAGAACTCACCCAAAATAATGCAGGGAACAAAATACTAACAAATAAGGGGTGAAATGAGGTTATGAAATGACCATATAAGATGTTATAAACATGAAAACGTTTCTTTAAAATACTAATAACACTCTTTTAACCATTATACAGGAGGTTCAAACAATTTTGAAGTAAGACAAGCCCAAGGTAAGGGAATTCTTAACCCGATTTCCATTCTTTGGGTTAACCTTCTACTTTATAATTTATGTGCTATTTAAATTGTTTGTGTGATGGGTTATGTTTATATTATGTTTAATTATGTTTATTTACAGAGTATATACATATTCCATCCACTCAATTAAGTCTCACTTCAAGTATATGATGTTTATAAGGGACTTTTCTTCTAAAATCCTCTTTTAAAATTCTGTTTTATAAGATTCAAAGGCAATGTTTTTATGCTATTATTTATGTTGAATGATTATGTTTTGGCTATTGGGAATTGTTTATGATGAAGGGTGGGACCTATATTTCCCTCCAATGCATTGGGTATGAGTAAGTTGGAGGTCGGCCGTATGGTTACTCCAAGTGTAACTGCGATGGTTACACAAAGTAAGGTAGCCGTGAGGGTTACAAATTTTAAGGTAGCCAAGATGGTTACAAGATTATGTAAGTAATGCCCCAATATACCTTTATGATTATAATTATGTTTGTATGGATCTTGTGTAAATCTCATGTTACACAAAGTAAGATTTTATGGGTGTAAATCATGTATTTTGAAAATGTTTTCATATGTCTTGTGTATTCATGGACTAATGTGATTTTTTCCTTCTTTTTCATACCTTACTGAGCTTTTGTGCTCATCCCAAGTTTTTAAATGATTTTTCACAGGTTAATGGATGAATAATACAAGGAAGGAAGACATGTTAAATGTTGAAGAATTGTCAAGGAGTCTTGTTTTATGTTTTAATGTTTTATATTCTGAGGAAAATGGAAACTGTTTTTATGGTATCCACTATGTAACAATGTGTAATGTTATGAATATTTTGTCTTAATTCTCTAAAGCTCTAAACATGAAAAGATCCTCAATGTAAAATGAAGTGTTTTCTTGAATAAATTCAAGATTATGTATGAAATAAGTGCGGGTCTTTACAGTTGGTATCAAAGGGAGGTTTAGATAACTTTAGGGGTTAAGGTGATGCTAATAGAATACCATAACTAATTCTCACCCTATGTTTAATTTGTTATAGCATTTAAAGATTACCATGTTGCTTCATCTAAGAAATGTTTGTTTAGAATGGTTGTCCGCAGAAGGAACATGGATGCTGAAGAGGATAGGCACCGACAGAATGACGTCCTTCCTGATCAACAGCCCGGAATGGTAGGGATTGGAACCGAGAAGTTTGTGACGGTAATGGATCAGCTAACACAGGCAATAAATGGTGGTGGCATCCATGCAAGAGGACAAATAGATGTACCCCAACGGAACATGACAGTGGTGGAATATTTTATGAGACAACATCCTCCTGCATTCAGTGGATCTTCTGACCCAGTGGCAGCAGAAGGATGGATTAAGGCCCTTGAAAAGATATTTGATGTTATGGGATGTTCAGACAATCAAAAGGTAAGTCTTGCCATTTATCGTTTTGAAGGGGAAGCTGATCAATGGTGGTCAATGGTAAGGAATATCAGGGGTAGAGAGGATTTTGATGCCTTAGTATGGGATGAATTTAAAAGTCTTTTTCTTGAAAAATATTTTCCTAAGGTGGTGCGACTTAGAATGGAGAAACAATTCCTTGAACTGAAACAAAAGGAGGAAGATTCAGTGGCTATGTATGAGGCGAACTTCACCCGACTGGCGAGGTATGCTCCGAATCTTATTCTGGATCTCGATAGCAAAATCAACCGCTTTTACTCAGGATTGAAGCCAAGGTATCGAAGGGCATTGGCCTCCCGTGAATTCAAAAGTTATGAGAAACTTGTCCGATGTGCTGAGAGGGTAGAGATGGAGTTTGCTGACGATCACATGCAATTTGGAAACAAAGAGAAGAAGAGGTCAAATTGGAAAGCAATGGGTAAGAATCAACCAATGAAATCTGATGGTAAGAAAATACAGTTTCCAGTTTGTGAAAAGTGTGGCAAGAAGCACCCTGGGGAATGTCTTATCAAAACTGGGAAGTGTTTTAAATGTGGTAAGTTTGGACATATGGCCCGATATTGCAATGAAAATGATCCAAAGACTAATCCTGATAAACAAACTATAAAGTGCTTTAAATGTGGTGAGATGGGTCACTATGCAAATGCCTGTCCAAAGAGGGATCCAAATGATGCAAAGAAGCCAGACTACAAGCAGAAAGGTGTAGTTAGATCCTTTGCGACTACGTCAATAGATGTTGGGCCATCCAATGAAGTTGTATCAGGTACTTTGTTTGTTCACTCAGATTTTGCTAAAGTTTTGTTTGATACGGGGTCTACACATTCCTTCATCTCTGAGAAATTTTCTAGTAAACTGGAAATATCACCTCAACAAATGATACCTGAACTTGTTGTTAAAACACCAGGGGGAAATGTTATAGCAAAGAGGAATTATAAGAATATTTCTATTGTGGTATGTGGAAAGACTTTACCTGCAAACCTTGTTGTTTTACCCTTAGTCGAGTTTGAAGTTATTCTGGGGATGGACTGGCTTTCTGATTATCATGCTAAGATTGACTGTAGAGCTAAAGAAGTTGTTTTTCAGAAAGAATTTCAGTTTGTATACAAGAATGAACCCATACAATTGATAACATATCAAGAAGCTGAGAAACTACTGAAAGATGGAAATGAATGTTATCTGGCTCATATTGTTGAAAACAAGGGAACTATTCAAATCAATGATGTGCCAGTGGTAAATGAATACCTTGATGTTTTTCCTGAGGAGTTACCCAGTGTCATACCTAAACGAGAAGTTGAATTCACAATTGACTTAGTCCCTGATGCTAAGCCAATTTCAAAACCCCCATATCGTATGGCTCCAATAGAACTTCTTGAATTGAAAAATCAGTTGCAGGATTTGCTTGTCAAAGGTTTCATTCGTCCCAGTACTTCACCATGGGGAGCCCCTATTTTGTTTGTTAAAAAGAAAGATGGTTCCATGAGACTTTTCATTGATTATAGAGCTTTGAATAACATCACTGTTAAAAACAAGTATCCTTTGCCTCATATTGATGACTTATTTGATCAGCTCCAGGGAGCTCAGTACTTTTCCAAGATTGACTTGAGATCCGGATACCATCAGCTGAAGGTGAAGGAGGATGACATCCTGAAAACAGCCTTTCGTACTAGATATGGGCATTATGAATTTGTTGTTATGCCATTTGGGTTAACTAATGCACCTGCTGTATTCATGAATCTTATGAATAGAGTATTTCATGAGTTCTTGGATAAGTTTGTGGTGGTATTTATTGATGACATTCTGGTTTTTTCTAAAAATAAAGAGGAGCATGAAAAACATCTAAGGGTTGTTTTACAAACTTTAAAAGAAAAGAAACTATATGGAAAATTCAGCAAGTGTGATTTTTGGTTGCAACAGATTTCTTTTCTTGGGCACATTGTAAATAAGGATGGAATAACAGTTGATCCTGCCAAAACAAAAGTAGTTGATGAATGGCCAAGACCCACAAATGTTACAGAGATTCGTAGTTTTCTGGGCTTAGCAAGTTATTACCGACACTTTGTTGAGAACTTTGCACGGTTATCTAGCCCAATAACTAAGTTAACACGGAAAGGGGTTAATTTTGTTTGGACAGAGGAATGTGATGTTTGTTTTCAGGAACTAAAGAAGAGATTGGTGAATGCTCCAGTTTTGGCCTTACCTTCCCGGAATGGTGAGTTTGTCATCTATATTGATGCTTCTTTGAAGGGACTTGGTTGTGTTTTGATGCAGAATGGTCAGGTAATTGCCTATGCTTCGAGACAACTTAAACCTCATGAGATGAATTATCCCACACATGATTTGGAATTGGCAGCTGTGGTTTTTGCTTTGAAAATATGGAGGCATCATCTATACGGAACCAAATGCCAAATATATACTGACCATAAAAGTCTTAAGTATATATTCACTCAGAAGGAATTAAACATGAGGCAGAGAAGATGGCTAGAACTGATAAAGGATTATGACTGCACGATTAATTACCATCCTGGAAAAGCAAACAAAGTAGCGGATGCCTTAAGTCGGAAAAATCATGCATCATTAACCATGCTACGTTTGGAACGTGATCCCTTGATTAATGATTTGATAGATTTTGGCTTGGAAGTTGTTGGTGCAGGGAATATATCTGTTTTATTTCAGGTTTTAGTGCAGTCTTTGTTGTCAGACAGAATTATGAAAGCGCAGAGGGAAGACCGTGAGCTACAGGAAAAGGTAGAATTGGTTAAAATGGGTAAGTTTCCAGAATTTAATCTTGATAAGGATTGTGTTTTAAGGTTTGGAAAAAGGTTGTGTGTGCCTTGTGATTCCCAGCTGAAGAAAGAATTGTTGTGTGAAGCTCATAGTTCTCCATTTTCTGTTCATCGTGGAAGTACTAAGATGTACAGAGACCTTCGAGAGTATTACTGGTGGAATGGGATGAAAAGAGATATTGCTGATTTTACAATGAAATGTTTGACATGTCAGCAGGTTAAAGCAGAGCGACAGTTACTGAAGGGGATGCTTCAGCCTTTGCCGGTGCCATAATGGAAATGGGAGAATATATCCATGGATTTTGTGGTGGGACTACCAAAGACTTCTCGAGGTAACAATGCGATATGGGTTATTGTTGATCGGCTAACAAAGTCTGCTCATTTTCTTTCTATTCGAGATACAATGACATTAGATCAGCTTTCTCGATTGTACCTCAAAGAGATTGTCAGGTTACATGGAGTTCCTCTTTCCATTGTGTCTGACCGAGATCCCAGGTTCACTTCTAAATTTTGGAAGGGACTTCAGAAGTCTTTGGGCATAGAGTTGAATTTCAGTACAGCTTTTCATCCTCAATCAGATGGGCAGTCAGAGCGAACGATTCAAACTTTGGAGGATATGCTTCGAGCTTGTTCAATGGACTATCAGGGAAGTTGGGATCAGCATCTTTCATTAGTTGAGTTTTCTTATAATAACAGTTTCCATTCCAGTATTCAGATGGCACCTTTTGAGGCCTTGTATGGAAAGCGGTGTCGGACTCCTGCGTTTTGGGATGAAGTCGGTGAAAGAAAGTTGATGGGGCCAGAATTAGTAGAAGAAGTGGCTGAGAAAGTAAGGATGATCCAGCAACACATGAGGATAGCTCAAAGCAGGCAGAAAAGTTATGCAGATAACAGAAGGAAAGACTTCTCTTTCAAGGTAGGTGACCATGTTTTCCTTAAAATATCTCCTTGGAAAAGTGTGATGCATTTCGGTAAGAAAGGGAAACTAAGTCCACGGTTCATCGGTCCTTTTGAAATCTTGGATAAAGTTGGAACAGTTGCGTACCGCGTAGCTTTGCCTCCGAGCTTGTTTCAGGTACACAATGTTTTTCATGTTTCGATGTTGAGAAAGTATGTTCCAGATTCATCACATGTCTTGAGGCCGGAAGAAGTTCAGCTAGCAGAGAACCTTTCTTATGAAGAAAAACCGGTTCAGATTCTTGATCGAAGAGAACAGGTATTGCGGAATAAGGTAATCCACCAGGTAAAGGTTTTGTGGAGAAACCATATGGCTGAAGAAGCAACATGGGAGTCTGAAAATGCTATGAGGGAAAAATACCCTCAGTTATTTAATAAGTAAATAAAATTGCGAGGACGCAATTTCAAGAAGGTGGGGATAATGTAACATCCCAAGGTTTTCTAAAAATAAATTGAAAATGCTTGAAATTTTGTTTAAGGTATATATTTATAAGTATCCTTTAAACATAATTTTATTTCTTCTATGTTTTAAATTTCAAGAAACTATCATCTACAATTGCGTTCAGTATGTTATTTCGAGTATGATGGAACAAAATTTTTTTTTGGTGAATAGTAACATGCCCTTATGAATAGTAATATGAATAGTAATATGACCTCATGAATAGTAAATAATATTATTATTTAATTTTCCCATGGCAATAGGATATTGGGATCTTAATTAATTTTCCAATGTCACATAAAACTAATTGCACTTCAATTTTGTTATTTTTCGAATTAACTGTGACCTTATTTTAAAATTAAATTAATAATATTTAGAAAATTATTTTTGAAAAATGGAGTTCATTTTTGAATTCTACACGTCGAAAAATGGTTGGGGTAAATTTTTGGTATTTTTCTGAAACTCTTGAATTTTCGGTGAATAGTGAAATACGGTAAAATACCGTATAATCAATTTATCAGAAAAAAATGCACTATTTATGACATCATAAGTGATGCAAGGCCACTTGCATCGAAAATCACATGATATTTTCACTAATTAAGGCCACTTGATTTGAGATTATTCATAGTCTTGATAAAAATATTATAATAATAATTAAAATAATCTAAAATACCTCCCCTCCTCCACTATAAATACCACCCTCACTCCCCTCTTCCTCCCACACCTCTCAAGCCTTGAGCATTGTCTAATTTCTGCCAAATTCCCTCCTCAATCTTCTTCCCCACGTCCTAGAGCTGCTGGTCTCACCAAAAGACCAAAATCAAAGCCCTTAAGAAGGATCTCAAGGAGAAGAGATCAAGAGGTAAACATCCTCTTTCATTTTCATTCTTTCCATCCATTTTATGTTATTCTCTTCCTTTCCCTTTGTCTTTTGTTGGGATATTTCATTAAATATTTCCCCTTACTATCCAAATTTTGTATGATTGATGAGATATTCCATTCCTCTCATCAATCTTGTTTTTATGAAATGTTAAGAGGCGCCGTTAGGCTGCCGAATTTTTTTGTAAGAAATTTCTCATGTTTTCTTCATTTCAAGATTCCCTTCTCTTCGTTCTTCACCCCCTCTTATCCAAGAGGCATGAAATCTCCAGAATCATGTATATTCTGGATGTTTTCATGTTTATGGAAAATTACAAATCATTATTCATCTCCTCTTTCACTTATTTAAAGAATCAAAAAACATTGTCCATTTGTGTCGAATTACCGATATCGTGGACGATGTATTTTCAATTTCCATTAATTATTTCAAGTCTGGTCATGAAACCATTTATATGGTTGAACCAGGTTATAATATAAGTTTTATGAATCATATAAGGTTCTATAATTCTTTTGTACTCATGATTCAAACTTATAAGACTAAATGAAATTGTAATTATCAAAGAACCACTTAAATTATCTAAGTAAACATAATTAATGTTTTAACTTATAAATCATCATCATATAAAGCATCAAAGTGATAAATGGTATAATTTATGGTACTGGAATTATGTAAATAATACTCCATTCCAATTCTGGAGTTTCACTTCCAATCAACAAGAACGATTCATCATGAACCGATCGTGAAAATCACAAAAGAACTCACCCAAAATAATGCAGGGAACAAAATACTAACAAATAAGGGGTGAAATGAGGTTATGAAATTACCATATAAGATGTTATAAACATGAAAACGTTTCTTTAAAATACTAATAACACTCTTTTAACCATTATACAGGAGGTTCAAACAATTTTGAAGTAAGACAAGCCCAAGGTAAGGGAATTCTTAACCCGATTTCCATTCTTTGGGTTAACCTTCTACTTTATAATTTATGTGCTATTTAAATTGTTTGTGTGATGGGTTCTGTTTATATTATGTTTAATTATGTGTATTTACAGAGTATATACATATTCCATACACTCAATTAAGTCTCACTTCAAGTATATGATGTTTATAAGGGACTTTTCTTCTAAAATCCTCTTTTAAAATTCTGTTTTATAAGATTCAAAGGCAATGTTTTTATGCTATTATTTATGTTGAATGATTATGTTTTGGCTATTGGGCATTGTTTATGATGAAGGGTGGGACCTATATTTCCCTCCAATTCATTGGGTATGAGTAAGTTGGAGGTCGGCCGTATGGTTACTCCAAGTGTAACTGCGATGGTTACACAAAGTAAGGTAGCCGTGAGGGTTACAAATTTTAAGGTAGCCAAGATGGTTACAAGATTATGTAAGTAATGCCCCAATATACCTTTATGATTATAATTATGTTTGTATGGATCTTGTGTAAATCTCATGTTACACAAAGTAAGATTTTATGGGTGTAAATCATGTATTTTGAAAATGTTTTCATATGTCTTGTGTATTCATGGACTAATGTGATTTTTCCTTATTTTTCATACCTTACTGAGCTTTTCTGCTCATCCCAAGTTTTTAAATGATTTTTCACAGGTTAATGGATGAATAATACAAGGAAGGAAGACATGTTAAATGTTGAAGAATTGTCAAGGAGTCTTGTTTTGTGTTTTAATGTTTTATATTCTGAGGAAAATGGAAACTGTTTTTATGGTATCCACTATGTAACAATGTGTAATGTTATGAATATTTTGTCTTAATTCTCTAAAGCTCTAAACTTGAAAAGATCCTCAATGTAAAATGAAGTGTTTTCTTGAATAAATTCAAGATTATGTATGAAATAAGTGCGGGTCTTTACAGAGAACCCCATAAAATCCCCATTTTTTAGAAATTTTTATAAATTCAGGCCATCATAAAGGATTAAATTTATTTCTTGTTGATAGATATATCCCTTTTTTATCAACATAATAGGATAATATAATGTTGTTGATAGTGTACTATGGGATACATCAATCCAGAAATATAACCAATCAATGAGGTAAGAAACTCATTTTGGTCAAGGGTGGCATTAATTTCATTGATCCCTTCCATGTAATTATTGATACATTAAGAGATCCCCCTGAGATATTTTATGTGAATGATTTTATCAACCTAATCAAGTTCTACCAAGGTTGTAACTACATTTTATAATAAATCCAATTTATCATTATGTCAACACAAAATTCTATACAGTGTTGGATCTGATTTGAATTTATCTATCAACCCTCGAGCATAATCATGCAAGGGAATCAAATCTTCCTTCTCAATTGAATAGTCACCATTAATTTTCTTAACCACCAAATTTTAATCCCTGTTAGTGTTTAAATGTGTAAATAGTATTTTAAATTCAGGTTCTAATCCTTCAATTAGGTCTTGGTATTTTTCATTATAGTTGGTAAATCCCTTTGACAGTAGGAAGGAGTATAAAAGAATCTCTTTTTCTAGAGATAAGAACAAAATACCCAAGACAAACATATTAATATTTGGGTTTTCATAGTACTTACTATTATCCCTCTAAAAGAACCATAAAAATATATTTACCATGTTTGGGATGTTTTGTGTATAGATAAAAATTCATCATCAGGGAGATGCATGTTCAACAGTGAATTCCCTGGGATAGTATGTATTGCACGTAAATATGTTAATTAATGACCCTTGATCAAATTTTGAGACACAAACTAGATGTAGAATATATATATATATATAATGAATTCACATTATGTTATATTCCCATTTATAATTGGATTACCGAGGATATATTTTAGTGGGTTGATATGAGATACTGGATAGACCCTTGGTGTTCGAAATAATATCCCATCTTATGAATGGTGAAAACTAATGCAATACAGTTCTTATTGATATGATATTATCGATTCATAATATCCATTATTGTTCTAATAAGATAATAGATACTATTTCCCTTGACCATATCATTATTTTTAGTAAGGGGTATCCAGCTAATCATTCCACGGTTTTCACATAAAGGATGAGGGAATTCCCTTTTGAAGGAGGCAACATGATATAAGGGAGTAAAAGTAACTTATTGATACCATTGAAGGATTTCTGAAAGTTCTCACTCAACTAATAAGTGAGCTCTTTATTTATCAACCTTTTAAAGTTAAAATACTTAATGATGACATTGGATATGAGTCACTTAATATAGGTGAGTTTTCCTTAAATTACTCCCAATTCCTTGAGGTTTCACAAAGGTGGCATATCAAGTATCTCCTTGGTCTTTTGGTATCAACATCAATGTTGTGATAACACACAAAAAAGACAATAAAATCCCAATGTCTCCCAAAAATAACATTTCAAGGTTTCATCTTCAAGCTATGTTGATGTATTTTTATAAATAATCCTTATACATTAGAAAGATAATCATAGTGTTGTTAATATTTGACAACCATATCATCCTCAAAAAAATTATAGTATTCCATTCAAAGGAATTGAAAATATGGTGCCTTTAATATTTGTAGGTAGTGATAACATTCATCAAGATAATGGGAATTACTTGGTAATAATATAAACCTTGGGGTTACATGATTGAAATGGTCTCCATATAATTAGGATCCATTTGAATCTGGATATAGCCAAAATTACCATTCATGGAAAACATATCTTGAAAACAACTATTGCATCATTCAATAGTTTGGTGGTTGGGATTTGGAAACCATCAATTGGGAAGTGATTCTTGTAGTACTTAAAATCAATAAAAACCCATATTTACTCATTATTTTTATTTATAGGGGAAATATTGGAGATAAGCTTTTGGTATTGAACTTCCAGAATAAAGTTAGATTTAATCTTATTGTTAAATTTTTCTTTCACTTTGAAAGAATAGTTTGAATGCATTCTTCTCACTGTTACTTTATATATATGATGGTTATCTAGTAGGCCTAAATAATGGGTTGTTACATGTGTATAATGTTGGATTTGGTGGCCTAGAACCAACTACTTTGTACTTTATTCATTAATAAATACCTTATAACATCTTGATTGTTATTCTACATGATAATGCATGTGATAATGTCCTAAGGACAGTTGTTGCATTAATGGGTCATAGCAGATCCCTAATATGATGAGAAACTGGAAGTTCTATAACATTGTTCTTGAATATATGTTCTATGGTCGGATGATGTTATTTAAGGGACACAAATAATAAATGCCATTAGGGGTGAGGACTCATAAAACTTTGAGGAACCTTATCATGGTGTGCACCCTTGGTAATATCTAGGAGGATATTATGAGAACGAGACCTGCTAGTAGGAAATCCACATTTCAAAGTGTCATTGGATGGTCCTATATGTGGATGTGTGTATTGGTCCTTAGACTTTAAGATTATTATTAATGGGTATTACAACTCGCGCACTTAGATGTATTGACAAAAACGGTGATGACAAACTGTTCGCAGAGAGGTAGGATACGTTGGGTGCATCACGGGTAATACTACATTAATAGATAATGAGAGAAAGGATTTGTCCCTTCTGTTCCATAACAGAGGTAGATATCTCAGGCCCTTTGATGGAATTGATATAGCCTAAGTAAATCCATGTCCATGGTAAGTAATGAGAAAGTTCAATTTCATAAAGTCAAAGAAAGAATAATCAAACACATAGGTTGATGGCACTAGCATGCAACCCGCTTGATTAGAGATATCAAGACAAATGGATTATATTACACGATAAGCATTCGTATGAGGTGACACGACATTGCGGTGTTAACTTATTTCTCTATGGGTGCCTTGGCGTGTTTCTAGATTCTAACCTTGTACTTTAGTTAGGCTCCGCCTAATTCCACTGAGAAAGAGGCCAAGAGGGTCACACACTAAGTGTGTCCATGTATCTCAGTTAAATATTAATTTAACAAGTTAAGTAAAGATTATTCCCAACTGTGGTTTAATAATTATTTAAGTATGTATGATCGCATTTATTTTGAAACTAGTTATTTGAGAGAATATATTGTGGGTAAAATAATATATTTATTAGGGAGTAATGCAGTTACATTTATTTAAGAAATAAATATCCATTACTCATGGTCTAATAAATGTGGTGGAGGAAATAAATAAAAATGGAAAATAAAATTACACGCCATTTATATTAAATATACACGTCGTGTAGTTTTATGGAAAACGAGTACACACCGTGTATTAATGATTACATGCCGTGTAGTTTTTCCAGTCAGGATTTTGATGATATAATATTGTTTTATTAAATGATATTTATTATAATCAGCATGGGTGCATGTCAAGGAATTAATAATTCGACATGGGGGTTTTCAATAAGAGTTAATGAAATAAATAAAATGTGTAACACATTTATTTATTGTCATAACTCTATAACCTCAAACCTGATTATAAATATCCTCACAACCCCAACACTTTTTTCCAATTGTTGTTCACAACAATTCTGGAGAATTCTATCAAGGAAGAAAGAACTACTTCCTCTAAGAACTCTCTCAAGACCGAGAGAGATCCTCCTCCATCAGATCAAGGTGATCAAATGCGGACATCGCAAGTGAATTTTTTTCCATGATAGCACCCAAAGATCCCTTCGGCGACATCTAGAGATACGTGGAACACGTGGGATCACCGCTAAAATAATCCTACAATTGGATTCTACAACGCAACGATGGATCACAAGATTGTGACCAGAGACATCAACGAATAAATAATTCCACCAGGGTAATTCTTGTGAATTAATTAAATTAATTATAACCAATATATGATGATCATATCTCTATGGTTCCGGGACTCCATCTTTTTTTTTCATTCTTCATTATATTCTAAAGATCTGATGTTTTATATCATGACGGATCTCGGTTTGAACATTATTTAACGCTAAAATCAAAGTTGGGTGACCCACCAACATTCTTTCGCTGCGCCCGGAACCTACAAGTGGTATTAGAGTGGTCATATCGTTGATTATAATTATTTAGTTCTTTGTTGGTGATTTACACATTTAATATTTTAGTTGTTTCAATTCAAGTTAATCATTATTTAAATCTGAATCCCGAGATCTGTTCATCCTCTATCATTTCTCGTTCACCATATAGAAATTACCATTTCTTTAAATTTTTTATTAAAATAAAATAGAGTATCTCATCTAGAGGAGCCAAACGCTCTTGTCCATACCAAATGAGAATACACGGCGTGTATTCATAAGTACACGCCGTGTAGTCTAGGTTTATGCATCGGACTGGTCTGCCAAATCAGTCCGTGTATTGATCCTATCTAAGTCATTTATGACACCGTGTGTTGACCAGGAATAGGTGTCACATGGTTTTTGGATTACATGTTGTGTGGTCCAACGCACACAGAGTATAGTCCCTTCAGGTTAGGGTTGGACCGTGTACACTGTACACGGTTTTCCCGGTTGGAAACCGTGTAACATGAAAACTACACAGCGTGTGTCCCACTGAATATGATGTGTACTCTGAAAATTTATGAAGTACATTAATATGCCATGTCCCTGGGCGTGTACTTAGGATGGAAGGTGAAGAAAAGTACACACCGTTTACTCACCCAAATTATGCAAATTTATTAAAATTTATTATTATATTATACAAACCCTTGAGAAGTGTACCATGGTGCAGGCGTAAAGCTGAGGCACAACACGTGATAGGTGTTTTATATATATGTGTTTAATTTAACATCTGCGTAATAAACAGTAATTCACTATGTTTCCTCTAAGGTAAAAGTTACGTACAAGGATAATTTTAATTTATTTAAAATTATTATGGATGAGAATCTCAAGGAAATTCAGAAAAAGGGTTTAAGATAAAAGGATTGATTAATTAAAAGATAATTAATTGATTAGAGTGTGATTTATATTCAAAAATGATTAAATAATTGAGTTATAGTTTTATTTATGCATAAATAATTTTGCATGTATGGATGATCATGATCTAGACCAAGACCTTTTATGTGAATGGTTTCTTTTAATTAATTTATTTAAATTAAATTTGTTGGCATGCGAGCCTTCTCCTCATTAATATGTAGGGCCTGCACGCCCAAGGATTATTTTTTTGTAAAAATCCCTTTTTACCTCTCACCTACGTGTGAGATAAATTCATATGTAATGGATCGAGCTCCCAAGCTAGTGGAGGTGACTCAAGTCCGGAGCCAAGGCGAAACCAATTCAAGGAGATACAAAGGTGGACAGGTGGAAAGTTGTAAACACAAACCCGAAAGGTTCAAGGTGTTTCTCCCCTAGGTCTTGGGTTAGTTTATCAACCAGTAGATAAACTAACCAATATAAAATGCTCATGATCATACCATTTATTTTATTTCTGTCAGTTTCATGGTTTATTTATTCTGGGTGTGTTGTCACAATCACACAATTATTGAATTAAACGAGCATGCAAAATATAACTAAAATAAAACTGGCTTATATGTAAATATTATCTTAGAAATGGTTAATCAATTAAGTATATCCCACTTAATATTAAAAATCATGTAATCAAAGATAATAAAATGAAAATCTATGTATAAAGATAAAATCTCTCAAATAAATATTAAGTCGGTATAGCCTTCCATAATCTTGGTTAGAAGCGAACCATATTTCAAAGTGTTTGACCTACCCTAGTTGGGGTACTTTCAATTATCAGGGAATTATAATTCAAGGTTTTGGGTTTAATTGACTTGGTTCGCATCAACGGTTGACTACCACAGTAGGACTTGGTGTGACCAAGAGGCAAAGGTTGAGGAAATCCAAACTAAAAGGATTTCAGGATTAGGGAGTCCACTCAGCGGACCAAGGAGCTGTGAGTTAATGCAGTTGGCATTTGGAATGCCTACCTAAAACCCTTCAAGTTGCTTGACCAACCCTAGTTGGGGTAATTTGAAGGGAAATATGGATCCTTTCCACTAGAATATTCAGGCAACAGAATATTCCGATGTCAATGGTGAGGGATATTGGATTTCAATAAAATAGTGGGAGACTAATAAGTATTAATTTATTTATTTGTACCAGTTTTTATAATAAAGTATTAAACCTTTTTCATCTTAATTTGTAGAAACGGAAAGAAAAATGACTTCAGACATATCATTGGGAACCATACTCGATAAGGAAAACCTTCTCACTGGCACCAATTTCCAAGAGTGGCAAAGGCGTTTACGTGTCATCCTTCACCACGAAAGGAAATTGTATATTCTAGAAGAGCCTATTCCAGTTGTTCCTAGAAAGGAGGTCAGTGATGATGAACTATCTCTCTATATGAAACACATGGATGATGCCACAGATGTCTAGTGTTTCATGAAATCGTCCATGTCTAATGATCTCTTGAATCAATATGAAAACATGGATGTGTATAGCATGATGTCTCGCCTTAAGGATATCTACCAAGAGAAGGTGAGATAGGAGAGGTATGAGATCTCCAATGCTTTTTTTACAACTAAGCTTGGAGATTTTGTGCCCGTTGGGCCTCATGTAGTCAAGCTTATTGGCTAAATTGAATGCCTGGACATCTTAGGGATGAAATTCCCGGATGAGTTGCGTACAGATCTCATCCTATCATCACTGGCCAAGACCTCCTCTAGCTTTATTGTCAACTACAACATGAGAAACAATGATAAGATTCTATCAAAACTTCTGACCTTGATTCTCCAGGTAGATAAGGACATAGGGCATGACAAACCAGCAGTCCTTATGGTGAATAGGAAAAGGAAGGACAAGGAAAAGGGGCCAAAGACTTATAAATGGTCTGAATCCCCTGAGAATCGTCCCTCCAAGAAGGGGAAGATATAGAGTCAGGGCAAGGAATGGAAGGTGATGTGTTTTGCATGTGGAAAGCAAGGCCACTAGAAGAGGAAATGCACCAGAAGCGTGGGGATGCTAAAGGTGTGTTCTTTATTGAGTGTAATCTTTCTATTTATACACATTGGGTATTAGATACAGTTTGTGGGGATCACATCTGTATTCAAATGCAGGAATCAAGTAGATTTAGAAATATTTCTAGAGGAGAGGTGGATCTTCAAGCTGCCAATGGCGCATGGCTGGCTGTGTTGGCTATTGGCAATTACCACCTCTCACTGCCGACTGGGATGATTTTAGTTTTACATAACTAATATTATGTGCCTAGTGTTACCAAGAACATAATTTATGTATCTTGTTTGGATATGGATGGATTTATTTTCAAATTTTTAAATAAGGGTTGTCTCTTTTATAAGAATATCATATGTTATGGTATGGAACATTCAAATAATGGTTTGTATGTATTAAATTACGAAAACCAAGTGTTGGAAATCAATAAAAAAACAAACTCACATGACTCGTACATCACCCAGTTGTGGCATCACCATCTCAATCATGAAAATGATAAGTGCTTTACAAAGCTCTACCAAGATAGCTATTTAGACTCTACTCATCTAAAACCACATGATAGATGTCACTCTTGTTTACAAGGTAAAATGACCAAGTCGCCTTTTGGTGGACAAGGTTAAAGGGCCACAAATCTTCTAGGATTGGTGAACACAGATGTATGTGGACTATTTCTAGTAGAATATAGAGGTGGATATTCATACTTAATTACTTTTACGAATGATTTAGGTAGATATGGCTATGTCTACTTAATGAGGTATAAGTCAAAAGCCTTAGAGAAATTTGAGGAATTCAAGAATGAAGTAGAGAATCATCTTGGTAAGAAGATAAAGAAACTTCGATCTGATCGAGGTGTAGAATATATGAACTAAGAGTTCATCGATCTTCTACGGGAGTCTGTGATTTTATCTCAGATCACTCCTCCTTATATACCACAGTAGAACGGTGTTAGTGAAAGGAGGAACCGCGCCTTGTTGGACATGGTGAGGTCGATGATGAGTCATGCAGAACTTCCATTATCCTTTTGGGGATATGCATTACAAAATACAGCATACACATTAAACCAAGTACCAACTAAGGCAGAAAATGGAGTTCCATCTGAGTTATGGAATGAAAGGAAACCCACTTTGTCGCACACATGTGTATGGGGATTCGAGGCGTTTTTTAAGGACTCCTCATGCAACAAACAAGCACCCTAGGGCCAGAGGTGTATCTTTATAGGATATCTCAAGGAAACAAAAGGATATTACCTATATAACCCTTCAGAAAAGAAAGTGATAGTTTCCAGACAAGTTGTCTTTCTTTAGAGGGAGCACATCCTTAAGAAGGACAGTGGGAGCAAGATTGACTTCGACGAAGTTGATGCTCAAGATACACAGGAGTTGGTATAGGAAAAAGTTTTATAGGTCCTCGTGGAAGAGGTTCCAGAAACACAAGTACTACATAGGATATCAATAGAGGTAAGGGAACCAGAGAGATTTGGTTTCCTAGTCACCGAGGATGGTGAATCATTATTGTTGGACAATTATGAACCTCTCTCCTACAAGGAAGGAGTAGAAAGCTCAGAAGCTGCAATATGGCTAGAAGCTATGAATTCTGGGATGGTTTCCATGTATTAGAACCAAGTCTAGGTTCTGGTCGATGATCCAGTTGATGTAAACCCTGTTGGATGCAAATGGGTATTGAAGAGAAAACTAGACATGGAAAGTCAAGTTAGCACCTATAAAGCAAGGCTAGTGGCTAAAGGATTCAAACACCGTCAAGGAATTGACTATGATGAAACCTTCTCACCAATTTCCATGTTTAAATCAATAAGAATAATACTTTCCATATCATATTATCATGACTAAGAGATTTGGAAAAGGGATGTCAAAACAACATTCCTTAACGGGAACCTTCAGGGAGATGTCTATATGACATAACCCGAAGGTTTTGTGACACCAGGTGCAGACAAACGGGTTTTCAAGTTGCAAAAAACCATTTATGGATTAAAGAAAGCATCCAGGTCAGGGAACATTTGATTTGATGAATCCACAAAGGAATTTGGGTTCATTAAGAATGAATGTGATCCATGTGTTTATAAGAGGTTTAATGGGAATGCGATCGTTATCCTAGTAGTATATGTTGACGAAATATTGTTTATTGGAAATGACATACCGGCCTTATAGTTAGTTAAGGACTGGTTGAACAAGTGTTTCTACATGAAAGACTTGGGTGAATCAGCCTACATTCTAGGGATCAAGTTCATTCGTGATAGATCCAAGAGGCTATTTGGACTAAGTCAGAGTACATACATTAACCAGATACTAAAGAGATTTTGTATGGAACAATCCAAGAGGGTATTGGTTCTAGTATCACATGGACTACATATTTCTAAGAAAATGTGTCCTCAGACACAACAAGAGAAAGATATAATGATTAAGATCACATACGCTTAGGCTATATGATCCATCATATGTGTCATGTTATTTACTAGGCTTGATGTTGTCTATGCACTGAGCATGGTAGGAAGATATCTAGAAGATCCAAAAGAACTGCATTGGACTACTGTTAAGACTATCCTTAAGTATCTGAGAAGAAATAAGGATATGTTCCTAGTGTATGGAGGAGACGAGGAGCTTGTTATCAGAGGGTATGTTGATTCTGGTTTTCAGACAGATCAGAATGATCTGAAGACACAATATGGATATGTTTTCTGTCTCAATGGGGGAGTTGTGAGCTGGAAGAGTTCAAAGCAGCCAGTTATCGCCGATTCTACAAAGGAGTCTGAATATATAGTGGCTTCTGATACAGCCAATGAAGCTTTCTGGATTCGGAACTTTGTCTAGGAGCTTGATGTGGTTCATATAAGTAAAGACCCTATCACATTGTATTGTGATAATACTACAGTGGTGGTTCTTGCAAAAGAACCAAGGTCACATCAACGGACAAAGCACATACTCTGGAAGTATCACCTCTTGAGGGATTTCTATAAGAGGGGTGAAGTTACAGTGAGAATAGTATCCACAGAATAGAACATGGAAGACCCCATGACTAAAGGCCTATCTCAGCAGAAGCATGAATATCATGTGAGAGCTAGCGGGTTAAAGGTTGTTAGCAGTTGGATCTAGTCCAAGTGGGAGTCTGTTAGAGTTGGTGGCCTAGAACCAACTACTTTGTACTTTATTAATTAATAAATACCTTATCACATCTTGATTGTTCTTCTCTATGATAATTCATGTGATAATGTCCTAAGGATAGTTGTTGCATAAATGGGTCATAGTGGATCCCGCTAGGATGAGAACTCGGAAGTTAAATAAAATTGTTCTTGAATATATATTCTATGGCCAGATGATGTAATTTGAGGGACACAAATAATACAGGCCATTAGGGCTGAGGACTCATAAAACTTTTAGGCACCTTCTCATGGTGTGCTCCATTGGTAATATCTAGGAGGATATTATGAGAACGAGACCCGCCAGTAGGAAATCCACATTTCATAGTGTCATTGGATGTTCCTATCTATGGACGTGTGTATTGGTCCTTATACTTTAAGATTATTATTAATGGGTATTAAAACTCGCACACTTAGATGTATTGATGAAAACTATGATGACACACTATTCGCAGCGTGGTAGGATACGTTGGGTGTGTCACGAGTAATACCATATTAATAGATAATGCGATAAAGGATTTATCCCTTATGTTCTATAAAAATAGTAGATATCTCATTCCCTTTGATAGAATTAGTATAGCCAAAGTAAATCCATGGACATGGTAAGGAATGGGCAAGTTCAATTTTGTAAAGTCAAAAAAGAATAATCGATCACATGGGTTGATGACAGTAGAATACAACCCGCTTGATTAGAGATATCGAGAAAAGGGGATTATATTGCATGGTAAGCGTTCATATGAGGTGACACGTCATTGCGGCGTTAACTTATTTCTTTATGGGTGCCTTGGCATGTTGTTAGACGCTAACCTTGGAATTTAGGTAGGCTCTGTGTAATGCCACTGAGAAAGAGGCCTAGAGGATCACACACTAAGTGTGTCCATGTATCTCACTTAAATATTAATTTAACAATTTAAATAAATATTATTCCTGACTGTGGTTTAATAATTATTTAAGGATGTCTGATCACATTAATTTCGACACTAATTATTCAAGATAATATATTGTAGGCAAAATAATATATTTATTTTCGAGTAATAGAGTTACATTTATTTAAGAAATAAATATCCATTACTCAAGGTCTAATAAATGTGGTGGAGGAAATAATGAAAAATGGAAAATAAAAGTACACGTCGTGTATATTAAATATACACGCTGTGTAGTTTTATGGAAAACGAGTACACACAGTGTATTAATGATTACATGCCTTGTAGTTTTTCTAGTCGGTATTTTGAGGATACAATATTGTTTTATTAAATGATATTTATTATAATCAGCGTGGGTTCATTTCAAGGAATTAATAATCCGACATGGTGGTTTTCAATAAGATTTAATGAAATAAATAAAATGTGTAATGTGTTTATTTAATGTCATAACTCTATAACCTCAAACCTGATTATAAATATCCTCACAACCCCATCACTTTTCCCCTATCATTGTGCACAACAATTCTGGAGAATTCTTTCAAGGCTGAAAGAACTACTTCCTCCAAGAATGCTCTCAAGTCCAAGAGAGATCCTCCTCTATCTGATCAAGGTGATCAAAGGCGGACATCGCAAGCGAAGGTTCTTCCATGATAGCACACAAAGATCCCTTCGTTGACATCTAGAGATACGTGGCACACGTGTGGATCACTGCTAGAGGAATCCTGCACTTGGATTCTACGACGCAATGATGGATCACAAGATCATGACCGGAGACATCAACGAAGAAATAATTCCACCAAGTTAATTATTGTGAATTAATTAAATTAATTATAACCAACATTTGATGATCCTATCTCTATGGTTCCGGGACTCCCTCTTTTGTTTTTCGTTCTTCGTTATATTCCAAATATCTAGCTTTTTATATCGTGAAGGATCTCGGTTTGAACGTTGTTTAATGCTAAAATCAAAGTTGGGTGACCCACCAATGCACTTCCACTGTACCCAAAACCTACAGATACAACTCATTAATTTATGTATAATATCGTTCAAATACATCTCTTTGTTTCTTCAAGAAATAAATGTATTTATTCTATTATTTTGGATTCAGGAACTATCTAATCAATATAAACCACATATATTCATTAATACCCAAATTCACATACCTAATCTCATAAAGATTGTTCTAGAAACCTTCCTCAAATGATGGAGGACCTTACTTTATTTATTCTTCTTACACTTCATTGTTTTTTAGAGCATATGATGAGCTATCACATTGAGATCTTAGAGCTCATATGGGATCATTATTACATCCATCAAGATCACATCGTTCTTTTAACTTTTCTAGTTGGTCTAGTTCAGCAGACACCATGAGAATGTAAATTTAAGTGCCAAAACCCCATATTCTTATTTTGGGATTCATGCATGGATAATAAAAGAAAATTGCTATGTTTACCAAGCTTCATTCAAACCCATATTCAAGTATAGGTACTTAAGAGAAATATTAAACTATATGTATTTCATAGAGTAATTTTCATCTCTTGGTGGTTTATTACCAATGCAAGCATATTCTTGACTATCATATGAGATAAAAGTAATTTAAGGGTTTCATTCATCGGCCAATGTCACCAAATGAATCCCTAAATATAGATTTTTTTACTTCACTTTAGTTGATGGGAAACATGAAATATTCACTAAGTTTTCTCCATGGATTGAAAAGGGATATTTAAAGGGCATTGGTGGAAGTAATCTATATGGTGTTATTTACCATCAGTTTCCTCTCTTACATTTTATAGTATCTTGTATATATATACTAAGATTTATAGGAATAAAATGGGAAACTATCACCATACAATACCCTGAATCTCCCATAAATAGATTATTTTAGGAATAGGTTATATGGTTAGAGAACTACCATATGTATATGGAGCCAAGAAATTCCAAATAATAATTTTAAATTCATATCTTTATAAAATACAATGAATTTAGAGTAAAAAATGAGATCTCAAAATTGTGTTCTTATCTAAATTATTCCGAGTAGTATTTACTCACTTTTTATTATACCCATAAATCATTAGGTTGGAGGTGGATAAGTCAACCTCATTATAGCCTAGATTTATAAGGGTAAAGATCATGATGAGGTTGATCCTTGAATTGTTATCAATAAAGGATCATTGAATTTCAATATCATCGAGATTTCTATATATGTAAAAATGGTTAATATATCTATGTATGGTAGTTTCCCAATCTTGTTTTGTAAAATAAATGATTGTATAACACTCAATAGAGCTAATCAATGTGAGATATATCTCAGTTTCAGTGTCTTCATTCTCAAACACTTGAGGACTTGAAAGAGCCTCAATAAGGGATTCCCTGAGTTCTTTCAAAATATAAATGGTATCCAAGATTGGGAGTCTATAAAGTTTGACATAAATATGTTTAAAAATGACAAACTTCTAAGGCAAGGGCCTATATTTTCTTTCACGAGGTTTATCCCAAGATTGAGGCTTAGGGGTCAAATCTAATAGTATTGACGACTCATTCCCTTTATCAAAATTGAGGGGTGAATTTTTTTCCCATGGGTTGAGTTTCACTGATCTTCCCACATTTTGGTGTTAACAGATAGAATCTTTTTCTATTAATTAATCTACTAGTATGATTATAACGGAGTGATACATATAAGATTTAGAATAAAACTAATGTTCCTACTAATCTCATCAGAGTACCTATATTTGAGTATTAGTTTTATGTATAGCTTCAATGAAAATAATACCTAAATTCCAGGTCCCAACATGACTTTGTCTTCCCTGGACTCAACGGTCCCCCCTATAATTATTGATAGTGAACTTAGGTTTATATGAGTCCTCATCATTGGTGAATTCGTGTATCAAGTTAATTTATTTTAAGTGTTTTTTTAATCCTCGTTAGATGAAGTTTCTATTTGGTGGGATGGAACCCATCCTCCAAGAAATAGGGATAAGAGATCCTATAGAGCCTATACTAGATTGGGTACCCATGAGGGATCCCCTTCCTTTACTTTCTTAAATTGATAATTATTCTATTGACTCTTGGAATATTTATATGATAAAGATGTTTCCTTATGTACCACAGGGGGAACTAGGGTCATGACTAGTTGTTTTAGTCATTCCCTAATGATCGCATGCTCTTAATTGACTGGTATTATATTCATCTCATTTTTAAATTGTTATACCCCTTTTCTTGGGACTTTTTTTAATTCTCCTTCTTTTTTTAGAGGATTATAAAAGACAAATATCACATGTTTTAGGGTTTTACCCAATTTTACATACACATTTTCAATAATATTTTGGATCGTATATTTGAAGATGAAATGGTCAAAGATATTATTCCCTAACATCGAATGGAAGGGTCTTTATCGATGTTATCATTCACACTAACTTCATTGGGAAACCTAATTTATAGACATTTATCCAAATTTTTTCTCTATAATAGTTACTCAAAACACTATAAATTTCTCCTTTTAAAATTAATATACCTTGATCATCCAATATTCTATGTTGGGGTAATTTTTATTCCTATTACCATCCTATTAAGGGTGTTTTTTCTCTATTCAACATGATTTACTTCCTGATATTGAGCTAGATCAGGGGTTGTAGCTAACACCAATGTTGGTTTAATCATAGAAATTGCATATTCTTCTTTATCATAATTCTTAACTTATGTCTATAGTGTCAAATGAGATTTGGATTTCAAATTCCAAATAACATTTTCCCACCATTAGGCCATCATTGAAAACTCATGGAATCCACCATGGTATTTTGAGAAAATTAGCGCTTCCTTGAATTAATCTTGGAGATTTTATTTTCATTTCTCTAAAATTTACTATTATAATAATTTTATATTTAAGGATGAGGTAAAACTTTTCTACTTGGTGATTAAGTCTGAAACCCTATCTTTTTTACAATTTTTTCAATTCAAGAGGTTGGGAATATTCATATTTCACAATGTAAATATAAAATTTTAAATAAACATCCTTCAGAGATCTTCCCAATTAGTGATAGATCTAGGAATAATATTTTCATACCAGAAAAATGTGGGTTCTTCCTGGGTTAGTATGAGGCATATGAGATTTTTCACATCTTGGTGCTCTGGTGTTCCTATCATAGGGCTACATTATGATGAAAAATGTATTGGTTGATTCTATAGATACCTTATACCAATGAATATTAAGAAATTAGGGTCCTCAAAATTTGGTATATATGGAGTAAAGTCCACCAAATTTTTATAATAATTTCCTCTTTGTTTTCACTAGTCTGTGTTACCCCTCTATGTCTTACATTCAGGTAATAAGGGACACAATGTAGTGAAGGAATTCTGGTGGGATAATTTCCTATGATGATTATAAATACCTAGACTTAAACATTTCATAATCTTGATCATTAAGTTAAGAGTTAATTCTATTACATTTGAGAATATTTTAGGTTTATAGTTTTAATGAATTAGGTCATAACTAATACATAACAAAACCATATATTAAAAATTTGACACATCATATCAATATCCATTTTCCCACCATATAAAACTTTTAAAATAAATCATGATATATTTTCCTGAAAAATATACATGACTTTCAACTTGACCTCTTACTTACCCTTACCTATACTTAAATCTTAGGAAAAATATTATAAAAATGTGGTATGAGTAAAAAAATCATATTAAGATACATAAAAGAAAAGAAATAAACCCCTTAGTTTGTGATTACTTATAAAAAAATTTCCTTTTCAAAGTAATAATTGGACTCAAAATAAAAATCTTATTACCCAATAAATCACCTTCTTTGCCTAAATAATTTTATAAAACATATCATAAGAAAACATAAAGGAAAATTAATACTCATAATGGTTTCTTTTAAAACATGAAAGAATCATGAAAAATTATTCACAAAGTTATACTTTCCACCCTTAATAAGTAAAAAATACTTTATTTTGATAAATAATTTCATTTATTACCTTTTTATAAATCATAGGATTAATATAAAAACCCATATAAATCATAGATAAAACAGATAAGTATATTTGTTTCATAACTTTATATATCACTCTTATAAATTGAATAACCATATAGCTGACTTCTAAACCCAATTCATTGGAGGGATATTATAGACCCACCCATACTTGGTTTAAACTGTAACCACCCATCCATGGTTCATAATTTAACTACTCGTCCTTGTTTCATAACATAACCACACGTCCTTGTTTTATCATGGAACCACATATCCTTTGTTTATAATAGAACCAATTTTTATCATAAATAATTTCTAGCAACCATAACATAATCATAACCCATAAACATATTTTAGTTTTCACCATTACACTCATAAAATATTCTTTTCACCCATAAGAAATATTTTTGATTATTGTAATATCCACTCCATTTAAAAAACATTTTTCAATACCAAAACACCAAGAAAAAGGTTAATGGTGGTATAATTTATAGAAAACATGAAATATTGTACTGTAATCCAAAAAATCAAATATTTTTTATGATTGAGGAAAAATTCACTGTCATCATATATGTTAAAATATATCATTACATTTATCTTTTTGACAAAAACGTTTTATACAAACCACCTAAAAAAAATCCTTTGAAAAAATATTTAAATAAAAAAAATATTTATAAATAATTAATTTACATAAATTTACATTTATAAAATAATGTATAAAATCATTTACATGGAGGAAAATATTTTTAAGGTAACTTTAAAAGGGTATTTTTTATAAATAAATTCCCTTCCCACTTTGGAAACATTAAAATCATAATCCCCATTAAAGAATAACATTAAAAAAACTTTAAATATCATGAGAATAGAAAAATTAATGATATAAAATTTCAAATGGTTTGTATATACACCTCATAAAATAATATATGTGAATAATATCAAAATATACCTAAATTAAAGGAAATTGAGATGAAGTCCATTACCTTGAGTTTGACTAGCCTTGCATGTTCTTTATCTTATCGTTTAATAAAATTGTGTTAATTATTTAATTGATTTATAACTTTTTTATTATTCCTTTTATTTTGATTATAATCTTTTAATATATTTTTTCTTGATAAATTATGTGTACATTGGATTTTTTTATTATATTCAGCTAATGGGTCAAAAAATGACTTTGGTAGGTTGACTATGGTTAAAGAGGTCACTACTTCAACATATATAGAATAAAAATCATGAAATATTTATCATATTTTTGCATTAATTTTAATTTTAAAACCAATAATGAAATATGGTTATGAAGAAATAACTATGTTATAATCATAGAGACGGTAGGTTGTATGTATACACGAGTAACGTTCATATTTTTTAACAATCATTGTGGAAAGACGGTAAATAATATTTTATCTTCATATAATGATAATAATGATAATAATATAATAAATAAAATATTATTTATTTAAATATACTTCATTATATCATCCATTTGTTGTGGTAATGAAAAAAATAATCACATCGCTTCGTAAAGGCTGTGGTCCACATGTATTCATGAACAACTTTTTCATTTTTCAGTGAGTGGAAAGGTAAGAATGAAAATGATATATTATATTTTTAGAATGATAAATATGGAATAAATATCATAATAATGTCTTTTATATCACATTTATTCATTCAATTAATCCTTATTACCTTCTATGAAAATAATTATTGTAAAATAAATCACATGACTTTGTAAGGCGGTAGTTCACCGTACACATGAGTGACGCTATCATATCCCCTACAGAATGGAAAGTAAGAAGGTATATGTGATTAAATAACTAAAAAGGTTGAATTATTTTAAAAGTATAATATATATATATATATACTTAAAATACATCATTATAATAGTCCATGAGATGCAATGATGAAAAATGAATGACATCGGTTCGTGAGATGGCAGTCCTCCATACACACAAATGATGATTTTGTTTCCCATTTGATGGAATAAGATATGTAATCGGGTTATTACATTAACACAACAACATATGAGTGTATTGAATATATTTTTGCTATTATATTATCCTTATTTAATAATATTTGATGGAAGTTGAAGAAGAAATAAAATAAATATGCTCCATGAAGCATGTTACCTCTTCCTTAGACAATCTCCTTAAGTTAGCACCAAAAGAATTATTAGGATGGATTTATGACCAAACCATGGGCTCTAGGTTTCTCTGAGGGAATAAAGGAATATATTTGGGTATTTAGTCTATGATAAAAATTTATTTTATGTTGTGAATAGGATATGAGGGGGTGTCCTTTTATAAGTGAGGTGAGTGGAACACTTGTAATTATTTAAAATAAAAAGGTGTGTCTGCATTTTTCACATACCACAAGGGCCCAAAATAGACAATTATTGATACTTAGATATGATAAGGTATAAATATGTCCATAAAATAGATTTTATACAAGTTTTTAAGTCATTTTAACCCTTATATATTTATTTTAACTCCTCGATAAATTCGTTTTTACCTTAACCGCGGTAATTAATTTTTACTATTTTCACTATTCATTATGGTCAAATATTAAGTAGGAATTATTATATAATATAAATTATAATGATGAAAAATATGGAATACATTTTAACAAATTAAATTCACAGAATTGGTATTATTTATTTTAAAATAAAACATGCAGACGCGATGAAAAAGTAGTTTTTCAAGAAGTGTATTTGTTAAAGAGAATATGATTTTATATTAAATCTATTTATAGTAATAATAATTATATTAATTTAAATTAATAATTATTTATAAATAATATATAAATTTCATTTAAATAATTCCTCATTATGTTTTTTTAAATTAATTACAAAAGGGAGACACTATACATATTAAAATAGTTTTCAAAAAAACCATTTTTTAAACTCAAAAATAAATTTATAATAAAATCAAAAATAAAAATGATTCAAAATTAATTGAGTGGATTAAATATAAATAAATAATACTTATTTTACCTTATTTGTATTCAAAATATAATGGGGATTTAAAACTAATTAATTTACAAAAAAATAAATGACATTTTTACAAAAAACAGTTTTTTTACTATTCACCAAAAAAAACAATATTTTTTGAAAAATCCAAAAATTTCACCCTAAGTTAATTTTTATATTATTATCTAAAAATAATTTAATTTTTTCAGATTAAAATCTAAAATTTAGAAATTAATCTTTTAAATAAAACCATATAAGAAAATATTTTAATTAAAACTATTTCCTTTTTATTTAAAAATTACTTAATATTTTTATAATGAATATAACCATATAATTAATATTAATAAACTTGAAAGTGATTTATTATATCATTAAATGTGTTGTTACATTCTTCATCCTATTTTTAAATTACGTCATCATAATTTTATTCACTTATAAAATAAGTGGGGATATCTTTACCTCATATCATTTTCAGATTCTTGTGTTTCTTCTTCAACTATATAGCTTTTCCAAAAACACTTAACCTAGTGAATTAACTTATTATACAATACATACTATCTAAAATCAATAATATTAATAGGATATTCATCATAAGAAAGGTTCTCTTTTAACTAAACTCCTTTATGGATCAAAACAAGATATGAATCTTGCACATATTTCCTTAACATTGAAACATGGAATACATTATGTACATCAGATAAACTCAGAGGGAAAGCCACATAGTAGGAAAATGATCCAACTTTATCTAGGATTTTATATGATGTAATTAATTATGGAATAAAATTCCCATTTTTACCAAAAAAATAAAACTTTTCCAATGAGAAACTATAAGAAAAACATGATCGCCTACCTTGAAATAAATATCTTTCCTTTGGTTATCTGTATAAATTTTATTCATGATCTACACCTTCCATATATATTGAGAAATAAAATGAACCTTATTAGACATTTTCTATAGTAACTCAAGTTTCATCAACTTCCTTTCTCCAATATCATCCCAAAAATCAAGTGTTCAAAATTGCTTTCTATATAATGCCTCAAAATGTTCCATCTATATACTAGAATGAAAACTATTGTTATAAGAAAACTAAACCAATGAAATATGATGATCCCAACTTCCCTGGTAATCCACTAAACAAGAAAAAATAATATCCTCCAACTTCTGAATTATTCTGTTTTACTTTTCATCATATTTATGTCGAACATTTGTACTTAACTTTAATTCAGTACCCGATGACTTATGAAGTCCTTTCCAAAAATTAGATGTGAACCTGCAATCATGGTCTGATATAATAGAGATAGGAACTCAATGTAACATCATTAAATCCTTTAGATATAGTTATTAAATATGATTTAAAGGCATAGTATCTCAAATGGGAAAGAAATGTATAGATTTAGTTAATCGATCAATAATAACCCAAATCACATTATTACCTCGAGATGACTTTGGAAATACCAACAAAAAATCTATTGATATATTTTACTATTTCCATTTTGGAACTAGTAAAGGTTGAATCATTCCCTTTGGTAATTTTAATTTTTCTTTAACCTTATAACAAGTAAAAATTTTCGTGGTAAAATTTGAAATATCTATTTTCATACAATCCCACCAATAATACTCTCGAAGGTCTCAGAATATCTTAATGCTAATAGGAAGAATAGAAAATAGAGAACTATAAGCTTCACTCAATAACTCCCCCTTTATCTAGAAATCACACGGCACACATAATCTTTTTCCAAATACGAAAATATCTTCTTTAACAAAATTAAAAATAGGTAACTTACCCTTCTTAATGGATTCTACTTTTTCTTTCAAAACATGATCCTCATTTTGCTCTTACTTAATTATTTTTGATAATGAATTATAAATTAAAACCTTAAAAACATAGGATGTCCCTACATCCACAAATTTTAGGCCAAAAATTTATCAAATCATTAACTAAAGGGTAATGTTCCAGATGTAACATGTTTAATAGAGAATTATTTTTTAGACTCAAAGAATTTTATAATTTGTTTGATTTTTCAAGATAGTAATGAATCATGTAATCATAATACTTGATTAGTTCCATCCATATTCTCTGTCTCATGTTAAATTATTTTAAAGATAATATATACTTCAAACTTTTATGATCTGTATGTATTTCATACTTTACTCCATAAAAATTATTCCACTAATTTTTTTGAAGTAAAAACCATAACATCTAATTCCAGATCATGTATAGGGTAATTTAACTAATATATTTTTAGCTAATGTGAATCATAATCAATTACCAGATCATTATGCATCATGACACAACCATTTCCCTTTAGAGAAGCATCACTATAGATGACAAATTATCTATTTCTGGAAGTCAGGAAAAAACTGGAGCATTAACCAATATTATTTTTAGTTTATAAATACAATCATCACATTATTTTGTCCAAATGAATTTAACTCCCTTTTGAGTAAACTTAGTCAGTAATCTAGATAAGCAAGTAAAGTTCTCAAAAAATAGATGGTAGTATCCTAATAAACCAAAAAAACTATGAATCTATGAAGAATATTTTGGTCTTGTCCACTCTTCAATGACTTTAGATTTATCAAGTTCAACCATTATACAATATTTAAAAATAAAATTCAAAATAAAATAATTTTTTTTCAACCAAAATTAACACTTACAAAATTTTCTATATTGTTTCTTTTCCTTTAAGGTTTTAAAATTAATCTTCAAGTGTCTTTAATTATCCTCATGAATTTTGGAATATACCAATATATCATTTATAAACACAACCCCAAATGTATCTAAATAATAATTAAAAACTCTATTCATAATATCTATAAATGCATATGGTTCATTAGACAACCCAAATAACACAACTAAAAACTCATAATTCCCATATCTAATCTAAAATGTTTTATTTGGAATGTCATCCAACTTCACCTTTAGCTGATGGTATTTGACCCTCATATCAACCTTCGAAAAATAATGAGATCCCAAGAACATATCAAATAAATCATCAACATGAGAATACGGATAATTTTTCTTAACAGTTATTTTATTCAAAGATATAGTCAATGAAAGTCCCATGGAACTATATTTATTTTTAACAAACAAAATGGGAGAACACCAGGGTGAAGTTCTAAGAAAAATGAATCCTTTATCTAAAAACCACTAAAATATTTTTTTCAATTTTGGAAGTTCCAATTGATCCATTTAATAAGGGGTTTTTAAATAGGCATAAAATCAAAAAAAAAGTCAATAGTTAATTCAAACTTCCAATAAAGAATAATAACAGTAAAATAATTAGGAAGTACATCTATGTATTCATTCACTATTGTTATATCACTAATTTTAATAGTTTATTTCTATCAACAATATGAGATAGGTAACTTTCACTGCCATTAGTAATAAATTTATCTACTTATTGGTATATTATCATAGGTATGAGATTATTGAATAAAAATTTATTGGACCTATAATCTATATTACCACAATAAACTGTAATCCATTCCATAACCAAAATGATATCAAACTCTATTATGGGTAGTTCAATAAGATTTACTGGAAAGACCATTCCACTAATAAAAAAATAAGATTATTATAAATATTAGTTTCTTTGATACATCCACCTAGAGTTTTCAATAAAAGTTTTATCATAGTTTAATGTGGTTATATTCCCAATTTAATTTCCAATTTATTAGAAATGAAATAATGTGAAGATCCGAAGTCAGATAGGGTATTTGAAAAATTCAAATAAACTAGTAACATACCTTTCACCACTTAACTTGGTGGCCAACATCAACCATAGTAGTATAAAAATATTTTTCTACACCCTTTACCTGGAGTAACAAACATAAAGCAAACATTTTCGTAACTCCCCAACCCATTCTAATTAAAACATCATATTGTTCACTTTTCATTGCTTCTCTGGTCATTTTCTTTGGGTTATGAGCTATATGACCAAACTTACCACATCATAAGATCATTCCAAAATTCATAATACATTCCCCATGGTTATATATATTTCATATATCACAAGATGAGAACTTGATTTTCTTACCTACAAACTTCTTTGATATGTTCCTCCCATTTACCGTCCACCAAAATCTCTTTTTCTGGTTGTTGTCATAGAATATCAGATCATCAAAAAAACTCAATTTATACCTTTTTGTAACATCCTTCTCATAGATTTTGAATTCACTGGAATCTAATTCCCTTCAATATCTTGTATTTAATTTGGAGTAAAACTAATTAATCTTACTGTCAAGATCTGTGATAAAATCGGCTACACACCTATCCAATATTGGAAACAATTTCATCATATATAGCTATATAATAATCATCATTTTTTCTCAATTTCAAGAATTATTTTTTCATAAGGATTAAAAAACCTTTGGGAAATATTTATCAAGGAAAATATTCTTAAATGTGTCACATTCTATGGAACCAGTCTCATCTTTCTCTTTGGTATTCCCAACTAAAGACCATCATCGATTGGATTCACCTTCAAAATGATAAATTTCAATGGCTACCTTTTGAAATTTTGAATGCCCTAGGACTTCAAATATATGCTCAAGGGAATTAACTCATCCATCAAATACCATTGGGTTTAAATATCCACTAAATGATAGAGGATGTTGTCTCATAAAATTCTCTTCTATCAACTGATCCATCCCCAAAACAAACTATTCTATTCTAATTCCAACCATCCCAAGATGCTGATTTGGAAGGATATCTTCCTTTAGGTGCCTTTCCACTATATCTGTCTTATTTATTCTCTGGAAAAACATTATAAAAATCCATAGTTTAGACAAATAAATGAGGTAATATTCAAATTTTATATCATTTCTTCTTAAAAATAAGGTAAAACCTTTCTAAGTCATGATATTAATATTATCCTAACCTCTTAAATTATCTACACCATTCCACTCATACCAACTATAAGGAACCGACTTTAAACATGTCATAATCTTGAAGTTTAATTAAATAATCAATTCTCTTAAATTTTAGAATCCTTTCAAGTTTAAAGTTTTAGATAATTATGTCATAAATAATACATAAAAAATCATACAATATAAATTGTATACTTTTGATCAGTATCCATTTTTTCCACCATATATAACTTTTAAAATAAAGAATGATTTATTTTCTTGACAAATATTCATGACTTTCAAATTAACCTCTAACTTTCCTTTAACCATACCTACACCCGATGAAAAACAATTTAAAAATGTGGTATTATCACAAAACGTTCAGTAAGATATATAAAATAAAATAAATAAACTCATTATTCTAGGATTACTTATAAAAAATTACTTTTTAAAGTAAGATTTGGTCCCAAAAATAAACATCTTCTTACCCAATAAATCTCCTTCTTTGCCCAAATATTTTCATAAAACATTTCATAAGAAAATTTAAAGTAAAAAATAAAACTCATTATGGTTTATTTAAAAACATGAAAAACACATGAATGATTTTTCAAAAAGTTGTAATTTTCACCCTTAATAAGTAAAAAATACTTTTTTTTGAAAATAAAAACTCATTTATTACCTTTTTATAAATTATATTATTACCTTAAAACTCCATATAAATAATATATCAAACATTTAGGTATCTTGGGACAACACTTTACATATTAATCTTACAAATGGAATAACCATATGTTCAACTTTTATACCCAATGCATTATAGGGCTATCATAGACCTACCCTTACTTATTTTATAACTTAACCACACATCCTTGGTTCATAACATAACCATACATTCTTGGTTCATAACATAACAATCCATTTTGGTTTATCATAGAACCACCCATCCTTGGTTTATAACAAAATCATATGTCATCATAAATAATGTCCAAGAATCGTAACATAATAAAAACCCATAAAAGATTTCAATTTTCAACATTAAAATCATAAAATATTATTTGGACCCATGAGAAAACATTTTCTAATATTAAAATATCCAATACATTTAAAAACCCATTTTTCAATACCAAAATACTTAAAAAAATAAATAAAGAGGGTCTTTTTTTGAAGGAAACACAAAATCTTTAAAAGAATCCAAAAAAAATAATGGTTATGGTGGTAGGAAAAGTAATTATCTCTATAAGTGTTAAAATAGAACATTCCTTTTGTATTTTTGTCGAAATGTTCCATAAAACAGGTAAAAATATTCTTTTTGAAAAAAATAAGAAATAAATAAAAAAACTACCTTTATAAAACTTTCATTCCCATATACGTACATTCATGAAATCATTTTCCAAAATGGGTATAGAATTAAATAGTTTTAAGTTAATTTTAAATGAGTATTTTTTAAAATAATGTTCCTTACCACTTTAGAGTCATTACAATCATAATCCCAATGAAAGAATAACATTAAGAAAAACTTTAAATATAAGAAGAAAAGATAGATTCATGATATAAAAGAATATATGTGTATAAAATAAAAAGTTATTAAATATAAAAGGGGTTTTATATACACCTTATAAAATAATATATGTGTATATCATCAAAATATTCCTTAAAAAAATGAAATTGAGATAAAGTCCCTTACCTTGAGTCTGACTCATCACGTATGTTCTTTATCTTCCTAAAAAATAAAATTATGTTAATTTTTTACTTTTCTAATAACTATTTTTGGGTTATTATTTATTTTATTTCACTTTTTACTATGTTATATATTATTACTTAATCAATTAAGTTTATATCATATGTTTTTACATTATTCAGCATATGTGCCAAAAAATGAATTTGTAGGTTGACTGAGGTTAAAGAGATAATTAATTCATAATATAAATAATAATAATAATTACATATTTATCATATTTATACATAATTATAATTTTAAAACTAATCATGAAATATGGTTATGAGAAGTGAACTATGTTACAATCATGGACATGGTAGGTCGTACGTATACATGAATAACATTTCCATTTTTCAACAATCATTATAGAAAGAAGGTAAGTAATATTTTATATTTCCAGAATTATGAACATATCATAAATACCATATTTATTATTTAAATATACATATATATATCATCCAATTTTTTTGGTGATGAAAAAAATAATTTCATCGCTTCATGGAGGCGGTAGTCCTTACGTACACACGAACGACGTTATCCTTTTTCAGTTAGTGGAAATGTAAGAAATAAAATGATATATTATCATTTTATAATGATAAATATTTAACGAATATAATAATTATTTATTTTATATCACATATATTCATTAAAATTATTTTTATTGCCTTCCATGTAAATCATTAGTGAAAAACTAATCACATCGCTTTGAAAGGTTGTAGTTCAATGTACACACGAGCGACATTATCATATCCCCCTTGGAATAAATATTAAGATTTTATATGTGATATAATAATTATATAAGAATAATTATGCTATAAATATCATATTTATATTAAATACATTATTATAACAATATGTAAGTGGCGGTGATGAAAAACGAGTGACATCAGTTTGTGAGTCGGTAGTCCGTCGTACACATGAATAATGATTTTGTTTCCCATTTGATGAAATAGAATATTAATTTAGGTTATTAAATTAATATAATAATGTATATTTATATTTTAGATACTTTTTTTATTATATTATCATAGTTTAATAATATTTTAATGAGTCATAAGAAGAAATAAAATAAAGACACCCAGTGAAGCACATTACCTCTTCTTCAGAAAACCACCTTAGGTTATCACCAAAAGCCTTTATAGGATGGATTTATGACCAAAATATGGGATCTATGATGTGGGTATGAAAGTAAAAAAAGATATTTTGGTAGGTATTTTCTAATATAAATGGATTTTAATGTGTGAATAGAAGTGAAGATTGGGTGACTTTTTATAAGTGAGGTTAGTGGCACACTTGTAATTTTTGAAAAGAAAAATGTGTAACCATGTTTCTTATGTGAAACAAGGGTAAAAAAACCATTATCAATAATTAGAAATTATATGATATAAATAGTTTCCTATAAAATATTTTATACTAGTTTTTATGACATTTTAACCCTTATCATGTTATTTTAACCCCAGGTAAATATGATTTTACCTTAACCACGGTAATTAATTTTTACTGTTTTCACTATTCATTATGGTAAAAATTTAATTTTAAATTTTAAAATATTATAAATTATTATTATTAAAAAAATGAATTCATTTTAAAAAATTTAATTCACAAAATCTATTGAATTTAATTTAAAGTAAAACTCATATACGTGATGAAAAAGCTGTTTTTCAAGAAGTGTATTTTTCAAGAAAAGGGTGATTTTATATTAGCTATGTTACTAGTAATAATCAATATATCAAATTAAATTAATGTTTATTTATAAATAATATATAAATTTATTTTAAAAAATTATTCTTTATTTTTTTAACTAATTAAAAAAATAGAAAGATTATGCAATTTAAAATAGTTTGCAACAAAAACCCATTTTTAACCCAAAAATAAACTTATACTAAAATCCAATATAAATATGATTAAAATTTAATTGATTTTATTTAATATAAATAAATAACACTTATATTAACTGTAATAATATTCAAAACATAATGGGACTTTTAAATTACTTAATTTATTAAAAATAATTGAAATTTTTACAAAAAAAAATCATTATTCACCAAAAAAACAATATTTTCAGTAAGATAAAAAAAATATCACCCTAAGTTAATTTTTAAATTATTATTTAAAAAATAATAATTTTTTAAAACTCAAATTCTATAATTTAGAAATTAAACTTTTTAATATAACCTTATAAGAAAAAGAGTTTAATTAAAACTATTTTTCTTTTTGATTTAAAAATTACTTCATATTTTTATAATGAATATAACTATCTAATTATTATTAATAAAAATTTAGTTGATCTATTCTATCATTACCTAGTTTGTTACATTGATTCTTGATGGGAAAAACCAGATATAGTTGATTGATTTGTGCTTACTATTAATAACCACCTTGCATCATCCAAAGGTAGCTCACTTGAAATGGTGGAAGTTGCTACCTAGGGGAGGGTATTATTAATAGTACAAGGCCACTATAGTTGAATATATTGGTTATATGTCCCCTTATTTGGTCAAATTAATGGACTCTATTCTTACCAAATGAATGGTTTCTTCTTGTTTAAGGGGATTCATTGGTGGATAGACACTGGACTTGGCTTAGGAGTTTCACTCAGATAGTGTATTTCCTATTATCAATTTGACAATGAGTGGAAATAATTCCTCTAACTCAATTTTATAATAGTATATGTTTTTCTCATTATAAAGATCCTATAATTATTTGGGTGGTGAGTGATTTGTGGATTTAGCCACACCTTTACCTTTATCCTTAGTTTAAGCTCCTCGAGTAAGTAGTGACTAAATGATCTAAGATCCTAAATCATGAGTCAACCTCTGAAGTTGAGTTTTTATAAACTCTTCAAAAAAAAAACTATTTCACACCAAATTTCGAATGGATTTTCTCTCATTGTATTATTCTATTTTGGGGTAATTCTTAAAGAATACCTACATGATCGAAGTCAATAAAATTCATTGATATGAACCATGAAGTGATAATAAATTCTTTATTTGTGTAAAATTACTAAGAGGATTCATCATCCTATGAATATCATTCAAGCGAAAATTCACTATCCTTATTGATTTCTATTTTATTAGTGAACTATTTTATCTTACATCTATTGTGATATTTCACTCTATCTCCTTAATGTTCCCCTGGAAGTAGTTTTTGGAAGGTTTTCATGAGAGATCCCACGATGTATTTCCCTAAATGCACTCCTAATGAAGAAGATGAATATTGAAATTTGAGTAAAAGAAATTGTGGGGGAACTTCTTCTGAAGTTATTACCAGACTATAAACGTCTAACTTCCTTAGAGGAGGGGGTAAAAACTCCCCTAGCACGTTGATTTTTCTTTTTTACAATCATGATCATGACTCACTATGGATTTTATGATTCTAGGTGAAATAACACTAGCAAAAATACCTAAATACCTATACAATAGGGTTTTAATGTACTTATATTAGGGATTATACCATAGAATCCTGTCCTTCTAAGATTTTATCCCAGAAATAGCTACATATATCACATTTTTTGAGTGATATTTAATCATTTCTTAGTTTTGATCCATGATTTTTGGTTTTTTTCTAAAATGAGAGGCCTATTTTACCTTCATAAAATCCAAATACATAAGCTTTTAAATGTATCACTCCCATAGAGTATGCATTTATTTATAATGAGAATATTAATCATTATGAGGAGGTCCTTGTCAATGATCACCATGAGGAGGACCTCCATGGTTGATTATTTTTTAGCTATTATGGGGAGGACCTCCATTTTAGATGAATGAATTATCATAGGAAGAACCTCTATAAAATATTCGTTAGGATGACTTCTAAATATATTATCACAGTTTCCATGAGGATATCCTCTACAGTTATCTATTTTTTGATTGCCTTTATATGGAGGTATTCCATGTTGGTTTTTTTCTTCATTGTAGAGATGGATCACACAACACATACCTTGGGTAGAACCTTAAAAGTTATTTTCTTAGTTTATATGGGGAGGAACTTCTTGTTTGTTGTATTTTAATGAGTTAAAAAGTGGAGTACTCATTTCTAGATGATATTCGTGCTATAGGGAGGAAATTTTATAATATCATCATGAGGAGGACCTTTGTCATCAATATTTACATTATCATGGGGAGGAACTCCATAGTATGTTCCCTAAAGAGTAACTGTATAGATTCCTAGTTTCACTTAACCGTGAGGAGGACCTTTGTAGCTGGTGACTTCATTTTTACTACCATGAGGGTCTTCACAGTTTATATGTTCTGTGTCATGAGGAGTACCTCTATGATCATTACTCTAGGAAGGACCTTCAAAGTCATTATTTATGGTGTTTCGAGGAGTACCTTCACAGTGTATGCTCAAGGGAGGACCTCTAAAGTCATTGTTAATGGTTTTTTAAGGATTAACTTTACACTAGTTGTTCTGGGGAGGATCTTTAGAGTTTTTTATTATGGTTATACAAGGAGGACCGTCATAGTAGATTATCTAGGGAGGTACTTAATAATTTCTTATTATGGTGTTGTAGGGAGGACCTTTATATAGGTTGTTATGGGGAGGACCTATAGAGTTATTGATTATGGTGTTGTAAGGAGTACCAGTATAGTGCATGATTTGGGAAGGACCTCTAGAGTTACTAATTATGGTGTTATGGGGTTGACCTTTTCAATGGTGTTTTGGGTAGAACATATAGTTTTTTATGACATAGTATGTAACACCCCAAGATTTTATGAAAAATATTCTTTTCATTAATGTCTTGTGTTGTACGCTACACCAAAAGGAGCTTTCTCAACACGCATCCTTGTCTTGCCTTGCATTACACGCAATCGCAACCTTCCTCGATAGCGTGTGTAGTACGCAATACCGAGTTTCACTAAACAACGATATGCTATTAAAATATTATTAAAACTAGCCGTTATGAATAGTAATAACCACCTTTTAAAATTTTAGAAATTTTAGCTCTCAAAATGGACTTCATTTTTGGATTCGAAGTGTCGAATTTAGCCTAAGGTGAAATTTTGGTACTTTTCGGATAACTTTCATATTCTGATGAATAGTAAAAATTACTAAATTATAATTAAAAACAACTTTTTTAATCGAAATAATTAATAGTGATAAATTATTAATTTGAGTGGATTTAAAGTATATTTAGAATATATTTTTACAATTTAATACAATTTTGGTCATTGGATGTAATTTCACATTTAAACCAGTTATAAACAAGTGTCAATCTTTTGATAGTTATTATCTCTTAAAAACATGCTATTTGTTTTTTTGACGGAAACTAATTTTTAAATTAATTAATGCAACTGATATGTTATGAATTTGGTAAAATAGACATCATTTTTGAATTCTTAATATCAAATATAGCTTAGGCCTAATTTTTGGTATTTTTCTGGAAACTTTCATTTTTTTGATGAATAGTGAAACCACTAAGTAGTAGTTAAAAAACTGAATTTTTTATAAAACTTAATTTTACCGCTTCTGTGAGTGGAATTTCGAAAATCCGAGAGACACAGTTAATATCAAGGACCAAAATGTGGTTCAATGAGATGAAAATAATTTTTGGTGAATAGTAACTTTTTACTTTTTTTACCACGGTTAAAAGTAAATAGGGTAATTAAGGGTAAAAATGATATTATTATTACCCTAACACATGTCCTAATTCTATTGGACAAGTGTAATTCGACCCAAAAACAACCTTAGGAATAAAATATGACCATTTAGGCCCACTTGTATTAGATTAGGACATTTATTATTAATTTATTTAAAGAAGGGTTAAAATAGTTAAAATCAAAGTTTAATAGGTAAATAATTTTTAATATGGGGTTATACATAAGCTAAATTCGACTATAAATATTCATTAGAAATCTAAAAATATTTCCAACATAATGGTACTTTATTTGTAATTTTTAGACATTAAATAATTTAATTTATTTATGACACAACGATGATGCAATATTTATCTTATTAATGAAATATTGACATAATTGATGTTATAAATACCCAAATAAATATAATTTTAGATTTTTTATGAACTAAACTAATTTTATAGGTTAATATGACATGTTAGGATTTATTTAATTAACTTTGGTCGAAGTAATCATTCTGTTATGAGTTTCAAAAAAATCAACTATTGAATAGTGTCAAAATTGACATAAAATAGTTTTTAAAACAAATATTATATTATTAATTGTTATTTTATTCCTAAAAATCTAAGGTTCGGCCAAATGACTTATATAAGGTTATATATATTAATATAACACAACTTGGGGGTCTCTTGGATGTATATGGTAAGTTTATTAACTATATAATATAAAAATACAAAGTGACATGGTAAATGTGAATCTAATTAACTAAGAGTTAAAACTAAAAGATAAGGTTAATATAATGTCTTAAACTTATCTAAATTCTATTTGATGAGAGGATTTAGACCCATACCCACCTTAGCTTCGAAATAACTCAATTTGGATCTATTTAAAACCGAACTTGACTTTATAATAAAATAATATTTTTAGTTATTCCAAAGGTGCCCCTCTCCTCCCTTATAAAAGGGCACCTCCTACCCCTCTTCCTCACACCACTTTTAGCCTTCAAGCTCGGCAAACCCCTGACAATTTCTTCTCTCCACTTCCCTAGAAACATCCTAGAGGTTCTGGTATTCTTCAAATACCTATTTTAGTGCCCTAAAAGGAGGTCTCAAAGAAGCACTTCAAAGAAGAGGTAATGTCTGTTACCGATTCTTTCATCATTATTTCTTCTTCCACTTATTCTTCTTTAGTTGTTTCATTATGAAGTAATAAAATCAGTATCACTAATATACTGATATGTTATTATAAGTACTAAACAACCCTATTTCAACATCTGTCCATCCTACGGAAAAAGAAATCACCGCGCGTGCGTACGTACGGAATACCGTCTCCACGCCGTGGTGTAATCTATTTTCCACCACCACATTACTTGGATGGGTATAATGGTGTAAATAATGATTATATATGACTATTATAAAGTTATATTGATTCTGAAATAGTATACATACACTCCAATACAATTCCATGATCATAGGAATGATATCATCACTCGTGCGTACGTACAGAATACCGTCTCCGCGATGTGATGCGACTCGTTCTACATGATCTTCATTTCATAATGATTATATAAATGAATTGAATGAAGGAATATGATATATATTACACTAATACCATTCTTTAAATGAGGTATCTATTACCTAAAGATAAGAATAAGAATTTATTCGACAAAACACGCATAAGAACAAAAAGTAATAAACACCCGAATAACAAGTAGTAATGAAATATTACTAATAATAAGATAAGAATATGACCATATATGATATCATAAAAATAAGTATGATTATTTAATAAGTCAATGACATTATTTAAATCATTATACAGGAGGTTGGGACACGTACAAAGCATATCGGACCAAAGGTAAGGGAAATATCACAATCTGATTTTTATCCGAGATTGTTTATACTTTGGTATTTACTGGGGTGTATTTTATCATCCACATCCATGTTTCCTCAATATGTAATATTATTTCCATCCACCTACAATTGTTTAAATCCAATTTTACCCTTCGGTGAGTTTTTAGTAAAAGATATGAAATGAATTTTTTTTCGTTTTTCATACGAGGTACTTTTTGACTTTTCCGAAAAAAGTACGAGAAGAATGTTTTTTTAACTTTTTCGGCATGAATGTATTTTTAAAACATTATTTCTAAGAAGCTTCCTTTACAAGTTTTAATGTTTATTTTTAATCAACTTCTTTTAGTTTATAATTGTATGACATGTTAAGAAAGGAAAGGTGTTTTTGAAGTAGAAAGGATATTTTCCTCAAGAATGGAGTTCAAGTGTTTTATCAAAATTATTTTCCATCTAAGATAAAAAAGGGTTCTGTTTTCATCCCTATTATTACATTTATTTGATTATGTTGTGATGGAAATACTTTTATGAATTCCTTTATCTTATATGAATTGTTTTATGATGTCATGTTGTTTAAGAATCCCATTTTTACTACATGGGTTATGCAATGATGTATGATTTATGATTTTGTGACACACATAAGAATGGTATAATTATGAGATGGGTGGGACCTATATCTCCCTCCAATGCATTGGGTAAAGATTTTATATCTCATGAGATAGACATGGCTGGAACGGTAGGTCATACCGGTTCAGTGAAACAGGACTGAAACGAGGAGTGAACTCAGTTCAGAAAGGGACTTTGTCCACTAAGATAGTCTTGGCAATGAGTCTTGACTGACAAGAAATGACTCTCTATGATTATGTGTGTATGCCACAAAGTTTCATGTTTTAAGTTATGATTATTGGGATTACATTTCACTACTATGATTTATCCCATGTTATGATATTATGATCTCTTTTGCAGGTTAAGATTTCCAAAATGTTATGTTCTTATGAATATGATGTGATTGATATTTCTTTTGTTTACCCTTACTGAGCATTTGAGCTCACCCTTTTTTGTTTTCTTTTCCCCAGGATATAAAGAAAGGATTTAGGTTTAAAAAAAGAATATCTTTATGGGAGATGTTGAAGATCTTTCACCACGATTAGAAGATTATATTCCGAGTTTCCAAATACACTAAACTATTACGATCCTTGTGTGTGTGTTTTTGTTATGTACTAAGTATTCCGCAAAAGTAATGTAATGTCCATGTACGTCAAGCTTCGGGTCCCTACAGTTGGTATTATAGGAAAAGTTTAGTCAACCTTTGGAAACTAGGATGCGAAAACGTTAGTGAGATCCCTAGAGATATTTCTAAGGTATGTCTAGGGATGTCCCTAAGGATAAGTATACATATAGAATATAGTCCTAGAACTATGGTAACGATATTAGATTAAACCAAAGATGTTAGATATTGACGTTACTCCCCCATTATTATGATTTTTGCCTCTCACACTATTCTTTTTGGGTTTTAGAAAATGGCTGGAAACAAGATGATTCATGATAATGGAGGATATGATGGACAATGGAATGATACTCTTCATGAGAAACCAAATGAAATGGGATTTGGAAGTCTAAACTTCATTTTTATGTCGAATCAGCAATCTCATAATATGATCAATAAAGTAAAATTTGGTAAGTTTCCTGACTCGGCTAATAAGAGAAAGATGGAGTTTCATGATGATCATAGAGGAAAGAAAGTTCAATTTCCCCTATGTAAATTATGTGGGAAGAGGCATCAAGGAGAATGTTTCAAAGGAACTGGAATATGCTTTGGGTGTGGAAAAGAAGGACACAAAGCCAGTAGGTGCAAAGGAAAAGGTTCAGTTAACACCAGGGATGAGGATAATGGTATTGCTACGACATCAACAATGGATAAATGTTTTAAATGTGGAATGTACGGGCATTATGCAAACCAATTCCCTAAGGGAAAGTCTCATGAAGAGAATCAGTATGGTCGTATGGGTAGTATTTATGTGGATGATGATGAAGAGACTACAAATGATACGTGAGATGAAAGAATTGTTGAAGCTCGGTCAATGGTTTAAGAATGTAGTGGAATGATTACATGTTTATCATGTGCAATGTTGTATAAGTAATCTCATGGTACTATGGAATAAAGAGACATCTAAGGATTGTTACACCGTTGTCTTTCCTTGAGTTTTGAAAGTGTATGATTAATGTTACCAGTATCCATGAAAGGGTATTGAGATATTTTTGGAATGTAGATGATATGCGCATAATGAAGGGATAAGGAGAAAATTAAAGGTTTGATAGTATTCATGAGCTCATGACTGATATAAGGAGAAGGTTATATCATGGTTTGAGTATATAGAATTTTTGGATTTTGGTATGTGGAAAGAGTTAACTTTTGACATCATTCATGTTTTCACTAAGGTTTAATGGGTATTCATTTTTCAAGAGAATACATCATTAAGGTATTCACATGATTGGAATGTGACCAACAAGATATATGGGGGATAAATGATGGTATTCACATGCTTGGTTGATGACATTTCAAGTTATCTTTTTCTTTATACTATGAGCTTGGACCGAAGTATTTTAGATAAGCCTAAAGATTGGAATGGATTATGTTAACCATAAGTTAGTATTGTTTATGGATAGAACTTTTTTTGATATTATTTATGTGATGTTATAGTAATGTAGTTTTAGAAAAAGGACAACCTGCAGGACGGGAGACAGCCCATCACGTCGGACAAGGCTGTGGGAATCGAACCCACAACCGAAGTGTGACTGGCCTTTATCGCTTACCATTGGCCTACATGAAGTCCCTGTTTAGTAGAAACTAGTTTTATTTTATTACGTGGTATGATATATGAAGTATAAGTTCATTTTTGGAATCGTATACGATTAACTTCACCATAGATGGTCTTATGTATTTTTGATAACTTTTGTAACCTTTTGTCTAAGATAGATGGAATGACCCATCATTCTATCACATGATCTGCTAACACTTCACGAATGACAAATCCAACTTCATTTCTTTAAGAGATGAAGTGGAAATTGTCCAAAGAATGACCAACAGTGACACAATACCAAAATCACGAAAGTATTTCTTCTAATTCCAATTTCATCAACTTTAGGGAAATGAACTTGAAAACCAAAAATGTTGTCCTAGTGCTCTTATATCTGATGAATTAGATGATACCTTAGATCATCACAAATTTATGGATTTGTGATTGTTGGCTTTTCCATAGTCATGTTCTCTACCACTCTCCATTAGAACATGATGGTTAGATTTCTCTTCCATATCCATATTTTCACCTATGTGGAAACCCAGTGATTAGTTTATTTGGGTAACCGTTACGTTTCATACTTTTGTTTTTAAAGAATGGTTTTGGTATTCCTTTTTACGATGTGGGTTTCTATTAAACAAACTTTCAAGTAGTAAACTATTTATAACCCCGACGAATTTCGAGGGAGAAATTCATTTTAAGGGGGGTAGAATGTAACACCCCGAGATTTTATGAAAAATATTCTTTTCATTAATATCTTGTGTTGTACGCTACACCAAAAGGATCTTGCTCAACATGCATCCTTGATTTGTCTTGCATTACACGCAATCGCGACCTTCCTCGATAGCGTGTGTAGTACGCCATACCGAGTTTCACTAAACAACGATATGCTATTAAAATATTATTAAAACTAGCCCTTATGAATAGTAATAATCACCTTTTAAAATTTTAGAAATTTTAGCTCTCAAAATGGACTTCATTTTTAGATTAGGAGTGTCGAATTTAGCCTAAGGTGAAATTTTGGTACTTTTCGGATAACTTTCATATTCTGATGAATAGTAAAAATTACTAAATTATAATTAAAAACAACTTTTTTAATCGAAATAATTAATAGTGATAAATTATTAATTTGAGTGGTTTTAAAGTATATTTAGAATATATTTTTACAATTTAATACAATGTTTGTCATTGGATGTAATTTCACATTTAAACCAGTTATAAACAAGTGTCAATCTTCTGATAGTTATTATCTCTTAAAAACACGCTATTTGTTTTTTCGACGGGAACTAATTTTTAAATTAATTAATGCAACTAATATGTTCTGAATTTGGTAAAATAGACATCATTTTTGAATTCTTAATATCAAATATAGCTTAGGTCTAATTTTTGGTATTTTTCTGGAAACTTTCATTTTTTTGATGAATAGTGAAACCACTAAGTGGTAGTTAAAAAACTGAATTTTTCATAAAACTTAATTTTACCGCTTCTGTGAGTGGAATTTCGAAAATCCGAGAGACACAGTTAATATCAAGGACGAAAATGTGGTTCAATGAGTTGAAAATAATTTTTGGTGAATAGTAACTTTTTACTTTTTTTACCACGGTTAAAAGTAAATAGGGTAATTAAGGGTAAAAATGATATTATTATTACCCTAACACATGTCCTAATCCTATTGGACAAGTTTAATTCGACCAAAAACAACCTTAGGAATAAAATATGACCATTTAGGCCCACTTGGATTAGATTAGGACATTTATTATTAATTTATTTAAAGAAGGGTTAAAATAGTTAAAATCAAAGATTAATAAGTAAATCATTTTTAATATGGGGTTATACATAAGATAAATTCGACTATAAATATTAATTAGAAATCTAAAACTATTTCCTACATAATTTTACTTTATTTGTAATTTTTAGACATTAAATAATATAATCTATTTATGACACAATGATGATGCAATAATTATCTTATTAATGAAATATTGACATAATTGATGTTATAAATACCCAAATAAATATAATTTCAGAATTTTTATGAACTAAACTAATTTTCTAGGTTAATATGACATGTTAGGATTGGTTTAATTATCTTTTGTCGAAGTAATCATTCTGTTATGAGTTTCAAAAAAATCAACTATTGAATAGTGTCAAAATTGACATTAAATAGTTTTTAAAACAAATTTTATATTATTAATTGTTATTTTATTCCTAAAAATATAAGGTTTGTCCAAATGACTTAGATAAGGTTATATATATTAATAAAACACAACTTGAGGGTCTCTTGGATGTATATGGTAAGTTTATTAACTATATAATATAAAAATACAAAGTGACATGGTAAATGTCAATCTAATTAACTAAGAGTTAAAACTAAAAGATAAGGTTAATATAATGACCTAAACTTGTCTAAATTCTATTGGATGAGAGGATTTCGACCCATACCCACCTTATCTTAGAAATAACTCAATTTGGAGCTATTTAAAACCGAACTTGACTTTATAATAAAATAATATTTTTAGTTATTCCAAAGGTGCCCCTCTCCTCCCTTATAAAAGGACACCTCCTCCCCCTCTTCCTCACACCACTTTGAGCCTTCAAACTCGGCCAAACCCTACCAATTTATTCTCTCCACTTCCCTAGAAACATCATAGAGGTTCTGGTCTTCTTCAAAGACCTATTTTAGTGCCCTAAAAGGAGGTCTCAAAGAAGCACTTCAAAGAAGAGGTAATGTCCGTTACCGATTCTTTCATCTTTATTTCTTCTTAAACTTCTTCTTATTTAGTTGTTTCATTATGAAGTAAAAACATCAGTATCACTCATATACTTATATGTTATTATAAGTATGAAACAACCCTATTTCACCATCTATCCATCCTACAGAAAAAGAAATCACCGCGCGTGCGTACGTACGGAATACCGTCTCCACGCCGTGGTGTAATCTATTTTCCACCACCACCTTACTTGGATGGGTATAATGGTGTAAATAATGACTATATATGACTATTATAAAGTGATATTTATTCTAAAATAGTATACATACACTCTAATACAATTCCACGATCATAGGATAGATATCATCACTCGTGCGTACGTACGGAATACCGTCTCCACGATGTGATGTGACTCGTTCTACATGATCTTAATTTCATAATGATTATATAAATGAATTGAATGAATGAATATGATATATATTACACTAATAACATTCTTTAAATAAGGTATCTATAACCTAAAGAGAATAATAAGAATTTATTCGACAAAACACGCATAAGAACAAAAAGTAATAAACACCCGAATAACAAGTAGTAATGAAATATTACTAATAATAAGCTAAGAATATGACCATATATGATATCATAAAAATATGTATGATTCTGTAATAAGTCAGTAACATTATTTAAATCATTATACAGGAGGTTCGGACACGTACAAAGAATATTGGACCAAAGGTAAGGGAAATATCACAATCTCATTTTTATCCGAGATTGTTTATACTTTGGTATTTACTAGGGTGTATTTTATCATCCACATCCATGTTTCCTCAATATGTAATATTATTTCCATCCACCTAAAATTTTTTAAATCCAATTTTACCCTTCGGTGAGTTTTTAGTAAAATATATGAAAGGAATCTTTTTTCATTTTTCATACGAGGTACTTTTTTACTTTTCCGAAAAAAGTAAGAGAAGAATGTTTTTTTAACTTATACGGCATGAATGGATTTTTAAAAAATTATTTCCAAGAAGATTCCTTTACACGTTTTAAAGTTTATTTTTAATCAACTTCTTTTAGTTTAGAATTGTATGACATGTTAAGAAAAGAAAAGTGTTTTTGAAGTAGAAAGGATATTTTCCTCAAGAATGGAGTTCAAGTGTTTTATCAAAATTATTTTCCATCTAAGATAATAAAGGGTTATGTTTTCATCCCTATTATTAAATTTATTTGATTATGTTGTGATGGAAATATTTTTATGAATTCCTTTATCTTATATGAATTGTTTTTTGATATCATGTTGTTTAAGAATCCCATTTCTACTACATGGGTTATGCAATGATGTATGATTTATGATTTTGTGGCACACATAAGAATGGTATCATTATGAGATGGGTGGGACCTATATCTCCCTCCAATTCATTGGGTAATGATTTTATATCTCATGAGATAGACATGGCTGGAAAGGTAGGTTATACCGGTTCAGTGAAACAGGACTGAAACGAGGAGTGAACTCGGTTCAGAAATGGACTTTTTCCACTAAGATAGTCTTTGCAATGAGTCTTGACTAACAAGAAATGATTCTATATGATTATGTGTGTATGCCACAAAGTTTAATGTTTTAAGTTATGATTATTGGGATTACATTTCACTACTATGATTTATCCCATGTTATGATATTATGATCTCTTTTTCAGGTTAAGATTTCCAAAATGTTATGTTCTTATGAATATTATGTGATTGATATTTCTTTTGTTTACCCTTACTGAGCATTTGAGCTCACCCTTTTATGTTTTCTTTTCCCCAGGATATAAAGAAAGGATTTAGGTTTAAAAAAAAAGAAGATATTTATGGGAGATGTTGAAGATCTTTCACCACGATTAGAAGATTATATTCCAAGTTTCCAAAGACACTAAACTATTACGATCCTTGTGTGTGTGTTTTTGTTATGTAATAAGTATTACGCAAAAGAAATGTAATGTCCATGTACGTCAAGCTTCGGGTCCCTACATAGTACTTTAAAGAGGACATCTATATCCATAGTTTCTTTGTACTATTAAATAAGAGTCGGTGGCTCATAAGGCCATTTTCAGAATATGTAAAGAATAATCTAGGATGTAAATATACATAGAGGAAGGGACCTAATACTGGATCATATATTACCCTCAGAGTTCCCTTATAATAGATGATATTATCCAAGAGACTAGGTTTGAAACCTCAATCATAATTGTGATTTCGCAATGTGTACAACAACTTTCATAAGTAGGAGACCTCCTAGGAAGCTCCTTAATCGTTGTTGAGATATATCAACAAGATTCATGGATGTTAATGGGAATAGGGGTATAAACCCTCTCTCGATATTCAATAGATAGATTCTCCCAGTGAGACCTTCTTCTAGGTATTCTAGTTTAAAAAAACAAGTTCGGGATCTAAAATAAAGGTTTCTCAATAGCCAACGAGCCTGTACCGAAGTGGTAGGGCTCCTGCTTGGCATCCAAGAGACCTAGGTTCAAAAACCGGGTGGAGGCGAATTTCTGGGGGTACTGTAGAAGTACTGTAGCAGTCACTGTAGCAGTACTGTAGCAGGCGCTGCAACAAGTACTGTTTAGTACTGTAGCAGTCGGACTATTCACCTGATTTGGGATTTCGAGCCACCGGTTTGGGCCTACGGGTCTCAGGGCCTTTGGGCCATCAAAGGCCTTTGGGTAATAGGGCCTTCAGGCCATTGAAGACCATGAAGTAGCCCAGTTCACACAGAGCAGGCCCTAGATGAGGATCAGAGCACCAGTAGCAGTCACCAAAAGTAGAGCTAATTGGATTGGAAGAATGAGAGGGTATGGAAACTGCTATCGGGACCAGGAACCATGTAGCTTTGTATGGGGCAATGCTATCTGATCAGCAATGCAGGTGGGGAGCTAAAGGAAATAAATGATACAGAAGCTGGGGAGGGGCAGTTCTAGTGGTCTGGGCCTATGGGTCATGTATTGGGCGTGATATGCCTCTAGGCCTTCGGGTCATGTATTACGGGTCATGTCGGGCCTTGTGACTTGGGCCTACGGGTCATGTACGGGTTCCCCTTAAAACCTTAAAAGGGGGATTATCTATAATAAAATAAAAATAAGGCCTTCGGGCCATTTGGGCTGAGGTTTCTCAATATATTCTTTAAGGTCCAAGGCTGCATGGTGCTAGAGACAACAGTGTGACATCCCTCCTTGATAGTTCCTAAGTAGTAGTAGGGATCAAATGGACATCATTATCTACCACCATAAAATAAGTTATATAATATTTATTGTTTCCTAAGTATAGACCCCCAAAGATATTAGATATGGACATAGGGGCTACTTATCTATGTCTTGTCATTGGTGAGATAGCGTATAAGGTTTCATCTTCTTGAAGATCTCACAATCTACCTCTATGGTCAGGATATATCCATTAATGTGATACACTCATACAAGGGTATTCACCACTTGGTATTGGAGGTTTAGGTTTGGTGATAGTTGTTTTCAAGATTGTGGGGACATAATTGTAATGGAAATGACTATATATATTCAATATATTAACTAGTGGTGTGAGGTGTCCTAAAGTGTCCCATGGTTATTTCCAACCTAGCTAGGAATATTGACATGAAATGATGTATCCAGTGATTCAATTTATATGTGATAGGAGATATCAGTAGAGAAAATAAAAAAATATGTACCCATCAGTATAGAATCACAATAAAAAGTGCATGGTCAATCGATCTCTTTCATGGGTAAAGGATTTCACATCAGGTTTACCATTTTTGTTCCCCTATGAATTTTCACACCCATGGTTTGATATTGGGATATGGAAATTATTTTCAAAGGTAGGAGGTCATTGGGATATACCAAAAACTCTTTGAATGATGCATTTATTTGGTGGATAGCGAGTCGACTCATCACTTAAGAGGTCACATTACCATATCTAGAAATCTCTTATAGATTTAACACATGTTCATGAAATCCTTACTATTAAAAGTAATGATTATCTTTGTCATGATATTGATTGATCATTACCATGAATCAATGTGAATATTTGTATATATTATAGTTTCTCCTTATTTCCCTTGATAATTGATTACACAATGGTTTAAAGCCACACATTTGGGAACTAAGAAAATTATCATCACACAGGGAGGTGATAGGTGTTTTGGAGTTGGTATCATGCCCATAAAAGGGGTTTCTTATGTATACTTATGAAGGGAATTAGAATTCATGTATTTTTATGTCACTTAATATATAAAATATACTTCCACTATCTAAAATGATTTCAAAATTATAGAATCTAAACTCAAGAAAATTGGCATGCAGTGAAAATGTGGAGAAATTTACTGTACTCCACATAATTTATAAAATTTACCCGTGATTTATAAAGTTATAAATATTAATTTTATTTAAATTTTTGTGTGTTATATTATAATATTGGTTGATGGGGATATATTTTATGATCTTGAAACTGTTATCATTAATTGAAAAGTTGGATATATCACTTTAGAGATAATTTTCTATGAAAAGAGTGTTGACCTGAAGGACTATCCCTTTGTATTAATCCTATATCCAAGTAGTTTTCATAGGTTAATTCATCCATATAAGGAGATGAATAAACTATTATATTATTTTAGGAATGGAAAACTCTATAGGAATATCAAAAAATTTGAGAGAAGAGGTTGTCACTAGAGAACCTCATGAGTACATGGAAACTTTTTTATATCAAGGGGAAGAGGTGTAGTATAAATGTGGTGTATTCAAGCCGAAAATCTATTTACCCCTTCTTACAAGGGAATGTTCTATAAACTATATAGTTGTATACAATATAAATATTACATTTCATGGGTGAAGCCCAGTGATTTAGGGAGTTTTCTTTTTATTTTTCAAATAATCTACTGGTTATTTTCAATTTTCTTTTATGAATAATTACCTATATGTGATATCCCAACCTAGGTTCTACATATTAATTCCACAATCCAGACCATCATATGACCTCCATAGTGTGTCCCCATACACCAAAGGATTCTAACTAATAGTTAGCTTTTGATATATGAATATGGGGAGACTATACACTCTTTATCAAAGTGGTATAGGAGAGGAAATAAATAAACAATAACCAAGTAATAATAAAGAACAAACAGAATAATACAATAACCAAAACAAAACTGTATATCATTATTACCAAAATATGAAAACAATATTCAAACTAAAATAGTATATATGAAATACCATAATAAGTTTCAATTATCTAATAAAAAAACAAAAATAAGTACATGATAACACTCCCAAGTGGTTCTCAACAACAATCATAATGCCATCATCCCTACTCCATCCCAACTCATCCATCTAACATAGGATTACATCCCATATCCTATATTGAAACCATAAATTCTATTTGGGTAAATATCAGGCAGGCTGAGTATAGTGTGAATACAACTCAATAGGCCACCACTAATGGATTCTAAAATAATATCTAGTCAATAATAGTGTATGCAGTTATATAAAGAATAAATCATAGGTGATAAAGTAAACAACTTACATATTCAATTATTCTTTCTTTAACCACATAAATCCTTAGGTTTATGATGACACCTGAACCATTAATACCTTCTTTGGACCATTCCATATTATGAACAATATATCACATATGGAATCACCATTCATTATCACATGGTCTTTCATTATTCATTTAATTTCGATTCATATCACAGGTAATTGGAACCGTATTCCAATGCTAAAATTTTGGGCCTAGAACTCCATGGCTAGGACCCCCTAGGAATTTGAATCATCATTCTATGTCCCACAACTCATTTATCAACCAATCATATCTGGTGTTTTGAAGCATTACTCCATGACCCATACTCATTTATAACATGCATACATTTTATCTTAGAATTCCATGTCTAGCTCCCCATTGGTATTTAAAGCATCAGTCAATGTCCCACGACCCGTTTATCAATCAAAACTCATATCACATATATCACATCTAATAAGGTTAATCATTATTAACCCTCTATTCAATATTTGACATAATGGTATACCATTTTAATCATCAAAAAAAATCATGGTTCAATACTTTTATTAAATGGAAAAATATAAAAAATTCACCATTAAACCATTTATTAACATTTAATAATTTAATTCATTAATCATTTAAGGTTAATCCAAACATCCCATGATTCATGCTAGTAATAAATTCTATGATTCGCATTTATAAATGAAATTAATAGTCCCATTAATTCACCAATTTCATAACCCCAATATTCCATCAATTTCATAATCACATCATTCCATTAATTAATTAATTAATCAATTGATCCAATTAAAAATGTAATTTACAAACATGGAAATTTATATTTCACAATTCCATACATGAAATTCTAACCAATACAATGGTATTCTCAATTTATACCACCTACCTCAAGATCATTGGAAAGCATTCACCAAACTATAAATCCCCAAATTGAAGCATAATGTTCAATTGAACAATGAATAACAAGATATAGAACAAAAATCTAAATCCAATATCAAATGCAGTTAGATCTATCCTAATCTAGATCTAAACCATTCCCAATGGAAAATACGAAATTTCTATTTGTATGGGAAGATATTCTAGAGGGGAATCTAAACAGGAATAAATAACTTACCAAGAGAGATGTAGATCTTCAATCTGGTCCTTGATTCATCAAGAACAGAGTTTTTAATGACTTAGAATCCATCCAAGAGCTTTAAAATTTGGTTGAATTGGTTTAGGGATGATCTAGGGTGTTTTGGGATATATTCCATGTGTTAGGGAATTTTTTTATAAATTTCTGGGGGTTTAATTTCCCACATGCATGGTTTCCTATATGGGGTACACTTTTTTCCATAACCATATACCTAATCATGAAACTTCTCTTAGGAGTCACACAGATACAACTAATAGGAAACACATTTTGAAAAACCGTGCACCAACCATGAAAATCCCCACTATTTGGGTTTGCATAGTTTTTTGGGGGTAGGCGTATGGTTTGTGAAAATCATCCACCAACCATGTAATACCCCCTCTTCTTCCAAAATTATAAATTTTTCACCCAAAACACCCCAAAAAATCCCACCCAAGGTATACCAAAATAAGGTTAAAAGAGTACCTAAAAAGAATCTCGAGACACCTCTAGAAAAGGTTAGGATCTTACAATCTCCCCAACTTATAATAGCTCGTCCTTGAGTTGTACTCCCAAGAATCACTAAGATTCTATGGTAAAAATATTGGGCCACTGAGCCTACATATTAGCTTCTCTCTCCCATGTTTCCTCCGGAACATGAACATGATGCCACAAATTATGAACTATCAGCATGGCCTTTACCCACAACATTTTCTCATTGTGATACACAACATGTATTGGACGCTCCTCAGAGGAAGCATCAGTATCAAGATCAACATCATCCACATCGATCACATGAGAAGGGTTAGGGTGATACCGCCAAAGTTATGACACATGAAAAAAAATCATTTATAGTACTAAAAATATGTGAAATATCCAATTGGTATGCCACCAGCCTTATTCTATCCACAACCTCAAAAGTTATAACAAACCTAGGTTCTAGCTTTCCATGCCTCCTAATCCTATAATGACCTAATCTAAGTGACACTCGAAGTAATACACGATCACCCATTATAAAATAAAGGGTTCATCGATGCCTATTATCATATGACTTATTCCTACTCTGATCCATATCCATATGTTTTTTAATCAACAGAACATGTTCTGATCACTACTACAAATATGGCCTTTATCGGCACTATAAAAGTCGATTAACAGCGTTAAAAAACGTTGTTAACTGAGGTGAAAATAAAGGGGTTACCTTTTATTAGCTCTTTTTTTAGTGCTGATAAAAGTTAAAAAATATTAAAAATAAATAAAAAAATTATATATTTCAATTCTGGGGGGCTTTAATAGCGCTTAAATCCCCCCTTTAACAGTGCCCACCGCCCATGGTAGCCCACGCATGCCCCAGGCCATCTCCACTCACACCCACCCCCTTTAACAGTGATAATTTATTCCCCCCACCTACGCGTGAGACCTGTCTCCCCCAAGATTCAGACTTTCGACCTCTTGTCTGCGTGCCTACGCCTTTACCACTCCACGATATTTCTTTTCTCTTTATTTATTAATATATCTATTTATTTATATATATATATATATAGTTACATTTACTCATATATTAATATATATATATATATATTTAGTTATATTAATATATATATAGTCATAATTTTTTATCCAAATATTTATTTTTATATTATTATATATTAATATATATTTATAATATTAGTTTTAAATACATTTATAAAATATGTTTTCTTATGTGTGTTTTTATAAATAAATAAATACATACATACATACAAACATATATACAACAAACAAACAGATAGATATATATATATTATATGTATATGTGTAGGTATAATTATACATATTTATATATGTATACATATATTATATATTAATATGTATATACAAAAGTGCTAGAAATGGGGTCTCATAAAACCTAACAAATCGTAGAGTCACTGAAAAAGACATAACTTCTTCTCTGGGTGTCTGTTTGAGCTTTATGAATAGTCAAACTGAAGCTCATGGAATTAACTATGATAAAACAGGTTCCATAGGCCTAATAGACACACATATCAAAAGTTATAACCATTTTAAGAAAAATTTGACAAGGGTCCACACACGGAAACTGAGTTTTGGAGGCCTTATGGTTGATTTTTTGTATTTTAGGGTCCCATACATGATTGAGACTATGTATCAATTAAATTTATACAAATATCTCTTTGCTGCCTTCAATTGGATATGTGGTAGAGCCCAAACGGACACCCTGAGCGAAAGTTATGGCCGTTTTAATTTGGACTTTTTTTTGGAGTGATATAACTAATATATCTTTCGTTCCTCTGATCTTATAACTGTTTTGACTAGACTTGGTCGTCACCCATTTCAATAGATTCGATTTTACTGATCACGGCACTCAAATGGACAACCAGATCAGAAGTTATACTCATTTTAGTGAGTTGTTAGTTTATTAGCTTTTAGGAGATACAAGAGTTGCAAAAATTTAAATGAGAATAACTTCTGCTCCGAGTGTCCATTTTGTCTCTACCACATATCAAATCGAAGATTTAAAAATTTTACACACTATAGTGATCACCAAAACCCCTTCTCACATTATTTGAGGTTCAAAAAGGCCCAAAATTCCTCTGAACGGTCATAAGTTTGGCTCCGGGAGTCCGTTTTGCCATAACTTCTGCTCCGAGTGTCCATTTTGCCTCAACCACATATCAAATTGAAGATTGATACTAAAACTACACTAATGTGACCATTGTAACACATTCTCATATTATTCAAGTCACGAAAAGGTCTTTAATCCCTACAAATGACCATAATTTCTACTCTAGGATGTCCGTTTTGGGTCTACCACATATCAAATCGATATAAAACATATTTTAAAAAATATTTATTATATTTATATCAATATAAATATACTAATATATCAATATATTATTTTTTAGGAATTTTTTTCTAAAATATACACATTTATCAATGCTAGGAAAAAGTGTGCTGATAAAACCCCCCCCTTATCAGCACTTCTAAAAAAGCACTGATAAAGGGGGCCCCTTTATCAGCCCTAAAAAAATCACTGATAAAGGGTCACTTTTAACAGTGTTTTTTTAGCACTGTTAAAATTTCCCTTTATCATTGCTTTTTTAGGGCTGATAAATCCCCCCCTATCAATGCTTTTTTTAGTGCTGATAAAGGGTTGTGATGTGGAAACCCAGTTTTGTGGTGGTGGATGTCTCCTGCACAAGACTCGGTCCAAACAACTCTGACTTGCCTGCTTCCATCCAACATAGAAGTCATCTTCATGGCCTAACATAAAGAGACTCATATGGTTTCATATAAATAGTCTCCTAAAAATTATTATTATAGGATGTCTCTACCAATTCTAGGTGCTTCTCCCAAGATCCACCAAAGTTAAGAATGCACGCCTGTAGAATATCCTCCCAAAACTGTATAGTACGTTCCGACTACCCCATTTTCTATGGGTGGAAAGTTGTACTCAGAAATACCTATATACCAAGAACCTTCTACAATAATTACTAAAAGTGTGAAGAAATATTTGATTCATGATCGAAAACTATAATTTTTGGCACTCCATGCAGAAGAACTATCTCTCGAACATACATATCTTTCAACAGATCCACTGAGAAATTCGCTCGTATAGGTAATAAATGTGCTACTTTCATCAGTCGGTCTAAAACCACCCAAATGGAATCATTTGTTTGATTAATCCTTGGGAGACCCCCCAAGAAATACATAGTAACATCATCCATATTCCATAATGGGAAACGATTGTAATAAACCACCAGGTCATTGATGCTCGGCCTTCACCTATTGATAGATGTATCTTCATGTCATGAACCCTACAATTTCCTTCTTCATACTCGGCCACCAATACTGTTGATGTAAGTCATGGTACATTTTGGTCAAAAATGAATGCACTACCCACTTCAAGGCATGAAATTCACAAATAAACTCCTTTTTTCATACTCATAGGCACAACAACAAGTCCCCAAACATATATGATCTCATCCTCATCTATGGTTTAATCAAAAGGTGTCTCCCCACCTTCAAGGATTTCCCTTAAGTAAAAACACCCTGAATCCACATAATTATTCTCCTTGGATTAACTAAATAGTGTATACTCCACTAATATATACACATTATTCATCTAATCCTAGTCCTCCTAAACCTCCACATGCATCTCGTCCAATAAGGTTATCATTTTACACTATGAACTAGACTCTTGAACTGCCTGACTCTATGTATTCCTTCTTAAAGAATCAAGAAACATTGTTTCCCTTACTGTGTTTATATTCTAACTCAAAATAAAATGAATTCATATACTCAATCCATCTCTGATATCGAATATTCAAGTCTCATTATGAAAATATATACTTTAAGATCTTATGATCAGTATACATAGTAAACATTTCACCCATCAGATAATGTCACAAAAACTTTAAGGCATAAACAACTATAGATAAATTGAGTTCATACTTATGGTAGTTTAATTCATGTGGCCTCAACTATAATGACCCATATGCCATGAATTGGTCTCCCTACATCAACATTGCTCCAAGACTGATCGCATATGAATCACAAAACACTATATACTTCCCCCTTGGTTTGGGTAGGATCAAGATCGGTGTGGTATTAAGACACTTATTCAACTCCTATAAATAATTATCACATGATCTAGTCGATTAAAATGTTTACACCTTATTATTCATGCCTGAAAGAGGTTCTTCTAAGCAGGGGAATCCCTATATGAACATCTGATAGTAGCATGTTAAACCCAAAAAGCTACAGATATCAAAAACATTCTTAGGATGCTCACAAGAAACCACTACATGAACTTTCTATGGGTCCACTGACACACCTTCCTATGAGATAATGTGACCCACAATATGTACTTGATCAGTCCATAATTATAACTTAGATATCTTGGCATATAGACAATGATCTCTCAGTGTACTTAGGACGATGTCAATATATTGAGAATGATCTTCATGAGTGTTGGAGTACACCACGATTTCATCCATGAACACCACTAAAAAATGATCTAGATATGGGTGGAATATTTGGTTTATCAAATCCATAAACACTACTGGTGCATTCGTCAGCCCAAACATCATCATGAAGAACTAATATAGGCCATATCGACTTCTAAAAGTAGAATGCAATATATCATATGGTCAAACTCTCAACTGATGATACCCTAACCTCAAGTCAATATTTAAGAAAACACAAGATCCCATCAACTATTCAAATAGATCATTGGTATGGGGAAGAGGATATAATTTCCTTACTATCATCTGGTTTAACTTCTAGAAATCAACACACAAGCACAAAGTCTTGTTAGACTTCTTTGAAAACAAAACTAGAGAACCCCAAGGTGATGTACTTGGACAGATAAACACCTTATCCATAAACTCTTACAGTTGATTCATAAGCTCTTGAATCTCTATTGGTGATATTATATATGGTGTAATTCAAAATGAATCGGCCCTAGGCATGACCTCAATTATAAATTCTACATCTCTCTTAGGTGGTATACCTAAAAATTTTGCAGGAAACACATCCTGAAACTGGTCCACTATGGTTGGAAATATATCATGCTTCTCACCCCCATCATCTAGTAAAATACTAGAAATCTTGGTGGTGAGATCCCCTAGTTACTGATGAATTGACCGTACATAGCACACCTTCATATCCCACTCTCCATGATGAACATAATTGTTACCCTCATAAGAGTTAAAGGTCACTCTCCTGTGGTAAAAATCAATGTGAGCATAGTATGATTCTAACCAATCCATACCCAAAATCAAGTGAAAGACTAACTTATAAAGTATAAAGGGATCCCCTAGAAAATGATACTCCCAAACCTTGAGATAACTCCACTTTCATAAATAGATGCCTCTCGACCATACACCAAAAGGTGTATCAATCATCAAAATCCTTCTCACAAACTCCACTATCATACTCAAACTATTCACAAGTTTTGATGATGTAAAGGAATGAGAGACACCAGTATCAAATAATGAACTAGTAATTATAGAACCTACAAGAATAGTACCTCTAACTATTGATGGTCCAACCATGATATCCACAAATGTAGGTCGATCTGTATGCAACTATATTCCCCTCTTCCCTGTGTTGCAGTATGATTTCCCTAAGCTACACCACTCAAATGCTATGGGAACTCTTTCCCAGAAGTACCAAATCCACTACGACAACCACTATGACCAATAAAACTATAACTTCCATACTAATATGTGGTAAAATATCTCCTTCCAGCACTCTAATTATTCATGTCTCCCCCATCAATTCCCATCTGTCATGGTTTCTCGAAAAACCATTGTATATAACCCGTATTGCTGCAAGCTTGGAACTATACTAATGGTTATGGACAATGTATATGAATGTGACCTGACCTACCACACTAATCAAAGTTCATTCATGTAGGTTCCTAAGTAACTGGCCCTTTCCCTTGGTTACTCTTCTTGTTATCTCCCTGGACGACATTCTCATAGTGATACTTCCAACTCTTGGAAGATGTACCTCCTTGTCTTCTAGCAGAAACCAGCTTCATTACACTATACTACTTTTTAGGTTATTCTCATATATTTGATCCTGATTTAACACCTCAGAAAACATTTTTATCCAAAATATATTCACCTAGGACTTAATCTCACATTTAAACCTATCCTTAAATTGTTTTGTTTCAGTAGCCTTATCTCTTGCAAATTCTAGAGCAAAGAACTAAAAATCTGTAAATCATCCAGCATAGTCCATCATGGACAAACTCTACTAATTAAAACTCATGAACTTAGTTACCCTCTACTTTCCAATAATATCAGGGTAAAAGTAATCCAAGAACTTCTCCTAAAAATTCTTCCACTTCATACAGTCCACCTATCCATCCCAAGTATGGATGTCCCACCAATGCCTTGCTTTACCAAATAACATGTAAACAATCAGTTTGACTCTCTTCTTACAGGTAGTCTCTAATTGGTCAAGTATCATATGGATAGACTCAATCCAAAACTCGGCTACCTCAGGCCCACCCTATTTAGTGAAATTTATAGGGATGTGTAACTGAAAATCCCATGTCAATTCGGACATACTATTCACAACCCTCCATGTGTCTCTTTCTATAAACTGTATAAAACAATAAAAATTCTCACAAAACATCTTTCTATATCATTCACCTAACACTGTCAGTGCCTCAGGTTCTACTATAGGGGGTCATCTCTAGCCATTCCCTCCTATCATCCTATCATCAAACAACATTGTGGAGGTATATCTATACAATTAAAAACAAATTTCTTTAGACACAACACACATCCTTAATAAGATGTAACATGAGGTTTTTCACACAAGTCCATATAAAATAACCCCTCATGCCCTTCCACATGGTCAAAACTATGGTTTCCTCTCTACCCTTAACCTTAATGCATCTTGGTCATGGTTCACATAGGGTAAAAAACAGTCTCATTATTGAATTTCTCATTAGACACCCATTTATCCATTTCAAATTTTCACATTTTTCATCATTTAAAATATCACATTTTCATATTTGTTTCGCACGGAATCCGGGGATGACCTCCTGGACGGGAGATTCAAACGTTCCGATCGGTTTCTAACGGGTTTGTTCGTAGAACCGGAAACATCCAATGATTCCACATCCGTTTGGACCTACTTTCCAAAGGCAGGCGCTCATTTAGCTTGTGGACTAATGAAGCTTAGGAATTTGCATTGGTCGAGAGGATGGGAGGTCGGACTCATCACACCTTTTTGAGGGGAATTATTGTCTACTCCGGGACTCTCTTTATATATTTAAGTTATGTTCGTGAATCCTTAATATATTACCAAGTATAAAAATGTGCTTTCCTTTAGTTTTAACAATCAATGAAAATATGCAAGAAATTTAGAGAATCTTTTATATGTATTCGAGGTTCTTCATCAATAGAGAATCATCTATATCTGTTTAGAGATTCTTGGTCAATGGTATCCTTCAAAACATTTATATAAAAGTCTCTTGGTCATTATGATGACCAGGCTGGTTTTAAAGCCACTCAGTGGGGCACTTGAAGTTTATCGTCATTCAGAAGGACAGGGATTATTTCAAAGTTGGGATCGAACCCATAAATGGGCTACCTACGTATCCTTTGTTTTGGAAAAGGAATCAAAACCCACGTAGTTCGAGTTATGGAGTATGATGTTTATGATTGATGGCTCAAAGATGAATGTCATAATTACTTTTACACTCTAAGCTCACGTGAGTCATGCTCGGTGTGAGAAACAAGAGGTATTGGTAAAAATTTAGACAATTGTTCCATGAAAGATGCAACCATAAGAATTTGTTTGGGGCTTATGTATGGATGATTGCCCAGATAGATGAAGGTTTAGGATTTACTTTTAGGGAGAAAAATCCATGAACAGGGTCCATAAAGTTATATGTGCTTCATGGAGATTTGAATACTCTAATCTTGGGGCTTACTCATAAGGAGGATGCCCAAGTTAGGAGGGGATTTATGATTGGATTTTACTCCTAAAAAGGAAACCCAAATCAAAGGTAAATTATGACTGGTTAAGAGAAATTTAAGGGGACTTGGGGCTTACTCCTGAAAAGGAAACCCAAGGTTATGACTGAGCCTTTATTCCTTAAAAGGAGACCCAGGTTAAGGGACTTAGGGCTTACTCCTGAAAAGGAAGCCCAAGATTATGACTGAGTCTTATTCCTGAAAAAGGAGACCCAGGTTAGGGATTAAGGTTTGGGGCTTACTCCTGAGGAGGATGTCCATATTTGAGGTTGGGGCTTATTCTTAAGAAAGATGCCCAAGATTAGAGGACTTGATTGGGGCTTACTCCTGAGGAAGATGCCCATATTGAAGGTTTTATAACTGGGGATTATTCCTGAAAAGGAGACCCAAGTTAGGATTTTCTCATCTTAAAGGATGAGGTTGAATGAATGAACTCTCCGTATTTTAGTGACATAAGGATATTTAAATCACTAGACTTTGAGAGAGATTCCACAGAATTCCTTTCAGATAAGAAAGTCAAATCAAGAAATCATGCCATAAATGGCTTTGAAGAGTGTCTTGAAGACTGAATCTTGAAAAGGAAAGGTGAAATGGCTTAAGAGGGGTAAAATGGGCAAGATGGGCACCCAAAAAGATAGGGGCGCGCAAGTCTTGAAAGGCGCGCAAGTCCTGCGGCGGCGCGCAAGTATTGGTCGCGCAAGTATACTTGCGCGACACATGGTGTACTTGCGCGATTTTCAATCAGAATTGAAATACTTGAGCGACTCTTGATAAAACCCTTTAGAATTCCCTTGAGGTTCTTCCAGAAAAGGGACCCGCAAGTTATATTGAAGGAATTAAGTCGGCGCGCAAGTGTTTGATAAGTTTCAACACTTAGGCCTTCCTTCTTCTCTTTAGATCTTCCGTTCTAGGTAAGAAATTACCTTAGAAGTGTTCCGGAAGCTTTGAGAAGAGACTTGGGCGTCGGGAGATTCAATCCGAGTTTCTGGAAAAAGATCCTCCTGAATGGGGGTCCCACAGGGTCTATTTATAGGCAAAAGAAGACCCCGGGCGGTTACCAGGCGGTTACCAATTAGGTCGCGCAAGTCACCTGCACGACCAAAGTAGACGCGCAAGTACACTTGCGCGCCGGTTATATTACTTGCGCGATGATGCTGCTGTTGATCCTTTCTTCCTTCCTTTGTTGATTATTGATGTTTTCTTCAAAGGCTGAATCACTTTGAGCTCAGATATTCCCTTTTCCGATCTTTAGACTCTGTGACAAAAGGAGCGTCAACAAAAGTCCCCCCTCAGAGTTGGATCCGGAGAGAAATGAGGATTTGACTCTGAGGAAATCGAATCCTTTCAAAGGAAAAGGGAGGGCGCGCAAGTATTTTAGTGCGCAGAGGGCGGCGCGCAAGTCTGCGTCGCGCAGGCCTTAAGCGTTCTGGGTGTGGCGCGCAAGTAGGCTTCCTGTCCTATAAATACATGGCCTCACCTCCGTTACATGCATCTGGATTTCCGGATTTATCGAGCTCTCGCCGCGCAAGTCTTCCTCGCCGCGCAAGTCTCTTGATTTCACTATTTCCTTGCTGTCGCGCTACTCTCAAGGTAATAGGGCTCGCGCGGTAATACTTGCGTGACAAAAACTTGCGCGGCACACGTATCACTTGCGCGACATCTCCATACTTGCGCGCCTTAATGCCTTAGCCATTTTTTTCAAATTCTTTCACAAATTTTATGAAAAAAATAAACCCATTTAAGAGTTTAATTTATTCAACTCCTGTGCAGATTAAATGGCTCTTAGACCTAGATTAATTGATGAACTGGCTAGCAAGCGGATAGATGATATGATGGATATCATTGGCCCTGATTACTATATTGTCAAAGACAGTACTCTTCCAGATTTGGCTAAGTATCTGAAGAAATATCATCGCGACTTTCCTCACTGCACTTATCTACCTTTGTATGGTCATGGTCATCTGCAAGAATTCATTATTCTAGAAGTAAAGAATTATCTTCCATTTTCGTGGTTTCAGAATTATACCAATTTTGCTTCAGCAAATATCTCAGGCGGAGGAGTATTTCAAACTGCTGGAACAGTGGACAAGGCTTATGTGATGCATCATAGCCCTTGCACACCAGATCTGAAAAAACATACACCTGAGCTTCAACCACATTGTCATCCTTCAATCTTCCGAAATGCTCAGATGGATCAATCCAAAGGCTGGAAGAAAAGTTGGGATTTCCATCCTGGGGGAGGTGTGAAGCCAACTTGGATGTGGGTATACTGGGTGCGACAGACTTGCGCAGAGTTTATTGAGGATCTGAAGAGAGCTGCAATATATGAGGCTGTTTGGGTTGGGCAAACATATATTTACAGACATGATAACTTCGTGCCAGAGATACTCAGCCACTGGAGCCCAGCGACTAATTCTTTCCATTTGACTCATGGAGAAGTAGGTATCAGTTTGTGGGATGTCCACAAGATTTCAGGAGCTCCAATCTTGGGCGATATATATGATGAATTCATTCCTCCCAAGGTGACTTGGAATGATCCAGAGAAGACTCCTACTTTGGCTCGAGAATTATTTAAAATCTTTCACAGGCTCAAGAGTTCAGAGACCTCGTTAACTCATTTTAGAAAAGATATTCATCCAGAAGAATGGATGAATGTGTTTCTTACTGAGAAGAAAGGGATAGAGCCAAAAGAAAAAGGATCCAAGAAAAAGAAATCCAAGGATACCCGGCCCAGACGTCCTACCACTTGTCCAAAACCTGAGAAGAGAGGAGCTCCTGGCACATTCTGGCTAACTCTAGAAGCAGGAGAGTTTGAAAAATGGGGATATGAAGTGAATCAAATAATTCCAAAGAAAACTCGTCTGGCGGGTTTCTTGGCAATGTGGCTCAGTGTTTATCTCTTGCCGGTCAGGGATTCGAAGGGAGGTGTTAGGCCAGGGACCTTCGTCATTGCGGCCAAGTTGGCTTAGGGAAAAATGGTTGGGTTAGCTACCCCCATTTTAGCAAAGATTCACAGGAGTTTACTTCACGACTTCCAGGGTAAATCTCCTTTAAGAATAGTGGGACCATTCCAGGTTTTGTGGGGATGGATCGCCACTCACTTCAGGACTTACAATGTACAGAATGGATTACAAATTCCTGGAAGCTCTTTCAGACCGTCGGTGCAAGCATTCTCTGGAATTGCTCCATTAGATGTTAATGGTTATGACATGAAAGTAAGACTAAGCATGTATAAGGAATTCAACTTCTTTCCTTATGGAAGTCCGCCATCCGGGCGGTTTGTTGATGATGGGAAAGCCCATTTGGATTTGAGGGCATACATGCTAGCTTGCAGGGATGGCGTTTTAGTAGCCAGGATTGATGGAGAAATCATATGCGAGGCCTATGGTCCATATAGATTTGCACGCCAATTCAAATGTTTGCAACAGATTGTTGTATCCCCTCCAGTACATGTCAGGTTAGAGCAACATCCGATGGTTGCTCGACAACTATGGTTGCTGACATCAAGAGAGAAGACTGGGGCAGTATTTGATCTACCAGTTGAAAAAGCTGCACATTATCTGACTACATTTTATGCCGAACACTGGATAGCATCATACCCTAAAGGGATATTGAATCACCCAGTATATCAAGTGGGAAAGAGGAAGAGAACTGTAGAGAAAGAAACTATTCCTCATGAAGGTGACGCTTCTCCACCTGAAATAGGTTCAACAGACTCCTCTTCTAGAACTGATTCATCAGATTATCACGATGGGGATGATGAGGCACAACCGGCAGCAAAGCGGTTTCGTGCCCGATATAATCCTCCGGCCAGAGTTAAAAGACCCACTCCATCAGCTCCTGGTGAGTTATTTGATTGTAATAACTTCAATCACTGCTACTTTATAAATTCATAAGTCTTACTTTCTTATTATCTATCTGTAGTTGAAGGAGTCGGGAAGAAATTAAAATCAAAAATTGTAGGACCTTCCTCACAGCCTTTATATCTAAGACCAGAGGCTGTTCAGCTATGGCAGAGCTTATACTGTGATACTGAGACCGCCTGGCTGTATTTGTGTGAGGGCCTACAACTTCCTGGGATAGTATATCTTCTAGCTTCTAAAGACCTTCAATACGGAGATAACCCCAATGAAGTGCGAGCTTACATCAGAGAGCTGGAAATGCTCATATATGCCACTGATAATTCGGTTCCTATCACTAGGCGGGTGAAGGAAATGATTGATCGTGGCACCACTGAGGGGGCTGGTGGTTCTGGAGATGAGGAATGGCAAGAGTACGTGGCTCCTGAAGATGTAAGTTTTCTTTCCTTATTTTCTTTGCAACTTGATTTTAGTTGAAGCTTTGTTACTTAAGGAAGTTATTTTCTTCATCTTGCAGCTTGCAAAGAAAGGAACCGGGGTTCCTTCCCCACAATATAGCCCCGGTGGTACTGCTATCGGGGTTGCTGCTGATTCTCCTCGTGAACCAGGTGAGATATCTCCAGGCCAGCAGGCCATGAATGAGGCATTGGACATAGCCTTTCATTCGCCAATCCAAGTGCCAATAAGGGAGACTACTGATACTCCGAAAAAACAAAAGAAGCCAAGGCAACGAAGGAGGAAATCCATAGCTAAAAATTTCATTAGTAGTGGTAAGTCCTTCGAACAATCATGAGTTTATACCCATAATCATATGGTTACTCATATTTCTGAGGATTGCAGGGGCTTCTTCAATTTCCCCCTTGAGGGAAGGGACTGATCCTTCTTCAAAGGTCGTGGAAGGTGCTGTAGAACAATCACAGACCCAGGCTGAATTGGTTGCTCCTGGAGAAGAGATACCATCCATTCCCAGTATCCCTCTTATTATTGAAGATGCTATCCAGGGTCAGGGGTTGCAGGACATAAGTCGGAAAGAAGACGTAGAAAATGTTCCCACTGGTGAGACTAACCAAGATTCTGAAGTATCATTGGATGAAATGATGAATCAAGGAATGACTTTTTAATAATTTTACGATCATGCTAAGTTGTCATGTGATTTAGAAGACCTTGGGCGTGAGTGCTACCCTTCGCCCAAATTTTTTTTTAAAAAATATACTTCTAACCATGACGGAAAATAATATGCAGTTTCTTCCGTAGAAGCCGCTGAACTGCCAATGCCCAAAGAGGGTGTGGACACTGATGTCAACCCTATCATTGCAGAAATATTAGCTCAAGTAGAGCTAAATCCAATAAACTCTCCTGAGACCCATCTTGAAAATCCTATTGAAACTGGGAAAGATAGGGAGAAGTCTTCTCAGGTTGCTGAACCACCATTGGGTAATGGATAACAATATTTGTGATTGTACTTTATTCGCAAGACAGTACATTATTTTGTTATCCTTTGAAGCTGACTAAACCTTTCAATTAATCATGCAGGACCATCAACTGCAATGACTAGACCCGAAGATGAGGCCTCAGCCTCTGCCCCAACGGGAATTGAAAGTGAAGAAGCACAAGTCAGGGGGGAAAGAGCAGGACAAGGCACCTCCCTAAGCGCGCTAATTCCAGATTACATACCCCCTTCTGACGATGATATTGAATCAGATCCAGATATGCTTAAAGCATTCAGCTTTTCACGACGTGAGGCATGGAATAACATATGGAACATCATATCGAGGGTGCCTTTAGAAGAGCTACCATCAAAAATTTCTCGATTGTCATCCCAATTTTTTATAATGGGACTTGGTGGTTTTGGGTATGAAAAGATCCATGCTGCGGTGAAACAAATTATTTTCAGGAGGGAGAAAGTGCAGACAAGTCGCGAAGATTTGACCAGAGTGAAATTGTCAGTCAACATAGGCGAATTTGAGGCTGCGATATCCCAGGATGAAGCTGATTATGCTGTCAAGATGAAGGATCTGAAGCAAAAAATCAAAGAAAAGGTCGTCCAACAGGTGCAACTCCAGCAACAGTTAGATGCTGTTACTGGGGAACTTGATCAGCTTAATAAATCATTGGATGAAACTCATATGAATGGAATTAAAGCCATCGCAGATGATAAGAAGGCACTTCAGCAAGCTGAAAAGAGTGAAGCTGGTCAAGTGCACGAGCTTCAAGTAACTGCTTATAAGGCTCAGGATGCTATACATCAAATGAAGACTTATGTTGACAATCTTCTGTAATTCTTGAAAGAGATAAGAGACTCCAGTCTGTGGATGTCCTTCTAACTCTTGTGTATCAATGAAAAAAAACTTTTGTCTTCAATCATTTGTACCTGCATTCTTCCATTACCTGCTTCAAATTTACTTAAGCCAATGGGCTTAGTAATCATAGTTTGATTTTTACTAGGATTATTACAAATAACCCTACAAACTTTGAATCTTTTAACTGCTCAATATTACCTAAATCATACAAAAAATGTATATTTAGTGAGCTGGAACTTGACTTTTATTCAGAGTTCCTTTGTCTTTTGTGTGGGCAGTTTAAAGTCATGCATGCCGGACATAAAGGGGCTAATGTTTAAGGTCAAAATAGCTTTGACCGAAAATGGATTAAAAATGGATTCAATTCCTTGACAATTTATCTGAAAACATATTACCATACTCAAGTATGAGGGAAAAAATGTAAACTATGGCTTAAGAATATTTGAATCTGAGGAATGATATGAAAAAGAGCTAAAAGGCATTAGAAGAAGTAGTTTCCAAGAATGAAGTTACTATTATTTAACAAAACCCGTTAGGGGTTGAAATATGCAGGGCCACCTATGGGCATTGGCTGCATGGTCAAATAAAATAGCATCTTTTGGCTGACAAGTCTGTTATGTGGACTGTTTATGCAAGGCCACCTATGGGCACGTGCTGCATAGTCAGGCAAAAGAACTCCCAGAAATTTACTTTCCTAGTGCTAAAAGCCAGTGAAAGTTTATGGAGATTCAAATTTTCTAAAGCATAGAGTTTGTTGTATGGAAATAGGTACTTGAATATGGAGAAGATATTTCCAAACAAGAATATCGAAGAACTGGATGAATATCACTCCTACGAAGGTCTGACCCAAACATAGGGAAGAAGAATAAACCATAGACTTGAATACTTTCAGATCATGAAAAAGGATATGGGACAAATATGTTAAGGATGGATATTTTTTTGTGGATCCCTACATACTGTCGTTTTAAGACAAATAAGGACAAAAGAGGCATTCTTCCCAAGAATTAAGTTACTATTATTTAACAAAACCCGTTAGGGGGTTGAAATATGCAGGGCCACCTATGGGCATTGGCTGCATGGTCAAATGAATAGCATCTTTTGGCTGACAAGTCTGTTATGTGGACTGTTTATGCAAGGCCACCTATGGGCACGTGCTGCATAGTCAGGCAAAAGAATTCTCAGAAGTTTGACATTTTTGTGACTAGAAGTCATGAAAAGGGTTATGAAGATCTGAAAATATGTAAGGTTAGGATTATAACACATAAAGATGGGTATTGTCCAATGTATATAGAGATACATAGGTCAATGAAAACCATAATCATGTTGTGGCTGGGTCCTGAATTGAAACTTGGACTTCACTATGTATCTCATAAGAATGAGAATCAAGCCATACGTAGTTCTTGAAATGCATTTTAACGTCGTGCAGGACGAAAGTATGAGTGATCTTAGTTTTAGGGTCATAGAATTCGGACCATAATAATGAATACACAGTGTGTGTTTTCATGAGGACTTTTCAGCCAAGGGACTGAAAGTGAAATTTGGGGTTAGGCCCAAAAGACTTGGGACTGGATTCGAGGGACACTCGAATGTTCCTACGTATCCCATAAGGATGGTAATCAAGTCCACGTAGTTCTAGAACTACCCTTTGTACAAATTTGGTTCGTACATGTGAAGGGTGAAAAGGGACTTTAGTGCAATGATGGTTTAACCTGAGATAAAAAGTTTAGGCATTACCATGTATGCACGTAGTCTTTTGAAAATGAAAACCATGATTGAAAAATCAATGTAAATAATAGTTCCTTCTCAAATGAGGGAATCAAAGAATATTGTAGTTTATTGTCATACCGGACAAAAGTGTTGTATAGTTTAACGTCATATAACTAGGACGAAAGTGAATCAATGTAAAGATATTGATTCCAGGGGCGGTTTCACAAATCAACATCATATGAGGTTGTGGTGAACCAATGTGAAGAGATTGTTTTTGGGCTTGAACCCTGGGAGGTTGCCTACATACCCAGCCTGGAGGGCGAGGATCAAAGTCCATGTAGTTCAATTAAAGAATGAATTAATGATCAAGTTGTTCTTGTGGACAATGATCTAATTAAAAAAATGTTGTTGGGACTTATACATGGTTAGTGGCCCAAAGGGAGTGTTATGGTTGATGTTCGCTCTAAGCTCACGTGATTCATACTCGGTGTGAGAAACAAGAGGTAATAACAACCTTAACGATGCACAGTTTAATGTCATGTAGGACATAAAAAAAAGGGACTATGCAGTTTAAAGTCTTGCAGTTAGGACTATTGGTGCTGCACAGTTTAGTGTCATGTAGCAGGGACAAAATACAGTTTAATGTCATGTAGGACCTATCAAGGATTTTCTGTACAGTTTAGCATCATGTAGTTAGGACGGTGGGGATAAAATAGTTTAACGTCATATTGGACGAAAGGGGGACTGTGCAGTTTAATGTCATGCAGTAAGGACAAAAGAGTGTACCATTTTAACGTCATGTCGGACGAAAGTGCGAATAGTTTAAGGTCATATGCATGGACCGTGAATGGTGTAGTTTAATGTCATGCTGGACCTTTGATGATGATATAATTTAACGTCTTTTCGGACGTGAGGGACTTTTATACAGTTTAGCGTCATGTAGTTTAGGACGTCACAGTTTAACGTCTTGCTGGACATAAGGGATTTGCAAATAGTTTATGGTCACATACATGGACCAGGGATGATGCAGTTTAAGGTCATGCTGGACGGTTTAGGGAACTTTTTCACATTTTAATGTCGTGTGGGACGAAGTTGCAGTTTAAAGTCATATTGGACCATTGCTGTATAGTTTAAAGTCATGTAGCTAGGACTAAGGTGAACCAATATGAGGATATCAGTTCTGGGGACTTTTTACAGTTTATTGTCATGATGGACGTTGGAAGTGCCACACAGTTTAATGTCATGTTGCCAGGACAAAATATAGTTTAATGTCATCTTGGACATTGAAGGTGACACAGTTTAACGTCATGTTGGACGAAGTTGCAGTTTAGGTCATACTGGACCGTTGCTGTATGAACTAATTGTAAGAGTCTTGGTTCTGGGAACAGTATTTTGTGTTTATACAAAATACTTCTTCAGAAATCTGGCATTAGTTGGAGTCGTGATGTGTTCTCCATCCATTGAGATCAGAGAATACGCTCCATTGGAGTAGACCTTATGTATTGAATAAGGTCCTTCCCATTTTGGTTCAAGCTTGGGAGGCTTCTTTCCTGGTATCATTGGTGCTCTGAGAACCAATACCAATTCTCCCTGAATGAATGAACGAAGATGAACTTTTTTGTTAAAAGCTCGTGCAATCCAATTCTGATAGATTTCCAAGTGGTGCAAAGTGCACAATCTTTTCTCATTTAACGGTTCCAATTCATTCAACCGCTTTTGGGATTGCTCATCTGTTGATAACTGATCACAAATGGCTATTCTGAGTGAGGGAAATTGAACTTCAATTGGCAAGACTGCTTCTGTTCCATATACCAATGAATATAGAGTAGACCGCGTTGCATTGCGAGTGGTAGTCCGATAAACCCATAAAGCATGAAAGAGTTTATCAGGCCATGACCTCTTATCTTTATCCACCATCTTTTGCAGTATATTTGAAAGAGTCTTGTTGAAGGCCTCTATCTGGCCATTAGCCGCTGCATGATATCGAGATGAATGGTTGGACTTAATGTTGTATTCTTGATACAATTTCTTTACCTCAGAAGAATAGAAGTTGGTGCCGTTTTCCGTCAATATGGTATGAGGGACACCAAATCTAGTAATGATGTTAGACTTGATGAAGCTAACAATGCATTTAGAACTTACTTCTTTGAGAGGTACTGCCTCTTCCCATTTGGAAAAGAAATCAGTAGCAGTAAGAATGTACTTAAATTGCTTGGCCGTAGCTGAAGGGTAAGGTCCCACCACATCCATTCCCCATGTGGAAAATGGCCATGAGTATTTAGCTGTATGAAGCAACTCTGGAGGTTGATGAATGAAGTTGGCATATACTTGGCATGAATGACACTTCTTTGTGAAATTAACACAATCTTGTATCATTGAATGCCAGAAATATCCAAGCCTTCGAATTTGATCAGACAGTCTGTGTCCAGACTGGTGGGCACCACAGACTCCTGCATGCACTTCTTTTATGACAGCCATTGTCTCTTCACCATCAATACATCTGAAGAGAACTCCATCAAAACCACGTTTGTAGAGAATTTTCTCGAGGTGGTTTGGACCATAATAAAGAGTAAAATTGACCACACGTCGCCGAATTTGTTCTTTCTCGGCTCTATCAGGTGGAAGTGTTCCATTTTGAAGGTATTCCTTGATAGGTGACATCCATCCTGTAGTATGACCATACAGTTCAGGAATGGGACTAATTTCATTAATTTCCTCTGTTCTGACTTGAACATAAGGTGAAATTGCAAGACGGTGGGCAATACAGATGGTTGTTTCGTCCCGATTTGGATCTGCTAAAGTTGTGGCTATATTAGCCAGTGCATCAGCTTGAGCATTTTGTGATCTTGGGACATAAGAAAATGTCGGTTCTGAAGGGAATTCCGACATTAACTCTCTGACGTAATCATACAAAGGGATTAATTCTTCTTTTCCGATGGTATAATCCCCATTGACTTGTTTGATTACTAGGTCTGAATCACCTTTCACCTTTAAGTGATTAACTTGTGCTTGAAGCTCTAACTCCAAGCCTGTAATGAGAGCTTGGTATTCAGCTTCATTATTGGTACCACCTTCCCACAACAAAAAGGAATAAGGTAACACTGCCTTATCTGGAGAAATGAGCACAATTCCTAAACCAACTTTGTTGAATTTAGGATTTTCCATTTTCTTCCCCGTTGGACTTCTAAAAGCACCATCAAAATACATTTCCCATGTTTGAGGACTCTCTTGAATAGAGAAAACTTCCTCATCAGGGAGTTCGATATCTGAATACATGTCTTCCACTGAAGGATGTTCAGCCAGGAAATCAGCCAGAGCTTGGCCCTTAATTGCCTTTTGAGACACATACTGAATGTCGAACTGCTGTAGAATAACCGCCCATCTTTCCAGACGTCCTGTAAGCATTGGACGACTAAGGATGAATTTGAGCGGATTATTACGAGATACCAATTGGACCTCGTGATGTGGCAGGTAATGTCTCAGTTTCTGAACTGCAAAGATTAATGCTAGGCAACACTTTTCAATACTCGAATACCGGGTTTCTTCTTCAAGCATAGTTCTACTGAGATAGTAGAGACTATTTTCATTCCCAGCATCATTCTTTTGAGCGATAAAGGCACCCAATGATCGCTCTAAAGCTGTCACATAGAGGATAAGAGGCCTACCCTCAATAGGTGGCATGAGTACTGGTGGACTCAAGAGGTATTTCTTGAGAACATCAAATGCTTCTTGACATTCTTCAGTCCACTGGTAAGTGACTCCTTTCTTCAATAATTTGGTAAAGGGTAAACTTTTTCCTGCCAAATTGGCGATGAAACACCGAATATAGGCTAAGTGTCCTTGAAGTCCTCTTAATTCTTTCAAATTCTGAGGAGGTGACATACCAAGGATTGATTTGGTCTTTTCAGGATCGACTTCAATACCACGATGGCGTACAAAAAAGCCGAGGAATTTTCCTGAGGTTACCCCAAAAGCACATTTTAAGGGGTTCATCTTCAAATTATGTTGTCGAAGCTTGTGGAATACGACTTCCAAATCAGCCAAGTGATCAAAATGTTGTTTGTATTTAACCACCAAATCATCTACATAGCATTCAACAAACTTCCCTAGAAAAGGTTTGAAGATACGATGCATGGCGCGTTGATATGTTGCACCTGCATTCTTTAAACCAAAGGGCATCACCCGATAACAAAACACACCTTGAGGAGCTCTGAAGGCTGTATATTTCTCATCTTTTGGGGGCCATTCGGATCTGATTATATCCAGAATATCCATCCATGAAAGAAAGTACTTTATAGCCAGTCGTCGTATCAATTAAGAGTTCTGTAATCGGAACTGGGAAATCATCTTTAGGACAATACCGATTAAGATCTCTGAAATCGATGCAAACCCTAATTTGTCCGTTCTTCTTCTTTACAGGGACAATATTAGCCAACCACTTGGGATATTGAACTTCTCTGACAAAGTTAGCTTTGATAAGCTTATCCACTTCAGTCTCGATTTTGGAAGCATAGGTTGGGTGTGTTCTTCTCGCGGCTTTCTTGAATCCCCGATGTTCTTTTGGCAAACCCAAATGATGGGTGGCAACATCAGGATCAAGGCCAGGCATCTCTGTATAATTCCAAGCAAAAATATCTTTATTTTGCTTTTGAAAAGAAATATACATCTCTTGTTCTTCAAGGGTCATGGCCGCACTAATTAAAGTGGGGCGTGGATCTTTCTTTGTACCCAGATTTACTTCTCTGAGTTCATCCACAGTGGTAGAGATACCCTCTTCAAATGCTGGAGGAGCATCTCTAAGATCTTCCTCTTCTTCTTCATCATGTGTTATTTCTTCCGTTTCTACTTGCAAAGTAGATGAAAAAACGAAATTCTCATGATCATAAGAAATGTCAAAATTTTCACATTTTGAAGAAGAAGCTTCCATTTCCGACCCTATTGATGATAAAGGGTCTTCTTTGGGAAATAAAGAGGAGATGATGGATTGAGAATCGACATCAATATTCACCTCTGGTGTTGCTATAACTTCTTCTGGCCTGATTAGCGAAGTATAGACTTGTTGGATTTCAGCAGATGAAATGAAAACGTCACCACTTATGCTTTCATCACTGCTTGGTAAGTTACCAATTTCTCCCATGTTGTCTGGCTCGATTGTCGTAATTGACATTATGGATCTTTCCATAAGAGTATTTTGATTTGGGCCTATTTTGTCAATTTGACTGATAGGTAACACATAATCTGTACTCACATGTGAAAATGGATTTATTGGAATTTTTTCCAAACCATATGGAGCATTAACTTTGGTAATTTCCTTCATTGTAGATTTTTCTCTTCCCTTCATGTGATAAAATTCTGCCTCAATGTATTGAGACTCACATGTCTTGAACGGGGCCTTATCACCATACAATGTTCCAACTTGACCATCGAAACAGTATTTGAGACATTGATGGTATGGTGACGGAATAGTTGCATGCTGATGTAGCCAGGGTCTTCCAAGCAAGATATTGAAAGCTGAGTCTTGATCAACAATCATGAAATCCGAATTGGAAACAAGATCTCCAAACTGAGTTCTGAGCGTAACTTCTCCCAGTGGTTCTTGTTCATTTTTATCATATCCTTGCAACATCATGGTAGAAGGAGATAAATCAGATTCCGTGAGGCCCAATCGACGAAGTGTGCGAATGGGCATGAGGTTGACTCCTGAACCATTGTCAATAAAAGCTCTTCGAACATCTATACCATTTACTTTGCCAGATAAGTACAAAGGTTTTATGTGCCCATGCACAACATCATATTCATCTTTATCAGTAAAAGATATCACTGCATGGCATTCTGCAGGATTATTCTCTATGTGATAAATTTCAGCTGCAGCAATTTCAGCTTCAAACTCCTGAGGACTTGACAAAGCTTCGATGAGTGCTTCCCGAAGATCTCTTGATAGATTCAAGGCATCCAAAATTGATAATTTGGCTGGTACTTGGGCCAAGTGTTTCAATATATCATACTTTTGATCTAGAGGTCTGCGTTTCCCAATAGGAATATGCGGTTTAGCAGGTACCTTGGAAGCAGATGCTTTGGAAGCTGATGCATCTTGTATTGAAGTTGGAAACATCTTTGGTTTTGGAAAATTAGACTGATTAGATCCATTTACTTGCTGAGATAAAGAAGATGGAACCTTTAATCGGTCTTCCAAAATAACTGTGCCGAAACTGAGTTGGCCATTGGCAGAAGAACTTGCTTGTTCTTTTTGAGCTCGCTGAAGGGCTCTACCACGAGTTTCTGCTGCATATACAGTGCTAGCAGGGGTAGAATTAGAGTAGTGGCTTCGGAAAGATCCATGTCTTCCCCTATATCCTGAACCTCTAGAACTTCCTCAGGTTCCCTTATTTGATACAGGGAATTCAGGCTCATCAAGACTGGAATATGAATCTGTTAATTGAATCATATTAACAGAACCAAAGATTAACTCTTCGTCTGATAAAGACTCTGCCTGGTTAACCTGTTTAGGCTGTGCCGTTTGGTGGGACGGTGCCCGTGGCTTTGAAGTATATGGCATGAAATCTGCCAGAGTCAAAGACAATTTAGGCTTTGATGCATACTCATCTTCTCCTGATTCCTCTTTCTTCTTTGAATTGCGCTGCCCTTTTGAGGATTTGTCTTTTGATGGAGGCTTTACTGCAGCTTTTGTAGGAGACACAATTGGATTCTTCAATTGTGTTCGCAAAATGGAATGGGTCTGATTGATTGTCTTTCTGACCATCCAATCATCATATTTTTTCGCAGTTTTGCTTTTGACTTCCTGCCACTCGCCTCCTTCTTCTGGATCTGTAGCGGTAATACACGCTACATGAGCTGAAGAACCCTTCAATTTGACTTGTCCCAAGTCGACCATCTTTTGCAGGAGGTCTTTAAAGACAAAACACTCCTGGATGGGATGCCCCAACATTTGATGAAAGGGACAATAATTGGGACGGTCTTCATCTCCTTCCTTGTTTGGCCTCTTCGGCACTGGTAATTGAACCAAATTATTTTCCAGAGCTGAAATGAAGTAACCAGGAACTTGTTCACTTCAGAAAGAGTATGTTTTACTCTTCATATCCTCAAATTGTTTTCGTCGTTGATCTTTTTGATCATTTGGACGAAACAGCCTTTGTTGTTGGCGTTCAGGAGGTGGAGCCCTTCGAGAAGATGAAGGTTTTGAAGTAGAAATAGGTACAGGTGCCTGTTTAAGCATAACTGTAGCAGTTTCTGCTTTACCCATTCTTCTTCCTGGAGCTGATGGAATTACACGAGATTTAACCTTAGCCTGTATAAGGGAATATTCAATCTGTTGAGCGATTGAAGTAAGGTCTCGAAACCCTCCTGTGTATTTCACAGGGATCAATGGCGTGCGTAATTCGTCACGCAAATTTGCCACACAGATTGGCAACAATTCCTCCTGAGGGAGTGATAAACTCAAGGAATACGTTAATCCCTTCCAACGAGCAATGAAATCAGAGACTCTTTCATTCTCCCTTTGCTTGCAGTTTGTAAGATCGAAAACTATCGTTTTTGGAAAAGTTGAGCTAAACTGAAGAAGGAATTTTTGACGAAGATCCTCTCATCCGATGACTGACCGGGATTTCAAGCTTGTATACCAGACAAAAGCTGGTCCTTGCAAGGTTCGCACGAAGCATCTGAGTTTCACTGCTTCTTGCTGCTCTGGAGTTCCCATCATAGGATCACAAAAAGACACGTAATGCGTCAAATGTTGTTCAGGGTCGCCTGATCCATTGAAAGTAGGGAAAATAGGGTTTCCAAAACTGGATGGAGGAGAAAATGAATCTACCCATTCAGGGTAAACTTTCTTTTCAGGTTGAACTTGCGCCCGTTTCCCTTCCATAGTTTCTAACCGAGCTGTTAATGACTCAATAATAGTTATTAACTTTTGAGAAAAGTCAGGTTGAACTTGGTTTTGGGTAGGTGCAATGAATGGAGCTTGGACAGACGTGGTGGTTGGTGCTGCCACTGATGGTAGTGCTGCCAACCGTTGTTGCGTTTGACCCGTAGGATTAGACCTCTGTGGGTGTACTGATAAAGGAGGATATTCTTGATCCATCTCAGTAGTTACAACAAATTCCTTCGGCTGTCGGACTTCAGCATTCTTAAGAAGAAGACTACTCTAAAGTAGTTCTGCATTCAACCTTCTTAATTCTTTCATTTCTTCCTCCTGTTGTGCAAACCTTTGCTCTAATGAGAGCGATTGACCTCCTTCAGAGGAAGGGTGAGAAGTAACCTGATTCTTTCATTTCCCCTTATTGGATCCTTTTCGGAGAGGGGGAAGTGGGTTACTTGAAGGAATACCCAGATTTTGGGTAAGCCTTTGATTACGTGTGCGCACACCTTCTTCATTTAGGTCTGTGTGCGCAACTTCTTGAGTAGGAACCTCTTCGTCTGATCCCTCTGCTTGAGCCTCATCTGGTGAATTAGCAGCAACAGCATTGATGACATTAATGGATGCATATTGTATGGAATCCTTTCTATCAGCATTTCTATGATATTGTCTCCTTCTATGTCCATGATGAGACATGGCATTCCGTTGACTTGATCCCTCAGGAATTTCTTGGAGAACCGTCACTTGGAGAGAATCTCCTGACAGCTTGGCTCTTCGTTCCTCTTGAGGCTTATTCCCTAATCGAGAGAATACTGACTTTCTCTGAGGGAGGGATTGAGGATTTGAAAAAGTCCCCAGTCCGGTGGACTGGGGATGTTCCTGCTGCTTCCGCTCAACTCCTCGAATCCCATTCGTTGACTCTGAGGGTTGGGTTAGAGAAATCCCCAGTCTGGCAAGCTGGGGTGTCTCTTGACATGCTATGTCTGAGATCTTCTTAAAATTTCTCTTGATCTTGCGAATCTTGGTTCGGAAATTAGCTGGATGCATTAACCTGTATCCACTTTTATCACCTGGTTCAACAGACCGTTGGATGATTTCCGAAACTTTTGTCATTTGATGACGTGTTTGCTCCAGACGAGAGGCTTGTGCAATATTCTCGCCTGCTTGATGTAGGAGCAATTCAACAACTTGTTCTCTATATACTTGATTTTGAGAGGAACTAGTTGAAGCCTGTTCTTGAGCAAGCTTTTGATTATGAACAAAGCCCATTGACTGTGGCCGGTCATGGGCAATAACATTGCATGAGACCATTTTCGGCGGGCTTTGCTGACCGGAAAGCACTGTGAAATGTAGTGCTCCGTGAACACCCCATCCTCTGATATGAACATCAGATGGAGCATTGGCAATTAACTGACGCAATCTTCTTAGTGCGCCAAGGCATGAACGTTGAAGGGTTCTCTGTTGTTTTTCAGCCTTCGGATACCGAGAGACTGATAGAGATGCCAAATCAATCTGGCGTTGTAACCCTTCTATTATCTTAAGATGATTTTCATATTCATCGTAAGATAATACATTCTTCTTTAATTGACAAAGAGTTTTCCATATGTTGAGACGAATATCATGGATTCCATCATCCGTCAACATCTTTGGAATGTCATACTGGGAGTCAGCCAAAGGCCAAAACATGACTGGTACTTCACCTTTTGCCAGTTTTTTCCTCATGTTCAGCATTTCCTCTTTATCATTAAATGAAGATTCTTCTACCTGTTTGGACCAGAGTTGGTGTTTCCTTGTTGCTTCATCGGATTCGACAAGATTGGTAGAGAAATCACTATTCATGCTGGAAGATGAATGACCCAGGGATGGTTCGGAGAATAACCTGAACCCCAGGCTATCTTCTGATGGAGAAAGAGTTTCACCTGCCAATAGTAAAATATCAGACATGACTGGTTTTACGTTTGCAAGTGCCTCGAGATAGGAGGACTTTCTTGTCACTACATTGCCTTCTGAAGAATTTTCGAGACAACGTGAATCACTACTGCGGAGAGGACTTTCGCAGCGAAGTTCATCACCATGAGGAGGACCGTCATGATGGGTTACAGCAAAAGATGAGATCTCTTGCTCCTTGGCCTTCTGACCACACAGAGGGTTCCTGTGGCTCTCATCTGAAGAAGAAACTTCCAGATTGACCGAATTTTCATGAAGCAAGTCTTCATGAGGAAGTGTCTGTTGAAGACCTTCAGAATTAATGTTCCCGTTATTGGGAACTGAGGGAGTAGAATCTTGAATTCCGACAGATAAATGTCTTAGGGCTTCAAGAACTCCAGCATCGAGCAAGGCCTTGTTGCAGATTGGCCTTTGATCTCCTGACTGTGCTGGGCAGATCTTTTTCTTAGATGCCTTCTTACTCGCTTTAGAAACCACTTGATGACGAAAGTGATTGCTCTGAGCAGGTGTATGTGCCTGATCAGGAAAGATGGTCAGGTTAGGCTGATGATCTCCACTCAAATCAGGTGTATGTGCCTGACTTGGTTGTCCGTATGATATGGGGGAGTATGTCCCATAACCCTCTTGGACTGGAACAGATGTGTGTGTCTGTTCCGGAGTGAATCGTTGATGTGTCACTCCATTGCTAGGGATAGATTTATGTGTTTGTCCCTGAGATGATGCTGAAGCTGTTATGATATCCTGGCAAGCATCCAGAATATGAGCAGGAATTTGCTTTTGCTCTTTCACCATTGACAAAATATGTTTGGTGACTTCAGCCATCGGAACGGGGATATACGTCCATTCCGGGCTTGGAGTAGGTGTATGTGCCTGCTCCTGTCCTCCTTTTCCTGTCAGTGAATCTTGACAGTACTCAAGTGTGGAGGCAGAGAGTTGAGTCTGCCTCCTATTTTTTGTCGGGACTTTCCGACTGACTTCTCCGGGCGCTACCAAGCGAGACTGTTGGTAGGCCTGATTAGTATTAGCAGGTGTATGTGCCTGCTGATTACACTTCGCCAAACGCGGTTGACGAGATCCATCATATGTAGTCAGACGAGCCTGCTGACTAACTGGTGATGTATAAGCAGGTGTATGTTCCTGCCTATGGTACTCCGTCGGAATTGCCTGGCGGGATAGGCTTGATGCTGTCAGACGAGTCTGCTGGACAGCGGAATTAAAACGAACAGGTGTGTATGCCTGCTCGTTGTTTGCCACCAAGTTAGGTTGGTGGACTTCTCCGGAGATGGCAGGGATGACAACCTGCTTATTAATAACCGGATTCCATCTCTGGCGGTTCATCTTGCCTTCTTGGGTTCGAGGAACCTGAGCTGAATGTCTGGAGTCGGTACCCTCATCATGTTGAGGGCACACTACCGCACGAGTCTGGTGGCGATTGTTGATGGGAGCCCTTGAGAAGGACTCCTGTCTTTTTGAATTAAGGTCCTGCGGGACCTGCTCATTCACTTCCTCAGAGTAAGGGAGTGAATGGAAATTGCGTTCCGGGGATAACGACCCGAAACGGTTGGAGACGGTAGTCAGCACCGCCTGCTTCTTGATTGCTGGCCGCCGTTGTCCGGACGACCAGGTAGAGTTGTTAACTTGGAGGGCTTGACGAGCGGCCTCCAGAGTTGGGATAGTACCGTTGCAACGGTACTCCTTAACCAGTGAATTAGAAACACAGCGTTGAAAACGCTGAGTTGGTGATGTCATCCTCAGAGCGGATGACGTTCTAGCAGGAGTAGCAGCATTGGTTTTCACAGCAGCAGACCTCACAGTAGAGGTGTTCACAGCAGCAGTATTCACAGAGGTGAATTTAAGGAAAGCCATTTTTGCAGAAAATCTTGAGAAAAGAGTGCCTGTTCCATGTAACAGACATAATCAAGATGAATCCGGCCACTGCATATTTTGGATGAGCACATGTCAATGATTGCCTTGTTGGCCCAAGGGGCCTAACAAATAAGAAGAACATCACTTTCACTTGGTTAAGGATTCACGTCGGGTTCACCATTTTTGTTTCGCACGGAATCCGGGGATGACCTCCTGGACGGGAGATTCAAACGTTCCAATCGGTTTATAACGGGTTTGTTCGTAGAACCGGAAACATCTAATGATTCCACATCCGTTTGGACCTACTTTCCAAAGGAAGGCGCTCATTTAGCTTGTGGACTAATGAAGCTTAGGAATTTGCATTGGTCGAGAGGATGGGAGGTCGGACTCATCACACCTTTTTGAGGGGAATTATTGTCTACTCCGGGACTCTCTTTATAGATTTAAGTTATGTTCATGAATCCTTATTATATTACCAAGTATAAAAATGTGCTTTCCTTTAGTTTTAACAATCAATGAAAATATGCAAGAAATTTAGAGAATCTTTTATATGTATTCGAGGTTCTTCATCAATAGAGAATCATCTATATCTGTTTAGAGATTCTTGGTCAATGGTATCCTTCAAAACATTTATATAAAAGTCTCTTGGTCATTATGATGACCAGGCTGGTTTTAAAGCCACTCAGTGGGGCACTTGAAGTTTATCGTCATTCAGAAGGACAGAGATTATTTCAAAGTTGGGATCGAACCCATAAATGGGCTACCTACGTATCCTTTGTTTTGGAAAAGGAATCAGAACCCACGTAGTTCGAGTTATGGAGTATGATGTTTATGATTGATGGATCAAAGATGAATGTCATAATTACTTTTACACTCTAAGATCACGTGAGTCATGCTCGGTGTGAGAAACAAGAGGTATTGGTAAAAATTTAGACAATTGTGCCATGAAAGATGCAACCATAAGAATTTGTTTGGGGCTTATGTATGGATGACTGCCCAGATAGATGAAGGTTTAGGATTTACTTTTAGGGAGAAAAATCCATGAACAGGGTCCATAAAGTTATATGTGCTTCATGGAGATTTGAATACTCTAATCTTGGGGCTTACTCCTAAGGAGGATGCCCAAGTTAGGAGGGGATTTATGATTGGGTTTTACTCCTAAAAAGGAAACCCAAATCAAAGGTAAATTATGACTGGTTAAGAGAAATTTAAGGGGACTTGGGGCTTACTCCTGAAAAGGAAGCCCAAGGTTATGACTGAGTCTTTATTCCTTAAAAGGAGACCCAGGTTAAGGGACTTAGGGCTTACTCCTGAAAAGGAAGCCCAAGATTATGACTAAGTATTATTCCTGAAAAAGGAGACCCAGGTTAGGGATTAAGGTTTGGGGCTTACTCCTGAGGAGGATGCCTATATTTGAGGTTGGGGCTTATTCTTAAGAAATATGCCCAAGATTAGAGGACTTGATTGGGGCTTACTCCTGAGGAAGATTCCCATATTGAAGGTTTTATAACTGGGGATTATTCCTGAAAAGGATACCCAAGTTAGGATTTTCTCATCTTAAAGGATGAGGTTGAATGAATGAACTCTCCGTATTTTAGTGACATAAGGATATTTAAATCACTAGACTTTGAGAGAGATTCCACAGAATTCCTTTCAGATAAGAAAGTCAAATCAAGAAATCATGCCATAAATGGGTTTGAAGAGTGTCTTGAAGACTGAATCTTGAAAAGGAAAGGTGAAATGGCTTAAGAGGGGTAAAATGGGCAAGATGGGAACCCAAAAAGATAGGGGCGTGCAAGTCTTGAAAGGCGCGCAAGTCCTGCGGCGGCGCGCAAGTATTGGCCGCGCAAGTATACTTGCGCGACACATGGTGTACTTGCGCGATTTTCAATCAGAATTGAAATACTTGAGCGACTCTTGATAAAACCCTTTAGAATTCCCTTGAGGTTCTTCCAGAAAAGGGACGCGCAAGTTATATTGAAGGAATTAAGTCGGCGCGCAAGTGTTTGATAAGTTTCAACACTTAGGCCTTCCTTCTTCTCTTTAGATCTTCCGTTCTAGGTAAGAAATTACCTTAGAAGTGTTCCGGAAGCTTTGAGAAGATACTTGGGCGTCGGGAGCTTCAATCCGAGTTTCTGGAAAAAGATCCTCCCGAATGGGGGGCCCACAGGGTCTATTTATAGGCAAAAGAAGACCTCGGGCAGTTACCAATTAGGTCGTGCAAGTCACCTACGCGACCAAAGTAGCCGCCCAAGTACACTTGCGCGCCGGTTATATTACTTGCGTGATGATGCTGCTGTTGATCCTTTCTTCCTTTGTTGATTATTGATGTTTTCTTCAAAGGCTGAATCACTTTGAGCTCAGATATTCCCTTTTCCGATCTTTAGATTCTGTGACGAAAGGAGCGTCAACAATATTAGGAACCTTTTTTGGTTCAATTACACGATCAAATAAAAGTATTCAAATTTCAAAAACTTACCCAAAAATCTATGTTTCCCATATGTACCTAAAATGATCCATGTCACAATAAATCATGAGTGTCTATAATGATTCATACTTACTAAACTCCCTTTCCATACTAGGATTTGAGTCAAATATCAAAAAATATTAGAAAACAATAACATCACGCAACAAGTGAAACACTCAAGGTGAAATAGCATTCAACTGTAACAACACAAATTAATAATAACAATACCACTTTGGGCACTTGGGATTTCCACTGTAAATGGGTAATCTACTCCCATGAAAGATCTCATGAACAAGGCCCGAATCATTATAGTATCCTATCTAACTTTCCTAAATAGTAATATAAAATAAAAATAAAATAAATCCCCACTAATACTACTTTGGGACTTCTCATCCTGGGTTTCACACACTGGTTCCCCAAGTTAGACCATAATGTGACCTCAAGAACGCCTCCCTATATACCATAGGATAACAACTAGTAGTGAGGGTTTAATATATCAACATGGGGAGACTATACCCTCTTTATCAAAGTGGCACAACAACATTAATAAACAAACAATAACCAACTGATAATAAAGAGAAACTAGAATAATGTAATGGTGAAAATAAACAAGTAAGACACACAAACACTCCCAGGTGAGCCCTAACACCAATTTTGGTGCCCTCATACCTGCACCATCCCAGCTCATCCATATTACATAGGGCTCTTTCCCTTATCATGTCCTTCAAACATGAAGTCTATTTAGGTACCAATAAGGAAGCCAGGGTAGGGTGTAGGTACAACTCGGTAGGATACCACCAACGGTGTCTAAAACAATATCTAGTAAATAATAGTGTATGAAGTTTTATAAAAAAATTATAGGTGATAAAGTAAATAGTTAAAAAAATAAATTATTCTTTATTTAACAACATAAATCCACAGGTTCATAATGAAACAAAAACCACCAATACCTTCTTCATATCATGTCAAATTATAAACCATATATCACATAGGTAATCACAATTCAGTATCCCATGGTCTTTCATTATTCATTTAATTTCAATTCATATCATGACTAATTTGAACCATAGTCCAATGCCAATATTTTTTTCCTAGAACATCATGTCTAGGACCCCGTGTGTATTTGAATCATCATTCCAAGTCCCAAAATCCATTTATAAATCAACCACACATGGTATTTTGAAGCATCTGTCTGTTTTCCACACACATTTATCACATGCATGCATTTGGATCCAGAACACCATGTCTAGCACCCTGTGGATATTTAAAGCATGATTTTGTGTCCCAAAACCTATTTATCAAACAAAAAAACATATCACATATATCACATTTAACAAGGTATATCATCATTAACACTATCATAAACATTTCACATCATGGTATACCATTTCAATCATCAAAAAATTCATGGTTCAATAATTTTATCACATGGAATAATATGAATAATTCAGCATGAAACTATTTATAAACATTTAATAATTTAAATAGTTAACCCTTTAAGGTTAATCCAAATAAACCTTAATTATCATTATTAAAAAATCCCATAATTCAAATTTTTCAATCAAATTAACAATCCCATTAATTCACCAATTTAATAATCCCAATATTCCAAGAATTTCATAATCACATCACTCCATTAATTAATTAATTAATTAATTAATCCAATTAAATATGTGATTTAAAAACATGGAAATTAATATTTTACAATTACATAAACATAATTATAATCAATAATATGGTATTTTTCAATTTAAACCACCTACCTCAAGATCATTGGTGAGCGTTCGCTAAACCAAAAATCCCCAAATTAAAGTAGAATATTCAATTGGATGATGAAGAATGAGATATATAATTAAAATATATATCCAAGATCAAAAAATGTTATATATATCATAACCTTGATGAAAACCTTACCAATATAAACTAAATATTCCTCTTCATCTCAGAAGAGATACGAGAGATAGAAGAATATAAAGGGAAGAAATCACTTACCAGGAGAGGTTCATATCTTCAATTTGGTTCTTCATGGATCAAGAACAAAGTTCCAAAGGCCTTGGAATATTTTTGGGAGATTCAAAATTCATATGAATTGGTTTAGGTTCAAGATATGGTGTTTAGGGATATAATATGGGAGTTTTGGGATATTTTTATAAATTTTAGGGGGTTTAATTTCCCGCATACACCTTTTCCTATACGGGGAACACAGTTTTCCCTAACTATACACCTGACCACACACCTCCTCTTAGGGTTCAGATGATTACTACTATTAGGGTGCATGATTTTAAAATATTTCCTTTTACCATGTGAATCCCCTCTTTTTGGTTTTTCATGGTTTTGTGGGGGTAGGTGCACGGTTTTGAAAAATCATGCACCAACCATTCATTGCCCCTCTTCTTACAAAATTATTAATTTTTCACCCAAAATATCCTGAAACAAAAACCCACCCAAGGTATACCAAAATAAGGGTAAAATGGTACCTGAAAAAAAAAAGCTTGAGACACCTCTATAAAAGGTCATCATATTACACTACATGATCCTTGATTCTTTATCTTGTAAGAAAACCTTAGAGTTGGATTATGAGTAAAATCACCCACCAGTACCCATGTAGATAATCGCGGCACATGAGTATAGTATTATAACACTTCTTATTATTTTATTTCATTCATATGACACATTAAATTTTTATATAAAATATTTACTTCCCTACTTATTTGAACATAAAGATAACTTTTTATAACTGTGTGAGAGTAGGTGTTAGGAAAATCACAAGAAATTTACCATTCATCATGATAAAATATAATAAAAAAATTTATCTCAAAATATACTAAATTGAATTTAGATATTTTATCAAAATTATAATTCATATGATTTTTATTTCATGATTTTATTGGTTTTCTAATATCTTGATATATTTTCATATTTTGATTCTCTAAATTTTGTGTCAATTATTTAACTATTTTTTTATGACATGAGTGGATATCAAATATATTAAACTCTCATTTTTAAGATGTATTTTAAATCAAACATACATATTCTTTCTAATATCTTATTTCCTAGGAGACCTAGGGTATGTAGGATACTAAATAATTACTTCTTTATATTTTAAAACTATAGGAGAAAAGTTGAATTATTATGATTGATTTCATTTTTTTCAAATACCCTATAAACCCATTAAGAATGATTGTAACATTTTAATATTCCTTTTTCCCCTTAGAAACAATTTACATCCTTATAAATAATCAAATTTAAAAGATAAATTTATCATTCTTATCAGTATTTTATCATATTATATGACTACACTTCGGTAAAGTATTGGAGAAGGGGTTGTTTCATGAACTTATTTGGAAGACAAATCCTTTTTAAGGGAAGAGTTTAGGAGAGATCATGAGTTATGGGAATAATGGTCACAAGTTATTATTCATTGTATATTTATCTTCCCAATTATTCTTCAAGAAAACAAAAAACATATAATAGAGGAAGAAACTATTCATTTCTTTTCACTTTCAAAACTCATGAATTGTAAAGATAAACAGGAAAGGAAGATTTATGTGATTTATTTTTAAAGGAAATTAGAGAGTGATTTTAAATTTTGAAAATGTCTATCCTGAATTTTACTTTAATATATACAACCTCCTCATTTGGAATATTAATTTTTACATCCTTATCCACTCTCCCTTGAACCCCATAAGTAAACATGTTAAAAGGTATCCTGATTAGTGTATACATTGTCTTTAATAGTGGAAAATTTTGAAACATAGAAAGCCTACAGATAAAATTCATATACTTTAGGATTGATCTCAACTCTAACTATATTATGCTTGAGTGATGAGAAATTAATTCTGAATAAGGTAGATCAAAAATGCATGTGAATAATACTAAAAGTTTGAATGATATGAATTAAATATAATAGATTCAAATAACATGGTAAATATTGGAAGAATTGTCAATTTTATAATTGATGATACTATTCAATTCTCCCATTTTGGATTGTATGTTTGAATTTTTAAATGTAATCATTTTATTTGAATGATTTATATAAGGTCAAGTAAAATTGAAGTGTTTGGGAATATAAAAACAAATTTTTTTAACATAATTGAATATCACATTTTAATTTGGTTTTAGTACTTAAATGTAAAAAAATCCCTTTGAAATTAATTATTTTATTCATTTTATAGTAATTGGAGGTAATTTTGTAATTTAAAATTAAATTGATTTAATTTTTGATAAAATTGGGTTTTAATGGAGTAAAATGTATTTTAATATTAATTAAACATGGATAAAATTAACCTTTCTATAACGACCCATACTTTACATACATTTTTATTACTTCAGAATTGAAGCACACTTATTACAACATATAACAAAACCAAGAAAGGACCGTATATGTATAGTGTCTTTAGAAACTGGGAAACATAAACAACTGGTTCATAAAGCATCTACTTTGCCACCCATTTATTTCATCATATATAGAGTCCCTTTTTGGCATATCCTACTTAATAACCTTCTTCCTAACCTGGGTAAATAAAACATACAAAAGGGTGAGCTCAAATTCTTGGTAAGGGTAAACAAAAGAAATATCAATCACACCATATACATAAGAACATAACTTTTGGAAATCTTAACCTGCAAAAGAGATCATAATATCATGACATGGGATAAATCATAGAAGTGAAATGTAATCCCAATAATCATAACTTAAAACATGAAACTTTGTGGAATACACACATAATCATAGAGAATCATTTAATATTAGTCAAGACTCATTGCCAAGACTATCTTAGTGGACAAAGTCTATTTCTAAACTGAGTTCAATCCTCGTTTCAGTCCCGTTTCACTGAACCGATATAACCTACCGTTCCAGCCATGTCTATCTCATGAGATATAAAATCTTTACCCAATGCATTGGAGGGAGATATAGGTCCCACCCATCTCATAATGATACCATTCTTATGTGTGCCACAAAATCATAAATCATACATCATTGCATAACCCATGTAATTAAAATGGGAATCTTAAACATCATGACATCATCAAAAAATTCATATAAGATAAAGGAATTCATAAAAATATTTCCATCACAACATAATCATATCAATGTAATAATAGGGATAAAAATAAAACCCTTTAATATCTTAGATGTAAAATAATTTTTAATAAACACTTGAACTCCATTCTTGAGGAAAATATCCTTTCTACTTCAAAAACATTTTCCTTTCTTAACATGTCATACAATTTTAAACTAAAAGAATTTGATTAAAAATAAACTTGAAAACTTTTAAAGGAAGATTCTTGGAAATAATGTTTTAAAAATCCATTCATGCTGTATAATATAAAAAAACATTCTTCGTACTTTTGTCAGAAAAGTCAAACAGTATCTCGTACGAAAAACGACAAAAGATTCCTTTCATATCTTTTACTAAAAACTCACCGAAGGGTAAAATTGGATATAAACTATTGTATAAGGATATAAATATTACATATTGAGGAAACATGGATTTGGATGATAAAATACACCCCAGTAAATGCCAAAGTATAAACAATCTCGGATAAAAATGAGATTGTGATATTTCACTTACCTTAGGTCCGATATGCTTTTTACGTGTCCGAAACTCCTGTATAATGATTTAAATTATGTTATTTACTTATTATATAATCATACTTATTTTTATGATATCATATATGGTCATATTCTTAGCTTCTTAGTAGTAATATTTCATTGCTACTTGTTATTCGGGTGTTTATAACTTTTTGTTCTTATGCGTGTTTTCTCGAATAAATTCTTATTCTTCTCTTTAGGTTATAGATACCTCATTTCCAGAATGGTATTAGTGTAATATATATCATATTAATTCATTCAATTAATTTATATAATCATTATGAAATGATGATCATGTAGAACGAGTCGCATCACATCGTGGAGACGGTATTCCGTACGTACGCACGAGTGATGATATCGTTCCTATGATCGTGGAATTGTATTGGAGTGTATGTATACTATTTCATAATTAGTATAAATTTATAATAGTCATATATAGTCATTATTTACACCATTATACCCATCCAAGTAAGGTGGTGGTGGAAAATAGATTACACCACGGCGTGGAGACGGTATTCCGTACGTACGCACATGCGGTGATTTCTTTTTCCGTAGGATGGATAGATGGTGAAATAGGGTTGTTTCATACTTATAATAATATATAAGTATATTAGTGATACTGATGTTATTACTTCATAATGAAACAACTAAATAATAAGAAGTGGAAGAAGAAATAAAGATGAAAGAATCGGTAATGGACATTACCTCTTCTTTGAAGTGCTTCTTTGAGACCTCATTTTAGGGAACTAAAATAGGTCTTTGAAGAAGACCAGAACATCTAGGATGTTTCTAGGGAAGTGGAGAGGAGAAATTGGCAGGGGTTGGCCGAGCTGGAAGGCTCAAAGTGGTGTGAGAAAGAGGGAGAGGAGGTGCCCTTTTATAAGGGAGGAGAGGGGCTCCTTTGGAATAACTAAAAATATTATTTTATTATAAAGTCAATTTCGGTTTTAAATAGCTCCAAATTGAGTTATTTCGAAGATAAGGTGGGGATGGGTCGAAATCCTCTCATACAATAGAATTTAGACAAGTTTAGGTTCCTATTTTAACCTTATCATTTAGATTTAACATTAAGTTAAATAATTTTACTTTTACTGTGTCTTCTTGTGTTCTTATACTATAAGATTAATAAGCTTACTATAAGCAGCCAAAAGAACCCCTAGTTGTTTATTATTAATATATATAACCTTATCTAAGTCATTTGGTTTAACCTTAGATTTTTAGGAATAAAATAACAATTACTAATATAATATTTGTTTTAAAAACTATTTTTTGTCAATTTTGACACTATTTAGTAATTAATTTTTGTGAAAATCATAACAGAATGATTAGTTCTAAAACAGTTAATTATATCAATACTAACATGTCCTATTAATCTAGAAAATTATTGTAATTCATAAAAACTCTCAAATTTCATTTATTTTGGTGTTTATAACATCAGTTATGTCAATATTTCATTAATAAGATAATTACTGCATCATCATTGTGTCATAAATAAATTAAATTATTTAATGTCTAAAAATTAAAAATAAAATAACATTATGTTGGAAATATTTTTATATTTCTAATGAATATTTATAGTCTAATTTATCTTATCTATAACCTTATATTAAAAATGATTTATTTATTAAACTTTGATTTTAACTATTTTAACCCTTCTTTAAATAAATTAATAATAAATGTCCTAATCTAATCCAAGTGGGCCTAAATGGTCATATTTTATTCCTAAGTTTGTTTTTGATCGAATTACACCTGTCCAATAGAATTAGGACATGTGTTAGGGTAATAATAATATCATTTTTACCCTTAATTACCCTATTTACTTTTAACCGTGGTAAAAAAAGGTAAAAAGTTACTATTCACCAAAAATTCTTTTCATCTCATTGAACCACATTTTAGTCCTTGATATTAACCGTGTTTCTCGGATTTTCAAAATTCCACTCACAGAAGCGGTAAAATTAAGTTTTATGAAAAATTCAGTTTTTTTAACTACCACTTAGTGGTTTCACTATTCATCAAAAATTAAAAGTTTTCAAAAAAATACCAAAATTTCACCCTAGGCTAATTTCGATATTACGAAACCAAAAATGAATTCCATTTTGAAAAATAAAATTTATAAAATTTCAAAAAGTGGTTATTACTATTCATAACGGCTAGTTTTAATAATATTTTAATAGTATATCGTTGTTTAGTGAAACTCAGTATTGGGTACGATGCAAGCTATCGAGGAAGTTCGCGGTTGCGTGTAAAGCAAGCCAAGATAGTGTTTTGTGCAGTGAAAGATTCCTTTGATGATTTATATAACATAAAAACAAAATATTTCACATAAAAGTCTCGGGTGTTACATTCAACCCCCCTTAAAATGAATTTCGCCCTCGAAATTCGTCACTTTATAACAAACAGATGAGGATACCTCTCCCTCATCATATCCTCAAGCTCCCATGTAGCTTCTTCTAATTGTTGGTTCCTCCATAAAACTTTCACCAATCAAGTGGTCTTGCTTCGTAGGACTTTTTCGCTACGATCTAGAATCTCTATCGGTTGTTCTTCATAAGAAAGATCTTGCTCCAACGGTACAACTTCTGAGTTGAGTACATGTGAAGGATCAGGTATGTACTTTCTCAGGAGAGATACATGGAACACATCATGAACTTGAGAGAGATTCGGTGGAAGCGCCAATTGGTAAGCTACCTTCCCAACACGATCCAGTATTTCGAAAGGACCGATATATCTAGGGCTCAACTTCCCCTTCTTTCCAAATCTCATAACCCTCTTCCAGGGAGATATTCGTAAGAACACTTTATCACCCACTTCAAACTCTAGGTCTTTTCTTCAGTTGTCGGCATAACTTTTCTGTCGACTCTGAGCTGCTCTTATGTGTTGTTGAATAGATCTGACCTTTTCTGCCATTTCATCAACGAGATCAGGTCCTAATAGCTTTCTTTCCCCAACTTCATCCCAGCAAGTTGGAGTCCTGTATTTCTTTCCATAGAGAGCTTCATAAATAGCCATCTAAATACTGGAGTGAAAGTTATTATTATAAGAAAATTCCACCAAAGGTAGGTGTTAATCCCAACCACCTTTGAAATCCATATAGCAATCTTCAACATATCTTCTAGAGTTTGAATTGTTCTCTCAGACTGACCGTCTGTCTGAGGATGATAAGCAGTGCTGAAACTCAACTCTGTATCCAGAGTATGTTGAAGACTTTTCCAGAACTTCAAGGTAAACCTCGGATCTCGATCAGATATAATAGAAAGTGGTACTCCATGCAATCTTACCACTTCCTTTACATATATCCTGGCAAGCTGATCCAGAGAGAAATCCTCTCTAATAGAAATGAAGTGTGCAGATTTTGTAAGACGATCAACTATGACCCAGATAGCATTATTGCCTTTGGATGTTTTAGGAAGTCTTGTGACAAATTCCATAGTGATGTTTTCCCATTTCCATTCGGGTATGGGTAATGGTTGTAACATCCCCTTAGACTTTTGTCTCTCAGCTATAACTTGTTGACAAACCAAGCATCGAGAGACATATTCAGCAACATCTCTTTTCATGCCATCCCACCAGAAGTACTCTTTCAGGTCCCTATAAATCTTCGTGTTTCTAGGATGAATTGAGAATGAAGAACTATGAGCCTCATCCAGCAGCTCCTTCTTTAATTCGGGGATGGGAGGAACACAAACCCGATTTCTGAACTTTATTATCCCATCACAATCAAGGTTGAATTCATGAACATTTCTCACCTTCTTTTGTAACTCGACATCTTCTTTTTGTGCCTCTTTAATCTTCACATGTATATATGGTTGAACATTAATTTGAGAAAGATAAGATTTTCCCCTTCCATTATAATTCCAAGATCCATTCTTTGTAAATCCATAAATATTGGATATCTTGTGATCCTCATCATGGATAAACTGGCATGGTCTTGTCGACTTAATGCATCTGCCACCTTGTTTGCTTTCCCAGGGTGGTAATGGATTGAGCAGTCATAATCCTTAATCAACTCCAACCATATTCTTTGGCGCATATTCAGCTCCTTTTGTGTGAAAATATACTTTAAAATTTTATAATCAGTATAAATATCACACCTTTCACTATAAAGGTAATGCCTCCAAATATTTAATGCAAAGATTACCGTAGCTAACTCCAAATCACGAGTTGGGTAATTTTGCTCATGTATTTTCAACTGTCTTGAGGCATAAGCTATCACCATATCATTTTTCATAAGAACACACCCCAATACCTTCTTGGATGCATCATTGTAGATCACAAACCTTTCTCCACTACAAGGCAGTGTGAGCACAGGTGCACTGGATAACCTTCTTTTCAACTCCTTGAAATTATCTTCACATTCCTCCGTCCAAACAAACTTAACTCCTTTCCGAGTCAACTTGGTGAGTGGATTAGATAATCGTGAAAAATCTTTCACAAAACGTCGATAATATCCATCCAAACCAAGAAAACTTCAGATCTCGGTTACTGTTGTTGGTCTCGGCCATCTTTAGATAACCTCTGTTTTTGATGGATCCACAGATATCCCCTCTTTTGAGATTATGTGACCCAAAAATGCAACTTTTTGAAGCCAAAATTCACACTTGGTAAATTTGGCATAAAGCTTCTCCTTTCTCAAGGTCTTCACTATAATTCTCAAGTGATCTTCATGTTCTTCCTTTCTCTTTGAATAGACAAGAATATCATCTATAAAGACTACCACAAACTGATCAAGATAGTCTCTAAATACTCTATTCATTAGATCCATGAAGATAGCAGGGGCATTAGTAAGACCAAATGGCATCACTATAAATTCATAGTGCCCATACCTTGTATGAAAAGTCGTCTTTGGTATATTCTCCCTTTTGACCCTTAATTGATGATACCCTGAACGAAGATCAATCTTGGAAAAGTATTGAGCTCCACTTAGTTGGTCAAATAGGTCATCAATGCGCGGGAGAGGATATTTGTTCTTGATAGTGATCTTGTTAAGTTCTCGATAATCAATGCAGAGTCTCATTGATCCATCTTTCTTCTTAACAAACAGAACAGGTGCTCCCCAAGGTGACGCACTAGGGCGTATGAACCCCTTATCAAGATTCTCTTGGAGTTTCTTCTTCAATTCCTGCAACTCAATTGGGGTCATTCTATAAGGTGTCATTGAAATAGGCAAAGCACCCGGTACGAGTTCTATTGAAAACTCAACTTCACGATTCGGTGGAAGACCCAGTAATTCCTCCGAAAAGACATCAAAAAACTCCCGTACAATGGGAATATTCTTAATTGTGAGTTTCTCACCAACCATTTGAGATAAATAACCTTCATTTAGTGGAATCAAGACCCATAAGATGGAAGGAATTTCCACTGGAAGGTTATGTTCATCCTTGCATCGATAGACGATCATAGATTGATCTGGAATATGAAATGTGACTTCCCTTCTTTGGCAATTGATATGAGCTCCATGTAGAGAAAACCAATCCATGCCAAGAATCACATCAAATTCCACTATAGGAAGGATCACAAGATTTGCAGGAAGCACTTTCCCACAAACTTCAATCGGAGAAGAATTATAAACTTTTGATGCGACTGTTGTGCCATTAGGGGTTGTCACAGCTAACTCAACATCTAACTGTTGAGGTAATACGGTGATATACTTAGAAAATTCTTCAGAAATAAAGGATTGGGTGGATCCAGAATCAAATAAAACATTTTCTACTTTAGAGTGGATGGTAAGTGTACCTTTCACCACATCGTTATCGTACTCCACATCGCTGATAGAAATTGCATGTGACTTTACTTTGTCTTTAGCCTTAAGAGTTTGTTGACGTCGACCATCATCATCAACCCTTGGATTTGGGCATTGATTGGCATAATGACCCATCTCCTTGCACTTGAAACATTGAAGTATAGTAGGTTCATTCTGTGCATCCCTTCCTTTGTTTTCATCATTAGACATCTTCTTCCCATCATTATGGAATTCAAATGCCCGATGACCTTCCTTTCCACATTTGAAACATTTACTTGTCCCTTTAAGACAACTCCCTCCATGTTTCTTTCCAAACATTGAGCATAAGGGAAAGCTCATCTTCTTTTCATTGTGCTCTTTAGATTTTCCTTTGAATTCCATTTTCCTCTTCTTATCAAACCCATATGACTGATGGGTTACTCCAATCTCCATCTCAACTTTGAGAGCACATCGAACAAATTTCCTTGTAGCTATTGAAGTCCCTTATGGCTAAGGCCCTTCGAAGACTTGGTTTTAAGCCACTAAATAATCGATCGATCTTACTCTCAGGTTGGATAATAATACCAGAAGCGTACCTTGCAAGTCTTGGAAAATTTGCTTCATAGGTACCAACAGATTCATCATCCTTTTGCTTCAGTTCAAGAAACTCTTTCTCCATCTTTGTTCGGAGAATATGAGGGAAGTACTTATTGAAAAATAAGTCCTTGAACTCGTCCCATTCCATGGACTCAATTTCATCCCTTTGCCTCGTATTCTTAATGAGATTCCACCATTGATCATCATCACCCTCCAAATGATACACTGCTAAGATGAATTTATCATGCTCAGAACATTGAAGAACTGAAAATATCTTTTTAGTAGTACTAATCCATTTTTCAGCAACTAATGGATCAGTAGACCCGCTGAATGAAGGTGGACGATGTCTCATGAAGGATTCAACAGAATGTTGCTCCTTCCTTTGCTCGTTTGGAAGTCCTGCATGATTCATAGCTTGATAAAGTTGTGTGAGCATGGCTATAAGATTTTGCATTCTAGCTCCCATAACATTTGGTTGTTCATGGGGGACAATCATTGCATTGCTCGTCGCATTCCCAATTAACATGGTTCCTTCGGGTTCCAGCCATTGACTAAAACCAAGAAGAATAGTGTGAGCAACACTAATTATAATAGGGAAAACACATAATCAAGAATAAAATTTCACACTTAAGGTCTTATCCTTGGTTATTCATGGCCATTTCTAAAACACTAAGATTGTGTTCTATGCTTAGACTTATCCATAGGGTTCTTACTAAGGCTTTCGCATCCTAGTTTCCAAAGGTTGACTATACCTTTCCTCTGATACCAACTATAACGACCCATACTTTACATACATTGTTATTACTTCAGAATTGAAGCACACTTATTACAACATATAAAAAAACCAAGAAAGGACTGTATAGGTATAGTTTCTTTAGAAACTGGGAAACATAAACAACTGGTTCATAAAGAATCTACTTTGCCTCCCATTTATTTCATCATATCTAGAGTCCCTTTTTGGCATATCCTACTTAATAACCTTCTTCCTGACCTGGGGAAATAAAACATACAAAAGGGTGAGCTCAAATTCTTGGTAAGGGTAAACAAAAGAAATATCAATCACACCATATGCATAAGAACATAACTTTTGGAAATCTTAACCTGCAAAAGAGATCATAATATCATAACATGGGATAAATCATAGAAGTGAAATGTAATCCCAATAATCATAACTTAAAACATTAAACTTTGTGGCATACACACATAATCGTAGTGAATCATTTCTTATTAGTCAAGACTCATTTCCAAGACTATCTTAGTGGACAAATTCCATTTCTGAACCGAGTTCAATCCTCGTTTCAGTCCTGTTTCACTGAACCGGTATAACCTACCGTTCCAGCCATGTCTATCTCATGAGATATAAAGTCTTTACCCAATGCATTGGAGGGAGATATAGGTCCCACCCATCTCATAATGATACCATTCTTATGTGTGCCACAAAATCATAAATCATACATCATTGCATAACCCATGTAATAAAAATGGGAATCTTAAACATAGTGACATCATCAAACAATTCATATAAGATAAAGGAATTCATAAAAATATTTCCATCACAACATAATCATATCAATGTAATAATAGGGATAAAAATAGAACCCTTTATTATCTTAGATGGAAAATAATTTTGATAAAACACTTGAACTCCATTCTTGAGGAAAATATCATTTCTACTTCAAAAACATTTTCCTTTCTTAACATGTCATACAATTTTAAACTAAAAGAATTTGATTAAAAATAAACTTTAAAACTTGTAAAGGAAGCTTCTTGGAAATAATGTTTTAAAAATACATTCATGCCGTATAATATAAAAAAACATTCTTCGTACTTTTTTCAGAAAAGTCAAAAAGTACCTCGTACGAAAAATGACAAAAGATTCCTTTCATATCTTTTACTAAAAACTCACCAAAGGGTAAAATTGGATATAAAATATTGTAGAAGGATATAAATATTACATATTGAGGAAACATGGATTTGGATGATAAAATACACCCCAGTAAATGCCAAAGTATAAACAATCTCGGATAAAAATGAGATTGTGATATTTCCCTTACCTTAGGTCTGATATGCTTTGTACATGTCCGAAACTTCTGTATAATGATTTAAATTATGTTATTGACTTATTATAGAATCATACTTATTTTTATGATATCATATATGGTCATATTCTTAGCTTCTTAGTAGTAATATTTCATTGCTACCTGTTATTCGAGTGTTTATAACTTTTTGTTCTTATGCGTGTTTTGTCGAATAAATTCTTATTATTATATTTAGGTTATAGAGACCTCATTTCCAGTATGGTATTAGTGTAATATATATCATATTCATTCATTCAATTAATTTATATAATCATTATGAAATGATGATCATGTAGAACGAGTCGCATCACATCGTGGAGACGGTATTCCGTACGTACGCACGAGTGATGATATCGTTCCTATGATTGTGGAATTGTATTGGAGTGTATGTATAATATTTCAGAATCAGTATCAATTTATAATAGTCATATATAGTCATTATTTACACCATTATACCCATCCAAGTAAGGTGGTGGTGGAAAATAGATTACACCACGGCGTGGAGACGGTATTCCGTACGTACGCACGCACGGTGATTTCTTTTTCCGTAGGATGGATAGATGGTGAAATAGGGTTGTTTCATACTTATAATAACATATTAATATATTAGTGATACTTATGTTATTACTTAATAATGAAACAACTAAAGAAGAAGAAGTAGAAGAAGAAATAAAGATGAAAGAATCGGTAACGGACATTACCTCTTCTTTGAAGGGCTTCTTTGAGACCTCCTTTTAGGGCACTAAAATAGGTCTTTGAAGAAGACCAGAACCTCTATGATGTTTCTAGGGAAGTTTAGAGGAGAAATTGGTAGGGGTTTTCCGAGCTTGAAGGCTCAAAGTGGTGTGAGGAAGAGGGAGAGGAGGTGCCCTTTTATAAGGGAGGAGAGAGGCACCTTTGGAATAACTAAAAAATATTATTTTATTATAAAGTCAATTTCGGTTTTAAATAGCTCCAAATTGAGTTATTTCGAAGATAAGGTGGTGATGGGTAGAAATCCTCTCATAAAATATAATTTAGACAAGTTTAGGTTCCTATTTTAACCTTATCATTTAGATTTAACATTAAGTTAAATAATTTTACTTTTATCGTGTCTTCTTGTGTTCTTATACTATAAGGTTAATAAACTTATTATAAGCAGCCAAAGGAACCCCAAGTTGTTTATTATTAATATATATAACCTTATATAAGTCATTTGGCCGAAACTTAGATTTTTAGGAATAAAATAACAATTACTAATATAATATTTGTTTTAAAAACTTTTTTATGTCAATTTTGACACTATTTAGTAATTAATTTTTGTGAAAATCATAACAGAATGATTAGTTAGAAAAAAGTTAATTAAATCAATACTAACATGTCATATTAATCTATAAAATTAGTGTAATTCATAAAAAGTCTCAAATTAAATTTATTTTGGTGTTTATAACATCAATTATGTCAATATTTCATTAATAAGATAATTACTGCATCATCATTGTGTCATAAATAAATTAAATTATTTAATGTCTAAAAATTACAAATAAAATACCATTATGTGTGAAATCTTTTTAGATTTCTAATGAATATTTATAGTCTAATTTAACTTATGTATAACCTTATATTAAAAATGATTTAGTTATTAAACTTTGATTTTAACTATTTTAACCCTTCTTTAAATAAATTAATAATAAATGTCCTAATCTAATCCAAGTGGGCCTAAATGGTCATATTTTATTCCTAAGTTTGTTTTTGGTCGAATTACACTTGTCCAATAGAATTAGTACATGTTTTAGGGTAATAATAATATCATTTTTACCCTTAATTACCCTATTTACTTTTAACCGTGGTAAAAAAAAGGTAAAAAGTTACTATTCACCAAAAATTATTTTCATCTCATTGAACCACATTTTAGTCCTTGATATTAACCGTGTCTCTCAGATTTTCGAAATTCTACTCACAGAAGCGGTAAAATTAAGTTTTATGAAAAATTCAGTTTTTTAAACTACCACTTAGTGGTTTCACTATTCATCAAAAATTGAAAGTTTTCAGAAAAATACCAAAATTTCACCCTAGGATAATTTCGATATTACGAAACCAAAAATGAAGTCCATTTTGAAAAATAAAATTTATAAAATTTCAAAAAGTGGTTATTACTACTCATAACGACTAGTTTTAATAATATTCTAATAGTATATCGTTGTTTGGTGAAACTCAGTATTGCGTACGACGCAAGCTATCGAGGAAGGTCGCGGTTGCGTGTAAAGCAAGCTAAGCTAGTGTTGTGTGTAGTGAAAGATTCCTTTGATTATTTATATAACATAAAAACAAAATATTTCACATAAAAGTCTCGGGTGTTACACTTTCTTATTTTGAAGTTGTGAATAAAGTTTCATATGACTCAAAAATCCTAAGATAAATGAACTACACAACATGGTAGTCAAACTCAAGAGTCTACTTTGACTCATCTGATGCTAGAAAAATCAACTAGTGGACTTTTAAGAGTTTACATCAACTCATTAAACTATTGGGTGTGATATTTACATCAAATTTATTTAGGACGGTCTCCACATGAAATTATACCAATTTATTCCATGCTCAACTTGTAGACTCAACTAGTAGATTTGATACGTAGACTCGTAAGAGTCTATGAATTTACTACTGATGTTTTTCAAAATTAAGTTCTGAAGCAAGTAGACTCATTTGGTCGAGTTAACTCATGGACTTATAAGAGTTTTCCAGAAACCTCATGTGTTTTACTACTATACTATATATTTGACCATATAGTTTAATATAATATGACATTGAAAGATAGGAAATTTGAAATACATGGTTGACTATTTAGAATAACTAAGTTGACCATGAAGACCTAAAGATTATCATGCATAAAAAATCTAGATGTCGCCAACTACCACTAGATTTAATCATGAAAAATAACCTAAGTGACTAAGAACATTAAATGGTCACAGTATAGAAGTAATTTGGAGCAATATTTCTATAGACTTGACCAACCCCCATAATAAACATAGCTTAATACATTGAGTCTCTGTGAGGTTGACTATGTATAAGGAAAAGGGATAAATGTGTTAATTACCTTAATGAATTCCACTATATTTACAACAAAACATTTTAAGGGTATTAATGAACTCATTTAAAATAAAATGAAAACGTGTTATCATCCTTGATTCATTTCCAGCTTATCAATCTGCACCATAGATCCTGAATAGTTTTGTAAGTGTATTTATGAATTTGTTTTAATGAATGTTTTAATTCACTTAGCACATTCCACATTTAAAAAATATTAATTTTTTAATAACCATTGTGCATTTACTATACTATATTACTAATTGGTTTTAATCTAAACTCATTAAAATATTTTTTTAAGGAAACCCCATTTAAAAAAAACTTTAAAATAAAATTAAACATTAATGTTTTATTAATTAATTTATTTAAATTTTTAATCCTATAATATATTTTTTTATTCATTTTTTATTAAATTATTTTAACAAAATTAATTTTGATTTACATATATAAATACAACTAGTGATACTTTGATACAAAAAACCAACACCCCATTAATGCGTGCATCGAAATCATACAACATTTTTTCTAACTATGGTCTGTCTATGATTAGTCTTTTCATAAATTTTGTATAGTTTTCATACATATATTGATATAGTACTAAACATTGGTTTCAAAGTATCATTACCCTCTAAATATAAATATAGATATTTATGTACAAACTAGAGAATATATTTTTTTATTTAGATTGATTTTTTATTTTAATGAATTATTTTAATAGTTTATATTTTATAAGTTATTTTATAATTTTTTTTTGAAAAAAAAATTGATTAGTTAAATGTTAAAATTTATTATTTTTAAACTATTAAATTGGAAAAAATTTAATGATAACTTATTTTTAAAAATAAACTTGTATTTAGAAAAATATGACCACTATATGTTCTGATTTTAAATAAAATTGAATTGATATAAATTTATTTATGAATTTATTTATTTAAATTATATATTTTTTAATCAAAAAAGTAAAGACACGTGAATTAAAATAATTTTGGAAAAAATATAAACTTTTATAATTTTTCGAAACTCCTTCCAAACTTGTTTTACGTTCTCTTTCCCTATTTCCCCTCTAAAACTTTTCCTCAACCAAAATATCCCCCATGGCCCACTCCTTCCAAACCCCATCACCCCATCTATCTCATTCCTTATAATATCTCTACCTCCTCATCCACCTTCATCGGATCACTTCCCCCAAAATATATATAATTCATTAAATCGTGTATACCTTCATCAAATTGTTTTCACCTTTACTAGATTAAATCAATTTCTGCCTTCATCATATTATCAATATCAAATTCTCCATACTTCTTCCTAAATATATTCAATTATTTTTCTATTCCCGTCATCACTTGTACCTATAAAACTTACACCATATTCATCATATTTCCACCTCTATCTATTCTTCATGTCATATAATTTCTATCTTTTATTAATATTTAATCAGCATTCATCAATTCTCATTGGTGACTACAAATCATGGAAGATAAATAGTCTTGTTATTTTATATTATTTTCTTCCCTTCCTTTAATTTTTTGTCTCATATAATTTATTTACCTCCATTCTAAAATTTAATCTTGTTTCCCATCATTAGTTTCCTTTATAGACATAAATTATATCACTGAGAGGATAATTTTTTTAACCTTAGTAGGGATAAAGGCTTTAGTTCACTTGACCTTATTAACTTATTTTCTATTGTATCTCATTTAAGGAATAAATAAACTTCTTTACAAAAATTAACTTCATATCTATTGGTATAATTGATTTAAATTTCAACAAACCATAATAGTCGGGTTAGGTAATCTTATTCTTTTTTCCATTCCCCAAATTTCTCTATATTATCATATTTTTTTAATATTTTCTATATAATTTCATTGTTTTGACTTTTATCGGTTATAATTACATAAATAAATACCAGTAGTGAGATTATTTTGTGTTTTGAATCCTACCTAATGAACCTAAATTTAGGGATCTTACATATCTCAACAACAAACTTCTTCAGAAAAATAATGATTTCATCTCCTCTTGAATATATATTTCAACAAATTTTTTGTATATTTATTTTACTTTCATGTTCATTATGTGTATTTTCTTAAATTTTTTAATATTTTTTTTTATACATTGAATATATAAATTTTATCCCTATAAAATATCTCCTTATAAAAGGTTTACTCTATTTGTTTATAATATTGGCTCTAAATTTTTTTATATATGTTTTTTTACATATTTACTCTTTATTTGTTCATTTTTTAAATTATTATCATAACTATTTTTAATACCATAATCATTAATATTTATTTTTTTAATTTTCTAAACCATCTTCTACAAATTTAAAATTAGTATTTTATTCTACATTTTTTCTTTATTCTTTCTAGGATCATTTTTCTGATGAAAATTAAAAATAAAATTTTCACACATATGACTGGAGAAATAAACTATTCACACATATGTTGTTTACACAATTTTATTTATCTGGTAATCATCCCATGGGTAACCTTACCATTTCTTTCTTATTTTTATTCTAATAAATGAGGTTAATTTCATTGATAGTCCAATTAAATAATTTTATAACCAATTTTTTCATGTTTATTTCTATGTTCTATAACATTAATTTATTTTCTAATTTATATTATACTCTTCATTATTAAAATTAAGATACTAATTAAAAAATATTCTCTCAGGATAAAGTCATACTTAATTCATTGAATATAATTAAATCATAAATATAGATATTTCTATTATGCATATAACTTCATGTAGATATAAAATATTAAATCGTCACATTTGTAGATTATTATATCCTTAATTTATACATTTTCATTATATATTTTAATATTTCTCTAGTTTTATAGCTTTATTTTAAGTCTCAAACATAAAATGTGGATTTCCATTTTTCAAACTATGGATTACTATGAAAATGTAATTTTACTTATCTTAAAGTTTCAACCATACTACCAATTTCATTTTAGGTATTGAAAACTGCATATGAACTTAATTTGTTGAAGATATAAAAAATTAACATGAATATTATCAAAAATATTATATTTTTAATACACATTTCATAATTTTTTTATAATTATAAAAAATAACCTAGCTTTTGATATATTTTACTATAGTGGATTCAATATTTTTGTTTTTATAAAAATATTGAATCCGGTATATTGATAATATATTACTAATAATATGAATTTTCAATTGTATATATTCAAGATATTAAGTTTTAATGTACTATAAGTTTTCAGTAAATTTACTATCAATTTTAATTCTTTCAAATTATAATCAATAATCTATATAAGCATGTAGGATAATTATATGAAAAAATATTTTTTCCCAATAATAATAATTTCCTTGAATCCCTAATTATTATATTTTTTCATTCACTAATAATTTATGAAATTCACTTTTTATATTTACTGTCATTTATTAAAAACACTATAATTTAGTTTCACGCATTGGATTTGATTTCACTCCATTCATTAATATCATTGAAAATAAAGTTCCTAAATAATACATGAAATGTAAATTTTTATGTTTTATATGTTATACCTATTCATACTTTAGCATTTATTTTATTAATTTTCAATTATATATAAAATTCCTCACCACAATTTTCTAACAACAGTAGAATAATAGTGTTTTTCTAGTTTTTTATATGGTATTTTTTATTTCAATATTTGGTAAATACTATGAATCATTAATCTAATATATATGTATAGAATTTTTCAAATATATTCATTGTATATTTAGGTTCGTTATTTACTATATATGATTCATAAAATATTCTTATAATAATTTTTCTTTTTTCCAAGTTCATTGTAGGCACACAATTGTCTATATTTATTCATTTAATATAAATTTATATATGTGTATCATTTTCTACTAATAATTAAAATTATGAATATGTATAAAATTGTAAAAAATTTCTCATTATATACAATTTTGGAACTTGGTTTATATATTTGAGTTTCCAGTTATGTATGTATGCAATTTTTCATCCATAATAATTATTTATATTTATGTATATATACTTTAAATGAGTATTAATTAATACAAAACTATATATGTATACAAATTTTCATATGTATTTGTTGATATAGTTCTAAATATGTATATAGTTGAGAATACGGATACAATTATCCAAATTTTTATAATTATATATATATAATGTTTGGTTTATTAGGACCAAACAACACTTGTTCAATGGAAAAAAAGAAATTAGACACCTCATTTCCATTATGACCATGTTATATAAAACTGAAATAATAAATATATATATATATATATATATATAATAAAGAACATGTAAGTTTACTTTACACTAATTCTTATTTCATCAATGATCTTCAATCACAGTGGTTGTTGACGCTCCTTTCCGTCACAAATTCTAACGACTAAAAAAGGGAAATACCTTAGTCCCAAGTGATTCATCCTTTGAAGAAACATCAAAAATTGACAAAGTCATGAAGAAGGATTTCTTCCCACTTGGGTCGTGCAAGTTTTATCATGTTCGCGCAAGTATACTTGCGCACCGCATAGTGGTCATGCAGGTGACTTGCGCGCCCTATATGAATTTCTTCTAGGGTCTTCACCAGCCTATAAATACTCCTTATTCCCCCCCCATTTTGGGATGGAAAAATTCCAAAACTCATATTCGAGCTCCCGGCGCCCTAGTCTCTTCTCAAAGCCTTCCGAACACTTCTAATGTAATTTCTTACCTAGAATTGAAGGTCTAAACAGGGGAAACAAGGCCTAAGTGTTGAAACTCATCAACACTTGTGCGCCTAAGTGGCCAGTCCTTAAGGGAAATGGCTACACTTTCATGCCGCCTAATCCCTTAAATAAAACTTGTGTGCCACTCTTTTGGAAGCCTTTAGGGATAATACATAGGGCTTGAGACAAGTATCACCCAAGTATTACCCTAAGGGTTGACTATCGCACAAGTACCCATGTGTCGCGCAAGTATACTTGTGTGACCAGGACTTGCGCTCCTCTCTCTTTTTTGGGTGCCCCTCCTACCTATTCACTTACTTTCTTCAAATCTACCTCTCCTTTTCAAAATTTAGCCTTTATAACCTTCTTCAAAACCATTAATGGCATGTTTCCTTTGTTGGATTCCTTATCTGAAAGGAATTCTGTGGAAAATTTATCAAAACCTAGTGATTTACATATATTTATGTCACTAAGGTTAGATATTTCAATCATTCAACCTCATCCTTTAAAGATGAGAGGATATTAAATATGGGCCTCCTTCTCAGGAGTAAGTCTGAATCTCAAAATCCCAAATTTGGGCATCCTTCTTAGGAGTAAGCCCCAAGTCCCCTAACCTGGTCCTCCTTTTCAGGAGTAATCCCCAGTCTTCAAGTCCCCTAACCTGGGCCTCCTTTTCAGGAGTAAGCCCCAGTCTTCAAGTCCCCTAACCTGGGCCTCCTTTTTAGGAGTAAGCCCTAGTCTTCAAGTCCCCTAACCTGGGCCTCCTTTTCAGGAGTAAGCCCCGGTCTTCAAGTCCCTTAACCTGGGCTTCCTTTTGAAGAATAATCCCTAAGTTACCAAAATCCAAATTCCCTTAACTTGGGCTTCCTTTTCAGGAGTAATACCCAGTTATAATTCCCTTTAACCTGGGCCTCTTCTTTAAGAGTAAGCCCTAGTCATAATTTCTCTTAACCATTCTTAATTTACTTTTTATTTGGGATTCCTTTTCAGGAGTAAAACCCAATCATAAGTCCTCTCTAATTTGGGAATCTTTCTCAGGATTAAGCCCTAAGTTAAGTATCTAAATCTCGATAAAGTACATATACCTTTATGGACCTTGTTCTCAGGTTTATTCCATGAAATAAATCCTAATCTTCATCTATCCGGGCAGTCATACATACATAATCCCCACATCATTTCTTATAATTGCATCTTTCATGGCACAATTGTTTGGTTTTACCAATACCTCTTGTTTCTCACACCGAGCATGACTCACGTGAGCTTAGAGTGTAAAAGTAATTATGACATCTTTCTTTGAGCCATAAATCATGCATAAACCTCATACTTCTTTACTCGAACTACGTGGGTTCTGATTCCTTTTCTAAAACAAAGGATACGTAGGTATCCCGTCTGTGGGTATTATCCCAATTCTGAAATAATCTATGTCCTTTTGAATGACAATAAACTTTAAGTGCCCCGCTGAGTGGATTTAAAACCAGTATGGTTATCATAATGACCAAGAGATTTCTATATAATGTGTTGAAGGATACCATTGACTAAGAATCTCTAACAAATACATATGATTCTCTATAGATGAATAACCTCGAATACATATAAAAGATTCTCTAAATCTCATACATATTAATCATTGATTTTCAGATCTAAAGGAAAGATCATTTTTATACTTGGTAATTTAATAAGGATTCACCAACATAACTTAAATATATAAAGAGAGTCCTGGAGTAGAAAATAATTCCCCTCAAAAAGGTGTGATGAGTCCGACCTCACATCCTCTGGACCAATGTAAATTCTTAAGCCTCATTGGTTCATAACTAATGAGAACCTACCTTTGGAAAGTAGGTCCAAATGGATATGGAATCATTGGACGTTTCCGGTTCTACGAACAAACCCATTAGAGACCACTTGGAATGTTTGAACCTTAAATCAATGAGGTCATTCCCATTTCCAGAGGAAACAAAAAATGGTGAACCCGGCATGAAGCCTTAACCAAGTTAAAATGATGTTTTACTTATTTTGTTAGGCCCCTATTTAAACTCAATGAGAGGGACAACAGAACAATCAATAACATATGTGCTCATCCAAAAGATGTAGTGGCCGAACTTATCTTGATTATGTCTGTTATATCAAATAGGAACTCTTTTCCAAGATCTTCTGCGTTACATAAATGGCTTCTCTTAAGTTCATGCCTGTGAATACCTATGTTGTGAATACCTTTGTTGTGAATTCCTCAACTTCTACTCCTACTGGATCATTGTCTACTCTGAGGAATACATCACCTACTCAGCGTCTTTAACACTGGGTATCAAATATGCTGGTTAAGTAATACCATCAAAATGGTACCATTATGACTCTGGAGGCTTCTCGACAAGCTCTCCAAGTCAATAATTCACCATGGTCGTCCGAACAGCGATGACCAGCAATCAAGAAGCAGGAAGTGCTAACCACCGTCTCTAACCATTTCGGGTCGTTATCCCCGGAACGCAATCACCATTCCCTCCAATATTTTGAGGAGGTGAATGAGAAGGTCACTCAAGGCCTTAATTCAAGGAAATAGTAGTCCTTCCTGAGGGCTTCCACCAACAATCACCGCCTGACTTGTGCGGTAGTGCACCCTCAACATGATGAGAGTGTCGTCTCCAGGCATTCAGCTCAGGTTCCTCGAACCTGAGCAGGAAAGACGAACCACCAGAGGCGACGACTAGTCAACATTGAGCAGGTTCTTATCTCTGCCATCTCTAGAGAAGTCCACCAACCTAACTTGGTGGCAAGCAATGAGCGGGCACACACACCCATCCGTTTTAATTCCGTTTTCCAACAGACTTTTCTGGAAGAAACACACCCATCCCGCTAGGAAATTCTGGCGGAGTACTATAGATAGGAACATACACCTATTTATAAGTCATCATCTAGTCAGTAGGCTCGTACAACTACATACGATGAAGCTCGCCAACCCAATGTGTTGAAAACTGGTAAACAGACACATACACCTACTTACACTCATCAATCATGCCAGCAGTCTCGTCTGTCAGTATTAAAGGAAGTTCATCAACCACGTTCGTCAAAGTTCAATTAGAAATCACATACACCATCCAGTATTGATCAATCCTACCAACAGTCTTGTTTGGTAGCACCCAGAGAAGTCAGTCGGAAAGTTCTGGTGACAAACAGGAGGCAGACTCAACTCTCTACCCCCACACTTGAGTACTGTCAGAATTCACTGACAGGAAAAGGAGGACTGGAGTAGGAACACACACCTACTCCAAGCATGGAATGGATGTATATTCCCGTTCCGGAAGTTGATGTCACCAAACACATCCTGACGATGGTGAAAGAGCAGAAGAAAATCCATGCTCATATTCAGGATTCCTGTTAGGATATTATAACAGTTTCAGCAATATCATAGGGAAAGAAATGCAAATCTATCCCTACCAGTGGAGTGACACATCAACAGTTCACTCCAAAATAGACACGCACCTCTTTTCTAGTCCAAGAGGTTTGTGGGGAATACTCCCTCATATCATACGGACAACCAAGTTAGGCACATACACCTGATTTGAGTGGATATAATCAGCATAACCTAATCCTTTCTCCTGATAAGGCACATACACCTACCCATAATAACCACTTTCTTCAACAAGTGGTTCCCAAAGTGAGTAAGAAGGCGTCTAAGAAAAAGACTCGTCCAACACAGTCAAAAAATCAAGGGCCAATATGTAACAAGGCCTTACTCGATGATAAAGTTCTTGATGCACTCATACAATTATCTGTTGCAACTCAAGATTCTACTCTCTTAGTTCCCAATAGTGGGAACATTAATTCTGAAGGTCTGCATCAGAAACTTCCTCATGAAGGCTTTCTTCATGAAATTTCGGTCGATCTTGAAGTATCATCTTCATATGAGAGTCAGGATAACCCTCTGCACGGCCAGAAGATCAAGGAGAAAAATGTTTCATCTTTTGATGTAACCCACCATGGTGGTCCTCCCCATAATGATAAATTTAGCTGCGAAATTCTTCTCTATAGTAGTAATTCTCATTGCCTAGAAATTTCTCCAATGGACAATGTAGTGATAAGAAAGACCTCTTATCTTGAGGCACTTGAAAATGTGAATCCAATCATGTCTAATGCTTTACCAATAGCAGGTGAAATACTTTCTCAATCATAAGATAGCCTGGGGGTGTAGGTCATTCTCCAAACCACCCCTGAGTCATGAATATTCTAGTTTGATAAGTGAATTCTCTACCGATCTTATTGAATCTGATAAAGAAACAAAGAACTACCAGCTTTGGTCTTAACAGGTAGAAGAATCTTCATCAAATGATAAGGAGGAAGTACTGAATATGAGAAAATAACTAGCGAAAGGTAAAGTGCTAGTTATGTTTTGGCCATTGGCTGACTCTCAGTATGACATTCCATAGATATTGACGGAAGCTTGTATTCAAGATATTCATCTCAACATGTGGAAAAATCTTTGTCAATTGAAAAATAAAATATTATCTTATGATGAATATGAAAATCATGTAATGATAATAGAAGGGTTACAATGCCAAATTGACTTGGCATCTCTCTTAGTTTATCAATATCTGAAGGCTGAAAAGCAACAGATAGACCTTCAGCGTTCATGCCATGGCGCACTAAGAAGATTGCGCCAGTTAATTGCCAATGACCCATCTACTATTCATATTAGGGGATGGGGTTTCCATGGAGCACTACATTTCACTGTACTCTCCAGTCAGCAAAGCTCGCCGAAAATGGTTTCATGCAATGTTATTGCCCACGGCTGGTCACAACCAATTGGCTTTTTTTGTAATCAAAGGCTTGCTCAATAACAGGCCTCAACTAGTTCTTCTCAAAATCAGGAATACAGAGAACAAGTTATTGAATTACTTTTGCATCCGGAAAACGATAACATTGAACAGGCTTATCGTTTAGAGCATGCACATCATCAAGTGACAGAAGTGTCAGAAATCATACAACGGTCTTTTGATCCAGGTGATAAGAGTGGATGCAGGTTAATGCATCCTGCCCATTTCTGGACTAAAGTCCGTAAGATCATGAGAGATTTTAAGAAGGTCTTAGATATAGCAACTCAAGAACCACCCCATCTTTCCAGAATGGGGACTCTTTTAACCCAACCCTCAGAATCAACAAATAGTATTCGAGGAGTTTAGAAGGAACAGTAGGAACAGCTCCAGTCCACCGGACTGAGGACTTTTTCAAATCCTCAATCTCTTCCTCAGAGAAAGTCAGTCTTCTCTCGATTAGGGAAGATTCCCCAAGAGGAACGAAGAGAAAAAATTATCAGGAGATTGCCTCCAAATTATGGTTTGTCAAGAAGTTCCTAAGGGATCAAATCATCAAAAGGCAGTGTCTCAACAAGGACATGGAAAAAGAAAATATCGCAGAAATGTCGATAAAAGAGATGCAATGAATTATGCATCAATTAATGTCATTAATGTCATTGTTGCTAATTCCCCAGATGAGGCTCACTTAGAGGGATCAGATTAAGAAATTCATGCTCAAGAAGTTGTACACACAGACACAAATGAAGAAGGTGTGCGTACAAGAAATCAAAGGCTTACCCAGAATCTAGGTATTCCTTCAAATAACCAACTTCCCCCTCTCCAAAAGGGGTCCAACAAAAGAAAAGGAAAGAATCAGGTTACATAACCTTCCTTTGGAAAATTCCAGTCACTTTCATTAGAGAAAATATTCGAACAACAAGAGGAAGAGATGAAGGAATTAAGGAGGTTGAATACAAAACTACTTCAAAGTAGTCTTCCTCCTAAGCGTGCTGGAGTCAGTCTGCCAAGGGAATTTGTTTTGTCTACTGAGATGGATCAATAGTATCCTCCTTTACCATTAAACCCTCAGAGGTATAATCCTATGGGTTATACGCAACAACAACCAGTAATACTACCATCAGTGGCAGTCCCGGTCGCCACACCTATCCAAGCTCCAGTTATTGCACCTGTACAGGTCCAAGCTCAACCAGATGTTTCTCAAAAGTTAATGACTACCATTGAGTCATTAACAGCTCGGTTGGAAGCTATGTAAGGAAAGTTTGCACCGGTTCAACTGGAGAAGATAGCTTACCCTGAATGGGTAGATGCAATTCCTCCCCCATAAAATTTTTCAAGTACCACATTCCCAATATTTAATGGTTTGGGAGACCCAGAGCAATACTTAACACATTTTGTTTCTCATTGCGATCCTATGATGGGAACCCCTCAGTAACAAGAAGCAGTCAAGATTAGGTGTTTTGTATAGTCATTACAAGGGCCTACTTTTGTCTGGTATACAAGCTTGCAATCCCGGTCAATTACCGGGTGGGAGGATCTTCGTCAATAATTCCTTCTTCAATTCAGCTCAACATTTCCAAAGACAATAGTTTTTATCTTAAAAACTATAAGCAAATGGATAATGAAAGGGTTTCATATTTCATTGCTCACTGGAAGGGATTAACATATTTTCGGAGCATAGCACTCCCTCAGGAAGAATTGTAGCCAATTTGTGTGGAAAATTTGCGTGATGAGTTGCGCACACCATTGATCCCTGTGAAATACACAGGAGGGTTTTGAGACCTTACTTCAATCTCTCAACAGATTGAAGACTCTATTATAAAGACTAAGGATAAAGCTCGTATAATTCCATCATCTCCAGGAAGGAGAATGGGTAAAGCAGAGACTGCTACAGTTATGCTTAAACAAGCACCTGTACCTGCTTCTACTTTAAGGCCTTCATATTCTCGAAGGGCTCCACCTCCTGAGCATCAACAACAGAGGCCATTTCATCAAGATGATCAAAGATATCAAAGACAAAAACAATTTGAGTATTTGAAGAGAAAAGTTTACTCTTTTCTAAATTAACAAGTTCCTGGTTGTTTCATTTCGGCTCTGGAAAATAATTTGGTTCAATTTCCAAGGCCCAAAAGGCTGAACAAGGAAGGAGATGAAGACCATCCCAACTATTTCCCATTTCATAGGATGTTGGGGAATCCCATTCCAGAGTGTTTTGTCTTCAAAGACCTCCTGTAAAAAATGGTGGACTCGGGACAAGTCAAATTGAAAGGTTCTTTAGCTCAGGTAGCATGTGTTACTGCTACAAATCTAGAGGTAGAAGGTGAGTGGAAAGAAGTCAAGAACAAAAATGGGCAAAAATATGATGATTGGATGGTCAGAAAAATGATCAACTGAACTCATTCCATTTTTCAAATGCAATTGAAGAAACTAATTGTGTCTTCTTCCATGAATGCCACAACGAAACCCTCTTCATCAGAGGGAAAATCCTCAAAGAAATGGCATAATTCAAAGAAAGAGGAACAATTAGAAGAAGATGAGATCATGTCAAATCCCAAGTTGTCTTTGACTCTGGAATATTTTATGCCATCTACTTCAAAGCCTAAATGGGCACCACCCCACCAAACAGCACAGCTTAAATAGGCTAATCAGGAAGAATCTTCATCATATGAAGAGTTGATATTTGGTTCTATTAATATGATTTATTTAACAGATCTTTATGCCAGTCACAGCTTCGATCTTAATGAGCCCGAGTTCCCTATATCAAACAGAGAAAATAGAGGGAGTTCCAGAAGTCTGGGATATAGAGGAAGATGTGGATAACCCAAAAGCCACTATTCTAATTCTACCCCTACTAGAACTGTGTATGCAGCAGAAACTCATGGCAGATCCCTTCAGCAGGCTCAACAAGAACAAGCAAATTCTTTTGCCAATAGCAGATTCAGTCCTGGTATAGTTATTCTAGAGGATCGGTTAGAGGTTCCACCTTCTTCCTCTCAGCAAGTAAATAGACCTATTTGGTCTAATCTTCCAAATCCAGGAGTATTTTCAACTGTTACCCCGATACAAGAAGCATTCAACCTCTAAGGCACCTGCGAAACCAAAAGTTCATGTTGGAAAATGAAGACCTTTGGATCAAAAATATGATTTTTTGAAACATTTGGCCAAAGTACCGGCCAAGTTATCAATTTTGGATGCCTTGAATCTATCCAAGGATCTTCGGGAGGCACTCATTGAGGCTTTGTCAAGTCCTTAGGAGTTCAAAACTGAAATTGTTGCGGCTGAAGTCTACCATGTAGAGAATAATGTTGCATAATGTCATACAGTGATATCTTTCACAGATGAATATGAATATGATGTCGTGCATTGACATATTATAACTTTATACTTATCTGGCTAGGTTAATGTTGTAGACATCCGAAGAGATTTCATTGATAATGGTTCAGGAGTCAACCTCATCCCCATTCGTACACTTCGTTGATTGGGCCTCACAGAATATGATTTATCTTCTTCTACTCTAATGTTGCAAGGATATGATAAAAATGAACAAGAACCACTGGGAGATATTACACTCATAACTCAGTTTGGAGACCTTGTATCCAATTCAGATTTCATGGTTGTTGATCATGACACAGCCTTCAACGTCTTTCTTGGAAGACCCTGGCTACATCATCATGTGGTTATCCCTTCATCATACCATCAATGTCTCAAGTATTGTTTCGATGGTCAAATTGGGACATTGTATGGTGATAAAGACCCCTTCAAAACATGTGAATCTCAATACATTGAGGCAGAATTCTATCACATGAAGGGTAAGGAGAAATCCATAGCAAGGGAGGTTACCAAGTTTAATGCTCCATTTGGTTTGGAAAATATTCCAGTAATTCCATTTACACATGTGAGTACAGATTATGTGTTGCCTATTAGTCAAATTGACATGATAGACCCAAATCAAAATACTCTTATGGAAACCTCCATAATGTCAATTACGACAATTAATCCAGACATCATGAGAGAAATTGGTGATTCACCAAGCAATGATGAAAGCTCAAATGGAGATGTCTTCATTTCATCTATTGAAATCCAGCAAGTCTATACTTCACCAACCAGGCTAGAAGAAGTTATAGCAATGTCAGAGTTGAATGATGATGTTGATTCTCAATCCATCATCTCCTCTTCATTACCCAAGGAAGACCATTCATCATCAATCAGGTCAGAAATGGAAACTTCTTCTTCAAGATGTTCAAATTTTAACATCTCTTTCGATCAGGGAAATTCTACTTCATCATCTACTATGAAAGTAGAAATAGAAGAAATAACACATGTTGAAGAAGAAGAGGAAGATCTTAGAGATGCTCCTCCAGCATTTGAAGACGATATCTCTACCACCGTGGATGAACTTAGAGAAATAAATCTGGGTACAAAATAAGATCCACGCCCCACTTTAATTAGTGCGGCCAAGACTCTTAAAGAGAAAGAGATGTATATTTCATTTTTAAAGAAAAATCGAGATATATTTCATTAGAACTATACAGAGATGCTAGGGATTTATCCTGATATTGCTACTCATCATTTGGGTTTTCCAGAAGAACATCGAGGATTCAAACAAGCCGCAAGAAGAACACACCCAACTTATGCTTCCAAAATTGAAGCTGAAGTGGATAAGATTATCAAAGATAACTTCATCAGATAAGTTCAATATCCCAAGTGGTTAGTTATATTGTCCCTGTGAAAAAGAAGAACGGACAAATTAGAGTTTTCATTGATTTCAGAGATCTTAATCGGCATCGTCCTAAGGATGATTTTCTAGTTCCAATTACAGAACTCTTGATTGATGAAACAACTGGCTATGAAGCACTTTCCTTCAAGGATGGATATTATGGATATAATCAAATCTGAATGTCTCCAGAAGATGAAGAATATATAGCTTTCAGATCCCCTTAAGGTGTGATTTGCTATCGGGTAATTCCCTTTGGCCTAAAGAATGCTGGTGCAACATATCAGCGTGCCATGCACCGTATCTTTAAACCATTTTTAGTGAAGTTTGTTGAATGTTATGTTGACGATTTTTTGGTCAAATCCAAACAACATTCTAATCACTTGGCTGATTTGGAAGTCAAATTCTACAAACATCGACAACATAATTTGAGGATGAACCCCTTGAAATGTTCTTTTGGGGTAAACTCAGGAAAATTTCTCAGCTTTTTTGTACACCATCGTGGTATCGAAATTTATCCTGAGAAGACAAAGTCAATCATTGGTATGTCATCTCCCCAAAATTTGAAATAATTGAGAGGAATTCAAGGACACTTAGCCTATATTCGGCGTTTCATCACCAATTTGGCAGGAAAAAGTTTACCCTTCACCAAATTGATGAAGAAGGGATTCACTTACCAGTGGACTGAAGAATGTCAAGAGGCATTCGATATTCTCAAGAAATATCTCTTGAGTCCACTGGTATTAATGCCACCTTTTGAAGGAATACCACTTATCCTCTATGTGACATCTTTAGAGTGATCACTGGGTGCCTTTCTTGCTCAAAAGAATGATGCTGGGAATGAAAACAACCTTTACTGTCTCAGTCAAACTATGATTGAAGCAGAAACCCGATATTCAAATATTGAGAAGTGCTGCCTAGAATTAATCTTTTCAGTTCAGAAGTTGAGACACTACCTGAAACATCATGAAGTCCAATTGGTATCTCGCAATAACCCACTAAAATTCATCCTTATTTGTCCAATGCTTACAGGACGTCTAGCAAGGTGGTAAATTATTTTTCAACAATTTGATATCCAGTACGTGTCTCAAAAGGCAATAAAGGGCCAAGCTATGGCTGATTTCCTTGCTAAACATACTTCAGCAGAAGATAAATCTTTAGATATTGAACTTACTGATGAAGAAGTCTTTTCTATTCAAGATAATCTTCAAACATGGGAAATGTACTTTGATGGTGCTTCCAGAAGTCCAGCAAGGAAGAAAATGGAAGATCCTAAATTCAACAAAGTTGGGTTAGGAATTGTACTCATTTCCCCAGAAAAGACAGTGCTACCTTATTCCTTCTCATTTTTGGGAGGCGGTACAAATAATGAAGTAGAATATCAAGCTCTCATCGCAGAATTAGAGTTGGCGCTTCAAGCACAAGTGAATCACTTAAAGGTGAAAGGTGATTCAGACATTGTAATCAAACAAGTCAATGGGGATTATTCAATCAGAAAAGAAGAACTAATCCCTTTGTATGATTATGTTAGAGAGTTAATGGCAGAATATCCTTCGGAACTGACATTTTATTATGTCCCAAGATCAAAAAATGCTCATCATGCAAGTTTTGACGCACAGGTATCACCGTGCAGGTCAAAATACCTCTACAGAAGCACGACACAAAAGGAAGCAATGGAAAACTGAGCAACCTGCACGATGAAGGCAACTTGCGCGGTGAGAGCTCAAAAGTTTGAAATCCAGGTTCTTCACGCAAGAATGAAGCTGTATTTATAGGAAAGGACGCAACCTTGCGTGCCAAAGCCTGCGCGGCTCTAACCTGCGCGATGCCATCTATGCGCTCAGAACTTGTGTGCCGCCCTTCCTTGGTCTTCTTCTTTACCTCAGAGTCACATCCTCTTTTCTTTTGGATCCAACTCTGAGGGGGGACTTTTTTTTACGTTCCTTTCCATCACAAATTCTAATGAATGAAAAATAGAAATAACTTAGTCCAAAGTTATTCATCCTTTGAAGAAACATCAAAAATCGACAAAGGCATGAAGAAGTATTTCTTCCCACTTAGGTTGCGCAAGTTTCATCATGGTCACGCAAGTATACTTGCATGCTGCATAGTGGTCATGCAGGTGACTTGTGCGCCTTATATGAATTTCCCCCAGGGTATTCACCAACCTATAAATACCCCTTGTGCCCCCCCCCCATTTGAGGACGGAAAAATTACAAAACTCATATTCGAGCTCCCGGCACCCTAGTCTCTTCTCAAAGCCTTATGAACACTTCTAAGGTAATTTCTTACTAAGAATGGAAGGTATAAATAGTGGAAACAAGTCCTAAGTGTTGAAACTCATCAACTCTTGAGAGCCTAAGTGACCATCCCTTAAGAGAAATGGATACACTTGTGTGCCGCCTTATCCCTTCGATAAAACTTGTGCGCTACTCTTTTGGAAGCCTTTAGGGCTAATACTAAGGGCTTGAGCCAACTCTCGCCCAAGTATTACACTAAAGGTTGACCGTCGCACAAGTACCCATGTGTCGCGCAAGTATACTTGCGCGACCAAGACTTGAGCGCCCATGCAGGACTTGTGCGCCTCTCTCTTTTTTGGGTGCCCCTCCTGCCTATTCACTTACTTTCTTCAAATCCAACTCTCCTTTTCAAAATTTAACCTTCAGAACCTTCTTCAAAACCATTTATGGAATTGTTACTTTGTTGGATTCCTTATCTGAAAGGAATTATTTGGAACATTTCTCAAAACCTAGTGATTTACATATATTTATGTCACTAAGGTTAGAGATTTCATTCAACCTCATCCTTTAAAAATGATAGGATCTTAAATATGGGCCTCCTTCTTAGGAGTAAGTCCCAATCTCAAAATCCCAAATTGGGGCATCCTCCTTAGGAGTAAGCCCCAAGTCCCCTAACCTGGGCCTCCTTTTCAGGATTAATCCCTAGTATTCTAGTCCCCTAACCTGGGCCTCTTTTTCAGGAGTAATCCCCAGTCTTCAAGTCCCTTAACCTAGGATTCCTTTTCAGGAGTAATCCATAAGTTCCCAAAATCCAAATTTCCTTAACATGGGCTTCCTTTTTAGGAGTAAGCCTCATTCATAATTCCCTTTAACCTGGGATTCTTCTTTAAGAGTAAGCCCCAGTCATAATTTCTCTTAACCAGTATTAATGTAATTTTGATTTGGGCTTCCTTTTCTGTAGTAAAACCCAATCATAAGTCCTCTCTAATTTGGGCATCGTTCTCAGGATTAAGTCCTAAGTTAAGTATCTAAATCTCCATAAAGCACATATACCTTTATAGACCTTATTCTCGGGTTTCTTCCCTAAAGTAAATCCTAATCTTCATCTATCTGGGTAGTCATACATACATAATCCCCACATCATTTCTTATAATTGCATCTTTCATGGCACAATTGTATGGTTTTACCAATACCTCTTGTTTCTCACATCAATCATGACTCACATGAGCTTAGAGTGTAAAATTAATTATGACATCTTTCTTTGAGCCATCAATCATGCATAAACCTCATACTTCTTTACTTGAACTACGTGGGTTCAGATTCCTTTTCTTAAACAAAGGATACGTAGGTATCCCATCTGTGGGTATGATCGCAATTCTGAAATAATCTATGTCCTTCTGAATGCCAATAAACTTCAAGTGCCTCGCTAAGTATCTTTAAAACCAGTATGGTTATCATAATGACCAAGAGAATTCTATATAATGTGTCGAAGGATACCATTGACTAAGAATCTAAAACAAATACATATGATTCTCTATCAATGAATAACCTCGAATACATAGAAAATATTCTCTAAATCTCATACATATTAATCATTTATTGTCAGATCTAAAGGAAATCTCATTTTCATACTTGGTAATTTAATAAGGATTCACCAACATAACTTAAATCTATAAATAGAGTCCTGGAGTAGACAATAATTCCCCTCAAATAGGTGTGATGAGTCTGACCTCCCATCCTCTTGACCAATGCAAATTCTTAATCCTCATTGGTTCATAACTAATGAGCACCTACCTTTGGAAAGTAGGTCCAAATGGATATGGAATCATTGGATGTTTCCGGTTCTACGAACAAACCCGTTACAAACCTCTTGGGATGTTTGAACCTTAAATAAATGAGGTAATTCCAATTTCTAGAGGAAACAGTGGTTAATGAAGATAACTGAGGAACAACCAAAGGAATCCTCCCTTTAGAGTGAATTCATGGGAAGATCTGAATCACCCAATAGTTTGGGTAAGACCTTCCTCACAACCATGGTATGTTAGTACCTTGGGTGGAAAAGGATGTAAGATGAGAGATTTTTGGCAGTGAGTATTAGTTGGGGGCTTAGATCACACAAACAACCATCTTGATGTCATCGGCCTCCTTGACATTATCGGCCTCCTTATATAGGCCCTCGATACACTCTTGAGTATTAATACATTTAATCATAAATTACATAATCTATGAGTAATGCCTCATCTTTTTTTAAATTTATCATATAAATGAATCATTTATTCTCAATATGTTACATCATATGAAACATTTGATTGATAATAGTCTTTGGTGGAAGATTCTTAAACATTGACAACATAACATTTGACTGAAATTGTCAATAATTAAACCCATGTAAATAATGAATTATGATAATCTCGGTGTTATGATTCCAATTTATCATACAATATGATATGTGTAGATAGAGTCATGATATTTGTAAATCATACTTTATGATATTCCCAAACCAATGGAATATGACATGCCTTGGTTCTTGAATGTCATACCATAAAACATTCCCATATCATTACATATGATATGGCCAATATACCTCATATATATATATCTCTATGTGTGTGTGTGTGTGGTTTTGGGAATAACCCTATCAATCTACCACTTTAACCAAAGCCTTGTGGACTTTTATATTTGATCACCTTTTATCATATAATATAAAATATGTGAAATTATATCCAAAACTCATTTTGGATATCTCTAAAACACTTTTGGAAAGCTGTCATCAATTTCACCTTGTGTCACAAAATACCTAGTGACCATCCATTTTAAAGACCATGATTTTTTCCATGTAATTTTTTTTTATTTTATGGAATTTTTTACAAGTCTGTGAAAAATGACGACGTGTGATTCCGAGGCCTGGTGTGACCATAAGGAATTTCTGAAATTTCTTTAAGGTGCGTTCAGTAAACGTGAAAGCGGGAAATCCTAACTTTTGAACCAGTGCTCAGAATTGAAATCTGATGGCACCTTTGAACTCGCAGTACTGGGATTCGCTTAAGGGAGGTTTATCCTCGACCACAGTGGGTCGAAGAGAAAAATATGTTTTTCATTTTTCATGGATGAATAAATAAAATAAATTTATTATTTTATTTTTAACACATCCATCCACCTCAATTTTAATTTTTGATGGTGGGGACCACAGGGGTGGTCGGGCATTTAATGAAGGATATTAAATTTCGGGTTACATAATGGTAGTGTAACCACCCTTCGTGTGATTAATGAGGCTCATTAATTACACCGATTAATGAACATCTTAATCACATGTTAATGAGTTAAAATCTAATGTGTGGTTTTGTAAAATCATTGGAAAAGGCTTGATCTTGGGAGGATTCTTGATGAAGAACGAATCCCCTCACCAGGGAAGAATCGAAGAACAACGATTGAGCGACGTTGTTGGAGGCTTGATGTGGGAACAAGAAACACCAACTCTTCCTCAAATGTGGACATTTTCTAACGATCTTGAGGTAGGGTTTTTATATGTTTTAGTTATTAAATAATTTTTGAATCTTATTTTTCCCTCATATTATCAAGCTAACGCAGAGGGTGCAGGCCAAACAAACAAGTCCCAGACCCTCTGCTACTTTTTAAATCTATGTGTTCTTCGCAGACTTCTTATTTGGGATAGATGGAACCTGGAACGGAGGGTCAAGTGGTGAAGAGGGCGTCCCGAGGAGGCCGTTGATACCTTCAGATGAAAAAACGGGCCATCAAAGCTTTCCCGGCGACCCGCAGAAGACCATCGGCGTGGAACTGGTATGGTGGCGCCGGCAACCAGTGCTGGAGGGGGAGATGACAACGGCCGACACCAGCTGGCCACAAAAGAGGTAGCGGCATGCCATCGCGCACTACTGGTGAAGGGGGTCGCAGAATATAGATGCAGTGGATAGTGGTGGTCAGCACCAGCCGTTCATGGGCGAAGGTGAGCGGCGCGTCGTCACGTGCCCCTAAAGATGGCTGTAACTCAGAATCTGCGGTGATGGGTCGGGACCTACTCCCTGGGGGTCCCATAGGTGACCTGGCGGCACCATGTGGCGCTGCCACTCAGCCTTCTGAACAGACTGAGCCATTCTCCCCCCCCCACCCCACCAGCTAGGGCGGGCCCCATCTAGTGGCCCACGCCCCCCATGGGATGGGTTGTGCGAGCCCAACGGGCCGCGCCCTCCGTGGGCCATGCCATGCAAGCCTAGAAAGCTGCGCCCCTCTATGGTCTAGGATGCGCCAATCCATGGCATAGTGGGCCCATCCCTCCACAACCCAAGACGGTTTGGGCGGGGCCGAGTTGGTCCAACCGGGTTAGACCGGACCCGGACCCATCCAAGCCCAGTTTCTCTTAAAGGGTCTTATCTCCTAAACCGAATATTCGTTTGAAAAACCTTATGTGGCATTGGAATCCTTGGAACTAGATGGTACTTTTGGTATACTCCAATTAAATTTTTTAGTAATTTGGAGTATGGATGGGTTTGATCGAACCTGAATCCAACTGGGCCCTCGGTACTAAAATGCTTATAAGTCACAGACAGGGCGTCCGATTGATGTGTTGTCTATTGTGATGGAACCCTTACGACCTGGTAATCCATTAGGATAATTCTTCATGGAATTCTGTGGTAATTGAGGTATGACCGATGGCTTCAGGAGTGTATCCTCCCAGAATCAAGCGTGCTTAGTGCGGGAATCTAGTGGCTAGCTGTAACATGAAGAAACAACATCGATCCTATGTGGTTCAGCATCTATCGATCCTATGTGGATCAACACTCAGCGATCCTGAGTGGGTTAGCACACACCGATCCTATGTGGTTCAATATCTTCTGATGCTATGTGGGTCATCAGTAGAGTATCTTGACATAATAAGATGATCCAGCGATACGTCTAATCATCTGTACTTCTGTACTTAAGTTATACCTTATGTGAGCTAAGTCTTTACCATTATGGTACTTTTACCTTCATGGTGTTACCTTTGTGTTATTCTTCTCTCGTGGATCAGATGTGCAAATGGCTTAATATTTGGAGCCTTATGTTTCGTCATGTATGAGACAAGTATATTTTGATTACTTAGGTATATGTATGGTCATATACCTAAGTAGAGTTGATGATTTATTTGTGCTTTATGATTGAGTTCTTTCTTTGTGTCTTTTCCATGTGGAAATTTGAAAGACATTTGGGGGTATCAGGGTCCCTACTGAGTGTTTTTAGACTCACCCTTGCACAACCTATGCCCATACCTTTATGTGTCTTGTGAAGATTACAGACAGCATTGATCGAGGCTGAGGGAGCCAGGTCTGGATGGAGCTCAGAGGTAGACCATTTGATGTGACGTGCTACAATGACTACTGATCGTGAGTTATACCTACCCTTCAGGTAGGATCCTTGTAGTATGAACACATGATTTTTCTCTCTATTGTAGTTTTACATTCTTAGGTGGGCTTGTATTCCGGCCCCCTTTACTTACAGTACTCACACATTTACTATATAGTTTTACTTTGTGGTTTGCTTCCTATTGTGTTCTTGGACTATGTGTTTGAAGGTTTAAAGGAAATTCCTTTCCGTTTAAAGGTATATTCCTTTCTGGTGCTAGTCTCCATCCCCAGACCTATGGAAGTTGGGCTTGGGGTAGTCACGGCATGGGCCCCAGGGGATGGGTTGTGACAAAGTGGTGTCAGAGGAGTCGGTTCTACCGAAGAACTAAGACTTTCATCTTTTAATTGTGGAAGTAGTGTTAAATGTTATGAGTATGGTTTTTAGTGTTGGGAATCCAGTGATGGTGCAGCGGCGGATGTATCCATACACCATGACCCTAAATTCTGATTTTCGACTCAATGCATGAAAACATAGATTGCATGTGTTTTGTATAAGTTTTTCTTATGATCTCATTGAGTCAGCTCACCAGGTAAAACTTATTGATCATAGTGCATCTATTTTCTTTATGGATTCCACCACGTAGAAAGACAGCCAAGGTTCCAGTGAGAGTTTTTGATGACAGCCCACTAAGCAACAAGGCTTCGACGTAGGTCCCTCTTTCAGCAATAGTACCATTGGGTGGTGTACCAGCAGGACCACTACCTGTTGGGAAGTCGTTGCTAGCAGAACCACTAGTAGATAGTGCATGCCGACTAAGTACACTATATGAGTTCCAGAGTTAGAGACCTCTGAGGTTCTGAGGTGAGACAAATCCACAGGCGGTTGAGGACTTACTGGAGGCTGTGGCCGGAGTTTTTCACTAAGTTGGGATAGCAATTGATCTGAGCTTTCAGTCTCATCCAAGGATCAGCTAGGAGATGATCGAGTCTAACACTCCAGATACATGATGAGGAGACCCTCACCTAGGTGGACTTAGAGGGCCTTTTCATGGCAGATTTCCTCCTAGATAATCTACGCTCAGTGCATATACAAGGGCTGTTGAACTTACAGCAGGGCAGCATGATCGTGGCCCAATACTCGGTGAGGTTCACTGATCTATCCTGCTACTCCATCGACATGGTATGAGACCCTTTCTTCAGGACTCGAACCTTTGAGTAGAGTCTCCAATGAAATATTAGAGCATTGGTGATATCGCTCATCATTCTGACGTGGGATGGGGTGATAGAGAAAGCACTTTTGTTGGATAGCTTCCTAGCTGAACAGGAACAGACAATGAGATCCACCATTGAACTTCAAGTAGCAGAGTCATCCGCAACAAGCAGTACATGGATGACGTAGGGGCCCAAGTGGGCCAGAACTTCTGGTGGATGACCTCAGGATACAGGTTCGGTGGTGTGGGGCTCACGGGATAGAGGAGGAGAGATGAGGAGCAGGAAGTGCTACTCGTGCGGCGGGTAGGGTCACATGGCTCGCGACTGCCCAACCCGTTGTACGGACGACCAGAAAATGGTCGAGGGATCTCTGAGATATAGGAAAAGATTCGATCAGGTAGGTTTGTAGGGAGTAGGCAGACGTGGAAGAGGATTCGGTCATGCAGTAGGTGGTGTGTGGTGATTCGAGGTTCTACCACCACCACCTCCAGGTGGTCCACACCGACCACAGGGAGTAGGTGGACAGGGATGAGCTCAGCTCTAAGTAGCAGAGGCCTATGACCACGGTGCTCTAAATATGGTCTTAGTTATGATCTATTTCTACTCCACCCTAGCTGTAGTACTTATAGACACGGGTTCCAGTCACTCTTTTATTTTCACGACTCTCGTTCCGAGCTCGGATATTTCAGTGGAGTCATTGGATCAATCCTTACGGCTAGAGACTTCTACGGTCGAATATTCGTTGATTACACACTGGTGAAGGTAGTGTGATCTTACTCTAGGAGGTAAGAGCTTCGACTAGGATCTTCTAGTAGAGGTTTCGAGGTTGTACGACTTCATCTTGGGTATGGACTAGTTATCTATAGTCCATGCTCATATTGACTACATTAGGCACAAAGTGCGGTGATTCTGTGAGGATGGGACCAGGTTTTCCTTCACCGATGATAAAGGAACCTTTGTATCACATTATGGACTTATCCAGAGGATGGTGTAGCCAATCACTTATCATTTGGATAGCCTTACCCTCAGAGAAGTTGATGTTGAGAGTCTGAGCTATCCATTAGTGGTGGAACAGTATGTCGATGTCTTTCCTGATGATGTGTTAGGATTACCTCTTCACGGAGAGGTGGACTTTTAAATCTACATGTACCCTAGGACAACACCGATATCTACACCAGTGTATCATATGGCTCCCATAGAATTTTGTGAGTTACGGGTATAGTTGGAGGAATTACAAAGGAAGTGGTTTATAAGGCCTAGTGTTTCTCCATGGGCAGCCTAGATTTTGTTTTCCAAGAAGGCATATGGGAGTTTGAGACTCTGTGTGGACTATCAGCACCTAAACCAAGTAACCGTGAAGAACAAGTATCCACTTCCAAGGATTTATGATCTTTTTGATCAGCTGAAGGGAGATCATTGGTTTTTGAAGATAGACCTCAGATCAGGCTATCATCAGCTCAGGGTATGAGATGATGATATGCAGAAGGCGGCATTCATATCTCGGTATGGCCACTCTGAGTTCTTGGTTATGCCATTCGGCATGAACAACGCACCAACAGTGTTAATGGGACTCATGAATAGGATCTTTAATCCATACCTTGATCGATTCGTGGTGGTCTTCATTAACGACATCTTAGTGTACTCAGTGATGGAGGAGGAGCATGTCTATCATCTGCAGATGGTACTGGATAAACTATGAGAGCACAATATTTATGGTAAGCTCTCGAAGTTCTAGTTATGGATATAGGAGGTCCAATTTATGGGATACATTATCTCGGAGGCTGGATTTGTGGTGGATCTAGTGAAGATAGAGGTTGTGCTTGCTTGGGAGACACCCAGGATTGTGACTGAGGTACGGAGATTCCTGGGGTTGGCTTGGTATCACCAGAGATTCGTACCTGAATTTTCTAGAGTTTCAGCATCCTTTTCAGCTTTGAAAAATAAGGGATAACCCTTCATATGGTCAAATAGATTTAATCATAGTTTTAAAGAGCTAAGGCAGATACTGGCGAGTGCCCCCATCTTGAGGCTATCATAAGAGGGTGTTGGGTACGTAGTCTAGTACGATTCATCAGGGACTGGACTTGGATGTGTCCTAATGCAGGAGCAAGAAGTGATCAATTATGGTTCATGACATCTAATATAGAATGAGAAGAAATACGCTACCCATGACCTGGAGTTAGCAGAATTGGTATTCGCCTTGAAGATTTGGAGACACTATTTGAAGGGTGAACTTTTTACAATCTACTCTGATCAGAAAAGTCTCAAGTATATCTTCTCACTAAAGTAATTCATCCTAAGATAGCGAAAATGGCTAGAGTTCCTCCAGGACTAGGACTTTGAGATAGTCTACACTCCAGGGAAGGAGAACATAGTAGCAGCAGCACTCAGCAAGAGGTCTGGTCTACAATTGCTGAGTGAGGTGACAGAGCAGCTAGTCGTGTTATAGATATACTTTGTGGATAGAGATGGAGCATCTTACCTCCAGTCTATGACTGTCACTCCCCCACTTCTTCAGTGATTTCGGGAGGCACTGCTTGGGAACATTGACTGTGAGGATCAACGTGCCCAGATATCCTCAGGACAGGCACCAGATGGATTTTCTGAAGGTGGGGAGCATGTCATCCTCTTTAGAGGATGCACCATGGTACCGGTGGTGCTACTCGAGTAGGTGTTGAGGGAGCTTAATGCATCCCCTCTAGTAGTACATCCTGGTGTGGTGAAGATGTAATAGGACCTCCTACGTCAGCACTGGTGGATAGGGATGAAGAAATAAATGGTAGAGTTTGTTTCATGATGCCTCACTTGTCAACAAGTGAAGGCTGGTCATCAGGTTCCAGCAGGCTTAGCGCAGCCACTAGAGGTGCCAAATTGGATGTGGGATAGTATCTCCATGGAATTTGTGAAATTCTTCCACGTACATCCTGGGGACATGATTCCATCTGGGTGATCGTTGATCAACTCACCAATAAGGTCCACTTCCTACCCATCCAAGAGCAGTGATCAGTAGAGGTCTTGGGATGCCTCTACATACATGAGATTGTACGACTTCAAGGGGTGACATCGATGGTCTTCTCTGACTGTGACACACATTTTACATCCTGGTTGTGGAAGGGATTGCAGGAGGTGTTTGGGACTCAACTACGTTTGAGCACTGCCTTTCATCCACATACGAATGGTCAGATGGAGCGGACCACTCAGACACTGGAGGACATGCTTCGTGCTTGTGTCCTAGATTTTGGATACAGTTGGGAGGATCACTTTTTGTTGGTGGAGTTCTCATAAAATAATAGATATCACTACACCATCGATATGGAACCATTTTAGGCCTTGTACGGTCGACCTTGTAGATAACCTCTATGTTGAATAGACCTAAAGGAGTCAGCACTTATGGGTCCAGAGTTGGTACAGGCTACCACTGAGAAGGTTCAGATCATCCAGGAGCGGATGAAGACTGCACAGAGAAGGTATAATTCTTATGATGATAGGAGATGGAGACATTTTGAGTTCAAGGAGGGATACTATGTCTTCCTACAGGTCTCACCTCAATGAGTTTTGCATATATTTAGCTGGGGCGGAAAACTATCTATGAGATTCATCGGACCCTTTCAGGTTCTTAACAGAGTTGGTGAGGCGGCATATCGCCTAGACCTTCCTCACAGATGCATCAAGAGAATGACTTTTTTCACTTGTCACAGCTGAGGAAGTATGTGCATGATCCATCACACGTTATCGATTGGGGAAAGATGGACATTGATGATGGGGTGACGTTTACGGAGGTTCTAGTAGAGATTGAAGATCGACATCAGTGGGTCCTTCATGGATGATCGATACCTCTAGTAAGCATTCGTTGGAAGCACAGAAACCTCCAGGAGAGCACTTGGGAGTGGGAGGCTCATATTTGTGCTCAGTAACCCCATTTGTTTCTTTAGTCTCTGTTGTGGCTTTTAGGGAAGAAAATCCCTAAGGTGGGGAGAATGTAAAGACCTGGATTTTTTCCATGTAATTTTTTTAATTATATGGAATTTTTTACGAGTCCATGAAAATTGACGGTGCATGATTCCAAGGCCTGGTGTGCCCAGAATGAATTTTGGAACTTTATTTAAGGTACGTACAGTAAACATCTGAGTGGGAAATCCTAATTTTTGAACCGGTGCCCTGAATTGAAATCTGAGTGCACTATTGAACTCGTAGCACTGGGATTCGCTTAAAGGAGGTTTAACCTCAACCATAGTAGGTCGAGGAGGAAAGTTATTTTTTCATTTTTCATGGATGAATAAATAAAATTATTTTATTTTATTTTATTTTTAAAACATCCATCCATATCAATTTTAATTTTTGATGGTGGGGACTATAGGGGTGGTCGAGCATTTAATAAATGACATTAAATTCCCAGTTACACAATGGTTGTGTAACCACCCTTCATGTGATTAATGAGGCTCATTGATTATACCAATTAATGAACCTCTTAATCACATGTTATAGAGTCAAACTCTAATGTGTGGTTTTGTAAAATCATTGGAAAAGGCTTGATCTTAGAAGGATTCTTGATGAAGAATGAATCCCTTCACCAAGGAAGAACCGAAGAACGACAATTGAGCAGCGTCGTTGGAGGCTTGTTGGGGGAATGATGAACACCGACTCTTCCTCAAACACGAACGTTCTCCAAAGATTTTAAGGTAGGGTTTTTATTATTTTTGTTTTTAAATAATTTTTGAATCTTATTCTTCCCTCATGTTATCAAGCTAATGTGGAGGGCGCGAGCCAAATGAATAATGCCAGGACCCTCAACTACTTTGTTGATCTATGTGTTCTTCGCAGAACTTTTATTCAGGATGGACAGAACCAAGAACAGAGGGTCAAGCGGTAAAGAGGGTGTCCCAAAGAGGCTGTTGATACCTTTGGATGGAGAAACGGTCCACCGAAGCTAGCCTAGTGACTCGCATAAGACTGTTGGTGTGGTACCACCACGGCGGCACTGGAAACCGATGTCGGCGGGGGGAAGGCGGCGGTCGACACCAGCTGGCCATGAAGAAGGTGGCGGCCTGCCATTGCGCGCCACCGATGAAGGGGGCCATGAGATATAGTCACAGCGGATAGTGGCAGCCAGCACCAGTCAGTCATGGGTGGAGGAGAGCGGCGCGCCGTCGTACACCGCTAAAGATGGTCGTGGCTGAGAAGTCGTAGGGAAGGGCCGAGACCCACTCCATGCGGGTCCTGCAAGTGACCTGCTGGCACCATGTGGTGCCGCCACTCTGCCTTCCGAAAGGGGGGAGTCGTTTACCCCCTCACGCCAGCTAGGGCGGGCCCCATCCAGTGGGCCACACCCACTGTGGGTCCGTCCGTGTGAGCCAAGCAGGTTGTGCTTCTCCATGGGACGGGTCACGCCAGCCCAGCGGGCCGCGCTGCCCAGGTGGGTCGTGTAGGTCCACGGCCCAGCGGGCCCAGCCCACCGTGGCCCCGCCCAACCAGGCTAGCCTAGGCTGGTTCAGGATGGGCCGGGTCAGACCCGGGCTGGGTGGGTCGACCCAGACGGGGTCGGGCCGAGTCAATCCAACCAGTTCAGACTGGGCCCGGACCCATCCAATCCCAGTTTTGCTTAAAGGGCCTTATCTCCTTAACCGGGCGATCGTTTGACGAACCATCTGTGGAGCTGGAATCATTGAAAAGATATGGTCCTTTTTGTATAATTAAATTGAATTTTGGACGAATTTGGAGTACGGCTGGGTTAGATCGAACTTGAATCCAATTGTGCCCTCGCTACTAAGAGGCTTATAAGTCACAGACCGGGCATCCGATTGACATGTCGTCTCTCGTGTTGGAAACCTTACGACATGGTAATCATTTGGGATACTTTTTAGTTGAACTTCGTGGATTTTTAGGTACAACCGATGGCTTGAGGAGTGGATCCTCACATAATCATGCATGCTTAGTGCGGGAATCTAGTGGTTTGCTGTAACGTGAATAAAGAACACTAATCCTCTGTGGGTCAGCATCTATCGATCCTATGTGGGTCAGTTCTCACCGATCCTATATGGGTCATCATCTACCGATCCTGTGTGGGTTAGCAGTAAAGGATCTCGATAGAATAAGATGATCCAGTGATACATCTAATCTTCTATACTTCTATGATTAAGTTATACCTGGTGTGAGTTGAGTCTTTACCTTTGTGGTACTTTTACCTTCGTGGTGTTACCTTCATGGTGTTACCATTATGGTATTCTTCCCTCATGGATCATATGTAAAAATGGCTTAAAATTTTGAGCCTTATATTTCCTCATGTATGAGATAAGTATATTTTGATAACTTAGGTATATGTATGGGCATATACCTAAGTATAGTTGATGACTACTTAGTGCTTTTTGATTGAGGTCTTACTTTGTGGTTTTTCCTTGTGGAACTTTGGGAGAACTTTTGGGGTCTTGGAGTCCCTAATGAGTACTTTTATACTCACCCTTGCATAGGCTACACCCGCACCTTGTAGTGTCTTGTGTAGATGATGGACAACATTGATTGAGGCTGAGGGATCCAGGTCTAGACAGAGCTCAGAGTTAGACCATTTGACGTGACGTGCTGTAGTGACTACTGATTGTGAGTTGTACCTACCCTTTAGTTAAGATCCTTGGTAGATGAACACGGGAGTTGTCTCTCTATTGTAGTTGTACATTCTCATTTGGGCTTGTATTCTGACCCCCTTTACTTACAATACTCACACTTTTAATATATATTTTTACTTCTTGGTCTGCTTCTTGTTGTGTGCTTGGACAGTGTGTTTACAGTTTTAAAGGCAATGACTTCCCGTTTAAAGGGATATGATTTTCCAGTGCTATTCATTGGCCCTTGTCCTATAGAAGGAAGGCTTGGGGAAGTCACGGCATGGGCCCCGGGGGATGGGTCATGACATCCATTCAAACTCTATTTCTATATACTATAAAATATATTGAAAGGTTTTCCCTTGATATTGATCATGTGTGTGATCAAATTTAAAACTCATGTAATCTTATACAAGGTGATGGTAGTGGTGTTTTTTTAAATGATGAAATGTTCTCAATGTGTCAAAAATATAAGAAAACCTATATGAGTAACACCATTGTGAGTGATGATAGGTCTTTTTCACTGGTGAAATATGTTTTTGTCCAAAAGGTCATCAAGAAATGAAATATCATGCATATTTTTTCAAATGGGGATGATATTTCAAAAATAAATTTGTTTTTCAAGAAATAGATTATTTCATGAGTTATCTTACCAAATGTTATGAAGCCTTATGTGTTTAATGATTTATCAAGAAGAATTTATATCATTTGGGACTTCTCAAGTTGGAATATTACCTCGATAGGATATGAGTTATTTCTAATCATCTTTCCTTCTTAAGATCTAAATAGGAGAGCTTGGTGCTTTGGCATCACCCTACTAAAACTAGGTGTTCTACTCAATTAGGAGTGGGATTAATATTTCAACCCCTTTGAATCTCATAACTCTCTTTCCCAATTATGGGTTAGAATTTTTGTACTTATTTGATTATACTGGGATCTTGTGATTTTAAGGGATGTTTCCTCATTAATTGTAATCCCTATAAAAATGGATAGGGGGATTGGAAAATATAAATTTGGGAATTATGAAAGGATTTTAATCTAAGTTTATTTATAATTTCCCTTATTTTATCAATTAGTTTCATCTTCTATTTAATATAACCTTAATTTAAAGGTGTATTATGATGAAATTCGTGTTTTTTGTGATTCTTAAAAAATTTGTGGGGTTTTGGATAATACTTTTCTAAGAAATATAATTGTTATGTTTTATTTTTATAATTTTTCATGGCCATGAGGAATATTAATGTAGTAATAAAATTAAAATTTAAAGAAATAAAGGAAAACATGTTCTTGAAACAAATGTATCAAATGGAAAGTAATTGATTCTGGATGGAAATAGAACTGGTGGGAGACCTGATGTTGGGTCCTCTAATGGTTCACCTTTATAGTCATAGACTTCCATAGAACTTCTTGTTTAGAATTATCTACTAGTCCTTATTTTTGGATCAAGAATCTCAAGGACTCCATTGGATGGTAAGAAAAAGGACACACCGAGTTTGGATGAAGGGGATTCTTTAAAAGACTATGTGGGAGTACTTTATTATATAGTTGATGATAAAATTTGGGATAAAAAACAAAAATATGGTACCCAATTGGACCACAAATGGGAATTTGATGGAAATGATGATGATTTAGATAATGGGAATCAGTCTCATTGTAATTATAAGGATGATAAATATTATCACTATAGTGCCACCAAGGGTAATAATTAAATACCAAATGTGGGAGTTTTTTACTCTCTAAAATCAAAGAAATCTAAACAACACGATAACTATTAAAATCTAGAAAATAAAATGGTTACAATATCCTCTAAGGAAGGATCTAGAATTTTTCTAAAGATTTATAAGGAAGAACAATATGAGATATTGAAAGGTCATTTATTCCTTGGGGCTGAAATCAATGATAATTTAAAAAAATGGATTGATCAAATGGATGAATCAAGACTCAATAAATAAGCGGATGTCATGTTTAGATTTAATATATATCTTGAGACCTAGAAATAAATTGGTTTAAAATATTGAAAATTATTTTAAAATTAATCTGAATTTATATTATAATACCCTCTATTAGGATTGACTTTTGGTTTTTCTAGATGCTTGTGCATTCCTAGGTATTTCCAGATTAGTGTTTTTCGGCCACTCCCTTTTATATTGGATCAATCCTTTTTAATGATGGATTATGTTTCTATTTTTTTCCTTATTATATTTTTTTGTAGTAATAAAACATGATGTGTAGGGGTGCTGACACTGGGATAATGGGAATTATGATGTTTGGATGATGATGGTGCTCAATTATAGCATGGATAGTTGATGTACAACATGAGTCTTTGTGTTTTCACTATTGATACTTATGTAGTTGATGTGTGAATGAACCTAGAAGCTATATTTGATTAGGAATTTTGTATAATTATTCATAATGAACTTTTTCTGAAGGTTTTGTATCCAGTTTTTTAGATTATGGATAAACACTAGTATGATGTTTATCTTGTATTGGTAGTGTCTTGTTTCCACTTTCCTTTGATATTTTTATATGTATTGTGTACCTTATAATATATTAACCTTTTTTATGTTTTCCTTTTTTAATAAATTTATCTGGTTCATGCATTTGGTTCTCTAAATCCATGAATCATGCTATTTAGGATATACTCTAAAACACTTTTAGGGAATCGCTCTGAGTTTTATGAAACTCAATACCCATTCATTCAAAAAAAAATTAACCCCATAGAATTTTTTATCTTTGAAAATAAATATAAATTCCTAAATTCATATGTGTATGTAAAGGGTGCCTCATCACTTCTTCTCAAGATATAAAGGGATCTGATATGATCTCTATCAAACACATGTTTCTCTATACTTGTGTCCACCAATTATGTCATATATAAGCATTCATTTTCATATAATTCATTTTTCCAAGACATTGAGTAATTGTGATAAAATAGAGTATGTCAATCCCATATATCTACTCATATATTGATGATTTTATGAGTATAGACTAGTCAGTTCAATGAATACATCACATGGAATTCGCACAAATAAATGAGCACATCGCTTTCCCCCATCCAATAAATAAGCACATAACATGTCTTATCTAGGTATAGTTGTATACTATTTTGTTATATATCAATAAATGGACCTAGATTCCATACTTTTCATATGAGAGTACAAATGAAATATTAGTTAAGAATAATCGATGATATGATCAACAACATACCCAACCACCCACTGATTAGCTGAGCCTTATGGATTTCATAATAAATATATCAAAGTATAAAATTTATCATGCTAGATATCTTTCCAACCTCCTGTATGGGAAAATTAAAATATTAATCTGCACCCCTATTATACTAAATACATGGTTTATAACACTCTATGTGGTATAATAGATGGGTCATCTAGTACAAAAAACACATTTTGTGCCTCTTGGGAATATTTTTTTAACTCTATATGAAATAAACCCCCTGATTACCTTAACATTTCACCAAAATATATAATGATATATGACAATCATCGATTAGGTAAAACTCAAATTCACACTTTGAGAGGTTAATTATGATTTCACTTCATGTAATATATGTTTTCAATATGTAAAAATGATAAAATAGAGTCTTCCTTTTGTATAATATGAAACATTTTATATTATTAAACTTATTTAATAATAATAATAAAATCATACATAAGTTCCCATATAATCATATTGTATATGATAAACTTTCATAGAGTTTATATGTTTGTTGTAATTTTCATATTTTTTTTATAATCATTGCATCTCTATATAAACCAGCTAATAAATCCTTCTCACCAAACTATTTTAGTGAGTAACATATATAAAGTAAGCTGGTTCAAATAATGGCGAGACTTATAAATCATATTCGTAATGTTCATATCTTTGAACATAGTATCCCAAATTCTTTACTTCATAGCATCAAATGTTATGATGTTAATAAATTTTCTCATCTACTTAAAAATTTTCTAAATTTATCATCATCAATATACTTGGAACCATTTACATCAAACTTTTCCTTGATATCATATTGGTAATAACATATATATCTTTACATTTTTCTTTACCAAAACATCATAAACTTTTTTAGGATATGAATTGATATTCACTTTGTTATGGTAGATAAATGTAACACTTTACACATATTTTACAATCATACCCTAATATTTTTTATGATATTAAGTGGCATTAATTTTATATTTTGATTGGTATAATAATTTATTTATTATACTTGAACTTATATAACTCTAAACATAATCCCACTATCCTTTTAGAAACTATATTATATACAAAATGTCAAGATATGATTCACAGGTAAATAAAACTTATTTCCTTTAATGGGAATGTATAACAAATAAATACTCAACAATTATATCTTATATGGTATTATATTTTTAAAGAATTATTTTGAAAAAAAGAATTTATTCTTTAAAATATTCCATTGAAGGGTGGAGATATCACATGCCTCATGCTTTAACAAGCATATTGATTAACTCTTTTATCCAAAATAAAACATTTTTATCCTTATCTTATTCTCAAACATGTTATAGGATCCAATGAATAATAAACCATGTGTATTAAAACATCATCTCATTTAGTTCAAAAAAACCCATTGTTAAAAAGAAAACATCTCTTATCATATAAGTTAAATAATATGAAAATACATGACTATTTTTTAGATCCATCTAAGCATGATGTATTCCTTTAAATTCAAAACCATGATTCAACATCCCTTTTACTTCATCATTTGAATACAAAATAAAAGATCCATGAATTAATTACTTGATTTTTAACTCCTTTATACTTACAATATTTTTAAAGTTTACATTTCATATCATATACCATTTCAAATTGAAAAATTAATTTCTATAACACTGATACTTGATATGGAATTTACGTGGAGTTTCATAAACCCCTTCAGGTGTAAAGGAATTATTCAATCTTATGGAAATAATTTCCTTCACTCATAAACCTGTATTTATGCTTCAATAACATTTATTAGTTATTATAAGAAACATTTTGGACTTTAAAACTAACTTTTATTCTTATAGTTTGAATGTTTACCCAATTCTATAGTTTACACTGCACCAGAACCTAGACATCGCATGTTAGGTTCAACTATCCCCAAGAATTTTAAAAAAAATAGGTTAATTTTTTTTTACTCAATTACATTGTCAAAAACTTTCCAATGATGATTACAGAATGAATTTCTTAGCCAAAACAATCATTAAAGTAAATCCCACATCTCTCCAAATCATAAACTTACTCAATCATATTGAGTAAATGAGGGTAGAAAAAAAAGTTACTTTTGTTATATTGCATCTAATTCCTCTGAAACCTAATATAAATTCATTTATGCTTCTCGTCCGCTTTTAGATCAACTTATTGAACTAATTCAATATTTTTTGACATAATAAGGTGGTACCCTAACACATAGAATTTTTTAATCTCATTCTTATAAAAAATTCTTAAGTTTTTCACTACTCTAAGAAGTGTTTTATATTAAGATTCTCCTTTCAAGGGTATATATAAAATTTATATTTGATGATAATTATGTTATTATATATAAAATAGAAAATTTTATCATATGAGTATCATGTTTTTAATTTATTAAATAATCAATTTTATTAAATGTGATCTTACTAAAATTATAACCCATTTTAAATTTTTTTTGTATGCCTTAGTGGGCCAAGATCCATATTTCACTAAGAATTGGGTTGATTTTTTTTATACCATCACTTAAATAAATATATATACAATCATACCAATCATATTAGATATAAATTTTGGATAATTGATCAAGAAACTCTTTAACATGATCCATCATATGGATTCAATCAACATTATACCTATGGTAACTTAATCTTGTTAGGGACTCCAGATAAGTGTAACCCAAATAAAATTCAAAAAATAGGCACCTAATCCAATTAGTTTCACCCATTACTTGTTTTTCATACACAAGATAATCTAGGGTATCCCATATTTAACATGACCTGCCAGTTGGAAAATTTAGGTCTTCATAACTGTTCTCTTTGAAAGAAATCTAACACTTAATATTTTTAAAGGGGATTTAATCTCACCATCTTATCTCATGTGTTAACTTTACATATATGAATGGTTCTAATGATTTTTTTTATCTTTATTCCTTATACCAAATCAATTTTTTGAAACCATATTGATTTGGAACTATTTACACAACACGTATCTTGCGTTACTAACCTAAATTAAAAGACAACTATATTCAGACATCTAAATGCATCTCATGTATAAGGTATATGAGACTATTTCATGTAAAGTCTTATAATAATATTAAATTATTAATCCTCATAATATTAGGCTTGGAGATATAGATATACAACCCCTACTTTTCTAGAAAAATCATATGCCTATAGGCCAGTGAAAAATCTGACCCAAATCCCTTCTACCCAAGTTAACTTTACTCAATTGAGATATCAATTCCATTTAATTATAACCCCAAATATGTATAAAATTAATTAAATGGTTACATGGAGTAAGTGTGAAAATATATAATGTTCCAATTATTAACAACAAATATATCATAAAATACATGACTTGGTATATAAATACCCAATTCATTCCAAGGATCTTATGCAATTAATTTTAAGTATGAAAACACAATGAAAATGGTACCTTGATGGAATGGTGTGATCCTGGTGTTATCCTCTCATCATGGGATCATCGTAGCTTAAATATACTAAACTATATTCCATGTAGATTATCCACATGTGTAAAAAATCCCATCAAATTTTGTTTTTTGATTTATGGGTTCCATCATAATTGATATAAGTCCTTACGATGCTCGTATGATCTCTAGATGATCACGTGGTCGGTCCCAAAACTTGGATAAATCCATTATTGATATTATCTTTATTTTCTCTCTCTATAAGCTCAAGAGAAGGGGAAAGACTCAAATTCATTAAAATGGACTATCATAATATTATTTTCTCAAAATGAACTTAAATAGTTAGGTTTAACATTATAAAATTGCACTTAATCCCTTATATAAGTTAAACATATTAAACCAGCCCAAAATGATATCAATAATTAAGTAAATGTATCGTTCATTCCATGAATATTTTAGAACTAGATAAATTATTAAATTTCATGTTATGAGTCATTAATTGGAATCATTCCCCTCATAACTATTTAACAAAACCTGAATGTGAAAAGTTTATTCAAAAAATAATAATTTGTCATATTCAATTTATAATTTAATAACTTATGAATTAATAGAGAAATATATTCAATTATCATTATTCTAAAGTAGAATAATATAATTAAATTAATTTACTTGTGAATTTTCACTTATACATTCAATGGTCTCCACGCATGTGGTTCACTTTGTCTTAAACTCCAATTCATCTGAATTATTGGAACATGTGGATACACTTTGTGTGTACATCTTTAGTCCCTCATCTTGATAGAATTGAGTCTTAATCATAAAACAATATTGGTATATAGAAATTTTTTATGTCCCTTAAAGAGATCAGGATAATTCATAGCTATGAATACCTCTGATGAATGCTCATTGTTTAATATAATCCCTTCATCTTGGTATATCATTAAGAAAGTTGTATTACTTGATTCATCAACCTATATTCTCGATATATATTTCTTTAAATTACTATGAATGAACTCTCCTATAAAACACAATGGACATAAAATTAATTTAATAGTTTCATTTCCATCAATGGTCCATAGATATCTACTTATATTAACATATAAATGAAAAAACATTTCTTGACTTATTCACTAATGTCTTATCACTAGTGAAGCATCAATTGTATCCAACCTTTTTTTGGGTATATATCATCATGGTTTTCTCTAATAAATAAAATTATGTGACTCATGGGAAAAATTAATAATAATTTCAACTTTAAGGGCCAATACATATTTATGTAGTTAATAATTTCCATTGATATATAAAACATGTTGAATTCCTATAGATGGGTATGTTCACATAACCTCCTCTCTTAAATATTACCAATGGAGAAATTTATGATAAGAAGTCTAAATGTCTTATGAGACTCCAAGACCTGATAGCCTACATCATTCTCAACCTATCATATAGATTTCATCCATCCAATAAATATATATTTAATAATATTTTCATACCACTTCAAGGTTATCGTTATAGAAGGAAAATGTCATAACCATTTAATGTGACAAATAATATAAGTACATTATCATGTTAATTTTATGAAGAATAACACTCATCTTATAATAATATATTTATTTATATTTTTAAATTATTTGAATATACAGGTAATCAAAATTACAAAGTTATTAGTTCTAGTTCACCAACTCTAATAGACTCCCACTTACACTAAAGAAACTTTTTAACTATCTTACCGGTTATCCTCACATGATAAACATGATTCTAATAAGGTATGGATATAGCTATTGGGATCACCATATTTTAGTGTCTGGTCATCTTAATGTGTCGTTAACTCTCTAATAAAATACCTCAAGAGATTACATCTCTATGTTTATACCCTCTTCCCTCTATTATACCTGGAATCATGGGTAATATCAAAGTATAAAGTTCATCATAATATTATTACACTTTACTATCATGGTAAAATTTAAAAATCTAGAACAAATCTTTACTAAAAATTATTATTAAACTAAACCAGAAGATACAACATACTAAATCTATAATGATATGGAAACCACTAGTTAAAATTTGTTTTTCTCTTTCATATTACCTTTTCTTAACTATGATACCATATCAAAGTGATTTAAAACAATAAAAGTTTTTTTATACCCTTAATAACTTATATTATCATTTCTCCAAAAACTAGAAACTCGTCTAGTTTTACTTTCTCAATTACTTTCGGATGGTTCTGATTTCCAGCCTATATAATTATCATAGTTTTTTTTAAAATTTCATTTCGGATTTATGTATAATCAATATCAAAACCTCAGTACATATCATATAGTATTATATATATTTCCAAATTAATCTGAAATATTAATAGTATATTAATCACAAGAATATCCTCTTATATTATCACACATATACTGGGAAATATTTCATGTCATATGACACTAGAACTAATTCCCTATTTGATTAATCTATATTGTGTCTATTTAGTATTTGGTTAATGTATTTACCTTGAATTAGTCCAATATTTCTATTAGATTTATCACAAATTATTTTTATACCTAGAATGTACGTTGATTCACTTAATTATTTCATATGAAATCACTTGTTCAACCACACCTTAACTTATTGTAAGACTAGTATCTCATTTACAATTATTAATATGTCATTGATATATACTACTAGGAAAATAATTTCACTCCCACTAAACGGTTTGTAGAAACAAATCTCACATTCATTCTTTATGAAACCAAATTAATGTATGGATTCGTCAAAATAAATTTTCCATGATCATGATGCTTTCTTCAACCCATAAATGGGTCTCTATAACTTTTATACCTTATTGGAATCCTATATAGTCATAAACCCTTATGGGTTTTTATATAGAAATATTATATTAGGCTCATGTTAAGGGATTTTTTTAATATCTATATTCAAACTCTCATAATCATGGACATATGTTATTGGAAGTATAAATTTTATATATTTCATCATAGAAAATAGAGAAATTGTTTCATTATTATATATTCCTTAATTTTGATTAAGCCCTTTATTCACTAGTCATGCCTTATAGGTACTAACTTTTCCTTCTATATCAAATTACTTCTTGAATACTCATTTTCACTCAATAATCTTTACATCTACTAGTAGATCAACCAAAAACCAAACATAATTTTGGTGAATGGAATATATCTCAAAATCCATGTTTTCTTGACATCTTGAAACTTATGAGCTATTTTCTACCTCCTTGTAGGATAAAGGTTCATCATTGTCAACCAATAATGATTCACCATCCTCAATGACTAGAAAAACATATCTCTATGGTTCTCTAACCAATCTGGTACTTTTATATAGTACTTGTGTCTCAATAAAAATTCCTTCTATAGGTTCTTTTAGATATTTTTCCTCCACCAACTCATGTGTAACTTGAGAATTAACTTCATAAAAGTCAAAATTTATCCTACTATCTCTTTTTTATATATTCTCCCTCTCAATTAATATGTTCTATATTTTCATTATTACCTTCTTGTATGAGATTTTTCAATGATAATACCCCCATGGTTTCCCTAGTATATCCTATAAAGATACATTTTATGCTCTAGAATGCTAGTTTGTTTCCAGAACTAGCCTTAAAATGCTTCACAACCCTATATATTAGTATGTGAAAAAATATATTTCTTCCCATAAATTAAATCATATGGTATTTTTTTCTAATAAATTTGGAAATCAATTTAGATTTTGGGATACAGTGTATAATGAATATCCCCAAAAGGATAATAGAATATTTTCATAACTCATCATTGACCTCACCATATCAAACAAGGTGTGGTTACTCCTTTCACTAACATAATTACATTATGGTTTATAAAGAGGAGGTATTTGATATAGAATCCTAAATTTCCCAATATAGTTTATGAACTCTTAGATAAGATATTTTTCACCTCAATTAGATTGAAGTTTTTTATCTTCTTACCAAGTTTATTCTCTACTTCATTATTTAACTCCTCAAATTTATCAAAGGATTATGACATATACCTTATTTTGAAGACATAACAATATCTTACAAATTAATTTGTAAAATTAATGAATTTCTAGTATCCACCTCTATCTTCAATTGCAAAAGGTCTCCACACAACTATGTGTACCAATTCTTGAGGCTATGTGGCCCTTTCACCGTTTCCACCAAAAGGTGGTTTGGTGATTTTTCCTCACAAACAAGTAAAACATTTTTCATTTGGTTTTAGTTCATAAGAATATAAATACCCATATTTATAGAACTTTGTAACACTTCTCTTTTTCATGAAAAATAGTTTATTCTATAACTCGATGTGATATGAGTCATGATAACATGATTCGTTATTGATTTTTAACACTTGGTTGTCATATTCTAGTATATAAAATTCATTATTAATGTATATATTACATTAAAATTTTATCTTTTTAAAAGTAGAAAATTTTATTCCTAAACTAGAAAACAAATTCATTTATGCCTAAACTCAGCACGTATATAATGTTTCTGGTAACACTAGTAATGTAATAACAATTATTTTAGACTGGAATCATTATTTATGTTAATGTAAGGTGGTAGTCTTATATAGACAATCCATCCAATATTAATACATTGGTATATCAAATATCCATATCACCTATGTAAACCTTCTTGAATCTACTTGGTTCTTATATTTAGACACAAATTTGAGCACCACAAGGTTTATCGAATAACCAACTTGTAGAAATGAAAAGGATATACTTGATAACAAATGCATCTGAATCTTCCCCTTGCTTCTTCAATGAGTTGAAATTATTCTTATATTAGACATTTTTTCACATGAAAAACATTATACATATTTTTTTCTTAGCCTTCCCCTAGATCTTCCTCCTTCAAATAGGGTTGTGTGATAAATCCTGAGACTTTAAACTAGTCTAACACCCCTTTTCATTTTTTTAAAAAAATTGGGGCTGAAGTCTCTTTTTAACAATTAAACAAAGGGAATTATTTCTCTCTAGGTATAGGGGATCCCATTATATAGTCTGAATTCCCATAACCTATAGTCCCAATTTGAGTGGCTCGAAGTCATAAAGGAATGAAACTCTAATACAGGGTTTGAGAGCCCATTTTCTTGGCCTAAATGACCCTCCAGTGAATAGTAATCCTACAATACCTTAACTAATATAGTATCGCTACCACTGTAGTTACACCACTACTACATTAATACTAAAATACTAGGAAATTATCCCATGCTCATATTTGATCTTGGGTCTTTTAGATTCCAAGAAAAAACTTCTACCACTTAGGTACAGGCCCGTTGAAAAAATTTAGATAATCACCTTTTTCCTTGTATTTTCAATTTTTCACCATAATAACTCTAGGTTTTTTACACCCCATGTCCTTATCTGCTTTTAGAATAATTTTGAGAAATTTTAAGATTATATTCTCAATATAGTTCATATTATAATTCTCAATAAAACTAGAGAAGCTCTGAGGAAATGAGGAAGGCATGGTATTAATGCACAACTCATTAGGTAGGTTAAAACCCAAGATGTCCAAATTCTAAATATATCCAATCATCTGGACTATAGGAGGTCTATATGGATAACCTTATCTAATATTTCATGTGAAATGTTTCTTGGAGATCTTTTAATGCTCTTGAATTTCCTTCTCATAATAAAGATCATGGAGATAGGACAACATGTTATTTGCATCCATATCCTCATGTTGCTTCTATAGCTCACTGATCATGGATGATAACATGAGGAACTGGACATAAAATTAATTATCTAGATGTTTCTATATGATAGTTTTCTCCTCATCACAAGCCTCCTTAGAAGGCTCTTCCTTGGGAACTGGGGACTCCAGTATGTATAACTTCTACTCATGGTGTAATATGATGCATAAGTGAATGTACCACTCCTGAAAATTTGGGTCAGTAAGGATGTTATATTTCTCTAATATAGATCTAAATGATAATTTTGATCTCATATTACTTTCCATTTTATACAATAAACATAAAAAAATGGGGTTTAGTACTATATCTTGTATAGAAAAAGTGATATAATAAATTTTATGTATTAAACTCCCACTATTTTATCAAATACCAATATCTCTCTTAATTGGATTCAAAATATCTTATCATTCTAATATTATAGTGATAAGGATCCATATTACCATTATTATAAATCGTACAGAGGTCTGACGAGCTATTCAAAAATATTTAGGTGGGTGGGTCTTGTCAATAGTATTGACTCACATCTCCTTGAACTGTTAAGTGGACTACCCAATCATGAAATCCTAAAATCGTATTCTATAAACCCCTTCCTACTAATTTCACCAAGTCTCAGAGAGGAAATCAACCCTTAATGTGAACTGAGTTAAGTCAACCTAAAACTTTTGTTAAAAATACCTAATAATTGAAATCCCCCTGATGGATGTTAGACAAGTACTTTGAACTATGGTTTCATCTTAAATCAAGTGATGGAAGGTTATACCAACTTAAAATTTTCTTAGATATATTTTTATATCTTATGCATAGATATCCTTTATTTTTTCTTTTTTAATATTATATGAATTTTATATAATTTAATTAAACATGACTTGTTAAAATAATTTTAACATAATATATTTATGTTATTTATCTTTACGACTGAAATCTGATTTTATCTATCATGTTTTTTAGTATTTGATCAAACTCACATCTTCAAATATTCATAAATAGAAAACATTGATCACATTTCAATTTATTTTTATTTTCACATGATTTTTAATTATTCTATTTTATTATACGACATCAATATAATGATATAATTAACTATACAAGACAAAAATATATATAATGACATGATAATGAGTCTTTTAATTGGTTAGTCCATCGAGTGGATAATGGATCAACCAAAACCCTAGGGTAATTCCTTTATTATTATCCTGAGTTGAATTTAAATATCAATCAAACTCTCATGCATTTTACTTATTTGGTTTCATGCTGGCACTCAACTCAAACCACATCATTGTGAACTCCTTTGATCTTTTTAAAGCATACTCACATATAGGTGAGTGAACTCGTGATATGGAAAATAAATTTTTCCACTCAAATGTGAACATGTGGACCACTATACATTTAAATATAGATATACAATGCACATATCATCCAAACAATATTTAATAAAAAATTATTTCATTCCAAAACTCAAATAAAATAATTAAATTAAATTAATTAATACCTAAACATGTACAGGTCGGCCTAGCTCATGACCAGTCAACATTCAATAAAATTTCATAAAACTTTTAAGATGATAAAATTCAATATAAGGGAATTTTTAATGAATTAAATTTTCATTAAAATAATTTTAATTAAAAATAGATATATCTCAATGAACCCAACATATTTTTAATAAATTCCAAACAATTAAACTAAATTTTTTAAAATTTTATCTATTTTATGGGTCTTTTGTACCTGAAATTGTCCCTAGGGTGAATTATGGGCATAGAATGGGTCAGGTGGGTCGGTTTTTCCCTGACTTGGCCCAGACCAGGGGGCCCAACTCCTGGTCGGGTTGTGTGAGTAACGCCCCATGCAAGGCAATCATGGGTAAAATAGGGTCACCCTTTGGGGTTCCACCTTAGTGTAAAAAAGAAGAAAAATTATAATAAATACATTGTATCTGGGTTATATTAAGGGTGTCATCCCCACCCCAACCAATGGGTAGGATATTTTCCAATGCAGACTGCTGAAACAACCCTCCATTTATTTATTTATTTATTTATTTATTTAAGCTTATCTGCATGTAGGTACACAACTATCCCATCCCACTAGTATGCTTCTTCGGGGATGCTCCAATACCCTCAATTGTGTCTGTGTGTATGTGTTCATGTTTATGTGTGTTTGTGTGTGTTATATATTTCTTTTTTCAAAATAAAATCACTCTTTAAATGATTGTTTCTTGACCATTTGAACTCAGATCGATATTTCGTCAGTGGCATTGGGACCGTATTGATGTCCTATATATGAATTATAGAATATTTAATTCAAATTTTGACTTAAATAATTTCATGATCACTCTTATAACATTGAAGGATCTAGGCATGAAATAGAAACATGAAAATAGTTAAATTTTCAATTTTTAACATTAAATATAACATAAAATGATTGATTTGGTATTGTGATACCTAATTCAGGCCAAAGATATTGTGCTATTTATTTTAAGTATGAAACTGAAATTAAAATGGTCCCTAATTGTAATGACATTATCTCGGTGTCATTTGATCTTTTTTGAATCACCGTAGATCAAAGACACTAAACTAAATTCACTTTATATCATCCAAACATCTACTAAAACCCCTCAAATTTCATTATATGATTCTCAAGTGCAATCATAGAAGATTAAAATCCTTACAATGCTAATATGGTCACTACAATGTCACATGATTGATCCAAAAAACTCAAATTGATCTGTTCTTGATCATACCTTGAGTTTCTCTATATAAAGACATGAGATAATGGAGGAAATGACTAAAATTTAGGCAAATTGACTCTCAAATTATTCATGTGACAAAAATGAGGTTAATATTTTGATTTAAATTTTAAAAAATTCACTTAATCTCTTGGATAAGTTAAATATCTTAAATAGTCCAAAAACGACATGAATAACTATGGAAATTTATCATTCATGTCATGAATATTTCACCACTAATTGTTGAAATTATTAAATTACATACAATGAACCAAAATCCATTAAATCAGCCCATTCCACCAATAATTATTTAATGAACCTTAAGAATATAATGTTAATTAAAAAATAATTATAATTAATCAGTCTTAATCATTATATATTCTAGATATTTTAGACTTTAAGTCACTTTTTAAAATTTTGAGAATATTTTTTATTTAGATTTTTAGAGAATTAGGACAAAATATTAAAAAGTAAAACCATAAATTACAAGTGGACATTTATACTTAGTTTCCATTTTTTTACCAAATTAAAACCTTTTAAAATAAAACAATTTTTCTTTTCATGACACATCTTCAATACTTTCATTGTGACATCTTCTTTGTCCTTACCAATCTTTAAGCCCTGTGAAAAACATTGTAAAAATTTGGATGGGCACAAAAATATCAGTAAGGGAAATAAAAGAAATCTAAACCATTATTCCAATGAAAAACATGAAAACTCATGTAACATTTACCTTTACCTTAAAATTTCTTTTATTGTATGAAATAAAACATTTTTACATAAAAAAAACACACAAACATTTTTCTTAATGAAATCATTTAAAACCTAGAACAAAAAAAATTAAAATCCTTTTTTGGTAACATAGAGCATCATATTTATAAAACCCTTTCAAAATAATTTTAATTGGAATAACTATACATTCAACTTCTAATATAATCACAACTCAATTAATTGGATATCTATATTGAGGATCACCATTCATATAAGCTATATTAGGCTCACCCATGGGCTATAATGGGGATCAACTCTTCATATAAGCTATATTGAGCTCACTAATGGTCTATAATGGAGCTCAACCATTTGTATAACCTATATTGTAATCACCCATGAGATATAATGGGGATCAACCCTTCTTATAAGCTATATCGGGCTCACTCGTGAGCTATAATGGGTCTCAACCCTTCATATAAGATATATATTGCTCACACGTGAGCTATAATAGGGCTCAAAACTTCATATAAGATATATCTGGCTCACTCATTTCATATAATTCTCAAGTACCATATCATGAACTAAACCCTTGAAAACTCTTTTATACCAATGTGTAAAACACTTTCGAATATCAATATACCCATTTCTTATAAAAATCACTTTTATAATATTAATACCCCACACAAAATAATGAAACCAATTTATCTAAAAAGAGTTGTGAAAATTTATAAAGGAAACATTAAATAATTAAATAATCCTGAAATTAGGAAGTTATATTCATGTTGTGTATGTAAAAAACATTACTTTTAACCTTTTAAAAAATGAAATAGGGACATTAAAAATGATATTTAAAATAAAGTCCTTTACATAAAACTTTAAAAAGATTCCTTTTTTAAAACATTTGAGAGAAATTCCAAAATTCAACGTTTTAAATAATTATTTTCCATATATGTAAATTTATTAAAATATTTTTAAAAACATGTACATTAAATATAATTATTTAAAAAATAAATCTTTAAAACATTTTAAATGGGTTTTTTAGTTAAAGAGTCTTTTACCTTGAGTCCGACTCATCACGTACATTATGTATATTCATGAATAATAAAATTTGGTTAATTATTTAATGTATTTAGAACCTTTTATGTTTTATTATTCTTTTTATATCACTTATTATCATGTTATAACAATTACTTAATTATTTAAGTCCACATCGGACGTTTTTTATGATATTCGGTACATGATTCTAATATGACTTTGGTATAATGTATCAAGTAAAAGTGCACATTATTACATAATATCCAGAATAGTATTAATGATACAAATATCATTTTTATTCATTAATTACACTTTTAATCCATAAATTAAATATGAATATGAAAAATGAACTACATTACAATCATGGAGATGGTAAGCCATACGTATGCATGAGTAACATTTTCAAATTTCAATGATCATTAAGGAAAGACATTAAGTATCATTTTATATTTATAGAATTATAATAATATCATATATATATATATATATATTTAAATATACTTATATATATCATCCATGTGATGTGGTGGTGATAATTCACACGTACACCTGAACGACGTTATCATTTTTCTATGCATAGAAAGGTAAGAATTTAAAGGATATATTATATTTGAATAAAAATAAATATTTCATTAATATAATATATAAACATTAATTTTAATATTATAACCAGTCCTGAGAGGAAGTGATGGAAAAGAAATTACATCGGTTAGCAAGATAGTAGTCTATTGTACACATGAACGATTAATTATTTTCCCATTTGATGGAACAGGAGATGTATATGGGTCATGAAACAAACATAATAAAATATTATTAAATTTGGAATACTGTATTTATTATTTAATCATGGTTTAATAATATTTTAATTAATTTTAAGATGAAATAAAACAGAAATGCTTGATTAAAAAGGATAAATCTTCTTTAGACAATCTGCTTTTTTAACACCTTAAAACCACTAAGTGTTGTGTTATTACTAAAATAAGACTTCTTTAATGTGAGTAAGTATTATAGTAACTTATTTTTTCAGATATTTAATAAACCTAATAGGTTTTTTAAGTGTGAATAAAAATGAATAATGGGTTCCCTTTTATAATAGAGGAAAGGGGAACTCTTGGAACTTCTCAAAATAATAAATTAATATAAAATAATTATCTATTAAAAAAGAACCCAAACTGATTTATTTTGAATATATGATACTTATGGTGATATATATTCTCATAAAATAAAATTTAGATAATTTTTGACTTAATTTATACCCTTATATTTTGGTTTTAATCTTTATTTAACTCATTTAACTCTTACCGTGACAACTTGGATTTTTACTCTTTAAGGGTTAATATAGTTACTATAAAATGACAAAAGAACCTTAAATTGATCATTGATGAAATTTAAAACCTTATACCAATAATTTTTAAAAATTTAATATTCTTATGAATTTAATAAAATTTAATAAAATATTATTTATTTTAAAATATCATTAATGTATATCTTGACATTATTCATTAATTTGACTTTAAAAAGTTCAATACAATAAGATATATTCAAAAAAATATTATATAAAATAAATAACATGTAAAATTAATCTATAAAATTCATGGATGAAATTAATTATCTCAAATTATATTTATTTTAATATTTTTAATATCATTTATTTGATATTTCTATTAATTAAACAATTACTGCATCATCGTTGTGAAAACCTTTAGGGTAATTATTTATTCCCAAAAAATTAAAAACAAATTACCATGACTAATATAAATATGTTATATTTAAAAATTATATTTATTTTAAAATATATTTTTTGTATTACCACATATTAAAATGTTCTACTTATTAAAAACATTTGTGTGACAAGTTTGACTTTTCCTAAAATAAAATACTATAAAGGGATTAAAGACATCCAATTGGATATAAGGGGGCATAAATTAGACCCATGGGTAGTTTTTGATGAAAAATAATCATAAAATAAAATTAGGATAAATTTTAAGGTAATTTTATAATATTTATAATATTATTTTTAATCTTAATTACCTGTTTTACCCTTAACCATAGTAATAAAATTAAACAGTTTACTATTCATATTGTCCAAAAATAAAAATGAATTATTTAATTATTTTTTAAATTAGGATTCTAAATATTTAATCCATTTTTTAAAATTAATAACATATAATTTTCTAAAATTAATTTAAAATTAATCTCATAGATAGGGCGAGAAAGTGGATTTTTAAAGTGAAAATGTTCAAATGTTTACTAAGTTTTTATATCTAAATTAAATATTAAAATTACTAAAATGGGAAAAATTGGATTAATATATGTATAATTGATATAATTTTAATTTAAAACCAATTTAAAATATAATTTAACATTATAAATTATTTAGCTGAAAATCCAATTTTCAATTAAAATTTAGTATCTTTCACTATTCATTGAAAAATAAAACTTATCAGAAAAATACCAGAAATTCAACCAAATTAAATTTTGATATTCATATTTAAAAAAATGAAGTTTATTTTTTCAAATAATATTTATAAAAGTTTCATAATTTATTTTTAAAACAAGTATCCCATTAAAAGGTGGAAAAACTACCTTTTTATAAAAATACATCTATTATGCATAAAATTAGATTTGTTATTATTGTAAGTCTATAAAATCTATTGAATGAATGTAAAAAAATATATATACATGTTTAAACATTATATATTTATTCCTCTCCAAACCCTCTAATATAACAGCTAGATGATAACTGTCATATTAAATAATAATACTATTTAGTTTTTTTAAACTTGATGTGGTTTATTTTTTATGCTATCTAACATAGTGTTTCATTTTAAAATATAAGGATGTTTCATTCTCACCCCTTTAATAAATTTTTTCCTTTAAATTTGAACTTTGGGTTGAAAACTAGGGGTTTTACTTTTCAATATTCCTTTGATAAAATCCCAAAACGGAACAAGGGTCAATAAAACTTCCATTTTAAAAGTGAGAAAGGAAAGTATGAAGGTCGCCTAAGATAACACATATTAGGGTTCCATGTAAAAAAATGTGGTCATTGAAGAGAAAAATAATTATCATTTTCTTATGTAGAGTTATAGATAACATTGTTATTATAAAGTTAACCATTACAAAATCGTAAATTTGTGATGGGTTAAAAGGTTATTGATTTATTAGTAAGAAAAGTAAATGGATATCATTTTTGATTTGATATCCATTTCATATATTTGATAAATTATTTTACTAACTATACTGATAAAATAAGTAAATCTACTAAATTGAAATGTATAGTTTCATCCTTTAATCAATTTCCACCAAAACTCATCTTTTTCTCCAAATAATGAGAATTCAAGATGAATTTTCAAGCATAAAGCATTATAATCAAATTCTATAGAATCACATAATTCAAAAAATATTAACTATATATTTCTCCTATATTAAAACATTATCCAAAACCAAAAATTTTAGTATAAGATAACACGATTCTCCAAAAATAATAAACCTTTATATGATGAAAAACTATTTTAATCTCCAAAATTCAATAGTAATGCCCAAATTTCAACGTAGATCATTAAAAAAGTTACTATTCATTATCAAAACTATTATAGACTAAGATTGAAACCCCAAAATAATAAGTATTTTATCACATTATCTTCCAAATAACATCAATAACTCTAAATTTCAAATACCAAAAAATTAATTTCCTAAATCACATAATCTCCAAGATATGGTAACCATTTTAATAAATGACCTAAATAACCATAAGTCCACAATAAAATCATAGATTCTTACAAAATATAATTTAACCTTTATCCCTCAAATAAAATCCCATAGTATTATATTTACCTTTATCGCATATGGTTCCTAAAATAGTGAACGTATTCCGCAATAACAATAATCACTTAATCCCCATATCATTTTCCAATCCCATGGTTATCTATTAGATAAAACATATGTTCCCAAAATTAACATAACATTTATCCATCATATATATTAAATAAAAAAATCATACTAATTAGTAAATCACCTAGGATAGTGGTAGGTAATTAACCCTTTTCTCCATTTACTTGTGGGTTCAATTCCTGCATCCATTCAGGACGCAACGGGTTGTCACATAATCTGTGGGGTTTCCTATTTGTAAAACTATATAATTCTTATAAAATTCTAAAAAATATTATAAAATACTCAAAAATAAAATTAATATGTTTTAACCTAAATTTTTATCTCATACCTTTCAATTTATATACCAAAATGTAATAACCCATAATTACCTTAAAAATGAATGTCTCCAAAAATACTATTAGTCACCATAAAATTTGATAATTTAAAGCCTCAAAAGGGGTTTCTAAGATAATAAAATTTTGACCAACCAGATAATTGTAAACCCATGATGATATCCATAACTCCTAATAAGTTATCCTAATCTACAAAGTTATCTAAACCCTCATATGATACCAACTATAAGGACCTGACCTTAATCATTACATATTCTATTGATTTTATACAATAGTTAACCTCTTATAATTATGATTATCTTTTAAATTTAGTGTTTTAGAGAATTAGGAAAAAATATTACAAAGTAAACCCATAAATTAAAAGTGGACACTTATACTCAGTATCGATTTTTTCCACCAATGGAACCCTTTTAAAATAAAAAATGTTTTATTTTCAGTACATATATTTAATAATTTCATCATGATATCTTCTTTGTCCTTACCAATCTTTAAGCCATATGAAAAAAGTTTTAAAACATGGGATGAGCAAAAAAAGTTCAGTAAATTAAATAAAATAAAGGAAATCCATTGGTCCAATGAAAAACATGAAAACTTATATAACTTTTACCTTTACCTTCAATATTCTTTGAGTGTATTAAATAAAACATTTTTACATGAAGAAAACACACATGTTTTTGTCAATTAAATCCTTTAAAACCCAAAGAAAATAATTTAAAACCCTTTTTTGGTAACTTATAGAATCATATTAAAAAAACTTTTCAAAAAACTTTTAATTGGAATAACAGTATGAGATACATCCAATATAATCACAACACAATTAATTTGAGATCTATAATGGGTATCACCCTGTGTATAAGTTATATCAGGCTCACCTGTGAGCTATAATGGGGATCAACCTTTGTATAAGCTATAACAGGCGAGTTTTTTTAATCTATTTTTTAAAAAAAATAACAAAAACCACCCAGGTTAAAAAAAATTAAAAATTCACCTGAAAGGCGACATCTCAGATTCCGCCTTTGTATTTTGGGTGCAAGGAAACAATGCAATGCTGCCTTTTCACTATGGGTGAATGGCGGCATCCGGGATGCCACCTTTCCCCTAACAAAAAAATTAATTTTTTTTTATGTTTTGTTTTGTTTTATTTATATATGTATGTATTTATATATATAATTCATAAAAAATGTTCAGGAGTATTCCTCCTTTCACCTAACAAAAAAATTATTATTATTTAAAATTTTGTTTTGATTTTTTGTTTTGATTTGTTTATATTTTTATTTATATATATAATTCATAAAAATTGTTCAGGAAAAATAATTTATAAGCTTTCAAAACCACCAACTTGAAAGATAAAAATGTTTCAAGTATGTGACTTTGAAAGACTATAAAATATAAACCATAAGACCAATATAAAAAAAACTTTAAACATTCATTAAACATATAAGAAATTGTTGGAAAAAATCATTTCATAAAAATTGTTCGGGAAAAATAATTTATAAGCTTTCAAAAATTCCTACTTGAAAGTTAAAAATATTTCAAGTATGTGACTTTGAAAGACTATAAAATATAAACCATAAGACCAAAATAAATGAAACTTTAAAAATTCATTAAACATATAAGTAATTGTTGAAAACAGAAATCATTTCATAAAGAATGTTCATGAAAAATAATTTTTAAGCTTTCAAAACTGCCTACTTGAAACTTAAAAATGTTTCAAGTATGTGACTTTGAAAGAATATAAAATATAAACCATAAGACCAATATAAACGAAACTTTAAACTTTCATTAAACATATAAGCAATTGTTGAAAAAAAAATCATTTCATGAAAAATGTTCATGAAAAATAATTTATAAGCTTTCAAAACCGCCAACTTGAAACTTAAAAATGTTTCAAGTACATGACTTTGAAAGACTATAAAATATAAACCATAAGACTAATATAAACGAAACTTTAAAAATTCATTAAACATATAAGAAATTGTTTAAAACAAAAATCATTTCATGAAAAATGTTCATGAAAAATAATTTATAATATTTTAAATATGCCTACTTGAAACTTAAAAATGTTTCAAGTACGTGACTTTGAATGTCTATAAAATATATACCATAAGAACAATATAAACGAAACTATAAACATTTATTAAACATATAAGAGTCAACCCCGCATCAATCTGATGCATGGTTCATCTAGTATCACATACATCTATAATCTTTAATGCATGAGAACATGTTATATCTCCTTTCATGGGACAACGAAATCCATTCTTCCACCCGCCATGTCCATATCCATATCAACATCCGACCACATAAGGGTATGGTGAAAGATATGCCACAAGAAATTCTCATTTATTCCCATTCCTACAAATACCAACCCCTTTAACACCACCATGCATCCAACCATTATAATTTCTTCCACAATTGTCACCCCATTTCCCCAGGCCCAGTTGATCAGTTGAAAAAACCAACGATTCAACATAGCTCATCGAACTCTTAATCACAAAATCTTTATCCTTTATCATCTTCAAAAGGCTACTGTAGGACATCATTGATCTATCCATTCCAAACACTCACATACAAGTATACTATAAACATAAAAACCAACATATTTTCAGTTTTTTTCCTGAATTTTTTTTTGTTTTTATGTTTATTGTATACTTGTATGTGATTGTTTGGGATGGATAGATAAAGGAGTTCCTACAGTAGCCTTTTGAAGATGATAAAGGATAAAGATTTGGTGATGAAGATTTTGATGGGCTATGTGGAATCGTTGGTGTTTTCATATGATCAACTGGTCTTGGGGGAATGGGGTGACAATTGTGGAAGAAATTATAATGGTTGGATGCGTAGTGGTGTTGAAGGGGTTGGTATTTGCAATAATGGGAATAGATGAGCATTTCATGTGGCATATCTTTCACCATACCCTTATGCGGCTGGATGTTTATATGGATATGGACATGGCGGGTGGAAGAATGGATTTCGTTGTCCCATGAAAAAAGATATAACATGTTCTCATGCATCAAAGATTATATATGTATGTGATACTAGCAATAATGTGCATCATATTGATGCGAGGTGGAATCTTATATTTTTAATCAATGTTTAAAGTTTTGTTTATACTGGTCTTATGGTTTATATTTTACAATCTTTCAAAGTCACGTACTTGAAACATCTTTACGTTTCAAGTAGGTGGTTTTGAAAGCTTATAAATTATTTTTCATGAACATTTTTCATGAAATGATTTTTGTTTTCAACAATTTCTTATATGTTTAATCAATTTTTAAAGTTTCGTTTATATTCGTCTTATGGTTTATATTTTATAGTATTTCAAAGTCACGTACTTGAAACATTTTTAACTTTCAAGTAGGCGGTTTTGAAAGCCTATAAATTATTTTTTGTGAAAATTTTTCGTGAAATGATTTTCGTTTTCAAAAATTAATTATATGTTTAATGAATGTTTAAAGATTCGTTTATATTGGTCTTATGGTTTATATTTTATAGTCTTTCAAAGTAATGTACTTGAAACATTTATTACTTTCAAGTAGGCTGTTTTGAAAGCTTATTAATTATTTTTTATTTCTATAGACATAAAACATATAAATGAACATAAAAATAAATTTCTATGTCTACATTGAGGAGATCCTATCCCACATGGTGGCCTAATAATAGGACGTCCACAGCGAGATCTCTGGGGAGTCTGATGACCTGGAGAGGGATGATACTCGGGTGCTAGAATGTCGACTATCATATCCTCCACCTCTGTGCCAGTGGGAGAAAATGTTGACTCCACCTCGTACTGCCCTCCTGATCCTTCTCCCACTTCGATGGTAGAAGGACCTGACATCATCGCAGTGGGGTACAAATCATGTGGTGGATCTATACCCCAACTCTACGATCGATCTGGACCCCAAGGCTGCGATGAATCTGAACTAAAATGCCGCAATCCATATGGACCCCACGATGGAGAAAACTGAGGATATCCCATCAAAAAATATGGATCCCATGACAGCTGAGGAACATCCTACATCGGATCAGACTGGACTACTCAAGGGCTAACCTCTTCCTATGGATCTAGTGAGGCCTGATGTGCAAGACGAAACTATCTACATCGCTGTGGTCGTGGATCCTCAGCACTAGCAGCTACTGCAGGATCTTCCTCTGCGACAGGAACCTGCTGTCTCTGTTCCGGACACTCGAAGAGTCTCACAACAAACGCATGGACAGATGACCTCAGCTCCAACGCTTGAGCATGAACAGCTTCCCGGCTGAAGACTCTATCCTCAGCCTCATCACTCATATGAATAATATAGTCTGTGTGACTCTCCTGTAAACAGATTAAAAATGAATTAGAAAATAACTCAATAAACATAGTAATATAATTTAATTGACTTAGAATCATATGCATCTCTATGCCGGATTGGGTAAGATAAAGTATAGACTTCAGTCTATACCATGGCTCATACTCGTGCTGCGCTAAAAGAGAGAACTGCAACATAGAAACTCCCTGGATATAAAAATTTGTGAATCTGTACCAACTGTCGAGAAATAAAGCATGTACTCGACACCAATTGTCATCCAGCCTCCCTGTGAGCTTCATCCCATAAAGCTGAAGCCTCAGTGGTAATGGAATCCACTGAGTCAAGAGAAACTAGCACATGACTCTGTCAGGCTGGTGCCACTCAACAATATGAAAGTGAATGAGTGGCACTACAGCCATAGCATCATCAAGACCAACCATGCAGTATGGAGGCAAATGGTCTATAACAGACCAGTATGGAACCCATGAAATCTGAAATAACATATTACCCTTGTTAGAAAAACTCTTAACTAAAAAAACAATGTTGTTATTAAATTTGTTAGACAGTTATAGATTTTATATATATACCATATGGGGTAAGAGAAAGTATAACTCGAGCCGATATACAGTCAAATCGTGTCTTGGAACCGCATTGAAATTGTTTCCTTAACACCACCTATAAAATAAAACATTGATAGTGATAAATAATGAGAAATTAAATTCAATAACTTGTAGTAGTATCAGAAACTGAAAGAAATGAGTGATCATACCAGCATCCATGCGGAGTGTCATGCAACACCGCCATCTCGACCGGTGGACCAGTAAGATCAGGAAAGAATGCGGGGATGTTCTTCCATGCCCACATCTGAATAAGGATGGCGCATCCCCCGAGACCTGTGCGCCTCCGGTCGGATATCCTGCATAATGATCTATATGTGTATACCAAGCAGGCTGATCCCCAACTGTAAGTCCCTACCCGATCAAAGTACTCTAGCAGGGGTAGATACATCATGTGCACATGCATCCCTAAATGATCTGTACACATGGTTCCTACAATAATTCGTAATATATATGCACGTGCACAACGCATCATCTTATACTTATCAGTGTCATTAGTTAAAAGTGGAATCTGTGACTCCAGCCAAGGCATGGATATCGATGCTCCATCGGTATCACTACGATCAGATAAAATGTCAACTACTAACAAGCACTAAGCAAGGTCGGGACAAGATGCCCGAGTGGATCCAATAACAGGTATCCCCTGGATAGGAAGACCAAGAAGCACAGCCACATCCTGGAGGGTGATGGTATTCTCTCCCTCAGGCAGGTGGAATGTGTGTGTCTCTTGTCTTTACCTCTCCACGAGTGCAGCTAGCAGGTGATGGTCTACAAATGTAAAATCTGATACAGCAATACCATAGAAGCCAGCACAATGCAAGTATGGTATAATGGTAGGAGGAGGCTCCGTGTGATGAAGATGGTGCGCTCGACGCACCCTGATAAATCGATCTGGACCACCCTCTATCATAACCTGTGAACAATGGGTAGCATGTTGACTGAGTAGTACAGTGTCATTCATCTGCCTATAAACAAATGATTATTCACAATGTTTTATGAAGTTTTATTTACCAAAATAAAGGGGCATGTCTTCATGTTTTTCAAATCATATTACTAAAGTTTATTAAGATATGTTTTTACCTAGAATTGGGTGTTTTGTAAGATATGGTTTTATATAATTATATATATAAATCATTTGTCTGTGTTATATAGATATTTATTAGAAAAGGATGTGATTTATAATTTATATATGATTTTCCACATGATTGTATATTTGATGATTATTTTCTCAATCACATAATGTTTTGAAAACCGATGTAAAGGGAAGATGTTTTGGGTTTACAGTTCATCTTTTAAATTTTAGGATTTAGATATTAGGGTTTCTCATTTTGCCTTTTGGATCTAGGATTTTGGATTTTTTAAAATTTTTACGGTTTAGGTTAATGATTTGAGAAAATATTTTCAGGATTATGGTTTAGAATGTTAGGATTATAGTATACAAAAGATGTTTCTGGGTTTAATATTATGATTTTCAGTTTTGGGGGTTAGAAAACCGAGGTAAAAGGAAGAGATAACAACATAAAATTTACAATATGAGAATCTACCAATGATGAAAATACATCATTGTAGCTTAGAGTGTGAACTCGACCCAATAATGTTAGGGTATTGTTTCCGATTATGACCTTCTTTATGACATATGGTGCGTCTCAAACTCTTTCTTTGTTCTTGAGGTCAGTCCATCTCATTTCGCATCATGCTGGCCTTCGGTCTCCCACGAGGATGCAATTGATTCATATCAGGTACCACTATCGGCTGACCTTCGGGCATTGGGAAATAACGAAACTCGTCAATAGGTGTCCATGGTGCAGCATAACAGTTAGCAATGGTGTTCATCCAGTACACTGGATCAACATATGCTTCCCATGATATGTTAACAGAGGCACATGCTGTGATGGTGTGTGAGCATGGAAACCGTAAGGCCTGAAAGTTTCCACATTGATATTGCCTCATTTATAGTAATACCACCATTTTTTCACCAATGCTATTTGTGGTGGGGTTCTAATTCTCTTGAACTTCAAATCGAGAGACTTCTCATTGAAATAGGAAGAGTTGATAACCAGAAGAATCTTAAATATTCTTTTCAATCTCTCATTGAAAATGTCTTCCATACGTTAGCCCCTGATGTATTCCATTCGATGCTAGTTTTTATCTATCAACAAAGTACTTCACGCAAGGATATAATGTCTCATGAACTATGGTAGTTATAGGTAGCTTGTGAATCCCTTTGAAGACACCATTTATTCACTCTACAATATTGGTGTTCATGTGTCCGTACCTCTTCCCCCCATCATATGTCAATGTCCATTTTTCTTTTGGAATTCGCATCATATAATCGTAAACTTATTTATTAACCTTTCAGATTTGTTCAAAACGTTCTTCAAACTTTCATTGATCTGACTCATATGCTACATAGAATAGATGATATTTCACATATTTTGAATTTATATTTACGTTGATATACAAAAAAATAACAAATATTATGCGTACCAAGTCTGGTGATTTCCTTTTTCATCGGTTCTTTGTGGAATTTTTTATGAAAGTTTCTAGAAATGTGTCTAATGCAGAACTGATGATGTGCATTTGGGTAACTCCATGTATTAGGATCCGCATTTATTGCCTCATTAATTTCTCAGTGCCGATCAGATATCAAACAAACACCCCGAATGTTGGGAAAATGGTTGTTGATACATGCCAAAAACCAACTCCATGATTCATAGTTTTCTTTCTCTACAATGGAAAAGGCAAGTGGAAGAGGTGAATGGTTTCCATCTTGGGTTGAAGAAATCAACAATATGCCCTTGTATTTTCTGTATAGAAATGTTCCATCAATCTAAATGAACTGTTTGCTAAAACAAAATGCAGAGATACATGGAAGGAATGCCCAAAACAATCGATGAAATTGAACACGAGATGGATCAACTTTGTTATCATGAGACACGTATTCGTTTGTATCAATATGGAATAAAACTTTGTTATGATGACTCAGTATATCTAGAAATTGTGGCAATACTCGATATGAGTCATCCCAATAACCATAGACCTTCACAATTTCCTTCTGTTTCACCATCCATGCATTATTATATGAAATATTATAACCAAATGTATGTTGTATCCTCTCTTGAACAAGGGCTATTGGAACATATTGACATGTCCTAATCATCTCAACAACAATGGAGGAAACAAATTCTACATCCAATGAAGTATGATCTTGTGTCAGGCTTGGCAGAACGCAAGTATGAGCTACCTCAATCCTCGATATTCTCCAACCACCAAATGCAATGTCTGGAATTTCCCTCAATCGAAATCTACAATCATCCCCATACTTCTCACACTGTATGACATATTTTCTATGGTCTGATTCGTAAACTATATATCTAGAGTTCCTCTCAATGTGAAATCTCTTTAGCATACTTTTTAATGGATCTTTACTTGGAAAATTCCTTCTAACATATAAATTGTTTTCCATCTCACTAAACCTATCTCATATAACTCTGGGAAACTCAGTTACTAGTGTGAGAACATTATCTTCAAATTCAGGCACACATGTCATTGCTTCTGACCAAGATGCAAAGAGTGGTGAATGATTTATTGTAGGTCGAACCTGCTGTACAACTAATGCATTTCTAATAAGTTTCATTTTTCCTTCCTCATCAACACTATTATCACCATCTGTTTTGTTATTACGAAACTCTTCATCAGATGTCGGGTTAACATGTATATCCGGGAGATCAAGTAGGTTGTCCTTTTCTGCATAATTTGGAATAGTCTCAACTTAATGGGGAGGACTATCTTCAACGAATCTTGTAAGTCTACGTATTTGTACAATTGGATATTGTTGTTGTATAGTAGAAACATCAACATATAACTCCATCATGGTACCATCCAATCATTGAGGAAACAAATTAATTGTTTGGATACATTGTGTATCATAAACCAATGGACAAGCTAGATGCCACAATGTTGACGAGAATTACAAATGTCTGTAACTCATTGACTTGATCTTTTGATCAGGTCTTAGATTTAATGAGCCATGAATTCTGTCTTGAAGGTCACTTAGGGTTACACAATCAGTTATATTAACCACTCTTATTGTTTGTGTACTATAAGAAACTCCTTGCTCAGTTTGAATAACCTCCCCATAGCAGTACACACAGGTAAACATTAAGTTCTACATAAAAAAAGTTTTATGATCAAGATTTTGATAATTTAAGTGACATTCAGAATGATGGTTACCAATATAATAACTATTACTTCTAAACTATTCAATCTTTATGATACTTAAATTTTAAAAGATCTTATATCCTAAACTAGGATATTTCTTAGTACACTTTTTAATTAGTTAAAAATTCTTCAATCATTATTTATTCCTTACTAAATTATTAATTAGTTATTCAATATCATAGTATAGTTACAATATAAATAACATAGAGTTAAAAAATAAATAACACCATGTTTCGAGCTTCTCACCTTTATTCCAGTGAATTGGATATCAAAATTTCAGAAAACCCGTGTGACAACGGGTTTTCTGAAATTTTGATATCCAATTCACTGCAATAAAGGCTAGAAGCTTGAAAAATGCTGTTATTTATGTTTTAAATCTATGGTATTTATATTTTAACATCATGTTATTTATATTTTAACTCCATTTTATTTATTTTTTAACTCCATGTTGTTTATATTTTAACTCTATGTTATTTATTTTTTAACTCCATGTTGTTATTTATAATTTGACTCCATGTTGTTTTTTCACTTTGAAATGTAGTTTTATTTTTAACTATATTTTATTTATTAATTAATTTCTAATTAATCATTCCTAATAATAACTACCAACATCATTACTAAATTATCAATTTATCATTTCTTTTATTATATATTTTAGTAGTTTATAAATAAATATGATTATCTTAAGCATATCCCCCAGGAGTGTTAAACCAGAATGCAGCAAGGCCCGTTGTCATACACCAGTTCCCATTCGAGTCTAGCTCAAATCGGTGTTTTTGGGTTTTACCCCTAGGTACATCTATGTCAGATCCACATTCACTTGTTTGTGTCTAGAAAAGGATTTTATTTCTTAGATAACATAGTCTTTATACTACCAAAATTTCATTAAAAGAATCCTAAATTAAATTATACTAATGATAATTATAATTCCTAAATATATATAACTAATTAAAAATCTAATAAAAAAAATTTAAAACTAACTAAACTACTAAATAATTAAAAAATTTATCTATAAACAATTCAACTAAATAAAAAACATTAAATTTTAAAAAAAATATTTAACTAAAAACAATTCAATGAAATAAAAAACATTAAATTAAAAAACATACCTATAAAAGATTTCCAAAAATTTCAAACCGTAAACTTCACCGCAAAAGAGAGAAAATGAGAGGTAATGGGTGTTTGGAAGTTAGAAGAAGGGGATGGGGCTATGCCCTTTTATAGGGTGCGGAGGTGAAGGCAGCACCCTCGGTGCCACCTTTCGTATGACATCACCTAGAAAGGCGGCACTGCGGGTGCTGCCTTTGCCATGTTAGAGATCTGCGCTGGTAGTGAAAAGTCGGCATCTACAATGCCACCTTTCACCTGAAATACAAAGGCAGCATCACGGATGCTGCCTTTGTGCCGCATTTTGAAAAATAAAATTTACCTAACCTTTTTCTGAAAAAAAAAATTAAAAAACATATAAAAAACTCTATAACAGGCTCACCCGTGAGCTATAGTTGGGTTAAACCCTTTATATAAGCTATATCAAGATCAATCTTGAGCTATAATAGGTAGAAAACATTCATATAAGCTATATTGGGCTCACCTATGAGCTATAATGGGGCTCAACCCTTGGTATAAGCCATATCGAGCTCACTCGATAGCTATAATGGGGATCAAACCTTCGTATAAGATATATCAGGCTCACCCATTTTATATAATTCTAAAGTACCATATCTTGAACTAAAACCTTGAAAAAACTTTTAAACCCATGTGTATAATACTTTCAGATATCAACATACCCATTTCTTGTAAAATCACTTTTAAAATCTAAAAAATGTGCACAAAATAATGAAACTATTTCCTTTGAAAAGAGTTGTGAAACCTTATAAAGTAAATATTAAATAATTAAATCATCATAAAATTGGGAAATTCCATTCATGTCATATATGTAAAAAAATCATTCCTTTAAAACTTTGTAAAAAAATAGTTGAAAGTGGAACTTTAAAAGAGGATTTTTAAAAAGAGATCCCATTACATAAAACATTAAAAACATTAATTTTTTAAAAAAATTGATATAAATTAAAAAATTACCCTTATTTAAATAATTATTTTACATATAAATAAATTCCTTAAACTCATTTTAAAAACATTGAAATGAAACAAAATAATTTATCAAATAAATATTTTAAACATTTAAAACGAGGTTTTTTAGTTAAAGAGTCTCTTACCTTGAGTCTGACTTATCATGTACATTATTTATATTTATAAATAATAATATTAGGTTAAATATTTACTATATTTATAAACATTTAACATTTTATTATTCCTTTTATACCACTTATTATCATGTTATAACAATTACTTAATTATTTAAGTTCATGTTGGATGCTTTTGATGATATTCGATACTTGAGTCAAAAATGACTTTGGTATATGTCTCAAGTAAAATATTACATTATTAAATCATTTATAAAATAATATTAATGACATAATTATAATTTTTATACATCAATTACACTATTAAATCCACTAAATAAACATTTATATGAAAATTTAACTATGTTATAATCATGGAGACGGTAAGTCGTGCATACGCATGAGTAGCGTTTTCATTTTTCAATGATCATTATAGGAAGAAGGTAAATATAATTTTATCTTTAAATAATGATAATAATATCATATATATCATTTTATTTTTTTAAATATACTTATATATATCATCCATGTGATGTGGTGATGAAAAATGAATCACATCGCTTCGTGGGGGTGATAATTCACACGTACGCACTAACGACATTATAATTTTTATGTGCATGGGAAGGTAAGAACTTAAATGGTGTATTATATTTTAATAATGATAAATATTTAATCAATTTAATATATAAACATTAATTATATCATTATAACTATTATTTAGAGATGGTGATGGAAAAATAATTACATAGGTTCGCAAGGTGGTAGTTCGTCATACGCACAAACGATTAATTCTTTTACCATTTGATAGAATATGAGATGGATATGTGTCATGGAAAAAACATAATAACATCTTAGTATATTTATAATAATTTATTTATTATTTTAACATGTTTGAAGAATATTTTAATGAAGTGTAAGAAGAAATAAAATAGAAACGCTTAATTAAAAATGATACCTCTTCTTCGGAAAATCTTCTTCTCTTAACGCCTTAAGACTGGCAAGGGTGGTTTTATTATTAAATTAAGACCTCTATAATGTGTTTAGGTATTATATTAAGGTATTTTGGTATATTTTATCTGAGAAAATAGGTTTTTAATTGTGAATAAAATGGAAGAATGTGTGACCATTTATAATAGAGGAGAGGGGCACTCCTAGAACTTCTCAAAATAATAAATTAATATAAAATATTTTTCTATTAAAAATGGATCCAAACTAATTTATTTTAAATATATGATGATTATGGGTCTAAATAATTTCATTTACTAAATTTTAGATAAGTTTTTAGTGAATTTATTCCCTTATATTTTGGTTTTAACGCCTATTTAACTTATTTAACTCTTACCATGAAAACTTCGCTTTTTACTCTTTAAGGGTTAATATAATTACTATAAAATGAGAAAAGAAACATAAATGGATAATGGTTAAAATTTTAAACCTTGTAACAATAATATTTCTGAATTTAAGATTTTTATTAATTATATATCATTTAATAAAATATTATTTATTTTAGAATATCATTAATGTCAATTTTGACATTATTTATTAATTTGAATTTTACAAAAAAAATACAATAATATATATTAAACCCAAATATTATAACCCATAAATAACATTTTAGACTCATGTTTAAATTTTTTGAATGAAATTAAGTATCTCAAATTGTATTTATTTTAATATTTCTAATTTCATATATTTGATATTTCCATTAATTAAACAATTACTACACCATTATTGTGAAAGAATTTAAGGTAATTATTTATAACCTAAAAATTAAAAATAAATTACCATGATATATAAAAATATTTTATTTTTCTAAATAATATTTATGGTTTAATATATCTTCTGGATGAACACATATTAAAAAGTTATACTTATTAAAAACATTAGTGTGATAAGTTTGACTTTTCTTAAAATAAAATACTATAAGGGGATTAAATTCATCCAAGAATATCCAAGAGGTAATAAATTCAACCAATGGGTTATTTTGGTTGAAAAATACCCATAAAATTAAATTGTGACAAGTGTTAAGGTAATTTTATAATATTTATAATATTATTTTTACTCTTAATTGCCTATTTTACTCTTAACTATAGTAATAAAATTACTAAGTTTACTATTCATATAGTCCCAAAAAAAGGAACCTATTTAATAAATTTAAACCTTATGATTAAAAATATGGAATAAATTTTTCAAAATTAAAAACACACAAGTGGCTAAAATTAATTTAATATTGATTCTATAGACAGTGTGAGAAAGCGGGTTTTTAAAGTGAAAATGTTCAAAATTTTACTAAGTTTTCATTTATAAATTCAATATGAAAATTATTCCATTGAACTAAATTTAAATAATATATTTATATTTGATCTAATTTTACTTTAAAACCAATTTAAAATATAATTTACCATTTTAAATTATTTAGATGAAAATTCAGCTTTCAATTAAAATGCAGTATTTTTTTACTATTCATTGAAAAATTAAACAAATCAAAAAAATACCAAAAAATAAACCAAAGTAAATTTTGATATTATTATTTCAAAAATAAAGTTTATTTTTTCAAATAAAATTAATAAAAGTATCAAAATTTAGTTTTAAAAAAAATCCATTAAAAGGTGGAAAAACTGCCTTTTTAGAAGAAATGCATCTTTTATGCATAAAAATAGATTTTTTCTTATCTTAAGTCTACAAAATATATTAAATAAATTTCAAAAAAATTATAAAAATGTGTAAAAATTATATAGTTATTCCTATTCATACCCGTCAATATAATGAATAGGCGATAACTTCCATATTAAATAATAATATTTTGTTGTTTGTTTAAGCTCGATGTGGAATATTTTGTACGCAATCTAATATAGTGTTTCCTTTTAATATCTCATGATGTTACAACAATAATTTTTCATATTCAATTTATAATTAAATAAGTTGTGAATACATTGAAAAAAAATTCAATTCTCATCATTCTAAACTAGAATAATATAATATAGTTTATTTATTTGGGATCAATCACATAGGCATACACTAGTCACCACACATGGGGCCCACTTCATCATGTACTCTAATTCATCTGAATTGGTGGAACCTATGCATACACTTTTTCTATGACCTTTTAATCTGTCATCATGATATCTTTAAGTCCTACTTACAAACCAAGAATAGTATCTAGCAACACATCATGGCCCCTAAAGATATCAGGATAATTTATAGTTGTGACTACCTCTTACAAATGCTCACTATATAATATAATACAAATGTCTTGATATCTCATCAAGTAGGTTACATTACTTGTGTCATCAACCAATATGATTGATTTTTCTTTCTGTTGCCATCTAGAAATGAACTCATCAAAAAACTTTACATGGAATTAATTAGATATTTATATTCCCATAAAAGTCCTAGATATATCAACTTCCATTAACTCAAAATATATAAATAATTTCTTGAATTATTCATTAATTTCATATCACTCGTGTTTCACCCAATATATCTTACCTCTCTATGAACATATTTCATAACTATTTTCATAAATACATCAATGTACATGACTCGTGATATGAATTTTTAATAATCTCAGGTATAAGGGCCAATAAAGTGGTCTAATGATATTAATATCTAATGACACATAAAACATGTTTAAAACCTATAGGAAGATTAGTTCACATAACCTCCTCTATTGGAGATTGCCAAGGTTGAACTTCATGAGAATAAGACTCAATATATTATGATACACCTACTCCGATAGCCTTCATCATCTATGCACTCTTATATATTTTTCATCTTTCCATATAATATATATTCAATAATATTTTTATAGAAATTCAAGGTTATAATTATAGTAGGGAACTGTTATAACCTTTTTATGTGATAAATAATCTAAGGACATTATCACATTTATGTTATGTAGAAGAACACTAATCATGTGATAATTTATTTTATTAATATTCAAGTATTTGAATATGAAGGTAATTAAAAGTAAAAAGAATTTGGTCCTAGGGAACCAACTCCAACATAAACTATAATTAATTCATTAATCTAATCTTATAACCTAGTACAATTCCATTTCAGGGTTGAAAAAAACTAAATCAATTATTATACATAGCATGTAACTCATTATATGAATGTATGACAACTTGAAAATTAATTTTAACACTTTTAACCAAGTCATGAATCCATTTATAATATAAAAATCATGTTCATTGATAAAATAGGGAATGTACAAAATAAATGAAGAATTCATAAATTTAGATGAGAGAAAAAAAATTAGAAACAAATCATAAATAAAGAAATTATAATAATTGTATGATTTAACCAAGCATTATGGACATTCCATAATAAAATAAATATAAACACTTTATATTTATTTTCAATATAAACTCCTCTATATTATCCTTTTATATGTTATTTACTTTAAATATATGACATCTGAAATATAAAAGTTATATATATGAACCAATCATATATTATGATAAAATTCATAAAATCGCATATTTAATATTATTTAAACTTTGACCATATAAATTATCAAAACCCCTTTTTATATAGTTTAAATAATATTTAAAATAAGGCATTTAATTTTAAAAATTCAAATTAAATATTATAAAAAATTCATAATATCAAATATAAACTTCTTTATATTTTTCATTATTTTTAAATTTATAAACACATTAGATTACACTTATGTAACGACCTGAACCCGGCCAGCCACCCAAACAGTGCCAAACGGGTCGAGTGTCACTACCTTAGGCGCACCTCCTCGAATGCCAAAGGTTGCTGACTAGCAGCGAGGGTCTGTTAGGTATAGCGGGGAGGCTATACCCTCTCGGAGGATCACAATAAGGGTACTGGTCCAAGTATAACAGTAAAGATGCAGCGGAAAGAAAGACTCAGCAGACGCAAACCAGACCCGCAGAGTGGAAGCATAATCAATAGATAACTAGCGGAAGCAGTAAATATAACAACAACAGTGGAAATAAACACAACAGCATGCTGATAACATGTAACTACTACTGAACAGTAAAACATGCATCAAAAACAGGTCATACTCAACTGAATATAAAAAGGGTGCCAATGGCTAACCAACAGTAGCTACAACAAGTAAGCATGCCGATACATAAAATTAAACAAAACAAAGTAAACCCAGCTAGGCATGACCTCAAGTTCCATACCATCTCCATGAAATAACTAACACAGCCCAGCTCCTGAAGCTGGCCTCTTTCTTGCATGTAAATCCATAAAGTCTGCACGCGTCCCAAAGGGTCCGTGTAGGGTGTGAGACAAATCTCAGTAGGATATCACCCAACGGTGCGTACCAAATATATGTGTTTAATAAGCCATGCATTAAAAAGAAAGTAGTAAACAGTACTATGCACAAGTAAACACAAACTCCACTGGTGCTCAACAGCCACCATGGAGTATCACCTGCTTCGGCCAACGCTGGAATCTCTGTCGTGTAACCCGGCACCACATGCCACCTGACACCTCGTGTCTCAAGTACTGACGTCCCGAAGGCCTGCCCAAGAATAGTAACCCGGCACCCTGTGCCTCCTGACACCTCATGTATCAAGTACCGATGTCCCGAAGGCATTCCCAAGAATAGTAACTCGGCACCCTGTGCCTCCTGACACCTCATGCCTCAAGTTATCCCCTGAAGGCTCCTCACCTCCCACGTGGCTTTCTACGGCAACCACCCCCAACCAAAATACCTAACCGCAACTACGAGGGCCTCTACCCACACGAGTGGTCAAAACCATCTCATCATGGAGTATCTCTGTGTGTACACTACTCAAAGTCTCGGGTGAGCGGTAATCACCAAAATAGTACCTAAGCCACCAAAACATCTGACACCTCGTGTCCCTGCGACCATGTCGCTCAAGTATGATGGCATAGCCTTCCTGGTAACTCAGGCCATGCCCAACCTAACAGTCGTACTGCCTCAAGCCGACATCCATGACGCCCAATCCCGTGGTCAAAACCACCCATCGTAACCCGGTCCAAGTCCAACCTATGATCAGAATCACTCAAGCGTAACCGGTCCAAGCCCAACACAACCCAATGGGTCAACAGATGCAATTCAGAAATTGCATATATAACATATGTAAAAATAAAAATAACCAGGAAAAACAAACTAAACAGTCGAATTGCACTATGTAAGGTGTTGTCCCATACTAGCACTGAGGTCTTAAATGCCTCTAACAATTTATCAGGCTTAAATAAATTAAACTAAATATTTTATACCAATATAACTCAATTTAAACCATTTTGGCATCCCCGGGCCAAGATGCCCCGATGAGCAACGACCCCTCACCCGGCCCCACTCACGAAAACTGGTAACAGGGCCTACCCAAAGGCATCCCATAGGTCCAACAAGCAGTTCAATATGAAACAGCATATAAAACGGGTCCCGCTCAAAATACCCGAAAACGCGCTGAAGGCTGTGTCACCCAAACAACCAGGAAAACACAAAATGAAGTATGCACCACCTACCTAAGACTCGTACGATGCTACTCCTCCGGTAACAGCCTTCAATTCGGTCTAAAACACGGTAAATCTATAAAATATTCAATACCATTCAAACACATATAACTCGTTCTAGAACAAAAATCAAACAAAACGGCCAAAGTGGAATTGAGGCCTTACCGAGGGGGTTCCAACCCACTAATCAGAGCTTGAAACGGGTCTCGGACGGGGATTCGGGGAAGGATTAAAGTCCCGGTCGGCTTGGTTTGCGAATCCGGGTGGAGAGTATGAGGTTCTGCCTCAATACGAGGCTACTTCCCATTTTAAGCGAAAAAAATAAAGTACACGGCATGTACTTTAGGACTACATTCCATGTATATTTCATTTAACTGTTCATAAGATGGCAGGATTCCTCTGACATACTTTCCGAACCTGCCGACATGAGTACACGGCGTGTACCTATGGGTACACGGTGTCTACCGGGTTTCTCTTCTCTTCATCGCCGACTTACCCACATGCCATGTATATCCCTCATACACGGCTAGACTACACAGCGTGTCCAAGGGGAACACGGAATGTACCTAGTTCTACCCAGACAACAGCCTACACGCCATGTATGGCCACCACACGGTCGGGGATACACGACGTGTTAAAAACTACATGACGTGTAGTAAGAAATTTCTACACGGTCATCACACGGCATGTACTCGGAGAGCTCACAACTGAAACTCACCTAACATATACACGGCGTGTAGTCTGGAAATTTCAAGAAACTTCTTATTTTCTCCATTTTCCTCAGAAACCAGTCAAAAATTCAAACAGGGTCAGAATTTTGACCCATTCCAAAAACTCGGGTTCTTACAAACTCCCTACCTTAAGGTAGCTCATCCCCGAGCTACCGAACGAAACCCAGAGATGGAACCAAACATTCCCATCCCAGTTAAGAAACCTTGACTACCCTGGTCCCAAGGTTCTGGCTAAATTCCTCAAGGGGCTCCCCACCTTAGGAATTTCAAACTCGGTCTCAACCAACAAAGCGTAAAACAAACAATGTTTTACTAACCTGTTTCCCGGACGCGTAGTCCTCCCATGACGCATCGTCACCCCTACATCTCATTGGTACTTATGTGTCACTTCCGACACCCAACGTATTCTGCACCGCATCGGTGTCCGCCTACACGAGGTCCTGGTGCCTATCACCTCACATAACCCGCATCCACGATGCCCCGATGCCCACAACATCTCATGTAACCTGCATACTCGATGCCCCGATGCCCATGACACCTCAAGTAACTCGCATACTCGATGCCCTAATGCTACGCATCTCATATATATATATATATATATATATATATATATATATATATATATCACACACCCGATATGGTGCCAATCCCACTGACTAACATCTAGTCATTCCACATAGATCTTGTGCACCACGTGCACTCAAAACATACATGCCTCTACAGGTAATGCCAAAAAGGAAACATGGAGATCACGGTCACACCGTGGTGTACCTCTAACCATCATCGGCTCACCAGACTGCTCAGCCTCTGGAAGCTCCATGGTGTGAACCTGGCCTGAAACACGGCTTCTTGATGCCTGACCTCCCTGTGATGCTGCTCCAGTCACCGGCCATAGAACCCCGTCTCTGTCACGACCTCCGCGCATAGTTGAACCTCGACTAACCTCACCGGGTACCGAACCCGAACCAACTCCAGACGCTACAGTCTATCATGTTCCATGCTTGTCGGCTATCTGAGAAGGCTACCTGCAAAACCTCTCCAAATGCACGTCATGTCCACGTGCCCGACACTCCTTCGGAGGCTATCGAACTACACCCGAACATGTCCCGGTTGTCCACACTGGAAGAAAATCACCAAAGAACTACCACGAGGTGGTCTAGCTGAATCCCTAGTCTGACTACCCTGTTGGAACTCATCCCGCCCTCGCTTAGTGCTGTCTGAACCATCACCTGAAGCTGTCGTCCTGCCCAAGTGAGATTTCTCTCTTTCGTTGCCCTCGGCTATGAGCGCCTAATTAACCACTTCAGAGAAAGAACCCAGCCTGAAGATGTTCATCTGGACCCGAATGGTGTGTCTTAAGCCATCCTCAAATCACCCCACCCTGTCTGCATCGTCGCTCACCATACCAAGTGCAAAGCGAGACAGCACTATAAAGGAAGTTGTTTAGTCCATGACAGACATATCTCCCTACTGAAGACTCAAGACCTCCCGAGCTCTCTCTTCCCTCAGTGTCTCTGGGTAGAAGTGCTCAAAGAACTTGTCCTCAAAATCCTTCCAAGCCAGTCCCTCATGCCTATGAGCCTGAACCTATACGTCCCACCAACGCTTCGCTGGTCCTCTCAGCATGTACGTCTCCATCTTGACCCTCCTCCCTGGAGGCATCTCGAGCTACTCGAAAATCATCTGCATACTCTCTATCCAGTTCTCAGCCGCTTGAGGACCACCCTCACCTTGAAAAAGCGGTGGGTGTTGCGATTGGAACTCCCGTGTCAGATACACCATAGAAGGCTTTGTACCCTGCGTGCCTCTGTCAATACCCTGAAAGACACATGTCAGGCTAGCTCAGAGCTTCTCGTCAAGCCACGGCCCAAACGATGCCAAACCCAGCTTCTGTCCTGCCTGCACTGGATCCTGAACCTAATCCTATCCCTAAGCCTGCACCTGTGGCTCGTGCTCAGCCTGTACTGAATTCTGATCCTGATCATGCGGCATTGTATCATCTCCTGCCTGACGCTCCATCGAGTCGCAAGGAGTAACCCGCTGAATACCATAAATGGTCATACGGCTAATATATATATAATAATAATATATTCTATGCAGATAAGGAAAGCAGTAAAAGGCATCGCATAACAACTACCCTTACTCCCCCTCACCGCAACCCATGCCCACAGCATCCCGGCCTCATGGCCTCCTTACCCGCTCTCAACAGAGCCAAGTATCAATGTTACCCCGGGCCATGCCCATCCTGACAACTCACGTTGCCTCAAACTGACGACCGAGTCGCCCAATCCTGACAGTTACACTGCCTCAACCATAGTACCTGCCTACTCTCATAAGAGTCAGACCCAAATATTCCGCCACAAGAAATTCTACAAAAATAAATCATGGCATACACATTGAAACATATGAGCAATTCTATCAGGAAGTTCACCAAATTACATTTCAAAACATATAAAGCATGGAAATTGATATTTCATTCACATGGAATTATCACTTCACAAAGCATACGTGCAATTATGAAATTGAAATACCCTAAAAATGTTCCTATCAAAGCCAAGCAACCAAGCCTTGCCATACTGGGCCAAGGTCCAATTCTCCCTTACCAAACCAGGTCAAGGGTCAGATATCACAACCAATAACATCACACATCAAGTAAGCCACGGAGGTGGAAATCATATAAACATTAATTTGAGCAAAAACAGACAGTAGTTCCCACCCACGGCAATTAGGTCCATCCCTCATACCTGGGGATGCAGACACCCAAGCACAAGCTAGAAACCCAGTCCCTGTAACAAACTATCTCTAGTCTACCATATCCCAAATAGTAAAACCAGTAGAAATAAAAAGAGAAGTCTCAAACTCATTAGTAGCCAGTAAAATACTGCTACTAAATCCCTGTCAAGAACTCCTCTGATACCAATTTGTAATGACCTGAGCCCGGCCAGCCACCTGAATAGTGCCAAACGGGTCGAGTGTCACTACATTAGGCACACCACCCCGAACGCCAAAGGATGCCGACTAGCAGCAAGGGTCTGTTAGGTATAGAGGGGAGGCTATACCCTCTCAGAGGATCATAATAAGGGTACTGGTCCAATTATAACAGTGAAGATGCAGTAGAAAGAAAGACTCAGTAGACTCGAACCAGACCCGCAGAGCGGAAGCATAATCAATAGATAAACAGCGGAAGTAGTAAATATAACAACAGCAGTGAAAATAAACACAACATCATGCTGATAACATGTAACTACTACTGAATAGTAAAACATGCATCCAAAAAAGGTCATACTCAAATGAATATAAAAAGGGAACCAATGGATAACCAACATTAGCTACAACATGTAAGCATGCCGATACATAAAAGTAAACAAAAAAAATTAAACCCAACTAGGCATGACCTCATGGTCCATACCATCTCCATGCAATAACTAACGCAACCCAGTTCCTGAAGCTGGCCTCTTTCCTGCACGTAAATCCATAAAGTCTGCACGCATCCTGAAGGGCTTGTGCATGGTGTGAGACAAATCTCAGTAGGATACCACCCAATGGTGCGTACCAAATATATGTGTTTAAGAAGTCATGCATTACAAGGAAAGCAGTAAACAGTACTATGCACAAGTAAACACAAACTCCACTGGTGCTCAATAGCCACCAGGGAGTATCACCTGCTTTGGCCAACGCTGGAATCTCTGTCGTGTAACCCGGCACCACGTGCCACCTGACACCTCATGTCTTAAGTACCGACGTCCCGAAGGCACGCCCAAGAATAGTAACCAGGCACCCAGTGCCTCATGAAACCTCGTGTCTCAAGTACCGACGTCCCGAAGGCATGCCCAAGAATAGTAACCTGGCACCATGTGCCTCCTGACACCTCGTGCCTCAATTTATCCCCTAAAGGCTCCTCACCTCCCACGTGGCTTTCTATGGCAAGCACCCCCAACCAAAATACCTAACCGCAACTACGAGGGCCTCTACCCACACGAGTGGTCAAAACAACCTCATCACGGAGTATCTCTGTGTGCACAGTACTTGAAGTCCTAGGTGAGCGGTAATCACCAAAATAGTACCTAAGCCACCAAAACATCTGACACCTCATGTCCCTACGACCATGTCGCTCAAGTCTGATGGCATCGCCATCCTGGTAACCCGGGCCATGCCCAACCTGATAGTCATACTACATCAAGCCAACGTCCATTATGCCCAATCCCATGGTAAAAACCACCCATCATAACCTGGTCCAAGCCCAAACTGTGATCAGAATCACTCAAGTGTAACCGAGCCAAGCCCAACACAACCCAATGGGTCAACATATGCAATTCAGAAATTTCATATATAACATATGTAAACAGAAAACATAACCATAAAAAACAAACTAAACAGTCGAATTTCACTATGTAAGGTGTTGTCCCATACCAACACTAAGGTCTTAAATTCCTCTATCAATTTATCAGGCTTCAATTAATTAAACTAAACAGTTTATAATAATATAACTCAATTTAAACCATTTTGGCATCCCCCGGCCAAGATGCCCCGATGGGAAATGGCCCCTCACCTGTACCCGCTCATGAAAACTGGTAATAGGGCCTACCCAAAGGCATCTCATAGGTCCAACAAGAAATTCAATATGAAACAGCAGATAAAATGGGTCCCGCTCAAAATACCAGAAAACGTGTCGAAGGTCATGTCACCCAAACAACCACGAAAACACAAAATGAAGTATGCACCACCTACCTGAGACTCGTACGATGCTACTCCTCCGGTAATAGCCTTCAATTCAGTCTAAAATTCAGTAAATCTACAAAAGATTCAATGTCGTTCAAACACCTATTACACGTTCTAGAACAAAAATCAAACAAAACGGACAAAGAGGAATCGAGACCTTACCGAGGGGGTTCCGAAGCACTAATCAGAGCTCGAAACAGGTCTCAGATGGCGATCCAGGGAAGGATTGAAGTCCTGGCTGGCTTGGTTCGCGAATCCGGGAAGAGGGTATGAGGTTCTGCCTCTATATGAGGATACTTCCCATTTTAAATGAAAAAAAGAAAGTACACGGCATGTACTTTAGGACTACACACCGTGTATATTTCATTTAACTGTTCATAATATGGCAGGATTCCGCCGACTTACTTTCTGAACCTGCCAACATGAGTACACGATGAGTACCTATGGGTACACGGCGTGTACCAAGTTTCTCTTCTCTTCCTCGCCGACTTACCCACACGCCATGTATATCCCTCATACACAGCTAGACTACACAGCGTGTCCAAGGGGAACACGGCGTGTATCTGGTACTACCCAGAAAATGGCCTACACGCCATGTATGGCCACCATACGATTGGGGATACACGCCGTGTAGTAAGAAATTTTTACACGGTCATCACACGGCATGTACTCGGCGAGCACACGGCCGGAACTCGCTTAACATATACACGGCATCTACTTAATGTACACAGTGTTTAGTCTAGAAATTTCTAGAAACTTCCCGTTTTCTCCAGTTTCCTCAGAAACCAGTCAAAAATTCAAACAGGGTTGGAATTTTGACCCGTTCCAAAAACTCGGGTTCTTACAACTTATAATTTTCATGAAAACATTTTATATCTAAATTATATATCTTTACATATACTTTTAAATGGTATTATAATATTAATAATTAATATTATGGATATTGATTTAATAAATGATTCATAGACATTTAATAATTAATTATAAACATTTTATAACTAATTAATTTATAATCAATTTATAAATTAAATAAATATCCTAAAATAATTTTTCTATAGTTTATAAACATTTCATAAATTATATAACTCGATATTAATTAAAAAATTAAAAAATTAAAAGTTTCATAAATATTGTATTTAAGGATATATTTATATCATAATCTTCGGTTTATCCTTACACCTATAATGTTTTTAATAATTGTAGGATTACTATGTATAATATATTATCCTCATAATCTATCATTTTCAATGATATCCACATATCGTAAGTCGTAAATTACCTATCATAATAGGTGATATCCGTGGTATCACTTAAGCGATACAACCCTCTATTTTTCAGTCTTCAATCGGTGCCATCATCAACTATGATCAAATATATCATATGCTATGATATGTTGAAAAAATAATGATTGCACTATGTTTCTATAAATGATATATTATATCCTAGGTTGTTATCTTATCGCTTATTATAATATCGCATACCTTAAAATAAGTCACAGTTCAAAATCATATATTGATTCTTATGATGGGAAATATAATATCATTTAGATATAAATTATCTTCATTTTAAGCCTAGTTTCATGAATCAAGAAGAATGAAAAATATATGATAACATTGTTATGTTTATTAGGATCAAAAAAAACTTGTTCAATGTAGTGGAAGACATTAGAAACCCCATTCCTAAGATCACCATGATATACAAAACTAAAATCATGCATATATATAAAATAAAGAATACATAATTATACCTTACACCAATGTTGATCACAATAATGATATATAGTCATAATGGTATGTGAAGATCACTAATGAACAACCAAAGGAATATTCCCCTTACGGTGTATCCCTGAGTTGAACTAAATCACCTGATAGTTTTTCCAGGACCTTCCTCACAACCATGGTATACTAGTACCTCAGGTGGAAAATGATGGAGAAAGTGAGAGATTTGGTAGGGACCATGGGGACACTTACGAGTGTTTATGGATTTACTTATATGATTATTAACATATGAGTAATTTCTCATTTATTCATAAATTTATCATATAAATTCATTATTGATTCCCCTTATGTTAAATTGTATGAAATGTTTGATTGATGACAGTCGTTGGTGGAAGATACTTAAACATTAACAACTTAATGTTCAACTTACATTACCAATGACAGAACCCATGTAAATCATAAATTATGATTAGCACAATGTTATAATGAAATTATATGTATAGGCAGTGACATGATTTCTATAAATCATACCTTATGATATATACCCAAACCAATGACATATGAAATGCCTTGGTTCTTGCATGTCATACCATACAACATTCCCATATCATCACTTATGATATGGCCAATATATGTCATATATATATATATATTGATTTAGGTCATATCTCTACCATATAATAACTCATACAATTATGCATATTTATACAATTCTAAAAATGTATTCATTAACACGATTAAAATATTTCAACTATCTTTCTATATTAATTACCAATTGTGCATGTTTATATGATTATACAATGTTTATTTTAAATTATCCACATTTTAATTGGAAATAATAACATTTTAATTTTAATATTTTAATAGTTATTTTGTGAACATATTTAATATCTTATTATTTTCTTCTCAACATTCATATTCAAAAAACATTTACTACCTTCATGTGATGAAACTTTTATTATTTATTTCAAATTCATATATTTTCATTTATTCATTATTTTGAAAACTATTATTAGATATATTCAAGAATATCAAGTTATAGAAAATTTAAGAAATAATAATATGAGATTAAAACTTTTACTAAATTCTTAAAATTTATTATATATTTTTTATATCATATATACATGGTTCATATTTTACCTTAAAAAATTCATATCATCAATTTTAAAATTTTCAGTGGTGTTAGAGTGAATGGTACTATATAAGATGAATTTTCTATATAAATTACTTATTTATAAAAGATACATCATACTCATACATGATTTTTTTATTTCAACTCATGCAAGAAAAATGACTAAATAGTAAGCCATTATTCCAATGAAAATTTCATTTCTTTACCCTAACTTAATTACCCATTTCACTTGCTCTTACAAGTTTTTTTTATTACCTTGCACAAAAATTTTGTTATTATGAATACCATCTTGAATAAAACAAAACTAATGTTCAATCCAAATATTTCTATAGAAGATACATTCATGAGTAGGTGATATTTTTACAATAATTTTTTAACTCCATTTTGAATTTCAAAAATAAACACTTATCAATTTACAAACACATATATTATTGGAGTTTCTTCCTTATAAAAAACTACTTTTTACTTCCAATTACCCATATATTCATTCTATTCAATGTTAAAAAATATTATATCATATAATTAGTGTTCTCCTGTATAACATTAATTTGATAATGTTCTTATAATACCTTTTGCATTGAAAGTTCATATTAGTTCCCCAATATAATGAGAACCTTAAAGTTATATAAAAATATTCTTACATGTATTTTTATAGTCAAATAAAATCATCTTGCTAGAAACAAATAGTAATTCAATGGTAGAGGTCTCATAATACATTGATATTTCTTCTCATGATGTCACCCTCCGTAATATTCAAGTGATGAGGTTATGAGAATATACCCACCCATAGTAATTCTACATGTTATATGTGTCATTGGATATTCCTATTTTTGGATGTGTACATTGGTCCCTACCCCATCCACTCATAATTTTATTAAATATCGAGTGTAAGAAGTAACAAAGCAACAAAGAAACATGAAAAAGAAATCTACAGAGGCCTAAAATAGTGCATCCCAAGAGCATCCCCTCTTGATATATTATCCCCATCCATAGAAAAAGAACGTAAATCAGAAGAAAGGATGTTGATAGTACCAATGGTCTCCATAGAAGAAATATGATCAGAACTTTGTTCCTCTCCCTCCAGGTGTGAAAAAATTATGTGGATTCACTAATGTAACTTATGAATCTTCTCATGACATATAATATGGACTAGGGAGTGGTGGTGGTGTTGAGAATAGATCCATGGGTAATGATAGAATTCATTTCCATAGTTGCTAACACAATGTTCCTTCATCTACATAATTGAAGACCGGTGAGAAGGGTCATTTCCTTATCCAGCAAGAAGTGTCCAGTACCAAAGTGAGCAGATAAAGAAAGTAAAATCCATCCTCATGAATACCATACCACAAAACCACCCTTAATATCATTTAAGAAACATGAACCATCATTATTTATCTTGAAACTAGAGGGTTGCGATGTCCAGAAAATCCAGTGACTAGGATTATCCAAGGAAGCAGTAGTGGTTCCCACCTGGAGCTGTTTGAGTAAAGGAGCCTTAAATGATTTTTTAACAAGATGCACTATATCAATCAAAATATTCTTAAACTTTATGACTATAGATATCCTTGAATAAGAAACTCCCTCATGTTTGGACTTATTTTTTGCATTCCAAATACACCAACACCTTGCTGCTAAGATCAAGCTTTGAGATTTCCTTTCTAATCATGGTTCCCCCACACCATGAAACCATATCTCGAGGAAAGGGGAATCCATTAACTCCATTAAGAAAATACTAGTAAAATTTACAAAGGATTTACACACATCTCTATCCCATTGACTGGTGAAAAATAGATGATATGTGCTCTCCTCTTTGTATTCCCTATAGCACAGACACCTAGAGACCAGTTTAATACATATCATGCATTTTACACTTAGTTTTATTATCATAAATCGTGATGATATATACTCACAATTAATTAGGGTACATTGGGTGTGTTAAAAGTGATATAGAATTAATGAATAAGTAAATAAAGTATCTGTCTCTTCTATGTTAATATAAATAAATATTTTTTTCCCTTTGATTGGAATAGAAATGCCTAATTAAATTACATTTACATGGTGGTTTTATTGGTAAATGTATTTCAGAATAGTCAAATAATGGTATATCAAGAATAAAAGTTGATGAAACTAATAATTAAACTTTTTTGATGAGATATTGTGAAAAATATATTATATTACATAATGAGTGTTTATATGTGGTTATCTTATTGACAACATTAGCATCTTTCACTATGGGTTCCTTGACATGTTTTTAAACACTGATCTTGTACCTTTAGGTGAGTTATCTTAATTCCACTTGGAAAGAGTCCTAGAGGGTTACACGTTTGGTGTGTCCAGAATCTCAATTAAATTCTAAATGAATTTAATATTTGAATATATAGTATTCTCAAGTTTCTAGGAATAATAAGTATTCTGGTTATATTGATTGTATATTTATTTATTTAATGAATAATAAAGTGATATTTATTTATTCAAATTGTTATTAATTATACATGTTTTGATAAATTTTAAGAAGGAATGATAGATCGGGTTAAGGGCTCGGTGGGAATGATATATTTAACATCATTTAAATAAACATTTATTTATTTATCTTATGAAATGATATTAAATCCATCCGTGTTTTTTGTACACAACAAGGAATTATTATTATTATTATTATTATTATTATTATTATTATTATTATTATTACTATTATTATTATTATTATTATTATTATTATTCAATTTGAATTTTTATGAGGATTAAGAGATTGGATAAGGGACTATGTGAAATAACCAATTCTCTAACCTAGCTATATAAAACCAATTATGAGATTTCTAAAATATGATGATTGTTGAACACAATAAATCCTCTCTAGGGAAATCTTTCAATCCTTTATAAAACTTTCTCTAGAATTATCTCAAGAATTTAAATTATCGATGATCATCATCCCTCTTAAAAACGTGAGAGAAATAAAAGAATACTTAATGCTTGGAAGGTATTATTGTTTTGATCAATGTGAATGACACAATATAATAGTTCTTTGGTTATATCATGTAAATATTAATTCTTGATGTTCTGAGGTTCATAGAACACATGTGGATTACTGTTAGAGGGATTCTATCCTTGGATATTTGGTCACCACAACGGTATGATAAGAGTGTCCAATTGATTCATCAATGAATAAAGAATTCCAAGATAAGAGGTAATTCTTATTAATATATTAATTTTAAAATATATGTGAAAGATATAATATCATAGATCTTGGGATTGTTATTCATTATGTTTTTTGAAGAAAAACCAATGAAAACACTTATTGGGCATAATAATGACCACTTATACTATGCCATAGAATCTTCAAGTGGTATCAAAGTGAACATATATTAATTTTTAATTATTTATTATTCATTGATCTAATTACACACTTTTTTAGTTTTTAATTTCTAGTTTATGATTTATTTAATTTGAAAGTTGATATAGTGAGATCATTTTGTTTTATATGATGAAGAACAATATAAGAAATAATGAAGAATGATCGAAGATCCCATCTAGAAGTGTAAACTATTATAGCCATATAACATGGGATTAAATGATATGTAACTGAAAAATACACATTGTGTACCCAAATTCACCACATTAGGATGAGCCTCGAAAATCATGGAAAACCATGTAGAGAATCTTACACATAATCATTACACACTACATGTTGATCAGGACATATGACACATGGATTGATGGGTTTCACAGAGTGTATCTAGAATACATTATATGTAATGTGAATAGTTTAATCCTATTTGAAATGTTGAATCCATGTGGTTAATAGACACAAAATGTGTCAATTACATGTCGTGTGTTCACCACCATCCACAAAACATGGGACAGATGAGATTACATGGCATGTAGTTAGAGTACACATCGTTCAAATCATAAATGTTCATGTGGATTACACATTAAGTTTCTAGGAATGTTTTTCATATGACTATATAATGAGATACACATCATATAGAAGGTTATACACACCATGAAACTCGTGTCTATTTACATGGAGTACACATCAGGCTAGGATATACACCGCATAAAATTAATTATATGGAATGGAAAATAATTATAGAATTAAACCAAACTACACAGATTCTATCTGAAATACATATCACGTGAAATGGTTTTATATAGTATTAAATACTTAATTGATTTATACATAATTTCATAATTTCATGTTGTGTGTTGTCATTATGCACATTATGTACTTAATGGGAATTAAAAGTGATACACTTTGTGTACATTAATGCATGTTTTTTGCCAAAAATTTTCATATGACTACTCAACATGAGTCATATAACTACATGTTGTGTAATATCACAACACACCGTATAAAATGCATGTCATGTAATTATATGGTATATGATAAGGAACATACATGATGTTGGGTAGTTCTGAAGGGTACATGTCGTGTTACCTTCAGTGCACATCATGTACTTAAGTAATTTTAAATTAAATTTATTTATTAAATATATTTAAAAATTAAAAAATAATAGATATTTCTTGAACTTTCTGAATGGAAAATTAAGTTTAATTAATTAATTAATTAATAAGATAATTAATTTATTAATTAGATCAATTTATATTACTAAAGATCGTATTAAAATGAATTATATCTAGTTTATTTAAATATTAAATTGTTTTATGTGTGGGTGATCATGTTATTGACTGACCTATGTATGTATTGTATTTATTTTAATTTAATTATTATTTCATGGTTTTTTGTAATAATTATTATTATATTAAAATGATGATTTTTGAATCATATCATTTTATTTTGTATGGGATTATGTGTCCACAATTTATTTTATATAACCTCAATCCACTAGTTCCCCTCACCTGTGTGTGAATAATAATATGTAAAGGATGGATCTCCCAAACAAGTATAGGCGGTTCAAGTTTGTGGATGAAGAGAAAGAAACCATGTAGATACATAAGTAAACATATGGAATACTGAAACTCGAACCAAGAATGGTTCCAATAGTTATTCTCCTAAGTTCAAGGGTTAATTTATCATCCACTTGATAAACCAACCATTATAAAATATCATAATCATTCCACATATATTTATTTTATTTTTTTCCATTGCATGGTTATTTATTTATGTTTATTAGACTCTTAATTATGATCGCTTAAAATAAATAGATTAACAATCATGAAAGATGGAATAAAATAAATAGATTATGAAAAAGTAATTTTATCAAAACATGTTTAATCACATATAAAAAATCCATATAATATTAAAAAACATTTAAAATCATAAAATAAATAATATTTATGCATAAAGATAAAAAAACATTCAAATAAAATATTGTGTCATTTATCACCCTCCATTACTTAATTTAGGTTGAAACCATAGATCGAAGTGTTGGTGTGGCCCTTATCAGGACACTTCCATTTATTAGGTAGTTTTAATGAAATTTTTGGATTGACTTAAACAAGTTGAAATCAAGAGGATAATACCTTTCTAGCCTTTGTGTAACTTGGAGGAAATTATTGAGTAAATCATTTATTGTTTTTAGATGAGTACACTGAGACTCTATAGGGGTGTAAATTTAATTATTTGAAAATTCCTTCACTTAGAAATCCACCCTTGATTAGATATAACTGACTTCTGACCTTTTATTTAACACAAGAAGTAGTGGAAAATAAAAGAATAAAGAAAATAATTGTACATAGAGATTTATAGTGTTTTGGGGAATATAAATAACATATTTCATTCCACCAACACTCTTATCTACGATTTTGGTGATTTTTAATAAAACATTAGTTTTTTTAGGGAATCTAGTTCTTTTTCTAGGTACTGCACGACTAATTCTAAGTAGTCAACACTTAGTACAATTTCATATGAGTTTTAAACTGGGCCCCATCAAGGATTTACAAGAAAAAACCTTTAGGTTATTTTACTAGGAACACTTATAATGAAATATATGATAAAAAGAGTTCACATATGCATCTTATAGTTCTAACATACAACTGAAAAAATGAATAAATCTCCTGGATATATAATAGAAATATAATACATCTCAAGGAGTGTATTATGAAATAACAATAAGGATAATTGATATGTCACGATTTTATATAGACAAACTTATTTTTATTGTGTAAAATAGAGTAGAACACTAGATATTTTTTAGAGAGAGTTTTTCTTAGAATATTTCAAACACTTTTGTTCACCTTAGTATATTTCATTTTAACTATCCAAAACATTTTTTAAAATTCATGTGAAAAACATTTCTTTTGATTGCTCAACACTGCTCTATAAAATATGTGTATCTAAATTTAAACATAGAAGTTGATTTCTCATAAAATACCTCAGTAACAATACATACCAATAAATTATCCTTGTACTTGTTTACTTTCTCAATACTTGATTATTATTATAATAATGTTTACCATAATGTGGTAATTAATCATTTAAATATTTAATAGTAGCATGAAAATCTTACTCAAGTGCCTCAAAGGTAATAAATATAGGTTGGAGAACAACATAAAAGATTGCAGATTACCATGTAGTTGTTCTTAATATTTGAGTTCACATATCTGATTTGATTCATATAAATGTATTATCTATGTATCTTAATTAACATAGGACTTCTTCACATAATTGATTTTCCTCTTGTAACCAATTTTTTACACATAGATGAATATCACCACAAATTCAAATTGACTCACATAGCCTTTTTACTCATGTAGTCAAAACTAAATTTATTATTTGAAACCATCTATCCAATTTCACCACCTATTGGATTAAATATCCAATTAATACCTGTAACCAATTTACATAGACATTTGATATAAATTTTTGTTTGATCTACATAGCTGATTGTGAAAAAGGGATTATATTACACATTGAGAATTTGTAGGATATTATTTTCATTTTGATATTAAATTTTTTTCATAAGCGTGTCTTGAAGTGATTCTAGATACTAATCTTGGAATTTATGCGGGTTATTCTAATACCACTTAGAAAGAGTCATAGAGGATGAAATAATAAGTGTATTAAGAACTTTAGTTAAATTCTATATAAAGTTAATATCAGAATAAATATTATTCTTAATTTATGAGGAATAATAATTATTCAGGTTCTGTTGATCGCATATTTATTTTTTTAAAGAATAATGATGTGATATTTATTTATTTAAATAAGTGTTCGTTATTCAAGGTTATATAAATTGTGAGTAAGATTAATGGGATGAGTTAAGGGTCTCATGGGAATTATATCTTTAATATCATTTAAATAAATATTTAATTATTTATTTTTAGAAATGATATTAAATTTATCTGCGTGTTTTTTACACATCAAACAAATAATAATATTATTATTATTCGATGTGGGGTTTTCCAAGGATTAATATATCCTCAATGGACCTATGTGAAATAACCAATTCTATAACCTAACTATATAAACCTAATTATTTCATTTCTAAAATATGGTGATTATTATGCACAATAAATCCTATATGGAAAATTCTCTCAATCTTAGATAGAACATCTTCTATAATTCTCTCAAGAATAGGGAGCATCAATCCTCTTCCTCCCTCTCAAGAATGTAAGAGAACTATAATAAACCTTCAATAATATAAGTAATTATTATTACAATCAATAGGAATGACACAAGGTGATTAGTCTTCATTAATAAAATTCAAAGATCCATATGAAACATTTTCAAGTTTGTATAACATGTGTGGATTAATTCTAGATAGATTGTATCATTCGATCCTTCATCATAATATTGGTATGTAATACTGGTTTAAAATCCTCGTTTGGAGTCCACTCCATAGTGCTCCGGCCCAAGGTGCTATGTGACCTCTGTCTTGGATCCCTATATACTAGAGTAATATGACTAGTGGAGAGGGCCTATTCCATACAATGGAGAGACAATTCCTTCAATTCAGAGTCAAACACACAGTGTAAATAACCAAACAATATATATAGTAAAAATTAATGTATACATAACCAAATAAACATGATGTTGTGAAAAAAAATTCATATGGAAGCATATATTAATACATCAACAAATATCCCTTTGGCCTGATAAAATATACATAATAAATTGAAAAAAAATATTGGAGGACCTACCTCCATCCCTATACCTCATCAACATTTTCTCTAATATCTTTCCAATCTACTCTATCCCAATCCCCTGCACAACATTTACTCAGCCTATAAACATACATAAGGTCTATACTCCCACTAGAGTTCCCATGCAGGGTGTGAGAAATACATCTTGGTAAGGTTTCAACATACTCCCATAGTATACATCATCTTATAGGTGTATTCAAAAAGAAAAATAAACATCTCACACAAATGAATTATATGTCATGTAATAACCAGGACACCACGACTCCACGCACATTGAGTCATTGTGTGCTAACTAGGGAACCATGACACTTAATCATATCTACTACAATACCATATCATAATTACATCATATCCTCATGATAATGAAACAATAACCCATAATTTACCTAATAGTTTGGGTATAATATCACACCAAGCCTCGACCACTACCTGAAAGTATGGGGTAGGGTCCTATGCCCAAGTTATGGACTCATCTTCTTGCTCAAGGTGATATTTCCAACACCTTCTCACTCAAGGTGAGGCCATATATATCTCATCCACTAAATTATATATCAAGGTAGAGTATTCCATCCATATATCACATCACATCACATCTCAACCATTCCCTCTCAATCAAGGAGGTCAACATTAAACCCACCACAATCTCAGTTATGATAGGGTCACAACTTGACCACTTTTGGTCATCAATTGATATTTCTCATGTTTACCCTTACTGATCATTTGAGATCACCCTTTATTATGTTTCTATTTCCCTAATATATGCAGAAAGGAATTAAATAGGATATGCCTAAGAATGGTATTATGTGTAAAGAACTTGTGGGAGAGGTTTATGATTATTATAAAATAAGTCAATTATGTATCTAGTCTCCAAAGACAATAAACCTTTATGGTGATGGGTTATGTATTATTAAGATATGTAATGGATAATTGTCTAAAATTGTGGTATATGAATTTATTTTATACTTGGGTTCCTCACACATGGTGTGAAATAAATTCATAATGTGCATTTAACCACATCATTTCTAAACCATGTAGGACTACATGACTTGTGCATCATCTATAGAGCATGCAGTCCCTAAATCCACATTCCAACTTGTTCTTGTCAAAACGTGAAATGTAATGATGCCTCATATCCACCACAAAAAATAGTTAATTCCACATCTATGTCATAGTGTAGTGAATATTTTGGTAATCAAATAATGTAAAAATTACCTTCTTTTATATTATTATTTAATATTGCAAAGTGAAATCACAACTACACTTTGATCATTACCTGACACATGGTATATCTTCATTGAAATAAATTTCTTTGAGTGGTATATTAATTTACAAACAACACTACTACTTGAAAATTTTTTATATGTATTGGAATACTCTATACCAAATCATTCCTCCCATTGAGTGAGAAAAGACGAAAATAAATCCCACCAGTGAATCATATAATATGCTTCTTATGTATATTGCATCATGAAATCATCTATTCCCAAGATCTAATGATATATTAAAAGGAAATGGATGCTTATAACATGAAAACTCATCTCCTTGAAATTGAAAAGAGATAGAGAGTCTTGAGATGATTGACAATTTCACTGCACTAAACCATTTTAAACTATAAAAGTCTGACTTATCTAGTGATCATGCCTTTATAATGCTGAAGTATGTTGATCAGCTAACAAATTTAGGATTTTATATAGATAATAAATTATCAATTAATATTATATTATCAACCTTTCCTTCCAAATTCTCCAAATTCATCAACAATTATAGGATAAACTCCTCAAATGATCTAATTAGGAATCTTTTAACAGTGCTTCACCAAGAATATAAGGATTGGAAGAAACTAGTTTATTCATCCTTTATGGTGAAAAAAATTAAAGACAACTCTAAAAATCCCATGACTAAGTCAAGGTCAATGGTACCCTTATAAAATCCTCTTAAGAAACAAAATATTCATGGGGATAGTAATGAGTATGAGGTTATTTTATTATCATTTGATAAGAAAGAAAATTGTAAGAAAAATGTAATGAATTAAATAAGAGGTAATCAATTACATCTTCTTTAGGTATATTCAATATTATAATTAACAATTATATCTTACTCATTATATATTAAATACAATATGTTTATGTATATGTGTGAAAACATAGGTTTCAATAAACTATAGAGAGATAAATAGAAATTTGGTGTATTCTTAAATATAATGGATAAGTGTGATTCATATATCAGTATAAATAAGTGAAAAATGTCTTGATTTCATGATAGATTAAATTTAAAATATTATTTTGGGTTGATTATTATCAAAAAAAATATATGTATAATTTAACATAACTAGACATTATTTCATAAAGGTAATAGATGTTGTTATGGTACATAATAATCAACTAGTAGTTCTGTAATTCTTGAATCAAAGATAGTCTAAATCAAGAATCAATTATGAATATAATTATAAGACTTAAAATACCTCAATATTAAAAGATAATATATGTCAAGTAAAACTAATTGTATTTAAAAATATAATATCCAAAAGGGTATTATATTCTCATTTTAAGTTAATATACTAGGTATAATGACCAATTCACTATCAAGTTTTTGATAAAGAAACCTTTATAAATAAAGCTACTCCACATGGATTCTTGAGTCATATTAGCAATTCCATGAACATTTTAGTTAAAAGGTAAGTTCATATAAATCATGAGATTCCTTTAAGAACTTTTTGTAATTCTCAATGAATAATTGAATACACTTGGTAAAGGATACATGATCTTCTCAGTTGACTTTTTAGAGTGTATCACAACCAAGTATTCATTGATCATTAATATGTGGAGTAAAGGTAATCCCAAACTCACATTGCCTTAAAAATCAAAGTTTTGATGGTAGTAATAGGTGATTTATGAGATGTCTTATATATATTTTAAATATTCCAAAAATTTATTCCAAGACATGTTTTTCAAAGAGAAAAAATATTACTAATTGTGTTCCAATTATATTGACTAATGGATATAATATAAATATGATAAGGAATTCATTAGGTATAGATTATAGTGTTTGATGAGAACCATTTTTTAAAATAAATATTTAGGAGAAAATAATCATCAAAGAAAACACTAAATGAAACTACGTTGATTATACTATATACATCATGGATATTAATATTCCTTATTAGTCCAAACTACCTATATTTCATATGGAAACACATTTTAAGATAGTGGGAAAAATCTAAACTTCTATGAATTCTAGGATCTGGATGCATATCATTTTGTATAGGAATATAAACTTCACTAAGATTAGTGGGAGTAGTTTTTTCAAGAGACATATATTTTGTAAGAAGATAAAACAAAAAGGTGGTTTTATATTCAGCGAGACTGATAAAATATTATTCAACATGAATAATGAATCCTTTAAAGAAGTAATCAATGCAAACCTAATAATATCACAGTGAGTCAAAGATAATATGAAATACAAACTTATAACATCATATAGTTTTTTTAACTACAATAATTGAGTATATGAAAGCTTATGATACAGCTTAAGAAGCAATTTTAAGAAATATTTTTTTAATTTTGGGTTATACAAGTATAATAGGAGTATTATAATTTTATGATAATATTTGACTATGGAATTATCTAAGATGTCATAATTATGAAAAGGGAAAAAGTTTATACTTGGGTATATCACTACTTTAGGGATTTTCTCATGAAATTGAGGTCATAGTGTAGAGAGTTACAATAACTACATATTATTGAACCAACCCTAATTCCACCGAGGAAGAGGCCTGGAGGGTCACACACTTAGTGTATCCTTTGATATAAATTAAATAATATTTTTATTTAATTATTAGAATAAATATTTTTCTTATCAAGGAGTAATATTTATTTTTTATTTATTGATCACATATATTCATTCACTAAATTTTTATGTAAGTTTAATATTAAATAAATATTTATTTGAAGGACCAATGATATAATATTTATTTATTTATTTATTGATCAATTGAATAAAATTTATTTTATTTTTATTTGAGGCTTCATGAATACCAAGGAATGTGGTCAAGATGATTTATTCTCCCAAGAATGGAAATGATTTATTAAATATCATTTAAATAAATATTAACTTATTTATTGATGTTTACATTATCAATGAGTAATTTTTTGCATCGATGAAATAATAATATTATCATTATTATTTAGACATGAGGTTTTATAAGGATTTAGATATTAGTTAATGGCCTATATGAAATTACTAATTCTATAACCTACCTATATTTATACCTAATTATATCATTTCTAACATGCATGGTTGTGTAAAAAAAATTATGCATGGATAATTCTTTAACAATAAACTTATCTAAGTTTTTTCTTTCATGAACTTGAGGATTCCACCACCACTTACTCCTTTCTTAAAAAATGAGAGACAAAATAAATGATACTCAAACTTTCATTAGATTTCAGGAACATAGTATGTTCATTTAGAACTTGAAGAATTGTGTTGTGATCATCATATACAACAAGAGATAATTAGTACCTCTACACTAACACCTAGAGATTCGTTAGTGGCATTATTAGATCAAGGAGCATGTGTAGATCATAATTAAAGGGATTTTACTCTTGAATCCTCATAGTGTAATGATAGTGTAACTCAAATTATGTTTCAAATGATTAACATATTCATTAAGGAAAGAAACCAAAAAAGGTATATTTTTTGTATTTAATTAATTATAATTTTAATGTAAAAATATCCTCTCTTTTAGGTCCTAACATAATATATCATGATCATTTCGGTTTATTAATTGTTTATGAAAATATTTTTCATGTAAATTATGAATAATTAATTTATTCTAAAAAAATACAAGTTGGAAATTTTCCCCAAGAGACACTTTCACTACATTCAAAACCTTTAAGTGGTATCAGAGTGACCACATTTAAATTCAAGATTATTTAATTTGTTGATCATTATACTCATTTATTGTTAGTATTTAATTTCTATTTTATTTATTATTATTATTAAATTTGATTTTTATTCTTCATTCACCTTCATTTTATAGTAACCCAAGCCTTTTACACATATCATTACATGATTTTAAACATAAACATCTATTAATTACAAACCGATGATTGAAAAGGCCTAGTGTCTTTGGAAAACTAGGTATAAAAACAACTAAAATAAAACTTCCTTATTTTAATATTCACAATGAGCTCCTAAATCCATTAGAGGTCCAGAAACTGCATAGGATAACCAGGTAAATACATGAAATAAAGGTATGATCAAAAAAATACTAGTAAAAAAATAAATATGATAAGGAAGTATAAAATGTGAGTCACGGGCATACATGGTATCATAAAAGAGGAGAAACATGAGTGATCACAAGTATGAATAACATAAATAAAATTGTATCATAAGATCATAACATTATAGGAAATTGGGAGAAACATATAACATGACATAAACATGATTCAAGGATAACTTCCTAGACAATATCACAAGGTGGGAGAAGTCCCATAATGTATTAGGTTAACTCTCTAATACCATACATGATGCCTCGTGAGACTAAAAAAATACCCAATGCATTAGAGTACTATCTGAGAATACCCATCATAACATGTTCATGATTTATGTGTTACTCTTAAATGAAAACATTCATAATGCATAAACTTAATAATTACCCATGGAAATAAAATGGGTTTTATAATATTGTATTATATCATAATCAAAAGAAATTTCATAATGTAGGAATTTGAGAGATAAAATTAAGGAATATATTACCCCATAAAAGGAATATATAATAATCTATTTATATATGTGACAGGCATATATATAGAATTTATAATCAATCTATAACATCAATGGATATTTTTGTTGATGGATATGAAAATATTGAAAAAATTCTTGAGGATAATAACCTTTCCAAATTGAAAACCACTTTTGAAATAATAATAGTACACAAAATATTATGGAAACCATGTTCATTTAAAACAAACTTGGAATATTATAAATTAATATTTGAAGAAAATAATTTTCATGGCATAAGGTAATTTCTCACATGTCGTATAAGTTAAAAAAACATTCTTTTCACACATGGGTAAAAAATAAAAAAGTACCTCATTCAGAAAAATATAAGAAGATTATTTTAAAAAAATTAAAAAGGTAAATATGGGTAAAAATTAATTTAAAAAAGAATAGAATAATATTAAATCATTCTAGAAAACATTTAGCTAGAATATAAAGTGTTTTTAATCAAATATATAAATAAAGTTGATTTTACTTAAAAAACATTTTCTCACTCATTTTACCAAGGAAAATGGTGATATTAATTAAAAAGTTCATTAATACCTAGAGGGTAATAAAATTAAATTGTTTTATTAGATAATGATCAAATAATTTCCTTCAATGTAAATTCAATCATAAAAAATCCGTATTAAAATAAGATTATGAAATAAACCCTCACCACATTGGTAATTTTTGAATCATAACCCCTATGAATGAAGTAAATTAATTATAACTTAAAATAATATGAATTATAAATTAATAATAATAAAAATAATTAAATGGTTAGTATATAAAAAATATAAAATAAATTTGGTTCATAAAATAACATGTGTCTCAAAGAATGAAGTTTTGAGATGAAACCCTTACCTCAAGCTCGAATCATCATGTGTGTTCCTTATATTCATGAATAATAAACATATGTTAATTATTTAATTGATTAATAACCTTTTTTAAGTTTATTATTCATTTTATTTTATTTTCTACCATTTAATATTCAATTACTTAACCAATTAATCTCACATCAGGCATTTTAACTATAAACGGCTTATATGTTAATAATCACTTTGGTGATTTGAATACAGTCAAAGAGATTATTATTTAGTCATATATATAATGTTCTTAATTAAATATTTATCATTTTTATACATAAATTATATTTTTAAACCAACCATGAAATATGGTTATGAAAAATGAACTATGTTACATTCATGGACACGGTGGATCGTACATATGCATGAGTAAAATTTCCCTTTTTTGACGATCATGATTGAAATAAGGTAAGTGTTATTTTATCCTTAAATAATTATAATAATATAAAAAATATAATATTATTTCTTTAAATAAATTTATATATACCATCCATGTGATGCGGTAATAAAAACCAATCTCATCGCTTCATGAAGTGGTAGTCCTCCGTACACACAAACAACTTTATCATTTATTCAATGGATGGTAAGGTAAGAAAGTATTTGATACATTAATTTTAAATAATATTTAATATTTAATTATTATCATACATAAATATTTAATCAATCCATATTACCTTCCATATAAAGTGTTGAAGTAAAAAATGAATCATGCTACTTTGTGAGGTGATAGTCTGTCGTATACACGAGCGACATTATCGTATTCCCTATAGAATTTAAAGTAAGAAGGAATATGTGATATTATAATTCCATAAGTATAATTATATCATAAATATAATATATATACATTAAATACATCATTATATCAATTCGTGTGAATCTCTGATGGAAAGTGAAATATGTCGGTTTGTGAGGCGGTAGTTCATCATACACACAATCAACGATTTCATTTCACATTTGAGAGAGGAAGAGATGGTTGTAGTTAATGATCCTAAAATAAGATAATATAATTATATTTAAGAAACTTAGGTTAATATATCATAATGGTTTAATAATATTTTAAGTATATGGAAGAACAAATAAAACAAAAGTCTTTGTTAAGAACGTTACCTCTTCTTAGGACAACTTCTTTAAGTTTGCACCAAAAGTCTTTCTAGGTTTTCTTTCTGATAAAAAATGATTCTAGGATGAGTTGAGAGAATTAATAAATTTTTTTGGGAAATTATTTCCCAAAATAATGGGTTTCTGAATTGTGAATAGGAGAGGAGAGCGGGTGGTCTTTTATAAGTGGGGGAGACAACACATTTGGATTTTTTGAAAATAATTACACCTACATATTTCACAAGAAAAAAGAATCTAAAATATACTACTTTAAAACAATATAAGATATAAAGTAAAAATAATACCAAAAAATAGAAATTATATAAGTTATGGGTCATTTCTAACCTTTATCATTTTATTATAACCCCCAATAAACTTGTTTTTACAATAACAGAGGTAAATAATTTTTACTGTTTTCATTACTAATTAGGGTAAAATTTTAATTTTACCTTATCAGATAATATAAATTATTATGATTAAAAATATTAAATCTATTTTTCCAAATTCAAATCACATAAGTGGTACAATTTAATTTAAAATTAAACCCACAAACATGTCAAAAAAATAGTTTTTCATAAAATTTATTTTTCTCTAGTATAAGATGATATTATAATAACTATATGACAATTAATAATAATTAAAGTAATTTAAATTAATATTTATATATTTATAATATATAAATTTCATTTAAATAATTAATCATTATGTTTTATTTTAATTAATTAAAATGGATAAATATTATGCACTTTAAAACAGTTTTAAAAAAATCATTTTTTAGCTTAAGAATAAACTTATACTAAAATCAAGTATAAATATGATTTTAATGTAATTAATTAGATTTAATATAAAAAAATAATTATTATTATAATTTTAATTAAAATTAAAATAATATAGGTACTTTTAAATTACTTAATTCATTAAAAATAAATGATACTTTTATAAAAATCAGTATTTTCACTATTTAATGAAAATTTAATATTTTCCAAAAAATATAAACAATTTACCCTAAGTTAATATTGATATGATGATTTAAAAATTAATTCCATTTTATGAAATACATTTTTTAAAATTTTAACAAAATAATTATATTACTTTCTCATAAAAAGTGGTAAAATCATTTTTTAATGAAAAATTATTTTTGATTAATATAATGACTTTGCTTAAAATTGAGTGACAAGTAAATTATAATTTATAAATAAATTTATATTTATTAGTACCTTTATATGTATTTTATGAATTATTTAATCCTATTCATACCAGACAGTTTAATGTCTAGGTTAAAAGTATCATATTTAAATAATAATATTGTAATAATATATCGAAGTTCATTTAAACTCAGTGTTCCATGTTTAATACACTATCAAACATAGTGTTCTTTTAGAATGTTAGGGTGTTACACATATAATCAAGAAAGGGTTAAAAACATGTAGAAAAACTAAATAATCCATCCAAAGGTTCCATAGGTTATGGATAAATAATATGGGACTACATAGCGTGTAACCCCAATGTACGTGCCATGAACCAATATTCACCACACCAAGACATGGATGTAAAATTAATGGTTAGTCATGTGGTAGATATGAGGCATACTTACATTTCATGTATTTATCAGAACTAGCTTTTACATGGATTTTGGGAATACATGTTGTGTATCTAGAATACATGTTGTGTAGTCCTACATGGTTCTAAAATTGTGTGGTCAAATGCATGTCATGCATTTATTTCACACCATGTGTGTGGTGACCCAAGAATAACATGCATGAATATATTGTCATTGTAGATTATTATTCATTACATTTATTAGTAATACACACCCCGCAACAATAAATTTTTAGTTTATTTAGAGACTAGATACATAATCAACTTATTTAAGAACAATCCTCAACATATCCCACAATTTTCTCTTATATAGTACCCTTCTTAGACGCAACCTACTTAATACCTTCGTTCATACCCTAGAGAAATAAAAACATAATAAAAGGTGATCTTAGAGGCTTAGTGATTTAAAACATGGTATACATTAATCGATAGTCATAGTTGAGAATAAGATAAGTATAAGGGTATGAAAACATGGTTATAACTTACAAAAACATTCTCATTAAGTTATAGACCAAAATAATGATTCGTTGCATAAGGATTTGTGATAAAAAAATACATGAGTCATAAGTGTGAAAATTAATCATTAATCAATAATGATCCATGAGAGAATATAATTAACATAGGACATAAGTTTTTAGTAAACATATAATCATATAAAATTATTTCATTAGTCAAGTATAACTTCCAAGACTATCATAATAGAGTGAAAAGAGTCTTATAGTGGATTGGGTTCACTCTCCATTCCTATAAACATAGTGGACAGAGTCCCATAGTGGATTAGTTTCACTCCTCATTTTATTTCATATTATATCATGAGATATCAAGATTTTCTCAATGCATTGGAGATATATATAATTCTAGGAACACCCATCATATAATTAAAACAATACATATATGTGCCACAATATCTTATAAAATATTCAGCATTTCATCATAGCTTCATTAACCTATGGGAAAAAAAATAGTTTCATGAAAATATATTTAAAACATCATCATAATAATCCATATATATAATGAAAGTAGATGGAACAATAATATAATATCCTTGGTAAATAATAAAAATCATTAAATTATTTTGACATGGATAAAAAAAATACTTTTATTAAATCTTTAAAAAATATGCTTTCAAAAATAAGAAGAAATGTCCTTTTTTGTTGACTTTTAGACACCAAAAATTACTAGAAAAATTGGAATATGATTTTATTTGAAACCCATGGAAACTTGGAAAGTAATTTAAATTATTAAAAAATTACATAATAGAGGTAAAATCCATACATGCAATATATATTAAAACGCATTCTTTTTACATTTTTTTAGAAAAATTCAAAAGTGATCCGTATAAAAAAACATTTGAAAATACTCCTTTTAATAATTTTTAAATTAATTAATATGTGTTATAAAACACTTTTATTATAGAATTTTTTATAGATAAAAATTCCATAAAGAAATTCTAATAATATTTACATGGAGAAGAAAGATTCACAACCAAAAGACGATAAATAAGGTTAGATTTTCTTATAAGATTTCTTTTCAACTGATTCTTGAACCCAAGGGGGGAGTAATAATAAGGAGATATGTAAACCCTAAGAATAAATATAGGATAATAAAATATATTATGTTTAGGATATAAATATCATACAATTTCTTTAATGAAAATTGAAACATAAACAATCCTTATAAAATGTGAGAGTGTAACATAGACTCTTACCTAAAGTATCAAATTTCTATATATGTGATATAACATCCTGTATAATAAATTTATATTTATTATAAATATATACCAGGTCCATATTTATACTTATATTACTATGTATCATTCCATTATTATTTTTAATTACCCATTTATTAAAAATTATTCATTAAATTGAATATTTGGGTGTTAACTCTTCCGTTTTCCATGCAAGTTTGTGTTCAATAGTTCTAGTACTTGAAAATCGGTAATGGTTATATAATATTAATAATTTCATAAATATTATATTTATTTATAATATAAACGTTCCTAACCATCGATCTAATATGGTGAGGAAAAATGGAATACATTGCTTTGTGGAGGCGATAGTCCACACACACACAGTCGATATTTTCATTTTTCAATGGATATAAATAAAGAGAGATAAATAATAATTTTCTTTAAAATATGATTTTTTTTATAAATATAATATATATTTTTTTAATAAATTTATATAACCATACATGATAGTTGATTATGAAAATGAAATACATCAATTCATGGAGGAGGTAGTCTGAACGTATGCACAAGCAACGTTTTCATTTTTTGAACGATTGGGAGAAAGGTGAAGAATGATTATTATATTAATTTAATAAAATTTAAGTATAATTATGATACTAATGTAATTATCTTATCATGGGTAGAATATATTTTGGGTAGATATAATAATAAAGGAATATAAATGAAAAATCGGTGATTAAGAATTTTTTCATTCCTACTTAGAACAATTCCATTGGAAAATGGATTAAACATTTTAAAGGTGGTACTTTATGATAAATGGACCTATAGGAAATGGATAAAAGTGTTTTTGTTGTATTTTGAAATATTTTTATTTATATATATGCTTAATTTTTGTGGAGAAGTGGGGTTATGAAGGGATCCTTTTATAAGTGAAAGGGGTGGTACTTTTGTAAATATTCAAAACATTATATTAATGTCATTTAACTTTCAAGGGAAAGTGGATCCAAAATAGAAAAATAATGGATAGGGGTAAAAATTATTTGATCAACCTATTATATATACAATTAAGGTATAAGGTTTGATATATTTTAGTATTTTTCTACTAAATTTAACTTTTTACCATAATTTACTTTTACCATTGTAACTCAATTTCGAACCTCGATAACTTATTTTTATGAATAAAAATAAAATTATACTTATTATATAATTTTTATATGATTATTATAAATATTTAAAACCTTTATTAATATTAGATTTCTAAAATTGGTAAAAATTAATTTTAAAATAATAAATATATAATGCATAAAAACACTTTTATAAAACAAATATAACTTAGGTTCCAAAATGTGAAAAATAGGCTTTAAATTTAAACTTAATATTTTTAAATATATAATATTAATTATATAATACATAATTAGGAAGTAAAAATATTTCCTAAATTTTTAATCCATGGTTATATCCTAATGATTTCATAAAAGACACGGTATTTGTAAAAACAATATTTTGTACTATTTTCTTAAAAATCAACCTTTTCATAAAAATCCCAAAAATTCACTCTATAATAATTTTGATATGATGAATCCAAAAATTAATTTAATTTTATAAAACAAAAATTATAAAATTATAAAATTTATATTTAAAATAAAAAATATATAATATATAATAAAAACAATGCTTTCAAATCAAAAAAATTCATTTACCCATGAATCATTAAATTGGAATTACTTATAGTTTCATAATTATATATTGGATGTTATTAATTTATAATTCCTTTAATTTCATCAATACATTATATTTATATCATAATAATAATAAGTGAATAATTATAATACATATTTTTATAATAAATCATTTTAGTATATTTTTATTTACTTTGAGGTTTTATTCTTATTTGTAATTTTATTAATGATTTTTCACATTATATTTTCATGATTTATTTATGTTTTCATTTAATTATAATAAGTTATAATGAGTTTATTTTTAGTTCGATGTTTTTTGTAATATAAACTATCTAACACATCGAATTTATTAATGAGAAATATATTCTAATATATTAGGGTGTTACAATGTGAAGACTTAAAGTTGAGGGACACATGCATGATGGGATCACAGGGAATTTAGTTGGTGTACATTATATGTATCCCATAAAATTCTATGTACGATATATGCCAAGTCCCTAGGTATGTATCATAGACAGATGGTGAGCAGAATGTAGGACATGTAGTTGGCTTGTACACATTGTATATCACTTACATATTTACACTGAAAGAAAAAATAAATTAATTACACCGTCAAACCTAATCTACTTGTACTTTTGTATCATTAATTTAAATTATATGTCACGTTATAGGTTTTATAAAATATTAAAAACTTAATTAATTTCTTTGAAAAATATGTAACTACACACTATGTATGGTCCTTAATTTTTTGTGCACTCCACATGTATTAAAAGTGGTATACACCAAGCAATTTAACATGTGTTCATGTGTTTTTTATAGATAGTACATTTCATGTAATTACATGACACTATATGTATGTTTTAAAGAGGAACCCAAAATAAATAGATCTATGATTTTAATAAAACCATCATAATTCTTCACATCAGTCCACTGAAGGATCGTACACAAGAGACTCTTCATAGTGTAAAACCAATATCTATAATTTTTCTTAAACATAAATGAGTGTACCAAAAAAAGGTATAATTCTCACCCTACTCACCACACAAATTTATATTTTTTAAGGAATATAAATCTCACAAACATTCAAGGTAATGGAAGTATATAGAATGATAGTACATACAATGGAAAGATAGAAATAAATAAATGAGATAAGAGTTTAATGTGATTCGGACTATATCCTATATGCATGGGTGAAACACATTATTGTTTTCTTATATTATAACTGGAAGATATAGACAATTACAAAAATTATAAAAGACAAGTAATATTCCACCAACTTCTCTTCCCTCTAATAAATCTTAGAATGAATCACACACCATCAATGTCCTACTAACACTAAAAGTCTCACTCACATATATACTAAGTGGTATAAGATCGACCAATAATACATACTAACCTAAAATCATGGGTCCCTAAGCATGACCACCTGAGCATGATTACCAACTTGGTGACCATTCAACATTTTTGAACTACTAGAAATCCATTTCTACATAATAGAATAATCAGTAGATAAAAAAATCAATGGTATTACTGTCATTTTAAAATTCCTACTGTAATTTTATACACATCATGTCCATCCCATCATTTGATGCATGAAATTTTAGTGAATATAATTCCAATGAATGAGATTCTGGTGAACTAAACATGCATTAACTCCCAAAAATCTCCCACATTAAGTATATTCCATGGAACTTCATCAAATATCCAAGATTTAGCTTACATTAACATTATCCACCCTTCTTATTTCATTCACACGAGTCCCACTAAGGAAAAATACTACCTTAGGCTTTCTTGAACTAACACCTTGGTGAATATATCTATCAGGTTTTGGATTGTTTTAATCTTTCAATGATCTAGATACTTTTCCTCTAGAAATTTTCTAATAAAATTATACTTCAAGTAAATTTGCTTCATCCGAGCATGTAACACTATATTTTTATCCAAGTGGATTTCACTTTGGTGGTCACTAAAAAGAACAACTCCATCTTGATTCCTTCTAAGATCCTTTAATAATTGCTTTAACCATATTATTTCTTTCCCAGCTTCTATTACATCCAAAAACTTAGCTTCCATTGAACTTAGAGTAACAATCCATTGTAACTTTTATAACCAACAAATATTCATTCCTCTAAAATTAAATGAAAATATTTTTGTACTTTTCTTTATATTTCTATCACTTGAAAAGTTTGAGTCCATAAATACTTATAACATATCATCAGTTCCAAATCACAGAGCCTGATCTTTTAATCCTTTCAAATACCTAAGGATCCACTTTATATATACCCAATGTACTTTTTTTATTCTTCATGAACCAAATCACAAATCCCACTACATTGGTAATGTATGGTCAAGTGAAAACTATTGCATACATCAAACTTTTGACCTCTAATTCATATGGTACTTTCTCCATGTATTGAATTCAACCCCCATGGTTGGTAATTATGACTTTAATAATTTAAAATGAGTAAAAAGAGACCTATAGACTATATTTTTATCAGTCATCCAAAATATTTCTATGATTTTATAGATATAGTCTCTCTAAGATAGCACTAAAGTCCCAACTTTCCTATCTTATTCAATCTTCATCCCCAAAATCTTCCTTTCTTATCCAAGATCTTTTATCTAGAATCTTCCATACAAATCAAACATCAGCTTCTGGATTTTTTGATCATCCATTCAAGCTATCAATATTTCATCCAAATAAAAAATAAATATGATAAATTTTCCATATTCCCATTTTTTTGGTAAAAAATGATCTATATTCTACCTACTAACAACTTCTTCTAACATTAATGATTTGAATTTATAATTATATTATTGAGGGGATTTATTTAGCCTATAGAGTATTATATTCATATTACAAACAAAATTTTGGTTCCCCTTATGTGTATATTTCCTCCTCTAAATATACATGAAAGAATATGATTTCAACATCCATTTTTTCTAAGTATAGATCATTTGATGTGACCATACTTATCATTGTATGGATGGTATAATGTTTTACTATCGGTTAAAATATTTATGAGAAATCAAATCATTCCCTTTGTAAAAAACTCTTCACTACCATTTTTTTTATCTTTTCTTATCATAAACCTCTTCCTTAATCCAATAAACACATTTATTTTCTAGGGATCTTTTCAATTATGGAATTTTAGCCATCTCTCAAGTTCTATTGAACTTTAATGAATCCATCTCTTCAATCATATCTTAATCCCACTATTTTAAATCATTGATTGAATTCACTTCCTTTAAATATTAATGTTGTCCTACATCTATTATGAGCATAAATTTTAAATCATTCCCAAATATCTAAACTATATTTTGAACTTTGTTTAATCTCATCAATTGAGGTGGTTGAACTAAACTATTCAGATCTACTCACTCTTCTGGTACCTGAACTATCGATACTTTGAATTTTGGTGCTCCCACTCAAGATTAATCTACCCTTGAACATTATTATATTTCTCAAGATAGTCTTACTCCTAGAATTATAGTTTCTAAGGAACTCACATCTGAATTATCTTGTTTTTTGTAAAATTATGTTAATCTTACTTAAATCATCTTGGACTTCAACATTTTTTTTTTCAAATCATTTCACTTCCAAGTTATTTTCATTCCACAAACCTTTTCATAGAAGAAAATATATCTTATCCTAATGATATTTTTTCCTTAATCATCCCATAAATGATATATAAAATTTTAATCTATATAACCAAGGATAAAACTCATTTTGAATTTTGGATCAAATTTATATATATCCTTAGTATATACATGTACATATATTAAAATAACAAAGACTTTAAGATGATGAAATTATGGTCATTTTCTAGAATAAAAATTCTCCAAAAAATCCTACCAAACTATCGATGATGGACTTATATTAGTCAGATAATCCATTATTTTGAGTTCCTCTACCCAAATTTCTTTAGTCGACCCCAAGTACAACCTCATACTATTAGCTTTCTCCATCAAAGTCATGATCATTCCTTTAGAAACTCCATTATATCTTCGATTATCAAGAACTATCTTCTCATTACTTATTCCCTTATTCTAGAATAATTTTTGGAATTTTTTTCTTATATACCCACCCCAATTTTCCATTTATAGGAACTCAAACTTCTAATCTCATTCCATTTCTTCCAAGGCCTTTTGCTGGATAAACACATAAAATAAATCAATCTTGTGATTCAATAATTAAATCTATAATTTCCTAGTAGAATCATCAATGAAAGTAATAAACTAAAGGAAACCACTATAGGACTAAATAGGGGTAGGTCCCTAAAAGTACATGAGCTTCTACTTCTTCTTATTGGGATTCTATCCATATAAGTTGAAGGATGCCCTTATCTTCTTTCCAAGCACACAAATTTAAAAATTTCTAACTTCTATGTGATAAAGATTTAGTATTCCCTTAACCTTTATAACTTTTATATTCTTCCCACTGAGGGGACCGAACTTATAGTTCCAAAATTTCAGATCTTATAAATTTATACTTTTAGCAACTAAAAATACAATTGAACTTATAATCATGTAAAGTGTACCAATTTTATCTCCTATTTAAATCACTATGAATCCCCAAGTGAATTTACATACCCAATTTTCAAAGGTTGTTTCATATACTTCTTCTCCGAGATTTCTAATAGAAATAATATTTTTTCATAGACAAGGGATTTGGTGAACATATAATAGTTCCAAGAATCTACCATTCTTAATCTTGATATTAACCTCTCCTTTTCTAATAACTTCCAAGGATTTTCAATCTTCCTAATGAACTTTACCAAAATTCCATGATATATAATTAACTATAAATATTTAATATCAAGTTGAATGATAAAATTCACCAAATTAAATCACCTAAGATTCTATAGAAGTATTACCACTTAGTAGATAATTTTTTCTATCTGTCGTTGTATTAATGGAATCTGAACTATCAAAATTTGAAGCATTTCTAGTGTTATCATTGTAAATTTTATAATACTTCTTGATGTGTCCATTATTTTCACACTTCCAACTGATTGGATTAGGACTGAGTGACTTTCCTTAGATCTTATCCCATTTATTTTCTTCTAGTTTCTTCTTCTAATAAACTTGCTTCTAATAAGGTGATCATCCTCATCCATTGGTATTGAGATAATTACCAAATGGCGTTTGGAATTACCTATACTTAATTTCTTCATTGAGTATCAAATTATTAGTATCATAAAATACCATGTATGTTATTGTTTGAAGCGTTACTTATTATTGTGACCATTTCATCCAGACTATATAGTAGTGATGACAACAGTAAGAGTCCCATACATTATTTACAAATTTAACCTTCACTAATTCAAGATACCCTCGTATTATGTTGAAATTTTTCATGTGATATACCATTGTTCTTACTTTTGATAACCTTAGGTTAAACAACATCCACATCATAAACACTTTCTTAAAAGCTATAGGTTTCTAGTACATGTCTAATAGTGCCTTCAGTAAATATATTGTAGTTTTTTTCTCTCATATATTTATGGAAATATTCTATTCGAGAGACTTTTTTACTAGCACTATTTCCTTTATATTTAAGTGATCACATTCTACTTTCTAGATAAGTGTCAAATTCTATCCAAACAATATAACTTCCAAGCCCTTTTGAATTATATAGACCTCTATATGTACACTCCAAAATCCAAAATACATTATGTAAAACTAATCAATTATGACCTTTCTTTCTTCTGACACAAGGATACAAATTTATTAACTCCCATTGAATTCAATAATTTAAATCATGGGAGAACCTGATCTACTTTGATAACACTTGTTAGGGATGAAATAATGAAAAACTAATACATGATTCTGATAAAACTATGAATTTCACATATTAGTACACTAGAAGATCACATGTAGGAGAATATGTGCAGCAGAAACCCAATCTTCAGAAGTTTTATTCCCCATTAAAGAATGTACCAAAAGTATGTAGACTTATCATCCTACTTATCACACAAATTTTATTTTTCATACAATATAAAACTCAAAAATATTCAAGGTAACAGAATTTCATAAAATGGTTGTACATTCAATATAAATATAAAAATAACTAAATGAGACATAAGTTTACCAAGCATCAGACTATGTCTTATATGCATAAGGGAAACACGCTGCTACTTATATTATAACCAAAAGACACAGGTGATTAAAATATATTATAAAATACAAGAAATGTTTCACCAAATTCACATCCCTCTAATAGATCTAATAATTAATCACACACCATCTCTATCCTCCTAACACTAAAGATCCCACCCACTTATATACTCAGTGGTATCTGATCAACCTATAATACATGCTCCCCTAAAATCATAGATCACTTGGAATGAATGTCGAATCTTGATTACCAACCAAGTGACCCTTCATCCTAGATGAACCCTTAAATATACAACACTTAATAGTAGAACCATAGGTATATGTGAACTTCTTATCGTATTTTTTCATTGGAGAATCCATGTTGCCTATATTTTTACATCATGTCCAACCCATCATCTGATGCAAAAAAATTCCAATGAATGTAATTCCAATGAATGAACTTTTGGTGAATTGAACATACTTAACCTCCCAATAGTATGTTATATGTTATGTGAGTGCACAATATATGTAAAGGACTATGGGATAGTTAAGATAGGCACACATTGTCTTGCTTCTAAGTAAACATTGTTTACTTAATTGATTTTAAATGAAATATAATTATTTAATTTGTTTAAATTTATATTTTATGTGAATCTCAAGGACTATTTGAATGAATATTAAGATAAATTAATTAATTAATTAATAAGATAATTAATTTATTTGGGTGATTTATCTTAATAAAGAATGATTGAAATTAATGTTATTCTATTAAATGTGTATTTTTTGCATGTATGAGACTGTTCATGATCTTTAATCACCCAATGTATGTAATGGTTTTCTTAATTTAATTTCATGGGTTTTATTATTATTATTATTATATTAAAATAATGGATTTCATTTCATCTCGCTCACATGTATAATGTAAGGACATATTTGTCCATTGTTTCTTTTATATAAATTCCTTAACCATTCCAATGGTTCTCGACACCTGTGTGTGGGTAATAATATATAAAGGATGGATCTTCAAGGAGAGGAGTCAATTTAGAACCCAATATAAGGTGAATCCATCCAGTAAAATTCATTTTTCAATGGTGTAATACTTTAACGCAATCCAATACTATCTCGTGGAGTTTTTTCCTTAGGGTCATGGATCAATTTATTTTCCACATAATAGATCATCTATTATAAAACTCATTATCAAGTCATTTTATTTATTTTATTCTTTCTTTATGCATGGTTAACTTATAAAAATTATCTATTGTGATCATAAAAATGAATGAATTAACAAACCTATAATATAGAACTAAAATAAATGGATTATATGAAAAAAAATATCAACACATTCTTAATTAATTATGTAAAATCCACATAATATTAAAAAAGTCATGTAAAAGGATAAAACGTGAAAGTTTACACACAATAAACAAAATCCTTCAATCAAATATTAAGTCACGCTAATCATTTTATCATCTTAATTAAGATGATATCATAGTTAAAGTGTCAGTTCAAGCCTTCATCAATAGAACTTTTAATTATTGGTAAGTCTTAACAAAGATAGTGGGTCAAATTAGCCAAGTTTTTATTGAATTTAACAACATTTTCTATTAAATAAAAATTTATAGTAATGGGTTGAGGTAATCTGAAAAGGGATTTCTGGATTAGTTATTCCACTCAAAAAATCAAGGAGTTGTAAGCTAGAAGTTGGAAAGAAAATCTTCCTAAATACCTTCTTATATTTTTCATGGCCTTTACCTTTGTTATAAGAAGAGAAATATGGATCCCGGACACTATAATTTACATGTGATAGGTCATTACAAGTCCAATGGTGAGGGTTTTTGGAACTTGATAAAATATTGGAATGATAAAAGATAATTTATTTATTTCATCTTATATATTTTTGTAATCAAATAAAGTACTTATTTTTGTTTTTATATTTTTGTAGTAAAAAAGAAAGTTCATAGATCATGTTGTCCCTGTGATATATGCTAGAGAAATACAATCTTTTTTCTGGAAGTAACTTCTAGGAATGGTATAGGTTCTTATGCATTGTATTACACCATGAACAGAAGATTGATATACTAGAATCATAAGTTTCTAATTTTCCTACTAAGGAGGCGAGTGATGGAGTACTTGATGTCAAAAATAAATACATTGATTATTAACTATATATAACTAGTGTTTGATATTATCATATATTTCTAGAAATACATGAATTTATATGAGAACATGTATGCCTATTTCATACTCAGGAATATCCATGATTTTTATCAAGAGATGGATAGACAAGAGTGTTTTGAGATCTATAAGTCACTTTTCATGAGAAAACATAAAGAGGGTGTATCAGCTAGACCTCACATAATCAATATTATTAGATACATTGAGAATCTATAGGTTCTATGGTTTAAGCATCCTGATAAATTTTGCACTAATATCATTCTTGATTCACTCCCTTAGAACTTCTCCATTTTGGTTATGAATTTTAATACGAACAAAATTGATAATTCTTGCCCGGATCTCCTTGATCTAATTCTCCAAGTATATAAGACTACAAAGAATGAAAATCCTTATATACATACAGTGAATAAGAATAAGTATGATGAAAAAGATTCTAAGAATAACTGTAAGTCTAATTCATCTATGAAATTGCTGAATAAGAGAAGAAGGATCATGGGGCAATAAAAGTAATAGGAAACTATTTTCTTCTAATGTGGAAAGAAAGTACATTATATGAGAAACTATAATTAAATAAATTAAAAGATAATGATTCAGATATATTCATAAATTTAATTATTTTTATTACTTACTATGTATTAAATACAGTATTTTTCCATATGTGTATCCAAACATAGAAATAAAGAGAGTACAGAGTGGTTACTATAAGTTTGGTACATTCTTAAAGAATATGAATAAGGTTGATTCCTTGATCAGTATAAATAAGATAAAAACTTTTTGATTTCTTGATAGATTCAAGTTAAATTATTTTTGTATATTTAAAAAACATTTATCTCAATGTATAATTATAAATAAAGAGATATTGTTTCATATTTTAAATATATTTGGTTACGGTATTTCATACTTAACTAATAGTTTAGTAATTATTGAATCATAGATATTCTAAATTGATAATTAAATGTGAATATAAATATTAGACTAAGAAAACATCATTGTGGAAAGTTAATTATTTATCAAATCAAATTGATAGCAGTTGAAAATTTTATATCTAAAAGGATGTTCTAGTCTCTTTTGAGCTAAAACATGAGGCATACTAATTAATTCAATATAATTTTTTTGAAAAAGAAACCATTATAAATAAAGGTACACTACAGAGATACTATATTTAGTTCAAAAAACCCACTTGAACTATTATTAAGGAATAACTAAGAGGTAAGTTATGTTCATGATATTCCTTTAAGAGATTTTAGGAATGATTAATGAATAAATGTATACACTTGGTAAATGATAACGGATCCGATGTATTATATTTACAGAGTGTATCATAACCAAGTATTCATCAATCATTAATATATGGAGTGAAGATAATCCCAAAATCACATTACATTATACATAAAAGTTTTGGAGGTAGTAAAATGGGATAGATGAAATGTATTATTTATATTTAAAATATTCCAATAATTTATTTTAAGACATGTTTTTAAAATAGAAAAACTATTACTAACCATGTAAAAATTATATTGACTAATGGATATCATATTAGTATTTTAATGAATCCATTAGGTACTAATTTCAGTGTTTGATGAGATCCATTTTCTAAAAAAAATATTTATCTATAAATGAACATTAAAGAAAACACTAAATCCATTACACATAATTATCCTACATTCAAAAAGGATATTAGAATCCCTTATTATTCTAGACTAACTATATTTTAAAGGGAATAATATCTTATTTTGAGATTATGGTAGCAGGATAGACTTTAATGGATTCTAGGATCTAGATGCATATGAGTGGGAATGGGAACATCCACATCACTATGCTCAGTGGGAGGAGTTGTTCTAAGATACACAAACTATGTAGGAAGATAAAACCAAAAATCTGTTTTTATATTCACTAAGATCAGTGAAATATTATTCAATATGAATAATGATCCCTACAAAGAAGAAATCAATGGAAAACTTCCAATATTTACTAGTACATATTTTGTAATGGAATTTATGTACAAAAATTTAGTGGCATTGTATTTTGGATGTTTCTAGACTTGATACTACTAGTCAGTTTTCAAGATAAATAGTATATGGATGATACAAGTCAGTGATAATAAATAATGATTGATTATTAAAAATATTTCTAAGAAGAAGACTATGAAAAAACATTTACTTTAAGCATCATGATAAAATTAATTCGAATTATACTTTTCATACCAAATTTTATGATAATTTTACTAGGTAGTAGGATATTTAGGATATTTTCCTTAATGAAGACCCTATAGAATAAGTCAATATGACATAACCAAAAGGGTTTGTGACACCAATGTATTTTAATAAGATGTAAAAAATGAACATATCCATTTATGGATAGAAGAAATCATGGTGATCATAAAATAGTTATTTGTAAAGAGGGGGTGCAATGTGTCTATAAATAGTTTGTGGTAGTACTACTATTTTATAGGAAATATATATTGATAATATTTGAAAATAGATAGTCAGTCTTACTAGCATGATAAGATTGATGAAAGAAATTTCTATAAGAATAACCTAAAATAGAAACCCAGTTTTGGGGGACAAGATCTAAATATTTGTATCTATAGGTTTTATTAATTTAATCATTATACATATTTTGACTATATTTTTAAATAAGTAGTGGAACAATTAAAAACTAAATTGTTTCCTAAGTCATGTGGTATGAAATCTCTCCATGATAACATGAATGGGAACATGAAGAGATTATAAATATAGATTCTCAAGTTTAAGTGATAGGAATATTTTTATTATTCCATTATATTTATTGGTGTTTAATATTATATATGCATGATGTATGAAGTGAAAATATCAATTAAAATTAGTTGAACTACATAGACTTTTGGTTATAACGATCTAACGGTACTTGAAAAGTAGAACTGGATGAGTTCCTAGTAAAAGTATAAATTGTAATAATAGTGTTTTAGGGGATATAACACAATTTTTCCTTCAAATAACTTTGATCTATGATCATGGTGAGGCTAATATAATATGAAAGATAAACTTTTTACATTCTATAGTTGTTGTAACTACAATAACTGAGTATGTTGTGGATTATGATTCAACTTAAGAAGAGATTTTAGTAATGATTTTTTTGATTTTGGGTTATACCATAATATTATGATTATTATAATTTTATGATAATCTTTTACAATGGTATTATACAAGATGTCAGACTTGTGAAAATGAAACAAAATTGATACTTTCATATATTAAAAATTGCGGGAATTCCTTAAGGTAGTGAGGTCATGATAAGTAGAGTTATAATAATGAAATGTTTTTGAACCAAACCTAGGCACATAAACTTGGTAAGACCTATAAATATATTTATTCTTAGTAGAATCATGTTTAATATGTATGAACTAACCATCCATTAGTAGCTGTCTCCAGTCCAAGTGGGAGTCTATTGTAGTTTGTTCCCTATAACTAACTACTTTTTACATTAGATTTATTTTATATTCATGTACTTGAATACTAATAAATGTGTTATCACATAATAGGTTATTCATCTATATGACTTTAATGTGATAATATCCTATAGTATCAGTTGTACTGAAAAGTTCATAGCAGTTTCTCGCTATGATAAGAATCTTGAAGCAATATGATTATATTCCTAAACTATATATCCTATAGTCATATGAAATCATATGATGGAACATATAAAATTCAGAATATCATGTGTTAGTACTCTTAAGTATATGATACTTCATCTCATGAAGTTCTCACTTGATAATCTCAAAGGAGGGAGATTATAAGGAAAACCCCACCAGTTGGAATTCCACATGTTATATGTAATTGGATATTCCTATCTCTAAGCATCTGTAATGATTCTTTAGCTTTAATGTTATTATAATATATATTATGATTTATGTACATATATTTATTTCCATAAATCATAGCTTCATATGTTCACAATTAATTTGGGTGTTTTGGGTGCGTCACGAATGATATGTTATTATTGAATAAGTTGAGGACAGATTTATCCCCTCTATCTTTATAGAAGTTTATATCTCAAACCTTTTATTGGAATGTAACTGTAAAACTAAATTCCATGGCTATGTTGTATTAACGGGTTCATTTTATGAAGTAAAATAAAGACGTATCAATCATATAGGTTGATGATGTTAGTATGAAACCTACTCGATGAGATATCAAGAAAAAGTTAGTATATTATATAGTGAATTATTATATATGGTTTTCATCATTTCAAGCATTTTCTTATTCCTCTATAGGTTCCTTTATGTGTTTTTAGACAATGATATTGGGCTTTAGGAAAACCCGCCTAACGTCATTAAGGAAGAGACTTAGAGGGTCACACACTTAGTTTATCCTTTGATCTTAGTTAAATACTATTTGTATTTAATGGTCGGAGTAAATATTAGTCTTACTTATAAATAATATTTATTCAAGATTTATTGATCACATATATTCAGTCATTATATTTACATGTGAGTTGAATATTAAATAATTATTTATTCATAAGATCATGAATATAATATTTATTTATTTATTTATTTATCAAATAAATAATATTTATTTATTATTCAAGGATCATTAAATATAGGGGAATGTGGTTCATAAGAGTTATTCACCCAGTAATAAAAATTATTTATTAAATATTATTTAAATAGATATTAATTTTTTTATTGATATTTATATTATCTGTGAGACATGCACATGTCAAAGAAATATTATTATTATTATTATTTGGATGTAGGTTTTCCAATAGATTTAGAAATTAGTTAAGGGACTATATGCAATTATTAACTATCTATGTTATCTCTATTTATACTTGATTAGGTCATTTTTGTAATTTATGGTTGTGCACAACATTTCCTCTCCCCATATAATTATTTCATGAAGAACATCTCTGGGGGTTTTTCTCTCAAGCCCAAGAGGATTATTCCACCACTTACTCCTTTCTCAAGAAGGAGATACAAGAGGTATAATTCTAAAACTTGTATTTTATTTTGTAGTCTTAATCAGTTTAATACAAACTTGAAAAGTTTTGTTACGATCAACACAAATGAAGAAAGTCTATTGAAACCACCATGCTAGCATCGAAAAATCTGTTGGCATTTTTTGAGATCAAGGAGTGCATATAGATCACTACTAGATGGATAATATATTTGAATACTCATAGTGTAATGATGGTATGATTCAGATGATGATTCATAAAATCAATATCTAAATCGAACAAATAAACCAAGAAAAGGTATATCTTATATTAAATTAATTATAAATTTAATATAAAAAATCCTCTCTTCTTGGTTCCAAAATCCTATATCAATATAATTTGCATTTATTCATTAGTTAGGGCATTCTTCATCATGTAAATTGAAAATAATTCATTGATTCTTACAAAATTCAAGTCAATCACAAGCCCTGATAGGTGCTTCCTCTATGTTTGGAACCTTCAAGGAGTTACCATACATGCCAAGATCATGCACCACCTCAGCTAAGCCCATCCAAGTCTCTTCTAAGATCATACCACCACATGATATCCAATATAATTCCATAAAATATAAATAATTTATTATAAACATTTAAAATTAATTATTGAAATTAATCCAATGAGGCGTAATCATTGAAATAATCACAGATCATCATCACCTCTACAAAACCACACAGAACATCATGTATTCGTACTTTGAGGACCTACTTTAGCCATTAGTGTGAGGATTTAACTTTTTAAAGTTGAGGATATTATTAGTACTTAAAATTTTTTTAATGTTTTGTTTGTATGTTTTGGATTTTACAAATACCACACATGATTGAATTGGATAATTATAATCTCTCACAGTATTGTTAAATCACATATTTATTAATTACTTAAGTATATAATGTTTATAGTCTTTTTATAAAAGGATTATATAGTCACTGTGCATTATTTTATCAAAATCTTATAGATTCATTATCTTAACTATACGAAGGTTTGGTTGTACTTTATGATGGGATTGTATGAAATTTACAATAGTCTATCTTAACTTTACAAGTGTGTGTATGAACTATAATATTTTATTGTCTTAACCTTACAATAATTATGTATTAACCTTATGATAGTTTGGTCTAAACATTATTAGTTCTGTGTTTCTTGATATTTTTTTATTTTATTTTTCTAATTCTAAAATGATACTTATGGGGAGATCATCCTTATATATATTTCACGCATACAAATTTCATGCTTATGAAAATTCCATGCTTACGTTATTTTTATGCTTATGTAAATTTCATGCTTATGGAATTTCATGCTTATGGAATTTTCATGTTTACGTGATTTTAATGCTTATAGTAATTTCATGCTTATGAAATTTCATACTTATGGAATTTTCTTTCTTATGAAATTGATTTTCACATAAAATATAAGTTCATGTTTATGAAAAATTGAAAATTAATCATACAAAGTCTAAAATGACTCATATACAATATGTAAAATAACACATATGCAACATGTAGAATTAATAATACGTAGTTTACTTTGTTTCAAAATCATTTTATGATGCCCAATTTTCTTATCGATTTAATATTTCTTTCTACTATGATTTTATGTAATTAATTATAACTATTTTATTAATTTTAAATATATATATAAATTCTAATGATATTATTCAAATTGGTTTTTTAATTTTTTAATAAATTTAATACATGGGAATTATTTTAATAATGAGTGTTATATTTCTATAATGGGTAACAAGCATATTCCACCTTTATTTTCTAAATACGAAAATTTGTGATTAGTTTTTAAAAAAAACTCATGAGATTATATTTGTGGAGTTCTTGATTTAAATTTTGGAGAGGTTTTCATTAAATAAATTCAAAATAATGTGATAAATAAAGTAAAATCTATGATATATGAGATACAATTTATTTTCTATAAATATAATGGAAAACAATTTATGTTACATTGATCAAACTCGACTGATTTGAATTATTGAGTCTTATTGGTTTTCCTAAATATTTAGTGTTCATTATCAACCTTGAAGGGATAAAGAAACCTGTTCTAACCTAATATTCATTTTTTATTCTTTCATTGGTTTAGTCATTTTATTCTTTTCATTAGGTTGTATAGTTTTGTTTTTTAAATTTTTCATCAAGTTGTAAATCAACTCACACATGGTTATTCCTTCAATTAATAAATATTGTCTTGGTTATACTAACTTGATTAAAAAGAAGGATCATAAATGTTATTCTTAAACTAGGTTAGATGTAGTGATAGTTTTGGTATGTTCTATAATAGATTGGGCTCTCCATGTACCTGTAAAAGGTAGTGTCATAGGTTGGGTATGTTTCTTTTTAATAGGAGCTATTTTATAGTGGATATCAATTCTATAAATAAGTTAGAGTTTTGAAGAGTATATATAGGATCTATTGATAAAAATTACTACAAATTCATGTGCTCTTTCTCTTTATTTTATTTTTACTACTTTATTCACTTAAAAAACATGTTCATTATGCATGCTTTATCTGTTTCACTAGTATGTTTATAATCTACTCTAATTTAATTAATTTTTTTAAAAGTTATAAAATTTCTATCTATCCCCCCATCAGACCATCTTTCCCTCTCATTTTGGGTCACTAATTGGTATTAGAGCAATGTATTTAATGGATAGTTTATCTCTATTATTTCTTTTTACTGATACCAAACAATTGGTATCGAGACTTTGGCTTTGTTGGATATTTTTACTCTTATTTATATTTTTTATTATTATTATTATTTTGAACTAACATGTATCCCAGTCTTTAATAAGACAAAGGGAATAACTATTTTTTAGTAATGGTAATTCAAGAAACTATGGTTTTGAATCCTATTAAACCACCTCATTTCAATGGTAGTGAATATGGATATTTTAATGACTAAATTGAGGTATTTAAAAAAAGGTATTGAATATTGGACTATTATGAATAGACCATATAAATTTCTTGAATTTGAACTCGATGCTTTAACTAGAAATGATACTACTAAATATGTTCTAAACTATAAAGTTGTGAATTTTATTTATTATTATTTAAGTAGAAGTGTATACATCAATATTAAATATTATAAAATTGGTGATAAAAATTTGATAACTTTGAATGTTACTCATCAAGGAACTGATAAACTGTATAAAACCAAGTTAGGTATTCACCAGGTAAGTTTTAATAATTTAGAATGATTGGTCATGAAAACATTAATGAGAAGTACAATAGATTTAATAAAATCCTGAAAATAATGGTTGTTCTTAGAGAAATGATGAATAATGAATTTATGGTCGAAATAATACTCTAAGAATTAGAAAAAAAGTGTCACTCAAAGAAGGTGACTATAAAATATAGTAAATATTTTACTGAGTATACCATGGATGAACTCATTGGATCTCTACATCAGTACGAACTGTAGAAGAAGAATAATGATGGTGACGCTTAGGAAAAAAGAAGGGATTATATTTTGAATCATCTAAACATATTTCTTATAAATATTCTAGTAAATGTGCATATTCATATAGTTATAAAAAAGAGATGAATTAAATTAGATTAAAAAATGCATATAATAACACGTGAAGAATAGAAAACTACCAAGGAAGAATGGAAGAATAAGAATATGAAAAGTTTCATAATAAAATGTAACATTAGTAAATATAATGATATTTCAAAACTAAATAGTTGTGAGTATAGAATTAATGTAAATATTAGGACTGAATATCCAAAATTAAAACATTTAATAAAAGATAAGAACAATGGGAAAAATAAGAAGCGTTCTCTTTATGGTGGATGAAGTTAAATTAAATGTTCAAATTCGACCAGTAATTATAAAAGTGAGAAAAAAATTAGTAATATTTCATTGATTATGAATTTTTATAGGTAATAGATTCATTTTTTTCAGGATTTGAGAAAGACTGATAATATGTGTTTAATGGTTACTTTAAATAAGGTTAGTTATAATTCTAATTCTAGATTTTATTCTTCTAATTTTGATTTAGATTGTAATGTAACTATAATTGAAGTTTTATATGAATTTTTTGATAAATATCAAGAATAAATTGAGAATTTTTCTAAAATATATAATAATTTAACTTGGTATCAAAATAAGGATGTTATTGAAAATAAGAAAATGTTTCTAGAAAATGAAAGGATGAAAGTTTTGATTCTTAATAATGAGTAATATATTAAGGTTAATATAAAATATTTGATGGATGATGTTTCTAAACATGAAAAATAGAAAAACATTATAAAAAATTCTTTTTAAAACACTAAATACAAAATCTATGGTGATTTGGACATTATTCAAATGGAAAATGGAAAAGTTAAATATAAAGTTGAAAGTTTAAAATGTGCCTTCTCTAAATTCACTATTAGAAGTCAAAGTCTATATGAATTCATTAAATTACAAAATATGAATAAAATAAGAAAAATTGTAACAATATTGGTTATGATGAAAGATTACCAAATATTTATATAAATAAATTTATAAATGTAAAACCGTGGGAATTTCATATGTTACTTAATTGAACTGTGGTGTATTTATTCATTATGCATCTGATTATTCTTTACAATATGTTCAATCTTTGCGTTTCAATAAGGATTTATTATCTAAACCTTTTTCAATGTTTAAAGGATTAATCCTTGTACATGTGGATGCCTAAAATATATTACTCAAATTTTATTGGAGCTAATCCAATCTACATGACCAAGTAAGTATATTTACAATGACCATTATACATGCCTTTCTAGTTTTAATTATATCGTATGCTGGCATGATCTAAATTATATAAATTTCATTTTTCACCAATGATCATGTTTTCTAAGTTTTATTTTTTGGTTTACTGGCATATTCTTAATAATTTTTTACTTTTTAATTCATTTCAAATCCTTTTCTAATTATTTAAATATCATATAAAATTTTTTCACATCACCCTATAGTGGTTATATTTTGTACAGTAGGTGCTTGAAATCTATAATAACTTCTTTATATAAATTATAAAAAGGAATGATTTATTTAGGGGGAGTTACCATCTTTGAAATTAAGAAATTCTAAAATTATTTTTAAACATGTTGATGTGTTTAATTTAAGGGGGATTTATTATTTAAAAAAATGGTAATTTGAGATTTTTTATTTAAATAATTGGAATGTAGAAATCATTAATTTTAGGGGAGTTATATCCTAAACATTCTATAATTTAATCTTTAAATATTATTTTAAATGTTCAAAAAAATCATTTTTATTTTTAAAACATGTTTTCTTAATTAATATTTTAATCTTGGGAGAGATGAGTTTTTTGTAATTTTGAAAAGAGTGTAATTTTTGTTGTAAAATTTTTGATAAATTTTAAAAAGGGGTATAATTTTTATAAAATATTATTTGGTTTTGTAATTTACCAAAAAGGGGGTATTATTAGTGTGAGGATTGAGTTATTGAAGTTGGGGATATTTTTAGTGTTAAATTTTATTTGTATTAATGTTTTTTATATGTTTTAAATATTAAAAATATCTCACATGACTGAATTGTAAAATTATAATTTCTTAAAGTATTGTTAAATCACATATTTGTTTATTCTTTAAGTGCATGATGTTTATAATGTTGCTATAAAAGGATGTCAAAGTCACTGGATTTTCTTTTATCTTAACCTTACGACTATTTTTCCTTAACTGTACAGAGGTCTGGTTGTTCTTTATGAAGGGATTTTATGAACTTCACAGTAGATATCTAAAATTTATGACTGTGTGTAACCATATGATGATCTTGTCCTAATATTATAACAGGTTTTTATGAACCTTATGAGTTATACAGTTTTTTATATTTCTATGTTTTATTTTTATAAGTCTAAAATGATTTTTATGGGTAAATCATCCTTACAGATATTTCATACTTAAATATTTCATGCTTACATGATTTTTATGCTTATGAAAATTTCATGCTTATGGAATTTCATGCTTATGGAATTTTATTACTTACAAAAATGATGCTTACATGAACTGTAAGTTCATGCTTACATAGACTCTAAAATGACTCATAAAAATTCTAAAATGACTCATAGTTAACATGTAAAATTACTCATGCACAACATGTAAAATGACTCATATATAGTTTACTTTGTTTAAAAATTATTTTATGATACTCTTTTTTCTTATGGTATTAATATTTCCATTTACTGTAATTTTATGTGACTGACTCGAACTATTTTATTAATTTGTAAAATTAATAAAAATTAAAATTATATTATTTTTATTGGTTTTTTAAATGATTAAAGAAGGTAATATATTGGAATTATTTTAATAATGGGTATGATATTTCCATAATAGTTAACAAGTGTATTTCTACATTTATTTTCTAATCACGGTAAGTTACAATTAGTTTAAATAAAGAACCCACAAGATGATATTCATGTACTTATTAATTTAATCATTATATAAGTTTTATTTTAAAAAATTATAAATCACTGGATCAATCAACGATTATATATAAGAAACAAGATATGATTCTTTTTCTACTGATATTCTGAAAAAAGTTCTTGTGCTTTATTTTTTATACTATGCTGATTCAAATTATAAGGACTATTGGTTCACCTGAGGCTTTAATATTCATCACCAACATTAAAGTGTATAATAATCATATTCTACAATAAATTTACTTTATTCTTATTTCTCTAGTTTAAATATTTTATTCTTTTCATTGGACTGTATATTTTTGGATTGTAAAGTTTTCATCGAGTTGAAACACAACTCACACATGGATTTGCCTCCAATCAAAAGGAAATGTCTTGGTTATTCCACCCTAATATAAAAATCATTATCACAAATTTATTACTTAAACATAGTGAAAGGTAGTGATAGGTTTGATCTATCTGGTAATAGACTGGGTTTTTTATATACCCATAAAAGGTAGTGTTATATTTTGGGTTTGTTACTTTTTAAAAGGATATATTTTATTATAAAACCCACTTATCTAGTTGATTTGGAGAGTTTTTGAAGAGTATATATGGGATATCTTGATCCAAAAACAATATTTTTTTGTGTTCTTACCCTATATTTTATTTCCACTGCTTTATTCACTAAAACAATGCACTTTCATTATGTATGCTTTATTTGTTTCACTTATTTGTTTATAATATACTCTCCTTTAACTAAGTTTTTCAAAGTTTTAAAATCTCTATTCAATACCCTATATACCATATTTTCATCTCATGTTTAGTTAAAAATTGTTATGAAATTCATACATTTAAAGGATAGTTTATCTCTATTGTTTCATTTTCTTGATACCAAACAATTTCTATCAAAACTTTGGATATATTGGATAATTTTTTTACTTGATAATATTTTTTATTATTATTTTTTAATCTAACCTATATCATATTCCATAAAATATTAAAGGAAGATCATTTTTTTAGTAATGGTAAGTTAAAAAATAAATTTTATAAATACTCTTATACAATCCTATTTAAAGGGAAGAAAATATGAATATTAGAAGGACAAAATGAAAGTATTTTTGAAAAATATTGGTATTGGATATTAGATTGTTATACCCAGAACATATAAATTACCTAAAGTTGAACATGATACTTTAACTAGTAATGATACTACTAAAAATGTTCTAAACTATAAGTTTATTAATTTTATTTATTGTTCCTTTAGTAGAAGTGTTTATATCCATATTTCATCTTGTAAAATTATTGTCGATATTTGGAGGACATTGAAAGTCACTCGTTAAGGAACTCATAATTTTAAATGAACCAATTAATGTATTTATAGTTTTGAGTTTCAAGAATTTGGAATGATTTATCATGAAATAATTAGTGAGATATAAAAATAATTTACTAAAATCGAGAATGACATTATTGCTCTTAGAGAAATAATGAATAATGAATCTCTGATTAAAAGAATACTCTGAGACTTACCTAAAAAGTGGAACTCGAAGAAGGTGTCTATTGATGAAATTAAATATTTTAATTATTATATGATGCATGAACTCAATATATCTCTACTTTAATAAAAACAGGGGATGAAGAATAATTGTAGAGGTGATTATGAAAAAAATAAATGAGTGGAGTTTAAATCATCTAAACATGTTTATTATGAATCTTCTAGTGAAAATAAAAGTTTATTTAGTTATGAAAAATGAGATAAATTAAACAAGACTTAAAAATACATATAGGGACTCATTAAGAAGAGAAATAATTCCAAGGATGGAATAATAATTACAAAACAAATTCAATAGAAAAGGAAATACTATTAAATATAATCATGTTTATAAACTAACTCATTATGGGTATAAAAATAAGGGACATATTATGACTATATGTCCAAAATTAATGTATTTTAGAAAATAAAAGAGTTATAGGAAAAATTAGGACTAGTCAATGTATGGTGAATGGAGTTACAATGAAGATTATGATTCAAGAAGTGATTTTGAAAGTGAGAAGAAATATGGTAACCATGTATTTATGGTAAATAGTTCCAAGGTAACAGAATCATTTTTGATGATTTGAGAAATCCTTATAATATATGTTTAATGGGTACTTCAAGTAAGGTCAGTGATAATTTTTATTTTGGATTTTATTCATCTAATTTTGATTTTGATTGTAATAAAACTATAATTAAAGAGTTAAATAAAATTTGTGATAAATATTAATATGAAATTGAAAATATTTATAAAATTTAAAAAAATGACTAAGGATTATAAGAGGACTGTTAAGGAAAATAAGAAACTTATTCTTGAAAATGAAAATTTTAAAGTTTTTATTTCTAGTAATGAGGAAGAGATAAATGATTAAAAAAAATTTATGGAAGATGTTTCTAAACTTTAAAAATAATAACTATTTGAAACATTTTTGTTTCAATAACTAAAGACAAAATCTATGATGATTTAGAAATTATTAAAAAGAAAAATGGATAATTAAATCTGAATTTAGAAGTTTAAAAATACATAATCTAAATAAACATTTGGATGTCAAATTCTAGATTAATTTATGATATTATAAAATTTGACTAAAAATAAACAAAATAGGAATTGTATTAGTTATAATGAAAGATTTACATATATTTATAAGAATAAATTTATAAAATGAAAAATTGTTGGAATCTCATCCATTGCATACTTTTAGTGTGGTGAATTTTTTTCATTATGAATCTATTTCTTTCTTTATAATATGCTCAATATTTGAGTTTTAAGAAGGATTTATTATGATTACCCATGTCATTATAGGTTATAAATTCCAAAGGAAATTTGAACATTCCATTTGGAGGATAGTCCATTTTAACTATTGGGGATTAAGTTGGAAGAACAAAGGTTTATAAACCATAAAATTGTGTTCTTGGATGTGGTTTAAATTTTGGGGAAGATCCCAAGTGTTTGAGAGAAAACTGGAGAAGGGTTGGAGTAGCCTAGTGGCTACAACAACCACTGAGTATTTTTGTGCCACCACCAACTAAATGGTAGGATAACTAATGGATCATAGGAACTTTTGGGCTCACTAGGCAAACAATGAGACACCACCAACCCACCAATAGGCTAGACAATAGCCTAGGATCCCTAGTTGGATCATCGACTAGCTGGTGAGCCTACACCAGTCGGTCGATGGGGTTAGGATGGGTTCTTTTTAATCAAGGTACTTTTAATATTTTTTTAAATTGGGGATCTTGAGATTTATCTAAGCATGGGGCATGAGAAAATACATTCCTTTGATGAATTTCTCCTATCACATCTATCCTTCAATATCCCTTGATTATGGGTATCAAAAACCATCCTCGGTCAACCTGACCTATCACCTGGTTTGTATTGTAACAAATCCTGAAGTTAGCCTCCCCATACACTAGAGGCTTTAGACTAGTGGTGATGGAAAAAAATGATACAGTGGGGATAATATTCACTCATATTATAGTGTGATAATAGTATAAAAAAAACAAACACATACACATTCATGAACATCATATTATTTATAAATAAATAAATAATCCAAACTAATAATTAATGAAGTGTTGCATTAATACTCAAAAACCAAGTGTAAAAACACTGGACAACCATTAGGTCAACCACATATAAAGAATAAAATAAAATAAAATAAATACACAAGGATCTACTACTACTCTGAGACGAACCATGTACCCAGTATCCACAATTGTTTAATAGTTCTTTCATGAACTAAAAGCTCCACATGATCCATCCCACTTGATCATGAAACACTATGCCTCTGTTTTATCCACCATATCATGTTCTCAACTAAAAAATAGACATAAGTTTTTCACGTACATTGTGGTGCATGTATAGTGGTGAGAAACAAATCTCATTAGTCTACCCCCAATGGTGGTCCTAACATCCATTGTTATAATATTCTTATGAATCACTTGATATACCCAACCAAGCTAAAAAAATACTACTGGAATAAAAAGGAAACAAAAGATATAAAATAAACAATGGGGATAAAAAAGTAAAATAGACAACCATGGGTTCTAGCCTAACACTGGAGGTAAATGTACCCTTACTCTAACACTATCTAGAGGAATTACGAAGCATGGATAGACCAGTCACAACATCAATAATATCCATCTGATCAGTAATGAGGTCCAATGTCCAACATAATGACAAGAATGGATATCGGACCCTAGGATCTCATACTAGGCTTTTAAATAACTAAAGTGCATCTATGATCTCTAGAACTCAAATGGAACGATCTGAATTGGTGGTAGGGACTCCTTATCAACCTAGAGAGGATACTACCATGTCCCAATAGTCCTACACAACTAATTGGGTGATAAAAAACCTATCAATGCATATTCAAGCTACCTGAATAGGCCCCAAACTTGAAAATTGGGCCCCAATATCACAATAACCTCCACAATTAACTAACCGCAAACAAGGTGAAAATATAAACAAGGGATGTTGTATGAATTCATATTGTCCATTATCTCACTAGACTTTCCCCACAAAAACTGTTCAATAGAGAAGAGAATCTATATCAATCTCAGGGCCAATGCATAGTCCAGTAATACCTCAAAGTTATCCTCTCTCATACAATCCTCATCAAGAACAACCTAAAACCTCCATTCCCATAAGATTAATCCCCAGGTTCATCAACAATCAACTCTCTAACTGAATCTACTGAGGCTAACATTGATCATCTCATAGGTCATCAAGATTGGTCACCATCCATGATCCTAAAATCTCATATCAGGAAGGTCACCCTACAAAGATCTCCTCTAAAAAACCAAACCTTGGACCAAGCACGCCCTAAGGAACCATATCCAATATCATATATCACAACCCAAACATCACCACTCCTAGAAGGGAACCCTCAACTAGCACCTCACCTATAAGGAAAACCTCAACCAATACCATTCCCAAAAGGGAAACCTTAACCAATACCTTTCCCATAAGGGAAACCTCAAACAACATTATGCCCAAAAGGAAAACCTAAACTAGTACCTTGCCCATAAGGGTAACCTCAAATAGGCACCTCAAACATATCTCAAACTTATCTCAATAAAATACAACTGCACCTAGAATCCTAATATTTCATCACAACCCAAAGGCTCCAATCCTCAAGAAACCATACCTAAACCTCAGGAAACCGAACCAACAGACTCCTATAAGAAAAACACTTGATCCCCACTTTTAGGATATATCTGATGAGGCTCAATAAAACTCACCTTTTACCCTCAAGATAAGGTGATCAATAATATCACACCCACACATGGTCCCCACAACTCGCAACTCAACCCAATATAGGAGTCTATAACTACAACCTCAAAGGAATCCTCTTGCAAAACCCTCTCAGAACAAAAAACCATTTAGATAGCCTCTAAATGACGAAAGGATTCCACTATCATGATATTATTGAAAAAAATACTTAGAATAGAATACCATTATGTCCAATTCTAACTCCAATGCATGAGGACGCCCAAAAACCCATGGTAAAAAAAGTACACGATGTGTACTGTTGAGTACATGGAATGTACCCTCAGAGTCTCACCTAGCCAGGTACTTCTACATAGCCAGGGCACACCTAGGATCTGATTGTGTACTCATAAATGGACAAGGAATAAATGGTGTCTACCCATGTACTACTATATGGTCATTTCCCCTCACACGGGGTTTCAAACCAAGTACCCAACCACATGTACATGCACTGCTATATGGTGTGTACTTCCATTACATGAGGTGTAGTTCCTAAATGCTTCACATTCCCAAGTACTTGGCAACATGTTTAATCAAAACTACATAGTGTGTACTTAAAGTATATAGAATTTAATTTTGAAATGTTAATTTTCCCCAAATAGAAAGAAAACATAGCATGTTTTCATCAAACCACATCTCATGTGATGGGGATTTCCAAATGAGAAACTGCTTACAAACCTCCCAAAACCCTCAATTTCCCCCAAAACTCACTAGATCGACCCTCTAGGGGTACCCAACAACCCGGAAACAAGATTAAAACTTCAAAAACTCTAAACTATGAGGGTTTATAGAGAAAATATTAAAAAACTCCTACATACAAGTGGAAACCACCAAATATTCAATCCAATTCATGACCTGTCGCAATTGTATGATGATCTAACACCTCTCAATCTCTGTGGTGGTAGCTTTGTCTCCCTCTCTCCCTCTTCAATACCTCTCCCTTTAACTATACTCTCTTTAGGTTAAAGACCCCCAAGGGAGGGTAATATGCATGAGTCAAAAATGCGAAAATAAAAGAAGAGAATAAAAAGAGAAAATAAAGAAAAAAATAAAAGGAAAAAAAAGAAGAAATAAAAGAAAATTGAGCTCAGCCCAATCCTAGAGACCAATGCAAGGTTGTGTATTTCTTGGAAAAAACCCCAGATTTGGACACAACTATGAAGCCATAATTTCAATCCAATTCTCCAAGAATAAGATATCACCAAACAAACTCATATGAATAAATAATATTTAATTAATTAAATATTAAATATTCTTCTAAATTTAAAACAACTTAGAATTCCACCAAAGTCATTACCTAGGGTAAACACCCAATTCTAGGACCAATGGAGTGGTCATAAAAATTATCTGAGATCTCCTGACATGATAAATTACCATTTTCCCTTGAAAACCACCTAAGAGAAAATATTCAAATTTCCCATGTTTTCCTCAAATTTTCATGATGTGGTTTATGAATGTGGGAGAATCCATGTGAATTGTGATAAATATTCAAGGTAAGGTTTTCTATTTTTTATCTATTCTTGAACCTCCCTCCATTTCCCTCTTAGTTCACACATTTTTAGTTGGGTATTTGGTATTTATTCCATTAAATCATGGTGAAATTGATTGAGGAGGACGGGGCTTTCATGTGGCTTACATAGAGTAAGGATCAGGATGTTACCTGCACATAATCTATTTCTATTTGGATAGAGGTATTTTGTTTAAGATAGTTTTGAGGGTGTTTTTATACCCTATAGGTATGATCATTCAAGGATCTGGTGTGATGGTGGTTCTCATAGCTTGAGTGGCAATATGGACATAAATGAGGCTTGGATGAGAAAGATAGATCCTTGGTGGAGCTCAGTGAGGTTGGTAAACCCTTTTTAGGTATGTGGGATTTATCAAAAAAAACCATATGCATGTTTTGAGACAAAATATGATAAATTAATTAAGTAATCATAGGTTATAAGGTTGGTTCAACAATTTTTAAATATCAACTTTATAAGGTAAGATCAACATTTTACATTCAATTCATTTTTGTTATTGTGGTCACTTTATTTTTCTTCATGAGGTCAATTTATTTTTATTCATGAATTAAACTCTATAATTTTTCAAATTTTCACTCAATGTCACTTCACTCAAGGTCACCTCCATAATTTGTCAAATTTTCACCCAAGGTCACTTCACTCAAGGTCACTTCCAAACATTGTCAAATTTTCACTCAAGGTCACTTCACTAAAGGTCACTTCACTCAAGGTCACTTCTAGACATCATCAAATTTTCAAGAGCATACTAATAGTATACTAACAGTATATAAAATACTAACACATATTTTGATTTATTTTTCTTTAACATTAATTCATATTATTGTAATTATCAAAACATAAATAAAAAATTGGATCAAGGATCCACTCAACATTCTTCCAATTTTTGATAATTAAAAAATAAATCTAAAATCTAAAATTTCTACACTTTTTGAAATTGTTCAAAAAGAGTTGATAGATGTATCCTTAAATTCATCAATAGTTTATAATTAAAGACGTCCCCCCACAATTGAACATGGATAGATCCCCCTAAATGATTACTATGAAATAAACTTACCCTTCTATTTTTTCCATCAAATGAGAAAAGATCCCCCTTAATAATTAATGGGAAAGAAACTAGACCTAAAATTTACATCAAACACATGACTAGGATTCCCTTAAATTTATATTTTTTCAAACAATATGTACATATATAAAAAACTGCTTGTGTATAATATTATAAATTCTTTTGGAATGATATATTAGAATCCATAAGTATCCATGAAAACATTTCCTGACTTTTAAGGAATTATTTATTGATTTAAAATGAATTAAATAGTATCTAAAAAAATAATTTCATCATAGTAAGCTAAAAAAATAAAATATATGAGATATTTACACCATCCAAATGGAACAAATTTAAAGTTTTAGATCAAAAATTAAGTCAAACACCCCCTAAATATATGTTATATGATTAAATTTACATCATTCCAAGTTAAAACTTGATTTTATCAAAATTAGCTAAATCCATGGGTTCAGAAAAAATATTAGCACATTGATCTTTTATATAAACATATTCTAAATTAATATTTTCTTTTTGAACATGATCTCTAAGAAATTAATTCCTAACATAAATTTATTTAATCCTATAATGTTGTAAAGGTTTTTTAGATATAGAAATTATTGAAGTATTATCATAATAAATATGTATCTTTTCAAAATTAAAACCAACATTAGAAAGTGTTTATTTAATCCATAAAGACTGTGTACATCAAGAAGAAGCAACAACATACTAACTTTCAATAGTTGATAATGACACTAAATTTTGTTTCTTAGAACTCCAAGAAACTAAACATTTACCAATAATATGACACATACCTATTGTGGTTTATTTATATATTTTGAAACCACCAAAAAATAAAATTTAAAATACTAGTTATCTCAAATGAAGTATGTGTAGGATAAAATAATCCAAGATTCATAGATCCTTTAAAATACTTAATTACTCTTTTAATTTCCTTTAAATGGATTTATTTAATATTATATTGATATCTAGAACATATAAATACTGAAAACAAAAAATATGGTCTAAATAATTTCAAATAATGAAATCTACCAATCATATATCTAAAAAAATTATTATCAAAATATTTTCTAGTTTCATTTTAGTCTATATTACAAGAAATAATCATTGGAATATTTTATATTTTATAATTATCAAGCCAAAACCTCTTAACCAATTCTTTATAATATTTTGATTGATTAAGAAAGATAAATTTTTTTATTTAAATTATATTCAAACCCAAAAATATCTTAAGTTAACCCATAAGACTCATGTCAAATTCTGAAGACATTAAATTTGAAAATTTATTAAAAATTATATCACTTAAAGTACTAAAGATAATATCATCAACATATATTTATAATATAAAAATATCATTTAAGGATTTTTATGAATAATACTAGATCAAAATTTCCCTTTTCCAACCTTTATTTAGAAGATATAAAGACATCCTCTCATACCAAGATTAAGGTGATTTTTGTAGACTATTAATAACTTTTTTGATTTTCAAAACATGAATAGATTTATATTCATTCTAAAAATCAGAAGGATTATTTACAAAAACATTTTCATAAATATATCAATTCAAAAATATAATTTTAAAATATATTTGAAAAAATTTAATTCCACAATGAGTTTTATATTCTAGAAGAATTATTAACATGGGAAAGTGTTTCCCTCTCTTAATATGATTGAATACATAACACAATACACCAACATAAGATAAAAAACCCAACTAATTGAATAGCTGTCAATCACTTACAACACTTCCTTCAGAATAATTCAACCATGGAAAGCAATATTATTTTCATCAATTCCAAGATTTTCCAAACAAAATTTTTCTATTAACAAATTTAAGTGGTTTTCCTTTTATATTATGTTGGTTATTCCATCAAAAAAATCACAATACAGTACACAGTCACTGTAGGGATACATTCTCTCAATAATAATATACATTACCTCAAAGATCATATTGTTTTTCCAAGTTAAGGAATATAAATGGTTCATGAATTAGGCTTCATTTAAAAATATCTTCTTCTTAAATATCCTTTAAAACATCATATCATAATTTGGTAACATGATTTAGTCAATTCATATCAATACATCCATGTAGAAATCAATAAAAAATGGAACCAGAAACAATAATCAATATTTCCAAGTATTTCTAGGGAAAACTCATACCTTGTGTTTAAGTAGCTCTAACATGTGGACAAGTTAAATACAAAAATATCACATGTTTCATTATTTTGTGCCATTCTTATAATCATTAAACAAGATATTCTAGGTTCAAATTGTTACTATGTAAATACACTTATAACTTTATATGAAATTTTCACATGCTAAGTTATCATGCTCAATTAGAATACCCCATTATATATACAAAATAATTTCATAATTCTCAAAATAAAACATACTTCTAGATCAAAAAATTAAAACTAAACATGGTTTATTCTATGTTTCATTCCTATCATGATCGAACTAAACATTATTTAAACATTTTGTTTCTTAGGAAGACATGATTATATACTGCAAGAAGCATGAAATTATTTTATTTCCATATTTTAATACAGTATGATCAGTAAATAACATGCTTTAATATTCTAAATACAACATACTAAACATTCTACTAGCCTAATATTCACATACTAGAAATTTCAGGGTTACTGCAAAAATGTTGTAAACTTTAGACATGCTTTCCATAATAAACTCCAAATGGATTAATATGAGTTTCATAGTTATTTAATTATTAAAAATGTTTTATTAGTCTTGAAAATATAAGTTCAATAATTTAAACAACTTCAAGTCTCGAAAGGTTACCACAAAGAATTCTTATCATTTTATGAGAATTTAAAACAAACAAATTTAGTCTTAAAATAAATTTATAATGCATGAAAGAAAAATATATTGTCCATGAGGAATAATATTCACATTTAAATGTTCAATAACACAAATAATCTAGCATAATAAAGTTTTTAATCTTTATTGGGAATTGAGATGCATTTTTTATTTGGAAAACTTTCAAATTACTAACAGTTATCAGTAATCATGCTTACCATTTTCCAAAACTTAAAAAATGTAATAATAATTTCCACCCTAACACATGCTTACAAAATATGATAATATTAATACTATATAAATACAATACTGAAAAAAATAAGGAGAAATTTATTCTAGTCAAAGATTCCAAATCTTCATATGAATTATCAATAATCATGATGGTCATTTTTTAGAAATTTTAAAATTTTAATGTCTGAAGCTAAGTTTTACAATAAGTCAATAACCCATGATTTTGATAAATTATGAATGTAAAGTGATGAATAACATATTAACTCACATTTATACCAAAATAATATTAAGAATGGTTTTCAAAATAATCATTTAAGTATAGAGGTATGAAATCTACTCAAGGTAACAAGATTCATATGGGTTTTCAAAATGAAATATTTTTTCACAACAAAAAACACTAAACATGATTCAGTAACAGTTTAAAACTTTTAGAAAATAGTTTAGAATATCATAAATTTTAAAAATGTAAATAATATTTAATTCATAAATAATCATATTATAATATGAAATTTAATAACACATTCAAGTTTCAATAAGGTTTCAAACAAACTGCCCGGGCCACTTAATTACCATTTTAATCTTTCCTTTCAAGTTATATGACTAATTCATAAAACAATAGTAGTTTATTAGAAACCACAGTACATGAACAATCAAATATATGCATATAAAACTTAAACATTTATTTAATTAAATTCCTTAACTTCCCAAAACTACTTTGTTCAATCACAAGAGCAACCAATCATGGTGTATTTACCTCTCTTAGGTATCTAACATTTTAGCAGAACCACCTCACTTGGTCATTCAGTGGGCTTAGATTACTTGCATAGAATCATGGGGGGCCTAAAATCATGTGTCCAAGCCGAACTCCCTAGATTATATCATGCACCAAGCTCTAAAGATACCATTTCCCTACCAACCCATGTAGTCCTCACAAGTACCTAACACTAAGATCCATCATATCTCTCAAAATCTCTTTGATAACACTCTATCACGACCCTCACCTACCCCTCCAAAGGTACCTCTATTGGGGTGAAAATTAAGGCAGATAGATAATGACCCCTGAGTCCTGCCTTCAGTACCCCCAGGGTTGGTAACTAGTACTAAGGGTATAAAAAATCCACACATATTAGAGAGATTACCCTCAATAGAAAAAGTAGGAAAATAGATAGGATTTAAACTACTAAAAAACTCCATAACATAAAGAAAAGGAAAAAACCCACAATATCACACAATGCATTTAATTTCTTATGAATACAAATAAAAGAAACTCTAAACTTCAAGCCAACTTCCAACTCCATCCAAGCTGCCCAAACTGCAAGTTCAGCTTTGGTGATCTAACTTGAAAACACTAGAATACTATGGTGAGGAGAGAACTTAGGAGGAATAAGTAGGATCATACCTCTAAATGGATCAACATCCATGTGCAATAAAAATACAATAATAATAAGGAGTGAAAACAACCAAGAAAATAGTCAAACATAACTATAGATAATAAATAGAAGGAGAATATAGATAAATCAAAGGATGCAATCATCAACAAAAGACAAGGGCATAAAATAACTCACAACCTCCATTATATTTCATTCTCCCACACTAAATTAATAACTAAATATACTATTCAAAACCAATCTATAATCATCTCCATAGTACTTCCTCATTTGGGCATAAATTATACACATCTCATCTCCAGTTTTTCACCTAGGGATTCTCCCACTCAAACAGGTAGCAAGAAGATAGGATCACCCTCTCGTAAGTGTAGGGACATGAGTATGATTAAGCACCAACAACATATAATCAACCATAATTCCATACATCCAAAACTACATCACCAAAATCCCACATATACACATCCACAACCATTTTTCCACAAACACCATAATTCTATCACTTTCCAAACCATTTTTTCGTATGGTAATGTCAACATGGAGGACATAAACCTCATGACCTTCTCCTTTTTTGTACATTACTTACCAACACAATTTTATTTTCAATAGTAGGGTATCATGAACATATAGATCATCCACATTGTGCCTTCACCCTATGAAATCACCCTAAAGAATCGTTATTTCTCTTGGGAATATCAAAGCATAAATTTATAGACTCAATTATTACTAACTAGTTTAAAAATGTAGCAAATAGGAAATTGAGGTCGATCTACAGAGAATATGAAGAAATTAATTAGAAATTTTTTAGGAATTTAAATGTGATTGATTGAATTTTTGAATACATAGAAAGAAATATCATATTAGGTTTTTGAAATCAAAATGTAAGGTATACCAGATTTAGGTATTTTCAAGTTTGTGTGCTATTGATTCAATTAATTACATGTTAATTCATATCTTTTGTTGTAATTGGGTCTTTATGGATCCTTGGTTTGGATACCCTTCACTAATCCAATGAACAAACCATTAGTATGGTCAAATAATTGGGTTGGTTATAGGAATAGGTGACCCAAAAAATTATTTAAAGATAATTTCCCTAGATTTCACAATGGTCATGTACAAACTAAGGAGATTAGTTAATGCATTAAACTGGTACTATTCAAATCAAATAGTAATGATCATGAAATGAAATAATAATGAGATTAAGAATTGATAAATATATTTTAAACAACCCAAACATGTATAGAAAAGTACAAATAATACCTACATAATAATCCCCCTACAATCGCATTACCCAACACAAAGGAACTACCCCCTCATGTTATTCATTAGGAGGAAGGGTGACATGGTTACCAGAAGAAGAATGGTGGTGGAAGAAATATGGATCTGAGTTCATTCACTCTGTTTATATCAATCACAAATCAAATATCCATTATATGCTCTACATGTTCATTGTATCCCCAATTTATAAGCTTTTGTGTCAAATCCCTTGTATCTGGCGCATTAAATTATATTTTTATGGTTATTTCATGGAATAAATATTAATTTTATGGCATAAAATGTGCTTATCTAGCTTCAAATATTTATTCCCTCGATGATATTATGATGTAAATTGGGTTTACAGTGTAAATTAGTCGGTACCTTTTTCTGTATTTGCAATATTTACAACATAAACTAGTTTTTTATGGTGTAAATCCTTCTATGGAAATATCAAAAAAGCTGTGAATCTCCATTTATAGTGTTTTGAGGTGATGTGGAATTTGGTATAACTTTTCCTCATCCTAAAACATAATGTAAATAATTTTTACATCAAATATATTCCCTATCCAAATTCTATAGTTCTTCAATCCAGCTTCAACATCTATTCTGGCTTTAATTTCCCGATGTCATGTCACGATGCATAATTCATATCTTTTTGTTACATTTCCAAAAAATCATTACATCCTTCCATAAATGGAAAATTCAATTAAATAGTTAGAATATAGGATAGATTAATCAATTAATTATAGAAATAAATGTATTAAAATACCACAAAATTCATGTATGAAATGTATTTATCACCCTACTATGAACCACCAAATCCTATCATAAACATCACATATAGTGTACTTTTAACTTTTGGACATCACAGCCCATGTGTATATACCTACCTTAAGAAATTATAGCCCATGGTAATATGTAACCACTGCGATATATTATAGCCCTTAGAAGATATATATAACCATTGTGAGGCATTATAGGCCATGAAATTTCCACCATATCTTCTTCTATTCCATTCCACTTAAAATATTTTCATCCACAACATAATACTCACACATAAAACACTAAAAATCACAATAAGGGAAAAAAATATCCATAAAATAGGAGTCCATAAAAACAATAAGTTCTCACAGCCATTTAATTCTATTTTCTCATTGATCACCAGTTTCCATCCTTGTTTGGTTTGACATTTATTTATTTATCTATACCCAATTTTTCACTATTCTATATCCCATTCCAGGTTTATCTATTCATTAATTATTACTTTTATTAAATAAATAACCATTCATTACTTTCATTATCCATTCATCCATAACCCACTTCCATTTTTGGTTTCTCATTTATAACTCCCATTTCCATTTCACAAACCAGTTTTATCCAAATTCAAGGAAATTATAATAAACATAAACACCACCAAACACCCTTTTTTTAAGAAACTGTCAAAAATGATAATTTAAGGCACCAATAGTTTCATAAAAATGGTTTGTATTTCTTATTCTAGAATCCATCATGATTTCCTTCTTTAAGTGATTATTAATTTTGGGGTTCCAAGTTCCATTAGAAATATTAGAAAACATGTCATTAAAAATCAAAAAAATTAAACATTGTAGAAATAATAGCATTGAACATAAATCACAAGGGTTCAAAAATAGAAATAAAATGTGGAACATAAGGAACACACAACACCCATGTTTCCCATTTAATTTCTCTTTTTACCTAGTTCATTATCATAATTAATTTCTTACTTTATTTATAGAGTTCCTTACAATCCTTACCTTTCCCATAAACCAAAACACCCCATATAATCACAACAGTATAATTTCAAGGAAAAGAAAAAAATCATATTCAATCATATTGATTACTTAATATTGAAAATAAGTCACAAGATCCCCTATCTAGATATTTCCTCTAAACAAATTCACCTGAAAAAAATAGAGAGAAATATTTCTTCAACTTATAAAATGTATGTTTGGAAGTAGGAGAATCATTATATGATTTTAAGAATACTCACAAACTCAAACATTATGGTTTTCAGTCTCCAGGACTGGAGAAATCATGAAGTACTCGAACAGGGAAGATCTGGTATTTTAGAATATGCAGATCTAAGGATAATTAATCAACATTAATTCGTATTAAAAAATATTCCCATTTAATTTATATTTAACTAAAAACTTGATTATGAAGTCTTTAAATCTTTCTAAAATGTTTGATATAATTTTAAATGAGACAAAATCATTTATTTCCATGAATTTAGGATTTTAAAATCATTGAAATATAGTTTTCATGGTTATAGATCGAACAGGGGAACGAAATATGAAAATCTAGGAAAAATATATAATCATATGTAACACATATATTTTGTGTGAGGGTTAAAAATTTGTACCCTTACATGGTCGGTTACCATTATACAGGATTCAAAATATCCAAGTTACCCTTACATGAGAATCGGGTGACCCTTACACAACTCCACCCTCATGTGAATACCCTTACATGGCCTTAAGGATTTTATTAATACCTTTACATAGTTAAGGGGTACCTTGAACCTTATAAGACTCCATATTTCCCTTACGTGACTTAATAAAACCACATATTACCATTATGAAATAGTTTAAAATTAATACTTACCTTTATGCATGGTTTAAAACCACCACTTTACCCTTATGTATCATAAGGAAAAAAGGACCTTACCTATACACATATTTCAAAAAATAATCATTACCCTTATGTAACTTCAATTTCATGCATAAGGGTAAATATTTCATTGAAAATATTACATTTTTAATTAAACTAACATATAAATAATTAATAAAATGGTTTATTATTACTTTAAAAATTTAAAAACACTTCTAAAAACTTTATAATCATTTTAAAAAATTCTAAATCAATTTCCAAATAAACTTTTATTACTTTGAAATTACTTATATGATTTGGAAACCATTTTTAAAACTACTTTATAAATTAAAAGTCATTTTAAAACAAATTATAGAATTAATAAAGCCACTACTGACCCACCAAATACACCAAAATAGAAAAGGAAGGATCAGGAATATTCCATACCTTTAAAAAAATAATATAAAAATATTCTAAATCTAGGAAACCTCCTTTTATACCAACTGTTATCTCCTAATGATAATGGTCAAATAATCATGAGGGGGTGAATTTAACTTTTAAAATAATTTTAACCACTTATCAAAGTTAAGTTAAAGAATCCAAAAAATAGAGGAATGAACACATTGATTTTTATAGTAGTGTAGATCTAAATTATCTTACTCTATTATTCACCCCCCCCCCCCTCAAACATAGAGAGATATGGCTCCCACTATAATGTAATATCTTTATTTTGAATGGATTCACATCCCTTTACAACTTTCTTTTTAAACCCTAGAGGCACAACCCAAGACAGCGGCCTTTTTTACACCTGGTGGATTAACCCAATAACCTTTCCTTTTTCACACCTATAGGCACAACCTATAAGCAACCTTTTGAAGTTGTGGTAGAAACAAAACATACTTTTTTATCAGTGGAAGGCACAACAAAATACCCATCCTTTTGTGGTTATGGTAGAACCTCATTCATGAATTTTGTTTAGGGGTCATAACTCACTATCCTAAATTTTTTTTGGTAGTATAACCAAATACAATTATGCACAAGTAAATAAAAATAATGAATTAAAACTAAATAACTTAACAATTTAGGATCTGAATGTTGAGGTACTAATTTTCTCACTAGTAATAAAGGATCAAACAATAGTAGTTCAATCGAGAGCAGTAGTTGATCACCAAAGTATGCATCACAATTCGAGAATATCATCAACCTCATTTTTTTATATGGATCTGTCAAAATTCTTATATAGATTTATTCTATTTAAATAAAATTCAAATCATGAAACCCATTTCACTTTATCCTTACCAAATAAAGATGTGATTTCTTCATTTAATGTATATACGAAACATACCCATGATGGTTACTTCAATAATCTATAACATTAAAAACATATTGTATAGTGAAAAAATGTTTGAATAATTAATATAGTACTAAAAAAAGATAATAATCAAAATTAAATTGTCTTGGAAAACTCTCATAAACTATTCAAGATAAACTATTTAAATTCCAATGAATTTAAATTTAAAGCTTTCATTTTTTCAAGAAACCAGCCTAAGACTTAAACCCACATGATAAGAATTTAATCCTATGTAGAATTATTCCAAATAAGATTATTTAGTATTGATATAATTATTAATTATTTAATTATTAATTAAATTAAGATAAACATATGAAACAAACATGATGTAATTATAAATATTTAAGTATAAATAAAATAGAGCATGTTTTGAGCTAAAATTTGAAAAATTAATTAAGTTATTATAGGTCGTAAGGTACGTTAAACACTTTGTTAAATTTAAACTTTATAAGCTAAGTTCAATACATTTTGGTCAGTTCATTTTTTGTTCTTACGATCACATCATTTTTCTTTATGAGGTCACTTCATTTTTATTTATGTGATCACTTTATTTTTCTTCATGTGATCACTTTATTTTTATTCATGTAGACACTTTATTTTTATTCATACAGTTGATTTATTTTTCTCTATATAGTTAGTTATAGACTTTTTCAAATTTTCCCCCAAGGTCACTTCCATACTTTTTCATATTTTTAAGAGGATACTAATAATATACTAACAATATATAAAATACCAACTCAAATTATGATTTATTTTTCTCTAACATCAATTCATAATATTATAATGATCAAGACATAAATAAAAAAAGTATATCAATGAGCCACTAAACGCTTGGTAGGCATTGGGATGTGAGATGGGTTACATTAATAGCCTATTTGTTTCCCCTAGATCCTTTTGGGTAGGTATAAGATGGATGTTTCTAAGTGTTATATGGTCTCCCGGGTGAGATATGAGATGATACCCTACCTTGGATAATGGAAATAAATTAAGGACTAATCAGTTAAGGACTTGGAATTTGAATGCTAAGGGGGGTTTGGGTAGGACATGTACCCACTTTTTGGGGATAGGGTTGAGATGGTCCTTTAGGTTGTGATGTCTCTATGGAAAGTCTTTACCTTTTTGGGCCTTTGTATGAGTTTTTGTGGATTTTTATGCATGAGTGTGTATACATAGCTATGATTATTGTTGTGTGATATGGTATACTTTTGTATTCATGTGTGGACCATGAGTTATGAAATTGATATTATTTTCATATGGTGTATGTGTGTGGATTATGAGACCTATGATTTATATGTTATATTGTTCCCTTTAATGTTAGGTATTGTTATGTTTGAGTGTTCGACCTATAGAGGTTTTGTATTTGGAATAAAAGTGACAAGTGAATTGTCATGCCTTGGTTAACCCAAGAGGGAAAGTGTATTCTAGTACGATGAGTGAAAATGATGATGATGGAACTTGGAGATTGGGAAAGAGTACAATGGCATTTTGGCCTGGCCTGGGATAGAGGATGAGGTGCAGCAACCTTGATTCCTAACATGGGGCTTGATTATCCATGTGTCCTAGCCCATTAAAGCCAACGGTACGATATTATTATGGCCTAACCCAGAGCATAATTAGATTTCTGGCCTCACCTAGTAAAGCCAAGTTTAAGATGGAATTATATCTTAATAATGGGACCGACTGGCCTTATTGTGTGACCTAGTAGAGCCAGTGGTGCGATGACCTTGCGGTCTGACTTGGGACTTGATTTTCCTTATGGCCTAACCTAGTAGGGGTGTGATAGCCTTGTGGTGTGACCTAATCCTTTATTAGACTTTTGGCATGACCCAATAAAAATAGGGGTATGGTGGCATTGTTTCATAAACAGAGACTGATCGAGGGGTGTGATGGTCGTGTGGCCTAGCCTAGTGTAAGAAACTGGGTTTTCACTCATGTATGGATCATTTTAATTTTGGTATAATTCATTATTTTGGACCTAATACGGATACATAATGAGTTCAAAAAGGTTTCAGGGGTGTCTCAGGATTATTTAGATCTTGTACCTCTGATCGGTGGGAGAAAATGGAATGTCATAGGGTTAGATGAAATAGTGCAAGGTAGGCCACATGGTTAGTTTTAACCATGAAAGGATAGAGAAAGAGCGGTAGGAGGGCACACGATTTTCCCACACCATGCGATTTGGGTCACATGGAATTGCATGAAACTACATACAAATTTCAGAGTTTATTCACATGGTGGCATGTAGTTTCCCTAATTGTGTGGCCTAACCATGCGGGTACCCCCTTTCTACAGCAGACCATGCATGGTTGGTTCACGGTTTGGAAAATCTTATGGTTAAACCATACGAAGGCCATTTTTGGGTGAAATGACAGTTTTTACCTTAATGATATAATTAAATCAAACTATCTTATCCCTTGGATCATTATAGTGAAAATAAATTTTTTATTCTCCCTTTTGAGATCTTTGAAGGATTATTCTCGAAATTGATCTCAAGTCTCTATATGGAGTCTAATTTGATCATTGTTCGTCTCGTTGGATTCACGCTAATAAGATCTTAATTCCTTTTTAATATTTCATCATTTTTATTCCTATAAATGATGTTATTTAGATGCAAGCTCATATGCCCTATTTTTAGGGTGTTGGTCCATTCTTCAAATCTCTTCTAATCCGTACCAAACAATATGTGGATACTGGATGAGCATAGTCATACGAGTACGAGGTAGGTGGTCTATAAATCACTCCTTGAGATTCATCGTTTTATAAATTGTCGTGGCATTCTGCCTTTTTATAACATAAACTTTCATTACATTACACAACACTGAGGATCTATAAGGTTTAGTATCTTGGAAACCAGGAACATAATACGTGAAAACAACATAAAACATTCTTATTAAACACTTTAAAGGATTATCCTTAAGTTCATCCTAGGTTCATTACTGCATCTCATAACCTGGGGACATACATCAAAAGAAAGGGTGAGCAGAAGGCCCAGTAAGGGAAACAAGAGAAACATTTTACATGTGAACTTGAGATACTTCAATAAGGTTATGAAAAGAACTTTAAGGCATGCGAAAGAAATCATGAGGCATATTATAATAAAAATAACATTTTTCATAACTTGAAGATGTGGCTACAACATTTTACAAAGACAATAATTTCCGTTTCACCAAGGTCCATCCCCAAGGTGTCAATAAAAATTACCAAGGTTATTCACCAAGGTATCTGTCTAAAAGGTCATCTCTAGAGATAAAGTCTTTACCCAATACATTGGAGCGCTATTAGGGCTCACCCTTAAATTTGCCTTTGTTATCATGTGAGCCACATATATCATCATCAATATTTTCATAAACAACCCATATAGCATAAAATAAATGGGTTTCATTTCATAATCATAATGTTTTAAAACTGCTTTAAAGACATGATCTTTATATCACTTTAAAACCCACAGAAAAGGAAGGTGGTTCTCATGTATGTAAATCCCAGAATTTAAAATATAAAATTTTGGTATATATGTGAATACCCCTTTAGAAGAAAGATCTTTGAGTATTCACTTAATAAAATAAAAGAACTTTAGAAAAAGAGAGAGACATTTTGAGACGAAAATTCTGCAACATAACGGCTATGTTACGAGGTTTTAAAAAACATTGAAAAGAGAGGGGGCATGGGTCAAACAATCATAAATGACCCATAAAATAGTATAGGGACAGAATATGAATAATATATGAACATGGTAATGAAATTTTAAGTACATACCATTTGAAATGAAAAACATGGAAGGAATAAAAAAAATTAAATTTCTCTTATGAAAATTCGACAGCCTAACGGCGTCACTTAAAATTCAACAAAAATGAATTGAAAAGATCAAATAGGGTCCCTCATAATATGAACATAAGAGTTCAGTATGATATATATAGAGATCATACCCCAACATAATTAAAAAGTAACTTGAAATACTTGACATGAAAGTAGAACTTTGAAAAAAGAGAAGCGTGAAAGAATCCCTTAAAAATTCGGCAGCCTAACGGCGCCACTTAAACATTCTTAAAACGAATTGATGAGAGAAAGAGGGGGTATATCATCATATGAACATGAAAATTGTAGTAATATGAATATAGAATAACAACCTCCAACATAATAACATGGAGCATAAAATAAATGACATAAAAGAGATTACTTGAAAAGAAAGAGAGAGGTCGGATCCCTTACCTTAAAACGTAACTCTTAAAACTCAAAGGTTTGGACCTTGAGGGATTGGGGGAACCTTGGGAGGACTCCTTGGGAGGTAAGGAGACCATAACTTTGTTGAGGATGGTTTTTGAGTCGAATGGATGAGAGGAGGTCTTTGTATTTATAGGGAAAGTGAGGGGACAAGGCATTAATGGCCAAGGGACACCTCATTGGTGGTTTTTGTAAAACCATGGGCTTGCCCATGGTATTTGCCCATGGTATTGGCCACTTGGGACACCTAACACAATAATTCATCCCCTTTAGTCGACCATACCTTAAAATATATCATGACATCATCATGACACAGTTATGATGTCATTTAACATACCAAAACCCTAAAACTGCATTTTTACTATTCACTAAAAATTCATCTTTCTCAGAAAAATCCCAAAAAATTACCATAACATAATATCGATGCTCTGAGTTCAAAAATAAATTCCATTTTATAAAAATAATTTTCTAAATATTTTTAATTAAATTTTTAAATAAAAAACACTATTCACCCAAAAAAACTAATACTTGATTAATAATTTATGAAACCGTTATTTAACCATTTTATTGAATCACATTACGCAATCAAGGTGTCTAAATTATATTAAAACTTTCTTTAAGTGAGATTATTAATCCATTTGGTCACATTACTAATCCTAAGCATAAAAACACTATTCATAATTTACTATTCATCAAAAATTAAGTTGATCTTATTTGACTCCAAATTCCTTACTGAACACTTTTGCAGAAGACCATTTTTTGAAAATCATTACACATCATTAATTATTTAAGGTTTACATAAATATTTTAAAATATCCTTTTTTCCAAAATTCATCAATAAAATACATCCTAAAATTATCCGGACATTTGAAATTTCACAAACATCACTAAAGGAAGAAATCTCAATTTATTCATCCCAAAGGATTACACAAAGAAGCTACGGTCTCTTCACATAGCCTCTTATAACACCAGCATATGAACTAAGTGTAAGGTGTGCTATGGTGAGAGAATCTAAGGGAGGCTCAGATAACATTTCCCTAGTAGTAATCTCTACTAACTTGAACTTCTCCCGCAGGCGTTTCTGTTCAAGCTTGACACGCTGGAGTTCGGCTTGGGCTTGGTCCAAAGCGAAGCCCAAAGATGCCACCTCATTCTCAAGCTCTAATAAGTGGGCTTCATAAGGTTTGAGTCTACTGGATGAAGCCATCAACTCCTCTTTCTGCATTAACCATTAACATCTCTATTAAATCGTTAAGAGTAATTTAATATACTATTTAAAAAGTTTGGGTCGTTACATTCTTCCCCCCTTAAGAAATTTCATCCCCGAAATTTTATACTTGAGGCCTAGTCAAAAAGGTGAGGGTACTTTTGCTTCATTGTTTCCTCAGGCTCCCAAGTCGCTTCTTCGTATTTATGATTCCTCCACAACACTTTCACAAGGTGGGTAGTCTTGTTTCGTACAACCTTGTCTCTATGGTCTAAGATCTCCACTGGCTTCTCCTCATAAGATAGGTCATGTTCCAGTTGTACCACCTCTGGGTTCAGTACATGCGAAGGGTCGGGTATGTACTTCCTCAATAGAGATACATGGAAGACATCGTGAACTTGAGCTAGGTTCGTTGGAAGTTCTAGACGATAGGCCACTACTCCTATGTGATCAAGGATTTCATTGGGGTCAATGTACCTAGGGCTGAGCTTCCCTTTCTTCCCAAACCGCATGACTCTCTTCCATGGAGAAATTCAAAGGAAGACTTTGTCACCAACACCAAACTCCAAGTCCCTTCGACAGTTGTCAGCATAGCTCTTCTGCCGACTCTGAGCATCCTTTATGTTCTGTTGGATGGCATGAACCTGTTCTATCATCTCTTGCACAAGATCAGGCCCAAGAAGCTTTCTCTCACTAGTTTCATCCCAACAATTAGGAGTTCTACATCAGTTTCCATACAGAGCTTTATAGGGTGCCATCTGAATACTCGAATGGAAGCTGTTGTTATAGGAGAACTCAACTAATGGGAGGTGTTGATCTCATCCACCTTTAAATTCCATTGAGCATAATCTCAGCATATCTTCGAGTGTCAGAATATTCCTTTCAGATTGGCCATCATTTTGAGGATGATAGGCCGTACTAAAATTCAATTCAGTATTCAGATCATATTGAAGACTTCTCCAAAATTTTGATGTAAATCTTGGATCACGACCAGACACGATGGATAGTGGTACTCCATGCAGCCTTACCACTTCCTTTACGTATATCTTGGAAAGTCGATCCAGAGAGAAATATTCCCGAATAGAGATAAAATGGGCAGTCTTGGTGAGACGGTCCACAATCACCCATATTACATTGTTTCCTTTGGATGTTTTCGGGAGACCAGTTACAAAGTCCATAGTGATATTATCCCACTTCCATACTGGTATGGGTAGCGGTTGTAATACCCCATTAGGAAGTTGTCGTTCTGCCTTTACTTGCTGACACACCAAGCACCTTGTAGTGAAATCAGCAATCTCCCTCTTCATGTTATCCCACCAATAATGATCATGAAGGTATCTATACATTTTAGTGCTTCCCGGATGTATAGAGAAATTAGAGCTATGATCTTCATCCATCAGTTCTTTCTTTATATCCGGAATAGATGGAATGCATATTCTTGTATGAAATTTCAATACACCTTCTTGATCAATATTGAAATCAGGGAACTTCCCATCCTTTACAGCCTCAAACTTCTCCTATAGCAAAGGATCTTCTTTTTTAGCCTTCTTGATCTTCTCTAGTAATGAAGGTTGAGAAATCATTTGGTATAAGGTTGATGATGTCCCTTCCCTTACAATTCCCATGTCCAGTTTTACTAGATCTTTAATCAAGGGATCTCCTAGGATTCTCATTGTTGCCAAAACAACAGGATCTTTCCTGCTTAACGCATCTGCGACTTTGTTTGCTCTTCCAGGGTGATAATGAATTGAACAATCATATTCTTTAATAAGCTCCAACCATCTCCTTTGTCTCATGTTAAATTCTTTCTGCGTGAAAGTATACTTTAAACTTTGGTGGTCAGTGTATATATCACATTTCTCCCCATAAAGATAGTGCCTTCATATCTTTAGAGCAAAAACAACTACCTCTATCTCTAGATCATGCGTAGGATAATTCTGCTCATGAATCTTCAACTATCGAGATGCATAAGCAATTACCTTGTAATTTTGCATGAGGACGCACCCAAGCCCTTTCAGAGATGCATCGTTAAAAATAATGAATCCTTATTTGATAGAGGGTAGTGTTAACACAGGTGTAGTAACCAATCTCTTCTTCAGATCTTGGAAACTTTCCTCGTATTCCTTTGTCCAGATAAACTTAACCCCTTTTCGAGTCAACTTGGTTAGCGGATTAGAAAACCGTGAAAAGTTTTTCACAAACCTCCTATAATATCCTGCTAAACCAAGGAAACTACAAATCTAAGTTACTGTTGTGGGTTGAGGCCACTCCTCCACAACCATTGTCTTTACAGGGTCAACCGAGATTCCTTCATTGGTTACGATGTTCCCTAAGAAAGCCACTTGTTGTAACCAAAACTCACACTTGCTAAACTTTCCAAAGAGCCTCTCCTTCCGCAGAGTTTTCAAAATAACCCTCAGATGATCTTCATGCTCCTCAAAACTTTTTTAATATATCAAAATATCATCAATAAAAACCACCACAAAGTTATCAAGGTAGTCCTTAAAGACTCTATTCCTCAAATCCATGAAAATAGCAGGAGAATTAGTCAAGCCAAAGGGCATAACAATAAACTCATAATGCCCATATCTTGATCAGAAGGTAGTCTTTGGAATATATTACTTATTCACCCTCAGTTGATGATAACCAGATCGAAGGTCAATCTTGGAGAAGAATTGAGCCCCATGAAGTTGGTCAAATAAATCATCAATTCTTGGAAGAGGGTATCTGTTCTTCACTGTGATCCCGTTCAGTTCTCTATAATCAATGCATAACCGCATTGATCCATCCTTCTTCTTCACAAAGAGAACTGGTGATCCCCAAGGAGACACAATCGGTCGGATAAACCCCTTCTCCAACAAGTCTTGGAGTTGTTTCTTTAACTCTTCTAGCTCCACATTTTCCATTCTATATGGGGTCTTTGATATCGGTTGATATCCAGGTATGAGTTCAATGGAGAAATCTACATCTCTTTCTGGGGGAGGTCCAGGTAACTCCTTAGGAAATATATCTATGTATTCCTGAACAATCGGAACATCTTCTATTTTTATACTCCCTTTTCCTTCTTCATCATCACTGATTAACTCCATAAAGAAAGCTATAGGAGGTGCTTCTAGATAGGGATCAGTTCGAGATATCTCTCCTTGGAAGATAATTGTACGTCGTTCATTCAAGACTACTGATATTTCCTTACTTCTACATTTGATCTTAGCATTATACTTTTAGAGCCAGTCCATCCCTAGTATAACGTCAAATTCCAACATGGGAATGACTACTAGATTTGCGATAATATTGTGCTCACTGAAGTAAACACTAGAGTCTCTAAACACTGTTGACACATGGATAATCCCACTTGGAGTCTTGACTGATAATTCTACCTCAAGCAGTTCAGGGATTGATTCTATATTCTTTGAAAACTTGGAGGAAATAAAGGAATGTGTAGAACTAGAATAAAACAAATTACTTGCTAGTTTTAAGAGGACAACAAGAGTACCTGCTACCACGTCGTTCGGAACTTCAACTTCAGTTGTTGTGATAGTAAAAGCACGACCTTTCTCCCTTGGCCTTTGCTAAGGTTGATGGTGATTCCCCTCCACTACCCTCGGATTTGGATAGTGATTAGAAAAGTGTCCAAGTTGTCCACACTTGAAGCATTTGACTTCGGGTAGGTTCGGAACCATCTTTCCTCTGTCGCTAGTGTTGGGAAGTTGAGGCTTCACCTCACTATTACAATTCCGAGCAATATGGCCTTCTCTTCCACACTTTTAGCACTTTCCACTTCCGACCAAGCAGTTCCCCATATGCTTCTTCCCATATTTATTGCATGTGGTAAGTTGCATTTGCTTTCCACCTCTTCCCTAATCAAAAGTCTTCCCTAGACTGGGCTCCAACGATCTCTTCTTGTCATTTGATTTATGAGACCACTATGTCTCACCAAACTCTAGCTCGACTTTCATTGCACTCCGCACGATCTCATCATAGCTATCGTAGTCCCAGTTTTCTAGATTCTTCTGAAGATGAGGTCTCAGTCCACCGAAAAATCTGTCAACCTTCCCACTTGGATCCATGACAAAGCTAGAGGTATATTGTGAAAGTCAGGTGAAGTTCATCTCATAGATTCCGACAGATTCTTTCTCCTTCTGCTTCAGCTCGAGAAACTCTTTCTCCATTCTTGTTCTCATGGAACGAAGAAAATACTTATTAAATAATATTCCCCAGAATTCTTCCCACTCCATAGCTTCCATCTCTCCTCATGGCTTCATGTTTTTGATCAGTGACCACCACTGATCAGCTTCTTCCTCTAGGCGGTAAACAGCAAGGGTGACTTTTTCTTGTTCCGAACAATGAAGTACAGAAAAGATCTTTTCAATGGAGCTTATCCATTTTTCTGCAACCAATGGGTTAGTATATCTACTGAATGTTGGTGGTCGTTGACGCATGAAGGACTCAACAGAATGTTGTTCCCTTTGTGGTGAGATCAGCCTCTTAGCTTGATTCAAGTTATTACTCATAACTTGAGTCAGTTGGTTCATCATTCGCATGAATGTTTCCATTCCGGCTTCCATCGGAGGGTCGTCAGCACATGGTGCATTGCGGTCACCATCTGTATGGTTCCTCCTATTTCCCACCATTTTCTAAAACAATAAAACCTTAGTGAGAAAATTATTTCATTTATGAATATTTTAACTAAGACTTCATGCTTAGACAATTACACTTCTCTATAATTCCTTCATAATGATTCATAAAAAGCTTGTGATTAACCAAACATATCCCCTGGGAGTGTCGTAACCAAGAGTGCAGCAAGGCCCGTTATCGTGCAACAGTTCCCGTTCGAGTCTATCTCAAAGCGGTGTTTTTGGGTTTTACCCCTATGTACATATGTGCCAGAGCTGCCTCTACCTGCTCGTATCCAGATAGGGATATATTTGTTTGATAAACCACTTACTCAATACTTACCAAAATGCAAGGAAGTTTTCCTATATTTAAACTTTTATATAGGGTTCTTCCTAAAGTTTTTATATCCTAATTTCCACAAATAACTAAACCATCCTTTGATACCAGTTGCGGCATCCTACCTTTTTATAATATAAACTTTCATTACATTACACAACAATGAGGATCTTTAAGGTTTAGTGCCTTGGAAACCAGGAACATAATACATGAAAACAACATAAAACATTCTTCTTAAACACTTTAAAGGATTCTACATAAGTTCATCCTAGGTTCATTACTGCATCTCATAACTTTGGGACATACATCAAAAGAAAGGGTGAGCAGAAGGCCCAGTAAGGGAAACAAGAGAAACATTTTACATGTGAACTTGAGATACTTATATAAGGTCATGAAAAGAACTTTAAGGCATGAGAAAGAAATCATGAGGCATATCATAATAAAAATAACATTTTTCATAACTTGAAGATGTGGCTACAATATTTTACAAAGACAACCATTTCTGTTTCACCAAGGTCCATCCCCAAGGTGTCAATAAAAATTACCAAGGTTATTCACTAAGGTATCAGTCTAAAAGGTCATCTCTAGAGATTAAGTCTTTACCCAATGCATTGGAGCGCTATCAGGGCGCACCCTTAAATTTTCCTTTGTTATCATGTGATCCACATATATCATCATCAATCATTTCATAAAAAACCCATATAGAATAAAAGAAATGGGTTTCATTTCATAATCATAACTTTTTAAAACTGCTTTAAAGACACGATCTTTATGTCACTTTAAAACCCACAGAAAAGGAAGGTGGGTCTCATGTATGTAAATACCAGAATTTAAAATATAAAATTTTGGTATACATGTGAATACCCCTTTAGAATAAATAGCTTTGAGTATTCACTTAATAAAATAAAATAACTTTAGAAAAAGAGAGAGACATTTTGAGACGGAAATTCTGCAGCATAACGGCTATGTTACGAGGTTTTAGAAAACATTGAAAAGAGAGGGGACATGGGTCAAACAATCATAAATGACCCATAAAATATTATAGGGTACGAATATGAAGAAAATATGAACATGTTAATGAAATTTTAAGGACATACCATTTGAAATGAAAAACATGGAAGGAAGACAAAAAATTATATTTCTCTTATGAAAATTCGGCAGCCTAATGGCATCACTTAAACTTCAACAAAAATGAATTGAAAAGATAAAATAGGGTCCATCATCATATGAAAATAAGAGTTCATTATGATATATATATAGATCATACCCTAACATAATTAAAAAGGAACTTGAAAGACTTGACATGAAAGTAGAACTTTGAAAAAAGAGAAGGGTGAAAGAATCCCTTAAAAATTTGGTAGCCTAACGGCGCCACTTAAACATTCTTAAAACGAATTGATGAGAGAAAGAGGGGGTCTCTCATCATATGAACATGAAAAGGTAAGTAAGATGAATATATAAGAACATCCTCCAACATAAGAACATGGATCATAAAAGAAATGACATAAAAGAGATTACTTGAAAAGAAAGAGAGAGGTCGGATCCCTTACCTTAAAACGTAACTCTTAAAACTCAAAGGTTTGGACCTTGAGGGCTTGGGGTCACCTTGGGAGGACTCCTTGGGAGTTAATGAGACCATAACTTCGTTGAGTATGGTTTTGGAGTCGAATGGATGAGAGGAGGGCTTGGTATTTATAGGGAAAGTGAGAGGACAAGGAATTAATGGCCAAGGGACACCTCATTGGTGGTTTTGGCAAAACCATGGGATTGCCCATGGTATTGGCCACTTGGGACACCTCACACAATAATTCATCCCCTTTAGTCGACCATCCCTTAAAATATCTCATGACATCATCATGACACAGTTATGATGTCATTTAACATACCGAAACCCTAAAAGTGCATTTTTACTATTCACTGAAAATTCATCTTTCTCAGAAAAATCCCAAAAAATTACCATAACATAATATCGATGCTCTGAGTTAAAAAATAAAGTCTATTTTATAAAAATAATTTTCTAAATATTTTTAATGAAATTTTTAAATAAAAAAAACACTATTCACCCGAAAAAACTAATACTTGATTAATAATTTATGAAAGTGTTATTTAACCATTTTATTGAATCACATTACGTAATCAAGGTGTCTAAATTATTTTAAAACTTTCTTTAAGTGAGATTACTAATCCATTTGGTCACATTACTAATCCTAAGCCTAAAATTACTATTCATAATTTACTATTCATCAAAAATTAAGTTGATCTTATTAGACTCCAAATTCCTTACTGAACACTTTTGCAGAAGACCATTTTTTGAAAATCATTACACATAATTAATTATTTAAGGTTTACATAAATATTTTAAAATATCCTTTTTTCCAAAATTCATCAATAAAATACATCCTAAAATTATTCGGACATTTAAAATTTCACAAACATCACTAAATGAAGAAATCTCAATTTATTCATCCCAAAGGATTACACAAAGAAGCTACGGTCTCGTCACATAGCCCCTTATAACACCAGTATATGACCTAAGTGTAAGGTGTGCTATGGTGAGAGAATCTGAGGGAGGCTCAGATAACATTTCCCTAGTAGTAATCTATATTAACTTGAACTTCTCCCGTAGGCGTTTCTATTCAAGCTTGACACGCTAGAGTTCGGCTTGGCCTTGGTCCAAAGCGAATCCCAAAGATGCCACCTCCTTCCCAAGCTCTGATAAGTGGGCTTCATAAGGTTCGATTCTACTGGATGAAGCCATCGACTCCTCTTTCTGCATTAACCATTAACATCTCTATTAAATTGTTAAGAGTAAGTTAATATACTATTTAAAAAGGTTGGGTCGTTACAATTGTTGTGTGGGTGTTCATCATTGGTCGTTATATCCACAATGTCAACAACCCCATGTAGGGTGACTCTATATTTATGCCTTTAATGGCTAGTTATTTCATAATGGTTTGTTAAGACTCTTTAACTCCACCATTTGGGTTTTTCTATTAACCCTTCTAATGGTAAGACCTGATAATTAAATGAATTGTGAATTTTTAAATGTATAGTACCATGTTTTCTTTCACTTGACTCATTTAAGGAAAGTGCTTCAACTTAATTAATGAATCTTAAATGGTAAATTTGAAAGTATATTGTATATGTATGAATTGGCCTAAAGGATTATAATTGAATCTCATGGTTTCATGTCTATATCACCCATTTACATGTCTAGTGGAAGGTATCAGAGTGAACCTGGTTAAATTATTATTACTTATATGAACGAATGAAATGGTTGAAAACCCTTGGCCTTATCACACTAACGAAATGCATGACTTGAACCTCTTGAACTGATTAAATGGTTTGAACATCACTTTGATTGATTAATTACATGAATTCATTGTAAGTTTACTTGTATATAGATCTTTAAATTACTATATGAATGGTAAGACTCAAGTTAGATTTTGGGTTCCCGAGGGAAATCCTTCTGCACTTGTCTACGCCATTCTGATTCAAGGATTATGGTTGCCTTAGTTGAGACCCACCTTGGAACTTGATCCTCATCTATCAATGGATGACCAATATGACACTATAGTATCCCCTGTATATCATCTATAGGATGCCTTAGATAAAGTCCTTGGATCTATCATGGATTCTACGAATATGAGGTTCCTTGGTTACATCCTTGGTCCTAGCCATTGCTTACCCCATTTTACCTTATATGTTTTCCTTGGACTCAGTTAGATTCATTATTGTGTAATGCCTTGGATGATTCCCCTTGGATTACACTCTTACACCATATCCAGGTTGTATTTACTACTGATTTAGAGACCATTGAGGTCAAGTTTTCCTTGGTTATTACCTTAGAACCTCTTCATTATAAATAACATCAGGATGCCTTGATATGTCTTGAATCCTTCACTATTACTATCATCTCATATTTTTAGTGATGGTATTACCTTATGTGACCTATTTATATAAATTGGAACATAATTCACTAATGAACCAGTTACATGTTCATACACCAGTAAAGGGATGAATTAGGTACTTGGGTAATTACATTACTATATTGATTTACTTTTATATATTCATGATTGCATGATGTTTCAGTTTTTATTATGTGAACAAGATGTTATGGATGCCATTGGTGGTGGCATACTGAGATTTATATCACACCCTATCTAGACACAATTAGTACCTAGGAATATTACATGTATGCAGGTGTTCATAAAGGGAGGTGTATCTCTTCAGAAACTTGATTGTTTTCTTTATTAAGATGGAATGGGTAGCATATGACTGAGTTGAATCTCAGGATACTTGAGATAACTTTGGGATTCCTTTTTCATAATTTTGTATAGTGTGTTATGTCTTCTACCTTGAATCCATGTTTTCCCATTTTATAGTGACACGACATGTATCATCATCACTTTTTTTATATTATTCTCAATTACACCTATTATTTATTATTCTTGTCTGCTTCTATTATGATATCAGTATATTTATACTACTTCTACTATTTATATTTTTCTATCACATTTATTTGTTATGCTACACTCTGGTAAGGATGAAATATTCTCTCCCTAGACACACCCTAGTACTTCTCTACTAGTCATAAGCCTCTTTCATTCAAGGAGATGTGATTGAGGCCTAGTGACCCACTGAGCTCGGGGCACCTCTAAGTGAAATTCGGGTTCTAGACATCACAAAGTGATATTAGAGACATTCATTTCTTGTTTTACTATTTGGATACAATATCATGAGATTATGAATTTTTGGAACTTGGTTATAAGACATGACTAGGAACAGCTAACCCATGTTTGGGGTAAATACTGATTTGCCTAAATTATGTTTTTTTCTATTTTTCCTATTACAGTTAATATCATTTCACCATTAGGTGATGAATATGTTGTTTTGTGGTTATCATTATTATTCCGATTGATTATTTCATTCATCTTTATCCCAATGATATGAGGGAAAGGATAATTGTTACATACATCATCATAGATTCCTAGAATTCACATTCCATGCATATTTCCATGTCATATAGGTTCATTTCACTGCTTTCATTTCTTGATGTGCCTGTAATTGTTGGGTGATCCTTGATTGTATGTTGTTCTTGTGATACTCTTGGGATTTTATTGAATGGTTTCATATTTCAATTCATGATTTGTATGGTCCCTCGTGGGTTGGAATGATTAATTTACTAATTCAATACTTTAATTATAATTTAATGGTTTTTAATTTTAGTGATAAGGAGTATAGGCCCTAATTCACTAGGACAGACAACTCATTTTAAATAAACCTTGATATGTAGAAATAAGCAAATTAAACTTGAAAATTGAATTGTAACTTGTGAAATATAATGGTTTCTAGTAAATTATGAAGAAAGTTATAGCTAACCATTAATTTACTAGAACCCTTGTAACATATACTTGATAACTTACCAAAATATGGACTTCTAAGTGGTTAGTTGGGGTAGTATACCATGGGTAGTGATCCCTTTCCTATATTTCATATTTTTATGTTGCTATATATTTTTTCTAAGCTTATTTTGAGGTGTGTTCTTGTAATTTGTAGACCAATGCTACTATGACATCTTCATATCGTGTTCTAGGAGGGTTGCAATGACCATAATCTAGACATGGTGGGGCCTAATCTGACAGTCTTAACACTAAGAGTTCCACTTAAAGAACCACCTATTGTATCTAATATGGGCACTAACACTCAGCTTTGTGATAGTTTCCTATGTCGGATGAAATCCATGAAAGGTGTTCCATGTCTTGTACCTAAAATGGCTGATCTGACCCATGAGTTATAGTAGAAATGTCCTCCAAACTTCTCAGGGGATGGCAGTGCACATGCTACTGAATCTTATAGAGAGGTCACATTTTCTATATTTGAGCATCTAGAGATTCCTCCAGAGTTGTGGGTCAATCTTACTACTTACATGTTGTGATATTTTCCAAGCGATGGTGGGATGTAATTACCCAGGCCAGTCGCCATCATGGAATGGTATGGGTTGACTTACAGAAATTATTCTATGACTACTTCTTTCCTAAAATAATAAGATATGATTGGGTCATAGATTTCATACATCTCAAGCAGGGTGTTATTTCTGTTATGGAATATTTAGCATGTTCCACTGAGTTATAGTGCTTTTCACTACTTCAAGTTGGTAATGATCTTTCACATGCTAGATGCTTTGGGGATGGGATTTAGTATGCCAACCGTACTTAGGTGAATATCTTTTGACTACCAACTTTATCTTAGATCATCAATCAGGATATCATAATTGAGCACAAACTAGGGGAAGAAGACAGTTCTAGGCATAGAGGACCAATGTCATGGAAGGCCAATAGTTCTTCCAATAGAATAAATTGATCCCTTGAGGTTTCTCATTAGGTTAGTGGTATCTAGAGTACTTGTACTAGTATCTATATGGTGTTTCGTCAGTGTGGATGATAGGGGAACTTGAATCCTTGGTGTGATAGAGACTCTTTGGAGTTTCGGGATTGCGACCGTATGGGGTACCTTTAGAGATTCAGTCAGACCTTTCCATTATATTCTAGTGGAAGAGGATCTGAACTAGCTCCACATTCAAGGGAAGGTTCTTTTATGTCGTTTCCGATGGGGAGTTGGAGTAGCACTAGAAGGATTGGTTGAGGAGGAGTTTATGGTCTTGGTAGCCAAACTTTAGATTATTAGTAGCTCCAGAAAAGTGGTTTTGATCTTGGTAGTCCAACTATTTCACAGGGCCATGGATTAGGTCATTTGTATGCATTACATTAAATACCATAGGATCAAGTTGTAGTACCTTTTATAGTATGAGGAACTATTATATTAGCCTCCACTATAGTATCTTATTTATTTTATACAGTTGATTCACACTCCTTGATCTCCTTATCTATTATATAGAGTCTCGAGCTGGAAATATAGTATTACTATGGTCTAATGACCCTAGATACACTATTGGGAGTACGATCAGAGGGAATAAGCCAGTTCAGGGACTTTCCCCTTTAGGTAGGTAGTTACCCTTTCTTATGGGACCTCTTTGTTCTTGATATTAAAGGCTTTGACATCATTATCAGGATGGATTAGTTGGTTCCATATCGCACCTCTCTAGACTAATATCGTAATAGGGTGTCATTTACATCACTAGAGGGAAACAGTTATCTACAAAAGGGTGAGTGGGATGTCTAGGCTAGCAGATTGGGTTGATAGAATCATATTCTAGGTAGAGTGACTTCCCATATTTTTAATCTCTTCATGGAGGATCTGAGTTTATATCAGGTTGAATTCCCTCCAGTAGTAGATCATTTAAGGGATGTATTTTCTGATGATATTTCTAGATTAACTCCTAAGAGAGAGGTATATTTATGATTGATCTTGTTCCAAAAGTATATCTTATGTCCATTCATCCATACGGGATGGCACCTACTGAGCTCCAAGAGCTCAAGAGTCAGTTAGATGATCTAGAGGCCAAATGTTTCATATGGACCATTAGTTCCACTTAGGTTTTTCCCATGTTATTCACCAAGAAGGTGGATGGGACCCTTTTTTTATGCATGTATTATAGATAGTTAAACTATATTATGATCAAGAACTGATATCCACTACCTTGAATAGGTTATCTCTTTGAAAAGCTCTGAGGAGATATGGTGTTTTCTAAGATCGACCTGAGATCAGGCTATCATAAGGTGCAAATCAGGCCATCAGACATACTATATATAGATTTTAATAGTATGTTTGGTCTATATGAGTTCCTTTTTATGTTATTCAGTCTTATGAATGTGCCCTTAGTTTTCATGGCTCTGATGAATAGGGTGTTCTAACCCTATCTGGATTCTTTTTTCATGGTCTTTGTGGATGATATTTTAGTGTACTCCCACACTCATAGTGACCATGATAAGAACCTTGAGATCATTCTGAGTACAAAGAGGGAGAATTTTCTTTATGTCAAGATTTATAAGTGCCACTTATGGATCAAAAAAGCTCACTTATTTGGTCATATTACCTTATAATCAGGAGTCTATGTTAATCTAGAGAAGGTTGGTGTTATGGTTTCCTAAGAGCGGCCTAATAAAGTGTTTGATATATAGATTTTCTTAGGGATTTATGGATATTATAGTCATTTTATACAGAAATTATCGCACCTTTTTGTACCTATTATTATCCTTATAAATAAGGGTGTTAAGTTCCTATTGTTAGAAATGTGCGAGAAATCCTTTCAAGAGCACAAAGGGAGGCATGTCTCAACACTTGATCTGGTTCTTCCAGAGCCTAGAAGAGGCTATACAGTTTTATTTGATGCATCAGGCATTATCCTAGGGGTAGTGATGGTGTAGGATAATAGAGTCATTGTGTATGGATCTCGACAGTTGAGTCATTTTGAGAGAAACTACCTAATACATGAACTTTAGCTAGCAGAATCTTTCCATGCCTTATATTTCTGGAGACACTATCTAATGGGTGGAAGATTTGTGGTGTGAACGGACCACAAAATCCTCAAATATATCTTCACACAGTGTGACATGAATCTTAGATAGAAAATATGGGTCGAATATATTCATTCCTTCAATTTGGATCTTGCCTATATTCCTGGAAAAGTCAATGCAGTAGTTGATACGCTGAGTCAGAAAACTCAGACACAAGACGTACAAGAAGCCTGTGATAAATGGAAATTAATGGCCCTCTTCTCTAATATGTATATGAATTTTCATGATAGTAATGATAATTATTATATCTCATCCTTGACAGTTACCTCTTCCCTTTTAGAGAACATGAAAAGCAGGAAATTTTCATATGTTTTTCTATGTATATGAGAGAGGGGTTGATGTGAAATTCCCACACTTATCAGTGGGTAGTTCATCCAGGAATCTCCATGATTTATCGAGATATGCGATGCTGTTATTGGTGGATTGGGATGAAATGTCAGATCATAGGATTTATCACTAAGTGTTCCACCTATCAGCAGGTGAAGGTGGAGCACAAGAGACCTGTTGGATTTTAACATCCACTTCTAGTACTATAATGGAAGTGGGAGGATGTTTCCATGGAATTTTTAATCGTCTTACCTAGGTCACCAAGGGGTAGTGATGTTGTTGGGTAGTCATTGACCGACTGATGAAAGTATCTCACTTCTTTCCTATCCAAGAGACTTTCTCAATTTATGATATGGGAATATTGTATGTCCATGATAACATCTAACTGCACGGGGTCCCTTATACTATCGTTTCAGATAGGGACGCTCACTTCACATCACAGTTCTAGCAAGGATTGTAGAGAGATATGGGTATGTAAGTGCCTATAAGCACATCCTTCCACCCTAAGACCAATGGACATTCAGAATGGATGATATAGGTTCTATAGGACATGATCTAAGAATTAATCCTTGATTTTAGAGGTTTTTTCTAGAATCATATTCCACTCGTCAAGTTTTCCTATAATAATAACTTTCAGGGGATGATTTAGATGGATCCTTTTGAGGTCTTGTATGGTAGGTCATGTCATTCACCCCTATACTGGCTAAAGATAGGAGAGAAATCCCTCTTATGCCCTCATCTCATGAAGGAGACTTTGAGGAAGTTTCAGATAATTAGGAATTGTATGTATACTTCTCATTCTAGATAGAAATTTTATGTTTATTATCATCGATAACCTCTGGATTTCAAGGTCGAGGATCATTTTTTCTTGTGGTTATCACCCAGACTTGGACATAGATGGATACGAAGGTAGGGGAAGTTTTCACCTCATTATGTAGGGTCATTTGATATTCTATAGATATTCAATCCAGTAGTCTATAAGTTTCTATTACCTTAGAGTTATCATTCCATGAATGGTGTATTCCATGTTTCACAGCTTTGTCGATATCATGTCGACCCATCTCACACTTTTGATCCTGATGAATTTGATCTAGATGTCATTGATTCATTTTAAGAGTATCCTATATGTATCATCAACTAGATCACAAATGATATCTGAGGACATTTTATCCCTCTAGTATGGGTGATATGGCAGCACGACCATGTACAAAATGTGACTTGGGAGCGGGAGGTCAATGTATGTGCCCAGTTTCCAGATTTGTTCTTAGACTATGTCTCACCTCCCTTAGAAGGTGAACTCGGGGAAGAGTTCCTTAAAGAGGGAAAGACTATAAGAACCTGATTTTTCACTCAAGTATGGATCCATTTAATTTTGGTCTAATTCTTTATTTTGGACCTAATATAGATTCCTAATGAGTTCATGAAGGTTTTGGGGGTGTATGTGGCTTGTTCGAAGTTCGAAACCCTAGATAGTGGGAGAAAATGGCATGTTTTATGGTTATAGGAAACCATGAGAGGTAAGCTGCATGGTTGGTTTTAACCATGAAAGGTTGGACAGAGAGAAGCAGGAGGGCACACAATTTACCCTAACCGTGAGATTTGGGCCATTCTTCTATGCAATAAATTACAGAAAAATTGCAGAGTTGATTCGTATGGATGTTGAATGGTTTCCCTAACCTTGTGGCCTAACCATATGGGTACCCCCTTCCTTCAGAAAACCATTCACGGTTGTTGCATGGTTTGGAAAATCATGCAACCAAACCTTGAAAAAGTAATTTTTAGGTGAAATGGTGGTTTTTCATTTAATGATCTAATTAAATAAAACCCTCTTTTCCCTTGGATCATCCTAGTGGATATCCCTTTTCTCTTATCCCTTTTGATCTATTTGAAGTCCTATTCTAGGAATTTACCTCTAGTGTTCGTCTGGAGTCTGATTTGATCGTTGTTCATCTAATTGGATTTGTGTCGATAAGATCTTGATTCCTTTTTAATATTCCATCATTCATCTTCCTATTAGTGACACAATTTAGATGCATGCTCATATGACATATTTTCTAGGTGTTGGTCTATTCTTAAGATCTCTTTCAATATAGGCCAAACTAGAGGCTGATATTGGACGAGGAGAGTCGTATAAGTATGAGATAGGTGTTCTATAACTCACTCCTCAAGATTATTCATTTTATAAATTATCATGTGGGCACACCAATCTTATCAGGCATTGTCTGTTTAATTTATATTTTTTGCTTGTAGTCATTAGAACCATGTTCTAAGACTCGTGCTATATATTTTATTCATCATTGGTCATTACATCACAATGTTAACCACTCCATGTAGGTCGATTCTACATTTATGCCTTTAGTGGCCAATTATGCCATAATGGTTTGTGGTCTATCATTTCACCAAATTTATGTTTTCGGTGTCCCAAATTGTTATTACCAACTCTTAAGCTAGTATAGCTCAAGTGTGGGGTCGATCCATAGGGAACTTGGTGAGTGCATGAATTAAATTGAGTTTAGAATTAATTTGGTGAATTATGCTGAATTTAGAGTGGGAGTTTCTTGATTTTGGATTAAGGAAATTGTTTTGATTACTTGAAAATAGTGATTAATTATTAAGAAGAAAACAATAATGGTTTTTAATTATATTGGTAGAAAAAGAGCATTTTGGGGCTATGGTGATTATGGAGATTCATGAGTATTGATTATTAGGTTTTATTTTTCATAATAATTCAACATTATGGATCTCAATTATGACAAGATTCACTTGGTCCGGTTAATTTTGTCTTTGAATTGAAGAAATTGACTCCTTGGTCTGGTAGTCAAAGTTTCACAACTCTTTATTTTAGTTTAGTCCATTTATGAATTGACGAATACCTTCAATGATCATGAAGTTGTTCATCGTTATTCTTCTTTTAGATCCCTAAGAATTATGTACTTAGTTCGGTTTAGAATTCCCAGTAGTAGTTAACAATGGTTTAAGAAGAATAAGAATAATTTTAAAAGAACAAACACAACCACATAAATCATTACAACATACAATCCTTCATCATCTACAGCCCCAATACAAGGGGTGTTTAGTTACACATATATGACATAATGAAAATAACACCTTTGATACCTGATGAGATCATCGAGTAAGACTCGAGGAGAGGTGTCGGACGGTGGAATGGCGGAGTAGTGGCACCACAGTGGCTCGGGAGGAATGGCAGCAGAACTTCCCCCTTCTCTTCAAGTGTTCCCCCTCAAATCCGAAGGCCAAGGCCTCTATTTATAGAAAAATAAAGTACATGGTGTGTATGAAAAGTACACACCGTGTAGTCATGTCAACTGGGTTTGTCCGCGGTTTTTCTTTGGTAGGTGGCCAGCCGCACCGCCTTTGACTCACACAACATCTACGACCAGTTGGTGGAGGGTACACGGTGTGTAGCACCACCACACATGGCGTGTAGTCTCTAGTAGGTGCCACCAACCTCATCTAGAATCTTTTACACGACGTGTAGAAGTAGAACACGGTGTGTCATCTTCGGTCGGCCACATGGTCATGTAGACTCTTATCGACCACCAACCGCTTCTAGAATGGTACCCACAGCGTGTAAAGGATAAACACGGCGTGTGCCAGCTTCTGGTTACTTGGGAATGTACTTGTCCTGGTCAACCTGTGTCTGAGCTTGAAAGTACACGGCGTGTAAATAAGTACACGCTGTATAGTTGTAAATTTTTTCTCTTTTCTTCTCCGTTTGTGTATTTGGCCATAAACCTCCTAGAAATGAACAAGATCGCCAAAATCAAAGTATTTTTTCTTTAAGCAGTAGGTAATTTCTGAAAACTTGTTCTTATTTATCAATAGAGTACATGAAAATGTAGACACAAATTGGGTGTATCAAACTCCCCCATACTTAGTCATTTTCTTGCCCTCAAGAAAATCTCAACATCTAATTAATAGAATCTATATTGTAAAAGGAATGACTTTAGTTAATAATAAATGTAAATAATAATTGACATAAGAAAATTTCAAAAGGAATACAAAGAGGTTTTAATCCAGGAGATATTCTAATCATGCCTCATATATAATTCAATTAACTACTTTCATAATTTTTTAACACATATTTCAACCTTTAAAAAATAAGCAAGCCACTTGATGATTTACCTCACCAAAAATATGCTCAACACTCAAGATTTTTTTAAACAAAGTTATGCTCAATCAAATATATATACACTCTATCCATAGGTTTTCAATAAATCTAGTTCTCCACTTTAGAAAATTTGATTTACAAAAATCATGAGGACTTTTCAATAAGGATCAAATGTTTCTGTGGCTAAAGGTTGGTAGGTAAAGATATGAAAAATAACTTTGAGGCTTGAAAAAGGATGCTAAATTCTTAAATAACAATGCATTATATTCAAAGTTAAACATAATTTAAACACGTCCTCAATAAGCTTAATCAAATGATCTCATCACCACTGTCTCCCTTAGTTGAGTAGGAGTCACAAACTAACAAGTGTGTATAAGGCCCCTTTATTTGTACCAGTTTTTTTCATTATTTTTTTTATTTTATTTTTTTTCAACAAAGGGAACCTTTATGAATTTCCAAAATAGAGGTTTGGAACTCTTTTTCACCCCAAATGATCGATAGGTTCTCCCCCATACTTCATTTCTTGACAATTCAAGAATTTATAACATGTGTTTCCAATCTCTTCTTTTGAGTTCAAATAAATAATCATGAAAAATCATAAAAGAATTAGGGTAGGAATGGAAATAGGCTTGTAATATGGATTTCTATAAAGGATATTCATGGTCTCTACGGGCTTTAAGAAGATAAGATGTAGGGTAGGCTCAAGATAAAGGGGTTAAAACAATCTTATGCCTCAATCATTTTAATGTAATTCAAAAATTCCTCATGTTTTGAAAATAAAACTTGCAAATTCTGGTAGTTATGTATATTCTAAGAATCTCTCAAGAAAGAGGGTACTAGAAAGAATATGAAAAAGGTGTTTAGAATACCTCTTAGGAGTGGGAAAAATAAATAAAGAGACAATCAGGTCATGACTTGCAAAATAATTGATTAGTCTAATCGATGTAATTATCCAAAGATTACAAGTTTTAATTTAAATTATATCAGCAATAATTTTAAAATACCTAAGAATCAAAATAAGCATTAAATTGTTTTAAAAGTTTTCACTTTCAACTTATTATTTAAAAATATGATTAACCAAAAATTTCTTTATGTTTTCAAATATATCTTCTAATAATGATGTATCCTAGAATCTGAAAAGGGCAAAGACTAAATAGGTTGAGAGACACCCCCTCATACTTAATATCGCACGTGGTCCACCAAGTACCCAAAAAGAAGAACAAGAGAAGGTGGGGACACAATAGTGGACCAAACCGAGGGGGAGTAAGGAAAGAAGGAAACTAAGAAATAAAATAAAATAATGGAAAAAATAATACTCCTCTCCGGTCTAGGCGTAGGAAAATGGGATGTGATGGAAAAGTGCATCCCAAAATGTGCCAGAGTACATGTGAGGGGAGGAAAGAAAGAGAATACTGCAAGCATCCATAACAAACACAGTCACAAGATATCACAAAAATATATATATAATGAAAAGCAGGTGGCCCAAAACAAGTCAAGGGGTCACCTCAGAAGAGGAATCATCAAGTACAAAGTTGGCCAGTAGAGATGGCTCAGGAGCCATGGAAGATCAAGGCTCAAACTCGGAATCTAGAAGGGAAGCTGGAGAAGTAGGAGCCATAGGTACTGGACCCGATAAAGGAAGTGCATCATCCCCCCTGGACTGGAAACAATGGCGGTGGCAGCAGTAGTAGCAGCAGCTGGACCCACAGTAGAGAGCAGAATGAAATTCGTGGCTAGCGCAGTGCAAGGTAGTGGAGCAGCAGTATAAGGGCTAGGATCCGAGGTAGAGGAAGGGGGCGGAGGCAATGGAAGACCCATATGTTAAACAATAAGCTCCAACAGCTACTCCATGCGGTCCCGGTGGCTATCGATACATACCAAATGTTGCTCCATCCCGTCCAGGCAGAGGGAAAGGGATAGATCGAATGAGGGTGCGGGGGTAGGTGGGGATGGTGGTGGTACAGAAGAAGGAAGTCTAGAATAAGTGGGGTCAGTAGGAAGGGGGTGGAGTAGGGAAACTGGTGGGGGTGGGGAGGGAGGAGCAGGTGCATCAGCTGGGGCAGGAGGGTCAGCAGGTGGGTGGGGGTGAGCCTGGGCAAGGATGTAGGCACCCCCTGCTTCCAGACTAATCCCATGTTAATGAGAATGAGAAATTCCATCTGCTGGGAAGAAACTAACAGGTCATGGGGTAAGGAAGGCTCGAAAACCCCAAGGTGGTGGGCGAGGCGAGTGACGTAAAACCCGCCGTTCAGGTTGCCCTGATGGCTGGTAAACATAGCATGGAAATAGGAGGCGGCTAGGTAAGGGAGGTCTGGGTAGTCCTACCGGATGACATAGGTAAGGAGATCCATGTCACGACCAGTCATGACCCCCATATCCTCATGGCGGGGAAAATAATGGATTTGAAGCACTGGTGGGTAAAATGAAGGATGGGGTCGATGATAAGGGTGCTCTTCTGCGAGGTAGGGGTGTAGCGGTGGTCAGGCCCAGCAATCTCCTGCCACATAGCCCCGATATCAGAGTGCTCGGGTCTAGTCAGGGTGGAAACAAGAGGTGTGGTAATAGGATGGGGGTAGAAACTGCACCCTCGGACAAACTTTGTCATGGTGAGGTAAAATCGCCAGCCGCCCAGTCGGAACTGTACCACAGGCACCGCATCACCAGGTGTATCCCGGTACTCAAATTCGTCGAACTCAAAAGAGGCCGTAAACTCCAAAAATAAATCGTGGAATATAGGAGTGATGACCTGGAAAATAGTGAGCAGTGGAGTGTGGCCAAGGAGATCCTCTAACTCTCCCCAAATGCCCAGCTGCTGAGGAACAGTGTTGTCGAGGTAGTGTCCACTCATCGGAATCGGACGGAGAGAAAAGTGTTGAACCCTATCATGTGCCAGATCGGTGACTGGAACACCATGCAAGGATAGGGAACACCTGCAGGTCCCGACCTAGGTAGAGTTGTAGTAGTAGGAGCTGGCTCTGGGGGTGGATCGGCTGCAGTAGGTGAAGGGTCGCTAGATGGGGCGGTCGATGAAGTGCCAGCGGCGGAGGAGGAGATATCAGGTGGAGTGGAAGCTGGGATGGAAGTAATTATGGTGCTCGGACTAGCCTCAATAGTGGGAGTGAGGGGTGGAAGGGTGGCCAATGGAGGGAGCTCGTAGACCGGAGCGTCTGGTTCTGGCTGCGTCGCAGTTCGCAGCTGAATCCACCGAAAAATGGGATTATCACCCTCAATGGCGGAGGCCGGTCACTTCCCCCGGGAAGGATCGTGAACTGCCATAACCTAAAAAAGAAAGAAAACGAAAAAAAAAGAAAAAGAAAAGAAAACAAAGAAAAAGTGAGAAATATGAAAAATAAAAGTACACGGCGTGTACATCCAGAGTACACGGCGTGTAGTACAAGCTGAGCAGCATCCCGTGTTCTCTAGATAAACACGCTGAGGGTGAAGAAGATTAGACATTTAAAGGTACACGGTCTGTACAGAACATACATGCTGTGTTTATACGAAGTGGACATGGTCATGTATCACAAATGACACGGCCATGATTTTATCAGTTCTAAGAATAAAAGACACGCCATGTATGGGACAGACACGGAGGGTTCTTGATTTGAGAAACATGAACATGTAGCAGCTAGAAATGGTTCTGTCCGAAAGAAATAGACTACACGGCATGTACCAAACACACACGTCGTGTATAGGAACATGGGGTGAGAGGTCGTGTCAGGTGCTACACATGGAGGGGCCAAAAGAAATGTCATACACGGTGTGTACCAAACACACACGTCATGTACAAGAAAATGGTGTGTGAGTCCATGTGAAAAGGGTACTTGGGAATGATGGGGGAAATTACATGGTGTGTACTGAACATACACACCGTGTATAATCAAATTGCGAAGCATTTTGTGTGTGGCCGTGTACAAAAGTACACAGCGTGTGTTATTCAATTTGTGGTGGTGTACCGCGGAATCCAAACGGTTGGTTGATCCAGAAATAACCCTAATCGCTTCTAAAAACTTGAAATAGTGAGTGTAGAAGGGAGTACCTTGACCTATGATCGCAATCCAAGAGAAATCAGAGCTCGAAACGAACCAAAACGACGGATCTAGAAGTGGGAGGTCGGGTGGCGTTCAGGAGAAGAAAATGGGAAGAAGGGGAGGAAAGGGAGAGCCATGCGACATGGGCTGAAGCCAGGTGGCCCGCGGCTTATATAGCCGAGGTACACAGCATGTACCTCAAGAATACACGCCGTGTATCCCCAAAATTCTTTTTTTAAACATATATATATATAATTAATATAATAAACTATATAATAATTAATATTAATTAATTAAAATAATAAAAGTAAAATAAGTATATATATGTATATACAGAATTTAAAAAAAATAAAAATATACACGTAATGTAGTGGAAAATACACGTCGTGTGTTTAAAAATTGTAAAAAGAGAAGTACAACCTTTGGTCTGGTGCTCGGGGCGAGGTTTGAATCGGCGATCGGCCGCTCCGAACGGAAGCCCTCAACCACTAGATCGAAGGTTGTACTGTTGCCCATATTTATTATTTATATACATTTAATCTATAAATCCTATACACACAGGAAGAAATAAATGCACGGTGTGTGGTTTTTAATTATAAAAGAAGGGGATGAAGTAGGGAGATTAGCCGAGTTCGAACCCGGGTCTTTTGGATCCAGGGCTGAGACTTTGTCAACCTGCCAACTTCATCCCCATGAATTACTTTATATAGAAAAGTGTTTTTATATTTTAGTTTTTAGAAATAAAATAGGGCACACATGCCGTATTTTTGAAGACACGATGTGTGGTTTTATTAAAAGGGTAAATGATGGAAATGGGGCGGTTGTCAAGATTCGAACCCGAGTCTTTTGGAAACCGGGTTTTGATCTTGGCCAACCGACCCATCCCCATCATGGGTTTTATTATAAGAATATATATATATATATATATATATATATATGAAATTTACTACACACACCATGTAAGAAAATATAAAAAGGAGGAAACCCGTGCTAAAGGTAGGTTGGGAGGATTCGAACCGGGGACGGCTCGGATAAACTCCACTGACTTTACCATCGGCACCGGCATCATCCCTGTTTATTAAGTAAGTTAATCTATATATCTATACTATTAAGATTAAAAACTAAAAATATAAGTGCACACTGTGTATATAAGTGGGACATGGAGTGTAACCTCTGGTTTGCCTCCCAAGAATCGCCTTTGTTTTAGGTCGTTGGCTCGACCAACTTACCTTTTATTACCTAAGAGGGGTGATGGAGATTTTTCTCACTGTATCTTCCATGTGATGGTAAATCATTAATCGCTGGTCGTTCACCTTGAACGGTTGACCATCCTCCTTAGAAATTTCCACCGCTCCGTGTGGAAATACTCGTATGACATGGAACGATCCCGACCACCTCGACTTGAGTTTTCCTGGGAATAGGTGTAGATGAGAGTTGAAGAGGAGTACCTGATCACCGAGTTGAAATGTTTTTCAAGAAATCATCTAGTCAGTGATGGATTTTTTCCTCTCCTTGTACAATCTATCATTCTTATACGCCTCCCTTATAATTTCATCGAGTTCCGATAGTTGGAACTTTCGCCTCTCTACAGCTGCCTTCAGATCAAAATTTAGGGTCTTGACAGCCCAATATGCTTTGTGTTCAAATTCCACTAGTAGATGGCATGGTTTTCCATAGAAGAGGTGGAATGGTGACATCCCCAATGGTGTCTTGAAGGCAGTGTGATAGGCCCACAAAGTGTCATCAAGATTTTTGGACCAGTCTTTCCGTGAGGTATTCAATGTTTTCTCCAAAAACATTTTGAGCTCACGGTTGGAGAGCTCCACTTGTCCACTTGATTGGGGATGGTATGGTGTACCCATGTGATGCTTTACCCCATATTTATACAGCACTCCTTTCATTAATGTGTTTTCAAAGTGAGTCCCCCTGTCGTTGATCAGCACACGAGGAACGCCGAACCTACTGAATATGTGATTATTTTGAAAGGTCATGATTACCTTAGTTGTGTCGTGTGCCGTAGTAGTGGCTTACACCCATTTAGAGACGTAATCAACGCATAAGAGGATGTAGTTATTCCCGAAAGAAGGGGGAAATGGTCCCATGAAGTCGATTCCCCAAATGTCAAAGATATCGACCTCCAGGATGGGGTGTTGGGGCATATCGGCTCTACGTCCCATATTACCTGTACATTGGCATGGATCAAAATAGGCAATGAAGGCTTGGGCATCTTTATGCATGGTGGGCCAAAAAAAACCCAGATTTTAGAATCTTCACTATGGTACAATCTGGCCCATGATGTCCTCCAACAGGTGAGGCATGACAAAATTCCATGACCCCTTGAACCTCTGTCTCTGGGATACATCATTGGATCACCCTGTATCCACAGAATCGAAATAGGAGTGGGTCTTCCTAGAATTATCTCTTAACATCAAAGAGTAATATTTTCTTCTGCTGGAAGGATAGGTCGGGGTGGATGGCACCTGTAACTAAATAGTTAGCAATATCAGTAAACCAGGGCCTAGGGGACTCGATAATTGAAAATAGATGCTTATCAAGAAAATCTTCCCTTATCTCTTGATCCTCTTCCTCCTCCAAGTGTGGCAGCTACAGATAGGATAGATGATCAGAAACCTTATTCTCACTCCCCTTTTATCTCAGATCTCTAAATCAAATTCTTATAAGAGGAGGACCCATCGGATCAATCGGGGCTTTGAATACTTCTTTTCTAACAGGTAATTAAGTGTTGCATGGTCAGTATAAACAATAACTTTAGACAGAACAAGGTAAGAACAAAACCCATCGAAGGTGAATACCACTGTCAGCATCTCCTTCTCTATAGTAGTGTAGTTTATTTGGGCCGCATTGAGTGTCCTGCTGGCATAGTAGATAGGTCGGAATATTCGGTCCAGCCACTGACCTAGGATATCTTCCACCACATAGTCGCTGGTATCACACATTACTTCAAATTGTGCCTCCTAGTTGGGGGCAATCATCACTAGAGCTTTGACCAGGCGCTGCTTTAGATGCTCAAAATCTATGGTACAAGCCTCATTGAATTAAAAAATAGCATCCTTAGTTAGGAGGTTGGTTAGGGGCTGGGCTATCTTTGAGAAATCATGTACAAACTACTTGTAAAAACCCACATGTCCTAGTAATCTGCGGATGGATGTAACAGAATTTGGAATGGGAAGTCATGAGATGACTTCTATTTTCTCCAGATCCACCTCTATCCCCTTTTCTGAAATCTTGTGGCCAAGTAATATTCCACTTTGCACCATAAAATGACACTTTTCCCAGTTCAAAACTAGGTTAGTTTTTTCACATCGCTCCAGTACTAGCTCCAGGTGCCACAAACAGGTGGTAAATTACTTCCCGTAAATGAAAAAATCATCCATGAAGACCTCCAGGATTTGTTCCACCATGTCGTGAAAAATATCCAGCATGCATCGCTAGAATTTGGTGGGAGCATTGCACATATCGAAAGACATCCTATGATAGTCAAATGTATTGTATGGTCAAGTGAAGGTGCTCTTCTCCTGATCCTCTGGGGAAATGGAGATCTGATTATATCATGAGTAGCCATCGAGGAAGTAGTAATATTCATGCCCTGCTAGTCTTTCTAGAATCTGATCCATAAAGGGCAGGGGAAAATGATCCTTCCTTGTGGCATCTTTTAGCTTCCTGTAATTGACACAGACTCCTCATCCCGTTACTATGTGAGTGGGGATGAGCTCGTTCTTGTTGTTAGATACCACAGTGATACCTCCCTTCTTAGGGACCACTTGTAGGGGACTCACCCATGGGCTATCTAATATTGGGTAAATGATTCCTGCATATAATAGCTTGATAACCTCTTTATTTATGACTTTCTTCATGGGAGGGTTCAGACGCCGCTGGGGTTGTCTAGATGGATTTGCTCCTTCTTCAAGCAGCACCTTGAGGGTGAAAATGGTAGGGATGATACCCTTAAAATCTGCAATAGTCCATCCAATTTCCTTCTTTATCCACTTAAAAACTTGTAGGAGTGCATCCTCATTCTCCTGTGATAGTATTTCACTAAGTATAATGGGAAAAGTGTGATGATATCCTAAATACCTATACTTTAAGGAAGGGGGGAGATGCTTCAGCTCTAGTTCAGGTGCCTTGATAACTGAAGGTACCAGTGGTTGTACTTCTTCCCTCTCAAGGATGTCAGGAATGACAGCTCGTTTCCAATAGTGGTTGCCCTAGCCTTCAATTAATTTCAGGTCCTCTGGCTCTTCATCAGTAGGCATGTCTGGAAAAATCATATCATCTGAAATGGAAGAACATACCAGATCATCTTCTTGTCTACTCAGTTGTTCATCCATGGTAGTCACTGCATAGCATCCCTCATGTTTGGGTAAAGATTCTTGTTTTATGGCCTTTAGAACATTGTAGGAGACTCTTTCATCCCCTACCTGGAAAATCAACTCCCCCTAGTGCACGTCGATCAAGAATTTCCCTGTTTCCAGGAAAGGTATTCCCAATATAATAGGTGCCTCTTGATCCTCCTCCATGTCTAGGATAATAAAATCTGCAGGAGGATCAATCTTCCCACCTTCACGAGAACATCCTCCAGTATCCCCTTTGGATATTTAATGGATCTATCATCAAGTTGAAGGGTGACTCAGGTAGGTTTCAGATCGTGGAGTCCAATATTTTGGAAAACTCTGAATGTCATGAGGTTAACACTAGCCCCTAAGTCGCACAGGGATTTTCCAAATTCACAAGGTCCAATTGTACATGGAATAGTAAAGCTACCTGGATCATGGAGCTTGGGAGGAAGGGAATGTTGTATGACTTCGGAGCACTCCTTTGTCAGTGATATGGTTCCCAAATCCTCCATCTTCCTTTTATTCGAGAGGATTTCCTTCATGAATTTGGCATATGTGGGAATTTGTGTCATAGCCTCTACAAATGGGATGTTGATGTGTAGCTTTCTGAATACTTCCACGAATTTTCAAAACTGGTGATCCAGCTTCCTTTGCTTCATCCTCTCTAGAAAAGGTAATGCAGGCTCGAATGTTTTGACAACCTCCTTTCCTTTTCCTGGATGAGCAGATGAAGAGGGCTTTTAAATTGTACCTTTGTTTTCATCAGTTAGTATAGGTGCACTTGAATATTTTGGTTCCTTCTGGTGTATATTCTTTCCACTTCATAAAGTGATGGCATGAGCCTCCTCCCCTGGGTTCTTCTCGGTGTTTCCTGGTAGTGTACCAGGTTGTCTCCCTGAGAGCCGGTTTACTAACTGGATGATTTTGTTCTCAAGGCTTCAAATAGAATCCTCCTAGTTCTGAAATCATGTCTCGGGAGTAGATATGAATTTTTTATAATATACTATAACCTGGAGGTATTCTCTTGATGAGGTGGTTGTGAAGCTGGTGGTGGTGGTTGCTGCCTTGGCAGCTGCGGGTGAGGGTTTTGATACCCTTGCTGATGGTAGGAGACCTTCTGGTTCTGGTGTTGCCTTGGGTATGGGTTCTGATATTGTGGCTGATTGTAGCCAGTCGGTTACTGGGGCGGACGATTCTGCTGGTGTTTTCCCCAGCATGTGTTCTGGTTTTTGTGCCATGCTGGGTTCTGATATTGTTGATACTGATTCAACCCTCTATTTTGAGCAACATAGCTCACCTTGCTTGTCGAAGGGTTGACTGAAGGTCCCAGTCATTCTCCCAGGATGTGGTTGTTACCACAGTCACCGCATGTTGGATGGTTCACCGCATGGACTTGAGATGCGCCCTTGAGATTCAGTGCGTCGATCTTTTTGGATACTGCATCCAACTGGGCAGAAATCATGGTAGTAGAATCAATACTATGCATACCTCATTTTTGGGTCCCCCACTTGGAATGTCACTAGAATCTGTTGGCAAACATATCTTCCAGTAGTTCGAAAAGTTATTTGGGGGACTTTCTCATTACCGTACCTCCAGCAGCTACATCCACCGGGAACTTTGTATTTGTTGTTAGTCCTCCATAAAAGGTTTAGACTTGCATCCAAAGTGGAAGTCCGTGGTGTAGGCATTTACCTAACATCTCCTTGAAACATTCCCATGATTCGTAAAATGACTCAGAGTCATGCTGTTGAAAGTTTTGGATCTCATTTCGTAAGGTTACCATCTTCAAAGGTAGAAAATATTTGGATAGAAATTCCTAGGCTAGCTCCTCCTAGGTGAGGATAGATCTTTACGGCAACCCTTTGATCCAGTCTTTCGCCTTGTCCCATAGAGAGAAGGGGAAGAGGCGAAGACGAATGGCGTCATCAGACACGCTATGGTAACAGAATGTATCATAGATCTCCAAAAAATTAGAGAGATGGGCGTTTGGGTCTTCACTGGGAAGGCCGCCGAATTCAAACGGCTTTTTGGATCAACTGCATAATAGAAGGTTTGATCTCGAAGTGTTGGGCCTGTACTAGAGGACGAACGATGCCCGTATCAGCTCCGTAGGTCGAAGGCAGACCGTACTCTATAATAGTACGTTGTGGAGGTGTATTTTGAGGGAGTGGAGGCGACATGTACTGCTGCTCCTGAGGGGTGAAGTAGGGCTGTTGAAATAGTTGTCGCTGCTTCTGGGGATGGTCGTACTATGGAGGTGGTTGTTGTGGCGGTTGCTAGTAGTCCCTCGAGAGAAACTCTATGAAACCTCCAGGTTGGGCCTGCTCTGGTATACCAGCAATGGGAGGTTGCTGGTTCTGGAATGGTTGTCTAGCTGCAGCTTCACTGGCCAGTGCTCCCTCTTCCTTGTTCACCAGAGGTAATGATTTTCATCTGTGCATCTCTACTAGTGCATGTCGATGTCGCAACAAGGTTCATTCAATCTCTGGTTCAATCAGAAGAATATCTGATGACTCAGCGGTCCTGGACCATGTGAGGTGTTGTTTCATGCACCTATGATCAGACACATACACAAAACAAAACCCAAGCATAAAAGAGAAAACAAAATAGAAATAGAAATGGGTTTAGGAAAGAAATTTTTGGGAATTTTAATTTTTATTTTCACCTAATTAATTACTAACACAACTAAATTTAGCACTAGAACCATTAATTTCCCCAGTAACGGCGCCAAAATTTGGTCTATCATTTCACCGAATGTATGTTATCAGTGTCCCAAATTGTTATTACCCACTCTTAAGCTAGTATAGCACAAGTGTGAGGTCGATCCATAGGGAACTTGGTGAGTGCGTGAATTCAATTGAGTTTAGAATTAATTTGGTGAATTATGCTGAATTTAGAGTGGGAGTTTCTTGGTTTTGGATTAAGGAAATTTTTTTGATTACTTGAAAATAGTGATTAATGATTAAGAAGAAACCAACAATGGTTTTTAATGAGATTGGTAGAAAAAAGAGCGTGTTGGGGCTATGGTGATTATGGAGATTCATGTGGATTGCTTATTAGGTTGTATTGTTCATAATAATTCAACATTCTGAATCTCAATTATAACAAGATTCCCTTGGTCTGGTTAATTTTTTCTTTGAATCGAATAAATTGAATCCTTGGTCCAGTAGTCAAAGTTTCACAATTCTTTATTTTAGTTTAGTCTATTTATGAATCGAAGAATACCTTCAATGATCATGAAGTTGTTCATCATTATTCTTCTTTTATATCCCTGAGAATTATGTCCTTGGTCCGATTCAGAATTCCGAGTAGTATTTAACAATGGTTTAAGAAGAATAAGAAGAATTTTAAAATAATAAACACAACCACATAAATCATTACAACATACAATCCTTCATCATCCACAGCCCCAACACAAGGGGTGTTTAGTTACACATATATGACATAATGAAAATAACACCTTCGATACCTGATGAGATCATCGAGTAAGACTCAAGGAGAGGTGTATGACGGTGGAATGGTGGAGTAGTGGCACCACGGTGGCTCGAGAGGAATGGAAGCATAACTTCCCCCTTCTCTTCAAGTGTTTCCCCTCAAATCTGGAGGCCAAGGCCTCTATTTATAGAAAAATAAAGTACACGTCGTGTATGAAAATTACACGCCATGTAGTCATATCAACTGGGTTTTTCCATAGTTTTTCTTCGATAGGTGGCCAGCCGCCCTGCCTTTGACTCACACGGCATCTACGGCCGGTTGGTGGAGGGTATATGGCATGTAGCGTCGTCGCACATGGCGTGTAGTCTCTAGAAGGTGCCACCAACCGCATCTAGAAGATTTTACATGGTGTGTAGAAGTAGGAACAGTGTGTCATCTTCGGCCGGCCACATGGGTGTGTAGACTCTTCTCGGCCACCTAGGGGTGTCCATGGGTCGGGTCAGGCCGGGTTTGAGGGTTTTTTGGACCCAACCCGACCTAAAATATGTCGAGTCAGGTTGGGTCAGGTCGCATGTGTTTTTTCTTCAAACACGACCCGACCCAACCCGTCTAACATCGGGTCGGGTCGATCATTTGTGTAAAAAAAAATCTGTCGCAGGTTAAAATATCCCGCATGCCGCCCACAGCATCATCTCCTTTGTTTCACAGTCTCCTTCTTCGCATTCTCCTCACTCATAGGTATGTTGTATCTCGATTTTCTAGCTTCATCTCCTAGTGTCCTTCCTCTTCGGTAGCAACAGGCGACTGGTATAGTGTGGGTTCTATTTGGGGGATGCAGGTGCTCGAGTCCTCTTTGGCTAGCAGTGGCATGGATTGAACCCAGCGAGCTTCACTTCTTCATCACCAAATCTGGTTCGTGAAGATTCATCAAGGACGAGGAACAGATCGGTGAAAATGGGTGGGAGATCAAGTGGATCATGTATAGGCGATGCTCGATTTTCTTCTACGGTGAGTTTCGACAGATGACAATGTTCGATTTGGGATTTCAACCGAAGGTCCATCACAGAATTTCACACGATTATTGCTTCATCTTCCTCACCATGCCAGGAGGACTTTGACGAAGAATTGACCCCAAAAGGTAGTGGTCTGTGGCGTCAATAGGGGGAGTGTGGGATGCCCCCATTTTTCTAACCTCTAGGTATTCTGTGGAGGGGTCATGGCAGTCTTTGTGGATACAAGACAAAGGGGAAGGTGGAAGGGTAGTCTCCAGTGGTGGATATGGTGGGGTCGCGGTGGTGGCGCAGTCGAAGGTGAAGGGGCAGTCTCTGGTGGTGGATATGGCGGGGTTGTGAAGGCAACGAAAAAGGCGGAGGCGGCATGCGGGTCAATAGGAGGTGCAGTGCAGGGGAATTATCGGGTTGGTTGGGTCGGGTTGGGTCATTTTTTTCCCAACCTGTGACCCGACCCAACCCGACCATGGGTCAACCCAAAATTACCCAACCTGTGCATATTAAATCATGAACCCAACCCCACCCGACCCAACCCGGTCGGGTCGGGTCGGTCGGTCGGATTGGGCCGGGTTTGTACACCCCTACGACCGCCAACCGCTTCTAGAATAGTACACACGGCTTGTAAAGGATAAACACGGCATGTGCCGGCTTCTGGTTACTTGGGCATGTACTTGTCTGAGTCAACCCATGTTTGAGCTTGAATGTACATGGCGTGTAAATAAGTGCATGTCGTGTAGTTGTAAATTTTTTCTCTGTTCTTCTTCATTTGTGTATTTGTACATAAACCTCCTAGAAATGAACAAGATCACCAAAATCAAAGTATTTGTTCTTTAAGCAGTAGGTAATTTCTGAAAACTTGTTCTTATTTTTCAATAGAGTACATGAAAATGTCGACACAAATTGGGTGTATCAGTTTATTATGACCCTTTAGCTCCACTATTCAGGTGTGTGGATTAACCTTACTAATGGTAATCCCTTATAATTAAATGAATTTCGAATTATTAAATGGCTATTACCATGTTTTATTTCACTTTACCCACCTAAGGCGGGTGCTTCAACATAATTAATGAATCTTAAATGAAAATTTGGAAAGTATATTTTATATGTATGACTTTGGCCTAATGGATTATAATTGAATGTCTTAGTTTTATGTCTATATAACCCCTTTCCATTTGTATTATAAGGTTTTAGAGTGAACCTTGTTAAATTATTATGACTTATATAAACGAATGAAATGGTTGCAAGCCCTTGGCCTTGTAACACTGATGAAAGGAACGACTTGAACTTATTGAACTTATTAAATGGTATAGACACTTGGATTGATTAATTAAATGAATTAATTGTAATTTTCCTTATATATGGTCCTTGAAATTACTATAGGAATGGTCAAACTTGAGTTATCTTTTGGATTCCTAGGGGAATTTCTCAATCACTCATGGATATCATTCTGATTCAAGGATATCGGTTCCCTTGGTTGAGACCCACCTTGGAACCTGGTCCTCATCTATCAGTGGATTCCTAGTATGACCCTATAGGATCCCTTATATATCATCTATATGATTCCTTATATAAACTACTTAGATTGATCATGGATTCTACAGACATGAGTTTCCTTGGTTATATCCTAGGACCTATCCATTTATTACCGCATTTTACCTTGGATGTTTTCCTTGGACTCGGTTAGATTCATTATTTTGGAATGCCTTGGAATATGCTCCTTAGATTACACTCTTACCCTATAACCAAGATGTAGTTAATACTGAGTTAGCGACCCTTGAGGTCAAGGTTTCCTTGGTTATTTCCTTGAAACCTCTTCATTATAAATAACATCAGGATTCCTTATTATGTCTTGGATACTTAACTATTACTATCATATCATATTTCCAGTGTTGGTATTACCTCACATGACCTATTTATATAAATTGGAACTTAATTAACTAATAAACTAGTTACATTTTTATACACTTGTTAAGGGATGAAGTAGGTACTTGGGTAATTATGTTACTATACTGTGTTACTTTTATATATGCATGGTTTCACACTAGTCTAGTTTATATTAAACATACATGATTTTATAGAATCCATTGGTTGTGGCCTACTAAGATTTCCCCCACACCATATATGGGCGCCATTGGTACCCAGGCAGACTACATGTATGGAGGTGTTGATAAAGGGAAGTGTATCACTTCAGACACTTGATTGGTTACTTTATTAGATGGAGTGGGTATCAAATGACTAAGCTATATCTTGGGATTCTTGAGATATATTTTGTATTCCTTTTTGATAATTTTTTATAGTATGTTATGCATGCTACCTTGTATCTAATTTTTCTCTTTTTATAGTGAAATGAACTGTATCATCATCACTTTTTGTATATTATTCTCAGTTGAAACTAATGAAGGAATCTTAGTTGACCCTGCTAAGATAAAAGTTTTGGAGTAGTGGCCTCATCCTAAAATAGTAATTGAGATTTTTAGTTTCCCTAGTTTAGTAGGATATTATAGGATTTTTTTGGGAAAACATCATGACCTTCTAATCCACTAACAATGTTAACTAGAAAAGGGGATAAGGTCATCTAGAATAATGAGTGTGAATAATTTTTCCAAGAACTGAATAAGAGATTGGTCACTACACATGTGTTAACTCTACACTCTATTAGAGAAGGATTCATTGTTTTTAGTGATGCATCTTTAAAAGGGATTGGGTTAATCCTCATGAAAAATGACAAGGTTATTTCTTATGCATCTCAACAAATTGAATCCTCGTGAGAAGAATTATCCAACCCATGACCTGGATCTAGCTGAGATTTTTTTTTTTTGCTCTAAAAATACGGAGGCACTATCTTTATGGTGAGAAATGTGATATATACATAGACAACCAAAGTTTGAAGTATATATTCAAACAAAAGTAATTGAACATGAGACAAAGAAGATGGTTTGAACTTATTAAATACTATGACTATTTAATTCATTATCACCCTGGAAGAGTATACAAAGTCACTGATGCATTAAGTAGGAATGACCTTGTTGTGCTAGAAATTATGAGTATTTAAGGAGATCCTTTGAACAAAGGCCTAGTAAAACTATACAAGGAAATATTAAGGGAAGGGACATCATCAAACTTATCCCAAATTATTTATAAACCATAATTACTAGAAAATATCAAGAAATATCAAAGATAAGATCCCTTGTTATAAAAACATATAGAGGCTCTGAAGAGTGGGAACTTTTCTTAGTTCAATATTGATCAAGAAGGTGTACTAAAATTTGATACAAGACTATGTGTTTCATCTATCTATAAATTAAGAAATAACTGATGGATGAATCTCATAGCTCTAAATTCCTTATACATCTTGGGATCACTAAAATTTATAGGGACCTGCATGATCAGTATTGGTAGGATAATACAAAAAGGGAGATTATTGACTACACTAAAAGGTTCTTGGTGTGTCAACAAGTGAAGGTGGAGTGACAACTTCCTAAAGGGGTATTAAACCACTACCTATACCAACATGAAAGTGGGACAATATCAATATCGACTTTGTCACTGGTCTCCCAAGAATGTCCAAATGAAACAATGCGATGTGGTTTATAGTGGACCGACTCACTAAGACTACTCATTTCTTTATTATTCAGGAATTTTTCTCTCTTGATCAACTTTACAAGATTTACGTAAAGGAAGTAGTGAGGTTTCATAGGGTACAACTTTATATCATTTATGATCATGATCCAAGGTTAACATAAAAATTCTAGATAATTATTCAATATTATTTGAATACTGAATTGAATTTCAGTATGGGATATCACCCCCAAACTGATGGCCAATCTGAAAGGACTATTCAAAAACTCAAGGACATGATGAGAACATGATCAATGTAATTTAAATGTGGATGAGATCAACACCTCCCGTTAGTTGAGTTATCATAAAAAAATAGATTTTTCTTGAGTATTCAAATGGAACCCTGTGAAGCTCTATATGGGAAATATTATAGAACTCATTCTTATTAGGATGAAATTGGTGAGGGAAATCTATTTGGGCCTGATCTTGTGGAAGAGATAACATAAAAGGTTCATGTCATCCAACTACACATAAAGGCTACTCAGAGTTGGCAGAACAGCTATGCTAAAAACTGTTGAAGGGACTTGGATTTTGATGTTGGTGAAAAAAATTTCCTTCCAATATCACCATGGAAGAGAGTCATGCAGTTTGGGAAGAAAGGGAAGCTTATCACCAGGTATATTGGCCCCTATAAAATCCTTGATCACATAGGAGTAGTGGCCTACCAGATTTCACTTCCACTAAATCTAGATCAAGTGCATGATGTATTCAATATATCTCTCTTAAGTAAGTACATACCTAATCCCTCACATGTACTAAATCCTGAGGTGGTATAACTAAAACATGACCTCTCTTATGAGGAGCATCTGGTGGAGATCTTAGACTATAGAGACAAGTTTCTACACAACAAGACTACTGACCTCATTAAAGTTTTATGGTGTAACTATAAATATGAATAAGCGATGTGGGAACTAGAGGAGGCTACGAGACATAATTAAAAAAACCTTTCCTAAACTGAGAGAACTAGTTGAAAATTTTGGGGATGAAATTTCTTAAGGGTGGAATAAAGTAATGAACCAGAATTTTTAAATGATATTTTGTTTCTTGAAAATGTCTATTATAGACCAAAAACCATATATATTTTTAATGAAGTGGTGTGTACAGAGTATAAAGGGAAATGTGACCATTGGTATTTGACCTTTATATAATTTTTGGTAAATATGACCATTAAAAACTATACTATTGGTAATAACTTTTATAATTAGTGTTTATTAATAGAAATAAAAAAGGATAATTAATGAAGAAAGAAGAAGAGATGGCCATAACCAGTTGAGTCATTTCATATGAAGCCCATTTTCAGAACTTGGGATGGTGGTAGCATCACTAGGGTTCTCCCTTGACAAAACCCAAGTCTAGCTTCAACAAGTGAATCTGGAACGAAATCATTTACGGGATAAGTTCAAGTTAGTGGAAATTACCACTCGGGTGATGTTAGTTGAGCCACCCCTAAATATATCACTATCTCACACCTTACACTTAGGTCGTATGTGAGTGTTATAATGGGTTATGTGTCTAGGACTTAGTTATTCAAATTTTAATTCCATTGTATAAATAAAATTTTTATTCCATAAATTTTGTTTTAAAAATTTTTTTCTTAAATGTGATGAATTTGATAAATTGATTTTTCAGACAAAAATTGTACTTTTTAGAAATGATGTAAATTTTTTATAATAAACTAAGGTATTATGAATAATATTTATTTTAATGAAATGGTTTGATAAAAACACTCTTATTTAAATATAAATTATAAAATAATTTTATTATGTTGTGGAAATTTTTTAAGTGCCGGAAATTTTACTGTGCATTTTCAACCTTCTATTTTTTTAATAAGGATTTTTATATTTAAAAGTTAATATTGTCATTATTAGAGGATTATTATGATAAAATAAAATTTATTTTTTAAATAAACACATTGAAATTATTTTAGGGTGAATTTATGAGAAATTTCTAAAATACTTTATTTTTTCATGAATAGTAAAAATATAGTTTGGGTTTTTTTGTATGTTTAATGAATTCATAATTATTTAATAATGATTTAATAATTAATTAAACACAATCCAAGACCTAAAATTTTTTATTTTATTAATATCAAGTATTTTAATATATTTTAATCAATTTCCAAACCTAAAAGTTACTTTCCAGAGTCTAAAATGGAAACATTAACATTAAAAACCTTATTTTGTAGAAACTTTACTTTTACATACCAAAATATGTAATATAAATGTTAGGTCCACAGGGCTGAATACCCTGAGAGGGGGGTGAATCAGGGTATGACTGATTAAAAATTAACGCCCGTTCTGATCTTGTTTCGCTGTTAAGCAAACCACTCTTCTCTCTCTTTCCTGTTGCACAAAGTAAACCGAAAGTAAAGCATGCATAGGACACAACAATTTTACTTGGTTCACCGCAAAGGGCTACGTCCCAGGAGCATACGCCGACAAGTTGCCGGTCGTACCAATTCTACTAAACTTCACTAGCTGTGGATTACAATGTTCGGGCTAGATCACTTCTATGTCCAGGCTCACTGCCTTTACAAAGTTTAGGGTCAACTCACTGCTTTACCAAGGGTCACTCCCTGTTTCTCTCTCTCTGGCTCACTGCCGGTGGAGAGGATCACCTTCTACCTCTCCCTAAGCTCACTACTCTTGGAAGGGATTCACTCACAGTTTATAGACCTGTAGGTCTCTTCATTTTCATGAATACATGCATCCTTAACTGTTGATGGATGCTCTGTTAAAGTCCAACTTTCATCCACTGATGAATACCACTTTGTCTCTTAACCATTGGGCAATTCCTTTGGAAACGCCTTCGCAAAGCACCCTACTTCGCTAGGCTCCCAATTTCGCGAAGCTCAAACAAGCCTTTGCGAAGCTCCTGCCTTTTTGCGAAGCTCTCTCGCGAAGCACTCTCGTGAAGCACTCTCACGATGCTCAAGCCGTCGCAAAGCAACGGCCCTCGCGAAGCTTAGTAAGCCAACTCGGAGCTTGCAGGTTTCGCGGAGCTACAATAGTCGTCGCGAAGCACCTCTTTCGCGAAGAACACTGGCTCCACGAACCACCTTCGCAAATCGAGAGCAAAGGATTTTCTCTGAAAATTATCTCTGCTTCTCTCGAGGGGGTCAGCCTCTATTTATAGGCGATTCCATCGACCCTCGTCCCTTCCGCACGAAGTCAACACCACATCATCTCAAATCGCGAAGCTCCAAAGTTTCTGCCAGAATTATGTCCAAATCGCGAAGCACCACAGCAATTATCCATTCGCGGAGCTTGACGTAATCGCGAAGAATCACCGTCAACATACCTTCACGACTTCGCCACGAAGCTCCCTCACGAAGCCCAAAATTCCTTCGCGCCTTCGCCGCGATGCGCTTCAGCCTCTGCCGTTCGCGAAGCTTGACGTAATCGCGAAGACTCACCACCTCCGTTTCTTCTGGGAAACGGCGCCACCTTGTACTGCTCTTTTTGTACCGCCTCCAGATCGTCCTTTCCTTTGTCATCGTTCTTTGTCAACTTGGATTGTGAACAACATCTTGAGCACTCAACAATTCTCCATGGAAACCTGCTTTGTCAACAAACACAATTAACCCAAAAATACTGCAATGTTACCTTGAGGGATTTTTGCCCAACAATCTCCCCCTTTAGGTTTGTTGACAACTCTTCACAACTCTGCTCAGAATGAATTTCTGCATGTTGATACCTCACTGAGTCTTCTTCCAGCTGCTACCATCATTCGCCTCTTGTGATTCTGATAGCGTTCAAGGATTTACTTAACACGTACTATAAGCCCACGTGAGCAATGCTCGGCGTGAGAAACAAGAGTAGTATGAAAAGTTCATCAATGAATCACTTCATGTCAGACCCCAATTGTCGATTCCACCCTGATACCAATTCTTAAATTGATACCAATTGTTGAACCACACTGATCCCAATTGGTGATAGCTGGACACCTTTTCACACCATTCCAACATCACTGTTCTGCTTTTATCACGATCCTCAGCTGTCGTGATTTCTATGCTTTGATCGATCACTTCTAGCATCATTAGATTTAAAAATATCCCCCTTTCTCATTGCTCCCCCTTTCTGGCTGCTCCACCTTTCAGCTTCTCCCCGTATCAATTATGATTTATCAAATCTCCGCATTGTCTCCAACAATCACTATTTTCTCCCCCTTTGTCAACGAACCCAAAGGTCACTCCTTTATAGTCTGTAACATAGTAGAGAACACATATCAGCACATTAGGGAAAAACACATCATACCTCGGGGAGAGGGGGGGTCCAACAGCCACACTATTTCAAGTGCGGGGAATCGACTGAACTCCCAGAGCCAGTCGATGCCTCTCAAAAGCTTCCTTGGGTAAGGCCTTTGTCAGAAGGTCTGCAACCTGTAGCTCTGTAGGCACGTACTACAACTTCACGATTCCCTGCTCAACCTTCTCCTTGATAAAATGATACTTAATCTCAATGTGCTTTGTCCTTGAATGATGGACGGTATTTTTGATAAGATTTATAGCACTGGAGTTGTCGCACTGGATTCCGATCGAAGACTTAACTTTAACTCCCATATCTTCAAGTTGTTGTTTCATCCATAATAACTATGTGCATGCTTGAGTGGCCGCAATATACTCAGCTTCCACAACGCTCAGTGAAATGCAATCTTGCTTCTTGCTTAGCCATGAAATACACAATCCACCAAGATAGAAAGCACCACCTGACATTGATTTCCTATCATCCGCTGAACCAGCCCAGTCTGCATCAGTATACCCCAATAACTCTGTCTGAGATTTGTCATTGTATGTCAAGACGAAGTCCACCATGCCCTTGATATACCGAAGTATTCTTTTCACTATGAGCATGTGACTTTCCTTGTGATTACTCTGATATCTCACTGCTTGGCATGTGGAGAAAACAATATCAGGCCTTGTTGCGGTTAAGTACAACAGACTTCTAATGATTTGCCTGTATTCTGTGATATTAACTGCCTTTCCATCCTCATCTTTTGATAATTTCATTCGGGTAGCCACCGGAGTCTTCATCTCCTTGTAATTTTCCATTCCAAACCTTCTCAGGACCTCCTTGGCATATTTAGATTGAGAAATGAATGTTCCATTCCTTCCTTGTGTCACCTTTAGATCAAGGAAAAACGTTAGCTCTCCAATCATTGACATTTCAAACTCATTTTTCATGAATTCGGAAAACTGTCTGCACTGAGCTTCATCTGATCCGCCAAATATTATGTCATCGACATAAACCAACACCATCATCCTTTGATTACTGTCATTACTGAAATAGAGATTGTAATCAACTCCTCCACGCTGAAAACCAAGCTTCTTCAAGTATTGATCAAGCCTTGAGTACCATGCCCTTGGTGCTTGTTTCAGCCCATACAATGCCTTCTTCAGCCTGAAACTTTGTTCTCGTCCTCATGAATGAGAAAACCATCTGGCTGCTCAATATACACCTCCTCTTCCAGAACACCATTCAAGAATTCAGATTTGCCATCCATCTGGAACACTTTGAACTTCCTTTGCACTGCGATGGCTAGGAATAATCTTATTATCTCCAGCCTTGCAACCGGTGCAAATGTCTCATCAACATCTATTCCGTCGATCTGGGAGTACCCCTTGCACACTAGACGTGCTTTGTTTCGAATAATTGTGCCATCTTCATTCATCTTGTTGCGATAGAACCATTTGGTCCCAATGACATTCTTGTCTGCTGGCCTCGAAACAATCTCCCATTTCTGGTTCTTCTCAATTTGATCAAGCTCTTCATTCATAGCCTGAACCCAGTTTTCATCTTCAGCTACATCGGAAAAACATTTCGGCTCCACCTGAGATAAAAACGATGTTTGCTGTAATGATTTCATTCTTTGAGTCTGAACTAGAGCTGTCTGATCACCAATGATATTTTTCCTATCAATTTCAGCTCGACTCTTTGGCTTCCTTGCAGATACAGACTTGACACTTTCTTGTTCATCATCAGTATCTTCTTCTGAGTCAGCCTCTGCCACTTCTACTCCCCCTGTGTTGCTTACCTCATCATCACTTTCATCCAGAAACTGTTCACTGGGTCGTTGTGCAGTCTGTTCATTTTCAACTATAGTGGCATCATTGCTCTCAACAATTTTTCCCAGCCTCTTGTTGAAGCATTTATATGCTTTGCTTTTTCCTGAATATCCAAGGAATATCCCTTCATCTTCTCGTGCCTCAAACTTCCTATGATGTTCTTTGTTGAGAATGAAACACTTACTTCCAAAGATTCGAAAGTATTTCAACGTTGAATTCTTTCCGTACCACAGTTCATACGGAGTCTTCCCTTGCTTCGGACATAACAGGGACCTGTTTGAAATATAGACCGATGTCAAAACTGCTTCCTTCCAAAATTTCTCTGGTAGGTCCTTATCAATAAGCATTGTTCTGGCCATGTTGTTGAAGATCCGATTTCTCCTTTCAACCACTTCATTCTGTTGGGGAGTTCTTACTGATGAAACTTGATGTCTTATCCCATGTTTCTCGAGATAGTTTTCAACCTGACTGTCTGTAAATTCTGTACCGTTATCAGTACGAAACTTCAGAATTTTCTACCCAATCATCTTTTCTGATTCCCTCCTGTACTGCTTTATGCAACTGAACACCTCTGTCTTATGGGTAATGATGAATACCCAGGCCATTCTGCTATAGTCATCAATGAAAAGAACATAGTACTTTTTCCCATATATAGCTCATGGTGAGATAGGTCCACATACATCAGCATGCACCAATTCAAGTACTCCAGTTGCTTTTTGTTCCTTTGGCATCTATGTCTTCCTGATGATCTTCCCTTGTTGACAGGCATCACACGTATGAGTGAGATCATGTGACAGTTTGGGAAGGTCTCTAGCAGCATCACACTTTACCAGATCTTCCATAGATGGTTGACATAGATGACCAAGTCGCTTATGCCACAGCTGATTTTCTTCTTCTCTGGATAAAAGGCATGAATCATCTTCCCCACCTACCAGGTAAAGATTCCCCTTTGTTCGTTTTCCCTGTATAATGACTATTCCATATTTTCCTTTAACAATACCCATCTTCTTGGTAAATAGGATAGAGTTCCTAGAGTTGCATAGTTGACTGACGCTAAGCAAATTATGACTGAGACCCTCTACCACCAAGACATCAGCATGTCTCATTTCATTGCCCCCAAACTTGGCTTTTCCTGAGCCAACAATCTTCAGGCCTTCAACATTTCCAAATTTGACAACTCCTTCTTTGTCATATTTAACGCCTGTAACCAGATCCTTGTTACCTGTCATGTGGGATGTGCAACCACTATCAAGGATCCACACACCCGAACGATCTGATGCTTTAAGGGTAATTTCAGCAACTACGGCCTTATCAATTTTCTTCTTCTTGGTCCATACTTTTTCTTTCATACTCGGCATGGATAGAGGCTTCTGTTCTTTCTCAGAGTATGATGGACCAGCTTCATCTTGCAAAACTGCAAATCTGTTCTGAACTTTTAACTCACTTGTCGGTTTACAGATCTGCTACTTGTGAACATTTTGATTCTGCTTTGGCACATTTTTCCGAATGGTCGGAGTGTAGTACCTAGCCATGTGTCCAAATCCTCCGCACCAAAAACAGTGTCCTTCAAAATATGTTCTAGAAAACCATTCTCTGTTTGGCTTCCATCTCTGTTCTTGTTCCCTTCGATATCTTTTGGCTATGGAACACACATATTGTGAATGTCCCATCTTTCCTTAACAATAACACCTGATATAAGGTGCATTCCTTCGTGTTACTTCATCACTACGAGTTTCCCCTTGGGATCTCTAAGTATTCTGATTCTGCTTTGTGCTCAAATCCACTTTCAATCTCGGGACATGTGCTTGCGGTCTAACTTCAACTGTCATAGATTTTTGTTTCTAATTAAGCCATGAATCAGCCTTAACTTATGAGTTCAATTGCTGCTTCTTTCCTGCTGAACTACTAGGCTCTTTTTTCTTCTTTTCAGTCTTCGTAACGACCTGATTTCCCAAGAATGTGTTGGGATTCAATGGTTTTTCCTGGTCTTTAACTTTTCTCTGTAGACCGAAAACTTCCTCTTCAAGCTCTTCAATACGTTTGACGTGATCTTTCACTTTTCGACTCAAGCAATCGATCTCCCTTTTCTGCTCTTCAATCTTGAGCTTATGCTCATCAACCTTTTATGTGCGCTCTGGCCTGGAAGACTTAAGATTTTCAATTTCTTTCTCAAGCTCAAACTTCTCTTCTTCTTGTTATTGCATGTAGAGTTTGGCATCGCGTACTATCTTGTTGGCTTTCTTTGTTTTTGCTCGCCAAACATCTATCTCTTCAAGAGCTGCTTCTAATTCAGCTTCCATGTCAACTCTCCCTTCAATTTCTTCTCCTTCTTTATCAGTTTCGGTTTCTTTCTTTTCAAGAGCACTACTAGAAATAGCCACCATCGCATTTTGTCCATGATCTTTGCAGTTTTCTATCTCTTCAACTTCTTCACCCTCAGACTCAGCTGAACTGTCTATTTCTTGTGAAAGAAGATTCTTCTTCTTAAAGAAATTTCTCTTGAACTGCTTCTTCCCTTTCACATAGGCTGAAGATTTTTTCATGGGAATCTCAACTTCATCTTCATCTCTTTCTTCTTGAAACTTTTTGGGGCATCTTGAAGCAAGATGACCAACCTTTCCGCATCAGAAGCATGCTAGTGGAAGTTTCCCTTTAAACTTTCTTTTTCCTCTTTGCAGATTTGCAGAAAGGAACAACATCACCTCATCTGACTCTTCTTCCTCCTGAGAATATTCAATAGTGAGCCTCTTCATGGCCTTAAATTCCACCTCTTTGGATTTCCCCTTTTCCACAGCATCGTTGTCATCATTTCTCATTTCATATGCAAAAAGAGTGCTATGTAGGTTATCCAATGTTAGCTCTTCCGGATCTTTATCTTCCAAAATAGAAACTTTCAGATTGAACCGAGGTGGAAGCTTTCTCAAGATGTGCTTCACAATTTTTATATCTTCGATAATTTCTCCAAGACCCCGCATGTCTTCTACCATAGCATTTACCCTGTCAAAGAATGCATCAACAGACTCATTCGGGTTCATTCTCAGATCTTCATACTTGTTCCACAACACTTGCAGCTTTTCCTCTCTGACTTTTGTATCTCCTTCATAAATATTCAAAAGCTTTTCCCACATGGCATGTGACGTTTTTCATGACATCACCTTTATATATATGGGATTGGAAAGGGCTCCCCCTAAGGAATTGATTGCTTTGGAATCAGCATCCAACTCTTTATGCTCCGCTTCTGATAATGCACCACTAGTAATATCAGTTGTGATACCATGCATAGATGCTGAAAACACATTCATTCCCAAAGATCGGAAATAGTGTTGCATTCGATTTTTCCATATCTGAAAATTACATCCGTCGAAGATCAGAATCCCTCTGTGATTAGTAACCTCCATTGAGAGAAGAACTAATATCAACCTTTCCCTCTGATACCAATTGTTAGGTCCACAAGGCTGAATACCCTGAGAGGGGGGGTGAATCACGGTATGACTGATTAAAAATTAACATGTGTTCTGATCTTGTTTCGCTATTAAGCAAACCACTCTTCTCTCTCTTTCCTGTTGCACAAAGTAAACCGAAAGTAAAGCATGCACAGGACACAGCAATTTTACTTGGTTCACTGCAAAGGGCTGCGTCCAAGGAGCATACGCCGACAAGTTGTCGATCATACCAATTCCACTAAACTTCACTAGCTGTGGATTACAATGTTCAGGCTAGATCACTTCTATGCCTAGGCTCACTGCCTTTACAAATTTTAGGGTCATCTCACTGCTTTCCCAAGGGTCACTCCCTGTTTCTCTCTCTCTGGCTCACTGCCGGTGGAGAGGATCACCTTCTACCTCTCCCTAAGCTCACTGCTCTTGGAAGGGATTCACTCACAGTTTATGGACCTGTAGGTCTCTTCATTTGCATGAATACATGAATCCTTAACTATTGATGGATGCTCTGTTATAGTCCAACTTTCATCCACTGATTAATACCACTTTGCCTCTTAACCACTGGGCAATTCCTTTGGAAACGCCTTCACAAAGCACCCTACTTCTCTAGGCTCCCAATTTCGCGAAGCTCAAACAAGCCTTCGCGAAGCTCCTGCCTTTTCGCGAAGCTCTCTCACAAAGCACTCTCGCGAAGCACTCTCGCGATGCTTAAGTCGTCGCAAAGCAACGGACCTCACGAAGCTTAGTAAGCCAATGCAGAGCTCGCAGGTTTCGCAGAGCTACAATAGCTGCCGCGAAGCACCTCTTTCGCGAAGCACACTGGCTCCACAAACCACCTTCGCAAATCAAGAGCAAAGGATTTTCTCTAAAAATTCTCTCTGCTTCTCTCGAGGGGGTCGGCCTCTATTTATAGGCGATTCCACCGACCCTCATCCCTTCCGCGTGAAGTCAACGCCATGTCATCTCAAATCGCGAAGCTCCAAAGTTTCTGCCAGAATTCTATCCAAATCGCGAAGCACCACGGCAATTATCCATTCGTGGAGCTTGACGTAATCGTGAAGAATCACCGTCAACATACCTTCGTGACTTCACCACGAAGCTCCCTCACGAAGCCCAACATTCCTTCGCGCCTTGGCCGCGATGCGCTTCAGCCTCTGTCGTTCGTGAATCTTGACGTAATCGCGAAGACTCACCGCCTCCATTCTTCTAGTCTTTGCAAAATCCAAACCGTGCATCATATCTTCACGAAATTCATGCATTTTCCATATTAAATTATGATCTTCATGGAAATCCAATTTTTTGCGATGCTCACCAAATTCCAAATTTTGGACCCCAAAAATTTGGCAAACACTGGGAAACGGCGCCACCTTGTACTGCTCTTTTTGTACCGCCTCCAGATCATCCTTTCCTTTGTCATCGTTCTTTGTCAACTTGGATTGTGAACAACATCTTGAGAACTCGACAATTCTCCATGGAAACCTGCTTTGTCAACAAACACAATCAACCCAAAAATACTACAATGTTACCTTGAGGTATTTTTGCCCAACAATAAAATTATGTTATGTTATTATGGGTTAAAATAACATAAAATAGGTCCCAAATTTCTAAAACTAGGGTCAAAAACCATGGTCAATTCCATGTTTTTTTCATTTTCCATAACCTATATTTCCATAGCCTATATTTGGAAATTATTAAAGAAATCATGCACTTTTGATAAAAATATCCACCCATTTATCCACTTACTTTCAATAACAATACATCCTCCATGAATATATGGTATTTTTTCTTCCCAATTATCCCCCCAAGGTATCCTCAATCTCCCAAGGTTTCATTATTCAAGATCTAGGAGTAACTCTTCAAGGTAAGGGAAATCGCCACTTCTCTTTTCCATTCAAGTTCCGTTTTTATGTGGTATGTCTTAAAATTTCAACACTAAGTTATATTGTACACTTTATTTTATCCCATTACTATAAAAATATTCTTTTATTAATAGGATACCTTTTTTCCCTCATTTTACCCTTTTCTAAAACCACATTTTATTCCCGTTATGCTGCCGAATTTACTTCTCATAATTTTCCTCTTCTCCTCAAGAAATTATCTTTTATTTTCTTCTTGTGAATACTCGAGACTATTTATTTTACAAGTTTATTCACATAAATATAAAAATTATTTATTTTATTTTGGTATTTATATGAAACTTTATTCCCTTTTTATGGGTTGAAAAATACATAATGATCATGTTTTTAATCACTTTTGAAATTCCATGATTTTTTTATGAAACCCTTTTTTATCCACGGGTTATTTATGAAATGTTTGACTTTAATATATGTGGATCACATTAATTAATTCAAATTAATGGTTTATTTAATAAATAATATTTTCCCAAATTTATTTTTAAAAATTATTTGGGACAATTTTGAGACCAAGAACTAAGACAGCGTGTGATTCCGAGTCTCGGTGTGCCCGGAACACTTTATTGAAAAATGTTAAGTTTTTAATAGCACACATGCACGGTTTTCTAGAAAAAAGTTTAATAAATCTTAAATACGTGTTCGGATCATAAATCTGAGGGTACCATCATGTTCAGAGCTACGGCTTTACCTTAGGTGAGGCCTAACATCGGCTGGCGTGAGTCGGCTATGAAAGACAGTTTTTGGATATAACCATAAATAAAACAATTAAATAAAAATTGTTTTATTTTAAAATCCTAATAACTCTTGAATGGATACATGTATCAGAAATCTAAGAGCATCGTTGAGTTTTTAATGTGGTGTTTTCCCTAGGCGTGACTTAACTTTATTCGGTGCGAGTATTCTGTGGAAAACCCAAAATGGATATAATTGTCATTAAATAATTTAAAGATAAATTATTTTATTGATTAACCAATGATTTCCTTTAAAAACATACTTATATTGAAATATGAGGGTTAGCCGCATAACCCTGGGAATGTCAGAGAATCTCTAGGGAGATCTTGGAGGATTTTCCCTTGGCGAATGATGACCGGATCATGGATAAACGATCGACGCATGATGAAATCAAATGATCTATCCAACAATCATAGTGCAACTTCGTTCTTCATCATAATTTTAACCCAATAAGGTAGGGAGGTTGTTTCCATATAATATTCCATTTTCTTTATTTATATGATGAACATGGACTAATCCACGAAAAGATTAGCCCACGGATCTATCGTATGTTATGGGAGAGATCTATTCCAGTTTAGCGAGATTCGATTTAATCTGTTTTCTAACCCAAATCCCCTGGATCTTGATCATTGTCCAATAATGTTTGGCCAATGATGTTAAAACTTTTCTATCTGCATCTCTCCCTCCATTATTTTCATTCTTCGCTGTTAGAACCTTGTGATTCCTGACTCAATTTTTTCGAGTGGTTATGAGCATGATCAGACCCCCAGATTCTAGGAAAACCGATAGCTGAGGCCATAGAAGGGTAGATCAGGTCACGAGGAACCTGGATCTATGATCGTGCCAAATTCTGGGCATTTGATGAGCCATGGTGGTCCACATAAGGGACCACAAGCATGGGTCTGGAGATACATGGCAACGACGTGGGAAAGGCGAGGCAGTGGTTAGAGTGGTAGTGGCCATAGAGGCAGCTGGAGTGGTGGGGGCTGCGTGCAAGTGTGGTGGAAGGCTATGGGGTGGCTGGAAACAATATTGGGACCACGTAGGAGGGTGAGATGTATGGCAAGCCATCGGTGGGGCAACTGGCAGCGGAGGCAAAACACTACATGGTGGGGCCGCGTAGGAGGTCACGAGCAGGCGGGGCGTGTGGGGAACATGTAGAGGTAGTGGGCTGACCATGTGGGACATTGCGGTACCACTTCACTAGGTGGATCATGTGGTCAAGGAAGACCGCATGTGGTGAGCGAAGCTAGCCTACATATGGCAGGTTGGACTAAGAGATCTGGGTTGTGGTCTAGCAAGCCCGACGTGCTGGACCGAACTGGTTCGGGTTAGGTTGGTTGAACCGAGTCGGGTTGACCAGTGGATCGGGTTGGGTCCAGCAGGTTGGATTGGACCTGAACTGGACCTAAGTCGAACCATTTTATGAAAACAACCACAAATTTCAAACCGTTTGTCTGTTTTACGAGATGATTTTCAGCGTTGGGATCCTTGTGGTGAGACAGCCCTTTTGAGATACTCAAAGTGAGTTTTCTTGGAAGTTCACATATGAACTAATGGATTAAGAAGTAGGTTATCCTAGAACGAGCGTTATACGAGTAGAATCATGTGGTTGGTTGTGACCTTGAGACTATGTGACTTATAGAGATTGTTTGTCTTATAGAGACTGTGTGTCTTATCGAGACTGTTGGTCTTATCGAGATTGTGTGTCTTATCGAGACTATATGTCTTATAGAGACTCTGTTCCATATCGATATTGGGTGTCTTATCATGACTGAGTCAGTAATCCCTTATCCTACCAGGTTGCAGGTCCTTTAGTCACTTAATGGTACTCCCCTACCGAGTTAGGGTGTGGGTCCTCGAGACTAAGTGTCTTACCAAGACTCAGTGTCTTATCAATACTGAGTGTCTTATTAATACTGAGTGTCTTATTGAGATTGTGTGTCTTATCATGCAGGATTGGGTCCTCCATTGGAGATGGATATCCCTTGGATGTTGGAAATAGTTACGAGGAGCAAACCCATTCACTTGGTGTGAGAGATACCTAGATAGGAGTTAAAGCTCCCTTGACAGACTGAAGAGTGGGATACTCCATTTATAAGTGACATAAGTTTTGTGGGTTAGTAATGGGTAGTACTCCCTCAACTATGGGGCAGTGGTGAGCTATGAGTCCCTCCAATCTCTCTTTCTGGAGAGAATGCATGTGGTGTATAGTCTGGATTAGTGCTCTCTCAACTGTGTGCAGTGGTGAGGGGCATACCACTTCACTTGGGTTTCTTTTCTTTTGTTGAGCCAAGGAGGTTATGACTGGACCCCTGGTGATGGGCACTAGAGATAGACCTCGTAAAATGTTCCTAATGGATTGAATATCCTAGACGGGTTTCATCTGAGATAGACGATCTCATGGAGTGTGTCCTCCTGGTTTTTGTGTTATGATTTGAGCCTATGATGAGAATCTTATTGCTGGCTATGAGGTTAGAACTTTACAAAAATAAGTGTCTGAGATGAGTATATCTAGATGTTATTGATATATGTGTTTTAGACATATATCTATGCGGATCTGACTGTACCTATTGTATTTATTTTTGGTGTACTTCATGTATTTATTTGTGGTGTACATCTTGTATTTCTTAGTAGTATTCCTTTGTAGTTTCAGGGTTTATGACTGAGTATTGCTTTATTCACCCCTGCATGGGTTTTAACCGCATGTGTCATGTCTTATACAGACATCCAATGCTTTGATAGAGTCCTAGGTGGACCAGGACCAGGTGGTTCTTAGATAGATCAGACAATCAAAGTGTGCTCCTATGTCTTTAGATAGTTATCTCTATACCTACCCTTCAGGTAGGGTTTTCTATGTATGAGTTTTAGGAACTCCTGTGTTCACTTTTACAAACTCTTACATTAGGTGGGTTTGTATTATGGCCCTGTTTACTTTCCATTTTTCTACTATCATACTCTATTATTTGTATTATTAGTGGTATTCATACTTTTTAACTTAGCATGTTACATTTCAGCATTTTGGGTTTGGAGATTGTCCAGCTCATTGTACTGCTGACAGGGAAATGGTGTATGGACCACCAAGGCAGAGATAGTGATAGGAAAAGATATATCTACATGGAGGAAGATGTAGCAGCAGAGTTGGGATCACATTAGGAGGTGGTATACATTTTGACATGTTACCACCACCACCCCCAGGTGATCCACACTAGGCTCAAGGATCTAGAGGATAGGGAAGGGGACAACTGTATGTGGTGGAGGAATAGGACCCAAGGGCTCTAGGAATGATTCAAGGTATGGTTTGTGTCAATTCTACCTTAGATTCCATATTTATAGACACAGGTTCCAGTCATTATTTTATTTACATGAATCTTGTTTGAGAATTGAAGATTCTGATTGAACCGTTAACTCGACCCTCACATTTGGAGACTCCTAATGGAGGTGACCCAGTGACCATGCACTAGTACTGATAGTGTGACCTGACTCTTATAGGCAAGGGTTTTAGTTGGGATTTCTCAGTAGTGGCATCGAGGCCTTATTAAAACATTCTTATTATGGAATGGCTACCCACGTTTCATGCTCAGATTGACTATTTTAGGCAAAGATTGTGGTGTGTCTATAGTGGTGGAACGAGGTTTTCCTTTTTAGTGGAAAGGGAACCCATGCAATAAAGGATGGACCCACACATAGGAGGGTGTATCCGATTACTCATCAATTGGCTAGCCTAACCCTTGATGTAGTGGGCATTATGAGTCCTCAATTTCCTACAGCGGTGGAAGAGTTTTAGTGGATCCAAAAAAGGTTGAGATAAAAGCATTGGATAGAGTTCCTCCAGGATTATGACTTTGAGATTGCATGTACTCTTGAGAAGGGTAATGTGAAGATAGATTCTCTCAGCAGGAGATCTAGTTTTTAGTTGTTGAACGAGGCGTCGAAGCAGTTGGCCTCGTTGCATTTATCCTTCATGGAAGGAGATGGAACATCTTACCTCCAGTCGACGGTTGTCACCCCTCCACTCTTACAGTGAGTCAGTGAGGCACAGCCTGGAGATTCTGACTGTAAGACTTTACATGATCAGATTTCCATAGCGCATTCCCCTAATAGATATTCGAAAGTTGGGGAGCACATCGCTCTTTTTAGAGGACACACAGTGGTACCGGTGGCATTACGGGAGGAGGTTTTGAGGGAGTTATATACATCCCATTTGGTGATACATCAATTTGTGGTGAAGATGTACTAGTACCTCTAATTTCAGTTCTATTGGATGGAAATGAAGAAGGGATTTGTAGAGTTTGTCTCTTTATGACTCACTTATCAGCAAGTGAAGGCCGACCACTAGGTTCCATCAGGTTTGACTCAACCCCATGAGGTTCCAAAATGGGACTGGTATGGGATATCTATGGACTTTGTGACAATTTTACCATGAACGTCCAGGGGACACGATACCATATGGGTGATCGTTGACTGGATCACCAAGTCATCACACTTCCAAGCTATTTGGGAGTGGAGTTCAGTAGAGAACTTGGGACGCCTCTATGTGCATAAGATAGTTATACTCCAAGGAGTTCCATCAATGATAGTCTCATATCATTATGCTCACCTTATATCTTGATTTTGAAAGATATTTTTGGAGGTTTTTGAGACTCAATTACACTTGAGCATAGCATTTAACCCACAGACGAACAGCCATACTAAGTGGACCATTCGGGTTCTAGAGGGAATGTTACAGGCTTTAATGATAAATTTTTGTCCAAATTTGGGAGGATTCTTCGTGGGTGATCGATTCCTTGAGTTTTTTATACAGTGGCGGTACAGGAATCCACAGTAGAGCACATGAGAGTAGGAGGCTCAAATTCTTGCTCAGTACCTGCATCTATTTAGGTATCCCTTGGTTTGGATTTTGAGGATGTAAAGACTTAAGGTGGGGAGAATGTAAAGTATCTTATTTTCCCAAATTTATTTTTAGAAAATATTTTGGAAAATTTTGATACCAGGAATTGTGATGGCATGCGATTCTAAGTCTCGATGTTCCCAGAATAGTTCATTGAAAAATGTTAAGTTTTTAATTGCACTCGCACATAGTTTTCTTTTTGAAAAAAGTGGAATAACACTTAAATAGGTTCTCAGATCATAAATCTGAGGGCACCGTTGTGTTCAGAGTTCTAGATTTACCTTAGGTGAGGTCTAATATTAGTCATCCTAGGTCAGGTGTGAAAGATAGTTTTTGGATGTAACTGTAAATAAAATAATTAAATAAAAAATATTTTATTTTCAAATCCTAATAACTCTTGAATGGATAATTGGATTAGAAATATAATATCACCATTGAGTTTGTAAGGTGATGTTTTTCCTAGGTGAAACATAACTTTAGTCGGTATGGGTCTTGTATGGAAAAATACAAAAATAACATAATCATCATTAAATAATTTAAAGATAAATTATTTTGTTGATGTAGTAATGATTTCCTTTTAAAAACATCCTTATGTATAAATCATAGGTTTAGGAACATAACCCTAGGAATGCTGTATAATCTCTAGGGAGAGCTTGGAGAATTTTCCCTTAGTGAATGTTAATCGGATCGTGGATCGATGATTGATGAGTGACAAAATAAAAGGATCCCGCCAACGATCATGGTGAAACTTCATTTTTCATTGGCATTTGAACCCAATGAGTTAGGGCGGTTGTTTCTTTTTGATTTTCCCCATTCTTGATTTCTATGATGAATGCGGACTAATCCATGAATAGATTATCCCACGGATCAATCATGTGTTGCGGGAGGGATCTATTGTGGGTTAGAGGGATTTGATTTAATCTATTTTCTAACCCAAATCCCCCGGATATTGATAGTTGGCCAAGAATACTTATCCAATGATGTTAAACCTTTTCTATGTGCATATCTCCCTCCATTATTCGTGTTCTTCACCATTGAAACCTTGTGGTTCCCGAATCGACATTGTTGGGTGGTTCCAAGCATGATCATACCTCCAGATTCGAGGTGAACCAACAGTTGAGGTAGCAGCAGGGTAGATCGGGTCACGAGGAACCTAGATCTATGATCGTGCTAAATTTTAGGCATCATAGGAGCCTGAGTGGTCCATGGAAGGGACCACCGGTGTGGGTCCAACAAAGCACAGTGGCGGCGTTGGCGAGGCGAGGTGGTGGCGACTGGAGTGAAGGTGGATGAAGGAAGCCATGGGAGTAGTGGCAGCTGCGTACGAGTGTGATGGAAGGTCTCGGGGAAGCTGGTGGTGATGATAGGACTGTGTAGGAGTGTGAGGCATATAATGGGACACCATCAGGGTGGCTGGTGGCGGAGGCAGAATGCGGCTTGGTAGGGCCATGTAGGAGCCCACAGCAGTGGAGAGGTTGTAGACAGATAGGGAACACACAGAGGTAGTGGGCCGAATGTGTGAGATGTGGTGGCACCATGGCACCAGGCAAAGCATGCGGTCAGGGCGGAACGCATGCGTTGAGAAAAGATGGCATGCATACGGTGGACTAGACTAGAAGAGTTGGGCCACTCTAGGAGATCTGGGTCGCAGTCCAATAGGCCCAGTGGGCTGGACCAGACCAGGATGGGTCAGGTCGACTAGACCGGGTTGGGTCGGCCAAACTAGGTCGGGTCGGCCAATGGGTCGGGCCGAATCCAATGGGTCAGATCAGACCTTTTTACAAAAACATCCATAACTTTCAATCTATGTGTCCATTCGAGGATTAATTTGTGGTGTTGGGACCCTTTCGATGAGATGGTCCTTTTGACATTATTAAAGTGAGCTTTTTGGAAGTTAACACATGACCTAATGGCTTCAAGTGTAGGTTCTCCAGAAATGAGTACGCTACAAGTAGAATCTTATATCTGGATGTGACCTTGAGACTACGTGACTTATAGAGATTGTTTGTCTTACAAAGACTATGTGTCTTATTGATATTGTGTGTCTTATAAAGAATTTGTGTCTTATCAAGACTGGGTGTATTATCATGAATGAGTCAGTACTCCCCCGTCCTACCAAGGTGCAGGTCCTCTAGTCACTAAGTGGTACTCCCCTACCGAGTTAGGGTGCGGGTCCTCAAAACTGAGTGTCTTAACGAGATTGAGTATCTTATCGAGACTGAGTGTCTTATCGAGACTAAGTGTACTATCGATAATGGGTGTCTTACCAAGATTGTGTGTCTTATCATGTGATAGTGGGTCCTCCATTAGATATAGAGCTCCTTTGGCTATTGGAAATAGTTATAAGGAGTAGACTAGGGGTGTCCATGGGTCGGGTCGGGTTGGGTTTGAGGGTTTTTTGGACCCGACCTGACCTAAAATATGTCACGTCGGGTTGGGTCGGGTCGCATGTGTTTTTCCTTCAAACCCGACCCAACCCAACCCATCTAACATCAGGTTGGGTCGATCGGGTTGATCAGGTCGATCATTTGCGTAAAAAAATCTGTTGCAGGTTAAAATATCATGCATGCCGCCCACAACATCATCTCCTTTGTTTCACAGTCTCCTTCTTCGCATTCTCCTCACTCACAGGTATGTTTTATCTCAATTTTCTAGCTTCATCTCCTAGTGTCCTTCCTCTTCGGTAGCAACAGGTGACTGGTATAGTGTGGGTTCGATTTGGGTGATGCAGGTGCTCGAGTCCTCTTTGGCTAGCAGCGGCATGGATTGAACCTGGAAAGCTTCACTTCTTCATCACCAAAGCTGGTTCGGGAAGATTCATCAAGGACAAGGCACAGATCAGTGAAAATGGGTGGGAGATCAAGTGGATCATGTATAGGCGATGCTCGATTTTCTTCTTTGGTGAGTTTCGACAGATGCCAATGTTCGATTTGGGATTTCAATTGAAGGTCCATCATAGAATTTCACATGATTCTTGCTTCATCTTCTTCACCATTCCAGGAGGAATTCGACGACGAATCGACCCCAAAAGTCAGTGGTCTGTGGTGTCAATAGGGGGAGTGTGGGATGCCCCCATTTTTCTAACCTCTAGGTATTATGCAGAGGTTTCATGGTAGTCTTCGTGGATACAAGGAAAAGGGGAAGGTGGAAGGGTAGTCTCCGGTGGTGGATATGGTGGGGTCGCGGTGGTGGCGCAGTCGAAGGTGAAGGGGTAGTCTCTGGTGGTGGATATGGCGGGGTTGTGAAGGCGATGAAAAAGGCGTAGGCGGCGTGTGGGTAAATAGGAGGTGCAGTGCAGGGGAAGTATCGGGTTGGTTGGGTCGGGTTGGGTCATTTTTTTCCCAACCCATGACCCGACCCAACCCGACCACGGGTCAACCCGAAATGACCCGACCCGTGCATATTAAATCATGAACCCGACCCAACCTGACCCAACCCGATCGGTTCGGGTCGGGTCGGCCGGGTTGGGCTGGGTTTCGACACCCCTAGAGCAGACCCAGTCACTTGGTGTAAACGATACCTAGATAGGAGTTAGAGCTCCCTCGACAGATTGAGGAGAGGTTTAGTCCATTCAAAATTGGAAAAGGTTTTATGGGTTAGTTAGGGGAATTACTCCATCAACTGTGGGGAAGTGGAAAGGTATGATTCACTTTACTCTATCTTTCTATATAGGATTCATATGGTGAATAGTTTGTAGAAGTGCTCCCTCAACTGTTTGCATTGGTGAGGGGTATACCTCTTCACTTGGGTTTCTTAGCTTGTGTTGGGTGCAAGTAAATGGTGACTAGACCCATGGTGATTGGAACTAGATTTAGACCTAGTAAAATGTTCCTAATGAATTTTATATCTTGGATGGTTTCCATATGAGATGGTTGAGCTCATGGAGTTTGGCCTCGTAGTTTTTGTGTTATGATTCGATCCTCTGATGGGAGTCCCATTGCTAGCTATGAGGTTGGAACCTTATGATACATAATGTCTGAGATGAGTATATCTGGATGTTCTTGATATATGCGTTGTAGACATATATCTGTGTGGAGATAACTGTACCTTGTGTATTTCTTTGTGGTGTACTTTTTGTATTTATTTATGGTGTACTTCATGTATTTATTATTAGTATTCCTTTGTGGTTTCGGGGTGTCCTACTGAGTATTGTTTTACTCACCCTTGTATGGGATTTTCCCACACATGTCATGTCTTTTGCAGATGTCTAATGCTTTGATGGAGTCCTAATAGGACCAGGACCAGGTATTTCTTAGAGAGATCAGATATTCAAGGTATGCTTCTATAGCTTCAGACAGTTTTCCATGCACCTGCCCTACAAATAGGGTTTTTGGTAGATGAGTTTAAAGAACTTGTGTGTTCACTTTTATAGACTCTTACTTTTATTGGGATTGTATTATGGCCCTGTTTACTTTCTAGTTTTTTACTATCATACACTTTTATTGGTATTATTAGTGGTATTCATAATTATTTCAAATTCATCTAATTAATATGTCACCTAGGGGAAATGGTACTTGATGTGATAGCGAGAGACATTAGTAAGTATCAAGACGTGAGATGAGTTATGATAATAGCCTAGGTGTTTCCCTTAAATCCTTTTGAGTAGGGATAAGATGGATACGGTTGAGTGATACATGGTCTCCCTAGATATACATGAGATGATACCCTAGCTTTGGTATTATGATTCAATTAAGGATTGGATGTTGGAATGCCAAGGGGATTTTGGGTAGTACATGTACCTACTTGTTGGGTCTAGGGTTGAGGTGGGAATTTGGGTCATGGTGTCATCATAGGAATTTCGTACATTTTAGGTCCTTTGTATGAGTTTTTTGTAGCTTATTTTTCATTATTGTGTGTGTGTGGATGTGTAATGTCAGATATACACTTCATATTATTTGTATATGGCATGTGTGTGTGCAGCCCATGAGACCTATGCTTTATATATTATGTTTTCCCCTTCTGTGTTATGCCTTGCTTAGCGTGAGAGCTTAGTTTGTGGAGGTTTTATATCTGGAATCAAAATGAAAAGTGTATTGACATGACTTTGTTAACCCTAGAGGGGAAACATATGCTGGTATGATATGTGAAAATGGTGAAGATGGGACCTAGAGATAGGTCAAGGGTATGATGTTCTTATGGCCTAACCTGAGATAGAGGATGAGGTGTGATGGCCTTGTGGATTGAACCGAGGCTTGATTGGCCTTGTGGTTTGATCCAGTAGAGTTGGGGTGTGATGTTATTATATCTTGAACCAGGGATTAATTAACCTTGTGTCCTGAACCATTAGAGATAGGGGTTTGACAGTCTTATAGCCTGAGTTGTGTCTTGATTGGCCTTGAGGACTGACCTAGTATATTTAAAGGTGTGATGACCTTATATCCTGACTTGGGGATTGATTGGCCTTATGTCCTGGCCTAGTAGATCATAGGGTGTAATAACCTTACGTCTTGACATTGGGATTGAATGGACTTATGGACTGACCTAGTATATATAGGGGTATGACGACATTGTGTCCTAACCTAAGACTAATCCAGGGGTGTGACAGCCTTATGGATTGACCCATGTCTTGATTGTCTATGGTACTTGATCTAAGACATGTGTTTTCCTTACAGATTTATCTGATGGGTAACAACATTAGCCTCGTAGTCTGATATGATAGGTGATGATGTGTGAGAAAACAATCCATCATAGAACCAAAGTAGGTATTTTTGGGTGTTTCAATGGCCTGGTTGACACTTGAAGACCTGATGGGTGCATGTATCTCATCAAGTGTCATGGTGTCTTAGTTAACACATGATAGATCATAGAATATATTTATTTATATAAATTTATTTTCCTTGTCTATACACATACATATGACTAAATATATTAGGGGTTCTTGTTGATACCCTACTAAGTTTATACTCACACATTGAATGGGAATCTTGGTGTGAGTGTAGACCTCATGTTTGTTTTCTAGGTCAGGGCATAGATGTGTAGAGGATCAGGCTTGTGGGATCAATGGGTGTGTGGATACTTGTGGGTTACAGGAGAGCCTTATTGTATTTTTTTACTATTTATTTGTATGTGTGGTTATCCTGATGGGTGACTGGTTTTATTTTTTTATGTTGTATGACAACATCATTTGATATAGTGTTCTATTTAGTGATTTCTGTGTAATCTTATGATTATTGTAGATCCCCCATGTTCCATTGTTTATACTATTATTTTATAATTTTATATGATAGAATGTTCTCCCCACTATTATTTTAGACTCTCACCACTAGTCACCAACCTCTGTCATACAGGGAGGCACTCTTGAGGACATTAGCACACTGGTTGGACTTGATGATTTAGTCAGGGCATCATATTTCTTATATAAATCTTTTTTCAATGTTAAAAGGACTAATCCTTATATAGAATGGGTGCCTAAGGGATATTACTCAAATATTATTGGACCTAATATAGTCTGCATACCCAAGTAAGTATATTTTCTATGGCATGAATGCATACATTTCTTGTATTAATTATATATAATGTTGGAGTGATATTAATTATGTAAATTTTATTTTTGATTAGTGAGAATGCTTTATAAGTTTTATTTTCTAGTTTACTAGCATATGATTAATAATTAGTTACTTTTTAATTCATTGAAAATAATTTTTTAATTCTTATAATATCATTTAAATTTTTTTCAAAGCTCCTTGTAGTGGTTCTATTTTGTACAATAAGTGTTTGAAATTTGTAACTAAATTCTAGAAAGAAAGACTTAATTTAGGGAAGTTACCATCTTTGAAGTTAAAAACTTATCAAATCATTTTTAAACATGCTGATGTGTTTAACTTAAGGAGATATTTATTATTTAATAAATTGGTAATTTAAGCATTATTGTATAAAACATTATAATGTATAAAGAATTAACTTTAAGGAATTTATTTTCTAAGCATGTAGTAATTTGAGCTTTAAATATGTTTTTAAATGTTTAGAAAATGAAGTTTTCATTTTAAAAAATGTTTTTTTAATTATTTTTTTAATCTTATGGGTGATAAGTTGTTAGTAAATTTCAAAAAGAGTATAATTTTTTTAACTTTTTGATAAATTTAAAGGGGGGGAGGATTTTTCTAAAATCATATTTGATTTTGTAATTTAAAAAAATGGGGGTTGTTAGTGTGAGGATTGAGTTTGTTGAAGTTGGATAAATTTTTAGTGTTAAATTTTATTTATTTTAATGATTTGTTTTAATGTTTTAAATATTAAAAATACCTCACATGATTAAATTGTATAATTATAATTTCCTATAAAATTGTTAAATCACATATTTGTTTATTCTTAAAGTGCATGATGTTTATAATATTTTTATAAAATTATTTTTTTGTTATTTTGTTTTCTTTTATCTTAACCTTATGGTTTAATTTTTTTAAGCATGTGAAGTTATGGTTGTACTTTATAAAGGGATTGTGTGAACTTTATGGAAGTCTGTCTTAACTTTACAAGTGTGTGTCTGAACCATATGATGTTCTTATCCCAACCTTATGATAGGTTTGTCTGAACCATATGAGTTCTACAGTTTTTTATATTTCTATGCTTTATTTTTATAATCATAAAATTATGTTTACAAGGAAATTATCCTTATAGATATTTCATACTTACAAATTTCATGCTTATATAAATTTCAGGCTTACAGAATTTCATGCTTATGGAATTTTCATGTTTACAAAAATGATAGTTATACAAATTGTAATTTCATGCTTATATAGACTCTAAAATGACTTATATAAAGTATAAAATGACTCATACACATCCTATAAAATAAATTATATGCAACATGTAAAATAACTCGTACATATTTTACTTTGTTTCAAAATCATTTTATGATACTCTATTTTCCTGTGGTTTTAATATTTCCATTTACTAAAGTTAATGTGACTGGTTCTGACTTTCTTATTCATTTTTAGAATACATATAAATTCTAATGATGCTATTAAAAGTGTTTTTTATATTTTATAATGAAATTAATACATGGGAATTATTTTAAGAATGGGTTTTATATCCCCATAATAGGTAACAGACATATTTACACCTTTATTTTCAATCTATAAAAAGTTATAATTAGTTTTTCAGAAACACCCATGTTATGATATTTGTGGAGTTCTTGATTTATTCATTGAAGAAGTTTTATTTAAATAAAGGGTTAATAAATTGAGAAATCGGAGATGATATATGAGATACAAGATATGATTCATTTACTAATAATGTGCTAAAATGGTTCATGTTATATACTTTTCATACTATAATAATTCAAATTGTTTAGGCTTACTAATTTACTCAAAGATTCAATATTTATCCCCAACCTTGGGGATGAAGAAAATAGTTCTACACCAGTATTTTTTTTTCTTTATTTGGTTTAATCATTTTATTTTTTTCATTAGTTAGTATAGTCTTGTGTTGTAAATTTTTCATTGAGTTGTAACTCAACTCATATGTGGTTGTTTATCTAATCAAAATAAAGTGTCTCGGTTATGATAACCTAATAAAAAATAAGGATTGCAATGGTTTTTATTAAACCTGGTAAAATTTATTGATAGGTTTGGTGTGTCTTTTAATGGACTGGGTTCTTCTAATACTCGTAAAAGGTAGTGTTGTAGATTAGGTCTATTAGGATACATTTTACAGTGGATACCACTACTCTCACTAAGTTAGAGAGTTTGTGAAGAGTGGATATAGGATCTATTGATCTAAAATAATTTAAATTCTAGTGTTTTTATCTTTATTTTATTTTACTTCTTTATTCACTTGAACATTGCACTTGTGCTACGCATGATTTATCTATTTCACTTGCATGTTTATAATCTAATTTGATTTAATTTATTTGTTTAAAAGTTTTAAAAGGTCAATTCACTCCCCTTCCCTCTATACCATATTTTTATCTCATGTTGAACCAATAATTATCATTATATCCATAAATTTAATGGATAGTTTAACTCTATTGTTGTGTTTTCCTGATACCAAACAATTGGTATTATCACTTTAACTCCGTTGGATATTTTTCTATTGTTCCTATTTTTTTTATCTAACCTACATAATAGTCATTAGCAAGACTAAACTAATTTTTAAATAATGCAATGTCATGAAATTGAGGTTTTCATTCCTCTAAGACCACCCCATTTCAATAGAAGTAACAATGGATATTGGAAGGACCGAATGGAGGTGTTTTTAAAAAATATTATTATTGTATATTGGATTGTTATGTACATAACACATAAGTTATATAAAGTGAACATGATAATTTAACTTGTAATAATGATACTAAATATTTTCTAAACTATAAAGTTGTGAATTTCTTTATTACTCTTTAAGTAGAAGTGTTTATAGAAATATTTCATCTTATAAAATTATTGCTAACATTTAGAAGACTTTAAAATTAACTTATCAAGGAACTAATAAATTTCATAGAACCAAGTTAGTTATTCACATGGTTGATTTTCAAAATTTGGAATTATTGGTCATATATTTACTAAAATCATGAACAACATGGTTTCTCTTGAAGAAACGATTAAGAATAAAGTTCTAATTGAAATAATACTCCAAGACTTAACTAAAAAATGGCACTCAAAGAAGGTGAAAATTAAATAAAGTAAATATTTTACTAATTATAACATCGATGAACTCATCGTATCTCTACTTCAATATGAACTGGAGATAAAGAATAATGATAGTGAAGCTTATGGGGAAAATAAGAGAGTTGTTTTTAAATCATCTAAACATGTTTCTTCTCATTATTCTAATGAAAGTATAGGTTCGTCCCATTTTGGAAAAGAATTTGAATTAAATAAGATTTCAAAATTCATATAATGAATCATGAAGAAGATGAAAACTTCCATGGAATGATAGAATAATAAGTGCAAGAAAAATTTCAACAGAAAAGTAAAAACTGTTAAATATAATGATGTTTCATAACTAACTTATTATGAGTGTAGAAATAAGGGACATATTAAAACTAAATATTAGATAAGTGGGATATTTATAGTGGATGGATTTATACTGAATAAATTTATACAAGTAGTGATTATGAAAGTGGGAAGAAAACTAATAACCTTTTATTGATGGGAAATTGTTCCGAGTTAATATATTCATTTTTTGATGATTTATGAAAGCCTGTTAATATTTGATTAATGGGTAACTAAAGTGAGGTTAGTTATAATAATAATTTTGTATTTTATTATTATTATTCCAATTTTTATTTTAATAAAACTTGAGTTAAATAATTAAATGAAATTTTTGAAAAATATCCAGATAAAATTGAAAATATCTCTAAAATGTATAAGAAATTTGCTAAGGATTATAAGAAGACTATTAAGGAAAATAAGAAATTGTATCTAGAAAATGAACAGATAAAATTTTATGTTTATAATAATGAGAAAGAGATAAAGGATAAAATAAAATTTTAGGAAGATGGTGTTTATAAACTTGAAAAAGAGAATAATTGTTTGAAAATTTTTACTTCAAGAACTAAAGACAAGATCTATGATGATTTGAAAATTATTCAAAATGAAAATGGAAAAATTAAATATGAAGATAGAATTTTAAAATAATACCTATTTAAATTCACTATTGGAAGTCAAATTCTAGATGAATTTATGAGATTACAAAAGATTACAAAAAAATATAAAAAATAGGAATTGTATCAGTTATGATGAAATATTACCATAGATCTATAAGAATAAATTTTTAAAAGGAAAAACTATTGGAATTTAATATTTTTCTTACTTTAATTGTGATTTATTTTGTTATTATGCATCTAATTATTCTTTACAACCTATTCAGTCTTTGATTTTTAAGAATTCCTTCCTATCTAAATATTTTTTCAATATTAAATGGACTAATCCTTATGCAACATGGGTTCATAGGGGATCTAAATCAAATATTATTATACCTAAGTTGGTCTATATTCCCAAGAAAGTATATTTCCTCTAGATAACATGAATACCTTTATAGTTTTAATTATATGGTATGTCGTCATGATCTTAATCCTTTAGAAAAATTGTCCAATGATCATGTTTTAGATGTTTTATTTTTTGGTTTAATAACAAATGCTTAAAAAGTTTTTACTTTTTAATTCATTGAAAACCCTTTTTAAATTTTTTTAATATAATTTAAAAAAATCATATCTTCTTATAATTATTTTTTTACAGTTGGTTTTTGAAATTTTTAAAAACATCTTTGTCAAGATTTTGTAAAGGGAGACTTGATTCTAGGGGGTGAGCCCTCAATGGTGAGAGATGGAAGCTCTTCCTTTCAACTTGAAGATGGAAAACCTGCTTCCTTATAAGATCTTGCTCGATAATGGATTAATTCAACCTAGACTAGGAGAGATCCTTCACATCTCCTCATAATGAAAGTGGGATAAGCTCTGCCTACACTCTCCCCCATGAAGCCATTTTGTTTGTATAGGATCTTGCTGGACCTTTAAGCGCATCTGAATCCAAAAAATAGCTAGTTTTCAAATGATTGGGGGATGGATCCATCATAGTGGAAAAATATTAGGATGCAATCAAGAAAAGAATGGATCATTGTAAGTTTTCATTTCTAGGTCGAGCTTCATATGTGAAAGTTATGAATCCTTGGTCTTACGCAGATCTTAAAAATAGAATCTCACATTGATAAGGTTTTTCAAGATGGAGGATCATCCCAATTAGCATGGGTTACTTCCATGTCAATCTAGAAAACCAAGAAGACCTTGATGCATTTTGTAAAGTTGTAAATCTCAATCTCAATCCAGGATTCTTTTGACTCTCAGATTGGGATGCCAATTTCAACCCTTTTAATCAGCGACATTCCATGTAGTAGGTTTGGACAAGGATTCATGAACTTCCATGGATCTAATGGCACCCCAAAATTATCAATGATCTTTCTTCTATAACTGGTACACCCTTAAAGATTGATCAACACACCATAAATAGAGACCTTAGCCTTTATGTGAGGGTACTAATAGAAATCAACATGGAAACACCACCTCCTGAATGCATCTATTTGGCTAAAAATGATCAACAAATGGAGATTAATTATGAATTTTAGAACCTTCCTTAGTTCTTTGATCACTGTAAGATGGTAGGCCATACCTTTAAAAACTTTCATGTGATTAAAAAATTGTTTTATCCAACTCAAACAACCAAATCTTGGAGGGAAGTCTCATGAGGAAAAAATATCAGCATGGTGGAAAATGAGAGAAAAGATATCTATGATCCAATGAAAAAAGTGAAAATCAACAATCCTAGGAATGATAGTTCTTCGTGGGTAGACCTGGTTGAGGAAGAGGATAAGTATACTAGTGATGTGGGGAACTAAATCAATATATCTATTGATAACATGTATTGAAAACATTCAGTGGAACATAAAGATAAACTCTTTGATTTCTCATCAAATGTTTTTTCAATTGATATTTCAATGCAAGCTAAAGAGTATTTACTTAATCTCATTTAATCTGAGATAAAAGCACAAATGGTGATACCTCAGCCTGATTTAGAGGAGAAAATACAAACAATTTGGAAGGATCCAAGTGAAAGGTATTCCCAGAATCTATAAGAAATTCCAATTTAAGACACTCATGTTCAGAATTCTAAAAAAGAGGAAGACATGACCTACACTCAGATGCAATCTAGGGATTCTCAAAAGGGATCAAAATATTTTGTAACTACCACAATGACAGGGACTACTAGGAAGTCACAAATACAATTGTAGAAAAATAAAAAGGGGTCCTTACCCCCAAAAAACTCATAATGAGGATACTCTTTTGGAACTGTCATGGAATATCCAACCCTGACACAGAAGGTTCCATTAGGCTCCTTACAGGTAGTTACAAACCTAACATCATTGGTATCTTTGAGACAAAGATTAATTCGTTAAATTAGGGAAATATATTAATTGGTAGAGTATACTCAATACTGGGAACCAATCAGGTTGTGTCCAATCCTGATAGGATATGTCTCCTAATTCACAGTAGTTGTTGACAACCCTACAATTGTCCATGAAGACAACCAAATTATTACCTACAGATTCTTGGAATAAGGTATAAAAATGTTCTACTCAATTTTCTATTCTCACATTAGCTATATTAACAGGTGGTTATTATGGGATCAAATAAAGAAGTTATCAAATATCATCATGGATCCATGGACCATCGCAAGGTAATTTAACTCCATTCTTCATGTGGATGAGAAGATTGGACCTGTGATAAACACCACCTCTATCAAAGAATTTAGAAGTTGTATTAAGGAGGTAGTCTAGATGAAAAAAATCTCATTGGTTTCAAGTTCACATGGTATAGGATTCATCTAAATAGAATGAGAGATGGAATAATTGACATGGCTTTTGTCAATAAGGTTTTTCTTAGTGTTTGGAAATAGATTTCATGTGTTACTTTGGCTAAGAACAACTCCGAACATCACCCCATCCCGGTAAGATTTATTAACAATTGTATGAAGCATCCAATCCATTTTAGATTCAATAATTCATGGGATTATCTTCCGTATTGTTAAAATATTATCCAGGAAACTTGGGTCTCAGATGCACGCAGTTTCAATCAACTAGTCTATATATCCAAGCTCAAAATTCTCAAAATAAAGATAAAATAATGGAGCAAGGCAAAGTTTAGCTCAATGGATGCTGAAATTGATGGTATGGAATGGTTTCTACATGAACTTTAGGATTCTATTACTAAAAGAAACTTTTCTAGAGACATGAACCAAGAATATGAAATGTACTACAATGTTAAGAACCTCATAAAACTCAGAGACAACATCAAAAAATACATCTTAAAAATCAGGTGGCTCTCTGATGGGGACATAAATACCAAGTTATTAAATTCCCTATAAATGGTTCAGAGGGAAAATAGTCCTCTTTAATTAATAAATGGTGGAGATTCAATACTAGAGGAAATATAGGAGCTTTATAATCATATTGTCTCTTTTTATGTGAATCTTTTCAATGGCCCACCAAAGAATGAAATGCTAAGAGACAACAGTATTCCTAATTTGTTAACCAAGTAGGACAATAATTTTCTCACCTCTATCTCAATAGACTTTGAAATCAAGGAGGATATATTTGGACTCAAAAAATAAATCTCTCCAGGGCTGGATGGGTTTACTAATAAATTCTTACAAATCTATTGGGACATCATACAGAGTGAGGTATGCCATCTTGTTAAGAAATTTTACAAGGGTGGGTATTTTACTCAAGGATTAAATTCTCAATTAATTGTCCTAATTATTAAAGTAGATAATGATAGTGATATAAGTCAATTTAGGCCAGTTTCCCTTATTAATACAATTAAAAAAGGTATTACAAAAATACTTTCCAACAGACTTGCTCAGGTCTCAGAGAAAATCATATCCTGGAACCAATTTGGATTTGTGAAAGGAAGGAACATTCAAGACAGATTGCTCACTTTTTCAGAATGTTTCAAACTCCTTATAAAATCTACTCAAGGAGGAAACATATCACTAAAACTTGACATCAAAAAATAATTTTACACAATGGACTAGGGTTTCATAGGCAGGGTGTTACACAACTTTGGATTCAACATGAGATTTATACACTGGATCAAAGTGCTTCTTAAATTAGCCAACATCTTTATCCTTGTAAATGGGTCCATAGAAGGATACTTCACATACTCCAGGGGGTGAGATAGGGGGATCCCCTTTTTCCATTATCTTAACTATTGAATAGGATTATCTAAGTAGACTTCTTCTTAATATGGTGGGAAAGGGTGAATCGTCAACCATCAGAGTGGATATAGGTATCTCTGCTCCCTCTCGTCTATTTTTCCTGATGACATTGTCATTTTTACTCAGGGAGATAGGAGGAATATCAAAAATCTCGTGAATTCTATCTATCATTATGAAAATGTATCAAGCTAAGAAATTAACTAGAGTAAATCCTTTATATACTTTGGTAAGAATATATCAGCTTCAAGGAAAACTCATCTCATAAATGACCTGGGAATAAGGGAGAGATCATTACCTTTTGTTTGCCTTAGTGTTCCAATGTTTTGGGGAAAACCTCATGCATCACACTTTTCAAATTTCTTGATCCAAATTAGAAGAACGCTTTCCTCTTGGAAAGGAAAGTCACTCTCAATGTTAGGATGTATTTTCCTTATTAATCATGTGGTGATTTCAAATATATTATACTCATTTATGGTGTATCTGTGGAATGCCTTTATCATTAGAAAAATTAACACTATGATGAAAAACTTCATATGGAGTGGCAGTATACTAGAAAGGAAGATCATCACTGCCTCATGGAAAAATTTTTGCATGCCTCAAATGTTAGGAGGTCTTTGCATCAAGAACTTGGAACTCTTTAGTCAATATTTGTAGGTCAAGTTCATGTGGATATTAATTAACAACAAATATTCCACCCTATAGTTTCTTAGAACCAGATTTCTAGTGAGGATAACAGTAGGAAAAATGAGTTGTCTCAAATTCTCCATTTATCTTGGACTAAGAACCATTTTCTAGAAAATTCTCACACACTCCCACTGGCTGGTCAATATAAACTCTTCCTTGAGATTTTGGCATGATAACTAGACTAGATCCCCCCTCATTGATCAATTTGACACTGAGGATCATTCTATTGATCACAATATCTTGATCAAGGAACAGTTGGAAAATTTGGACATTATTTCGAATGATATTGTCTCTATAGTTTCCGGTTATGATTTCATTAACCATGTTGATTTTCTCATTTGGGAGCGGTCTCCAAATGGTATTATTGGCTCAAAATTCTTCTACAAGTATCTTCTTCAAGTTGGTCACAGGTGGATTGGTTATTTAAATAAAAACGGAATTAACCCCTCCGGGTTCACCTTGCTAAGGAGGCTTTCACTTAACAAACTTCCAATGGATGAAAATCTTCAGTGAGATGGAATTTCCTTGTATTCTAAATGTTTCTTATGCCATCAAAACCGAGAGTATGTGGATAAATTACTCTTGTTATACAAAACCACCTCATCATTATGGAATATTGTCCTCAATATTTTTGAGATTCATACCCCTCAAATAGATTATGTGCACAAATTCTTGGCTACTCTTCTTGATGTACATATCTCCAAGAAACTCACTACTCTCTTTAGGGTGGCATGTGCTGAGATGATCTATACTATATAGTGAGGCACGAACAAGACCATACACTTCCAAGAGAGCTTCAATGTTGGACATTCCATTATGAACATCATAGATTTAGTATAGAATTCCAACAACCTACATACAGAAAAGTGCAGCAACTCAATAAGGGGAATTATGGTTCTAAGGTGGCTGAACATTGCATGCAACTTTCCCATCCCTCATGGAACCATTGAAGTTTTTTGGATACCCCCCTTCACTAGATGGATGAAATGTAACATAGATGGGGAATCAAGGGTTAACCCAAGACCATCAGGATATGGGTCCATCTTTAGAGACCACAATGGGGATGTTGTGGAGTGCATTCATGGTCCTTGTGGCCATGTCACTGCACTAGAAGTGGAAATGATGGGATTAATCAGAGCAATTGACATTGCACATCAAATAACCTAGAGAAAGATATGATTATAATGTGATTCCACTATTATTTTGCAAGACATAAAGGAGGTAATGAATCACTTATCATGGAATATGACAATGAAATGGGCCAACTATCTTGAAAGACTTTCTTCTATGAGCTACATTACCACTCACACCTTTCGAGAAGCAAACTATATTGATGATGGTATTAAAAATATAGGGTTCACTGAAGAGAGGTGCATCCACTGGAGTACTTTTCCTAGTGACATGATTCCCCTCTTCCTTAAGGACAAATGTAAAATACCTTCATTTTGTCTTTTTTAACTTTTCTTTGATTTAATTTAAGAGACTCAGAGCTCAATTTTCTCAAAAAAACATGATTATAGGGGTTTAGAATCTTTGAATATAATAAAGGATAAAATCAATTTTAAACATTATGATGTGATTAACTTATAGGGATATTTATTTTTTAAAAAAATGGTAATTTGATCTTTATTGTTTAAATTATTGGAATTTAGAAAACATTAATTTTAAGGGATTTATTTCCCAAACATGATCTAATTTGGGAATTAAATATATTTTTAAATGTTTAGAAAATGAAGTTTTCCTTTTAAAACATGTTCTATTCATTAATATTTTAATCTTGGAGGAGATAAGTTTTTAATAATTCCAAAAATATTATAAATTTTTTGTTGTTGTTAATTTTTTGATAAATTTCAAGGGGGTTATGTAAAATCGTGTTCAATTTTGTAATTTGCAAAAAGGGGAGATTGTTAGTGTGATGATTTTTTTTGTTAAAATTGGGGGGTTTATTTTGTTGATTTTTTGTTGTTTTTATGTTTTAAATATTACAAATACCTCACATGATTGAATTAGATAATTATAATGTCTCACACTATTGTTTAATCATATCATTGTTTATTCTGATCTTTACAATGTTTTTATAAAAGGATTATACAGTCACTATGTTTTCTTTTATCTTAACCTTATGGATAAAATATCTTAATCGTATGAAGGTCTAGTTGTACTTTATGAGGAGATTTTATAAAGATTATGATAGTCTAACTTAACTTTACAAGTTTTTTCTGAAACATAAGATTTTGTTGTCACATCCTTATGATAAGGTATGTATCAACCTTATGAGAGGTTTTTATGAACCTTAAAAATTATATAGTTTTTTATATTTTGGTGTATTATTTTTCTAAGTCTAAAATTATGATTATGGGGAAATATGTAAATTTTATTCATAAGGATTTTATGCTTAAGGAATTTTCATGCTTGCGTGATTTTCATGCTAATGAAATTTTATGCATACGAAATTTTCATGCATATAAAAACTATAAGTACATGCTTATATAGAATATAAAATGACTAATATGAACTCTAAAATGAATCATATTCAACATGTAAAATGACTCACATGAAACATGTAAAATTTCACAAACCAACATAGGTCATCCCTCTATCAGACACCCGATTTGGCCTCTGGCATACCCAAGTGGCATCCTCGATCCCCATGATCTAATGAAAAGTATCATTGGCATCAAATTAAATCATTAGGGGTGATTTATCCTATAAAATAAATTAAAACTAGTAGTGTAATTATTCAAAAATTCATACATGACCTATCTATATGTTGGAAATCCATGCCAAAATAAAACAAGTAAAAACAAGTAAGTAGATATAAAAGAAAATAAATAACAACAACATTTTCCCTCACCTCTAATTCCCTTCCTATAAATAGCCCATGAGATCTATCACTCAGTCTCCACATATATAATTCACCACCAATTAAATAAAATTAAATAAGTAAATTTCAATTTGGTAAATGTGACAAAGAAACTGAAATAAAATAAATTAACCAACTAAACCCCATGTGACTTCATGAGTCGCCATCTAATCCTAAAACAATAAATTCTCCAAGATAAATCATAATCTAAATAAGAATCTGAAACCAAAATGTGTGTGTGAGAGAGAGAGAGAGCATAAAAATGCCTAGTAAGCCACCACCCACCTCACAAATTTCTTACCCTTTAATAAAATATCCATTCTCATTCTATTTTTAAAATATGACTTGAAAATGGGTTTTCCATTTCATAAGAAAATCTTGTATTGAATTATCAACATTTATAAAATCCTTTTATTTTTTTTAAATAAAAATAATCACTTAGAAATAATTTCATTGGCTAACATCGTATTTATTGAAAAATCTCATTTAAAAATCACTTTATAAATTATTTTATAAAATCCCTTTTCAAATATTTTAAAATTTTAAAGAAGAAATAAACAGACATCATAAATTAATGTGATAGATAAAATAATTTTAAAGGAAAACAAGATTTTGAAAATTTAATTAAAAAAATTAAGGATAAAAATTAAGAAAGATACGATCAAGAACTATGGGAATCCCTAGGGTTGATAAGGTTAGGCTTCATCCTAGGATCCTCGTACTTTATGTGATTGATCCATACAAACAACATCCTAATGTGGAATATACTATAGAGGACCTTTCCCAAAAACCTAGCAATAACCATGTCAAAATAGTCACATGATGTTTAGTTAGTGTTGTAGCATTTTTCAAAGGTTAGGGAGGTTAGACCTTTTCCTAGTGAAGTTTTCGTAACTATCTCACCTAAGTACACAGGCTTCCATGTGCTAACCTCTTTCCAATAAACTCTTTGAAATCTAATCCATTTATCAAATACCACATGCCTCTTTAAACCATTCCTATTCTCAAATCAAGGTAAAACATTTAAAATATCCATAAGGCATATAATAAACCATAAAATCCATCATAATATAGCTTTAATTATTCAAAAAACCCTTCATAAAACATAATTAGCAAGGTAAAACATGCCAATCAGGCCTTTATAATTTTTTTTATAAATCTATTTAAAAATTTGTTTAAAACCCTAGTTTGAGTATCAAATTTAAATCCCCAAAATTTTCCCTCTATCATTATGCTCATATACACTTACACACACACATTTATGTGTGTGTTTGTGTCAATGCACAAATTCACATATTCTCATGCGAATTTGTGTATATATATACCCATGTATATGTTTATAACCACCAGATAAATCAAGACTTATTTTAAAACCTCGTATATTTATTCAAAACCAGTCTTGAAACTCTTTATCAATACTTTTCATTTCAATTATTTCTTGAAATTCTAAGAAAAAATCAAGCGCTAATTGAAAATTCACTTTGAAAACCAAAATAACTTTTAAAAAATCATATAATTCATTCATAAAGGTCATTCGGGAAATTTATCAAACACATGGCATGAAAGGTTTAATAAAAATAAATTAATACATCTACAAATCAATAATTCCTCTGCATTGAAATAAAAATCAACTAAAACTTGGTTTTTCTTTCAAACAATTATCAAACACATTAAATACTATCATTTGATATCAAAACATAAATTGTGAATCTATGTAACCAAAGGTTATAAAATTAAAGAGTATATCATGGGGAAAACTTACCTGGAACTAACCGCATACAATGTGAAGCCCTTAAAACAGAGGTAAGATTTCCCTAAGAGAATATCACACACCTTAAGAACCAAATCCCCAATAATTTAGAATCTGAAACCCACCTAGGTTTCATCCAAAATCAAGACATTGTAAGTGGAAGAAGAAAAATTATATATAAGAGAAGAGAATAATAAATGGGAGAGGAAGAAACCCTAACCTAAATTAATCTCTCATTAAATCACAAGGTTAATCACCAAGAACTAGGGGAGAGGATAACTACATTTGGGTTCCCTCCTGGATATTCTATGACAACCTGCATCATCACGGTTTGTGAAATTCAAGGGAAATTTGAAACCTTTTGTTTTTTGGGGTAAAAATGATAATTTATCTTTTAATATGATCTCATATAATTTTTCTAATCATTATGTTTGTCTCAAGATAGGGTTTTTACCCTAGTAAATGAGTTTTGTGGAAATCTAATCCATTCAAATTTTCATTGAATATTGAATATTTAATTATTTAAATATTAATTTATTTTTTCATGTTCATTTGGTCGAATATTTTAAAAGGAGAATAAAATTGAGATTTTTTCTCTATAATTGAGTCTAAAGTGGGGTATTTTCTTAGGCAAGGCATAACTTTTCATCGGGCACTGGGGCTGAGCTTAGGCCTCTTTCCTTTTTCTTTTTCTTTTTATTTTTTTCTTCCTTCTTATTTTTTCTCATTTTATTTTTCCCTTCCTCCTTTGGATTTCTGCGTACACAGATCCCCCCTATGGTTATTTCTCAATTGAGACAGGTTTAGGGAGATAATAGAGGGAGAGGAGGATAAGGAGGAGGTTTTTTCGTGGATCTCATGTCATGCAAGATCATTGTGTGGTGTCTTAGGATTGTGGATTGGTGAAAAGATTTGGTGGTTTACACCTGAATATAGTATTGTTTTATGTTTTATGATACAGATACCTATAGCATAGTTTTTTAGGTTTTAACCAAATTTTTTGGTTTTTAGGGACCCCTAGTGGGTTGATCAATGGATTTTCAGGAGAAATGGGGGTTTTTGGGGTGTTTCGGGGGCTTCCCATTCATGAAAACCCATGTACATGGATTGTGGTTTTATGAACACACGTTGTGTGTTCTTCCTATTTGGGGAAGGAAAGGTTTTTCAAAGTACACGTTATGTAGTAGTACTTTTCCATATACTTAGATGTGTGTCCAATTACATAGAGAGACAGATTTTTTTTAAATTACATATCGTGTACTATAGGTACAAACTGTATAGTGGGACATGGCCATGTGTACATTTACTTGGGAAAACACCCCATGTGAGGGGTACATGGTTGTGTAGTAGTACACAAGTGAACCCAATGTGTACCATGGTATTTTAATATTACATAGTTAGACCCCATGTCTTCGCTATCCATGTAAAAGTACATTTCTAGGTGTAGGTTTGAGATTACATGTCATGTACTAATAAGTTCATGTCGTGTGCTTTTTCTAGCTTGGGGGTTTTTGGATGTTTGGTGCCCCAAAGTCAGAATTAGACTTGTGAGTATTCCATTATGAGAATTTTTTCATAGATATCATGATGTTGGAATCCCTTTGGCATTTATATACCATCTATATGGTGTTTTGAACTATGAGAGTATAGTAGGAGTATTTCTTTGAGGTTTGGATTTGAAATCCTCCAGTGGGTTGGGTATGAGCTGTGAGGCTCGGGTGAGGGTTTTGAGTTCAATAGTGGTACTGGTTTGTGGATTTCATCCAGTTTTATTTTAGGTCCTTTTAGACAAATTCTGGAAGATGGCATCAAGAAGTATCTTTGAGAAGATCTTGGTTTTTTCCTTCATGTCAATATTGATTGCTCAAGGTAAGATCATCTGAGGTTTATCTCTTGAGTTTGAGGAAACCAAAGCTTTTAGAGCCTTTGGGTTAGGTTGAAATTGTGAGATGGAAGTTATGTATAGGTTTCATTGATCTTATATTAGGATTCTAATCTTCTCTTGAGTATACCCTTGTGGGAAAATTGGTACTCGTGGGTGGGTTGTTTGTTGGGAATGCCGAATAAGTATTTTCTTGCATGGTATTTTCCCTGAGGTTTGTCTTATATCAAGGATATTTGGTGGAGGATCTCTTGCCTTTGACATGGTCATGAGGACCTTTGTGAATCCCATGTTGGTGGTATTTTACCTATGCATTCCCTTTAGTATCGTTGTTGATTGAGGATTATTTGGATCCCACTAAGGGATATTTGGGATGTTTCTAAACTGGGTGTGTCATGTGATTTTGGATGAGTTAAAGGAGCCCATTGTAGATTTTCATACTCTTGTTATGGACTTTGGTCTACCTAAGGATATTTATGTGGGAATTGGTTAAGATATTGGTTGTATTAGAGGGGTCCATAGTTGGATTTAGCTTTATATTGTGACCCCAGGGACATTGGGAGCCCAAAGATTTGGTTTGGCCCTAATATGGGTAGTTGAAAGGTCATGGTGTATTCTTGTTGTATTCTAAGATCCAAGGTGTTGTGATGGGACCCATGATTTGTTGGCTAATAATTGATCAGCACTTCTAGTTCAGATTTTTGTATGGTTGGGTCGAGTTTTTATCATCCCACATTTAGTTGGCCTTTGTCCATGATGTTTCAGGCAGTTTTTTCTTAGGAATTTGGTTTGAGGAGGAGATCCTTGGGATATATTGGATCAAGCGTTGGACCTAATTTTTTATCTGGTTTTATCCTTTGTTGGATGGTTGTGGTTAGATGGTATTAGGGAGATAATGGATGATCTGGATGAGTGCAACCCCCATATAGTTGAGTGTTAGTCATGAATAGTTTAGATCTGGATTTATGGGGTGTTGATTCACTCACAGAGTGAGTTTTTTGTTTTGTAGATTCTATTTCACTCTTGATCCATAGATATTGTGTGCTCTTGGTTTTTTATGGATCCCTCCTTTTTGGGTTCATAACTAGTGTCAGATTCATTCTATAGGACCTTTTGGATCGACAGGTTCTCTAGTTGTGTCAGCCTAGATATTTCTAGTTTAGATCATGTTATTAGAGACCTAGTGCCTGGTAGATAAATTGTGTGATTGTGGAAGCCTATTTCTACAACCTAGGGTTTTGAATTTTTTCCTGTTCATTTATACGTCTTGGAGATCTTGTGAAGATCTAGAAAATGTGTCGGTTTTCATGTGTCTAGGTGATTCACCCATTGTAAATCCTCTATCAGGGGATATAAAAGGAGTATATTTACCTTGAGTGTCCATCTAGGACTCACAGTTTGATTTTTTACTTATTTTTCCCCCTTTTTATGCATTTGTTTATATTATGCTAGCTATTATTAGTTTTCAGTTAGCATGGTCATATCACATGTGCATGAACTTATTATGAAATAATATTTATAGGTTCATTGTTGGGGGTGGCCTAATAATATTTATTTCTCACCCCTTGTACGTGCACCTAGGTGTGTTTGCATACCTGGTGTCTATTTTTAGGTTAGAGAACAAGTTTCATGATGAATGGTTTTGAGGCCCAATGTTGTTTTATTGATAAAAATCACTCATGTGGAGTCTTAGGATCAGCATGGAACTTCTCAAGTGTCATAAATACCAGGTTTGTGGTTTGGATCAGTGTTGGAAGTAGAGCCTATTGTATTTCATTTTCAGTTTATTTTTTTACTTGGGTTCAGCCTAGCAGGAAACCAGTTGTTGTATGTTTTCATGATTATGAGTTTTTATGATTGTATGCCACATTTTATTTATTATAGCATGCTTTTGTTTTAGTTATTTATTATGAATGCTATAATGTTGATCCTTATGTATGTTTTTTTTATTTTTGTTGATATTTCTCTTTGACCAAAGGGTATATTCTCCCCAATACACTTTTTAGACCCTCACCACTAGTTAACTACCTCTATTGTTCGAGGATGAACGCTTGAGGCTTATGGTGATCCAGATCTGGTGACATGTTAGGTCAACCCATATTGGTTCATTACAAAATAGTATTAGAGGTTTTTGGTTTTATGATTTTGGGATTTGGTAGATAGTTTGTCTAGGAATGTGTTGGAACTTGTAATGGATATCAGACTGGTGTTTCATGAACACTTTTTTTATAGGAAGTCTATGTTTATAGGGTATGGGATTGTTGTTCTTAGATTCTGTTTTTATGGTTTCATGATTTCACCTAGAGTGATGCACTTGGGTTTAGGGATTTATGGTTTCTTATAGTTTATGGATCTTATCCCATGGGAAAGAGGAATGTACCCATGCATCATTCTAGTAACAAAGGATCCGCATGATATCTGCGTATCTATGGTGTTTTACTATATATCTTATCTTAATGACAATTCATGTGGATCATGTAGTGTGAGGTTTTATGATGTTAGATATGGATCCCCTTCATCAAGGGATGCATGGAAATCCTTTTGGGTTGGTAGTGGGATTTAAGTTCCTTGTTGGTGGATCAATAATGGAAAGTATTCCTGAGGAATATTTTTATTAGACTTGAGTTTCCCTAAGGTGGTGTTTCCCATGAATTCTTAGGATTGTGTTCCTTGGGAGGGAACTGTTCTTTCCATGTGTTGTTTTTTGGGTCTTGCGGTGGGGACCGTGTGCCTGATATCACTGAGGGAATGGGTGGGCATGTTAGTTATTCATTGGTGGTTCCATTGAGGCATGTTATCACCAGGATGTGGTTAGGAATGAGGATTCTTGGTATTTGATAAGTGGATTGGTGGGAGTGCTCCCTATCTCATGGCTGGGTTGAGAGATAAAGTTTGGTAGGTTTCCTGGCCCTATTCATTTTTTGTTGCGCCTTGGGTAGTGTAGTGAGATTGTAGTTGGATGCTTGTGTATTTGTATCAATGATAGAGTGGATGGTGGTCATTTTGTTGATCATAACATGATGGAGATGCCTTGTTTTAAAAGAGGATTATTGAGGGTGATTTGGTTTTTTGGAACTGACCTACATGAGGAGCGTGGTAAGCGGTTTTAGACATGTTAGACTAGTTTTGGTAGGGATTTTTCTATGTAAGTGTGACTCCTTCTGTACTTTTGGGAGCACCCCTTATGGTGGGTAATAAATTATAGGTTTTCAGAGGTAATGGGACTTATTTTAGATTATTTTTTGGGCATGAAGGTTGCGGGTTTTTTCGTTGGTGCTTAGGTGTGAGCAGTTTGGACAAGTTTATCCATTGTGTTTGATGATAGAAGTAGCACGGTCCGAATTCACTACTATAAATCTATGTTATATACATGGTTTATAATCATGTTTATAGGTAATATACATGGTTTAACTAGTTATGGATCATATTATCTTGGATATAGGGAAAAGTCTATAGCCACGGTTTGTAACCATGTAAATAGACCTATTTCCATGGTTTAAACCATGGATATAGGCCTATTTCCATGGTTCAAACCAAGGCATTATCCTCTTCCACATAGATTTATTACCACAATTTGTAATTGTGGAATTAGGATAATATCCATGGTTCAAACTGTGGCAATAGGTCTACTTCCATAGTTTACACCCATGGCTACAACCTCCAGATTCCAAAAAACCACCACCCTATAGCCTGTTAAAACTCAAATCCTCCCCATTAAAAAACAAAAATGCACCTGGATATCACCAAAACATATGTACAGTGGGTACCTATGTGTACTGTTAATGTAATATAGTGTATTTAGAAACATGTAAACCCCAACAAGACTATAAAATCTACAACACTTAATTGGATCCATCTCTATCATCTATTAACATGAACATATAATTCAACAAGACCCTAAAACATTATAGATCACAACATCTACCAAACACTAACATCATTATCACAAAATTGGAACATGGTATCCTCATAAGGTACTAATGTAGAAGGATTATATGGTTAAAATGATGGAATTAATTGAGCAAAATTGTTTATCACATGTCATAAAAATATTTATGATGATATTTACTTTGAAAATAGAAGACTTTAATAGACATTAATCTAGAATAATTTAGATTTGCACATAATAACTAATGGTTTGTATAGGGACTTTAATGACCAATATGCTATGAATTAAGTGAGATCATGTGAAGACCATATACTGAAGGTTGGGAACAATAGATTCCTTAAGAACCCTTATGATAGCATGTCCTATGCTTGGATTTTTTTCCATTGTTATATGAATTTGTACCTTGTCTATAAGAAGGAGTCTCCTATCATTATTGCATAAAGGACTAGCTCTATTCCATTTGTAAGAATATTTTCCAACCAATTACATCTTGTCTACATGAGAAACCATCACTCACATGAATAAGTATCACTTCCTAGGAAAATAATTCAAATTATTCTATAATCATACCTTATTAGTCTAAAAATTTAGAAGAACCTATACAGACTCCTGATTTAGCTCCAACCCACAAAGTGACCCTACACACTCTATGAACTTGTATAGATTTTCCTACCTTTTACTTTATACAGATATATTGTATTGGTTCATTAATATTCTATAGAACACTATAATAATAAATTAGTGTGTGTGTGTGCATTGTGAGATGAAACCAACTATACATGCTTATTGGGATTGTAGATGGGTATGCCACTTACTGAAATAGAGTAAGAATATTGAATTACACATGAATCATAGTAACATGTTTTTGAAACACCTTGATGAGATGACCCAGGGAAGCTCCCAAAATTGAAAAGTAGTATAATATTCCTTTAAAATTATATAAGATAACCTGAAAACTGATTAAATTTAAAATCATCAAAATAGGAAATATCATTGCAATGATTACCTTAATTAATAAAGAGATTATTAAGATTTCTTATATATGTACATAAGAATTATAAAATAAGATTAATGATTCAAAAATATTTAGAAAATAATATTTCATTGATTATAACACAAATTATCTCCAAGACATTCAAAAAGTTAATAAAAAATATATTTTTTATTGATTATAGTATTGAATATTAATTTTTAAAGAAATTCATAGAAACCTAAGAAAATAATTTCTTCATTAGATATAAGGATTATTCTCAATACATTTCACTCACTATATATCCTAAAAATATAATATACCTCACTTATACTATTTTATAAGTAGATTACTAACACTAAACTATAGTGAAAGAAATATATTTCCTATTGAGATATTATCAAAGTGTTTAGATACCACTGAATACAAAGATAAAATCAAGAGTAACTATACTCAAAATCTCAACTAAGTAAATTAAATTTAAATATAAAATCAAGGTTGGTTTAATACTCAAAGAATCATACTAAATACAAAATGCACACTAAACATTTCAAAGTATTTCATCGCATATGATTTAACTAGATAAGGAAAAAATCAATATTAGTTTTGTTAAATTTATTATTGTTTTTAGAAAAAAAAATGTTAGTTTTGTTACCTAGAGGTAAATGCCAAAGAGCTTGTACCCTAGTGGTTCAGGTGCCTGGTTGGCATCCAAAAGACCCAGGATCAAATCCGAGCAGGGGAGAATTCCCAAGATACTGTAGCAGGTCACTGTATCAGTGGTGACTGTAGCAGCGGCAGCACTGTAGCGGTGGTGGTACTGCAGCAGCGCGGGTACTGTAGCAGTATTGTTCACTGAGGGGTCTTTTGGACCAAAAAATGGGCTTTCTAGCTCTGTATGCAGGCAACTTAGCCTTGGGCCTTCAGTCTATGTAATGGGTCACCCTCTACCCAGTCTAAAGAGGTCTTTGTTTTAATAGTAGATTGAGGCTTCAACCCCAACCTTTAAAAAAAACCTAGAGGTAAAAAATTAATATATAGCATTTAACATTTTCCTAGTGTGAAGAATATCATTTCCCCCAGGTCATCACTCAGTAGTTTATATAACATTTACTTCATTATCACTATTGATCCATTGATTTTTTTGATCTAATTTTTACTAATAATTATGCCTTAATGCATAGTGATTCACTGTGATTTGTGTTTATCTATAAATATGTTAATTATTTCTTAGAAATATGGGACAAAACATGGAGACAACCCCCCAAAAATTCCAAGTAAATTTCTAAATAAAAAATTTCTAGGTTTTGGAGAATAATGGGGGTGAAAGATTGATCCATACATAGATTACTTGAGAAGGATATCATACTATTGATCGATATTGTAGATACATGTTTTTTATATTTCTTTTATTATAGTTCAAGACCATATTCTTGATCCATATCCTCTATTTTTTATTGATAATAATATAATGATTTGTGTTGCAACCAACGAATTGGGTGTTTGATTTTTTTGACAATTAGTAGTGATGATTTAAGTGAAAAATACAGTGGTGTAAGTAAGTTAAAAATAAGAGGAGATACATAAAGATATACTTTATGTGATGTAGAGAAATATGGACATGAATATAGTTGATATGGATACTATACTTGGATTTATGTATGATGATAGTGGTTAGTTTTTGTTGGAAATGATGAATAGATTTTACAATTGGATATAGAACCACATTTTGGGAAGAGAATCACAATATAATATATGGAATTATAATTTAAAGTGATCTTATAAGACTATAAGATGAATCCTTTAAGTCATGGTTTTATTAATAATCATAACATTTTCATTCTGGTTTTGGAAGTGGTGTGAGCATATCTAAATTCAATTGGATAAGGTTGGAGATTCATTTGGATTGGTTTAGAATTAGTGGATTTTAATGATCTTATTAAATATATTTTGGGTTTAATATGGATTTGTATAATATTTCAAGAGATTTAGAGAAGGATTAAATTAATTTTGGATAAATCTAGGTACAAAAAAATATTAAACATAACTCTCCAAGGTCCATGTATGATTAACTCATGTATTGAATTGTCTATGTGGTATTAAAAAATAATTTTAAGTGTTGTGTAAGATTAACCTAGAATAAATAGAAGCTATATAATATTATCTCTTTATTTGGAAGTTGTGTAAGATTATTGTCGTGCCTATGAATCTATATAATAATAAGTCATGTTAAATCCAACTTGTATAAGATTAAACTATTCATATTTATACAGGATGAAGGGTGTATAAGAATCAATAACACATGTAAAATATATCTGAATTTATGAATTCTATATGAGATTAACTCTAGAATTTCTTGAAGTCATTTCTATGAATTAAGGAATTTTGGAGATACAGTGAACATCATGAAGACCTAGAGATGTAAAAATGGATTACAATACATGTTTAAGGAATTATGGGGATTGGGGTGGTCAATGGATTAACTGAAATGGGAAGATGATTAGTACCACACCATGGAGGATGTTTTATTAGGATTCTAAAATCCCTATAAAAAATTTAGAAGCTTATAACTAGTATTTTGGAATTCGGTTTGGAAATACATTGAGATTAATAGGTTTATATGTAAGTATAAACAAAATTTTGGAAGTTTGGTTTAAGGATAGTCAAAATATGAAACTAAAGGAGCACCACGTTATGGACCAAGTCAATTCAGTCTCAGGTTTCTAATGTTTAATTGAAAATGGGTAAGTGGGCATGGAGGAATCTATTTTGAAGGGAATTTTTCCTGTATAATTATTATTTCATGGTGATTGTTGTGCCACACCATGGTTGATCATTATTTGGTAAAATTAATCATTTAAAATGACCACAATAATTAAGATATTGGGGTAATTATAACATAGTGTTCAGAGTACATTTTTGAACTGGATCCCAAAATGGGTGTTTCAGATGATATCACACCATGGTGGACTAAAACCTAGAAAAAATAAAGGAATGATTTTGAATTAAAATCTTGAGATCATGGAGAAATATTAAATTTTGTAATTAAAATTAAAGAGTTGTGTGTGTCTACAGTAAAATAATGCGGGACACATGGCATGGTCATAGAGCATTGAGGAGAATGAAATTTATTCTACTCCTTGGATCAAATATGGATTTTTTTAGAGAGACTATCGAAATTTCTTACTTCTGTGAAATTTATAGTGCTAAATAAATATTGAATATTTAGCTTGTAAAGAAAATAAATAAATTAAAAGATATATCAGGAATAGGGTAAAGGTGAAGAGATTCTATAATAATAAGGGAATTAAAATGTTACACCCAGTATATTAGAATAAGAAAAAGAAGAAGAATAATGGGATTGAATTTCATTTCTATATATAGAAAAATAAAGAGTTAAATATGGGGTATAAAAAAGATAATTTTGTTTTGGAATTATCTTCATCAGGTAGAGTTTTTTACTATTGTTTATATGTGGAATACAAAGAGTTGTCCCTCACACAAAGAGTACACTCTCATTTAGAATTGAAAGTGGGAGACAAAGATAAAGCCCTAAGATTTAGGAGTTGATCACAAATGGTATGAAGAAGTGGAAGTGTAGAAAATTAGAACTTAAATTCATATAAATTCTAGAGTTAGGATGAGAACTAATTCATGTTGAACAAGGAGATACCCTCATGTCTATAAACTATTGAATACCTTCCCCAAAGAAATGCATAGAGGAGGAGAGGGAGCGCTCCTTGAGTTAGTCTCTCATTTATTGAATATTTTAAAAAATTATAGAATTGTAAAATATTGAATGAAGATCTAGATTTTAAAACTATGAATGAGTAATAAATAGTGGTAACAAGGTAAAATAAACAAATATTATTGAAAAAATTTCAGAAGTATTTCAATTCATAGTTCAATCCCCAAGAAAAAAACTTCTTCATTAGTTATAAACATATAAACTATATTAAAATATAAATACATATATAAATTGTTTCTAACTTGTAAATTGTTTATTTTTATACAAACAACATTTAAACAGTGTTTATATGTTTATTTAGATGTTTATTTTTCTAATAAAGTTAACATATAAACATTATGGACATTATGGTCTAAACGTTTTACAAAAAAATCTACCATATAAGATAAAAAATCAATAAAACTAACAAATAAACTCATATTTTCATGAAAAATTTTAAAATATAATCACTAAAACATTAATAACTAAACATAAAATAAAGTGAAAGATATCTATTTGAATAGTTTTTTAATATATAAGTAGATGATAGATGAAATAAATTATTAAATACAGCTAGGTACAATGATGACATTTATATAGTACTTGAGTTAGTTATTTGGGATCTTACATCAGAAGAAGCACTCTATAAGAAAATAAATAGTAATGTCGGATTAAATGACTACTCATATTCTAGACATAAGTGGTTGTAATTAGATAATAATATTCACTCTTGTAAGAATATCTCCATTCTTATTCTTGTGAATAGAATCAATTCATCCTCAATCTTATACTAAAATCAAGAAAAATATGTATATAAAATAAAATTATCAGACAATTTTATATGAATTAACACTAAAACATTAGAAAAAACATTTAAATACATATAAAATTATCAACTACTAAAATTTAAACCCAATATTGAAATAATAAAGAAAAAAACAACAAAATCACACTTCACCAATAAAGGGTTTCAACCAAAAAAATAGAATCATGTAATAATAAAACATTGTACTAGAAACTACCCTCACTAAATAAACATGCTAATGGAAACCAAAATTATTGTATCAGTGAAAACCACAAATATGATAACTAACTAGCAAGAATAATTTGAATTATATTTTTTCATCACAATAAATATTTCATCCAATGAGGTATACAACAAACATCAGGTAACATGGATTGAACTATTATTGGAAAATAAACAGGAGTTAAGTTAAAAAGATATCTATTTCCAAACATTCAAATTGTTCAATACACTATGATAATAACTCCATCCAGTGAATAAAAATGTTGAAGAAGGTTGATTCACCTATTTTTGGTTTTTATAACAACATAATTTTAAAAAAACTTATAACACTCATATGGTAAGATGAAATATGGCTTGAGAGTTCTTGACGACGACTCCCTTGTTAATCCTAGGGTTTGCTCTTAATACCTGTAATGTTCGTTGTGATGTGTTGTAGATCTGTCTCAACATGGAATCCTTAGACCCTGAATGTGAAAGATCCTTCATGGATCGTGAAGCTAAAGTGCACAATGAATCATCCCTATCGGTTGTCAGACCTAAAGGGATCTCTTTCCTAGAAACTCTAAATGGTATGGATCTACATAAAACTACTTCATTGAAGCCTTCCCTTTGCAGGAAACTGGAAAATGGGTGATTTGTAGTTGAGGCTAATCTTGAGGCCCTTCAACAGTTCTCTCAGCTCTGTAAGTTCTCAGTTATGGGTCGTTTTTCATATCTGAAAGGTGATAATCCCTGGTCTCCCTTAGAACTTAAACCTAGGATTTCACATGTGTGGGGATTTACTGATTGGAAAATTGTTCCATTAGGTAGAGGTTATTTTCACATTTTTTTATTCTCTCAAGATGAACTTGATCGGGTATGGAATTTAGGAAACATTAATATTAAGCCTGGTTTTCTTAGTATCTCCAAATGGGATTATAACTTTAACCCACATACGCATAGGAATTCAATGGCACAAATTTGGGTTAGATTCCACAGTCTTAGTTGGTATTTTTGGCACCCAATGATTTTGAACGTCTTATCTTCCTATATAGGTACTCCCCTAAAAATTAATCAACGTACCTTGAATGTGGATCTAGGACTATATTCTAGAGTTATGGTGCAGTTTAATCTGGACTCCAAACTCTCAGATTTTATTAATTTTAATGCGAATGACTACAATACAATGGTCCGAATTGAGTTTGAGCGTAAACTACCCTTTTTCAAACTATGTAAGATTTTAGGACATTCCTTGATGAAATATAGAGTGATGAAAAGTCAAGTTGTGTAGCCAAGTAATAATGATTGGACTGAGGTTAGAAGGAATAAGAAAGATAAAAACACTAGTTTGGAGAAGCCTGAACCTGCCAGGAAGAAAACTGAAATCTGGGTAAAAAACACCTCTCTTGGGAGAAGGCTTGGGTAATACATGGACTGAGCTTATGGATGAAGAAGAGTAGGCCTCCCATGATCAACCCATTTTATAAGAAATTGAAATGTTGGTTATGGATGCCTTTAAGAAGTCCCAAACTGAATATTCCTTATAGATTTCTAATAGATGTAATTCCATTGTCACTAGACAGCATGTTTCAATGATTGCAGTTCCTTCCAGAGGAATTGATATCAAAGGTTCCTTGGAGACTTTTGGTATTATGACTGATCTGAATTAGGATGAGATACCCACTGCCCCAAGGGGTTCCGGTCTTCACTCTGATTAATTTGAGGGCTTTGAGGCTACTGTTTCTTTACTGCACCAAGGGGAGGGTAGTCTTGAGGATTTTGTTATTCTTCCTAAATATGCTCAGCACACCGAGGACTCTGCACCTCTGGTCACTTCTTCAAGTGATAATCCTTGCTCTAGTAATGTCGTCTCTGAGGATATCTCAAAAGCAGTGGGCTCACACTGCACTCCTACGGTCAGGGAGTCCACTTGTTTGCCCAATTTCTCACCTGATACCTTCATTAAACCTGAAGCTGCTCAGCCCCCCATAGTTCCTACTCTCTTGGAAGCTACCTCCGATTGTGATCCAATCTCCATTATTGTTTCATCTGAAGATATTCCAATAGCAGTGAGTACACACCACACAGCCCCGAACTCGAAGGATAGTCCAAGGGCCACCCTTTTTATCACCAAACCACCTAAAACAAATCAGAATATTATTAATACAGGTACTTCGAACAAATATATGGTTTCCCCTATGAGTAAATAGGGAAAGAAACCTAAGATGACCTCTACTCAAAACATCAGAAGATCACAGAGGAATAAAGGCTTGGGTAGTTCAAAAAAAGGGGGTTTTAACCCCAAGCACTGGTTGTAATGGATTTCTTTTTTTATAATTTTCATGGTATTTCTAACTCTAACACTTTTATTATTCTTAAAAAAATTATCACTCATAGGCCTAAAATATTTTCTATTGTTGAACCTAAAATAAAATTCTCTTTGAAAATCATGCATATTTGTTCTAATGGTTATAATTTTTTAAATTCTTGAAAATATGGTCTAGCAATAGAATCTCTATGGTTTTTTTATCATTCCACTTTGCAGAATGTTAATGTTTTGAAAGTTTCTAAACAGATGTTTACTTTCTATTTTTCTTCTGATGGATTTCACATTTATTGTAGAATGATGTATGCTAAGAATAGATACCAAGATCATAGAACTCTTTGGAAGGACCTTTATTACTTCTCTAACAATATCCATGATCCTTAGTTGGTGATTGGGGACTTTAATGCAATTCCTACCTCCATTGAGAATATGGGACCATCCCACTCTTCTATATCCTCAAGATAATTTCAAGTTTCTATTGAAGATATAAATTTGGTTTAAATTAACCTCACTCATGCCAAGTTCACTTGGTATAGAAGACATCATAACAGAGTGGTGGCTAGTAAACTGGATAGGGACTTCATGAATATCCTTTATCTGGAAAAATGGGACACTATCTCTAGTACTACTCTGACTAATCTCAACTCGGATCATCACCCCATTCTTTTTAGTATTTTTACTAAAAATCTCAGACCCATCCTTCCTTTTAGATTTAACAATGCTTGGTCTGCTGAACCTGAATGCTCCAACATCATAAAAAAATTTGGAAGTCCATGAGTCATCACAATGATTCCTTTGCTTGTATAACCAAATTAAAACACCTTAACCAGTGTCTCAAAGGATGGTGTAGCTACAAATATAAATAAATTGACAAGGACATATCTACTCTTGAGAATGAACTTATTCAAATTCAAAACACCAACACTGACTCTAACTTTTCTTTGGATTCTCGGCTAGAAATTAACACTTCTATGAAACTCAATGGTCTTCTTGTTCTTAAAGATAACATACGTAAGCATATATTTAAAACTTAATGTCTTTCAGATGGTGATAGAAACACTAAGTTTTATAATTACCTTCAAATAATCAGAAAAATTAGCAGACCTCTTACCTTTCTTAGAGACAAATATTCCCTCATTGAAACTGAGGCTTCCATTACTAATCATGTTGTCTCTTACTTTGACAATATTTTCAATGGAGTGGATGTTAATAAATACCTCTTTCATAATTTCATTATAGATTTAGTGAGTGTGGAGGACAATGATTATCTTTTAAGCACCCCTCTTGATCATGAAATCACAGACACTATTTTTAGCCTTAATCCTGATAGTGCCCCTGGTCCTGATGGTTTTAATAATGGTTTCTTTCAATTCTACTGGTAGGTTATTCATCTGTATGTTTTCAAACTTTTCAAATCCTTTTTTTCCATTGGTGTCCTTCCCCATGGCCTAAATGCTCAATTTCTTACTTTAATTCCTAAAGTGGACAATGCCTCTGAGATTCATCTCTTTAGACCTATTTCTCTTATTAACACTCTTTTAAAAATCATTATGAAGCTTCTTTCTAATAGACTTATAACTATATACAATAAAACTATCTCTTGGAACCAATTCGGTTTTATCAAGGGTAGATCTATATAGGATTACATCTTCCTTGCCTCGGAATGCATCAACATTCTTAATCATACCAATAGAGGTGGCAATATTTCCATCAAACTTGATATTAATAAAGCTTTTGATACCATTGATTGGATTTTTATCTTAAAATTCCTTTGAGGCTTTGGTTTTAATGACAACTTCATTAGTAGGATAAACTCCTTGTTCAAATAATCTTTCATCTCCATCCTTATAAATGGTTCACCTAAAGGCTTCTTTAAATGCACCAAGGGAGTTAGACATGGAGACCCTCTATCTGCAATAATTTTTGCAATTGTAGAATATTACCTAAGAATATTTCTCACTATCCTTGTTGATCAAAACAAGCTTAAACTGGTTCAGGCATCCAGGAACATGATTCTGCCTACTCATCTCTTATACACTGATGACATCATCTTGTTCTTTCAAGGTGATAAGAGGAATATTTAAACTCTCAAAAATTCCTTTTTCCATTACGAAGAAATCTATGGTTAGATTATTAGTCGGAGCAAATCCTTTGTGTTTTTTGGAAAAAACTTTTCTTCTATTAGAAAAAATAATATCATCAAAAATTTAGGCATCAAGGAGGGATCTTTCCCTTTCACTTATCTTGGTGTTACCATCTTCTGGGGAAGGCCTCTTTTCAGTTACTTTTCTACCATTGTTGATCAAGTCATCAGTTAGCTTTACACTTGGAAAGGTAAATCCCTCTCCATGGCAGGTAGAATTTGTCTTGTGAAATCTATTATCATTTTCAAAATGTTCTACTCGATGATGGTCTAAAAATGGCCTCATGGTCTTCTTAATAAAATTAATAGGTACATCAAAAAAAATTGGACTAGAAACACTCTTGAAAGGAATCTTGTGACCATTACCTGGGATACCTATTGTAAACACTTAGAAAAGAGAGGTCCTAACATCAAAAATCTTAAACTCTTTAATGATTCTCTTCAAGCTAGGCTCACTTAGAGGATGATTCACAACAACTCTGATTCCATTGCTTTTATAAAAGAAAGATTCCTCACGAAATTAAAGAAAGGAAACTTGAATTATATTTCATCTTCCATCTGGCCATCCATTAGGAATTATTTCACTAATATTATGAATAATTCTAGATGGATGGTTAGTTCTGACTCCTCCATGATTTTTTGGCTGCACAACTGGACCGGTGCCCCTCTAATCTTCATGTTGACTCCCAATTATCTTCCAGAGAACACTAACTACACTATTAGGGACGTTTTACTCTCTAATAAAAATAATCTCCCTGACAACATCATTCATGTGATTTACAAGTATCCCTTCTCTAATTCTGATGACTTCCTGGTCTGGGAACCTGCTCATAATGGCATCCTTGATTCCAAAAAAAATTACACACACAATTTTTGGAACTCTGATTCTAACTTTTGTTGGTTGAAATCCTTTGAAAAACCTTGGATCAAACCTTAAATACTTAATCTTGTGTGGAGTATCACTCACAATAGAGTACCCAATGAGGTTTGTCTTCAGTCTTTTGGGATCCAACTTTTCTCCAAGTGTCATATTTGTAACCAACATATAGAAGACACTAATCATCTCTTTCTGTCTTGTGCTACTGTTGCAGCTCTTTGGAACTATATTCTTGATAGTTTTGCTTGAAAATGGTTACTTTCTGACTCAATCAGCTCCCAGCTAAAGCGTTGTGTGGATTTTTATTCCTCTAAGAAAATTAAGAATCTTTTCTTGACTATAGTTTTTGAGCTACTCCACATGATATGGTATGATAGAAATTCTCTTCTTCATAATAATTTCTCATTTAGACTTAATTCAGGTCGGATGTGGATTCTTATTGCCATTTGAGATGCTGGCTCGATTCAAAAGGCTTATTGTTACAACTCTATTGGAGACTTTGAGATCCTCTATCGTCTCCAAATTTATGGTATCTACAAACAACCTAGACACACTTTTGAGGTGTTCTAGAAATCCCCTCTTTCGGGATGGATCAATGTGAATGTTGATGGCTCCTCTAAAGGAAACCCAAGACATGTAGGTAGCGGTGCTATTTACAGAGACTATATTGGTTAGTTCCTCGGCTGCTTCTTTGGCATTTGTGGTGTTTCCTCACCTCCAGAAGCATAAATGATGGGTGTTATTCATGTCATTGAATTTTCAAAGCAAAATGGTTGGAGAAACATTTTGATTGAAAGTGATTAGACTACTATTGTTCATGCCATTTGGAATAGTGTGGTGCACCTATCCTAGCCTCTTACTACCCGTTGGATGAACTGTCTTGCTTTGATTTTTGAGACTAACTTCATCATCACCCATGCCTTTCATGAAGTGAATATGGGGGCAGATGGTCTTGCAAATAAGGGATTAAACTATGACACAACTTGGTGGGATGACATGCCCGATGATTTACTCCCTATTTATTAAAAAGATTGTAATAAGATTCCATCCTTCAGACTCATGTAACTTTTTTTCTACTGAATAAATTGTGTCTTGGTCTTCGATTGAGGCACCACCTTCCAAAGAAAATAACACTCATATTATAGTTTCTAAAAAATTCTTATATCCAATCAAATTCACTACTATTTTGTTAATAGAAAACAATTTATTGTCTAAAAGAAAACAAATTGAATGAATAATAGAAACCTTGAACCTATTAAACTCATATATAATTTATCATACTCAATAAAATACATGATATTGGTCTAGATCATCAACAGAAAATTTCAAGCATAAAATTCAAAAAAAATAAGGCATCAAAACATGGAAATTTAACACAAAGAAACAACCTTGAAAAAAATGAAGGATTCGTTATCATGATAACATGAAATTTCTGATCTACTTGGGGTTTCTAAGAGGTGATTTTTTTAAATTCCTATAAAATCAGTGATGACGAACAAATATCAAACGTTATAAAACATACTATTGTGGTAGTAATGGAACATTTGGATGGAATAAATAATTATTATAAGCACATGAAACATATGTTGAATCTCCTCATGATACAATGGTTTTTTTCCATAATATCATAGGTTAACATGTTGTAATGAGAGTTTTAGGAACTTCAATATGTTAATAAAAGAGGACTACATATATGTGGTTGGTAAAAATCATTCAATGATGTTTAAATATAATATTTTAGTAAAATTATGAGATAAAGGTACTTCATGTGTGGGAAATAACCTTAATCGAATGATTATGGCCCCATGAAACATATTTCATAGAATCCAAAACACCAAAAAATCAACCCAAGAAGGAGAAATCGAGTAGACACAAAACATATATAACCAAAACCATAACATGAAGAAAATTCCATTCAGTTTGGCTGGTGAGACATTTCAAAGTAGAATGATGATGTCACCTATCATGGAAGAGGTATATTATTTATAATATGATGCTCTAATGTTTCTTATATAAAAAACAAAGTTCAAGGAGTTAATGGGTTTTGTTGCTACAAAAAACTGATAAAAAATGTTTTACCAAAATGTGAATAATATTGCGATCACATAACACTTATGACGATATATACAAATATAAAAGGTGATTGTTCTACTTTTTACTAAAGAATTAAAATTAGGCTATGTATGATAATAATTATTGGAAAGTGTTATGGATTCTCCATCACATCGAAAATGGAGTATTATCAAGAATATAAAATCATGGATAGCTAAAAAATAGTTGTTATGAAAAGAAATATATTGAGACAATAACGTATACACCTACTTGAATATATATCTTCTTGGATTAATTATAGTAGTTTATTAAGAACATGCATATTTGAATATATAAATAACATAAAAATATTAGTTTTTCCGAGAAAATATATACCTACTTACATTGGTCATGGTAATTTATCAATAACATACAAGCTTGAATATATAAATAACATAAAATAGTGGTTTATAAACAAGTATTATTTATTAAGAATAGATACCTAACTGAAAATTAGTATGTTATCAAGCACACACCTACCTGAAAAAATATTAGTTGTACAATGACAAAGATTGAGACAATAATAGATACACATGATTCAATATATACCTACTTAGATCAATCATAGTATTTTATCAAGAACATGCTTGCTTAAATATATATAACATAAAAGTAGTAGTTTTTTAAGAAAATATATACCTATTTGCATTGCTCATAGTACTTTATCAAGAACATGTCTTATTAAATATATAAATAACATAAAATAGTGGTTTTTCAACATGTATTATTTAAATAAGTGGTAGAAAATTATTTTTTTCGAACATGATACACTTCTAAAAAAGTACTTATAATATGTGATGTGTGTTATAGATAGTTTTCAATGATTACTATCAAATAGTCCCTAGTGAGTTGTAAATAACTAGAAGTCGTCAGTATAAAGTTACATAAATATAAAAATGAAAGTATAATAATTATAAAAATCCATAGGGAATAAATTACCATAATAAAAAAAATATTAGAGAATAATTTTTTCCAATTAATTTAAAAATATAAATAAAAAATAATTACATTTACTGACCTTCATTGTAAGGGTGAATGTAAAATGAATCAAAACCAAAAATAACATGAATCTACATATACACACATTCTTCATCCACATTTATATATTAAAATATCATTATATTATTCAATAATAGAATATGATTTCATAGGAAACATCCATGGAAAATGAATAATCAATGAAAACAATATCAAACCTGAAATAATTTATCCCTTGATAGTAGCCACTATTAAGATATGCTGGAAATTAATTAAACTATTCATACAATTCTAAACAATATTGAAATAATTATAAATTTAGAACAAATAATAAAAAATGAAATATAACCAAGTAATACCTCATGCACATCTAAGAATGTATAAATAGTGTAAAATTCACATTATGTAACAACAATATAGTGATATCAAAATAAGTAATTATTATTGGGATAAAAGTATAAAATTGTATGTTCATGAAAGAAATAGTGTTTATTGTCTAACTAAACACATTTTATAATGGAATAAAAATTAGTTTATATGGGAGAGGATATTAGGGAAAGATAAATTCATTTTTAGTGGCAGATTGGGGGAACAAAACAAAAATAAGAATCATGTTACGTATAATCCCATAAAAACACACTATGATGGGAACCTTATCCAGTTCTGCAGATTCAATTCAATATAAGAGTAGGAGGTAGGTATTTTTCATGAGAAATCATGGAAGTGAGGATTTCCCTAGTATCAGCAAATAGGGTTAGTGAGAAATAACATGAGGAAGTGGATATTTAGGGTAGGTATGGGTTCGTGTGAGAAATTAGGGAGGTTTGGTGACCACATTGGAGGATAAGTATCTCAGGGAGGGGTGGGTTTTCATGTAGAAAGAGGATCACAGGAGGTGGGGTGGCCACATCAAGCCACATTAGAGGAGGAGGATCGTTGTGAGGTGGGGGTGCATTGGTGCCACATCATCAAGGAGGTGGGGAGGCGGTATCAGTGGGGGTGTATTGGTTGCATCAGGTCCTTTATCGGTAGGGAGATGGGGAGTCCGAGTCGGAGCTTCATTGACAGGGACGTGGGATGGCTGTTTCGGAGTTGCGTTGATGGGTAGGTGGGATGGCTATGTTGGAGTCACATCAAAGGATGAGGATCATTGGGAGGTTGGGTGGTTGAATCAAGGGATGAGGGTCATAGTGAGGAGGAATCATGAGGGTAGGGGAGGAGGAGGGGGAGGAAGAATCAAGAAGAGGAGGGGGAGGAGGAAACATGAGGAGTGAAATGGGGGAGCTACTACCATGGGCATCTTTTGGTCTATGTCTTTATGATGTATATGGTCATGGTTTTTATAAAACATGGCTATAAATCCATGGATATAGGATAAATTTATGATTGTGGTTTTTTATCGTTGGGAATAGGGGTGATGATAAGGATACTCCTATATTGGGGAGCATAAAATTAGTCACTGTTGAATATCTATCATGTTGGGATAGAGTTAGGGACGTTGTAAGACTGATTGTTGGATGGTCAATATAGAATTGTTTCTATCAGTGATTGGGGAATGGATTGGATATTGTTTGTCCACTAAGGCTGATTAAGGGCAATAAGTGTTTGTGGTGGGGAGTTTTTGATGCCCTGCATCACTAAGGGTTGTGAAAATCAGGGTAAATTTGAACCCTTTTGTTCCTGGAAGTGTTTTAGGGGAAATGGAAATTTATCCTGTAATATGATCTTATATAATTTTCATGACCACTCTTTTGGCCCCAAAATAGGTTTTTTACGTTATTATAGGAGTTTAGAGAAAATCTAATCCATTCAAATTTCCATATAACATTTAATATTTAATTAATTAAATACTAATTTATTCATGTGTGTTCATTCGGTAGTATATTTTAAATAGTGTAAAATTGATATTACATACCCATGATTGAAACAAGAATTTTGTATTTTTCCTAAGTGATTCATAACCTTTCGTCGGGCACTGGGGTCGGGGCCGGACCCTTTTTCCTTTTCCTTTTCTTTTTCTTTTTCTTTTTCTTTTTATTTTTATTTTTATTTTTTTTTCTTTTTATTTTTTCTCATTTTCTTTTTCTATTCCTTATTTGGCTTGTCATGTATGCATATCCCCACTGGTGTCTCTCAACTAAGAGAGGAAGAGGGATAAAATAGAAATATAGGGAGATAAGGAGGTGTTGTCACGGAGCTCGGGTCACACCAGATTATTGTGTGGAAATTGTGGATTGTGGATCAGTGTGAAGATTTGGTGGTTTCCACCCAAAGGTAGTCTCATTTAATTTTTTATTCCAAAATCCCTATAAAATAATTTTTTTAATTTTTAACACCATTTTGGGTTGTTAGGGACCCATAGTGGGTCGATCTATGGTTTTTTAGGAGAAAAGGGGGGTTTTAGGGAATTTTGGGGGCTTCCTATTCATGGAAACCTATGTACACAACATGTACTTTTATGAACACAAATTGTGTGTTATTTCTATTTAGGGAAGATGAAGTTTTTAGGAGTACACATCGTGTACTTTAAGTACACTCCATGTAGTAGTACTTTGTTTTATACCTGGCCATGTGGTCGAGAGTATGGGAAGATGGATTTTTTGGAAGTACACGCTATGTACTATGGGTATACACCATGTAATGGGACATGCCCATGTGTACATGTACTTGGGAAGAAACCCCATGTGAGGGGTACATGGTGATGTATTAGTACATGGTCAGACCCCATGTGTGCCCTGGTGGTGTATTAGTACACGAGAAGACCCCATGTTTACTCTGGGCATGTAGAAGTACATGTCCAGGTGTAGGTTTGATATTACACACCATGTACTCAGAAGTAAATGTCATGTACTTTTTTTCCATCTTAGGGGTTTGGGGGTGTTTTGTTCCCCATAGTCAGAATTTTAATTGTGAGTAATCCATTCTGAGCATTTTTTCATGTAGATTGTGATAGTAGAATCCTTTCAACATTTAGAGGTCATATAGATGGTGTTTTGGACTATGAGAGTTTTATGTGAGGATTTCTTCAAGGTTTGGATTCAAAATCCTCCAATGGGTTAGGTGTGAGCTATGAGGCTCGGGTGAGGGTTATGAGATTATTAGTGGGACTAGCTTGTAGATGTTGGCCATTATTTTTTGAGGTTATTTTGAAAAGATTATGGAACATGGGATTGAGCAGTATCTATGAGGATATCTTATTTTTTCCCTATGTTTTGGGACAGTTTGCTCAAGGTTAGAGAAGTTGAGGTTTAGCCCTTTGGTTTGAGGATACCAGAGTTGTTGGAGCCTTTGGTATGGGTTTAAATAGTGGGATAGTGGTTAAAGTTGGTTGTAGTTGAGCTTCTATGATGATTCTAAGGTACTCTTTAGTATTCTCTTGTGGGTGAGTTGGTACCCAAGGGTGGGTTGTTTACCAAGAATTTCAGCTGATTTTTTTCTTGCGTGGGATTTTTTCCAAGGTGTATCTTATGCCTAGGAAACTTAGTGGAGGGTATCATGCTTTTGAGGTGTTCATGAGGATTGTTGTGAATTAACCTATTGGAAGGCTTATGCATTTTTATTCCCTTTATGATCATTATTGATCAAGGATCGTTTGGAAACCATTGAGTGTTTTTTGTGATGTTTCTACACTGGGTGTGCCCCATGATTTTGGATAAGCTAGAGGAACCCATCATAGGGTTTCCTACTCTTTCTATGGACTTTGGTCCGGTTGAGGATTTTTCTGTGGGCATGTCATGAGATCTTAGGTGCAGCAAGGGAGTCACTAGTTGGATGTCACTTTATATTGTGACCTCGAGGACCTTAGGAACCCTGAGTTTTAGATTTTACCTAAGTTGGTTCATTGATAATCCATGGTGGATTCTTGTTGGATTATGATATTCAAGGTTCCATGATATAACCCATTATTTTTTTTCCAAGAGTTTATCAACACTACTAGTTCAGCTATTTAGATGGTGGGGTTGATGTTGCATCATCCCACATTCAATTGGTATTTGGTTGTTCTATTTGAGGTAGTTTCTACATATGACTTTAGTTTTAGGATGAGACCCTTGGGATATCTTGGATAAAGTGTTGTACTTAAGTTTTTATTTGCTTCTCGCCTCCATTTATTAGTTGTGGTTATATAGTCTTAGGGTGCTAATGGATAATCTAGATAAGTGAAACCCCCATCTAGTTGATTGTTAGCCTTAACTAGTGTGTCTTTGGCCTTAGGAGGTGCTGAAACACTCAAGGAGTATGTTTTTTATGTTTTGGTTTTTTTTTCTCTCTAGGCCATGGATTCTATGTGATCCTAGTTTTTTTATGGATCCCTCCTTGTTGGGTCCATATTTGGTGCCCAATTCGTTTTGTAGGACCTTCAAGACTCATAGGTTCTCTAGTTTTATTGACCTAGATGTTCCTGTCTCCAGTTCAGATCATTATATTAGATTCCAAGTGCATGGTGTGTGTATGTGTTGTAGTTTTGGATTCCTATAGATGCACTCTAGGGTCCATTATTTGTTCCTTTTCATTTATCCATCATGGATCTCTTGTGTAGATCTAGCAGACGCATCAGTTTTCATGTGGTTGGATGAGCCATGTGCTGTAAATCCTCTGGTCAAGACTAGAGCAGGGGTATATTTACCTCATATGTATATCTAGAACTTGTGATTAGCTATTTTCCTTATTTTCCACCATTTTTATGCATTTTTTCTTTTATACCAATTTCTATTAGTTTTTAACTAGGATGGAAATATCACATGTGCATGCACTTGTTATGAAAACGGATTTATAGGTTGATTGTTGGGGGTGATCTACTAAGATTTATTTCTCACACCCTATACGTGCACTTCGGTGTGCATGCAAACCTAATGTATGCATTTAGGATGGAGCATATGTTTCATTATAACATCTCAACCTAGGTTCCACACACTGGTACCCTGATCCAGTCGATCGCATGACATCAAGTGTGCCTCCCCATATTCCAGAGGCTGCTAACTAGGAACGAGGGTCTAATATTAGTTAGGTAGAGACTATACCTTCTTTATTAGAGTAATACACCAGCAAAAATAAATAAACAATAACCAAATAATGATATAACATAACCTAAACAATCCATTATCACAAGATAACCAAAACTAGAAATACAATATAAAAACTAAATAGTATTTATTCCATGCTAAAGTATGTTCCAAGTGTCAAAATGAAACTCAAAATTAAACACACTTAAAACTCCCAAATGGGTCTTGAATCATGTCAAGTTCATTCATCCATGCTCCATCCTGACTCATCCGTCTAACACATGGCATTTTCTCTTATCCTGTCTTGCGATCATGAAATCTATTCACGTACTGATTAGGCAGCCTGAGTAGGGTGTGAGTACAACTCTGTAGGCCACCACCAATGGCATCTAAAACAATATCCATTCAATAATAGTGTCTAAAGCTGTATAAATAAATAAATATGATTCCTAGGTAAACAGCTATCACATTATCATTATTATTTATTTAACCACATAAACCCCCAGTTTCCTAAGAACACCTAAACTCTCAATACCTTCTTTAGCCCATACAGGAGTTTGAACTATCCCCAAGGTATATCATATAACTAAATTTCATTGTTACCATTCAATATCTCTATTCACATGTGAATTCCATTGTTACAATTCACCATTTTAGTTCACATATGAATTCCATTATTACTATTCATCATTCCAGTTTACTCACGAATGCCATTATTACCATTAATCATTTTAATTCTTACATGAATGCCATTGTTACCATCCATCATTTTGGTTCACACATGAATTCCATTTTTACCATTAATCATTTCAATTCCCACATGAATTCCATTGTTACCATTCATCATTTCAATTCACACATGAATTCCATTATTATCATTCATCATTTCAATTCACACATGAATGTCATTGTTACCATTCATCATTTCACCATTAATTAATTCAATAAGTAATTAACCACATCAATTTCATTAATTAATTCAAAAATTAATTAATCACTTCAATCCTATTAATTAATTCAACAATTAATTAATCATCTCAACCCTATTAATTAATTCAAAAATTAATTAATCAACTCAATCAATTTCATAATCACAATAATCTCCAATAATTAATTCAATAACTAATTATTAAAATTCAACACTTTCAATATAAAAATAATTAACTCAACAATTAATTATTTAATTTCAATAGACTCAATCTTGCTATAATTAATTAATTTAATCAATTATTCCAAAACAATCAATTTCATAATACTAACCATTCCCATTAATTAATCCATAATTAATTAATCAAGTTCAAAAATATCAATAACTCCATAATTAATTCAATAATTAATTATTTCAAATCACTATCTCAATATCCTAAAAATTAATTGAAAAATTAATTATCCATTTCGACAAACCCAATTCCCTCATAATTAATTCAAAAATTAATTATTCAAAATTTACTATCCCAATTTCCCCAATTTCACATTTACCTCAATTAATTAATTCACCAAATTAATTAATTCAACCAAGAACTAAAATGTTAAAAATCTAATAGCAATTATACAATTAAATACACATAATTGAAATCAAGACTTCAGGATTTTAATTATAGACCACCTACCTCAATTCATTGATAAAGAATACTTTCCAATGGATATCCCTAAATTGAACAAAATTAATCAATAATGTGATGAAGAATATGATTTAGATATGAATCCTAAATACACAATCAAAAAAATAAAGATATAATAAAACTAGATCTAGATCTAGAAACAACAAAGGATAGAAATCCCTATTTTATCTGAGAGTAGGAGTGAGAGAGAGAGAGAGAGATCTAAACATGAATAAATCACATAACCGTGGAGGTGGAGATCTTCGATCCACCCTTAGATTCTCCAAGAATAGAGGTCTATAAGGGTTAGAATCTATCTGGAAGCCTCCAAAATAATGAAATAGAGGTTAGGGTTGAGATAGGGCCTAATAGGGGTTAAAATGGGGGCTCAAGAAATTTAAAAAAAATATCGGGCCAATTAAAAAACCCATGCACGGTTTGTTGGGAAGAGGCATATAGTTTGTCAAACCATGTGCCTTAACTGTATGTATATTCTAGGGGGTGCATGGTTTCTATTTTTGGGCACATGGTTTTACAAACTGTGTGACAATCATACAAACCCTCTCTATCTAGGGTTACACGATTTGCTGGGTCAGGGTGAACGGTTAGGGAAAACGATGCGCTAACTGTGCACTGCCCTCTTTCTTCCATTTCTCTCAAATGTTCACCCAAAAACGACCCAAAGTAAAACCCAAATGAAAATTACTCAACACAAGGTAAAAGAGTACCTATAAAAAAGACCAAAAGATCTCTAGAAATAGCTAGTGTTTTATAATCTCCCCACCTTATAATAGTTCATCCTCAATCTGTGCTCCCAAGAATTTCTAAGATTCTGTGTCAAAAAGATTAGGCCACTAAGCCCTCATATCTGCTTCTCTCTATCAGCATTCCTCCTGAACATGGCCATGTTTCCACAATACACAAACTATCAGCAAGGTATTTCCCCATAATACCTTCTCAGTGCAATCCAATACATGTATCGGATGCTCCTCAAAGGACACATCTATCTCAAGCTCAACATCATCCACCTAGATCAAATGAGAAGGATTAGGGTGATACCGCTAAATTTTTGACACATAGAAACATCATGGATAGCATTGTATCTATGTGGAACAACCAATTGGTACGCCATTAGATTGATTCTCTCTATAACCTCAAATGGTCCAACAAACCTAGGCCCCAACTCACTATGTATCTATATCCTATAGTGACCCAATATAGGTGACACCTAAAGGAATACATGATCACACTCTGTAAACTCTAGAGTGAATCAATGACTATTAGCATACGACTTTTTTCTACTCTGAGCTATATCCATATGCTTCTGAATCACATGTACCTGCTCTAATATCTCCTGCATGAGACTCGATCCCAAAAACCCATACTAACCTACCTCCATCCAGAATATAGGTGATTTTTATGGCCTACCATAAAGAGCCTCATATGGCTCCATCTTTATAGTTTTCTAATAATTTTTTTATAGGAAAATTCTAACAAAGCTAGGTGATTCTCCCAAGACCCCCCAAATTCAAGAACACATGCTCACAATATATCCTCAAGAACCTGTATAGTATTCCTTGACTACTCATATATTTTTGGATGGAATTTTGTACTCAACAAGACCTACATACCAAGTTCCTTTGGTAAGACCTGCTATAAATGTGAAGTAAAATGAGAATCTTGGTTTGAAACAATGGTCTATGGCACCCCATGCAGATGGACTATCTCCTAAACATATAGTTCTCCCAACTCTTCCACTAAGAAACTATCTCGTATATGCAATAAATGCACTACCTTTTTCAAACAATCTACAATCACCCAAATAGTGTTATTATTTTGAGGAGTCCTTGGGAGACCCACCACAAAATACATGGTAATGTCTTCCCACTTCTATTATAGAATTCTCAATGGATGTAGTAAACCACTAGGTTGTTGATGCTCATCCTTCACCTGCTAACAGGTGTAGAATCATGTCACGAACCTTGCTATCTCCCTTTTCATGACCGACCAAAAAAAATGTTTTGCTAGGTCATAATACATTTTGGTCACACCTGTATGTACCACCCACTTCAAGGCATAAAAATCATACATCATATCCTCCCACATTCTCATAAGCACAATAATATGATTCCTAACATAAATGACCTAATCCACATCTATGGTCTAATCAGAATGTGACTCCTCACCTTCAAGGCTTTCCCTCAAGTTCAATCATTCTGGATCCTCGTATTGTTTCTCCTTGATCTATCTCAATAGTGTAAACTCTACTGAAACTGATACAACAGTCATATGTTGTGACTCTTTTGAACTAAAATGTGCTTCTCATCCAGAAAATTCAATATCCTCTACTCAACACTAGACTCTGGAACCACCTGAGTCTGAGTTTTCTTGATCAAAGAATCAGCAACACTGTTTCCCTTTCTAAGCATATATGAAAGCTCAAAATCAAATTAATACATATACTCAGCCCATATCCACTATAGTATATTCAATTATTGTTGGGAGAAGATATACTTTAATCTCTTTTGATCAGTATACATAGTAAACTTCCCATATAACAGATAATGTTTCCAACACTTCAAAGTATAAACCACTATATCCAACTCAAGGTCATGCATAAGTTAATTTCATTCATGTGGCCTTGACTTCCTAGAATCACATTCCACAACTTGATCTACCTAGTTCAAAACTGCTCCAATACCTATTCAAAAAATTATCACAAAACACTGTTTACTCCTCACCTGGCTCAAGTAGGATCAAGATCGGTGTTGATGTCAAATGCTTCTTCCACTCTTGGAAGAAATTATCACTTGCCTTCAACCATTAAAACTGTATCCCCTTCTTGTTCAAGCCCAAAAGTGGCACTACCAATCAGGAAAAGTCTTGTATGAACCTTGGATAATATCCATCCAACCTTATAAAGATAATAATATCAAAAACATTCTTGGGATGCTCCTAAGAAACAACTACCTAAACCTTATCTAGGTCCACTTACACACCTTCCTCTGAGATTGTCTGACCCAAGAAGTGTGCCTAATCAATCCAAAACTGACACTTAGATATCTTGGAATATATTTGGTGCTCACTCAGTGTACTTAGAATGATGGAAATGTATTAGGAATGATCATTATGAGTCTTAGATTACACAAAGATGTCATCCACAAACACCACCACAAACTGATTCAGGTATGTATAAAAGACTTTGTTCATCAAGGACATAAACACTGCTAGTTCATTAGTCAACCCAAATGGCATTACAATGATCTCATATATTCCATAACCTCTTTTGAAAGTTTTCTGAGGTATATCAGAAGGTTATAATCTCAACTAATGATACCCTGATCTCAATTCTATCTTGTAAAAGACACAATATACTCTCAACTAGTCAAATAGATAATCAATACGTAGAAGAGGATACTGGTTATTCACATCTATCCAGTTTATCTTCCAGTAATCTACACAAAAGCGCAAAGTCTCATCAGCCTTATTAGAAAATAGAACTAGTGAACCCCAAGGAGATGTACTCAGAAGGATAAACCCCTCATCCATAAACTTTTCTATCTGAGTCTTCATATCTTGAAGATCTATAGGTTATATTCTATATGGTGGGATAGAAATCAGATAATCTCCAAGCATGAGATCAATATTAAATTCCACATCTATCTTAGGTGTCAACCCTAAGAAGTCTTCGGGAAACACATCCTGAAATCGGTCCACTACAGGTGGAATGAAATCCCACTTTACACCTCCATCATCCATCAACAAACTAGAAACTTGGGCAATAATATCCCCCATTTTATACTAAACTTTCCATGCATGAACCGCCTTGATATCCCAATCTCCATAGTGAATATATTTTTCACCCTCATGAGATGTAAAATTCACCCTCATGGGTTAACAAACAATGTGGTCTTGGTATTCCACTAACTAGTCCATACCCATAATTAGCTCAAATTTTGATGTGTCAGAGATATAAATATCCCAAAGAAAAAAAAATACTCTCTAACATCAAGAGAACATCCCTTGGACAAGCATATATCTCTAGAACGTACTCCCAATGGTATATCTATCGTCAACACTCTGCTTATGAACTCCACCGCTAGGCTCAAACCATTCATAAGTTGTACAGAAATAAAAGAATGAGAGGCACTAGTATCAAATAATTCACTATCTAGAATAGAAACTACAATAATAATACCTCTAACTATAAATGTTATAGCCTCTTTATCCACAAGTGTAGGTTGAATGGTGTGAAATGATCTTTCCCCTCTTCCCCGTGATGCAACCTGAGTCCCCTATATTGCACCAATCTACTGATACAAGCACTCTTTCCTAAAACCACTACATCCACTACATATACTGCCTCTTCCAGTAGAAATCTATATACCAGACTGATATAGTGAAGAATATCCCCTTCCCATACCCCGGTTCTATCTAGTTCCTCTATCACTACCCATCTATTGTAGGTTCCAATATAACTTCTATAGATGTCCCATCCTACAGCAAGATTGACACTCTACTGTTGGTCAGGGACAGTGTCTACGATAGTGGTCCTGAATTCCAGATCAGTGAAATACAATCTGGGTAAGGTCATTTGTGACTGACCCTTCCCCATGGACAATCTTCCTTCTATCCCCTAGATAACACCCGCATAGAGAAGCTTCTTGTTCTCAGAAGATGTACCTCCTGATCTTTTAGTAGCAACCACATATCCTGTATTCTAAGCCTCTCTCAGTTTCCCCTCAACTATGAGTGCATGATCCACAACCCTAACAAAATTCTTTAACCTAAAGAGGTTAATATGGGACTTAATATCACATTTAAGTTCATCTTGGAAACACCTCATCGTAGTTGTCTCATCCCCTGCCAAAACTATAGCAAAGAATTGTAAATATATAAAGTGTTCAGCATAGTCCATCATAGACATACTCCCCCAATTCAACCTCATGAACTCACCTTCTCTATCCTACCTCAGTGTCTCTGGATAGAATTTCTCTAAGAACTTCTCCAAGAAGTCTTTTTATAACATACCATCGGCCTGTCCATTCCAAGCCTAAATGTCCCACCAACACTTTGGTAATCCTCATAGAATATAAGAATCCAACTTAACCCTCTTCTTAGAAGGAGTCTCTAAATGGTCAAGTATATTCTGGATAGACTCAATGTAGAACTCATCTCCCTCAAGTCTACCCTCTCCAGTAAAAGTTCGAGGGTTCTACAACTGAAAATCCCATGTCAAATCATACGTACTCCTCACAACCCTCTCTGGGTATCTTTCTATAAAATGCATGAATCAAGTGAATTTATCTCAAAAATGATCTCCTGATTCCTCACCCAGCACTATCAGTGACTCAGGTTCCACTACTAGTGGAGCATCTCTGTCCATATCCTCTTGTCATCTTCTCAATAAGCATCGTCCAGGAGGCATATCTCTATAATTACAAACACACATATCAAGACACATAATACAACTTTATCACATTTCACAAGATGGTTTTCACATTAATACATAACAAGTCATTCCCATTTTCTTTCCACATGGTCAAAACCAAGGCACTATCACTACCCTTAACTATCCTATATCTAGGTCATGGTTAACAAAGGGTAAACATGTTCAAAATTTAAAGTATCTTTAGAAACCCATTTGTTATCATCTTTCATCATTTTAAAAACTTTATCATTTTCATATTATGAACCTTTTTTAGTTCAATTTCATAATCAAGGAAAAATAGTTCAATTTAAATAGCTTACCCATAACTTGTTTTCCTGTGCATGCCTAAAATGATACATGTCACCATAATCTTGAGTGCCAAGAATGATGCATGAAAACTAAACAATCGTTCCATACCAGGATATGAGTAAAATATAAAAAAAAAATTAAAATAATAATCACATCACATAACAAGTTCTTCACCTAAGGTGAAATAATATTCAACTATAACAGCAAATAGTAATAACAAAAATCCCACCCTGGGTACTTGGGTTCTCCTCCATACATGGGTTAGCTAATCCCATGCATAAGAACATAACCAAGTATTGAATATTCCTAGTCTCCTGTATACCTTTACCAAATAGTTAGACAAAATAAAATAAAAAAACTCCTCTGATATAACTTTGTAATGCCCTAACCTAGGTTCCACACACTAGTGTCTCGAGACGGTCAGTCACATGACCTCAAGCGTGCATCCACGTATTCTAGAGGTTGTCAACTCATAGCGAGGGTCTAATATCATTCATGGGGAGACTATACCCTCTTTATTAGAGTAATACACCAACATAAATAAATAAAAAATAAAAAAATAATGATATGACATAACATGGACAATCCAACATCACAAGATGACCAAAATTGGAAATATAATATCAAAACTAAATAGAAGATATTCCTTTCTAAAGTATGTTCCAAGTGTCAAAATGAAACTAAAAAGTAAATACAATGAAAACTCCCAATAAGGGACCAAAACACATATGGTTCCCTCATCCATGCTCTATCCCGACTAATCCTTCTAACACAAGGTATTTTCCCTTATCATTCCATGTGATCATGAAATATATTCATGTATCAATCAAGAAGCCCGAGTAGGGTGTGAGTACAACTCATTATCCCACCACCAACAGCATATAAAACAATATCTAGTCAATAACAGTGTATATAATTGTATATAGAGATAAATATGATGTATAAGTAAACAGTTATCACATTATCAATTATTATTTATTTAACCACATAAACCCCTGGGTTCCCTAGGGCACCCGAACTCTCAATACCTACTTTAGCCCATGCTAGAGTTTGAACTATCCCCAAGGGATATCATATAATTGAATTTCATTTTTACCATTAAATGTCTCAAGTCACATGTGAATTTCATTCTTAACATTCACCATTTTAGTTCACATATGAATGTCAATGTTACCATTCATCATCCCAGTTTACTCATGAATGTCATTATTATAGTTCATTATTTCAATTCACACGTGAATATCATTTTTATCATCCACAATTTAAGTTCACACATGAATTTCATTATTACCATTCATTATTTCAATTCACACATGAATTCCATTGTTACCATTCATCATTCCAATTCACAAATGAATTCCATTGTTACCATTCATCATTTCAAGTCATACATGAATTCTATTGTTACCATTAATCATTTCACCATTAATTAATTCAACAATTAATTAACCACATTAATTTAATTAATTAATTAATAACTTCAATACTATTAATTAATTTAATAATTAATTAATCATCTCAAACCTATTAATTAATTCAAAAATTAATTAATCATCTCAATAAATTTCATAATCACATCAATCTCTAATAATTAATTCAATAATTAATTATTCCAATTCAACACTTTCAATACAAAAATAATTAATTAAGAAATTAACTATTCAATTTTCATAGTCTCAATCTTGATATAATTAATTCAATCAATTAATTATTCCATACCAATCGATTTCATAATCCTAACTATTCCCATTAATTAATCCAAATTTGATTAATCATGTTCAATAATATCAATAACTCTATAATTAATTCAATAATTAATTATTTCAAATCACTATCCCAATGTACTCATAATTAATTCAACAATTAATTGTCCAATTTGATAATCCCAATTACCTCATAATTAATTTGATAATTAATTATTCAAAATTTACAATCCCAATTTCCTCAATTTCACATTTCCCTAAATTAATTAATTCACCAAATTAATTAATTCAATCAAGAACTCAATTTCTAAACAAATAATATAAATTATAAAATTACATATATATAATTGCAATCAAGACTTTCAGATTTTAATTATAGACCACTTACCACAATTCATTGATGAAGAAAGATCACCAATGGATATCACCAAATTGAATGGGATCAATCAATAATGCGATGAAGAATGATATTTAGATCCAAACACTAAATCCACGATCAAACAAATCAAGATCTAATAAACCTAGACCTAGATATAGAACCAAAAATAGATAAACATCCCTCTTTTATCTGGGAAGAGGATTAGGAGAGAGAGATATATCTAAATAGGAAGAAATCACATATTTGTGGAGGTTCATATCTTCAATTTGTCCTTTGATTATCTAAGAACAGAGGTTTAGAAGGATTAAAATCTATCTGAGAGCCTCCAAAATCATGAAATAGAGGTTATGGTCGAGATAGGGCCGAATATGGGTTAAAATGGGGGCTTAGAAAATTTTAAAACAAATTTTCAGGCCAATTAAAAAACTCACACACAGTTTATTGGGCAAAGGCACGTGGTTTCTTCTTTTTGGGAACACGGTTTGAAAAACAGTGTGCCAACCGTGAAAACCCTATTTGTCAAGGTTTGAACAGTTTTCTAGGAAAGGGTGCATGGTAAGGGAAAATTGTGCGCCAATAGTGGACTGCCCTCTTTCTTCCATTTTTCTCAAATTTTCACCCAAGCACACCCCAAATTAAAACCCAAATGAAAATTACTCAAAAAAATGAAAAAATATTTTTAATGGTTGTATCTATAAACCTCAAAGTGAATATTTTCTTTCCTTTTAATGGTTATAGAAATAAAACCTATGTCCTTAACTTTAAATGTAGTGGGAATCAATAATAAAAGAAAGAGAAATAAGGGAGGATTACTTAAAACCAATCACATTTTAGTATAGTCTTAATTAAATAAAAATAATATGAAGAACTACTATGAAAAAATGATAAAAAGGATGAGATGAGAAGATATTACAATAAGCACACACCCTAGATTGGATAAGAAGGGATTTAGAAAATGATATCACTTGAGAGATAATTATCGATCGTAGCACATTGGAGTTGGATAATGATTGAGAAGGAGGTATGTTTCCAATGAAACCAAGAGGTATATTTGTATCCTCAAAAATATTATGGAACCTTTTGGAATTCATTGGGGTAATTAAGTCATATAATACCTCATTAATGGTATTTTTTACCATAACAAATGCTAACTTGGAACTACTCTCTCGACGCCACCAGATACGTGGTACCCATCACTGTAACACCCCAGGTAAATAATGAATATGAAATTTTCATATTTATCCATATTTGTGAATAAAATATTAATATGACTTTAAAGGGGACGCTATACTCGATGGCGTACCCAACACGCAACAACGAGTTTCTTGGGAATCTTACGTTGCACTCTAATAATAAAATAATATTATTTCAAATGGTAGTTAACATGTAGCCGTTGTATTGGCGGGAATGGATAGAAATAACTAAAATATGATTATATATGTTTTTTAAATGTTTTTACATTTATCCAATAAAAGCTAAAGGCTTAAAATACGGAAAGAATACAATTTTAGGCGTATATGCCCTAGTTTTCACTAAAGGTTCACTTATCGCCTTTTAATGGAGAACTGTCATTAAATATAGTTTTGTTCACTCTTAAACATTCTTTTGGACCAAATAAAACTCTTATTAAGAATCGGGACATCAAATTTTACTTTGTGTAATTTTTTGGTATTTTTCCGATAAAGTTCATTTTTAATGAATAGTGTAAAATGTTGTATTTTAATTCAAAACCACTTTTTAATCTAATTTATTTATATGATTAGATTATATTTTTAATTGGTTTTAAAGTGAAATTAGAAAATATTTTTACCATTAAATCCAATAGTGGTCGTTGGAATTAATTTCACTTTGAAATCAGACTTAAAATAGTGTCAATCTTTTGATACTTATTGTTTTATAAAAACACGCTATTTGCTCTGACAGCGGGAATTAATTATTAAATTAATTAATGTGACTAATATGTTTTGAATTTTGTAAAACGGACTTCATTTTTAAATTCAGAATATCAAATATAGCTTAGGGTGAATTTTTGGGATTTTTCTGAAAAACTTCAATTTTTGATGAATAGTGAAACCACTAAATGGTACTTATAAAAACTGATTTTCCGTTTAAATGAAATTTTGCCATCATTGTGTTTTGATTTTCAAAAATCCGACATACATGGTTGTCATTAAGAAGTAAAATGTGGTTCAATGAGATTAAAATAATTTTTTGGTGAATAGTAACTTATTAAGTTTTTAATCGCAATTAGTGGTAATTAGTGTAGTTTAAGGTAAAAATAATACTTTAATAAAATGAGATGAGCTTGACACATGTCTTACCCTCATTGGTTGTATCATGGCCGACCAATACAAGCCATGGGTCAACTTGGGGACCCCATGGATCCACTTTGGTTGGGAAATGACATAAATAACATTTTATTTAATGTAAAAGTAAAATTGACACAAACATGATATGTTTTACTAAAACAATTTTTAAGTGGGGTTATACAAGTCATATTTTTTATTATAAATATTCATTGGAAATATAAAAAGATTTCCTAAATCATAGTAGTTTTTTTATAATTTTTAGACATTAAATAAATTAAATAATTAATGACATAATAATGATGCAGCGATGACATCATTATTTGACGATTTAAATAAAATGGAAAGATAATGTAAAATCTATGAACTACACAAGTCCAAAACTTATTGGATGAGTGGATTTAGAAGCCTTATCACCTTATCCAAGAATTATATCAATGTGGTACCTTTTGAAACCGAAACACATTTTCAAATAAAGTAATATTTCTTTACTTTCCAAAAGTGCCCCTCCTCTCCTCTTATAAAAGGCCCCCACCTCTACCTCATTTAACACACTCCTCAAGCCTTTGGCTCGGCCAAATCTCTGACCATTTACTCTCTCCACATCCCTCTCCTAATCCTAGAGGATTCCCTTTGGGCATAATCCTTTCAAAGGAAGCCTTTAGGCTCAAATCAAAAGGAGTTACACTTTTAAAGGTAATTCATTCTCTCATGTTCATTTGTTTTATTTTGCTTCTCCAACCCCCTAAACTCTTTTTATTTACTTATTTTGTAACAACACCAGTATCTTCAATATACTAGGATGTTGTTATAAGATTTATTCGAGCTACACTCTCACACAACTACATCAAATGGTTAAAGAACATACGGTTTCTGTGGATGGTGAAATTCTGCCTCCCGAAACGATGATTGTTCAATACTCATTTAACACCTTCAAAGGTGGCCATTATGATGTCAATATTTTTATATATGATATATAATATGTTTATGTTTTATTTATGCTTCTTTATTTTTCATTTTTGTCTTACCTTTATGGCTTCCATTATGGGTATACGCGATATCTTCATTTAAGGAAGTGCGGACTACCGCCCCCTCAAAGTGATTTGATTCATTAAATACCATATGTGGGATGTATAAAGGATGGAAATATGATATTATATATGATATTATACTGGAATTATAATATACCTTTATATCATTATTATTCTATTCTATAAAATACGAAATAGAAATGAAAGTAGCGTTCATGCGTACGTACGGCTTACCGTCTCCATGAACGGTGCATTTCATTTCTTACCTCTAAATGATTATGTAATGTTATAAATGCATGAATGTACTGGATATATATTACATATATGATATCTACATAATGAATACAATTCTGGATATAATAAACATTTGGCCACACGAACAACATGTAATTGTAAGAAGTCCACTTTCGACTTAAGAACCAAATATCGGCAAAACAAATATTATTAACTTAAATGATTACATAATGTTTATGACATGGTAATAAGTGGTATAAAAGTAATAATGAACTTGAAAAAGGTTCTTAAGGAATTAGAAATTAACTCAAGTTTATTATTCAGGAGATTAAAGAACGATCGAGTCAAGTCGGACCCGAGGTAAGGGATCCTACTCCTCTCTTTATTTTTAAGTACACACTTTTATGTCATTCCTTTTAAAGCTCATATTTCTTGTTATTGGGATGATATTTTATATTACACTTACTGTAATTTTTATGTTCATGTGATGAGAGACCCTATTCTCTCTCATCAATCCATTTTGGATGTTTTGAGTGGCGCCGTTAGGCTGCCGAACTTTCGTAAGAGATCTAACCTCTGTCTTTCTTTTTAAGTACTCTCCTTTATGTCACTTATCTTAAACTCCTATTTGTAATGTTGGGGGATGTTCTTTTATATTACTCTTGCTGTAAATTTTTTTGTAATGTGATGAGATATCCTATTTGATCTCATCAATCCATATTCGAAAGTTTTATGTGGCGCCGTTAGGCTGCCGAGTTTTCGTAAGGGATTTTTCATCTCACTTTTATTCTCGTGATATTTATGCTACATTTGCCACAAATTCCATTGAGTGGTGTATGTACTGCCCATTATTCTACTCTTTGTGTAATATAATTTCGTTTATGAGTATTTACATCAATGATCTATTGTCCTTATTTCATGGGGTGTATGTTTTGAAAGATACCCAAGTCGGTAAGGGAACCTTTCACCCTCCTTCTTTTTAAAAGACTTCTTTTGTTGGGTCTTTTAATGTACATATTTTTATGTTGGGATATGTTCTCATATATCCTTATTGATGTAAATTTTGTGTCCAAGTGATGAGATTGTTTTTTTATCTCTCATCATCATTTTGATGTGACGCCGTTAGGCTGTCAAGGGAACTTCTTAACCCAATTTCGATTTCTTTGGGTTCAACTTGTAGTAATTGAATATGTCATCCATTGAATATGTGTGAATGACCTTTTATTGTTTTACACTTAATATCCACTTATATTGGGTGTATATATACTTGTCACACATATTTTTGAGATTTATTTGTCCTTAATTTAAGGATACCTTCTTTATAAGGGATTTCATCACATTTGACATTTCTATTGAGGGTTCATTGTTGTTATGCACCAATTCACTCTTATATGGTGTATATACTGTCCTTTGGAGTATTATATCATGAATCCTTTTATTCTCATGATATTATAAAGTTCTGACTAAATGTTATTCCTCGATTATTGTATTCAAGTGTCTCTAATTTTGGTAAAACCCCTTTAACCAAAATATCGTTTTAAATGTTTTAATTATTTGTTCTTATTAATATCCATGTTTTCAAAATGGTTTTAAGGATTTATTTATATGGATATTAATGGTTTAAAATGTTAAAAGCTTCAAGGTGGTATGGGACACTTTGATTCAAAAATCTCTTTATTAAATGTTTTAAATGGTTTTGGAAATGGTTTCTTTTTGAATGGATTCATTATTTCAATATACTAAAATGTAATATTGTGATTGAAATGTGGAAATGCTATGTTTCCTTTATGCATGTTTTATGTGATACGATTATGTTATGGTCCTTGGGCATTTTTATGAAGAACGGGTGGTTCTGTGATAAACTAAGGGCGGGTGAGCCCGTTATAACTCTCCAATGCATTGGGTAACGCGAAGGAGTGAAACGTTAAGGTTTCTCCGAAGAGATTTAGAGAATATACTGTGATGGGTATTCCAAACGTAACCAAGAGGGTTACTCCCTACGTAAGAATGTTATGAATGCCTCAAGTTACCTTTATGTCTTATGTTTTCTATGATTTATTCTTGATTGGATATGCCTATGTTTTATGGGTAAAGTATGATTTCATTCTTATGTATATATGAACTCATGTTTCCTTTCCATATTTTTATAACCCTTACTGAGCTTTTTATGCTCATCCCAAGTTTTTGAAATGTTTTTCACAGGTCAAGGGAAAGGTACATGATGTGACGATAGTGTCCAGGATGTATCAAGAAAGAATTCGTGTTTTATTTTAAATAGGTTTCCATTGATGGGAAGAATGAATATTGTCTTTTATGTAACCACCTTGTTTAAATGTGGAATGTAATGCAAGTTTCACGATCTAATTCTCTAAAACTATAAACCTGAAAAGATCCTCAATGTGTAATCTTGTAATAACTCAAGTTTAAGTAAGGTTTAAGGCTGGGACTTATAGTTGGTATCAAAGGCCGGTTTAGATAACTTTAGAGGTTAGGGTATTCTTTAATCATAAGTGACATTACCATAATGGTTAGGATTTCATAAAGAGTCCTAGTTTTAGATAAAGTGAATGAGTAATTATATCTTAGTGTTTACCTTCCTCGTTAGTACATTATGGTTTTGTTGATATACTCACACTGACCTTTTTGGTTTTAGTAAATGGCTGGATCTAGAAGGCACCAAAGTGACAACGGGTTTGAAGGAAACTGTGGTGGTTCTCTGATTAAGATACTAGATAAAATGGAGGATTCAATGAGGAAACTCATGGTTGTTCTAAACCAAATATCAAGGAGTCATGATCAAAAACTTCAACCTTGGTGAGTTCTCTAATGCATCATGTATGAGATGGCCAACCCGATGTGGAAATTTAGGTAATAATTATTAAGGTAACCATTAGGGTTTATATGATACTTAATTTTTAGGTAATTATGGGTTACTCTATGATATGATGGAAAATGAAAGGAATGAGATAAACTTGAGGTTAAAATATGTTATGATTATTCTTGAAGATTTTATCTCATTTTGGGGAATGTTTTAAGAATTATATAGTTTTGGAAAAAGGACAACACGTAGACCGTGTGACATCCCGTCGCGTCGGACAAAGCTGCGGGAATCGAACCCACAACCAATGTGTGACTGGTATTTATCGCCTACCACTGGACTATGTGAAGTCCCTGGTTAGTTTGACTGATTCATTCTAGTTATATGATTTTATGAATTAAGAGTAAGTTGATTTTGGGTTATTTATGAAAATGATTAACCTATCATGGAGGATATGTGATTAGGTTAATTACTTTTCAAAACGATACTTTAGGAGCAACTGATGTTGTTTGGAGATAAATGTTACGATTTAACTTGGAAGACTATGTGACTAAATCCTTCAAATATTTGGGTTTCAATCTTATATTGGTTTACTTTGAAGAATTTTATGGACAAATTGTTTATCGGATGGTCCTCGTTGAAATTTGGGTTTTGTTGGACAAATTTTGGAGATTAAGAATAGATTTTCTTTTTATAAGGGGTTATCCTTTTCTGGATTATCTGATCTTGTACTAACCTTTTTGGTTTTGGTTTTGGTTAAAGCCTAAAAACATGGGATGTATATAGTTCTCTTTTGGGGATTAGGTGATTCTCTAGAAGTTGATTATAGTACTCTTAATGCAAACAAGTCTCCCTAAATACTCGTCTTTTGGAAAAAATATGAGTTTGACTAAGGAATCTAGTAAAAGTTGAAAGTCAACATGATAAGTGATTATGCTTCCTTATGAATAAATTCCTCAATAAAAAGTAACTTAAAACAAAAATGTTGTCTATTGACTTTTCCTACTGGGGAATCGAATACCGTTTAACCCATCACAAGTTTGTGATTTTCTCATGGTTAACTTTCTCCTAAACATGTTTTCTATCACTCTCCATCAGAACACGACCCTTTGTTTTTTCCTCCATGTCAATATTTTCATACTTGGAATCCTAGTATGGGTTACTCGGGTGACCTTTGTACTTATCTTTCTTTATTTTAAAGTGATTTTTTTACCAACTCTTCTCCGATGTGGGACTTTCAAGGATGTTTCCAAGCGCAATTTTAAAATTGCGAGGACGCAATTCCCAAAAGGGGGGAAGGATGTAACACCCCAGGTAAATAATGAATATGAAATTTTCATATTTATCCATATTTGTGAATAAAATATTAATATGACTTTAAAGGGGATGCTATACTCGATGGCGTACCCAACACGCAACAACGAGTTTCTTGGGAATCTTACGTTGCACTCTAATAATAAAATAATATTATTTCAAATGGTAGTTAACATGTAGCCGTTGTATTGGCGGGAATGGATAGAAATAACTAAAATATGATTATATATGTTTTTTAAATGTTTTTACATTCATCCAATAAAAGATAAAGGCTTAAAATACGGAAAGAATACAATTTTAGGCGTATATGCCCTAGTTTTCACTAAAGGTTCACTTATCGCCTTTTAATGGAGAACTGTCATTAAATATAGTTTTGTTCACTCTTAAACATTCTTTTGGACCAAATAAAACTCTTATTAAGAATCGGGACATCAAATTTTACTTTGTGTAATTTTTTGGTATTTTTCCGATAAAGTTCATTTTTAATGAATAGTGTAAAATGTTGTATTTTAATTCAAAACCACTTTTTAATCTAATTTATTTATATGATTAGATTATATTTTGAATTGGTTTTAAAGTGAAATTAGAAAATATTTTTACCATTAAATCCAATAGTGGTCGTTGGAATTAATTTCACTTTGAAATCAGACTTAAACTAGTGTCAATCTTTTGATACTTATTGTTTTATAAAAACACGCTATTTGCTCTGACAGCGGGAATTAATTATTAAATTAATTAATGTGACTAATATTTTTTTAATTTTGTAAAACGGACTTCATTTTTGAATTCAGAATATCAAATATAGCTTAGGGTGAATTTTTGGGATTTTTCTGAAAAACTTCAATTTTTGATGAATAGTGAAACCACTAAATGGTACTTATAAAAACTGATTTTCCGTTTAAATGAAATTTTGCCATCATTGTGTTTTGATTTTCAAAAATCCGATATACATGGTTGTCATTAAGAAGTAAAATGTGGTTCAATGAGATTAAAATAATTTTTTGGTCAATAGTAACTTATTAAGTTTTTAATCGCAATTAGTGGTAATTAGTGTAGTTTAAGTTAAAAATAATGATTTAATAAAATGAGATGAGCTTGAAACATGTCTTACCCTCATTTGTTGTATCATGGCCGACCAATACAAGCCATGGGTCAACTTGGGGACCCCATGGATCCACTTTGGTTGGAAAATGACATAAATAACATTTTATTTAATGTAAAAGTAAAATTGACACAAACATGATATGTTTTACTAAAACAATTTTTAAGTGCGGTTATACAAGTCATATTTTTTATTATAAATATTCATTGGAAATATAAAAAGATTTCCTACATCATAGTATTTTTTTTATAATTTTTAGACATTAAATAAATTAAATAATTAATGACATAATAATGATGCAGCGATGACATCATTATTTGACGATTTAAATAAAATGGAAAGATAATGTAAAATCTATGAACTACACATGTCCAAAACTTATTGGATGAGTGGATTTCGAAGCCTTATCAACTTATCCACGAATTATATCAATTTGGGACCTTTTGAAACCGAAACACGTTTTCAAATAAAGTAATATTTCTTTACTTTCCAAAAGTGCCCCTCCTCTCCTCTTATAAAAGGCCCCCACCTCTACCTCATTTAACACACTCCTCAAGCCTTTGGCTCGGCCAACCCCTGCCCATTTACTCTCTCCACATCCCTCTCCTCATCCTAGAGGATTCCCTTTGGGCATAATCCTTTCAAAGGAAGCCTTTAGGCTCAAATCAAAAGGAGTTAGACTTTTAAAGGTAATTCATTCTCTCATGTTCATTTGTTTTATTTTGCTTCTCCAACCCCCTAAACTCTTTTTATTTACTTATTTTGTAACAACACCAGTATCTTCAATATACTAGGATGTTGTTATAAGATTTATTCGAGCTACACTCTCACACAACTACATCAAATGGTTAAAGAACATACGGTTTCTGTGGATGGTGAAATTCTGCCTCCCGAAACGATGATTGTTCAATACTCATTTAACACCTTCAAAGGTGGCCATTATGATGTCACTATTTTTATATATGATATATAATATGTTTATGTTTTATTTATGCTTCTGTATTTTTCATTTTTTTCTTACCTTTATGGCTTCCATTATGGGTATACGCGATATCTTCATTTAAGGAAGTGCGGACTACCGCCCCCTCAAAGTGATTTGATTCGTTAAATACCATATGTGGGATGTATAAAGGATGGAAATATGATATTATATATGATATTATACTGGAATTATAATATACCTTTATATCATTATTATTCCATTCTATAAAATACGAAATAGAAATGAAAGTAGCGTCCATGCGTACGTACGGCTTACCGTCTCCATGAACGGTGCATTTCATTTCTTACCTCTAAATGATTATGTAATGTTATAAATGCATGCATGTACTGGATATATTTGAAATATATGATATCTAAATAATGAATACAATTTTGTATATAATAAACATTTGGCCACACGAACAACATGTAATTGTAAGAAGTCCACTTTCGACTTAAGAACCAAATATCGGCAAAACAAATATTATTAACTTAAATGATTACATAATGTTTATGACATGGTAATAAGTGGTATAAAAGTAATAATGAACTTGAAAAATGTTCTTAAGGAATTAGAAATTAACTCAAGTTTATTATTCAGGAGATTAAAGAACGATCGAGTCAAGTCGGACCCGAGGTAAGGGATCCTACTCCTCTCTTTATTTTTAAGTACACACTTTTATGTCATTCCTTTTAAAGCTCATATTTCTTGTTATTGGGATGATATTTTATATTACACTTACTGTAATTTTTATGTTAATGTGATGAGAGACCCTATTCTCTCTCATCAATCCATTTTGGATGTTTTGAGTGGCGCCGTTAGGCTGCCGAACTTTCGTAAGAGATCTAACCTCTGTCTTTCTTTTTAAGTACTCTCCTTTATGTCACTTCTCTTAAACTCCTATTTGTAATGTTGGGGGATGTTATTTTATATTACTCTTGCTGTAAATTTTATTGTAATGTGATGAGATACCCTATTTGATCTCATCAATCCATATTCGAAAGTTTTATGTGGCGTCGTTAGGCTGCCGAGTTTTCGTAAGGGATTTTTCATCTCACTTTTATTCTCGTGAGATTTATGCTACATTTGCCACAAATTCCATTGAGTGGTGTATGTACTGCCCATTATTCTACTCTTTGTGTAATATACTTTCGTTTATGAGTATTTACATCAATGATCTATTGTCCTTCTTTCATGGGGTGTATGTTTTGAAAGATACTCAAGTCGGTAAGGGAACCTTTCACCCTCCTTCTTTTTAAAAGACTTCTTTTGTTGGGTCTTTTAATGTACATATTTTTATGTTGGGATATGTTCTCATATATCCTTATTGATGTAAATTTTGTGTCCAAGTTATGAGATAGTTTTTTTTATCTCTCATCAACTCATTTTGATGTGACGCCGTTAGGCTGTCAAGGGAACTTCTTAACCCAATTTCGATTTCTTTGGGTTCAACTTGTAGTCATTGAATATGTCATCCATTGAATATGTGTGAATGAACTTTTATTGTTTTACACTTAATATCCACTTATATTGGGTGTATATATACTTGTCACACATATTTTTGAGATTTATTTGTCCTTAATTTAAGGATACCTTCTTTATAAGGGATTTCATCACATTTGACATTTCTATTGAGGGTTCATTGTTGTTATGCACCAATTCACTCTTATATGGTGTATATACTGTCCTTTGGAGTATTATATCATGAATCCTTTTATTCTCATGATATTATAAAGTTCTGACTAAATGTTATTCCTCGATTATTGTATTCAAGTGTCTCTAATTTTGGTAAAACCTTTTTAACCAAAATATCGTTTTAAATGTTTTAATTATTTGTTCTTATTAATATCCATGTTTTCAAAATGGTTTTAAGGATTTATTTATATGGATATTAATGGTTTAAAATGTTAAAAGATTAAAGGTGGTATGGGACACTTTGATTCAAAAATCTCTTTATTAAATGTTTTAAATGGTTTTGGAAATGGTTTCTTTTTGAATGGATTCATTATTTCAATATACTAAAATGTTATATTGTGATTGAAATGTGGAAATGCTATGTTTCATTTATGCATGTTTTATGTGATACGATTATGTTATGGTTCTTGGGCATTGTTATGAAGAACGGTTGGTTCTGTGATAAACTAAGGGCGGGTGAGCCCGTTATAGCTCTCCAATGCATTGGGTAACGCGAAGGAGTGAAACGTTAAGGTTTCTCCGAAGAGATTTAGGGAATATACTGTGATGGGTATTCCAAACGTAACCAAGAGGGTTACTCCCTACGTAAGAATGTTATGAATGCCTCAAGTTACCTTTATGTCTTATGTTTTCTATGATTTATTCTTGATTGGATATGCCTATGTTTTATGGGTAAAGTATGATTTCATTCTTATGTATATATGAACTCATGTTTCCTTTCCATATTTTTATAACCCTTACTGAGCTTTTTATGCTCATCCCAAGTTTTTGAAATGTTTTTCATAGGTCAAGGGAAAGGTACATGATGTGACGATAGTGTCAAGGATGTGTCAAGAAAGAATCCGTGTTTTATTTTAAATAGGTTTCCATTGATGGGAAGAATGAATATTGTCTTTTATGTAACCACCTTGTTTAAATGTGGAATGTAATGCAAGTTTCATGATCTAATTCTCTAAAACTCTAAACCTGAAAAGATCCTCAATGTGTAATCTTGTAATAACTCAAGTTTAAGTAAGGTTTAAGGCTGGGGCCTTATAATCACCGAGTTTTTGATGGACTAACTAGAAGCTAATAATACTGAAAAACACTCACCAGTTAGCCGGTGCACCTACACCAGCTAACCAGTGGACTTATAGAGTAACTAACTTTTATTTTCTTCACCATCAGCTAGTTGGTGGTTCCTCTACACTTTAGTGGTTCTAGACATATGGAACTAGATGACCGATGTAGCATGATGTTTTCCACTTCAACAAGTGGAACCACCACTTCATTTAAAATCCTTCCAGGGATATTATATCCTCCATCCAAGGCTTCAATACACGCATTAAGTCTCTTCAAGAATTCTAAAATATTCTTACAAGATTCTAACATGAAGTCATCAAGTCTAACTTCCAATCCATTAAATGAAATCATTAGATACTTTAAAGAGTTCTTGTGATCTTTAAAAAAATATGGTGGTAAGAACAATAATTTCCCCTTTTTATGATCATAAATACTAGAATAATAAGTGAATAAAACAAGTTACAAGATTATATTAACAAATATTTTTTCTTAAAAAAGTAAAAGATCAACATTTTTTTTTCTTTTTCTTATCATAGTAAAAGAACATAAAGTAAAACAACATAGGTTATAAATTACATCAATAATATTTCTCCCCCAAAATTTATTTCTCATATAAAATAAATATAATATAAAAATAAAAAATAATTAGATTATTATAGTAACCTGATATTTCTCTAAAAACTGAGTATTCTCCCCAACTGATATTATCAAAAGGGGTTCATAAACGGAGTTAGAGTAATAATTTAAAACTAAATTTATCATAATTAATGATATTTTAAGAGAGATGAAAACAAAGTTTTTGAAAATTTGAAAACTTAAAAATTTTGAAAGATAGATTTTAAATAAAGCTCAAGAGGAAAGAAAACATTTTTACTTAAGAATGTGGATTAAGATAAATTTTGAAAAAGTTTTCAAAAAAGGAAAAGTTAAATAATTTTAAAAAAAAATAGAAAAAGAGTGTCTATTCTAGGATTATTTTAGTATTAAAAAGATTATATCCCCCTAAAATAATATAATAGGTGATATAAATGGATTACAATCATTAAAAAAACTAAATAAAGGTTTTTAAAAATATTTTAAAAATCATTAAATGATTAGGTTTTAACAAAGTTTATATTAATAAAATATAGTAAATTCCCTAGGAGTTTCAAACTAGGTGTGTAGTAAAGGCCCGTTACTTGTTCCTAATATGAAGATAGAGTTAAAACCCAAACAACTATTTTTGGGATAAAATCCCTAAGAGAATTTGTGCTAGAACCACTTCCAATTTTTTATCCAAATAGGAATGTTTTTCTTATATTATTACACTCAATTTTCTTTACCAAAACTATGATAATTTTGAAAAAAAAATTATAAAACATTTTATTTTTTAAAAACTGTTTGAAAATTTTGAAAACCACATCAAAAATTTCTCAATATTGATAAGGTTAAGATATAAGTATCACAAGTTAATCATGCCCAAATAACCTTTAATAAAGTCAAAGTGTTCAAGAGGTAGGGGCTTAGTGAAGACAACAATAAGTTAAAGGTTGGTGAAAACAAATTAAATAATGATATAACCTTTTTGAAAGTGATCTTGAAGAAAATTTTGTCTCAAATCATTGTTATTAGTGAGAGAATATAGAATAGGTTTTTTAGAGATATTAATTACACTAGTGTTTCCACACTTGATATGAACATGATTATATGTAAGACCAAATTCTATGAGAGTATATTGCATCTATATAATTTGAGCACAAAAATCCTAGTGGATATGTATTATGATTTGATTACAGAGAGAGAGAAAAATTCTTCTTAATACTCCATGAGACAAAGGTATTTTTCTAGTAGGTGTAAAGTCCCGCTAGTAATTTTCCTATCTGGTTGGAATCCTCTAAAACCAGTATCGTAAAAACAAGTAAGTTCTAAAGATGTTTCCTTTAGAATAAAATAATCCAAGATTTTTAGTTCTTTTCAAATATTGAAAATTTATTTTGAGAGTTTTTAAATGAGATTCCTTTGGATTTTATTGAAAATGATCATAAAGGCATACACTAAACATGATGTCCAGTCGAATCGTGGTAAGGTAAAGTATAATTCCAATCATACTTATATAAAGCATGTTGTCAACCAATTGTCCAGTTTCATCCAATCTCAGCTTATAAGTTTTAGTCATGGGAATTATAATTTTATTAGAATGATTCATTCCAAAGTTATTTATAATTTCATTAGTGTATTTACTTTGGTTTAAAAAAATATCCATCGGAATTTTGGGAAATTTAAAAACCAAGTAAAAATTTTAGTTCTTCCATAAAACTCATTTAAAATATTTATTCATTAAATCATAAAATTAAATAAAAATAAATTATTTAGTTTATATGAAAATATAATATCTTGATATTTTAAAAAGTAAATACTATGTTTGAAAGCTTACAAGATATGCAACACTGGGCTTAAACGAACAATGAAATAGTATTATTTAAAGGTGCTCATTATAACCTAGCTGTTAAATTACAGGAATGAATAATATTAAAAGAATTATGAAATATATAATGTTCCAACTCATTTATAATGTATTAATTAATTACTTTTAAATAAGAACTCGATTTTTAGTAAAGTCGTTTTATTCTTAAAAAACGATTTCTTCAAAACAACGATTCTTTTAGTTTTTATGAGTGAATATTATAATTAATTTCTAAAAAAATTAAAAAATGTATTTTTAAAAATGAATTTAATTTTTGAATTCATAATTTTAATATTATATTAGTATTAATTTTTGATAATTTTTTTAAAATCTTGATTTTTCAATGAATATTAAAAATAGTGATTTTTATTGAAAACTGTATTTTATTTTAAAGTATTTATAAAATAAAATTATATTTTGGATTAGTTTTAAAATTTTATTAGTTAATTTGGATTAATAATAATCCAATTATTAATTTTGAAATAAATTTTATACTTTAATTTAGTATAAAAATATTTTATACTTAAAACGAGAATTTTTCTGAAAAAATGTTTTTCTTTGCATTTTGTCAGTTTAATTTTAAATTAAATTCAACCACTTTTGTGTTTTGAATTTTGAAAATTGGATTTAGTATTTAGAAAAGTAGGTCCAGATTTATTAAATATGTTTTTTTTTTGTTAAATATGAATAGTAACCTTAGTGAACTTTTTTATCATGGTAAAGGGTAAATCGGGTAATTAAGGGTTAAAAATTATATGCTAAATACTTTAAAATGACCCTAAAACTTTCCTAAAATTTATTTAATGATTATAATTCATATATAATTATCTAAATGTAAAATATATAACCTTTTTCTATTTGGGGTGATTATGACCATTATAATATTTTATTTAAAGAAAAGTTGAAAATGTCACACTCTTGTTTTTAATAACTATAATATTTTTAACATGGGGATAACCAAAGGATATGTTTAGTTATAAATATTATTTTTAAATATAAAATATTTGCATTCATCTTGTTAATTTATTTTTAATTTTTAGTGAAGAAATAATTACCTTAAATATTTACACAATGTTGATGTAGTAATTATTCAATTAATGGAAAAAACAAATAAATGATATTTAAAATATTAAAAGAAATATAATTTGAGATAATTAATGTGATCCATGATATTTATATATGAAAAATAAATGTTAGTTATTTAATAAAATATTTTTTTCTAATTTTACTTTTTGTCTTGATGTTATTAAAATCAAAGTAATGAATAATTTTAAAAATTGTCATTAATGATATATTATAATAAATAATATTTTATTAAATTGTATATAATTACTAAAAATATTATATTCATCCAAGTTATTATTATATGGTTTATTATATTAACCATGATCCATTTATGGGACATTTTTCAATTTATAGTAACTATATTAACCCTCAAAGAGTAAAAATCCTTACTGTCAAAGTAAGTGTGAAAGGTGTTAAAGAGGGGTTAAAATAAGAAGATAATGGTAAAAACATATTTAAAACTTGTCTTATTTTTATTTAAAGAGATTATTCTGATCCATACTCATAATATATTATAAATAGATCATTTTAGATCCATTTTTAATTAAAAACTAATTTCTATTAATTTAATATTTTGAAGAATTCCAAGCATACCCCTCCTCTATCTTATAAAAGGGCACCTCTTATTCTTAATACTTCACAGTTAAAGACAATTTTTTCCAATACCTACCAAAATAACTTCCTATAATCCCTCCCCTCATTATAGAGGTCTTTTTTAGGAATAAAACAAACCTTAGAGGGTGTAAGGTGTTAATCAATGGAGACTTTCCAAAGAAGAGGTATAGTTTTTAACTATATGTTTTAGTTTTATTTATTATTACACCTCCTTAAAATATTCCCTAACAATGAATATATAATAAAAATAGTATATTTCATATAATTAGGTTTTTTATATTAATGGTTCAACCTATATCCATCTCTTCTTCCATCAAATGGGAAACGAAACCATCATTCGTGCCTACGATGGACTACCGCCTCACGAACCAATGTAATTATTTTTTCATCCCTATATCTCATGGATAGATTATATTGATGGAATTAATGTTTACATATGATATTCATGATATATTTTTAATTTTCAAAAGATAATATATCATTTACCTTCTTATCTTTCTATTCACTAAAAAATGATAACATCATTTGTGTGTGTGTGTGGACTACCACCTCCATAAAGAAATGTGATTAGTTTTTCATAACCACATCACATGGATGATATATATATGTTTATTTAAAGAATTAATATTATATTTGTGATATTATTATAGTTATATAAAGATAAAATAATACTTACCTTCTATAATGTCCCCTGATATGTCTCTCTCTCTCTCTCTTGTGGATAAAACGGGTTAGTTATGAGACCTCAAGCACACCTCCTAGTATGCCAGAGGCTACCAACTAGTAGTGGGGTGTGATATTTATAGTGGGGAGACTATAAAACTTGGTTAAAGAGTTATAACATAGAGTAAATAATAAATAAATAAACATCAGAGTGTGGAAATAATGTAAATAATGAAACACAGCGGAAAACCAAATCAAAAATGTCAATTGAATAATCCAATAAATAATAAGGAATAATGTAATAATGTACTAGAATGTAACTAAATTTCATTCTATGAGTAATATAAATAAAATGCTAAAAAACTCAAATAAATACTCAAAAACTTTGGTCCCAAACCCCATGTTAGACTCATCTCTTAACTCCATTCCATCCAGAAAGAAACAAGACAACAACAAAGTCCATTTCCCTTGTCCAAACCTGCATCCACAAAATCTTCTTGGGTACCAAATGATGACCCAAATAGGGTGTGATTAAAACTTAGTAGGTCAACATCACAATGTATAAACAAACTAGTATGATAATAAGTACATGCAATATTTTAATAAACATGTTCATTAATTAATTCAACAATTAATAAAATACACCAACAACCCGCTTCAGCACCATACCAGAATATCTCTGAGCATGTATCACAACCATGTCATCCATAACCATATGACTATGGTAAAACATAAACTACATCGGTTCCATGCCAGAATGTCTCTGATCATGTCTCCCAACCATGCCAACCACAACCATATACCATGGTATAACAAATCACTGGGCCAAGCTTATTATATAAGCATCCTAGCATGTGTCAGGAATAAGCCTGATATATAAGTATCTCAACATGTTCCATGGAATAGCCCAGTATATTGGAATCTCAGTATGTTTCGGGGCATAAACTGATATATAATCATCTCAGTATGTGTCAGGGCATATCCCATTATATAAGAATATCAGCATGTATCAGGGAATAGCCTGGTATATAAGCATGTCGGTATGTGTTTGGGAATGTCCCAATAAATAATCATCTCAGCATGTGTCACTAGTGCATATCACAATAGCAATAATATCGCAAAATGAACACATAAAACCAAATGGTTAATTCTGTTAATTACAATTTTTCATTCAATTTACCAATTATTTCAATTAATCAATTAAGACATTTTCCATTGTGAATTTATATCAAGAGATCACCTGAATGAAATTTCATGCTAAAATCACATGTAATCCATTTCTAATTCATTATTTTCGAAGGTTTTTTCACCCAATAGGTAGTCAGAAGATAGGTCACATCGGAAATTGAATCCAAAGGGATCCAATGAATAATTCAACATAGGATTAACATCATTCTATTAAATTAATTAAATATTTCACACATATGTTAGTGTGATAACAGTATTTCATATACTTGTCAATTGAAAATAAGACCATAGGATTAAGATTTAGACCCCCTACCTTTAACTGATGATCATTCAATGCTTTTAACAGCGACCACCAATGGGGATGAAGGTGAGGATGATATCAAGATCTTAGATCAAAATTGATCAAGATTAAAACAAAAAATGACCACAGATAAGATATTACATTGTAACAGTCATAGAATCAAAAGGAGATAAGGGAAAACCAAACCAAAACCACTTACCAGGGATTGGATGCATGGTCAGGATGTCTATAGTCAAGATAGGTGCTCCAAAATTTCCTATAATCTACCCTAAGATCGAGAGGGGAAAGATGCATGTGAGAGAATGAGATCAAACTCACACATGACACCTTTAAAAACTGCTTGGAAACTTACAAGGCATGTAATTCAGTTACACATCATGTATTTATTTTTAGAAGGATATGCCGAAAAAACCACCGCCTTGGCTAAATATTAAATTCACTTGAACATTACATGTCATGTGATTGGTTCATGAAATATAACCACTTCACATCATGAATTAGTTCAAGAAATGAGTCCAGTGACTTGTACACATCCTGAAACCCATTTACATGTTGTGTAAATGTCCAGTATATAGTTTTTAGCCCAATTTCCTTATAAAAACCCAAACCCCCTTTAAGTATTATCAACTTACCAAGAACCCTTGGTAACACTTAACCCATTTATACCCAGAATCCATTAATTCAAATAGAATCCCCAATCCTCTCCTTGTGTGAATCCTCTCTATTTTTATCAAGTCTCCTCGTAACCCAAGTCTTCACTTATTTAAACAAACATACATCCATGAAAAAACAAAAATACCAAGGTTTAAAGATGAGGAAAAACTCAACTGAAATAAGTTTAATAAAAAACTCAGAGAGAGATGAACCTATAAAAAGAAATAATCTTACAACCTCCCCACCATATAATAGTTTATCCCTGAGATACTCCAAAAATCACTATGGGGTCTTAGTGAACAAGTCTGGCTATTGTGCTCACGTATTATACTCTCTCTCCCAGGTCTCCTCTTGAACTCTCCTATGTTGCCACTACACTCAAACCAACGATATAGTCCTACATTGGAGATATCTATCACTATGGTCTATAATATTTATCAGATGGTCCTCAAAGTATTCATCTATATCAAGATCGATATCTGATATTCCTATTATATGATAAGGATAAGGATAATATATATGAAGTTACGATACGTGAAACACATTGTGCAAGGAATTATAGAACTTTGGAAGGGATAACCAGTGCACCACTAGATCGTCCCTTGACACTATCTCAAAAGACCCAAAAAACCTATGTGCTAGTTTTCTCTATTTTCTGATATGGTGTTTCCCAAACCTAGGTGACACCCAAATGAAATCATAATAACCAACCTCAAACTCTAGAGGTCATATTTGATGGTCAGCATTGGATTTTTACCTGCTCTATATAGTCACCAACCGCCTCCTAATTAACTGAACCTACTTAGATGTATCCTGCACGATACTAGGTCCAACAAGCATAGACTCACCAACCTCCGACCAACAAAGAGGCGAACAACACATCATATCCTACAAAGACTCAAAATTTTCTATCTGGATCAATGTTTGAAATTTGTTATTATATGTGAACTCCATGAGTTCCATATGTTTTTCCCATGAACCATTGAAATCAGTGATACAGTCTCGTAACATATCCTCCAGTACCTGAATAGTCCACTTAGATTGACCATCAATCTGAGGATGATAGGTTGTTCTCAAAAGGACCTATGATCCAAAATCCTTCTAAAACCCTTCTAAAACCACAACGTGAAACAAGAATATCTATTAGGAATGATAATCCTCATAACACTATGTAACCGAACTACCTCATGCATGTAAAGACTACCCAGATCATCAACTATGAAGGTTCCCCTAGTAGGAAATAAGTGGGATACCTTCATCATTTGATCCATAATCACCCATATTGCATCATTATTATAGGTTTTCTTAGGAAATCCTGTCACAAAATTCATAGTGACATCATCCCATTTCCACTCGGGAATAAGAAAAGGATGCAAAAGCTTAGTTTACCTATAATTCTTTGATTTCACCTACTGAAAAGTGAAAAATATCACCAAAAATCCTAATACCTCCTTCTTCATTCTGGACTATCAGTACTGTCTATGGATATCATGATACATCTTTGTAAAACCAGGATGTACCTCCCATCTAGCAGCATGAAAATCTCTCATCATCTTCTCACATAAGCCCGTAGGAACCCATACTCATCCATTGAAAAGAATAGAATTTACACTACCAAGATAACATCCCAATGGTTTCTCCTCACCATATAAGCTGTCATTCAAAACTAATCCCTCTGGATCAAATAACTGCTCGGTCTTGATCCATCTTAAAATCATGGGTATAACAGATGTTGGAGTCATATCTACTCATCCTTGAGACTTATAAACATCTAGATACATGTATTCAAATAGTTCCATCACCTACCACTCGTTGTATGAATCTATTAATTCCTCTTTCTGTACCTTTCGTCTCAATTAATTAGCAACAATATTTCCCTTTTTGGGTGTATAATCCAAGTCGAAGTCGAAAGATTGCAGATACTTGACCCACCTCCTCTGCCGAAGGTTCAGGTCCCATTGAGAAAATATGTACCTATGGCTCTTATAGTCTGTGTATACCACAAACCTCTTACCTGTGAGATAATTATTCCAACATATCAAGGCATGTACCACATATACTAACTTCAAAACATGAGTTAGGTAATTCATCTCAGGACATCTTAGCTTTCTGGAGCCATAAGTAACCACTCGATCCTCCTGCATTAGAACTACTATGAGTCCAACTTCAGATGCATCACAATACACGATATATTATTTACCTGACATAGGTGATGTGAGGATGGGTGATGAAATCATCCTACCTTTTAGCCCTTGGAAATCTCTCTAACAAGAATCTGACCAAACAAACTTTACTCGCTTCTTAATCATCCCTAACATCGGTGTGTCCAGATGGCATAAGTCCTAGATAAAGCTCCAATAATAACCTACTAAATCCAGAAAGCACTAAATCTCAAAGAAATTATTAGGATACTCCCAAGATACCACAACTGCAACATTCTCAGGGTCTACTGACACTCCTGCCTCTAAGATGACAAGGCCCAAGAAGTGAACTTTATGAATCTAGAAACTACATTTGGTTAGCATAGCATAAAGACGATTCTATCTTAATGTACTCAAGTCAATGTCAAGATGGTGGTAATTCTCGTCTACTGACTAGAAGTACACTAAGATATCATTAAAAAATCACCAAAAACTAGTCTATAAAAGGACAAAAGATTCTATTCATCAAGGTTATGAATATTTTTGGTGTATAATTTAATCCAAATGGAATCACTATAAACACATACAAGTCGTACCTGCTTCTAAAATTAGTCTAAGGTATGTCTGATGGTCTCACCCTTAACTGGTGTTATCTTGATCTCAAATTGATATTGTAGAATATCCCAGCACCTCTCAATTGATTGAAGAGATCATCTATGCACAGAAGGGGATATCAATTCTTAACTATCATTAGGTTCAATCTCCTATAATCCACACATAAGCATAATGTACCATCCACCTTTTTGGGGAAGAGAACTGGATAACCACAAGATGATGTACTAGGTCATATGAAACCTTTAGCTTCCAGATCATTCAACTAGACTTTCAAATTTCAAAGCTCTATTGGGGTCCTTCTGTAAGGCGGAAAAAATTTGATCTTCTCCTAGAACCAATTCAATTGTGAACTCGATCTCTTTCTCGGGCGGTAAGTCATAGAACTCATCAGAAAATAAATCCTGAAAACGATCTACCAATAGAGGAAAGTAATATTACTAAAGTATGCAATCATCTAGAGCAAGACCGGATATTTGATCTGTGATACAATCCAATCTATATTGAATTAGTCATGCATGACCATTATAAATATCTCACTCACCTTGGTGAGAATAACTGCCTCCTTCTAGAGATAAAAAGGTAAATCTCCTATGATAATAGTCTATATGATCTTGGTACAGAACTAACCAATCCATAACAAGAATAAAATATAGTCTTGTTATTTCTAGTATTAATGGTTCCCAAAGGAAATGGTAACCACCAATCTCTAGAGAACGTGCCTTATAATGATTTATATTCTCTGACTGCACTCCCAGTGGTGTGTCAATGGTCAAAAAAACCATCCATGATTTCCACATACAAGCCCAAACCATTTACAAAAATATCAGATAAAAAGGACTGTGATGATCCTATATCAAACAAAATACAAGGAAGGGTAGATGATATAATAATCGTACCTCTGACGATAGATGGTCCTTCATCCACAATAGCTGGAGTAGTTTTCATAACATACAACTAACCAACCCCTCTGCCTTGGGCTCTAGCCTGACTACCCTAAGATATTTCCTCTTCTTGGTACTATAATTCCTTCACTAAGGTACCACATCCCCTACCTCAACCAAAATATCATGTGGAAATTTAGGTACCTCTTTGTTGAGGAGTAGTTGAGACCTTCCCGAAATCTAGTACCTGTCTTGATCCCCTTCTACTGGTCTGCTATAGAAAGTTCCCATAAAACTTTTAAAGATGACCTAGTCTACTTCAGACATGACACTAAAATGTGAGGTAGGGACACTGTGAGATCTTGTGGACAAAATTTCCATATTGATAGAACTATAATAGAACACAGTTCTGAGATGGGTGTCCACTTCCCTGGCTACTCTTACCACTACTTCCTTGGAGAAAACTATCATGGTGGCACTTCTTTCTACCTGAAGAAGAGATCCCAGATCTCTATTTTAAAATATCTTATCCACTACTAGGGACCTCTCTCATATTCCACTCCATGATGAGTTCCTGATTCATCACATCCTCAAAATTTATCAAATAAAAATTGTTCACGTGCGACCTAATCTCATAGTGAAGACCATTCTAAAAGTATCTTATTTTAGAGATCTCATTAGCTTCAAAGTATGGAATAATTCATTGTAAGTCAGTGAAACATCCAACATATTTCATCACTAAAATGCATTCCTATTCTAGATGCATACACTCACAAGCCTTCTCATCCCTCAACATCTCTAGATAGAAGTGGATTAGGAACTTTGTCTTGAATTCCTTCCAATATAACTCATATTTTTTCAGCTTTATCCTAAATTCCCTACCATTGATTTGATGGATCATGAATCATATATGTATAAAGTTTAAACCTCCTATCTGTGGGTGTCTTCGGATGCTTAAATATCATCTGGACTGACTCAATCCAGAACTCAGATGCCTAGGGTCCACCTTCCCCAATGAATGTAGGAAGATGTTATAGCTATAACTCTCTCATCATCTCATACATCAAAGTCACAATGTGAAAAGTCTATCTTTCCATAGATCTCATAACCCTCATGAAGTTTTCATGAAGCTAAACATCCATTTGATACTCAGGGGTTATAGGAAGTTGCGGCTCAGCTATGTTAGGAGCGTGTTGATTGCCACTCTCTTGATGCTCAATTTGAAGATGACAAGGATCTATTTTCTCTACAAGACAAACACACTCCTCAAAGGACTAGATACAAAAAATTAGGTCAACTTTAACATGTGAAAATAATAGAGAACCTATACTCCAAATATCTCTAAACATGTCTTATAAGTGTTTTATCATGACATATTAATTCATTTGTTTCATTTATCAAATATAACAGGTATATCATATCACAATCCATATAGATAGGTATATAACACATGTAATAAATATGTATCTACCATCAACAATACATGTCAATATATATTCCTAAGTGTCTATCATGATGCATGAATACTCATATCATTCCATATTGGTCCCTAAGTGTAAATCTCAAAAAGTAATAACATCACACAACATGTAAATCACCTAAGGTGAAATAACATCAAATGTAACAAGAAAACATCATAAATAGTAATCTCATCCCTGGGCACTCAGATTTTCCCTCATACATGAGTTATATAATCTCATGAACAATCTCATTACCAAGTCCCAAAACATCCTAGTCTCATTTATACATTTCCCAAATAGTAAATAAGTAGAAAAGAAACCTCTTTTGATACCACTTTGTAGCATTCCCTGATCCATCTCTCTCTTATGTGGGTAAAACAGGTTAGTTATGAGACCTCAAGTGCACCTCCTCACATGAAAGAGGTTGTGAACTAGTAATGGGGGTGTGATATGTATAATGGGGATACTATACCCTCTAGTTATAGAGTTACAACATAGTGGAAATAATAATAAATGAACATTAGAGTGTGGAAATAATGGAAACAATATGATATAGTGGAAAACCAAATAAGAAATGCCAACTGAATAATCCAATAAATAATAAGTAATAATGTAATGATGTACTGGAATATAACTAAATTCCATGCTAGAATTAATACAAATAAAAGACTAGCTGACTCAAATAAACATTCAAAAGACTTCGATCTCGAACCCCATGTCAGACCCATCTCCTAATTCTAGCCTATCCTACAAGTAAAAAGTTATAAATAAGGTCTTTTTCCCTTGTCCAGACCTGCATCCAAAAAATCTACTCAGGTACCAAATGGAGGCCTGAATAGGGTGTTAGTAAAACTCAGTAGGTCGACACCACCATTTATAAACAAACTAGTCTAATAAGAAGTACATGTAATAATGTGATAAAAAATGTGTATTAATTTATTCAAAAATTAATAAAATATAGAAACAACCTTCTTTATCACCATGTTGGAATATATCTGAGCATGTATCACAAACATGACATCTATAATAATATAACCATGGTAAAACATAACCTACATCAGCGCCATGCCTAAATTTCTCTGAGCATGTATCACAACCATTCCAACCATAACTATATACTCATGGTATAACAAATCATTAGGAAAAACCTTCTATATAAGCATTGTAGCATGTGTCAGGGCCAAGCTCGATATATAATCATCTCAACATGTTCAAAGTCATAGCCCGATATATAATAATCTTAGAATTTTTGAGTTCATAACCTGATATATAAGAATCTTAGCATGTGTCAGGGCATAGCCTGGTATATAAGCATCTCAACATGTGTCAGGGCATAACCTAGTATATAATAATCTCATTAAGTATCAGGGCATATCCTGGTATCTAAGAATCTAAACATGTGTCGGGTCATATCCTGATATATAAGCATCTCAATATGTGTCAGTGAATATCTTGATCTATAATAATCTCAGCATGTGTTAGGGCATATCCTGGTATAAGCATATCAACATGTGTTAGGGCATAACCTGGTATATAATAATTTCAGAATGTGTCATAAGTGCATATCACAACAACAAGTATATCAAAAAATGAACACATAAAACCAAATGTTTAATTCCATTAATTACTATTTTTAATTCAATTTATCCATTATTTCAATTATTCAATTAAGCCATTTTCCATAGTGAATCTATATCAAGCAATCACCTGAATCACATGTCATGCAAAAATCATATGTAAGCATTTTTTTTAAGAATGTTTCCCTTTGGTTAAATAACTAAAGCATTATTAAAATTAAAAGTCAAGTTTACATGAGTCGAAAATATGGGATTAGATTACAATCTTTCACATAAAGGGGAAGTAAGACATTGGGGAGATCCTCTAGCCAAGTGATGTTTTGACTTACTCCTTTGTTTGCAAGCCTGTCCACAAAAACATTCGCTTCGCAGTAGGTATGAGTGGTAATATGATTGATATCATGGAGTGAACGAATACACTCCATCCATCTAGTAGTGATTGATCAGGCCAGATGAACCACCCTATTCCAAAGTGCTTGTAAAATGGTAATCAAGACACTATCAATCCATATGGTGTTCCAACCTTTGTGTTTTTCATATTAGATAACATGGATGAAACTCATCATTTCATCTTCCATAGAGGATGTGATACCACATACTCCAAGAATACACACAAGGATATAACAAAAATGATTCCTAAAGATATCCCCATAACCCGCAAGTCCCGGATTGCCTTTAGAAGCACCATCAACATCAACTTTGATCCAACAAGAAGGTGTGGGTTTCCAAAAAACTTAAAAAGTTCATCGCGGTTGATGAAAAATTCCATCAACCTGAAGCTTTATCAAAATCATGAAATCCTTCACTAGGTTGTAGCAATTCCCTTTTTAAATCAAGGCAGCCTCATAATAGCAATGAGAATCTGAATCCAGCCTGCATTGATGTTGATTGATCAATTATTGTGAAAAATTACATTTATTTCATACCATATCACATGAAAAATCTTAGCGATGGTGGCATGGAAAAGATTTTTGATTTGATGAGATCCATCCATATCCACACAATTATTTGGTTGAGTGTTGACAGAGCTAAGAATCATCCATCAACAATAAAAGATATCAAAAATATAATTCCAAAGAGAAGTGGCAGTGGAACGTGAAAGAAAAATGTGATTGGTATCCTCTATAAGCTGATTACAAAGACTAAATTTAGAACAAATTTGAATCCCAAAAGATTGTAAAAAAACATCAGTTGGGATATTGTTGTGGGAAACATGCCAAATAAGAGTAATTCATGAGGATTTTATCTAAGTCTTGTCAAAATTCTTGATCCAACTAAGGTCATTGTCATCATTATGGAAGAAATTTTTATAAAAATTCTTGGAATCTAGACTTCCATTATGAGCAGATTCCCATATTAGGAATTCATTCGTGTTTTTGAGAAAGTATATTTGTCAATCACCTGAATGACATTTATAGAGAGACTATCAATTTGTGAGTTAATGAAATCATGGATAGTCACGTCATCAATTGAATACAAATGGATCCATAAAATGATCCAATATAGGATTATCATCATTTAATTCAATTAATTAAATATTTCTCACATACGTTAGTGTGATCATACTATTGTATATACTTCACAATTGAAAATTAGACCATAGGGTTAAGATTTAAACCCCATAACTTTAATTGGTGATCAACCAATTCTTTCAACGAAAACCACCAACAAGGAAGAAGGTTATTATCATCTCAAGAAGGATCCTAGATCAAAACCTATCAAGAAAAAAACCAGCAATGACCACAATCAAGAGATTACACCGCAACGGTCAGAGAATCAATGGGATTAAAGGTAAAATCTAACCAAACCACTTACTAAGGATTAGATGTGTGATCATGACCTTTGGAATCAATATTGGTTCTCCAAAATAACCTTAAAGTTTCCCTAGGGTCGAGAGTAGAAATATTCATGTGAGAGAATAAGATCAAACTCATGCACGATACCTTTAAAAACCTTCTCGAGAAATTACACAGCATGTAATTTAGTTACACGTCGTGTATTTATTTTTAGAACGATAAATTGAAGAACCCATCACCTCAGTTGAATATTAAATTCACCAAAACATTACATATTGTGTGATTGGTTCATGGAATGTAACCACTTCACATTATGAATTAGTTCATCCCATGAGTCTGGTGGATTTTACACATCATGAAACCCATTTACATGGTGTGTAAATGTCCCGCTGATAGTTTTCAATCTAGTTTCCTTATAAAAACCTAAAACATCTTTAAGTATTCTCAATATACTAATAAAATTTTTTAAAACTTTACTCATTTATACCTAGACTCCATTAATTCAAATAGAATCCCTAAACTACTCCTTGTGTGGATCCTCTCTAGTTTTCTCAAGTTTTCTCACAACCTAAGTCTGCACTTATTCAAACAAACAAAAATCCATGATGAAACACGACCACTAAGGTTTAAAGATGAGTAAAAAATCATTTAAATATGTTTAATGAAAAAATCATAGAGATATGTTCCTAAAAAATATTGGATCTTACACATTCTTTCCATAATGATCATTGAAAAATGGAAACGTTGGTTATTTGTAGGTACGGCTTAACGTCTCCATGATTGTAACATAGTTCATTTTTCATAAACCTATTTAATAGTTTAATTTAAAGGTATAATTGATATATAAAATTGATAATTATGTTATAATTGATATTATGAATATAGTTGAGTAATGGCCACTTTGAACATAGTCAACATACCTAAGTCATTTTGGGCTTATGAACCCAATATCATCAAAATGCCCGATGTGAACTTAAATGATTAAGTAATTGTATATAACACAGTAATAAGTGATGTAAAATAAATAAAAAAAAATTAAAAAAATTATTAATTAAATAAATAATTAACCTAAGTTAATTATTCATGAATATAAATAACATATGTGACGAGTTGGACTCAAGGTGAGGGAATTTCTTTTAAAAAGGTCATCTTTTAAACTTTCACTTAAAAATACCTTTTTATTCCATATCAATACTTTCTAAAAAAATTAAATATGGTTTTTAATATTATAATACAATTTTTAAAAGTTATTTCTACCCATGTTTGACTTTTTACAAAATGGTTTGAAAGGAATATTTTTGACATCTTCCAAATGAGGTACTTTGCATATTTTTTTATAAAAGTATGAAAGGAATGTTTTTTTAAATTATATGTCATGAGTTTATTTTATCGACATCATGAATAATATTTGATTTTAATATTCCTTTACAAGTTTATATGGAAATTTTCAAATAAAATTATTTCCTTTATAATTGTGCAAATTTTTAAATATGTGATTTGAAAATGGAAAAGTTATTTTCCTCAAGAAATGTTTTTATGATGAAATATTTTATGTATCATGTTATGGTCCTTGTAAATTTTTTATAATGATGGTTGGTTCAAATAAAATATTGGTGGGTCCATGATATACCTCTAATACATTGGGTATGGAATTCGATCATATGGTTATTTCAAATGTGGGACGAAGTTAATCGATTAGGTTTCTCTTAAGAGAAAATGTGAATATACTATAATGGTTATTACAAGATTAAATGCGATTTTTAATCCATGAGTATATGTGATGGTTACTCTAAGGAAATGTTTTGATGTTAACCATGAATTTATTTCATGATTAGTTGTGATGGTTACTCCAAATTTAATCATGATGGTTATTCCATATATAAGAGTTAAAAGTATAACTTTTTGAAAAAGTTATCATGTGATTTTAATATTTTTAAACAAACTTTTATGAGTTTATTTTTCCTTACAGATTTATAATGAAATATTTTATGAAAATTGTTGGAAATATAATATTATTTCTTGTGTAATAATAGGGTTTATTTTTAGCCCAAATTTTATTTTGAAAAAGGAAAAATTTTATAAGTATTCATCTATTGATGCTTTTTTTCCTTATTTATCCCTTACTGATCTTTTTGTGGCCATACCATGTTTTTAAAATTTTTCTCAAAGCTTTTAAGGATGGGTAAGGGAAAAGAATAATCCAAGTTAAAATTCATAAATATTTTTCATAAAAAGAAAATATTTTTTATTTTAAAGGTTTTATATTGTGGGAAAATGGATATTGAGTATAAGTGTCCACCTTGTCATTTATGGGTTTGTTATGTAAGAATTATGACCTAATTATCTAAAACTCTAGACCTAAAAGATCTTTGGGAGTGAAAGGAAGTGAATTCTAATCTAAATACACTATATTATGTAATTTTTAAGTTCGATTCCTTATAGTTGGTATCAAAGAAAGGTTTAGACAACTTTATCGATTATGATGTTTTCATGTGTGATTATCTTAAAAGTTATGGATAACATCATGGGTTTATATGTTTAAGATTTATTATAATTTCAATGTATTAGAAACCCCTTTGTGGTTTAAAGTGATGGATTTTGATGATATTGATGATATTTTTGGATAATGGATTTAGAAGGGTAATTGAATTCGGTATAAAGGATTTGAGGTTTAAAGTATTATGGAGTTTATAAGGTTATTATCTTTAAAATGGCCATTTTCAAATTAACATGTAATAATTAATTTCATGTTTTAATAATTTTATTTTCTATAGATTAAATATATCGCATCAAGATGAAAGGGAAAGGATCTCACACAACATTATTATCCCTACCAGATGATTTAATTATCATTGTCATGGAAAAATCTTGTACAAGTGATTTTGAAATCTTTTTAAACATATCCAAATCACCTGCAAGAAACTTTTGATATATCGAATAAATTTTCATTTCTCTAAAATTTCTATGGATCATGGAGTATCTTTTATCTAAATTCAAAATATCAATTTATCCATCTTATTAAAAAATGAAAATACCACCAAGGACTTGATTATTTCTTTTCTAGAGATATAGAATTTATGTTGGAAGATAAATTATATATCAACTACATAAAGGCAGACACTGATTTCTGGATTTAAGTTATGAATTATTTTCTTATAATCTAAGTATGAAACTTTTGGGGTTGATATTGACAAATCATGAGGATATATTTCATATACTTGATTTATATAAATAAATTATTAACAAATAAGACAACAAATCATGGTTAAAGGTTTAAGAAGGATATTGAGTGAAGTATGTGTTTATCACTGATATTATGATATATTATAAATATCATGAGAATCATAAAACACCTAAAGGATATTCTATAGTAGGTTTTTTTTTAAAAATTGAAAACATATGTTATATGGAATAGATACCTTTAAAAGGTGCTGTAGTGAAAATGAGATAATTATTGGAAGACATTTATTGAGTTTTGATAAATGTTTGAGGTACATGTAACCTTTCAGTTTAACATGTGAAAAAAGGTTATTTGAGGTGTTATGATATTAATTTTTGTGGAAATAAGTTTAAAGGTATTGGTAACCTTTAGGGTTTATATGATTTTTTATTTTGAGGTAATTATGGGTTATTAAATTTTTTGGGATGCAAAATAAAAGGCATGAGATAACCTTTGAGGCTAAAACATTTCTTTAATCTTGAATATATTATGGTTATTTTTAGGAGGTTTCTCACATTTTTAAGAATGTTATAAGGATTAAATTAATATATTTTTATAAAAAGGACAACTTATAGGCTGGGTGACAACCCATTGTATTCGATAAGGATGTGAGTCTTGAAACCACAACTGAAGGGAGAAAAGGGTGCATCACCAACCACTGGCCTACTTGATATCCTGGTTAGTATGATATTGTTTTCCTTTATTTAAATGATTTGACAGATAAAGGTTAAGTTAATTTTTGGAACATATTTTTTATCATATTTATAAACATAGGATTGGAATTTGATTTAGTGATTAATTTTTTAATGCCTTTTAAGAAGAATATCACTATAATTTTGGGGAGCATTATAGGATTAAGGTAAACATAATACTATGGGATTTTATTTGTGAAATAAAGGATGAATTTTCTTCTAGAATTATATACGATTTTATGATGAATTTATTATAATTCAAGTTATTTATAGAAATTATTAGCATATATTTTATATTATGTGATTAGGGTAATTATATTTTTCGTATGAGACATTAAGAGTGAATGATGTTATTTGGAGATAAATAATAAATTTATATTAGAAGACTATGTGATCAAATCCTTATAATTTTTTGTTTTTAATCTTATTATGGGTTATTTTTTATAGATTTTATAGATAGTTATTTATCGAATTATCTAAGTTTAATTTTGGATATTAATGTTGAATTTTAGAGATTAAAGTATTTTTTTTCTTTGTCTGAAGGTTTATTCACTTTGGTAATCATCTTATCACATGCTAACCATTTTATTTTTGGTTAATTCCTAAAGATAGGAGGGATATATTGTTATTATTTTATGGATTTTATGATCCATATAAGTTGATTATAGTGATTCAAACATGAAAAATCCATTCTGAATACTCGTTATTTGGAGAAAAAGATTAGATTATGGGGGGAATTTATTAAAAGGATGAAATTTTACTTATCAATTAAGTATATTTCCATATTTTATTAGTCTAGACAGTAAAATAATTCCTTAACATTAGGAAAATTATTTTGAAACAAAAAATTGTCCATGTAATTTTCTTAATAAGAAATCTATGGACTTTTAACCCATCGCATATTTACGGTTTTTTATGGTTAACTTTTTCATGACCATGTTATCTATCACTATCAGTACTTGGGAGTTAGTTTTATCTTCCATATCCATGTTTTCACTTCCCACCAATGTTTTTCTACATGTAAAATAGTATTTGTTATTCCAAATTACCTTCATACTTATGTTTCTATCTTCTTAAGTGGAAGTTTTATTGACCCTTCTTATGATGTGGGATTTCAACAAAGGTATTTCAAGAATTCAAACCCTAGTTACCAAGCCCGAGTTAAAATCGAGAGGAAAAAATTTATTAAAGGGGGGATAATGTAATATATCTAGATTTTAAAAGGAAATTCTATGTTCAATAGCATACAAGATATGAAACATTGATCTCAAATGAACAATGAAATATTATTATGTAAACGTGACTATTATAATCTAGCTGTTAAATTAGAAAAAAAATGAATAGTATTAACTGCATTATGAAATATATAATGGTCCTATGAATTTATAAGGTATTACTTAATGTTTTGTAAATGAACACTTTATTTTTATTAAAGTCATTTTATTATTCAAAAAATACATTTTCTTAAAAAAAATGGTTTTATTACCTTTTATGAGTGAATATTGTAATTAATTTATGGAAATTTTAGAAAATTTATTTGAAAAAATTAATTTCATTTTTTAATTCATAATTTCAATATTATAATAGGATTAATTTTTTAGAATTTTCTGAAAAGTTTGATTTTTCAATGAATAGTGAAAAATTCTGATTTTTATTGAAAACTGTATATTTCTTTCAAAGTATTTATAAAATAAAAAATCTATTTTAGATTATTTTTAAAATATCATAAATTATTTTTTATTAATAATAATAAAATTATGGTTTTTTAAATGAATTTTATACTTGAATTTAGTATAAAAACATTTTATACTTAAAAGGGCATTTTTCTGAAAAAATGATTTTCGTTGTGTTTTTTCGATTTAATTCTAAATTAAATTATGATAATTATATGTTTTTAATTTTTTAAAATGTATTATATATTTTTAATTATGAGTTCTAAATTTATTAAATAGGTCCCTTTTATTTTCAATCAATATGAATAGTAACATTAGTAATTTTTGTTACCACGGTAAAAGTTAAATCGGGTAATTAAGGGTTAAAATTATATGATAAATACTATAAAATGACCCTAACACTTTTCTAAGTTTTATTTGATGATTATAACTCATCCATAATCATACAAAGGTCTAATATATGACCTTTTTTCCATTTGGGGTGATTATAAACTTTATAATATTTTATTTATATAAAAGTCAAAAATGTAACACTCTTGTTTTTATAACTATAATATTTTTAACATGGATTTAACCAGAGGATATGTTCGGTTATAAATTTTATTTTAAAATATAAATGATTTATATTCATCTTGGTAATTTATTTTTAATTTTTATTGAATAAATAATTACCTCAAATATTTACACAACGCTGACACAGTGATTATTCAATTAATAGATAAAATTAAATAAACGGTATTAAAAATGTTAAAATAAATATAATTTGAAATAATTAATATGATCCATAAATTTTATATATTAACATAAAATTTTAAGGATATAATAAAATATTTTTTTCAAATTTCAGTTATTGTCTTGATGTTATTAAAATCAAACTAATAAATAGTTCTAAAAATGACATTAAGGATATATTATAATAAATAATATTTTATTAAATTATATAATATTACTAAAAATATTATATTCATAAAATTTATTATTATATGGTTAATTATATTAACCATGACCCATTTATGTGGTTTTTTTCATTTATAGTAACTATATTGACCCTAAAATAGTAAAAATACTTGTTGTCACGGTAAGTGTAAAAAGGGTTAAAGAGGGGTTAAAACCATATATAAGGATAAAAACATATTAAAAACTAGAATAATTTTTATTTTATGCGATTATTTAGATCCATACTCATCCTATATTTTAAATAAATTAGTTTTTATCCATTTTAATTGAATATTAATTTATATTTATCTAATATTTTGAGGAATTCCATGAGTGTCTCTCCCCTCTCTTATAAAAGGGAGTTTCTTCTTCTCAATCCTTAACACTTAAAAAAACTTTTATTTTAGAAAATAACTACCTAGATACGTTCATATAATCCCTACCCAAATTCTATGGTTCTTTTTTTAGGAATAACAACAACCTTATAGGGATTAAGGTGTTAATCAAAGAAGACTTTCCAAATAAGAGGTATAGTTTTTAACCGCATGTTTTAGTTTCATTTATTATTCCAACTCCCTAAAATATTCCTTAACCATGAATATATAATAAAACCAGTATATTAAATATACTTATGTGTTTTTATATTAATGTAACAACCTATATCTATCTTCTCTTCCATCAATTGGGAAATGTGACCATTGTTTGTGTGTGTGGCGGAATACCGCCTTGCAAATTGATGTAATTTGTTTATCATCACTGTCTCTCATGGATAGATTATAATTATGGAATTAATGTTTATATATGATATTCATGAAATATTTATCATTATTAAAATATTATATATCATTTAACTTCTTATATTTCCATTCACTGAAAAATGATAATGTTGTATGTGCGTACGTGTGGACTACCACCTCCACGAAGCGATGTGATTCATTTTTCATTACCACATCACAATAATTATATATATATAAGTATATTTAAAGAGGTAATATGATATTTATGATATTATTATAATTATTTAAATATAAAATAAAACTTACCTTCTTTCCATAATGATCTTTGAATAATTGAAATGTTACTTATGCGTACGTATGACTTACCGTCTCCATGATTGTAACCTAGTTCATTTTTCATAACCCTATTTAATGTTTATATTTAAAGTTATATGATAAAATATAATTTTATTGAATATTTTATTGATAATAAATGATGTAATTTTCTCACATTATGCTAAATATGATCAATTATGAAATATTTGGGATTAGAACATTCATTTTCAAATTTGATGAAAAATCAAGTTTTACCCTTTTAAATTTCACTGTAGTATTTCGGGTATAAATATTGTTATGTAAAATATTTTGACTTAAAATTTTTTAAATGTGTTTCTGACTTAATGGGATGCAAATTATATTTAGTACATGAGAGTTGGATCATGCATTTGAGTGGAGTAAATGGGCCATGAAGACAAAGTTGGATAGATCCATCCAGATTGGACACCACTTCAGTATTTGGGTCGTATCTTCTTCATACGAACTTGGATTGAGCCAAAATTTGGAGGGAAGATCAGGGATATAATTAGTAACAAATAATAATTATATAAGGCTGGACCATTCACGCTTTTTAGAGGTCAACTATGCGGTAAAACTTGGAATAAAATATTTGTCTGAGTTTTCATTTCACACTTAAAAAGGTTATGTAACCCTAGACCTCACAAACTATATTTAAATGGGGTTTTCACTATTTTTTAGGGCTGGTAGAGGATTTTTAAAGGTTTATCTGAAAGGGTGTCTCTTGGGATCCCCTCACAACTCTTGGAAGAATTAAGGCTTTGTGCAAACCTCTCTTCCAAAAAGGCTCTCCTCTCCCACCTCCTCTTTGTATTTCTTTACTTTCATATTTGTATCTTGAATTTTTCTTCAATAAATATTTTGAGTTCATACCTTTTCTTCTTCTATTAATATTCCTAATTTTTTTGGAATCAAGAGTGGAGACGAGATTGGGTTATACCCTTTCAATCCTTTGCTCATGCAAAGCGTCTCCATGATGACCACACCACCCATGGAAGAGTAGTTTTCTTAGTGATCGATCTATCTTCTACCCTCTTAATTTAATTATTTTGAATAATTGAGATACTTTAATTCACTTAATATGATCCATGAATTGTGTTTTTAAATTATAAGAAACTAAGAAAGAAATTTAACAATTAACACAAAAACACATGTGGTCGAGATTTTGTGTAAATTGTGAGAGCGCGATCTTAATCGGTAATACAAGACCACCCGGGATAAATTTGTAGAGTTAAAATATAATACCTAAACACAATCAATCCTCATTTCTAGAATGGATGTGTGCTCTAATTAACCACTGACCATAATCTAACCTTAGAATAACAATCAAAGCAGGGTGGTGTGATTGCGTGTTCCGAAGCTAGCCTAGGGTTTAAGTAATTTCATCTTTGTGGTTAAGTTAACTCTCATAGGGTTCAAGGGTTAACAAATTATGGGATTATAATTAAGTGGATATTGATTTAAATGATAATGATTAATAAGTAAATTAAGAGGTAGAGTTAGATTGATTACACCTTTTAAAATATTTAAAAAAAACATCTTTATGTTGTGTCTTTTTAATCAAACTTCATTTCAAAATTAAAAACAAAAAAAATGAAATCTTCTTCCAGAAAACTTATTCAAGTTTTATAAATTATAAAAAAACCCATAAATTCAATTAGTGTTTTAATTCTATTCTATTTTATTTTTAGAATACCTTTAAGAAGTTGTTTTAATTTAATTCCTCCTTTGAGAAACGACCTTGGTCAGCCACCCTGTTGCACCTAAGTACCCCAAAAACCACTAATCACTTGAGGGAGCCCACGACAACGCCTTTCAAATTGGCACCGTTTCTGAGGAGGCAAGTAATTATTACAAAAAATTAGAGATATTTATTTTATTTTACATTTTATTCTCTTCCTCTCTTCTTTCTTCCTTCTTTACCCAATCCGAATTTTTTTCTTCTTGTTCTTTTATTTTCTTCTACTTTATTTTGGAACATCAACTCAAAATTATAATTTTTATATTACTATGGTCCACTTTCCTTCTTTCAATTTTTATTTTATTTATGACATGAACTAATCCTGAATATCTCTTAGATCTTGAACCTGATATTGAACGCAGCCTTAGGGCTCGAATCATACATTCTTAGTCTATGGGAAGTTTCAACATTCAAACAGTTGGAGAATTTCTCCACTCCAAGAACATTGAAATTGTAAACACTTATAATTCCAACATAAAATAAGAACCAATGGCTAAAAATAATGGAAATGAACTTAATAGAACTATTTGAGAATTGGATGCACTGGATATTAACTATCAACCAAATTGTATTGCATACCTAAATCTCGAATTGGACTTTGAAATGAAATTTGGGTTAATTCATCTTCTTCCAAAGTTTCATGTATTATCTAGTGAGGATCCAAAAAAACATTTGAAAGAATTTAATTTGGTTTGATCAACCCTTAAACCCAGAAATGTTTCTGAAGATCAAATCAAACTAAGAGCATTCCCATTCTCACTTGATGGAGCTGCGAAAGACTGGATGTATTATTTACAACCTGAAGATGTAACTTGTTGGAATTATTTGAAACATCTTTTATTGTATATATTTTTTCCAGCATCAAGGATCACTTCCATTTGTAAGGAGATATCAGGGATTAAGAAATCCCAAGGGGAGTCAATGTATGAGTACTGGGAACGATTCAAGAAATTGTGTGCAATCTACCCACATCACCAAATCAGTGAGAAACTCCTCATCCAATACTTCTATGAAGGACTCACACCTATGGAGAGGAGAATGGTGGATGTCATGGTTGGAGGAGCATTGGTGGAAAAGACACCAGTAGTTACATGTGTATTGATCGACAAAATGGCCCAAAACTCCCAACAATTTGGTGATTGAGGTACACCACATGTCAGGGGAGTACATCAGGTAAGTCCTTCTTCTCTTGAGATTCATTTGATTGATACCAAGTTAGAATAATTGACAACTATGGTGAGGCAGATTTCTTTGGAACAAAATACATCCCAACCCCCTCCTTCAAGGCCTTGTGGCATTTTCACTGAGACAAGCCACCCAACTGACTATTTCTCACAACTACAAGAGACAGAGGATTGTGCAGTAGTATTCCCAGGGAGACCATATCAGTAGAAACAACAGACATAGCCCCAAAAGAAGTTTGATTAATTTACTCCAACATACAACCAAGGTTGGAAGGATCAATCGTACATGAGTTATGGATCTAGACAACAACAAAGTCCCCCTTTTCAACAAAACTTCCAGCAGCCTCCTCCTTCCTAGTAGGGTTTCCAACAACCCCAAAGGAGATTTGAAGCCCAAGCATTAACAAGCCAGCAACAAGGGAATCCCCCACCCAAGGTAGATTCTAAAACTGATGACCTTTTGAAGAAAATTATTCTTAATCAATATAATGAGATAAAGAGTCATGGTTCAGAGCTAAGGGAGTTGAAGACTCAAATGAACCATATTGTCACTGCCTTCTATGAACTAGTAAGTAAGAATTATGGAAATCTACCATCCTAACCTACTCCAAATCTCAAGGGGAATGTTAGTGCCATCACATTGAGAAGTGGGAATAAAATGAATGATACATCTGTACCTACCATTCCACCAGGATTCACCTCAAATCCAGAGAATCCCCATTCCACACTAACTGATGAGCAATCCAAGGAGAAAGAAAAAGGTAAGAAAAATATTTATGATGTTCCTCATAAACCCGTTCCATTTCCAAATAGGGTTGTACAAACCAATAAGATGGTTGAGGAGGCAATGTAAAAAGAAGTTTTGGACACATTCAAGCATGTGGAGATAAACATCCCTTTACTTGAATCCATTAAACAAATACCAAGGTATTCCAAATTCTTAAAATAACTTTGTACCAATCGAAGAGGGATCAAGGGAAATGAGAGGATTAATCTTGGAAGGAATATTTCATCACTTATTACACCAACTCTAGCAATGATGAAAAAGTGCAAGGATCTAGGGAAATTCATAATACCATGCACCATAGGGGAGTTGCACTTTTCTGATGCACTTCGTGATTTGGGAGCTTCCATAAATGTGATGTCTCACTCTGTATTCTCTTCTTTGTAGGTTGGTGAGCTAAAAACGACAAGAATAGTGGTGCAGTTGGCGAATAGAGCAACAACATATCCATCTGGAGTCCTTGAGGGAATACTTGTTCGAGTAAGAGACATGATCTTTCTAGTATATTTCTACATTCTTAACATAGAGGATAATCAAGTAAGTTCTCATGCTCCCATTATCTTAAGTAGACCCTTCCTCAAAACTGCAAAAACTGTCATAAATGTCAATGAGGGTACACTTTCCATGGAATTTGGGGATGAAGTTGTGATATTTAATGTTATGGATTCTATAAAGTACCCCTCAGAGGATCATTCTGAATTTGTTATCTCTCATTTTGAACCACCAAATAAAAACCCCATGGAATTTGATTATTCTATGCCTAGGGAGATTATGAGTATTGGTTCTATTTTGATGTCTAAGAGTACTTCCACACCAATTTTTAATGCACAAGACTCTCTTAGATTTGATTTTGAAATGGAATTATATTCTGATTTTGATCATGTAAAATCTAATTATGACATGCTTTTTGATTTTGCTGATGGATTTGATGCTTTATTCTCTGATTTTGATGATGTATATTCTGATATTGATTCTCTTTGTGCACATATTTCAGTTCCTTCTATGTATCCATCCATACACCACCCCCCTACACTGGAACTCAATCCATTGCCACCAAATCTCAAATACTCATACTTGTTAAGTGGTGAGAAATTACCTGTTATCATTGATAACAATATCACTTTTGAACATGAAGAAAAACTTTTGAATCTTTTGAGGGAGAACATCAGGGCAATTGGTTGGACCTTGGCTAACATATCAGGTATTAGCCCCTCCATTTAAATGCATAGTATTATTTTGGAGGATGGGGATAAACCGGTTAAGCATCCACAAAGGAGACTCAATCCAACACTTTTGGAGGTTGTTAAAAAAGAGGTTGAAAAATTGCTCAAGGTAGGTATAATCTATCCCATTTTAGATTCCCAATGGGTGAGTCCTATTCAGGTTGTGCCTAAAAAAAGTGGTGTTACAGTTATAAAAAATGATAAAGAGGAGTTAGTTCTGATGAGGGTACAAAACAGTTGGCATGTGTGTATTGATTATAGGAAACTAAACCATTCTACTCGCAAAGACCATTTCCCCCTCTCATTTATTGATCAGATGCTTGAGAGGCTAGCTGGGAAGACATGCTATTGTTTCTTGGATGGGTTTTATGGATATTTTCAGGTTCCTATAGCTCCATAGGATCAGAAGAAGATAACATTCACTTGTCCATTCAGTACGTTTGCCTACCGAAGTATGCCATTTGGACTCTGCAAAGCCCCATGTACCTTCCAGAGATGCATGGTGAGTATTTTTTCTAATTTTATTGAGACCTTCATGGAGGTATTTATGGATGATTTTACAGTTTATGGGTCTTCATTTGATGATTGTATCTCTAGTTTGGGAAAGGTGTTGAATCATTTTATTGAGAAGAATCTGGTCTTAAACTTTGAAAAGTGTCATTTCATGGTAGAGTATGGCATTGTCTTAGGGAATGTAGTGTCAAAACATGGGATAGAGGTTGATAGATCTGAGGTATATATCATTTCATCCCTACCCTATCCTTCATGTGTGCGTGATGTTAGATCTTTCCTAGGGCATGCAGGATTTTATTGGCTCTTCATCAAAGATTTTAGTAAGATTGCTCTTCCTATGTCGCAATTACTTCAAAAGGATTCTGATTTTGTGTTTGATGATTCTTGCAGGACTTCCTTTGATGAGCTAAAATAATGTCTTACCACTCCACCTATCATAAAGCCCCCATGTTGGGAGATTCATTTTGATCTTATGTGTGACGCCTCTAACTTCGTAGTTGGATTTATCTTATCTCAGAGGGTGGGGGATGTTCACATGTGATTGCCTATGCATTGAGGACACTGGATTCAGCCCAATAAAACTACACAAGGAAAAGGAGTTTCTTACTATTATATTTGATTTAGATAAATTCTGTTCATATTTATTGGGATCTAAAGTAGTTGTTTTTTCTGACCATGCAGCTCTGAGGTACCTCTTGAAGAATCCAGACACAAAGCCCAGGATAATCCGATGGATGCTTCTTCTTCAGGAATTTTACATTGAGATAAAGGACCAAAAGGGGTTAGAAAACTTGGTGGCAGACCACATGAGTAGTCTTAAACACACACTAGAGGATGAAAACTTGGACCAGGTACCACTTTGGGACACTTTCCCTGATGAGCATCTTTATTCCATCTCAGGTACACATCCTTAGTATGCAGATTTAGTTAACTACCTTATTGCCTTTGAAATCCCTACAAATTTAAAGAAACATAAAGTTCAAAAATTAAATAGTGAGTCAAGATTTTATGTTTGGTATGATCCATACTTATGGAGCATGTGCAGTGACCAAGTTATTAGGAGGTGTGTTCCTGATCATGAGTTTGATTCTATTTTACATTTTTTTCATACACTTGCTTGTGGTGGACACTTTGGACCCCAATGGATAGCTAGGAAAGTTTTGGACTCTGGATTATATTGGCCTAGATTATTCCATGATGACCATGTGTTTTGTAAGTCATGCTCTCGTTGCCAACACACTGGGAACATTTCTAGGAGACATGAGATGCCTCAACAACCCATACTATTCTGTGAGATTTTTGATGTATGAGGCATCAATTTTATGGGTCCTTTTCCTAGTTCATTTGGTATTTTGTATATTTTGGTTGTTATTGATTATGTGAGTAAATGGGTGGAGGCTAAGGCCACAAGGACTGATGATTCTCATGTTTTTGTGTACTTTTTCAAAGCACAGATTTTTTACCAGTTTGGAGTACCGAAGGCCATCATCAGTGACCAAGGGACACACTTTTGCAATCAGAATTTGGATTCCCTCCTTCAAAAGTATGGGGTGGCACACAAAACATCAACAACATACCACCCCCAAACAAATGGTCAGCCTGAGGTTTCAAATCGTGAGTTGAAATATATTTTGGAGAAAACTATGCAGCCAAATATGAGGGATTTGATCGAGCACTTAGATGATGTGCTATGGGAATATAAGATAGCATACAAGACTCCCATTGGTATGTCCCCATTTATGATTTTCTTTGGGAAGGTCTGTCATCTCCCCATGGAAGTTGAGCATCATGCTTATTGGGATATAAAGAAATACAACATGGATTTGGACCAAGCTGGAATCCAAAGGAAACTACAAATTCAAGAGCTTTAGGAGATTAAATTGTCTTCATATGAGAACTCAAGGCTCTATAAGGAAATATCCAATGTAGATAATGACAAAATGATCCAACAAAGGTAGTTTCATGTTGGAGATAAAGTCCTTATCTACAGTTCATGACTGAAGATGATGCCAGATAAGTTGCATTCCAGGTGGTTAGGTCCTTATGTTGTGACTAATGTTTTTCCTTATGGTGCAGTGGAGATCACACAAGAGGACATAGGAATGAGATTTACAGTCAATGGGTAATGTTTGAAGAGATACATTGAGGGACTTCCTACTGATGTAGTGGATTTTATCACACTGCATGACCCCATCATCACTTGATCATATCAGGCTGTTCCTAACCCTTCAACATTTTTATTCTTTATCCAATTTAAAATTATAAATTTCATGTGCATATATCATCTCATGGGTTCACATTGAGGACAATGCAATATTTTAAGTGTGGGGGAGGGAACCTTTTAGTTTAGTAATTTCAATTGTTTTACTATTTAAAAAAAACAAAACAAAACAAAATTGTGTGTTTTTCAAATTTTGTGTGTATATTTTTTAATTTTTTGTGTGTTTTTAAAACTTTTGAGCTTAAATTAATGTTGAAAATGACTTTTTTTCAAGTTCAAATATTTAGTAATTTCATGAAAAGTACACTGAATTTTTAATCCCATGACACATCACTGTCTTTATATTTGAAATCACTTTCCTATGAGGATTTTGAACTATTATTTTCATATTATTTACATTTACCTCACTTATTGAGAGAACCAAATCATGCTTGATTTATCCAGAATTTGATTTATTCCTATCAAAACTTGAGGGTTTGAGGTACTTATGTTTAAATGATTGAGGAATTTGTTTGGTATTAAAGCCCCTATTTCAAGAATCCTTTTTTTGCCTACCTTAAACATTTAATCTTTATAGCCCTTAGAATCCATGAACAGCCTATTAGGTTAGCCACATTACAAGCCAATTTTCCCTATCCAACCAACTCTTAAAGTGAAATTGCATAATCTAGTTGAACTTAAGTGTGGGGGAAGCTGTCTTGTGTTGTGCCACCACATTCTGTGATAATTTGGGTGGAAAATTATATTCTAACGAGATGTGTTTGCTTCTAAAGAAAATCATCATATTGAAAGTTGTGCCTTTTTTGAGCTTTCATGATACATGAAGTTGTGCCTTTCTGGAGCTTCTAATAGACAGAGAAATTTGTGCCTATCTGGAGCTTTCAATAAAATCATGTTTGTTAAGATTGACATTTTTACTGCTAAAATGTTGAATGGTGTGCACATTCCTCTATTTTTCATGATGATGAACATGAATCTATTCTATGGGGATTGATGAGGATACCATATTAAAGTGAAAATTAGATTAATGAAATTTTTCTTCAAAAAGAGTCAAGCCCTCCTCATTCAGTCTCAGAATTTTTCACATCTTAATCCTAGAAACCGAAAGCCACAGAACAACCCTGAAAAGTCCTCATGATAAACATATGTCCTTGACTCACTTGGGGTGGTGATGTAGGAATTTATCAAGCCTATGGTGACCCTTGTATGAGTTTGGATGAGAAAGACATTGCTAAAAATTGACATTTGTGTGATAAGAGAAAATTCAATTGAGGTAAGTGTTTTGTGCATGGGAGGATAAATGAAGTGGAAATATATTGAATGATATAAATATAGAACTTGAAATAATGGTTTTTTATGATCCATGATATCTTTTTTTTCTTTGTGTGTAATTGTTGAATCTCAAGGATATGTGTTTCAAAATTTGTTTTGATTTGATATTGATGTTTACTTGATATGAGGTTTTTCCCAAGAGTGTAAAATGGTAAGTGTGGGAAAGTTGATAAAACACAATTTTATTGAATATTTTATTGATAATAAATGATATAATTTCCTCACATTATACTAAATATGATCAATTATGAAATATTTGGGATTAGATCATTCATTTTCAAATTTGATGAAAAATCAAGTTTTACCATTTTAAAATTCATTTTAGTATTTCGGGAATAAATATTTTTATGTAAAATATTTTGACTTAAAATTTTGTAACTCTGTTCCTGACTTAATGTAATACAAATTCTATTTCAGACATGGGAGATGGATTGTGCATTTTAGTGGAGTAAATGGTCCATGAATAAAAAGTTGGAAAAATCCATCTAGATTGGACACCACTTCACTATTTGGGTTTTATCTTCTTCATCTAGACTTGGATTTAGCCCAAATTTAGAGGGAAGCTCTGGGAAATAATTAGTAACAAATAATACTTCTATAAGGCCATCAAATTCACGTGTTTTGTAGGTCAAATATGCGGTGCAACTTGGAATAAAATATTTGGCTGAGTTTTCAATTCACACTTAAAAAAGTTATGTAACCCTAGCCCTCACAAACTCTATTTAAAGGGGGTTTTCACTATTTGTGAGGGTTTTTAAAGTCTTTGGGAAGGTGTGTCCTAAATGGTGTATCTTGGTATCCCCTAAAAACTCTTTTAAGAAGTAAGGCTTTGTGAAAACCTCTCTTCCAAAAAGGCTCTTCTCTCCCACCTCCTCTTTGTATTTATTTTCTTTCATGTTTGTATCTTGAATTTTTATTCAATTAATATTCTATTTTATTCCATTTTCTTCTTCTCTTAATATTTCTAATTATTTTGGAATCAAGAGTGGAGACGAGATTGAGTTCTACCCTTTCAATCCTTTGCTCATGCAAAACGTCTCCACGATGACCACACCGCCCATGGAAGAGTAGTTTTCTTAGCGATCAATATATCTTCTACCCTATTCATTTAATTATTTTGAATCATTGAGATAATTTAATTCACTTAATATGATACATGAATTGTGTTTTTAAATTATAATAAACTAATCAATGAATTGAACAATTAACACAAAAACATGTGTGGTCGAGATTTTGTGTAAATTGTGAGAGCACGATCTTAATCGGTAATACAAGACCACATGGGATAAATTTGTAGTGTTAAAATATAATACCTAAAAATAATTCAAACTCATTTCCAGAATTTATATGTGCTATAATTAACCACTGACCATTATCTAACCTTATAACAACAATCAAAGCAGGGTGCTTCGATTGCGTGTTTCGAAGCTAGCCTATGGTTTAAGTAATTTCATCTTTGTGGTTAAGTTAACTCTCGTAGGGTTCAAGGGTTAACAAATAAGGGGATCATAATTAAGTTGAATGGTGTGCACATTCCTCTATTCTTCAAGTTTTATAAATGATAAAAAAACCCCAATCCTTTCAAGTATTGTTTTAATTCTATTCTATTTTATTTTTATAATACCTTTAAGAATTTGTTTTAATTTACTTCCTCCTTTGAGAAACAACCTTGGTCAGCCACCCTGCTGCACCTAAGTACCCCAAAAACCACTAATCATTTGAGGGAACCCATGAAAATGACTTCCAGTATAATTGATATATAAAAGTGATAATTATTTCATTATTATTATTCTAGATATATTTTATTAAATAACACTTTTATTATAGTCAACATACCTAAGTCATTTTGGATTTATGAACCAAATACCATCAAAACATTTGATGTGAACTTAAATGATTAACTAATTGTATATAACATGATAATAAGTGATATAAAAGGAATAATAAACTTGTAAAAGGTTATTAATAAATTAAATAATTAATCTAATTTTATTATTCATGAATATAAACAATGTACATGATGATTCAGACTCAAGGTAAGGGACTTTCTTTTAAAAAAATAATCTTTTAAAGTTTCCCTTCAAACTCTCTTTTTCTTCCATATTGATATTTTATAAAAAAAATTAAAGAAGGTTTTTCATATTATAATATTATTTTTAAGGTAATTTTTATCCATGTTTTAATTTTTACAAAATGGTTTTAATGGAATATTTTTTTCATTTTTTGAATGAGGTACTTTATGACTTTTCCGAAAAAAGTATAGAATGGTTATTTTTTAACTTATACAGAATGATAGGATTTTCCCACTATTATGGATAATATTTTATTTTATGATTACTTTAATATATTACAAGTCTATTTTCAAAGATAATTTTTTCCTTTATAATTTCACAGATTTTTAAATATTTGATTTTAAAATGGAAAAGTTATTTTCCTCAAGAAGTGTTTTTATAATGAAAGATTTTATGTATCATGTTATGGTTCTGGGAAATTCTTTATGATGATGGTTGGTTTCATTATAAACCAAATATTTATGGTTCCTTGATAGCCCTTCAATTCCTTGGGTATGAAAGTTGACCATATGGTTATTCCAAATATGGGAAAAAGTTAACTGATTAGGTTTCTCTTAAGAGATAATGGGAATATACTACGATGATTATTCCAATATTAACTATGATGGTTGATCCATGAGTATATATGATGGTTACTATAAGGTAATGTTCATAATTTAACCTTGAAGGTCTTCCATGAGTATTTTTTATGGTTACTCCAAATTTAACCGTGATGGTTATTCCATATATAAAAGTTAAAAGTATAGCTTTGTGAAAAATTTATCATGTGATTTTAAAATTTGAAAAGAAGACTTTCTGAGTTTATTTTTCATTAAATATTTATAATGATTTTTTTTATGAAAAGTGTTGGATATATAATATTATTTATTGGGTAATAAAAGGGTTTATTTTGAGACAAAATTTTATTTTGAAAAGGGAAAATTTTTATTATTATTCGTGGATTAATGGTTTCTTTATTTCTTTTATGCCCCTTACTGGGATTTTTATGATCATCCCGTGTTTTTAAAAAAAACTGTACAGTTTAAGGATGGGTAAGGTAAAAGAAGATGAAAATTTGAAAGTTGTGAAGATTTTTCTTAAAAATAAAACATTTTTTATTTTAAAGGTTTTATATTGTGGGAAAAATTGATACTGAGTATAAGTTTCCACCTTATACTTTATGGGTTTGTTATGTAAGAATTATGACCTAATTATATAAAACTATAAACCTAAAAGATCATTGGGAATAAAAGGAAGTGATTTATAGTTTAAATACTCTATATTATGTAATTTTTATGTTTGGTTCCTTATATAAAATAACATCATCAATATAAATTTGAATAATTAATAAATCATTTTAAAAGGTTTTTGAGAAAAAGAGTGGAATCATATTTTTCCATTTTGAAATCATTTAATAAAATGAATTTATTTAAAATATCATATAAAGTATGAGGGTATTGTTTTAAACCATAAAGATATTTTGTTAACTTGAAAACATGATTTATAAATTTATAATTTTCAAAACCAGGTGTATTATCCACAAAAATATTTTAAGAAATAAAACCATTTAGAAAAGTACTTTTCACATCCATTTGAAAAAAAATTAAAATTAAAATGAGCATTGAATACCAACCATATTCTAATGGATTATATTCATAAAATGGGTGCAAAGGTTTCACCATAATCAATACCTTTTTCTTGATTATATCCTTTAGGAATAATTCAAGTCATGTTACGAATTATAATTCCTTGAATGTCAAGTTTGTTTAAAAAACCCACTAGTGCCAATAATTGGATGATTATCGGGTCGTTCCATGAGAGTCCAAACATTATTACTTTTAAATTGGTTCAAATCCTCTTACATGTCAAGTACCAAATTCTTATAATTAATAGAATCATCAATGGATTGAGGTTCAAGGTAATAGAGAAAGGCTTGATGTTTGAACTCGTTTAAGACTAACCTTATAGTATGAGTTCCAAATTGTAATTCACTGATAACATTTTCAAGGGGATGATTTTTGAATTCAACCCATGACTTGGGTAAATGAGTAAAAAGGGGTTCTTGAACATATTAAATTACTTTATAGTAGTGGGGTTTAGGTATGGTTAGAACAGTTTGGTCAACATCATCATCAATTTAAGGATGTATTATAGGAATATTCTCATCAAATTTGATGTGAATTAGCTCTTCTATGGTCTTGGTCCTCTTATTGAAGACTCGATAGGATTTACTTGAGTTTGAGTACCCAAGAAATATACCTTAATTATATTTAGGATCAAACTTTCCTAGAATATCCTTGGTATTAAGGACAAAACATTTACAATTGAAAACTTTAAAGAATCCAAGATTAGTAATTTTTCCTTTCCAAAGTTCTTAGGGGGGTTTCCTAAAATGGGTATTATGAGAACATGATTAAGGATAAATAAATTGGTATTGAACACCTCAACCCAAAATAATTTAGGAATGTTAAAATCATTAAATAGAGACATATACATTTCTTAGAGGGGACTATTTCATCTTTCAATGACCCTATTTTGTTGATGTGTTCAAAGAGAGGAGAAGGAGTGATGATAACCTTAAGAAGCACAAAACTCATAAAAAAATTTATTATCAAATTATAAACTATGTTAAATTCTAAGGGAAAATATTTTTTAGCATTTTTAATTTTCAAATTTCCTTGAAAAAATGAAAAATACATTATAAGGATCATTTTTACAAGCTAAGAATAAAACCAATGTAAATCTAGTACATTCACTGATAGTTACAAAGGTGTAAGATTTAACTCTGATACTAGCAACCTAAGTTAGTAAAAAAAAGGTCAATTTGAACTTGTTCAAAGTCTTGATAAGAGGAAATAAAGTTTTTATATTTTAATGAGTATTTTGGTTTCCTTCTAAGTTATCAAGGTTCACAGACTAAGTTGTCTTTGAAAGATAATTTCAGTAAATCTCATACTAGTCAATTACAGTAAAACTTGAAAAGAGATTGAATGTTATAATGACCTATTAATCATTTATAAATCCAAGATTCATTATATTTTGTACTTAAATAGTTAACATTTTTACTTTCAAGAAATTTTAAATCTATAATATAAACATTTTGAAAATGAGATGCGATAAATAAAATTTTTCCTTTAGAATTAAAAACTTTACAAAAATAATTTTCAAAAGTTATTTTAAAATTGATATCACATAATTTAATAATACTTAGTAAATTTTGGTTCAATAAATTTACAAATAAAACATTTTTTATTAAATTGTGGTTATATAAATAAATCATACCAATACCAGTAATTTTACCTTTTGAATTAACTCCAAATGTGATATGTCCTTCATCAAAGTTTTTGAGATTATTAAATTTGGAAGGATCACCACACATGTTTCTTGAGTACCCACTATCTATATAATAAGTATCTTGTTAGGTTTTTATTATGAGTCCCTTATCATACAAAATATTAATAGAATAATTCATTTGGTACCCACATCTTGGGTCAACTTAAGTTAGACAATAAAAATGCGGAATAAAAATTTGTTTAGAATAATTTTTTCCATTAGAAATATGAGATGAGAGATGAAGGATTTTTGGTATAAAATATCTATAATTTTTAAAATTTCATTCATAAACAAGATGACTAAAACTCTTATAATGATTAAAAAAATTATTTTGGAAATTTCTTTTTAAAAAGTAGTTTTTTAGAATTTTTGGGAAAATGGGATTGTTTCAAAAACCCAATCCCATAATTAATTTTAATAACACGTTGAGATCCCAAAATAATATACAAGGTTTCATCACCATTGGTGAAATGAGAAATTTTATTTTTAAGATCCTTAATTTTAAATTATAAATTCTCAATATTTAGTTATTCTTTTAGTTTTAAAACCAAATCATATTATTCTTTTAAAAGTTGACCTTTTTCAAAAATAACAAGATTTTAATTATTTTTAAGATCTTTAAATTTTGAAATAATTTCACAAAACCTCTTGAAGTTTATCTATATAATAAATAATATATTAATAGATTAATTAGAAGAGTAAGATATATAATATGCAGAATTTACTTTGTTGCATACCTCAACATTGGTTGTCATGAACCAACCTAAATACCCTGGTAAACTAGTACCTGAGCAGGTCATTACATAGCCGTAAGGGCATTCTCGACCCCATGGGTTGATGACTAGCACCTAAAATCATATCAAACATCAAATTAAACATTTTTTCTATAAGAAAAAATCATTAATACATAACATTGGAAGATAAGGTAATAAATAGTCAGTATTAAAAACACTCATTAAGGAGAAAAGTGCCACAAGTGGAGAGATAAACATCCCAAATTCACACATCATCTAAAATATGATACATGATCCATCATGTAACAAGTGGTCTATAACTCCACTAGTCACCATAATCACTCTAGGGTCCCATAAATCAATCACACCCACCACCTCCAAGTAGAGTTTTCCCTTTTCCTAGACCTGGAATAAAATAATTAAAAAAAATCCTAAATTCAAAGGTATGGTGTGAGATAAAAATCTCAGTATGATCTCACCAAGTGTTTTATAAGAATTTATAATAAAAATAAACTATTTTATGCTTCAATTTAAGTAAATACAATTCAAGAAAAATCATTTCACGTTTATCAGTCAAAAAATACTTTCAAATTAAGTAGGTGACAAATATATCAAAATAGGATTAAATGGAAATTTTCATAATTCAAGGACATGAATAAAACAATTATATAATCATTGAAATTTATTAATCAAATAAAAACCAAGAAACATGTTCATAATCCCTACAGTTAGTTAGTTCTATACTATAGGATCCTCACACTTCTCAATTAATTATCATAGATTAGTGCTTGTACACATGTCTCTAGGCTCAGGTCATTGGTATAGAATCAATAAACACCCCATTAGGGGAAATCATTCTGAACAAAGTTTAGCTATATTTATCATCATAAATCCATTTCTAAGGAGTCATATTCCTAGTATGATTATCCTAATCACCCAGTAAATACCCATGATAACATGTTCTTTAATCAATCAATCATGTGAAAACCATTCATTTAAATTCAATTCATCATTCACATTTCAAATGAACAATTTCAATTTCAACATACCATTTCAATTTTAAAACCAAGATAGTGATTTTTATCAAGTTCATGCATTTCAAAAATAATATTTCATTTTAATCCGTTTTTTCAATAATCAACATCAAATCATTTCAATCCATCTTTTCACAAACCAAAACATATTTTCAAATCCTTTTAAAATATATTTTATTTCAAAAATATTGTGCCTTTTAAATAAATCATAAAATCATCACAATTATAGGTTTAGAAAACCATTGAAAATACATTTAAAATCAAGCAATAAATCATGGTTTCAATTGTATGGAAAAGCCTTATGAAACCGCCTACCTTTAATTGCAAGATCAAAAATCACCCAAATCAGGAACCGCCAATGGAGATTCAAAGGTGAGGGAGATTAAGAAGAAGTCCCTAGATCATGATTCATCAAAATAAGGATCCAGTACATTAATAACATGATGATTCATAACTCTCAATGGAGAGAATATATGAAAATAGGATTCCAATATAACAAGAGATCTCACTTACCAAATAAAGATCAAACTCATCCATTGATGCTTCAATCCAAGAATAATAGAGGTTGGATGAGCCAAAATACTCTCTTGAGAGCCTCCAAAATCCAAAGGGTTGAGTGAGATCCAAATGGGAGGGAAGTTGGAATTTAAAATGAGGGTTTAGGGATTTAATTTTTGAAAAAAAACACCCCATGATGAAACCCAATACATCATTCCATTGAGGTGCTAAAAAGTTATACACCACGGCACAGTGGAGTAGACTATGCTATAGTCACACATGAGACTATGTATCAACCTAGCATGCTATGCCGCAGTCACCCCTGGTCAATAGGCCATCAAAAACCATGCTGAAAACCTCACCATATTTTCTTTACCTGAGCTAAGGATACGGTTCATCCCACACACCACACCGTAGCTACCCCTCAAAATGAAAAAAGCATCAAAAACTTCATATCGAGTCTCCATGGTATAGTCACCTCCCTACATTGCAACCCAACCAAATTTTGAAGAGGAACTGAAATCCCTTATACCATAGTTGTCTCATCCATGTTGTATTCACCCTCACTCCATTACCATGACTTCTCCTCCACATAACAGTCCCCTGTAGATCCCCCCCCCCCCCGAAAAAAAAACTCTTGAAAGTATCATAATGACACCCAAAAAGGAGATTAAAACAAAGGGTAATTATTACCTAAAAGCGGTAGCAGGATGTTACAAACTCCCCACCATAAACTCTTTCTATAAATTAAAGTATATAAGAAGAATCCAAGTCAAAGAGATGAAGTCATTAATCTATCATCGGTACCTCACACTCCCACATCTCCTTAGAATTAGAACTATGTTTCCATAACACTTAAAAAATATATATATACTTCCCATAAATAACCTTTATCTTAGAATCTATGATTCAAATAGGCTTCTCAATCATGGATAAATCAGTTTCAAAATCAAGTTCCCCATAGCACAAAACATGAGATGGGTCAAAGAGATACTTTTGAGGTTGTGATGCATGAAACATATCATGAATCTATGTCAAGTGAGGTGGTAAATTCAAGCGGTAATCCACCTTTCCAATCTACTCAACAACCTCAAACAGTTCCACATATCTCAATGTAATATTTCCCTATTTCCTAAGCCATTGATGAACCAACTGAGGTGAAACTCACAAAAACACTTGGAAACCAACTGAAAACTCTAAAGTGAGTTTATTATGATTAACATAATATTTATACTGGATCTGTTTCATCACCATTATCTAATGAATTTGTTGAATCTTTATCATCATCTCTTGGACCAAACTAATCCCCACCAATGAAGTTTCACCAATCTCTAACCAGCACGATAGAGATTTACATGGGTGTCCATGTAGAGCCTCAAAGGGTTCCATATGAATCGATAAATGGTAATTGTTATTATAGGAAAATTGAACTAGTCCCAAGTGTCTATACTAAGCTCCACCAAAGTCAATAACATAAGCATGAAACATGTATTCTAAGATCTATATAGATAATTCTATCTAGCAATCCATATGTGAATGATAAGTTATGATCACACTCACTTGGGATCTCATTACCTCTTGGAGGCCTCTCAAAAAACAATAAGTGAACTGGGGATCCCAATTAGAAACTATTATAGATGGTGCTCCATGCAATTTAACAATTTCTTGCATGTAAATGTTTCCTAAGTCCGCAACTTTGGTCATATCATGAATAGTTATAAAGTGAGGCAATTTGATCAACCGATTGATCACTACCCGTATTTAATTTTTCCCTCATATGGTATAAGGAACCCCAACCATGAAATCCATAGAAATCTCATCCTACTTGAAAGGAAGCACAAGAAGGGGTTGAAACAAACTTGGTGGTTTATGGTGCTTGGCCTTAACCTGTTATAAATTATAACATTGAGAAACAAAATTAGAAATTTCTTATCTCATATATGGACACCAAAATCATCACTGCATATCATAGAACATCATCATGGTTCTAATGTGTACTGACCATATGGGATTATAAAAATCCCCCATAATGACCTTTCTCATAGGGTAAAGGTATGATATACTAGTTTTGAAAACATAGGATACCCTCTAAGGATAATGGCCACTCATTGATGATACCCCCACCATAAATAGAGTCCCTAATTCCACAAAACTCATCATCGAGCTACTACTTCATAAGAATCGTCTTGAGTAGGGAGGAGGTAAACTATACACTCACCATGATGATCTCAAACTCGTCCTCATAAACTCCCAAATACATATGAGCAGAGAGATCCATCAAGTTCCATTCTTCTGATGATTCTTGTATGGCCTAGGTTTGAATTTTCCTTCTTAAGGCATCAGTGATGAAATTCCCCTTAACAGGGGTGTAGGTAATGTCAAAATCAAAGGACTATAGGTACTCCACCCATCTCCTCTGATTAAGATTCAAATATTTTTGAGATAAAATATAGCACAGGCTTTTATGATTGGAATAAATGGAAAACCTTTATCCAGAAAGGTAATGACATCAAATATTAAGAGTGTTTATCACATATGTGAGTTTGAGATCATGAGTAGGATAGTTATTCCTATTTGACCTAAGCTATCAAGAACCTTAGGGCACCACATGATCTCCCTACATGAAAACAAAAACCAAACCCTAACTTGATGCATCACAAAGGGCCGCATATCCCTACCTAGACTCTAGAAGAGTCAACAATGGTGTAGAAGTAGAAATAAGTTTCAACTCATCAAAATAATTCTAACATTTTACATCCCATAAAAACTTCACTCCTTTATGAGTGATATAAGTCATCAGATAAGACAACTTCAAGAAATCTTTGATGAACTAGCGGTAATACCCCTATATACCCAAGAAGCTCTTAATATCAAAAACATGTTGTGATTGTTCTCATGTCATAAATGTCTTCACCTTCTCAGGATTGACTGAAATACCATGTTTTGAGACCACATGTCCTAAGAAATTTACTTCTAAAATCTATAAACTACATTTAGATATCCTATCATAAAGTTGGTGATCTCCCAAAATTTTCAGAATTATTCTCATATGATGTATATGGTCTTCCTAAATCTTAGAGAAAAAAATAATTCATCCACAAAGACTACCATGAACAAGTCAAGTTACTCATGGGATATTATGTTCAACAATTCCATAAAGACTATAGGATCATTGGTTATACCAAAAGGCATAACAAGGTACTCATAATGGTCATACCTACTCTTAAAGGTGGTCTTTGGGATATCAAATTCTTTGATTCTCAACAATTGAAAACCAAAATGAAGTAAAATCTTTGAGAACCACTTCAACCCTTTCAACTAGTCAAAAAAATCATTTATCTAAAGAAATAGATACTTGTTCTTTATTGTAAATCAACTGATTTCTCAATAATCAACGCAAAGGAAAAGTTTCCCATAAGCTTTCTTTACAAAAATAATAGGTGATGCCCAAGGTAACATGATCACGCATATGATGCCTTTATCTATCAAATCATTCAACTGAGTCTTCAACTCTTTAAATTCATCTAGTTCCATATGATGAGAAGGAATAGAGATAGGTTAGGTACCTCGTACCAACTCAATGGAAAATTTTACTCCCCTTATCAGTGGAAAACCAAAAACATTGGATAGAAACACATCAAGGAACTCAAAGACCACTGGAGGAAGATCTCTAGTTAAGTATTCTCACTCCAGATCAAAGGAAAATACAAATATTACCTTTCCCAACTCTGTGAAAGGTGATTCAACTCTTCTCAGCCTTAGATCCACTCTCCTTGGAAAACACAGCACACCCCATATAAGGACTCATCCTTAAAACATTACATAATCTTGAATTAAATGGATAATTTACATTGACGATCTTTTTAGGTTTATAGTTTTGGAGAATTAGGCTATAACTATTACATTACATCTCAAAAATTACAAATTATACACTTCTACTCAATTTCCATTTTTTTCATAAAATAAAAACTCTTGAAAGAAAGAGTCATGTCTAGTTCCATGTTTTAGATATCATGACTTTTCCTTGATCCCATCCTTGACCCTATTCATCTTTAAGTTCTGTGAAAAACATTTCAAAAACTTGGGATGAGCATAAAAAGCTCTGTAAGGGTTATAAAACAAGTAAAGGAATCATTAGTCCATTAATACATACAAGTAAATGAAATCATACTTTTCAATATTTAACATACCATACAAGATCATAAGATTCGTGAATAACAAATGGAAATCATAAATCATAAAGGTAAGTTGTGGAATCCATAACACACTTACATTGTAGCTATCACATCTATATAGGGAGTTACGTTTGGAATACCCATCACAGTATATTCCCTAAATATCTTAGGAGAAACATTAACGTTTACCTCCATCACTTTACCCAATGCATTGGAGAGCTATCTCGGGCTCACCCACCCTAGGTTTATGATAGAACCACCCGTATATGTAAACAATTCCCAATAACTATAACACATTCATAACACATAAAATAAACATAAAGGAAAGACAAAATTTCCACATTTATATCACAATATATCATTTAAATATATTAACATAAAAAATCCATTATCAAAACCATTTTCAATACCAAAATACATAAAATAGTATATGGTATTTATTTTCCTTTTGAAAACATTACAACTTGTTAAGGAAACCATAGATCAAATAATACTAGTGGCGGTGAAAAAGGTCGTTGTCACCACTTACATTAAAAAGAAACATTATTTTGTAATTTAGTAAAATGCCTCATAGAAAAAGATTCTATTTGAATGAAATGAAAAGTAAAAGGTGTTTATACACTATATAAAAAAAATATGCCTCAATGAAAGGAGATTGAGATGAAGTCCCTTACCTCGTGTCCAACTTAACCCGTTCGTTCTTTAATCTCATGAATAATAAAATAAAGTTAATTTCCACTTTCTTAAGAACCTTTTAAAGTTTATTATTCCTTTTATATCACTTATTACCATGTTATAAATATTATGTAATCATTTAAGTTAATAATGGTTGTTTTGTCGATATTTGGTACTTGAGTCAAAAATGAACTTCTTATAATTATAAGTTGTTCATGTGGTCAAAATTCCATTATCTCCATAATTATATTCATGATTTAGATATCATATATATCATATATATCTAATATATATATATATGTATGTATTTATAATAGTACATAACATTTGGAGGTAAGAAATGAAATGCACCGTTCATGGAGACGGTAAGTCGTACGTACGCATGAACGCTACTTTCATTTCTATTTACTATTTAATGGAATTAAAACTTAATGATACATAGGTATATTATAATTCAAGTATAATATTATATATAATTTTAGTAACTACATCCTTTATACATTCCATGTATGGCATGAATGAGTCGTATCACTTTGAGGGGGTGGTAGTCCGCACTTCCTCAAATGAAATTATTGTGTTTACCCATTACAAAAACCATAAAGGTATGATATGAATGAGATATACAGAAGCATAGAAAAAATATAAATATAATATATATTACATATAAATATATTTCCATCATAATTTCCACCATAAGAGGTGATAGGAGATGATTGAACAATCATCGTTTCGTGAGGTAGTAGTTCGTCGTCCACAGAAACAGTATGTTCTTTACCCATTAGACGGAGGTTTTTGTAAGTGTAGTTTGAATAATTCCAATAAAAATAACCTAGTATATTGAGTATAATAGTGATTTTATAAAATAAATGAATAAAAAGAGTTTATAGGTTGGAGAAGTAAAATAAAAGAAAAGAACTTAAGAGAAGACGTTTCCTTTAAATCGGGTAACTCTCTTTGGTTTGAACCAAAAGGATTTCTTGAAGTGCCTTCTGCCTAAGGTAAGGATTATAGGTAGAATAGAGGGATATTGAGAGATTATTTGGGTAGAGTTTGGACGAGACAAGGGTCTTGAGAGGTGTGAGTAATGGGTTAGAGGTGAGGTATTTTTATAAGGGGGGAGGGGATCTTTAGGAAAGTTTGAAAATATTATTTTATTATATAATGATTTTCGGTTTCTAAAGGTCCAAAACTCATTAAAGTTGAATATAAGATAAGTATTGTTCGAAATAAAATAATCCAATAAGAATTGGATAGGTTTTGGATATTGTTTTAATTTTTATAATCTTATTTATTTAAATCATTCATTAATGATGTAAACACTACATCATTATTGTTTCATAAATAATTTTATTTATTTGATGTCTAAAAATTATAAAAAAAAATACCATGATGTAGGAAATCGTTTTAGATTTAAAATGAATATTTATAGTTGAAGAGATGACTTATATAACCCCATGTAAGAATTGATTTACTAAAAGGTAAATCTTTATGTCATTTTTGTCATTACTTTAAATTAATTAATATAAAGTGTCATTATCACTCTTAGGTGGCTTCATGGGGTCCCAAAATCGACCCAAGGATGAACATGGTTGTAAATGTATCAACAAATAGGATTATGACACATGTTAGGGTAATTTAATATTATTATAATATTATTGTTTACCCTTATTTACCAGATTTACCTTTTTACCATGGTAAATAAAATATTTACCGAAGTAAATATTCATATTGTCTAAAAATAAGAGTTACTTATTTACAAAATTTGGACCTAATGATTCCAAATATGGAATCCATTTTTCTAAATTAAAAACATAGAAGTGGAAGAAATTAATTTAAAATTAATTCCCATTGTCAAAACAAAAAAAACGTGTTTTTAAGAAATAATAATATCAAAAGATTGACACTTTTTTATGTCCAATTTCAAAGTGAAATTACTTAAAATGACCAAAATTGGATTAAATAGTAAAAATATAATCAAATTACACTTTAAAACAAATTAAAATAATATTCTAACTATATAAATATATTATATTAAAAGGCATATTTGAATTAAAATGTTGTATTTTTCACTATTCATTAAAAAATGAACATTATCAGAAAAATACGAAAATTTCATTCAAAGTAAATTTTGATGTCCCGATTCTAAATAAGAATATTATTTTTTCAAATAGAACATATAAAAGTGATAAAAATAATATTTAAAAATGGTTTTCCATCAAAAGGCAGTAGAATGACCTTTTAAAGAATATTAGAGTATTTATGATTAAAATCAGATTCTTTCTTATTTTAAGCCTCTAAAATTTATTGGATAGATGTAATAACATTTAAAAAAATTGTATAATCATTTTGTAGTTAGTTCTGTTCATTCTCTCCATTACAACAGCTAGGTGTTAACTACCATTTAAAATAATAATATTATTTTATTATTTTTCAGTATAACTCAATGTTGTGTGCAACATAAGATTTCAAAAAAAACTCGTTGTTGTGTATCGGGTACGCCATTGAACATAGCATCCCATTTAAAGTAAAATTAATATTTAATTCACAAATATTAATAAATATGAAAATGTATTATTCTTCATTTACATGGGATGTTACATCCTTCCCCCCTTTTGGAAATTGCGTCCTCGCAATTTTATTCACTTATCAAATAAGTGGGGGTATTTATCCCTCATAGCATTTTCATATTCCCGTGTTGCCTCTTCAACCATATGGTTTTTCCACAAAACCTTTACCTGATGAATTACCTTATTCCGTAACACTTTCTCTCTTCAGTCAAGAATCTGTACCGGTTATTCCTCATGAGAGAGATTCTATTCTAAATGAACTATCTCTAGGCTCAAAACATGAGATGGATTTGGCATATACTTTCTCAACATTGAAACATGAAAAAAACTGTATACCTGGGATAAACTTGGAGGTAAATCCACTCTGTACGCAACTGATCTAACTTTCTCTAGTATTTCATAAGGTCCAATGAACCTCAGACTCAACTTTCCCTTCTTACCAAAACACATCACACTTTTCCATAGAGAAACTTTGAGAAAGATACCTCAAAGGAAAGATTCTTCCTCTGATTGTCCGCATAACTTTTCTACCTGCTCTGAGCTATTCTTATGTTATTCTGAATCAATTAAACTTTTTTTGCCATCTCTTCTACCAATTCTAGTCCCATAAACTTCCTTTCAACTACTTCATCCCAAAAATCTAGTGTTCTACACCACTTCCCATATAATACCTCAAATGGAGCCATCTGTATATTGGAATGAAAAATATTATTATAAGAAAATTCAACTAAAGAAATATGTTGGTCCCAACTTCCCTGGTAATCCAGTGAACAAGCATGTAGCATATCCTCCAAGGTCTGAATTGTTCGTTATGATTGCCTATCTTATTGAGGATGAAAAGTTGTACTGAAATTTAATTCAGTGCCCAATGACTTCTGAAGGCCTTTCCAAAAGTTATAAGTAAACTTGGGATCACGATCAGATAAAATGGAGAGGGGAACTCCATGCAACTTGACTATCTCTTTAACATACAACCGATAAAGTTGATCTAGAGATAGAGTATCTTGAATAGGAAGGAAATAAGCAGATTTAGTCAATCAATCAAAAATAACCCAGATTGCATTATTACCTCGAGATGTCTTCGGTAATCCCACAATGAAGTCCATGGATATATTTTCCCATTTCCACTATGGCACCGGTAAAGACTGAAAGCATTAGCCACTTTATTTAATTTTTCTGAATGGTAATGAATCGTGCAATCATAATCCTTGATTAATTTCAGCCATCTCCTCTGTCTCATGTTAAATTCTTTCTGAGTTAATATATACTTCAAACTTTTTTGGTCAATATATATTTCAAATTTTACTCCATAAAAATGATACCTCCAAATTTTTAAAGCAAAAACAATAGAAGCTAATTCTAAATCATGTGTAGGTTAATTTAACTCATGAGTTTTCAACTGACGTGAAGCATAAGTAATTACCTGGTCATTATGCATTAGGACATAACCAAGTCCTTTCAAAGAAGCATCATTGTAGATAACAAACTCCCCATTTCTGGAAGGCAGTTCCAAAACTGGAGTATTCATCAATCTTCTTTTCAATTCCTGAAAATAATCTTCACATTCTTTTGTCCAAATGAACTTAACGTCTTTTTGAGTTAACTTACTCAGTGGGCTAGATAACTGTGAAAAAATTTCAACAAACCTCTGATAATAACCTATAAAACCAAGAAAACTATAGATCTCGGTTATATTTTTGGGTCTTGGCCATTCTTCAACAACTTTTTTTTAGCAGGATCAACTATTATGCCATTTTTTGAAATAATGTGACCAAGGAATGAAATTTGTTGTAACCAAAACTCACACTTTCTAAATTTCCCATATAGTTTCTTTTATTTTAAGGTTTTCAAGACAACACTTAAATAACTTTCATGTTCCTCTTTAATTTTGTTATAAACCAAAATATCATCAATAAAAATGACCAAAAACTTATCCAAAAACTCACTGAAAATTCTATTCATAAGATCCATGAATATAGTAGGTGCATTGGTTAACCCAAAAATAATAACTACAAATTCATAATTGCCATATCTAGTATGAAACACGGTCTTCAGAATGTCTTATTTTTTTTAATTTAAACTGATGGTACCCCGACCTCAAATCAATATTCGAAAAATACTGAGCTCCCTGGAGCTGATCAAACAAATCATCGATATGAGAAAAAGAATACTTGTTCTTAACAGTGATGTTATTCAAGGCTCTATAATCAATGAAAAGTCTCATTGAACCATCTTTATTTTTAATAAACAAGACAAGATCACCTCATGGTGATGTGTTAGGTTGAATGAAACCATTATCTAATAACTCCTGCAATTGCTTCTTTAACTCTAAAATTTCAATTTGAGTCATTCTATAAGGGGGATTTAAAATTGGCTTAGAATTAGGAACTAAATCAACAATAAATTCAACTTCCCAGTCTGGTATAATGCCAGGAAACTCATTAGGAAAAACATAAAGGTACTCATTTACCACTGGAACATCATTAATTTGAACAGTTCCTTTATTTTCAACAATATGTGAAAGGTAGAATTCATTTCCATCTTTTACTAGTTTCTCAGCTTCCTGATATGTCATCAAAAGTAAGGGTTCATTATTGTACACAAACTGAAATTCTTTCTGAAAAGAAAACTCTTTAGCTCTATAGTCAATCTTAGCATGATAAACAAAAATCCAATCCATACCCAAAATAACACCAAACTCTACTAGAGGAAAAACAATAAGGTTTGCAGGTAGATTCTTTCTTCACACAAGGACAAGAAGGTTTTTATAATTTCTTTTTATCTCAACATTTCCTCCTAGTATTTTTACCATAATTTCATGATTAATATCTTGAGATGGAATTCCCAATTTACTAAAAAAAATCTCATAAATAAACGAATGTGTAGATCCTGAATCAAACAACACATTAACATAATCTGAATAAACAAACAGTGTACCTAATACTACTTCATTTGATGACCCCACATCTACTGAATTAGTTGCAAAGGATTTCACCACCCCTTTTTTCTTGTATTCTAACTTCTTTACCTTATTTGAGTTCTTCATTGGACACTCATTTTCATAATGAACCATTTCATTGCACTTAAAACATTTAACTGACTTTAAATCATATTTTTTCTTACCATTAACCTGGTCTTTTTCAGTGCAATTATGAGCCTTATGTCACATTTTACCACATTAGTAGCACTTACTAGAATTCAAAATACATTCCCCATAATGCTTTTTACCACAATTTTCACAAATTATAAACTTAAGCTTCTTACCATCAGACTTTTTTGAAGAGTTCTTCCCTTTAGTTTTCCACCTCGACCTCTTATTCTGTTTTTTTTTTTCAAAGAACACCTGATCATCAGAAAACTCCATTTCCACCTTCTCCACACATCAAATAAGTTTTTCATAACTTTTGAACTCATGAGAATCTAAAGCCCTTTGATACTTTGTCTTTAATACTGAGTAAAAATGGTTGATTTTACTATCAAGATCTTATATGAAATTTAGAGCATACCTTGACAGTCGAGTGAATTTTTCTTCATAAGCAGCCACTGAGTCATCCTCCTACCTCAATTCCAGGAATTGTTTTTCCATCCTAAGACAAATCACCTTAGAAAAATATTTCTCAAGAAACATACCTTTGAATTCATCCCAATAAAGAGAATCAATATCCTCATTATCCCTGATATTTTTCACTATTAACCACCACTGATCGACTTCACCTTCAAAACAGCAAACATCAAGACTAAAAATTTGATGTTCTGAACACCCCATGACATCAAAAATATTTTTCAGTGCTTTAATCCACCCTTCAGATAGCACAGGGTCAGATGATCCTCTAAGTGATGGAGGATGTTGCCTTATGAAATGCTCCACTACTAACACGTTCCTTTGTGGTTGATCTGGATGATCTCGTGCATGGATACCACCACCATTTATAGCCTGATTCAACTATTCCATTATTGTAACAAACTGCTCAATTCCGATTCTGACCATCTCAGGTTGCTGATTCGGAAGGTTGTCTTCCTCCTGATGTCATCCCATCATAGCTGCTCTGTTTCCACTATGGAAAACCATTCTATACATAGAAATATATTAGGCGAAGCAACATGGTAATCTGTAAATGCTATATCATTTCAATCTTACCATAAATTAATTTATGGACATTAATTTAACAATATTCTAACTTCTAAAGTTGTGTAAACCGACCTATGATACCAACTATAAGGACCCAATATTAAAACATTACATAATCTTGAATTAAATGGATAATTCACATTGAGTATCTTTTCAAGTTTAGAGTTTTAGAGAATTAGTCCATAACTATTACATTACATCTCAAAAATTACAAAGCATGCACTTTTACTCAGTTTCCATTTTTTCATAAAATAAAAACTCTTGAAAAAAAGAGTCATGTCTAGTTCCATGTTTTAGACAACATGACTTTTCATTGATCCCATCCTTGACCCTATTCATCTTTAATTCCTATGAATAACATTTCGAAAACTTGGTATGAGCATAAAAATATCAGTAAGGGTTATAAAAAAAGGAAAGGAATCATTAGTCCATTAATACATACAATTCAATGAAATCATACTTTTTAATCTTTAACATACCACACAAGATCATACTATTCATTAATAACAAATGGAAATCATAAATCATAAATATAACTTGTGGCATCCACAACATACTTACATTGTAGCTATCACATATACATAGGGAGTTACGTTTGGAATACCCATCACAGTATATTCCCTAAATCTCTTAGGAGAAACATTAACATTTACCTTTGTCATGTTACCCAATTCATTGGAGAGATATCTCGGGCTCACCCACCCTAGGTTTATCACAGAACCACCTGTATATGTAAACAATTCCCAAGAACCATAACATATTCATAACACATAAAACAAACATAAAGGAAAGATAACATTTCCACATTTATATCACAATATATAATTTAAATATATTGAAATAAAAAATCCATTATAAAAACCATTTTCAATACCAAAATACGTAAAAGAGTATATGGTATTTATTTTCCCTTTAAAAACATTATGGCTTGTTAAGTAAGTCATAGATCAAATAATACTCGTGGCGTCAGAAAAGGTCGTTGTCACCGCTTACATTAAAAAGAAACATTATTTTTTGTTGTTTAGTAAAACGAATCATAGAAAAAGATTCCATTTGAATGAAATGAAAATTAAAAGGTTTTTATACACCATATAAAATAAAGTCATGTATAAAACAAAATATGACTCAATGAAAGGAGATTGAGACGAAGTCCCTTACCTCGTGTTTGACTTGACCCGTTTGTTCTTTAATATCCTGAATAATAAACTAAAGTTAATTTATACTTTCTTAAGAACCTTTTTAAGTTTATTATTCATTTTATATCACTTATTACCATGTTATAAACATTATTTAATCATTTAAGTTAATAATGGTCATTTTGTCGATATTTGGTACTTGAGTCAAAAATGAACTTCTTATAATTACAAGTTGTTCATGTGGTCAAAATTACATTATATCCAGAATTATATTAATGATTTATATATAATATATATCATATATATCCAGTATATATATTTATTTATAATATTTTATAACATTTGGAGGTAAGAAATGAAATGCACCGTTCATGGAGACAGTAAGTCGTACGTACGCATGAACGCTACTTTTATTTCTATTTAGTATTTAATAGAATAAAAACTTAATGATAAATAGGTATATTATAATTATAGTATAATATTATATATAATTTCAGTAACTCTGTCCTTTATACGTTCCACGTATGTCATGAACGAGTCATATCACTTTGAGGGGGTGGTAGTCCGAACTTCCTCAAATGAAATTATCGTGTTTACCCATTATAGAAACCAAAAAGTTATGCTATAAATGAAATATACAGAAGAATAGAAACAATATAAATATAATATATATTACATATAAATATAGTTCCATCATAATGGCCACCATAAGAGGTGGTAGGAGAAGATTTAACAATCATCGTTTTGTGAGGCAATAGTTCGTCGTCCACAGAAATAGTATGTTCTTTACCCATTAGACGGAGGTTTGTGTAAGTTTAGTTCGAATGATTATCATAAAAACAACCTATTATATTGAGTATAATTTTTTGTTATAAAATAAAGGAATAAAAATAGTTTAGGGGTTTTGAGAAGTAAAATAAAAGAAAAGAACTTAAGAGTAAACGTTGCCTTTAAATCGGTTAACTTCCTTTGGTTTGTACCAAAAAGATTTCTTGAAGTGACTTATGCCTAAGGTGAGTCTTCTAGGTGAAATATAGGGATATTTAGAGCTTATTTGTGCAGATTTTGGATGATACAATGTGATTTAGAGGTGTGAGTAATGGGTTAGAGGTGAGGGCATTTTATAAGGGGGAGGAGGGGCTCTTTAGGAAAGTTTGAAAATGTTATTTTATTATATAATGATTTTCGGTTTATAAAGGTCCAAAACTCATTAAAGTCTAAGATAAGATTAGTATTGTTTTAAATAAAATCACCCAATAATAATTGGATAGGTTTTGGATATTGTTTTAATTTTTATAATCTTATTTATTTAAATCATTCATTAATGAGGTAAACACTGCATCATTATTGTTTCATAAATAATTTTGTTTATTTGATGTCTAAAAATTATAAAAAAAATAACATGATGTAGGAAATATTTTTATCTTTCAAATAAATATTTATAGTCTAAGAGATAACTTATATATCCCCATGTAATAATTGATTTACTAAAAGATATATGTTTATGTCATTTTTGTCATTACTTTAAATTAATTAATATAATGTGTCATTATCACTCTTAATTGGCTCCATGGGGTTCCAAAATCGACCTAAGGATTCCCATGGTCGGAAATTTATCAACAAATAGGATTAGGACACATGTTAGGGTAATTTAATATTATTATAATATTATTTTTTTACCCTTATTTACTAGATTTACCCTTTTACCATGGTAAATAAAATATTTACCGAAGTAAATATTCATAATGTCTAAAAATAAAAGTTACATATTTACAATATTTTTACCTCCTGATTCAAAATATGGAATATATTTTTCCAAATTCAAAACACATAAGTGACAGAAATTAATTTAAAATCAATTCTCGTTTTCAAAATAAAAAAATGTGTTTTTAAGAAATAATAACTATTAAAATATTGACACTTGTTTATGTTCAATTTCAAAGTGAAATTACTTAAAATGAAAAAATTGAATAAAATGGTAAAAATATAATCCAATTACACTTTAAAACTAATTAAAATAATATTCTAACTATATAAATAAATTAGATTAAAAGCAGTTTTGAATTAAAATGCTGTATTTTTCACTATTCATTAAAAATGAACATTATCAAAAAAATACCAAAATTTCATCCAAAGTAAATTTTTATGTCCCTATTATAAATAAGAATATTATTTTGTCAAATATAACATATAAAAGTGACAAAAACTAGATTTAAAAAGGGTTCGCTATCAAAAGGCGGTAAAACAACCTTTTAAAGAATATTAGAGTATTTATGCTTAAAATTAGATTTTTTCTTGTTTTAAGCCTCTAAAATTTATTTTATGAATGTAAAAACATTTAAGAAACATTATAATAATTTTTTACTTAGCTCTTTTCATTCCCTCCATTGAAATGGCTAGGTGTTAACTACCATTTAAAATAATAATATTATATTATTATTTTTCAGTATAACTCAACGTTCTGTGCAATGTAAGATTTCAAAGAAATCTGTTGTTGCATATAGAGTAATCCATTGAATATAGCTTCTCATTTAAAGTAAAATTAATATTTAATTCACAAATATTAATAAATATGAAAATGTATTATTCTTTATTTACCTGGGATGTTACACCCATTAGGGGAAGTAAATGAGACCTACTGAAGGTAACAGTCAATATGAGATTTATGGGAAATCAATAAGTCTATCCCAAGAATGAAATATAAATGTTTCATATTGAGGACTAGAAAATTATAGGTGAGCCCGATCTCCAATAAAGATAAGACACAAGATAGGCACCAGAGATCATGTTCTCTCTTCATTCTGAGGGGCATAGAAATATCCAGCATGTAATACATAAGCTCCATAGGAAGGTTTATAAAAACTACAACATGAGTTTATAAAAATGAATGAGATGAGATAATATCAAATAAATTAGTCACTAAATATGAATCTATAGTAATGATACCTCTCACTATCGCTAGACCCATATTAGCTTCCTCTAGAGACTCTTTCACTACATGAAGAAGCTTCATTTCATATGTCTATAAATTGTAACAGTTTGTGCCATCTTGGCTCGTTAATATGCTATTTTTGGTGGTTAGAGGTGTTAGGGGGAGGTTCTAGGAGTTTTCAAATGATGATTGAGGAGGTTTCATGGTGTTTGGAGGTGCAGTAGAGTTAATGTAGGAAATATATGTCGTGTATTTATTTTACACTACATGAAATGTCAGTTCACATCTTATGAAGTCAAATGGTTCATGGATTGGAAATCAGGTAGAGGGGGAACCCATGATATGGATTACACATTGTGTAAGTGTAATTCATGACATGTTATAAAAATTCCATGGTGAATAAATTTTCATAAAAATCTGGAAATTTTTGGAAACCTGAGGATTACACACTTTGTAGTGGTTACACAATGTGAAACTGATGGGTTTCCATATTTTAAATTTTTTTCATATGATATTTATCATTTGTTTTTTTATTATATCCATCTAATTTTGGATGAACCCTATTTTCCCTGAGGATTATTTTCATCCTTATTCTCCTCGCTTCAATCCATTGGTTCCGGTGGTTGTTGGTTGGTGATATGTAGTGAGCACTTTCCCTTTACATTTGTTTTTCTTTCATTATTCTATCAAGAATTCATTGAGGTAATTTTTCTTTGGTTTGGGAGGATTTTTGGGTTGTGTTTTGATGATCCTTTGACGCATCATAGTTTGATCCATGGTTTCTCATGTACGGTTGTGGTTTGTGGGTGTTTCTTCTTCACCCAGAGGTGCGCAGCAAGTTGGAAAAGCTTCTTTGAGGTAGGGAATCCCTCATTTATCTTTATTATGTATCATGAAAGAGGATTTTACTCTTGTTTATCTATGGTTTATGGTTAGATTAATCAAAGATAAAAAATTGGTTAATTGAAATTGAAGGGTTAAAAGAGAATGATTCACATGTTTTTACATCTTTGATGTTATTATGATATTATGACTGGACAAGCTTGATGACCCACTAACAATTATGGTCATTGGGGGATTTTTTACACCGGATGATATGTGTTGTGGTTGTTGTGTTTGTTTTTATTGTTTTGATATCACCCTAAAATGGAAATTAGATAATCACTTATATTTGGCTAATGAAATGGATGCCTAAGGATTATGGATTGTGTGATAATGCCCCTAAAATAAAGTGAAATGTGATAAAATCCCCTTTTTTAAATTTGTAAAATGATCTTGATGTGCTGTGATGTGTGGTCATGCTGAGGGGTAGAAATGTGTGGTTGAAAAGTGATGTGTAGTTGTTGTGTGGTTGGGGCATGTGGGTATGATGGGTGATGGTTGATGGTGGTCATTATTTTGGGGCAAAAAGGTGGTGGTTTGATGGTCGTGCTTTGGGGGAAATGAGGTGGTGGTTGTTTGGTTGTGCTTTTGGAGTGGTGATGCGGTGGTTGTTTGACCATGCTTTTGGGGTAGCGAGGCAGTGGTTGTTTGGTTGTGCTTTTGGGGTGGTGGAGTGGTGGTAGTGTGGCCATGATTTTGGGGTGGCGAGGTGATGGTGTGATGGAGATTTTGTGATGCTTGTGATGTGTTGTGTTGTTCTAGATGTCTAGGTAGTGATGGAATAAATAATAATTTAAAAATGATTAAAATGGTTGGGTTTTGATTTGGTTGATGGGATGGAAATGGTTAATGAGAAAATAAATGATGGTTTTTGTAGTTAGATATAGATTTTGATTAATAATGAAATGAATGGGTTGGATAATGGAATTGATTTGTGGTGTGGTGTGGCTTGGGGTTTTTGTGGTGTTATGCATTAAAGGTGGTAGTAAAAGTGGTGATGTTGTGAGTTGGATAGTGTTTAGTTGTGAACCCATAGTTTGGTCTTGTGTGTGGTTATATTTATATACTTTTATATTCCTTGTGATTTTTATACACACCTCACTCACGTTGAGAACTATGTGTCGACACCTGCATTGTCACATGGAGTGTTTTTTCCAACATCTTGATGATGAGGATGGATGGTTGGATACCTGTTCTTTCATGATATCTCTTCCAAGTGAGTAGATATGCACTGGCAGTGATGTTTGGAGGTTTTTTAGTGCACTAGGTGATGGACCATGTGTTTTTAGGTGATATTTTATGACCATGACGTGGGTCTATAGCCCAGGTGTTTTTGGGTGAGATTTGATAAATGTGTCATGGGGTTATGACCCAAGTGTTTTTGGTCGAGATGTGATGTGATCGTGTTGTGGGTAGATTATGGTGGGGATCATGCATGGTAGGAGGAGGGAATGAGGTTGATGTCATTCATGTTCATGATACCCTACTAATTTGGTTATGGAAGTGATTGTGATATGATGAACCAAGTGTATGTGGGCATGATGTGATGTGGCCATGATTTTAGGACAATATCTCAGGTGTATGTGGGAATTATGGGATGTTTCTGTGTTGTAGGGAGGCTTCATATGTTATTTAGAAGATATGGGATCACCTTAACATATGACTTTGGGGTGTGAGAGTGTAAAATCAGTGGGAAAGTGATGTGGGGTACCCTTTATCTAAATGATTCTTATTATGTTATTATACTTGGTTTATGTTATTTGGTGAGAATTCCATGGTGAGGTTGGGATGGTTAGTATACCTGTATAGGTTTACTGTTTTCTCATGGGTGAATTAGTATTATTCTTTCATATGTGTATGAGAAACTTTGTTTTTCCTAATGAGTATACTTTTATGATCACGCTACATATATAAACTTATTTTCAATTTTCCATAAGGACTACATGGATCATGTTGGACATTTCTAGCTCATATCTTTAGATAGTTGTTGTGTCACTACTTTAGCTTTTTGTTTGGGTATTTACTTTAGATAATTTTATCTATATAAATTTTATTTTTATATTCATGTGGGATGATTTTGGTTTCTTTTTATATTGTTTCAAAGAGTTTCTTGTGGACAATTCATCTTATCTCCCGATATTATATTATTATAGAGGGAAATACCTTCCATTTCATGATATTGTTATACCCTCAGTGCTAGTTGTCAACCTGGGGCCTACTGGAGGTTGGACTCGAGGTTCATTATCTCTCTCCCCTCATTTTAGTATCTTTTGTGGGAGAGGTTCATGATAGAGTGGTATCAGATTTGATGCTTGAGAGATAAGATGGATTTTGGAGTTAGGAACAGTGAGGGTTGCATGGGTTGGTATGGAAATAGTTCCAGTTAACCTTAGTGTGTGACATAGGATATGGAGGCTAGTTAGGAAAGAAGATTTTAAGGCCCCCCATGATCTAGTGCATGGACTCTAAGATTGTTGAACGACCAAGTGAGGTGGACCTATTTGTAGGGTAGATACCCAGAAGAGGTACATGCATCATGATGACTTGTCTTATTATTTTAATTGGGTTGTTTTGAGAAGGTTAAAATGGATAAAATCAATTAAAATGAATCTAATTAAAATTCCATACTACCTAGGCTTATAAATTTCTTTTTGATTTTTATATATAGATCATGTTTATTGTCTATGTTTGGCTTAGGTAGTTGAGGTTTAGTAGGTTGATCTAGTTTATCGCCAGATAGTTGATACAGTTGAAGAGGATGATCAGTAGAATAAAAAGTTGCACACTTTTCAGTGGAAGGACTTGGGTAAGTACGAGGGTAGTGTTTCATATGTGTGGATAGAGAGTTGGATAGAGGATCTCATGATCACTTTCAGTTTGATCCAAGCCCTAGTAGGATATCAGGTCCCTTTGTTTATTAGTCATATTCAGGGAGTTGTGCATCAATGGTGGATGTTGTATTTGGGTGAGCGGAAGGAGTCATATGTTTTATAGGTTGAATTTCCGAAATAGTTATAGGTAGAGTTCCTTTCATCAACCATGAAGGCAATAAAGATATGGGGTCTTCTTTATCTTCATTAGGGGGGTATGTTAGTGTGGTAGTTGGGAATCAAGTTCAATGAACTTCTCTATTTTTTCTTAGATCTTTTTCCAAATGAGGAGTCTCATGAAAGATGCCTTAAGGAGGAGCTTTATCCTTCCATATGATATAAAATTACTCCTTTTACGTTTCCAATATATCTATAAGTTCAAAAGAATGTGGAGGTGATCGATAAGATACACTCACGAGGAGGTTTTCCGTGAGAGGGGAATCGGTAGGTTTCATTGAGGAATAGAGTTTTTAGTGGTAGATCTCAAGCACCAGGACTTTCAAGGTTTTAACCAGTGGGGATTCAACCTCAGTAGTTTCCCTTTTATCCTTATGAGGCTAGTGGTTTATGTGCTTTTCCTAGATATATCAAGCTAGTGTGTTTTTGTTGTGGGGTTCATGTCCATCGTTAGAATCAGTACCCAATGGTTCCTCAAGCACGGTTTGGTGGAGGTGGACAGATTCATCACCAACTTCAGCAATAGTTATCAGTGAGGCCGTTTTAGTAGCAGGGGTAGCAGGCGTATTCTCCGCCAAGGGGATATTGAGCAGGTAGAGGATCATCTTAGGATGTTCCCCATGTTTAGTGACCTCAACCTGAGCATGGTCATAGTGGTGATTGTCAGTAGAGAGGTAGAGGAGCTAGGTGTGGTTAGTTATATGCAGTGGGGGTGGTAGTGCCAGAAGATCTAGAGATCATTAGATGTATGATCATTTTATAATCTAACTTTTTATGTTATTTGTTTAATTCAAGAGTTTCACACTCATTTGTTACACCCACTCTAGTTCATGCTCTAGGGCTATACATAGAGAGGATTTTTGTTCCCTTGGTGTTGACTATGCCAATTAGAGGATAGACTAGTTTGTTTGATGTGTGTCAAGGATTTATAATGATGATGGGACCACATCATTATTGTGGGGATCTATTCTTGTTGTAGATCTATCCATATGATATCATCCTAGGCATATATTGGTTGTATTTTTTATTTGTTTTTATCAACTACTTCTAGAAGAGAGTCATGTTCTTAGATGTGGATGACTAGCATGTGGTTTTCATTGGCAAGTGGGGTTGTTAAGTGGGAATTCAGTGTGTGGAGACCCTTTTTTCTTTGATGGTTAATTTTTTGGTAGAATTAGTGGACGTTGGGATAGAGGAAGTCCCTAGGGTCGTTGGGGAGTTTATGTATATTTTTTCAGAGGAGGTTGTGATGCTACCCCCTTAACGTGATATTAAGTTTGAGATAGACTTGAAGCCCAGTGATTCTCTGATTTTGGTGCATCCCTATTAGATGATTCCTTCTAAGTTGTGAGAGTTGAGGGTTCAAATAAATGATATGGTGGAGAAGGGTTTTATCTGGACAAGTTTGTCATCATGGGGTGCTCTAATGTTGTTCGCTAAGAAGGTGGATGATAGTTTGAGGTTGTGTATAGACTACAAGAGGTTGAATTGGGAAATATTCAAGAACCATTACCCTCTTACAAGGATATAAGATCTTTTTAAATAGATGATAGGGGTGATTTAGTTTTCTAAGATCGATCTATGGTCGGGATATCACCAATTGAGGCTGGTGGAGGGTGATATCCTGAAGACTGCCTTCAGATACAGGTATGGGAACTTTGAATTTTCGGTCATGTTGTTTGGTTTCATGAATGTATTAGTTTTGTTCATGGGGATCATGAACTCCATGTTCCATGAATTCCTGGACCAATTCATAGTCATGTTCATCGATGAAATATTTGTCTACTCGAAGTTATACGAGAGGCATGTCGATCATCTCAGAGATATATTACAGGTCCTTTGATACCTCTATATATATTTAAAGTTGCCCAAATGTAAGTTTTGTACATGATAGGTGCATTTCCTCGGGCATGTGGTGTCTCAGTAGGGTGGGGTAGTAGACTCGTTGAAATTTGAGGCAGTTTTTTCTTGGGAAGCTCCTAAGAATGTGGCATAGATTCACAGATTTCTTGGTCTTGTAGGCTATTATTAGAGGTTTGTATCTAATATATCTCGATTTTCATCCCCATTAATAGCATTGTCCAGGATGTACAAGGATTTTATGTGGACTGATCATCACCAAAAAATATTCGATTACCAAAAGGGGAAGTTGGTCAGTGCTCCGGTGCTTCAATTTCCATTGAAGGGGGGTGATGTTTGAGGTGTTTTGTGATTCTTTCCATCTAGGATTAGGATGTGTGTTGATGAAGTAGTGGAAATTGATCTCTTATGGGTCTATACAGTTATTTACTCATGAGATTAACTATGTCACCCATGATTTGGAGCTGGTAGGGGTTGTGTTAGCATGGAAGTTTTGGTGGTATTACCTCATTGGGGTGTTATTTATGGTCTTCAAATATCACAAGAGTTTGAGGTATATATTTTCCCAACATGATCTGAATTTTTGGTAGTGGAGGTGGATAGAGTTTCTTTAGGATTATGATTTTGATATCTCCTACACCTCAGGAAAAGGGAATGTTGTGGTCAACTCTTTGAGAAGGAATTTAGGGAAGGATGTTGTTCGTGGGTATGGGGATACTCAGAAAGAAATGGTAAAGTTGGAATCCTTTCACTTAGATGGATGATGGTAGAGGCTATTTTTTTAAATGACGTTGTAGTATTCTTTGATACGGTGGGTGGAGGAGTCTCAGTGGGGAGACTCTAAGGTAGTGTTGATGCATGATCTTGTTGACCATGGTGATGATCCCGAGGGATGGTCGGAGGATGGTTGGAACCAGATGTTGTTTCATGGGAGTTTGTTTGTTCCGATAGTGATACATGATGGATTATTTCATGAGTTTTATAGCTCAACGTTGGCGGTACACCCAAGGGTATCCAAAATGTATCATGGCTTGAGGATGTAGTTTTGGTGGCCCTAGATGAAATGGGAAGTGGCAAAGTTCGTGGAAAGTTGTTTGGTTTTCTAGCTGATAAATGTCGAACATCATGTTCCTGGTGGTTTTGTGTAGCCTTTGGATGCTCCCAAGTGTAAATGGGATGACATATCAATGAATTTTTCACAGGGTTACCCTGAGATCAAGGAGGTTGTGATGATATATGGGTGATCATGGATTGGTTGATGAAATTGGTTTACTTCTTAGCAATCAAGGATTCTGAATAAGTAGATTCCTTATCCAAGAGGTATGTGTATGATGTGGTGTGATTAAATGGAGTTATAAGGTCCATTATCTCGGATTGAGGTGCACATTTTTACCTTGTGAGTTTGGAGGGGATTATAGTATACTTTTGGTACTTAGTTTCACCTCAACACTGCTTTTCACCCTCAGAAATATGGGAAGACAGACTGGACCATCCAGATGTTAGAGGATATGTTGAGGGCATGCATATTGGACTTTGGTGAATCTTGTTCATGCCACTTTCCTTTATTCAAGTTTGTTTACAATAATAGTTATCACTTTTCCATTGGCATGGCTCCATTTGAGGGGTTGTATGGACGAAGGTTTCATTATCTATTGTGCTGGATGGAGGTTAAGGAGGTAGAAGTTGTTGGTTCTAATGTGGTGTAGAGCATGACGGAGAAGGTTAAACTTTTTCATGAGTTAATTAAAGTAGCATAGGATTGGAAGAGGTCTTATTCCGTGCATCCCCATTGATATCATTGACCAGGATGGATCAGGATTTTGTGGACAAATCATCACCAGAAAACATTCAATTACCCAAAGGGGAAGTTGGTCAGTGCTCCAGTGCTTTAGTTTTCATATGAGGGGTAATGTTTGAGGTGTTTTGTAATGTTTTCCATCTAGGATTGGGATGTGTGTTGATGCATCAGCGGAAATTGATCTCTTGTGGGTCTATGCAGTTACATCCTTGTGAGAGTAACTATGTCACCCGTGATCTGGATCTAGCAGGGGTTATGTTAGCACTGATGTTTTGGCAGTATTACCTCATAGGTGAGTGCTTTGTGGTCTTCACATATCATAAGAGTTTTAAGTATATATTTTCCCAGTATGATATGAATTTTTGGTAGTGGAGGTGGATAGATTTTCTTCAGGATTATGATTTTGAGATCTCTTACACCTTAGGAAAAGGGAATGTTGTGGTTGACTCTTTGAGAAGGAATTTAGGGAAGGATGTTGTTCGAGGGTATAGTGATGCTCGGAGAGCAATGGTGGAGTTGGAATCCTTTCACTTAGATGGATGATAATAGAGGATATTTTTTAGATTATGGTTTAGTATTCTTTGACATGGTAGGTGGAGGAGTCTCAGTGGGGAGACTCTGAGGTAGTGGTGATGCATTATCTTATTGATCATGGTGATTCTCTCGAGGGATGGTCAGAGGATGTTCAGAATCAGATGTTGTTTTGTGGGAATTTTTTTATTCCAATAGTGATACTTGATTGATTCTTTCATGAGTTTTATTTCTCAACTTTGGTGGTACACTCATAAGTATCCAAGATGTACCATGGCTTGAGGATGTAGTTTTGGTGGCCCTGGATGAAACAGGAATTGGCAGAGTTCATGGAGGGTATTTGGTTTTCCATTTGATAAAGGTCGAGCATCATATTCCTGGTGGTTTTTTGCAGCATTTGGATACTCTAAAGTGTAAATGGGATGACATCTCAATGGATTTTTTCATAGGGTTACCCCCAGATCAAGGAGGTTGTGATGTTATATGGGTGATCATGGATTGGTTAATGAAATTGGTCCACTTCTTATCAATCAAGGAGTCTAGAGTAGTATATGCTTTATCCAAGAGGTATGTGTATGAGGTGGTGTGATTACATGGAGTTATAAGGTCCATTGTCTTGGATTGGGATGCATATTTTTACCTCATGAGTTTGGAGGGGATTACAGTATACTTTTGATACTCAGTTTCACCTCAACACTGCTTTTCACCCTCAAAAAGATGGGAAGACAGAGTGGAGCATACATATGTTAGAGGATATGTTGCGGGCATGAATATTGGACTTTTGTGAATCATGGTCACTTTCCTTTGGTAAAGTTTTTTTACAATACTATTTATCATTCTTCCATTGGCACGGCTCCATTTGAGGGGTTGTACGGACGAAGGTGTCATTCTCCATTATGTTGGATGGAGGTTGGGGAGGTAGTAGTTATTGGTCCTAATGTGGTGTATATCATGATGAATAAGGTTCAACTTGTTCATGAGCAGATGAAAGTATCATAGGATTTTAAAAATTCTCATGCCATCGTAGGATGAGTTCCTTGGAGTTTGAGGTTAGGGACCACATGTTCTTAAAGGTTTCCCCTCAAAGTGGGTAGAGGAGGTTTTGAAGAGGGAGTAAGATTTATCTTAGGTATGTTGGGCCCTTTGAGGTGTTGGGGTGAGTTGGTGAGGTGGTGTATTGGTTGGTGTTTCCACCATGGATGGAGAGAATTCATGCCATAGTCCACATCTCTCAACTTCATCAGTATCTTCATGATGACTCTCATGTCATTTACTGGGTAGAGTTAGATATCGAGGATGATGCGATGTTCATGGAGCAACTAGTAGAGATCCAGGATCATCAAGATACGGTGTTGTGTGGATGGACCATTCCCTTGGTCTGTATATTGTGAAGGCATAGTGTCCTAGAGAATATTACTTGGGAGTGCAAGATGCAGATGCATGCCTAGTACCCAGAGTTGTTTTGAGTTTTGATTTACTTTGTTTTACTTTGTGATGTGATGTTTGGATCCTTTTGTTTTATGATATGTGTCATTTTCCTTGATGTGTGGTGTGTGATAAAGTTGTGACATATGAAAAGGGGAGACCTAATCCCTAATTGAGATTCATTATACTATGATGTGATTAAACCCATGCGATCAAGTTAGTACCACCCAGAGCAGATAGTATCTTGATATGGAGGATGGAATTTTATGATTCATATATTCAAGCTAGTGTGGGTTGTTAGTTGTGGGGGTTGTTGGTTTGGGATGTGTGGATGTTGGATGGTTGTAGTGATTTGGTTGTACAGTGATGAGGTTGTGAGAGATGTTTTGTATCCATTTGGTTTTCCATGTTTAGCTAGTGGTAGCATTTGAGGTATGATGAGATCCTTGAGAGGTATCTCGCAATGTGGTTGTTCAAACCCGTTTCATTCTAGGATTGATTTTGGATTCTCAAGGGCGATAATTGTTTAAGAGGTACCTGATTTAATGGTTTGTGCCTTCATGGACTGTTACTTTTCTAGTATTGGTGGTTGAAGGTGTTTAGAGGAGGTTCCATTAGTTTTCACAGGAGGCTTGAGGAAGTTCCATGGTGGTTGGAGGTGCAGTAGAGATTCTGCCAGAAATACACATCTTGTATTTATTTTACATGATGTGAAATTATGGTTCATGGATTTTGAAGACATCCAGTTCATTGGTTGTAATTGGGCAAAGGGGGCCCTTGAGATTAATTTCACATAATTTAAGTGTAATTCACAATTTTTAATACATAAAGGCTGAGGAAACTGAATTTTTGATGAAATGTAGAAATTTTTGGAAACTTGAGGATTACACATCGTTTAATTGTAACACAATGTGAAACCGATGGGTTTACAGCTTTTAAGTTCTTTTTTTGGACAATTTTTATCATTCAGTCATGGATTCTCTCCCTCTCATTCCAAACTAACCCTAGGCACCCCAAGGAGGATTTCCAACCCTCTTCTCCTCGCTTCCATCTGTTGGTTCTGGTGGTTGTTGGTTGGTGATCCTAGGTGAGTGCTTTCTCCTTTCCCCATGTTTTTCTTTCATTCTAATCTTGGGAATTCTATACATTGATGTTTCTTTGGTTTGGTAGGAGTTATGGGATATATTTTAAATATCCTTTGATGCAGTGTAGGTTGATCTATGGTTTCCCATGTGCAGTTGTGGTTTATGGGCGTTTTTTATTTTCCTAGTGGTGTGCAGTGAGTTGGAAAAGATTGTTTTAGGTAGGGAATCTCTTGTTTCTATTTATTATGTATCATGTGATAGGGGTTTTCTCTTGTTTATCTATGGATTATGGTTGTGCTGGATTAATCAAAGATAAAGAATTGGTTAATTAAAATTAAAGGGGTAAAAGGGAAATGATTTGCATGTTTTTATATCTTTGATATTATTATGATATTTTTATTATATGAGATTGAAGCCTCTTTAAAAATTATGGTCATTAGGGGCCTTTTTTTCATTGGATGATATGTGTTGTGACTGCCATTTTTGTTGTGATTGTTGTGATAAAACCCTAAAATGGAAATTGGATAACCACTTATATTTGTATAATGAAATGGACGCCCCAATGATTATGGATTCTATGATAACACCCCTAAAATAAAGTGAAATGTGATAAAATCCACTTTGTTAAATTTTTAAAATGATCTTGATGTTTTTGTGATGTGTGGTTGTGCTGAGGGGTGGCGAAGTGTGGTTGTGATGTGATGTGTGGTTGTTGTGTTGTTGGGGCATGTAGTTATGATGGTTGATGGTTGATGATGTTCATGTTTTTGGGGCGATGAGGTGGTGGTTTGATGTCCATGCTTTTGGGGTGGTGAGGCGGGGGTTGTTTGGCCATGCTTTTGGGGCAGCGATGAAGTGGTTGTTTGAGCATGCTTTTAGGGCGGTGAGGTTGTGGTTGTTTAGATGTACTTTTGAGGCAGTAAGGTGGTGGTTGTTTGGACACACTTTTGGGGAGATGAGGTGATTGTTTGATGCAGATATTGGGATGCTTGTGATGTGTGGTTGTGTTGTGCTAAATGTTCGAGTAGTGATGGAATAAATAATTGTTTAATAATGATTGAAATGATTGGGGTTTGGTTTTGTTAATGGGATGAAAATGGTTAATGATTAAATAAATGATGGGCTCTATGGTTAAATATGGATGATGCTTAATAATGAAATGAATGCGTTGGGTAATGGAATTAGTTGGTGGTGTGATGTGTATTTTGGTTTATGTGGTGTTATGCATTTAGAGGTGGCAACGAAAGTGATGATGTTGTGATTTGGTTAGTGTTTGGTTGTGGACCCATTATGTAATTACCTAGAATTTTATCAGTGGAAATTATCTTATTATAATTATTTCATATAGTATAAATCTCATACATAACATAGCTAACCCAATAAAAACTTTATTCTCATGAATTAATAATTAAATAAGTGGTATTTGTAGAAATTAAGGAACTTATACTAATGGAATAGTAACTTGGTTGTTGGAATAGTAATATGACCATTATGAATAGTAATCTAGTCATTAGAATAGTAACCTACCCTATTAAAGTATAAATAAAATTTATGTATCTTATAAATGAAAAAATGATATATTTATATCAAGGAATAAGTAAATAAATGTTTTAAAAATGATACATTAAGTGTTGGAATTTTTATGAAACGTAAATGTTTAATTACAATTTTATAATTAATATAATGATTTAAAAGAAAATTTCTTTTCATAAAATAGATTCATAAATTAATATTTTGTTGTCTTATGATTATAAGATAATTTTATGAGACCATAATTAATTTTTCAAAGTGTTATAAAATCAGTTATAATATTAAAATTGGTATTTTTCAAATAAATGATGATTTTAGTTAAAAATTAAATTTCTCATATTTAGAACATTATTTTCATAAAATGGATTCCATTTTTGAAATCTACATGTCGAAAAATGGTTAGGGGGAATTTTTGGTATTTTTCTAAAATAGTTGAATTTTTGTGAATAGTGAAATATGGTGATTTACGGTATTTAACATTTTAAGCCAAATACATGAATTTTTGAGTTGTGTCTGATGTAATCACCCATTAGTTTGAATTATCATGCACTTGATAGTGTACTTAGTCACAATAATCAACATTATTGATAGTCTTGTGCTAAAATAATAAACAAATGAATAAAATAATCAAAACACCCCTCTCCTCCCACTATAATACCACCCCTCACCACCTATTCTCCTCACACCTTATAAGATTTGGAGTTTTCTTATATTCTAACAAATTTCTCTCAAAAACCTCTTCTACACATCTTGTTCTTTCTTTTCTCACCAAAAGACCAAATCAAATTTCCTTAAGGAGGTTCTTAAGGAGACCACATACAAGAGATAAAATCCTCCACCTTTCTCTTTTAAATTCTTTCTTTCTTCTAACTCATCCTTTCCTCTACAAACCAAAGTTACATGATAAATACAGTATCATATATATACTATAATTTTATTATGTTAATATAATATTAATCATCAAATCCCTTCTCTCCTCTATTTACTCTAAAAATGAAAACATCGTCTGTGAGGTGTTGATTCACCGCCTTCACGGATGACGAGTTTTTGTTTTTCATTACCACCTTCATAGATGGTCATAAAACCATTATTATGGTTAAAAAATATTGAAACATGTATATTAAAAAAAATATGTTCTTTAACTAACATATATACATAATATTAAATAATAAAACAAAACTAGTTCGTGATGATCAAAAATTTACCAAAGTAAACTAACGTTTATCATTAAAATTTTATTTAATTAATTTTTCTCATATATGAAATAAAAATTACATATGAGACCATTTAAAATTATATAGGTTAATAAATATCATATAATTCCACTTCTAATTTTTTTTCTTCCATTTTAAAAGAACTCCCATAATTAAACTCAAGGGAACCGATCATAAAATCATGAAATAAACGCTCCCAGAACGATAAAATTAAACAATATAACTCATAAAATGACCATAAATAAACTTAATAAAATTATAATAAATAATATATATATATAATAGGTTATTAATTAATTAATTTATGGATTTAATTTTATTATCTATGATATTAAGTGCAAGTGAAGAACACATTCGCACATAAGGTAAGGGATTCTCTCTAAACCCCCATTTTTCCTTTGGGTTACGCTTTCTCTCTATTTACTCCAATGTAATTATTAATTATTCTTATTTAATCCTCCTAAATTATATTTTTATGTTCCAAAAATATGTACCTATCTCAATTCTTCTTTCATTTATGGGGAAATACATGTTTTATAAGGTTTCCTTTTCAATTCCTCCCAATAAGAAAGCCCGATTAAAGGGAACTTCCCAATTTCATACCCATTTTAAAATATGATCCATAATCTATTTTAAGCCACCAATATTTTTCTAAAATTTTTATTTTTAACATTAAAACTATATTTTTTCATTTCTGGTTTTATTCAAACAATTATACCTTTGTCTGCTTTAAAAACGCTTTTATATTTTCCCTTAAATCGCACCGAAGTAGCTCATTTCTAAGGTTTCTTAAACACTATTTTTACATGTTTTCACTTAAATTGGAAATAATTTATCATGATATATGCCTATTTCTTCTTATTTATGTTCAAGTATTATTTAAATCCATTCTTTCAAGGATACCTTTATGATACGCCCATTTGTTATGCCTTATGACATGATTATGATACCCATTTCATTCCACGGGTGACCCTTATGTTTACTCCTTATGTTTGATTCTTCATGTGGAACACATATGCATGAACATGTTATGATGGTTTCACCCAAATAAATATTCAATGCACTGGGTAATGTTTAGTCTCATGAGACGTCATGTTGGGATATAGAGTAACCCTAATTCCTTTATGGGACTTTGTCTGCCATGTGATATAGTCTTGGTAGTTAGCATTGAATCATGTTTATTTCATGTTGTATATTGCTGACACATTCCTATGATTCCATTATTACATGATCCCATGTTTTACATGTTATGATTCCATATTTTTATTCATGTTCCATTAATTTTTATGTCATCATGTTATGCCTTATAACCCATGTGTTATGCTTTATTCCTATGTTTATTCTCTTACTAGGATTTTAAACTCATCCCTTTTTTCATGTATTACCTAGGTTATCCTATGAATATGTAATATATCAAAGGAATTTAGGATATCATTATGGTTTTTAAATAAAATATGTCTTTATTTTGGTTTCAGGTCATCTAATTATGTACCTAATCTTCCAAATACACTTGACTTTGTGATCCTTGGTTTATATTTTATGGTTAATTATGATTAAAATCATGTAATAATATGTGTAAAAGGATAGGGTCACTATAGTAGGTATCAGAGGATGACCTAGTTATTTTTGGAAATTAGGATTAGAGCACTTTAGTATGAACCCTAGGGATAATTCTATCACCATGGATAACCTATATTGAAACATAGAAAATCACATGTTTGGATATAATTTTTATTTATAAGTTTATCCTTCTATGTTAAAATTTCCTTTTTATATGCATATTCAAGACCCCAAAATTATACTTTCTTTTTCGTATTTAATGTCCATAAATAGTAGAAGTTATGCCAACAATCAATATGATAGGCAATGTGATGATTTCCCCCAATGAAATTCCAAATAAAATGGGAAAGGGAGCTCAAAAATTCGTGACAGTACTAGAACAACTAACTCAAGTTATGAATAATAAGTTGAATCAAGTGGAACACCCTCCTTTTGTAATTTCCCGGTTCTAGGTGTCTCCCAAAGGTTCCCCGAACTCGATTGGTCACATAACCTCAAGCGCATTTCCCCAAATGCCAGAGGCTGCCTACTAGTAGTGAGGGTCACGGTGTGATAATGGGGAAACTATGCCCTCATTGGAAACGTATACACAGCAGAAAGAAAATAATAAACAATAGTGGAAGTAGTAATACCATACAACAAAGTAAACAGTGGAAGACTAATAATAATATAACAACTGGAGCATATAAAATGATGCATGTCACATGTGTCTAGGAAAGCATCCAAACATGTCACAATGTAGTAAATACAATACTTAAACCAAAGTATAGAAAAATAGTAAACTCCAATAGCATCACAAGCCTCAGCTTGGTCTCATGATCTCCAAATTCAACAGCAATCAAGTACCTGATGAAGAAGGGTGTTTCCCTTATCTATACCTGCAACCATATAATCTGTTTGGGTCCAAAAGCATGACCTAAATAGGGTCTGAGACGAATCCCAGTAGGAAACCACCAAAAGATCTGCACCTAACTGTCATTGAATATATATAGAAGGTAATATGCTGAAATAAAACAATAAACTAGGAAGTACTCAAAATTAAACAATCCTACAATTTCCAATTACATTCATTTACTTTTATTATTCATACTTTGAATCATGTAAACCTTGGGATCTAGCCTAATCTATATATCCCCTGTGTAATAGTTACAACAGATGTCTTAGAAGACCATCTAAACAAATATGTAGGACCAAATCCAAGCTTGTGCTTTGTCTTGGCAGACTCACCACAATCATTCATAAACAACCCTCTGAGAAATCTCTCACAATCTAACCCCTTTGGTTTAACATAGTACTAATAATTTATAAATGGCCACCTAGGAAGATCTCACGGTCAATACCCCTAGGCCGACATGGCATCAATAACTTATAAATGACCTCCTGGGTAGCTATCATGGTCAATACTCCTGGGCAAAAGTCTTTACTAAGGCTCTCACAGTCCTATGTAATAAAAATGGAAACCCCCATAGTTTTCCTAGTCTAAGGATCTCATGGTCCATTGGAAAAATAGCGTGCATATCATAATAAGGCAGCACATGTAATCTATAACTACTACATGGCTAACATTCACAATCATAACACATGAAATTCATATAATCAAATCCAATTCCATATTAAACAACTCAATTCATGGAAAAAATATATGCCTCATAGGCAACCTAGGCCAAACGGCCATAAATAGTCAAACTAGGGAAACACACCCATGGGTTGTCCTATAAATAAGGCATATAACCTTACACATATACAACAACCCTTTTCAATAAAATAAACCATAGAAGGTAAATAATAGGTTTAATTTCCCAATCAAGCAATACCCCAAACGTGGGTATGCAACACTTTTAGCATATATAATCCAAATACAAACAAGAAAAGTCACAAACCACATACCTTGATGTCATACGATCAACACTCTTGAATTTCAGCCCTTGAATTGGCTTAAAATGATGTAGATATACAAAAAGGTGAAAATTGTTCAACCTTGAAATAATCACGAGAGAGAAGGGATCAGGAAGAGAGGATCTGGGAGAATTGATAACTCATCGGTGGGATTTCAATGCACCTAATGACATCTCAATCAGATCTCGAACAGAGAATTGGTAGGGGTTCAAAGTTTGTGGTTGTCTCGTCACTCTCCTGTATAAAACACGGGAAGAAGAAGACGATTCTGGATGTGATATGTGACCCCACACCAATATATCAAATAAAAAGAAAAGTACATGGTGTGTTCATTTAATGTACACACCGTGTATTAGCCTTAACCATCCCCACTTTAGGTGGTCTACCAGGTCACCTACACATCCATGTACTCAGCCGTTACACAACTAGTACGTGGTTTTATGCGGTACCCGGGTATACGACGTGTACTTAGAAAATTCTCATTTCTTCCTTTTTCCTCAAAAAAAACCTGAATTCAAGATCCCTGCATAAAATGAAGATTCGGGTTCTTACACTTTCTCTTGATAAAGATCAAGTTTCAGTCAAATCCTTTATATGAAAAAGGCCTCTTATCTTTAGTGGATCTTCTGATCACCTTAAGAAAATATTTTTCAATAAATATTTTCCCCAAACTCTTCATCTTAAGATGGAGAGGGGGTTCCTTAGACTGAAGCAAAAGGAATATGAGTCTATCAAGTTGTAAGAGGTGAATTTTACAAGGCTTTTATGATATTCTTCTGGCTTTTTCATGAACATGGAAAGCAAGGTAGATCACTTCTTTAACAGACTAAAGTTGAGTATACGAAAATCATTGGATATTTGGGACTTTGACATCTATGAGTAGATTGTCTAATATTCCCTTAAGGTTGAAATAAAGATCAAAGACTCTTAGTGGTCTTATGGTCTTGGAGATAAAAAAGTAGGAAATAGAGTTTAATATGGTAGGACCAATAGATAAATCCCATGATGGGAAGAAAACCAAACATCCCACGTGTTAAAAGTGTGGGAAGAAGCATTCTGGGAACTTTCTGAAGGGAACCAAGAGATGCTTAAAATGTGGAAGATAGGGGCATCAAGCTAATTATTTCCAAAGTGATATGAAGAAGCTCACAAATTTGGAATAATAAAGGAAGGTTCAAATCAAAACACGCCCTGTAGTGCAGTGTTTTAACTCCAAGGAACATGAAAATTATGCAATCCAATTCCCTAATCCAAGGGTTGTTGGAGGAAATCAGCAACAACAACCTCCAAGACAACATAGAAGGGAATATTTTATCACTACTACTAATGTGGAGCTCTAAAATGATGTGGTGATAGGTATGTTGGTTATTCATTCAAGAATTGAAAATTTACTATTTGATTCTAGTTCTATGCATTCTTTTATATATTTCAAGTTTAGTAGAACTATTTAAACACCACCTCAAAATATGGAGGTTGAGTTATCTATGAGAATATAAAATGGGGAAATTATTGAATACAAAGTATATAAATCCTCCCCAGTTAATTTTTGTGGACTGAACCTCCCAGAAAATCTTGTCTTACTTCCTTTGGTGAAGTTTGGTGCTATATTGGGTATTGATTGGCTATCTTTATACAAATACAACATCAACTGTTAGTAAAGGGAGATCACTCTTCAAATCCTTAGGAATCCTAAAATTATATATAAGTGTAAGGATAAGGATTAATCTCCTTTAGAATCATTGTCTCAAGTGTGGATTTTATTTCCATATGAGTGAGCATATCTTGCTTAAATGATTGAGACAAAGGAGAGAAGCATGCACGAAGACATGCCCATTGTGAGGTACTACACTGATGTGTTCCCCAAAGAATTTTATGGTATTAATCCTGACCTATAGTTTGATTTATCAATTGAACTTATTCCTAGATATCTACCTATATCAAAGACTCCTTATAGAATGGCCATCATTGAGTTGGAAGAACTCAAGAAGCAGTTACAAGAGAATCTAGACAAGGGTTTCACTTGCCCGAGTGCTTCACCATGGAGTGCTCTAGTCCTTTTTTTCAATAAGAAAGATGGATCAATGCGCCTATGAATTGATTATCATGAGCTCAACAAAATAAAAATTAAGCACAAGTATCCCATGTTGTAGATATATGACTTGTTTGATCATCTACATGGGGCCAAGTATTTTTTTTAAGGTGGACCTTCAGTTGGGATATCGCCAATTAAAGGTGGAGAAGGAATATATTCCCAAGACTAACATTTGAATGAGGTATAGACACTATTAGTTTATATTTATTCTTTTTGGACTCACTAATGCTCCAGCGATTTTCATGGACTAAATGAATAGAGTCTTTAGAGATTACCTTGAAAAATATGTCGTAGTATATAGATGATATTATAATATACTCCAAGATCAAGGAGGAACACGATGAGCATTTGAATATTGTGCTAAATAATTTGTGAAAGGATAAACTATATTCAAAGTATAGTAAATGTGAGTTCTGAATGGAGGAAGTATCGTTCTTAGGGAATGTTATCACCAGAAAAGAAATTTATGTGGACCCTTCTAAAATAAATGCAATTGAAGAGTGACCTAGGCCAGCATCTATAATGAAGATATGTAGTTTCCTTGGTCTAGCTGAGTATTATTGACAATTTTTGAAGAACTTTCATGATTTTTAAACCCATTAACCAAGATGACTCGAAAGGGAGTAAAGTTTTTCTCGACCAGTGAATGTGAAGACCGCTTCAAAGAGTTGAAAAAGAGGCTTATCACTACACTAGTACTCACACTTCTGACAAGTGGGGTACTCTTTGTGGTATAAGTTGATGCTTAAAAGAATTTATTAGGTTGTGTACTGATGAAAAATGATAAATTTATAGCCTACAACACAAGATAGTTGAAATTTCATGAGAAAAATTATCTCATGCATGATCTGAAGTTGGCGACTGTTATCTTCACATTAAAAATCCAGTAGCATTATCTTTATGTGGAAAAGTATGAGATATATACTGGTCATAAGAGCCTCAAATATATATCCACGCAGAAGGAGCTTAATAGACACTAATGAATATGGTTATAGCTCATCAAGGATTATGATTGTTCAATACACTACCATCTTGGTAAAGCAAATAAAGTGGAGGATGCTCTAAGTAGAAAGGATCCTATAAATTTTTCAATGATGATAATTGATAATGATCCAATGTTCTTAGACTTGAAAAGGAAGGGAATGATAATAATCAAGGAAGGAACATCATCAATCCTTTCTCAAATGATTTCTTAATCATCCTTTATAGAGAAAATAAAGGATGATCAAAGAGATGATGTGTAAATTCAGAAGAAGGTGGAAGCTATTATAAAAGATAAATCCTCAGAGTTAAGAATTGATGATGAGGGGGTTGTAAGATTTGGGTCATGACTACGTGAAACATCCAATACAGAGATAAAGAAAGATCTTTTGAATGACACGCATAACTCAACCTTCTCTATTCACCCAGGGAGTATAAAGATGTATTGAGATCTCCGAGAACACTATTATTTGTAAAATATGGAGAAGGAGATCATTGAATATATATCAAAGTGCCCGGTATGTTAGCAAGTGAAGTTTGAAAGGAAAAAAGTCTAAGGGGATGATGTAAACATTACCCATACCAACATGGAAATGGGAAAACATCATCATGGACTTTTTCACTGGACTTCCAAAGACATCTAGAGGAAATAATTCTATATGGGTCATTTTGGATCATCTTATAAAGATATCTCACTTTATCTCTATTCGAGAGGACTCATCACTTGATCAAATTGCATGGATATACATCAAATAAGTAGTGAGGATGCATAGAGTACCATCATCGATTGTATCTGATCGAGATCTAAGATTTACCTCCAAGTACTGGAAAAGTTTACAACATGCTCTAAACACTAAGTTGAACTTTCATACGGCCTATCATCCTCAATCTGATAGCTAATCTGAGTGGAATATTCAGACCCTAGAAGACATGTTGAGAGCATGTTCTCTGGACTTCAATAGAGGATGATACCAACATCTAACTATAGTCAAGTTATCTTATAATAACAGTTTCCACTGGAGCATCCAAATGGCTTCATATGAATCCCTTTATGGGAAAAGATATAGAAAATCAGCATGCGAGGATAAAATCGGTGAACGTAACTGCTAGTACCTGGAATGGTTGAAGAAATAGTGAAAAGGGTGAGAACCATTCAGCAGAACATTAAGGTAGCCCAAAGTCGATAGAAGAACTATGCATATAATCATCGATCAGACTTAGAGTTTGAGGTTGGTGACATGGTATTCCTCTATATATCCCCATGGAAGAGAGTCATTAGATTTGGGAAGAAAGGAAAGCTAAGTCTCAGGTACATTATCCCCTTCGAGATTCTTGATCATATTGAAGTGTGGCCTATCGAACAACACTTCCACCAACCATATCTCAAGTATATGATGTATTCCATGTATCCCTCTTTAGGAAGTACATACCAGAACCCTCACATGTAATAAATTTAAAGGTGGTATAATTGGAAAATAATCACTCTTATGAGGAGCATCTGGTGAAGATCTTGGACCATAGAGATAAATTTTTATGCAACAAGACTACTCACCTTTTCAAAGTATTATGGTAGAACCATAAGTATGAAGTAGCAACATGGGAACCAGAGGAAGCGATGAAGGAGAAGTGCCCTCACCTGTTTTCACCTTAGTATGTAAAATGAAATTTTAAGGATGAAATTTCATAAGAGGGGAAGAATGTAACAACCTAGAATTTTATCAATAGAAATTCCCTTCTTATAATTATGACATATAGTATAAATCTCATACATCACATAGAGAACCCAATAAAAAATTATTATAATAAATTAATAATTAAATAAGTTCTATATAAATAAATAAAGGAACCTATACCAATGAAATAGTAACTTGACAATTGGAATAGCAATGTGACTATTAGGAATAGTAATCTGACCGTTAGAATGGTAAACTCCCCTATAAAAGTATAAATAAAATATAGGTATCTTATAAATGAAAACATGATATATTTATATCAAGAAATAAGCAAATAAATGTTTTAAAAATAATAAATTAAGTGTAAGAATTTTTTGTGCAACATAAATGTTTATTTATAATTTTATAATAAATACAATGATTTAAAGAAAATTTATTTTCATAAAATAGATTAATAAATTAATATTTTTTTGTCTTATGATTATAAAATAATTTTATGAGACCTTAATTAATTTTTCAAAGTGTCATGAAATCGGTTATAATATTAAAATTGGTATTTTTTTAATAAATGATGATTTTAATTAAAAATTAAATTTCTCATATTTAGAATATTATTTTCATAAAATGGATTCTATTTTTGAAATATAAACATCAAAAAATGGTTCAGGTGTATTTTTAATATTTTTCTTAAATAGTTGAATTTTTGGTAAATAGTGAAATACGGTAATTTACAGTATTTAACATTTTACTCCAAATATATGAATTTTTCAGTCATGGATGATGTAAGAACTCATTAGTTCAAAATAACTTGCACTATTTATTGTACTTAGTCACAATAATCAACACTATTGATAGTCTTGAGCTAAAATAATAAACAAATGAATAAAATAATCAAAAACACCCCTCTCCTCCCATTATAAATACCACTCATCACCACCACTTCTTCTCGCACTTACTAATATTTGTAGATTTCCTATATTATAACCAATTACTCTTAAAACCCGTTACCCTAAGTGTTTTTCTTTCTGGTATCACCAAAAGACCAAACTCAAGTTCCTTAAGGAAGTTCTCAAGGAGATGACACACACGAGGTAAAATCATCCACCTTTCTCTTTTAAATTCTTTCTTTCTTCCACCTCATACTTTTCTATATAAAAAAAAGTTACATGATAAATCTAGTATAATGTATATAATATAATTTTATTATTTTAATGGAATATAAATCATCAAATCCCTTATTTCCTCCTTTTATTATAAAAATGAAAACATAGTCTATGAGGTGTCGATCCACTGCCTTCGTGGATGACGAGTTTTCATTTTCCATTACCGCCTTCATGGCTGGTAATAAAACCATTATTATGATTCAAATAGATTGAAACATGCATATTATAAAATTTTTTAATATTTTTTAATTAATATATATATATAATATTAAATAATAAAATAAAACTAGTTCGTGGTGATCGAAAATTCACCAAAATAAACTAACATTCATCATTAACATTTTATCTAATGAATAATTCTCATATTTGAAAAAAAATGATATATGGAACCATTTAAAATTATGTAAGTGCACCAATATCATATAATTACACTTCTAAAGTTTTTCTTCCATTTGATAAGGACTCTTATAATTAAACTCAAGGGAACCAATCATAAAATCATGAAACAAACACTCCCAGAATGATAGAATTAAACAATACAACTCATCAAAATGACCATAAATGAAATTAATAAAATTATAATAAATAAATATGTGTATAATATGTTATAAAATAATTAATTAATGGATCTAATTTGTTTATCCAAGATATTAAGTGCAAGTGCGGAACACATTTGGACATATGGTAAGAGATTATCTTTGAACCCCCATTTTTCCTCCGGGTTACGATTTATCTATCTTTAATTCAATTTAATTATTAATTATTATTATATAATCCTTATAAATTATGTTTTTATGTTCCAAACATATGTACCTATCTTAATTATTCTTTCTTTTATGGTAAAATGCATTTTTTATAAGGTCCCTTTTTCAATTCCTCCTTATAAGCAAGTCCAATTAAAGGGAACTTCCCAATTTCTTACCCATTTTCAATAACAATCAATAATATATTTCAAGACACCAATATATTTCTAAAACCAATATTTTTATCTTGAAAAACCATCTTTTTTTTTGTTTTATGAAAACAATTATGTCTTGGTCTGCTTTAAGACACTTTTATATTTCCACTTAAACTGCACCAAAGTGGCTCATTTCTAAAGTTTATTAAATAGTATTTTTACATGTTTTCACTTTAGTTGGACATAATTTATCATGATCTATTCATATTTTCCATTAAAAATGTCTAAATATGATTTAAACCCATTCTTTTATGGACGCATGTATGATACGTCCATTTGTTGTGCATTATGACACGATTATGATACTCATTTCTTTACACAGGTGACCCTTATGTTTATTCCTTATGTTCAATTCTTTATGTGGAACACATATGCATGAACATGCTATTATGGTTACACCTAGATATCACTCCAATGCATTGGGTAATGTTTAGTCTCATGATACGTCATGTTGGGATAGGGAGTAACCCTATTTCCTTTATAGAACTTTGTCCACCATGTGATATAGTCTTGGAAGTTAGTATTGAATCATGTTTATGTCATGTTGTATGTTGCTGCCACATTCCTATGATGTAATGATTACATGATCCCATGTTCTACATGTTATGATTCCATATGTTTATTCATGTTCCATGCCTTTTTATGTCATCATGTTATGACTTATAACTCACATGTTATGATTTATTCCTATGTTTATTCCCTTACTAGGATTTTCAACTCATCTCTTTGTTCATGTATTCCCTAGGTTATCCTATGTAGATGTAAGAGCTCAAATTAATTTAAGAGATCATTATGGAGTTTAAATAAAAGATTTATTTATTTTGGTTTCATGCTTTCTAATTATGTACCTAATCTTCTAAAGACACTAGACTTTATGATCCTTGGTTTTTATTTAATGGTTAATTATGCTTAAAATCATGTAATAATATGTGTAAGGCTAGGCTCTCTATACATAGGTTGAGATTGTGTGTGGATATATGTATATACTTGTATATTACTTTTGATTTTTATATGCACCCCACCCATGTCGATCACCATGTGTCGACACCCGCATACTCACATGGGGGGTGTTTTTTCCAGTATCCCAATGATAAGGAAGGGTATATGGTTACCCACTCTTTCTCACTCTCTCTTATAGGTGAGTAGATATTCATAGGCTACGATGGTTGGAGATCTGTTAGTGCACTAGGTTATGTCTTATATTTTTTCAGGTGATATGTGATTATTGTAATGTGGGGCGGTGGCCTAGGGGTTTTCAAGTGAGATGTGATGATCGTGTCATGGGGTAGTGTTACAGATGTTTTCTAGTGATATGTAATGTCATTTTGCTCTGTACTGGCTTATGGTGGGGTTCGTTCATGGTAGGAGGAGGAAACTATGTTTATTTCCTTAATTTTCATGATACCCTACTACTCTAGTTATGGAAGTGGTTGTGATGTGATGGCTCGGGTGTCTACGAGTGTGATGTGATGTGATTGTGCCTGTGGGATGGTGCCCCAGGTGTCTGCAGGCATGATGTGATGTGACCATGCCATGGGGTGGTGGTATATGTTATTCAGAAGATATGGGAGTTCCAGGACGTATGAAGTTGGGTTGTGAGAGTAGAAAATCAGTGGGAAAGTGGTGTGGGGTACCCTTTATTGATATGCTTCTTATTATGTTATTATATTTGGTTTTCATTATTTGGTGAGTGTGACTTGGTGGTTTTAGGGTGGTTAGTATACCTTTATAGGTGTTGTTTGGCTCTAATATTCACTAAGGGTGCATTAGTATGATTCTTTCACATGTGCACAAGAGACTTTGGTTTTCCTACGGAGTATTCTTGTATGCTCACCCTATATATATAAATTTATTTTTAGGTTTCTATAAGAACTACATGTATCATGTTGGACAAAAATATATCAGATATTTGTATAGTTTTCGTGTCGCTGCTTTAGCTTTACTTTTGGGTATTTACTTTGGATATTTTTATCTATATCAGTTTTATTTATACATGTATGTGCAATGGTTTTGGTTTATTTTTTTATCATTTCATGGAGTTGCTTGTGAATTATTCATCTTATCTCTCAATATTATATTATTATAAAGTTTAATGCCTCTCATTTCATGATATTTTTATACCCTCAGTGCTAGCCTCCAACTCAAGTCCTACCAGAGGTGGGGCCCAGGGGTCATTATATATCTCCCCTCATTGGCGTATCTTTGGCAGGAGGGGGTCGTGACATGGATGGAACCCCTTGGTTATTAAATAATCTAATTATGACATAGTACTTTTAGGTTCCTATGAGCTTGTTCCACTGTGTGGGGTAGAAAAGATATGGTCGAACTTCTGTAGGTGGCCTAGTCAACCGCATGAACCACAAATTTTTGGTGCCTCAGGACAACTCATTTCAAATGCCTAACCTTTCCACACTATAAGAAATTCAATGGAACTCTACCAGACACTATAGAAGTTATTGATGATACCTGTTGTTGAGATCCTCCACAAGACTCATCACACTTCCTATTTCCTTTAAAGGAACTAATAGAACTACCATTAGGAGTAAGAGGAACTCCTGTCAACCCTGACTTACCAACCATGTCAAACTCAGCCATCAATGATCCATCTAGCATGTTAGCATGATATGTGAGATTCAACATGAAAAAATTGAGATCATATATTAGGTCTAAGACCCATCACGAACCTCCATGCCTTCAGTTTATCATTTTTCACCACCTTAGGAGAAAACTGAACAAGTTCAATAAAACAGTTTGCATACTGATTCGCGGTCTTATCACAGTATTAGAGGTTGATAAACTCCATAGAATTTTTCAAAACTATATAATATATATATAATTGTTCTATAATGAGTTATCTAAAGTATTCCCACTCTAAACTATCATGTTTCTTCATTGTAACCATCAAATCCCACCACCTCCTTCCAGGCCCTTCAAGATTAAAGGTAGCACACTCAAACTTATAACTTATGGAATTTCTAATAACTCAAAATGTAGCTTAATCCTTTTCAAACAATCCTACAAATCTTGAGGATTATTCAATCCTTGTAAATCTAGTGGCTTATGGAAAAGAAACTCCCGAGCACGATCTCTAGATCCATCCCTTTGTGGTTCCACTACCAAAGCCTAAACGAGAATGGGAGCAAGTACTTATCCCAGAGCTTAGACAACACACACCACTATCTCAATGAGTTTCTGGTCAATTCTAGGATTCACATGTCATGGTTCATCAGTATCACCCTCCATAGGTTTTTTTCAAATGTATTCTTAGGGGCATGGTACTACACAATATCAACATACAATGTGACAACATCAGTAAGGATACTCAGGTCATTAACTCAATTAAGAGATACAAGAATATCAATTCCATCAAATAGAATTCAACTTTTTGGGATTTCAAAATGATCATGTAAAATTGGTAAAGGACTAGAATCGGATCAATCTATTCCTCAAGGACACTTTTCTTAAAAATTAATGGTGAATTAAGTCCCTCTATGGTGAGAGATTTCCAGGCACTCACTCGCAACTACCCCATGAGTCCCAACAATCCTTCCTCTTATCTACCAATAAATCCCAAAACTTTATACCTACGTCAAGGAAATATGAAAAACCTTTGATACCCTTTTTTCATGAATCCTAATCCCCATAGGTTGGTGACTAGTACCAGACATTATAGTAAACATAAAAGGGAATTGTTTTTCCACAAGAACAAACCATTGATATATAAAAGTGAAATATGAAATAATAAATAGATGGTATGTAAATAATCCTCAAGGAGAAAAGTACCACAAGTGGATAAATAAACATCCCAAATTCATACATCATTCAAAAGACAACATAGTATCAATCAAGATAAATTCTCACAATCCCCATGTAATAAGTGGACCATAACTCTACTGATCATCATAATCACTCCAGGGTCCCATGAATCAAACACACCTACCACCTCCAAGTGGCACTTTCTCTTTTCCTGGATCCGGAATAACATAATCTAAAAATGCCTAAAGGAAAAGGTAGGGTGTGATCTAAACAGCCCATTAGTATCTCAACAAGTGTTCCATAAGTAATTCCAATATAACTAAACCATTTTATGCTTCAATTTAAGCAAATAAAATGCAGGAAAAATTATTTCACATTTATCAGTTAAAAAATGATTTCAAATCAAGTAAATGGTAGATATATATAAAAATAGGCTTAAATGAATATTTTCATAAATCAAGGACATGAATAAAATAGTTCTATAATCATTGGCATGCAATAATCAAATCAAAACCAAGAAACATGTTCATAAACTCTGAAATTAGTAAGTTCTAGGATATAGGATCCTTACACTTCTCAGTTAATCATCATGGGTCAATGTGTGTGCAAAAATACCTAGGCTTGGGTCATTGGGATAGAATCAATCAACACCCCATCAAGAGTAAATCATGTTGAACAAGGTTTAGTTAGAGTTTTCATCATCAATATTTTTTATGGAATTAGATTCTTGGCGTGCTTGTCCTAATCACCCACTAACTATCGAGGCTCACATGTGATTCAATCAATTAATAATGGTAAAATCATTCATTTAAATTCAATTAATCATTCATATTTAAACATTCCATTTCAATTATAAAACTAAAATAGTGGTTTTTATCAAGTTCAAGCCTTTCAAAAACCATATTTCATTTTAATCATTTTTTTCTCAAGAATCAACATCAAATAATTTCAATACATCTTCTCTCAAATCATAATCATAAAATATTTTCAAATACTTTTAAAATAGGATTTATTTCACAAATATCATACCTTTAAAATCAATAATCAAATCATCACAATTCAAGGTTTATAAAATTATTGAAAATACATTTCAAATCAAGTAAGAAATCATGGTTTCAACTATAGGTAAAATCCTTATGGAACCACCTACCTTTAATTACAAGATCAAATAATCACCCAAATAGAGAACCATGAATAGAGAGTAAAAGGTGAGATAGATCAAGGAAAAGTCCCTAGAATCATGATCTATCAAAAAAAGGATCCAATTCATCAATAACATGGGGATTCATCACTCTCAAATTAGATAAGATAATAAAAGAGGATTCCAAGACAAGAAGTTTCACTTACTAGAGAGAGATCAAATGCATCCACTGTTGCTTCTATCTAAGAAGAATATAGGTTAGATGAGCCAAAATCCTCTCTTAATATCCTTCAAAAGTCAAAGGGTTGAGTAGGAGTTGAATAAGAGGTAAGTTGGAATTTAAAACGGGGGTTTTGAAATTTAAGTCTGGAAAACAACACCCCATGATGAAACTCAAGACACCATGCCAATGAGGTGTCGAAAAGTTCCACACCATGGTGAAATAGATAATAATACACCACAATCACACATAATACTATAGCACAACCCAACGTGCTATGTCTTAGTCACCCTCGGTCAATAGGCCTTTGAAAACTATGAGACAAACATCACCAGATCCGCTTTACCTGAGGTAAGGCTACGTCGCAGCCCACACACCACACCACAACTACCCCCCAAAATGGTAGAAGCAACAAAAACTCTATCTTGAGCCTCCACAATGAAACTGAATCCCTACACCACATCTATTCTAGATTTATTAGAGGTAATAAAATCCCATACACCATAGTTGCCTCACCCATGGTGTAGCCACCCTCACTCCACGCCAAAGCTCTTGTCCTCCACGATGCAGTCCCCTACAGAAAACCAAAAAAACCCAAAAAAACTTCACAATGTCTTAGAAAAACATCCAAAAAAGGGATCAAAATAAAGGGTATGTAGTACATAAAAGTGGTAATGGGATGTTACATTTTCCATGAGGCACTTAGGACTTCCGTTGCTTGATTTTTATGTTGAAAGTGTGTCTTCACTAGCACTCCAAGTTGAAACTTTTAGAGCTCCCTTACCTTGATTCATGTATTTTAAATTTTTGTTCAAGGAACAATCTAGTTTGATGTGACCATTATTTTTATAAAAAAATCAAGTAACTTATATTTATTGATTTTCCTTTTTGATGTGTTTAGTAAATCTTTTATTGACCATGTACTTGTTCACCCACTTGGAAATATGAGCAATCTCGGTTTTGATTTCAGATGTTCCATTGTTGATTACTTTAAAAAATATATATATTATATTAATTAGCCTCTTATCCTCATTTTTATCTTGTATTTTAATTACTATCTCATATTTCATGATAGAAATGATGAGATCCCCAACCACTATATTCTTTATGTCATTAGATTCTTGGATTGTGGTAACTTTGGGTGCCCAATTTCTTAGTAAAACCTGAAGGATTTTCTTGAATAAAGTTTTTTAGAAAGATTATAACCAAGATCTATTCTCCTATTAGAAATATTAGTAAATTGAATAAAAATTTCTATGATAGATTCAGTAGGATGCATATAAAAACTCTCAAAGTGTTATCTAAATATATATAATTTGGTATATTTGACTTTTTTGTTTCTTCATGAGTTAATTATAAGAGTTTCCATATTTAATGGGTTTTTTACATGTATAAATTATATTAAATTAATTTTTCTCTAAATCACAATGCAATACATTCATTTCTTTATCATCTAATTATATAGTAGAGTCATCATCAGGAGTCCATTTTTCTCCCTTTTTAATAATAGGGGTATAACCATGCATAATAATCTTCCATATAGGATAACCAATATATCTAATAAAAGTAGAATTTTTTTCCCAATAACCATAATTATTACCATAAAAAGGGAGCATGTCCCGTATAGTGTCTTTTGATAGCACCATGAGTGTTTAAAAAAGTCATTTTGAAAAAGAACATTTCTTGAAAACTTGTTTAAAGATTTTGAAATTAAAATAATCTTTGAAAGAATTTGAAAACAAATCAATAAAGTAATTCAAGACTCCTTTGATGCCAAATTTGGGTTGGAGTGTGGTAAAATGGAAATAGGGGGTGAATTTCTCTTTAAAAATCAAAAGAAATAACTAAATACTTAAATATTAAAAACTTATTTTTGAAATATTTAAGATAATTAAAACCTTTTGATGATTTAAAAAGAATAATTGATCAAATTAAAATAACAAGAATAAGTACAATGGAGTATTTAAAATATATTTGAAACACTACTGGAAACATAGCCTATATCCATAGTTTAGAACCATGGATATAACCCTTAAAACCATGGTTATAAGATATACCCACAGTTTTAGAAACCATGGATAATGTGGTCATCAGTATAGAAATATACCCATGGTTTATATAGAAAATGTGGGTATATCCTAGGATATTTTATCATACCCACAGTTTTGGATAAACCGTGGGTATATATTTATACTCATATTTTGGAGAATTGTGGGTATATCTTCTCCCAGTATAAAGCATATACCCACAGTTTATTGAATCGTGGGTATATCTGTTTGGACCTATTTGGAAACAATAGCCCTTCCATCCCATCCTGAACCTATAAATAAAATATAAAACACAATACACATTCAATACAATACATATATTGTATATGTATCATTCAACTAGCTGCTTGTAATAACTTTCAAACCATTTATAATACTATAACATACATATGCATCCATAAAACTAATCAATTCAATTCATTAAACAAAATCCACATGTCTCTTTATTAATAATTCAAAAATAGATGGGATCAATATCTCCCCCATCATGAACATCATCATACTTATCACCTTCGACAACATCCTCATCACCAACAACATCATCTAGAGAACCAGCATTTTCATCATCATCATCAATGTTGTCGTTGCCGCCGCCATTAGCTAGACTGACGGTAGAACCCTCATTAGCATCACTCAAGGCATCATTTAAAGAGTGAATTGATTTCATACATGAATCAAAAAGTAGTATAAGACTCTGATTAGAGTGATAGAATTATAACTAACATATCTTTCAGGAAGTGTTTGGTGATCAGTTTACTTCTTTCACGCTCCTATAAAGCAATTTTTTTGTCCCCAGCTGCTTCTATATGAGCACTTTTCAGATCAGTGGTCTGAGAGGTTTTAGAGGTTCTCAATGAGATCCAATACCTAGTGGGGGTTATGTTTTTACAAAATCTACATCGGACTCTCCCCTGGTGCTTCTCACCTAATACCCAACTCAAATGATCATTTGGCTTGAAGTTGTCATATTTTTTCTCACCAAGGGCCTCCAAGGAAGAATGTTGAAAATATAAACAAGATATTTAATTATTAATTATGTATAAATATTTGAAATATAAAAAAAACTTACAATCTTTTTTTTTGTGTTTGTGCATTTACTACACTTCCAACCTTTTTCTTCCTACTCGAGTAAAATAATTTTGCTCGAGGCACACGACCTTCGATGCCCAATGTCGCTTGTTGCAAATGACATTGATTAGTATATTACTGCATTATTTAATAATATGAAAGTGATATACCTATAATGAATTAAAATTTTATTTTTTTAATAAATCTATAAAATGAAGAAGCATCTAAATATGCATTTAATTAAAAATTTAATACCGATGGAATAACATAAACAATACATACTAATTAGCATGATAAACATGGGTATGATATGGATTCCTCTTGTATGTTCATTTCAGTCCAATTCTATTTGGCATATGTTATTTGGTTATTCAGTCACTTGTAATTTTGAACATTTGGTCATTGGGTTCATTTTTAGGTTAGGTTGTTTGATAAATTGTCCAATTTTTCATTTGTTTATTTGGATATTTTTCCATTTGGTTATTTGGCCATTTATCCAATTTGGCCATTTAGGTCATTCAGTCCAATTAGTTCAATTGGTCCATATAGTCCAATTAGGCCAATTAGGAAAATTATGTCATTTAGGCCAATTAGTCCATTTAGGAAAGTTAGGCTATTTAGGCCAATGAGTCCAGTAAGGTTAATGATGTCAATGAGGCCAATTAGGCCAATTAGGAAAATTAGGTCAAGTAGTTCATTTAGGCCAATTAGGCCATTTAGGCTGATTAGGTTATTTAGGCCATATAGTCCAATTAGGATATTTAGGTCATTTAGGCCAATTAGGTCACTTACGCCAATTATTTCATTTATGTTATTTAGGCCAATTAGGCCAATTAGGTCATTTCGGCCATTTTGGCCAATTTAAACCAATTAGGCCAATTGGCCAATTGTCCATTAGATCATTAGGTCAATTTATCATTAGTTCATTAGGCCAATTAGTCCATTAGGTCATTAGGCCAATTGTCCATTAGGACAATTGGTAATTAGACCATCAAGCCAATTGGTCGTTAGGACATTAGGCCATTAGGCCAATAGGGCATTTGATCATTAGACCATTAGGCTAATTGGCCAATTTTCATTAGGCCATTAGGTCAATTGGTCATTAACCCATTAGGTCAATTAATCCATTTAGGTCAATTAGGCCATTTAGTTCATTTAGGTCATTTAGGTCAATTAGTCCAATTAGGTTATTTCAGTCATTTCATCCAATTTAGTCCAATTAGGCCAATTATTTCAATTGTTCAATAGGCCATTAGGCCATTAGTCCACTGGACCATTGGGTCATTGGCCCATTATGCCATTATGTCATTAAACCAATTGGTCGTTAGGCCATTAGGCTAATTGGTTGTTAGTTCATTAGGTCGTTATGCCAATTGGAAAATTGTCTATAAGGCCATTAGGCTAATTGTCCATTAGGCCATTAGGCCATTAGGCCAATTGACCAATTAGGCCATTAGGTCATTAGGCCAATTAGGCCATTAGGCCATTAGGCCATTAGGCCATTAGGCTAATTGGTCAATTGGTTAACATGCCATTAGGCTAATTGATCGTTAGGTCATTAGGTCATTAGTCCAATTAGCCAATTTTCCATTGGGCCATTAGGCCATTAGGTCAATTGCTCATTAGGCCAGTTAGTTCAATTGGTCATTAGGCCAATTGGTCATTAGGTCAATTGAAAAATTGGTCATTGGTCCATTATATCAATTGGTCATTAGGCCATTAGGCCAATTTCTCATTGGGTCATTATGCCAATTAGGTCATTATATCATTAGTCCATTAGGCCATTAGGCCATTAGGACAATAGGCCATTAGGCCAATTGGGAAATTGACCATTAGGCCATTAAGCCAATTGGTCATTGGTCCATTAGGCAATTAGGCCCATCAGTCATTATGACATTAGGTTATTAGGATAATTGTCCATTATGACATTAGGAAAATTGGCCATTTGACCATTTGGCCATTAGTCCAATAGGCCATTTGGCTATTAGGCCATTTGTTCGTTAAGCCATTAAGCTAATTGTCCAATTAGGCCATTATACCATTATGACATTAGGCCATTAGGCCAATTGGATAATTAGGCCATTAGACCATTAGGCCATTAGTCCAATTGGCCAATTGGCCATTAGATCAATTGGCCATTGGGTCAATTGGCGATTAGGTCAATTGGTCATTGGGTCATTTGTTCATTGGGTCATTGGGCCATTGGGCCATTGGGCCATTGGGCCATTGGTCCATTGGGCCATTGGTCCATTGGGCCATTGGTCCATTGGGCCATTGGACCATTGGGCCATTGAGTCATTGGGAAATTGGTACATTGGGACATTGGGACATTGGGACATTGGTCCATTGGGCCATTGGGCCATTAGGCCATGCAGACATTGGGCCATCAGGCCATCAGGCCATCGGGCCAATTGTCCATTAGGGCATTAAGCCATTAGGACAATTGGCCAATTAGGCCATTAATCCATTAATCCATTAGGTCAATTAGTCATTAGGCCATTTGGATAATTGTCCATTAGGCCCTTAGGTCACTAGATTCATTGGTCATTAGGTCATTGGGTCAATTAGCCAATTAGGTCATTAGTCCATTAGGAAATTAGGCCAATTAACCAATTAGGCCATTAGGCCAATTGACTAATTAGGCCATTAGGTCAATTAGTCATTAGGCCATTTGGCCAATTGGCTATTTGGCCATTAGTCCATTGTGCCAATTAGCCAATTAAGTCATTAGTCATTAGTCCAATTGGCCATTATGCCATTGGTCATTAGGCCAATTGGCCATTAGGCTATTAGTCCAATTGGCTGTTGGGACATTAGGCCATTAGGAAAATTGGTCGTTAAGCCATTATTCCATTAGGCCAATTTGATAATTGGTCATTAGGCTAATTAGGCCAATTGGACAATTGGAAAATTAGCCATTAATCCATTTGAAAGGGGTATTTCCAGCCTTATATTAATGGGACTAATGAAAATAAAACTTAAATTTTAGCATGAGAATCTAACTAAGTAACAATATAAATCTTGATATTATTTCTATTCATATTAAAGTACCTAACACTTCTCATGCTTGGGCATTGTAGTGCACCCCAAAGTGTGAAAATACATTATTGAATCTTTTTTCTTTTTGTTTTTTCCCAATTTCCTAAAAACAAAAATTCAGTGAAAGTGATAAGAATTAATTTTTCTATGAAAACCATTAACGATTAAGAATACCTTAAACTCACCACTCTTCCAATATGTAATCATTTCTTGATATTTTGTTGTTAGGCAGTTGGGGAATATCGGTACACCCTCTAAATCAGAACTGAATCTACTCTTCCATCCAATATATAAATCGTGATTATATGATCTCTAGAACTCCCCAAGATCCATCAACCTTGAAACCTTATCAAATTAACCACCAGGAAAGCTAAAACAATGCTGCAAAGAACATATTAATTCATATAAATACAACAATAATATTGATATAAATTTAACAAATTTTTTACCCATATCTCTGCTCATGATTTCTCCTTGATTTCATTACCAGTATGCATCCATGAGACTGGTTTCATCAGAATGATATCGTTGTTTTTTGCTAAAGTTCCCATGAAACTTATACACTACCTGAAGTTTTTAACTGTCATTTGATTATATTAATTTTAATCCACCATTATTTGTGTTTGGTGATTCCAAGATTCATGCATATGAGTTCACCCACATCGCCTACTAGAAGATCCCCCTAAATAAGATCAAAGGTAAAAAAGAAGAATTAAGTCATAGTACAATAGAAAAAAATGATGTGATATAATTTGACACACTTATAATAATAAAACCTGATGCATGCTGCTCATAAGGATCTGATGGATCCCTGGGTTGTCCCGAATCAGTAGCCTCTGAAATATTTTCCTATTCTAATGCATACTCTGGGTGATCTACATGCACTGGAGTGAACATTTGAGGAATAGAATCATCAGATCCTATATGGATAGTAGGAAATAGAGGTGTCATAGACATGGAAGGATATGGGTAGTAGGGTTATAAATACATCAAAGGATATGAATATGGTAAAGGTGGGTACATTCCTGTAGGCGGTGTAGACATGGTATGAGAAGAAGAGACTAAATGAGATGATGATGAAGGCATGGGTGGGAACATCCTGGGAGGCTCAAGCGGAGGATGGAAAGGTGTGGAAGATGGGGTGTTTGTTGGTGGGTCATGGTGGGAATGGGTACGACGGGTGCTCTTTCTAGCTCTAGGAGAACCCCTGCTTGGACCCATGCTAGTTGGATGAGTAGGAGTCAACTCTGGTTCAACTGAATGTACCTAAAAAAATTTGATAAAGAATAATAACATGACATTATATGTAACGTAAAAGAAATATATTATAGTTATTATACTCACTAATGGAAGTAGAGGAGGCAAACCATTCTCATGCATCTGTCGATCAATATCAAATATTTGCTTCCTTTGAACTTCTTCAGTATTTTTCATAATCAACATAAGAATGAAATGTACATTTTTTAGAAACAGTTTTTAAAAATCATACATAAAACATATAATTCAAATAAGTTATGAACAATTTCATAACATGTTTTAGAAACAATAATTTAAAACCAAGTTATACATTTTTTAAAAACCCATTTTAAAATTGGTTTTCTAAATTGAAATAAATATAATTAAATGAAACAATACTAAAATAAACATATCATTCTAAATTGAAACTAAATTAAAGTAATTATAGTAATATCAACCTAAGACACCCACATCAAGGTAAATTGAATGAGCTGTGAACATATATGGTTGATTCTATATATTACACACCACTACTTTAAGTTCAACATCAACTCCCACAATGAGACAATTTGAGTCATCAAATACAATATTTTGGTCAGAATCGATGGGGGAGTCAATAGTGTCGATTTTGTCCCCACTGTCATAGAAAATATGTCTTGGGATTACTTCATTAATGAAACTGTAATCAGGTCTCATGTGATCTTTCACATAAAACACTTTTTTTGTCATTAATTCCAAAAGTTGTGGCTCATCAGTAGCTAAGAATCGACTAATGTCAATAACTGTGAATCCATAATCATCAATAAATGTATCATGTCACATCATTGAATCAAACCATTTACATTTCATCATAGTGACTCGACTATGAAAGTAGTAATCCAATAACAATATTTTCTCAACAAGTACATAATAAGGCATATTTTCATATTGAGTCCAACTATCTGATGCACTGGCATAATAGTCAAATGTAGAAGTTAACATAATGCTATCATGTTTTGTTCTCATGTTCACTACTTGATTAGTTGTAAAAAATTTATCCCCATTGATTATTAAATATTTTCATTCACTAACCAAAGAATTAGGACCAAAATCCAATGATCTTAATTCTTAATAAACAAATTCAATAGGTAAACTCAATACCTAAAGTATATATGAATAATATAATTAAATTAATATCTATAATTTAAGTTAATTGAACTAATGGTCATACCTTTCATTTCAACCAAGCAGGAAACTTTTTTCTATGCAAAGCCTCTCTCCTAATCAAAGACAAAGATGGATGAACTCTACTTATAATTTGTTTATGTTCCCTACATAAAATTATAATAAAGTTTTAAGGTATATGTTAAATGAAATAATATGAGATAACATATAAATATTCAAATTAATTACTTGATATAGTCACCGAACAAACCACAGTTAAACAAGACTGTGCGATGTGTCATATTCATCTCTTCAAGGCTTAGTGTAGCCAATGTATATGACCCATTAATTCCTCATATTTGGGGAAGATATGGAAATGAGGTCTCAATTTACCCATACTTATCATCTTCATTTCTCATTGGCCGGTTATGTCTTGTGCTCACATCAGACAAATACATTGAACAAAAATTTATACATTCTTGAGCCATATAACCTCTCACAATGGAACCTTTAGGATGATTCTTGTTTCAGTCATAAGATTTCACTATGCGTGTATTTCTTTCAGTAGGATACATCCACTGAAAAGCAATGGGTCCCCCAAGAAGTGTTTCAGTTGGAATATGAATTGTTAAACGCAGCATGCAAGTGAAAAATGATGGAGGAATTTTTTTTCCAACTCACACAAAATTAATGGCGCCTCTTGATGCATTTTTATCAAGAAATACTTGGATAACATTTTAAAACACAGGTCTTTAAAAAAATTCACAAGTGAATCATTGTCACCCTTACATTATTGGATAGAAAATACCAGATTTCTATTTGAATCAATTCATGGATAAGGATGTGATAATCATGAGTTTTTAAGAATTTTAGTTTCAAATCCCTTATATTGACTCATTTAGATATGTTGTTGTAATAGACATCACGAACCTTGATATTCTCAAATGTTTCTAGAAATTGATTTTTCTCTAAAGGTGTCATCACATAAGAAGTATAAGGGACTTTCCTTTTGTTTTCACTGATACACACAGGATGCAGTTCTGGTTGAATACCTCAATCCAACAAGTCCTAGTGAGATTGAAAATCATCTTTGGTCTTCCCCTTAATATTTAAAATAATTGAAGGAAACATTTCACATATATTTTTCTCAATGTGCATTAAGTCTAAATAGTGACGTAACAAATTGGTAGACCGGTATGACAACTCAAAAAATATACTTATCTTTTTCCAATTTTAAGTGGCTTAAGTGTCAATATTATTCCTCTTTTTAGATTTCATATGACCTTTCTCTAATGAAAACCCGAAATATTTCAATTTATTAAGCACATTAGTTCCTGAAATACATCGAGGTGGTTGTTCAGTGTCAACAATATTATCAAAATTTCATCGATTCTTCCTGTATTGATGATCCATTGGCAAGAATCATCGATGCCCCATGAAACTGAAACTATGACGATATTTAATCTTTCTTGATCATGTATTATTCATACAAATAGGACATGATTTTTTTCCATTTTTTCTTCAACCATACATCATTTCATAAGCAAGGAAATCATTTATAGTCTATAGTAGTGCAACAAGTATCTGAAATGTTTTTTTTTGAAGAAGCATTGAATGCGCACACACCCATATCTCAAAGCTACTTCAACTCTCTTATTAAAGGTTGCAAGTAGACGTCTATATCATTGCTAGGATCAGAAGGTCCATATATTAGTATACTCAAGAAAGTGAAAGGTTTTTTCATACACATCAATGGAGGAAGATTATAAATGTGAATAAAAATTATCCACGTGATATAAGCAGTAAGCATCTAACCAAACAGATTAAAAACATCACAATATAGACCCAACCTGACATTACACACCTCATCTATAAAATTGGGATATTGTGCATCAAATTCCCACCATGTTAATCTGTCTTCATGATGAACCAACTCATTGTTGCCTTTAATTCTCTCAGCATCATTCCATTGCATATTGGATGGGATTTCTATAGACATGAATAGATTTTAAAGCTTGTGAATCAATGGAAAGTGCCACATGACTTTATGTGGCACACAATATGGTGTTTCGTCTGCATTTTCCTTCCATTGAGATGTACCACATTCTTTACAGTCATTAATATCGGCTATTTCCATCTAAAAAAACTGTAATATTTTGGACAAGTGTGAATTTTATTAGTAGAAAATCTGAGTTGCTTAATTAACTTTCATGTCATATAATGATTTGAGTGAATATATGCACCATTAAGAAGAAAGTACCTCAAAAAGGTAAGAATATAATCAACGGAGTTATTAGAAATTCCATACATGGTTTTTCCGTGATATAACCACATTAAAAATTCCAAATTTTTCATTTTAGTACATTCAAGGTATACAGGAGTTTTGGCGTCATCTATTAATTTTTTTTACTCTCTCAACATCATCATATTCAATCTTTTTATCATGTGTATTGATATCATTGACTTATTATACTGGCATACTATCTCCCTTGTGATGATTCACAAATGGAAACCAATCAAATATCAAATTCTCCATACCACTTCTTCTTTCTATTCATGAATAGTAGAATATTAGCTAGTCTCTCCATTGTGACACCAAATATAATAGTTTATTTGAAATTCACTTTCATTATATTGTATCTAACTTCTTATCGGCTTAACCATGGTCTTCCAACACAATTATAACATGGACACTGAATACGACCTCCATCTAAAGCATTGTTAAATGCAAATTCTAAAAAAATCAAATTCTTTTGAAACTCGGTTGAAATCCAATCAGTACGATACATCCAAATTTTATCCATTTTATTACAAGTAAAAAAGTTGTGTTCCAATTAACAATATAAAAGATAATTAAAAATTCATTACAACCAATTTCAATATGAAATTCATCAAAGAAACTAATATTTTTAAAATAAAAAAAATATATCCAAAATGTAATAAAGGAGAGGGAAGTCTGAAGTTATATGATATATGAAATGCAATACAAAATTTGTTAGCAAAAATTACTCATCTCTAATTAGAAAGGATTCATTTCTAATTCCAAATGTAATTATAATCTTAAAGAGATGTAATGAAAGGAATAAATTCTATAACCATATTACTTGAATAATGGAAAGATCATGTTCAATGAAAATTCTTATATATTATTTGATGTATTTTGATACAAAAAATAAAATAAACCATTTAAATACTTTATCTAAAGACTCATAAATAAACATTGGCAACATTATTTAAAAATAGGCAAGGGTCACAAAACTACGTAATAATGAGTAAGAAAAATAATGAAAAAATTTAAAATATTTTTTATTTCAATATACCGTTGCATTAAAAACATTTTCCTTACTATAAAAAAATACCTAGAAAAACTCCACATTCATATTTTCAAATATAATCATTTAACTTTATATTGCATGTTAGAATTCAAGTGTAGTCACATCATAAGTATATTCTAAAAAATGGCATGTGTAGAAGAAACTACCTACCAATACAATCTATCGACGAGTTCCTCAAGCTTCAATAACATTAAATCAACCTCCTATAATGAATAAATCAATTTCTATAACCAATTGATTCCAAATCATTCATCTCCAAAAAAACTAATAATAACAAATACCCAAATGAAAACCATGAAAATAACTTCTAATAACCTCTATAAATCAAATTTAACAAAACCCATAATTTTCACTACCTAAGAAGTGCACGATTTCAACCCATATTAAATAACTCCCTAGAATAATTTAGCAAATAGATTACCTCCAAAAAACAATGATGAACATTTTTTAAATGATCCACCTCAAACTCTTTTTGCTAGAGCATATGGAATCATCATCACCTTGACTAAATTTCACATTTCCTTTATAAAATTTAATCAAAATATCTAGCCTAAAAGGGGGTGTATATACTTGGGAATATCAACATACATAGTAGGAAATCCCCAAAAGGGAAAATACCCATGTCAACACTATATTTTCATAATAATGAAAAGGTAAAATCATAGTAATTATTTCTAAAATTAACAACAAAGTCCACACATTGGTATGAATATACTAGTACTCCCATCATGGATATAAAATGAAAAATAAAACATCACCCACAAATATACAACAATGGAATGCTAAAGGCTCATCCAAATTACAATCATTAAACCAAAATCCCAAAAATAAAACATCACCCACAAAGAACCCTATTTCAAATAATCCAGAACAATCGTAACCTAACTATATCTTGGTTAGGTTTTCATACATAGATAAAAATGAAAATAATAGTCAGCAGATTAGAAGAAGAATTTGGAACTCACTATCAAAGAAGATCGGAATTGGAAAACCACTAAATCAGAGGAGAACACTGGAGGAGGAGAGTCGTCGGTCATCGCTCGGGTGAGGGAAACACGGTTCAACCTAAGGGGGGGGGGGGGGTGGCTCGACGAGTGAAGGGAAGGAGGGGGGGAGGGGGGGAATGCGGGACTCCATCCCAATGGTGTTTAAAAAACCGTTGGGATAAATGAGTTATACCCACGATTTACATAAACTGTGGGTATAGACATGCTCCATGCAAGCTATACCCACGGTTTCTATAAACCATGGGTATATATTTGTGGAGATAGTCCATGTTTTCAGTAGTGAAAAGAAAAGGAATAAAAGAAAAAGTGGTTCATAAATTAAACGATTAAACGTATTGATGGATTGAACAATTGATTAATTAAATGGACAAAAGCGATTAATAAATAAAAACATGAAAAGTAAATAAGGCACACAATAAGGTAAGGAAGTTCAGTAATAGCTCAAGAAGAGTCCATATGTCTACGACCTCAATGGATTGAGGATTTAATATATTAGTCCTCTCTAGCTTTAACAGTAGCCAGGATACCAAAATTCTCTTTCTTTTTAGGTTGTATCGAGAAACTGGAAATACAATTGACACTAGATTTTTAATGGGTATATCTAGAAACCTCAAAGAGAATAGTCTCTTGCCTTTTAGTAGTTATGACATGAAAACTTGTGTTCCACACTTTAAAGGTAGTGGACATCGATAATGGAAGAAAGAGGAAGAATGGATGACTACTTAGAAACAATCATGTTTTAGTACAATCTTGATTCTCTCAAAATAATATGAAGAAATACTAGGAGAGTGAGAAAAAGGGTGAGAGTGGGAAGATATTATAATAAGCACGCATTATAGATTAAACGAGAAGGGGTTTAGAAAATGAGAGCACTTGAGAGCTGATTGGTGGTCATAACACATTAGCATTGAAGAATGATTGAGAAGGTATGTTGCTAAGGCCACTAAGAGGTCAATTTATAGCCTTAAAAAGCTTGAGGAACCTTCTGGAATTTGTCAGGTAATTAAGCCGCAGAAGACCAAATTAATGGTCATTTTGACCATAATAAAAGCTTGCTCAAAATTGCTATCTCAATGCCATCAAATACTCGGTATCCTCTACCAGGTAGTCGGTGAACTGCTTGGAAGCCACTATTGTTGAAAAACGCTCATCAGTTAGTCGATGCACCTCCACCGAGTAGTCGATGGACTTTTGGAGAAACAACCTACTATTGTCTTCACCGTCGGTTGATCGGTGGGTCTTCTGCACCCCAGGGGTTCTAGACATATGACATCGACTAGTTGGTCCCCTGCACCAGCTAGCAGGTGCGGCCTACCATCGACTGTTTTTTATGTTGGACGATGGTCTCCCCATTTATTTGTCAAAGGGGGTTGGCAGTGACGGATGAGTTGGGTGGCCAACCCCACCCACTGGGATGCGGTGAGGGAGGAGCATAGGGTGAAGCTTGCCTATAAAAGGCAGCGGCTTCCCCTGTTTTTAGCACTCATCAATCACCTTCATCAATCAGAACCATCATCTTCCATTAGTTTGTGGTATTTTGTGAGTCAGTTTCTCCACATATTCAAAAGGGATATTTTGAGAGTTTCTCCTCATAATAGTGATGGAGTGTATACCCACTTGTACTCGTAGTGAGATTCTTCTATTTGCTCGTGGTTTTTTACCCCGTTCATTTTGGGGGTTTTCTACGTTACATCTGATGTCCATTTTTTTCGCATTTTGCATTTTATTTTATCTCATAATTATCGTTACACCAATGACCCAATCATTTTCGGTCCAAACACCTATTGGTGTCCACCTCAGCAAGTGTCACCACCACCTTTAAAAGCATTCTAAAGATCTTCTAGTCTCGATCCATGACTTCAATACATCCATTAAGACTCTTCAAGGATCCTTCAAGGTTCTTACAATATTCTAACGTGGCGTCATAAGTTTAATTGTCAGTCACTTAAATGAAATCATTAAACACTTTAAATAGTATTTATGATCTTTGAAAATAAAAGATGGTGAGAAACACAACACCCCTCACTCATAGTTGTTTGATGGTTCACTCACCGCCCAAATGTTGGTTCCATCTTTTGCAAATTCATGAGTTTTCTTGGTTATTTTAAAAAACGTATAAAAGGGGTAATGTTTTAACTATTTTGGAAAATGAGTTTAAGGAGGTGTGAACTCTGTTCACATTAGCGTTTTGGCTTACTAGTATGAGCAGGTTGACACCTCCCACCACCTAAAATGGCATAAACTTATACGCATATGTTTTTCTCAAAATTGTATTTTTTTAATTACACCCAAACCCCTTTACATATAACACTATTTATTGCATTTTAATAACTAAATATTCAATCTAGTATTTATTTATACTTCCATATTTTTTTCATAAACAAAAGTTATTATTATTTTTGTTTCATAATATATTACGTCCGGTGCAAATGCACATGCTAAAAGTTGAGAGGAAGGATCAACTTATTCTGAGAAATAGGCTACAATACAAATAAAAGCACACTTATCCGTGGCGACCTGCACAAGCTAGTTAATATAAAATAGGCGCACTTCCATTTGTCTACCTCCTCCTGGCAAATGAGCCGTACCATGCCATCCCCCAGAACCCCACCTTTCCAAGATCAACGGCTTCTTCTTCCCAGGAATGGGGTGTTGCGGGGATGATGACGGGGACGATACTCTGAGGCAGCTCCTCCTCAATCATCGCCGCCCCGAATCCCCAAACCTGACTTCTGAAACCGCTGGCTGCGGCAGCGCCGTCATATCTCCGATGAATTCCAATTTTGAGGCGCTCGTATGCATGGACACCCTTCGACGCATCTTCCAGAACCTCGAGGTCTCCAATCTTGCACGTGCAGCGTGCGTCTGCCGGATGTGGAGGGCGGTGGCCTCCGACCGAGAGGTGGTGATCGGTTCTTTCAAGGCTCCGTGGAAGCTGAAAGAGGTGGTCGGGATCCCCAGTTCTGGGAGCTTCTGGAAGGACAGTAGTCTTCACCGATTTGCGATCTCGCACCGTCTGGTGCGTGGGGACACCGTGGCTAGTCTTGCCGTGAAGTACTCCGTTCAGGTTCTGTACCGTTCCTTTGAAAACTATGGAATTTGGCAATCTAGTTCATTCGGCATGGTGATTTGTCTGTTATTAAAGCCTCCGAAGTTTTGGAAACGGTTAGATGGTCGTTAAATGCGACCAAATATAGGCGTAATTTTCAAAAATTGAGGTGTAGGGGGTACTAATCCTGATGGTGTTTGTTGGAGACGCAATCCCTGTATATAAAATACAGTTACAGTTTCAACGACCAATCTACTCACAAATCTTAACAGGGTCTCTTCCTAGAATTTGAAAACAATGAGGAAGTGTTGATCAATCTGTAGACAAAATACAGTCGGGCCCTTCTGGGTCTATAAATACAGCAGAGGAAGGTTAGGTTGTTCTTTATATGAAATACTGTAGGGTCCTTCTTAGTAGACTTAATCAAGTAACCTGTATACGCAATGCAGTAGACTTTGATCAAGTAATCCAAGTCAGTCTACACACAAAGTGCAGAAGGCAAGAAGGATATGAGGAGAAAAGCGAGAACAAATAAATTATGTAAAATCCGAGCCCAACGAACTTATGTTGTTTCGTTGAGGCAAATTTGCTCCCTCTATATTGAACAATTGTCTTTCAGGACAGAATATATCGTCTTTCTTGGATAACGACAATTCGAAGCCAGGAACTCCTTCAAACGAAATGTGTGCAGACAAATCACACTTTGAAATCTCGAGCACCGTGGAGAAATTTCGACAGAGTTTCGGTACTTTGAGAGGGGGAAATCCATACGCAGAAGATAGGGGGTACCCTTCTATTTACAAAGTTATAATTCTAAAATAATAATAATAGATATAATTTTATAAAAATCCCCATAGAAGAATCGGTTTACAAAAAAACTGAAAAAGGAGTGTGGGCAGTGGTTATGCCTATCGGCCACTCACCCACGATGCCCCCCCCCTCCCCGACTTCTCATATTTGAATTCTTTTCATTTATTTCTAACAATCCCCCACATAAATGGAAAATAATCCAACATCAAAGTACAAAAGTGTGCAGTTGTCTAAAGATAGAAAACTGCCTTAGGATAATTAGTTTTTTAACTTTGAATTTTCCCTAATGAATCCTACTATACTTGCTCAGTTAATTAGTAGACATGATGTCTTCGAATTGTCGACCTTTCATGCAAGTTCAACAATAAAAGTCACACAATTATCTCTCAAACACAACTGGTTCTCATTTTTGTGTTCATTTTGGCCCCGAACACCACCTAGTATCATGAGTATTTTAGAGAATTTGGCCCGACAATTCTCCCTGAAGCGGCCCCACTTCATTCTCATATAGGCAATTCTCAAAACATCAATTCATTTTGAAAATCATTAAAAGTGCATGCTTAGCCTCTTCTTGAAGTACTTTATCATCTTAAGAATGTGAATAAAAGAGTACTTCATCCTTCATCATAACTTAGTTTTCCCTTTGAACCTAGATATTGGGATCTCCAGTCAACTAGGTAGGGTTCCCGCCATGAAGAATTTATTTAATAGGTCTTATACCCGTTCCTTTTGATGATTTCTTTACTAACTTTATAGTTAACCCTTTTCTAAAGGGACCTGCAATATTGCTTCTTAAAGCGACTTAGTCAATTGTAATAGTCCCACTAGAGAGTAGTTGTCTAACCGAGTCATGTAGTCGACGTATATGTCGAGATTTTCCGTTGTACATGACATTGTTTGCCCTTCCTATCGCTGCTTGACTATCAAAATGAATACACACAACAAACATAGGTATTGACCAACTTGGAATGTTTTTCAAGAAGTTTTGAAGTTCAGCTTGTAACACCCCGATATTTAAAAAAAAAGAAAATTATGTTCGATAGCGTATACGATACCCAACACCGAGCCTAAACGAATCATGATTATTTATAACTGTTATAACTTAACCGTTAAATTGACATATATGAATAGTATTAACTACTTTATGAAATATATATAAACGTCCTAATCGATATAAATGTATTGATAAATGCCTAGGAAATAAATACTCAATTTTTAATGAAGACATTTTATTCTTAAAAAAGACATTTCTCTAAAAATGATTTTATTGCTTTTTGAGAGCGAATATTACTATTATTTTTTTGAATTTTTAGAAATGCTATTTTATAAAATGAACTTCATTTTTGAAATCAGTATATCAAAATTGACTTTGGGTGAAATTTTGAGATTTTTTTGAAATGATTGAGTTTTCAATGAAAATTGAAAATTTTCGATTTTTCAAATACGGTCATTTCTTTTCATTATATCAAGTAATTTAAAATTTCCATTATATTTTGAATTTGGTATTAAAATGACATACAAACCATTTGATTTAGAATAATCTAATTAATTTCAATTGAATCAACAATTTTCATGATTTTGGTATAAGATTATTGTTATGCTTAAAAACGCGGTTTTCTGCGAACTGTTTGTAAGTGCATAAAGTTTATCCTTTTTAATTAATTTAAATAACCCCTAATAAAGAAAGATTAAAATGAAATGCATAGATTATATATCTAATTATATGAATTTAAATTCATATAATGATTACTAGTCATATGGTGTTAATGTAAGATATTATGCTTGAAAAATGTATTTATTGAAATACCGTTTTTCGACACGTTTTGTGGGTTTATTTTTAAATTAAATTCTTCTACTTCTGTGAATTGAATTTGATAAAATGGATTTCATATTTGGAAATATCATAATTAATATTAGGTAATAAGGTCAACTTAATTTTTTGGTCTTAATGATAAGTAAAAATTAATTACTGCGATTAAGGTTAAAACGAGATTTTGTGCGTTACATGCGTTTGTGTTAAAATTAATTTTTCACACAAGGTTTTTTATTTTATAAAATTGGATTTCATATTTAGAATCAGTGTGCCCAAATTATTTAATATGACTCATTTTATTTTTGAAGGTTCTGAGTGCAACGGAAGTGTCGGATGAGGCATGCCTAACTCGTTTTTTGTTGTAATTGATGATTAATCCGAGATTTACATGATGATAAACATCATGATCAACGAAAATGAATCAAAGAATAATTGACGGTTGAATGTCGGAACCAATACGCATAATTATCGCATATTATTTATAATTAATTTAAACAATTAAAGAATTACCTTGCGATGAATTCTTTATTCGTTGATGTATCTGACGTCTCTATGTCGTATCGTCATTGCGCTGTAGGAATCAAGAGTAGATTCCCTACAGCGATGATCCACACGTGTTCCACGAACCTCCAAACGTCGTTGTAAGAATCTCTGGGTGCTAGCACGGTAGATCCTGACGCTTATGTCATTTGTCTTTGATCGCTCTGAGAATCTCTTCACGAAAGGGTTCTTTTCGATCTCTCTAGACTTGAGAGTGGTGGTGGAGGATCGCTCTCCGTTTTGAGAGCGTTCTTGGAGATGGTGCTCTTTAGGGCTTCGATAAGATTGTCTCCAGATATCGTTGTGCACAACAAATGAAAGTGACAACCCTAAAGAAATAATATAATTGAGTTTATGTACTGCTAGAGTTATAAAATAATAATTGCATATGCGTTATTATTTTTCTTAATTCCCGCGGAACCCCATTTCTATAATAATAATAATAATAATATTATTTCTTGACATGTGCAAAACCAACGAATTAAATTAAATATTATTTATTTAAATAAATTCAATATATATTATTTCTTACCGGGCCATTAAACTCGGTCCACCATTCCTCCACAATATTTATCGGATATTGTATAATGACTATTTGTTTAATAAATAAATATCACTGCATTATTTGTCAATAAATAAATAAATATTATATTCACTAAATAACACATAAATAGTCATTAAATATCTCGCTCACAAAATATTTTCTCGAATAACTGCTGACGAAATATATGCGATCAAACAAACATGAATAATTATTAAACCACTTGGGGGAATAATATTTATTTAACTCGTTAAATAATAAATAATAATATTATTTAACTGAGCTTCTGGATACAGTTAGTGTGTGATCCTCTAGGCTTCTTTCTCAGTGACATTAGATGAAGCAGTCGAAAGTCCAAGATTAACATCTAGCAACATGCTAAGACACCTATTGAGAAATAAGTTAATATCGCAACGACATAAAACCATATACGAATGCTTACTGTGTAATATAATCCTTTTATCTCGATATCTCTAATCAAGTAGGTTGCATGCTGGTACCATCAACCTATGCGCTCAATGTCTATTTCTTTAACTTTCTGGAAATTGAATTTGCCTACAGAACATCATGAGCATGGATTTATTTAGACGATATTATTTCCATAAAAGGATATGGGATATTAACTTCCGTTAAAGAACAGAAGGGACAAATCATTTCTCGCATTATTCATTAATGAAATATTACTCGTGACGCACCCAACGTATCCTATTTTTCCGCGAATATATGTCGTCACAGTTTTCATCAATACATCAAAATATGCGACTCATAACATCCATTAATAATAATCTTAAACCCTAAGGACCAATATACAAATCCGCATATAGAAACATCCAATAACACATATAAATGTGGATTTCCCACTAGTGGGTTTCGTTCTCATAATTTCCTACACTGAAAATTACCAAGAGCGCACGCAATGAGAAGGTGCCTCAAAGTCCTATGAGTCTCCATCCCTGATAGACTATATCATTTGTGTCATTCAAATGATTTCATCTGGTTATAGAACATATATTTAAGAATACTATCGTGACACTTTTGGGTTCTCATCAATAACGGAGAACTGTTATGACCTTCGAGTGCGACAACTACTTTTTGGATATTATCACATGCTATGTCATGCAGAAGAACAATCATGATTTGATAAGAGGTTTATTAATATTCAAAACAATGAATACAAGTTATCATAAAGTACCCAGAAGTTAGTTATAGGGCACCGACTCCAACAGACTTCCATTTGCACTAGAGCTAACTGCTAACAACCTTCAGTTTGCTAGCTCTCACATGATACTCATGCTTCTGCTGAGATAGACCTTTAGTCAAGGAGTTAACTACGTTTTCTTCCATGAAAACTCTGCGTACTGCAACTTCACCTCTCCGAGAAAAATCCCTCAAGAGGTGATACTTCCGGAGTATGTGCTTTGTCCGTTGGTGTGACCTTGACTCTTTTGCAAGAGCCACCGCTGCAGTATTATCATAATATAATGTGATAGAGTCTTTACCATTAGATACCACATCAAGTTCTCATGGACAAAGTTTCATATCCAAACGACTTCCTTGGCTGCATCAGAAGCCGCTATATGCTTGGACTCCGCTGTAGAATCAGCGACAACTGACTGCTTTGAACTCTTCCAACTCACAACTCCTTCGTTGAGATAAAAAACATATCCTGACTACGACTTCTGATCATTTTGGTCTGTTTAAAAACTAGTATCAGTATAACCCTTGATGACTAGCTCCTCATCTCCTTCATAAACCATGAACATATCATTAGTTCTTCTCAGATATTTAAGGATAACCTTAACACTGACCAATGTTGTTCTCCTGGATCAGCTTGATATCTGCCTACCATGCTCAATGCGTAGTCAACATCCAGTCTAGTACATAATATAACATACATGATTGATCCTGTAGGAGGTGAATTCCCCTTACCTCAATGTGAGGTGATGATACTCTTTTATAGATGAGTAAATCTAATTACAAGGCTGGTAAGTCCGATGTGGGACTCAGAAATACCCATTTAACCTTAAATGGGGTCCAACACTCCCCCTCAAGCTGGACATGCCCAGATTGGATAGAGTCCCACAAAGAAAACAAAGATGACAAGGCACATGACCATCTCAGACTCCCCCTCAAGCTGGGCCATGGAGGCTGTGAATACCCAGCCTGGCAGTGAGAGACTCAAGGCGAGCCCCTGGGAGACCTTTGGTGAAGAGATCGGCAAGCTGATCGGCCGTCGGTATATGGCCGAAACCGATATGGTGCTGCTCCAGATGGTGGCGGAGAAACTGACAGTCCACCTCGATATGCTTCGTCCGTTCATGGAAGACGGGATTCGAGGCAATCTTCGTGGCAGCCTGATTGTCACACCAGATATGAGCAGGAGTCGATGCGGGGAAACCGAGCTCATGGAGGAGATAACGAAGCCAGATGATCTCAGTAGTGACGGTGGCCATGGCTCGATACTCGGCCTCGACACTCGACCGGGAGACGACAGTCTGCTTCTTGCTGCGCCAAGAGATGAGATTGCTGGCGAAGAACACGGCGAAACCCGAAGTAGACTTGCGGGTAGCGAGGCAGCCGACATAGTCCGCATCACAGAAGGCCTCAACATCCATGTGAGCATGATGTGAGTACTGAAGGCCACGAGCAGGGTCTTTCTTGATGTATTTGGCAATGCGAAGGACAACATCCCACTGAGATCTGGTGGGATGCTCCATGAACTGACTGACTTTGCCAACGGCACAGGCAATGTCGGGACGCGTCATGGTGAGGTAGTTGAGTTTACCGACCAGGCGTCGATAACTCTCGGGATGAGGAAATGGTTCCGAGTCGGAATGAAGGGAGCGTTCCCCAGGCTCAAGTGGAGTGTCCACAGCGGTGGCTGTGCCCAACCCGACATCCTGCAAGATATCAAGAGCATACTTGCGCTGGCAGAGAGAAATAGTGTCCGCAGTCCGGGAAACCTCGATGCCAAGGAAGTAAGTGAGGGGACCAAGATCCTTGGTGTGAAAGTGCTGGTGAAGATGCGCCTTGAGGCTGGCGATGCCTCTGGAGTCGCTCCCTGTGATGATGATGTCATCAACATAAACCACAAGCAAGATACAACCGTGCGCCGTCGTACGGAAGAAGACTGTGTGATCTTTCATACTTCGAGAGAGGCCAAAGGCTGTGACGACCGTGCTAAAGCGGCCAAACCAAGCCCGAGGTGACTGCTTGAGGCCGTAGAGGGAGCGACGGAGACGACAGACATGTCGGTCGGCACCAGAGGCAGAAAAACCAGGAGGTTGCTGCAGGTAGACTTCTTCATCAGGAAAGCCATGGAGAAAAGCATTTTTAACATCCAGTTGATGAAGCGGCCAGTGATGATGAGCAGCCAACGAGAGGAAAAGGCGGACAGAGGCCATCTTTGCGACTGGAGAGAAGGTCTCAAAGTAGATGCCATATGTCTGAGCAAACCCCTTTGCGACAAGCCGGGCTTTGAGGCAGCAAAGAGAACCATTGGGATTTAGACGGATCGTGAAAATCCATTTACAGCCGACCGCCTGTTTGTCTGCCGGAAGTGGAACAAGATCCCATGTATGGTTGTTATCCAGAGCTTGCAATTCATCCCTCATGGCGGCTAGCCACCCGGGGTGAGATTTTGCTTCACCAACTGTCCGAGGAATCGACACGGTCTCTAGCGCTGACAGACCCCTGTATGAAGATACAAAGAGAGTAGTCTGACACGAGTGAGTACCTTTCCGGAGCGCAATCGGCACGTCCTCGGGAGCTGTGACAGGAGCATCGGACGAAGCAGGAACAATGGTGTCCTCGGCCGGGATGGGAGGTACAACGGAAGGACGACGGGAGTAGGTCTGTCCAAAGAGATGACCGGGCGGGGGAGACACCAGAGACGGGTGAACGAAGAGCGAAAGATAGTCATCGATGGTAGTGTCGGGAGAAGGAGAGGGGAGAGTGAAAGGAGAGGTCTCGACAAACGATACGTCGGTAGAGGTGATATACCGGCGGAGGTTTGGAGAGAAGCATCGGTACCCGCGCTGAGTGCGGGAAGAGGAGGGCACGAGCGGTTTTCAAAATATGCCGGTGTTTCCGCTCGGCCACCCCATTTTGCTGAGGGGTATCTGGACAAGAGGTCTGGTGGATGATGCCGTGGGCCCGCAGAAACTGCTGAAAGTGAGTGGATAAGTATTCCCGCCCATTGTCAGATCGGAGACATTTGACAGGGATAGAAAACTGTGTTTGGATCTCATGGAAAAAGGTCTGAAAGGTGGAGAGAACCTCTGTCCGATCTCGAAGAAGATAAAGCCATGTCATCTGAGAATAATCATCAATGAAAGAAATGTAATATTTATACCCAGATTGACTCGAGGTGGCACAGGGACCCCATACATCGGAATGAACCAAATCAAAGGGTTTGGCGGCCCGAGTGTCAACTCGAGGAGGATATGATGTGCGATGATGTTTCGCAAAACGACACGACTCACAAGGAAAAGATAAACGAGGACTAATATCGGGGTAGAGTTAATGAAGTGCGGAGGCGGAGGGGTGGCCCAACCGAGAATGGAGGTCGACGGCATGAGCAGGGATAGACGCGCAGGCGATGGAAGTCGGGCCAGCGAACATGTACACCCCATCCCGAAGCTGGCCTCTACCAAGTTCCCGGTTCGTCGTCCGCTCCTGAAACAAAACAGAAGACGAGGAAAAGATAGCATTGCAATGGAGATCCTTGGTCAGTTTGCTGATGGAAAACAGGTTAAAAGGACTCCGGGGTACATGAGCCACCGAGGATAGGTGAAGGGAGAAGGTGAAGGAACAGGTGCCAAAGCCGGCTATGGGGAGAGTGGACCCATCAGCAACAGTGATGTCTGAGGATCCACTATAGGGACGGTAGTTGGAGAGCATACCTGCATCCCCGGTGAGGTGGTCGGACGCACCCGAGTCAAGCATCCATGCAGGGGAACGATGACTGACAAGGGTAGTGTGACCACCGGAATGGGCAAGAGAAGCTGATGAAGAGCCCGGGATGGAGGTGGTCCGGTAATCGTGAATCAGCTGGATCTCAGCCAGGGAGAGATCCAAAGACGGGGGAAGAGCAACAGCAGATGAGGACGCATCACAGAGCGCAGTCTGGCCCTGGCGGGGGTGCGACTCGGGACGACCATGCAGGACCCAACAACGGTCAACCAGATGGCCGAGCTTGCTGCAGTGCTGGCAGAGGGGGCGAGGTCGGCCGTCGCCACGGCCGCGCCCTCGAGGGCCAGTAGGGCGACCACCGCCACGTCCGAGGAGCGCAGTGTGATCAGGGATGGGGACGGGTGGTGCCAGGGCCCGATGAGCCTTCTGCAGGCGATGATAGACCTGCGGGATATCCAGTGTAGACGGGCTGACTAGCATCTCAGTGGCCGTCGTGGCGTAGTCCGGTGTGAGGCCATTCAGGAGATTGAATAGGCAGAGCTGGTCCCGTTGAGTCTGCGCTTCGGTCGGAGTTTGAGGAATAGGCCAGAGTTCCTGCAGTTCGTCGCGGAGACCCTTCCATTCCATGAAGTAGGTTGGGAAGGTCCGATCCTGCTGGCGGATATGGGAGAGACGTTGTAGAACGTCGGAGACCCGAACCAAGTTATTGGTTTCAGAGAACATGACAATCAAGGAATCCCATAGCTCTTTGACGGTGTTGGCAGTCCTGGTGACATCTTTCACGGAGCGGTCCATGGAGTTGACCAGTAAGGCGAAGATTTTGCTGTCCGCCAGCTGCCAAGAGTCGAACTTGGGGTTAGTGAGTTCGGGTGGGGGTTTCTCAAGATGAGAATGAAGTCCCATGCCGCGGAGGGACATCAAGACCGTCTTTCGCCAGACGGAGAAATTAGTGGCATCCAGCCGGTCATCGACAAGCCGGGAGGAGGCCGTGATCAGGGACGACAGGACGGAGGATGCGTCCATGGAGGGCGGGCGCTGGACCTGTTCGCCGGGAGTCGTGCGGTGGAAGGGAGGCGGCCCGGAGAGGTCGCCGGCGGGAGCAGCGACAGGGGGTCGCGCTCAGGATGGTGTGGCTGGGCAGGGGCGGCGCGGGTGCTAGGGCGCGGGTGCTGGGCAGGAGCGCCGCGGGGCCGAGGGCGGTGCGGGACCTGGGCGCGCCGTGCGTCGGAAGCCGGGGCCGGGAACAACGCCGGGAGAGGGCGCCGGGAGGGGAGCCGCTGGGAGAGGGCGAGGGCGCCGGGGCGAGGCGTCGGGGCGAGGCGTCGGGGCGAGGCGCTGAGGGCGAGACGCCGAGGGCGAGGCGCGCCGAAGGCGAGGCGGCGGGGCGAGGCGCCGGGGTGAGGGTGCTGCGGCGCGAAGGGAGGGCCGCCGTGAGGGAGTGTTGGGGCGAGGGCGCCGGGAGGGGTACCGCTGGGAGAGGGCGAGGGCGCCGGGGCGAGGGCGCCGGGGCGAGGCACCGAGGGCGAGACACCGAGGGCGAGGCGGCGGGGCGAGGCGTCGGGGCGAGGGCGCTGCGGCGCGAAAGGCGGGCCGCCGTGAGGGAGTGCCGCCGAGAGCCGGGGCGAGGCACGCCGAGGGCGAGGCGTCGGGGCGAGGGCGCTGCGGCGCGAAGGGAGGGTCGCCGTGAGGGAGTGCCGCCGGGAGCCGGGGCGAGGCGCGCCGAGGGCGAGGCGTCGGGGCGAGGGCGCTGCGGCGCGAAGGGAGGGCCGCCGTGAGGGAGGGCCGCCGGGAGGGAGTGCCGCCGGGAGGGAGGGCCGCCGGGAGGGAGGGCCGCCGGGAGGGAGGGCTGCCAGGAGAGTAGGGCAGAGCCAGAGGGGGGAGAGAGGCGGGGCCGGTCAGAACCGGGAAGCCGCTGGGAGGGAGGGTCGGGATGAAGATCCCTCTGATACCATGTAGGAGGTGAATTCCCCTTACCTCAATGTGAGGTGAGGATACTCTTTTATAGATGAGTAAATCTAATTACAAGGCTGGTAAGTCCGATGTGGGACTTAGAAATACCCATTTAACCTTAAATGGGGTCCAACAGATCCCATCGCTGAAGCGTATGAGATCTTACTCATTCTTTCTTTCTCCTATTGTGTCCGAGGACACATTTTCTTAGAAAGACGTATAACATGTGACACTTCTTGGTTCTCATCATAGTGAAGAACTGCTATGACCTTTCTGCGTGACAACCATTCTTAGGACATTATCACATACTATGTCACGCAGAAGAACAATCATGATGTGATAAGAGGTTTATTAATATTCAAAACAATGAATATAGATTATCATAAAGTACACAAAATTTGATTCTAGTACACCAACTCCAACAATTTTTAGGCTTTAAAGGATAAATTACTTAGGTAAAATACTGGTTACTATGGTGAAAAACTAAAATGGTAAATGTGAGTAAACCATGAAGGTAAAGAGAATAACATGTTTAAAACATGTTTCTTTTTTATAGTGGACGTGTGGCTTGACCTTATCATCCCCCACTCGTTTATTTATCAATTTTGGAGACACTTGGCTTGAGAGTGACTTCCCATTATTGAAGTGTTTTGAGTATTTACAAACATGTCACTCCTAAATTATAAAAGGACACCCATTCTCCTCACTTTTTCACACCTCTCAAGCCATTTGGCTCGATCAACCCTCGCCAAAATCTCTCCCCAATATCCTTAGTCACATTCTAGAGCTGCTGGTATTCCCAAAAGATCAAAATTAGGATCCTTAATAAGAGATCTAAAGAAGGTTTTTGTAAGCGAAGGTAATCGTCCTCACTAAGCTCATTCTTTTTATTTCTTTTTTTTTCCACCTTCAATTATGTCTTAATAATTCCTATATAATGACACCAGTATCTCCCATACACGGAGATGTTATCATGTTGATGATATAATATTTATCCATCAAATGAGAAACAAAGTCATCGCTCGCGTCTACGACGGACTACCGCCTCGCGAATCGATGTAATTTGTTATCCATCACCGACTCATATGGATAGTCATAATGATAGAAATAATGAATACATATGATACTTATGATATGATGTTGATTCTAGAAAATTAATATATCATTCACTTCCTTATCCTTTCACCCATTAAGGAAATGATAACGTCGCTCGTGCGTACGTATGACTTACTGTCTCCACGAAACGATGTGATTCATTCTCCATGTTTAAATTTCAATAATGATGATTATAAACATGTATCCCTCCCCCACACGCGGTTGGGGTGACAGGGGGAGGGGTTTGGGGCGCCGGTCGCGGACCGAGTCCTTGGGCCGTTTATTTGCGGGTTTTCGTTGTAGCGTGCGTGAGCCGCCATTTGGCTGTTGTAGCCCAACCTTTTTATCATTCTGGAAATGATGGAACAATATCATATGCACAAGAACCGAAACTTGCGTGACAAAACTTGCATGAGAAAGCAAAACAGTTAACATTCGAAACAATGATAATAATGAAATATTATTAACGAACGAGTGATAATATGTTATAAGAAGATCATATATGATATTATAAATATGAATATGGTTCTGGTATAAATTAATAACATGTTTAAAACCATTATACAGGAGGTTAAAACACGTTCAACTAAAGAGAAATGCGAGGTAAGAGTTTTCGTCTCAAAACTTCCTTTTTTGAGACACATGTTCTTTTATGCACCTAATTTCTTTTAAATTATGTATATACTGCCAATTGAATATTTAACATCATGTATTATTCTTATTCATGGTATTCGAACTTCAACTTCAAACGCTCTCTCTTTCAAGTGATTTTTATTAAGACTGTTAGAGGTTAAGTTGAGTCAAGTCCCGCATCGGACTTAAGGTATTATGTTATCTTTATTATTCATTATAAATAGACACCAATGCCTCCCTTAGGGAGGAATCTTGGGTATTAGATCACCACTCTTATACTCTAACATGGTATTAGAGCAAGTATAACCCAAAACCCTCCCTCTCGTTTTTTTTTTCTTTCTCGCCCTAGGTTTTCCATCGATTTCCCCCGTTGGGGGCGACAGCCCCAGGCCCCTTGGCCACCGTCACAACAGCGTCGCCCCCTGCATCTTCCGATGCGCCCCTCTGTCGTTACACCCTCCGGTGTGAGGGCATCTTTAGTGTGCTGTTAGCCCGCTGCTCCTCTTCGCGCGCGGCCCTCCCTGCGGGAAAACCCCCATCGCGAGCGCCTCCTGCGACGTCCTTCTTACGCCGGCGACTTCTCCATGCGCGATAGCTCCTCTTTGCCGGATGGGCCCCTTGCGCGCCGCTCCTTGCCGGACGAGCCCTTGTGCGCTGCTCCCCCCTGCCGGACGTGCTCGCCCTCCTCCTGCACCTTTAACAAAACCAGGCAAGCCACCCAGTGCGACGACCCAAGCTCCTGTGCGATGGATAACCTCTTCCCAGTGCGATGTCTCCTGCAAAGGCTCGCCCCTCCTTTTCTGATATGATCTCTGGATCTGACCCCCGCTCCCATGCCCGAAATCTGTTCCTTGCTCGCATACATCCCGCTGCAAAATGCCTTCTTTGCCTCTATCAAGTTCTCCGTTGCTCCCTGTTGTTCCTCAGACCTTTGTTGTCAATCAGAATTTAGGGTCTGTAAAAACGGACACCGTTTCACCTCGACATTTTAAGGTTCGCAAAGTCGGACGCTGTTTCACCTTGGCAATTTGGGTCCGCAAAGTCGGGCACCGTTTCACCCAACCGTTTTGAGGCCGTTTGTCGGCCGCTGTTTCATCCGACATCTTGAAGCAAGGGTTGTCCTCAACAAGGGCGCATGAGAATTCTACGATGGTCATCTTTCCTTCAGCAGTCATGGGCCGGAGCGCAAGAGGTGGAGCAAAACCAGTGGACAGTGCATGCGGACGTTGTTCCTTGGTTGACACAATTTTTTTCAGCGACATCATCCAACTTATTGAGGGGGAGCGACCATGGCAATTTATATTTTATTATGTTTTATCTTGTTATTTAATCAAGTTGGGTATGTCCAGCTTGAGGGGGAGTGTTTGCAGTGTATGTTTATTGCTTTGTTTTCTTTGCTTTAGTTTATTTAATTATGGGTCCATACCTAGCTTGAGAGGGGGAGTATTAGATGTTAAGTTGAGTCAAGTCCCACATCGAACTTAAGGTATTATGTTATCTGTATCATTCATTATAAATAGACACCAAGTCCTCCCTTAGAGAGGAATCTTGGGTATTAGGTCAGCACTATTATACTCTTAACAAAGACGTTTCTTAAACCGTAAGGGATTTCGTCTCATTTTTTATTTTCATTGAGACATTTTTTAATATTATGCACTAATTTCTCTTATATAGTGCATATAATGTCCCTTTTACATGTAATATCATGAATTCTTCATAATTCATGGTATTTTAAGTTTCAATTTGAATTATTTCATCCATGAGGATTTGATTTGAAAGTTACTAAGTGATAATAAATTTCATAACTCAATTTCTTTTCATTGGGTTATATTACTTTTTCGTTGTCTTTGATATTCTAAGATTATGTGTGTAATGTATTTTGATTATTTTATATTTTATTTTCACTTGTTTTATGTGGATTTACATTTGATACACATAATCAATCCATTGATTAATCCTCACTTCAACGGTATGATCTCTGTAAGAGATTTTGTCTCAATTTCCATTCCATCGAGACATATTTGGTATTATGCACCTATTTATTTTTTATGAGGTGTATTTACTACCCCTTTGATATGATATATCATGGATCTCTTTATATTCATGGTATTTAATGTTTCGATTGAAGTTATTTCTTTCATGGGGTTTATGTTTCAAAAATTTTCAAAGCGGTAATGGTTTATGTTTCAATCTCATTTTAATCGGGATTATTTATGCTTGAATTTCCATTAAAGGAAATTATTTGAGCATTGTCTAATAAACCTCTTTCATTTTCTTCTTATCTGGTTATTTATGAAATTTTCAAGTAATAATATCATTTTTCTCTCTTTGATACTTAAAATTATTAAGAAAATGTTTTTAAGAAAAACCAAATTTATTTCTCTTTTCGGTCGAAAATGCTTTTTCTTTCATATCCATATTTTCCTTAAAATGTTTTAAAGAATATTTTTAATATTCTCCAATGATTTATTAAAGACATTTTTATCAATGTTTGACTTTTTACCAAATGATTTAAAAAGAATCTTTCTATCGTTTTCCGAATAAAGTACTTTTTGACTTTTTTTACAAAAATGTGAAATGAATGTTGTTGGAGTCTGCATCCCACATCGGACTTGAGGTCCGATGTGGTTTTAATTATTCATTATAAAATAACCCCAGGAGCTCCTTTAGAGAGTACACCTTGGGGCTTTGGGTCTCTCTTATTTTATCATTCTACAAATGTTTTCTTTTAACTTATACGGCATGAACATGATTTTTCGCCGTCATGACTCGCTTAATACTTTGAAGTTTTCTTTACAATTTTTCATGGTTCTTTTCAAGGAAACAGTTTTCTATATTTTTTCCCCCTTATCTAGGTTTTCTTATTTTTTCTCCCCCCGTGGGGGGGCGGCGGCCCTCATGAAGGGCTAGGTTTGTGTTTTTACCGCCGCCCCCTCCGGGCTCGTATCACAGGCGGCCTCCCAGTTTTTCCCGGACCCTGCCCTCCCGACGGTTTTCCCCCCTGCCGTCTCCCCCATCCGGTGGAATCCCTGCCTCCTGTGCGGACTTCCAGGCGGTGGATCTCTCCCAGCCGGCCTCTGTCCGGCGGTGCTCCTCCCTGCTGGTACCTCCTTCCCGGTGGATCCCTCCCGCTACCTTCTCTGCGCGCGATGGATTTGCAGCACCGACCCGCCCCTCCTCGGTTCCGACTCTGTGCTCGCGACGACCACTTCCAGGCGACCTAGTCCGGCGCCCTCGTCCCGACAACCTCTCCCTCCCAGTGATCTCCCCCTGCTCCGCACGAATCCCGTCGCGACGTCCCGGCGCGGCTCCCGTCCTCCATGCGCGCGACTCCCATCCTCCATGCGCGCGCCTCCCGTCCAGATCCAGCACCGCCTCTCTCGCAGTCCGCGCGACGGTCCTCCTGCTTCATCGATGACAACCTTTGATGTTATGGATTGCTTTTAAATTCTGTATATATGTCTCTTACATATATACCTTGCTCATTCTCCCTTTGACGGGGTAATACATGTCTTATATTCATTTCTAAAATGTTTTGTTTATGAAATTTACTTTGATTATGATATGAGATAGGATTATGCAACCCATTTCTTTCCATGGGTAATTCTTATGTTTGTCTTATGATTGATTTTGTTTTGTGACACACATGATCATGAACATGTTATGATGAGTGCGTCAAGATAGCGCTCCAATGCGTTGGGTAAAATTTTAGTCTCATGAGTGAAGTTCCCAGTCAGGATCCAAGTATCACTGAGAGGGGGAGGGGGTGAATCAGTGATATATTTTTTTTTTATGTTTCCTGTTAAAGAGTTTCTTCCCTGCTGAACATACACAACCACAAGAACACAAGATTTACAAGGTTCACTACTCAACAAGAGTAGCTACGTCCTTGGTATGGTACGAAATCAATCCAGTACCACACAATTCACTAGAAAACAATCCTTTGATGCGGAATACAACGAGTAAGATATACCCTTACACTTGTGTAGCACTTTGAAAACAATCCAATAGTGCGTGTGCTCCCTTTAGCACAAATAGTGTAATGTAATGATTCTGTGCTTCTTAATAAACTTTCACAAATCAAATCTTTCAAAGCAATTCTTCACTTTCATACCCAGAAGCTGGTAAGAACCTCCTGGTGCAGACAGCTTGCGCGCCACTTCCTGCTTGCGCGCCTCTGGCAACTTGTGCGACAAAACTTGCGCGGCGAAACTTGCGCGGCGAAACTTGCGCGGCGAAACTTGCGCGGCGAAACTTGCGCGGCGAAACTTGCGCGGCGAAACTTGCGCGGCGAAACTTGCGCGGCGAAACTTGTGCGGCGAATAAATAACCCTCAGCTTGCGCGCCACTTCAGCTTGCGCGCCGCCCTCTGCTACTTGCGCGATCAGAGCACCCTCCACTACTTGCGCGATCAGAGCTCTAATTTTCTCTTAAGTGTTGAGCATACAAAAAATGAGGAGGCAAGTCGTCTATTTATAGGCATTTTGGTGACTTGCGCGCCACATACACTTGCGCGCCGCTCCAACACTTGCGCGACACTTTCTTTCCTTTGTCATATTTTGATATGATGATGTTGAAATATGACTTGCGCGCCACATATACTTGCGCGCCACACTTGCGTGCCGCTTATACTTGCGCGCCAATTTTTAACTTGCGCGCCACTTTATTTCCTTGTCATATTTTGATGTGATGATCTTGAAATATGACTTGCGCGCCACTTACACTTGCGCGCCACTTACACTTGCGCGCCAATACTTGCGCGCCAATACTTGCGCTCCAATACTTGCGCGCCACTTTCTTTCCTTTGCCAAAATCACTTCTTTACTCTCTTTACTCTTCATAAGGCTTGCATCACAAGTTCTCCAAACTTATGATATTTGTGAAATACAAATCAGCAAAGCATTGTCATAGTTTACAAATCCTTTACAAAGTGAATTGATTTAGTTTCTTTCACAACAAAAGAAAACACTTTATAACATCAAACATTTCTTACTTCCTTATCCATCCAACTTGGTCCCAACAATCCCCCCCTTTGGATTTTGTTGTCAACCAAGATTCATAAATTACTGAACTTTGTAACCTTAAGCAATTGATTACTTATCAACAATTCTAAGCCTACGTGACCTAACTCATTGTAGGAAACAAGAATTATTAACAGCCAAAACCGTGCTGTCCAAAAGCAGTGACTATGAAATCTCATGAGCGTACCTCCTCAGCCTTATTCAGATTATCTTTCAAGCTTCTACCTCAGTATTCTTCACTTCGTCAACTTTCCTGGAAAACAACATTGTTTCCTACAACCACTCCAACAAACAGTTAGAATAGTTCACACACATACATGCTGGATTCATAGCTTACCCACAACTCCCCCTTTATGCATGCTTCCATAAGGATAGATTTATGAAACAATTCTCCCCCTTGACAACACTATCCAAAGGTAAGACGAGAGAGGGGACATAAATACATACCTTAACATTGATGAGAAGGAGGTTGAACACCCATGTTCAACCTCAATTTTGCAAATGGTTCCTTCGGTAACGGTTTTGTGAATATATCAGCAACTTGTTCAGATGCAGGAACATACTCCAGCCTTAATTCATTCTTTTCCACCTGCTTCTTTTCCACCTGCTCTTTGACGAAGTGGTACTTTATATCAATGTGTTTTGAACGAGAATGTTGTACCAAATTTCTTGTAAGATTTATTGCACTCTGATTATCACAACCCAAGAGCAATGGTAGCTTTACTTCAACAAGTAGATCTTCCAGCTGAGTCTTCATCCACATTAGTTGAGTTGCAGCTTGAGTAACAACAACATACTCAGCTTCAGCTGTGCTAAGAGTTACTGAATTCTGTTTCTTGGTATGCCAACTAACACAACTTTTCCCCAGAAAGAAAACTCCACCAGATGTGGATCTTCGATCATCAACATTTTCTGCCCAATCAGCATCAGAATACCCGAATAGATCAATATTTCCTGAGCCATCATATGTGATTCCAAAATTTGTTGTGCCTTTGATATATCTGAGAATTCTTTTTCCAGCAATCAGATGTGATTCTTTAGGAGCACTCTGAAATCTTGCACATAAAGTGACAACATAGACAATGTCGGGTCTTGAGGCAGTCAGATACAACAAACTTCCAATCAGCTTTCAAAACTCTTTCTGATCAACTTCCTTGCCTTCTCCATCTTTAGACAACTTGGTTCCCACTGAAATTGGTGTGGAAACTGGTTTCGAATTTTCCATGCCAAACTTCTTCAGAAGTTCCTTAACATACTTTTCTTGAGACATAAAAACGTGATTCTTCTTCTGTGAAATTTGTAGCCTAAGAAAGTACTTCATTTCTCCCAGCATGGACATCTCAAATAACTTATTCACCTCAGCAAATTTTTCACATGATCTTTCATTATTTCCAGCAAATATAATATCATCGACATAAACAATATCGATCAGTGAAAACTCCTGACATTCCTTGATGTAGAGATTGCTGTCAACTCTCCCTTAAAGTTCATCTTCTTTAAGCAAGTATCTAATTTAGAATACCATGCTCTTGGAGCCTGTTTTAGCCCATACAAAGCCTTCTTCAACTTGCACACATAACTTTCATCCTTTCTAATAACAAATCCACAAGGTTGATCAATGTAGACTTCCTCATCAAGGTCACCATTCAAAAATGCGGATTTTACATCCATTTGAAAGATTTTGTAACCTCGTTGTGCAACAATAACAAGAAAGATTCTGATTGTTTCTAATCTTGCCACCGGAGCAAAGGTTTCATCAAAATCAATGCCTTCAATTTGTGAATACCCTTTACAAACCAATCTTGCTTTGTTTCTTATTACTTTACCTTCTTCATTCAGCTTGTTCCGGAAAACCCACTTTGTACCAATGATGTTCTTGTTGTCCGGCTTGGGTACAAGTTTCCAAGTATCATTCTTCTCTATCTGATCAAGCTTTTCATTCATTGCATGAACTCATTCTGGATGCTCAAATGCTTCATTTACATTATTCGGTTCAACTTTCGAATAAAAAGATGTATGTGATATAACATCTGTTGTTCTTCTTGTTTGAACCCTCTGATTTTTATCTCCAATAATGTTCTGAGCCTCCACTTGCTTCCTCAACCTAGGATGAGTTGTTTGAACTCCATCTTCATCACTTGAGATTTCTGAGTCAGATTCGTCTTCTTGAGTAGGATTAACACAGTCTGCAGCATTATCAGAATTGTTAACAAAATCTTTTTTATCCTGCTCAACTTCTACATCAACATATGATTGCTTTTCTTTCTCAATATTTTCAATAACTTTTACATATGAAGAATCAATAATTCTTCCTGTTTCTTTGTTGAGACATCTATATCCTCTTTCTTCTGGAGCATAGCCAGGAAAAATTCCATCATCTCCTCTTTGCTCAAACTTTCCAAGGTTTCCACCTTTCTTCTTTATAATGCATGGACTCCCAAAAACTCTTAAGTGTTTCAGACTTTGAGTTTTTCCATAGAACATTTCATAGGGAGTCATATCTGAGTTTGGTCTAAAGAAACATCGGTTCTGAATATACACAACAGTGCTCATGGTTTGCCTCCAATAATAATGAGAAAGACTATGCTCAAGCAACATAGTTCTCCCCATTTCCACCAAACTTCGATTCTTTCTTTTAGCAACCCCATTTTTTTGAGGTGTGTATGGTGAACTGAACTCATGCCGAATTCCATGCTTCTCAAGATAACATTCAAACTCTTCATTCTTATACTCACCACCATTATCAGTTCTCAACTTCTTTACTGAATACTCACATTCCTTTTCTGCTTTCCTCTTGAAACTCTTAAACATTTTCAGAGCATCTGACTTATGTCTCAGGTACATAACACAAGTAATGCGAGTAAATTCATCAATGAAAGTAATGAAGTACTTATCTCCATTTGTTGATTGCTTGCTCATTGGTCCACATATATCAGAATGTATAAGTTCCAAGGGTTGTTTTGAACGAATTTCAACTCTCTTATGAAAAGAGTTTGTAATCTTCTTTTTTTCACAAATATAGTGCAACACCAATCTCTTCTTCTTGATAAATCAGGCATATCTTGGACACTGTCTCGCGTTGATAACTTGCACATATTTCTCCGACACATATGTCCCAGCCTTTTATGCCATAACTGATTTTCATCCACTACACCCATGTAACAAGAGTTCTGCACTTCACCAACTTGGAACAAATTCACTCTTGTACGTTGGCCCCTTGTAACTATATTTCCATCATTTTCACTTTTCACAATAAATCCATCTTTTCTGAAGATAACTTTGTTGTCGTCATCACAGAGTTGCGACACACTAAGCAGGTTATGTTTCAGCCCATCAACATATAGTGTTTTCCTGGATTTCATCTTTTCTTTTCCAATGATGGCTGATCCAACATCTTTGATCCTTAGAGATTCATCATTTTCAAATGTCACTCTTCCTTCTTTGAAGTCTTTCACATTCTCAGCAGCTTTAAGTCTCCTGTCATATGAGAGGAACATCCACTATCAAGAATCCATGGACGTTCTCCTTTTGTAGCTTTCAAAGCAGTTTCGACAACAAGAGCTTTTTGTCCTTCCTTTTCCTTCCTGTTGCGCTTCCTCCAATTTCCTAGCCAGGTCAATGTGTTCTGGCCAGACAACCATGCACTCTTTCTTTTCAGACTTATCAGACCTGTCCCTTTTAGTTTTTAAAAACTCTAGCTTTTGAGAATTATTAAGAATCTTTTGTTGCTCTGGTAACACACTGAGGCAGCCCTTGGTAAGATGTCCAGGTCGATCACATCTTTCACAAATAGTTTCCAGTAGTTGGAACCTATTCTCAACTTTCACACCAGTCTTCTCAGATACCTTCTGAAATTTATTTGGAGACTTTCTATTTTGAAAGGATTGACTCCCCCTCAATCCTTGTCTTTCAAAACTTGTGGAATAGTTGTAATGTTGTTGGTTGAACCAACACATATTTGCCATGTGTCCGAATCCACCACAATACCAACAATAACCATAGAAAGAATATTTGTCTCTGAAACTTCTATACTGACCAGATTTGTGAACACGCTTCTCAACAACCTTCTTAATAGAACTATGCTGACCATCAACCTTCATGTTTTCATTTGTAACTCCCTTTCTCATTTCAGATTTAACAGCGCCAGAAGTATTAGAAGTCTTTCTTGACTCGTGATTTTTATGCACTTCTGATTTTTCATCATTGCTGTCTTTGACCACATACATGGTCTTTTCAGCCTTGTTCTTATCAGAACCAGTTCTGTCTTTCATTTCAACCTTTGAAGGTAACTTTTGTGGATCCTTGTTTGGTTCATTCATACTGGAACATTCACCAACTTCTGAGATAAATTTTTTGAAACTGATATTCATTTCTTTAGCTTTATAAAGTTTCTGTTGGACAAGTCCTAACTCTTCTTCTTTTGCCTTCAGCTTTACTTCAAGATGATCATTACGATTCTTTGTATTCTCAAGATAATTTTTTAGATCATCAATCTCCTTTTCCATCTTGATTTTCTCATCAGTAAAACCTTCTTGATTGTTTAATGCGGAATTTTCATTTATCAACTTGTTGTTTTCCTTCTCAAGCTTTCTGATCTTCCTCAAGCATTCTTTCAACTCTTCTTTCAGATGATATTCAAGTTGAGTTTCTTCTTCTTCTGAACTGTTGCTCTCGTACTCTTCATTATTCACTGCAACAATAAAGGTATTCTCTCTAGTTTTTTCAGCAAATAATTTCTCGGATTCATCTTCACTGTCTTCTTCATCTTTCATCTTTGGATAAAAAGCTTCTTTTTGATTTGAAGAACTTTTTATCCTCCCCCTTTGAAAAATATGTATCTTTGTCAGCTTGTTTCTTCCAAAACCTTCTCGGCCTTTTGTTATCATCACCACTATCTTATTCTTTATTCTTTTGAGGACAGTTAGCCGCAAAGTGACCAACGGCTCCACACTCAAAACATTTCAAGGGAAGTTTACCCTTGTATTTCCCTGTACCTCTTTTCACATTCTTAGAAAACAAGGATAAAATTTCATCAAAATTTTTACATACCTCATCTTCAGAATCGAATTCACCAGCATCATCTTCAATAAGAGTCTTTTTTGACTTCTCTCTCTTTGTAGCCTTGAATGACATTTCTCTATCAGCTTTTGTTTTGCCCTTCATAGTCTTCTCCCTTCTCATCTCATAAGTAATGGGAGTGTTATGCAAATCATCCAAAGATGATGTTTCAGGGTCTCTATCTTCTAATGAAGACACTTTAGCATCAAATTTGTCAGGCAGAATTCTCAAGATCTTTTTGACAACTGTAGAATCCTCCAACGTTTCACCAAGACATTTGATTGTACTGACAATATCATTTATCCTAGTAAAGAAATCCCCAACAGATTCAGATTCTTTCATTTTCAAGTCTTCATACTTCAGTCTCCAGATTTGTAGTTTAGCCTTCTTCACTTTTGTATTTCCTTCATAGATGTTCTTCAGTTTGTCCCAGATTCCTTTGGCTGTAGCAACACCTTTCACTCTTAAAAATTCACTCTCAGAAAGAGATGAGAGTAATGCATTTTTAGCTCTTCCATCATTCTCAAGGTTCTTCTTATCGATAGGAGTAAGAGGAACCTTGTCATCAATAGCAGGAAATCCATCTGTTGTAGTTTCAAGAACTTCATATCCAAGAGACATAAGATAAGACATCATTCTGTCCTTCCAGATGTGATAGTTCTTTCCATAAAAAATCGGAATCCCCTTACTGTTCACGCAATTTAGATTCTCCATCACAACTTCTCTTTAACCACTTCAGCAAAGAATAAACGAAGGAAACCTGTCCCTCTGATACCAATTGAAGTTCCCAGTCAGGATCCAAGTATCACTGAGAGGGGGAGGGGGTGAATCAGTGATATATTTTTCTTTTTATGTTTCTTGTTTTTTGAAACAACTTTCGCCTCCTGTTAAAGAGTTTCTTTCCTGCTGAACATACACAACCACAAAAACACAAGATTTACAAGGTTCACTACTCAACAAGAGTAGCTACGTCCTTGGTATGGTACGGAAACAATCCAGTACCACACAATCCACTAGAAAACAATCATTTGATGTGGAATACAACGAGTAGGATACACCCTTACACTCGTGTAGCACTTTGAAAACAATCCAATAGTGCGTGTGCTCTCTCTTAGCACAAATAGGGTAATGTAATGATTCTGTGCTTCTTAATAAACTTTCACAAATCAAATCTTTCAAAGCAATTCTTCACTTTCATACCCAGAAGCTGGTAAGAACCTCCTGGTGCAGACAGCTTGCGCGCCACTCCCTGCTTGCGCGCCTCTAGCAACTTGCGCGGCGAAACTTGTGCGGCGAAACTTGCGCGGCAAATAAATAACTTTCAGTTTTCGTGCCACTTCAGCTTGCGCGCTGCCCTCTGCTACTTGCGCGATCAGAGCACCCTCCACTACTTGCGCGATCAGAGCTCTAATTTTCTCTTAAGTGTTGAGCATACACAAAATGAGGAGGCAAGTCGTCTATTTATAGGCATTTTGGTGACTTGCGCGCCACATACATTTGCGCGCCGCTCCAGCACTTGCGCGACACTTTCTTTCCTTTGTTATATTTTGATATGATGATGTTGAAATATGACTTGCGCGCCACATATACTTGCGTGCCACACTTGCGCGCCGCTTATACTTGCGCGCCACTTTTTGACTTGCACGCCAATCTTTAACTTGCGCGCCACTTTATTTCCTTTGTCATATTTTGATGTGATGATCTTGAAATATGACTTGCGCGCCACTTACACTTGCGCGCCAATACTTGCGCGCCACTACTTGCGCGCCACTACTTGCGCGCCACTACTTGCGCGCCACTACTTGCGCGCCACTACTTGCGCGCCACTACTTGCGCGCCACTTTTTTTCCTTTGCCAAAATCACTTCTTTACTATCTCTACTCTTCATAAGGCTTGCATCACAAGTTCTCCAAACTTATGATATTTGTGAAATACAAATCAGCAAAGCATCGTTGTAGTTTACAAGTCCTTTACAAAGTGAATTGATTTAGTTTCTTTGACAACAAAAGACAACACTTTATAACAACAAACTTTTCTTACTCCCTTATCCATCCAACTTGGTCCCAACAATGAGACGTTATGTATGAGATTAGAGAGTAAGCCTAATCCATTATGGGTCTTTGTCCACCATGTGATATTATCTAGACAGTTAGCCTTGACTCATGTTTATGTGATGTTATATGTTGCCCCCACATTTTCTATGTTACTATGATCTTATGATACCATGTTCTTTATGTTATGCTTCCATGTGATTACTCACGAGACTTCTCTTTTACAATATCATGTTATACCTTGAATCACACGTTGTGTTTCTTATCATGTTTATTCCCTTACTGAGATTTTTAGCTCACCCCCCTTTTTATGTATTTCTCCAGGTTATCCTATGCAGTTTTAGGAGCTCAAATGGATTTAGGAGCTCATTAAAGAGAATAAAAATTAAGATGTTATGTTTTAGTTTTTTTGATGTTTTATATATCTAGTCTTCCAGTGACACTAGGCCTCACGGTCATTGGGTTGTAATTAGGGGATGTTTATGTTAAAAATCATGTAATAATATGTGTAAAAGGCTTGGGTCGCTATACAACTTCTTCTCCAGCCCTTATCTAAGGCAATAATCTCTACCCCTTTGTATGTGTAGAATGATAAAATGAGGTAAGACCCGAATCCCCAAGGTACTCTTTAAAGGAGGCCTTGAGGTTCTTTTATAATGACTAGTTAAGACCACAAGTCCGATGTGGGATACAGACTTCAACACTTCCCCTCAAGTTAGGTGTACCTAGCTTGGACACATAAAGAAAAACCAAAGCAATCAACGGACTTCAAACACTCTCCCTCATGCTGGACATACCTATCTTGATTACAAAACAAGACGAAATAAAAGGAAACAAGCGACGATCGTAGCTCTCCCTCAAGATCACAACTCTCCTTTAGGATGATGGATGGATTGAAGATGTCGCGGGCGCAACATAGGAACCACACAGACCGGGCCGGTTGACGGAGCACCAGGAAATCCACACTAGCGGGGCCGATCGATGATACGCCGGGAAAGCCACACTAGCACCGGGAAAGCCGCACTTGCGGGGATGACGACGGGAGGCGGGGATTCCGCAGAATCGTCGCGGGATCTGGCAGCGCCAAAGGGCCCGGTCCGAGGCGGTCGAGGTGCTGCGCCACAGTGGAGGAAGCGTGAGGGCATGCCGGCGGACAAGGAGCACGCAGAAATGGTTCTGTCGGGAAAGGGAGGCGGCTGCCGGGAGAGCAGCGCAGTAGGAGTGGGGGGGGGGGGTCTCGCTTGTCGTTGATTGAAGTTATATGCGTCCCAAATTAATTACCCGTTCTTAGAACTTTAGTATAGCATAAGTTCGGGGTCGATCCACAGGGAACCGTGGCGTGCGTGAATTCAATTGAGTTAATACTTAATTAGGTGAAGTTTGCAGAATTTAGAATCGATTGGGTTGATTTTAGGTTTTGATTGAAACTAAATTGATACTTTGAAGAAATGGATACAGTTTGAAAGAAAACAATGGGTAAATTTTAAAGAGTTTTTGAAAATGGGAAGAAAAGACGTGTCAGGGCTGTGGTGATTAAGGAGTTCTTATGCAGATTGTTTAAATGGTTGTGTTGTTCATAATAATTCAATCATTCTGGATTTCATTTAGTTACAAGATTTCCTTGGTCCGGTTCCTCTTGTTTGGAATTAGACCAGTTGACTCCTTGGTCCGGTAGTCATTGTTCTTAATTCTTTATTACGTTCAGTCCATTATTTGAATCGGTGAAAACCTTCCAATGGTCATGGATGTTTTCACCGTTACTTTTCTTTTGTATCGCTGAGAATTCTTCCCTTGGTCCGGCTCAAAATTCTCAGTTATATTAGACAGTGGTTTAAGAAGAGTAAGATGAATTACAACGATTCAAACACAACTATATAAAACAACATACAAATTATGATCCCATCATCCACAGCCCCAACACGAGGGGTTTAGTTACACATAGAAAGTGGGAGAGAAACGACACACGTGATACCTGACAGATTCATCGTGTAGGCGTTGAGGTAGAGCGTCGGAAGGTGGAATGACGGAACTATGGCACCACGGTGGCTCGGGAATGGTAGCAACAGAGCTTCTTCTCTCCTCCAAATGTTTCGAACTCCCAAATCCGTAGGCCAAGGCTTCTTTTTATAGAAAAATATAGTACACGGCGTGTATAGAAAGTACACGCCGTGTACTTTTCGTCAACGCGCTTTGGCGCCAATTTCTCTGCTGGCAGGTGGCCTAACACGCCGTCTTTGACTGTTGAACATGGCGTCGCCTGGTGGTTGGGTGTACACGGTGTGTAGCGCCGCCATACACGGCGTGTAGTATCATAAGTTTGGCCGCCAGTCCCCTTCTAGAATAGCAGACACGGCGTGTAGAAATTCAAACACGCTGTGTCTCCTTCAATGGCCACATGGGCGTGTGGACTTTTCTCAGCAATCACCGCTTCTAGAAAGTAGTACACGGCGTGTAACGCCGCCTCACACGGCGTGTATCTTCTGCCTGGTGACATGGGCGTGTACTCCCTCCTTCGGTCCGTGTCCCTGTCTGGATGTACACGGCGTGTATAAAAGTACACGCCGTGTAGTTTCAAAATTTTCACATGCATCCCTATTCGTGTATTTAGCCAGAAACCTCCTGAAAGTAAACAGAATCACCAAAAGCAAAGAATATGTTCATAAAACAACAGATATTTGTTGAAAACATGTTTTTATCTTCAATTATATATATGGAAATGTATACACAAATTGGGTGTACCAAATTCCCCCACACTTAGTCTTTTGCTTGCCCTCAAGCAAAATTTCAACATCTAATTAAGAGAGCCTATACTTTAAACGGAAGACATTTAATTAATCAAACGTATAACTGATAAATTTATTGAGGAAAAATTCTGAAAGGCACAAACAAATTCAATTCATATGATATTAAAATCATGCCTCATATATAATGTAATTAACTACTTTCATTCTCTTTCAACACATTTTTCAACCTTTAAAAAATAAGCATGCCACTTGATGATTTACCTTACCAGTTAAAATCACACTCCACACTCAAGATGTTTTTAATCAAAGTTATGCTCAATCTAAGGTATATACACTCTATCCATAGGTTTGCAAGATATCTTGTTCTCTACTTCAGAAAAATTGAATTACAAAAATCATGAGGGCTTTATCAAATAGGTTCAGATGTCTCTGTGGCTAAGGGTTAGTAGGTTCAGATGTGAAAACAAATTCTGAGGCTTGAAAAAGGAAGGCTAATTCTTTTAAACAACATTGCATGATATTCAAAGTAAAACTCACTGAAAACGCATCCTTCACAAGCTCAGTCAAATGCTTTTGTAATCTTCACAGTTCATGGGCAAATAAGCATAAGGTCCCCTTGTTGTTTGTTGTTGTTGTTTTTTTTTTGTTTTTTTATAGTTAACAAAACACAAGGGAAACACTTATGAATACAATGAATAAATATTTGGAACCCATTCTGCCCCAAATAATCAAGAGGCAGTCCCCCACACTTTATTTCATGGCTGTACACAAAAAAAAAATGCCATGTATTGCCAACTCCCTCTTTAAAGCTCAAATGAATAATCATGCAAAGTTTAAAAAGAAATAGGGTAGGAAGGGAAATAGGCTTGTAATGTGGCTTCCTTTAAAGGCTGTTCATGACTTCTATGGGCTTAACAAAGATTAAATGTAGGGTAGGTCTCAAGATAAAGGGGTGAAAACAACCTAGTGCCTCAATCATGTTAAAGTAATTAAAAAATTTCTTAATGTTTCGAAAAGAAAAACTTGCAAATTCTGGTAGTGATGCATATCCTAAGAATCTCTCAAGAAAGAGGGTATTAGAGAAGAAATACGAAAAAGGGTTTAGAATACCTCTCAGGAGTGGAAAAATAATAAAGGGACAATCAGGTCATGAGATGCATATAAATGATTAGCCTAATCAATGTAATTTAATCAAGGACGAAAAGTTGCAATTGAAACTATATCAACAATCATTTTAAAATACTTAAAAACTAAAATAAGCATGTAACATTTCCAAAAGTTTCTACTGATAACTCTAGCATTTATAAGAATGATTAACCAAAATTGCTTTAAATTTTCAAATATAGAATCTAATAATGATGTCTCTTAGATTAGTTTAAGGGCAAAGACTAAGGTGAAAGAGATAAACGCTCCCCCACACTGAAGAAGACACATGACCCACCAGGTGCAATACTAAGGTAAAGGGTGGGCAAGGGGGTGATATGGGGGACAAAACGAGGAAAAGCAGTGGAAGAAGTAAATCAAAAAAGAAAGAAAATAAAAATGGAAAAATACTCCCCTCGTGAAAAGTGATGCCCAAGGCGCTCCATGCCCGTACCTGTGACTGTCGAGAAAAAGGAAAACTGCAAACATGCATAACATCACAGCACAGAAAATGACAAAAGAGATATATAAGATAAAGAAAAATGTCACTATCATGGGGTCGCCTTAGGGGAGGCATCATCCTGTACAGAATCGGCCGGTAGAGACGGCGCAGGAGGCGTGGAAGGGTGAGGCTCTGACTCGGCATCGGGAAGGGTAGCTGAAGAAGTAGGAGCCGCAGGTGCTAGACTCGGGATCGGAAGCTCAGCAGCAGGCCCTGGCCCGGCAGAAGTGGCAGCAGCAGAGCTCATTGTAGTCATCAGAACGGTATCTGTGGCCGGCGCAGGAGATGGTGGTGGAGCAGCAGTAGAAGGGCCAGGAACAGAGGCAGAGGCTGGTGGCTGAGGCAGTGGAACACCAAGATGCTGAGCAATATGCACCAACAGATGCTCCATCCGGTCCTGGCGGCCGTCCAGACGAATCAAATGGCGTGCAATGGTGTCCTGGCGGCTGATGATACGAGCTAACTTCTGCTCCATCGTGGCTAGGCGGAGGGAAAGGGTCGGATCAACCGAGGGTGCGGGGGTAGGTGGGATGGGGGATGGGACAGAAGAAGGAAGGTCAGAAGAAGTGGGGTCAGTAGGAGGTGGGTGAGGTGGAGAAGCTGGAGGGGGTGGGGAAGGAGGAGCGGGGTCAGCAGCTGGGGCAGGGTCAGCAGCTGGGGCAGGGGGGTCAGCAGGTGACGGGCCTCGAGCCTGAGCAAGGATGTAGGCACCCCCTGCTTCCGGACCAATCCCATGCGAATGAGCATGAGGAAGTCCATTCGCTGGGGTGAACCTATCAAGTCATGAGGTAAAGAGGGCTCGAATACCCCCAAGTGGTGGGCAAGACGGGTGGTGTAAAACCCGCCGTTCAGGTTGCCCTGACGGCCGGTAAACATGGAGTGGAAATAGGAGGCGACAAGATAGGGGAGGTCCGGGTAGGCGTGCCAGATGACACAGGTAAGAAGCTCCATGTCACGGCCGGTCATGACCCCCATATCCTCATGGCGGGGAAAAAGGATGGTGCTGAAGCACCGGTGGGTGAAGCGAAGGACATGGTCGGCTATAAGAGTGCTCTTCTGGGAAGTGGGGGAGTACCTGTGGTCAGGCCCAGCGATCTCCCGCCACATGGCAATAAGGTCAGAGCGCTCGGGCCGGGTCAAGTCAGAAACGGGGGGTGGGGTGATAGGATGGGGTGATAGGATGGGAGTAGAAGCCGCACCCTCGGCCAAACTCCGTCATCGTCAGAGAAAAACGTCGGCCGCCTAGCCAGAATCGAACTACTGGCACCGCATCGCCAGGTGTCTCTCGGTACTCCGCTCCATCGAACTCAAAGGAGGCCGCAAACTCCAAAAATAAATCACGGAACACAGGAGTGCTGACCTGAAAAATCTCGAGGAGTGCAGTGTGCCCGAGAAGTACCTCCAACTCCTCCCAAATACCGAGCCGCTGCGGAACGTTGCTGTCGAGGTACCGACCACTCAATGGTATCGGCCGACGAGAGAAGAGTCAGAACCTGTCGTATGCGAGGTCGGTGACCGGGAATACCGTGCAGGGATAGGGAGCACCTGCAGGTCCCGACCCAGGTGCCGGTGCAGCAGCAACGTCTGACTCTGGAGGTGGATCTGCCGAAGAAGAAGGTGGCTCGGTGGAAGGTGTGCTCGAAGAGGGACCAACTGCTGAGGATGATAGTACAGGGAAAGTGGCAGCTGATGCAGCAGAAGTAGGCCCGACCTCATCTGAGGGAGTGAGTGGTGGCAGAATGACCAATGGAGGGAGCTCAAAGACTGGAGCGTCGGGGTCCGGCTGCGTAGGTGGTCGGAGTCGGATCCGACGATAGCTGGGCCTCTCGCCCTCGGTGGCGGAGGTTGGTCGCTTCCCTCGGGAAGGATCATGATCTGTCATAACCTGAAATAGAAAGAAAAAGAAAACAAAACAAAAGAAAAAGAAAAAGGAAGAAAATAAAACAAAGAAAATGTGAGAAAACTGGAAAATAAAAGTACACGACGTGTACTCCGGAGTACACGGCGTGTAGTCAGAATATAGAGTATCTCGTGTTCTCTGGAAAGACACGCCGAGGGTGGAAATAGACCATGTAACAGGACACGGCGTGTACCGAACATACACGTCGTGTTCACTTCAAAGTGCAGGTGGTCGTGTAATATAAATGACACGGCCATGTTGTTATCAGTTCAAAGAAAACAATACACGCCGTGTAGGTACAGGCCACGGCGTGTATTGCACATGAAGAACATGGCCGTGTAGAGGGTAAGACACAGGCCGACTACAGATATAAAGGAACGGCGTGTACCGAACATACACGCCGTGTTCCGGAACATGGGGTGACAGGCCGTGTGCATAAGAGTACTCGGGCACGACGAAAAAAAAGGAACACGATGTGTACTGAACATACACACATATTCAAATTTCGAAATATTTTGTGTGGCCGTGTACCTGTACACGGCGTGTGTTCTTCATTTCGTGGCCGTGTACAGGCGGGAGCCGAACGGTCGGCCGATCCTATAAACACCCTAAATGATTCTAAAAACTGGAAATAAAGGGTGCAGAACGGCGTACCTGGACTGAGGATCACAATGTGAGAAGAATCAGAACTTGAAACGCCCCAAATCGACGGATCTGGCAGAGGGGGTTCGGATGGCGTTCGGGAGAAGAAACGGGAAGAATGGGGCGGCCGTGCGACACAGCCTCAAGCCGGGTGGCCCGCGGCTTATATAGCCGCGGTACACGGCGTGTATTTTTGGTACACGCCATGTATCCCGATTTTTTTTTAAATTATATAAATAAATATAATTATTATAGTAAACTATATAATAATTATTATTAATAATTAAAAATAGATATATCTACAAATTCTATTATACATAAACCTATACACGACGTATATCGGGAAATACACGCCGTGTATTGTAAAATGAGAAAAAGAGTAGTACAACCTTTGGTCCGGTGCTTGGGGCGGGATTCGAACCGGCAATCGGCCGTTCCGAACGGACGCCCTCAACCACTGGAGCAAAGGTTGTTCTGCTGTTCATATTTATTTTATATATATATTTATTCTATACGGCCTATACACACAGAAAAAAAGAAAAGCACGGCGTGTGGTTTTTATTTAGGAAAGGATGATGGTGAAGCGGGGAGATTAGCGCGATTCGAAACCGGGTCTTGTGAACCTGGTGCCGAGACTTTGCAATCCGCCAACTTCACCCGCATGTAATTTCTTATTTTTAAAACGTTGTTAATTTATATTTGAAAAATCACGGCGCACACGGCGTATATCGGAGTACACGTCGTGTGGTTTTATTAAAAGAACAAATGATGGAAATGGGACGGTTGTCTGGATTCGAACCCGGTTCTTTTGAAACCGGATTACGATTCTAGCCAACCGGTCCATCCCCACCATGAGTTTTATTAAACACATTTATATATACATATATAGACTGAAAATACCACACACGTCGTGTAATTAAAAGGAGGAACCTCGTGCCGAAGGTAGGTCAGGAGGATTTGAACCGAGGACGGCTCGAATAAACTCCAGTGACTTTGCCATCGGCACCGGCATCATCCCTGGTTATTTATTTGTTATTCTATAGATTTATACTATTAAGTTTATAAATTAAAAAGGATTAGTACACGTCATGTATATAAGTGGGACACGGCGTGTAACCTCTGGGTTGCCTCCCAGGAAGCGCCTTTGTTTTAGGTCGTTGGCTCGACCTACTTACCTCGCTACCTGATATTTAAGGTGGATAATGGTCCCAATAGTGGCCGCCCTGGCCATCCAGGAGTTGCAAATTCTCGGGCTCTTCTTCAACAGGAATGTCTGGAATATTAAAGTTATCAGAAATATAAGAATATACCAGATCATCCACCAGGCGATCGTCCATAGTAGTTATTGCAGAACAATCCTCATGATCGGACAATGATGCCTGCTTGATGGCTTTGAGAACATTGTAGGAGACTCTCTCGTCTCCTACCCGGAAAATAAGCTCTCCTTGGTGCACATCAATGAGCGCCTTCCCAGTTGCCAAGAAAGATCTTTCAAGTATAAGAGGTGCTTCCTCGTCATCCCCCATGTCGAGGATGATGAAATCAGCGGGAAGGATCAACCTACCCACCTTGACCAGTACGTCCTCTAGTAGTCCCTTCGGGTGCTTGATGGATCGATCATCAAGTTAAAGGGCTACGCGGGTAGGCTTGAGCTCGTTGAGTCCCAACTTCTTGAAAACTCCGAGGGGCATGAGATTCACGCTGGCCCTTAAGTCGCAGAGGGCCTTTCCGAACTCACATGATCCAATAGTACAAGGAATGGTGAAACTACCTGGATCTTGAAGTTTGGGAGGAATGGAATGTTGAACCACCGCAGAGCACTTATTCGTTAGTGCAATAACGCCCAAATCCTCCATCTTCCTCTTATTCGAGAGGATTTCCTTCATGAATTTGGCGTAGGTGGGCATCTGAGTCAGGGCCTCTGCAAATGAGATGTTGATATGTAGCTTCTTGAACACATCCATGAATTTGCTGAACTGGTGGTCTAGCTTCATCTGCTTCAATCTTTCCGGAAAGGGTAAGGCGGGCTTGAATGGTTGGACTACCTCCTTTTCTTTATTTTGTAAAGCCTCATTGTGCGGGCTTTTGGATGAGGAGGGGTCGGTATTGGTACCTTTTTCATCAACAGTGGGTGTGGAGGCACCTTGCTGTGCTGATTGGTTCTGGTGGAGCTCTTTTCCACTCCGGAGCATGATAGCATTGGCCTCCTCCCTTGGGTTCTTTTCGGTGTTCCCCGGTAGTGTACCGGGCTGCCTCCCTGAGAGTTGATTTGCCAGCTGGCCAATCTGATTCTCCAAGCCTCGAATCGAAGTTTCCTGATTCTGGAACCGAGTCTCAGCAGTAGATATGAATTTAGTCATCAGATCCTCTAACCTTGAGGTGTTCTCCTGCTGAGGTGGTTGTTGAGCCGGTGGAGGAGGTGGCTGCCGTGGCTGCTGTGGACAAGGGTTTTGATACCCTTGTTGCTGATAAGGACCCTGCTGGGGTTGTTGCGGCCTTTGGTATTGGTTCTGATATGGAGGCTGGTTGTAGTTGGGCGGTCGCTGGGGCGGAGGATTCTGCTGTTGTTGGCCCTAGCCAGTGTTCTGTTTATCTCGCCATGCCGGGTTCTGGTACTGCTGGTACTAGTTGGGCCCTCGATTTTGGGCAACATAACTCACCTCGTTCGTCGAGGGGCCTCCAGCCGAACCCGGGCATTCTCCCATGATGTGGTTATCACCACAGTCGCCACATGCTGGATGGTTCGCCGCATGAACTTGAGATGCTCCTTGCGGAGGATTCTGCTGTTGTTGGCCCTAGCCAGTGTTCTGTTGATCTCGCCATGCCGGGTTCTGGTACTGCTGGTACTGGTTGGGCCCTCGATTTTGGGCAACATAACTCACCTCGTTCGTCGAGGGGCCTCCAGCCGAACCCGGACATTCTCCCATGATGTGGTTATCACCACAGTCGCCACATGCTGGATGGTTCGCCGCATGAACTTGAGATGCTCCTTTGAGGTTCAATGCGTCGATTTTCTTGGACACAACGTCCAACTGAGCAGCTAACATAGTGGTAGCGTCAATGTTGTGCATACCTCGCTTTTGAGTCCCCCGCTCGGAGTGCCACTGGAAGCTATTGGCTGACATGTCTTCCAGTAGTTCGAATAGTTCTTCGGGGGATTTCCGCATCACCGTACCTCCAGCAGCAGCGTCCACCACGGACTTGGTATTCGTGGTAAGTCCTCCATAGAAGGTTTGGACTTGCATCCAGAGTGGGAGTCCGTGATGGGGGCATTTTCGTAACATCTCCTTGAAGCGTTCCCAGGACTCGTACAACGACTCAGAGTCGTACTGCTGGAAGTTATGAATCTCATTCCGGAGTGTCACCGTCTTGGATGGTGGGAAGTACTTGGACATGAACGCCTGGGCTAGCTCCTCCCAGGTGAGGATAGACCGTTGTGACAACCCCTTGATCCAGTCCTTCGCCTTGTCCCGTAGAGAAAAGGGGAATAGGCGAAGACGGATGACGTCCTCGGACACGCCATGGTACCGAAAGGTGTCGCAGATCTCCAGAAAGTTGGAGAGATGGGCGTTCGGGTCCTCGCTGGCCAGGCCTCCAAATTGGACTGTGTTCTGGATCAGCTGCATGATAGCAGGCTTGATCTCGAAGTGCTGGGCCTGGACCGGAGGACGAACGATGCCCGTATCAGCTCCGTGAATCGATGGAAGTCCGTACTCCATAAGGGTACGTCTTGGAGGTTGTTGTTGATGGGGTGGAGCTTGCAGAAACTGCTCCTGAGGGGCAAAGTATGGCCGTGGGAAGAGTTACTGCGGCGGCCGTTGGTAATCCCTTGGGAGAAATTCCATGAAGGCTCTAGGAGGTTGCTCCGGTAGACCAGCAGCGGGAGGCTGCTGATCCTGGTACTGATGCTCAGTCGCAGCATCTACGGCTGGTGCTCCCTCTTCCTTGTTCGCTATGGGTTGTGGTTGATGGTTGTGAGTTTCTGTCCGTGTACGCCGACGATGAAGCAAGGTCCGTTCGATTTCCGGGTCAAGCGGAACTAATTCCGAAGACTCGGCACTTCTGGATCGTGTAAAATGTCTAAACATACACTTTAAGCTCTGCACAACACAAAAACGAAAACCAGGCGTAAAAGGGAAAAATAAAAGAGAAAATTTGAAATGGGATCAGAAAAGAGATTTTTGATAATTTTTGATTTTTATTTTCACTTAAATCAATTATTAACACAATTTAAATCTTAGCACTAAAACCAAACGGTGTCTCCGGCAACGGTGCCAAAATTTGGTCTCGCTTGTCGTTGATTGAAGTTATATGCGTCCCAAATTAATTACCCGTTCTTAGAACTTTAGTATAGCATAAGTTCGGGGTCGATCCACAGGGAACCGTGGCGTGTGTGAATTCAATTGAGTTAATACTTAATTAGGTGAAGTTTGCAGAATTTAGAATCGATTCGGTTGATTTTGGGTTTTGATTGAACTAAATTGATTTACTTTGGAGAAATGGATACAGTTTGAAAGAAAACAACGGGTAAATTTTAAAGTGTTTTTGAAAATGGGAAGAAAAGACGTGTCGGGGCTGTGGTGATTAAGGAGTTCTTATGCAGATTGTTTAAATGGTTGTGTTAGTTCATAATAATTCAATCATTCTGGATTTCATTTTGTTACAAGATTTCCTTGGTCCGGTTCCTCTTGTTTGGAATTAGAGCAGTTGACTCCTTGGTCCGGTAGTTATTGTTCTTAATTCTTTATTACATTCAGTCCATTATTTGAATCGGTGAAAACCTTCCAATGGTCATGGATGTTTTCACCGTTACTTTTCTTTTGTATCGCTGAGAATTCTTCCATTGGTCCGGCTCAGAATTCTCAGTTATATTAGACAGTGGTTTAAGAAGAGTAAGATGAATTACAACGATTCAAACACAACTATATAAAACAACATACAAATTATGATCCCATCATCCACAACCCCAACACGAGGGGTTTAGTTACACATAGAAAGTGGGAGAGAAACGACACACGTGATACCTGACGGATTCATCGTGTAGGCGTTGAGGTAGAGTGTCGGAAGGTGGAATGGCGGAACTATGGCACCACGGTGGCTCGGAAATGGTAGCAACAGAGCTTCTCTCCAAATGTTTCGAACTCCCAAATCCGTAGGCCAAGGCTTCTTTTTATAGAAAAATATAGTACACGACGTGTATAGAAAGTACACGCCGTGTACTTTTCGTCAACGCGCTTTGGCGCCAATTTCTCCGCTGGCAGGTGGCCTAACACGCCGTCTTTGACTGTTGAATATGGCGCCGCCTGGTGGTTGGGTGTACACGGCGTGTAGCGCCGCCATACACGGCGTGTAGTATCATAAGTTTGGCCGCCAGCCCCCTTCTAGAATAGCAGACACGACGTGTAGAAATTCAAACACGCCGTGTCTCCTTCAACGGCCACATGGGCGTGTGGACTTTTCTCAGCAATCACCGCTTCTAGAAAGTAGTACACGGCGTGTAACGCCGCCTCACACGGCGTGTATCTTCTGCCTGGTGACATGGGCGTGTACTCCCTCCTTCGATCCATGTCCCTGTCTGGATGTACACGGCGTGTATAAAAGTACACGCCGTGTAGTTTCAAAATTTTCACATGCATCCCTTGATTCGTGTATTTAGCCAGAAACCTGAAAGTAAACAGAATCACCAAAATCAAGGAATATGTTCATAAAACAACAGATATTTGTTGAAAACATGTTTTTATCTTCAATTATATATATGGAAATGTATACACAAATTGGGTGTATCAGCGAGCGATGCCGGGAGTTTCCGGCTGGGAGTGCGCTGCGGGGAGGGACACCGCTGGAGGGCCGCGGGGCGGTGCCGGATGTCGTAGCGTCGAGAAATTCGCAGGACGAGGGTTGGCATGGAGGCGGGGGCTGCCGTAGGTGGAGGCTGACATGGAGGGAGCAGTGCTGGAGGCGTCATGCAGGGCGGAGCCGCTGGACAACAATTGAGTCGTCGGAGCTGGCGCACAGAGGGGCTCGAGGATTCTGAGCAGGAAGGGCCGCTGAGGGCTACGTGTGCAGCGACGGGAGGAGGGTGCCTCTCAGGCGGGGCAACCAGATGCGCGACTGGATCCCGATGGGATCTGGAGGCGCGACGGGATCGGGAGGGCTGGGTGTGGCGCACGCAGCGGGGATGAGACGCCAGGGAAGGAGGGGATGGAGCCGCGATGGTAGAGGACGACATCATGAGATTTGCTGGAGGAGAGAGCCGACACCTGGAATCCGTGGACAGCAGGAGGCGCGACTTCCGTCGGGGCAGTGCGCAGCGGGGAGGCGGAGCCGGTGGAAACCATCGCGGGAGGGCGCCTGTTGCAGAGGTCCGTTGGAAGTTCGCCTGGAGCGGAGGTCAGGCTGGAGGCGTGGAGCTGCCTCTGATGGGGAGGGATGCCGGGATCGGGCGTCGGGAGTGACGTAGGAGAGGCGGGAGCCGGGAGTCGCCGGAAGAGGTGGGGCCGGGCGTAGCTGCTGATGGAGTCGTGGGAGCCGGGAAGCCGTGTTCGAAGAGAAGGGCGGGCCGGGAATCGCTGGGCGAAGCAGAGGGAGGCGCTTCGGGAGGAGAAGACCGAATGGGGAGGGAGGAGGGATAACCGGCAGGGGGGTTGAGCGGCGCTCGGGAGGGAGAGGAGGGGCGACGGCAGAGCTGGCCATGGAGGCCGCCGCCCCCTTACGGGAAAACTTCAGTAAACCCTAGACCGAAATAAAAAAAATAGATGGGAGGGAGGGGGCGGGTTTATCAAACCTCATCTCATACCATGTAAAATGATAAAATGAGGTAAGACCTGAATCCCCAAGGTACTTTCTAAAGGAGACCTTGAGGTTCTTTTATAATGAATAATTAAGACCACACCGACCACAAGTTCGATGTGGGATACAGACTCCAACAGTATGGATGATTTCTAAGATACAAATCCACCACCAAGTGTGAACACATAATCACCTATGGATTTAGTGTCTTTTAAACCAGTTATCCAATTTGCATCACTACAACCTTCAATACTTTATATAGTTCCATACAAAGTTCTTGATATAATTTTAATATCCCAATATTCGTTTCATAGCCATCCGATGAAGATTATTTGGATTGCTAGTAAATTGACTTAGCTTGCTTATGACAAAAGCTATGTCCGGTCTACTGCAATTCATGACATACATCAATCTGTCTAGAATACGATCACTCTAATTGAGCTTTGCTTTCACTAGTTTTCTTTGAAAGACATAGATTAACATCTATCAGAGTTTTTATTGGTTTTATATCAAGATTATGGTATTTCTGCAGAATCTTTCAATATGATGAAACTGCGATAATGCCCACCCATCGTATGTTCTATTTATTTGAATTCCCAAAATGACATCTGCCTCTCCTAGGTCTTTCATTTCAAATTGACCGGTGAATACACGTTTGGTGGCTTTGATGATATCTATATTACCTCTAAATATGAGTATATCATCCACATACAAGCATACAATGACATATCCATCTTGAGTGTTTCTGGCATATGCACATTTATCACATTCATTGATCTTGAACCCATTTGATAACTGTTGTGGGTGAATTCCCCTTACCTCAATGAGAGGTGGAGACACTCTTTTATAGATGAGTAAAACAAAATACAAGGAGGGTAAGTCCGATGTGGGACTCAGAAATACCCATTAAACTGAAATGGGGTCCAACACTCCCCCTCAAGCTGGACATGCCCAGATTGGATTGAGTCCCACAAAAAAAAAGAAGACAAGACACAAAGACCATCGCATACTCCCCCTCAATCTGGGCCATGAAGGCTGTGAATACCCAGCCTGGTAGTGAGAGAGTCAAGGCGAGCGCCTGGGAGGCCTTTGGTGAAGAGGTCAGCAAGCTGATCCGCCGTCGGAATATGGTCAAAGCTGATATGGTTCTGCTCCTGATGGTGTCGAAGAAAGTGGCAGTCCACCTTGATATGTTTCGTCCGTTCATGGAAGGCGGGATTCGAGGCAATCTTTGTGGCTGCCTGATTGTCACACCAGATATGAGCAGAAGTCTGGGCGGGGAAGCCGAGCTCTTGGAGGAGGTGACGGAGCCAGAGAATCTCAGTGGTGACCGTTGCCATGGCGCGGTATTCGGCCTCGACACTCGATCTGGAGACGACAGTCTGCTTCTTGCTGCGCTAGGAGATGATGTTACCGGCGAAGAACACGGCGAATCCCGAAGTAGACTTGCGGGTAGCGAGTCAACCGACATAGTCCGCATCACATAAGGCCTCAACATCAAGATGAACATGATGTGAGTACCGAAGGCCACGGGCATGGTCTTTTTTGATGTTTTTGGCAATACGGAGGACAACATCCCACTGAGATCGGGTTGGATGCTCCATGAACTGGTTGACTTTGCCAGCGGCGCAGACAATGTCAGGTCGCGTCATGGTGAGGTAGTTAAGTTTACCCACCAGACGTCGATAGCTCTCGGGATGAGGAAATGCTTCCGAGTCGGTATGGAGAGATCGTTCCCCCGACTCAAGAGGAGTGTCCACTGCAGTTGCTGTGCTCAAACCTGCATCCTGCAAGATATCAAGAGCATATTTGCGTTGACAGAGAGAGATAGTGTCCTCAGAACGGGAGACCTCGATGCCAAGGAAGTAGGTGAGGGGACCCAAATCTTTGGTGTGAAAGTGATGGTGAAGGTGCGCCTTGAGGTTGACGATTCCTATGGAGTCGCTCCCTGTGATGATGATATCACACGAGCAAGATACATCCATCCTTCGTCGTACGGAAGAAGACGGTGTGATCTTTCATACTGTGAGAGAGGCCAAAGGCGGTGACGACTGTGTTGAAGCGGCCGAACCAAGCCCGAGGAGACTGCTTGAGGCCATAAAGGGACTGACGAAGGCGACAGACATGGGAGTCGGCACCAGATGCAGAAAAGCCAGGGGGCTGTCGCAGGTAGACCTCTTCGTCAAGAAAGCCATGGAGAAAGACATTCTTAACATCCAGTTGATAAAGCGGCCAGTGATGATGAGCAGCCAGAGATATGAATAGGCGGACAGAGGCCATCTTGGCTACCGAAGAGAAGGTCTCAAAGTAATCGATGCCATATGTCTGAGCAAAGCCTTTCGCCACAAGCCGGGCTTTGAGGCGACAAAGAGAGCCATCGGGATTGAGACGGATCGTATATATCCATTTGCAGCCGACCGCCTGTTTTCCCGCAGGGAGGGGGACCAGATCCCATGTATGATTGTCTTCCAGAGCCCGCAGTTCGTCTCGCATAGCCTGTAGCCACCCTGGATGTGACTTGGCGTCGCCAACTGTGCGGGGAATAGAGATCGCCTCTAGTGCTGACAAACCTTTGTAAGAAGATGTAAATAAAGAAGTAGTCTGACACGATCGAGTACCTTTTCGGAGTGCAATTGGCAATTCCGCAGGTGCTGTGACAAGAGCATCCGACGAAGTGGGAACAATGTTGTCCTCGGCCTGGATGAGGGGTACAGGTGATGGACGACGAGAGTAGACCTGTCCAAAGTGATTACTTGTAGGAGGAGACACCAGAGGCTGGTGAAACAGGAGAGGAAGACAGTCATCGATGGTAGTGTCTGGATGAGGAGAGGGCGGAGTGAAAAACGAGCTCTCGACAAACGATACATCGGCAGAGGTGATGTAGCGGCGTAAGTCTGGAGAGAAGCACCGATAGCCACGCTGAGTGCGGGAATAGCCGAGAAAAATACACCGGAGGGATTTGGGAGAAAGTTTTGAGAGATTGGGGCGAGTGTCCCAGACATAGCAGAGACATCCGAAGACGCGAAGTGGAAGGGAGTGAGGGGGAAGAGAGGGGAACAGGGTATGAAAAGGAGTCTCCCCCTGAAGGATGGAGGAAGGAAGACGATTGAGTAGGTATGTGGCAGTGAGGATGAAATCCCCCAGAAGTGGAGAGGTACCTGGCGGTGGAAGAGGAGGGCACAAACAGTTTCCAGAATATGTCGGTGTTTTCGCTCGGCCACTCCATTTTGCTGAGGGGTATCAGGACAGGAGGTCTGATGTATGATGCCGTGTGCCCGCACAAACTGCTGAAAGGGAGTGGATAGGTATTCCCGCCCATTGTCGGAGCGCAGACATTTTACAGAGATAGAAAACTGTGTCTGGATCTCATGGTAAAAGGTCTGAAAGATGGAGAAAACTTCTGTCCGATCTCGAAAAAGGTAAAGCCATGTCATACGGGAAAAATCATCAATGAAAGAGATGTAATATTTATACCTGGATTGACTCGAGGTGGCACAGAGACCCCATACATCGGAATGAACCAAATCAAAGGGTTTGGCGGCCCGTGTGTCAAGTCGAGGATAATATGATGTGCGATGGTGTTTCGCAAAGATACATGACTCACAATGAAAAGATAAAGATGGACTAATATCTGGATAGAGCTGATGAAGAGTGGAGGCGGAGGGGTGGCCCAACCGAGAATGGAGGTCTACGGCACGAGCAGAGACGGACGTGCAGGCGACGGATGTCGGACCATCGAACATGTACACCCCATCTCGAAGCTGGCCTCTACCAAGTTCCTGGTTCGTCGTCCGCTCCTGAAACACAACAGAAGACGAGGTAAAAATAACATTACAATTGAGATCCTTGGTCAGCTTCCTGATGGAAAGCAGGTTAAACGGACTGCGTGGTACATGAGCCACCGAGGATAGGTGAAGGGAGGAGGTGAGAGAGCATGTACCAAAGCCGGTAATGGGTAGAGTGGACCCATCAACAACAGTGATGGCTGAGGAACCAGTATAGGGACGGTAGTTGGAGAGTATACCTGCATCCCCGGTAAGATGGTTGGACGCACCTGAGTCAAGCATCCAGGTAGGGGAACGATGACTGACAAAAGCAGTGGGACCACCGGAGTGGGCAAGAGATGCTGATGAAGAGCCCGGTATGGAGGCGGTCCGATGATCGTGAATCAGCTGGATTTCAGCCATGGAGAGATCCAAAGACGACGGAAGAGCAGCAGCAGGTGATGATGCATCTCGGATCGCAGTCTGGCCCTGTCGGGGGTGCGAATCGGGACAGCCATGAAGGACCCAGCAACGGTCAACCAGGTGGCCGAGCTTGCCACAGTGCTGACAGAGGGGGCGAGGTCGGCCGTCTCCATGGCCGCGTCCACGAGCGCCGGTAGGGCTGCCACCGCCACGACCCAGGAGAGCAGTGTGATCAGTGCTAGGGACGGGTGGGGCAAGGGCCCGATGAGCTTTCCCTAGGCGATGATAAACCTGTGGGATATCCAGCATACAAGGGCTGGCATGCATCTCGGTGGCCGTCGTGGCATAGTCCGGGGCGAGGCCATTAAGGAAATTGAAAATGCAGAGCTGGTCCTGTTGAGTTTGCGCTTCCGTCGGAGTCTGAGGAACGGGCCAGAGCTCTTGCAGTTCATCCCGGAGTCCTTTCCATTCCAAGAAATAGGCCAGAAAGGTCCGATCCTGCTGTCGGATGTGGGATAGACGCTGTAGAATGTCGGAGACCCGAACCAAGTTGTTGGTCTCGGAATACATGACAGTCAACAAGTCCCATAGCTCTTTGACAGTGTTGGCAGTCCGGGTAACATCTTTCACCGATCTGTCCATGGATTTGACCAGTAACGCGAATATTTTGCTATCCGCAAGTTGCCAAGAGTCGAATTTGTCGTCAGTCATGGCGGGTGGAGGTTTCTCCATATGAGAATGAAGGCCCATGCCGCGCAGGGACATCAAGACCGTCTTCCGCCAGACGGAGAAATTCTTTGCGTCCAGCCGGTCATCCACAAGCCGAGAGGAGGCGGTGATCAGGGACGGAAGAACCGAGGAAGCGTCCATGGTAGGCGACGAGAGGCGCGGGTGGCGCGGTCGTCGGGAACAACCGGGAAGAGCCGGGGAAGGCGCGGCCGGTGCGGGGTCGTCGGGATGAGCGCGCAAGGCAGGCGCAGCGGGAGCCGGGAGGTAGGAGCCGCGCCGGGAGGGAAGGTGCACCAGGGGGGGAAGCTGCGACGGGGAGGTTTCGGGCGCAGGAGGAGTGCGCGCCGGGAGGGAAGGCGCAGGGGAGCTGCACCGGGTAGGAGTCGCCGGGGAGGGAGGGTGCAAGTGGAGCCGGGAGTCCCGCGGGAGCCGGAAAGGGGGCCGCTGGGCGAGGGCGCTGGGGCGAGGGCGCCTCTGGGCGAGGGCGTCGGGGCGAGGGCGGCGCTGGGCGAGGGCGGCGCTGGGCGAGGGCGGCGCTGGGCGAGGTCGCCGGGGAGGTGAGCCGCTGAGCGAGGGCGTCGGGGCGGGGAGCCGCGCCGGGAGAGAGGGCCGCCGTGAGAGAGGGAGCTGTGAGGGGAGCCGTGCCGGGAGAGAGGGCCGCCGGGAGAGAGGGCTGCCGGGAGAGAGGGCTGCCTGGAGAGAGGGCTGCCTGGAGAGAGGGCCGCCGCAAGGGGAGCCGCGCCGGGAGAGAGGGCCGCCGGGAGAGAGGGCCGCCTGGAAAGAGGGCCGCCTGGAGAGAGGGCCGCCGGGAATGGCTAGGGCAGAGGGGAGTGAGGCGGGGCCGGACAGAACCGGGAATCCGCAGGGGAGGGAGAGATTGAGATTAATTTCCCTCTGATACCATGTTGTGGGTGAATTCCCCTTACCTCAATGAGAGGTGGAGACACTCTTTTATAGATGAGTAAAACAAAATACAAGGAGGGTAAGTCCGATGTGGGACTCAGAAATACCCATTAAACTGAAATGGGGTCCAAAAATAACATTACATGATCAAACTTCATATGCCATTGCTTGAGAGCTTGTTTTAACCCATAAAGAGATTTCACTAATTGACAAACTTTCTTTTCTTGTCCAAGAATAGAAAAACCTTTAGGTTGTTCCATGTAAATCTCTTATATCAAATCCCTATTTAGGAAGACAATCTTAACATTCATTTGATATATTTCTAGCCCATTCAATGCTGCTAAAGCGATTAACATCCTTATAGATGTAATCCTGGTGACAAGTGAATAAGTGTCAAAACAATCAAGTTCCTCCTTTTGTTTATACCCCTTTACCACAAGTCTAGCCTTGTATTCGTCAATTGTTTCATTAGCCTTCAATTTCTTTTTAAAGATCCACTTGCATCTAAGTGGTTTGTTTCTAGGAGGAAGATCAACGAATTCACAAGTATGGCCGGACAAGATGGGATCCATTTCACTATTGACAACTTTTTCCCAAAATGAGGCTTCCGGGGTGGTCATAGCCTCTCTAAATGTTTGAGGCTCATTTTCTAACAAATATGTTAGAAAGTCTGGTCCAAAAGACTTGGAGATAAATTGTCTTTTGCTTCTACATGGTTCTATCTCCATTGAATCTCTTTCTTCCACATTATTTAGAGGCCTTTTATTGTTCTCATTCGCCTCATTTGTTAGTCGTGAAAATGTACTTTAAAAAAATGAGGCATCCCTCATTTCATTGATCGTATTGTTTTATATTTCCATGATCTCTGACTTATGAACAAGAAATCAGTATGCACTACTGTTAAGTGCATAACCAATAAATACGCAATCAACAGTTTTTGGCCCAAACCCTTTTAGGGTTAAGAACTGCAACTTTGGCCAAACACCCCCACAAATATTTAAAGGTAGACTCTCTTCCCTTCCACAATTCATAGGGAATACTTTGTATCTTCTTGTGGGGTACTTTATTTAATAAAGTGATTTGCATGTTTTGTGGTAAACCGATGCTATTCAGCATAGCGTTCATCATTTCTTTTAAGGTCTAGTTTTTTCTTTCAGCAACTCCATTTGACCGTGGAGAGCAAGGAGCTGTAGTTTGGTGAATTATTCCAAACTCGCTACATACATTTTGGAAAGACAACTCACATTCACCTCCTCAATCACTCTTTATGCCTTTAATTCTCTTGGTGAGTTGATTCTCAACTTCATTTTTGTAATATTTAAATACATCAATAGCTTCATCTTTACTATTAAGTAGATAAACATAACAAAACCTAGTGAAATCATCTAAGAAAGTGATAAAGTATTTTTTACTTGTGATCAAGATTCTCCCATAACTCTTTAGATGTTTTGAAATAGCTATAAACTTTGTAAAGGGAGTTGTTGAGATCGTTGATGATATAGTTGCGACATAGGAAGTCAGAATGCTTCCAAGCATCAACAACAACAACCTTCTTTGTGTTCGTTTTTTCTTCACTGAGCTTTGGTGCTTCTTTAGTGAGAAACTTTGCCAGATTTAATGTAGCAAGGCAGAACAACATCTTTTGCTGCCACCTTTTGAAATCACTACCATTAAATTTTTATGCCTTCTCTCCTTGAGCATTTACTGGCTGTGTGCTTTGGTGAGCGGCGTTACCAGATTTGATGTCAACATTTCTGTTACAGAAACAAAAATCGAAATCAATATGATTATATGCAAAATACCAAATTTGTCTTAAGATTGTTGGAGATGCAATCCCTGTATACAAAATACAATTATAGTTTCATCCACCAGTCTACACACAAAGTGTAGTAGGGTCTCTTCCCAGTCTCTGGAAATAGTAGAGGAAGTGTTGACCAATTTGTATACGAAATACAGTAGGGTCTTTCTTCCTAGTCTGTATAAAGAGGAAGGTTAGTCAAGTCTGTATACGGAATACAATAGGATCCTTCTTAATAGACTTAATCAAGTAATCTGTATACGCAATATAGTAGATTTTAATCAAGTAATCTGAGTTAGTTTACACACTGAGTGCAGAAGGCAAGAAAGAGATGAGAAAAGTGAAGAACAAATAAATTATGTAAAATCCGAGTCCAATGAACTTGCGTTGTTTCCTTAAGACAAATTTGCTTCCTCAACGCTGCCCAAGGTTGTGAGCAATTGTCTCCTAGGATAAAATGGATCATCTTTCTTGGATAGCGGCAATTCAAATCCAAGAACACTTTCGAACACAACATGTGCAGACAAATCACACTTTGAACTCTCGAGAATCGTGGGATTTTTTTGACAGAGTTTCAGTACTTTGAGAGGGGAAAATCCATATGCAAAAGAGAGGGTACTTTGAGAGTTTCAGTACTGTGGGTAGTGGGCTTTCTGAGTGGGGGGATGGGTTGGTTGCTGCATGGGGCAGTGTTGTCCTTTTCTATAGAAAGTAGGTTGGGGTTGTTAGGCGATGGGTTGGGGATAATAAACTTGGGTTGTTTGGAGTAGTCGAGGGGGGCAAATATTATTTGTTGGCTTCAGCTTTGGCTTTTGTGGAGACTTCGGTCTTGGCCTTGGGAGTGTCTTCCCAGGGGAGTTCTTCAATCTTCTTCTCTATTTTTTTCTTACTTTTTCTTCTTCTGTTTCTACTGTATCCTACGCTACTGCTCTTAATAAAATCTCTCTTTTTACTCACTTTGCATTTACGATCCTATAAATTGGTGCTTTCATTGAGAGAGCTGTTCGCAGCTTGTTGCGATGGAAGTGGGGATCGTTGGCGGATGTCCAGAATGGTGGAGTCGATTCTGAAACGGATGATGCAAACGCTGGCGGCCGAGATGGAGGACCATGTCAGGGGACATGCAAAGTTCTTGAAGCAACATCACAAGCTTATGAATCTGCTGCAGGAATGACTAGGAAAAGAGTCCGTGCTTCAGATTTTGCAGCAGTGCAGGTTGCAAATTGTGCTGCAGGAGCAGGCGATGGTTTCGCTGACTCGTCAGTATGTTAGGCATGTCTGGAACAGTGGAAACATACAGAAAACGAAGTTGAAAGTTTGAAAAGTTATGAAGTCAGCTTGAAAGCCTTTCAGTTTGGACAAGAAAGGTTCTGCAAGGAGTAGAATGCTACCAATTCTGTTCGGCCAAAGCTTGAGATGCGGCCGACCGTGCAGACACAAACACAGACTCTAGTAGAGCTTTCCGGTCGACACAGTACGTCTGATTCTTTGAAACCTCTGACTCCGGGAGTAGCGGGTCTTAGAGTTCCGCCAGCTGCACAGGTTTGGCGTGGGATAGAGAAAATCGTCTCACCTTCTACTCAAACATCAATAGAAGTTTTCGCTAGGGGACAAGCTGAGCCCGTGAAGCAGCCATTTCGACAGCCTTTTCCGGTACAAATGAAGTGAGTGGAGGACGACGAGAACAAGAGATCAACGACTACTGCAGTTGCAGTGAAACTGGCTGCATCCACATCCTCTGCTCAGGTGCTCACATCCGTACTCTCATCTCTCGTTGAAGAGGAAGTTGCCTCCGTGAAGGGTCTAACCCCAGTTGGAAGCTTCTTTGGTCAACAGGGGCTTTCTCATGGCAAACAACCAAAGTTAGAGAAGCCATTGCCGTTGCCTGATGCTACCAGTTGTTGCGGAATCGTCGGGAGACACAACGACAGAAAATGAGAAAACGAAAGAAAGGAAAAACAACAATGAACACGGCAACAGTGATCGGCGGCTCACTTTGTCAAAAGGGCTACAGTGTCTGCCGGCTGGAAGTCAAAAAGCGCTACAGTACTGTTGACCCCGAAGTCCGCACGCTACAGTTGCGGGCCACAAGCATTCGGCAACACCAATCCAACACCAATCCAACACCAATCCAACACCAATTCTGTTGTGACTTTCATCTTGCTCATTCAGCCAGCCCATAAGGAAGACATAGGGGATCGAGATCCACTGCACCGAAAGGAGCATCATCGTGTTCCTAATACTATTTCTATGAAGTGAAGGTTGCCATCGATGGGAAAAAAAATAAGAACTGAAAGTGACAGGAAGGCGTCCAAGGAGGGACAGGAAGGCAGTGGGTTGCCCAAGGAGGGACAGGAAGGTGTGCAAGGCGTGGGACCTGCCTTGAGGCTACCACACCAACAACCCCAGAAGCTCATCAAGTTTTCCACCTTGAGGACAAGGTGGTTTTTCTATGAGGGCGGAAGTGATAGGACTGTGGGTAGTGGGCTGTCCGAGTGGGGGATGGGTTGGTTACTGCTAGGGGCAGTGTTGTCCTTTTCTATAGAAAGGAGGTTGGAGTTGTGAGGTGCTGGGTTGGGGATAATAAATGTGGGCTGTTGGGAGTAGTTGAGGGGGATGAATATTATTTGTTGGCTTCAGCTTTGGCTGTTGTGGAGACTTTGGTCTTGGCCTCCCAGAGTGTCTTCCCTGGGGAGTTCTTTCATCTTCTTCTTCTCCATTTTCTTACTTCTTCTTCTTCTGTTTCTGGTGTAACCTACGCCACTGCTCTCAATAGAATCTCTCTTTTTACTCACTTTGGCTGTTGTGGAGACTTTGGTGGGGTGACCCTTCTATTTGTAAGCAAGTGATGGGTTATTATTTTAAAATAATAATAATAAATATAATTTTATAAAAACCCCCATAGAAGAATCGGTTTACAAAAAAACCTGAAAAAGGAGTGTGGGCAGCAGTTATGCCTGCTAGCCACTCACCCATGATGTCCCCCCACTTCTCATATTTGCATTCTTTCCATTCATTTCTAACAGCGTCTTCAGAGTGAAATCTGTTTTTGTGTATTGCATGCCTTGAAATTTCCTGTCTTTTTATAATGGTGCAGGGAAGGAGAGGGCATTCAAGCGCAATCTTACGCAGATAACTTGCATTTTTGTACAGAGCCTTCTACAAGCCGGGGAGGCAGGGAGGAGAGTAAAGTCCTGTTCCCTGCTTCTGATAAATACTTATTGGATTGCACTTCTGATGACGAGTCGATAGAAATAACCCCTTTGGAGTCTAGTTCCCCATATTATCTTCATTCCTCTTGTCCAGCACCGATCAAGTGTTAAACACTGTACTATTCTTTTCTTTCCTCAACTTGTCCTCTTTCAATCCGGTTTTGTTACCTAGTGCATGGTTTGAGCACTCTCCATGTGTGCATGGTTTGAAGATAGACCCATGTTAAACAATGATGTCTTATTTTTTTCTCAGATTCTCGCCATTCTTTTCTATCAATATATTCATCTTTAGGCTAGACTCATGGATTAATTTCGTCTCTCATTTGGGGCATAGTTTGGGTCAGATAGCTTCATCTCCCTCTCTCCCCCTCCCGTCAAATAAGTTTTGTTGGAGTCTGCATCCCACATCGGACTTGAGGTCCGGTGTGGTCTTAATTATTCATTATAAAAGAACCCCAAGGGCTCCTTTAGAGAGAACACCTTGGGGGAAGTTTGATGTTTGTGGAAAGCAATGCTGTGTTTGTCATTCATGTTTACATTTTTATCTTCGTCGCGACATCTTAAAGCTCATGGGATTTTAGATTCTACAACTGATTCTGTGGCTGACGGTGTCTTTTTTCTTGTTACATTTAAAGATATAATATTCAGGCACATTGTTTGTTCATGCTTGTTTTCCTGGTTTTGGAATCGTTGACTTGAACAGTTGATTTGTTAGATATTGTTTTTGTCACGTTGAGTTGCTAGCTTCTCTGTGTTTTGTATAGATAGGTCTTTGATTTTTTCCATTATGAAACAAGGGATTGTATGTTTTTTTTTCTTTTGCATTTTGGTATTAGGGAATTTGAAAGTTCATGCGTCATGACAGAGAATTCGGAGATTTATTGTCTTTTGTGACACAGAATCATCATATTTTTTATGATTTTTTCAGAAAAACATAAGATTGCTTGCATTTGGCACTAAAAAATCCCCATATACAAGTGTTATTTATGCAAATTTATTTTCATGTCACGTTCTCTCATGTACAAGAATAAGAGTTGGTGGAATAAAATACACGGAGACCTACTGTTAACATGATATTTAGTCGAGAGATGAATGTATATTGTCTTCATGTTTAGCATGGTAGTAGTCGATGATTTCTTGTAAGCAAAAAAAAAAAAAAAAATTCCCCGGTCACATCGTCCAAATTTAGATGTAGTAAATTGGCTGTAGGTTGATTGACAAATTAGATGCATGTGTCAAACAACATCACACAGAAACACGAGCGAACTGGCAGTTAGAATGTGTGATACTATGACAGAACAGGGGAAATATTAACGTGTTGAATTCATTTAGGAACACAATCACTCATACATAAACTGTTGTGCTCAGATTATGTGGTCACAATGAAAAATTACGGAGAACCAACCTGGTGAACTTGATTTAGTTGTTGATTTTTGCATAAGACATGGTTGGTGGGAAATAACAACTTGGTTTTACTGGATTTGAGCAGACGAATTATCTGTAAAGCAAATGTCAAATAGATTTCCTGTCGGGCGATGTCGATAATTTATTACATTACCTGGAACACAAAGTGAAAACGATTTTTCATTCTTGCATGCAACAGTTGCATAACTATGAATCCTTGACAAATATATTTCGGGCTGACCTTGACATGGTTAATTTGGAGTTGTCATCGTTTTGGAGTTGTCATTGTTTTGACACTAGCTTTAGCAGTAATCAAGAATGTAGATCATTAGAAAGATTTGTTGGGCTGAATTATCATTGAAAGAATGTTATTTTTGGAGCTGCATTACTTTATATGCTGAAACGTATGAATTGTTCAAATGGTTATTTGAGCATAATTTGGATGTATGTAATAAAAGGCAACCCATTATTATATTTACTGGTTAGGATGTTGCAATGACAAGTCATTTCATAAGTCTTTCCAAACACAAGGCATGGATCATGCACTTGGCAATCCATATTGAGATTAAGCATCTTGAACCTTTAGTGAACTGTGGTCCTTGTTGCGCTGAAACCCCCATGGTTTGGAAGACACCTTTCGGATCCTCACTCGCAGAAAAAGGACTGTAACTTCCGGATGTAGTGATGTGCGAACTTGACGTTCTGGAATTGATAAGTCAAAGCACCCAAGCCACCCCACCGAAACACCCCACACTCGATCTCTCACAACTCTCTCGAAACGAGCACACAAGTGAAACACACACAAGGAACAACAACAAAGAAGTACATGGTTTGGACTTAGTCCCACTCCACGGGAGAACACTGCTGCTTTCTTTATTAACGGAAGAAGAAAGATTACAATTGTATCACCCTATACAAGCGACTCCACTCCTCATTTTTAGTTGGGTTTAGCTTGTGAAACTGGTGCCACCGCCTTCCGATCTTCACGGGGAACCCAATGTTGATCATGGCCACCTTTGGTTTCCTGTAGGTTGCACCGCTTCAATTGCCATCCTCTGGTCAACAGTGCGTGCTCCTTAAAGTCACTCTTGTCACCTGGAAACAGTCACTTGCCAATTGGTTCCAGAACATTGTGTTATGGACCATGCTTGCCTCCGCCGGTCTTCCATTGTCGCAATCCCCCTCCAAGTTCAAATCCCAAGTTCTAGTGTCTCTTTTCGGAATCGAAGAAACCGAACATGAAAGGAGTTTTTACACTTTCCTAACAATCGCTCAATTGAAGGTTGTTTTCAAGGATTCAAGGCAATCACCAACACTTACACAAATTTTGATTAACTTCTCTTTCTCCGCAACAATAGTGTCGCCAATTTCCTCTTGATTGCCCAAGTTCCACTGAGGCACAATGTTGCCTCATACCTTCTCGCACTAGGATCTTGGTCAACATGCCGGTCGAATTCTGACTTCCGCTGATCTTTCGGAGTTTCAACACCCCATCCTCCACCAGTCTCAGGATGAAGTGGCACTTCAGCTCGATGTGCTTCGCCCGTGAATGAAACACCATATTCTTAGCCAAGTGGATTGCGCTTTGACTACCATCGAATAACTTTCCGTTTTCCCGTCTCCTTCCGTGTTCCTCCAAGAAGCACTTCAGCCAAACCAACTCTCTCTCTGCTTCCGTAATGGCTGTGTACTCAGCTTCCTTAGTTGAAAGTGAAACTACCAAATGTAGTTTCGACAATCTACTTATGGTTGTTCCTCCGAAGGTGAACTCAAAATCTGTGGTACTCTTCCATGCATCCATATCTTCCCTAAAGTCCGCATCAACATAACTTTGTAACGGATTGTCCGTTCTGAAACACAAGGCTAATCCTTTTGAACCTTTGAGATATTGAAGAATCCATTTCGCAGCTTCTCGGTGTTCCTTTCTTGGATTCACCATGAATTTGGTAACAACTCCCATTGCATGAGTAATGTCTGACCTTATACAAACCATGACGTATATCAAGCTTCTGATCACTGATGCAAACAGAACTTTTGCCATGCACTTAGCCTCATCTTACGTTTTAAGTGCTTTCTCTTTGGATAACTTGAAATGTCCGACCAATGGGGTGGTCACGAGTTTGTATCCGGTCATTTCGAATCTTCCCACGATCTTTCGGATATACTCCTGAGATAAAACCAATGTTTTGGTCTTCCTATCCCTCTCGATCCGCATCCCCAAAATTTGTTTGGCTTGCTCGAGATCATTCATCTCAAACCTTCCGGACAAATAGACTTTTAACTCCTTAATCCAATCCATATCTAGACCAACCAAGTGCATATCATCCACATGCAAGAGAAGGATGACGAAACCCCCATCCATGAACACCTTTTGACAACAACAATGGTCCACATTGCTTTGGACAAACCCCTTCTTAGCCATAAAGGTTTTAAACTTCCGGTTCCATTGCCTTGGCACTTGCTTCAAACCACACAAGCTCCGTTTTAGCTTGTAAACCAGACCTTCATTACATTTATCAACGAAACCCTTCGACCGGTTCATAAAGATCTCCTCCAAATCACCATGAAAGAAAGCTATTTTCACATCTAACTATTCAAGATGTAAACCTTTCGAAACTACCAGACTTAACATTGTCCGGATTGTTGTATGATTAACAACAGGGGAAAAGGTTTTGGGAAATATATCCCTTCCATTGAAACCTGTTAAGGTGAGGGTTGACCAGGGACCCTGGAGGGTATATTCCAGGAGGGGCAAGGCGGTCCCCACAGACAGTTAGTTGGTGGTCCCAGCAGGCTGTTAGGATACTGTTAGAAGGCTGTTAGAAGATTCCCCAGATCAATAGTTATATAGTACAGGTGGGAGGGGATTGGGGGGCACAGGTGGGAGGGGATTGGGGGGCAGGGAGCAGTCTGGTAGAATCGGCCTGGGGCTTGGGATGGGCTGAGAGGATCGACTCTCCTGTGGTGTCTTTCTTCCTATGTTCCCCCCCACCAGTAATTCTCACTTTTAATTTCCTAATACACGAAAGTGCCTTCCCTGGGTTGTGTTATTACCAAATTGGTCCGACCCGCTGCTTCACTTCCTCTCCTTGCATGGAAACACGCTAACAAACTCGTCAGGATGGCCTCGACGAACGGGTGGGGTTCCTCGAAACGAATCTTTCCAACTTGGAATCGGCAATGGAGTCAGAACGCAAGGAGTAGGCCGAATTTTGGAAGTCTCAAACTAGGGAGGTGGTGGAACTTTGCCACACTGCCGCTCCAAACGCAGGTAGCTTAGTACTCTACTCTAATAGTGCGGTCAACGAGAAAACGTTGAGCCGACGAGTTAATGGAAAAGATTCATCCAGAATCCCAATAACTCCGGATTGTTGTATGATTAACAGGGGAAAAGGTTTTGGGAAATATATCCCTTCCTTCTGTTGAAACCTGTTAAGGTGAGGGCTGACCAGGGACCTTGAAGGGTATATTCCAGGAGGGGCAAGGCGGTCCCCACAGACAGTTAGTTGGTGGTCCCAGCTCGTGGTCCCAGCAGGCTGTTAGGAGACTGATATAAGGCTGTTAGAAGATTCCCCAGATCAATAGTTATATAGTACAGGTGGGAGGGGATTGGGGGGTAGGGAGCAACCTAGTAGAATCGACCTGGGGCTTGGGATGGGCTGATGAGAGGATCGACTCTCCCGTGGTGTCTTTCTTCCTATGTTTTTTCCCTCTCGCCCCCAGACTCCCTTTTAATTCCCTAATACACGAAAGTGTCTTCCCTGGGTTGTGTTCTTACCAAATTGGTCCAACTCGCTGCTTCACTTCCTCCCCTTGCATGGAAACACGCCAACAGACTCGTCAGGATGGCCTCGACGAACGGGTGGGGTTCCTCGAAACCACTCTTTCCCACTTGGAATCGACAATGGAGTCAGAACGCAGGGAGCAGGTTGAATTCCGGAAGACTCAAACTAGGGAGGTGGTGGAACTCCGCCACACTGCCGCTCCGAACGCAGGTAGCTCAGTACTCTACTCTAATAGTGCGGTCAGCGAGAAAACGTAGAGCCGACGAGTTAATGGAAAGGATTCATCCAGAATCCCAATAGCTCTGGATTGTTGTATGATTAACAACATGGGAAAAAGTTTTGGGAAATATATCCCTTTTGTTGAAACCTGTTAAGGTGAGGGCTGACCAGGGACCCTGGAGGGTATATTCCAGGAGGGGCAATGCGGTCCCCACAGACAGTTGGTGGTCCCAACTGATGGTCCCAGCAGGCTGTTAGGAGACTGCTAGAAGGTTGTTAGAAGATTCCCCAAATCAATAGTTATATAGTACAGGTGGGAGGGGATTGGTGGGCAGGGAGCAATCTGGTAGAATCGGCCTGGGGCTTGGGATGGGCTGAGAGGATCGACTCTCCCGTGGTGTCTTTCTTCCTCTGTTCCCCCCCCAACAAGTAATTCTCCCTTTTAATTCCCTAATACACAAAAGTGCCTTCTCTGGGTTGTGTTCTTACCAAATTGGTCCAACTCGCTGCTTCACTTCCTCCCCTTGCATTGAAACACGCCAACAGACTCGTCGGGATGGCCTCGACGAACGGGTGGGGTTCCTCAAAACCACTCTTTCCAACCTGGAATCGGCAATGGAGTCAGAACGCAGGGAGTAGGCTGAATTCCGAAAGACTCAAACTAGGGAGGTGGTGGAACTCCACCACTTCATGACAAGCCTTGCTCGCCGTTCGACGAAGGCACCGCTCCTCGATGAGCGATCGTTCACCGCATCAGAACTCTCGGTGCCGCACGCCGTTCGAAGAAGGCACCGCTTCTTGATGAGGAGCGACCGTCCACCGCATCGGAACTCTCGGTTTCGCACGCCGTTCCCTTTGACGCCGCTGACAAATCCGCATGGGAGCTGGGATCTGCCGCACACCCCATCGAGGCATTTCATGATCACCCACCTCCATCCAGCCGGCTGGAATTACCACAGTTTGATGACATGGATCCTCACGGGTGAATCGTTTGTGCAGAACTAAAAAAAGCTCAATCACACATCGGGGGACGCAAAGGTACCCCTCGCACACATCAACATGGCCGACACCACTATCCACTAGCATACAATCGTCCAAGAGGTTCATCTCTCAATATCCTGATCGATTTTGAAAGCAGAGCTCATGGATCACTTTAGCGGCTTGGAAATCCAAAATCCATACGAGGAATTGGCCGCCCTCCGCCAAACCTCGGTGCATGATTATGTGGAACAATTTGAGTACTTAGCTTCATTGATCTCGCGTCAACCTGAGCAGAAGTACATTGGCCATTTCCTGCATGGTCTCTCGGACGAGATCCGTGATTGGATTTGTATCCATAATCCAGAGACGCGATTGCATGCCAGGCATCTCACCCGCCACGTTGAGCTGGGTGTTAAGCACAGGGTGGGTCACCAAATCCGAAATCCCAGCTCACACGCTTGGTTAACTCGTGAGGTGCTTGGGTGGCCGCTGATACACCGACCCACTTTGCACACCCACCTTTGGCAACCCACTCGACCCGAGCGATGCGTATACTTCGAGAAGGGCATCTCTGCCTACAGGACTCTGCAGCGAAGCACCCCGGTCGGCAGGAGCGTTCGCCATCTTACTCCCCACTAGTGGGAGGACCACCGCAAGAAGGGTCTCTGTTTCAAATGCGGAAAGCCTTTTAACCCCATATACAAGTGTCGGGACTTTAAAATGCGTGTTATATTGTTGGGCGATGATGAGCCTGCCCAAATAGACGACACAGTCGCCCCTCTGGAGGCGCTGGACCAGCAGGCGAAACCCCTTTCAGACGACGCCGAATGCCTGTTGTTAGATTACCACACTTCCAATACCCTTTTCCACCACCCGGTCAGCAAGGCGCTAACCGCCATGAAGGTAAAGGGTAAGGTGAGAGGGATTCCATTACTGGTTCTCTTGGATAGTGGAGCTACGCACAACTTCATCTCCCCCAAACTCTCTTCACTACTCGGCCTTCCGGTCCAAGCCACTATCAAACGGACAATCAAGCTTGGTGATGACCGCCATTTATTATCCCAAGGCTTTTTTTAGCACCTTCGGTTGGATTGAGGCACTTATATCTGTACCATGGATGCTCATGTGTTGAATATTGGGGGTATGAACCTCATCTTGGGCATCGCCTGGCTTCAGACACTCGGGGATGTCCAAATCAATTGACAGACCATCACCATGAAGTTTTGTGTAGGAAAACAACTACATGTCCTCCAAGGGGCCCGCAGCACCACCAACCTACTTGCCTCGCTACACGTGCTGGCCAGCCGCCCACGGGACAAAGAAAACCTCCTTGCTTCGCCAGCTGGAGACCAAGGTGCTCACAGTGCTCTGCTGAACTCTCATCGGCAACAACATTTGCAGCAGGTACTCCAGTCTTTCCACTCGGTTTTTCAAGACGCTCCTACGATCATAAAACCATCTTGTCCCTAGGCCACAACCCAACCTCTATTCGCCCGTACTGTTACCCACATTCCTACAAAACCGAAATTGAACAGCAGATTTAAGAGTTACTTTAACAGGGATTATCCGCTCTAGTACCGGTGCATATTCCAGTCCAATTCTTTTGATAAAGAAAAAGAACTCATGGCGAATGTGCGTCGACTATCGAGAGCTTAACAAAGCCACACTCCCAGGAAAATTTCCCATCCCAGTGGTTGACGAATTATTGGATGAATTACATGGCGGTGCTTACTTCTCTAAATTGGATCTGAAGTCCGGCTACCATCAAATACAGATTGTGGATGTTAGATGTGGAGAAAACCGCATTTCGTGCACACAATGACCATTACGAGTATCTGGTAATGCCTTTTTGCCTCTCAAATGCTCCCTCTACATTCCAAGTCTCAATGAATGATTTCTTTTGGCCTCATCTGCATCGGTTTGTACTCATATTTTTTGATGACATCTTAGTTTATAGCCACGAGTGGGACTCCCACATACAACACTTGAAGGCAGTCCTGCAGATCCTCCACAACAACCATTTCTTTGCCAATGCAAGGAAATGCTCTTTTGCTCAACAAATAGTGGAGTACTTGGGCCATCTAATTTCCCAGGATGGTGTTGCTATGGACCCTTCAAAAATCCAAGTGGGTCTTGATTGGCCAACCCCTCTCTCTGTGCGTGGAGTTCGAGGCTTTCTTGGCCTTATCGGGTATTATCGAAAATTTGTTAAAGATTATGCTAAGATAGCCCAACCCCTTACTAGGTTGACTCGGAAGGACTGTTTTCAGTGGTCTTCGGAGGCGCAACTGGCCTTTGACAAACTCAAACACAGCATGACAACAGTTCCAGTCCTGGCTATGCGGGATTTCTCTCTGCTCTTTGAGGTGGAGTGCTATGCGCCGGGTCGCAGGGTGGGTGTCGTCCTCATGCAAGATCAACGCCCCATTGCTTATTTTAGTAAAGCACGACTTGATAGAAATCTATCCAAATCCACGTATGAAAAGGAACTTGTGGCCGTGGTCCTCGCCATCCATGTAAGATTCTGCCTTTTCCAGATACGTCCCTTTTTGAGCTTTGGTTGATTCTCTTTTCGTTGGGTCTTTCTTCTTTTAAACCTTGGTGGCCAAACTTTTTCTTTGGGGATGAAAAGCTTTTGCCGGGAAAAATGACATAAAGTTCGGGGATGTATGTTTGTTTGAGTTAGTCAAGTCCATGTATAAATGTGTCTAAGGTCGTAAAGGGATTCTCCTCGGGCTCGGGTGGAGTTGAAGGCTTTTCGAGCTTTCTGTCGGAATTTGCAGTGACTACTGCCTGCATGACATATTCACGCCGTGTAATTAATACACGACGTGAATCCGTCACTCAGAAGAAGCCATGAAACAGTTTCAGGACGTGAATGTGACGCAAGCCATGAATTTGTTACACGCCGTGAAAAGGTCTATCGGTGTATTTTTAACCCGAGGCGATGCGTTTTTCGGCGTGAAATTCATGTCGTGAAAGGGGCTCACGTCGTGAATGTTTCGGGATCAGCGGTTTTAAATCACGCTGCACGCCTGACTCTTGCCTATTTCGTCGTGCAACCTCCTCTATCGAACCCTAGGGCGACTCCAGGCGATTTTTGGGCGATTCCTTTCCTCCTGAACGTCTCGGTCTAGTGTTTGATCTCCAATGAGTTCCTTTACTTCGTTTTTCTCCTTTCTTCCGCCATCCTCCGTTATAGCGGTATGATATCTTGATCGCGGTCGAATCGGGATCTGATCTTGATGCGTGTGTGATCGAGGTTTTCCTTGTTGATCTCCTCCGTCTTCGTTCTTCATTGGCATTCCCTATTGATTGTGTTGCTTTGATCGCCAAATAAAGGTAGGTGTTCTAGAACAAAGCTCTATGGTCTATTCCTTTTTGTTTAAGTGTGTGAATGCTATGTGACCATGCCGACACAACGTGCGCGTTAACTAACGGAATAATGGGTGATGATAATCCTGTGTTTGGACTACTCCTTGGATCCCTTTGGATCTAACATTGTTGAGGCCTGGCTTGCGGCTACCCGTAGGGTGAGCCTATCCTTGAACAATAATGAACTGGCTATTGGCTTGAAACATGAATTAGCATGACATGAGACCTTAGGTGATTGCTTGTGATAGGATCACTTTGTAAGATGACTTGTTTATTGAAATGTATGGCGATACTTTGATATGATATTGTTATGCTGAGATGTTTATATAAAGGGCTTGGTCTGGTTATGCTGAAATGTTTATATAAAGGGCTTGACCTGATTATGTTGAAATGCTTATATAAAGGGTTTGACCTGGTTATGTTGAAATGCTTATACAGAGGGCTTTGCCCGGTTATGTGATTATGACTTGTGGTTACGATTGGCATGGTGGTGCTACATGCTCAGAGTTATTCTGGCATGGTGCCGAAGCAGATTAATTGTTATATTGTATTAATTGGTTAATTAATACTCCTGTATATTGCTTTATTGCATGCACTTACTATCAGTCTGGTTTTGTTTAGACACGGTGGTGTCGACCCACTGAGTTTTAATCACACCCTATTTGGGCCGCTGTTTGGTATCCGAGCAGATTACATGGATGCAAGTTTGGATAAGGGCAAAAGGCTTTGTTGTTGATTGTTGCTTACCGGATGAGTTGGAGCTTGGAGATGAGACTGATGAGGGAATCAGGACCGGGGTCTTGGGTGTCTTCTTTGAGTTGTTTTGTCATTTATTTGTTTTACTTTCATCTTGACACTTAGCTACATTCCAGTCTGTCATTACATTATTTTTTGTATTGTTGGATTGATCAGTTGCCTTCACTATTTGGTTTATTTGCTGTTTCTATACTATTTCTGCTATTTCTGTTACTCTGATATTTATTTCGCTGTTATTACACCTCAATACTAGGGGGTATAGTCTCCCAACTATGTTCTTTACACCTCCAATGCTAGTCGGCAATTTCTGACGTATGAGGAGGCGTGCTTGAGGTCTAGTAACCAACCCGATTTGGCCACGTGAGAGAGTGTCAGATCGGGGGATGTTACAAAGTGGTATTAGAGACATCGGTTTTTTCTTTCCTGTTGCTTTACTATTTGAGAAAGGTAGAAAGGAGATTATGAACGTGTGAGGACCTGGTAATGATCTTGTGCATGGGAGTAGCCAATCCATGTACGGGAGAAAAGCCGAGTACCCAGGGATGAGATTGCTATGTATGTTGTTCACTTGTTATGGTTGATATTATTTCACCTTGGGTGATTCACATGTTGTGTGATGTTATTGTTTCTTTAAATTTATACTCATGGCCCGGTATGAGAAGAGATGAGTATGCATGCATCATGATAGGCACGTAGGGATATGTATTGACATGCATTGTTCATGATAGACATTTATTGGATGCGACATATTGCCTGTATGTACTGTGAAATGAGAACCCTGTTTTATCTGATGAAAAAGGAATAAATGAACCGTTATGTCATGCCAATTCACTTGTTAAGCCAAGTTTAAAGAGACCATGAGCCAGTGGTTTTCTGTTGTTGTCACCTGTTGAGGTTGACCTTGATGTTACCAATGCTCTAAGGAGTGTGTTTGTCTTGTAGAGAAAATGCCTTCTCGCCATCTTTGAATTGAGCGTCAGGAGAGCGACAATCAGCATGCTCCTAATGCAGTTGAACCGGAGCTTCTTGTAGCTCCTGAGAATTAGATGAATGTCCAGCTTCGCGATAGCTTCCTGAGGTACATGCGATCCATGGAAAGGGACACTGTTCGTACTTTACCTTCGACATATGAGCTGACGAGAGAGTTTCAGCTGCAGCATCCGCCTGCGTTCGTTGGGAAGGGAGGCTCCCAGGCAGCCGAGTTCTGGATCGAGTCAGTCCAGACGATCTTCAAGCACCTCGAGACACCCGTAGAGAGGAGGGTGAAGCTTGCTGCATACATGCTTCATGGACCGACCAAGCGTTTGTGGGACACTTTAGAGCAAGCTGAACAACAAGAGAAGTTATCCTGGAAAGACTTCGAGATGAAGTTTCTGAGCCACTTCTACCCAGAAACGTTGAGGGATGAGAATGCTCGTGAGTTTATGCACCTGACGCAGGAGGGCATGTTAGTGATGGACTGTGTTGGACGTTTCACCGACTTGCAGTGGTATGCGCCATCTTTAGCAGTTGATGAGATTTCTAGGACGAGGCGTTCCTAGGATTGGCTTTGCTATGAGATCAAGTCTCAGGTGAACGTCTTTCGGTGGAGCAGCATTTCAGACGTGATGAATCAGACTCTCATCACAAAAGAGAATCTGAGAGAGGGCTTGAGTAGCGGTCAAGCTGTTTCAGACGAGCGAACTGGGAGCTCTTTTTCTAGTGGCAAGAAGTGCCGCTATGACGGTTATCGCTAAGGCAGCAACGGGCAGGGCTGTGGGTAGTCAGCTCAGGACCGTGTTTCGTTATAGTGTTATCAGTGTGACAAGTTAGGCCACAAGCGGTCTCAGTGTCCGTACCCTGCTTTGGAGTGTCGTGCTTGCGTCAGACTGGGCTACCTGCAGAGGTTTTGTAGGGGCATGCAGCAGTAGACCAGTGGCAGGAGATCAGGACAGATACCAGAGTCTGGGAAGGACTCAATGAGGGATGACCAGGGACCCTGGAGTGTATATTCCAGGAGGGGCAAGGCGGTCCCCACAGACAGTTAGCTGGTGGTCCCAGCTGGCTGTTAGCAGGCTGTTAGGAGACTGTTAGAAGAAGGCTGTTTGAAGATTCTCTGGATCAGTAGTTATATAGTACACGAAAGTGCATTCCCTGGGTTGTGTTCTTACCAAAGCCCTTTTACAACTAATCTGGCCTTATACTGTTTTCTACCATCAGCTTCCTCCAACCGCAGTGTTTTCTTTCCTTGTGGTTTTTTTGTCAGCTTCCAGGTTCCGTTTGCATGCAACGAATCCATTTCCTATTTCGTAGCTAACTCCCACTTTTTGTAATTGTTGAGACTCGCCGATTCTTCCAGTTTCTGAAGTTCTCCTCCATCCGTTGGAAGCAAGTAATGAAGATTAATTCTGAACCCTTTAACTGGTCGTTTATTCCTGGTAGACCTCCTAAATTCCAACTGTTCCAGAATCTCTTGCCCTATAGGTGCGAAAGGACTTCTGTTAATGAGGTAAGCAGAACAATTGACAGCTTCAACCCAAAACTCATTCGGGAATTCTGCGTGCAACCTCATGCTCCGAGCTTTCTCATTCAGTGTCCGGTTCATCTGCTCCGCCACACCGTTTTGTTTCGGCGTTTCAAGTGAAGACTTCTCAAACTTGATTCCTTTTCTCAAGAAAAACCTCCAGAATTCCTTGCTATCGTACTCACCTCCATTGTCCGAACTTAAGCACTTGAGCTTATTTCCGGCCTCTTTCTCCACTATGGCTCTCAATCGAACAAACTTTCCGAAAACCTTGGATTTGTGCTTAAGTACATCCATACCTTTTGAGTTGCGTTATTGATGAAGGTAACATAATACAGCGACCCACCATGAGAATGGACTGAAGCAAGCCCCCAAACGTTTGTATGTCTGAGCTCCAACTTCAGAGATTTAGGTGTCTTTCCATCGTGACAATCAAAACCTTTCTCTGCTTTTCCATAATACAACTCTCACATGTTCTGAAATCCATGTGACTGTTCAGTGCCCTTTTAGTCACTAAGATTCACATGTTCTTTTCACTTAAGTGCCCAAGATGACAAAGCCACAACTTCAGACTTTCGAACGTTGATGCCCCGACAATAACTGCTCCATTCGAGTTTCCTGCCATATACAATGTTTCGTCTTTGACACCTTTGGCAACCATCATGAATCCGCGTGTGATCTTCCACACCCCAAACGTTTGTATGTCTGAGCTCCAACTTCCGAGATTTAGGTGTCTTTCCATCGTGACAATCAATACCTTTCTCTGCTTTTCCATAATACAACTCTCACATGTTCTGAAATCCATGTGACTGTTCAGTGCCCTTTTAGTCACTAAGACTCACATGTTCTTTTCACTTAAGTGCCCAAGACGACAAAGTCGCAACTTCAGACTTTCGAACGTTGATGCCCCGACAATTACTGCTCCATTCGACTTTCCTGCCATATACAATGTTTCGTCTTTGACACCTTTGGCAACCATCATGAATCCGCGTGTGATCTTCAACACCCCAAATGTTTGTATGTCTGAGCTCCAACTTCCGAGATTTAGGTGTCTTTCCATCGTGACAATCAACACCTTTCTCTGCTTTTCCATAATACAACTCTCACATGTTCTGAAATCGATGTGACTGTTCAGTGCCCTTTTAGTCACTAAGACTCACACGTTCTTTTCACTTAAGTGCCCAAGATGACAAAGTCACAACTTCAGACTTTCGAACGTTGATGCCCCGACAATCACTGCTCCATTCGACTTTCCTGCCATATACAATGTTTCGTCTTTGACACCTTTGGCAACCATCATGAATCCGCATGTGATCTTCCACACCCCTTCCGCAAAGTTTGTATAAAAGCTTGTTTCATCAAGTTGTCATACGAAAATTAAGTTCTTCCATAATCCGGGTATTTGCCGAACTCCTTGTAACTTCAGATTGCTTCCATTTGACATTTGGACTTTAACATCACCTTTCCTTACGATCTCAAGGGCTTCATCATCCGCATGATGAACCTTGCCTAATCTTCCGGAAACATAGTTGGTCATGCTTCTTCTCTGAGACTGAAACGATGCTCTGAAATCAATGATCCATGATTCCAACAGAATATTCACATTTAGCAGTAAACTTTATTCATCCATAGTTGCAGTATTTGCAGAATGTCCAGAAGCGCTTCTCATACATATTGGTTAGAGCCTTCATCAGTTCCGCAGTGGTCTCCACCTCCCAAATGTTGTAGGCTACATTCCTTGCCAACGATATCACACAAAGTGCCTTCCTATCAAGCTTTCTCATCACGCTTTATCTATTGCTTTCAGTTTGACTCCTTTCAGTGGAAGCTCAAGGTCTTTCTAGAACATATAGCTTTGAATCTGCGTTCTTCAGAATTTGAAATTCGTTTCGTTGAATTTTTCAATTTGGACTTTGCCTTCTTCCAACACCATTCCTTCCGAATATAACAAACTCCTATTGCACAAAAAGTGTAAAAGACAAGAAATGTTATCGAAAAGTCTGATGCTGAAATGTTATCGATTTGCTTGGATGATGTTGGACTGAATGCTTGTGGCCCATACTGCAACTTTCGCGGGTTGAGATTCACAGTGCTCGTTGGGGGTTGCAGGGGGCAACGCGCCCCTCCTCTGGAGGCCGAAGGCCCCCGACCAAAATTTTGGAGAATTGCAACAACTCTGATTGACTGTAGCAGAGTTGACCAAACGACACCGACAGAGCACTGCAGCAGTGCAAACTTTGGCATGACATTGTATCAAGGTTGATTGACGACACCGATCACTGTAGCGACTTGGATTTGGGTTGCTGCGTCACTGTAGCACAACAGACTTTCTGTGAGGTTGGTGGAACAATGCATCGTCTTCTTTATTAGCCCATTTTGAGCTAGAGTTTCCTGTGCTTGGAACTCTGAAAACTTTTTTTAATTGTGCTCTCGATTATAGTGATATTTCTGGCTCTCCGTGGGCGTACGGATTTTTCTCGAACCGTAAATCGCTGTGTCTGTGTTCATCTTCTTCTTCTTTTGTTTTTGTTTTTTCTAATAGTTCTTTGATTTGAAGTATATTTAAAACGTCTATGTATGGATGTAAAAGTGAGTAAAATTTTGAGAAGGAATGAGAAATTTCATAGAGGATTGTTAAAACCATTTTTTATTCTTCTAGGTATTTTCTGAGTCCCACATCGGAATACCTCTTTATGTATTCCATTTTCTCATTCTATAAAAGAGAGCCTCCGCCTCACCTTGAGGTAAGGAGATTTCCTCCTACATGGTATCGGAATACCTCTTTATGTATTCCAAACATCATGATGTTTGGTATGTTCATCGGAATACCTCTTTATGTATCCCAAGTCCTTCCTCTTAACTTTTTTTCCCTCTCCTTTCTGGTCTTCCCTACGTGGCCACCCCCCCTCCCATCCCCGGCGACTCCCATCCCCAGCGACTCCCTCCGGCTTTGCCCTACGCGGCCTCCTATACCCAACGGCTCCCTTGTGCGGCTCCCTCCGGCGTCGACCCAGCATCGCCCCTCCATCGCGACACCTCCCTGCGTCCCTCCGCCTCTGCGCGTCCCGCGACTTCCCGACGAGACACCCGCCTCCTTGCATGGTTCCCGTCGGATCGGCTCCCGACCTCCCGCACTGCTCCCTGGCAACCTCGCCCGACGGCCCCGCCCTCCCCGCGCGAAGGCTCTGCCTCCTCCAGCCGTGCTCGCCCCTCTTTCCCGGCGAAGCTCGGCCCGCCTTCAGCAGGCCTCCCTTCGGCAACTCTTTCCCTCCCGGTGGATCGCTCCAGCGCGACGGCCCCATCCCGACGGATCCCTCCCGATCGCTCCTCGGCCCGCCGCAGTGTCATCGGCCTTCTTCACTCCCTACACCGTCGCGACACATCCCGACGCCCACGTCCAGGCGCGATCAACCCGCGGCCTGCCTTCTCCCTGCTGCTCCTTGCGCGCGATGTCATCGACTCCCAGCGGCCCTCCCTATTCGCGAGGCATCTCCAGTGCGCCCCTGCCTCTCGCGTGATCGGCGCGATCTGCCCCGCCGACTTCCCGCTGCACTCCAGGCGGACGATCGGTCCCCTGCCTTCCACGCCGACGCCCCTGGATCTCGCGCCCCCCCCATCTCCAGACGGGATCCCCTGCCTCCGCTGCTCCCACCGCGGGTCCTCCTTTTCCCGTTGGAGCCTCCCGACTCCCACCCTTCCCAGCCCGATCGGCCACTGCCTCCCTGCGGCTTCGCTCCGCCTCGACGAAGGTCGCGGGCTCTCTTTTCGGCCGCGTCCCGCCCTTCCCAGCAGGTACCCTCCGCACCGCCAGTCTGCTCTCCCTTCCAGGCGGCATCCCGGTGTAATCGCCTCTCCCTTCCGGGCAACACATCCTGGAGCCCTCCATCGGCTACCTGATTCACCGGTAGCTCCCTGCGCATCCTCCCGGTCCCTACGTCGGCTCCCAGAGGTGCTTCCGACTCCTGGAGATCCTGCCTTTTCCCAGCTACTGGATCCGATGCGGTCTCGCGACACCCGCCCTCCTCAGCGGTCTCTCGGCCCGCCTCCCGTGGTCTCCCGACCCCTGTCTCAGCACCCGTCCTCATCTCATCAAGCGCCAGTCCGGATCAACAATCCTCGTTGCGGGATTTTGGTATGTTCACTACCTACCATCCATCTGCTAGTGCTTCTCCAATCACTATTGCCAATGGATCAACAATCCCCGTTGCGGGATTAGGCACATGCCATGTGACCCTGACTATTAGCCTGCCTTCAGTCGCTCATGTTCCTCACAACCAGTTTAATCTTCTCTCCATCAGCAAACTCACCAAAGAATTAAATTGTGCTGCTATTTTTACATCCTCGGGTGTTGTTTTTCAAGAGCGGTCGACGAATCGAGAACTTGGTCGAGGTCATCTGCGGGCCGGGGTGTACATCCTCGATCTCCCACCCCCTCTTGCTTGCTCATCCACCTCAACCCGTGCCCTTGACCTTCATTCTCGCCTTGGTCATCCGCCCGCTTCCGTCCTTCATAAGCTTTGCCCCCCAAGTTTGTCCTAATCTTTCCTTCCATTGTGAACCCTGCAAGTTTGCAAAACATCATCGGGTGACATATGTTCTTCGATTGGACCCGCGTGCAGCGAATCCTTTCGACCTTGTTCATTCCAATGTTTGGGGTCCTTGCAGGGTTCCTAGCTAGCCCGGGTTCTCGTATTATATTACCTTTATCGATGACTACTCCCGCATGACCTGGCTCTACCTTCTTCGCACTTGGTCTGAAGTGTTTTCTACCTTTCAGACCTTCTACAATGAGATTCATACTCAACTCTCCACCTCCTTGAAATGTCTCCGCTCCGACAATGGACGAGAATATTTATCCACTCCCCTTCAGCAGTTTCTTAAGGATAAATGCATTATTCACCAGACATCTTGCCCCGATACACCTCAGCAGAATGGAGTGGCCGAGCGGAAACATCACCATATTCTGGAGACTGCCCGTGCCCTCCTATTCCACATGAAGGTGCCTCTCACATTTTGGTGCGATGCTATCCTGATTGCTACATACCTCATTAACCGCCTCTCTTTTTCTATCATTCAAGGGGAGACTCTTTTTCGGACTATGTTCTCCTCTCTCCCTCCTCACTCACTTCCACTACTTGTCTTTGGATGTCTCTATTATGTCTGTGACACTCGACCCGGTCTCTCCAACCTCTCTCCTAAATCCCTCCGCTGCATATTCCTCGGCTATTCCCGCACTCAGCGCGGATACCGCTGCTTCTCTCCGGACCTACGGAGGTATGTCATCTCGGCCGACGTCGCATTTGTTGAGAGCTCTCCGTTCTCCCTTCCCTCTTCTCATCCTGCCTCTGCCATATATGATTGTCTTCCTCTCATCATCCACCCTCCAGTGTCTCCCCCTGTTGACACCCATTTTGGCCAGGTCTACTCCCGTCGTCCATCAACTGTATCCCCCGTCCCGGCCAATGACACCGTCGTCCCCGCTTCGTCCGATGCTCTTGCCCCGCCGCCAGACGACTTGCCCATTGCCCTACGGAAAGGTACTCGCTCCTGTCAGAGTACTCCTCTATTTGTATCTTCATACAGGGGTCTGTCCGCTCTGGAGACAACTTCTATTCCTCGCACAATTGGTGATGCCAAATCTCACCCCGGGTGGCTAGCAGCAATGTGGGATGAACTGCAGGCTCTGGAAGAAAACCATACTTGAGATCTTGTCCCCCTTCCAGCAGACAAACAGGCGATAGACAACAAATGGATTTACACAGTCAGGCTGAATCCCGATGACACTCTCCATCGCCTTAAAGCCCGCCTTGTGGCCAAGGGCTTCGCGCAGACTTACGGTATTGACTACTTTGATACCTTCTGACCCGTTGCCAAGATGGCCTCCGTTCGATTATTCATCTCTTTGGTTGCCCATCATCATTGACCTGTTCATCAATTGGATGTCAATAATGCCTTCCTACATGGTTTCCTTGAGGAAGAGGTTTTTCTACAGCAGCCCCCAAATTTTGTGCCTTCGGCGCCGAGTCTCAAGTCTGTCGACTCCGCCGCTCTCTTTACGGCCTCAAGCAGTATCCCCATGCTTGGTTTGACCGATTCAGCACTGTTGTCACCGCCTTTGGGCTCTCTCGCAGCCTGAAGGACCACACCGTGTTCTACAGGACGACATCCGCTGGCTGCATCTTGCTGGTTGTCTATGTGGATGATATCATCATCACCGACAGCGACTCTGATGGCATCACCCACCTCAAGGGGCATCTCCACCAGCACTTCCACACTAAGGACCTCAGCCCTCTCACATACTTTCTCGGCATCGAGGTCTCCTATTCTCCAAACACCATCTTCCTCTGCTAAAGGAAATATGCATTGGATATTCTGCAGGATGCTGGGCTGACCCAGACCACCGCTTTGGACACTCCTTTGGAGCCTGTGGAGAGATCTCTTTATGACTTCTCAGAACTATTTTCACACCCGGAGTGATACTGTCGACTGGTAGGCAAACTCAATTATCTCACTATGACTCGTCCTGACATTGCCTGCGCTGTTGGCAAAGTGAGCCAATTTATGGAGCACTTAACCACCTCTCAGTGGGATGCTGTTCTCCGCATCGCCAAATACATCAAGCGGGACCCTGCCCGTGGCCTTCGCTACTCCCAGCATGCTCATCTGAATATTGAGGCCTTTTGTGATGCTGATTATGTTGGGTGTCTTGCGACCCGAAAATCTACTTCTGGGTTTGCCGTGTTCTTAGCCGACAACCTCATCTTCTGGCACAACAAGAAACAGACGGTCGTCTCCCGCTCCAGTGCGGAGTCCGAGTACTGTGCCATGACCACCGTCACTATTGAGATCATGTGGCTTCGACATCTCCTCCAGGAGCTTGACTTTCCTCCGCAGCGATCTGCTCACATCTGGTGTGACAACCAGGCAGCCACCAAGATAGCTTTGGATCCCGTCTTCCATGAACACACGAAGCATATTGAGGTGGACTGCCACTTTCTTCACCACCACCTGGAACACGATCATGTCGGTTTTTGCCACATCCCGACGACGGACCGGCTTGCCGACCTCTTCACCAAAGGCCTCCCGGCGACTCGCCTAGCCTCGCTCAGTTCCAAGCTGGGTATCCACAGCATCTGCGACCCAGCTTGAGGGGAGTGTGCCTGGTCTTGTTGACCTGGTCTGACGTCTTCCTTTTTTTTTTTTTGTGGGACTCGTGATCCAAGCTGGTCATGTCCAGCTTGAGGGGGAGTGTAAAACCCTTTTTTATTCTTCTGGGTATTTTCTGAGTCCCACATCGGAATACCTCTATGTATTCCATTTTCTCATTCTATAAAAGAGAGCCTCAGCCTCACCTTGAGGTAAAGAGATTTCCTCCTAGAAGAATGATTGTCGCGAGGGCTTTGTCATTGTTAGGTAATGTTTTCTTTTTCAAATGAAAAAGGCCTTTTGTCATATGTAAAAAACTAACTCCTGACATTTTTTATGTACAGTTTGTGTGTGTTTTAAGCACATCATTCTCCATTTGTGTAAGTGCAATAAATTTAAATATTATGTTAATGCATAGCGATGCCATTCGATAATCATGATTTATTCCTTTATTTTGCCCCTTCGAAAGCAGTTTACATCCATTTTTATTCTCTTAATTTTCAGTGTCGTTTTTAGGGTTTGATTTTGGTATGTTAATAGTTGGATATTATTTATTGATGCTTTCTAGTAAGGTGCGGAGGCCATGGATTGGCCAGTTGTGGATCGGCCGTCCAGTTCGGTCTGGCTTAAAAAACATTGGTTCTTCATGCAATGCCAGATGCCAATTTTACCTTCCATTTATTTATTTTTCTTTCAATTTACTGTATTCCCACCAAACAGAGCCTTCCATTAAATAGTGCTCCTTGGATGTGCAGGTTATGGATATAAAACGACTGAACAACATGATGAGTGATCATGGCATACACTCAAGGGACAGGTTGCTGGTTCCTGTGAGCGATCCCGACCTTCTTGTTAACCAAACCTGTTACATCGAGCTTGATGCGTGTGCTAAGAGAGAGGTGGCGGTGGTGTATCTGGAGAGCGACCCAAAGAAAAATCCAGTCAGCTTGGCCCAGGGAGTGATTTCTGGGCATGGCAGGAGGAGGATCATCGAGTCCTTGAAGAGGAGAATGCGGGCCGATGATGGGACTGTCCGCTTCTACCTGTCTGATTCAAATGGCGACCTGCGAGCTGCGCTGTCTGATTTTTCCGGGGACCTTAGTTGGGAGAGGCAGCTGGGCTTGGCATAGACCTAGCTTGGTGGGTGTTCTAAGGCCTTGTTAATTTTCCTTTGACTTGCTGGCTGCTCTTGGTATGCCCGTTGTTCTCACCCCCCATGTGTAATTGTGAATCAAGGTGTTTTTTAATGGACTTGAATGATCATTTATTCAGGTAAAGAACACATGGTTTTCTTGCATTGTTTAACAGGAGGGCGCTTGGAAACATCCTAAAAACCAGGTTTGTATTTAAATTGTTCCCGGTCATTGATTTTAGGGTCAAACATGTTTAAATATCCTATAGATACTTTATTTTTTGAAAGGAGGGGCTAATCACTGCAATTACTAGTGACCATTCAACTAATCAAGGGAAGAGGAAAAATCTGTTGTTTTTGGAGGAGAAAAGAGAAATTGCATCTCATTTGGATTTTGAGCAACCTTTTGTTCCCGTCATTGTACATGGCCTAAGGGTCTTATTCTTTTTAATCATACGGTCTATAAAAGTGAGAAAATGCACATAAATAGGGAGCTATCCTTGAGATTTGTAGCAAACCCATCCCAAACCTTGTGCAACAAAAAAAAAATAATAATAATAATAAATAAATAAATAAGTAAATAAAAATCGTGAATTTAGTGTTACAAGCGTTCTACAACATTCTGAAGTGTCAATGAAACTTAACCTTACAACATTTTCTATAAAAAAAAACATAATAGATTATAAATAAGTCACACCCCAAAACCTCAATAACAATTGTTTTTGGGGATTATATACATATCACATATCTCCTAAAATAACAATTAACATAATTTATTTCAATCTTCATAGCAGTCATTCTATAACCCTTCATACCCTTCTATTTGCATATGAACCTTTTGAGACATGCATCAAAAAAAGGGATGAACTAATAGCCCGGTAAAGTGATAACCATAAGAAAACTATGGAGCACAATCTACATGAGATATAGTGAGATCATGTAGCATATCATGAGACTAGGAATAAAGGAGAAACATAAAGCACAACATAAGAGCGTGACATATGAATGTACAACAAACATAAAACATGTCATCAAAAGAATAAGTCAAGACTCTGCTATGACGTAATAACAATGAGCTACGTTCACTACCCATGCACCATTGATACCAGCTGATGAAATTTCATCATTATCCAATGCATTGGGGGACTGAATAATTCTAGGATCACCGGTCACATCATAATATGCCCATGCATATGTGTGCCACATATAAATAGAGAGATGAAACGATCTTCAATGTAGTTTTCTTTGGTTGTTTTTATTTGGGTGAATGTGGTTGTTTAGTTTTAACTTTTGGTTTGTACACGGTTCCCACTAAACCATAAAGTGACTTTTTGATAATCGAAAAAAGGGACGAGAGAGAGAGAGAGAGATGCAATGCTCATACATCAATTATGAATTGACTGCCCGTGCGACGTCGTTAATTCTCATGGTGAATCAAGTTTAGAATCTATATTAACCATTTCTTAAAACTAATACTACAAAGGTGTAGTATAATTTAAGTTCGATGTCAAACCCACCGAGACTAGTGATCCCTAACATGAAACTTTAATTTGAAAGTTAAGACCTCCAGTTTAACCCACAAAAAATAAACTAAAACCAATTTAATGAGCTATGGATGAATGAGAGTGTACTGAGTTTTTATAAATCTAGGGTCATGAGACAATTAAGACACTAATGTTCTTAATGAATGATCTTTATTGTTTTCAAAATTAGATCTAAACAAATTATTGGTCTTGAAGTTTTCTCTCTAATAACTAAACTCCTCTTTTCTTATGATTAAATACCTCAATTCATTTAATAACTAAGTGATCCAAAACCATATTTAAATAGTCATTCAAACTCATTCCATGACCAAGAAAGAATTCAAGCAACTAGTTTATGTATTAAATGGAAATTCATTAATCAATAAACTTTGATCATGCATAAAGAAAGAAGAAAGGATGTAGAAAAGTATGTGAATGCATAAACTATGACATCCCGCCTTTTATTACATAACTTTTCATTACATTTGACAAACAGATGATTTTTAAATTCTAGTGTCTTGGAAATCAGAAACATGATACATGAAAACAACATAAAACATTCTTCTAAACCACTTGTAAGGCTACATCATAGGTTCATCCTATGTACAACTACTGCATCTCATATCCTGGAGACATACATCAAGGTAAAGGGTGAGCAGAATGCTCAGTAAGGAAAACAAGTGAAACAATTGACATGTGATCTTGAGCAATATTAATAAGAACATGATAAAAGTCATAAAGGCATGAACAATGGAAGAATAAGAATTTCATAACAAAAAGAACATGAATCATAACTTGAATATGTGGCTACAACATTTCACTTAGACATTCATGAACATATCACCAAGGTTTAACCCTGAGGTGTCATAAAAATTACCAATGTTATTCACCAAGGTATCGTGAAACTTGTCATCTCTAGAGATTAATTCTTTACCCAATGAATTGGAGCGCTATTAGGGCGCACCCTTAATATGTATTTACTTACATGTGAGCCACATATATCATAATCAAACATTTCATAAATAACCCATAGATAATAAAAGAAATGAGTTTCATTTCAAAATCGTGACATTTTAAAAGTTCTTAAAAATAAGATCATTATATTATTTATAACCCATGGAAAGGGAATAAGGGTTATATGTATGTCCATTCCAGAATAAAATATATCCTTTTTATATATTTATGAACATCCATAGAAACTAAATAGATCTGGGTATTCACATAAATAAACAAGATAATTTCTTGAGAGAAAGAGATAGAAATTTTGAGACGAAATTTCTGCAGCATAACGACTATATAACATGGTTTTAGAAAATAATAAAAAGAGAGGGTACAAGGGTAACCCACTCATAAATAACTCATATTACAATATAAATACAGAATAACATGGAGATAAGAACATGGTATGGATATTTGAATGACATACCACAAGAAAAGGAAACTTGAAAGAAAAAAGAAGATGCAATTTCTTTTACGAGAAATTCGACAGCCTAACGACGTCACTTAAAAATTCAAGAAACAAATTGATGAGAGAAGAAATAGTCTCTCATCATTGGGACATGAAATGGACAGTATTGAGAACATATAAGAACATACCCTCAACATAAAGAGATGATAAATATAAGGCACAACATAAAGGAAGTCACGACTTAAAAGAGAAGGGTGAAAGAATCCATTACCTTGAAGTGTAACTTCGAAAGCTTGAAGGTCGGGACCTTGGGAGGCTTGAGGGCACATTGGGAGGACTCCTTGGGAGGTAAGGAGACTACAACTTCATTGAGGATGATTTTGGAATGAAATGAATGAGGGAAATGACTTGGTATTTATAGGAAAAGTGTGTGAATAAATTATTAATTTCCAAGGGTCACCTCATCGGTGGTATTCGCAAAACCATGGGCTTGCCCATAGTATTGGCCACTTGGGACACCTCATAGCATATCTCACTATTTATAAGTTGACCAGAAAGCTTACATCATTATTACATCATTAATGATGTCATTAAACACCCAAAACTCAAAACTGCATTTTTACTATTCACCGATAATTCAACTGTTTCAGAAAAATCCCAAAAATTCACCCTAACCTAATATCGATGCTCTGAATTCAAAAATGAAATCCATTTTATGAAAATAATTTTCTAAATAATTTTAATTTAATTTTTAAATAAAATCATTATTTATTCCAAAAACACAACTTTAAAACTATAACTCATTTTGTAACGCCTTAAAAGAGTAATCAAGGTCCCATAAAATTATCGTATAACTATAAGAAAATAAAGTAACAATTTATGATTAAATTTTATGAAAATACATTTCCATTTTAAACTATTAAATTAATTATAAAATTGTAAATAAAATATTTATGGGATACAAAAATACCAAAATGTAAACTAAGATCGTTTTTTTCACTTTTAAGATGTCTAAAATGTATTTATACATTCATGGGTAAAGTTTCTATTTTTTTGGTCAAATTACTATTCATTACTATTCATATGGGTATGTTACTATTCATACTTTACTATTCACTAAAAACCAAGTTGATCTTATTAGACTCTAAATTCCTCACTGATCACAACTGTAGAAGACCATTTTTTAAAAAATCATTTCACATTATTAATTATTTTATGAATACAATAATATTTTAAAATACCCTTTTTTCCTAAATTCATCAATAATGCACATCCTATATTTATCCGAATATTTGAAATTCACAAACTTTTCCATAATAAGAAATAACAATTTATTTATATAAAAGGATTACACAAAGCAGCTAAGGTCTCGTTACATAGCCCCTTATTACACCAGCATAGGACCTAAGTGTTAGGTGTGCTATGATGATAGAATCTTAGGGTGGCTCGGACAACATTGCCCAAGTGGTGATTTCTATCAGCTTGAACTTCTCCCTTAGGCGATTCCGTTCAAGCTTCATACGTTGAAGTTTGACTTGAGCTTGGTCTAGAGCAAAGCCCAATGATGCTACCTCCTTCCCAAGCTCCGACAGATGGGCTTCATAAGGCTCAAGTCTACTGGATGAAGCCATTCAATCTTCAAGCTGTATTAATTAACCAAGATAACCGTATTTATAAAAACACAACATTAAGATTATAGTTTCCAACGATCATATTGACCAACGGTCATATTGACCAACGGTCATATAACAGTCGAAACCCAATGGTCTCATTTTAATTATTCCCACTTAATTAATTAAAGGATATAGTTTTGTTAAGTATAAAATAAAATAACACACAAAATTAAGAAACAAATATAATTAAAAAGTTCGGGTCGTTACATTCTTCCCCCCTTAAGAAATTTCGTCCCCGAAATTTTATCTCGTATCCTCTGATGGGAAAAGGTGTGGGTACTTCTGTCTCATGGACTCCTCCGGTTCCCACACGGCTTCTTCACACTTGTGGTTCCTCCACAACACCTTAACAAGGTGGGTAGTCTTGTTGCGTAGAACATTGTCTCTATGATCCAAGATCTCCACCGGCTGCTCCTCATAAGAGAGGTCATGTTCCAGTTGTACCACCTCTGGGTTTAGTACATGTGAAGGGTCAGGTATGTACTTACTCAAGAGGGATATGTGGAAGACATCATGAACTTTGGCTAGATTTGGAGGAAGTGCAAGCCGATAGGCCACTGCTCCCACACGACCAAGGATTTCATAGGGGCCAATGTACCTAGGGTTGAGCTTCCATTTCTTACCAAACCTCATGACTCTCTTCCAAGGTGAAATCCGAAGAAAGAATTTGTCACCAACATCAAACTCCAAGTCCCTTCGACGGTTATCGACATAGCTCTTTTTCTGACTCTGAGCAGCCTTAATGTGCTGTTGGATGACATGGACCTTTTCTGTCATCTCTTGCACAAGATCAGACCCAAGAAGCTTTCTCTCACCAGCTTTATCCCAACAAGTAGGATTTCTACATCGCTTCCCATATAGAGCTTCATAGGGTGCAATTTAAATGCTCGAGTGGAAGCTGTTGTTGTAAGAGAACTCAACTAAAGAGAGATGTTGATCCCATCCACCTTTAAATTCCATTGAGTAAGTTCTCAGCATGTCCTCAAGTGTTTGAATAGTCCTTTCAGATTGACCATCAGATTGGCCATCAGTTTGGAGGTGATAGACCGTACTGAAATTCAATTTAGTGCTCAGAGCTTGTTGAAGACTTCTCCAGAATTTTGATGTGAACCTTGGATCACGATCAGATATGATAGAAAGTGGAACTCCATGAAGCCTTACCACTTCCTTCATGTAAATCCTGACAATTTGATCAAGATAGAAATCTTCCCTAATGGAGATAAAATGGGCAGTCTTGGTGAGACGGTCCACAATAACCCATATCGCATTATTTCCTTTGGAAGTTCTCGGGAGACTAGTGACAAAGTCCATAGTGATATTATCCCACTTCCATGCTGGAATGGGTAGTGGTTGCAATACCCCTTTAGGAAGTTATCGCTCTGCCTTCACTTGCTGACATACTAGGCACCTTGAAGTGTAGTCAGCAATCTCCCCTTTCATATTATCCCACCAATAATGATCACGAAGGTCCCTATACATTTTCATGCTATCGGGATGTATAGAGAAAGTAGAGCTATGAGCTTTATCCATCAGCTCCTTTATTTCCAGAATAGATGGAACACATAGTCTTGTACGAAATTTCAGTACACCTTCTTGATCAGTATTGAACTCAGAAAACTTCCCTTCCTTCACAGCCTCAAACTTCTTCTGTAACAAAGACTCTTCTTTCTGAGCTTTCTTGATCTTCTCTAGTAATGATGATTGAGAAATCATTTGGGTTAGGGTTGATGATGTACCTTCCCTTAAAATTCCCATGTCCAGCTTTACTAGGTCATTGATCAAAGGATCTTTTTGAATCCTCATCATGGAAAGAACAACTGGGTCTTTCCTGCTTAATGCATCAGTGACTTTATTTTCTCTTTCAGGATGATAATGAATTGAACAATCATAGTCTTTAAGGAGTTCCAACCATCTCCTTTGTCTCATGTTCAATTCATTTTGTGTGAAAATATACTTCAAACTTTGATGGTCTGTGTATATATCACATTTCTCCCCATAAAGATAGTGCCTCCATATCGTCAGAGCAAAAAAAACCGCCGCTAGATCCAGATCATGCGTAGGATAGTTTTGCTCATGAGTCTTCAACTGTCGAGATACATAAGCAATGAACTTGTCATTTTGCATGAAGACGCACCCAAGCCCTTTTAGAGATGCATCGCTAAAAATAAAGAATCCTTCTCCACTTGAGGGCAGAGTTAACACAGGTGCAGTAACCAATCTCTTCTTCATCTCTTGGAAACTTTCCTCACACTCCTTTGTCCAGATAAACTTGACCCCTTTTTGAGTTAACTTGGTTAATGAATTAGAAAGTCGTGAAAAGTTTTTCACAAACCTCCTATAATATCCCGCTAAACCAAGGAAACTACGAATCTCAGTTATTGTTGTAGGCTGAAGCCACTCCTCTACAAATTTTGTCTTTGTAGGGTCAACTATGATTCCTTCATTGGTAACAATGTGCCCCAAGAAAGAAACTTGTTGTAACCAAAATTCACATTTACTGAACTTTCCAAAAAGTCTCTCCTTCCATAGAGTTTGCAAAATAACCCTTAGACGATCCTCATGCTCCTCATTACTTTTGGAATATATCAGAATATCATCAATAAAAACTACCACAAAGTTATCAAGGTAGTCTTTAAAGACTCTATTCATCAAATCCATAAAAATAGCAGGTGCATTAGTCAGTCCAAAAGGCATAACAACAAACTCATAATGCCCATATCTTGATCAGAAGGCAGTTTTTGGAATATCTTCTTTCTTCACCCTCAATTGATGATAACCAGATCGAAGATCAATCTTAGAGAAGAATTGAGCCCCACAAAGTTGGTCAAATAAGTCATCAATTCTTGGAAGAGGGTATTTTCTCTTTACTATGATCCCATTCAGTTCTCTATAATCAATGCATATCCGCATCGATCTATCCTTCTTCACAAAGAGAACAGGTGCTCCCCAAGGAGTCACACTTGGGCGGATAAACCCCTTCTCCAAAAGATCTTGGAGTTGTTTCTTTAATTCCTCCAACTCTATATTTTCCATCTTATACGGAGTCTTTGATATTGGATGAGATCCAGGTACGAGTTCAATTGAGAACTCTACCTCTATTTCTGGGGGAGGTCCAGGCAACTCCTCAGGAAATATGTCAATGTATTTCTGGACGATGGGTACATTTTCTATCCTCAAACTCTCATTTCCTTCATCTTCTTCACCGATCAAGTCCATAAAGAAGGATATAGGAGGTTCTTCTAGACAAAGATCAGGTTGAGATATCTCTCCTTGGAATATAACTGTAGGTTTTTCATTCAAGACTATGAAGATTTCCTTACTTCTGCATTTGATATTAGCATTATACTTTGAGAGCCAATCCATCCCTAGTATAATGTCAAATTCCAGTATGGGAATGACTACTAGATTTGCGATAAGACTGTGCTCACCAAAGTAAATACTAGAGTTTCTAAACACTGATGATTCTTGGATAATCCCACCAGGAGTCTTGACTGATAACTCTACTTTTAGCAAGTCAGGGGTTGATTCTAAATTCTTTGCAAACTTGGAGGAAATAAAGGAATGCGTAGAACCAGAATCAAACAAAGTACTTTCTAGCTTTGAGAGAACTACAAGAGTACCTTCTACCACATCATTTAGAGCTTCAAATTCAGTTGTCGTGATAGAAAAAGCACGACCTTACTCCTTTAGTCTTTGCTGAGGCTGATGGTGGTTCCCCTCCACTGCCCTCGGATTTGGACAGTGATTGGAAAAGTGCCCAAGTTGTCCACACTTAAAGCACTAGACATCAGGTAGGGCATACAATGTCTTCCCCTTGTTGTTAGTGTTTGGAAGTTGAGGTTTCACCTCACTACAACAATTCCTCACAATATGGCCATCTCTTCCACACTTGTAGCATTTCCCGCTCATGAGCAGGCAGTTCCCCGAATGCTTCTTCCCACATTTATTACACGTGGGACGTTGCACTTTCTTGCCTACTCTTCCTTGATTGAAGCTCCTCCCTAAGCTGGGATCCATTTATCTCTTTTTGTTGTTTGATTTATGAGACCACTGCGTCTCACCAAACTCCAGTTCGACTTTCATGGCACTTCGCACAATCTCTTCATAGCTGTCATAATCACAGTTGGATATATTCTTCCGTAGATGTGGTCTCAGTCCACTAAAGAATCTATCAACCTTGCCATTTGGATCCATGAAAAATCTAGAGGTGTAACGTGAAAGTTGGGTGAAGTTCATCTCATTGCTTCCGACAGATTCATTCTCCTTCTGCTTCATCTCGAGAAACTCCTTCTCCATTCTTGTTCTCATGGAACGAGGGAAATACTTACTGAAGAAAATCCATCTGAACTCTTCCCACTCCATTGCTTCAACCTCCACTCTTTGCCTCGTGTTTTTAATCATCTCCCACCACTGATCAAATTCTCCTTCTAAGCGATAGACAGCCAGGGTGACCTTCTTTTGCTCTGAACAATAAAGCACAGAAAAGATCTTCTCGATAGAGCTGATCCACTGCTCAGCAATCAATGGGTCAGTCGATCCACTAAAGGTTGGTGGTCATTGACGCATAAAGGAATCAACATAATGTTGTTCCCTTCACATTGAGATCGGTCTCTCTTCTTGATTCAAGTTATTTCCCATAACTTGAGTTAGTTAGTTCATCATTCGCATGAATGTTTCCATTCCGGCTTCCATCGGAGGGCCGTCAACGCATGGTCCATTGTGGTCACTATTTGCACGGTTCCTCCTATTTCCCGCCATTTCTAAAAGAATAAAACCTTAATGAGAAAATTATTTCATTTACAAATATTTTAACTATAAAGGATTTATGTCTTAAAACTTCTTTAAACAATTAAATTTCTCTATAAATCCTTCATAATGATTCATAAAAAGATTATGATTAACCAAACATATCCCCCAGGAGTGTCGTAACCAAGAGTGCAGCAAGACCCATTGTCGTACACTAGTTCCCATTCGAGTCTAGCTCAAAGCGGTGTTTTTGGGTTTTACCCCTATGTAAATTTGTGCCAGAGCCGCCTCTACCTGCTCGTATCCAGACGGGGATGTATTTTTTTGATAAACTACTTACTCAATACTCACCAAAATACCAGGAAGTTTTCCTATATTTAAACTTTTCTTTAGGGTTATTCCTAAAGATTTTATAGCCTAATTTCCATAAATAACTAAACTATCATTTGATACCAACTATGGAATCCCACCTTTTATTACATAATTTTTCATTACATTTTACAAACAGAGGATCTTTAAAGTCTAGTGTCTTGGAAATCAGGAACATGATACATGAAAACAAAATAAAACATTCTTCTAAACCACTCGTAAGGATTCATCATAGGTTCATCCTACGTACAACTGCTGCATCTCATATCCTAGAGACATACATCAAGGTAAAGGGTGAGCAGAAGGCTCAGTAAGGAAAACAAGTGAAACAATTGACATGTGATCTTGAGCAATATTAATAAGAACATGATAAAAGTCATAAAGGCATGAAAAATGGAAGAATAGGAATTTCATAACAAAAAGAACATGAATCATAACTTGAATATGTGTCTAAAACATTTCATTTAGACATTCATGAACATATCACCAAGGTTTAACCCCGAGGTGTCATAAAAATTACCAAGGTTATTCACCAAGGTATCGTGAAACTTGTCATCTCTAGAGATTAATTCTTTACCCAATGCATTAGAGCACTATCAGGGAAAACCCTTAATATGTCTTTAATTACATGTGATCCACATAGATCATAATCAAACATTTCATAAATAACCCATAGATAATAAAATAAATGGGTTTCATTTCAAAATCATGACGTTTTAAAAGTTCTTAAAAATAAGATCATTATATCATTTATAACCCATGGAAAGGGAATGAGGGTTGTATGTATGTCCATTCCAGAATAAAATATATCCTTTTTATATATTTATGAACACCCATATAAACTAAATATGTCTGAGTATTCACATAAATAAACAAGATAATTTCTTGAGAGAAAGAGATAGAAATTTTGAGACAAAATTTCTCCAGCATAACGACTATATAACATGGTTTTAGAAAATAATAAAAAGAGAGGGTACAAGGGTAACCCACTTATAAATAACTAATATTAAAATATAAATACAGAATAACATGGATATAAGAACATGGTATGGATATTTTAATGACATACCACAAGAAAAGGAAACTTGAAAGGAAAGAGAAGATGTGATTTCTTTTATGAGAAATTTGGCAGCCTAACGACGTCACTTAACAATTCAGAAAAAAAATTGATGAGAGAAGAAATGGTCTCTCATAATTGGTACATGAAATGGATAGTATTGAGAACATATAATAACATACCCTCAACATAAAGATATGGGAAATATAAGACACAACATAAAGGAAGTCATGACTTAAAAGAGGAGGGTGAAAGAATCCCTTACCTTGAAGTGTAACTTTGAAAGCTTGAAGGTCAAGACCTTGGGAGGCTTGAGGGAACCTTGGGGGGACTCCTTGGGAGGTAAGGAGACCAGAACTTCGTTGAGGATGATTTTGGAATGAAATGAATGAGGTAAATGGCTTGGTATTTATAGGAAAAGTGAGTGAATATATTATTAATTTCCAAGGGACACCTCATCGGTGGTATTTGCAAAACCATGGGCTTGCCTATGGTATTTTCCCATGGTATTGGCCAATTGGGACACATCATAGCATATCTCACTATTAATAAGTCGACCAGAAAGCTTACATCATTATTACATCATTAATTATGTCATTAAACACCCGAAACTTAAAACTGCATTTTTACTATTCACAGATAATTCAACTGTTTCAGAAAAATCCCAAAAATTAAACCTAACCTAATATCGATGCTCTGAATTCAAAAATGAAGTCCATTTTATGAAAATAATTTTATAAATAATTTTAATTTAATTTTTAAATAAAATCACCATTTATTCCAAAAATACAACTTTAAAACTATAACTCATTTTGTAACACCTTAAAAGAGTAATCCAGGTACCATAAAATTATCATATAACTATAAGAAAATAAAGTAACAATTTATGATTAAATTTTATGAAAATACATTTCCATTTTAAATTATTAAATTAATTATAAAAATGTAAATAACATATTTATGGGATACAAAAATTCCAAAATGTAAACTATGATCATTTTTTCACTTTTAAGATGTCTAAAATGTATTTATAAATTCATGGGTAAAGTTTCTATTTTTTTGGTCAAATTACTATTCATTACTATTCATATGGGTATGTTACTATTCATACTTTACTATTCACTAAAAAAAAGTTGATCTTATTAGACTCTAAATTTCTCACTGATCACAACTGTAGAAGACCATTTTTTGAAACTCATTTCACATTATTAATTATTTAATGAATACGAAAATATTTTAAAATACCCTTTTTTACTAAATTCATCAATAATACACATCCTATATTTATCCGGATATTTGAAATTCACAAACTTTGCCATAATAAGAAGTAACAATTTATTTATATGAAAGGATTACAAAAAGTAGCTAAGGTCTCATTACATAGCCCCTTATTACACCAGCATAGGACCTAAGTGTTAGGTATGCTATGGTGATAGAATCTTGGGGTGGCTCGGACAACATTGCCCGAGTGGTGATTTCTATCAGCTTGAACTTCTCCCTTAGGCGATTCTGTTCAAGCTTCATACGTTGAAGTTTGACTTGGGCTTGGTCCAGAGCAAAGCCCAGTGATGCTACCTCCTTCCCAAGCTCTGACAGATGGGCTTCATAAGGATCAAGTCTACTAGATGAGGCCATTCAATCTTCTTTCTGTATTAATTAACCAAGATAACCGTATTTATAAAAACACAACATTAAGATTATTGTTTCCAACGGTCATATTGACCAACGATCATATAATATTCGAAACCCAACGATCTCATTTTAATTATACCCACTTCATTAATTAAAGGATATAGTTTTGTTAAGTATAAAATAAAATAACACACAAAATTAAGAAACAAATATAATTAAAAAGTTTGGGTCGTTACATAAACCCAACAAGAACCAATATTAAAAACAAAATAAATCAACCATTCAATCTCCCTTCATCAAAAAACTCAACAGAAGAAGTTTTCCCCTCCATGTTCTCACACAAATCCATGAATAGATCTATGACACACTTGTGTTCATGAGGAATTTTATTACCTAAAATTACATTCAAAATGGTTTTTATGCTCAATTTTCATGTACTTTCAGCCTTAACATGCCTTTACAAGAGGGATTTGATCATCCAATGAAGGATCAATAATATTTTGCATGAACTGGCCATTTTGGAGGAAAACAGAGGTGTTTAGATCCATTTTCCAGGGTTCGAAATTACTATTAAGTCACCCAAACCGTGCACCCTAGTCCAGGAAACCATACAAAAACTTGGAGCATAAAGATAGACCTGGATGCACGCTCTCTGCATGGTTAAAAAAACCGTTTGGCTTCACCAAGAAATTTTGTAGAAATGCTATTTGAAGAGGCAGTGGAGATCCCACGCTTTCCGTACAATTACTCAAACTGTGTGGGACAACCCTCAAACTATGTGAGGTGGGACACCAAGGAAACAAAGCCGTGTGCATGGTATGCACACAACTAAATAAACTGTGCGACCTTGCCAATAGACCGTGCGCCTCAAATCCAGAAGAACAGAACAAAGAGCACAGTTTGTGCATGATTAAACTAACCATGCGCAATAACCATGCACCATTCAACAGCTGCCATCTACCTCTCATCTACCTCTATAACCACTCTTTGACCCAAGATTATGACCACTAACCACTCCTAGGCTTTGGGGGTCGACCATTTAATGAACCTCTGACCATTTTATAGAGGATGATCCATCCAGAAAGAGAAGATCTTGGCGGGAGGAGAGCTTGAAACTCATTCTAAGGTAATTTTGGAGATCTTTCTTAGGTGGCTTGTAATTTCTTCTTTAGATTTCTATATTGAACAGTAGAGGAAACAAGATATTATTTGTGGTCATTTATTCGATGAGTAGCTAAATCCCCTGTGTGTTGGGGTGTGGATGACAATGGAGGATCATTTGGGGTAATTGTAGCCTGTTGCAGTGTTTGTGCAATTCTTTTATTTACCTTTCATGTTCTTCATGTTTTCTTTCTTGAATTTTCTGGATATGTTGTATCAAACCAAGAACAACATATCCAGGGATCTGTGAAGGAGTTATGATGATTATACCTATGATCATTAGTTATAATTGCTGTCATCACGGGTTTTTTCTTAAAAAAAGATTCTAGAAAATAACTCTCGAACCAAGAAGTGAGATTTTGTGAATTTTATTAAACCCTAACGGACCAAGGAAGTTTTGATACATTTGAATCCTGGTGGTGAGGATTTATTATGAACAACACAACACTCAACAAGGTACAATCCCTGTATCCTCCATTGAAGGACACATCCCCAACACATCTCTTTATTAAGTTTAAAATCTAGTTTAGTAAATTCTGTTTTTGGCATCACAAACCCTTAGAAGTTTTAATTTAGGGTCAATTGAATCTTGGATGACTTGTAAAAACATTGAATGAGCCTTCAAATAATTGACTAAATAACTCACATTAACAAATACTTGAGAATTTCCCCAAGGATCGACCCCATATATCTACTCTACTTACAGTAGAGAGTTGGGTTAAAATTCAATTTGGGCCGCCGAAAATAACCATTCGGATGGGACGTCACCAAATCTTGTCACCATTTTTGGGGAATATTTTATACTTATGGTATATTGTTGATAGATTTTACATAAATTACTTTGAGAAAAAAAAATCAAAAATTCAAAAAATTTCGTTCTTAACCTTATTTCTGTTTCTGATTAATTTTTGTTTTTCTCTTTTATGTTCGGTGTGTTGTTTTTGTATGTACAAAACCATAGTTACATAATGTCGGGACTTACTCATTATAAGAGCATCGAGACATTATAGATACTTCTCTTTTACCCAAAGATCGAACGATCTATATTGAGGTGACACCGAGCAATCATGGGAGAGAACACCCAAAATGCTGTTATACCAAACATGGAAGTCGAATACCATTCCGTCGTCCATGGAGTTGGACAACATATTGTACAAGAAGAAGCACTGAATTATTTTTCACCTGTGGAGGAACAACAACAACAACCACCTCCATTTTTGGATTATATGCTACAGAATCCACAACAGCAACTGGCACAATTCATGCCAGAATTTTCCCCACAACAGCCACAATAATACTTGCCACTAGAACTGCAACAATACCTCCCACAAAAATAGTAGAAATATATTCCCTAAGACCAAAACACACTGGCTTGATATATACCAAGATATATCCCTCATGAACAACAAGCCCCTCAAGTTCAGCTGCCACCTTGGCATACCCTTATGGAGTATAGTTTGTAGTTGATTCATAGTGTTGATTTGAGTATTGTTCGACCACCCATTCTGCCAACAATTTTGAGATCAAACCAGCAATCATGCAGCTGGTACTGAATATGGTTTAGTTTGGCAGTCTACCAAGTGAAGACCCCAACACTCACCTTTTAAATTTTATAGAGATCCGTGATACATTTCACAACAATGGTGTATCAGAGGATGCTGTTAGACTTCCCACATTCCCATTTTCATTAAGGGATAAGGAAAATGACTGGATAAAAGGGCTACCACAATACTCCATTATCACATGGGATACTCTTGCTCAAGACATCCTTGCTAAATATTTCCCCCCATCTAAAATGGCGATGCTATGAAATGACATCCATAATTTACAACTGTATGAAAGTGAGTCCCTTTATGAATATTTAGATAATTTCAAAGAAATGATGATAAAGTATCCTCCTCATGGACTCCCCCTTTGTATTCAAGTCTAAACATTTTATGGAGGACTCACTATGGTGACCAAATCAGGGGTGGATGTTGCGGTTGGAGGAACGGTCATGGGAAAGGCACCTAAATAATTGTTTGATCTGTTAGAAGATATGCAATCTAATAGCTTCTAATTCCACTTAAAAAGGGGTGCCCAAAATAGGGGAATGCACAATGTTTATGTCACTACAATGATTTCTGCCCATCATGACGTAATGTCAACTAAAATTTATACACTTAATCTCAATACAAGTTCTCAAGTTCAAATAGTTCAACATCCTACTTGTAGTGAGTGTGGTGATAACGACGTCAATGATGAATGTTCAAGGACAAGTGATGGTCCCTCTACAAGAAAATTGAGCTACATCTCTCAAAATCAAGGACCAAACATGTTCCCACAATATCAGAACCCTACGTGGAAGTTCAATACAAATTATGGTTAGGGACAACAACAACAAAACCCTCAACCCAGACGTTAGAAGTCACCTGGGTATGGCCATCTGTAATATCATAATCCGTACCCAAGACAACAACAAGGCAGTCAGTACCAGTAGGGTTCATATTATAAATATGGATATCAAAACCCTTGTTCGGTACACCCCCCTCAATAATAACAACAACAACAAAAAGTGCTTCACCAATAACCCCTGTAGGAAAAACCTTTAAAATTGGAAGAAATGATGTCCATGTTCATCACCACTGCTGAAACCAAGTTTCAGAATCAAGAGGCATCCATTCAAAGCCTCAAAAACTATATTGGGTAGCTGGACAATCAACTCTCTATGAGGAAACCTGACACACTATCGATCAAAACTGAAAAGAATCTATAGGAGGAAGCAAATGAAGTGACTTTGATGAGTGGAAAATAGCTCCCTCAACAAGTGACAACAAAGCAAGGTGTAGTTGAAGCTGAAAGTCATAAAAAACCAACCCAATCTTTGGGAAAAGAAGCTGGATCATAGGTTCTACCATCACCATAGGAGACATATAAAGGGAAGGGAATCATGCATGATAAAGAAAAGGAGGTGGTCAAACCTCATGAACCACCCTTTCCCTTTCTGAAGCGCATGAAGTAGAGGAAATTAGATCAAAAATTTGGAAAGTTCATGGAAGTATTCCGAAAACTCCAAATTAATATTCATTTAGCTAAGGCATTAAATAAAATTCCTACTTATACAAGATTCATAAAGGAAATTCCATCCAACAAAATAAATATGGAAGACTTGGGCACTATAGTCCTTAACAAAGAATGTTTATTAGTTGTTCAATGCGCTCTTCCTCCAAAACTTTAGGATCCCTAGAGTTTTATATCCCTTGTACTATTGGCCAATTTGAATTTGGAAAGGATCTTTGGGATTTGGGAGCCAGTGTTAACTTGATGTCGTATGGATTTTTTCAATAAGATGGAATTGGATGAGTTGAAACCCATTTTGAGTGGCACTTCAAATAGCTGATAAATCCATCAAGTACCCCATGGGACTCTTGGATGATATATTGGTTAATGTCAAAAAGTTTATACTTTTGGCTGATTTCATCATACTCGACATGGAAGAAAATATTAAAGTAACACTTATATTGGGAAGACCCTTCCTTGTGACTGGGAAAGTGTTAATTGATGTACATCAAGGGGAGATGATTTTCTGTGTAGGTGATGGCAAGGTCTCCTACAACATGCTCAAGGCTATCAAACAAGATTATCTTGTAGAGTGCGAGATATGTAGTTCCATTTCCATCTTAGAACATTACTTAGAATGTGGAAACATTGATGTAGGCATTCCACATCCAATTTAAGACCAAAATAACGAGGAAGATCAATATGTATTAGAATCAGAAGAAGTTTAGTTTGTTTCAGGACAAAACAATCATTATTGGTAGTGAGTAATAGTCCCAGATAGCTTGGAAAGGGAAAAGGTTGAGCCCATTGTGACTTCAGTTATAAATTCCCCACAAATTGAATTGAAACCTCTTCCATCATCTCTAAAGTAAATTTACTTAGGAGATTAGGATACATTTCTAGTTATCTTCAATTCCTCCCTTATAAAGAATCATGAAATGAAACTTTTTCAAGTTCAAAAGAGGAGAAAGCAGGCCATTAGTTGGTCAATGGCTGATATTAAAGGGACTATTCCTATCATTTAAACTCATAAGGTGCTTCTAGAATAAGGGGAAAAACCATCCAGATAACCACAATGAAGGCTCAACCCTTTGATGAAGGAGGTTGTGAAAAAGGAGGAGATCAAATTATTAGATGCTAGAATCATCTATCCTATTTCAGATATCCCTTAGGCCAATAATTTTCAAGTGACATTGAAGGAAGGTGGTATTACTGTGATATCCAATGAAAATATATGATTCCAATGTGAATGGTAAGGGGTTAGCGGGTATGTGTGTACTACCGCAAACTGAATGAGGCAACCTAGAAAGATCATTTCTCGCTCACCTTTTTGGATAAAATGTTAGAGAGAATCACAGGGAATGATTTTTATTACTTATTGGATGGGTATTCAAGATATAATCAGATCTTGATCACTCTATAATGCCAAGAAAATATCACTTTTACATGCCCATATGGCACATTTTCTTATCGCTGCATGTTTTTCGGGACATGTAACGCTCTCACCACTTTCCAATGATGTATGTTAACTATTTTCCATGACATGGTGGAGCATATTATGGAAGTTTTATGGATGATTTTTCTATATATAGTAAATCTTTTGACATGTGCTTAATGAATCTAGAGCTCATTCTAGAGAGGTGTGAGCAGACCAACCTGGTATTGAACTGGAAAAAATGTCATTTCATGGTTCAACATGGTATTGTTTTGGGACACCAAATTTATGGAAAAGGCATAGAGGTTGATCCAGCCAAAGTAAAATTTATATCCAACCTCCCCATCCCAACATCAGTCTGAGCAATTCATAGATTTCTGGGACACGTGGGCTTATACCATCAGTTCATCAGGGATTTTTCAAAAATTACTCAGTCACCGACCAATCTTTTAACAAAGGATTCCATTTTTGAGTTTGAAAAACCATGCCTAATAGAATTCCAGTTGTTGAAATAGAAGCTAGTGGGGCCCCCAATTATGACCATTCCATACCAAATGAACCATTTAAGCTCATGTGTGATGCAAGCGATTATGTAGTGGGAGCATCCTTGGGATAACATGTTGATCATATTTTCTATCCCATTTACTATGTTATTCACACATTTAATGAAGCTCAAATTAATTACGCTACCACTAAAAAGGAAATGTTGGTAGTGGTGTTTTCTTTTGATTGATTTCATCTATACTTGGTGTTGTCAAAAGTCATTTTCTATATAGACTATGAAACACTCAAGTACCTTTTAAACAAGAAGGATGCTAAACCTCGATTGATTTTTTGGGTAATTCCACTCTAAGAATTCAACTTAGAGACTCATGACAAGTAGGGGAGTGAGAACCTTATTACTGTCCATATTTCATGCTTGGAGTTACCCCACATTAAGAAAGAAGAAGATAGAGAGATAAAGGAAGAATTCCTAGATGAACATATTTTTTTAGTGATAGTGGAAGCTTGACCATGGTTTGTAGATATTGATAATTATTTTTCCATGAGAGTGATCCACCCTGATCTCTCTTACCAACAAAAGAAGAAATTTAATTCAAAAGTGAAGAATTATTTCTAGGAGGATCCACTGCTGTTCAGGTCATGTGGTGATGGTCTGATCTTTCATTGCATACCTGAAGTTGAGTACAAGGCATTTTGGAGTTTTTTCACTCTTCCCCCACTGGAGGACATCATGAGCCAGACTGTACAATTTCTAAAATCCTACAATATGGATTTTTTGGCCCAATATGTTTAAGGATGTCAGAAACTTTGTGGAACGATGTGATATATGTCAACAGATGAGCAATATTGGGTGCAAAGAATAAATCCCATAACATCCCATACTTAAAGTGGAAGTCTTCGATGTGTGGGACATCAATTTCATAGGATCGTTTCCACCATCCTATGGTAACATGTATATTTGGGCATGTGTAGACTATGTCTCTAAGTGGGTGGAAGCCGCTTCCATGACCCACAACACCGCAAAGGTCATCATTGATTTTCTTAAAAATAAAGTTTTCAGTAGGTTTGGTGTCCCTCGGGTCCTCATTAGTGACAAAGGCACCCATTTTGATAATTCAATATGAGGAATGTTCTGATGAAGTGTGAGGTGAAATACAATATGGGAAAACTGTACCATACCCAATAAAGTGAATAAGTTGAAGTATCTAACCATGAATTGAAGAAAATATTGGACAAAACTATGGGAGCATCAAGAAAGGATTAGTCAAAAAAGATTTATGATGCTTTGTTGGATCATTATACAACATTTAAAACTTCTCTAGTCATGTCTCAATTTCGTTTACTATATGAGAAGACATGTAATTTACTATTGGAACTGGAACACAAAGCTTACTAGAATTTCAAGGAGTTGAATTTCGACCTTAAAGCTGCTGAGGCGAAGTGGAAATTTCAATTATCTAATCTTTATGAGATCCGATGGGAGGCGTATGATAATTCTAAGCTCTATAAGGAAAAGACCAAGGCGGTTCAAATATGCACGATTTCTTAAAAATCATTCCAGTTTGGTGATCAAGTATTACTTTTAAACTCACAATTGTGATTGTTTCTAGGGAATTTGAAGTGCCAATGGTTTGGGCCATTTAAAGTCATCAAAGTTTTCCACCATGGTGTAGTGGAAGTTTCTGGAGAATGTGGGAAAACATTCAAGGTCAATAGGCAACGCCTAAAACCATATTTTCAAATGGAGGACATGGTGGGAGAAATCTCCACCATGCATTTTTATTTAGAAAATGACTAAGGTATGCCGATCTTGAGACATTAAATGTAGCACTGACTGGGAGGCGACCTAGATTTTTTAAAATTCATAAAAATATTTTCTTGATTGTGTGTTTCCTAGGAGATCATGCTTGTGTTTTTCATTTTTTTTGTTTTAGTTATAGGATTAATACGGAGTGATAGATTTATGATTGAATCTCTATTATGCATATCTTTAGACATCCTATAGAAGCATAAAATCATGTTTTCAAATAGTTGGGGAACCTATGTTTTAATTTTAAGGTAAATAATTAATATCAAAATGGGAGAAATTCAAAAATTCCAAATCTAGTACCCTACACATGGTTTGTGCATGGTTAAACAAACCGTGCACTTAAAACGTGCAGATGAACATTCTTTCCAGAAGTAGATGCATGGGTCTCACATGGTTAACTAGGCTATGCATTTCAACCATGAAAGAGGGGACACATTCTAGTGGGAATAACATGGTTACCACATGGTTAAAAATCTGTACATATTTTTAAAGACCCTGAATTTTCAAAACCAAATACAAACCTCCCCCATTTTTTATCCCTAAATTGTGCCATAACCCCCTCCTATCCCATGTGTACCCCTACCCTCTTTCCTCTATTTCCCCTCCTCATCCCTTGACTCCTCCTCTTCTTCTTTATAAAGGCTGTAAGGTATGTTTCTTCTTCTTTCTTTTCTTTTCTTTTATTCTCTTCTTTTTTCTCCTTTTCCTTTCCAGTTTCTTCTTCCTTTCCATAGGTTAGGGAATCCCCATGTTTCCCCCACCCCTTTCCATTTTTTTGTTTTCTTTTATTTTTCAAAACAATTCTAGAAAAAACATCAAGATACTCTCTTTTCCTAATCAAAATTTTTCAAAACCCCAATATTTCTTTTCCCATTTCCATGATTTCCAAGCCTCCATAGGATGCATTTATGAATTTCATAATATAAATTAAATTATATGTATTTAATTTTGTAATTTGTGTTCCATATATGTGTATTATTTTACTACCTATAGAAACCCACTTGAACCTCTCCATGTCTTCTTCTAAGCATGCCCGTACATCAGGTTTCTGTTACCTCCCACGCCCTAACCTAAAATTATCAAAGAGGTAGGAGGTAAATAGGTACCAAGTGCTAGTCACTTGAGAGGTCTTCCCCCATATATGTTTTGAGACCCACCAACTTGAGGCACTAGGTAGAACTGATGATCTCAAAGGGATTATTTCCAATGGCCACCTCTATAACATCCCAAGTTTTTGAGTTAGTCATAAATTCCTCAACCAGTTTGAATTTTTGAATTGGTGAGCGTGCCAAACTTTTTTTGATCTTAATAACCTAATTATGAGAGTTTTCATGACCCAAGTCCTTATTTTTATATGGGTTTTAAGGAATGGAAAGTTCCTTGGGGTTTTAGATGGGTTTCAGGTGCATTGGACCCTAGAAACCCAGTTTCGAGAAAGCGCAGACTGGGTTGCACGGTTTGGACAAATTGTGCAGCCTCCGAGGAGTAACTGTGTGGCCCTCTAGAAGCACCACAAATGGTTTAGAAAACCATGAAGGAGGGGGTACATGTCCGTGCAATACCTATATAGTTTTTTGCAGAGGTGATTTTCATGGTTTAGAAAACCGTGGGCCTGAAAGTGCGAGGTGGGAGCCCTACACAATGGCATCTGCATGGGTTGCACATGATTTGGTAAACCGTGCACCTAGCCATATGAGGGGTGGTCCCTTTGGATAGTGAGAATGCATGGTTGGTACATGGTTATTCAAACCATGTGAGATAACTGTGCACCTATTTTTTTTTTGAAATGACCAAAATGCTCCTACCCCCTTTTATGTTTTCCTCCCTTTTCTTCTCTATTTCATGCACATAGAGGGGGTTATCCTCCATTTTTCTCCCACCTAGGATTTGGCCTCTATTCCACATATAAGCTATGATCTTTGATCCATTGGTGCATACAGATTATTCTCAGTAAAACCTTCAATCCATTATCATCTTTTCTTCATTTATCTCACCTCACAGAATGCTAAATTTGTGCAATCCCTTTTACCCTATTTTCAGGGCATTCATATAAAACACCATTTTATTCTGATTCGACTCAAGTTAGAGACCGATATCAGATGAGTGAGTGCCTATGAGTAAAAGGTAGGTGGTGACTAGCCTTCTCCATATTTTTGTAGTTGTTTTAGGGGTGCGCCCTATATACTCCATGTGTGTCGATTAAGCAGGACCCTAATAAATTAATGTTTGTTAATAACTTGATTAAAGAGGTGTTATGGGATGTCGTTGGGCATGACCTACCTATTGATTAATTCTGTTAAGCCTAGTAAGGGGATACAAAACACTTGGGAATATTAGGTTGGGTGTGTGTTTTAATTTAAATTGAATTATTTATATTAAATTACTTAGTTATATGGGAACATGATGGGCATGACCCAAGGATTGAGGTGGTGTTGACCAATTGGATTGAGGTGAAGTAGTTCATCAGGTTGGGTGAGGCTTGGGATACATGGGTGATGTTGATCACAGGTTGGGGCGATATGGTAGTTGGGTTATTTGTATATACTGTTATGGTTTTCTGACCATGGTATTGGTATTTAGAGGGATTCCAACTAGGTAGGCTTCAGTGGAGTTTCAGGAGGGAGGTGATTTGGTGCCGCATGATCATGCATGGAATTTGATGGAAAACATTACTAGTTCATAGGAACCCAAGAGGACATCATGGATGAGCCCTGAGATACCCCAACTCCAGCTGTATTTTCCCACCATTCCTCCTCACTTGTGGAGGAGTAACACCCCTACAACCCGACCAAACCCATGCCTCCACCCCCTTATTCCTTTTACAAAACCCAACCTATCCTTAAAGGAAAAATTTATGGCGATCCCAATTTATAATGGAATCAGGATCAAGACTTCTTTTTTGTGGTTGACTGGCATGTTGAGTATGCTCGCTGTCAGATAGAGGGCATCTGATTGTAAAAAATCCCTCCTAAAAAGCTCTAACGAATCCTTCTTGACCATCCCCATTCCAACTATATTTATGGTTGTGACCCCTATCATCCAATCACTTCATGGGACTCCTATTCTATACCTAGAAAGTTGACAACTGATTTTGCAGTAGGTAGTGGAGCTGCAACACTAACTTTTAAAGATATGGATGTTGATCTAGTAGTGGGGGATACGATGTGGGATAAGGCTACCCAAATATAATTCACATACCATTTTGTAATTAGTCCTCCCATCGACTGGGATTGACATTTTTTTTCTCATGCTCTTGCTTGTTATGATTCCCCTTATTGCTACATTTCCTTTTCTACCTATTTTCTCACTTCACTATTTTATTGGCCAGATGCTTTTGTTTCCTTCCATGGTGTAATTGTGTTCCATTTCTCATAGTACCCTATTATTATACTATTTTTTATTGCTTCACTTTTCTTTGTCTCTTTGTCTAAGAAAATAGATGGACCATTCCTTCTCTCACGACACACTCTTCTGCTCAGTGGGCTCTCGTGCACCAACTTACTTCCATTTTCTTAGCCTTACTCTAGGGGAGCTTTCGGTCCTTCATATTTTCTTATTAATTTTCTATTTTATTTCTCCCTCCCATTTCATGTATTTCCATTACCACCCTGATCCACCTTATCACGATCATGGGGGACCATGATCGATCTTAAGTGTGGGAGAGGGTGTAACGACCCGAAAAAATGTACTTTTATTTATGGATTTCTTTCCTCCCAATTTTTTTATTATTTTTTACAATAAAAGAACATAGAATTACTTTTTATTTCATGAGAACATCATTTTTTAATTTCAAATGTCAAAATTAATCTAGGTTAATTTTTTTGTTTTTTTATAAGAAGTTTCATATTATTGATGAATATTGAAAAAAAGATTATTTTAAAATATTTTTTATAATTTAAATAATTGATACTGTGAAAGGATTTTTGAAAAACGGACATATACAATTGTGATCAGTAAGAAATTTAGAGTTTGATAAGATCAACTTAATTTTTTTTGTGAATAGTAACTTATGAATAGTAATATTACCCTTATGAATAGTAATATGACCAATGGAATAGTAACCTCACCTAAGAGAGTATAAATTTAATTTAGGCATCTTTAATGGTAATGTGATATAATAGTATAAGTAAATAACTATTTTAGAAATTATTAGTTAAGTATTAGTATTTTTTCGAGTAAATAGTGATTTTACTTAAAAATTAAATATCTCATATTTATAAAATTATTTTCATAAAATGGAGTTCATTCTTGAATTCATAACATAAATATTATGTTAGGGTGAATTTATGAGGTTTTTATAAAATGTTTTGTTTTTCGGTGAATAGTAAAAATACATTTTTTGAGTTTTCGGTGTGTTTTATGACATCATAATAATGTAATATGTAATTTAAAATTCTGGTTGACTCTTGTGGATTAAAATATTATATGAGGTGTCCCAAGTGGCCAAAACCATGGGCAAATACCATGGGCAAGCCCATGGTTTTTCAAATACCACCGATGCAGTGTCCTTGAAAATTAATAAAAAAATCCCTCTATTTTACTATAAATACCAAGCCATTCCTTTGTTTTATTTCATTACAAATTCATTACCCTAGAAGCTATTATAGTTTTACCTCCCAAGGAGTCCTCCCAAGGTTTCCTCGAGCCCTCAAGGTCCCGATACTTGAGTTTTAGAAGTTACTCTTCAAGGTAAGGGTATTCTCAACTTCTCTTTTCCATTCAAGTTCTCTTTTATGTGGTATGTATTTCAAGTTTACATACCATGTTATTATTTACATTTTATTATATCCCTATACTATATTATGAGTCTTTTATTAATGGGTGAATCCTATCCCCTCTCTTTTTAATGTTTTATAAATCCGTGTTTCATACCTGTTATGCTGCCAGATTTTCGTCTTGAAATTTCTCTCTTTTTATCAAGAAATTATTTTATTTTATTTTGTGAATACCCAAAACTCTATATTCTCCAGGGGTATTAACATGGATATATAAAATATATATTTTAATTCTAGGATTATCATACATGAAACCCACCTTACTTTTTCATGGGATTAAAATGACAAAAGGAACTTGTTTTTAAGTCCTTTTTAAAACGTCACAATTTTGATATGAAACCCATTTATTTTATTATCTTTGAGATATTTATGAAATGTTTGATTATGATCTATGTGGCTCACATGAAAATAAAGAAATATTAAGGATTTTATCTGATAGCGCTCCAATGCATTGGGTAAAGAAATTTATCTCTAGACATGATAAGTTTTACGATACCTTGGTGAATAACCTTGGTAATTTTTATGACACCTTGGGGATGGACCTTGGTGATATGCTTATGAATGTATAAATTAAATGTTTTAGCCATATTTTCAAGTTATTATTAAAGTTATTATTATGATTATATTCCCTTTTATCACTCTTTTATGATATTACTCATGTTCTTCTAGATATCGCTCAAGTTTACATGTAAACTGTTTCTCTTGTTTTTCCCTTACTGGGCCTTCTATTCACCCTTTCCTTTGATTTATGTCCCCAGGTTATGAGTTGAAGTAATTTTACTTAGGATGAAAAAATGAATAATCCTTTCAAGTGGATTAGAATGATGTTATATTTTTCATGTATTATGTACCTTTTTTCCAAGATACTAATATTTAAAGATCCTCTGTTTGTAAAATGAAATGCAATGTTATGTAATAAAAAGGCAGGATGCCATAGTTAGTATCAAAGGATAGTTTAGTTATTTGTGGAAATTAGGATATAAAAACTTTAGGAATAACCCTATATAAAAGTTTAAATATAGGAAAACTTCCTGGTATTTTGGCGAAATATTAAGTGGTTTCCGAACAAATAAGTCCTGTCTGGATACGAACAAGTGGATGTGGCTCCGACACAAATGTACCTAAGGGTAAAACCTAAAAACACCACTTTTAACTAGACTTGAACGAGAAATGGTGCATGAAAACAGGCCTTGCTGCACTCCTGTTTTGACACTCATGGGGGATTTGTTTGGTTAATCACAAGCTTTTTATGAACCATTATGAAGGATTTATAGAAAATATAAGTGTTATTAAAGAATAATAATATGTTTTTAAGCATGATGTTTTAAGAGATAAAATTAATTTATAATTATAAAATTCCCAGTAGTAAAAAATTTCTAATAAGAGAAAATTGAGAGGACACAATTTCTTTAAGGGTGGAAGAATGTAACAACTCGAAAAAATGTACTTTTATTTATGGATCTCTTTCCTCCCAATAATTTTTATTATGATTTACAATAGAAGAACATAAAATTAATTTTTATTTAATGAGAACATCATTTTTGAATTTCAAATGTCAAAATTAATCTAGGTTGAATTTTTAGTTTTTTTCTAAGAAGTTTCATATTATTGATGAATATTGAAAAAAAAGAGTATTTTAAAATATTTTTTTTATAATTTAAATAATTGATAGTGTAAAATGATTTTCGAAAAACGGACATATATAGTTGTGATGAGTAAGAAATTTAGAGTCTGATAAGATCAACTTAATTTTTTTGGTGAATAGTAACTTATGAATAGTAGTATTACCCTTATGAATAGTAATATGACCAATGGAATAGTAACATCACCTAAGGAAGTATAAATGTAATTTAGGAATATTGAATGGTATTGTGATATAATAGTATAAGTAAATAATTATTTTAGAAATTATTAGTTAAGTATTAGTATTTTTTTGAGTAAATAGTGATTTTACTTAAAAATTAAATATCTCATATTTATAAAATTATTTTTATAAAATGGATTTCATTTTTAAATTTAGAACATCGATATTAGTTTAGGGTGAATTAATGATATTTTTATAAAATGTTTTGTTTTTCAGTGAATAGTAAAAATACAGTTTTTGAGTTTTCGGTGTGTTTTATGACATCATAATAATGTAATATGTAATTTAAAATTCTGGTTGATTCATGTGGATTAAAATATTATATGAGGTATCCCAAGTGTCCAAAACCATGAGCAAATACCATGGGAAACCCATGGTTTTGCAAATACCACCGATGAGGTGTCCTTGAAAATTAATAAAAAACTCCCTCTCTTTTGCTATAAATACCAAGACATTCCTTCATTTTATTTCATTAAAAATTAATTACCCTTAAATATATGATAGTTTTACCTCAAAAGGAGTCCTCCCAAGGTGTCCTCAAGCCCTCAAGGTCCCAATCCTATAGTTTTAGAAGTTACTCTTCAAGGTAAGGGAATTCTCAACTTCTATTTTCCATTCAAGTTCTCTTTTATGTGGTATGTATTTAAAGTTTCTATAACATGTTATTATTTAAATTTTATTCTTTCCCTATACTACATTATGAGTCTTTTATGAAAGGGTGACCCCCATCTCCTCTCTTTTTAATATTTTCTTAATCCATGTTTCATACCAGTTATGCTGCTTTTCTCTCTTTTTATCAAGAAATTATTTTATTTTCTTTTGTGAATACCCAAACCTATATATTCTCTAGGGGTATTTACATGTATTTCCAAATGATATATTTTAATTTTGGGATTAATATACATGAAACCCACCTTCCTTTTTTCATGGGATTAAAATGACACAAGGAACTTGTTTTTAAGCACTTTTTAAAACGTCACGATTTTGATATGAAACATATTTTTTTATTCTATTTGGGATATTTTTGAAATGTTTGATTATGATCTATATGTATCAAATAAAAATAAATACATTTTAAGGGTGTTCCATGATATCACTCCAATGCATTGGGTAAAGAAATTTATCTCTAGAGATGACAAGTTTTACGATACCTTGGTGAATAACCTTGGTAATTTTTATGACACCTTGGGGATGGAACTTGGTGATATGATTATGAATGTATAAATTAAATGTTGTAACCAAATTTTCAAGTTATTATTATGATGATATTACTATTTATAATTTTTTATGATATTCCTCATGTTCTTATAGATATTTCTCAAGTTCACATGTAAACCGTTTCTCTTGTTTTTCCCTTATTGGGCCTTCTGCTCACCCTTTCCTTTGATTTATGTCCCTAGGTTATGAGTTAGAGTAATTGTACTTAGGATGAAACAAATGAAGAATCCTTTCAAGTTTATTAGAAGAATGTTACATTTTTTCATGTATTATGTACCTTTTTTCCAAGATACTAAACTTTAAAGATCCTCTGTTTGTAAAATGTAATGAAAATTTGTCTAATAAAAAGGCAGGATACCATAGAGGGAACCTTTATTTTGGAACCCCACTTGGAAGTTGTCTTGGAACTACCAAGGATGACATGTTTTTCCTTGAAACCACTAAAGGGATGGTATAGGTTCCATACATTTATATTAACTAAAAGAAAATTTATTTTGAAGAATCATTTTTGAGAATTCTCATCTATTTAGACTGATGAGTCTATTTTTGATGTGAATAATAATTGGAATACTCAAGGAAAATTCTTTAGATATTCGTTCTTAAAACAATTTTCTTAAAGATTAATTTTGTGATGGAGTAGTTTAAATTAAGGTACCCCTTAAAATGTAAGTCAATTTATGCATTAGGGGAAGTGAATCATTGAAATTGATTATACTACACAAGTGGTTGTTATGCGGTCTTAATTTTATGTGATCTTGACTTTCTTTCACAATTAATCAAGGCGAGTCATGGAAAAAATTGGCCACTAAAATTTTCATGCTAATATCTCACTCCACTATTTTTTTGAGATATGCCAAAGCATTCCCATGATGATGATGACCCTTCATTTTACCTCAAATTTTCAAGTCAATGAGATTGTGTGACCTATAAAAGTGATAAAACTCTATTTGGCATCGAAGAGATCTTGTCCTAACCTACCCAACTATGTGATGATATGGAATTGGATGATGAAAGTTTATTTTAAATTAATAAGGATAATTTTAGCTTTAAACAAACAATGACTTTGGAATGAGCTATTGGAAAATTTGAATTGAGCCCACTTTGTTGGCCAAATTCAAGGATTGGCGAGTCTTGAGGAATGTATGTAGAAATTTCAATAATTATTCATTCAATTTTTTTCATTCATTTGGATGATATAATTTGTGAAATTTATATCTATTTATTTGATGGATCCTTTGATATGATTGTCTAGGTAATTGTTTGAGGAAAAACAACTGATCAAGTTTGGGGTATTTTGATACACTTGTGTGCATGATGCATTTTATTACCTAAAATTACATTTAAAATGGTTGTTAAGATCAATTTTCATGTAATTATATCCTTAAAATTCATCTATAGGAGGGATTTGGTCATCTAATTAAGGATCAATAAGATTTGGAATGAACCAGGAATTTTGGAGGAAAATCAGAGGCATTTAGAGCCATTTTCTACAGTATATGGTTACTACTAAGTTACCCAAACCATGCACCCCAGTCCAGGAAACTATGAAAAAACTTGGAGAATCAAGAAAAAACTGGACTCATGCTCTCTACATGGTTAAACAAACCATATGGATTCACCAAGAAACCATATGAGAATTATATTTAAAGAGGTAGTAGATATCACAAACTTTACACATGGTTACTCAAATCATGTGGGAAAACCCTCAAACCGTATGAGGTGAAACACCAAGGACATAGATCCATGCACATGGTCGACACGTGACTAAATAAACTAGGTGTCTTTGCCAACAGACCATGAAACTCAAATCCAAAAGAATAAAATGAAGAGCATGGTATGTTCACAATTGAACTAACCATGCATAGTAACTATACACCATTTAACATCTACCACCTACCTCTCATATACCTTCATAACCACTCTTTAATATGGTATTATGTCCCTTAACCACTCACAGACATTGGGGTTCAGTAATTTAATGATCCTTTGACCATTTTAGATAGGATGATCCATCCGAGAAGAGAAGATATTGGTGAGAGGAGAGATTGAAACTCATTCTAAGGTATTTTTGGATATTTTTCTTAGGTGTATGGTAATTTATTCTTTGTCTTTATTTAATGAACACTATAGGAAATAAGAGCTTGTTTGTCATAATTTATTCAATGGGTAGCTAACTCCCCTTGTGTGTTGGGGTGTGGTCGGCAATGGAGGATCATTTGGGGTAAATGTAGACTATTGTAGTGTTTGCACAATTATTTTATTTATCTTCATCTTCTTCATTTTTTATTTCTCCAATTCACTGCATATATTGTATCAGACCAAGAACAATATATCCAGGGATTTATAAATGAGTTATAATTATTACACTAGGAATAATTTCCATTGTTGTGGGTTTGTTATTGACCGGCCTGTGATACATCATTGATTCTTCATGAGTGTTGATCAAATTAGAATTTATATTATCCCAAAACAAGCTCAACTAAAAAGGTGTATCATAATGATAATTTAGGTTTGAACCCATAGGGACAAGTTGGAATGAAGGAAACCTAGCATTTAGAACCTTGAAATAGGATTATTCAAGAACTCTCTTAGGTTTGCTTTTATTAAGACTACATAGCTTGGGTTTAAATTAGGAAAGAGAAAAGGGATCAGGTTCAATTTTAGGGCTTAAAAAAATATAATACTAAATCTATCTTGGCATAGTCTTATGGATTAAGATACAAAGCGAAGAAAAGGTCACTAATTGGTCATGGAAAACCAATTTGATCTACCTAAGTTTCAAATATTCTTTTATCAAGATATAGTAAATAAACTAGATGAAATACACCTAGATTTAAAGACATAAAGTATCATAGGCTATTTATGTTAGCTTTCTCAACTCCAACTAGGACAGTGTCCTTTGATTACACCTCCCATGATCAGGACTATGCAAAAAATGTGATAAAAAATTATTTTTAAACTAATTAATAGACAAAGGGTTATTATGTTTATATTTAGAGATAAATTACATTTAAATCCACCCTTACTCTTAACCCCTAACCCTAAAAATATTAGTCGTGCATGGTGGTATTAATCAAAAGTAGGGAAAAAACAACATGATTGACATAATAATTAAACAATCTAGAATAAAGAAATCCACAATTGAAACAATTTAAAATCAATCGAATACTTATAAGAACGAATGAACAAGTAAGAACACAATAAAAATTGAAGCAGAATGATAATTGGAATTGAAAATTGACATCTAAATAGAAGATGAATGATCCAAAATCAAAGGAATGGTAAATGGTAGCAAAGGATCGACAAAAATAGGAAAGTGAAGCAATAAAACCAATTTTAGAACAAATAAAGAAAGAAATGTAAAAGAAAGGATAAGGTTTAACTATCCTTTCTAGTTTCCAATCTTTCGTATGGGTTCCCTTCTATATATAGAGCTGAGATTTTCACTATGTGTAAATTATTCATGTTATGTAACTTGTTTAAGTGACTTTTGTTCTGAGACTTTTACAATGTGAAAGTGGGTTTCATGTCATGAAAGTGGGTTTCACATCTTCTTAGACACTGAATGAGGATAATATTAATTATTAATATATATAATATTCATGTGCTTCATTATTAATAAATGCCATTTTAGTACATTTTACACTTTGAACATCATTTCACATTATAATTGTAAATCCTTCTTAAAATGCACAATTACATGGTACATTTTTGAACACAATATAAAATAACAAATGATATTGATTTTATTTTAATATTTAATTTTCAGGTTTTTAATTAAATTGGGAACAATTCATACTTTTGGAGTACTTGAAGATTCACATTAGAAGACCACCAAAGTGGGCCTTGAACTAACAACATCCTGGGCGAAGTGAACTGGACATTTTACCAATAAAACTACTGCACTTGCCAATATACAAGACCAATAAATCTTAAAATTGAACTGAAGATAGAGAAAATCAAGGGGAACATTTCATAAAATAGTGTAAAGCACTAATTCAGATTTTTTAATGGAGTTATAGGCGGACCAAGTTGAAGATGAAATTCTGGGCCAGATTCTGCAGCCCAAAAAAACACCCCACCATTTTGATCATATCTCGAAAAAAAAAATTATATTTGGGATGAAATTTTAAATATGATTTGGAGACATTGAGGGATCAATTTTCTTGTTTTATGGACCACTCTAATTCTACCATCTAAGAAGGTCATTTCGGTGCCTTTGTTCAGTGGATGCAAGCTGGCTGCCACTTCAGGTCAAGGATAAAAAAAGTCCACTATCTCTTACTTTCCACCACCCTAGGCCTACCATACTCAAGTGGGATGATTTTTACTATTGGGAGATCGATCCATTCCTATTTAAATGCCTATTTAAGGTAGTGGTGGTAAATGAGTTGATCATCTTGGAACTTTGTTTTCATTGTAATATTATTATGCCAATTTGTCTTTGTAACGTTCTTCTTTCTCATGTAAGTTGTTTGAATCACCATAGTTTTTAATAAAAGATATTATTATTATCTTATTATGTTCTTATTCATATTACTTTGATACCCTTGCCTCAATTTATGAACTTATTCACACTAAACCTTGTGATATTATTCAAAAAATAGTGGAGTGATCATTATTTTGTTGTTTTTTACTTCTTCAATTCCACCCTTATGAGTCTACTTCCCACTTCTATTGAGAAAATGTCATAAATGGAGGGATAAATAATTTATGAGTTGATAAAATGGATTAAAAAGGGGCTGTATTGGATGTTATTTCTCAATCTCTAAATTTTATTTATTTCTTTTACTTGATTTTCTTTTATTCAAGGATTTTCTCTCTTCCTATTCCTTATTGAATTTTATCACCCCAATTTTATGTTATAATAAGATACTTTACCTTAGATTGATAATGAAAATTATCCTAAAAGTGTATAAGTGATTATCATTTGTTTTTGAAGGTGTTTATCCAGTAATTTATGAGGTTAGTTTGAATTCATTGAATGAATCCTTCTCGAGTTAATGAAATTGAAATTGTAAAAAAAAAGGAATTCATCCAATCCACCCCAAGTGATAACCTATGATCAACTCATTATTTTAATTTTAATTCACTGAAGTCTTTTAGAGTTCACTTAAACCCATCTAAAATCAACCCAATTTGGCCACTTCATAGCAAAAAACAATCCATAAAATGCACGTGTCTGTAGGTTACTTCTTAGGTCTCTGAGGATTCGAAAACCCAAGCTAAACTACAAGCGAACTCTTAACCATAAAATCTTTGGTAAATTTGGGTGAGACCAAATTTTGGCACTGTTTCCGGGGACCTAAGTAAGTTATCTTAGACACTATCATCCTTTTCTCACCCCACTCCTCTATTCTCATCCACAATTTCATTCCTATGGAAAACCCTTTTGAACAAATCCAAACATGGGGAACCTCTCCCTACTTTGACTAACCCACACCAAGTGTGATTTAAAATGAACATACTAGTTTCTATTGGTGTGATAATAAAAAAAACAATCAACTAAAATATTTGAACTCATATTCTCCACAAAACCTTCCAACCTATTATGATCTCCAATTCCAACAAGGAAAATATGAACATCCTCTTGTGTAATTTCAACAAATTAATTATCCTTATATAATAGACCATTTAGATCAACCCCTTATCTAGATTGATCCACAACCATATCTTGAGAAAATATGTGAAAAAATTTAGAGAATTACTTTTGAGGTTTAATCCTTAATATTATAACTACAAAGCATTGAAACCATTTTGGAACCTATTCCCACTCAGGTTGTCTATTCCTCAACATTGATAGAAGAATCTTGTTACACAAAAACACCTCATGAAAATTCAAAAGAAATTTAATTTGAATCTAGGATACTTGAAGAACATGAATTAATATTTTATGGGTGTTTAAATCAAGAGGAAACTGATTTTTTGTATTCATAAGAGAGAAATTTTACATCTTGGACTGAGTGTCCTGAATATTGCTCCATTAATGATTTTTTAAAACAAAAAATCATTGAACCATCAGAAGAAATAAAAAACTTTGAGTCCATAGCCATTACTAAAACTTGTATTTCCAATTTGGTGGTTGAATATTCCATTCAAAAGGAACCAATTTTGTTGAGAAATTTGTAAAATGAAACTGAGTTGGATTCAAAATATCTACCTGTGTCTGAATGTTCTATTAAACCCAAGCTCAAAGTTATTTCCCTTCATTCCCTGCTCAAGTATCTCATCATAGGGTATAATCATGACCTTTAAATTGAAATTTATTCTTCTCTTGAAACCAAAAAAGTTTTAATGATCATTGATGTTTTAGGTAAGACTACAGAGAAAACTGGATCAACCATTTCTGATATTCCTTGGATGTTCCCACTCATTATAGAACATCAATTTGTGTATAAAAAAATTATAAACAAATAATCAATATCAATTTAGTAGAAGTGGTGAAACACATAATCCTTAAGATGTTCAAAGTTGGTATTGGGTAATTTTGAGGGTCTAAGTCGAGTTAGCAATGTTAAACAAAAATTTTGTACAAGAGGCAACCCATGGTTTTCATGATTCCAATCCTTGTGAATCATATTTATTTTTCAAATAGGATTAATGAATCATTTTGATATTTAAAAAAATTACTTAATCAATCAACTTTGAATATGATAGTAACTTATACTTTTGACATGTTCTTCTATTATAAGTATGGATGGGTATGAAAGGGGAGCGCCATATTCATCCATGTCACGTGGTATGATCCCTAAGTAATACCATACCCAAAAATTTAAAAAGAAGACAATGTATCATAAGTTTATTTTATTTCTATGTGTTTTTAAATTAAAATAAAAATAAAAAATAATAATAATAATTAAAAATAAAATAAAATAAAATAAAATAAAGGACACGTCGTAGGTTGTGGGGAAAACCCCGCCACAACCAGCAAAGCTACGGGGACTCGAACCCGAGACTGAAGGGAGATAGGGGCACACACTTTCCACTGACCTATGACTTATAGTGATTCCTTATTCTATAATTTTTGTATATATACTTATATTTTACTTTATTATTATTATTATATAAATATAAATAAATAAATAAATATATATATATATTGTTTTTTTTGTTTGTTTGTTTTTCCTTGTTCCAGTATGGAACTCTGCGAGTGGCATGGATATCAAAGGATTAATTTGGAGTAGCATGAACGTCAACTTTAACCACCAGGTGACTTCATTCCATTATTATTATTTTCAATTTCCTCTTTAAACTACTATCCTTTACCCCCTTCTAATTTTTATTTTCTTTAAACACTAGGGACAATGTTATTCTAGGTTGGGGGGGTGAAAAGAAAAAAAAATACTTTTGTGTGCATAAAAAAAATGTGTGGAAGGAAAAATTTATTTAATATTGAATATGACAATACACATTTCACACTTTGAAATTTAATATCAAATAATTTATCATTCCCTAATTCTGATTTTAATCCATGTATAATTTCATGAGCATAGATTTTGGAAATTGTGGCTGTCTAATGTGATATTTCATCATTTATATTTTCATCAAAATAAAAAAAAAATCACAACGCACATCCTTTGGATAGTGGGGAATTAGTTTGAGTTCATGGGGTCCCCAAATAAATAGCATAGTTTTTGTGATCATTTTAATTTTAATATGAGTATTCAATAAAAAAACAAATAAAAAAAATAAAAATAAAAAAAACAATAAATTTGTGCATAGAGCAATGAAATGACCTAATGCGTGGATTTTGGTACTTAGGAATAATGACTCCATAGTTCTATGGCCTAAAGTTAGTAATTTTGTCTCTATTTTTTGTAATTTGACTTTGTTTTTTACTGAGTTAACTCAAGACAATTCCTGAGTATGTGGGTTTCACTTGGTGCCCTAAGGTCTTTGAGCTTGGGAGTCATCGGCAAAGTCTCGCTACATGGGTTGACTCTATTGAGTGAAAATTTCAATTAACATGGAAAAATTTAAAAAATAAAAATAATACCCATCTTAATATTTAAATGTGATTCCACCTAGTGCTTCTATAATTTCCCCCTTGAATAAAGATGAACCCTCATGTCTATTGTGATGCACAACACATCATCATACTTAATTTATATTGGATGAAATATGTCGATGAATTTGAACAAAGGAATGAGATTGGGATTGGGATATTCTTATTAAACTATATTGTATTAAAACATTTTTATGGGTTTCATTATTTTTTGGTATCAAGGTTTTTGGTGATCATTGTGTATTAAAATATTTTTGGAAAAGGGAATTCGAATTTCATATTTCTAAGATATATTTTTCTCGGGACTAGAAAAACTTAATTTGGGGGAGGGTGTGATTATCCACTGAATGAGGCTAATATTAATTGTTAATTTATATAATATACATGTGCTTCATTATTCATAAACACCATTTTAGTTCATTATACACTTTGAACATCATTTCACATTATGATTTTAAATCCTTCTTAAAATGCACTATTGCATGGTACATTTTTGAACTCTATATGAAATAACCAATGATATTGATTTTGTTTTAATATTTAATTTTCAGGTTTTTCATTACATTGGTAAAAATTCATACTTTTGTAGTACTTGAATATTAACATTGTAATACCACTAAAGTGGGCTTTGAACTAACAACATTCTGGGTGAAGTGAATTGGACAACAGCCCAATAAAACTATTGCAACAGCCAATATCCAAGACCAATAAATCTTAAAATTGAACTGAAGATATAGGAAATCAATGGGAACATTTAATCAAATAGTGAAAAGGGATAATTCAGATGTTTTAATGGAGTTATAGGCAGCCCAAGTTGAAGATGAAATTCTGTGTCACGACCCGTCCTCGGGGCCCGTGCCGTGACTACCCCAAGCCCGCCTTCCATAGGCCAGGGGTTGGCGACTAGCACCAAAGGCGTAAAATCCCGATAACTGGGAAGGCATTGCCTTTATAAAGAAAACAAGCACCACAGAGTACAAGCGGAAGTAAAACACTAAGTACAAAAAGAAGAGCTGAAAAGTAAAAGGGGTCGGAAATACAAGCCCAACTGTAAAGTACAACTCGAAAGGGAAAACAGCGACTGAAAAGTAAAGCTGCTACGCTGAGATGTCCACTGGAAATCCCACCTGAAGGGTGGGTACAGATAGCTCCTCTGCTCCTCGGGTCCCGCCATCCGCTCCGAGTAAGTCCCGCCCAGTGGTCCACCTCCGGGTACCGCCTCGTCGTATAGTCCGCCTCCAGGTACCGTCCAGTCCTCGAACCTTCGGCTTCTATCAGCACTGTCCGTCGTCTGCAACCAACACAACGAGGTGCGGGCATAGCCCGTGCAGGGGTGAGTATAACGATACTCAGTAGGGACCCCGAGACCCTCAAGGTCTCACTAAAACCAACAAGGTTAAACACAAGAAGATCTCAACAGATAAACTCTACTTAGGTATATGCCCATACATATACCTAAGTTATCAAGTAACCCAACTCAGTCATGAGGAAACACAAGGATTGTGAAATCGACGGATAACCACTACCCGGGTATATGCCCATACATATACCATAGTTAGCAAGTGACCCATCTCAATCATGAAGTAAACACAAGGTCAAAAGTCTCAGCTCAAACCAGGATTTTCATTATCGAAACCGTAACTGCTGAAGAGCTCCGTCTCTAGAGTGTACAGTGGTCCTGTCACGACTCCGAGGCCGCCGCTCACTAACCTAAGACTGCTGAGGTACTCCTCCTGTCGAGTACTGCGGGTTTGCGGCCAACTACCGGGCGCTCCGTCCGCTGAGGGTCTGTCGCCAAATACCGGGCGCTACCCAGATAGCCTGCTGAGGTACTCCTCCCGTCGAGTACCGCGGGTCTGCTGCCAACTACCAGGCGCTCCGTCCGCCGTGGGTCTGCCGCCAAATACCGGGCGCTCCGTCCACTGGGCTAGTCGACTCACTCCAAGTCGAGTCGGTCAAGCAGTCGTCAGGTCTCAGCCGGCTACACGGTCTCCGTACTCTGCACGCTCGTCTCCACCGTCGCAGGTCTGTCGCTACAACCAAGCACACACACTCAGTAGAGTATCGCGGGTCCGCCGCTACAACTAAGCTCTCCACCGCCAAGGGTCTGCTGCTGCATCCAAGCGCACCACCACTGTCAAGTACCACGGGTCCGCTCCACGAGCTACTGGTCGATACTCCAAGTATCACAAGGTTCCGCGAAGAAGTGTCTCAAAGGCCCGTCTCGTCACAGGGGTCTCAACGCAACAGACGGCGCGTCGATCAGACGCCCGGTCTGTGAGTTATTAGCCTTTTCGTCCCAGGGGCCCGGTTGGTTTCGTGAGCGAAACCAATCCCGGCCGTATCTCAACTGCACCCCGAACTCCCATAGGGTATACTCAAAGGGACCGTTACTCAACGTAACCACCAACGCCGCTGACGGTTCGTCAAGCGGACGTCCTGTCTGAAAGATATTAGCTTTCCCGTTCCAGGGGCCCGGTTGGATTTCGGGTACAATCCAACCCGGCCATACTCCGACTGTAACCAAAACTCGGGCGGAGTATGTCAAAAGTTTCGTCTCATCAAGAGGAAGTCAACGAAACAGACGGCGCGTCAATCGGACGCCCGGTCTGTGAGTTATTGGCATTTTCGTCTCCGGGGCCCGGTTGGTTTTTAAGGAAAAACCAACCCGACCGTACTCCACCTGCGTCCAAACCTCGGGCGGAGTATGCCAAAAGATCCGATTCACTAGGAGGAACACAACGCGACTGACGGCGCGTCAATCGGACGTTCGTGGCTCAAGATATGAGCGTTTCCGCTCCGAAGGCCCGGTTGGTTTCGTGAACGAACCAACCCGGCCGAACTCAAAGTAACCCGAAACCTTGAGTGCGATATATTGAAACGACCGTCTCGATCCAAGGATCGCGTTGCCGCAGACGGTTCGTCATTCGGAGATCCGAGGCTCAAGTTATGAGCCAAAAACCAAATCAGGTTCGAAACGGGGGGGTCCGGGTCCGGGCCGACCCGGCCCGACCCCCCCCTGGGCGGCGCGGTGGCCGGCGGCGGCGGCCGGCGGCGGCGCGGTGGCCGGCGGCGGCGCGCGGCGGCGGCGGGCGGCGGCGCGGCGGGCCGCGGCGGCGGCGGCGGCGGGCCGCGCTGGCGGCGGCGGCGGGCCGCGCTGGCGGCGGCGGCGGGCCGCGCTGGCGGCGGGGTGCGCCGCACGGGGTGTCCGCACGCGGGGGGACAAACTCCCCCGCTGTTTCCTTCTGGCGGCGCGGCTATGCCGCGCCGTTTTAAATTAAACCGCCCCCCTCACATGAGGGGGGCCTGCTTGTGCGGATCCGAGGGGGCAGCCGGCCCCCTCCCTTTTAAATTAAAACCGCCCCCCTCTTTAAGAGGGGGGTTTTGCCAGTTGGCCGGGGAATTAATTCCCCGGTTCCGGCCGGCCAGCCGGCCGGCCGGTTTTCTCCAACGGGACCGGAAATTTCCGGTCCCCTTCGGCTTCCGACGCCGGCGGCCCGGCCGCCGGTCTTTCCTTCCGCCGCGGCCCGGAACCGGCCGCGGTCTCCTCGTCCCGCCGCGGCCCGGAACCGGCCGCGGTCTTCTCGTCCCGCCGCGACCCGGAACCGGCCGCGGCGTTCGTCGTCCGGCGCGGTGCGACGGCACCGCGCCCCTTTCGCCACACGTTAATTTCTTTCAACACGGCGCGACGGCGTCGCGTTCTTGATGTTCCTTCCATGGTGTGCGCGCGACGGCGTTGCGTAAAATAAACGCACGATCAACCATGTGGTGCGACGGCACCACGCCTCTTGCTTCCACCCGCAAGAACAAACAAGATCGTTGGAGGGGGTTCGGCCGTGTTCGTGCGGTCCGGCCCCCCTCACGTTAAATTAATAACGCATCTTAAAATAATCAACATCAAGTTAGACATGCGAGATCCACGTTCAAGGAAAAAGAATAAAGAAATAATGAACCAACAACCCCTACCTCGGGTTTAGGATTCAAAGGTTCTGCTACGCTCCGCGGAAGACAGCGTCGCGGAGGTCGGGTGTCGCGGTCGTCGTTCGTCAAATCCGTTGACGAAGTGCTATGCCCGAAGAGACACGACGTTGGCGGATCTTCGTTTGCCGACGAAGGTTGTCCGAAGAAGAGATGGCGTCCCCTTCGTTGACACGGTAAACGAAGAAGAGCGGAGCGGCGTTCTTCGTCGGAAATTGAGCGTTCCTCGTCAAGACTTGAGGAAAGTCAAATAATAAAGAAAATAACGAACTCAAGAATCTCTACCTCGATAGTCGCACTCGATTCCTTTGACGTCGAAGGAAGAGTCGTTGTTGAAGGCGTTCGTCGCGGAAAACCGTCGCGGAAGAGATGACGCGGAAGAAGTTCTTCGTTGAAGAACGGCGTTCTTCGCGTTCTTCGTTGAGGTTTGAAGAAGAAGAGAAAGCTCTCAAATCCTCTCAAGAAATCCTCCCAAGGTGACTAAGAGTTCTAACCCAACAAAATAAGACAAAGTCTTATTTTATTCACAAAAAGAATTTCAAAGGTTTGAAATTCAAAATGGATAACTCAAAAATTAACTCACATATTTAATATACATGAATTGTATAATTAAATATAAGTTAACTTGTCAAACCATTAAGAGGGAGAGTGGGGAGTTGAAAAGGTGGGGGGTTCGTGTGGGCCCCACCACACTTAATCCTCCCAAGGGAGGTTATGTGGGTGTGGGTCCCACTTCCAACCTCCTTTGAGAGGAGTTAACCTACAAAAAGTAAAATAAAAAGAATTACACTTTTTATTCAACTTTTTTATAAACCTCCCAAAAACTAACTTACAACCCGCAACAAACGCAACTCCCGAAAAGGTCTCTTTAAGCGAATATCGGCGCTGCGAGTTCATCGGTGCCCTCGGATTTCAATTCCGAGCACCGGATCAAAAGTTAGAAATTCCCGCTCGTTCGTTTACTGAACGTACCCGAGCCAAACTTCGGAAATTAATTCCGGGCACTCCGGGCCTCGGAATCAGGTGCCGTCAGAAACCGCGCTCTTGTAAAATTCTAAAGAAAATTAAGAAAAAATTTCCCTTGAATTTTACGGGTCTTTACATTCTGGGCCAGATTCTACGGTCCAGAACAACACCACACCATTTAGATAATATCTCAAAAAAAAATTCTACTTGGGCTGAAATTTTACAGATGGTTAGGAGACATCTGGGGATCCATTTTATTATTTTATCACCCACTCTAATTCGTCCATCTAAGAGGGTAATTTCGGTGCCTCTGTTCGGTGGATGCAAGATGGTTGCCACTTCAGATCAATGATAAAAAAGTCCACTCTCTCTTACTTTCCACCACCCTAGGCCCACCATACTCAAGTGGGATGCTTTGTACTATTGGGATCTCGACCCATGCCTCTTGAAATTTCTATTTAAGGTAGTGGTAGTGAAGGAGTTGATCATCTTGGCACTTTTTTTTCATTGTAATATTATTATGCCGATTTGTCTTTGTAACGTTCTTCTTTCTCATGTAAGTTGTTCGAATCACCATAGTTTATAATAAATGCTCTTATTATTATCTTATTATATTCTTATTTATATCACGTTGATACCGCTTCCTCAAGGTATGAACTTATTCACACCAATCACTGTGATATTCTTCACACAACAGTGGAGAGAATGTTATTTTGTTGTTTTTACTTCTCCAATTTTGCCCTTTTGAGTTTACTTCCCACTTTCGTTGAGAACATGTCATTAATGGAGAAAAAAAAATATTTTTTGGGTTGATCCAAGGGAGTATAAAGGGTCTGTATTGGATGTTAATTCTCAATATCTAAACGTTATTTAGTTTCTTTTATTCAAGTATTTTCTATCTTCCTCTTCCTAATTGAATTTTATCACCCCACTTTTATGTGGTAATAAGATACTTTACCTTGGAGTGCTCATGAAAATTATCCTACAAGTGTATAGGTGATTATCATGTGTTTGTGAAGGTGTTTAAACAGTAAGTGATGAGGTTAGTTTGAAATCATCAAATGAATACTTCTCGAGTTAATGAAATTGATATTGTTAAAAAAAAGGAATTCATCCAATCCACCCCAAGTGATAACCTAGGATAAACTAATTCTTTTAATTTTAATTCACTTAAGTCTCTTAGAGTTCACTTAAACCCATCTAAAATCAACCCAAGTTGGCTAATTCATATCAAAAAACAATCTATAGAATGCATGTGTCTTTAGGTTACTTCTTAGGTCTCCGTGGATTTGAAAACCCAAGCTAAACTACAAGCGATCATTTAACCCTAAAATCTTGGGTAAATTTGGGCGAGAACAAATTTTGGCACCATTTTCAGGGACCTAAGTAAGTTATCTTAGACACTATCATCCTCTTATCACCTAATTCTCTATTCTCATCCACGATTTCATTCCTATGGAAAACCCTTTTGAACAAATCCAAATATGGGGAACCTCTCCCTACTTTGACTACCCCACACCAAGTGTGATGTAAAATGAACATCCTAGTTTCTATTGGTGGGATAATCAAAAAAATAATCAACTGCAATATTTGAACTCATATTCTCCACAAAAAATTCCAACCTATTATGAGTTCCAATCCCAAAAAGGAAAATCTAAACATCCTCCTGTGCAATTTCCACAACTTAATTATCCACCTATAATAGACCATTTAGATCAACCCCTTATCCAGCCTGATCCACAACCATATCTTGAGAAAATATGTGAACAAATGGAGATAATTACTTTTTAGGTTTCATACTTAATAGTAGAACTATAAATCATTAAAACCAATTTGGAACCTATTCCCACTCAGATTGTCCCTTCCTCAACATTGATAGAAGAATCTTGTTACACACAAACACCTCATGAAAATTCTAAAGAAATGTCCTTTGAATCTAGGATACCTGAAGAACCTGAAGTAATATTTTATGGGTGTTTAAATCAAGAGGAAACTGATTTTTTTTTGTATTTATAAGAGGGAAATTTGACATCTTGGATTGAGTTTCCTAAATATTGCTCCATTAATGATTTTTTCTGAACAAAAAATCACTGAACCACTGGAAGAAATAAAAAACTTTGAGTCCATACCCATTACTAAAACTGATATTTCCAATTTTTTGGTTGAATATTCTATTCAAAAGGAACCAATTTTGTTGAGAAATTTGTAAAATGAAACTGATTTGGATTCAAAATCTCAACTTGTGTCTGAATTTCCTATCCCACCCTAGCTCAAAATTATTTCCCTTCCTTCCTCGCTCAGGTATCCCATCATAGGGCATAATCATGAAATTTCAATTGGAATTAATTCTTATCTTGAAACCAAAAAATTTGTAATGATCATTAATGTCTTAGGCAAGACTACAGAGAAAACTAGATCGACCGTTTTTGATATTCCCTGGATTTTCCCACTCATTATAGAACATCAGTTTATACATGAAAAAAATTATAAACAAAGAATCAATATCAATTTAGTATAAGTGGTGAAAAACATAATCCTTAAGATGTTCAATGTTCATATTGGGTAAGTTGAAGGGTCTAAGTCGAGCTAGTGACGTTAAAAAAAAGTGATATATGGGAAGCAACCCATGCTTTTCATGTTTCCAATCATTGTGAATCATCTTTATTTTTCAAATAGGATTAATGAATCATTTTTATATTTAAAAAAAATACTTAATCAATCAAATTTGAATATGATATTACCTTAGACTATTGACATGTTCTTCTATTATGCGTATGGATGGGTATGAAAGGGGAGCTCCATATTCATCCATGTCACGTGGCGTGATCCCTGAGTAATACCTTAGCCATAAATTTAAAAAGAAGACAATGTATCATCAGTTTATTTTATTTATATGTGTTTTTATATTAAAATAAAAATACAAAATAATAATAATAATTAAAAATAAAATAAAATAATGGACACATCATAGGTCATGGGGCAAACCCCGCCACAACTGGCGAAGCTGTGAGGACTCGAACCCGAGACTGAAGGGAGACAAGGGCATGCACTTTCCATTGACCTACAACTTATAGTGCTTCCTTATTCTCTTATTTTTATATATATACTTATATTTTACTTTTTTATTATTATTATATATATATATATATATGTTGTTTTGTTTTTTTGGTTTGTTTTTCCTTGTTCTACTATGGAACTCTACGAGTGATATGGATATCAAAGGATTAATTTGGAGCAGCAGGAACATCAACTTAAACCACCAGGTGAATTCATTCCATGTTTCTCATTTTCAATGTCCTATTTAAACTACTCTCCTATACCCACTTCTAATTTTTATTTTCTTTAAACACTGGGCACACTGTTATTCTAGGTTGGGGGGGTGAAAAGAAAGAAAAAAAATACTTTTGTGTGCATAAAAAATGGGTGAAAAGAAAAATTTATTTAACCATGAACATGACAATACACATTTCACACTTTGAAATTTAATATCAAATAATTTAGCATGCCCTGATTCTGATTTTAATCCATGTATAATTTCATGAGCATAGATTTTGGAAAGTGTGGCTGTCCAATGTGATATTTCATCATTTATATTTTCATCCAAATAAAAAAAACTCACAATGCATGTCCTTTGGATAATGGTGCATTAGTTTGAGTTCATGGGGTCCCCTAAATAAATATCATAGGTTTAGTGACCATTTTAGTTTTAATATGAGTATTCAATAAAAAAACAAATAAAATAAAATAAAATAAAAAAACAATAAATTTTCCCGTAGAGAAATGAAATGACCTAATGCGTGGCTTTCGACACTTAGGGATCGTGACTCCATAATTTTCTGGCCTGAAGTTAGTAATTTTATCTCTATTTGTGGTAATTTGACTTTTTTTTTGACTAAGTTAACTCGAGACGATGCCTGATTATGTGGGTTTCACTTGGTGCCCTAAGGTCTTTGAGCTTGGGAGTCATCGACAAAGTCTCGATACATGGGTTAACTCTATTGAGTTCAATTTCAATTACCATGGAAAAATTTCAAAAAAAAAGAATACTCATCTTAATATTGAAATGTGATTACACCTAGCACTTCCATCATTTCCCCCTTGAATAAAGATGAACCCCCATGTTTATTGCAATGCACAACACATTATCATGCTTAATTGATATTGGTTGAAATATGATGATGAATTTAAACAATGTAATGAGATTAGGATTGGGATATGATTATCAAACTATCTTGTATTAAAATATTTTTATGGGTTTCATTATTTTTTGGTATAAAGGGTTTTGGTGATCATTGTGTATTAAAATGTTTTTGGAAATGAGAATTCGAATTTCATATTTCTAAGATATATTTTGCTCGGGACTAGAAAAACTTAAGTTGGGGGGTGTGATTAGCCACTGAATGAGGACAATATTAATTATTAATATATATAATATTCATGTGCTTCATTATTCATAAACACCATTTTAGTTCATTTTACACTTTTAACATCATTTCACATTATGATTGTAAATCCTTCTTAAAATGCACTATTACATGGTACATTTTAGAACACCATATAAAATACCTGATGATCTTGATTTTATTTTCATATTTAATTTTCATTTTTTAATTAGATTGGGAACAATTCATACTTTTGGAGTACTTGAATATTCACATTGGGAGACCACCAAAGTGGGCCTTGAATTAACCACATTTTGGGAGAAGTGAACTGGACAACAACCCAATAAAACTACCACAAAGGCCAATGTCCAAGCCCAATAAATCTTAAAATTTAACTGAAGATAGAGGAAATCAAGGGAAAAATTTCATCAAATAGTGAAAAGATCTAATTCAGATTTTAATGGAGTTATAGGCAGCCCAAGTTGAAGATGATATTCTGGGCCAGATTCTGTGGCCTAGAAAAACATCCCCCATTTAGATAATATATATAAAACAAAAATTCTATTTGAGATGAAATTTTATAGATGTTTAGGAGACATCTGGAGATCTATTTTATTGTTTAATGTCCCACTCTAATTAGGCTATCTAAGACAGTAATTTTGGTGCCTCTATTCAGTGGATTCAAGATGGCTACCACTTCAGGTCAAGGATAAAAAAGTCCACTCTCTCTTACTTTCCACCACCTTTGGCCTACCATACTCAAGTGTGATGATTTGTACTATTAGGATATTTACCAATGCTTCTTGAAATTACTATTTAAGGTAGTGGTGGTGAAGGATTTTATCATCTTGGGGCTTTGTTTTCATTGTAATGTTATTACGATGATTTGTCTTTGTAACGTTCTTCTTTCTCATGTAAGTTGTTCGAATCACCTTAGTTTTTAATAAAATTTATTGTTATTATATTATTATGTTATTATTCATATCAATTTGATACATTTTCCTCAAGGAGTGAACTTATTCACACAAAAACTTATGATATTCTTCACACAACGGTGGGGTGATCATTATTTTGTAGTTTTTTACTTCTTCAATTCTGCCCTTATGAGTCTACTTCCCACTTCTGTTGAGAAGATGTCATCAATGGAGGGATAAATCTTTTATGGGTTGATCCAAGGGAGTATCAAGGGGCTATATTGGGTGTTATTTCTCAATCTCTAAATTTTATTGATTTCTTTTACTTGAGTTTCTTTTATTCAAGGATTTTCTCTCCTCCTATTCCTTATTGTATTTTATCACCCCACTTTTATATGCTAATAAGATCCTTTACCTTGGAGTGCTCATGAAAATGATTCTACAGGTATATATGTGATTATAATGTGTTTTTAATGTGTTTAACCAGTAAGTTATGAGTTTAGTTTGAATTCACTGAATAAATCCTGCTCGAGTTAATGAAATTGAAATTGTTAAAAAAAAGAATTCATCCAATCCATTTTAAGTGATAACCTAGGATCAAATCATTATTTTAATTTGAATTCACTTAAGTATCTTAGATTTTTATTAAACCCATCTAAAATCAACCCAAGTTGGCCACTTCATATCAAAAAACAATCCATAGAATGCACATGTCTGTAGGTTACTTCATGGTCTCTGAGGATTTGACAACCCAAGATAAACTACAAGCGACTACTTAACCCTAAAATCTTGGGTAAATTTGGGCAAGACAAACATCATTCACATTATATCCACAAAGGTATCTGAAGATATTGTATCTCCTGAATTTCATGGCTTATATCTTTGACGAGATTCAGATTTAAAACTTTACACATTGTATAATGCATTCATTCCATGTACTTTATCAGGTTTCATATTATGAAGCTTTCACATCATGTAATATATTCATGTTGTAAGAATGGTTCACATCATGTACTTTGGATTCACGTCTTTTAAATTGGATGGTTGGTGTTCTTCTCAAGGAATACATGCCATGAATTTGTGTTTCACAACATGTAATGATGAATTTGCTTTTTTTCCTAGCATATCCTCCTTAGAGTCTTGAGTCCCTATTTCTTGCAAAAAAAAAAAAAAAAAATCAAAAACCAATGTATTATCGAATAGACTATGATTTAAACTTAAATAAAGGTACCAAAAATATATATATGAATTCAGCATATCAAATTCCCCCACATTTGAACCATTTCTTATCCTAAAGAAAAAAACATCTCAACAGGGATTCCAAATCAAACAATTTTTTAACAAGAAGCGTTCATTACAACCAAGCAATTAAAACTAAGTGCTAGAAGAAAACGAAATTCCTCCATAATCACTCATATAGAGAAATTAGTCATACCTCATAGTGAATTTATTTATTTAGATTCTTTCTTCCTTTAATTATAATTTCTAAATTGTTCCTTTGATGCTATACCCATATTTCAATTTACCCCATAATGAATTTTCTATCATCACTCAAGGTAAAATGAAACTAGAGTTATGATAATACATTGAATACATGTTCCTAAACACAATATTTCATTGGTTCTAACATACCCACTCTATAAATATAGACACACAATTACTCATGATGGATTCAATAATAAGTTTTGACTGACTCTACAACTGAGGGTAGATGGGTAAATGATAAAATTAAATCTCAAAAAGAAGGGTAAACTCTCAAGTATAATACATGATCATCATGAATAATGTAATGAAAAATATCCTCCAGAAAGTGGCGTCTTCACACTCTCAAAAGCTCAGGTAAGGTCCATGGATGTGTCATAAAATCAATGAAAGTATATTGTTTCTTCTTTTTCTCTTTTTTTATTCTGAAATTTATGTCTATGTCAGATCTCACATCCATCACCTAACCAAATATGATCTATCATAAGATTCATTAGTTTGGTAATGATGATTTTTGACCTTCCTGACACACAACCCAAATATAATTTTTTAATTTTTTTAAATATATATATATTTATTTTTTTAGAAATAGGATAATAATGAATGGTGCATCAGAAGAACAATGGACAACTTATTTTTGATTATATGAAACAATCACCGCACATCTCCTCAGTAGTAAACATCCCACATCCATCAGTAATGACTATCTCCCCACACTCATTCAAATGAAAATCACAAAACTATATAAAGAGTAGGGCAGGAAGGGATATAATAGGCCTTTAATACATCTCAATCCTAACAAGGTCATTCATGGATTATATGGGATTAAGAAGGAAAAATGTCTCGGTAGGTCTTAGGATAAATGGATCAACAAATATTACCTCAATCATTTTAACAATGTATTTATTTAGTAACAATGTAGATAAGATTCCAATTCAAGTTTTGATAGGCTTACATGCCCTAAGTATCTCTCAAGAAATATGATCATACAATAATATAAAATTGTAGGTCCAGAGTCCTCCCAAGAATGGAACTATAAAATATGGAAATCACTAAGGGAATAATATCCAGTAATAAGTTAATAAAAATAAATTGAAAGAATCTAGAATTAAAATTAAATTATTCAATGAAATAATCATACTAAAATTTTATCGAGGAATAAAAATGGAATTCAAAAAACTCCAACCAAAACTTTTCTTTTATTTAAATGGATGTAATGATATTTCAAGTTAAAGCATGATTTCAATGAAAAATGTCTCTTATACTAATGAAAAAAATAAATAATACAAGTGTAAAAACAATAAATCTCAATAATGACTCCCCCACACTTAAAATGATACAGTATCCACACTATTTTTGATAAGAGATGTGGGAGATATATCAATAAAAGCACATACAATTTGGAAATGTAAATTATGAATTTAAAATAGGGAATTGAGAGATCCATGTAGTGAAAGTCATACCATGGGGGGAATTGTTCGATGGCGATGGATAACTGTGATACCTGTAAAAATTGTTAAAAACAAAATATACCTGCACTAGATAACACATTAGAACATAGGGGTTAAGTTTACTGATAGAACCAGAAAATTCACCTGCTTATAAAGACTCAAAACAGTCCAACATGAAGAATGTGACTTCAACCCTTGTGAAACGAATTAAAAAACACATTGAATAATGGTCTGATCGGTTGGACTCTCCAGTTCAGTCTAGATTAAAAAATTGGTTCTTTATGGAATTCCATATTCTAATTTCACTTTCCTACCATTTATTTATTTTTATTTAAATTTACTATATTCCAACCAAATAAATCCTTCCATTACATGGTGTTCCTTGGATATATAGGTTATGGATATAAAATGGCTAGAAAACATGATGAGTGATCATGTAATACACTAAAGGGATAGGTTTCTGGTTCCCATGAATGTTCCCAACATTCTTGTTAACCGAACCTATTACATATAACTCAATGAATGTGCTAAGAGGGAGTTGGTAGTGGTGTATCTCGAGAGTGACCCAAAGAAAAATCCTATCATCTTGGTACAAGGAGTGATTTCAAGTCATGGAAGGAGGAGGATCATTGAGTCCTTGAAGTGGAGGATGTGGGTTGATGACAAGACTGTATGATTCTATCTATCCGATTCAAGTGGAGACCTGTGAGTTATGCTATGTTATTTTTCCAGGGACCTTAGTTAGGAGATGTGGCTGGGCTTGGCATAGTCCTTTTTTGGTGGGTGTTTTAATGTCTTCTTTTTTATGTTCCATTTACTTGTTATTTGAACTTGGTATGCCTTTTTTTTTTCTCATCCAAAATGTTTAATTTTGAATCAATGTGTTTTTTAATATACTTTAATGATCATTTATTGAGGTAGAGAATAAATGGGTTCTTTACAAGGTTTAACAAGAGGTCTATTGAAAACATCATAAAAACCAGATTTGTATTTAATTTGTTCTTGAAAATTAATGTTAGGATAAAACAAGTATAAAGATATTATCTTTATTTTTCTAAATAAGGGGATAATCATTGTAATTACTAGTATCTATTCAACTAATCAAGGGAAGAGGAAAAATTAGTTATTTTTGGAGGAGAAGAAAAGGAATATAAATTGAATCTATTTAGGATTTTTCGTAAACTTTTTTTATTGTCATTGTACATATCCTAAGGGTATTATTATTTTTAATCATATGGTGTATAAGTCTCCCCCCAAAATCTCAAAAATTATCACCCCAAAATATCTCCTAAAAAAATTAATAGATTATGAATTAAGTCTCAAAAAAAATCTCAATAACAATTTTATTTGGAGATTTGATTCATATTACATATCTTCTAAAATAAAAATATGAAAAATGTATTTCAATCTTCATAATAGTAATTATATAACCAATCATACCCTTATAACTACATATGAACCTTTAGATACATGAATCATAAGAAAGGAATGAACTAATAGTCCAATAAGGTGATAGCCATAAGAAAACATAGAAAACATAATCAACATGATATTTAGTGAGATCATGTAGTATATAATGAGACTAGTAACATAGGATAAACATAAAGTGTAGCATAATAACATAACATATGAATATACCCCAAACATAAAATATGTCATCAAAAGAATAAGTCAAGAATCTGTTCCATGACATAATAACAATATGCTATTCTAAATTCCCATGCAACATTAATAACATATCATGAAATTTAAGCATTATCCAATGCATTGGGGGACTTTTTATAATTATAGGATCACCCATGATATCATAATATTCCCATGTATATGTTTTTACACATATACATAGAGAGATTAAATGATATTCGATGTAATTTGATTTGTTTGTTTTTATTTGGTTAAATGTGGTTGTTTGGTTTTAAATTTTGGTTTGTTCATGGTTCCCACTAAACCATAAAGTGTATATTTGATAATATAAAAAAGATATTAAAGAGAGAGAGAGATGAAATTATCATACATCAGTCATGAATTGACTTCCCATGAAGTGTTGTTAATTTTCATGGAGAATCAAGTTTTGAATTTATATGAATTATTTCTTTAAACCAAAACTAAAAATTTGTAATATAGTTTAAATCCAATGTTAAACCCATAGATACTAGTGATCCATAACATTAAACTTTTATTTGAAAATTACGACTTCAAATTTAACCAATTGAAATAAACTAAAATCAAATTAATGAGCTATGGATGAATGAGATCATACTAATTTTTTATAAATCCAAGGCCATGAGACAATTAAGACACTAATGTTCTTAATGAATGATTTTTATTGTTTTTGAAATTAGGTCTAAAAAAATTATTGGTCTTGATGTTTTATATTTAATTACTAAACTCATCTTTTATTATGATTAAGTATCTAGATTCATTTAATAACTAGGTGGTCAGAAACTATATTTAAACAGACTCACTCAAACTCATTTCATGATCAAGAAAGAATTAAAGTAACTTGTTTATGTATTAAAAAAAAATTCATTAATCAATAAAAATTGATCATGAATAAATAAAAAAGATAGTATATAAAAATTATTTTAATGCGTAGACCAAAAAATAATTTCTATTTAAAACAAAATTAATTAATCATTCAATCACCCATTATTATAAAAAAAGAACAAGAAGTTTAACCCTCGATGATCTCACAAAAATCCATGAATAAATCTATGTTATACATAGAAGAGGTTCCCAAAATAATATATAAAAAATTAGTAGTCCTTTAGAATTTAAAAGCACCTAACCAAGAACTCTAGTGAATGAATGATCTAAGGATGTCTAAGTGTTTAAGGAAAAACCTACTTTTATAGAGAAAAATCCACCTTATATCTCCTTATATATCCCATGTCTTCTTTCCTTTAATTGGAATTTAAGTCCCACTTAAATAGCCTTTGAAAGTGGGAAAACTCATGTATCTCCCTAAAATATATATCCATGTTTCCAAACTAATGGAGATTTCATATATTAAAATATATTACAATCACCAATCCATGACCAACCAAATTTCCCCATGACATGTCAACTTCCTGCTTCCTTCATATTTTTCCAAATCCATGACATAATATAATACACCATGCTGTAATCTTTATATTTTATCAAATCAAATTCAAATATCCCACCACCAATAAATTTTCCCTAAATCATTGAGCATGGTTGTATATCTTCATATATATAATTATTTACACCATGACATAGCCATAATAAAAAACACCTGTGTTTTATCCAACTATAAATTTAACCATGATCAACTAAATCAATCATGATTAAATCATTTATCAATAAAATTATTAATTTAAAATCATGCACTAATTTGAGTTATCAAAGTTACCCATACCTAAAACCTTTCTCATCCTCAAATATAGATCTCCACACTATCATATATAAAGTGCATAATATGAATGCTTTAAACATCATGTTCAATAAAATAAAATAATTATCAATGAGGGTATACCTTCAAGCACACATGGAAGCATATTTTCAACTCCCTACTTTCAAGAAAATAAATTAGTCATCTATTTTAGTTTTCCTTTTAAATTAATGATACTTACATTCCCTTAAATTCATACATTTAAACTTTTAAATAATATTCATGCACACATATGATCTACCTTACCAGAAAATTATTTTACTTATCACCTAAGTATAATTTAATTGGAGTAATGAACAATCATAAAGTTCACGCATCTTAACCATTAGACTCAAATACAACTAAATATCCACTAAAAAATACAAAACCATGCTAATAATGAGTACCTTCACTAAGGTTTTTATAAGTATAAAGGTTTAAAGGTATTGATGTAAAAATTCTTAAGTCTCAAATTGGAAGCTTAACTTTTATGAACAATATATGATTTACAATTTAACTTCAATAAAAAAAACCTCCTTCACCCTCTTTCTCAAAATGTATATATAAGGTATTCACACAATTTTATTTATGTTTGTTTAATTTTAGAGGGTGTACATAAAAGTATAATGAAAAAAAAAACTTGTAAAAATTTTCTCCCATAACCAATGATAAAACTTTACATTCTTAAATTTTCAATTTTTTCATCCCATAAACATCATTAATAATATATTTTCCCTAAACTTATTTTATCATAATCATATAAAAATACCAAAAGTATGGTATGGAAGAAAAAAAAGCTTGTAATATGGCTATCCTATCAGGGATATCCATGGTCTCAAAGGGTTTAAAGAAAGATCAAATGTAATATATGTCTCAGAGGTATAAGGGATAAAAAAGGAACTACAAAATAGCCTCAATAATTTTAATATGATTTGAATTTTATAGTTACTAAAAGTAATCAATGAATTTTAAAGTAGTCTATATTCCCCAAGTATCTCCTAAAAATATGGTATTAAAAAGAATTTGTTAAAATGGGTTAGAATACCACTCGGGAGTGGGAATTAAAAAAATTGCTCACTAAATTATGGAATGAATAATAATAATTCATTAATTGATATAAAATTAAAAGAATTAAAGTATTAAAATATTTGAGAAATTAAATTTACATAAATTAAATAGTCTTCCAAAATCACGATTCACCAAATCAATGTTATCATGATTATCTTTACTCATATACCAACCATATTACCCATTCAATACCGTTGAAAATAATATAAAAAAATGATTTTATTCATAAAAAACTATTTCTATCATAGATAAAAAGTATTGTAAGAAATATAATAATGAAATAAAAATTACAAATACTAAAAATTATATATTAATTAAAAATATAGGGATTGTAAAGAAAGAAATAATTTAAAACAACATTTCCCTATCCACTGAATCTCTTCTTGTTCTCTTTTCCTATATTATACCATCTTCCATTTAATCGTAGACCTATAAAATAAAAAATTAAAGTAAAAGTGAAAGATCCATTCCACTAAATATAAAAAATATAAGGGTAAATAAATTTTATAAATCCTAAAACCATCCTAAATAATTTATAAAAACCAATTCCTATTAAAGAATAAAAAAACTAAAGTTACCTCCTATAAGAATTTTTTTAAAACTATTTTAGCTTAACATGACCTCACCATGTCATGTTTAAAAATAATAGAAAAAAGTTACCCAATATAGATCAATAAATGGCCTAAGTTGTGTCTTATATGAGTAGATGTACCTTCATAATTTATATGAAATAATATTTACTCCCCCTTGAGATAGAATATTCTACACTTATATAGGACCAATCCACTAATATTTATTTAATCCTAAAAAATCAAAAGTTGATTTACTGAATAAATAAACTCATTGTTCTTATTTTATCAGCCTTTTTATCAATATATTTTCCAAAATCCTTTATTATTTTGATCAACCATATTTTATCCTTATATTATTCAATTTATATCTTTTGTTTCTTCCTCATATAATGTACTCATTACCTTTCATTTATGAAGACCACATCCTTAGTTTTCATCTTGTTTTACTCACTCAAAACCTCATCTTCTTTGTCAAAATTTTCATCAACCAATGAATGATGAACTTCACTTGTTCACTAAAAACTCTAAAAAAATTACTTCACACTTTAAATATAAATCATGTCCCTTACCATTTCTAAAAACTACCTTCCAATTATAAGTGGGTGTTTTCTATTAATCTATCTCAAGAAAAAGAAAATATACCAGAAAGTAAAATTTATAAATTTTAACTAAAACATCCTCAATAAATACTCATGGATATCTCATTATTGTGTTTGAAAATTTAATATCATCCTTGTTGGGATCTATCTCCTAAAATCCCAAAATTTTGAATGTTGAGTATGTCATGATGTTCACACTCACACCGGAGTCACACAAAGATATTAAAAAATCATAATATACAATGTTAATATAAATTGATTAACTACCTGAATCTTGTTACATAAACATTTGAATCCTTGAAACCAAAACTAAACATTATACCATGAGTGGTATTATTATCATATCCTTAATATCTCTCTTTTTTGAAACCAAATCCTTCATTAAATTTTAATATGTGGGCATGTTTACTAAAGTTTCTACTATGGGAATATTAATATGAAATGTCTTTAAAATTTATGGATTCACACTTATTTTTTACTCAATTTTATCTTACTTAAACATTTTTGGGAATGTTAGTGGAGTCTTGTAAGGAGGTGTAGCTTCTTCTCTAACTTCCTTGTTATCTTCCTTTTTATCCTCCACCATATTTTCCTCTTCTTTCCTCTCTTTATCCACTTAATTTTATTGCATTATCCTCCTTATTTTCAGCACTTTCTTCTATGATTTCTCCAATACTTAAGGTAATATATTTCACCAATCCACTTGGGATGATATCTATATCACCCAACAATAATTATTTTGGAATATACTTGAGTTATTTTTTAATTTGACTAACATAGAATTATATATTTATTATTATTTCTTTAGTGTTTGTCATGGATGTCACCAATGCATCCTCCAACAATTTTATTTTACTTTTAAGTGATGATCCTTATTATTGGAACCCCAATTAATCTCCTATCAAATTAAATCGTTGATATTATTATGGCCTCCATCCTTGAAAATTATTTTAATGATTAAAATCAATAAAATTTGTATCTTTTGTGTATGTACCTTGGAGTTAGTTTCTAGATGTCACGATTTCTATCATATTTATCAAGGATTCCAATTATATATCCATACATCCATTGGAATCTACCATGTGAAATTATTTCCTTTTATGAATTCCTTCTATTTTCCATTGGAAATCATTGCTATACATTTCATCCAACAAATCATTACTCTCTCCCTAGAGCTTCATCATCAATGAAACCTCAACTAAAATGTTAAAAATAACCCCATTTCTTTATTACAACACCTTATAAAAATATTTAATTATAAACCACATATCTAATCCATTATGTGGAAACTTCTTTAATATGTACATAAAACTTATACCATGGAGCTTAATTTGATTCTTAATCAAATAGATTAAAATTTAAAATATCAATATGAATGTTCATTGATTTTGAGGGAAGATAAAATATTGTTTAGAACCCTTTTCCATATCATCTGATGTTATAATGTAATATGGTTCCAATATATGAATCCATTACCTAGTTTTTTCAATTAAATAAATTTTTAATAATACAAGCCTTACTAAATTTTCAGAAACACAATTGAATTTAAAAGTATCACAAAGTTTAAGAAAAATTACAAAGTGTGTGTTTGTATTTTAATGGGTAGGCTAGTGAGTTGAATTTAATTTGAGATAATCTGGATAATCACCAGTTTTATCACTAAGTGGTTTGAAACAACCAATGGAAAGGGGATAATTTGTTTTATGTTAAAATTGAAAGGTAATCCATACTCCATCAAAGTTATTTTACTTGGTTATCCTCTTTATAAAACTTATTACACTTATATCAATTGATTGAATCGATCCATTTTCTCTTCATTATTGTGTCTACTCAAGATATTTTCAATATTGGGATCATCCTCTAAAAGTTTCTTTACAGATTCCACTTCCTTCATCTAAGTTGAGTAATTGTGCATCAATAAGATGTAACATGTGAAGCATATAATGATCAGACCAAGAATATAAAAAGTATAAAATGTAAAAATGCAATCGTGATAAAAAATACTGACCTAATCCATCAAACCTAAGATTATAATAAGTTCAGTAATCCTTGTAAATGATGCCAAAAATGTTGGTTTCCCATGATGTTTCATTAATAATATCTCTAATATTTTTTATTTTTAAAATTCCACTTTATGATTGAGTGGAACCAAATAAAAATGCGTGATAAAGATAAAACCACCACACCAAAAAACATAAAAAACAAAACAAAAATAAAACAAGAATCCACTGGAAGAAGAAATAGATAGGGAACCCAGGAGAGATGGATTACCCTATGGATGAATAAAACCATCCAATAGTATAAATGATGGTATAATGATGGAATCTTCCTTGGAATACCACCTTTATTTTCACACTCCTTAGGATGAAATGATCTCACAATATAAGGATTTAATCCCAATGAAAACTCACTAAGGACCCCACCAAACATAAATGATTGTTAGGAAAAATCATCATAGACCACCATCTAATACAAAACCACTATTAGAATAACTATAAATTAAAAAACAATACACTAGGGATATGCTAAATCCTTTCCAATCAGAAATTTCGACTACCCAGAACAAATCACTGATCATTGGATCTTTTCTAATGAGACAAAAATACAAGAACATTAGAAACCACCACTACAAGCCTAAGAGATCGCCAAGGGGATCAAAACAACTAGTAAGAAGATGGTAAATCCAAAACATCATAAGAATAAAAAATATAGTGACAAAAAAGAAACCAAACAACCCAAACACCAAAGCACAAACTCACCTCCAAGATCAATGATTCCCTAAAATTCTAAAATATAAACCATAATACCCCATATAGAAAACTTTCAATGAGTATAAGTCTCTAGGAAACATGAAGCTGAGTCAAATCCCTATGTCCAGAAGACCCAATAGACAGATTTAAGAGATATTATCAGCAAAGGGACCCTGGATAGTTTGAATAAGAAGCACATCTCAAAGATGGGATCCAAATACATTAGGACATTAGAAGAACCCATTATGGGGGATGATACCAAATAGAAAACCTATATACCTTTGAGATAAAGGGATAAAAAATAAGAGTTCATTTAACCAAAGGAGGTGAATTCATAAGGGGAAAAAGAGGGAGAAAAAGGCCAAGAGGGTAGATTATACCACCACCACCAATTGAGGGAGACATGGGAGAGAATAGGAACACTAAATTATCTTTATTATTGAGTTACTAATGTTCTTAATAAATGATATTTATTATTATCATAATTAGATCTAAAAAAATCCTTGGTCTTGGATTTCTCTCTCTAATTACTATACTGCTCTTTTTTTATGATCGAGTACTTAAATCCATTTGAAAACCAGTTAATCCAAAACCATATTTAAACACAGATTTTGAAACTCATTCCATGATTAAGAAATAATTTAATTAACTAGTTTATGCATTAAATAAAAATTAATTAATAAAAAACATTGAACATTTACAAATAAAGAAGAAAGGATATAGAAAAATATGTGAATGTAGAAACCTAACAATAATAAATATTAAAAATAAAGTAAATAAACCATTTAATCTCCCTTTATTACAAAAATAAACTATAGAAGTTTAACCCTCCATGTTTTCATATAAATCCCTGAATAGATTTATATTAGATATGAAATAGGTTCTTAAAATCCTATATATGACAAACCAGTTGTCCTTTAACCTTACAAGAAATGTAGACAAGTACTCCAGTGAATGAATGATACAAGGATGTCAATGTGTTGAATAAAAAACCTAATTTTATTGAAAAAAATTCAACTTATATCACATTATATATCTCACATATTTTTCCTTTAATTTGTATCCAAACCCCTCTTAAATTTCCTTTAAAAACTATGTGGGAAACCTCACATATCTACCTGAAATATATATCCAAGTTTCTAAATTAATGGATATTTTATATATTAAAATATGCTATAATATCCAAACCATTACTAACTATATTTCCCCATGATGTGGAGACTTCATATTTCCTTCATATATTACCAAAACCTCGATGTATTTTAATCCACCATGCTGTAATATTTATATATCATCAACTTTAATTTTAATCTATAGAAGCCAAAACATTTTCCTTGAATCTATAGGAATATTTTTATATCTTTAAATATATAATTCTTAACACTAATAAATAACCATCATGAAAAACTTTTGTGGTTTATCTAGACTCTAACTTTATCCATGATCAACTCCAATATAGTCATGGTCCTTCACCATTTTATTACACTAGCACAACCATAATATGTATAACATGACATAATTTTCACCATTTTTTATTTCTAGGAATGGAAAAATTTCTACCCACCATGACCATGAGAATCCATGACTTTTTTCTCTTCTTGCTTCCTTGTTTTTCATTCACATGAAGGGACCACAATGTTTTTTGGGGATGCCATGACACAAATTACTCCATTTCATTTCCTTTTCTTCCAAAGCTCTCTAAAATATTCTTTAAGATTAATCCCACCATAAAAAATTAAAAACACACTAAATTAGGCATGATTAACTCATTTATTAATAAACTTATTAATTGAAAAGTGTAAAAAAATTTGATCTATCATGAATCAAAACATAATTAACCCATGAAAAGATAACGAGTTATATAATAATATTATAATGAACTACATAAACATTGATAAAAAGGATAAGGCTTTATAAAATTTGTAAGTCCAAATAAGAACAATGGAATAAAACATAATATATATTCAAAGGATGAGTTAAAAAAACAATAAAATAATATAAACCAATAATAGAGTGGTCAAACAAAAAGAAACAAAATAATGGAGGAATTGGAAAGTGGTTTTGAACATGCTTTAAACTTCTTAAATAATCACATTTTATTTAAAAATTACTAATTAAAGAACCTTATTCCATTGAAAAAGTGTACTAAATCCCATATCAATTGGTGTGATATATGTTACATCACTCCATATAATATCATGTGTTTAGCGATATATGTTATATCACTTGGTGTGGTTCAGATTTTTTAATGCGCCCATAAGGGGATCTATGAGCTAATGTTTCCCCTCATCACCAACTCCTTCCTTCATCTCAAGTTAGCGCATCATCCATAATCACATTAGATGAGTTCAGGGTGGTAGATCCCTTGTTGAGGTGGCATTATGTGGCTTTGCGAACTTAGTCGCCTTGACCTCTTGCACTGTTTCTGGCCTAATTCTTCGCCCAATTTTTTCATCACAGGACAGGGTTACCCATGATGACGCGATGATGATCCGCATCTGAGATCCAGTTCCTGCGGATTGTAGGTTGTTGACTCATCTCTAGTGTGTGCACTGGAGGTTTCATTGTGGTTTCCATGGGAATAATGGTTAGAGGCAATGAGATCTGATTTGTAGTGTGACTACCTTCTAACGTGCAGGTGATGGTTTTATGACTTCTATTTTTGCCGTCTTTTTTGGTTTTGGTTGAGGTTCTGTTGATCATGATACTGAGTTCGTGAGGGATTTAGGTATTATGAGTTAGTGATGGTCTAGATTTTGTATCATTTTTGATTTTGTGATTTGGTTGAGGATTTGATGTAGGTTGGGGATCAGTTCCTCAGCGATTTATTGTTCTTCTTACTGTTCGGGAGCTTCTACGGTGTTTTGTGGTGTTTGATGTGAATCATGGTGATCCGAGGATATGGTGGTAAAGGATCTGAGGCTAACACTTTGGATTTGTTTCTCTCATGGGTTCCTGGTATTTGGGTTCCATTTTATTTTGAATGTGTTGAAGGATATGGATTTTTTGGTTATGGATTTGCTACTCACGATGGTTTCTTGAGTAGTGTGAATTGATTTATATATTTTTGAATACCGTAGAGTTAGTGAAGGTTGAAGTTGAGAATCAGTGGTGGTTCTCAGTGGTTGGTTTTTCTTTATGGATGGTTTTATAGGTGCTTTGTTTTACTTTGACCTCAGTGGTCTGCGGTTCAGGGGATTATCCAATCAGATCATCTACATGAGGCTGCTCCAAATGAGGTTTAGGGAAAAGAGTTTCCACTGTACCATCACTTTATAGAATTTCATTTTTGAGAGGGTATGGATACGACCATCAGTACTAGGCCAGTTCATTTTTTCATGGGAAAACTTTCCAATCAGCGGTGGAAGGTGGAAGATGGATTTTATGTATTTTGATGCTGGGAGTGGCTTTTCTCATATAGTGTGGGTTTCTTTACCTTGGACTTTTGGATCTTTGGGTATTTTTAGCTTTTTTATTTCTTTAATGTCATGAAGGTTTCCCCATTTACCTGTAAAAAGGGGTTTATCTTAATAAAAAAATAATTTTCAGTCAGTTATATCACTTGGTGTGATATGCATGTGATATAAGAGGAGTTCTAACATATTATATTAATTGTTTAAACATTAAAAAATCAATTAAAGGCTTGTATTGGGTGAAAAATTTATGTTAAAAATTTTATAATATACTATTATTTATTAGGTAAATTTTTTATAGTTCTCAACCCATGCCTGAACCTTTATAGTTATATATAAAGGGGAAGTGTCTTCTGGATTTAGATGCCTAGTGGTAGATTTCTATAGATGAAACTATCATTATTTTTTACCTTTATTTTTTAGAGGTTCTAGAACACCTTGGAAATCTATGAAGTTCCTATAATATTATATTTTAATTACATAGATGGTGGATCACCCATGGTATCAATATTCAATTGGTTATTTCTATGATATTTCCATCACACATCATGGAAGAAAAAGGCTTGTCCATGTAGTAAAAGGTATGATATTTATTTGTTATATTTCTTTCAAACCTATCCTGGATTAATCTTAGGTTTTGGTTTTATTTTATCCTATTACATATATAGAGGTTAGATGCCTTTAAAACCCTTTAGTAATATTATTTCCCAATCTAGTGATATTTGGAATGAAACAATTTTTTTGAGAAAAATATGCTTTTATGAAGAATATTAATATCACAAATAATTATATATTGATATCACTAACTATAATATGGTTATATATATCAGGGAATAATTTGGGGTATTAAATATATATATTGTTGGTAGGGATATTATATATTTTTAACTTCAATATGCCTAGTCATGAGTTTTTTTTCAAAATAGAGCACTATAATATGGACAATGATGTAGAAATATCACAATAAGAAATATTTTACAAATTTTTAGTTTTGTTACATAATTGGGAGAAATATATAGATATTTCTACTCATGAAATTTCATATAAAAAGGATTTTTAAGGGGAATTTTTTTCCCAAATCACAATAAAAACAATAAAGCAAAACTAATTTTCCCACAAGATCTATCCATTTATTTTAGATTGAATAAATATAAATGAAGATAAATCCCTTTTCTCCAATGATTTGATCTTTCAAAGTTTATTATACATAATATTGATAGGGATCACTAAGAATCAACCAAATAAATCCTTCCTCCCAGTATATCCATGAACTATAATTAATGTCCCAAAGCTTCAGAAGGATATACTTTTTCCATAGTATGTTATAACCTTTGGTTAAAGGATTGATGAAAAATGAAAGTGATAAATCTATATTTTTCCTTGAATTTTCTATAAAAATAATGATGTACATCCATATCATGGTCTGATCCTCCTTACATAGGTTTTAAGGATTCTCCTTGTAGACTAAAAATTTTATAAACATTCATTGTTCATCACTCTAAATGTTTCATAAACATTATAAATTTGAATCATGTTACAAATTTTTTTAATGTTTAAAAAAAACAATGAAACATTCAACTATCTAAAAATTTTATATTACTCTATTAAAACTCCTTAAATCATCATCACATGATGATCAACCAGATATGATAGCTCATAGTAGGAGAAAAAATATTTTTCATATTCTATCATATAACACATGTACTACCATGCTAGAAACCACAACAAAATAACCTTTACTATGTCATGGATAAAACCCAAACAAAACACAATGTAGTTTATACCACTACACCATGATTTGGATTTAGTGCATATTTTTAATAATCTTTCAATTGTATTAAAACCACATAGAATTATCACATTTTCATATAATACTACATTATTTGTAAAAACTTGTCAAACTATATCCAAAACTTCTTTTTAAAAATTTATCATTAATTTTCACCACATATTACATAATATGTAACAAATTGTGAAAATACATCCAAAAATAATTTTGGTTATCCTTCAAAACTCTTTTGGGGTTTCTCTCAAAGTTTTATATAAAAAATTCATAACAAAACATAATCCTCTTTGAAAAAATAAAAAAAATTGTCCCCATAGTCTCTTATAGAATTTTAAACAATCCATAATTATAAAAAAATTAAGTCCTATAGAAAATTATTAGTTCTACTCAATATATAAATGAATCTGTCATGATATCCATCAACGACATGTAATAAAACATCAGTTTCCACCAATTGTATCATATACAGGTTTGCATAATCATATAATCAATTTTTCTAAGACACTGAGTGACTACAAGTCATGGAGTATAAAAATACCATATAACATACTTATATGTTATTGATTCTATAATAATAGATTAACTATATGGATAAACACATCACATGTCATTCAACCCTTTGTTCAGATTGGGAAGACCACTAGCTGGTGGTCTGACTGTTCTAACCATCTGGTCTGGTCTGACTTTATTAATTTTTTTACAATTCAAAATTTCAATTTTACTTCCATTGAATTTATTTATTTTTCTTTAAATTTTATGTGTTCTAATCAAATACATACTTTTAATAAATAGTTTTCTTTTGATTTATAGGTTATAAATATAAAATGATCAAACAACATGATGAATGATCGTGATATACACTCAATGGAAAAGTTATTGGTTCTCACAAGTGATCTTGAATTTATCATTGAACAATAATATTATATCATGTTTTATGCATGTGTTAATAGGGAGGTGTAAATGTTATATCTAAAGGGTAATCTAAAGAGGAATCTAGGATGCTTGGCATGAGGAGTGATTTTTGTGCATGACAGGTGGAGGATCATTGATTCCTTGAAAAGGAGGATGAAAGATGATTATGAGACCATTTATTTTTAATTTATTTTTAATTTATTGACAACACATGAGATGTGATATCATATTTTTATTAGGAACATAGTTGGGGGAGGAAGTTGGGCTTGGCATAGGCCTAGTTTGGTGGGTGTTCTAATGACTTGTTGTTATTCATATTCCCTTGAACTCCTAAAAAATCTTGGAATGCATGGTGTTACCATCCCAAATGTATAATTGTGAATCATGTGGGTGAATCAATATATTTTAGTTTTCATTATCCAAGAAAGTTCATGAAATCAATTTCAATCGATAAAACCCATTTTTAAGTTATCTAGTAAACATTGCGCTTGTCATGTGTCCCTTTTAATTTATCTATTAAATACCATGAATGAAAGTTAAAGATAATTGAATGTTAATATAAAGTATTATGAATCCTAATGAAATTAATAATATATTTAAATTTATTTTATTGAATATTTTTAGGTCTCATAAACTTGGTTATGGTTTAATTTGTTGTCATCCAGTGAAAACATCACATATGATTTATCAATATATTATGACCATTATAATGAATAAAGGTTATAATTTCCTTAAAGAGTATAAATAAACATACATGTAATGGAAAAGTGATAATACAATATATGATTAGATGCAAGTACTATCTAGATCATAAGGGGTCATACTAGAATATATTTCCAGCAGTTCATATATGAAGATGATCATGCTATGAAGAATCTATTGAAAGGAAATGATGAACTCACTATGAAGTTTAGAGATAATGAATGGATATTATCACTACATATAAAGAAACATTATTGAAGAATAAAGAGTAATGTCATTGAGAGTGAACTCAATGAGTATTAATTTATTAAAGATTTGAGAAGGTACAGAGAGTGAGGTTGTAGTGATTCAAGGAAAAACCAAAGATCTTAGGATTCATTAGTGACCGTTATGAAGGAATACCATGGATATTTTTTAATTTATTGGATATTTTTTTGAATAAAGGACATTCATTTGAGGTTTAGTTATATATATCCATGGAAAACCAAATAGTATGGAAAAAATTTCTCATGTTCACAAAGGCTAGTTGATGGAATGAGACTTGTATTGAATTACATTGAAAATATGTTAATTTTGTAGATCTTTGTTATGGAGGTGTTCTTGAAATAAATTTATGTGATTTAATGAAGATTAAAGTGCTAGATATTGGTGAAAATGTAATTTGGGTATGTCAAAAGAGGATGTATACTTGTATTTCAATTGGTGATAAGGGTGAATGAAGAATGTAACGCCCCGACCCCAGTTACCCAGAGTCGCTACATTATTACATAACATTGGCATGATCACAAGAAAGATCAAATCTCTAAAGACCGATTAGTTTAGTAGCCTTGGAAACACTAGATATTTTCATAAAGTTTTACATTACATCATAAAGTGAAAAACTACTACAACAACATAATGTCTCCATAGTCCACACTATTATCCCCTCATAATATCCCTACAGGTCATTCATAACTTACTTCTTCACATCCTGGGAAAAATAAAACATAGAAAATGGGTGAGCTCAAATGCCCAGTAAGGATAACAATATAGCGGAAACTTTCAAAAATAAGCATAAACATTTAAGGCAATGTATAACCAAAACAAAAGCCTTTTAAACTTGAACTTCAACATATTATGGCAAAAGTAAAATGAAATAATGCCATTTACTTATTCACATGGATATTCTACTAATAGAATAATCACATGAAATATCAATAACCACTTTCATAATGATGGAATGCATAATTCCAGACTATCATAACCACATAGCCAAGGCCTCGTGCCAAGACTACAAATAAGATTTTGTCAAGGCCTTGTGCCAAGACACTAGTTTGTCTCATGAGACCTACCGATGCATCGAGGAGCTATAGAGGGCTCCACCCGTCACATATTAAGTCCAATGCATTCCCAAATGAAAAGGTTTAAAAATAACATAAACATTCATATTAAAACTAGCATACGAAATGTCAATACTTTCACCATAAACTATGAATGGTATAAAAATAGCACATCCACAGTCAAACATATCACAAAACCTTCAATACAATATATAAGTTTTGTATCATAATAAATCAACTTCATATCATCATAAAATCCATCAAAGGATGTTGACATAGATGAAATCAAAACTATTTGAGAGAAATATCTCCTTTTTTTTGAAATCATTTAAAAGTCACACATTTATAAAGGAATTAATTAAAAAGAGATTTTTGAATCAAAGTGTCCCATACCACTTTGAAACTTTTGAAAGGAATTAACATTTTAAAAACATTCGTGTCCATATAAATAAATCCTTAAAAACCATTTTGAAGACATGGACATTAATTAAAAATATTTAGAAAGATAAATCTTTAAAACATTTAAAATTCTGATTTTGATAAAGAGTACCTTTCCGAAATTCTTAAAATATTCATTTTGAAATCATTTAAAAGTCACATAATTATAAAATAAAACATTTTCTTTGAAAATATTCTTATAATATTGTAAGGGAAGCTTTGAAAATTTTATAACGGCGGTAAATAGCCGCACCCTCCGTATAAGTTAAAAAAACATTCTTACCTTAATTTTGTCGAAAAGGTTAAAAAGCACCTTGTTTAGAAAATGACGGAAAGATTCCTTTATAAACCTCTTATAAAAAGTCAAACAAGGGTATAAATGACTTTAAACCATATTATATTAAATAGTAAATTTTTTTTGAAATTCATTTTTAAGAAACATGGATGTGGATGATAAAGAGATCCCAGTAGATTATTACGTAAAAACAACCTCGGATAATGAAGAGATTGTGAAATAACCCTTACCTTGTACTTTTACTTGGTTGGGGTAGGTTAAACTACTGTATAATAGTGAAATAATTGTTATTAAATTATAAAATAATCATATACATTCATATGATATCATATATGATCTTTTAACATTGCTTTTTTAATAATATCTTAGTATTATCGTTGTTTCGGGTGTTAACTTACTCGTTTTCTTTTATATGTTTTGTTACGTAAGCCATGTTTGTAATGGATAGGTTGTATATTATTCATATCCAGAATGATATCAAGTCCTTAAACATAATTTTTAAATCATCAAATGATAATTATACTTGAATGGATACGATGGAGAATGAATCTCGTCGCGTTCATGGAGACGGTAGTCCATACGTACGCACGAGCGACAATATCATTCTTTTGATATTAAAATAATATATAAATGGATGTTATATCATATATACAGAATCATTATCATGTTATATTTATTATTTACATGAGTTACACATCATTATTATACCCATCCAAATAATAATTTATTGAATAACAATTACACCACGACGTGGAGACGGTAAGCCGTACGTACGCACGTATGGTGACATGTTATTCAAAGGATGGATAGAATAGTGAATATGGTTGTACCATATTTATAATAACATCACAGTATATATATGATACTGGAGTAATTATTTTAGAAAGGTAATAACAAAGGAAGATGAAGTGGAAGAAGAAAGGAACTTGAAAAAGGGTGGTGAAATCATTACCTCTTCTTCGGGTTCTTTTTTTTGATTTGATCAAAAGGGCTCCTTAAGTTGGCTTTCTGATCAAAATAAGGCCTCTAGAATGTATTGAGGGAAGTTGGGAGAGTATTTGGTCAGAGTTTGGCCGATCCAAAATTCTTTTAAGGTGTGAAGAAATGAGAAGGAGAAGTGCCCTTTTATAAGTGGGGTGAGGGGCACCTTTGGAAAAGCTAGAAATATTAATTTATAATAAATTTATATTCGGTTTCTAATGGCTCCAAAGTTGATTATTTAAATTTTAAGGTGGGTATGGGTCTAAATCCACTCAAACAATAGAATTTAGACAGGTTTGGGTCATTATATTAACCTTATCTTTAAGTATTAACTCTTAGTTAATTAGTTTCACTTTTACAATGTCTCTTTGTATTTTTATATAATATGGTTAATAAAATTACTATATACATACAAGATACCCCCAAGTGGTCCATTAATGATATAACTATCATTATATAAGTCTCTTTGCCAAACCTTATATTTTTAGGAATTTAATATCAATTAATAATATAATATTTGTTTTAAAAAATCTTTTATGTCAATTTTGACACTATTCAATAGTTGATTTTTTTGAAACTCATAACAGAATTATTACTTCGACAAAATTTAATTAAATCATTAATAACATGTCATATTAACTTATAAAATTAGTGTAATTCATAAAAAGTCTCAAATTATATTTATTTGTGTATTTATAATATCAATTATTTTAATTTTTCACTATTATGGTAATTACTGCATCATCATTGTGTCATAAACAAATTAACTTATTTAAGGTCTAAAAATTATAAATAAAATATAATTATGTAGGAAATCGTTTTATCTTTATAATGAATATTTATAGTCAAAAATCCAACATATATAACCCTATTTAAAAATTGTTTTACTAAAAGATATATGCTTGTGTCATTTTTGTATTCATTTTAACTTAATTAAAATAAAGTGTCCCTATCACCTACAAGTGGCTCCATGGGGTCCCAAAATCGACCCAAAGATTCCTATGGTCTAACATGTATCAACAAATAAGGTTAGGACACATTTTAGGGTAATTTAGTATTATTATAATATCATTTTTAACCCTTATTTACCGGATTTACCCTTAACCATGGTAAATAAAATATTTACCACAATAATTATTCAAAATGTCTAAAAATAAAAGTTACCTATTCACACAATATGAACATCCTGATTCCAAATATGGAATCCATTTTTCCAAATTCAAAACACAGAAGTGGCAGAAATTAATTTAAAAAATAATTCCCGTTGTTAAAACAAAAATTGTGTTTTTAAGATATAATAACTATCAAAAGATTGATACTTGTTTATATTTGGTTTAATTGTGAAATTATGTACAATGACCAAAATTGTATTAAATGGTAAAAATATATTCTAAATATACTTTAAAACCACTCAAATTCATAATTTATCACTATTAATTATTTTGATTAAAAAAGTTGTTTTTAATCAAAATTTAGTAATTTTCACTATTCATCAAAATATTAAAGTTATCCAAAAAGTACCAAAATTTCACCTTAGGGTAAATTCGACACTCCGAATCCAAAAATGAAGTCCATTTTGAAATATAAAATATATATAATTTCAAAAAGTAGGTATTACTATTCAAAACGGCTAGTTTGATCGGTTGTGGTGTGTGTTAAAACTTGAAGTTGCGTACAACACACACTACTGTATTATTCAAAGGAAGGTATACCATGGAAGCTTGGGATGTTTCATTTTAAATTTTTGATGTCCCCATTTAGTCAAAAAGTTTAAAATATTGTATTTAAAAAGGGTTCACTATTAAAAGTTGATAAAAGTGCAATACTGAAAATGAATTTGTTCTTGCATTATATCTAAGAAACTCGTAATATGGATTCTAAAATTATAAGGATTATATAAAGTTTAAAATTTAGTTAATACTGTTAATAACCTCTTTTTAATGGATTTTTTTGGTAACTCATGGTGCGATTGAACTCGATGTTGCGTGTAGTGCAAGTTATTGAATTATTTTGAAGAAATAACACACTATGAAATCTTGGGGTGTTACATTCTCCCATCCTTCAATAAATTGCGTCCTCGCAATTTGAAATTGTTCTTCAAAAATAAAAGGTTGAAAATAGAAAATATATTTGTGATAAAACCCACATCAGAAATTGGGTTACTAAAATTTAGTCTTAATATGTGGAAAAGAGAAATGAAAGGGTCACCACCAAATTATGATCTCGATTAGGAGAACATTGGTGGCAATTAGAGACATATAATTGGAGGAAAAACGTAAATATTTATAGGTAGTGATTGAGGTCATCAATCACAAACAAGTATAAAATTGAGGTCCTTAAATTCATCAATCTATGATGATTTGAAATACCATCGGTTCAACAAAACATAGGGTATTGGGATAACACATTTTTGACGTTTCAAAATATCTTAGTTGAAATCCCACATTGAAAAATGAATTAATGAGGCCTCTATTTAAAATAAAGAGTGGAAAGTATGAAGATTACCGAAAATAACACATACTAGGGTTCCATGTAGGAAAATATGGATATGGAAGATAAATCTAACCATCAATTATCTGATGGAGAGTGGTAGAGAACATGGCTATGAAAAGGCCAACAATCCCAAAGCCATAAATTAGTGATGATTTAAGGTACCATCTAGGACAACATTTTTGTTCTAAGTTCCTTTTCTTAATGTTAAGGAATTTATTTATGAGATTGGCTAAGATTATAAGGAGATATACTTACTTTATAATTAGAGTTTTATCCATTAATAAATTTCTACCACAAACTCATCTTTCACTCTAAAAGATAATAGAACGTAAAAAAAAATTCTATTTTATACTATTCGTACAGGGTTCCAAAATAAACGAATTTATAATTTATCTACCAGATCTTTTAATAAAAACTACATTATTTATTCCAGGACATCTCGTGGGCTAGTGGTAGGTGATACACCCTTGTCGCCCTTCGGTTGCGGGTTTTCCGGTCGCGACGGGTTTCCGCCTGACCTCCGGGTTGTCCTTTTATGGCAATCCAAAATTAATATCAAACTAGAATTTATCCAAAATACTTCTGTCCAAACTCACAGTCCAACATTTATAAGGAAGGTAAACATAATGTAGATCCTTTTTACACCGTAATAGCATATTAATACGTTCATCATGTATTCTTTTAAAACACTGAAACATCCTGAATTACCATAATCCTTATTGATTACATTCATGCTCCCTTATTCCATATAGAATGCTGGATATACTTCATCAATCCAAAAATGTTTTAAACCCCAACAATGATGGAATATACAAATCATTAATCAGCTTCAAGGTAGTCAAGAATATCCAATATAATTTATCCAAATCAATCATGTATTATTCTAAAATCACTACCTTGGTATCAGAACCATATTATGGTTTATCTTTCTCTCAACCATATATTTTCCAAAAATTTAACCTGCTATTGAGTCACTTTTCTTTGTTCTACACAATCTCAAGTCCTTAATGAAATAGTACTGCAGTACAATCCTTATATACTCCATAATTATTATAACAAGTACATTGTTGATACAACACTCAAATGACATAATCAACATAAGAACTCTAATCATTCCTCTTCATCTGTGGTAGTATCATAACTTGATTATTATCCAATAGCATCATTTGAGGCATAGTTTGATGACTGGGACATAGGTTTGCATAGTGTCCAAACTCCTTGCAAATGAAGCATTGTACATTTGAAACCATTTTCTTACCCTTGCAGTCACGTACTTTGTGCCCTTTTCCTCCACACTTATAACAAACTACCATTCCTTTCAGGCAAGTTCCAGGGTGTTTCTTTCCACAGTTATCACATATGGGAAAATTCTTCTTTCCCCTCTTCCCTTTATCCATCTTTCTCTCTTCCATCCTCTTCTTCTCTTGCTTCCCTTCAAAGCCATAGGACTCAGTAAAATCTTTACTTATCTTATCAACACATGATATTATTTCTTCATAAGATGATAATACATGGGAGACTATTTCTCTTATAAATTCTAGCTTAAGACCATGAAAGATGTGATCCTTCCTTCTCTTTGGATCAAGTGCTTTGCTGGAGTTCTCATTCCTTATACTGGGCGCCATTTCTAAACAATGGCATACACTAGATTAGTTTATGAATAACAATACCTAATCCCAAACTTGTAAAACACATAACACAAATTAAATAGTTTATGGATATAATCCATTATCATAAAAATGTCTCCTTTGAGGAATTATATACTCATAAACCCTTCACAATGGTTTGTAAAGAAGAAGATAATTATCTGAAGCATATCCCCTGGGAGTGTTGTAACCAAGAGTGCAACAAGGCCCGTTGTCGTGCACCAGTTCCTGTTCCAGTCTAGCTCAAAGCGGTGTTTTCAGGTTTTACCCCTAGGTACATCTGTGCCAGAGCCACCTCTACCTGCTCGTATATAGACATGGATGTATTTCTCAGAAAACTCACAAAATCTATACAATACCAAAATTCTAGGAAGTTCTTCTATACTAATCCTCAAAGTCCATCTTAAATCTATGTGCTCTAATCAGAGTTTATCTAAATCTAGCTTCCAAGGTTTTTACTAAACATCCTCTGATACCAACTGTAACGCCCCGACCCCAGTTACCCAGATTCACTACATTATTACATAACATTGGCATGATCACAAGAAAGATCAAATCTCAAAAGACTGATTGGTTTAGTAGCCTTGGAAACACTAGATATTTTCATAAAGTTTTACATTACATCATAAAGTGAAAAACTACTACAACAACATAATGTCTCCATAGTCCACACTATTATCCCCTCATAATATCCCTACAGGTCATTCATAACTTACTTCTTCACATCCTGGGAAAAATAAAACATAGAAAAGGGTGAGCTCAAATGCCCAATAAGGATAACAATATAGCAGAAACTTTCAAAAATAAACATAAACATTTAAGGCAATGTATAACCAAAACAAAAGCCTTTTAAACTTGAACTTCAACATATTATGGAAAAAATAAAATGAAATAATTCCATTTACTTATTCACATGGATATTCTACTAATCGAATAATCACATGCAATATCAATAACCACTTTCATAATGATGTAATGCATAATTCCATACTATCATAAACACATAGCCAAGGCATCATGCCAAGAATACAAATAAGATTTTGTCAAGGCCTTGTGCCAAGACACTAGTTTTTCTCATGAGACCTACCGATGCATCGAGGAGCTATAGCGGGATCCACCCGTCACATATTAAGTCCAATGAATTCCCATATGAAAAGGTTTAAACATAACATAAACATTCGTATTAAAACTAGCATACGAAATGTTAATACTTTCACCATAAACTATGAATGGTATAAAAATAGCACATCCACAGTCAAACATATCACAAAACCTTCAATACAATATAGAAGTTTTGTATCACAATAAACCAAATTCATATAATCATAAAATCCATCAAAGGATGTTGACATAGATGAAATCAAAACTATTTGAGAGAAATATCTCCTTTTTTTTGAAATCATTTAAAAGTCACACATTTATAAAGGAAGTAATTAAAAAGAGATTTTTGAATCAAAGTGTCCCATACCACTTTGAAACTTTTGAAAGGAATTAACATTTTAAAAACATTCCTGTCCATATAAATAAATCCTTAAAAACCATTTTGAAGACATGGACATTAATTAAAAAGATTTAGAAAGATAAATCTTTAAAACATTTAAAATTCTGATTTTGATAAAGAGTACCTTTCCGAAATTCTTAAAATATTCATTTTGAAATCATTTAAAAGTCACATAATTATAAAATAAAAATTTTTCTTTGAAAATATTCTTATAATCTTGTAAGGGAAGCTTTGAAAATTTTATAACGGCGGTAAATAGCCGCACCCGCCGTATAAGTTAAAAAAACATTCTTACCTTAATTTTGTCGAAAAGGTTAAAAAGCACCTTGTTTGGAAAACGACGGAAAGATTCCTTTATAAACCTCTTATAAAAAGTCAAACAAGGGTATAAATGACTTTAAACCATATTCTAGTAAATAGTAAAAATGTTTTGAAATTCATTTTTAAGAAACATGGATGTGGATGATAAAGAGATCCCGGTAGATTATTACGTATAAACTACCTTGGATAATGAAGAGATTGTGAAATAACCCTTACCTTGTACTTTTCCTTGGTTGGGGTAGGTTAACCTACTGTATAATAGTGAAATAATTGTTATTAAATTATAAAATAATCATATACATTCATATGATATCATATATGATCTTTTAACATTGCTTTGTTAATAATATCTTAGTATTATCGTTGTTTCGGGTGTTAACTTACTCGTTTTCTTTTATATGTTTTGTTACATAAGCCATGTTTGTAATGGATAGGTTGTATATTATTCATATCCAGAATGATATCAAGTCCTTAAAAATCATTTTTAAATCATCAAATGATAATTATACTTGAATGGATACGATGGAGAATGAATCTCATCGCGTTCGTGGAGACGGTAGTCCATACGTACGCACGAGCGAAAATATCATTCTTTTGATATTAAAATAATATATAAATGGATGGTATATAATATATAAATAATCATTATCATGTTATATTTATTATTTACATGAGTTACACGTCATTATTATACCCATCCAAATAATAATTTATTGAATAACAATTACACCACGACGTGGAGACGATAAGCCGTACGTACGCACATATGATGACATGTTATTCAAAGGATGGATAGAATAGTGAATATGGTTGTACCATATTTATAATAACATCACAGTATATATATGATACTGGAGTAATTATTTTATAAAGGTAACAACAAAGGAAGAGGAAGTGGAAGAAGAAAGGAACTTGAAAAAGGGTGGTGAAATCATTACCTCTTCTTCGGGTTCTTCCTTTTGATTTGATCAAAAGAGCTCCTTAGGTTGGCTTTCTGATCACAATAAGGCCTCTAGGATGTAGTGAGGGAAGTTGGGAGAGTATTTGATCAGATTTTGGCCGATCCAAAAGGCTTTGAAGGTGTGAAGAAATGAGAAGGAGGAGTGACCTTTTATAAGAGGGGTGAGGGGCACCTTTGGAAAAGCTAGAAATATTAATTTATAATAAATTCATATTCGGTTTCTAATGGCTCAAAAGTTTATTATTTAAATTTTAATTTGGGTATGGGTCGAAAAACACTCAACCAATAGAATTTATACAGGTTTGGGTCATTATATTAACCTTATCTTTAAGTATTAACTCTTAGTTAATTAGTTTCACTTTTACAATGTATCTTTGTATTTTTATATAATATGGTTAATAAAATTACTATATACATACAAGATACCCCCAAGTGGTCAATTAATGATACACCTATCATGATATAAGTCTCTTTTCCGAACCTTATATTTTTAGGAATTTAATATCAATTAATAATATAATATTTGTTTTAAAAAATATTTTATGTCAATTTTGACACTATTCAATAGTTGATTTTTTAAAAACTCATAACAGAATTATTAATTCGACAAAATTTAATTAAATCATTAATAACATTTCATATTAACTTATAGAATTAGTGTAATTCATAAAAAGTCTCAAATTATATTTATTTGTGTATTTATAATATCAATTATTTTAATTTTTCACTATTATGGTAATTACTGCACCATCATTGTGTCATAAACAAATTAACTTATTTAAGGTCTAAAAATTATAAATAAAATATCATTATGTAGGAAATCTTTTTATCTTTATAATGAATATTTATATTCTAAAATCCAACATATATAACCCTATGTAAAAATTTGTTTTCTAAAAGATATATGCTTGTGTCATTTTTGTATTCATTTTAACTTAATTAAAATAAAGTGTCCCTATCACCTACAAGTGGCTCCATGGGGTCCCAAAATCGACCCAAATATGCCTATGGTCGAACATGTATCAACAAATAAGGTTAGGAAACTTTTTAGGGTAATTTATTATTATTATAATATTATTTTTTAACCCTTATTTACCGGATTTACCCTTAACCATGGTAAATAAAATATTTACCGCAGTAATTATTCAAAATGTCTAAAAATAAAAGTTACCTATTCACACAATATGAACATCCTGATTAAAAATATGGAATACATTTTTCCAAATTCAAAACACATAAGTGGCATAAATTAATTTAAAAAATAATTCCAGCTGTTAAAACAAAAAGCGTGTTTTTAAGATATAATAACTATCAAAAGATTGATACTTGTTTATGTTCAGTTTAATTGTGAAATTATGTACAATTACCAACATTGTATTAATTGGTAAAAATATATTCTAAATATACTTGAAAACCACTCAAATTCATAATTTATCACTATTAATTATTTTGATTAAAAAAGTTGTTTTTAATCAAAATTTAGTAATTTTCACTATTAATCAAAATATTAAAGTTATCCAAAAAGTACCATAATTTCACCTTAGGGTAAATTCGACACTCCAAATCCAAAAATTAAGTCCATTTTGAAATATAAAATATATATAATTTCAAAAAGTAGGTATTACTATTCATAATGGCTAGTTTGATCGGTTGTGGTGTGTGTTAAAACTTGAAGTTACGTACAACACACGCTACTATATTATTCAAAGGAAGGCATACCGTGGAAGCTTGGGATGTTTAATTTTAAATTTTTTATGTCCCCATTTATTCAAAAAGTTTAAAATATTGTATTTAAAAAGGGTTCACTATTAAAAGTTGATAAAAGTGCAATACTGAAAATGAATTTGTTCTTGCATTATATCTAAGAAATTCGTAATATGGATTCTAAAATTATAAGGATTATATAAAGTTTAAAATTTAGTTAATACTATTCATAACCTCTTTTGAATGGCTTTTTTTTGGTAAGTCATGGTGCGATTGAACTCGGTGTTGCGTGTAGTGCAAGTTATTGAATTATTTTAATTTGAAGAAATAACACACTATGAAATCTTGGGGTGTTACAAAGAAGGAATTGAATTGCGTGAAATATAAAAAAATATTAAAGAAGATATCACATCCCATGAAAAGGTGATATATATTTCTTATAGATATAATTATATGTCACTATATGCAATAAGTTTGTTCAAAACGAGTCTTAACTATCATAAGATATGACATAGGGAATCATGACCCAAAATTTTCATCGCATGAGGTGACAAGAGGTATCATAAGTCATAGAAGAAAGAACTAAAAAATAACATAGTTTCATAGAAGATGACATTACATAACATAGACAAAAAAATATTTCACAAGGAGTAACATGTACATATCAATGCACACAATAGGGAGGTAATGGTAAGTTTATTTGAAAAAATGTATATCACAGATGATGATATGAATATATTGTTACTTGATATAATTTTACAAATAACATTCACATAATATCATTAATGAATTCCAATGATCATCAAATGAATATGTGAAATGGTCATGAATGATATGAGGCATGCATGGATAGTAAAGGAGATATACAATATATACATTTATATAATATCTAATATAATAGAGCTTGATAAAATATCTCAAGAATGTCGGATATGTGTCCTTCATGCATGGAGAGAGAATTATCATGGGAGCATATTACACAATTAATGTAGGTAGTGGGGCATGGAAGATACTAAAGATATTATGATTTATGAGGTATGAAAGTTATTTCATTGATCACATGGAGAGAATGTAAGAGAGAATGTGATCATAGGAGAACCAAGTAGAAGATTCCGTGATCATGGTGCAACACTTGTGACACTTGGAAGATGGTGATTAAATAAGAATATCATAGATACATGGAGGATGAGGTAGGGGAATAAGTTGTATGAACATATAAGTATCTAGAAGATAAAGAAATTATCATACATGATACTGATGATGCACAAGCTAGAGAGAAATTGGGATAGTCTTATAATGAGTTAACCAAGATATCGGCTGACACAAATCAATGAGATATGAGAGATATTCGTAAAGATCTCACTATAGTGGGTTTTTGACCAAGAACATAAAAAAAGAGGATAAAAGGGATAAGTTAATGTTAAGTGAAGAAAACGAGACATATTTGTGACATCTAGGAGATACCCATTAAGAGAAGAAGCATAAGAGAGTGAGGAATATATATTTTATATATGATATCCCTAGTGAGGGAGGAATAAGAGAGTGGATTGGAAGATCTAAAGAAGAGGTGAAATAGTGTTCTATTTGATTTCAACTCTATGTGAGTGAGTAAAGAAGAAGAGATAGAGCATTATAAATTTGAGACATGAAAGTGAAAACTAACTAAGTGGAGACAACATGTTTATCAATATAGGATAAAAATTCTATGTTCGACTTATCCTCACACTCATTTCCATGTATATATGTTTAAAACACAATGATTTGATATTTTAAGTAAAAACCATCCACATATTCATCAGGTTATGAGCCTTGGGTGGAATCCCTAAAATTTATATAAAACAATAAGTTGTAGTAATCCATGATGGGAATAGTGTGCTTACCCTAACCTTAGGCATAATAAACATTGGGTGAAAAAATTAAATCCTATTTAAACCCTTTCATATTAGTTTTGGTGGGTGTGTTGATATTTTATGAAGTTTACAGAGAAAGAGTAATTAGTGAATGAGTATAAAGTGATACATAACACTAAGAGGTCAAAATCCAAATGTATATTTAAGAATATGTTTTAAAAGTGGTTTAAAGCTATCCTATGATTATCACAACTTGAATAACCACCTCTAAAGGTATATGGGAAGTGATTTGGGTTCAACCCCCTTTACTAAAAAATAAAAAAGAAATCCCCTTTTTTAATGGGTTAGGGGAAACCCATTACATGTCAAAATAATTGGTATCAAAGTCATTGGTTTACTCTATTAATTATATTTCTCTGTTTTAATTTCTTTTTAAATTTTTTTATCATGTAACAAAGCATAAAAACCTTCATGTTTTATAGAATAAAATATAAAACATGGAAAATATAATTTCAATCTTATTTAAAAACTTCTGAAGATAGAGTGCTAGCCTACATGTTACAAGATTTTTATTTTTTTGATGAAGAGAAAATAACTCTAGATGGGAATATATAGAAGGTTCTATGCTCTGTACTAATAAATGTTGTATATAAGGAATTCATGATATGTACAACTACAAATGATATATATAAGATACTATATGTGATATATGGAGATCCATGAAAATTAAAAGGAGTGAGTTTAGACATATCTAATGTTAAGTAACTAAAGTTTATTTAAGTTTAAAAACTTATAAAAGATATGTATATCTCAAGATTTTAGAGGAAGATACAACCACATTCTTGAATGAAATTAAAATTCTATTGAAGATAGATATTAATAATATAAGAGAGGTTAGTCTAGGAGAGGAAGAAAATAAGTGTGATGAAGGTGAATTTAGTGATAATGTCCAACTTATGGTACAAGAAGTGTCTAAAAAAGTAAAATAAGTTTATGTGTAATTGATGGTGGAAACATTGAGAGAATTATATTCAAGTGAACATAATACTCTATCAATAAAGTAGGATGGTGATAAGCCTAGATTAAGAGGTACCTATGAAGATATCTTGTAACACCCCTGACCCTAGCCACCCAAAGCTGGTGGGTTATTTATTACATGGTAATCAGATTACATGAGACCATATACCCAATATCAAGGTTTAGTAGTCCTTAAGAGACTAGATAAATCAAAATTACATTAAATTACAAATATGACATATTACATCATTCAAATACATACTATTTTTCTTTAATTCCATCTATGGAGCTAATCATACATAATATTCCTTTTTTATCACCTAGTGAAATAAGAAATATAAAAAAAGGGTGAGATCAGATTCTTAGTAAGGGATAGTGTTCAAAAGAAGCTAAACTATCATAAATGAAATCAATCACAAGGATAACAATAAATGATCACATAAAAATGGGAATGATGAGAATACATAATTCTAAACATAAAAAACATACTATAAAGACATTGTTTCAAGATATCATATATAAGGGGTAGGTATACAGTAAATACCCCAAATAATTGTCTCATGAGACCTACTACTAAAATTAGAATCTATTTATGGATCCACCTATCACTTAATCTCATATAATTCATTCTAATGGGAATGTATAATTCCAGACATCATAATCACACCATCAATTCCACATGTCAATATATCATACATAAAAAGGGAAGGGATACACCAAATACCTAAGATAGTTATCACATGAGACCTACCAGTGAATTGAGGGGATATATAATTTCATGCCCCTACCATCACATAAAATTATAATGCTTTCCATCATATACCAAAATATCATAGTCAATACATGTCTTAATGTTCAATAATGAAAAACTTAAAAATACTTAGCATAATTTCTCAATAAATCATATCTTACAAGATTTTTCTGAATAGAATAAAGGATTCTACATATAAGACAATAGATTTTCCCAATAAATTAATTAATAAGTATTTATAGGTGAATTACCTTGGAAATTATGATGAATAAATAGGGATTTACAATGTTAAATAAGTATCCTTATCTAGAAAATAATCAAAAATTATAGTTATCAAGTACTTATAAAGTCTGAGATAATCAATGTGTTTAGAAAATAGAATACATGTACATGGAATGGAATAAGACAAAATAAATTATGGATAAATCCAATTTAAAATAAGTATTATGTAATTACACATATTTGATACAAATCAGGGATATGGAATATTATTAAAGAGAAAGTTTCTAGATTGGTATACTTTAACAATAAAGGTGAACTTATTCCAAAATTGAGTTTAATCTACCCAAGACTTGATAAATGATCCAAAAAATACATATCCATCACAATTACTTACAAAAATTACTCTTATTAAAAAAATACATCCATATTATCAAATATTCATGTCATATGTAGGGTTTTTTTGATCATGGTACAATATATATTTTTATGCCTCCTAGGTGAGTTTCGATATTATAGTGGCTTATAAAAAGAGTATAACATGAGATAAATAAGGTCTCATAAACATAGGATATCATATGGATAATAATTACAATGATATTATAATTATATTAAAATAATAATTTTGAAATTATAAATGACACTACAATGGAAATGCAAATAGGAATAAAAAAGGGAGATAAAAGTACCCTTACCCATTTTGAGCTTCTTAGCCTAGATCCAAACCTTATAGCCAACAAAACTACTCTAGATTGAAGAGATAGATATAAGACAGTTTCATTGATAGAGATACTAAGATAAAAATTAAAATTTGTGTAAGTTGAAATGAGAATAGGGGGTGGTTATTTACAGTTGTGTTAAGTGAAATCCTTTGGAATGAAGTAATGATTCTTTTATTTTCCCATTATCTCAATTGCTACACTACTCCTCATAGTACACCATTCTATCCCTTAATGCTCCATTATAATGGTTTTTTATAAAATTAGGAAAATAAACTATATCAAGTGAGTTTTTCCATTATTATTATTATTATGTGTGTGTGTGTGTAAATATGATCTCATATTTATTGTATTTAATCAATTTTTACCATATTTTACTGTTTTTACAAAAAATTACCAAAAATTACCCCTTATTTAATTTAAATGTCCTAATTATAAATATATAATCATTTCATATAATTCAAACTATAATTATGTAAAATATAACTTTTAAATAAGTATGATATATTTAATAAAAATGTGGTATTAGAGTAAGCATTATTTTATCACTAAATGAATTTACACATTAATACCACCTAACTTCTAGATACATAACCCATTATTACACCATAATATGAATTAAGGGTAGTGTGTGTGATGGTGGTACTTTCATGGGGTGGTTTGAATAACATTGATCTGGTAGTTATTTTTACTAACTTTCACTTCTCCCACAAATGATTTTTCTTGAACCCCAATTGTTGAACTTCTATTTGGGATTGGTTTAGAGAAAACCCTAGTAATGTTACCTCCCGATCTCTAATAAATTACTTCATAAGGGATATTAACACTAATATAATTAATGGTTTCTCCAATTTTAACTAATTAAATCTTTTCATTACGCTTATTAAAATATAATACTGCTAACAGTAATTTTATAATGACTATATCACCAATGTTTATAATGCCCATCAATAATATTTACTCTTAATTACTATAAATTCATTCACAATAATCCAAAAAATGATACTTCTCAGTTTTAGTAATGTAAATTCTATGGATTATACTATTTTTATATTGTACTTTACTTGTTATAACCATGATGGTTATTGGAGAATATGAGCCAAGATACATTTACATTTTATTGAAATTATATATTTTTATCTGCTGCCCATTATTAGATATATAGGTATTAATAAATTTGTATCATTTATTTTCACTACATAATTTTGTAATATTTTTTTATTACTATAATTTAGAGGGTTTTATATTCTCCCCCTTATAATAATTTTTTTCTCAAAATTATAAATCAATCCATGAAAATATGTGGATAATCCTTTACCATTATATCCTTAGGTTCCCATATTGCCTCCTCTAGTTGGAGATTAATCCAAAGAACCTTCTACGGCTGAGTCATGAAATTTCATAACACTTTCTATCTTGTATCGATAATCTGAACCGGCTCTTCATTATACGATAGTTCAAGATCCAATAGAACTTGATCAACATTTATAACATGTGAAGGGTCTAGAATATAATTCCTTAAAAGTAATATATGAAAGACAACATACATTGAAGAAAGGTTTTATGGAATGGATAAAAAATATTATATAGATCCTATCCACTCTAATATTTCAAGTGGACTAATGTACCTTAGAATTAGCTTCCCTTTATTTACAAATATCATAACCCCTTTACATAAAGATATCTTTTGGAATACATAGTCCCCTACTTGGAATTAAATATCTTTCCTCTAGTTTTAATCATGGATTTTCTATCTACTTTGGGTTTCTTTGATATGTTTTTGGATAGATATTACCTTATATAATGTCTTTTCCACAAATTATGAACCTAATAACTTACTTTATATATCTTAATCACAATATGTTATATTTTGACATCTCTTTCCATAAAAGGATTAATATAGTTCCATTTATATATTTAAGTGGTAATTATAATTTTATTAAAATTCCAATAGAGTTAAATATAGATCCCAAATTCCTTGGAAGTCCTTTCAGACTACACATCTATTTGAGGATGATAGGTAGTGGTGAGATCAACCTTTTTATTTAATTACTTCTAAAATATCCTCTAATATTTTATGTTAACCTTGGATTGTGATCATATACTATTAATAAGGGTGCACCATGATCTATCATAACTTTATTTATATATAACTTTAAAATATGTTATGGAGGTAAATTTTCTCAAACTTATAAAAAATGGGTTAACTTTATAATATGATCTATTATGATCCATATAATTTATTCATCCTTATAATATTAATAAAAATTCACAAACTAGTTTCATTATCCTCACAACTCTTCAAGTATACAAGAATATCATCAGTAAATACCACTAAACACTTATCAAGATAATCCTTAAAAAAAATTATTCATCAAATCCATAAACACCAATGGAACATTCATTAACCTAAAAGACATTACAGTGAACTCATAATGTCTATAAATTTTATAAAAATATAACTTTTTTATATCATACTTTTTAACTTTTTATTAATGATAACCAGAATTAAGATAAATCTTTGAGAAGTGTTGGGTCCCTTGAAGTCGGTTAAAGTGGTAATAAATATATGGAAATGAATACTTTTTATTTATATTAATTACATTTATTTCTCTATAATAAATACATAACCTCATTGAAAAATTATTTTTCTATAGAATTAAAACTTGTTCTCATTATGGTAAAACACTTGGATGAATAAAACACTTATCACATAAATATTTTAATTGCTTATTTAACTCAATTAATTCTATTAGATCCATTTTATTTTGGGTATTATATATGGGTTTCTCATTAGGGATAATATAAAAAAATAATTCAACTTATTGATCAGGGGGAATCTAGAAAATTCACCAGGAAACACATTAACATATTCTTACACAATGGGTATATATTATATTCTTAAAATCTCATTTTCCTTCATAAATTTAATTTTATCCATTCCTTCCTCAAGGATTTCATTAAGATGTTTTTCTAGGGGTGGTTCATTAAAATATTTGGGAAATTAAGTCTCCCATTAACACAAGTAATTCAATACTTTATTCACCAATTATATCTTTATAATCTGAAAGCCAATCCATTCCCAAAATTGCATCAAAATTCACCATAGATATGATGATCATATTTGAAACTAGATAAAACCTATGTATTCTAATTTTAAATTCTAGTAAATATTTATTGTAATAATAGTACCACTTAGTGTTTTAAATGATAATTCATTACTTAATGTATTGGGGGGTGATTGATTATTTCTTACAAACATGCATGATATAAAAGAGCGCATAGATCTAGAATCAAATAATATATCATCTAAATTTTAGTGTATAATCAAAGTTCCTATTATTACATCATTTAGATATTCAACTTTATCCATTATTATTGAAAAATATTGGCCTTTATCCCTAGGCATCTTCTAGGGTGGATTCCCTTAGCACTTGGAGAATTGATTAAAGTAACGTCCCATCTATTTGAGGTTGAATAATTTCACATTGATTGATTATATATTGAATTTTCACTCATTATATTGATGAAATTTATCTCTATAATTAAAGTATAAATCTAAATATTTTAATCATTCCCTTGGGCCTTTATTCCTATATTTATTACATATAGGGAACTCTACTTTCCCTTTATTTTCCTATCAAACAATCCTTCACACATAACGATCAAACATTTCCTTCTTCTTAGGACACTCTTTATAAATTAATGATTTAGAAAACTCATTTTCAGTATTGATAGAATCCATTACTATCCCTTCATAGTTTTAAAATATTTAGGTGGCTAAATATCTTTGAAGACTTGGATTTAAACCATCAAAGAAGTGATACATCTTCCTTTATAGGTTATGAAGATGGCCCCATACTCAACCACTATTTACTTTTAATTTTTTATTAGATTCATGAATTTATATTCCATTTCAACACATTTATACAAAGGAAAATATTTTTCTATAAAAACCACCTTAAATGCATTCCAATCCACGTTTTCTATCCTTTCATCACTTTTAGTATTTTGAACTAGTTACAACTATTGGTCTTCATACAACCATGATAAATTTTTCTTTCATTCTATACCCCAATAAAATAAAGATATTCTATAAATAATTTATCTATTACTCTTCCACCATTGGATTAGTGGACCCATATAATGATGAAGGTTATTACATCACAAAATGATGTAAATTGGTTGATCCTTAATGAGGGGAAACTAGTTTCTATATGAAGGTAATTTTATTTATCATAACATGAGTTTATTACCATATAATATTAATTATTTGTTTAGTACCAAAATTATCATGATCATTAATATAATACCCTCATTATCCTTGATTGTTTTCTTAGTTTATATTCCTTATAGAAGGTACCATTAACCAATAAATGACATAAATTAATAAATAATATTATAAACTACTAATGCTTGAAATAAGATTTACACATAATTTTTTCCTAAAATGAGTTCCTATATATTTTATAGGATACCCATGAAACCAATTCTAAAATAATTTCTAGAATTTTTTAGAGGTAGAATCTACATTCCGTACATATTTTTATCAAGATATACTTCCAAATATTCATACTAAACCTTACTCTAATAAAAAATATAATTCCCTAAAACACAATCAACTATATTTGATGGGTTATTTATTATATAGTAATAAAATTACATGAAATCGCACAACCAAGATCAAGTTTTAGTAGTCCTTAAGAGACTAGATACATCAACATCACATTACATTACAAACAGGATATATTGTATCATTAAAATACATATTATTTTTAATTAATTATATACATGGATACAATCAATTATAGTTTTACTATTTATTACCCAGGTGAATGAGAAACATAAAAAATGGTTATCTAATCTACTCATTATGAGATAGCATAAAACTAAATCTAACATGGCATAATAATGGCATAAATGATATATTGGAAATAAATAATCAATATATACATAGACATAACATAATCAATGGAAGTAAAAAACTAATCATATGGATAAAAATAAATGATATCATCATGATGGTAATAATGATAATTCATATTGCATAAATCATAAACATACTTTCAAGTCCTTATTCCAAGATATCATACATAAGGGGTAGTTATACACCAAATAACCTAGCTAGTTGTCTCATGAGACCTACCGATTCACTGAGGAGATATTTCATGATCCACCCATCATATAATATCATCTAATTAATTATAATGTGAATACATAATTTTGAACATCATAATCATACCATCAACACCTCATACTAAGACATCATATATGAAAGGGTTGACATACACTAAGAACCCAAGCTAGTTGTCTCATGAAACCTACCAGTGGAATGAGGTGATATATAATTAAGCACCCTAACCACCACATAAAATTTCAATTCATTCCATCTTATACTAAAATATAATAGTTAATAAATGGATTAATATTAAAAAATTAACAACTTAAAAATACTTAGCATAATTGCTGAACAAATATTATCTTACAAATTTTTCTGTATAGAACAAAGGATTATACAAACATGTCAATAGATTTAATATATAAATTAATTAATAAAAATTTATAGGTTAATTCCATTAAAAATTATTAGGAATAATTAGGGATTCATAATTTTAAAATAAGTACTCTTATCATGTGAAGAATCTATAATAATAGTTATTGAGTAATTATAAAGTCTAAGATAATCAATGTGTTTAAAAAATTGAACACATGTATTTTAAATGGCAGGGAACTAAAGAATTTATGGATAAATCTCATTTTAAATTAAATCTATGTAATAAAAAATATTTTATATGAAACATGGATATAAAATTTCCTTAAGGAGAAACTTCTAGGTTGGTATGCATTGATGACAAAATTGAACTTGTGCCAAAATCCAGTTCAATATTTTTGGGACCCAATAGAGGATCCACTAAATTCATCACCATCATAAATACTTAAAAAAGTAACCCTATTAGAAATAATTTATCCATAATACCAAATATACATGAAATATAAATGTATTTTTGATAATGGGACAATATAACATTTATTGACTCATGGGTTAATTTCTATATTATAATGACTTATAAACGGAGTATAATGTGATGTGGCATCTCATGCATATAATATCTTAAGTACAATGATTAAAATTATTAAAATTATATTATAATAACATTAGAATAATAATTTATTAATTGGAAAGGATACAACAATGGATATAAAAATGTGAATTTAAAAGAGAGAAAATAAAGACCCTTACCTATTTTGAGCTTCTTAGCCTATAACAGAACCTTATAACCATAAAAACTCTTAAATATTAAATAGATATATATGGGAGAGGATCCTTTATTGATATATGAATAGATAACTCAAAATTGGTGTGAGGAGAAATGAGAATAGGGGGTAGGTATTTATAGGTTTGGTGAGTGGAATCCCTTGGAATAAAGTATTGATTATTTTATTTTCCCATTTTCGCAAGTGCTCCAATACTTCCCATAATGTCCCATTACCTCCCTTAATGCTCCAAGATATTTTTTAGTGCCAAAAATATGAAAACTAAAATATCTTGGAAGAGTTTGGTCATGACTACATATATATGATTTCATATTTACCATATTTTATCACATTTTATAATTTTTACTGTATTTTTCATTTTTTACTAAAACTACCAAAATTTTCCCATACCTAATTTCAATATACTAATTAAAAATAAAAAATAATTTTTTTCTAATTAATACTCTAATAATTTGAAATTTAACTTTTAAATAAAGGTGATATATTTAATAAAAATATAGTACTAGAGTAAAATTATTTTATTATTAAAATAATTTACACATTAATACCACTTAAACCTTAGATAAAAACCCCTTATTACACTAGTATAATCCATAAGGGTATGTTTTTAAGTAGTGTTACATTAATGGGGTGGTTCATCCAACATTGATTTGGTAGTTCTTTCCAATAACTTGAACTTCTCCCACTAATGATTATGGTCGAAGCTCAATTATTGAAGTTCTGCTTGGTCCTGGTTTAGGAAAAAACCTAATAATATATTTTCTTCCAAATATATAATAAATGCACATTACAAGGTATATTCCTATTGTTTTAATCCATAGTTTCTCTCTTTTTCACCAATCGAATCTTTTTTATTACCCTTATTAATTAATATACACTAATTCTAACAGTCACTTTATTATGGCCATATCACCAATGGTTATAAATTCCCAACAATCATATTTACTATTAATTCCTATTAATTCAGCTATACCAATCCACTAAATAATACTTTTTCATTTTTAGTAATTTCAATTCTATATATTATATTTTTTTTTCACTTTACATGTTATAACTATGATGTTTATTAGAGAATATGAGTCAGGAAAATTTATATTATACTCACATTATTTTTTTATATTGTCCATTATTAAATATAGAGTTATTAATAAATATATATCTTTTATTTTTAATAAATAATTTTATAATAAAAAATGTTTATTTATTACTATAATTTCTTGGGTATTACAACTTTATAAGATTATAAGGTGGTTATAATAAAGAAAATAAGGAAACCTTAGCCATAGAAAATGGAGAAAGAGAAACTAGTCAAAAAAACTAAAGGAGAGATACTGGGAAACTTAATTATAACCCTATAGTAAAGGTGATAATTATTATAAGATATAGATAAAGAAAACCCCCATATAAACATATTTTTTTATTTAAAACTTGAGATAATATAAAAAATAGAGACTCTAGAAAAATAAGTAATATGAAGAATTCAAGATGTCTATGTATATATTCTTAAAAAATGTATGAATATGTATATATGATTTTATAATTTAATATAGAATATAACATGAAATTATAGAGGGGGAGTTTAAGTAATGATGATGGTTGAATTAATTCCCTCATAGGAAAGGAATACCACTAGTCAACTCTATGAATTTTCCTACACATTTGAGCCTTTTCATTGACAGGGAGACTTTAAATTCAAAGAACCATATGAGAATGGGGGATCATGGAATGAGCTGAATCGTAAAGAATATTATGTTTTTACTTTATCAATTAGTTCATAAAAACACATGTCTGCGTATGTGTATATATATTTCTTCTATGGTGATTATGTTGATGTTTCTTTATAGACTAAAAATATAAGAGATAATCCTCAGACCCATTGTAAATTATTGAAAATCAGAATACACACTTACATAATATAGAGGGTGATTTAAAAAAATAGTATACTCCTTATACCCATTATATTTAATGATTAAATAATAATTTTTTGTTACAATTTTGATTACAGTTCACATAGTGATTTTTTTTAAATGTGAAAAAATGAATAGATACTTAAGGTAAAGTTACTACGAGAGGTGTAAATGAAAAAACAAGATTATTAACTAGTTATATTATTTCCTACACCAAACCATAACTCAAGTAGGATTAGAGAGTTAGTTAATGAATTCATTTATAAGTGGTTAATCACTACCAGGTTATATAAATAAATTTAACACTGTAAATATGTGACAAATGTTAGGACCACTTTAGGATATAATCAACACGGGGGGGGGGGGGGGGTAAATCAGTGTTGGTAAAACTCCATTCAATTTAATCCTTTTTATCTATTTATATATTTTACCAGTTAATATATCGATTCTATTTTTATATTATCTCTATTTCATCACATCAACACACACACTAAGTGAAAATGATATTTAAAAGGTTCACCTTTCAATAAGAAAGGATAATTCTTAATGAAGTCAGGAAACAATCCATGACCAGGAGACCCACTAGAAACAATCAGTGAGTTAAAAAATGAAAGGTATATTCATCACTTGAATTGTACTATAGTATCTTGAGAGTGATTTGGTGCTTATTTCACATAGGAACCTCCGTAACCTTATGATTATTATAGGTGTACTTCTTGGTATTCTTTTACTTCCTATCTTACTTGCATAGTATCATGAAAATACCTTATTCCTTTTCTTATTATTCTTATACATTGACTAAAATTCCATACTTTATCTATAAAAACTAGACTACACAGATCCATATTCTTATTATGAAATTTATTTCTAACTCAACCAATTCTTATTCTTCTTCATTCTATGCAATATAACTGATCGTACCTTGATTCACTGTTTTATTTCACCCTTATATCAATGTATTAAACTGGTTTTGTATTGAAAATTACAATTATAATAACAAATTTCAATCCATTTTTGATTCAATTATTATGTTTTTAACAATATTGAAAAGGTAAATGTTACTTGTTTAAATAATTATATTGTAGGTGGAGGTGATTTGGAGGACCCATGATGAAGTCCAAAAAAAATGGGGCAAACTGCGCAGGATTTATGCATACCAGTGGAATAAACCGCATATTAATACTGAACCATGAATCCAAATGGGATTAAATTTTTTGGTATGGTCAAAAATTTAATGGTATACATTTCATATGAAGGAACCGAAGCCTCATTCGGATTCTACGATGCCCATCCGAACTGATCTGTTCAAGGAATCAAATCTGCACAAAGTCAAATGCGGTGTTCTGTATTTTATCAATATCTCGAGATGTATTTGTCCAAATGGTTCCAAAATTTCGGTGGATATAGTAAATATGTGGGGATACAACTTTGTTATTTTCTACAAAGATTTATAATTCTTTCTATATGCCTAAACACGTGGTAGAAGTGTATTGAAGAAATCTGTGTTCCAAAAACCACCTTCCAATTTTTCTATAAAATGGAACCTTGGGCTCCCCATTTGGTAGTTCGGCCAGGAGGCAAGGTGCTACCATTTTGGAGTCCCCAAGGAGTATTCTCAACATCCTTATAAGTTTTTGAGTCTATGGGAAGTTCTACCTCAATATCTTTCTCTTCCTCCTCTCCCATGGGTTTCTAAACCCCTTGTGATCACCTGGGGAGAAACGTGATGTAATCCTGAGCTTCATGTTTGTATTATTTTGAATGATCTTTTTAATTACAGGTTGTATGTTGTTTTTATTCATCATATATTTTTATTTAATTTATTTATATACTATTATGTTATACTCAAACTCAAATGATCATGTTAGGGGGTACCCTTTCATGTGATGTTTCACACACCGTTCATCCCTTTTTCTTCTCCCATTCAATTGTGGTGTCTGTGTGGTTCATATTGGTCAATTAAACTCACATAAGCACTATAAATTCCATGTACATTTATTTCATGGTATCACAAAGAAATAAAATACAAACCTTGACAGCACATCGAGTTCTTCGTGTGTTGCCTTGGTGAGTTTCAGTTATGAAGTTGAACACAAATCTCCCAATCATCGGCGGTGTCCGGTGAATCATTGTGTGTTTTCAACTGAACCCTAGGAGGTATAATAGTATAAAATCAGTAAAATTATGGTTCTAGGTGTTAAAAACCAAGGATTAAAAGATCATAACCCTATATCATGAAGCGATGAAGGATGAACATCATGAGAGTACCTCGGGTTGATCACGCTTAATTAATTCTGTTAATTTCTACATTGTTTTATCGCTTTAATTTTATATTTTCATATTTAATCATCAAAACCCCAAGTTTTACAGAACCTCATCCACCTTATACTTTTATAATAAAAACCCTCTTTTTAAATTAATGATCTAAGGCTCCGTTGAGAGACGACCTATGGTTGCTGCTATACTACAAAAATTCTAGTCAAAATTAAACAACTAATTTGACACACTTGACAACGCGATCAAATTTTGGCGCTGTTTCCAGGGAGAAGAGATAATTTAATTTATTTATTTCCTTTAATTTATTTATTTTAATTCTTAATTAGTAATCCTTTCAATACCTCACCCCCATCTGATTGTTTTTGTTTTGGGTTTTTGTCTTTATTTTTGGTTGTTTATGTGTGTTTTTCCTTTCTCTCTCTATCTCTCTCTCTCTCTTTAAATCTATCTCTTATTCTTATTATTATTATCTATTTATCTCTCTCTTTAATTATGTATTATAAAATTCTATTCTCCTTTCACCATTATTAAGTTATTTTATCCATTTTCAATAAAAAAACAAACAAACTTCACAACTTATTTGCATGACCCGATCAGAAAAAGAAAAACTGCTTGAATTTGACCTTGAAATTGAAAAGACACTTCACACACAAATCAAGTCATTTTGAGAAGGTAAATCAAGTAACAATAAGGAATACCTTGTGGAACCTCAAGTGTTCATAAACCAATCAAAAATTGAACCCAATCTTATCCAAGTAAACATGGCTACAAATAATAGAACCTTAAAAGAACTAACCACCCCGAATGTGGAGTACCAACCTGCATACATCCAATATCCCGAGGAAGCAGCCAACTTTGAGTTGAGATCAGTCCTCATCCAAATTCTTATTAAATTTCATGGTCTTCCCGGTGAGGACCCTCATACACACCTTATGGAGTTTCACATAGTGTGCTCCGCCATGAAACCCCAAAATGTGTCTGAGGACTTAATTAAGTTTAGGGCCTTCCCTTTCTCCCGTGATGGTGTAACCAAATATTGGATATACTATTTGCCTACCAATATTAGGGGATGGAATGACCTTAAAAGAATATTTTTAGAGAATTTATTACCTACCTCCTGAACTGCATCAATTAGGAAAGAAATCTGTGGAATTAGGCAATCAGAATGAGAGACCCTTTATGAATACTGGGAGAGATTCAAAAGACTTTGCTCAAGATACCCCCACCACTAGATTAGTGAAAAAATATTAATCCAATACTTCTATGAGGGAATTATCCCCATTTATTGTGGAATTATTGATAATGCAGCTGGTCGTTCCCTAGCTGACAAAACTCCTTCCGCTGCTCGTGACTTAATAGCCAACATGGCTCAAAATGAACAACAATTTGGTACATGTGCAATTGCACCAACCCGAGGAGTTCATGAGGTAAGTCATTCATACCTAGAACAAAAGGTAGATACTAAACTTGATGAGATGCATACCCTTCTAAGGAAATTAGCTGAAGCACAAGGTAACTCACACTCTACTTCTATTCCATTACATTGTGGTATTTGTTCTGATAACACTCATTTTTCTAACTAGTTCCCACAACTTCAAGATTCACCTGAGTATTTTGAAACTGTGTTCCTAGGGAATCCATTCCAACAAGAACCTCCCTTTAAGAAAGAACAATTCAAGAAAAATCCAAATCCAGGGTGGAAAACACAACCCCAATACCGACAAGGAGGAAACTCAAGCTACCCCAAGCAGAATTGGTATCAAAAAGTCCAAGGTATGCAACCTTGTTATCCATCAACATCTCAAAACAATCCTCCTCCTACCAAATCTGAACCAAGACTCAAGGATATGGTGAAGCAAATAGAAACATAGAACCTCCAGTTCTAATAGACCATACAATCAGCAATTCAAGACCTACAAACTCAATTGGTACAATTGGAAAAAACCATCAGTGATCTTAAGATGGAAGGTTCTGGAAAAATACCATCCCAACCCATTGCCAATCCGAAGGACAAATGTAATGTATATGCAATTACACTTCGTATTGGTAAAAAATTTTCTCCTTCTACCGATTCTATACAAAAGGTATGTTCCCCTCTTAAAAAATCTCTTCTCTAACCCTAAAATGTTTCAAGCAAAGAAAAACAAGAAAAAATAGTAATAAAATTAACATTAAGGATTGTCATGAACAATCCATTCCTCTTCCTTTCCTTCAAAGACTTTCTAAATCTAAGAAAAACTTTGATAATGAGATTGACAATGAAATAATGGATACATTTAAAAAAGTTCAAGTTAATATTCCATTATTGGATGTAGTCAAGAAAATTCCCCACTATGCCAAATTTTTTAAAGAACTTTGCACCCATAGATGAAGGACGAAGGGGAATGAGAGAGTCAACTTGGGGAGGAATGTCTCGACCTTGATTCAACTAGAAATGCCAACCAAATTCAAGGATCTGATCACATTCACAATACCATGTACCATAGGGGAGACTTTCTTTTCTGATTCTATGATAGATTTAGTTGCTTCCATTAATGTAATGCCTCACTCCATGTATACTTCTCTGTAGGTTGGAGAGATTCTACCAACAGAAATTGTTGTGAAACTTTCCAATTGAAGTACAACGCATCCAATAGGAGTGATTGAGGATGTCCTTGTATGAGTGAAGAATCTCATCTTCCCTAATGATTTCTACATTCTTGTGATGGAAGATACCCGAACCCAAGGACATGCTCCTCTCATACTTGGGAGGCCATTCCTCAAAACAACAAAGATGATCATCAATGTTCACAATGGTATGATGTCTATGAAATTTGGAGGAGAAAAGGTAAGTTTTAACATCCTTGAGTCTATGAAACACCCCATTGAAGAGCACTCCACTATTCATTTCTATTCGATGGAAGTTATCTCAAATGATGCACATGTACAATTATCTCCTCAACCCATACTCTGATTCCTTTTCCTCTTCTTCACCCTTGGATGATTTGAGTTTTGATTCATGTTTTGAGTGTTGCGTGGGTTTTGAAAAGTGTAAATTTTGTGCTTTAATTGATGAGTGTGTTCATTCTAAGGCACCCGTGACTGTCGATGATTATGAAAATCTCATTTCAACAGATTCTCTATCTTTAGAGAATAAACATGAGAAGATAGAAAGTTTAATGGACCTCACTCCCCCTAAATCCTCTCCCTCAATCCAGAAACCACCAGTTTTGGAACTTAAACAACTTACTTCTAATTTAAAATATGAATATTTTAAGGGTATTGACCATTTGTCCGTCATTATTGCCAATAACCTCTCTCCACAATAGGAATCAAAATTGATCAAACTTTTGAGAGAGTGTAAAAATGCAATAGGATGGACATTGGATGATATTCCCAAGATTATCCCATCTATTTGTATGCACCATATACTTTTGGATTATGAGGCTAAGACCGTAAGACAATCTCAATGCCAGTTGAATCCCAATATCCTTGAAGTGGTAAAATTGGAAGTCAGTAAATTACTTGCTACATGGATCATTTATCCTATATATGATAGTAAATGGGTTAGCCCAGTGAAAATTGTGCCTAAAAAATAGTAATAAAAATTATATCAAATGAAAGAAATGAATTGGTACCAAAATGTGTGCAAAACAGTTAGTGATTCTATATTGAATACCGTCGACTGAATCAAGCCACGCGGAAAGACCACTTTCCTTTACCTTTCATTGAACAAATGTTAGAACGATTGGATGGTAAGTTCCATTATTTTTCCTTGATGGCTATTCGGGTTATTTAAAAATCCATATAGCTCCCGAGGACCAAGAAAAGTCAACATTTACCTGTCTATTCGGCACATTTTCATACAGAAGGATGTCATTCGGTCTATGTAATGCTCTTGGCACTTTTCAGCGATGTATATTGAGTATTTTTTTGAGTACCTTGAGAGTTGTATGGAAGTATTTATGGATGATTTCATAGTATATGTCTCTACGTTTGATGATTTTTTGGAACACCTAGGTTCTATCCTCCACTGCTGTATTAAAAAAGATATTGTTTTAAATTATGAGAAATGCCATTTTATGGTTGAGCGAGGGATATTTCTTGGGAATGCCATTTCAAATAAGTGAATTCAAGTTGATAAATCTAAAATTGAATTAATTTCAACCCTTCCATATCCAAAATGTGTTCTCGAGGTGCCATCTTTCTTGGGTCATGCTGGTTTTTACCGTCGATTCATTAAAAAATTTAGTAAGATTGCACTTCCATTATCCTGATTATTGCAAAAAGATTATGAGTTTGTGTTTGATAAAAATTGTGAGGATGCATTCAATTCACTAAAAAAGAGTCTCACATCACCTCCCATCATCCAACCACCAAGGTGGGATCTCCCCTTCAAGCTTATGTGTGATTCCTCTAACTTTGCAGTTGGGGAAGTTTTATCATAAAGGGTTGAGAAGGCTCCTCATATCATCGCATATGCCTAACGTACCCTTGACCCTACCTAGGTAAACTACATAACCACTGAAAAAGAACTCCTTTCTATTGTGTTTTCCTTGGAAAAATTTCATTCATATCTTCTTGGGTCAAAAGTGATTGTGTTTTCTGACCATGCTGCCCTTCAATTCCTCTTAATGAAACCTAAAGCTAATACCCACCTTATACGATGGATGCTCCTCCTCCAAGAGTTTGAACTTGAGATTAGAGATAATAGGGGAGTATAAAATGTTGTATCTGACCGCATTAGTAGGACATCTCCATCACTGGACCACCATGCAGACTCATCCCTCCCCATTGAAGAATTCTTTCCTCATGAGAACCTTTGTGATGTTGTGAACCTTACCCCCTGGTATGAAGAAATTGTGAATTTTCTAGCAACATCTAGGGTCCCCACTGATTTCAACACTTCCCAATCCCAGATAATTAAACATGATTCTTAGAGGTACATTTGGGATGACCCATATTTGTGGAGAATTTGTGGTGACCAAGTAGTTCGTTAGTGTACCTGACCATGATTTCACCTCTGTTTTAACCTTCTGTCACACTTTGGATTGTGGGGGCCACTTTGGCTCTCAACAAACAGCTCGAAAGGTCCTTGACTCAAGACTTTATTGGAAAAAATTGTATAGGGATGCCCATATATTTTTCAAGTCATGTAGTCATTGTCAATTCACAGGGAATATCTCCAAGAGGAATGAAATGCCCCAACAACCCATGTTATTCTGTGAAATATTTGATGCATGGGGCATTGAATTCATGGGGCCTTTTCCAAATTCATTTGGATTCATATACATCTTGTTAGCTGTGGACTACATGTCTAAATGGGTGGAAGAAAAGGCTATTAGGACTGATTACTCCTGAGTTGTTGTTGATTTTCTGAGGTCCCATATTTTTAGTCGGTTTGGTTTGCTGAGATTCATCATTAGTGATCAGGGTTCCCATTTCTGTAATCGCAACATGAAAAATTTGATTCTTAAGTATGGGGTTGATCATAAAATATCCACTTCATATCACCCCCAAACTAATGGACAAGCATAAATATCAAATTGGGAAGTTAAGATAATCATGGAAAAAATGATACAACCCTATAGGAAAGATTGGAGTTTGCGCTTGGATGATGCACTTTTGGTGTACCATACATATTTTAAAACCCCAATCAGAATGTCACCATACAGAATTGTGTTTGTAAAGTCTTTTCACCTCCTAGTTGAGGTAGAACACCATGCATATTGGGATTTTAAACAATGTAATATGAATCTTTCAGATGCAGGTGAACAAAGAAAGTTGCAGATTCAAGAGTTGGAAGAAATTCAATGTGATGCATATGAGAACTCTCAGATCTATAAATAGAAGAAAAAGGCTATCCATGATAGCATTATTCATTAGTGAAAGTTCCATATTGGTGAGAAGGTCCTCATGTATAATTCCAGGCTAAATCTCCACCTAGGTAAGCTTTATTCCTGATGGCTTGGTCCTTATACTGTTACTAATGTTTACCCTTTTGGTGAAATACATATTTTTCATGAGCAGAGTGGATGAAATCTTATCGTCAATGGGAAGAGACTTAAAAAAACTTCTATGAGGATTTTACAAAGAATCCGGTGGAGTAAATCCACCTTTTAGACGCAACATACCAGTAAAACACACAAGGTTTTATCCTTCCTTCTCACATTCTCAATTATTTCAGTGAGGACACTGTACATTCTATGTGTGGGGGGTGGATAAATTCTTAGGTTCATTAGGATTTCCATTGTCTTTCTTCTTTCTTCTCTTTTTATCCTTCTTTACGGTATTTTCATTTTCCCCATCAAAAATTTCAAAGTTCCATGATTTGGTGACCATAAGGGGGGGGGGGGGGGGAAGTAAAATAACATAACAAAGGATAAAAAGAATATTTGTATGAATTTAACATCAGGGAGTGATGTTTAGTGAATTGGTTTTCTGTCAATGATATAAATGGTTTTATCTATGTGAAACCTTGAGATGATTGATGCCCCTTGTGTAAGTAGTTTTTTGGAAAAACTGCGTCACTAATATCTCCACACATTTTTTCACCAAACCAAAAAGTTTGAATAATTATTAATTAATAGAAGGTAAATATAAGTTAGGTTAATATTTTTCAGCTTAAAATGATATTTACATACATTCGTTCCTTATCCGATCTATTTCATTATTGTAATATATTGACCTATGCATGTGTACCTGATATCCAACTATTGCAAGCCCTAAAAAAACAATTTGGGGTTGTGTCTTGGGTAGTTAAAAAACCACTCCTCCTTAACCTTTGACCTTGTTATAACTATTACAATTAGTGTCATGAGGAGATAAAACAAGGGTTGAGATATGAGTGTGAGATTTTCTCCAAATGAAACTTCTGAAAGAAAAAATAATAATAAATGAGGGGAGTGATGAAATGTGAAACATATGGGGATATCTAGGTTGAGAGATTATGGTTTGACTTTCATGAATTCTTAAGTGAGTGAGTATTGAAATATGATTTCAAAGGATTTAGGGCAAGTTTGGTGGACAAAATATTTTAAGCAGAATAATGTTAAAATAACCTATATTTATTGGATAGAAAGTGGAAAGAATAACATGGAATGGTTTTAACACACACACATGTAGAGTTAGTGGCATGGTTTACTTTTGAATTCCTTTCTCAATTTGGTATCATGAATCTCTTTCAATTTCATTTTGATATGATTTATGAGACATCTTTTTCCATTTTCACTAGGAAGAACTCCTTAGTGCACTTTGTGCATTGATCACATTACTTTAATAAATTTAAATTTCCTAAGATGTTAAAATATTTATGATGTTGGGAATATATACATGCATAATTTTTTTGGATATGTGGCTTTTCCTAGGAGTGAAAATGTTTAGGTGTGGGGGTGTGATCGTACCACGATTCATTGTTTTATTTCACCCATATACCAATGTATTAAACTGGTTTTGTATTGAAAATTACAATTATAATAACAAATTTCACTCTATATTTGATTCAATTATTATGTTTTTAACACTTTTAAAAATGTAAATGTTACTTGTTTTAACAATTATACTATAGCTGGATGTGATTTGAAGGACCCATGATGAAGTCCAAGAAAAATGGGGCAAACTGCACAGGATTTATGTATACCATTGGACTCAACCGCATATTTCTACGGAACCGTGCATAAAAATAGGATGAAATTTTGTGGTCGGGTCTAAAATTTAATGGGATACATTTCATATGAAGGAACCGAAGCCTCATTCGGCCTCTAAAATGCCCATCCGAACTGATCTGGTCAAGGAATCAAATCTGCACAAAGTCAAATGTGGTGTTCTGTATTTTATCAATATCTTGATCTTTATTTGTCCAAAGGGTTCCAAATTTTTTGTGGAGATAGTAAATAGGCGGGGATACAAAGTTTTTATTTTCTTCAAAGATAGATAAGGATTTTTGGAGGTTGAAACTCATGGTACAAGTGGATTGAAGAAATCTGTGTGCCTAAAACCAACTTCCAATTTTCCTATAAAATGACACCTTGGTCTCCCCATTTGGTAGTTTGGCCAGGAGGAAAGGTGCTGCCATTTTGGAGCCCCCAAGGAGTATTCTAAACATCCTTATAAGTTCTGGAGGATATGAGAAGTTCTACCTCAACATCTTTCGCTTCCTCATATCCCATGGGTTTCTAAACCCCTTGTGATCACCCGGGGAGAAACGTGATGTAATCCCGAGCTTCATGTTTGTATTATTTTGAATGATCTTTTTAATTCTAGGCTGTATGTTATTTTTCTTCATCCTCTATTTTTATTTAATTGAGTTATATACTGGTATGTTATACTCAAACTCAAATGATCATGTTAGGGGGTACCCTTTCATGTGATGTTTCACACACTGTTCATCCTTTTTTCTTCCCTCATTCAATTACGGTGTTTGTGTGGTTCATATTGGTCAATTGAACTCACATAAGTACTATCAAGGCCATATAAATTTATTTCATGGTATCACAAAGAAATAACATACAAACCTTTATAGCACATCGAGTTCTTCGTGTGTTGCCTTTGTGAGTTTCGATTATGAAGTCGAACATAAATCAACCAATCATCAGTGGTGTCTGGTGAATCATTGTGTGTTTTCGACTAAACCCTAAGAGGTATCCTAGTATAAACTTAATAACATTATGGTTCTAGGTGTTACAAACCAGGTATTAAAAGATCATAACCCTATATCATGAAGGGATGAAGGATGAACATCATGAGAGTATCCCGGGTTGATCACGCTGAATTAATTCTATTAATTTCTACATTATTTTATCGCTTTCATTTTCTATTTTCATCTTTAATCATCAAACCCCCAAGTTTTAAAAAACCTCATTCACCTTATACTTTTATAATCAAAACCCTCCTTTTCAATTAATGATCTAAGTTTCCATCGAGAGACAACCTAGGGTTGCTGCTATACTGTAGAAATTCTAGTCAAAATTAAACAACTAATTTGACGCACTCAACAACACGATCAATAACTACAAAAAACTCTCATATCCACCCCTCCTTTTCTTATTCTTCTTCCTCCTCCTCCTGTGAAAACATATATGCACAAAACTATCTTATTTTCTCCTATATTCTTATTCTTTTTCTTTAGTGAATATGATCTATACTGGATCTCTTTTTCTTAGATTTTACTCACAACATGTGTATGAGAATGGTTATCATAGATTTGGGTATCATTATTCTTGACCCTAGAATATTATCTTCTTGAATCATAGTTTAAAACCTCTCTCTAAGGTTCTATATAAATATTCCTTGACCTGAAAACACTATATATATATGCAGGAATGAAAGTATTGAGTTCCACATTTTTTATACTAGTATATACTGAAAATTTAAATACATTATTTTTAATTACCAATATTTTTAGTAATTCAAAATACTTGAGAACTTTATTCTTTAATTTTTATATCTTATTATTTAAAATCCTTGAATACTCAAACTTCTTCCATTTAATTCATTCCAAAAAATCCACTTCACATATTAGTATTTGAAATTATTTTCGTTAATGATATATAGAAATACTATGAAAAATTTACTCTAAAAAATCCATATATTTAAACAGTATTCACATATGCATATTAAATATGCATTGGTTACATTGATGGCTCTCTTAATTCACAACACACAACTTACAGTTCTTTATTCCCCTTTTATTAAACTGCCTATATCATGATAGCATAAATCATGATATATTTTTCCTTTTAAGTATAATATAAATGGAATTAACTGATTTGATAATTTATAGTGTGAATCACTTCATGAATTCATTCTTTATTCTTCATTTTTTTTTCTATAATTATGATGTAATTTTTCATGATATTTGATATACTGAAGCTCAATATACCTGACATCTTCTGAATTTCTTGTTTTGACTTTAATAAGAAATGATCATGATAATATGTACCTTGATGATAATATCATTGAATTTTAGTTCAGAATAAACCATCTAAAATAATCTTTCTCCTAGGATATTGGAATATAGAAACCTATATAATTTCACCCAGTATATATGTGAAATTTCCTTTCATGAATTATTTTTTACATATATGGGTTCAGATATATAGCATATGGATATGTCACTGCATTCTCTTGTATTGTACCAAATTCCTATATGATCTAAAATTTGAATAGTCAACAACATTCAATTATTTCACAATATTCTCTCATGTCACCCGCATTCATCTATGTGACCCATCATATCTCCAAAATTATCATACAAAAACATTTCACTCCATAGTAGAATAATTGGGTATGATAATTCACCCACATGAATCATCACACATCCAAATTTTCACATGTGTTCATTTTAATATATAATATACCATTTGAATATAAAGATTCACCTATATTGAAAATCCATATGTGGATATTTTTCCTTATATAGAGCACACATGTAGATTCACATACATGATTATTAATTTCTTCAATCAGTAACTAGACTTCAATATATTCAAATTTTCACCTCTTACCTTTATACAAGACATCACCCAAAATATCATTTTCAAGAATCATGATATCCATTATCATCATATTTAAAATTTAGAAGATCACATTAATTTTTTTAATTATAATTAAATCTTCTTTCTCACATAGATCATGCTCACAGATCATCATATTTTTCAAGACTTTAAGCTTCTTCATTCGAGTTATACTATCTCAAATTCTATACTATTATTCACCATTATCTTAATGTAATTTCATACTACATTGATGAAATACTCTATTATTAATCACTTTTTTTAAACTTTGACACATTTTATCTTTCTGTTTATCACTATCTACCTCCCATGAAAATCTCACAAATGATTCACCAAATTCAGTTGACTAATATTCTTTCTGGATATTTAAATTACAATCCTTGGATTTAGCCTCATATTTTTTCCACCTTCATTCTCCATGGAACATAAAATCTTCAATAACCCTATAGATATGGAAGAACTATTTCCTTTTCTTTTACCATTAAAATAATTATAATTAGCTTCAAACCAATTTTCTATAAAGTGCATTTCAATATGAATTTATTAAATATTTTTACACACTATTCTTGGGATCTTAATATTAGATTCCTCATCATTCAAAATCAATACTCTATCATCACCATCTTCATTCAATATCCAAGATAATGCATCCTCATATCATATTGAAATCCCTTGAAAACTATTTTCAACAAATACCACACACACAAAGTTGGAAAAAATACCCCCCATTGTATTTTCTTTCAATTCCCATATGAAATGATATGTTAATGTGTTCCTTTTAATCTACTCACTTCTCTCACCCTTTACCATCAAATATTTCATTTTACTCTTTAACCCCCATATTGATGTTCAATAAAAAGTACTTGGGAAAAGGGTATCAATTCATTTTTAATAATTTTCTATCAATCATCTCACTCTAAGTCTACGTGAGACATTCATGGTGAATAAAATAAGATAATTTGATTTAGATATCAAAGCTATCCATTTTCAACCAAACCTAATAATAAATGTAATGATAACTTTTTACATTTCTCAGAACTATACTTGTATTTATAGGTTGAGATATATAATCGATACTAATTTTTATATATTTTTATTAAAAAAATAAATCAACATGAAATTCCTTATCAATGACATGTTTTTTAACAACTTTCTCAAATAATAAAATGTATAATTATGGTAGTTTCTTTATCACTCATCACTTATATCTCCCTCAAAGAGATAATCCCCATGATCTTTATAATTATGAATCACTTCAATATATATGCTTCAGGATTTACATGTCAAGAATATACCAAAATGAATCTTTTACTTGCGGCTGTCCAGATTTGAAAACTTACACATCTTCACCAAGGATGATCTTCTTTAACACATATTATTTGAAATTCCAAAATGTGATATCAAACTATAATTCTATCATCTTAACTTTTCTATTGTGTGTTGAAAACAACCATTTACTTTAAATTCAAAAAATATGATCATATAATCAAGATTATAAAAATACTAATTGAGAGATCAATATTTTGTGGTTATTTGTCTATCTGAGCTATCTATAATTGAAATCCATTACTCCTACTCAGGTTCTCCCCCCAAAGACCCTTCTTCACCTTTAATTCCATACTATATAATCACAAAAACAATATACAAAATGTATGGGAATAAAGTGGATATTCCTATTCCTTAATGTGAATAGCAAGGTTGAGATATTTTTCTCAACAAAGTTTCTCTATTATTCATGCTTCCATAGGTGGTCTTCAAATCTAATTTTGTTTTTGGAAGAATATATCTTCTTACATCCTCTTCTAATTTGTGTGGAGAAATTTTCTTCTCAATAAACATTATCGATAATGAATTGTTAATTATTTTAAGGGATACTTATTGTTCTAGTAGAGTGGTTATACATGCTTTAACATTATGTCAAAATTTCATACTTCTCTTATATTGAGCTTCTTTAATAGAAGGGTTTTAATTTGTTGAAACCCTATCATGAAATTCAGGTTATTTATGTGAACCTTCTTCTTATCCATTGAAATATACTTTTCTTTATGCCTCTTTTAACTTTATTTCCTTCTCAAAACATGCTAGAAAAATTACTAAAATGTCTTTGGGGTCATTGGTATCCTTCTTGGAGTCTTTTCATGGAATATTGTGAGTGTATTTCTTCTTATCATACCTTCTCTATTATTTACTCCTCCTGATCTTCTTGAATTTTTACCCAAGGAAGAATCATCAACCTTATTTTTAATTTGATTGAGATTATCCAAATTTTAGGTTCTCTTCAAATTATTTTACATGGATGGAACTTATTTATTCACCTTATCTTATGGTATTTTATTACCATTTGAATTTTATGAATGCTAAGATGACCATGCACTATCTCTGTGACCACCACCACTAGAGACACTACAAAAATATCTAAGCACCTCAATTTTATTAGAACAAGACAATTTTATCTTTTTCACTTATGGTTGTGGCACATTTTTTACTTATTCTCCTTAGATATGGGATTACATTATGTTTCAATATTTAATTCATTGTACCAAAAATCCATTATACAATGATCAAACCTATCATAGAACCAAAAAATACCCCCAAACCTTAATATTTTCACATTATTTTCTTTCTATCTATATTTGTAACCAAGTTTTTTCCCACTTATTTCAATATTGGTTGGGATTATTTTATGGAACCGACTTCTATACTCCTTATTCTATACACAATTTACATTATAGTAGGACTATATTTATTTTTATTCATCTATACTTAAACATATTTAATTTTATAACCTACACTGTCCATAAAATAGATTCAGAGAAATCATTAGAAATAGGTAAGGTTGGAACATTTTCCTTCATATATACTTAATATAGATAATAAAATGATGTAGTTATAACCTTTCCATATAATGGATGTATTTTATTAGTTGAATCCAAAAATAACATTTTGTTATAGTAATACTTATTCCATAAACTCTATGTAAAGACTCAGCTAGATTGTCTTCAAATTTATGAATTTAATCTCAAACTCTAGTTACTTCATATCAAGAATGTATTTTTAATATTCAACTACCTTGATATGTATTTAATTTCTTTCTTTATTATTTTGATATAATCATCATTAAATTTGAGTCTTTCTTTCAATAATGAGTCAAGATCCTTTATTATTTTATCATTGACATCTATTTGAACATTATTGATAGAAAGATCCTCTTCAATAGCATGAATTTTTTTCACAAATTATTTAATGGCCTCATCCTTTAATTAGATTTCATTAATACACTAATCATTATACTTGGATCACCTTTATTAAAGATCCAAATTATTTTCTTCCTTTTCTTTAAATTTTTTAGAGAGATTTATAAAAGTTAGAACCATTTCTTATAAAGCCTTCTCCATATTATCCAGCTTACCTTCAATATGGTTGATTTATTCTTACTATATTTCAATAATTTCCCATATTAAACAAACTAATTCTTTTTTAATAAAATACAAAAAAACTTTAATTAATCAATAGAAAAATATATTGAAATATAATCACTCCCACTGATTCTTGGTTCTTCTTCCAAATGTTTTTGATAAGAATTGATACATACCTATTGATTACTTGAGTGTATTCATCCAATTGATGTATAGGGACTATCTAAGTTATTATTTGTAGATTGGACCTTCCATTATTATATTTATAATCTAGGTTTGTCTTTTTTTTTCATGGAATAGTGAAACAACTTCTTCTTTACTCAAGAAAGACTTCTTCAATTTATTCTTTTCTTTATTTCACTTTTTCAATATAGTCTTGGTAGATATTGGTATCTGATCCAAGTCTCTTGAATAGAAATAGAATTAATTATAAATTAGGAGAGAAACTCAAATATTAAAAAGAGAAAACTTCTAATATAGATAATCTGATAGACTTGAGCCTTATCTGATACCAATTTTAGGACCAATTTGGGATAAATCAACACTGATAGGGGGTGAATTAGTGTTGGTTCCATTTTGTTCAATTTAAAATTTTTATCCCTTTACCTATTTAATTGGTTAATATATTGATTACCATGTTCTATTATCTCTATTCTGTAAATTAGTACACACACCAAGAGAAAATAATATTTTTAAGTTTCACCTTTGAATAATAAAGTCTAATATTTAGTGAAATTGGTAAAAAATCCACGAATACACAACCCAATAGAAACAATCAAAGAGTTACAACAAGAATGGTATATCCATCACTTAAATTTCACTATAGTCTCTTGATAGTTCTTCAGTGATCCTCATACACAGGTGCCTCCTGTACCTTATGATGATTGTAGGTGTGTTACCTAGTCTTCTTATTCTTGATCTCCTACATGAACAACAAAATTCAGGAACTATATTCATTATATTATTATTCTCTTTTAATAAATGAAATAATCTTATTTATATATAAAAAATGGCCTACATAAAACCTTATTATTCTTATGAACTTCATGGATAAATCTACAATTTCTTTCTCTCCTTTCTTCTTTGAAATAAAAATTCACAACGCTCTTACTTTCTCCTCTCTCCTCCACCTCTTTCCCCATGAAAATAGATATAAATAACACACTCTTATATTATCATATATTATTCTTATTATCTAGTCAATATGATCTATTCAAGTTCTCTTCTTATTGTATTTGAATAACAACATGCATATGAGAATGATTATCATAGATCCGAGTCTCCTTCTTTTCGACACCAAAATATTCTATTCTATAATCACAATTTTTAACCTATATCTAAGGTTTAATATAAATATTAATTGACCTAAAAACACTATATATATATATAAAATAATGAAATCATCAAATTATAACTTCTTAATTATAGTATTTACTTCAAAACTCAAATACATTATATTGATTTACCAAGATTTTTGGTTATTTATAATACCTAAGATCTTGATTATTTAATTTTTAGATATTCCTATTTAAAAACCCATAAATAAAAAGAGTTATTCCATTTAATTTTTTATAAAAAATACGCTTCATATCTTGGTGTTATATTTGAAATCCTAGACATACACTCCTGATTTCAGTTCTCATAAATATCTTCTTTATATACCAAATTTAAAATAAACCAAAGCAACCCGATTTTAACCACAAATAATTATAATATCACCAAAAGATATTGAGTCACATACATTCAAAGTACATTTTTGGTTTAGAGTTTAAGTGGGTTAAGAAAAAAATTTAACTAAAAAACCCCACATATTTATAATCAAATAGACATTTTTCCATAATATAAGAAACTACTTAATCCATGATAATTCTTAAGCATCTCCCAAAAATTCTCTACACAAGCTATTATATTAGACATTTCATGTGTAATAAATTTCTTTATAACCTAGGGAAATGGAACCATAAGTTAGGTGATCTAAAAAACTTAGTAAGGGTAAACATAAGTGATAGAAATCAAAGATCTTAACTAACAATAAGATGAGAATAAATAAAATGATAGGAATAGATAAAAAATAATAATTCCATAATAGAATAAAATTGAAAGCATAATATATCCATGGATAATGATGGAAATGAAAATATCACATGGATAAAAATAACTGGTTCCTTATTGATGAAATTTATAATATTAAACAACTAATTATATTCACTAATCCAAGAAATTATGATCTTACCATCAAGGCCTTGTGTCTAGGAAATATTTTTTTGGGCAGCCATATACCAAAATTCAAAAAATATTTTATTGTATAAGACCTATCAATGCATCAAGGAGATATTATGGGCCCCTTATAACTAATTATATCCAATTAATTATTCAAATAAATGAATTAATAAGCTATACAATACATAACCAATATTCCTTAATAATCAATAAGAATCCATAGCAGAATAACAAGAATACAGATCTTTAATATTTCCCTAATCAATAAATTGAATAGTTTTTTATATAAGAATCCATGAAACTAACACCGTATTGATAAAGGGGTATATAGTTAATTTAATAATTTCCCTAATAAATTGATGTATGACATCTAAGTGAATGCCGTTTAAACAATGTAATGAAGAATATGGTATTTACAAAGGTAGTCATTGAAAGAAAAATCATGCCTATAACTGAGGATAGTTTAGAAAGAAAAAGGAAGTGATAGATTTCAAAAAGTTTAATCCCATTGATAAAAATACAATGTGATGATTTATAAATTATTCCATTTCTAATATATACACCAAAAAATTGAAATAGGTGGTGAATATGGATCATATCTCAATGAAAAAAATTGAGATGCAAACACCCCTATGGTAATGGTAATGTAAGAATCAAAAGAACATACGAGGGATAACATGAAATTAAAATATAATGAAATTAAATATATTAATTATATTTTAAGGAAATAGGGTAGTTAATACACTATATAAAATAAAATATGGTACACAATACAGAAACATGTCTCTAAGAATTGAAAATAAAGACAAATAACACTTACAATTTTAGAAACTTTTGAATCAAAACCCCTTAAAGGATATAATTTAAATTGAAAAATTAAATACCATGAATAGTGAGAGGATAATGATAAAAAATATTAAATGGGAAATAGATACACCATTCCAAATAAAAAATAGTGTATAATAACAAATATATCTCAAGAAATTAAATTTGATACAAGAAACCTTTACGACATGGATAACACTTAAATGAAAATATGGATGAAGAAAGGAAATAAATTTAGATTTTTATATCACATGAATTATAAAAAAAATTCAAATAATTTTAGGGTAATTAAATCAGAATAACACCATACAAATATAATTTTTTTCACAAAATACAACATGTTACAAAGTGTAAGAATTGAGACCAAGAATCCTTTATAAGTAAAATAATTATTGAGAAAAAAATCATTTAATAATGAGGTTATAGAAAATAATTGTAGAGACCCATAAATGAAGGAGGAAATAACATAAAAACTATTCATTTATTATAATAAATTAAACTTGGAACATTAGAGTTAAATAAGAATGTTTTTTACTCAATGGAATAAAATTGAGTTAGTACGAACCCTCACCTTATTTATAATTTTTTTGTGCATGAACCAAACTTCCTAAATAATAAAATTAAGTTTATTATATACCTTATTATGGACCTTATTCATATATATTTAATTCAATATATATAATTTATTATTTTATGATATTTATTTATTATATAGTTTTTTCTTACGTTTTAATGAAAATTTAATCAGTGTCATCTTATTTCAGTAATTTTAGCAATCAAAGATGATATTTCAATAATAAGTTAAATATATAATATAAAATTTATAGAGACATAAAACAATAATGATTTTATTATTAAATTATAATAACATTAGTATTCAAGTTCCCATAGTTATCCATGGGATAGTTTTATAGCATTGTTTAAGTAGGTGGTCAAAACAACCTCAAACATGAATATGCTATATCTCGGTGGGTGAGTATAGTTAAAAAAGTTTATAATATCATTATAATAGAAGAATAATTATATTATTTATATTTTTTTAATTTTTTTCATCATATTTTAATTATTTTGGATAAAAAATAAAATCAATATGAAAAATGAAAAATGTTACTTCATGGAGGCGGTAGTCCACACAACACACAATTAACGTTATTTTGTTTTTATAAGTAGATGAAAGGCATAACTAATGGTTATTACATTAATATAATAACAATTAAGTATATTTATGATACTTAGGTCATTATATTACTATGTTCATGGTATATTTGGAATATAAAGGTTAAGTAGAAAAGGTAAGGAGTAAGTAATACTCACTTTAGTACCTTGAACTTTCTCTATAAAGCCTCCTTGGAAATGAAGGGATTAGGATTAATTATGGTGACCAGGGGATTTAGTTCATGTAATGGAATTGTCAGATAGTAAAATTTGGTAGGGTTTCAAGGAAATTTCTAAGGCAATGTGTAACCTTGAGAGGGTGGAAGTGATCCCCTTTTATAAGTAAAGAAAAAGGGAACTTTTTTAAACACCAATTATTTTTCAATAATGGAATGAAACCATTCAATGGTCAATGGTTCCAAAAATTAGAAATAATTAATTATTTTGGGTGATATAGGGTCAATAAATCCTCCACCACCCATTTTACCATATTTTTTTTGAAACGATGATGCCTTGGTCAAAGGACCAAAGCACTGAAATATATAAAGATAAAAAGATTAAAAGAGTTTGAAGGATGGGAATTTATTATAATAATTTTGATGTAGAGGGATGAACTCAGTTGGAAGGTTCTCTATGAATGTTTTATTACTGTAGACACCCTTATTGGAAAGACCATCCACCACCTTGTTCTCTTCTCTATAGGCCTGAGTGATAATATGATTGAGTTATGATAGGTGCCAGAGGTAGATGATCCATTTAGCAGTGAGGGACCACACAAGGTGAATCATTCCATTTCTAAGAGACTAAATGATGGTAGTTGAATCACTTTCAATCCAGACATTATTCCATCCTATTTTCCATATTAATTCAACTACATTGATGACAATGTACATATCTTCTTCAAGGGAGGAGGCATGTCCACATGAACCAAAGAAACATCCTAAAATGTCACCATTGTTATTTTTCATATGATACCATAGACTTTAGGTCCTGTGTTTCCTTTTGAGGCACCATCCACATTAATTTTGACCCATCCAGGAATAGGTGGTTTCTAGAATACTTCTATAAAACCCTTTGGTGGGATGTATCTTCCTTTGATCCCGATCCATCACCAGATACTAAAATCCTTAACGGAGTTGTGGCAGGTCTCTGTTTGTATGATTCCACCTTCCTTGATCATTGTATAGATATTTATTTGTGCTGAACAAAAACTAAAATTGTTATTTTTTTTCATAATAGAATTTATTTCGTACCAAATAAGGTGTATCATTTCTTCCATAGTGGTAATGAAAAGATGATTAATTTGGGGATTGGTATCCATAGTAATGCATCTTTGAAGCTGCAGTCCAATAGAGTCCAAACCTGTCCATCTAAGATAAAAAATGTCAAAAATGTATTTCCCTAAAGCATAAGTAGTATCAAAAGTTAGAAATAGGTGATTAGTATCCCCTCTATGTTGATTACACATGTGATATTTATAAAAAAGTTGTATACAATACATCTGAATATTTCAATTAGTAGGAATTCTATTATGAGAAATTCTCCAAACTAGGGTGAGTCGGGAGGGTCTAACCCAATTTTTTTAAAGTTATTTAACCATTAGAAATCATTGCTGTAGTAGTGAAATTATGATTATAGTAGAGTTTAGAGGTTATAATACCATTATAAGTTTATTCCCAAATTAAGAAATCATTATCGTTGAAAAAGGTGTAGTTATTAATAATAGTAGAGATTTCATGAGGTAAATCAACATCAAGAGAGCTCAAACAATAATTTATGGAGATATTAATATTTGTGGGTACTTGCATGGGGCCAATCATTATACAAAGAGGGATTCCATTCTAGTTACCCAACCAAAATTTTAGAAAAGAATACCTATTAAATATCCATCTAGAGTGAGACAAGATTTTTGAAAAGGTGTGTTTAATGGATGGAAATACAGAAAAGTCCATATATGAGTGCTTTCCTTATATAAGGTTATTGTAAAATCTAACACAAATTAACTCATAAGTCTAGGAGTTTTTGTTCACAATATTACAAGAAAGTTTGGATTGAAGGGCCTCATTGAAATGTCTGAGGTTCTTAATACCAAGCCCTCTATTATCAATGGGAGTGAAACATGTATTCCAAAGAACTATAAAAAGTTTTCTTTCAACAGTGCTTCCGATCTAATTTTTTTTTCTTATTCTTACATTTATATTTTTGAGAAAATAAGCAGGCCATTTATATACCATCACAGAGTAGATAATTTTAGAGACAATGGTGTAATTGAAAAGACAAATCCAACATGAAATCAATAAAGTTTTTCCTTTCCAGGAGGAGAGTTGATTATTGATCTGATCAAAAATATTTGAAAGGTAAGTGTTTTCAGGATTCCACTAGAATATGGGGACCCCAAGATACGTAAAGTGGAAGGATCCTTCTTTTATTCACATTTTATTCATGATATCAATTTTTCTAGTGATGGGGAAACATTTCCCAAAGAAAATGGAAGATTTTCTTTAGTTTATGGATTGACCATAGACATCATCATAGTGGGAGAGGACATATTTAATCTTATTTATATTTTTATTATCCCATTATAGAAATAAAATTAGATCATTAACATATAAAAGATGTTAGGGAATAATCAGATCTCTAGAGGAAAATATGGGATTAATAACAGCCTGATTGATCAAATCAGTGATAAGTCTACTATGGTAGTCTTCAGAAATAACAAAAAGGATGACAGAAAGGGGTATCCTTATCTAAAACCTTTTGTACAAGTGAAATATCCCTTTGGGGGACCATTGATCAGAACAAAAATGTGAGAATATTTAAAAAGGGTTTTTATTTTTCTTACCAAGTTGTCATTAAAGCTAAATATATAAAGGATTTTGAAGATGAAACTTCAATAAATGGTATCAAAATCTTTTCTAATATCAATCTTGATGGCAAAACTTCCCCCTGTTTGATTATTTTTAACAAATTTATACTTTCAGAGGCAAGGCAAATGAGTTATTGGATATTCCTCCCTTTAAGGTAGCCAAATTGATTCCAAGAAACAATTTTGTTGGAAATAAGGGCCATTATCATAGCCAGTAGTTTGAAAATAATTTTATACACAATGTTTATAAGAGAAATTGGCCTAAAAAGGGGGATTTACTATGCAGTTTTTTGATAATATAAATTGTGGGTTGAATCAGTTTGAATTTTATTGAGGGATTGTTCAAGGGAGTTAATTTCATTATCAATTTTTTGGACTCTGTTTATGAAGCAGAGATTTAATTTTTACTTTATAAGTTTTAATTTTATTATACAGGCAAAAGCAACATTCGAGTTAATCGGATTCCAAGTACCTTTGACAAATTTGTTACAATCTAAAACAGTGTTCTAGGCATTATTGAACCTAAAAGGAAGCATAGGTTTGATGTATCTAGTATTGAGGCCCAAAAAAATTGGATGATGATTAGAATTTAGCTTAAGCAAAGTAATACTGGAGATGGTGTTCCAATTATCAAGATCTCAGATGTTTGTGAAGGCTCTATCCAGTTTACTTACTAAAATTCTATTATGGTATCTTCTATACCAAGTATATTTAGCACCAAAAAGATTAATCTCAACAAGTTTGTTTTCATCAATACAGAGTTTAAACGCCTTAGTATAGATACTTGATTGTAAGGGTCCCAACTTTTGACTAGGTCTAAGAATAACATTGAAGTCACCGACAATGATCCAAGGTGATTGAATAGTGTTGTTAAGGGAATATATATTGTAACAAAGAGTTATTATGTCCTAATATCTATTATAGGCATAAAAAAAATTATATAAGAATGTATCATTATGTAAATTTATTTCAGATGTCAAGGATTGAGAATCAGAATTATAAATATGAAACTTAATTATAGAGACAAGAGAAAAGACCCACAAGGAATCAAAAGTGATATTTTTAGAAGTTGAACCTATAAAATTATAACTATTTTTGTCCAAAAATATTAAATCTATAATAAAATGTGATTTTAGTCTTAGAGATAGAAAATATTATTGACTTATGCATAAATAGAATTTTTTTAAAGTTGTGGTGGTGTCAGGGTTAGCAATACCTTGATAATTCCAGTAGAAAATATCCATTTATACTTACGTTTGGGGATGGGACCCCTATTTTTTTTACCTCTGGAGTTATATAAATATTTTTATTTCCTTAATTTATTGATGGAATTATCCTTAGCTGTCATTTCATTTTTCCCTAAAAAGACAAGGAAGTATTAGGATAAATATCATTAATTTTCATACTCGTCGAGTCTTCTTCTTGAGATATTTGTTTGTTTTCATTATCCTATTGTATCTCCATTTATTTTATTTCTATTATCATGAAATAAGAATCCTAAATCTTGATATCTGTTTTAAGAGTGTTGGATCCAGTCTTAGGGATAGGGGTGATCATCTCAACTGTGTGTAGGGCCTCCCTATGAATGTCATGTGCACTGGTTTTAGATGTATTGTAGCCGAAGGAGGCAGGAGGGGGGAATGTTGCTACACAAATGTCTTGAAACCTTCAGAAGGATATAGGGAACCATAAACGGTCTTCTTATCTTATTTTACCAGACATTTAAACATTTTTTAAATCTTTTAACACTTTATTTTTACATTTTACCATTCTGGTTTTTACCATGGTAACTAGTTTTTAACTCAGTAGTTGATATTTTGTTAAAAATATAAGTAGAACTTATAAAAAAACACTTACATTATAAACCTAAATTTAGACTCCATATATTCTAATTAAATTTATAGATAACAGTAAATTAACTTTTAAATTAAAACATTTAATATATAGAAAAATCATTTTTGTAGAAAAATATTATTTTTACCATTAAGTGTTATGAATCCCATTTAGTATTGATTACCAATTTGATGAGTGTTAATTTGTTTTTATATATTTTTAAGCATAATATTTGGGTAATTTTTGGGTATATATTAACTTATTTTATTAGATAAAAATTACATAATATTAATAAAACAATTATTTGAAAATAATAGTTTTATAATTATCACAGTAATTAACTTTAATCCTAGTAATCAAAATCTTATGCCTAAAAATGAAATTAAACTTATTAAATAATATTAAAACGTTGATATAAAATATTAAATCCTTTTTTTATTTGATTTCTACAATTTATGAAATCTAAATTTTAATATAAGTGAATAAAAATAGTTTTAGAGTAAATTTACTTAAGATTCCAAAGTGATAAACATGAATTTTATAAATACAACATATTACTTTTGAATAATTTTTTACTTATAAATATATATTTTATATAATTTTTTTTCAAAAAAATTTATGACACTATTTTATTATGATAATTTCATAAAAGTGAAAGTTTAAGAAAATAAGTATTTTTTCACTATTGACCAAAAAATAAACTATTTTAGAAAAACTCAAAAATTTACCCTAATTTTATTTTACCATTATAAATTAAAAAATAAAGTTCTTTATATCAAATTAAATTTATAAAATTAATTTTTTTAGTTTTTTTAATGGAAATATAAAATATAAACAAAAAAATATTTTATTGAAAAAATTTCCGTTTTGAAATATAATATATTATAATAATCTTTTAAAAGTGTTGAATTTAATTTATTAGGATAAAATACACAATAATTTTAAAAAATAGAATTTTGAAATAACAATATTTTTTTTATTAATTATTTATCTTTTGAATATAATCATTTTAAATTGATTAATATCCTTTTATTTACTAGTTTTATTATTCTTATATTTTTCTTAATAATAATCATCTAATATGTCACAACACGTTTTAGTTCAGTGTTGTGCGTGACACAAGTTATCGAAGATAGTATTTATTTAGGGGATCCAAAATATAGGGTTATTACATTCTACCCCATTTAATAATTCACTTCCTTATATTTTTTAATTACTATTTACTGATGAAGGTAGGTGAGAGTATTCTTAACATATTCATTATTTAGGATATAACTTATAATATGAATCTACCTTACTCTATTAGGAAATATCAAGTTACTTATCTTTCCTCAAACAACATTAATCATTAATGAAATCATATACCCAAGTATGTATAGACCCTAATCATATATTATCTATAACATACCTTTATCAAAACCATTTGAGCATTCAAGACATTAAACCACAAAAAATCATATATTCCTAAAAAAATCAACACTATATTTAACCCTCAAATGTATTAACCACTAGTTCATAAGGCCACACACTAGTCTATATATATCATAATCCAAAAAATGAGATAAATTTAACCAAAATATAAAGTATGTATTTTTTCATTAAATCAATAATCAATTATAAGGATATCGATATTATCTAACTCACTTTTCCCAAATTCAATCAACCCTTTATTACCTCAACATCAAGTATATATTAAAACTAAGAGTTATCCATAACTTGATAATATTTTCTTCAATAATTATCCCCCCAAATATAACATTGGTATAAAATAACTTTTTAAGGTTATTGATCCCATTTAATACAAGTTTTAAAAACTTAAAAAAAATACTGAAGAAAAATACCTAGATGTTATACATAATCCTCATAACTTTTAAAATATACCATAATATCATTGATAAATATCACTTATTAATGAAAATAACTAATAGTTTAAATATTTTATTTTTAATAAGATATAAACCTCACTACCATAGTTAAGACTAGGAAACTCACCTTTTCTATCATAATAGTCATATACTAAGATTCTAAACCATTTAAGTATGCTATATTATTTTGTTATAAGAAATATTGGTCTCTAGATACATACCTTTCTCAATTTCATTTTAATGATATTATACCATTAAAATAATAAAACCAAAAAGGTTATGATAATATAAAAAATGTTAATATGAAAAAATCAATCTAAATATGTCTTATATAATGACAAATTCATTTCAACCCTTGATATATTCAGTTAAATACATTTTTTTAAGTTAGCTTCTCTTGTACTTCTTACCTTAATCTCAAAAACAATTATCCCAAAATTATCATGAAATTCTTTACAATATTCTAAAACTAGAATTAATTGAAATCTATGCTATAAAATTTCAACTTACCCTTTATCTATAAAGGAACATATCAATTAATATGTACCTTAACTCACGAATCACTATGTTTTAATCTAAGTCATTCATATTCATTCCCTATTAGGTTTTCTAACTTAATTTTTTAAAATCCTTCATAATGGTTCATAAAGATAAAGTAAAATAATAAAATAATATCTCTCAAGATTCTCTCCAGGTGTGCAGTCTTAGACCCACCCACCATACACCAAGTAAAGATCGAGTCGATGATTAACTAGCCTTTTTTGAGGTGATTACCCCTAGGTGAATCTGTACCATAGTTGTATCCACTTTCTATTATCCAGATAAGGATGTAATTTCTAGGAAAAAACACAATATATACTTTACCAAAACATCATGATGTTATCCTATACTCATTTTTATCACTTATACTTATCCCAAGGGGTTTTACTAAATTCCTCTCATCATTTTTCCCACAAAACATAAAACATTAAACACTACCTCTACCAACCTAAAGGGTTATCTATACCTTTGAAATAATTATAAAAATCACCTTATCATCCCTTAATTACATTTATAACTCTTAAATTATCCTCAATTGATGAAATCCTAATCTATAAACTTATCTGAACCACTATTTTATACCAATTTTAGCTACCCAGACCCTCACTCCCAGGTCCAGTGCTCATTAGTACTTATTTACATACTAAATTTGAAATAAACTAAAGTAACCCAATTTTAAACATAAATAATTACAATATAACCAACAAATGTTGAGTCACATACATTCAAAGTACCTTTTAGGTTTAGAGTTTTAGAGAGTTGGGAAAAACGTTTAACTAACAAATCCCATGCCTTTATCATCAAATGTACTTTTTTACACTATATAAGAAACCACTTAATCCATAATAAGTCTTCATCATCTCCCACAAATTATCCACACAATCTATTATGTTATATATATCATATGTAATAAATTTATTCAAAACTAAAGGAAATGGAAAAATAAGAAGGGTGAGCTCAAATTCTTAGTAAGGGTAAATTTAAGTGATAACAATCAAAGATCATAATTGAGAATAATATGTGAATAAATAATATGGTAGTAATATATAAAAAAATAATTCCATAGTAGAATGAAATATAAAGTTTAATATATCTATAGATAAGAATGAAAATGAAAATATTACATGGATAACAATACTTGGTTCCTTAATAATGACATATATAATTCCAAACAACTAATTCCATGCATTAATCCAAGACATCATGATCTTACTTCTAAGGATTGATGTCTAAAAAATATTTTGTTCTGGTTATGAATACACAAAAAATACAAGATAGTTTGTCTCATAATACCAATAAAAACATCAAAGACTAATTGAGGGCCCCACCCATCACTAATTATTTACAATTAATTCATCATATGATATAATTAATAAGTAATACCATAAATAACCAATAATCATTAATAATCAATAAACATCCCTACTAGAATAATAAGTATACAAAATTTCAATATTTCCCCAATCAATAAATAGAATAGATTTCTATTTAATCATCCCTTAAAATAACACCATATTATGAAAGGGGTATATATTTAATTATATAATTTTATGAATAAATAGAAATATGGAATATTGGTTAATTACTTTAAAATAATGTGACGAAGAATAGGGTATTCATAGAGGAAAGGCATTGAAAGAAAAATCATGCCTATAATAGAGGATGATTTGGCAAGGAAAAGGCAGTAATGGATTTTCAAATGTTTAACCACCTAGAGAAAAATAGTATGATATTATTTACAAATTAATACATGGATAATATAGACACTATAAAAATGAAACAAGTGGTGAATATGAATCATATATCAATGAAAGAAAATTGAGATTAAAACACCCTTACAATAATAATGATGTATGAATCAAAATAACATGAGAGGGATAACATAAAATTTAAATATAATTAAATGAAACATATTCATTATACTTAAATGAAATAGGGTAGTTAATACACCATATAAAATAAAATATGGTTCATAATATCAAACATGTCTCACAAAATTTAAAAGTGAGCTAAATAACACTTCCAACTTTAGAAATTTTCGAATAAAAACACCTTGAAGGATTAAATTTCAAATAAAACATTAAATACCATGGATAATTAGAGTATTATGATATAAAATATCAAAGTGTAATTAGATACACCATTATAAAGAAAAAATGGTGTATAATAAGAAATATTTCATAAGAAATTAAATTTGAGATAAGAAACCCTTACGGTTTGTGAAACACTTGAATCAGAAGTCAAATAAATAAATGAAATAGATTTGGATTTTTATATACCATGAATTCGAAAAAATATAGTTAATTAATTTTATGGTAATTAAATCATAATAACCCCATATAAAAGGAAAAATGGTTCACAAAATGAAAAATGTCTCAAAGAGTAAGAATTGGGAATCCTTTATAAGTAACATAATTATTGAGGTAAGAATCATTTGATAATGAAGTTATAAAGAAAAATATTAGAACCTAAGAAAGGGAGGAGACACCATAAAAATTATTTATTTAGTATAATAAATCAAACTTAGAACAATATAGTTCAATAAGAAAGTATGTAACTTAATGAAGAAAATTGAATTAACAGAAACCTATACCTTATTCTTGATTTATTCTACGCATGTTCTTAACTTATTGAATAATAATATTAAGTTTATTAGATTAATTATTAGGAAACTTATTGATTTATATTTAATTTAATATATACCATTTATTATCATATTCTATTTATTTATTATATAGTTTTTTCTTATGTTTGTGTGAAAATTGAATCAGTATCGCCTTATTTTTGGTAAATTTAGTGATCTAAGATGATATTTTAATAATAAGATAAATACATAATATAACATTTAAAAAATAATAATAAAATAATTATTTTATTATTAAATTATAACAAACTTAGTATTTAAGTTCCCATAGTCATCCATGATATATTTTTATATCATTTTTTAAGTTGGTGGTTAAATCAACCCCAAACACGAACATGCTATATCTTGATGGGTGAGTATGGTTAATGAAGTGTATATTATCATTATAATAGAATAAATATGATATTATTAATATTTTTTTAAGTCAGTGAATCATATTTTAAGTGTTTTAGATAAATAAAAAATTCAAGATGAAAAACAAAAAATGTTACTTCATGGAGGTGGTGGTCCACAAAACCCATAGTTAACATTCATTAATTTTTCTAAGTGGATGAAAAGGAATAAATAATGGTTTTTTCATTAATATAAAAAAAATTCAGTATAATAATGATACTAAGGTAATAATATTCCTATGTTTAGCTTAGGTATAAAAGAGAAATATCAAGAAAAAAAGTAAGTAAATAATACTCACTTTGGTACATTGAACTTTCTCTTGAAAGTATCCTTGGAAATGAAGGGATTAGGATAAATTATGGTAATAAGGGGATTTAATTCATTAATAGATTATTTTTTTGGGCTTTAATGAAATTTATATGTTAATTTTTAACCTTGAGAGGGTGGAAGCAATCCACTTTTATAAGCGATGAAAATGGAACTTTTATGAACACTCATTATTTGTCAATAATCCAATGAAACTATTTAAGGTTAAATAGTTCTAAAAGTGATAAATAATTAAATTTGGGGTGATATATGGTCTATTAAGCCTAAAAAACCCATTTTAACACATGTTTTAAGCAAATTTATGGCCTTTTACCACTTTATTTTTACATTTTACCATTTTTTTTACCTTGGCAACTAGTCTTTACCCTAATAGTTTATATTTTATTAAAAATTTAAGGTAAAAATTATAACAAATTTTTTGTGTTACAAACCTGAATTTAGTCTCTATATATTCTAATTAAATTTATATATAATATAAAATTAAATTTTAAATTAAAACATTTAATATATAGAAAAACTGTTTTGAAGAAAATGTTGTTTTTACCATTAAGTGTTCTTAATCACATTTATTATTGATTACCAATTCAATGAGTGTTAATGTTTTTATATATTGGTTTAAAAATTATATTATATTTATTTTCTATAATATATTAATTTATTTTATTAGATAAAATATTACTCAATGTTAATAGCAAAATTATTTGAAAATAAAATTTTTATCATTACCAGGACAATTAACTTTAATCATAGTAATCATACTTTTATGACTAAAAATTAAATTGAACATATTAAATAATATGAACATTTTGATCTAAAATATAAAATTATTTTTTTATATTTAATTTCTACAAGTGATGAAATATATTTTTTCATATAAGCAAATTAAAATAAATTTTTGAGTAAAAATTACTTACGTTTCCAAAATGATAAACATTGGTTTTATAAATAAAAAATAGTAATTTTAAATGATTTATTTTACTTATAAACATATATATTTTATATAAAAAGGTTTCAAAAAAATTAATGAAACTCTTTTACTACTATAATGTCATAAAAGTAGCGATTTTAGAAAAATCAATATTTTTCACTATTCACCTAAAATCAATTATTTTAAAAAAAATTTAAAAATTAAACCAAAGCTCATTTTTACATAAAAAATTAAAAAAATGGAATTATTTTCATTAAATTAAATTTATAGAATTCATATATTTAATTTTTAAAGGAAATAAAAAAAATTGATTTTATTGAAAAATGTCATTTTTTAAGATTAATTGTTTTTAAATATCATTTCATACTAATATATAATTTAAATAATGTTAACATATTGGTTCATATATTTAAATACCATATATTATTATAATAATATTTTAAAAGTATTTAATTTATTTTATTTAGGTAAATTACACAGTCATTTGAAAATATAGTCCTTTTTTTAATATTATTATTTATCTTCTAAATATAATCATTTTAAATTTGTTAATATAATTTTATTTATGAGTGGTTTTATTATTATTATATTTTTTAGTAATAATAATCTAATATGCGACAACTCGTTTTAGTTCAGTGTTTCATGTGACACAAGCTATAAAAGATAATATTAATTTAAGGGATCTAAAATCTCTGGTTGTTACATTAAACCCCGTTAAATAAATTTCTTCCTCTTAATTTTTAATTATTACTTGTTGATTAATTTAGGTGAAGTTACTCTTACCATATTCTCTATTTAGAATATATCTTATAATATGACATCTACCTTAATCTCTTCGATTATATCAAGTTACTTGTATTTCCTCAAAGAATATTAATAATTCATAAAATGTTATACCCAAGTATCTATATACCCTAATAATGTATTCTACATAACATAACTTTCTCAAAACCATTTTAATATCCAAGACATTAAACCATAATTAAATCATATATTCCTAAAAAAACTATATCTTTAATCCTAAAATAAATTAACCACTAGTTTATAAGGTCACACACTAGTCAATATATATCATAATCCCAAAAATGAGATAAAATTCACCAAAATATCATGGGTAAATTTTTTAATTAAATAAATAATCGATTCCAAGTCTATAAATAATATCTAACTAACTTTTCCCAAAATCAATTAACCCTTTATTAACTCAAGATTAAGCATATATTAAACATAAGAGTTATACATATCTCAATTATGCGTTCTTCAATAGTTATCACTAAAAATATCACCTTGTCATAAAATAAATCTTTAAGGTTATTGATACTAATTAATATATGTTTACAAATAATTAAATAAAAACTAACGAAGAAAAATCCTTACATACTCCACATAATCCTCAAAACTTTTTGAATATACCAGAATATTTTTGATACATACCATCCACTAATGAAAATAACTAAGAGTTTCAAGATTTAATTTTTATTAAGATATAAATCTCACTACCTTAGGTATGACTATGAAACTCACATTTTCCATCGTAATAAACACATACTAAAATCATAAAACATTTAAGTATGATCCCTTTTTTGGTTTTAAGACATAGTGATTTCTTAATACATACCTTGATCGACTTAATTTTCATGACAACATATCAACCAAATACTAAAAAAAGGTTATGAAAATATATAAAATAATACTATAGAAACATAAATCTAAATATTTATTCTCTAATGAAACATTCATTTCATCTGTTAACACTTCCAACACAATCCACTTTGGTTAAAGATATGATCTATTGTAATTATTACCCTAATCCCAAAAATAACCATCTCAAAATTATCATTAACTTTATTACAATATTTTAAACCTAAAATTCATTGAAATATATGTTCTCAAAGTTTAGATTACCATTTATAAAAAAATAACTTATCATTTATCATATACCTTAACTCATGGATCTCTATGTTTTAATCTAAGGTATCTATTATCATTTGATATTAGCTTTTCTAACCTAAATATTTTTAAATCCTTCATAATGGTTTATAAATAGAATATAAAATAACCAAAGTATATCCCCATGAAGTGTCTTTATAGGTGTGAAATATTTTGACTAATCATCATGCATCGAATAAAGACCATATCAATATTGAACCAACCTTTTTCAAGGTGATTATCCCCTGGTGCATCTGTACCACAACCACATCCACTTTCTAGTATCCAAACAAGGATGTAATTTCTAGAAAACCAAACAATCACTACTTTATGAAAACTTTGGGATGTTATCCTATACTTAGAATTATCCCTTATATTTATCCCTTGGGTTTTTACTAGTGTTCTCTAATCCTTTTCCCTAAAAAACATAAAATATTAAATATTACATATACTGACCTAAAGGGTTATCTATATCTTTTAAATATCATAAAACTTAACTGATAAACACTTAAAGAAAATTTTAACCCTTAAAATTTCCTCAACTGATGACATTCTAATCTCAAAAGTTATCTAAATCCTCCTTTGATTACCAGCTATAGCCACCCGGACCCATAATCCTAGATCCAGTGCTCATAAATACCTTCTTTACATAACATATTTAAAATGAACCGAAGTGACTCAATTTTAACCATAAATAACTACAATGTCACCAATAAATATAGTCACATACATTCAAAGGACCTTTTCATTTTAGAGTTTTAAAGAGTTATAAAAAACTTTTAACTAACAAATCCCATGTATTTCTCATTAAATGTAATTTTTTCCTACTATATAAGAAAATAATTAATCCATAACAAGTATTAAATATCTCACAAAAAATCTCCACACAATTTATTCTATTAGAAATATCATGTGTAATACATTTATTCATAATATAGGGAAATATAAATATAAAAGAGTGATATCAAAAACCCATTAAAGGTAAATGTAAGCGATAAAAATCAAAGATCATAACTGATCAAAAGATGAGAAAAAATAATATGGAAGTAATAGATAAAAAAATAATTCAATAATATAATGAAATTAAAATCATAATATATCCAAGGATAATAATGGATATGAAAAGATCACATGGATAATATTAACTAGTTCCTTAAAGATGAAATATATAATGTGAAAAAAATAATTCCATTCACTAATACAAAATATCATGATCTTATAAATCATAATCTTACCATCAAGGCCTTGTATCTAGTGAATATTTTGTTCTGGATAGGAATATACAAAAATTACCAATCTAGTTTGTCTCATGAGGCCTATTGATGCATTGTGGGGCTATTACAGGAACCACCCATCACTAATTTTGTCAAATGCATTCATCATATTAAGGAATGAATAATATATAAAATATATAAATGATATTCATTAATTATCAATGACAATCCATATTGGAATATAAAATATATAGTTTTTCAATATTTCCGCAATCAATAAATGATATAACTTTTTTTAAGCATCACAAAAAAAGAACATGTGAGAAAACACCCTTACGGTAATGGTAACATAAGAATAAAAAGAACATGTGAGGGATACCACAAAATTAAAATATAATTTAATGAGATATATTCATTATATTTTAAGGCAATATGGTAGTTAATACAGCATATAAAATAAAATATGGTTCACAATAACAATTATGTCTCATGGAATTGAAAATAGAGACAAATAACACTTATGACTTTAGAAAATTTTGAATTAAAACCCCGTAAAGGAGAGAATTTAAAATTAAAACTTATATACCATAAATAATAATAGGATAATGATAAAAAAATATTAAATGGGTATTAGATACATTATTCCAAAGAGAATATAGTGTATAATAAGAAACATGTACCAAGAAATTTGAGATAAGAAACCCTTACGACTTGGGAAACACTTGAATTGAAAGTTGAATGAAGAATGAAAAGATATTTGGATTTGTATATCCCATGAATTATAAAATTAAAATAATAAAACAATTTCATTTTAAGTAAATTAGAATAAAATCATGTAAAAGGTAAAATGGTACACAAAATGCCACATGTCTCAATGAGTAAGAATTGGGACTAATAATCCCTTACAAGTAACATAATTAGTGAGGTAAGAATCATTTGATAATGAGGTTATAAGGGATAATAGTATAAAACTATAAAGTAATTAGTAAATATTATAAAAATTATTAATTTTTTATGATAAATAAAACTTGGAATAGTAGAGTTCAATAAGAAAGTTTGTAACTCAATGGAAGAAAATTGAGTTATCACAAACCCTTACTTTGCTCCTGATTCATCCTGAACATGCTCCTGAATTCCTAAATAATAAAATTATATTTATTAAATACCTTCTTAGGAAATTTTTTAATATTTATTTAATTTAATATATACCATTTAATATCAAATTATATTTATTTATTATATAGTTTTTTCTTATGTTTTCATGAAAATTGAATCAGTGTCGACTTATTTCAGTAATTTTAGTGATCAAAGATGATATTTTAATAATAAGGTAAATATATAATATAAAATTTATAGAAACCTAAAAAAACCATGATAATATTATTAATTTATAATAAATTTAGTATTTAAGTTCCCATATTCATCCATGATATATTTTTATAGCATTGTTAAAGTAGGTGGTTAAACCAACCCCAAACATGAACATGCTATATCTTGATGGGTGAGTGTGGTTAAAATAGTGTAAAATATAATTATAAGATAATAATAATGATATTAGTTATATATTTTTGAGTTATTGAATCATATTTTAAGTTTTTTGGATAAATATATAAAATCAACAAGAAAAAAAAACATTACTTCATGGAGGTGGTAGTCCGCACAACACACAGTTAAGGTTATTTTGTTTTCTCAGTGGATTAAAATGAATAAATAATGGTTTTTAAATAAATATAATAGAAATTAATTTTATAATTATACCAAGGTATTTATATTACTATGGTTAGGGTGGGTTTTGAATAGAAATATTAAGAAGAAAAGGTATGGAGTAAGTAATACTTACCTTGGTACCTTAAACTTTCTCTTGAAAGTATCCTTGGAAATGAAGGGATTAGGATAACTTAAGGTGAGTAGAGGATTTAGTTATTTAAAGGGACTTATAGAAGATGTAAATTTATTGGGGTTTCAATTTTATTTTTTAGGGAATGTTTAACCTTGAGAGTGTGTAAGTGATCCCCTTTTATAAGCGAAGAAAAGAGAACTTTTATGAACACACATTATTTTTTTAATAATTGAATGAAACTATTCAAGGGTCAGTGGTTCCAAAAGAGATAAATAATGAATTTTTAGGTGATATAAGGTCAATAAATACTCTAACACCCATTTACCACATGTTTTAAACATTTTTCATTTATTTTTCCACTTTTTTTTTACAATTTACCATTTTGTTTTTTACCATGGTAACTAGTTTTTAACCTAGTAGTTTATATTTAATTAAAAAAAATAATGGAACCCTTATAAATTTTTGATGTTATAAAACTAAATTTATGATCTATATATTATAATTAAATTTATATATAATATTTTTTTTAAATTAAAACAACTAATATATAGGAAAATTATTTTGTAGAAAAATATTGTTTTTACCATTAAGAATTCTTAATATCATTTAGTATTGATTATGAATTGAAAGAATTTTCATTTTATTATATATAGATTTAAAACTTATATTAGATTAAATTTTGAGAAGATATTAATTTATTTTATTAGATAAATATTAAACATTGTCAATAAAATAATTCATTGAAAATAACAGTTTTATCATTATCCCAGTAATTAACTTTAATACTATAAATCATACTTTTATACTTAAAAATGAAATTGACCATAATATATAACATGAACATATTGATCTAAAATATGAAATCCATTTTTTTTATATTTAATTTCTACAAGTTATGAAATATAATTTTTAATATAAGTGAATAAAACCAATTTTTAGAGTAAAAATTACTTAAGTTTCCAAAAGTGATAAAAATGAGTTTTATAAATATAAAAAATGGAATTTTAAACGATTTAATTTAATTATATATATATATATATTATATAAAAAGGTTACAAAAATATTGATGACTTTATTGTATTATGGAAATGTTATAAAAGTGATGGTTTTAGTAAAATTGGTATTTTTTCACTATCCACCTAAAAAACAATTATTTTAGAAAAACACAAAAATAAACCTTAAGATAATTTTGTCATTCTAAATTTAAAAAAAAATATTTTTATCAAATTAAATTTATTATATATATATTTAAAAGAAATAAAAAATATAAACAAAAACAAATTTTATTAAAAAATATCTTTTTGAACATTAAGTGTTTTTAATATTATTTCATAAAAATCACTAATTTAAATAATTTTAACATATTATTTCATATATTAAATATTAAATATTGATATAATAATATTTTAGAAGTTTTTAATTTAATTTATTAGTTTAAATTAGAGAATTATTTAAAAAAATAGTTATTTGAAAAAACAATTCTTTTCTAATATTAATTATTTATATTTTAAGTATAATCATTTTAAATTGATTAATATATTTTTATTTACTATTGGTTTTATTGTACTCATATTTTTTTTTAATAATAACAATCATCTAATATGTAATGTGTAACACCCCAAGATTTCATAGTATGTTATTTTTTCAAAGTAATCCAATAACTTGCACTACATGCAACACCGAGTTCTAGCGCACCACGACTTACCAAACTTGCAGTTCAAAAGCGGTTATGAATAGTATTAACTGAATTTTGAACTTTATACAGTCCTTATAATTTTAGAATCCATATTATGAGTTTCTTAGACATAATGTAAGAACAAATTGATTTTTTTCAGATAAAAGAAGCATTTTTCAAAAAATGCAATTTTACCGCCTTTTAATGGAGAACCCTTTTTAAATACAATATTTGAAACTTTTATATAATCAATTTGAAAAAATAAACTTCTTATTTATAATCAGTATACAAGAGTTTAGTTTCAATAATTTTTTGGTGTTTTTCTGATAACTTTCATATTTGGGGGAATAGTGAAAAATACTATATTTTAACTGAAAACAAGTTTTTTAATCAAAATAATTTATAGTGTTAAATTGTACATTTTAATGGTTTATAAGTATAAATAGATTATATTTTTACCATTTAATCCAATTCTGGTCATTGTAAGTAATTTTACTTTGAAAGTGGACATAAACAAGTGTCAATCTTTTGATAGTTATTATTTCTTAAAAATACGCTTTTTGGTTTTGACAACGGGAATTAATATTAAATTAATAAATGAAATTTATTTGTTTTGAATTTGGTAAAATAGACTTCATTTTTGAATTCAGAATATCAAAATTATCTTAGGGTGAATTTTTGGTATGTTTCTGAAAACTTTCAATTTTTGATGAATAGTGAAAAACACTACGTTATTGGTTAAAACCGACTTTTCATTTAAATAATTATTTATTTCATTTAAATTTATTTTAGGTCAAAATAGATACATAATACTTATATAAGTTCATTTTAATTCATTGAAGTCATTTTATAATAAGTTTAGATATATAAAAATTTTATTAAAATTTTACCGTCTTTTACCCACCTCCTAGGAGCATTTTCAAATTTGCGTAAAACTTAATTTTACCACTTTTGTGAATTTAATTTCAAAAATAATAGAGACAAAGTTGATATTAGTAAGTAAAATGTGGTTCAATAAGATAAAAATAATTTTTGTTTAATAATAACTTTTGACTTTTATTTACCACGGTTAAAAGTAAATAGGGCAATTAAAGGTAAAAATGATATTATTATTACCCTAAAACATGTCCTAATTCTACTGGATAAGTTTAATTAGACCAAAAAACCACCTTAGTAATAAAATATGATCCTTTAGGTCCACTTGGATTAGATTAGGACATTTATTATTATTAATTCAAAGAAGAGTTAAAAGTGTTAAATTCAAAGTTTAATAACTAAACCATTTTTAATATAGGGTTACACATAAGATAAATTCGACTATAAATATCCATTAGAAAGATAAAAATATTTCCTACATAATTGTATTTTATTTATAATTTTTATACATTAAATAATTTAATTTATTTATGAAATAATAATGATACAGTAATTACCTTATTAATGAAATACTAAAATAATTGATATTATAAATACCCAAATAAATGTAATTTGAGACTTTTTATGAATTACACTAATTTTTTAGGTTAATATGACATATTATTGTTTATTAAATGATTTTTTTCGAATTAATAATGCTGTTATGAATTTAGAAAAAACCAAATACCAAATAGTTTCAAAATTGACATAAAAGAGTTTTTTAAAAAAATATTATATTATTAATTGGTATTATTTTCCTAAAAATACAAGGTTCATCCAAAGGGCTTAAATACTATTATATATGTCATTAATTAACCACTTGGGGTTCTCTTGGAACTTTATAGTAAGTTTATTAACCATATAATATAAAAATACAAAGAGACATCGTAAATGTCAAACTATTTAACTAAGAGTTAAATCTAAAAGATAAGGTTAATATAGTGACCCAAACCTGTCTAAAACCTATTGGATGAGTGGTTTTCGACCCATCCCCACCTTAACCTTTAAATAATTCATTTTTGAGCCATTATAAACCGAAAATGAATTTATTATAAAATAATATTTTAAGTTTTTCCTAAGGTTCCCCTCACCCCTCTTATAAAAGGGAACTTCCCCCTTCTCTCAAATTCACACCTCCAAAGCCATTTGTATTGACCAAAACCTGCCCAAATATCCTCCCAAATATCCTAAATTCATCCTATATGTATTCCTTTGGTCATAAATCCAAGCTAAGGAGCCATTTTGATCAAATCAAAAGGAAGAACCTGAAGAAGAGGTAATGATTTCACCACCCTCTTTCAAGTTCTTTTATTCTTCCACTTAATATTTCTTTATTATTACCATAACAAAATAATAAATCCAGTACCTTATATATACTGTGATTTTATTATAAATATGGCACAACCATATTAATTATTCTATCCATACTATGAATGAAAATGTCACCATGCGTGCGTACGTACGGCTTACCGTCTCCACACCGTGGTGTAATTTGTTATTCAACACTATGTTATTTGGATGGATATAATGATGAGTAATATGTATATAAATAATTAAAATAACATGATAATGTCTCTGTAAAATTAATATACCATCCAATTCTACACCTTTAAGGAAATGATATTGTCGCTCGTGCATACGTACAAATTATCGTCTCCATGACACAATGAGATTCATTTCCACATTCACCATTAATCGACGATTATAAAAATATATATTACCAATAAGTATGTAATATATGACATAATAATTCTAATGGATATATATATATATATATATATGTACTTACATATAACTTATTCACTTACTTCCGTTCAATACAATATGAAAATAGAAACAGCGTTTATGCGTACGTACGACCTACCGTCTCCATAAACGGTGTTTTCCATTTCATATATATATCTATTATAAATATTTATATTCTAAATATATATTATATATTAATCAAGGTTTTTATTTTTGAAGTATTTAAATCATGATCTAAATGATACGGTCAAGAATAACAAGTTAAAATACATACGATAAAGAAAGCGATTATTACCTTAAATGTTAATTTAACATGAAAATCATTATTAAATGGGTAATATAAAGTGATAAATGAATCATGTATGATATAATAAATATTAATATGGTTATGGTATAATCTAATAACATAAAATGGTCATTATACATGAGGTTAAACGTACCCTCGACCAAAGGAAAGTGCAATGTAAGGGGTTTTCATCTCACTCCTTATTCCCGTGAGATTCATGCTATATTGCCACTATTTCCTTTTGTGTGTTGTATGTACTGCCCATAATTGTATTATTTGTGTAATAAAATTTAATTTATGTGTATTTACATATTTATTGTATGGAACTTCTTTCATGGGGTGTATGTTTCATAAGTTACCAAATTGGTAAGGGTAAATTTCACAATCTCTTTATTATCCGAGGTTGTTTTTACGTAAGTATATACTAGGAAATATTTATTATCCATTTCCATGTTTCATAAAATAGTTTTCAAAGGGATTATTTTTAAGGTAATTTTTTACTAAAACATCACTTTAAATGTTTTAAATATTTATTCTTCTAAATCTTTCTCATTAATGTCCATAATTTTAAAATGGTTTTAATGATTTATTTATATAGAAATGACTGTTTTAAAATGTTAATTATTTTCAAAAGTTTAAAAGTGGTATGGGAAACTTTGATTAAAAGATACCTTTTAAATGACTAACTTTATAAATTGTGAGAATTTTAAATGATTTCATGTAAAAGGGGTATTTCTCTCAAATCATTTTACTGATCATTTTCATCAATGTCAAATCCTTTAATGGATTTTAAACTTGTTTGAAGTTGATTTATTAAGATACAAATCTTCCATATTATATTGAATGTTTTGTGATATGTTTTGAAGTGCATTGTGTTGCATTTGTTGTCAATGAGGCATGAAGTTGTCATGGAATGAATGGATGTCAAGGAATGTCAAGATGTGAATGCCAAAGGATGTGATGGTGATGGTGATGAAGGAGAATGGACATGGTACTAAGATGCATGTCACTTAGGAGATTCACTAAGTGGTATTGGAAATTGTTGTTGAAACATTCTCCATGGACATATGACGATTGTTGAGCTGTTCTTAAAGTTCCAAGAACTTGTATCAACTGGATACAAAGTCATAACAAAGTTAGAAGACCATGCATTGTATTGACAATGCATGAGGAGAGGAAGATGATCCATCCACAACCACTGAGTGGATGAAGTGGATTGAAAGAAGTCCATACACTATCACTTAGTGCATGTAAATCAGAAGAAGATCCAATTGATCTCTGATTAGATCAATGAAGAATGTTGAAGAACATGTGTGATTCATGAGATTCAGTTGAAGAAGTCCCTCCTAAGTATTGAACACATATGGAAGAGGAGATGAAGAAGATTAAGAAGAAACCGTTTGAAATTCCATTCCTAAGTGATGAATACATGTTGAAGATAATGGAGGAATTTCAAATGAAGAAGAAGAAAGGAAGAAAGAGAAATGAGGAAGAAGGCTTGGAGTGGCTCTTGGCATTTCACATTATGTATGTGGTTACTTTGTTTTTATACAAAGTACCCTATATTTACTTTTCCAAAAATTAGGCCACCAAGGAGGCCAGCCGAGGGTCATCACCCAAGGCACATGTGGGACTCAAGGTCACCACGCCCATGGGGAACCCTCAAGGCCAGGGCAGCATCCTTGAGGCAGGGGCGCACCCGTAGGACACCGCATGGGCGCCTGGGGCACGCCCGGAGGAGCGCGGCAGGGGCCGTGTGTAAGCTCCCGGGGACACGCGGTGGTGAAACCCGCGCGCCCGGAGGATGCATAGTGGGCGCTAGGAGCGCGCCCGCAGGGAGCAGAGTGGGCGCGGAGCGCGCCCGCAGAGAGAACCCGGTGCGGGGCGGCACCGGGAGGGGAGAAGTTCAACTGGCGAGTAGCGGGCAGCGCCAGGGTAATAAACCACGGCAAAACCGCGAGGCGTTTCTATGTGGGACGCGGAAAAATTCCTGGGAGCGAATCCTGGCCGCTCGATCGATCGCGCGCCAGATCTCGACCGCACGATCGATCCCGCGCGAGATCTTCAGATCCAGGCCGTCCAAAATCTTTTGATCGCCCGATCCAACGGCTCCCGGCTCATCTCCTTCCTCGAGCTCAGTCGAAGGCCACCCGAAGCCACCCGCGAGCCCCGTTCGAACCAGGCGCCTCCTGACGACGGCATTAGAGATTCCGGCCACCTCCGATCAAAGTAAGACCTCCATTGTGATCGTTTGGCCCTACTGAACATATACATGCAATAAAATATGCATGCAAACGTTGGATGGGGAATTAGAAGTTCGGCCGAAGCAACCGAAGGTGCCGAGGCCACGTGGAGAGCATGCTTTGCATGCATAAGCCTAAACGAAGGCCGTGCATGCGTTCTAAGTCGCATGCACGTGGAGGAAACCGAAGAAAAAGGGAGCCCGCGTGAACCGAGGATAGAAACCAGATTGGAAAGGTTTTGAAGATCCGAAATCTTCAGTGATTCAAGATTCAACACGCGCATGGACAGAGGCGTTTATCTGCCTATATAAAGAGAGCCCGAGGCCTTGGAGTGCTTGCTGAAGTTCTGTTGAAAACCCGAAGTCCCGCGTGTGCTCTGCCTCACGAAGAAGAAGCCCCGTGCAAGTTTACTTGCACGGATGGAGTCCCTTGCGCGCAACACCTTTGCGCGACAAGAAGAGGAGTCCCCTGTGCGCCTCACTTGCGCATCAGGAAGAGCTATCTCTGCCCGCACACTTGCGCGGCAGGAGTAGCTTGCGCGCCCAAGGTGTCCTCACCCTTGTGGCTTGCGCGCCTCGTGGTGTTGCATCCTGCACACCCGAGTACTTGTGCACCCCGCGGCTCAAGACACTTGCGCGGCAGTGTGTGTGCCAAGTGGAGAAGAAGACCCGAGGACATTGTGCCTTGTGTGCTAGGTGAACAAGAGAAGGCCGTAGCCTTTGGGTGTATGTGCAAACAAGAACAAAGAAGGCCGAGAGTTTTGGGTGTGTGCAAGGAGGAGAATTGGCCAAGTCTCAAGTGTGTGCAAAGTGAAACAAGTGTGTGCAAAAAGACAACATGGCCAAACCTAAGTGTGTGCACTAAGAAGTGTGTATACACTTAGAAGAAAGAAGGAGAGACCCACACAAAGTATAACACACATTTCAAGTGTGTAAGAAAAAGGAATTAAACGTGTGAAGGAAAAGAAGAAAGGTGTGTGCTTAAACAGTTTACACCCTTTGAGGGTTTATTGCACCAAGAAGGGGAAAGGGGAAGTTCATGCATGCATGCATGCACATGCGCACGTAAAAAAAGTTCAAATCAGTGAGTGTGCATTTGAGTTGACCAAGACCAGGAGGTTCTTGAAGAATTGAGAAGGCCATGCTATCAGTGCATGAGGATGAAGAGCTGCCATGCACTCAGTGCATGAAGTTGAAGTGAGTGAGACTGGACCAGACTGAAGTTAAAGACATCATTTGTCTGAGTATTCAGTAGTTGAAGAGAGAAGCCAGGTCATCCTGAGAAGAAGGAGATAAATCCTGAGCAAGACGAGAAGACCTGATCAACTCAAGTGGTCAGAGGTACAGAGCAAGGCCAGCAGCCTTTATCCCAGGCTGCTGAAGATACTTGAAGAGCTGAACAAGAAGAAGAGCTACTCGTGTGACTCGAGGAGCCAGGAGAAGCCCCCTGTGAGACTCAGGGTGGAAGAAGTCTTCAGTGGGATTCTGGAGCAGGCCAGTGGGACTCTGGTAACACTGTGTGAAGCAGTATAAAGGCCCTCCTGTGGGACTCAGGAGAGATACAGTGGGACTCTGTATCGACCATTGTAATTCTAACAAGTTATAATGGAGAAACCATGTTGGGGCGTATAACCAACATGGCAAGGACGTAGGCCTTTGGTGCCGAACCTTGTAAATCCTTGTGTCCTGTTCCTTTTCATTACTGCATTATCCGGGAAAGGTTGAGAGACATAAGAAGAGTGGATCGAGGCCTTAACAAGCCATAGAGGTTTAATTGATTAATAATCAATTAGTAAAAAGTTTTAAAGGATCACTGATTCACCCCTCCCCCTCTCAGTGATTCACACTGATCTGGGCACTTCAATTGGTATCAGAGGGAGGTTCCCTCTAAAAGATCCAAGGGAGTCGTTATGAAGTGCAGATTTGAGGAAATGAGTAACCAGCCTCAAATGGAGATATCTGCCAAGACTCAGAAAAATAGAAAGAAGAAACAGGCCAAGAAGATGAAGAAAGCCTGTCCTAGCTGTGATGAAGTTGGAACAATAAAAGATCTTCAAAGTGCAATCGAATATCTTCAGAAGACAGTCCCCAAGGAAGTGGCAATGTGTATTACTACTGACATCCATGATCTTCAAGAAGAAAAATTACAGCTAGAAGAAGAAGCCAATGCAATGGAAGATCAATTGGCAAAAAGGGTTGGCATAACCAACACTCTTAGAAAGCTGGTGAAATCCAAAGATGAAACAATTTCCCTTTGCAATGAAATGTATGAAGACACTGCTGAAGAATTGCAAAGAAGCCTTTCTGAGAATGAATTCTTTATGATAATAGTCAAAGATGTTGTCCATGCACTGGAAAAGAGGCACAAAGTGTCAATGGTTGTCAGAGATGCTCAACTAGAAGACAAAGTCAAAAGGGTGAAGGAGCTTGACAACTCATTGCTTGAAATGAAGCAGGTGCATGAAGACCAGATAAAACAGCAGGAAGAGAAATGGGAAGGAAGGCTAAGAACAATTGAGGATGAGAAGAACTCCCTCAACATGAAGTGTTTAGAACTAGAGGTGATATTGAAAAATCTGCAATCACCCAAAGCTGAATCCTCCCAGTCAGCTGAAAGGAGAAATGTTGTTACTCAAGTATGCATTGAGCAGGATGATTCTAAAAGAAAGACATCCTCTAATAAAAGGGAAACAACTTCTAAAAAGAAGGTACCATCCATACCATCTTGTACTCATGCTTCTAAAAGTGTTTCTACTAAAAGTGCAGGATGGAAGAATGAATCCAAACAAGTATGGATGAAGACAGTAAAGAAAGAATGCTCTCCTGAAACAACAAAGCAAGTCAAGAAAAGTACCCAACAATCAGAAGGACTGAAGAGGTCAAGATTTGTGGGTCAGTGTTGGTGTTGTAATAAGTATGGGCACTGTGCAAAGGATTGTTGGTACAATCCACTAAATGTCAAAGCACAAAGGAAGCCCATGCCAAGGGGGAGCAAGCCAGAAGGAAAGAAGCAACATCCACAGGTCCAGAGACATCTGTTTACTGCAAATAGATTTGGATTACTTGAAAACATCTGGGATGGTTGCAAAAGTGGTCAAAGAGTTGATACATATCAATCTCCAAATGTATCCGAAGCTGGAATGAAGAGAAGATCACTGAACCTGGCTAAGAGAGATTCCTTGGGAAGCAAGCAGAAGAAAGTGGAAGATGCTCCCAAGAAGAGTTTGAAGAATGAAGAGAAGTCCTTGTAATTGAAATCCAAGAAGGGTGATGCATCCAGAAGGACCACCAGGAAAAAATGCTTCTACTGTGGGAAGAAAGGACATATCATGGATCTTTGTAAAGAAGCCATGAAAGTAAATAGAAGAAGACTGGACTCAAAAAGACAATCAATCCAGAAGAAGAAGAAGGGATTGATTGAAAACAAGTTGCCTAAGAAAGGTAGCTTGAAAGCATCAAAGTAACCATGTGGAATATCCAGAACTGAGGCCACACTTCCAAGTGACTTACTAGTCATATGGCCAAATCAGTTGCAACTTGCCAAAGATCTGCAAAGAGCTGAAGATGAAGTTCTGGCAATTGCTAAGGAAAAAGGGAAGAAGAATATTTCACATGAAGATGTATTGAGATCCACACCAGCACAAACATCATTGAAGATCAAATGTGCAAGTGTGAAGAATGGTGAAAATTGGACATCTCGGTTGAGAGAATCTTCTCAACCTTGTTGTTCACATTGATGAACCAAGGAGGTTCCATCTTATTCCCTTATACTCTTGGTATATACATGTGCTAACATTGCATGGAATTGAAGATGATGATCATTCTCATCTGAAGGATGGTTTGGACAGAACGGAGTGCACCCCTTGAGGGGGAGCCAATCTGAAGAAGATGGGATTCTGAGATTAATACCATCTTGAGAAAAGTGAAGGTATACCAATCATACTTTCATCCCTTGTTTCTTAATTGAGTTTATATTGTCAATTAAGGGGGAGTATGGATTGAAGACAAATGGATGAAATGGGGAGCTTTATCTTTGCACTGAACTTTCTAATGAGTCTTGTGAAGTATGTGCAGGATTTAGCAATTCATTGTTATATCTGAAAAATTTCAAACCCCTAAGCATGATCTCACATGTGTAGAGAATTATGGACAACTTTGAATTCCTTGGTTACATCAATCTTGTTTTCTACACCGGGTTAGCCCAAGTAGACTTAGAGTTGATCAACTAAAGGTTCTTTGCTAAAGAAGAACATGTGACATCATCCCTCTCTTAGTGATTTTCAAGAAAATACTTTTCAAAGGGAGGAAGTGATATTTTGAAGAGAACCACACCACACCTTTGAATTTGATTGCCAATAAGGGGGAGAAAATATTGGCACACATATTGACCCATTCATATGTGATGAAGTGGTGTATTGACAACAAATACAAAGGGGGAGATTGAAGTGCATTGTGTTGCATTTGTTGTCAATGAGGCATGAAGTTGTCATGGAATGAATGGATGTCAAGGAATGTCAAGATGTGAATGCCAAAGGATGTGATGGTGATGGTGATGAAGGAGAATGGACATGGTACTAAGATGCATGTCACTTAGGAGATTCACTAAGTGGTATTGGAAATTGTTGTTGAAACATTCTCCATGGACATCTGACGATTGTTGAGCTGTTCTTAAAGTTCCAAGAACTTGTATCAACTGGATACAAAGTCATAACAAAGTTAGAAGACCATGCATTTTATTGACAATGCATGAGGAGAGGAAGATGATCCATCCACAACCACTGAGTGTATGAAGTGAATTGAAAGAAGTCCATACACTATCACTTAGTGCATGTGAATCAGAAGAAGATCCAATTGATCTCTGATTAGATCAATGAAGAATGTTGAAGAACATGTGTGATTCATGAGATTCAGTTGAAGAAGTCCCTCCTAAGTATTGAACACATATGGAAGAGGAGATGAAGAAGATTAAGAAGAAACCGTTTGAAATTCCATTCCTAAGTGATGAATACATGTTGAAGATAATGGAGGAATTTCAAATGAAGAAGAAGAAAGGAAGAAGGAGAAATGAGGAAGAAGGCTTGGAGTGGCTCTTGGAATTTCACATTATGTATGTGGTTACTTTGTTTTTATACAAAGTACCCTATATTTACTTTGCCAAAAATTAGGCCACCAAGGAGGCCAGCCGAGGGTCATCACCCAAGGCACATGTGGGACTCAAGGTCACCACGCCCATGGGGAACCCTCAAGGCCAGGGCAACATCCTTGAGGCAGGGGCGCACCCGTAGGAGACCGCATGGGCGCCTGGGGCACGCCTGGAGGAGCGCGGCAGGGGCCGTGTGTAAGCTCCCGGGGACACGCGGTGGTGAAACCCGCGCGCCCGGAGGATGCATAGTGGGCGCTAGGAGCGCGCCCGCAGGGAGCAGAGTGGGCGCGGAGCGCGCCCGCAGAGAGAACCCGGTGCGGAGCGGCACCGGGAGGGGAGAAGTTCAACTGGCGAGTAGCGGGCAGCGCCAGGGTAATAAACCGCGGCAAAACCGTGAGGCGTTTCGATGTGGGACGCGGAAAAATTCCCGGGAGCGAATCCTGGCCGCTCGATCGATCGCGCGCCAGATCTCGACCGCACGATCGATCCCGCGCGAGATCTTCAGATCCAGGCCGTCCAAAATCTTTTGATCGCCCGATCCGACGGCTCCCGGCTCATCTCCTTCCTCGAGGTCAGTCGAAGGCCACCCGAAGCCACCCGCGAGCCCCGTTCGAACCAGGCGCCTCCCGACGACGGCATTCGAGATTCCGGCCACCTCCGATCAAAGTAAGACCTCCATTGTGATCGTCTGGCCCTACTGAACATATACATGCAATAAAATATGCATGCAAACGTTGGATGGGGAATTAGAAGTTCGGCCGAAGCAACCGAAGGTTCCGAGGCCACGTGGAGAGCATGCTTTGCATGCATAAGCCTAAACGAAGGCCGTGCATGCATTCTAAGTCGCATGCACGTGGAGGAAACCGAAGAAAAAGGGAGCCCGCGTGAACCGAGGATAGAAACTAGATTGGAAAGGTTTTGAAGATCCGAAATCTTCGGTGATTCAAGATTCAACACGCGGATGGACAGAGGCGTTTCTCTGCCTTTATAAAGAGAGCCCGAGGCCTTGGAGTGCTTGCTGAAGTTCTGTTGAAAACCCGAAGTCCCGCGTGTGATCTGCCTCGTGAAGAAGAAGCCCCGTGCAAGTTTACTTGCACGGCTGGAGTCCCTTGCGTGCAACACCTTTGCGCGACAAGAAGAGGAGTCCCCTGTGCGCCTCACTTGCGCATCAGGAAGAGCTCTCTCTGCCCGCACACTTGCGTGGCAGGAGTAGCTTGCGCTCCCAAGGTGTCCTCACCCTTGTGGCTTGCGCGCCTCGTGGTGTTGCATCCTGCACACCCGAGTACTTGTGCACCCCGCGGCTCAAGACACTTGCGCGGCAGTGTGTGTTCCAAGTGGAGAAGAAGACCCGAGGACATTGTGCCTTGTGTGCTAGGTGAACAAGAGAAGGCCGTAGCCTTTGGGTGTATGTGCAAACAAGAACAAAGAAGGCCGAGAGTTTTGGGTGTGTGCAAGGAGGAGAATTGGACAAGTCTCAAGTGTGTGCAAAGTGAAACAAGTGTGTGCAAAAAGACAACATGGCCAAACCTAAGTGTGTGCACTAAGAAGTGTGTATACACTTAGAAGAAAGAAGGAGAGACCCACACAAAGTATAACACACGTTTCAAGTGTGTAAGAAAAAGGAATTAAACGTGTGAAGGAAAAGAAGAAAGGTGTGTGCTTAAACAGTTTACACCCTTTGAGGGTTTATTGCACCAAGAAGGGGAAAGGGGAAGTGCATGCATGCATGCATGCACATGTGCACGTAAACAAAGTTCAAATCAGTGAGTGTGCATTTGAGTTGACCAAGACCAGGAGGTTCTTGAAGAATTGAGAAGGCCATGCTATCAGTGCATGAGGATGAAGAGCTGCCATGCACTCAGTGCATGAAGTTGAAGTGAGTGAGACTGGACCAGACTGAAGTTAAAGACATCATTTGTCTGAGTATTCAGTAGTTGAAGAGAGAAGCCAGGTCATCCTGAGAAGAAGGAGATAAATCCTGAGCAAGACGAGAAGACCTGATCAACTCAAGTGGTCAGAGGTACAGAGCAAGGCCAGCAGCCTTTATCCCAGGCTGCTGAAGATACTTGAAGAGCTGAACAAGAAGAAGAGCTACTCGTGTGACTCGAGGAGCCAGGAGAAGCCCCCTGTGAGACTCAGGGTGGAAGAAGTCTTCAGTGGGATTCTGGAGCAGGATAGTGGGACTCTGGTAACACTGTGTGAAGCAGTATAAAGACCCTCCTGTGGGACTCAGGAGAGATACAGTGGGACTCTGTATCGACCATTGTAATTCTAACAAGTTATAATGGAGAAACCATGTTGGGGCGTATAACCAACATGGCAAGGACGTAGGCCTTTGGTGCCGAACCTTGTAAATCCTTGTGTCCTGTGCCTTTTCATTACTGCATTATCCGGGAAAGGTTGAGAGACATAAGAAGAGTGGATCGAGGCCTTAACCAGCCATAGAGGTTTAATTGATTAAGAATCAATTAGTAAAAAGTTTTAAAGGATCACTGATTCACCCCCTCCCCCTCTCAGTGATTCACACTGATCTGGGCACTTCATGTTTGAATGTGGATGTGTTATTTTTATACCATTCATGGTTTATGGATAAAGTATTGAAATTTCATATATTAGTTTTAATACGAATGTTTATGTTATATTTCAACCTTCTATTATGATTAATGTATTGGACTAGTATGTTCCGGTTTGGGGACTTGTAAAAGTAAGCCCTTCGAGTTGGGGTCCGGTTACAGAAGACCCTATGGGTTGGAGTTCAGTTACAGAGGCTCTTCGGGTTGGAGTCCGGTTACAGAGGCTCTCCGGGTTGGAGTCCGGTTACAGAGGCTCTCCGGGTTGGGGTTCGGTTATAGTTATCCCCTAGGTCTTGGCATGAGTCCTTGACACAAAAATTAAAGTCCGGTACTATACATTCCCTTATTATGAAATTAGTTATTACATGTGATTTTTAAACTAGTAGAATATCCATGTGCGCGTTCATATGGTAATGTTTGATTTATTTTTTCTATATTATGTTCAAGTTTATGTTTGAAAGGCTGTTGTTTTTATTACACATCTTTCCTTAAAAGTTTATAGCTTCCACTAAATTATTTCCCCTTACTGAGCATCTGAGCTCACCCATTTCTTATGTTTTATTTTCCCTGGATATGAAGAAGTTTGTTATGAGTGACTTGTAGGCATAATCTTTGAGGCTTGGACATTTCTAATGGAATAAATTACTGTTGTTTTTATTTTCAAGTTGTAATGTTGAAATTCATGTATATAATCTATTTTCCAAGACTACTAAACTGATCGGTCCTTTGGGACTTGATTCCTTGTAATCATTCCAATGTATTAAAATAATGCACCGACTCTGGGTAACTGGGGTCAGGGCATTACATAACCTCTTGTTTTAGTTTAGTTTTGCATGTGTTCAGTGTTACATTTGACACAAGTTATCAAAGATAGTATTATTTTAAATGATCTAAAATCTCATTTCATAACATTACCTTTTTTTATCTATGATATATGGAAATATTGTTCAACATTTACACAAAAAAATTCATATATTTAAATATTATTCACATTTTCATATTAAATATGCATTGGTTTCTATCATAGATCCCTTGATCTACGACACACAACTCACAGTTCTTCATTCCTATTTCATTAAACTACCAGCATCATGATATCAAAACTCATGATATATGTTTCATTTTAAGTGAAAAATATCTAGAATCACATTATTTGATAATTCATAGTGTGATGTACTTCGTGAATTCCTTATTTATTCTTATTTTTTTCTATAATCATGAAGGGAATTTCATGATATTTGATATACTAAAGATGAAAATACCTGACAACTAAAAAATTTCTCAGTTTAGACTTTAATAAGCAAGGATCATTATAATTTTTATCTTCATGATAATATCACTAAATTTTAGTTCATAACGCACCACCAAAAATAATATTTCTCCTTAGATATCAGAATATGGAAACCAACATAATTTATCTAGTATGTATACAAAATTCCCTTATGTGAATTCCTATTTGAATACATGGATTTGACTATGTAGCATATGGTTAAATTTCTTCATTGTATTATATTTTTCTAAACACATAAATGATTTTTAATTTGAATATGTAATAACATTTGGCTATATTGCAACATTCTCTCACATTATCCTCTTTTATCTACATGTCCCTTTACCCATACAAATTATCATATGTGCACATTTTCCACTATAGTAGAACTACAGGGTATGTAGATTCACCTACGTAACTCCTCATGTATCTAAATTTTCATATGTGGTCATTTTAATACACAACATACCATTTAGGTATGTAGATTCACCTATGTGGGAAATCCATACGTGGATATTTTTCATCATGGGGAGCATGTATGCAAATTCACATACATGGTTGTGCACTTCTTCAACCAGTAACTAGACTTCAACATCTTCACTTTATTACTTTTTTCTTCATAAAAGACATCAGCCAAAATATCATTTAAAAAAATCATGATAAATATTATCATGATATTTTAACTTTATAAGATCACCTTACTTTTTAGAATTATAATTAAATCTTCTTCCTTCACATAGATCATGTTCATAGATCATCATCTTCCTCGAGATTTGAATATTATTCATTTGATTTATGCAATCTCAACTTATCCACTATTCTTCACCATTCTCTTCATGTAACTTTATATTTCACCAATGAAGTCCTTTATTATTCTTCATCGATGCAGAACTTTTAAACCTTATGTCGTTCTATGTATCATGGTATACCTCCCATGGGAAGATCAAGACTGCTCTGATATATTTAGTCAACCCACATTATTTCTAGTTATTTGAATGATAACCCCCTATTTATCCTAACATTCTTCTTATTTTCCACCTTCATTCTCCATGGAAAATCAAATATTCAATACCCACATAGTAATGGTAGAAATATTGCCTTTATTTTTTCATTAAAATAATGGAAAGTAACTTCAAACTAATTTTCTAAGAAGTTTTTTTTTTCAATATGAATTTAATGAATATGATTGGATACAATTATTGGGATCTCAATCTTAGATTCCTCATAATTCATAATCAGGATGCTATCATCACTATCATCATTCAATATCCAGGTTACTATATCCTCATATCATATTGACATATCTTTACAACTATTTACAATAAACACAATACACAAAAATTGGTATAAACTATAGATGAATGTTAAAAGTGAAAACTTTATTGATTTAGATTTGGGTGTTATTAGGGGAGAAAGAATGAAATTAGTTGAAAAATATATCAAAAGGGGTAAATTTTCAGACCCCATGGATTTGGTTATTGATTAACCTTTTTTTAAATATTAAATATAAAACATCACATATGATTAATCTATATATGATGATCAATATAATGGAGAAGGAAGGCGATCAACCTATTGAAGTGTGTAGAAAATAATACATGGCATGAAAAAGTGATAGTCTAGTGGTATGATGAAAATGTTTTTCAAATAATGAAGTTACACTTGATACATTCACATAATGACTAATCATTTATTAAGAGATTTAATCATTTGTTCATACATGAATATGATCATTCTATAAGGAATATGTGGAAAATAAGTTATGAAATCACTATAAATTCTAGAGATAATGAGAGGATAACATTAATACATATAAAAAATATTCTTAAAGAAGGAAGAGGAAGGCTATAGTGAGTGAACTTAGTGAGTGTGTACATATTAAATATTTTAAAAGATATAGAGTTTGAGATACATCGTACTTTAATCAAGAACTATAGAGTTTGATGCTTATCAATGGACATTATGAAAAAAAGGTTGTGATCAGTTTTGGAATATAATGAAAATTTATTTTTTAAGAGGTTATATACATAAGAGGTTGGGTTCAATGGATCCATGTAGAAACTGAACAATGGAATAAAGTATCACATGTCCAAGGATGTTGTTTGATGGACTCATACTTGCATTGAATCACATTGAATATATATTAATTTTATAGATATATATTATTTTAACATGTTATAAATAACTATAATAGATCAAATGAAGGTTATATTTGTGGATATTGGATATAGTGTACTCAAGGTATATCACATGAGGTGATATATTGATATCACATGAGGTGATATATTGATATCACATGTGGTGATAAAGGTGCGTGAATATGTAATTTAACAGTAATATATATCAGACCATTAGACATAATGATATCTTATTCCATGATAGGGTGTTGTATATCACATATATTGATTTAAATATATTTTTATATGTGATAAGGTTATTCCAAAGGATATTTAATAATCAAAATCCATGACAGAGGGAGTTCCATCTCATGATTTTTATCCCATGAGGTAATAAGTGGCATTGAAAAGTGTAAGAGAAGGAAATGAATAAGAAACAAGTGTTACTAATGATAAAACACATAACACATGCATCAAAATGATCCATAAGTAGTAACATATGGGTTTATCACTCCATGTGATATTAAATATAATTAGTGAATTAATTTATAGAAGTGTGAATCCTAGCTAGTTATTAATCAATACTACCAAGAATGATATGGTGTTCTTATTTATAAAGATTTGTATTCCAAGATGCTCTCAAGGGAAGTTTTCTATGAGTATGAATGGTTCTCAAATAAAGATCAATTAGAGGTTTTCAGGGAGTTTTTTTAAATACATACATGTGGAATAAATATCAATACCAACATTTCTATTTTGGAAAAGTATAGATAATGGTGATGAGATGATGGAATCAAAAGTGAAAATGGAAATTTCACAATAAATGACTAAGGATGGTATATGGGATAAATAATATGATATTAAATGAAAAGAAATAATCTTAGGCCAAGACCGAGTTATAGATAATGATATAAAGGAAACATAGACTATGTTTCAGTTCAATACTTGGAAAAGAATATAAATTAAGGTTATCATAAGTTGTGATAAGAGATATGAACAAAGACATGGATATATTTCTATATAAGATAAAGTAAAATGAGAATGATTATTTTTCTTAATGTTATATTATGAACTTCAATATGGTAATATCGTTATTCATGTTTAGAACCTTTGTTTTTAGTAAAGAATTTGTATGTTCATAACATAGGTGAAGATATGGGGTTCTATAGGCAATGATATAGATAAAATAAATCCATGATGTGTCATAGGAGGTGAAAAAATGTATTAATAATGATTTTATTATAAAAAAACAATGACAACAATGAAAAACATGCAGTGATAAAGCCATGTATACTAAATCTAGTTTCCACACATGGTGACATAAGTTACCAAGGAGGTGATAAAGGAACAAAGAATTTTATAGAGGCATAATTCCACCCATGAAATATATATATACCATCAATAATTATATGAATATATAGATACTTGTGATTTTTTGGATAAATAACATTCATATAATATCTTTTATTAATTCCATTGATCAATTTATAACCAAGGGTCATCAAATGAATATTTGAAAAGGATATGAATCATACAAGGAATGCATGAGAAATATTTTTTTTAAAGGACATATGGGAAGTATAAATAAAATTGAATATCATAGTGTAGATAAAGGAGATGTATGATTTATGAATAAAAATAATATTTGATATAATAGAGTTTGATAAATCATCTCTATAACATGGGACATGTGGACTTCATGAATAAAGAGACAATGATTATTATAATATTTATTGAGATGGTTGGGGATATAAACAAAAAATCACCCAGTTCCAACATTGTGATCAAGGTTGATATGAAAAAAAATCCTATGATAATATTGAATGGATTTTCATCAACAAGGTTTTGAATATCATGGGTTTCTACAGATGGGTGGTTGATCTATTCTTCAGGGAATTTAGATCACCTTGGCTAGCTATCTCTTTCATGGGGAAGAAGTGTGGGTTCTTTAAATCTACCCATGGCCTTAGGAAGGGATACCCCTTATCCCCCAGTCTTTTCAGCTTGGTTTAATACACTCTTATAAGATATATGGATAGAATAATCCTCTGAAGAAACATCCAACCATATCATAGAATATCAAATACTAATGAAATTTCTCATATATTATTTTTAGATTCCATGATATTATTCTTGAATAACAATAGTGGAAACATCCACGACTTCAACAAAATCATGGAAACTTATTGCTGGTGGGGTAAATAGTCCATAAAATGGGATAAAATCAGAGTTTTCATTTCAAAATAGTGGTCATAAGGGTGGAGGAAGAAAATTGACGAGGGCATGGGTGGAGGTCCTTCCCCATGGATTACCATAGTTCTCCAGTTTCTCTAGGTAGGAATCATTTCAACCATTTTGATGGGATCATTGATAAAATCACTAATCGTATTACAAACTGGGAAAATATCTTTCTTTCATTTGGGGGATGCATCACTCTTTTAAACTATGACCTATCTTTTATTCCTATACACGTGTTGTTAGTGATCAATGTTCCAAATATAGTTTTTGATAAGCATTGAAAAAATTATGAATAGTTTCATATGGGATTTCCATTATAAGGGAAAATATCACTGTAATTTTTAGGAAAAGATGGCTAGAGGAGTGGGAGCTAGTGGTATTAATCTCAGGATTGTCACAGAGGAAATTTAGATCATAAAATAAAGACTAACATGGGATTTATTGGGGGATAGATCTCTATGGTCCAAGTTTATCACCAACAGATATGGAATCCACATTGTTAGAGTGGGTGGGGGGGGCACATCTCGGCTATGGCTCTCAGTAGATAGACATATCCCCATGCTACAGAGTCACTCAAATTGGATCTTCAACTGTGGACAAATTAACTTCTATAATGATAATTAGGATAGTTTGATGCTCGATTTTCTTGGTTATCCGACCTCAGACATCACCTTCTCCCAAGATTACAGGTTCAAACTGTTCATTCATGCTATTAAAAATAATCACCAACTAGATATTTTCAATAGTATCATCCTAAGTTCTGACCAAGATAAACTCATTTTTATGGGATCAATGTTGAGAGAATTCTCGATGAATGAATACCACTCGATGATTCAATTGAATGACATGAAGGTGGAGTGGAATGAGATCATTTGGTGTAATAACATTACCAATAAATTTAAATTCCTAGTGTGGCTTATTCCTAACCATGAAATTCCTATGGATGATCATGTTAGGAAAAACAGAATCTCTCTTTCTTCAAAGAGTTTGTGCTGTAGGAACCCCAAGGAGGAATCTTACGCTCATCTCTTCTTTGAGAGAGAATGGCCAGAGGCAATTTGGAATTCCCTAGGAGAGGTTATCAGGCTTGGATTTCGAGCCACCAATCAAGATATTTTTCTTCAAGAATGGTTTATGGAGGCTGAGAATAATGTGAATGAAAATAAGGTGAGGGTGCTACTCCCTGAAGTGGGTTTCTGGAGCATCTGGAGTGCGAGGAATCAAAGATTCCATGAAAGTACTCCTAGTTCTCAGTTGGGAATGGTGGTGAAATCTAAAAGTCTGGTGGAATATATGATCCATATTTTTAAATGGTGGTAAGGTTAACCATCACTAATAAGAATCATGGATGGAAATTCCATTTCTTATACTTTCCATAATCCTACCAAGTAGGGGATATGGGTGTGATGGAGGCCACCGAACAGTGGTTATAACCACAACGTGGATGGATATTGTATTATTAGTGTCATGAGGGGTGGGGGGAGGGGTGGTTCATGACCACTATGGATCATTTATTCTTTCTTTTAGCGATGGATTTGAATGGGGTGACTCCCTTGTGGTAGAGTCATATGGAGTGCTAAAGGGAATTGAGTTGTGTCATTTATACAACACGAAGTTGGATTTAGTGGAAACCGAATCAGCTGTGATTTTGGGATCTCTTCAAGATAATATTCAAATTCCATGGTCCATTACATATCTTATTCGAAAATGTAGAAGGATTCTTGATTAATGGATGACCATTTTTCATACTTGGCATGAGGGGAATAAAGTTGTGGATTTCCTTGCTTCTTGGGTGGCTAATGAGAGTTAGTTATTTTTCATTTTCCATGTTGGAATCACTTCCTCATGCATATGGTAGTCTCATTAGAGTGTATTCACTCGGTCTTCACTATTTTAGACCTACTTGAATTTGTTTTGTATCGGGACTTTCCTGTATTTGAATAAAAATTTAACATTGGTTTTTCTTCAGTCTTTTGGGGTCCAACTTTACTCCAGGTGTCCTTTTTGTCCTCATTATAGAGAAGATACTAACCATCTATTCTTATCTTGTGCTACAACCTATGCCCTTTGGAATTATATTTATGACATTTCTGACTGCATATGGTTACTCCTTGACTATCATCTCTCAATTAAAATGATGTGTGGAACTAGATTCCTCTCAACAGATCAAGAAACTATTTCTAGCTGATATTGCTGAACTCCTACATGTGATTTGGTATGATAGAAATTCTATTATTCACAAAAATTTCCCATTCAATATTAATGAAGATAGGATGAAAATTCTAATTTCCATTAGGGATGCTGCTTCAATCCATAAAGCTCATTGCGATAACACTGTTGGAGACTTTGAGATCGTTCTTCAACTTCAGATTGATGGGATATAAAAACAACCGCGACACACTTTTGAGGTGTTATGGAAAGACCCTATCCCGGTATGGATTAAAGTGAATGTGTATGGTGCTTCTAAAGGAAACTCGAGTCCCGCAGGTTTTGGTACTATCTTTAGTGACTACCTTGGTTAGTGTCATGGGTTCTTCTTTGGTAGCTGTGATACTGCATTGTCTTTGGAGGCAGAAATGATGGGTGTGATACATGCCGTTATATTTTCTCAGAAAAAGGGCTGGAACAATATTTGGATTGAAAGTGATTCAGCAACTATTTTCCATGCTATTTGGGAGGGTGTGGTGCATCTTTCCTGGCCACTGACCACACGTTGGATGAACTACCTTGCTTCGCTTATAGGGACTAACTTCATTGTTATACATGCCTTTCATGAAGTGAACATGGTTGCATATGGTCTTGATAACAAAGGAATAATCTAGGGAATAACTTGGAAGGATGAATTTCTGATTGAGCTTCTCCGTCTTTATGATAAATATTGTAATAAGACTCTTTATTTCAAACTCATGTAGTTTCCTCCCCCTTTTTTAATAAATTGTGTCTCGGTCTTTGACCGATGAACCACCTTAAAAAATAAGAAATATATAAGGAGATCATGAGAGAATCTAGGAGAGGATGTTATCATTATATAACCCATTATAAATTCAAGTGATGGTGATTGAACTACAAGATCATGGATCCATGGATTCTAAGGTATAGGAATAATATGGATAAATCTATAGGTATCCATGTGATAGAGTAATCATCATACATGATGATGATGATGAAAAGGAAAAATAGAACATGGTATAATCTTATAGTGAGTTTACTAGGATATGAGGTGGTGTTAATTTGTAAGAGATGAGGTTCAAAAATGAAAATCTCACTATAGTGGGTTTTGGTTGAGAGATGAAGAAGAAGGATAAAAATAATGAAATGAAGTGAAGTGAAGAATATTAAAAACTATGAAAACTTAGTGATACACACCAAGCGTTAAATAAGAAGAGAACAAGGAACATACATTGCATACATGAGATCCCTAACATGAAGGAAAGAATAGAGAGGATAAGAAGATCCAAAAAATAATATCCATAGTGTTATATTTGAGTACCACTGTATATGAGTGAGTGAAAAAGAAAAAGGTTAATCATTTCATATATGAGGAATACAAGTGAAGGATGAGAAAGTAAAGGAAGCATGCTGAGAAATAGAGGAGAAACATTCAAAGGGTGAATTATTTTTCATACTCATTATTATATATATATTTTGATAGTATATTGAGTCTATATTATAAGTAGAAGCGATCCATGCATTCCTCAGGTCATGATCCTCAGTAGGAATCCCTGAAATTTTTATGCAACACTGAGGCTTAGTGATCTATGGAAGAAGTATACAGATAAAAATCTTTATTTTGGTTGTGAATTACAATTTATATGAGGACTAAATGTTTTATATGGAAAACTAATGACCTCATTCATTACTCTTTAATCTCTAATGAAAAATCTTTGAGAACTCATCGATAACTCTTTCAAGTTTAACAATAAATCTTTGTAAACTCATCCACAAATATTTGAGTGATTATTAACAACTCTTTCAGATAAAATCCATAACTCTTATTATTTTGAAAAAAATTATGAAGATTTTTTTAGGGAAATATAGTTGTTTTTAATGGACTAAAATGAATATTTATTCAGTCAAAGAAGAATACATGGTAACCTTATAATATTTAACAAAGATGATTTTGGAAACATCATAAAAACTATATTTTTATTTAATTTATTCTTATCCATTTATGTTAAAATAAAAATATTTAAATATCCTAGAAATAATTTTTTATAAACGAGGCACCAATCAATGTAATTACTATAGACCATTCATCTAACCAAGAGAAGAGGAAAAATCCATTATTTTTAAATAAAAAAGGAGAATAAAATGAATAAAATATAATTCATTATTGTATCTCATATGGAATTAGTGAATCATTTTATTCTTATCATTTACATTTTTTTGGGGTCTTATTCTTTATAACATAAACCTATTACAGTGAGAACAGACCTACAAATAGGAAGTGATCCTTGGTATTGGTAGTGAACTAACCCAAAACCTTATACAATAGAAAAAATAATGAATACAATGTAGAATGAATACAAAAATAATTTATTGTGATTATATTGAGGATTAACTAAAATGACAATCTACAACTCATAAATATAACTTTACAATATTTCTCATAAAAACATAAAAAAATACATAGCATCTCACACCCCATAACTCAAAGAGCATGAATCTTTAGAGATTAGAGATATATTATAAATATTATAACATAATAGTATAAAAAATTATTTCAACATTCATAATTGTAATTATATAACCCATCATACCCTTTTCTCTTCATATGAACCCCTTGGGATATACATCAAAAGAAATGGGTAAACTAATAACCCAATAATGGGATAACCATAAAAAACACAACAAGAATAATAAACCTGAGATATAATGATATCATGGAGTATATCATGATTCCATGGACATAGAATAATTATAAAACATACCATGTAAACATGATATAGTAATGTGACATAAATATAAAACATAACATCATAAGAATAAGTTACGAATCTTGACCAAAATGTTATAACCTAGTGTGCTAGGTTGACTTCATATGCACCACATATAACATATCATGAATTATAATAATCCAATTAATTGGGGGGGGGGTGTTGTATAATTTTTGTATAACCTATAACATCATAATACATTACTACAGAATGGGCCTTTATCATTTCTCAAAAAATCCTTTATCAGTAATTTTAGAGTATTGACAATGCCCGCGTTGATAGATGATATAATCTTAGAATTGGGTTAGATCTTATAAAATAATACATAAAATATTGTAGTTTTCTATATAATATAACAATAAAATAAAATATCCAATCAAATATAAAAACCAACTCAAATTTATAAAAAAGATCACAATATTTTTAAACAATAAAAAATATATTTACATTATAATATTTCAGCATAGTTAATATGACAATTATGTTTATATAAAATAGTTACAAATAATGAAAACTATAACCAATATAAAAAAATTATAAAACATTGGAGATCTTGTCTAGGGATCAACTAGATCTGTAATAAATAAGCATGTTCCTATAATAAAAAATGTTTACTTTTTGAATAATTTTTGAAGAATTGAAAAATAATTATAATTTCAAGGTTATAGAATATATGATTAAATAAATTTATAGTCCATTTTATTTATAAGATAATATATATCATTAAAAAGGATAACATAATTCATAAAAAAATTATCACAAATAAATATAGAAAAATCATGATAAATACCAATTATATTTTTAAAAATTCATTTTGATTTATTTTAAACAGATCACAAACTAGATTGATGTGCAGTTTGTTTACAAATCAATAAAAAACCATTATCATAAATTTTGACAAAAATTTGAGTTATTTTGTTCAATTTTGATTATTTTATTTATATTTTTGAAACATAAAAGACGTGTAAATAACATTGGATCATTTTTTCATATCACACATCAAATTTACATATATTTTTTATAAGAAAAAAATTAGGTTATTACCATTTCCCTAAATATTTTTTTCAATATGATTTCATTTACTCAGTTATGATAATTTAAAACATATTTATAGAGGTAAAAATACTTTTAATATGAAAAAAATTTATTTCATTATACAAAAACCATGAGTTTGTTTAATGTGCTGTTTTTTACAGGTGAAAAATGTATCAATGATCTATGTTATAAATTTTAGTGAAAATAAAATGTGGTTTTCTTAGTCCTGATCATTTTATTAATTTTTATAGAGATCAAAATTTTTCTTTTAATCATTTCAATCACATTACACATTAAATTGATGTGTTCATTTTTCTAACACGTTAAAAATAAATCAAAGATAATTCTCCTAAAGTTTCATGATAATCAAAACATGTTTCATTAGTTATTATCATTATAAAAATGTTTTTATAACTATATAGAATTTTAATTTTATAAATATTTTTCACATAATTACATTCATATAATATGTTTGATTGATGTTAAGGTTTTTCCTATAGGCCACAAACGAATCAATGATCAATATATTTATTTTTTTGTGATAATCTAATATTTATTTCTTATATTTAATCATTTTTGAATAAATAAATATTTAAAACATCCTTAGAGGGTGGGGGGGTGGGGGGGTTAATTAGGGGTTTATTTTATTATTATATCTAAATGGTTATATTTACCATGTCGGAAAGAATGATATAAACATATCATAATCAATCAAAAATCCAAATCATCCAAGTACAAAAATTAAAGGCATGAGCATAATGATTTTACTTATTTCACAACTAATTGATACTTCAAGTGGCATAGACTAATAATAAATAAATTTAATAGAGGAATCACTACTAAATGTTGTGATTTAAAGTCATTCAAAAAGGCTCATTGATGATCCAAGGGTCAATCTCTCAACTTATCTCTCCGCACATTTATTTAAGGAAAAAGAACATGAAAAATATTGACACAAAGGTTGTTCATAATAAATATCCATAAGATAATCAGACATCGAATCAATTACAGTGCCTCCATTATGATTCAATATCCTCAACATTATATATTAAATGATGTTCTTTTATAACCATTTTTCTATAAATTCAAAAATAAGTAGTCAATATCTATCTTTGAACAATCATATCTTTAATTTTATTCAATCTTACTATAATATTGTGAATTTTATCTTTTAAAATTTTCATTATTTCTATGACACATTTCAACACTTTAATTTCCTTCAAAACCATGAATCATAGATAAATTAAAATTATAAAATTCTAAGTCAAACTTCCTGTATTTGAAATATATTTAATCCTACAAATTTATCTATAATTATCTTAATCATGGAATGATAGTCAATATTAAAACATAATTTTATTCCCCTAAAATTCATTACGATGTGATTGATATGATTATAAAACAAATCATATTTAGAATCAGATCTAAAAAATCTTGATTCAAATCCAACTTATAAATATCTACATGATCTTCCAAATACACAAATATCAAAACTTACTTGTGGTATGATTAATAAAATAATGGTAGAGTAACTAATTCTAAAGAAACCCTAAAATTATATGACTCTCTATTGTATCATGATACATACCTATTATCTTTAGACCATTTTTTCATTTAATCATGATAGGGCTATTCATGAAATGAAGTATAATTCTAGAGTAAAATTAAATTTTCATGGCCAGTGAATTATGTTGCAATGTCACAGATCAAAATACAACACTTGGTATTGAGATTTGATTTATCTATTATGTCATGATCAACCATGATGAGGGACAATTTCTTCTTTGTCACTGAAAAACTCTAAACTAGAAAATATTTGTCTACCATCATCTATACTTCACACCTGTCACATACCTCTTCAAACACCTACTCTATAGACTTGTTTGGAAAAAAACCACACCATTTTCAAACCTATAATATTAGGTTTCAACATTCTCCTCAATCCCTAACTTTGGATTCCATATTTTCCCCAATTGGGATTTTTTGAAATCCCAATAAAAATTAAAATTTCCTTATATTTTAACAATACTAGATAGAATTAGAACATCATAACCATCACTCTAAGTCTATATGAGTGATTTTCATTATATAAAAGAAGAGATCAATCAAAATTTATATACCTCAATGCTTATATCAAAACTTCATATCTTTACCTTCACTTGTTAAATAAACTCACCATTTATTCAATAACTCTTTGATTTTATTACCCATGGATTTTATCCCCCAATTTCTTATACCAATAATCCCCCCTTAAGGATAGACTCCCACCTTGATATGAGAATTATGACATAAATCCACTTGTTGATGTAATAAATATTTGATATCACATGATCTAGTATAATCCAAATCCAATCTCACTAATTTTTCCCCTTTGAAACTAAACTCAAAGGGTAAATCCATTCTAATAATTAAACAAGAAAGTAAGACAACAAACACAAATGAGTACATGGTATTTCAAAACATCCTCAAGATGAGTGAGATCACTGAACATTGATATTCAACTGATGATTTTCAAATTTTTTTGTATCATTGGTTTTGAAAAGATATAATCCAAAAGTGGATTTATTATAAAGTGAACCACCTTTATGATTATTTGATACACTATCCCATTAATTAAATGATGCTATATTTTTGTGTGCTTCATATGAGAGTGTTGTACTATATTCTTTGTTAACTCAGTTACACTATTATTTTCACAATAAAGAAATATATTTTTCTTAATTTTTACTAAGATATTCACTTTATTTATTCTTTCTAATACATCCAATTAATTTTATTATAATAAATAATGTACCTCTACTTGTGGATTTTATTTCCAAAATATATCTAGTTCAGTATACATCTGAATATACCAATAAATCTCAATATTACTCTATATTAAACACTAATAAATAATCCACAGTACCTTAAATGTTCCTTATAGTTATTTTCAAAATTATAATATTTAATCCATTAGATTTATTTGAAACCAATCTTATAAGAAAATTTATATTGATTAAATTATATGAAATATTGTGAATGTTTCTTTTATATTTATTCCTTTAATATGATAACATACTTTAAAAAAACATTTCTTTGTTTTGGACCACCTTTATATTCACATCATATTTATTTTTGAACACCCATTTAGTTTGAAAAATGGATTTGTTATCTATGGGTCATATCTCTCTAAAGTTAGGGTTTTCTCATCTTCTTCATTATGTGGTATTCCATTCATTCCCTACTCTTCCTATATATATTTTTTCATCTTCAACATTAATTTTTGATATGGCCATTTATTTATTTGTATTTTTATTTCTATTCTATATTTGACCCATCTCTCCCTCTTTCATTATCAGGGTTCCATTTTCCCATTTTCTATAGTATTTTCTTTTATTGGTGATTATTATCTTGCAGTTGTTCCTCTAAAGATTTATGATTCCATGTGTGGTTACTAGATCATATTTGAGGTACCAAATCATCTTATTCTAATTTTTATTCTATAAGGACTACCATATTGGTTTGGGCCCCAACCTTTCCTAGAATCACTGAACTTCCTCTCAATTTCTTGGAGATTATATCTTTTCTAGAGCCTAACTATTTATTTGGATATTTTAAGTCTCATTCAAGTCTTGAAAAATACTTACTTTAGTCCTCCTTAAATTGGTGGTGATTGGTTCTTAGGTTGTCTTGGTATGTATTATCCTAGGCACAATGATGCTTGTAGTGGTGTGGGTCTATCTAAGGAAATGTTTTGATGGAAAATCTTGTGGGTATAATTCTTCATTGGATTAATATCCTCTTTTAGTGGGTTTGATGGTTTATTCTCTAGTTTTCCAGTTATTTTTTGGTTTCCCCTTTCTAGTCTCATACACATGTTGTCCTATCAATGATGGGTTATACTACTCTAGGGTCTCTTGTTTCTTTCATGCGATTATATTTATCTTATTTTTTGATCAAACTTTAAGGTTTAAGGTAGGAAAGGTTTCTTGTATTTTTACTATTATGAAGGTGGTTTATTGATAATTAGGTGTAATACTCTATTGTATATGACACTATAAAAAAAATTCCATTGTGTTTGGGGTATGTGGGAATATCTTTATCATCCAGTGTTTGTGTTATCGGTATTTTAGTTTCATATTTTTGTGGTAGATGCGATGTTTTTGGTGTTCTTATTGAGGTTATTCAGTGGGTGTCTTTTTTAGTAGTGATAAATTTGAGGTCTCAGTTACCATAAGGGTTTTTACTATTTAGTTCATTTTTCCTTAGATATTTCTTCTCCTATGATACTTCCTTATATGCTATAGATTATTCATTAAAGAATTGTGAATTTTTTTATGGTTTCATTCATCAATAAAGATGGATTTTTAGGTGATGGTGGTAAAGAAAACTTATTTGGAGGATATTTACTAGTGGACATTGGTGTATAATGATTAAAGATAGAGTTTACCCCATCTTTATCATGATAGTAGTGGTTTTTATACTATGCTAATTGATCAGGTTTGATGTCCTTGGTTTGAATGATGGCGGCCATCATCACTTTAAATGTGAATGAAATAATTGATGAACATGGTTTCCTGTATTTTAATGTTTGGGGATGTGGTATAAGAGGTGGTACTAATCTATAAGAAGAATTTGGTGGACATTGGTCATGTTAGGTAAGGATTTTGATCATGATGTAATGTTGGGATCAAGGTGAGCTATGGCCAACTTCCCAACCCACCTAACCTACCATAACTACCCTATGATTTCTACCCTTTTGGAATTAATTTTTTGTGTCCATGTATGGATTTGTATTTGGATTTTTAAATATTGGTTTTGTTACATGGTGTTTGGACTATCGAAACTGTTCAGGTTCCAACTTAATCCTTATAACTGGGTTTTTAAGAAAATAAAAAATTGGAATAGAGATTAAAAACAACCATTTTTTTTTAATAATTTTGTGATCATTAAACCTATTTATAACATCCCATGTATGATTTTTATCAGTTTTACCTAGCTCCTCATTCATCGCCTTGACCCATGTTTCATCCTTCTCCATTTCTTCAAATTTTACTAGTTCCACCCGAGATAATAGAGTAGTGTTCTTTACACTCCTCATCCTATAAGTTTGATTTGAGGTATATTTTTCCCCAATAATATTTAAATAATAAATTTCAGCCCTTAATTTATTTTATTCAATTATTTAAAATATTTATCAATTACTTATTCCTATGATTTATCCTTAGAATCCTCATTATGTGTTGGATATTGAAAAACTCTTGAATTTATATCAATTTCATCTTCTTCATCATAAATTCCTATAAAATGTGAATTTCAAGATTTATTTATCAATTTTTCTTCAATCAATTTAAAATTTTTTCTTTCTAAAATTCTATTCAACCTCTTTTTGAAGCATTCATATTCTTTACTTTTGGTCGAGTATCCTAATAATACTCGTTTATCAGCCTCATCACCATATTTGGATTTTTTTCCTTCATTATTCTAGATATATCATTTACTTCCAAACACCATAAAATTTCTAAGTGTTATATTACTTTAATGCTACATCTCATAAGGTTTATTGTCATATCCATGACTTAAACAAGACCAATGTTTTATATAAATATCCACTTGAACCATTTTCTATTAATAATGTCATGAAATTAAAATTTCAATAAGCGAATTATTTTCTATATTTTTCACTATCCAATTATAAATTTTAACAAGTACATTTTATTAGGGATTACTTATTGATGAAACAACATATTCGATTCTATATTTCTATAAGTAATTTTAAACTTAAATAGAAGTATACTCTATTCCATTTTCCAATGAAAGTTTTCTGACTGGCCTTAAAATTTTAATTTTCTTCCCTCCTCAAAAACTTATTGATGTATTCTATCATATTCTATTTTGATTTTCATAAAAATGGTGCAACTCGTCCCACTATAATAATCAAAGAATATGATTTAATACCTTTCACCTCATGTTCCATGATGTGTCATTGGTCTGCATAGATCAGTTTGAACCCAATTAATAAAATTTAAATATTTATTCTTATTTTAACTATAAGAGTTTATCACTATATCCACTCTCATATAATAATCATAATTCTTCTCCTAGTTACACTCTAGATTAGTTATGTATATCACTACATTAATCTTTGATATATTCTATATACTTTTATAATGTATATACCTAAGCCTTTGATGTCAAAATATATTATCCTATTTCCCCATTATTATACAAGTGTTCTCCTTTATGTCCACTTAATACATGTTTCTATTTATTATTCATCCTTTAATTAGACAATTTATGCCTTTTCTTTTGATAATAAAACCTTTTTGATTAAATGTAACTTCAATTCATAGTCACATAATTTACTTACACTCCAAAGATTATGCCAAATTCCATACATATAAATCACTTATGTGATTATAAATTCATCTAAAAAAACCTTGTATTTACACTTCCTTTTATTTTCAACGGTCCATCATTTCCAAAATAAATATTTCCATCAACACAACCTTTCACATTCTTTAAAAAGTTCATGTTTCTCATAATGTGGTATGAACACCCACTATCAAGAATTCATATTCCAATGTTATTTTTTACCTTTAGAGATATATTAGCTAGGATATACCTCCCATTATTCTCTATTTCCATCCATGAGACTCCCAGTTGAGTTGATATATAAGATGGTCACTCTTTATTTACTTCAGTGTGATTAGTAACAAAATATTGTTCCTCTTTCAAAGGGGAAAATTTATTTCCCAATGGAAAAATGTTCATTGCTCTAACATAAATCCTATTTAGCCTCACATTTAATCTATTTTTATTTTTTATTTACCTAAAATCATAAAATTTACAACCAAATCTAGTTTAATAGAAATAATATCTATAAAAATAATTTCTTCTTTATAGTGAAGGATATGTTCACATTCTCTTTTTTTTGACCTATAGCTGTTTATACTTTCAAGTAACAATTTTACATAGATAAATATAAAATTGACACTTAATTAAGGTTAATATATTTTCACCACTATTTCATATATCCACATCCTTTGAGTATCTTCTTGGTTTTTAGTAAGGAATTAATAGTTAAGAGTTATATCTAACCTTTTACTTTCCTTTCAACTTTTCACTTGTTGTACCAATTTTTGATGATTCTCATTATAATCCAGTTATATTTTTACCCATGTTTTTGGGTATTTGAACATTCAACACAATTTATACACTTCTAATTCCTCATTTGGATATTTATTTCAGTTCTTAATTTTAAAATTTTATAAAATTTTTCCTCTTATTTGAGATATTTATTTTGGATTTAGCTTCAAAATTCTTCCTCAATGTCACCAATTCTTCTTAAATAGTTTTTAATATTCTTTGATATCTCTTTGATACAAACATTAATGTAATAAAGTAACTTACATTTCACTTTATTTTTTATCTTTGAATCCATAATTTCTCCAATATTTTCATGAGAATATCCCTGATCTTACAAAACCTTATCTAACCAAGTGATTTTAGATTTGAGCTGGATAATTTAATCTAAAGACTCATTTAACTATCCACTAATTTTTATGTTCTTATCTTTTTATATGTAAAGTTTCTCAATTTTTTTAGGTTAACTTTAATATCAAAAATTCTTTCTAGTTGATTTCTTCTCTATTTTTTAGTTTGAAATTTCTTTACCACTCCCATCATTATATATTTTGAGTCTAATTTAAACTCAGTTTAACTTAAGTTGATATTATGTTTCTCCAAATAATTGAATGATAAATACTTTTATGAGTAACTTAATATACCTTTCATATTCAAATAAATCTCATATAAAACCATGTTTCTATGAAAATTATCATGTTAAATATATAATTTATTTCTCTCCTAAAATGGTGAAAAAATTGTATTATAAAAAGGTTTAAATATCCTAATGATTTTCTAAATAATATCCAACTCCTTTATCTCAGCACCAAATCTATGAACGGATTTAACAACCTCAATGATTCATTTAAAGAAACCATTTAAATTATAATTATAATTAATCTTCAAATTTTCAAACCTGTTATGTAGATTTTGAATCTTTTGATTCATTTACTTTACTGTCACCTCCATAAATATTATTAAATTTATCCTAATTTTATTTTTGAATGCGAAACTCATAACCTTCATAAGAACCAATTTAAAAATTATTTGTATAATTAATTTTGTTCATTTTATTGAATTTTAAGTAATATCTTATCTATTTAAGTCAATAAAAACTCTATAGGATCACTAATTTTAATTCCATTTATAATAATGGAAAAAACATCAAGCCCTAGAGATCATATATGATATCTCATTCATTTTTTCAATATTAAGTAATTACATGCCTGAAATAATAAAAATATTTTTTTTTCATTCATATCATTTTCTATATCCAACCTTTTGTCAAGATAGATCAATCAAGATTAACCTTAGGGTTTTGATACCACTTTTTTCAACCACAATATTCGAAACACACCCTTGGGGGGGGGGGGGGTGAATGAGGGGGTGAATCTCCCCTGATATTAAAATGGCTATTTTTCCCATATTATAATGAATTATATGAACATATCATAATAAAAAACACATCAAAATACTCTAAGTATGAAGAGTAAATACATGAGTACATTGATTTTACTTAGTTTACCACTAAGGGATACTCCAAGGAGTGAATAAACTGATGATAAATCGATGTAATATGGGAATAACTACTTGATTTAGTTATAAGAAGAGTTTAGAAAACCATCACTACTAATACAAGGGACACTCCCTCAACTTATCTCTCTACAAAATACTCCAAGGCAAGGAAAAAGACACAAAGGTATCTTAAAATGAATATCTATAGGATAATCACACACCAAATCAGTAAGGGTGTCTCTATTGTGAATTAATCTCATAAAAAATAGATCATTAACGATGTTTTTTCCATACACACTATTCTCAAAATTCAAGAATAAAAAATTACTCTCCATTATTAAATAACTACATCTTCAATAATCTCTAATCTTCCTTTAATATCAATAAATTGATATTTACAAATTATTCCTCTTTAAATGCATTATTTAAACACTTATTATCCTTAAAAATTACCCATTATAAACTAATTAAAATCACTTAATTCCAATTCAACCTTCTCATATTTAAAAAATATTTAATGCTCTATAATTATCTGTAATTCTGAAAATAATAGCATGGAAGTCTATATTGTAGTGTAATAATCTTCTATTAAAATGTATTCTAGTGTGATATGTATGATTACTATAAGGCCCCAGCCTTAAACCTTACTTAATCTTGAGTTATTACAAGATTACACATTGAGGATCTTTTCAGGTTTAGAGTTTTAGAGAATTAGATCATAAAACATACATTACATTCCACATTTAAACAAAGTGGTTACATAAAGATAGTATTCATTTTTTCCCATCAAAGGAACATATTTAAAATAAAACTTGGATTATTTCTTGTCACTTCCTTGACACTATCATCATATCATGTACCTTTCGCTTGACCTGTGAAAAACATTTCAAAAAAGACTTGGGATGAGCATAAAAAACTCAGTATGGGTTATATAAAAAAAATATGGAAAGGAAAAATGAGTTTATATATACATAAGAATGAAATCATACTTTACCCTTAAAACATAATCACTTTAACATACCTCATAAAATCATGAATAAATCATAGAAATCATAAGACATAAAGGTAACTTGAGGCATTCATAACATTCTTACGTAGGGAGTAACCCTCTTTGTTACGTTTGGAATACCCATCACAGTATATTCCCTAAATCTATTTGGAGAAACCTTAACGTTTCACTCCTTCGCGTTACCCAATGCATTGGAGAGCTATATCGGGCTCACTCGCCCTTAGTTTATCACAGAACCACCCGTCTTCATAATAATTCCCAAGAACCATAACATAATCGTATCACATAAAACATACATAAAGGAAGCATAACATTTCCACATTTCAATAACAAGATATAAAACATAGTGATATAATAAAAACATTATCAAAACTATTTTAAATACCAAAATAAAAGAAAAGTAAAACATGGAATTTATTTTTCATTTAAAAAAAGTATGGATTGTAGAGGAATCTGAAACTCAAATAATGGTCACGGCGGCAGAGAAGTTATTGTCGCCGCATAAGTATGACAAAAAAACATTCCCTTTTGTCATTTAGTAAATGCTTCATACAAAAAAGATTCATTTTGAATAAACGTAAAAGTCAAAGGGGTTTATACACCGTATAAAAGAAGGTTGAGTATAAAACAAAATATGCCTTAATGAAAGGAGATTGAGACGAAGTCCCATACCTCAGGTCCGACTTGACTCGGTCGTTCTTTAATCTCCTGAATAATAAACTTGAGTTAATTTCTAATTGTTTAAGAACCTTTTTCAAGTTCATTATTCCTTTTATATCACTTATTGCCATGTCATGAACACTATGTAATTATTTAAGTTAATAACGGTCGTTTTAACAATCATTGGTACTTGAGTAAAAAATAAGCCCTTTATAATTACAAGTTGTTCATGTATCCATTATATCCAGAATGGTATTCATGATGTATATATCATATATTTCATATATATCCAGTACATGCATGCATTTATAATATTACATAATCATTTAGAGGTAAGAAATGAAATGCACCGTTCATGGAGACGGTAAGCCGTACGTACGCATGAACGCTACTTTCATTTCTATTTCATATTTTATAGAATGGAATCATAATTATATAAAGGTATATTATAATTCCAGTGTAATATCATATATAATATCATAACTCAATCCTTTATACGTCCCACATATGGTATTTAACGAATCAAATCACTTTGAGGGGGCGGTAGTCCGCACTTCCTTAAATGAAGATATCACGTTTACCCATAATGGGAACCATAAAGGTATGCCCAAAATGAAAAATACGGAAGCTTAAGGAAAACATAAACATATTATATATCATATATAAATATAGTGTCATATTAATGGCCACCTTTGAAGGTGTTAAAAGAATGTTGAACAATCATCGTTTCGGGAGGCAGAAATTCACCATCCACGGAAACAGTATGTTCTTTAACCATTAGATGTAGGTGTGTGTAATTGTAGCTCAAATAATTCTTATAACAACATCCTAGTATATTGAATATATTGTAGTTGTTACAAAAGAAATGAATAAAAATATTTTAGGGGGTTGGAGAAGCAAAATAAAACAAAAGGACTCAAGTGAAGACATTACCTTAAAATCAGGTAACTCCCTTTGGTTTGAGCTCAAAGGCTTCCTTGAGAAGACTTCTGCCCAAAGTTAGGCTTCAAGGAGTAAGATAGGGAAGTGGAGAGACAAAATGGGTAGGTTTTGACCAAGCCAAAGGCTTTGGAAGTGTGGGTAAGGAGGTAGAGGTGGGGGCCTTTTATAAGAGGAGAGGAGGGGCACTCTTGGAAAGTAAAGAAATGTTACTTTATTTTCAAATGGGTTTCGGATTTTAAAGGTCCCATATTGATATAATTCTAGGATAAGGTGATAAGGGTTATAAATATACCCACCCAATAGGTTTTGGACCTGTGTAGGTCTTAAATTTTATATTATCTTTCCATTTTATTTAAATCGTCAAATAATGAGGTCATCACTGCATCATTATGATGTCATAAATAATTTAATTTATTTAATGTCTAAAAATTATAAAAAAAATACTATGATGTAGAAAATCTTTTTATATTTCTAATGACTATTTATAGTCCAAAATATCATTTATGTAGACAAAATTAAAAATATTTTACTTAGGTGATACATTCTTTGTTACATTTAACATTCTTTAAAAAATAAAAAGATAAAAAGTCACTTTCTCACAAAAGTGATTTCATGGGGCCCCCAAGTTTGGCACAAGGAATCCCATGGTCGGCCATGAGACAAAAAGTATCCTTAGGACACAGTTTGGTGTCATTTTTTATTATTATGATATTAATTTATTATCCTTAACTACCCGATTACTCATTAATCAAGATAATTAAAGATAATTACCGTCGTTACTATTCATAATGTCCAAAAACAAAAGAGTATTAATTACATAATTTGGACCTTCTGATTCCAAATATGTATTCCATTTTAACAAATTCCAAACACATAAATTGCAATAATTGATTTAAAAATAATTCCCATTGTCAAAACAAACAGCGAGTTTTTTTGAAACAATATCTATGAAAAGTTTGGCATTAGTTTATGACCAATTTCAAAGTGAAATTAATCCTAATGACCACCATTGGATTAAATGGTAAAAATATATTCAGATTACACTTTAAGACCAATTAAAAATATAATCTAACCATATAATTAAATTAAATGAAAAAGCAGTTTTGATGTAAAATGCAGTATTTTCACTATTCATTAAAAAATGAACATTGTTAGAAAAATACCAAAAATTTATCCAATGTAAATTTAAATGTCCCAATCATAATGAATATGTTTATTTTGACAAATATAGATTATAAAATTGTCAAAAGTTTTATTTAAAAAGGGTTTGCCATCAAAAGGCAGTAAACTGATCTTTTAAGAATATTATTGTATTCCATGCTTAAGATTGGATTTATTTTAATTTTAAGCCTCTAAAACACTATCTAATTCATTAATAGACATAGATAAAAATATCTATTATTCATTACTTACTTGGGATGTTACATCCTTCCCCCCTTTAGAAAATTGCATCCCCACAATTTATTTACTTATCAAATAAATGGGGGTACTTATCCCTCATTGCATTTTCAGATTCCCATGTTGCCTCTTCCATCATGTGGTTTTTCCACAAAACCTTTACCTGATTAATAACCTCATTCCGTAACACTTGCTCCATGTGGTCAAGAATCTGGACCGGTTGTTCCTCATAAGATAGGTTCTCTTCCATCTGAACTACCTCTAGACTCAAAACATGAGATGGATCTGGCATATACTTTCTCAGCATCGAAACATGAAAAACATTGTGTACCTGAGATAAACTCAGAGGTAAAGCCACTCGGTAATCAACTGATCCAACTCTCTCCAGAATTTCATATGGTCCAATGAACCTTGGACTCAGCTTTCCTTTGTTACCAAATCGCATCACACTTTTCCATGGTGATACTTTGAGAAAAACATGATCACCTACCTCAAAAGAGAGATCCTTCCTCCTGTTGTCCGCATAACTCTTCTGCCTACTCTAAGCTGTTCTCATGTGTTTCTGTATCAGCTGGACTTTTTCTGCCAACTCTTCTACCAATTCTGGTCCCATCAACTTCGTTTCACCCACTTCATCCCAGAAAGCTGGAGTTCGACACCGCTTCCCATATAATGCCTGAAATGGTGCCATCTGTATACTAGAATGAAAACTGTTATTATATAAAAATTCAACCAAAGAAAGATGTTGGTCCCAACTTCCCTGATAATCCTTCGAACAAGATCGTAGCATATCCTCCAAGGTCTGAATTGTTCGTTCCGACTGCCCATCTGATTGAGGATGAAAAGCTGTACTAAAATTTAATTCAGTACCCAACGACTTCTGAAGGCCTTTCCAAAAGTTAGAAGTGATCCTGGGATCACGGTCAGATACAATGGAGAGAGGAACTCCATGTAACATGACTATCTCTTTAAGATACAAACGGGAAAGTTGATCTAGGGAAAACGTATCTCGTATAGCAAGGAAATGAGCAGATTTGGTCAAGCGATCAACAATAACACAGATTGCATTATTACCTCGAGATGTCTTCGGTAATCCCACAACAAAGTCCATGGATATATTCTCCCATTTACACTCTGGCACTGGTAAAGGATGAAGCATCCCTTACGGTAACTTCCGCTCTGCTTTAACCTGCTGACAAGTCAAACACTTCACAGTAAAATCAGCAATATCTCTTTTCATTCCATCCCACCAGTAATACTCCCGAAGATCTCTATACATCTTAGTACTGCCTGGATGAACTGAAAATGGAGAACTATGAGCTTCACATAACAACTCTCTCTTCAACTGTGAATCACAGGGCACACACAATCTCTTCAAAAATATCAAAACTCAATCATTATCAATGTTGAATTCAGAAAAATTACCCTTCTAAACCAGCTCTACATTTTTCTGCAACTCACTGTCTTACTTCAGTGCTTGCTTGATTCTGTCTGATAGAGATGATCTCACTGATACCTGAAAAAAAACAGAAGAACATCCTGCACCAACAACTTCTATGACAAAGTTCATCAAATCCTTAACCAAAGGATCACGTTCCAAACACAACATTGCTAATGAAGCATTACTTTTTCAACTCAAAGCATCAGCCACTTTATTTTCTTTTCCTGGATGGTAATGAATTGTTCAATCATAATCCTTGATTAATTCTAGCCATCTCCTTTTTCTCATGTTCAATTATTTCTGAGTGAATATATACTTTAAACTTTTGTGATCGGTATATATTTCACACTTTACTCCATACAAATGATGCCTCCAAATTTTTAAAGCAAAAACAACAGAAGCTAATTCCAAATCACGTGTAGGGTAATTTACCTCATGAGTTTTCAACTGACGTGAAGCATAAGAAATTACCTGATCATTCTGCATTTGGACACAACCAAGTCCTTTCAATGAAGCATCACTGTATATAAAAAACTCACCATTCCTGGAAGGTAGTGCCAAAACTGGAGCATTCACCAATCTTCTTTTCAATTCCTGAAAACAATAATCACATTCTTTTGTCCAGATAAACTTAACACCCTTCCGAGTTAGATTAGTCATTGGACGAGATAACCGTGAAAAATTTCTAACAAACCTTCGGTAATAGCCTGCCAAACCAAGGAAACTACGAATATCTGTTACATTTTTAGGTCTTGGACATTCTTTAACAACCTTTGTTTTTGCAGGATCAACGGTTATCCCATCTTTAGAAACAATTTGACCAAGGAAAGAAATTTGTTGCAACCAAAACTCGCACTTGCTGAATTTTCCATACAGTTTCTTTTCTTTTAAGGTTTGCAAGATAAACCTTAAATGTCTTTCATGCTCCTCTTTACTTTTAGAAAACACCAAAATATCATCAATGAAAACCACCACCAACTTATCCAAGAACTCATGGAAAATTATATTCATTAAGTCCATGAATACAGTAGGTGCATTGGTTAGACCAAAAGGCATTAATAAAAATTCATAATGGCCATATCTTGTACGAAACGCAGTCTTCGGAACATCTGCTTCCTTTACCTTCAGCTGATGGTACCCCGATCTCAGGTCAATCTTTGAAAAAAACTGAGCTCCCTGGAGCTGATCAAACAAATCATCGATATGAGGCAAAGGATATTTGTTCTTAACAATGATATTATTCAAGGCCCTATAATCAATGCAAAGTCTCATTGAGAAATCTTTCTTTTTAACAAACAAGATAGGAGCACCCCATGGTGATGTGCTAGGTCGAATGAAACCTTTATCTAATAACTCCTGCAATTGTTTCTTTAACTCTAAAAGTTCAACTTGAGCCATTCGATAAGGGGGTTTTGAAATTGGATTAGCATCAGGAACTAAGTCAACAGTAAATTCAACTTCCCAATCTGGTATTATTCCAGGCAACTCATCAGAAAAAACATTAGGATACTCATTTACCACTGGAACATCATTAATCTGAATAGTTCCCTTGTTTTTAACAATATGTGAAAGGTAACATTCATTTCCATATTTTACAAGTTTCTCGGTCTCTTGATATGTTATCAACATTAAGGGTTTATTCTTGTACACAAACTGAAAGTCTTTCTGAAAAGAAACTTCTTTAGCTCTACAATAAATCTTATCATGGTAAATAGAGAGCCAATCCATACCTAGGATAACATCAAACTCTACTAGAGGTAGAACAATAATGTTTGCAAGTAGGTTATTTCCATAGATAAGGATAGGAAGATTCTTATAAATTCTTTTTGCCTCAACATTTACCCCAGGTGTTTTTACCACAAGTTCAGGAGTCATTTCTTGAGATGGTATTCCCATTTTACTAGAAAAGGTTTCAGAGATAAAAGAATGTGTAGACCCCGAATCAAACAACACACTGGCATAATCTGAAAAAACAAACAAAGTACCTGATATAACTTCATTTGATGGCCCGACATCTGCTGAAGTAGTTGCAAAGGATTTCACCACCCCTTTCTACATGTAGTCTAACTACTTCCCATCACTCAAGCTCTTTGTCGGACACTCGTTTTCATAGTGACCCATCTCATTGCACTTAAAACATTTCACTAACTGTAAATAAAATTTGGTCTTACCTTCACCTTGATCTTTTTCATTGCAATCACGAGCCTTATGTCCCATCTTACCACATCGGTAGCACTTTCCAGAATTCAGAAGACATTCCCCAGCAAGCCTTTTGCCACATTTATCACAAACTGGAAACTTAGTTTCTTACCATCGGACTTTTTTGAAGAATTATTACCTTTCTCTTGCCACCTCGGTCTCTTATTCTGTTGGTTGTTATAGAACACTTAATCATCGGAAAACTCCATTTCCACCTTCTCAGCACATCGGACAAGCTTTTCATAACTTTTAAACTCATGAGAAGCTAATGCCCTTCGATATTTTGGCTTTAATCCTGAGTAAAAATGATTGATTTTACTATCAAGGTCTCAGATAAAATTTGGAGCATACCTTGCCAATCGAGTGAACCTTTCTTCATAGGAAGCCACTGAGTCTTCCTCTTCCCTCAACTCCAAGAATTGATTTTCCATCCTAAGTCGAACAGCCTTAGTAAAATACTTCTCAAGAAACATACCTTTGAATTCATCCCAGTCAAGAGCATCAATCTCATCGGCATCCATGATATTTTTAACCATAGACCACCACTGATCTGCCTCACCCTCTAAACGGTAAATAGCAAGACTAACCTTTTGATTTTCTGAACACCCCATGACATCGAAAATCTTCTCCAGTGATTTAATCCACCCTTCAGCTAACATAGGGTTAGATGATCCTCTGAATGATGGGGGATGTTGCCTCATGAAATGTTCCACCACTGACATGTTCCTCTACGGTTGATCTGGCTGATCTCGTGCATGGATACCACCACCATTTATCGCTTGAGTCAACTGCGCCATTACTGCAACAAACTGTTCAGTTCCAATTCTGACCATCTCGGGATGCTGATTCGGAAGGTTATTTCCTTCTGTATGCCTTCCTAGCACTGCTTCCCTATTTCCTCTGTGGAAAACCATTCTGAACAAACATTTCTTAGATGAAGCAACATGGTAATCTTCAAATGTTATATCATTTCAAAAAAAAAATATTTTTGGATAATCATTTAATATAATTATAACTCCTAATGTTATCTAAACCGACCTATGATACCAACTATAAGGCCCCAACCTTAAACCTTACTTAATCTTGAGTTATTACAAGATCACACATTTAGGATCTTTTCAGGTTTAGAGTTTTAGAGAATTAGATCATAAAACTTGCATTACATTCCACATTTAAACAAAGTGGTTACATAAAGATAATATTTATTTTTTCCCATCAATGGAACATATTTAAAATAAAACATGGATTATTTCTTGTCACTTCCTTGACACTATCATCATATCATGTACCTTTCCCTTAACCGGTGAAAAACATTTCAAAAAAGACTTGGGATGATCATAAAAAGCTCAGTATGGGTTATATAAAAAAAATATGGAAAGGAAACATGAGTTCATATATACATAAGAATGAAATCATAATTTACCCATAAAACATAAGCACTTTAACAAACCTCATCAAATCATGAATAAATCATAGAAATCATAAGACATAAAGGTAACTTGAGGCATTCATAACATTCTTACGTAGGGAGTAACCCTCTTGGTTACATTTGGAATACCCATCACAGTATATTCCCTAAATCTCTTCGGAGAAACCTTAACGTTTCACTCCTTCGCGTTACCCAATGCATTGGAGAGCTATATCGGGCTCACTCGCCCTTAGTTTATCATGGAACCACCCGTCTTCATAATAATGCCCAAGAACCATAACATAATCGTATCACATAAAACATACATAAAGGAAGCATAACATTTCCACATTTCAATCACAAGATATCAAACACAGTGATATAATAAAAACATTATCAAAAACATTTTAAATACCAAAATAAAAGAAAAGTAAAACATGGAATTTATTTTTCATTTAAAAAAATTATGGCTTGTAGAGGAATCCAAAACTCAAATAACGGCCACGACGGCGAAGAAGTCATTGTCGCCGCATACGTATGACAAAAAAACATTACCTTTTGTCGTTTAGTAAATTATTCATATAAAAAATATTCCTTTTGAATAAACGTAAAAGTAAAAGGGGTTTATACACTGTATAAAAGAAGGTTGAGTATAAAACAAAATATGCCTCAATGAAAGGAGATTGAGACGAAGTCCCATACCTGGGGTCCGACTTGACTCGGTCGTTCTTTAATCTCCTGAATAATAAACTTGAGTTAATTTATACTTGTTTAAGAACCTTTTTCAAGTTCATTATTCCTTTTATATCACTTATTTCCATGTCATGAACACTATGTAATTATTTAAGTTAATAACGGTCGTTTTAACGATCATTGGTACTTGAGTAAAAAATAAGCCCTTTATAATTACAAGTTGTTCATGTATCCATTATATCCAGAATGGTATTCATGATGTAGATATCATATATGTCATATATATCCAGTACATTCATGCATTTATAATATTACATAATCATTTAGAGGTAAGAAATGAAATGCACCGTTCATGGAGATGGTAAGCCGTACGTACGCATGAACGCTACTTTCATTTCTATTTCGTATTTTATAGAATGGAATAATAATGATATAATGGTATATTATAATTCCAGTGTAGTATAATATATAATATCATAACTCCATCCTTTATACGTCCCACATATGGTATTTAACGAATCAAATCACTTTGAGGGGGCGGTAGTCCGCACTTCCTTAAATGAAGATATCACGTTTACCCATAATGGGAACCATAAAGGTATGCCCAAAATGAAAAATACAGAAGCTTAAGGAAAAAATAAACATATTATATATCATATATAAATATAGCGTCATCTTAATGGCCACCTTTGAAGGTGTTAAAATAATGTTGAACAATCATCGTTTCGGGAGGAAGAAATTCACCATCCACGGAAATAGTATGTTCTTTAACCATTAGATGTAGGTGTGTGTAAATGTAGCTCGAATCCTTATTATAACAACATCCTAGTATATTTAAGATACTGTAGTTGTTACAAAAGAAATGAATAAAAAGAGTTTAGGGTGTTGGAGAAGCAAAATAAAACAAAAGGACTCAAGTGAAGACATTACCTTAAAATCGGGTAACTCCCTTTGGTTTGAGCTCAAAGGCTTCCTTGGGAAGACTTCTGCCCAAAGTGAGGCTTCATGGAGTAAGAGATGTAAGTGGAGAGACAAAATGGGCAGGGGTTGGCCGAGCCAAAGGCTTTGGAAGTGTGGGTAAGGAGGTAGAGGTGGGGGCCTTTTATAAGAGGAGAGGAGGGGCACTCTTGGAAAGTAAAGAAATGTTACTTTATTTTCAAATGGGTTTCAGATTTTAAAGGTCCCACATTGATATAATTCGAGGATAAGGTGATAAGGGTTCTAAATATACCCACCTAATAGGTTTTGGACATGTGTAGGTCTTAGATTTTACATTATCTTTCCATTTTATTTAAATCGTCAAATAATGAGGTCATCGCTGGAATATTATGATGTCATAAATAATTTAATTTATTTAATGTCTAAAAATTATAAAAAAATACTATGATGTAGAAAATCTTTTTAGATTTACAATGACTATTTATATTCCAAAATATCATTTATTTAGACAAAATTAAAAATATTTTACTTAGGTGATACATTCTTTGTTACATTTAACATTCTTTAAAAAATAAAAAGATAAAAAGTCACTTTCTCACAAAAGTGATTTCATGGGGCCCCCAAGTTTGGAACAAGGCATCCCATGGTCGGCCATGAGACAAAAATTAGCCTTAGGACACATTTTGGTGTCATTTTTTATTATTATGATATTATTCTATTATCCTTAACTACCCGATTACTCATTAATCAAGATAATTAAAGAGAATTACCGTCGTTACTATTCATAATGTCCAAAAACAAAAGAGTCTTAATTACATAATTTGGACCTTCTGATTCCAAATATGTAATCCATTTTACCAAATTCCAAACACATAAATTGCAATAATTGATTTAAAAATAATTCCCGTTGTCAAAACAAATAGCGGGTTTTTTTGAAACAATATCTATGAAAAGTTTGGCATTAGTTTATGACCAATTTCAAAGTGAAATTAATAATAATGACCACCATTGGATTAAATGGTAAAAATATATTCAGATTACACTTTAAGACCAATTAAAAATATAATCTAAACATATAATTAAATTAAATGAAAAAGCAGTTTTGATATAAAATGCAGTATTTTTCACTATTCATTAAAAAATGAACATTGTCAGAAAAATACCAAATATTTATCCAATGTAAATTTCAATGTCCAAATCATAATGAATATGTTTATTTTGACAAATATAGATTATTAAATTGTCAAAATTTTGATTTAAAAAGGGTTTTCCATCAAAAGGCAGTAAAACAATCTTTTAAGAATATTAGTGTATTCCATGCTTAAGATTGGATTTATTTTCATTTTAAGCCTCTAAAACACTATCTAATTCATTAATAGACATAGATAAAAATATATATTATTCATTACTTACTTGGGATGTTACAATTACAATACAAATACAATTCATACTCAGATATATAAATCTTGGTTAATTCAAATTTTAAATTCCTTATATAAAAAACATGATCTTCCAAATATGTAAAATTTTTTATCTCCTTATAGGGAAAATAATAACATTATAACAAAACACCTAATTCTAAAGAAACACTAAGATTCTATATCTCTCCATTTCGGTGTGAGATTAACTTTCTATCTATACACCATTGTTTCATTGCAACATGATAGGATGATTCATGTTGTGTAGAAAAAATCTAGAGGAAACTTAAATTTTTAGGGAATGTTCATTATAGTATAGTGACATAGATTAGGGAACACCACCTGGTACTGTGTAATGATTTATCCTTCAGTACATGAAAAGTATTTACTCTTATGTAGAACATATTATTGTATGATTAACTATATTACAACATGTTTTTTATCCCCAACTAAAATACCATTAAAGTATCCAAGAATTGTCCACTCTTGTTTAAACTTCACACCATGTCACATAGCATATCAAACAACAACTTTCTAGACATAATTTACAAAAAAAAAACACCATTTTCTATAATATAATATTAGGTTCCAATATTCAAATCACTCATTGAATTTAGCTATAACAAAATTTTTTATACATTTTTATGAAAAATAATTTAATTTTAACTATGATAAATATTTTATGATTATTAATTCCTTATCACATATTAGTTTTATGTGTAAATTTTTTCATCCGGATGAAAAATTAATCATCAATAACTATAATATATTTTTGAAACATTATAGTTTATTTACTAAGTTATATTCATTAACACATTAATTTAAAACTAGATAATATTTTTATGGGGAAAAAAATTTGTATTATTATAGAAAGAATATATTTAGGATTTACATAAAGTTTTTTAATACAAGTAATTTTTTTAAACAACTTCTCTTATATAGATTTTAATATATTCAGGGATACGATCAAAGAAATATTGCATGAGAAGGATATCATTTCACATAAGTTATTCACAAAATAGTATATGTTTAGGGTAGTGTGACTATTAAAATGATTAGGATTCCTCTTATAGTAATGGAAGTAAATAATAATTTTTTTAACATTAATCCATGGAAGGATAAGGGCTATATGAAATTCAACCTATAAATTTTACAAGTAAGAATAATTCTAGGGAAGATATAATATATTAAATTAAAATGTATTTAAGGGAATATGATATTGAAAATAAACCTCTTAATGATACTATAATTCTGACATTTTCCCCTCAAATTATGAAGAAAAATTTATTAGTGATTTGGTTGTGAATTTATATATAAAGGTTAAGAAAACTTTAGATGAGTATCTATCATGTGTGAAGCATGGGTGATGGTTAAAGGTTTTGTTAAATAAAATATTTACATATAAATCTCCATCTAAAAATTTATATATCCCTTATAATGGGGAAATATTATATAGCATGGATATATTTTTAGTGATGTTTATTTAATTTTTGATGGATTAAATGATAATAAAATCCTTCAATATAAGATGGTGTTGTGTAAAACCAGAGTGACATTTTAATTTGAAAAATCATGTCATTATATTGGATAATTTCTTTTAAAAATGTTAGCACCATCTTCCTTAACCAAGGGAAATATCGTTTTAATACTTAATTTTGATAAATATTTAATATAAAATATGGTTCCCATTGATCATTTAATCAACTGTATTAATAAAATATGATGTATAAGATCTTCCCAGGATGAAAAATCCCTCAAATATTCATTTTTATTTAACCAAGGGAAATTAAATTTCAATACTTAATTAAGTTATTTTATTGTATTTATTATATATATATGTCTAGATTTAGCCCATGAATCTAAAGGCCAGTTAATGGGTATAGGAAGAGAAGGAAAATGGATTATAAAAATAGAGAATAATAATAATGAACAAAATAATTAAATATAAATTTTAAAATAAAAATAATTAGATTAGTGATAGGAAAACACCTCTTCAATATGTATGTGAACATTCTAACACCATGCAAGATGCCCAATCATTCCAAAAAAACATATTTCCTCACTTGAATATATTATTTTTATATTATATTTATATTAATGAATAAATATTTATATATAAATTTTCAAAAAATATTGTGAATGAAATCATATTTAAAATTATAAATAACTATATGGGGATGAAATTTAGCTGATAGACTATGGCGTATTTTATAAATTTCTAAACATAATAATAATAATAATCATATTTATTCATTTGTTTTATAAATTGAAAAAACATTGAGAAATATAGGAATTTTTTTATGATATATGTTTCTGAGAGTGAAATATTATTATGTATACGTTAATACTTATCCTGTTATATAAATACATAGGTTTCTTGTGTGTACTTTTTTTCCTTATACCATGTATTTGATGATAAATAAATTCCATACTATCATAAAAATCGGGATTGTTAAAATATATTATAAATCATATAGTCAAATGTTTCTTATAAAATGTTCAAGATAATGTATTACTAATTCATAAGGGACATTATGTGTGACCAATTTTATAAATATCCATTCATTAGAACCATAACATATATAATCATATTACATAGATTTATTTGAATGAGCATCTAGGGATCCTTTTAAAAATTAAAATTTAATAAGTAATTGATGTTAAAAATATAATTATATTAAATAAAATTATAGTATATAGTTTTAAATTTTCATGGTAGGTGTTAATAAGAGTCTTTCAATAATTAATTTCTTTTTAAACAATTCAACATCTTTATATGCTCTTTCAATAATTTTGTATTGACTCATTGATTTTTATTGAGTAAAAGTGACATGAGCTTTAACTACCCAGGTCAACATGGTCCTCCTAACGATTCCTCTCTAGGGAATCACATGACCTTATAGACCTATCATAGGTAATAATGAGATGCTAAATACCCACTCTAACCTACTAAGGGTCACTACACCTCCTATACATAAAGAACTGTATCATTGTCACCATCACCAAGTCACATCACAATGTAGTCCACATAGCTCATTATAAAGGATTGTAAATAAAAGTATAATTACACAAAGAACCTATATGAAAAAACACCATTTAGGTTTATTTTGAAACTTTAAATAATTTTCCTTAATCACCATCAAAATAAAACACTAGAAATATTATAAATTGTGGAACCTATTTTTCAAATATGACGTATGAACAAATACATGTTACCTCTATTGAACAAGAGTAAAAATAAATCAATGGAATCTCACAAATGGTCCAAGAGCTATAAATCCATAATAAATCATAAAATCAACATCACATGTGCATCACTCAAATAAAAAATCATATACAACCATAACATCACATATCAAGAATAATAATTCCATATCCTTGAAAACCTAGAATTCTTACCAGAATAAGTGTTATCAATGAACTTATCCAATATCCATCATAGGTTCCAACAAATTACTGATAATAATATTTACCATTTCCAAAATACTAAAAAAAATAGTAAGGAATTTCTATGATACAACATTTTCATGTACCACCCTGATTCACTCTATGAACAGTAACTAGATCCGTTCTCCATAAGGCCTTAAGAAAACCTCCCCATATACATAGGTTACCAACTAGAAGTAAGGGATTAGGGTGTGTTTTTGGGGAGAATATTACCTCATATAATAATATTAAAATAGTGAAAATAAAAAATCATCATCTATAGAAGTAAATAATCAGAGTGCAGAAGCAATAAATATAAATCAGTTTAAAATAAAATGAAATTCATTAAAGACCCGAACAAACATGTCACACATGCATCACTAATCACCTATTGGGACAACTACATATACAATAATAAATAAAATAATAATAATAATAAATTTACAAGGATCTACTACCCATATTGAACCATACCACATACCAAGATGTACGTACACATTCGATTCATCTAGATCAACCAGTCTTGGTCCTCAGGCCAACCTGTGCCTATAACCAAGTGAACATATGCTCAAGTACTCTAGTGCAATGGAAGACTAAGAAAGGCATGATTATAAAAATCATTAGGGAACCACCAACGTGGTCTCTTACATAACCATTAAATTTAGTGTAAATATATGTGGCCTAATCAACAAAACTATAAAGTAAATAACAACCAATGAAAATAAATAAAAAACTAATGTCATGACTAGGACCTGATGGACACCCTGGTTCGACTATACCTACTTCATTCAGCATAAGAATGTCCCTAAGAAAGCTACATCACTACAGGGGGATAAACATCCTATCCTTAGAGATCACCTGTAATTGTCTTCACTAAATATAAAGTATGATTTTATGTATTGGATTACCATTCTATAAATAAGGGATCGAGTTGGATATTAGGAGTACTAGTCATACCACTAAAGTTGTGTGTAACTATTGGAACCTATAAGACATATTGACATTCCCTAATCTAGTCTGATTTCATATTCCTAGGTCTTGGTTCATAGGAAATCAATACATTGTAAATATGATAAATTTCTAAGGGGGATAAAACTAAGGAAATATGTAAGGAATACTCTCTAAATCTAATATATTAACTCAATATCCTTTAATCACTAGTGTATAGCCTAGATTGACTGTGAAGAGACACTAAGAGGGGTAGGGTGAATAAGTATACCCAAATTTTTACTGAATTTACTTTCTTTTCAATTATCCCCTCTTACTCTCAAACCTATGCCCCAGTTAAGATAAATGGATCTTTTCTGTTCTCTAAAAAATTATAAACACATGTAATGAAAATAATAAAATAAATAGCCGCACAAAAGGATTTTTACAAGGATTGGTACAAATACCAACTCCTTTCCATGATCAACCTATGGTTGATTAAAATATTCTCTTATCACTATAATTTATAGTGATTACAAATGCTTATAATTGTAATACAATGTTTATGTAAGAATCAAACAATATTCTTGAGTTAGTGGTGTTATTTATATTGGTACCACTAGTCTTTACTGGCATTGTTTATACTAGAACCACCGGTTCCTGATATTCAATAAATACTTTGAACAAGATCTTCTATACTGCACTTGATGACTTTTCATCAACTGAATAATCTTGTCCCTTAACTATAGTTCTTTGACTATTACTAAATCAAAAAGATTATATGCACATCATCCCACTACTCTTCAACAAGTGAAAGAAAAAACTTACACTCTAACTTAATGCCTTTCAAAAATAATCAAAATATGAATCTTACAAAATACTAAAAGTTGTCTTCTTCCCCAATATATCAATTTCTTGGGTATATACTCCTTATTTCAATGAAATTATTGACCTCAATCATATGTGTGAAAGAAGTGCACACAACTTCTTCAAGAATATTATATAAAATAAGGATCTTACCCAATGTTAGCTCAGTCTGTCTTCTTAAATTCTCAAACACTATCAATACAGATGTAAGATCTTATGATAATCTATCTAGATTCAGTCTCAAATAAACCACACTTCAAGCATTTTTTACATGTAATCCAAATCCATAACACATTAAATTATGATATCTATTATATTATGTGCTTCTCAATTATGTTTCAGGTATATTTTCATGTGATAATGTGTATGGATGATGACATGCATGAATTTCACATGTGCATGTATATTATGGATAATATATACACTCACTACCTTTTATTTTTATGTGTGCATGAACCTGTGAAAATCTTCCGCACAAGGGTGTGGGTGTGAAAATGCTGTCCACTCCCTTTTCACACAAATTTTCACATACTATACACAATAGTTGTCCACTTCACATGATGATTATTTGATTCATGCGAAGCGCATGACCTGTCCAATGTTATACAAAGCATAAGATATGTTCATTTCCTTTGAATGATCCAACTATGGCTCACACTACTTATTCAAGCACACTATTCTCTTTGAAAACCTAGAAGGACTTGGAGGTGAAGCTTCTCCTTCACATAAAGAGATCATGAAATCTTACTACCTCCTTCTCATGATCATATAAAGATCATGTTAATTGATCTTCTTCAATTGTAGTTCCCATACATAAGGTAGCCTCATGACACGGGGTTTTGTTTTTAGTGTCTCATCAACTCCTTTGCGTGACATAGAGTGTGTCCATAGGTTCCTTCTCATTTAATTCATGAGAACTAATAGTTCATGGGATTTTACTTCATGAGGCCTGGATTGTCCTAAGTTTCTCTTTCATGTGATAGTGGTTTGTCTATGATTTCCTCCGTGAGACAAGATGATTGTCTGTGGTTACATCACAAAACCTGGATGTCTCATAGGATTCACTTTTATGAGACAATGGCCTCTGTCTGTATATTATTTCTAACAATAAATTCATGAGATTAGATGTCTCGTGGTATACTTATTTTCATGACTGGATCATGCATGATTTCTATTTTTCAAGATCTTTCCTCGATTTATAAAAAATGCAGTGAAAATGAATTCCGGATGAGACTATGTATATATAGGAAAGTTTTCTCTACCTATCTATGACTTTTAAGACATGTCAAGCACTCATTCAAATTCACCCAAGGATCTCATGGTATAATTCTTTTCATAGTTGTCTTCCTTCTATCTATGGATCTCACGACTGATTATTGAAATGTCACATAGTGATGACTTTGTTCTTTGAATGCATTCAAGAAAAAAATTGAATTACATGCATCAGTTGAGTCTCGATGTATTTTGGTAGCCATATATCAAGATCTTATATGGACAGTACTCATCAAGAGGTAAGAGATGAGAGACTTTTCAAATTTTTTCTACATGATACCATCCTTTCTGAATTCATGCAACATAGGTGATTCGATGGTGGTGATTAAAAAAATCCTGAAATTCATGTTATATCCATCATTTACATGATAGAGGAATAGTATGTGGGTACTGGTTATCCCACATCAAATTTTCCAGCATGGTTTTCTCTTCTTTATAAGCTAAATCTTGTCCAATAATTGTTTGATCATGAGAGGAACAATTTGGGATATGTCTAACACTGAGGGGGGGGGGGGGGTGGGTGGGTGAATTAGTGTTGGGGAATTTTTAATCTAATTAATTTTTTTTATCCCTGTACCTCTTAGACCTATTAGGATATTGATTCTCTTATTCTATTTTCCCTATCACATGCATGTATATAAAATTAGTAAAAATAACACACAATATTTTTACACAGTTCACTACTCAATAAGATTATCTAGTCCTTGGCATGGTTTGAAAATAGTCCTAACCACACAACCACTAAAAAAAATACTTTGAATGTGGTTACAATGAGTAGGATATGCCCTTAAACTCATGTATCACTATGAAAACAATCCAATAGTGCATTCGTGTAGCACTATGTAAACAATACAATAGTGTATGTTTTACAACACTTGGATGGATCTTTATATTGCCTCACAAGATAGTCTTATCCTTATTGATAAGGGTTTGTAACACCAAGAGAATCCTCCACCTAATGAGTCTTATTGGATGTCACAGTATTAATTTGATCTTATTATATTCACTTGTTACTTGATTAGCATCATTAAAGTAACTCTTCTTACCTATTCCCAATAATAAACTAAAAGCTACATAATATTCTTCTTCTATCAGTCACAATAATATGAATGTGTTGTGGAATGATAAACATTGAATTTTCTCTAACCCAAATTATAATCAACTAATGTCAATTTTTCCAGTCACTTCCTCTTATACCTTTGATCTATGACTCACAAATATATGCAATGATGTATAGTAGTGTCTTGATCTCTCTTTCTTCTTTAGTGCAAAACCAACCACACTGAACCACCTTCTTCCAATAATGTTGGAATAAAAAAACTCCTTTTTTATTAATAAAAAATAATGATCAACTCATCATAGAATCCTAAAAATTAATATTCCCTAAATAATAATCAATATTTTAAGTGGGAATACTATATTATTCTTGGACACAAAATAATTTGAAATTGTATAATAGTGTATTTTTCTATTTCTTTGACACTCAATACCAACACATGAGTGTATCGGTTTACTTCTCTTATTCCCTGTGCAAATATGAACTTAGGTGCACATTTTTTTATTCTTCACATAAAAAAACCATATGTATTTTCTCTTCTCTATCGCTTTTGTATCAACCAATAACACACATGGTTTTACTTTGTGAAACATAGTGGAGTTATTAAAACCAAGCACTGGTTTACAGAATCGTTCTTTGAGAATCACTAAAATCATGTGAGTTTAACACATGTCGAGTTTCCACTAATCATCTTCTTCACAAAGCACTACAAGGGTGTAAACACCTATCACATATACATGGTATTTTCTCCTTCACAAACTATCACATGTCCTATGAAAACCACCTTGCACCATATGGAGTGAGTGCTTTATAGACCGCCTCTTCTTCCACGAACAACCTCCGCTTCATGGATGGATAATTACTTGGGGAATTCCTTTTCTACATGGACAAGTTCTCCTTTGCGGACTACAATGTCCTGTAAAAAACTTTTGTGAAATAAGGTTTATTTGAGGACTGCCTTCACATTGTGGATGACTAATGTTTCACAAACTCATTTTTCCATTGTGAGCTATAGTGCTCCATAGAGACCCTTCCACAATCTGCCTTTGGAAGACTCTTTCTCTTTCATAGAATCCTCCCTTGTGAAATAATTTTGGACTTACCTGAATTATTTCAGGGATGATATTTTCTAATGAGATTCTCTCTTCTTAATGATGTGATTAGGGTCCTTTATATAGGAAAATAAATCTTGCAAAATATGCTAATAAAAAATACCCAAAACTCTGATACGAGACAACCTTCACCTCGAACTATTCTATGTGGTCTGCATATCACCTTAATCCTTTTAAGTGGCTGATGTCATCCACAAAAAAAACTATATGTGGAAACCACAATCATCACCTTATTACTTAAGTAACATTCCTATTGCGTACTGCAATCCTCCCATAAACTGTGAGCCTCCCATGATTTTTTTTCTCTTCATAGTCCATGTAACATGCTTTGCGGTCTGCATAGCTCTACTATGTAGAACTCTTCCTTTACCGATTTTCCTTATCCATTCCATGTACCTCCTATGTGATAGCCGAAATCACTGCCCTCATCTACAAACTATAACATAATTCATGGCTCTTCATAACTTCTTTTCACTCCACAAACAATGCTTTGAAGTTCATATACTATACTCCATAGACTCTTTTGTAGAAACCATTCCTTTTCCAAAAAACTAACTCCTAATTTTGAGGCCAAAAAATTTGGAAAACACTAGGAAAGTAAACCACCTTAAAAATATGCTTTGACAACACCAACCATACTTATTTGTGGTCATCTATATTTATCAATTAAAGCTTCAACCATCTTTTATAAAAAATCAGATCTTATTTCATCACAAACCTTATCTATCACGATATTTAACCTTTGATTAATCAACTTTAGCATCATCATATTTGCCAAGGAAATTATTGTAACTTCCCCATCTTCTAGAAACATATTTATTTCCAATCAAACATGAATATGATTGGAAACACCTCTTCTCTTCTAATGATATGTATAATATGATTGTCATCACTTTTTCTCCCCATTTATTTTATCAAGCTAGAATCACAATTTTTACAAATTACTTATGGTTTTTTGAAATAAAAATCATCAAAGCATCATCATATTTAACTAGGATAATTATTCAACCATGAAATCCAATGTTATCTAATGAATTCATAACAATTATCCAAGCATCACCATGAAACTAAAAGTCTTTAAACCATTCACATGTTTCTTGGAATATCAATACTTGAGGACTTTATCCAAGATCTATTAACTTTGGAACTTCTTTATCACGTTAACATCAATATTAGATTCTTATTGAATTGATAATCATTTTACACCAATGAAATTCATTTGACAAAAAATACAATCCATACACAACGTGGGTTCTTTAGAGCCAGCACCTGGATTCACTACACAACATGCCCACACGAGTAACGACACCAATGGTCCATAGGCCTTCATATGACATTTTGGCCTAATAAATGATTGGATTAGGCTCTATGCTCTTTAGGACTTATACACTTGACCAACTACCCCATGTGGGAACTATAACCTCTATTACTCACTGGTTTCTAGGGATGCTCCATTGGGTGTGGTTGACTCTCAGGGTCCTACAGGTTCCCTAGGTAGCTTGTGAGTTGGATTTATTTTTTAACATAAGGCCTTCCTTTATATACCAATAGAATTCTAAGTATATAATTATTTCCAATTCCATTATCATTCAATAGTAAAATATTGCATGATATTCTTCAATTCCTCTTCTTATATTCTTTTCCAATTATCTTATTTACCATCAAATCATCTTTCTTTTTTATAACCAATGTGTCACTATTTACATAGCTTCAACAATTGTATAAGTTACAAGGATAATTATCCAAGAGTGATATCCAATTCCATTAGATGAGTCCATAACAATTCCCCAGACATCATAACCAATTATGAAGAATTGTCTTACCAAATTACAACCAAAGAGTCCATAAAAATTATCCAGGTATCATCACCAACCTTCTTTAAAGTTTATTATATTATTTTGATCTTTCTCTTTCCATGATTAATAACTTATCATATAGGAATTAATCATACATTTAATTTTGGTTTATTCTTATATATTGATAACAAATACAACCATAATCATCGACAATTCACATGGAATTTTCAATCTATCCCTTCAGATTTTTTTTCAATACCATTTACCTAAATTCAATGTCTCTCCTCCTCATTGAAAATAAATTAAAATAATTAATTTAGGGGGTTTATTCGTCCTTTTAAGGAATTTTTAAATTATTTATATTTTTTATGAAATAAGGATGGTACCACATGATTCACTTGGAAAATAGACTTTAGTTGGTCTACTCTATGTTTACGTGGGATAACCTGGTGTATAAAACAAGGGAGATAAAACCAAGGTTTTCTATATTATCCACTAACAACCATGCATGTGATATCATGATCATAACATAATTATTTATCAAATGGGGGCTGTATAAAATAGATTTATCATGTAATATATTATCATGCACACTTCAGCAAACACATCATAAATTTCAAGTGAAATAATATTTTAATCTCCCTTTCTATGAGTTTACTCATCAACCAACACCCCCCCTTGATTGACATGTTTAATATAACCAATTCAAGGAAAATAAGTGTAATTTGGATACCTATATTTTCAATTTCTCTTAAGATGACATGAATTTCTATAAATTCTTTAAATAATCCTTGATATCATATTATTTATGTTTTGTCCCCCTCAAGGGGCGCACTCCCTTCCATTTGATCGGGTGTAAAATTTTATTAGACAGTATTCAAGATATTCATGTTTATAATCCACCATTGTCGAAAAATTCAAGTTTTTATCAGATTTTTAATAATTATAACAACTTTTCGTCTTCCACTTTGTTCACTCATTTCTCATGTTGAGAATGAAATTAACCTTTATTTATCTGTAATGTAAACATAGATACAAATAATAAGGGAATAAGATGAAACACTTGTGATATTATTAATAGGTGAAATAGGGTTGAGAATTTCCTATCAACCCAAAGACTCTTTTCTTTATAGCTCTAAATTGTTTTATACTCTTTAGGATTATGTCTCCTTTACATTTTTCATTTTGATAATTCATTAACAGCATGGGAACTTTAATTTCACTCACGTTCATATTATGTTGATCTCTTATACTCACTTTTCCAGTAGTGCAATAGCTTCCCCTGGTGCTTTTTTTTCTATATTCAATATCTCCCTTTGAGATGGTAGAACAATTATACAGTTGTTTGCATTATGTCTAGTATGATTGCACCTTAAACAAATATACTAGAGTTTTAATTTGTTAAAAACCTCTCATGAAATTAGATATCTTCATGTAAAACAATATATTTTCCCTTTTATTTTTATCTATCTAGTTCATAATCTTTATCTTTTTTTTAATTTCTCAAGCATCTTGCAATTTCTCAAGACAAATGATTAATAATTACTTCTTAATATTTTATATTTTACAACTTCAACATGGATTCTTCAATGTTTTTGAGTTTCCTTTATTGGGAAAATTATCAAAGTCTTCTTCAATAATGTCTTCAATAAATTCTAACCTCTTTTTTATCTTCTGGATTGATTCTCTTCTTGATTTTATCTTTCTTCCACTCATTCACATGGATTTTTATGTGGTCCATGGTATGACCTATATTTCCAAAGTATAAGCATCTTTTCTTAGTTTACATAAAATTATTGGTATCCCAATTATCATTATTCTTGAGTGTATCTTACTTCATAGATTCATTGACTAACTTCTTTTGAATATTCCCCAAGGAAGACTTTTTATCTTTTGTTCTTTTCTTCTGCATATGTTGTGGTCTTTTCTTATCATAAATATATGTATTTTTCATGATTGGAATATTCCAAAACTCATCACCATTATTACCACTTATATTTCAATAATCACACATGTTTTTAAGACAAAAAATAATATTCTTTATAGATAAACTATTCTTCATCTGTGTATTCTGCTTCAGTTTTGCAGGTTTCTTAATTTCTTCATATCTAATCCCCCTGAATTTAGGATTTATGTAATTTTTATATGCTAAAAAATTATGCCAACATTCAATGTCCTGATGCCTAAATTTCCAGCAACACTAATAATGTAAAAAAAATATCATTCTTTTTCTTATAGTACCAGTCTTACTAGATTTAGTGCCTTATTGCTTCTTGATTTTATTTAGAGTATCACTTAAGGAGTTATTTATATTGATATTTATAGTATCCACCATTGATGTTTTGGTGGATTTATCACCATTTATATTAACCCAAATATTCCCAAATTTTATCTTTAAACCCACACTAGCAGATGAGACTGCATTAGTATAAACTGAATTAACTAGGTTATGAGTTACCTTCTTCCATGATCTTATAGAAGGTTGATCAATAATTTATTTAGATTTATTCTTGAAACCACTATGATTATATTTTGATACATTATCCTCATCAATAGTTCTTATATAATAATACATTTTTTAGGTTTGAATCACTTCATATGTTTGGGTCACATAATTCTTCTTCTCAAAAAATTGGGATGTTCCAGCATGTGTCTATTTAAAATTTATCAATTCAAGATATAATTCAAGAAATTTAATATTGAATGAAAAATTCTCCTTTTCAACTAATGTTAGCCTACCTTTCAATTAAATTTTCATTTTATCAATCTGATCTTCATGTTGTCTACTACTTTTATTCAAAGATCTATCAAGGTCTTTGATTCTTCTAGCTTTAACTTCCAATCGGGCTTCCTTAACACTGATGGTAGATTTAAATTATTATTCTAGAGAATGGATATTCTGAATATACTCTTTATGCATATTGGTCTTTTCTTCCACTAACATGCCAATATCCTTGACCTTACATGTTTTGTATTTAAGATGAAAATATCTAACATCCATGTAATGTTTCAATTTCATGGATTACTTCTCCAAGAACATGTTTACTCACATTACTCTCATAATAATTCCCTTTAAATTCTTATTCAATTATTGAAATCCTTTTATTGAAAATATTCACAAATTCTTTCTTTGCTTCAATGAGTCCTTTGAGAACATTTAACCTTAATTTATTTTTAAGTGTGTCCTCATACATGTTTATTTATTCATCAAGATATGCTCTATTATCAAAAATATCTTTGAGAGAACAAATTATATATGAAGTCACTTAGTTAGGAACATTCTTAACATATCTTTAAAATTGAGAGTGGAAGTCTTCAATACTTTTGATAGATTCAACTTCCTCAAACTCCCCAAATCTTGAGGTAGTTTATGCATAATAATAATTGTCAAATAATTTGAAAATAGATTATTTATAATTCCCTTATTTCATTGAGATTTTCCTTAATCTCTTTGATTCCCTGTTCTTCCTATTTTTTAGAGTCTTGGTAGAGACTTTAATTTCTTCTTCAATAGGAGTGGATACCATGTCTTCCAATCGATCTACATCAGAATCATATTTAAATATTCACTTCATATAAACCTTGTAAAAAAATTGGGAATAAAGATATGATCTAATAAGAGGTAGAAATACACTTTGATACCACTTGTAAAGCCTAGATGGATAATGCATATTCATTGGGGGGGGGGGGGGTGAATCAGTGTACCCAACATTTTACCAAATTTACATTCCTTTCAATTAGACCCTCTTATTCTCAAACCTTTGTCACAATTAAGAGTAATGAATCTGTTGTGTTATCTCAATGATTATAAGCACATGTAATGAAGATAATAAAAGAAACAACAACACACAAGAATTTTTAAAAGGTTTGGTAAAAATACCTAATCCTTACCGTGATCAACCTGCGTTTGATTCATGAATTCTATTATCACTATAATTTTTAGTGATTAAAAATTCCTTGAATTAGAATACAATGTTTTGGTAGGAAGTAAACAATCTTCCAAAGTCAGTGGAATTATTTATACTAGTACCACCAGTCTTCAATGACCATGTTTATAATTGCACCACTAGTTATTTGAATATATTCAATAAAATACTGTGAAAAAGATCTTCTCTACAACACTATACGACTTTGAATCAACTGAATAATATTTTCCATTAACTATAGGTCTTTGAATAATAATAAATCAACAAGATTATAAGCACATCAACCCAATACTCTTCAATAAGTGAAATTCACAACTTCCACTCTAACTCACTTCCTTTAAAAATGATCAAATGATCAGTCTCTAAACACACTAAAAGTTGTATTCTTCCTTGATATATCAATTAATTAGGTAGATAATCCTTCTATCAATTAAGTTACTAGATTCAATTATATGTGTTCCTGTGGTGCACACAAATTCTTCAAGAATATTATATATAAGAAGGATATTGAATAATTTCAGGTCAGTCTGTCTTATTGAAATATCAAACACTTTCAAATCAGATGTAAGATATTTTGATAATTTTTCCAGCTTCAATCTCAAATCCAGAACAATTCATGAATGGTTTTCATGGCATCCAAAACCATAACAAATTCAATTATAATATCTATTATATTATGCGCTTCTCAATTATTTTTCAGGTACATTTTCATGGGAACATGTGTATGGATAATCAAATTTATGTTATTCAAATGCACATGTATATTCTAGATAATAAATACACTCACTGCCTTTTATTTTCATGTGTGCATGAACAAATGAAAATCTTTTACACAAGGGTGTGAGTGTGAAAATACTACCCACTCCCTTTTCACACAATTACACATACTTTACACTTTGGTTGTCCACTTCACATGAAACTTCATTGATTCATATGAAGTGCGTGACCTCTCTAAGGTTATCAGAAGCCCATGATATGTTCATTTCCATTGTGTGATCCAAGTGTGGATCACAATCCTTCTTTAAGCACACCATTATATTTGAAAACTTGGAAGGAATTACAGGTGAGAATTATCCTTCGTGTGAAGAGATCTTTAGATCTAATTAACTCCTTCGTATGATCATAAAAAGATAATGAAAATTGACCTTCTTCAATTGAACTACCAATACACATGACAGTCACATGGTAATGGGTAGTGTTTACAATGTCTCCTAAGATCCTTCGTGTAAGCAAGGTATTTTCCACCAGTTCCTTTTTGATACAGAAGGTGTTGTCCATGGGTGTCTCTATAATCACTTTCTCAAGATCAGAAGACTCATGTATATAATTTGCATGACATAGGGTGTGTCCACGGTTCCTTCTCCTTTTCTTTAAAAGACAAAATGGATTGTGGTATTTTACTTCACGAGACCTGGATTTTCCTCAATGTCTCTTTCATGTGAAAGTGGTCTATATGAGAGTTATTTAACAAGACAAGATGATTATATGTTGTTACTTCACAAAACATGGATGTCTCATAGGATTAACCTTCACAAGACAATGGTCACTATCCACATGTTCCTTTTAAAAATGACTTCACAAGAACAAATGTCTTACATAATACTCCTTCATGTGATTGGATCATACGGGATTTCACACATGGGTTGTTAGTAATAAATGGTGTACATTCATTTTAATTAACCATTCTAGTTTAACTAAACATGTTATTGGAATAAATTTAAATAGGGGGAATCACCCTCAAGGGTGAGCCTGAGCATTCCTATACTTCCATAAACATACATAAAATACAATATGGTAGGTATGAAATACCTTCCACCTCATAATAATCTTTAAATTTCTTTTCCAAGGGACGAAAATAGTTTCCAAGGCCCGTCTAAGATCATCCAAGACACATGGGGTCATTTCTCACAAAATAAACCAGTATAATTGAGTTAATTATAATTATATTATAATTAATTAATTAATCTCAACATGTTAAAAATAATTAAACAAAATTTAAAACAAATTCATAATGCCCAAAACCTCACTAGTCGATTCTGTAGCATCAGAACCATGACCTAACACTTTCCAGTAACGCACAACACATCCTCAAACTTGAACCACGAATAATCCCAAAGCAATGACATCAAAAGAGACACTCAATAAATTTAATTTAGGCTATAAATATTTGGGAAATCATTATAATGACAAACCTTAACAAAATTTCATGCGACGAAGCACATAAAACCTCCTGGGTTACCATATTTCTAGGTTGAAAAAAAATCCCCATCACCGGTATCTGATTCCACCATGATCCAGTGGAATTGGAATTAAAATCCCTAAATATAGAAACAAATAATAGAAAATAATAGATGATAATGATTAAGGATATTATCAAAGGGTAAATCTCACCTCAAAATTCCTTGGGAAACCAATAATAACACCCCCATAAAGGGGTTTAAAGAATGTAAGGAATGGAGAGAAGATTTGATTCGTGTGATAGAGAAAATGGGATAAATAATGGGATTCCATATCAAATGATCAAGAGGGAAAAATGGAAATTTTATCTCTTTTAATGATTCATATTGTTTTTCTACAGAGTTGTCCAAATCATGTGCCAACCATGTGCCCCCAATGTCTGAGGCACACCCACCTTGCACGATTATGGTGCATGGTTTAAAAGACAGTGTTCCAACCATGTGAAATTTCTACAGTTAATTACATAGGATCACACATTTATACAATCCATGAGCCTATGTAATATGGGTCACATGGATAGTCTTCACTGTTAACACTAACCGTGCACTAGCTGTGCGCTTTAGGCTTCACATTTCCAAAACATTGACTCCCGGCCTTGAACCTCTAGGACCCAATAAATACCTTCAAACTACCTTCCAATCCAAAAAACATGTATAAAAACATTATTTTTATAGGTTCCAAAATTCATAATCCTATTCCAAATATCTCATCACAAACCGACCCATCCAGTAAATAAGAATTCAAATTCCTTCTAATATTTTCTACTCGTACGAATATGAGATCTTAAAGAATCATTTTCCGAACTATTGATGTATCAATAATCTATAATCATCCAACTTTACTAATCTACCCTCACTAGTGGAAATCCCCATGGACTATAGTATAATAAGGGATCTAGTTAGTATCATCGTGACTATATAGTAACTGCCTCTCTATCCCTCATTAAGATACCTAGGGTCCCCATAATGATAGTGATAGGAGGTGAGGTACATCAATCATGAACTAATCAAATATTAATAAAAAATAATATTAGAAAAAATTCCTTTTGGATATTTGTGTGTGTTGTGTTTATTGACAAGGTAAAGAATGAAATTTCTACACCATAGTCACCTGGTGTTTTGATGAAAAAGACATGACCTGTAAACCCTCATTAGACAAATAGAATGATTTGATAGAAACTAGGAATTTTATCATTTTTATATTGTGAAGGATATACTATGATTAAATGAGTTCACATTTCTTTTACCATTATTGTTTTGATGGATAAGAGATGGTCGACCACCCTCATTTGGGGTGAATTTGGTTTAGTATGATATATTATTGCGGAGGGTTCAATTATTTTCACAATAATCGATATCGGGATACCATTTTAGTTCTTAATAGAAACTCCCAATAGTTACCTCATCAATAACTAGGTATAGGCATGCTTTCCAAAGGTAGGTGGTTATTTGAGGGTTTATATGTAATGATGGTTGGGGAATTATGTTGGTCGAGAGGATGGTAGGTCGGGATCATCACACCATGTTGGGGAGAATTGTTTCCTACTCCAAGAATCTCTTATAGATTTAAGATATGTTTGAAAATATCTTCCTAATCCTGATACATGATCAATTACCCTAATAGAATAATCATAGATTAACCCCTTTTATGTGTAAAAGGAGGGGATCTGATTAGTGAATCCATCTTTATGTATCCAAGGTTATTCATTCACTTCCCAGTGTGACTAGATTCTTATATACTGAAGCTGTATAACCAGGTACTTTAGAATTTCCTTCCATGTAGAGAGGTGGTTAATATTACAAGGAGGGTATTGATCCATTATGAGGAATCCTATGTATCCTATTTATAACAGGAATTAAAACCCACATATTTCATTAAACACGTGAAGTTTAACATCACATGGAAAGGACATATATGTGGGAACTTGGGAACCAGATATTCAAGCTCAAGTATCGAGGATATGTCCTACGCATCTTGGTTATGGAAAGAATAAGAGTTATCATAGTTTATTTGGTTTCTCTATCTACTTTTGTATGATGTAGAATGACCATCCCATGGGAATGATTAGATCCTGATGGTTGAAATTTCGGAGACATTGGGGGGGGGTTATATTTTGAAGTGGATTCTTATTTGATATCGAGCCTTAGGAAGGAATCCTACATATCCCAGTTATTGTAGGAACCAGAGTTCTCATAGTTTAGCTTACTTCCTTGGGACATTCCCTAGGGTAGATGCCCTTATGCAGAGGAAATCATATCGTGCCACTCATCAGGGATTAAACACTGAGGTTTACCTAACTGGTGGAGATTTATTATGTGGATGATATAACCATTACAATTCCCTAAGACCATGCAAGACATGCTTGGTGTGAGAAACAAGGGATAACAAGTAATCAATCTCACTACTTATGGACGCAGAAATTATGTACTAAGAAAACCCTTTGAATGTTTGATATGGATCTAGGACATCAGGGAGGAATATTACATATCTTGGTTATGGTAGGAATCAATTTTATTGTAGTTCAATTCATACTATTGGGACTATCCCCAAGGTAGATGCCCTTATGTGGAAATAATCATATCACTCCACTCATCGGGGATTACACACTGAGGTTTCCCTATCTGGTGGAGATTCATAATGCAAATGATCTAATCATTTCAATTACCTAATCCCAAGTGATCCATGATCGGTGTGAGAAACAAGGGATGATAAGTAATCAGTCTCACTGCATGCGAATATGGAAATTATGCACTAGGAAAACCCTTTGGAGGTTAATATAGTGTTTGGGACTCAGAGAGGCATCCTATGTATCCTGGTTATGGAAGGAATCAAATTATTTGTATTTCTTTTTTTCAAGTATTACACACTAAATTTTCCCTTTAGAGTTTAATATAGATATCAGGCCTTAGGGAGGTGTCCTACATACTCTATTTATGTAAGGAATCAGAGTCATCATAAATATATTTTGTTGGGGATTATAAACTAGTGTTTCCCTTATAGACCTAGCCTTGTTTTCTGTCTGAAATGTGTTGATTTTCCACTCTATATTACTTGGTTATCTACATGACATGTCGAAGAATGTTTCCTTGAAATTTCCAAATATGAACATATAATCTATTTTATTTGTACAAGGAACATCACATAATCTGGATAGCATGTCTAAAGGTTGTTTCATGATCAAGGAAGACTTGTCCGGAGGATATCCCAAAACTTTACTGACTTATCCTAGAAGCCATCACATGATATCAGTTAGCTTGTCTAAAGGAAGTCACATGGTCCACCTGAATTTACTTGGTGTCATCATAAAAGTTGGATAACACACTTGGGGGGAGTTGTGAGAGTCAATGGGACATGTCTTGGAGGATTCCACATATCCTGACTAACTTGTCCATGTGTCATCATGAGTTTTGGCCTATGTGTATGAAGGACATCGTAAGAGCCAAAAGACATACCCTAGTGCCACCATGAGACTTATATGATATGTACCACTACCACCATATGATCTGGGTGACATGTCTAGAAGACATTTTAAGTCTTGGATGGATAGCCCAGAATGTTTCACAAGACTTGGGATGCATGCCTGGGGGGAATATTATGACTTATTGTGTCATGTCTAGAGGACATTGCATGATCCAAATAGTATTCCAAAGAAGTTTCAAATGACCTGAGGAACATGTCTTAGTTCTGTCGCATGACTCAGATAGTTCATGAAAAGTTCACAAATATTATCATATATGTTCTTCACATAAGTCTCCCATATTTTAGTCTATATTCTAGCCTTTTATTGAAAATACCTTCGATTTTTTTAGTTTTGTATTATTTTTAATCTCGAATGATCTATCAAAAATGCAGTATGTTATTCACATGACTTGCCAAAAGTTCTTTGAATGACCTATGAGTGATCATTTGAAGTGCCTATTCATGTTTCATGACATCTATAGTTGTTCTCTAGATCTTACCTAATGGAAAAATCCCCATTAGTGAGATTAAATAATCAAAGAAATCTTCTCTGATGTTGATATGAGGTTCTAGGGAGTGTTTTTCCATGTAGTGGTGCATTTTTTTATGTTGGGTTGTGGAATTTATAGGCCTATCCACACCAATTATTCATTGATTTTTGCGACACATATCACAAAAATCTAGGATGGAGTCAGCGGAGGGATTTGATCGTCACATTTCTTCATGATGTCCTACCATAGGTTGTTCTGGGGGCGTCACACGATTTTCAGTGATGAAGATACCATCCAGTCAATGACTAATTTATTGGATCGTAATGGGGTCTTGTTTAATCATGTAGACATTCTAAGTGGCTTCTATATTTCCAGGATGACATGTTTAAGTACTTTCATGAGATCTTGATTCTCGTCAAAAGGCCTTCTCAAGATAAAGATGCCATGTTAGGGAGTTCTCGTGAGATAAGGGTGGATTTTCAAGAGGTATTTCATGACCATACTGTGGACATCCTAGGCACGTCTTATGAGTTTTAGGACTGCAAGAGGCTCACATCATTCTACTACTTATTTCCTTTTTTTATTTTACAAAGGTTGGGGATCTTGTGAGGTTTTATGAGTGCTGTCGAAGATAATCACTCTACCTATTGGTGATGTGTTTCATGAACAATAAATGGGTTTTTGGAGATTCATGAGTATTTCATGGATAAATCCATATTTTTCCCTTATGGAGACAATGTGGGAGTGTGAGGTTTCCTAGAAATGTTCGAGGTCATTCACGTGATGAGGGAGACATGACAGTAGGATCTTGTGCAACCAAACAGACATATCACCAGGGCTTGGGATGTCCTGTGAATTTTTTGGGGGTGTATAACATGAAGTTTTACAACTATAAGAGTTTCCTATATTTACCTTATTTATCCATTTTCTTTATTTTACAATGATTTGGGGTTTTATGATTTTTCTTGGATGTTATCGAAGACAATCATTCTCCCCATAGGTGATGCATCAGATGAGTTTTATGGCCACAAGAGGCTCCTGCTTTTTTAGAAATTTTCCTCCTAATTTCCAAGTATTTTTAGTTGGTTTGTTGGTTGTTCTCTAGTTGACAAGCCATGTGACTTGGGGGATCTTATATAGACACTACCACATTATCAATGATTTTTGGGGTGCATTCTCAAAAGAAGATCTTATCGAAGGGGATCCGCAAGATCTTCCATGGGATATGTACTATGCATGACCATATGTATCACCTTTTGATGGTCATGAGATTGTGTGTCTCTTGGGGGTTCATGCGATCTGTGTGATCATGACCACATTATTCTTACTTTGATTTGAAGGTAAAATAATACCCATATCTAGGTATTTCTTCCTTTTTTATTTTGTTGATGCTCACTTGATGGGCGTCAACAAATGCCCCCCCCGGATCGATGTTATTAGGGATAAGGGATCCTTTATGAGGAATGTAAATGCCTACCCGAGTCTTTGGCGGTGTCACCTATCAGTGTCTTGGGAGATGCTTGGTATTCCAGTTGATAGTTATTATTCCACAGGATTCCCTATAAATAGGGGATAAGAGGGAGATTCATTCACTAGCTACCCATTTCTCTAGATCTCTCTCACCCTGGTTCTATCACCTAACATCATCGTAAGAACCTCATACAAGATCCCATCATGATACCACACTGTGATCACATTATACAAGAATTTATTCACAAGATATAATTTCCCCAGGAACCCGCTTGAATCAATCACTAACTAAATTTCAATAATTGATTGATCTTTGGATGTGGGGATGCTCGATCATCTTGATAGTTTCATAGGATCTTTCATATTGATCACATTATCCTTTGACTATTATGTGGCTCATGTGACCATGTCAAGGTCATGTGATCATGAGTATTATAAGGAGTCATGTGGTTGTGTGATGCTTTGTGGGTTTATAAAACCAATGAGATATTTAGGAATCAGGTGGTTTGAAAATCCTTTGTGTGATTCGTAAATGTCTTTTCTGATTCATGCAATGTGCATGATACTGCCAAAATTTATTTATTTTCTTTAAAAAGAATTTATTTTATCTATCTAACATATTCCACTTACTTTTGTTCATATGTCTTCCAACTCTCTCAAATATTATTATTCCATAGCTAATCAAAGATCCATAATCACTAAAAACTACAGTGCTGACCCCCTATACCATGTGAATTCTGATAATGAAATTATGAAACAGATTATTCCACTCGAGGTTCTAAATTATCCTTTATCACATCAGCTTCATCTATATGGGTTTGGCTTTCTAGACAATGTGTTCATTCCTACTTTAGACTTCAAACTTCCATCTTGCTGGGTGTCAAATTCTCTTGATTGTATTCAGATAACAATTGCCGAGGATGGACGACTAATCACAGATTGATCCCATGGGTTTTCTTTTATGTTGGAAAACTCCCCCTTAGGTTCAAATGGATATGATTTTACTCGTAATCCTATTTCCCATAGTTTCTCGAGTATATTCACCTCTTTTCCAAACAACACAGGTGGTGGGTGGAGCTCGAAATGGAATCTATGTCCTGGCAGTAATTTTTTTAATGAATGGGTGTGGTCATTCTAGGTTATGAAAAGCTGTTTAGAGTTTCACTAAATAGTTTTATAGGGTCCATATTTATTAAGCAGTAAGGTTTTACCAATTAATTTTCTATCTCTAGCCTTCCCTTCTTTGAGAACTGATCATTTGTTGGTTCCTTGGAACCAACTCATTCCATTTGTCCCACAGTGAAGTGGGCACCATCCTATGGGAAATCTACCAACTAGGTGGTATCCCCCCTATTAGATAGATGTATGATGATGTCCTTCCATCCATAGATGTATGGGATGATACTTTGTAGAATCCAGTCCTGGAGAGGGGAATGATCATCATTGTGAAGTAGAAGCTAAGAAAATAGCCCACTATGCACTCAATTATCTCCTTTAAAGACTGAATCAACATTTTCCTTTGTCACCGTGGGGTTAGGATAACTACTATATTCACACATTTATTCCCTTCCCAATAGGTTTGTGATAGTTTCGGCTTATATTGGGCCATTTTGGAAGCCGGGGATCATACTTATTAGGGATTTTGAGTGAAGTCATAAAACTCTATAAGCCTTAGGCTGGCGGGATTTATGGCCACCTTCTTGAACGAATGGCTTTTACTAGCTGGGGATGTTCATTTAGGAATACATTTCATCTTTCTGGGGATGGCAGTGTTTCTAGAGTAAGGAAAACACATTAATTTGGTATTACTAACCCTTACACACCTTTACCAACTCATGTTACACATTCAACAAGGAAATATCTTCTATAAGATCAGTGGTACTTACCAGTTTTTATTAGGATGGATAGAGGAGAATTTCCATTGCTATGAATACTAAATTTCCACCAAGATACTCAATGGATCATATAATACAAGGTTTTTGAATATATCTGGGGTTGGAGCTATGTAACTAAGCTCTGATGAGGTTACAGATGTGTTGAGTCAATCCGATAGCTTTGATTTGATCCCTTATCATACACCAACTGGGTTGATAATTGAAAATTGAATTGGATCCCTCGATGAAAGGTTGTATATGATCTCCATTAGGGGTGAGGTTCTTGTAGCTAGGATAGGCGAAATGATCATCTATGATCCATATACACATTATAGGTTTTCTCATCAATTCAACCACACCCAAAGGGTCTCCCCGCTTCCTTTAGTCGGTATGTGTGGAGAGTGAAACCCCAGGATCATCCACCAGTTCTGGATAATGCTGGTGTGTGAGGACATTGATGTTGAGACCATTCTTCTATCTACTAATGATCCCACCTTTCTTACCTAGGATTATGCTCATGATTGGGTATCAGCCTATCCAGGTGGCATGCTAAGATGAAAAGTTAATCTTATGGACAATCCATTTGCTTCACCGAACCCACTTTCCATAGGAACAATGATGTTTATTCAGGACTTGGGTGAGATTTAGAAGAAGATCCCTCACACTAGCGATGACCATCCTGATAACAGGATATAATATATTGAGAAAATTATCCCTCTGCCACAAGAAATAGGCGATGCCTCTATTAAGGTGGTGATATATGGAGCCTAATCTCCTATTTTCTTTCCAGATCAGTTGGATATTACACCTTATAAAATTTCCATCCCATTAGTCACAAAATCTCAGATATAGCACAGGATGATCTAGCAACAGATTCATGCCTTGATTACTAAGACTCCTTTGGAAACATTTTGTGACCAAGGGGAACATATTAATCAGCTTTTTAATGAATTGGGGGTGGATGGATTTGATCTTCATGCACTATATGAAATCATGAAACAAATTATCCTAACATGGAAATATTTGGTCACTAATGAGAGGGACTTGCATGATTTTGAATATGAGGCTCCTCTTACCAAACAGATGAAGGAGGCTTTGGAGGCACTAGAGTAGAGTTTCCAGTTTATGTCTAATTTGAAATCCTAGATGGATGTCTGGACTGTGAAGATATGAAGATATGAGGAAATCATATATCACCTAAGGTATGACTTCTCAACAACAACTTCCTCATTATAAAATTCTTAAAAGAGAGTTTCCGATCTGAGTACTTTAATCGAAACTCTCCATTCTTGGGAAAAAGTAGAAGAGGCGGGGAGAGCGACACTTTAGCATTCAAATTAAGGTTCTCTCTAAACTCTTTAAAACATGGACATATAAATAGATAAATTCTTATTTTAATTTAATGTACTCTATTTTTCATGAGATTCTTAGAGATAATCCTAACCTAAATGGACTAAAGTCCATATAGTTTTATTTATTTTTGATAATCACCCTTTTAAGGGTTGAAGTAGAACCCTTAAATGGTCTATAGGATTCATGACATTAAATGACCTAAAGTCCTTAAAGGAAAACATCATAGAATATGACTACTTGGAACTGCCCCTCTATAGTATCTACATCCTTATGTCATCTCCCTACCTTTACATGGATGTTAGGCCAGCTGTCCTGTGTAGAGATTCACATGCCCAGTACCGATGAAAATTTCCATACCCTCTCATTCTTCCAAATTTGTTAGATTTGTTCTGGTGAATTTTCATAATCCAAATCCTCATATGGATCCTTCTCATTGTAGAGTTTATCTGGTACTTCTTCACAACATGTGGCTAGAAGGTATTGAGGTGGCCCGAAGTTCTTAAGGTGGCCTAAAGGTCTTGAGGTGCCCTGAAGGACTTAAGGTGGCCCTAAAGCCTTACTGACCCAAAGGCCTGGGTGGCTCAAAGGACTGAAGGACTCAAGGAACAAATTGGTGGCCTGAAGGATAAAAAAGATGAAAATTTGTGGCTCCCATAGTACCAAAGAGTACCTCCTACAATACCTTCCATAGTACCTACTACAGTAGTGCTATATTGACTACTACAATACCTTAGAAATATGCCTCTACCCGAATTTGATCTTGGGTCTCATGGATGCACTTGGAGAGTCCTTACCAACCAAGTTGAGGCTCATGTTACTTGGAGAGACTCTGAAATTTGGAGATTTCTCTTATTGCACATGATCAATGAATGTATTTTCTAAACCTTCCAGGTTTCTGTACAGTTTTTTTATTTCATTCTTGGCATGCATGACACTTTGCTTATTTGATGTTATATGTATCACCAGTGATACCCATCCCTTGTGTAATATCATGTAAACTTGAATTTATGGATATGAATATTTAAATCACAATAGATTCTTCTCAATAAGTGATCATGAATGTCGATCACTACTAGAAAATGGGCCTATACCCACGGTTTTAGAAAACCGTGGTTATAGGGATAATATGGGCACCTATACCCACGGTTTCAGAAAACTGTGGGTATAGGTCACCTATACCCAGGGTTTTGGACAAAACTGTGGGCATAGATTATTTTTAAAGACCTATACCCACGGTTTTGAAAAACCGTGGGTATAGAGTTTTTTTAGAAGACCTATACCCATGGTTCTTCAAAACCATGGGTATTGGGGTATTTTTTTTGAAGAGCTACACCCACGGTTATAGAGAACCGTGGGAATAGCTTCCCCACCATAAGGCGAGAAAAAAATTACGTTGGACAATGAAAAAAAATTGGCAGGAAGATGATCTGGATTAATATAATTAGGCATGTAGAAATACTAAATAAGAAAATCATTGTAGCTTAGTTGGTTAGGCGGTCGTTTGTCATATGTAGCGGTTCTGGGATCAAATCTCACTGTCATTTTTTTTGTAATAAATAAATAATATTAATAAAAGTAAACATATATATATATATATATATAATAGAGAGTTCCATAGATTGGTTGGTTCGGCGCATCTTCTCTATTCGGTAGGTCGTCGGTTCGAGACCCATCATCTTCAATTTTCGATTCCGGCACACCAATTTTTAGATATGAAATGTTATTAATATATTTATACAGATATATCTATATATAATAAAGATGAAGTTGGCTCAGTTGGTAGCGAAGGCTGAAAATCTGCATGGCACGTCCCACGACCGAGTCTCAACAACCTCGATTTTTTGAAGATTAAATCCCCACGGTTTGAGAATCGTGGGGTCAACGCTATGCCAGCGTGTTCACAGGACTACCACGTTGTGGCAATCATATACCCACTATTTGGAGAAAACCGTGGGTATAGGCGGACCCCCTATCCCAATGCCTTTCCAGCCCACGGTTCCCAAAACTGTGGGTATAGCCTATACCCATGGTTTTGGGGGCTATACCCACGGTTTTGAACTGTGGGTATAGGGCAGTTTTCCAGTAGTGCATCTATATGAGATTCTTTACTGATATTTCTATTCCAGTTATATTGAGATAATCTATTTCACTAAAGGATAATTTGGTAGAATATATGTTTTGGAGGGAGAGTTCTCTTTATTTTTTTCTAAATCCGATAAGCGTGGTGAGCATAGCTTGATTTCTGATAGGTCTATATGGTGTATCTTACAAAATTTTTCATTCTTACAGACTAAATTTCTTCCATGCTATAGTTTTAAGTACTTTTAGCTTAGACCTTCTATTTATGAAGTTTAGGGTCTTTTATCTTAGACCTTATATTGTTTTAGTTTAGGGTCTTTTATACCAGACCTTCTATCACTATAGTTTAATGTCTTTTAGCTCGAACATTTTATTGATATAGTTTAGGGTATTTTATCTCATACCTTCTATTGCTAAAGTTTAGGGTCTTTTAGCTCGGACTATAATATGTCATGAAGTTTAAAGTCTTAATACTAGGACTTGATCAATGTTTATGGAATATGGTTCATAATTTACATGAATGACCCAAAACATACTAAGATGCTGAGTTATGTTGTGGTGTTACTGAGGCTCACAAGGATTAGAGATCCTTTCCTACAAGGAGGAGGTGACTATGGTCAGTATGTCAAATCCCTTATGCGTTGATAACATTTTCAAACAGGGTTATATCCACTCTTTTACAAGGGCCATGGAAGATATATAGGTGTAATATTGGTTGAGGGTAAAATACTAGGGATGATAGGTCCACCTGGATAGTTGGAATGTGGATGATGTAAACTATAACCCAAAAGTTTGAGTTAGTGAATATGGAACGGGGTAGAAATGATGGGGATGACCCATAACAACTCGAGGTCCCAAGTTCTACCATGGTGTTTCTAGGGCTCATGAGGATTGAAGCTCATTTATTACAAGGAGTATATGCCTTTAGTTGGCAGGTCAAATCACTTATGTGTTGATATAATGGTTAAGAAAATATGATCTCCACTTCTTTTTGAGGGAAATAAAAGGGTTTTGGAGACTCAAACATCCAGATAATGAGGTTGGGCATCAGAGGAAAGCTATCCAAGAAGGGTTTTGGCACCCTATGGTAGTTTATCTCTTAATTATGAGGCTCAATCCCTACAACCAATGGTTTTGAATCATAAGGTGAGGCCCATCAACGGTTTAGGAATGGAGTCTCACATTCTTTATTTGATAAAGGGTACAAAACATGGTTATGTAATGTCAAGGATTTAGAATCCACTAGCATAGTTTTGTACAAGGATTATAAATCATGGTCCTAAGTGCTTGGGTTCAGAGGATGATACATGAAAATAATACTGGGAATGACCAAAATCACACTGAGGTGATGAGTTTTACCGTGGTGATGTCAGGGCTCACAAGGATTGGAAATCCTTTTTTTACAAAGTGATGAATTTTTTTAACGACCATATAATCATATAAAGGATCCATATGCATACATTCATAGTCAAACAATGGGTCCATTGAAGTTGGTTATCCATTCCCAAGGTCCATGGAAGGTTGTGGTGATCTGAGGTGCTCAAATCATGAAGTGTGATTTTTGGAATGTGTAATATACAAGAAGGTTTTGGTCACACTAAAAGTTATGTCACTTCCTAGAGAACATATTATCATGGTGAGGAGATGTGATAGATCATTACTCTAGATTTTTACTAAACCAGGGGCTCTAGTGAGAATATAATGGATTTTAATAGGGATAAAAAGTAGGCCCAATGATCTTTATGCATTATTTATTTTCACCCTAATTTTTTCCTAAACTCTAGATATGAAGAGTTTAGAGAGAGAAGACTTAAATTTTTCTAGGCCTCCCTTTTGTGGGTTTTCAACCTGACAAGTTTTGCATATCTTTATCTAGTAGTTTAATGCCTTTAGATATGGACCATTATGGGATAGAGTTTAAGGTCATATAGATTTGACCAAAGTGCAGGCAGTTTATGGTCATGATGCATATGGACCTAATACAAGGAAGGTTATAAAAGAGGCCAATTAGAATGCTTAGGCTTAATATTACTCCAACATCCTTATGATAAGGAGATGAAAATGTTGTAAATCATGGCTCTAGGTTCCTAGGTCATGAGTAATGATATGGGAAAATCATATTGGGGATGGTCCAAAACACTCTCAGGTGCTAGGCTTTGTCAAGGTGACATCAGGATCACAAGGATTAGAAATCCCTCCTTACGGGGACAATATTTCTCTAGTTTTTAGGTCTAAGACAGTTATGCATCGATAGCATGAAAAAATATAGAGATCTATTTTCCTTTCCAAGGGCCATGAAAGGTTTGCAGCAACCTGAAACACTCAATACATGAAGTGTGGCATATGGATCAAAGTGCTTAAAATATGGAAGAAGTACCCCATAATATGGTTGGAAGGGGTAAGGATCTTGTGGTCCTTTTGATAAGGAATTATAATGGGTGATGGTCTACACAGTTTAACATCATGAAGTAGGTATGTACCTGCTTCTGGGAAATTTAACATCACACAGTAAGCACATATTTCTTGCAGTTTTAGAATCATGAGGTAAGGATGTGGGAACTAAAGTGAAATGGGAATATTGTAGCTAGGAATATGGATGGAATTTTGGGTGTCACTACATATCCCATGATAATAGGAATCAAGGAACACATAGTTCTTAATAAATATCCCAATGCATGTGTTTCCAATGCTTTCTCAAGGGAATACCGCCTCGCGCGGTGTTGTGACGCTGTCAGCTGCATTGTACCCCGCATTTCTACTTTCAAAAAGAAGGCAACATTCATAACTTTCAAAGAGATGTGTGATAATTTATTGAAATAGGATTATGGGATGTCAGTTCCTCCTTCTATATATTCTTACTTGGAATTTTTCACCTAGTCCAAGTCTCCCTCATAGATTAAGACGTGGTTCATGAAACTCATTCCCAATGCCATCTCCTTGTGGATGCCATTTAATTAAGTTGATTATGTCTAGAAATTATATGGGGTATGATAGGGAATTAACCTTTGGTTAGGAGAAGAGTCGCATTGGGAATCACTAAAATATATGGATCCTGGAAAATTAATCACATGTATCTTCCTCATTGGAGGGAATCTCATGGATGCATCTCAGGCATGGAACCTGAGGCATCCCATGTCAATAACGGGTAACTGATGCCAAAGGCATGTCTTCCAAGGTTTTCCATAGGTATATCATGTTTAAAATGAGGTATGCTGTGAGTTTTATGTCTTGTGCAGATGAATAGATACTGATCATGACTCATGGTGGAGGAAGATCAAATAGGCACATCCCTAGGAGGGATCCCCTAGAAAGTTTACTGAATGGGTGGATCAGAACGCCCAATGATATTGAACCTAGAGTGGTGTGTCTCATAAATTGAAGGTTTCACACCATGAAGGATGATCTGGACACCACTGAGGGTTGATCATATAGGTTCACCCTATTGAGGGGGACACTAAGGTTTACTATTGGTTAGGATTTAACCTCATGGAGGCATCTTAAATACCCTGTTTAGAAGAGAGAGATCAAAACCCACATAGTTAGGTGGATGGTGTGGGGTTTATGCATGTGATCTGACCTTTGAAAGAGGATTTATCTTGGTTGTATTGTTTTGTATTGTGTGGGTCTTACACATTGTATTTGGCTGGTGATTCTAGGAGTAGCGATGATGTGGATGAGGGTTACACATAGGAGTTCCTTAAAGATGAAATGGAGGAGACCTGTCCTTTGTTTCAGGCCATAATATCACTGGGATGTGGTGGCCCAGATAATATTAGCCTGGATTATGTGAGGAGTGGACGAAATGGATGAAGTGTTGGGTGTGTTGGGATTGAACCTCAATGAGGTTACCTCCATACCCCATTTGGTTGGGAATAAAAGTTCACGTAGTTTAGGAAAGGGTGTTGGGACACCCGAGGAGGTGGCCCATGGATGTGGAGAATAGGGTTAGGGATTATGCATGGAAGCTGTCCAGATGAAAGGGGCATGATGGGGCTTACACCATGAGGGTTTCTCATTGGACATGTTGGGGCTTATGCATGGAAGCAACCTAAAGATGGAGATTAGATTTCATGGTTGTTTCTAACCTCTAAACCCATGTGAGTCATGCTAGATGTGAGAAAAAAGAGAAAGCAGTAGACCTAACTATCATGTCACAAAATATGAATCAATGAGAGATGGTGTGGGGATTATGCATGTGATCTACCCAAGGAGGATGTCATTCTGTGTGACAAGGATCTCATTCCATGCGAGGAAAATCTCATTCCATGTTAGGAATACACAAAGTATCCTATCAAGGGAGTGATGGGGATTATGCATGAAACTTCCCAAGGTGTACATAGAGAAAAATACCAAAGAGATAGGGATGATGAATTGAGAGTACATAAAGTGAGAGGTTCCTGATTCCCATCCCCTCTCCCATCCAATGCAAAGGATATCATTCCATGAAAGTTGTACACAGATACATCCTGGGCTTACCGCACAGGGTGAGATCACAGTTTAACGTCATGTTTTGAGGACATTGGTGCTAGTAAGTTTAACATCATGCAACTCAAACATGTGAATATAACTCTTCACCACTTAGTAATTACATAACTATCACTTATCAACCCTTAGAGAAGGAAAGGTGTCAACATTTGCAGAATTTGAGGGTGTAGATGAATGGTCAGTCATAGGTTCCATGTTACCATCCCTATCTTGAAAAGTAAGGGGAATTAGTATACCTATTCTACAAAGTAATAGGTAGGTCACCACAATATAGGACAGTGCATGTGGGACAAATAAATAATTGCATGCAATTCTGAAGGGCTGCATGGAGGAGGTTCATGCAAGACATGGGATTTGTAGGAAAGAGGGGATCATACATGGTGCTTTAGAGTAAATAAAACCCATATATCTTCAAGTAGGGGATGCAAACAATATTAGAGGGTTTCACATAAAAGGATGGGTTGAATTCAAGATTGAGTTGTGATCAGGGTCAGAGTTGCGTGCAAGAGGAGGATTTTGTGCACACTTGAATTGGGATTAAAATAAATGGGAGAGGGTCAAACCATAGTGGGACCACACAAAGGCTGAACCCCATGGAACCTTTTGTTCAAGATCTTATACCATGAGGGGTTCATCTTTTGTGATGTCATGAAATAGGTCTCTTACATGCAGCAAAGATAAATTTCAACTTCTGGAGGATCATCCTAAAGAAGGGGGGGGGGGTGCACTATAATATATTGGAAACACCTTTTATAGTGGAACACAATATTTCAGGTGTGGAATAGGATTTCAATGTATCATTACTTTGATCCACAAAGAATGCGCGTACAAAGGCCCATTTAACATCACATTGGGTGTGTAAGTGGTTTGCGTGCGGATTGGAGACTTGCATGCACACCTTGAAACTTGTGCATTCCTTCCTTGGGCATCTCAGGATGCTACATTGAGTTGAAGGGTGCTTTTATTTTACCCAATGATGTACATTGAGGATCTGTGTGTAATTCAGCTTCAAGAAATTCCCCTCTTAGAATCTAATCTAAAAGGGGAACACAAGTTTGAGTTCCGAGGGAAATGCCTAAGATTGGAGTCTATTGCTAGAGGTGTGTGAAAAAGTAGAGAACCAATATGTAATAGAGATTACATGAATTTAGAGGACCAATTAAACACCTATAAATATGTTGGGGGCCCATAAGCACATTAACTTGAATTTCTATACGATAAGAATTTTTTCTCTCATGCACGTAAGTCTCTGATTCTCGTGCAGAAAACAGAAACACAGTCGCTTACTTATGCACACCACCACTTTCTTTCACACATCTACCTTTGAATAATTATCTCTCCTTACATGACAAAAAAAGGATATTGGGAACAAATATACAACTTATGCATTACTTCCTTAACTTTTCATGCTTCATCCTTGGATTTTCCAACTCAATCCAAAATGGCCGGTCAACAGAACATTGTTGAGAGGGAAGATGATAAGGATTTTCAGTGATTAGAGATGATTGGGAAACCATATATCCTACATTAAAGGAGTTTTATATCAAATAATTATATTCTCTTGGGTATACTATCATAGCAGTAGAAATATTATCTTCTGAGTGATAGCCTCCCGTTGTGGAATTTCGACATACGTGATGAGGCATCCATCCTAGGGTTGGTAACTAATTCACCATGGTCATGGTTCATGCGTAAAGACAATATTCAATGATACAACATCAATATTCGTGGTCATATAGACCAAGATCATTGGAATATGTCAATTTATGTCTTGAAAACAAGGACCTGAATGATCACTGGAGACGAACCATAGGAAGGGGAGTACCCCACCCACTATGACAACACCTTGAAAATAAATATGAGGGATAGAAGTGTGGGTTTCTAGAAAGAATGGTACATGAGGTCTGGGAAAAATTCACAATATAATGGGAATGTGTGTATTGTGTACGCCACACTTGCGAGGAGTTTGGAGAAGAAATATAGAGAATTGGGCTATATAAGGCTCTATGGATGTCGTTGTTCCATTTCTATCGACAATAGGAGCTGGTGCCAGATCTGGTGATGGAGCTATTCAGTAGGTGGTCACCAGACACAAAAATATTCCACCTCCATCTTGGGGAGGTCAACATCATCTTATGGGATGTTCATTACATCATAGGCATTCCCCTGGAGGGTTTCCAATATGATGATTTCCTTCCAACGGTGAACACCTAGACAGATCATTTATGGACCCCAATTTTAACATGACATCTATTTGAGGAGGAAAAAGAGAATATAAATATCAAGTAAATCCTGAAGGGAATCACATTATCATTATGTTTTGAAATTTTATTCAAGAAAGATGAGGAGGTGAAGTTTATGGGCTGAGGGAAGTAGTGACTGAACGTGTTATATAGGGGAAAGGAAGGATCATATTGGGTGATCTTGGAAGTGGGCCAATATCAAACATAAAGGTACAACATGGAAGAGATCTAGGACCTGTAGGTTCAATATACCACACTCCTTGATACATTATTAAGTAGATGGTTGTTTTCAGTGAGAGATATGAGAATGGGAGTCTGTCTGAGGACCTTGGTGATGGAGGGAATCATGGAAGCTCACAATAGGATCAACCTAGGGGTTCCTATCTTGGAAATACTTTATATCATTATAGAGCGCATTTCGAGGGGAAGCATGCCTAAGAAAATCTATGGGCCATTCTAGATCCTACATATCCGAATCAGAGCTCATCTTGGAAGATATTACTTTCCAAACGACATCCATCCTCCAAGTGCCTGTCAAGGACCATCTCTTCTGAATATTTATGGGGTTATTCCACTAACCCTCTATCATGATGAAATTGTGCTCTATATCAGAAACCATGAAAATTTCAACTTTCATCCCTTCTGTACTCCGGTCGGTCAGATAGTAGATAACCTGTTAGGTTAATGGGATAAAAGGGAATACTTACAAAGATTTAGGGGTGGGTTTCTAGTGGTTTAGATTGATGTAAAAATCCTTTGTAAACCATACATTCCATCCTTCTTCACCAAGAAATTATAATTACTTAAGAATTTGGATAAGAAGATGTATACGGGGGTCCATGAAGAGAGAAACCCATGAATCCTCTATTGGCTATGGTGAATGTTGATGATTGTTGGTTCTGGTGAAACTATCTTGCTGCCAATTATAGATGTTAATGATGGATTATTAATGGACTATGATATGGTGGCATATTTGAAGGAAATATTGTGAAGATACATTCAGAATATTTAAGTAGAGAGTATGGGACTAGAGAGGTAGGAAGGTAGGAGGGGTGGCACCCAAGAAGAAAGTTATGTGGAAAGACAAGCGATTGGGACAGTATGAGCTAGAACCATGAAGGAGGGGACGTCACAGGGTGTGGCCGCACCGCCGCATCCTATAGAGGGGTGGGCCCAAAATTGTATGAGAGGGTAAACCAAGGAAGATATTACGAATACAATAAAGTATATTTTTAAACTAGTTTCTGATACCATTTTCCCGACCCTTTTCTCTCTGTGGAAACATTGTGACAATACTTGTCACCCAAAGACCTTTGGCAGAGACTAAAGTGAAGTGAGATCAAATTAGTAGATTTTGGGAGCATTAAAGTGGTATACATGGTGATATTTCACCAAAGGTATGATTATATAATGGCTATAGAAACCTATGCATGTTAGAGAGGGTGATACGAGGAGCCTCCCACCCTGGTGAAGGTGATGCTTGACTAGGAGTCAGACAAAGAAGAAACACCGCCTATAGATGACAACAAAGAAGAATAAAAATAATAATAAAAATAAGAAAAGGAAGAATAAGAGTAATAATAGGAAGAAGAGGAAGATCCAAAAGGTATAGTCTCTCATCAATAGACTCCACAGGAGAATGGAGAAATTCTAGGCTCTGAAGAATATTCCGTTGAATTTCTATTAGTAAGCTCAACTGACTCATGATTTTATTGTATTCCTCTTCTTCTCATAGATATTCTAATTTGAACTCATCCTAAATAGAAGAAAATTGATGCTAAGCAAGAGGTTACCACAATGGAGGGAGAAAAGGTGCCAACAGGTGTGGGGGATCATATCTAGATCCTGTAACTAGAGATGATGCAGGTGATGAACTGGCTGAGGCGGCTAGCAGTGGGCCAACCGAGGAGGCTGGGGTGACAAGATCGGAACCCCAAGTCCTTTCTATCATCTATGGGGGACCAAATCCTGGTATTCCAACAATGGAACCTACTGAAACAGTATGCATGAGAAGGATAATTATTGAAATAACTCCTCCATGTAAGAGAAAACCCTAAACTTCCTAGCCATAATCAGGCTTCCACGAAGTCTTAACGTCAGTATGTGCTTGTCTTATGAAACTTCTACTCAAATTCAAGGAGGGATAGTTCCATTCATTGAAACACCAAGCATACATAGCTCTCCTACAGTAAGAGTCCCTATGGTGACCCAATATATTGACCTAATGAAGTTCAACTCCTGTAAGTATTCAATCTCATAAGTCATTGATTGAGTGGATTGAATGAGGTGCTTCATATCATACACTGATCAGAAGACTATGAGATCAATGAGAGGAAAGGTTGAGGTATCTATTGGATCCTTCCTGATGGCCATGGTCCTAGACAAATAGCTGACAATGGTGGAAGGTGATGCCACTGGTGGGGTGGAGCTCGAAGCTTTAAGTGGAGAAAATTCTAAGGAAAAATCAAGTGGAGGTGGCTTCCCTCATGACATGGAGCCCGACCCTTTAGAGATGATTCAATAGAAAGACCCTATTTCCAAACTCCTTCCTGCATTTTCAGAGTATGAGCCTATCGACCCTGAGGATCTAGATGATACTGACCCTAATGCAACTGAATAAAATTGTATCATCCAACACATGTCATGTATATTAATCCATGGCTTAATTAAATAGCCCCTTGAACCACAAATGGTAGGTCATATAAAGCCACACCACTGTTGGCTTCACAACTCATGTGCTATAGGGGAGAACACTCTAGAACTTCACGTGTTGGTCTATGTATTCCTTGTTGAGAATATATCAGAGGGGATCCAGCATTTGGAAGCCACATGGTGTTAGGAGAAGTTTGATAGAATGTGAAAAGTTTGAGAAGTCACCTAGGAGATATGGAAGCTGGAAGAACAAGTGAGAAAGCATACTACTTTTCTCAGAACACTATCGGAAATCATCATAAATTTGAGGGATCAACTAGAAGAGGACAAGGGCTAAATAAAGCAGGAAACTGATTAGAATTATTATCTCCAGGATGAGTGGATTAGGAAATAGAAAAGAGTTTTTTAGATTCATTTTATGACCACTGACGAGGAAACATATCTCAGGAGGAGGCAACAAGTCCTGGAGGCCATAGGACAAAGGCCAACAGAGTTGATGTGGATGATTTCTAAAATGAAGATATATGGGTGATTTATAAAAAACTTATAATTATTCATGGAACTTATTGTGCGTATAGACACATTGTTTCTTTCTTACATTTTCACGCTTCAATCATATTTGTGAGACAACTAATGACCTATCCTTAAGCTCATGTAGGTCATTACAAATGTGAGAAAAAAGGGATGACCACATAATCATTCACTTCATATTAGAGTTATAGATAATCATAAAACATTCAGGTTATTCTATTGCTGACTAATATCTTAAAGTGTTCAGACTGAGAAAGGTTGTGTCTAGAGAATAGGCCTCTCCGAGCAGCCAACTTTCTTTCCCCAACATACGCTGGTGCATAACTCCAGGGGATTTAGAGTCGATCCAAACAAATGGTAATGTAGAGTGTGAATCATGATACAAAAAATTAGAAACATAGGGAGGATGGAATGGTAGTAAAATATGATCTATGATCATGTTCTAAACACATAATCCATACCGTTAGCCTGAAATAGGGATAAACGAATGAGGGTCGACCACTGACTATGTTCAAAACATGGAACCTAACTCTAAATGTATTCCTATGTCTTCCATAACATTGGCACAGGATGGTAGGTGATCCAAAGCGGTATAAAAATTTCATTAGGGGGTCCCTTAAAATATGAAATAGAATGAGGATCCAAATGAGGGGCACATGAAGCATGGGAGTGGAGTGATGGAATGTTCGAATGGATTCCAACACTCTTATAATTACACCACTGTGTATTAGAGAACATTGGTGTAGGCACATTGGTATAAACAAAAATAATCCCCTTCTTCTAGGGAGGACCTCTCAAGTGAGGTCCTGGGATGCCTTGCAGTTTTACATCATGAAAATGAGGATGATGAACATGCAGTTTAACATCATATGGTGAGGATGATGAATGGTACAATTTAACATCATGTGATTATGACATTGCACATAGTTTAAGGTAATACTTCATGGACTATGGAAATAACTATTCCTAATACAATTTTGAAGAATAAAGGAGGTAAACCCGAAATGAATGATCTAAAAGAGGCTTGTGAAGCACATAAGAGTTAGAAAACAGATGGGGAGAAATCATGCGATGTGGTGAGATACAAACCCAAAGTGAATGAGGCCAAGGAGGACCAAGGAAACAACCCAACATGAACGAGGCCAAAGAGGCCCAGGACACACCACAAATTCCAAGGGATTCACATATAGTTTAAAGTCATGAATACTTGGATGTAGTATCTTAGTTTAAAGTTATATATTTTGGACCATAAGGACCATGTCATTTCACACCTTACCAGACTCCAAAGCCTGTGTGATCCATGCTTGATGCGGGAAAAAAGGAACAATATCAAGGATCTTATAACATGTAGGGATGTGGAGGGAATGGAAAGGAATTAAATCAAGAATTTCATGGCTTGGATCATAAGGGGTGATCAGTGAGTAAGGATATACTACTGATCATGTTCAAAAACATAGGAATCCCACCTAACTATCTAGGAACGAGGAAAGAAAATGAAAAATCAACTGTTGAATATTTTTGAAAACACATGATCTATGATTTGTCACTATGGATCCATTAGGGCATTGGAACAAAATGGGAGGTGAGAAAAAAGTGGCATGAGACCATCATTGTTAAGGGGGTCCATTTGGATTCAAAAGAGAATGGAAACCCAAACCAAGAAAGGCTCTAAGTGTGAAATGGTAAGGTAACATGGAATGAGAATTAAACCCAGGTTTTGCAGACAATTTAAGGTCGTATTGTGTGGAACACAACCAAAGCATAGGAGCCAAAGGTTTAAAAGAGCTTGCGACTCGGTCCAAAGATGAAATTCTCGGGCATCACAACATATTCCATGAGGATGGGAATCAAGACACACATAGTCCTTGAATACAACATGGCAGAAGACCGAAACTGGTAGGGATACTTCCTCTCTGAAAAGGAAACTGAGGTATACCATGATTATCATGGGGAATACCAAACTTGATCATGGTATAATTTTAGTTTAACATCATGCATTGAGGGAACATGTTATTAGTTTAAGGTCATAGAATTAATACCATTGATGAAAGTATCCCAATTGGGTGTGTGTATTGCAGTGTTATGACTAACTCGACATGAATAAGACCAAGGAGGCCCAACACCACATGAAATATCCTATAGGAGGAACAAACATAGTTTAAATTCATGATGCCTAAACTTGAGAATATAGTTTATGGTCTTAGATCTCAGACCATGATAAGGAGCGTCTCAAATGGATATGCGTAGTGAGGTGTTATAACAAACCTGACATGAATGAGGCTGAAGGAGGCCCAAAAACACACTATATATTCAAGAGAACATCACATTTAAAATTTAATGTCATTTAACGTAGAATAATATGAGGCCAAGGGAAAAAAGTTGATTAATATATGGATTTCCATGAAATAGGCATCACCATGTATCCTATGAGGATGATAATCAAGCCACACATATTTATTAAACACTAATTATGTTTAATTTCATGCGGTAAGGACGATCTTGAACCAATGTGAAAGAAAGGAAAATACATGGCTGGGATTGATATTGAAGACACATGCATCACTAGGTATCTCATGATAATGAGAATCAAGATATACATAGTTCTTGGAGGAAATATCCCTACGTAGGTTTGATTATTACACAGACAGGGGGCATGGTGATTGGAGAGGATGGACCAGGATAAAGAATCCAGAAATCTCTATGTATCATGTATGGAAAGGAATCAAGACGTATGTTTTTATTTAAGATATAATGGTATGTTAATGATTCTAGGGGAAATGATACCACATTTTAAGGTAATGTGACAAGATCGTCCTATGCAGTTTAACGTCATGCGGTAAGGATGCTAGTTTCTATGCAGTTTATCATCGTGCCGCTGGGATGTGAAGGGAGAAGAGTGTTCCTAAGGAAGGTTAATGGAATATAAATTATAAACATGATGTGAATGAGGATATATGAGGATCATATTCCACACCATGCACTTCCAAAGGAAACTCATGGCAAGGGGCTGAAAGGTTGAGTTTACAGTTGGTCCCAAATATGAAACGTCTAGCCATTCCTACGTATACCATAATGATGGGAATCAATCCATACACAGTTCCTAGTGATGGCATGTTAGGTGACTGATGCTAGGAGAAATTTCCTCTCAGGCATGGACATCATTGTGCCATACATTTTATCATCGTACAACCATGATGCTGGTTGTTATACTGGTTAAAGTTGTAGAACTTGGACTATGAGGAATCTTAGTTTAAGGTCATAGATCTTGTACCATGTAATGATGATTATGAATAATAACTATGTAGACATGAACAAGGACAAGGATGTTCAACACCTGGACACAAATTTCTAAGAATAACTCACACATAGTTTAAAGTCATGATGATTAGACTATAAGAGAGGGGATATATGAGAAATGAAATATGGGTAGCGCAGTAGGAACAACCCAATGTGAAGAAGGGATAAAGGAGGCTCAATCCACATGAAACATCTTCAAGGGAAACCCACACACAATTTAAAGTCATAATGCTTGGAATTGGGTTCCTAGTTTAATGTCGTGTTCCTGGGATGTGGATATGTTCCTTTTGAGGTCAGGAAAAAAGGACCATCAATGCTGTGCAATTTAAAGTCATGGAACTAAGATGATGAACACACAATTTAATGTTATACAGTAAGGAAGAGGTGTAGGAAGAGTTGAAAGAGGAATGTTCATGGTGTGGCCACTATAAACCGATGTGAATGAGGTCTGAAGGAGTCCCGCTCACACCATACATCCCCAAGGGTAACTTTCACATAGTTTAAAGTCACAATGTTTGGAATCGAGTGCAAAATTTAGCTTCATGTGACTTGGATGAGTTTCTATGAAGTTTTTCATCGTACATCTAGGAAATTGGTTGTTACATAGTTTATCATCATGTGATTAGGAAGATAATCCATTCATGCAAAGTACTTCTTGAGGAACTTGGAATTGGCTGGAGGACTGATGTGCTCCCCATCCATAGTGACCAAAGAGTAATCACCATTGGGATAGCCCTCATGAATGATGTACAACCCTTCCCACTTGGATTCCAAATTTAGTGGATTCCTTCTAGGTATCATTGGCATTCAGATATCCAACACTGCATCACCTTGGAGGAAAGAGTGGAGGAAAACCTTCTTGTTGAATGCTTTGAATATCTTGTTCTTGTGACTCTCAAGAGTATGCAGGGCTCAAAGCATATTTTCATCAAGGGATTCCAGTTCATCTAGACAGACCTTGAATATCCTGTTTAATGTATTTTGATCATTGAAATCTATTCAGAGTGATGGAAACTGAATCTCTATGGGAATGACTACCTCTGTTCCATACACCGAGGAATATAGAGTCACTTGGGTGGAATTGAGGGTTGTCATCTGATAATACCAGAGATCATTGGGGAGTTTGTTTAACCAATTTTTCTTATTCTGGACCACTATCTTCTGCAAAATGTTGGAGAGGATTTTTAACCCCTCGATCTTCCCTTTACCTATGCATGGTAGTGGGAAGTATGGTTGGACCGAATTCTGTACTTGGCGTACAATTTCTTCAGCTTAGATTCTCAAAAGTTGGTGTCATTGTTAGTGGGAATAGTATGAGGGACTCAAAATAAATAGATTATGTTGTAACTCATGAATTCAATGACCTATCAAGCTTTTAATTCCTTAAGTGGGATCACTTCTTCCCACTTGGAGAAGAAATCCATGGTGGTCAAAATGAACCTACACTGGCGAGCTATTTCTGGTGGATATAGTCCCATGATGTTGAGTACCTAGAAAAAAAGGGATATGAGCACTTGGTAGTATAGAGAGGCTCTGGTGGTTGATGCACAAAATTGTCATGGATCTAACACACATGGAACCTCTTGGAGAACTTGATACAGTCATGGACCTTGGTGGTCCATAAGTAGCCCAACCATTGAATCTAGTGGGAGAGCTTCAACCCTACCTGATGAGCACCATAGGACCCAGCATGAACATCCTGCATAACCTAGGAAATATCTTCTCCTTGAATGTAATAGAGGATAATTCCATCAACCCCATGTTTTTATAGAATCTTCTCAAGGTTGGGTCCAATATGAAAGGTGAATTGTGCTGCATGCTGATATATTCACTCACATTAGGCTCTGTCCGATAGGAGAGTTCCATGCCATAGATAATCAAAAAAGGGAGTTTTCCAATCATAGGTTTCTTTAGAAGAGTGAGGATTAAGAGTTCCTGATGTGGAAGAACTAACAGTCATGTGATTTACCTAATGGCTATCATCATCATCTGAAGTGATTGGAGTGATGAATCTTTAATGCACCACCTTAATGAATAGATCATCCTGGTTAATATTGGTAAGAGAAGCATCTAGACTAGCTAGGGTACTAGATCAACTATTCTATGACCAGGGAATATGATTCACCTCTGGCTAAGATGAGAACTAGGCCATCAACTGGTGATCCTACTTGAGCAAGGGAACAAGCTATATCCTTTTAACTATGTAATCACCATTGATCTATTTGATGAATAATTCAGAGACCCCTTTTAATGAAGTCAGATAACATCAATATTGAGGACCATCTTGATACAAGTAATGAGATCCTAATACTCTACCTTGTTGTTCATGTATCCTTATGATATAAGAAACAAATAAGGCAGGAAAACCTATGTCGGGGTGATGAAGGTGATTCCTAGACCCACTCTGCTGAGCTTAGGATCATTGAGAATTCTACTAGTTGGACTCTAGGAGGAACCATCAAAATTAAAAATCTATAATAATATGGATTGTTCCACTAAGAGGATAACCTAATTTGGAAAATCAAAATCTAGAGGTATTTACACAGGGGCCGAATAATCGGCCAGAAATTCTTCCAATGCTTGAACCTTGATAGACTTATGCAGAATGAACCTGATGTCAAACTACTGAAGAATCACCAACCAACATGATAGATAGATTTTAAACATTGGGAGACTCAGGATATACTTTAGCAGATCTACGTGGGACACTAACTATATATCATGATGCTATAAATAGCGATGAAACTTCTGCATGATGAAATCCAATGTGAGGAAACTATTCTTGATAGGAGAGTGTCTGATCTATTTGTTGAGAATCATGTGAATGAGATAGTATAAACTGTTATCTATCCCTTAATTATTTTTCTAAGTGTGGATGGTGCTGAGGGATCATTCCAAGACAGTCACATAGAGGAACAAATGATTTCCTAGGATGGGTGGCATCAAAATCGAAGCCTATAAAAGATATTTCTTAATCTCCTCAAAGGTGGTCCAGAACTCTTCATCCCATTGGTAGAAGACACATTTATTTAAGATCCTAGAAAAGGGATTACACTTTCCAACCAAATTCGCGATAAACCAGTGTTTGTAGGACAAGTGGCTTTGAAGGCCTCAGAGCTCTCAAATATTTTTGGGGGATGCATCTGGATGATGGATTTTATATTCTCTAGTTTGATCTAAATTCATCTATATCTACCAAAAAAATTCAATAAAACTTCTAGAGTTCACCCCGAAAGTGAATTTCAAGGGTTTCATCTTAAATATATGGGAATGTAGGAAGATAAACACTTTTTAAAGATATCTGAGATGTCCCTGACACTGGTGGGTTTTGAAAACCAAATAATAAATGAATAATTCAACTATAATAACAAGAATCGACTTGAAGATGCAGTGCATGTCCTGCTGATAAGTAGCTCTAGAATTCTTCAGACCAAAAGGCATTACCTAATAGTAAAAAGTTTCTTGCAGAACTTTAAAGGTGGTAGAATACTTTTCATCTGGGACCATCCGGATTTGGTTTTACCCAGTGTACCCATCCATGAGAAAGAAATCTTGAAACCCAAATGTGTAATTAATTAATAACTATGTCACTAGAAGGGTAAAATCATCCTTCAAGAAGTGGCAGTTGAGTCGATACAAACTCTGATATACCCATTCTTCTTTCTGACTGGGATGATGTTGGCTAGTCACTTAGGGTACTAAAATTCCTTGATAAAACTTGATTTTATAATCTTGTTAACTTTTTCCTCAACCATGGAACCATGATATAGATTCATCTTCCTGGGAGGTTTCCTAAACCAGTGATGGCTTATGGGGAGACCAAGATGGTGGAAAACGACCTGAGGGTCCATCCCTAACATATCATCATAGCTTCAGGAAATCCACGAATTTTTTCTTTTCATTTGTAGGCATGGGTTTACTGATCAACATTGTCCTTAGACCTATCTCGGTACCAAGATTCACCTAAAACAACTCGTCAATGATGGTGGAGATTCCTTCCTCAAATGCAGGAGGAGTGTCTTCCAAATATTACTCATTGTATGAGGTATGGGGATCATTGGGAATATGAGATTCTTTTGGGACAACTGATTTTTGGGGAATATTGGTGTTGTCTTGGGCGGTAGTGGAATATTCATTGGGAGACTCTTACGCTAATAAAATCATGGAAATAATGGATGTTATGACGATTCCATATGGACTTCAAGCAAAGGGTCCATTCTTGATATCGGAGCAATGGTGGGGGGTTGTCTTATTATGGTTCAACCTATCTTGGTGGAACAAGTGGGTCTGACACATAGTTGTAGCCATGGGGAGGACATATCGATACCTAATAGGAGTAGGTAGTTATGGTATCACCTAATCCTGACCCATGTATGAGTATAGGGTAATCTTCATGCATTCCTTGAATCTAGGGATGTGTCTCACATACCTCTTAGAAACAACAAATCATCTTCCCATGTTTGGAGTCATAACCTCCAATTGGTGAATCAGGATGATGATTGTGTCATCCAGATCTATCCATGGTTCAGCTATGATAGAGGTGTGCTAAACTTCATTGGTATGAGTGTAATTTTACTTGATATGGTAGTAGTAATCATACATATAATGAGATTCACAAGAGGAAAATTGAGAAGAGTCACCTTGGAGGATTCCTACTTGACCGTTAAGGGATTACTTGAGGCATTGGTGATATGAAGAGGGGACTAATGCATGCAGATGGAGCTAGGGACTTCCCATAAATGTGTTTTAAGTGGTATTTAGTGAGACAACTATGAAATCAATGTATTTAATCAAAATTTTGAATTAGGTCTTCAAAAATATCCTTCCATATAGTCTTTGTTTAGTCCTTTTATAACCCTAAATCTTCAGGTTTAAGGGGCTCAAATCTACTTCATATAGTCCTAGTCTATGGATATTCTAGGTCAGGATGATATTTCACATAGAACCTATTTAAAATAGATAATGATGGACCTCTATGCCATTAAAATAGACAGTGATGTATAATGGGTGAATGTAACCCAACACAAGAGAGCTCTCATATTCTCTAGAGAAAGAAATGACGACCTGACATTCTGACTGTTCGATATCTTTAGCATAGAAAGTCTTGACTACTACAACCTCTATTATGAACTGGATGGGGATTTTCAAGGCTTATGTGAGGGATTATTTTATCTCTTCTAATAGATGGAGGTATTTGAGAATCGAGATCTTATCGGGAATGATGGTAAGGTGCTTCAACACATCGTACTTCTATGTTAAGAACACCTTTTTAACCACATAAGGCTACTCTATGGTGGGAAGTATGACATGAACTGATGGGTGAACTACTAGATTCTAACTGGTGAGGTATATGTTTTTCTAATCAGAAAAGCTATAAAAAACCACCATTGGATGACTTTCGACTGATTTAGGCATTGTTGAACATGGATGATCATGATGTGACTACGACGATTCTACTTGATCAATGATCATTGTTAGTAGTTGTGGTGAGTTTAGCAGAGTGGGATGGAAGGATTGTGTCTATTGATATTTTCTTAATTCTTGTTATATGGTCTTGGTTGCATGCACGACTTAGCTTAAAGCATTAGACTAATAATTCCTATAACTTTCCTATCCATGAATTCTTCTTTGGTGTTGTCAGCTAGGGACATTGGGGGGACTCGTTTGATATTCCTCATTATTGAGGATCACATAGGGGTCCACCAATTCTATGGTATTCACAGATGCACATTCCCAATCATCATTATAAGAGTCTTCCAGTGCTAGATGGGCTCTAGGTATGATTCCCATCTTCAGAGGCATGAATTCACCAAGAGAAGGAGACGACTTCAGCACCGACAGGAGAATTTTCTTTCCTTTGCACCATTGGCACCTACTCTTCTAAGATGTTTCAGGATGATAGGTATATACATAAGGGGCTACTAAAGAAGGTGTAATGACTTATGGAGGTTCATGCTAACCTAAGTAGGCATAAATGATGTTGTGGGTGTGAGACTGCCCTGTGATCTAACCAATCATCATACTTTTGGGTCCCATGGTTGAATAATTGCTACCACTCACCAGAACCTTCACTATCGGTGTTAGCCTCGAAGTAGATGTGTGTAACCTTTACTGAGACTTCACCCAGTCTGATCAAACCATTGTACACTTGGTCTTGGAGCTAGTCCTTGAACAAACAACACTGCTTGATGGTATGTCCAAGGATTATTGTGGTAAGGCCAGTGAACAATGCAATTAGTGAGATTTATCTCATGGGGATTTCTATGTTATGTAAGCTTCTAGATCCCTTATTATAAATTAGTATGGAAGTAACTAGTCACCTTGGCATCTGGGAAGGAGTAAGTTTGGTTTCTCCTATCTGGAAGGGGAACTCTGGGAGCCTGGACTTGATGAGGGGATAAAGGAGGACAGGGGGATGAAACCACATTCTCTTTTCTGGGTGGTTGTGCCTATTGAGGAGGTTCCTATCGATTCTTACCTTGTTGAGGTGGATATTTCTATCATCGATGAGGCGATGTTTGAAGAGGCTCTATGGGAAACATCCCTAGTGGCTCAGGATCCCCCACCTATAATGTGGTGATAGTTTCTGCCTTGTCGTCTCTTCTTATAGGAGATAGAATATGAAAATTGAATTCCTGATTGGCTTGCTACAAGGCTTCATCTAAGCGTTGAGAATTCTCAGAAAAATCTCAGAATCTACTAGGGAAATTTTGAGTGATGGGGGTGGGGACCAATTCAGTCTTGACATTCCCCATGCACATCATCAATAGATTCTCTTGAGTCAGTGGCATGTCGAGCGAGTTTTTAAGGCCTTTCTTCCTAGAGATGAAGTATGAAATATGATCATCTAGAAATTTCTTATACTTGGAGAGGTTGGGAATACTTTACTTTCGTTTAGTGGAGCTAAAATAGTAGATAAACTGCATGTGGAGGTCTTTCCAATCGGTGATTGAGATAATGGGTAATTAAATGTACTAGTTGAATGAAGTCCCTTCCAATGTCTAAAAAAAACATTAGATCTTGGATGCCTTCTACTACTCTAGGGTTCCTAACATAGGTCTGCACTTGGAGATGAAGTGATCCAAATACTGAAGTGGGTTTTCCATCCCGTTGAAGGGAGTGAAGATTGGATTCTTGAAATCTGAGGGTTCTTGGATATCGTTCATCCAATCCGGATAAGGTTTTACATCAGGTGGGATTTCCACCTTTCATGTTTCCAATTATTTAAGTTGAGTAGTGAGGGAAAATAGTAGTTCATCTTGATGGGGATTCCTACTGCTGGGAGGATTCCGGACCACTAGGTCATTAACAGGATCATTGACATGACAATAAGGATCAGGGGATCACAGAGTGAACTACAAAGAAACTGGTTGAATAACATGAAGAACAGTCTGATTTGGGTCTTGAGTTATATCATCATGTAGTTCAGGAAGATTCAGCGATTCATACCATGATATCTTTCCAAACCCATTGGGGTGCATGGGATCAACATGTTCGATTGGAAGAAACTGATCGAGGATGACCTTCGAACTCCCCTGCTACCCTGACAGTGGAAGAACATGGTTCTCTCTAGGATCACCATAATCTGGGCACCATTCGATGATAATTTCATTGATGATTTGATGCTGATATAAAATATGATGTCGTAGAGTGGTGATTACATGATCATCCTCTATCTTCTTTGTGGTATTAGGTGGATATGAGGTCTCAATATATACCTTACCCTTATTGAGATTATGACCGGAAAACATTGATATAGAGGCTTCCCCTAGGTCACGGTCTACCTCTACTAGAGAGTGAGAACACCAATAGGGTCTTCCTGATATCGTGCTACCGCATTAGGATGATTCACTCCATTAGATCCTATGTCGTTGTCCCCATCCTTGGGTAGCACAAGTTTGACCATATTCACTATGAAAATACCTAATATTTTTTCAATGTCATAGGATAAATCAGGATACCACTTGATAGGACTAAAGTAGAGAGAAGTGTACTACCCCCAACCATGGATCTTAATGTGTGGAGATACTTATTCAAGGATTCTGTAGAGCACTATGAAGCTTTGAATGCATATTCATTGAAGGTTATGGTGGTAACCAAGTGATGTAGGATGCTGCACCACTGGAAGTGATTCCAAATCAACCATATAAAATTACTGGACGATGTAATCATAGTTCTCTTGAATCTTTGGAAAGACTAAATGATGGTCATAGAGGTGAAAATGCATCTGCTTGATGGTTAGTTGAAAGCACAAAACCTCATCTTGAGTGAGAGACTATGTAATGTCAAAGTTAGGACCCGTATTTAGCCAGAACACTTCAGAAAACTGGTTGGTGTCCAGTGTGTCTCACAAACTTCCCTTCTCGAAAGTGAAACACTAATCTTGGATGCCCTGTTACCCGATCAACACTGTCCAAGAGACTGACAATGGGACAAATGTGGATCGCTACAGTGGAAGAATGTCCAGTGAATAGACTACTACATGTACTATCTGATCACAACATACTGGGTTATCTCTTGGTGGTAGTGCTGATCGCATCATCACATCCTTGTAGGATGGGGTTCTAACCACTGTATTATGTTTAAGGGAAGTGGAAGTTGTCTGTAGGTCCACTGGGTGTTCACAGTATATCAGGTCCTAGAAATACTCTCTATGATATCATGTAGAGGTAGATAATGAAGCTAGGGATGATATAGATGAATGCATCGTGATACCCTAGAAGGGAGAGAAGTCTGCCTCCTACTGCATGTACCTATAATGGGATTCATGGACCTTATGAATTTCATCTTCCAGGGTGAAAATTCTCACCAACCATGATCCTACCCCAGACTCTGATATAGAATAATGAGGGGAAGGATCCATCATTGAATCAAATTCAGCTTTAGAGTATGAGAAGAGAACATTATTTACAATGAACACATTCTTCCCCGAGTTATTCCTTCAGTGGTGATGGTTCTACCTTCTACCCCAGGATAGTTATTTAGGGTAGGTAACTTTTTAGACATGTGGAGGTCCTCCATGCTATTAGTTGATTGTGTGAAGAGGACCTCTGCTTTGATTTTTTGGGATACGAGGAGGACCTCTATATCGGTTGTCACTAGAGTTGGGAGGACCTCCACTTTGGATGTTGATGTAGTAGGGAGGACCTCAAATATGGTCATTGGGAACATGGGGAGGACCTCTATGTTGGGATGCATGAGTACAGGGAGGACCTTTTTATTGGTTGTTGGATGCATGAGGATGACCTCTATGGGAGTGGTGAGGACCTCCACTATAGTTGCCTATGGAATGGGGAGGACCTCCATGTTGGCCGATGACGAGGGTATGAGGAGGAACTTCGTAATGATCATCAATGAAGTGGGGGAGGACCTCCACTTTGGTGGAAGATGGAGTAGGGAGGACCTCCACTAGAGTGGGGGGTGATGTGAGGAGGAACTTCACATCACTAGTAGGATACATGAGGAGGAACTCTATATTTGGAACCATAATCACAGCAAGGACCTCTGTACTGGTCATCTACAAGGTGGGGACAACCTCTTCTTTGGCCGATTCTGGGAACATGGGGAGGACCTCCACTCCAACTGGTGTCTATATGTGAAGAACATCTGAACTAAGTATCATCATTACAGATTGGCCCATAATGGATTCTAGAGATTCCAACGGTTGATAGAGTCAACCCAATCTACCTATGAGGTGGATGAGGCCTCGATACCAAATGAGCATTGAGGAGTCCCTATTCTGCAGAAGTAGGGACTTTGTGGAATGCTTTGGCGGTGTTAGGGGCCACTGATGCCGTGGAAGATGATGCCCCCTGATGGGAATCCTCATAATATTGGGACCGAAGTTGGTGTTAGGTGAGTCGTACTGGGCCGATAGAGTAGGGGAATGGTCCACCTATTATTCGGCTTGGAAGACCGATTGTTGGTGGCATTGATGTGTCCTGGTGGGATCCCTCTTGGTAGACTCCTGAGTGGTGGTCATTGATGAGGTGACTCAAGCATCCCCTATCTCCTAGGTATAGGGGATAAATTTGAATGATCACTTTAGGTAGGGGATCCCAAAGCTTTTTATCATTGGAGTGGGGAGCAGGGGTTCCCAGTGTGGCCCTTGGGGGCAGCATGTCGACAAGGTATAGAATCATCCAGGTCCTTGTGAGCTATATCCCTTATGGGGATGACTCCCTCTGGCGTATAATATCATACAAGGGTGTCTATCACCATTATATGGATGATTTTAGAGGGTGATATGGGGTGTGGGTTCCCGATAGATAAGGGAAAAGAATATGTTGTGGAATATGTGGGGTCATGCGGGATTTCCGCATCGACAGGTCTCCTACCCCTGCGTCGGTGGGAATTGGGTGAGTAGTTTCTTGCAGCTTGGGTCCTACAAAGCCAGAAGATTTGGCTATTAGTAGAAGTTCTAGGAAAGAAATCTCCAATGCCCTTATGTCTTCAAATATTCCATGGTCGTAGAAAGATATCCACGTTGATGATTCCACAGATCAGGATTCACAACGTTCAAATGCCCCAACTACTAGTGTGTTCCATAATGGGCCTAATATTTCTCTTAGCGGGTCCTGACGCCAGATAGATGGATTTGGTAAGATGATAATCCATTTAATTTAAGTATCAAATACTATTAGTCCCTACATTGAAGGAAAAAATTTCACGTTAGGTTCATCATTTCCATTTCTGATGCTTTTGTCAGGGTGCACCGCATCACACAATTTTGTGATGCTAACAACTGCATTGTAGCATGCATTACCACTTTCCAAAGGTGGGAAAATTCATGAATTTATCGGTGATGTTTCTCCTTGGTCGAAATGGGATTATAGGATTTCAATTCCTCCTTCTATGTATTCCTTCTTAGAATTAGTCATGTAGTCTGGGTCTCCCTCTTAGATTAAGACATGGTTCGCAAAACTCATTCCCAGTGCCATATCCTCATGGAAACTGGTTAATTATGCTATTTCAGTCTGGAAATTCCAAGGGGTCTGACAGGGTAGAAACCTTTGGTTAGAAGAGTATTGACATTGGGTATTTCTAGTTTTTTTTGGATTTTGGAACATTGGTCACCAGTATATTCCTCATAGAAGGGAATCTCATGGAGGAATCTTAGACATGGAACCTAAGGAATCCTATTTTGGTCATGGGGTAATTGATTCCAAAGGCATGTATTCTGAGGTTTTCCTTCGATGTATCATGTTTAACACTATGTATGATGTGATTTTTACATCTTACAGAGACAAATAGAGACTGATCAGGATGCCTGGTGAAGGCAGATCAAAGAGGTACATCCCTAATATGGAGCACCTAAAAAGTTTACCGGATAGGTGGATCATAATGCCCAATGATAGAAGACCTGGAGTGGTGTGTCTCCTAAAGAGAAGTTTTCATACCATGAAGGTTAATATGGACACCACTAAGGGTGGATCAGAGAGGTTCACCCCAATGAGGGGGACACCATGGTTTACCATTGGTTGGGATTGAACCTCAGAGAGGCATCCAATATACCTTATTTAAAATACAGAGATAAAAAAACACATGGTTTGATGGATGGGGTGTGGATTACGAATGTTATCTTCCCTTTGAAAGAGGATTTATATTTTTTGGATTATGTTGGATTATGTGGGGATTACACATTGGATCTTCCTGCTTGATTCTAAGAGAAGTGATGAGGTGAATGAGACTTACACATAGGAGCTAATCAAAGAGGACCCGTAGGAGATTTGGTCTCAAAGTCGGAGCATGATCTCACCGGGATGTGGTAGCCCATATAAGATCAGGATGGATTATGAATGGAGTGGCTGAAATAGATGAAGTGTTGGGTTTTTTGGGTGTTGGGATTGAACCTCAAGTATACTTTCTATGTATCCCAGTTGTTTGGGAATTAAAGTTCATGTATTTTGGGAAATGGAGTTGCGATACTTGAAGAGTTGGACCATGGATGTGGAGAATATGGTTGGGTTTTATACATGGAAGCTTCTCAGATGAAAGTGGCATGATGGGGCTTACACCAGGAGGGTTTCCCATTGGAAATTTTTGGGCTTACACATGGAATAATCCCAAAGATAAAGATTGAATTTCATGGTCATTGTTAAACTCTAAGACCGTGTGAGTCATGCTCAGTGTAAGAAAAAATTTGAAGCAGTAGACCTGACTATCAGGTCACAAAAGAGGTGTCGATGACAGATGGTGTGTGGATTACACATGTGAGCTGTCTAAGGAAGATGTCATTCTTTTTTAGGAGGATCTCATTTAGTGTGAGTAAGATCTTATTCCATGCCAGTCATGCACATAGAAACCTATCAAGGGTGAATCAGGGATTACACATGAAGACTTCCCAAGGTCCACATGGTGACAAAACCCAAAGGTAGATGGATGGTGGACTAAGAGTGTGAGAAGTGAGAGGTTATCAGTTCCCATACCCTCTCTAATCATGTGCAAAAAATTTCATTCCATGTGATTCATAAATTGATACATACTAAGCTTTCCGCATAAGATGAGATCATATTTTATCATCATGTGTTGAGGAAGTTGGTGCTAGAAAGTTTAACATCTTGAAGCTTAGACATGGGGGAATCACTCTTCACCCCTTGGACATAATTAATCATCACTTTTCAACCCTTGGGGAAGGGAAGGAATCAACACTGCCAGAAGGCGAGGTTGCAGAGGAGTGGTCAGTCATGGGGTCTATGTTAGTGTCCCTATGTTAAAAAGCAACGATAATTATCATACCTATGCTGAAAATAAATCAGTAGGGAACCAAAATAGATAAAAAATACGAGGTACTAAGAAATCACTATGCACAATCCTAGAGGTCTGCACAGAGGAGGTGTGCACAAGACATGGGAGTTTCATGAAAGAGGGGCTCAAACACAGTTCTTTAGAGTAAATTCAACCCATGGATCTTTAAGGAGTGGATGCACATAATACTAGAGGGTTGTGTACAAAAGGATGGGTTGAGAAAATATTGTGTTGCACTCAGGGTCAGAGTTCTGTGCAAGATGATGATTTGGCACGCACTTGACTTGGGATTAACAGAAATGGGTGAGGTTCAAACCACAGTAGTCCCACAGAAAGGCAAACCCCCAGGTAACCTATCATACAAGATCTTATATATTTATGGGATCATCTTGTGTGATTTCTATGAAGAGGTATCTTACGCTCAATAGAGAGAAATTTTAACTTATGAAGGATCACCTTGAAGATGGGGGTGGGTTGCACTTTAATATACATGAAAATATTTTGGCAGTGGCACACAATATTTTAGGCATGGAAGAGGATTTCCATGTATATTTTATTTAATTTGTGACAAAAATGCATGAAAAGGCTTTTTTGATGTTGCATTGGGCATGTAAGTGGTCAGTGTGAAAATTGGAGACTTGATCTCACACCATAAAAATTGCGTGCACCTTCCTTGGGAATCTTAGGATGCTCTGTTTAGTCAAAAGGTGATTTTGATTTACCCAATAATGTCCATTGAGGCACTATGTGAAATTTGGTGTCAACAACAGGTCTGAACCATACGTAGGGAGGGGGGAATTTTCATACTTATTTATTATGACTAGACCCAGAGTTAGAGATCCAGGTGTCACTACATATCTTGTGAATATAGTAATCAAGTCACACATAGTTATTGAATGGGAAATGATCTATGTAGGTCTAATGCATACATATAGGTGAGAATTTGATCCATTTATTGTTTTATATGACCCTAATATTATAGATTCATGTGTCACTACATATCCTATGATGATAAGAATCAAGCCACACGTAATTCTTGAGGAACTTTGCAGTTTAATGTCACACATCAAGGATGTAGACTTCCTGATGTGAAAAGAGTTATTACAGATTGACCCAAGGATGGAAATATGGGTGTCACTATGTATCCCATGATGAAAGAAATCAAGACACACATAATTCTTGAATGGAGGTGTCATGGGAGACCAGTACCCACCATAGTGGTCCTCTTGGGTGAGGTCCATAGGAATGTGAAATTGTATGTCATAAAATGGACATCAACCATGAAATTATAACATCATGTAGTGAGGACTCATGGTAATTAGTTTATGGTATTTCATTCAGGACCATGGTAAGCTTGTGATGATATTTTATGCTTTGTTTGTACAGGGAATCCCTTACCAAAATTCCCAATCTCACATGAGCTATGATCGGTGTAAGAAATTAGGAATGGAAAGGGTTCCACTTACCATGAAAAGTAAATATAAGGATATGATAGGGTCATTTTGTATCATGTGGTGACTAGACCAAGATATAGGATCATGTAATCCTTACGTATCTCATTGAAAATGAGAATCAAGCCATAGGTAGTTATGGAAAACCTATGTAGTTTTAATGTCATGAAGAAAGGACATTAGCCATGAGAATTAATGTCTTGCGGTAATGATATGGATCAAATGATGTGAATGATGATAGATTTTTTAGATCCATAAAGTTTTACATCATGTGGTAAGGAATTTCCATGTAGTTTAACATCATGCAGTAAGGATGAAGAGTAACGTGCAGTTTAAAGTCTTGCTTCTAGGACTTGAAAATATCCATATAGTTTAATGCCATGTGGCTAGGACATGAGATGCTATTCAGTTTAATTCCTTTTTATTTTTATGGTGTGGGTTCCTTTCCCTAGGAGGGTATTTTTTTACTAGTGATGCACTTGGACTCCATTATTATAGGCCTCTATAATTCCTCCCCTCCCTAGCTCGAGGTTTTCAGGTTAGGATATCTTCTTTAATAAAAATACCATATTGTTGTTATTATGAGGGTACCATGTAGTTTAAATTATTTCTTCCAGGACTTTCCCTTGATGATAGCTATGCAATGTATTTATTACTTATTATCTCATTGGCGGGGGTGTGAAATTCTCTCCATCCATTATTTCCAATGAGTAATATCCATTATGATATACCTTATATATGATGTAAGGCCCTTTCCTTTTGAGTTGAAGTTTTAGAGGCTTCTTCCCTAATATCATTAGGGTTTTGAGAGACAATACTAGTTATCCACAGAAGAATGAACATAGGTGAACAATTTTATTAAAGGTTTGTGTGATTCAATTCTAGTGGACTTCAATGCTGTGCGATGTACACAACTTGTTCTCATTGAGCTGCTCCAATTCGTCCAACTACTTTTGTGATTTCTCATCATCCGAGAGCTATCCACAAATGGATATTCAGAACAAAATTAGTTGAAATTCTATGGGTAACACCACCTTAGTCCCATACACCAATGAGTATGGAGTTTATTGAAGAAGTATGAGTGGTGGTAGAAAAGGCCCATAAAGCTAGAAGGATCTCTTCTGGACAGGAATTCATATCATTGTTCACCATTTTCTAGAGTATATTTGAAAAAGTATTATTAAAGGCCTCTATATATCTATTTTCCACTAAATGGTAGTGATATGAGTGATTGGACTTGATATTGTACTCCTGGTATAGTTTCTTTAACTCTGTAGAATATTATTTGGTTCTGTTGTATTTCAATATTGTGTGAGGGACCTTGAACCTAGTGATGATATGGGACTTTATGTAATTGATGATATTTTTCATCCTGACTCCCTTGAAGGGTATTTCCTCATCCCATTTGGAAAATAATTCTATAGCATTAAGGATTTAATTGAACTGTTTGTATGTGGTTGGGGGATTTGGATCCACAATACCCATTCCCCAAATGGAAAACAGATAGGAATATTTAGCTGTACGTAATTTTTTTGGGGTTGATGGATGAAGTTTTCATGGATCTATAATGAATGACATTTCTTAGTGAATTCCACAAAATCCTATATCATAGTTTTCCAGTAGTAACCCAACCTACAGATTTGGTGTTAGTGCTGGGTCATATACTGATGAGAACTTTAGGATCCTACATGGAGTTATTCCACGATTGAAAAAATATCTCTCTGTGTTATGAATCCAAGGAGGATCCCTCAAAGCCTCACTTTTAGAGGTATTTTTGTTAATTTGAACCACCCTATTGGGTAAAGTTCACTACATGGTGGAAAATATATTCCCTTCTGGCCTGGTCTATTGGGAGAGCTCTATTTTGGAGATAACTGATTATGGTATCCATCTATCCAGGGGTGGATATCGATTCCTCACACTTTGGGGTGATGCTGACATGATTTATTTCTTCCATATCACAGACGATGATTGATGAGACCATTCTTCTTTGTGTGATATATCATATTTACTCCAGATCATGTTATAGAGATAATATTTTCACCATTTTTTATATGTAATTTAATGATTTAATCACTAAAAATCTATCAATTTGTGTTATTTACATCAATTTTGGATTTATAGGGTGTTTTGAGCTTAAATGTGAAAACTACTTAATTTTGAAAAATAGATAGATTTTAATATCTTTGGTAATTAGATCATGTATTTTACAATATAAATCCAATTGATGTGATTAATTTGTTATTGTATTTATATATTTACTGTCTTCATATTTTTCTTCCCGACCAGGATTTAATTCGGCCATCCGAGGGTCCAAAAAATTCAATAAAGTTGGAAAATTACTATGGACAACCATACGGACCCCACCACAATGAATTGGTCATAAATCGGTCAAAACACATATAATTGGGGTGATTATAATTTTAATGGAAATAAAATAAAATTTTTCATTCTTATATTGAATATTATGAAGATTTACATTCATTAATGTGCCCTATGGATGCTCAAATTTTGGGGCAGAAAAAAGGAAACATTCATCCAGAATAAAATCTCAGATTTAATTGGATATATCTCATACTACATAGGGAGGATAAATCTAAAATTTTTGGATGAACCATAAAATATAATTTGGAATATCTTTAAAGAATAAACTATGCAAAAATTTGGCCATTAAGTTATCCTGCCATGATAAAAAATTTGGTGGACAGAATTTGCAGCAAATCTTAAACAAAGATTTTGAAGATCTGAAATTTGAAGACCCAAGGATGGAATCCCTTGGCCTATATAAGGAAGAGTTAACCCATGCTGAAGGGGGATTTAGACACCACCATTGGAGAGTAGGTCTAAGGATGTGCTGCTAACTTAGGAATTTTCTTTTCTTTTCTTTTTAGTTTAGTTTTCTTTTCTCATGTAATGAATTTTCATAATTTTAATTCAAGTGTTTCCATCTTCTTCCATCCCTATTTCTAGTCCAAACCTAATCTAATTTGCCTATTTTAATTATTTCTCATTCCACTGTGACCTCTTACCCTTAAAAATTAGGGGCTAACCCAAGACTTGGCTCGATAGAGATATGTGGAAATTCCATTTATTCTATGCTTAAATTATTAAGTGTTATTATGTTTGTGATGATCAAGAGTGATGTGCGCGGGTGTGGTAGTCATCCATCATGAAACTGAAATCGAGCTTATTTCTATTTTTTTATTAAATATTTTCCCTCCCTTATGAAGGATATAAGCTCTTTATATGATGGAGTTGAGCCATTCAATAGATGAAATGGTATATGATGGAGCCATATCCTAGGAGATGTCACATGCTCGATCGAGGTGTGACATCAACCTTGATTATAGGAGGAGGTGGAATTGAGATTGATATAAACATTCAATATTTCACAACACTAAATAAAAGAATTTTAATTCATGAATGAGGTCTTAGAATTGAATTATCAAACATAATTTAAACACCAATAAGGAGAATAATGGAACCCACAAACCAACCCCCAAAGGTAATTTTCTTTCTTTACTAATATAATTCTTTCATTGAATTTTACTTTAACCTTCTCATTCATTTAAATCCCATATCATGATAAGATTAAATAAAAAAACCAAAAAATTAGTATAGGTGAATTATATTAAGTGGGTAAACAACTAAGAATGTTCCTCAAGTGAGATGACCCTGGTCAGCCTCTGTGTTGTATTATGAAAATTTATTACTTTTTCCATGCTCTAAAATAAACGTGCATAAAAAATAGCACCGTTTCCAAGGATCTAATTAGTTTTTTACTTTACTTTTTCTATTTTAAAATTTTATATAGTTTTAATATTTTTTTTTAAAAAAAATCTAAAAAAACTTTTCCATGATGCATTCAAATTCAAATTATTATGCGTTGAATAATTAATCATAGGTTTAGGAAAAAGAAAATGACTACACTAAGGAAGACCTACAACAAAGGGATGATTCTCTAATGATAAGGTTCAAACAGAAGGAAAGAGGGATTTCAACATGGATCACATTTGAAGATTTGATGTCCATGGCTGATGAACTCCAAACTAACATTCAAATATTCAAGACTAAGAAGGAAGTGACACAAGTCTTCCCAGATTTCACTGAATAAATCCATGAAGTTGAATCCAAAATCAAGGTGGAGGATCATGACTACCTACCTGCATCCAGTGATAATAAACTCCAAGAGGCACTTTCAACTCAAGAATACATTGAAGTTGAAACAACTCAGGGAGTTGAACCTTTCATTGACTTTATCTCTTCTGGTTTTATTAAACCTGAATTTTATGTCACTCCCTCTAATTTTATAGAATCAGATAGTCTTTTCTATGACTTGGAGGAAGAAGAAGAAATTTAACTTGTTGAGGAACACCTAGATCTCCCTGAGGATATTGATCATCTACTTGAGGAAGCCCATGAAGAGATAACAGTGACTCTACCTGAAGAACCAAATCTAAAATCTACCTACCTTAAAAGGGAATATTTTAAAATTAATATTTAAAATTTAAATTTTGAATCTCCCTTTGATTATTCTTTTCATGCAGAAGATCTAGAGAAACCACTGGATTTTGAAGAAGACATTTCAAAAGTAGCAACTAAAGAGGAGGAGGTTCCATACTTTATCCTACCCCCACCATGAAACCTATAGCACATTGCAAAGGGGGAGGATCTGGTGTACTCTATACAATGAATTCTCTACAACAAGAATAAAGAACTACAAGATGGGAAAATCCACATGTGGTGGTTAATGTCAAAGAAGATCCACCCACCATCAGATTATAGATAATAGCTTGTATTTCCCTCTAGAGGCAGTAAAAGAATCCAGGGCCCACTTGGGGGATCGTACCAAGACTTATCTTCACTTGCTTTCTAAAAATTTAGATTCCAATTTATATTCATATAATTAGCTTAGCATGCATCCCACTCCCTTCTATATTTTTGAGCTTTAATTACATGATCCTTTCACTTAATTGAGTAATTATATTATGTAGGTTCATGATGGCTAAAAGGAACCCCCAAAAAAGAAAAAACCAATCTTTATTTCAAAAGGGAGTTCACTTTTAATGTTTAACATTGAAACTCCTTACATTTTTGTTTTGTGCTTTAAATTGGAATTGAATTCCAACAATTTAATTATAATTTACTTGATTATCTATGATACATGAGTTTCTTAGGAATACAGTGATTCCATGTTTTATATTTCAATGTTAATAATATTTAATGAGTAAAATAGAGAATTTGATGACTAATTTGAAGTATAATTACTGAAATGAGGACCCATTATTTGATGGAATTAATTGATTCATGTAAATGAAATTTACCCACCATTTTTCATGCTTTGAATTTCTAAAATTCATGTGAATTAATTTGTTATTATTGATCATTCCATGAGTGATTTTCCAATATCATATTCCCATTACCAAGAGTATTTATAGACCAAATATTTATTATTTTATCTTGAGCAAATTTCTTGAGTGATCTTGGGACATGCCACCTGCTAGAACTTATGTTGAAACTTATCAAAGCTTTGATTGTGAAAAAACACATTTAAAATGACTGAGGAACTACTTTGGATAGCCACATAGTTACCTGATACCCACACTTAAATTTATCCTTCATTAGTCCATATAATCCATGAATTTCTTTATAGGTTTAAGCCACATTACAATCTAATATTTCCTTACCTACCTGCACTTTTAGTATTTCTGCATGGATATTTCAAGTTTGAGTGTGGGGGAAGGGCCTTTTGTGTGAGTTAATTGGGATGTGTATCATTTTTTGGTAGTGTGAGGTGTGATTCATCATTTTGGGAAATTTATTATTAGAAAATTGGTCATGATTCATCATTTCATTATGCTTCTTTCACTTCATCTGGTTCTCCTTAAAAAAAATTAAAAAAGGGAGAAAATAAAGCTGTGCATTTCTGGAGATTTACAAAAAAATAAAAAAAAAGACAAATAAATTAAGTTATGCATTTATAGAGTTTTATTTAAAAAGTGGAAGAACTTGGATGATATCATTATTTTTAATAATTTATTGACTCATGTCCCATGTCATAAAAATTGGGTGGTGCTGTGTTTCACATTCTCAAGGGGGTTTGAGTGAGGTTCATCCTCTATTTTCACTTGATTAATCGCACATTGTACTTAAGAGTAAAACCTCCTACTTATGGACTTAAATTATTTCAATAATTTACCCACCAAGCCTAAGCCACAGAGTCATTTGTACCTTTATTTCAAGTCCTCACGATTTTATGTGTTTTTGTCTTTAGAAAGTGGATAAAGTAGTTCCTTAACAAGACTATGGATAAGGAGAATGTTGTCATGATATGAGAATATATACACTTCAATTTTATCATGATTGATTAGATAAAAGATTCAAAATAGAGGTATATCATGATTTTTCATATTTAATAATAATAAATTGAGAATCTTGAATGAATGAAAGATAAAGCTCCATAATTGTTCAAAGGGGAAAAGTAAAATGCATGAATTCATTGTTTATTTGAAAAATGGGAAATTAAATTGATATTTTTTTTGGAAATTGAAAATTTTAATGGACATTGATAATTATTTGATTTTATTGTTTCCAAATTTGAATATTGGTAACATTAGTGCCATTTGAATTCCATGTTGAGATTTTATGCTTGAGGAAAATCATGGTTTAAGTGTGGGGGAGTTTATAGATATAATATTTTCATCATTTTTTATATTTAATTCAATTATTTAATCACTAAATTTATCAATTTGTGTTATTTACATCAGTTTTGGATTTGTAGGGTATTTTGAGCTTAAATGTGAAAACCGCTTAATTTGGAAATATAGATAGATTTTAATATATTTGGTAATTTGAGAATATATTTGAAAATATATATCCAATTTAAGTGATTACTTTTTTATTAGATTCCTATATTTATTTTCGACATAGTTTTCTTCTGGACCAGGATTTAATTCTGTAATCCAAGGGTCCATAAAATTCAATCCAGTTGGACAATTATTTTGGATGACCGCACAGACCCCACCTCAGTGAATTAGTCATAAACTGGTCAAAAAACATATAAGTGGGATGATTATAATTTCAATAGAAAAAAATTAAACAGGTCATTATTTTGTTGAATATTATGAAGATTTACCTTCATTAAGGCGGTCCATGGATGCTCAAATTTTGGGTCAGAAAAAAGGAAACATTCATCCAGAATAAAATATCATATTTGATTGGAAATATCTCATACTAAATAGGGAGGATAAATCTTAAATTTTGGGATGAAACGTAAAATATATTTTGGAGGATCTTTAAATAAGACACTATGCCAAAATTCAGCCATTAAATTGGCCTACCATGATCAAACATTTGGTGGAAAGAATCTGCAGAAAATCTTAAACTGAGATTTTGAAGTTCTGAAATTTTAAGACCCAAGGATGGAATCCCTTGGCTTATATAAGGAAGATTTAACCCATTATGAATGAGGATTTATACACCACCATTGGATAGGATTCCTAGGGACATGCTAATAACTTAGGAATTTTATTTTGTTTTCTTTTTTAATTTAGTTTTCTTTTCTCATGTAATGCATTTGCATAATTTTAATTCAAGTGTTTCCATATTCTTCCATCCCTCTTTCTATTAAAACCCTAATATAATTCACATATTTTTATTATTTATCATTCCACCGTGACCTATTAACCTTAAAAATGATGGGCTAACCTGAGACTTGGCCCAAGGGAGGTATGTGGAAATTCCATTTATTCTGTGCTTAAATTCTTAAGTTTTATTATGTTTGTGATGGGCAAGAGTGATGTGCACAGGTGTGGGGGTTTTCCACCATGAAACTGAACTTGAAATTATTTTTATTATTTTATTAAATCTTTTAACTCATTTCTTCTAGATACAAGCTTTTCATACGATGGAGTTGATCCATTCATTAGATGAAATGGCATAAGATGGAGCGAGGTCCTGGGAGATGTCATGCGCTCGATTGAGGTGTGCCACCAACCTTGATTATAGGAGGATGTGGAATTGAGATTTATATACACATTAAATATTTCACAACACTAAATATAAGAATATTAATTCAGGAATGAGGTCTCACAATTGAATTATCAAACATAATTTAAACACCGATAAAGAGAATAATGTAACCCACAAACCAACCCACAAACCAACCCACAAAGGTCAAGTTCTTTCTTTACTAATATCATTCTATCCTTGCATGTTACTTTAACCTTTTCATTCATTTAAATTCTATAGAATTATAATATTAAATAAAAAAACCAAAAAAGTAGTATATGTGAATTAGATTAAGTGGGTAAACAACTGAGAAAGCTCCTCAAGTGAGGTGACCCTGGTCAGCCTCTGGGATGCATTATAAAATTTTATTTCTCTTACCACGCCCTATGATAGGCGTGCATCAAAACAGGCCCCGTTGTTGGGGAGCTAATCATTTTTTTACTATTTTTATTTTCAAATTTTATATAGTTTTAGTTTTTTTTAAAATCTAAAAAAACACTTTAATATGATGCATTCAAATTCAAATTATTATGCATGATATAATTACTCATAGGTGCTAGAGGAAGAAACCCAATAAATTGAAGAGGCCCCCCAACGAAGGGATGATTATATAATGATAAGGTTAAAATATAAGGAAATAGGACTTGAAACATGGATCTCACTTGAAGATTTGATGTCAATGGATGATGAAATCAAAACTGACATTCAAAGATTCAAGGATAAGAAGGAACTGCCACAAGTGTTCTTGGATTTCACTAAAGAAATCATTGAAGTTGAATCAAAACTCAAGGTGGAGGATCATGAATACCTACCTCATCTAGAGATAATCAACTCCAAGAGGCACTTTCAAATAAAGAAGAGATTGAAGCTGAAACAACTCAGGGAGTTTAACCTTTCATTGACTCTATCTCTTCTGGTTTTATTGAACCTGAATTTTATGTCATTCCCTCTTATTTTATAGAATTTGATATTATTTTCTATGACTTGGAGGAAGAAGAAGAAATTTCACATATTTAGGAACACCTGGAGATCCTTGAGGACATTGATCATCTAGTTGAGGAAGCCCATGAAGAGATAAACGTGGCTCTGCTTGAAGAACCAAATCTATAAGCTACCTACCTCAAAAGGAAAGATTTTAAAATTAATATTTCAAATTTAAATTTTGAATCTTCCTTTGATTATTATTTTCATACAGTAGATCTAGAGAAACCACTATATTTTGAAGAAGACTTTGCAAAAGTAGTAACTAAATAGGAGGAGGTTCCATACTTCATTCTACCCACACTATGCAAGTTGTACCACATTGAGAAGGGGAAGGATCTGGTGTACTCTATACATGGAATTATCCTCAACAAGAACAAAGAACTTCAAGCAAGAAAAAATATCATATGGTGGTTCATGTCAAATAAGATCCACCCACCATCAAATTATGGATAATAGCTGGTACTACCCTCTAGAGGAAGTAAAAGAATCCAGAGCCCACTTGGGGGATCGTACCAAGGCTTATCTTTACTTTATTTCTAGGAATTTAGATTCCAATTTCTATTCATAGAATTATCTTAGCATGTATCCCACTCCCTTATATATTTTTGATCTTTAATTAAATGATCCTTTCACTTAATGGAGTAATTATATTTTTTAGGTTCATGATGGTAGAATGGAACCCCCAAACCAGAAAAAAACTAAGATTCATTTCAAAAGGGAGTTCACTTTTAATATTTGACAATGAAACTCCTTACAATTTTTTTGTGCTTTAAACTGGAATTGAATTGCCACACTTGAATTATAATTTACTTGACTTATCTAGGATACATGAGTTTCTTAGGAATTCAATGATTTCATGTTTTAGATTTCAATGTTAATAATATTGAATGAATAAAATGGAGAATTAGATGATTAATGTGAAGCATAATTATTGAAATGAGGACCCATGATTTGGTGGAATTAATTGATTCATGTAAATGAAATTTACCTACCATTTTTCATGCTTTGAATTTCTGAAATTATTGTGAATTAATTTGTTATTATTAATCATGCCATGAGTGATTTTCTAGTATCATATTCCCATTCTCGAGAGGATTTCTAGACTAAATATTTCTTATTTTACCTTAAGAATATTTCTTGAGCGATCTTGGGACATGACACCTTCTAGAACTTGTATTGAAACTTATCAAAGATATTATTGTGAAAAAACACATTTAAAATGATTGAGACACTACTTTATCTAGCCACATATTTACTCAATACCCACCCTTACATTTATCCTTCGTTAGACCATAGAAGCTATGTATTTCCTTATAGGTTTATGCCACATTATAAGATGATATTTCCTTACCTACCTACACTTTTTGTATTTTTTCATGGATATTTCAAGTTTTAGTGTGGGGGAAGGGCCTCTCATGTGCATTCATTGAGATGTGTATCATTTGTGGGTGGTGTGAGGTGTGCGTCATCATTTTGGGAAATTTATTATTAGAAAATTGGGCATGAGTCATCATTTAATTATGCTTCTTGAACTTCATCTGGTTCTCCTTCAAAAAAATTAAAAAAGGGAGAAAATAAATCTATGACTTTCTGGAGATTTACAAAAAAATTCAAAAAACAAAAATAAATAAATTAAACTATTCCTTTATGAAGATTTATTTAAAAAGGGTAAGAAATTGGATGATATCATTCTTTGTAATCATTTATTAACTCATGTCCCATGTCATAAAAATGGGGTGGTGCTATGTTTTACATTCTCAAGGGGATTTGATTGAGGTTTATAATATCTTTTAAATTGATTAATCATGAGTTGTACTTAAGAGTCAAACCTCTTAATTTTGGCTTTAAATTATTTCAATCATTTACCCACTAACCCTAAACTAGAGAGTCATTTATACCTTTATTGTAAGTGCTCATGATTTTATGTGCTTTTTGTATTTAAAAAGTGTGAAATTAGTTATTTATAATCCTATGAATAAGGATCATTTTCTCATGATATGATCATAACTGCACTTTAATTGTATCATGAGTGATGAGAGAAAATATTCAAAATAGAGTTAGATCATGATTTTGCATGTTTAATAATAATAAATCGAGAAGATTGAATGAATGAAAGAAGAAGCTCCATCATTGATCAAAGGGGAAAAGTAAAATGCATGAATTGAATATTTTTTTGATAAATGGGAAATTAAATTGATATTTTTTGTAGAACTTGAAAATTTTATTGGACATTGATAATTTTTTTATTTTATTGTTTTGAAATTTGAATATTGGTAACATTGGTGCCCTTTGAATTCCATGTTGAGATTTTATGCTTGGGGACAAGAATGGTTTAAGTGTGGGGGAATTTATAGAGATAATATTTTCATCAATTTTTATATGTAATTCAATTATTTAATCACTAATTTTTTTTTCAATTTTTGTTATTTACATAAATTTTGGATTTATAGGGTGTTTTGAGCTTAAATGTGAAAACTGCTTAATTTGGAAATATAGAGAGATTTTAATATCATTGGTAATTCAAACATATATTTTAAAATATATATCCAATTTATGTGATTCATTTTTTATTGGATTCCTATATTTATTATCTTCATATTGTTCTTCTGAATTAGGATTTAATTTGGCCATCCAACGGTCAGAAAAATTCAATCAAGTTGGAAATTTATTCTAGATGACCGCGTGGACCCCACCTCAATGAATTGGTCATAAACCGGTCAAAACGCATATAATTGGATTTATTATAATTTCAATATAAATAAAATTAATTGGGGTGTTCTTCTATTGAATATTATGATGATTTTCTTTCATTAAGACGGTGCATGGATGCTCAAATATTGGGGGGAAAAAGGAAACATTCATCCAAAATAAAATCTCAAATTTAATTGTCCATATCTCATACTACACAGGGAGGATAAATATGAAATTTTGATATGAAATGTAAAAGATATTTTTTAAGATCTTTAAATAAGACAATATGCTAGAATTCATCCATTAAATTGGCCTACCATGATCAAACATTCGGTGGACAGAATCTCCAGGAAATATTAAACAATGATTTTGAAGACCCAAGGATGGAATCCCTTGGCCTATATAAGGAAGAGTTAACCCATACTGAAGGGTGAGTTCTACAACACCATTTTATATGAGGCCTTGGGACATGCTGCTAACTTATGAACTTTCTTTTCTTTTCTTTTCAATTTAGTTTTCTTTTCTCATGTAATGCATTTGCATAATTTTAATTCAAGTGTTTCCATCTTCTTCCATCCCTCTTTCTATTCCAACCATAATATAATTTTCATATTTTAATTATTTCTCATTCCACAATGACCTCTTACCCTTAAAAATGAGGGGATAACATGAGACTTGGCCCGGGGGAGGTATGTGAAAATTCCATTTATTCTGCACTTAAATTATTAAGTTTTATTATGTTTGTGATGAGCAAGAGTGATGTGCATGGGTGCAGCGGTCTTCCACCATGACACTAAAATCTAACTTATTTCTATTATTTTATTAAATCTTTTCCCTCCCTTCTATTGGATACAATCTCTTTATAAGATGGATTTGAGCCATTCAATAGATGAAATGGCATATGATGGAGCCAAGTCCTTGGAGATGTCACACGCTCGATCGAGGTGTGCCATCAACCTTGATTATAGAAGAAGGTGGAATTGATATTGATATACACATTCAATATTTAACAATAATAAATAAAAGAATAGTAATTCATTATTTAGGTCTCAGAATTGAATTATTAAACATAATTTAAACACCAATAATGAGAATAATGGAACCCACAAACCAACCAAAAAAGGTCAAGTTCTTTATTTACTAATATCATTCTATCATTGCATGTTATTTTAACTGTTCCATTAATTTAAATTCCATATAATTATAATATTAAATAAAAAACTAAAAAAGTAGTATAGGTGAATTAGATTAAGTGGGTAAACAACTGAGAAATCTCCTCAAGTGAGACGACCCTGGTCAGCCTCTGTGTTACATTAGGAAAATTTATTGCTTTTTCCACTCCCTACGACAGGTGTGCGTCATCATGGTCAGCTTGGACTGTGGCTGAATTAGTCAATGCATCTATGTGAGCCTTCTGTGATCGGGGAACATGATGTAATGTAGGCTCAAAATGGACTCTGCCATCAGTCCCCTAACGTAGCCCATGATAGTGGTCAGTTCTTTCTTTTTAATAGAATATTATCCATTAATACAGTTTATCACTAATTTTGAATCCCCTTTGATATTAAAGTAGGCTTTATGAAGCTGAATGTCTACTTACAAGACACCGATGAGGTATTGAAATTCAACCTCATTATTTATGTAGCCCTTAGATAGTGAGAAAGAGTAGGGGAAAACTAATTTTCCTGGAGAGACAAATAAAATCCCTAATCCAACCTAATTGAGATTTGGGTTCTCTAACATTTTGGAGATTGGACTCTGGGAGGCTCCATCAAAATAAATCTCTCATTTTCAGGGAGTGTCATGGGTATAGAAGACACCCTCATCTAGGATCTTGGTGTCTACCAATGTATTCTATGGGGTGGGATGTTTCATAAGGAAATCATTTAGGCCTTTCCCTTTCACCAGCTTCTGTGATATGAATTGGATGTCATATTTTTGCAGAATGACCACCCATCAGGATAGATTCTCAATTAACATAGGATGACCAAGGATTTACTTTAGAGGATGAATACGAGAGACCAAATGAACTTCATGGTGTTACAAGTAATGCCTCATCTTTTGAGTTGTGAAGATGAGTACAAGGATGTTCTTCTCAACATCAGTGTATAGAGTATCAATACCTAGAATTGTTTGGATGAGTTATTAAAGAATATTTTCTATCCCCACATCATTTTTATACTTGATTAGTACACCCAATGAGTGTTCCATAGAGGCCACATACAAGACAAGTTGCATCCATTCCACCAACGATATCAGAACCTGTGGGTGTAGTAAATACTATTTGATATTTTCAAAGGATCCTTGACAATATTTTTTCCATTGATAGGTGATTACATTCTTCATAATCTTGGTTAAGGGGAGAGTTTTTATATCTAATTTAACCATAAAACACCTAATGTAGGTGAGGTGACCTTGAATCCCTTATAGTTCTTTGATATTTCTGGGGGGGGTGACATTTCTAAAATAGCACTAGTCTTCTCTAGGTTAACCTTGATGCCATAGTGGCATACCACAAATCCAAGGAACTTTCCTGATGTTACCCCTAAAGTGAATTTAAGTAGATTCATATTTATACTATGAAATCATATCATGTCAAAAATTGTTTGAATATCTATTAAGTGATCACATCACTTTTGGGATTTGAAAACTAGGTAGTCGATGTAAAATTTAGCTATCCTTACTAAAAATGGATTAAATATATTATGCATGGTGAATTGATATGTAGCTACAATGTTATTTAATCCAAAGGACATGAAATGATAGAAAAAGATCCCTTAGGATACTCTGAAGGTAGTGGATTATTCATCTTCAATGGACATTTTTATTTTATTATACCCCAAATACCCATCCATTAAGGAAAGGTCATGGAAGCCAAAAGTATCATCGATCAAGATGTATGTGATTAGAAATGGGAAATCTTCCTTTGGTAAGTTCTGATTAATGTCACTAAAATTGATATAGACCATAATATTCCCATTATTTTTCTTTACAGGGATGATGTTGGTAGGACATATTGGGTATTTCAATTCTTAGAAAAAGTTTTCTTTGATAAAATTTTCAACTTTTTCCTCTATATTGGTGGCATGAGATGGTTACATCCTCATGGATACGTGCTTAAAGACTCAATGCTCATGGGTTAAGTTGAGATGATGGTAAGAAACATCTGGACTCATTTTGGAAAATTCTATATAGTTCCAAGCAAACATATATCGACGTTTCTTTAGAAATGTGATGTAAATATCTTACTCGTCAAGAGGCATGAAAGCACTAATCAGTGTAGGAAGCGGGTCTTCTTTTGTTCCTAGATTTACCTACCTGAGCTCATAAATGGTGGGGATATTCCTTCCTCGAATGAGGTAGGGGAGTTCTTGAGGCCATCCTCATATTCTTCCATTTTCGAGTCAGTGGAGAAAATTTCAGATGAATTTTTAAATCTAGGGGCTTATCTATCATTATCAAGGTGATAGAGGCTATAAGAAGAGAAATTATCATCCCCGACTTCCTGAGTTGTTACAGAGATATGATGGTGGTGATTGAATTTTAAACTGTCACTGTGGATCTGAGGATCTTGGGCCTTTGAGGCTAGGTCTATCACCTCAACTAGATTTATGGGGAGCACATAATAACTGTCGAGCATGTTCCATGGATTTGTAGGGGTGGTCCACAAACCGTCGAGATATGCAACCTATATATCATATTCCACCATTGGTTTTTTACCTCCCCTTTTGTTTAAACTTGTCTTAGTATATGTGGCCTTTCAAGTCTCAAAGGGGGAACTATCACCATATAGTATGCTGACCTTTACATCAATGGGGAACTTCATACATTGATGGAATGTCGAAGGTACTGCCATATGGATATGGATCTTGGGTATTCTAAGAAAGAAATTTTATGCTATGTCTTGCTGGATAACCCTAAAACCAACATCATATATGAGACCCCCAAACTGAGTTTTGAGTTTGATCTTCTTGAGAGTTCTTTTGTCACGTTTATCATACCCTTGAGTGGTTAGTTTGTGGGAGAAAAATATACTTCTCTATATCCCAAAAATTGGAGAATTAAAATTGGGATGAGATTGATCCTAGAGCCATTTTCAATTAGATCCATTTAGATATCAACAGTATCGAGTCTTCTTGAAATATATAGGGGTCTGATGTGTCCCTAGATGACCTCTTCATGATCATGATCTGTGAATGATATGGTGACATGGAATACTACTAACATGGTTTTTATTCGATAGACCTCTTCTGTAGTGACTTCTATCTAAAATTCATGTGGGATTTGGAGGACTTTAATGAGTAACTCTCTAAGTTATTTTGAAAGATGGAGCACACAAAGGATTGAGATCTTGGCTAGGACAATCACTAGATATTTCAGAATTCTGTAATTTTGTGATAGAGGCATGAACTTCCCGAGGTGAGGTTTTCCTAGACATGTGGATCTGTAACTGAGGAATTTGATGTAGAAAGGCATGGGTATTATGCATAGATTAATTAATAATTTTTTTCTGGTGGTGTTGGTAATGCTGACTAACCTTGTTGTCTAATCTGATCAAATAATTATACCCCTACTTGACGATCATGCAAGAAAAATAGGTGTTGGTGACTTTTGGAGGGTTCTAAGACACATCCATATCTTTTATGGGATCACTGGAGTGCTTTAACATAGATCTTAGCTACATATATTTTCTCTATGGGGATGTGACCAAAATATTTGGTCCTAACACACCTGTGTTGTCCCCTATATCCTCAGTTTATGTGCATGAAGCCTCTTTTTCCCCAATTTAGTGTGGGAAACAAATACTCAGAGGTATTTTTATCATCTAATAAGTGGTCTACCAAGTGTATCACATTTATAAAACCAAATATTATATCTTAATCCAATTAAGGTTCTATTTTGTTGGGCTGTACCCATGCTTCGAATATTTCAGGGAAGAAATCTGTGAGATTCAGAGATTGTGTTAGAGTAGAATATGACTCCTCTATTTTTTCTTACTTCTAATAGTCACATCCACCTTCGAGAGGCATATCCAATGCACACTTCTTGGTTGGTAGAGTTATTTTAGGTCTTCACAACTGTTCTCCCATAGTGAAATGAGCTCGATCAACTGTCTTTTGAGTCATCCAGCTGTTAAACTTCTGTTCATGACTAGCTATAACTTTATGCTAATCACCATCTTCTTCTAATTGAGCAAAAGTTATGAAGGCCACCTTCTATGAGGAGTTATCTAACACCACTTATCTAGAATTTACTATGACTTGAAGGATGCCTTTGAAGATGAATTAATCCTAGATATTATGATACATCCTTCTATGGAAAGGGTAGTAGTCATGATGGTTGGTGCGATTGACCTCATTGGGATTCCTAGGCTGTGGAAGTTTGAGCAGGTTATTATCCATGGATGATAGAAAATAACCAGGGAATTGTTCATTTTATAAGGAGTATGCTTTATTCATCAGTTCCTAAAATATTGGGAAATCCCAATTTCTCTATGCTTATGTATGAGGGTGATTTTTTGTTTTTTGTCACTCAACAGGAGGTGCGGGGTGGTTCGAGACTTGACTAGGTTCTTGGATGGGCACTGATGCTGGCTTGAGGGTGACATATGCATCTTATAATTTTCCTATCATTTTCCCCTATGTTGAGGGAATCAATCAAGATTTTGATCAGGTTCACTAAATGGAATATTCCAATTATTGTTCCATTTATGAAAAATCAAGTAACCCACCTAAATACTTCATTAGGATCAGAGGTGTCTGCAACTCATCCCATATATTTTTATAATAGAGCTCCAACACATGTTCCTATGAGAGAGGGATGATGAGTAAATTGGTAAAACCCTTTCACCTTGCAATGAAGTCAGAAATACTCTCATTTTAACGTTTCTTTTAGTTATTTAGGTCAAATATTGTCGTTTTCCTCATCATTGAGTTGAACTGATAAAGGAACTGATGATGAAGGTCTTCCCATCCGACAATAGATCCTTCCGGAATACTATTATACCAAACAAAGGTTGTTCCTATTACAGTCTATACAAAACACCTTATCTTTTTTCCCTTATTGATCTCAAGGAACCATCATCATCCCACATCAGGATACGACGTGTGTGATATGTTTTTTGGGGTCTCCTGCACCATCAAATGTAGATAAGGTTGGATTTCCAAAATTGGGTGGGGGAAAAGTGTTATCCACCCACTTAGTATATGGCTTCCTCTCAATATGAACAAGTGTATGTCACCATTACATGGATTCTATTCAAGTAGCAAGGGAATTGATGAGTTAAGAAGCTATGGGGGGACTACTATCTGATCCACCTCCCATCTATAGGGATCAGGTGGGGGTTGATGAGGTGGCCCCAACTTTATCTCCTGTTGATTCTAAATTCTTCCAAATAATTAATGATCACCATATTGAGGGAGCAGTTTTCACCTCAATGGAGGGAAGTCATGATCATTTTAGATTTCCTCATATATGTATAATGACTGCTTGGATCTGGATCCAATATAACACTCAAATTATACCCTTGTTGGGGGATCATATTTTTCCAGATGTATGGGAGGATGAATATTTTCCTAACCCTAAATATGATACCCAATGGGAATATTTCCCATGAATAGATCCACATTGAGTTGTCTTAGAGTTTGTATTTCATTCTCATATTATGAAAATTATAACTCCATGTAAGTAAATTTTATTCTTCAGGGTGGTTATTGGGATGAAGCCACACCTTTACTTTTTTATTTGGTAGTGTTATGCTATAGAGGTGGCAACTCAATATTCATAGGTGCAAGATTACAGAGCCTCCTATGGTTCTGGGTGCGTGAAAACTTAGTTCGTGTATCCATATCACCCTCCTCTTGGTGTAGGTTCTCCATATTGTGACCCTCTACATTTGCACCTTGATCCACAATATCTATTACATTGAAAATGGAAAAAGTTACAGAGGTGTATTGGGAAATATTAGTTCTTACATTACTTTCAATGAAACATAATTATTTTTCACTACCTTCATCATGGTTGTTCTTAAAACCACTAGCCTTATTGGTCCATTTGACCTTATGATCATGGAGGGGTTTTAATTCCTTCACCATATATTCCTCCAGTCCCATCTTGTGAGTAACAGCCTTGAGGGAGATTTCAATCGTGATTACCGAATGAGCCCTGAATAAAAGAGGTTTGTCTTATGGATGGAGGAACGGATGGGATGATGATTTTTGTTTTTACCTCCTAACCTAGAGAGGATTGGTTCTCTCTATGGTAATGATGAAGATAAAAATTCTCCCAGCCGTGTGGACTAGGGGTTATTCGGGGCCACAACTAGCATTGATTGATCCTGTTGTTGAGCATCTAATGCTTCTAGTTGGGGATTTGATGAATCCCAGGATGGGAATTGAGATATAAATTCCCACAGACTAGTGAGAAGGTGTTGATCTGGAATCACCATTGATTTCCTCAGGATCCTCTCAAGGAATGATGAACCTAGTGATGGTGATTGAGATATAAATTCCCCCATCCTAGCGGCCTGGGGTTTGTTTACAAATGATGATTATATGATCTGAATTCACTCAAGAATTGATGATAAGAGCAATGGAGGAATTGGTAGATATTTCCTTAACCTAATGAGCTAGTTCCAATCTTGGACGACTACTATAGCAGCTACTACTATGGATCATTTAATACAACATAGTTGTGCTCACATTGGATATGGGTGCAATAGTAGCCCATGATGGGAGTCAATTTCTATAGGATTTCATCTAGTTGATTGCAACCTCAAATTTTTTGTTTGAAATGAATTCATCTTGATTTGAGGGGACTAATGAAAAGATTTTTTGGCTATCCCCTCTCTCTATTTTTGATGTCTATCCATCATTGAAGTAAGTAATTTCTATTTTAGTAACCAACTGGATCATGCATTAATCGGTCCTCTAATTTTTCCTAAGGTTAAAACATTATAGGATGTTGTATCTAAATGGTTTTGTTGTTATGTGGATATATTGCAGTTTATTTATCCATATTTCTCCCATCCTTAGATATAAACATCTATAGATGTTCTGTAAATCATTCAGTATAGAGTTTTCATGATGTAGTGAGAAACACTAGGTAGGTGTTTGAAATGATCCTCCATTCCCTGGTTTTGGGATACGAAAAAGGTGGCCATATCTAGATGAAAAAAAGTTTATTGATGAGATGAAGTTGATACTCATATCTTGGATAGGGGAGATATCTATCCTTTAGACACTGATGATTTGCCTATATATTTTGGCATAGATAAGGAATGCACTCCTTTTCAAGATCATATGGTACCTCAATGTTTGAAGTGTCTAGGGACCAAAACATGATGGGTAGGTTGTTTTTGGATAAATCTCTCCATATGTCAATGTCATCCTCTTCTTCTTCAGATTTACAAGCCTCTATATGGTCATACCATATAATATGTTTCTAAGGGTTTCCTACTGACTTGAGTAGAGTGTTGTTGGAAGTTGATGGGGAATTATATGAAACTGAGCATGATGTTTCGAACACCTCTCTATATGAAGAAATGTGGGTTTTGGATACCTCTCTATATGAAGGTGACTGATAAAGGGGATGATTTCCTTGTATGTGGGAGATATTTCCATGGGGAGGTTGACCATGGTGGATGTTAGAAATATATTTCCTAGAATCCATCTCTAAATTACAAGGAGAAGTAATATCATGGTAATGATCATCTTATAGTTCATTTAAATAGTTGACAAACCCTTGGGGCGTTGAGAAGGTGTCTCGAAAAACCTCAAGGACACTAGAATTGACAAAATTTGTAATATGAGCCTCATTCTATGTCATGGTCAGAATATGATAACCTGGCTTTTGGAATTGTGCGGGGATATGAGACTACTATATGAAGGTTTAGGGAACTTGTTTATAACCATTTGGTGTTGCGGTAGTATGAGATCAATACTGAGAAGATTTTTGAATATTCCAATGATCTTCCACATTATATATAGGAATATGATACTATTTCAAGGCATGTGACATGATCACTTGTTGATCCTTGGTTAGAATAAGAGAATGATCCTAATCCTGAGCTTTCCTCGATTCATGTTCTTCTATCACCTAGTGATCCCCAATTGGAATAGGAATATGAGCCCGATATGAATATGCATTCCATTCTAGAATATACTGATAGACCTACAGAATGGGAGAAGGGATACAATACTCCTCTTGTATTTCCTTATAAGGATTCTGGTAAAGTTGTTCATCAACAGAAGTAGGAATATGTTCCTAGCTTTTGTGATCTGTAATAATATACCAAGAAGATTCACTAACAATAATATAATCCTTCCTTAAGCCATGTTCCATTCTCAATTGGTTACCCCTGAGTAGAACAGGGATATGATCCTGATCCTAGGCCTTTGAAGTATGCCACTGGTCTTCCTCGATAGGAATATGAGCATGCCCTATAGAGCGTTCCCCACTCACTTGGTGAGCCCCGACTAGAATGAGGATATGATACCGATCCTGGGCCTTTGGAACATTCCACTAGACTTTTTTGATAACCATGTTCCCCTATCCTAAAGAATTTTCCACTCTCACCTAGTGAGCCTCGATTGGAATGGGAATACGAGATCGATCCAACACCTCTTACTTTACCAGAATATACTAATAATCCTCCTAGTTGGGAGAAAAAAATGTGTTCTTTCTCCAGAGAAACCACTTGATCATAATGATTAGAGTATTTAGATTCCTTGGATGTAGGGATAGAAATATGTTCCTATACATGTTTTTTGTACCAGTGTTAGAATATACTGGTAGAGTTATTCAGTTGTTTCTAAGATGTAATGGAATTTTAGAAAAGTGTGTTCAGGGATATAAGCCTACAAATTTTCCATCTTCCCTATATACTAGCAAATATCTTTGATTGAAGTGGGGATATGATCCCACTTTTCCCTACTTATTCCACCATAATGTAATGATGCAATTCATTCATAGGGGAATGGATATTCACCTCCCCCATGACTACTATAGGAATATGCCCATAGACTTGTTCTGATTCAGAAGAGATATTATCCTTCTCACTAGTTACTACCCATAATATGCTTTCTGACTTCATCAGTGGGAGTGGGGATATGAGACCACTCACGGTTGTCCAAATCCTTCCTCACCCTATGTCTCTTACTTGTTTCCCATTCATGGGTTTCAGAGGAGGTAGTGTGTTGGGAGGTACCCTCAGTAGATGAATTATGGGTACCAGTGGGATGATACTGGTGATGGAAGTTGACATGAGACCTCCTTGGTAGCCCTTGAATCATAAGGGATATGTATTTGACTCCCTATTCCACCTTCATTATATATTTAAGGTGGTTATTTCCATGCTTCAGGGATAATTTCCTAACATGTCTGGTTGTGGAAATAAGGTCGAATGGATTAGCTGTAGCTTTCCATGGATGATGCAGGCTCACCAAATTTAGTACTCGAAGACCCTCAAGGGAAACTTCTAGGGTTAGTATTGTACCACATTAGTCATATTCTTGGAAAATTGTGTTTTCTACCTGACATTTATGTTGTCAGGTAGGTGAGACTATTTTACAACCCATGAGGGTTGTAGCTGTAGGTGATTTTTTGGAATGGTTGCTGGATGAAGACATTATCATGGATTGAGATATTGTTTATGAGAGCAGTATCTGCAGTTATACTGACAATAAGGAAAAAAGTTACCAATTATTACAATATCATAGCCATAGTGAATGATCAATAAGATATCCATGTTTAATGAAATTTTCCTTTTATTCCTGATTCAGCCATTCTGATCCTGTGGACTTTTCAAACTAAGGATGGACTTATTTCAGAAGAAACCCAACTACAAAGGATCAACCGTAAGATTTATGTCAGGATTATAATCTTTTCTTGATATACCAACAAAGTGGTCTAACACATATAAAACCAACCATAATTTTATTTAATGGTTTTACATTAGGATAATTTCTTGCATAGGATACACAAAGAAAAATAGCATGACATATGATTAATGGATAATTTTTTATTTGAGATATTCACATAAAGTTCACCATTTTTATTTTGATAGAAAAGACATAACCTGGAAAACCTCATTTGAAGAACATAATTTTTTTGACAAGAACTGGGAAGTCTATCCTTTTTATATTATGATGGAGATTCCATGATTAAATGTGTTTATGTCAGTTTTGTGATTGTTTTTCGATAGAGAAGAGATGGATGTGTACCCTCATTTGGGGTGAATTCTTTTCGGTCTGATGGTTTATTGTGGGGGGTTCAATTTCTTGCACAATCATCGATGTCAGGATACTGTTTTTGTTCTTAATGGAAACTCCCAATGGTTTCCTCATCCATAACTAGGTACATGCCTACTTTCTAATGTAAAGTGGTCAGTTGGGATTTCATACCCAATGATGCTTGGGGACTTGCATTGTTCGAGAGGATGGGTGGTCGGGCTCATCACACCATGTTGGGGGAATTGTTTCCTACTACATGAATCTATTTTATATTTAAGATATGTTCATAAATATCTTATTAATCCTAATGTGGGACTAGTTACCCTAACAGAATAATCATAATTTAACACCCTTAATGTGAAGATGGAGGGGATCTGATTAGTGAGTCCATCTATATGTATCTGAGTTTATTCATTAATTTCCTAGTGTGACTAGCTTCTTATATGATAAATCCATATAACCAGGTACTTAATAATTTTATTCCATATAGGTAGGTGGTTAATATTATGAGGAGGGGATTGATCCATTATAATTCATCATACACATACAATTTTTAATATAAATCAAAACCCACATAGTTTATTAAACCCATGCAGTTTAATGTTGTATAGAAAGGAAAATTATGTGGGAACTTGGGAACCAAATATGAAAGTTAGAGTCTCAAGGAGACATCCTATGTATCTTGGTTATGGAAAGAATCAGAGTTGTCATAGTTCATTTGGTTTCTCAGTCAACTGACGGATGATGTAGAATTATCATCCCATGGGAATGATTGGATACAGATGGTTGAAATGTCAGAGACATGGGGGGAGGGGGGATTACACCGAAGTGGATGCCTATTTGAGATCATAACTTAGGAAGGTGTCCTACTATCCTGGTTATTATAAGAATCAAATTTATTATAGTTTAGTTCACACCCTTGGGACTGGACTTAAGGTAAATTTTTTTTTGTGGAGGCAATCATATCATGACACTCATTGGGGGATTACACATTGAGGTTTCCCTAGCTGGTGGAGAATCGTTATGTGAATGATATGACCATTTCAATTCCCTAATCCCATGTGATCCATTCTAGGTGTGAGAAACAAGGGATAAAAAGTAATCCGTCTCACTACATATGGATGTAGGTATTATGTACTAAGACAACCCATTAGATATTTGATATGGATCTTGAACCTCATGGAGGCATCTTACGTGTCCTGGTTATGATAGGAATTAGATTCATCATAGTTCAATTCATTCCCTTGGGAATGAACCCAAGGTAGATTCCCTTATGTGTCAGTAATCATATCATGCCACTCATTAGGACTTACACACGGAGGTTTCCCAAGCTAGTGGATATTCATATTATGAATGATATGACCATTTCAATTATATAAGACCACGTGAACCATGCTTGGTGTGATAAACAAGTGATGTTAAGTAACTAGTATCACTTCATGTGGATGTAGTATTTATGGACTAGGACAACCCTTTAGAGGTTAATATAGATCTTAGGCCTTGAAGAGGCATCCTACGTTTCATAGTTATGGGAGGAATCAGATTCATCATAGTTATTTTTTTTGGGGATTACACACTAACGTTTCCCTTTAGGGGTTAATATAGAGATTCATCCTTAGGGATGAATCCTACATATCCTAGTTATGGTAGGAATTAGAGTCATCATAGTTCGATTTGGTTGAGGATTACACAATGACATTTCCCTCATAGACCTGTCCTACTTATTTTCCTGACATATTTTTATTTTTTACTCGACATGCATTGTTTGTTTTCTTAACATGTGGTAGAATGTATGCCTGAAATGTACAAAAATGATCACATAATCTGATTTACTTTTAAAAGGGACATCATATAATATGGATGACATTTTCGAAGGTTGTTGCATGATCAAGGATGAATCGTATGGAGGAAATCACAATAACAGACTGACTTATCCTAGAATCCATCACTTGATCTTAGCTAGAATGTTTGTAGCACATTACATGGTGTAGATGACCTTCCCTGATGTCATCATGAAAGCTGGATGGCACACTTGGGGGGAGTTGCGAGAGTCAATCCAACATGTCTTAGAGGCTGCCACATGTCATGGATGACTTGTGCGGGTGTCATTAAAAGATCTGACCTACGTATCTAAGGGATGTTGCAAGAACCAACTAATATAGCTTGGTTCTACCTTGAGACTCAGTTGACATGTACCAGTTCCACCATATGATCTAGGTGACATGTCTAGAGGACATTTCAAGGATTTTATGACTATCCTGGAAGGTTTTTTCGAGACATGTGTAGAATTTATATAGGGAACCATGTGAGTTTCTTTGAAATATCCAAGGGAATTTTCATGATCCAAATAGAATTATAAAGGAGTGTCACATGACCTGGGTGACATGTCCTGGTGCTATCGCATGACCTAGATGGTTCATGTGAAGCACATGAGGATCGTCACATATGTTCTTCGCATAAGTCCCCCATATTTTTGTATTTTTATAACATTTTATTGAAAATTACTTAGATTTATTCAGTGTTAAATTGTTTTTAAGTCTCATGTGATCTTGATGAAATGTGATATGTTATTTTCTTGACTCACTAGAAGTCCTTCATGTGACCTATGAGTGGTCATGTGAAGTGCCTACGCATACTGCAAGATCTCTTTGGTTGTTCGTAGGATCTTACCTAATAGAAAACTTCCCAGTCACAAGATCATATACTCTAAGAAATCCACTCTGATACTAATGCGAGGTTCCAAGAAGTGTTCATCCATGTAGTGGTGTATTTTTTATGCTTGTTTGGGGAATTTTTAGGCCTCACTACCTTGGTTCTTCACCAATTTTCATAGTGCATATCTTGAAAATATAGAATAGAGTTAGAATAGTGATTAGGTGTCACACATCTTCATGAATTACTTATGAAGGTTTCTCTAGGGGAATAACATGATATTCAGTGACAATTATACCATCCCATCAACAACTAACTTATTAAATTATATAAATTAATGGGGGTATTTTTTAATCACGCAGACTTGCTGAGTGGTTTCCATATTATTATGATGAAATGTTTAAGTACTTTTTTGAGATCTAGGTACCTATCAAAAGGACTTATTGGGAAAAGGATAGCTTGTCAGGGAGTTCTCATGAGATGAGGATGAATTTTCAAGAGGTCTTACGAGACCATTTTGTGGACATCCCAAGTGTGTGGTGTGATTTTTATAACTGTAAGAGCCCCCTATCATTACCCTATTTATTTACTTTGTTTATTTAATAAAGTATGGGGATATCATGAGGTTTTATGAGTGCTATTGAATATAATAACTCTACCTCTTGGTGATGTGTCATGTGACCAAAAAAAGGTTTTTGTGGGGATTCATGATTATTTCATGAAAAAATCCATCTATTTGACCTTATGGATCTAATGGGGGGGGGGTGAAACGATGTCTGGAAATGCCTGAGGTCTTTCATGTGAAGAGGGTGATATGACAGTGGGCTCTTTCATGACTAGGATGACATGTCACTGGTGATCACGATGTCTTTCAAATCACTTGGGGTGCGTTGCATAATGTGTTATATTCTAAAGAGTCTCCCTTATTTCACTTATTTATCCAATTTTTTTATTTTAAAAAGGCTTGAGGTTTGGAGAGTTTACTTGGATATTGTCGAAGATGGTCATTCTCCCCATCGGTGATGCATAAAATGAGTTTTATGGTTGCAAGAGTTTCCCACTATTTTGGATATTTTTCTCCTATTTTCCTAGGATTTTTGGATGGTTTTTCATTCATCTGCCAGTTGAAAATATATGTTACATGGGAGGAGCTTATCAAGACACTATAATGTGATTATTAATTGTCTGGGGGTCCTTATAAAAATAATAAGGAGTTATTGAAGGGGCTCCATGGGATCTTCTGCGGGCTATGTGCTATGGGTGACTGTCCGTATGACCTTTTCCTGGTCATGTGATTGTGAGTCTCCTGGGGTTTCACATGATCTGCATGATCATGGACACCATCTTCTTCCTTTTATTTATAGATAAAATAATACCCATATTCAGTTATTTATTACTTTGTTATTTTTTATGATAATTTTACAGGTGTCAATACATGGACTACGCCACAACATTTTTGGTTGTGCCACAAAAGGACAACCTTGCTTAGAATATATACCAGATCGAACCAACATATATTGGTGAAAGATCAACCACATAGGGGAACCAACTAGTCTAGCCATCCATTGTGGTACCAGGGAGTTAGTTCTTCACACACATGGGTTGGTGTGCACATGGAGTAGTGGTCTGCACCGTAAGGGTGATGACACAAAGGAAGCAGTCCATGGTGCAAGGCATAATTGTGGAAGAGGAATAGAGCATACCTTGTTACTCACATCTAGACAGTCGATATAATGAGTTAAATTACATTCCATGAGATTATCAAAGTGAATTAAAATGTGGGAAAAAAGGTTTTGAGGCTACACCATAGCCACAATCACCACAACGTAGAGTGGGTTTCAGTGTATTTCGGTGCCGCTAGTGTTCTTTGGGTGTCCATGCCGCAGTCAGTTATTGCGATGTGGAGTATCCTAAATTGGGATAAATAATAAATTCTGAAATTTTAATATTACAAGTTTTACAATGCTAAAGGAATGAAAATTCCACATCCCTATTGGACAAGATTTTTTCCTTGTCGCAACCATTCCTTGTGACATGGAGTTTCTGAATTTGGAAGAAGATAAAATTCATGGACTCTTCTTTCCTACATGAGGCTACACCATAGAAGTTGTGTCTAAACCACAACTACTTTTATGTGAGATTTATTTTAAGTATATAATTCCTAAAATAACATAGGGGGTTTCTATAAGGAGTTATGCATGAGAAAAGTGGATCTGGTCAAATGGATGTCTCCACGCTATAGTAATTTTATCTACTCTATAGAAAGGATGGATATGTTTTAGTGACAGGGGACATGCCATAATATATTTTAAATGAGTTATACTTCACCATGGAATAAATAGACACACCATATCCAGAACATTTCAGTCTTCTGAGTGTTTTATGTCAGGTGGAGTTATGATTTAAAACCCATAATGGTTAGTTTAGATTTTATGGTGCCGGATAACCCTAAAAAACTTATTGGAAACTTTAAAAAAATCATCAATATATAATAATGAATCCCAAAACTTGGATTGATATTAAAATAGGAACAAAATATACTGTGTAATAATCGAGTAAATATAGAGAAAAACATAGGCATTGTTAGATAGTGTGTCTGGAATAGATTTTTAGAGGCATTATCCCAGATCTTATCTAGAAGTTTGAAGGTCAAAGAAGGAGTTATTCCTAGAATATAATCCTCAATAGAAATCAAAATTATTGTGATTAAGATAAACCCTAATGTGTGTGTGTGTTCATATCATTCTTATGTAAAGATATATGATTTAACAGAAGGAGTAGTGAGTTCCTCATTGAAGGAGAGTAGTGAGTTCTTGAACTGTTTATAGTAGTGAAACAAGAGGATCAGAGAGATTGCTCTAAATTTGCAACTGTAAAGATATGATATTTTAGTGATTTTGGTGCACTAGTTCATTGTTGTGCATGATCTTTGGATGCATCATAGTGCAGGTGAACCAATTAAAATATCTTATGTTGTTTACTAATTTCATCGCTCACTAAGAGGAAAGGTAGAGAGAAATAGAGGCGTTCCTAAAAGAGATAGAACAAGATCCTCATCCAAGAAAGAATTTATTATACCCCAATTCACTCCCCCTATCATGGTGTTATCATATATAAGATTATAACAAGTGGTATCTAATAGTAATTTATTCTTCTTTTCTCTTGTAAGTATGGGAACATTTTTCAACTATAAAGGTGATCCAATATTTTAAGGCAATAATATATAGTTATAGAAAAGACGAATGAAACATTATTTCATATCCTTAGGAATGTATTTTTATATTTAATACCTATTTATAATCATTGTAAAAATTTATTTTGGAGCCTTGATAGAAAGAGATAATTGAGAATTGGATATAGATTTGAAATCCATTAATTCATTGGGAAGTTATCTTTCCAATCAAATATTTACAAAGTTAATCTCTTAAAAAACCACCCATATTATATAGGAAAATATTTTGAATATTTATGAATGGTATTATAAGGCTCTAGAGGAAAAGCTATAAGTTTTTTGGAACAAGTATAAAGATTCTAGAATGAATTCAAATGAGATGACTGATGACTTTTTCAATTGTCTAAATGTTCATGTTGAAGATATATGAGGCCTTAGCGAGGATATAAAAGATGAAAATATCATGAAGAGAATCATGAGAAGACTCTCTCCCTATTTCAATGAAAAAGTATCCTTTCTAAAATACAAAGATCTAATAGTGATCTCTCTTGTTAACTTATATAACACTCGGATGGCTTATAAAATGAAAAACAAGGACAATGGGTGAAGAATTAAGGAAATTACCAGAGAGGTGTATTTTAATACCATGATTAATCTCTCAATCATGGAAAAATTATAAGTTGATGATGTTAATGAGGTGATGTCATTATTTTACTCTAATATTAAATGGGAAAGAGGGAGGTTTAAGGGTATGTTTCTACTTTCTTTCTTCAAGTGTGGAAAAGTTGGAAATATTGTGGCCAAATATCCCAAAAACTATCAAGAATATTATGGTGAATAAAAAAAGATCAAGAATATGAAAGAATAAGGTTTAAATAACTTTCAATGTAGGTCCTCCAAATGAAGAAATATTTTATCTAAAGAGGAAAATATTTTTAGAGAATGTGTGGGTGAAGAAGTTGAAAAATGTAAAGATGAATGGGTGTCAATGGATATTGAAAATAAGAGAAGAAATGATGATGGTGATGATTTTAATGATGTATTTATTGGAAGGGTTCACCTACGTGAAGAAATTTAGTTACCCCTTGGAGAAAATGATGTATGCAGAGTAAAGACCAAGAAGACCAATGTAGCGGTGCATGATTCTAAGCACTACATGAAATAAAAATAAGAGTAAAAGTTAGATCTGAAGTCTAAAATATAATAACTTAGATGTAGAAGATTATAAAATTTAGGGAAGGTGGTTAAACTGAAGATTAATATTAAAGAAAAAACTTGAATCATTAACTTTTTGGATAAAACTATCAGTGAAAAAGTAAATAAAATCATATATTTAGAAGGACAAATTTATAAATTGGCTTTGAAAGTAAAAATCTCTAGAAAAATTATTGAAACCCAAAAAATGATGATAGATAATATACAAGAATCATCATCAAGTCAATCCAATGGAATTTATGAGGATGAATACATTCCTATTCCTCAATTTATGTGGTTCAAAGATAGTGAAAAACCTATAATTTTTTCAAAACCTCAAGCACAGACTTGTCTAAAAATATTTGATCTTTATAACATTGAAAATGAAACCAAACATGTGAAAAATATGAATTCTAATGTTTAAAGTGTTATTTGTTTTAACTATTGAAATTTGGGGCACATTTACTATGTGTTCTATATTTCGATAAGGTCTTTCTAGGAGAAACATTGATCAAAATAGGAAAAGAGTTTTTTTGATTATTATTTTTCTTAAAAGGATACTATTTTCTGTAAAGAATTCAAGCATAAAGAAAGTTATTACACTTTAATAATTAAATAAGTGTCATTATGAATTCATCAAATTGGATGAAAGAAAAAAATGTAACCTTTACCCAAGAACATTGAAATAAAAAATAGGTTTTTAGTTTTGTAAGAATAAGAAGTCCTTATAGAGAAAGATACTGAGAAGGCACACTCATAACTAACATGGGTGATGAAGGGGATTTCATAGAAGAATAATATTTCTGTTATTTTTTTAAGAGAAACAGACAAGTCAATCTCATGGATATTAGATAGTGGATTTATGGCACATATAATTAGACAAAAATTCATCATTTTGAATTTTAAGTAAAAAAAAGATGATTTTTTTTGTTTTAGGAACAATGAGGGTCTTAAGATTATTAGTTTTGGAAAATTAAGGATTGGAGGAAAAGATATCAGGAGAATTGATTTTCTCTCGGTTGATGGGATGATTAATAATCTTATTAGTGTTATCCAATTGTGCAACCATAAAAATGCAGTATAGTTTAGTCAAAAGGATTATTATTTAAAAGTTAAAGATTGTTCACCTATTATATAGGAAAAATAACTAAGGGGAATATTTACCTTGTTAATGAGGAAAAATATTTGTATATTGTATAAAGAATATGAGAATAGGTTATGTCATAAATAGCTTGGACATTTGAGCCAAACATATTTATAGAGGTTGGTAAAGAGAAATAAATATTGTGATTTTCCCCATCTCACATATGATTAGACTCACATATTTAACTGATGTCAAAAATATAATATTATATAGAAGTACTATAAGATAAAGAAGATGAAGTCATCAAGGTTTCTTGAGCTTCTGTACATGGAAGTTTATGGGAAAATTTCACCCAATGAAATAGATGGAAGTAGGTATCATTTTCTATTTATAGATGACTATAATAGAATGGCATGGATTATTCCTATTACTCACAAGACTATATTTTAAAGACATATCACTCTATATCAGAGGAGAGTTGAAAATATTATTGGTGTGAATATATAAAAACTTTGAATTGAAAATGGGACCAAATTTAAAAATCATAAAATTGAAAAATATATAGAAAAACATGGTATTCACATTCAGGTATTCATTGTCAGAACACCCTAATAGAATGGGGTTGTGGAAAGAATAAATCATATAATAAATAACATGGGTTAAAAAAAATTGATTGAAAAGTATCTTCTAGAAATATATTGGAAATAATCGGTTCTTATAGCAGCTTATATCTCTAATAGATATTTTATATGTTAAAATGAAGAGAGAACTTCATATGAATTGTGGTATGTAAAGAGGTATACACTTAAATACTTACATGAGTTCAAAAGTAATTTTTTTTATTCTCAACAGGGAAAAGAGAAAAAAAATTGAAGACTGGGGAGATAAATGAATGTTTCTTAGGTACTTATCAATGACTAAATCTTACAGGTGTTACAATAAGAAGCTTGAGAAGATGATTTAAAGAAATGATGTTCTGGTGGTTGGGGATGGACAAATAACAACAACACATGGGTACATTTTGCATGAAAACCACCAAATATATGAATATGAAAGTGATGAAAAAACATAGGGCTTAAGGGGAATTGCAAGTCAAGAAGATAAATCTGACAAAGACTCAGATTATGAAGAAAGATAAAAAATTATACTAGGTTCATGGAGAAAAAAAAACTAGGATGAAATCACCAAGAGAAACATTATTTGAGACTAGATAGTCCTGATCTGAAATAAAAGAATGAGGGATCAAAAAGATGTATCTTTTTTATCTTTGTAAGAAGAAAAATCTTTTAAAGAGGATATAAATGACATGATTTAGTTCAAAGATATGAATAAATAGGTTGACCAAATTGAGAGTAATAATACATGTGAATTTTTTCCAAGGCCAGGTGACAAATTTTTTTATCAAAACAAAGTGGATATTCCACAATAAGATAAATGAATATGACACAATGATTCATAATAAAGCATGAATTGTGTGAAAAGGTTATTCCTAAATTAAAGGAATTGATATGGATGAGACATATTAACCTGTTACATGACTTGAAACTATATAGTTATTTTTATCCATATAAATTTATAAATGGTTCCAAATATATCAAATTGATGTCAAATATTCATTCTTGAATGATTTACTTTAAGAAGAAGTGTATTTTGATAAACCATATGGATTTCTCATTGATAAAGATGAGGGAAAAGAGTGTCATATAAATAAGTTCTTTTATGGCCTCAAGCAAGAACCAAGGGCATGGTATTTCAGATCAGAATAATTTATAAAGAATATTGGTTTTCATAGCATAAAAGTTTATCATAATATCTATTTTAAGATAGAGAATGAACAATGGTTGATAGTGATCATTTATTTTGATAATATAATTTTTAATGATCAAATTACAACCATTGAAAGAAGTTTTCATAACTCATGAGGTGTGAATTTAATATGTCTCTCGTTGGTATAATGTCTTTTTTCATTGGGTTTTAGGGATTTCAAAGAGTGGATGGGATATTTATCTCCCAAACTAAATATAAAAAGGAGGTTGTAAGAAGATTTTAGATGGATGAATCAAGGCCCATGGTAACTCTAGTGGATACAAGATTGAAATTATTAAAATATGATAAGGGAAGCAAGGTCGATGTAATTATATATCATAAAATTATTATGATTTTACTCTATTTGATTTACACTCAAATTGATATATTATTTTCTACTTTTAAATCCACTCATTTTTAGAGTGATCCCAATGAGATCCACTTGATTTTTTTTAAAATAATTCTTCAATATATTAATCATAAAAAAACTATAGGTTGTTTTATCACAATGATACAAAACAAATTGGTAGGATTAACTGATGTAGATTGGGATGGTTTTTTAGATGACCAAAAATAAACTTTTAGTAGTGATTTTTATCTTGGGAGTTCATGTATTTCCTGGAAAGAAAAGAAGAAATATCACATTTATTTGAGTATAACGGATGTTGAGTACATTTATGCCACTCAAGAATGTAACCAATTTCTATGGATGAAACAAAAACATGATGATGTGGGTGTTGAAGTAAGTTATACAATTCCAATTATGTGTGACAACTCAAGTGTTATCAATATTATAAAAAATTCTATCCAACATTCACAGACTAAGCACATTGAGATCAAATATCAATTTATAAAAGAGAAAGTGGAGCAAGGAGTTGTGATTTTCAAGTATGTTTAAACATAAGATAAAGTTGTATATATCTTGGGAAAAAAAACTACCCAAAGTGGTGTTTAAGAAGCATTAATTGGATCTTGATTCCAAACATCTCTATCCACTTAATTATTTTTTGGATGGATACCCAATTCCCATATTTTATATAATTATCAAGGTATGTTTTCTCACCTCACAATATTGGATTTATAATCCCATCTCAAGAACTTTTCAAAGTAGTGAACTTTTTGGGTTCATTTTCAAAGGATGATAAAAGATCCATGTTTGTTTGAAAGGGAGAGAAAAAGGCAGAACATCAGGGGAGAGTATGTTAAATTTAATTTAGGGGGAGTTTTGATGTGGTTGAAATGATTCAAAGGTGATCATGGAAAATTTCCATTCAATTCTTGTTTCTCACACCAAGCATTGTTAATGTGGGATTATAATTAATGATTAGTTGATATTTGATACATGTTTTTTAAAATTGGTTGATTTTTGAAAGTGATTATAGTGTTTAAATAATTGTAAAAAAACCGAAGGGGTAGATTTTTCTCCAAAATACTTTTTGGAGGTTTGTGCGTGTTGTGTTTTTTTAACAAGGTAAATAATCAAGAGGTTATGCTATAGTCACAAGGACTACATAAAAACCTTGTAGGATGTGATATAAAAAGAAGTCCAACCTAGCTAGGTAGCCAAGCCAACTAGACCCACATATGTTAGGGAAATATCAACCATGTTGGGAATCCACCTAGGACCTCCAGATACAATGGAACTTGGGATAAATACCAGCATACACATGGTTTGATGTGCACATAGAACAAAAGTCCATACCACATAGAAGAAAACATGGAGGAAGTGGTCCAATGTGTAGGAAGACACCATAGGAGAGGCTGGGAGTAGACCTCGTTAATTGAATCTATCCATTAAATGGAATTAGTTAACTTATATACTATTAGATTTTTAGAGTTAAGTCTAATGTGGGAATCAAGGTTTTCAGGATATATTGTAGCCACAATCACCATGACATAGAGTGGGTTCTAGAGGATTTTGGTGTCACTAGTGGTTTTTGGGTTTCCACACTATAACCAATCATTTCAGCACACATTATCTAAAATTATAAGAAACAAGGAATTTGGATATCTCAAAATTACAGGTTTCTATGACATAGAAGGGATATGATGCAACCCTATTTGAAACTCCCCATATTTTGAACTAGATAAAAAGCGAATGAAATTAAATTTTTTCTGTCAGTTGGGTAGGCTGGTTCTAAAACCGGGTGTCTAAACTTTTTAATTCCAATAATTTACACTGTGATGTTTCTTTTAAATAAATTAAATTAAATTAATTAGATTAAAAATAAAAATTGAAATATATCAAATGAAGGGTAAAAGCCTTATTGAGCACTTTTAAATATTCTATGAAATATTTCCAGGGTTAGAAAATTGAGTCAACATGTGATTTCAAGGCCCATAAACCCTCTATGTTGATAGAATAAAAATACTAAATATATTTTATTCATAGGCGTGTGCATTTGTTTCAGAAAAAAAGAAATAACTCAAAAACAGTGTGTTTTATGAGAAATATGAGTCCACCTTTAGGTCTGAAATAATAGGTTTACCTTAGGAAGGGTATAACTATGATGGGCGTCAGGTGTTTGGTAACCTCGCACGTGATAATAACCTATTTATTTTTAATTTATTTATTATTCAATTTTTATATAATAAATAATTAATTTCTCACAAACGGTTTATTGTATGAGAATTATGATACCACTATTAGGTCTCAGACATGAGGTTTACCCTAGGTGTGGTATAACCTTTGCGAGCGTCAGACGTTTGGTCAGATCTCACCTGAATATAATTTAATAGGTTTTTAAATATTTTGTTGGGTAGTTAGAAATAATAATAACTTTATTAATAATAACATTATTATTTTTGTTGAAAACAAAAAAAAAATGAAAATATACTTCCATAATTAATAAATTGTGTTGTAGTGTAAATAATAAGTGGGAAATGTAATAATTTTGATATTATTAATTGATAAAATTAAATGAAAATGTGTAATAAATATTAATTTATTAGGAGTTATCTATTTTGATTGATCATTGTCATTAAAATAACAGTTTCATTGATGGGTGGTATTAAATAATAATAATTTTAATTATTGTTGTTATTATTAGATTAATACAAAAACATTGTTGTATATATATATATATGATGTATATATATGGGGATTAAATATATATGTATATATATACATGTACGAGTGTATATATATGCATATACAGATCTTTATATATATACATATAACATGTATATATATATATAGCTATTTATTTTTGGGTTTGATAAAATGAACAAATCCTTAAAGCGACCTAGGGAGTGCGCCCGTGCAGCCTGTTGTGGATCCCGAGCAGCTACTAAATTATTTAAATAGTTTCACGGGATTTATGTAAAATAATACATCATGACCTAGCACAATGTTCAGGTTATAATAATTAAAAAAAATTAATAGCAATAAATATAAATTTAAATAAATTAAAAGCGATGAAAAAGGAATGAAGATAAATAATAAAATAAAAAGTAGATATGAGAAGAGTAAAAATTATTAAAAATGGGTTTAGCCATTTTTTTATTTTTATTTTTGTCTTCTCTTCCCTTTTTTGATTTTTTATTTTATTTTATTATTTTCCTTTATCTTTATCTTTATTTTTATTTTTTTTCCTTTCTTTATTTCTTTCCTTTGTATTTTTTCTCTTTCCCTCTCTCATTCCTCTCCCTCTCTGTGCATCACGCCCCTAGCCAGGTGGTGCGCACCCCCTGGCCAAGTAGTGTACACCCCCTTCCTCCACTTCAGAAGCATGTTGCACCTCTATATCTTCTCTGTTTCCAATTCCTTCGAAAGTGATGTGAATATCTTAGTAAGGATAAACTCCTACACCAATAATCATTGGATTTCATCCACTCACCATCCCACAATCTACCAAAGAATGTTTTTACCCAAAATTGTGGTTTTTCTAAAATCACTCGATTTCTTCCATTTTAGGTAAAATAAATGATTTTCACGGGTTGTGAGAGATAATAAGACTACAAGGTAAAGCTTATATGATCTTTTAGGTTGTTTCATTGCGTTATTCAATTTGCACCAATATTCCACTCGTCGATGCTTACCAGAAAATCTCAATTAAAACCTATTAATTTAATTAAACTGCTTAACCTTGATCCTTGAAAACTTTTATTAATGTGAAGCCTTCCTAGGTTGTTGATATTCCATTAGAAACCCCTTTGGGTGTGCCAAAATAATCACCCCGTTTTTACCGTTAGCCTTGATTCTTTAAATTAATAGCTATGTGTGTTTTTGTGATACTTTAGGTTGAATTTTAAATTGAATAAAAGTATTTAGGGTGAATTGTTTTCCTAAATAATTTGGTTATAAGGTTTGTTGTGCCTTGATTTTATTTAAATATTATTGCCTCTATAAGCTTGGGGGTATGGACTTTTCCTTTAGTTGTTATGTTATATAGGGCTTGCTATATATATTATGCTTTACCGGGTATCTCGTTCATACTTCCATCATAAACCAAAGAAGGTGGTATGGTATGGGTGTCCTCTTGGGAACTTGGGCCATGTTATAATTATTTTTATTATTTAAGTTTCCTGCTTCTATTATACATCGGCAAACTTATATTTGTTTACTGTATGAAATGGAAAGGTCTAGATACCTTAGGTTCCAGCCTACTGAGATTATATCTCACACCCTATTCAGGTGTTGTTTGGTACCTGAGTAGAATTTATGTTTCCAAGTATGGATAAAGGGAAGTGTGCTACTTTTGATGATTGATTTCTTTTCTGTTTTGGATGGTGCTTTGGGGGAAGAGGATCAAGCCATGCTGTAGATGCCATGTGGCAGTTTCTATTTGGTCTTTTGAGTCTTTGTTAGCTTGCTATATATGGTTTTAACCAGTACCCCTACACTATTATTTATTCAAATTTGGAGTCATACATTGAAATAATTATGGTATCATTTAGGACATTTCAACTTCTGCATTTATTATATATTTTTCTATTGGGTCATTTATCTGCTTCTGCTGTTGTTTTTTACTTTTCTTATTGCTTCTGCTACTAGCTTGATTATATTATTACCTACATTCGTGCTATATTTTTTTTCCTATGAGGGAATAGTATCCCCACAGACTTACCCAAGGCCCTTTCTTCTAGTTGGTAGCCTCTAGAGTTTGGGGAGATGTGATTGAGGTCTTTGGGCTCACCATCTCGGGACCCATTTAGAGGCCCTCGGGGTAGGACACTATAAAGTGGTATAAGAGGAGGTTACTTTTTCTTTGTCTTGATGTTTTTGGTTGGTAGATAAGAGACTAGTAATGTGTCAGTTCTTGGTCAATTGTCATGCTTGGGACTAATCACCCCACATATTTGAAATGACCAATTGGCCAGGGCTCAGAATTAATGTTCATGATTTTGGATATTATAATTGATATTATTTCACCTTTAGTGATTGGTGTAATTTATACTAATTATGAATTTATGTAATTTATGGAAATTTACCATTAGTCTGGCTCGCTGAGGATGAAACATAGCATGCATCATATTAAGAACATATAAATTCATATGCCATGCATAGTGCCATGCCATGTAGGTGCATTTTAGTTTGTCAGTTGATTCAAATTGTGTGCCTTTAATGTATATCATGTCTAGTATTTATTTAGAATTTCTATTAGATACTATGTTTCAGTGATATATTTAGCATGCTATCCTATTTCTATGATTCATGTTTACTCGTATGTTTTCCATGTATCATGCTTCTATGCTTATTAGAAAGTATTTGTGATTAAAATGTCATGCTTATGTGATTTCAACATGTTTCTTTCTATTAGCTTCTTTTAGTGACATGCTAGCTTGTTTGATATGTAATTGGTTTCCTTTGATAAAATTTATCAGTTTCAATTAAATGATATCCAAATACCACCCGAAAAGTGTATGGGCACTTTATGGATTGGTAGGTGGAAACCCACATGACTAGACTATTGAACACGTGCATGTTGTATTATGAAATGAATTTAAATGTAAAGGGAATGGAAATAGAATATGTAATGGTGTCCTATATTTAAGACCCTCTTGCAAGGGTAGATAAATACTCTTTGATTTACCTTGGAATAGAATCACAAGTGTTTTTTGTAGGTTCTCTTTCTTTTATAAATAACTTATATGTTCATATTTTGAGCCTAGTGACTTCTTTTAAGCATGACCTGATATTAGGGTCAACGCTTGTTCTTCATAAGGGGATATCCCATGGTAGGTAGCACCCTTAGAACTTAAAATAATTGAAAATTACATTATTTTTATACCTTATTGGTTTCATTCACATTCCTTTTTACCTTGTAGGACTTTTACTTTCTAAATTATCCCCTTGTTCGGATAGGTAGTCATGGTATCCTTGACATTTTTTTTTCTGGCTTGAGCATCGGGTAATGCTCATTTTCAGTAGGTTAAACATGCCTCATGCATGGTTAATTTCTTCATAGGTCATTCAACCCTCTATTATCCATAGGGATGGATAAATAGGTATGTCTTCCTCTGAGTTAAAAGTTATCTCACTTCTGTGTCACCTTAGGGTGGTATGTCTTCACATACTTAGTGTCATCGAGTGCTTAATGTTGTTAAGAACTGGATGAGTTCAGTGTAATCGTTAAGGAATGTGCTGTTAAATATATATTGGTAAATCTCTATAGTAGAGTGAATTGTGAATTAAAGTAATCAAGTTCGTCCTAATGCTTGGTATGACTTCTTAAGACTCATTTGTTTTGACATGCAGTCAGTTTGGTTGGGTTTTCATGCCAATTATTAAACGTTTGCCTTTATGATGGTACTAACCTAGATTTATTTTGAGAAACTAGTCTATGTATTCTTTTTGATAATTATAAAACTCCTAAGATGGGGAGTGTCATGTCAGTTCTATTAAATATGTGTCCTTTCAGGTATAAGTAACACAACCAAATAGGACCATTCAAGAATGGTCTGGATGACTTAAATGTCATGAAGCTTGTGAAATTTAAATCATGTCAGTGCTTGATTAGTATCATGATGTTGGTGTAGTTGGAAGTTTATGAAACCTTTGAGAAATTTTGTTAGTCATGGGTGTACTTAAATGGTTAATCTTGAATGATCAAAGAATTACTCGGGTTGTAAAGGCTCAGTGATCAGTTAATGACGGTGCATCGGCACGTGAAGCCGAGTTTCTTCTAAGGTGTCGACCAGTAGTGGTTCAACCATTTTCATTATTGTAAACTTTAAAATCCTCCTAGTGTACTCTGGTTTAGTGAAGATCATGTCCCCTATATTGACATAGTCCTTAATGCACTAAGAGAGCATCGGTCTTACGTTGCACTAAATTATAAAAGTAGTTGGATAATTTCTATCTGGTTGTACGCTGAACGTGTGGTTCTTATTGAAGCTTGGTTAGTCTTGAGTGATCCTTAGATTCCCATGTAGGAATTCCTTGGATTAACTCTTTCACACTAGCCGTTTCTTCTGACTTGACCTCCATACCGATGCCACTTTGGGCTTAGTCAATTTTCTTATGTGGACATTTTGGATTTGTACCAACGTCTCACTTTGGGGGATGTGTACATTATAACAACCCAAAATTTCATTAATGTAAATTCCTCTTGATCTAATTAAATGTCTTATTATGTAAAATGTTTTTTTTAAAATGTGAACTTCTTTGGTTTTATGTTTTTGGATTTTAAAGTACCGTTATGAATTGTGAACGTTTCTAATATAGTCGTTGAATAGTGATCACATGATTAGAATAAATATAAGGCTTTAACAAATCCAATTTACTCAGACAAAGGAAGTGATGGCCTCATCCAGTAGACTTTCCCCAAATGAAGCCCATTTTTCAGAGCTTGGGAAGGAGGTGGCATCATTGGGCTTCACTCTTGACCAAGCCCAAGCCGAGCTTCAACATGTTAATCTCGAATGGAATCTCCTACGATAGAAGTGTAAGTTGATAGAGATTACCACCCGGGCAATGTTATTCGGGCCACCCCAAGAATATGTCATCATCACACACCTTACTCTTCAGTCTTATGCGGGTGTTATAAGGGGTTATTTAATAAGACAAAAACACGATGATTATGTGAAATATATTTTATATAATAATGAATATACATTCATTTTATTACCATTACTTTGTAAATAGTTTTTAAATCACAAATAGTATTTTTAGTTAACATTCAACTAAAATATATATTTTGATAAATTAATGGATTTTTTAATTAAATAATTTTTATTAAAATATTATTATTATTATTAAATTACTTTTTATTAAATATAAGGGGTGGTATAATTTTCTGAATGCAATTGTAATTTTTATTAAGGTTTGAAATCTGTTTTTTTCAAAATCGATGAATTTTTTATAAATGTTGGTTTTGATTTTAAAAGTAAAAATTCACATATTTAGAAAATTATTTAGGTAAAATGAATATTATTTTTGGAATTAGGATGCCAAAATTATTCAACGGTAAATTTTTCATAATATTCTGAGACAATCAAATTTTTGGGTAAAAATTAAATACTGTTTAAATATATAATGTGTATTATGACATCGTAATGACCCAATACTGATGTAATAAAATAATATAAACATCATGTTCTACCAATATATGTTTTACCATTAAAATAATGTGATTTTGGGTTTGTTTTATTTATTTTACAAAGCTTTAGTGGACCCTTCAGGGCTTATAAAACATTTTGTCTTTTTAAATTTTTTTCCTTAAGAGTGTGACTCACCTCCATATAAGAAACCCTATTATTTTAAGAATTTCGGCCATTGGAATTATAAAATATTGTATTCCACTCCCCTTTTTTAAAAACCATGGGAAAAAACCATGTTTTGGTTTTTGGTTTTGAATAGTTTAATGTGTGGTGACCCAAACCTAAATAATAAAGAATTCCCAATCATTTCCAATATAAAACCACCCAATATCCCACTTAATCTTCACTAAAATCCTTTTGAGTTCATCCAACCTATTAATTACTCTCTCTAGAATCCCCCCAAGTCTCCCCAACTTCCCAATAATCCTCTCTCAAGCCTCTCTCAAGCCTTTGGAAGCACACTTCCAAGTAAGGGATTCTCACTTTTCTTATTTATGTCCAAGTTTTCTTATATTGTTATGCCCTTTTATTTTCAATTATAAATTATGGGTAATGATTTAAAACCTCCCCATACTGCCCTATTCTTTTTTTAATAATGATAAATCCTATTTATCTTTCATTAATTCCTCCCATGTACACCCGTTACAATGCCGAAATTCCGTAAGGAATTTCTCTCTCCTCATTTACATTCAAGAAATTATTTTGTATTATGTATCTAAATTCAATTATTCTTGTTGGGAAATGTATCTATATGACCCAATTACTGTCCATTTAATGTAAATATTATGATACACCCATTTCTCTCTCATAAACCATTTTTATGAATCCTTATGTCACGCCGTTATGCTGCCGAAATTGCACCACATTTTTCCAAGCCAAGATCATTGTGTAGTGAATACCATACCCATGTCTCTATCAAGGGAATTAACCTTTATGAACATTTAATTATTGATTATATAGTTTCATGTTTTAATTCTATATTCCTTTATCTTTGAATAAATGATGATTTTTAATGAATCCATGTTTTATGATCCATGTGGCACACTTATGCATGAAATGAAATGTTTAAGAGGGGTGTGCCCTGGTAGCGCTCCAATGAATTTGGTAAATTATAGTACCATGATATGTCATGTGAAATGAGTTTGTATTCATGATAATTCAAGTTCAAGGAGGGTTTACTCATGATTCACATGCAATGAGTATTTACTCATGCTCTAAGTGCAATGAGCCTTGGCTCATACTAATCCCATGTTAAGTGTTGTTGCCACATTTCCATGTTATGATTATCACGCCTTATCACGCCTTTATGTTCATGTTTCTCTTGTTCTCCATTGATATTACTATTGTATAACATGTATTTTATTCCTCATTTTATTCTATTTTTATTCCCTTACTGGGATTTATAGCTCACCATTTTCTTATGCATGTCCTCAGGTTATCCTATGCAATGCTAAGTATGAGGGAATGTAGGGGTCATGTAAAGGAATTTTTCAATAAAGATGTTGTATTTCATGTTTTAAGTTGTTATGTAATTATCCTAATCCCCAAATAAACTAGAACTCTTGATCTTCTATGTTTCATCAAGTGATGTTTATGTAATAAATCATTTTTAAGTGTGTAATCAAGAACAGGGTTGTCATAGTTGGTATTAGAGGAGAGGTTTAGTTATTTTTGGTATTAGGATTAGAAAAACCCTAGTAAAGACTTAGATAAAAGACTAGTTAATAAAACAATCCCTAAGTTTTGGTGAGTATTGAGTAAGTGGTTTATCAAGAAAATACATCTCTATCTGGATACGAGAGGGTAGAGGTGGCTCTGGCACAGATGTACCTAGGGGTAAAAACCTCGACAATGAGTTTCAGGCTTGACCTAGGGTATCCTGGTACATGAAAATGGGCCCTACTACACTCTTGGTTATGACACTCCCAGGGGATATGCTTTGGTAAATTCATAATCTTAGTATGAACCCTTATTAAGGGAATTAAACAAACGCCCCTAAGAATATATGTTAGAAAGTAGATCATGAATAGAATAGATTGAAGCCTATGGATTCATAAGTTAAGGAAATAAAAGTTATTTATAAGTCATCAGTTTTGTCCTTGGATAACCCTTTTATGTATTACCCCTAACTTTCCTTTTATTCCAACCAATGGCTGGTAATAGGAGGACTCTGGCTAACAACCGATGTGAAGATCAATGTTATGACTGTGCTATTGAGATGCCCAATCCGATGGGAGCGGGAATCACAAACTTTGTCACACTTATCTCTCATTTAAATCAAGATTTGAATAGAAACATGGGTCAAGAGGAATGTTCAACCCCCCTAAGAAAGAACAAGTCACTATCGAGAGCTTCATGGGACCAAGGCCTCCTACTTTTAATAGATCATCTGATCCCTCAATCGCCGAACAATGGATTAACTTCATTGAAAATATCTTCTCCATCCTTAAATGTAATGAATAAGAGAAGGTTATCCTGGATTCTTATCGTATAGAGGGTGAAGCCGATCAATGGTGGAAATTGATCAAAAATTTGAAGCCTAAGGAGGAGATCGAGACATTGGAATTGAAGGATTTACAGAAGATGTTTTTCGATAAATATTTTCCATGAAACCTCTGACTTAAGATGGAAATGTAATTCCTCTCCCTCAAGAAAAAAGATGAAGAATTTGTTAGAGCGTAGGAGTAAAACTTCACAAGGCTTGCACGATACACCTCTGGCATTGTCGTTACCCCCGAATGCAAGGTTGACCGCTTCTTTGGTGGGATGAAACCTAGCCTATAGAAAGTGATGGCAATCCGTGACTTTGAAAGATATGAGGAAATTGTCTTATGTTCTCTCAAGGTCAAAATGAAGATTGGATAATCTTAGGGGTATCATGAGGATAAGAAGCATACAGTGGAATTAAATGCTGGAGGTCCAATGGATAAATCCAATGGTTCTAAGAAAATCCATCACCCCACATGCCAAAGGTGCATAAAGAAGCACCCTAGAAATTACCTGAAGGGGACGAGGAGATGCTTTAGGTGTGGAAGATAAGAACACCTAGATGTTAACTTCCGACAAGAAATACCCATGGGTGAGACAAAGGAGAGGAATGCTCCGTTCGACTCTCAACACATTGTTCATTGCTTCAACTACAAATAACCAGGAAATATTGCAAACCAGTTCCCTAATCCAAGGGTTTTTAGAGGCAACCAACAACCTCCATGGAACTAAGGGAAAGCTTTTTCCATCACTACTGCTGAAGTGAACCCTAACAATAAAGTAGTGACATGTACGCTAGTTATTAATTCCAAAATAGTGAACATAATTTTTTATTCTGGTTCTACGCATTCTTTTATATCATGAAAGTTTAGTAGAACCATCCCAGCACCACCACAAATCATGGAAGTAAAGATGTCAGTGAGTACGGAAAATGGGTCAGTCATTTCATCCCATGAATATAACTCCTCCCCTATCATAATATGTGGATTGAACTTCTCAGTGAACCTTGTCATACTCCTTCTGGTGTAATTTGATGCAATTCTTGGCATGGATTGACTTTCCTTATATAGAGCCAACATAAATTTCCATGAGAGGGAAATCACTCTCTATGTGGAGAATTGACCACCGATTCTATACAAGTGTAAGGACGAAGATGAATCTTCTTTAGCTCCATCATCTCAAGTGTGGATATTACTGCCCTACAAGCATGCGTATCTAGCTTAGATGATTGAGTCTAAGGAGGAAACTATCCTTGAAGACATGCCTATTATGAGGGAATTTAATGAAGTGTTTCCCGAGGAATTTCCTGGTCTTCCTCCTAGAAGAGATGTTGAATTCTCAATTGATCTTATACTTGGGGAGTTTCCAATATCCAAGACTCCATATAGAATGATTTTTTTTGGAGCTTGAGGAGCTGAAAAAACAACTATAGGAGAATCTAGATAAAGGGTTTATATTCTCAAGTTCTTCACTATGGGTTGCACTAGTCCTCTTCATTAAGAATAATGATGGGTTGATGCTCCTTTTCATCGATTATCATGAGCTTAAAAAAACCATGATAAAGAACAAGTATCCTCTCCCACTAATTGATGACTTGTTCGATCAGCTTCATGGAGAGAAATACTTCTCCAAGGTGGATTTGTGGTCGGGATATTATCAAGTAAGGGTGAAGAAGGAAGATATCCCCAAGAATTCTTTTCATACAAGATACAGGCACTTGAATTCATAGTAATGCCTTTCAGACTCACTAATGATCTATTAATCTTCATGGACATGATGAATAGAGTCTTTAGAGATTACCTCAATAAATTTGTGGTAGTCTTTATAGATGATATTATGATATACTCCAAAACCAAGGGGGATTATGAGGAGCATCTAAGAACTGTACTAGAGACCTTACAGAATGAGAAGATCTATGAAAAGTATAGAAAATGTGAGTTCTGGTTGAAGGAGGTCTCATTCATAGGCCATATATTCACAAGCAATGAGATATCTGTAGATCCCTCTAAAACAATTGCAATTTAGGGATGGACGAGTCCAACATCGGTAACAGATATCCATATCTTCTTGGGGTTAGCTGTATATTATCGATGATTTGTGAGAAATTTCTCATGATTGTACAACCCTTTTACCAAGCTAACTCAGAAGGGAGTAAAGTTTTATTGGAGTGATGAATGCAAAGAAAGCTTCAAGGAGTTAAAAAGTAGGCTTATCACTGTGCCCATGCTCACTTTTCCCACAAGTGGAGAACTTTTTGTGGTATTCAGTGATGTTTTGAAGAAGGGTTTGGGATGTGTGTTGATGAAAAATGAAAAATTCATTGACTATGCTTCAAAGAAATTGAAAGTTCATGAGCATAATTATCCAACACATGATCTGGATTTGGCTACGACCATCTTCACTTTAAAAATTCGGCGACATTATCTATTTGGGGAGAAGTGTGAAATATATACGGATCACAAAAGCCTCAATTATATATTCACATAGAAAGAGTTAAACATGCACTAATGAAGATGGTTAGAGCTGATCAAAGACTATGAATGATCAATCCATTACCACCCTGGGAAAGCGAACAAGGTGGTGAATGCTCTAAGTAGAAAGGACCTAGTAATTCTATCACTGATGAGAATTGAGAAGGATCTAATCTTCTTATATTTGATGAAGATGGACATGGGAATCATAGAGAAGGGAACATCATCAATACTTTCACAAATTATTTCTCAACTATCTCTTTTGGAAAGGTTAAAGGATTCTCAAATGGATGATGTCAGAATTCAGAAGAAAGTGGAAACTATCAGAAGAGTGAAATCCTCGAAGTTCAATGTTAATGAAGAAGGAGTTGTGAGATTTTGGAAAAGATTATGTGTTCCATCAAGTTTAGAGCTGAAGAAGGAAATTTTGGATGATGCACATAGTTCAAATTTCTCTATTCACCCAGGAAACACAAAGATGTATCGAGATTTCTAAGAGCATTATTGGTGGGATAATATGAAAAAGGAGATTGATGAATTTACATCAAAGTGTCTGGTGTGTCAGCAAGTGAAGGTTGAGAGAAAAAAGTCTAAGGGGATGATGCATCCATTATCCATACCAGCATGGAAATGGGAGAACATCACCATGGATTTTGTCACCAGACTTATGAAGACATCCAAAGGCAACAATTAAATTTGGGTTGTTGTGGATCATCTTACAAAGTCCGCTCACTTTATTGAAATTCAGGAGGATTTCTCATTGAATCAACTAGCACAAATATATATCAGGGAAGTGGTAAGGTTGCATGGAGTACCACTATCTATTGTATCTGATAGAGATCCAAGGGTCACCTCTAAGTTTTTGAAGAGTCTTCAACATGCTATGGATACTAAGGTGAACTTCAGTACAACTTATCATCCTCAAACTGATGGCCAATATGAGCAGACTATCCAAACACTTGAGGAAATTTTAAGAGCATGATCAATGAACTTTAATGGAGTATGGGATCAAAATCTTCCTTTGGTTGAATTATCCTATAATAATAGTTTCCACTCAAGCATCCAAATGGCACCATATGAATCCCTTTATGGTAAATGGCTCAGAACACCGACATATTGGGATGAAGTCAGTGAGCGTAAGCTTCTAGGACTAGAAATGGTCTAATAAATTGTGGAGAAGGTGAAAACCATTCAACATCATATCAATGCATCCTAGAGTCGATAGAAGAGTTATGCAGATAACCGTCGATGAGACCTTGATTTTAAATTCGGATACATGTTATTTCTACTCATATCCCCATGGAAGAAGGTCATGAGGTTTGTAAAGAAAGGGAAGTTAAGTCCTAGGTACATTGCCCCCTTTGAGATTCTTGATCGTGTCGGGGTTGTGGCCTATCGACTAGAACTTCCACCTACCATGGCCAAAGTACATGATGTATTTCATGTATCCCTCTTAAGAAAGTACATACTAGGGCTTTCACATGTACTATCTTCAGAGGTGGTACAGTTAGAGGATGATCTTTCTTATGAGGAGCAACCAGTGAAGATCTTAGATCATAGAGAAAAAGTTCTACAAAATAAGACAGTGCCACTTGTCAAGGTGTTGTGGTGAAACCAAAAGTTTGAAGAAGCGACATGGGAATCGGAGGAAATGATGAAGCAGAGTTACCCACATCTATTTTAGTGTGGGAAAAGGAAATTTTGAGGGCGAAATTTTTTAAGGGTGGAATATTGTAATGACCCAAACTTTTATTAATGGAAATTCCTCTTGATATAATTAAATGTCTCATTATGTAAAATGTTTATATAAAATGTGAACCTCTTAGGTTTTATATTTTTGGATTTTAAAATACTGTTAAGAATTTTGACCGTTGATAATATATACGTTGAATAGTGATCACATGATTAGTATAAATATAGGGCTTTAACAAATCCAATTTACTCAGAAAAAGGAAGCGATGGCCTCATCTAGTAGACTTGCCCTATATGAAGCCCATTTTTCAGAGCTCAGAAAGGAGGTGGAATCATTGGTCTTCACTTATGACCAAACCTAAGCTGAGCTTCAACATGTTAATCTCATATGGAATCTCCTACGAGAGAAGTGGAAGTTGATAGATATTACCACCCGAGTAATGTTATCTGAGCCACCCCAAGAGTCTGTCACCATAACACACCTTACTATTCAGTCTTATGCGGCCGTTATAAGTGGTTATGTAACAAGACCCTAACACTATGATTATGTGAATTATTTTGTATATAATATTTAATATACATTCATTTTATTATTGTTACTTTGTAAATAGTTTTTAAAGCACAAATAGTATTTTTAGTTAATATTCAACTAAGGAATCTATTTTTATGAATTAATGAATTTTTGAATTAAATAATATTTTATTAAAATATTATTATTATTATTATTAAATTAATTTTTATTAAATATAAATGGTTGTATAATTTTATGAATGAAATTTTAATTTTTATTAAGGTTGAAAGCTGTTTTTGTCAAAACAGATGAATTTTTGATAAATGTTGGTTTTTATTTTAAAAGTAAAAATTCACATATTTAGAAAATTATTTAGATAAATTGATTATTATTTTTGGAATCAGGATGTCTAAATTATCTAACAATGAATTTTTCATAATTTTCTAAGACAGTCGATTTTTTGGGTAAAAATTAAATACAATTTAAATATATAATGTGTTTTATGACATCATAATGACCCAATAGTGATGTAATAAAATACTATAAAAATTATGTTCCACCAATATATTTTTTACCATTAAAATAATTTGGTTTTGTATTTGTTTGACTTATTTTAGAAAGCTTTAGTGGACCCTTCAAGGCTTATAAAACATTTTGTCTTTTTAAATTGTTTTCCTTAAGAGTGTGACTCACCTCCACATTAGCAACCCTTTTATTTTAAGAAGTTCAAACATTGATTTATAAAATATTGTTTTACATTCCCATTTGTAAAAAACCATGGGCAAAAAACATGGGATGGTTTGTGGTTTTGATTAGTTTAATGTGTGGTGACCCAAACCTAAATAATAATGAATTCCCTCTCCTTTCCTATATAAACCCACCCATGCTCCCACTTCCTCTTCAATCAAAGCCTTTAGAGTTAATCAAACCTCTTCCATCCTCTCTCTATAATCCTACCAAGGTTCCCCAAGATCCCACAAATCCTCTATCAATCCTCTCTCAATCCTTTGGAAGCACACTTCCAAGTAAGGGATTCTCACTTTTCTTATTCATGTCCAAGTTTTCTTATATTGTTATGCCCTTTTATTTTCAATTATAAATTATGGGGTATGATTTCTCACCTCTCCCATACTTCCCTATTTATGTTTGAATAATGATATACCCCATTTATCTTTCATTAATTCCTCACATGTACACCCGTTACCATGCCGAAATTCCGTAAGGAATTTCTCTCCCCTCATTTACATTCAACCAATTATTTTGTATTACGTAACTAAATTCCATTATGTTTTTTGGGACATGTATCTATATGAACCCCCTTACTATAAATTTCATGTACATATGATGAGAAACCCATTTCTCTCTCATCAACCATTTTTATAAATCCTTATGTCACACTATTATGTTGCTGAAATTGCACCGCATTTTTCCAAGCCCAGATCATTGTGTAGTGAATACCATACCCATGTCTCTATCAAGGGAATTAACTTTTATACACATTTACTTATTGATTATAAATTTTCATGTATGAATTACACATTAATTTATCATGGAATAAATTATTATGTTTAACGAGTCCATGTTTTATGATCCATGTGACACACTTATGCATGAAATGAAATGTTTAAGAAGGGTGCACCCTGATAGCGCTCCAATGCATTGGGTAAAGTATAGTATCATAATGCATCATGTGAAATGAGTGTTGAATCATGCTAATTCAATTTCAACGAGGTTTTACTCGTGATTCATGTTCAATGAGGTCTTACTCATGCTCCAAGTGCAATGAGCCTTGGCTCATACTAATTCCATGTTAAGTGTTGTTGCCACATTTACATGTTATGATTATCACGCCTTATCACACCTTTATTCTCATGTTTCTCTTATGCTCCATTGATATGCCTATTTTCTTACATGTATTGTATTCCTCATTTTATTCTATGTTTATTACCTTAATGGGATTTATAGCTCACCCTTTTCTTATACATGTCCTCAGGTTATCCTATGCAATGCTAAGTACGAGGAAATGTAGGGGTCATGTAAAGGAAGTTTTCAATAAAGATGTTGTATTTCATGTTTTAAGTTGTTATGTAATGGTACTAAGCTCCAAAGACACTAGACCTATCAATCTTCTATGTTGTATCAGGTAAAGTTTATGTAATAAATCATGTTTAAGTGTGTAATAAAGAACAAGGTTTTCATATACATGGTTAATGAGAGATACCTTGGAAGAAGACATCACAATTTAGTTTATAAAAATTCCAACTATCTAGGATGAGCGTCTTCTTGAATATTCAAACAGAGTTGGTTGAATAGTTCTATATCTTGTTCAAAGGAGTGATCAGCGATGGATCATCTCTAGAACGTCCTCAAATGAGATGAGTGAGGTTTGTGTCGGTTAGGGAATTTCATGAAAAGACGTCTCAACTTGGGATTTGAGGTCGATGGGGAATAAACTGTTTTATCTATTTTGGAAATCATGCAAGAAGCATCACCAGAATTCTTAAGGGCATGTTCGATAGGAAATTATGAGGGTGGAAGGTGCAGTGTCTTAGAATTTTACCCTTTCCAAAGTTAAATCTAAAGGTGGGAAGTATGTTTGGCCTTATTTTTAATGAGATGACATCGTGGTCACGTCTCTAGATAAACGGTATCAGGTAATTTCCATCTCAGTGTTTCATTGGAAAATGAGCATTGGATTAGATCTTAATTTCTTATGTTCCACTTTTTAAACTAATGATTGAACATGAATTTGGAGTTTTGAGATGCAAAATGCCTTTTGTGTGAGACTTCACAACCCGTGTAGGTTGGGTGAGGGTTATATTGTTCTCAAAGGCTTCTTGGGGATGAGAAGTTCTAAGGTGGGAAGGTTGCAACTTCTCATGTTTTGAACTGGATGAAAAGGAAAATGAAATCAAATTTTTCCATTAGTTGGGTAGGACGGTTCTAAAACCGAGCATCAATTTTTATTTTATTTTTGATAGTTGACATTGTGATGTGTCTTTGAAAGAAATTAAATGAAATTAATTAGATTACAATTAAAATGGAAATAAATTAAATGAAGGGTAAAATCCTTCTTTATCACTTTGAAATATTATATGAAATATTATATGAAATATTTTCAGAGTTATATACTAAGTTAGTGTGGGATTCTGAGGCCCGTATAACCTCAATGTTGATAGAATAAAAATATTAAAAATATTTTATTCAAAGACGTGTGCGTTTTTCCCAAAAAAATTAAATAACACCCAAATGGTATGTCATATATAAATCTAAGACCACCATTAGATCTAGAACACTGGGTTTACCCTAGGTAGGGTATAACATTAATGTTTGTTGGGTGTTTAGTAACCTCACATGTGATAACACCCTCTTTATTTTTAATTAATTTATTATTCCATTTTTTATATAACAAATAATTAATTTCCCACAAACGGTGCATCATATGAGAAATCTAAGACCACCGTTAGGTCTGGGATGTGGGGTTTACCCTAGGTGGGGTATAACCTTTGTGAGCGTTGGAAGTTTAGTCAGATCTCACCCGAAGTTAATTAAATAGGTTTTTAAATATTTTTTTGGGCAGTTAGAAATAATAATTATTTTATTATTAATATTATTACTATTTGTGTTGAAAATTAAAAAATGAAAATGTACTTACACAATTAATAAATTGTGTTTCAGTGTAAATAATAAGTGAGAAATGTAATAATTGTGATTTTATTAATTGAAAAAATTAAATGAACTATGCAAAAAATATTAATTTATTAGGTGTTATTAGTTTTGAATGGTTGTTTTCGTTAAAATAATAATGGTGTCATTATTGGGTGGTATTAATAATAATAATTTAAATTATGTTATTATTATTAGATTGAGAAAAAACATTAATGTATATATATGATGTATATATATATGGGGATTAAATATATATGTGTATATATATATATATACATGACCAGTGTATATATACGCATATACATATGTGTATATATATATATATCACATGTTTATATGTACGGGTGGATATTTAATATTGGGATAGATAAAATGCTTAAATCCTTAAATTGATCTTGGGTGCGCGCCCGTACAGCCTGTCGTAAATCCCGAGTAGCTATTTAACTATTTAAATAGTTGCACGAGATTTATGTAAAATAATGCATCATGACTTAGCGCAATGTTCATGTTATAATAATTAAAAAAATAAATGGAATAAAAAGAATGTTAAATAAACTAAAAAATATGGAAAATGAATAAAGATAAATAATAAAATAAAAATCAGACATGAGAAGATAAAAATAATTAAAAATGGGTTTACCCATTATTATTATTATTATTTTTCCCTTCTCTTCCCTTTTTTATTTTATTTTATTTTATTCATTTTATTTTTCTTTATTTTCTTTTTATTTTTTCTCCTTTCTTTATTTATTTCCTTTATCGATTTTTCTTTCCTCTTATCCTCCCTCCCCCTATGTGCGTCATGCCCCCTGGCCAGGTGGTGCATACCCCCTTGGCCAGGTGATATGCACCCCTTCCTCCGCTTCAGAAGCTTGTTATACCTCTGTCTCTTCTCTTTTTCCAACACTGTCAAAAGAAATGTGAAGATCTCAGTAAGGCTAACCTCCCACACTAAGAATCATTGCATTTCATCCACTATCCATTGTTTAATCTTCCACAGAAGGTTTTTTACACAAAATTGGGGTTTTTCTAAAATAACATGATTTCTTACATTTTAGGTCAAATCAACAGTTTTCGCAGGATGTGAGAGATACTATGACTATGAGGTATGGATTCTATGATCTTTCCCATAATTTTTTTGCATTATTGAATTCACACTATTGTGCTACTCGTCAGTGCCTACTGGTGAATCTAAACTGAAGCCTATTAATTTAATTAAACTACTTGGACTTGATACTTGAAACCTTTACTTAATAAGAACCCTTCCTAGTTTTTCACCATGCCATTTTACACCCCTTCGAGTGTGCTGACATAATCAGCCTATTTTTACTAATATCCTTGATTCTTTAAATTAACAGTGACATGTGTTGTTGTGATACTTTAGGTTGAAATATAAATTGAATAAAAGTATTTAGGGTGAATTGTTTGCCTAATAATTTGGTTATAAGGCCTGCTGTGCCTTGATTTTATTTAAATGTTGTTTCCCCTACTTACCCTGATAAATTCCATATTTTGTTTAACCTAAGTTATGATTTTGGAATTGATTGGTTACCAAAATAGATACAATTATGAATGCTTGCTATGGGATATATATATATATATGTGTGTGTGTGTGTGTGTGTGTGTGTGTGTGCCTCTCTTATTATTTGCAGGTAATCGGGCCGATGAGAGAACATGGGTTCCATATTAAGACCCACAAATGGACTCACTGTGCTCGATATGTTACAACACGATGTTCCAGGGAAGTGATATTTTAGGATCTCCAGACTTGGACTCCCCTAGGCTTTTCATATACTATTGAGTGAGACAAGTTACCTAAGGGGAAACCAAGGACAAGTCCATTGGAAAGATGGCTACACCAAGCCTTAGTTGAGACTTAGTCCCTTATGTGTGATACTTGGTATGGACTCATGGTTACCACACCACAAGCGATACCTGGGATTCCAAAATGGATCACCTTGGATGGGCTTGGTGACATTGGATAATTTATTGGATGTACTGTAGTGAGACCTTTGGGACGGGCTTATACTACACCCCTATACTTTTCAATTTTAATATAAATTCTTATGATGATTTTATTGATAAAACATAGATTTTTCATTATGATTTTGATCCTCTCTTGTGCCTTTAGTGTGCCTATTTTTGACATATGGTTTAGACCCAATGCCTAAGAAAAATATTTGGGGTATTCAATTTTCCTTCAGTTATCATGTTACGTAGGCCTTACAATATATATTCTTCTTTACCAGGTAACTCATTCATACTTTAGGCATAAGCCGAAGAGGTGGTATGGGATGGGTGTCTGCTTGGGAACTCGAGCCACATTACATTTATTTTTATTATTTATATTTCCTGATTCTATTATACATTGACACACTAATATTTGTTTACAACATGAAATGGAAATTTCTAGATACCTTGGGTTCTGGCCTAGTGAGATTATATCTCACACCTTGATCGGGCACCATTTGGTACCTAAGTAGACTTTATGTTTGCAGGTATGGATATAGGGAAGCATGATGCTCCTGATTTTTGATTTATTTGATGTTTTTGATGGATCTTTGGGGCCATAAGGCCGAGCCATGACCGAGATTCCATGTGGCAGAATCTATTTGGTCTTCTAAGTCTTTGTTTACATGGGGTCTATGGTTGTACCCAGTACCCCTGCACTATTATTTATTTACATTTGGAATCTTACATTGACATTATACTGGTATAAGTTATGACATTTCAACTTCCAAATTTATTATATATTTTTCTGTTGGGTCATTTATCTGCTTCAATTTCTGTATGTTGCTTTTCTTATTACTTACACTACTTGCTCGATTATATTATTACCTTCTTATGAACTATACCTTTATCCTATTAGGGTATAGTCTCCCCACATACTTTCCCAAGGCCGTCACTACTAATCGGTAGCCTCTGGTGTTTGGGGAGATTTTCTTGAGGCCTTGTGGCCCACCGTCTCGGGACCCATTTTGGAGGCACTCGGGGCTGGACACTACACCATTAAACAAGAGGTTTTCTACGCCGAAGCCTTGTCTTCTGATGTTAAGTGTCTAAATTTAGAATAAGCAATGATTAAAGGGATATAATTTACTATATAAGGATATTATACTGAATTTTTTTCCACACCACAACTAGTTCATTGTGAGATGCAGTTCCAGGAAATTATTCTTGGCATCATGCAGGGGAGTTATAGAAGGAGTTATGCATGAGAAAAGTGGACTTATTCAAATGGAAGTGATCATGATGAAATAATTTTTTACACACTCCATGAAGTATGGATATTCCATGGTGATAAGATACATGCGATAGTATATGTGAAATTAGGTATACTATTTTGTGGAATACATGGACATGCCGCAACCATGCTATTTCAAGATGATGAATTTTTTAAGTCAGGGGGAGTTATGAGTTGAAACCCCAAATGGTAAATTTGGATTTTATGGTGAACGATGACACCAAACATATATGACACTTGGTAAAATCTTTTACATAGAATAATCAATCCTAAACCTTGTATTAACATCAAAAGATAAAAAAAATATGCTATGTCAAAATAAAGGACACACAAAGAAAGACACAAGCAGGGGTAGAGAGTGTGTTTGGAACATATTTATAAAGGTATTATTCCATTTCTCATTGGGAATTTTTAAGTTTGAAGAAGTTATTCCAGGAGTCTCATCCTCACTAGAAATCAACATTACTATACAGAAGACAAACCCCAATGCAGGTGTACATTCATATCATCCTTATGTGAATAAGGAGAATTCAACAGAAGAGGCGGTGAGTTCCTCATCAAATGAGATCAATGATTTCTCCAACTGTTCATGATAGAAAACTTGCTGTCTTAGTGATACTGATCTAAAATTGTAACAGCAAGGCAATGAGCTTTTAGTGAATTTGGTACACTATCACATTTCGATACACGCTCCTTGGATGTAGCCTAGTGTGGGTGAACCAAGTAAAATCTATTATTCTATTTAATACTATCATCTATCATTAAGAGGAAATGTAGATAGAAATTTAAGCATTCCTCAAAGTGATAAAATAAGATCCCCATTAAATAAATAATTTCATATACGTTGATTCACCCCCTATAAGAGTGTTATCATCTATAGGGTTCTAACAAAAAAATTACTATATATTTATCCCACCTCTCTACCCCAACCAATGTGAATCCCCTCTAGGAATGTAGAAAAATCATAATAAAAATAGAAGGTGGGGATTACATTATGGTATAGCTCATTTAAGAAAAATTCATTTGGGAGGTTCCAATCGGGCCTTGTGACTTAAAACTAGAAATCACTTTTCATATTCTTTTGAGAGACCATTCCCAAATCAATGTCACTTGAAAACCCATTTTAAGGTCGAAAACGATACTTAATGTTTCTTTTTAAAAAACTCCTTAATAAAAACTTTATAAAAAAATATTTTGGAAATCAAGAATCATTTTAAAAAATATTTTGAATCATACAAGACAAAACTTTAAATTCAAAACACCACTTGAAAGACACACATTCCAATAATGTATCAAGTAACATCAATTACAAATTTATAAACTGATATCACACATGATAATCATAATAATTCGTGTTAAATATCCATAAAAATACATAATAAATGGAAATAAAAGTACAATAATATCCTAATCCATTAACTCAAATCACATGGAAACATATGAAGATCCAAACATAAACTAAATAACCAAAATCATCAAGAAAAACGATTTTGGAATTTTATCAAACACTTAGTATACACATAATTCTTTAAAAACTATAACATGATTTAATATTCATTATGAAACAATTATAAACAAATTAAGGAATATAAAAAAAATACAATTATCACAAGAAATATTTTTCAAGGACCCAGGAATGCATGGAGTTTCAAGAAATGGGTAGCACATGGAACCACCTACCTTAAATAGTGTGTAGATGAAGCGAAATACACTAAAAAATGAAGATTAGGAGTCGATACATTATCCACCCACCCAAACATAAATAATAAAAACACATATAATTAAAACCTCAATCTTAGGTTCAATCAATATGAGACTAAGGAAAGGGAAAAAGATAAAATAAGAGAGGGAATGAGAGAGGAGAAAAGATTCTTACCTCAACAAGTAAAAAAATAAATCAAGTTAGAGTGGCCTAAAAATCCAATGAGGAGTAATATAGGAGGAATATTAGTGCTCCCTTCATGAATCATGGATGAAAAGAGAGTAGGAGGCCAGATTTGGGGTGTTAATTTGAGAGGGGCATAATTGGAAAACTAATTTTTATGTTTCAAGGTAAGTCGCATGGTTTGGCTACACAATTTATCAAACCATTCACAAACCATGAAACCTTCATTGTAATCACCTAAAAAGATTCATAGTTTGGTCTCATGGAATGGTAATGTAACACAACACCTCCCTAGACCATAGATCAATTCCAATATAAGTGGTCATTACCATACCTCAGGCATGCCTCCTAGTATGCCTGAGGCTGTTGACCAGCCACACAGGTCTAAAGTGGTACACTTGGGAGAATAAACTCACATATAATAGGGGAAAAATAGTGGTAATAATAACATCAATAAACCAGGCTAAATAAAAATCATATGAAATACTAGGTAAGTTTTGAAAACAACTATAGTATCAAATGCTACAACAATGCGTAATTTCATACATACCATAACCTATCCACCATGGGTGGATCAAACACAATAAATAAATAAATTAAAAAATAAATATGAGTCTAAAATCCACCCCAATCATATCTTGAGTACTTTTTAGTTTTCATGTCCATAATCCACTCTGAGAAATCTCAACAAAAATAACATTGGGCCTTGCCTTGAACTTGTACCAACAACTATACAGTCTTCTTCTTGGGTACCATAGTGCCATGGTGACCTGAGTAGGGTGTGAGTAAAACTGAATAGGTCACCAACAAAAACATATTTAAAATAACTAGTCAATAGTAGAGTGAATGTAGGATTGTAATAAATAATAATGTATGAAATTAACCATTTTATCAGTATAGTAGTTACAAATTAACAATCAATAGTTAAATATTAAAATAAAAGGAAGTAAAAAAACCACTAATTCTTAGGCTCCAGGGTGGTTCCTAAAAATGGTTTATACATGACTCAACTATCACTAATGAGTCTATGATCACAAAAAACATCATGTATTGACTAGTTCCAAAGTATACTACTAAGTCAACCATAGTCATAACAATTTGAGGGAGCCCACATGGATCCAACAGACATTCCCTCCCAATAATCCTATTGATAATCCAAATAATGGGTGGCCCTTATTATTCCTTTGATTTAAACTACCATTATGAACTCAAGTAACCATTCTTAACATTAAAAATCATGTACTAATAGGAATCTATGTCATACAATTGAGGTATTATACTCAAAGTAATCGAGATAAATCTAGGAAATCATCCTGTGACACTCACCAAGGTACCTTGCAAGAATATAGAATAGTAATCCATATAATTCAATAAATATAGAAACTTCCTGAATCTAGAGGAGATCCAACCCTAGGATTTCATACTAATCAAGATAAGTTAAATCCAATGGATTGCTAAATGCATTCCATAACATTGGACCTCTTTGAATCTAAGGGTGTCATAACACCATGGAATTCATACGATCCCCCTATTGGAATCCAAATCTCAATAATGACATTCCACACAAGTTCAAGTCCATATAGACTCCAAGGAATCCTCTCATATCATTCCAAATCATCATAATATTAATAGTAATTCATTTAATAATTTTTTATATGTCAATCAACTACTTTTAATTAAAGAAAAAAATCAATCAAGAATAAAATTTTGTTCCCCCCTCATAGAACATTTCTTCCATTTATAAAAAAGGAACCAATTGATTCAATAAACCCCATTCTATAACATAAAACCTTAATCATTACCCCTTTTTTAATAAATAAAAAGCCCGTTACCATAAACCAAGTCAATTTTAAATCCACTTCTCATTTAATAAAAGGGAAATTTTGATTTACTGACACATTTATCCATATAAATTTCAAATTCCATTTACAACATTGATGGTTGTGAAATACCATTTCACAACCACTAAACTAGTTTATAACCCACTTTTTAATAACCCAAGATTTTATATATTAAATTTACTTATGAATGAATAAATTCCTTATTAAGTAATTTAATAATAAAAAATGATTTCAAAATATTTTATTTGTTACTTTAGGACCATTATAAAATATGTAAATAATTTTTTTATTAAGATTAAAAGACTGTTAATTATTATAATAATTGATAATATATACATTCTACAATGAATGTTAATATTAGTATATATTAAGTGTTATGATAAAATCTAATAGACAACAATTGAAGAAGCAATGTCCTCAACCAGTAGAATCATACCTCATGAATCCCATTTATTAGAGATTTAGAGGGAGATAGAATCACTGGTCTTTGACTTTGACCAAGCCCAAGACAAATTAAAACAATTGAAACTCAGAAGAAATTTTTTAAGGAATAATGTCAAGTGTATCTTGACAACGACCAAGTCTATGTTCGCCGAACCACCCCAAGAAAGTACCACTATCACACAACTTACACTTAGGGCGTATACTGGTGTAATAAGGGGTTATGTATGTTGACCCGAGTAGTATGATTTTTTATATTTTTTAATAAAATAATTATTGTATTTATCACTTTAATTATTAATTTATATATATGATTATATAATGATTTTGATAAAAAATAGATTTTAATACAAAGAAACCAAAATTTTATTTTTTGAAAATAATTATTTTCAAGTAAAGCACTATTTTTGGTAAATTCAAGAATCTTTAAATAAATTTTATTTTCATTAAATATTATTATTAAATAATATTTATTTAAATATAAATTATATAATAAGTTAATCAAGTTCAATTTAATTTTTATAATATTGAGAAAGTTGTTTGTGTCATAAAAACTAGTATTTTACAATAAATAAGTATTATAATTTAAAAGTGTATATTGAAATATTTAGAGTAAAATAAATATTTTTTTTCAAATCAAAATGTCAAAATTAGCAAGTAGTTAATTTTTCATAATTATCCGAGACAATCGATTTTTTTGGGTAAAAATTAAATATGGTATAAATAAACGATATGTATTATGACACCATAACTGACCAAAAGTGATGTAATAAATACTATAAATGGTGTCCACAACCAAATATATATATATGTTTTTTAAAATAATGTGTTTTTTAAGTTATTCGATTAATTTTACAAACCAATAATGAATCATCCAGAACCTATATTATATTTTAAGTGTTTAAAACACTATTAATAAACATGAATCTCTTCCACATCACCAACGATATTATTTTAATGAGTTAGGTTATTAAGAGAATAAATTATTGGAAACGTATCCTCTTTAGTAGAAACCATTGGGATACACCAAGGGAAGGTTTGTTGTTTTGATTATTTTATCACATAGAGTCCAAAACCTATGATTAGAAACTAATAAACAATTCCCATATATTTTGTAATAAATACCCACCTAAACTCCCATTAATATTCACTAAAATACCATTTATCCATATTTTTCTCTCCCCATCCCTCTCTAAATTCCCACCAAGGTGTTCCAAGCTCTTAAGAAGCTCATCCCAAGATTATTGGAGAAAACTCTCAAGGTAAGGGATTCTATTCCCCTTCCTCTTTATTCATGTACATTATGTGTATTAAGCATTTTTTATTTCCTATTGTTCATGGTGGAATATGTTTTTACACATACATTTAATATATCTATGATTCCCAAGTAATTATATGACAACTTTCACTCTCATTAAACCCTTCTGTGAACCTTTATGTACACCCTTTATGCTGTTAAAACTATCCCATGATTTTATATGACAAAATATTGTGTTGTGAATACTCGTACCCACTTTCACTCAAGGGTATTAAACTATATGTAACCATCCTTCATTTATTAGGGGATTATATGTGTCTAACATACACTCCTTAATTGTGGGGTTAAATGTGATGAAATATGTTCTTATGTTTTATGAACTATGTGGCTTACAAATGATTGTATATAATATGAATGTGATGAATGAGACCAAAATTATATAACCCTCCAATGCATTGGGTAATTTTTTTATCTCATGAGATTCCATGTATGGTTCATGGGTTGTTAGACTAATCAAACTATGTTATTATGTCTTGATGATTAACCTTTACTTATGCCTATAATGTCATGTTTTATGTTTTACCCATCACTATATTTTGCATGGATATTATCATATATTATCCAAATTTGATGCTAATATTTTTTATTCTCAGACTTTTTTGTTACCTTAATATGACTTTTGAATTTCATGTATTAATTCCATTGTATTATGCTTTGATTATCCTTTTACCGGGCTTTATATCTCACTCCTTTATTATGTATGTCTCTAGGTTATCATGTGAATTTTTATAAGTTTAATGGAATTTAAGGGCATGTTATGTAATTTTTTATAATTTTGTTATATCCCTAATTAAAGATATTGTTATATGTATCTAATTAACCGAATACAATATACCTATAGATCATTTAGAATTGTATTATGTCCATATTTATGTAATAATTCTTGAAATTAAAGTCTATAAAAGATATGGGGTTTTATAGTTAGTATCAAATAAAGGTCTAGTTATTTTTAGTTTTTAGGATTATCAAACTATAGTGAAAACCATTGTGATAATACTAATCATTAAAAAAATACCTATTTTTTTAAAGTATATAGTTCTTGGTTTTTTTAGAAAATTCATCCCTATCAAGATTCTGGAATGTGGATGCGGATATAGAATAGTTGTACCTAGGGGTAATAAACCCAAAAGAGCACATTGGTTATTAACTATATTATCACATGGTGCATGATAAAGATTCATAAGACTACACACCTAGATGGAAACTCTTATGGGATATTCTATGGTTAATAATTTTCTTTTTATGATGAAGGGAACAAAAGTTCACATGAAATTTAATATTAGAATGTAGACCATGAATAAATTAGACTGAAACATATAAATTCACAGGTTATGGAATATATTATATTTATGGATTATCCCTTTAATATTCATATTTTCAATATCTACCTATATAATAGTATAAAAATCCTCATCCCTAATTTCCCATTTATTCTAGTAAATTGATAGAAATAAGAGGAACTGAGTCAATAACCAGTTTGACGGTAAATTATTTAACTTCCCAAATGAGATTCCCAACCCAATTGGAATAGGAGTCAAGAACTTAGTTAAAATACTTAATTAACTAAAGTATTGAAATAAAACGTAAATTAGGGAGAAACTGACACCCACCTAATAAAGATCAAGTTTCAATTAAGATATGTGTTAAAGGCCACTTGTTTTTAGTGGATATTCCAATCCCTTAATAATGGAAAAATGGATCAACTTTATTGAAAATATCTTCTCTATCCTTTAATTCTCTATAAAATAGGTGGTTATAATGGCTATTTTTCACATAGAAGTACACGATTATTAATGATGGATTTTGATCATGAATATAAATATTGAGGAAGAGATCAAAGTGATATAGTGGAAAAAATTCAAGAAAAGTTTTTTAATAAATATTTTTCATACACCCTATAACTTAAGATAGAGAGGGAGGAACCCACCAATATTATAGAATAGAGGAATTCTATAGTCAACCCTCATCTAGATATCTAATGTTTTAACTATAATAAATAAGGATAATTTGAAAAAAAAGAACTAAGGTAAGGGTTGTTGATAATAACTAATGAAAATAACCTCCAAGGCCTAGAGATAAAGGGATACAACAATTGAGGTGGACACTAACAATGAATTTATGAAAGTTATGCTAGTTATTCATTCAAGGGTAGAGAAGATAGCATTTTATTTTTCTTCTACATGATCTTTCATTTCATAAAATTTTAGTAGAACTATTAAAACACCACCTCAAAACATATAAGTCAAGCTATCGATGAAAATGGAAAATGGAGAAATAATTACATCCCAAGCATATAATGTCTCGGCTGTCAATATTTTATAGTTGAATTTAACAATGAACATTGCGACGATCTATTTAGTGTAATTCAATGAAATTATAGGTATGGATTGGATTTTCTTGTATATATTAAACATAAATTTCCAAGAGATGGAAATCACCCTCTGTACTGCAAATCACCCTCCTATTATATATAGTTGTAAGAAGGAAAATGAATCTTATTTGGAATCAATATTGCAGGAATAGATATTATTTTAATATGAGAAATTGTATCTCGATCAAATTATTTAGACTAAATGAAAAATCATCCTTGATGACATTCCCATTATAAGCGAATACACTGATTTCTTTCTCAAAGAGTTTTCTGGACTTACATGTAGCTGAGAAGTTGAGTTATCAATAAAACTTATACCTGAATGTTTTCCAATATCCAAGACTCCATATAGAAATTCCATTATTGAACTCGAATATCTAAAGAATAAACTAAAGAATAATCTGGATAAAGGGTTTATAGGCTTAAGGGATTTTCCACAGGGTGCACTGGTCCTTTTCATCCAGGAGAAGGATGGGTCAATGTGCCTCTGTATTGATTATTGCAAGAATAAAAATATTTCCATAAAGATCAATTTTCCACTTCAATAGATTAAGGATTTGTTCAATCAACTACATATATCCCATTACTTCTATAAGTTGAATCTTTGGTTGATATATTATCAAGTAAAGGTGAAGGAGGAGGATATTTCCAAGACTACTTTTTGTATAAGGCATGGGAACTATGAGTTCTTAATAACTCCATTTGGGATCACTAATGCTCGACCTATCTTCATGGAATTAATAAATAGAGTCTTTAAGGATTACCTTGATAAATTTATGGAAGTATTTATAGATGAAATTCTTGTCACGCTAAACGAAAGGAGGAATGTGGGGAAAATTTTATTATAGTTCTAATGACCTTTAAAAAGTAAAATTTGTATGAAAAGTATAGTAAATGAGAATTATAGTTGGAGAAAGTAACATTCATGGGGAATGTTATCAGTAGAAACATGATATTTATGGATTATTTGAGGAAATAGGTAATTGAAGGAAGCTCCATACCAACATCTATGATGACGATCCATAGTTTCCTTAGATTATTTAGGCACTATCACTATTTTTTGAGAAACCTCTCATTATTGTAAATCCCACTAACTGGGATAACTTTGGAGTGAATTTTGTTTGGATTGATAATTGTGAGGGGAGATTTAAAGGGTTAATAAGAGGATAATAACTAATCATATGCTCACATTACCCACTAGTGGTAAAGGATTTGTAGTCTAAAATGATGCATCTAAAAAATTATTGGGTAGTGCACTCATGCAAGATGATAAAGTGATATCCTATGCCTTTTTCCAATAAATTATTCATGAGAAAAACTATGAAACAAATGATCTAGAATTGGTAGTAGTGATATTTTCATTAAATATTTGGAGACATTATCTCTATGGGGAGTAGTGTGATATACATATATATAGATCATAAAATTCCCAAGTATATATTAACACAAAAGGATCTCAATATGTGACGAAAAAAGTGGTTAAATATGTTATAGAATTATCATTGTTCAATCTATTACCATCCTAAGAAGGTGAACAAAGTGGAAGATGCTCTGAGTAGAACAGGTCCTACAAACCTATCCATGATGAGGATTGAAAGGGATCTATTCTTATTATAAATTTATATGATGTACATGAGAATCATAAAAGGAAATTTATAATACTTTACTTAAATAAATTCTTAACCACCTATTCTTTAGAGGATTGAGGAATACCAAAAAGATGATGAAAATATATAGAGAAATTCAGTGCATATTTTAGAGTTCAAATTTTTTAAAGATAGAGTTATAAGTTTTGGAACCTAGATATATGTCCCATAAAAGAAAAAATTGAAGACAGATCTTTTGGATGATGCACATAGATCATACTTCTCTATTAATCCAAGAAGTACTAATATGTATAGTGATCTTAGGAAAACAAAATCTGGGAAAACATGAAAAGAGAGATTACATAATTTATATATTAATTATTGGTATACCAACAAGTTAAGGCTAAAAGGTAGAATTATAAGTTTATAATGAAACCATTTACCATAATAGTATGTAAATGGGAAAACATAACTATGTATTTTTTTATAGTACTTACCAGGACATCTAAAGGGAATAAATCAATTTGTGTGGTAGTTTATTATCATACAAAGATGGTTAATTTCATTTATATCTAGGAAGATTTCTCTTTAGAACAACATGATATGATATACATAAGAGAAGTGGTAAGACTTTATAGAATACCACTATTTATTGCATATGATTGGCATCCAAGGTTTACCTTGAGGTTATAGAAAAGCCTTCAGTATCAATTGGATATAGAGATAAGTTTTAGTATTTCTTATCACCCTCAGATGGATGGTCAGTCTAAGGGAAACCTCCAAACTCTAGAGAATATGATGAGATCGTGTTCAATGGATTTAAAAGGATGTTGGGACTAAAACATTAATCTAGTGGAGCTCTCATATAACATAATTTTCCATTCTATAATTCAAATGGCACCTTATAAGGATCTTTATAGGTAGAGGTGCTAGACTCCAACATGTTGGAATGAAGTTGGAGAGAAAAAAATGATAAAACTTGATCTTATTAAAGAGTTGACATAGAAGGTTTAAACCATACAATGTCATATGAAGTCCCTGAAAAGTCAAGAAAAATTCTATCTATATAATCATCCACAAGACCTAGAGTTTAAAATCAGATATAAAGATTTCTTCATATATCATTGTGGAGGAAATCCATGTGGTTTAGGAGTAAGGAAAATATTTATACTAGATACATTTTCCCTTTTGTGATTGTTAATTGCATAATATCTATGGCCTATCATTTAACACTCCCACTTAACCTATCTCATGTACATGATGTGTTCCATGTATCTCTCTTAAGTATGTACACACCGAACCCCTCACATTTACTAAATCCAAATCTGGATCCCTTGGAGAATGATCTTTCAAATAAGGAGTAGGCAATGAAGATGTTATATCATAAAGAAAAAGTTCTACAAAACAAGAAAAATAACATGGTGAAAGTACAGTGGTATAACCATAAGTTTAATGAGGTGAAATGAGAACCATAATAGGTGATAAAATATAATTACCCTAATATATTTTAGTATAGGAAATGAAAATTTTGAGGAAGACATTTTTGAAGGGGGGGGGGGATGTTACAACCCAAACCTTTATAAATGAAATTCCATTCTGAATGAATAAATTTCTTATTAAATAATTTAGTTAAAGAAAAAATATACACTAAATTTTATTTGAAAAAATAGTACCATCATAAAATATGGACACAATTTGTTTTTAAGGTTTAAAATACCATTAAGCATCATAACCATTGATAATATATCCATTCTACAGTGATTGATAATATTTTTATATATTAAGGGTTATAATAAAGTCTAATTAATATAGATGGAAGAAGAGATGACCTTGAACAGTAAGATCATAACATATGAAGTCCATTTATTTGATATTTTGAGGGAGATGGAATCACTGAGCTTTTCTCTTGACCAAGACCAAGCCGAGATCATAATCGAAACCATGTTTCACAAACCATCACAAGAAAGTACCACCATCACACACCTTACCCTTTGGGTGAATGCTAGTGTAATAAGGAGTCATGTATTTCGACCGTAATATTATGAATTTTTATATTTTATTTTTAAAAAAAAATAAGAAATATATTTATACCTTTCATTATTAATTTATAAATATGTTTATATAATGAATTTGATAAAAATAAGATTTTGATACAAAGAAAGAAAAATTATATTTTGGGAAATATTTAGTTTCAATTATTTCAATCATTTTGATAAATTCAATAATTTTGAAATTAATTTTATTTTCATTAAAGATTCTTATGAAATGATATTTATTTAAATATAAATGATAATATAATTTAATAAAGTCCAATATAATTTATTTAAGTCTTAGAAAGTTTTTCATGTCATAAAAACTAGTATTTTCAAATAAATATGGATTTTTATTTAAAAATTTAAATTATCATATTTAGAATTTTTTTATTAAATAAATATCATCTTAAATAAACATATCAAAATTATCCAATTTTTAATTTTTCTAAATTTTCTAAGATAACCGATTTTGGGTAAAAATTAAATATTGTATAAATATACAGTATGTATTATGACATCATAATAGCCCAAAGATGATTTAATAAATACTATAAATGGTATAAATGAATAAAAATACATTTAACATTTAAAATAATTTTTTTAAGTTATTTGATTTATTTTAAAAACCTATAACGAATCCTCCAAAACTTATATTATATTTTATGGTTTTAAAAACAAATATCTATGAATATGACTCAATTTTGCATCAGCAATGATATTATTTTAATGATTTAAGTTCCCAATATAATAAATTATTATAAGCACTTATATTTGGAATAAAAAATGGGAAAAAAACATAGGAAGGTTTGTGATTTTGATTATTTTATCACAGAGTCCAAAACCTAAGTTTAGAAATTAATAAAGAATTCTCCTCTCTTTAGCTATAAATACCCACCCAAACTCACATTACTCTTCACTAAAAACCCATTTATTAATAATTTATTCTCTATAACCCTCTCTAAATCCTTCCCAAGGTGTTACCAATCTCTTAATAATATATTCCAAAGCTTTTAGAAGCAAACCCTCAAGGTAAGGGATTGTCATCCTCTTCCTCCTTATTCATAGACATTTTTTTTATTTAGACATTTTATTTCATATTTTACTTAGTGGAATATGATTTTACACTTAAATTTACTATGATTATGATTATCAAGTAATTATAGACTAAATTTCACTTTTATTTAAACCTTCCATCAACCTTTATGTACACTCGTTATGCTGCCAAAATTATCCCATGATTTTCTAGGACAAGATTTTGTATTGTGAATACCCATACCAACTTTTACTCAAGCGTATTCACCTAGATGTAACTATAATTCATTGATTAGGGAGTTACTTATATATAAAACCACAATCCTTAGTCATGGGATTAAATGTGATGAAAGGAATTTTTATATTTTATGATCTATGTGGCCCACAAATGAATGTGTATAATTTTAATGTGATTGGAGGGACCAAAATTATATATCCCTCCAATGCATTGGGTAATGTTTTTATCTCATGATTAAAATTTATGTTTTATGAGTAGTTATCATAATAAAACTAGGTTATGATGTCTTGGTGGTTATCCTTTACTTATGCTTTTGATGACATGTTTTATGTTGTTTCCACATCCCTATGTTGCCTTGATGTTATCATCTTGTATCATGATTCAAAGTGATTGTTTATGATTTTCACCCTTTTTTTCACCTTGAAATTCCTCTTTAATTAATTGTATTACTTTCATAATGTTGTTATTTTATTATTCAATTACTAGGATTTATATTTCCCCACTTTCTTATTTACATCACCAGGTTATCCCATGCAATTTTGTAAGATCAATGGAATTTAACGACATGCTATAGAATTTTGAATAATGTTATTGTATCCCTATTTAAAGTTTTTGTAATATATATCTAATTAACCAAATACACTATAACTATTGATATTTTTGGATTTTATTTGGTTTATATTTATGAAACAAGTCATTAAATTAATGTGTATAAAAGATATGGGTTGTCATATGCTTTACCATTTTAAAAAATAAGTGTCCTTTTAACATATGCCATTTAATTTTTATAAAAACAATCCTCCAATTTGTTATCCAAACCCAAGGTCACTTACAATACCTCAGGAAATCACTAGGAAATTTCTTTCTAAGGTTTCACACATGTTAAAAGGGAGTTGAATTAAAAACAACATTTTAGAACATAACATTATAATTAGGCCAATGCCTTGAAAAAAACATGATCGAAAAACCTAAGCACTTGGGTAATTAAGAAATACTATGGGTTAATTTAAAAGTACCAATAACCTAACGATTAGGAGATTTTACCCATAAAATATAGGCAACCATTTCATCCATAATCAGGAGTAATTGAGGAACTAGACAAACATCCTATAAATAGGGAATATTAGATTAAAATGACAAGAGAGGACTAGACACTAAAATAAATGAATAAAGGCATAGGAGGACTCATAAAATCACTAAGGGATATTGATTACAATATATAATTATTATAATGTCCAAGGATTAATAGGGATCCTTCTGTAAGATAAAGAGTGTAGAAGGGGTGTGAGGGGGCTATACTGGCTAAAATGCGATAGAAAACCCGAGTAAGGGTTTTAAATAAATAAGGTGAAAAATAACATTTTTACCATTAAAAAAAGAACCCATGGTACATTAGCTATTTGGAATTGGGTCACTAGCTATTGGTGAGCCCAGTAGGGGTTCCTGGATTCTCACAAGGCCACCAGATAGTCAGTGGCTACTATAGTAGCCCGATCAGCCCCTACCTCCCTCTGTTTCTATCCCGAACCCCTGATTTACCACTTGACCATCATTCCACATAAAAAGTGGGATTTATGGGATCTAAAACTCATAATTTTAATTTAAATGTGGATGAAAATTCTACCACTCCTATAATATAAAAAGAAAAATTATCATTGAGACCCAAGGACCATCTGTACACCTAGGAATTAAAAACCCCCCACCACAACACTCCTTAAACTCGAGAAGTTTTTATGGTCATTCAACCACATCACCCGACTTAATGTGGTTATTAATATGATTCAAAATAGTTACATTCCATTACAAAATTCCCAACACGTTTCTCAAGTTCCACTTATAGAACCAAGCACTCTATTTACTAAAACATCAACCACCTATGCAATTTAGTTTTAAGACACTTCTATGACACTTATCATTTCCCCCACCAAAACATGATCATGTTTAAATAAAAAAATCATGATCCCTATGGTTCTCCCCACCATAGGACTTATATAACATGGTAAAAAACTAATTTAAAAAGCTTATTATAGGAATCAAAGATTACTAAAACACATTATCAGTGGTCCAATGACCCTATTAGCTTAGTTTTTGAATTTTTTTACACCAATACACATGATCATACTAGTCAAAGATGATGGAAAATTTCATTTCATTACATTAAAACCATAATAGATGTTACTCTTCCACCCAATCACAAACTAAACACATTAACCCTTCCTCAAAAATCCTCATCTAAAACCTGGACCATACTAGTTGCGCCACCATAGGCATTCTCCATGAGGTTACAAGTCCCCCACATCAAATATGAAACTAGATATATAGTTAAACCTCCTAAGGAAAAAACCGTTACATTGATGATTATGTCCTGCAACTGATAAACTATTGACCACTAAAGTGTGATTCCTCAATCATGAGATGAATCCCATACTAATCCCAAAACATTTAGGTCCAACCCAATCCTTTATGTGTTTACATGGTAAAACACCAAAAAAACACTATTAACTGTATTCACACATAATCAAACCATTTCAAGATGAGTTGGAAATGTATTCTTGGAATCTAACTAGAATCAAAGAAAAAATAACCCTTGGAATTCCAAGAGGAATATATATTGAATTATAATTAATCATGCACTAAAATTTAATGACTCCACTAACATATAAATTATGGTACCAAAAAACATCAACCTCTGTAGAACATGGGTCATATTCCAATGAATTGCATGATTATACCCACCATAGGAGTATACTGGTCACCATACCATTGAGTCAACGACCTAATATTAACAACCCACATCCCATCCATCACTGAACACAATGGTTTGATGTGTCCAAACCCAATTACACCCAAGACAATCTACAACTATCTAACACTATCCATTTCTAGCTCATGGATCATCATCCTAAATCCTCATCGAGGATCATCAAAGAAAGGGTCATTCCCACCAAAACGTTATGGCGGGATTCCTACTATATATATATTTATACACTACTCCTCGAGAACTATCCCCAATGGGTCCTACCACCGACACCCGCCTATCACTCCTCCCATTCCACACTAAACATCCTATTAACACATGAATAGAATAAATATATTCAATTAACCCTTCCATAACACTCTAATCTAAATTTATTCCAACCCTCTCCACCAAGGGTCTTTTCCCTTTCTAACCAAACCTAATCAATTATACCCTCAACGTCGCTCTAAGTTCATCATCCCACAACTTTCACACAACCACTCACTAATCCAAATTTGAGTAGGAACCATTCTTACCATTAAGAACTAACTTTATTAACTAAATAAAAAACATTTCACACTCCTTCAACTCCCAAACACGCTACCCAAATCTAGTTCCCATGAGTTTCATCACATCCAAAATAGGCTCATATTGATAAAACACTAAACATTCTCATGAACATTTCAACCTTACATAATCAATAGTACCCTTGGTACCCCTATATAATAATGTAAAATTCACTTGTTCCAATATCCAACCCATGATCATCCACCACCTGGAATTTTTCCAAAACTATAGGCATCTACCCTCGCTCACACTAAATTACAAGAATTAAATCCTAAACTCAAATGGTCCTGGAACTCCAAAAAACCTTCCCTATATACCACTAACTTTGATCCCAAGCACCATTAATCCAAGTTGTTTTACATTTAAAACCATTAAAGTATTATACTTTCACATTCCATACACCCGGTCTTACCTTACATGCACCTTTTCAATCCCCAACAATCACTTTGATGTCATCCATAAAATGGGTTCTCTCGCTTACACAACCAAATATCATTGAAACCTAGTGGTCACAACTCCTCTATGACCAGTTCATAGGACATGACCCATCATCCCATGAGTTGAGCATCACCAATCCTAGGATGAAACACCTTACCCAATAATAGACCATGATACCTCTATGTTTCTTTTTATAAATAGATTCATTCTTGATTCCCTTCATAATAGGCCTTCTACCTTACATGTATCAAATCCATGATCACAATCACCCCTCATCTAGCGATTCAGTTATAGAATCCAATACTCTTATTTATATAAGCACTACATACAAAAAATAATGTTGACAATGTCAAAGACATGCAACTAAAAAATACTACCCCTTCAAAACTAGACTAGATAGAAAGACCAAGGTATTTTTATACTCAACCAAAACCAATATAGAATATGGAAGAGCCATACATGCACCAACCACATAAAACATGGTATCTACCCATTATTCACTCATTTAGAGGAATTTATAGAATGGGGATAACCCCTATCATAAGTTACCCTCAAGGACCATAAGGCAATAACTCACTCAACCTAAGTCATAGATGAAAGGTCACTAAGTCCTAAAACCTAGCATCTAAAACCAGTCTAAAAATATCCACAACTCATGGGATGACACTATTTATTATCTAAATATCATATTACATATTAAATTCCAAACACAAAACTCATGGTTCTCACAAACCAGGCTCTCTCTCAAGCCTCTATTACCCTAAATAGAGTCATCACTACACATAGGAATATCCACAACATGAAAATCTCATATCTCAAGCACTGACCACGGTACAAATACCTGTACATCAGGTCAATCCAAACATATAAGGCCTTTAATTAAACTCATCCACCTAAGATTCAAAACATCCAATATTTACATTAATACACCTTTACAATTTCAAAAATTTTACATTTTAGGTTTGGTTAGATAGAATTATATTCAAAATATTTGAAGGAAAACACCTAATAATTTGCTTACTAAAATTTATTTATCCAACCCATCAATTTCCATAGAATTAAAATTCCACTAGATTTCTTTTTACACAAACCATAAATATTACATTCTTAACCAAGTTGACTATTCTTCCAAGGTTCATAAAGATTTACATAATCACCAAATATTAGTTAAACATGATTCCATTCACAATATTTAAAGGAAAAAACCTTATAGGTTTCTTACTAGAGCTCTATTTAACCAACAAATTCATTTAACAATTCATTTAAATTTTTCCCAAAGTTATGATTTCATTCTACAAAGGATCTAATAAGATTTCATGTTTCCAAGGATTGATTGAAAAAAGCATCTTCAAAAGGATTTAAGGGAAAAAACCTTATAGGTTTCTTACCGAAGCCTTATTTAATCACGACCATCATCAATCTATTTATATCTACCCATATATCAAAGACCGACATGTGAGTTGGTCATGTAATATGACATTATATCCATATATGGAAAACACCATATAAAACATTGTGAACATTTAAAATACCAACCCCCTTATTATTAATAAATCTTATACCATAAGTAGATATAAATCTGATAGAGATAATCAAGAAAATATAATCACAACCTAAAACAAATCACAATCAAAATATAAAACCCCTTCCTCTAGAATGATGCATGTCATGTGAATCCCTACATGCCTAAAATAATTCATGAACTTAGACACACCCTCTTACTATATCAGGTTAATAGTAATAGTTTAGTGAATTAGTCGTATAAAAAAATGCACTTCACCCAAGGTAAAAATTCAATACAATAGTAATAAGTGAAATACAAGAACAAAAGTCCCACATAAGGAAACTTGGGTTTTTACCCCATGAATGTGTTGATCACTCCTAGGAACAATATCATTTTCAATTTTTGATACACTTTTATTATCTTATTTACAAAGACCAAATAATAAGTCAAAATAAAAATACACTAACACTATTTTGTAACTCCATTACACCTAGAACCATATATTGGTGGCCAAATTGATGGTTTCTAGTATACCATAGAAATTCCTCCCTGTGTTCCAGAGGCTACTGACCAGCATCATAGGTATAAGGTGGTACATTGAAGAGACTATACCCACATATTAAAGGTGAAAAATAATGGAAATAATAACAAAAATAAAACAATCTATATAAACATCATAGTTAATGTTGGGAAAGTATCAAAAATTAAAATAGTATCAAATGATATAACAATGAGTAATGTCATACATGATGCAACCGATCCCTAATGGATGGATCATACACAAAAAATAAATAAAATAAAAAATAAAAACAAAGACCAAACTCACCCAATTTCGGTCCTAAGTCTAGCTTGGTTCTAACATCCATACTTCACTCCAAGAAATCTCAACCCAAATAGCATCAGGCGTTTCCCTAAAATTGTACCTATAACCAGATAGTTTCATGATCAGGTACCAAAGTTCTATGTTGGCCTAATAAGGGTGTGAGTAGAACTCAGTATCCCTCCACCAATGCATCCCCAAAATAAAAAATCCATAGAAGATTTTATACAGGAGTTTTATAAATAGGCATGTATGCAATTAACCATTTAATCAAACAAGCTGTTACAGATTAAAAATTAAAATTTTAATATTTAAATAAAAGAAAGTAAAACAACCATAAATGATGGAGATTCATGGTCATACCCTAAACTAGTTTATACCTACTTCATCCATCGCCAATGAGTCTGTGATCAGAATACACATCATGGATTGAATGATTCCAAAATATAATACTAAGTCCACCATGGTGGTAACAACTCAAGGGAACCTATGTGCCTCCACTGGGCATTCCCTATTAATAATACCATCAAGAATCCAAGGGATGGGTGGACCCTATAATTTATATAACTTGAACTACTGGTTTGAACTCAAGGAATCATCCTTGAAACTCAGAATCACAACCCAATGGGAATCCTTAGGTTACATTTGAGGCATTCCACTCAAATTAATTGAGTTATATCTAGGGAGCTCATCCAATGGAATTCACCAAGTTACCTTTCAAGAATACATGACACTAATACATGGAATTTGATAAATATAAATATTACCTAAATCTAAGGGGAAGCCACCCTAAGGTATTCATGATAATAAATCTAAACAAAATCTAATGGATTGATCATGGAATTACATAAAATTAGACCTCCAGGAATTCAAGGGGTTAATCACACTATGGAATCCATTTGATTCACCTAGTGGAATATAAGGCTCACTTTTGACATTACATACATGTTTAGATCTATACAAACTCTAAGGAATATTTTTAAGGCATTCCAACCCATTATTATATCAATATTTATTCACTTAAAAATTCTTTATATATTAAGTAACCACATTCAATCAAGGAAAAACATCAATCAAGAACAAAATCACGCGGTCCCCCTCATGGATCATTTCTACCATTAATCAATAAGGAATCAATATATTCAATAAAATCCATTCCATCCCATATAATAATTATCATTTTTTCTTTTTGAACAAATAAAAATCCCATTATCATAGGCCAATTAATTTTTAAACTCACTTCTTATTTCATAAAAAGGGGATTTCTATTTATTGAAAATTTTTCCACATGATTATACAATTCCATTTTCAATATTAATTGTTTTTAAACACCATTTAACAACCATAAAACTAGTTCACAACCTCATTTACCCATTTTAATCATATATTTCCTTTTAATATATTATATTTAATTTTTATAAACACAATTCACCACCTTTGTTTCCAAAACCAATATCACTTCCACATCCCAAGTACCTCACTAGGGAATCTATTTATAAGGTTTTACACATGATATATGGACATTGAGCATTAGTAAACCACATTTTAGAAAATTAAATTTTAATTAGGTCAATTCTCAGAATGACAACCTGACCAAAAAACCTAAGTAGTTGGGAAAATATGTAATACTATGGGTTAATTTAAAGTGACAACTTACCTTATAATTAGTATATTCTACCCATTCTAATATCAGCCTCTTTTTCAGATTGAATCATGAGTAATTAAGAAAAAATTAAAAAAAACCTAGAAATATGGAATATTTTATTAAAATGATGAGAGAGGATTATCCCCCAAAATAAATGAATGAAGGTACAAGAGGACTTGTAGACTCACAAATGGTTCTTGATCTTAAATGACATCACTTATAACATCCAATAATCAAGGGTGATCCTTCCATAGGATAAAGAGAGGAAAAGTGGTGTGTAAGGGGGGTATACTAGACAAAATGGTGAATAAAATATGAGTAAGGAGTTTATAGAAAAAGGGGAAAAGTGCTATTTTCCCCTTAACAAACACTAAGGGCAAACCAGCTATTCAGTGATCCCAACAAGGCTTTCTAGATTCTAGAAAGGTCACCGGTGGTTGGTGGTTGATAAAATAGCTTGTGAATCCCCGTTCTTCCTTTGGTGATCTCCTTAACCTTCAACTTACCTCCCAAACCTCATTCCATGTACAAAGTTTCTCTTTTGAGGGGTTAAAACCCTCAAAATTAGAATCCAAGTATTGGATAAAAATTCAAACCCCCCTCTAACTGAAAAGAAAAATTCAAATTGAGACTCAAGGCCTATCCATAGAACTAGAAATTATAGGTAAGTCATTCTCTAACTACAAAAAACAAGTTTATTAAAATATATAGGCCTTTTCATGGGTATATTCATAGTTACTAATAATTGTGCACTAACCATACCCCATGCACTGAAACTCAAAAATTTAGGATTTTTTTTTAAAAATCAACTAAGGATTTGGGAAAAATTCTAGAAAAAAAATAAACAACTAATAAAGTTGAGGTTAGGGTCTTATATACACAACATTTATTTAGTTTTTATGTGTTTCCATTTACAATTTTTCAATTTTCTACATTATCTTCCTTCCTTAAATCATGACATAGGATAATGGTAGATGGATATTTAGATTGATCAATATATATATAAACATAGAAACATAAATCTTTTTTTTTGTTTTACATCACATCAATGTTTTACCATAAATTTAATGTACATACCATTTGTTTTTCAAGTACAACATACTCCATCCTTGATTTATGATAGGGGTACGATGAGTTCACTATATGTTATTTATTTTTAACACTCATTTATTATTTCATAAATTAACAATTATAAGGAAAACTAGTTTACACATTAAATGTAGAATAAATTAAAATAAATTAATATTCGCCTTAAATTCATCCTTATCATGATAGGTATTAAAATCACCCAAGTTTCTTGGATTATAATGATTGTGTATAAATATAGCAGGTGGGGTTTAAAATTCTTCTATATATCCCTAAGACTTATTGTGGTAATAATAATTTGAAATTAGCTATGAATATTTTGAAAAAACTTTAATACAAATTTTATCCTATAATATTCTAATAGAAATTCACTTTGCAAGGTAAAATGAAAAAATGGATCAATATTTCATTATTATATTTTTTAGTAAAATATTGAAAGAATATTAAAATTTCACCACAATATATTTTTAAATAGCTGCCTTTATTTATATAAAAATGGTTTTACTGATATATATATATATATATATATATCAATTGACACATGCATTCAAGTGTTTTCCCCAATTTAACTAAAAAAGTGGACTTGTTTGGGTCAGTAGTTTAACCTTGTGAATTCCATGAAACCTTGAATTTCCAACCTCTATTTTTTTGAACTTGATAAATTTTTTTGACACCATTATACAAAGAAGTAATTATTATTTTTGGACTTTCTTATTTATTTACTATTGCTCACCTTCAATATATTACTCACATTTTATCGTCCCTTTAGACTATTACTTATCTTAGAGAATATTATTATGATATTCTTTGATATGGGTAGTGCCAGTAGGTGTAGAATCCATTGTTTTCAATATAGTTAGATAAATAATTCAAAAAATATAAAATCAGATTAATAAAATAATACATAAAGAAAACAAATTTTAGAAAAAAACTGCTCGGAGATATTAAATCTATTTATTACACAATTTTTCTATTCTTTAATGGTTGAAGGTATTTTTACCATCTAAAAATTATCTGAATCCACTCCCTATAGATCCCTTTGATTATAATTTACTAGCCTTAATCATTACATAATATTGAATACATTTCAATAATTTTACTTTATTACATATTGAGGATATTTTTTGGTTTATATTTTTAGAGAATATTTCCATAACTCATAAATAAAAAAACAATAAAAATATAAATTGGGAATTTCCGATTAGTATCTATTGTTCCCATAATATAAAACTTTTAAAATAAAGAATTATTTACTTTATTAGAAAATCACAATAACTTTCAACTTGACTTATTAACTTCCCTTAACCATCCTTAAACCCCATGAAAACAAATTTTAAAACTTGGGATGATCACAAAAGATAAGTAAGAGATACAAAAAGGAAGGAAACCATTAATTAATTAAAAACATGAATAACTATGAAATATTTACCTTTTCATAAATTTTATTTGAGAGAAATAAATAAATGAATTTCAAAAGAAAACACACACACTTTTTTCTCAAATAAATCCTTTAAAACCAATATTAGGAAATTAAAATACCTTTTAGGTGAATTAGATAATTTTATACATAAAACCATCTCAAAACATTTTTAATTAGAATAAATATACAAGAAAATTACAAAATTATCATTTCCCAATGAATTAGAGATCGATAAATGGGATCAACCTTCGTATAAGATATATTAGGCACACCCGTGAGCTATAATGGGGAATAACTCTTCGTATAATCTCTATTGGGAAAACTCATTTCTCATGAGCTATAATAGGGATTAACCTTTCATATAAGCTATATAAGGCTCACCCTTGAGATATAATGGGGATTAAACCTTCATATAAGGTGTATTGGGCTTTCCCATTTCATATAATGATCAAGTATCATGTCATTAATAAAACACATTCATCATAAATTCCTTTAAAAACACATTTTTAAACACAATGATTTTTTAAATAAAAATACCCTATTATTTTAAGAAACTATTTTCAATATCAAAACACAATTTTATTTGAAAGATTAATTTTAATACCAAAATAGAAAAAAAAATGAAGAGTGATTTTAATTTAAGTAAACATAAATTCTTTTAAAGGAATCAAAAAATAAAATAATGGCCCCAACGGAAAAAAAGTAATTTTCACAATGTATGTTAAGAATAGAACATTCCTTTTTTCATTTTTCAAGATGTTATACATATAACATATAAAAATATTCCTTTTAAAATCATTTTATAATAAAGTAAAAAAGATAAATAAAATGTAATTTACAAATATTTTATATCCATATAAAGACATTGATAAAATCATTTTAAAAATATGGACATGGAAGAGAAATAATTGTAAGTAAAACTATAAAATATGATTCTTTTTAAAAGAAATTCCCCTTATCGCTTGAAAAACACCTGAATCATAAAACTAATTAAATAATAAAATTAAATAAAAAACATTAAATATAATTATAATAGATAAATTAATGATATAATATGTCAAAAGGTTTTTATATACACCTTATAAGATAATAAATGTGCATAACATCAAGATGTATCTCAATGAAAGGAGATTGACCTGAAGCCTCGTACCTTCAGTCAGACTTGTCACATGTGTCTTTATATTCATCAATAATAAACTTATGTTAATTATTTACTCGATTGAGAACCATTTTAAAGTTTATTTTTACTTTTATTTCACTTATTACAATGTTTTATAAAATTTATTAATCAATTAACTTTACATCAGATGTTTTGACCATATTCAGTTCATATGTCAAAAATAAATTTAATAGGTTTACTATGATCAAAGAGGTCAAAATTTAAACATATCCAAAATAATAATCATAAAATAATAATAATATTAATTCTTTAATTATAATTATATATATATATAATTCTTGTTAATGTGGTGATAAAAAATAAGAATCACATTGCTTAGAGGAGGCGGTAGTCCACACTTCTACGAATGACATTATCACTTTTTCAGCCTGGGAAAAGGTAAGAAAGAAAGCGATATATTATATTTATAGAATGATAATTATTTCATGAATATTATATATATTTAATTTAAATATCATATTTTTATTAATCCCTTCATTAATACATTCCATGTAAATCGTGAACGAATCACAACATGTTGAGGAGGTGATAGTCTACACATCCGCAAACAATGCTATCATATTACCACAAAATGGATAACATGAAGGCATGTGTTATATAATAGTTACAGGAGCATAAATAAATAATAAATAAAACACATATAACATAAAAATATAGTTTTCATTGTTATTACCAAACTTGATCAGGCGAAATAGAAGAACAACCAATATTAGTTCGTGATGTGGTAGTCCACCATACACACGAACGATGATTGCGTATCCCATTTCATGGAAGTGTGTGAAGTTATAGACAAAACCTTAACATAAAAAAATATTATTTTATTTAATATATTTAGGTTATTATATAATAATTATATAAAAATAAATCAAGGGGTTTGATAAATAAAGAAAACAAAAGTGCTCATTGATGAACGTTGCCTCTTCTTCAGGTAACTTTTTTTGGTTTTCGAAAAAGGACTTACTTGGATGGATTTATTAGAAATATAAGGATTATAGGATGAGGGGAGGGAATACAGGGTTATATTTTGATAGTTATTTTCTGATCCAAATTTCATGAAAGGTGTTAATATAGGAGGATATTTGGTGACCCTTTATAAGTGGGGGAAAGGACACACATGACATTTTTGAAAAGAAGTTAGGTGAAACCATGGTTTTACATAAAAATAGGAATAAATAATACAAAACATTAGATAATAGAGGTTTAATGGTATAAATATGGCCATAAAATGGGTTTCTTATAGGTTTTTGTTTCATTTTTAAACCTTATATTCTAATTTTAACCATTAAATAAACTCATTTTTATCTTAATCGCTATAAATAATTTTAATCGCATTAACAAATATTTCAGGTAAAAACCAAGTTTAAATTACTAGAAATTATAAATTATTATGATCTCAAATATGGAATCAATTTTTTCAAATTCAGTTCGTAGAAGTGGCAGAATATAATTTAAAATGTATCCCATAGACAGAATGAGAAAGCAGGGTTTTAAAGTGAAAATGATTAAAATTTTACTATGTTTTTTAATCTAAATTCAATATAATAAAGATTAAGATGAACTAAAATGGATTAATAGGTGTATAATTCATATAATTTAACTTTAAAAACAATTTAAAAAATAATTTAACATTATAAATTATTTAGATAAAAAGTCATTTTTTCAATTAAAATTCAGTATTTTTCATTATTCATCAGAAAATGAAACTTCTCAGAAAATTACCAAAAAATAACACTAAGATAATTTTTAAATTATGATTTAAAAAATGAATTTTATTTTTTCAAATAAATTATATAAACATGTCAATATTTAGTTTTAAAATAATCCTGCCATTAAAAGTCCAAAAAATGCCTTTTAGAAAACTATAGTGTTTTATGCTTAAAATTGGTTTTGTTCTTATTTTATATCTATAAAACTTATTGGATGAATTTAATATTTTTATTGAATATATAAAATATAAATTTCATTAATATCATTAAATAATAGTGGTTACTTTAATTTATTAAGATAAAACTCCTTTGTGGGTATAAAAATAGTGTTTTTGGTAAAAACATGTCCTTTATATGCAATTGGTTTTTATTTTCATTTCTAATTATTTTTTAACCAATGGATTAATCATATATAAATTTTTAAATAATATTTTAAAAATTTAGTTAATCTTATTCATTCCCACCATTCCAAAAATAAGGCAATAATTATCATGTTTAATAATAATATAAATAGGTTCTTGTTGTTCAGTAAGACTCAACTATGCATGTAACACAAGTTATAGAAGAAACTCGATATTACATGAAACACAAGATAAAATTGGTGTTGTGTATAAAAAAAATATTTTTAATTTCATGTTACTCAATATATAAAATAATTTAAATTAATTTGAAATAATATATTTCATAAAATCTCAGGATGTAACATCTTACCCCCTTAAAATGAATTTCCCCTCTAAATTCATCCTGGTTATCAAAGGATCAAAATTTTTAGAGTTTTTTTATTGAAACCCACATCATGAAGATTTACTAAAACATAATTTTAATAATAAATAAAATTATGTATGAAATTCATCTTGAAAAACACATTCAAAATTTCTAAATAGGAGAACAAGGTGGGAAATAGAGGAAAATCGTAAATAATTATAGAGAGTGATTGAGGTAATTGATCACAAGAAAGTAAATAATAAATGTAATGTTTAGGGCCTCAAAACCATAAATCTACGATGATTAAAAATAATATTGGTTAATCAAAAATAAAGGTACTATGATAAGATTTTTATTTCAAGATCCTTTCCCTAGAGTTGGATCATTTTACTATTTAAAAATATAAGGAAATATAATTACTTGATATATTTCTATTTTATAAGAAAAGTTTAATCCTTATAATATTATTAGAAATATGATGAACTTGACTAAAAATAAACTTAATCATCAAAGATCATATAAACCCTAAAGGTTATCAATACCTTTAATCTTATATTTATAAAATTTAAAGTAATTCTTTCTCAAATAAATTTTCCACAAAAAACCTATATTTCAGACATCTATGAAAACACAATAAATTTCTAAAAAAATACATCCATTAATTAAAACAAAAAAATAGGGGTTCCTAAGACACTGATATTATGATGAACCTTTGAAAAATAGAGATCTCCCTAGAGCCATCACAACTTCACCAGATAGACCAACATAAACTTTAGAAGTAGAAAATGAATTTTCTATTAGTTTTTTTCTTATGGTCTTGATGATTTCCACCCAAAGTATGTAACTTCACACACACATTAGAATAATTTTCAAAATCATTATTTCTAAAACATCACACTATTGAATTTATATCTATTATCTCACTATTGGATTGTTCAAGACTCTTTTATTTCCAGTCAAAGACCTTGTGACCAAAATTACCACATCAGTAACACTTTCTAGATCCACACATACATTCCTCGAAATATATTTTAAAGCACTTGGAACATGTTTTGGGCTTGCCTATAGAATTATTAGTTGGTTTCTTTTATATTTCCTTCCAATTTTCCCATTTATTACTCTTTTCATATCATGACATTTAAGTGTAGATATACTCTATTTCAACATTCTCATCACAACGAACCACTTTCTCATAACTTTTAAATTTTTTATAGGCCAAATATCTTTGTATACTTGGTTTTAATCTTGTTAAAATCTATTAATTTTATTGTCAGTGTCTTGAATAAAATCTAGAATATACCTAGCTAATATTGTGAAATTTTATTTATACGCGACAATTTAATACTAATATTTTTTGCTTTAATTCAAATAATTGTTTCTATATATTAATCCTAAAAACCTTTGGTAAATATTTTTCAAAGAAAATATTCCTAAATATGCCCCATTACCTAGCATAAATATCATATTTCTCACTAGTTTTCTTAACCAAATACCACCATAAATCTACTTCTAATTCAAAAATGACAGATGGAAAGAGTTACCTTTTGTTGTTATGAACATCTCATAACATAAAATATATTCTCCAAGTAATTGATATATCCTTATGCTTTAATTGGGTCAGATGATCCATTGAATGAAGGGGGATGTTGTGTCATAAAATTCTCCAATATCATCATGTTCTTATATGGTAGATCTGGTTTCTATCTTTCATGGAAACTAAAACAATTTATTTCCTATATCAACTGATCCAACACTAAAAAAATTGATCAATTCCAATTACAACTATCTCTAGATGTTGAATCAGAATGAAATTTTCCTCTTGGTTCCTTCCCACTATATATTTCTTATTTCCTTTGTGAAAAAATATTCTGAAAAAATATAATTTATATGAAGAAACATGGTAATCATTAAATTCTATATAATTATAACTTAAACCTAAGGTAAATCTTTTAAGGGTAAAGTTATCAAGATTATAATAACCTCTAAAGTTATATAAACCTTTCCTTTGATACCAACTATGAGGTCTAAGCCTTATTTATTATATAATAATGAGTTTAAGTAAATAGTTTTACTTTCTTTCACATTGAGGATCATTTAAGTTTAAGAGTTTTAGAGAATTAGGGAATAAATCATACATAAAAAAACCATAAAATAAAAAGTGAACACTTCCAATCAGTATCAATTTTTACCATAATATACTTTTTTTAAAATAAAGAATAATTTATTTTCAGTGAAAATATCCATGAATTTTAACAAGAATTCTTATCTTCCCTTAACTATCCTTAAACCCTATGAAAACACATTAAAAAATTGTTATGAGCACAAAACATCCATAAGGGACATAAAAATAAAAGAAAAATTTATTTCAATAAAAACATAAAAACCCATTAAATATTTATCTCTGCATAAATTTTCTTTAATAGAAAGAAATAAATATTTTTCACAAGAAAATACACACACTTTTTTCTTAAATAAATACTTTAAAACACATATAAATCAATTAAAACCCCTTTAGGTGACTTAGAGCATCATATATATATAATCCATTTTAATCCATTTTAATTGGAATAACCATACAGATGAATTCAAACATTATCATTTCCCAATGAATTGGATATCTATAATGGGAATCAACCTTCGTATAATATATATAAAGATAAAAAATGACCTATAATGGGGATAAAAACTTTTTATTAGGTATATTGGGCTCACCCGTTTATCATGGGCTGTAATGGGGCTCAACCCTTCATATCTGCTATATCAGGCTCACCCATGTGCTATAATGGGGATTAACCCTTATTATACTCTATATGAGGCTCAACCATTTCACACAATTCTTAAATAACATATCATTAATAAAAATCCTTCAACATAAAATACTTTTAAAAACTCTTTTTAAACCCACATGAAAAACACTTTCGGATAAAAATACCATTTTCTTTTGAAACACATTTTCAATACCAAAACATATTTTTATTAGGAAAACAATTTTCAATACCAAAATACCCAAAACGAAAATTAGATTTATCATTTAAAGAAACATGAAATATTGAAAATTAATCCAAAAAATAACATAATGGACACGATGGTGGAAAATTAATTGTCATCATGTACGTCAAGAATATAATATTCTTTTTTTTGTTTTCAAGACATTTTGTATATAACACGTAAAAAGATTGCTTTTAAAATATTTTTCAAATAAATTAAAAAGATACATAAAATGTAATTTATAAATATTTTATTTTAATATAAAAACTTTTGGAAAATCATTTTAAAACATGGACATGGAAGAGGAATAGTTGTTAGGAAAACTCTAAAAGATGATTTTTTAAAAAGAGAAGTCCCTTATCACTAGAGAAACAATTCAATCATAAAATTAAATAAATAATAACAATAAAAAATTTTAAATATCATGATAATTGAGAAAGTTATGATATAGTAGGTCAAAATTGTTTTATATACACCTTATAAGAGAATAAAGGTTCATAACATTAAGATATGACTCAATGAAAGGATATTGAGATGAAGTCCCTTACCTTGAGTCCGACTTGTAACATGCGTCTTTATATTCCCAAATAATAAAACTATTTTAATTAATTACTTTATTGAGAAATTTTTTCAAGTTCATTATTTCTTTTATTTTACTTATTACAATGTTTTATACAATTTATTAATCAATAAAGTATATATCAAATGTTTTGACCATATTTAGTTTATATGTAGAAACGATTTTGGTAGGTTAAATATGGTCAAATAGGTCATTATTTAAAAATATAAATAATAATAATCATGTGATTATTATCATATTAATTCTTTAATTATACTTTTATATATCATTATTATTGATGTGACAATGAAAAAATAATAATCACATCGCTTTAAAGAGGTGGTAGTCCACATGTCCACAAATGACGTTATCACTTTTTTAGTGTGTGAAAAGGTAAGAAAGAAAGTGATGTATTATATTTAAAAAGAGATAATTATTTCATGAATATAATATATATTTAATTTATATAACATATTTTTATTAAAACAATCCTTAATATATTCCATGTAAATCATGTACGAATCACATCACTTTGAGGAGGCAATAGTCCACACATCCATAAATGATGTTATTGTATTCCCACAAAATGGAGAGCATAAAGGTATGTGTTATATAAAAATTAAAGGAGAATAAATAAATCATAAATATCATAAATATCATATAAAAATATAATTTACAACATTGTTACCAACCATGATAGGTGTTAATGGAATAACAAACAACATCGGTTTGCGAGGTGGTAGTCTATCTTACACATGAACGATGATTGCATATCCGATTTGATAGAAATGTGTGAAGTTGTAGGTTGTAAAATTAACATAAAAACATATAAGTATATTTAATATACTAAGGTTATTATATAATCATGATATAAAAATAAATTAATGGGGTTGAAAAATAAATAAAACAAAAGTCCTTATTGATGAACGTTACCTCTTTTCCAGGTAACTCTTTTTGGTTTTCACCAAAGACTTCCTTGGATTTATTTATGACCAATTTAAGGCTTATAGGATGAGGGGATAGAATTTGGGAATATATTTGGACCATTATTTTCTGATTCAAATGGTTTGAGAGGTGTGAAGATAGGAGGAGAGGTGGTGGGGTTTTATAAGTGGGGGAGAGGACACACTTGGCATTTTTAAAAATAAGTTAGGTGAAACCAAGTTTTTACCTAATAAGATGTTTCAATAACACAAAAAATCAATACTAGAGTTTTAATGGTCAATATACGGCTATAATATGGTATTTGGACAAGTTTTGGGTCATTTTTACACCTAATATTCTATATTTAACCACTAAGTAAACCCATTTTCCTCTTAATCACTGTAATTAATTTTAACTGCTTTCACTAATATTTTTCGTAAAAAAAACAAGTTGAGATTAATATAAAATATAAATTATTATGATTGAAAATATGGAATCCATTTTTTCTAATTCAATTCACATAAGTTTCATCATTTAATTTTAGATTAATCCTGTAGACAGAAAGAGAAAGCAGGTATTTAATGTGAAAGTGTTCAAAAGTTTACTATGTCTTTAAATCTAAATTAAAAATAAAATATATTAAAATGAAATTAATTGGATTATAATATGTATAATTTATCTAGTTTATCTAAATTTTTTTAAATATAATTTAACATTATAAATTATTTAGATGAAAATTCAGTTTTCAAAAAAAATTCAGCATTTTCACTATTCAACAAAAAAAACTTCTATGAAAATTACCAAAAATTCACCCTAATATATTTTTGAAAATAAAATTTAAAAAATTAATTTTATTATTTAATGTAAAATTTAATTTTTTTAAAAATTTAGTTTTAAAACAAGTATTCCCTTAAAAGATGGAAAAACTACCTTTTAGAAAAATACATCTTTTCATGCTTAAAATTGTATTTATTCTTATTTTATGTCTATAATACTTTTTAAATTAATTTAAGAATATTTTATTGAATTTATAACATATAAATTTCATTAATATTACTTAATAAGATTTATTAATTTATTTGTTTAAGATAAAACTCTTCTGTGGGAATAAAAATATTTTTTTTGTAAAAACATATCCTTTTTATTCAATTGTTTTTATTGTTTTTAAATTAAATGGTAACCAATGAATCAATTACATATAAATTTCTAAATAATATTTAATAAAATAATTTAATCCTATTAATTCCCTTTATTCTAATGTCTAGGTGATAAATATCACGTTAAATAATAATATTAATAGTATATTGTTGTGTGGTAAGACTCAGAATTGCTTGTAACATAAGTTATAGAATAAAATCGATGTTACATGAAATGAAAGATAAACATGACGTATCATATAATGAAATATAAAATATTAATTAAGTGTAACTGAATTTATAAAAGAATTTAAATTAATTTGAAAGAAAATATTTATAGCGACCCAATCCTTTTACACATCATTATATGATTTTAAACATAATTAAATATAATTACAAGCCAAGGATCTTAAAGTCTAGTGTCTTGGAAGACTAGGTACATAAAACTGAAAACATGGGAATAAATAAGAAATTTATTTATTTATCATCCATTATAATCTCTTACCTTCCTTTAATCCCTTACATCTTCATAGGATAACCTGGGGATAACATGAACAAAGGGATGATCTAAAAATCCTAGTAAGGTAATAAACATTAAAGTAAAGCTTATCACATGGGTTAGAAAGAATAAGACAGTGATATAAAAAATAATTTAACACGATTAAATATAAGGAATCATAACTTGGGATAATAAAACCATGGATTCATAGTAATGATACATTAGTATAAAACATGAATTTAGTAAGAGTCAAGGATCGTTTCACATAGGGGAGCACGAGTCAAGTCTCGTTGCACATAGAGTAGCACGATTCAAGGATAACCACCAAGACCGTTGCACATAACGTCTCATGATACTAAAAAGTACCCAATTAAATGGAGTTCTATCTAGGAATACCAATCATTAAATTTTGATGAATATTTTTTCCACATAAATAATCATACATAAGTAATCAAACATAAACATAAGGGTTACCCAGGGAAATAATTAGGTATCATAATTATGTCAGAAGGCATATAAAAAAGGAATATCATAATTGTGTCCAAGAAAGTAAGGGTTTACATCATACATGGACATTAATAAGGGAATATAGACATAAATCACGATAAGTTATTTCAAACCGAAGTGAAAATAGTGTTTAAGAAACTTTGGAAATAAAACATTTTAGTACGGTTTAAGGGAAAACTTTCAAGATTATTTAATATGAAAATGGAATAATTGTTTGTATAAAACCAGAATTGAACCAAGTTAGTTTTTAATGATAAAATGTGTGATTTTAGAAAATTAAATTTGGATTAAAATAGATTATGTATCACACTTAAAATGGGTAATAATTTGGGAAGTTCCCTTAAACCGGGCTTGCTTATCAGAAAGAACTGAGTAGGGAACCTTTTAAAAACATGTATATCCTCAAAAACTAAGGATGAATGGATATTGATACATTATTTTGGAACATATTAACATAATTTATAATATTTAAATAAAAAAAAAGAGAATGTCATTTGGGTAAAAATCAAGAAATATTAACCTGAAGGAATAAGGGAGGTTCTGTTAGAATCCCTTACCTTAAGTCCGAAGGTGTTCTTCACTTAATATTAATGTCACATATAATAAAATTAGATTCATTAATTAATAATTAAACAAAAATTTATACATGTATTTGATTTATTATAACTTTATTAAGTTAATTTATATCCTTTTGATTTGTTAATATATTCAATTTTATCATTTGGGAGCGTTGATTTCCTTGGTTTTCATGATCGGTTTACTTGTATATGTGTATGGAAAATCATGTATAATGAGGATATTTGTCCAGAAATGAACTTATATTTTATTAATTAAATTATAGTATATTAAAATACAAATATTTTTCCATAAGTGAGGATGACTCATTAGATAAATTATTAATGAAAATCATTTAGATTAATTTATCATTTTTTTATCACAACGAATTCATTTTGTTTTATAAATTAATATCATGGGTAAAAAATGATTCTAGAACACTAAATAAGATATAATACATATATTATAATCTTTTTCAACTAGTAAAATGGTTTCAAGACTAGCATTGAATACATAATTTAAAGATGAAATCACGTTATCCATGAAGGTGGTAAATTGGAAACTCACAGACGATGTTTTCATTCTTAAAATAAAAGAGAGAGGATAAGAGATTTGATGAATAATTATTCCATAAATATGATTAAAGTCCATTATATGTAATATTCTGGAGTTTTCATTCCATTTAGATGAGGGGAGATTAGGATAGAAAAAGAAAATAAAGGAACTTGAAAATAAATTAAAAGAAAATGGAAGAGGGTTTTACCTCTTAATTCCTTCTTCTTGAAAACCTCATTAGGGGTTTAGTTTTGGTATTTTTTTAAGAACAAAAGGTCCTGGACATGGGGTGTATGTTTAGGAAGAGTATTTGGAATAATTTTTACAAGTATCAGGTCTTTAGAGGTGTGAGTAGAAGAGGTGGTGAGGGGTGATATTTATAGTGGATGAGATGAGTGCTTTCTCATTATTTAATTCACAAGTTTATTATTTTTCTCAAGAAAAGAAATAGTGTTGATTATTAATACTAAATATAGTAATTATATTATGTGAGTTCAAACCAATTGTGCTTACATTGTCCATAACTCAACGAATAATGTATTTAACTTATAATTTATATATACCATCATTTACTGTATTTTACTATTAAAAAAAATTCAGGTATTTTAGAAAAATCCTAAAAATTAACCCAATTTTTTTGATGTTTAAAATTTAAAAATTAACTCCATGCTACGAAAATAATTTTCTAAATATGAAAAACTTAAATTTTAATCAAAATCATGATTTACTCAAAAAATATATATTTAAAAATTATAACTGATTTTATTTCACATTGAAAAATTAAATAAGGTATCATAAAATTAACTTATAATCAAAAGAAATAAAAATATTAATTTATGAATAAATTTTATGAAAATAAATTTTCTTTTAAATTATTAAATTAGTAATAAAATTGTATTTAAATATTTATCACTTACAAAAATACCAACACTTAATTAATAATTTTTGAAAATATTTATTTACATAAATGATGATATAATTATATCATTTTGTCACTTATAAGATTGATAATTTTTTTGATAATTTCATTGGAGAGGTTACTATTCAATTGGTTGGTTTACTATTCATAAGGTTTATACTAATATCCCATAGGTTAATTTACTATTTCATCGGTATAGGTTCCGTAAATTCTAGAAATTCTTTATATTTCATTCATTCATTATTTAAGAAGTTTTTATTGTTTTCTATGTGTGATTTTATGAAATTATACAATATGAAATAATTATTAGAAGGAAATTTCTATAGATAAAACTTTAAGTGGTTACATTATTCCCCCTTATGAAAAATTTCCCTCGAAATATCATTTTACATTCAAAGTTAAAAACAGGTGTGAGTACTTCTCTTTCTTCACTTTCTCTGGTTCCTATGTTGCCTCTTTGTACTTATGGTTCTACCAAAGTACTTTGACCAGGTGATTAGTCTTGTTGCATAGAACTTTATCTCTACAATCCAAGATTTTTACTGGATTCTCCTCATAAGAAAGACCATTCTCCAACTGTACCACCTCGGAAATCAGTACATGTAAAGGATCTGGTATGTACTTCCTTGAGATGGATATGTTGAATACATTATATACTTGAGACATGGTTGGTGGAAGTTCAAGTTGATAGGTCATAGTTCTAACACTATCAAGAATCTCAAAGGGGTCAATGTACCTGGGACTTACCTTCCCTTTCTTTCTGAATATATTGATCCTATTCCATGGAGATATGTGAAGGAATACCATGTATCTAACCTTAAAAACGAAGTCCCATTGATAATTGTCTGTATAGCTCTTTTATTGACTTAAACTACCTTGATGTGATGATGAATGATTTTCACCTTCTCTACTATTTATTCGACTATTTCTGGTGCCAACAGCTTATGTTCACTAACTTCATCCCATCATTCTAGTGTTCTTCACATTTTCCCATAAAGGGATTCATACGGATCCATTTGGATGATTGAGTGGGAACTATTATTGTAAGTGAATTCAACCAGTGGAAGATGTTTGTCCCATCATCCTTTAAATTATATAGAACATTCTCTCAAAATTTCTTATAATGTATGAATAATTCTATCAGATTGGACATCAGTTTGAGGAGAATAGGTCATACTGAAGTTTAGCTCAGTTCTTAGAGTATGTTGGAGACTTTTCCAGAACATGGAGGTTAATCTCAATTCTCGGTCAGATATAATATATAGTGGTACTCCATGCATCCTTACCACTTATTTTATGTATATCCATGCAAGATTATCCAGTGAGAAGTCCTCTCAAATTGGGATAAAGTGATCTATCTTTATAAGAAATTACTCAATAACTGACACAACATTGTTTCCTCTGGATTTATTTGGAAGTACAGTGACAAAGTCTATGGCTATTTTTTCCCAATTACATGTTGGTATGGGTAATGGTTGCATCATCCCTTAAGACTTTTTTCCTTTTAGTCTTCACTTGCTAACATATCAGACACTTTGATGTATATTCAGCGATCTCCTTTTTCATATTGTCCCACCAAAAGTTCTCCTAGATATCTCGATACATCAGCACACTCCCTGGGTGAATAAAGAAGGTTGATCTATGTGTGTCATTCAAAAGCTATTTCTTTAGAACTGGATTGGATTGTACACATAGTCATGACCCAAATCTTACTACTCTATCCTCACTGATCTTGAACTCATAGGATTTCCCATTCTTGATAGCTTCCACCTTTTTCTGAATTTCCACATCATTTCTTTGAGCATCCTGTATTTTCTCTATAAGGGATGGTTGAGAAATAATTTGAGAAATGATTTATGATGTTCCTCCCTTAATGATTCCCATTTTGATCCTTTATAAATTTAATAAGATTGGATCCTTCTAAATTCTCATCATTGATAAAGATGCAAGATCCTTTATACTTAGAGAATCTACCACCTTATTTTCTTTACCGGGATAGTAGTGGATTGAGGTGTCATAATATTTGATGATATCTAACCATAATTACTGGTGAATATTAATATACTTCTATTTGAATATATATTTGAGACTCTTCTGATTAGTATATATCTCACACTTCTCCCTGTAGAAATAATGCCTCCAGATTTTCAACTCAAAGATCACAACTGCCAACTCCATATCATGCGTGGGATAGTTTTTCTAATGAATTTTCAACTAGCTTAAGGAGTAGGATATTAATTTATCATTTTTCATCAGTAAAAAACCTAATCATTTCTTTGAATCATCTTTATACACCACAAAGAGTTGTCCACTTTTCCATAGTGTGAGCACTGGCATGGTGATAAGCCTCCTTTGAGAACCTTAAAGATTTCCTCATATTCTTGACTCTCGAAAAACTTCACTCCCTTCCATGTAATCTTGGTTATTTAGTTTGATATCCATGATAAGTTATTCATCAATCATTGAGAATACCTTTCTAGACCAAGAAAGCTACATATATCTGTTATAGATGCTATCCTGGGCGACTCTTTGATTACCTTTATCTTCGAAGGGTCCAAATATATTACTTTTCTGGTGATAACATTCCCTAAGAATGATACTTACTATATCTAGAACTCACATTTACTATAATTTTCATATATTTTCTCCCTTATCAAAGTTTTTAGCACAATATTCAAATTCTACTCATGTTCCTCCTTTATCTTATAATATATCAGAATATCATTGATAAATACTACAAAAAATTTATCAAGGTAATATCTAAAGACTCTATTCATTAAATACATTAAAATTGATAAATCATTAGTGAGTCCAAATGGAATCGATATGAACTAATAGTGTCCATACCTCATTTGAAAGGAAGTCTTGGGAAATCTTATTTCCTTAACTTTAATTGGGGATATCCAAACTGAAGGTCCACATTTGAGAAATAAATGGACTAATATAGCTCATCAAAAAATTCATCTATCTTTGGAATGGGATACTTGTTCTTTATTGTGATTTTATTGATCTCATGATAATCAATGTAGATGCACATTGATTCGTCCTTCTTTATGACAAAGAGGACTAGTGCACCCCATGGTGAAGCACTCGGTGTATAAAACCCTTATCTAGATTATCCTGTAACTACTTCTTTAGCTCTTCTAGATTAACAGTGGCCATTATATAAGGTTTATTTGATATTGATAGATTTCTAGGAATAATTTAAATAGAGAACTCAACCTCTTAGTTAGGAAGAAGAGTAGGATATTATTCAAGGAATACATAAGTGTAATCCCTCATGATGGGAATATATTCAAGGATGATCATCTATTTTATCTCAATCATTCGAGCAAGATATTTTTCTTATAAGGAAATAATATCCACACTTGAGATTATGATTCTATAAGGCATTAATACTCCTCTTTACACTAGTAAATAATTGAATGATTCTTTGGGATGTGAAGAGATATCTCCCTTTACGGATAATTGATATTGAATTTGTATAAAGATAGCCAATCCATGACCAAAATTTCTTTAGAATCTACCAAAGGGAGTGTGAAAAGATTTTATGGGATGTTTGGTCCACAAACATTAACCGAGGAGGAGTTATGTACTTTTGGACACAATAATTTCCTGATTATTTGTTCTCATAGAAAACCCAACCTCCAAATTTTAAGGTGGTGTTTGAATAGTTCAACTAAACATTCATGATATGAAAGAATGCGTAGAACTAGAATCAAATAGTACATTCACTATTCTTGAATGAATAACCAACATACCTATCACCACATAATTATCTGACTTTATATCAGTTTTAGTGATAACATAAGTCCTTCGTTATTTCCTTGGAGGTTGTTGTTTATTTCATTCGAAAACCCTGGGCTTAGGGAATTTATTTTCAAAATTCCCATGTTCCTTGAACATTCCACACTACACTATATGTTGATTTTTTATATAAACCTTCCTTTATTCTTCCACATTAGTGGAATTATTCATATCCCTTCACAATTTCTAATCTATATGCCCCATTATTCCACATTTGAAGCATTTCTTGTTTTCCTTTAGAAAGTTCCCAGGATACTTCTTCCCATAATTTTAAAATGTGGGATATTCAGTCATCTTTCCATCATGGGTTTTATTTGTATATACACCCATATTAGACTCCATTTTCTTCTTTTTTTCACCGGGCCCATGAGACCATTGAGAGTCTCCGATCTCTATTTCGGCCTTGAGGGAACAACTGATAACCTAATCATAACTATCAAAGTCTTGAATCACCAATTATTTTCATAGACTTGACTTTAGTTCACTGAAGAATAAATCCACCTTTATTTCAGTGCTCATAAAAAATATGAAGGTGTACCTTGAAGTCCTTGTAAATTTTTCTTCATACACCTCGATAGACTAATCTTACTTCTACTTAAGTTTGAGGAACTCTCTTTCTATATTGAGAAAAAGGGTTCGAGGGAAATATTTATTGAATTTATTTTTCTTGAATTCCTCCCAATCCATGGAATCAATTTCCTCCTTGGAATTTTTATTTTTTATCAGCGTCCACCACTGATTAGTTTCCCCATCAAAATGATAGACCTCCAGAACAAATTTCTCTTCTTCTTAGCACTATAGTACATAGAATATCTTTTCAATGGAGTTAATCCACTGTTCCTCAAATAGGGGATTAGAAGATACAATAAAAACAGGAGGCCTTTTCCACATTAAGGATTCGATGGAAACTTTATATGTTGGGAAAAAATACCTCAAGGATTCCTCTCAGTGTTTTTGGGCATGATTGTGTTTTTTTGAAAAATCATAATGACTGTGAATGAGTATGGATAATGTTTGTTAAAGAATGTGTTTAAGGTGGAGTAGTTTCCCAGTGTTTTCCAAAATTTTGTGCCTCAAAATCGGAATTTTGTTTTTGGAAAAGAAATATTTTCCACATAGGAGTAAAAAATTCACAAACTGCAAAAGATACTTCATGGACTATAAAAGGATGTACCCAGAACTACTTTGAAAAATTGACAAAGTAATATTTTTTCATAGTAGTTCTATGTGAACTACGAAGTGCGGTACATGGACCGCATAATGAAAATGGATCACAAGAAGGCATGCAGTTCATGGGAGTCAAGAAGTTCATGGAAGGCTTACAATACATGGGATGAATCATTAGTCTTGAAAAAGAGATAGTGATTTGTGGAGTCGTGAAGGGATTCATTCGTAGAAGAGATCGACCATCATGGAGGAAACAAAGGTGGTTCACTAACTGCATAGAAAAAACAGTTCGCAGACGGATCATGATACGTGGTGAAGGTAGTACTGCATCAAATATTTGGGTATATCAGATTAACATATTTTGAGGATCTATTTTCCTATATAAGAGGCGTTAATCCCATCATTACTAAGCGTTATTTTCATTATAAAACATCTACACTCTAAGAAGAAATTCAGCTATGTTCGAAAAGAGTATGTGGGGAGTCCTTGAAGGAAAAGATGATCAAGAGGAGGATTCCTTGAAAGGAAAAGGAGTTTATGTGAACATTTCACAAAGGGGGTTTGAGAGGATATAATGCTTACAAAGTAAAAGAATCAACAAAATGTAAACAGTTCATGGTAGAAGAAGTGATCCATATGGATAATCTTTAAGCAGAAGTGAATGAAGTATAAAAAGACAGTACTTAGAAGAGTTATGTAGAGGCGGTACGCGGATGTGGTATGCAATAGCAAAAGTGGAGTCAGTCCATGGAAGAGGTGATCCACAAAGCATATATGATATGCGGTGCAGTGTAGTTTGTGGAGGAAGCATGTTGTTCGTGAAGGGACTGAAATAGTTTGTAAAAGAAATTTATGCTAACAAACAGTACGTGGAAAAGTAGATTTCATCTACAAGTGAAAAAGGTTCTTCAACAAAGCATCTATCAATAGTTGAGTATGTGTTATTTCATAACAATGAAGGGACCTACAAGTCCATAAACTATGATTTAATCCCTTCCAAGAGAAGTGAGTAAAGTAAGAGGAAGATGATGATTCTTTCCACTGGCTATGAGCTAAAGAAATTGCCATAAGGGGTGACACATGGGAATGTAGTTATCAGACACTAAATCTTATTAAGGTAGTGATCTTGAGCATAGAATTGATCTATCATAAACCATGTAATTTGGTAGTGAGCCTTAGTGGATTTGGTAAAATCGGTACATTTCCATTGTATGATCCTTGGACGTAGCCCAATGAGTTTGAACCAAGTAAAAATATCAATGTCTCGTGCATGATTTCATTTATTTTGATATATTTCTATGGGAAGAAGAGAGAAGAGTGTTTTTTTAATGATGAAACAAGATCAGAAGGGGAATTTTTTAATATATCATACCCTAATTTTCCCCCTATCAGGGCATTTAACCTAATTGGGATAACATGATATTTCCTTGTAGAAGGAGGGAATTCCACACAATTCAATTTATTATTTATAAGTTGATCCAACTGAGCAAGTACTATCATGAAGTTTTGAGCACCCATTCCCATCATATTTGGAATTTCATTAGGGCGATCATCAAATTCCCTATCACATTGATTGTTATAACGTCTATTAACTAAGGAAAAAAGTGCAATTAGGTGTCTTGAATACATAGCTAATAAGAATAAAAGGAGAATTTAAACATATAAGGATAAAATCTTAAAGGAAAAGTATATCCAAACTTATGATTCCTTAGGATTCAATCTAGGTTATTCATGATATTTTTCTTAACGTATATTCTTATGGGAATTTTCTTTATTCGCATAATAATGTTTTGTAATGAGATTATGAATTTACCAAAGCATATCCCCCGTGAGTTTCAAACCAGGTGCATAGTAAGTCCAGTTGTAGTGTACCAGGTTACCTCGAGTCAGGCTTGGAACACCTTTTTGGAGTTGTTACTCCTAGGTAAATCTATTCTAGAACCACATCCTCTTGTAGTATCTAGACAGGGATGTATTTTCTAGACAAACCACTTACTATATACTTACCAAAATTTAGGTATTTTTTCTTAGACATAGTCGTATCCCTAAGTTTATTAATAAAGTAGTATATTCTTAATATCCAAAAATAACTAAACTTTTCATATGATACTAAATATAGAGACCCAAGAATTTTACACATCATTAAATGATTTTAAACATAATTAAAAATCAAATTACAAATCAAGGATCGTAAATTCTAGTTTCATGGAAGACTAGGTACATAAAATTGAAAACATGGGACTAAATAAAAATTTATTTATTTATCATAGATTATAAGTTCATAATTTGATTTTATCCCTTACATATGGAAAGGATAACTTGGGGATAACATGAACAAAGGGATGAGCTAAAAATCCCAGTAAGGGAATAAACATTAAAATAAATCTTAGCACATGGGTGAGAAGGCATACCATAATGATATAAAAAGGCATGAAATATGATTAAACATAAGGAATCATAACTTGGGATCATAAAATTATGGATTCATAGTAATGTTTAATCCACATAAAGCATGATTTTATCATGATTGAAGGTTCGTTGCACATAGAGGAGCACAAGTCAAGGCTCGTTGCACATATAGGAGCACAAGTTCGGGTTAACCACCAAGACTGTTACATATAACATTTCATGAGACTAAAAATTACCCAATGAATTGGATCACAATCTAGGTTCACCCACCATAAAATTTTTCTTAATATATTTTCCACATAAATAATCATACATAATAAATCAAATATAAATATAAGGTTTACCCACAGAAATAATTGGGTATCATAATCAGGTCAAAAGGAATATGAAAAGGGAATATCATAATGGTTTCAATGAAAGGAAGGAATTAAATAATAAATTTACATTCATAATGGAATACAATCATAGATCATGATAAGTTATTTCAAATTTAATTGAAAATAGTGTTCACAAAACTTTAGAAATAAAATATTTTAGTACGGTTTAAGGGAAGACTTTCAAGATTATTTAAAATGGAAAAAGGAATTATTTATTGTATAAAAATAGAATTGAACAAAGTTAGTTTTTTCCTGATAAAAGGACTAATTTTATAAAATTAATATTGTATTGAAATAGATTATGGAGCACACTTGAAAATGGGTAACAATTCGGGAAGTTCTCTTAAATCGAGCCTGCTTATCGGGAAGAATTGAGTAGGGGACCCTTTAAAAACATGTATATCTATAAAAAATAAGGATAAATGGATCTTAATAGATAATTTTTGAAAATATAAAAATTACTTAGAATATCTAAATAAAAATAAAGGAGAATTTTATTAGGGTAAAAAGAGATAAAGAGTAACCCGAAGGAATAATGGTGGTTGAAGTAGAATCCCTTACCTTAAGTTCGAAGGTGTACTTCACTTGATCATAATTTCATGGATAATAAAATTAGATCAATTAATTAATAATCACATAACCATTTATACATTTATTTAATTTATTATAAATTTATTATATTCATTCACGGCCTTTTTATGGGTTAATAGATTCAATTTCATCATTTTGGAGCATTGATTTCCTTGGTTTTCAGGATAGGTTTACTTGTATATGTGCATGAAAAATCCTATAGAATGAGGATATTTGTCCAAAAAGGAAATTATATGTTATTAATGTTCTTATAGAATATTAAAATATAAGTTTTTCCATAATTTAGGATGATTCATTAGATAAATCATTAATGATAATCATTTATATTTATTTAGCGTTTTTTGATCACAACGAACTCATTTTGTTTTATAAATTAATATCATGTGTAAAAAATGATTCTAGAACATTAAATAAGATATATTACATATATTATAATATTTTTCAACCATAAAAATGGTTTCATGACCATCTTTGAGGATTTAATTGAAAGATGAAAGCATGTCGTCCACAAAGGTGGTAAATCAACACCTCACAAATGATGTTTTCGTTCTTAAAATAAAAGAGAGAGGAGAAGAAATGTGATGAATAATTATTCCATAAACAATATAAAATTATATTATATGTAAGATACTGAAGTTTTCTTTCCATTTTTATTAGGGGAGGTGAGTATAGAAAAATAAAAGAAAGAAACTTGAAAAGAAATTGAATGAAAATAGAAGAGGGTTTTACCTCTTGATTCCTTCTTCTTGAGAACCACCTTAAGGGATTGGTTTAGGTATTTTGTTGATAGAAAAATATCCTGGACGTGGAGGAGAGTTTTTAGAAGAGTATTGGGAATGATTTGGATATGGATTAATTCTTGAGAGGTGTGAGGAGGAGAGGTGGTGAAGGGTGGTATTTATAGTAGAGAAGAGGGGTGTTTTCTCATCATTTAATTAATTAGTTTATTATTTTTCTCAAGAAAAGAAATAGTGTTTATTCTTGAGACCTAATATAGTAATTAGGTCATGTTAGTTTGAACCAATTGTTCTTACATTATACATGACTCAATTAATAGTTTATTTAACTTGTAATGTATATATACCATAAATTACCCTATTTTAATATTCACAAAAAATTCAAGTATTTTCGAAAAATCCAAAAAAATCACCATAACCATTTTTCAACATGTAGAATTAAAAAATAAACTCCATTTTTGGAAAATAAATTTCTGAATATTTTAAATTTAATTTCTAATTAAAATCATAATTTACATGAAAAATATAGATTTTAAAATTATAATTGATTTTATATCACTTTAAAAAATCAACTTAGGTCTCATAAAACTATCTTATAACAATAAGACATCAAAATATTAATTTATTAATAAATTTTATGAAAATACATATTCTTTTAAATTATTAAACTATTAATAAAATTTTAATTAAATATTTATGACTTACAAAATTACCAACACTTAATTAATAATTTTTTAAAATATTTATTTACATATACTATGATATAATTATATCATATTTTAACTTATAATATGGATAAATTTTATTTATAATTTTATTGGTGAGGTTTCTATTCAATTGGCCAGTTTACTATTCATAAGGGTCACACTACTATTCCAAAGTTCAAGTTACTATTTCATCGATATATGTTCCTTGACTTCTAGAAACACTTATTATTTCATTAATTCATCATTTAAAAAGTCTTTATTATGTTCTATATGTGATTTTATGTGATTATAGGATACAAAATAATTATAAGAATGGAATTTCTATAGATAAATCTTTGGTTCGTTATATATTTCATAAAATATCATGATGCTACGTTGTCATATAATACATGATCTAAATTGGGACTACCATGAAATGATTTTGATAACCAAATTAAAGGATCATCCTCTACATAATTTTCATTCAACCATGAAGTTGTTTTAGTCACAAAAATAATAAAAAACTGATTTTTTATTCAAATTTATTGTATAAAATACCTATACTACTCATGATTCCATTATGAAGGGTTTTGTAATTTTACCCATCATAAAAATTTAATTTTATGAATCCTATTTCATTGATTTTAATAATACTCGTTTTATTAACCCATTTGTATAAAAAACCAAACTCAAACATTTTTTCAATGATACCAAAGTAAGATATATTCACATAAATTTTATTTCTATCTTTATTACTAGATACATGTATAACTACCGTGATAAGAGTAATTAAATTATTTTAAATATTATTATATTCACTATGATCCTTTATATAATATTAATAAAAATTTATTACATAACCATTTTAAGATAATATATTCACACTTGATCCTATGAAAAATAATCATTATCTTATATAAATTGATTTTATATTTTTATATAACTCATTAAAAATATAGTCTTGAAACTACCTTATAAACTATTTATTACAAATACTTGAAATTCATCTTTAAACCCTTGATGTAATAATATTCCTAAAATGAAATAAAATATATTTTTTATATATAAATTTTACTTCTGAATGTATATATGGGTAATATTAGGCCATATAAATAATAAAAACTAACACCACAATATCTGTTATTTGGAAGAGAATATGTTTATAATACTACCTTTGGGATAAACGTATAACTTTTGGTATACATATAATGTAGATATATTTGACGCTTTAAAATATATTTAAAAAAAGTTTTATTTCATTTTAAGAACTTATATCTAAAAATAATTCTTATCAATTATATAAGTTGAATATTATAAAAAGAAATTAATTTTTGGATTCATAATGTGAAAATGGTCATACGATTAATTTTTTGGATTTTTTTAAGAAAATTGACTTTTAGATGAATAGTGAAAAAATACTGTATTTTCCAAAATGTTGACTTTTATTAGCATATAAGTGAGACTTATATTTTTATAAAACCTTTTAATTAATAAATGTTTTATTTTCTTAATAGTTTTATTCATTCAAATGATATTTTTAAAAAAAATTATAAAACCTATTTTTAACCTTATGAGACAAAAGTAATATTTTAATTCTTATAAAAAAATATTTTGGGTCTTTTCATTTAATTAAAAATTATTTTGGTAAAATTAATTATTGGATTGATTTGAAAGAAGAATAAAATTTATTTATTTTATAATAAACTAATTTATTTATTGGTAATGAAGGATATTGGTAATCTTATCCCACACATAAATTTTAAGCTTAAAATTAACTTTTTATAAGAAATGATTTTAATGCGTTATATGTGCTAATAATACTCTTATAAATTTTATTTTATAAACTTATTTTAATTTTAAATAATCATGTTAACATTAGTAAATGATTTCAATTTCAATTTTTTTTACATTAAAACTTTTTTCCAAGGTTGAAAGTGGAGTTACTGTGGTAAGGGTTTCATCTCATAAAATAACTTGAGACACATTTTCTTATATGCACCTAATTTAATTAAAATGGTGTGCAAGCTAAATATTTTATATATAATATAATTAATTATTTTTATTCATGGTATTTTAACTTTAACATCAATATTTCTCTCTTCAAAGGGATCTTATTATAATGTTTCTTAAGAGTAAGGGTTATATTTCAATCACCCTTACTTAAGGTTTTCTTTGATATTATTCCCCAATAGTCATTTCTATGGTGTGAATATTTCCACCATGAATTATAAAATCATAAATAATTATTGAAATTATAAACTTAACTTCCATTAATGGGATTCTTTTTTATGGGCTATGATTGATATCTTCCACAAAATATAAGAGGTTTTTTCATGACTTAATCTGATTTATAGAGTTATATTGTTTCTAATTGAGTTTCATTTACATTTCATATGGTATACCCAATTTATATTTTTAGATACTTGTTTTTATTCACTAGTGAGTTCAAATCCTTTTTGAGAACGAAAATTTTTTAAAAACAATTATCATCTATTTAAATGATGTTTTCCCCTCTTTATCCATAATCTCCCTTCCCACCAATGTTATAATTTCTAATTAGAAACCTGATTAAATGTTATCTAATGACAAAATAATATCTACCTTACACTATTTTCAAAATAAAGTTTTACTATATTATTTTTAATTTTTTATTTCATTAAAGGCATTTCAAAACATAAAAATGGATCTTCCAGACCACCCGTGATACTTTTTAGTTACATGTTCCCATCCATTTTCTCCATTTTGTGAAATATTATTCCTATTAATTTTTTTGGGTTTTCTATATATTTATAATAAATATATACCAATTGAAATTAAATTTTAATTTCTGGGGTTTTACAAGTTTTTAGTCCCCTTTGAAATTATCACTCTTATGTAAACCTGATTTTAGGGAACTTTCCTATTTCTTATCTCATGTAAAGAATCTTCCACATAAAATGTTTTAAACTATTTATATCTTATAAAATATTTCATTATTTTATGGATAAAAATCTTGGTAAATTTTTTTTAATAGAAAACAATGTACTCTTTCCTTCTTTAAAATGATCCTTACTTATTTTATAAAGAATTACCCAAGTGGTTATTTTTATTATTTATTCTCCTAAATCCATATCATTAATTTTATATATTTGAAATACAAGTTAAATACCTATATAAAATTTTCAAGTATGAAAGTTTAAAATTATTTAATAACTTCTTCTATTGAGAATATCTATGATTTATCATTCAGTTATTCCTTAATTTAGAATTATGAAACCCACTTCTTTGTCATGGGTTTGATCATGATTATGTTTTTATATATGGTTTATTTTCTTCATGTGGAACATATAAGAATTATTTTAATTTATATTATAGGTGAGTCCAAATTATATATCCCTCCAATTAAATGGGTAAATATTTATATCTCATGAGATATTATACAAGTTATTAGGGAGTGAACCCAATCCACCATGGTACTTGTCCGTTATGTTTATGGGAATGGGGCATGAACCCAATCAACCATGGGACTTTGACCACTTTATGATTATAGTCTTGGGAGAGGCCATTGAATTATTATTATGAGGTCATGTATCATGTTTTTTCAATATATTCCATGATTCTATGATCTTATGATTTCATTTCCTAATTTTATATTTCTATGCTTCTGATCACTCTCTTTATGATATCATGTTATGCCTCTTGAATCTCATGTTATGATTTATTGCAATATTTATTCCCTTAATAGGATTTATATATAACCCTTTTCCTTATGTATTTTCCCATGGTATCCAATATGGTTTCAAGAATATTAATGGGAGTTAGGAGCACTATGTGGATTTTTGAATAAAGATGTTTTTTATATTTAAGTTGATGTACTTATATTAATAATATTCCAAATACACTAGACCTATAGATCCTTGAAATGTATTGTTGGTAAAGTATTTTATAAATCACTAAATAAAGTATATTTAAGGGTCAAGTCACTATATAAGAATTTATTTATGATTTTAAAAACATTGATCAAATTTTATAAAATTATATAAAACAAAAAGGTGTTCCTGAACCCAATCTATGATCGTAACTCTGAAAATATCCCATCATGAAATTCCATTACAATTAAGGAACCCATTGTTATGAGATTTTATAAGCCCAATTATATCCAAACTATATAAGTTTTAGTTATATAGTTTAATGACTTTTTCAACAATACATCCTTTTGGGTGAATTTTATTTTTGATGCACCCTTTCAAAATATTTCTATATTGTTTATTGGGGTACATACATTATTAATGTACAAGACCACATAGTTAGATTAAAATATCAAAGAAAACCATCAAGTAAATCATTATATCAAATAATGAAAATATTAAGAATATATTTAATTCACACAACATGATAAAGAAATAATTTTTCAATTTTTTGAAACTTAACCAGGTTTATAAATTTTCAAGATATAACTTTGAAAAATAATTAAGTCTTGATTATTATGTGATATTTATATGATTTTAAACTCTTCAACTTCATGTAATTCATCGGAAAAATATTCTTAATATTTGATTAATACTATTTTAGAACCGTTTGATCATTTAGGAAGTTGAAACATTGAAACTCCTCTTGTATGGAAAGAGTGTCAGTTGTTGGAGGAAGAAAAGTTTGTCTTTCCTCCATCACTGGTGCCAACTATTCCATTATAACCATATCAATCATGTATAATCTAACCTTAATACCATTTTAATATTTTCTGGTGCATTTAGTAATATTCTAATGACATTACATCATACATCCTTTTATATATATATGAAATCAAGATAATTTATGATATACACAAAATTCAAATATGGTAATTTGAAGAAATATGAATTATTTTTCCAACCCATTTTATATGTGTTATTTTAGATTCACCCTCTAAAGTTCCCCAAATAACATACTTGGGATACTCATCCATCACAACATTTTTTGTTATATGAAAATAAGATATAAATATATCAGAAAAATTCCTGGTTGAAGCCTTACGTGGACAAGATAATCAAATAATAATCTTCAAGATTAATGAATGATACCCATTCCTCTTCCAAAAACATGTTTAGTACTCCTTTGAGGGTTCCGTAGTCCATCAGGTATTGTACCCACTTCATCACATGAACCCTCTTGTTGGTTTTCAATATTAACATTTCTAGTTATTGTACATATTTACATACTTCTGTGGGGATGGTGTTAAAATTAATTTCATAGGGTGAATTTAGGTTCCCAAGTTGAGGAATCTTGATACCACACTAAAGGGCCACCCACATATCCAAGGTCTCTATTATAGAATTCCCTTTTTGAAAAAATAAAATATCTTTAGGGTATATATCCTCCAAGGGGTAATTAGATAGCTTCTCATTTTTCATTTAGGAGGAACTATGATTCATGGAATTTAGATTATTCTTAACCCTCTGATGTTATATGAATACACTTATCCATAAGCCCTGAATTGATATAATTGTTTTGGACACTGGTCATGGTGGTTCCTTAGCACAGGTTTGGAAGAAATCTATGGGTTGTTCTTTGTCAAATGATTTAGGTGATTTACCAGGAATTCCTCTCTTAAAAATATTCCCAGTGTCCCTTATTACACTATTCTAGGACTATATTATTGTAATAATGGGTAAACTTGGGTCTAGTATCCCATGTGTATAAGATGATACTTAAGATTGGGAATAGGTATTTAATAGTCTAATAAGAACCACCAATTAAAGTAGTTTGATTATGAATTAAGTATCCTTTTAAGACATCATCACCTGAAGTTATCTCACCACTATGGGGTGTCACTCTTATCATACATATTTTAGTGAAATCAATTCCGTATTCTATAAAAAGAAGAAATGCCTAGAAAATCAGTAGGGTGATTAAGCCTCCTAGATTATTTTAAAAAATTTCAGTGATTCTAAGGCACAATATTGCAAAGTGATTTTGTATAAGACAATGTTCTATACACCACTACAATAATCCATTGATATGTCAACAAAAGGATTACTACTGGGACATAACTTAAAATATGAAAAAAACTCATTAACTTCAAGGACTTGTTTATCATAATAGAATGTGTCATGAAACCAAAAATGGCATGATATAATGGTCTGAATATAGAATATGGGATTTTCATACTTCTATAATGTTTGTACACATTGAAATGGGCATATATATATCCCCAGATCCCCTAGAGTGACCCAGATATTTGAAATGAATATTTCCCATTATATTTGTGTATTCAACACTGATTTATCATCAGTAAAACCAATACTGCTACCCCTATGGGGTTCCCTTACACTAGTCAGGCCAACACATAGAATGTACTAGGTTGGAACCCAGTGAGTGAATTAAAAATTGATAACATATAGAAATTGATCCACTTGGAAAGAAAATATACCAGTTGGGTCATGAGAGGGATGTTGGGGTTAACCTCGTACCCCCATATCTCATATTGGCCTCTATATAGCTCAGACTAATATGAACATAGGGATCCCTACTTTTACAATGAGGTGAAATTGGCTAGACATTTACATGAAGGCCTTTTACAACTAGAGACTAAAAATATGTTCATCCAAGCCTCAAATCCAATATCACCCTAATGAAGGGGTTTCTTCCCCATGTAATTATCACCCCCCCTTCAGTCGTGCATGGACTAGTGAGGATGTTATCCATTAACCCTCCCAGGCATAATTTGAGGGGAAATTCATTATACATAGATCCTAAAATTGAATCCTTGTAAATGTCCCAAAATATGATACTAAAATACTCATAGTCCAGTTGAAATGAATTGGTTTATAAAAACTATAGACTAAAAAAATCTGAACTAAATTTAGTAAGATTGTAAATATAGGGTTTTGAAATCCCAACCACCTCATTAATCATCACTACTTATAGTAGATATTTGAATTTAGAATAAGTTTTTTGGACCCAATAGTCCCAAATACACTCTTTTTACACACCACCCCTAGGGATAATTTCCCAACAATCTATCAAACCATTCATCTAGTATCACTAATTAATAAAATATTGAATAATTTTAGTGTGTCTCTAGATTATATGGGTTTTCTCGGTTATGAGGGGAATCCTTGGAATGGTGTATTATAAATGTCAAGGTGACTTAACGAAGATCAATATAGACACCCTTTGATGAGATAATGGTATCCCAGATGTGGTTGTATGAAGTAAATCAGGAGGTCTACTAGTTGGCATTAGCTACAGATCCCCTACATCAGTTAGCAACCCATGACCGTAAAGTAAGAGGAAATATGATGAAAAATGATCTTGGTGATACATCCACATTATTGTTTCTAGGGAGGAAATTAATGGAAGATACTAATACAAGTATCCATCCCCAACATCATAAACTATAATCTAGATTTGGTCTATAATAGAAACATCAAGGACAATGGAGGAGTTAACTCTTGCATTCTTGAAAAAGGAAAAATAATAATATCAGTTTATTAGAAAATGGGAGAATATGTTTTGAAGAAGTTAGAAATATAATTAATGAGGAAAAATATTAACAAATAACTATTTTTCTTAGGTCTAAGATAATGGAAATATCCTCCCAGGACCATGCACCAATCTTTATTTACATAAACCAACTTTGTATAACCCTAACGCCTAGATAAATTTTCTTTGGTGTGAGTGAGTGACTAGTTTGGGGTATAGTGATAAGGAAACATTTAAAAACTTTATTACCTTGAAAATATTAGAGTATATGGTCAAACAGAGAGTGTTTGAGCTTTTGGGTTTAGTTTAGTCACAAAGGTGAAGAAAAATAAAGGTTCCCCCCATATTTATAGTTGAGGCTACGGAAGAATATTGATCCAAGAACTTGTGTTATTCACCCTGATGTGGGAACATGATCCAAGAATACCGATTTGAGAAATAAAAGTGTTTTAAACATTTTATATAGGTTCTCTTCGTGCCAATATGACCCAATTTTGAGCTATTTTGGGAAATTATTGGAACTCATTTTTGACAAGAAAATGAAAAAAACATAAATATATAAGGGTTTTGGGGAGAAGGTTCATTATTCTCTCAATGTCTCAAGGATTCTCCCTATTTACTATGCCTAGATATATGCATGAATGATGTGTTTCGTGCCTAGATCCACTAGTGTGGACACTAGCATGCACCACTTTACTCTCACAACACATGAAACTGGGTCCTAATATTGGTCCAACATAAGACCCAAGTGGTTCATCATTTAAATTTTTTAGAGAATATGAATAGATGATTTAAGTACCCTTTTATTCAGACTTTAACCCCCCCTTCTGGAACCCTTTTATTCTTAAAACCTAAGGGAATTAACCAACCAATAAGGGTAGTTGTGTCACCTGAGGGTTTAAATCTTTAAAACATTTGTGTATGACCATTTTTCTCTTATTTATTTAAAACTAGGGTAAACAAACCTTATTTAGTGTAATACTATAGCACCATTCAGCTAAAGGGATACTCAAAGACCATTACTTACTAATATTATACTTCACCCAAGATCTATTCTTAGGTAACCCACTCTGCTAAACCCTCTATTACGGTGAAGTAGAACCAATTTTCTAAAACATCTAGATTATAAAATTAGATCCATTTCACCCTAGTCCCGAAATACAATGAAGAATATCCATTTCACCCTAATCCCAATATATGCTGAACAATATGAAATTTTACCTTATCCCAATGTATGATAAGAAAGATGTAATTTGACATAATCTCAAAGTATCCTGTTCACTTACCCCTAAACTAGGTTAAATTTCTATCACTTATTACTATAGTAGGTAATCATATACACCATAATTATAAGGATAAAGAATTCATTTATCTAGGTCATCTATATGGGAACCCAAGTATATGAGCCTCCTCTTAAGCCACCATATATATATTATTAGGTAATGCACACAATAATTGTCACCTTCAATCATGTATCACATTTGTAAAATTAAGCATAATAATTTTCATCCTAGATAGGTATAACCCCCTGGGATGACCTTGATTGTTTATTTGATTGATAATTATTATGCTAACCTGTGTCTTTATTACATATTAATTCATGATTTATTACATAAGATTAAAAATAATACAACCAAGATGATCAATAATTATAGTGTATTTGGGTAATTAGTTACAACACATAATAACTTAAAACTGGGGGTACATCGCCATTGTTAAAAACATTATTAAATTTCTCATAATACTCCATCGTACTTAAAATGACATTGGATAACTTGGGGAAATACATAAGAAATATGTGATATCTACATCAGAGTAAGGGAATAAGAAAATAATATCATGAATAAGGTATTAAATTTTAGTCAATAATTATATCAATGGGACATAAAAGGGGTTCGAATCCTAAATATTAACAATAAGGCATGATATAACATGATAATATAAAGGAAACATGGGAATGTGGAAACACTATTAAATAGGAAATCATAAGAATAAGTCAAGGTTACAAAAATAAAAAATAAAATAATTTTCTTAGGATAACCTTTAGTGCACCATAAATGGAATCTCATGAGACTAAAACATCACAAAATTCATTGGAGCACAATATCAGTGCACCCATAATAATTATGTCATGTTCATGCATAAGCATTCCACATAGATCATATATGTAAGATGATATTTCATCACATTTAATACTAAGATATTTTACTATGGATTAAAAAAATGTAAGTACCCAATAAAATTATTATAAGTTTATAAATATGTACACCCTTTATAGGAAACGAGTACGAGTATTCACTACACAATTGTTTGGCATGAAAAATAACAGTGGAATTTTGGTAACATAACATGGGTACATAAATGTTCATGGATTGTATTAATGACATTGAAAGGTGTCTATAATCATTTTTAAATCATAAGGTCAATATGGTGGATATTAAATAACATATCCCAACAATAGGAATTAGAGATAAAGGCATAGGATAATGAATATGCTTGAATAAAAAGGTGAATGAGGGGATCCGTTACCTTGAGAGGGTTATTCCAAAAGATTGGGAGGAGATTATTGGGATATTGGGGGAACCTTGGGAGGAATATATATATGGAAGAAAATATTAATGAAATTATCCATGTTTTTTGAGTTAAGTGGAATGGGATATTGGGTGAGATTTTATAGGAAAAGAGAGGGGAGTTCTTTAATATTTCCCAAACTTCGGTTTTAGACACTATATAATAATGTAAAAAAAACTAGAAACCTTCCCATGATTTTCCCATTGTTTCTACCAAATAGGATTGATTTTAATTATATAATAAGTAAAAGGGCTGAAATTGTTAAAATATTACCCATGGGAATGTGGAAGTGAGTTATGTTCTTAAAGAAATGATTTTTAAACATTAAGATATAATATAGGTTTTAGAGGATTCATAAAGGCTTTATAAAATCAACCAAATAAACTCATAATAACATTATTTTAAATTTTAAACATAGATTTGGTCATGTATACCCTTAATAGAATACATTAATTAACTTTTGGGTCATTATGATGTCATAATACACACTGTATATTTCTACTGTATTTAAATTTTACCTGAAAATTAAACTGTCACAGAAAATTTTGAAAAATTCACCATTGGATAATTTCTATGTTCTAATTAAAAAATAATATCTATTTTTTATTTTTTATAAATATACAAATTTTCACTTTTAAAATAGAATCAACATTTATTGAGAAAAGATAGTTTTTTTTACAATAACAGTTTTCAAACCATTATAGAAATTACATTTTACATCATAAAAATTATATTATAATTTCAATTTAATAATCCTAATTTAATAGTAATATTTAATTAACATATTACTTTTTAAAAATAACCATAAATTCATCCAAATAAATATCTTCATGGAAAATTCAAATTAATCAAAAATATAATTTTAGTTTTATCAAATCAAAATAAAAATCATTTATAAAGTAAAAATAATAAAAAGTAAATATAAAAATTATTATATTGAAAATACAATATAAATATTTATATTATTAAGCTATTAATACATATCCCTTTATTACATTGAATACCTCCCTAAGGGTAAGGTGCGTGATGGTGAGATTTTCATTGGGTGGTAAATCATACATTGTTTGGTCTGTGATCTCGATGAGCCTGAAATTCTATCATAAATGATTTATATCATGATTTAGTTGTTAGATCTTGGATTTTTATTGGTCAAGGGAAAAGATAAGTGATGTTATCTCCCTCATAATCTTTTATAAATGGGTTTATAGGGTATCATCCTACTGGTTGAGGCCATCATTTACTTTGTCGGTGTCAAGTGGATTTTTCAAAACCATTTATTTATTCTAATCATATGATCACTATTAAATAAATATATTATCAATGGTTATAATTTGTAATGGTTTTTTAAATCCTATAGGATATAATAAAACAAAATAAGTTCTTGTGTTTTCTAAAACCATAATACATAATATGGAATTTATTTCATTCACAATGTGAATTTTATTTATAAAAGTTAGAGTTGTTATAATTTTTCCCCATTCAAAAATTTCACCCTCAAAATTCACATTTCACACAATAAAATATATGAGGGTAATTATGGTACATCACCTCCTCCAGTTCCCATGCTCCTTCACCAAACTTGTGGTTTCTCTATAGCACATTGATGAGGTGTATTGTCTTATTTTGTAGAACTTTTTTTCAATGATATAAGATCTTCACCAGACCCTCCTTATGTGAAATATATCTATCTAAAGGTACCACCTATGGATTCAACATGTGTGAGGGGTCTGGTTTGTATTTACTCAAGATGGATACATGGAACACATCATGTACTTTATATATGTCAGTTGGGAATTCTAGTTGATATGCCACCACTTTTATGTGATCAAGGATTTCAAAGGGACTGATGTAACTTGGACTAAGATTTTCCTTCTTCCTAAATCTCACAACTTTAATCCATATAGATATTCAAAGGAATAACTTATCCCCAAACTCAAACTATAGGTATATTTGATGACTTTCAACATATCTCTTTTGTAGACTTTGATAATACCTAATGTGACGCTAAATTGTCTTAAACTTTTACACCATTTCCTTGACCATTTCAGGACCCATACATTTACATTCCCCAAAGAAATACCAACATGAAGGTGTTCTACACCTCTTCCTATAAAGGGATTCATAGAGATACATTTGGATACTTGAGTGGAAACTATTATTGAATTAGAACATGACCATATGAAGATATTGATCCCATTATCCTTTAATGTCAATTTAGCATTCTTTCAATATATCCTTGAGTGTCTGGAAAGTCTATTATGATTGGTCCTCAGCTTAAGGGTGATAATTCATGATGAAGTTCAAATCAAAATTTAGATAATGTTGAAGATTCTTCCAAAACATGGAGGTAAATATTTTATCTCTATCAGAAATAATCGAGAGTGGTTTTCCCAATAGGCTAACTACATCTATAATGTATATCCTTGCAAGTTGTTTGAGTGATAAGTCTTATAGAATTTCAATTAAGTGAGAATATTTTGTGTGAAGATCCACCATAAACCATGAATAATTATTTACTCTTGAAATCTTTATAATACTAGTGAAATATTATACGGTCATAATTTTCCATTTCAATGTAGGTATGGGTAATGGTTAACTCACTTCCATGGATTTTTTTCCTTTCATAAATAACTTTCTGAAATAAAGGACACATTGATGTATATTCTAAGATCTCTTTCTTCATATTGTACAACAAATAGTTCTCTTAGAGATCTCAATAAATATTTTTGATCCTTTGATGGATAGAGAAGGTCAAACTATGAGAATCATCCAACAACTCCTTTAGCTCAGAATTTGATGCCACACATAGTCGTGACCCAAATATTATAACTCCTTATTCATTAATTTTGAACTATGAGGATTTCCCTTTCCTTATAGATTCTACCTTCTTCCTAATTTCCTCATATTCTATTTGAGAATCCATTATCCTTTCTAAAATGGATGTTTGAGAAATAACTTATGAAAGGATTGATGATGTTACTTCCTTTATGATTCCCATGTCCATCATTTTCAAGTCTAAGATGATCAGATCCTTCTCAATTATCATTAATGATAAAATTTATGAATACTTTCCACTTAGAGCATTTTTAACTTTATTTTATTTCCTAGGATGGTAGTGGATTGATAATTTATAGTAATTAATTAGCTCTAACCATCTTTTTTATCACATATTCATTTCATTATTCATGAATATATACCTGAGGATTTTATGATCATTATATAATTCAAAAATACTTCCAAATATATAATAATTCCATATTTTCAATGTAAATAATACTATAACCAACTATAGATCATGAATTGGGTATTTATGTTCATGAAAATTTAATTTCCTTGAGGTATAGGATATCACATTTTCATTCTGCATTAGTACACAACCCAATCCTTTCTTCGAAGCATCACTATATACTACGAAAATTTCCACACTTTTGGGTAGCATAGGTATAGGTGAAGTGATAAGACTATTTTCAACTCCATGTATCCCTATTCACATTAACTATTCTAAACAAACTTTACTTCCTTCTGAGTTTTCTTGGTTAGTTGGTTTGAAAATCATGAAAAATTTCTCACAAATCGATGATAATACCTAGCTAATCCCAGGAAAATATGGATTTCTTTCACTGTGGTTGATCTTTTCTATAATTAAATTGATTCTATATTGTAAGGGTCTAAAAATAACCCATTTATTGTGGAAATATTCCCCCATAATGATACTTTCTTCAACCAAAAATTACATTTTATGTACTTTTCATAAAGACTCTCCTTTCATAAGGTCTTTAGCATAGTGATATGATGATCCTCATGGTCCTCCTTTATTTTTGATTATATTATAATATCATCTATAAATACAACCACAAATTTGTTGAGGTGGTCTATAAAGACTCTATTAATCATGTCCATGAATATTTATGGACCATTGGTGAGTCCAACTGGTATTACTATGAACTCATAGTGCCTGTAACTTTTACAAAAAAAAGACTTGGGGATATGATCCTTGTTCACCCTTACTTGATAATACCCCTATCTAAGATCTACATTAGACAAGTATTTGGATCCACATAGCTAATTGAAAAATTCATCAATCTATGGAATATGGTATTTTTTCTTTATCTTGAACATGTTCATCTCACGATAATCAATGAAAAGACACATTAACCCATCCTAATTCATGAAAAATAAAACTGGTGGACCCCAAGGATAAGCACTTGGGAGTATGTGCCCTTTATATAAAATCTCATGTAGTTGCTTCTTCAGCTCCTAATGTTCTGCAACAATATTTCTATATAAATTATTGAATAATGGTAATTCCCTAAGTATAAGTTGGACTGAAAACTCAAACTATATACTAGGAGGAAGGCTGAAAAATTATTTGGGAAACACATCACTCTATTCCATCATAATGGGAATGTATTAAAGGATTATATTTTTCTTAGACTCAATAATCTAAGCTAGATAATCTTTCTCAGAGGGAAATGTTATCCATGCATGAGATATTGGTGCTAAAGAAGATTCATCCACCTCTTCACACTTTTATAAAATGAGGGGACAATTTATGATTTAGATAGTGATTTACTTCTCAAATAAATTTATATTGGATCTATATAATAAAATCCAATCCATTCTTATAATTTCATAAAATTACACTAAAGGGAGTATCACAAGTTTTGATGAAAAGTTCATCCCCCAAATTTGGAATGCAAGGAGTTATATAATCAGGATTTAATAATTATCAAAATTTTCATTTTTATTGAGAATTATTCTTCCATTCTTTATGGTGGTTATTGGATAGTTCTACTAAACTTGTGTGATATGAAACAATGCAAAGAACCAGAATAAAAAATTATGTTTGATATTCTTGAATGAATAACTAGTGCACCTATCCCCACTTTGTTTTTAGGATCCACCTCAGTGTTTATGAGGGAATAAGCTCAACCTTGCTAACTTGGAGGTTCTTGGCATTGATTTTCTATGGCAATCATTAGCTTAGGGAAGTGGTTCAAACAATATCCTTGTTCCTTGCAATTGAATCATTAGATAGTAGGCTGGTGGTAGGATGGAGCATTCCTATCATCCATTAAATTGGTGGGTTTATCCGGCTAGAAATTTTTAGCTAGGTTCCCTACCTTTCAACCTCTAAATCATTTCCTCATCCACATTAGGAAATTTCTGGGGTTATTATTTTCACACTTTTGACAATTGAGATGTTGAAATTTATTACCACTATTAGATTTATCCATCACACAACTAGAATTATACTCCACCTTTTCTTCTTATTCCTATGAGACCCTTGAGATTTGAAAATATACATTTTCACTTTGAGGTCACACCAAAAAATTACATCATAACAATCAAAGTCTTAGATCACTAGGTCTTTTCATAGACTACGTTTTATCCCAAAAAAGAAGAAGTTAAATTTTTCATTTGGGGGTAATAATAAAGATGGAGGCGTATCGTGAATGTATTTTGATGTTTTCATCATATTATTGATGGATTGATCATATTATTTCTTGAGGAAAAGGAAATTACTTTCCATTTTAAGTCAGAGAGTGTAAGGAAAATATTTTTCAAAAAACAAATTTTAGAATTCATTTAACCCCATAGATTTTATCTCTTCCTTAGGCTTCGTATCCTTGATAAATTTCCACCACTAATCAGCTTCTTCCAATATATTATAAACAACTATTATAACCTTATCTTGCTCGGAACATTGAAGGACGGATACGGACTTCTCAACGGAGTTGATCCATTTTCCTATGATTAAGGTATCAGATAATCCATTGAAAGTTGCAGGCATTTGTCACATAAAGGTCTCAATTGAAACTTTTTATTTCTTAGAGGAATTTTGGCGGTCCACTTGATTTATGTTTCTATTTAGAACCTGAGTCAACTAAAATATTATTGTTACAAATTTCATGATTCTTACTCCCATCTGGTTGGGAATCCTATTGTGTCAATCATCACATAGCCCTCCACATTAGTTGTTTACTAAGTTACTCCTATTCTGAAACATTGACTAAAATAAAGGGAAATTAAGGATGAGTATTTTAAACTATTAAAAACATAAATGGAAATCCATGAACATTAAATGGGTTATTTATAAATGAAATTTATTTCCTTAACTTATGAATTTCCGGGCTTCAATCTATGTTATCTATGATATATTTCATAAAATAAAATCTTATGGGAATTTTTTTCCATTAATAATGGGTTTTAATGTGATTATGAATTTAAAATAGTATATCCCCTAGGAGTTTAAAACTAGGTGTTCAACAAGTACCTTTTTCATGCACTAGTTCCCTATTGAGGCAATCTCAATGTGGTGTTTTTGGGTTTTACCTTGAGGTACATCTATGTAAGATCCACATCCACTTGTAGTATCCATACATGGATGTATTTGATTGGAAACCACTTACTATATCATTTACCAAAATTTAGTGATGTTTTCTTATGATTATTATTATCTATAGGGGTTTCTCTTGGACTTTATAGTCCTAATCCAAAAAATAATTAAACTTTCCTTTGATACCAACTATGACAATCAATGTATTTATTACACATTAATTCATGATTTATTACATAATATTACACATAATAAAACCAGTAATATAAATAAGTCTAGTGTATTTGGGTAATTATGTACATTACATAAAAACATAAAACTAGGAGTATATCAAAATTATTAAAAACCTCCTTAACATACTCCAATACACCATCATACTTCAAACTACATGGGATAACCTAAGGAAATACATAAGAAAGGAGTTATCTATAAATCCCAGTAAAGTAATAAGAAAATAATATTATGAAGAAGGCATTAAATTTTAGATAATATGCATATCAATGGGATATATAATGGGTGAGAATCATAAACATTAACAATGAGACATGATATAACCTGATAACATAAATGCATAATTAGAATGTGGAAAAAATATTTAAAAATGACATAATAAGAATAAGTCAATGTTAACCACCAAGAAAATATAACATAATATACTTAGTATAACCTCCTTCACACCATACATGGAATCTCATGAGACTAAAACATTACCTAATTCATTAGATTGCTCTATGGGTGAGCTCATCGAAATCATATCATGCATATGCATAAATTTTCTATATAGATCATATACATAAGAACATATATCATCAAATTTAATCGCATGATAATGGAGTTTGGATTAAATACATGTAATTAGACAATAAAATAATTATAAGTGCATAAAGGTGAACACCCTTGATATGAAATGGGTACAAGTATTCACTATACAATTTTATGGCATAGAAAATCACAGTGGAATTTTAGCAGCATAATGGGGGAATATAAATGTTCATGAGAGGGATTAATGAGAGGGAAATGGGTCTATCATCATTTATTAATCATAAGGGATATAAGTGGGATATTTAAGAACATATAAAAATAGTATTAATTGAATATAAAGGGCATAAGATAATGAATATGCTTGAATAAAAAGTAGAAGGAGAGGATCCCTTACCTTGAGAGGGTGTCTCCAAAAGCTTGGGAGGAGACTCTTAATAGATTGGGGGAACCGTAAGAGTATGCTAGATATATGAGGGAAGCATAATGACATTATACAAGGTTTTTTAGTGAAGTTTAATGGGATATTGGGTGGGTTTATATATCAAAATAGATGGATTTATTTAATATTTCCCAAACATGGGTTTTGGACTTAATATAATAAACTGACCAAAACCACAAAAATCCACATGGTTTCAACCCATGGTTTCTGAAAAAAAAAGTGTAATATTGATTATTTTATAGGTTCATGGTCTGAAATTATTAAAATACTACCCTTGGTTATGTGGAAGTGAGTCATGTTCTTGAAGAAATGATTTTAAAACCTTAGAACATAATATGTGTTTTGGAGGATTCATAAAGGCTTTATAAAATTAATCAAATAACCTCATAATAAAATTATTTTAAAGGGGAAAATATATTTTTTCTTGGAAATCCTTTATAGATTTATTATGTCAATTTTGGGTCATTATTATGTCATAATACTTAACATATATTTATACATTATTTAATTTATACCAGAAAATTTGACTGTCTCAGAAAATTATGAAAAATTCACCATTTTATAATTTCAAAATGATGATTCCAAAGATAATATTTATTTTTTAAAAACAATTTAATAAATATATTAATTTTCAATTTTAAAATAGAATATACATTTATTGAGAAATGGTGGGTTTTTTTGATAATAATTATTTTCGAACTATTATAGAAATTACATTTGACATCATAAAATTTTTATTATAATGAAAATTTAATAATCACCATTTAATAATAATATTTTATTTATTTCAATAATCCATTAATTTATCAACATAAATTTATTCATTTAAATTTCATATTATTCTTAAATATAATTCATGTTTTATCAAATAAAAGTCAAAATAATATATAAAGTAACAATAATAAAAATTAAATATAACCATTATATTATTGAAAATAAAATATACATATTCATATTATCAGGTTCTTGTTACATATCCCTTTTTTACATTAGGAAATTCCCTAAGGGTAATGTGTGTAGTGATAAGATTTTCATGGGGTGACGTTTGGGTCATGACCTTGATGATCTTGAAATTATTTTGTAAATGGTTTCACTCATGCTCTAGTTGTTGGGTCTTAGCTCGGTATTGTTCACATGAAAATCCTAGCGATTCTATCTCCTTCAGAAGCTCTGATAAATGGGATTCATAGGGTATAATCCTACTGGTTGAGTCCATCACTTACTTTTTCTGTGTCAATTGGATTTTTAAAAACCCAATATTTATACTGATCATATGATCATTGTTAAATAACTTGACTACCAATGTTTATGATAATAAATAGTCTTTTAAGTCTAATAAGATATAATAAAACTAAATAAGTGCATGAGTTTTCTATAACCATAATATATAATAGGGAATTTAATTCAATCACAAAGGGAATATTATTTATAAAAGTTTGGGTGGTTAAAATTATTGTCCTTATCAAAATGATGTTGAAGTGGTATCTCCAAGACCAACATTCTCAACATGTCTCTTAATCTCAATCAATGATCCATGTGAAGTTTGGATCCCTTTCTAGGTGTAATCCCCGACCATTTTTTCATTGATTATTTCATTAATAGGAAATATTAATAAGACAAAGAAACCCACATCAGGGTAGAAAATATCCATGTGTAAGCCCTGATAATGATCTCCCAGTTTCTAGGAATCATTTAATTCCTCCTCATAGGTGTAATCTACAAACATATCCTCATTGAGGGAAACCAACCTAGTTTACTCAATAATCAATTCCCTCAATGGGCAACCCTAATGCAGTATCCTTAATACATCTTCCTTATAGGGATATATCCCTCATGAGTTCAATGATCTTCAACTATCCAAGACATCAAGAGATAGAAGGTAAGTACCCATGGTTTTTCCATTACCCTGTAAAATTTCGGATTAATCACACATTCATTTATAATCTCATCTGGATAATTCATCAGTGATCAATGTAAGTATAACCTACTGTGTAATCCCCAAATCATCCCCATAGGTACATATCCTCTAGGGGATTCCCCTAAAAGGGATAAATTCCCTATGAGGTAACATTCCTTCAATGGGACATATTATTGGAGAAGTATGTATCAATGGCCACCTAATAATAACTTCCATTCAAACATTATCAATTCCCCTTTCATGAAATGTATATCCTGGTCACATGACGTTAAACTATACCAAAAAATTCAAATCACATGATGTAAAAATGCATGTCATTGTCCTTAACAGATGATGATAAACTGTATGGTATATTCCTACCAAATGACATTAAACTATGAAATTAATCATGGGATCTGATTCCCACTTTGGGAAGATACATTGGAATCCTCCCTTAGGTTCCAACTCAACATCTCCAATCCATCATATATATTCACTAGGTCTATATTCCAGATGAACCCATATTTGTAGGGACATATTCCTCATGAAATCACCCATGTCACCTATCTTGGTAGTAACCTCGGACAACATTCCACTAAGTCCGTACTCCCAATAAACCATCCTTATGAGGCCATATTCATAACGATACCATATATTTCTCATTTGGGAATATCACTAAAATACAAACTGAATATGTATATAATGGATACACATTTATTATAAACCAAACCCATAATTATTAGTATATATTTTCATTACGGTTGACCATAAAGGGACACCCATGAGTATGTCCCATACCATACATTACTAGGATTATTTCATTGGACTGTCCATTTAGTACAACTTTAAACAACTTGGAAGTGTTCCTTTTTTCACGAACTTAAAAGGCTTGACATGACTGATCATGTAGAACTAAACTACATGTGTCATAACCCCAAATCTAGTAGTATTGATTCATTGGTTACAATATTAAATTTGAAGAAGACACAAAATATTACATTCTATGGGATCAAATAATTTATCGGTCTTGAGAGGATTGATATCTACATGATTATCAAATTACATTCAGAAATATGAAATATAACTTAAAATTCTAATGATAAATTTTTTATTTATTCTAGTATATCCTTTAAATCACTCAAAGTTCACTTCTAGGTACCCTAGGGATAAAAAAGAAAATAGTGATGTAAAATTCTAAATATGGGAAATCATACAATAAAAAATATCAAAGAAAAACCAAGGTATAAATAATATGGTAGAGAAAAATAAAAATAAAATGTTATATATAACCGTTATCAATAAATAGGAATATATACAAGGATAAAATAGGAATATTAATAATCACATGGAAATAAATAACTAGTTTCATAGTGACAAAATTCAAAAATTTGAACATCATAACAGTACCATCAAGGCCTCATGCTAAGACAACATAAATAAATAGGTAATAAATACACCAAATACCCAATCTAGCTTTTCTTTTGACACCTATCAATTCATTGAGGGGTTATCCAATTTTGGGCCCCAAAAATCACAAAATAACACTTATGAATTTTTTGTATGAAAGGAATGAGTAAGTAATACAATAAACAATCATCATACATTTTTAATAAACATTAATTTTGGTAATAATACTATACGAGATGCTAATATTCCATCCAGTCAATAAATGAAAAAACATAATCCCAATCCATCTAGAGAAAGAAGGTGTATGAGATAATTAGAGAATATCCCCAGTAAGTCATAAGAAATTTTAAAGGATGTTGGAATATATGAAAACTCTTTATAAATCCATAAAAATGTTTCTTTAAAAAAATAATAAATATATATTTCTTTCAAAAAAATTTTAAAAAATAAAAATACATAAAATAATAGAAATAGATTTTTCCTAGAAAACCCTTGGTAAATTTTAATGGAAGATTCCTAATAAATAATTTTCATGATGGAGGGAAAATGTGGTCAAGTAGTAAATGTAAAAAAATATTCCTTTTACACCATTATAAAGAATTTAAAAATTGAATCGTATAGAAAAAATTAATGAAATTTCTTTTTTTAATCGTTTTAAAAAATTAAAAATTAGTTTAAAATGACTGGAAAAAAACATTTGTGTTTTTACAGGAAATTTTTTGAAACTATTTAGTGAACATAGATATGGTTGGAAAAGATTATCACCCTAAAAGGATAGATAAGGTCATATCCTCATATAATATTTATTTTTAGTTGATTCATTAACCAAAGTGAAAGAAAATGATCATAAAAAAATGTGAAAACCAAGAATAACCAGATTATAATAAAACATATGTTGTTTAATGGAGAGATATAATAAAATTCTCCCAATGTAAATTTAAATATAAATAACATAGAATAGAAAAGTGATTATAAAATAAACCTTTACCTTGGACTTATATTTATTCAAATGCATTAAAAACTAATTTATAATAAGTTTAGATTTATTATACATATAAATTATAATAATTTTTATATTTATTATATTGTATAAAAATATCCTATAATTTTTTATCACCCATTTATTAATAATTATTTGTTAATATCAATATTTCGGTGTTAACTATTTTTTTTCATGCAAGTTTCAGTTTTACGTTCCTGTACATACACCTTGTTCATAGTTATATAATAATAATCATGTCATACATATTATATTTACTTATTATATATACTTTTTTAACCACCCATGTAAGGTGGTGATGAAAAAAAGGAACTCATCGCTTTGTGGAGAAGTTAGCGTGAACATACACAAGAGTGATGTTTTTATTTTTCAATGGATAGAAAGAACAAAAGGTGGAAAATAATATATCTTTATGGAATCATAATTATGTTATATAAATAGTAGTGTTTCATTAAATCCATCTTTATAACCATCCATGTGAGTTAGTGGTGAAAAAATAATATGTCATTTGTGAAGGTGATAGTCAACATTTATTCATAATAGTCATTTTAATTTTTCATTAGATGGAAACTAGGTAGGTGATGGTTATTCCATAAATGTAATAAAATTTTCATATAATAATGATTCATATTTTATCATTTTAATATTATTACATAATATTTAGAAGAGGTGGATGAAGAAAAAACTTGAATTAACTCAGTTAAGATGATTACGTATTCCATGGGAATCCTCCTTTGGATATCTACTTAAGCCTTATTAGGTTTCTTTTTTGATGTGAAAAGAACCTATATATTTTCAATAAGGGGTTTGGGAAGTGATTTGGGTATATAATGGTTGATATAATGTGACAAAATTTCATAGAAAAGTGAGGGGATGAGGGGATCCTTTTATAAATGGGAGGAGTGGAACCCTTGTAAATACTCATAACATTAAAATAATATAAAGTAATTTTCATGGGAAATTTGACCAAAAAAACTCAATTATCAATATAATATTAGTTAGGCTCTAGATAAATGCATAAAAATCATCATACAGATACTATTTTGAGATATCTTTGACCTTATCTCATAGTTTTAACCCTTTTTAACCCGTTTAACCCTTACCGTGATGACTTATTTTTACTATGATATCATAAATTTATAATTAAAAACGAGGTAGTCCTTGTTACATAATTTTTATTTTATAATTCCAAATAAGGAATCCATTTTAAAAGATTAAATTTTTAATGGTGGTAAAAATTTCTTTCAAATTAAATATATAAAATTCAACAAAAAATAGTTTTTATAAAAAATATATTTTTAAGCATACAAATGATTTTACACAAAATTCACGTGTAGTGTTTATTAACATGAAATTTATTTGTTTATTCATAAAAGATAGAGTTATGTAACTTCAAAACAAATCCAAAATGGAATGTATTCTTATGATTTTTTAATTAAATAAAAAATAGATCTTTTATTAGAATAAAACATCACGTAGGTTCTAAAATGTGAAACATCGGTAGATAAATTCAAAGTAATATTTTTATATGATTTCTTTTACTACTTGAAAAAATAATTTTTCTAGTAAAAAGGTTTCATAAAATTATAAGTCATCCTTATATCATGAGGAAGACTTAAAAGTGATGGAATTTATAAAAATTATATTTTCCACTATTCACATAAAAAATCAACTTATTTAAAAAATAAAAAAATTTCAAAGTAAGATGATTTAGTAATTCAAAACTCAACAATAATTTTTATTTTATCATATTAAATGTCAAATATTTATAAATTTTACATTTAAATGTAACCATGAACTATTTATATTATAATGATAAAATAGTAGGATGTGCATTGGGAAATAGTTTATGGATATATTGTTTATCTACTATTATATAATATTTATTATTAAATTCTCACTCCTTATATAATTTCATATGAGAAATTGAGATATATTTCAAGCCTTAAAAAAGCTGGTAATCCATTCACACAACTTTTTTAGGCTCCCATATTGTTTCCTCTCATTTGTGATTTCTCCAAAGAGCATTCTACAATCAAGTTTTCCAATTCCACAACACATTCTCTTTAATGTCAAGAATATAGATATGATCTTCATTTTAGGACAAGTTAGGTTCTAACATTATTTCTATATAGGTGAGTAAATGTGTTGGATCTGACATATATTTCCTCAATAGTGAAACATGGAAGACATGATATAATTTATAGAGGTTGGGTGGAATTTATAATATGTAAGGAAAAACTCAAATACACTATTTTAATTTCAAATCCCCCAATGTGTCTCGGGATTAACTTCCCTTTTTAACGAATCTTATAACTACCTTCCATGGAGACACCATTAAAAAAGTCAAGATCCTCCCCTTTAAATTTTATTCCCTTCATCCAATAATTGGTATAACTATTTAATTTTCTTTAAGATTCCTTAATATGATTTTTAATAGTCCACACTTTAAACAATTTTTATTCAATTTGTTATGGGCCTATAAGATTCCTTTCTCTAATTCCATCATGAGACATTGGAGTACAACATCTATTGTCATATAATTATTCATACCATTCCGTATGAATACATTAATGGAAGTTATTATTGTATGAAAATTACATTAGAGGTAGATAATGATAAAAAATACCTTTAAAGTCAAGTGATCAGGATCTTATCATTTCTTATAAAGTCTAAATATTCCATTCAGTTTTCCCATTAGTTTGATGATGATAGGATGTACTCAAATTTATCTCATTGTTGATAGCATTATGAATATTCCTGAAAACTTTTCTTTTGAACCAAGTGTTACGATCAAATAAAATTGATAGAGGTGCATTATGAAGTCTCAAAACCTCATTAATATAGAGTTGGGAAAGTAAATCAAGGGTTATATCTCCCTTATAGGAAATGTGAAAACTTGGTAAGGATAACAACAATGAGCCATATAACATCCTTCCTCTTAGGATTCTTCTGAATTAAAGTGAAAACATCTATTATAACATTATAAAACACCCATATTGGTATAAAAATAGGTTTTATGAATCAGTTGGGATGTTTATTAGTAGTATTTACTTGTTGGGGTACCAAGCATCTTAACACATAATTTTTCAGTTTCCCAAATTATACCATCCCACCCGAATGTTTATCTTAAATACCTATACATCATTGTACTACAAAGGTTTATGGAAAAATTTAAGCTATGTGCTTCATCTGGTAGACCAATCATCAGTTCCAATATAGATGTAACATGTAACCTCTTAAGAAACATCAAAACTCTATCATTATAGATGATTCTTGTTAATATACCATTATTAAAATCATTAATATTACTTCACAAATCTTTATCATACTTATGGTACTTCTTAATCTTTTCTACTAAATAAATTTTATAAATTTCCAGAAAATGGAATGATTTTTACCCTTTACTAACAATTACAGTATCCATTGAATATAAGAACCTTTTTAGTCCAAATCATGGTCAGAAATCCATGGTCCCTCCTACTCAATGCATCATCCACCTCATTATCCTTCCCAGGGTGGTAGTGTATCAAGAAATCATAGTCCTTGGGTAATTCCCACTATCTTAATTTCCACATGTTGAGCACTTATTGGAAGAAAATGTACTTAAAAATGTTGTGATATGTGTATATGTCTCATATTTCACCATAGTGATAGTTCCTCAATAACCTCAGTAAAAGGATTATAGAATACAACTCAAGATCGTGATTTGGGTAGTTCTGTTCATGCATCTTCAACTTACTTGATTCATATTCAACCACTCTATCATTATACACAACAACGCACCCATACCATTTCTTTAATGCACCAATATATACTAAAAATCATTATCTTATTGATGGTATAATTAATACATATTTATTAATTAATATTCTCTTTATCTATCAAAAAATTTCTTCAAATTCCCTTGAAAATGTAAATTTCACACCTTTACATGCCAAATTCATCAATAGGTTTGGAAATCTAGAAATGTTTTGAAAAAACTATCAATTGTAACCCACTAAAAAAAGAAAAATGCATATCTCAATTAAATTATTTTTTTGGGATATTATTTAATGACCCTTTTCTTTTAAGGATCAACAAATATCCAGTCCTTGAAGATATTATGGCCCTAAAAAGATACCTCTTGGAGCCAAAATTTACACTTAATAAATTTTCAATATAAATAATTTTCTGTAAGAGTTTCTAGAATATTTCATAATTGATTCTAATGATCCTCATATATTTTAGAGTATATCAAGATATAATTAATATATGAAACAATTAAATAATCATGATATTACATTATTATTATATTCATTAGATCCATAATCACAAATGGTTTTTTATGAGCTCAAAATATATTACTATAAACTCATAATGCCATACCTTGTATGAAATAATTTCTTCAGTATATCTTCCTTCTTAACTCTTAAATTATGATGAACAGAACATAGATCAATCTTAGAAAAGTGTTTAGGTCCTTGAATTTTATATAATAAGTCATCAATGAATGGAAAACGATATATATTATTTGTAGTAATGGAATTTATTTCTCTTATATTTATTCAAAACCTCATAGATCAATCCTTATTTTTCAAAATAGGACAACGGCTTCCCAAAGTGATATACTAGGGAAAATAAATCCATTATCACAAAACTCCTATAATTGTTTCCCAAACTCTACCGATTTCACTAGTTCTATTTTTTATGGATTATTATATATAGGTTTTTCATTGGGGTGGCTTTCAATAGAAAAACCAACATGATGCTATGGTGGATGTACATGTAATTCTTCTATAAATATATCAATTTATTCTTGAATAATAGGTATATATACTATTCAAGGGATGATTATCCCTTACATATATTTCTTTTTGTCTTACTTTTATTCCAATAATTTCATTTAGCTTATCTATTGAAGGAGGATCACGAAAAGATTCAGATAATGAAGTCTCTCCCTAAAAAAGGGATTCTATTCTCCTTTAAAAACAATAATCTTATTCTCTTTGTAATTAATTATTGCATTATAATTTGAAATCCAATCCATACCAAGGATTACTTCAGAGTAAATAATATGTATGGACCTAAATTCTGTGACTAGGGAATATATATATATATATATATTAATAGATATTTCTCGATGTATCCATGACATAATAATATTCTCACTTGGTTTTTTTATTGAAAATTCATTACATAAAGTGTTAATGGACGATTTAATGTTCTCATCAAATATAAAATATGAAAAAGGGGTCATAAATAAGTAATCAAATAAAGAATTAGAAAAATTTGAGTTTTTGATCAAAGTATCTATTACCACATCATTTGGGACTTCAACCTCATATGTAGTAATCATATAATTTTATATTTTATCCCTTAGATTCTTATAAGTTAAATTCCATTTATACAAAGAGAATTCAATCTAGTTGTACACCATATCCTTGTAGTTGATTCATCAGACATTTACAACTTATTTCTTGCCTTTGAATTCATGAGCCTAATGTCCTTTCCCTTAAAAAATAAAGAAAACTCCTATTCCTTTCAAGAATGTTCCATGGTGTTTCTTTCCACAACTATTACATGTTATAAATTTCACCCTTCCTTGTTTCCATTTTTTTAATTTTTTTTATAAAAATCACTCAACTGCCCTCTTCTTTTCTTAATTTACCTATAAAACATAAGAATTAAAGAAAATTTTCTCTTTCCCGATGACACATGATACTATATTCTTATATGATATTTTTTTGAGATACTAATTCCATTTAAAGGGTAGGATTTATCATCTCAAATATATAGTAAATATTACCTCTTAGATTACTTATATAAGCTGTATTGTGATTTTTTAACCTTGTAAATTAAGCTTCATATTCAACAATATTTTCATCTTCTTTTCCTCATATTGTGGAATTAAATTTCAAAATATTCTTTTTTCTCACAAAGAAAGTATTTCTTGAATAATATCTACTTAAAAATATTCTATTTAATACTATATATCTCCTCTAACTCTTTATTATTTTGAATCAATGAAAAAAATTTATCAGCATCTCTGTTTAGATGATAAAATATCATGATAAATTTCTCTATTTCACTAATTCTTAAAGAGAGAACTATATTCTCCATGGACTTGATCCATTTCTCAACTACTAATAGATTACTAATCCTATTTAATTATAGATATTTTTGTCACATGAAATGGTCAAAAAATATTACACCATGTTGGGGATCAACAAGATTCTCTATACATGTAAGGTTATTGGTTATATCCTTATTAAACTCCCCCAATATATTTATAATCTACTCATCTACTATAATAGTCTCATTGAATTCATTGACTTTTTCAAGGGGAAATCCTTATATAGGTTACAGGTGTTGACACAGTTCCCATTCCTTCTGCAAGGTTCCATCTCTAAATAATGGGATCCAATGTATTATTTCATAATGTAATAAATATTAAATAATAGAATTTAATTCCTATAAAAGTAAAATATCCAAGAATATTTTTTAGAATATCCTAAGGGATTATCTTAATATTATTTCTATGTTTTAAATTGTTCTTATAGATCCAGTTCACAGGGGTTATACTAAACTTTCTCTGATACCAACTGCAACAATGTTGAATCTAGTAGCCTAAATCTGTTGTTTACTATATTTCATCGGCACAAGATACAATATATCCCATCTCATGGGATTGAATAGTATAGTAGTCATGTGATACTAAATACATACATGATTTTACCACTACATTAAAAAATATGAAATATGTCTTCAAATTCTAGTGATAACATTATTATTTCATTCATTATATCCCTGAAATCATTCAAATATCACTTTTAGGTACCCTGGGTATAAGAAAAATAATGAAAGGGTTATCCTAGATTCCCAGTAAGAGAAAGTGTACAAAACAAGATACCAAAGAATAACCATGGAATGAATAATATAAAAGCGATAGAAAAAAAATCAAATTTTACATATAAACTCTATCATTTAAGTTTAATATAACCATGGATGGAATATGAACATAAATAATAACATGTACAATAATAACTAGTTTCATAGTGATATAATTAATAATATTGGACATCATAATCTTACCGTCAAGGCCTCATACCAAGGAATTGTACATAAATAAATAAGGTATACACTAAAGACCTCAAATAGATTGTTTCATGGGAAATAAAAATACATCAAGGACCTATCTAATTTTGGCCCCCACCCATTACTAAATAATTTCAATGCATTCATCTGATGTAAGGAATAATTAACAAATAGAATACACAATCAACATACCCAAGTAATAAAAAATTGTATTTTAAAACTAGTATAAGATATGCCAATATTTTCCCTAATAAATAAATTTAAAAACATACTCATAATCCATATAGATAAATAAGGTTGATGACATCATTAGATCATATCCTCAGTGAAGCATAATAAACCTTAATGGATGCTGAAATAGATGATATATGTATATATATATAATGACATTAGAAAGTTTCATTGAAAGTAAAAAATAATATCACTTTCTATTAGAAACTATTTAAAAACTAAAAGTTTAGAAAATAATGGAAATGAGATTATATTTGAAATACCATGGGAGTTTTTAGATGAATCTTCATAATGAATAATAATCGTGTGGGTGGGAAAAATGATTAAGCGGTAAAGGTAAAAAAATATGTTTAAACCTTTAACTATTGTGATTATTGAATCTTGAAATATATTACAAAATCTTTATCCTATTTTATAAATTTACAATGATTTATGGATTTTAAACAATTTTATTTATTTTCCAATGATACATCATTCAATGATATGACTACAATGATCTTTAAGAGTGAGTTATTTCCCAATAATCATGTTTTCATTATTTTTTTTCTATAAATATACTTTCTAAAGGAAACCAATCATTTGGTTGATCAAATGATGCTTCAAATTACTCATAAAATTTTAGTGTATGTGAGGTCAGATCATCCCATGATGGGTCTTATTTCATAGTCCTAGGCTCTCCTATAAATTTAAGATATATTCATGAAATCCTTTTTAGCAATAATAGAAATAACCTTATCATTATAGAAATTTATTTACATCATGAAATTGTTTAAACATTTTTATGTATCAAATGTTTTCTAAATAAATGTATGATAGGTTCTACACCTTTAACCTCATTGGTTATGTTTTTGAATAAATTAATATAAATAGGCACTCTAGAATTCATCACTGTTAAGGTAGGTAGTATGTGTTGGGGATTTGGGATCACACACATGAGAAGGGATATCTACGTATCCTAAAAATGGAATAAAAACCCATGTAGTTGAATTTCACATAATGGGGCATGTCATAACTTTTAGGGTCATGTGATGAGGATCGTTGTTGGGAATTTTATGGTCATGAATCCTCAACCAAATAATGAACCCTTTAAGGTCATGCACTGGAGACTGATGATATTCCTTTTAAGCCTGTGTAACCAGGACCATGGAATCTATTCATTTAAGGTCATATGATTTGGACCTATTCTGAGTATTTTAAAGTTTCTCAGAATGTTTTATAAGGTTAACATAACCATGAAATGTTTGGTATCGACCTTATACTTGAGAGAACCTTTTCAGTTTGACCGGAATGATGGATTAAGTGAATATAGGTTGGGGATTAAAAAAATTTGGAGGCCTATTTTATGTTTCTAGATCATTGATTAGATTGTAGAGACTTATTAAATATCTGACATTGTTCCTAGTATACATGATGAAATTTCATAATAGTAAATTAACTTTAGCCAATAGGGTTGGGGAAAGATGAAATTTACGGATCTACTATGGACGTGAGTCCATGATTGAGTGTATTCTAAGGATCATACCTAATAGATAAGACAATAAATTGATATGAATTATTTTATTTCATATTCTAATTATCAAAGGAATAAATATGATAAGAATATAAAATTCTTGTTTGTGTATCTCCAGTATTTAATTCAAGAGTCTATGGATGAGACCCTACTAGATCGGTCTCAGTAGCGGGTGGGTTTTTTCTATAGAGTTTAGGAAAGGTATTTTGGGAAATTTAATTTTCCCAAGTAGAAGACCTAGGTGAATAGGGATACCAAGTAAAAATCATACTGACTTGGAGTATCCTTTGTAGAATATATAACTTTGGTTTCTTGGTTTTTGAGCTTTGAAACATGATCATGACCCAATTTAGTGTACCTAAGTGATGGGGCACCTAGTTTGGTGAATATGGTGAATGGGTGCCTATTTGGGTGAGCTGGGATCATGGAATCTTAGTGAGCTAATCTGGGCTTGGTTCCATTAGTGAAGACCTGAGTACTATATTTAAAACATCTAGGGGGATTAGAGTGATTAAATATAGTATACATAAGTGAATTGGTATCCAGTTTTAGTGTTTAAGAACTGGGTATGATTCCACTAAAGGACAAATAGATAGTAAGAGGTTGTACACTATTTCCTTGGGAGTAAGACTTGAGAAAGATCATTCAACATGGAATTTTGGATGAACCCATTGTATTTATATCTAAAATTATATTAATCATTGAAGGAGATTAATACGATTAAATCCCATCATTTTACCTAGGTTTTGATCCAAAAAACATCTTTAGTGATTTTTGAAAGGAATGAGGATGAAAAAAGTCACTCAATGCACTATGATTTTTATAGGATTTAACCTTCTACCATGGGATATGATGGGGGGGGAATTATATAGTATAAGGATATTTGAGATCCTATATAATAGCTAGAAACCATTTCTGGCACCATGTTCTTTTAAACAGTGCATGATACATAACATCTGAGCAAGTTGAGAGATTTGAATTAGGTTTGAGACTGGGTGTTAGTGAACTGGGTGTTTCAAACATCATCTAGAGGCCCATTAGTCAGGGTACATAAAATAGGGTATGAGGCTGATCTCCTTAATCGGGTATGTTCCCAGAATTCTCTTGGGAACATATATGGATTTGGGGAGAACTCCTTTATTAAAAACCCAACTTCAAATGGGTGTGATGAGACCAAACTCCCATCATCTCAACCAATGCAAGTTCTTAATAATCATGGGTCAAAATCCCTAACGAGCACCAGCATTTGGAAAGAAGGTCCCTATGGATATAGAACCATTATGTGTTTCCAGTTCCATGAAAAAAAACTATTGGAAACTATTAGGAAATAATTATTTCCCCAACAAAGTCACATTTCCTTCAGAAACAAAAATTGGTGAACTCAATGTGAATTCTTAACCAAGATGATAATTTCACCCACCTATTAGGTCCCATCCATTCTCAAAGGAAATGTGGTCCGGATAGATAAATTAATCATGAATGTGTCCATCCAAACATATTTTTCTTTTCCAGAGTTCATTGTTTTTATTTTTTATATATAAAGTCAATTCATTATAAGAACTACCTTCAATCCAATGTGTTCCTTTAAGTTTACACCCATGAACACCCTGAATACTGCTCAGGCTATATCCTCATCTTATCGATGGATCCTATCACCAACTCAGCATCTTCAACACTGGGTATCTAATGCACTGGTTTGAGAGTACCATCATCACGATACCATCCCAACCTTAGAGGCCACCTGACAGGCCCTCCAACTCAACCAACACCACCAAAATTCTGGCCAGTGATGACCGGTGGTCCTGAAGAAGATGGTGTCAAACACCGTCATCAACCATTTTGGGAGATTAATAACACAACAACTAGTCCCTTCCATATTTATATGAGGTGGATAAAGATACCAATTATAGCCTTATACCGAAGACACAAGGTTCCTTCTCAAGGGATCCTGCCAACTATCACCATCATGAACACCGTACAGTAGTAAACCCTCAACATGATGAGGGTGTCACCTTCAGCTACCCATCCTAGGTCCCTCAGACTCAGTCACACAAGACGACCTATCAGGATAACAACTAAGTAATAAGAAGAAGGTTCATACCTTTTACCCCTCCAAAAAAATCCTACCAACCTAGTTTGGTGGAAAACAACCAGCGGGCACAAACACCCATTCAACTTCATTCAGCCTGACAACAAACCCACCTGATGACATTCAATGAATCCTGCCAAACAAAAATAGCAGAACTCATAAGTAAGAACATACACCTCCCTACACCCACCAAGACTACTAGGAAGCTTATCTCATATCACTCAAAGAATTCCATCAAACCATGTTTGGTGGAAAATAGTGAGCATGAACACACACATGCCAATATTTATCAATCTTACCAATAGCCTCATTTGGGAGCACCCAGAGAAGTGAGTCGTAATGTTTCAATGTAAAGAAGAGGGAAGAATCTACTCTCTACCCATGTGTACTATTAGTATCCACTAACAAGAAATGTAGGATATAAGTAGGGACATAAACTTACTCTAGATACAGAATGGACATATATTCCCATTCCAGTCTCTAAAGTAACCAAGAAAATCTAGACAATGGTGAAAGGTAAAACACAGATCTGTTCCTATATCCTAGAAACTTTCCAGAATATCATAACAGCGGTGAAAACAATACCTTAGGTACATGAACATAAATCTATCCCCATGCCTAGGGTGGTTCATCATCATGTAACCCTAGAGAAAATATACACCTCTTCTCCCATCCAAGAGGGTCATGGGAAAAACTCCCCATATCACATGGACAACCAGATTGGGAATATACAACCGCTCCAACTGGAGATAATTGACCTATCCTAATGGACACTCCAAGGAAAGAACATAGACCTACCCATTAAAACAACTTATCCTAGAAAGTGGCTCCAACTGCTTATAAAAAGGTATGCAAGAAGAAGACTCATTAAACATAGTTAGATAATCAAGAGCCAATCTTCAATCTAGCTCCACTTAATGCTATTATTTTTTAAGCCCTCAGAATTGTTTTTGTTGAAACTCTAGATCCTACCCTCTTGTTACCAAATTATGGGAGTAGTAGAAATAACTCTGAGGGTCCTTATCAGACACTTCCTCATAAAGGCTTGATTCATGATAATTTGGTCAATATTGAGAGACTATCTCCTAATTAGAGTCACAACAACCCTCTATGTAGAAAAAAGAATGGGGATAAAGAGGGTATTACCCTTACTGTAATACACCATAATGATATTTCCCCCGATGGTTATCATTGAAAAAGTTCTATCTTCATTAGTGATTTTATTTTCCAAGAAAATTCTTCAATGGGAAATACAGTGATGAGAAATCCATCCTATCTTGAGGAACTTACAAATACAAGGACACTCATATCTAATTTCTTGTCATTGGTATGTGAAATCCTTTCTTAGATGGAAGATATCCTAAGGTGATGGCCATTCTCTAAGCATCCTTTGGGTCATTCTCTTTCTAACATAGTAGAGGAAACCCCAACTGATCCCATTGCCTATAGTAATACAATCACGAAGCATCCACTATAGAAGGACCAATTTGAGAAACCTCATGTGAAAGACGAAGAAGTTCTACTAAACATGAGAAAAAAAAACGGAAAAGACAACATACCGGTAATGTTTGGGCCTTTAGACACCTCTCAATATAGCATTCAAGAGGTTTTGATGGAAGATTGTATGAATGACATCCACCTCAACATATGTAAAACTCTTCGTCACCTAAAGGGAATGATATTACCCTATGAAGAGTATCAAACACACTTCAAGGTAATAGAAGGGATAAAACACCAAATTGACTTGATATCTCTCTTATCTTACCAATATCCAATGATTGAGAAATGGAAGGAAGCCCTTCAATGTGAATGCCTCAACGCATTAATGAGGTTGAAAAGTTGATTACAGATACCCCATCTGGTGTTTGCATCTGAGGAAGGGGTGTACATGGAGTATCTCATTTCCTTACACTCCCATGACAGGAAAGACCATTAAAATGGGTATCATGAAATGTTATTTACTCAGGCTAGCTACAAAAATGGATTCTGTTCAAGATCGAAGACATACTCAATAAGGAAAATCCTCGACTGACTCTCATCAAAGTTAGACGTAAAGAGAAAAATCTGTTTAGATACTTTTGCAGTAGATATATGAGAATATCAACCAGGAATCTTGTTTAGAAGATGTAAACTGTTAGATTGTGTAGATGTATAAAATATAACAATAGTCATTTGAAATGTGTGATTTAAGAAAGTGTCGTATAATGCACCCATCCCATCTTCAGACCAAAATCCGTAAAATCTTAAGAGTAGCTACGGTAATATCAACCACAATAGTTCAAGAGCAGCCCCATCCCTTTGGGATGGGGTATTTTTTTAACCCAACCCTCAAATCACGTAAAAATGGACTAAATGGTTGTGAAGAAAAAATATGAGCACCCCCATCCCTCGTGGCTGGGGGAATTTTGACCCCAATAATCACCTCCTCGACAGAAATCAGTTTTCTCCCGATTAGGGAAGAATATACAAAATGAATCCTCTCAGTTTATTCCATCTTGCGATTCATTAACATCACTTGGAACATGTACAACTAAATTTTCAGTGTATTCCATTTTGGTTACTATTCATCAAACAATTCATAGAGAGTCAAAAAATAGGAAGGAAATTATCATGGACGATGTAAAAGAATGTGATCTCGCATAAATTCCAACAGAATTCCAATAATTCACTAAACATATGTGGATGTAATCAATTCCATTGTTGAAGACCCTATAGAACATAATACCTATTTAGAGGATTTTGAGGAACAAGTTCCTATTCATGAGGAAGTCCACACCGAAGTGAATACAAAAAAGTATACATACCCGAAACCAGAGCATCACCCAAAATTTAGATATCCCCTCAAATAATCCACCTCTACTTCCTCAAAGGAAACCTAATAAGGGAAAAGGTAAGGGTTATACCATGTCTCACCATCCCCCCTAAGAACTCCTATCCATTTTGCTAAAGGAAAGAGTTTATCAAGAATAGGAGGAAATGAGGGATTTGAGAAGACTCAATATAGAGTTACTCTGAGGAAATCTTCCTGCCTGATATACTCCGCAAGCAAACCCTCAAATCACACTTCCATTTTTTACACGTCATCAAAGAGGGTATTTCATAAAAAATAAAGAAGATAGGGAACACCTGCTCAACGTTGGACATCAACCACCAATATATTTGAATCCTATGATAGCAGATCAAGAATTCCCTCCATTGGTTACTCAACCAGAACATGGATAGAAACATCCTTACATGCCTTCCCCTATTGGTTACCCATGATAGATACCATTGGTGCTGCCACCAGTGGTCTTGCCAGTTGTCTCACCTGTTCATGCTCGAACCGTCACACCTATTTAGGTCCTATGTCAGCCAAATATTCCATGAATTATTATGAACACCATTGATTCATTAACGACTCTATTGGAAGCTATAGAAGGACAACGTGCACCAGTACAGCCAGAAAATAATGTTTATCCTAAATGGGTGGATCCTACCCCTCCTCCTCCAAATATTGGGAATCCTATATTTTCAATTTTCAATAGATCAGGATATCTAGAGTAAAACTTGAAACATGTCAACTGTCACTATAATCCCATGACGAGGAACCTTGAATAGAAGGAAGTAGTGAAACTCAGATAATTTGTGAAATCATTATAGGGGATAGCCTTTGTAAGGTATATGAGTTTGAAATCTCGATCGATCATTGTATGGGAAGATCTCCATCACAAGTTCCTCTTCTAGTTCAGCTCAATGAGGTAAGAGACAATGGTATTTGATCTCACTAATTGAAAGAAAAAAAGATAATTAAAGAGTAATAGAATTCATTTCTCAGTGGAAATTATTGACTTACTCCTTGAATTTATTTCTACCTCAAGAATAGTGTTTACCTATCCACACTGTATGTATCCATAATGAGTTCCACAAACCATTGATCTCTTTGAAATACAAAGGAGGGTTTCAGGATCTAGCCACAATTGATTAATTGTTGGAAAACTCAATCACAAAGACCAAATCTATGTCACAGGTAATACCATTAGATTAGGGAAGGAGAACAAGAAAGGAATAGGTTTCTATAGTTACATCTAATTAGTCCCCTATTCCTACTCCTACCTCAAATCCTACACCGCACCATATGGATCCACCACCTGAGAATCAACAACAATGACCACCTCACCAAGAAAATCAAAGATATCAGAGGTGGAGATAATTTTAGGAGTTAAAAAATATGGTCTATTACTTTAAGAATGACCATGTACCTAACTACTTTATCCCAAACTCAGTCCAGTTGCCAAAGCCCAAGAAGCCCAATAAAGAGGGTGATGAGGATCTCCCAAACTATTTCCCCTTCCACCAAATGTTGGGAAATTACTTCCAGAAGTGTTTTGTTCTCAAGGACCTCCAACAAAATATGGTAGATTCTGGGAAAGTGAAATTGAAAAATTCACCATCCTAGGTGACAAACATTTCTGTTACCAATCCAAAGGAAGAAGGAGAGTGGAAAGAAGTTAAAATAAAGAATTCATAGAAGTTCAGTGATTGGATGTTCAGAAAAACAGCCAAATAAACTCATGCAATTATACTAACATAGTTAAAACAACCATTTATGATTCCTTATACTTCCACTATAGCAAATCCAGCTTCATCAAAATCCCCATCCTTTGATGGACAATCCTCAAATAAATGACATGGAAATAAGGATAAGGAACAAATAAAAGAAGATGATCTTGTGTTATGGACTAAGTTGTCCTTGACCATAGAGAATTTCATTATGAACATCTCAAAAACATGGGAATCACCCTGCAAAATGGTACATCATGAGTCAACCAACATGAAGAGTCTTCACTAGATGAGGAGTAGATCCCTAGTTCTATTAATGTTATTCACTTAATGTATCTAAACACAAATGATTATTTTGATTATGAACCAGATTTCTCAGAACTTGATTGGTGAACTGGGTGAAGGATTAATTAGGGTAGATTATATAATGGAAGATGTGGTGATTCTAGGAGTAATTACTTCAACCAAACCCCCACTCGAATTGTCTACATGGATGAAACCCACATGAATTATCTCTAATGAGATCAATAGGAATAAGGGAGTTCTTTCTCCACACATGAATGATTCTACCCTAACATGGTTATATTGGAAGACTAGTTAGAGGTTACACCACCACCTCCTCAGAAGATAAGCACTCCTAACCATCCTAATCCACCAAGGAATGGAACAATTCTAGATCCTATCCCAAAGAACTACCCATTCACATCAAGAACATCATATCCCAAGGAACCTGCAAAAGAGTATATCCATGTGGGTAAATGAAGACATCTGGATCAAAAGCATGAAGTCTTCAAGAAACTAGATAAAGTACCGACTAATTTATCAATCCAAGATGCTTTGAGTCTATAGAAAGACCTCCAAGAAGCACTCATTAAGAAATTTTAAAGCCCTTAGAAATTTGAATTTGAGGTTATTGCAGCTGAATTATATCGTGTGGAGAATGATCCTGTAAATTTTCATGTTGTCATTTCCTTCACCATCCAAGATGAGGACGCTTTCATTCAAGTAAATGTTATAGCCTTGTATAAATCTGTCAGGATAAATGAAATTGATATCCGATGAGACTTCATTGAAAATAGATAAGGAGTCAACCTTATCCCAGCCTAGAAACATCGTCAACTAGGTCTCAATGAATCTCACTTATCTCCCTCCACTATGATGTTACAAGATTATGATAAGAATGTGCAAGAACATATCAGCAATATCACACACAGAACTCAATTTAGAGATCTTGTGTCAGACTTAGGGTTCATGGTAGTCCGACTTGACATAACTTTCAATGTTCTATTGGGAATACCTTGGATACATAAGCATGAAACCATTCCTTCATTATACCACACATGTCTCAAATAATCTATAAATAGTCAAATTAGGACATTGTATAGTGACAATGCCCCATTAAAATCCTATTAAAACCAATACATTAATGTTGGGTTCTATCACAATTAATGGAAGCAATCAATGGATAGTGATTCCACTTGAATCAATGCCCCAAATGGCTTGGTGATGATCCCAACTAACCCTTTCATGAAGCTCAGTGAAAATTACGTTCTTCATATTAATAAAATTGAAAGGGTGGACCAGAAGTCACATTTTCATTCAAAAAAATTTGTAATGTAAATCAATATATTTGAGCTTGATGGAACAAAATAAGTTATCAACACTATGAGTTATAATGAAAGTTGAATGAAAATTTATTCATTTTGTCCCCTGAACCTCAACAAAGACCAATTTTTCCATCCAAACAGAAATAACCCATCATGACTACAAGATAAGGTGAAGAGACTCATTATTAGTCCCTTTTTCCCTATTAGGACTCTAAGAAGGATTCATTCCAATAAGGGATCCTAAAGGGATTTCCTCATCCTCAAGATGCCTAATAGAGACTCCCTTATTCCCTCAGAGGAACTTGTTTTATCATCTCCTAGCCATGAAGAATAACAAAAAATAGAGCATGAGGAAGAGGAAGATAAAGATGAAGATGAAGAAGAAGAGGAAGAGGAATAGAAAGAAAAATAAGATATATGGGACACCCCTCTAATATTTGAGGAAGGTATATCCACCACAATGTATGAACTCATAGAAATAAATCTTGGTAAAAAAGAAGATCCACACCCCACTATAATTAGTGTGGAATTGACTCCCAAGGATTAGGAGGAATACACCTCATTCTTAAAGAAGAATATAGATGAATTTTCTTGGAATTACACTGAGATTCCATCCCTTTAACTCGATATGGCCACCCATCATTTGGGTTTTTTAGAAGATCATTGGGGATACATGTAAGAAACCTGGAGGACACACCCGACTCATGCCTCCAAGATGGTGGTCAAATTGAAAAAATTCATCAAGTAAGATATAAATTGAGAGGTAAAATACTCAAAATGGCTTTCCAACATTGTCTTTGTAAAAAATTAAAATTAGAGTTTTCATTGATTTTAGAGATCTCAACCGTCATTTTCTCAAGGAGGGTTTCTTGGTTCCAATCACAAAACTCATAATTGATGCAACAGATGGATATCAAGACCTCTCCTTCAGGGATGGATATTTTGGGTATAATCAAATCCAGATAGCCCCGGAATATGAATAAGACACAACCTTCAGAGAACCTAAAGGCATATTCTGTTATTGGGTAATACCCTTGTTTTAAATAATTATAGTGCCACATATCAACATGCTATGCATAACATCTTTAAATCCTTCTTGGGAATGTTTTTCAAGTGCTATGTTGATGATCAAATAGAAAAATACCAAAAATGCATTGATCACTTGGATGACCTAGAAACCATCTTCATAAAGCTTCAACAACATAATATGAAGATGAACCCCCTGAAATGTGCTTTTGGAGTAACCTCAGGAAAATTTATCGGCTTCTTTGTATTCCATTATGGCATCCAAATTCATCCTGGTAAGACTAATGATATGATTGGAATCTCACCTCCTCAAAACTTGAAATAATTGAGAGGAATTTAAGGACACTTGGATTACATTCGGTGCCTCATATCCAACAACATAGTCAAGTGTTTACCCTACACTAAATTGATGAATAAGGGGGTTACTTTTAGGTGGACCAATGGATGTCAAGAAGAATTTGATTCCCTCAAGAAATACCTCTTGAGTCCACCGGTACTGATTCCACCCATTGAATGAAATCTGATCATTATTTATGTGATAGGATTAGAGAAATCACTAGGTGCCTTACTTACAAAAAATAATGGTGATGGGAATGAAAAAAAATCTTTTCCATCTCAGTAAAACAATTCTAGATGAAAAGAGTCAATATTCAGATCTTGAGAAAAGATTCCTAGAATTAATCTTTGTAGTTCAGAAGATGAGGCACTACCTGTAGCACTATGAGATCCATGTGGTCTCTTGTAATAACCCACTCAAATTTATCCTTAGTCTTCCTATGATGATAGGATGTCAGGAATGATGCGAAGTTATAATATAATAGTTTGATATACAATTTTTGACTAAAAAAGTAGTGAAAGTCAAGCCTTAGCAGACTTCCTTGTTGAGAACCCAACTGCTGAAGATACGTCATTGAATACCTAACTACTAGAAAAAGAAACCTTCTATATTTAGGATATCTCCCAAACATGGGATATGTAATTTGATGGTGCTTCCATAAGTCCAACGTAGGAGATAATGGAATACCCTAATCTTAAAAAAGTCGGGTTACAAATTGTTCTTATCTCCCTAGAGAAGGAAATGTTTCAATATTCATTCCTATTATCAGAAGGTGGTATCAATAATGAGGCAGAATATTAGGCTCTCATTGCAGGCCTAGAATTGAAACTCCAAGTACTAGTGAACCACCTAAAGGTGAAGGGTGATTCATAATTTATAATCAAGAAGATCAATGTGGATTATTTTATCCAAAAGAGGATCTATTTCCCATGAATAATTATGTTTTAGGGTTAATGGATGAATTTATCTTAGATTCAGTATTGACTCACATCCCACGATCACAAAATTCTCAGGTAGATATGTTGGAAATTGCAGCTATAGATTTGGAAGGTCCAAATCGGAATGAAATAGTCATCAACATTGCCCATCGTCGAATGGTTTCAAATTTTGTTTAGATCAGAGTAGAAGCGATCAATGAAATCATTACCATCCCTAAACTATATATCTCTACCATGGGATGGATGAAACCCATCACGGGGTATGTACAAGATAGAGTACCTCTACAAGATAGAGTTAGAAGAGAGAAGATCTGATGGTGAGTGGCTAATTTCACTCTTTGTGATGGAAAAAATCACTAGAAAGTCCTCTACAAGCTAGGATTTGGTTTTTTATTCTTAGATGTGTTGATGGAGAATAGACTATGGCTATTATAGAAGAAGTACATGTAGGGGAATGTGGTGTCCACCAATTAGGTTATAGGATTTATAACCAAATATGAAGGCTTGGAAACTTTTGGCATTCGATGATGATTGATTACATAGAATTAACTTAGATGTTTCATCCCTTACAAGTTCATGCCAATTTTATCCATGAACCCCTAGAGTTTCTATATACAACTAAATACTTTTGTCCATTTTCCATATGGGGAATAGATGTTGTTGGACTATATCCTCCAGTTACTACTAAGTAGTTCAATTATATCCTTACTGCTACCAATTTCTTCTCCAAATGGGATGAGCCAATACCCGTCGAAGAATTTGGATCCAAATGCATTGGTATTTTTTTAAAAGTTAACATATTTACTAGATATTATGTCCCTCAAAACAGTTTGATGGTCAATGGAACCAATTTCTATTCTTCTAAGGTGGAGAAGATATACCAAGAATACAATATCAAATCCAATCATTCACCCCACTATAATGCAGTGGCCAATGGATAGATAGAATCTTTTAACAAGAAACTATAAAATATAATCCAGAATATGGTGGGAAAATATAAGAAATATTGGCTTGACAAGATTTTTCATGCCTTATGGGATTATCAAACTACAAACCATACTGCTATGTAAGAAACCCTATACTCAATGGTGTATGAAACAGAAGTGGTATTTACTATTAAGGTTCAGTTTCCATCACTCCATATTTCCATTTATGACTAGATATCTACAAAATATAAATCCAAGAAATGACTGGATGAGTTGGAGAAACTGGAAGAAAAGAGATTGAACACCTTGCATCACTTTAAGATGTATCAGAATCGGATATCATGAGCCTTTAACAAGAAGGTTCATTTTCATTCATTCCTCTATGTAGAATTGGTATTAGTCCTTAGGTTTCAGATGATACCAGGAAAGAAGGCTCCAAAGCTTGAGCCAAAGTGTGAGGAACCTTACTATATACATAAGGTCCACTATAATGGAGCTTATTCTTTAATCTAAATGGATGGATGACTCACTACAACTCCAACCAATGCAAGTTTCCTGAATAAGTACATTGTGTAATCACAAAGATTTTGTATTAGCTACTGGATGTTAAACTACATAACACTATCTGTGTCCATGTTTCATGATGTAAAACTATGTGGAATCATCATCCTTATTATGCAACGATAAACTACATGACATGTGGTCTAAGATACAAGATGTTAAACTACATAGAACCAATTTTCCTTACCACATGAAATTAAACTGTATGGTCAAATTCTCCATTATTTTAGGTTTATAAATCCCCAAGATACCATGAGTGTAAACCCTTATGTACCCTCAAAAGATGAGTAGGTTTCCTATTCTAACCGAACTCATCTCTTCAACACTCCCTAGTGGAACATGATCCCCATTTTTCACTGTGTTTGTATTAGAACTGAATGCGGAATAATTGTCAAGAACTACGTGTGGCTTGATTCTTTCCCAGTAAGATATGTAGTGAAACATGGGTCTTATCCCTTGGTTCAACCACAATGTTTATTTCATGTCAGGTGACCTCATGTCCTCACTGCATGATGATAAACTATACAGTTAACCAAGAACTACATGTGTCTTGATTATCATTTCAACGAGAAATGCTGTGATGACTGGATATCAAATCCTAGGTCTTGACCAAACCATAAAGAAATAATTTCCCTTTTCCTTATGTATGAACCAAATATATACTGGGAATTTCTCTAGAACATATGTATTGAGTCTCATACCATTTTGTGTCTTGATCCCAACCATTATTTTGGAAAATATCTGAAAAAATATCAAAATCCCCCTTCCTCACATCAAACCATAGTTGGTGTAGGGAACCTTATTAAGAAATACATGTGGCTTGATTCTTTACCTAGGAAGATATTTAGTGACACCCAGATCTCCTATTTCGGGTCTAGCTACAAAATAAAAAAAAAAGAAGTCCCTTCACCCACTATGTGCATGAGTCGGATCTATATAGGGAAAACTTTCAAGAACTACGTGTGGCTTGATTATCATCCTATTGAGATACATAGTGACACTCAGATATCTAATCCTTGGTCTAGACATGATTAAATCATAAAGCCCCTTTACTTCTTATGCCTAAATCAGATCTATGCAGGGAGCCTATCAAGGATAACATGAGGCTTGATTCACACCCCAATGAGATATGTTGTGATTCCCAAAAAAACATCCATAGGCCCAACCACAATATTTCCATTAATTAATTTTATTTCACCTTTTTCCTTACCCCATGACATTAAACAGCATGGAATTCCAAGAACTATATGCGGATTGATTCTAATTCTATTGAGATATGTATTGAAACTTAGGTCATATCACCTAGTCCAGCCACAATTTAAAACCCCCCACTCCCTGTGTATGGATCATACCTGCACAAGGAACTTCTTCAAGAACTATGTATGGCATGATTATCACCCATATGAGATATGTAGTGATGCCCAAACCCTTAATTTTGTGTATAGTCACAACATGATGTAAATAATGCCTATTTTCTCCCATGTATGAGTCGGATCTATGTGAGGAGATTAAATATGAGTTCTCATCTTATGCGTGAACCCATATTTAAAGAAACCCCCATCATCCTCCATTTGTGAATTAAATACCCTAATCTCCCATGCACTAGTAAGATCTACATGGGGAGATCTGATAGGAGTTCCCACTTTACGCATGAACTCGTATTTATTAGAACTATGTATGGCTTAATTCTTACTCTAACAAGATACGTATTGACGATTGTGATCTACAACCTAGACTAACCACAATATTCCTTTTCATATCGGAATCACCCATATCTATTCTGTAAGATGTTAAACTGCAAAACCAATGTCCTCACCACATGACTTCAAACTACACTGTTTTAAAGTCCCAGTTTTGGAAGCCGCCCAGAGGCGCTCTATACCCGGTTGGTCACATGGCCTCAAGCGCATTTCCCTGAATGCCTATCAGTGAGGGACTTGATTGTGATAGTGGGGAAACCATTCCCTCATAGGTAGAGTACACATCAGAAGTAAAAAACATACAATAGCAGAAGAAGTAATATCCAACAAAAGTAAATAGTGGAAAACTAAACAATAAACAACTAGAGCACACACATATATATGAAATGATGCATGATATATATGTCTAGGAAAGAATCCAAACAAGTCACAATGATGAATAAAATACTAATCCAAAGTACAAAAGAAAGGTAAACAGATAAGAAACTCCTCAGCATCGCAAGCCTCATCTTGGTCTCATGCTCTCCTGCTCCAATGCAAGTCAAGTACCTGAATTAGAAGGGCGCTTTCCATTGTCTATACTTGCAACAATATAATCTGTTTGGGCCCAAAAGCATGACCCAAACAGGGTGTGAGACTAAATCCTAGTAGGAAACCACCTGAATATCTATGCCTAACAGTCAGTGAGTATATGGAAGGTAATAATACAGTAAGCAGTAACAATGAATAGTAAATAGGATGATACACACAGTAAACAACCCACAGATCAACAAGAAGTATTGAAGCAAATAGTTAACCACAAATAGGAATCCCTCTAGGAAGTTCTCACAGCTATCCCCTCTGGTCCTATCCAAGAAGTACCAACAACCCTTTGGGTAGTACACTCATCCTAACCCCTCTAGTTTGGTCATATAAAATTATAAGACTCTCTGAGGAAGCACGCTCAGTCAATTCCCCTTATAGTCTAAGGTAGTTAGGGACTCTCTGGGGAAGATCACGTGGTCTAGTTCCCTTATAGCCCCAAGGTATAGAGACTCTTTGAGGAATCTCACTTGGTCAATTCCTCTTATAGCCTCAGGTGTATCACGAACTCTCAGAGGAAGCTCACTCGGTCAATTTCTCTTATAGCCTGGAGTGGTTTAAGGAAATTCAAACAAAACAAAGACTCTCTAAGGAATCTCACTCGGTCCATCCTCCTATATTCTATAAATCTCAAGACTCTTTGAGGAAGCTCACTCGGTCCATCCCCTTATAGTCTATAACACCAGGTTCTCACGACCCCGTGTCGGTCAGTGCATAATAATGATATAAGGCCAAAGTAAACCTACATAGCTACTTGGCTAACCAGTCTATATCATAACAAGCATGTGAGGAAACATCACTCCATCCTATGGTCAAAAGGCATGGAAAACAGGTATAACAGCCAAAGGCTGAGCAAGACCAAAAGGTAGTAATCTAGAAAGGCATGGGAAGAACATACAAGCATAGAAATTATCCTCATACATAACCAAATTACCTCTACACAAGCATACAAGAAAGACATGAAAACAATAGGGGAAAAACAATAAACACACAATACCCCGTTCAAGGGTATTGGTGGAATTTGCACATAAAACTCAAAGAATTTGAACGAAATGGAACAAAAAACCTACCTTTATGCCAGGAGATTGATATACTTGAACCAAGAGGCTTGAATCTCCTTAGAACATCACATATCTATGAAAATGAAAAAAAACTTTCAACCCATGATAACTTTCAAAAGAGGAGGAACTGGAAAACAATACTCTAGAAGAAGGAAGAGCTTACCTCTGTGGTTCCAATGCAATTGACGGTAGTCAATTCGGAGAACCAACGGAGGATCAGGGGCTCGGAGGAGTTTCACGACCGTACAGGATGCTCTCGGTCAAAGAAACTGGAGAAGAAGATAGTTCTGGGGTTAAGACGCGACCCTTGCCTGTTTAATGAAAAAAAGAAAGTACACGGTGTGTAATTTTGGATTACATGACATGTACTAGGATTTTCCGTACTCTACTTTCAACGGACTCTACATCACCCCTACATGGCTATGTGTATGGCGCGGACATGGCCAGCACACGACCTTGCTCAGTAAGGGAGTACACAGTGTGTACTCATAAAGTACAAGACATGTACTTCAAAAATTTCTAGAAACTCATCTTTTCTCAAAAACTCCAGAAAAAAAGAAAAACATAGCTAGAAAGAAGGTTCGGGTTCTTACAGACTTCCCCCCTTAAAGAAATTCGTCCTCGAATTTCCCTAGCGAGACATGGAAGAAGAAACCCCGAATAGCTCCAGCCACTACGATCGTACATAGGCCTCCCTCTCCCAAGTATTGTCCTGTACTCGCCCGTGCTGCCATATCACCCATACCAGAGGAACAGACCAGCCACAGATAACCTTCATACTACGATCAATAATCCAGATAGGATGCTCCTTAAATGATGCATCCACATCGAGCTCAACCTCCTTAGGTTGAAAGACATGAGACGGGTATGAAAAGTAACATCGGAGCTGAGAAACGTGGAAGAAGTCGTGCATAGACCGATACCTGTAAGGTAACTGCAACCGATAGGCACCCGGTCCAACTCTCTCCAACACCTAAAATGGACCGACATACCATGGTGAAATCATACCCTGTCTCCGAATTCTCATGTGTCCCAACCTCGGTGCGACATGCAGGAAAACCTGATCCCCGACCTCGAACTCCAGAGCTCGTCTCTACTGATCAGCATAAGACTTTTGTCGAGACTGTGTTGTAGACATCCTCTTCTGAATCAAATCTATCTTCTCTGAGGTCTCCTGAACAAGACGAGGTCCCAGAAAATCTACCTCTCCCGCCTCCAGCCAACATAAAGGTGATCGGATTGGCCTACCATACAAAGCCTCATAGGTTCCATCAGAATAGTCGCCTGAAAACTGTTTTTATAGGTGATATCCACAAGAGGTATATGCTTCTACCAAGAACCTCCAAAGTCTAGAATGCAAGGTCGGAGCATATCCTCAAGCACCTGAATTGTATGATCAGACTAGCCATCTATCTGGGGATGGTATGTTGTACTTAGAAGTACCTCTGTACCCAAATCCTTCTGAATCCCCTGCCAGAACCGAGAAGTAAAACACACATCTCTGTCTGAAACAATGGAGTGTGGAAATCCATGCAGACATACAATCTCTCGGATGTACAACCGTCCCATATCATCAATGCTGAAGGTCTCCTTGATCGGAAAGAAATGAGAAACCTTCATAAGCCTGTCGATGACAACCCAAAAATCATCATTCCCATGAGGAGACCTCTAAAAACCGGTTACAAAGTCCATCACGACATCATTCCACTTCCACTTTGTAATGGGTAACTGTTGCAAAAGACCTACTGGTCACTGATTCTTCGCTTTCACTTGTTGACAAGTGGAACACCTCATTAAGAAACTAGCTACATCCCTCTTCATACCTGGGCACCAATACTGGCAGTATAGATCACGATACATCTTGGTGGAGCCAGGATGAACTGCCCAAACTGAGGAATGAAAATCCCACATTAGATCCTTGCGTATGTCTGTTGGCACCCAAATGTGTCCCTGGAAACGCAAGATTTTATCCTCGCCCACTGTCCATCCAGGAAGAGGGTCCTCTCCTGACACACTCTCCTACAGGACTAGGCCTTCTGAGTCTGATAGCATCCTCATTCATACCTGATTAAGAAGAGTAGAGGTAACAGCTACAGAAGATAGAAAGGTATGCCCCTCTCTATCGTGAACCTCCAAATGTATCTCAGAGAACAGAGCCATAAGATGCCACCCACTATTGGCCTCCTGAACTGCTTGTATCTGAGTTCTCATGCTCAACGCATCAGCCACTGCATTGACTTTCCCAGGTGTATAGGCAAGCTCAAAGTTAAAGGACTGAAGATACTCGACCCACCTGCACTGTCTCAAATTCAGATCATGCTGAGTGACGATGTACTTGAGACTCTTGTGGTTGGTAAACACCACAATGTGCTCTCCCAGAAGATAATGTCTCCAACAACGTAAGGCATGAACAACTGCTGCCAACTCCAGATCATGCGTCGGGTAGTTTCTCTCATGTGGCCTCAACTGCTGAGACCCGTACGCAATGACTCCATCTCCCTGTATCAGCACAAATCCCAACCCGATACCTGAAGCATTGTAGTAGACCATTTAGCTCTTTCCCAGATTTAGTAAGACTAGTATCAGTGCTGATGTCAACCTCCCTTTCAGCTTCTGAAAGGATGACTCACAGGAATCTGACCATAAGAACTTTTCCCCTTTCTTGGTCAGACCTGTCAGTGGTGCTGCTAGGTGTGAAAATTCTTGTATGAAGCATCTGTAGTATCAAGCCAGCCCTAAAAAACTCTGTACCTCAAAGATGTTTTTCAGTTTCTCCAAGTAAACTACTGCTCTCACTTTATCTGGGCCTACTAATACTCCTGTCTATGAGATAACATGACCCAAGAAGTGAATCTGGTCCATCTAAAAGTTAAAATTTTAGAGCATAGCATTTAACTGATGCTCTCCCAGTGTACTCAAAACAATCTCAAGATGGGTAGCATGGTCATTTTGAGTGTGAGAGTACACCAAGATGTCGTCCATGAAAACCACCACGAAGGAATCCAAGCATGGATGGAACACTCAGTTCATCAGTTCGATGAAATCTGCAGGCGAGTTCATGAGACCGAATGGCATAACCATATACTCCTATAGACCATACCTTCTCCAAAAAGTTGTAAGAGGTATATCAGATGGTCTAACATGCAACTGATGATAACCGGATCTAAAGTCAATCTTCGAGAACACTCAGGCTCCTCGAAACTGATCAAAGAGATCATCGATCCTCGGCAAGGGATATCGGTTCTTGACCGTCAACTGGTTCAGCTTCCGATAATCCACACAAAGCCTGAGGGTGTTGTCTGCCTTCTTCACAAACTGGACTGACAAAACCCAAGGAGAAGTACTGGGTCAGATGAAACCCTTCCCATGCAACTCCTCCAACTGCTTCTTGAGATCCTGCAACTCAGGTGTATCTATCCTATAAGTAGGAATGTACACCGGTACCTCTCCTAGAACGAGCTCAATCGAGAAGTCTACCTCACTCTCTAGAGGAAAACCTGAAAAGTCCTCTAGAAAGACATCTCTGAAACGATCCACCACTGGAGGAAATTTTAACTGCAAAGTCCCTTGGTCATCCAGATATAGACTGACAATCTGAGATGTAACTCCTCCTAGCCCATGATGCTCGAGTCCTGCTCGACTCACCTGGACATATCACTCGCCTCTATGATGAAAGGATCCACCCTATGGTGATATGAAACTCACCCTACAATGATAGCAATCGACGACTTCAGGGAAGGGTACTAACCAGTCCATTCCGAGAATGACATCATAGCTCGTTATCTCTAGGACATAGATGTCCCGTACGAAGTGACACACCGAAACCTCAAGAGGGCACTCTCTGCACTAACATACGATAACCTCTCTATCCCCCAATGGTGTGTCTAGAGTAAAAGTATCTACATAAGAAAAGATACAGAGACCAAGGCTCTCCACAAAAGCAACAGAGATAAAACTATGCGTAGCACCAGTATTGAAAAGAGTTGAAGATAAAACTAAGGCTACTAAGATCGTACCTCAAACTGTAGAAGGGTCGGGATCCAACTCCCGATGGGTCTGCTCCACTGCAAAGGTCTGGCCTATACCACGACCATGTGACCCTGGCTGACCACTCTGAGCTGATCCACTCTGCTATCACTAGTAACCTGGTGACTGACCACCACGGCCACGACCTCTACCTCGGCCCGAACGGCCAGAAGAACTTCAATTCCCAAAATGGTGAGATAATGGTGATGCATCCCCTATACGCGGGGTCATATGAGAACCCCTACCACCAGATGTATGTGAGAATATTTGACAAAAATTCTGAAGATGGCCCATCTTTCCGCAGGATCAGCACTCCATCAGGATTCTCTGCCACTGAGGCCTAGTATGCCCCCTCCCACCACACTGGTAGTATACTAACTTGTTACCCAAAGATACATTCTATCTACTCTGATCTCCTCGAGTAGACTCCCTGTGGTGCTTCCTACTATCAGTAGGAGGAACACTAAATCTGGAGGTCAAACTGCCCTGGCTCACTGCTCCAGAATCCCTCATATTGCACTCAGTGATCAACGCCTGGTTGACGATAGAGGATATCGAAGTCAACTTGAAGGTGTTCATCTGTGAGCAGATTTCGTGTGTCAGAACATCCTCAAACTTCCATGTAAGGAACAACTCATCACCTGCTAGAATCAGTGTAAAACACTACAGCTCAGCAAAATGAGATGAGTACTCCATAACCGAAAGAGTACCTTGCTCCAGACTCATAAACTCGCGGGCTCGATCAGCCCTCAAGGTCTCCGGGTAGAAGTAATCATAGAAGATGCGTCGAAACTCATCCCAAGTCATACTCTTCTGGCGTCCTAACTGTGATATCACCTCACACCACCTCTTCGCAGAGTCTTAGAGCATATAGGTGGTGAGCTTCACCCTCTTCTCTGGAGGTATCTTCAAGTGCTCGAAAATTGTCAGCATGGTCTATAGCCATGACTCTGTAGCCTGAGGTCCTCCATCCCCTGAGAAAGTAGAAGGATGATGCTGCTGGGAAACCTACATCAACGCTGCCATCGATGGGGCAGGAGGCGGTGCTCCCTGGATGGTCTGCATCATCCTTAGAAATTCTTACCTAAACTGTGCATCAGTGCCTGCAACTGGTATAACTGTTGGTGCCAAGGATAGCTCAACATGAGGATCTATAGGAGGCCCATGATTGGCTATATCTAGTGTCTAATCACTATCTGGCAGCTGACGTACAATCGGAGGACGTCTCAGTGGCATAAATCTGAAAGTTCAAATGCACACCTTAGATCAGGATCATCAAAGACTAAGAACATAAGAGTACAAGATGGGAATATGAGAAAAAACATTCAAGTTTTACAAAACAGGACTACACAACGTATATAAAAACTACACGGCCTATTCTTTTAAGCCATTCACAAGGGCGTGTACTTCTGCCACAACTAGTCATGTAACACCCCACCAAAACAGTGTGTTGTCCCCACACATGGCGTGTACTTGAACTCTATTGCCCTACCCAAGTCTCCTTACACGGCTAACCCACATGGTCCTCTTAATCCTAGACTACACGGCGTGTTCACTAAGGACATGATGTGTACTAGATAAGGTTTCAATGACCCATGTTGTTAGTTAGACGGCTGGCTACACGGCTCACTCTATGCGGCGTGTTCCCTGAGAACACGGCGTGTACTTGAAAGTTTTTCCTGATACGTGTTGTACGTGACACAGACGGGTACTTAGGTTACACATCAGGATGTGTGAAAATAGGACACAGTGTGTAAAGTCAAAGTTTCATCCATCCGTGTCATTAGTCACACAGGTAGACACACGATCACTACAAAACGGAGTGTACGTACTGTACACGGCGGGTTCCTAAAGATTTTTCACAACCCTGTGTTTCTTCCCACACAATCTGTGACATGGTTTAAAAACTACATGGCGTGTATTAATAAAGTACACACCATGTATTCTGGGTTTTTTCGGGAATTAGCTCAGAAACTTCTTTGAAGCCCAGAAAACACAAAAAATAAGAGTTATGGTGCCAAATTCCAATCTATGAGGGACCATACTCCCCGCGAATCAAAGATTGGCATCTTATATAGGTTATAAAAAGGCAACCAGGAAATGATCCACCAAATTCTGGTCCATTAAGGCCCATAACACCTCAAGAACCAAATTTTGGCATCCATCTAAGCAAAGTACTATACAAACAAATTCTCTATCAAACATTAGAGATTCTATCAAAGCATCTATCACAACAGCATGCACAACCTACACAACGTCTATCACAACAACATGCAATCACTAATGCATCCTAGATGGCATGGTAAGAGTGCATGGAAAGTGATTTCAAGCAAGTCCCTATATGATGCATGAGATGGAATACCCTCATCTCATCGGGTTGTGACGGAAATAGAACCACAATAACAACAACGATAACGATACAAAGCATGTGAATCAACCAACGGTGAAATCAAATCAACTGTAAAAGTGAAAACCAATAAAACTTCAATAAATGAGGTAGTATGGATTTTCCCTGTACACGAGTTAGCTACCCCCGAGCACAAATTATTACCAAGAACCTATTCCATCCTATCCATGGATATATGATCCAAACAGTAAGTCAAGAGAAAATAATTCCTCTGATACCACTTTGTAACGTCCCGGTTCCAAAAGCCTCCCAGAGGCACTCCGTACCCGGTTTGTCACGTGGACTCAAGCGCATTTACCCAAATGACAGAGGCTATTGACTAGTAGTGAGGGCCTTGGGTGTGAGAGTGGGGAAACTATACCCTCATTGGTAGAGTACACAGTGGAAGTAAACCACATACAATAACGAAAGCTGTAATATCAAACCACAATAAACAACATAAAACTTAACAATAAACAACTAGAGCACACACATATATATGAAATGATTCTTGATACATATGTCTAGGAAAGAATCCAAACAAGTCACAATGCTGAATAAAATACTAAGCCAAAGTAAAAAAAGAAAGGTAAACCGATAAGTAACTCCTCAGTATCTCAAGCCTCAGCTTAGTCCCATGCTCTCCTGCTCTAATGCAAGTTGTCACGACCCGTTCTCAGGGCCCGTACCGTGACTACCCCAAGCCTACCTTCCATAGGCCAGGGGCTGGCGACTAGCACCAAAGGCGAAAAATCCCAATAAAAGGGAAGGCATTTCCTTTATATAAGAAAACAAACAAAACATAGTATGTAAGCTGAAGTAAACACTAAGTAAACAGAGTACAAAAGTAAGTTCTGGAAAGTAAATGAGCTAGTATAAAAACCCAACTGAAAGTGTAGTACAACTGAGAAAAGTAAAGTACAACAGTTGAAAAGTGAACCAGTATCCACCGAGACGTCCTCCGGAAACGCCACCTGAAGGGTGTGCACTGATTGTCTCCTCAACTCCTCGAATCCGTCCATCCGCTCCGTGTACATCCCACCTGATAGTCCACCTCCAGATACAATCCTGCTCCTCAAGCCTTAACCACGATTAGAACTGCCCGTCGTCTATAACCAACACCATGTAGTGCGGGCATAGCCCGTGCAGGGGTGAGTATACGATACTCAGTAGGGACCCTGAGACCCCGAAGGTCTCCCAGAATCCACGAAGGATAAACCAAAAAGGAAAGATACAAAAACAAAGTATCAACCAAATTGACTTAGGTATATACCCATACATATACCTAAGTCATCAATTCCAGTTCGAATCCAACACAAGAGCCCAAGTACAACCCAGTCCACACAGGAAAGAACAACCCAGTCCACACATGAAAGTAAGTCAATCACATCGATGATATTGATTGAAAGTCAAGACTTAGCTCACACAAGTATACTACTCACGAAGAGGGGTGGAAATGATAGATGCATCCTTTGAATCATCTTCCCTGCCAAACCCACATAGGATCCAAGTACAGAAGTCATCGTTGCCGAACCCACATAGGATCATAGTACAGTAACCATCGCTGCCGAACCCACATAGGATCCAAGTACAGTCGTCATCACTGCCGAACCCACAGAGGATTCAAGTACAGTCGTCATCACTGCTGAACCCACAGAGGATCCAAGTATAGTCGTCCTCGCTGCCGAACCCACGTAGGATCCAAGTACAGTTGTCATCGTCATCGCAGTCGCAGTCAGCTCCAAGGTTCCCGCACACAGCACGCTCGATTCCAGGAGGGTCCGCTCCACGAGCAAAGAGGGCCGATACATCAATTGTCACAAATTCCAGAGTTGATGTATCCCAAAGATCCGTCTCGTCAATAGGAACTCAACACGAATGACGGCACGTCAATCGGACGCCCGGTCTGAGAGTTATAGGCTTTTCCGTCCCAAGGGCCCGGTTGGTTTTAAGCTAAAACCAACCTGACCATACTCCAGCTGCATCCAAATCATGAGTAGAGTAATCCAAAATAACCGTCTCACCAAGAGGAATTCAACGTATTTGACTGCACATCATTCGGACGTTTGGTCCTTAAGTTATAAGCGTTTCTCCTCTAAGGGCCCGGTTGGTTTCGGGTTCGAACCAACCCGGCAGTACCCAAACATCACCGAAATCTCGAGTGTAATATACCAAAATGACTGTCTCGTTCCAAGGAATCCTACTCAACTAATGGTGCATCGATCGGAGGTCTGTATCTCAATATATGACTGTTTAACAATTAATGGTCCGAAAATAGGGGGTCTGGGTCCGATCCGACCCGGCCCAACACCACTTGGGTCGGCCCGAACCGGGATGACCCGAATCGGGTCTAGATCCAGCTCGATTGGGCATGGGTCGGCCTGGCTGGCACAACCCAACCCGGCTGGGGGTGGCCGGCCCGACCCGTGCGGCCTACGACCCGGCTCGGAAGCCGGTCGCGGCTCGGCTACTGGCCGAGCGGGACGCAAAGGGGCGCAACCCCTTTATTTTAGAAACGAGAAACCTAGTGGGGTTCACCCTAAAAGCTAGTTAGGGGGGTTAAACCCCCCCCCCTCGGTTTTGAGTAACGGCCGGACTTTATGGTCAGCCGGTTGTGAGCCGCCGCGGGACCTAGAAGGGGTCCCGCCTCCTGGAGACGCCAGCGTCCGGCTTGGCTGGCAACCCCTGCTAGTCCGCCGCGGCCTTAGGCCACGACTTGTCTCACCGGTGTGGCATGACGGTGCCGCGCACCACCGCCACGGCCCGCTCCATCCGCGGTCCTCTACCATTCACCGCACGATGCAATGACACCATGCGCCTCCACCTCTAACATCATCGAAGATCAACAAAGAAGAGGGGAGGAGAATCTGCCGTGTTTGTGCGCTCCGATCTCCTCCTGTTACGATGATATCATGCGGCCAATCCTTAAGCAACGAAGAATGATAATTAAAACTTGAACAAAAATAACCCCTACCTCGTGACGTGATCTATGGAGAGGTGGCATCGTTCGTTGACGTCGGAAGGTGACGTCGCTTGTTCGATCGTCGAAAGAGGAGGTCCCTTGGTGGTGCAACAATGGTGGAAGAGGAAGAAGAGGAAGGGAGGAGGAGAATATAGGGTTTCTCCAGCGGATGCCCCCTCATCTAATAAGCTCCTCCATTATTTAATTAAGGGGGATGTTTCATTAAATTAATGTGGGTGGTGGTTCCCCACATTAATTCAAACAAATTTGAATTCCACCAAGGAAGAATAAAAATAGAATAAATTTTATTTTTATTTCACGAAGTCCGGAAAACTAACTTCCACACTGCCCTGACTGAGTTTGAGGTGAAGGCCCCCTTAAGCAATCGCCGACGCTGCGAGTTCAATTGTGCCCTCGGAATCCAATTCCGAGCACCGGTTCAAAAGTTTCCAAAACCCGTTTGTTCGTTCACTGAACGTACCTGATCTAAACTTCAGAAATTGATTTCGGGCACACCGTGCCTCAGAATCAAGTGCCGTCAGAAATTGCGTACTTGAAAAATCCCAAAGAATTTAAGAAAATAATTTCCTTGAAATTTCTGGGTTTTTACATTACTCCCACCTCAGGGGTTTACATCCCCGTAAAGTTACAACAAAAAACTAGGGAAACAAATGAGGGTACTGTGCATGCATCTGAGCCTCCCGCTCCCATGTGCTCTCCTGGAGGTTCCCGTGCTGCCAATGAATGCGCACTAGAGGAATCAACCGTCCATGTAGGACTCGCTCCTATCGATCCTCGATCTCCACCAGGACCTCCGCAAATGTCACCCCATCATCGATGTCCAACCACCCATGATCAATGATATGCGTTGGGTCATGCACGTATCTTCTAAGATGAGATACGTGGAAGACATTGTGCACCTGATGCAACTGAGGTGGAAGAGTCAGGCGGTAAGCCAACTCGCCTACCCTGCTGAGGACATGGAATGGTCCGATGAAGTGTGGAGATAACTTGCCGCCCTAGCCAAATCTCCGTAATCCACGTTGAGGTGAGACCCTTAAGAAAATGTGGTCTCCATCCTCAAACTCCAATGGTCTCCGCCTCCTATCAGCATAGGTATTCTGTCGGCTCTGTGCAGTCCTCATCTGCTCCTGGATGATCTGAACCTTTTCTGTTATAGCCTAGACCATCTCCTGTCCTACAAGTGCTGATTCCCTAGGGTCTGTCCAGCACAGAGGTGATCTACAAGGTCGGCCGTACAATGCCTCGTATGGTGCCATCCTGATGGTGGAGTGGTAGCTATTATTGTACGCAAACTCCACCAAAGGTAGGTGATCCTACCAGCTATGACCAAAGTCAAGAACACATGCATAGAGCATGTCCTCGAGTGTCTAAATGGTCCTCTCTGTCTGGCCATCCATCTAAGGATGGAAGGCACTGCTTAGGCGTAGCTGCATCCCAAATACCTCCTACAACCCCTTCCAAAGCCGAGAAGTAAGGTGAGCGTCTAGATCAGAGACGATAGAAAATGGAACACCATGAATCCATATGATATCTTGAATGTAGAGGTGTCCCAAGCTCTACACTAAGACCTGATATCTAATCGGTAGGAAGTGGGCTGAATTGGTGAGTCGGTCGCCGATGACCCAGATGGAGTCGTGTACTCTGGATGTATGTGGAAGTCCCATCCCGAAATCTATATATATCCCGTCCAACTTCCACTCAGGGACCTCTAAGGGATCCACCACGCCTGCCGGTACCTGGTGCTCCGCCTTCACCTGCTGGCATGTGAGGAATCGTGAAACGAACTCTACCACAACCTTCTTCATACCCAGACACCAGTGCTGTCTTCTGAGATCCTGGTACATCTTTGCTACTCTTGGATATACCACCAAAGGGGAAGTGTGAAACTCCCTTATCACCTCCTCCTATAATGCAATTGTCACCATGGTGTGTCCCTTGAAGAGGATGATGTGCTCTCCTCCTACAGAAAATCCATCAGGTGTCTGTCCTGTGGATATCTGTGCATGTCGCATCTCACAGTCAACATCCCCACACTGAGCCTCTCTGACCGGCTGAAGTAGTGGAGGAGTGACTGTGAGTGACTGTAGAAAGGCAGCTCCATATCTATCCATGAAGGATATCTGCAATGTGGCTAGCTGCTCTGTCGCCTCTCTAAGTAGCTGAATACTCGATCTCCTGCTGAGAGCATCAGCTACTACGTTCCCCTTCCTAGGAGTATAGACTATCTCAAAGTCATAGTACTGGAGGAACTCAAGCCATCTCCACTGTCTCCGGTTCAGGTCCTTCTGTGAGAAGATGTACCTGAGACTCTGGTGGTCAGAATAGACTGTAAAGCGCTCACCCATAAGATAGTGCTGCCACATATTCAAGGTGAAGACTACTGCTGCTAACTCTAGGTCATGGGTAGAATAGTTCTGCTCATGTTGCCTCAACTTTTTTGAACCATAAGCGATCACCGCCCGCTCCTGCATCAGGACACACCAGAGTCTGGTCCCTGATGCATCGTAGTAAACTATGTACCCTACGCCTTCCTCCAGCAGCCTCAAGATGGGTGCAATGGTCAATATCCGTCTCAGATCCTGGAAGCTCTGCTGACATCTATCTAACCACATGAAGGGTTTCCCCTTCTTCGTCAAAGATGAAAGTGGTGCTACAATTCTGGAGAAGTCTGGCACAAATCACCGATAGTACCCAGCCATACCTAAGAAACTCCGCACCTCCGACATGCTCCAGGGTGGCTCCCAAGCTAGTACTGGCTCGATCTTCGCAGGATCCACCGTAACTCCCACCTCAGAGATGACGTGCCCCAAGAAGTGAACCTCTCAAATCCATAACTGGCACTTTGAGAGCTTACCATAAAGCTGGTGCTCTCGGAGTGTATCCAGTACGACCCGCAAGTGGTAGGCGTGCTCCTCCTCAGTGGTTGAGTAAATCAGTATGTCGTCGATGAAGACTATGACAAATCGATCAAGGTAATGCTGGAAGATCCTGTTCATGAGACTCATGAACACTTCTGGAGCGTTGGTTATGCCGAAAGGCATAACCAAGAACTCATAGCGGCCATACAGACACCTGAAGGTCGTCTTTTGCACATCCTCATCTCGAACTCTGAGCTGATGATAGCCTGAACTGAGGTCTATCTTCAAGAACCATCGTGCCCCCTTGAGCTGATAAAAGAGGTCGTCAATCCTCAGGAGTGGATACTTGTTCTTTACAGTCACCTGATTCAGGCGAGGATAGTCGAAACATATTCGTAAGCTCCCATGTGCCTTCTTGGCGAATAAAATCGGAGAAGCCTAGGGTGAAACACTGAGTCGGATGAATACCTTGCCCTGCAAGTCCTCTAGCTGTACCCGCAGCTCTCAAAGCTCAGCGGGAGCCATCCGATATGCTGGAGTAGATATCGGGGGTGTCCCGGGGTACAAGTAAATGTAGAAGTCTACCTCTTTGCGAGGAGGTAGTCCTGTAATGTCATCAGGGAAAACGTCTGCAAAATGATCCACCACACCAGGAAAACTTAGACTCTGCACATCAACCGCTCCGAGGATGAGACTAGACAACTAATTTGTGATTGGCTACCCTCTACTCTGTGTAAGTCCATCCTGCACAGCAAAGGCTCCCTTATCACTGGTTATGGTGAAGCCACTCCCATCTATGCAGAAACACCGCACTTTGCACCTAATACAGTTGATCTGAGCATGAACAGTAGATAATCAATCCATGCCCAAGATGATGTCGTAAGGCCTCGACGCCACTACAAGAAGATCCCAACCAAAGATATTGCCTCCTAGAGTAATCTCACACTACCAACACCTGTGTGTAATCGTCGAGTCTAATCCCGTAGGAGTCTCTAGCTATAAGTATCGATCCAACAGCTCCTTCGGAATCTCCAAGCTCTGAATAAGGGCAGCGACAATGAAGGAATTACTCGCTCTAGTGTCTATAAGATCTGCATCAAGGGTGGAGTAGACACAGATAGTACCTTGAATCATCTCAGGTGTGCTGTGGTCGTAAGCCTCCACTGCCTAAAGATGAGGCTGCCTTTGTCCTCCAGCTCCCTTTGGTCGGGGGTGGACCTCCTGGTGGTGGTGGTGGTAGAGTCTCGAAGCGTCGTCCACCACCTGCTACTTGGCCAGCTCCCCTGTCTCGTTCACCTGCTCCCTGCGGACCGCCACAGTCAAACCTCTGCCTCTGCCTGGGTGGTCCCCAAACCATCTGATGCTCCTCTATATGTCAGTTTGGGCAGTTACAAGCCATGTGGCCCTACCCACCGCATGCATAACACTATTTTCCTCTCGTATGAATGGCTCTGCTGTGTGTTCCCTGCACATCCGAACCAGTATCCTGAGGTCGCCCACCTGATAGATTCGTCCACTTGGAACTCTGTGACATCTGTCTACTACCAGCTATAGAAGACTCCGCTAAATTTATCCATGCGATAGGACTCACTGCTAGTGTAGGCTCAATAAGAAAGCTCTCCACAAGAAGGGTTCTCTCCAGTACTCCTGCCTGCATCAGAATGCTGAGGGAGATCATCGAAGCCCTGCTCTCATGCCTCAGTCCCTGATCAAAGGTCCGGGCCCAGAAGAATGGGTCCCATACCATGTCCATGCAGTAGCGCGAGAGGTCAGTAAACCTCGCCGATTACCGGTCTACTGTCATGCTGCCATGTTGCAACTATAGTAACTCCTGGATGTGCACCGCATGGAGGGTGGCTGGAAAAAACTCCAAGCGAAAGAGGCTCTCGAAGTCCGTCCAAAGCAGTGATGCCTCGTCATGCACCTAGAGCATCGAGTTCCACCATCTACCTACTGCTACGTGTAGGAGACTCGCCACAAGGATCACCATGTGGTCAGCTGGTGTCCCTACTAATCTAAAGACTCAGATGATAGACTCAAACCAATCCTTAGCTTCCTAAGGGTCCGTGTCTCCGCGGAACCTGGGTGGCCTCTGATGCTAAAACTCATGCAACGCACTCAGGTGACGTGCACTCTGAGCTACTGGGGCTAGTGGAATCGGTGGCTTGGGATGGTAGAGGTATCGCTGGTGCCTCCGCTATAATGGGGCACTACACCGAGACCTCGTCGCTCGGTGGGCTACCATCTCACACATTACTGGGAACCCTAGCTGACTGCCATCATGGGGCCATCATGAAAAGAAATAGGTGTGCCATGGTTAATACAGTATACCTAGTGAGTTGAAACAAAGTAATCACTAAGAAAACTTTTAAAACACACATGCAATCAATGTTTTTATGCACTGAGTCAGAAATTAGAAGTCAGGGTCCTGGTGTATGGATACATCGGCCGCCGCACCAACACTAGACTCCCTGGACTGATAACCACACTAAATACCCTTAACACTATTTCCTCATAGGAATAAATTATCATAGTCCTAAGTTCTGCGGTAGAAACGACTCCTCTGATACCAATCTGTCATGACCCATCCTCGGGGCCCGTTCCGTGACTACCCCAAGCCTGCCTTCCATAGGCCAGGAGCTGGAGACTAGTACAAAAGGCGAAAAATCCCAATAAAAGGGAAGGCATTGCCTTTATATAAGAATAAAAACACAAAAGAGTATTCAAGCTGAAGTAAACACTAAGTAAACTAAGTACAAAAGTAAGTGATGGAAAGTAAATGGGCCAGTATACAAACCCAACTGAAAGTGTAGTACAACTGAGAAAAGTAAATTACAACAACTGAAAAGTAAATTAGTTTCCCCCAAGACGTCCTCCGGAAACCCCACCTGAAGGGTGGGCACTGATGGTCTCCTTAACTCCTCGAATCCGTCCGTCCGGTCTATGTACATCCCGCCTGATGGTCCACCTTCAGATACCGTCCTGCTCCTCAATCCTCAACCATGATCAGTATTGTCCGTCGTCTGCAACCAACACCACGTAGTGCGGGCATACCCCTTACAGGGGTGAGTATACTATACTCAGTAGGGACCCTGAGACCCCGAAGGTCTCCCAGAATCCACGAAGGATAAACCACAAAGGAAAGATACAAACACAAAGTATCAACCGACTATACTTTGGTATATTCCCATACATATACCTAAGTCATCAATTCCAGTTTGACTTCAACACAAGAGGTCAAGTACAACCCAATCCACACAGGAAAGAACAACCCAGTCCACACATTAAGGTAAGTCAATCACATAGATGATATTAATTGAAAGTCAAGACTCAACTCACACAGGTATACTACTCATGAAGAGGGGTGGAAATGATAGATGTAGCCTCTGAATCATCTTCCCTACCGAACCCATGTAGTATCCAAGTACATAAGTCATCGCTACCGAACCCACGTAGGATCATAGTACAGTAACCATTGCTGCCGAACCCGCGTAGGATCCAAGTACAGTCGTCATCACTGCCGAACCCACAAAGGATCCAAGTACAGTCCTCATTGCTACCGAACCCATCGAGGATCCAAGTACAATCGTCCTTGCTACCGAACCCACATAGGATCCAAGTACAGTCGTCATCGTCGTCGCAGTCGCAACCAGCTCTAGGGTTCCCGCACACAGCACGCTCAATTCCAGGAGGGTCCGCTCCACGAGCCAAGAGTGATGATACATCAACTGTCAGAAATCGCAGAGTTTATGTATCCCAAAGTTCCGTCTCGTCAATAGGAACTCAACATGACAGACGACGCGTCAATTGGATGCTCGGTCTGAGAGTTATTGGCTTTTCTGTCCTAGGGGCCCAGTTGGTTTTAAGTTAAAATGAACCCGAACGCACTCCAGATGCATCCAAAGCTCGAGTGGAGTAAGCCAAAAGAACCGTCTCACCAATAGGAATTCGACATATTTGATGGCACATCATTCGGATGTCCGGTCCTTAAGTTATAAGTGTTTCCGCTCCAAGGGCCCGATTGGTTTCGGGTTCGAACCAACCCCACTATACCCAAACTTCACCGAAAACTTGAGTGTAATATACTAAAACTACCATCTCGTTCCAAGGAATCCTATGCAACTGACGGTGCATCGATCAGAGGTTCGTAGCTCAAGATATGTCCATTTAACTGTTAACGGTCCGAAAATAGGGGGCCTGGGCCCGGTCCGACCCGACCCAACACCCCCTGGGTCGGCCCGAACTGGGTCAACCTGACTCGAGTCTGGGTCCGGCCCAGCCCGAGGTGGGCGCGGTCCGGACCATGCGGCCTGTGACCCACCTTGGAAGCCGTCCGTGGATCGGCTGCTGGCCGAGCGTGACGCAAAGGGGCGCATCCCCTTTATTTTGGAAACGGCGGACTAAGTGGGGTCCACCATAAAAGCTGGTCAAGGGGGTTACCCCCCTGGTTTCTGGGTAATGACCGACATTTATGGATGGCCGGTTGTGAGCCACCGCGGGACCTAGAAAGGGTCTCGCCTCCTGGAGACGCCGGCAGCCGCCTTGGCCGGCCGCCCCGACCTTATGCCGCCTCTTGTCTCACCCGCGCAGCGCGACGACACTGCACCCCTCCGCCATGGCCCGCTCCAGCCGTGGCCTTCCTCGGCCTCTCCGGCACGACGTGAAGGCGACTCGCACCACTGCTGCGGCCCGCTCCATCCATGGTCCTTTTCCGTTCACGGCATGGTGCAACAACATCGTGTGCCTCCGCCTCCAACATCATCGAAGATCAACAAAGAAAAGGGGAGGAGAATCGGCTATGTTTGTGCGGTCTAATCTCCTCCTGTTACGACGATATAATGCGACCAATCCTTAAGCAATTAAGAACGATAATTAAAACTTGAAAAAAAATAACCCCTACCTCATGACGTGATCTGCGGAGAGGTGGCGTCATTCGTTGATGTCGGAAGGTGACGTCGCATGTTTGATCGTCAGAAGAGGAGGTCCCTTTGCGGTGCAACAATGGTGGAAGAGGAAGAAGAGAAAGGGAGGAGGAGAAGAGAGGGTTTCTCCAGTGGATTCCCCCTCATCTAATAAGATCCTCCATTAATTAATTAAGGGGGAAGTTTCATTGAATTAATGTGGGTGGTGGTTCCCCACATTAATTCAAACAAATTTGAATTCCACAAAGGAAGAATAAAAATAAAATAAATTTTATTTTTATTTCACGAAGTCCGGAAAACTAACTTCCACAATGCCCTGACTGATTTTGAGGTGAAGGTCCCCTTAAGCAATCATCGATGCTGCGAGTTCAACGGTGCCCTCAGAATCTGATTCCAAGCACCGGTTCAGAAGTTACCAAAACTCGGTCGTTTGTTCATCGAACGTACCTGAGCTAAACTTAGGAAATTGATTCCGGGCACACCAGGCCTCGGAATCATGTGCCATCAGAAACTACGTACTTTTAAAATCCCAAAGAATTTAAGAAAATATTTTCCTTGAAATTTCCGGGTTTTTACACAAATAAAGTACCTAAAGTAGAAGGTATCTTGCCCATGTCTATACCTGCAGAAATATAATCTATTTGGGCCCAAAAGCATGACCCAAACAGGGTGTGAGACTAAATACCAGTAGGAAACCACCGAAAGATCTGTTCCTAATAGTTAGTGAGTATATGGTAGGTAATAGTATAGTAAGCAGTAACAGTGAACAATAAAGAGGATGATACACACAGTAAACAATCCACAGATCAACAAGCAGTAGTGAAGCAAAATGCTAACCAAAAATAAGAATCTCTTTGGGAAGTACTCACAACCATACCTTCTAGTCCTATCCAATAAGTACCAACATCCCTCTAGGCAGTACACTCAGCCTAACCCCTCTGGTTTGGTCATTTGAAATTATAAGACTCTCTAAGGAAGAATGATCAGTCAATTCCCCTTCTAGTCTAAGGTAGTTCAGGACTCTATGATGAAGATTACGTGGTATAGTCCCCTTATATCCCCAAGGTCTAGAGACTCTATGAGGAGTTGATGCAGGATTTTCATTCCTCAGTTTGGGCAGTTAATCCTGGCATCACAAAGATGTATCATGATCTACACCGCCAGTATTGGTGGCCAGGTATGAAGAGAGATGTTTCTGGTTTTGTCCTGAGGTGTTCCACTTGTCAACAGGTGAAAGCAGAGCATCAGCGACCAGTAGGTCTATTTCAGCAGTTACCCATTCCAGAGTGGAAGTGGAACAATGTCGTTATGGACTTCATGATCTGTTTTTCGAGGTCACCTCGAGGGAATGATGTTGTTTGGGTTTCCATTGACAGACTTATGAAGGTAGCTCACTTCTTGCCGATCAAGGAGACCTTTAGTGTTGATGAGATGGGATGGTTGTACATATGAGAGATTGTACGTCTACATGGAGTTCCAAAATAAATTGTTTCAGACAGGGATGCACATTTTACTTCTTGGTTCTGTCTAGGGATTCATAAGGCTTTGGGTACATAGGTAATTTTGAGTACAACATACCATACCCAGATAGATGGCCAGTCTGAGCATACGATTCAAGTGCTTGAGGATATGCTATGAGCATGCATCCTGGATTTTTGAGTTCCTTGGGAGAAGAATATACCTCTTATGGAGTTTTCCTACAACAAAAATTTTCAGGCGACCATCCAGATGGAACCTTATGAGGCTTTGTATGGTAAGCCATGTAGATCACCTTTATGCTGGCTGGAGGTAGGAGAGGTATCTTTACTAGGACCTTATCTTGTTCAAGATACCTCAGAGCAGATAGAGTTGATTCGGAAGTGGATGGCTACAACACAGTCTCGAAAGAAGTCTTATGCTGATCAGCGGAGACGACCTCTATAGTTTGAGGTCGGGGATCAGGTTTTCCTGCATGTCACACCAAGGTTGGGACACAAGATGATTTAGAGACAGGGTAAGCTTTCACCAAGGTACGTCGGGCTGTTCGAGGTTTTAGAAAGAGTTGGTCCAGTTGCCTATTGGTTGTAGTTACCTCAGAGGTACCAGGCTATGCACAACCTCTTCCACATTTCTTAGCTCCAACATTACTTTTCAGACACATATCATGTCTTTCAACCTAAGGAGGTTGAACTTAAAGCGGATGCATCATTTGGGGAGCATCTTATCCGGATTGTCGATCGCAGTACGAAGGTTCTCCATGGACGGTCTATTCCTCTGGTATGGGTGCTATGGCAGCACGAGCGAGTACATGATGAGACTTGGGAGAGGAATGTCGATGTACGATCGCAGTGGCCGAAGCTGTTCGGGGTTTCTTCTTCCATGCCTCGCTAGGGAAATTCAGGGATGAATTTCTTTAAGGGTGGAAGTTTGTAAGAACCCATACCTTCTTTTTAGGTATGTTTTTATTTTTTTCTGGAGTTTTTTAGAAAAGAGGAGTTTCTGGAAATTTTTGAAGTACACACCGTGTACTTTATGAGTACACATCATGTACTCCCATGCGGAGAGACGTCGTGTGTTGGCCATGTCATGACCATGCACACAGACATGTAAGGGTGATGTGGAGGCCGCTTAACGCGGAGTACAAAAAATCCTAGTACACGTCGTGTACTCTAAAAGTACACGCTGTGTACTTTTTTTTTTCATTAAATGCACCCGGGTCGCATATTAACCCAAGAAATATCTTCTTCTCCATCTTCTTCTATGATTACTTCTACCCGAAGACCTTGAGGGCTGATTGATCCTGGGAGTTTATGATTCTGGAGGAGGGTACTCTTTCTGTTATGGAGTACTCATCTCGCTTTACTGAGCTGCAACATTTAACGCTGATTCTAGCAGGTGATGAGTTGTTCCTTACATAAAAGTTCGAGGATGGTCTGAGGCACGACATCTGCTCGCAAGTGAACATCTTCAGGTTGACTTCGATTTTATCTATCGTCAACTAGGCACTGATCACTAAGCGCAATCTGAGAGATTCTAGAGCAGTGAGCCATGATAGTTTGACATCCAGAGTCAGTGTTCATTCTACTGATAGCAGGAAGCGCCGTAGGCAGTTTGCTCGAGGAGATCAGAGTATGCGGAATGTATCTTCGAGAAACTAGGTAGTATGCTAATAATGTGGGAGGAGTGGGCATACTAGGCCTTAGTGCCGAAGAGACCTGATGTAGTGCCGATATTGCGGTAAGATGGGCCATCATCAACGTTTTTGTCAGATATTCTCACCTACATCTGGTGGTAGGGGTTCTTCTATGACCCCACATTCAAGAAATTCATTGCCAGTTTCTCACCTTTCTAGAAACTGGAGTTCTTCTGGTCATTCTAGCCGAGGTGGAGGTCATGAAAATGGTGGTCAGTCACCAGGTTACCAGCGACAACATATTGGATCAACTCAGAGTGGTCATCCAGCGTCATAGGGCTGCGGTACAGGTCATTCATTTGCATTGGAGTAGACCGATCATGAGTAGGATCCCAGATCTTCCACAGTTCGAGGTACAATCTTAGTAGCCTTAGTTTTATCTTCATCTCTTTTCGATACTGGTGCTATGCATTTCTTTATCTCTGTTGATGTAGTGGAGATCCTTGGGCTCTGTATCTTTTCCTCTACTGATACATTGACGCTAGACACATCATTGGGGACTAGAGCAGTTAGTGTACGTCAGTGCATAGAGTGCCCTCTTGAGGTTGTAGGGTGTCACTTCATATGGGACCTCTATGTCCTAGAGATGATGAGCTATGATGTCATTCTCAGAATGGACTAGTTAGTACCCTTTCAGGAATTCATCGATTTATATCTCTGAAGGGTGAGTTTCGTATCACTAGAGGGTGCATCCTTTCTTCAAAGAGGTGAGTGGGATGTCTAGGAGAGTCAAGAAAGACCCGGGCATCATGGGATAAGAGGAGTTACAACCGAGATTGCCAGTCTATATCTGGATGACTAGGGGACTTCGCAGTTAGACTTTCCTCCAGTGGTGAATCATCTCAGAGATGTCTTTCTAGAGGACTTTTCAGGTTTTCCTCCAAAGCGTGAGGTAGACTTCTCGATTGACCTCATGTCATGAGTGGCACCAGTCTCCATTCCTCTTATAGGATGGCTACACCAGAGTTATAAGAGCTCAAGAAGCAGTTAGAGTAGTTGCAGGAAAAGGTTTTCATCTGACCCAGTACTTCTCCTTGGGATTCACCTATTCTGTTTGCGAAGAAGGCATACGGTCCCCTTAGGCTTTGTGTGGACTATCATAAGTTGAACCAGTTGACGGTCAAGAACTGATATCCCTTGTAGAGGATCGATGATCTCTTTGATCAGCTTCGAGGAGACCGAGTGTTCTCAAAGATTGACTTGAGATACAGTTATCATCAGTTGCGCGTTAGACCATCTGATATACCTATTACAGATTTCTGGAGCAGGTATGGTCTATACTAGTATATGGTTATGCCATTCGGTCTCAAGAACATGCCTTCAGTTTTCATGGAACTGATGAACCGAGTATTCCATCCATACTTGGATTCCTTCATGGTAGTTTTCATAGATGATATCTTGGTGTACTCTCACATTCGACATGACCATGATACCCATCTTGATATCATCTTGAGTACATTGAGAGAGCATCAGTTATATGCTAAGCTCTCAAAATTCCACTTTTAGATGGATCAGATTCACTTCATGGGTCATGTTATCTCAGAGACAGGAGTATCCGTAGACCCAGAGAAAGTGATGGCAGTAGTTTCCTGGGAGCAGCTGAAGAACATATTTGAAGTACAGAGTTTTCTAGGGCTAGATGGATACTACAGACACTTTATACATGACTTTTCACGCCTAGAATCACCACTGAAAGGTCTGACCAAGAAATGGGTGAAGTTCTTATAGTTAGATTCTTATGAGTCATCCTTTCAGGCACTAAAAGAGAGATTGACTTCAGCACCGATACTAGTCTTTCCAGAGCCAAGTAAGAGATATACTATTTACTTTGATGCTTCAGGTATCGGTCTGGGAGCTATGCTTATGTAGGGAGATAGAGTCATTGCTTACGAGTCTCAGCAGTTGAGGCCACATGAGAAAAACTACCTGACGCACGATCTAGAGTTGGTAGCAGTTGTTCATGCCTTACGCTGTTGGAGAAATTATCTTTGGGGTGATAATTTTGTGGTTTTCACCAACCACAAAAGTCTCAAGTACATCTTCACTCAATGTAATCTTCCTCAGAGAGTCCATGACTACCTTAGACTATAAGGAAATTGACTGAGTGTGCTTCCTCAGAGAGTCTTATAATTTCATATGACCAAACTTGGGGTTAGGATGAGTGTACTACCCAAAGGGTTATTGGTACTTCTTGGATAATACCAGAGGGGATGGATGTTATTACTTAATAGAGGGGTTAATATATGTGGTTAGCTGTTTACTTCAGTGCTGCTTGTTGATCTGTGGATTGTTTACTGTTTGTATCATCCTGTTTACTGTACACTGATTACTGCTTTCTGTACTATTACCTGCCATTTTCTCACTGACTATTAGGCACAAATATTTGGGTGGTTTCCTATTGGGATTTAGTCTCACACCCTATTTGGGTCATTCTTTTGGGCCCAAATAGATTATATTTCTACAGGTATAGACAAGGGAAAGCACCCTTCGACTTCAGGTAATTGATTTCATTAAAGTAGGAGAGCATGGGACCAAGCCAAGGCTTGTGATGCTGAGGAGTTTATCTATTTACCTTTCTTTTGTACTTTGGTTTACACTATTTTATTGCCAGCATTGTGACTTGTTTGGCTACTTTCCTAGACATATCTATCATGCATCATTTCATATATGTATGTGTGATCCAGTTGTTTATTGTTTTAGTCTTTCGTTGTTTACTGTTGTAAGATATTTACTACTTCTGCTATTGTATGTGTTGTTTACTTCCACTGTGTACTCTGCCAATGAGGGAATAGTTTCACTACTATCACACCCAAGACCCTCACTGCTAGTCGACAGCCTCTGGCGTTCGGGGAAATGCACTTGAGGCCATGTGACCAACTTGGTACGGAGTGCCTCTGGGTGGCTTCTAGAACCGGAACGTTACAAAGTGGTATAAGAGGCATTATTTTCTATTGACTTACTATTTGGAGCTTATATCTAGGGATAGGATGGAATATGTACTTGGTAATAATCTGTGCTCTGGAGTAGCTAACCCGTGTATAGGGAAAATCTATACTACCTCGTTTATTTCAGTTTTACTATTTTGCACTTTTACAGTTGATTTGATTTCACCATTGGATGATTCACATGCTTTGTGCTGTTACCATTGTTGTTATTGTGGTTATATTTCTATCAAAACATGATTATATGAGGGTATGACATCTCATGCATCATATAGACACTTTCTATAAATAACATGACATAATTTCTTTCCATGCCATCTAGGATGCATTAGCGATTTCATGTTGTTGTGATAGAAGTTGTGTAGATTATGTGTGTTGTTCAGATAGATGTTTTGATAGAATATCTACTATTTTATAGAGAATTTGTTTATATAGTAATTCACTTAGATTGATTCCAAACTTTGGTTCTTGAAGTGTTATGGCCCCTCATGGACCAGAATTTGGTGGATCATTGCCTGGTTGCCTTGTTATAACTTGTATAAGATGCCAAGCTTTGATTCTCAGGGAGTATGGGCCCTCAAGGATCGGAATTTGGCACCTTAACTCTTGTTTTCTGTGTTTTCTGGGATTTAGAGGTATTTCTGAGCTACTACCTATAAAAAACCCAAAATACATGACGTTTACTTTATTAATACATGCCATGTGGTTTTTAAACCGTGTCACTGACTGTGTTGGAAAAAACACGGGGTTGTGAAAAATTTTCATGAACACGCTGTGTACTGTACGTACATGCCGTGTAGTAGTGACCGTGTGTCTACCCGTGTGACTAACGACACAGATGGATGAAACTTTGACTTTACACACTGTGTCCTGTTTTCACACACCGTTCCATATAACCTCAATACCCGACCATGTCACGAATAACACAGGTCGGGGAAAACCTTCAAGTATATGCCGTGTTCTTAGGGAATATTCCATGTAGAGTGAGTCGTGTAGCCGGCCCTGTAACTAACAACATGGGTCTTTGAAACATTATCTAGTACATGTCGTGTCCTTCGTGAACACGCCGTGTAGTCTAGGATTAAGAGGACCGTGTGGGTTAGCCGTGTAAGGAGACTCATGCAGGGGAATAGAGTTCAAGTACACACTGTGTGTGGGTATAACACATCATGTTATTGGGGTGTTACACGACCAGTTGTGGCAGAAGTACATGCCCACGTGAATGGCTTAAAAGAACACATAGTGTAGTTTTTATACACACCGTGTAGTCTTGTTTTTGTAAAAATTGAATGTTTCTTTCTTCTGTTACCGTCTTGTACTCTTGTGTTCTTAGTCTTTGATGATCCTGATCTAAGGTGTGCATTTGACCTTTCAGAGTTATGACACCGAGACGTCCTCCGATTGTACATCAGCTGCCAGATGGTGATCAGACACCAAATATGGCCGATCAGGGAACTCCTGCAGATCCTCCTTTTGTGCCAGCCTTGGCACCAGCAGTTATACCAGTTGCAGGCATCGATGCACAGTTTAGGGAAGACTTTATAAGGATGATGCAGACCTTCCAGGGAGCGCCGCCTCCTGCCCCGTCAATGGCAGAGTTGACATAGGTTTTACTACAGCTGCATCCTCCTACTTTCTCAAGGGATAGAGGACCTCAAGCTGTAGAGTCATGGCTAGAGGCCACACTGACAATTTTCGAGCATCTGGAGATAACTCTGGAGAAGAGGGTGAAGCTCACGACCTATATGCTCTAAGACTCCGCCAAGAGGTGGTGGGAGGTGATCTCGTAGTCAGGACGCCAACAGAGTATGACTTGGGATGAGTTTCAGTGCATCTTCTATGATTAAATCTACCCAGATACCTTGAGGGCCAATTGAGCCTGGGAGTTTATGAGTCTAGAGTAGGGTACTCATTCTGTTATGGAGTACTTTTCTAGCTTTACCGAGCCGCATCATTTCACACCAATTCCAGCAGGCGATGATTTGTTCCTTGTGCGAAAGTTTGAGGATGGTCTAAGGCATGAATGACATCTGCTCATAGGTGAACATATTCAGGTTGAATTTGATATCATCTATCATCAACTAGGCGCTGATCACTGAGCGCAATATGAGGGATTCTGGAGCATTGAGCCAGGGCGGTTCGACATTAAGAGTCACTGTTCCTCCTACTGATAGCAGGAAGCACCATAGGGAGTCTGATCGAGGAGATCAGAGTAGGTGGAATGTATCTTCGGGCATCCAGGTAGTTTGCTACCAATGTGGGAGGAGTGGGAATACTAGGCTTTAGTGCAAGAGAGACCCGATGGAGTGATGATCTTGCGCTAAGATGGGCCATCTTCAGCGTTTTTTGTGAGATCTTCTCACCTATAGCTGGTGGTAGGGGTTCTTCTATGACCCCGCATTCAGGAGATGCATCGCCAGTTTCTCACCAGTCTGGAAACTGGAGTTCTTTCAGCCATTCGGGCCGAGGTGGAGGTTGCGTCCGTGGTGGTCAGTCACCAGGTTACCAGCGACAACAGAGTGGATCCACTCAGAGTGGTCATCCAGGGTCACAGGGCTGCAGTACAGGCTATACCTTTGCAGTGGAGTAGGCCCATTAGGAGCAGGATCCCAAACTTTCCATAGTTCGAGGTACGATCTTAGTAGCCTCAGTTTTATCTTTAGTACTTTTTGATACTGGTGCTACTCACAACTTTATCTCTGTTGCTATTGTGGAGACACTTAGGCTCTGCATCTTTTCCTTTGTCGATACCTTGACGCTAGACACATCGTTGGGTACTAGAGCGGTTAGTGTATGCTAGTGTAGAGAGTTCCCTCTTGAGGTTTCAGGGTGTCACTTCATATGGGATCTCTATATCCTAGAGATGGAGAGCTATGATGTCATTCTCGAAAGGGACTGGTTAGTACCCTTCGGGGAAGTTATCTATTGTTATCATCATAGTGTGAGTTTCGTATCACCAGAGGGTGGATCCTTTCTTCAAAGAGGCGAGTGGGATGTCCAGGCGAGTTGAGCTGGACCTGAGCATCATGGGCTAGGAGGAGTTACAGCCGAGATTTCCAGTCTATTTCTGGATGACCAGGGGACATCACAGTTAGACTTTCCTCCAGTGGTGGATCATTTTAGAGATGTATTTATAAAGGAATTTTCAGGTTTTCTTCAAGAGCGTGAGGTAGACTTATCGATTGAGCTCATTCCAGGAGCGGCATCGGTGTCCATTCCTCCTTATAGGATGGATACACCTTAGTTGCAGGAGCTCTAGAAGCTGTTGGAGGAGTTTCATGAAAATGGTTTCATCTGACCCAGTATTTCTCCTTAGGGTTCGCCTATCATGTTCTCAAATAAGGCATATGTTACCATTAGGCTTTGGGTGAACTATCGTAAGTTGAACCAGTTGATGGTCAAGAACTGATATCCCTTGCCGAGGATCAATGATCTCTTTGATCATCTTCGAGGAGCCCGAGTGTTCTTGAAGATTGACTTGAGATCCAGTTACCATCAATTGCACGTTAGACCATTTGATATACCTCTTATAGATTTTTGGAGTAGGTATGGTCTATACGAGTATATGGTTATTCCATTCGATCTCATGAACGCACCTACAGTTTTCATGGAACTGATGAACTGAGTGTTCCATCCATACTTGGATTCCTTCATGGTGGTTTTCATGGATGATATCTTGGTGTACTCTCACACTTGACACAACCATGCTACCCATCTTGATATCATCTTGAGTACACTGAGTGAGTATCAGTTATATGATAAGCTCTCGAAATTCCACTTTTGGATGGATCATATTCACTTCATGGGTCATGTTATCTCAGAGACAAGAGTATCAGTAGACCTATAGAAAGTGAGGCCAGTAGTTTCCTAGGAGCAGCCGAAGAACATCTTTGAGGTAAGGAGTTTCCTAAGGCTGGATGGATACTACAGACGCTTTATACAGGACTTTTTAGGCCTAGAAGCACAACTGATAGGTTTGACCAAGAAAGGGGTGAAGTTCTTATTGTCAGATTCTTGTGAGTCAGCCTTCTATGAGCTGAAAGGGAGATTGAATTCAGCACTGATACTTGTCTTTCTAGATCCAGGAAAGAGCTATACTATTTACTATAGTGCTTCAGGTATTGGGCTGGGAGTTGTGCTTATGCAGGGAGATGGATTCGTTGTTTATGGGTCTCGGTAGTTGAGGCCACATGAGAGAAACTACCCGACGCACGATCTGGAGTTGGAAGCAGTTTTTCATGCCTTACGCTGTTGAAGACATTATCTTTTGGGTGAGGATTTTGTGGTTTTCACTGACCAAAAAATTCTCAAGTACATCTTCACTCAGCGTTATCTGAATCTGAGACAGTGTTGGTGGGTTGAGTATCTTCAGTCTTTTGACTTTGAGCTTACCTATACACCTGGGAAAGGAAACGTAGTGGATGACGCATTGAGTAAGAGGACTCAGATACAGTTAGTTCAGGAGGTCAGCGGTGAGTGGAATCTTATGGCTTTGTTCTCTGAGATGAATTTTGAGGTGCACGACTGACAGGGGAAGAATTTTCTATCTTCTGTAGATGTTACCTCTACTCTTCTTGATCGGGTATGGATGAGACAACTATTAGACTTAGAAGGGCTAGTCTTGCGGGAGAGTGTGTTAGGAGAGGACCCTCTTCCTGGATGGGCAGTAGGGGAGGATGAGATCTTGCGTTTCTAAGGACGCGTATGGGTTCCAATAGACATGCACGAGGTGCTGATGTGGGATTTTCATTCCTCAGTTTGGGTAGTTCATCCTAGCATCACCAAGATGTATCATGATCTACACTTCCAGTATTTGTGGCCAGGTTTGAAAAGAGATGTTGCTAGTTTTTTCTTGATCTGTTCCACTTGTCAGCAGGTGAAAGCAGAGAATCAGTGACCAACATGTCTATTGCAGCAGTTACCCATTCCAGAGTGGAAGTGGAACGATGTTGAGATGGACTTTGTGACCAGTTTTTCGAGGTCACCTCGAGGGAATGATGCTGTTTGGGTTGTCATCAACAGGCTTACGATGGTTTCTCACTTCATTCCAGTCAAGGAGACATTTAGTGTTGATGAACTAGGATGGTTGTAAATCCGAGCGATTGTACATCTATATGGAGTTCCACACTCCATTGTTTCCGAAAGGGATGCACGTTTTATTTCTAGGTTTTGGCAGGGGCTTTAGAAGGCTTTGGATACATAGGTACTTTTGAGTACAAAATACCATCCCCATACAGATGGCCAGTCTGAGCATACGATTCAGGAGCTTGAGGATGTGCTCTGAGAATGCATCCTGGATTTGGGAGGTTCTTGGGAGAAGCATATACCTCTTGTGGAGTTTTCCTACAACAACAGTTTTCAGGCGACTATCTAGATGTCACCTTACGAGGCTTTGTATGGTAGTCCATGCTGATCACCTTTATGCTAGCTGGAGGTAGGAGAGGTAGCTTTACTGGGACCTCGTCTTGTTTAGGAGACCTTAGAGCAGATAGAGTTGATTCGGAAGAGGATGACAACAACACAGTCTCGACAAAAGTCTTATGATGATCAGCGAAGACGACCTCTAGAGTTCGAGGCCGGGGTCAGGTTTTTCGGCATCTCGTACCGAGGTTGGGACACAAGAGGATTCAGAGACAGGTTAAGCTTTCACCAAGGTATGTTAGGTCATTCGAGGTGTTGGAAGGTGTTGGTCTAGTTGCCTATCGGTTGTAGTTACCTTAGAGGTACCGGGCTATGCATGACGTCTCCCACGTTTCTCAGCTCCGATGTTACATTTCAGACCCGTCTCATGTCTTTCAACCTGAGGAGGTTGAGGTTTAATTAGATGCATTGTTTGAGGAGCATCCTATCCAGATTGTCAATTGCAATACGAAGGTTCTCTGTGGTCGGTCTATTCCTCTGGTACGGGTGCTATGGCAGCACAGACGAGTACAGGACGAGACTTGGGAGAGGGAGGCCGATGTACAATCACAGTGGCCAGAGCTATTTGGGTTTTCTTCTTCCACGACTCGCTAGGGAAATTTAGGGATGGATTTCTTTAAGGGGGAAGTTTGTAAGAACCCAGAACTTCTTTTCATGTATGTTTTTGTTTTTTTTTCTATAGTTTTTGAGAAAAGAGGAGTTTCTGGAAATTTTTGAAGTACATGTCGTGTACTTTATGAGTACACGTCATGTAATCCCTTTCCGAGCGAGGTCGTGTGCTGACCGTGTCATGACCATCCAGACAGCCATGTATGGGTGATGTGGAGGCTGCTTAAACCAGAGTATGTAAAAGCCTAGTACATGCTGTGTACTCCAAAAGTACATGCAGTGTACTTTATTTTTTATCATTAAATGCACCAGGGTCGTGTCTTAACCCAAGAACTGTCTTCGTCTCTAGCTTCTTTGACTGAGTGTGTCCCGTACGGCCGCAAATCTTCTCCGAGCCCCTGATCCTCCATCAGTTCTCTGAATCGACTGTCGTTGATTGCATTGGGACCACATCACTAAGATCTTCCTTCTTCTAGAGCATTTTTTTCCAATTCCTCATATTTTTCATGTTATCATGGGTTGAACATTTTGTGCGTTTTTGTAGATTTGCGACGTTCTAAGGAGACTAAAGCCTCGTGGTTCAAGTATATCAACATACTTGAATCAAGGTAGGTGGTTTGTGCCTTTCCATTTGAATTCCTTGAGTTTTATGTGCAATTTACACCAATACCCTTGAACGGGGTATTGCGTGTTTACTGTTTTTCCCCTGTTGTTTTCCTGCCTTGCTTGTATGCTTGTGTAAAGGTAATTTGATTATGTATAAGGATAATTGTTATGATTGGATGATTTTACCATGCATTTCTCTATTACGACCTTTTGGTCTTGTTTATCCTTTGACTATTATACCTGTTTTCCATGCCTTGTGACCATAGGATGGAGCGTTGTTTCCTAACATGCTTGTTATGATGTAGACTGGTTAGCCAAGTAGCTCTGTAGGTTTACTTTGGACTTATAGAATTATTATTCTCCTTGTGTATTTCTCCTCACATATCTCATCATCCTCACTCTATCTATCCTGTTGTAGTCTATAAAACCAGGTTCTCACGGCCCCGTGCCAGGTGGCTTTCGAAACTGGGACGTTACAAAGCCTCAAGCACATTTCCCCGAATGCCAGAGGCTTCCGACTAGCAGCGAGGGCCTTTGGTGTGATAGTGAGGAAACTATGACCTCATTGGTAGAGTACACAGTGGAAGTAAACCACATACAACAGCAGAAGTAGTAATATCCAACAATAGTAAAGAGCGGAAAACTAAACAATAAACAACTAGAGAACACACATATATATGAAATGATGCATGATACATATGTCTAGGAAAGAAGTCAAACAAGTCACAATGATGAATAAAATATTAATCCAAAGTACAAAAGAAAGGTAAAAAGATAAGAAACTCCTCAGTATAAGAAGCCTCGGCTTCTTCCCATGCTCTCCTGCTCCAATTAAAGTCAAGTAACTAAAGTAGAAGGGCACATTCCATTGTCTATACATGCTACAACATAATCTGTTTGGGCCCAAAATCATTACCCAAGTAGGGTGTGAGACTAAATCCTAGTAGGCAACCACCCGAAGATCTGTTTCTAATATTCAGTGAGTATATGGTAGGTAATAGTATAGTAAGTAGAAACAGTGAATAGTAAACAAGATAATACACACAGTAAACAATCCACATATTAACAAGCAGCAGTGAATAAAATAGCTAACCACAAACAGGAATCCATCTGGTAAGTACTCACAGCCATCCCCTCTGGTACTATCTAAGAAGTACCAATAGCCCTCTGGGTAGTACACTCAGCCTAACCCCTCTGGTTTGGTCATAAAAAATTATAAGACTCTCTGAGGAATCAGCCTTAGTCAATTCCCCTTATAGTCTAAGGTAGTCAGGGACTCTCTGAGGAAGATCACGCGGTCTAGTCCCCTTATAGCCCCAAGGTCTAGAGACTCTCTGAAGAAGATAACTCGGTCAATTGCTCCTATAGCCTCAGGTCTATCACAGACTCTCTGAGGAAGCTCACTCGGTCAATTCTTCCTATAGCCTGGAGTGGTTTAAGGAAATTCAAGAAAAACAAAGACTCTCTGAGGAAGCTCACTCAGTCCATCCTCCTGTAGTCAATAAAGCTCAAGACTCTCTAAGGAAGCTCACTCGGATCATCCCATTATAGTCTATATCACCAGGTTCTAACGACCCCATTCCGGTCAGTGCACAATAATGCTATAAGGATAAAGTAAACCTACAGAGCTACTTGGATAACCAGTCTACAACATAACAAGCATGTCAGGAAACAACACTCCATCCTAAGGTCACAAGGCATGGAAAACAGGTATAACGGCCAAAGGCTAAACAAGACCAAAATGTCATAACAGAACAAGGCATGGGAAAAAAAATCCAAGAATAGAAATTATCCTCATACATAACCAAATTACCTCTACACAAGCATACAATAAAGGAAGGAAAACAACATGGAAAAAATAGTAAACATGCAATACACTATTTAAGGGTATTGGTGGAATTTGCACATAAAACTCAATGACATTGAACAGAAAGGCACAAACCACCTCCCTTGATTCTAGGAGATCGATATACGTGAACCACGAGGCTTGAATCTCCTTAGAACGTCGCAGATATACGAAAATGCACAAAACGTTCAACCCATGATAACTTGCAAAAGAGGAGGAAATGGAAAACTATGCTCTAGAAGAAGGAAGAGCTTACCGTTGCGGTTTTAACTCAATCGACGACAGTCAATTAGTAGAACCGACGGAGGATCAGGGGCTCGGAGGAGTTTTTCGGCCATATGGGACACTCTTGATCGAATAAACCAGAGAAAGAAAATAGTTCTGGGGTTAATATGTGACCCTTGTCCGTTTAATGAAAAAAATTAAAGTACACAACATGTACTTTTGGAGTGCACGATGTGTACTAGGATTTTCTGTACTCCACTTTAAGTGGCCTCCACATCACCCCTACATGGCCATGTGTGTGGATCAGACACGGCCAGCACACAACCTCGCTCGGAAAGAGAGTACATGACATGTAATCATAAAGTACATAGTGTGTACTTCAAAAATTTCCAAAAACTCCTCATTTCTCAAAAATCCCAGAAAAAAAAGAAAAACATACCTGAAAAGAAGGTCCTGGTTTTTACAACTGTACCTCTAGAACTATGCGTGCCTTGATTATCATCCCATTGAGATACTTAGTTAAGCCTAGGACTTAATCCCTATCCTCGTCCATGGGGTAAAAGAAAATTTCACCACTCCTGTATACAATCAAAAATCTATGTAGGATATTCTATTTAGGGTCCTCTCCTTAGAGAACCCACCAAGGAAGTGGGAGATCTCCCAATTATACAAATGAGTTAGATCTATAAAAGGGACTCCAAACTCATGGAAAATATCAGTCCAATTATTCCTTTATGAATTGAAAATTTCCCTTTCTCATGTCATACTCTTAATAATGAATTATTTCAAAACTTCATAAAATTTCATCAGCTTCTGGTGGAAGAATGTATAATACCTGAGAGCTCCTTTACCTGACTATACAGTATGTACCACAATTGTCCTTACATAATTCACCCATATAATGAGACTATCATCCTATGTATTCCACTATTTGACTATGTATTACACACCCTATATGGAATTTCATAAAACAACCCTAATAAGATGTTTGTCAACTTGTGGTAACTTTGTTCTTGGGAGAAGCCTCTTTTGTCCCTTTATGCTTTGATGAATGTTTACTGGTAACTATAAATCAGTGATCATCCTTTTTATATTTTTCCCATAACCTTTCTCCTGGCCTAAACGTCTTGAAGATCCTAGTTTACACTTTTCCCCTTCACTTGCTCAAACCATATTAGAATAAACTTGGGTCGTTTGACCGCATATTATCCATTATTTCCATAATATTTAGGTCTTAGTCATTTGACCTAAAATTATAGGAACCATACTTTTTACATTTGGGTTATACCTTCATAGAGAACATATTCCCCTGATTTTTTCGAAATCATGACTCAAAATACCCCTTCTGTATTCAGGCACTTTTATCCACAAATCAAATAGTGTTCTTTGGAAATTATGAATCTCCATAAACTTTCAGTGGATTTTAGTAATAGAATGTTCAAATTCTTAAGATATCCGTTACCTGACTATGGAACACGTTCCCCAGTTTCCCTTGCATAAAGATTCCAACATAACAAGCCTATCAGCCTAAGGATACCATTATTGACTATACAGTATGTACCCCAGTTGTCGTTGCATAAAACAACCCCCATAACAGGGTTTTTAAGAAATGGCAACATCATTCATGAGAGAGACCTCATCTAATAATACTATCCCTTTTCCCCAAACCACCCTCCAGATATGGAAATCCCAAAATCACAACTTAAAACTTTCTCCTTCCACACCTAAATATAGTAGTATATTTCCATACAGATTACCAAAAATCAGAGAATCATCAAACCTTTGGTCAAAGATAAAGTCCTGAAATTAAATCCCCACTAATATCCTTGTTTCATGACTTTAAACTGCACAACCCAATGTCCTTACTTCATGACTTTAAACTTCACATCATAATTTCATTTCTTCGTGACTTTAAACTGCACATCCCCCTAATTTCATTGTTGTATGACTTGAAACTACACAACATGATATCAGAAAACCCCTTTCTGACAAAATGTGCTATTATTCAAATATTAAATTCGTATTGGAGTGGCTTATTATTCATAACCTATGTTGTAATGGATTATTAATTTATTCTCAGACATCTTTCCTTAAAAAAGACACCAAATTTGGTCTTAATACATCCAAATCTTAAACATTATTTTTTCATGAGAAATAGAATTTCATAATTCTTGAAAAATACTTTATGAAATACATTACACTAGTTTTCCTTATATAAAACCACCCACATAATAGGATTTACAGCCTAAGGATACCACTTATTGACTATGCAGTACATACCCTAGTTGTCCTTGAATAAAATATCCCCCATATATTTTTTTCAACCAGTTATAACTTCATTATTAGGAGAGACCATCTCTATTGTTGAATACTGTGTTTAAATTCGTAAATCACAAAATTGCCCCAAGATTCCACTTGTAAGTATCTAAATAATATTAAAACATTCCTATAGATTATGCCTTGTTTGGGTTATAATTTAAAAATTCATGGTCAAAGCTGTTCAACCTAAAACACTATCCATTTTAGTACGACGTTCATGACTTTAAACTACCAACCAAAAAGAGACATATTACTCACCAAGTTGAAAACCTACAAAGGGAACTATGGAAAAAAATCAAGTCCTAGCCCTCTAGACCTACACTATGCGTGGTTTAGGAAAAATTGATCAATGAAAAGTCAAAAGGCACAAAACTTGTTAGGATGAAAACCCAAAAGGTTGGCCTAATAAATATCCAAGTCTCACCCACTATGTCTCCTCCACATCAGTCTTAAGAAATAATTAGGGTGAAGACACACAAGACACAAAGTTTATAAGTTTTTCCATACAACCCTAGTAATAGTCGAACTACGCTAACTAAACACCTTGGTTTAGGTAAAAGTTAAAGATCCCTCATCCGCATATTTTTAATTATGATTAGATGATATGAATATGTAATGCTATAGAAATCAGTTTTCAAATTATGATTATAGGAGGAAATTAGGTATGAAGACATAAATGATTGGACACAAAATTCTTTTCATTTATGGAGAAAAATAAGTGGAACATACACAAAATGGAGTATATCGATCTTATACTACAAAAGTCTTTTGACATAGATATTCATTTGTTGAACAAACTCATGGTCCCCATCCGCTTCCTATTGAAGTTCAGTCAGCTAACAAGCTTCAGTCTCCTCAGCCTGATGAAGAGTTTCCTTGAAAGTGAGAATAGTAGTTTACCCTTATTCTTAGGCTTATCCTAATGAACAATAAAGTTGTCTGAGATTCCCTTATGCGGCAGTTAATTCTTGGTGAAGGCATGAAACATAAACAACCTTCTCCTCCCTCTTAAATTCTGCTAGTTTTGTGGTATGATTAGCCTCTGATTGGGATAATGTAGATCGAAAGTCGTGAATGTTGACAAGTAGTATGAACATGATGAAATCTTACAGAATATTACTCTCTAGATCTTGCCTATGAATAGTCTCCTTCACCATATTGTGAACTAGACATTAATCAAATCCACTAAATCACAACATGTTGAACATAGTTGAAAGTTGTGGGATTTGTGAAGGTAGTTCCTAAAGGGGAACCTTAGAGATTATCTTCCATAAATCTCACCCTGAATTTAGACGTGTAATTCAGAGATCATTATACAACTTAGGATTCGACTCAGAGTCACTATCATAAGGGGGAATATACTCCAGGATTAATTCACTTAATGAAGTTCCCTATTCTGCTCCCTCTTGAATAGTGGATTCCTTTCCTTTCTATGTTGGTCGAGATAATAAATAATATTCACCCTAAAAACTAGACACAAATGATGATAATCCTAAATGATGAAGTGAAATCACTGTTAGCTTCAAAATAATTGGAATAATTGTAACAATCAAAATATTTGGAAATCCTTACCCAACAGTAGATCAAAAGATTGAGAATATTCCTCCCCAACAATCTGAACGCCATTTTTTTGGGATGCCACTTCTTATTGAGTAACACTCCCTTGGGTCTAACCAAGACCGTCCAGATGAGATTTAAGAAGGATTATCATTTCATGCCCCCCCTGATATGGATCCCCCTCAACGATGATATTGGTAGTGATTTCAATTCCATCCCCATGCACCATCACTATAGTAGTTTACTTAGTTGGGATTGTACATCCCAACCAATCATTATTAGAGAATCAGACATAAGAAGATAAATTTAATAGAAAACAAATACTGAAATCCATTTGGTTATATATATAGTTCCCCAAATCTTTTAAAGAAGTTGGAATATTAGTATGTTCCAATATTTCATCAAAATACATGCCAAGATTCATCATAGATTCTATTGACATCCTAATACTTGTGTTAATCTCACCCATGGGAACACTTGGAGGGGTTTGTTCATGACCCCCTCCGATGATTTGGGGCCCTGAACAAACTGCTCGGTGATAGCTGAAGGGTCATCATTATTCATCATAGTATTCTCTAGTGCATGATATGAACCTGAAAAATTATAGAAATTGAAGTTAGTTATTGGTATATAGCTTCTCAAAAAGCACTTATAACATACCAGATGTCTACTCTCTCCCTAAAGTAGTGATAGGAGTAGTTCCAAGATAAGATGATATATTATATGGCCGAGATGCCTCTTCATTCAAAGGATCCATTTTATTTGAAAAAATCTGCACTTGGTCTGAAGCACCCTCTTCTATTCTCGAAGAATCATTCATGACATCCTTAAGGGAAAAAATAGAAGGAGTTCCTATAATTCAAAGTAGTTTAAAAACTTTCTATGGATAAAGATGAAATTAATGATGTAAGGAATACATACCACTACTAAAAAAGAATTTAGCCATAGATTTCACCCTTTAGTGTTATTTATTCTTTTCCTTATTAAAAGGAGTTCCAACATCGACCTATCTAAAAATAGGTATTACAGGTGGGAAGTCTTTCTCTATCTCATCCTCCATGGCTTGTCGGCCTGAAGATACTTCTCCTGATTCAGGGGGTGATTCAATAAACCTAATCAGAGTACCACTAGGGCTATACAATGGTGATAAAACCTTAACTATTTTTTACTTATCTGGATGAAAATTAATATTTTATTTCCCTTGAATAATAATTCTTTGGATAAAATATAAAAGAAAATCATAAATGAGTTTGAGAATAATAGAAATTACATATTCAGGATAAAAAATGTCACACCATTTCTCAAAAGATGAATGATCGATCCCCTCAACAATTCCACGATCTATCATATCCTTCACTCACCTTATAGCATGGACTTGATAACCAGTTTCATAGATTAACATGTCTAGCTCTCGAACATGTATTCCCACTTCATCAGGATTATCCTCAAAGAAAATACCAAATAGGGGTTAGAGATCTCCTATTTCTAAAATATGAAACCAATCACATAGGATATCCCACATGGTTTCAGTATCAAAGGAAAAGTCCTACTATGTTTGGACAGCCTTTGGCCATATGTATTCAGAATACATCCCTATCTACTATGAGGATGATTCTACAACCTTATATTTAATGGGATTCCCAATTACTGTCATCACAGATGGTGGAAAAAAATTGAACCCGATTCTTTTCTTGGGGACACCGACTAGAATGCCTTGGTGCAGCCTCAGTTAGTGATGATGGTGTATCCATATTGACTCTAATAGTTGAAGTATATCTTTCATGAGGTCATTTCAATGAACAAAGATACTTTTCATCCTCGCTCTCCGATTCTAATGAGTCAAACTCTAAAGGGGATGAAGAACCTTCTAAATTAGAGGGTTGTTTCCTACTCCACCTCTTTGTTCCAACCCGATGAACAAAATTATTTAATACACATTCAGGTTATGATGAAATCCAAGATTTATCATACTAGGTGGTCAATATTCTTTCTACGCCAGCTACAGGTAGACCAGTCACCACACTTTTTAGTTCCATAACCATAAGAAACCATAGCTATTGAGACACCATTAGTTTATGTTCTAATATAACATAGACCATATAATTTATAGTAATTAGTTGTTGGAATTTGAATTGGAGTGAAAATCAATAAAGAGAAAATGCCTCACTTATGATTTCGCTGCCGATCCTGGTTTCCAGTACGCCATCCCTAAAGGCTAGCATATATGACCTTAGATCTATGATGGTCATCCCATCATCAAAAAACCATTCTATGGGAATATTACCATAAGTAAATATGTTGAAATACTAAAATAAACTTAGAATTTTTGGAATATAATGATGTTTTAAGGATAGGGATGAAATACCAGAGAAATCCTAAATGAATGGTCTGAATGAGCTCCCAAGGACCTGGATCCAACTATGCATAGAATAAGTCCTAAAATGAGTCATGAACCATACCCAAAAAACCGTGAATGGTTCTGAAATTCTGAAAGGAGACTTACCTACATGAATGTGCAATAGGATCCTATAGATTGTTTCTTAAATAGGGGTGGACAACCCCACCATTTTCTTCTATGCAATATTGGCCTCTACAAAAAATGTTCTAGGCCATATACATGCTTTGAAATCATAGTTATACAATAGATAAATACTGATTCACATAGCCATAAAACCCACTATAAATGTCTTAGAAGGAATTTTGGGGTTTATTTCATATCCTAACTTGTGAAAATATACTTTTTATAGTGTAAACCAGAAGGTTTCAGGTGCACTTTTCTTTATCACCTTAGGACAACTTGTTCAACAATTTCAATTGGGGACTTCCCCATTATTATTTAAGAAAATTCCCATCCAATTCTATGGATGAATATCCCTTCTTGAAAAAAGATTTTCCTTCTTGATTTTTTGGGATATTTTCAGTTTCTTATGCACTAAAGATGGTGTCTTATCAGTACCATTCCACATCGTCATTGGAGGAATTAATTAATCATACATGTCTCCAAGTATCTGATCCTCAAAGATATTTTGTATGTCTAACAAAATGATGCCCACTTCTCCTTGCTTCTGATGGAAAGAATTTGTCTGTGGACTCCACCAGCTCAGCAGCCCTAGAAAAAAATGGTCTTTAATATATATGTAGGTTTTCCCTACCCATACAGACTTTTAAATCCTAACGCTTTCCATATTTTTTTGAACATTGCACAGTTTTTTTACCCAATATTACCACATCCTTGTGGGGTTAACACCCCCTCCTAGCTAAAAGTCCCAACCTTTCTTCCATCCCTTCGATTGATCTTCTTATGAATCTAAAAAAATGGAGGAATAAAAGTGCAGCTTTAGGTTTACTGTATGTAGTTTCAAATCTAGATCACATAGGTTGTGATTCATAAAATATTCCATGGATTCCATCCCAATATTAATATATGTTCCTGTACTAGAAATGTTGATGGATGAGAAGTTATTATGGTCTTGAAACCAAGAGACTGATACGTAATTATTTGGATCCATCATATGGACATCCCAAAGATGGTTGTGACTATACATTGGTTGATAAGTACTTATTAGGAAATGAAAATGATATTTGTTCAAATACCCTACTAGATCAAGAAGGGTGGTATCATAGATGTGGTAGTAATAATTCCATATTATCTTCATCATTTCCTTAGTTATCTTTCTAGATAGTCCATCAACATTTAAGATCATATTGGGATCCATTTAACCTGAAAATAAATATCACATATATTTTAGAATAGGGTCAATTTTAATAATTTGTGAAATTTGGAAAAGAAATTTTGGTGTGCAAGTATATGCGGGGTTAAATAATCTTTCTCAAGGTTCAGTGAAAAAGTATTTCACTCAAATACATATGGAATCTTCATGAATAAAATCATTAGTATGATAAAATAGTTCATGGAATACTTTTTGTGAGAGAGCTTGATTTTATGGATTGTGAGAGTTTTTCAACAAAGTTAAGGCCCTATTTATATATGAGGAATCTTACTTGTGTGACTAGTTTTCATGGTAGAACTTCTCGATAAAATAAATGTATATTTTTCTATAATCCATATACAATGTTTCAACCCTTTTACCTTAGGATTAGACCCTCTTTCCTTCGATAATATCCGATCATGGGGGAGGTTTTTTTAACACTCTATTTCATCACATGGATAAAAAAGTGACAAAGTGAAATAACTTTGAAAAATGAAGAGAAGATAGATGAAGAATGATAATTAATCACAAAGCCTAAAAAATGGTTTGCCCAAGGTATCCCCAATCACCATCAGTGTGTAATAACTTGTGTGCCACCCCACTTGTGCCACTACACACCTTCTCCTGGGGTCTCATATTTTCCTATAAATAGACCCTTGGGGGATTTATTTGTATGGATGATTTTCCTTGTAGTCCTATTGCTGCTCTGATCAACCCAGTACATCACTAAAGTCCCCTGGAACCTCCAAGGTAGTTTCCTAATGCCTAAATAGAGGGAATAAAAGGGGATAGTGAGACTTAATTCCATTTAGAGTTAAAAATAAATAAAACTTTCATGAATCATTTTAGCAACCCCTTGATTTAAGAGGATTACCATGACCACCCTTCCTCAAACAGGATCATGCACTACTCACTTTAGGGAATACCTGTGAAGACCCTTTAAGGATTGATTAAATTATCTCCCAAGTGTAGTCATACATGTTGTTTATCACCTAAGGTGCCATCATTTCTCCCAAGCCTACTTGTAGGGAGCACCCTTGTGCGACCCTCCTTGGTTCTCTCTACCCTTCAGCCCACACGAGCCTTTAATGAAGCCTCCTTCAAAGCCACTCATGGAATGTCTTCTCCTTCACTGGCTCCCTTTCCTGAATGGTACCATGTTAAAACCTCCTCCAATACCTACTGATTTACAACACCATTGGGACATGCACATCAATGTGTCTCCCATTTGGATTTGGATTTATACGGTTAGAGGTTTCCTACACCTATCCTATTAGAGGGTAAGGATCCTTGAGGTTTTTTTATATTTGGATATCTACAGTCATGTGGAAACTTACCCCAGGGACGATGTTGTAGAGTTCCTAGTCTTGGATTCTAGGGACATGACTCTATCCGCCCCATCCCATCTCTAAGATCTAGAGAATTCGATTCCCAATAGGGAGGGTAAGGATCACACTTAATTTTCTCTTCCCTATGTAATGAGACCCTCCTTCCACTATGGGACCATTTTTTAGTAAACCACCATGGTGTAAGACCCTATCATTTCATGTAGGAGGTTTCAAACTTTCTCGTATCTACATAATTTACCTCCATTTATTCGTTACACTGGACCCATGCCCAATTTAAATTGAAGAGAGGGAAGTTCTGTAGCAATGGCCTCTTCTTTCATAACCCTGACCTCTTCCACTATTGAAGGAGGAAAAGTATGTGATTTTTTGAATCTTTTTCATCATATTATATCTCACACCGATCTAGAATCACATGACCCTATAGGTTTTTTAATGATCATGACACCAACATAATGAACCTCACTAACTAAACAATGAGAACTCTGATTCCCACATTAACTAGGATACATAGGAGTCTTTATTAAGGCCCAATATCTATATCATCTCATCCATGAAATTATAAATCATTCCCCCATCAATGGGCCTCCTCATTGGTTTAAGACCCGAAGTTATTAAAAGATGAGAACTCTAAAACCTATCAATTGGGACATGTAGGAAACCCACTTTGGGTCCGAGATAATTGGGCATCCTCCTTAAGAATATGCCCCAATCATAATTTCCTTAATCTAAATATCCTCCTCATGAGTAAACCCTGAGTTAAGCCTCCAAATCTCCATGAGTTAAAACATACCTCATAGTACCTTCACAAGGGATATCCTTATCAGGAGTAATCCCCAACTTATCATCTCAAAGGGCTATACTCCCCTATGGGACATACCCTTGAAGGCCTCCATAGGAATGGTTCCTCACTAATGAACAACGTGGGATCTGATTCCCATCCAAATGGAATATGTAGAAATACATTCTAAGGATAAAACCCAAAACCCCAAACCAACCCTATTATTATGGAACATATCCCTAGTAGGGTCTAATTCAACTTGGAAACTCTTATCCCTTCCATTTTCCTTGGGCTGTTTTGACATAAGTCCCACACCAAACTTTGACTGGGCAGATTCTAACTAGACATCCTTGCAACATGACATCAAACTGTATAGTTGAGTCTTTATCAAACGACCTTAAAAGGTATGATATTTTCTATTTAGCAGTACCTAACTACTTTGTTTTTGATTCCTTTCACAAGGATATGTTGGAATCCCATCTATGGGTTTGATCCCAATATCCTAACAACTTCTGTATCCCTGAATAATGATAATTTTGAGAGTGACATCCATCTACCTTGATGTCCATAAACTCTAGAGTGTCTCAACATGTGGATCAAAAAACAGTGTCATCATAATAATGACCAAATAATATATAAGTAGTTTATAATAGGATACCATCAATGGAGAACCTCTGATACATATATATATCTCCATTGATGAAGAATCTTGAATGCATATAGATGATTCTAAATTACACATATGATAATAATTGATTGATAATATTGGGATAAACCACATAATACTTGGGAATTAATGAAGGATTCACAAATATATCCTAAATCTATAAAATATTCCTGAAGTAGGAAATAATTCCCCCCCAAAGGGTGTGATGAGACCGACCTCACATCCTCTCGACTAATGTGAGTTCTTAAGCATCGTGGGTCCAAATCCTTAATGATTACCTGCCTTTGGAAAGTAGTTCCCTATGTAGACAAGAACCATTAGGAGTTTTTGGTTCCATGAATAGACCCATTTCAAAAAGTTATAAAATAATTATTTCCCCGATGAAGTCGGATTCCGTCTAAAATAATAACATAAAAGAACTGCTTGAATAAAAAAAAGATTGGAGGATCCCTTACTTGAGTGTGTGACTCAAAAATCATGGTAGGTTCTTCTGGAGATATTTTGGGAGACTTTTGAGCACTATATAGAGTTAAGGGGAGAATATTGACATTCTCCATGGAGTTTGAGTGAAGATAAATTGAAGTATGGGTGGGTTTATATAGGAAAATAAGGGGATTTCTTTATTTTTTTGGTTTTGGACTGTACATAATAAAATATAAAAAAAACACAAATCATCAAATTGTTTTTGCCTATGGTTTCTAAAAAATTGGAGTGTTTTTTATTATTTTATAAGGCTTATGTAGTAACTTATTAAAATAATACCCTTGCATATGTGTAGGTGAGTAACACAATCAAAGAAATTATTTTAAAACCGTAAAATACATTATAGGTTTTGAAGGATTCATAATGGATTAAAAAATAAAATAAAATAAACTTAAATCATATTACTTTAAAGTAAAAAATTATATTTCTCAATGTATCCCATTTATATTAATTATTACATCACTTTTGGGTAATTATGAGGTCATAAAACAGAAAGTATATTTATATGATATTAAATTTTTACCTAAAAATTCGACTATCTTAAAACATTATAAAAAAATCACCATTGGATAATTTTTAAATGATGATTAAAAAAATAATATTCATTTTATCTAATTATTTTTCTAAATATATAAATTTTTACTTTTAAAATAATAACTATCTTTTATTGGAAATGATGGTTTTTTTGACAATAACATTTTTCACACCCTTAAAAAAATTATATTTGACTTCATAAAAATTATATGATAATTTATATTTAATAAAAATAATTTAGTAATATTAAAATATTATTTATTTCAAAAATACATTAATTCATTAAAATAGACCTCTTAATTGATTTTTTATATTCTAAAAAAAACAGTTATTTGTGTTTTATTGAATAAAAACCATTTATAAACTAATAATAATTGGATGGAAATATATTCATTATTATATAAAAAATAATACATGTATTAATATTTCTAGGTTATGTTTACATATCCATTTTATACACCAGAAAAACCCCTAAGAGTAATGTTTGTGATGGTGGGACTTTCATTGGGCTGTTCGACAAAGATGGTTTGGGCCATGATCTCGATGAGATTGAACGTATCCCATAAACTATTTCTCTCTTACTTAATTTGTTGGTTCTCATCTTGGTCTCGGTCAAGCATAAAGCCTAGAAATTTTTTCTCCCTTATAAGCTCTGATAAATGGGATTCATAGGGTACAATCCTACTAGTTGAGGCCATCACTTACTTTTTCTGTGACAATTGGATTTGTTAAAAACTTATATATATAATAATCACGTCATCATTGTTCAATGGCTATGTTATCAATGATAATGATTCTTAAAGGTCAATTAAATATGATTAGATATAATAAAACCAAATAGTTTCATGTATTTATTACATCCGAATTATATAATGAAACATTCATTTTAAATAAAAAGGGTAATTTAATTTATAATTGTTCGGGTCATTATAATACCCCCTTAAGATATGTGTTCCTCAAAATTCTCATCTCCCCCAATAAAATAGTAGAGGGTAACTCTGCTTCATAACTTCCTTTGGTTCCCACGTTTCTTCTTCAAACCAGTGGTTTCTCCAGAACACTTTGACAATGGAAATTATCTTATTTCATAGAACTTTTTTAATACTATCTAATATCTTCACTGGATGATCCTCATAGGAAAGGTCATTATCTAATGGTACCACATCTAGATTGAGTACATGTGATAGATTTGGTATGTACTTCCTCAAGAGGGATACATGGAATAAATTATGTAATTGAGATAGGATCATTGGGGGTGCTAGTTGATAGGCCACCTCTATGATGCGATAAAGGATCTCAAAAGGGCCAATATAGATTGGTCTAAGCTTTAACTTCTTCCAAAATATCATCATTTTATTCCATAGAGATATGCAGAGCAGTAAAATGTCTCCAACGTCAAACTATAGGTCCCGTCGATGATTTTTAGTATAACTATTTTATCTACTATGAGCATCCTTGATGTACTACTGAATGGTTATAGCCTTTTCCACCATTTCATCGACCATTTTAGGACCTAGAAGTTTATTTTCCCCAAATTTATCCCAACATGAAAGTTTTTTTCACCTCTTCCCATAAAGGGATTCAAAGGAATCCATTTGGATGCTTGAGTGAAAAACGTTGTTGTAAGAGAACTCTACCGAAGGAAGATTTTGGTCCCATAATCCTTTTAAGGACATAAAACAATCTTGTAACATGTCTTCCAGTGTGTAAATAGTCTGATTAGATCAACCATTTGTTTGATGATGATATGCTATACTAATGTTTAACTCAATGTTTAGATCATGTTGGAGACTTTTCCAGAAAAAAGTGGTGAATCTCATATATTAAATGGATAAAATCAATAGCGGTACCCCATGAAGCCTTACCACTTATCTGATACATATCCATGCAAGTTGATCTAGTGAATAGACCTCTAGAATTGAAATAAAGTGATCTGTCTTTGTAAGATAACCCACACCAAACATTTATAGCATTTCCCCTAAATCTATTAGTATGTTCGGTGAAAAATTCCATTGTGATGTTATTCCATTTCCATGTTGGTATAGATAATGATTGAATCATCCCATTATAATTATTCATTTAAGCCTTTACTTGTTATAATATTAGTCACTTTGATGTATATTTAGCAATCTCCTTCATATTGTCCCACCAATAGTTCTCAGAACGATTTTGATACATCCTTTTGCTTCCTGGGTGCATAGAGAAATTTGATCTATGTGAATCATACAATAACTCCTTGTTCAGTTTAGGATTTGATGGCACATATAGTCGTGACCCAAATATCAAAATTACTTCCTCATTAACATTGAACTCTAAGTATTTCTCTTTCCTTATAGTTTCTACTTTCTTCTAAATTCCCAAATCATTTATTTGTGAATCCTTTAACCTTTCCAAAAGAGATGGTTCATAAATAATTTGTAAAATGATTGATTATGTTACTTCCTTTAGGATTACCATGTCCATCCTTTTCAAATCTAAGAATATTGGATCCTTCAAATCCTTATTGATGATATAACTATAAGATCCTTTCTACTTAGAGAATCACCACCTTATTTTAGTTTCTAGTATGGCGGTGTATTGAGAAATCATAATACTTGATGAGCTCTAACCATCTTCACTAGTTCATATTAATCTCTTTATGTGTGAATATATATTTGAGGCTCTTATTATAAGTATATATCTCACACTTATCCCCATAGAGATGACACTGCCATATTTTTAACATAAATATCACAACTGCTAACTCCAGATTATGCATGGGATAATATTGCTCATGAAGTTTCAGCTGCCTTTTGGTATAGGCTATCACTTTATCATTTTTGATCAGTACACAACCTAATCCATTTATTTTATGCATCGATATATACCAAAAATAGTTCCCTACTTTTTAGTAGTGTGATCACTAGTGAAACGATAAGCCTATTTTTGAGCTCCATAAAGCTTTCCTCACATTTTTACATCCAGAAAAAACTTCAATACCTTATGAGTTATCTTGGAATGATGGATTGATAATCATGAAAAATTTCTCAAAAATCAGCGATAATACCCAACTAACCCAAGAAAAATATGAATATATATCACAGTTGTTGTCCTTGAACATCCTTCAATTGATTCCATATTTGAATGGTTTATAGATATCAAATTACTTGTGATGATATGTCCCAAGAAAGAGACTTCCTTCAACCATAACTCACATTTGATTTACTTTTCATACAGATTCTCCATTCTCATGGTCTTCCGCACGATGCTCAGATTCTCCTCATGCTCCTCCTTGGTATTGAAGTATATTAGAATCTCATATATAAAGACTACCAAAATTTTGTCAAGGTAATATCTAAAGACCCTATTCATCAATTTCATGAAGATTAATATAGGATTAGTGAGTCTTAATGCCATCACTATGAAATCATAGTGCCCATACCTTATACGAAAAGAGTTATTGGGGATATCATCCTTATTTACCCGTACTTGATATTATCTTAACTAAAGATCCACCTTGGAGATGCATTTTTCTCCACATAACTAATCAAAAAACTCATAAATCTATTGCATAGGATACTTGTTCATTATCATGATCTTTTGGAGTTCATGATAATAAATCCAAAGGTGCATTGACCCATACTTTTTATTGATGAAGAGGACTGGTACACCCCATGGTGAAGCACATTTTTGAATGAACCCTTAATCTAGATTCTTCTATAGTTGTTTCTTCATATCCAAAAGTTCCACAATTTCCATTCTATATAGAGTCTTAGACATGGGTTACTCCCAGGTATAAGTTCAATAGAAAATTAAACCTATAGACTTAGAGGAAGACTGAGAAATTCCTCAAGAAACACATTAGTGTATTCCCTAAAATTGGCATGTCTCCAAGGATAATTATTTCCTTATAATCAATCATTTTATCCTGATATACTTGATTGTAGGGAAATAATATCCATGATTGAGATGTTGGTACTAAATAATATTCACCCTCTTCCTTTTACTTGTATAGAATTGAGGGTTGATTCGCAATACGATGATTTATTTCCTTATCAAAGAAATTTATGTTGGATCTATATAGGGAAAGCCAATCTGTGCTCAGAATTACATAAAATTCTAAAAAAGGGAGTATGATAAGGTTATTTGGGAAGTTTATCCCACAAATTGTGATAGGGGAGGAGTTATATACTTAGTATTCAATAATTTCCCCATTTTCCATTTTCATAGACATCTCTACTTCCATGATTTTTGGTAGTGTTTGAATAGTTCTACTAAACACTCGTGATATAAATGAATGCGTAGAACCAGAATCAAAAAGTAAATTCTCTATTCTAGAATGAATAGCTACAATACCCGTCATCACTTCATTTTTGGGATATAATTTGATAGCGGTGATGGAAAAATCCCACCCTTACTTCCTTGTAGGTTGTTGGTCGTCTCTAAAAACTATTGGATTAGGAAATTGGTTTGCAAAGTACCATGGTTCCTTGTAGTTGAAGTAATCAAAAATGTACTGGGGGTTTAATTAACCATGCCTTTACTCTATCACATTAGTGGGTTTCTCCTATTGGAAATTATTATCTAGGTGCCCTTCCTCCCCACACCTAAATCGTTTCTTTTCCCCCCTTAGGAAGAGTATGGGGTGTTTCTTCCCACACCTTTAACATGTGCGATACTGAAATTTCTTAGCACCATTATATTTCTCCACAAAACTACAAGAATTAAACCATATATACAACTTATTATCCCCTTGATACCCTTTATATTCGCCAATCTATATTTCAAATTTGAGGTCACATATGAAAATTTCCTCATAGCTAACAAAGTCATGGATCACTAGAGATTTTTTAGACTAGGTTTTATCACACCAAATAAGAGGCCAACCTTACATTCAGGGGTAATGGAAAAGCCGAATATGTATCATGTAATTATTATGAATTATTACTCATATTACCCAATATATTCATAGTATTTTTTAGTGAAAGGAAATCCATTTACATTTTAAGAGGGAGAGTGTGAGGAATATATTTATCAAAAAAAAATTCTAGAATTCCTTCTACTCCATCACTTCAATCTCTTTCTTAGGCTTCATTTTTTTTATTAATTCCCACCACTAATTAGATTCTCCCTCCATATGATAGACATCAAGTAGAACATTATCTTATTACAAACATTAAAGGATGAAGAAGATCTTCTCAATGGATTTCATCTATTGTTTCATGATTAAGGGATTGGGTGATATATTGAAAGTAGGATGCCTTTGTTGAATTAATCTCTCAATTATGGATTGTAATCTCTTATTGGGGTTTGAGTGATCCTCTTAATATATCTTTATATTCATAAGTTGAGTTAGTTGAGAGAGTTTCATGGAAAATATTTTCATTCTTGCTCCCATCGGACTAGGAATATCATTAGGGATATCATCACATTACCTGTAACATTGATCATTTACCCGATTTATCCTATTTATGGAGATTGGAATGAACAAATAGGAAAATTAGGGATTATTATTTTAAACCTTTAAACACTTAAAGGGGAATCAAATGAAATTAAAGGCATAATTATAAATTACATTTATCTCCTTAACTTATGAGTTTCTAGACTTAAATCTATGTTATCCATGATATATTTCCTAAAATATATTCTTATAGTAATTTTTATCCTTAATAATGGTTCATAATAAGATTATAAATTTACCAAAGAATATACCCTAAGAGTGTCAAAATATGTGTGTAGTATGGCCTGTTGTCATGGACCAGATTACCCTAAGTCAGGCTTGGGACACCTTGTATGAGTTGGTACCCCTAGGTACATCTGTGATAGAACCAAATCCACGTATAGTATCTATACAAGGATATATTTTCTTGATAAATAGCCTACTTTATACTCACTAGAGTTTTCTAATCCTAATCCAAAAAATAACAGAATTTTTTATTCGATACCAACTATGACAACCCTTCTATTGGTATCACATTAATACATTATTTATTACATAAAATTACACATAATAAAACCAAAAAAATCAATAAGTGTACCGTATTTGGGAATTAGGTATATATAATAATATCTTGAACATTGGATACAATAACATTACTAATAAATTTCTTAACATGCTTCGAAAATCCCATGGCTTTTAAAGTTTCACGACTTAAAATGGGGACAAATCTAAGAAATGGGTGAGATATAAATCCCAATAAGGAAATAAACATGGAATAATATGCAAAAGATAATAAATTTTATACAATAGGAATATTAATGGGTCATAAAAAGAGTAGGAATCATGAACACGAACAATGATACATGATATATAATGATAACCATAAAGGCAACATGGAAAATGTGAAAACAACTTAAAACACTAAATAATAAACATTGGTCAAGGATAAAATAAAAAATAAATCATGGTGGACAAATTCACATAAAGGAATTAGGTTCAATCCCTATTCTAACATAACATATCATGATACTAAACATTAACAAATGTGTTGGAGAGCTATCTGGGTGCACCCATCATATTCATTTCATTCTCATGCTTAAGAGTGCCACATAGATCATAAAACACAGATTCATTCATAATTATTATTTATTTTGTGATTTAGGAGTGTTGAATATATATGTGTATGTCCCCGATCAAAAAGTATAAGTTCAAAAATGTGAACACCCTTGATAGAAAATTGGTATGGCATTCAATACACAATTGTTTTGTCATGGAATATAGTGGTGAAATTTTGGCAGCATAACAACTTCACTTAAGGATTCGTAAAAATGGGGTGATGATAGATAAAGGGGTATCTAATCACATATACATAAAATGGTAAGTAATAGGGACATTGAAAATCATATACCGGCATTATAAATTTGGAAATATAAGGTATAAGGTAATGAAGAAACTTGAATAGAGAAAAGAATAGTTACAAAATTTTATCATGATAACAGGTGTACATAAAGGAAAATGATAGGATTAATGTGATAGAAAGGGGATATAATCATTTATAAATTAAATTTATATTAAGTGGAATATTCATGAACATATTCCAAAAAATTTAAATGGGATTTAATAGACATAACATAAAAGTAGTTCTTGCATGGAAGTGGGAAGTGAGAAATCCATTACGAAATTTCGACATTGTAACAGGTGTACATAAAGAATCATAGGAAGATTAATGAGAGTAAAATGGGTATATAATCATGTATACATAAAAGGATATTATTTGGTATATGTAGTAATATATATCAACATGAAAATTTGGAAATTAAGAATCATAACATAAAATATGTGCTTTAATAAAAATGAGTGTGGAGGATCCCTTACTTGAGTGTGTGACTTAAAAATAATGGGGGGGGGGACTCTTGAGAGCTTGGGGGAAGCTTGGGAGGACTATAGAGAGTGTAGGTAACAGTGTCGATGATATCCAAAGAGTCTTAGTGAAGTGAAATGGGAGCATGGATGAGTTTATATCGGAAAAGAGGGGGATTTATTTATTATTATGGGTTTGGAATCCACATAATAAAATATAAAAAACCACAAAATATACCATGGTTTCTATCAATTGGTAGTTATTTTTATTATTTTATAAGGCCAAGTCCCGAATGTATTAAAATAACACTACTAAAAATTCAGCCATTATCGAATTCCATTGGCGGTCGCTAATGACTTATAGAGACCGCTTAGTGACCACCAATGGCAGTCGCTTTAGGCCCATTGCAGTAGGCCTATAGTGACCACCAAAGGTGGTCGCTGAAGGAGGATGAAAATCTAGCCTACAACGACCGCCAAGTAGTCGCTGACCTATTTCTCGGATGATAAAGAGTGACCGCCAGTGGCGGTTGGTATCCCGATCCTTGACTGAGCTACAACGACCGCCAGTGGCGATCACAGTTTTGATTCTCGGTCGAGTTATAGCGACCGCCAATGGCGGTCTCTATCGTAGATAATTATTTTTAAAAAAAAATCACAGTTACCAATCAACCAAAACAGGGTAAAAATCATAAAAAAACAATTCCAAACAGCATAAACATCAATATCATCATAAACAATAAATGACAGATGTGCTTCAATGATCCAAACTAGTCCAATCCATTTCAATCTTCTGATTCAATAAACCTACAATAAGATACAAAAAAACAACTAAACAAAACAAATGTAAATTAAACATATTTATTCAGCTAATATATATATAATAAAAGTAAATCTCACATCAAATTATGGGTTCTATAATAATTAAAAACCCCCAATTTAAGAAATGTTATCATTTTAGGATTTTTTTTCTTGTTTTGCAGTCTTTGGTTTAGCTTATTGAAGTGTTTCGTGGTCTAAAAAGGAATGCTCTCCGCGCACACAGCATGAAACTGTTAAAAAATATATTCAGTCGTACCGTGCACACCGCACATCCGATTGACATTTCGTATGCACCTACATGTCACAAATACTTTTACTATTGTTTTAATGTGATTTCAAGTCATTCTGAGCATGTTTGCTGTGAACTCAACTGTTACACGTTCTTTTGGTTTTTTATGACTCTAGAAATGTGTTTCTAGTCACCGTGGTCAAAAGACACCTCCGATTGACGTGCCTTATACCCAACCATTTTACAATTCACACCACAATTCTTGTTGTATTATTTCATGAAATTCTAAGGTCGTTCGGCTGGTTTTGACCACCCAATGTGCACTTTTAGAGCATGCCGAACTATTAAAAAAATATTCGGTTGTACCACAGACACCGCACGTCTGATTGACGTTTCATCTTCTCCTACATGTCACAGATAGTATTTCTATTGATTTCGTGTGATTTCAAGTCATTTTGAGCATGTCTGCTCTGAATTCGACCGTTACACGTCGTTTTAGTGTGTTATGACTCCAGAAATGTGTTTCTGGTCACCGCGGTGAAACGAAACCTCCGATTGACATGACTTCTACCCGACCATTTTAAAATTCACACCACGGTTGTTGTCGTATGATTTCATGGAATTCTAAGGTCGTTCGGCTAGTTTTGACCACCCAACGTGCCCTTTTAGAGCGTGCCGAACAGTTCAAAACAACATATCCGATCTTACGACACACACCTCATGTCTGATTGATGTTTCGTCTAGTCCTACATGTCCCGAATAGTATTACTATTGTTTTCGTGTGATTTCAAATCATTCTGAGCACGTTTGCTTTGAATTCGACCGTTACACGTCCTTTTGGTGTTTTATGACTTCAGAAATGCCTTTCCGGTCAGTACGGTGAAATGAAACCTTCTATTGACGTTCCGTCTACCCAAAAATTTTACAATTCACACCACGATTGTTGTTGTATGATTTCATGACATTCCGAGGTCATTCGGCTGGTTTTAACCACCCAACGCTCCCTTTTAGAGCGCGTCAAACTGTTCAAAACATCATATTTGGTCGTACCGCATACACCACACATCCGATTAACGTTCTGTCTCCTCCTATTTGTCAAGAATATTATTCCTATTGTTTTGTGTGATTTCAAGTCATTCTGAGCATGTTTTCTCTGAATTCAACTGTTACACGTCGTTTTGGCGTTTTATGACTCCAGAAATGCATTTCCTGTCACCGCGGTCAAACGACACCTCTGATTGACGTGTCATCTACCCGAAAATTTCAAAATTCACACCACGGTTGTTGTCGTATGATTTCATGGAATCCTGAGGTCATTCGGATGATTTTGACCACCCAACGTGCCCTTTTAGAGCACGCCGAACTGTTCAAAACAACATATTATGTCACACCATGCACATTTCACATCTGATTGATGTGATATCTCATCCTACATGTCACAAATAGTATTTCTATTGTTTTCATGTGATTTCAAGTCATTCTGAGCACGTTTTCTCTGAATTAGACCGTTACAAGTCGTTTTGGCGTTTTATGACTCTGAAAATGCATTTCCAGTCACCACGGCCAAACAACACATCTGATTGACATTCTGTCTACCCAAACATTTCCAAAATTCACACCACGGTTGTTGTTGTATGATTTAATGGCATTCCGTGGTCTTTTGGATGATTTTAACCACTCAATGTGCCCTTTTAGAGAGCGTCGAACTGTTCAAAACAACATATTCGATCGTACCACGCACACCGCACATCTGATTGAAATTCTGTCTCCTCCTACATGTCACGAATAGTATTACTTTTGTTTTTGTGTGATTTCAAGTCATTCTGAGCATGTTTTCTCTGAATTCTAAAGTTACACATCATTTTGCTGTTTTATGACTTCAGAAATGCATTTTCGGTCGCTGCGGCCAAACAACACCTCTGATTGGTATGCCATCTACCTAACTATTTCACAATTCACACCACAGTTGTTTTCGTATGATTCCATGCCATTCCAAGGTCATACGGCTTGTTTTGACAACCCAACGCGCCCCTTTAGAGCGGGCCGAACTGTTCAAAACAGCATATTCGGTCGTACAATGAACACGACACATCCGATTGACATATCATCTCCTCCTACATTTCATGAATAATATTACTATTGTTTTCGTGTGAATTAAAGACATTCTGAGCACATTTGATCTGAATTGGATCGTTACACATTGTTTTGGCATTTTATGACCCCAAAAATGCTTTTCTAGTCACCGCGGTCAAACGACACCTCCGATTGACGTGATGTCTACCCGAACATTTCAAAATTCACACCACGGTTATTTTCGAATGATTTCCTGACATTCAGAGGTCGTTTGGATGATTTTGACCACCCAACACACCCTTTTAGAGTGTGCCAAACTGTTTAAAATAGCATATTTGGTCGTACCGCGCACATCGCATGTTTGATTAACATATCGTCTCCTTCTAAATGTCACGAATACTATTCCTATTATTTTTGTGTGATTTCAAGTCATTCTGAGCATATTTGCTCTGAATTCAACCGTTACACTTGGTTTTGGCAATTTATGACTCTGGAAATGCCTTTCCAGTCACCACGGTCAAACTACACATCTGAATGACGTGCCATCTGCCTGAAAATTTCACAATTCACATCACAGTTGTTTTCATATGATTTCATGTCATTACGAAGTCTTTCAACTTGTTTTTACCACCCAATGCGCCCTTTTAGAGCGTGCCGAACTGTTCAAAACAACATATTCGGTCGTACCACACACACTGCACATCCAATTAATGTGTCATCTTCTCCTATATGTAACGAATAATATTATATTTTTTCTGTGTGATTTCAAGTCATTTTGAGTACATTTGCTCTGAATTTGACCGTTACACGTCCTTCTGGCGTTTTATGACTCCAGAAATGCGTTTCCGCTCACCACGGTCAAAAAAAAAACCTTTGATTGATGTGCTGTCTACCCGAATATTTCATAATTTACACCACGATTGTTTTACTATGATTTCATGGCATTCTGAAGTCATTCAGCTAGTTTTGACCACCCAATGCCCCCTTTTAGTGCGCACCGAACTGTTCAAAACAACATCTTCGTTCGTACCGTGCACACCCCACATCCAATTGATGTGCAGTTTCCTCCTACATGACTCGAATACTATTCCTATTGTTGTTTTGTGATTTCAAGTCATTTTGAGAACATTTGATTAGAATTTGACCGTTACACGTCATATTGGCGTTTTATGACTCCTGAAATGCATTTTCGGTCACCATGATCAAACGACACCTCTGATTGACGTTCTGTCTGCCCAAAAATTTTAAAATTCACACCACAGTTGTTTTTTAATGATTTCATGGTATTATGAGATTGTTCGGCTGATTTTGACCACCAAATGCGCCCTTTTAGAGCGGCTGAACTGTTCAAGATAGCATATTCGGTCGTACTACGCACACTACATGTCTGATTGATGTGTTGTCTCCTCCTACATGTCACGAATAATATTAATATTGTTTTTGTGTGATTTCAAGTCATTCTGAGCAAGTTTTCTCTGAATTCGATCATTACATGTCGTTTTGGCATTCTATGACTCCCGAAATGCGTTTCCGGTCACCGCGATCAAACGACACCTCTAATTAACATGTCGTCTACCCGACCATTTCAAAATCTACACCACTGTTGTTGTAGTTTGATTTCAGGGAATTTAGAGGTCATTTGGATGGTTTTGACCACCCAACGCGCCCTTTTAGAGTGCACCGAACTGTTTAAAACAGCATATTCGGTCATACCGTGCACACCGCACGTCCGATTGATGTGCCATCTCCTTCTTCATGCCATGAATACTATTTCTATTCTTTTGGGTGATTTCATGTCATTATGAGAACATTTTCTCTAATTTTGACCGTTACACATCGTTTTGGCGTTTTATGACTCCAGAAATGCGTTTCTGGTCACCGTGGTCAAACGACACCTCCGATTGATGTGTAGTCTTCCCGACCATTTCAAAATTCACACCAAGTTTGTTTTCATATGATTTAATAGAATTCTGAGGTTGTTCAGATGGTTTTGACCACCCAACGCTCACTTTTAGAGCACGTCGAACTGTTCAAAACAACATATTCAGTCGTACCGCACACACCGCACGTTCGATTGACATGTCATCTCCTCCTACATGTCACGAATAATGTTTCTATTGTTTTCGAGTGATTTCAAGTCATTCTGAGTACGTTTTCTTTGATTTCGACCATTACACATCATTTTGACGCATTTGAATAGCGTGTGTGGGGTGATCCAAATCGGCCGAACAACCTATGAATTCCATGAACTTAGACAACAGAAAAGGGTGGCTGGATTAGGAAATGTTCGGGCAGACAAAACGTCAATCAGATGTATCGTTTGACCGTGATGACCAGAAGCGCACATCATGTGTCGTAAATGGCTAAAACATGCTTTTAAAAGTCAAATGCATACCGAAAAACATCTACATGACTGGAAAACACAGGAAAACACCCTAATTATTATTCTTCAGGTGTACAAGGAGACGACACATCATTCGTCCGCATGGTTTGTGTGGCATAGATGAATATGCATTTTTAGGCGTTTTCAGGCTTGAAATGTGTGTGTGTTTGGGGGGGGGGCTGTCCAGTGGGGGGGGGGGGCTATCCAGGGTGGGGGGTACTGTCTGGGGGTGGGGGTTGTCTGGGGTGGGGGGGGGGCTATCCGGTGGGGGGGCATAATGACTAATTTACCCAATGGCCAATTGGCCTCACAACATAACAATCAATTATACTAATATCTTAAAGGTCAATTTTCCTAATGAACCAATGTCAAATTGTCCCATTTACCAATTAATCTAATGCCCTAATGGCATAGTGGCCTAAAAAATAATTGTAACAATGGTCTATTGTCTAGTTATACAATTGGAATAATGGAAGAGTGGCCTAATGAAAAATTGGCCTACATCCAATTGGACAATTGGCCAACTGACCAATTTCCCTAATGAACTAATGGTCAATTTTTCTAATGAATTGTGAGGTGTGTTTGTGGGGGGGGGGGGGGGGGTTGTCTGAGGTGCATGGGGGGGGGGGCTATCCCGGGTGGGCCAGGGGCCTACAATTAGTGAACCTGAGCTCAATCACCAAAAACAAGTTCCAGGGTTTCTAATAGGAATCACATGATTTTTTCAAAATTATTCACATAACATGCAATTGAAAACATTAAAGAATAAAATGAACTAAAAATATCCAAATCATTAATCAGTTTCATGGGTACTTCTCAATTCGTGCACACAAACATTGCATAAGACCAAAACACCCATGACACCCCCAAATCTAAAAAAATATCACTAGGAAACCAACCTAAACATCAATAACAACCCCACCAATAAAAAAATAAACACACCTCATGAATATGATGCATCATGCGTGGTCATGACTGCCACCTCCATCTGGTGGGCCAGGGGCCTAAAAAAATTTAAATTATGAAGATTTTTATAACAATAATAATGGAAAATAAATAAATAAATACAATATAAAGCTGCGTTGTATGATCCCCTGCACCATCACCTGGATGCACATATTCCCATAGTGCTCTAACCTAAGCGATCAATTGCACATTTAACTCCTTGGAAGCACACAACCATGCCTCAAAATCCGACAACTGCTATGTCATCTGAGCAACAGCAGGACCGACAACCGTAGTGCGTGATACTACAGAATAATAAATCCATGTTCCATAGGTCAAATAGTATCTATGCCCGTCCTGACGAATAATGCGATGGAAGATCTCATCCCTTCACATGAGAAGCTGTCGCTGGTCCTCTGGCAGCTGTTCTAACTCAGCTTCAATTTGAGCCTATGAAATGTTTAAATATATATAGATATATATGTTAATATACAGATTTATGTAAGTATTGGTAATGAGTACAAGCACTTACTATCATTGCTACATCCTCTGGATCATTTCGATCATGAGTCCTCATCCACACCGATATTTTATTAGTCGGTACACCTTGCTCCCGTAACTGTATATCAATAGAATATAAACACAAAACCATATTAATTAATAAATTAAAAAATTAATAATAAATACCTCATGTCAAATCTGAGACACGTGATGAGTCCCGAGCCTGTGAGGTGGTCACTGCAACGCTCAATTCTTAAAATGGCATGCTGACACCTCTTACATTCAATTAATTCAAATTTAAAACAAATCAAACATTCTTGAAAATTTATATACCAAAATAAATATACTAACCGCAACACCCTCAGTAGACCAATATGCAAATAAGACATGCCACTGAGCTGGGAGGACACCACTCGGGACTTTTCCAGAATGTCTGGGGCACCCAAATTTAGTACCCAATGGTCCCTCTTGACTTTGCCTTTATAATCTTTCCACATATTATGAAATGTTTTCATAAAAACGGGCTGAAAATCATCAGGGCATACTTTCAAATATTTCTATTAATGAAAAAAATCAGATATGTTATTATTTTTTATACACAGGGAAGAAAGTAAAATGGTCTTCTTACCTAAACCTCCCTCCAAAGATGATCTAATGTGTCCTGAGGGATATAAGCCCAGTAACGCATGGAAAATGGAAATCGATGTGGGTCACGTATGATATGACCCAACTGACAAATAAATGTAGGGGAATTCAATCCCACGAGATGAAATAGCTCATCAAAGTAAACATCAATTGTCGTGTCAGAATTCCATGATAAAATGCCATGACCAGGGCCTCTCTTGCGAGAGGAAGAAGTAGTCAAGTCAGATCCTATTGAAAACAATTTTATATTTTATTTGAAAGATGTTATATATATATATATATATTTGTGTGTGTGTTTGTGTTTATCAATTACATAAAAAATAGACACAATGAAATTCAAACATACCTCGACCCTGAGACGTAGATAGCTCAGATGGATGATGTGGATCTGCTGCCTCTTCCCCTTACATGCCTGTAGTCATAAAAAACATTAGTAAGGGGACTATCCAAAGTGTCCAAAAGATAAATTGGATTGTTTTTTAAAAAATCAAAATTGTGCAGTTTTTAATCAAAAAAAAGGGATTGAATAATTAGTTGTGAATGGATTTTAAAAAATCTTAAATTTAACTAAACAAATATACAAATTATGTACAAAACCAATCAATACATAGCCAAATTTCAGATTTAATTAATAAAGATTCAACTAGAACATGAACCAAATGAAGAATACCTCAATGGGAAGATACACCGACAGTAACATGAAGATACCAAAATATAAATCACCCTAAATATTTATAAATTAATAAACCAACAAAAGTGAGGATTAAAACTTATAAGGATTTATAAAATGGTTAGATAATTTATGATATCCTAGGACATTCAATACTGAATAGCGGGAAAACAATTATACCTTTCATAAAGAATGAAAATCAACCGTTTCTCCTTCAATGACCACTCTGACCCAATAAATATCTTCTTCACGTTGAACTATGGTTTGTTGATAAAGCTGTTGGGAAATAAATGGAACAGTCTCAGGTTCATCTTGTTCAAATAAAAACACTCCTCACTGGGACATTTTCATAACAACTTGCCAACTTGGATTCGAAGAAAAAGTAATGAAGAATACTAATTCTGCTTGTGATGTCAAAATGAAAGGTTCATTATCAACTCATTCATTTCTGTATAACATATAGTTAAAATTCACCAATGAAAACTGATATTGATCAACTTTACATCCACACATTGAATCAACCCAATTACACTTTAACAATATGTACTTATACCCATGTGCATATACAAATTCAATGATTTCTAGCAATTGACCATAGTAATAACTAGAATCGATGAATGGACAACTAATGCCACTATTTTTTGTTGCTCGTTTGTCATCAAAAACTTTAATGCAAAGTCAAAAACTGTTGGCATCTATAGCTTTATAATGACGAGCTGTTATAGATGGACCCTCATCCAGTTGGATAAATTCTTCAGTTATCGTGGGGTACCCTAACTCCCTCAACTTATGAACCTACACAATTCATAGAATTCAATAATGATTTATGCAGAAAGAAATTAGTGTAATACTTCACTCATAATGAAAATTAATTTATACGTGCATAATCCTTGAACCAATCATGAAATGACGCATAATGAGATTGTTGAATTTGATACTCTGTCACACGATACATCTCTTCTTTCATCACATTAATGTGTTTCCTTCAAATGATAATGCGATGTTTAAATGATCAACTTATGAAAAAAAACATGTAAAATTTAAACAATAAAAGTGATAAGACACTAACTGCATTAATGGGGCAACTGATGGAGTATTGAATAAGATATATCAATGTGCTTATATCCACTCGATGTTGTCCATATCAAATATGGTTCCTTCTCCAACTAGACCATCATGAATCTGAGAGGGATTATTTAATTTTGTTTCAACATCTGTAAGATATTCTTCACAAAAAGTAGTACACTAATCCATTAAATAACCATTGGCTATTGATGCCTCTGGAAGAGCTCTGTTGCATAAAAATCATTTCAATGTACTCAAATACCACTCAATAGGATACATCCACCTGAATTACACTAGACCAGCAGCCATTACATCATTAGTTAGGTGCACTATCAAGTGGACCATAACATCAAAAAATGAGGGGGGAAATAGTTTCTCAAAGTGACAAAGCATAAGTATAATTCGGTCCTGAAAACTTTTTAAATCACTCATTCGTTGATTTCTTAAACAAAGATATCTAAAAAAATGACTCATCTCAATCAACGACTGAATAAAATTGGGCGATAAACAATAACAAATTGCGATTGGAATCAACTGTTGAAGTAGTATGTGATTGTCATGAATTTTCAACCCTTGAAATTTTATTCTTGTTAGATTCACACACTTTGAAATATTATAAGAGTAACTATTAGACACCTTAAGCATATTCAAAATGGAAAGAAATGTCTCTTTATTTTTTGTAGTCATCGTATACTGTGCAGCAGACATATATGCCTTGTTTCCCTCTGCTAACTATAAATGTAACTATTTACTTAAACCCGTTTCTTCCAAATCATGACGTGCATTAACATGGTCCTTTGATTTTCCACTGACACAAAAAATGGTCCACAATATGTTATCACAATTTTTTTTTCAATGTTCATGACATCCAAATTATACCTTAGCATGTTAGTTTTCCAATAAGGAAGACTATAAAAAATTCTTTTTTTTCAATTGTGACTGTGCTGCCTACCTGCATCATGAATATTACGTAATGGATGATCCACCAAATCCTGAATTTCATATATTGTTCGGATGTTTTATTCCTCAATCTGTGATAACATTTCGACTCCTATCATGATCTTTTGTGGTGGGATAAAATCTCTAGAACCATCAAATTCCACTCTGTCCTTTCTAAACCTGTGCTGATGGGGGAGAAAATGTCTGTGACCCATGTATGCTCATTTTTGGAATTTTTGAGCCTTACAGATTTTTTACTTTTATTGAAACATGGGAAAGAAAATTCCCCTTTCGTACTCCAGCCTGATAAATTTTCATAAGACGGGAAGTCATTGATTGTCCACAATAAATCAACCAACAGTTTGAACATTTCATTCGTTTAACAGTCATAAGTCATCACACCATCGCCCCAAAATTCATTCTACTCATCAATCAATGGCTAAAGGTAAACATCAATCTTATCCTCTGGACTTCTTGCTCCATCAATAAGAGTGGAAAGTAATATAAATTCTTGCTTCATAAAAATCCATGGAGGAAGATTATACAGAACCAACACCACGGGCCATGTGCTATGATTTGCAACAACCATAGAATTGAATGGATTGAAACCATCTACTGCCAACCCCAATCAGACATTATGAACATCATTAGTAAAGTCTGGATTTATCTTATCAAAATCCTTCCATGCATGAGAGTCTGCAGGGTGGGTTAACATATCACTTTCATGAATTATTTCTGCATGCCATATCATTAAATTAGAGACTTTAGATGACGTAAAAAATATTTTCAACCTCGGATTAAGGGGAAATTAACGCATTTGATTTATGACAATTGGTTTCCCCTATATCACAATCTGACTTTGATGAGTCTGATTTCCCCTATTATCTTTCCACCTAGAAGTGCCAAAAACTGTACAAATATCCAAATGGGTAGTTTCCTTTCTAAGCTACATACAGTTGTTTGCACATGCATCTATGGTCTCATATGTAAAGCCTAAGTTCTCTGTCATCTTACGACCATGGTAATATGACTTGGTAATCTTAGCATCGAAAGGAAGAACATTTTTCAATAACACCAACAACATGTCGAATGATGTGTCTGACCATTGATTCAAAGTCTACAAATGAAAAAACTCCATGATAAATGAAAATTTATTGTAAGAATTATATACAGGATATAATTCTGTTTTTGAATAATCAATTTCTTAATAAAACATCCTCGAATCACGATCTACACCAGAGCAAATATTTATCTCACCGGTCTCAAGATTCTGGAAGTCAATGCCTTCAGGATCCAACCCATGTACCATTTTAGCAAGAATTTCATGAATTGGATCATTCATCCTTGCATCAAAATCCACTTGAACTACATCCGAATTTTGAAAAAGAACATGTTCTTCTCAATGATGAGTCCAACTCTTATAATATTTCAGAAATCTGTTAGAGAATAGGTGCTCCCTCACAGTATCTAATTATAATTGATATCTGTTAGCACATTCTCTACATGGGAAACTAATATAGTCACTTCAAAATCCTCTAGTGAAGTCAATAAACTGCATAATGACATTGAAATATTCTCTAGATGTTCGATTTGGAAGATCAATCCAACTCTTATCCATAATAATTTCTATATAAAAAACACGTACATAAGACTTATTACATGCATTTTTCACATCAAATATATTTAAAATACATATTAACCAATTTCTTGTGGACCATTGATAAAATAATAAAATTATATCTACGAATAATAAACAAGAGAATAGATAATGGAATGTAAGTGAAAGCCCATGTCATTTCATACCTGATTGTGCTATAAACCTGGAAGGGAGGGGAGCTGAAGGTGGTGCTGCGGGGGAGAGGAGAGGCAGCGGATGGGAGACGGAGCCAGAGATGATGAGGTGAGGGATGGGACGGGTGGTGGCGGCAGTGGCGAGTCGGAGGAGAGGAGGCGGTGAGGTGGTGACAGTGCAACGAGGGTGGGATAACGAGGGAGGGGACAGAGGACTGCGGGGAGCCGGAGTGGATGGGAAGCAGCGGCGAGGGGATGAGCAGCGACCGTGCGGGGAGGGAGGGGATCAGGTAGTGGTAGTGCCACATGAGAGAGGACGGTGAGGGAGGGGACGAGCGACAATGGTGCGACGAGGGAAGGAGATGAAGAGGGTGGGGACATGGGATGGCGAAGAGCCGGAGCGGAGGGCTGCGAGGGGATAGGGGATGGGCAACAAAGGGGCGGAGGGTGGATGGCGGAGGGCAGAGGCGGTGGAGGCTGGAGGGGGGAGAGGGCAGAGGGTGGAGGGCGGAGGGTGGAGGATAGAGGGTGGAGGGGGTGAAGGTCAAAGGGTGGCGGAGGGTGGAGGGCAGAGGGTGACGAGGGGACGAGCAGTGAGGGGTGGAGGGCAGCGAGGGGATGATCAACGAGGGTGGAGGGCGATGAGGGACAAGTAGCGACGATCGAGGGACGCAGGTAGGGTTTCACGAGGGGGAGGGAAGCTTTTTTTTAAAGCCCAGTGACCGCCAAAGGCGGTCCCTGTAGGCCACCTAGAGAGACCGCCAAAGGCGGTCACCCATGTCAGGGGGCTCCAAAGCCCATTTCTCTAGTAGTTTAATTTCCTTGATTATGTGGAGGTGAGTCACACTCTCAATGAAATGATTTTGAAACCTTAAAATATATTATAAGTTTTGGAGGATTCATAATGGATTTAAAAAATAAAGAAATTAAACTTACAATAATATTAATTTAAACATGAAAACGTTATTTTTTCTTTTATCCCATTTATAGTAATTATTGCATCACCTTTTGGTCATTATGATGTCATAAAACACAAAGTCTTTTTATATGTTTTTAATTTTTACTCAAAAAATTCGTCTGTATTTGAAAATTATGAAAAATTAATGATTGGATAATTTAAAAATTATGATTTAAAAAATAATATCCATTTTATCTAAATAAATTTATAAATATGTGAATTTTCAATTTTAAAATAATAAATGACATTTATTGAAAATGACGAGTTTTTTTTGATAATAACAATTTTCAAACCCTTATAAAAATTACATTTTACTTCATAAAAATTATATTATCATTTATATTTAATAAAAATTATTTAATAATATTAAAAATATTTTTTTATTTTAAAAAATCATTAATTCATCAAAATAGATCCCCTACTTGAATTTGAATATTCTTCAAAAATGCTATTTTTGTTTTATTGAATAAAAACCATTTATAAAGTAACAATAATAGGATTGAAATATATTCATTATTCTATAAAAAATTATTTACATAGTCATATTTCTAAGGTCTTTTTATATATCCCTTTGATACACTAGATAACTTTCTAAGAGTAAGTTGCCCAATATTGGGACTTTCATGTTGAGGTTCGACGAACATAGTTTTGGTCATGATCTCGATGAGATTGAACTTATACCATAAAAGGTTTCACTCGTGATTATATTTTTGGGTCATATCTTGGTCCTGGTCAAGGTAAAATCCCAAAAATTCATTCTCCCTCAGAATATCCGATAAATGGGATTCATAGGGTATGATCCTATTAATTGAGGCCCTAACTTCCTATATCCATGATAAGTGGATTTGTCAAAACCCTATATATATATACATACTAATCATGTGATCACTATTAAACAACTATATTATCAATGATAATGATTCATAATGTTCAATTAAATCATATAGGATATAATAAAACCAAAGAAGTGGATGTGTTTTTATGACCATTTTACATAATAAAACATTTTGTTTTAATTAAAAATGGGAATTTTATTTATAATAGTTCAGGTCATTACACAAATTTCCTATAGAATAACGCTCGAGTTACGAAATAGTATTTTTAATATAGGCCTACATAGGTGAGGTTTATACCATTAATCTCATGGGTGAAATGTGTTTTAGGTATAAAACTATAGTTCAAACTTGTGTGGTTAGTAGAACCAAATCTATTTAATGAGAGTGGCTACTAAATGAAACTCAAATGTGGGATAGTGGAATAGTGGTCATTGTTCATCTACTAAAAAAATACACATAGAAAAATAGTCATTTGATCCAACTAATATAATCCCTTCAATAAAAGTTTAATTTATTCATCTTTATCTCGTGGTCAATGGTTATGATGTGAATGATTATTCCACCATTTTTAAAGCTGCAGTGAGGATGCCTTTAAACTTGTTTGATATTTTATCCCATGTTCAATTTCATTGACATTATGAGATCAAGGAGTTTCTGAAATACATTGAAAATGGTATTCATGCATCTCCAACGAATGAATAAACCTGAACCGTGATTCAACCGATAATGAATCCAAGATTTTAGATGGAATAAAACCTTGATAAATGCATAAGGTACATTTGATAGGACTATATATACATACAGTTTCACTTTCAGGGATATACAATGAATGAGAATATTAATAATAGCCACATAATAGAATTGATTGCGATGATGTTATGAATATTATTAGTCATTAATTATAGGAAATATAATGAGGCTGCATGAAGAGAATTCACTAGTATTCATAAACTTAATATGCCATATGAATAATGGAAATGTCTATATATTTAAAGAATTTTAACGGATGTTTAAATGTGGCTTTTTGTTACTATATTAATATAAGAGATGAGGAGAAATATTTTTTTACCATTTAAATAATAATATGCATGAATACTATACTATATGTGATACGATATAAAGTTTTCTTGTAGTGGAAGATTGAAGGTAAATCTATCACTGAATCATATTAAAGAAGAAGCTAGAAGATGTGGCGTCTAACCAGCTGATAGAGGCTTGTGACTGGGTTTTATAACTAGTCAGAGAAGTGAAGAAATTGGGGTGTCTAACTAGATGTTTAGAGATTATAACAGTGGTGTCTAATTGGCTGTATTCACTTAGAGGAATAGTGATGAATCCATGTTGGGGTGTTTAATCAATATGGAAAGTAGTATAATTTTTTTACCGAACATTGTAAATATTGTGTACTGACCTATATTATATTATACCCTAAAATTAAGTGATATTTATAGATAATATTGATTGTATCGATAAATTTAAACAATTTAAAGTGTTTAATTTAAAATGATAAAAATTCATAAAATTAGTGTACCACTGTTTCACCCCACACTCAATGGTACCTAACTGGTCCTTGGACTCTATAGACTCAATCATTTATGATATATACACTTGATTATATGTAAATAATATTCAAACTTGATAATATGATTCCAAAGTAGATTTATCCTCCTACCCACACTTGTAAATGATCATAGGATGACATGAGATGTGTAGAGTAATCTCTCTCTATCGATAGTTGATGTTGGACATAAAAAATAACAGCCAATCCATGTTCAATATAAAATTAAATTCTAGTAAAGTAAGTAGAATAAGATTTTCTAGTATGTTCAGCCAACAAACATAGACTATGGAGGAGTTATATACTTGATGATCAAAGATTTCCCAATTTTCTATTCTCATAGATAACACAACTCCATGTTTTGAGGTGGTATTTGAATAGTTATACTAAACTTTAAAGATATGAAATAATGTGTATAACTATAACCACATTAGAAATTTTATTTCCATCAAAGGATAATGATTGAAACTTTAACTATTTTATTCTTTTTCTAGTCATTTACTATATCCAAAATAACCTTTGGTATGTGAAAAATCAAACTAAAAATCATATAAAAGGGAAAATGTAACAACCTGAGATTTCATGAAATATTTTGTTTTCAAATATATTTAATCTTTTAGATATTTTAGACAACACTATGTTTATATTTAATTACATAAATAATTATTTTTGGATTGTGTTTCATGTAATATTGAGTTTATCTTTAATGACACTCAATAATGAGTTTCTTCGAAAACATGCATGACACACAACAACAAGTTTCATTGAACTATGTAATAATATTACTTTAAATATAATCATTATAACCTAGACATTAAATAATAGGTTATGGATAGTATTAACTAAATTATTAAATATACATATAAATTTCCAACTCAATGTGAATTTATTTATAAATGCTTAGTAAATTATCAATCATTTTTTTAAATTATTTATATTCTTCAAAAAAAAATTATTCAAAAAATATTTTTATTGAATTTCATCAGAAACTTTTATAATTAAAATATAGATATTTTAGGAAATTTATTTGATAAAATTAACATAATTTTTTGAGTCAACATATCAAAATTTAATTCCGGTAAAATTTTGTAATTTTTTGAAAAATATATATTTTTCATGGTGTAGTGTAAAATGAATATTTTTGTATAAATATCATTTATTTTTAATAAATTATGTAATTTAAATGAAAAATTATGTTTTAGAGTATCATAATCATTATTTATTAATATTTAATTTAATTAATTACTTTTGAAACAACATTATCTTGAATATTAGTATAAGTTTATTTTTTTGGTTTCAAAAAGAATTTTTCTAAAAACTGTTTAAAGTGGATAATGTTTATCCATATTAATTAATTAAAATAATCCAAAATGAAGATTTTTTAAAATGAAATTTTTAGATTATATATCAATAAATTTTAATTTATTTTCATACCAATGTTATTATTAAACAAAGAGTTATTATAAAATCATCTCGTGGTTGAAAAAATACACTTCTCAAAAAACCTCTTTTTCATCGGGTTTATGGTTTTTTTGAATTTTCATTGTGAAACTTTTAGAAAATTTATTTGAAAAAAGAAAATTTATTTTTTTAATCATTCTTTAAAAAAAATTCAGGGTGATTTTTTTAGAATCTTTTGAAAAAGGTGATTTTTTTATGAATTGTGAAAAATATTGAATTTTAATTGAAAATGGAATTTTCATTTTATTTATTCATAAAGTTAAATTATTTTTTAAATGAATTTTAAAGTAAAATTAGTTAAATTATACATACATAAATCCAATTTAGATCATTAGAATCAATTTCATATTCAATTTAGAGACAAAAACATTATAAACATTTTAACATTTTCTCTTTAAAAACCCATTTCTCATCACATTAATGGGATTAATTTTAAATTATATTTTCCATATTATGTGAATTTAATTTAAAAAAACATATAACATATTAATAATAATAATAATTTATATTATATGATAAATTAAACATTATATTGACCAAAATTAATAGTAAATACAGTAAAAATTATTTACCATGGTTTAGCTAAAAATGTGTTTACCTGGGGGTTGAACTAAAAAGATAATGGTTAAAATAGCCTATAAAAATGTATACAAACTATTCTATAGTCATATTTATAAATTTAAACCTATAATTTTTTAAGATGGTCCATTATGGACCTTTGGGACATATGGAAAATGTGGGAGCACTTAATTTATTTAAAAATACAAAGTTTGTCATCTCCCCCATTTATAAAAGGCCACCCACTCTCCTCTATTCTTCAAAACATGAAACAAATGTGCTTCGACCAATAACTACCCAAATAAATTCCCTAATTACATTATCACATTTTTGAATCTTTATTTTGGGCATAAATCTAACCTAGGAATGCTTATAGTAAAAACCTAAGGAAGATACCTGAAGAAGAGGTAATGTTCATCAGCAAGATTTTTTGTTTTATTTTTCCTCAAACTCATTCAATTATTATTATAGCATGACTATATAAAAAAAAATTAATATATTCCATATAAAAAAATATTTTTATGTTATGTTGATTACCTATAACCATCTTCACTTATATGAAATGGGTTACAAAATCATTGTTCGTGTGTATAGAGGACTACCGCCTCACAAACTGATGTCATGCATTTTACATTAAAAACTATAAAGGTTGGTTATAATGATGGATTTATTATTTAAATATCGTTTTTTATTATGATTCTAGAATTATTATATCACACATACCTTTAAACTCTCAATTTTTTGGGAATATAATAACGTTGCTCGTGTGTACGACAAGCTATCACCTTGCGAAGCGATGTGATTAGTTAACGCTTTACATAGAATGTACTAAGGATTGGATTAATAAAAATATGTGATATATATGAAATAAAAATTATTATGTAATGATTACATATATCATTTTATTTTCTTTCTTTCAATCTGATAAGAAAATGAAACAACGTTCATGCGGTCGTACGACCCACTGTCTCTATAAATGATGCATTTCAATTTATATCATTAAATATTATGGATTAATATAATTAAATATATAATGAATTTATATTATATTTATATATTATTTAAAATTTTATATATTATGAAAAAATTAACAAATTAATAGGACCAACAATAAAAAATCAAATCATATACAAAAAAATAACACGGTTATTACTCGAAACGTAACATTAACATGAAATTATTAATAAAAGAGTAATAAAAGGTCATAAAAAATAATATATTCTATGATATATATAAATATTTTTCTATAGTATATGTATAATAAAATTGTGTTTATTAAACATGAGGTTTTAATGTATACGAGGAAAGTTGAGAGTTCAGGTAAGGGATTCCCATCGCACTTTTATTTTCTAATAGAAAAATTTCATTTTAACCATGTGTTTAATTTTTGCGGTGTACATAATTACCATGAATGTATTTTATGATTATTATTCAGGAAATTATGGTGATTTAGACGTCCATTTTAAGACCTATCTTTCATGAGGTTTATTGTTCCAATGTTATCAATTCGGTTAGGTATATTTGTCTTAATTCAACTTCTTTGAGATGTATGTTATGTTATAAAACTATATTATTTAATGAGGTATATATACATCTAATTTGACATGATATATCTGAATTTATTATCCTTATGGTATTTTGAGTTCCATTTTATGTTATTCCTTCATGCAGATTATAATTTATTGTTACCAAAGTGGAAATGATTTTATTTTTCAATCTCATCATTTATCATAGTTGTTTGGGATTATGTTCAAAGTGCTAAAATATTATAATACATCTCTCAAAAAACTCATGAAATTTTTTCCCCTATAGTTTTTAATTATTTTTTCAAGTAATATTACTATTTCCCTACTATTGTTTAAATAAAATAATGGATAAAATAGTTTTAAAAAAATTAAACTTTATATCTCTCTTCGATTGGAAATCTATTTTATTCATAAAAACCAAGTATACAATAAATGTTTTAAATTTTTTATCATTTCCCATTTATTTTTAAAATAAATTTCTAAAAATGTTTGAATTTTAAAAAACATTCTTTAAAAGTAATCTTTATGTCCTTTTCCAAAAAATTATATTTTGTATTTTACTAAAAATTTAAAAAGAATATTTTATTTAACATGCATGAAATGAAAAAAATTACCATCATCATAGATTTTATTTTATTTCAAGATTCCATTATAATTTTTCAAGGTTATTTTCAAATAAAAATATTTTCAAAATGTTTTTTGTTTTAAAAATTGTTTTTCAAATAAGAAATGATATTTTATTCTTGAAATATTTTAAATGATCGATCAAAATAATTTTCTATAAAAGATGACATCCATTGATGTTACTTATACCTTAACAGGGAGATGATCCAAGGATAAAATTCTTATTATTTCCCTAAATGTGTTATGTTTATGAAACCCATTTCTCTTCCACAAGTCATTCCATGGAAAAATTATTATTAAACTCTTTTATTTTTACATGGGTTATACTATGATGAAATGATTATATAACATGCATCTATTATACAGATCATGATATGAATTGTTTTTTACAAAACCCATTTAATTTCATGGGTTATGATATGGTGACTTATTTATGATCTTATGGAACACATAAATATTTATTTAATTATGATATGGGTGGGAACTATATCTCCCTCCAATGAATTTTGAAAATATTAATATATCATGATATAAGCAAGATTGGAATGAGTAGTGAACCTGGTTTAGTAAGGGTCTTTGTCCGCTATGTTGGTATTGGGAGTAAACCTTGACTATTATTATGGTTTAGGGAGTGAACCCATTACAGTATGGTAGAATTGGAAATGATCCTAGACTAATATGAAAATTATTTTCTATTCTTGTGTGTGTGCCCAAAATATATCTATTATGCCAACGTTAGGCCCTCATGGCTCATGTTATTTGATTTTCTTATGACTAATTTCTTATGAAATGACAATATTTATACCATGAATCAATATTATGATCTTGTATATGTCGTTCATGGTTTTGAATTGTTATTCTCAAGTTCTCATACCCTCATGCTAATTTTATTATTATATATCTCCCTTGTTTACCCTTATTGAGCATCTGAGCTAATACTTTATTTTGTTTCCTTTCCCCAGGTTATGAAGATATGTATTATGTATGATTTTTCTATGAAGGTTTCTAGATATGAAGATCCTAGTGGTAGATTATGTATTTTACCTATGAAAAAGTTGTTTATGTTTCTACATTTCCAAAGGTAATAAAATATCATGGTCCTCTATAATGTGTCTACGTAATGTTATTAATATTCAAAAAAGATGATTTAATATCTATATATGATAATCCTTGGTGTCTATAGTTGGTATCCTAGTAATGTTTTAGTTATCCTTTGGAAACTAGGATGAGAAAACTATAGTGATATACCTAGGGATATTTTTATGTTTATGTCTAGTGATGTATCTAATGATAATTCTATGGATGAGTTAAAGCATTGAAAAATTTATTAGGATTTCTGTAAGGTATCAAGAAAGTGGTTTCCAAGAAATTAAATCATGTTCTAGACACTAAAAGTGTATTTAGCTCTATTATTTAGGTACAAAGGGGAAATAACTATAAAAATTTACCATTTATCTAGAATCAATCATCCCCTGGTGCACAACAATGGGCCTTACTGCACACATAGCTTGAAAATCTAGGAGGACATGCTTTGGAAATTGATAAACTCTTTACAAACCATTATGAAGAATTTAAATATATGATGAATATGAATAAACTATGATAAAACTAAGTATTCATATATTAAATTGAAGGTATCATGATTTAAACATCCTGTAGATTACTTTTTTTCATGATTATGTGGTTTTCAATAATATTAATATTACCCATAGTATTCATTTTGGATTTAATCAATGCTGATAAAAGGAAGCAATGTGTTACCGTTGAATATAATGGAAAACTTTATTATGATCATCCCAACAGTATTATGAAAAGAGTGAAGGATGTTGGGATTAAGGAAAATCTATTTTCATGGAACATTATTAACAATGTGTAACTTAAAAAACTATCAGAATACCTAAATAAGAGAACTAAATATTTTTATGAGTGTTCAGGTAGTAGAGACCATGGTGGAAAGAGCCTTTAGTTCCTTATGTGTTTATAATGTGGGAAGAATCAACCAAGTGGGTGTCTTAGAGCGGGAATATGTTTTGAATATAAAAAATTAGGACATAGAGTAAATAATAACAAAGTGGAAATGAAAATTTTTATTAACGCAATAGATGAGAATAATGGTCTCCTTAAGATATCATTAATTTTTGAATTCTTTAAATGTGGAAATTATGGGAATTATGAAAATAAATTTCATAAAGGAAAACCTCATTATGAAAATCAGAGAGGTGGTATGAGTAATGGTTATATTTCAGATAATGAAGAGACTATAGAAGACATATGAAAGGAAGAAGTGTTAATGAATAATACGCCAAAGCCATGATAATGGTGTATAATGAATACTAGATGATTAATTGATTTATGTATTGAGATTCAAATATTATGTTATATAAATCATGAATTATATAAGTATTTTTCAATATAATTTTTTCATAAGGATTTGAAAGAATATGTAGAATGATGCTAATGTAATAGGAAAGTGATATAATGAAAAGGTGGTATTTTGAAGATAGCCCCTAATATGTTATGAATATTGAGATAATGATGTTGGGATAAATAAATGATTTATTTGGAGAAAGTAAATTTTATAGTAATGATATCCTACTAAATGATTAATGATTTGTAGAAAAATTGGTTTATGTTTCTATTGACGGAGTTTACAACATTATTGTATCTATGAAATATATTAAATAATCTATCATTTTTTTAATGGAATGGGGAATCAATAATGTTTTCATTTTTGTTTTATAGAAAATAATGTTATTACCATGTTTCAATATAATACATGATGAATATATTAACATTTTTGGTGTGCAATAATTAAGAGCTACTTCATATTGTTGGGGGGGGGGGGGGGGTTAATGATGAGTTTAATTTGGAAAATGTGTGAAAATATTTCTAATGTTTTGGATTTTATTCTTTTGGAAGGTTCATAAGGCTAACCATTTAGGAAATGACTTATCATTCTATTTATGGATCTTAAGATTCATTAGTTTTGAAAGAATAAAAAATTAACCATCATTTCTTAGAGTAATAAATAAAGTTCAAATTGATCAAGGAACAACCAAAGGATGATATTGTGGTTAATAGAATGTAATAATGTAAGTATATATTCTCATTTGGAAAAGGATCTTGAAATTTATTTTTTCATGTTATCATCATTTTTGAGGTTATCAATGACCATTTTCATGCCTATTTTATTTATGGTTTTGTGTTTATTAAATTTCAATGGTTTAAACTCTTTCCTGAGATCAATGATTTCTATCATTCTCTATATTTATTTATGCTTTTATTTCATGTCTAAATATTTACATCCCACCTATGTTCTCCTATGTGGAAACATAATTATGAGTTACATTAGGGAACCTTTATGTTTCCAACATTCCCTTTTTAAGAAAGTTTTATTTTTCATTTTTACGATGTGGATTTCTATGAAGGAATTTTTAAATGTTGAACCTTTGATGACTGATTTTAATTTTGAGGATGATATTCATTTTAAGGGGGGGGGGGGGTAGAATGTAACAACCTAAGATTTTATGAAATATTTTTTTAAAAAATATTTAATCTTTTTAATATTTTATGTACCACTATGTTTATATTGAATTACACAGAACACTATGTTTGTCTTTTGTTTCACACAATATGGAGTTTAGATTGCATTACACATAATAATGAGTTTCTTCAAAAGTGTGCATGATATGCGACAACGAGATTCATTTAACTTTGAAATACATTATGAAATATACATATAAATTTCCAACTCAATATAAATTTATTTCTAAATTCTTTTTAAAAAATCAATCAATTTGTGTTAAAGTAATTATATTCATCGAAAATATATTTTATTGAAAAATGATTTTTATTATTTTTATGAGAAAATTTTATAATTAATTTATAAAAATTTTAGAAAATTTATTTGATAAAATGAATTTAATTTTTTTAATCATCACATTGAAACTAACTTATGGTGAAATATTGGGAGTTTTTGGAAAATATTGGTTTTTTATTGAGTATTTAAAAATACAGATTTTTGCAAGACAATAATTTATTTTCAATAAATTCAATAATTTAAATACCCAATTTTATTTTAAACTAAAATATGTATTATTTAATAATATTTGATCAAAATAATTAATTTTTAATCAACTTTATATTGGATTTTAGTAAAAGTTTATTTTTGGGTTTACAAATGGGTTTTTCAAAAAACTATTTGAAAGTGAATAATGTCTATCCATTTTAATTAATTAAAATAATCCCTAATGACGAATGTTTAAAATTAAATTTATTTATCCTATATAAAAAAATAACTTATGTTCATATAATTATTATTATTAATAATAGAGTTAATATAAAAGCATATTACGCATGAAGAAAAATACACTTCTCGAAAACCCGTAGTATCTTCATATCTGTGTGTTTAGTTTTAAATTTAATTCCATATTTTTAAAAAAAAATTAATTTTAAAAAATGTATTCATCTTTTAAATCATCAACTTAATTTTATTTTCTGATAATTTTCTAAAAAGGTTAATTTTTTGATGAATAGTGAAAAATACTATGTTTTAGTTGAAAATGAAATTTTCTTTAAATTTATTTTTAATGTTAAATAATATATAAAATTAGTTTTAAATTAAAATTAGTTCATTAATACACCCATAAATCTGATTCATTTCATCGTATTCAATTTTATATTGAATTTATGTATAAACACTTTGTAAAATTTTGAACATTTCCCCTTAAAAAACTCTCTTTCTCGTTGCATTTTAGGGATTAAATTTGAATTAATTAATTTCCACTTATGTGAATTGAATTTAAAAAAATGGATTAAATATTTGGAATAATAAAAATTTATATTATCTAATGTTTCATAATTAATTTTTTATCATAATTAATAGAAAAAACAGTAAAGATTATTTACCATGGTTAGGTTAAAAATGAGTTTAGATGTGGGTTAAACTAACATGTTAAGGATTTAAATGACCTATAAACTTTTATAAAAAATATTTTATGGAAATATTTAAACCCTTAAACCTCAAAGGTCTAATAATGTCTCATTTTGGTCCCTTTTTACATATTAAAAACATGGGACCACTTAATTATTTTCAAAAATACCAAGTGTGCCCTCTCTCCCACTTATAAAAAGCCAACTCAATACTATCTTCTTCCCACCTTCAAAAACATTTTGGTTCAGCCATTAAATACCCAAATAAATTCCTAAATTCCCCAATATCATCCTATAAGCCTTATGTTGTACATAAATCCATCATAGGAAGTCTTTTGGTTCAAACCTAAGGAGGATTCCCCAAGAATAGGTAACGTTCATCGACGATTGTTTTTGTATTATTTATTCCTCCAACTCCATAAACAGTTATTATAAAATTATCATATAATAACATCAATATATTTATGATACTAATTTGTTTTTATTTTAATGGAACAACCTAGAAACATCTCCACTTCCATCAAATGGGTTATAGAATCATCATTCATGTGTACGGAAGACTACCGCCTGGTAAACCGATGTCATTCGTTTCTCAATTAAATCCTATAAAGGATAGTTTTTGTGATGGATTTTTGTAACATCATACGAAAATAAATAATAATACATATTTAATATTTATTAATATTTGTGAATTAAATATAAATTTTACTTTAAATGGGTTTCTATGTTCGATAGCGTACCTGATACGCAACAACGAGTTTCTTTGAAATCTTACGTTTCCCACTAATAATATAATATTTTTATTTTAAATGTTAGTTAAATCCTAGCCATTGTATTAGTTACAATGAATGAAACTAACTACAATATGATTATACATTTTTTTTAAATGTATTTACATTTATCCAATAAAAGTTAGAGGCATAAAATGTGAATGAATCTAATTTTAAGCATAATTTACATTAAAAGGTCGATTTACCACCTTTTAATGGAGAAACCTCTTTAAATATAGTTTTGGTCACTTTAATACATTTTATATGACCAAATAAAATCCATATTTATAATGGGGACATCAAAATTTACTTTGTGTAATTTTTTGGAATTTTTCCCATGAAGTTCATTTTTTAATGAATAGTGAAAAATATTGTATTTTAATTCAAAAATACATTTTAATCTAATTTATTTATATGGTTATATTATATTTTTAATTGGTTTTAAAGTTTAATTAGAATATATTTGTACCATTTCATCCAATTTTGGTCGTTGGAATTAATTTCACTTTGAAAGTGGACATAAACAAGTGTCAATCTTTTGATAGTTATTGTTTCTTAAAAACACGTTATTTGTTTTAACAACAGGAATTAATTTTAAATTAATTAATGCCACTTATATGTTTTTAATTTATAAAAATTGACATAAATTTTGAATTCAGAATATCAAATATAGCTTAGGCGGATTTTTTGGTATTTTTCTAAAAAACTTCAATTTTTGATGAATAGTGAAACCACTTAGTAGTAGTTAAAAAAACTAAATTTTTCATTTAAATAAAATTTTTCCACTTATGTAAATTTAATTTCAAATATATGACATACATATATATTTTAAGTGAAATTTGGTTCAATGAGATGAAAATAATTTTTGTTGAACAGAAACTTTTGACTTTTATTTACCACGGTTAAAGGTAAATAGTGTAATTCAAGGTAAAACAAATATTATAATAATTCGGAATTACCTTAGCACGTGTCCTAACCTTATTGGATGAGTATGGACCGACCATGGTCATCCTTGGGTCTATTTTGGGACCCCATAGAGCCACTTATGAATTTTAATGACACTTTAGATTAATTAATTTAATGTAAAGGAAAAAATGACATAAAAAAATATATTTTAGTAAATTAATTTTTATATTGGTTTATATAAGTAATATTTTTGACTATAATTATTAATTGGAAATCTAAATAGATTTACTACATCATGGTATTTTTTTTATAATATTTAGATATCTAATAAATTAAATTATTTATGACACAATAATGATGTAGTGTTTACCTCATTAATAAATAATTTAAATAAATAAGATTATAAATATTGAAATAACATCCAAAACTTGTCCAATTCTTATTGGATGATTTTATTTTGACTCTGAGTCATCTTATATTCAGCTGTAATTATTTTTGGACCTTTAGAAACCGAATATCATTATATAATAAAATAATATTATCACACATTCCTAAAGATCCCCTCCCACCATCAACGCCATCAAGCAATTTTATTAAAGAAAGGAAAACAAAAAGTCATAGAGGGGCCTTAATTAGGGGGGAGAAAATAATGAAGGCCTAGGGCATCACCTAAAACAAGACTGGCACACTCTGGGGGCAAGGATCCCAGGCTGGAGAAGGAGACAAGGTCATCATCGTGAGGAAAATGGGATGCAAGAAAATCTGCCACTTTGTTTCCCTCACGCCAAGTATGAAATAACCTGACGCTGTTATCCATGAGAAGCTTGCAGTTCCATATATGGTATAAAATGCTCCAAGGAGTGGAGGTGTAGTCCATCAGCGCGTCATAGATAATTTTGGAGTCAGTTTCGATCTTTGAGAGAATCAGATGATTAGACAGACTAAACTGAATCTCTTTCAGAAGAGACCAAGCCTTGACCTGAAGGGAGTCTCCACTACTGAAGCAGGCTGTGTATGCTGCTACCACACTACCCCTTGAGTTGCGGACCACTCTACCACCCCTCATAATTCCCATAGCACAGGACCCATTATAATTGAGCTTCAGCCCGTCGGATGGTGGTCTCCAGCATATCCATCGACCCATCGAGATCCTGGAGTGGGTAACCTACACCTTGTACTGAAGAAAATTCCTCAGTGAAGGAGCTTCCTCCCAATTTTTCAGAAGGACCCCCAGGTCGGAAATCATCCATTTAGCTCTAGCGATCAAGCCCTCCTTCGAGTACTCAATGCCTTCAGAACGTGATTTGCCCCTCGCCTCCCAGATGGACCAACAACCGGCTGAAAGAAGGATTGCCCTCACCTGATTCTCCAAGTTCTTAGCACCAGTTCCCTGGAACCACCGCTACAAGAAGGAATCACCCGAACCGATTGGAGAAGACATTTTGGAGAACTCCCCGACTTCTTCCCAGACAACTATGTCCGATTCACTTTCGAAGAATAAATGAGACGTGGTCTCAACACAAGGGGATCGACAACAAGAACATTTGGAAACAGTTGAGACCCCTATCCACCTGATCTCCTCATCTTTAGAGATGGCGTGGTGTTGAAGCCTCCAAGTGAGGAAATTATATTTTGGAGGAGCACTTTTTCACCAGAGGAGGTGGCCCCATGGATCCTGAGCTTGGGAATCCAGAAGAATCAACCTGTAGGATTTAAAAGAGAGAGAACCTGAAGAGGTAGCCTTGAAAACGCACCTATCTGAGTCATCCGAGAGTTTGATGAGATTAAATAATATGAATTGTTGTTTATTCAGGACTTCTTGGATGAAATCAGTATGATCACTTTCTTGCTTGAAGGTGATGTCAGTGACTGGGAAGCCAGGAAAGCCGAGAATATCCCCTGACCAGTTGTCATGCCAAAACCTGATGTTGTCGCGTCCGATGATCCAACTAGACTGGCTAAGAAGGCGAGGTATATGCCCCTGAATAGTTATCCAAAGGTAGAAGGAGTTGCTCATTTGTTCCCGGTTGTGAATGTACTTTTCCTTAATAACACGTGCCCATAGGCTACTCCCAACAACTACCTCCCATGCCAACCTCACATGCAAGAAATGCATCATTTCAGAGAAACTTCTCAGACCTATTCCACCTTCATCTGTGGGAAGGGCCATTTTAGAATAGGATGCCCAATGACACCACCCCTCTGAATGGGAATCCCAAATGAAGGATGTCATAATCCACTAAATATTCTTAAAAACAGCCTTGGGAACATTGAGAACTGAGAGGATGTGCATGGGGATCGATGTGAGCATGTTATTAACCAGAGTAATCCTCCCCCCAAAGGAAAGGAACCGGTTTTTCCAATTTTTGATGCGAGAAGAGATTTTCCCCATCACTTTATCTAGGTGTTTGAAACAGACCCTCCCCAATGTAATTGGGGTGCCAAAGTAATCCATAAGAAGACTCCTGATGCTGATGCCCATGCTAGATTCAATTCCTCGATAGCGTCTTTCCGAAAAAATCCTAGAGATGTAGATACTACTTTTACTTTTATTAATTTATTGCCCACTCCATTTGCAGTACTCTTCAAGAATGGTATTGATACCTCCTGATAGAACTAGAGATCCCGTTAATGAATAGAACTGTATCATCTGCAAACATAAGGTGAGACAAATTCTGGAAACGGAACTGGAAGCAAAAAGGCTGAATTTTACCCTCTTGCATGGTGGCTTTGATGTATATTCTCAAAGCATCCTAGGCCAGAATGAACAAACTGGGCGACAATGGATCTCCTTGTTTAAGACCACAAACTGATTTAAATAAGCCTTTCCTCCTTCCCATAAATCAAACAGAGAGCCACAGAGAACTCCAACATCTAAACAATAGGTCAATAACCCAAGCAGAAAAGCCCTTGCTTCTAAGAACATTGATAATAAAGGCCCACTCAAGTTTGTCATAGGCTTTTTCCATATCCAGCTTAATAGCCACATTCGAACCTTGAGATTTCTTATTAATATCCTACATCATCTCCTGAGCAGGCCCAATAGCACCTTGTATGGTCCTACCTCTCATAAACCCGTGTTGTTCCTCTAAAATCCAGGATAATAGATGGATGCTAATACGCCTGTTGAGCACACCTGCAAGGATTTTATAAGAAGAGTTTCACATACTGATGGGCCTGTATTTCTTGAGCGAAGAAGGATCCTTGACTTTAGGAATGAGAACTAAAGTAGTTGCACTAGCCACCCAAGGAAGACTTCCCCCGCGAAAGTAGTCATGCACTGCCTCTATAACATCTGCTTTAAAAATACTCCAATAAGCCACATAGAAGGATCTGGGAAATACATCTAGCCTAGGAGAACTCTCAGGATTGAGGCCTGCAATAGCCTCTCGTATTTCTTTCTCCTCAGGAATAGCTATAAGGAATTGATTATTGGTCTCTATCACCACTCTAGGAGTGTTATCAAACATAGGGGATTGCCCACTGGGGTACCCATCCTGCATAGAAGGGTTAGGACCTTCCAAGAGAGATTTAAACAGATCTTCAGCCATACCTCCAACAACATCAATATCAGTAACAAAGGACCCATCGTCGTTGAGGATATTTGGTTTCTTAATACGTATCCTTTCTTTAATGCAAGAATGGAAATAACCGGAGTTCCTGTCGCCCTCACGAAGCCAAAGAGATTTAGATTTCTCCCTCAACAACCTCTCATGGGCTAGAACCAGCTCCCCCAATAGGATCCTCTTATGAAGAAGAGAACTGAAAATATCATCCATCCAGCCTGCCTCAAGATCCTACTTGAGGTGCTCAATTTATTGTTTTAAGGAGGCCAATTGCTGCTGTGAGGGGCTGTGTCTGCTGCTCCAGGAGAGAATAACCTCTTTCAAGCGACGTATCTTATTGTGGAGGCCAATCCAGCTAGTACCATGAACAGGGAGGGACCAAGAGGAGAGAACCTCTTGCTGGAAGGCCGGATCCACTGCCCAACTGCTGTAGAAAATAAATCGCTGCCTCTCCTCATTCCTTTACTATAGAGAGATGAGAATAGGAGCATGGTCAGAGAGAGTGTGAGTAAGGTGACTGATCGACGTCTTCTGGAAGGATGATACCACTGCCAGATTAGCTAAGAATCAGTCCAAACGACTCCAAGTGCATTTAGCACCCTTTTGATTTTTTCACCAAGTGAACTTCTCCTGTGAAGCCCATATCCATCAGTCCATTACTGGAAATGAAGGAGGAGAAATCTTGGCCAGATTTCCTGCAGAATGGTCCACTTCCTTTCTTTTCAAAGGTATCAATAATGGCATTAAAGTCTCCCCCCCACTAACCACGCTGAGGTTCCAGGATTAAACGAGCCAGGTTTAAGCCATAGCTCCTATCTGGCTTGAGGATCACATTTAGCATAGAAAAATGACACATATAAATAATACTTACCAATCAAAATCTTAGTCATGATGTGCTGGTATGAGATATCCACCTCCTCTTCCTAGAAGCCTTACCTTATGAATAAGGCACTTCAAGAAGTTATTTTGGTTCAAACCAAAGGAAGTTACTCAAATTAAAGGCAATGATTTCTCTTAACTTATTTTCTTTTATTTTACTTCTCCAACCCCTAAAATCTTTTTATTCATTTATTTTATAATAACAACAGTATCCTAAATATAGTAGGATGTTGTTATGATAAGTATTCTAACTACACTTACACACACCTCCATCTAATGGGTGAAGAACATACTATTTCTGTGGATGGAAAACTAACACCTCACGAGATGATGATTGTTTGATTATCTCTTACCGCCTATCATGGTGTCCATTAAGATGACACTATATTTATATATGATATATATTATGTTTATGTTTTCTTCATGCTTCGGTATTTTTCTTTTATAGTTTATTTTTATGGTTTCCATTATGGATAAACAAGATAATTTCATTTGAGGAATTGCGGAATACCACCCCCTTAAAGTGATATGACTCGTTAATGCCATATGTGGGACATATAAAGAATGGAGTTAATGATATTATATATGATATTATATATGATATTATATCTGATATTATATATGATATTATACTAGAATTATAATATACCTATGTATCATTATGTTTTAATTCCATTAAAATAAGAAATTAAAATGAATGTAGCGTTCAAGCGTACGTACAACTTACCGTCTCCATGAACGTTGCATTTCATTTATTACCTCAAAATGATATGTACTGTTATAAATAAATAAATAAATATATATATATATATATATATATACTGGATATATATGATATATATGATATCTAAATAATGAATTTCATTTTGGATATAATGGACTATTGATCACATGGACAACTTGTAAATATAAGATGTTCATTTTTGACTCAAGTACCAAATATCGACAAAACGAATGTTATTAACTTAAATGATTACATAATGTTTATAACATTGCAATAAGTGATATAAATGGAATAATAAACTTGAAAAAGGTTCTTAAGAAAGTATAAATTAACTTTAGTTTATTATTTAGGAGATTAAAGAACGATCCAGTCAAGTCAGAAACGAGGTAAGGGACTTCGTCTCAATCTACTTTAATTGAGGCATATTTTGTTTTAATACATGAATTTCTCTTATACGCTGTATAAAATACCTTTACTTTTCAAAGGGAATCTTTTTCAACGAAGCGTTTTACTAAACGAAAAAAAGGAATGTTTCTTTTAACGTAAGCGGTGATAACGACCTTTCCACCGCCGTGAGTATTATTTGTTCTTTGGCTTCCTTAATAAGACATAATGCTTTTTAAGGAAAATAAATACCATATATTCTTTTATGTAATTTAGTATTTAAAATGGTTTTGACAATGGATTTTTTATTTCCATATATTTAAGTGATATATTGTGATTGAAATGTGGAAATGTTTTCTTTCCTTTATATTTGTTTTATTTGTAATGATTTTATAATGGTACTTAGACATTTGATGGGTGGTTACATGAGAAACCAAATGACAGGTGGTGACATGAAAACTAGGATGGGTGGTCACATTATAACCTCCAATGCATTGGGTATGGAAGTCATCCATATGGATATTCCAATTAGTGATTGTGTGGAAGTCGACCGTATGGTTATTCCATTTAAGTATGTTTATGTCCCAAGTTACCTTTATATGTTATGTGTTCTTTATATGAGTTTTATGGTAACCTTTTGGTTACAAAAGGGTAAGTAGTGATCTTTTATTCAGTAAAGAGTATTTACTACTTCATAAAGGAGAAAAGTATTACTTATGTTAAAGTATTCATGGGTTACTTATTGTTTTGAAAAACTAACAGTTTTCCTTCTTTGTGTATCCCTTACTAAGCTTTTTATGCCCATCCCAAGTTTTTTGAAATGTTTTTCATAGGACATAATGTGGAATAGGGTCAAAGATGGGATCAAGGAAAATTCATGCTATCTTAAACATGGAACTAGACAAGACTCTTTTTTTCAAGAGTTATTGTTTTTTGAAAAAAATGGAAACTGAGTAGAAGTGTCTACTTTATATTTTTTAAATGAAATTTAATAGTTATGGCCTAATTCTCTAAAAATATAAACCTGAAAAGATCCTTAAAGTGATTTATTCATTTAATTCAAGATTATGTAATGTTTTAAGGCCAGGTCCTTATAGTTGGTATCAGAGATCGGTTTAGATAACTTTAGGAGTTAGGGTACTGTTAAAATAATATATATAAATTAATTTATGTTAATATTGAAATCATATAGCATTTACATATTACCATGTTGCTTCACCTAAGATATTTCTGTGTTCAGAATGGTTTTCCATAGAGGAAACATGGCATCTATATTGGGACGACATCAAGAGAAAGACAACCTTCCAAATCAGTAACCTGAGATGGTCAGAATCAGAACTAAACAATTTGTTGCAGTGGTGGCACAATTGACTCAGGCTATAAATGGTGGTGGTATACATGCATGAGATCAACCAGAACAACCACAGAGGAATATGTCTGTAGTAGAGCATTTCATGAGGCAACATCCCCCTTCATTCATAGGATGATCTGACCCTCTGCTAGCTGAAGGGTGGATTAAAGCACTAGAGAAGATTTTCAATGTTATGGGGGGTTTAGAACATTAAAAGGTTAGTCTTGCCATTTACCATTTTGAAGGTGAAGCTGATCCGTGGTGGTCGATGGTGAAAAATATCAGGGATAGTGAAGAGATTTATGCTCTTGATTGTGATGAATTAAAAGGTATGTTTCTTGAGAAATGTTTTCCTAAGGTGGTTCATCTTAGGATGGAAAAAAATTCCTAGAATTGAGGCAGGAGGATGAATCAGTGGCTGCATATGAAGAAAAGTTCACTCGACTGGCATGGTATGCACAAAATTTCATCCAAGATCTTGATAGTAATATAAATTGATTTTACTCAATACTGAATCCAAAATATCGAAGAGAATTAGCCTCTCGTGAGTTAAAAATTTATATAAAACTTGTTCGATGTGCGGAGAAGGTGGAAATAGAGTTTTCCAATGATCAGATGTTCGTTGACAAACAACATAATAAGAGGTCCAGTTGGCAGGCAAAGGGAAAGAATTCATCAAAGAAGCCCAGAGGTAAGAAAATTAAATATCCAACTTGTGAAAAGTGTGGTAAAAAGCATCCTGGAGAATGTTTATAAATGTATGGAAAGTGATTCTGGTGTGGTAAGTTTGGTCATATTACTCATAACTGTAAGGAAGATGATCAAGCAGGCAATGAAAAGCCATCGGTAAGATGTTTTAAGTGTAATGAAATGGGTCATTATGCAAATGAGTGTCCATAGAAGAACCCAACTGAGGGAAAGTAGCCAGACTACAAGCAGAAAGGGGTGGTGAAATACTTTGAAACTACTTCAGCAGATGTTGGGCCATCAAACGAAGTAGTATCAAGTACACTATTTGTTTGTTCAGATTATGCCAATGTGTTGTTTGATTCAGGGTCTACACACTCTTTAATTTATGAGAAGTTTTCTAGTAAATTGGGAATTCCATCTCAAGATATGAATACATAACTTATGGTAAAAACACCTGGAGGAAATGTTGATAAAAAAAGAAAACATAATAACCTTCCTGTCCTTGTGTGCAAGAAGAATCTACCTGCAAACCTTACTATTTTTCCTCTAGTAGAGTTTGATGTTATTTTAGGCATGGATTGGATATATTTTCATCATACTAATATTAACTGCAGATCTAAAGAGGTTGCATTTAAAAAATATTTACAGTTTGTGTACAAGAATGAACCCTTTGTTTTGATAACAAATCAGGAATATGAGAAACAAGTAAAAGATGGTAATGAATGTTACCTTGCACATATTGTTGAAAATAATGGAACTATTCAGATTAATGATGTGTCAGTGGTAAATGAGTACCTTTATGTTTTTCTTGATGAGTTTCCTGGTATTATACCTGATTGGGAAGTTGAATTTACTGTTGACTTAGTTCCTAATGACAAGCCAATTTCAAAACCCCCTTATCGAATGACTCAAATTGAACTTTTAGAGTTAAAGAAGCAATTGTAGGAGTTATTAGATAATGGTTTCATTCGAACTAGAACATCACAATGGGGTTCTCTAATATTATTTGTTAAAAATAAAGATGGTTCAATGAGACTTTTCATTGATTAAAGAGCATTGAATAACATCACTGTTAAGAATAAGTATCCTTTGCCTCAAATCGATGATTTGTTTGATCAGCTCCAGGGAGCTCAGTATTTTTTGAAGATTGACTTGAGATCGCGGTACCATCAGTTGAAAGTAAATGAAGAAGAAATTCCGAAGACTACATTTCGTACTAGATATAGCCATTATGAATTTTTAGTTATGCCTTTTGGTTTAACCAATGAACCTACTGTATTCATGGATCTTATGAATAGAATTTTCCGTGAGTTCTTGGATAAGTTTTTGGTTGTGTTCATTGATGAAATTTTGGTTTATTCCAAAAGTAATGAGGAACATGAAAGTCATTTAAGGGTTGTCTTTAAAACCATAAAATAAAAGAAACTATTTGGTAAATTTAGCAAGTGTGAGTTTTGGTTGCAACAAATTTCTTTCCTTGGTCACATTATTTCAAAAAATGGCATAACTATTGATCCTGCTAAAGCAAAAGTTGTTGAAAAATGGCCAAGACCCACAAATTTAACTGAGATTTGTAGTTTTCTTGGGTTTTTAGGTTATTACCAGTGGGTTGTTGAAAATTTTTCATGGTTATCTAGTCCAATGACTAAGTTAACTCGAAAAGGTGTTAAGTTCATCTGGACAAAAGAATGTGATGATTGATTTCTAAAATTGAATAGAATATTGGTGAATGCTCCAATTTTGGAATTGTCATGCAGAAATGGTGAGTTTGTTATCTACAATGATGCTTCATTGAAAGTACTTGGTTGTTTCCTAATGCAGAATGATAAGGTAATTGCTTATGCTTCACGTCAGTTGAAACCTCATGAGTTAAATTACCCTACACATGATTTGGAATTAGATGCTGTTGTTTTTTTACTTTAAAAATTTGGAGGCATCATTTGTATGGAGTAAAATGTGAAATATATACTAACCACAAAAGATTAAAGTATATATTCACTCAGAAAGAATTGAACATGAGATAGAGGAGATGTATGGAATTAATCAAGGATTATGATTTCATGATCTATTACCATCCGGGAAAAGCAAATAAAGTGGCCAATTATTTGAGTCGAAAAATTAATGTCTCATTAACCATGTTACGTCTGGAACAATATCCTTTGGTTTTTGATTTTATAAACTTTGGCATAAAAGTTCTTGGTGCAGAAAATTCTTCTGTTTTGTATCAAGTGTCAGTGATATCATCTCTATCAGATAGAATAAAGCAAGCACAGAAAGAAAACAGTGAGTTATAAAAAAAGGTAGAGTTGGTTCAGAAGGGTAAGTTTCCTGAATTTAACATTGATAATGATTGTGTTTTGAGATTTGGAAAGAGATTATGTGTGCCTTGTGATTCATAGTTGAAGAATGAGTTTTCATGTGAAGCTCACAGTTCCCCGTTTTCAGTTCATCCTGGCAGTACTAAGATGTACAAAGATCTTCATGAGTATTACTAGTGGGATGGAATTAAAAGAGATATTGCTGATTTTACTATAAAGTGTTTGACTTGTCATCAGGTTAAAGAAGAGAGGTAGTTACCGAAAGGGATGCTTCATCTTTTACCGGTGCCAGAGTGAAAATGGGAAAATATATCCATGGACTTTGTTGTGGGATTACAAAATACATCTCAAGGTGATAATGCAATCTAGGTTATTGTTGATCAATTGACTAAATCTACTCATTTACTCCTATTAAAGATACTTTGTCTCTAGATCAACTTTCTCGGTTGTATGTTAAAGAGATATTCAGGTTGCATGGTGTTCCCCTCTCCATTGTATCTGATCGTGATCCCAGGTTTACTTATAACTTTTGGAAAGGCCTTCAGAAGTCAGTGGGTACTGAATTAAATTTTAGTACAACTTTTCATCCTTAATCAGATGGGAAGTCAGAACAAACGATTCATACCTTAGAGGATATTCTATGTACATGTTCTCTGGATTACCAGGTAAGTTGGGACCAACATCTTTCTTTGGTTGAATTTTCATATAATAACGGTTTTCATTCCAGTATACAGATGGATCCATTTGAGGCATTATATGGAAATCGTTGTCGAACTCCAGATTTTTGGGATGAAGTAGGTGAAAGAAAGCTGATAGGACCATAATTGGTAGAAGATATGGCAGAGAAAGTTCATTTGATTTAGAAGAACATGAGAATAGATCAGAGTAGACAGGAAATTTATGCAGATAACCAGAGGAAGGATCTTTCTTTTAAGGTAGGTGATCATGTCTTTCTCAAAGTTTCTCTATGGAAAAGTGTGATGTGTTTTGGTATGAAGGGAAAGTTGAGTCCGAGGTTCATTGAACCTTATGAAATCTTTGAGAAAGTTGGATTAGTGGCATACAAAGTTGCATTACCTCCAAGTTTATCCCAGGTACACAATGTTTTTCATGTTTCGATGTTGAGAAATTATATGCTAGACCCATCTCATGTTTTGATCCCAAAGGTTGTTCAGTTGGTAGAGAATCTATCTTATGAAGAATAACCAGTCCAAATTCTTGACCGTAGAGAGTAATTGTAGTGGAATAATGTAATTAAAAAGGTAAAGTTTTTTTTTTGGAAAAACCATATGGTTGAAGAGGCAATGTGGGAATCTGAAAATTCTATGAGGGATTAATACCCCTACTTATTTTGATAAGTAAAATTGCAAGGATGCAATTCCTAAAATGGGGGAAGGATGTAACATCCAAGGTAAATAAAGAATAAGACATATTTCATATTTATTAATATTTTTGAATTAAATATTAATTTTAATTTAATGTGGTTGCTATGTTCGATAGCGTACCCGATACACAACAACGAGTTTCTTTGAAATCTTACGTTGCACACTAATAATATAATATTATTATTTTAAATGGTAGTTAACTCTTAGCTGTTGTATTAGAAGGAATGAACGAAACTAACTACAATATGATTATACATGTTTGTTAAATGTATTTACATTTATCCAATAAAAGTTAGAGGCTTAAAATGTAAATGAATCTAATTTTAAGCATAATTTACATTAAAAGGTCGATTTACCACCTTTTAATAGAGAACCCAATTTAAATCTAGTTTTGGTCACTTTAATACATTCCATATGACCAAATAAAATCCTTTTTTATATTTTGGACATCAAAATTTACTTTGTGTAATTTTTTGGAATTTTTCAGATAAAGTTTATTTATGAATGAATAGTGAAAAATATTGTATTTTAATTCAAAACTTAGTTTTAATCTAACTTATTTATATGGTTAGGTTAAATTTTTAATTTATTTTAAAGTTTAATTAGAATATATTTTTACCATTTAATCCAATGTTGTTCGTTGGAATTAATTTCACTTTGAAAGTGGACATAAACAAGTATTAATCTTTTGATAGTTATTTTTTCTTAGAAACATGCTATTTGTTTTAAAGACGAGAATTAATTTTTAATTAATTAATTACACTTATATGTTTTTAATTTATAAAAATAGACATAATTTTTGAATTCGGAATATCAAATATAGCTTAGGCTGAATTTTTGGTATTTTTCTGAAAAACATCAATTTTTGATGAATAGTGAAACCACTTAGTAGTAGTTAAAAAAACTAACTTTTTCATTTAAATGAAATTTTACCGCTTCTATGAATTGAATTTCAAAAATCCAACATACATGGTTGTTGTGAGTAAGTAATATGTGGTTTAATAAGATGAAAATAATTTTTGGTGAATAGTAACTTTTGACTTTTATTTACCGCGGTTAAAGGTAAATAGGGTAATTCAAGGTAAAAAGAATATTATAATAATTAAAAATTACCTGAACACTTATAATAAAATTATTGGATGAGTAATTTCCAACCATGGGCATCCTTGGGTCTATTTTGGGACCTCATGGAGCCAATTATGAATGATAAAGACACTTTAGATTAATTAATTTAATGTAAAGGTGAAAATGACACAAACAAAAATATTTTAGTAAATTAATTTTTATATGGTGCCATATAAGTAATAATATTTACTATAAATATTAATTGGAAAGATAAAAAGATTTCCTACATCATGGTATTTTTTTATAATTTTTAGATAACGAATAAATTAAATTATTTATGACACAATAATGATGTAGTGTTTACCTCATTAATAAATCATTTAAATAAATAAGACTATAAATATTAAAATAACATCAAAAAAATTTACAATTATTATGGGATGATTTTATTTCGACCATGAGTCATATTATCTTTGATACTGATGATTTTTGGACCTTTAGAAACCGAATATCATTATATAATAACATAATATTATGACACTTTCCTAAAGAACCCCTCCTCCCCCTTATAGAAATCCCTCAATTATAACCAATTTCTCACACCTATAAATCCTTTAGGATCATATAAAGTCTGTCCAATTAATCTCCCTACATCCCTATCCTCTTCCTAGAAGCCTTACTTTAGGCAGAAATCATTTCAAGAAGTCCTTTTGGTTCAAACCAAAGGAAGTTACCCAATTTAAAGGTAACAGTTTCTCTTAACTTTTTTCTTTTATTTTACTTCTCCAACCCCTAAAATCTTTTTATTACTTTATTTTATAACAAAAATAGTATCCTAAATATACTATGATGTTGTTATGAGAAGTATTATAACTTCACTTACACACACCTCCATCTAATGGGTGAAGAACATACTGTTTCTGTGGATGACAAACTAATGCCTCACGAGACGATGATTGTTCGATTATCTCCTACCACCTATCATGGTGGCCATTAAGATTACACTATATTTATATATGATATATATTATGTTTATGTTTTCTTCATGGTTCTGTATTTTTCTTTTATTTTTTACTTTTATGGTTTCCATTATGGATAAATTCGATAATTTCATTTGAGGAAGTGCAGACTACCTCCCCCTCAAAGTGATATGACTCGTTAATGCCATATGTGGGACGTATAAAGAATGGAGTTAATGATATTATATATGATATTATATATGATATTATACTGGAATTATTATATACCTATGTATCATTATGTTTTAATTCCATTAAAATAAGAAACAGAAATGAAAGTAGCGTTTATGCGTACGCACAACTTACTGTCTCCATGAACGGTGCATTTCATTTATTACCTCCAAATGATATGTAATGTTATAAATATATATTTATATATACTGGATATATATGATATATATGATATATAAATAATGAATTTCATTCTGGATATAATGGACTATTTACCACATCGCCAACTTGTAAATATAAGGTGTTCATTTTTTACTCTAGTACCAAATATCGACAAAACAAACATTATTAACTTAAATGACTACATAATGCTTATAATATGGTAATAAGTTATATTAAAGGAATAATAAACTTGAAAAAGGTTCTTAAGCAAGAATAAATTAACTTTAGTTTATTATTCAGGAGATTAAAGAACGATCCTGTCAAGTCGAACACGAGGTAAGGGACTTCGTCTCAATATCCTTTCATTGAGGTATATTTTGTTTTAATATACGAATTTATTTTATATGCTGTATAAACACCCTTGACCTTTCAAAGGGAATATTTTTCTATAAAGCGTTTTACTAAACGACAAAAATGAATGTTTCTTTTAACGTAAGCGGTGACAATGACCTTTCCGCCGCAATGAGTATTATTTGTTCTTTGGCTTCCTTAACAAACCGTAATGTTTTTTTAAGGAAAATAAATACCATATATTCTTTTATATATTTTAGTATTGAAAATGGTTTTGATAATGGATTTGTTATGTCAATATATTTAAGTGATATATTGTGATTGAAATGTGGAAATGTTTTCTTTCCTTTATATTTGTTTTATGTGTTATGATTTTATAATGGTACTTGGACATTTGACTGGTGCTTACGTGATAAAACAAATGACAGGTGGGGCTGTGAAAACCAGAATGGGTGGTCACATTATAACCTCCAATGCATTGGGTATGGAAGTCGGCCATATGGCTATTCCATTTAGTGATATGTGTGGAAGTCGACCATATGGTTATTCCATTTATGTATGTTTGTGTCCCAAGTTACCTTTATATGTTATGTGTTCTTTATATGGGTTTTATGGTAACCTTTTGGTTAAAAAGGGTAACTAGTGATCTTTTATTCAGTGAAGAGTATTTACTACTTCATAAAGGTGAAAAGTATTACTTATGTTAAAGTATTCATGGGTTACTTATTGTTTTGAAAAACTAACAGTTTTCCTTCTTTGTGTATCCCTTACTGAGATTTTTATGCTCATCCCAAGTTTTTTAAATTGTTTTTCACATGACATAATGTGGAATAGGGTCAAGGATGGGATCAAGGAAAAGTCATGCTGTCTTAAACATGGAACTGGACATAACTCTTTTTTTCAAGAGTTCTTATTTTGTGAAAAAAATGGAAACTGAGTAGAAGTGTCTACTTTGTTTTTTTTTGAAATGAAATGTAATAGTTATGGACTAATTCTCTAAAACTCTAAACCTGAAAAGATCCTAAAAGTGATTTATTCATTTAATTCATGATTATGTAATGTTTTATGGCCGAGTCTTTATAGATTTATTATTTATATAGGATATTTGTTATTTTATTACCATTTTTTAATTATTATATCATAGATACACTCATACTCTACATTTTTTGGGACTACGATAATGTATCTCATGTGTACGACGGACTACTTCCTTGCGAAATGATGTGATTTTTTCATGATTTAGATGGAATTTATCAAGAATTAGTTAAATAAACATATGTGATATATATGACATAAAATTCATTTTTTAATGATAATATATATAATTTTTTTCACTTTATTTCAATCCAACAAGAAAATCGAAACATTGCTCATGCATACATATGACCTACTGTCTCCATGAATGGTGCATTTCATTTTCTATTTCCAAATATTATGGAATACTCTAAATAAATAAATACTGAATATATATGATATTTATAACGTGGTTAAAGTTATTAATATGATGAAACAATGATCAAATTAGGAGGAAAAAACACTATATGGGTCCCCTCACATGCTGTGTACCACTATACATTTTTTGAAAAAATTTCACGGATCTATATCACCATCATTTAAACATAGATTTTGTCCCATGAGTAGTCTATCATAAATATTTTTCTATGTAGAACATGGTGGTTCTATCATTTAGGAAATTGAAGATATTATGTGAAATGTTCCATCCATGATGCATACTTAGGAGACGTTCGACGATGGAAGTGATCACATAGGATCACCAGAGACCTTTCGAGTGACATCCTCATGTAGGGCAGGTCGTTTTCCCTCAATGAATTAGAGTTTCACCTTCCCTCCAGGTTGGGCATGGGTCCTAGAACATATGAGTTTCACCCTTCTATAGGGAAAGGCATGGGTCCTCAATTACTTAGAGTAGAACCCTCCATCTAGGCTAGACAGGGGTCCTAGACCTTCTGAGTGGAACCCTTCAATGGTATTAGGGAAAGGGTCCTCGATGATAAGAGTAGAACCCTCTAGCCGGTCTGGGCATGGGTGGAACCTCCCCGATCTATCAGGGAATGAGTCCCCAATTATTAGAGTGGAACCCCCATCGGCATGGGGAAGTTCCATCTATGGATACTTATAGAGTGGAACCCCTAGCTTACTAGGGCACAAGTCCTCTACTTAGAGTTTACGTCCACTTAGCTATGTAACATAGTGATGAGGCATGGTTTGACTTTTACAGTTACTTCTGGGTAGACACCTGGGATGATGGGAATCAATGGTGGACTTTTGGAACTTTTGAATACACTTATTCTTGGGATGATATATGAGATGGATACCCCCTTACTCTCTGATTTGAGATTCTTTGATTGATCATATATATATATATATATATTCATTTTCTTTAACCACACCTTGGACTTAATTTCAATCCTTATAGGAAAGGTGAAGACGTGTGAGGTGTGCCATGTGATTTCCATATTTATCTTATCATGGTTAGATTATTCAACTCTCCTACTATAGTTGGATAAGACTTTATGGGTAGTTCATCAACTCACCATGTTTATCCCTTTATGTTTGGACGATCTTCCTTTCACACCCTCAGTTGGGTTGAGTTGTACTCTCTCACTAAACATTATTTTATCTTATATCATTATGTTCCTATTGTATCTAATACTGCGCACTAAATCAGCTTTTAGAGTGTCCTAATGAGTATGTATATACTCACCCCTGCATGGGCTTTTCCCAAACATGATGTGTCCTATATAGATGATGGATAGGTCGACTATGACTTCAGAAGAGATTAGGGATACTAGGTTCTTATACTATGTAAAATGATCATAGCTTGGTATTCAAGAGTTGGGATCTTTTGGATCCTTCATTTTATAGTTTTTTCTGGTTGGGACATATTTATGGTTGGCCATGTATTTTTTCCCTTACTTTTAATTTTACACTACCGTACTTTTCTACGGTCTACAGGTTCAATCATGCTTGGTTTACTTTATGTTGTATTCAATATTTTACTATTTCCCTCTTCAATTTTTCATCAAGATGAATTGTGTTTGTTTATAGGTACTTAAGAAAAGTTCTTCCCTTATTATTTATGCCTTCAGCACCTGTCTTCACTTCCTGGCCTATCGAGGTGGGCTTGGGGTAGTTGCGGCTCGAGACCCTGCTTTGGTTGGGTCATGATAAATTGGTATCAGATAATGTTCATTCCTTAGGATTTTTTTCCAGATGTATCCCCCTTAAGAGGGTTTGGTTGGGTTTAGGGAAATAGTGTCAAAGTGGCTTGAGTGTTGCTCTCAGTCTAGGGAATCCATTGATGATGCAGTGGTTGATGTATCTATTCAATATGACCTTGACCACCTTCATGTCAACTCGGTGTACAGAGACATTTATTGCAGGGTTTAATGGTACACACATAATATAGAATTGAATATTTGACTTTACTTCTTGAGTCAACTATACATTATTATTGATATTTATATATAGATTTATATATTTGATTATCTAACTGTGACACTCATTGATAACTTTCAGGATACCTCTGCAACTTCAACCATCCAGGATACCGACTCTGGTTCATGAAGATGACCTGATGAGTGATGAGGCCTTAGTTCAGGGTCCATACCATGTCCTCTTTCTCCTGAGGGGTAGGAAGCAACACCACCTATTGAGCATCATATTATTCTAGTAGATCAGGGTGAGTATGTGTATAGGCTTATTGCACTCTTTGAGTTCCAGTATCAAAGGCCACTTAGGTTTTGTAGGGAGTTAGATCCTCATGTAGTAGATGATTAGATAGAGTAGGTAGTATGTATCTTTAGGGTTGTTCAGAACCTAGTGGATTAGGTAGTGTCTCTAGTATCTATCCTTTTACATAGATAAACTGAGCAGTAATAGAGTCCTATTATACAGATGCACGATGAGTCAACACTCTGATGGACCGACTTCTAGCAAATGTTCCATGAGTAGTACTACCCATCCTTTATATGTTCAGTTTGGATCCTAGAGCTTCTAGAAATACACCAGGGAGGTATGTTGGTGGATGAATATGGAGTGAGGGTTATATAAAATACACACTACTCTCTTGAAATGATATCAGATAAAAAATTCAGATCACTGAAGTTTGAGAAAGGACATCACAGAGAGATTCAATCCAATGTTGTTCCCTTGTGCATCCTCACCTATTTTACAGTGTTGGAGTGGGAACTGGTGGCCGAGAGATTTCTGTTAGAGGGAATTTAAATAGTAGAATATGTAAGTGTGTGCCAATGGGTTGAGTCTTCTACAGTATCTAGAAAACTCAATATTCTAGGATCTGGGCACATGAGATCCTCCTATGATCAGATTTAGATAGTTAGATGATTAGCCACCGAGACAAGGGTAGTGCCATGATCTGGGATCTCCTAAGTGAGGAAATGTTGGTCCCCATAGAGGTAGATCTAGAATTAGAGTAGAAGGAGCTTTGGGTGGTGGATTCCATTATGATATCCTCCCACATACACTATCAAGTGGCCAACGTCAGGCTCATGGAGCTAAAGGATTTGGATGTTTATGATCCTACAATGCAATAGATGAAAAGAGGAATGATATGTTTGTTTTCTACTATTGTTTCAGTGTTAGTAGACACTGATCCTAGTATTTCCTTTATCTCTATACTCCTAGTACGATAGTTGGAGCTCCTAGTTGAGGAGCTAGCCCATCAGCTTCATCTTGAGGTTTCTAAAGAGAACACTTTTTCTATATCATTCACATGCTGGAAGTATGAGCCATTACTTAGATTAGAGTGGTTCCGGTGGGACCTTATGGTCCTCATGATGGAACCCTATGGAATCGTATTGGGTATGAATTGGCTATCCATGGTTATATACCATATTTAATACCACCATAGAAAAGTTAGATGTCTATGAACAGATGGGAAGATATCCTATTTTTTTATTAAGAGAGATCACATGGAAGGTAAAGTGGGTTTTGTAAGTAGGAGGATGTATCCCATCATTAATTAGTTAGAGAGTATAACACTTGGTGGAATAATATATTTAGTAATTTGGATTCCTTCTGTTATGGAGGGTTTTATTGAGGTCTTCCTTGAGGAAATTCCGGGACAACCTTCGAGGTGGGATATGAAGTTTATCATTTACTTACATCCCATCACCACTATGATATATTATATAGTACATCAGATGGACCCCACCAAGCTCAAAGAGATATGGTTGTAGTTGAAGGACCTTTGATAGATGAGTTTAATTAGACTCAGTGTGTTCCTTTAGGAATCATTAGTGTCTTTCATTAGAAAGCCATATTTTATCTTGCAGTGGTGTATAGATTATTGTATCCTGAATGAGGCCATGATAAATAAAAATTAACCCTACCCAAATATTTATGACCTCTTTGAGTAGTTTTGAGGTGCGAGATGATTCTTGAAGATTGATCTCAGGTTTGGCTACCGCCAGTTGAGGGTTTGTGAGGATGATATTCCATCGTTGGCATTCAGATGTCACTACAAACACTATGGGTTTCTAGTGATTCCCTTTGATGTGAGGAATTCACCCACCATGTTTATAGATTTTATAAACAAGGTCTTCCAGATTTACTTGGATCAGTTTGTTTTTAACTTCATTAATGACATACTCATATACTTTTCAATAGTGGAAGATCATTAAGAGAATTTGAGGATGGTGATAAACATTCTTTTAGAGTATCAGCTTTATAGGAATCTCTCGAAGTGGTAGTTCTATATTCATGAGGTTCGATTTTCGGGTGATGTCATTTTTGAGTATTCTTTAGCTATAGACCCTGTGATGATTGACATAGTGATTTCTTGAGATCCATCCAATAACATGTTGAAGGTGAAGATCTTTCTTATATTGGAAAGTCACTACAAGAGGTTTGTGGAAGAATTATCTTGAATAACATCATATTTGACTACCCTAACATGGAAAGGGATACCATTAACTTGGTCTAAGCAAAGATAGAGGTAATTTGAGGATTTGAGGCTCAATATGATGATTTGTCTAGTGTTGAGACCACAATAGGAGGGCATGGAGTTTTTAGTGTATTGTGATGCCTCAGGAGGTGGGCTCAGCTGCGAGTTGATGCAGTGAAAGACAATTACTGCTTACGGGTTGGGGTAGTTGAGACCCCATGATCATAACTAAAAAACTCAAAACCTAGAGCTGGAAATGGTATTATTTTACTTAAAGATTTTCATGTACTATCTTATACAGGAGCAATTAGCGGTTTACTCATACCACTAGAGTCTCAAGTAAATATTCACACATAGAGACCTAAATCTGAGATAATGTCATTTTTTGGAGTTTTTGAAGGACTATAAATGTGATATAGTCTATAATCCAGTGAAGGGAAATGTTGTATAAGATTTACGTAACAATAATTCCAATGCTCACTTTGTATAGTAGCCTTTAGTGTAGTTGACCTCCTTACAGCTGACCCCAGTGGAGCTGGAGGGTATAATTATTCTATAGTCAATGGTGTTGACTCCATCTCTTCTCGAATGTGTGATAGAGTCCCAGCTAAAAGAAATAAATTGTGAGGTATTTCATGATCATATTTCCCTAGGCGACTCACCATATTTATATTCTGAAGGAGGTAATCACGTTATCTTGTTCATGGGGATGATAGTGGTTCTAGTCACGTTGCGGGAGGAGGTGATGTGGGACTTCCCCACCTTTCCCTTGGAAGTACATCCCACTTTAGGGAATATTTATAGAGAACTTTAGTAGTAGTCTTGGTGGTCCAAAATGAGTTGAAGAATATTTGAGTTCATCTCTCAGTGCCTCACTTTTTTTTAGTGAAGGCTGAGCACCGAGTTCAAGAGGGTTTGTTGTAGCCCCGTGAGATCTTGGAGTGGAAATGAGATAGCATATACATGGAATTATTAACAGAGATACTAGACATAGTGAAGTGAGATGACACCATCTGGGTGATAGTTGAATGACTCATGAAGTCAACACACTTTCTTTCCATCAGGGAGCAAAGTTCGGTGGAGAGTTTGTGGGAAGTTGTATGTACGATAGATTTTTTCCTTCATGGGGTTACCTAGATGATTATCTATGATCATGATAAATATTTTATTTCATAAATATGGAGAGGATTGATGGATTAATTTGAGACCCACATGAGGATGAGTATATTGTTTCATGCCCAGACCGATGGGAAGACTGAGTTCACTATCCAGGTGTTCGAGGATATGTTGAGGGCGTGCTTGTTATAATTTGACCAGAGCTCATAAGAACACATTCCCTTAGTAGAGTTTGCGTACAAAAACATCTACCACTCTACCATTGGCATGGTAGATTTTGAGGTCGTATAAGGGAGAACCAATAGGTTACAATTATTTTGGATAGAGATTGGTGAGTTGTCTCTTTTAATCGCAGAGATAGTGCAGGTGATAATGGAGAAATTTCAGGTCATCTGTGAGTGGTTGAGGACAACCTAGAGTAGAAAGAAATCTTATGTAAATCACCATCATAGTCCCTTGGAGTTCAACTATGGAGACCATGTTTTCTTGAGAGTATACCCATGACGAGGATTGTAAAGGTTCAACCAGGGAGGAAATATATCCCTGAGGTGCATCAGGAATTTTGAGACCATATAGAGGGTTGTTGAGGTTTCTTACCACCTCAACCTACCCCGAATGATGGAGCGGGTTCACAACATCTTCCACATTTTGCATCTGAGGTGATACGTTCATGAACCCATGAAAATCATCAACTAGGGTGAGCTAGAAATCATGGATGGAGATATATTTGTAGATCACCTAGTAGTAATTGTGGATTAGAAGGAGAGGAATATGTGTGGATGAACCATCCCCTTGGTTCACGCATTTAGGCATTATGGGAATGTGTAGGAGAGTTCTTCGGAGAAGGAGAAAAAAATGTGGGATCAATATCCGTATTTTTTTTATTTAGTTTTTGATTTTTGGGGATAAATTTTTTTACGGAGGGAATGATGTAGAGACGAGTTTTTTTCCTTGTAAGACTTTGAAATATTTATATATATATTTCTAGAGTTCTGTGCTGAGATGACAAGTGATTATGAGTCCCAATGTGTCCAGAATCAATTTTATAAAAATATTAAATATATTTTATATTTTGTGTTCATGATACCTCAAAGAAAATGGGATGAATCATAAATAGTAGCTTAAACCAGAAATCTAAGACCATGGTTGGGTCTAATATGCAGTTTTCACACTTGGTGTGGCAGAAAATGAGTCGACACAGGGCATCTAGACTCCTCACTTGTTGGAGATGCATTCAATTGATTAATAAATAAATAAATAAATTAATTAATTCATTAATTTTATGACCTAGAATAATTTTTTTTAAATATCATATCATGGAGAAATTTATATGGTTATCCCCATAATCATGTAATCACCAACGACGCTCTTCTTCCTCCTCCAATGGAGAATCACATAGAATGATGATATAAATCTTCACCTGATAAGATCAGGACACAATGAATGCAACAAATTCTCCCGATCATTAGGGGATGATTTATTCAACAAAAAATGATCCATAATCAAGTTAGGACTAATAATTTGTATTTTTTTAATCCCATTGATTAAATTTCTGATCAGTTCCATCCTTATTCTTGTATCTGGGCCAATTGTTGGATAATTTCATGCACCCGTGTACAAAAATAGAATTTTTTTTGTTTTCTAATTCTATAATCTCCAATATTTATCAATTGTAAAAGAATTCTTTGAATTGATCATTTAACCTTATTTCTTGTTCATTCCCCCTTTTTCTTCATGTTCATCACTAATCAGATCCCTAGGTCCCGGTTCGACAAATTTTTATCAGTAAGGAGCCCAATAGGACCCCCAAATCTATAAAGGTTTCATTTTCAAGGGGAGGATAAACAAACCAAGAATAGATACGAGATCGTTACAAGGTGAGGATGTTTGTTTTTGTGATTAAATATAAATAAATCTAGTGTAGAAGCATTGGTAGTATGAAAAGCGAACAGTGAAACAACTATGGTTAACGATGACCATTTTCCAGCGATTGATGGACACGATCCACAATCTACAACCATATATGTAATTTTTTGAACAATTCAAGGTGGGATATAAGGATAATCAATCATATTCAGGTATAGATCAATGATACAATATTTATGGAGAAAACCTAACTACATTCCATGTTCAAGGATGAAAACATGGCGTATATCCACCTCAGTGGTGATGGATTGGGATTCGAGAAAATTAAGGAGAACACAACATATATCCCTCTTACACACAGTGTACCCCTTCCAAGGATGGAAAACCCATGTGATGAATCACATGGGAGGGAAACTATGTGTGTTGGTCAAAAATCCCTCAAGGTAACATTGAAACATTTTTGGGTTGATTGTGTTTGTTGAAAAAGCAGGTTTCCATGGTGAATTGTCAAGTTCCAGAGATGTTGTTGACAATCCATATTGACAAAGAACCATGAAAAAGGATTGGATGATCTGGAGGTGGTACAAAATGAGTAGTACAATGTGGCACCGTTTTCCAGTGTTTGAAGAATTTTTGGGGTCTAAAATTTGGAGTTTAGTGAGCATCTCAAAAAGTGGATATCCTTGAAAATCATATTAATATATAGAAAAGGAATGAATTTTGGGAAGATATGCTTCATGGATTGGATTTCGTGAAGACTAGAAAAATGATGGCGGTGATTCTTCGCGATTATGTCAAGTTTCACGAATGGTTGAGGTTAAAGCACATCGCGACGGTGAAGGGATTTGCGAGGGAGATTCATGGATAAGGCATGAAGAGATTACCTTCGATTCTCCATGATTATGTCAAGCTCTGCGATCGGAAAATTTCCATGGTGCTTTGCTATTTGAGAGAATTTCGACGGGAACTTCGGAGCTTCGCGATTTGAGATGACATGGTGTTGACTTCGCGTGGAAAGTTCGTGGGTCGGTGGAATCGCCTATAAATAGGCCTCGACCCCTTCAAGAGAAGTAGAAGAGAATAGATATCTTTCAAGGAAAATCCTTGGCTCTCGGTTCACGAAGGTGGTTCGCGAAGGTAGTGTGCTTCGCTAAAGAAGAGCTTCGCGGCCATTAATATAGCTCCGCGTTGGCTCAGTGAGCTTCGTGAGGGAAGTCGCTCTACAATGACTTGAGCTTTGTGAGAGTGATTCGCGAGAGTGCTTTGTAAAAATTCAAGAGCTTCGTGAAGGATTGTTTGAGCATCGTGAAATTGGATGCCTCGCGAATTAGGAAGATTTGCGAAGGTGTTTCCAAAGTGAGTTTCCCGATGTTCCGGGGAAAAGGGGTATTCATTAGTGGATGAAATCTACACTTAAATAGAGCATCTACATATAGTGGAGGATGAATTCATTAGTGATAATGAACATACCTACATGCCTATAAACTGTGAGTTGATCCTTTCCAGAGCAGTGAGAAAAGGAAGAAGAAGAAGGTGATCCTCTCCACCAGCAGTGAGCCAGAGAGAGAAACAGGGAGTGACCCTTGGGAAAGCAGTGAGATAACCCTAAACAATGTAAAGGCAGTGAGCCTAGGCATATAAGTGATCTATCCCGAACATTACTGGCAGTGAGATTTAGTGGATTTGGTATAGTGGCACATCGCCGTTGTATGCTCCTTGGATGTAGGCCAGTGAGGGTGAACAAAGTAAAAATCTCTGTGTCTGCCTGCTTGCTTCCCTGCATTACATTTAAATCATCATCATCAAATAAAGAAGAAAATAAGTGGTCATAATAAACACACAGGTGAAAGCAAACTGACCCTTTTAATAAAGAGTTTAAGATCCAGTGGGGCAGGAAGAATTTAGAAAAAGAATATACATACCCTGATTCACCCCCTCTCAGGGTATATAGGCCCCTATCGGTCCTAACAGTTGGTATCAGAGTGAAGTTTTCTTTTATAAAATTTGTTTTCTACAACATGGTGTAGTCTATTTGTGTGGTTTAATCAGTATGCATTTATCTCGGTATTCCATGGAGAAGGAAAAAACATCAAAGAAGAATAAGAAATCAGGTGATATCCCTCTGTGTGGAAGAGTTATTGGAAAAAGTGTGATTCAACTAAAAGAATCAAATAGCTTATTGAAGGAATTCCTGGTTGAATCTGATAGGGAAAAGATTGATTTACTCAATCATGATGTAGGAATGAGTGAAGTACTAGAACATCAATGTGATACCGAAGAAAATGATGATGAAGAAGTTTTGAGAAGTAGGCCACCAATAAATGTTGTCAACATGACAAAGAAATTGGATCAGAAATTTGATAAAGAAGTTAAATCTAAATATATCTGCATCCAAGTATTGGAAATTGAGTTCAACAAGCTAAGAGGCTTAAATAAAAGGATTATTGATGTGGCCACTAACCTAAGGGAGAAGAATGATTCTCAAGGTGAATAAATTCAAAAGATGGCTAGAATGAATGGAAAACAAAAGGCTGATGATTATGAAGAGAATCAAAACTCAGATGAAGTTTATAATCTGAAATCCAGAAATGGTGATCTAGCTACACAGTTGTATGAAAAAGTTCTGAAGAATCAAAGGCTATAATAAGGGAATGTATCTATCTTTGAATCTATTTCTCAGGAAAAATTGAAAGTAAAGGAGCAAAGTGATATGGTTGAAAAGATCACACGAGAACTGGAAGATGATATGAGTTGTGGAAGTAATCTCAAAATAGAACTAAATGACCAACTTGAATCAAGGTATATGAAGATTCAAATGTTGGAAGAAGAGCTAGAATCAGTGAAGAAGGAAGCAGAGAAATCCAATGCTAGAGGAAAACCTAAAATGAAGGATTCCTCACACTTACTATTTGATTATCCTTAAGTAGTTGATGATGAAATGAAAAGAAAATATGATAATTATGAATAGAAACAACGTAATATTTTCTCAACTCAAAGACCATATAGTTTCGAAAAAATTGGTATTGGATTTGAGGAATCACCTCCCATGCATGATATAAAGAGAGTTATGAACAGTTCCATATGTGGAAAAAATCCTGTAGGTATTGGAGAAAGGCCTAAGAGGAAAGTTACAAGTAGTAGTGACGACATGTTCTATTTCTATGGGATTCATGGCCACACATCAATATTTTTTTCAGAGGCTCAAGAATAAATTTTGGGTTGTGAAGATATAATCTGTAATAAATCTTAGAATAAGAAGAAGCGTCATGAGAAATCAGAGAGAAGAGTCTCTCAGAGGAAAGCATTCATTAGATGCTATTACTATGGAAGAATGGGACACACCATGAATATGTGTCAGGAAGCTCAGGAGCTCAATGTTAGAGTAAGAACTCAAGATGCATAAACATCTCAGTTGAGATATGACTAAATGAGGTATGCCTTTAATGGAGGATGTTTCATATGTTCTAATCATGGGAATTTGGAAAGATATTTCAACCAGAAGAATGCGAGAAAAAAAAATCCCATAAAGAGATTCTTGAATCCAATGATGTATAAAGAGAAATATTACATTGTAAGAAAAATTGGTAAGTTAAAAAATATGTTTACTACCTCAGGGGAATCACATGAAGATGAACGGAAGGTGTATCAGTCATCTCCTCTATCACACTCACAACCACTCTCTAAGAAAGAACAAGAAAAAATCTGGGCAAAAAAGGGAGGAAATGCTACAACTGTGAGTGAGAAGAATATACGTTTAGTGGAGGACCTACCACCAATGAAAAATAGTGTGGTGACTTAGATATCTGATAAAAGAAATATGAACAAAAAATATATTGACAAATTCACATGTCGTGTTCCACAACGAGAAGTGGAGGAAAGAGAAAGACCCTTGAAATGGTGGAAGAAGAAAGGAAATATGACAAGTAGAGAGAATCCTACCAAGGGAAGGAATCATGGGAAGTGTCATGTTGGTGGAACATTAAAGAAGGAAATGTCTACCAGTGGGTTTAAACCTCAAAGTGTGAGGAAGGCCAAGCCTACCAAATCAACATATGAGAAAAAGGCTCCGAATGTGGGTAAGGAATGCCTAGTTATATGGGAAGAACATTTGAAGTTGGATAGGCAGTTAGAAGTATAAAGGAAGGAGTGTGATTCTCTATAATAAAGAATCAATGGGTTGACCCATATGGATCAACTACAATCCTCTTCTTAAGGATTCCAGAAGTGCCCCTCTCCCTATGTATAAATGTTGTTAAATGATGATTCAAGTGTTTCAGGTTTTAAAGAGATACGATACCAGAGGAAGTGGCATATAATGATGCAAAGTAAAGAAGTGATATGCTCTAGGGTTTCAATTGCCTCAAATCAGGTACCAAAGTTGAAGATGAAAAGGAGAAATAGAGAAGAATAAGAAGTGATTGTGTTATTAACTTTGTCTCTTGTTTCCTACACCGAGTTCCAACTCAGTAGGCATAGAGATTTTGTTAATGGATCAATGCTGAGTGGAATATTGGTATAAATGATATAGGTGGAGAAGAATGGTTATGATTCTATAGAGTGGGCCTAACCCTAGTAAATGTTTCATAACATAGGGGGAGCATTCAATAACCAAATCAGATGCAAGATCCATCAATACAATAATTGGATGACTCGGCTCAGGTGTTGTCTATCAAGGGAAGAAATATTTTAGGAGAAGCAACAATAATCAAGAATTTCATGATTATCTATTGTTTTCTAACAATTTGGTATCAGATGACTATTTTCAGGATACCAAGAAGCTACGAGAGAATGTCAACCCTGTTTCCATAAGTAGATCAGAAAAGTAGCTGAAAGAAATGACGCCACTAAACAATGAAATAGTGAACAACTTCTAGATAAATGGGATGAGGTGAAAAGAAACAAAGGGGGAGAAGAAATGTATGATTCTGATTTAGAAAAGAATGAAACATGGGAGATTGTTTTGTGGCCAGTAGATAAGAATTTCATCGAAACTAAATGGGTTTATCGCAACAAGATCAATGAGATGGCACAGTGATTCAGAACAAAGCATGACTAGTGTGAAAGAGATACTCCCAGATATATGTAATAGATGTGGATGAGACATTTTCACCAGTTTTGATACTAGAGACAATAAAATTATTTCTAGCCATTACAATGAAACGGGAGTTCAAAGTTTTCCAGATGGACGTCAAATATGAATATTTGAATGGGGTTCTAGAGGAAGAGGTGTATATTGAGTATCCAGATGGTTTTCTCCTTCATGAGGATGAGAAAAAGGTTTTCAAACTGAAGAAGGCACTGTATGGGCTGAAACAAGCACCAAGATCATGGTACTCAAGGCTTGATCAGTACTTGAAGAAGCTTGGTTTTTAGCATGGGTGACACAAGGAAGGAATGGAACAGTCATTTCTAAATCCAAATATTCCAAGAAGGTTTTGAGAAGTTTTGGCATGGAAACTTTCTAGGAGATGAATAATCTGGTTTCTAATCATATGAAACTGTCAAGAGATGATAATGAAAAGGAAGTTAATATCACAGAATACATGCAGATGATTGGGAGATTATTGTTCCTGATAGTGACAAGCCCTGACATTGTATTTTCCACATGACAAGAAGAAAGCTGTCAATGAAATCCTAAGGAAATCCACATGCTTGTAGTGAATATAAAACTTTGGTATATCAAGGGCACTGTGGATTTTGGTTTGAAGTATACTGAAAGATCTGATCAAGATATTTTGGGATATACAGATAAAGATTGGACTGGATCAACGGATGATAGGAAATCAACGTCAGGAGGTGCATTCTATCTCAGTGGTTTGTTTATTTCTTGGCTAAGAAAGAAGCAAGATTGAATTTCATTGAGCACCATAGAAGATGAGTATATTTCCTCCACTCAATCTTGCACACAGTTATTGTGGATAAAGCACCATCTTGATTATATGGGCATTGAAGTGAAGTCTTCGATCGAAATTCAGTGCGATAACTCAAGTGCTATAAATCTCAGTAAAAATCCCATCAATCACTCGAGGAAAAAGCACATTTAGGTAAAGTATCATTTTATCAAGGAGAAGGTTGAGCACGGAATTTCAAAGTTGGAGTATGTGCCTACAGAACTATAGGTTGCATAAATTCTGACAAAGACCTTACCCAAGGAAGAATTTGAAAGGAATCGACTATATATGTGAGTTCAGTCGACTCCCCACACTTAAAAGAGTGTGGATGCGAAACGCCCCCTCTCCCTGAGGTATTGCATGTTTTTCTCTAATGTGATGATATGTGTTCTTTCCAATGTTGTAGACCACAAAGGGGTGACCTTTGGGTTCGTTGACAAAGGGGGAGAAATAGTGACTCCTCAAAGGGGAGAAAATGTGGCTAAGGAAGGGAGAAAATGTCTGGGTAAAAGACACAAGAAGAAGCTGACTAGTGGAGTAGCGAGAGAGGGGGATGACAATGAGATAGGGGGATAGTATGAAATTTGATGATTCTAGAAGTGATCGATCAAAGCATAGATATCACGGCAGATGAGGATCATGATAAAAGCTTAAAAATGATTTTGGAATGGTGAGAGAAGGTTTCCAACTATAACCAATTGGTATAAGTGTGCTTCAACAATTGGTATCAATTTTTCAATTGGTATCATCTTGGAATTGACAATTGGTGTCTGACATGAAGTGATTCATTGAGAAACTTTTCATACTACTCTTGTTTATCACGCTGATCATTGCTCAAGTGGGCTTAGAGTATGTGTTAAGTGAATCCTTGAATGCTACCTGAATCGCAAGAGGCGAATGGTGGTAGATGATGGAAGGAGACTCAGTGAGGTATCAACGTGAAAAAAATTATTCTGAGAAGATTTGTGAAGAGTTTTCAACAAACCCAAAGAGGGAGATTGTTGGGAAAAAATCTCTCAAGGTAACATTGCAGCATTTTTGGGTTGATTGTGTTTGTTGACAAAGTAGGTTTCTAGGGTGAATTTTTGAGTTCCAGAGATGTTGTTGACAATCCATGTTGAAAAAGAACCATGAAAAAGGATTGGACGATCTGGAGATGGTAAAAAATGAGAAGTACAAGGTGGCACCATTTTCTAGTGTTTGACAAATTTTTGGGGTCCAAAAATTTGGATTTGGGGGAGTTTCACTAAAAGTGGATATCCATGAAGATCATATTAAAATATGGAAAAGGCATGAATTTCGTGAAGATATGCTTCATGGATTGGATTTTGTGAAGACCAGAAAAATGATGGCGGTGATTCTTCACGATTATTTCAAGCTTCATAAATGGTAGAGGTTGTAGAGCATCACAGCGGTGAAGGGATTTTTGTGGGAGATTCACGGTGAAGGCATGAAGGGATTGACGGTGATGCTCTGCGATTAAGTTAAGCTCCGCGATCAGAAAATTTCTTTGGTACTTCGCGATTTGAGAAAATTTCGGCATGAAATTCGGAGCTTCGCGATTTGAGATGACGTGGCATTGACTTCGCACAGAAAGTTCGTGGGTTGGTGGAATCACCTATAAATAGGCCTCAAACCCTTCAAGAGAAGTAAAAGAGAAGAGAGAGCTTTCAAAGAAAATCCTTTGCTCTCGGTTCACGAAGGTGGTTCACAAAGGTAGTGTGCTTCGCAAAAAAAGAGCTTCACGGTGACTAATCTAGATCCGTGAATGTTGTGAGCTCTGTGTTGGCTCAGTGAGATTCACGAGGGAAGTCACTCTGCGACTAATTGAGCTTTTCGAGGGTGCTTCGCAAAAAGGTAGGAGCTTCGTGAAGGCTTGTTTGAGCTTCGTGAAATTGGGAGCCTCGCGAAGTAGGGTGCTTTGTGAAGGTGTTTCCAAAGTGAGTTGCCCAGTGTTCAGGGGAAAAGGGGTATTCATCAATGGATGAAATCTGAGATTCAATAGAGCATCTACATATAGTGGAGGATTCATTCATTAGTGACAATTAAGAGAACTACAGGTATATAAAATGTGATTTGATACTTTCCAGAGGAGTGAGCAAAGGAAGAAGAAGAAGGTGATCCTCTCCACCAGTAGTGAGCTAGAGAGAGAGAGAAATAGGGAGTGACCCTTGGGAAAGCAGTGAGATGACCCTAAACATTGTAAAGGCAGTGATACTGGTCATATAAGTGATCTATCCCAAACATTACTAACAGTGATATTTAGTGGATTTGGTACAGTGGCACATCGTCGTTGTATGCTCCTTGGACATAGCCCAGTGAGGGTGAACCAAGTAAAAATATTTGTGTCTACCTTTTTTCTTCCCTGCATTGAATTTAAATTATCATCATTAGATAAATAAAAAAGAAGTGGTCATAATAAACACACAAGTGAAAACAAACCGACCCTTGTAATAAAGAGGTCAAGATCTAGTGGGGCAGGAAGAATTTAGAAAAAGAATATCATTACCCTGATTCATCCCCCCTCTCAGGGTCTATAGGCCCTTATTGGTCCTAACAGTGTGGAAGTATAAGGCCAGATAAATGACTGTGTACCCCAGTACAAAAAAATGGGTTCTGATACACGGACACGGGGTCTAGTACATGGACATGGTGAGCAGGACATGGACTTTAGTCTTGGTTAGCCTATACACAACATGTAGTTAACCTACACAACATCTACTACTACAAGGGATGGAGTTGTGTGTCGACCAGGGACATGACCATTTGATTAGTGGTATTACACGCCATGTGGTTCCTATCACATGCCCTGCACACGTAGTTTATTTTTAAGGAAATTTCAAGGCTTTGTATCTCCTTCATATGAACTCATATTTTGGAATGGAAGTAGCCTATCCTAAGTGTTTTTCTAAGTATAATGAAATGGTTCCATAAATTTTATCTTTGGATAAACAATGTGAATTTTTCTAGGCCTGATAGTTACTTTGATGATGCACGACAATGATAGTGATCATGCAGGATAACCAAAGACATTCTGAGTTGAACCCTCCTAGAAGATAGGGTATGGGACCACGATTACATAGAGTGGAGGAATCTAGCTGATATGGTTATGTATCCTTGAACTTTTGAGTGTAACCCTCTTATTGGGTATGGAATGGGTCCTCTATAACATAAAGAGGAACCCTCCAATCAGACTGGGCAAGGCTCCTCGACCAACCGAGTGGCACCCTCCTACGGTATCAGGGCATGGGTCCTCAACAATTAGAGTGACACCCTCCAGCCGGGCCAGGCATGGGTCCTCGAACTTCCATGTGGAACCCTTTTTTTGTTTTAAGGCATGGGTTATTGATGATTAGAGTTGAATCCCCCATCTGCATGGGTGCTAGTACTCTACAAATACTTATAGAGTGGAACCCCTCTGATGCACAAGAGAATAGGTCCTCTAATTCAATTTTTTTCCCATTCAGCTGGGAAGAATAGTGACGAGGAATGTTAGACTTGTACGATTACTTTTGGGCAGAGGCATGGGATGATAAACAACATTGGAATTTTAGAACTATTGGATACTCTTATTCTTGGTCTGAGTTGTGAGATGGATATCCCCTTACTCTCTCATTTTAGATTATTTTACTAAGCACACACACACACACACACACACACATTCTTCTCCTGTATCCACACCTTGTATTTGGTTACTCTCCTTCCCAGATAGGTGAATAAAACTGTGGTATTCCACATGATTTTTTGTGTTTATCTTATCATGGTTGTATGAGTCTAATATCCTACTATAGGTGGAGAAGAATCAATGGATAGTTCATCTATTCACCATGTTTAGCCCATTGTGTTTGGATGAGATTAATTTCAAACTCTTGGTTGGGTTGAGATGTACTCTTTCACTATAACTTGTGATATCTACTGTCTTTCCCTTCCTCTAATATCTATTACTGCTCCCCCTAAGATTTATGGGTGTCCTAATGGGTATGTATATACTCACCCTTTCATGGGAGTTTCCCACATGTGTCATGTATTATGGAAAACAAGGAAAGTTATACCATGACTTCAAAGGATATTAGGGATACTGGGTGGTTATACTATGTATGATGGTTGTAGGTTGGGATTTAGCAGTTGGTATCTCACAACTATTTATTTTTTTATTTTTTTCAAGTTGGGACATATTTCTGGTTGGGATTTTATTTTTCCCCTTTACATTTCAGTTTACACTACCATACTTTTGTATTATTTAGATGATCGTTCATTATTGGTTTACTTTGTAGTATTGATGCATTTTTTACTCTTTCCATCTACAATTTTACATTAATATGGCTATGTGTGTGCATACATGTACTTAAGAAAAGTCCCCCCTGATTTAGTTGTGACTTCAGTGCTTATCAACTACACCTAGCCTATGTAGGAAAGCTTGGGGTAGTTTCGTCTCAAGCCCCGACTTGGGTCGAGTCGTGGGACTCAGCATAAACATATATGTAAGCTAGATCTAGCTCACATGGATCCTTACCCATTAAAAATATCATCTGATCCCAACTGAGGTTTTAGGTAACCTCAAAATCAGTAACTGGAATCTAATGAGCTCATCCAAAGAAATTCACATGGCACATACAAGAGGGACATCAATATAAATCAAGCACCCACATACCAGGAACACTGACCTAACTCAAAGAGGCATCTACATGGTGATCACTCAAAGGGAAATAGCTGGCATCCATGAGCCTATATAGGGAGTTACTACTTGGTAACCTATGTGTCACTCAAGACTAATCATGTCTCTAAGTAAAAATAATCATTCATGGCTCAACTTTGATAGAGACCACCTATCAATATTAGCAACTTTTAGGACATAGTGCAATGTATAACTGAGTCTCTCTTAGGGTACCTAGATGATGTCAAGATTGGGGACTTGTTATTATCTAAAAGAATACTACACTAAGAGGATTTAAATGGACTCCAAAAGGGACCTAAGAAACTATTACTACCTAGACATGAAGTGCTGGATATGATTGTAGACCAACCTTAAACCTACTACGGAAAGGAAGAGAAATTGAACCATCACTGGGTGTCATCCTTTAGAGGAAGATCTGTTCCATCTGCTGATGCATCAAAAACCCAACCTTGATAACTTCAAAAACTGAGGCATCCCATGTTCAATCAATTACAAAATTCAAATTCCATCATTGAAAAACTATGTCTTCAAAGGTTGCACATAAAACCAACCACGACATCATTGTGCTATTTCAAAAGCAACAACTTGAGATAAGAGATTCCTTCCATAAGGAAATTTAAAAGGAGACTGACCATTTAAAAATGGTCATAGTTTTCCCCTTTCATAGAGAAGGGCCTACCTTACATGTTAAACATGACTCTCTCCACCTTAAGACTGTCCTGGTCATCATTCACTAAAAAATTGAACTAAAACATGCTTTAGAAAACGTTAAAAAAAAAATAGAGATAGACTAGGATCATAAAAGCCCGCAAGGCCAAATTTACATTGGACATAAACATGGAACTCCTCCCTAGTTATGTACAAATGCACCAAAAAATGAGACCTTAGGCAAAAAATCCCAACCAAACTGATTAGATTGTCAAAACCCGATCCTCCATAGAACTTTATCCTGAACACTGGGAAAACTAAACATCTCAAAGCCAAGTAAATATATCTCAGAGATAACCTGTGAATGAAGTAGTGTATCTAAAGTCTTAAATAGGTACCACCATACGCTTATAGTTCATATTACTATCCCTGAAACTGATGGTCATTCATCTGATCCCAACTGAGGTTTTAGGTAACCTCAGAATCAATAACTGGAATCCAATGATCTCATCCAAGTAAATGCACATGGAACTTACAAGAGGTATGTCAATATAAATCATGCACCCACATACTAGAAACACTAACCTAACCCAAAGAGGCATCTACATGGTGATTTGTCAAAGGGAAATAGCTGGAATACATGAGCCTATATAGGGAGTTCCTACTTGGTAACCTATGTTTCACTCAATACTAATCATGTATCTCAACTTTTATAGAGACCACCACCAACACATACTACCTCGGGGTTCGTCGGAAAAACGATACATCCCTGATACTATCCACTTACATAAATGACCATATGAATTCATGTATCTGATTGAATGTAAAATATTGAACCCAAATTCATATTATCACATATGAATATTAACTTGATGGACAATGTATCAGTTCATTCATCACTGGATAGGAGGAAGAAGGGCCACACATGCATTAAACGATGACCACACCCATAAGAATGGTTAAACGTGAAAAATAGCCACCCTCCAAGGATAGGGTGTCATTTTAAAAGTTAATATTCATATGATAGAAAAACATAACCCATGTATAACCTCAGATCAGAAACTACTAAAAAACTAGAAAGGGCTCTAAATAACTGAGGGAACTACCTAAAATTTCTAGCTCCTTTTCAAGGCATAAAGCGTCGACCGAAAATGAGGTTATGCCTATGAAAATACACTAGGCTTAAGAACCTACCATTTAGGTTTAAGAGACAAGTAAAGAGTCCTAAAATAACACTCATGTTCCTACTTCAAGGAAACACTCACGAAAACTATTTACCCACCCTTATATAAGGGTTTAAACTAAAACACAAATTATGGTTCCATTTAAGTTTTTAAAACAAACTCATTTAATTATTTAAAAAATTAAGGATTTAGTTTTAAAGAAACACTAATTCCAATCATAAGGAAAAAAGAATTTGGCACTTTATTTAGCTAAGTAATTAAGGAAAAAGGCAATTTATATTAAATATCCATTTATAAATTTATTATTTAATTAACAAACCTCTACAATTAGGTCATTTCATCACATAAAACCCATTTTAAACACCATTAATATATTTATAATCTTCTATTCTTGTCTTAGTTAATGAAACTGTCAATTGAAAACTATATAGGAAAAAACCATTTAGGTATTAATTGATATTTTTATTAAACAAGGCCTTGTAAAAAGAAAACCCAAAAGAATTTCAAGGTATCTTATTAATTTAAGTGGTAATGGTCATGCGATCCAAAGACATATGATTAAATTTAGGCCATATAAATGGTAATAGATGCTTTAAAAGTCCCTAAACACATAGCATAAGCACACCCCCATGTGGTTACACACTAAGGAATACCCAGAGAAAATGAGACCTATGAGGGTCCCATTATGCCATTTGGGTTCAATTAAAATAAACTCGAAAATTTTTAAACATTTAGATTTAAAAAAACCCCATAGAAAGTTCATCTTATAAGAAACATTCCCCGAAAAACCTACTTGGGTCTAGTTGTTCCTTTAAAAATTTAGTTACATGTGTCATTTAGCCCAAGCAATAGGGGTACAAGCCTTAATAAGACGTCCAAACCATCTAAGGTCAAAATTAAATAACATTTATTTAATGAAGTTTTGAAATATATAATTATCATAGTAGATGGTATAGTTATATGGGTTACCACTACTCAATTTATAAATCAGTCATACACTTTACAAATTGATGGTGTCTCCCATCTAGCCGCAACCATTTTATCTAGGGTTTAGAAGAAAATTCAACTGCCTTAACATTTATTTAAAGGACTAAGTATGTAAACCAAATATAAGATTTTAGATTATATGGGTCACCCTATTCCACTTAAATAAGCATCCACACACTTTATAGATTCAATGTTGGCTCCCATTTAACTAAAACCACAATGTTTCATCCCATTTAACCAATGGTTCATGGATCAAACCTGTCATAATTGGTTAGTGATATTTTACCATCAATAAAAAATTTCACATTTTAAAATTTATTACTAGGCTTTCTAAAAAAAATTGATACAGTTTACAGGGTATGTAAATAGGGAAGAATGAAAATTATCTATGTAAGGACATCACATAAATAGGGAAGCACAAACAACATGGTAATCATAAAAACCAAAATCATGGAAGCATGAAATAACACTCAAAGAAAGGATATTAATTAAATGCTTAAACTTTTTATACAAAATCCTACAATGAAATTTATAAGTATTTGAAATATATGAATGTTTTCAAAAGAATGTATCATGGAATATAACATACAAGAAAATAAAAGACTTAGCACATCAAAAATTTCAAATATCAGAGCAATGCAATCTAAATGGAATGGAATGAAATTCCCTATGTGCCTATAATGATGCATGTAATGTTACCTCATTTCCATATCATACCAAGTGTAAAATTACAAAATTTCATAAATCAATAAGTAGAATAATTTTTCACTAATAACTCAAGGTGAAATCATAAGCAACAGTAACAATGAAAAATAGAAACAATAGTCCCATCCCTAGCCACACAGACTTTTTCATATGTGTGGGTTGATCACCCCCATGTATGGATATTTACCAAGTGATGATACAGTCCAAGACTCATGTCTACCAGCCCAAAATAGTATGAAAAATGAAAATAAGGCTCTGATACCACTTTCTAATGTCCCGACCAGTCTAACAATTAAACTGACATGCAGACTGATTTTTATATGGCCTTAAGTGCACCTCCCTGTACACTAAAGGCCACTAACTGGAAGTTATGGTATAATTGAAGAATAGTGGGTAGATTATACCCTCATGATTGGAGTAGAATAGTGGTATAATCAGATATAAATCAACTAAAAATAGCGTAATCGGTAATAATAAATGACAAGAATAAAAAATTAAATATAATAACTGAATAACTATAGACAAAACCAATATAAAAATAACCATTAATTCTTATCCATATGATACTAAATAATAAAGAATGAAACACACACCATGAGATGTGATAAAATACATAAAAAAAGAAAAGAATAAAAAGGACCATAGGGTGGTCTCCAAAAGAATCCTGATTTCCAACTATAACCCTTTCTCCTAACTCACAAGTACAAACATGTCATTGTAATTGAAAATCCAAGGTCCTACGATCATGAGATCTTCTTGGGTACCCCAGTGTAATGGAGGCTTGATCAAGGTTTGAGATCTACGTAGTAGGACACCACTAATGGTGTCTAAACCATAATCTAGTTCATTCATATAAAATAATTTGTGCGCATGCATAATAGAAGTAAAGATGAAATGAAAAATAAATAAATAACCAAGTCTAGAATGGGTCCCTCAAGGACACCCAGCCTGACCCTACTTGCTTTGGCGTTAGTTAGAATGTATGTACCAAAGGTAACCTATGAGAGTGGAATATAAAGTAATAAACATTTATTATAATTTAAGCATCAAGACAGATCAAAACCCAGATATGTGATTTATCCTAGAAGATGAACCCTTTTATTTAATTATATAAAATATTACATTTAAATAAAAGAGGCATCTCTAGTAATCATTTAAACGGAATCCTATTCCTGTCCAAGGTTAACCGTATAAAGGAAACCAAGCATTGCACCAGGAGTGTAACACTTTACCAAATAATAAAGGATTCCATCGATGGTGATCAATAAGTTGAATCCCTAGTATCAATCATGATGTAAGTAAAACAAGTCCTCTCTAAGTATGTCCCTCGTATTCACAATGGGGTCCAAGTATCACTCATGGAATGATGTAACCATATTTTCATCAAGACTGTCCATGGGTACTCCCCTAGTAACTAGAATCACTCATATAGAGGTGTGAAACACACATGGTGATCCCATCCAAGGTATATTTGGTATCTCCCCCAGCGTATGGAGCCTCATCAACTCATGAGTCCTTCCTAGACATTTTTTAAAAATGAATCTAAGTATCAATTGAGGTGTTAATATTACATTATTAATTTTTAAATTTAAATCACTAAAGAGGCCAAATATATTACCAAGATTAAACATAAACAAGGTGTAAAGTATGTGTCTACATACAAGAGCAATCCACACCACAAGTATTTCATACCAAAGGATATGCCAAAGCCCGTTGATCATTTCAATTAAAAAATAGGACCATGTACAAATAATGCCACATAATCAATAATAACAAAAGGGGATAAGAAAAAAACTAATTCAGTATAGAAAAGAATGATTTAAATCACTAATCACAACTTTTTAGTTTATAATACAGCTCACCTCATCTGAGTGGTTTTATTACAAAACATGAAATAGTTTAAAAAACACTTATTTTAGCTCTAGAAAAAATCAATTTCAAGAGGTATAACTCAATTCCCTAAAAATGTGTATTTTTTAAAGCCAGGAAATATTGAAAAAGAATTACAAGGTTCAACATGGAACCTATGAGGTTCAATGATCAATTAAGAAATTACCAATAAGGGAAAATACATTTATAATATAAGGTTAATAATTAGAAGGAATTCCATGAATTTTAAAAAAAATTATGGAAGGGAGATTTAATTCAGCAAACACAAGGGGTGTCTGTGATTGACATTGGCAACCTCTATTTACTAAAAAATGTTTAACATAAGTATATCAATGTGTATGTTCCAATTTAGAATGAATAAATCTATTATAAGGTGATGCACGACAAATGATGCATGCAATAAAATGATAATATTTATAAATATATGAAAACATCAGGGAAGATCTATAGAAAAATTACCTCATTCTTAGGATGATCTACTCATCCAATGTCTAGACTTTATTCGATCCAGTTTGGAAGAAATTGAAGAAATAGACATCCTCCCTGAAAATAGGGAGAATGAGATTGCACCAAAATATCACAAAAAATGGAAGATAAATTGAGATAGGAATCAAGATAAGTTAAGATCTTACCAATATATATCAAATGTGATAAAAGACACTTGAATCAGACTCCAGAAAATAGAGATATCATGATCCCTATTAGAGGAAGGAGGAGGAACTCATGGTGCAAGGGAGATCCATGAAAAATTGGAGAAAAAGAAAGACTGAAGGGGGGGGGGGTTAAAGGATCATTATGGGAAAAGGGTAATTTCAACCTCTAAACCATACAACAACTGGGTAGATCCCACTACTTAGGAACCACACCCGCATGGTTTTCCCACATGAATATTGCAACTGTGCAACAATTAGGCACCAAAAAGTGAACACACACTACCAAAGTGGAACTAAGAACGAGGGATAGGTGCACATTATGGGAAAACCATGCAAACCCATGTGAACCCTCTAATAAAAAATACAGATCCTAGAACAGCCCTGTGGCCCCTCCTATATGGGTTCAAAAACCATGACCAGTGTCGTAGGAGCGTCACACAGTTTCCCCAAAGAGGTTGCACAGTTAATTCTAACAATGTGCCTTAGTCTTATTTTTTCTAAAATAGAGACATCAAGACTCTGATGCACCCGTAACTCAATTAAACACTTGGGATACCTCACTAGCTTAAAACCACACCTAAAAAACAACACATTAAAGTGTTCAAACACTCATAATTTCATTATGAATTTCGATTTATAAAACTACCCATCCTCAAAATATATAAATAAAATTATTTTGAAAATCCATTTGGTCCAAAAAAAAACTCTACAGATGGTAATAAATACTTTAAATGAACATTAAATAAAATGATTAAGGGATAGAAATGTTCCCCTTAATGATGTTTTATTTTAATTAAGGAATTCTAGAAAATAACTTAAGTAATTTATTAACCCATTAATGGAAGGGATAATAAGTTAGTTATATATGTAATAGAAATTTATATAGACTTTATAATCATTCCATAACACCAATGATAGAAAACATATATTTTGAGATAGAAAGGCCATAACTCAAATAAAAGGAGTTGTCTTGAGAGATCTCTTACCTTAGGTTACAGAGTCATTATACCATGACACTTAAATTCAGGTATTATCAAATTAAATTAATTAATTATGTAATAAAAAACCTTTTCCATATATATTTTATTTATAATAATTTTATTACATTCATTTATAACAATCTTAATGAGTTATATAGTTTAATGTTGTTGTTCCGACAACTTTCATTTCATGGTTCCAAGGTTGAATCACTAGTGGATAATTTTTGATGATACAATCAAATGGGATGAAAAATATATATGTGAAATGAAATATTATTCATGTCCTTATAGAAATGTAAATATTCCCAAATATTCTTTTGTGTTTCTACATAGGGATGATTCATTTATTGAAACCATTAAAGTTATATGGTTAGTTTATTTTGGTAGTTTACTGGCCATCACAACATAATTTAATTTAAATTTATATTATATTTATATTTATGCATTAAATAACATTAAATAATTTATAATATACTTATTATAATTTTATTTAACCAGAATAATATTTCTATGACCATCCTTGAAGGTGGTGGAGGGAAAAAAGAAGGTTGTTCATGGAAGCATTGAACCAACCATACGGTAAACAAAATTTTCATTTTAGGAATGAAAGAAGGAAGGGTATATGATGGATATTACACCATAATAATAATAATAATATATCAGTATATTTAGTATGATTTTGTTACTATGTTTATGTATATGGGGATCATATGTGGGTGGTTTAATAAGAATAAAATTAAATGAGATTAGTCGAGAATTTTAACTCTTACTTTGGTTTTCCCCTATTAAGATACCCCTTAAGGATCCTTGAAGTGGTATTTTGGTGTGGACAATAGTTCTAGAATTTGGTGAGAGTATTAGAAAGGTAATTGGATATAATGTTTTCAATATTCAAGGCTTATAAGTAGTGAGGGGAAGGGATGATATTTATAAGGGGAGGAGATGGGTGTTTTTTTAATATTATAACCACTTGTTTATTATTTTTTCTCAATACTACAAATAATGATTAATATTTTTAAAAATATATAGTAAATTATTCTTATGAGTTCAAAATAATGAGTTCTTACATTATCAATGACTAAAAAATTCATTTATTTATCTTATAATGTTAATTACTGTATTCTAACAAATTGTATAATTAAAAAAACAAAATATTTTATAAAAATACCAAAAATTCACCCTTTAAATTTATAAATATATAGATTCAAAAAAATTAAATCCATTTTATGAAAATAATTCTCTAAATATGAAAAATTTATTTTTTAAATTAAGTCCTCAATTATTTAAAAAAAACCAATTTTAATCAATTTTCTAACCCTTTGAAAAATTGATTTAGGTTTCAAAAAATAATATTATAATTTTAATACTACATCATATTAATTTATAAAACCATTTTGTGAAAATAAACTATATATTAAATCATTATAGTTTCAATAAAAATGAAAATAAAACATATGCCTTTTAAAAAAATACTAACACATATTTTATCATTTTTAGATAATTATTTTCTTGTGTCATGGTAATAATATATCATATTATCATTTTATAAGATACCAAAATATTATTTTACATTTACCTAGGTTCTGTTACTATTCTAACAGTCATGTTACTATTCATAATGGTCATATTATTATTCTAATTGTTATATTTGTAACAATAAAATGGGTTCCCAATGTTCTATAAATACCTCATATTTCATTCATTCTTTATTCACTTATATTTTCTCAAAATCATATATATATATAAATATATTCTATTTTCCAATTGTATATTTTATTATTAATATTATTCTTTATTTATACAGTGTTGTTCGTGAGGTTGATTATTTTAGGGGATTAGGTATATCTAAATTTTCCTATTATTTATATCTTATTTTCAATTTGTTCCCATTATAAGACTTTCTATTATTATGGCAATTTTTATTACCTAAATGAATTTTTGAAATTTATATTATAAAATGATTTTTCTTTCATCATGTGGTTCATGTTATTTATAAAAAATATTAAATATGACACAATTATAATAATGGAAAGTCAATTGATTAAATTTTGGGCCCTTACTATAAGAGCATGGACTTATAATGTTGTATTTACTTTTTATGAATTTTTGTTTAGGTTTTTCTATTTTTGTTAATGAGTTGTTTGTCTAGTGTATGTGGAGTCTTCGGGGTGTTCTAGGGGATTGGGACATAAAAGAGGGAAAAATTTGGCTATCCAGTCAATGTCACACAGTTGGCGCATGATTATTAGTAACCATGAACCTTAATCGTTCCTGTTAGGAGAGGTCAAACATGGTTGGTGTAACCCTTCATGGGGAGGATCCAAACCATGCAAAATTTGACAGAGAGAATCCGCACAGTTACTGCATGATTTTTCAAACCTTACGGGATCCACATAAAACTGTGTGATGTGGCCCCCTCTTGGATAGAGGGTGGTGCTTGATTGGAATATATTTTGGTTACCCATTCATCCAAAATGTGCACCTCATTAAATTAGAGTAAATATACTATTCTTACCCCTCAATATTTAACAAACACCTCCTAATTTTCCCCATATATTTTCCTTCCGTAGTAAGAGTGATGAACCAAAATCTCTGAAGTTTCTCAAGGATCTATCTCCCTCGTTTTTAAGCTGTTTGAAGTTCTGTTGGGTGCAGATATAAGCTCTAGGTGAGTCTAAAACTCCTCTTTGATCTTTTTTTGGATTAGGGATTTTGGAGTGGTTCACGTCATTATGAATCCCTAAAAAACTCTTTTTATAGTGGATATTATGTTGGGGATTTAAAGTGTATTTGATTATGAATCAAAGGATATGGTTAAGAGACTATTCATATATGGAACCATGGTAGGTGGTCTAAAAGTTACATCTCATAGTCTTTTTGATTATTTATATGTTATGGTTTTGAAATGGTTCTATTGTGTTTTCTGTCTAGTTTTCCATGATATATATGGAAATTGTTTTGGGTTAATGTTTAATTGAACTCCTCATAATCCCTATGGGATGTGTTGAGGTTCATTTGACTAGGTTAAGGGACACCTATGGGTTGTTACGCTTCTTGAACATGTAAATTGAAATGTTAAGTGTAAATTTTAATTTTATTGACATAAAACCCTTGATAAATGTGTTGACATGTTATCTTGGGTTATGAAATGAAACTGATAGTAAATGTGTCTAGTATTTAACATAACATAAGGATACATTTGGTACATTGTTAATGGATTGAATGAGTTATGGATGAAAAATATTAATTGTGTTGATAGGATAAGTCAAGTAAATGATAATAGGCTAATTGGGATAAGACATGTATATGAGAATGTGTAAACTATTTAAGGAATGATGATGGATTATGCGTTCCATAAACTATTATTTTAAACTCTGAATATTTTTAATGGTTATGGTTAGGTTTGGTAAATGTGTTTATCATTAAAGAAGAATTTGAACATGGATTGGTGGTATGTGTGGTATTATCTTGAGGTTCTATGCCCACGAGTTGGGTTGGGATATGTCTCTAAAACCTACCCTTATAATTCAGGGGTTAGGGAGCCAGACCAAGGATCTATTCCCCTATTGGTTTCATTTTTTTGAGAATACCTAGAATGTAGATACAAGGTAAGTGTTATGTAATTGTTTTTGAAAAGTTTTTCCTAGTGAGATAGGGAACTTGAATTCCCCAATATGTTGAGTTGTTGAGCAACATATAATGAAGTATATTTGATGCCAATGCCTAACCCAAGGAATAAATGAAAAAAGTGGCTAAATAGAATCTAAATAACTAATGGTACTATTTTTATCTTCTATTTATATTGTTATTACTTCTATACCTACATGCACTATCTGTTTAGAAAAGATATTTTATAGACACCATTGTTGGTATCCTATTGAGTTGAAATCAAACCCTACTTGGATTACCATTAGGTACGTAAGTATACTTCATTTTTTAGGACAGGAAAAGGTTGATGACACTATTCTAGATGGTATAATTGAGAATGAGATTTTCATAGAGGAGGGGACCATATATGGTGTCAGAACCCATTTTTTGGATTCATCATCTTGTCATTATTTTGGGTTTTCCTTACACTTGTAAGTGTAGGACATGACATATAATATTTACTATTTTGTTATGGGCCTATACCTAGTTTTGAGAAATGTTTTTTATTGCATGTTCAATGGTTATACATTCTCCTTTATTTCTTATTTTCACATATAGTTGATTACTCTGATAAAAAGGGTATAATATCCTTACATAACACATTATACCCTTACTTATTTTCTATAGCCATTGGTGTGTGGGGAGGCATTTCTAAGGTCATGTGGTGACCCGGCTCAGGGAACAATTTATAGTTCCTTCTAGGTTGGGGATGTTACAAATTGGTGTCAAAGTGCCAGTTATTTTATTTTGTTTTACTATTTGGGATAGGTTGACAGAAGGCTTGGATGTGTTAGGACTTGGAAATGAGCTCATGCATGGGAGTAGCTTAACCATGTATGGGGTAAAACACAAGTACCAAGGGTGGGATTGATTTTTTTTTGTTATGGTTGGATGATCTTTTTTCCTTGGGTGAAACTCTTATTGTGTAGTGAAACTATTTTATGACATTTTTCTCATGTCCATAATGTAATAGGGCTATGCATACATACATCATTTTAGACACCTATGGATATTGATTGAATTCATCATGTTAGGCACACACAGTGAAGATGTTTGGGATATGAGGGATAGAATGAATTTAATTTTTCCTTGAAAATTTGAACAAAGGGTTGTGTAACGCCCCGACCCCAGCTACCGAGAGTCGGTGCATTACTTCGTAACATTGGCATGATCACCAAAGATCAAGTCTCGAAAGACCGATTAGTTTAATAGCCTTGGAAACACTAGATACATTCATAAATGTTACATTACATCATAAAGTGAAAATCTACAATAACAAAGTCTCCATAGTCCACACTCATATCCTCTTCTGACTATCCCTGTAGGTCATTCATAAAATACTTCTTCACATCCTGGAAAATATAAAATATTGAAAGGGGTGAGCTCAGATGCTCAGTAAGGATAACAATATTGCGAAAGCTTTCATAAATAAACATTAACATTTAAGGCAATGTATAACTAAAACAAAAGCCTTTTAAATGTGAAATTCAACATAATACGGCAAAAGTAAAATGAGATAATGCCATTTACTTATTCACATGGATATTCTACTGGTCGAATAATCACATGCAATATCAATAACCACTTTCATAATGATGGAATGCATAATGACATACTATCATAACCACGTAGTCAAGGCCTCGTGCCAAGACCACAAATAAGATTTTGTCAAGGCCTCGTGCCAAGACACGAGTTTTTCTAATGAGACCTACCGATGCATCGAGGAGCTATAGCAGGCTCCACCCATCACTTATTAAGTCCAATGCATTCCTCATATGAACAGGTTTAAACATATCATAAACCATAACATAATCGTATGACATAAAACATGCATAAAGGAAACATAACATTTCCACATTTCAATAACAAGATATCAATAAAACACATTGATATAATAAAAACGCTTTCAAAACCATTTTCAATACCAAAATAAAAGAAAGTTAAAACTTTGTATTTATTTTTCAGTAAAAAAAAGTGATGGCTTGTAGAGGAATCCGAAACTCAAATAATTGTCACGGAGGCAGAGAAGTCATTGTTGCCGCATATGTACGGAAAGAAAAACATCCCCTTTTTTCGTTTAGTAAAACGCTTCGTATAAAAAAGATTCCTTTTGAATAAACATAAAAGTCAAAGGGGTTTATACACCGTATAAAAGAAAGTTGTGTATAAAACCAAATATGCCTCAATGAAAGTAGATTGAGACGAAGTCCCATACAAAGATAATTTTTAAAATAAAATAGATATATTATGTGTATTCACCATAAGTACACATAAATAAATTACAAATACAAGATATGACATAATAACATAATGACATAATTTGAAAGTAGGAGATTAACCCAAAGAATGGAAATTGGGTTAAGAAATTCCCTTACCTCGTGTTTGACTTGACTCGATCGTTCTTTAACCTCCTGAATAATAAACTAGAGTTAATTTATATTTACTTAAGAACCTTTTTCATGTTAATTACTCCTTTAATATCACCTATTACCATGTTATGAACTTTATGTAATTATTTAAGTTAATAACAGTCATTTTTTCGATCTTAGGTACTTGAGTTAAAAATAAAATTCTTATAATTACAAGTTGTTCATGTGGTGATATATCCATTATATCCAGAATTATATTCATGATATAGATATCATATATCTCATATATATCCATTATATACATGCATTTATAATATTCCATAACGTTTAGAGGTAAGAAATGAAATGCACCGTTCATGGAGACGGTAAGTCGTACGTACGCATGAACGCTACTTTCATTTCTATTTTGTATTTAATGAAATCATAATGATATAAAGGTATATTATAATTACAGTATAATATCATATATAATATCATTTACTCCATCCTTTATACATCCCACATATGGTATTAACGATTCAAATCACTTTGAGGGGGCGGTAGTCCGCACTTCCTAAAATGAAAATATCGCGTTTACCCATAATGGAAACAATAAAGGTATGCCATAAATGAAAAATAAAGAACCTTAAGTAAAACATAAACATATTATATATCATGTATAAATAGAGTGACATCTTAATGTCCACCTTTGAAGGTGTTTTATGAGTGTTGAACAATCATCATTTCGTGAGGCAGAAATTCGCCATCCACAGAAACAGTATGTTCTTTAACCATTAGATGTAGGTGTGTGTAAGTGTAGCTCGAATAATTATTATAACAACATCCTAGTATATTGAGGATACTGGTGTTGTTACAAATGAAATGAATAAAAAGAGTTTAGGGGGTTGGATACGTAAAATAAAACAAAATAACATAAGAGAAGACATTGCCTTAAAATAAGGTAACTCTTTTGATTTGAGCCAAAGGCTTCCTTGGGAAGAATTATGCCCAAAGTGAGGCTTCTAGGAGTAATAGAGGTAAGTTGGGAGAGTATTTGGGCAGATTTTGGCCGATCCAAATGGCTTGAAGGTGTGAATAAGGTGGGAGTGGTGGGGGCCTTTTATAAGAGGAGAGGAGGGGCACTCTTGGAAAGTAATGAAATGTTACTTTATTATATAATGAGTTTCGGATTTTAAAGGTCCCAAACTTATTTAATTAGAGGATAAGGTGATAAGGGTTCAAAATATACTCATCCAATAGGTTTTTGACAAGTGTAAAACTTGGATTTTACATTATCTTTTCATTTTATTTAAATTGTTAATTAATGAGGTAATCGCTGCATCATCATGGTGTCATAAATAATTTAATTTATTTAATGTCTAAAAATTATAAACAAATATCATGATGTAGGAAATCGTTTTATCTTTCTAATTAATATTTATAGTCAAAAATATGACCTGTATAACCCCATTTAAAAATTGTTTTAGTAAAACAACTTATGTTTGTGACATTTTTATTTTAACTTCAAATAAAAGTTATTTATGTCATTTTCCTACCAAAGTGGCTCCATGGGGTCCCCAAGTTGACCCATGGATTGTCTTGGTCGGCCATGATACATCCAATAGGGGTATTACAGGTGTAAAGGTCATTACATATTTTTATAATACTATTTTTACCTTAAATTTCACTAATTACCTTTAATCGCGATTAATTAAACTTAAAAGTTACTATTCACCAAAAAATTCTTTTAATCCAATTGAACCACATTTTACTTCCTAATGAAAACCATGTATGTCGGATTTTTGAAAATCAAATCACAGAAGTTGTAATATTTTATTTAAATGAAAAATCAGTTATTTAACTACCACTTAGTGGTTTCACTATTCATCAAAAATTGAAGTTTTTCAGAACAATGCCAAAATTTCACCCTAAGCTATAATTTATATTCCTAATTCAAAAATGATGTCTATTTTAAAAAATTCCAAACATATAAGTTTAATTAATTAATTTTATAACTAATTCCCACTGTCACAACAAATAGCGTGTTTTTAAGAAACAATATATATCAAAAGATTGACAATTGTTTATGTCGATTTTCAAAGTGAAATTAATTCTAATGAACACCATTGGATAAAATGGTAAAAACATATTCTAATTATACTTTAAAACCACTCAATAGTATAATTTATCACTATAAATTATTTTTATTAAAAAAATTTGTTTTATGTATTTTTCACTATTCATAAAAAATGGAAGTTCTCAGAAAATTACAAAAAATTCAACTTAGGATAATTTCGATATTCCGAATACAAAAATGAAGTCCATTTTGAAATATAAAATTTCTATAATTTTAAAAAGTGGGCATTACTATTCATAATGGATACTTTGATTGGTTGTGGTGTGTGTTAGAACTCGAAGTTGCGTACAATGCAAGTTATTGCATTATTGAATGAGAAGTGTATCATAGAAGCTCGGGGTGTTACATTCTCCCCTCCTTCAATAAATTGCGTCCTCGCAATTTGAAAATTTTCTTTGAAAATAAAAGGGTGAAAATAGAAAATACCTTTGTAGAAAACCCACATCAGAAATAAGGTTAATAAAAATATAACTTTAAAAGAATGAAAGATAAGTACAAAGGTCACCCGAGATACCCCATACTAGGATTCTATGAAAATATGGATATGGAAGAAAAAAAAAACATCAAGGTCTGATGGGGAGTTGTAGAAAACTGGATTAGGAGAAAGTTAACCGTAAGAAAATCACAAACTTGTGATTGGTTAAACGGTCATTGAATCCCCAGTTGGAAAAGTTAACCGACAACATTTTTGTTTTAAGTTACCTTTCATAAAGTTGAGGAATTTATTTAAGAGATTTACTAAGAACATAAGGAAATATACTTACTTGTCATGTAGGCTTTTATTCTTTAATAAATATTTACCACGGACCAATCTTTCACTCCAAAAGGTAATAGATTTCAAAAATATTATATTTATCCTAATCGTACAAAGTTGAAAATATTTACACAGACTATTTAAATTCGGAAAACTATTTTGTAATAACCAGGGACTTCCTGTAGGCTAGTGGTTGGTAATAAAGGCCTGTCACACTATGGTTGTGGGTTCGATTCCTGCAGCTTTGTCCGATGCGACGGGTTATGCCCCACCCAGCAGGTTGTCCTTTTCCTAAAACTATAGTATTATAATATTCCAAAAATAATATTCAAAAATGTTTTAACCTTAAACAATACTATCCAAAGATCAACTTAATCCATTCCAACCTTTATAGTTATCCAAAATACCTCCGTCCATACTTTCTCTAAAGGGTCCTTAAATTCCAAAATCAATTGCAACATTAGATTCCCTAAACAAAGTAAAGTTTCTCTTATTGTCACATACAAAAATATGATTACCTTCATCATATTAAAACCTTAATTAAATCAACATGTACTTCAGTACAATCCTTATATATATATATATCACATTATTCTAATAACCAGAATATAATCCATGAGTCCAAAAGCACAAATACATTAATTATTCCGCTTCAACTGTAGTCACGGCATAAGATTGGCCTTGATCCCTTTGCCTTTTCTGAGGTATGTTTCCCTAACGCTTAGGACATTCATTTGCATAATGCCCCATTTCTCTACAATTGTAGCATTCAACATTGATAGCCTCTTTCTTTCCCTTGCAATCACGCGCCTCGTGACCTTTTTCTCCACATTTATAACAAACTCTCATTCCTTTTAGGCAAGTACCAGGGTGATTCTTCCCACAATTATCACATAATGGAAAATCCTTCTTTCCCTTTTTCCCTTTATTTGTCTCTTGTTCCACCATTATCTTCTTCTCTTGCTTTACTTTATTGTCATAAGACTTAGAGAATTCCTTTTGTGTCTTGATAGCACACGAGACAATATCTTCGTATGTTGAGAAAGATTTTGATACTAAAACTCGACGGAGAAATGGTTTTAACCCATAAAAAAAACGATCAATCTTACTTCTTGGGTTATGTATATAATCTACAGCATGCCTCGCTAACCTTGTAAAGTTAGCCTCATACTTTGCGACATTCTCATCCTCCTTTTTCCTCAGACTCAGAAATTTCCTTTCCATATATGCTCGATGGTCATGTAGAAAGTATTTTTCTAAGAAAATTTCCTTAAACTCCCTCCATTACATATTTGATACTTCATCATCTTCCTTTGTGTTTTCAATCAATGACCACCATTGATCAGCATCTCCAGTGAGGCAGTAAACTGCCATGACAACCTTCTCCCTTTCACTACTCCCCAAGGCGTGGAATATTTTCTATAAGGAGTTTATCCATTGCTCAGCTACTAATGGATTTATACCCCCATTAAATGTTGGCGGTTGTTGCCTCATGAAGCGGTCTAACATTGATCTTCCACGTTGCGGATCAGGGTGCTCCATACGAGTAAGGTTATTATTCATAACCTGAGTGAGTTGTCCTAGTATGGTAATAAGTTGATCAACACCAGTTGTATCTCCAGATCCACAATAATTATCTTGAGCAAGAGGGAAATCCCTACATAGAGTGCGTGCATTGATACGGTTTCCATTCCTTCCACTAGGCGCCATTTCTAAACAATGCAATAAAGTAGATTAGTTTATGAATCAAAATACATAATTCCATACTTTTAAAATACTTAACATAAATTGAACTATTTATGGATATAATCCCTAATAATAAAAATGTTTTCTTTGAGGAAGTATATACTCATAACCCTTCATAGTGGTTTGTAAAGAAAATGAGAATTATCTTAAGCATATCCCCTATGAGTGTCGTAACCAAGAGTGCAGCAAGGCCTGTTGTCGTGCACCAGTTCCCGTTCGAGTCTAGCTCAAAGCGGTGTTTTCGGGTTTTACCCCTAGGTACATCTGTGCCAGAGCCACCTCTACCTGTTCGTATCCAGACAAGGATGTATTGCTCGGAAAACTCATAAAATCTCTATAATACCAAAATTCTAGGAAGTTCTTCTATACTAATCCTCAAATTCTATCTTTGGGCTATGTGCTCTAATCAGAGTTTATCTAAATCTATCTTCCAAGGTTAGTACTAAACTGTCTCTAATACCAACTGTAACGCCCCAACCCCAGCTACCCAGAGTCGGTGCATTACTTCGTAACATTGGCATGATCACCAAAGATCAAGTCTCGAAAGACCGATTAGTTTAGTAGCCTTGGAAACACTAGATACATTCATAAATGTTACATTACATCATAAAATGAAAATCTACAATAACAAATTCTCCATAGTCCACACTCAGATCCTTTTCTGACTATCCCTGTAGGTCATTCATAAAATACTTCTTCACATCCTGGAAAATATTAAAACATTGAAAGGGGTGAGCTCAGATGCTCAATAAGGATAACAATATTGCAGAAGCTTTCATAAATAAACATTAACATTTAAGGCAATGTATAACTAAAAGAAAAGCATGTTAAACATTAACTTCAACATAATATGGAAAAAGTAAAATGAGATAATTCCATTTACTTATTCACAAGGATCTTCTACTGGTTGAATAATCACATGCGATATCAATAACCACTTTCATAATGATGGAATGCATAATTCCAGACTATCATAACCACGTAGTCAAGTCCTCGTGCCAAGACCACAAATAATATTTTGTCAAGGCCTCGTGCCAAGACACTAGTTTATCTCATGAGACCTACCGATGCATCGAGGAGCTATAGCGAGCTCCACCCGTCACTTATTAAGTCCAATGCATTCCTCATATGAACAGGTTTAAACATATCATAAACCATAACATAATCGTATCACATAAAACATGCATAAAGGAAACATAACATTTCCACATTTCAATCACAAGATATAAATACAACACATTGATATAATAAAAACGCTTTCAAAACCATTTTCAATACCAAAATAAAAGAAAGTTAAAACTTTGTATTTATTTTTCATTAAAAAAAGTTATGGCTTGTATAGGAAGCCAAAACTCAAATAATCGTCACGGCGGCAGAGAAGTCGTTGTCACCGCATATGTATAGAAAGAAAAACATTCCCTTTTTGTCGTTTAGTAAAACGCTTCATATAAAAAAGATTCCTTTTGAATAAATGTAAAAGTCAAAGGGGTTTATACACCGTATAAAAGAAAGTTGTGTATAAAACCAAATATGCCTCAATGAAAGGAGATTGAGACGAAGTCCCATACAAAGATCATTTTTAAAATAAAATAGATATATTATGTGTATTCACCATAAGTACACATAAATAAAGTACAAATAAAAGATATTACATAATAATATAATGACATAATTTGAAAGTAGGAGATTAACCCAAAGAATGGAAATTGGGTTAAGAAATTCTCTTACCTCGTGTCCGACTTGACTCAATCATTCTTTAACCTCCTGAATAATAAACTAGAGTTAATTTATATTTACTTAAGAAACTTTTTCATGTTCATTACTCCTTTTATATCACTTATTACCATGTTATGAACATTATGTAATTATTTAAGTTAATAACAGTCATTTTGTCGATCTTAGGTACTTGAGTTAAAAATAAAATTATTATAATTACAAGTTGTTCATGTGGTGATATATCCATTATATCCAGAATTATATTCATGATATAGATATCATATATCTCATATATATCCAGTATATACATGAATTTATAATATTCCATAACGTTTAGAGGTAAGAAATGAAATGCATCGTTCATGGAGACGGTAAGCCGTACGTACGCATGAACGCTACTTTCATTTCTATTTTGTATTTAATGAAATCATAATGATATAAAAGTATATTATAATTCCAGTATAATATAATATATAATATAATTTACTCCATCCTTTATACATCCCACATATGGTATTAACGATTCAAATCACTTTGAGGGGGCGGTAGTCCGCACTTCCTAAATTGAAAATATCACGTTTACCCATAATGGAAACAATAAAGGTATGCCATAAATGAAAAATACAGAACCTTAATTAAAACATAAACATATTATATATCATGTATAATTAGAGTGACATCTTAATGGCCACCTTTGAAGGTGTTTTATGATTGTTGAACAATCATCGTTTAATGAGGCAGAAATTCGCTATCCACAGAAACAGTATGTTCTTTAACCATTAGATGTAGGTGTGTGTAAGTTTAGCTCGAATAATTCTTATAAAAACATCCTAGTATATTGAGGATACTGGTTTTGTTACAAATTAAATTAATAAAAAGAGTTTAGGGGGTTGGATAAGCAAAATAAAACAAAATAACATAAGAGAAGACATTACCTTAAAATCGGGCAACTTTTTTGATTTGAGCCAAAGGCTTCCTTGGGAAGAATTATGCCCAAAGTGAGGCTTCTAGGAGTACGAGAGGGAAGTTGGGAGAGTATTTGGGCAGAGTTTGGCCGAGCCAAATGGCTTGAAGGTGTGAATAAGGTGGGAGTGGTGGGGCCTTTTATAAGTGGAGAGGAGGGGCACTCTTGGAAAGTAATGAAATGTTACTTTATTATATAATGAGTTTCGGATTTTAAAGGTCCCAAACTTATATAATTCGAGGATAAGGTGATAAGGTTTTGAAATCCACTCATCTAATAGGTTTTTGACAAGTTTAAGCCTTGGATTTTACATTATCTTTTCATTTTATTTAAATCGTTAATTAATGAGGTAATCGCTGCATCATCATGGTGTCATAAATAATTTAATTAATTTAATGTCTAAAAATTATAAAAACTATCATGATGTAGTAAATCAATTTATATTTCTAATGAATATTTATAGTAAAAAATATGACTTGTATAACCCCATTTAAAAATTGTTTTAGTAAAACAACTTATGTTTGTGACATTTTTATTTTAACTTTAAATAAAAGTTATTTATGTCATTTTCCTACCAAAGTGGCTCCATGGGGTCCCCAAGTTGACCCATGGATTTTCTTGGTCGTCCATTACACATACAATAGGGTTTGGACAGGTGTAAAGGTCATTCCATATTTTTATAGTACTATTTTTACCTTAAATTTCACTAATTACCTTTAATCGCGATTAAATAAACTTAAAAGTTACTATTCACCAAAATATTATTTTTATCCCACTGAACCAAATTTTACTTCCTAATGACAACCATGTATGTTGGATTTCTGAAAATCAAATCACAGAAGTGGTAATATTTCATTTAAATGAAAAATCAGTTATTTAACTACCACTTAGTGGTTTCACTATTCATCAAAAATTGAAGTTTTTCAGAACAATGCCAAAATTTCACCCTAAGCTATAATTAATATTCCTAATTCAAAAATGATGTATATTTTACAAAATTAAAAACATATAAGTTTAATTAATTAATTTTATAACTAATTCCCGCTGTCACAACAGATTGCGTGTTTTTAAGAAACAATATATATCAAAAGATTGACAATTGTTTAGGTCAATTTTCAAAGTGAAATTAATTCTAATGAACACCATTGGATAAAATGGTAAAAATATATTATAATTATACTTTAAAACCACTCAATAGTATACTTTATCACTATAAATTATTTTGATTAAAAAAAGTTGTTTTAAGTATTTTTCACTATTCATAAAAAATGGAAGTTCTCAGAAAATTACAAAAAAAATCAACTTAGGATAATTTCAATATTACGAATACAAAAATGAAGTCCATTTTGAAATATAAAATTTCTTTAATTTTAAAAAGTGGTTATTACTGTTCATAACGGCTACTTTGATTGGTTGTGGTGTGTGTTAGAACTCGAAGTTGCGTACAATGCAAGCTATTGCATTATTGAATGAGAAGCATATCACAGAAGCTCAGGGTTTTACAGGTTTTCTAATAAATATAATACCAATTGGTAACTCTAAAAAATGTGAAAGAATGGTTAAAGAGTATTTCCTAACAAAAATTTATAAATTTATTAAGAAATTGGTTGTAATAAGTTCTAAATATGGAAAGATTCATAATAGATAAAAAAATATTTTATGAAACTGAAAATTCTTAAAAAGGAGGTTTAATGAAAATACTTGTGATTTCATGAGTTGGTTTACCACATGCTAACCATGTTCCATGGTAGTGGTGAATAAGGGTAGTGATATATATGTGACTATTTCCCTTGGGATAGTGTATATATAAGGGTTTTTTTATGGTTAGTAGATAGACTTATTTTTTTTGAAAACTATGGAATAAATAGGTTATGTGTATTGATATGTGTGTTTGGAACTGTAGTGAAATTTCGGTGCAACAACGTGTGTCAGTTGGATGAAAAGAGGATATCTCTGAGAATTATTTTCCAGTGGTGGATCAGGAGACCCTATTGATCTTAGATAATAAAGGGGAGGATAATTTTCATTGGACATTTTCTCATTTTATAAAAATGATGATTTGAGAAATAATTTGGGTTGCATCGAGTATGTTTACTTGGTGAGAGAGATTTAGATAAGAAAACCTAAGACATGTTCTAGTGAAGGTGGACCTGAGAAAGATGAGTTATGTATAGATTCCATATGGAAAATTATGAATCACTTAGAAACTCTTACTTATAAGTGATTCAAGTTAGTGATCTTAATTTTGTCAGGGCTAGTAATCCTTTGGTGGGATATCCTAATTCATTGTAAATCCTCGACCCCATAATCTAGGATTTGGTGCATTTTTTTATTAAATTGTCATATATACAAGCTTAAAATCTCAAAGGACTAAAAAATTTAGAAGTTTTTGAAAACCATATTATATACATGACACCCGTAATACATTGGTAGAAGAAAATAAAAACATGATACAAAATAAAATTAAATAAAAAAAATCCTTCAAATATTATTCAAATATTTCTTTTTCATAACCTAGGTAAAGAAAACATAACAAGGGTGTTGTCAAATTCTCAGTAAGGGTAATAAAAGTGGAATCAAATATGAATCAATTAAAATAAATCAATATGTAAAGGTAAATAACTAATAATACATGAAATTAAAATAACTAGATAAGGAAATATCAATATGGAAAAGAAATAAACTGAAACACATGCCATTTAATCAATTAACTAAGAATGAAATGTATCCATAGATATGTTGATGAAAAATCTGATGGATAAATAATAAATGAATCTAAATGAGGGAAATGATTAATTGTTGGACGTCATGTTTGAGGAACAAGAAAACCTATACCCTCCAGAACTTTCACAAGATGGTTTAAAACTATAGATATAAAACCATTTAATTTGGGAAACTTATGTGTCTCATGAGAACCTATTGATGCATCAAGGGGATATATAATGTCTGGGCCTCACCTGTCATTTCTAGTGCAAATAATTCCTTAGATTAGATAATTAAATTAAATAATATGTCGTCTCAAACATCCATATTGAATAAAGAATATAGATTCATCAATAATTTCTCAGTGGAGGATAAGTAATGAAATGTTTTTTTTCATGTTGATGAATGGAAATACGATTGAAAGATCTTTAAAATATTCTCTAGTAAAATAATATTTTAACATTCCAAAGTTTCCCATACAACATTTAATCAATAGTTTAAATCATAATAATATCGAATTAATAACAACAAATGGAACATATAACATCATGATAATAAGTAGATTCAGGATATAACATGTAAAAGGGTAGTATATACACCATATAAAAGTAAAATGGTTCAGAACAAAAAATAATTCTTAATGGAATGTAAATTAAGATGAAATATCTTAAATTGAGTCCAAATTGTCACATGTGTTTTTATATTCTAAAATTATAAACTTTTTTTAATTATTTAATTTCATAAGAACCTTTTCAAGTTTATTATTAATTTTACTTTAATTATTAAAATTTTATAGATAACTACATAAACAATTAAGCATATGTCTGGTGTTTGGGACCAAATACGATTCTTGTGTCTAAAATGACTCTGGTAGGTCATCTTTGGTCAAAGGGTTCATTATATAAACATATAAAGAATAATTATCATGAAATAATTATCATATTTATATTTCAATTATACTTTTGAAAATAATAATGAAATATCTTTTGAAAAAAATGAACCAATGCTTCAATTTTGAAGATGTTAGGTTGTACATACGCATGTGTAACGTTCCCATTTTTCAATGATAGTTATAGAAAATAGTAAAGTAACAGTATATATTTATAAAATTATAATTATATCATAAATAAATTTTCATTTAATTATATTTAAGTATACATATAATTCTGGTGATCTAAAATAAATCACACCATGTCGAGGAGGCACTAGTCCACACGCCCATGATCGATGTTATCACTTTTTAGTGTGTCAAAAGGGTAATAATGAAAATTATATATTATGTTTCCAAAAAGTTAATTATATCATGTATATAATATATATTTAATTTATATTATATAAATTTAATTAAAACCATCCTTTACACTTTCCATGTATAGTGTGAATGAATCACATCTCTTTGAGGGGGAAGTAGTCCACACTTCCACAGACAATGTTATTGAATTAACACAAAATGGAATGTATAATGGTATGTGTTATAACATAATTACAGAATAATAAATTCATAATTAACATCTTATATTTCATATATAAATATTATTTCCATCATAATGGCCAACCATGAAAGGTGGTTAAGGAAATATGAACAACTTCATTTGGGTGGTAGAAGATCACCATACACATAAATTGTAATTTCGTTACCCATTAGATGGAATTATGTGTAAGTGTTGGTCAAAAACTTAACATAAAAACATATAAGTATATCTAGTACACTTATGTTATTATATAATCATGTAATAAGGATAATTCAAGGAGTGGAGAATAAAAATATAACTAAATTGGTTGAGAAAAGATGTTATCTCTTTTTCGGGTAACTCCTTTTGATTTGCACCTAATAAATTACCTGGTTTTCTATATGAAAATGAATATAATTATATGTTTAGGATATATATTTTTAGGAGATATTTTTTGATAAAAAATGTCTTGATAGGTGAGTAGAAGTGGAAGGAGAAGAGGCATTTTTATAGTGGAAGAGGAGGGAAACTCTTGTAAATTTTAGGAAAGGGAATTCCACCCATTTTATTTCCATTGAAACTGGATCAAATAATGGTTTGAAGTAGATAAAATGGAGTATAGTGTATAAATATGGACATAAATTGGAAATTGGAAAGTTTATAGGTCATTTGGGACATTAAATTTGAGTTTTAGTCATTTGCTAAGCTTAATTTCACCGTAATCATTGTAATTAATTTTAATCAATTTCAAAAATATTTTTGGACAAAAAATAAATTTAACTTATTTTAAATATTAAATTATTATTATTACAAATAATTAATCCATTTTAAAATATTTAAATCACTTAATTTTCATAAATTAATTTAAAATTAATCCCATAGACGAGACAATAGTGCTGGTTTTTAAAGTAAAAATGTTCAAAAGTTAACTATGTTTTTATATCTAATTTCAAAGTGTAATTGATTCTAATGACCTAAATTAAGTTAATTTATAAAAAATTAATCTAAATAAACTATTAAAATATTTTAAAAATATAATATAACCTTATAAATAAATTATATGAAAAATCATTTTTGAATAGAAATTCAATATTTTTCACTATTCATTAAAAAATAAAACTTCACAGAAAAATGCCAAAAATTCACCATTACCTATTTTTTATGTTTAAATTTAAAATATTAAGTTTAATTTGACATATAATATTTATAAAAGTTGCAAAAATTTTATTTAAAACTGGCTCATCATTAAATGGCGAAAAAAGTGCCTGAATAAAAATATAGTTTGTTATGCGTAATATTGGATTTGTTCTTATCTCATGCCTATACAATCTATTTAATAAATATAAAAAATATCTTTTAAATATATAATATATATTACATTAATATTACTCACTAATTATAATTAGTTTAATTTATTAGGATAAAACAACTTTGTGAGCATAAAAATTGTTTTCTATAAAAACATTCCCTTCATATAAACCTTGTTATTATATTCATTTTTAATTAATTAGTAACCAATGAATTCATTTCATATTTAAATAGACCATATATTTTCATAATTTAGTTGATCCTATTCATAACCACTAATTAATCGGCTATGTTATATCTTATTATATTAAATAATGATATTTTAATAATATATTATTGTTTGGTAAAACTCGATCATGCATGTAATGCAAGGCACTGAAGAAACTTTTTGTTGCATTCAACGTATGTTAACTCAGTGGAATTTGAATTGAAAACTATAAATAATTTTAAATTTATTTAAAATAGTCAATATATAATAAACTCTCAGGATATTAAATTCAATTATTCACTTGGTGTTGAAGGTCATACATGCTATAAGAAATAATGATCTTACTTTTTAATTTCATGACTCAATGTCTGTTTATTTTATAAAAAGTATAGAGCCTACAATAGAGGACAAAAAGAAAAACAACAAATAAAAAAGCACAGAAGTAAGGAAACTATGGAGGTCTTTAGCAGTAGAGACCAAGAGCATCCCCTCTTATAGGATTATCCCCATCAAATGACAAGGAGTGCCGATCCGAGGGGAGGATGATATTGAGACCATGCACTGCCATAAAGGTTAGGTGATTAGCTACCTATTCCCCCTATCTCCATGTGTGTAAGATTTATGTTCTATTGTTGATAAAACCTGCACACCTTCTCATAATATAGGATATACACCACATAGTATTGATATTTCCATGCATGGAGTCATGGATAATGCTAGAATTAGTTTCAACCACAACCAAATAAATATTCGACTACCTATAGAGCTTGAGACTAGAAATAAGAGACAAATTCTTATCCCACAAGGAGTTTCCTCTTCCAAATTAAGTTGAAAATGAAAGAAGAGATCGACCAATTGAGTCCTGCACCACACCACCACCTTTCATGTCATTTATGATGCACAAGCCATCGATATTAAGTTTTGGACCAGTAGGTTGAGGGAGACAATGAACCCAGTGGCCAAGATTATTCAATGTGATAGAAGAATTTCCCACCTAAAGTAGTCTAAGAGAGGGATCTTTGAGCCATTTTCTAGAAATGTGAACCATATCAACCAAAATTAAATTTTCTATTGAAACCAAAGTCTTCCCTTAGTAGTGAATTCCCTTTTGTTTGGCCTTGTTTATTGCAAACCAAATACACCAACATCCAATAGATAGAATCATTCTGTGATATTTCCTTGTCGAGATAGCATCCCCTGCACCATGAAACCATTTCTCAATGAAATAAGAGTCCCTTAACCCAGTGAAGGAAGTACAAGTTAAATACCTGAAGGTCCTCCATAGTTTGCAATCCCAGCCACTTTCAAAAAACAGATGCTCCGAGCTTTCCTCCCTTCTCTCCCTATAACTAAACATCCGGATACTAGATTTAAACTAGTTCTTTTAAAATTATCATCCATAGGTAAAGCTCTATTTATAATCCTCCAAATAAAAAAGTTAAGTTTAACTAGAATTTACATAACCCACATAGATGAACCCATGGCATCCTAGTGCACTGTTCTAGTCGTCAACCTCTGATAGTCCATTGTTGAAAAGAATCATGAAGCTGATGCAATAAGAGAACATTTTTCTATTTCATCCATAATATTAATGATATCAAACATCACCCATTAGTTAATAACCATCACTACATTGATGAATGCCATATACATTCTTTCTTGTATGGAGGAGATGTATGTGGCTGGATAGACTAGAAATCCATGGGTAATGATATCCTAGTTTTGATGCCAAAATAATATCTCCCCTATTCCCACAATCTATCTAGTATGATGGTAAAGATATTGAAAGTGGGGATCAATGATAGACCATAGGGACCCTTGGATCCCACAAGTATCATTCATACCAAAGCTGTATTTAGCTTCCATTAGTTTTTCCCATAACATCCATTCCTTGATATCCTCCCAAGATATCTTTCCCTCATTCAATAAAACTTTACATAAATACTCCTTACTCCAATACCACCCTCCTAAATAGAACGCACATGACTATTACATGAGGCACAATGTATCATACCATCCTCTTGGTCATCCCATATAAAGGAAGACATAATATTTTCAGTATTTTTGATCACCCAATTTGGAACTTTGGTGGAGGAGAGAGAAAGACTTGGTATGGATGACAATACTTAGTTTTCCAAAGCGATTATTACACCAAAAGATAGGAAGAAATTTTTCTAGTTCAGAAAATTGACCATTATTCTTCCCAAAATATAGTTGAAATGATTGATGCACAATCTTCTATGAGAAACCAGGGTTCCTAGATACTCTGTGGGAAGAGACCCTCTCTGAATTTCTAGCCTTCTACTTAGGGAGTTAATTCTTATGTTTGGGAGTATATTGGATATGAAGTAATGTCTCTTATTAACTATAGTGACAATAGTCTTGGAGGATTTTATTAATTCAATGAATAAAAATCTTACCAGTATTCACTAAAATGATCAAATCATCGACAAAAATGATATGGGAGATACCCAAAGGACTGGATTTTCATTGATAAGTAAAGAAATTACAATGAATGATATAATTATTAATGAGGTGAATAATAAAACATTGGTAGAGGAAAAAGAAGATTGGGTATAGAGGGTCTCCTTATCTTAGCCCATAGATTTCCTTTAAGAAACCATGATTCTTTTCCAGGAAGCAAATTCATAGCTACAGGGAACTGAAACATATGCAGATCAAATTATTGGCTCAACAAGAAAAAATATATACCTGTTAAAGCATTAATGATGAATCTTGATTTGATCATATCATAGGACTTTTCCATATCTAGATTTAGGAACATATTGGTACCATGAACTTTGGTGTTAATATCACTAATGATTTCTTGAGTAAGTGAAATAGACCATTATGTAGATCAATCTTTAACAAAACGTGATTTTCCAAAGAGTTCCAATGAGGAAGATAGATGTCCAATATTCACTAAAATGTAGAGGAAAGATACTTGTACATGAAATTTCACATACTCACTGGATGATAGCATTGATAGATGGAGGGGTTCTTGATTTATAGGATGAGGACCATGGTGGTTGCACAAACTTGATGAGGGAGAAAACCTCCATGATGGAAATCATGTATGGACATCACCATATCCACTTTGACTGTACACCATGAAACTATGAAGAATGACCTAGGGAACCCATTTAGTCTAGGGGAACTTTCTAGATTGATAGTCTTCACCACCTCTCAAATATAATCCTCATATGAAAAATGGTCACATAACTAGGTTCCCTCATAGGAGAAAATAGGTGGGAAATGGAAACATGTATATGGAAGAAAAATCTAACAATCAAGTTCAAGTTGAGAGTGTTAGAGAACATGTTCAGATGAATATTGTTGACCAAAAAACCCTAAACTATGGGTGTCAATAAAGGTAATTTATATCATAAAAAATGATGATAATAAGAAGATATTTTTGTTTCAAGACCATATTTCCCTAGAGTCAATAAATTCGTTCACACTCTAGCAATATAATAAAATATATGTTTCTATAAACACAATCTATTTCTTTGATTACACCTTGAACTATTTCTACTTTATCTCTTTTCATAAGATGATTCATATAGTAAAGTAATAATTTATTCTATAAAACCTCATTCATAGACCAATGCAAATAATTTTTTAAATGGTAAAATTTTAAAAAATATTATGATCCAACACATTTTAAGGAAGGTCATTGAATTTCCAAAATTAACTTATCAAATAACATTAAGTGACTTTTAGTCAACACAAACAAAACATATGAATATGATAATACCATTAATTAACATAACACATTATTGAAAACATTCATGCTTCTTATTCCATAAATACAGTATAGACTATTAGATATATTCCTTAAACTCAAAAATTATGTAAACTCCATGAATCATATGATAAAATGTTTTTTCAAAAACTTTTAATTATTTCCAAGGTAGTTAGCACAAATCCAAATAAATCTCTTATTTATCCAAACATAATTATATCAATATTAGGAACATAATAAGTCTTATCTTTTCCTTATCCATGTATTTTTTTAAATGTTTAATTTTCTATAGAATCAAATTTCTTAGTTACCAATACCGATAAAAACACGCCTTTAAATGCTTCCTAAAAGTGTACTATAGTATAATCCTTATATATTATGTAGTAATTATAACCAGGCCATTATAAAAAAAACATGTACAATATTATTCAAAGATGAAAATATAGTATAAAATTAATCATTCCTCTTTGGATATATAAATAACATAAGATTTAACTTCATCCCAAAGCTTATTCTATGGTAGATTCCATTGATACTTAGGGAATTCATTTTTATAGTTCCCCATATCCTTGTAATTGTAACACTAAATAAAGAAATTTTCCTTTTTCCATTTTCATCATTTTTCCTGCCGACTATTTTCTCCACACCTATAAAAAAACTCCCAATCCATTTAATCATTTCTTAGGGAGATTCTTTCCATATTTATCACATGTTGGAAAAAAATTATTTTCTTTCTTTATCTTTGACCCATTCCATTTTTCATGTTACTCAGATGGCCTCTTCTTGTCTTGGTGTCCTTTAAATGTATTGATTCTAGAAAATTACTTCTCTTTCTTGATGGAACATAAAACTATTTCATCATACGATGAAAAGTTTTGGGAGACCAGTTCTATATATCTATTTGGATTAACACCTTAAAATAAGTAGTCAATCATAAACTTTGTGTAGAATATGAAATCCATAGTATATATTTCTAACCTTATAAATTTATCTTTATACTCTGCAACAATTTCTTCGTCCATTTCCTTTAAAATAAGAAACTTTCTCTTTATCTCAATTTATTGATCACGAGGTAAATATTTATTGAAGAATATATCCTTAAAAGTCCTATATCCTATGATTTATATTTATTCTTCCTCTCAATTATCCTGGATCAAAGTCCACTATTGATAAGAATCACCATAGATACAATATATCGAAAGTGTAACCTTTACCTTTTCGCCGAATTCTAATTTCATAAATATCTTCTACAAATACTTAATCCATTACTTAGACTCTATTGGATAAGTAGTCCCTATAAATGATGGGGGGATCTATCACATAATGTGATACAACATAATATATTCACTCTAGAGGATCTGTTGAACCATTAGAGCAAGTTTATTTATCATAAACTGATTAAGTTTCCCTAATATTTTTGTAACATTCTCAACTCTAATACTATCTATATTGGTTTCCTCAACATGGAAGTATCTAAATTTTCCACAAGTACTGACACCATTATTCCTTCAATTAACAATTTATAAACAATGACATATACTAGATTGGATCAAAAAATTATGTATAAAATTGTATAATCCAAAAAGTAGGGAAATACTAATATTGAATTGTAAATGTTTCCCATAACGAATATCATAATAAAGAACATAGTTTATTTGGTAATATCATTACTTTTAAATCCTTTATAATTTTTTGTAAAAATTTTGAATTATCCTAAGTGTATCCCCTGAGAGTGTCAAACCAAGTGCGTAGTAAGGCCTGTTGTTGGGTACCAGGTTACAACGAGTTAGGCCCGACACACCATTTGAGAGTTGTTACTCCTAGGTATATCTATTCTATAACCACATCCACTTGTATTATCTAGAAAGGGTAGTATTTATAGAAAGACCCACATAATATCTACCCTACCAAAATTATAGGATATTATTCTATACATATACTTAATGTCTATCTTATGTATATGTTCCCTAATCTAAGTTTTATAAATCTAGATTTCAAGGTTGTTTCTCAACCTGAAATGATACAATTTATATAGACATAACCCCAGAAGCCCTGAGTCGGTGCACTAATTTATTAAATTGGAATTCATACATGCATAAAATCACAAAGGACCAAACAATTTAGTTGTTTTGGGAAACCATATTATAGACGTGATACCCATAATATATTGGTAAAATAAAATAAAATAAATGATATATAATAAAATTAAATAAAAATCAACCTTGAAAGATTAATCAAAGATATATTCTTTATAACCCAAGGAAATAAAATATAATAAAGGTGAAATGAAATGCTCATTAAAGGTATGTAATGAAGAATAAAATATGAATAAATGAAAATAAATAAATATTCAATGATAAATAACTGATAAAACATGACATTAAAATAACTAGATAAGGAAATATCAATATGGAAAGGTAGGAAACTTAATCACATGAAATTTAATCAATTATCTGACAATGAAATGTATCCACAGATATGTCGATGAAAAATATCATGGATAAATAATAAATGAATCTAAATGGGAGAAATAATTAATTATTTGAATTCATGTCCATAACACATGAAAACCAATAATATCATGAACTTTGATGAAAAAGATTAAAACTAATGATAGAAAATCATTTAATTTGGACAACTTATTTGTGTCATGAGAAATTGTCGATGCATTGACATGCTATACAATGTCTAGGCCCCACCCATCATTTCCAGTCCAAAGCATTCCTCATATAAAATAATTGAATTAAATAATATGTCTTATAAAATATTCACATTGAATAGAGAATGTATATTATTAAATAATTACTTAGTGGATGATAATTAATAATAAGGGTTGTTCATGTTTATGAGTGGAAATACCCTTGAAATATCATTAAAATATTCTTGAGGAAAATATTCTTTAAACATTGCAAAGTGTCCCATACCACATTGAATAATTTTAAATCATAAGCCTCATGAAGTAATAACATAAAATTAAACAAATAATATCATGAAAATTATCATATTAATTATATAACATGTCATAGGGTAGTATATACACCATATAAAAGTGAATTGGTTCATAATAATGAATAAGAATCAATGTAATGTAAATTGAGATGAAATGCCTTACCCTGAGGAAAACTTGTCATGTGTGTCTTTATATTCATGAATTAAAAACATGTGCTAATTATTTAATTTATTTAGAACATTTTTAAATTTTATTATTTCGTTTTTTTCACTTATTACAATGTTGCATACAATTACTTAAACAATCAAGTTTACGTTGTGTGTTTTGACCAAATTCGGTTAATGTGTCAAAAAAAACTTCGGTAGGCAGAATATGTCAAAGGGTTCATTATATAAACATATATAGAATAATAATTATGAAATAATTATCATATTTATATTTATATTATAATTTTAAAACCAATAATGAATTATGGTTTTGAGAAATGAACCAATGTTATAATCATGGAGATGGTAGGTCGTACGTATGCAAGAGTAACGCTCCCATTTTTTAATGATCTTTATGGAAAGGAGGTAAAAAACTACATAACTTTATTTAATGATCATTATATAATAAATAAATTATTATTTAATTATATATACATATAAATATAATTCTCGTGATGTAAACGAAATCACATCATGTCCAGGAGGTGGTAGTCCACACATCCACGCCCGATGTTATAAATTATTTGTGTGGGAAAAGGGTAATTAATAAAATTATGTATTATGTTTAAAAAAGTTAATTATTTCATTAATATCACATATATTTCATTTATGTTATATAATTTTAATTAATATCATCTTTTATATGTTCAATGTACAGTGTGAACGAATCACATCAGTTTGTGGGGGTGGTAGTCCACCTATCCACAAATGATGTTATCGTATTTACAAAAAATGAAAAGTATAAAGGTAAATGTTTTAAAATAATTACATTAGAATAAATAAATAATTAATATCTTAGATAAAATATATAAATAGTGTTTCGTTCATAATGGCCAACCATGAATGGTGTTAAAGGAAACATGAACATCTTTGTTTCGTGAGGCGGTAGTTAACCGTAAACATAAATAGTAAGTTTGTTACAAATTAGATTGAATTATGTCTAAGTGTAGGTAAAAATAATAATAAGAGAACATATTAGTATTTTTTAGATACTTTTTTAATTTTATAATCATGAAATAAAGATAATTTAGTGAGTGGATAATGGAAATAAAACTAATGAGATTGAGTAAAGAGGTTACCTTGTTTTCAGTTATCTCCTTTTTATTTTCACCAAAGGGATTCGTTAGCATGATTTATTAAAAATTAGAGGCTTCTAGGTTTAGGGGAGGAATGTTTAGGAACAATTTTCTATTATCTTGGTTGATCCAAATTGTCTGGATAAGTGTTAGGATGTGATAATAGAGGTAAAGTTTTTATAGTAGAGGAGGAGTGACATGCTTATAAACTTTAAAATGGGAATTCCACTGATGTTTTTCCCAATGGAAATAACCCCAATAATGGTAAATATTATATAACATTGATGATAATGTATAAATATGTACATAAAATGACTTTTTGAAAATATTATTGGTCATTTGGGCCCTTAATATTATAGTTTAGTCATTTATTAAGTTTACTTTCACCTTTATTATTGTAATTAATTTTAATTACTTTCACTAATATTATTGGTCAAAACAATTTTATGATCTTATTAAAAATTAAAAATTATTTTTATTCCATATATAGATTCCATTTTACAAAATTCCAATCACATAAGTGGAAAAATTCAATTTAAATTCAATCTCATAGACGGGACGACAATGTAAGGTTTTAAAGTAAGAATGTTCAAAAGTTTGCAAAGTTTTTATATCCAATTTCAAAGTGAAATTGATTCCATTGAGATAAATTAGACAAATTTATAAAAAATTAATCTAATTAAACTTTAAAACAATTTAAAATTATAATTTATCCTTATAAAAAATTATATGAAAAAGTAGTTTCGAATTAAAATTTAGTATTTTTACCTATTCATTAAAAATTGAAAATTCACAAAAAATACCAAAAATTAACCCTAAAATATTTTTTGGTGATTATTTTAAATATTAACTTTATTTTGATATATAATATTTATAAAATTTCCAAAAATTGGATTTAAAATAGGTTCTTCCTTAAAAGGCGACCAAAGTTCCTTAATAAAAATGTAGGGTTTTTGTGTAATATTTGTTTTTTTCTTATATCATGCATATAAAATCTATTGGATTAATATTAAAAATAATTTATTGAATATATAATATATATATTACATTAATATTACCCACGAATTTTAATTAATTTAATTTATTAGGATAAAATAGCTTTGTGAGCATAAAAATATTTTTCTATAAATACATTCCCTTTATATTTAATTGGTTCTTATATTCATCTCTAATTAATTAGTAACCAATGAATTCATTTCATATTTGTGTAAAAAATATATTTTCATACGTTTGTTAATTGTATTCATAATCAGTAATTAGTTGGATATATTATATTATATTATATTAAATAATAATATTTTAATAATATATTATTGTTCGGTAAAACTCGGTCTTTGTCGTAATGAAAGGCATTGAATAAAATCTTTGATGCATGCGATGTACACTAACTTAGTGTTGCTTGAATTGAAAAATATAAATTATATAGAATTTATATAAAATATTAAATATATTATAAATTCTTAAGATATTATATTCCCTTACACCCTTAGTATTTCTTGTCATACACACCATCAAATATAATGTTCCTACTATAGATTTTACAGGTGTTACATTCATATTGAGTAGGAAAAAAAGTATGTTATAGAATGATTTCCAAGATAAGTTTCTATAACATTTTATGTCCAAAGTCCTTGAGAAAGGATAAGGATATATATTTTATGAGTTTGACCCAAGGGACTATGTTTGTGAGGGATTATACTGGTTTCTTCACCGAATTGCATATATTTGTTCCAAAATTGGAAGGGGACCTGGAAACTACAATGAGACATTTATAGGGTATACATGGACTTGATATCAAGTACCATGTGAATATCTTCCATTTAAAGATATTTGGTGAAGTGGTGTGCTGACCTCTTATTTCAGAAAGGAACCTAAAGGTGGTGTCAGGTGGTGGAAATACGATTCCAATTGGGAAAACTAGTTGTTCAAATTATGATAGTAAGAAGAAATATTTTGATATTTTCTTCCATGATAGTGGTGGGAAGAGTAGTCAGAGGAAGGGCCTAGCCTCTCAGGATGGTGATCATGTTTTCTGCTATCATTGTGGTAGGCCAGGACACATAAGAGGTCAGTGTCCCCGACCACTAGATGAGTGTTGAGCATACAGAAGGAAGAAGAATGTGAAGAGGTTCTATAGCAACCCTTAACATATGTGTGATAAGGGAGGACCATGTATGGTATAGAGTGTATAAAGGTGGTCGGTTACCCCATATCAGATAGGAAATTGGAGCTCTACTAGCCATACCAGTCGGGGTAGTGGAAGTGTTGATCCAAGATAAATTCATCCTTATTGGGTGGGTAATTCATCACCATGACCTTATACTAGATCCCAATGTAGAGGTACATGTCATCTTCATACAGTTTAGCCTACACAAGGAGGTTGTGAGGCTAGACCATCAATAGTTTGAGTTATAATTATTGTAGCTTCCACACTTTCTAGTGATTTATTTGATATAGGTACCTAAAATTATTTTTTTAATTTCCAATTTGTGAGTGTGTTGGCACTAGCGGTGGAACATATGTGTGGAGTGATTTCGATTGATACACCATTAGGATTGTGAGTAGAAAATATCTAGCAATGTAAGGAGTGCACTCTTGAGGTTGTAGGGCACCATTTCTTGTAGAACGTTTTTTTTCTGGAAATGTTTGATTTTGATATGATTATAGGGATAGATTGGACGATGTTGTATTAAAATTATATGGTCTATTACCTTGGAAGGGTAATGTTCACCTCTCTTGAGGGAGACAATTATGTTCACTGCGGGGAGTGGGATTTCCAAGAAGGCCGTTCATGGACCATTTGTGATCAGTTGGGTGATATCACAACCCAAGTGGATTTTATTATACTTAATGATAGGACAATATAAAATCTTGCCTTTCCTCTTATAGTGGATCCATTGTAGGATGTGTTTCTTGAGGACTTCTTAGGGATGTCACCCAATAGATATGAGATGTTCAAAACTGAGTTGCTGCCTAGAGAAGAACCTGTTTCTATCCCTCCATATAGAATGTCACATGTAGAACTCCTAGAACATAAAACCTAGTTGGAGGAATTAGAGAAAAATGGTTTATTAAACTGTGTATATGCATTTTGGATATCTAGTTTTATTTTCCATGAAGTCAAATAGATCATTGTGATTTTTCTTCGATTATTGGAAGCTGAATCTGATGATGGTTAAGAAACAATACCCTCTTCTGTGAATCAATGATATTTTTGACCAGTTGAGGGGTGCTTATTTGTTATTCAAGATTTAATTGAGATCCTTCTATCATCATCTTAGGGTGATACTTTATGATATAATGAAAAATTATTTTAGGAGTAGGTATGGGTTGTATTAGTTTTTCATGATACTATTTAAGTTGACCAAGACACCATCATTGTATGCGAACATGATGAACCAAATCATTCACTCGTACCTAAATCATTTTGTAGTATTTTTTTGGATGATATCTTGGTGTACTCCAAGACTGATGAAGATCATTAGAAACACATTTTCATCATCCTCGGTACACTAATATAGCACAAGATATACACCGATCAATCTAAATGTCTTTTTGGGATTGACATGGTACATTTTTTGGGACACAACAACTTAGAGGATGTTGTGTCAGTGGATCCATTGAAAGTGAATGCAGTTGTATCTTGGGAACATCACAAGAAAGGTTTTGATATTTGATGGTTTATGGGTCTAGAGGTATATTATATAGGCTTCATCAAAGACTATTCCCATTTGTAAGCACCAATTTTTGGTTTATCCAAGAAGGGAATCATGTTTTAATGGTATGGAGCTTGTGATAATGCAGTCTAGGACTTAAAGAAGCAGCTGATTACTGTACTAATTTTGATCCTAAAAGATACGGGTAAAGAGTATACCTTGTTTTTTGATTCATCTACTACTGGTCTTGGGGAATTTTTTGATGTATAATGACTAGGTTATGGAATATGGATCACAAAATTTGAAGCCTCATGAACAAAATTACCATATACATGATCTTGAATTAGACATGTTGGTTTATTTTTTAATGTTTTGGTGGAAATACATGTGGGTAGAATGGTTTACTATGCATACAGATCATAAAATATTTAATTACATCTTCTCCTAGTGCGATTTGAATATTTGGTAGAAAAGATGGGTTATGTACATGAAGTCCTTTTATTTTGAGCTAGTATACATGCCAAGAAAGGAGAAAAATGCTGTAGATTACTTGAGTTTAAAGTCTCAAAACTAAGAAGTTCAGGAATATAGATCAAAGTGGAGGATTATGTCGTTTCTTACTAAGATTCACTGAGAGGTTTAAGATGTAAAAGGGAAGAAGTCCCTTGTATCCTTGGAAGATGAGTCCACCATTTTGAGACAATTCAAGGAGAGGTAGTATAAGGATTCATAATGTTTGTCATTGAGGTAAATACTTGAAGGTGGGGATTCACATTCCGCTTGGAATATAGGTGATGATGGGATCATTTATCTTCATGTACCTTTTTTCATTCCTACTTGTATGAGGGAAGAGTTGATGCATGAGTTCCATTCCTAAAAGTGATAAGTGCATCCTAGTTTGACCAAAATGTATCATGATATTCATATGAAATATTGGTGGCCTGGTATGAAGAAAGAGGTTGATGATTTTGTGATGTGATGCTACATCTGTGAGTAAGTGAAGGGTGAGAATTAGTGACTGAGTGGTTTGTCTCAACCATTTACCATTCCAGAATGAAAGTGGGATGTCATAACATTGGATTTTTTGAGGTGTTCCAAGGATGCCTTAGAAGAATGATCTGATATGAATAGTTGTGGATCATTTGAAAAAATTGGAACATTTCTTTTAGATATGAGATATTTATTATTGACCAGTTGGGTGAGTTGTATGTTTTATAGATAGTGTGTTTGTATGGGGTTTTATGAACTATAGTTTTGGATCATTATCCTCATTTTACTTCACATTTCTAGAATTAGTTACCAAAGGTGCTTTGAACCTTTGTGTATTGAGTATGGATTTCCACCCACAAATAGATATGAATTCAGAGCATACAATTCAGGTACTAGAGGTCATGTTGAGGGAATGTGTCGTTGACTTTGGGGGATCATTGAAAAATGTGGAACTTGTTGAATTTTCCTGCAAAAATAGTTACCAGACTAGATTTTAGATGGAACCGTACGTGGTGATCTATTTTAGGCCCAGTTGATATTTATTATATTGGATGGAGGCTGAAGAATCAGAGTTATTGGGACCAAGTCTCATGAATGAAACATTTGAACAAGATAAGTTGATTCAGAAACGTATGTATACAACTTAGAGTAGGAAGAATTCATATGCATATCATCGTCATTGAACTCTTGAGCTTATAGTGGGTGATTGCATGTTTATTTTGGTGTTTTCAATGTTAGGTCACCATCTGGTTTATAAACAGGGTAAGTTGGTTCCAAGGTACATGTCACTGTTCGATATTGTGGAGAGGATCGTATTAGTGGCATACTTATTGGCTCTTACACAATATTATAGTGTCATTAATGATGTTTTTAGTGTGTTACAACTTTGATAGTATCATCCATAACCATATCATGTGATTGATATTGATAAAATTTATCTTGAGGCTGAAGCAACCTTTGAGGATAATCTTATTCGTATAGTGGATTGTAGTGATAAAGTCTTGTGTGGAATGAATATTCTTTTTTGTTTGAGTTTTGTGGTATCATGGTAATTTTTAGAAAGAGACTTGTAAGAGGTAGACAGATATGAAGGCCTAGTGTCCTAGTGTTTTTAACTTGGAAGCTTAGTGATGCTTGGGAGTGCAACACGAGGATGATCTATTATAAAGCGGTGAGGTTGTAAGATATCTAACTTCTAATGAATTATGTTCTTGTTAATTGTTTTTAGGTATTTTTATTTTGGATGATGATATTTTTACTGTGTATACAAGGAGCCATAGAGGTCTTGAAGGGGATTGGTACCTGAAATTTGGGGAAATGGGGCCATGCAGTACATGCCACACAGTTGGTGTATAATTAGTTGTAACCATGCACCTTAACCACACATTCCTAGAGAGGTGGAGCATAGTTGGTTAAACCGAGCATAGAGAGGATCCAAACCGTGAAGAATTGGGCAGAGCCAATCTAAATGGTTACCACCTGGTTTTTCAAACAATGTGGGATCCATAAGAAATTGTGTGACCTGGACCCCTCTTGCATAGCGGGTGGGATACAGTTGGTGAACAGTTTGGCCAACCGTACAACAATACAATGAAACTCATTAAAGTGGGGGAAATTTACTTCTTTATCTTTAGGTATTCAAGAAACATTACTCGATTTTATCTCTTATTCGTCCTCCAATAGTAAGAGGTACAATCCAAAATCCCCAATAATCTTGATAAAACATATTTTTTTTGCATATTTTATTGATAATAAATGAAAAATTTTCCCTCACATTGTGTTAAATATGTTTGTTTATAAAATATTCAGGATTAGATCATTCATTTGAAAATATGATTAAAATTTTAGTTTTACCCATTAAAAATTCACTGAAGTATTTCGAATATAAATTATTTTATTTTAATTATTTGAAATTATTTTTTTAAATGTGTTCCTTACTTAATTGTATACAATTTTAATTCAGGAAATCTAAGAAAAATCATGCATTTGGTTGGAAAAAATGGGCCATGAAATCAATGTTGGGTAGGACTTGCCAGAATGGGAATCAATTCTGTATTTGGGGCATAACTTCTAAATCAATTCTTGGATTGGGCCCACATTTGGATAGGATCTTGATCTAAAAAGTTTTCATAAATAATACTTCTTTAAGGACAACTTGTTCACACGTTGTGAAGGTCAAACATGTAGTGCAACTTGGAATAAAATATTTTGCAGAATTTCCGCATTCACACTTGAAACTACTTAAAACCTAGCCTCCCTTGCACTCTATAAATTGGGTTTTTAATCATTTTTAGATGTTGTAATTTTCATTGGGATGTTTAAGGTAGATCATAATTTGTTTCACTCCTTTTCTCTATGAATTTCAAGAGGGATAGCTCTTGAAGTTAAGATCCCTTCATCGAAGGCTTCTTCTTCTTCTTCACTTTGTAATATTGTTGTGATTTAAATAAAATATTAGTTTGTCTTAAAATTATTATATCATTTTTAATTTTATTCTTCTATAAATCTTCCTATTTTTTATGTAATTCAATAGTAGAAACATTATTGGGTTATACACTTTCTAAACACATGTCAATGAAAAACGTTTCTACGATGACAACACTACCCATGGAAGAGTAGTTTTCTTAGTAATCGATCTACCTCATACCTTATTAATTTATTTGATTTGAATAAATGAGATATTTTAGTTAAATTTATTTGATCCATGAATTGAGCTTTTAAAATAGAAGAAACTATGTAATCAATTGAACAATTAACACAAAAACATGCGAGGTCGAGAATTTGTTTAAATTATGAGAGCACAAACTTAATCAGTAAAACAAGACCACACATTATAAATTTATAAAGTTCAAATAAAATACCTAATCTCAATTAATACTAATTTAAATTTTCTATATGTGACCTAATTAACCATTTAACATAATCCATACTTATAACATCAATCAAAGTAGGGTGTTATGATTTCATGTTCAGAATCTAGCCTCGAGTTTAATTCATTTCATCTTTGTGGTTATATTAACTCCAATAGGGTTTGAGGGTTGAAAAATTAGGGGATCATAATTAATTTGATATTAATTTAAATGAAAATTATTAATAAGTATGTGAAGAGGTATAGTTATATCGATTACACCTTTTCAAATATTTACTAAAAAACATCTTCTTGTTGTGTTTTATTAATCAAATTTCATTAAAAAACAAAAAAATATTATTCCAACATACTTCTTATTATTATTTTATAAACATTTAATAACCCCACATACTTGTAATTTTATTATTTTATTTTATTTTATTTTAGAAATACCTTTAATATATTTTTTAAATTACTTCCTCCTTTGGGAGGCAACCTTGGTCATCCACTCTGCTGCACCAAAATAACTCTAAACTGAATATAATTTGAGAGTTCCCATGATATTTCCTTTCAAATTGGAACTTTTTCTAGGGAAGAATATAATTTATTCAATAATATATAGTTATTTATTTTATTTTTCATTCTATTATTTTCTTCTCCTCTTTCTTTCTTCTTTTCCCTCTCTCAAGTTTTTTCTCTCTCTTATTTTATTTTTATCAGTCCAACTCAAACTTATTTTCTTTTTATTATGGTACAATTTTACTATTTTCATTTTTATTTGATTTATGATAGAAAATAACTCCAAGGATCTATTATATCTTGACCCATAGATTGAATGTAGCCATCAAGCTTGAATCAGACATTCACAGTCTATTGGAAGTTTTAACATTCAACCAGTGGGAGAATTCCTCTATTCTGGTAACAAAGAAATTGTAAATAATTCTGAATTAAACATAAAATAAGAACCAATGGTTAGAAATAATAACAATGAACTTAATAGAACCATTCATGAATTGGATGCACCATATATTAACTATCAACCAAATTGTATTGTATACCCAAATCTCAAATCAGAATTTGAACTAAAATCTAGGTTAGTTCACCTACTTACAAAATTTTCTGGCCTCTCTGGTGAGGATCCCAATAAACACAAAATAATTTAATGTCTCATGATCAACCTTAAAAACAATAAATTTATCTAATGTGAAAATAAATATAAGATAATTCCTATTCTCCCTTGATGTAACTATAAAGGATTGGATGTATTCCTTAAAACCTAAAGATGAATCATGTTGGAATGATTTGAAATGTATTTTATTGAAGATATTTTTTCAGCATCAAGAACCACTTAAAATTTTAAAGAGATCTTAGGAATCAAGAAATCCCATGGGGAGTCAATGCATGAGTACTAGGAAAGATTCAATAAATTGTGTGCAAGATACCCACATCACAAAATCAGTTAGAAAATACTTATCCAATACTTCTATGAAGTACTCATACCTTTATAGATAATCATGGTGGATGCCGCAGCTAGAGGGGCATTGGTCGAAAAAACACCATCAGCTTTACATGCGTTGATCAACAAGAGGGCACAAAACACCCAAAAATTTGGTGATTGAGGTTCACCACAGGTTAAATGAATATATTAGCTAAGTCCTTCCTCTCTTGAAAATCATTTGACTGATACTAAGTTGGAATAATTGACCACTATGGTGAGGAAAATTGATTTTGGATCAAAATATATCCCAAACCACTCCTATGAGGCCATTTGGAATTTGTACTAAAATATACCACCCAACTGACTATTTCCCCCAGTTACAAGTGTTAGAGGATTGTGCAGTAGTATTCCCTGGGAGACCATATCAATAGAAACAACTACCACATCCCTAAAAAAAGAACGATTCCTTTTCACAAACATACATCCAAGGGTGGAAGGATCAATCATACATGAGGTATGGCTCTGGACAACAACAAATTCCCCCATTTCAAAAAAACTTCTACCAGCCTTCGCCATACCAGTAGGGTTTCCAACAAACCCAAATGAGATTTGAAGCCCAACCATCAAGAATCCAATAATAAGGGAATCCCCCATCCATGGTAGATTATATCACTAATGAAAATTTGAAAAATATTGTTCTTAATCAACAGAATGATATGAAGATTCAAGGTTTAAATTTTAGAGATATAAAGACTCAACTGAGCTAGATTGCCACTTCCCTCCATGAACTAATAAGTAAGAATTCTGAAAATTCATCTTCCCAACCTACTCCAAATTCCATGGGTAATGTTAGTTCCATTACATTGAGAAGTGGGAAGAAAAAAACTAATACATATGCACATGTCGTTCCATTGGGATTCACCTAAACTCTGGAGAATACCTATTCCATACTAACTAAAGTGAAACCAAAGGAAAAGGACAAAAGTAATAAAATGATTAACTATGTTCCTCCTAAACCACTTATCATTCCAAATAGAGTTGTTCAAACAAAAAAGAGGGATGAAGAGGTGATTCAAAAAGAGTTTTTGGACACATTAAAGCTTGTAGATATCAATATCCCTCTACTTGAAGCAACTAAAAAAATCCAAAGGTATGCAAAATTCATAAAATAACTTTTTACCAATCAAAGAGGGATCATGGGAAATGGGAGGATTAATCTTTTAAGTAATGTGTCTACACTCATTACACCAACTATAGTAGTTCCAACAAAGTGCAAGGATCTAAGGACATTCACCATCCCATCCACCATAGGGGAGTTACACTTTTCTGATGATTTTTGTAATTTAGGAGCTTCCATAAATGTGATGCCTCACTCGGTTTTCGCTTCATTAAAGGTTGGTTATTTGAAGCTGATGAGAGAAGTGGTGTAGTTGGAAAATATATCTCAAACATATCATGTGGGAGTCCTTGGTGATGTACTTGTTCAGGTAAGAGACATGATCTTCCCAACATATTTCTATGTTTTTAACATGGAGGATGATTATATAAGTTCTCATGATCCCATTATCTTAGGTATTCCCTTCCTAAAAACTGAAAAAACTATCATAAATGTCCATTAGGGAACACATTCCATGGATTTTGGGGTGAAGTTATGATTTTTAATGTTATGGAATCTATGAAGTTCCCCTCAAAGGGAAATTCTTCTTTTTTTATCTCCCATTTTAAACCAAAAAATTAAAACCCCATGGAATTTTATTGTCCCATGTTTAGGGAGATTATGAGTATTGTTTCTATTTTAATATCTAATAGCACCTTCTCACCCATTTCTAATGCAAAAAATATCTTATATTTTATTTTGAAATGGATTAATATTCTAATTTTGATCTTGTTCACTTTGATTATGACTTGGTTGTTGAATATGTTGATGGTTTTGATGCATTATTCTCTTATTTTGGTGATTATCATTCTGGTACTAATGTTTATTGTGAAAATATTTCAGTTTCTTCATTGTCTCCATCCATAATTCGCCACACTTCATTGGAACTCAATCCATTTCCACATAATGTCAATTATTCATAATTTTTAAGTGGTGAGAAATTTCCTGTTTTAATTGCTATTAATATCCATTTTGAACATGAAGATTTTTTTTTTGAATATTTTGGTGGAGAAAATTAGGGAAATTTGGTGGAACTTGGCTGAAATATAAGGTATTTTCCCCTATATTTTCTTTCATAGGTTTCTTTTAGAGGATGGGGATAAACTTGTTAGGTAGCCAGAAACAAGAATGAATCCAACTCTTCAAGAAGTTGTTAAAAAAGTTGAAAAATTGTTTGAGGAAGGTATAGTTTATCCCATTTCAGATTCCGAGTGGGTGATTCCTATTCATGTTGTGCCTAATAAAAGTGGTTTTACTATTATTATAAATGAGAGAGAGGATTTTGTACCAATGATGGAATAAAACTGTTGTCGTGTGTATTGATTATAGTAAACTAAATCTATCCACTCAAAAAGACTATTATCCCTCCAATTTATTGATCAAATTCTTGTGTGACTAGTTAGGAAGACACAATATTGCTTCTTGGATGGGTTTTTTTGGATATTTTAAAGTTCTTATAGCCCCAGAGGATTAGGAGAAGTAAAAATTCACTTGTCCATTCAACACATTTTCCTACTGGAGGATTCCATTTGGACATTGCAATTCCCTAGTTACTTTCTAGAGATGCATGGTGAGTATTTTTTTTGATTTTATTGAGACATGAATGGAGGTAATTATGGATGATTTTATATTGTATGTGTATTTATTTGATGATTGTATCTCCAGTTTAGGAAAGGTTTTGAATCATTGTATTAAAAATAATTTGGTATTAAACTTTTAAAAGTTTCATTTTATGGTAGAGCATGGTATTTTCTTAGGAAATGTAGTGTTAAGACATAGGATAAAGGTTGATAGATCCAAGGTAGATATTATTTCATAATTACCCAATCTTTCATGTTTGTGTGATGTTAGATATTTCCTAGGGAATTTAGGATTCTATTAGTGCTTCATTAAATATTTTAGTAAGATTTCTCTTCATATGTCATGATTAATTCAATAGGATTCTAATTTTGTTGTTGATGATTATTATAGGACATACATTGATGATCTAAAGAAGTGTCTAACCACTCCACATATAATAAAAACCCCACATTGGGATATTTCTTTTATGTTTATGTGTGATGCCTCCAACTTTGCAGTCGGAGCTGTCTTATCCCATAGGGTGGAGGGATGCTCACATGTGATTGACTTTACATCAAGGACATTGGATTTAGCCCAATAAAACTACACAAACACATAAAAGTAGTTTATTTCCATCCTATTTTATTTATATATATTCTTTTCATATTTATTGTTCTCTAAATTAGTTGTTATTTCTGACCATGCATCTATGATGTACCTCTAGAGGAAGCCAGATGCAAAGATTTAGATAATCTGATGGATGATCCTTAAAGAATTTGATATTGAGATAAAGGAAAAGAAGGGGTCAGAAAACCTAGTGTTAGACCACATAAGTAGGCTTACTCACACACTAGAGGATGACACCTTGGACTAGGTACCACTTCAGGAAACTTTCCCTAATGATAATATTTATTCCACCTCAAGTACACATCCTTGGTATGATGATTTTGTTAACTACCTTTTTTCCTCTAAAATACATACAAATTGAAATAAACATAAAGTGAAAAAAATAAAGAGCAAGTCTATATTTTATGTGTGGGATGATCCCTACTAATGGCGCATATGTAGTGAACAAGTTATTAGGAGGTTTGTTCTTGATCATGAGTTTGAGTCTGTTTTATATTTTTGTCATACACTTTCTTGTGGTGGACACTTTGGACCCCAACATATCAATAATAGATTTATAGACTCTAGATTATATTGTCTTATTTTATTCCATGATTCTCATGTATTTTGAAAGTCATTCTCACATTACCAACACACTAGTAACGTTTTTAGGAGACATGAGATTCCCCAACAACCCATAATATTCTGTAAGATTTTTGATGTTTGGGTAATTTATTTTTTGATTACTTTTCATATTTCATTTGGTTTTTGTATATTTTGGTTGAATTTGATTATGTGAGTAAATGGGTGGAGTATAAGGTCACAAGGACTGATGATTCTCAAGTTGTAGTAGACTTTGCAAGACACAGATTTTTTTAAGGTTTGGAGTACAAAATTCCATCATTAGTGACCAAGGGACACACTTTTTAAATTAGAATTTGTATTACCTCCTTCAAAAGTATGGGGTGACACAAAAAACATAAACACTACACCAACCCCAAAATAATGGCCAGGATGAAGTTTCAAATCAAGAGTTGAAACAAATTTTTGAAAAAACTGTGTAGCCGAATACGAAGGATTAGAGAAAGTGCTTAGATGATGGACTATGATATTATAAGAGATCCTACAAGACACCCATCAGTATGTATCCATTTTGGATTTTTTTGGGAAATATTTTCATCTCCATGTTGAAGTCAAGCATCAATACTATTGGAAAATAAGGAAATGAAACATAGATTTGGCCCAAGATTGAATCTAAAGGAAGATACAAATTCAAGAGATTTAGGAGATTCAATTTTCATCATATGAGAACTCAAGGTTCTATAAGTAAATTTCAAAAGCATCTCATGATGGAATGATCTAACAAAGGATGTTTCATATTGGAGGGAAAGTCCTTCTCTACAGTTCAAGACTGAAGCTGATGCCTGGTAAGTTTCATTCCAAATGGGTAGGTCCTTATATTGTAACTAATATTTTTCATTATGGTGTAGTGTAGATCACAAAAGAGGACATAAGAAGGAGCTTTAAAACCAATGGGAAATTCATGGAGAAATACATTGAGGAAAGTTCTACTGATGTAATGGATTTTGTCAAACTGCATGATCCCATCATTACTTGACAATTTCAGGCTATTCCTTACCCTTTCACTTTTATATTACTCATATAATTTAAAATTATACATTTCATGTGCATATATAATATCATAGGTTCACATTGAGTAAAATGAAATATTTTATGTGTGGGGGAGGGGAACAAAATTTTGGGGTAGATATTTTGAATTTCCATTTGTGCGTATTTTCTATTAAGTTTTTGTTAAAAATTTTCAAAAAAAAAACCAAAAAACAAAAAAAAAACATTCTCATATGGAACATATGGAATATGAATTTTTTTCAAATTAAAATGGTATAATGATAATCATGAGTAATATTTCATCATCAAGGGTTTATTTTTATAAAAATTGACATTTTCATTGATATGATTGGTTTTTTCATTGTAAAACCTTTTATATTTTGATGTCATTATTTGGGATATTTGTTCATCATAAATTGTGTCATTAATTTCTCCACCCAAATTTTCACTCAACCATGACTTTTGAAATTTTTCCTAGTCAATTGAAGATACATTCAAGTTAGTTAAAAAAATTAATTGGTTTATCCATACATTTTTTTCTCTTCTGATTAGTTTCATTACATATGAAATTTACCTTTGAATGTGTACCAGTTATTTGACTATTGTACGCCCTAAAAAAATATGGGTTGTGTTGTGGTCAGGTCAAAAAACACTATTCCTTGACCTTTGATATTTATATAACTATTACAAATAGTTTTTTGAGGAGATCAAACATATTTTGAGAGATGAGTGTGATATTTGTTCCAAGTGAAACATAAAAATAAATAAATGAGGGGAGTGATGAAATGTAAAACTTATGGGGATATCTATACTAGGAGCTTAAGGTTTGACTTTAGGGAATTATTAAGTGAGTGAGTCTTAAAATTTTACTGTAAAGGAATTTATAATAGGTTCATTGAATTAAACCAGGTAAGAAGAATTATTTTACTTGATCTAAATATACTAAATAAAGGGTAGAGATATGAACTTGGAATTGTTGTCACACACACACACACGTGGGGAATTAGTGGCACGGTAGACCCAAGACTTTTTTTATATGAATAGTGTTATGAATCTCACTGAATTTTGTTTTGAAACAATTTATGAGTTACTAAATTTAAAATTTATTAATATTGACTCTTGATGAGATTGTTACTTTTCCTATATTTCCATTATGGATTGAGAAATATGAACATGCATATCTTGTATTAATTGTTTGAATACATGATATGAGGTTTTTCCCCAGAGTTCAAAAGGGTAAGTGTGGGGAGTTGATAAAACAATTTTTTGAATATTTTATTTATAATAAATATAAAATCTTTCTCGCATTTTGTTAAATATGGTTTTTATAAAATATTTGGGATTAGATCATTCATTTGAAAATTTGATGAAAATGCCAGTTTTTCCATTTAAAAATTAATTATAGTATTTCAAACATAAATAATTTTATTTAAATTATTTGAAATTAATATTTTGTAAATTTGTTCCTAAATTAATTGGATATAACTTTTATTTAGGACATCTGAGCTAAATCATGCATTTGTTGGAGATAATGGGCCGTGAAGTTAAAGTTGGGATGAGATCACTAGAATGGATATCAGTTATATATTTGTTTCATAACATCAAATTATTTTCTTGTATTGGGACAATAATTTTAGAGGATACCTATAAGAAAATTTCTCACAAATCATCCTTTTGTAAGGACTGTTTTTTCATGCATTTTGAAAGTCAAACAGGCGGTGCAACTTGGAATAAAATATTTTTCCAAATTTCCCCATTCACACAAGAAAACCCTTGAAATGTATCATCCCCTACACTCTATAAATTTGTGTTTTTTTCATTTGGAGGGGTTGGGACATGAATTGGCAGAGTGAAGGAGGAGGTGAATTTGTTTCACTCCATTTCTATAGGCATTTCAATAGGGAGAGCTCTTTAAGCTAGGATCCCTTCATCAAAGCCTTCTCCTTCTTCTTCACTTTGTAATATTATTGTGATCTAAATAAAATCTTAGTTTCTCTTCCATTTATTATTTTATTTCCAACTTTCTTATTCTCTTAATCATTATATTTGTGCTGTAATTGAAGAGTAGAAACAATATTGTGTTATACCCTTTCAAAAACCTTACAAATAAAAAATGTTTCTATGATGACTCCATGTAATACCCAAGAATTTTATGTTATATAAATCATCAAAGGAATCTTTTTCTACACACAACACTTTCTTGGCTTGCTTTACACGAAATCACAACCTTCCTCGATAGCTTGCGTCGTACGCAATACCGAGTTTCACTAAACAATGATATGCTAATAAAATATTATTAAAACTAGCCGTTATGAATAGTAATAACCACTTTTTGAAATTTTATAAATTTTATTTTTCAAAATGGACTTCATTTTTGGATTTGGAATATCGAAATTATCCTAGGGTGAAATTTTGGTATTTTTCTGAAAACTTTCAATTTTTGATGAATAGTGAAACCACTAAGTGGTAGTTAAAAAAATAATTTTTTCATAAAACATAATTTTACCACTTATGTGAGTGGAATTTAAAAACTTCTAGAGACATGGTTGATGTCAGTAAGTAAAATTTGGTTCAATGAGATGAAAATAATTTTTGGTGAATAGTAACTTTTTACTTTAATTTACCACGGTTAAAAGTAAATAGGGTAATTAAGGGTACAAATGATATTATTATTATCCTAAAACATGTCCTAATTCTATTGGACACGTTTAATTTGACCAAAAACAACCTTAGGAATAAAATATGACCATTTAGGCCCACTTGGATTAGATTAGGACATTTATTATTAATTTATTTAAAGAAGGGTTAAAATAGTTAAAATCAATGTTTAATAAGTAAATAATTTTTAATATGGGGTTATACATAAGATAAATTCGACTATAAATATTCATTAGAAAGATAAACCGATTTCCTACATCATGGTATTTTATTTTTAATTTTTAGACATTAAATAATTTAATTTATTTATGACACAAAGATGATGCAGTAATTATCTTATTAATGAAATATTGACATAATTAATGTTATAAACCCCAAAATAAATGTAATTTGAGACTTTTTATGAATTAAAATACTTTTTTATATTAATATTACATGTTAGTATTGATTTAATTAACTTTTTTCTAACTAATAATTCTGTTATGAGTTTCAAAAAAATTAATTACTAAATAGTGTCAAAATTGACATAAAATAGATTTTAAAACAAATATTATATTATTAATTGTTCTTTTATTACTAAAAATCTAACGTTCGGCCAAATGACTTAGATAAGGTTAGATATATTAATAATAAACAAATTGGGGTTCGTTTGGCTGCTTATAGTAAGTTTATTAACCTTATAATATAAGAACACAAGAAGACACGGTAAAAGTAAAATTATTTAACTTAATGTTAAATCTAAATGATAAGGTTAAAATAGGAACCTAAACTTGTCTAAATTCTATTGGATTAGATAATTGCGACCCATACCCACCTTATCTACTAAATAAATCAATTTGGAGCTATTTAACACCGAACTTGACTTTATAATAAAATAATATTTTTAGTTTTTCCAAAGGAGCCCCTCTCCTCCCTTATAAAAGGGCACCTCCTCCCCCTCTTCCTCACACAACTTTGAGCCTTCAAGCTCGGCCAAACCCTGACAATTGATTCTATCCACTTCCCTAGAAACATACTAGAGGTATTGGGATTCTTCAAAGACCTATTTTAGTTCCCTAAAAGGAGGTCTCAAAGAAGCACTTCAAGAAGAGGTAATGTTCGTTACCGATTCTTTCATATTTATTTCTTCTCCCACTTCTTCTTCTTCAGTTGTTTAATTATGAAGTAATAACATCAGTATAACTCATATAATGATATGTTATTATAAGTATGAAACAACCCTATTTCACCATCTATCCATCCTACGGAAAAAGAAATCACTGCGTGTGCGTACGTATGGAATATCGTCTCCACGCCGTGGTGTAATCTATTTTCCACCACCACCTTACTTGGATGGGTATAATGGTGTAAATAATGACTATATATGACTATTATAAAGTGATACTTATTCTGAAATAGTATACATACACTCCAATACAATTCCACGATCATAGGAATGATATCATCACTCGTGCGTACGTACGGAATACCGTCTCCACGATGTGATGCGACTCGTTCTACATGATCTTCATTTCATAATGATTATATAAATGAATTGAATGAATTAATATGATATATATTACATTAATACCATTCTGGAAATGAGGTATCTATAACCTAAAGAGAATAATAAGAATTTATTCGACAAAACACGCATAAGAACAAAAAGTTATAAACACCCGAATAACAAGTAGCAATGAAATATTACTACTAAGAAGCTAAGAATATGACCATATATGATATCATAAAAATAAGTATGATTCTGTAATTAGTCAATAACATTATTTAAATCATTATACAGGAGGTTCAGACACGTACAAAGCATATCAGACCTGAGGTAAGGGAAATATCACAATCTCATTTTTATCCGAGATTGTTTATACTTTGGTATTTACTGGGGTGTATTTTATCATCCACATCCATGTTTCCTCAATATGGAATATTATTTCCATCCTCATAAAATTTTTAAATCCAATTTTACCCTTCGGTGAGTTTTTAGTAAAATATATGAAAGGAATCTTTTGTTGTTTTTCGTATGAGGTACTTTTTGACTTTTCCGACAAAATTACGAAGAATGTTTTTTAACTTATACGACATGAATGGATTTTTAAAACATTATTTCCAAGAATCTTCCTTTACAAGTTTTAAAGTTTATTTTTAATCAACTTATTTTATTTTATAATTGTATGACATGGTAAGAAAGGAAAAGTGTTTTTGATGTAGAAAGGATATTTTCCTCAAGAATGGAGTTCAAGTGTTTTATCAAAATTATTTTCCATCTAAGATAATAAAGGGTTCTGTTTCTATCCCTATTATTACATTGATTTGATTATGTTGTTATGGAATTATTTTTATGAATTCCTTTATCTAATATGAATTGTTTTATGATGTCAAGATGTTTAAGAATCCCATTTTTATTACATGGGTTATGCTATGATATATGATTTATGATTTTGTGGCACACATAAGAATTGTATCATTATGAGATGGGTGGGACCTATATCTCCCTCCAATGCATTGGGTAAAGATTTTATATCTCATGAGATAGACATGGCTGGAACGGTAGGTTATACTGGTTCAGTGAAACAGGACTGAAACGAGGAGTGAACTCAGTTCAAAAATGGACTTTGTCCAATAAGATAGTCTTGGCAATGAGTCTTGACTAATAAGAAATGATTCTCTATGATTATGTGTGTATGCCACAAAGTTTCATGTTTTAAGTTATGATTATTGGGATTACATATCACTACTATGATTTATCCCATGTTATTAATTATGATATCTTTTGCAGGTTAAGATTTCCAAAAGTTATGTGCTTATGTATATGATGTGATTGATATTTCTTTTGTTTTCCCTTACTGAGCATTTGAGGTCACCCTTTTGTATGTTTTATTTCCCCAGGTCAAGAAGAAGGTTATTAAGTAGAATATGCCAAAAAGGGACTCTAGATATGATGAAATAAATGGGAGGCAAAGTATATGCTTTATGAACTAGTTGTTTATGTTTCCCAGTTTCTAAAGACACAATACCTATACGGTCCTTTTGTGGTTTTGTTATATGATGTAATAAGTGTGCTTCAATTCTGAATTAATAACAATGTATGTAAAGTATGGGTCGTTATAGTTGGTATCAGAGGAAAGGTATAGTCAACCTTTGGAAACTATGATGTGAAAGCCTTAGTAAGAACCCTAAGGATAAGTCTAAGCATAGAACACAATCCTAGTGTTTTAGAAATGGCCATGAATAACCTAGGATAAGACCTTAAGTGTGAAATTTTATTATTGATTATGTGGTTTTCTTATTATAATTAGTGTTGCTCACACTATTCTTCTTGGTTTTAGTCAATGGCTGGAACCCGAAGGAACCGTGTTAATGCGGAATGCGATGGGCAATGCAATGATTGTCCCCCTGAGCAACCAGACGTTATGGGAGTTGGAATGCAAAATCTTGTAGCCATGCTCATACAAATTTCTCAAGCTATGAATCATGCATGACTTCCAAAGGAGAAAAGGAAGGAGAAACATTCTGTTGAATCCTTCATGAGACATCGTCCACCTTCATTCAGTGGGTCTACTGGTCCATTAGTTGCTAAACAATGGATTAGTACTACTGAAAAGATATTTTCAGTTATTCAATGTTCTGAGCATGATAAAGTCATATTAGCAGTGTATCATTTGGAAGGTGATGCAGATCAATGGTGGAATCTTATTAAAAATACGAGGCAAAGGGATGAAATTGAGTCCATGGAATGGGACGAGTTCAAGAACTTATTTTTCAATAAGTACTTCCCTCGTATTCTCCGAACAAAGATGGAGAAAGATTTTCTTGAACTGAAGCAAAAGGATGATGAATCTGTTGGTACCTATGAAGCAAATTTTACAAGACTTTCAAGGTATGCTTCTGGTATTATTATCCAACCTGAGAGTAAGATCGATCGATTCTTTAGTGGCTTAAAACCAAATCTTCTAAGGACCTTAGCCATATGGGACCTCAATAGCTACGAGGAAATCGTTCGATGTGCTCTCAAAGTTGAGATGGAGATTGGAGTAACCCATCAGTCATATGGGTTTGATAAGAAGAGGAAAATGGAATTCAAAGGAAAATCTAAAGAGCACACTGAAAATAAGATGAGCTTTACCTTATGCTCAAAGTGTGGAAAGAAACATGGAGGGTGTTGTCTTAAAGGGACAAGTAAATGTTTCAAATGTGGAAAGGAAGGTCATCGGGCATTTGAATGCCGCGATGATGGGAATGAGATGTTTAATGATGCAAACAAAGGAAGGGATACACAGAATGAACCTACTACACTTCAATGTTTCAAGTTCAAGGAGATGAGACATTATGCCAATAAATGCCCTAATCCAAGGGTTGATGATGATGGTCGGCGTCAACAAACTCTTAAGTCTAAAGACAAAGGAAAGTCACATGAAATTTCTATCAGTGTTGTGGAGTATGATAACGATGTGGTGAAAGGTACACTTACCATCCACTCTAAAGTCGCAAATGTTTTATTTGATTCTGGATCCATCCACTCCTTTATTTCTGAATAATTTTCTAAGGGTATCACCATATTACCTCAACAATTAGATATTGAGTTAGCTGTGACAACACCTAATGGCACAACAGTCGCATCAAAAGTTTATAATTCTTCTCCGACTGATGTTTGTGGGAAAGTGCTTCCTGCAAATCTTGTGATACTTCCTATAGTGGAATTTGATGTGATTCTTGGCATGGATTGGCTTTCTCTACATGGAGATCATATCAATTTCCAAATAAGGGAAGTCACATTTCATATTCCAGATCAATCTATGACCGTCTATCGATGCAAGGATGAACATAACCTTCCAGTGGAAATTTCTTCCATTTTATGGGTATTGATTCCACTAAATAAAGGTTATTTATCTCAAATGGTTGGTGAGAAACTCATGATTAAGAATATTCCCATTGTACGGGAGTTTGATGATTTCTTTCTGGAGGAATTACCAGGTCTTCCACCGAATCGTGAAGTTGAGTTTTCAATAGAACTCATACCGGGTGCTTTGCCTATTTCAAAGACACCTTATAGAATGGCACCAATTGAGTTGCAGGAATTGAAGAAGCAACTCCAAGAGAATCTTGATAAGGGGTTCATACACTCTAGTGCGTCACCTTGGGGAGCACCTGTTCTGTTTGTTAAGAAGAAAGATGGATCAATGAGACTCTGCATTGATGATCGAGAACTTAACAAGATCACTATCAAGAAAAAATATCCACTCCCGCGCATTGATGAACTATTTGTCCAACTATGCGGAGCTCAATACTTTTCCAAGATTGATCTTAGTTCAGAGTATTATCCATTAAGGTTCAAAAGGGAATATATACCTAAGATGTCTTTCCGTACAAGGTATGGACACTATGAATTTATAGTGATTCCATTTGGTCTTACTAATGCCCCTGCTATCTTCATGGATCTAATGAATAGAGTCTTTAGAGACTATCTTGATCAGTTTGTGGTAGTCTTTATAGACGATATTCTTGTCTATTCAAAGAGCAAGGAAGAACATGAAGATCACTTGAGAATTATATTGAAGACCCTGAGAAAGGAGAATCTTTATACAAAATTTACCAAGTGTGAATTTTGGCTTTAAAAAGTTGCATTTTGGGTCACATAATCTCAAAAGAGGGGATATCTGTGGATCCAGCAAAAAAAGAGGTTATCGAAAGATGGTCGAGACCAACAACAGTAACTGAGATCCGAAGTTTTCTTGGTTTGGATGGATATTATCGATGTTTTGTGAAATATTTTTCACGATTATCGAATCCACTCACCAAGTTGACTCGTAAAGGAGTTAAGTTTGTTTGGACGGAGGAATGTGAAGAGAATTTCAAGGAGTTGAAAAGAAGGTTATCCAGTGCACCTGTGCTCACACTGACTTGTAGTGGAGAAAAGATTGTGATGTACAGTGATGCATCCAAGAAGGGATTGGGGTGTGTTCTTATGCAAAATGATATGGTGATAGCTTATGCCTCACGACATTTGAAAATACATGAGCAAAATTACCCAACTCATGATTTGGAGTTAGTTGTGGTAATCTTTGCATTAAAGATTTGGAGGTATTACCTTTATGGTGAAAGGTGTGATATTTATACTGATCATAAAAGTTTGAAGTATATTTTCACACAAAAGGAGCTGAATATGCGCCAAAGAAGATGGTTGGAGCTGATTAAGGATTACGACTGCTCAATCCATTACCACCATGGGAAAGAAAACAAGGTGGCAGATGCATTAAGTCGACAAGACCATGCTAGTTTATCCATGATGAGGATCACAAAATATCCAATATTTATGGATTTACAAAGGATGGATCTTGGAATTATAATGAAAGGCGAAAAATAGTATCTTTCTCAAATGAATGTTCAACCATCTATACATATGAAGATTAAAGAGGCACAGAAAGAAGATGTCGAGTTACAAAAGAAGGTGAGAAATGTTCCTGAATTCAACCTTGATTGTGATGGGATAATAAAGTTCAGGAATCGGGTTTGTGTTCCTCCCATCCCAGAATTAAAGAAGGAGCTGCTGGATGAGGCTCATAGTTCTTCATTCTCTATTCATCCTAGAAGCACGAAGATGTATAGGGACCTGAAAGAGTACTTCTGGTGGGATGGCATGAAAAGAGATGTTGCTGAATATTTCTCTCGATGCTTGGTTTGTCAACAAGTTAAAGCTGAGAGACAGATGTCTAAGGGGATGTTACAACCATTAACCATACTCGAATGGGAATGGGAAAAAATCACTATAGACTTTGTCACAGGACTTCCTAAAACATCCAAAGTCAATAATTCTATCTGGGTCATAGTTGATCATCTTACAAAGTCTGCAAACTTCATTTCTATTAGAGATGATTTCTCTCTAGATCAGCTTTCCAGGATATATGTAAAGGAAGTGGTAAGATTGCATGGAGTACCACTTTCTATTATATCTGATCGGGATCCGAGATTTACCTCGAAGTTCTGGCGAAGTCTTCAGCATACTCTGGATACAGAGTTGAGTTTTAGCACTGCTTATCATCCTCAGACAGACAGTCAGTCTGAGAGAACAATTCAAAATCTAGAAGATATGTTGGAGCTTGCTTTATGGATTTCAAAGGTGGTTGGGATCAACACCTACCTTTGGTGGAATTTTATTATAATAATAGCTTTCACTCCAGTATTCAGATGGCTCCTTATGAAGCTCTCTATGGAAAGAAATGCAGGACTCCAACTTGCTGGGATGAAGTTGGGGAAAGAAAGCTATTAGGACACGATCTCGTTGATGAAATGGCAGAAAAGGACAGATCTATTCAACAACACATAAGAGCAGCTCAGAGTCGACATAAAAGTTATGCCCACAACCGAAGAAAAGACCTAGAGTTTGAAGTGGGTGATAAAGAGTTCTTACGAATATCTCCCTGGAAGAGGGTTATGAGATTTGGAAAGAAGGGGGAGTTGAGCCCTAGATATATCGGCCCTTTAGAAATACTGGATCGTGTTGGGAAGGTAGCTTTCCGATTGGCGCTTCAACCGAATCTCTGTCAAGTTCACAATGTGTTCCATGTATCTCTCCCGAGAAAGTACATACCTGATCCTTTACATATACTCAGCTCAGAAGTTGTACCGCTGGAGCAAGATCTTTATTATGAAGAACAACCGATAGAAATTCTAGATCGTAGCGAAAAATTCCTACAAAACAAGACCACGTGATTGGTAAAAGTTTTATGGAGGAACCACCAATTAGAAGAAGCTACATGGGAGCTTGAGGATATGATGAGAGAGAGGTATCCTCATCTGTTTGTTACAAAGTGACGAATTTCGAGGGAGAAATTCATTTTAAGGGGGGTAGAATGTAACACCCGAGACTTTTATGTTATATAAATCATCAAAGAAATATTTTTCTACACACAACACTTGCTTGGCTTGCTTTACACGAAATCGCAACCTTCCTCGATAGTTTGCGTCGTACGCAATACCGAGTTTCACTAAACAATGATACGCTAATAAAATATTATTAAAACTAGCCGTTATGAATAGTAATAACCACTTTTTAAAATTTTATAAATTTTATTTTTCAAAATGGACTTCATTTATGGATTCGGAATATCGAAATTATCCTAGGGTGAAATTTTGGTATTTTTATGAAAACTTGCAATTTTTAATGAATAGTGAAACCACTAAGTGGTAGTTAAAAAAATGATTTTTTCATAAAACTTAATTTTACCACTTCTGTGAGTGGAATTTCAAAAATCTGAGAGACACGGTTGATGTCAGTAAGTAAAATGTGGTTCAATGAGATGAAAATAATTTTTGGTGAATTGTAACTTTTTACTTTTATTTACCACGGTTAAAAGTAAATAGGGTAATTAAGGGTACAAATGATATTATTATTACCCTAACACATGTCCAAATTCTATTGGACAAGTGTAATTCGACCAAAAACAACCTTAGGAATAAAATATGACCATTTAGGCCCACTTGGATTAGATTGGGACATTTATTATTAATTTATTTAAAGAAGGGTTAAAATAGTTAAAATCAAAGTTTAATAAGTAAATCATTTTTAATACGGGGTTATACATAAGATAAATTCGACTATAAATATTCATTAGAAAGATAAAACGATTTACTACATCTTGGTATTTTATTTGTAATTTTTAGACATTAAATAATTTAATTTATTTATGACACAAAGATGATGCAGTAATTATCTTATTAATGAAATATTGACAAAATTAATGTTATAAACACCAAAATAAATGTAATCTGAGACTTTTTATAAATTACACTACTTTTCTATATTAATATGACATGTTAGTATTGATTTAATTAACTTTTTTCGAACTAATAATTCTGTTATGAGTTTCAAAAAAATTAATTACTAAATAGTGTCAAAATTGACATAAAATAGTTTTTAAAACAAATATTATATTAGTATTTGTTATTTTATTCCTAAAAATCTACGGTTCGGCCAAATGAATTAGATAATGTTATATATATTACTAATAACCAACTTGGGGTTCGTTTGGCTGCTTATAGTAAGTTTATTAACCTTATAGTATAAGAACACAAGAAGACACAGTAAAAGTAAAATTATTTAACTTAATGTTAAATCTAAATGATAAGGTTAAAATATGAACCTAAACTTGTCTAAATTCTATTTGAAGAGATAATTTCGACCCAACCCCACCTTAGATTCGAAATAAATCAATTTGGAGCTATTTAACATCGAACTTGACTTTATAATAAAATATTATTTTTAGTTTTTCCAAAGGAGCCCCTCTCCTCCCTTATAAAAGGGAACCTCCTCCCCCTCTTCCTCACACCACTTTGAGCCTTCCATCTCGCCCAAACCCTTCCAATTTCTTCTGGCCACTTCCCTAGAAACATCCTAGAGGTTTTGGGATTCTTCAAAGACCTATTTTAGTGCCCTAAAAGGAGGTCTCAAAGAAGCACTTCAAAGAAGAGGTAATGTCCGTTACCGATTGTTTCATATTTATTTATTCTTCCACTTCTTCTTCTTCAGTTGTTTAATTATGAAGTAATAACATCAGTATAACTCATATAATGATATGTTATTATAAGTATGAAACAACCCTATTTCACCATCTATCCATCATACGGAAAAAGAGATCACTGCGCGTGCGTACGTACGGAATATCGTCTCCACGCCGTGGTGTAATCTATTTTCCACCACCACCTTACTTGGATGGGTATAATGGTGTAAATAATGACTATATATGACTATTATAAAGTGATACTGATTATTAAATAGTATACATACACTCCAATACAATTCCATGATCATAGGAACGATATCATCACTCGTGCGTACGTACGGAATACCGTCTCCACGATGTGATGCGACCCGTTCTACATGATCTTCATTTCATAATGATTATATAAATGAATTTCATGAATTAATATGATATATATTACATTAATACCATTCTGGAAATGAGGTATCTATAACCTAAATAGAATAATAAGAATTTATTCGACAAAACACGCATAAGAACAAAAAGTTATAAACACCCGAATAACAAGTAGCAATGAAATATTACTACTAAGAAGCTAAGAATATCACCATATATGATATCATAAAAATAAGTATGATTATGTAATAAGTAAATAAAATTATTTAAATCATTATATAGGAGGTTGGGACACGTACAAAGCATATCGGACCTAAGGTAAGGGAAATATCACAATCTCATTTTTATCTGAGATTGTTTATACTTTGGTATTTACTGGGGTGTATTTTATCATCCAAATCCATGTTTACTCAATATGTAATATTATTTCCATACACACAAAATTTTTTAAATCCAATTTTACCCTTCAGTGAGTTTTTAGTAAAATATATGAATGGAATCTTTTGTCGTTTTTCGTACGAGGTACTTTTTGACTTTTCCGACAAAAGTACGAAGAATGTTTTTTAACTTATATGACATGAATGGATTTTTAAAACATTATTTCCAAGAATATTCCTTTACAAGTTTTAAAGTTTATTTTTAATCAACTTCTTTTAGTTTAGAATTGTATGACATGTTAAGAAAGTAAAAGTGTTTTTGAAGTAGAAATGATATTTTCCTCAAGAATGGAGTTCAAGTGTTTTATCAAAATTATTTTCCATCTAAGATAATAAAGGGTTCTGTTTCTATCCCTATTATTAAATTGATTTGATTATTTTGTTATGGAATTATTTTTATGAATTCCTTTATCTTATATGAATTGTTTTATGATGTCACGATGTTTAAGAATCCCATTTTTATTACATGGGTTATGCTATGATGTATGATTTATGATTTTGTGCACACATAAGAATGGTATCATTATGAGATGGGTGGGACCTATATCTCCCTCCAATGCATTGGGTAAAGATTTTATATCTCATGAGATAGACATGGCTGGAACGGTAGGTTATACCGGTTCAGTGAAAGAGAACTAAAACGAGGAGTGAACTCGGTTCCGAAATGGACTTTGTCCACTAAGATAGTCTTGGCAATCAGTCTTGACTAATAAGAAATGATTCTCTATGATTATGTGTGTATGCCACAAAGTTTCATGTTTTAAGTTATGATTATTGGGATTACATTTCACTACTATTATTTATCCCATGTTATGAAATTATGATCTCTTTTGCCGGTTAAGATTTCCAAAAGTTATGTGCTTATGTATATGATGTGATTGATATTTATTTTGTTTACCCTTACTGAGAATTTGAGCTCACCCTTTTGTATGTTTTATTTCCCCAGGTCAGGAAGAAGGTTATTAAGTAGAATAAGCCAAAAAAGGGACTCTATATATGATGAAATAAATGGGAGGCAAAGTAGATGCTTTATGAACTGGTTGTTTATGTTAAACAGTTTCTAAAGACACTATACCTATACAGTCTTTTCTTGGTTTTGTTATATGTTGTAATAAGTGTGCTTCAATTCTGAAGTAATAAAAATGTATGTAAAGTATGGGTTGCTATACTCCACCGCCCATGGAAGATTTGTTTTCTTAGTAATCGATCTACCTAATACCTACTTCATTAATTTGTTTTTAATTAATGAGACACTATAATTACATAAATATGATCCATGTATTGAGTTTTTTAAATTAGGCGAAACTAAGTAACCAATTGAACAATTAACTCATAAACACACGAGGTCGAGAAATTGTGTAAATTGTGAAAGAACAAACTTAATTGGTAAAATAGGACCACACAAGATGAATTTGTAGAGTTAAAATGAAATTGATAATCTCAATTCATCCTAATTTCTAGAGTGGATATATAACCTAATTTACCATTTAACATAATATGGAAATAGAATATCAATCAAATCCTGGTGTTATGATTGCATGTTCTGAAGCAAGACTTAGGTATAATTCATTTCATCTTTGTGGTTATGTTAACTCCCATAGGGGTTGAGGGATACAAAATTAGGGGATTATAATTATGTTAGTAAAAATTTAAATGATAATGATTATTAAGTATGTGAAGAGGTAGAGTTATATTGATTACTTATTATAAATATTTTATAAAAAAACATCTTCTAATTGTGTTTTATTAATCAAATTTCATTAAAAAAATATTCATCCAGCATACTTCTTCTTCTTATTTTATAATCATTGAATAACCCCACAACATTCTAAGTTGTTTATTTTTTTTATTTTACTTTTAAAATAACTTTAATATATTGTTTTAAATTACTTCCTCCTTTGAGAGACAACCTTGGGCAACCACTCTTCTGAAACTAAATGACCCAAAATTGTATATCATTTGGGAAAATCCATGATAGTAGCTTTCAGTTCTCAAGGATAGATCACCCTCATTTTAAATCCATTTATAGTTATTTTCAGTGTAGATCATATCCTCGAGTGATTAAAACACTCCTCTTTTAAACTTTTTCTAAATAACAGCTTTTGGAATTGTTTTTTTCCTTCTGAATCCCAAAAACCCACTTTTCCCACAAATCTTAGGTTTGATATTTATAGAGTTTTTTTGTTTCCAAATCAAATTATAAGGTTAAGAGAGAATTCATATTTAGAAAATATGTAATGGGTATACCAGCAATATCCCATAGTCTTATTGAGTATTTTTGTCTATGTGGTTGTGCAATGGATACATGGTGTTGTGTGTTTGGTTTTCCTTGATAGAGATGACTTTTGTTTGGTTATTGTTCAATTTAACCCCTCCTAATCTTTTTAGGATGAATTGAGGTTGATTTTACTGGGTTAAAGGACACCCATGTGGTGTGAAACATCTTGAACATGAAAATTGAAAGGATAAGTGTAAAATCCAATTTTTTGACAAAGATCCCATGATAAATTTGTTGAAGTGTTCTCTTGGGTTATGAAATAAAATTTATGGTAAATGTGTCCAGTTGTTAACATGACATAAGGGGGATTTTGGTACAATATTAATGGGTTAAATGAGCTATGGATGAAAAAGGATAATTGTTTTTATGTAATAAGGAATGAAAATAATAAATGAGATAAATGGGTTAATAAATGTAAATGAGAATGTGTAAATGCGTTATGGAATGATGATTTCTTATGTATTCAATAAATTATTATCATAAATGGTGAATGTTTTTAATGGTTATGTTTATTTATAGTAAATGGGTTTATGGTTAAATTATAATGTGAACAGGTGTTTTTGGTTTGGGGGTATTTAATTGAGGCTTTATGCCCATGGTTCATGTTGTCCTGAGGCTCTAAACCCCACCCCTATAATGCATGGGTTAGGGAGTTATACTAAGGTGATATTCCCCTAACAGTTTCATTTATTGAGACTACCTAGACTGAGGCTCCAAGGTATGTGTTATGTAATTGTTTGTGAAAAGTTTTCCCTAGTAGATGGGGAACTTGAATTTTCCTCTTATGAATAGTTGTTGACCAACATAGGCTGAAGTATATTTGTTGAAAATTCCTAACCCAAGGAAATAATGACATAAGTGGGTAAAGTGAATCTAGATAACTAATGGTTCCCTATTTATCTTCTTCTTGTACTATTATTACTTCTGTACCTACATGAACTACCTATTTAGAATGGATATTTTATAGAATCCATTGGTGTTGGCCTACTGAGTTGTACTCAGACCCTGACCGATCCGTTATTGGGTACCCAAGAAAGCCTCATGGTTTCTGGTTAGGAAAAGGGAAAGAGGAATATGCTATATGGTTGATCCGGGAATGGGATATGAATTGATGAGGGGAACAAACTTGGTGTTTGGACATATTTTTTGGATTCTCTGGCTTGTCCTTATTTTGGGTTTTCCTGATACTTAGTACTGAAGGACATGATACTACATCTTTACTATTTGGTTGTGGTCTAGTACCCAGTTTTTGGGAATGTTTGGTAATGAATGTTAATTGGTTATAATAGCTGCTTTATTTCTTATTGTTACGTAACATTTATTACTCTAATAAATAGTTTATAGTCTCCCTAAATAAAAAATTATACCCTCACTTCCAGTTGGTAGCCTCTGTCATACTAGGAGGTGTACCTGAGGTCATATGGCAACTCAGCTCGAGGAACCCTATATAGTGGCTACTAGGTTAGGGACATTACAATTACAATTGAATTGTCAATTATAAAGTACTTTTTTGAACATTTTGGTTATTATAAAGGATGAAATTTTATAATTTACAATAAATTTGTTATTTCCTTTCTCAATATTATGGGAGATTCCCATTCTGAAAATACTTTAGTATTGGTGATATCCATTCATCCATGGTTCCATTTTGTAAGGGTGAATTATCCCCTTGGTCTATGGTAACACTAACCTTAGTCATATCCTCCAAATAATTATTGATGAATAAAGATACCACCTTGTGACACGTAATATGAATAACCATTTCATTCAAATAGGGATCTTCCAAGTAGGTAGATACACTTTCATATGCCCTAGCTTAGGTATCATGTGACCATGTAATGTGGGACTCTCTCACGCAGACCCTCACTCCTAGATCTGATACACTAAACACATAATTATATAGTATCTTTTATACCAATTACAAATTTTGAATCATAACAATTCTATAATTACATTACTTGAAGAAAATATTGGATTTTATACATTCCAAAAACCTTTTAGGTTTAAATATTTAGAGAATTAATAAAAAATATAAACTAATAGATCCCATGAAATTATATAATAATTTACATTTTTTCAAAATATAATAAACTACTAAATATATAACATGTCTTCAATATCTCCAAAAAATCATCTATATAAGCTATTCTTTTATAAATATCACATTTAATTCATTTCATAATAGCCTTTAGAAATTGAAACCTAGAAAGGGGTGAGTTCAAATTCTCAATAAGGGTAAATATAAGAGATAATGAAATAATATCATAATTGATCATAATATGAGAAAAAAATATTTTGGGACTATATAATACAAAATAACTCCATAATAGAATGAAATTGAAAATATAATATATCCATGGATAACAATGTAAATAAATAGATCATATGGATATAAATAAATGGTTTATTTTTGATGAAATATATAATTCTAGACAACTAATTTCATTACCTAATACAGGGTATCATGATCACTATCATCATGATATTACCATCAAGACTTTTTATTTAAGAAATATCTTGTTATGGACTGGCATAAACCATAAGACCTATCACTGTAGTGAGGTTCTATATAATTTTAATCCCCAATAATTAATTATTTAAGTACAATGCATTCATCATAAAAGAAAATAAAAAATAAATTCATATTCAACATTGGAAATAATACTCTATATGGGAATACTGATATATAGAATGACAATACTTTACCCCATGTCCGCAAAAGGGATAACATGATCATAACCCATCCAAAGAAAGAAAGTGGATAGTAAAAAATACCTAGTGAAATTTCCCATAATAAAACATGTTGGAATAAAAAATATGAAATTACAATATTTTCCCCATGTAAATAAAAAGAATAACATGTTCAAAACCCATCCAAAGAAATAAGAAAGATGGTTAAACAATATATAGTGAACATTCCAATAATCATCCATATTGAAATAACAATATGAAGAATTCCAATAATTTATCATATTTCAGTAAAATGGATAACATGATCATAATCCATTTAAATAAAAAAAATTAATGGTCAAATAATACATATTCAACTTTCTTGAGTAATCAGTTAATATCTATATCGGAATAATAGATTTACATATTTTAAATAGTTTCCCAATCAATAAATGGAATAACTTTCTATGTAACCCCCCTCAAACTAACGTCATATTAAGTAAGTGTTATATGGTTAAGTCAATAATTAACCCAATATATCAATTTGTGGATCCCAATTGAACAACCTCTAGTAAAATAATTGGAAAATAGGTTATTCAAAAATTAAAGGAATTGGAAAAAACACATTCCCATTCACAGTGAATGGTCAGGAAAGAAAATGGAGGTGATGGATCATATATTTGATTGTGAATAACAATAAATAATCTATAAAAATAAATAATATGGATTAACACTTGAAAAATATCTTTGATCAAGCATAATATATGTCAAAGGACAATGACTTAGATGAGTAACACTTTTTTAGGAGATTTAGAAAAATCACATTGAAAAGAAGAAATATATTTGATCTTTTGAAATGATTTATAAAGAATTATTCTATAAAAATTGTAGAAAATTAATTTATTTTATAAATAATGAATAAAATAGAGGATTTTCCATAAATAAGACAAATATGGTGTACTAATTCATTCAAAATATATTTTAGAATTTTTTTAATCATTATCATAAAAAGTCAAAGATATAGTTGACTTTGAAATGAAATTTTTAAGAAAAAGTGCATTGAAAAATTGATAAAATTAACTTATGAAAAATAAAATTCAATAATATATAAATATGATAATACATAAAGGATATAAAAATAAATTTTGGGTGTAATACTAAACATTTTATTTTGAAAGGATGGTAAACCCTTTTTAAAATTTTGAAAAACCATTGTTTGAAAACCCACATCATAAAAATAGTATTATATTTTCCATTTGGTAATGGGAAAATAGAATTATGATAATTATATAATGTAATAAATATTATATTTCTTAAAAATAGAGAATAACATTTGTGGGTATAAAATTTTTTTAATGGCAGAAAAGATTCATTGGTAAAAATGGGAGTTATTATAACAAATATTATACTCTTATTTCAGAAAAAATTCTATCAAATAAGTTTTTATTGATTATTATAATGAAGTTCATAATAAATAAAAATTAAATACCATATAAACTTTTTGAAATTTATAATAAATTAAATCTTGAAAAGTATACTCAGGTAAGAAAGGAAACAATCCAATGTGTCTGAAATTGAATATCTAAAAACCATACGACTTTAGAAATATTAAAATGTAAACCACTTGAAGGATATGAATTCAAATTAAACGTTATATATCATTAATAATTAGATAATAAATATTTAAAATATTAATGGTGTGGTGGATACACCATTATGAGGAGAACATGATATATAATAATAATTATGTATCGACGAGTGAAAATATGGTACCAGAAACCCTTAACTTATTCTTGATTTGTTATATTCATGTGACTAACATCTAGAATAATAAAATTATGTTTATTAAATAACATATTAGAAACCTTATTCATCTATATTTAAATTAATATAGACCATTTTTATCATATGCTATTTATTTACTATACAATTATTTCTTGTGTTTGCGTTAATGTTGAAGGAGTGTTAGCTTATTTCAGTGATTTTGGTGACCAAAGATGATTTTTAAATAAAAATACATAATATAATAATTAAATAACAAAAAAATAATTATTTTCTTACAAAATTATATTAAAATTAGTATTTAAGTTCCCATAGTCATCCATGATAGAGTTTTGTAACATTATTTATGTAGGTGGAAAACCCAACCCCAAACATGAACACACTATATCCTGATGAGTGAGTATGGTTAATGGATTGTATAATATAAAAATAAAATAGTAATGACGATTATAATTTGAATTATATATGTTTTCGGGTCATATTTTAAGTGATCAAGATATCTAATTTAAATTTGGATGAAAAATAAACAATGTTACTTCGCGGAGGTAATAGTCCGCACAACACAAGATTAACGTTATTTGGTTTTTCTAAGTGGGTGGAAGGGAAAAAATAATAGTTTTTAAATTAATATAATAATAGTTATGTATAATTTTAATACTAAGTTTATTATATAATTATGGTTAGGAAAGGATTGTAAAATAAATACTAATACAAATTGGGAAGGACCAAGTAACACACAATTTTATACCTAGAACTTTCTCTTGATAGTATCCTTGGAAACAAAAGTCTTAAGATAAATTATGATGATTAAGGGATTAAAATTGAGATATTATTCTAATAGGATCCAATTTGAATAGTTTCATGAAGGAATTATATAGAATGTGTTTAGCATTAATTGGAGGAAGTGTCCCCTTTTATAAGTGAATAAAATATAACTTTTGTGAATACCCTTTACCTTTCAATGATATCATTACACTATTCAAGGGTCAATGACTCCAAAAGTAAAACAATGGAGTGTGGGGTGCCTTTGGGTCTATCAAATATCATCCAAAAATTCCTTCAAATGTTTTTATATTTTCAACATTATTTTTGTTTTTACATTTTACCGTTTGGGGTTTTAACTTGGAAACAAGTTTTTAACAAAGTAATTTATATTTTAACTAAAATATAAAATAAAAAACTCACCAAATTTGGGTTTTATGAACAGAAATTAAATAAAAATTAAATAAAAATCAATTTATAAATTATAAAAAATTGACAGTTAAATTAAAATAATTTTTATATAGAAAATAGAGTTTTTGTTGAAAAATGTCATTTTAACCAATATGTGTTCTAAATATTATTTTTTATTGGATTTGAATTGAATGTGTGTTAATATAATTATATTTTAATTTAAAAAATATACGATATTTATCATTTAAAATATATTAATTTAATTTATATTATAAAAATTACACAATATTTGCAAAACAATTCTTTTAAAATAACATTTTTCCAATATAGTAGTCATTATTTTGATCTCAGTAATAATAATTTTATAACAAACAAAAAATGACCTTATTAAATAATGTGATATTTTTTGTCAAAAATATTATATAAATTTTTATAGATTTAATTTCTACAAGTGATGAATATTAATTTGTAATATAAGTGAATAAAAATAGTCTTTAGTTTAATATATTACTTAAGCTTCCAAAATGTCACACATGGATTTAATGAATTCAGCATATAATTTTTAAATTATTTATTTTACAATATAAATATATATCTTTATATTTGAAATGTTTAAAAATTAGTAAATTCATTCTTGTGTTATGATATTTCTATAAAGTGATTGTTTTAACAATGTTAGTAAAAATCATCTAATTAATAAAAATACAAATAATTCATACTAGGATACATTTGAAATTTTAAATAAAAATAATAAATTACTTTTATATAATATATATAATAAAATTTAAAAATGTAAATTTGAATTTTAAAATATAATGAAAAAATATTTTTATAGAAAAATAAACTTTCTTATTTTTTCTTTAAAATTAACATTGAGAAATATATAAAATGAATGAGATAAATAAATTATTAGATTAATAAATACCTTATAATATATTCCTAATGTCTAGTTACGTATCTCCTCAATATCTCCACATAATATCTAAGCGTAAGGTACACTCTAGTGGCTATTGGGGGTGGTGTTTTTGCTAACATAGTTCCTATGGAAATATCTACAAGCTTGAAGATCCGTAACATAGAATTTAGCTCAGAAGGAAACAATTATAGATAATATTGTGATTGGTCTATATTAAAACCCATAGAAGATACCAAATTCCAAATCATAGATAAGATTCATAAGGAAGAATTTTGCGACCTAATACCTTTTTTTTCTTTTTATAAAATGTTTTCTTCCTTTTATACCACTAATTTAATTGTAATAATACAATGGTAAATTTTTTTTAATATATAAAAGTTCTGTTTTAGTTTGTTTTTGTGTATTTAATAATCAATTTACTTAATATTTAATTAATGAAAATATAAAGTGATGTCTCATGTTGTTACATTATACAATATCAAATATATTGATTCCTAAAATTTTTAATTATTCTTAACTAATGTGAAAGTTAATTATGTTCATACGATAGACCCAATGAAAAATTAATTTCTAATAATTTTTCATCCATACTATTCTTGTTAGATCCAATGAACTCTTATTTTCCCTCATAATAATAATATAATTAATGCTGACTTAAATACACCAATATAATGAGAGAAATTTTTTAGAGGGTGTTTATAATGAACCCTGTATTAATAGGTGTTTATCAGTTTATTTTTAGATCTAATATTCATATATTGGTAATTATGATGGAATTTATGTTAATAGTGTTAATCCATACCTAATATCACTTCAAATTTTACTAAAGGTAGAATAATTGGATTTTATAGGAAACACATTACTATAAACATCTGTGAGAGATGAGTTATATACTTAGGATAAAATAATCATACAATAAAATGTTTTTATTAATAATTAAACATATAATAATTCATGTAGATATTTAACATTATTTTTAAACATAATAGGAATAGAGGAGTTGGTATAATAATTTATGAAAATAATAATAATAGTTCCTAAGTGGGTGATAGAGGTTCTTCACAGTACATTATCTTTAAAACTGACATACATAGATTAAATTTCATAGTAATTACATTGTCTTGAATGTTTCTAGTTCCCATCATCCTTTTATTCCCTTGGATGAGGTCATTGAATTAAAAAATTTCCATGTTTCCCGCATTTAAGATTGGGAATTTTCACTGGTACTTTAGGTTGATTTTTTTTTATATTCATCATGTTCAATGAGATCTTCACTTTTAATTGGTATATGGTTTCTCTATACCACCCTTCACCATTGAGGAAACGTATTCTAGTTCCTTGGATGAATTTTCATTAGTGATTCTTCATAAAATTTTGATATGAGGGAAATTAGAACATAGTTCCTTAATCATCCTCACACCTAAAATTTCATGATAATCCATGCTTATCTTATTTGATGTTTTTGGAAACTCAAATAATATCACTTTGTTAATCATAATTCCTGATAGATAGTATGGAATAATCACATGGTTTATAACTCTAACACATATCCCATTAGTTTTATTGTTTGGATTACCTCCACATTACCCAGGGAATCCATTGTTAACTTGGTCTTTTAGGATTTATTCATTACTAAAATCAAAAGGAGTTAATGTGAGTGATGAATCAGAAGAGAATTGTTATGAGATAATAGATTCAACCATAGAATGTATACATATTTGAAATTAACATTCAGTTATACCCATATCATTTTCAATTAAATCTAGGTTTCTGTATGTTATGTACTATCAGAATTATTATCCTAATTAATTAATGTAATAAATCATTAATAACTTATTGTTAAGATAATGTGATTAGTAAAAAAAATCCCCTAGGTGTTTCAAACTAGGTGTGTAATAAATCCTCTTTTTCATGCACCAAGTGATGATTGGGATAATTCCCAATCATCCAATTTTAAGGTTATTACCATAAGGTACATTTGTTCTAGATTCTACATCCACTTGTAGTATTTAAATAGGGATTCAACTTCTATGAGAACCATGAAATCTATACTTTACCAAATCTTCTAGATGTTATCCTATTTTTAGAATCCTATCTTATACTTATACCTCAGTTTTTACTAAAGTTATATAATTCTAATCACTAAATAAAATGTGAATTATTACTTTAATATTAAATAATATACTATCCCAAAGTGTTATAGATATTTTTTTAATTGTTATAAATCCTTAAATTGTCCTAAAAACATCATAATCTCCAAATTCATAAAAACCCTATTGAGATACCAACTGTGGTGTACCATACCTGCACTCCCAAATCAAATTACACAAACACAAACTTTACATACTGGATTTGATACCAACTATATATTCTCTAACATAATTATCCCATAATTATTTGAAATAATGGAAATATTTCATTACATATATTCCCAAGACCTTTTAGTTTTATAGTTCTAGAAAATTAAGATGAATCTTAAACTAATAAATAAAATTTATTTCTAAACTAATTGGATTTTATTGTAAACATTTTAGAAACTTGTCAATCAATAATATTTGTTTTACATCCCCAACAAATTCTCCACATAATGTATTCTATTAGACATATCATGGGTAATACATTTTTCAAAGCCTTGGGAAATGGAAACACTAAAATGAGTGAGTTCAAACACCCAACATCGGTAAACATAAGTGATAATAATCAAAGACCATAAGTGATGATAAGTTGATCATGAAAATTTCATTTCCCTATATAATCAAAAATCATTCCATATTATAATGTAATTATAATAATAATATATCCATGGATAATAATATTAATAAATAGATTATATGGATATCAATAATGTATTCCTTATCAGGGAATTTCATAATTCTAGATAGCTAATTCCATGTGCTAATCCAATACATAATGATATTTCATATCATGATGTTATCTTCAAGGACATGTGTCAAAGGATAATTTTGTTTTGGGAAAGGATACACAAAAATAATATTTTTAGTTTGTCTCATGAGACTTACTGATTCATTAATGGAAAATATTATTATAGCCCCCACCTATCACTTGTTTATGTATAATTAATATATCATATGATAAAATGAATAAAAAAATTCCTAATCAACTTGTCCAATATTCATCCATATGGGAATAACAAAATATATAATTCCAATAATTTTTTACCATGTCAATAAAAGGGATAATATGATCACAACCCATCCAGAAAAAGAAGGTAGATTATTAAAAAATAGACAATCAACAAACCAATAATCATCCATATTGGAATAATAACATTAAAAACATATTACATTCCCCATTTAAATAAAAGTGATAACATGATAATGACCCATTTAGAGAAATAAATTTGATGATTAAACAATAAGCAGTTAGTTATCCAATAATCATCCATATTAAAATGGTGCTGAAAAGTGAACACTCACAACCAAGTACACAACAAGATACCAACACAACTAAATTGTATAAAAAAAGTGTGCTGAAAAGTTAAATGGTCCAGAATACAATCCCAATAGTAAAGGTACAAGTACAACTAAAATACAATACAACTGAAGTTAGAGAATAAGGCAGCTACTGGGTTGTCCTCTGAGGTTCCTACCTAAAGGGTAGGTACATATTGCCTCCTCAGCACTCCATGCCTATCCATCTCCTCCGCGTACCGACACGTCGTATGGTCCACCTCCAGGCACTGTCCAGTCCTGGTCCTCTCAGCCTCAGTCAGCGATGTCCGTCGTCTACAACCAACACAACAAGGTTCATGCATAGCTCGTGCAGGGGTGAGTATAATGATACTTAGTACAGACCCTGATACACTCAAGGTCCCACAAAAATCCACCAAGGATAAACAAAAAAGTATGAAATCAATAGATAACCCAACTTAGGTATATGCCCATACGTATACCTAAGTTATCAATTGATCTATCTCAATCATGAGGAAAAACACAGAGGTACTGACTGAGCTCAAAATAGAATTTATTCTAGGGGTAGTAACAAGTAACATTCTGAACCCTTGGATGATGGAGAAATCCTCGCATATTGAGTAAAGTGGCCCTGCCATGTCACACAAAGGCTCTTCCCACTAACTTTGGTCTGCTAAAGTACTCCTCCTATCAAGTACCGTGGGGGTGCCGCGTCACACAGAGGTGCTCCCCACCATGGGTCTACCATGTCACATAGAGACACTCCCCCTCATGGCCTGCTGAGGTACTCCTCCTGTCAAATACCATGTGTCTACAACATCACACAGTGGTGCTCCCCATCGTGGTCCTTCCGTGTCATCAAGGAGCTCCCCACTGGGCCAGTCGAGTCACTCCAAATAGAAATGGTTAGCAGTGGTCAAGTATTAGCCAACTACTAGGTTACCACAAAAATTATCACTCGTCTCCAGAAGGATACGCTCCACAAGATACTGGTCTATACACCAAATTCCACAATGTCTTGTGAATAAGTGTACCAAAGGTCCACCACGTCATAGGGGTCTCAATGCAACAAACGTTGTGTCAATCGGATGCCCGATCTGTGAGTTATTAGCCTTTTAGTCCTGGTGGCCCGGTTGGATTCATCCTTGATCCAACATGACTATATCCCATCTCAATACGAAACTCAATGGAGTATCACTCAAAGGGACCGTCTCGCTCCAAGGTTTCCAGCGCCACTGATGGTTCATCAAATGGATATCCGGTGCCAATGTTATGTCCAAAAGAAGATAAGAGGGTTGTAGTGGGCCTCGTTCCGGTCTGACTCGGCCTGAATCAGCCTAGGCCAACCTGGTTCAGGTCGACCCGGCCCGACACGTTAGGACTGGCCTGACCTATAGTGCGGCCCGGCCCGTAGGGTACCGTGAGGGACGCAGACCGACCGTGAGGGCGTGGACCAACCGCGAGGGCAGTAGCCCGGCCGCGAGGGTATGGACCGGCCGCGAGGGCGGCAGACTGTTCATGGTTTGGTGGTCAGGCTGGGGGTTGGTAGACCAACAATGGGGCCACGGTCTGGTCACGAGCTGGTGGACCGGCTACGGGTGGTAGACCGGCTGCGGGTGGCGGACCGGCCATGGGCCGACAGCTTGGCCGACCGCAGGTTGGCGGACCGACCACGGGCCAGCGGCTTGGCCGACAGTGGGTTGGCGGACCGACTGTGATCGGGTGGCTTGGCTGGCCACGGGGCGGTGTGAAGCCATGGATGGTGGTGGCGACCGCGTTCGGCGCGAAGGACGTGGTGAAACGATGGTGTTCGTAGGGCGACGTCGTTGTGCCAGATCCTTCGTCGCGACCGGCGGTGGTGCTGGCTGCTGTTCTTGTGCCCCTTTGTGGTTGGTCGCCATCTTTCACCTTCGTTAAGTACACCACAAGATTTTTGGAAGGGTCGGTCCATGTTGGTTTGGCCCCTACCCTCCACATTAGGGTGGTATAATATGGCTCCACAAGAAAGAAGAATGTCAATATTACAACTTTCTGCAACGTTTCATTCCCAAACTACAATAGAAACCAAGGTAAGAATATGGGAAAAGTATTATCACACCAATAAAACCCCTACCTGATCATTTAATGATGTCGATGAAGAGGGAAGAAAGTGAAGTTGTCATCATTTGTCTCATCCGCCAGACATCTCCAATCCTGAGCTCATACATCGGTTCGTCGTAGTCAAAGACATTCCTCCTTGAAGGGTGTCCCAAGGAAGAAGTCGAAGTCGGCATTCTTCGTCAGTGGAACGTTCTTCATTGGAGAGTGTAATTCTACATGTGTTAGGCATCACGGCACATTACCAATGCTTTGTCGCTTGGTTAATCCATCCCAAATCCTCCTCCCAAGTTCCATATATATAGGAGGGGGGAGGTATGTAACGATTGTGGAATTTAGGACGGTTCATTTATTAGAAACCTCCATAAACTCCAATGACGCTGTTACATAAAATTTAAAAAAAGACAAGCCAATTAATTTACGTTGGCACAATTTAATGTGGTGCGTTAGAATAATTAAATATGGAGGAATCTCAAGAGGCTCCCCCATGTTAATGAGGGAGTTGAGAAGTTTCTCATTCATTAAGAGGTTCTGGTGGCCCCCACCACCATAACCTCTCATGGGAGGTTAATGTTTGGTGGTCCCCACTACCATCTTCTACATGGAGTGGTTACAAAAAATAAAATAAAATGAGTTGTGCTTTGTTTTATTTTATTATTTCCATGAAAAATCCAAAAAGTAACTTTCAATCTTGACCAACTGTCATCGAGGTGAAAGTCTCTTTAAACGAATACTGGCACTGCGAGTTCAACGGTGCCCTAAGATTTCAATTCCGAGCACCAGTTTAAAAGTTAGAAAAACCTGCTTGCACATTTACTGAACAAACCTGATTTTTTTTTCAAATTCATTCTGAGCACTCTCGGCTTCGGAATTATGCACCGTTAATTTTTTTGGATTCGTAAAATCCCCATATATTTTAAAAAAATTACATAGAAATATCAGGTCTTTACATTCTCCCCACCTTAGGGATTTACGTCCTCGTAAGCTACAACTCGAACTAAGGGAAAAAGTGGGGGTACTGAGTACGCATATGTGCCTCCCACTCCCATGTGCTCTCCTGGAGGTTCCTGTATTGCCTACGAATGCACACCAGACATATCGACCATCCATGAATGACCCACTCCTGTCGATCCTCAATCTCTACTAGGACCTCAATAAAATTCACCCCATCATCGACATCCAGCTCACCATGGTTGATGATATGGGAAGGGTTGTGCACGTATCTCCTCATCTGGGATACGTGGAAGACATCGTGCACCTGGTGCAACTAAGGTGGAGGAGCTAAGCAGTAATCCACCTCGCCAACTCTGCTGAGGATGTGAAAAGGTCTGATGAATCTCAGAGATAAATTTCCTCCTCATCCAAATCTTTGTAAACCTCATCGGGGTGAGACCCATAGAAAGATGTGGTCTCCATCCTCGAACTCCAGAGGTCTCCATATTCTGTTGACATATGACTTATTCCTACTCTGTGTAGTCTTCATCTTCTCCCGGATGATCTTCACCTTCTCTGTGGTAGCCCATATAATCTCTGGTCCCACAAGTGCTGATTCCCCTAGGTTAGTCCAGCACAAAGGTGATCTGGAAGGTCACTCGTATAACACCTCGAAAGGTTCCATCCCAATGGTCGAGTGATAGCTGTTTTTTTAATCAAAATCCACCGAAGGCAAGTGATCCTCCCAGCTATGACTGAATTCGAGGACACAAGCACAGAGCATGTCCTTGAGGGTCAGAATGGTCCACTCGGTCTGGCCATCCATCTAAGGATGGAAGGTGGTGCTCAAACAAAGCTGCGTCCTGAAAGGCTCCTGTAACCCCTTCCATAGCCAAGAAGTAGAACACGTATCATGATCAGAGATAATTTTTTTGGGTACTCCAAGTAGCCGCACAATCTCATGCACATAGAGGCATCCCAATCTCTCTACTGAACCCTTCTCTCTGATCAGTAGGAAGTGGGACAACTTGGTGAGTCGGTCGACGATAACCCAGATAGAGTCATGAACCCAAGATGTACGTGGAAGTCCTATCACCAAGTCCATGGATATCCCTTCCCACATACACTTTGGAACCTCTAAAGGCTATACCAAGCTTGCTAGTACCTGATTATCCGCCATCACTTACGGACAAGTGAGGCACCAAGAGACAAACTCTGCTACTACTTTCTTCATTCCTAGTCACTAGTGTTGTCGTTGGAGATCCTAGTACATCTTAGAAACTTCTGGATGTACCGCTAGAGGGGATGTGTGTAACTCCATCAACACTTCCTCCTGAAGTGACACTGGTACCATGGTACATCTTCTAAAGAGGACGACACACTCCCCACCTTCAGAAAATCCATCAGGTGCCTGTCCTGTGGATATCTGAGCACATCGTGTCTCGTAGTTAGCGTCCCCACATTGCGCCTCCCTGACTCACTAAATAAGTGAGGGAGTGACTATAAGAGACTATAGAAAGGCTTCTCCATCTCTATCCACAAAGGATATCTGCAAAGTAGCCAGCTGCTCTATAGCCTCACCAAGCAACTGTATACCAGATCTCCTACTAAGTGCATCTGCTACAATATTCCCCTTTATAGGAGTATAAATTATCTCAAATTCATAGCCCTGAGGAACTCAAGAAAACTTCACTATCTCAGGTTCAGGTCCTTTTGAGATAAGATATATCTGAGAGTCTTGTGATCAGAGTACACGGTAAAATGCTCACCCATCAGATAGTGTCACCATATCTTCACGATGAAGAGCACTGCTGCTAACTCCAATTCATTGGTAGCGTAGTTCTGCTCATGCTATCTAAGCTGTCGAGAACCACATGCGATCACTTCTCGCTCCTACATCAGGACACATCTGAGTATGGTCCTTGATGCATCGTAGTAAACTAAGTACCCTACTTCCTCCTCTAGAAGCCTCAAGATGGGGGCACTAGTCAGCTTCTACCTCATCTCTTGAAAACTACACTGGAATTTCTCTGACCACATGATGGGTTTCCCATTCTTTTTCAATGTTTATAGTGCTTATGCAACTCTGAGGAATTCTAGATCAAACCTTCAATAGTATCCAACAAATCCCAGGAAACATTGTACCTTCATCACACTCCTGGGTGGCTCCCAAGAAAGTATCGCCTCAATCATTTTTGGATACACTGTAACTCCATCCTCTGATATGACATGTCCCAGAAAGTGAACCTGTAATATCTATAACTTTCACTTTGAGAGCTTACCATAAAGCTGGTGCTCTTGGAGTTTGTCTAGTACTACCTGCAAATGATAGGCATGCTCCTCCGTAGTAGCCGAGTAAATCAGTATGTTGTCGATGAAGACTACCATAAATCAATAAAGGTATGTATAAAATATCATGTTCATGAGTCCCATGCACATCCTCGTCTTGAAATCTGAGCTAGTGATAGCCTAATTTGAGGTCTATCTTTGAGAACCACCGAGATCCCTTTAGCTGATCAAAGAGGTCATCAATCCTCGGGAGTGGGTACTTGTTTTTCATGGTCACCTAGTTCAGGCGATGATAGTCAACACAAAGCCTCATGCTCCCAACCACCTTCTTGGAAAATAGAATCAGGGGTGCCTAGGGAGAAACACAGGGCCAGATGAATCCCTTCCCCTGCAAGTCCCCTAACTGTACCCGTATCTCAGGAAGATTTGTGGATCCATCTGATATGATGGTGTAGATATCAGTGACATCCCGGGGTACAAGTCAATGTAAAAGTCCACCTCTATGTGAGGAGGTAGACTCAGGACATCATTAGGGAAAACATCCGCACACCGGTCCACCACTACAAGGTAACTCAGACTCTCAACTTCAACCACTCCGAGGGTAAGGCTAGCCAACTAATGTTTAATCAGCTGCATCCTCCTCTGAGTAAGTCCATCTTGTGCTACAAAGGCCCCCTTCTCACCGATGAATGTAAACCTGGTCCCATCCGTGCGGACACACCACACTTTTCACCTAATACAATCTATCTGAGCAAGGACTGTAGATAACCAGTCCATACCCAAGATGACGTTTTAAGGCCTCGACACCGCTACTAGGAGATCCCAGCCAAAGCCCTCGCCTCCTAGAGTAATCTCACACTGCCTGAACCAGTTCTTAATCATCGAATCTTCTCCCATAAGAATCTATAACATAAGTATCGAGCAAACGGCTCCATCAGAATCTTGGATCTCTGAATGAGGGAAGTGGCAATGAAAGAATGACTGAAACCTTTGTCTATAAGTACTACAGCTAAGGTGGAGTAGACATAGATAATAACTCATATCATCTCTGGAGTTCCGTGATCGTAGGCCTCAGCTACCTAGAGCAAAGCTCTCCCCTGTCCACCTGTTCCCTGTGGTCGGGGAGGACCTCCTAATGGTGGTGGCAGTAACATCTCGAATTGTCATCCACCACCAGCTGCATGACCTGCTCCTATGCCGCATCCACATACTCCCTGCGGACCTCCTCGGTCAAATATCTATCTCTTCCTGGGAGGTCCTTCGACCATCTACTGATCATCCATAAGACGGGTCAAAAAATCACGAGCCATGTGACCCTACCCGCTGCAATCATAAGACTTCCTGCTCCTGTAATGACTGGCTCCGCTTCGAGTGCCCCACACAACCGATCCTGAGTCATGCAGTCATCCACTTATAGGTCTGGTCCTCTTGGACCTATGTGATGTCTGTCTGCTACCAGCTACAGAAGACTCTACTACATGAGGACTAGTAGTGGGTCTCGCTGTAGGTGACTACTCAATAAGGAAACTCTCCACCAATAAGGCTCTCTCTAACACCCCCGCCTACGTCGATATGCTGAGTGAGATCACTGAAGCCCTGATCTCCCACCTGAGTCCCTGATCAAAGGTCCAAGCCTTGAGGAATTGGTCTCGTACCATATCAATGGAGTAACATGAGAGGTCAGTGAACCTCATTGAATATTGATCCTCAATCATGTTTTCCTGGTGCAGATGAAGAAGATCTTGTATGTGCATTGCACGGAGAGTTGCTGGGACAAACTCTACTTGAAAGAGGCTCTCGATGTCTTCCTAGAGAAGTGTCACCTCATCGTGAACCTAGAGCATCAAGCTCCACTATCTTCCTAATGATTATAATAGAAGGCTAGCGACAAGGATCACCATGAGATCGGCTAGTGTCCCTACGAGTCAGAAGACTCTCACCACAGCCTTCATCCAATCCTCAGCCTCCTGCGGGTCCCTCTCTCCCCTGAACCTGGGTGGCATCTAGAGCTGGAAATCCTGCAATTCACTCAAGAGGCGTGCACCATCTTCTGCTGGGTCTTGTGGAATTGGTTGCCCAATGGGGAATGGTACCGCTGGTGCCTCTGCTGGTGCCTCTACCGGAAAAGGTCCCTGCACCGAGGCCTCATCACTCGGTGGGCTATCAGTGTGTACAACTCTCAGAACTCTGGGTGGCTATCAACATGGAGGCATTCTGAAAAGAAACATGAGTGACATAGTGAAAAATTTATACCTTGTGAGATGACCTAGTGAGATGACTCAAAGAGTTCACAAAGAAGACTCTTGAAAACACACATGCAGTTAGTGTTTTTGTGCACAGAGTTGGATATCAGAAGTTAGGGTCCTGGTGTATGGATACATTGGCCACCGCACCAACACTGGACTTCCTGAACTAAAAACCACTCTCAATACACTTAACACTATTTATGTTAAAAAAGATAGATCAGAGTCCTAAGTTCTGTGGTAGAACCAACTCCTCTGATACCAATTTGTCATGACCCGTCCCCCGGGGCCCGTGTCTGGACTACCCCAAGCCCACCTTCCATAGGCTAGAGGTTGGAGACTAGCACTAAAGGTGTAATTCCATAAACTGGTAAGGTATTGCCTTTATAACCTATAAACACTCACAACCAAGTACACAATGAGATACCAACACAAGTAAATTGTATAACAAAAAGGGTGATGAAAAGTAAAAAGGGACGGAATACAATCCCAAAAGTAAAGGTACAAGTATAACTAAAATACAATACAACTGAAGATAGAGAAAAAGGTAGCTATAGGGTCATCCTCTGAGGTTCCTACCTGAATGGTAGGTACAGATCACCTCCTCAGCACTCCACGCCAATCCATCTCCTCCATGTACCGACATGCCGTATGTTCCACCTCCGGGTACCATCCAGTCCTTGTACTCTCAGACTCAGTCAGCACTTTTTGACATCTGCAACCAACACAATATGGTTCATGCATAGACCATGAAGGGGTGAGTATAATGATACTCAGTAGGGACCCCGAGACCCTCAAGGTCTCATAATAATACACCAAGGATAAAGCACAAAGTATGAAATCAACAGATAAACATACTTAGGTATATGCCCATACATATACCTAAGTAATTAAGTAATCTATCTCAATCATGAGGAAAAATATAGAGGTACTGATAGAGATTACACCAGGATTTGTTCTAGGTGTAGCAGCAAGTAACATTTTGAACCCTCGACTGCTGGAGAACTCCTCCTCTATCAAGTACAGTGGGACTACCATGTCACACAGAGGTACTTACCACTAACCATGGACTGCTGAGGTACTCCTCTTGTCAAGTAATGTGGGATTGCCATGTCACACAGTGGCGCTCTCCACCATGGGTCTCCTACGTCATACCGAGGTTCTCCCCCTCATGGTCTGTTAAGGTACTACTCATGTCGAGTACCATGGGTCTGCTGCGTCACATAAAGGCGCTCCCCACCATGGGTCTACCGCATCATTGAGGCGCTCCCCACTAGGACAGTCAAGTCACTCTGAGTCAAAACAGTCAATAATCTTCAAGTCTCAGCTAGCTACTAGGTTCCCACACAAATGCTCACTCGTCTTTGGAAGGATCCGCTCCACAAGCTACTGGTCGATTCTCCAACTACCACGATGTCATGCGAAGAAGTATCCCAATGTTACTCCATGTCATAGGGGTCTCAACGCAATAGACGACACATCAAGAGGATGCCTGGTCTGTGAGTTATTAGCCTTTTAGTCCTGGGGCCCCGGTAGGATTCATACACAATCCAACCTGACAGTATCCCATATCAATCCAAAACTCAGTGGAGTATCAATCAAAGGGACGATCTCGCTCTAAATTTTCCAGTTCCACTGCTGTTTCATCAAATAGAGTTCTAGTGCCAAAGTTATCACCAAAAGAAGATAAATGGGTCGTAGTGGGCTCGGGTCCGGTTTGACCTGATCAAACCGACCCGGCCCAACCCGGCCTAGGCCAACCTGGTTCGGGTCAACCTGACCCACCCCGTTATGTATGTCCTGGCCTATAATAGGGCCCAGCCTATAGGGTACCGTGAGGGTGCGAACCGGCCGTGGGTACCGCGGGGGTGTGGACCAGCCGCGAGGGCGGCGGACCGGTCGTAGTTCAGCGGTCCAGTCATGGGTCGACAGACCGGCTGTGGGGAGGCGGTCTGGCCATGGGTCGGAGGACCAACCATGAGCGATTGTCTTGGCTATCCGTAGGGCAGAGCCTCGGCCGTAGGGCTACACCTCAACCACGATGCAGTCCGGAGCCGCGGACGGTGGCGGCGGCCACAGTCGGCACGGTGGCCGCGGGGTGGTGACGATGGCCACAAGGAAGTGCCATTGCACCGTCACCTTTTTCGCAGCCAGTGGTGGTGCCGACCACCGTTCTCGTGCCCCTTTGTGGTTGGTATCCATCCTCCACCTTCACAAAGAACACCACAAGATTTGCGGAAGGGTCGGGCCATGTTGGTTTGGCTGGTACCCTCTGCATTAGGGTGATACCATATGGATCAACAAGAAAGGAGAACGTCAATATTACAACTTCCAGTGATGTTTCATTCCCAAACTACAAAAGAAACAAAGGTACTAATATGGGAAAAGTTTTATCACACAAATAAACCCCCTACCTGATTGTTTGATGACGTCGGCGAAGAGGGAAAAAGGTGAAGTTGACGTCGTTTGTCGGGTTTGCTACACACCTCCAATCCCGAGCTTATACGTCAGTTCATCATAGTCGAAGACTTTCCCCCTTGAAGGGTGTCCCATGGAAGAATTCTAAGTATGTATTCTTCATCGGTGGGGCGTTATTCATCAGGGGAGAGCATAATCCTCCAAGTGTTGGGCGTCGTAGCACATTACCAGCGCTTCGTCGTTTGGTGAAGCCGTCCCAAATCCTCCTCCCAAGCTCCATATATATAAGAGTGGGGGAGGTATGTAACAATCTTGGAATTTATGAAGGTTCATTTATTTGGAACCTTACAAAATTCCAATGACACCGTTACTTAAAATTTAAAAAAATACATGCCAATTAATTTATGTTGGCACAATTTAATGTGGTGCGTTTGCATAATTTAATGTGGAGGAATCTCAAGAGGCTCCTCCACATAAATGCAGGAGTTGAGAAGTTTCTCCCCCATTAAGAGATTTGGGTGGTCCCCACCACCATAACCTATCTTTGGAGGTTAAGGTTTGGTGGTACCCACTACCAACTTCCACATGGAGTTGTTACAACAAATAAAATAAAATGAATTGTGCTTTATTTTATTTTATTATTTCCAAAAAAAAGACAAAACCTAACTTTCATTCTCGACCAACTGCCGTCGAGGTGAAAGTCTCCTTAAGTGAATACCGGTGCTGTGAGTTCAACGATTCCCTCAGATTTCAATTTTGAGCACCGGTTCAAAAATTAGAAAAACCCACATGCACTTTTACTGAACGTACCTGAACAAAAGTTCATAAATTCATTCCAGGCACTCCGAGCCTCAGAATTATGCACCATCAATTTTCACGGACTCATAAAATTCCCATATATTTTAAAAAAAATTACATGGAAATCCTGGGTCTTTACAATTTAGTAAGGGGTCTATGGTTAAATCAATAATTTCCATAATTACTGAATTTATGGAATCTAGGTGAACACCCTTCTATCAATGAAATTGAAAACAAGATATTTATAAAGTAAAGGAATTGGAAGAAAAGTCATGTTCATTCATAGTGGATATTTAGGTAAGAAAAATGTAGTGATAGAACACATCTTTGATAGAGAATAATCCAACCTATTCCATCTAGAAAAATAATTTTAATAGTAACATTTAAATAATATCATTTAAAATGAATCATTTATTTTAATGTTTAATGAATTAGATGAGAAATAATTTTCAGGATTTTTAGAAAAATCATATTGAAAATAAAAAATATACTTATTATTTTATAAAAATTTCTAATGAAATATTTTATATAACTTAGGAAAAAAATAATTCTTCAAGAAACCATGAAAATTTACAGAGGAACTTTCATATAAAAGAAAAATTCAGTCGAATGATGTTTATAGAAGTTATTTTAGAAAATATTTTTTACATTATCTTAAAAAGATAAAGTTATAGGTCACTATCAAAGGTTATTTTACCAAAAAGTGAATTGAATATACTGAAAACATTTACTTTTGAAAAATAGAAATCAATATTTGATCCATGAGAATAGATAAATCCCATCAAAATAAATGTGGGGTGTAGGATAATTTTTTTTTTATTTTTAATGGATTGGAATCCTTTTTAATATTTAAATTTTTTTTTTTTGAAAACCCACATTGTAAAAATAGTATTAGAATTTCATTTTTAAAATGGGTAAAAAAATTATGAGAATCATTGAAAATAATTCATATTATTTTTATGAAATGAGGGGATAAAACTGAGAAGAGGTAAAATATTGACATGGAAGAAAAGATTAATTTGTAATAATGAGAGTTACACTTACCAAAGACACACTTTTATTTAATTTTTTTTATCCAAGATATAGATATGAACATGAAAACATCTTATAAGAGGGTACAAATGGTAGTGTTTCAATAATTAATTTTCATGAATGAGTCTGACATGAAGTGGATGAAGTGTCCCCATTTATATGTGAATAACATGTGACTTTTGTGAATACCATTTACATTTAAATGATATCATTACATTATTCAAGGTTAAATGAATCCAAAAGATAGAAATTATAGAGTTCAGGGTGTCCTTGGTTTGATAATATTTTAAATAAAAATTCCCACACATGTTTCAAATATTTTTTGTTATTTTGTTTTAGTTTTTTCACATGTTTTCATTTTAGTTTTTACCTTGTTAACAAGTTTTTAACAAAGTAATTTATGTTTCACTAAAAATTTAAAGTAGCCTATCATATAAAATTTTGGTGTGGTTAAAAAATTTACTCTTAATTTAATCTAATTAAAATTTTAAATAATAAATAATTAAATTTTAACTTAAAAAGTTTTGTATATAGAAAAATGGTTTTTTTGGAAGGAAATGATGTTTTATACATTATGTGTCATAAATATTTTTTAGAATTGCTTAATAATTAAAATTTTTTTAATATAATTTTATATGTGTTTAAAAATAATATTATATTCATAAATTAAAATATATTAATATAATTTATTAGATAAAAATTAAACCGTATTAGTAAAAAATTATTTATAAATATAGTTTTACCACTATCATGGACGTTAGATTTAATATTAGTAATCATACTTTTATGCTAAAAAAGGAAATTTTTCTTCTTAAATAATATGATCATATTGATGTAAAATATGAAATAAATTTTTATATATTTTATTTCAACTTGCGATGATTTTTTTTTAATATAAGTGAATAAAAATAGTTTTAAGAAAACATGGCCCAAGGGGACCAACATAACACATAACAATGATAAGGACCTAATTAAGGTCTAGTGTGGAATCCAAATGAACGTTAGTGATGATAAAATGGATAGTGTTATGGGAGAAACAAATAGGTTACATGATGCCTTAGTGGTGGTTTAAGATTCATGCCCTGAAAATTCCACTGATTGGGTTGATCCCAGTATGAGTGAGTCCACAGACCAACATAAGGTGGAACTCAAGGAGTTTCCAACTAATTTCCTGACCTGGGACCTTATAATACACTCTAAGGAATATATGTTAGAATATTTCCTCTTTATTAATGCCTCACATGAGGATGTTGATAGGATGGTTGAGAGACTTCTACTTATCGAAACCAATAAAGAGAATACAGATTGGATCAACAAGAAATAACATAATCTAGTAAGTGGTTTTAATGATGGAAAATAAAAAATGGTGGAGTACATCCAAATATGGGACAATATGACTTAATTCTTCAAAGATATTATCAAGGATGATTTGGTTTAATATGTATGTAGTCTCCATTAGAAATTATTTAGGGAGAATGTGTCGAATAGTTAGAAATTAGAATTTAATGGATCAACCATCTCATATGGTACTTGATCCTTATATCCTATATTTTCTGGGTTCTCACATTTCCTTAAAAGTATTTGCAAAATAAAAAAGTAATTTTCATTCGAATAAAAACTATTTTTAGAGTAAAATATTACTTATATTTCCACAACATTACATATGTGTTTAATGAATTCAACATTGTATTTATTAAATGATTTTTTTTACTTCAAAAATAAATATTTTTATATTTAAAAGTTTTAAAAAACTTTCTCGTCCTTTTTATGTTATGATAATTTCATAAAATAAATAGTTTTTTCAATATTGGTATTTTTTAACTATTCGCCTAAAAGTCATCTATTTAAATAAATACCCAAAATAATACTAAAATAATTTTTACATTTTAAATAAAAATAAGAAATTATTTTTATATAATTTATATTCAAAAAATTATATTTATTTTTTTAGAAAATAAATATAAATAAAAATTACTTTTATAAAACAATTAACTTTCTTATTTTATCTCTTAAAAAGTCAAAATGAAAAATATGTAAAATACATGTGATAAAAAATTATTAAATTAATAAATTACCAAATATATATTACTAATTTCTATTTGCATTTCCATTTATTATCTCAGTATAGAAGGTTAACTTTGGTGGCAGTCAAGGGTGGTGATTTCGCTAGCATAGATCTTGTGAAAATTTTCATGATCTTGAATTTCTCCCACACACGATTTCTCACATACCAAATTTTTTTGAGTTTGACTCGGTCTTGGTCTATATAAATACTTAGATAAGATAACTCCATAAAATTATAAAATAAATTACTTTCCAAAATAATGCTTCCACTAATCAATTCAATTTCATCCCTTTTTTCATAGATCTCATAATATGGCTAATTTTTTTATAATTATATTTTAGCAGCTATTTTATAATGATAAAATATGATTTTAACATATAATAGTTTCTTTTATTTTGGTTTTGTATATAGAGTAATCTATTAATAAAATATTAACTTAAATAAAATGTACTTTTAATTCTTGGGTCATTTTAGAGACAACACCAAATTTGATAGAAAATGAACCATTAATCATTACACATAATCAAAAAAGGAAATCGCCGATTCTTTTTTACTGAATAGTTTTCAAATATTTTTTTAGTAAACAACTCTTAAAAAAACATGATATTTAATTAATAAATTATTAATTTCAAAGAAAATTCTAAACCTATGACGTGGGATTGATATTTTTCATCCTTGATTTAACATCCATCTAATAGGAGGAAAAATAAGCAATAAATGATATTTATATGGAAATAAATACAATCTGAAAGCTAACCCGATTAAGTATTAGGTATTCCACCCATTTTATTATAAATATATAAGAAGCACTATCTATGTACATTTCCCATTCTTGGGATGTTTCTTAAATGGAGAATATTTCTTCATTAGGGAGCCTCATTTTTAGTAATTAATCCTCTAGGGTATAGTTTTGTTCCAAAAATATGATTAGCACTTGTCCCTTGATTACTTAATGCGATATGAACCAAATATGAATCAATTTTTAGATGGAAACCTATCTCGGTGTTCTCCCTATAAATATAAGGCAACTGAGAATATATTTAAGTAGTTTCATATGAGAAAATATGTGGAATTTAAAATCATATAGGTAATTTTGATGTTTTTTCATCTTAAAGATTTGTGCAAGGAAATTATTATTGATTTTGATGTATCAGTTCTCAAAAATCAACATTAATCTATCTAGGTAATAAATACTATTATCATTTCATGATTCATTATTTTTTGGAAAGGAATGCACCATGTGACTACTCTATAGTTACCATATAAAGGATAATATGTTTCCCTTCCATAGGTGGAATTGACACTAGAGGATGAATAAGATACTTATTAATGTTATTAAAGTCCCATTAAATGTAATTATTTAACTTCAATGTCACCAAATTTTTATCATTCTGTGAATGGTATTTATTTAATGATAATATTTTAAAGAAAATACTAATTTAGGATAGATTTTCCTTGATTCCTCCCAATTATAAGATGTTTTTTATGAGGTGGAACATCAAGTATCACTATAATTTTCTTAGTGTAAACCAAAATTCTGTGAAAGATACCATGAAATTGAGAAATTTCCCAAATGTAACTTTGAAGGTTCATTTCAATGGGTTCATTTTTAAGCTATGTTTATGAAAATTGTTAAAAAATAAAGTATGATTGGAAATGTGATGTCATCAATTATAGTATTTGGCTACCAAATTATCAACATAACACTCTATTGTTTTCCTTAGAACTGACTTAATGATATTGTCCATATAATTTTGGTGAGTAGAGATAATATTTATCAAGCCATATGTTACATTTAGAAATATTCCCCTTGGGATAGCCTAGAGGAAATGGATTCTCCATCCTTACATTCCATTCTGATATGATTGTAACCAGAATACATGAATATGTGTGATAGGACTTGAAAATTATTAATATCAAAGATTAAAAATTATTTTTTCTGGACTGATAATTCATCCTTTGGATCATGAGAGTTAATGTCCCTTAAGTCAATGTGGACTCTAATTTGATCATTATTTATTATGAAGGGGACAATGTTGTTAACCCATTTTGGGTTTTGAATATCATGGGTAATATTTTCCTTCATGATATTGTAAAAACCATTTTCCATGTTAGTGGAATGGGTAAGATACATCCATTTTCTACATATTTATAGACTCGATGGGTTTCTAGGAAAAAAAGTGATGAGTGTCCATTTTGGGATCTAAGAAGGGAATGTCCATTTATTTCCACATGAACACATCTAGATGTAGTTTGGGGATAAATATGTATTATTATTTTTCTTTAGGGGGTGCAGTTACACTGATTAATGTTGTTTTTGAGTCTTCTTTAGTACCCAATTTTTTATATTAGGTTTTATTGATGGTTACTGAGAACGGGATTTAAATTTTTATTCAAAAAAATAATGAAGAACATGAGTGAAGTGGTATGATAGTGATAGAGGCCAATATCATCACCCCTACCAATTAGATTACAATTGATTGGAAAGGATCCAAAAGAAAAAAAATAAAATAGTACTGTCATTTGTATCTCTTTTTCTTTCAAGAGAACCACCTACATAATTACTTTATCTCCATGTTTTCCCACCCCATTAGCTTACTCGATGAACAATCTACGTTTTTTGATAAGATGAATCAAGTACCACAGTGGATTGGTCCTATCATAAAGAAACTAAACAATAATTTTATAATCAAATTCAACCTATATGATGATAATGTTGTGGAGACTTCATATAGTCAATCCACTCATAATATCCTTAATGTATGAACCAATGGAGTTTCCAAGACCATAAAAAACACTGAAAGAAATGATAATAGATCCTATGTTATCACACACGAGTCCCCCTCCTCTCATTAACCCATCCATACATGATCTATCCACATTAATATTGAATCTAGTATTTGGAGGTGTCTAGAAAACCCATCGTCCTTATCTATTACCCTATTTACCTTATTTATTTAGAACATCACTTGTAATAAAATGAAAAAGTGACGTCAAAGATGCTCTTCTATGAATAAGATCCCCTAACACAACCACCCGAAGTTTTTCTTGGACCTACATGAATAAATAAGATTTTATTTTTCCTTCAAATTCCTTATTTTCAGTTTCTGAAATAACCCAACAGTCGACTATAAAGTTGAAAATACTAGCATTAATCTCCTCAATGCTCTGTCTAATGCCATCAAAACCATGTTTTAAGGAATTTCAAGATCATCTCTCCCAAGTTAAATTGAACTATGAAATTTCCAGGAAAACCCCTGATAAACTTTTCCCTATCTCCTTTGAAGAAAAGGTTCTTGGTGGATTAAGATTGAGGATCTACACAACACCAACGCTGAGATGCAAATTGGACGCCTTTCTTGAGTGTATTATTTTTATGGTTCCTATCCAAAAAGTTTATGAGCCTTGTTTGTGTGAGAAAATATTATTCATGACTAGATTAAAGTGGATATAATAAGAAGAAATATTTATTTACATGGACTTAATTTGGATTCCCTAAAACATTTGTGATGGGTGTTCAGTGTAAGTATTAACCTGACCAGTACAGGTGATGAATCAGATCAGTGGGACTATGTCATTATGTAAACTTGCGTAGTAAATCAAAAGATCTAGAGTCATTTCCTTTATTATGTTGATGTGAAAGAAAATTCTCTTCCTATTTCTATCCATATATTTATTTGAGGATCTTACATAGAATTAGAGGTAGCAACCTTTTTGAAATTATATACCAATGGAAATCTCATCTACCTCTTTTAGTACCCTACATAAATGTACTAGGAATTACAAGAATAAAAAGTGAATCTCTAACTATAAATTACCCCGATCTTCCCATAAATAAGGTATTTGAATCATTAATTATATAAAAGGGTCACTGTTACATGAATATATAACCGTTCCCTTGATAATATGACATTTAAATTTTCGTCTTGGTGGACCACCATGCATTCTGAAAAAAAAAACCACATCTCTAAATTTAATTTTCAACTTGAGTCTCTTGAGTGGAGCTTTTCTCAATATTTTCATATCCTTGGGCTATAAGGTTAGAAATAGGGATGCTAGATTCACAATATCCAAATTATAGGAGTCTCTAGATTAAGTTGAGAGTGATTCTAGAGCTTATTTCAACTAAGGATTGATGAATATCGATATTATCAAGCTTTATAGAGGAATATAACAGACTAATATATCCTTTTATGGATTTTTTATTCTTTTTCAGTGAATTAAATTAACTTATGAGAGTTAGTGAATGAAGTCTTAACATGAAAATCTTAGCTACAACCACCTCTTTCTAGAAGTCTTCAGGGCTTCGAAGTGCCTCAATAAGGGTTTCCCAGAGTTCATATAAGTGGAGAAGGATATACAAGATTAAAATATCTAGAAGGGATGGATGATATGTGTTTATACACATCATCATTTTGCTACAAATAAATTTTCTTACAACCACATGACTATTACATGTATTTTGGATTTGGGTTTAGAGATCACTATGAAGGTGAATGATTTCCTCAAGTGGAATTAGGGGGAATATTTGAGCCATTACTACCAGGATATGATGGACTTACCATATCGTGAGGATGATTGACTGATTATATATATACTAACTTGTTTAATAATATAATCAAACCAAAATGAGTCTCGGAAGTGTAAATATTAAATTTATGTTCCTAAGGAGATTATTGAATCACATGTCTTCATGTCTCAATAAATTATAAGATATTGGTGGAAATGAAACCTAAATATCTAGTTCTACCATGAATTCACTTATATTCACCTCTATGACCTCCTCCATGATTTCTGGATGGAAATTATGATTCATAGATATATATTTTATCATCAAAGGTAACTATCAAATATATTATGTTCACATAAATTTATTTCATGTCCTCATCGGATGAAAATTAATTTTAATGGGGGTAGTGATCATCCTCACAATAATGGAATATGAAAGTCTAGAAGGTTCTAAATATGTTTTGGTTTCCATAAGGTATCTTTTTCCTATGATTTTCTCTATAAAAGATGGTTTTGATTGATTTTAGAAGACTATGATGTTGAATATGACACCTCAAGTATTTCAACAGAAAACTGGTCCATAAATGTATGATTCAATTATGATCTTATTATGGTGTGGACATAGTTGGATAATTTTCTAGGAATTTAATCATAAAATTTACAAGTTCTAAAACATGGTACTTCCTAATACTATCCTCCTTATAATGTAATGGAAAAAACATGTGTCACCTAAGACATGGGATGATGAAATTTCACAGGCTGATTTTTTATCATCTTATAGAGCGTGCATTTGACTAAAAATAAATACTCAATTTTATTCCCTTACATCCTATTATAATATAAGTATTTGAATTGATCATTAAGAACAACCTAATTTTTATTTTTTTAGAAAATTTAACCATATTATTTATAATGGTTGAAAAAACACAATGAGACTTATAATCTATAGAAGGAATAGAATTTAATATTTTAATATATTAAATCAAAAAAATTACATTATTTCCTACAATCCTAAGGAGGTTTTTTATGTAATTATTTCCTTTAAGGAGGTATTAAATGATAATCGGTAGGGTTAGGAGATATATCTGACACTAAGAATTTCTTGATAGTGACAATGGCCATTTCGACCATTCCAAATTTATCCCCCTATTAGGAATACATCAATTTAGAAGTGGTTGTACAACACTAGAAATAATATTATAATCGATGTACCCCTGTAGATAATTATCAAAATATTCTAAGATAATTCAACTAAATTAATTACTTTTGTGGCTCATCTCTAAGACTCCATGAACATATTTCTAAAAAACTTCTCTTATGGGAGATATATTTTCAGGTAATAGGAAAATATTTTCAATATAGTGATAAAGTATCAATCCATATCTTATTGAAAATTCTTGTAGTTTGAAGGGTAAATCATTATCCTCCTCTTTAGTGTTAAATATAAATGACAATTAAACTCTCACTATATGTTATAATTAAAAAAATGGATCCAGATTTTATATTTCCATCCCAAACCAAAGTGGGAACTTATAGAGTATGGAAAAACCATTCAATATTCATGTGTTCCTACTACTATGTAATATCGACATAGATTCTCATCGAGACATGAAATGAATAATATTTCATTCTAAATCTCCCTTTCCAATAATTATTAATAATGCGGTATTCTGAAATTTATGTATAGGATTATTTGTATCAACCCATTAAAGATGGATTAATTTATATTTTTATTGATTCTATTAGCCCTATATAATTTTCATTCGAGATTTAATAGATTCAATGGATTCAAGAACCTCTTATTGTATGACTACTAGAGATGATGTTTTAGTTGGAATGGTTGTGGGGCCTAATATGGTACACTTTTTTATACATTGAATGATAACTATCTTCAGTCATCCTGAGGTAAATATCATGAAATTATGGTGATTATTTTCCCTGTAGATGAATCTCTCGACAATATCCCAGTATATGGGTCATGAATAATGACTATATTTTTTGTAGGTAGGTCAGATATCCTAAATATTCCCTTACTAGATGTATAATATAATATTTTTGAAAAGGATTCAATAGAGGATTCATGGGAGACTCAACCTGAGTGTTTTATTCAATAATTTTGTTTCCATCATTAATTCATTATCACGAAAAAGTGGTTTAATTTCATAAATTAGTGGGAAAGATATGGACATATCAATAAACTTCCCTTTATCCTTAGCTAGATATTAATGATTGGGTGAAAAAAGAAAGTTTATAGAAGCTATAAATTTCCAATCCTACCTCTAGTATTGATTTTGAGTACCCTCTTCTCACATATAAATGAAAATATTGTTATGAATAGATTCATCCTCATTATGTTATTCTATGTTAGTATCATGATCTAAATTTTGTTTGAGGTTGAAATCAACAAAATTTGATAAATTGAATCAATTACACAAAGTTAAATTATCATTTTTTAGATATATAATAATAATAATTTTTTGAGTATCCTTCAAGGGATATATTATATTTTATCATCATATCATACCATACTAGAAGTTTTCTTAGTCTTACATACTTATAAATGTTTTAATTACCTCACTTGGTGATCATGTTAATAGGGATAAAAAATAATATGTAAATAGTTATCTTGAGAAAATACCACATAATTTTTATAGAACACGATCATGGTGAGAAGGATGAATCACTAAATATTTGTAGGGAAAACCAAAAAGGTACTTCTTCTAGAGTTTCTCTTAGTTTGGAAAATACTAATTCCTCAAAGGAGGGGGAGTTTAAAATTCCACCAACCCTAGGAGTTGGGGTGTATATTATTTATCCATGGCCAAAACCACACCTCATTTTAGGATTAGTGATTATAGAGGTGGATGTCTGGGTAAGAATACCCTGATCCTATGTTCTGGTTCTACCCATATACCACTATTAGACATTTTTCTATATACTGAATTTATCTTAGTGATATCACCAAAGGATGAGTTATTTTTGATGTTAACTATAAATTATATGAATGAGAGGTTTCATTAATTAAATTTGGTTAAAATATTATAGAATTTAATTTCCACATATTGTACAGTTAGTTCACATTTTTGATGGCATGATGCAAGATTATATCAATATCCCATTCTCATCTAGTTTTACATTTATTTGACTTAAGTATAGTGGGATCTCAATGGAATGTTATACTAGAATATATGGACCTAGGACCTAAGATATAACATGAAGCAATGGTGTTTGAAGTTTCTTTTCTTTGATAACATTGATGTCCTATATGTCGATTTTAGTTAATATCCATATATTTACCCCAAAATATGATGTGTATATTATATGAAACATTTCTATTATTCTTTCAAAGTGTTTTAAAACCATTAAGTTTGGATTACTGGAGGCACCCACTCAAAATTCTCAATTTGGGATTCAAAATGATAAAATGTGTGGCCATGTCAATGTGATGGAACTTCTCAGCCAATGCATTGAGGTGATCAATCCATACTTTATAGGAAATGCATACAGATCTGAGATAGTGGAAATTTAACTATAATTTTCAATGAAGACGAGGTATACATTCTAGTTTTTATGTTGCAATAACATTATATCGAGATATGTTGAAGGGATAAATCCTGATTGATATTATATATCTAGTTAGTTACTTCTATATGATATCTGGATTTTCATTATCTTTAGTGAGTTATTCCTAGACCATTTTGTTTATAAAGGCCTTTTCCTCACCATTTCTTTAATATAATCTAGATAATTCTAAATATATTTAATCAGATCCTCTATAATCTGATTTGATGGATAAATTAATAATGGCTAGTGCCTTAGTTTTACCATTTGTTTTGGAAAAAACACTACTAGATGGTGATGAAGTTCTTCATGTGGCTAATATTTATTTTTAAAATACATCTTGATATGTTTTTAAAATTAAAATCACTAGAAAATGGGACTGAAATTTGTTGAATTAAGACATGCCATATAGTTGAGGGACTTTACAATGAGTTCTATGGGGTGAACCAATATAGTTATAAGATATTTCACTATATATTCTACTTAAAAAACAATATATTCAATAACATTATTCATACTCAATAAAAAATTAAAATTTATTTTTTTGATATATTTTTAATATTAAATATAACTTCAAAAATTTAGCCAAAAAATTATCTTGTATAAACTGAAGTAATCATATCGATAAATAAATAAATTAAGTAGGAAGAATTTTTTTTGAAGTGGAATTATTTCATACATATACCATTTTATTTATCTTAAAAGAGAGGTATATTTTCTAGGGGTTTCACTAGACAAAGAACCAACTGAATCAAAGCATTACAACTTGAGAGAAATTATTTCTTGGAAAATAATTAGCTTACAGAACTTGTGGTGAAATCCATACTAGAAAAATCACTGACTGAAACTACCCCTACTGAGTATCATACACTTAGATCTCATTAGGATAATATAAGGGGCTTGGTAAGCAGAGAATAGTTTGATATCAACAAGTAATTATTATCTATAGAATTAAATAGGTATATCATTAAAAATCCATTTTAAGATTAATAATTTTTTTTTCAATGTATTTTTTTTCATTATAAAAATTAAATAATACACATTTTAGATATTTCTATACATAAAAATTATTTATCATTAATACAATAGAAATTCCCAGAAAATAAATAAGAATACATTAACATTATTCTTTAAAATAAATTTTTAAAAAATTAATGTTTTCCAACATCCTACATTAAATTGTAAATAGTTTCTATGACTTTTAAATATGAAATTAATAAAAAAAATCTTTTTTAAATCATCATATAAAAAATTAATTTTATGGAATTTTTGATTTGTTTCACAAAATATTTATTTTTAGTTGAAAAATATGGTTTGTCAAAAAATTATAATACTTAAGATCAGACCATTATATATGAAAATCATATAGGTTAAAAATATATTTTATGTAATAAAATATTTATTTAAAGAATAATGTTATGATTTTTAAAATATGTTAGAAATATATAAATCCATTTTTTGAAATTTTTAGGACTAATTTAAAATTTTAATTTAATATAATCTATTTATGGTATTATATATGAATCATGAGTTTTCAATGTGAGATTAGGATTTAACATGCATTGAAATCATTACACCTTTTATTTAATTTATAATAAATCAATTCATGTCATTATAAACAATTACATTGATAATTTAATGTGATATATAATTTTAAAACTGAAAAACTTCATTTTTCTAATAACTATTTTTACGAAATTATGTGTGGTTTTTTGAAATTATATTTCCACAAATTTAGAAATTTTTATTGATAAAATCTATTTTGTAAATTTAAATCAAATGTTTCAAGTTTGGTAAAAGGGTAGATATTAATTTTTTTCATTAAAATTAATTAATAAGGTTTAAATTTTATTACCATGGTAAAAGTAAATTAGTTTAGTAGTACGAAAGGTAAAATAAAAATCCCTAAAACACAAATATTATATCCAAACTGAGTTTTTGAGGGGAGTTATGACAAAAAATTACTTTACACTCCATTTTTTACCATTTTTTTCATTGAACATTGACTAGTTACTTTTCATTACTGAAAATGTAAGGGTTACTTCCATAACTACCCTTTATATTAACTTATTAAAATATAACACTTCCACAAATTCAAGAAAAACCTAACCTTATAATTTATTATTGGAAGTGAAAAAATTTTATCCTACTAGAACCATATCATACTTAAAAAATATATAGGTCACTATAAGTAAGCATATAATTTTCTTTTCAAAGGATAATTCCTAGAGAAAATTCAAGTACCAAATGTGAGTATCCACTTCTTATTAATGTTTCATTCTAAATTTATACTATCCTAAATTTATCTAAACATATTAATTTAATGATATCATTATCATTAGGATATTAAATTTTAATTATACTAATTTTAAATAATTATTTTTTCTTTTCCAACCACCAAGAAACAAAAATAAAATTGATTAGGCATACGGGAAGATTACCTCCTCCACAAAGCGATGTTGTTGGTTTTTCATCACCACCTATGAAATGATATCATTAATCATGCATACTGTAGACTACAACATCCGTGAACAACAAATTTAACTTTTCATCACCACCCATAATGGATGGTTCTATGAATTTATATATCGAGGATATATGATAATAAATAAAATTTTATACTATTTAATATTTCCTATTATTATTGACTAAATGCATTCCCTTACTCATGAAAAATATTATAAGATGTCACCATTTGGTTCTATTTTACCATCTTTGTCAATGATTTTATTAAAATTATATCAGGAATGATTATGGATTTTAATATAATGGAAAATGTTTTAGTGATTCTATATTGATTTTTTTAATATTTAAAATATTTATTTATATATCAACTTTTTATTGATAAACTAATCAAAAACTAGTTCATCATGATCCCATTTTATCAATCCTTATTCATGACATTCAGCTAATAAAAATGAGACAAATGAAAAAATTAAAAAATGATTCTTATCTATTAAATTTTTTAGTAAATTAAATCTTTAAAAAATTAATGAGAATCAAAAATATATTCATGATGTTTTTCTGAAACAAACAATTGAATGTTCTAAAACATGATATTGTAAATAAACTATAATTGATTAATATAATAATAATAAATGTTTTTTAAATAATTATTTATAGGTTAGTATGTTTATATTTATGTTATCAGAAGATTTATTAAGATATTTATGTTTATTATACAAGAGGATAAATAAATTTCTTGAAAATGAAAATTCAAGGTAAGGTACATAGTAACTCTAACTTATTCTTTTGAGTTCTATGTTTTCATCTTGATTTTATTTCCCCATTGTTCACAATATTGTTTTTCATTTTAACTGATTTTTTCTCGTTATTTATGAGGAAAAAGAATTTTTAATCTAAATACATTTCTTGGACAGGGTTTCATTACAAATTTATTTTAAAAAAGATATATTTTTAAAAATATACCTGAAACTATGAATTTTATAATGATGAATAAAAAATGTTTTCAATAAAACACTTTGTATGATTTGGTATTCATAATATTATCATAATCTACCTCTAATAGATTTAGGTATCATGTTTCACCCTATATTTTATTTTATTATGTAATTATTTTGGATGAAAAATTTGATGGTATGGAATGATTTTATTAATGTTAATATTTAGATGATTTATGTAACCAATTTTATTTCCATAATTTCTTTATGAAATGTGAATAATTTCAATTTATATTTTTAAGAAACCCATTCTTTTTTCCTTAGTTTTTTATGATATTATGATGATTTATTTTAATTGGAAAACATATGTATATATGACGATGGGTGGGGTCTTATATCTCCCTCTAATGCATTTTTTTAAGTTTATATCACATGATATTGTCATGCATGGGAATAATGTGCTTGTTCGCATAAAAATAGGAATGATTAGTTTCATGACATTTTATGAAATGGAGAAAATCATTTTGTTCACATCAGGAAAGAAATAATGGGTTTTCTCACAATGGTTTTCCTATACGTATAGTTTTTTTGCATTTACAAATTATTTTTCAAGTTATTTTAAATTTTCAAGATTCATTTAAATTAAATGAAATAGATAGTTTAAATGATTAAAAATGGTTTTAAAATTATTCCCCACATGTATATAATGGTCATATGTTTTATGTCTATTTATATATATTTATTCTATGTCATAAATATAATTCTTCCTTAAAAAAATTATGTTCTTATGTTTATCTATCATGTTTTATTTTTATCATATATGGCCTTATGATAATTTATTAATGTATTTATTTCTACCTCACTTTCGCATTCATGATATGACATGTTTTTCCTTTATTAATAATTCGACATCACCCCAATGTTATGTTTTGACTACCCAGGTGATGATAATGACTATATCATGTAATATACCTAGAAAAGTGTCTAGAGGAGCATGTTTATGAAGAAATGATTGCAAGTATTGTAATTTTTTTATTTAGAAAATATTTAATACATTAAAACATTAGGTCCTAAGGCTATGCGACTATTTATAATATGTACCACCTAAATAGTGAGAATAATGTTTTATTTATTTCATGTTAAGTCTGGGTCACTTTAGTTGGTATTAGAGAATGGTTTAGTTATTTTTTGAGATTAGTTTATAAAAAATTAAAGAAAAACCTTGGGATAAGTCTAAGGGATAAGTCTATGTATAGGATAACATCCTTATATTTTGGTAAAGTATACTTTTTATGGTTTTCTATGAAAATAAATCTCTATTGGGATACTACATGTGAATGCAGAATCTTCCATAAATGTCCCTAAGGGTAATAGTCCTCAAAAGGTTGTGTTTTGAACCATTTTTATTAACAGGTATGCGGGAATACCCCATTGTTTTTATTGAAACTACAAAAATACTATTATTATTCTGAGAAGAAGAACCCATTAAATGACTCTTAGCCCCATGGGTATGAAACCCCATGAAAAAAACTAACCTAAAATACCTAACACATGGTATTACATGTACCATGATCATATAATATGATCTGGAACCTAGATATTTTCCCACTATAGACCTGATATCAAGGTCTAGTAGTCATTCTCCCACCAGAGCCACATCCGTATTGAACTTCCCTCATCGAGGCCCTTCTCCTCGCAATCCATCGATGCTATCACCTACCTACATCACCGCACCCACCGTGTAACTTATCCCAAAAATCAATGACTATATAACCTATGACCAAAACCATTATCATTGTAAGACACCAAAACCATCACCAACAATCTCCATTTCTAGACACTAATTCTGATACTTATTTCTGAATCAACCTCTGTGGACTTCTCACTCCAAGGACTAAGTCCATCGTCACCTAAAAATGATAATGTTGAAGCCTTATCCCCACTATATCCAACCCATGAACCCCTATTCCGATCACCAATAAATCCAAAAATATGAGGTAATTAGGGTTTTAACCCTTAATCAGATACATGATTATGAAACAAATTACCACTAAGTTTCTTCCCCAATTGCATTGTGTTGTAAACATCACCTGGTGCATGAAAATGAGTGCTAACTGCATACATGATTTGATACTCCTTAGGGATATTCATTGGTTAATCACATACCCTTTAAAAACTTTTATGAATGATTGATTTCCTATTTACATTGAAGGAATGTGTTGAGAATTATAGGATAAACTGACTTAAAGTAACAACTACTACAAACACGACCTTTATCAGCGCTAAAAATGGCATTTATCAGCACTAGAAAAGCGCTGATAAAGCCAGCGTAGATAAGGGGGGGGGGGGGTCCCCTTTATCAGCACTCCGAAAAGCACTGATATTGGACCCCTTTATCAGCGCTAAAAAAAAGCACTGATAAAAGGGGTCGTTTATCAGTACTAAAAAAAGCGCTGATAAAAGTACCCCTTCATTAGGGATTTTTTAGTGCTGATAAATGGGTCCTATATCAGAGCTTCCTTTATCAGCGCTTTCATTTTAGCGCTGATAAAAGTTAAAAAAATTTAAAAAAAATTTAAAAATACTGCCATTCGGGGGGGGGGGGCTTTTATAGCGCTTGAACCCCCCCTTTTACAGCACTTTTTGGCTCCTATACAGCACCCCACACACCCCCCTCCACCCTTTAACAACGCTTTCTCCAATATTTCCCATGCGCACGCACCCGTGGCTCCACCAGGATTTGAACTCGAGACCTCCCCGCTGCGCGCCTATGCCCTTACCACTACTCTATTTTGATTTGCTTTCCAATTCATGGAATCTCTATATATATAAATTTATATATTTAGTTATATTTATTCGTATAGTAATATATATTCATATTAATATATATATATAGTTATATTATAATATATATAGTAATATTAATATATATATATAGTGGTATTAATATATATCTATATCTATATATATATATTTAGTTATATTTATTTGTATATTAATATATATTTATATTAATATATACATATAGTTATATTAACATATATATAGTTATATGAATATATATTTATATAGTTATATGAATATATATTTATATATTTATATTAATATATATATAGTGATATTAATATATATATTTATGGTGATATTAGTATATATATTTATAGTAATACTAATATATATAAATGTAGTTATATTAATATATATATAGTTAGATTAATATATATATAGTTAGATTAATATATATATAGTTAGATTAGTATATATATATAGTTAGATTAATATATATATATATATAGTTAGATTTATATATAGGTATATAAATATTCATTGTATTTTAAATAAAATGGATGTTAGTTATTATTTAGATAAAGCTAATATATTTTATTACTTATATTTATAATTAAATTTTTAGGTGTGAATATTTAAAAAATATGAATATATTGTTATATATTTGATTATAAATAGCAGTTCATTATAAAAAATTATGAAATTTCAAATAAATAATATCAATATGAATGTAATACCTTGGAATAAATTCATACCCCACCAAAAAGGGTGATGAAAAGTAAAAAGGGACAGAATACAATCCCAAAAGTAAAGGTACAAGTATAACTAAAATACAATACAACCGAAGATAGAGAAAAAGGTAGCTATAGGGTCGTCCTCTGAGGTTCCTACCTGAATGGTAGGTACAGATCACCTCCTCAGCACTCCACGCCCATCCATCTCCTCCGCGTACCGACATGCCGTATAGTCCACCTCCGGGTACCGTCCAGTCCTAGTACTCTCAGACTCAGTCAACGCTTTTTGACATCTGCAACCAACACAATATGGTTCATGCATAGCCCATGAAGGGGTGAGTATAATGATACTCAGTAGGGACCCCGAGACCCTCAAGGTCTCACAATAACACACCAAGGATAAAGCACAAAGTATGAAATCAACAGATAAACATACTTAGGTATATGCCCATACATATACCTAAGTAATTAAGTAATCCATCTCAATCATGAGGAAAAACATAGAGGTACTAACATAGATCACACCAGGATTTGTTCTAGGTGTATCAGCAAGTAACATTTTGAACCCTCGACTGCTGGAGAACTCCTCCTCTATCGAGTACAGTGGGACTACCACATCACACAGAGGCACTTCCCACTGACCTTGGACTGCTGAGGTACTGCTCTTGTCAAGTACTGTGGGTTTGCCATGTCACGCAGTGGCGCTCTCCACCATGGGTCTCCCGCGTCATACCGAGGTGCTCCCCCTCATGGTCTGTTAAGGTACTCCTCATGTCGAGTACCATGGGTATGCTGCGTCACATAAAGGTGCTCCTCACCATGGTTCTACCGCATCATCGAGGCGCTCCCCACTAGGACAGTCAAGTCACTCTGAGTCAAAATGGTCAACAATCGTCAAGTCTCAGCTAGCTACTAGGTTCCCACACAAATGCTCACTCGTCTTTGGAAGGATCCGCTCCACAAGTTACTGGTCGATTCTTCAACTAACAAGATTTCATACGAAGAAGTATCCCAATGTTCCTCCATTTCATAGGGGTCTCAACGCAATAGACAACACATCAATAGGAAGCCTGGTCTATGAGTTATTAGACTTTTAGTCCCGGGGCCCCGGTAGGATTCATACTCAATCCAACCTGACTGTATCCCATCTCAATCCAAAACTTAGTGGAGTATCAATCAAAGGGACTATCTCGCTCCAAAGTTTCCAGTTCCACTGATGTTTCATCAAATAGAGGTCTAGTGCCAAAGTTATCACCAAAAGAAGATAAATGGGTCGTAGTGGGCCCGGGTCGGGTCTGACCTGGTCAAACCGACCTGGCCCAACCCGGCCTAGGCCAACCTAGTTTGGGTCAACCCAACCCACCCCGTTATGTATGTCCTGGACTATAGTGGGTCCAGCCTATAGGGTACCGTGAGGGTGTGAACCGGCCGTGGGTACCGCGAGGGTGTGGACCAGCCGCGAGGGCGGCAGACCGGTCGCAGTTCAGCGGTCCACCCATGGGTCGGCAGACTGGCTGTGGGGAGGCGGTCCGGCCATGGGTCGGCGGACCGACTACGAGCGGTTGGCTCAGCTATCCGTAGGGCAAAGCCTCAGCCGCAGGGCTGCACCTCGACCGCGATGCGGTCCGGAGCCGCGGACGGTGGCGGCGGCCACAGTCGGCACGGTGGCCGTGGGGCGGCGACGATGGCCACAAGGAAGTGCCATTGCACCGTCACCTTTTTCGCAGACGACGGTGGTGACGACCGCCATTCTCGTGCCCCTTTTTGGTTGGTCACCATCCTCCACCTTCACAAAGAACACCACAAGATTTTCGGAAGGGTCGGGCCATGTTGGTTTGGCTGGTACCCTCTGCATTAGGGTGATAACATATGTCTCAACAAGAAAGGAGAACGTCAATATTACAACTTCTAGCAATGTTTCATTACCAAACTACAAAAGAAACCAAGGTACTGATATGGAAAAAGTTTTATCACACAAATAAACCCCCTACCTGATTGTTTGATGACGTCGGCGAATAGGGAAAAAGGTGAAGTTGTCGTCGTTTTTCGGGTTTTCCACACACCTCCAATCCTGAGCTCATATGTCAGTTTATCATAGTCGAAGACTTTCCTCCTTAAATGGTGTCCCGAGGAAGAATTCTAAGTCGGTATTCTTCATCGGTGGGGTGTTCTTCATAAGTGGAGAGCATAATCCTCCAAGTGTTAGGCGTCGTAGCACTGTACCAGCGCTTCATCGCTTGGTGAAGCCGTCCCAAATCCTCCTCCCAAGATCCATATATATAAGAGTGGGGGAGGTATGTAACAATCATGGAATTTATGAAGGTTCATTTATTAGGAACCTTCCAAAATTCCAATGACACCGTTACTTAAAATTTAAAAAAAGACAAGCCAATTAATTTAGGTTGGCACAATTTAATGTGGTGCGTTTGCATAATTTAATGTGGAGGAATCTCAAGAGGCTCCTCCACATAAATTAGGGAGTTGAGAAGTTTCTCCCCCATTAAGAGGTTTGGGTGGTACCCACCACCACAACCTATCGTTGGAGGTTAAGGTTTGGTGGTACCCACTACCAACTTCCACATGGAGTTGTTACAACAAATAAAATAAAATTAATTGTGCTTTATTTTATTTTATTATTTCCACAAAAAAGACAAAACCTAACTTTCATTCTCATCCAACTGCCGTCAAGTTGAAAGTCTCTTTAAGTGAATACCGGTGCTGTGAGTTCAACGGTGCCCTCAGATTTCAATTTTGAGAACCGGTTCAAAAATTAGAAAAACCCACATGCACTTTTACTGAACGTACCTGAATAGAAGTTCATAAATTCATTCCAGGCACTTCGAGCCTCAGAATTATGCACCATCAATTTTCAGGGACTCATAAAATTCCCATATATTTTAAAAAAAATTACATGGAAATCCTGGGTCTTTACAATTTAGTATGGGGTCTATGGTTAAATCAATAATTTCCATAATTACTAAATTTATGGAATCTAGGTGAACACCCTTCTATCAATGAAATTGAAAACAAGTTATTTATCAAGTAAAGGAATTGGAAGAAAAGCCATGTCTATTCATAGTGGATATTTATGTAAGAAAAATGTAGTGATAGAACACATCTTTGATAGAGAATAATCCAACCTATTGCATCTAGAAAAATAATTTTAATAGTAACATTTAAATAATATCATTTAAAATGAATCATTTATTTTAATGTTTAATTAATTAGATGAGAAATAATTTTCATGATTTTTAGAAAAATCATATTGAAAATAAAAAATATACTTAATATTTTATAAAAATTTCTAATGAAATATTTTATATAACTTAGGAAAAAAATAAATCTTCAAGAAACCATGAAAATTTATAAAGGAATTTTCATATAGAAGAAAAATTCAGTCGAATGATGTTTGTAGAAGTTATTTTAGAAAATATTTTTTACATTATCTTAAAAATATAAAGTTATAGGTCACTATCAAAGGTTATTTTACCAAAAAGTGAATTGAATATACTGAAAACATTTACTTTTGAAAAATAAAAATCAATATTGGATCCCTGAGAATAGATAAATCCCATCAAAATAAATGTGGGGTGTAGGATAAAATTTTTTATTTTTAATGGATTGGAATCCTTTTTAATATTTAGAAAAAAATTTGTTTGAAAACCCACATTGTAAAAATAGTATTATAATTTCATTTTTAAAATGGGTAAACAAAATTATGAGAATCATTGAAAATAATTCATATTAGTTTTCTGAAATGAGGGGATAAAACTGAGAAGAGGTAAAATATTGACATGGAAGAAAAGATTAATTTGTAATAATGAGAGTTACACTTACCAAAGACAAACTTTTATTTAATTTTTTTTATCCAAGATATAGATATGAACATGAAAACATCTTATAAGAGGACACAAATGGTAGTGTTTCAATAATTAATTTTCATGAATGAGTCTGACATGAAGTGGATGAAGTGTCCCCATTTATATGTGAATAACATGTGACTTTTGTGAATATCATTTACATTTAAATGATATCATTATATTATTCAAGGATAAATGAATCCAAAAGATAGAAATTATAGAGTTCAGGGTGTCCTTGGTTTGATAATATTTTAAATAAAAATTCCCACACATGTTTCAAATATTTTTTGTTATTTTATTTTAGTTTTTTCACATGTTTTCAATTTAGTTTTTACCTTGTTAACAAGTTTTTAACAAATTAATTTATATTTCAATAAATATTTAAAGTAACCTAAATATAAAATTTTGGTGTGGTTAAAAAAATTTACTCTTAATTTAATCTAATTAAAATTTTAAATAATAAATAATTAAATTTCAACTTAAAAAGTTTTATATATTGAAAACTGATTTTTTTGAAGGAAAATGTTGTTTTTTACATTATGTGTTATAAATATTATTTAGAATTGCTTAATAATTAAAATTTTATTAATATAATTTTATATGTGTTTAAAAATAATATTATATTCATAAATTAAAATATATTAATATAATTTATTAGATAAAAATTAAACCATATTAGTAAAAAATTATTTAAAACTATAGTTTTACCACTATCACAGACGTTAGATTTAATATTAGTAATCATAATTTTATGCTAAAAAAGGAAATTTTGATTCTTAAATAATATGATCATATTGATGTAAAATATGAAATAAATTTTTATATATTTTATTTCAACTTGTGATGAAATATTTTTTTTCATATAAGTGAATAAAAATAATTTTAAGAAAACGTGGACCAAGGGGACCAACATAACACATAACAATGAGAAGGACCTAATTAAGGTCTAGTGTGGAATCCAAATGAACGTCAGTGATGATAAAATGGATAGTGTTATGGGAGAAAAAAATAGGTTACATGATGCCTTAGTGGTGGTTTAAGATTCATGCCCTGAAAATTCCACTGATTGGGTTGATCCCAATATGAGTGAGTCCACCGACCAACATAAGGTGGAACTCAAGGAGGTTCCAACTAATATCCTGACCTGGGACCTTATAATACACTCTAAGGAATATATGTTAGAATATTTCCTCTTTATTAATTCCTCACCTGAGGATGTTGATAGGATGGTTGAGAGACTTCTTCTTATCGAAACCAATAAAGAGAATACGGATTGGATCGACAAGAAATAACATAATCTAGTAAGTGGTTTTAATGATGGAAAATTAAAAATGGTGGAGTACATTCAAATATGGGACAATATGACTTAATTCTTCAAAGATATTATCAAGGATGATTCGGTTTAATATGTATGTAGTCTCCATTAGAAATTATTTAGGGAGAATGTGTCGAATAGTTAGAAATTAGAATTTAATGGATCAACCATCTCATACGGTACTTGATCCTTATATCCTATATTTTCTGGGTTCTCACATTTCCTTAAAAGTATTTTCAAAATAAAAAAGTAATTTTCATTCGAATAAAAACTATTTTTAGAGTAAAATATTACTTATATTTCCACAACATTACATATGTGTTTAATGAATTGAACATTGTATTTATTAAATGATTTTTTTTACTTTAAAAATAAATATTTTTATATTTAAAAGTTTTTAAAAACTTTTTCGTCCTTTTTATGTTATGATAATTTCATAAAATAAATAGTTTTTTCAATATTGGTATTTTTTAACTATTTGTCTAAAAGTCATCTATTTAAATAAATACCAAAAATAATAATTAAATAATTTTTACATTTTAAATAAAAATAAGAAATTATTTTTATATAATTTAGATTCAAAAAATTATATTTATTTTTTAGAAAACAAATATAAATAAAAAGTATTTTTATAAAACAATTAACTTTCTTATTTTATTTCTTAAAAAGTCAAAATGAAAAATATGTAAAATACATGTGATAAAAAATTATTAAATTAATAAATTACCAAATATATATTCCTAATTTCTATTTTCATTTCCATTTATTATCTCAGTATAGAAGGTTAACTTTGGTGGCAGTCAAGGGTGGTGATTTCGCTAGCATAGATCTTGTGAAAATTTTCATGATCTTGAATTTCTCCCACACACGATTTCTCACATACCAAATATTTTTGAGTTTGACTCGGTCTTGGTCTATATAAATACTTATATAATATAACTCCATAAAATTCTAAAATAAATTACTTTCCAAAATAATTCTTCCACTACTCAATTCAATTACTTCCCTTTTTTCATAGATCTCATAATATGGCTACTTTTTATAATTTTAATTTAGCAGGTATTTTATAATGATAAAATATGATTTTAACATATAATAGTTTCTTTTATTTTTGTTTTGTATATAGAGTAATCTATTAATAAAATATTTACTTAAATAAAATGCACTTTTAATTCTTGGGTCATTTTAGAGACAACACCAACTTTGACAGAAAATGAACCATTAATCATTACACATAACCAAAAAAGGGAATCGCCGATTCTTTTTTACTGAATAGTTTTCAAATATTTTTTTAGTAAACAACTCTTAAAAAACATGATATTTAATTAATAAATTATTAATTTCAAAGAAAATTCTAAACCTATGACGTGGGATTGATATTTTTCATCCTTGATTTAACATCCTTCTAATAGGAAGAAAAATAAGCAATAAATGAGTTTTATATGGAAATAAATACAATCCGAAAGCTAACCCGATTAAGTATTAGGTATTCCACCCATTTTATTATAAATATATAAGAATCACTATCTATGTACATTTCCTATTCTTGGGATGTTTCTTAAATGGAGAATATTTCTTCATTAGGGAGCCCCATTTTTAGTAATTAATCCTCTAGGGTATAGTTTTCTTCCAAAAATATGATTAGCACTTGTCCCTTGATTACTTAATGCGATATGAACCAAATATGAGTCAATTTTTAGATGTAAACCTATCTCGGTGTTCTCCCTATAAATATAAGGCAATCGAGAATATATTTAAGTAGATTCATATGAGAAAATATGTGGAATTTAAAATCATATAGGTAATTTTGATGTTTTTTCATCTTAAATATTTGTGCAAGGAAATTATTATTGATTTTGATGTATTAGTTCTCAAAAATCAACATTAATCTATCCATGTAATAAATCCTATTATCATTTTAGGATTCATTATTTTTTGGAAAGGAATTCACCATGTGACTACTCTATAGTTCCCATATAAAGGATAATATGTTTCCCTTCCATAGGTGGAATTGACACTAGAGGATGAATAAGATACTTATTAATGTTATTAAAGTCCCATTCAATGTAATTATTTAACTTCAAAGTCACCAAATTTTTATCAGTTTGTGAATGGTATTTATTTAATGATAATATTGTAAAGAAAATACTAATTTAGGAATGATTTTCCTTGATTCCTCCCAATTCTAAAAGGTTTTTTATGAGGTGGAACATCAAGTATCACTATAATTTTCTTGGTGTAAACCAAAATTCTGTGAAAGATACCATGAAATTGAGAAATTTTCCAAAAGTAACTTTGAAGGTTCATTTCAATGGGTTCATTTTTAAGCTATGTTTATGAAAATTGTTAAAAAATACAGTATGATTGGAAATGTGATGTCATCAATTATTGTATTTGGCTACCAAATTATCAACGTAACACTATATTGTTTTCCTTAGAACTGACTTAATGATATTGTCTATAGAATTTTGGTGAGTAGAGATAATATTTATCAAGCCATATGTTACATTTAGAAATATTCCCCTTGGGATAGCCTAGAGGAAATGGATTCTCCATCCTTACATTCCATTCTGATATGATTGTAACCATAATACATGTATATGTGTGATAGGACTTGAAAATTATTAATATCAAAGATTAAAAATTATTTTTTATGGACTGATAATTCATCCTTTGGATCATGAGAGTTAATGTCCCTTAAGTAAATGTGGACTCTAATTTGATCATTATTTATTATGAAGGGGACAATGTTGTTAACCCATTTTGGGTTTTGAAAATCATGGGTAATATTTTTCTTCATGATATTGTAAAAACCATTTTCCATGTTGGTGGAATGGGTAAGATGCATCCATTTTTCTACATATTTATAGACTCGATGGGTTTCTAGGAAAAAAAGTGATGAGTGTCCATTTTGGGATCTAAGAAGGGAATGTCCATTTATTTCCACATGAACACATCTAGATGTAGTTTGGGGATAAAGATGTATTATTATTTTTCTTAAGGGAGTGTAGTTACACTGATTAATGTTATTTTTGAGTCTTCTTTAGTACCCAATTTTTTCTATTAGGTTTTATTGATGGTTACTGAGAACGAGATTTAAATTTTTATTCAAAAAAATAATGAAGAACATGAGTGAAGTGGTATGATAGTGATAGAGGCCAATGTCATCACCCATACCAATTAGATTACAATTGATTGGAAAGGATCCAAAAAAAAATAAAATAGTACTGTCATTTGGATCTATTTTTCTTTCTAGATTGCCACCTAAATAATTACTTTATCTCCATGTTTTCCCACCCCATTAGCTTACTCGATGAACAATCGACATTTTTTGATAAGATGAATCAAGTACCACGGTGGATTGGTCCTATAATAAAGAAACTAAACCATAATTTCATAATCAAATTCAACCTATATGATGATAATGTTGTGGAGACTGCATATAGTCAATCCACTCATAATATCCTTAATGTATGCACCGACGGAGTTTCCAAGACCCTAAAAAAAACTGAAAGAAATGTTAATAGATCCTATGTTATTGCACACGAGTCCCCCTCCTCTCATTAACCCATCCATACATGATCTATCAACATTAATATTGAATCTAGTATTTCGAGGTGTCTAGAAAACCCATCGTCCTTATCTATTACCCTATTTACCTTATTTATTTAGAACATCACTTGTAATAAAATGACAAAGTGACGTCAGAGATGCTCTTATATGAATAAGATCCCCTAACACAACCACCCGAAGTTTTTCTCGGACCTACATGAATAAATAAGAATTTATTTTTCCTTCAAATTCCTTATTTTCAGTTTCTGAAATAACCCAATAGTCGACTATAAAGTTGAAAATACTAGCATTAATCTCCTCAATGCTCTGTCTAATGCCATGAAACCATTTTTAAGGAATTTTAAGATCATCTCTCCCAAGTTAAATTGAACTATGAAATGTCTAGGAAGACCCCTGATAAACTTTTCCCTATCTCCTTTGAAGAAAAGGTTCTTGGTGGATTAAGATTGAGGATCTACACAACACCAATGTTGAGATGCAAATTGGACGCCTTTCTTGAGTGTATTATTTTTATGGTTCCTATCCAAAAAGTTTATGAGCCTTGTTTGTGTGAGAAAATATTATTCATGACTAGATTAATGTGGATATAATAAGAAGACATATTTATTTACATAGACATAATATGGATTCCCTAAAACATTTGTGATGGGTGTTCAATGTAAGTATTAACCTGACCAGTACAGGTGATGAATCATATAAGTGGGACTATGTCATTATTTAAAATTGCGTAGTAACTCTAAGGATCTAGAGTAATTTCCTTGATTATGTTGATGTGAAAGAAAATTCTCTTCCTATTTCTGTCCATATATTTATTTGAGGATCTTACATAGAATTAGAGGTAGAAACTTTTTTGAAATTATATACCAATGGAAATCTCATCTACCCCTTTTAGTACCCTACATCAATGTACTAGAAATTACAAGAATAAAAAGAGAATCTCTAACTATAAATTACCCTGATATTCCCATAAATAAGGTATTTTAATCCTTAATTATATAAAAGGGTCACTGTTACATAAATATATAACCGTTCCCTTGATAATATGACATTTAAATTTTCGTCTTGGTGGACCACCATGCATTCTGAAAAAAAAACCACATCTCTAAATTTAATTTTCAACTTGAGTCTCTTGAGTGGAACTTTTCTCAATATTTCCATATCCTTGGGCTATAAGGTTAGAAATAGGGATGTTAGATTCACAATATCCAAATTAGAGGAGTTTCTAGATTAAGGTGAGAGTGATTCTGGAGCTTATTTCAACTAAGGATTGATGAATATCGATATTATCAAGCTTTATAGAGGAATATAACAGACGAATATATCCTTTTATGGATTTTTTATTCTTTTTTAGTGAATTAAATGAACTTATGAGAGTTAGTGAAAGAAGTCTTACCATGAAAATATTAGCTATAACCACCTCTTTCTAGAAGTCTTCAGGGATTCGAAGTGCCTCAATAAGGGTTTTCCCAGAGTTCATATAAGTTGAGAAGGATACAAAAGAATAAAATATCTAGAAGGGATGGCTGATATTTGTTTATACACATCATTATTTTGTTACAAATAAATTTCCTTACAACCACATGACTATTACATGTATTTTGGATTTGGGTTTAGAGATCACTATGAAGGTGAATGCTTTCCTCAAGTGGAATTAGGGGGAATATTTGAGCCATTACTACCAGGATATGATGGACTTACCATATCGTGAGGATGATTAACTGATTATATATATACTAACTTGTTTAATAATATAATCAAACCAAAATGATTCTCGGAATTGTAAGTATTAAATTTATGTTCCTAAGGAGATTATTGAATCACATGTCTTCATGTCTCAATAATGTATATGATATTGGTGGAAATGAAACCTAAATATCTAGTTCTACCATGAATTCACTTATATTCACCTCTATGACCTCCTCCATGATTTCTGGATGGTAATTATGATTCATAGATATATATTTTATCATCAAAGGTAACTATGAAATATATTATGTTCACATAAATTTATTTCATGTCCTCATCGGATGAAAATTAATTTTAATGAGGGTAGTGATCATCCTCACAATAATGGAATATAAAAGTCTAGAAGGTTCTAAATATGTTTTGGTTTCCATAAGGTATCTTTTTCCTATGATTTTCTCTATCAAATATGGTTTTGATTGATTTTAGAAGACTATGATGTTGAATATGACACCTCAAGTATTTCAAAGGAAAATTGGTCCATAAATGTATGATTCAATTATGATCTTATTATGGTGTGGACATAGTTGGATAATTTTCTAGGAATTTAATCATAAAATTTAAAAGTTCTAAAACATGGTACTTCCTAATACTATCCTCCTTATAATGTAATGGAAAAAACATGTGTCACCTAAGACATGGGATGATGAAATTTCACAGGCTGATTTTTTATCATCTTCTAGAGCGTGCATTTGACTAAAAATCAATACTGAATTTTATTCCCTTACATCCTATTATAATATAAGTATTTGAATTGATCATTAAGAACAACCTAATTTTTATTTTTTTAGAAAATTTAACCATATTATTTATAATGGTTGAAAAAACACCATGAGACTTATAATCTATAGAAGGAATAGACTTTAATATTTTAATATATTAAATCAAAAAAATTACATTATTTCTTACAATACTAAGGTGGTTTTTATGTAATTATTTCCTTTAAGGAGGTATTAAATGATAATCGGTAGGGTTAAATGATATATCAGACACTAAGAATTGCTTGATAGTGACAATGGCCATTTCAACCTTTCCAAATTTATCACCCTATGAGGATTACATCATTTTAGAAGTGGTTTTACAACACTAGAAATAATATTATAATCGATGTACCCCTGTGGATAATTATCAAAATATTCTAAGATAATTCAACTAAATTAATTACTTTTGTGGATCATCTCTAAGACTCCATGTACAAATTTCTAAAAAACTTCTCTTATGGGAGATATATTTTCAGGTAATAAGAAAATATTTTCAACATGGTGATGAAGTATCAATCCATATCTTATTGAAAATTCTTGTAGTTTGAAGGGCAAATCATTATCCTCCTCTTTAGTGTTAAATATAAATGACAATTAAACTCTCACTATAGGTTATAATTAAAAAAATGGATCCATATTTTTTATATCCATCCCAAACCAAAGTGGGAACTTATAGAGTATGGAAAAACCATTCAATATTCATGTCTTCCTACTACTATGTAATATCGACATAGATTCTCATCGAGACATGAAATGAATAATATTTCATTCTAAATCTCCCTTTCCAATAATTATTAAGAATGTGGTATTCTGAAATTTATGTATAGGATGATTTGTATCAACCCATTAAAGATGGATTAATTTCTATTTTTATTGATTCTATTAGCCCTATTTAATTTTCATTCGAGATTTAATAGATTCAATGGATTCAAGAACCTCTTATTATATGACTACTAGAGATGATGTTTTAGTTTGAATGGTTGTGGGGCCTAATATGGTATAATTTTTTATACATTGAACGATAACTATCTTCAGTCATCCTGAGGTAAATATCATGAAATTATGGTGATTATTTTCCCTATAGATGAATCTCTCGACAATCTCCCAGTATATGGGTCATGAATAATGACTACATTTTCTGTAGGTTGGTCAGATATCATAAATATTCCCTTACTAGATGTATAATATAATATTTTTGAAAAGTATTCAATAGAGGATTCATGGGAGACACAACCTGAGTGTTTCATTCAATAATTTTGTTTCCATTATTAATTCATTATCACGAAAAAGAGGTTTAATTTCATTAATTAGTGGGAAAGATATGGACATATCAATAAATTTCCCTTTATCCTTAGCTAGATATTAATGATTGGGTGAAAACATAAAGTTTATAGGAGCTATAAATTTCTAATCCTACCTCTAATATTGATTTTGAGTACCCTCTTCTCACATATAAATGAAAATCTTATTATGAATAGATTCATCCTCATTATGTTATTCTATGTTAGTATCATGATCTAAATTTTGTTTGAGGTTGAAATCAACAACATTTGACAAATTTAATCAATTACACAACGTTAAATTATCATTTTTTAGATATATAAGAATAATCCTTTTTTGAGTATCCTTCAAGGTATAGATTATATTTTATAATCATATCATACCATACTAGAAGTTTTCTTAGTCTTAAGTACTTATAAAGGTTTTAATTACCTCACTTGGTGATCATGTTAATAGGGATACAAAATCATATGTAAATAGTTATCTTGAGAAAATATCACATAATTTTTATAGAACATGATCTTGGTGAGAAGGATGAATCACTAAATATTTGTAGGGAAAACCAAAAAGGTACTTCTTCTAGAGTTTCTCTTAGTTTGGAAAATAATAATTCCTCAAAGGAGGGGAGTTTAAAATTCCACCAACCCTAGGAGTTGGGGTGTATATTATTTATCCATGGTCAAAACCACACCTCATTTTAGGATTAGTGATTATAGAGGTGGATGTCTGGGTAAGAATACCCTGATCCTATGTTCTAGTTCTACTCATATACCACTATTAGACATTTTTCTATATACTGAATTTATCTTAGTGATATCACCAAAGGATGAGTTATTTTTGATGTTAACTATAAATTATATGAATGAGAGGTTTCATTAATTAAATTTGGTTAAAATATTATAGAATTTAATTTCCACATATTGTACACTTAGTTCACATTTTCGATGGCATGATGCAAGATTATATCAATATCCCATTCTCATCTAGTTTTACATTTATTTGACTTATGTATAGTGAGATCTCAATGGAATGTTATACTAGAATATATAGACCTAGGACCTGAGATATAACATGAAGCAATGGTGTTTGAAGTTTCTTTTCTTAGATAACATTGATGTCTTATATGTCGATTTTAGTTAATATCCATATATTTACCCCAAAATATGATGTGTATATTATATGAAACATTTCTATTATTATTTCAAAGTGTATTAAAACCATTAATGTTGGATTACTGGAGGCACCCACTCAAAATTCTCAATTTGGGATTCCAAATGATAAAATGTGTGGCCATGTCAATGTGATGGATCTTCTCATCCAATGCATTGAGGTGATCAATCCATACTTTATAGGAAATGCATACAGATCTGAGATAGTGGAAATTTAACTATAAGTTTCAATGAAGACGAGGTATACATTCTAGTTTTTAGGTTTCAAGAACATTATATCGAGATATGTTGAAGGGATAAATCATGATTGATATTATATATCTAGTTAGTTACTTCTATATGATATCTGGATTTTCATTATCTTTAGTGAGTTATTCCTAGACCATTTTGTTTATAAAGGTATTTTCCTCACTATTTCTTTAATATAATCTATATAATTCTTAATATATTTAATCAGATCCTCTATAATCTGATTTGATGGATAAATTAATAATGGCTAGTGCCTCAGTTTTACCATTTGTTTTGGAAAAAACACTACTAGATGGTTATTAAGTTCTTCATGTGGATAATATTTATTTTTAAAATACATCTTGATATGTGTATAAAATTATAATCACTAGAAAATGGGACTGAAATTTGTTGAATTAAGACATGCCATCTAGAGGAGGGACTTTATAATGAGTTCTATAGGGTGAACCAATATAGTTATAAGATATTTCACTATATATTCTACTTAAAAAACAATATATTCAATAACATTATTCATACTAAATAAAAAATTAAAATTGATTTTTTGATATATTTTTAATATTAAATATAACTTCAAAAATTTAGCCAAAAAATTATCTTGTATAAACTGAAGTAATCATATCGATAAATAAATAAATTAAGTAGGAAGAAATTTTTTTTGAAGTGGAATTATTTCATACATATACCATTTTATTTATCTTAAAAGAGAGGTATATTTTCTAGGGGTTTCACTAGACAAAGAACCAACTAAATCAAAGAATTACAACTTGAGAGAAATTGTTTTTTGGAAAATAATTAGCTTACAGAACTTGTGGTGAAATCCATGCTAGAAAAATCACCGCCTGCAACTACCCCTACTGAGTATCATACACTTAGATCTCATTGGGATCATAGAAGGGGTTTGGTAAGTAGAGAATAGTTTGATATCAACAAGTAATTATTATCTATAGAATCAAATAGGCATATCATTAAAAATCCATTTTAAGCTTAATAAATTTTTTTCAATGTATTTTGTTCCATTATTAAAACTAAATAATACAACATTTAGATATTTCTATACATAAAAATTATTTATCATTAATACAATAGAAATTCCCAGAAAATAAATAAGAATACATTAACATTATTCTTTAAAATAATATTTTAAAAAATTAATGTTTTCCAACATCCTACATTAAATTGTAAATAGTTTCCATGAATTTTAAATATGAAATTAATAAAAAAAATTCTTTTTTAAATCATCATATAAAAAATTAATTTTGAAGAATTTTTGATTTGTTTCACAAAATATTTATTTTTAGTTGAAAAATATGGTTTGTCAAAAAATTATAATACTTAAGATTAGACCATTATATATGAAAATCATATAAGTTAAAAAAATATTTTATGTAATAAAATATTTATTTAAAGAATAATGTTATGATTTTTAAAATATTTTAGAAATATATAAATCCATTTTTTGAAATTTTTAGGACTAATTTAAAATTTTAATTTATTATAATATATTTATGGTATTATATATGAATCATGAGTTTTCAATGTGAGATTAGGATTTAACATGCATTGAAATCATTACACCTTTTATCTAATTTATAATAAATCAATTAATGTCATTATAAACAATTACATTGATAATTTTATGTGATATATAATTTTAAAACTGAAAAACATCATTTTTCTAATAAATATTTTTACAAAATTATGTGTGGTTTTTTAAAATTATATTTCCACGAATTTAGAAATTTTTATTGATAAAATCTATTTTTTAATTTTAAATCAAATGTTTCAAGTTTGGTAAAAGGGTAGATAATAATTTTTTTCATTAAAATTAATTAATAAGGTTTAAATTTTATTACCACAGTAAAAGTAAATTAGTTAAGTAGTACAAAAGGTAAAATAAAAATCCCTAAAACACAAATATTATATCCAAACTGAGTTTTTGAGGGGAGTTATGACAAAAAATTACATTACACTCCATTTTTTACCATTTTTTTCATTGAACATTGACTAGTTACTTTTCATTACTGAAAATGTTAGGGTTACTTCGAAAACTACCCTTTCTCTTAACTTATTAAAATATAACACTTCCACAAATTCAAGAATAACCTAACCTTATAATTTATTATTGGAAGCGAAATTTTTTTATCCTTCTAGAACCATATCATACTTAAAAAATATAGGTCACTATAAGTAAGCATATAATTTTATTTTCAAAGGATAATTCCTAGAGAAAATTCAAGTACCAAATGTGAGTATCCACTTCTTATTAATTTTTCATTCTAAATTTATACTATCCTAAATTTATCTAAACATATTAATATAATGATATCATTATCATTAGGATATTAAATTTTAATTATACTAATTTTCAATAATTATTTTTTCTTTTCCAACCACCAAGAAACAAAAATAAAATTGATTAGGCATATGGGATGATTACCTCCTCCACAAAGAGATGTTGTTGGTTTTTCATCACCACCTATCATGGATGGTATCAAGGTTGAATTTTATGAATAAATATATTTTCTATTTAAAAAATAAAATTATTAAAGGATCATTTTTCATGTATTATCAGCATCTATATTCTTTATGATATGATATCATTAATCATGCATACTGTAGACTACAACATCCGTGAACAACAAATTTAATTTTTCATCACCACCCATAATGGATGGTTCTATGAATTTATATATCGAGGATATATGATAATAAATAAAATTTTATACTATTTAATATTTCATATTATTATTCACTAAATACATTCCCTTACTCATGAAAAATATTATAAGATGTCACCATTTGGTTCTATTTTACCATCTTTTTCAATGATTTTATTAAAATTATATCAGGAATGATTATGGATTTTAATATAATGGAAAATGTTTTAGTGATTCTATATTGATGTTTTTAATATTTAAAATATTTAATTATATATCACCTTTTTATTGATAAACTAATCGAAAACTAGTTCATCATGATCCCATTTTATCAATCCTTATTCATGACATTCAGCTAATAAAAATGAGAAAAATGAAAAAAATTAAAAAATGATTCTTATATATTAAATATTTTAGTAAATTAAACCTTAAAAAAATTAATGAGAATCAAAAATATATTCATGAAGTTTTTCTGAAACAAACAATTGAATGTTCTAAAACATGATATTGTAAATAAACTATAATTGATTAATATAATAATAATAAATGTTTTTTAAATAATTATTTATAGGTTAGTATGTTTATATTTATGTTATGAGAAGATTTATTAAGATAGTTATGTTTATTATACAAGAGGATAATTAAATTTCTTGAAAATAAAAATTCAAGGTAAGGTACATAGTAACTCAAACTTATTCTTTTGAGTTCTATGTTTTCATCTTGATTTTATTTCCCCATTGTTCACAATATTGTTTTTCATTTTAACTGATTTTTTCTCATTATTAATGAGGAAAAAGAATTTTTAATCTAAATACATTTCTTGGACAGGGTTTCATTACAAATTTATTTTTAAAAAAGATATATTTTTAAAAATATACCTGAAACTATGAATTTTATAATGATGAATAAAAAATGTTTTCAATAAAACACTTTGTATGATTTGGTATTCATAATATTATCATAATCTACCTCTAATAGATTTAGGTATCATGTTTCACCCTATATTTTATTTTATTATGTAATTATTTTGGATAAAAAAGTTGATGGTATGGAATGATTTTATTAATGTTAATATTTAGATGATTTATGTAACCAATTTTATTTCCATAATTTCATTATGAAATGTGAATAATTTCAATTTATATTTTTAAGAAACCCATTCTTTTTTCCTTATTTTTTTATGATATTATAATGATTTATTTTAATTGGAAAACATATGTATATATGAAGATGGGTGCGGTCTTATATCACCCTCTAATGCATTTTTTTAATTTTATATCACATGATATAGTCATGCATGGGAATAATGTGCTTGTTCACATAAAAATAGGAATGATTAGTTTCATGACATTTTATGACATGGAGAAAATCATTTTGTTCACATCAGGAAAGATATAATGGGTTTTCTCACAATGGTTTTCCTATACGTATAGTTTTTTTGCATTTACAAATTATTTTTCAAGTTATTTTAAATTTTCAAGATTCATTTAAATTAAATGAAATAGAATGTTTAAATGATTAAAAATTGTTTTAAAATTATTCCCCACATGTATATAATGGTCATATGTGTTATGTCTATTTATATATAGTTATTCTATGTCATAAATATAATGCTTCCTTAAAAAAATTATGTTCTTATGTTTATCTATCATGTTTTATTTTTATCATATATGGCCTTATGATAATTTATTAATGTATTTATTTCTACCTCATTTTCGCATTCATGATATGACATGTTTTTCCTTTATTAATAATTTGACATCACCCCAATGTTATGTTTTGACTACCCAGGTGATGATAATGACTATATCATGTAATATACCTAGAAAATTTTCTAGAGGAGCATGTTTATGAAGAAATGATTGCAAGTATTGTAATTTTTTTATTTAGAAAATATTTAATACATTAAAACATTAGGTCCTAAGGCTATGCGACTATTTATAATATGTACCACCTAAATAGTGAGAATAATGTTTTATTTATTTCATGTTATGTCTGGGTCACTTTAGTTGGTATTAGAGAATGGTTTAGTTATTTTTTGAGATTAGTTTATAAAAAATTAGAGAAAAACCTTGGGATAAGTCTAAGGGATAAGTCTATGTATAGGATAACATCCTTATATTTTGGTAAAGTATACTTTTTATGGTTTTCTAAGAAAATAAATCTCTATTGGGATACTACATGTGAATGCAGAATCTTCCATAAATGTCCCTAAGGGTAATAGTCCTCAAAAGGTTGTGTTTTGAACCATTTTTATTAACAGGTATGCGGGAATACCCCATTGTTTTTATTGAAACTACAAAAATACTATTATTATTCTGAGAAGAGGAACCCATTAAATGACCCTTAGCCCCATGGGTATGAAACCCCATGACAAAAACTAACCTAAAATACCTAACACATGGTATTACATGTACCATGATCATATAATATGATCTGGAACCTAGATATTTTCCCACTATAGACCTGATATCAAGGTCTAGTAGTCAGTCTCCCACCAGAGCCACATCCGTATTGAACTTCCCTCATCGAGGCCCTTATCCTCGCAATCCATCAATGCTATCACATACCTACATCACCGCAACCACCGTGTAACTTCTCCCAAAAATCAATGACTATATAACCTATGACCAAAACCATTATCATTGTAAGACACCAAAACCATCACCAACAATCTCTATTTATAGACACTAATTCTGATACTTATTTCTGAATCAACCTCTGTGGACTTCTCACTCCAAGGACTAAGTCCATCATCACCTGAAAATGATAATGTTGAAGCCATATCCCCACTATATCCAACCCATGAACCCCTATTCCGATCACCAATAAATCCAAAAATATGAGGTAATTAGGGTTTTAACCCTTAATCAGATACATGATTATGAAACAAATTACCACTAAGTTTCATCCCCAATTGCATTGTGTTGTAAACATCACCTGGTGCATGAAAATGAGTGCTAACTGCATACATGATTTGATACTCCTTATGGATATCAATTGGTTAATCACATACCCTTTAAAAACTTTTATGAATGATTGATTTCCTAGTTACATTGAAGGAATGTGTTGAAAATTATAGGATAAACCGACTTAAAGTAACACAAAATAAGATTGATAAAGGTTGAAATGAAGGAATAATAGTCTAATATAATAATGTAAAGGAATAAAAAATTTTAAGGTTGTATTAATTTTATGATTATGATTATTACCCTTTATTGTTAATGTTTCTTAACTCATGTCAAAACTTTTGGGTTTAGTAATGTAATAAACTAGAAAGATCAATGGGAACGAGGGACAATAGGGATATTACCTCCACACACAACCAACTAGAATGATAAATGGATATTGGAACCATATAATTATAGAAAATAATCTATCATAAATATTATTAACAAGGTTAACATAGTGTAATTCCCAAAGACAACATAGATGGTAAAAATTTAGTCTCATGAAAGATCAAGTGATGAAGATCATGAATGAAAGATTTGTCAAATTTTTATATCATAAAAATGGAATTAATCACCAAGGAAATTTCCTCAAGGGGACTGGAAGATGATTTACTTGTTGAATATGGGTTCATCAAGAATCAAACTTCTCTAAAAAAATTTAAGAGATTAGTTTTCATGGTGATAATATAAATTTTGAATCTAAAAGAACCATTAATGGTCTAATGAAAAACATGTGGAAAACTTGGAAATTACCTAATATAGTTTTATAATCCCTAGGATGATAATGATTGTTATTGTTAACAACTACCACAACTAAGTGAATAAGGGGGAATCAATTTAATGACTACTGATGAGTTTAATTTTGATAACAAAACCATTTACTTTATATTTGTGAATATGGAATCTTTAATCTAGCCACTCAACTATTCCTAGATAATTTTCTAAATGTTCCATCTTGATGTGTTTGTATTAAATAAAATATATAGTTTTATAATAGTTTCATTAAAAAATTTATATTTATGAAATTATAAATCCTAGTAGGGTTTATTTGGGCAGATTTGATGTAATTCTGGAAATGTATTTACTATTTCAAAACAAAAACCATATTCCATAATTTTGGTAAAATTTTACATAATAACATCACTATAGAAAAACGTGGTTATAAATAGAACAAAAAACACAAAGCCTATTTAAAAACATCTTAATATTCCTGCAACAACATATGATAATAAATAATCATCTTCATCATCATCTATTAATACACTACCAACGAATGCAATCAATGACATCTCTAGATAATTTGAAAGCACTATGCCAAAATTTATGTAGAATGTACCCCCCTAAAACTATCACTAGTGAAACATGAAAAAATGGTTCAGAGAAAAGGAGGGGGTAGACCTACTGAACTCATGGTTGAGAGAATTTCTAGAATTAGGTTCAATGCCCCATAACAATTGAGCCCATGAAACATGTTTCAGAAATAGTTAAAGTATTGAAAGGCCCTATTTTGGAACATGATAGGACACCTGGAGTGAACATAGAGGGGAATCCATCCCCTACCAAAATTGTTTTAGGGGGTTTAATGGAGAGGGTAACATAGAGACCAATGTGAAAAATGGGTGGTGATATGGGTGGTTATCTATTGAATATGGTGATGCAGGTGGGGGGTACGGTAGAGAGGGACCATGATGGTGGAGTGGGGACATCTAATATGGAAAGGGTTGATAGGGTTTTGAAAGTGGATCTCAATTCACATTATTATAATAATGGGGATTATTCATTAACTTCATTATTCGAACTCAAATTTCCATCGACGCCACCAAGTTAAAGAAACAATGGGTACAAGAGATAGGTTTTTCGGGTTTAACTATTAATTAGGAATTTAATATTATAACTTAATACAATTTATGATAATATGTCACTGTACATTTTAAATATGAACAAAAATAAAAATAAAATAGGTCTTAACAAAAAACCATGAGAGATACTTGACTCTAATGGTTAAGAAAAAACACAATTTTGGGATTATTCTCATTATAACATATTATATCTAAATAATACTTCATTTGAAAATTATGTCTTGAGTTCTCTTATATATAACCTTATATAACATTGTTATAATGTAATAGTTTAAAGTTTTTAGGATGTAATTTATTTAAGGTAGAGAATGTGACAACCAAATATTTAATTATATGTTGTCTTTAAATAAGTAATATATAAAATAGAGTGATTCACGAAAGATTCCAAATTAAAAAATGTTGATATATTTTGATTATTAAATATGACCATTTAAACATAGCGATTAAATTAGCTGGTATAAATTTATGTAACCATATAAAATAAATAAATAAACAAAGTAGTAATAAATGGAATAAATAAGTGGATGTCTTCCATACAAAGAATTTTTTTATGAGCTCATAAGGAAGATATCTTATATTGGGTTTTCCAAGACCATTCCAAAGTTGAATTCAAGAAATTTCAGCTTTAGGGAAATTTTTTATATGAATGGATAGAGATTGTAGAACATTATATGAAATCCATGATAGATAAATTACAACAAATGGCCACTACTACCAATTATAATACCATTATATATAATGTGGTGGTTTAAGGGATTTTTTAATTAAAAGTATTTTCACATTAATATTTAATTTTTATCTATAGAATTGAATTGGAATATCAATATAATAGTCATTTTAATCTTAATACCATTTGATTTATATGTTACATGATACTATATTAAAATTAACTTATATAAATTTTAGATATGAATATAATTAAAAATAATTTTTCATCCATCCATTATAAATTCTTTGACAATAAATAAGAATACATTTCTATTATAATTAAAAATATTTTTTTTCTAAAAAGAATTTATTCCATGCCTTGATCTTTTATATGGTAACAAATTTATATGAATGTTATAATTTGAAATTATTAAAACCAACTTCATTTTTTAATTCATTATATCAATTTTACATAGTATAACATTTTGTTTTTATTTTTTATAAATAGTTATATTTTTGGTCAAAACATATTTTTTTGGAGAAACTTATATTTTTTGTCATTTTATCATCATTTAATAATATCCTAGAATTTTTAAAAATCATTTTAAGTAATGTAATATGTATTTAAGTAATGAAAATATTCATTTTCAAATATTCCATGATCTTATAAATCCAATGACTAACATTTTGGGGACTAAATTAAAATGTTACATTAATAAAAACTATTTTTAGAATTTTCATTGAATCATGAATTTTCATGGTAAGATTATGTTCTATATTGACTTTAAATTATAATAACTTTTTTTATTTATGAAAAATCAATTAAAACATTAAAATCAAGGAAAATTATGATTCTATCATATAAATAATTTTAAAGCTGAAAATTTTCATTTTTCCAATGACTATTTTTACTTGACAAGTGGGTTTATTTTAAAAATAACTTTTCACAAATTATAAAATTTTATTTTGTCAAGTTATATTACAATTTTAAATTAGAAGTGTCAAATTTTTAAAAAGTTTCAATATATTTGTTTTGTCATTAAATTTAATTACTATTTTGAAAAATTGATTACCAATGTAAAAGTAAATGTTGGTAATGGATAAAATTTAAAAGAAAAGAAATAAAACACTAAATGTTGTATCTAATGTTAGTATATGATGTTATTTTATACCCTCACTACATATCCCATCCATTTTTTTCTATTTTATAAAAATTGACCCTAGAATAGAAACATTATGTTATTTAAAAATGAAGGGTAACTTCTAGAACTACCCTTCCTCTTTACCTATAAAAGATAACACTTACACCACTTAAAGTATCAAATTACATTAAAATTTATCCATGAATATTTTAATTTTTTTCCTTAAATAGTCCTATCCCATTTCAAAAATCTTTTTTTTTCACTATAATTAATCATAAATTCTTCATCTCAAAGAAGAATTACTAGTGACTATTAAAGTCCCCAACATGAGTGTCCACTTTTTCATAGTGTTCCCTTCTTAATTTATATTATCATAAAATTTTATAAACTTACTTATAAAATTAAATAATTATCATTAGTATACTTAAATTTGATTATTTTAACTAGATAATAATTATTCAATGCATTATATCCACTTGGAAAAAAATAACATCGATCAGGCGTACATGATGATTATTGACTCTTTGATGTGATGTTATCCATTTTTAGTACCACCTCTAAAGGATGGTATAAAAGATATATTTTATGTATAAATATTTTATATATGTCACAAATACTATTATAAAATCATAATTTTTTATATACTATCATTATTTCCAGTCAATGAGAAATGGGATCATTAATAGTACATATGGTGGATTACCGCCTCCACTAACAATGTATTCCATTTTTCATCACTACCCATCATGTATGGTTATGATAATTGATTTAATTAAGATATATGATAATAATTATATGGTTTATCTTATGAATAATTCATATTATCAATAAATAAAGACACTATATTACCCATGAAAACATTAAAATACGTTATCATTTTGGTCAGTTTTACCACCTATGGAAACACGTTATAATGATTATATAATAAATCAATACATGATGTTATATAATTGAAATATCATATAATAATGATATATTTAATTTTTCTAATGAATATAGATTTTTTAATATTATTAATATTTGGTAAAATATATCCTTTCAATCATTGAACACAATGATAAGTAGTTCATATAGATTTCCATTTTCACAAGTTGTGTTAATGTATTTCATCAAATGAAAATGGGACATAAGAAATCATTAAAAAGCAATTATTATTACGTATTGGGTGATCTATGAATTATTCACGTGGAACTAATTAGTGAGAATCAATCTCATCTTCATCAATATTGTATGAAACAAACAATGGAATGTTCTAACACCATATACTTGAAAAAAAACTTTATTTCTATTATATGGTTATAAAATAATTATAAAAGGGTAGTATGTTTATATAATGGTTATGAGAAAATTAATTAAGTTTTTATTTTCATTACATAGGAGTCTAAATATTTTATGTGCAAATCAATGTTAAAGTCAAGGGAAACTGTAGCTCATAATTCTTCCTTTGATTTATATGTTTACTTATTCCTTTCTTTCCACTATATTAACTACATTTTCTATTTTAAATTATGTTCTTTATTTATTTATGGGGATTTTTTTTCTAAATTAATTTGCATAAATTTTTTCTCTTTTTACTATATTTTTATATAAGAAAGGAGGATTTTATGAAAAGAGGCTAATTACTATATCTTTTATGATGAATAATACAAAATCTTTTAAAATAAGAACGTTAAATGATTTAGTATTATAGATCTTTAAATGATATTTCTCTAACTGAGTTATACTTCATGTTTCACAATATATTTTATTTTATTATGTGATTATATTAGGTGATCATTTATTTTATATCAAATGAACTAAATGATGATGATGTTTGTAGGTTTTATGAAACCCATTTTATTTCCATGGGTTCTTTATGAAAAGTGATTTATTTCCATTTGGATATATAAGAAACCCATTCTTTTTTCATAGTTTTTTTGAAATGATAATGATTGGTTTTATGTGGAATACATATATATGGATGATGGTGGGTGAGGTACCATATGACCATATAATGAATTTGTTTAAGTTTAAATATCATGAGATATTTAGGCATGGACATAATGAGTTTTTTCTTATAAGAATCAATATAATGGGTTTGCTCAAAATTTTAGGAGTGGAAATAATGTGTTTTTTCACATAAGAATGGGAATAATTGGGTTTCTTATTAAAGTTTTACAATTATTATGGTTGTTTTATATTTACATTTTTTTTATCCACTAATGAAAAATTTTCAAGAAAAATTTAATTTCCATGAAATGACATGTTTTCATGATTATTCCTTAATTTTAAAGTATTCCTAACTTTTATATCATGTTCTAATGTTTTAGGACTATTGATATATATTTTTCACCACATAATAACTTTTACATTTCGATAATGATATTATTTATGATATCATGTTGATAAATCATGTTTTATGATATTTTATAATGGAATTTATATATTACACTTGTTCAAATTCAAGTTATGATATGTTTTTCACTTACCGTGTGTCCGAGATTGACCATTTATTTTCTTTATAGCCCCTATGTTATCAAAATTATTATATCATTTAAGATGTATATATAATTTCCTAGAGGAGAATTATTATGACAAAATGTTTTCAAGTATTGTAAAAGACGTTGATTATGTTGTTAATCATCCAAATTCTAAACATTTATATCCTTGGGTTTTGTGAATATTCGTGAGATATAATAACAAAATCATGTTATTAATTTACTTTTTATTACATGATTTATTGGGTAACTTTAACCTATAAGGTTTTTGATTCTAGAATATATATCATGGGGAGTACCTATACATATATTATTTTCTTAATCCCCCTGGGGAGATCCTCTGTGATGGTAGATTTATATTGAAATTCCTTAATATGACCTCTTATTTGGTTAGATATTTATTCTTAGGGGACTAAATTATAATATATTACTTTTTAGAACCTCTAGTGACTTTATTTTGATAACAATAAAGATCACCTCCATGGTTTTTGGTTTTTTTATTACTAAAATGTTGAGGGCATCCATTTAGGAAGTGTAATTTTTTAATACCAAGGGAAATAACCTTGTGGTTAATCAATGGTGTATGATTTAAAAGTGGGGGACCTCTTTAGATGTATGATTTCTTTGGATAATACCTCTACAACTAACATCATGTGGGACCTCTATGATTGTTTGAATTGAAATTATAGGGGGGATAAAGGAATATAGAAGCACATGGAGGGACTCAATGATTTTTGGATGATGTTTCTATATAGAGAGGGACTATATGACTAATATTAATATAGTTATGTGGAGTAACATCAGAATTAAGTCTATATAGAGTAACTCTAGAGATACTACCTTTTATCTGGCCAGAGGTAGGACCTATGTGGATGGTGAATTGATGATGACCTCTATGGGTGGGTGGTGGTGGTGGGGGGGGGGGGTCCATGATTAGAGTTTTTTTCTTTATGGAAGGACCAATATAAATAATTCTCCAAGATGGACCACCAAAAAGATGGTTGGATATATCATTATTGAGAGGGATTCCAAAGTGTTAATTTTCATTATTCATCATTAAGGGGCTTACTGAACTGACTAAAATTATTTTCTATTACATTTTTCAATTATATTTAATAATGGGTTTTATGAATTATCATCAAGTTACTTTTAGGGAATGATGATTTCTCTTAAGAACGTTGGTGGCCTATAAAATAAATATATCTTTCTGTAAACTTTAATAGTGAGTAACCCTCATCAGACTATCCTATTTTGTGCCTAGCTAAAAATGATTAAATAACTAAAAAATTATTCTATTAACTCATGGGGAGTTGAGGTTGTGTGGGTAGTAAGGTGGACACTGATGATGATAGACCTATTAAGAGATAATTTTTTGACCATTAAGAAGTAGTGAACATCCTCCTCCACATTCATTGGATACAAGATATAGTTATTAATTTTATATATGGTCAGACTGCATAAGTAGTTTGTTTTATAAATAAAGACAACTTTTTTACAATTTGAATATAATTAGTTGGATGGAAACTAGAGATTTATCTTCTAAATGATTTCACGATACACCCATAGGGAGGGAATAAAAAAATTAAGGTTTTGTAACAACATAATGTCATTCAATACCTGGATTTAAAGATTCAAAGTATGTGAAAAAACCTATTGGGTATAATAGAAAAAACTGGTCATTACAGCCAATGCATATATCAAGAATGAAACCATTTGGAAATGTACCAGAACATAAGACAATCATACATTAACACAAGAAAGGATAAGTTCTTTGATTCTAGATTTTGTATTGAGTAATGATCCCATTTGGATTGATGGTAGATAGTTGAGGGAAGTAGACACAAACAAGTAAAATATTACTGCATCTTGAAATATATGAGTGAATGGTCAACTAAACTCTTTGAAAAGTAATGGATTTAACACGAGGTTAACCTTTTTATTTATAAATAATTATTATTTTGTTACACACCTTATTTCCAAATATATGTAGTCATTAGGGTGAGATAACAGTGCTTCTAAATTTTATTTTAGGTTGAGATGATGGGAGGTCAACTCAACCCATAAAGGTTCTTATTGCCTCTTCAAATAAAATATTATCGATTTAAAATATATACATCAAATCCTTCCCAATTATAATATATGTTTACATGGTGATAAAAGTGATCGATCAACACCATTCAATAATAAAAACATATGCATATTTCATAGGTTCACCATTTGTATATATGAGTGGTTCTCCATCCTCCCCCTATGATAGATATTCTTTGGATTAAATCCATATATCTTGGGACATTAGAATTTATCACCATCCATAGATGTGGGAGGTGTGAAGGAGTTGGGATTTCACTTATAATATGGGATCTATATATATCTTGGAAAATTGAATTAAAGACCATGTAGTTATTTACTACTAAATAGGGAAGACCATATCATTTATGGTTTTGTATCAAGGAAAATTTTGTATCCTTTAGAGGTTATACATCCATGAAAAATGAAGTTCATTTTATGATAATGCATCAATGACTAATGCTACTCATTTTATGTTTATGAAACAAGGTCCATGGAATCTTATAGTTTATGTTCATATGATGTGAACATATTTTAAGAAGACTAGTGTCATGAATAATGAACTAGGATGTGAAAACAATCTAGAAATGTTTTGTATGGTAATTAAACGTGAGAAATATTTTATGGTTGTATGTATAAGATGTGTTAGGTGAAGGTATGTTGGAGATTACACCATGTTATAGGCTTATATGATGTTCATGGATTATTGATTGGGCTGGGAATATTGATTAAAAAGTTGATTGTGAACTTTTTATACATCATTATATGTCATAATATATAATTCAAGTGAGATGAGGGGGTTGTTCAGAGAGGGGATTCAATGATTTATTAAGAATGGGTGTCTTTATTATCAAATCAATTCATGATTGATTATTTTTAAGGGAATTAACTTCTCAGGAGAACGATCATGGAAGATCACTTTTAGGTTGTCAAATTACTAGTATCAATGGATTATATCATCTAAAGAGATCATACTGGAATGTGTAACAAATTCATGTTATTTTGGAGCCTATAGAGGTATCCTAGTTTAATGGGCCCCATTAATGGGTTGGTTTGTTATACAATGTGTTGAAATGATATTTTAAGAAGTATATTTAGAAAAATTAGAAAATTTATATGAATTTGGAACTATGGTGACCTAATTTTAAAAGACTATGGACTTATTGTAAGAAGTATCTTATGTTTTTTCATGTATCATGTTTGGCTATGTGGGAAATGGTTCACCTAGTATGGTAAACTGGATAAATGAGTACCAATATGGGTGAGCAGGGTGAATGGGTGTCTGATGATATAAACATGACAAGTATCTATTTATAAGGACCAAGATCACATGTTATAAAGAACCAAATAGATATGATTGATACTATATAATATACCTTAGTGAATAGCTGCCTGAATATAGCCTTTAAGGACTTGGAATAAGTCCAATGAAGGAAAAAACGAGGCTCTTAAATTTGTTTCCATGTTTTGTGGGGAGAAACCCTTGAGAAATATCAATCACCCTAGTATTAGGGAATATATATGTTAAATGGTAACTTATATTACCATAATCATCACTAGAAACAAACACTATTTAATCACATCATTTTCTCATAGTATCTTATTTGAGAATCACATGAGGGTAGTTTTTAGGTCTACTGTGTGATGAAAAGTCCCTTTATGTGATAAAATATTATAATTATTTATGAAATTTCCCTTGAATGTTCAAATGGGATGATAGGGAAACATTATAATAGAAATGGTGAGTGGAGTGCATAGTAAAACACCTGAAATTTCTTCGAGTTCCCAATTCTATTGAATGAGATATGCGACATGACATCTGTAATTATCGTAACATCAACACTAGTAATTTTAATTTTTTATTCTTGAAAGTAAATCATTGACTTATAATATATATAGTTACCAAGTCCCAATATAATTAATCATAAGTAAATCAACCCAAAAAATTATTATCGTTAGATGGAATTTATCCTAAATAATATAACACTCAAAGGCCTTGTGAGGGGGAACCTTCCAAATAAAACTCATCCAAAACATTGTTTTTCAGCAAAAAAAGTCTAAAATATACTCATGTTTCTAGTAATAATTTTTTTGAAATTTTTGATAAGATAGGTGGTGTACTAATGAGATTAAAAATGGATTTTCTAGGATGTTGAAGATATATTCTATGTTATATTCCATAAATAAATATAAATTCACTAATATCTACAAATCATAAAACCATTCAAGAATTACCATGAATCTATAGGTAATGTGTATATTTCCACTATGTAGGTTCAGTAGGTGGGTAAGATAGATCCATAAAAATAAAAAACAAGACCACCTCCACTTGTCCCACATAGAGTTGATGACCTATCATAGTTTTGGTGAGGTATGTCTCAATAGGGTTCCATTAAACCCATGATACTAAATTAGCAACATTTGATGGAAAATGTAATAAAATAATATCAAGCCACAAATTAACCAATAAAGAAAATCTAATGATATTATCGTGATTTCATCTCATCTCCCTAGTCAAGGAATTTATACTTGCAGAAAAATAGAGAAAAATAACCTAATTTATTTCATGTATTATTGAATTATGAGAATACAAAATATTCTTTAAGACATTTAAAATAGACATCCAATAAATTAATCCATTAGCTAATGTAATATTAACATCACACATATTTTTGTTGAAGAGAACGTCAAGTGAAATTTAGTTGTACTAGACTTCAACAATATGGCCCAATCATCCCCAAATATGGATATCCCATTTACTATAAAGAAATATATTAATAAATTATTCTAGGTTATGATAAGTGTATGATAATCACATGGATTCTATATAAGTCCTTCTTCATTGAAAAAAAAATCTTAGTGGTTAATGATTATTTTCATAATCTCTATACTGAAAAATTTATGTTGTTCAAAATTTTACAGACCTTGATGGATTTAATCCCACCAATACTTTATATTTGGATATTGATTGAGTTTACAAAACTCTATTATGATGGTGTTAATTTAAGTATATAGGGGGAAAATTTAATGATCATTCACATCATATAGTTAGATATTTTAAAAAATATTACATCTTTAAATCATTGGGAACTGAATCAGTGATATGTTGGTGTTGAAATTCATATTTAAATGTAATTTTCAAAACAAGGCATCCTGAAGAGTACAATGAGTTACCCAACCAATTATCCTTCTAGAAGAGGATTTTCCCTCTAAAAATGATCTGAAATTAATTATCCAATAATAGATTCAAGGTCTAACTCGAGCTATACTAAATATTATAAGGGTGGGATCTAACACTATGACTAAACTCAATGAAGTCCATGCATTTTCCTTTAATAAAACATTCCCATAGATTTTTACCCTAAAAAAATTCACATGATAATTTTCCTTGAAGTCTATACATAGTTTCCATCAATTACATGATATTAATATAACATACATCAAATGGTTTATAAATTTTTTTCTAGCTAGTGTAATGACATATTTCCTAAAAAAAATTATCCAAAAGAAAATTTTTAAGACATTTTTTTTGACTTAATCAATAACTTTGGAACATTAATGACTAATTGAAAATCCATTTAAATTTTTTTAAGGAAAATTTCAAAATAGAAAAGAATCCATATAAAGGAAATAAAATGGGTTTTCTATTTGATAATACACCTTGAAATTTGATTCAAAACGTTATTGAAGTGTTGGATCCCGATATGAACAATTGAGATGGGTGAAGCTAAATTATCCACTGTGAAATATTTTTTATAAATTTCTAAGCACTTTTTTGAAGTTATATTGTTAAATGTGGAAATATTTATGAAATGAATAAACTAAATTTTTAAATATTTTCTCTTTTACAGCTCTAATTTACATAATCCATCATCATTCATTTGAAGGATTTGACTATGTTTTGTTTTCATTTCATAAAAAAATTATATCATCCATGAATATTAGATTATAAATTCTAGGTTTATAGAATTAACCCTAGAAGAAACCCACTTAGTTTTCTTTTATCTCTTTTTTGAGAGGTCTATTGACAACCTGTCAGGCCATGAATAAAATAATAAAAGAAATAGAATCACCATAACCCAGAACATTTAAAGACATGATTTAACCAAATTTCATTCCCATCATAGAGATGAAATACCATGGTGATGAAAATCTTCTTAAGAGAATATTACAATACCATTAAGATAAACTGAACCTCCGTAAGTTTCTCAATATTTAGTTTCATTCTATCAGGTCATAATAATTTTCCATATTTAAATTGATTGTAACACACTGAGATTTTAAGAAAAATATTCTTTTCATTAATGTCTTGTGTTGTACGCTACACAAAAAGGAGCTTGCACAACACGCATCATTGACTTGCCTTGCATTACATGCAATCACGACCTTCCTCGATAGCGTGTGTAGTACGCAATACCGAGTTTCACTAAACAACGATATGCTATTAAAATATTATTAAAACCAACCGTTATGAATAGTAATAAACACTTTTTGAAATTTTTTAAATTTTATTTTTCAAAATGGAATTAATTTTTGGATTCGGAATATCGAAATTAGCTTAGGGTGAAATTTTGGTACTTTTCGGATAACTTTCATATTCGGATGAATAATGAAAATTACAAAATTTTAATTAAAAAGAACTTTTTTAATAAAAATAATTAATTGTGATAAATTATTAATTTGAGTGGTTTTAAATTATATTTATAATATATTTTTATAATTTAATACAATGTTTTTCATTGGATGTAATTTCACATTTAAACCAGTTATAAACATGTGTCAATTTTTTGATAGTTGTTATCTCTTAAAAACACGCTATTTGTTTTGACGACGGGAACTAATTTTTAAATTAATTAATGAAACTGATATGTTCTGAATTTGGTAAAATAGACATCATTTTTTAATTCTTAATATCAAATATAGCTTAAGCCTAATTTTTGGTATTTTTCTGAAAACTTTCAATTTTTGATGAATAGTGAAACCACTTAGTGGTAGTTAAAAAACTGAATTTTTCATAAAATTTTATTTTACCACTTATGTGAGTGGAATTTCGAAAATCTGAAAGACACGGTTAATATCAAGGACTAAAATGTGGTTCAATGGGATGAAAATAATTTTTGGTGAATAGTAACTTTTTACTTTTTTTTACCACGGTTAAAAGTAAATAGGGTAATTAAGGGTAAAAATGATATTATTATTACCCTAACACATGTCTTAATTCTATTGGACAAGTGTAATTCGACCAAAAACAAACTTAGGATTAAAATATGACCATTTAGGCCCACTTGGATTAGATTAGGACGTTTATTATTAATTTATTTAAAGAAGGGTTAAAATAGTTAAAATCAAAGTTTAATAACTAAATCATTTTTAATATGGGGTTATTTACAAGATAAATTCGACTATAAATATTAATTAGAAAGATAAAAAGATTTACTACATAATGGTATTTTATTTTTAATTTGTGGACATTAAATAATTTAATTTATTTATGACACAACGATGATGCATTAATTATCTTATTAATGAAATATTGACATAATTGATGTTATAAATACCGAAATAAATATAAATTTAGACTTTTTATGAATTCAAATAATTTTATAGGTTAATATGACATGTTAGTATTGATTTAATTAACTTTTTTCGAACTTATCATTTTGTTATGATTTTAACAAAAATCAATTACTAAATAGTGTCAAAATTGACATAAAATAGTTTTTAAAACAAATATAATATTATTAATTGTTATTTTATTCCTAAAAAATATAAGGTTCGGCCAAATGACTTATATAAGGTTATATATATTAATAATAAACAACTTGGGGTTCGTTTGGCTTGATATAGTAAGTTTATTAACCTTATAGTATAATAACACAGGAAGACACGGTAAAAGTAAAATTATTTAACTTAATGTTAAATCTACATGATAAGGTTAAAATAGGAACCTAAACTTGTCTAAATTCTATTGGATGAGATTATTTCGACCCATCCCCACCTTATCCTTGAAATAAATCAATTTGGAACTATTTAAAAACAAACTTGACTTTATAATAAAATAATATTTTTAGTTATTCCAAAGGTGCCCCTCTCCTCCCTTATAAAAGGGCACCTCCTCCCTCTCTTCCTCACACCACTTTGAGCCTTCAAGATCGTTCAACCCCTACCACTTTCTCCTCTCCACTTATGTAGAGACATCCTAGAGGTCCTGGTCTTCTTCAAAGACCAATTTTAGTGCCCTAAAAGAAGGTCTCAAAGAAGCACTTCAAAGAAGAGAAGGTTCAGACACTTACGAAGCAAATCGGACCTAAGGTAAAGGAAATATCACAATCTCATTTTTATCCGAGATTGTTTATACTTTGGTATTTAATGGGGTTTATTTTATCATCCACATCCATGTTTCCTCAATATGTAATATTTATATCCTTATACAATAGTTTATATCCAATTTTACCCTTCGGTGAGTTTTAGTAAAAGATATGAAAGGAATCTTTTGTCGTTTTTCGTACGAGGTAATTTTTTACTTTTCTGAAAAAAGTACGAGAAGAATGTTTTTTTAACTTATACAGCATGAATGTATTTTTAAAACAATATTCCAGGAATATTCCTTTATAAGTTTTCAAGTTTATTTTTAATCAACTTATTTTAGTTTAAAATTGTATGACATGTTACGAAAGGAAAAATGTTTTTGAAGTAGAAAGGATATTTTCCTCAAGAATGGAGTTCAAGTGTTTTATCAAAATTATTTTCCATATAAGATAATATAGGGTTCTGTTTCTATCCCTATTATTACATGGATTTGATTATGTTGTGATGGAAATATTTTTTATGAATTCCTTTATCTTATATGAATTTTTTATGATGTCATGTTGTTTAAAAATCCCATTTTTACTACATGGGTTATGAAATGATGTATGATTTATGATTTTGTGGCACACATAAGAATTGTATCATTATAAGATGGGTGGGACCTATATCTCCCTCCAATGCATTGGGTAAAGGTTTTATATCTCATGAGATAGACATGGTTGGAACGGTAGGTTATACCGGTTCAGTGAAACAGGACTAAAACGAGGAGTGAACTCAGTTCAGAAAGGGACATTGTCCACTAATATAGTATTGGAAATGTGTCTTGACTAACAAGAAATGATTCTCTAGGATTATGTGTATATGCCACAAATTTTCATGTTTTAAGTTATGATTATTGGGATTACATTTCACTACTATGATTTATCCCATGTTATGAAATCATGATCTCTTTTGCAGGTTAAGATTTACAAAAGATATGTTCTTATGAATATGATGTGATTGATATTTCTTTTGTTTACCCTTACTAAGCATTTGAGATCACCCTTTTATGTTTTATTTTCCCCAGGATATAAAAAAAGGTTTTAGGTATAAAAAAAGGAAGATCTTTATGGGAGATGTTGAAGATCTTTCACCATGATTAGAAGATTATATTCCGAGTTTCCAAAGACACTAAACTATTACGGTCCTTACGTGTGTGTTTTTGTTATGTACTAAGTATTCCGAAAAAGTAATGTAATGTCCATGTACATCAGGCTTCATGTCTTTACAGTTGGTATCAGAGGAAAGGTTTAGTCAACCTTTGAAAAACTTGGATGCGAAAACGTTAGTGAGATCCCTAGAAATATTTCTAAGGAATGTCTAGGGATGTCTCTAAGGATAAGTATATGTATAGGTTATAGTCCTAGAATTGCGCTAAGGATATTATAATTTAACCTAAGATGTTAGATATTGAGGGTACTCCCCCTTTACTATGTTGTTTTCTCTAGCATGATTTTTCCTCTCACAGAATTATTTTTTTGTTTTAGTTAATGGAGGGAACCAGAAGGAATTCGGTTAACATTGAATCCAATGGACAAATTGGTGACTATGAGCAACAAAATTGTGTAATGACTAGAGAGAAAGATATTGTGATTATGCTGAATCAGTCATCGCGATATATGATTAACAAGGTGAAATTTAGTGGTATGCCTAATTCATCAAATAAGAGGAAGATAGACTATTATGCATATTCACTTGTTGAGGAGCATAAAGAAAGGAATATTGAGATTTATAAAGAAGGGAAGAAGAACCTTGAGGAATACCTCAAATAGAGGGACCGATGTTATCTGTGTGGAGAAAAGGGTCATAGAGTGACAGACTGTTATGGAGTTCAATGTATTATTTATGGAGAACATGGGAATTACCCAACTCAATGCCCTGACCTAAAACGTTACTTCTAAATCAAGGAAGTACTTATTCCAGGACAATCATTAAAGAGGATGGATTGAAGTGTTTATGTATTGGTATTCAAGAATAATGTTGTTGATGTACTTTTATTGTGTACTGGAATATTTTTGTATTAGTCTATAGTGGTTTTCAAAAATTTCAATGGTACCAGTAACCATGATAGGTTATTCATATATTTTCAGAAAGTAGATGATATGCACATAATGAAGGGATAAGGAAAAAATTAAATGTTTGATAGTATTCATGAGCTCATGACTGATATAAGGAGAAGGTTATATCATGGTTTGAGTATATATAATTTTTGGATTTTGGTATGTGGAAAGAGTTAACTTTTGACAGCATTTATGTTTTCACTAAGATTTAATGGGTATTAATTTTTCAAGAGAATACATGATTAAGGTATTCGCATGATTGGAATGTGACCAACAAGATATATGGGGGATAAAGATGGTATTCACATGCTTGGTTGATGATATTTTAAGTAATTGTTTTTCTTTATACTATGAGCTTGGACCGAAGTATTGTAGATAAGCCTAAAAGATTGGAATGGATTATGTTGGACATAAGTTAGTATTGTTTAAGGATAAATTTTTTTTCGATATTATTGATTGGATGTTATAGTAATGTAGTTTTAGAAAAAGGACAACCTGCAGGATGGGCAACAGCCCATCGCGTCGGACAAGGCTATGGGAATCGAACCCACAACCGAAGTGCGACTGGCCTTTATCGCCTACCACTGGCCTACAGGAAGTCCCTGGTTAGTAGAAACTAGTTTTATTTTATTACGCGGTATGATATATGAAGTATTAGTTCATTTTTGGAATTGTATACGATTAACTTCACCATAGATGGTCTTATGTATTTTTGATAACTTTTGTAACCTTTTGTTTGAGACAGATGGAATGACTCATCATTCTATCACATGATCTGGTAACACTTCACAAATGAAAAATCCAACTTCATTTCTTTAAGAGTTGAAGTGGAAATTGTCCAAATAATGACCAACAGTGACACAATACCAAAATCACGAAAGTATTTCTTCTAATTCCAATTTCATCAACTTTAGGGAAATGATCTTGAAAACCAAAAATGTTGTCCTAGTGCTCTTATATCTGATGAATTAGATGGTACCTTAGATCGTCACAAATTTATGGCTTTGTGATTGCTGGATTTTCCATAGCCATGTTCTCTACCACTCTCCATTAGAACATGATGGTTAGATTTCTCTTCCATATCCATATTTTCACCTATGTGGAAACCCAGTGATTAGTTTATTTGGGTAACCGTTACGTTTCATACTTTTGTTTTTAAAGAATGGTTTTGGTATTCCTTTTTATGATGTGGGTTTCTATTAAAGAAACTTTCAAGTAGTAAACCATTTATAACCCCGACTAATTTCGAGGGCGAAATTCATTTTAAGGGGGGTAGAATGTAACACCCCGAGATTTTATGAAAAATATTCTTTTCATTAATGTCTTGTGTTGTACACTACACCAAAAGGAGCTTGGACAACACACATCATTGACTTTCCTTGCATTACATGCAATCGCAACCTTCCTCGATAGCGTGTGTAGTACGCAATACCGAGTTTCACTAAACAATGATATGCTATTAAAATATTATTAAAACTAGCCATTATGAATAGTAATAACCACCTTTTGAAATTTTTTAAATTTTATTTTTCAAAATGGAATTCATTTTTGGATTTGGAATATCGAAATTAGCTTAGGGTGAAATTTCGGTACCTTTCGGATAACTTTCATTTTCTGATGAATAGTAAAAATTAATAATTTTTAATTAATAAGAACTTTTTTAATAGAAATAATTAATAGTGATAAATTATTAATTTGAGTGGTTTTAAAGTATATTTAGAATATATTTTTACAATTTAATACAATGTTGGTCATTGGATGTAATTTCACATTTAAACCAGTTATAAACAAGTGTCAATCTTTTGATAGTTATTATCTCTTAAAAACACGCTATTTGTTTTGATGACGGGAACTAATTTTTAAATTAATTAATGCAACTGATATGTTCTGAATTTGGTAAAATAGACATCATTTTTGAATTCTTAACATCAAATATAGCTTAGGCCTAATTTTTGGTATTTTTCTGAAAACTTTCCATTTTTGATGAATAGTGAAACCACTAAGTGGTAGTTAAAAAAACTGAATTTTTCATAAAACTTAATTTTACCGCTTCTGTGAGTGGAATTTTGAAAATCCGAGAGACACAGTTAATATCAAGTAAAAAAATTTGGTTCAATGAGATGAAAATAATTTTTGGTGAATAGTAACTTTTTACTTTTTTTACCACAGTTAAAAGTAAATAGGGTAATTAAGGGTAAAAATGATATTATTATTACCCTAACACATGTATTAATTCTATTGGACAAGTGTAATTCGACCAAAAACAAACTTAGGAATAAAATATGACCATTTAGGCCCACTTGGATTAGATTAGGACGTTTATTATTAATTTATTTAAAGAAGGGTTAAAATATTTATAATCAAAGTTTAATAACTAAATCATTTTTAATATGGGGTTATACATACGATAAATTCGACTATAAATATTCCTTAGAAAGCTAAAACGATTTCCTACATAATGGTATTTTATTTGTAATTTTTAAACATTAAATAATGTAATTTATTTATGACACAACGATGATGCAGTAATTATCATATTAATGAAATATTGATATAATTGATGTTATAAATACCCAAATATTTATAATTTTAGACTTTTTATGAATTACACTAATTTTATAGGTCAATATGACATGTTATTATTGATTTAATTACCTTTTTTAGAACTTATGATTCTGTTAAGATTTTCACAAAAATCAATTACTTAATAGTGTCAAAATTGACATAAAATAGTTTTTTAAAAAAATATTATATTATTAATTGTTATTTTATTCCTAAAAATATAAGGTTCAGCCAAATGACTTAGATAAGGCTATATATATTAATAATAAACAACTTGAGGTTCGTTTGGCTTGATATAGTATGTTTATTAACCTTATAGTATAAGAACACAAGAAGACACGGTAAAAGTAAAATTATTTAACTTAATGTTAAATCTACATGATAAGGTTAAAATAGGAACCTAAACGTGTCTAAAATCTATTGGATGAAAGTATTTCTACCCATCCCCACCTTAGCCTCTAAATAAATCAATTTGGAGCTATTTAAAACTGAACTTGACTTTATAATATAATAATATTTTTAGTTATTCCAAAGGTGCCCCTCTCCTCCCTTATAAAAGGGAACCTCCTCCCTCTCTTCCTCACACCACTTTGAGCCTTCAAGCTCGGCCAACCCCTACCAATTTCTCATATCATCTTCCGTAGAGACATCCTAGAGGTCCTGGTATTCTTCAAAGACCAATTTTAGTGCCCTAAAAGAAGGTCTCAAAGAAGCACTTCAAAGAAGAGGAGGTTCGGACACTTACGAAGCAAATCAGACCTAAGGTAAGGGAAATATCACAATCTCATTTTTATCCGAGATTGTTTATACTTTGGTATTTACTGGGGTGTATTTTATCATCCACATCCATGTTTCCTCAATATGTAATATTTATATCCTTATACGATAGTTTATATCCAGTTTTACCCTTCGGTGAGTTTTAGTAAAAGATATGAAAGGAATCTTTTGTCATTTTTCGTACGATGTACTTTTTGACTTTTCCGAAAAAAGTACGAGAAGAATGTTTTTTTAACTTATACGGCATGAATGGATATTTAAAAAAATATTTCCAAGAATCTTCCTTTACAAGTTTTCAAGTTTATTTTTAATCAACTTATTTTTGTTTAAAATTGCATGACATGTTAAGAAAGGAAAAATATTTTTGAAGTAGAAAGGATATTTTCCTCAATAATGGAGTTCAAGTGTTTTATAAAAATTATTTTCCATCTAAGATAATATAGGGTTCTGTTTCTATCCCTATTATTACATGGATTTGATTATGTTGTGATGGAAATATTTTTTATGAATTCCTTTATCTTATATGAATTATTTTATGATGTCATGTTGTTTAAGAATCCCATTTTTACTACATGGGTTATGCAATGATGTATGATTTATGATTTTGTGTCACACATAAGAATGGTATCATTATGAGATGGGTGGGACCTATATATCCCTCCAATGCATTGGGTAAATATTTTATATCTCATGAGATAGACATGGTTGGAATGGTAGGTTATACCGATTCAGTGAAACATGACTGAAACGAGGAGTGAACTCGGTTCAGAAAGGGACTTTGTCCACTAAGATAGTCTTGGCAACGAGTCTTGACTAACAAGAAATGATTCTCTATGATTATGTGTGTATGCCACAAAGTTTCATGTTTTAAGTTATGATTATTGGGATTACATTTCACTACTATGATTTATCCCATGTTATGAAATCATGATCTCTTTTGTAGGTTAAGATTTCCAAAAGATATGTTCTTATGAATATGATGTGATTGATATTTCTTTTGTTTACCCTTACTGAGCATTTGAGCTCACCCTTTTATGTTTTATTTTCCCTAGGATATAAAGAAATATTTTAGGTATAAAAAAGAAATATCTTTATAGGAGATGTTGAAGATCTTTCACCATGATTAGAAGATTATATTCTGAGTTTCCAACGACACTAAACTATTACGGTCCTTACGTGTGCATTTTTGTTATGTACTAAATATTCCGCAAAAGTAATGTAATGTCCATGTACGTCAGGCTTCGGGTCTCTACATTGACCATCACATTCATTCTAATAAAATTACAATACAAATAAGTAATCATCTCATAGGATAATGATATAACACCTAGGATTCATATTCCCCTGAAAAAACCATGTTACATATATAAAAATAGAATTATAAAAAGATGGATAACCTATTATTGAGGATATTAACAAGGTATTTTCATGAGAAATTACACATGAAAATAGGCTATAACTATTTTAAGGATTTATAGAAAGATATTATTTGAATGGGAATGATTTTTGTTATTTATGAAAATATGGGAAGGGCCCTATGTTTGAAAAAAAATCAATACGACCTTGATTATCTATAGTTTGATCGGTTCCTATGTCATGATAATGAAAAAAATTGGATAAAAATCTATAAATGAAGTGCTATCCTGATTCATGATTCTCTTAGATTAAAAAATTCCATTTTATATAGGTATATCTTCAAACATTGAATTTTCTATATGTGATATAATGGAAGGTATAAAACTAATGAAGGTAATAACCTCATAAGACACTAGATGGATCCTATTGGGTCCTGGATCATTAGTATCACTAACTATATGTGAATAGATGTATTAATATCTATGTCTTCCCTAAAGTGAAATATATTTTGAGAATGAACCATATAATAATTAGAGATTAGTGTTTCAAAAAAATGTTCTTCACATGACACAAATATAGAAATGTATAGTGTTTTATTCACCTTATCTTGGAAAAAGTACTTTGGATTTCTCAAGGTAAATTCATTCCCCATTAAGATAAAAATCCATGAATGGATTAGATTCTTACATTTTTATTTTAAAGGTATCCTAATACAATATTCCTGGAAGAGACTTATCTAGATTTGGATCTTATTAGGTAATTCCTTATGTGAGATATTGTTTGAAATCCTAGCTGAGACCAGTTTGTGAGTTCAGTCATAGGAGTGAGACTCAACACTAAGGAATATGGTTTATGGGATTTCATTTGATCACGAGTTAATAAAGGAATATGAAAAAACGTGTGGGTTACATCTCTTTAAGAGGGTGTGTGTAGACATTACCTAGAAACAAATTTTTTACTTGAAAAAAAAACTCCTCCATAAAAAGTACAACATCAAATTGTTGTAAAATTTTATTGATAAGATTATTTTAGCTCCATAACCTATCTAATATAATACTTTTAATTGAAATATTCCCCCAGATGCAAGAATTACTCATAGATATTGTTTTTAAAGTCAAATTTGTTCTTAATATAATTTAAAAATTAATATAAATGCTAGAGGAACAATTATAACAATATAAAAAATATATAGCCTCTACTCAATGTTATTTTCTCATGACCATGACATTTAATTGAGGAATGTTTTCAATGAACCCACATCCCTAGGTGTGTGACCAATCAAGGGGTAGATGTATATCCCATTTTTTTCTTAATCATCAAATTTTATAATGCATCATCTTTAACTATTCTCATGTCATCCGATCAAGCCTTATACTAGGGTCCTTGTCGTATCATGCACACCATATATTTTAAGAACTAAAATTAGTTCATTCAATAATTTTTCTATTATATTACTACATTTCCAAATGCACTAGAAATATTCATTTTATAATTTTTTTAGAATACATATGTTAAAAATGATGAAACATTATATATATGAGAAATAGATAATTATATATCCATTCTAAAAAACAAGAAATCTAAATAATAAATATTGACCCCCTATTTAAAATGACCCATCATCGTTTTATACTCCTTGGCGTATACCTTAGTGTTAAACTAAGTAAAAAATCATTACTCGTGCAATTATATTTCATACCCAGAATCTATCAATGTGTTATTAGCTATAGATGATTCATATCATTCTAAAAAAAGAAAAAATGATCCATTTGAAGATGAGAATAAAAATATCACACCCTAATTCATTCCACTTATTTTGTGTGTTTTGGGAACTTTGGTTGTAAAAAATGATATCATATCCATAAGTTTTTTCTTGGTGAAGCATTTAGTAAAACATTGTGAACATGGAGAATGATATGAGGAAAAATTTATTCCATTGTTCTAGGGATGAAATTACCAGATTTAGAAGACCCAAATGAGATAAAAATTATAGTCACTCTGGCTTGATGTTTTCATGAATACTATACATGGGTTATAAATCTATAATCCCATATTATTTTCCATGTATAAGATTGATAACAATTTGATATATGCTTATAAAAATATATAAATTTCATTATCTCAAGTCATATAAAATCATATTTACTTGAATTTAATGCATTTTATACACACAAAGGTTATTTTGTATAATTTATTGAAAACATATGAAGGGAAAAACAAGGAAAAATAAGTGAGGTTATAATTTTTTCATGAAATTTTTAATGATTTAAATATGTATTCAAGAAAGAACATCGATCATAACTTAAAAAAATTATTAAGGTTATTGGATCCATTTGGGGACTAGGAGCTAAAATTTAAAATGTGAATATATTAATGAAAATAACTTGTAGAGTACCCCATTATATAATCAAATGATATATACACATGAAGAAAATAATCCAACAGAGCATTTACACAAAGATAAAAAATTTATTTTAGTCACATGTGAAAAAAAGTTAATATAGAAAAAATGATTATTAATTTATAAATGAGATAAAATTTATTTCCTTAGAGAAGCTTCATATTCCTTAATTGTAATCTGGGTTAGAGTTTATCAGTGTTAAATTATTTTCGCTTGTTCCTAAAAAAAATTTAATGAAAACAAATATTTTATTGAAATATTTTATTATATTTATTTGGATGTGGAAAAGTAAAATGCATCACCAAAAATTCAATGGGGATAGAAAGTGAATGGTATGTTTGATTAATCTTAATATCAAAAAAGGTTTTTTTCATTAAAAATAAAATTAACATCTATAGATACATTCAAAAAATAGTTTTCCAAAGAAAACCATGGTGACTAGATAATAGCATGATGACGAGGGATATTTTAAAGATGGTGAAAAGGAATCAAAATGATATTTGGTTGATAATGTGATAAAAATGGTTTTGATGGATCAATATGAATAGTATTATGAAAATAAACCAATATTATTCTTGATCCTAAGGATGAAATTAAAGTTCCACTTCAAACGGTCCATATATATTAGAAGATGAACGTGAAAACTAATGTACTACTAAAAGTTTCATAACGTAAATTGACTAAATAAAAGATAAAATCACTCGAATATATATTTTTATGGAGAATAAATTGGATTTTATTGATAATATTCAAAAAGTAGTTGATATAAAGATAATTAATATAGAATAGAGTAATATTACTATTTATATTAATGTTGATATCATGAAGTCAAAAAATAATATTTATTCTACTTAAGAATATGTCATAACATTGATGTGGGTATGTGAACTTTTAAAAAAAATTATCTAATAATATGTTACAGTTTTGAACATTTTCTAATAAATATATATAATAAAGGTATAAATATAGAAGATAGGTCATTGAGAAGGATATAATTGATTGATGAACCAACTTCATTTGTTAAAGTAACCTCTTCTTAAAATGTGAAACATCCGAAACAATGATAGAAGACATGATAAAGAGTGTGATGAAAAAGTATGGAAATATATCTTAAAGAAGAAGAGTGTATCACTTATTATGGAGCTATTCGAATTCTCTATATAAAATAATTTCCAATTGTTGTAGTGATACTATTTTGGTTACTTTTATCACACTATGAACTACTACAAGGATTTGGAAAAATATCATAAATGAGGGGTTCTGAGAATCATTCAATGAGAAATATGTTATATATTATAATTCAAATTTTAATTTTCTTTTATAGATATTTATTTTGTTTATAAAACATCATTCGAAAAGCTATTTATCATTGACATAGAAGAATTAAAAACAACTCTCATAGTAGATAAATGGGGATGGATGCAATATAAGTCAACATAATTCTCATGAGAAATAGATTTTCCCTATTGAATGAAGAATAATATGACTATGCATTATATAATAAGTATATTTACGATAGAATATCATATGTGTCAAATTATTCAGGGCTTTGATGAAAGAAATAATGTAAAAAATTGATTTCTATCACAACTAATATTTATCTAATGTTTTTAATTAATAATGACATATAGATTCTTGATTGAGGGTTACCTTCCTAGATGATTAGGAACATGAATCATTTAAATAATTTTATAATCCATATTGATAGGATGGTTCATTTTATTAATGATAAAGAATAAAAAATCAAATAATATTACACAAATCACATTAAATAAAAATTTAAATATAAAGAGGTGATTTATGTTGATGTACTTTTACACAATCACTTAATAGTTAGTTAATATTGATAATCAAGACTCATAGTCACATTCACTAGTAAGTACTACCAAATCAAAGGAAAAAATTGATTTTCCATGTTGAATGATTTAAGATTAAATGGAAACATATATCATGTAAGATGAAAACAAATATTTTTGTATAATTTGGGTGATTAATAAATTATAGAATATAAGGGTTGGTCCTATACATCAATGTTGAAAATATAATTTATCTAAGTTAAGGGATTTGATCAATATTATTAATTTAAAATATAATATAGAGAACAAGTGTGATTATTATATTATGATTATAAATACTATATTTAAAATAATAAATTGGTATCCAATATTCACAACTTAATTCATGAATTTTTTTTCATTCTAATGACACATCCTGTTACTCATGGTGAAACTATCTCATTTTCTTTACTGATGATTAATGTAGAATTGGTGGAATTGTATTGTTGAAAACCAAAGTGGAGTATAAAGAATGCATCAAGTTATTTCATATGAGATCTAATATTAATATTGACTTAATAATCATATCTATTCAATTCAATAATGGTATATATTAAAAATAATTTTGTAAACAATCTTATCATCTTGCATTATGTTTCATTAGTGTAGACACAACATAAAAATGGTGACATGGAAAGGGTAAATCACACAATGAATATTATAGGTATAATGTAATCATCTAAAAATTCGTTTTTCATCATTATTGGTAGGAAGAAGTTGAAGTGGTAGGTTATAAAAAAATAATCCTTTGATAAGTCTTAAAAAGAAAATAATAGCATAAGAGATACATCATATATGTAATCCAATAATTAAAAACATTGTAGTGTTTGATAGTAAATACTATATTTGATATAAATAATGAAATAAATAAATGATTAAAGATGAAGATAAAGATATATAATTTAAATCTACCCAAGAATTTGTTAATCATATATATTATTCCTTAAGAGAATGTGTAAAATCATGTAATTTATTTATTTTATTTTATAGAAGTAAAATATATAATCCAAATAATAAATTAACTTTTGGATGGATATTATAAGTGAGAAGAAGATGTTATAACATATTTTTAAGGAAATAAAAACCCAAAACATGATGCTAATTTTATGGTTAAATTATTGGATGAAGAAGTTACTAAATTTAGTCAAATATTATGGAAAATTTGGACAATTTGATATGTTATTAAAGAATCAAATTTCATAAGTATAAATTCAACTCTAACATAACCATGAAATATGATAAGTGTGGATAATTATTAACTATTATCTCAAATAGATATTTTAACATTAAAATAAGTGGATAGGGATAAATCATGGGTCATAGTGATGAATAATATGTAAGACCCAATAAATAAAAATTAGAAAAGAGATATTTTGAAATGTTTGGATGATCATAATGAAATTGGAAAAAATACGATGAGCATCATAATCTTTTATGAAATAAGGACTTTTCATTATTCAATGGATATTATCCAATAGAGGCCATACATGCAGATTAGGAATTTTAATTCATGGTAATTCTTGAGTCAAAAAAATTATTTATTGAAATTGGATTTATTTTGTATCAAATGGAAGTGAAACTGGAATTCATGAATAAATTTATTAAGGGGGAAATTTACATTAAAAATATGAATGTTTTTATATAAGTGATAATGTTTCCAAGGTGCACTACTAAAGAATTTTAAATATTTCTTTAAGTATTCAACAAGATCCTAGAATGCTTGGTTAGTGAGATACTTGATGCTGAATGAATTTTGGAGAGGTGATATTGAACAAAACCACTATTTGAAATCATCTAAAGAGAAACCATTTTTATAAAAACCAATGGAAATGATATGATATTTGGGTTTAGTAAGTTAAATTCAATGATAGAGTCAAAAACATTAATGAGTTACATTTTTAAGATATATATGATTTGAATGATTACTAATTTCCTTAGACAATAAGTGAATCATAAGGAGTAATGCACTATTATTTCTCATTAAAAATATGTTATAAATTTTCTAAATATGTTTTGATATGGGTAATTTAAATACATTTTAACACCAATTGGGGATTAAATGAAGCATTAAAATAATTAATATAAAATAGAATTTGTTCCTATATTATGTTAATTAATGATAAGAATATTATCATTTAATTAATCATGAGTTATGTCTAAGTTAATGTTGATTATAGTTTGGCATTTAATTTTTTAAATGATAGTTTTTTACTAGAATATTCATATGTGTATTGTTCTAAAGATATTAAGGACAAAAGTATATTAGAAGATGTTATTTATATGTTCAAATTAATTCTATTTTTGGGGGAAAAATAAACAAGAAGAAAAATAACTTTTTGTGTATAATGATGTATTATTTTTATCTAAGATGTTATGTACTTAGTTTCATGGAAAAAGGAACAACTAGAAGATATTTGAGAAGACATGAACACGATTATGGTGAGATAACGTGACAAAAAGAATACAATTTATTTAATATATAATTTGAAAAATTATTATCAAATAAAACATATTAATATATTATATAATTTAAATAATTAAATATTAGAGGAAGGAGTCATAATTATAGAATTTATTATCATAAATTGAAAAGTCCCTGACATTCCAACAAAATCATTGGTCATAAAGGATTTTCATAAAAATTGATCCAACTATGGTTTTCAACAATCCCCATTATATGATGAGGCTAGGAAAAAATCCTATCCAAATATAGATTTAATGCATGATATGGATTTTTAAATCATCAAAGGAAAATAACCAGTGGGTATATTATTAAATTTAGTGAAAATAGAGAAATTAATGAATTTTTGGAAGGGAATGAACTCATTTTCATATGTAGAGGTCAAAGAGTGGTGTAGAGTAATATTTTCATGTCATACATGAGGAATCTACCTTTGATGGATATTTAATGGTATGTGAGGTTATATGAGATTAAATATACAGTTAATTTCATTAAATAGTGATTAAATAAAGGGGGAGGTATGTTATTTTAGAAAATACATGAACTATAGAAAAAATTAATTTTGGGTATTTTATTTTCTATAAGGAACATTTATCATGTAGACTTTGAGTTATGAAAGTGTTGTTCTGTTTTTATTTAGTTAATTAATGTATTTAATTTAACTATATACCTTTTTAATTTCCAACAAACCCAAAGGGGAAAATGTTTATTCCAATGATATATAGATGTGAAAATATTTGTACACCTCTTAAGAATGGTTAAGAATATATGAGTTCAACCATAATATTTGGAAGAAGTTTTTTTTTCAATAACATTTAACATTTTATACTATTTTAGAGAAATTTATAAGACATATAGAAATTTTGAGTTTTGATTTTATTGTGGAAGAAAAACTCAAGGTTTAATATGTTTTTTCATACCTAATTTCTATTAACAAGATTAAGAATATTTTTCATAAAACATTCACACAAGAGTGGATAACCCATGAAATTTTAGTGTCTATATGAAAATATTAATCACAATTTTATGAGTGTTATCAACCATATCATGAATTAGGATAAATATATGGAATCTTAGATGAAATCATAAGGAGGGACTATGATATTTTTTAGTATCTGAATTAGAACATCACACTAAAATAGACTGTGTCACAACATAATAGGCTTTCTATTCCATTGGATTAAGAGGACCATTTCATGGTTTTCAATGAGTTAAAAATTAGTTGTTGAAATAAGATATGTGGATCTTAGGATGACTATAAATCACACATTAACATGAACTATTTTGACATAATATATTAATGTGTTGGAAAATCATACCACAATAACATGCTACACAACCTGATTTGGTGTATTATAGACTAGTATGAAATTCCAAATGTTTTTTATATGTGGATTACCTTTAATTAATATTGAAAATTTTAACTCAACCCTCAAGATACAACAATTTTAATAATATAAATATATTTTTTGATTATAACATAAAAATTGAAGAGGATTATTTCTTCTATAATTATGGAGGAATAACTATTATTATGAGGTACTATATCAAAGATCATGTTTTTATATATCAGAATTCAGAAAAATGAAAATTTCAGCTATAACCAATGTTGATCACATAGGTTAATGTTTATGAGAGAGTCCTATGTGAAATATATTTATTTTATAACATATTTTTTGAATTTTTTAGATATAAATAATGATTTAGTGACCATTTTATAAGTAACGATCCCTTCATAAATTAATTTACTAAAAATATGAGTTGTGATTCAATCATTACATTACACATCATGGATTTATGCTCCTTGTAATTGACCATAGCGGTGAATGAAGTAAAATCAACATGCTTATGAATTTCATTTTCATATATATATATATGCTTTTAGTGTTTTTTTGGTTTTTATAAGTTAATTTAATTCTTCCTAACACATGAATTTGATCAATTTAATGATGTTTGAAAAAACCTCATACCATAATTTTCCACCCTCTTAGGGTGTGTTTTAGGATCTTAATTAGAAAAATAATTCCTATACGACATTAAATTACATTTTACACCCACTTATATGGATAACTATAAGATTATTTTTAATTTTTTATTTTGTGACAAAATTAATTATTATTTGGTTTTTTATAAGTTCTTTCCTAGATAAAAATTAAAACATATTTTTTATTAAAGATGAGTTTTATACGTATGTTTAATAGTTTTTAAATATTTTGCTTTAATTTATATTGGTTTTATTTCCCCAATTGGGAGATTTTAAAAGAATTATAGAAGTTTAATTAAAAATTATTATAACACCCACCAATTTGAAGCCACTTTTCCTACCTGGATGGTAATAAAATATTGTATGTCATTTTCCCATCAAGATCAAAAATAAATACAACATATCATTTTAACATTAATAAGTGTCACTAAACATCTGCATAATAGTTTCCCCTATAGGATAACACTAGTCATTTCTTTAACCTTTACTACTTCCTATATGTAAATAAATTACTGTATAAAGTTTCACATTCATGGGATAAACTAAACTCAAATATAACCTTTTAATATTCTTTGGAAGAACTGCACCCAAGTGTTACCTCTGAATTTTTTCTAATGATGATATATTTAACTAAATCCAATTTATCTTCTAGTTTGGAACCAAACTCTAGAAAAACGTTGTCACCTTTCTAAATAGTGTTAAACACTAGCAAAAAAATTCCATTCTAATATGACATTAATACCCACCCTAACCTTTCACACAATTTGATGTTACTATACATTAAATAAATACTTTTCTATGAGAAAATAAAAAAATCATCATAAATTTTTTTTCTTCATTTATGGAAATAAAATCTATTTTAACTTTTGAACCTTCTAGGATAAAACTATACTCAAACATTAATATTTTTATTTCATGATTAGTAGTAAATTATATCATAATATTTTCAATCTATCAGATTTCAGTAGACTCCAACCTAAAAATTTTCTCTTCCCATATGGAAATAAAATCTAGAGATCATTTTAATATATATTTAAACTCTATGATAATAATCTATCATAATGAAACAAGTATGATATACCTTGTCTCATAAGCATGGGAAAATTTAATTTCGTGTTTCATCCTCCAATATTTTAGAATTAATCATTTTCATTCATAAAAGTTATTTACCCAATATAGGTGGAAAGTAATGTAAATAATAAATGTGTAGAAAGAAAACATTATGAATAATATTATAAACAATTATTAAATATATAAAATACTAATGACTATATATTAATAACTTAATGAAAATATTCAACCTCTAATCCTCTCTATTTTAGTACATATATCCCAATATACCTTGATTCCCCCAATAAAGGAGAAAATTGTGGTGGGTGGTAGAATAATTAGAAACACACAAATTAATGTATTTTATATAGATAAAACATTCACTTAGATGGAGATATTAAAATCAATAATTATATTTTTATTCATTTGTATCCAAAAAACATTTGTAATCATCCAAATAGATTCATTCCCATCAATTATGGATAAAAAATGTGAAATATTTTGAATACAAGGTGTAATTTGAAATAAGTACAAATATCAAAGTGTTGGAGGATTAAATTATAATTGAAGAAAATGGAATTCAAAAGAGTTAAAATTGATTATAACTTATATATGAAGTAACCTGCTGATAGAATCATGTTGTTATTTTTTATTGATGACATAGTTTTTATGAGGTTATATGGAAGAATGATATAATGATTTTTTGACAAAGGTTATGTATGTTTTAAATTTTTATGATTTTTGAGTTGAAATTATTTATTTCAATTAAAGATACCCAAATTCATGATATCAATTTAATTTCAAAATCTATATTTACCAAATGTTTAGAAATAGATTTAAAAAGTAGGATATAAATCTATTTTTAACACCAGTTGTATTTGGATTGACACATTTCAATGATATAAGTGAATTTTCATCTAATGTTTATAATTATATGAAAATAATCAAATTAAAACTATATTTACTATTAGTATAACTAGGCATTGGGTTTATAAATTGATTATAAAAATGATAAGAGTTTTATTATAGGTAAAGTAACGTTCTAGTAGTAAAATAAGGAATATGGTATACTGATCTGATTTTTAACATTTGGTTTTAGTATATTGACATGTGACTGTCTTTGGGTGTGTAAAATAAATATAACCTTAGTTAAAATGTATTATAGTGGGTTACCTAGGTTGTCTCTATAGAGGAGTGCTCAATAATAATGTTTTTCACTTAAAATAAGAGAAATAAGTGATGTTGTTTTTGAAATAGTTTGATTTAGAAAATACAAGAAGGAAACTAAATAAGGTAAAGTAATTAAGTGAATTTTTTATAAAAAATTGACCAATTATGTTATTTAAATCAATGATATGAAATGGTGATCATGTTAGGGTCGGTTTTCCAATATTAATTCTATCATATTTCATTTTACCCAATTCTCTTCTGTTAAATCGTTAAGAATGAGAATCCACAATCGTTTCTTCTCACTCCCTTGGTAAATTAAAAATGTGAGAATAAACCTTACTAAAATATTAGGTTGGTCTACTATCCTCTCAATGACTAATAGAGTTGTAGAAAATACCCCCAATTATCTTAGGCAATTCCCAATCTGGTCTTGTTTATCCCAAGTAATCAAGAACATTCACTACTCCTCACACACGTACCAGTGATCACTGAGTACTTCACCACTAATTCTGGGTCTATTCCATCATTTATAAACCATAACCTAGTAGAGGGAGATATTTATCATTGACAAAATATAAATTAACAATAGAATTTAAAATCAGATACAATCATACATGACAATAAAAACGGTTATAAGAATTTTTTACGGATTCACAGAAGAGAAATAAGGATTTTAAAACATTAATAGAAGGAACTAATGAAATACAACATGGAAAACCTCTCCTCACCCAATCACACATAATTTTACCCCACCATGTTACGGGTAATTATGACTATGTGGAAAGAATAACACATTTCAAGACTAAGAAGTGTAAAACAAAGAAAAGAAAAAACAAAAATTCGATCCTCCAGAATCTTTCCTCCAGAAGTTTTCTTCTGTTCTACCCACAAACCTTATGAAACTGACTGAGGTACCTTCTTTTAAAATGTTTAAAATGAATTTTTCTATTGACCATAAAAATTTTAGAGTCATTGGACTGGTGTAAAGAAATATATGGATGAATCATTGACCATTACTTTTCTGTGCGCTGAAAACTATTTCACCAACTCCACTTGGACGAGCCAAAAATATGACTTCATGAGCTTCATATTTTATCAAATTTATTATCCACCATTCTTTGGATGTCCTCTATCGACATTATAACCTCATTCTAAGGTCGACTGAATGAGATGTTGTTGATTTAATGTGGCGGGGTCCATTCTGCCAACTAGAGGAAGTTCTCTACTTGATTGATTTTTCTGTACCATTGGGTTTCGAATTAAGTCTTGGTCCAGCAGACAAATGTTAAGACCATGAGAATATGAAGCCTACAAAAAAGGATGAACTTAAATTGGACCAATATTTTAAAATGTATGCCCGAAAAACAGAATCTATATAAAACTGTCAATTTTACAGAATTACCCAATTTTCACATTTAAGCCCAAAATAAACAAAAAACACATAAATGATGAAAATATACTCAAATTGAAAAATTGAGAGGGATTAAATCATTGAAAACATATTAATAATACTGAAAATATTAACTCTATAAATTCCCCCACACTTATCACTTGGACTCCTGGACAAGTCCGAATCAAAATAAAATCAAAGTAAATTCAAAACACATATCCATGAGACCCACCAATTGAAAACAAGAAACAAAATATATCATGCCTCATAAAAATATATTATTTCATGTTCTTAATTTAAGATCATTAAATATATTTACTCTTCATTTCTCATCCAATGCACATGAAATGCTTACCTAACTTTTATTATCTCTCATCACATAAATTTTCATTTTTTAGCAAATGTATTTCTCATCCAAACTCATACAAGGGTCACCATAGGCTTGATAAATTCCTACATCTCCACTCGATGTGAGTCAAAGACATATGTTTATCATGAGGACTTGTCAAGGTTGTTCTTTCTCTTTAGGTTGGAAGGATTTAGATGTGAAAATTATGAGGATGAATGAAGAGGAGTTGACTCTTTTTGAAGCAAAATTGCCTTACTCTAATTTTCACACAAGTATGGTATCCTATTTACTCCCCTTAGTAGAAAATAAGCTCCTTATTCATGGAATATCATGGAATGTTCACACAGTTCATCATTTTAGCAGAAAAAATTTCAATATTCTCAAATATAATATTTATTTAATGCTCCAAAAAAGTCACAACTTTCTTTTTTTACATTAGAAGCTCCAGAAAGGCACAACTTCTCTCGTCGTGAAAGCTCCAGAAAAGGCACAGATTTTAGCAGAATGATTTTTTTCATAAAAATAACATCTCTTCAGCATTTTATTTTCCACCCAATGTTTTATAAAATGATTTATCAAAACACAAGACATCATCCCCCACACTTAAGTTCAAATATATCATGCAATTTCACTTCCAGAGTAGGTCGGATAGGGAAAATTGTCTTGTAATGTGGCTAACCTAATAGGATGTTCATGGATTCTATGGGATACAAAGATTAAATTTACAAGGTAGGACAGAATGAAAAGGATTATATTGAAAAGGTGGATTTGAAACCAAAGAAATTCCTCAATCATTTAAAACACATGTACCCCAAACCCTCATGTTTTGAAAGGAATAAATGAAATTCTGGTTAAAACAAGCATGGTTTGGTTCCCTCAAGAAGTGAGGTGAATGTAAAGAATAGGAAAATAATAGGTTCAGAAGACTCATGGGAATGTGATTTCAATTATAAATATAATGATATGTGGCATGGGATTCAAAAAAACAGAGTATTTTTCATGAAATTCCCAAACAATTGAACTCGAAACAATGTCATTTTCAATATTCATTTAAGCTCAGTTTCAAGGAATAAATTATTTATCCCATGGAAATGGGTTTCAAAAATGTCAAAGATAATCATTTCAGCACAAAAGTTTCAAAAACACAAAACAATTTAAAAATAAACACACAAATTTTGAAACACACACATGTTTTAAAAAAACAAATAGGAAAACAAACAACACATAAAAATCCTAAACTACAAAGGCTCCCTCCCCCACACTTAAATGATGAAGTGTCCACAATGAATTCAAATGGATTTAACACATAAGAATATTTGAAATTGAATCACAGCAATAAAGAAAATATAAAGGAGAGGTCCGACCTAATAAAGTTTATTGATAAACAGGTTGGAGGAGTGTGATCTCCTCTATTGGCTCAGATGGCATGATCCTAAATAATTTCTTCAATATGTGCCCAATAACAGTGAATGGATCCTTTGATCCATCCTTCATAATATGAACAGCACCAAAAGGATATACATGAGTAATAATAAATAGACCTTCCCACCTAGAACGAAGTTTACCTGGCATTACCTTGAGCCTTGAATTGAATAACAACACTTTGTATCTAGGATGAAATTATTTTGGTTGGATCAGTTTGTCATGAGCTACTCCTGTTCTCTTTGTGTAATCCTAGAATTTTCAAATGTTTCCCTTCTAATTTTTTATAGCTCCTGTAACTAAAATCTTCTCTCTTTCCCTGCACTTTCAAGATCCAGATTCATCTTCCTCACAACCCAGTATGCCTTGTGTTCCAATTCTACAGGTAGGTGACAACTTTTCCCATAAATCAACTTATAGGGACTCATTCCAATTGGGGGTTTTAGGCTATATTGTAAGCCCGTAACGTGTCTTCCAATATTTGGCTCAAATCCTTCCTATTTTGATTAATTATATTTTCCAAAATTCCATTGATTTCTCTATTGGACACTTCAGATTTCCCATTAGTTTTTGGAAGATAGGGAGTTGATGTTTTATGATGCACCCCATAATTTTTTAACAAGTACTCCATTCTATAATTAAAAAATTGAGTCCCTTGATCACTAATGATGTCTCTAGGAAATCCAAACCTACAAAATATTTTAGCCTTGACAAAATCACAAACAACTTTAGCATTGTCAGTCTTGGTGGTTTTTGCTTCCACCCATTTGGAAACATAATCAACAACAAGAATAATATAAGAATTTCCAAATGATATTTTGAAAGGGCCCATAAAATCTATCCCCCAAACTTCAAATATTTCACAAAAATTAAGTGGATTTTGTGGAATTTCTTGTCTCTTTGAAATATTTCTTGTAAATTGACATTTTTCACACCATTTACAAAATTCATGAGAATCATTGAAAAGTGTTAGACAATAAAGTCCAGATTCTAAAACCATCCTTTTTGTCCTTTGAGGTGCAAAGTGGCCTCCACAAGCTATTGTGTGACAAAACATAAAGACAGAATCAATTTTATTTTTAGGAAAACATCTTCTTATCATTTGGTCATTGCAAATATTCCATAGAAATGGATCATCCCAGATGTAATATATAGATTCAGCTTTCTATTTGTGAATTTGGTGAGAATTTAATTGAGATTTTACCTGAGATGTTACCAGATAATTGACCATGTCAGCATACCAATGTACTTATCCTTCGATCAAGTACAACTACTCTTTTGGAAGGAAATAATTTAGTGGTTCAGTGTCTGGAATTTCAACTTTAGTTGTTTTAGGAATTCTACTAAAGTGATCAACCACTTGGTTCTCAGATCCCTTATTATCTTTGATTTCTATGTTGAACTCCTGTAGTAATAGGATCCATCTCACAAGACTTGGTTTTGCTTCATCCTTCTTCATCAAGTACCTGAGAGCTTCATGATCAGAAAAAATAATGACTTTAGTTCCAAGAAGATATGTTCTAAATCTTTCTAAAGAAAAAACAATTGCAAAAAAATATTTTTTTGTTGTTGTGTAGTTGAATTGGGCCACATCTAAGGTTTTCAAGGCATATGAAATGACTTGTGGCCTGTCCTCAATTCTCTGATAAAGGACTGCTCCAACATCTTGGTTTGAAGCGTCACAAAGCAGCTCAAATGCTTCTTCCCAATTGGGTGGCTGCATTACTGGTGGTGTAATCAATATCATTTTCAAAATCACAATCTTTCAAAATTAATCTAGGGAGAGGGAGATAAATCTTACTAAAATATTTGATAAACCTCCTGTAGAATCCTGCATGTCCTAAAAATGATCTAACATGTTTCACACAAGTTGGTTAAGGTAAGACATTTGTCACTTAAATTTTTGATTTATCAACTTCAATTCCTTTCTGTGAAATTACATGCCCAAGGAAAATTCCTCTCTCAACCATAAAATGACACTTTTCAAAATTCAAAACAAGGTTCTTTTGAATACAAGTTTTCAGAACTTTTTCCAGATTTTTCAAACAATGGTCAAACGAATTTCCAAATACTGTGAAATCTTCCAAGAGAACTTCCAAGAAATATTCAATGTGATCAGAAAATATACCTACCATACACCTCTAAAATTTACCTGGAGCATTACACAATACAAATGTAATTCTTTTGTATGAAATGGTACCGAAAGGACAAGTAAAGGTAGTCTTCTCTTGATCCTCAAGAGAAATGGGTACCTGAAAATAACATGAAAATCCATCCAAAAAGAAATAATGAGTTTTACCTGCAAACCACTCTAGCATCTAGTCAATGAAAGGGATTAGGAAATGATCTTTTCGAGTGACCTGATTCAACTTCCTAAAATCTATGCATAATCTCCAGCTATTTTGAATTCTCACAGGGATTAATTCATTCTTTTCATTCATTACAATGGTTAGGCCAGTTTTCTTTGGCACTACCTGGATGGGGCTAACCCATTATGAATTTGATATGGGATAGATGATCCCAGATTCTAAAATTTTATCAATCTATTTTTTCACAACCTCCAATAGGGTGGGGTTCAGCCTCCTTTGGGGTTGTCTGACAGGTTTGGAATCTCCCTCAAGAAAAATTCGATGTGAGAAAATTTTTGGGTTTATTCATTGGATATCACCTAAACTCCACCCTATTGCTTGGTCATTATCTCTAAAAATCTCAATCAATGTTTTTTCTTGAGTTTCAGATATATTATTAGCAATTATTAATGGTAATTTCTCTCTCTCCATAAGGTAAACATATTTTAAATTAGTGGGGAGTTGTTTTAATTCTAGATCAGGGGGATGGTCAAGGGATGAAACTAAATTGAGGTTCCCCACATAAAATGGTTTGACATCCTGCACATAAGAAATAATATCATATTTATCATCATTTAACAAATTATCAAAGAAATCATATTTTACCTCTTCTTCAAACAGGAAATCAGAATCTCCAGGAGTTTGGGCGTGCATATGTTCAATGACATCTTTAATGGAAAATTTCTCTCCTAATGATAAGAATTCATGAAAAATACATGATTCTTCAATTGGTTCTGTACCCTCTTCATGGGAGAGTGCGAATAGTGAATGATCATCTGATGGGTGCCTCATGGATTCAAAAAATATTAAAGTGGATAGTGTTGTCACCAAACTCCATGGTAAGTGTCCCTTCATGGATATTGATGATGGTTTTGGCCATTTTCAAGAAAGGTCTTCCCAAAATCATGGGTTAGTGTGATGGTATCCTATCATCTTCCATATTCAATACATAGAAGTCAGCAGGGAATAAAAGATCTTTGAATTTTACCAAGACATCCTCTAGAACTCCTTCTGGGAAAACTATGGATCTATTTGCAAGATGGACCACCACTCTTGAGGGCTTCAAGTCTCTCATCTACAAATAAGTATATACCATGTGAGGAAATACATTTATTGATGCACCTAAATCGCACAAAGCATTAGGGAAATTTAATGAACCAATGGTGCATGGAATAGAAAAAGTCCCTGGATCTTGACATTTGGTTGGAAATTGTGGTGTGATAAAGGCTGAGACACTTTTTCCCCCCAAATTGATCCTCTCATTCTCTTGAAGTCTCCTATTCTTAGTGCAAATAACCTTCAAAAATTTAGCAAACTTTGGAATTTGTTTGAGTGATTCAATCAGAGGTATGTTGATTTCCACTTTCTGGAAGGTGTCATGAATTTCTTTTTGTAGTGTTTATTCTTACAACCTCTTTGATTTAATAAAACATGATGGAAATGGTGGTGGTATATATTTCTTCTCCCTCTGATTCCTTTAAAATTTTGTTTCTTGTTTCTTCTTCCTTGGACTATCCTTATCATCCTCCTCTTTCTTATTTTCTTCCCAATGCCTTTTCATAGAATTCTAATCATTTGTAACTTCATTATCGCCCAGATCAGGTTTTCTTGTTTCTGGTTCCATGGTGGATGGTGGTTGGAGTTCTTTTAAACTTCTTGTAGTTATAATACTAACATTATATTTTGGTTTTGGGATTGTTTGGGAAGGGAGTTTACCTGGATTTTTAGTCAGAAATTCCTTGAGACTTTCAAAATTGTTGGAAAAATCATTAACAGTGTCTTTTAGTCCTTTAAACATAGATTTTCGTTGGTTTTGAATTGGAGGTTGTGCACTGGTGGATGACTGATCATAGGGTCTTTGTAAATTGGGTGGTTTTTGGTATGAAGGCTGGTTATAAGACTAATTTTGTTGAAATGGTGGTGGGTTCTGGAATTTATTATGGAATGGTGGTTGGTTTTGAAACTGGTTTTGGTATGGGGGTCTACCTTGATTCTGCTGATTTCCAAACCCATATTGGACTTGGTTAGGATCTCTCCATCCTTGATTTTGTTGAAACTATCTTGGATGAAAGGTTTATATACATGTTTCCATTTCCCTGTATTTTAGAACATTGGTCAGTGAAATGATCAGGTGATGAGCATAAACCACATACCTTACCTGGCGCTCGTTGGTCACTAACTTGCTTCAAGGCCATCTATCTCACCAAACTAGTAAGCTCTTCAATCCTAGTTTCTAATAAGGGTGATTGATGAGAAGTGAATACCTCATGAATACCTTTTGTTATAATACCTCTTGTTCCAAACTGCAGTGAGTTCTGGAAAATCTTCTCAATCAAGCCCTTGGCTTCTTTTGGCGACTTGTCAATCAGTGCACCTCTAGATGATGCATCAAGAAGGTTTCTGTCATTTTCTAGTAGTCCTTGATAGAATAAGACACGAAAGTGATGTTCCTCAATGTCTTGGTGTGGAAAGCTAGCACATAGCTTCTTAAATCTCTCCCAGTACTCATAAAGGTCTTCTCTAGATGATTGTCATATGGCGTAGATTTCCTTCTGAATGGCTGTGCTTCTAGAGGTAGGGAAGAATAATTGCATAAAACATCTTACCAGGTCATTCCAATCATGTAAGTCTCCTGGATGTAGGCCGTAGAACCATTCTTTAGCAGCTCCATCCAATAAAAACAAAAATTCCTTCCACTTTACCTGCTCCTCAGTAATTCCACGGGGTCTGAAAGTTGAGCAAACATGTGTGAACTCTTGAATGTGTTTGTTTGGATCTTCACCTGCCAAACCATGAAACTTTGGAAGTAATGTAATCATGTTAAGTTTCATTTCAAAATAATTTTGAAACACTGGCATGGCAAGTCTATTATTTTGATTAAGTAATTGTGGTGCATAAAGGTCTCTAAGTGTTTGGTTTTGATTTTTAGCCATGATGACAGGCTTAGAGTGAACACTTGAAGTTTCACTTGATCCTGTAAGGGGAAATTTGTCAAATTCAGATTCCAAATTATTGTTTCTAAGTCTATTCAACAAGGTTCATTAAATTTAAGGATCTATGGGTAAAGGTTTAGTTTTGAGGTTCGATTCATGCAATTTTGAAGAGAAAAGATGAAAAGAGAAAGGAATGAAAAGAAATGTCGGTGCTACCTCCCCGATAAATGAGCCATGTTTTGAGACGTGCCTATCATGGGGTGTTTCAAAAACGAATATAACATAATTTAAAATGTATTATAGTGGGTTTCCTAGGTTTTCTCCAGAGAGGAGTGCTCAACAATAATGTTTTTCACATAAAATAAGAGAAATAAGTGATGTTATTTTTGAAATTGTTTGATTTAGAAAATACAAGAAAGAAACCAAATAAAGTAAATTAATTAAGTGAAAGTTTTAAAAAAAATTGAAAAATGATGTTATTTAAATCAGTGATATGAAATGGTGATCAGGATAGGGTCGGTTTTCTAATTTTAATTCTATTATAGTTCATTTTACCCAATTCTCTTCTGCTAAATCGTTAAGAGTGAGAATCCACAATCATTTCTTCTCACTCCATTGGTCAATTGAAAATGTGATAATAAACCTTACTAAAATATTAGGTTGGTCTACTCTCCTTACAATGTGTAATATATTTATAGAATATACCCCCAATTATCTTAGGCAATTCCCAATCGAGTCTTGTTTATCCCAAGTAATCAAGAACATTCACCACTCCTCACACACGTACTGATGATCACCGAGTACTTCACCACTAAGGCCTGGTAAATTCTATAATTTATAAACCATAACCTAGTGAAGGGAGATATTTATCATTGAACAAATATAAATTAACTACATAATCTAAAATCAGATACAATCATACATGATAATAAAAACTATTATAAGAAATTGAAACTGATTCAGAGAAGAGAAAAGAGGATTTTAAAACATTAATAGAAGGATCTCATGAAATACAACATTTAAAACCTCTCATTCCCCAATAAAACATAATTTTACTCCACCATGGTAAGGTTAATTGTGACTAAGTGGAAATAAGAAAAAATTAAAAGACTAATAAGTGTAAAACAAAGAAAAGAAAGAACATAAATTTGATCCTCCAGAATATTTCCTCCAAAGGTTTGCCTCTGTTCTGCCCACCACCCTAACAAAACTCACTGAGTTCCCTTCTTATATAATGTTTAAAATGAAGTTGTCTATCTACCCTAAAAATTGGAGAGTAATTGGACTGGTGAAAAGATAGATATGGCCGAATCAATGACCATTAATTTTATGGCTGTCAAAAACAATTTCACCCACACCACTTGGATGAGCTAAAAATATACCTTGATGAGCTTAATATTTTATCAAATTTATTGTGAACCGTACTTTGAATGTAATATGTCTACACCAGATGTAATAACCTAATTACAAGGTCAGATGAATGAGATATTGTTGATTTAATGTGGTGGGGTCAATTCTGCCAACTAGACTGAGTTCTCCACTTGAATGATTTTTATGTACCACTGGATTTTGAATTGGGTCTTGTTTCAGAAGAAAAATGTGAATCCCACGAGCATATTAAGCCTAAAAAAAGATTCACTTTAATTGGACCAATATTTTAAAAGTTATGCTCGAAAAACAGAGTCTATATAAAACTGTCAATTTTACAGAATTACCCCATTTTCACATTTACGCCCAAAATACACCAAAAACACATAAATGATGAAAATACACTCAAATTGAATAATTTAGAGGAATCAAATCATTGAAAACATATTAAGAATAATGAAAATATTAACTCTATCATATATTTAAAGAAATGGGAATAAAAACATTATTGAAAAATACAGATTTGTTTTGTTCTATGGATGAAAAATAGATTTGCCGAAGTTATATTTATCATAAAGGCTAGTACATATCCTCAATTGGTAATAAAAATGAGAAAATGTTTCTTGGAATAATGGAGTTATAGTAAGTTTAGGTAACTCAATTTTCAACATAATTAATTTTTATTAGTAAAAAATTAAAGGATGTTAGAGAATATGATTGCTCACCAATAATGATAATGTGTGAAAAAATAAATAATATAGATATTTGTTAAATTATTGGTAAATACTGATAAAACAAAAAACATTGAAAAAATATTACATAAAATTTTATAATATATATAGAAAATATTTTTGTTGTTTGAGTACATACTAAAAAAATATCATGTTTTTAATGTCCTCACAAAACACTCTGATTACTAATGGTAAATAAGTATAAGGTGAACCTTTATTTTTGTCACTCCCCTTTAACAAAAATTATTTAAAAAAGAAACCTATTCTATCCATGGTGTAGATTTATATATTTGGTCACTCAGTGTGTATATTAATTTACATCATTTAGTTGAATATAAAATATTTAGTTATCATTTTAGTTCATTTTGAAAGTGGGAGTAAGTTGTGAGGATCTACAAAAATGGCAAGATAGCTATAAAATAGGATAAATATGAATGAATAAAGGGATATAAATGGAATAATATATCTTATAATGGATAACAATTTTATATTTAGTAGAATAATGCTTATAGAAACACGATGTGATGATAAATGAGAAGGAAAATTGAGTAAAAGTTTAATAGTGTATAAAAATTTCATCTGAGCATAAAAAATTAATATTGTAATGATTTTTATTAAATAATTTATCATATCATATATCTCTAGAACCAATTTTAATTTATGTGGTATTAGTGTAAATGAAATATGATTCATTGAAATAATTTTAAAACATTTATAAATAGAATAGATAATTTTTGTTGTTGAAACATAAAGAGATGTTGGTAAGAAAATTTTAAACATTTATAAAGGGGTTTATAATTAATAAAAAAGAGGATTTATATTCAAATTATATTTATTTCTAGTTATTATTTATTGGGAAAATAATAATTGAAAAACTTAAATTATCAGTAAAGAATATTTTATGGAGTTTCATGGTGTTTGAAAGAAGTCAAAATTGTTTTAAGTGAGGAAAAAATATTTGTGACATGATGGATTATACCCTAAAAAAACAAATTATATTAGGTATTTAAAACATATTTATGGAATAAATATGTTATTGTGAATCTAAATTTGCAACTTAGTGCACGCCATTCACAAAATTACCTTTTATGAAACAATATGGGCAACACAATGGTATGGCTCGAGGTGAATTTTCGATCACCTCAAGATGAAAACCTTTGATAGTGTATCCAAAAAATAACCAATTTGGAATGAATAAAATGTCAAATAATAATAATAATACCATTGTTTCCTCTTGAAAAGCATGAATGACCAATCCATACATTGGACACCCATACATAAACGAGACAAAAAAAAATACAAACTGAGTACATGAGATAAATGAATACAACCATTCCATAAAAATGTATAATTTATATAATAAAAATCAAAAAAATAAAAGAACCATGAATTATTAGGGATTCAATTATAATACATATACATCGCATGAAAAAATATAACATGTCCTAGAAACTAACGATCACCCTCATGTGGCCTATTATAACCCACCATATCCCGATCCAACCCCCATTGGTCTAACATGAATATCAAATTAGAAGAAGACCATATCTAGAGAAATTTTAATGGGAACCATGATAAATTTATACTCCATGGGGTGTATGTTTGTTGTGATGAAAACCTATACCAGTACTATTCTACTAATGAAATTGTGCAATTCATTTAAAAAGTATATTAATTTATTCTAGTTTAAAAATAAATGTAGAAAATAGGTTTTCCATAAGGATGAAAAAACCAATTTCATGTGAATACCTATTTCCATAAATACATGATTTTCAATTTTAAAAAATTTATACAAAACCAACCACTTTAAAAACATATTTAAATGCTTTTAAATTCCTGACATTAATAAAAAACTATTCATTTCCTTTAAAATACCTTTCATAAAACCTTTACTAAAATATCCCTTGTTTAAGAACATAGTTAATCATAGAAAAATTAAATACAATAAATATGGAAATATATAAATAATAGATCAAAAATAAACACCACACACACACAAATTGTAGTACCACATGATTCAGTCAAACATGGGGATGAGAATAAGACGAAGAATATGTCTGCTATATTGTTTCATCATCCTTATAAGGTATCTTGGGAAACTAACAAGGTCCTAAGGTGAGGTGGTCCAAGATAGAATATAAAACAGACCAAACTACTGGCCTACACTACATCCAAAATTCAAACAATATGACTAGCCCATACAAACATTAGTAGGATGACACCTACATAGTAACACTGGCCTACCACATAACATCGGAGACACTAACAAAATTTTAACTGACTAGTGGAACATAATGTTGAATTATATCTCAGCCTTGATTTTCTATGAATGAAATCAACCTAAGGTGACAAATAAGGTATGAAATTATCACTATAAATATCAATTATAAATAATAAAAAATAAACTCTCTCCTCACCTCTAACACTGTAAAAAGATGCATCCCCTTTCATATAATTCATATCTAGGAATATATTACACCCCCAGAAAAAACAATCCCCATAGAGCATAATGAACAAAAGTGGAAAAAAATTTGGTTTGAAAATTATCATGAAAATTATTTTATAAGGTTCTAAATTATCCTATACTAAAAATCAACCTTTAATGTTAATCTATTATTCACCATTTAAAAATACCACTTGGATATTTCTTTGAAACCAACAATTGGAAACAACATTTCAAAAACATTAACCCATTTTTAATATGAATATTTAAGAAACCAACTCATTATATTCATTTTTAAAAAATTGAAATGAAATAATGTTTTCACCCATTTCATGACACAACAATGATAAATAAATTTTTGCATAAAATTCATTTGGAAAAAATCCACTTAGGAATTTTCATAGGCACTTAGAACTCAAATATTACTTTAGAAATTGTAAAACCAATAAAAAAATCAATTTTTACAAGTTATATAAAAATTTAAATCAATTTTGAAATAATCTACCTCTATAATATATTTTTTAATTTATTTTTAAATTTAATTTAAAAAAACAAGAACTGAATGATATGTGAAATAGAGAAAGTGCACAAAAACACCTACCCATAATAATGAAAGATTTTGTTGCAACAATCCACACTCATCTCCATTAATATAGAATGAAAAAAATGAGAAATGAGGTTACCTATATAAGGCCAAGAAAAAAAAATCCTCATGATTTAAACACACCAAAACCCTAAAATTATCCCTCATGGTGATTAGGGTTCACAATATAATGAAAATAAATGGGAGATGAGAGTATGAGAAGAGGTGAAAAAGTACCAATAGAAAAATGGATTTATATTTCTCAAAATTTCTTAGAATATGAAGAGGATTATTGAGATTGAAGGAGAATTTATGGGTGCAACCATGGTTATTCTTCTCAGATGATTGAATGAGTGATATGGGAATAAGGGGTATAAACCCTTAAATCCAATCGGTATACAAGGATTTTTTTTCATTCATTAAAATAAATAGGAATAGAGTGGATATGATTTGGACTTAATCACCATGTAATAATTATACTTATAGATTTTCCAAGGAAAACAACATAGATCACCTAAAAAAGGAAGAGGTTTCATTAATATATTCCCAATCTTTAGGTTGTATGGCCTTAATCCTACAATATAGGGGTTCCAAAATGGGTGAGGGACTCACCCCTCAACAAAACACTTCCATGAAACATCCTATACCTACTACACCATGGCCCTTATCAACACATGATCTTAACACCATAGTACTTCTCCACTATGACATGGATACCCTCTTACACCCTCCACCATGTTGTATCACCCCATGCTATGGTATGGTTCTCTAAAACCTACAAAGTTACATATTGGGTCTCCATAGACCCCTAAGAAATCCAACAACAATTGAAATGAATGAAATATAAAAATATTAAATAATTAAAAACAAGAATAATATGGGGGTGTAAAATTATCCCAACCACACCAATTTTATCCCATATAGTTTTCTTATCACAAAAAAAAAGACGTAAAGGAAAATCAGGGAAATGCCTCATATCAAGAGGTTGGAGGGAGGGGAGAAAATTATTGAGGAATATAGTGAAATAAAAATACTAAACACACACACAAAAACACAAAAACACACTAAAATAAGATAAAAGTAAATTACAAAACATTACCAAAAGTCACCATGAAAATAGAAATAATGATCACTAGGTAAGATACCATAAAGAAATGTAGACCGAACATAGGTCTACCCATAATTCACAATTTATCTAAAATTGTGAAAATAATGGGAATAAATTCCTCTAAAAATTCCTTTACAATAAGTAATAGATCCCCAAAACCAAATAAGAATCATATATTTCCATTAACCATAAACAACCAAGGAACTGACTCTAACTCCCTTAGAATGGATGACCCATAGAGAACTCTGCATCCACAAAATAAAAACTATCATCTAGATAAAAAACATATCTCAACCACTAATCCCATGAATAAACAACTCACAAACACACATGTCAAGATAATAAATTGGTTATGGACTCAAGGTTGTAGTTCTATTGGGTAATATAGGACCTTGAACTTAAAACAATATCTCATGGTGAACCCAACTAAATCAAAACTAGATACATTTAGGGCTCAACTTCATTAAGGAAAAACCTTCTCTAGTTAACTAATTACTAACCCAAATGTCTCCCATGTTGAAACCATCAATAATTAAACCCTATTAAATGATAATATAATCATCCATTATATAAAAATATATTTTAAAATGATAAATACTCAAAATTGATATCCATTACCATCCATAAATGATATATCCAAGATTCCTCCCATCCATACCACAAATAATACTAAAAAAGTCTCTAAAATTAATTTACAAATAATAATTACTCAAAGGATGCAAAAACAAGCTTAAAAACCAACACTTCACTATCCTTATGATGATATTTTTTTTATTGAAACAATCTTTCATGGAATCATCATTGACTATCTTTAGAGAAAAGACTAGTAAAATTATAAATGATCAAGAAAATCATTCCCTAATACCTTTCCCTAAGGAAGGATCAAGTAATAAATGAAATTATATTATTTCAACCATTTTAGATAGTGAAAGTGAAAAAATAATATCTCAAAGAATTCTCAAGATGTGCCTCTATGTAGCTTTGAATGGAACCCATACTCCCATCACACTCAGTTTGACCCTTCAATTTAAGCGATATTGGCCCTTGCCTTTAAAGATTTGTGAGTTTCTAGAGAATTTAATATTTCAAGAACATTACCAATGCCATCCATTGCTTCGGGAGGACCTCAATAATAGTATAAGTGAGTTGGACAATGATTCACCAAAAATTGGATGGGGTCTAATTTCCGGATGATTTTGGTTCTAGTCCCTAATCCTAAATCATGGTAGGGTTGAAAAATAGAGGACCCAATTATAAACAATAAAAGGATTCATATTTATGACCATAACAATGAACATAATATCCAATATTTTCAAGGAAAATATGTGATTCATAATCTAAACTACAAAAATTTTGAACTCCATCTGTTCATGTTTTAAAAAATAGAATCTCACAACAAAATAAAAAACCACAAAAAATCTGAAATATATATAACAAAAATAAAAAAATGAAAATAATACCTCAAAAAAATATATATCCAACAATGAATTTAAAAAAATACCTTTACAAAAACATTCACACCTTAAAAATAAACAATTATTTTAAAAAATTCATCTCATTTTAAATTTCTAAGATAAACACATTATTAAAACACTTTACCAATTCTGATTTTAAAACTATCCATAATTTATTATTTTCAAAATCATTATTAATATTAATATTAACTCACATCATCTAGTTTTCCAAAACACAAAAACCTCATAAAATTCTCCTTTAAATGGAATCATTTCATAAAAAAACTAATATTTTAATAAAAATTACTTTTGTAGCACATACATAATAAAAAATCAACACAACCCTCCATCATATCTAAATATAATATCATAAAATCAAGAAAAACATCCCATTTATTCACATTAAATGAATGATGGAAATCATGAAAACCCAATATATAGGAAAAAAGTTTGAAAAAAATTCTAATGGAGGTATATTCATGAATGTTTCATCCAGATGGTTTGACAGACCATGTCCCAACCACCTTGAAACTCATTAAACCAAGTGCATGAGTTCCAAAAATATTCCTAGATTGTGTAATATGCACAAACAACTGTACATCCCCTTTCATTTTCACCCAAAATCACATAATAAAATCATAATACACCACGAAGTGTCAATGAGCCCTGAAATGATCCAAAATAAAATACAACTTAAAAGTTGAACCCCGACATCCAAATGAAACTCAAGTTTCATCAGGAAAGGTCGTGATCAAGAGACTATTCACGATATACCTCATGATTCATGACATAATTTCTAAACTGTATACCACTTATATGATCACAATATCATGGGGTATATGCTACAATTTTATCATTGGACATGTCAAGTCACCATAGAACCAAGCCCCAAATCAAGTATGTGGCAAGGTTCGAGGTGAATTCCTAAAGGCCCTAGGATTGAAGCTAGCATAGGGGTATCAAAACCTAAACAAATAGAATTTATTTTAAATTTTAATAAAAATAAACATACCATGGATCCCACTTATAAATATATTATGAAATATCTAAATGATGGACATGCATGTATAAAATATGGAAAACATCCAAAAAGAGTGTCCACCGTAAATAAAAAATACATTGCATAAAATAATAAATGGAAATAATTAAAGTCCCATAAATTAAAGAACCAAGTGAGATCCAGTCTATTAAGGCTGATACGAAAACATCTGAAGATTAAAATAAAATCAATCCCAACATAAAATGATCTCCCACACATCACTATGATCACTCATCATATCCTGAAGCGACTCCCATATGTAAAAACCACATTTCAAAAATAAATAAGATCACTACATGGTACTCCTAAAAGGGAAACTTGATAACTATATACCCCTGAGGGTATAACAGGGTGTGAAAGATACCAATCCCAGTATTATTCCACCAAATAGTTTGAAAATTTTTAATTGAAGAATATTTCATCTATACTAGCTTGACATTACCTTTTAAAAATAGTTTTTTACAATAAAGAACAATAAAATAGTTCCCATATCAAATATTTTTCCTATAAAACCTTGAATTTTGATTTAATGAAATTGAATTGAAACAAGACACCTTAAAAAACTACATTAATTCTTTCATTGAAATTAGTCACAGCAATCGAAAACCATTTCATAAAAATAAAACACCTTACAAAAATATAGTTATAAAAAATCCATATTTGAAGAACAAAACCCCTCATAAAAAAATACACTCAATATGGAACTATATAAACAATTAATAAAAACAAACACCACACACACATGAAACTGTACCACAATAGTAAATCTCACTTGGGTACAAAGATAAAAAGAGTTCAAGTCCCCTACATAGTTTCATTATCCTCATAAGTTATGATTGAAAAAAACTAGAACCTAGGGTGATATGGTCCTAGATATACTATGAGACAAACCAATCCATCGAACTATGTTGCGTGAAAAATAAAAACCATATGAGTAGCCCACAATAACAAAATTGGGATAAAGTTTCCCCAATGACTCTAGTATATAAAAAAACTAGGGGTAATCAAGAAGTGTTTGAAATAACTAGTATATTATAACATAGATCTCTCTATTATCCTAAGGTTTCTATGAATTCAATCAAGATTAGGTGAGGAATGAGGAATGGTATGACCTCCCAAAAGATCAATAATACATCATAACAAATAAAATCTCACTTAACCCATCACACCATTAAAATGAACATCCCATTTAACATAATTTATATCACATTATAAAATTACATCCCCCCCTAGGCATCGTAATCCATAATAAGTGTAATGAAAATATGGGTAAAAATTGTGGGTTTCACACTTATCATGAAAAATATTTTAAAAGGGGATAAAATATCCTTTAATAAAAACGAAATGATATTTTCAAGACATTATTAACCACTTAAAAACCCACTTCGAGCTATCTCTTAAAAATAACCATTGTAAAATGAATTAGAAACCATTTAAAACATCATCCCATTTAAAATTAAACCAATTAAGAAACCTAATTATTTCCTTTCTTTTAAAAATATTCTATGATGACCATATTTTCACCCCTTTTTTAATCTAATCGGGTCATATAACTTTTTTCATCAAATTCGTTTCGAACCTATAATATTTGGATTTTTCACAATCACTTGGAACTAAAAAAATATTTTAGAAATTGAAAAACCAGTAAGTATCTTTTATGCTAAGAGATAAAAAATTTAAATCGCGTTATAAATACTCTATAACTAAACTACACAAAAATATCTATGTCAAATAAATCATAAATCCCTCACAATAAGGTACACTCATCTCCAATGATGGAAAATGAAAAAAATGGTGTATCCCTCTACGAGCCAGAGATAATAAAATCCCCATGATTAAAACACATAAAAACCCAAAAAAATCCTACATAATGATTAGGGTTCATTAGAGAATGAATATTGAAGGGTTATGGGAGTTGGGTAAGTAAAGAATAAGAACCAAGAAAAAAGGTGGGTTTTACTCACAGAATCACATGAAATTGATTAATAAGAGTCATGAGATATAAGTATAATGGAGGGGACCCCCCAAGGACATACACCCCACTGAAGAAAATTAATTATATGATAAAAGTGGTAAAATCACCTAATTTAAACAAGGTTAAAGGGTTCTTTTCACCGTTAAAAAAACCTAGTAGTTCTGGCATGATCCTGATCACCATTGAACACCACTAATATGGGAGGACCAACTATTACACTACCTAATGACCAAGACATAGTCATCCTAATGAAAATATAGGTTCATCAATCCCTCAACCTAACCATCTGGTACATAAACATAAATCCATAATGTTGTGGTGCAAAAAAGGACAGATGACACATCCCCTTACCCAAACACCTCCATCCCATATCGCTTCCCAACTGCATTATATGTCTTATTTAAACATTACCTCAACTCTAAATTACTCCTCCACTACACTGTAGATCCTCACCTAGAACCTCTGTTGAGGCTAGGAGGTGCTAAGATGGTTTTAGGGACAAGTGTGGTTAAAGAATTGGTGAATAGGATATGATTTCCTATGTTGGATTTTTTTTTTCAGTACAAAAATCTTATTCAATGTTAAATCAACTGATTAAATGTAAAATGATCTTTAATGTTAATATATATCAGGATTGTCTTATCATTATTTTGGAATTTATGAATATGGATGGATTATTTTTAGTTTATAGAAGTCTTATGAATATTGAGGTACGAAAATAAGATAAGAGGAAATCTAAGAAAGTCCATTCCCATTTTAGAGGGAGTTTTGAAGGTATTATAATTAAAAACTATCAAAAAAGGGGAATATGGCTTGATAAATTCATTCCAGATGCCTTAGCACATTGGTAGAATTCCTCTAAGAAATGAACAAGACCGAAATGGTCGTCACTGTCACTATGGTGATATTCTTTTATGGATGTATGAAATAGACAAGAATAAACTGACCAAGTTGGTCTCCATGGGGTTCTTTGAGTCTGAATATGTGAAATGGTAAATATCTTAATGGACATAATGATGTTTAAAAATTCATGGTTGGGATGTTATATAGCAAGTAAAAGATATCTATTAAAGGTAACCATGCCCGTGGTAGAACAAGTTGTGGTGGACATGTATAAGTTAAGTTCCAAAGGATCGAATAACAACTAAGAATGAGGGGTTGAATATGTTGTTCACTTTTTATAAGTTTTAGAACTTTTCAAAACGTAAACCCTTCAACCAATTAAGATTTATTTCTTTATAAACATGTATTAAATACTCATGCATGAATAATAGTAACGAAAGTAAAGTAAACATAATTTACAAGGTTCAAACTCAGTGTTAGAACCTACATCCTTTACATAGCCACTCTCATGGGTCTTTGGAAATCCAATATTATGAAGAAGTGAATAAAACCTGTTAAAACTACAATTAGACACCTTCTTTATCCTGATAAGAAAGATTATACTGAATCCCATCAGTTTATAATGTTTTCTTATAAAATAATTGATATAAAAAAGAATAAATACTTTGTTGAATATGCTCCATAATTTCCTAGTCAGAATCATTACTCCAATTTGGAAATATCTGGTTTTCTCAATCCAATGAGTCTATATTCGATTATCTCAATAAAATTTTTCTGGATTTGATTCTCTCAATACAAGGAGTATGGATTCAATTTTATCAATTCAATCATTCTGGATCTGATTATCTCAATATTATGGACTCAATACAATGATTCATGATATGATTCTCTCAATACGAAGGAATCAATTCCATGAACCCATTATTAATATGAAAAAATCAAACTCCGCTCAAATAGTCAATATGAATTACCTCAGTCTGATTGAATCAATATGATTGAATGAATACAATCTTATCAATACGATCTTGTTGAATCTGGTAAAAAACATTCAACTATCTGACACTCGTCATGTGATCTATGGTTGGTAATGACTCTCAATTGATTTATTTAGATATCCACCTTTTCCAATTATGTGAAAAGTCACAATTAATGAATGATATGGGGAAGTATTTATATAAGACTCATAAAAAATTATAGAAAATTGGAAACAGACACCACTTCCTCAAATAACAAAATATCTAAAAATATATCAAATTTAAAACATCAACGTTGACTTCTTCAATCCTCCTTAGATCTCTATGTGATTTATGGAACATTTAAATTTCATGTTGGACCACGTAGATTATTTATAAAATCTCTAGAATTTTCTTTTTGAGTCTTCTTCATAATAATGTTATTAAAAATCTTTTTCCTTCTCACATTCAGTATGATTCATATTTCATTCTCAGAGTCAGTCAAATTTTTGTTTCCTTCTCACTGAATCTAAATTTGTAATCTTCTTCATTGAATAATAATTATGTTTCATTTTTTGTGAATTTTATTTATATATTCAGTGAATCAAATTTATGTACCCTTTTTAGTGAATTAGGATTGAATTCTCATTACAATGGAGTTCCCATTATGATAAAATTTCCATTACGATGGAAATCACATTATGATAAAAATCCCAATACGATGGAAATTCTATTCAAATGGGAATTATAATTACGATATAATTTACCATTATGATAGAATTATTCACTCTATAAATTTTAATTTCTTCAAAAATCTACACTATTTCGTTAAAATCACTTATCATTAAAGTTTTCATTGTTTTTGGGAACTTGTTGATCAGTAGATCATCGTCTAATTTAGTTTAAAATGTATTAAAAATTTCTAACACCTAACTTCACAATATTCTTTCAAAAGTATTCAACAACAGTAAAACCTCTTAAAATAGAAAATTCTTTTTTTCTAACTCAAAAAATTATTTCCTAATCAGAATAGATAAAAGAAAAAATTCCAACAAACAAAAAATTATACATCCTATTATTTGGGATCTGATTATCTGAATCCAATGCAAAGGGATCCGATGAACAAAATTCGATGGACATATATCCTATTCTATAAGTCTAATGATCTGGATCTAATTCCTAGAAAAAAAATATTATAAAAAAGGTTGTTGTCCAAAAATAACCAAATTTTGTTAAAAAAATTTATCACAAAGGTTCTTCAATCCACTTTTGATTTGTTGAAAACCCTTGTTAACAACTTTGTAACTATCTAAATTTTTCACCACTTAACTTTTGTAAATAACTCATGTTTTTGAATTTTATCAAAATATAACATTTCTCATATGAGAGTGTCCTCCCACCACAATACAGGATAAAGTATTGTTTTTGAAGGGATTCCATCCCTCAATGAAAATAAAATTTCGTGTCCATATAATGAAAAATCCCCCACACTTTTATCTTTTTCTCTATAGGTTTTTTTTGCTACTTATATTTTTCTCACAATTTTCTCTTTTATCTCCCCCATTATTTGATAACCACAGATTCATATTCATTTCTGAAAGAGAAGTAAAAACATCTAAAAAAATTAAGTTATTACTTTCTCTCCCCCTTCGTCAATATAATTTTAAGAACAGGGGGGGTACTTCCTTATGATGTTCAAGAATACAAGGGAGGAGACTTTACATGATGTTGCATTCTTAATTCCACAAACCCATCTTTTAGTATTGATTTTGTGAAGATTTATAAAATATGACACTTTGTTGAAATGTATTCTAGAAAAATACCTCCAACAATAACTATCAATTTTACAAAGTGAACCATTATATCAATGTGCTTTGATCTTGAATGTTAAATAATATTCTTAAAAATATCAATTTAAATCTAATTATGAAAAATTATCTTCAATGGTTCAGAAACTTTTACATTCAAATCTTCTAGCTGAAATTTCATCCAATACATTTGATCACAATCCCAAGTAGCTGCAAGATATTCAGATTCACCTGTGGTCAATGTTACTGAACTTTGTTTCTTACTATGCTAACTCAAAAAATATTCAACCAATAAGAATATTACTCTGAAGGTTGATTTTATATCATTACAATCTATAACCTAATCAGTATTAGTATAACCATGAAACTTCATATAAATTTTTAATTTGTATAACAACCCATGTGAAGCTGTTCCATTGACATATCTCAGAATCATATTTAATTCCAAAATATGAGATTATTTTGGATTACTTTGATATATAGAAAAAAAAATCAAAGACTAAATGATATCAAGACTCGAGGATGTACGGAAAAGAAGACATCCTAGTAGCTTCTGAAATTATTTCTAATTCACACTTGTTTTGGATTCATCTTTTCTCAACATTGTGCTCACTGAAATAAGAATTGAAACTTATTTGGATTCTTCCTCCCAAACTTCTTGAACAATTACCTTGAATACCTTTCCTAGTATAATAAAATGTTTTTATTTGAACTTCTAATCTTGGGAAGAAAGTTAATTCTCCCAAAATTGATATTTCAAAATTATTCATTATTTCTTCATTAAATTCGTTACATAGTTTTTCTTCAGCTCCAGAAAAAATTATATCATCTACATAAACAATTACAATTAGAGTTTCAAAGTCAACATCTTTCACATATAAGATTCTATAATATTTTTCTTAACAAAATTTCAACATTCTCAAACAATGTTTAAGATTACAATACCATAAACATATTTCTTATTTCAATTCCTTGAAATCATTCTTCACTTTACAATCTTTGTTTTCATCCTCATCCAGTAGAAACCCACAAGGTTGTTCAATGTAAAAGTTTTCCTATATATCACCATTTAAGAAAGATGAATTTAAATCCATCCAATAAAATTTTTAATTCTATTTCGAAACCACTACAAGAAGCATTCGAATAGTTTCTAGAATTACAATGGGGGAAGAGGTCTTTTCAAAATACACTCCTTTTACCTAGGAATATCTTTCAAAATCAAGTATTTCTTTGTTTTTTAAAACTTCTATGCTCATTCAATTTATTTCTATAAAACCACTTGGTTCTAATTTTTTTATTTTCTAGACATGAAACTGTTCCCATGTTTCATTTATCATAATATGATACAACTATTCACTCATAGCTTTGACCCATTATTTCTGTTAAATAGCTTCTAAAACTGATTCTAGTTCAACTTTTGAGATAAGTGAAGTATGATTATCTAATATAAACTTTATTCTTTTTTGTAATTGATACTTTTGATTCCTAATAATATTTTTAGATTCAACTTGATTTTATAAGGTAGTAAATTTCAATGTTTTTTTCCTAGAATAAAAATTCATCATCACATGATTCTTTTGAATGTTGATAAATATGTTTTGAAAAACATTCACCATTATTGGAATTGTTGAGTTTATCCTCTTCCTAAATCTGAACAATGTTTTTAGGAAACATTAACTTCCAATAACCTTCAAATCATATGAGTTGACCAAATTCTTTAAATGTTTGTTCCAACATTTAAAACTTTTTCCATTTGGTGAATAACCCATAAAATTTTCTTCCTACGCATTCTCATCAAACATTCCCAAATCTAGATTTTTTATTTTGAGAAAACTTGGACTTCCAAAAACATTGAATTATTTCAATGATGGTTTATTATTATATCAAATTTCATAATGATTCATAATAGTTTCCAATATCAAAAAGAATATAGTTTGAACATGTAAAATACTACTAAAAACTTTTCTCAATAATGTTTTGAATGTTTGTATTATAATAACATACTTCTTCACATTTCCACCAACTTTATATTCTATCCTTCTGTTACTCCATTTTATTGTGGAGTATAGGGAGAACTATACTAATTTTTGATACCATACTTTCTGAGATAATTTTCCAAAATATTTCTTGTGAATTTGGTACCATTATCCATCCTCAAATTATTTAAGGAAATCTCAATTTGTTTGTTAACATATTTTCTAAAAAATTTGAACATTTCAGTAACCTTTAAATTGTGCCTCATAAACAAGATGTTTTTCATCTGAGTGAAATCATCAATAAATGTGATAAAATATAAATGTTATTTTGTTGATTGATGTATCATAAACCCACATAAATCAGAATGAATATGTTCAAGTGGTCTGGTATATTGAATATCAATTCTATTAATCCTTTCGTAAATCATATTTCCTTTCTATCAAGTAATACAAACTTCTTCATCTCTTCTTTTAAATTCATGAAAATTTTGAAAATCATCATCTTTAGAAAGTTTATTCATGTTTTTCCACACAAGGTGGATATGTATTTAGTTAAACGATTTTTTTTCTTCATATTGAGCACTCAAGCAACATAAGTTATTGAATTATCCTATTTTAAAGAGATTACCACTATTTATTTATCCCATTGTAATGAATTTTCCATCTTTTACACATTTGATGATACAAAAATCCTTTTTAAAAACATTTTTTACTCCATAAAAAAAGTTGACTTACATTAAGTAAGTTGTGTTTTAGCCCATAAATAGATAAAACATCATTGGATTTCACTTTTTCAGCTTTAGTCTCATCAATTCTGATCCCTCTGATTTTTAAGGACCAATAATTACCAAAGGTAACTTCTCCTCTATCATGACTCTCAACATGTTTCAAGATTCTTACATCACCTATCATATGTGAAGATAAACCACTATCAATAATCCATGGTTTATTCTTTTTACTTGATTTTAAATATATTCCAACATGAAATGATCCTTCCTAAACATTCTTGTTTTCAAAATTCTTTTATTTTCGATCATAAGAAAATTTTCTTGTAAATATTTTCATACATCTTTTAGAATGATGACCAACTTGATCAAATATTCTAGAACTTTATTCTTGGAATTCAAATTTATTTCTTTTTGGAATGTTTATAATATCTTGAGAATTCACCTTTTTAACTTTCTATATGTTAGGAATGTCTCTCATTCTAATTTCATTATTTATTCCACTTTTCTCAAACCTTCTTCAAGATGAGGATAAGTTGTGCCAAAAATTATAATCTATGCACCCGTAGATTCCACAACAACAAAAATAACCATAAAATCTTTCTTTTATATTGAAATAAGATCTTTATCTATTTATACATTATTGAGGTTGGAAACTTATTCCAGCTCTTACATACTTAGGATATGAAATATCTATTATTTTTAATGAGTTTTATACTTTTGTAGATTTTATAGTTTTTTCAAATCCTTTATCCATTTAATATTTATAAGTACTTCTTACGGAACCTAAAATGTTAAATTAATGAGACGAAACATTATTTTTTGTAAGAGAAGATATCACCTGATTCTCATATTGAGCTTTCTTAGTAACTTTAGAAGTCTCATCTTTTACTTCCAATGATTTTTGAAGTTTTAATTAATCTTCCTCAATGTATTTTTTGAATTACGATGTTTTTATTGAAAATATGTTAACCTTTTCTTCCTTAGATTCCAGATTTTTACTAAAATATTCAATTATCTTTCCTTGTTAAACAATTTTATGTTTGTAACATAAAATATCCTAAACATAATCATCCTCATGATTTATGACATTCTTTCTTCTATCAGCAACATATTAACTATATTTCATCATTAATCTAATTTCTTTCATGAGATTTGTTTTCTTAATACATGAAACATGTTCAATTCCGAGTTGATAATCTATACAAGATTATTCACCACCTTCTTCAATCTCTAAGGAATATTTTGTTTTCTCAACTAGTGAATTGAAAGTTCTGAATTGTTCTGAACTCTCGTATTCAAAAGAATTATTGTCAATTGAGTCTGATTCAACGTTCTCACTCAACAGACTTCTTCTATTTCTAGTAAAATTCTTATTCTCTATATTGGGATACATTTTTTCTTTATCATTTTTGTACCACTTCTTCCATTGAGGTTTTCCATTGGAATAATCTCGATATTATATAACCTTATTCTTGGGGAAATTCATAGAACATTGTCTAATTCCACCACAACCAAAACATTAGAGAATAATTTTACCTCCAAACATTCCTTTTCCTATTCGATAGTTCTTGGATATAAGAGACGTGATTTTTTCATTCAAATCATCCTATTTATCTTCAGATACATATGGTTCAACATCTTCAACATATTGAATTTTAAAATTTCTCATAGCTTTAAAAGTCATTTCATCTTTCATATTCTTTTTAAACATTGGAGTATTCCTCATTTCATAGAAAATAAGAAATTTAAGAAATTCAGGAAGAGATAAATCATTTTTATATTCTAAAGAAGAAATTTTAGAATCAAACCTAGAAAGTCACTCATAAGTTTCTTTGAAATTGTAGAATCATCCAAGAAATCTCCAAATCCTTTGATGTCGAAAAACATTTCCTTTACTATTTTGACATATACGTCAATTTTTTATTCAAATCTCATTTAGATGTCTTTAAAATTACTAAACTATATTTTTATCTTTTATTCATTAACTATTTTATTCCCTTCTAAAACACTTTCAATATTGTCCCACATAATTTTAGAAGTTTTGAGACCCATCAAATCATGAAAAACATTTTATGATAAAGAAATAAAGATTTCATTTCTATCCTTTCCATTAAATTTTATATTTTTATTATCAAAAAACGTAATAGGAGCATATTTTTCAATGGGTGGATAACCAATAGTTGTAGCATCAACAAATTAAAGGATAAGATATAGAAGATAAGAAATCATCTTATATTATTTCCATAATAATTTTTTACATAAAATGTAGGAATTATTATACTGTTTATAGAATTTCTATAATCATTGATAAGGATTCAAAAAGGAAACCATGGTATTTGATACCAATTTATGTTATAAAGGATTTTATAACAATTAATATGGGGGGGGGGGGTTGAATTAGTTGTTCAACATTTATATGTTTTAAAACTTTTCAAATATTAACACCTAAAACTAGTTAATATTTATTTACATATTAACTTTTAATAAATACTCATACATGTAAGAATAGTAATGAAAGTAAGTCCCACATGATTTACAAGGTTCTACCTCAGTGTGAAAACCTACATCCTTTCTATAGACACTCTTGTAGATCTATAAAGATCCACTATTATGAAAAGGTGAATACAACTTGTGAGAACTCCCATTAGACACCTTATATCTCCCAATATGAAATATTATATTGAATCCTGTCAGTTTAAGATGTTTTCTTATAAAAAATTGTTCAAAAAAAGAATAAAAAATTTGTTGAATATTCCCCACAATTGCTCAGTCTGAATCCTTAGTTCTGATTTGGCTGAATATGATTTTCTAAATATTGTGAGTCTAGATATGATTCAATCTATAAAATATTTTTAGATCTAATTCTCTTAATATGATGAGTCTGGATCATATTTTTTTAATAAAATTATTATAGATCTTATTCTCTCAATATTATGGAGTCTATATAATGAGTATGGATCTGATTCACTCAATTCAATGGACTCGATACAATGAACCCATTCTCAATCTAGAAAAACTCAGAATTTGATCAAATACTCAATTTTTTTACCTCTATCAGACTGAATCAATCCGACTAGATGAATACAGTCTTCTCAATACGATCTTTCTAAATCCTATAAACAAACTCCAAATTGTCTGATCCTCCTCACAAGATCTCTGTATAGCAATGAATCTCACTTGATTTTTTTAGAGTTCCGTCTTTTCTTCTTGCATGAAAACTCAGAATAAACAAATTATATGACAAATTATTTATAGGTTACTCAGAAACACAAAGCTGGGAATCTTTTAAACTTTCCCCACTTCCTCAAATCTCAAAATCTTCAAAACTATCTCAAATATAAAAATTTAACTTTCATTTCTTGCAGCCTCTTTATATTTCTTAGAGATTTATGAAAAATTGAAATTTCATGTTTGAAAATGTCAATTATTCATAAAAATTCTAAAATTCTATGTTTGAATATTCTTCAAAATCATCTTATTTCAAATATGTTTCTTTCTGAGAGTCAGTATGATTTTTGTTTACTTCTCATTTTTAGTCTGATTTCAATTTTCTTCTCACTAAATCTGAATTTTGAATTCATTTTTGGTGAATTAGAATTATATTTCCTTTCTAATGTATCCTATTTTTGTATTTAGTGAATCCGATTTTTAAATCTTTTTTAGTTAATTATGATTTAATTTCCATTATTATGGAATTCCCATTATGATAGAATTCTCATTATGATTGAAATGTCATTATGATGAAAATACAATTATGATCAAAATTCCCATTACCATGTAAATTTTTAATCTGATAGAATTTATCACTACGATGGAATTATTCACATTGAAAATTTTAATTTTTTCGAACCTCTCCACCATTTATGAAAAAGATTTTATCAGGACGGTTTTAATGATTTTTTAGAACTTTTTGATCATTAGAGAATCATCACATTTAGTTGAGAAATTATGAAAACTTTCTAACTCCTAACTTTATAATATTCTTTCAAAAATAATCAGGTACAATACGAAGTCTTCAAATAAAAACTTCATTATTTGTAAGTCAACATCTTATTTCCTTCTCTTAATACGATAATGAAAAACATCCATCAAACCAAAAAATTATGACTTTTATTTGGATCTAATTATATGAATTCAATGAAGATGGATCCAATGAACTAAATTTGATAGACATATATTCAAATATTTGAGTGTGATGAACTTGATATGATTCTTGGAAAACAAATTTTTTTTATACAAAATGGTTAGTTGTAAAAAATACATAGCTTTATTAAAAAAAATTATGAATAAATTTCTTCAATATGGGTAGGCTAATATGAATATTAGAAAGAGGACAACACCCATGGTACAAGGTGTTTTGATGGAAAAAATGAACAACCATTCTGCACAATGATGTGGTGTATGCTATATTATGGATTTTCAGTCTTTTACAAACCTTTTTTGATGATGTGGTTTCTTAGATGATCTAATGGCTCTCTAAATGAATAAGTGAGGAAAATTTTGGAAGAATTAATTGTATCTATAAACTCTATATGATCCAAAGGATCAAAATTAATTATGATTTGTTTCTTTTTTTAAGGATGTTATTTTTTGAATTTGAATTAGAAAAATATTAATGGTTTTTTCTGATTATATATTTCTAATGTGAAATATATGGGATGTGTGTAACAAGAAGAATAATTGAGAGAGGAATTTGATAATAATAGAGTTGAATTAGTTTAGAAGAGGAAGAATAATGTGATATAAAAATTGGAATAAATTGAGGAAATGATACCTGAGATTCTACAGGTTAAATTAGAAGTGAAAGATAAGTAATATATTATGAAATAAAATCCATTTATATAAATATTTCTTTTTATTGATGTCTAATCTATTATGTTTGTTATATAGTGAGAATCACGATGAAATTATAGAGACTTTTTGTAACATCAATTCAATGATAAACCATACTCATTATAACCACATGTTTAGATGAGTGGGTTGTATTATCCTAATGAAATCTATATCCTACCAAGGAAAGGCCTCTCTGTTTTGAAGGGTAAAACTTGAAAATAATCTTTTATTATTAAGAGTGTGTGTTGAAAAATGAAAAGGATTCACTCTAACTAGTGAATAGGATTATTTAAAAAAGGGGGATTCAGAAGAAATTGGATAGATAATTCACATCCCAAATCAGTGATTCTTCACTTACCTTGGAGGTTACTTTTCATGTTGTATCAAAGATAATGTTTCCCTCATTTTTGATTTGCTGTTTAGACTCTGAAGAAGGATTTTATCTCTTTTCTATGTTCATATACTTGAATTTATGGGATACATCATGTAAAACATTAAATAATTAAATAAAAATTGTATTCCTACATATTATGTGAATATATATATTATATTAAAATATAGGTTGATTCCATACTTGTTATATATCAGTTATGAAGTATTAGAAATCATAATTGATTGGTTTGTTCCCCGAGTCTATGGTGTTTCTATAAAATTAGTATATTGGTTGAATTTTAGGAATTTTGGTCATCAAAATAATGATATTATGTCATCCTTATAAAAAAGTGTGTTTTTGAAGGCCAATTGAGTCTACAATACAATAAAATCTGAGATAAAATTCCTAATTCTATGATAGAAATACCAAAGTGAAATGAACTAAATTACAGTTTTTAAATATAAGTATGAAAATATATATATGCATGATGATGAAACTATTGATAAATTCTTGACATAGGTGAATGAAGTTGTGAACATGATCATATGATATGGATATATGTATGAAGATGCTGATACCATTGAAAATATTTATCATATATTACTAGATAATCATGATTATAAACACTTTTCATTCAAGGAAAAATATCTATATGATATTTATATTTATAATTTGCACAACATTCCAATATCTTAAGAAATGATGAATGATAGTTTTATAAAGAACATGGAGAAGGATGAAAAAGTTATATCTTTTAAAGATAAAAATCATGAAATGTTGAAGAAGAAGGTTATTATTGAAGAAGAATATTTTTTTCTAATTTTTATTCAAACTTATATTATAAATTTGATAACACAGTATCTCTAATATCTACAAAAATTAGAAGGGAAAAGTTAATTTTTAAATGTATTCTTCTATAAAAATGATTTATGTGTGGACTAGTTGGAAATTTCACTATAAATTGTCTAATGTTAAAATAAGATGAAGTCAGTGATTAAAAAGAAGAATCACTAAAGATATTCTTTAAAAAGAAATCGCCAATGATTGAAAAACATGGGGCTTCTTATAAAGTTAAGAGGAATAATTTATCAATATTGAATAATATAAATTTATTATCTTTGTATAAATATTTTGATAGTAGTGATGAAGAAAAGGAAACGGGGATTTCAAAATATGTTGATGAAAAAAAGATCATTTATAAGGAGAGTATAGAAGGTTTAGTTAGTGAAATTTATAGTGAAGTAAGTGAAATGAAGAAATTTACATGGAATACATGTTTAAGATAGAATTAATAGAATTTATATTAAAGATTTCTAAATTGGAGAAGGAGATTAAAAACATTAGATAAAAATGATGAATCTATATTTGAAAAAGAAAATTCAAAATTTATAATTGATGTTAAAGGGATTAAGAAGTATATTTGTTATGAGAAGACTCTTAACATAATGTTTTATGATATATTTAATGATAAGGAAAAAAGGTTGATAAATTATAACAAAACATGATCAAAATAGAAGAGTTTTTCAATAAATACAAATCCATTATTTATATGAATTTTATAGACATTATAGAATCTTTAAAGAACTTTTAAGATCAATAAGACCAAAAAGAATAATTTATTAAGGATCAGAAGAATTCAAAATATATTGGTAATAACATGGAAGAGAATAATCAAATTAACATGACCAATTTTATAGAAAAACTCAGTGATTTTCTAGATTATACAAATTATGAGTGTATAGAAATTAAGGAAAAAATTACTAAAATTGTTGAAGGTACCGGTTTAAGAAATATAAAATTATCAATTATGGGAAGAAATTTGAAATGCAGGTTTGAATTTCGTGAAAACAAGATATTTTAAAAGAAAAAAAAATTAATTTTTATGGTTATTATTGCCCATGTGGAGGTTATGGGTACATAAAAATGATGTGTTGGTTTAATTACCAATAAAATAATTAGATTAGATGTTTTTAAATATTTAAATTGAGGTGGAGTCATCCCATTAAAATAAGAAAATTTTTGGGAAAACCTAATAAATCTATATTGAAAATTAAATATAGATTTAAATTGTCGAAACATATTTGTGAATGATATGTACTTCTTGGTCATCAAGAAAAATAATGTATTGTTATTATACCTTCCCAAATGTATTTAAGTGATATTGATGAGAATTATTAGAATAATAAGAATAAACTAAAAGAGAACACCCTAGTATATATATTTTTATATAAATTAGGAAAAAGGGAATGTCCATGTATATTGGAAAGCATTTGTTCCTCACATTTGACATGGGATCTAAATAACCTCAAGGATGTTCACAAAATGTAAATAAAAATCAATAACTTTTTTAAATGATGAGTTAATCAAAATAGAATGTGTGGGATCATCTTTGGTTGGTAACGATCAATTGAAATCCAAGAGCACATTATATGTTGAAAGATCTAAACATAATATTCTTAGTGTATATCAGCTATTTGATGAAGGAAATGAATTGATTTTTCATAAATAATGTTATTATATAAGTATTTTGAATGATTTATGCATCTTTATAAGAGGAAAAAATAAAAAGTAATTTTATAGAAATTGGTGATTTTGTAAATTCTTGTTATTTTAGTGTGAAAGAAAAAAAATAAAATTTGGCATAGAAACCATGGTCATTTTGTCCAAATGACAATGTGTAATATTATTCATGGAGAAAATGTTTGAGATGTTTCTATTTTAAAAATAAAAATAAAATAGATGTGTTACAACTGTTAAAAGGGGACTATTGTAACTAATACACACAAGATATTTGAAATACAATATATTCATCCTTTAGATCTAATTCTCTCTCACATTTGTGGTCCCACGGGGAAGCAATAAATAAATAGAGATAAGTATTTTAGTTATTTTATTTATGAATTTAAATTCATTACGTGTATAATATTTATGAAGAATAAATTAGAGGCTCTAAAAAGGTTTTAGAGTTTCAGGAGAAGGGTAGAGAAATAATGTTATCAGTTATTAAAGGTGATTCAGATAGATAATGGCATTGAGTAAATATATAGAAGATATATAGAATCTCATGAAAAACATATTATATATTATGAACCCAGGGCACTATAAACACTTAAAAATGGTGTGTCTAAAAAAAGAATAGGAATATTTTGGATATGGCTCTAACTATATTGTTAAAGCATGGGAAACCTCATTATTTTTTGATACAAGATATTAGAGCAGGTATTCATATTCAAAATCACTGTATTTATTGGCAAAATTTTGATTTATCAATATATGAGATATATTATATGAAATATAAATGTTATAATTATATGAAAGTTCTTTGGAATCCCATTTATTATTAATTTTATATGCGGAAATCTATCCAAATTTTAAATAAAATGAGTTAACTTCAATGAGACCATTGCACTAGTTTCAATACATAAAACCAGAATACTTTTTTCCTTATATTACATCAAAAATTCAATTAAAAGTCATTCAATGGATGTTAAGTCATATGTACTCAATGTAGAATTGGATTAGTAAGTGTATATTTAACAACCACATGGTTTCTTGACTAGTGAAGATAAGAATTGTTTTTTCAGGTTAAGGAATTTTTCAAATGTGCTAAAGCATATTCTAGGAGCTTGGTATTCTAATATTGACACCTATGTGAACCATTTTAATTTTAGTAAAGGAATATTTGAGAGGATTATGTATATTAAATATGATAATGAGGTATTTCTCATTTTTATAGTTTGTATAGATGAATTTTTTTCTAGAAATAATCTAGTAGTTTATGAAGAGTTTTCTAAATAAATTAAGAAGATTGTTGTAATGACTTGTCTTGGGGAGATTATATACATTTTTGACCTAAAAATCTCTCAAGGTAAAATTTATATTTTTAAATGTCAATAGAAATTTTATTGTTAAATGTTGAAGACATTTATAATGGAGGATTTAAAGATGGTTTATACACCAATTTCATTAGTAACTCATTTTTCCAAATATAAATAGGTATAATATGTAGATCAAATGGAATTAAAAAATCTTATTATTAGTATACCATACATAATTTCTATAGTAATAGATATTATGTATGTTGTTACACATCATTCTAAGTATCAAATTTACAAAAAAGTTTCTAATTTCATAGCTAGAAAGAGTATTCTTTGGGACATTAAATTCACATTGAACTATGGATTGAAATATGATAGTAAAAGGAAGATTGATATGTTTGGTCATTTAGATGTAGTTTCACCTGTTAGTGTTGATGATGATAAGTCTAAATATAGTGAAACTTTCTTTCTTGGATAGAGATGTTTTTTTTGAGCATTTATAAAAGAATAATTCAATCACTTTGAGTATTGAAGATGATTACTATGTGGCTTCCAACCATGACTGAACAAAACTTATGGGGATAAACACCTTATTAAATTCTATAAAAGTTGAAGTGAAGTTTCCACTACTATTGGGATATGATAATAAAATTTCTATTAATATTTCAAATAATCTAGATAATAATTCATGATACAAACAAATTAATATTATATATCACTTTATCAAAATATTAAATGGAGAATAATGAGTTAAAATTTAATTTTGTTTATACAAAGGGGAGGACTATCAATTTGTTCACCAAGCCATTGTGAAAGGAATATGTTTATAATATGATGTTGAAGATATGTGTTCATAATCATTTTTTATAGGGTGAGGGATATTTATATCCACCCCATATCTTTTAATATTTGGGTATTTTTATTAATTTGGGAGATAAATTGAAAAATTAAATCATTCCATTATTTTTATCTTACTATTATTGGTCAAGGTTGGGGGAGTAAACAATGTAGGGGTAATATAATTTTATTTGTATTACCCTTCAGTGAATTATTTATGAAAATAAAGAATATATTTAGAAAGAGTTATTAAATGTCTTATGAAATGATTTTTATATGTGATGAACCATTTTAATAGTCTATTGTGAGTCATTGTAGTAATCATTCATGTTTTAAAGAGTTTATGGTTTGGTAATGATTTTTTATTGTCTATTCTGTGGTTTTTGTTAATTAAGAAACATATATATAAATATCTTATGTAAAATTTGTTTTTATTTGTTTAATTTTCTTGTTTCCTACCATAATTTTTCTCATGTTGGATTATAAATATTCAATGGTGATCTATTGCCACGTTTCATGATTTTTATGGAGATTTATATTTCTTGGTTGAAAAAATACAAAGGCGGAGACTGTTGATACCAAGAGGTTCTTAAATGGTTATTATGATAAGTGTGGTTGATGAATTAGTGAATAAGATATGACTATGTGTGTTTGATCTTATTATCAATACATAAACCACATTCTATGTTAAATCAATCGATTCTAAGTGAAATTATTTTCAAAGTTGATATATCCTGATTGGTTTATCATGGTTCAAGACTTTATGAATATGTAAGGAGACCTTATAGTAGATTAATGCATCATGAATATTGAATTAGTATGATGATATAAGGGGATATCTAATAAATTCCACACCAATTTTATAAGGAATTTTTATGGTGTTATAGTTAAAATCTGTTAAAACAAGAGGAAATATTTCTTGATAAATCCATTCCATAGGGCTTGGTGCATTTGTGGTGTTCCTTTGAAAAATAACCAATACCAAAATGGATGTTGTAGTCACCAAGGAGATCATCTTGTGTGGCTAAATGAAACATAAAATGCCAAAATGACAGTGATGGTCTCAATGGTATTCTTTAAGTCTACCTATATGAAACAATAAAGATCAAAATAGTTATAGTGATGTTTGAAAAGTCGTAGTTGAATGGTGATATAGTAACCCAAAACATGCTATGTATTTATATTATTCTAATTGTAGAACATTCCATTGTGTATAAGTATAAGTGTATGCTAAAATAGAAAGGATAAGGAGGACTATTCCCATGGTGAATGGTGTTTTTGCATCAATATGAACAACCATTCTGGACTAGGACGTATTGTAAGGTGCATCTAGGAGAATATGTCAGTTACAATTAATTTTTAATTTTGTGGTTCCATGGATGATATAATGGCTCACTAAATAAATCTATGAGGTAGTTTTTTGGAATGAGAAAAGGTATCCAAAAAATAAAAAAGATCTAATCTCTGAAAATGAATCGGGAGTAGTTGAGTAGGTTGAAGGAAGTTATTGGTTTGAATTTGAATTTGGATTTTGGAATTTTCTTTTATGCTCTTCTATTACAAATATGAAGTGTATAGAATACGTGTAAGAATAATTTTAAATGATAGAGAAATTTGAGAAGAATTTATTATAAGTAATTTAAAAGAGGAATAGTAATGAAATATGAGAATTGGTAAAAAATTGAGGAGATGATACATGATATTCTATAGGATAAAGAATAACATAACGAGACGTACTGTATCAATAAATGAATGCTATGTTTGTAAGTATTTATTATTTTTTTATATTAAATTAATTATATTTTTAATAGATATAGAAGCACTATCATTATCAAGAGACATGTTGTAATATGAGTTTAAGGATAAACCCTCTTTATTATACCTATATGTTTAAACCTGTTGGTTTTATGGTCTCACTAAAATCCACATCAGTACATGGACTAGAGTTCTCATTATGAGAGTCAAATCTTTTATTTATTATTTTCCCTTCATGAGTTTTTGTTGGAAAATGATAAAGATTCACTAAAATTGGAAGATATGGTAATTTAACCGAGGAAAATTAAAATTAAATTTGATAACTAATTCACCTTCCATCTTAATTATTCATCACTTATCTTGGAGGATCCTTTTTCATGTGGTATCATAGGTAAGGATCCCCTCATTGGTGTTTTCTTGTATGGAGTTGGAAGTAGGATTTTCCATCTATTTGAAGTTCTTGTCCTTGAATACATTGTGTAAATAATGTGAAATCATATTTTAGTGAATATAAATGGGATTAATATATTTTATGGGAAAATATATTAGACATGGAAATTAAGGATGATTCTATAACTGTAATATATTAATTATTATGTATTAGAAATCATAGTTGATGGTTTTTTTACATGGGACAAGGGTTTTTCTATGATAGTAGTAGATAAGATGAATTAAGATAATTATAGTAGTGAAAAATAAGAGATTATTTCATCCCTCTTAGAAATTAATTTTTTTAAAGATAATGGATTCAATAATGGTAATAAAATTTGGGGTAAACATTAGAATTTTTTATAGGAAGCACCAAATTAAATTAAGATAAATTTCAATTTTTTAGACTTAAGTATGAGGATATCTTGATGAATGATGATGTAAAGTTTGATAATTTCTTCATAAGGTTGAACGAAGTGATGAGAACAATTAGAGGTTATAGAGAGAAGTATGAATTTAATTATGTTTTGGAAACATTTAATTCATATATTATTAGATTATAAGTCTGATTATATTTTCTTTTATTTAGAATAAAAATATAAAAGTGATATTTATATTGATTATTTAGACATTTTTCCAATATCTTATGAAATTAGGAAAGAAAATTCTATCCATAAGAAGTTTAAGGATGAAAAAAATATATTTTAAAGCTATAAAGTAAGAAAAGTTGAAGATAAAGGTTAATGTTGATTAAGAGTATTGTTTTTTTATTTTGATTATAATTTATTTTAAAAGTTTGATAATATGATGTATCTAACCTCTATAATTATGGGAAGAGGAAAGGTAAGGTTTAGAGGTAGTCTTCAAATAAAATGCTTAAGGTGTGGAGAATTTGAAATTGTTTCTAAAAATTTACTTATGTTAAATGAATATAAAATCTACGATAATGACTACTAAGGACCATAGAAAATATTTAAGAAGAAATAATCAGTTTTTTTAAAACTAGGGACATCTTATAATGGGAACAAAAAAAATTTATGAATATTCAAGAAGCGAAATTTGTTACCCAATTCTAAAAGTGATGATAATAGGGATGGAAAAGGTTAAATGGAGATATAAAATTATATAGAAGAAAAAAATATCATTTTTAATGTAACACCTCAAGATTTAAAATTAATATCATTATGTCTGATAGCGTATTCAATATGAAATACCAAGCTTAAACACCCTAATGAAATATATAACCCTTATTACCTAATGATTCAATTTGTGGGTATGAATAATATTAACTAATTTACTATTATTATTATTATATATATATATATTTCATACTCCATATAAATTATTAATAAATTATTATTAAATAATCAATTTATTTTTAGAAAAGTAAAACTATTCTTAAATAATATGTTTTAAAAAAAAATAAATTTTTTACTTTCCATGAAAATAATATTAAAAATAACTTTTAGAACTTTTAGAAAATTTATTTAAATAAAATCAACATAATTTTATATATATTGAAATTAAAATTTACTTTTGGTTAATGTTTGGGTTTTTTAGAAAATATTGATTTTTCATTGAATAGTGAAACATACCGATTTTTGTAAAATAACAATTTCCTTTCAATAAATTAATTAAATTTAAAGTCCCATTATATTTTGAATATTATTTAAAATTCAATAATAATTATTTATTTATATTTCAACCAGTTAATTAAATTTTTATCAAATTCAAATTTTATTTTATTATAAGTTTGTTTTTGGATTTAAAAATGTTATTTTTGTAAAAACTGTTCTAAAATACATATTGTATCTCCATTTTACTCAATTAAGATAATACATAATTAATGATGTCTTAAATTAAATATATATACTATATTTAAGTAAATATTAATTTAAATTCAATCAATGATTATTAGTAGGCAAATATTTAATATAAAATCATTTTTCCTCGAAAAATACACTTCTTGAAAATCTTCTTTTGGATCATGCCTATCAGTTTGTTTTAAATTAAAATTTTATAATTATGTGAATTTAATTTGGTAAAATTGATCCTATATTTTGAATTATAAAATTTATATTATCAAATAATTTCAACTTAATTTTCTAGCATAATGAACAGTGAAAATCATTTAAATATATTACCACAGTTTGGGTAAAAATAGATTACGAGGGGTTAAACTAAAAATTTAAGGGTTTAAATGACCTAAACGCCATTCTAAATTCAATTTTATGGTCATTTTTAGACTTTATAATGTCTTATTATTTATAATGTCCCATTTTGGATCATTTTTTCAAGTAAAAAATGTGGGTACACCTTTTCATTAAATTAAAAGTGTGCCACACACCTCACTTATAAAGGGCCAACCCTCTTCTTTCCTCTTCACCCATTTAAATACATTTTTATTATCTGATACCTACCCAAATTCCATCCATACATAAATACCCAATAAATAGAGCCATTAATTTTATAATTAATCTATCTTATGATGGATTTTTGTACTTACCTAAGGAGGTTTACAAAATAGAGGTATCATATTTATCTTAGAATCTTTATTTTATTTCTTCTCCCACCTCCTTAAAATATACTTCAATTATGATTATATAAATACAAAAATATCTACAGTATAATGATATGTTATTATGTTAATGTAATAACCTAAATCTATCCCCCTTTTCATCAAATGGGATATAAAATCATTATTTGTGTGTATGGCGGATTTCCGCCTCACGAACCGATGTCATTTATTTTCCATCATTGCCTCGCATGGCTTATTGTAATGATGGATTTAAAGTATATATATAAGAAATATATAAAATAATTATAATTATGGGGTTGTGATATCACATATATCTTCTTAATTTTTATTTTATGTTCGATACAATAATGTCGATCATGTGTATGGTATACTACAGCATCACAAAGCGATGTGATTCGTTTTTCAATAACACATTATATAGAAAGAAGTAAGGATAAATTAAATGAATATATGTGATATATATATATATATATATATGAAATTATAATTATATTCATCAAATATTTATCATTATTATAAGATAAGAAATCATATTATTTTATACAATGAAAAATTATAACGTCGTTTATGGACGTGCAAACTACCGCCTCCACAAAGCGACATGATAATGTGCCCTTCACTAAATCACATGGATGAAATATATAATTATATTTGAAAAAATAATTTTATATTTATGATATTATGAACATTTTTAATCATAAAATAATTCATACCTTTTTTCCATAATAATCATTGAAAAATGGAAAACATAACTCATGTGTACAAATGACCTACCATCTCCATTATCATAACATAGTTCATTTCTCCAAACCATCTTTCATTATTGTATATAAAAAGTATAATTAATTTATAAATATTATAATTATTTCATTATTTATTTTCTTAATATTTTGAATAATTATGTCTTTAACAATGGTCAACACACCAAATCCATTTTGAAATAATGAACCAAACATCCTCAAAACACTCGATGTGGACTTAATTGATTAGGTATTTCAATAATGAATTAAAAAAAATTAAATGATTTATGTATAAGTAATTAAATCTATAAATGGTTTTCAAGAAATAAAATAATAAATTTAATCTCATTATACCTAAGTTAATAGACATACAAGGAATGTCTGGACTCGAGGTAAGGGTTTCTCATCTAAGATTGTATTTCTATTAGATATATGATATATTCAACACCTATTTATATTTTTAGGTGTATATACTACCCATTTTAAATTTAATATCATGAATACATCATAAATAATAGTATTTTATATTTAAATTTGAATTATTTAATCCAAATGTATTTGACATGAATTACCAAATACTGTAAATAATTTCATAACTCAATTTCTTTTCATTGGATTATATTACTTATTCATTGTATTTGATAATGTATGATTATGTTCTTAATAAGATTTGATTATATTATGTTTTATTTCCAATTTTTTATGTGATTTAAAATTTGATACACCTAATCAATTAATTTATTTATTCTAAAATTTTGGGGTTTTATTTTTACATAGGTTATTCATCTTAAATTTTCTTTGTTTGAGACATACATTTATGACATGAACCTATATATGTTTTTGAGGTTTATGTAATAACCTTTGACATGTTATATCATGAATATACTTATTTTTGTGATATTTATGGTATCATTTGATATTATTCTTTCATGGGGCAAATGATTAAAGAGATACCAATGTGGAAAATAATTTATGTTACTGTCTCTTTATTTTCATGATTTTTTACATTTATGTTTCCTTGAGAGGAAAAATATGTTGTAATTATATTAAACCACATCTATTTATTCTCCACTGGTTATGAATGTGGTTAACATGTTTTATTTTATTTTCATCCCATATTTATGGAATAAATATAAAGAAATTATTTCGAAGCAAAACCAATCTTCTACTTTCTTTTAGACCGGGAATCATTTTCTTCCATATGCATGATTTAGAAAATGTTTTGAAGAATTTTTTCTCTAAAAATATATTATTTTTTAAATCCGTTTTATATGATCATCTATATTATTTTAAAAAAATATAGTAGGAAATTTCATAATGTTTTTCAAATAATTCACATTTGACTACCTTTTTCAAAAAAAATAAAAAAAAATTTATTTTTAACCTTTATAACATGAATGGATTTTCCCACTATAATTTCCATTATTTTTTTGAATTTAATTTATATATTTATTAGGTTTCTCCTAAGGAAAGTGATTTTTTCAATAATTTGTGAAATTTTTAATGTGATTTTAAAAATTCAAATCTATTTTCCAAAAAAAAATGTTTTTAATGTTATTTTAATTGAATTTCCACTCATAAACATCAACAGCCCTTGTTTTTAATTTTTATCCATTGGGAATATTTTGAAATAATACCATCCTCATTATTTCTTTGGATAGATTAGGATTTTTTTCAAGGATATTTTTATGGAACCCATTTATTCTTAACGGGTTAATCATGTTTCAAAGACATTGTTATGGAAATTATTTATTTTCAATGGTTAATCATATTTAGAAGATATTTTTATAGAACCCATTTATTTTCCAGGTGTTTATAATTTGTGAAAAATATTGTTACAAAACCAGTTTCTTTTAAATGGGTTAATTATGATTCAAATATATTTTCATCGAACCCATTTATTGTTCATGGGTTATTATAGTTATTAAAGGAACAAATATTTTTTATATGATTTATGATGAAATAGAAGATCTATATACTTTATTTATGGTTCATATACATTTGTTTATAATAGTTTTCTCCCAAATATCACAGAGGGAGCCTGATATAGCTTATAGATTGGGTGTTCCCAGATAACAATCCAATTCACTATGTAATGATTATGTTCTCTGAAAAATTATATTATAACTCAAATATATGGTTATTCTAATTATAAATAAATATCTCAAGGTTCTGGGATGATAATGTTCCATGATACCAATACAAATTCATTATTATTTCTATGATTATTAGTGTTCCCTTTGATAAATATTAAAGTCACATGGATCATGATTATTAGTTTTGATGTCTATTTCATTTGTAAAATCCTTATCCCATGTTTTCATTTTTTATAATGCAGGTTTTGATGGGTATGGATATTATTATGTTTTTCACATGAACTTTTATTATTCAATTACACCTTTATTATCTAATTATTCTTAATTAGTTCATTAAATTATTAATATATATGTTTACCCTGACTGAGAATTTGAGCTCAATTTTCTTATGTTTCACTTTACCTAGGTTATCATGAATGATTTTGAATAAATTATTTATATAATTGTTTCATTGAGATGATGATGATGAATTATTGTAAAATAATAAAATATGGGTTAAGTGGAAGAAATTATCACTTAATACATGAGTATTATTTATTCAAGAGTTAGTCCTAGTTCAATAAAACTATAAACCTAAAAGGCCGTTGATAATATAAATGAATCCAATTTTTCCTTTTTTATATTTTTTTGGATAGAAAAAATTAGGTCACTTTCTTCGATTTCAAATCCAGAAATGTAAATTTTATAATTTTAGCACCAGATCTAGGAGTGTAGGTTTAAGGAAGTTATAGACATGGTTAATGAAGAATAATTAAATAGTAAAAGATGTAGTGACATTTATAATAGTGAATAAACTTAGAAAGAAAAATTCTCAAGATAAAATTAAATTATTGCATCTTTTATATTTCCAAATTGGAGAAGGAAATTAAAAAATTAATATAGGATGATGAATATGTCTATGAAATAGAAAATTGAATTTTTCTTGGTGAAGTTAAAGTGTTAAAGAAGTTAATTGATTATAAGAAGAAACTTAACATCATGTTTTACGATACATTAAAGGTGATGAAAAATAGATTGATTATTTGAAAAAAAAACTTCATTAAAATGGGAGAGGATTTGAATAAATATATATCGAATGTTCATATTTCTATTTTAGACATTAGATAATGTTCAATGAAGTGTGAATATCTAAAACAACAATAGGACTAATTTCATAAGTTTGATAAGAATGATGAAAATGACAGTAATAATTTATAAAATAAGAATCAAAACAAGAAGACCATGTTTATAGGAAGACATGTGATTTTTGAGATTTGAGAAATTTGTAGTATATCTACTTTAATTAAAAATGGTAAAATTGATGAATGTAATAAGAAAAATGTGAAGAAAGTTCTAAAGAATAATGTTTTATTTTTTCACCAAAATATTGGTTTTTAAAAAGTATCCAATGTTAGTGGTGGGAAAAAAGTTTAAATATAGGTTTGTGGTTAAAGAAACATTATATTTTTAAAGAAAAATATGCCTTTTATTTTTATTATTCGAACTGAAGAGTTTTTGGCCACATGGAAAGGATGTAATGTTTTAATTACAAATAAAATTTTGATTATAAATGGTTTGGAAGATATAAGTATATGGGGATTAACCCCATTGAAAGAATAACAAGTAAGGTATAACCTGAGAAATGATTATTGAAAATTGAAAACAAATTTCAATAATAGGAAATGTTTATAGAAAATGAGATCATCCATGTAATCCTGAAAAATTATGTCTTGTTATGGTTCCATCCAAAATATTCTGAAGATATTGTTATGAGAATTCTTATAATAATAAAGATAAAGTAAATAGAAATCTATAGTATATAAATTTTCTTATAATGCATCCAAATGATAATGCCCATGTATTTTAGAAAATAGTTGTTTCTCACATAAGAACCATGATATAAATCTTCTCAAGGATGTTTTAAAATATAACAAATCATTAGTTACTTTTGTAAATTATGGGTTAATTAAAATCAAAGGTGTTGGATCATCATTTATTGGTAAAGATAAATTGAAATCCTAGAGCACAGTGTATGTAGATGCACTAAAAAACCCTTCATAGTTTTTCTCATTTGTGTGATGAAGGAAATAAAGTCATTCTTCAGAAATATGGGATTGTTTTGATGATATTGAAATTGGATTTTTCATTAAAAGAGGAAAAAAATAAGAGGTAATTTTTTTTTTCAAATTGGTGATGTTGTAAATTCTTGTTACTTTATAAAGGAATAATAAAATCAACTATGGAACAAAATACGTGGTCATCTCTTCCAAAATAATATGTTAATGATTATTCAGGGAGACAATGTTAATGGTGTTCATAACATGAATATAGAAATAAATTGTATATGTCTATATTTTTAAAAGGAAGAGTTTGTGAATACTCTATACAAAAAGGTCTATATATAATCTACTCAGCATTTGTAGTTAATTCACTCTGACATTTGAAATCCCATGATTAAGTAGTCAATAAATATTGATAAGTATTTTATTTCCCTTATTTTTTAATTTAAATTAATTAAATTTATTATATTTAGGAAGCATAAATCATAGGTTATAAAAATGTTTAAGAGTTTTCGTAGAATTGTAGAGAAATAGTGTGATTACTATTTCTAGATGATTCATACAAATAATAGTGTTGAGTATAAAAGTGGAATATGTTGAGGATATATTAAAAAAATTGCATCCCTTATCAACTCAGTGTACTAAACACACATAAAAAATTTGTGGAAAAATGAAATAATATAAGTCTTGTGGGGATTGATTGAACTATGTTGTTAGAGCCTTAAATATATCATTATTTATTGAGAAAAGATATTGGATTAACAATTCATATTAAAATTTTTTGTCTTTAGATAAAAAATTACGATATATAATAATATGAGATGTATTTCAAGGAATATATAATTTTAAAGTATCTACTAGTGTTTGGAATTCCTTTAATTATCAAATTTAAAGGTGAAAATTTCTCTAAATTTGGTGGCTGCAAGACCAAATACCATAAGAATTTTTCTTTCTATTACATCACAAAGGAAATGAAATATATTTTAAGTGATTTAAGGTCATCCTTTCATATTGGATAATTTGAATATGAATTTTATATTGAAAATCGTGTGATTTATTTCTTGGTAAATTGGATAATTGTGTTTTCTCAGTGAAGAATGATATATATGACATAAATAAATAAGAAAGGCCTTGGTATTTTATGCTTGATCCCTATGTGAAGAATTGAATTTTAAGAAATGAAGAGTTGATAAAATGTCTACATTAAAGATGAAAATGAGGTATTTATCATTGTTATGTATATTATTTTTTTGTTAGAAATTATCAAGGAGTTTGTGAAGAGTTTTCTTAGGAAATAAATAATCTTTTTGTAATGAATATGGTTTGTGAGATGAGATACTTTCATGGATTAAAAATTTATTCAGGTAAAGATAATATGTATAAGGCCCCGACCTTAAACCTTACTTAATATTTAATTAAATGAATAATTCACATTGAGGATCTTTTCAGGTTTAGAGTTTTAGAGAATTTGGACATAACTATTACATATAAAAAGATTATAAAGTAGACACTTCTACTATGTTTCCATAAAATAAAAACTCTTAAAAAGAAACATTTCTATTTTTATGTTTTATATAGCATGACTTTCCCTTTATCCCATCCTTGACCCTACTCCACATTAAGTCCTATGAAAAACATTTCAAAAAAAAATTTGGGTGAGCATAAAAAGCTCAGTAAAGGATACACAAAGAAGTAAAACTGTTAGTTTTTCAAAACAACTAGTAAACCAAGAATACATTATCAAAGTAATACTTTAAACCTTTATGAAGTAGTAAAAACACTCTTCACTGAATAAAAGATCATTACTTACCCCTTTTTTAAACAAAAGATTACCATAAAAACCCATATAAAGAACACATAACATATAAAGGTAACTTGGGACATAAACATACTTAAATGGAATAACCATACGGTCGACTTCCACACATATCACTTAATGGAATAGCCATACGACCGACTTCCATACCCAATGCATTAGAGGATATAACATAACCACCCGTCCTGGTATTCATGACACCACCCGCCATATGGTTTATCACGTAACCACCCATAAAATGTCCAAGTACCATCATTACACATAAAATATTGAAAATATAAACATTTCAATAACAACATTTCATTTTCAATCACAATAAGTAATTCCAAGATATTGAATTAATCAATACATTTTCAAAAACCATTTAAAAGAGATTTTTGAATCAAAGTGTCCCATACCACTTTGAAACTTTTAATGGAATTATAATTTTAAAACATTAATGTCCATATAAATAAATACTAAAAACCATTTTTAAAACATGGACATTAAAGATAAATATTTAGAATAATGAATCTTTAAAACATTTAAAATGATATTTTTGTTAAAGAGTTTTTAAAAAAATGAGAGACTCTTGAATAAAAATAATTTTGGAATAAAATTTAATCCGAAATTAATAATATCATGAGAATAAAGGGATTCATTATATAATATGTCAAAGGATAGTATACACACCATATAAGAGTGAATTGGTGCATAACAACAATGAAGTCTCAATGGAAATGTAAATTCAGATGAAATCCATTATAAAGATGGTATCCTTAAATTAAGGATAAATATATCAAATAATTATGTGTGAGAAATATAAATACACCCAATATAAGTGGATATTAAGTGTGAAACAATCAGAGGTCATTCACACATAATCTTGGAAAAACAAAACCAATGACATAGATATTTAACTCAATGAAATGAGATTGAGTTATGATTTCCCATACAAGTTCGTAAGAATTTATCAATGAGATAATTATGTGTAAAAATAGTATATCTACACAAATGTTTGTGGAAATTACAACATAGAGATCCCACACATAATCTTGGAATAATAGAATCAATAATTATAGGTTTAACCCAATGAATTGAAAGTGAGTTAAGAAGTTCACTTACATAAATCCGACAGCCTAACATCGTCACTTTAAAATTCAGAAAAAAAAGTTGATGAGAGAGAAAATGGAATCTCATCAGTTGGACATAAAATTTACATCAATAAGGATATATTATAACATATCCCACCAAATGGATATGTAAATTAAAATACATAACAAAAATAATTCTTTTTAAAGAAGAGGAGGGTGAAAGGTCCCCTTACCGAGTTGGGTAACTTTCAAAACTTACACCCCATGGAAGAAGGGTTATAAAATGAAGATGTAAATACCTATAAATGAAATTATACTACACAAAGAGTAAAATAATGGGAAATACATACACCACTCAAAGGAAATAGTGGCTAACATATCATAAATGTCACGGGAGTAAAAGTGAGATGAAAAATCCCTTATGAAAACTCGGCAGCCTAACGGCGCCACTTAAAACATCCAAAAATGGTTTTATGAGATAAAATAGGGTCTCTAATTATATGAACTTAAAAATTACAGTATGAGGAATATAAAAGAACATACCCAAACATAATAAATATGAGCTTAAAATAAATTACATAAAAGAGAGTACTTAAAAAGAAAGAGAGAGGTTGGATCCCTTACCGCAAGTCCGACTTGTCTTGTTCATTTCTTTATATCCCGAAATAATAAACATTGGTAAATTTATAATTTTTTAAGGAAATCCTTTAAATATTATTATTCAGTTCATATCACATATTAGAATTTTATAATAATGGATTAATAAAGTGAGTTCATATCAGACGTTTTTGTCGATGTTCGGTACATGAGTAAAAATTGAACTTGTTGGAAAAGAATTTTCCATGTAGTTATAGGTACATGATCTCCAGAATAGTATTAATGTTTTAACTATCATATATATCTAGTATATATTCATTTTGTACTATTACATGACATTTGAAGATAAAAAAATTAAAATCATCGTTGATGGAGACGGTAGGCCGTACGTACGCATGAACGCTACTTTTATTTTTTTGTCATATTAATGGAATTAAAGTTAAAAGAGAGATATATATATTATAATTACAGAATTATATCCATAATTTAGATGTAATATATGACATATATATCCATTATATATATCTACTTATAATAGTACATTACATTTGTAGATAAGAAATGAAATGTACCGTTCATGGAGACGGTAAGCCGTACGTACTCATGAACGCTACTCTCATTTCTTTGGAACATTAATGGAATTAAAACTAGATTAGAGAGATTTATATATTATAATTAAAGTATAATATATATGTTATATATATTACATAAGTTCATCAATTTCATCAATTTCATTCTTTATACATTCCATGTATTGCATGAACGAGTCACATCCCTTGAGGGGGCGGTTGTCCACACTTCCTCAAATGAAATTATCGCATTTGCACAACATGCAAAGCATAAAGCTATGTATTAAATATAAAATAAAGAAGAATAAAGAGGAAATAAATATAATATATATCATAAATAAATATAGTTCCATCATAATTTCCACCATGAGAGGTGGTATAAGAAGATAGAACAATCATCATTTCGTGAGGCGGTAATTCTCCATCCACAGAAATAGTATGTTCCTTTACCATTGGATGGAGGTGTGTGTTATTTTATCTTTAATACCCCTCATAACAACATCCTAGTATATTGATGATACTGGTGTTGTTACAAAAGAAATAAATAAAAAGAATTTAGGGGGTTGGAGAAGCAAAACAACATAAAAGAACACTGGGGAAGACATTGCCTTTAAAACAGGTAACTCTTTTTGATTTGAGCTCAAAGGCTTCATTGGGAAGACTTCTGCCCAAAGTGAGGCTTCTTGGAGTAATGGAGGTATGTGTAGAGACAAAAGGGGCAGGGGTTGGCCGAACCAAAGGCTTGATAGGTGTGGGTAAGGTGGTAGATGTGGGGGCCTTTTATAAGAGGAGAGGAGGGGCACTCTTGGAAAGTTATAAAAGGTTACTTTATTATAAAATGATTTTCGGATTTTAAAGGTCCCAAAATTATATATTTCGAGGATAAGGTGATAAGAGTTCAAAATAAACCCATACAATAGATTTTTGACTTGTTTAGGTCTTAGATTTTACATTATATTTTCATTTTATTTAAGTCGTTAAATGATGAGGTAATCGCTGCATCATCATGGTGTCATAAATAATATAATTTATTTAATGTCTAAAAATTATAAAAAAACTCATGATGTAGGAAATATTATTAGATTTTTAATTAATATTTATAGTAAAAAATATGACTTGTATTTCCCCATTTAAAAATTGTTTTAGTAAAAAAACCCATCTTTGTGACATTTTTATTTTAACTTTAAATAAAAAGTTATTTATGCCCTTTTCATACCAAAGTGGCTCCATGGGGTCCCCAAGTTGACTCATGGATTTTTTTCATTGGCCATGACACATACAATGAGGGTAGGACATGTTTCTAGGTCATTTAATATTATTAAAACATTATTTTCACCTTAAATTACACTAATTACCTTTAATCGCGATTAATAAAACATAAAAGTTACTCTTCACGAAAAAATATTTTAATCTCATTGAACCACATTTTACTTCTTAATGAAAACCAAGTATGTTGGATTTTTGAAAATCAAATCGCAGAAGTGGCAAAGTTTCATTTAAAAAAAATCAGTTTCTTTAACTACCACTTAGTGGTTTCACTATTCATAAAAAATTGAAGTTTTTCAGAAAAATACCAAAAAATCAACCTAAGATATATTTGATATTCTGAATTAAAAAATTATGACTATTTTAAAAAATTCAAATCATATAAGTTTCATTAATTATTTTAATAATTAATTCCCGCTGTCAAAACAAATAGCGTGTTTTTAAGAAACAATATCTATTAAAAGATTGACACTAGTTTAAGTCCAATTTCATAGTGAAATTAATTTCAATGAACACCATTGGATTAAATGGTAAAAATATATTCTAAATACACTTTAATATCAATTAAAAATATAATATATAAATATGAATAAATCATATTTGAAGGAGGTTTTGAATTAAAATGCCACATTTTCAATAAACATGATCTTTATCGGAAAAATAACAAAAATTTACACAAAGTAAATTTTGATGTCAATATTATAAAGAAGGATTTTATTTTGTCAAATACAATATATAAAATTGTAAAAATTATATTTAAACAGGTTCTCTATCAAAATGTGGTTAATTGACCTTTTAAAGAATATTAGAAGATTTATGTTTAAAATTGGATTCATTTGTATTTTAAACCTCTAAAATTTATTGGATAAAAGTAAAAATATTTGAAAACATATATAATCATTTTTTAGTTAGTTCTGTTCATTCCCGCCATTACAACAGCTAGGCGTTAACTACCATTTAAAATAATATTATTTTATTATTAGAGTGCAACGTAAGATTTCAAAGAAACTCATTGTTGTGTATTGGGTACGCCATTGAGCATAGCATTCCCTTTAATGTAATATTAATATTTTATTCAAAAATATGGATAAATATGAAAATATTATATTCTTTATTTACCTGGGGTGTTGAAATATGTTTCAATATAAATACATGTATGATAATGAAATGTTGAATAAGTTTAGCATGGAGGATCTAAAACTGATCTCTACACCAATTTCAGTGAGAACTAAATTGTACAAAGATAAACAAGTACAGAATAAGGGTCTAAGGGAATTAAAAAAATATTATTTCTAGTATACTATAATCAATAACTTCAAGAAAATATATTATGTATGTTGTTACACATTTTTCATGTTATAAAAGTTCCCAAAAAGTGTCTCACTTCATGGATAGAAAGATAACACTTAGATATAGAAAATTCACATTGAATCATGGTTTGAAGTATGAAAACAAGGAGATGTTAGATATTTTTTTGTTATTCTAACATATATTAGACTTGATGTGTTGATTATGGGAAGTATACATCTACTGTATTATTCTTTATTGTATAAATATGTTTCTTTTTTCATTTAGAGAATCATAATTCATTCAACTTGATTACAGATGGGTATGAATATGTGTCTTCCACCCATGCCTCAATACAACTTATGTGTATGAAGACTCAGTTAAATGATTTAAAAGTTAAAGTGATATTGGAACTACTATTGGGATAGATAATAAAAATTATATTATTATTTAAAATAATCTAATTAAATATTTATGATCAAAGAAATTGATATTAAATATCACTTCATCAAATATTAAGTGGATAATAATGAGTTAAAAGTGTAATTTGTTTCTATAAAATATAATATTTCCAATGTGTTTACCAATCCACTATGAAAAAAATAATTTTATAATATGAGGAAGATGTTAGGTGTTCATCGTCAATATTTATAGAGATATGGTTTGGTATTTAAATCCTATCTCTCCTATTATACTAGATATTATTGTTAAATTGAGAGAAAAATTTACAACATAACTCATTCCTTTATGCTTATATTCCTATTATTGGTCAAAGGGGGAGTACACAATGTTCAAGGAGTATCCTTTAATATATACATCCTTAAAGTGTATTTGTTCTTGAAAGAAATCATATATTAAGGGAGATTCATTAAAATGGGTTTGTTATGATTTTAGTGTGTGATGGGCTGTTTTAATATTTTTTGTGAGTGTTTGGAGGAATTTTTAGGTTTTAAAGAGTTGATGGTTTGGAAATGATGCTCTGATTAATGATTGTGAGGTCTATGTTTATGAGGATACATATAGATCAATATATTATAGAAAACATTGAATTAATTTTTTTATGTACTTATTTCCTACAACAAGTTTTCTAATATAGTCTTATAACTATTCAATGATGACCTATTTTTATTATTTAAGAGTTTCATAGTGTTTTATGTTTCTTGGTTGATCAAAACTCTAAAGGGGGATATTTTTGAGACCATGGGGTTCTTAGATGGTTGTTGTGATAATTAAGAATAGATAATTAGTGAAGAGGATATGATTTAGTCTATTGGTTATTTTCATTAAATAAATTTTATTTTATGTTAAATAATTTGGTTCCATTGGAAATGATATTTAGAGTTGATATATAACCATGTTGGTTAATAATAATTTAATCATTAATTAAGATTGATGGATCATTTTTAGTTGATAAAAAACTTATAATGATTAAAGAATGATGAATATTATAGGGGGAATCCAGGAAAGTCCACACACATTTCAGAGAAAATTTTAATAGTGTTACTATTCAAAACGTATTGAACAAAAGTGAAAAACGGATTGATAAATTCATGATATGTTCTGTGGTGCATTAGTGGCATTCCTATGAGAAACAAACAAGAGAAAAATGGTAATAATGTTCACTATGGTGATGTTATGGTTTTCTTATTTGAAATAGACGAGGATAAAATGTATATTGTGGTTACCACGATTTTTTGGGACTCTACCTATATGAAATTTGGAAACACATATTTTTTGTAGTGGAGTTTGAAAAGTAACAATCGATAGGTGATGTTTCAAAACAAAACGAGCTAAGGTACGAGACCTGGCCAGTGGTATAACATGTCAGGGTAGATAAGTAGAAAAGTAGGCCAAAATAACTAGGATAAGGAGGACTATTCCCTTGGTGAAACTTGTTTTGATGATAAAATGGCCAACAATTTTGTACCATGTTGTGGTTAAAGTTGTGTCAGGGAGTTTGAGTTAGTTTTAAGCAGTTTTCTAGATATGTGACTTATTGGATTAACTAATGGATCACTATCTTTATATTTGAGGTCATATTTTATATAATAAAAGTTATATAGAAGATCTAAAAAGAACCAATGGATCAAAATGAATTGGTAGTAGATGTGTTGGTTGAAGGAAGTAATTGGTTGGAATTTAAATTTGAAAAATTCGATTCGGATTTTATTGTTTTCACTAGATTCTATGTAGATTATGGGATGTGTGTAATAAAAAGAATAAAAAATATATAGATATGAGAATAATTTACTAGAATATGTTTATAAGATAAAGAAGATGTTTTTTTGAAAATTAGAAAAAATTAAAAAGTTCTTTCCTATGTTTCTACTGGTTAACATAGAAGAGAAAGAGAATAACTACGTCAAAAAATATAGGATATGTTTGGAAGAATTATTCATAATGATATCAAATTATTTATCATTATATTAGTTAAGGAATCACAATCACAATTGGGATAATTTTTCTAACATGAGTTTAAGTATAAACCCTACTCGTTGTACCTAGTTGTTGAAACTGGTGGGTCATTTCAGTGAAATCTAGACCATGCCAAGGAGTATACATACCATTTTGAGAGGTGAAACCAGTAAATATTTATTACTAATCATGGTTGTGTGTTTTAAAATGATCAATATTCACACTAAGTATTGGTTTGGGTTTTTTGGACAAGGAAACATAAAAAGAAATTGGATGCCTCATTCACCCCTCCTAGTGATACCTCGATTATCATGGCTGTGACTTTTCACTTTCCACCATGTTTTAATAGCCCATAATTTAACATAGTCATCTATATCCAACAATGTTACAACACATGACCCCTAAAACCATTTCAAAATCAACTTAAATACATGGAACTTCAAAATAATTGAAATATTAAATAATTAACCACAAATATGAACTTGGTGTGTTTGAAAACCTCCCAATTCTCTAGACTATTTTCATGTAGGTATTTTTAAAAATGTTATATAACACTGTGGAATATAATTATTACCATAAAATGGTATGACTATTATTATATGAATCCATTGGTCGAAGAAAAATCCTAAAATTATTATCAGAGAAACTCCATGACCTGGATGCATATATTTCAAATAGAGGTTCATATTGAAGGTCCTGTCTAAAAAATATTGCGTAAAAGTATACTCAAAATATCTTTCATAGTGGATAAATTTTTCTTATATTATAGTTATATAAAATAATGAATCTATAATATCAATACCACTTTGGATATATTTTTAAAACATTATTTTCTTGTATTATTAGGAACATAACTTTGTAGAACATTTTTAATAATTCACAGAAGTCACTAATTTCCTAGAGTCGGGAAAAAAGAATATATGATCAAAAAAATATGTTAGATGATGATGTAATTTACATATATATTTAAATTAGTGATAATTTAATAAATAATGTGATTCCTCTCAGTATTTTTGGAATTTAATGGTTGAATAGAAACACCATAACCTCAGGAAATAATTAACAGACCGCAGTTTAGGTGATAAATGAAAAATTTTAGAGACTCATATCATACTATAGTTATTAAATTTATAGATACATTATGAGATCATTTAATATGATATATGATTAAAACAATAATGGGGTTTTGAAAAAATAATAATATAGAATGAAAATGCTAAAATTCAGGGAGATATTAAATATCTATTTTATTAATGAGACTTATCATAGAAAAATTTGATGATGTGAAAAATAAAATAACACATAATGCATTACTTCTAAAGGAATGAGAATTTTTATATAGTAATCATCCATTAATAAGAATATTATTTTATAGAGATGAAAAAGAATTAACTACTCTAAAAGGATAATGAATATATTGTTAAAGGTCTCAAAACATATTAAAGATGTATCACTTCCCTTTATATAGAGTGATCAATTTTAATGGAAGTGAAAAAAAATTATGATAAATGCCTCTTTTGATTTTAATAAAGGGTAATCATATACTTTTATATGTGTAATTTTTATAATTATTTTTATTGACCTGAATATTATTTATTCTTAAGAAGTTTCATGTAGTGTCCATAACTAGGGAATCATTAAAAATTTATGTGTTAACTATATATATTTATAAATTGATTTTGAAAGGATTTGATGAGTAAAATAAATATACATTAACAAAATATATTATAATGTTACTAAAAATTAAAAAATTGTCAAAAATTAATAAATATTACCCCCAAATTCACATCCATATATTATTTCACTTACAGTTCTATAAAATTAATATATGTTATTAATTTACACTCATTATCAAACCAAGAGAGTTAATCTTAGAATTTTCTTCGACTATCATCTTTTCATTCCCATATTAATATGTAAATTTATCATGTGTAATTTTGAAATATTCTTATATTGCTTAAGGTGTAATAGGAAAATAAAAAATATAAGGTAATAAAGTGAAAGTATTGTAACTTGTATCAAAATATGAATGAAAAATGATATTGGATATAAAATTATTTATAAGTATCCAAAAAATCATCAATGATGATGAATAAAAAAAGGTAATTAAATGGATATAAGAATATATATGTCTATGTGTGTTTTTATTGAAAATTAAAACATTTATACAATGTCATTCTTACAAAAATATTAAAAGTTTCATATCTTTAAATATCTTATTTTAATTATTTTTTTACAATTTATTAATTATTTTTTTTTCAAATTTTAGATGTTATTATTATTATTGAATTATTTGGAAAATAATTTACACAAAAAATATGAAGTTTCTATGATTAATTGTAGAGAAAACCTCTCCCTCATATCTAAAATAATGTCTTTCATCAAGAATTTGAAGACTCAATACATATAAATGATATTTGAAGCTAAATAAAATAAATACATCCCATACAGATATAGAATTTAAAATTAAATTAAATGATGAGTGGGACATGTTTATTGGATTAAAAAAAAATGAGTCCACTATAGGATTAAATAGGTCTTCAAAATGTGGTTCATTTTACTAGTAATGGGTGTCAATTTATAAAATTGATTATCATAGTTATAATTAAATTCCAATAAATATTTTCATATACATAATTTTTAACTTGAATGGCCTGAATACCTGAATGACACCTGAGAAATGTCATAACAAGATGCATATAAAACCACTCACTCATTCGATTATGGTGTTAATACTAGGGGTCAAGTGACATGTGAGTGGTCATTTCCCCCATTTAATAAGTGGGTTAAACTAGAAAAGGTTCATACCTAAGCAAAACATGACCTACTTAATATTGGAATATACAATGATTATAATAATTTTCCAAGAGAATAATTTATAGTAATAAACAATGAAATTAGACATAGTATGACATGCATACACAATTACACACACAATAAGTACTAAAAAATTAAAATAAGAAAAGTGAATCAAAACCCAAAAACCCAAATATATATAAGTGTCTAGACTAAATGAGGCCTACGACATCACTTTAGTTCCCCAAGATATGAATCCTCTATAAATATACATCTAAGACAACCCAAAAGAATCAATTAAATCCAGGTAGTGAAATCCCTATAAAATATCACCGAATCTCATAGAACTAAGTGGGAGCCTATCTCTCATAGTCAATTTCCTATCCCTTATCATGATAAACATAAAAATTCCGTACATTCTGTGAGTGGGGACTATATAGGATGCGATTATCCTTTATTAACAAGTTTTAATCTATAGTGTTTTCCTATAATGATTCAAAGATAGAGGAATAATAGACAAATACGAATTTACCACAACAAGGAGTTAAATAATATTCATTTATAATGTAAAGTAGCTTTCTTTAATGGATTGTATATACTAGAATATTGCATTTTAGCCTCTTATATGGATCTAATATTATATTATTGGGATATCCCCTATGGGTGGTAATACCATTACACTTAAATGAATCAAACATGTATATAAATACACCCATATGATCTGTGCATTAGATGTATTGATCATGGATACCCATAAAAGATAAAAATAAATTAATCCTAGTTTTTCTAGTAAATTCAGTAATTCATCTAGTGGAACATGGGAATAGATATAAAGATTCAAATATTTGGAAGAACAACCAAAAAATGAACTGGTACAATATGAAAGTTCCCAATTCCCATCACAAAATATTCAACCTATATATTCAAGTGGATATATGATCTAACATTAAACATAAAGGAATATAAATACCAAAATTTCAATAGGGATAATAATTTGAATATAAACTAGTGTGATATTCATAGTAAAAATGTATGATAACATCATTAATATATACTTTAATAAAAAATGGTATGAATAAAAATAAATGAATTTACCAAAACCTTATTCTATAAACCGTGACTAAAGAAATTGGAATGATATATAATTCATTAAGTAAAACAAATATCAATAAAAACACTATATAATAGGAATCCAAGATAAATAAATCAGGAATAAATAATTGTTTTTATCTAATTAGGGATTTAAATAAATAATTTATCAACTTAAACACATTATTTTTAATATATTTTATTATCCCAAAAGATCAAACAAGATTGCACTATATGATTAGGAAATATAAAAGTCTTTCACCTACTGATTTGTGTATAGTCTATCTCCTTGAGGTCCTGAGATGATAATTGGGGCAAAAAAAGAACATGAAAACCTCTAAAAAAGGAATGAAATTTGGTTAATCCCCTATGATTTGGAGGATGTGGCTTTGGAAATGTAAACCTTATTATTACATAAGATTAATATATGTTGAGCATTTGAAACTATAGTTCCATAAGAAAATAGTGAGATCTAGAATATTTAACTATCCATGAAATAGAGGGTGGGGGGGGGGGGAGGGGCAGAGTACACCTACAACAATAAAAGAAAAATAGTAATAATGAAATTTGTGATATGATATGTATTTATCTTTCCTATTTCAATAATATTCACCCAATCAGAGAAATTAGGATGAAATGAGGAAATAGATTTATAAATGAGGGGAGAGAGGGGACGAATATTGAGAGATGATTGGATAAGAGTAAATGATGGTGGAATCCTAATATACCAATTTTTTTGATATTTTTTTGGATATTTTTTTCAAATTACCCATGCTAATGGGAAATAATTCCCTGAACCTTATAGATAATTGGTATTAATACACTAGGTACTGTTTGTCTCGAATAGTTCCACCTAGCCACCAAGGGCCCTACCAGGTACTCGTTACTAAGCCAATGGCTAACTTGTTATTGATGTAGCACATCCCCTCCACCTTATTCAACTAATATATCCAAATAAACTCTCTGATACTCACTTAAACTAAGAACTAGAAATAAAATAAAACTTCTAGAAATCAAGAAAATTTTTATTATTCTGAGGGATGTGGCCTTTACAACCACCAAACCACTGGGATTATTAGATCAAATACAATTCAAAAGATATCATGAGGGAATATATTTTGCTTCTACATCTTCATTTTATTCTCCCACTCTCTAGATTCATCATTGAGATTCCCACACAACCACTTTACCTACTCTAGAGGAATGATCATCCCTCATAGTACCATCTAACATTTTTCAATGATTCATATAAGCAGATTTTAATAGGATTCAATAGAGTCAAACTCAATATCATCTTACCAAATCAATTTTAAAGGATCCAAAACATACTTCCAAATAAAGGATACAAGAAATGAGCAATGCATAGAGATGAATTTAAGAGGAAGTGCAAACTAATAAACCATCTCTCTAACTCGATCTAATATTTCAAATGGCATGAGATATTAGGGTGTTTTATTTCCCTATATTCCCATGTATTAGAGCCCTAACCTCTATGAGACTTATAGAAAAACATTATTGACTACCTAGAATTAACAAGGTTTAATTTTATATTTGGAATATGAATTTTTGAGTATTTTAGTAGGTACAAGACACTTTTTGAACATCCTTACTTTCTTGATCATTTCCTAGATGATACTGTGCCCAATCACGAAGTATTCAGCTAACTTTTTAGAGTATTATATAGAATTACATTGTCTTCTATATAAGGCTTTGTAGGATTTTATACAAATACTAATCTTTTAGATATACTTATAGAAAACTTCCAAAAGATAGGTGATTATCCAATGAGGCACTAAAATCATGAATATCTACCTGAATTACATCATTGAAAATAAAAATTGTCAATTTAGATTTTTATAATTACCCAGATGAAATTTTATACATAGAATAACTTGAGAACCTATTTCTCTCAGTAATATATCCTAGAAATGAAACCAAAATATATGATCCATGGTTGAGAAAATGAATCCTTGTACACCCTGATGTTTTATGAACTCCCATACATATATCTTCCCATAATAATTGGAGGAAGAAGCCACACTAACCAATATATAATGAGACATATTTATTATATAGTCCAAAACCAACCATATAATGTCTCAATAACTCAGTGTTCATGGAATATTTTTCATGAATTAAAGGATGGTTTCATCCCACTTATATATCAAAAATGGAAGTTTATTATACTTTCCTAATGGTATTCGGTGCTTCATATTCACATGTTGAAAGGAGAGGAATATAGAAAAGGAATATAGATACAAATAATTATAATAAATAGATATTAAATCAATTTTGAGGAATATTCATTACATTTAAAAAAAATCTTGAGAACCTTAATAGTTTAGTCTGTTGGGAAACTTTTAAACACAAAAAACTGGTCCACAGATAAACTAAATAATCTCCCATTATGATCTTCACAACTGGAAACCCTGTTAAAATTATGATACATAATACATTCCTTTATAATCAAGGTAAAGAAAACATGAGGAAGGGTCATATCATATTCTCATTTAGGTTAAAAAAGAGATATACGTAAGAAAAACATGAACATAAGTGTATGAGAACATGAGCATAAAATTTGAAAACTATGCCCTAAAATTGTCAAATCATCACAATACATTTTTATTAAATGAAAAAATACATGTAAATGTTAAAAATGGAAAGAAAACAGTAGGGGTAACATGACCAATGGGGTCTAAACTGGTGAAATCTAATAGCATTTCCCCTAAAAATATCCTTACATCCAAGTGGGAGAGAACAATATCTAGAAAAAGAACTCATACCACCCATCTTGACCCTTGAAACCAAGTAGTCTACTACTTGATTCCCTTCTATACAAGTGTGATTAAGGGTATAATTGTATTTGATAAGTACATTACACCTACATATATGTAAAATAGTTGACCAAGGTACAACAATCAGATTTTGAAGTGAGAGAATGATGATCATTGAATCTGTTTTGATGGAAGAATGATCAATATTGTTCTCACAACATAATTCCAGACTAATTTTCATTGAACAATCCTAAACTAAATTAGAATCACCCTACCCCTAAGATTCACTGATGGTAAAGAGCCCAAATCCAAAAACGTTTCAAAATATTCCTCCACCATGCATAATTATGAAGTTATAAGACCCATCCACCTTGAGATTAAGACCAGATGGGGGGGCAGTGAATCCAGAACCCCAGATTTTTTATGAGCTTTCTTATATGAGAATGCCTAAACAGATTCCATATGTGTTAGAGATATGTGGACATCTACCATCCCTTATATAATAGATCTATATATGAAACCATGCATTTTACTTTAATATCGTGGAGACATTCCAATATAACAATCCATTTATGGAGGGCTAAGTTATGTGATTCCAAATTCACTAAAAACCAATTACTAGGAGAACCTACATTAAGTTATATTTATTATTATTAACCTTAAACCCATTGAACTTGAAATGAAGGAAGTCACTACTGCTGGGGACATAAGACGATGCCCTAACAGTTGTCCCAAACTCATTACATATGAAATCTTCCCAACCACCATTGAAAAAGAGATGTTCAGTGGTTTCATATTTTGGATTCTTAAAACATAGGTACCTAATATCTAAGTTGACACCATTCCTTTTGACTTCATCAAAACTAGGGTGATCATGGATCCAGATTCTCCAAACAAGAAAGTTTAACTTTACTGGAATGTCTTTGCACCATAAAATATCACCCCATACATAGTGGACATCAGATCCACAAATCACCTATTTATAAAATTTAGTTGATAAATACCCAGAAGACATACTTTTCCAAATGAAGGCATCCCACTAACCATTAATAAGGATGTTTCAAAAATATGAAACCTGCTATGAGTTGAGAACTTCACTAATAAACCCTGGTTAATTTCTGGTGATCTTAAAGGAGATGTTGGGTGTCAGGCACCCTAGAAAACTAAAAACTATACCATACTAGTTGTGATTCGAGAAGTTAATGTCCCAACATCCAATAATACAGTGGGAACTATCTAGAATAAAATGAATATTCCCTCGGATATGACCCAATATATGGAGACCTTCCCATTCAAGTGTCGTATATCCTACCCATAATTCTTGACAATGGACCTTAACAAGAGAGTCTATCCCTTAATAGATTTCCAGGACAACATTCCATGAAGACTATAAATCATTAAAAAGACATCCATCAAATTGATCCCACCTGCATCACAAGTTTTATCCATTGTGGTCCATACGGAAAAATAACTTCTTCCACTAGAGTGATCATCCCAATCCCAAATGAAGGAGGTTAGTATTTTATCAATAACCTGGATGAATGCTTTAGGAACATTACAAGAAGATAGAAAATGCATTGGGATGGTTGTGAGAAATATTTTCACCAATGTAATCCTACCACTAATAGAGATATAGTGTGTTTTCCAATGATTAATTAAATTAATGATCTTGTCAACTAACCCACCAAAATGATGGATGAGAATTCTTTTAAGAGATATGGGAGACCCCAGGTAAATTAGAATAAGGAATCACCTATTAAATTATATATAGTTTTTAATCACTATAGAATGTATTGTAGAACAATTAGTCAGGGCATATAAATAACCCTTATCATGATTAATATTAATTTCACTCCACCTACAACACTACTATATGACCTTATTGATGCTCGAAGAGATATCCTACATTCATTGATAAAGAAAACCATATTATAAACAAAGATAAGTTGAGATATTCCATTAAAAACACCCATCATACTATTTGGATGAATGTCGTGGATGTGGGGAGAGTGAGGTATATATTTTCATAGAGTATCCTACATTAATTTGAACAAGTAGGGGACAATGGGTATACTTAACTCAACCCCCTAAGAAATTTCATGAACCAACTTTTCCTTCCCATAAATGAATGGGAAGGACATATAGATGCGTAGCATATGAATAGGTGGTCAATAACCCGTGTAGAGAAACCCATGGAACCTATTTCCTTGATAATAATTTTCCATTTCAACCTATAATATGATTTATCCATGTTGATTTTGATGAAAATGTTTGATACTGAAGGCTTCATAGTGATATCGTCAATCATTTCATGGGAAATTATAATATTACCTTGAATATGCCTCCCCTTAATAAAACCATGATTCTCCTATGAAATCCGTCTAGGAATAGGGGATGATAATATTCAATTGCAGATTCTATCTGGAAATTTTCAAGGAAAATTACACATGCTAATTGTTTTAAATTGGCTTAGTGATAAAGGATATTTCAATTTAGGGAAGAGAACTAGGGTAGTGGAGCTTGCCACTAGGGGAAACTCTCCACCATGAAACAAATATAGAATTTCCATAGTGAGATACTTCTTAACCAAAATCCATATATCCATGTAAAAAGACCTTGGGAAACCATGTAGGACAGGGAAATTTTTTTAGTTAAGAGAGTATACAACCTCCCAAATCTCATTATCTAGAGGAATATATCCAAGCATTGAGTTGTTGTGATTGTTTACCCCTTCAGGGAATGAAATAAAATATTTCATCAGGGTCCCGTAGACTTCCATTCTTCATAGGAGTGTTAAAATTAAGTGGAAGATATTTAAATAAGTTCACTAGAATACCTCACATTACATTTGGTTTATTGTAGTAGGACCCATCCTCGAAACGATTGTTCATCCCAATAGGACACCCCTTCTCATTGGTACAAGCCTAAAAAAGGCTGTATTGTGGCCACCATCCTTGAGCCGTTGGATACTTTATTGGGACCAATAATCCCTCTACTACTTGAGTAGTAACATTGAAATTTGTTCCTTCTTTCTAAAAGGACTTTTGAAAAGACCATCCTCATAACCATCCTCCAATTGAGGCTCGACATGCTCAATATCTTAAATCAAAGAGTTGATATCGAGATAACATGATGGTTTGTTATAAATCCAGAACTACAAGTCACATTTTAAGAATCTTAGTCTGTTTCTAAGGGAGACCCCTTAATTACCATGTACTAATTGATCCTTAAATTCCTAAACCACTATAAGAAATTTTGGATCTAAGGACCATCAATTATAAAAGAGTAAGTAAAGAACTCTTGTTCACCATAGAACTAAGCTGATATGTTACAAATAATTGTAAAAAATATCCCAAACTAAGTGAGGTTATTTGTCATTCATGTGGGAGTATATCTTCTATAGATAATAGAATGATTTTTCCAAGTGATTCCACATTCATCTGATCACTTTTTTATTATTACATTTGGTGTAATTATCACCTAAAACTCCATATCTAGGATTCCAATACATTTAATAAAATAATAAAAGTCTTGAATATATTTAATTTTATATGAACCACCTCCTTTATTCTCTGAGGCTTCCACTATATCATTAAATCCTCCTTCGATAGACCAAGTTGAGTCACTTCGATTGAAGACACCAAGCTCACACCATAATTCCTCTCTCTCCAACGCCTCACACTTCAAATAGATGAATGAGAATTAGAAAATAAACCCATAAGTGATATTAACCATAATGAGTTGATTGGATTCAACCACCCTTCCCAATTAATTAAAACTTTTCCAAAAAAATACATATGTGTCTATTTACAGAATCACCATGCATTCATCCCTAAAGACCCAACCTATTAGAAAATCATGAAATCCTGGATGTCTTTTGTTTCTGCTCAAGCACTGAAATAATTCTAGCCTAGTTAAACTAAAGACCATTGGAAAGGAAATCAGTTTTCACTTGGGATCCTAAGACCCAAGTATTCTAGATAATAAGAGAATTCATTGGATGTAAAGGCACTTAGCGATGGAGCCCGACACCAAGGAGTCACTATAATGGATAGACTTGCTAGACAACTTATTTATGTACTAAAATCTGGTACATAGAAGGCTGGTAGATATTTGTTGTGGGTTATTTTATTAGGAAATACTTCCATCACAGATTATTGATACAAATTGTAATATAGAACATCAAAGGCATTGTTGAAAAGAATGGGAGAGCTATCTGAGGGACTAGGGATCAAAGGATTATATCTAACTAAAGAAGAGGAGTTAGATAACACTAATTTACCATTCCCAAACACCCTATTTTTAAGAGAAGAATGAATCTATGAAGAAAATTACTCAAACTTTGAGATAATCACATATTTTCCATGATGAGGGAGCTAACCTGAAAAATATGAAGGGACCCACTAAGGAAGATTTTTGACCTCAGAGACCACTAGATCTTACCTTGACCTATAAAAAACATAAAAAATTTCCCCAATTTCCTGTCAACTGAGGGAGTAAGGTCGAGGAAAGAAACATGACACGTGAAAATAGGAATCACTAAAGGAGAAATAAAAATAGAGTCATACCTAAAAATTAAATTTGGGGGGAGCTACCTACCCAAGGAGGAGCTATCTATCCCACCTCCCCCTAAGAACTGATGATCCTGAACCAAGATATTGAGATTACATTGAGAGATGAACTAGGTATTGATAACCTCCACCAAGCCCTAATGATTACCCAGAAACCAAATTAATAGATGAAACCTATCGACGAAACTTAAAACCAACACGAGAGATTATACAGACAGATAATGAATTCCATTGGAGATGGAATTATTAACAGAACCACAATGGTGACACATAAAATATCTACAACTACAAAGAAACCTCTACACCATCATTAAGGAATATATGGTGGGGATGATCCTTTGAAATATCCAACTCCACACAAAATATAGAAATGGAGGATCTACAAAGGTTGAGATACTGCTCATCAACACACAATATGGAACCAAGAATATATCCAATACTCTGAAAGAATTAAAGTTTGAGGAATGGAAGGGGATACCAGGAAAAAGAATCTAGATAGCCTCTTGAGGAGAATACCTACATGCATGAACATTCATATACCATCAAGAAATGTGAAATGAAAATTCCCTAACATGTGATGATGACAAGACTAGGAAAACACAAAATCATCCATCAATGCTAGGACCATGTGAAAAGATTTCTAATGAGGAACCAGCACCCGAGAAGAAGAGGAAAAGACCAAAGAGCCTATGAAATCCTAAAACACAAGGATATATGTCCAAAGAATTATAGTAGTCAAGAATCACTCATAATACCATCATATCAGACCAATTCCCTTACCGAATCTAGTTCATTCCCCATTCTAGTTTTGTCTATCTCATAACATATAAATCACTACCCAATGTATTTTAGGGTGATATTGTTCCCACCTGTCTCATAATGAAAATAATATTTGTGTATTACATAGGATTATAAAACATTAATTATATCATAACCCCTGAAATGAGTTTCATAAAAATTTTATCATATCATAACTTGTTCATAATATGAAGGTTTCATAATCATTTCATCATTTCATCATAGCATAACCCATGTAAAAATTAGTGACTTTCATAATAATTTCATCATGGTATAACCTGTGGTAGAGAAATGGGTTTCATATACAAATTTCCATAATTTACATAAACCATTAAAATTAATAATAATAATGACATAATTGGATCATCCCAAGAAGGTATTGGTAATATCAATGAATGTTATCTTATATGGAAAATGATTTGGATCGATCATATAAAACATTTAATGAGTAATATATCCTTTTTTATTTTAAAAAATATTTAAAATATAAAATCTTATAAAAATATTATTACTTTTAAATAAAATTGATAACATATAAAAGAAACTTAAAACAATATAATGTTAATTAAAATAGGAATTTTCATTCATGTTATACATGTTAAAAAAAGATTCCTTCTATATTTTTGGTAAAATCTAAACATTCATTGTTTATAAAATGACATGAAGATCTATTTAAATTTTTATTTTCAAAAAATTAAAAAATGGTTTAAAAATTTACTTTTAAAATAAAATAAGAATAATAAAAAATTAAAAAAATTATTAGAAATTATTGTTTTGGAAGAAAACAAATTTCTAAAGGTAGAGTTAATTAAAGTCATATTTTTTTAAAGAAATTTTCTCAATTAGGGTAATTTACAAAGAACGAAAAAATGATAACATATTTTTAAAACATCATGAATAAATAGAGGATGATAAAATTAATGAGTTTCTCCAGATATGGATTATAATATTTCATCATCAGAAACATAATCATAAATAATCCTGATAAACGATGAGATGGTAATATAAAATCATTACCACTGTTCTAAATTTGAATCATAAACCCCATTAATTAATAAAATATATTGGAAATTAAACTATCATGAGGATAAATAAATACATGATATTACATGTCAAATGTTCAGTATATACACCTTGTGAAATAATATAGTCAAATAACATAACATATGTCTCAAAGATGGAAAATTGAGATAAGAATCCCTTACCTATTTAGTAACTTTTGTATCATAAAACACATGATAGATAGATCATAATATGGATATTTAAATACCAATTTTTGTGTGTGAAAATAATCATAAAATACATTAATTGGAAGAATATACACCAAATAAATGGAATATGTAGTGAATACAGTCTGTGTCTCACAGAAGTAAAAAAGTTAGACTTAAATATCTTAACTTTAGTCATGAATTCCATAATACACATTTAAACGTCCTATATTTTATATAATATTTTACTATAAATATTTTATAGAAAAATATTTATACCTTCTATACCATATATTATTTTCATAGGACCTTTTATTACCCTTTTATTAACAACTCCATGTTAATGTTACGTTTCAAGTAATAACTGCTTTGTTTATCACATATGTTTTGATTGGTTAGTATTGGTCCTCTAAAATTGATCGTGATATCATAATATAAATAATTATAAACATGAAATAGATATCACATATATTGAGTATATATGTATTTTGATTAATACATTAAATTTAGTGATAGAAAATGAAATTTACCGTTCATGGAGATGGTAGGTCGTACGTACGAATGAACACTGTTTACATTTTGTTCGATTAAAATAAATAAAGAAATATGATATATTATCATTAAAAATTATTTTTTATATGATATATATTACATATTTTCATTAAAATCATATTTATTACCTTCCATGTGATGCATGAATGACTCACATCACTTCGTGAGAGGGTAGTCTGCCTTACGCACAAGCAACGTTATCATATTCCCATAAAATAGAGAGTATGAAGGTATGTGTGATATAATAATTATAGAAGTACAATAATTTCCTAAATTTCATATATAAATAATAAATAAATTAGTTTTTCCATCCTTTAGAGGGGTTAGTGGAAAGAAAAATGACATCGGTTCAAGAGGCGGTAGTTCACTGTACACACAAACGGTGATTTTGTAACCCATTTGATAGAAGTAGAGATGTTTGTAGGTAATTAACTTAACAAAAAATAGATGTATATTTTATTTAATTAATTTATTATATAAAAATTTTATAATAATAATTTAACTAGGTGGAGGAATAAATAATACAAAAATGTTCTTCGATAAACGCTACCTCTTCTTCGGGTGTCCTCTTTAGGTTTACACCAAAAACATTCCTAGGTTGATTTTTTTATCCAAACTGAGGCTACTCGGAAATTAGTAGGGACGTTTTTATGTTATTTTATTATTTATTTTTCAAACAAAATGGTTGTTATGGTGTTAATAAGATATGAGAGGGGTTGTAATTTTATAAGTGAGGTGAGTGGTACAATTGTTATTTTTTTAAAAGGAGGACTTCCACCAACATTTTTTTCATCTAAAAAGTATTAAATAATAGAAAATCATATATATTAGAATTTAAAATGTATAAATAGGTTAATAAAATGTGTATTGGACATGTTTTTAGGTCATTTAACCACTCCTTTATGTTTAACCCTTGGTAAACCCATTTTTTACCATAACCATGATAAATAATTTTTAGTGTTTTTACTATTTATTTTGGTCCAAAATTAAGTTATTAGATAATATAAATTATGATTCTCAAAAATATTTAATATAATTTCCCAAATACCATTAGTTGAATTTAAAAAATTTAACTTATAATTAATCCCTCATACATGGCAGGAAATGAGGTTTTTAAATAGAAGATGTTCAAAGGTTTACAAAGTTTTGACAGAACAATTCAAAATAATGTTGATTCAAATGACCTATGTTGTATTAATGGATGTAAAATTTGGGAAATTTAACTTTAAAAACAGTTTAAAATATAATTTATCTTTTTAAATAATGAAAATGAAACGAAAATTTTCAATAAAAATTCTGTATTATTCACAATTCATCAATAAATGATACTTTTTAGAAAAATATAAAATATTCATCCTAAGATAATTTTGACAAGATTATTTCAATATTGAAGTTTATTTTATTAAAATATTTTTCTAGATGTTTTAAAAATTAATTTTATTAATGTTCACAATAGAAATAAAAAATCATTTTTTATGAAAATCATTTTTTTGAAATATATAAAGATGTTACTGAAAATTAAGTAATTTTTTATCAATATGTTTAATTTATATAAAACCATAATAATTAGTATATAAAAAATATTTATTTCAATTTCTATCACTATTTTTAATATCTATATTATAATAGTCTTTTTTAAATAGCTATATTAATAATATATCCTTTTTTTGTAAAAACTCAACATCGTGTGTAACAAAATATAACCTAGTGTGGTGTATAGCCCAAGATTAACTTGATGTATCAAGTAAAAAAAGATATAAATGATATTTGACTTATTTAAAAATAATAATACATAAAAATCTGGGGTGTCATATTATACCCACTTAAAAATGAATTTCTACATTAAAATTCACAACTCTGATACAAACAAATGAGGATAGTTTTTCTGCTTCATATCTTAAAGTACCCACATATTTTTAATGACATGATTATAATAAAAATTATTATCATAAGACCTTTAATTAATAAGGATTTCATATAAAATTAACACTATAAAAGTTCCTAAAAATGGATAAAAATAGGGATATAAACATAGTAGGTGAATTACTTAGCCACAAATGAATTATAAATATTCAAAAAAGTCTTCTTATATTTTTAAATTAATCTAAGAAACATCCTATAACATAACTCAATGTTACTGGTAACCCAAATGTAAGTCAATTTTAGACAATGAAATTTTCCACTCATCTAATGGAAGATATCATCATTAGAACCCCCAAAATATATCATCATTACTATGGAATGGGCAATAGATATTAAACTTCTACCAATTCATTTTATAATAATCAACAAAAAAACATATATTTATACTATATTTCTTATTGATAGAAATCTGTCCCCCCCAAGGATGTGTACTAAGTTGAATAAACCATTTGGATCCAAGGTATTAAAACTGAATCATTATGTCATTCGGTTTGGTTACATGTTTATGATATTGCGGAACTGATATAAGTTCTATTCTAGAAACCAAATTGACTGTAAACTCCACTTACCACATATGATCAATTTATACAATATATTAAAGGAATACTTATGAATATATGTCCACCATAGGTGTTAATAATTGTTTCCCCTTGGAATACAAAACTTGAAGAATAATATAGGCTATATCTATTGGGATCATACTAATCTGTAGCTAATCAAGACCTATGTGGCATGATTGGAAATCCCACTCTCTATAGAGTGTGTATTGAATATTAGTAGAAGATGAAAAATGCACTTTTCTTTTGTAGAAATCAATTATATTCTAAAAAATTATTTATCCAAATAATTTAAAATAATATTTCAATTTTTTTAACTTATAAAACATGTGATTCGAATGATTCCTGGATGATTCTAGTACTAATTAAAAAGAGGAAACCATCCTGGTATAATCTATACTTTTCCCCAAAGGATAATCATGGTTCATTTATGAAGATAAAAGAATCCACATTGAGCTCAATATGGATGGAAAATATCTTATAAATAAAATAATAAGAAGAAAATGAATTAAATAGAGCACAAGATATTTTATAATATACATAAAAAATACCTCTAATAATAGAAGGATTATCTCTAACACTAGGTACTAGTTTTTATAGGGTATACACACTTCCTGCCTTCTCATACTAGCCATGAGAAACAAATCCATTCCCAGAAGACTACACTACATCTAATCAGATTTTAATTCAATGTATCCCACCTATACCTGATCATCAAAACAATAGTTGATATCCACCAATAGTTGTATAGTTGACTATTCATGGGATTCTAGATTTTATTGAGGTGACTTCAAACACTTTTTGATATAACCTATTTTTATAACCCATAATGACAATCATACTGACCATTATATAAACACCTTGTTTCCTTGAAGGTTAAACAATGATTAATTTATATATGCTTAAAAACCTTATTATAATTAATATAGGGTATTAATAATCTTAGAGAAGTAGGTATACCACAACACTATATCCCTTGGTGAGAGTCACCTCTACTCGTCTCTTCACACTATTGCTTATAACACGTAAATGATCCTTCACCTAGGTTCACACTCGGTGGTAGACCACATAATCTTGAAAATATTTTATAATAAGCCTCCTTGATGATGAATTTCAAGATAATATTCATGAAAGTTAGAAGATTAATTTTTTTAACAAGGGTTTTTAGAAGGCCTGTCATACCAATTTTAAAACACATTTCATTGTATTTCTCATATTATATTAAATATATATAGAAGAAGTGAAGGTATATAAAGGTATTATCATATTACATAACTAAAATTGAACTTTTAAAGAGGTTTATAATCTTCATATCAAATACAAAATGAAGGATATCGAGTAAAAATTTCACAAATAAGAATAGTTGAAACCCTATTTATTTAACGTCATTGTCTTTCTTATCCTCAAGCATAACATCCCACCATTGATCTATTGATTCTTGTAACATGTCCACACAATGTTTATAATTCTTGATTATTTAAATGATTTTAATGATACAGTGGTGGTGATTATTAGAATTCTTGAATTATAATGAGTCATGTCACCCCAAAACTTCAAAGGACGCTAAAACTAAAAATATACCATGATATAAATCGAAATAAACTCCATTAACGGATATCGTTGACCTTATACTTAATGAATTTGGTAAATAACCTCCCTAACCTATGGTTTGACTATGGGTTGAGCTAGTTGTGTAAACACATCCATCCATATCTACTCAATGGGTGGTTATTATAAAGGAAAAATAATCAATAATGAAGTAGAGAGTGATAAAAATACAATCTTCTAAATAAGGTATTCCCATAGATTAACTACACTATATAAGCCACTTACAACCTCTTTCCTCTCCCTCACATCAATTTATCAAAACATTTTATTTTATATTTAAATTAATATATGAATTGATTTATTCTTTTTTTATTCTTAAATATTCTTTTTAAGATATATATGCACAAGATTTTTATGTAACATAAATATAAAACAATAACCATTAAATCAAGTGGATATAAATCAAAAGAAACATTTAATAAAAAATTTAACCAATATGGTTAACAATAAATATATATGAAAACAACATTTATTTATTTATAATGTTTTATTTAATATGAGTAGTTATCTGGGTCCGACAATAACATTCTAAAAATTGATAGAAAATGAACGACATCAAATGATATCCTACTTATGGAAAACTATTGATTCCTATTACGATTCATGATCCCTAAATAAATCAAATGAACTCAAGGTATTAAATGAAAGATATCCCAAATAACCCAAATAAACTAATTTTCATACCATAATTAGTTTAGTTAAGCATATCTAAGGGTTTCTTTTTGAGTCCCAAAAGACATATTTTTCCTCCTATTCTCAATTCCAATACCCACTATTGCTTAAAGTGGGATTTAGTACCATTTTTTATAATCCATGATATAATTAAATAAAAATCACTTGAGTCACATCATCACATCACCTTTGGGGAACATACCAGTCTCTAATTATTTTCATAATCATCAATGGTCAAGTACTATAGATGTGGGAGGTGGTTTTTACCCTTTCTAAAGTGATTTAAAAGGGAATATTTCATGCCTAAAGGAAGAATAACCTAACCATGTTCTAAATATATGATTAATGTGTCCAATTTATAACAGATTCAGGTAAAATAAGAAATAGTGAAACAATACACAATATGGAATTCATGAAAATTACACACATAAAAAGTAAGAAAACATTCAAAATAAATAAATGTAAGTGAAACGAAACTAGAAACCCCACATATAAATAATAAAATAGGAAAAAAATTCCTAATGAAATGAGGTTGTTATCCCAAGTATTAATCATAACTAGAGATGAAACAAGGAAAATCAATATTTATTTGACCATTATTTGTAGAAAATGATCCAACAATTGATCACACATACTCTATACTACAAGTGTGTTTAAAACCTATAGTTGGGTTCATTTCCCTTACATGGATTATACATAACAGGGACTATATTAATCAAAGTATTTCCTCATGTAGGTTGTGAATATAAGAACATAATAGGTGTTCTCTACCCCACTCTTATAAATATGTGTTAAGAAAGAGTCTATATGAGGAACTATGGAAACCTAAAGGAATTATAAAAAAATAACCATGTATCACCACACAAAGTTTAAAAATATTTTATATAATGGTAAGTAACTCCTTATAAGGGAGTTTATGTACACATATACCTAGTTCGAGGCTTGTCTTGGGATTTGAGACTATATTCAAGGGATATACCCTACAATAGGCAAAAAAATACCCACAAATGGATCACACATTTACACATATGCACCCACACAAATGAGTATATGCGTGCATCAAAAATCAGGTTCCTAGAGACTCTTCATAAAAGGAAATATTTCCCACCTAACATAATGGTGAAATCTTATATCCCATCCTAAAGAATATGGAAATTAGTATACTAATGAAGGGAGTTGAGATCTCATCTAATAATATAAACTATTATAAAAATTAAGGGACTAATTCCCATCCATTGTATTAAACATTTAAGTCATCTATTGGGTAAATAATCATGATTTATTATTTAAGATATACATGTAGAAGAATCTAGTATAGATAATAATTTAAATAGATTCAAGAATTATTTTCTCATAAAGTATACAATATAACATTACTAAGAAGGATCATTAATCAATAATGTATAATATATGAAGCTATCAATGTAACACTACCATATTTCATAAACTATGATTAAAAAATTTCTAGGAAAGGGATTTGGGGTAAAATATAAAATTCAACTTGACCCAGACCATTTCCAGTCTAACCCTCCAGGAATAGGAAAGGAAGTATTGGTATACCTACTAGTTTACTTATATAATATCTCTTTAAGGTTACTATAAGATAATTTTATCCACCAAAATCCAAAAATATCATCTAAAAATTGTTTAGAATTTGGTCAACATTCTATGATTTGAATGAATGAAATTTCAATTTTCAGTTTTTTATTGGCTTTGATTTTTCTAATAAGAGACTCTATAGATACAATCCCAGAAGGAAATAATGGGATAAAAAATATTGATATATCCTTAATTATAGTGAGTTAGATATTACATGCACTACTAAAAAATAAAATGAGGAATATGGAGACTAGAGGTATTTAAGGTATTACCTTACAAACACTGAGAATTTTAGTCAAAATGGAGACACTAAGAGAATGGGAGAAGATGGATTCATCAAGGAGTGGGGGAAGATGAGTAAAATCTTAGATAGGATTTAATCAGAGTAAAGGAAGGTTAAAACGTAATATTCCCCAAATTTATGGATAAATTGTTATGTAAAATTTACATAATTGACCATTTGAAAGGGAAATATTCCTAAAAAAACTAGCAGGTAACTGGTAATAATCTATTATTTAATAGGTGGATAAAAAATGGTGATCCTTGTACATTGGGAAAAATTGAGTACTTGTTCTAATCCAATGTGTACTCAATGTTTGATGTAGAACATACCCTTTAGCATTTACCTCAAACATCTATTAGTACGCTCTAAACCCTAATTCAACCAAAAACCTAAAATGAGATTAAATGAAAAAATTGAAGAGAATTAATTTTCTTAAGGGATGGAAAATATACACTATTTTATCTAATTAATGAAAAAGGAACATAATTCTTTAGAAACATTTGGGGGTGAAAAACACACATGCATATTAAGCATTCATCAGCACTTATGAAATGAAAGATGATTTCATACCTCAATAGTGGGGGATAATTGTTTTTACAATTTTAAAAAATGAATCAGAAACAGAGTGGGGTTGAAAAAATTATATATTTTATAATTATTTATAAATATATAGAATTATTCACGATAGATACAAAGCCTCTATACTAACTAAAAATTGTGATAATGAATTAGGATTTTTTTGATCTTTTAAACGATATAAAATGATGAAAGAAAAAATTAAAATTCTATAAATGAAAAGAAAATGTAAACAAATAAATAAGATAGTGAAATGAAGATATAAATTAAGATATATTGATAAAAAATAATAATTAAATAGTTAAATTATTTGGTTTTTCCAGGATTATACATGAACAGTTTTCTTCTTATTTGAACTATGATTGTTTTTTTTGCTGAGAATAGAGTATGGTTTGTGTTTGTTGTCAATCATCTCATGGATGATTCAGAAGATTGTAAGGAAATGGATCATAAAGTTGAATCCAAAAGTAGTTTTGAGGGTGGCCTTATTTCCCAGTGTTTGCCAAAGTTTTGGGGTCCAAAATTTGGAGGACTTATTTAAATGTGAAAAGTGGTTTATCATGAAGGCCTTATAAAAATATAGAAAAGACACAAGTTTTGAAAAGATGGGATTTGTGAGTTTTAATTCGCGAGGGTCTAATGAATTATGAAAGTGTGCTCCACGATTATGTCAGGCATCACGAATGAAGATTCTGTTCTCTGTGATTAGGAGAATTGGACCTTTACGACTATTGACAGAAATCTCTGTGATGAGGAAAATAACTACAAAGGGTTTTAATCGAGAGATTTGAGATTCTAATGAGCATTGCGAATAGAAAATTTCCATGGTGTTTCGTGAAAGAAGGTGCACTATGAAGATGTTTATGATGGATTTGGAAAACATTATAGAGTCAGTAGAGCTTGGAAAATGGATAATCCTATAAATATGAGTCTACCCACACTTCATTGAAAGGGATTTTTTCTAAGGATAACCTGAAAATGCTATGATTTCACAATGGAAAGGGAGAATCATGAATCTAGATTTCTCTGTGATCTTGAGCATAAAAAAAAGACTATAAGTCTTGACTGATGCTCAATTATTTTGTTTAAATGGTAATTCATGATGATTGTGTATTCCGTATTGACCTAGTGAGATTTGTTAAGATATTTAGTCCTACGAATGTTGTGATATTCACAAAGATAATTAGTTCTATGATTAAAAAGTGATCTTTGCAAAGGTATTTTATTCTGCAAAGGTAGTGGTTCTTCATGAAGGATTGATATTTTCTAAGGAGCTTCACAAAAGAAAATATTTATTATCAGGTTTAAGTGGATAGGGATTTATGAGTGCATCAACTCAAGCATGTGCTGTAAGAAGAGTCTCATGCTAGATAGTGACAAACACTTCAATGAAAATCTATTGAAGATTACTTCACGTTGATAAACTGAATGTCACTTCACCCACAAAAATGAAAAAGGGGGAGTCAGTCTCATGCTAGACAGCAACAAACAATTCAATGAAAATCTATTGAAGATACCTTCAAGTTGATAAATTGAATGTCACTTCACCCACAAAAATGAAAAAGGGGGAGTCAACAGAAGTGTTATGATGAATGTAGTGATCTATTCCTAAATTATTGTAAAGGCTGTGTGCCTGGAACATAGTGACTATGACCAAACAAATTTATTCTATAGGTAGTGAATATTAGTGAATTTCGGTACATCCGACACATTGTATATGTGTGCTCCTTGGACGCAACCCTTAGTGGTGAACCATGTTAAATTATTGTGATGTTTTTCTAAGTGTTATTTTTTTTTCATTTATATAATCTATCAAATAGGTTTAACGATTTCCTACCAACATGGGAACTAGATATGTCACTTTAAAAGAAAACATTGACACCTTGATTCACACCTCCCCGCTTAGGGTGTTCCGGGGTCCTATACTACTATATCTATGGGTAAATATTTTTTAAAATTACTGGATATTTTAGAAGTTTATGTGTATCCAAATATATTTTTCCTTTATTAGTATATCATATACTGATGTGAAATCACCATTGATTGATTCAATTTAGAGTACTATTTATGTTTCACTACTACAAAATTTTATATATGTGTAATAATAAAATACCCTCCCATAGAGAATAAAGGGATTCCATATATATATGAAAAATTAGAAAATTAATAGAACCAGATAATCATCATCATGTAATACCTTTTCAATGTTATATCATTCATTGAGTAACTTATTTCCCTTATGAAACTTAGAAGCCACATAAGATTCATCCCGAATATCCTTTGAATAATGTAATTTTCAACTCTATATATCTCCATATCTTCCATAATAAATTTAAGAATATTTTATATTCTAAAAATATCTATATTGATTATAATTAAGTAAATGAATTTTGGGATAAAAAATATGATGAATGGAGACCTCCTAACTTGAAATTTATAGGATGTATGCTATACCAAAAGGAATTACCATAACTTTTCAATCCAATCCTTCCATTAATATTTTACAAGTACCTATAAAAAAATTACTTCCCCTTTTAAAATAACATTAATGATATTGGTTTAGTGGGGATAGATAATTGAATTTATATGTACAACTATATGTTTTTTATATTTTAATTTATATTTTAATTTCAATTTTTATTCCATCCCTAAGGACCTTTGGTTTCCAAATATATGGAAAACATTTGATTTATATAAAAATTCACTTTATGGGAATCATTATATTTAATGGAATTCACCTAAATTCATATAGAAAAATATTTTATTCTTTAGGGAAATTTTTTTTTCCATTACCAAAGTGGTCACCCCCCTAAAATTGATTTCTAAATAAAAACATTTCACTATAAATATTAAATTATGAGGGAACAAATTTTATTTTGTATAGTGTGAAAATTTCTTGAATCAAGGGATACTAATTTAAAAACAAATTAGAATTTTTTTCAAAGATAAAGACATAATAAACTATTGAAATATATAATAGTAGAGGTTTATTGTAGTCCAAAGTGCTCACCTCTTGGTAATAAGTGATTTAATATCGATATGGAATAATGTACATATTAATAAACACAACACCTAATAACCTTTTTGACCATAATTTTATAATGATTATTATTTTCTGAAAATTATTATTATTTTTATTTTTTAATTATTATTTTTTAAATTTAAAAAAATTAAAATATTATTTTTAAAAATAATAATTAACAATGTTTTAATACTATATAATTTTAATAGAGAATGGTTCAAATTTTCCAATTTGAAATTGATGATATATTTTCTAAAATTATATTAATAGAAAATTATATAATAGTGTAAATTAATACTATTTTTTGACATATATCTCTAAGCCCATGGTTAAATTCTTCTAGCACTGTGAAATATCTAAATAAATTTATTTAAACTTTAAAATTTTCTTTGACAGTGTAATGAAAATGAACTTCTTCACAATTTGAAGAATAACTGATGACACATAGAAGCATATACTATCATTGGTGAAGGATTTACCTAATGGATATATCTTATGAATCACATAATATATCAAAAAACAAGAATGAATCAATCAATGGTCTTAATGATTTGAAAAATGGTATTTTTTTTCACATGTGTCTCTGTAAAATGATTCATTAAAATTGAAATCATTTTCTTGTTAAATTATTATGTTAAGGGGTTATTCTATAATACTAATATTATTGATTAATTATTTATAAAACCAACATTTATGAAATGGTAGTATATATCCTAAAATATTTTTTGTTTTATTTATTGTGGAATAATATCAATCTTAGAAGGATCAACAATAATACCATTATAATATATTATATATTCCAAAACTATCCCATTGGAAATGATTAACTGGTTTTGTTTTAGAAAAAATATATTATGCTTAATATAATTTTAGTAATAATATTGTAAATGAAATCATAATTCAAATGACTCGCCATAAATGGTAAATTAATATATGAAAACCAGTAGGAATTAATATGAAAATTAAACAAAATTATATATTACAAAAATTTTAAAATTCATATGGGAATTAAATGAGACAATATGATTTCACTTATATGTTTATATTCCAAAATTTAAAGTTAATATTTCATTTATTTTTCTATAGGTTTAATTATAATTTTTAAATAGAAATTATAATCTAAAAATAAGTAATATTAATTTATAAATAATATTTTTGGTAATTTATTATAGAAGGTAATTAGGAAGTGATATTTTCATGTTTCACCATTTAATATTCAATAATATGTGCATACACTCAACATATTTTTAATTAGAATTTTGAACTTTGTTTTTCATTTTGTTATAAAATTAATAAATCAATTTTTAAGAATATATAACCAAACTAATATACTAACGGTCAAGAAATTAGTAGGTTGTAATATAATTAAGAATACGATTAATTTTTTCCTTTTATTTAATATTAATGAGTTACTATGTTCATCTATATTCCTTGATTATAGATTGGGATAATTATCTTGTGATATACATAAAGGATAATTCTATGCAGACCAGATTATTACTCTATCCCCAATTCCACCATTTGTCCATATTATTAATTTTTTATTAGGTTATAGAGGGGATGATCCCTATGACATAAAATTATGGGGGATTTGATCAGATAAACCCTAAATTTTGGTGGAAAATGAAAGCATGGTATATGTGGAAAAGATATTTTTGAATAAAAGTTTTCAACTAGGTTCATGTAGAATAAAAGAAATATTTTTCACAAGAAAAGTATTTTTTATTAGTGGTAAAAAATATGTAGTGTCTTTTTTCTAATATTAAATGTTTACTTAGTTGCTGGAATGTGTATGAATCCATTATTCTGAAATAATCTACAATTTTATCTAGATATAGTGAATTGTTTATATTATCAATATTAATTGTGTATTTTAATCAGACCATGTTGTTTATTGTAATTTATTCCATTTGATTTCCTATTTTTATTCTCTAATTTCTAAAACAAATCATTTCTAAACCTGGGTTAGGTTCTTGGGTTAAAAGTAACCCTTGAATAAAAGTAATAGATAAAAAAAAGGGAAAGATCAATCATTCCAATGGAAACAAAATCATATTATAGAATATATATTGAATAACATCTTTATTAGATGTTAAACCACAGACTGCTGATATAGAGAATCAACTAAAATGACACAGGTAGAATAGTTTTTGGTGGATCAAAAATTATTTGTAATTTTATGCTTGTTATGGGAAATAAATAATGTAGTAAATATCAATGAAAAAAATAATAGTATGGGATTAATGAAGTTTTGGTTCATCATTTTTGAAAAGGATTATTTGTCAAATAATGTGTTTCGAATGAAATATATTTTTTTAATTAAGATTTCCAATGGAAACTCAGTGAAGTTGAAAGAGTTTCAAGATATAATATTATGAGATGACATTTTGAGAAGATAATCTAGAAATTATCTAAAACGCATTGAATGTTGATGGAAGTGAATAATTACTAAATTGGGGAACATAATGTTCTATGAAAATATATACACTATGGATTCTAGATAAATACAATGGAGAGTTTCCACATGTTAGTGTTTTGGAAAAAAGGACAATTAGAAAAGGACTACAAGAGAAGACAAAAGTATTCAAGTACATAATCAGTGAACTATACCACAAAAATTAATAATGTTTTGTTGACAGTCTGTATGAATTGTCTTATAGAGTGGGGGATATTGGAAACTTATTATTTCTTCCATATAATTGTTGTGAATGGTTAATAATGAAATTATTTTATATATTTTCTTTGGAATTTTCACTTGTTTGACGATGAAGCTCTTTATTTTATTTTAAAAGGTAATGCAATAATTCAAAATGAAAATAAACATTTTTATGTTAGATAATGTAAGATATATTCCAAGACATTGGAGAAATGTAATTGTCATTAGATATAATAATGATAATGGATATTATTACAACCAGAATGTCACTATATGATTAATGTTTTTAATGTATGATAATATTAATTCATTCATCAATTTTTGTAACTGAAATTATATATTTGGATTTTCTAGGAATCATAGTTGGGGAATATTTTCTCCATATTAATGAATGATTATTATTCTAATAAATTATGTATTATAAGCTTCAAACTCAATATAACTATGTATCTAATATATGGATCCAAATTAAAATCATATTTGTTTTATAAAACATTTAAATAAAACCTTTTTCTACCTCTTTTAGAGTAATCCAAACATTGATACTTTTAACATACCTATCCGCTCTTATTATATTTTGATGATTTATCATTAATATAGGTATAATATTTTAGTTAGTCTCACCATAATTCCTACATGATCCTTCACATATTTTTTCCTTTTAAATTGATGACTTAATATGGTATAACTACCTATGATTAATCTTGGATGAAAATTAATTGAGTTCTTCTGCATTTCTTCCCAGTATTATTTTTCAAAGGATTAAATATAATATGTTTTGTTTGGATAACATTTTCAACCATAAATTTCCCATTTCAAATCAATGGTTTTATATTAGTCTATTATATTATTGAACTAGGGGTTCATGGATGTTCTAAAGGATGTTTTTTAAGGTAAAAATTATATTGAATTTCGGAAAAAGTATTTTTTTAAATAAATATTTTGTGTTTTCTTGTTGATTTTTCCACGATATAAAAAAATCATATAAAAGTATAAATTATTCTTATTTAATTTTTTTTATCAAATGTTATTTATGAAATACAAAATTTTTTTTGATGGAAAAAATGAAAATGATTTTTGGGATGACATATTAGGAAATTTTTCAAAATAAGTATCATGTTTTTTATGATTATTTCAAAATATGAAGTGTTATTTTCAATATTTAAAGATTTTTTTATTATGTGATTTACAAAAAATTTGTTCTTAATAACTTTTATTATTAAATTATTATAAGGAATTATATTACATTGATAGAAGTATATTTCTATAAAAGCTTTTATTCTATTGAATAGTGTTCAAACTATTGTTGAGTTTTTTTCATTGTATTAAATTGGTTGATTATATTACTTTGAAAACTTTTTGAAACTTCATGTGTACCAATAGCTGATTTCACTAACAAAACACTCTCTAGGATTGAATTTCTACCATCTATCCATGAAAATAATTTTATAATATATTATACATGATAGACTATATTAGGATTATGATCTATCTAGTTCTATTAGTGTTATACTCACTATATTATGTTTAAAATTTAACATAAAAATTCAATATAATATTATGAGTATTCTTTAGCTAGTGTCATATATGATGTTAACTTATGTATTATGTATTAGAATCATATATTTTATCTATATACATGTAGTGAGGGTCCCATGATGTTTTACAATAAGAATAGATAATATATTTATTTTATTATTATGATTTATTACATAAATATATATATATTGATTGAAATTCAATTAATTTGTTTTTTTAAATGAATTATATTAAAATGAAAATTCATTCATAATTTTTTCAATATATAAAATGATACAATGATTAATTTTTTTTGAAACATTAATTATATTCTTTTTCTCTAAAAGGATTTTATATAACCTTGGTGGTATTCAATATGTCTCTTTGATTACAATCTATATACACACCTATTGTCTATATAGATATAATTTCATTTTATGTGTGTAAATAAATTTCCCTATATTGATATAGTGGTAAATGTATTGTTTTTTTCAATCTTATAGATGGTTTCACGAGGTTAATACTCACTTATCACATTTATAAATATATTTTAAAGTTGGTTTTAGTTATTAGTTTTTTAAAATTTCATCTATTCATCCATATAAAATTTCTACTATCCTTGCTTCCCTTTTTTGGATACATTATAAATATTATTTCTGATAGTTTTCTGTATATAAAAGTTTATAGTTATTCATATATTTAATATCATAATGTTTTTTATTTTCTTATTGATTTTACATTTCTATTAGGAATTTTTTTGATGTTATTTTTTCCTAGTGTTAATATCACATGGATAGTTATTTCAATATATGGATTATTCCTACTGGGTTATCAATTAAAATATATTCATTATTTTTGTATTATTTTTATAAAATGATTTCCAATAAATAAATTTTATTCCTTTGACACCTTTTTCCATCCTATAAATATCATGAATGTGTTTTATTCCCTGTGTGAGGATGGTCAACTACATTATTGGGAAAGGGTAGGCCATGTTGGTTCATTACAAATATTATGAAATGATTCAGGAAGGATCATGTGAAATCATAATAGGTTATATGATAATTTCATGATGTGTGGATAATAAAATATTTTAAAATACTATTTATTAAAATATTATGGTGAAATTAGTTAAATTAGAAATAGAATCTAGAATGTAGCATTGTAGATTGGGTTATATGTGTTGTAATGGAATGAATGTTATAGATATTAAGGGAATAAAAACAGATCTATTTTTTTTATCATTCGGTCCAGTGATAAATATTTATAAAAACGTAAAAGAAAAATCCTTTATTTATGGTGGATGTAAATTAAAAGGGGTTTAATTGGATCTTTGTATTTTTATATTTATTTATTACTTTTTATAAAAAAACAACATTAATGTTTTGATAATATACATTAATGAATGTGACTTATTAATAATGAAATAATATTGATGATTATGTGTTTGAGAAACTTTTTTTTTCTGAAAGAAATATATTACAGACATTAAGATGTCATGTGTATAAAAAATTATTGTAAGGAATGTTCCATGAATACCTAAAAAACATTATGGAATAATTGATGAAAAGAACATTGCTTGATCTTTTTAGGAGTATGAAGTTACATGTTGGATTACCCAAGATATTTTTGGTAGAAGCTTTTAAAATATCTACAGGCCCGATAAATTAAAGTCCATCTATATAATTTTAGGAGAGATTACCTAATATTCCATGGTTGGTTAATTAGGTAATTATATAACACACAAATATCTTTGCTTATTTGTTTAATTTTTAGATTAAATATTATACTATGGATATTTTGGGTTATATTTCCTAAGAATAATTCATTATTTGATATGGTAATGAAATATTTGGTTTTCACTTATTGGATAAGGAAAATAAAAATACAATTGTAGAAAAAAATAAATTCTTCTACGAAAATTCTCCTTATATAAATATATATACTGCTGAATGTAATAGTAGGATAAATGAAACTATTTGTCATGATCAATTTTAACAAGGGTTTATTTTATAAAATAAGGTTGTGTAAACAATAAATAAACTAGATAACCCATGTAAAATCATACATTGTAGAATTTAAAGGAGGTTTGGAAGACTGGTGTGAAGATATGAATATTCTCAATGTTATTTTTTAATGAATAACTGTGAAAAACCAAATATGATTTATTTTTATAGAAGAAGTTTGATTCAAGTAAGTGGGAACCGGAAATAATATATGATATGTCATCGTTGTATATAAATAAGTCCATTAAACATATTATTTTACTAGAGGTAACTAAATAATTGGATATACAGTGGTTTTTCCAGGTCAAATAAAAATGATTCTCATATATAATGTATAATTTATGTATTTTTATGAAGGGGGGTCAACAGAATCACGATGAATATAACACTAAAACTCTTGCTTATATTTCTAAAATAACCACTATCAATGTCTTGTTCAGCATTTTAATGGTAGAGAGATATCAATTACTAGAGATGAATATGAAGACATCATTTCTTAAAGAGTAAACACATGTTGAAATATTTACAGTACACCTAGAAAGGGTTAACTCTGTCTAGGATAAAATATTTTTTTTTGTAATCATCAAAATATTTTTTATAAAATCTAGAAAGAACTGAGGTAGTTGAACTAAAACTTTAGTGAAATCATGGGAATGGATGTTTATATAATATTTAAATTGGATTTTTTTATTTTGAATATTTTTGAAATTTAAATAATATACTACTACTATATCTGGATGATATTCTCACTGTAGGGTCCTATGTGAAAAGGATCAACGAGTTAAAGATAAAATTTTAAATTGAATTCTAAATAAATAAGTGTGAGAAGAAAAAAAATTATATGTAATGATTTTAATTTTTTTTATCATTTCACTAGAATATTAATATAATTTCTAATAATATATTATTTATTATTATCCATCAAATCTAAAGATTTTTATATTCCTAAATGCTGAAAATATATAATCTAGATAAGGGGTTTTATGGATTTTTCTTGGGTGAAAAGAGATAATTTATTATTTTTTGATAGTCAAAGTCAAATACATCTTGCAAAAAATATAACACTACTTTAATAGAAGATGAATATTTATATGAAATATTATTTTTTATAGGAACTAAATAATGGTGGATCGTTGGAATTAAGGATGTTTTGTGGAAACCTAATTTCCACTAACATGATGGTAAAAGGTGATGGTCATTTAAAAATTAAGGAATTCACATGCCTCAATTATTCTTGAATGATAAAAAAGGTTTGAGGGGAGAAGCTCAATAGAGTCTATTAAAGGATAATTTGTTTTTATAGAAGTGAATATTTAATATTAGAATTTTAGAGGGTGATTATTAAGATACAAATAGAAGTTGAATGAAAGATGAAAATAAATTACATTGATCACATAATTCATTTTTTACCATGGAACTAAGGTCATGAAGGGTTATAGGGGAAGTTCCTCTCATATTGGAAATAAGGGAGTTCATGGGCCATAGTGCTCAATAATTAATTTGAAAAATAATTTAGGGTACTTACAGAATATTAATTTTTTGATGACAATATCACATAGTGTTCACACAGAATGTATAGTAATAAATATTAATTTTACATGGGGATTATATATAGACGTAGAAATATTTTTTCAACATAAATTTATTTCAAAATTGATTTAAAATATTTTTTATAACATTTAAATTTTTACTCGCTACTAGAATGTGTTGTAATTTTTTATCCCAATAATACTAATATTTATCTTTATATATAAGGAAGTATTGTTCCAATTTTTGGAAGAAAATTATTTTTCATGTACCATGTAAGAAAATGTGGTTAATGTATTTCTGATTCCAATTAATTATTCTCTACTTTTTAATATACAATCTTGACGATATATATGATTTATTTAAAGAGGTACATTGGATTCAGTATATTTAGATATCTTTTACATTTTATATCATTTTTAATTTTTTTTATAATTTTATTTTGATTAGAGAAAATGGATCAGGTTAGATGAGAAGGTAGGAGATGATTTAAAAAGTCTATTATGTTTTCTCTACTTTTAATAGTTTTTTAATTTAAATAAAAGTTATTTAGGGTAGTTATATTTTTTAAACCTAATTTAAATAATAATTCCTTCCCTATTTTAGTGCAATTTCACTTACAATTTCCATGGGATTTAGTAGTGATTAATTTACAAATTACGATGTACTATTCTAGACTTATTATTCATTGTTTTATACAATCTAAAAAAATTGGTTTTTAATGTTTTTATATTGGATAAGATGAATAATTAATGGTAATAGAAAACAAATTCCCATTATTATTGAATATATGAGTTTATATTGATTATGTTTTTATTTCGTTGACATTCATAGAAAATCAATTATGGTAATTTTTGAAATAGGAAGGCTCACCATGTAAGATGAAACTTTGACAAGGAGGATATTTTCTAATGATATGGTGATAGAAAAACATATTTTTATGTTTCAAGGATCCCATTTTGTCTATATTGAAATTTTTTTATAAATAAGGGTGTTGTAAGAACTAGTTACTATTCCCCATGTTTAGATTATATTTATAGCTATGAATTTAGGAATATGAGAAATAATCATTGTGGAGATGGTTCAAATTTCTTAGAAATAAAATCTAATGTTGGGTATTAAAGTTCTAAAAAAATTCTACATTTATATTTTGTGGTATTTATAATTAAGATAAATAATCCTAAAATACTATGTAATCATTAATTATATAGATGGATGTTTTGAAAATACCATCATATTTTTTCTATTGAATTGAGATGGAAGGGATGTAGAAATCAATGCCTACATATCCAATTTTATTTTTTATCCTTCAAGGTTCACTCATCCACAAAATCATTTTATTTTGTTTTATGTGATCACTATCATGAACAATATTCACTTGGTTATGTTCTAATTTATAAATGCTTCTTTTATTTTTAACCATGACACTTAATTTTGCACACATTGTTTCATTATTCATATATATTAATTAACTAACTATATTAATATAAATAAATGTTTCTTTCATCACAAATAACCCGGTATATAATTAATGAATAAGAAATAGGTGAGATATTTTGTGGTATGGTGAAGTGGATTAATTTATTTTGAACCTCTTAAAAATATTTTGAGATCTATTCAATTGAAAATTATGGAATTATTCTAATCTAATTTTTGAGAGAATAATTTTGTGAGTTAAATAATACTTTCCATAAATAAGTGATTCATATCATTCCATGCATTTGAAAAATATGTAGGGAGGTAGTAAATCCATAATTTTATAATAGTGAAGAAGGGGAAATGGAATTAATTATGTTTTATTTCGTCATTAAAAGACCCAAAAGTTTTAATAGTAGAAATTCGACTTTAAAATCCATATTATCAAGATTATTATCTTAAATAGTGGTAACCATAAAATTAGTAAATATGTATTAAACATGATTTTAGTTTTCAACCATCCACAATGATAGGTTTCTGAATAAAGAGGGGTTTGTAATGCATAACCATGGTAGAAAGGTTTTAACAAAGTTTATTATCAAGGACTTTACGTCAATAGATTATAGTATTGGATTCGTAAAAAGTAACATATATATTGATTATCCTTAAAAATTACTCTATTTCTAGGAAGATTGAACTCGATTTCTGGATAAAAAGAGGGATTATTTTGAAGGCTACGAGATATAGATACATAAATAAGAAATTATTTACTTTTATAGTGATAATGGATTAAATATTTTTAATTATTTAATTATTAATTTTATTTTAATATGAATTTATTATTTCATACGTATTTATGAACTATTATTATATATATATATATATTCTGAAATCACTAATCCCCATAATAAAAAATGAAAGCCATTTCAAAAGTCACATATCAAATCTAAAATAATTCAATTCTCAATAGTAATGCCTAATAATATACAACATTAACATAAATGTGGAAAGTATTACATTGAGAAACAATTTAATTATTTTTGAATGAAGAGGAATGGTGGAATAGAACATTAGTCAATATCAATTTTTTAGAATTTAAAATAATTAAGAGGTCGATCGATTTGAGTCTCCTAAAATAAATTAAAAATTTTAGTATATATTAATATTGGTGTTTCGATTAAAATGTTATGGGGATAAATTAAACCAGAAAAAAATAAAAAATTACACATAAATAGATGGAAATTTGAATGATATAAATGAAATGGATCCGAATAAGAATAATAGTAATTTTTTAGTATAATACTAAAATAATATATGTTTCATGAGATTGATAATGAATAATAATGATGTTATTAAATATTTATCATAATTTCATTAAAACATGGTAAAACTTATGAAATTCTAAAAGATTAAAATAAAAATATAGGATAAAGTGTGGTATTTCTATTTAACATGATACTAGGAAATTGTTTCTTAATCGATAATGTATTCTTGATAGATTCTATATATGATCTTATTTTTCATAAAAATTGGATTCCTCCATGAATAATATGTTAGATATATATTTATATCAATAAATATGAGGAGATTTATCCCTTACTATTTCATCAATGTTTTCATAAATTTTTATCCATTAATTATGATCTAGTTAATTAAAAATATTGTAAAATATTCTTAATGAGATGGATTCTATACATCATGAAAATATCATCCCCATTTCACTTTCCAAATTAATGATATCATTAGTTCATGTAACATATTTTTCAATCATTTATGTTCCAATATTTTCAATTTATTAATTTTCTTGAATTTTTTATTTAATGAAAATTAAAAAATAGATTTATTATATTTTTTATGTTTTTCCACTATGATATTTTTTATATTATAATAAATATCCATATCATTTTAAAATTTAATTTTAGTGATTCCATAAATTTCTAATATGTAGATAATATCATGTACAAAATTTTTTTGTTTAATTTAATCATTTATTTATCCTTAATTTTATTGAAAAGATAACTATATTTTTCACAAAACTAATATCCAATTATTATGATTATTTCCATTCAATATGTTGACATTTGGACTACTCGATATTAACCAATAATCATAATGATCAAAATTTCTAAAATTTTCTTAATGAACTATATTTGTTTACTTACATGAAATAAATAGCCTACTAAATTTCAAAATAATACAAGTTTCATGCTTTAAATATCATATGAAAACTTTCCTATAAAATACTATAGAAAAATTACATCATTGGTAATAGTTTAAAAGATATTATTAATATGAAAAAACATAAACAAAAATGTAAAATTATTTATCATCTCCAAACATGTAGATTTTATTTAAAATTATTATTCCGGGTGTGAACATTTGTTTGTAATATCATAAAAAGTAATTTTCGAATGCCTATTATCATTCATATAATCAATTAATATAGAAAATAAAAACCTATTCTGAATGATTGAAATTTTTTATCTTATCCTATGAATTAAAAAAAACACTATCATTCATTCATAATATGAGTATAAAAATAAATTTCATTTTTTATGAGAGATAAACTAATTAAACTATATATATCCAACACCAATTAAAATACCCTTACTCATTTTTTAATAGGTAAACAAATTCCATCGTCAAAAAATTTAGTTTTATTTTTCATATCCTATATAGACATATTTTATATTTAAATATAAAAACCAGTTAAAATTAAAACCATTTTCATTATATTGAAACATAAACATTTGGTTTGAGAGAGTAATTTGTTCCCATGGACATTCGAAGGACATAATGATCATCTTCTATCTATGTTAACTACACTTTCCCTATATCACTAGAATTATTGAGATAGAATGAGAACCATTCATGTCATACTTAATAATCCTCAATGTATTAAACATATCAAGTAAATTATACATATTAACATAATTATTTATTAATAAACCATCATTATCTATGAAATAATTATTATAGAAAAAATAGGAATCCCTATTAAATCTCAGCGTAAAACTGAGGATCTCTATATCAATACTTTACGCGATAATATTATATACCAATGTATAGATAGTAATAACCTATATTATATGTATATATTTATATACATTATCTCTTTAGAATTTTCATCAAAACTATTTTCATGAACATACCTGAATAACCCATCAAAATAGCACTCAAATAAATTTTTACATGGCTTGAAGAGTGTGCCTGATCACTACAGGTTGGTGACTAGCACTGGTTTGTCAAAACAAACAAGGAGGAATGATTTTAGGAAAATAATAACTCATCAAGACAAAAAAAATAGATATAAAATAGTAAAATGTTGATAATCTAAAAAACTATTCAAGATAAAGGAACCATAATTAGATAGATACAAGTATCAGAAAAAGGTACATCAAGAAATATCACCATGTCAAACCATCAATATAATAACCCATAATATTTATGAAATAAGTGGATCAAATGCTCTACTAGTCATTGTCTCCTCCCAAGGTCCAAAAAACAAATAATACCCACCCCTATAAGTTATTAAATTAATTTTTAGGGACATAACTCATGAAAGTATAGAAATTCCCAAAGATAGAAGTAGGGTATGATTAATAAATACCAGTAGGATCTCACAATTTATAATAAAATAAATCTATATAAAATAAATAAAATGTTCTCAATTTTAAATAAAACACGGAATGGAAATATGTTCACAGTCCATACTAAAATATTCTTTATAAATCATTTAAATTTTTAAAATTAAGATAGGTATCAAATTGGATTTCCATCAATATAGAAGATATAAGCCTCTTTGTCAAAATGAGCATGAAATTTCTATCTATTAAAGAAAACATGATAATATAATTTCATAAAAACTGGAATTTATATATAATTTAAAATATTTTTCAATCATAACACCATGGTAATAACACACATTGTTTGACCATTCACATGATTCCACAAAATATTGATGAATATGCTTCTAGGTGTACACACACTAAATAGATCCCAATACTAGGTATAATAAGAGAGAATATCAATTAATAAACTCCCTAAACTTAATTTATTTTTGTTTTGTTTTCATTATCAAGTCATTGTAAGATATTAGTTTACATAGAATGCATATCCTTCCTCCTAACTACTTATAAACCATTGTGATTCATGGTAATTAATCATACGTGGGGATTTAATTCAATTAAATAAATCTTAAATCATTAAACCAATAAATTCATTATCACCTATGTTAATATTTAAAAACATTTCATATCATTTAAATAATCAACAAAAAATGGGTTTTTCTCAAAAAATCATGCCTTTAAAATCAGTTCTTTTCATTTTTAATCATCAAAATTTCATGCATTTTGGTCTCAAAATTGATCATCAAATTCTTTCTTCAAATCAGTCATTTAAATTCAAGAAAATTTTTTCAGAAATAAAAACATTATCTTAAAATCCATTTGAAATGTTATTTCATTACACACACATCATTCCATTTCAAAATCATTTATTAAAGAATCAAATCAAAATATGTGTGTTAATTATTTTTCCACTTAAAATTAGGAATTCAATAATGGTTTTAAATTATATAAATTATCTTCTAAAAATATAGTGGCCCATACATTTCATACATAAATATAACATATTAATAGATAAATATTCAATATATAAAATTAATATCAATGAAAAAATCATATAGTTCTAGTTTATTTGGAAACATGAATACATGGAAAAAAATTTCATAAGAGATCAACAATGTTTCCTACTTAGTTCTTCATAACTAGACACATTATTTGACATTATTGGTTTTGGGAACAATGTAATCATATTTGGATGGTAATACCATCATGTATTTTAGTTTTAAATCACGTGTAGTCATCTCTTCACATGACTAAAGTATCATGTCCAATGAAAAAAGTATATTACATGACTAAATTAAAATTATAGAACCACAAGTAGAGGATCTTCATATATAATATATAATTAATTTATATTCCCATACAGAATTAAATAAACTTTTAATTATGATTTCTTTGATGATCTGTTGGAAAATTTATTTTATCACTCTAATTATGCTATAGTATCCAATTATAGAATACCTCTAGCGTTGATCCACATGTTTTCAAAAATCTCTAAATGATGTCCTAGAATCGACAGGCGCTAGCACAGATGATCTTGATTGCTTATTTTATTCATGGTGCATCACAATATAATTATTCATGACAGAGGAAGAACCCTTTATGACCTTTCTTTGGATTAAGAGTGCAGGGGAGGAGAACACTCAAGATCTCTTGATCTTTATCTAGGTATTTATAGAGTATCACTTAATCCATGTTTCACACCAATTGTGTCATGGTAAAGAGATATAATTACCTATTTATTAGGACAAGTATGGGTTTCAAAAATTATGCAAAATACCTTTCCCAATTCCATAATTCTTAGTTCACCCCATATCTAATTACAATAATATAAATATTATTATTAAATTCTTGACATGTCCAACAAAGAAATAACATAAATAAATATCCTTTATTCCATTTTCATTAAAACCATTACACTTGGTCTTATTTCCCGTGTTGACATTTATTCATACTTGAATAATAAATATTTAATAAATAAATGTCATTGCATTATTATATAAAAAATACAATAAATATTATATTTTCCAAGAATTAATACAAATATTTATTACTATTATTCAAATAACTTATTCTATCAAATAAAATATTATTAAATTATGTAGATCAACCAAAGTGGAAAATAATTATTTATTTTAACATATTAAATTAAATACTAGAATTTAAATCTGAATGAGGATACACTCGGTGTGTGATCCTTTAGGCATGTTGATCAATGCAATTAGGAAAAATTTCATAAAATGCAAGGTTATTGTCTAGAATCATGTTAAGGAACCCGTATAGAAAGAAGTTATTTCCATAATGATCTATGTGTCAATTAATCCCTTTATCAAGATATCTCAATTGAGTAGGTTGTATGCAGGTGCAATCAACCTACATTCTCGATGTCTATTTCTTTGACTTTACAGAAATGAACTTGCCTTCTAAGAACTCATGGATATATTTTAGGATTTCCATTCCCATGAATGGGCCTAAGATATCAAAATCCATCAAGTGATGATGTGATAAATCCTTTATATCATTATCCATTAATGCAATATTACTTGTGCCATAGACAACATAATGTACTTCACCATGAGAATATTTCATTATAGTTTTTTTCAATACATCAAGGTACATGAGTCATGATATCCATTATTGAAAATATTACTATATAATGATCGATACATACTTCCACATATAGAACCATCAAAGGACACATTAAAATGTGGATTTAATATTAACATGCATGTTCTCATAACATCCTATTAATTAGATTACCAAGGAATAACACCAAGAGAAGGTGTCTCAATGTATTATGATCGTACTACCTAAGATATCCTAAAATCTATATTTAAATTAAAACAATATCGTCAATACATAGAACATATATCCAATAATACTATCATGGAACATCTAGGTTCCCATCATAATGGGGAATTACTATGACAATTCAGTGAAAAATATATTATTATGTCCTTATAACAAAGAAATTTCATTCCAATGAACAATAATTAAGTGATAAGAAAAAAATATTAATAATGAAAAACATGTAATAAAATACTAAACAATTTGGTTCTAGGGCACAAACTCCAAAAAAGTCACACTAGAACTAGAGCCAACTAAAAACCTCCTTCATTCCACTAGCTCTCATATGATTCTCATTACTCTTCTAAGATAAAAAAATTCCAAGCCCACCATGTTTTCCACTATAGATACTCTGCTAACTAAAACATCACCTAGTCGAGAAAAAAACCTCAAGGGATAAACATTCTAATGTATGTTCTTTGTCCATTGGTGTGACCTTGGCTCTTTAAAAATCCCACTACTATAGTGTTATCATAGTAAACTATTGTGATATTTACTGTTAGGTACCAATTTAGTTTATTATAATGTGTTGTGAATCTATAATAATACCTTAAATACATCATAATCCACAATATACTCTAACTATACAGTATAATTGATGAAAAAATGATTATTAGAACTCTTCCAGCTCACAGATCTTATCTTGAGTCAAAAATACATAACCAGACTATCACTTCAGATCATTTTGAAAAATCTAAAATATATAATTTTTCTAACCCTTGATGACTATCTATTTATCTCCTCTATGAAACTAGAATATATCCTTGGATCACCTCATATATTTATGGAAGACCTCAACTATAAGGTCCTAGCCTTAAACATTACTTAATCTTGAGATAAGTCAATAATTTGACTTTATTTCACATAGAGTATCTTTTTAGGTTTAGATCCTTAGAGAATTGGCCATCACATATACATAAAAAATTGAATATTATAAGTATATACTTCTACACACTATCTATTTTTTCATAAAACAAAAAATATTTAAAAAGAAACATGTTTTGTTTCATGTTTTAAACAACATGACATTTCCTTGATCCGATCCTTGAATCCATTATTCTTTAAGTCTTGTGAAAAACATTTCAAAACATGGTAAGAGAATAAAAATATTATCAAGGGATACACATAGAAGGAAAACTATTAATATTGGTATAACATGAAAACCATGAATACTTTATCATAAGGTAAACCTTTTCACCTTTAAGAAGTAGAAAATATATTTCACTGAATATAATATCATTGCTTACACTTTTTGTAACCATAATATAACCATAAAACCCATATGAAGAAACATATAACATATAAGGTTAACCTGGGACATAAACATATATAAATGTAATAACTATATGGTCGACATCCACACAATTCCTTAAATGGAATAGACATACGACCAACTTCCATACCCAATGCATTGGAGGTTGTAATGTAACCACCCGTCCTTGGTTTATCATGGAAGTACCCTCCATTTGATTTATCATGTAACGCCATGTCATTTGTTTTATCACGTAACCACCCGTCAAATGTCCAAATAACATTATATAATCATAACATGTAAAATATTACAAATATCAACATTTCCCTAATAACATTTCATTTGCGATCACAAGAAATCATTTTAAGATATTGAAATCATAAATCAAATTTCAAAACCATTTTCAATTACAAAACAATAAAAAATGGAATATTGGATTTCTTTTCCTCTTAAAAACATTAACGCTTGTAGATAAAGCCAGATATCAAATAACAGTTATGGTAGTGGGGAAGTTTCTATTTTCGCAAACGTTAAAAACATTTGGTTTTTTCATTTAGTAAAAGAATCCATTTAAGAAGATTGCATTTGGAAAACCATTGAATGAAATTAAATATCAAAAGGGTTTATTATACACTGTATAAAATAAGGAGGTGTATTTTATCAAAATATGCCTCAATGAAAGGAGATTGAGACAAAGTCCCTTACCTTGAGTCTGACTTGTCTCATTAGTTCATTATATTCCTGAATAATAAACATAGGCTATTTTATAAATTCTTTAGAACATTTTCTTTTTTATTATTAATTATATATTAAATATCATCATGTTATAAAAATTGTATAATTATTTAAGTTCATATCAGTCGATTGGTCAATATTTGGTTCGTGAGTTGAAAATGAACATGTTTTGATATAAATTTTCCATCATATCCATAATTATATTAATGATTTAAATATCATATATATCCATTAAATATGTATTTATAATAGTCCATTCCATTTAGAGATAATAAATGAAATGCACCATTCATAGAGACGGTCGGTCATACGTACACATGAGCACTGCTTTCATTTCGTAGTCATATTAAAGGAATGAAAAAAACTATACATTGGTATGTTATAATTCAAGTATAATATCTATGTTATATATTTTACATAAATTCAATAATTCCATCCCTTAAACATTTTATATATGGAATTAACGAGTCATATCACTTTGAAGGGGCAGTAGTCCGCACTTACTCAAATATTTGGCCTAAGGATTCTTATGGTTGGAAATATAACATAAAATTGTATTAGCAGAGATTTTATGGTATTTTTATAATATTATAATATAATATTTTACCCTTATTTACCTAATTCATCTTTTTACCAAGGTAAATAAAAACAATTACTGATGTTATTATTCATAATGTCCAAAAAATAAAATGTACCAATTTAAATAATTTGAACCTTTTGATTCAAAATATGGAATAAAATTTTCCAAATTCAAAACATAGAAATTATAGTAATTAATTTAAAATTAATTCTCATTGTCAAAACCAAAAAGCACATTTTTAAGAAGTAAAAACTACAAAAATATTGACGCGAGTATATGTCCAATAAAAAATTGAAATTACTTACAATTAGAAAAATTGGATTAAATAAAAAATATTAATGAAATTAAACTTTAAAACAAATTGAAATGATAATATATATGTATAAATAAATTAGATGAAAAGGTAGTTTTGAATTAAAATGGAGTATTTTTTAGTATTTATAAAAAAAATGAAATTTATCATAAAATTACCAAAATTTTAACCAAAGTAAATTCTTATGTCCCGCTTCTACAGAAGAAGTTTATTTTGTAAAATATAAAATATGAAAGTGAAAAAAAAAATATTTAAAAAGGGTTCTCCATCAAAAGGTAATAAAATGACCTTTTGAAAATAATAGAGTTTTTCATGCCTAAAATTGGATTCATTCCCATTTTAAGGATAAAATATTCATTGGATAAAAGTAAAAACATTTAAAAATATATAAAATCATAATATAGTTAATTAATTTCATTTTATCTAATACAAAAACTCGGAATTAACTACAATTTAAAATAATAATAGTATGGTTGTAGTATTTTTCGATATAACTTAGCTTTGTGTGCAACATAAGATTTCAGAGAAACCCATTGTTACGTGTTGAGTACGATATCGTAAAAAGATTCATATTTAATGTAAAATTAACATATTATTCATAAATATTAATAGAAATGAAAATTTATTATACTACAAATAATTGGATTGTTGTATCATTCTCCCCTTTTGGGAATTTCTTCCTCGCAATTTTATTCATTTTTCAAATAAGTGGGGGTATTTATCCCTCATAGAATTTTCATATTCTCATGATTCCACTTCATTAATATTGTTTTTAAGCAATTCGTTTTCTAGATATATCATATTATTCCACAACACTTGATCACTGCGGTCAAGAATCTGTACTAGTTTTTCCTCATAAGAATGATTCTCAAACAACTGAACGATATATAGACTCAAAACCTGAGATGTATCTGGTACATACTTTCTCAACATTGAAACATGAAAGAAATGGTATACCTAGGATAAACTTGGAGGTAAATTCACTCTATAAGAAAATGATCCAACTTTCACCAAGATTTCATAGGATCCAATGAACCATGGACTTAGATTTCCCTTCTTACCAAAATGCATCAAACTTTTTCATAGAGAAACTTTGAGAAAGATGTGATCTCCTACCTCGAAAGAAAGATCCTTCCTCTGGTTATCCCCATAAAATTTCTTCCTGCTTTGAGCTGTTCTCATGTTCTTCTGAATCAACTGAACTTTTTCTACTATCTCTTCTACCAATTTTGGTCCCATTAACTTCTTTTCACATACTTTATCTCAAAAAGCCTGAGTTCGACACCTCTTTCCATATAATTCCACAAATGGTGCCATCTATACACTAGAATGAAAAATGTTATTATATGAAAACTCAACCAAAGAAAGAAATTGATCCCAAATTCTCTGGTAATCAATTGAACAAGCACATAGCATATCCTCCAAGGTCTGAATTGTTCATTATAACATCCCATTTGATTAAGGATGAAAAGTTGTACTGAAATTTAATTTAGTTTCCAATGACTTTTGAAGGCCATTCCAAAAGTTATAAGTGAACCTGGTATCACCATCAGATACAATAGAGATGGGAAATCCATGTAACCTGACCATATCATTGATATACAATCAAGAAAGTTGATATAGAGAGAAAGTATCTTGAATAGAACGAAAATGAGAAGATTTAGTAAATCGGTCAACAACAACTTGATTGCATTTTTACCTCGAGAAGTCTTTGGTAATCCCACTAAAAAATCCATGGATATATTTTCTCATTTCCACTCCAGAACTTGAAAAGGATGAGGTATCACTTTTAGTAATTTCCATTCTACTATAATGTGTTGAAAAGTCTATCACTTCACAGTAAAGTCAACAATATCTATTTTTATTCCATCCCACCAGAAATACTTTTGAAAATCTATATATGTATTATTACTTCTAAGATAAACTGAAATCTGAGAACTATGAGCTTCACATAACAAATAATTCTTCAACAGTTATTTGAAAGGCACACAAAATTACTTTCCAAACCTCAAAACATAGTGTTTATCATTTTCAAATTCACATAACCTACCCTTCTGAACCAATTCTACCTTTTTTGAAACTCACTATCTTCTTTATGTGATTGTTTAATTCTATCAGATAAAGATGATTTAAATTCCACATAAAATGGTACTGAGGAATTATTTTCACCAATAAATTCCAATCCATAATTTATCAAATTAGAAACCAAAAGATATCATTCTGAACATAGCATGGTTAATGTATCATTACTCTTTCGACTCAAAGCATAATCCACCATATTTTCCATTCCTAGATGCTAAAGAACCGTGCAATCATAATACTTGATTAATTCAATCCATGTCCTCTGTCTCATGTTTAATTATTTATGAAGGAATATATACTTCAAAATTTTGTGATCAGTATATATTTAACACTTCACACCATACAGATGATGCCTCCAAAATGTTATATCAAAAATAACATTAGCTAATTACAAATCATGTATAGGGAAATTTAACTGATGAGATTTCAACTAACATGAATCATAAGAAATTACCTGATCATTCTGCATTAGGACACAACTGATCCATTTTAACAAATCATCATTGTAGATAATAAATTCACCATTTCTAGAAGGTAGTGTAAAACCAGATAATTCACCAATATTATTTTCAATTATTGAAAACAATTATCACATTATTTTTCCTAGATGAACTTAACACCTTTTTTCGTTAACTTAGTCAGTGGGCTAGATAACTGTGATTTTTTTAACAAACCTCTGGTAATAACCTGCTAAACTAAGGAAACTATGAATCTCTATGATATTGCTTGGTCTTGGACACTCTTAAAAAACTTTTGTTTCAAAAGGGTAAAAATTTATACCATCCTTAGAAAAAATATTACCAATGAAAGGAATTTGTTGCAACCAAAATTTATTCTTACTAAACATTCTATATAGTTTATTTTTTATGGTTTTCAAAACAATCCTTAAGTGACATTCATGTTCCTCCCAGATTTTAGAATATTCCAAAATATCATCTACAAATACAACCAAAAAATAATCCAAAAACTGATGAAGGTATCTAGTTCTACCTTCTCAGTACATCATACAAGTTTCTCATAGATTTTATACTCATGAGAAGATAACACCCTATGATATTTCGACTTCAAACATGAGTAAAACTGAATTATCTAATTATTAAGATCCCTTATGAAATTTGGACCATACCTTACCAGTCGAGTGAATTTTTATTCATAAGAATCCACTAAGTCATCATCCTACCTAAATTCCATGAATTGTTTTCACATACTAAGTCAAACCGCCTTAGGAAAATATTTCTCAAGGAAAAAACCTTTGAATTAATCCAAATAAAGAGCATTGATATCCTCATTTTCATTGATATTTTTAACCATAGACCACCACTGATCGACATAACCTCCAAAATGGTAAGAAAATAGACTAAACTTTTGATGTTATGAACACCCCATGACATCAAAAATATTTTCTAGTGCTTTAATCCACCATTTATCTAGAACAAGGTTAGATGATCCTCTGAATGATAGGTGATGTGGCCTCATTAAATGCTCCAATAATGACATGTTCCATTGTGGTTGATCTAGATAATCTCATGCATGGAAACCACCACCATTAATCACTTAATAAAACTTATCCATCACCATAACAAACTATTTAATTCTGATTCCGACCATTTCATGATGTAGAGTTGGAAGTTATTTCCCTCTGTATGCTTTCCAAGAATAGCTGTTGTGTTTCCTCTGTAGAAAACCATTATGAAAAAAACATATCGTAGATGAAGCAATTTTGAAATATTAAAATGATATATCATTACAATATTACCATGAAGTTAAAATAATTTATGGATATTCATTTAACAATATTATAACTCTTAATGTTATTCAAACTTTCCTATGATACCAACTATAAGACCCTATCCTTAAACATTACTTAATCTTGAGATAAGTCAATAATTTGACTTTATTTCACATTGAATATCTTTCCAAGTTTAGAGATTTACATAATTAGTTCATAATGTATACATAACAACTTTAATATTATAAGTAGCCACTTCTACTCACTATCCATTTTTTAATAAAACAAGAACTCTTTAAAAATAAACATGTTTCTTTTCATGTTTTAAACAACATTAATTTTCAATGATCCCATCCTTTACTCTATTATTCTTTAATTCCTTTGATAAAAAATTCAAAATTTTTGGTGAACATAAAAATCTTAGTAGGGGTTACACAAATAAGGAAAACTGTTAATATCAGGATAACATGAAAACCATGAATAATTTATCTTATGGTAATAATTTTCACCATTAAGAAGTAGTAAATATACTTCACAGAATGTAAGATTTTTTCTTACCCGTTTTTAACCAAAATATTACCATAAAGCCCATAGAAATCAATATATAACATATAAAGGTATCTTGGTACATAAACATACTTAAATGGAAATACCATTTGGTCGACTTCCACACATATCACTAAATGGAATAGTTATACGACCGACTTCCATAACCAATGCAATAGAGGTTCTAACATAACCACCCATACTTGGGTTTTCATCGAACCACCAATCATTTCGTTTAACCTGTAACCACCCATAATTTGTTTTTTCACATAACCAACTGTCAAATTTCCAAGTACCATTATATAATCATAACATGTAAAATATTAAAAACATTCACATTTCAATAATAACATTTTATTTTCAATCAAAAGATATCATTTGAAGATATTGAAATAGTAAATCCACTTTCAAATCCATTTTCACTACAAAAACACCCAAAAATGGAATACACAATTTCTTTTCTTTTTAAAAACATTAAGTATTAAATAGGAATCCAAATATCAAATAATGGTTACGATGGGGTAGAAGTCATTCTCACTACATACGTTAAAAAAATTCATTTTTTTAATTTCGTAAAATGATTCGTATAAAAATATTCCCTTTTCAAAACCATTGAATGAAATTAAAAGTTAAAATGTTTGATTATACACCATATAAAAGAAAGAGTTTGATTTTATAAAAATATTCCTAAATGAAAGGATATTGAGATGGTGTCCTTTACCTTGAGTCTGACTTGTATCATTCGTTATTTCTATTATAGACTAATAAACTAAGATTAATTTCTACTTTCTTCAGAACATTTTCATTTTTATTATTCATTTTATATTACTTATCATCATGTTATAAAAATTACATATTTTTTTATGTTCATTTATATAATGACCTACTAAGTCCCATTGGTTTTAGCATACAATGAGTCATTACTTGGTGTCAAGTGACATCCCCAAGATGCCAAAGGCTGGAAATAAATGCTGAAGGGTTTCAAAGTATGTGGGGGGAAATTTATACTTTAATGTTTATAACAACAACCCAACAAAGCATCCAAAAATAGAACATTATATGATGCATGAAATAAAATAATACATTTCAAAACATTCTCTTTAAATCAACCAACTAAAGTATGCTACAATGAAAGACAACCCAATATCAAAGTAAATAGAAGAAAGAAAAAAATTAAACTCCATGATGAAAATAGGACTCCATGATCTACAAGATCCATGCTCCAACATCACCTAGTATTCCAAAGTATCATGAAGTGGTTCTAAAGAAGTGTGATACATTACCTTTTACCAAGTCCCAAAAGGTAGCATCTACAAAAGCACAAAAGTTCCAAAGTAGGGGTGAGTATATAACTAAGTAGTTTTTCCCAATGACTTCCCAACTAATTTCACTAGGGTAGAATGGTTAACACATTATGTGAAATATTTTATATAAAACAATTTTCCAAAACTATTTATAACCAAATATAAACAAGTTAAAAAACCAATCAAAACCAAGTGAAAACAAGGAAAATGAAACCAATTTGAATAAAGTTATTTTCTAGAAAATATATAATCAAAACATAAAAACCAATTATTATTATCATTTTGGAATACCCATTCTATTTTTCATAACACATCCACACATGTATGCTTTACTTAACAGTTCCATAATCATGAGCGGTCTCTTACCCAATTACCTTGTGTGCTAATGAAACATGCCCTTGATCTAGGGTCATGAACCATGTAACATAATGGTACACATCCCTTAATAATGGGCACATCGAACATGACCTCACAAAAACCCAATGTAATCCAAAACCATTCCAAATAACAATTTCAAACCATTTCAATAAAACTGTTCTTTTATTGAAAACCGAAGAATAAACCAATTTCAAAACAACCATTTTGTTTTAATAAAACATCCTATTTTTATTGAAAACATCTACTTAAATCCATGTTCCAAAATTCTAGAGAATACCCATTTTACAATCCAAATTTTAAAGCTAAGAACAAAAGAACTTTATTCAAAATACACAATTTTCTAGATTTCTACAATCTACCAAACCATCACCAAATAATGTTACCAAAAATTCAAAACCAGCCAATTAATCATAAATTCCTCTCAATTAAATGAAATTGAAAGCATGCCCATCAGTTCTACTAAGTGGATTCAAGAGAGAAGCAACCTACCTCAATGGTTAGGAAGACACTTGACAAGGGATGAAGAACACTTAAAAAAAATGGGTCGATTCTTCAAGGAAACTCTTTAAATCTCTTCTTGTAGAAATATCAAGACCAAATATCAAATTATTTGGAATTTAAACTCATACATAGACCCATAATAGTTTTAGATCATAGAATCCAAGAATATAGGAGAAGTAGATCTTAGAAATAGATCAAGAACGATGAGAAGTGATCACAAACCACAAGAATATGGGTTTAAAACACTAAGGGAAGCCTTAGGATTGACTCCAAATTTTTTGTGATAGGTTCTCCTACCTTCAAGTAACATAATTACAGAGTTATGGAAACATAGGAGAAAAAACACTTCACTTAGAGGCATAAATATCTGAGATCCATTTTTTCAGGATCTCACTTAAACAATGTGAAATGTTAGTTCACACAGTTAGTAAATTGTGCCCTAATCATGTGGTAGCTACTACCTAGGTAGACCCTCACATGACCTCATCGCACGATCTCCAAAACTGTGCACACACCATGCCAAAGATCTCTACCTGAAACCTCCCATTTTTCTCGGTTTCTACTAGGATGACCGCACTGTTTGGATAAATCGTGCATAGCCCATGTGCCACTCCTTTAACCCAAAAATATACAGAAAGTTCACCAAACTCTCCCAAATTCATTTAGTATACTTTTTATCCATAAAAACAAAAATAAAGGGTTACATACCAGAAATCTGGGGTACTAAATTCTCCCCACCATCTGTATTTCCATACCTAGAAAGTAGAAAACCATTTCCACTCTAAAAGAGTTATGGACAATTCCCTTTCTTTTCCTTATCACATTCCCAAGTATCCTCATTAATATGACCATGTTCCCATAAAACCCATACCAGACTGATGATTTTTCCAAGAAAGACTTTCTCTTTCCTATCCACAATCTTTACTAGGATATGTATCAATGAAGCATCGAGCTATAGGTCAACATGATCCCATCTGATCACATGGTCAGGACCAGGATGATACCTTTTCAAGTGAGATACATGGAACACATTATGCACTGAACTGAACCATGGTGGTAATGCCAACTGATATTCCACTTTTCCAAACTATTATAGTATCTCTAAAGGGCCTATGTAATGAGGATAAAACTTACCCTACTTCCTGAAACAATGATGTCAAATCCATTGAGATATCATCAAGAAGACATGATCACTCATAGAGAACAACAACAGTCTTCAATGATGTTCTACATAATATTTAAAACTACTCTGAGCCATCTCCATCCTCTTTCTAATCAACTGTATATTCTCTGTTTTTTTTTTGGATAAGGTTTTGCTCGACTAGTGAAGTATCTCCCATTTCCACCCAACCTAGTGGAGAATGAAAAATAAGCCCATACAATGCTTCAAATAGAGCCATATGTATCGAGGCATGATAGTTGTTATTATATGAGAAATCCACAAATGGTATATGATCTTCCCATGATCCCACAAAATCCATTACACAATCCCAAAACATATATTCCAACATTTGTATCGTCCTCTCAGACTGGTCGTCTATCTGAGGATGATACGCCGTGCTCATAGTTAGTTGAGTCCCAAGGGATTTTTGTAAGGATTTCCAAAAATAATATGTGAACCTTGGATGTATATATGATATGATCAAAACTAGTACTCCATGCCTCTTTACTATTTATTTGATTTACATTTTAGACAAATTATCTACCTTATGTGTTTCACAAAATGGAATGTAATGGGCAGACTTGGTAAGATGATCTAAAATCACCCATATGGCATTGTGTTTCCGAACCGTTATTGGATGAACCATAACAAAATACATTATAATATGCTCCTATTTCCACACTGGGATAGGTAAAGACTACAACATACCCACTGGTCTATGATGATTTTCCCTATCTTTCTGACAGGTTAAGCGCTTAGAAACGAACATGGCCACCTTCCTTTTCATGCCTCTCCACCAAAACTATTCCTTCAACTCCATATGCATCTTCTATATACCTAGATGTACATACCATCCTGAATAGTGGTAACCATGAAGGTGTTTTTCATGAAAATCCATAGGTACAACCATATGATCTCTAAAACACAAAACAGAACTCCTATTAACCTTTCATCCCTCAATTGTCTCCCCACCGTTGAGTTTTGAAATCATAAACAGACATTATGAATAAGTTGTTTATGCCTCTTTGACCATGTTTACCAAATCAAGAACAATCATAGCAGAAAATAAAACCACAACATCACCTATTTCTTCACATTCCATATGCATGTTGGGTAGGATCGACATGAAATGCCATTCATCTGAAGCTTATTTTACCAACTAATCATATGAATTTCTACTCATTTAATCCGCCCCTGAATTCCCTTTTTCTGTTGTATACATTAAGTTAATGTAAAACATATATAGATACTCCATCCATATCCTTTTCCTCATATTCAAATCTCGTGGTGATAAAATGTGTTTCAAGATTTTAGGATCTGTAGACAAAATGAATTTCTCACTAATGAGATAATGATTCCATTTCTTCAAGGCATAGAAAAATTCATCTAACTCCAAATTGTGTGTTGGATAATTCTTCTCGTGAACCCTCAACATCGTTGAACCATAATCAACTACATGGTCTCCTTGAATGATAAAACAACCCAACCATAATCCCAAAGCATCACAATACACAACATACCCCTATCTTGATTCTAGGAAAATAATGATTGGTGCTAATGTAAGACGAAGTTTCAGTTCATGGAAAGTCTTCTAGCATTCCTCTATCCATTGTAATGGAGCATTGTTATTTTTGAGACCTATCATTGGAGAATATATTCATGAATAATCACACAAAAATCACCATTAGTAACTAGCTAGACTAATAAAACTTCATATCTCAAAAAAAAATCATTGGTTTCCTTGAGATGGCATCTTTTATTTTTTTAGGTCAACTGAAACGCATTTCCCAGATGTGACCTGGCTAGGAAAACGTACTTACTATATCCAAAAATCACAATTTGATAATTTTACATATAAATGATGATCTCTTATGATTTGTAACACTATTTCCATGTGTTACTCATGGACAAAATTTTTCTTTGAATACACCAAGATGTCGTTCAAAAACACCACAACAAAAGTCTCCAAATACCACTAAAATATCTGATTCATCAAATACATGGAGACTTATAGTGAATTCATTAGACTGAAAAGCATGAATACATATTCTTAGTGGCCATATCTGCTTCAGAAATCTATATTTAGAATATCTACCATCCGAAATTGAAATTGGTGATAACTTGATCATAAGTCAATCTTGGAGAACTAGTTATCTCTAATCAAATGATCAAACAAGTCATCAAAGTGTGGAAGTGGGTACCTGTTATTTATCATAACTTGGTTAAGCTTACTGTTTCCGATGCTTTCATTGGGGCACGTACGTCCGTCACGCAGAGGACACACTGCTGTTACCCCGCATTATGGCTTTCCAAAGGCGGGCGACATCCACTCCTTATTCAGGGACATATGCTCCTTAATCAAAACGAGATGATGGGATGTCAGTTCTTCCTTCGATGGATTCCTCCTTGGAACTCGTCACCTAGTCTGAGTCTCCCTCATAGATTTAAGATGTAGTTCGTGAAGCTCTTCCCAGCGCCATATCTTCACATACACCATTTAATTACGCCGCTTCTTTTAGAACCATCCAAGGGGTAAGGTCAGGGCATCACCCTTTGGTTAGAAGAGTAGTCACGTTGGGGCATCCCTGGCATGTCTTGATGCTGGGGAATTGGAATGTATATCTTTTTTACCTTATTATAGGGCCTCTCGAGGGTGCGGAAGCCCAAGGCATCCCACATAGAATGCGGGGAATTGTATTCCACATGCATGTATCTGAGGTTTTCCTCAGCTTCCCATGTTTAACACAGGGTATGCCGCAAGTTTAACGTCTAGTGGAGATGGATCAGACCGATCAGAACACTGGATAGAGTGGATTAGCTTGAAGAACCCGCTAGAGAGAATGTCGATGTTGGGGACAACACATGGGTGGCTTCCCGAAGAGACTTCCTACGTATCCACGTGGTAGGGAATCAAAGTTCGCATAGTTCAATGAAGGGATGGGACAATAGAAGAGGTGACCCATGAGAATGGACGCATGGATGGGACCTAGAGGAAGTAGAACCTCCGGGTTAGGGTATTAGCTTCCCGAGATGAGAGGTCTTGAGGGAGAGGTTAGGATGAGATTTGGGTGATGGGATTGAGCCTCGTGGAGGCATCCTATGTATCCCCGTGGAGGGGAATCAAAGTCTTCATAGTTCAAGTGGCAGATACAGTTTAATGTCATGTAAGAGGAGTATGGGGCTTACACTCTGAGGCGGCCCAAGGTGATGGGGCTTGAACCTCGTGGAGGCTTCCTACATACCATTCCATAGCATGGATCAAAGACCCTATAGTTCGGGATGGGTTGGGGCTTACACTCTAAGGAGGCCTAAGGTGGTGGGGCTTGAATCTCATAGAGGCTTTCTACGTACCATGCCTTAGCATGGATCAAAGTCCCCGTAGTTCGGGATGGGTTGGGGCTTACACTCTGAGGCGGACCAAGGTGGTGGGGATTGAACCTCATGGAGGCTTCATACGTACCATGCCTTAGCATAATTCAAAGTCCCCATAGTTTGGGATGGGTTGGGGTATACACCCTGAGGCGGCCCAAGGTGGTGGGGCTTGAACCTCGTGGAGTCTTCCTACGTACCATGCCTTAGCACGGATCAAAGTCCCCATAAATCTGGATGGGTTGTGGCTTACACTCTGAGGCGGCCCTAGGTGGCGGGGCTTGAACCTCGGGGAAGCTTCCTATGTACCATGCCTTAGCACGGATCAAAGTCCCTGTCGTTTGGGATGGGTTGTGGCTTACACTCTGAGGCAGCCCAAGGTGGTGGGGATTGAACCTCGTGGAGGCTTCCTACATACCATGCCTTAGCACGGGACATAGTCCCTGTAGTTCAGGATGGGGTGGGGCTTACACTCTGAGGCGGACAAAGGTGTGTCATTGTCGGTGCTGACTATAAGCTCACGGGAGTCATGCTCTCTATGAGAAATAAGAGCTAGCAGAGACCTAACGATCACGTCGCGAATGGTGCATCTGTGGGAAATGCGGAGGGGCTTACGCGTTGATCGGCCCAAGGTACTGGTACTTACTCTATGATGGAGGCCCAAGGGAGACAAAGCGCATTGGGAGAGGGATTTGGAACCTCAGAGGAGAGGAGGAGCCTCGTTCCCTACCACACCCTCTACTAGATTTGGGGACCAAAGATGAAAGGAGGTAGCACTATTTCCCACCACGCCCTTGGATAGCCTTGGCGCTGAGGGAGTGGGGAGGAACAGGGGCACTGCCTCCTGCAAGAACAGTCAGGGGCTTACACCAGGGTGGCTGCCCTTCCCCGTGGACAAACTCCACTCCAATAAAGAGGATATCATCCCCTGTGAGGGGTGATCCCATCCTCGTGGAGACGAGTGGGCGTGGAGAATTTCCAAGGCAGGGGGACCATGCGTGCGAGGCACATGATTTGGTCACAGTTTACCATCATGTGTTGAGGATGAGGTGTTTGGCAGTTTAACGTCTTGTAGCTCAGATGAGGTGGGTTGGATCCACACCCCTAGGACTTACATAACTGGTACCCTCTACCCCTTGTGGAAGGGAAGGCATCAGTAACGCCGTACTGAGGGGGTGTCCCGAAGCGAATCATCTGGGGATCCACGTTAGCGTGACTATGCGAAGAAGCAAAAGCTGTTAGTGTGCCTAGGTGAGGAATCATGAGTCAAAGCAATGCAATGAGAATAATTTTCCAAAGTACATTGAAGTTACTTCGTACAAGCCTAGAAGGTCGCATGGGAAAACCATGTATGATGCGGATGCCCGGGGTGCATGAGACACCTGCGAATGGCACCCAGAAGGAGGGAATCGGGTGTTCACGCAAGAGGGAGCCCGAGGAGCACCGAGGTGAAGGGTCTCAGGGGGATTCTGCGCAACCCTTGAGGTTTGCGCGAAATATAGGGGCCCTATGCCAAAAGGCGTGGGTTAGTGCAAAACCATTGATGCTCGCGTGGAATAGGGGGGTTGAGGTTTTGTGCGAGACTCGAAGGTATTTTGCGCAAGGGAAGCGATTGTGTGCAAGGAAGTGGTATGCACACAAAGGAAGAATTGCGCGCAGCTGGCCGGATTGCATGCCATGGAAGGGATTACGCGCAAGGGGCAGACCCAGAAGGGTTTGAAGTTTAGTCTCAGACATGGGGATCTTGTGCGAAGGTGGATCCTAGGGTGACATGGCGTGAAAAAGAAACATACCCGAAGTCCATATTGCATGCAGGTGAAAATAAAATTTCGCGCATGAGAGGCGGTTCAAATTATTTATCCCCCAAAAGGTAGGGGGTCTCCTTCTATTTATAGGCATCCGGCGGAACAGAATTCCGGGCTACGCAAAATAATTGTGCAACATAGGTGGAAGTAATCAATATCAACCATTAAGGGAATGGGCGTGAAATTATTTCGCGCCTACAACGGGGATTCTTCTTGAATCCTGGTACTTTCCGCGCGGCACATATTGTTTTTGCGCATCACCTCTGGGCCCTCCAGAATGGGTTTCCGGGTCTGAATATGACTTCTCTTTTTCATTTTGAAACTTCCTTCAACACTTAAGCATTTTTTGGCGTCTACAAATTCCCCCCCTTAGAATTGTATTGGCGAGAGGTCACAACGATCGGATTCCAAGGAAAACGCCGAAGTGTTGGGCTTTGTGGGTCCTATGCGAGAAAATATTTAAAGCGGCATGCAAAACTCCACCAGGAGTGGAATAAACTTTTTGTGCCGGCGCGGGACCCAGGCTTAGCCTATAAAATCCATCGCGGGTCACATGCGCCACATGGAATTTCTCGCGCGATTAGCATTGAGCTCTCGTGCGCGAAATTGCTTCCTCTCCTGTGTAAAAAACCGCTCAACAGCGTGTAATTCCAATGAGATTTGGAAACATTTTACATGAAAACCTGGGAGTTTTCATGCCACAACCTAATATTTCATGACAACCACAGATTTTACACACCGGACTCCCAGATTTCGTGCCAAAATCCCATATTTTGCGCAACACTCCCGAAACACTTAGTTGGAAGAAGATGGCCGCAAACTGGGAAGATGAGGGGGAGCCCACTGTTCGCGGAGCTGAAATGGCTACAAATCCAGTGGTTTATGGTGAAAAAATGGTTTTCTCTGATAACCACACCCTATTCTACATACTAACCTTTTCCCAGAAAGACTACGCCCAGTCTGACAATCTACCACTATGGGACTTCAGCATTCTGAAGGATGTCCCTCTACCGGGTTTCGAGGTTGACACACCACGGTCATGGGTGACCCACAAAGACAACCTTCCTCGATACAACATCACAAATAATGGTCATCCCTCTAGAGAAAATAGGCACATGGATGTATATGTACTGAATCCCAGGACTAGGACCGTTGTTGGGGTGATCCTGTTGCGGAGAGCTCACCGGCCCTATACGCGAGCACGTTCCATCAGAGCGTCACTGACGAGTCCAAGGGTTGGTTATAGGGCAGGGATCTATGGTCTGGAGGAAACTTTACCAGTGAGTGGGCATGGGTGTACTGGGTTCTCCATACGTGCGACCAATTTGGGGTCGAGTTGCAGCACATTGGTTTGTTTGAGGCGGTGTGGACATCGCAGTTCCATTTCTACTAGTAGCCTGAGCTTGGGCCAGAAATGTTCACCCAATGATCCCTCAACACCAACATGTTCCACCTTCATCAAGGGGAAGTTGTCATCAGTCTCTGGGACATCCACTGCATCGGGGGCATCCCTTTGGAAGGCCGTCAATATGATGAGTTCCTCCCACCGATGAATATCTGGGGTGACTGGTCTCGAACCCCCATACTGACGTGGAATTTGCTAGAGCTGGCCAAGGAGAACCTGGGAGTCAAGGACTTTCTGAGGGACATCACCAACAAGGACTGGTTCAACCTCTTCTTGGAGAAGGATCTTCAGGTCAAGATGCCAGGGCGGGGAAAATGGTGTCTAACCTCGGTTCAGAGGAGAAATAGTAGATCATACTAAAGGATCCTAGAGGCGGGGAAATACCAATCATGGGGCTACAGCATAAATGAGGCCCGGGACCTGAATGTCTGTTATGTTGTATTCCTCTCCACATTCATGAGCAGTTGGATCTTGCTGATGCGGTATGAAAGGATGGGTGTCCATCCAGCGACCCTGGTGATGGCAGGCGTCATGGCTACCAACAAGAAGTTCAACCTAGGGGTCCCCATGCTGGCACGGCTGTACACCATCTTAGGATGCATCTCGAGAGGGGAATCACCTTGGAGAGTATGTGGCCCCTTCCAGATCTTCCATGGCTGGGTTGCGGCTCACTACGGTGGATACACTTTCCTGAATGCCATCTGTCCTCCAAGAAACAGCCTGCAACCCTCTCTACTGAATAATGTCGAGGTCATTATGATGATGTTCAATGAGGAGGGATTACGAATCAGGATTGGTAACCATGCCAAATTCACCTTTAGACCATTCCCCACCTCAAATGGAATGCTGATAGACGACTTGCAAGGCTCACTGTAGTAGAAGGAGTACTTCCAGAGCATCAGAGGCAGGGTTCCTGTGGCTTGGATTGATGGAAAGATTTTTTGTTAGCCTCATGTGTCATCCAGGATCGCTAGGAAGTTCGGATGCCTCCAGCGAATGCTAAAGAGAGTACACACAAACGTCCGGGAGGATAGGAATCCCTGTGTTCTTCGTCAGCTGTGGCAGAGGTTTACGACTTACGGCTCTCGTGACATCATCACTTTCCCTAATACTGGAGTCAATGCTAGCCTCTCGACCGAGTATGCTAAACATTGGACCACAACATATCCTAAGTGGATTCTGCGGAAGTGATTTCGGCAGCTCAAAGTCGCCAGTACGGAACCTTGATGGCGAGAGACCAGGCTGGGTGCCACTAGAGGAGGAGGACCAGAAGCTCCTTAGGAAATGGGGCCTGCACAGGCCGGGACATCAGCAGTGGGGGTGTCGCAAGGCGTGGCCTCACCATCATTTCCTAGAGGAGGAGGGCCCCATGGAGAAGACAAAGAACTTCCTAGGAAGCAGATAAGATACCTGTTTCAACCTTCCTACGATGCGATCTTTCCTTCTTTATGGTCGGCTTGGATAACCCAGCAGAAATCAATGAGTTCTGAATCCCTCTCAAAGAAGACAGTGTTGGATGGGATACATTTACCAGAACTCAGGATTTTCTAGGTCACCAATAGAGTGAGCTTCCATTGATTACATGCATACCTAACAGCCATGGACACGTATGCATGCCAATGGGGTTGGCGTGTGGAGTCACCAATCTTGGTGAAGGTGCTTCTTGGCCAAGAGCATGATCTGGAAAGGATGCCACCGGGGGAAGATGATAGCGATGAATCAGAGGGCAGAAAAATAGAATAAGATGCAGAAGGAGAAGGGGAAGGTGAAGGAGAAGGATAAGGGGAACCTGAAGGTGAAGGGTCGCATGGGGCATCCCACCAAGGAAGTCTCCGGGAGAGCAGCAAGATCGTCGGGTACGATATGGATGTGACCGAGCTGCTCGAGGTATGCTTAAACCCTTATCTTCTCCTATATTCTCTTTCCTTTTAAACCCTTAACCCACCTTCCTAATCTTACTCAGGAGCACATCGGCGCTGATCAAGAGTCTCCAGCTGAAGGAGGGGGGGAAGCATCAATGGGGCAATGCGGGGCACCGACGCTCGTTATAGAGCTGACAAGTGCCGAGGGATCCCCCTCCATGACAGCTCCTATAGAGGCCAGGGCACTAGAGGCTGATTCCATGGGTTCCTGTAAGTTCCTTTCCATGACATCAATAATTACTGTTGGAGGACTCAACTAATCAGGGAACTCCTTGTCTGTATAGTGATCACAACATTGGAGGCTCGTCGGGATGCTGAGCCCGGACCATCCGTGAGTGTGCTGATGGAAAACATATCGCCCCATACAGAACATGCCTCCCAAACTAAGTTGGCTCCAGCAATTGGGGAGTAGGGAGTGGCGGACACCAGTGGTGCTGCCATCGGGGTAGGGTTGAAAGTCGACGAGGGTGCCACCAGGATCAGAGGGAGAGAAGAAGGTCACCCAGATGCTGAGGAGCCTATTCCCCTGGGAGGAATCTCTAAAAAAGACTCTATCGCTACCTTGTTGGTTGTATTCCCTATCTATTGGCCCACTGATCCTGAATAAATTGATGAATCATATTCGTAAGCAGTCGAGGAGAGCCGGATGATGGGACACAAGGGATGGAAGTGCATCCATCATTTTTCAATCAACCCCAGGCGAAATGGTTGAAGCACATGGGGTCACTCCACACCTGGCTGCGCTTCCTGTGTGCCGGAGGGGCAGAAGCTCAACACCATCATCTGACGGTTCGTGAATCCATGGCTGAGAAGATGTGTGAGAGCAACAAGCGTACCGACGTCATCTAGTGCCAGGAGGAGTCAGGGAGTGCCATAACATTTCTAAGGGCAGAGCAGGAGGTCCAACGCCTCAAGGAATAGGTGAAAGAACAATAGATATTAATCGCAAACTGCTCTGGGCTCATGGAGTTGTTGAGCGCCCAGCTGGAGGATGCTCAAGATCAACTCATAGAAGTGAGTCGCCAGAAAACCGAGCTCCAAGCAGAACAGGCGTGGGCGCGGACCAGGGTCAGCGAGCTGCGCTCCCAGGCCTCCAATGAAGAAAAGGTCCTTAGGGGACGGGAGGCAATCCTAGGGGGAACCAGTGAAAAGGTGGTGGCACTGTAGATATCTATCCAAGAAGCCGACCCTTAGGGGCCTTGTTTTGGCCAAACCCATACACTCATCCCGCTTTTATTGCTTCTTGTTCTCTTGAATTGTATATATGGACAAATTTACTTACTTTCACCTTTGATTAACATACTTTTCCCTTTGGTTTAACATGATCAAACATAATCATGAAATAAATATCAATCCATCTGTAAGCTCACATGGGTCTTGAGAAGCAAAGGTGGCTCGTACTATCAGTTATTTTGATCGTGGGAGCATCAAACAAGCTTCGGTCATTCAAAATGCGAACCCAGATTTCCGAGGAGAAGAGGGAGGCCCATCCAAAGGAAGAGGACCTCAAACCAATCAATGTATTGTCTTATCAATGTGCTCTAGTGCACAAACGAGGCAATGCCAAGGGCATTCGAATCAGCCCAAACTTAGGGAAATGAAAAGTGTGAGTCACGTTACCCAAATTCCGAACACTGTGGGAGGGGCGTGGAAATGAAGGACGACTGTTGACCATTTTTGAAACACAGAATACTTATTGCATTAGCCTAGAACGGGAATAAAAAATGAGGGTCGACCGGTAACCATGTTCACAACACGGGGCCCAAATCAAATATCATCGATCAGTCTTCCGAAACGTTGGCCCATGACAGAAGGCGGAACATAGGTTGAGCATCCATACTATTATGGGGTCCCTTCAAAGATGATAAGTCTTCTAGAATGTTGGCCCAGGACAGCAGGCGGACCATAGGTCGTCCATTAACACTGTTAGGGGGTGCCTTCAAACGTGAAAGAGGATGAGGATATGAATAAAGAGGGCACACAAAGCATTGAAAGTGAAGTGGTGATTTTTTCGTATAGAATCCAACACTCCCAAGATTATGCCACTGTGGTGGAAGCACATTAGGCGGGCACATTAATCTAATCATGGATCATCTCTACTTTTAGAAATGACCTCTCTAGCGAGGGAACGTTTTCTTGCTAATAACATTATGGGGTATCTGGAACTTTCTCAGGGAAAATGATGTAGTTACACAACTCCCTGAGAAGTCAGGCCAAGGGACCAACAGTGAGGGGGGACGGAATTGGTGATTCCCGGGGCTGGACCCGAGATGAAATGTTTGGGTGTTCCTACGTATATCATAAGGATGAGAATCAAGCCGCACATATTTCTGGAAAGGCTCTTAGTTTAAGGTCGTAGAACTCGGACCACGAAAGTGGTAAGAAATGTAGGAGACACATGGTAAGGAGATTACGAAACCCGGTGTGAATGAGGACATCAGTCCTACTTACCATGTGTTCCTTGGGGAAGTGTTTCGGTCAAAGGACTGAACCTGAAAGCTAGGCTGGGCCCGCGAGAAAGTGCTCGGGTGCTTCTACGTATCCCATGAGGATGAGAATCAAGCTATATGTAGTTCTTGCAGGGGGGAACGACATTGTAAGTTGCCTATGAAAAGGATGAAAGGGGAATGCAGGTCTATCCCTCTCACCAAAAGAAGCAGCATTTGATGTATCCTGTTTATCCTATAAGGTTAATGGTTTTTCTTTTGTGGAGTGACCAGCCTAGGGTAGAAATTCCTGGCATCACCATATGAATCAAGCCATATACAGGCATTGTCAAATGGTATGGTAAATGACTAATACCCAATGTGATGTCCTCTATGATGAGTTCATCACAATGTAATGACGTTTTTCATCGTGCGGCTGGGAAAATATTATCACAGTTTATGGTCAGGTGGTAGGACCAAACTACACAGTTTAAAGTCATATGGCTTGGACATGGAGGAATGTGTTTGACGTGATAAAACATAATCAACATGAACATGTACAAGATCCCGATTGTCACCGTGTACACTTATGGGAAAGGAACCTCAGGCCAAGAGGCCTGCGAGGGTCAGAGGATAAGGTGCAGGAGACACTATCTCCCAGCTGAGATGGACCCAGAAGCATGATGTTTGGGTGATCCTACGTATCCCATAAGGATGAGGATCGAGCCAAACATAGCCCTTAATGAATATCTTATTTTATGGTCTTAGAGCTCGGACTGTGGGAGCCCCGAAGGATGCCATATTGCAGCTTTGTCCCCCTGACGTGTGAAGGTGCACTAAGTGATAGGGCCAAGAGTGTCGATATTCCACATAGAAAAGATGGGGTGGAACACAATTTGAATCATGCAAACAACATTCAAGGCCTGTAGGGGATAGCTTGAAGATCGAGGATTATTGCTAACCATGTTTGTAACATATCATCCTGTCGTGTTAGCCTAAAATGGGGACAAAAAATGAACATCGACCGCTAACCATGTTCGTAACGTGGGATTTGTATCAGTTTGTTGACTGAAACCCTCCGGGGGATTGGCCTGTAATGGTAGGAGATCCCTTAGGCATGGTATCCATGCCGTTCTTAGGGGTCCCTTCGGGTGTGAATGATGGGGCCCAAATGATGGGGAACATGAAGCTTGACAAGTGAATGGAAGATTTCCCCAGTTGAATCTGACACTCCTGGTCCTAGACCAGAGTACTCTGAACACATTGGCAGACCACTGCAAGGGGTCGAGGGACTCAACTTGATAGAGACCAGGAGATGAAAGATTCCCGAGAGAAGGGGGGCATGGAACCAAAAACCCAATTCCTAGGAGGTCATAACCTTGTACCCCACCTATATATCCCCCTCATGGAGAGGGATAGGTCGAGGGGCCTAGGTGATCGGGAGATCATGGGATCTCTAAGAAATGGGACTGGACCTAAAACCTAAATGTTCTGGTGGTCCTACGTATCCCATAAGGATGGGAATCAAGCCACACGTAGTTCTAGAAAGGGTCCTTATTTATGGTCTTAGAACATAGACCATGGGAGCCCCTAAGGACGTTGTATTGCAGGTTTCTCCCCCTAACGTGCAAAGGTCCACTAAGGGATATGACCGAGAGTGTCGAGATTCCACCTGGACAAGATGGGGTGGAACACAATGTGAATCATGCAACCAAAATTCAAGGCCTGATGGGGCTGGCGTGATGATGAAGGATTACTGTTGACCATGTTCACAACACAACATCCAGTCGTGTTAGCTTGAAATGGGGACAAACAAATGATCATCGACCACTGACCATGTTCCGAACATGGTATTTGTATCAGTTTGTTTTCTGAAACCCTCAAGGGCATTGGCCTGTAATGGTAGGTGCTACCTTAGGCGTGATATCCATGCTGTTCTTGGGGGTCCCTTCATGTATGAAACATAAAAGGGGCCCAAATGAAGGGGAACATTAAGCTTGTAAAGTGGATGGAAGCTTGACCTAGTTGAATCTGGCACTCCTAGTCCCAGACTAGAGTACTCTGAACACATTGGCGGACCACTGCAAGGGGTTGAGGGACTCAACTTGAGAGAGACTGAGAGATGACAAATTTTCTGGATAAGGGGGCCATGGTGCCAAAAACCCAATGCAATGGAGGGAATAACCATGTACCACACCTATATATCCCCCTCATGGAGAGGGACATGCCGAAGGGCCTAGGAGACCGGAAGATCGTGGGATCTCTACGAGATGGGGCTAAACCAGAAACATAAACTTTCAGGTGGTCCTACGTATCCCATAAGTATGATAATCAAGCCACGTGTAGTACTGGAAAGGGTCTTAGTTTACGGTCTTAGAACTCGGACCATGAGGCTTAGGAAAAGTATTTCTTGAAGAATTTGTCATTGGTGGGAGGTGTTGTACACTCACCATCCATGGTCACTAGGTAGTATGCTCTATTGGGATAAACCTTATGAATAATGAAAGTTACTTCCCATTTGGGCTCCAACTTGGGTGGTTTCCTACCGAGGATCATTGGTGCCCTGAGCGCTAATACCAAATCACCTTGAAGGAATGTGCGGAAGCGAAACTTCTTGTTGAAAGTTAGAGCCATCCTACTCGGATGAGTTTCTAGGTTGTGCAGGGCACGAAGCTTGTACTCGTCCAATGCTTCCAATTCAACTAGACGGATTTCAGCCACTCTATCTAGCACTTTCTGGTCATAGACCGTTGTGCACAATGAGGGTAACTGAATCTCAATGGGGGAGGATGGCCTCGGTTCCATACACCAGAGAATATGGGGTCACCTGGGTGGATTTACGGGTCTTCATTCGATAATCCCCAAGGGAGTTAGGGAGCTTGTCTGGCCAACTCTTCTTATTCTAACCAACTATTTTCGGCATAATGTTAGAGAGGGTTTTATTGAATGCCTCAATCTGTTCATTTTCTTGCGTATGATAGTGGGAGGTATGGTTGGAGTGAATGTTGTACTTGGCGTTCAATTTCATCAGCTCAACTGCTTGGAAGTTGGTGTTGTTATCAGTGAGGATAACATGAGTAACCCCAAATCGATAGATTATATTGGAACTCATGAATTCGACGATAGAATGGACCTTGACTTCCTTGAGTGTAATTTCCTCTTCCCACTTGGAAAAGAAATCCGTAGCGGTCATAATGAATCGGAATTGGTGATCTGTTACAAATGGGTACGGTCCTATGACATCTAACCCCCAGACTGCAAAGGACCAAGAGTACTTGGTGGTGTGGATAATCTCCAATGGACGATGCACAAATTTAGCATGAACTTGGCATGCATGGAACCTCTTGGAGAACTCGATGTAGTCGTGGATCATGGAGGGCCAAAAATACCCTAATCTCTGAATCTGGTGAGCCAGTTTTGGCCCAGCTTGATGGGCACCACAGCAACCAACATGAAACTCTTGCATGACCTGTGGAATCTAGACTCCTTGGATGCAACAGAGGAGAAAACCATCAAATCCACGTTTATAGAGTATCTTCTCAAGACCGGGACCACTCTGGAGCGTAAACTGCATCCTACGGCGTCAAATTCGCTCGTGCTCAGCCCAGTCTAATGGTAGATTACCTTGTTGGATGTATTCGACCAAGGGTATCCTCCAATCAGAAACCACTTTGATCGCCGCATCCGGATGACCCGGGGGGCCTGAAATAAAGGCACCGGTGGTAAGAAGGTTGACCCATGGGACGACATCGCCATCTGAGGTATCATTAGCTATGAATCTCAGATGTTCCACGTGGATAATTAGACCTTCCTGCTCGGGCTCTGCAAGCGATGCAGCTAGGCTGGCCAAAGAATCTTCTTGACCATTCTGTGACTGAGGGACATGGACAACCTCTGACCGAGAAGGAAATTGGGCCATTAGCTAGATAGTGTGTTCTAACAATGGTACGAGCTCTAGATTCTGGACAACATAGTCTCCATTGACCTACTTAATAACTAGCTTGGAGTCCCCTTTCACATGAAATTGTGGCACGTCAATTTCAAGGGCCATCTCGAGACTAGTAATAAGGCCCTGATACTCTGACTTATTTTTAGTGAAACCCCCTAACAACAGGAATGAGTATGGCAGAACGGCCTACGCTGGGGTGATAAAGACAATAACCAAACCTACTCTGTTGAGCTTAGGATCATTGATCCTCCTACCGGTGGGGCTCCGAGAGGCACCATCAAAGTGCATTTTCCATCATGGGATGTCCTGATCGACTGAGAGGATTGCATCATCAAGAAAATCCAGGTCTAGGGACTAGTTCACAGAGGTTTGATGGTCATCTAGGAAGTCTACCAACACCTGTACCTTGATATCCTTCTAGGGGATGAACCTGACGTTGAACTGTTGGAGGATTACCACCCACCATGCTTGTTGGCCAGTTAACACGGGGTGATTCAGAATGTACTTCAGCGGGTCCACTAGAGACACTTGTTATACCTCGTGGTGCTGTAGGTAATGTCCCAACTTTTTTATGGAAAATACGAGTGCATGAAATATCTTCTTTATGATGGAGTATCTGGATTCTGTATCAAGGAGCATGCGGCTGAGGTAATATAGGCTGTTCTCTGTCCCCTCATTTTTTTCTAGGTGAGAAGGGTGTTGAGGGACCGTTCCAGGGCGGTGACATAGAGAATCAGCAGATTCCTAGATATGGGTGGCATCAAAACTAGAGGCTGGAGAAGATACTACTTGATTTCCACAAAGGCGGTCTGGCACTCCTTATTCCACTCATAAGAAGTGCCCTTCTTCATGAGCCAAGAAAAGGGCTTACACTTGCCAGCCATATTCGCAATGAACCAGTGTATGTAGGCTAAGGGGACTTGGATACCTTAAAGCTCTAGAATATTTCTCGTGGGAGGCATTTGATTGATGGCCTTTATCTTCTCCGGATCAATATCAATGCCTCGGTATCGAACAACAAAGCCAAGAAACTTCCCAGAAGTGACCCCGAAAGAACACTTCAACGAGTTCATCTTTTGGTGGCGGGAACAGAGGAAACCGAACACTTTCTCAAGGTCCTTGAGATAGTCCTGGAACTGACAAGATTTGGCTACCAGGTCTTCCACATAGAATTCCACCAACATTCCCAGGATTGACTTGAATATACGATGCATGGCCTGATGATAGGTGGCACCTGCATTCTTCAGGCCAAAGGGAATAACATGGCAACAGAAAGTACCTTGGGGTGACCTGAATGTGGTAGACTCCTCAACCATGGGGGCCATCCAGATCTGATTATATCCTAAGTAACCATCCATGAAGGAGAGGGCTTGGAATCCAGCCGTAGTGTCGATCAAAAATTCTATCACTGGAAGGGGAAAATCATCCTTCGTATAGTGACAGTTGAGATCTTGTAAGTCGATGTAGACTCTGATCTGCCCGTTCTTCTTCCTGAATGACACAATGTTGGAAATCCACTTGTATTTCTAGACCTCCTTGACGAAGTTGGATCTGATGAGCTTGTCAACTTTGGCCTCGACAATGGCACCGTGAGAAGGGTGCATCTTTCTTGGAGGCTGCTTGAACCCGTGATGGTTTGTCAGGAGACTGAGGCGGTGGATGGATACCTGAGGATCTAGTCATGGTATCTCGTCGTAACTCCAGGAAAACACGTCACGGTGCTATTTCAGGAAGTCCACATACTGCTTCTACTCCTCAAGGGACATGGCGCCACTAATCAATATGGGTATAAAATCGGCCTCGCTTCCGAGTTTCACCCGTACCAACTCGTCGACCGTGGCTGAGATGCCTTCCTCAAAGGAAGGGGGGAATCCTCTATATCTTATTCTCCACTTATGGAGGGATCCTCTATGGGGGGAAGCAGGTTCTGAGCTACCAAACCCTGATGGGAGGCTGCTACCAGCCTGTGCGGCCATGGTCAGTGCATCGGGGAACTAAGACACTGTTGAGACCATGACTATGAAGGATTTCAACCTGATCCCATCATGTCTTCAGCCCAAGGGGCCATGATTGACAATATCAAAGCAATAGTGGCACGCCGGCCAGAGTCGACTTATTCCAGCCCAGGGAAATAGACAATTATGACATACTACCGTTTCCATGAGCTGGACGTCTCGATACCTGATGGGAGTGGGAGGCTTCAGGATCACTGGAGCCTAGTTCGTATAAGTATACAAATTTATCTTTTGATGCTGTCTAGATTTGGGAGCACTATTATCCCTTTTCCTATAAATGTAAAATCATTTCCCCTTAGCAGGGGTTGTGGCCTCCAACCGATGGATCAGGAAGACGTAGGTGTCATTCAGGCCTACCCAAGGGTTGGTCCTAGCGGCAACGGGCTCAAATTCTCTTCCCTAGACTTGCTTATCCTTTCCCTTGTAATAATCATCATCCAAGTAGTGGGCTTCACATGAGGCAAAAGGATATGCATCACCTTGGAGTATTCCTACTCGACCATTAAGGGAGTATTTGAGGCATTGGTGATATGATGAGGGGACCGTCGCATGCAGGTGGAGCCATGGTCGTCCCATCAATGTGTTGTATGCGGTGTCCTAGGAGACAACCATGAACTCAATGCTGGTAATCAGGCCACCGAACTAGGTCTTCAGATGGATCATTCCGACTGGTTTCTCCTATGTCCTGTCATATCCCTAGATCCTTAAATTGGAGGGAGTCAGGTCTTCTTCAGATTACCCTAGCTTCTACAGTGTCCGTGTCGAGATAAGGTTGATCCCGGAGCCGGTGTCAACGATATAGCGGCAAATATCCACACCATTGAATTGGCCAATGATATACAGCGGGCGGATGTGCCCCTGTATGGGGGGTCCCTCATCCTCTCCCAAGAACGAGATGATGGATTGACATTCGGCATTTTTAACTGCTTCGGCATGGAAGGCCTCTACAGCTGCTACCTCCGTCTCAAACTGGAGGGGGCTCTTTGAAGCCTCAGTGAGTGATACACGCATATCTGGCAACAGGAGAGGGGATTCAAGGTTGTAGAGCCTCGCTGGGATGTTGGTGAGGTGTTTCAGAACATCATAATTCCACGCCAACCGCGAAATTCTGCTTACAGGAGGCCGCTCTGCGATTGGAGGCATGGAGGGCCCTACCGATTGGACTGGAACCTGACTAATACTAGGTATATCCCGCTGCTCACTAGTCGATGCTTGGAGATTAGCTACCGGATGAGGACCAGACAACTAAGATCGGCCTGCAGCGGGGAAAAACTGGTCGCGGTACGACCGAAGTGGCTCTGCCTGATTCAGTAGCACAAACGGTGCTGGAGGCGGAACTGTAGACACCAGATGAAGAGGCTACGCATGTTGAATTTTGCACTGGACCTACTGTTTGGTCTCAGCAACATACACAACCTGGCTAGAGGTTCCAACTGACGTGCCCTGACAACCCATATGGTCGTGGTTCCGCCGATGTTAACATCGGCTGGGGACTTTGGGGAGGTTTTCCTGGCTCTCCGCCTCGTCAGGAGTCATATAGGGATTTACCAACTCGACGATGTTAACTGAAGAATACCTCCGGCCGGATCAAAATTTGGCACCATTCCCAGGATAATCAGTGTTGGCCAACTTGAGGAGAATTTTCTTAGTTTGAACATTCTGGAAACTGAAGTCATTGATGTTGAATTGTACATTACTCCTATTGATTTAATCTTTTTGCAACACTCAAATGACTTGGATTTAGAAAATTAGTTAACTAACATATTTTTTATAAATCATTTCTTATGTGATCTTAAATTTATAATTTTTATAAATTAATTTATATTAATTTGACTTAATTAAAGTTTACTTTTACTTTATACTTTTTTTTTCTTCTTTAACTTTTTACTTTACTTTTATTATTATATTTTTATTGATTTATTATTATTATATTTTCTTATATATAGATTTCTTCCTCCCCCCATCTCTCCACAGCGCACAACAGAGAGGGGGAGGTTTGGTGCGGCTTCTTCTCCATGCCGGTGGAAGCGCCTTCTCAATAGCGATCTCCTCCTTCCAACTCGTGGCAACGGACAACAGCATGACCTGGGATGTGGTGCAGACTGGATCCAGTGGGATCCCACCTCATGATGAAACAAAGGCATCAAGTCTTCTTTAGTGGCACAACAGTAGCTTCGGGTTCTCACTACAGTGGTTTGATTCTCCACAGCAGGTGATGCGGTGCGAAGCAGGTCAGCAACGGGTTCTACTTCGGCTTCCAGCGCGACGCAGTTGTGCTCGGCTTACAGCGGGGTACCTCCTCTGAACCGGAGACAACCTCCCAGAAGTGGCCTTCCAATGGTGAATAATCTCTCCTGCTCACGAAGGCACCCAGCAGTGGCAGGACTCCAGTCCAGCAGGTGTCTTCGGTCTGCAGTGGGTAGCGGTAACGGTGAGAAAAAGAAAAGAAAAGGCTGAATGAGTAGCTGTGAGATTGTAAATTCAGTGAGGAATGAATTAGTGGTGAGAACAGATAGCAATGATGCAGGGGCTTGAGCCGATGTGAGAAGAGTATCAGTGAGAATTAAGTATCAGTGAGGTAAGGCAGCAGTTACCGGTGAGGGGGTGCGGTGTCAGTGGGTGCGTAAAAAATAGGGGAGTCACCGGTGAGATGGAGCAGAAGCCAAAAGGTCCCCGATAAAGGTTACTATTAGCCAAGAAAATGGTTCACTAACAGAAAAAAATTAATGAAAAGAGAAACAACAGATAGAGGATTCACCGCTAGAAATAAAAATAATGAAGTGCAGTGAACCGGTGAGGTAGCTACAGGATGGCTATCAGTGAGGAAATAATGTACTGGTGAGGAAAATATATCGGTGAGGAAATAAGTAGAAAGTGGTAGGGGAATTAGCCTAATAGTGAGGGTGACCTACCAGTGAGGTAGAGGGCATCGGTGAGTCAATGCGGCGCGAGGTCACTAATACGGAAAATTAAATCAAAGCTCACAGGGGTCACCGATAGAATAAAAGCAGAGGTCACTGATACATAAAAATAGAATCTTACCATTACGCAATAGTGACCTTATAAAAATACACACACAAATTAAACATAAAATTAAAACTTAAATAATTTAAATAAAAATATTTAAAATAATTAATTAATCTAATGCTAAAACACATTAATTAAAAATATGATATTTATTAACTTTTAAAAAATTAATTTTTTTAATTGAAAAAACTAGAATTATAAACTAAATAATTATTAAACTAAATTAAAATAATGCTTAAAATTAAAATAAATAAACAAATTAATTACAAAGAGTAGCAGCCAATAAAATAGAAGAGCTTCGGTGACTTGGGTCACTGCAAACACTTATCTACCTCACCGGTACGTTAAACAATTATAAAATGAATTAAAAATCAATCTGCATACATAAAAAAATATAATTAATGTTTACAAACTATTAATTAATTAATTAATTAACTTATTGAACTAATAAAATTAAGGACGAACCATTTTATTTAAATTTAAAACACATATTAAATACTTAGGAGATTGGAAGGAAGACTAAACACATTATTAAACAATGGTAACCTATTCTAATGTAACATAATTAAAAGATAAAATATTAAAACAAAGACTATCTTAATTAATTAGAATTATACTAATTTAATAATTGTTTAATTAGAAATTAACTATTACAAAGTCAAGAAAAATTAACTTAACCAAACTAAATACTCACCGCTTAGGGACTCACCAGTAGAATCTAATGGCTACCGTTATAGTTAAATAAGAGCTACCGGTAGGAAAAAGTATCGGTGACAAAGGTCTTCGATATAGGCAAGGTCACCGATAGGAAATACCGGTAACCTAGCTACGGGTAGAGAAAATGTAACCCTACTATCGGTAGCTAAGCTACCGGTAGTCTGGCAAGCGGTTATTAAGTTACAGATTGGGTAAACTTTTAAAAATAAAAGTAAATTATTTAACAAACTCAATTATTATTAAAAATGAAAATTTAAATAAAATAAACAAATATAGATTAAATAATCAAATTGAAAATTAGTTATATTAAAAACAATGAAGGAATAAATAAACTCTTTAAGGGCCCATAATTACATAAAATGTTATAAAAATGAATATCGGTCAAAATTAATTATAAAAATACAAAAGTGCATTTATTTAATAAAAAGTGTAAAAATAGTTAATTAAATCATTAAAAATTAAGTAAAAATATGTTTCAAAACTATGCAAAAATAGAGCCACGTCAAATTCCCCCACACTTAAACATTGTTTTTCCTCAAATAATCCCTTGTTTTATTATCTTTGAAAAACAGCAGAGTTTATTAATGATTAAGATCATATTGTAACATGTCCAGAACATAAAACAGATGACTTCAAAAACATGTCAATTTGCTTTTAGAAACTAAGTTTCTCATATGAACCTCACCAAGAAAAAATTCTCACTGTTAATCAAGGAAGTTATAAATCATCAATCAATGAAGATGTCATGCCTCATATGTGATACAACTTAATGGCTCACTTCAATCCAATATCAGGTTCTCAGTGAAAAAATGATAGGGAATAAAATAAATGGAATTCAGATCTTAACCAAGGAACTTTATAATTTGAATTTTTCAACTAGATCAAAAAATAATTAATTTTTTTTGTGAATCACCTCAATGATACAACCTAAATGATTTCTGTATAAACCAATTGATCCCTTCGTCATATGGAGTTCATAATTCCCCTCATCTTAATGTGCTCATTTTTGACCGCAGACACTTTATTTTATTTTTTCCAAGCCATGTATCATTGTGCTAAGCACTGTGCAATACACTTATTCAAAGTGTACAAAGGGCTTATAGTAAACAGAAACACACCCATCATCTAGGGTCTCAAATACTCACCGTGGGATCCCAGATGCCCAAATTACTCCAATTTCAAAATATTTATATAAAATTAATTTACATTGGCTCATTAAAGAAATTAATTTTAATAATTAAAAGAAAATAAATGAGGCCCCTAGAATCAGAATCAAAATTACAGTTCCAAGGGTTTTGATCATAACTCCATAAACATGTGACCTATATCACTTTTAGAAGTATCTCCTAAACCGAATTTCCATCAAATCACTAAACAAGACCACTAAACAATCATCCAACCTCATCAATTTCAAGTTCTAAGAGTACTTAAATACCATCAAGGAACATGTACAAAGGCAAGACCCAATTGAGTACAATGTAAAGCCCAAAATTATGCAAGAATTTTGAAAAAATTTATCCATTTTTTACAAGAAAAATAATAATTGAGTTGTAGTGGGAATTGATGGGATTTCAATAAAGCATAGTTTAGCATAGTCAAGAATTGACCCCCTCCCCCACACTTAAAACCCAACTTTGTCCCCAAAGTTGACTTCTAAATTTGGAGAAGAACAATTGATCAATTAATGTTCAAACAGATTTTCAATTAAGTAGATATATGACATGTATAAAAGTATCTTAATGAAGTTCAAAAATAATTTGTCTACCACAATAAATAAATAATCAGTAGGTTCATTGACAAGTACACCCATTAACATTTATGTCCAGTGATAAAGATTTTCAATTCATCTCAAGATATATCATGTAAGGTGTGGGTGCACAATGGATAGGGATGAAAACATGTTTTAATATAATTAATTCAGTTGGATAATCAACAAAGCAGACAAAGTTCATGCTATACACCCCAACATTAATCAAATTTAAAAGACCAGCAGCATGTACTCCCCCACACTTAGTTTTAAGCAGTGGAAAAGAATTTAATAATAATGCGATTCAGTTTTTTTCAGCAGGAGGCACATACAAATTTTATACAAATCACAGTGACAAGTAGCAGAATTTTCTAATACAAACAGATTTTTTTGTAAACATAATGTTATTTGAGCATTAAGTTGCAGAGAAATAAATGCAGCAATTATGAGTCGAGTGCTTCCCTGAATAAATTTGTCAATTTCCCTCCAATATGGGAATTCCACTCCTTAAATGTCATAGCAGCAGAAACCTAGAAACACAGAGTATGTAAACCAGGAACAAAAATTCAGTAGGGATAGAGCATATATAAGACAAAAGAGCATCACTTTATTCAACACTAAAACAAGAACAGAAATAAATGTAAACTCAAAAGAAAGAACATGGGTTGACTCCCATGAAACACTGAATTTAAAGTCTTCAGTTAGACTTTATTTAATTACAATTTTTATTTATTAACACAACAAAAACCATGGGTTTCCTCCCATGCAACGATAGGTTTAAAGTCCCCATCCAGACTCACCTAGAAACTAACCGTAGTCACTAGGTGGATGTGGTTTCCTTAATAGAAACCACCATATATGTTTGGCCTAAATAATTATAACATAAAGATGAAATTTGTGGGCAACAAGACTCAACACAACAATAACTAAATTATCATAGCCTAAAATAACCCCTAAGTAGCACCCTTTAACAGTAGTAGGTATAGTACTGTCCACTTCTAGAATGAGTTCAGAATTATCAATAGTTGAGTTCACGTGAAGGGACAACATATAACTAGGTGCTTCAAAGGATTTGGAATTATTTTCATGTCTATCTCTCTCAACTTCATCATTAATGTATTCAAATTTAAGGGTTCTTGTGGGTGAATACTGAATAGTAGGTTCAAAAGGGGATTCATTAAAGTGATGAACAAAATCATGAACATTGGAACTCACGTGTGATTCCCCCTCTGGACTACTATCAGTATTATGAGAAGACTCAGCACCCTTCACAGGTGAGTATGGAAGTGACAGACAAGGAAGAGAATTTATTTGAACAACAACAGATTTAGGTTTAACAATGTCGTAGATCTATTCAAAAAGTTCCTCATCAGTGAATGAACCTTCAACATCTACTGCTTCAAACAAATCAGTTCTTCATAACTCATGTGTGTGCTCAATCTGTTTTTCATATTCAAATTCAAAAGGATCACTTTCTAAAACAAAGTGATTTTAGTGTTGCCAAAAGTTTAAATCAAGAGGAGTAATGTCCAATTTAGCATCAATGACTTCAGTTTCCAAAATGTTCAAATTAAGACAATTCTACTCAAGTTGGCCAGTATTGATTTCCATTTCATTGCACAATGTTTCAGAAAAATCACTACAATGAGAATAGGGAAATGAAAACTCATCAGGTATTTTTTTCTTCAAAAATCATTCCCTCATCCTCATCATCTAGCATCATTTCAGAATTTATTGGGTTTACAGGTTCTAAACATGGAAGAGAAGTTTTCAGTTTAGGTTCAAAGATTTGAGATTATGTGATTTCTAGCTTAAGGTTCTCTTCCAAAGTGTTCCCAATATCAAGTTCAGGCTCAATGTTCAGAATTTTAGAAATTTTGGGTGAAGAATTATTAACTATCCAGTTTTCAGTGTCAAGTTTTTCTCCAACCCGAGTGACTTCCTTTGCAAAACTTCTAAAGCTGTGATTTTTCTCAAAAGAAGGAATGATGAAGAGAACTGGACAATCTTTTTCAATCTGTTTTAGTTCATCATCAGAATTGTCCAACTCAACAACATTAAATTTCTTTATAGGATTTTCAATGATGTGTTCTTTATTTAATGAGTTGGTTATTTCTAAATTAGGTTCAACAATTTCAGATTCTTTAAAGTGAATGTTTTGTTTCCCAGTTTCACAGTCACTGTCTTCTTCAATTTTTTCTTCAAATATTTTATACACATTTTCTTTTTCATTTTCTTCATATTCTACTTGTTCTTTAACCCTTTTTTTTAATTCCAAGAGCATTTTTTTCTAATCTTTTAAGTCTATGATCTCATCCTTGAGAATCTCTATGTTTAATTTCATGAGTTTTAGTAAACCAAATGTTCCAACTATTCTCCCTAACATCCAATTTGGTTTCAATTAATTCTAGTTTAGCTAGGAACTCATGATTAGATTCAAACTTTTCATCTTCTTCAATGTAATCATCTTATTGTGACTGGTTATAAACACACTGCCTGACAGTATGCCCATAACAGCCACAAGAAACATAGTAAGGTCCCATTTGATTCCATTTCTCTTGAACATCCATTTTAAACTAAAACCACGTCAGATTAAACACACAACAGTTCATAGTAAAGAAAATTTCTCAAAATCAACACAAACAATAGGTTCTAGTACACAGATTTTTTAAAAGATGATTTTTTAATATATGATTTTTTATGATTTTTTATTGTTTTTTTATTTTTAAAAACTTAGACTCTCAGTGCGTGCCCTCCACGGAAACAATGCCAAATTATGATCAGACCGGAGGTCGTCATGACCCTCAAAATTACATTTATTAACCTACACTTTCATAGTGGTGCAGGGTCGATCCACAGGGAAGGCAGACGAGTTTTTTTTAAGGTTTTGAAATTTTAAATCCCCATTGTTATCAGCAGTGGGGAAAACATCTTCTTACTTTTATATTTTTATTTATTTATTGATGAAATGAGAACAGAATGAGGAAATAAGATTCTCTTTGATGAAACTAAAATTTAAACTAAGTATGATAAACTAATGAAATACAGTATACTAATTTAGGCAACAAGACAAGGAAGCGAGATCAACAAAGTACTTAGGAATTCTAAAATACTGGTTTTAAGGACAACTTCTCCACTACACTTTATTGAATCACACCTCATGAAATTAAGGTGAAGAGTATCCCTCACCAGGAAGCTCAACACACAGAAGACTGATTTTAGGAGTTCAACCCTCCAAATTCGGACAAACATCTTGGAAATTATTAAATGATAACATCTGGAAATAAACTCACCATAAATTTCCAGATGCAAAACATTAACGCTCTGAAAAAGTATTCAAGAATTACCTCGGAAGTAGTTCTTGAATTTATGAATTTTAAAACATTTAAGGTGTGAAACAACTAAAAAGAGAATCATTATTCAATCTCACCAATTGAATATGATTCTGAAAATTGAAAAGTGAATGAAGAAGAATGGAAGATTAACTAACAAAATTGAATTCCCAAGATAAACAATTCATCCTTTGATCATATTGATTAATGCGGTGAAATAAAACCGAAAACAGAGTACAAAATTTTGGACATAGGGAAGGTAAAATCCCCTTGCAATGTTCTGACTTCAGGATCCTTAGTCTCTATGCCTGCTTAGTCATCTCCAGTGCTGCTCCCGGGAGTCTTCACTCTCGTCTGATGTGTTCGTGGAATGAGTGATGGGCGAGAGAGAATCAGAGTCCTCCTAGTGAACGAATGAATCCACCCCCCCAAATTCTGCTACTTGCTCTACTAATATATCAACGGTTAGCTGCTACATGTCACTGCCACAACTTCCACCGACTTCAAGAGTTCTTCACCCACGCACTACAAAATGTGCATTTTTTCACGACAAGCACGTCACGCTAATTTTTCCTTCCTAACTAACTCCTGATGTGTAAGTTGGATGAAGCTGGATACGTTTAAGTCCCTTGAATTAACCTGAAATGTTAGAAATGAAAAATAAATAAAATGAACATATAGAAAGAAAAATGATTAATTTTAAAGTTAAGTGTTATTTTAACTCGTTAATAGTTAACAAAAGCAAATTGATAAACAAATTTATTTTTTCAACTTTCATGTGTTTTCATTCATTGAATAATGACAATGTCGTTGTGTGTATGTGTGGATTACCACCTCTACAAAGTGATGTGAATCATTTTTCATCATCACATAGCATGGATCATATATATATGTTTATTTAAACAAAATAATTGAATTTAAGATATAATTATAATTATCTAAATTTAAAATATAACTTACCTTATTCCAATAATGAATATTGAAAAATGGAAATGTTACTCATGTGTACATGTGACTTACCGTCACCATGATTGTAACATAGTTCATTTTTTATAACCATCATTAATTGTTGGTTTTAAAAGAATAATTAAATTATAAAACTAGTAATTATATTATGATTATTATTGTGGATAAAATGGAATAATGACATCTTTTACCATTTTCAACTTATCAAATTCATTTTAGACATCTGAGTCGAATATCATCAAACTATAAGAAATAAACATAAATGATGATATAATTGAATACACCATGGAGGGAAAATAAATAAAATGGAATAATAGGAATTAAAAGGGTTATTAAATAATTAAATAATTCAAACATTTTTATTATTTAGTAATATAAAGAGCATATGTGTTGGGTCAAACTCAAGGTAAAGGACACATTAACTTAAAACCACATTTTATTTATTTTAATGATATGTTTTATAAATAATTTTATTCTATGTCTATATTCTTAAAAATATATTATTATTATATTTATATTGAAACTAAATAATTATAAAATACATTTTATGTTTTTTTTACATTCCTTCATAGGTTTTCAAATGGGAAATTTAAAAATATTTTTTGTGGAACATTTTTAATTTATTTATAAAAGGAAAAAAGGAATGTTTTATCTTACTGTATAAAACATAAATGAAAATTCATGACACCATAAGAAGTTATTTTATTTTTGAATTATATTACAAATTTTAATATTTTATCAAATTAAAAACACTCCTTCCCATTGTTCAAGGTATTTTAGTTCTGAAAATGTGTTTTTAAAAGGAACGAGTATTCAAATATCAAGAGTTATTTTTCTATGAGTTTAAAAGTGTTTTCTGTGGTTTTATGATGAAATGATATAATAAAAAAATGTTTAAATCATTATACAATAATTGATAAGTAACTATAAAGATGGGTGATCCTGATACATTTTATATTATGGGCAACACTGATACAATTTATATGATGGGTGAACCTGATATATCTATCAAATGAATTAGTTAATGTTCCTTGAATTTATATAGAATAAGGAGAGAGTTTACATAGGATGTTTCTCCTTTGAAATTAACTAGGATACAATTATTTATGACATGATCTTAAAATGGGTTAAAAATATAATTCTATAATATTTTTAAAAGGGTTTTGATTTTATTTTTGTGAGTTTTAATTGGTTTCATTAATAAAAATAGTGTGTATTTTTATAAGGTGATTACTTATTTTGTTTTAAAAGTTTGATATTGTGGGACAAGTGACACTGATTAGAATTATAAGATTTGTAATATATGATATTATTATATAATAATTATTTCCTAATTCTCTAAAAAACTAAGCCTAAAATATATTTTGGAATTCAAGAAATATAATTTTAGTCTAAACAAACTAGAATACATAATTTTTATGTCTGGGTACTTATAGTTTGAATCGGATAAATGGTTTAGAAAATATTATATGATATTATAACATTAATAGAATACCCTTGAGAGATTATACTTTATGGAATTGTTGAAATGATATTGAATTTTAATAATGTAATATTTCTTCAACTAATCTATGTCTATTCATAATGGTTTTATAAAGTATAGATAGGTATGATAATGTAGGAATGTATGAACAAGAAGATATAATTCCAAATAAATATACTTGAATTGATGGAATTGGAACTGAGATTTTTTTGATAGATCAGTTGGTATAGGTAGTAAATGGTGTTTGAATCCACATAAGACAGTAACCATATTTTCCAAAAATGAATATATCGATTGTTTAACATTTAATGAAATATAACCCCAAATCTTTTGATGGAACTTATTTTACAGTGGTATTTGAAGGATCAATCAATGAATTAGAAATGATATTTAATGTCATTGGATGTATAGAACATACAATGGTAACTCGTTTATCTAATATTTTGATGGTGATGTTGATCGATGATGAAATTTGGTAGAGAGAAAAGAATTGAACTCCATGGAGAGGAACACCTTTGAGAATCTTTTTTTGGAAACCTTCCTTATAATGTTTTGTATTTTCAATTTATTTTTATTAATAATGTTTGGTCACAGTGGGTCTGACTCCCTCCTGGGCCGTTTGGTAAGTAAAAAAGTCAATATTTAGTCACCTTGTTTGAATAAAATTTTAAATGATTTTCTAGGTATGTAAAATTTTTTATTTAGGATATTGATAGTAAAATTAATAGATTTTTCTCAGGATTGAAACCAAATTTATGAAGATAAATAGTTTCACGTGAATTTAAAATTTAGGATAACTTTTTTCTTTGTGCTTTGAATGTTGATATAGAGTTTTGTTATACTTAAATTCATATAGATGACCAGATATAGAAGTAGTTATGTTCAAAATTAAAGGATAAGAGTTCTTTTAAAGAATAAGCATGTATTACCCCAACATATTACAAGTGAGGTAAAATTAATTCAAAGGAATATTTAATAGAATATGGAAAGTGTCATCATTCTATTAGGTTTTTATATAGGGATCATGGAAACATATAAAAGAGTCTTGAACAATCCAAGAATGGGGTAACATATGGACATCCAATAGTGAGATTTTTTAATTGAAATGAATTGTGGTGTTATGCTAATGTGCTTCCAAAGTTAGTCATTCATTTTTGGCAATCATAAATATTGAAATCATAAAGGTGTGGAAATATCAATTGATACAACTACAATTATTATTTGTCCATCAAATGAAGTGTTCATAGGTATGTTATATTTTGCCCAAGAAATTAAAATGCTATATTTGGCTCTGGATCTTCACATTACATCATTTATTCAAAAACGTCATGTAAAATGGTACTACCACCTCATAAAAGAAAGATATAAAATTTGGTTAAATATATTGGTTTAAATATTAATGGTCCCAATATTTGTAAAAATATTCTTGTTGTTATAAATGGATAGAATTTCTTATATATGTTTTTGAACATCCCATTATATATTTTAATATTATATTCATTGTGGATTGGATATCATTTTACAATGCTACAATATATTATAGAGACAAAAATATTATATTCAATCATTTCATAACCTTCATAACTTATTAATAAACCGAGAAATTGATTAGGTATGGTATTTAATGTTTTCTAGATCATGTTATCCAAAATATAAAAATGGTTCAAATTAGTGAAATCCCAGTATTGAATGAATATATGAATGTTTTTCTTGATGAATTTCTAATTTTTATTCCTTATAGAGTGATTTATTTTACTACCAAATTATTTCTTGATGCTAAGACTATTTCAAAAAACCCCTTATTGAATGGCTTAAGAAAAACATTTGAAATTTAAAAATTATTTAAAGGAGTTTCTAGAAAAATGTTTCATTCATTTGATATCTTCACTACGGGGTTATACAATTTTATTTGTCAGAAAAAATATGTTTCAACAAAACTTATCAATGATTATAGATCCTTGATGAAAATCACTGTTAATAACAAGTATCCTTTTCCTCATATCGAGTATTTGTTTTATCATATTCAGGTAGAAAAGTTTTTTTTGAATATTGAACTTAGGTTTTGACACCATCAGTTGAAGGTGAAGGAGGAAGATATTCAGAAAATGTATTTTCAAACTAGATATAGTCATTATGAGTTTGTATTTATGTCTTTTGGGTTATATAAGACACCAATTTTATTGGTGAGACTTATGAATATATTATTCCAAGACTATTTAAATAATATTGTTATTTTTTTGTTGAAGATATATTGTTATATTCTAAAATTCATGCAGATCATGAATGAAACTTGAGGAATTTGTGGAAAACATTAAAATAAAATAATATATATGGAAATTTTAGTATATAAGACTTTTTTTTCAATAGATTTATTTCCTCGGGAATATTATTTCTATTGATGGAATAACCATTTACCCTACTAAAAATAATGTTGTTAAATAAAGGTAAATACCTATAAATGTCATAGAGACTCATAGTTTTCTTTGAGGAGTAATTTACTACCATTATTTTATTAAAAAATATCAATTATCTAGAGTAATAAAAATGTTAACTCAAAATAGAGTTAAATTCATTTGGATGAATGATTGTGATGATTGTTTCCATAATCTGAAGAGAAGCTTGGTGAAAGATCCATTTTTGGCCCTTCCATGAAGCAATGGTGAACGTTCCATCTACAGTAATTTTTTATTGAAGGTACATGGTTTTTTAATGATGCATAATGATCAGGTAATTGATTATGATTCACATAAACATAAGCCTCATAAAATAAATTATCCTACTAATGGGTTTGAATTAGATGCTATGTTTTTTCTTTAAAAAATTACAGGAATTATTTTTATGGATTAAAGTGAGAAATATATACCGATAATATATATTTTAAGTATATATTCATTTATAAATATTTTAACATGAGGCATAGAAGATGGTTGGAACAAATTTAGTAATATGAGGAAATAATTACTTACCATCCTAGAAAATTAAACAAATTCATTAACGCTTTTATTCAAAAAAATATAATGATAAATTAAACATGTTACATTTAGATCATGAACCATTGGTTAATTATTAGATTAATCATAGACTATTAATTTTGTTTATATAAACCTATTAAATTTTGATTTATGTGTTAGTATATTCATCTATATCAAAAAGGATTAAAAAAGATCATAATGAGGTTCATGTTTTATTAAAAAATGTATAATATATTAATAATGATTTTTTCTAGATTTTAGTGTTTATGAAGAAGGTTTTATCATGTTGGTAAAGTAATTATGAATGCCTTGTGATTCTGAGTTGAAGAGAGTTTTGTTGTGTGAAGCTAATAGTTCCCCATTTTTTATTCATTTTAGAGAAACTAAGATATATATACATTTATGGGAGTATTGAATGTGGGAAGAAATGAAAATATATATTTCTAACTTTTCCATGATTTTTTTTCTATTAATTAGGTTATAGAAGAATGAAAATTATAGAAGGGGATGCTTCAACCTTTTACAGTGATATAGTGAAAATGTAAAAATATATCTCTGTATTTCTTGTTGGAATTAAAAATAATTCATTAAGTGATAATATTATTTGAGTTATAATTTATCAACTAACTAAATATACACATTTTATTACTATTCGAGATACAATATATTCTGATTATATTTCATGACTTTTCCTGAAGGGGATAGTCATGTTACCATCTGTTCGCCTCTCTATTATATCTGACCATGATCCCAAGATTACTTATAATTTTTTGAATGGACTTGAGAAGTCATTGGGTACTGAGTTAAATTTTTGTAGAACTTTTTATCCTCTATCAGATTGAATTTTTGAGAGACCAATTAAAACACTGGAAGACATGTTTCAATATTCTTTAATGGATTACTATGGATGTTGGGATAAAAATCTCTCATTAGTTGAGTTTTCTTATAATAATAATTTTTATTCTAGTATAGAGATGTAACTTGTTTAGGAAATATATGGAATGAAACTTTAGACTCCATATTATTGGGATTATGTATGTTAATGGAAGATTTTGGTACTAGAGTTTTTGGATGATTTCAATGAAAAGGCTAATATAATTTAGCAACAATTGATGATGGGTTAGACTAGCCGTCAATGTGTTATGGACAAATTGTGGATATATCCTTATTTAATGGTAGGTGATCATGTTTTTATTTAATTAAATCCAAGTAAAATAGTTATACATATTGGTAAAAAAGTAAATATAAGCCCAAGCCCATAAGGGGTGTTGCAGCACAGGGTTTTCCTCCCGTCACTTCCGCCGCTCCCCGCTGAGGTTCTGTGCATCCCCCACGGTTCGCGATTCACGACGGCAGCTTCCTTGGCTTGACATTATCGATGGTGCGCTTGATTTTCCAGCTTCTTTTCCTGACTCTAATATTTGGATAGGGTTCTCAGCGGCACAACCATCCAGAGGTTGAGTCCCAGTTTCTACGGGTGGGGGGAGCTGATCCGTCAGTGGTTGTGTGCTATTTGTGGTGAAGTGAGTCCTCTATGGGCGTTACGGTTGGTGGCGATGGGATCTGGATCCACCTTTCACTGGGGTTCTTGTCCGGTTCTTTTGGTCATTTCTCTTCCTTCTCTTCCTCATTTTAATCTTTTGAGTAGGGTTTATTGATTTTTGTTGTGATGCAATTTGTGGTTGAGTTAGTTTCTCCTTTGGATTTTTGGATTTCGGACGTCTGCGGTGGTGATAGCGGACAATGGTGATGCTTACCCGCGGTTCTTGTGGACGATTTTGTTTGTTTATGGTCGTGTTGACAGCGGTTGCAGTAGCGACGATGGGGGGGGGGGGGTTCTTGCCGATGTGATTCATTGATGTCTGGAAGGTGATGATGAAGGATTCATTGGCAGGTGCGTGCCACGAGGGCTGGGATCCCCGGCTGATGGCTTCATTGGCTTCTCCGACTGTGATGGTTTTTGACATTCACCGGTGTTCCTCACCGGCGTCGGTTAGGTATGAAGTCACGCCTGTTTTTGTGGATCGAGGTGACGTAGCAATCGAGTGGTTCCTTTTTTCAAGGTCGGCGCGTGATGTAGGGTCACGTGTCGGGGCTCGTGGCTCATGGTCTGATGGTGGTTCAAAGCCTGAGGCGGTGCAGGTTCGTGGCTCGAGGCGTTGAAGGTGTTGTTTTTGGAATTTTGAATTCTTCCTTTTGAAATGTGAATTGTGGCCTGCTTGGTTGAATATTGTTTTGGTTTATTTGATGTTTGAATTTAAATTTTATGTTTTGATGTGGTGATGTGGAAGTGAAGAAGTCCTGTAATGGGTACTGGCAACCCTTAAACCGGTCTCATGGGAACCGACTACCCTCAAAACGGCCATTAAAAAATTAAAAAATGATTTGAAGCAGCCCAAAATTAAATGGATCATATAGAATCATGGAGATAATTGGATCAGTTTCTTACCGAGTGACCATGCATCTGAATTTATCTCAGTTACATGATGTGTTTCTTGTTTAATTATTATGAAAATATGTATCATATCCATCTCAGGTTTAGATCCATTAATGAGTTTAGTTGGAATAAAAAAATCTTATAAGGAGTATCCATCAATGATTCTTGACCAAATAGATAAAGCATTGTGGAATGAGGAAGTTCAACAAGTTTTTTGTGTGTCAAAAAATCATATATTTGAAGAAGTAAAATGAGAATCTCACAATGGTATGGGCGATAGATATGAACACTTTTTTATGTAATTAAGAAAATTTTGAGGGTAAAAGTTCAAAAATGGAGGAAACAAGTAAAAAACTAGGTAAAGTTAATGATTAATTTTAGGCCTTATTGGAATTCATGAATTGGATATATTAATTATAAGAATAATAATTGTTTTTTAAATAAAAAAGGAAGTGGTTTTATTCTTTTTAAACTCCATTTCTTATATAGTTTTATTTAAAATTTATAATCTTATATTTCAGAATTTAAATTTTATAAATGAACTTCAATTTTGAATTTTGATAATTTTTTGATATGGTGTAATTTTGGAATTTTTCTGAAAATAATGATTTTTTATTAAATAGGGAAAATGCAGAGTTTTTTGTAATAACTATTTATTTTCATTAAATAAAAAAATTTCAGAGATCCATTACGATGTTAATTTTATCTCAATGGAAAATAAGTATTATTTAGTTAGATATAATATTATTATTTACATTTGAATCATCATTATTTGTTATTTTTTCATAATTTCATTTTTTTCTTAGAAACACATTTTTCTAAAAACTATATTTCATTGATTTTTTCGTTTAAATGTTAAATTAATTTATAACACTTATAAATTTAATATTGAAAAATTAATTCCTTATTTGGAGTTATGGGGTTCAAATTTGTTGACAGTCCCCTTTATTATTTTTAATATGAATAGTGACTGTAGTAAATATTTATTACATCGATATGGGAAGATTAGTTAATTATGGTTAAAAATAATATGATATGGAATATAAATAACCCTAAAATTTCATTTAATCTATTTTATTTATGGTGTTCGACCATCCACATCCCATTTTTAATTTTGGGGAATCTTTTTCCATTTTTCTAATAAAATGGATTATATATTATTTTATGTAAATATAAAGTCAAAAATGTCATTCTCTTGAAATTAATATCTATAATATTTTGTGAAAGAGATATAAACAACTATCCTTTAGTTATAAAAACTAATTTTAAAGATAATTTTTTAGGTTTATTTATTTTTAATTCTTATTGATTGAATAATTAACGTAATTGATTACATAATGAAGACATAATTCTTATGCACAAAGTAAAAAAAATCATGTAAATAATTTTAAAATTTATAAAATTAAATTTTTTTGAGTGATTTTAATTGTATAAAAAATTTCAATAATAAAAATAACACATTATGGTATTATGAATGTATTTTATTAAAATTCATTTTAAGCTATGTTCTATTCAAATTGAAATTAAATTAATAGTTCCAAAAATTATATTAATTTAATTTTATAATAAAAAGTATTTTATTGAATGATTTAGAAATCCAAAATAAATTATCTTCAGAAAAGTGAATGAGATATTGTTTAAAATATCATCCGTGGTCTATTTTGGGTTATCTTTCATTTTATGTCATCATTATTTTCTCCATTAGTGTATAAATTTTTTTTAGAATGAATGGAATAAAGTCCTTATAATTTTTATTAATTTTTGATAATACCCCTTTTCATGTTCAAGGGGGAACCCTTATGGTGACATAATACATGACCTATTGGTCTTAATGGAATTTATCCCATACTATAACTACTTGTAACTTCCCCTACCCATAATAAATATTGTGATAGTATCCCACCACCTTTTCAAGAATATTTGGAAATCTTTCCTATGTATAAATCCATAGTACTGGTACCGATGTCAATTTCCATACCCTCTCATTAATCCAAATCCAATTTGTTATGCTCTGGTGAATGTGACTACTCCGAATCCTCATCTAGAGCTTATTCCTTATAGAATATGTCTGGTTTCTTCCACACATCAAGTGGACTAAAGTCCTTGACATGTGTCGAAGGCATTATCATGGATTGATCCACTTTGTAGCTTCAGATATGGGAATCTAAAATGCCTCATTAACATGAACACCACCTAAAACTGTATAAGAAAAACTCCCAAAATAATAACACCAAACAAAATAAAAACTGGAATGAGAAGCATAAAAAACATGAACGATATAATTTTCTAATATTCCTTTAAGGGAAAACTAAAAATAATGAAAATGCAACATTATACTATGAGGGAAAGGCAAAAGGAACTGGAGTAGCCTAAAGTCCATCTTAGAAGTAGTTGGAGAAACCGAAAACCATATCACAGAGGAACTATAAAAATTGTAAAGTACATCACAGAGGAAACTTGAGAAACCAAATATGCACATCATAGTGGATTTTAGAGCAGTATAAGAGCAAATCAAATGGCCAAGAACCTCTACCACCACTGGTTCTAGACCCCCACCAAAGCATCGGATGCTGAAAATCAACCTACAAATTCAGATAAAAGATAATGGAGAAACTACCTGCCACTGTCTCTTATTATTCACTAACCATGTGTCTCCCAAACATAACTAGACATTTTATAGAGTAACTATTTTTATAATAAATCTATGATTTGGAAGGATATTAATGTAAACATAGAGATCTTTTCCAAATTATAGGTATAGTTCTTAACTAAGTATTTTCATTTTATTTCTTATCACACCTCCATCAGATATTATTAAACCATTATGAAATAAAAACATTAGAATATAATATATACTTATATGTTATAATGTCATTTTTATAATCCATATCCATTACCGCTTCAATAAAATTGGAAAAAACCAGCATTCATTTGTATGGCAGACTACCGCCTCAAGAACTGATGTAATTCATTTTTAAGAAATCACCTCTCGTGGATAGATATAATGATGTATTTTATGTAATTTTTTTATTTATTATATAATTATAATTCTATAAAGTTAATATATCATTAATTTTCTTAACTATCTATTCAATTATAAATGATAATGTCATTTGTGCGTACGTGTGCACTACCACCATCATGAAGCAATATGATTCATTTTTCATCATCACTTCACATAGATGATATATTTTTTTTAAAGTCATAATATTTTATTTATGAAAAAATTATCATTATGGAAATATAAAATAATACATATCTTTTTTCCATCATGATCTTTGTTAAATTGAAACAATACTTATGCATACATATGTATTACCCTCTCCATGATTATTAAATAGTTCATGTTTTATAACCACCATTCATGGTTGGTTTTAAAAGTATGAATAATATGTAAAATTTATAATTTTTATTATTATTACTTTGTATGTGATGGAATAATGTCATCTTTGAACATAGTCAACTAAACAAAATCATTGCGGATATATGAGACAAATATCATCAAATCATTTTACATAAAATTAACTGATTATTTAATTTTATATAACATGGAAATAAATTAAATAAAATGGAATAATAATATTTTAAAAGGTTCTTAAGAATGCAAATAATTAACATAAGATTATTATTTTTTAAGATAATGAATGTACATGAAGAATTAGATTCATTGTAAGGGACACATTAAGATAAAACCTTCTTTTAAATGTTTTAATGATTTATTTTCTAAATCATTTTCTTCCATGTACATATTCATAAAATCATTTATTGGCTATATTTATATAGACATTAAATAATTGTAAAGTAAATTTTATTTCAATTTTAATTTTTTTGAAAGGAAATTTTTTTACTTATTTTATAAAGATCATTTTTACTTTCTTTAAAAAAGGAAAAGAGGAATGTTTTATTCTAATGTATACTGCATGAATCGTATTTAAACCACCAAAACCATTATATGATGTTTGGACTAATTGAAAATATTTCCAATTTTATTTAAAGTTAAAACCACATTACCATTGTTCAAGGTATTTTAGTTTCGAAAATTAATTTTTAAAAGGAAAATGTTTTTCAATATCCAAATGTTTTATCTATATGGGATTGAATGGGTTTTTCAAGGGTTTTATGAAGAAAAGATAAATGAGTATTTTTTTATTCTTGATATGGTAATTGAGATATATGGTAATATGTATGAGCATAATATATCTTATATTATAGTTGATCCCGACACATATTATACAACGAGTTAGCCTAATATAGATCTCTAATGAATATGGTAATGTTACTTATCAAAATATACAAGAAAGAGTATGTTAATGTGGAAAGATTCTCCAATGGATTTAATTATTCTCCAATTATTTATGACATGAGACTAACATTATTTATGAATATAATACAATAAGTTTCCTGAAATGATTTCTATTTTTCATACAATGGGGTTTAAATGTTTTATTTGAGAAAAGGGGTGCATTTTTCATAAGGTTATTCTTTATTTAAAACTTTGAGAGAATATTATAATAATGGTTAATATTTTATAGGTTTTCATGTTTTTACTAGACTAATGATTTTCTTCCTTTTCTCTACCTTTGTGGTATTTTTTTGATCATACAATTTTTTAAATGTTTTTCACAAGGATTAAGGATGAGAAAGAATAAATAATAAGTGAAGTTGAAAGTATTAAAGTTTAATCAGGAATATAAGACACGTTTCATTATAAAATATTATCATTATGGAAAGATGGAATATGAATATAACGTTCCACATTGTAATGTATGATTTTATATATAAGATCTATGAAATAAATATCTAAAACACTAATTCTAAAAGATATTTGGGATTAAAAGAAAGATAATTATAGACTAAATCCACTATATTATGTAATGTTTAATGATGGGTCCTTAAATTTTACCTAATATATAATAAATTTATATTTTTCATTTTTTTATTCCAGAGTCATGAACATATTTATAATATCATGTATTTTCATGACCCGATGCACCAGAGATTTCTTTGTTGGTAGAAGGCTAAGTCGTAACTACCCTATATACGCCTCCATAGGCTAGAGGATGGTAATAAGCACTAACAGTAATAACTAAAATGACAGGCCTATACCTAATGTATATATATATATATATATATTCACCCAACCATCTCCATATAGAATCATAGAGTAATAATAATAAAAGACTGTAACGTTTATAATAAAATCCATGCATGTAAATATCTCTAGGGAATACAAACGAGTATGATAGTGTAACTGAAAAGTAAAGGGAAAACACACACCAAACCAGAAAAGGTATCCCAATGAAACAAAAACTAGAAAAATGATGAGAGAAACCGAATACAGATCTCTAAGACCTTACCATCATATGGGGTAAAATGGACCCATGTATCCCTTTATCCTCTATAATCATCAACAACATCTCTTTCGACTTTATAAGGAATGATATGTGTTGTAAATTCCCATATAGGGGTGAGTATATACATACCTTTTAGGACGTACTGAAAACTGAAGAGTGAGTGATAGAAAACACGATATAAGTTGTCAGATCATTATAATGAAGGTATTTTAATCAGTATATGATACAATAACCATAAGGAAAAATGTATATATTCTTAATAAGACACCCAATTGAGAGGGAAATAAATACATCATCTCCAAAGTCTAGCTAAAAAGAATGATTCCACCAATTTTTCAAAGAGGTCCATCAATGATTCCTACCATCTCACACATCTATCAAAATAAATATCTATATCAAGCCACACCTCACCACTATACTACACAGTTTAGGGGATATAATCTCAAGGTAGAGTCCCCATGCCTTGATACAATATAAGTGTTCCACTATGATGGTAGAGGTCTCATGTTGTGAAGCCACTGGAGGGTGACACTATGAGGGTAGATGATCCATTCCCTAAAACCGTTGGAGGGTGCCACTATGATGGATGATAGAGAAAAAATTCCATATCCTAGCAGGATGGTGCTACTCTATGTATAGATGGAGGAATCATTCATTATCTCAATAGGTGGGTGATAATGTGATAGTGTATGACCTATACCCCGACATTGTAGGAGGGTTCTAATTAGTAGATAGAGGACCCATTACCATCCCTAGTAGGAGGGTACAACTCTGATGGTCGATATAGGACCCATTCCCTATCCCTCCATGAGGGTTCCACTCTGATTAGAAAAGTCCCATTACCTAGCCCTATAGGAGGGTTCCATTTTGATGGTCAATAGGGGAATCATCTTCTTTCCCAGAAGAAGGGTGCCACTCTATGGATAAATAGAGGGAACATAACCTATCCCACTAGAAGGGTTCCACTACGATGGTTGATAGATGACCCATGCCCTATACCAACAGTACGGTTCTAGTCTAATATCTCTAATGATCTAGTTTTTTCCCTGATTTCATTAAGCGTTGCCTAATAAAGTGTCACACCTAGAATATCTCACATCGTATCTCAAAAGGCATAATGAATTCCACCATTATTTTTGATGTACAAAAACACACAAGATAGGCCACTCACAGGCTAAAATCCTTGTCAAGATGAAGAAGATACAAGAAGATTAATGTTATCAAGAAGTACATGAAATGTAAGGGGTCTGCACAGTGTGTGGACACAAACCTATACCTGGTCGTTTCCTCTCAAACACATGTCTTGCTGGAAATGTAGTGATATATGGAATGTAAGTGTACTACACAACTTGTCTCCGTAAAGTGACTGACAAACACACACGGATCTTCCTTGTTTCAATTTAAAAAACATCAAAACTCAAACAAGACATTTAAAATAGACATGAATGGCCAAAGAGATCACACTATTGTGAACATTACTGATAAAAACATGAGATAAGACATTAACTTTCCCAAATTGGACAATTGATGAAAAAATGTATTGCTTTGCATAACGCTTGAATGATGTTTTTTGGGTTTGATTCATGAGTCACAATTAAATACATAATATTGGTATTGAAATTTTTTCCATGATATAGTTGTTGAAATTCCATATACGGTTCATGATTCCAAAAATCATATAGAAAATATAAGTTAGATACAAGATTCTGTGACAATAATATTGTAATTATTATAATTTTTTTCTTCATGGACCCAAGTCATGATCCCAAATTAAAAATTAGACATTGATCTAGAAATGAACGCCTCAAATTTAGGGCCATGTTTCCACTAACGGTCCATTAATATGACATCAGATTAAGAAGATATAGTGAAAACAATGTTTAACAAACAAAATAATAGTATTATTAATACTATTATTATTATAATATATTTAGATAGAAGTGAGTGTACTCACTGAAACATAGTCCAAGATGAAGAAACCACCCAAGGTGCACCCCAGACCCTCTTCAAGAACCTCCTTGGATTTATTTATTTGTTTTTTTTCAATCATCATCATGATCACCATGATCACCATCATCATCATCATTACTAAAAGATGAAAAATTATCACCTTCATCACTCCAGGTCACGCATTGGGTGGAACCACACCTTCTTATTCAAATAAAATTTATAAATTAATATCCATTTTAAATACTTTATTCAAATAAATTCAATTTAAAAAAACTAGAGTTTCCATTATTAAAATATATTCACATAATTCTGTAAAAAAAACATTTTTTTGAATATTATTTTCATTATTAAAAGTTGTAATAACACCTCCATGTTGACCACATAAAACCACCTATTAGGAGTTCCATTCCGACCCCCATTATGTCCATAATGATCCTCCTAACCTGTAAGACCCCATGCACAAACTTTTCATGGAAAGTATCTCATCGCACCACATGTGATATACTCATGCCAGCTGAGAAAATGGTGATCCCTGATCTGATCTAGAACCACCTCTAATTAATAACCATCCACATCACACCTCAATCCTGAAACCAAGGCCATGGTACAGATATGATCTATTCATAAAACATCACCACAGTTTTTCATCAATCCATCCACAAAACATTTTTTCTATATCGTTCATGATACCACAAAAAAGCAGGGGTTCAACCACACTCAAAACCACCAAAAAAGTTAGAACTGTGGCCTAGCTGTATAAATATAAATAATAATACGAATGAAGTGGGGAAAACAAAAGAAAAATGTGATTCCTCATTCAATAATAATTTGTGGATAAAAATTATATAAACGAGTTCATAATAAGTGCAATTGTGGAATAATTATATATCATCAATATAATCAATACATTGTGTGGCTCATGCAAGGAAAAATTATCACAGATCAAAAGCAAATAAAATCCATGATCAATACTTTAATTTAAACGGAGAAAATAAAATAAAATGATGAGGCCAAACACAATTATGGATTAATCATTGGTGAAAAACACATCCATAAGAGATAAAGGTGATGATCCTAATGTGTATGTGATTTGTCTTATTATTATCCTAAATCCAATCATCTTTCGTTCTTCGATCCCAAACTACTAATAATGATTGGGTGGAAGATCCTCTCAAAAATACGAGGGGTATATGGCTATGATTGAATATTATACATATCATCTTATTCATATAGGAAAAACAGTTATGTTCAATTAATTTAAAATAAATAAATAGATTATTTATTTTAATCAAATGCCCCTCCCAATAGTTTCGTCTACCAGATGTCCTACACTGACCAACTTTAGCTCATTCCTAGGGTAAACCCTGCACTCCAGATTCAATTGTGGTATCATTGTTATGATATATGACTCTATATGAGTGTTATTCATCTTTTTTTAGTAAAACTACATGTGTGTGATATGAAATACATTTAATATTTTTATAAAATTAATTCTGATATCACTATACCAAAAATCACACAATGTCTCATCACCTAAAATTTTAAATATTCATTGGAATAATCCAAAGGATTATATGAAAAAACTAGATTCTCCATGTTATTCCATTATTTACTACTTTTCATCCTAGAAAAGTAGAAACTAAGTAAAATAGTGGGGATATTAAACCTAAAACTGGGTCCCAAATCCCACGATCTCCCCTGATGGTTACTTGTGCTTCCAAAAAACACACAACCAAGGATAAAAATTCCCATTAATAGTATTACTATGACATTTCTCAACCCAAAAAGCTATTTGAACAATGAAAATCCACTCTCACTGCCCAAAAGACCCAATTTTGTATTTGCACAAAAATTCATGAACATACATTATCAGCTGGCATGTAGATAACACCAAGAACCCAGTCTAACTATAATTAAGTCAACTGATCTATCACATTGATCAACAACAATGGATGAAAACCCTTGATGTGAGAATCTACTATCATAGCAATTGCTGGGGTAGACCTCAAACTCATGCTGCCTCAACCTTTGAAAGTTCCAATGTCACTCCCATGTATCATAATTCATATCTCGAGAAATGGATATTCCAATCTAAAATAGAATCCGTGAGATTTTTCATGCTTCTAGCACTCCTTGAGCTTGTCTAACACCATATTCTTGTGCTTCGTGTGCTCCAACATTGAAGCCATGGACCTGGAGAACTAATGTAGAAGACAACCATGAAATGATCCAAGAATGTTTAAGGACTAGACTCATAATTATTTATTATTCTTCTGGGGTGTTTAACTTGTGAAACATTATCACCATGAACTCAAATTAACTAATAGATCATGGAATACACACTCAACATATCCACCACCCAAACCTAGAGATGTTAAAAACCTATCCTGATGTAAAACTCTATGAACAACTTCACCACCATCCAATGGAAAAAATTACATCATTTTTCATGGGTGGATACACCTTCCATACAGTCACATGTCTCGGGTGATTCCAAAAAACACTTTAACTCAAGAAATCATCTACCACTTTGAAAAAAGGGTGTACAAGAAAAAACATAGGGTATTACGAATCCCCTACTCTATAGAATCCTCCAATTTAAATATATCTCTCATAGGTACACAGGGTGGTCTGATATGCTAGCACGGATATAGGGTCATCCATAGTGTAAGTGTTTGTTGGAAAAACTATTGATTGTGAGGCAAACCCAACAAGACCTTAGGATGGATTCCCTCAAACTCATCTAAAATTACTAGAAAATAAAATCTCATTACATTAGCTATAATAAGGGTATTAATATCCAACTGATAAAGAATCAATTACAACCTCCTATGAATGATCTCAATATACCCTATCTGGGATCACTTTTTATCAATGGTGGAAAAATCTATCCCAACAAGACAAAAACACATCTAAAACCACTAGTGTAAATCATTTGAGCATGTATGATAAATTAAAATTCTATACTGTGGAAAAAATCAGAGGATCCCACTTTCACTGAAGAAATATTTCATAAGACGGTCTCTCTATCATTGCAAAGCCAGGTCACACCATAATAAGAAACAAGTGATTATTGAGCCTCTCTACTGGATCCTCCAACCCAAGGGTTTCTTGAAAAGGGATCCACTAGTATCTCTAGGTATCAAACATGGGATAAATCTAGGTATATGTTCTTTATGACTCTATTCCATTACTATAGAAGGTGTAGTGGAGACACATGCCATACTCTGAATCACACTCGAATCCAATGGGCCACATGCTCCTACTGCCCTGAAGCTATCCATTCCATTTACCACCTATCCACCTCAACCAAGGAACACTTAAAAACCATAGCACATCAGAAGGACATAAATCACTCAAGTCAAATTAAATGATCCACCACACCACTATAATATCCTCTTTGGGATGAAACTAACTCACCCACATAATTTTAGATCGTGTCACAAGAATGAATCTCAATGGGATAAGTGTCCAACTTCCTTGAATGTCTAAATTCATGGTGAAAATTAACAACATGAAGCTCTATTGGTGATCCATGTCACCCTAAAGTTGTCTCTACACCAGGACCACCCTCAAGAGGTATTTTATCAAATTAGGACATTCAAACCATAATTTCAAGAAAATACTCTACCACCTAAGAATGGGGGTTTTTGATCACCACAATTCCTGAGTTATCTCTATATCTGAAACCTATGATGCTCACTCAATAATGGTGCTTCATATGATGGTACCTAAAGATCCAAAAGCTGCTCCATGTAGAAGACTGGTCACCAACACGACCATCTAATTATAATAGGTCCACACAAGCCTAAAAACCCATACCACTACCTCAAGTCAAACCTATACTAGAAAAGAGTTTTTCTCGTCATATAACAATACCAGTCTCCATACCTATAACTCATGAAACATGATAATCTTACATATATCATCATTCTATACAAATGGAGCTACAAGCATCCCAATACATAGACAATCATCTTCCAGATACACATAGGATCCATGCGCTCCTCAATAGGGGTAGCACTGCTCAGTGCCTAAATAGAGAAATTACCTCATTGGTAGGTCCCTAAAATCTAGCCTCATCACTCAAACATTCATGGTAACAATACTTTATAAAAATTCTCGAAGGTTGTCATCATAGAGTAATCAAGAAATTTATCAATACATGCCATGGACAAAGAGCATATCTTAGGAGTTGAGTCAAGAAGAACAATCATATGACTCAATCCTATATGATTCATGTATCATTGATCCCTGAAACCAATTTATTGGTATGTCAATTCAAGAGGTAGTTTTTCAAAGTCCTATAATATGGATATGTCAGCTGTCGCACCAGCATAGGTTTACCTATCTTGAATGCCACACACGAGTAACTTTAAAATCATATCCCTATGTTCCAAACCATACCTCATAAGGGTAAATATATCAAAACAACATACCTAGGTAAAACCACATCTGGTACCAAGTAGTTACAATCGAACCCACTAGGGCTCACTTAGACGGTGGAAGGTCTAGTCATAACTACCCCAAGCCCGAATCCATTGGTTTGGGGATGGTGATAAGCTGTGAAAGACAAAATAAAAATGGGAGGTCTTTGCCTAATTTACCTATATGGAAACCCCCAACCATCTTAATGTAGAAGTTAAAATGTGTAATAATAAATGATAGTAACATCTAGAGTGAAATCAATGCAATTAATAACCTAGAGGGAGTAAAAAAGTGTATGACAAAGTAAAATGAAATGTAACGGAACAAATATTCCTAACCAAAAAAGATATTCCAACTAAAAACCAATTGGAAGAAAAATGTTAGGAGATCCTGACTCTAGATATCCTAGACCTAACCACCACATGAGGTCAAATGCACCCATGTATCCCAATTCTCTATTGATGTCATCACCAACATGTACATTTTCTATAAAAGTAACAACATGTGTGGGAAAATCCCATACAAGGGTGAGTATATACATACCCTATAAGACACCCCAAAAATAGTGATTGATAAATATAAGACATAATAGCGGTAGTCATCTAACCAAAACAAAGGTGTGTGAATCAGTATATGAGACAAAAAATAAAAACCCCCCAGATATTCTCAATAAGAAAAATGAGTCTACCAACATTTCTAATAAGTATTTCAATGATGTCCAATATCTCACATTTTAGTTCAAAGATATATCCATGTTTAGCCACACCTCACCTACATGGAACATATTTGTGGGTATATAATCTCTAAATTGAGGACCCATGCCCTAGTACAACTGGAGGGTTCCACTCAAATGGTATAAGAACCATTCCCAGAAACCAATGGAGGGTGAAACTCTGATGGTAGATGTAGGAATTCAACCATAAACATTACATAATCATTAATTAAGTTCATAATTCACAATGATGATGTTTTCAGGTTTATAGTTTTAGATAATTTGTCCATAACAATTATATTACATCTCAAAAATTACAAACTATACACTACTACTTAGTTTCCATTTTTTATAACATAAAAACTCTTAAAAAAAGAAACATGTCTAGTTACATAATTTAGACAACATGAATCTTCCATGATCCCATCCTTAAACCTATTCATCTTTATGTCTTGTGAAAAACATTTCAAAAACTTGGGATGAGCATAAAAAGCTCAGTAAGGGATACATAAAGAAGGAAAATAGTTAGTTTTTCCAAACAACAAGTAAACCATGAATAATTTATCATAAGTAATACTTTTCACCATTATGGAGTATTAAATACACTTCACTGAATAAAAGATCATTTCTTACACTTTTTTAACCAAAATATTACCATAAAACCCATAAAAAACACATAACATATAAGGGTAACTTGGGATGTAAACATACTTAAATGGAATAATCATAAGGTTGACTTCCACACATTTCACTAAATGGAATAGCTATACGGATGAATTCCATACAAAATTCATTGGATGTTATATCGTAACCACCCATCTTGGTTTATCACGATACCACCCATCATTTGGTTTATCACACAACCACCCATCAAATGTCTAAGTACCATTATAAAATCATAACACAAAATATTGCAAATATAAACATTTCACTAATAAAATTTCATTTTCCATCACAAGAAATCATTTCAAGATATTGAAATAATAAATCCATTTCAAAAACCATTTTCAATACAAAAACACCAAAACATAGAATAAGGGATTTCTTTTGCTTTAAAAAACATTAAGGCTTGTAGAGGAATCCAAATAACGATTACAGCGGTGGAGAGGTCATTTTTACCGAAAACATTAAAAACATTCCTTTTGAAATTTAGAAAAAAAATTCCTTGAAAAAATATTTCCTTTGAATGAAATTAAAATTCAAAGGGATTTATTTTATACCGTATAAAAGAAGAAGGTGTATATTATCAATACATGCCTCAATGAAAGAAGATTGAGACGAAGTCCCTTACCTCGTGTCCTACTTGACCAGTTCATTATTTAGTTTGCTGAATAATAAAAATAAGTTAATTTATACATTATTAAGAACCATTTTAAAGTTTATTATTCTTTTTATATCACTTATTTCCATGTTATAAACATTATTTAATAATTTAAGTTAATAACAGTCGTTTTGTCGATATTTGGTACTTGAGTCAAAAATGAACTTCTTATAATTACAAGTTGTTCATGTGGTAAAAAGTACATTATCTGTAGAATGATAATCATGATTTAGATATCATATGTATCATATATATCTAGTATATATATTTATTTATAATAGTACATAACATTTGGAGTTATGAAATGGAATGCATCGTTCATGGCGACGTTAAGCCGTACGTACACATGAACGCTACTTTTATTTCTATTTCTTATTTAATGGAATGAAAACTTAATGATATATAGATATATTATAATTACAATATAATATTATATATATAATTTCATTAACTCCGTCATTTTTATGTTCCACTTATGGAATGAACAAGTCATGTCACTTTGAGGGGGCAGTAGTCCGCACTTCCTCAAATGAAATTATCGTATTTACCTTTTATAAAAACCATAAAGGTATGATATAAATGAAAAATAAAGAATCACAGAGAAAAAATAAACATAATATATATCATATAAAAATAATTTTCCATTAGAATGGCCGCCATGAGAGGTGGTTGGTGATATTTAAATAATCATCGTTTTCTTAGGTAGTAGTTTGCGTCCAGAGAAACATTATGTTCTATACCGATTAAGTGGAGGTGTGTGTGAGTGTAGTTAAAATAATTGTCATAAAAACAACCAAGTATATTGAGGATATGGATATTTATATAATATAGAGTAATAAAGGGAGTCTATGGGGTTGTATAAGTAAAATAAAAGAAAAGAACTTAAGAAAAGATGTTACCGTTAAATCAGGTAACTCCGTTTGGTTTGAACCAAAGTGCTTCCTTGAAGTTCTTTCTGCCTAGGGTAAGGATTATAGGAGGAATATATGGATGTAGGGAGATTAATTGGGTAGATTTTTGAAGATACAAGGGGCTTTATAGGTGTGAGTAATGGGTTAGAGTTGATGTATTTTTATTAGGGAGAGGAGGGGCTATTTAAGAAAGTTTGAAAATAGTATTTCATTATAAACTAATTTTCAGTTTCAAAAGGTCAATAACTCTTTAAATTAGAATATGAGATGAATATGTTTCTAAATAAAACCATACAATAAGAATTGTACAAGTTTTGGATAGTTTATTTTATTTTATAATCTCATTTATTAAAAACGTTCATTAATAAGGTAATCACTGCATAATCATTGTGTAATAAATAATTTTATTTATTTTATGTCTAAAAATTATAAATATAATACCATTATTTAGGAAAGATTTTTTTCTTTCTAATTAATATTTATATTCAAAGAGATTACTTATATAACCGAATGTAAAAATTTATTTACTAAAAGACATATGTTTATGTCATCTTTGTCTTTGCTTTAAATTTATGAATATTAAGTGTCATTATCACTCCCAAGTGGCTTCATGTGGTCCCAAAATAGACCTAAGGATGGACATGGTCGGACATGTATCAAAAAATAGGTATAGAACACATTTTTTGGTAATTTAATATTATTATAATAATATTTTTTACCCTTATTTAATGTATTTACCCTTTAACCATGATAAATAAAATATTTACTAAAGTAAATATTCACAATGTCTAAAAATAAAAGTTAACTATTTAAAAATTTTGAAACTCTAAATTCCAAATATGGAATCCATTTTTCCAAATTCAAAAAATAGAAGTGGTGTAAATTAATTTAAAATTAATTCCCATTGTCAAAACCAAAAAGTGTGTTTTTAAGAAATAATAACTATCAAAATATTGACACTTGTTTATGTCCAATTTCTTACTGAAATTACTTACATTGACTATAATTGTATTAAATGGTAAAAATATAATCTAATTACAGTTTAAAACCAATTAAAAGGATAATCTAACCATATAAATAAATTATATTAAAAGGCAGTTCTAAATTAAAATACAGTATTTTTTACTATTTATTAAAAAATGAACTTTATTAGAAAAATACCAAAATTTCATTATAGTAAATTTTAATGTACTCATTCTAAAGAAGAATTTAGTTTTTTTATATAGAGCATATAAAAGTGAAAAAAACTATATTTAAAACGGGTTCTCCATCAAAAGGGGGTAAATCAATATTTTAAATAATATTAGAGTGTTTATGCTTCAAATTGGATTCTTTCACATTTTAATATTCTAACATTTACTGGATAAATGTAAAAACATTAAACAAACATGTATAATAATATTTTTGTTATTTTTTTTCATTTCTGCCATTACAACGGCTAAGAATCAACTACCATTTAAAATAATAATATTATATTATTATTTTTCTATATTACTCAACATTGTCTGCAATGTAAGATTTCAAAGAAACACGTTTTTGCGTATTGGGTACGCCATCAAACATAGCATCCCATTTAAATTAAAATTTATATTTATGTCATAAATATTAATAAATATGAAAATATAAAACTCTTTATTTTCCTAGGATGTTACATCATTCCCCCTTTTGGAAATTGCATCCTCACAATTTTAAAATTGTGCTTAGAAACTTCAGTGAAAGTCCCACATCCGAAAAAGAGTCAATAAAAATATCAATTTAAAATAAAGAAATATAATTAAAAAGGATACCCGAGATAACCCATACAAGGATTCTATGATAACATGGATATGTAGGAGAAACTAAGTGCTATGTTTAGAAGGATAGTGATAGAAAACATGATCAAGAAAAAGTTAACCACTTGAAAACAATAATATTTTGATAGGATAAACGGTCTTTGGTTTCCCAATAAGAAAAGTAAACATACAACGTTTTTGTTATAAGTCTCATTTATTAATGCTATAGAATTTATTTATGAGATTTACTAAGAACATAATTAAGTATACTTACTTTTCAAGTAGAGTTTCGTCCTTTAATATGTTTCTACCAAAAACTAAAATTTTCTTCAAACAATGAGTATTCAAGATTACTTGGTCACACCTAAAGTGCTAGAATCAACTTCTAGAAAATCAAAAAATCCACAAAAGAAGAACTATATATTTCCCTTGTCTTTAGAAATTAACCAAAACCAAAATGGTTAGTACAAGATCAGATAATCCCCAAAAAGGAAATACTTTATAAAAAGAAATACTACTCCTAATCCCCAAAATTTGACAAAAAATAACCAAAGTTAAACAAAGACCATTAAATAAACAACATTCCTTATAATTATTCAAAATAATCCAAGCTAATATTGAAACCCAAAATTTAGAAGGATTTGATCACATAGTCCTCCAAAAAATCTTAATATTTATCTCCAAAAAACATCAGTTACTCTTAAAGTCTCATACTGAAAGGTAATTAACCTAGTCAGGTATTCTCAAATATAGGTTAATCATTTCCATAAATAACCTAAATAGCCATATGTACATAATAACACCTAGTGTCTTCCAAAATAATATTTCAACCATTAGTGTTTCCCCAAAAGAGAGAACATCTTCCAAAATAACCTTTATCACCTAATCACCAAACCATTTTCCAGTACAAATAATATCCATTTGATAAAACATAAGTTTCCAAAATAAACTTATTCTTGATCCATAAAATTATTTCACTAAAAAGAATAATTCCAACTAACCAGGGACTCCATGTAGTCCAGTGGTAGGCGATAAATCCCAATCACACTTTGGTTGTGGGTTCGATTCCTGTAGATTTTTCTAACACAACGGGTTGTCACACGGTCTTCGTGTTTTACTTTTTCAAAAACAATATAATTTTATAACATTTCCAAAAATGATATAAATTCTTAAAAAATAACCATAACATATTTTAACCACAAATGTTATCTCATACCTTGCATTTTCATCCCAAAAAGTAATAACATCTAATTTCCTCAAATGCATGGATCATATATACCCAAATGGTTCATTATAACTATATCCACAAAAGATAAGATACTTTTTCCTTGAATAACATTTTCATATATCAAACTTCATTTTTACACATACTAGAAATAGTCTTCTAAAGTAGTTCTATTATCAATATATTTAAGCATATCATCATCCATAGATCCATCACAACTCTTCAATTCCTAAAATGTATACATCTTAATCATCAAACATTTTCATGATCGTTTATCCATGTTCTTACATATTATTATTTTATACATCTTCCATATAAAATATTCATGTATATTTTCCTAGTACTTCAGTATTTTCAAAACATGAGCTATGAAATAATCCATACCTTTCATTGGTCACTATCAATTTCCTCTTCTTAAATTGGAATGGAATTAGGTTTTGGTAAATATATATTTGTATCATTATACTAATCACATTCCTGAAACTTCTTCATAGGAAATCTATTAGTGTAATAACCATGAACACCACATTTAAAACATTCAACTTATCCTACATAGGGAACTTATTTCCCTTTCCTAGAGTAAACTTGACACTTCCTTTTTCAATGGGATATTTTTGCATTATGACTTTCATTACCACATCTAAAACATCTTCTCGTCCCTTTGAAACATTTTCTTATGTGTTTCTTTACACATCATTAACACATAAGTTTTTTAATATACTTACCTTTATGATTATTACCTGCACATCCGTAGGGATTTGTTTCTCACATATACGATGCCTTATAAAAACCACCAAGGTTCAGGTGGTCAATCATGGCTCCAAATAGTTGGTTAAAAATAACCAAAAGTGTTCTCATTGTATCTCCCATTTCTTTCATTTTCTTATTCCGAAAACGGTCATAGTTTTTATCATATCCATTGTTACTTTGCTTCCTGCTAGATCAAGCCATTTACTAAAACCAAAAATGTTAGTGTGATTATATCAGTAAAATCATCATATTATATCTTATAAGGAGGGTAAATACTAAGATAGTATTATTCATGTTATTTTAAACTCATTCAATTTATCTAAAATAACTATGACTCTTTCTAATATTCAAACCATTGTGGTTATGTCACCTATGCTTAAATAACACCCCAACCTCTAAAGTTATCTAATCCTCTCTTTGATTCCAACTGTAAGGCCCCAAACCTAAACATTACATAATCTTGAATTAAGTTAATAATTTACATTTAGGATCTTTTCAGGTTTACTGTTTTAGAGAATTATGACTAACTATTACATTACATCTCAAAAATTACAAAGTAGACACTTCTACTCAATTTTAATTTTTTCATAAAATAAAAAATCTTAAAAAATAAAACATGTATATTTCCATGTTTTAGAAAACATGAATTTTCCTTGATCCCATAATTGACCCTATTCATCTTTATTTACTGTGAAAAATATTTCAAAAACTTGGGATGATCATAAAAAGCTCAGTATGGGATAAAAAAAGAGAGCCAAACTGTTAGTTTTCCAAGAAACAAGTAAACCATGAATACTTTTTCATAAGTAATAATTTTCACCTTTATGGAGTATTAAATATTCCTCACTGAATAAAAGATCCTTGATTACCCTTTTGTAACCAAAATATTATCATAAAACCCATAAAAACACATAATATATAAAGGTAACTTGGGACATAAACATACTTAAATGGAATAACCATACTATCAACTTCCATACATATCACTAAATGGAATATCCATACAGCCGATTTCAATACCCAATGCATTGGAGGTTATAATGTAACCACACGTCTTGGTTTATCATGGCACCAACCTTCATTGGGTTTATTACGCAGCCACCCATCAAATGTCCAAGTACCATTATAAAATCATAACACATAAAAAACTGAAAATATAACCATTTCACTAATAATATTTCATTTGAAATCAAAAGAAAAAATTTGAAGATAATGAAACTATAAATCCATTCAAAAACCATTTTCAATACCAAAACACTGAAAAAAAGAATAATGGATTTATTTTCCTTTTAAAAACATGAAGGCTTTTATAGGAATCCAAACAATGATTATGGTGGCGGAGAGGTCATTGTCACCAAAAACATTAAAAACATTCCTTTTATTGTTTAGTAAAACTATTCATTGAAATAATATTCCCTTTGAATGAAATTAAAATTAAAATGGTTTAATTATATACTGTATAAAATAAAGAGGTGTATATTATCAAAACATGCCTCAATGAAAGGAGATTGAGATGAAGTCCCTTACCTCGTGTCTGAAATGACCCGTTCATTCTTTAATTTCCATAATAATAAACTTAAGTTAATTTATACTTTCTTAAGAACCTTTTTCATGTTTATTATTCTTTTTATATCACTTATTTCCATGTTATAAACATTATATAATCATTTAAGTTAATAACATTCGTTTTGTCGATATTTGATACTTGAGAAAAAAATGAACATCTTAAAATTGAAAGTTTGTAATGGGGTAAAAATTATATTATATATAGAATTATATTGATGATTTAGAAATAATATATATCATATATTTCTATTATATATATGTATTCATAATTGTACATAACATTTGGAGGTAAGAAATGAAATTCACCATTCCTGGAGACAGTAAGATGTACGTACGCATGAATGTTACTTTAATTTATATTTCATATATAATGGAATGAAAAAATAATTATACAAAGGTATATTATAATTCCAGTATAATTTCATATATATAATTTCAGTAAATCCATCATTTAAACGTTCTACATATTGCATGAACGAGTCATATCAGTTTGAGGGGGCAGTAGTCCACACATCCTTAAATGAAATTATCATATTTACCTATTATGGAAACCATAAAGGAATGATATAAATGAAAAATAAAGAAGCATATAGAGAACATAAACATAATATATATCATATATAAATATAGTTTCATTATAATGGCCACCATGAGAGGCGGTTGGAGATATTTGAACAATCATTGTTTCGTGGGGCAATAGTTCACCGTCCATAGAATCATTATGTTCTATACTGATTAGATGGAGGTTTGTGTAAGTTTAGTTGAAATAATTCTCCTAAAAACAACCTAGTATATTGAGGATACTGTTTTTTTATAAAAGAAACGAATAAATAGTGTTTATGGGGTTGGAGAAGTAAAATAATAGAAAATTACTTAAGAGAAGACGTTACCTTTAAATCAAGTAACTTCCTTTGTTTTGAACCAAAATGCTCCCTTGAAGTGCCTTATGCCTAATGTAAGGCTTATAGAAGTAAGAGATGGACGTAGGGAGCTTAATTGACCAGAGTTTGGAAGATTCAAGGTGCTTTATTGGTGTGCGTAATGGGTTAGAGATGATGACTTTTTATAAGGGAGAGGAGGAGCTCTTTAGGAATGACTGAAAATATTATTGTATTATAAACAAATTTTCAGTTTCAAAAGGTCAAAAACTAATTAAATTCGAATATAATATGACTAGTGTTTGAAAAAAAGTCATCCAATGAGAATTGGAAAAGTTTTTGATAGTTTATTTAACTTTATAATATCATTTATTTAAATCATACTTTAATAAGGTAATCACCACATCATCATTGTGTCATAAATAATTTTATTTATTTGATGTATAAAAATTATAAATAAAATACCATGATGTAGTAAATTGTTTTAGATTTATAATTAATTTTTATAGTCAATGATATAACTTATATAACCCCATGTAAAAATTGATTTACTAAAATATATATGTTTATGTCATCATTGTCTTAACTTTAAATTAATTAATATAAAGTGTCATTATCACTCCCATGTGGCTCCATGGGGGCCCCAAATCAACCCAAGGGTGACCATGGTATGAAATTTATCAACCAATAGAAATATTACACATGGTAGGGTAATTTAATATTATTATAATAATATTTGTTTACCCTTATTTTCTAGATTTACCCTTTTACCATGGAAGAAAAAATATTTACTGAAGTAAATATTCACAATGTCTAAAAATAAAAGTTATGTATTTACAAACTTTTAACCTCCTTATTCCAAATATGGAATCAATTTTTAATAATTCAAAACAAAAAAGTGGAAAAAAAATAATTTTAAATTAATTCCCGTTGTCAAAACCAAAAAGCGCGTTTTTACGAAGTAATAACTATCAAAAGATTGACACTTGTTTATGTCCAATTTATAATTGAAATTAATTACAATGACCATCATTGGATTACATGGTAAAAATATAATATAATTAAACTTTAAAAACGATTTAAAGGTTAATGTAACCATATAGATAAATTATATTAAAATGATGTTTTGAATTAAAATACAGTATTTTTCTCTATTCATTAAAAATGAACTTTATCAGAAAAATACCATAATTTCATCCAAAGTAATTTTTGATATCTCGATTCTAAAGAAGAACTTTATTTTTTCAAATAGTACATATAAAAGTAAAAAAACTATATTTAAAAAGGGTTCACTATAAAATGGTGGTGAATTGACCTTTTAATGTATATTAGACTGTTTATGCTTAAAATTGGATTCATTCAAATTTTAAGTTTATAACATTTATTGGATAAATGTAAAAACATTTAACAAATATGTATAATAATATTGTAGTAATTTCTATTAATTCCCTTTTCTAGGAGTTAACTACCATTTAAAATAATAATAATATATAATTATTTTTCAGTATAACTCCACATTGTGTGCGACGTAAGATTTCAAAGACACACGTTGTTGCGTATCGGGTACGCCATAAAATATAGAATCACCTTTAAAGTAGAATTAATATTTAATTCAAAAATACTAATAAATATGATAATGCCTTACAATTTATTTACCTGGGATGTAACAGCAGAGGACCCATTCCCTAAAACTAAAGAATTGATTCACTCCCATGGTTGATAGAGGACCCATTCCCAGATATAAAAAGAGGGTGACAATATATGGATAGGAAGACGACCCATGCCATGTCATAGAAAAAGGGTTCCTATATTATGGTATAAGACCCATGCCTTAAATATATATGAGGGGGACAATCAATAGGCAGAGGACCAATTCCATGCCCTAGCTAGATGGTTCCACCCAGAAGGTCGATAGAGGACATATACCCTATCCCAACATTAGGGTGAGACTCTAATTGTAGATGACATGTACCCTGACTATGTAGGAGGGTTCCACTCAGTAGAAAGGGGACCCATGCTCTACCCTAGTAGGAGAGTGACACTCTAATGGTTGATAGAGGACCCATTCCCTATTCTAGATGGCTGATTCGCCCTTATATATAGATAGAGGACCCATTCTATGTCTGTGTATGAAGGTGTCACTCTGACTATAGATAGTGGACTCAAGCCATGCCCCAGTAGGAGGGTGCCACTCTAATCTATTTGATGATCCAACCCAATCAATTTCATCATCAATCATAACCAAAAGAAGCGTTACACATAGAAAATCTAACATAATATCTGAAAATACACTATGAATTCCACCGTCATGTTCTACATTGAAAAAACTCAAGATAGGGTAATTGTGTGCCAAAATATGAGTCAAGACAAATTCTATCCAAGATGAAGAGGATTCTGAAGAAGTGCACAGTATGTAAGGGGTCCTCACAGGGTGTGGGGCCACATATTTTCCTAGCTATTTCCTTGCCAACACATGACATGTTGGCCATGTAAACTACAAGACATGTCTCATCCAAAAGCCTAACAGATAAATGAGGATCATTTTTTGTCCGGTGGATAAACTATAAAACCTCTATAATGTAATCTCAATTATCCATTGATATCAAAATAGATCAAATAATTTTTATGCATGAAAAAAATATGATTGAGATAGGCCATTCACTTTTCTAAATCAGACACCTAGTGAAAACAATTATTTCACTACATCATGCTTAAACAAAATTTCATTGACCCAAGCCACAAGTCAGAATTAAATACATGATATTATTATTGTAATGTTAGAATCAATATTAGGGTCTCAATTTCATTGACGGTTCGTCATTTTGACATCGTATGGAAAAGATACATCAGATACTATATGACATAATAATAATAATAATAATAATAATAGAAACAGTAATAATAATAATAATAATATTATTATTGTGAGTTTCATGAACCCATGAAATTAGCCTAAATAAAAATAATAATAATAGTACTATAATAATAATAATAATCATGATATCCAATATTGGTCTTGAAATGACCACCACATAGGCAGGGTCATGCTGATGTTGCCAGTTATTCAATCCGACAATGGATTAATAAGATACATAAGAAAAAGGTTTTAAAAACTGAAATAATAATAATATTATTAATATAATTATTATAATTTATATATATACAAGGGGTTCTACCCGCTGGAACCTATTACACACTATAGAACTGACCCTCGACATGCAACATCCCCTATTTAGGAACCTCCTCAGATTTGATTATTTTTTTCAATTATTTTTATTATTTTTAAAAGAAACCAAATCAACCCCTTCTGCACTCTAGGTCGAGAACAAGGTTGATCCCTCCTTCTTTATCACTTAAAAATTATAAATTAATATCATTTTAAAATTAATATTCTAACCTAGTTCCTTTTTAAAATGAAATTTCCATTATTAAATTAAATCCCATTAATTTTTTTACGACACATATTTTTTTTAAATATCAATATTGTTAGTAAAAATAATTAAAACACACACCACATTTACCATATTTGACCACATCATAAGAGATCAGAGTCCAGCCACTATCACATCCATGTCAAGTAGCCTCCACCATGAGACCCTACCGATAACCTCCGATTGGAATTGATCCCATCACACCACATGTGATCACCACACATAAACTGGGAAAACAGGGATCCCCAATCTAATCTTGAACCACCTATGATCAACTTTCATCCTTTTCATGCCTCGATCACATCATCTACCATTAAAACACACCCATGGAAATTATCCAATACATTCAAAAAACATCATCCCACTAATTCATCAATCCATATAAAAATAGTTGGTCCATGATTCGTTCATTATATCAAAATAAATTCATGGGTAAAACCATGCTCGAACCCACCCTGAGATAGTCAAACCTCGGTCTGACTGGAAAACGGTGAACAATGCGACCATCAAAGAGGTAAAAATCAAAATAAAAATGTAAAAAATCATTGGAAAAGAATTATGTTCCAATAATTATATAAATGGGGTGGTAAAAAGTGCACCAAGGGAATAATTATACCAGATCAATATAATCAATAAATTAAGAGGATCATGCAAAAACAATTATCATATATCAAAATAAGATAAAATCCATTATCAATAATTTAATAAAAAGGGAGAAATGCACAATTTATGAGCCCAATAATGATTAGGGATCAAAAATTGGTGAATAACATATATGATAGAGATGAAGGAGATGATCCCAAGACGTTAGTCATTCATCTCATGATCATCCTCGATCCTATCATCTATCATTCTCCATTTCTGAACTGCCAATGATGAAAGGTTAGAAGATCCTCTAAATGATCCCATGATTATGAGGATAATCCTGAATATTTGTTATAATATCTTATTTATAGAAGAAAATGGTTTAGGTAATTTAATTTAAAATAAATAATTAAAATATTTTTTAATTAAACACACCTAACAATAGCTGCCACTACTAGACATCCCATGTTGACCATATTTAGGTCACACCTTGGGTAAACCCCATACCCTATATTCAAATATGGGGTTATATTTCAAATCATAGACTAACTTTTGGAGTTATTTAATTTTTTCATGAAAAATTCATGCATGTGATATAATATATATTTAAAATCATTATAAAACGTTTCCCGACCTTACTAGTCCCAAGAATCACCCACCATCTCTGCACTGAGCTCCAAAAAAAATTTATAGGATTATTCCAAATTATTAAATGAAAAGAATATATTGTCTACATATATAATCAACTTATATAATTTAATCACCAATTTATTAATAATTCCATTTTAAAATAACTATTTCTAGGTGGTAAATGTTTCATTTTCCATGGGAATTTTGATTCGATAGTTCAGGTCATTGTACTTTGATCATAGTTCCAAAATTTATATAATATTATTCATGATATTAATATTAGATATATCCAATATATATATATATATCCATAGTCATCCAAACATAATAGATATTCACAAATCAATTACCCCATTCATGGAGATGGTAGATCTTACATAAATATGAACACTGTTTCCAATTTTCGTCCGACGTAATCAAAGAATGGTAAATAATAATTAAACATTATAGAATCATTACTATATAATATAAATAATATATATTTGAAAAATATATAATTTCTAAAATCTATGTAATTAAAAAATGGAAAAGGAATCACATAACATCTTGGAGGTCATTGTCTACAAGTACAAATGACCAATGTTATCGTTTTCCAACTAGTTGGAAAGTAAGATGGTAGATATGATATTTTAATTAAAAAGAGTAATTATATCATTAATATAGTATAAAAACATTATAAAAATCATCATAAATATCAATTAAATATGATTATGGGAAATTTTATTGTATCACTATGTGGATGAGGTAGTACATACATACGCACGAGCGATAATTTCCCTTTCCGTTTGATTGAATAAAGGGTGGATATTAGGGTTTTATATCATTATAAAAATTAATAATATTTATGATATTTAACTTATTATTTAATGATGAATACCATGGATTTATTTCAGATAGAATAATAATTAATTTGAAAGAGGATTGGTAGGATAATTATATATTCTTTGGTAGTCTACCTTTAGATCCTTTTCTAAGGTCCCTTGGAATGATCTTTTCTGAATACTAGCACCTATAATTCATTTATATGGATGTTTATAAGAGAATTAGGAAAGTTATGGTTAATATAGATAGAATAAAGGGTTCAAAAAAGAATAGAGAATAGGTTCCCTCTTAAGAGTGAGTGGTGGGTCCCTCTTTGATTGAATTAATGTGTTAATATAAATTAATGTTCAAGTTAAATTGGTCTCAAATTATTATATTTTTGATGATAAGGTTAGTATGAGTTTAAATAATTTCATAGAATAATTTTCTTTATATATTTAGGAGATTTTTTTCACTCTTATATATTTATTTTAACCCCCCTTACCCCTTTTGAGAATTACTATAATATCAATGTCTTTTACTCTTTAAGGGTCAGAAATATTATGAAAAAATAAAAGTGGCCATAAATGGAAAATGGTTGATATTTTACACCATATAAAATTAACTTGGCTAAAAATAATATTATTATGAAATTTAAATCCTCTAATAAAATATTATTTTTTTTAAAATATCATTAATTTCATTTTTGGTACTATTTATCTAATTTTAATTTGGAAACAAAATGAGTACAAATGAATTCTAATATAAAAAATTAAAAAATATCTAATATATTTTATTTATCATTAAAATTTATGGGACAATATAACTCACCCACATAAAATTAATTTTAGTTTTTTAAAAATCATTTAAATTATTTTTACACTCTTTTCACAAGAATTACGTTAGTGTTTTGTAATCATTTAAGCTAATTATACCATCACTAAAAATTAAAAAAATTTATATGATAAATAAAATTAACTAATATTTTTAATAAACATTTATAATTGAAATTAACCCCTATTAATACACATCTAAAAAATTTGTAGTTATTGAATTCAAGTGCATGATATTTTGGAATTTGATTTCATACAAATAATATAAATCCCATTATGAGAGGAAACTGGAACCCAAATGACATATATTAAAACAATTGATGGAAATTAATTAACTAAACTCACACAATGTGTAATTTTTAAGTGTTATAAAATCTTTAAATCCTTATTCGAATGTTTTAACCATCTTTTACCCATTTCCTATACATAGGTGACAAATATTACCAAGGTTACTCTTCACAATGACAAAAAATAAAGATACCTATTTACCATATTTTATCCCAAATGAATAAAAATATGGAATAAAATTTTCCTTAATCAATTTATGTAATAGGAATAAATTCATTTCAAAATAATTACTCATCAAATGATGAAAACCGCTTTAAAGAAATACATTTAAGCGTAAAACTGGATTTATTCTTGTCCCATTCTAAGAAAAAATATTAGATAAATGATAATACATTTTATTGAATATATATTATATTTATTTCATTAAAATCACTAAAAAAATTTAATTAATTTATTTTATTGATAAAAAACCATTGAATACATTAAAATTGTTTCTCTAAAAAACATCTCTTTTACTTTTAAATGAATATTATTTTCATTTAGAATAAATTGATAACCAATGAAATAATTTTATTCATTTTTAAACTATATATTTTCTATAATTTAGTTAGTATTATTCATACCCTGAAATGCAATGTGTAATACCCCGACCCTAGTTACCTAGAGTATGTGCATTATAACATAACATAGGCATGATACAAGGAATAATGTCCCGAAAGATTGATCAGTTTAGTAGCCTTGGAAGTACTAGATACGTACGTAAGATTTACATTACATCATAAAAAATACAACATTGTGTATCCTTTTAACATAATCATCTCCCTTAGACTATCTCTATTGGCCAGTCATAATATACTTCTTCACATCCTATAAGAAATAAAACATAGAAAGGGGTGAGCTCAGGTGCTCTGTAAGGATAAAAATATAGAGGAAAACTTCATAAATAAGCATAAACATTTAAGGCAATGTATAAGACTAAAACACAAGCCTTTTAAAATTAAACATGTGCATAATATGGAAAATATAAATCAAATAATTCCATTTACTTATTCTCATGGATATTCTACTAGTCGAATAACCACATGTAATATCAATAGCCAATTCCATAATGATGTAATTCATAATGCTAGATATCATAACCACATAGTCAAGGCCTACTGCCAAGACTACAAATAATATTTTTTCAAGGCCTTGTTCCAAGATACTAGTTTGTCTCATGGGACCTACTAACGCATCGAGGAGCTGTAGCAGGCTCCACCCGTCACTTACGAAGTCCAATGTATTTCTCATATGAAAAGGTTGAAACATAACAGAAAAATTCGTATTAAGAATTGCATACAAAATGTCAATACTTTAAACATAAACCATGAATGGTATAAAAATATAACATCCACAGTCAAACATATCATAAATCCTTTAATACCAAATGGAAGACTGTATCATAATAAACCAACTTCAAACAAGCATAAAATCAAACAAAGGATGTTGACTTAGATGAAATCAAAACTATTTGAAAGAAATATATCTTTCTATTTAGAAATAATTTAAAGGTCTTGTAAATTTAGAATATTTTTTTTAAAATATTCTTATAAGATTGTAAGGGAAGCTTCAAAGGTGTTATAATGGCGGAAAATAGCCATACCTGTCTTATAAGTTAAAAACAACACTCTTTTCTTATTTTTGTCAAAAAGGTCATAAAGGCCCTTGTTTGGCAAACAACAAAATGATTACATTATAAAAATCTCATAAAAAGTAAAAAAAGGTCTAAATGAATTTAAACTATAGTCTAGGAAATATAAAAAATGTTTTGAAATACTTTTTTAAGAAACACGGATGTGGATGATAAAGAGGTCCCAATAGATACTCATGTATTAACATCTTCAGATAATGAAGATGTTGTAGAATTAACCCTTACCTTGTAATTTTCCTTGATCGAGGATATTTGAACCTCCTTTATAACAGTTAAATAATTTTTATTTTATTATACCAGAACCAAATACATAAATATGACATCATATATGATCTTCTAATATTGCTTTGTTAATAGTATTTTAGTAGTATCATTGTTTCAGGTGTTAACTGATTCGTTTTCCTTTATATGATTGGTTACAAAAGAAATGTTTGTTATGGAAAGTATGTATTTGATTCATATCCATAATGATATTAAGTTCTTAAACATTACTTTTAATCATAAAATGAAAATTATTCATGAATGGTTATGATGGGGAATGAATTTCATCACGTTCGTGGAGACGGTAATCCATACATACACACGAGCGACAATATAATTCTATTGATGGTGAAGTTTTATGTAATTGGATGCTATATCATATATAAATAATCAATAAAATTTTATATTTATTATTTAAATCCGTTATACTCATTATTATACCCATCCTAATAATTAAGTGTTTGAATAACAATCTACACCACGACGTGGAGACATTAAACCGTACGTATGCACGTATGGTGACTTTTCATTTATAGGATGGATTGAATAATGAATGTGGTAATACCATATTTATAATAACATCATATTATGTATAAGTTAATGGAGTTATTATTTTGGTATGGAAACCACAAAGAAAGACGAAGTTGAAGAAGAAAAGAACTTTGAAAGTGGTGGTGAAATTATTACCTCTTCTTCAGGTGTTTCCTTTTGAGTTGATCAAAAGGTCTCCATAGGATGGCTTTCTAATCAATTTAAGGCCTCTAGAACAAATTGAGGGTTGTTTGGAGGATGTTGGATCAGGATTTGGGTGTGAAAAATGTCATTGGAGGTGTGATTTTGGGTGAAGGGGAAGTACCCTTCTATAATAGAGGTGAGTGTCACTTTACAAAAAGCTTGAAATATTATTTTATTATAAAATTATATTCAGTTTATAATGGATACAAAATTATTTATTTTGATGATAAGGTGAGTATGGGTTGAACGCCTCTCAAACATTTGGTTTTATAGGTTTAGGTTACCATATTAACATTAGCTTTTAGATTTAACTCTTAGTTAAATAGTTTATCTTTTATCATGTATTATTTTATTATTATAATAAATGGTTAATAAAAATACTATAAAAATACAATAGAACCCCATGTTAATAATTATTAATAAATATAACCTTATCTAATTCATTTTTCTGAACCTTATATCTTTAGGAATATTATATCAATTAATAATATAGTATTTGTTTTAAAAACTCATTTATGTCAATTTTGAAACTATTTGGTATTTTGTTTTTGTGAAAGTCATAACAACTTTATCACATCAAAAAAACTTATTTAATCAACCCTAACATTTCATATTAACCTATAAAATTAGTTTATTTCATCAAAAGTCTCAATTTTCATTTCTTTGGATATTTATAATATAAATTATTTTAATATTTCATTAATAAGATAATTACTGCATCATCATTGTATCATAAATAAATTTAATTATATAATGTCTAAAAATTATAAATAAAATCCCATTATGTGGGAAATTTTTTTATATTTATAATTAATATTTATGGTCTAATTTATCTTATGTATAACCCTATATTAAAAATGGTTTAGTAATTAAACATTCAATTTAACACTTTTAACTCTTCTTTAAATAAAATAATAATAAATGTACTAATCTAATCCAAGTGGAGAAAAAGGATCATATATTATTAATTAGTTATATTTTGGTCTAAATAAACTTATACAATAGAATCAGTAAATGCATTAGGGTAATTAAAATATCATTTTTACATTAAATTACCATATTTACTTCTAACTGTGGTAAATAAAATTCAAAATTAAATATTCAAAAAAATTTATTTTCATATTATTGAACCACATTTTACTTGTTGATGTAAACCATGTCTATTAGATTTTTTAAATTTAATTCATAGAAGCGGTAAAATTACGTTTTATACAAATTTGAAAATGCACCTAGAAGGTGGGTAGAAGACGATAAAAAGTTTAATAAAATTTTATATATCTAATATTATTATAAAATGACTCAAATGAATTACATTGTACATTTATAGGTATTATGTATCTATTTTTACCTAATATAAATTTAAATAAAACAACCAATTATTTAATTAAAAGGTTAGTTTTAAACAATAATGCATTGTTTTTCACTATTCATCAAAAATTGAAAGTTTTCAGAAAAATAACAAAACTTCACACTAAGATAATTTTGATATTATGAATCCAAAAATGAAGTCCATTTTGGAAAAAAAATTATAAAATTTTCAAAATTGGGTATTACTATTCCTAATGGCTATATTAATTGGTCGTGGTGTGTTAGAACTCGATATTGCGTACAACACAAGCTACTATATTATTCAAAGAGAATCATACCATGGAAGCTTGGGGTGTTACACAACGACTTCGTGATAACTATTATATTAAATAATAATTTTAATAGTATATCACAATTTGAAGATACTCGGTAGTCCATGTAAACAAAACTATCAAATAAATGAAATTTATTTATTTAGAAATTTATTATATAATCTTATAGTGTTATATTATACACTACTTAAAAACATTTCCCTCAAATTTTATTCTCTTGGATAAAAAAATGAGGGTGTCTTTTTTTAATCACATCCTCTATTTCCAAAGTAGCTTCTTTGATTTTCTAATCCCTATAGATAACTCAAACAAGGTGACTAGTCATGTTTCGTAGCACTTTATCTATATTATATATGATTTATATCAGTTTTTTTTGTTGGAAAGATCATTCTCCGATGATACATCCTCTTATTTCAATAAACGTGAAGGACCAGGTATATGAATTCTTAGGAGAGATACATGGAACACTTCATTGTAACGCCCTGACCCCAGATACCCAGAGTCAGTGCATTATTTTAATACATTGGCATTATTACAAAGAATCAAGTCCCTAAAGTCCGATCAATTTAGAAGTCTTGGAAAATAGATTACATAACTTAATGTTACATTACACATTAGAAAATAAAACACAACAAAAATGATCCCTTGAGTACTGCATTAATCACCTAGCTTAACCCTTCTTATCAATCGTAAAACACTTCTTAGAATCCTGGGAAAATGAAACATAAGAAAGGGGTGAGCTCAAACGCTTAGTAAGAGTAAGAAATATAGTGAAAGATAACATAAACATTAGGCATGGTGAAAAATTGAAAACACATGCCTTTACAAATAATAAACATGAACACTTTATGGCAGGAATATGAGTTGAGTAAGTAATTCCATAATAAAACATAGTCATGGGTATTCTACTAGTCTAATAACAACATGTATCATCAATATTATTTTCATAATGATGGAATGTATAATTCAGGAAATTTTGAAACATTTTTTCAAGGCCTCAACTAAGATGTCTAAAAATGATTAATACCTTGGCCAAAACCATATATAAAATTGGGAAATGACTCATCCAATTCCACATCTAATTGTCTCATGAGACCTACCTATGAATCGGAGAGCTATAGCGGGCTCCACACATCACATACTAAGTCTAATACATTCCCCATATGAAATGGTTGAAACATATAATAAACATTCGTATTAAAACTAGCATATGAAATGTCAATAATTTAACCATAAACCATGAATGGTATAAAAATAACACATCCACAGTCAAATATATCATAACTCATTCAATACAATATTGAAGATTTTATTTATAATAAATCAACCTCAATCAAGAATAATATTCAAAAATAATATTGACATAGTTATAAATGATTTGTAAAACTCATTGAGAGAAATATCCCTTTTTCATGAAAACATTTAAAAGTCATACAATTTAGAAAGGAAGACATTTAATGACATTTTTGAATCAAAGTGTCCCATACCACTTTGAAACATTTGAAAGGAATTAACATTTTAAGAACATTCATGTCCATATAAACAAACCCTGAAAACCCATTTTAAAAAAATGGTAATTAATGACAATAATTTAGAAGAATAAATATTTACACCTTTTAAAATGATGATCTAGTTAAAGAGTCTTTTGCATAAACCCTTAAAAAATTCCATTTGAAAATATTTTTATGAAACACATATGTGGATGATAAAGAGGTTCCAGAAGATTGTCACGACCCGTCCTCGGGGCCCGTGCCGTGACTACCCCAAGCCCGCCTTCTATAGGCCAGGGGCTGGCGACTAGCACCAAGGTGCAAATACCGCTAAAAGGGAAGGAATTGCCTTTGTAAAGTAAACAAACACCACAGAGCAAGAAAGAAGAAGAAGTAAACACTAAGAAAAGCTAGGTATAACAGTAAGTGCGGAAAAGTAAGTGGGAGAGTATACAAACCCAAACTGAAAGTAAAGTACAACTGGAAGGGAAAACAACAACTGAAAAGTAAAGTCTCAAGGTCGAGCTTTCCACTAGAAATACCACCTGAAGGGTGAGTATAGATAGCCTCCACAGCTCCTCGGGTCCATCCGTCCACTACGAGAACGTCCCGCCTAGTGGTCCACCTCCAGGTACCTTCCTACTTTGCAAGCCTCAACCAGAATCAGCGATGTCCGTTGTCTGCAACCAACACAACGTAGTGCGGGCATAACCTGTGCAAGGGTGAGTATAAGCTACTCAATAGGGACCCCGAGACCCCCGAAGGTCTCCCAGAATCCACAAAGGATAATCCACAAAGGAAAGATGCAATCATGAAGTAAAATTCGTCACTGCTAAGGTATATGCCCATACATATACCTAAGTCATCAATTCTCGTTCGGCTCCAACATCCGAGCCCAAGTACAACCCAGTCCACACAGGAAAGCAAAACCTAAATCCACACAGGATAGCACAACACAATCCACATAGGAAATCAATACAGGATTCAGCTCACACAGGTATACATCTTCGTATGACGATAAAGATGATCAGATATTGCCACTGATTCATCTAATCCGTCGGACCCACAAAGGATTGATAGGTACTAACCCTCGCAATGACCCACATAGGATCTAACCCACAAAGGATCGATAGGTAACTAACCCCTGCAAAGACCCACACAGGATCGGACCCACATAGGATCTGTAGGCGCGAGCTCACACAGAACCGCTAAGCGCTGACCCACACAGGATCAGACCCACACAGGATCAGTAGCACTGATCCACGTAGGATCGCTGAGTGTTGTAGTCATCACCGTCGAATCCACTGAGGATCTCTGAACAGTCGTCGTCGTCGTCACAATCGCAAACGTAGCCAGCTCTAGGGTTTTCGCACACATCATGATCGTTCGGGAGGGTACGCTCCACGAGCCGAGAGGCTGATACATCAACTTCCACAAAGTCTGAAGTTTATGTATCCAAAAGTTCCGTATCGTCAACAGGAACTCAGCATCACAGACGGCGCGTCAATCGGACACCCGGTCTGAGAGTTATTGGCATTTTCGTTCCAGGGGCCCGGTTGGGTTTTAAGGCAAAACCATGCTGACCGTACTCCATCTGCGTCCAAACCTTGGGCGGAGTAAGCCAAAAGTTCCATCTCACTTAGAGGAACCCATCAAAGTCGACGACACGTCAATCGGACGTCCAGAGCTCAAGTTATGAGTGTTTCCGCTCCGAGGGCCCGGTTGGTTTCGTGTACGAACCAACTCGGCCGAAACCAAAGTATTCTGAAACCTTGAGAGCGACATACCGAAACGACCATCTCGATCCAAGGATCGGATCGCAACTAACAGTGCATCGATCGGAGACCCGTAGCACATGTTATGGGCGTCCGACCGGAAGAGGTTCGGTACTAAGGGGTTCGAGCCCGATACACCCAGGGTCGGCCCGAACCGGGTCGTCCCAAACCGGGTCCGGGTCCAGCCCGCTTGGGGGCGGCTCGGCCCGGCCAGGGCGCAGTGCACTGGGCGCGCTGTCAAGGTGCTCGGCCAAACGGCCGAGCCGTTGAGGGGGGGGGGGGGGGCGCCTGTCCCCTATCTTTGTAACTGCGGCCCCCCATTATGGGGGCCTCTTGAGCCGGCCATCGAGGGTTCATAACCCCCGGATTCTCCATAACCGGCCAACCTGCTCTGGCCGGCCCGATTCTGCCGCCACAGACCGGCGACAGCCGGTCCCCCCTTGCTCCGACGCCGGCAGCCCGGAACCGGCCGCCGGTCTCCCTGCTCCGCCACGGCCCGGAACCAGCCGCGACCTTGGTTCGTCCGGCAAGGCGTGACAACACCGCGACCCCGCTCCGGCCGCGGTGTCTTCGGGTTTCTCCAACACTGCGCGATGGCGTCGCGAGCCTGTTTGATTTCACGGCGCGGCCCGACGGCGCCGTGCATTCCATGTCGCATGATCCCGCGCGGTGCGACGGCACCACACCATTCTCGTTCCAATCCACATTAGAATCAACAACATAGATATTGGAGGAGGGTCGGCCGTGTTTGTGCGGTCTGGCCCCCTCTCGTTAATCGATAGAAAATGGTCATAAATCACGAAGAATGTCAAGGTAGTAATCACGAAAAAAAATAAACCCCTACCTCGTCGAACAACTTGGGTGAGGATTCATCGTGAAGATAACCGTCACGGAGGGAGACATCACGGAAGGAGACATCGCGGAAGGAGGCGTCGTTGGCGTCGCGGTATAACGCGTCATGTAGTCGATCTCTGAGGATTTGGCGTTCTTCGTCGGAGATCGATGTGTTCTTCGTGTTCTTCGTGTTCTTCGTGTTCTTCGATGAAGATAATGAAGATATTCAATCCTTCCTTAGCTTTTCTCCCAAATCTCTCAAGCAACAAGCCTCCAACACAAAATAAAATGAGTCCCTTACTTATTTTATTAACATAACATTAGTTTGAAATTTAAAAGTTTGAATTAATCCACATAATTAATTAACATAACTTAAACTTTTGAAATTCAAACATTCACATTTAACTTACTTAATTAAATAAATTAATTTATCAAATTAATGGTGAGTTGAGGGAGTTAGAGAATATTAAGGGGTGGGGTTTGTGTGGGCCCCACCACCCTCATAACCTCCCATGGGAAGTTGGGTGGTTTTCCCCAACTTCCACCCAAAGGTTTTAACCACTTAGAAAAATAAAAATTTTAGTTAAATTTTTATTTTAACTTCCACCATTTTTATCAACTTCTCTCGTGAAAACGCAACTCTAGAAGAAGTGTTCCTAAGAAAATACCGGTGCTGTGATTCCATCAGTGCCCTCAGAATTCGATTCCAAGCACCTGTTCAAGAGTTAGAAATTCCCGCTCTTTCGTTCACTGAACGTACCCGAGCTAAACTTCGGATAGGAATTCCGGGAACACCGGGACTCGGAATCAAGTGCCGTCAGAAATTGCGTTCTTGTAAAATCCCAAAGAAAATTAAGAAAAAAAATTCCTTGAAATTTACGGGTCTTTACATTACTCCAACCTCAGGGCTTTACGTCCCCGTAAAGATACATCATAAGCTAGGGAAACAAATGTGGGTACTGAGCACACATCTGAGCCTCCCGCTCCCAAGTGCTCTCCTGGAGATTCACGTTATTCCATATGATGCTCACTAGAGGAATCAACCTTCCACATAGGACATGCTCATGTCGATCCTCGATCTCCACAGGGACCTCCGTAAAAGTCTCCCCATCATCAACGTCTAGCTCTCCATGGTCAATGATATGCGATGGGTCCGGCAAGTATCTCCTCAGCTGGGATTCGTGGAAGACGTCGTGCACCCGGTGCAACTGAGGTGGTAGAGCCAGGCGATAAGCTACCTCTCCAATCCTTCCGAGGACCTGGAATGGTCCGATGAAGCGTGGAGACAACTTTCTGCCTCGTCCAAATCTCCGTAATCCACGTCGAGGTGAGACACGCAAGAAGACATGGTCGCCATCCTCGAACTATAGTGGCCTCCGCCTCCTGTCAGCATAAGACTTCTGCCGGATCTAAGCTATCCTCATCCACTCCTGGATGACCTGGACCTTCTCTATTGTGGCCTGGAACATCTCCGGTCTCACATGTGCTGACTCCCCAGGGTCTGTCCATCACAAAGTAGATCTGCAAGGTCAGCCATACAACGCCTCATATAGTGCCATCACGATGGTGGAGTGGTAGCTGTTGTTGTACGCAAACTCCACCAAGGGTAGGTGGTCCTCCCAGTTACGACCAAAGTCGAGGACACATGCGTGGAGCATGTCCTCGAGAGTCTGAATGGTTCTCTCCGTCTGAGGGTGAAAGGCGGTGCTCAAATGTAGCTGCGTCCCGAACGCCTCCAGCAACCCCTTCCAAAGCTGGGAAGTAAAGCGAGCATCTCGATCGGAGACTATAGATGATGGCACACCATGAAGACGCACAATATCCTGAACGTAGAGACATCCCAAGCTCTCCACTAAGCCCTGCTCTCTGATGGGTAAGAAGTTTGCTAACTTGGTGAGTCGGTCGACAATCACCTAAATGGAGTTGTGACCTCTGGAAGTGCGTGGAAGTCCAGTCACGAAGTCCATAGATATCCCGTCCCACTTCCACTCCAGGACCTCCAAGGAATGTACCAAGACTGCTGGTACCTGGTGCTCTTCCTTCACCTGCCAGCAGGTGAGGCATCGAGAAACGAACTCTGCCATAGCCTTCTTCATGCCCAGCCACCAGTGCTATTGTCTGAGATCCTGGTACATCTTCGCTACTCCAGGATGTACCGCCAAAGGAGAAGTGTGAAACTCTCTCAGCACCTCCTCCCATAAAGCAACTGGTACAAAGTTACATCCTCTGAATAGGACGTCTTTCTCTCCTACTAAGGAGAAACCATCAGGTGTCTGTCCTGAGGATATCTGTGCACGCCGTGTCTCACAGTCGGCGTCCCCACGCTGTGCCTCTCTGACCCGCTGCAATAGTGGAGGGGTGATTGTGAGAGACTGAAGGAAGGCTGATCCATCTCTATCCGCGAAGGATATCTGCAAAGAGGCTAGCTACACTGTCGCCTCCTCAAGTTGATGAATGCCCATCCTCCTGCTGAGAGCATAGTCTACTAAGTTCCCCTTACCAGGAGTATAGACTATCTCAAAGTCATAGTCCTGGAGGAACTCGAGCCATCGCCGTTGTCTCAGGTTTAGGTAATTCTGAGAGAAGATGTACATGAGACTCTGATGGTTAGAAAAGACTGTAAAGCGCTCTCCCATCAGGTAGTGTCGCCATGTCTTCAGAGCGAAGACCACTGCTGCTAACTCCAGGTCATGGGTAGTGTATTTCTGCTCATGCGTCCTCAACTAACGTGATCCATATGCGATCACTGCCCGCTTCTGCATCAGGACACATCCGAGTCCGGTCCCTGATGCATCACAGTAGACTACGTACCCTACTCCCTCCTCCACTAACCTCAAGATATGGGTGCTAGTCAATCTCTGTCTCAGCTCCTGGAAGCTCTGCTGACATCTTTCTGACCACACAAAGGGTTTCCCCTTCTTCGTCAAAGCTGAGAGTGGTGCCGCAACTCTGGAGAAGTCTGGCACAAATCTCCAGTAGTATCCAGCTAGTCCCAAGAATCTCCGCACCCCCGTCACGCTCCTGGGTGGCTCCCAAGCTAGCACTTCCTCGATCTTCGCAGGATCCACCGCAACTCCCGCCTCAGAGATTATGTGCCCCAAGAAGTGGACCTCGCGTATCCAGAACTGACACTTCGAGAGCTTACCTTAAAGCTGGTGCTCTCGGAGTGTGTCTAGTACAACCCGCAAATGGTAGGCATGCTCCTCCTCAGTGGTCGAGTAAATCAAAATGTCGTCGATGAAGACCATGACAAATCGATCAAGGTATGTCTGAAATATCCTTTTCATGAGGGCCATGAACACTACCGGAGCATTGGTTACGCCGAATGGCATAACCAAGAACTCATAGTGGCCATACCGACATCTGAAGGCCGTCTTCTTCACGTCCTCGTCCCGAACTCTGAGCTAATGATAGCCTGACCTGAGGTCTATCTTTGGGAACCACCGTGGTCCCTTTATCTGATCGAGAAGATCATCAATCCTCGGTAGCGGATAATTGTTTCTTACTATCACCTGGTTCAGGCGACGATAGTCGACACAATGTCGCAAGCTCCCGTCGGCCTTCTTGGCGAATAAAATCAGGGAAGCCCGGGGTGAAACACTGGGTCGGATAAATCCCTTGCCCTGCAAGTCCTCCAACTGTACCCGTAGCTCTCGAAGCTTAGTGGGGGCCATCCGATACGCTGGAGTCGATATCGGGGCTGTCCCGGGGTACATGTCAATATAAAAGTCTACCTCTCTGTGAGGAGGTAGCCCTGGGACTTCATTGGGGAAAACGTCCGCATACTAATCCACTACTGCAGGAAAACCAGGACTCTGCACGTCAACTGCTCCTAGGATGAGGCTAGCCAACTGATGAGTGATGGGCTGTCCTCTCCTCTGCGAGAGTCCATCCTGTGCTGCGAAGGGTCCCTTCTCACCGGTGAAGGTGAACCTGCTCCCGTCAGTGCGAACACATCACACCTTGCTCCTAATACAATCAATCTGAGCATGGAATTTAGATAACCAATCCATGCCCAAGATGACGACGTAAGGCCTCGACGCTGCTACAAGAAGATCCCAGCCGAAGCTCTCGCCTCCTAGAGTAAGCTCACACTGCCGGAACTAGTGCGTAATTGTCGAGTCTGCTCCCGTAAGAGTCTCTATCCGTAAGGATCGAGCCAACGGCTCTGTCGGAATCTCTATGCTCTGAACAAGGGCAGCGACTATGAAATAATGACTCACTCCTGTGTCTATAAGAACTGTATCAAGGGTGGACTAGACACAGATAGTACCTCGAATCATCTCGGGCGCGCCGTGGTCGTAGGCCTCCGCTGCCTGGAGCTGTGCCTGTCTGTGCCTGCCAGATCCCTGTTGTAGAGACCCGAAGCTTGACGTACATTGACATTACATTACATTTGCAGAATACATAGTACATAACAAAAACACAGACACAAGGATCGTAATAGTTTAGTGTCTTTGGAAACTCGGAATATAATCTTCTAATCCTGGTGAAAGATATTCAACATCTACCATAAAGATCTTCCTTTTCTTTATACCCAAAACCTTTCTTTATATCCTGGGGAAAATAAAACATAAAAGGGTGAGCTCAAATTCTCAGTAAGGGTAAACAAAAGAAATATCAATCACATCATTTTCATAAGAACATAACATTTTGGAAATCTTAACCTACAAAAGAGAGCATAATTTCATAACATGGGATAAATCATTGTAGTGAAATGTAATCACAATAATCATAACATAAAACATGAAACTTTGTGGCATAAACACATAATCATTGAGAATAATTTCTTATTAGTCAAGACTCATTGCCAAGACTATCTTAGTGGACAAAGTCCGTTTTTGAACCGAGTCACCCTCGATTCAGTCCTGTTTCACTGAACCGGTATAACCTACCATTCCAGCCATGTCTATCTCATGAGATATAAAATCTTTACCCAATGTATTGGAGGGATATATAGGTCCCACCCATCTCACAATGATACCATTCTTATGTGTGCCACAAAATCATAAATCATACATCATTGCATAACCCATGTAATACAAATGGGAATCTTAAGCATCATGACATCATAAAAAAATTCATATAAGATAAAGGAATTCATAAAAATAATTCCATCACAACATAATCAAATAAATGTAATAATAGGGATAAAAACAGAACCCTTTATTATCTTAGATGGAAAATAATTTTGATAAAACACTTGAACTCTATTCTTGAGGAAAATATCCTTTCTACTTCAAAAACATTTTTCCTTTCTTAACATGTCATACAACTTTTAACTAAAAGAAGTTGATTAAAAATAAACTTGAAAACTTGTAAAGGATGCTTCTTGGAAATAATGTTTTAAAAATCCATTCATGTCATATAAGTTAAAAAAACATTCTTCGTACTTTTGTCAGAAAAGTCATAAAAGTACCTCGTATGAAAAACGACAAAAGATTCCTTTCATATCTTTTACTAAAAACTCACCGAAGGGTAAAATTGGATTTAAAAAATTTTAGGTGGATGGAAATAATATTACATATTGAGGAAACATGGATTTGGATGATAAAATACACCCTAGTAAATACCAAAGTATAAACAATCTCGGATAAAAATAAGATTGTGATATTTCCCTTACCTTAGGTCCGATTTGCTTCCTAAGTGTCCAAACCTCCTGTATAATTATTTAAATAATGTAATTGAATTATTACAGAATCATATTCATTGTTATGATATCATATATGGTTCACTTATGACTTTATATTACCCGTTCTTTTGTAAATTCCATGTTAAAGAGCGTTTTGGGTAAAATTGTTTCATTTGTCGTCCGTGTTTTGACTTGTAATTATTCATATGATTACTTAGATCATGATTACTTGGTCCCAGAATATAAAACATGATTTATATATATATATATATTCCGAATATACATATATATAATAAATCAGTAAATGGAAAGAAATACACCGTTCATGGAGACGGTAGGCCGTACGTACGCATGAACGCTGTTTTCGTTTCCTTATTGAGTTGAACGAAATTAAGTAGATGACATACATATATTTATGTACATAAATCTAGTAGCTTTATAATGTCATATATTTCATTATTATTGCTTATATATACTTTATAATCATTCTTAAATGGTTAACATGGAGAATGAATCTCATCGCGTCGTGGAGACGGTTGTCCGTACGTACGCACGAGTGATGATATCGTTCTCATGATCGTGGGACTGTATTGGAGTGTATTTATACTATTTCAGAATCAATATCACTTTAAAATAATAATATATAGTTATTATTTACACCATTATTCCCATCCAAGTAAGGTGGTGGTGGAAAATAGATTACACCACGACGTGGAGACGATATTCCGTACGTACGCACGCGCGTTGATTTCTTTTTCCGTAGGATGGATAGATGGTGAAATAGGGTTGTTTCATAATTATAATAACATATCAGTATATGAGTGATACTGATGTTATTACTTCATAATGAAACAACTAAAGAAGAAGAAGTGGAAGAAGAAATAAAGATGAAAGAATCGGTAACGGACATTACCTCTTCTTTGAAGTGCTTCTTTGAGACCTTCTTTTAGGGCACTAAAATTGGTCTTTGAAGAAGACCAGGACCTCTAGGACGTTTCTAGGGAAGTGTAGAGGAGAAATTGGCAGGGGTTGGCCGAGATTGAAAGCTCAATGTTGTGTGAGGAAGAGAGGGAGGAGGTGCCCTTTTATAAGGGGGGAGAGGGGCACCTTTGGAATAACTAAAAATATTATTTTATTATAAAGTCAAGTTCGGTTTTAAGTATCTCCAAATTGATTTATTTCGAGGCTAAGGTGGGTATGGGTCTAAATCCTCTCATCCAATAGAATTTAGACAAGTTTAGGTTCATATTAAGTTAAATAATTTAACTTTTACCGTGTCTTCTTGTGTTCTTACACTATAAGGTTAATAAACTTACTATAAGAAGCAAAACAAACCCCAAGTTTTTTATTATTAATATATATTACCTTATCTAAGTCATTTGGCCGAACCATAGATTTTTAGGAATAAAATAACAATTAATAATATAATATTTGTTTTAAAAACTATTTTATGTCAATTTTGACACTATTTAGTAATTGATTTTTGTGAAAATCATAACAGAATGATAAGTTCGAAAAAAGTTAATTAAATCTATAATAACATGTCATAGTAACCTAGAAAATTAGTGGAATTCATAAAAAGTCTCAAATTATATTTATTTGGGTATTTATAACATCAATTATGTCTATATTTCATTAATAAGATAATTTCTGCATCATCATTGTGTCATAAATAAATTAAATTATTTAATGTCTAAAAATTACAAATAAAATACCATTATGTAGGAAATCTTTTTATCTTTCTAATTAATATTTATAGTCTAATTTATCTTATGTATAACCCCATATTAAAAATTATTTAGTTATTAAACTTTGATTTTAACTATTTTAACCATTCTTTAAATAAATTAATAATAAATGTCCTATTCTAATCCAAGTGGGCCTAAATGGTCATATTTTATTCCTATGTTTTTTTTTGGTTGAATTAAACTTTTCCAATAGAATTAGGACATGTGTTAGGGTAATAATAATATCATTTCTACCCTTAATTACCCTATTTACTTTTAATCGTGGTAAAAAAAAGTAAAAAGTTACTATTCACCAAAAAATTATTTTCATCTCATTGAACCACATTTTACTTACTGACATCAACCGTGTCTCTCGGATTTTTGAAATTCCACTCACAGATGCGGTAAAATTAAGTTTTATGAACAATTCAATTTTTTTTAACTACCACTTAGTGGTTTCACTATTCATCAAAAATTGAAAGTTTTCAGAAAAATACCAAAAATTAGGCCTAAGCTATATTTGATATTATGAACTCAAAAATGATTTCTATTTTACCAAATTAAAAACATATCAGTTGCATTAATTAATTTAAAAATTAATTCCCGTCGTCAAAACAAATAGCGTGTTCTTAAGAGATAGTAACTATCAAAAGATTGACACTTGTTTATGTCTGGTTTAAATGTGAAATTACATCCAATGACCAACATTGTATTAAATTGTAAAAATATATTCTAAATATACTTTAAAACCACTCAAATTAATAATTTATCACTATTAATTATTTTGATTGAAAAAGTTGTTTTTAATTAAAATTTAGTAATTTTCACTATTCATCAAAATATGAAAGTTATGCGAAAATTACCAAAATTTCACCCAAAGCTAATTTCGATATTCCGAATCCAAAAATGAAGTCCATTTTGAAAAATAAAATTTACAAAATTTCCAAAAGTGGTTATTACTATTCATAATGACTAGTTTTAATAATATTTTAATTGCATATCGTTGTTTAGTGAAACTCGGTATTGCGTACTACACACGCTATCAAGGAAGGTCACGATTGCGTGTAATGAAAGGCAAGTCAAGGACGCGTGTTGTGAAAGCTCCTTTTGGTGTAGCGTACAACACAAGACATTTATAAAATTAAAAAGAATATTTTTTTCATAAAATCTCGGGGTGTTACACCTGTGGCCGGGGTGGACCTCCTGGTGGTGGTGGTGGTGGTAGAGCCTCAAAGCGTCGACCACCACCTGCTGCTCGGCCAGCTCCTCTGCCTCGTCTGCCTGCTCCCTGCGGACCGCCACGGTTGACCCTCTGCCTCTGCCTGGGTGGTCCCTCAACCGTCTGCTGCTCCTCAGCATGGCGGGTCGGGCAGTCACGAGCCATGTGGCCCTGCCCACCACATGAGTAGCACCGCCTGCCTCTCGAAAGACTGGCTCCGCGCTGTGTGCCCCGCACTGCTGAGCCAGTGTCCTAAGGTCGTCTGCCTGAGGGTCTGGTCTTCTTGGACCCATGAGTCATCCTTCGACTACCTGCTGCAGAAGACTCTGCTACCTGCCGCCCTGCGGTAGGTCTCGCTGCTGAAGAAGGCTCAGCAAAGAAGCTCTCGATTAAAAGGGCTCGCTCCAGTACTCCTGCCTGGGTTGGAATGCTGAGGGAGATCAGCGATGCCCTGATCTCATTTCTCAATCCCTACTCAAAGGTCCAGGCCCAGAAGAATGGTTCTCGTACCATGTCTGTCGAGTAGTGTGAGAGATCGGTAAATCTCACCGAGTACTGGGCGACTGTCAAGCTGCCCTGCCGCAGCTGTAGAAGCTCCTGGATGCGTACCGCACAGAGGGTGGCTGGGATGAACTCAGAGCGGAAGAGGATCTCAAAGTATGTCCAGAGGAGAGATGCCTCGTCATGCACCTGGAGTATCAAGCTCCATCATCTTCCTGTTGTCCTGTGCAGTAGGCTCGCTGCAAGGATCACTAGGAGGTCTGATGGTGTCCTCACTAACCTGAAAACCCGTACCACTGCCTGCAGCCATTCCTCGGCTTCCTGGAGGTCCGTCTCCCCGCGGAACCTGGGCGGTCTCTGGCGCTGAAACTCGTGCAGTGCACTAAGGTGACGTGCATCGTCAGGGCTAGGGATGGTAGCATCGGTGGCTCGACGGGTAGAGGTACCGCCGGTGCCTCTGTTGTCAAAGGGCCCTGCACCGAGGCCTCGTCGCTCAGTGGGCTGTCATCACGCCCAACACTCGAAACCATATCTGGCCGCCTTCGTGGGGCCATCCTGAAAAGAAACAGGTGCACCATGGTCAAACAGTATACCTGGTGAGCTGACATAAAGTAATCACAATGAAACCATGAAACACACATGCAATTAATGTTTTCGTTCATTAAGTCGGAAATTAGAAGTCAGGGTCCTGGTGTACGGATACGTCGGCTGCCGCACCAACACTGGACTCCCTGGACTGATAACCACACCCAATACTCTTAACACTATTTCTTCACATAGAAAAAGATCATATTCCTGAGTTCTGCGGTAGAACTGAACTCCTCTGATACCAATTTGTCACGACCCATCCTCGAGGCCCATGTTGTGACTACCCCAAGCCCGCCTTCCATAGGCCAGGTGCTGGAGACTAGAACCAAGGCGTAAATCCCACTAAAAAGGGAAGGAATTTCCTTTGTAAAGTAAACAAACACCATAGAGCAAGCAAGAAGAAGAAGTAAACACTAAGAAAATCTAGGTACACTAGTAAGTGCGGAAAAGTAAGTGGGCCAGTATACAAACCCAAACTGAAAGTAAAGTACAACTGGAAGGGAAAACATCAACTGAAAAGTAAAGTCGCAACGTCGAGCTGTCCACTGGAAATCCCACCTGAAGGGTGAGTACAGATAGCCTCCATAGCTCCTCGGGTCCAGGCGTCCGCTCCGAGAACGTCTCGCCCAGTGGTCCACCTCCAGGTACCATCCTGCTCCGCAAGCCTCAACCATGATCAGCGCTGTCCGTCGTCTGCAACCAACACAATGTAGTACGGGCATAGCCCGTGCAGGGGTGAGTATAAGCTACTCAGTAGGGACCCCGAGACCCCCGAAGGTCTCCCAGAATCCACAAAGGATAATCCACAAAGGAAAGATGCAATCACGAAGTAACATTTGTCACTGCTTAGGTATATGCCCATACATATACCTAAGTCATCAATTCTCGTTCGGCTCCAACATCCAAGCCCAAGTACAACCCAGTCCACACAGGAAAGAAAAACGCAAATCCACACAGGATAGCACAACACAATACAGTTAGGAAAGAAAAATAGGATTCAGCTCACACAGGTATAAATATTCGTATGACAATAGAGATGATCAGATATTTCCACTGATTCATCTAAGCTTTCGGACCCACAAAGGATCGATAGGTACTAACCCCCGCAATGAACCATATAAAATCTCACCCATAAAGGATTGATAGGTAACTAACCCCCGCAAAGACCCACACAGGATCGGACCCACACAGGATCTGTAGGCGCTGGCTCACACAGAACCGCTGAGCGTTGACCCACACAGGATCGGACCCACACAGGATTGGTCCCACACAGGATCGGTAGCACTGATCCACGTAGGATCGCTGAGTGCTGTAGTCATCGCCGTCGAATCCACTCAGGATCTCTGTACAGTCGTCGTTGTCGTCACAGTCGCAAACGCCGCCAACTCTAGGGTTTCCGCACACAGCAAGCTAGTTCGGGAGGGTCCGCTCCACGAGCCGAGAGGCTAATACATCAACTGACACAATGTCCGGGGTTTATGTATCCAAAAGTTCTATATCATCAATAGGAACTCAGCGTCACAGACGACGTGTCAATCGGACACCCGGTCTGAGAGTTATTGGCTTTTTCGTTCCAGGGTCCCGGTTGGTTTTTAAGGAAAAACCAACCCGACCGTACTCCACCTACGTCCAAACCTCGGTCGGAGTAAGCCAAAAGTTCCTTCTCACTTAGAGGAATCCATCAAAGTTGACAACACGTCAATCAGACGTCCGGAGCTCAAGTTATGAGTGTTTCCGCTCCGAGGGCCCGGTTGGTTTCGTGTACGAACCAACTCGACTGAACCCAAAGTATTCCGAAACCTCGAGTGCGATATAACGAAATAACCGTCTCGATCCAAGGATTATATCACAACTGACGGTGCGTCGATCGGAGACCCGTAGCACAAGTTATGGGCGTCCGACCGGAAGAGGTTTGGTACTAAGGGGTTCGGGCCCGGTCCGACCCGACCCGATACCCCCAGGGTCGGCCCGAACCGGGTCCGGGTCCGGCCTGCCGGGGCGCGGCCCGGCCCGGCCTGGGCGCGGCGTGCTGGGCGCGCTGGCCATGTGCTCGGCCAAACGGCCGAGCCGTTGATGGGGGGGGGGTGGCGCCTGCCACCTGTCTTTGTAACCGCGACCCCCCATTATGGGGGCCGCTTGAGTCGGCCGCTGGGGGTTCGTAACCCCCGGCTTCTCCATGACTGTTCGGCCAGCTCTGGCCGGCTGGCTTCTGCTGCCACGGACCGGTGACGGCCGGTCCCCCTTGCACCGACGCTGGCAGCCCGGAACCGGCCGCCGGTCTCCCTGCTCCGCCGCGGCCTGGAACCGGCTGTGGCCTTGGTTTGTCTGGCACGAGGTGACAACGTTGCGCCCCTCCGTCGCAGCCTCACTCCGGCCGCGGTGTCTTCGGGTTTCTCCGATTCGGCGCGACGGCGTCGCGACCCTGTTTGATTTCACGGCGCGGCGCGACGATGCCACGCATTCCTTGCCGCATGATCCCACGCGGTGCGACGACACCGCGCCATTCTCGTTCCAATCCACATTAGAATCAACAACATAGATAAGGGAGGAGGGTCGGCCATGTTTGTGCGGTCCAGCCCCCTCTCGTTAATCGATAGCAAATATTCATAAATCACGAAGAACGTCAAGGTAGTAATCACGAACAAAAATAAACCCCTACCTCGTTGAACAAGTTGGGTGAGGATTCATCACGAAGATAACCATCACGGAGGGAGACGTCGTGGAACGAGACGTCACGGAAGGAGGCGTCGTTGGCGCCGCGGTACAAGGCGTCGCGTAGTCAATCTCCGAGGATTTGGCGTTCTTCATCGGAGATCGGTGCGTTCTTCGCGTTCTTCGTGTTCTTTGTGTTCTTCGACGAAGAAGATAAAGATATTCAATCCTTCCTTAGCTTTTCTCCCAAAGCTCTCAAGAAACAAGCCTCCAACCCAAAATAAAATAAGTCCCTTACTTATTTTATTAACACAGCTTGAGTTTGAAATTTAAAAGTTTGAATTAATCCACATAATTAATTAACATAACGTAAATTTTTGAAATTCAAACATTCACATTTAACTCACTTAATTAAATAACTTAAGTTATCAAATTAATGGTGAGTTGAGGGAGTTAGAGAATATGAAGGGGTGGGGTTCGTGTGGGCCCCACCACCCTCATAACCTCCAATGGAAAGTTGGGTGGTTTTCCCCAACTTCCACCCAAATGTTTTAACCACTTAGAAAAATAAAAATTGTAGTTAAATTTTTATTTTAACTTCCACAATTTTTATCAAATTCTCTCGTGAAAATGCAACTCAGGAAGAGGTGTTCCCAAGCAAATACCGGCGCTGCGATTCCATCGGTTCCCTCATAATTCGATTCCCAGCATCGGTGCAAGAGTTAGAAATTCCCGCTCGTTCGTTCACTGAACGTACCAGAGCTAAACTTCGGATAGGAATTCCAGGCACACCGGGCCTCAAAATCAAGTGCCGTCAGAAACTGCGTTCTTGCAAAATCCCAAAGAAAATTAAGAAAAAATTTTCCTTGAATTTTATAGGTCTTTACAAAGATACTTACGTAAAAACAAACTCAGATAATAAAGAGATTGTAGAATTAACCCTTACCTTGTAATTTTCTTTTTTCGAGGGTACATTGACCTATTGTATAATAGTTAAATAATTTTTATTAAATTATATAATAACCATATACATAAATATGATATCATATAATATTTTCTAATATATTTTTGCTAATAATATTTTAGTATTATCATTGTTTCGTGTGTTAACGAATTCATTTTCCTTTATATGTTTTTTATGTAAGCTGTGATTGTTATGGATAAGATGTATTTGATTAATATCCATAATTATATTAAGTTCTTAAACATTATTTTTAATCACAAAATGAAAATTAGTCTGGAATGACTATGATGGGGAATTAATCTCATCACGTTGGCAGAGACGGTAATCCGTACGTATGCACGAGCGACAATATCATTATATTGATTGTGAAATCATATATATTTGGATGTTATATCATATATACAGAATCATTAACATGTTATATTTATTATTTACATCATTTAAACTTATTATTATACCCATCCAAATAATGAAGTGTTTGAATAACAAACTACATCACGACGTGGAGACGGTAAGCCTTACGTATGCACGTATGGTGACTTCGTCATTTATAGGATGGGTATAATGAAGAATATGGTTGAACGATATTTATAATAACATCACAGTATATAGGAGGTACTGTAGTTATTTTTTTGGTATGGAAACTACAAAGAAATAGGATGTGGAAGAAGAAAATAACTTGATAGAGGGTGGTGAAATTATTACCTCTTCTTCGGGTGTTTCCTTTTGAGTTGATAAAAAGGGATAATTAGATTGGATTTCTGATCAAATTAATTACTCTATATTGATTTGAGGGAAATTGAGAAGATATTTGGGTAGGGGTTGGCCGATCCAAATGGCTTTGGAGGTGTGATTTTGAGAGAAGGGAAAGTGCCCTTTTATACGAGGGGTGAAGGTCACATTAAGAAAAGATTAAAATATTAATTTATTATACAATAATATTAGTTTTATAATGGATACAAATGATTTTCTTCGAGACTTAGGTGGTTATGGGTCGAAATAATCTCAACCAATAGGTTTTAGACAATTTTAGGTTACCATTTTAACCTTATCTTTTAGATTGAACTCTTAGTTAAAAAGTATAATGTTTACCGTGTCTTCTTGTATTCTTACACTATATGTTAATAGAATAACAATAAACATACAAGAGAACCTCAAGTGGCTCATTAATGACACATAAAATATTATTTAAGACCTTTTTTCGAACCTCATATTTTTAGGAATATTATATCAACCAATAATATAGTATTTTTTTTAAAAATTATTTTTTTCCATTTTGACACTATTTGGTATTTTGTTTTTATGAAAGTCATAACAACCTCATCACTTTGAAAACAATTTATCTAATCAACCCTAACTTGTCATATTAACCTATAAATTTTTTGGATTGCATCAAAACTTTTAAATTCTATTTATTTTAATTTTTATAATATAAACTATTTTAATATTTCATTAAGATGGTAATTACTACATCATCATTGTATCATAAATAAATTTAATTATTTAATCTCTAAAATTTATAAATAAAATACCATTATGTAGGAAATATTTTTATCTTTATAATTAATATTTATTCTCTAATTTATCTTATGTATAACCCTATATTAAAAATGGTTTTGTTAATAAACTTTTAATTTAACACTTTTCACTCTTCTTTAATTTCAAGAATAATAAATGTCCTAATCTAATCCAAGTGGACCTAAAGGATCATATTTTATTCCTAATGTTTCTTTATATCTAACTAAACTTATTTAATAGAATTAGGACTTGTGTTAGGGTAATTATAATATCATATTTACCCTTAATTACCCTATTTAATTTTAACCTTGGAAAAATAAAAGTCAATAATTACTATTCATCAAAAATTATTTTCACCTTATTGAACCAAAATTTTTTACTAATTTTAGCTGAGTCTCTATGATTTTTGAAATTCAACTTACAGAAGTGGTAAAATGAAGTTTTATTCAAATTCTCAAATGCTCCTAGAAGGTGGGTAAAAGATGGTAAATATTAAAAAAAAATTATATATCTAAAATTATTGTAAAATGACTCTAATAAATTACATTGAACATATATAGGTATTATGTATCTATTATGACCGAAAATAATATAAATTAAAATAAATAATTAATTAAATAAAAAGTTAGTTTTAAACAATAACATAGTGTTTTTCTCTAATCATCAAAAATTGAATGTTTTTAGAAAAATACAAAAAATTCACCCTAAGATCATTTTGATATTCTGAATTAAAAAAATTTTATATTTTAACAAATTAAAAACACAAAAGTTTCATTTATTAATTTAAAATTAATTCCCCCTGTCGAAACCAAAAAGTGGGTTTTTAAAAAGTTAAAACTATAAAAAGATTGACATGTGTTTATGTCAAATTTAAATGTGAAATTACTTATAATGAATAAAATATTATTAAATGATAAAAATATAATCTAATTATACTTCCAAACCATTAAAATGTATAATAAAACACTATAAATTAATTTGATTAAAAAAATTTGTTTTCAATTAAAATTTAGTATTTTTCACTATTCACCAAAATATGAAAGTTATCAGAAAAACATCAAAATTTTGTGAAAACTAAACTTTTATGTCCCAATTCTAAAGAAGAAGTTTATTTTGTCAAATGGAATATATAAAAGTGTGAAATATAGTATTTTAAAAGGGTTTTCCATTAAAAGGCGGTAAAATTGCATTTTCATAAAAATACTTCCTTTATCTAAAAAAATGAATTCCTTATTATATTATGTCGAAGAAACACATAATATGGATGTTAAAATTATATGGAATATATAAAATTCAAAATTCAGTTTATAATATTCATAACTGCTTTTGAACGGCTAGTTTGGTATGTCGTGGTGCGCTTGAACTCGGTGTTACATGTAGTGCATGTTATTGAACTACTTTGAAGAAATAACATACTCTGAAATATTGGGGTGTTACATTCTCCCCTCCATCAATAAATTGCGTCCTCACAATTTGAAATTGTTCTTCATAAATAAAAGGTTAAAAAAAGAAAAATACCTTTGTGGAAAACCCACATCAGAAATTGGGTTAATAAATTTTAGACTTAATAAGAGGGAAAGGGAAATAAAAAAGTCACCCCCAAATTATGATCTCAATTAAGAGAACATTGGTGGAAATTAGAGACACAATATTGGATAAAAAAGTAAATATTTACAGGGAGTGATTGAGGTCATCAATCACAAAAATGTGTAAAATTGAGGACCTCAAATCCATAAATCTATGATGATTTAAAATATCATTGGTTCAACAAAACATAAGGTATTAGGATAACACATTTTTTGTTTTAAAAACCCTCCCGTAACGTTTAAGAATTAATTTATTCATAGAATAAGAGAAAAAAATACGCTTGATAAGTAGAGTTTCATCCTTCAACTAATTTTTACCACAAACTCATCTTTCACTCCAAATGATAATAGAATTCAAAAATATTGTATTTATCCTAAATGTATAGGGTTCCAAAAACAATGAATTGATAATTCATTTTCCAGAATATTTAAAATACTAAATTATACAAACCAGTACATCACGTATGACAGTGGTAGGTTATCCACCATTGGAGCCCTTCAGTTACGAGTTCATGTCTCGTGGCCTTGCCGGATGCGACAGGTGGTCACTCGAACTCCAGGTTGTCCTTTTTATGACAATCCAAAAATAATCTCAAGAAATGATTTAACCTTAAAAATAGTGTCCCATATCAAACTTAATCCATTCCAACCTTTGGACTTATCCAAAATACTTATGTCCAACCTCACAACCCAAAATTTATAAGTAAGGTAGACATAATGAAAATTATTTTTTCCACGTAATAACATGTGAACACCTTCATCATGTATTATTTTGAAACATTGTAACACCCTGAATTACCATAAAACCTTATTTATTATATTCATGCTCCCTTATTCCTTATCGAATAATGGATATACTACTTCTATCCAAAAATGTTGTAAACTCCAACAATGATGAAATATACAAACCATTAATGAGTTTCAATGTATTCAAGAATATCAAATATAATTTATCCAAATCAATCATATATTATTACAAAATAACTACCTCAGTATTAGATCAATATTACAGTTTATCTTTCTCTAAACATTAGATTTTCAAAAAAAATTAACATGATATTGAGTCACTTTTCTTGGTTCCACACAACCTCAAGTCTTAAATGAAATAGTATTGCAATACAATCCTTATATACTCTATAATTCTTATAACATGTAAATCATTAATAAAATACTCAAATGACACAATACATTAATAACAACATAAGAAATATAATCATTTCTCTTCATCTGTGGTAGTATCATAACTTTATTATTATCAAATATCATCATTTAGGGAATACTCTGATGATTTGTACATTGATTCACGTAGTGACCCAACTCCCTCTAGATGAAATATTGTACACATGAAACTTTTTTTTATCCTTGTAATCACGTAATTGGTGCCCTTTTTCTCCACACTTATTAAAAACTCCCATTACCTTCAAGAACTTATGAAGGGGATTCGTTCCATAGTTATCACATGTGGGAAAATCCTTCTTTCCCATATTCCCTTTATCCATCTTTCTATAATCCATAATTTTCTTTTCTTTCTTCCCTTCAAAGCCATATGACTCACATAATTCTTTACTTATCTTATTAACACATGATACTATTTCATCATATGATGAGAATACATGGGAGACTATTTCCCTTTTAAATGTGGGCTTAATACCATGAAATATATGCTCCTTCTTAATCTTTAGATCATGCATATGGCTGGAATTTTCATTCCTTCTACTAGGTTTCATCTAAACAATGACATACACTAGGTTAGTTTATGAATCTCAATGCATAATTAATTTTTTTTAAAATACCTAACGTAAATTTAAAAGATTAAGAATATAATATATAATAATAAAATGTTTTTTTTGAAGAAGTATTTACTCCTAAATCCTTCATAATGGATTTTAATGAAAATGTGAATTATCCTAAGCATATCCACCAGGAGTGTTGTAACCAAGAGTGCAACATGACCCATTGTCATGTACTGGGATACCCAGGGTAGATCCCCAAACTCCTTGTTGGAGTTTTAACTCCTAGGTTTATCTATTCCAGTGCCACCTCTACCTAATCGTATCCAGACATGGATGTATTTCTTGTAAAATACACAAAATCTCTACATTACCAGAATTCTAGGAAGTTTGTCTATGCTAATCCTCAAAGTCTATCTTAGAGAAATGTTCTCTAATCAGAGTTTATCTAAATCTATTTCCAAGGTTGTTTCTAAAATTCCTCTAATACCAACTGTAACACCCCGACCCCAGATACCCAAAGTCGATGAATTATTTTAATACATTGGCATGATTACAACGAATAATGTCCCGAAAGACCAATCAGTTTAACAGTCTTGGAAAATAGATTACACACATGAACGTTACATCACACATTAGAAAATAAAACACAACATAAATTATCCTTCCATTAATCCCCTAGCTTAACCCTAATTATAAATCCTAAAACACTTCTTGGAATCCTGGGAAAATGAAACATAATAAAGGGGTGATCTCAAACACTTAGTAAGAGTAATAAATATCACAGAAGATAACATAAACATTAGGCATGGTGAATAATTGAAAACACATGCCTTTACAAATAATAAACATGAACATTTATGGCAGGAATATGACCTATGTAAAAAATTCCATAATAAAACATAGTCATGGGTATTCTACCAGTCGAATAACCACATGAACCATCAATGTTATTTTTATAATGAGTGAATGTATAATGCGAGACACTCTGAAACATTTTTTCGAGGCCTCGGCCAAGACGTCTAAAAATTATTAAGGCCTTCACCAAAACTATATATATAATTGGGAAAGTCATGGGCCAATTCCATGTATAATTGTCTAATGAGACCTACCGATGCATCAAGGATCTATAGAGGGCTCCACCTGTCACTTACTAAGTCCAATACATTCCTCATATGAAAATGTCAAAACATAACATAATCATTCGTATTAAAACTACCATACGAAATGTCAATAATTTAACCATAAAACATGAATGGTATAGAAATTACACATCCACAGTCAAACATATCATAATTAATTCAATATAATATTTAAGATTGTATTTATAATAAATCAACCTCAATCAGGAATAATATTCAAAAATAATGTTGACATAGTTGAAAATGATTTGTAAAACTCTTTAAGAGAAATATCCCTTTTTTCAGGAAAAAAATTAAGTCACAAAATTTAAAAAGGAATACATTTAAAGAAATATTTAAATCAAAGTTTCCCAGACCACTTTGAAACTTTTTAAAGGTATTAACATTTTAAAAACATTCATGTCGATACAAATAAATCCTAAAAACCCATTTTGAAAACATGGACATTAATGAGAATTATTAAAAAGAATAAATATTTAAACCATTTAAAATGATGATCTAGTTAAAGATTCCTTTATATAAAAACTTAAAATATTCCTATTGAAAATATTTTTATGAAACACAGATGTGGATGATAAAGAGGTCCCTGTAGATTCTCACGTAAAAACAACCTCGAATAATGAAAAGATTGTAGAATTAACCCTTAACTTGTAATTTTCCTTGGTTGAGGGTACATTAACCTCTAGTATAATAGTTAAATAATTTTTATTAAATTATAAAAGAACCATATACATAAATATGATATCATATAAGATCTTCTAATATTGCTTTGTTTATAATATTTTAGTATTATTGTCATTTTGGGTGTTAAATGATTCGTTTTCCTTTATATGTTTTGTTACGTAAGTCGTGTTTGTTATGGATAGGATTTATTTGATTCATGTACCAAATTATATTAAGTTCTCAAACATTATATGTAATCATAAAATAAAAATTAATCTTGAATGACTACGATGGGGAATGAATCTCATCACTTTTGTGGAGATGGTAATCCGTACGTAATATCATTATATTGATGGTAAAATCATACGTAATTGTATGATATATCATATATACAGAATCATTAAAATGGTATATTTACTATTTACATCATTTATACTCATTATTATACCCATCCAAATAATGAAGTGTTTGAATAACAAACTACACCATGACATGGATATGGTAAGCCGTACGTAAGCACATATGGTGACTTTGTCATTTATAGGATGGATAGAATAATGAATATGGTTGTACCATATTTATAATAACATCACAGTATGTAGGAGGTATTGGAGGTATTATTTTGGTTTGGAAACAACAAAGAAAGAGGAAGTTGAAGAAGAAAAGAACTTGAAAGAGGGTGCTGAAATTATTACCTCTTCTTCGGGTGTTTCTTTTTAAGTTGATCAAAAGGGATCCTTAAAATGAATTTCTGATCAAATTAAGGAGTCTAAAATGATGTGAGGGAAATTTTGAGGATATTTGGGTAGGTTTTGGCCAATCCAAATGGCTTTGGAGGTGTGATTTTGAGAGAAGGGAATGGGACATTTTATAAGAGTGGTGAGGGTCACTTTAGGAAAAGATGAAAAGATTAATTTATTATACAATCATATTCTGTTTACAATGGCTCCAAATTAATTTAATTAGAGCCTTAATAGGTCATGGGTCGAAACTATCTCATCCAATAGGTTTTAGAAAAGTTTAAGTTACCATTTTAACCTTATCTTTTAGATTTAACTTTTACTTAAATAGTTTATCTTTTACCGTGTCTTCTTGTATTCTTACACTATATAGTTAATAAACTTACTATAAACTTCCAAGAGAAACTCAAGTGGTTCATTAATGACATATATAATATTATTTATTCCCTTTGACTAAAACTTATATTTTTAGGATTATTATATCAACCAATAATATAGTATTTGTTTTAAAAAATAATTTATGTCAATTTTGAAACTATTTGATATCTTGGTTTTGTGAAAGTCATTAAAACCTTATCACTTTGAAAAAAATATCTAATCAACACAAAAATGTCATATTGACCTAGAAAATTACTAGACAGCATCAAAACATTCAAATTATATTTATTTTAATATTTATAATAAAAACTATTTTACTATTTCATTAAGAAGGTAATTACTACATCATCATTGTGTCAAAAATAAATTTAATTATTTAATATATAAAATTTATAAATAAAAAACCATTATATAGGAACTATATTTATATTTATAATGAATATTTATAGTCTAATTTATCTTATTTATAACCCTATATTAAAAATGGTTTAGTTAATAAACTTTGAATTTAACACTTTTAACACTTCTTTAATTAAAATAACAATAAATGTCCTAATCAAATAAAAATGGACCTAAATGATCATATTTTATTTCTAAGGTTTTTTTTAGTTGAATTAAACTTATCCAATAGAATTAGTACATGTGTTAGGGTAATTATAAAATCATTTTTACCCTTAATTACCCTATTTATTTTTAATCGTGGTAAATAAAAGTCAAAAGTTACTATTCACCAAAAATTATTTTCATCTTATTGAACCAAATAATTCTTACTGATGTTAACTGTGTCTATCAGATTTTTGAAATTCAACTCACAGAAGCAGTAAAATTATGTTTTAATCAAATTTTCAAATTCTCTTAGAATGTAGGTAAAAGACGGTAAAAAGTTTAATAAAATTATATATATAAACATATTGTAAAATGACTCTAATGAATTACATTGAACATATATATGTATTGTGTATCTATTTTGACATAAATTAAATTAAATTAAAATAACTAATTAATTAAATAAAAATTATGTTTTAAACACTAACCCGATGTCTTTCACTATTCATCAAAAATTGAAATTTTTCAGAAAAATACCCAAAATTCACCCTAAGATGATTTTGATATACTGAATTCAAAAATGAAGTTTATTTTACCCATTTAAAAACATAGAAGTTTCATTTATTAGATTAAAATTTATTCCCATTTTCAAAACCCAAAAGCGGGTTTTTAAAAAGTAAAAACTTTCAAAAGATTGACATGTGTTTATATAAACTTTAAATGTGAAATTACATATAATTACCAACATTGTATTAAATGATAAAATTATAATCTATTTATACTTGCAAAACATTAAAATTTATAATTTGATACTATATGTTATTTTGTTTTAAAAAGTTGTTTTCAATTAATATTTATTATTTTTTATTATTCACCCAAATATGAAAGTTGTCAAAAAAACACCAAAAATTTATCAAAACTAAATTTTATGTTTCAATTCTAAAGAAGAAGTTTAGTTTTTCAAATCTTACATATAAATGTGTCACATATTTGATTTAAAAATGGATTTCCATTAAATTGTGGTAAAATTGAATTTTCAAAAAAAAAAATACTTTTTTTATCTGAAAAAATGAATTTGTTCTTATATTATATCTAAAAAACACATAATCTGGATGTTAAAATGTTATAGAATATAAAAAATTCAAAATTCAGATAATACTATTCATAACAGCTTTTGAATTGCTAGTTTGGTAAGTCGTGGTGTTCTTGAACTCGGTGTTGTGTGTAGCGCAAGTTGTTGAATTACTTTGAAGAAATAACGTACTATGAAATCTTGGGGTGTTACAATCATGATCTTAAGAGAGGTATAGTGGAAGTGAAATGGGATAAGGTAATTTTACTTATTGATCTATAGTCTCAAATGGGACAATATACCTATGGCTCAATATTATCTTATTTCAGAATCTCATATACTTCATATTTATAGAAATTCACAAGAATACCTTCTCAAAAACTTCAAATTCCATATTTCACCAATAAATACCGGACTAAATTTTTATCAACTCTAAGTTACCTTGATGTTTGGATGAATGGATCTAATATTCTCTACCGTTTATAAAGATATTTTAGGTTTTGATAGATTTTTTTCTTGAACTGCATCACTGTACATTAGAGTTCCACAATTATTTCTATAGAGGGATTCATAAAGATCCATCTAAATTATTAAGTGAAAACTATTGTTGTAAGAAAACTCTATTTGAGGATAGTTTTGATCCCAAAAATATTTTAAATCCATAAAAAATTATCTCAACACATCGTCCAAAGTTTTAATTATTTTCTCAAACTGACCATATTTCTAAGGGTGATAACTTGCACTAATATACAACTATGAGTCCATATATTACTAATGACTTTTCTAGTACTTGGATGTAAACTCAGATCCAAATCTAAAACAATATAATATTGTAATCCATGATACCACATAACTTCAGTAATATATATCCATGAAATATGATCAAGAAATAAAACTTCTTTAATAGCAATGAAGTGTACTAACATCATGAGGTAACCTACTAGAATAGAAATAAAATTATGAAGTTTATATATTTTGGGGATTCTGGAGATAAAATTCATTGTTAGGTTCTCAAATTATCATTTTGGTATGGGTAATGTTTGTTACATACATCTATAATTCCATCTCCCACCCTTAACCTTGTCACATACCAAACACTGAGACACATACTCTGAAATATATCTCTTATGTTGTCCCATAAGAAATACACATTCATATATTTATACTTCTTAGTAATTCTAGGATGAATAGATAATGATGAAATATGATATCCATATAGTAGCTTCTTAATAAAATCTATTATGGATGGAAGAAATCGTAGTTTCAAAAGAATGTTATTCCATCACATTTAAAGTTGAACTAAGAAACATTTTTGACCTTGTTTTTTAGTACCACATCTTCCTTATGTGATTCATTTATCCTCTCATAAAGAAATGGTTGTACATTAATCTTAGAAATATAATATTTCTCCCCATTATTTAATATTTGTGGATTTATACTTAACATATATAGAAAAAATAAATCATTTCGGATCCTTATCATAGATAATCTATTATAATACTTTCAACTCAAGTATCATCCACATTGTTCCCTTTCACATGGTGGTAATTTGTTGAGTAATCATAATTTTTAATCAAATCTAACCATTATATTATGTGAATTTTCAAATCATAATGATTTAATTTATACTTTAAATTTTTTATGATCAATATATACATCACATAATTCTTCAAAAAGATAATACCTCTATCTATTTAATGAAAAAATTTCAATAGCAAGATCTAAATCTTGAGTTAGTTAATTTTTCTCAGAAACCATTATTTATCAATAGAAATAAGCTATAACTATATCATTATGTATGATTATTCATCTTAGTCTCTTTTTAATACATCACTATTGATCAGAAAACACTCTCCATAGTAGGGAAGTGTATGAAAATGTGCACTGACTAACCTTCTCCTTAGTTCCTTTAAATTTTATTCACATTCATCTATCCTAAGGAACTTGACTCCCTTTTGAGTTAACATTATTATAGGAATAGATATACATGGTAAATTAGTTAAAAGTGATGATAATATCCTTTTAAACCTAGAAAACTACATTTATTTGTCACAATTGTGTTCCTGGTCCAACATTAAATAAGGTATATCATTAGTTGATCCACTAATAAACCCTCACCTAAGATTATATGACCAAAAAATGAAACCTTATAGAGCTAAAATTCTCACTTGATAAATTTTTCTATACAAATTCACATTTCATAGTTTACTCATTACAATTCTCATGTGATGTTCATACTCTTCCTTAATTTTGGGAATATATAAAAATAGATCCTATTAACACCACCAAAAACTGATCAAGGTAATATGTAAATACACTATTTATTAAATCCATGATAATAGTGGGGGAATTTGTGAAATGAAATGGAATAAATATAAACTCATAGTGTCCATACCTTGTAAAGGATTTTCTGTTGGGTATATCCTCATTATTGAATCTCAATTGATGATATCAAGAATAAACTTAAATCATGGAAATATATTGGAAACACCCTGAGATTTTATAAAATGTGTTTTTAAAATAAATTTAATTTCATATGTATCTTTCATTAAACGCTACAACATGTTTCAATGAACCATGATATATTTTTAATATTCTTATTTACAAATTACCACAATAAAATAGCTTTAAAACATTGTGGAATAAATAGGAATAATCATACATTTTAAATTAATTATAAATTCTTTTTATAAAAATAAAATATTTTTATTGGTAAGTACTTAGTTTTTAGTAACTTCTTTATATGCTTCAAAAATACTTTTTCTTAGCAAAAATTTTATTTTTTAAAAAAATTATACAATTAATTTTTGAAACTTTTAAAAACATTATATGAAAAAATTAACTTCAGTTTTTGAATTAACATGCCAATATTATATTAGGTTAAAGTTTTTATAATTTTCTAAAATGATTGTTTTTTCAATGAATAGTATGATAAACTATTTTTTTAAAACACCATTTTTAAATCATTTACATAGTTAAATCATTTTCAAATTTTTAATAGTAAAATTAGATTAATTATGTTATTATTGAACCAATTTATGTTATTATAATCAAATTATCCTTGAAATTTTATATTAAAACTTTATATTCTTATGGAAATTTTCTCTTTAGAAAACCATTTCATTACCATGTCTGTGGGTTTAATTTTAAATTTAAATTTTCAAATTTGTGAATGGAATGTGTAAAACCGAGTTCTATTTTTGGTATCAGAATAATTAATATTATATATTTAAATGAACTTAGTTTTTGGTAAAAATTATTTGTACAAATAGTAGAAATCAATTAATGCTGTTAAGGTTAAAACAAATTTATGAGGGGTTAAGCTAAAAAGATAAAGTTTAAAATGATAGAAAAAATTATACAATTTATATTTTAAGGAAATATTTTGATATTATATCATATAACTTTTTATAATAAACCATTTAATTTCATTTAGTTATTTTTAAAATGTGTGTCAACTTTTTTATTTCCAAAAAATCCAAGTGTATCCTTTCCCCCACTTATAAAAGGGAACCCCCTATCCTCAACTATATAAACCTTAAAAAAACGTTGATTCAGCCAATACCTATCCAAATTCATTCTTTAATTCTATCTCCACATAATTGTAGCATTATTTGTATTATTAATCCATCATAATAAATATTTTGGTTCTATCTTACGGAGGTTTTATAATGAAGAGGTATCATTCCTAACAAAGAGTTTTTATTTTATTTTTTCTTCCAAAAAACCATCAAATATTATTAAAATTTGTTGATATAATAACATAATTATCTATTATATTATTAAGTTTTTTTTATTTTTAATTTAATAACTTATATTATTATCCTACTCGATCAAATTGGAAACAAAATCGTCAATTGTGTGTACGACAGACGACAACCTCATGATCCGATGTAATTCATTTTCCATCAATTGTCGTCATAGATGGAGATAATAATGGATTTAATGTTTATATTATATATATATATAATGTATTTATTTTCCTATAATTATAATATAACTTATACCTTCCTACATTCCAATTCTTTGGATAATGACAACGTTGCTCATTTGTAATTGTGGACTAACTCAACCATGAAGCGATGTGAAACAATTTTCACTGTAATTTTTTAAAAAAAGAAATAAGTATGGATATTGTTAACAGAAATTATATATATTACATTATTATTATTATTATTATTTAATGGTGAATTAATATTTAATTTTCCTTCATTAAATTCATCAAGGAAATGGAAACAACGTTAATGTGTACGTAAGACATACCATCTCCATGAATGATGTAATTCATTTTATTTATATAAATTTTATTGATGATAATAAATACATATATAATGAATATATATTGTATTTTTTTCATTTTTAACATTATTTAGATGATGGAACCATGATCAAATTAAAATTATTAAAACTCAAACACCAAAACATTCCTGAAAAATGAAGTAGTTATTACCCAAAATGTGATTTTAATTTTTTTGAATAAACATGTAATAAAAGGTCATATGTAAATCATATATGGTATGATATATTTGAATATGGTTATATAATATGTTTATAATAAAACTATATTTATTATACAAGATTTTTTTATTGTGTATGAATAAAATTATGACTTAAGGTAAGCGATTCTTTTCTCACTTTTATTTATGCGGGACACAAGCCTTACACAAAATTTGTTTATTTAGCATGGTGTATATACAACCCAAGAATGTATTTTATGAATATTATCATGAATATTATGGGATATAAATTTAAATATAATTTTTCTTCTTTCATGGAGATTAAGATTCAAAATATTCCAAAGTGGTGATGACTGTATGTTATTATCATTTTTATTTATAAGGATTATTTATGATTATTATTTAAATGATGAGATATTATGGTGTCCCAATAAATAATTTTTTTATTATCCTATATTTACTTCCTGAAAATAAATATTTTCCTTTCATTTTACTCTCTCTATGTACTCACAATTCCAAAATAATGTTTTTAAGGAAAACTGAATTTAATTATCCCATTAGATGAAACTATTTTTCCTTCCACATCCATGTTTTCAATAAATGTTTTAAAGAAAATTTTTCAAGATATTAAAGGATTAATTAATGAAATTATTACGCATTTTTTCTTCATAAAAAATATTTTTAATTGAATCTGCTTTTCATTTTCTAAATGAGGTACTTTTTTATTTTTACTGAAAATATGAAAGGAATCATTGTTTTAACACGTATGACATGAATTATATTTTCCACCATATTGAAAACTCAATGTTCTAAACTTTTCCTTATAATTTTCAAATATTAATCTCGAAGACAATGATTTTCACAATGATTTTTGAACTTTTTGTTTTAAAAAAATGATTTTATCACAGTAAAAAACTTATTTTTCCAAGGAAATGTTCCTAAAAATCATTTAAAATAATTTTACATCTAAGATAACATCCATTTATGTTAGTTGTTTTTTCTAGGGATACTATGAAATGATGCCATACTTATTCTTTCCATGGACACTTTATTATTATGATGAATAATTTTTTATGAAACCTGTTTCTTTTCTATAGGTTATCTGCTAATGAATTGATGAGATAATTATGAAACCCCTTTTTTATATGGGTTATTATATAATGAAATATTTATGAGACCCATATCCTTTATATGGGTTATGATATGATGAATGTTTTATGATATTATGGAATAAAAATTTATATATTATATAATGGGTGGGACCTATATATCCCTTCAATTCATTAGGTAAAGACTAATATCTCATGAGATAAATATGATTGGAATGGGAAGTGAACCTTGTTCACTAAGGGACTCTATCCACTGTGATAGTCTTGGGAGATCACCTTGGCTACTATGATGGATTGGGGTGTGAACCCATTCCACTATGGCATTTTTTTTTCAATGAACCTTTACTAATAATAAAATTATATTCTTTGATTACGTGTATCCCAAACATCTATGTCTTATGAAAATGTTATGATCTCATGGTTAATTTACTTTGATTCCATTATTATTTATGACTTACGAACTACCAAGATAAATTTCATGACTCATGTCTATTATTTTATGACATTGATTTTTTGGTTTTAAAATTTTTTTCTCTTATTTTAATACCCTTATAGTAACGTTATATTGATATCCTTATTGTTTACCCTTACTGAGAATCCGAACTCACCCTTTGTTATGTTCAATTTTACTTGTCTATGAAGATAGTTATTTTATATGATATGTATAAGAAGTGTTCTAGTTATTAATAACATAATGGAATATGATGTAGTTTACTTTTTAAGTACTTTTTTATGTATCCATGTTTCTAAATGTATTAGACCTATATGATTTTAGAGTATTTCATAATGTAATGTAATAAATGTTCATATTTTAAGATTTCATTTATATGTTTGATATTTTTTAGGTCATTACATTTGGTTTCAGAGAGAGGTTTAGTTAACCATTTGAAACTTTGATGAGAATAATTTAGTGATATCCCGAAATTTATGTTTATGGATAAGTCTAAGAATAAGTATATGAATAGGAAAATGTCCTGGAATTTTGGTGAAGGATAGAGTGAGTGGTTTTCAAGGCACTTCATTACTTCATTGATAAAACATGTGATGTGGATCCATCACAATTGTACATATGGGTAATTACTCTAGCAAGGGAATATTGATCTAGACTTGATCATCACTTGGAATATGACATCAGGACTTTCTTCACATCTGGGATGAAACTCCCAGGGATATTCCTTGGTAATTATTAAATAGTTTATAAACCATCATAGAGTATTTTAATAGATGATTACAAATAATTTCCTAGGGTAAATATGAGTTTCCATATATTTAAAACAAGATATCCTAATTTATACATCCAATGACTATTTTTTATAATGATGTAGGCCTAATATATATGGATATTACATCCTTTTAGATGAATATTCATCACATTAAAAATTATATGCCTAATGACATTAATTAATTAGGGTATTTGTAATCATGGAAAAAAATATTCTAACTTGTTGAATAGCCTTAAACATATCCCATAAAGATATTTCTGTTTATTAATATTCATAATCATACCCTACATAAAACATTTCCTTCTTAACTTAGGGAAATAAATCACAAGAAATGCCATGATCAAATGATCAGTAATGGTAAAGAAAGAATACACAAAAGCATAACATAATAATAAGTATATAAGAATATGAGAATAACATATTAGTTTTCCTAAAAGGAAATTCGTTTGGGTTATACCAATGTAAATCCTTGGTTTTCAACAAAGGAAATCATCTTTTACAAGTAACACCTTTTGGTTTTCACCAATAGAAATAATTAATTACATTTATGCCCCAAGTGTGTCTTCTAGGTTGATATTAGGTAATATATAATTTTATTTGGGTAGGTTTTAGATGAGAAGAAGTTATTTATAGGTGTGAATATAGTAGAAGAGTTTGTGACATCCTCGTCCCATATGCCACTCTACAGGTGCCCCGAGCATAGTGGGACACACGACCTCAAGTTAATCTTCCTGAATTCTAGAGGCTACCAACTAGCAGTGAGGGCCTAGGGTGTGTCTATTGGGAGACTATTCACTTATTACCAAATTGTAGCATAGCAGGTGGAAGTAAACATACGTAAATAGTAGAATCGATATAAGTTAACAGAAAGAACATAGGAAAATAGAGACAACAGTGAAAATAAATGAATAAATAGAATCATATTCAATAATACAACAACTTATGCTTATATTTAATGTCACTAGAAAATTAGAAAACATGGATAGATGTCATCATACACAACATGTTCCACAATATTTTAAAAGAAATAAAAGACTATCCCAAGAATCTTGAGATATGGCTCGATCCTATGCCATCAAGATTCATCCTAAAAAGAAAGAAATCAAGTGCTTGAAGTTGTATTCTATCCTTTTTAAACACCTTCAATCATGTAATCTACTTTGAGTACCAAATGACGCCTAGAGAGGGTGTGAGATAAATATTACTAGGTCACCACCAACATTGTCTATAACATACTTCCCGTGTAATGGAATATAATAGTGTGCAATCAAGATAATTTAAAATATAGAAGTACAATGTAAATAAATACCCAAGAACCAAATTCATCCCTTAGATGGTATTTGATAATGTAATTAATTAATTTTTGGATTGATACCATTTTATTATATGTCACATGTTAATAATAGTAAATGTTCCTAGACATAACAAGGAAACCTGCAATGATATTTAGTAATGAAGTCCCAAGGTAATAACCATGGTGACATAGATCTCAAGGTTCTCCAACTCAGTAATAACTGTAGCATGGTATGGGGTGAGAGTGTAATATAAGGATCATTTTCCAAGGCATTCCACAGTTAGGTGACATTGAGTACAAGGAGTTCATCCAACAAAAAATGGGGCTAAGCAGAGATCAGGAGCAATAGGATTTAACCATGTAACCTATATATAATTGTTGTATCCAAGGAGTATATACAAGGAATCCTAGATCCATGGAGTTTATCCAAGGAATCCTTTTATACAACATGAGGTATCTTATGGTATCATAGTAGGAATACCAATATTAGGCAAGGGTCAGGTTCTAAGTGTGTCTTAACCTAAACAATCTATATCCTTGAATAAGAATGGGGTTCCTAAGTGCTCATGGTATCATCTGAACAGAATACTAGGTGAGCTCAATTTCAGACATTCCTATTTGATAGTGAATTCATATAATATTTCATCATGTTCAAGAATTTCCTTACATTACTGTGACAAGGTAAAATAGCATCAAATCATTTAATTAAGTCATAATTATTCATTAAGTTCATTTGGTTCAAGCATTGCCTTTCATTAGTGTGTTAATTCCATGTAGCATTCAACCCTTTGTTAAATCCATTTGAGGCATAATCATTAATTAATGTTCACTATAGTACCTTCGATAAAAATGGAAAGGGGTGCTATAGATATGCAACCTATTCTCATTTACATTTAAGGCCATGTCAAACACAAAATATACTTTCCATTTCACATATCACCTTTAATTGTCAAATTGATGTACTTACCATAGGTGTCTCAAGTGGTGAGTATATGTGGTACTTTTCATTATGAAATTCAAATTACAGTCAATCCATTTAATATAAGAAAGATTACCATTAGAATGATCAAGGAATGGCATACCCAAATAGTGGATTAAATATGTCAAAACACTTAAAACAAAAATATGGAATAACCTTCAACATGATGGGAATGGAGTAGTGGTTATAACCACTAAAAACTAATCATATATTTTTAATGATCATAAAAATACCTTTCTAACAATTATAAGCATGAAATATAAATTTAACATATGAGACCTGATAAAATCTACGGGCCCCACACAAATTTTCCAAAATCAATGAGCTTCAGGGATGAGTTATAGAACAACGACCTTAGGGTTGTATGAGTCTCCTCCTCTAGTATCAGACCTTTATTTGGATAAGATCAGAGTAGTTATAAGAATAGGATAAAAATCCTCATAACTTGATATCTCAGTCTAGAGAAAAAGATAAGAAGTACGACTCAAGAGGACTCGAGTACTTACCATTGCGCATCAGACATGATGAACTGAAGCTCGATCAGTTGTTGGATGAAGGAGGTCTTTTAATGCCTAGGTTAGATATTCAAAAATACCCAAATTGAAAGATAAATAGGTTAGTCCTACATAATCTCAGATTAGGGAATATAGAGATGGCTTAATAGATCATTAAGGTAAAATGAAAGTTTACACACACAAAATCCAATGCACGGTTTGTCCGCACGGTCTAAAAAAACCTATGTAAACCACGCCTGAGTAACTGGGAAAAGGGGTTCTCACATTGGAGGCTTCATAACCATGCACAAATAATGAAATGTGGATCTTTTCGACAAAACACAATCCACATGGTTTTCCATAACGTGTGGAATTCCATCACGGTTTACTCTATACCATACACAAATCATTTTACTGAAAAAGATGGGTTCCAGGCTCCAAAAATCCCCCAAACAACCTTGAGATCTTTTATAACCCCTTATCCATAGTTTGTCTACAATAATGACTTAGACTGAAATTTTAAAGGATCCATACCTAAGTGAAATACTGGATTCTTACAGTCTTCCCCCTTAAAAAACCCACACCACCAAGTTCACCTTCCTTGTGTGGTGAAATACTATATGAGAATAACTCTGGCCAATGATCATGTACATCAGCATCCCGCTCCCAAGTCTCATCTTTCATGTGGTCATTCAGTAATAATAACCATACTATAGGGACATATCGTCCTTAGAGAGCCTTTGTGCTCTGGTCAACGATGTGTATGAGATACTCCTCAAAGACAACATCAGCAGATAACTCTACTTACTTGGGATAAAATGTATGAGACAGAATGACATGATACTGGTGAAGCTAGGAAACATGAAAGACATTGTGTATGGAACAATACCTCTAATGTAGTAGGAACCAATAGGCTAACGACCCAACTCTCTCTATAATTTCAAAAGGTCCTAAAAAATAGGGCGATGGATTTCCCTGATTTTGTAACCATCTATTCCCTATCCTGGGTGATACCTTAAAAAAACATGATCCCCAACCTCAAACTCAAAAGGTCATTGATGACAATCGACATACGATTTCTTCCTAGACTAAGATGTAGTCATATGATTTATGATTTTCTAAACATGCTCTGAAGTCTCCTTCATGATACATGGACCAAGCAGGGCTGCCTCACGTACCCTTAGCCAGCACAGGGGTGAACATCACAATCTACCATATAAGTCCTCAAAAGGGGCCATCTGATTTTCCACCTAAAAGCTATTATTATATGATAACTCGACGAGAGGGATATTCTTATCCCAATAACTTCCAAAATGAAGGGCACATGTTTGGAGAATATCCTATAGAACCTATATTGTTTATTCTAATTTTCCATGAGTCTAATAGTGAAAATATGTGGTTAAAATCACATGAGTTCCCATAGCCTTCTGTAAAGAATTCTAGAACGTTGATGTGAAACATGAATCCCTACCTAAAATGATAGTACAAAAGACCCTGTGGAGTTATATGATCTCACATACATATAGTCTTCCCATCTCATCAACCTAGAAATTATCATGAATATAAATGAAGTGGAATGATTTTGTTAGTTAGTCAATGACTACATGATAGTTTCTCCACCCCTCAGTGACCTTGGTAAGTCGACTACAAAATCTATAGGCATATCTTTCCATTTTCATTAAGGGGATGGAAGAATATGTAACAAGAATGTTGGTCTCTGTTTCTTCGCATTCACCTTCATGTTGGTGGAACAATTATGGATAAATCCTACTATTCGTCATTTCATCCCAGACCACCAATACTGGCATCACATTTGTCGATATATATTGGAGATTTCTGGATGAACTGCCCGCTATGAATCATGGGAATCGTTCATTAGCACTTCCTTGATGTTTTTAGGAAACCAAATACATCCATGTAAATACAAGACATCATCTTTTTTCCATCGACCAATATAGAGTCTGGTTATCTCGAAATATACTCTCACAGAGTACCAAGTCTTCAAGATCTAAAAATTGTCTTCTCTTCACCTTTTCAAGGAGGGAAGAGATAAATTTTAAGGGTGAGAGTAAATAATAATCATGAATGTCATGAAACATCATATACAACTTAGAAAATAAGGCCATAAATTTTTATTCATCACTAGCTTCCCGTATAGCATGTGCTTTTGTTTTCTGACTCAACTCATCTAAAACCACATTTCCCTTCCCAGGCATATAGGAAAGTTCAAAATCCAAGGATTTTATATACCTGATCCATATCCATTATCCAGGGATCATGTAACACTATGAAAAGATTTATTTGAGGCTCTTATGGTCCATGTAAACCATAAAGAGCTCAACCATCAGATAATGTATCCAGCAATGCAAGGCATGGCCAACTACTTCTTGCTCAAGTCCGTTCGTCAAGTAGTTTCTCTCCTGAGGCCTCAATTGCCGATATCTATACGGAACAACTTTTTCCTCCTACAACATCACTTCTCCTAGGCCAGTGCCTGATGCATCACAGAAGAGGTATAACCTATAACTAGCTCCAGAATATTTATAATAGTTTCCAAAAACCAACCTCTGTTTCAGAACTTGAAAGGATTTCTATCATGCTTTTAACCAAAGGAACTTGGAACCCTTTTTTCATATCGGTAATAGGTGAATAAATATGTGAGAAGTCTTGTAGGAAATTAATATAATATCTATCCAACCCCAATAAAATCCATATATCAAACACATTATTGACATTCCTCTAGGAAACCACAATACTAACATTTTATATGTCATGAAATACTCATGATTTTGATATTATATGACCCAAGAAGTGAAAGTTTTCAACATAAAAGTGGTACTTATCAAGATTCACTTAAAGATTATTCTCTCTCAATGTACTCATAATAATATCAATATGTTTGGTATGGTTTCTACGAGTGTGAGAATACACTCATAATCGTGCTCGGTTAGACATGTATAGACAAGATTTTGAAAGCTTTTCCATGCATCCAAATGAGTCTATTTCTGAAATGTTTACACGCTTCACTGACGTTTGCAATGGTAGAAAATCTCTTGGTGATGATGTTTCAGTTGAAGCAATGGTCAAGAAGATTCTATGGGTCCTTCCGAGCTCATGGGCACCTAAGGTGACGGCTATCCAAGAAGCTAAGGATGTAAAGAACATGCCGGTCGAAGAGCTCATCGGATCCCTAATGACGTACGAGATCACGATGAGGAGGCAAGCTCAAAAGGAGGGCACACCAATCAAGACACCAAAGAACATCTCCCTCAAGGTACAAAAAGAAGTAAGCTCCTCCTCATCATCATCATCATCTTCATCTTCTTCATCATCAAGCGGCGACTCGGAAATGGAGAATCTCGCCCGCCAAATGCACAAATTTATGAAGAAGCACAACAAGAAGAAATCTCGCAAGGCGCGAAAGCAAGAACCCACCGCAAGATCCGAGCCCAAGGTAAAATGCTACGGGTGCGGCCAAAAAGGGCATTACAAGCACGATTGCACACTCAACAAAAAACGGTCCACACAAAAGGAAAAAGGAATGAAAAAGGTCCTCAAGGCGACATGGAGTGACACCTCATCATCCTCCTCCTCCTCCTCCTCAAGCGACCAAGGTACAAAATGCCTAATGGCAAAACATGATGTATCATCATCCTCTTCCTCTTCTTCCTCCTCTAGTTCTTCTAATTCTTTTAATTATTTATCATATGAAGAACTCCAACATGCTAGAGACCAATTAGAAAATGGTATTCATGAACATTCTTCTAAATTTGTTTCTTTGAAAAAGAATTTCAAAAAACTTTCCTCCGAAAAAGAACAACTTCTCAAAGAGAAGGAGGAACTCTCCCTAAAAATCCAAAATTTCCCCAATGTTGATTCTTTGGAATCAACCATTAAGGACCTTAGAGAATCCCTAGCCAAATTCACCCAAGGGGAACAAAATCTTTCAAAATTGCTTGGTTCCCAACGAATTTCAAGAACCACCCAAGGGCTAGGATATACCAATGTAGCTTCCTCCTCCCATGCTCCAACTGTTTTTGTAAGGGGAAGCTCTAGTTTTAAATTTAGTAATTATTGTAAGAAACCCGGGCACCTCATTTATGAGTGTGATTGCAAAAATGCCCGGTACAGTCAACCCAAATCTATTTTTTATTCGGATGAGTTTTTTTGGAGAAGACCCGCCATGAAACAAATTTGGATTGAAAAATCCCTTTTGGCGAGTCTCTCCGGGCCAAAAAGAGTTTCGTTTCCCCGATGATCTTTTGTTTTATTTAGGGGGATAAATTTTCTTAAATTCAAAAATCTCTTTCGATTCATTTTTCAATTTAAATTTTCAATTCATTTTTGATTCAAAACTTTCAATTCAAACTGTTATTCAAATTTTCATTTCAATTTCAAAACTCTCAATTGATTTTTCAATTCTCATATCTAGTTTTTCAAACCCGTTCCCTCAATCAAGTTTTATGCCCCGTGCTATTTTGATAATCACAAAGGGGGAGAAATTCTTGATTGATTGGGGGAGAATCCTTTTGATCATGCTTAGCATTTACTTTCTTTATCCTTTAATCATGTCTTTCATTTTTGTTTTTACTTTTTTTGTTTTGGTGATTGTGATCATCAAAATAGGGGGAGATTGTTGTACCTCTCGTTCCCCTCGTTGTTTGATTTTCATGATCACAATCACCTTATTATTTGTCTAATATTGTTTGAAGTGTTTTTGAATGATAGGCACAAGGTTGCCAAGAAGTTGGCCCAAGAATGGACAAGAAGTGGACTGAAATTCAGTCCACCGGCCAACCAGTGTGATAGCACCGGCCAGCCGGTGGACCTGGCAGAGGCATTGCCCACTGCCAGGTTCCACCGGTCAGCCGGTGGCTCTGTCACCGGCCAGCCGGTGGCAACCTGATGCAACAGTGATGGCTACTGCCTCACCACCGGCCAGCCGGTGGCTCTGTCACCGGCCAGCCGGTGCTGCCTGGGCAGAAGGCCTTCTCAACATCCAAGGCACCGGCCAGCCGGTGGCCCTGCACCGGCCAGCCGGTAGCCCAGTCAAACTAGCCGTTGGCTTTGACCAGTCAACTCCCATTTGGCCTCCAACGGCTCCGAGGCCCTTTACAACGGCTCCGAAGACTCCACAAGGGTTCCATGCCTATAAATAAAGGCCAAGGAAGCCCCAGACACCAAACCGGATCATATACCAAGCCAACGGACACATTTTCCATCATTTGGCGTACCTCCGGCGGACTTCCTTCAAGGAACCCACCTTGCTCCAACAACTTCCACATCCAAGGAGCTCCTTCAAAGAAGCTTGGAAGCGGCCTTCAATATCTCCAATCAATCAATGGCGCCCAAGACTTCCTTAAATACGATTTTTCTTGTTTATCTATTTTGAGCTTAATTTGGGTTTGTGTCTACAAACCACTCTATTTCTCATCCCCTCTTTCTTTTGGGTTTCACATCACCATTAAGGTGTGAAAAGGTTGTCAAGATTTCCTTTAAATAGTTTGAGACATAGGTGAGATATCCTTCACCTGTAAGAAGGATAGTGGGTTCCTGCTCAACCATTAAAAGCAAGTGGGTTCTTGCTTAACCACCAAAAGCAAGCTGTAATAGGTTCTAGTGCTACCTCAAAGCCTAGTGGGTTTCTTGCTAAAACCATTGAAAAGCAAGCGGTAGGAATCTCTCAACGGTTGAGTTGGGAGCGGAGACGTAGGCCGAGTTTTTGGCCGAACTCCGTTATCAATTTTGTGTCTTGCCTCTTTTATTTCCGCTGCACTTTCACTTTGATTTTAATTTGTTAATCTTTTTTTAAAAAGGCAATTCACCCCCCCTCTTTCCATCACTCCCTTTTTCTCCGCCCAACAATGACGTCATGGCTACATTATTATACAATATCCAAGAACACACCTCATAACAAGATTATAAGTAGAAAGATATCATCACTAGTGAAATCTAAACATAGGAAAACATACTACCCAAGGAATACAACCCCAACTACCTTCTTAAAAGGCCATGTATCGGTAAGTACTCAAGTATATGTTTGATCGCACATTACATTTAATTTAAAGTTTTAATCATTTAACTTTCATAAAATTGAAAAGTAGGGATTTTTATGTGAAACCATTTAATTTAATATGACATGTTTTAGTTTATAATGAATATTCATTTATAATGAATCAGTTCCCACAAACCTATCACCAGAAAAGAAACCCATTTATTTATAGCATAATTGATCGACTTGGTAAATTACTAATCCCAACACATGAGGGCCCATACAACTCATGAATTGAGAGAAGAAATCACTCAATCATAGCCAAGAGTAATACAAGCATATGCTAACTATCACAACATCATTGAAAAATCACAGGGATATGAAGCAATGAAAAGTAGTGAAATGCACCTATATGGCATGGCTATATGCATGACATGTGAATTAAAGGTACCTATAACGATGCATGTAAAAATTCACCTTACTCTAATATCATTAGGCCCATGATGAATGAAAATACTCAAAAAGATTAATAATCAACATCATCACACAACATGTGTTTCACCCAATGGTGAAATAATATAATCAATAATAGGAAAAAATAAGAACAACAACTATAATTTAGGAAACCTAGTTTTTACCCTGAACATGAGTTCGTGATGCCCAAGCATTGCTTATGAAGAGGTCCCACACATTCCTAATCCCCTAAATAATGTCCCTAAATAGAAAATAAATAATGTAAAAGAACCTACTATTAATACCACATTGTGACGTCCCAGACCTGGATGTCACTCAACGAGTGCCCTAATCCCAGTGGGTCACATGGCCTCAAGAACATATCCTCGAATGCTAGAGGCAACCAACGAGTAATGAGGGACTAGGTTGTGTCTGTGTAGAGACTATTACCTCATTATCAAAGGGTATCACAGTGGTAGGAAGTTGACATAATTAAATATTGGACGCTATATAAGTAAATAGAAGGCACATCGGAAAATAGATACAATAGTAACAATAATGAATAACTGAAATAGAATTCAACAATAAAAAAACTGATGATGGCATTTAATGTAACTAGAAAATGGAAAACATTGATACAAGAAAACATGAATAATAAGTTCCACAATAGTATAAAGGAAATAAAATAATATTCAAAGAATCCCAATATTTGTCTTGTCCATCTACTATCAAGATCCATCCTAAACAGCAATATATCAATTGTTTGAAGCTGTATGCTTCCCTTTTTCAACACCTAGAACCAATTAATCAACTCTGGGTACAAAATGGCACCTGGAGAGGTTGTGAGATAATTCTTAGTGGGACACCACCAAAGGTTCCTATAACAACCGACCCGTGTAATGGAATATAATAGTGCACAAGAAAGAAAATTTAATATAAAGCAGTACAATGTACCTAAATACCCTTGCACCTACTTCATCCATCAACTAGTGTTTGATAATGTAACCAATTAATTATTTGATTAATACCTTTTTATAATATGACACATGTTAATAATAGTAAACATTCCAAAATGTAGTAAGGAAATCTGAAATGATATTTAGTAATGAAGTCCCAAGGTAATAACCAAGGCGATGTAGACCTCAACGGGTTTCCATATCTGTAATAACTACAACCATGCATGGGGTAAGAGTGTAATCCAAGGATTATTTTATAAGGAATTCCACAATGAGCTGCCTCTATGTCCAAGGAGTTAATCCAAGGTAAAATGGGGATAAACACAGACTAGCCCTAATGGGCTTTAACCATGGCCCCTACTTGTCAATTCTGGATCCAAGGAGTGTATCCAAGTTATCCTATAGTACTAAATAAGGGATATTATAGTATCATACCAAACGTATCAAGATTATACTAGGATCAGGTTCTAGGCGGGTCTTAGCCTAAGCAAGCCGTATCGTTGAAATGGAATGGGATTCTCGAGGGCTCATGATAACCTCGGATCGGAATCCAAGGAGATATCGAGTCAGAACATTCCTATTTGATAGTGAAGTCATATAATATTTTAAAAGGTTCAATAAATGACTTTAATTAGTGTGAAAAGTCAAATTATCATGAAAACATTTAATCAAGTCATAATTAATCATTATGATCGTTTGGTCAAAGCCTTACCTTTCATTAGTGTGATAAGGCCACATAGCATAAAACCCTTTGTTAAATCCTTTTAAGGTATAAACAATAATTAAGGTTCACTTTTCTACCTTCCATCAACATAGAAAGAGGTTCTACAGACATGAACCCTAATATCATTTATATTTAAGACCAATTCATATAATTATTATACATGCCAATTCACATATCACATTTAATTATTAAATTGAAGAACATACCTTATACGGGTCAAATGGTGACAAAATATGGTACTTTACATTATGAAATTCACAATATAAACATGACATTTAATATAAGAATATTTACCATTATAATGGTCAAGGAAAGGCACACCCGAATGATGGCTTAAATATGTCAAAAAACATAAAACTGAAATATGGAATAACCTTCGACCTGGAAGGAATGGATTGGTGGGTGTAACCACTAATAAATAATCATATATTTCGAATAATTAGAACTATAGAGTTCTAATGAGTATAATCATGGAATAAAAATTTAACAAACAACACCTGATAAAATCGGCAGGCCCCACATGAATATTCCAAAATCAATGAACTTTAGGGATGAGTTATAGACCACCAACCTTAGGTTTGTACAAATATCCTCCTCCAGTATTGGCCCATAATTCAGCTTGGATCAGAGTATAACTATGGACAGTAGAAAAATTCTCATACCCTAATATCATTGTCAAGAGGAAAAGAGAATGAGAATGGATTTTGAGGACTCGAGTACTTACCGTTGCACATCAGACATGACAAACTGAAGCTCGATCAGTTTCCAGATGAAGAAGATCTTTTTAATACAAGGTTAGACCTTCAAAATTATTTAAATTTAATGAGAAATAGGTTAATCCTGCATATGTTTTGATTAAATAAGATGGACATGGATTAACAGATCATTAAGGAAAAAACTGGAAATTTAACTAAAAAAGCCTATGCACGGTTGGTTCGCACAGTTCGCAAAACGTATGAAAACCATGAATGGGTACCCTGGAAAAGGGGATCTCACATGGTTAGGCTTCATGACCATGAGAAAACCATGTGAGGTGGCTATGTCTAAAAAAACACAATCTGCATGGTTTTCAAAATAGTATGGAATTCCTTCATGGTGTACTCTAAAGCATGCGACAAGCCTATTTTTCCAAAAAAAGCTGGGTTCTGGGATCTGAACATTCCCCAGACACCCCTAAGAACTTTTCTAACCCCTTAGGAATCAATATTAGGTTTGAAGAAAATATTTAGACTGAAATTTTCAGGGATCTATATCCGAGTTAAAAACCGGTTTCTAAAAGAGTTGGTGGAATTTTATAAGGGAGATTAGTGGGGAATATATAAACACAATGAAGGTAAACACTATTAGAAGGTTACCCCAATAGATTGCGCCTCTAATAATAATCCATTTCATACCTAGGTGATTTTATGGTAAACATATTACTTTAAAATTGGTTTTAAAAAGGTTTAGGGTCTTTTTTATACCTATGTTTTATGTTAAACCACTAAGTAATCAAGTTTTACCTTAATTACTATAACTAATTTTAATTTCTTACACTAATTATATTCGTAAAAAAATAATTTGACCAAAGTAGAAATTATAAATTATTCTGATACCAAATATGTAATCAATTTTTTCAAATTCTAAAAATTGAAGTGTCAAAAATTAAATTAGAATTAATCCCATGGACAGGAAGAGACAATAGGGGTTTAATGTGAAAATGTTCTAAATTCTGAATTGTTTTTATTTCCAATTTCAAAATGAAATTTATTAAAATTAACTGAACTGGATTTATTGGTGTATAAATTAACAAAATATACTTTAAAACAAGTTTAACATGTAATTTAACTATATATATATAAATAATTTAGATGAAAACCAATTTTTAATTAAAATTAATAATTTTTCATGATTTATAAAAAAATGAAACATCTATGAAAACTACCAAAAATTAACTACAATCCCATTTTTATGCTCTTTTATGAAAAATAATGTTTATGTTTTGAAATAAATTTTTTTAATGTTTATTTTTTTTAAAATATGTGTTCCATTAAAAGGTGGTAAAACTACCTTTTAGAAAAATACATTTTATTCTTAAAACTGGATTTATTCTAATCTCTTATCTAGAAATCGAATAAGAAGAATGATAAATACTTTAAATATTATATAACATATAATATTTATTAAAAACTATTTTAATTAATTTTTTCATGTAAAACATGTTTTTTATTCGAAAATACTTTTTCTGAAAAGTAATTTTTTTATTTTAAAATAGTTCTTAATTTCATTTCAAATTAGTTAGTTTTGAAATAATTAATTTTATAAACATGAATAAACCGTATTTCATAATTTATTTAATAATTTTAATTTATTTATTTACAATGTCTAGGTGATGACTATAACAACATTTTATAATTAATATTAATAATATATTGTAGTTTAGTAAAACTCGGTCTTATGCTTGATGCAAGCTATCGATGGAACTCGAAATTGTGTTTAACACTATCCAAACACAATGTTTCATGTACCACAATATAATATAAGTTTTTTATATAGTGTATAATGAAATTTAGGTTTCATTTAAAGAAATAATTACTTGGTGTAGTGTACAATGTAAGAAATAAAATACATTTAATTTATTCAAAAATAATAATTACTAAAAACTAAAGGCGTCACATTATACCCCAATGAAAATGAATTTTTACATGAAAATTATTATATATTATAAAATCTTAAATAATTTTATTTTATACTCATTGAATCTTAAATCTCAAAAATGAATACTAACACTTCCTTTAAAAAACAATGTTGTAATTATAATGGTTTAAAAAAGATAACTCATAATTATATTTCCACATAACAGAAAATAAGTGAATATTTGGACATGAAAGAAATGCTTAAATAATTATTGAGAGTGGTAATGATCACTGATCACAAGAAAGCAGGTGATCTAGATAAGTTTAATGATCACAAAACCACAAATCTACAATATTCTAAGGGACCATTTTATTTATTAGAAATGAAAGTACAAGGACATCATTTTTATGTCATGATCCTTCTCCTAATATTGATGATTTACAAAAGGAGATATACTTACCTGATTTAATTACATTTATTATGAATAATGTGACCCATTGGTTCATACTTGATCAATTTCAACATCACATCTTAATCCAAGAAGTGAATGCAATTTGGACTTCCTTGAACCACTAACAAATCATAAGATCAATAGACAAACTGATAATTCATTCTATATATCTTTAGGAATCATAAAAAATGATTTAATGGGTTATTAAATATGAATAACTATTTATATGGTTAAATAATACATTTATCTCGATAACTTAATTCAATTTTTAACTAAAACCATTCCATAAATGGTCAACCATATAACCCTTCCAAAATCTAGAAATCCAAAACATCAATAATATGTTCACTAAATTTAAAAATATTTTTTAAATTTGATCCCCTGTATATCATAAAGTATATCTTGGTTTACACATAGAAAACATGTGAATACCTTCATCATGTATTCTATTGAAACATGATGATAACCCAAATTACCATAAAACCATAATGAAAACATGAACAATTTTTCATTCCTTAAACAATTCATATATTACTGCGTATATTCCTTAAATCAAAAAATTTGGTAAACTCAATCAATGATTGAATAAACTACTATTTCAAAATATCATTATTCATTATTAAGGTAATAATTTAAATCCAATTTACTTATTCATACCTAATATCTCCTAAACAGAAACAATTATCTCCACATCCCGAACATATTAAGGGTTATATTCCCTTAATCATGTGTTTTTTTATAAAATTTTAGATTTACATTAAATCTTTTTTCTAGGTAATGAACATGTTATTTAAAATACCTAGTGAAAAACTAATACGAAACAATCCTTATATATTTAATAATTCTTGAATCCAAATACATAAACACTTTGATCATTCTATAACAACATTAAGTCATTAACTAGGGGTTGACATGTTATTACTAAATACTTATTTTCTCCCATAATTAATTTGTAGTATATTCATCATCTGTAATGTAAAAAAAATTCACCACCTTACTGATTCTCTTTATGATCATTCCATATAGGACATTGATTTTTATAATTCCCATACTTTCAACATTTAAAGCACTAAACAGTCGATGATACCATAGAGAGGTAATTATTCTCATCCATTTCATTATTTTACCTTTTCATTTTTTCATTGCTGTTTCATTCTATGTGTCCACATTTTCTAGGGACAAAATATCTTCGTGTTCCTCTATGACATACACTTGGCTGTTTCTTCCCACATTCTCGACATAATGGAAACTATATATTCTTTCCTAAATGCCCACCATTACCTGAATTCTCATAGAACTCATTCCTCATATTATATGGTAAGTTCAAGAATTCATTAGGTATATATTTTTAATCATGTTCCTTGAAAATGGATTAGGAATTTTGAAAAATTTCTTCCCTCTAGTTATAATGACATTTTAATTATCATCCACAAATTTTCTGTCACATTTAAATTTAACATAATTCCTCATGGTTCCCACTATTTTCTATAACAAAAATCTTATTGTGATAAGAACTTATCATAGAAAAAATCCACATAATCATGAAAAATTGTTTTTAGAATGTTTAATTAATGAAACTTTTATTTAAAATATATGACATCATATGTTAATCCTAGGACATTAAAAGTAATCTTATATTTAAATCCTTCATGATGTTTCATAAAATTGTATGTGAATTTCCAAATCATATCCCCAAAGAGTGTCAAACTAGGTGGGTAACAAGGCCCATTTTCTTCCACCTATTCATGACCGAGGCAATATAAATAAAGTTTTTTTAGGGTTACTACCCCTATGTACCTTTGTTCCAGAGGCACATCCACTCATAGTATCCAAATACAGATTTATTTCATGGAAAACACTATTGCAATATCTTACAAAAATTATATGACATCTCCCAACACATTCACTCATCCTTTAGACTTATCCTCAGAGAAATACAATGAAATATACTTACAAATATACGTTGGTAGATCACTAAATATTTCGAATCCTTATTTTAAAAGGTTTAATAAACGATTCCATTAATACTAACTATAATAACTAAGGCATACCATACATGGATATTGCATTATTTGTTATGAATATTCAACACATTACAAAAGTACATGCATGATGAACCAAGTAGTTTATTGAATTTGGAAACATGGAAACAAAATCTTCTAACATGGGGAAATATATTATATACCTCCCAAAAATATCTTCCCCTTTATTACTCTTCATAAGAAAACCATACTTAAAACCATTCATCATAACTTGGGGAAAGGAAACACAAGAAATGGAAATCTCAAATGCTCAGTAAGGGTAAAAATGAAATATATCTAAGCCTGACATAAGAATAAGTGTATGATAAACTCAATATAACATTGGAAAACCATACCCTTAACATCAGAGATCATAAACATGAATCATAGAATAAATATCGGTAGTTCATAACACATGAATCCTTTTAAAATCATAGAACATGAGTAATGAGAGAACAACATTAGAATAAGATATAGATTTACTCGCATAGACATAATCATATAAAATCATTCCCCATAAGTTGAGGATCATTTTCAAAACATCATATAAAACTTAACGGGGGATACACCTACTGGGTGGGACACACCACAACCCCTAGTCACAGCCCTTCCCATATAATGGAATGAGTTCACTCACCAGAACATCTTAACAATGAAGGTTCCCTCCAAAGTCCATCTTAGTGTAGAAATTCTATTACTGAACTCAGTTCACTCCTCTTTACACCCATGTCAATATTATTAGATATAAAAATTTACCCAAACCATTGCAGGGAGATATAGGACCCACCCATCACATATTGAAATCATACATGCATGTTCCAAAAGACAATAAAACAGTCAACCTTTCATGACCCTAAAAATAGATTGGTTTCATAAAATTAATATCATAACCAATGAAATGAAATAGGTATGATAAATATTTCATGTTATCATAACCATTAGAAAATAGGAAGTATTCATAATCATTTAATCATAAAATAACCTGTGAATGGAATCATGTTTCATAAGTGTTTTATCCTGGTATAACCTGTGGAAGAGATACATTATTTATAAACAACTTTTCATCTTAAACATAAACCATTTAATAAATACTAAGAATTTAATACTTCAGTGATATCCCTAATAAATCATAAAATAAATAAAATGATATTATATTATATAGATTAGGAATTTGAAAGATCACTTTTAGAATTTATAATTGAAAATAACCACTCTTTAAAAATCATTTTTTAGAAATAAAACATTTTCAAAATCCTTATTTTTGATTCTTTTTGAAAACTTATGATGTAATATTTATGAATAATTTAATAAATTTATTGAGTAAAATACCCTTTCATAATTGAAAAATTCTTTGTAAATCAAAACCATTTCGAAAACATTTTTCTTTAAAAATAGATTTTAAAGCATATAAAGGAATCTTAGAAACCAATTTAATATAGTTTTAATCATAAATTTTCATTGAAAAACTTTTCCTCCAAAAAAAATTATAAAAAATATAATTTACCGAATATTTAAAAAAATAAATTCTTTGAAAATAATATTGTAAAATTTCATATAATGCTTTAATGAAATGAATGTAATGACAACAAATAAATGTGTACATGCCAAACCTTCCTTTTTCACCAAAACAAGTTTATAAAAGTTCTTGATTAGTAAATTATAAGAAAATTACTTTTAAATGTATTCTATAAATTGGTAAAACAGGGGGAAAATGGATTAAAATCATTTGAAAACCATATAAATTTTTTTGGAACATTTTTTAAAACCATGGTTTTGGATGAAATAATATTTTCGACCAAATAGAGAGATAAATCAATATTTTCATAAAGGTTATTTATTTATTTTAGGAACTAATGTGTGGAAAAATTATACTATTACCTGAACGTGTCATGAATAAATATACTATAATAATTTTTGTGAGAGTTCTTGAGATATGGATAATAATATTTCATTAATGGAAATGTAAACATATACAATCCCAATAAACAATGAGATTTTTTCAATAATCACTTACCACATTGTTAAAATTGAATCTTAATACCTATGAGAAAATAAAAATTAAATGAAGAATAAAATATAATGTAAATAATTTTATTCATTATATATCATGACAAAGGGGTAGTATATACACCTCATAAAAGAAAATATGAGTATAACTTTACAAGTGTCTCATAGAAGCCAAATTGACAAAATATCCCCTTAGTGATTTGGTATCATTTTAACCGTTAACCCTATGAAAGAGGGATCCTAAAATAGATGTGAAAAAATAATATCTTTTCATTATAAAAATATTAATTTAATTCAATGGTAATTATATACACCACATAAAATAAAGTGGTTGTGGATATATCATATGTCTCATAAAATTAAAAAGTGAGACATAAATACCATACTACTTGAGTAACTTTTGAATAATGAGATTCGTGAAAGAATAAAATAAATTGAAAATTTCAATATCTAGAAATAAATTAAATTAGTGATATAAAATTTCATGGGGTAGTATATACAGCACCGAAAATAAATAAGTGTTGAATAAATCATAATTCGTGTCGAAATAAATATGAGACTATAAATCCCCTTACATAAAGTATTAACTTCATTTGTACTCATTAAAAACCCATGTATAATAATTATATGTTAATTATAAAACTATAAAATAAACATAATATATATATATATAATATCATCTATTATTTACTTATGAATTAATATAACCTATTTATTAAAAATCCATTTTATGTAATGTTTCTGGTAAAAAAACTCTTTGTTTTTCATACATGTTTTGAGTTATTATTGTAACACCCAGATCTTCCATGATACGCTTCTCTTTCAATAATGCAATAGCTTGCATTGTACGCAAGTTTGAGATTCTAACACACCGAGACTAATCAATGTAGCCGTTATGAATAGTAATACCTAATTTTTGAAATTCAATAAATTTTATTTTTCCAAATGGACTTCGTTTTTGTATTCGTAATATCAAAATTATCCTAAGTTGAATTTTTTGTAACTTTCTGAGAACATCCAATTTTTTATGAATAGTGAAAAATACTTTAAACAACTTTTTTAATCAAAATAATTTATTGTGATAAATTATAGTATTTAGTGGTTTTAAAGTATAATTATAATATATTTTTACCATTTTATCCAATGGCTGTCATTAGAATTAATTTAACATTGAAATTGGGCATGAACAATTGTCAATCTTTTGATATATATTGTTTCTTAAGAACACGCTATTTGTTGTGACAGCAGAAATTAATTATAAAATTAATTAATGAAACTTATATGTTTGTAATTTCATAAAATAGACAACATTTTTGAAATTGGAATATCAATTATAGATTAGGGTGAAATTTTGGCATTGTTCTGAAAAACTTCAATTTTTGATGAATAGTGAAACCACTAAGTGGTATCTAAATAACTGATTTTTTGTTTAAATGAAATATTACCACTTCTGTGATTTGATTTTCAAAAATCTTACATACATGGTTGTAATTAGGAAGTAAAATGTGGTTCAATGGGATTAAAATAATTTTTTGCTGAATAGTAACTTTTATGTTTAATTAATCGCGATTAAAGGTAATTAGTGAAATTTAAGGTAAAAATGGTATTATAAAAATATTAAATGACATTTACAATTGTCCTAACACTATTGTATGTGTCATGGCCGAACAAGAAAATAAATGGGTAAACTTTGGGACCCCATGGAGCCACTTTAGTTGGAAAATGACATAAATACCTTTTATTTAATGTTAAAGTAAAAAATGACACAAACATGAAATGTTTTACTAAAAAAATTTTTACATGGGGTTCTACAAGTCATATTTTTGACTATAAATAGTAATTGGAAAGATAAAATGATTTCCTATATCATAGTATTTTTTTTATAATATTTTGAAATTAAATAAATTAAATTATTTATGACATCATGATGTTGTAGCGATGACCTCATTATTTAATGATTTAAATAAAATGGAAAGATAATGTAATATATAAGAACTACACATGTCCAAAACCTATTTTATGGGTGGATTTCGAACCCTTATCACCTTATCCTCGAATTATATCAATTTGGGACCTCTTAAATCAGAATACCATTTTAAAATAAAGTGACATTTCTTTACTTTCCAATAGTGCCCCTCCTCTCCACTTATAAATGGCCCCCACCTCTACCACCTTACTCACACTTTCAAAGCCTTTTTGCTCGGCAAACCTCTTCCCAAATACTCTCCCAACTTCCCTACCTTACTCCTAGAAGATTCAATTTGGGCAGAATTCTTCCCAAGGAATCCTTTGGCTCAAATCAAAAGAGTTACCCGATTTTAAGGTAATGTCTTCTCTTGTGTTCTTTTATTTTATTTTTCTTCTCCAACCCCATAAAATCTTTTTATTAATTTATTTTGTAACAAAAATAGTATACTCAATATACTAGGATGTTGTTATAAGAAGTATTCGAGCTACACTTACACACACCTACAACTAATGGTTAAAGAACATACTGTTTCTGTGGATGGAGAATTTCTGCCTCACAAAACGATGATTGTTCAACACTCATATAACACCTTCAAAGGTGGATATTAAGATGTCACTATATTTATATATGATATATAATATGTTTATGTTTTACTTAAGCTTCTGTATTTTTCATTTATGGCATACCTTTATGATTTCCATTATGGGTAAATGCGATATTTTCATTTTAGGAAGTGCGGACTACCGCCCCCTCAAAGTGATTTGAATCGTTAATACCATATGTGGGATGTATAAAGGATGGAGTAAATGGTATTATACACTATATTATACTGGAATTATATTATACCTTTATATCATTATGATTTCTTTCCATTAAATACGAAATAGAAATGAAAGTAGCGTTCATGCGTACGTACGGCTTACCGTCTCCATGAACGGTGCATTTCATTTATTACCTCTAAATGTTATGTAATATTATGAATTAATGTATATAATGGATATATATGAGATATATGATATCTATATCATGAATATAATTCTGGATATAATGGATACTTCACCACATGAACAACTTTTAATTATAAGAAGTCTATTTTTGACTCAAGTACCAAAGATCGACAAAATGACCGTTATTAACTTAAATAATTACATAATGTTCATGACATGGTAATAAGTGATATAAAAGGAATAAAAAACTTGAAAAATGTTATTAATCAATTATAAATTAACTCTAGTTTATTATTCAGGAGGTTAAAGAACGGTCGAGTCAAGATAGGATGCAAGGTAAGGGAACTTCTTAACCCAATTTCCATTCTTTGGGTTAATCTACTACTTTCAAATTATGTCATGATATTATTATGTACTATATTGTATTTGTACTTTATTTATGTGTACATATAGTGAATACACAAAATAGATCTATTTTATTTTAAAAATGATCTTTGTAAGGACTTCGTCTCAATCTCCTTTCATTGAGGCATTTTTTGTTTTATACACAAATTTCTTTTATACGGTGTATAAACCCCTTTGACTTTTACGTTTATTCAAAAGGAATATTTTTATACGAATTTTTTTACTAAACGAGAAAAGGACTGTTTTTCATGTCGTATGTATGCGGCGACAACGAATTCTCCGCTGCCAAGGCCATTATTTGGGTTTCGGCTTCCTCTACAAGCCTTACCATTACAAAAAATCAAGTTTTAATTTTCTTTTATTTTGGTATTGAAAATGGTTTTGAAAGTGTTTTTATTATATCAATGTGTTGTATTGATATCTTGTGATTTAAATGTGTAAATGTTATGTTTCCTTTATGCATGTTTTATGTGATACGATTATGTTATGGTTTATGATTTGTTTAAACCTGTTCATATGAGGAATGAATTGGACTTAATAAGTGACAGGTGGAGCCCGCTATAGCTCCTCGATGCATCAGTAGGTCTCATGAGAAAAACTAGTGTCTTGGCACGAGGCCTTGACAAAATCTTATTTGTGGTCTTGGCACGAGGCCTTGGCTACGTGGTTATGATAGTTTGGCATTATGAATTCCATCATTATGAAAGTGGTTATTTATATTTCATGTGATTATTCGACTAGTAGAATATCCATGTGAGTAAGTAAATGGCATTATTTAATTTTATTTTTGCCATATTATGCTGAAGTTCAAGTTTAAAAAGGCTTTTGTTTTAGTTATACATTGCCTTAAATGTTAATGTTTATTTATGAAAGCTTCCGCAATATTTTTATCCTTACTGAGAATCTGAGCTCACACCATTCAATGTTTTAATATTTTCCAGGATGTGATGAAGTATTATAGGAATGACCTGTAGGGATAGTCTGAAGGAGATATGAGTGTGGAAAATGGAGACTATGTTATTGTAGTTTTTCACTTTGTGATGTAATGTAACATTTATGAATGTATCTATTGTTTCCAAGGCTAATAAACTAATCGGTCTTTCGAGACTTGATATTTTGTGATCATGCCAATGTTACGAAGTAATGCACTGACTCCGAGTAACTGGGGTCGGGGCATTACAGTTGGTATCAGAGGGAGGTTAGTACTAACCTTAGAATCTAGATTTAGATAAACTCTGATTAGAGAACATATTCCAAAGATCGACTTTGAGGATTAGTATAGAAGAAATTTCTATAATTTTGTTGTTGTAGAGATTTTGTGAGTTTTACGAGCAATACATCCCTGTCTGGATACGAGCAGGTAGAGGAAGCTCTGGCACATATGTACCTAGGGGTAAAACCCAAAAACACCACTTTCAGCTAGACTCGAATGAGAACTGGTGCACGACAACGGGCCTTGCTGCACTCTTGGTTACGACACTCCGGGGTATGCTTAGGATAATTCTCATTTTTTTTACAAACCACTATAAAGGGTTATGAGTATATACTTCCTCAAAAAAAACATTTTTATGATTATGGATTATATCCATAAATAGTTCAATTTATGTTAAGTATTTTACAAGTATAGAATTATGTATTTTGATTCATAAACTAATCTAGTTTATGCCATTTTTTTTAAATGGCGCCTAGTGGAAGGAATGGAAACTGTATCAATGCACGCACTCCGTGTAGGGATTTCCCTCCTGCTCAAGATAATTATTGTGGAGCTGGAGATACAACTGGTGCTGATCAACTTATTACCATACTAGGACAACTCACTCAGGTTATGAATAATAACCTTACTCGTATGGAGCACCCTGATCTGCAATGTGGAGGATCAATGTTAAACCACTTCATGAGGCAACAACCACCAACATTTAATGGGGGTACAAATCCATTAGTAGCTGAGCAATGGATAAACTCCTTAGAGAAAATATTCCACGCCTTGGGGAGTAGTGAAAGGGAAAAGGTTATCATGGCAGTTTACCACCTCACTGGAGATGCTGATCAATGGTGGTCATTGATTAAAAACACAATGGAAGATGACGACGTATCGAATATGTAATGGAGGGAGTTCAAAGAGCTTTTCATAGAAAAATACCTTCTTCAAGACCATCGAGCAGATATGGAAAGGAAATTCCTGAGTCTGAGGCAGAAGGAGGATGAGAATGTCGCAAAGTATGAGGCTAACTTTACAATGTTAGCGAGGCATGCGGCAGATTATATATGTAACCCAAGAAGTAATATTGATCGTTTATTTTATGGGTTAAAACCATTTCTTCATCGAGCATTAGTCTGAAAAACCTTCTCGTCATACGAAGACATTGTCTCATGTGATATCAAGATAGAAAAGAAATTCTATAAATCTTATGACAATAAAGTAAAGCAAGAGAAGAATAGAACGGTGGAACAAGAGACAGATAAAGGGAAAAAGGGAAAGAAGGATTTTCCATTATGTGATAATTGTGGGAAGAATCACCCTGTTACTTTCCTAAAAGGAATGGGAGTTTGTTATAAATGTGGAGAAAAAGGTCATCAAGCGCGTGATTGCAAGGGAAAGAAAGAGGCTATCAATGTTGAATGCTACAATTGTAGAGAAATGGGGCATTATGCAAATTAATTTCCTAAGCTTCCGGGAAACTTACCTCAGAAAAGGCCAAGGGATCGGGGACAATCTTATGCTGTTACTACAGTTGAAGTGGAATGATTAATGTATTGGTGCTTTTGGACTCAAGGATTATATTTTGGTTATAAGGATAATGTGATATATATATAAGGATTGCACTGCAGAACTTGTTGTTTTCATTAAGGATTTAATATGATGATGTTAATCATATTTTTAGTATGTGACAATAAGAGAAACATTAATTTGTTTTGGGAATCTGATGTTACAATTGATTTTGGAATTTAGAGACCTTTTAGAGAAAGTCTGGACAAAGGTATTTTGGATAACTATAAATGTTGGAATGGATTAAGTTGATCTTTGGATAGTATTATTTAAGGTTAAAACATTTATGAAGATTATTTTTGGAATATTATCATACTATAGTTTTTGGAAAGGGACAACCTGCAGGGTGGGGCATAACCCGTCGCTTCAGACAAAGCTGTAGGAATCAAACCCGAAACCATATTGCGACATGCCTTTATGACATACCACTAGCCTACAGGAAGTCCCTGGTTATTACAAAATAGATTTCGTAATCTAAGTGGTATGTGTTAATATTTTGAACCTTGAACGATTAGGATAAATATAATTTTTTTGAGTTCTATTATCTTTTTGAGTGAAAGATGAGTTTGTGGTAGAAATTAGTTGAAGGTTGAAACTCTACTTGTCAAGAATAAATATATATATATACCTATATCTTATTCTATGAATAAATTAATTCTTAAACTTTAGTAAAGGGATATTAAAACAAAAAATGTGTTATCCAAATACCTTTTGTCTTGTTGAACTGATGATATTTTAAATCAACATAGATTGAAGGCTTTGAGGCTCTCAATTTGAAACTTGTTTGTGATTGATGACCTCAATCACTTCCTACAAATATTGAAATTTTTCCTCCAATTACATGTCTCTAATTGCCACCAATATTCTCCTAATCGAGATCATAATTGGGTGGTGACATTTTCATTTCCCTTTCCCTCTTATTAAGGCTAAATTTTATTAACCTTATTTCCGATGTGGGTTTTCCACAAAGGTATTTTCTATTTTCAACCTTTTATTTTTGAAGAAAAATTTAAAATTGCGAGGACACAATTTATTGAAGGAGGGAAGAATGTAACACCCCGATCATCCACGACACACTTCTCTTTCAATAATGCAATAGCTTACATTGTACGCATGTTCGAGATTCTAACACACCGCGACTAATCAAAGTAGCCGTCATGAATAGTAATACCTAATTTTTGAAATTTTTGAAATATTATTTTTCCAAATGGACTTAATTTTTGTATTCTTAATATCAAAATTATCCTAAGTTGAATTTTTTGTAACTTTCTGAGAACTTCCAATTTTTTATGAATAGTGAAAAATACTTAAAACAACTTTTTTAATAAAAATAATTTATTGTGATAAATTATACTATTTAGTGGTTTTAAAGAATAATTAGAATATATTTTTACCATTTTATCCAGTGGTGGTCATTAGAATCAATTTAACATTGAAATTGGGCATGAACAATTGTCAATCTTTTGATATATATTGTTTCTTAAAAACACGCTATTTGTTGTGACAGCAGGAATTAATTATAAAATTAATTAATGCAACTTATATGTTTGTAATTTTATAAAATAGAAATCATTTTTGAATTCGGAATATCAATTATAGCTTAGGGTGAAATTTTGGCATTGTTCTGAAAAACTTCAATTTTTGATGAATAGTGAAACCACTAAGTGGTAGTTAAATAACTGATTTTTCATTTAAATGAAATATTACCACTTCTGTGATTTGATTTTCAAAAATATTACATACATGGTTGTCATTAGGAAGTAAAATGTGGTTCAATGGGATTAAAATAATTTTTGGTGAATAGTAACTTTTAAGTTTAATTAATCGCGATTAAAGGTAATTAGTGAAATTTAAGGTAAAAATGGTATTATAAAAATATGAAATGACCTTTACACATGTCATACCCCTACTGTATGTGTCATGGCAGACCAAGACAATCAATGGGTCAACTTGGGGACCCCATGGAGCCACTTTAGTTGGAAAATGACATAAATACCTTTTATATAATGTTAAAGTAAAAAATGACACAAACATGAAATGGTTTACAAAAAAATTTTTTACATGGGGTTATACAAGTCATATTTTTGACTATAAATAGTCATTGGAAAGATAAAAATATTTCCTACATCATATTAGTTTTTTATAATTTTTTGACATTAAATAAATTAAAATATTTATGACATCATGATGATGCATCGATTACCTCATTATTTAACGATTTAATTAAAATGGAAAGATAATGTAATATCTAAGACCTACACATGTCCAAAACCTATTGGATGGGTGTATTTCGAACCCTTATCACCTTATCCTAGACATATATCAATTTGGGACCTCTTAAATCAGAATACCATTTTAAAATAAAGTGACTTTTCTTTACTTTCCAAGAGTGCCCCTCCTCTCCACTTATAAAAGGCCCCCACCTCTACCACCTTACTCACACTTTCAAAGCCTTTTGGCTCGGCCACACTCTGCCCAAATACTCTCCTAAATTCCCTACCTTAATCCTAGAATCCTCACTTTGGTCATAATTCTTCCCAAGGAAGCCTTTGGCTCAAATCAAAAGAGTTACCTGATTTTAAGGTAATGTCTTCTCTTGTGTTCTTTTATTTTATTTTTCTTCTCCAACCCCCTAAAATCATTTTATTCATTTATTTTGTAACAAAACCAGTATCCTAAATATACTAGTATGTTTTTATAAGACGTATTCGAGCTACAGTTACACACAACTACATCTAATGGTTAAATAACATACTATTTCTATGGATGGCGAATTTCTGCCTCACGAAACGATGATTGTTCAACACTCATATAACATCTTAAAAGGTGGAAATTAAGATGTCATTATATTTATATATGATATATATTATGTTTATGTTTTACTAAAGCTTCAGTATTTTTCATTTATGGCATACCTTTATGATTTCCATTATGGGTAAACAAGATATTTTCATTTTAGGAAGTGCGGACTACCGCCCCCTCAAAGTGATTTGAATCGTTAATACCATTTGTGGGATGTATAAAGGATGGAGTAAATGGTATTATACACTATATTATACTAGAATTATATTATAACTTTATATCATTATGATTTCATTCCATTAAATACTAAATAGAAATGAAAGTAGCGTTCATGCGTACGTACGGCTTACCGTCTCCATGAACGGTGCATTTCATTTCTTACCTCTAAATGTTATGTAATATTATGAATGAATGTATATATTGGATATATATGAGATATATGATATCTATATCATGAATATAATTCTGTATATAATGGATATTTCACCACATGAACAACTTTTAATTATAAGAAGTCTTTTTTTGACTCAAGTACCAACGATCGACAAAACGACCGTTATTAACTTAAATAATTACATAATGTTCATGACATGGTAATAAGTGATATAAAAGGAATAAAAAACCTGAAAAAGTTTCTTAAGCAATTATAAATTAACTCTAGTTTATTATTCAGGAGGTTAAAGAACGGTCGAGTCAAGACAGGACGCAAGGTAAGGTAACTTCTTAACCCAATTTCCATTCTTTGGGTTAATCTCCTACTTTCAAATTATGTCATGATATTATTATGTCTTATATTGTATTTGTACTTTATTTATGTGTAAATATAGTGAATACACATAATAGATCTATTTTATTTTAAAAATGATCTTTGTAAGGACTTCGTCTCAATCTCCTTTCATTGAGGCATTTTTTGTTTTATACACAAATTTCTTTTATACGGTGTATAAACCCCTTTGACTTTTACGTTTATTCAAAAGGAATATTTTTATACGAATTGTTTTACTAAACAACAAAAAGGACTGTTTTTCATGTTGTATGTATGCGGCGAAAACGAATTCTCCGCTGCCAAGGCCATTATTTGGGTTTCGGCTTCCTCTACAAGCCTTACCATTAAAAAAAATCAAGTTTTAATTTTCTTTTATTTTGGTATTGAAAATGGTTTTGAAAGTGTTTTTATTATATCAATGTGTTGTATTGATATCTTGTGATTTATATGTGGAAATGTTATGTTTCCTTTATGCATTTTTTATGTGATATGATTATGTTATGGTTTATTATTTGTTTAAACCTGTTCATATGAGAAATGAAGTGGACTTAATAAGTGATGGGTGGAGCCCGCTATAGCTCCTCGATGCATCGGTAGGTCTAATGAGACAAACTAGTGTCTTGGAACGAGGCCTTGACAAAATCTTATTTGTGGTCTTGGCACGAGGCCTTGGCTACGTGGTTATGATAGTCTGGCATTATGCAATCCATCATTATGAAAGTGGTTATTGATATTTCATGTGATTATTCGACTAGTAGAATATCCATGTGAGTAAGTAAATGGAATTATTTAATTTTATTTTTTCCATATTATGCTGAAGTTCAAGTTTAAAAAGGATTTTGTTTTAGTTATACATTTCCTTAAATGTTAATGTTTATTTATGAAAGCTTCCGAAATATTGTTATCCTTACTGAGCATCTGAGCTCACCCCTTTCAATGTTTTAATATTTTCCAGGATGTGATGAAGTATTATAGGAATGACCTGCAGGGATAGTCTGAAGGGTATATGAGTGTGGAAAATGGAGACTATGTTATTGTAGTTTTTCAATTTGTGATGTAATGTAACATTTATGAATTTATCTATTGTTTCCAAGGATACTAAACTAATCGGTCTTTCGAGACTTGATATTTTGTGATCATGCCAATGTTACGAAGTAATGCACTGACTCCGAGTAACTGGGGTCGGGGTGTTACAATTATTCTTGGTCCTCTTACATATATCATGATTTAATAATTTAAATAATTTAAACCATGATATAAAGATCCCATAATTTCATTATATATGTATTTATAATAATATATAATATATAGAAATAGGAAATTAAATACACCTTTCATGGAGATGGTAGGCCGTACGTAAACATGAATGTTATTTCCATATTCTAATCGTATTGGATGAAGAGAAAAAATAAAGGATATATATATATATATATTATCATTAAAGTAGTATTATTATGTTATATATATCAAATATTTATGTTAAACATATCCATAATTAAGCTCATATATATCAGGAACAAATCACATTGCATCGAAAGGCGTTTGTTCACCGCACACAAGAACAGCATTATCGTGTTCCCAAAAACTAAAATCATGAAGGTGTGTGTTATATATTAACTAAAGGATAATAAAGAAATTATAAATATAATATATATCTTATATTAATTATAAATCCATAATTATTCCCATCCCTGAAATGAGTTAATGGAAGAATGAAGGACATCGATTCATGAGGCGGTACTCTGCCATACACACAAATGATGATTGTGTATCCCATTTAATGGAAGTGTGTGATTTTATAGGTCATACCCCTTCAAAAAATCATCTCATAATATTTAGTGTACTGAGGTTATTATATAATTTTATTATTAGAATAAATAATAGTGGTGGAGATGGAAACAAAAAAATTCACATGGATGAATTCTACCACTTATTCAGGTAACTCCTTTTGGTTTGCAGAAAACAACATCCGTGGTTGGATTCTGCTAAAAATTGAGGCTTATAGGTTGATAAGATTTAAAATCCGAGTTTATTTGTTTATTTTATGGAAGATAATATGTTCTTGAGAGGTGTGATGATAGGAATAGTGGTGGTGTTCTTTTATATGGGAGGTGAGTGGAAAACTTGTAAATACCAAAAAGGTAGAAACAATTGGGAGGTCTCCGTTACATAATTGACACACATAAGAAATAATTTTATATAAAAGTGGGTTTTTGGTAAAAATATGACATCAAATGTGTTTTATACAAGTGTAGGGTAATTTTCACACATTATGTTTTAAGTTTAACTACTAAGTAATCTGGTTTTTACCATATTCACTGTAATTAATTTTAATCTTTTTTACTCATTTATTTGATAAAAAATTACGCTGACCTTATTAGAAATTTTATATTATTATGATTCCGAATACTTAATTATTTTTTTACAAACTCCAATCGCATTATTAGATTAAATTAATTTATAATTAATACCACAAATGAGATGAGATGAGTTATTAAAGTGAAAATGCTCATTTGTTTTCATATTTTTATAACCAATTTCAAAATAAAATTGATTACAATGAGATAAATTTGATTTATTGAAATATTATTTAATTAATTAATCTTTTAAAACCAGGATAAAATATAATTTATATATATTAATAAATTATATGAAAAGTCTATTTTAAATTAAAAATTATTATTTTTCACTATTAATCAAAAAATGAAACATATCAAAGAAGTACCAAAATATCACACTAAGAGATGATTTACATTCCAATTTTAAAAATGATGTTTATATTTTCATATAAATTTTAGAAAAGTGTAAAAACATAGATTTAATAAAAGTGTACCATTAAAAGTCTGTAAAACTGCCTTTCAAAAAAGTGCATCATGTTATGCCTAAAATTGAATTGATAATTATATATTTCCAACAAAACAAAAAATATTAATTTAAAATTGTTCATTGAATATATAATATATATGTTTAACTAAAATTATTAATCAAGTTTTGTTTATTTAATTTATTAAGAATAAATTTGTTTGTGTATCAAAAAATAGTATTCCGGAAAATGAATCTCTTCATTTTAAAATTGTTCTTATTTTTATTTCTAATTAATTTTTGGTCTAATAATCCATTTTATAGAAAATATTAAACCATATTTTCATAATTTTTTTAATAATTTTCATTTCTACCATTCCAATGGCTAGATGATAACTATATAAATATTTTAATAATAATAGTAATAATAATAATAATATATTGTAGTTTGGTAAATCCCAAACATGAGTGTTACACAGACTGATGATGGAAGTCAGTATGTGGTGTAAAGAAATAGATACATAGTACTACCTGTATGAAAGGCGTTTTCGTCAATGCTTTCAAATTATATGTGATTGTCGAGTACTTATGTACAACAAAGTGGCTGACCAAGGTCTTCTCTCAAAGGATGAAGTAAATTTTACAACATATTAAAGGTATTTTGAAAATAAAATAAAATTAAATAAGTATAATAATTTAACGGATAGGTTTGTTTATCATTTATAAATCTTGAAGAATTTTTCCAGTAGTAGATTTTATTTTTTTGTTTTTATTTTTGAAATGAAGTTTGATTAGAAAGACACAACAAGAAGATGTTTTTTAGAAAAAATGAGTAATTGATCTTACTCTACCTCTTCACTAATGTTTTTATCATTATAATTTAAATCAATATCCACTTAATTATGACCACTTAATTTGTTAACCCTACGATAATTAACTTAACCACCATGATAAAATAAAGTAAACTGTAGGCTAGCATTGAAACATGAAATCGCGACACATTGCTTTGATTAATGTTCTAAATGTAGCTTATGGTCAGTGGTAAATTAAGGAACATATCAATTCTGGAAAATGGGGATTAATTTATCTAATGGATTATATTTTAACTCTAAAAATTTGTTTTGCATGGTCTTGTTTACTGAGTAGGATTGTGCTCTCACAATTTATACAAATTCTCGACCTCACGTGTTTTTGTGTTAATTATTAAATTCCTTACTTAGTTTCTTCTAATTAAAAATCTAAATTCATGAATCATATTAAATTAATTATAATAGCTCATTGATTCAAAATAAATAAATGATTAATGTAATAGGTAGATCTATTACTAAAAATAACTACTCTTTCATGGCCAATGTAGTCATCGTTGAAAAGTTTTGCATTCACAAGGGGTTAGAAGGGTATAACCCAATATTGTTTCTACTCATGAATTCCAGACAAAATAGAAATATTAAGAGAAGAGGAAATTTGAAAATAATATAATAAATGTAAGCGAAACTAAGAGTTTATTGAATGAACAACAACATTACAACAAAGAAGAGGAAAAGAAGAGCATTTTGGAGGAGATTCTATCTTGGTAGCTTCCCTCATCCAATTGTGAATTCAAATGGTATATAACCACTTATCCGATTTTACCAATCTCTTAATGCACGTAATAACCCCTCAAAATGAGAAAAACACTAATTTATATAGTGGAGGGGAGGTGAGGTTTAAAGTGGTTTCATTTGTGAATGGGGAATCTCAGACAAATATTTTAAGCCTACTTACACCGCCCATTTATCCTCTAAAAAGTGTGAACCAGATGTTCTTCCAGAATAAGGATTTGTTCATAATTGGGTTGGCTATCTCCTCCCAAATTTGGTCCCCATCCAAGCTCGGATGAAGAATTTATGGCCCAAATACAGAACCAATGTCAAATCTGGTGGGTCCAGCCCACTTTTGACTTCATTGTCCATTTATTCAAAAACAAATAAATGATTTAGGTCATATGTCCCAAATGAAAGTTGTATCCCATTAGGTCAGGAACATATTTAAAAAAAATTATTTTCACATAATACATTTGAAAATATTTATGTCTGAAATTCTACAGTGAATTTCAAAGGGTAAAACTGGAATTTTCATCAAATTTTAAAATGAATGATATAATCCAAAATATTTCATAAATGAACACATTTAACACATTGTGAGAAAATTATATCATTTATTATCAACAAAATATTCAATAAAAATGTGTTTTATCTACTCCCACATACTTAACCTTTTTCACTCCTGGAAAAAACCTCATATCATGTATTCAAAGAAAATTGTGACAATATATGCATATTCAAATTTCTCAATCCATTGTACAAATATAGGAAAAAGTAGGAATCTCATAAAGAGTCAATATAAATAAATTTTAAATTATTTGTTTCATAAATTTTGTGAAAACAAAATCTAGTGTGATTTATAACACTAATCATTGTGAAAAGTCCTGGATTTTCCATGCCACTAATTCTCCATGTGTGTGTGTGCCAACCATTCCAAGATAATAAATGCACCCATTATTAATTATATTCAGGTCATGTAAAATAATTCTTCCTACCTAGTTTAATTCACCAAACCTATTCTAAATTCCTTCGTAATAAAATTTCAAGAACCACTCACTTAAGCATTTTTTAAAGTAAAACCTGAAGATATCGACATAGATATCCTCATATGTTGTACATTTCTTCACTCCCCTCATTTATTAATATTTTTTTTTTGTTTTTATATGTTTCACTTAGAACAAATCTCACACTCATGTCTCAACCAGTTTGTGACCTCCTCACGAAACAATTTGTAATACTTATAACAAGATTAAAGGTTGTTTTAGAGTGGTTTTTACCTGTCCAAGACCCAACCCATATTTATTTTTATGCCATACAATTTTCAGATAATAGGTACTCACACATAGGTAAATTCAGTATAGTAATGAAATAGATCGGAAAAGAAATAGATGTATGGATCAACCAGTGATGTTTTAGCTAACTTAACTATACCTTCAATTGAGTATGAAAATTGTCAAAATTCATGGTTGAGTGCAATTTTTGGTGGTGAAATCAATGACACAATTACTATTTACAAATATCACAAATAATGATGTCAAAATATAAAAGGTTTTATAATTACACAATCATTGATATCATCAAAGACTTCAAATTTTATAAAAATGAACCATTGATGATGAAATCTTACCCATGATTATAATTCTACCAATGAATTCTGAAAACATGAATTTTCCATATGTTTCACATGACAATGTTACATGATATCATTGTTTTTTTATTGATTTTTTTTTGTTTTTTTGTTTTGGTTTTTTTGGTTTTTTGGTTTTTTTTTGAAAATTTTAGCAAAACATTTAATAGCTAATTCAAAAAAAAAAACACACAAAAATGAAATCTTAAATATATATCCCAAAATGTAGTCCCCTCCTCTACAGTTAAAATATTGAATTTTCCTCAAAGTTAACCTTTGAGATGATATATGAACATGAAATGTTTAATTTTAAATACAAAAAAGAATATAAATGTAAAAGTGTAAGGAATAACCTGATATGATCAAGTGATGATGGGGTCATGAAGTGTGATGAAATCCTCTGCATCAATCGGAAGCCCCTCAATGTACTTCTTCAAACATTTCCCATTGATTATAAATCTACTTCCAGTGTCCTCTTGAGATATCTCCACTGAACAATAAGGAAAATAATTACATAACATATACGAACCTAACCATCTAGAACACAACTTACCAGACATCAACTTTAGTTGTGAACTGTAGAGAAGGAATTTCTATTTAACAGGAAATTACCTTTTCTGGATCATTTTTTCATGAGTTGCTTTGGATTTTCCTTGTAGAGCCTTGAGTTTTCATGTGAAGATAATCAAATCTCCTCAATCTCTTGAATTTGCTACTTCTGTTGAATTCTAGCTTGGGCCAAATCCATGTTACATTTCCTTATATCCCAATAAGCCTAATGCTCAACCTCCACAGATAGATGTCATGCTTTCCCAAAAACAATCTGAAATTGGGACATACTGATTTGTGTCTTATATGTTGCTCTATAATCCCATAGAGTATCATCCATGAACTTTATCTTGTCCTTCCTATTCAGCTGCACATTTTTCTCAAAAATTTGTTTCAACTCACAATTTGAAACTTTAGCCTGACCATTGGTTTGGGGCTGGTATGGTGTTGATGTTTTGTGTGTCACCCCATACTTACGAAGGAGGTAATCCAAATTAAAATTGTAGAAGTGTGACCCTTGGTCACTAATTATGTACTTTGGTACTCGAAAACTACAAAAAATATGTGTCTTGATAAAGTCTACTACAACATGATAATCATCATTCCTGGTGGCCTTATCTTCCACTAATTTTCTCATATAATCAAAGACAACAAAAATAAACTAAAAAAAGAACTAGGAAAAGGACCCATAAAATAAATTCCCTGTATATCAAAAATATCAAAGAATAATATAGGTTGTTGGGGAATCTAGTGTCTCCTAGAAATATTACCAGTGTGTTGGAAACATTAGAATGACTTAAAAACCACATGAGCATCATGGAATAAACTAGGCCAATACAGTCCAGAGCCTCAAAAATTACTAGCTATCTGTTGGGGTCCAAAGTGTCCACCACAAACAAATGTATGAAAAATTTGTAGAACAGACTCAAAATCAAGATCAAGAACACACCTCCTAAAACCTTGGTCACTACACATGCGCCATAGGTATGGATCATCCCAATTATAAAATTTTGACTCAATCCTTCATTTTTAGACTTTATGTTTCTTTAAATTTGTAGGGATTTCAGAGGCAACAAGGTAGTTAACTAAATTAACATACCAAGGATGTATACTTGAGATGGAATAAAGATGCTCATCGGGGAAAGTTTCCCAAAGTAGTACCTGTTCCAAGTTGTCATCCTCTAGCGTGTGAGTAAACCTACTCATGTGGTCAGCCACCATGTTCTTAGACCTCTTCTTGTCCTTTATCTCAATATGAAATTCCTAAATAATTAGCATCCATTTGATTAGCATGGGCTTTGAATCAGGCTTCTTCAATAGGTACCTCAGAGGTGCATGGTTAGAAAAAACAACTACTTTAGAGCCCAAAAAATATGAACTGAATTTATCTAAATAAAATATAACAAAAAGAAACTACTTTTATATGGTTGTGATGTTTTATTGGGCCTAATCCAATGTCCTCGATGCATATGAAATCACATGTGAATGTCCCTACACCCTCTGAGATAAGCCAACTCCAACCGTGAAGTTGGAGGCATCATACATAAGCTCAAAAGGAAGATCCCACTATGGGGGATGTATGATCGGTGGAGTGGTCAGACACTTATTTATCTCATCAAAGAAAGTCATACAAGAATTATAAAAAATAAAATCAGTATCATTTTGAAGTAATTGTGACATAGAAAGAGAAATCATACTAAAATATTTGATTAAGCACTGATAACATTATGAATTCCCTAGTAAAGATATAACATCATGCACAGATAAAGGACAGGGTAGGGATGAAATATTATCTACCTTAGATCTATCAACCTCTATCCCATGCTTTGACACTACATACCCTAAGACAATGCCATGTTGTACCATTAAATGATACTTTTCAATTTTCATGACCAGATTCTTCTCAATACAACGATTCAAAACCTTTCCCAAACAGGATATACAATCATCAAATGAGGACCCATACACAGTAAAATCATCCATAAATACATCCATTCAGGTCTCAATAAAGTTAGACAAAATAGTCACCATGCATCTCTGGAAGGTACCTGGGGCATTGAAAATTCCAAATGGAATCCTCCTGTAGGCAAACGTACCGAATGGAAAAGTTAATGTTGTATTCTCTTGATCCCTCAGAGAAATAAAAACCTACCTCGATCAAATTTTCAACATATTTTTTAACAAATTTGAGAAGGGTTGGATTGAGTCTCCTTTGTGGCTACCTAACCGGTTCAGCACCATCCTCCAAATGAATCCTATGCATGAAAATGGATGGGCTAATACCATATATGTCAGCCAATGTCCACCTGATTTCCTTGATGTTATCCCCCAAAAGATACAAAATCTTTTCATCATCTTCAAAAGAAATATTATTAGCAATTATAACAGGTAATATTTCACCACTTAACATGTATGAGTATTTGAGATTAGGTGGAAATGGATTGAGTTCAAATGATGGGCGGTGATATATGGATGGATAAATTGAAAGAACTGAAATATGTACACAATGAAATTCAGTATAAAAATATACATCATCAAAATAAGAGAATAAATCCTAAAATCCATCAACATACTCAACAACCATGTCATAATCAAAGTTATCATGATCAAAATTAGAATATGAATCCATTTCAAAATCAAATATAAGAGAGTCTTCTGTATTTGAAATAGGTGTGGAAGTACTCTTATACATCAAACTAAAACCAATTATCATAATATCCCTGACCAAAGAATAATCAAATTTCATGAGGTTTTACTTGGTAGTTCAAAATGGGAGATAAAAAAAAGAATGGTCCTCTGAAGGGTACTTCATGGATTCCATAACAATAAATATAACAACTTCATCTCCAAACTCCATTGAAAGTGTACCCTCAATAACATTTTTTATATTTTTTTCAGTTTTGATGAAGGGTCTACCTAAGATAATGGGAGCATGAGAACTTACCATATCATCCTCCATGTTAAGCACAAATAAATGTGCTATAAATATCATGTCTCTTACCAAGACAAGTACATCCTCAAGGACTCCCACTGGATATGTTGTAACTCTATTTTCCAAATACACCACTACTCTTGTCGGCTTCAACTCACCAACCTATAAAGAAGATAATATAGAGTGAGGAATCACATTGATGTAATCTCCTAAATCACAAAGTGCATCATAAAAGTGAAACACCCCTATGGTTCATGGGATGGTGAATGTCCATTAATCCTTTCAATTTGTTGGTATTGCTAGAGTTTGTGTAATGAGTGCTAACACATTCCTTCCAATATTGATCCTCTAATTTCCCTTGATAACTATTCTATTGGTATAAAGTTAATTTAAAAATTTGTCATACCTTGGGATTTACATAATGGATTCATGTAAAGGGATGTTGATCTCCAAACACTTGAATTTATCCAAAACTTTTTTTTGCATCGCCTATTCAACCATCTTTTTGGTTTAAACAACTTTATTTGGAAAAGGAATAGGTTTAGGAAGAATATTATCTATATTTTCTTAATTTTATCCTTTTCTAGGGGTTTATAATCAGTTGGTATGAAATGGGGATTTTCTGGAGTTGAGGTGAATACCAATAGAATGATAGGTGAAAATGTATCAGTTTTTTTCTTCCCACTTCTCAATGTTATGGAACTGAAATTCCACTTGTGATTTGGAGTAGGTTGGAAGGAAGATTTCTATAATTCTTATTTACCAGTTCATGAAGGGTGGTGGCAATCTAGCTCATTTGAGTCTTCAACTCCCTCACCTCTGAACCTTGACTCTTCATATCATTCTGTTGATTAAGAAAACTTTTCTTTAAAAGGTCATCAATGTTAGAATATACCTTGGGTGGGAGATTCCCTTGTTCTTTACATGTTTATCCTTGAGCTACAAAGCTCATTTGGGGTTGTTGGAATCTCTGTTGGTAAGGTGGAGGCTTCTTGATGTTTTGTTGAAAAGGGGGCCATTATTGTTGTCCATAGCCATACCTCATGTCTCATTGATCCTTCCACACTTGGTTTTATGTTGTGGAAAAGGAATCAAGCTTCTTTTGGGGATGTGGTTGTTGCTTATCCTGATATGGTCTCCCAGGAAGCACCACTGCACAATCATATATTTCTTGTAGTTGGGGACAATAGTCTGTTTGGTGGATTGTCTCAGTAAAAATGTCACAAGGCCTTGAAGGAGGGGGTTGGGATGTATTTTCATCTAGATAAAAATGCCTCAATGTAGTAGTCAATTATTCTAAATTAGTATCAATTACATGACTCTCCAGAGAAGAAGGATTTACTTGATGTACTCCTCTAACATGTGGCGTACCTCGATCACCAAATTGTTGGGAGATTTGTACCAAATTGTCTATCAATGCATGTGAAACTAGTGGTGTCTTTTCCACCAATGATCCTCCATCCATGACATCCACCATCCTCCTCTCTATAGGTGTGAGTCGTTCATATAAGTATTAGATTATGAGTTGATCACTAATTTTGTGATGTGAGAAGCTTGCACAAAACTTATTGAATTGCTCCCAGTACACTTACATTTACTCCCCTAGTGCTTGATTTATCCCTGATATCTCCATATGAATGGATGTGATCCTTCATGATGGAAAAAAATATCTACATGAAAAAATGTTTCAAATCGTTCCAACATGTGATATCTTAATAATGTAAATAATACATCCAATACTTTGCAGCTCCATCAAGTGACAATGAGAATACTCTTAGTTTGATTTGATAATAAGAAAAATTTCTTGGTTTTAAGGTTGCTCAAACAAAATTAAATGATTTTAAATATTTGTTTGGATACTCACCAGATAATCCATGAAATTTTGGAAGAAGGTTAATTAAACCGGATTTTAGTTCAAAGTTCTATTTAAGATTTGGGCATGCATTACAATTTCATTGATAGTTAATATCGGGTGCATCCAATTCTAGAATGGTTCAATTAAGTTCATTTCATTTATTTTCAGATATTAGTTCTAGTTTTAAGTTGGATTTATAAGTGTTTCCTATTTCAATGTTCTTGGAGTGGAGTAATTCTCCAACTGCTTGAATGTTGAAACTTCTCGTAGACAGAGAATGTATGATTTGAGCTCGAAGGCTACATTCAATCTCAAGGTCTAGATCTTAGATACCTTCAGGATTAGTTATTTTCATAAATAAAAAAAAAGAAAATAAGTAAAGTGGACCATATTAAAATAAAAATGAGAACTTTGAGTAGATGGTCCAAAGAGAAGAAGAAAAAAATATGAGATGAAGAAGAAGAAGAAAGAAATCAGAGTGGGTAAAGAAGGATGAAAGAAGAGAAGAAGAGAATAAAATTTAAAATAATATAATTAAATATAATTGGTTGAAATAATTACTTTCCACACCAAAAATGGTTCCAATTTGAAAGGTACTGTTGTGGGTGCTTTCAAATCACATGTGATTGTGGATTAATTAGGGACAACAAGTGGCTGACCAAGGTCCTTTGTCAAAGGATGAAGTAAATTTAATAACATATTAAATGTATTTTGAATATAAAATTAAAGGAAAAAAAATAATAATTAAAATTATGGGGTTTTTTTATCTTGTATAAATCTATAAGAAGTTTACTGGAAGAATATTGTATTTTTTTGTTTTTATTTTTGAAATGAAGTTCGATTAAAAAGACACAAAAAGAAGATGTTTTTTAGAATAAAAATGTGTAATAAATCTAACTCTACATATTCACCCAATTATTTATAATTATAATTTAAATCAATAACTACTTAATTATGATAACTTATTTTTTTAACCCTCTAACCCTATGAGAATTAACTTAATCATCAAGATGATATTAATTAAACCATAGGCTAGCTTTGAAACATGAAATCATGACGCCCTTCTTTGATTAATGTTCTAAATCTAACTTATGGTCAGTGGTAAATTAAGGCACATATCCAATTTGTAAAATGGGAATTATTTGAGCTTCAGTATTATATTTTAACAATACAAATTTATCCTGCGTGGCCTTGTTTACCAATTTAGTTTGTGCTCTCACAATTTACATAAATTTTAAACCTCACGTGTTTTTGTGTAAATTATTAAATTTTTTACTAAGTTTATTCTAATTCAAAAACTCAATTCATGAATCATATTATGTGAATTATAGTATCTCATTGATTAAAAATAAATAAATTATGAAGGTAACAGGTAGATCGATTACTAAAAAAAATACTATTCCATGGGCGGTGTAGTCATCATAGAAACGTTTTGCATTCGAAAGGGGTTAGAAAGGGTATATCCCAATATTTGTTATAATCTTGAATTCCATCCCAAAGAGGATTATTAATAGAAGAATAAAATTCAAAAGAACAGAATAAATGGAAGAGAAACTAAGATTTTATTGAAAGAACAACAACAATACAACAAACAAGAGGAAATGAAGAACATTTTGGAGGAGATCCTAGTTTGGTTGCTTCTCGCCTACAATTGTGAATTAAAATGGTGTAGAGCCACTTATCCTTTGTTACCAATATCCTAATTCACGTCCCAACACCTCCAAAGGCTAAAAACAGTAATTTATAGAGTGGAGGGGAGGCTTGGTTTAAAGAGGTTTCAAGTGTTAGTGGGTAATCTCACCCAAATATTTGAAGCCAAATTGCACCACCCATTTGACTTCCAAATCGTGAGAACCAGCTGTTCTTCCAAAAGAATGATTTCTGAACAATTGGGTTGGAAATATTCAATCAAAATTTAGCCCAATCCAATCTCAGATAAAGAATTTATGGCCCAAAGACAAACCAATTTCCAATCTGGCGGGTCCAGCCCTCCTTTGACTTCATGGTTCATTTAGTCCATCCAAATGCTTGATTTAGATCATATGTACTCAATTAAAGTTGCATTCCGTTAAGTCAGGAACATATTTAAAAACATTTATGTTAAAATAATACATATCAAAATATTTATGCCTGAAATGATACAATGAATTTTAAAGAGTAAAAATGGAATTTTCATCAAATTTTAAAATGAATGATATGATCCCAAATATTTTATAAATGAACACATTTAACACAATCTGGGAAAATTATATCATTTATTATCAATAAAATATTTAATAAAAATGTTTTTTTATCAGTGTACAATAAGATAATATAAGTGTTGTGTGTAGAGAATGGTTAAAATGATGTTTCATATAAAGAAAACACTACTTGGTGTAGCATGCAATGAAAGCCTTCAAAGAAATTTAATTTATTCGAAAAAAATAATAATTCAAAAAAACTAGAGCTGTTAAATTTTTTCAGGATCGATCATTTCAATAAAATCAGATCAATGGTCAGAATAAAAATTTTGTTTTATAAAGTTAATAGAGATAAAATTATTAAGGTTTAGTGGAAACTAGTATAGTCTAATTGTAAAGCCCCGACCCCAGTTACCCAGAGTCGGTGCATTATTACATAACATTGGCATGATCACAAGAAAGATCAAGTCTCGAAAGACCGATTAGTTTAGTAGCTTTGGAATAACTAGATACATTAATAAAGTTTACAGTACATCATAAAATGAAAACTACAACAATATAATCTCCATAGTTCACACTCCTATCCCCTCATACTATCCCTACAGGTCATTCATAAAATACTTCTTCACGTCCTGGGAAAAATAAAACATAGAAAGGGGTGAGCTCAAATTCCCAGTAAGCATAACAATATAGCGGAAACTTTCATAAATAATCATAAACATTTAAGGAAATGTATAACTAAAACAAAAGCCTTTTAAAACTTGAACTTCAGCATAATATGGAAGAAATAAAATGAAATAATGCCATATACTTATTCACATGGATATTCTACTAGTCTAATAATCACATGCAATATCAATAACCACTTTCATAATGATGGAATGTATAATTCCAGACTATCATAACCATATAGTCAAGGCCTCGTGCCAAGACTACAAATAAGATTTTGTCAAGGACTTGTGCCAAGACCATAGTTTGTCTAATGAGACCTACCAATGCATTGAGGAGGTATAGCGGGCTCCACCCGTCACTTGTTAAGTCCAATGCATTCCCATATGAAAAGGTTTAAAAATAACATAAACATTCATATTAAAACTAGCATACGAAATGTAAATACTAATCCATAAACCATGAATGGTATAAAAATAACACATACCATTCAAACATATCACAAAACCTTCAATACAATATAAAAGTTTTGTATCATAATAAATCAACTTCAAATAAGATTAAAATCCATCAAAGGATGTTGACATAGATGAAATCAAAACTATTCGAGAGAAATATCCCTTTTTTGAATTCATTTAAAAGTCACATAATTATAAAATAAAACATTTACTTTGAAAATTTTCTTATAATCTTGTAAGGGAAGCTTCAAAGATTTTATAATGGTGGAAAATAGCCACACCCACCGTATAAGTTAAAAAAAACATTCTTAACTTAATTCTGTCGAAAAGGTTTAAAAGGACCTTGTTTGGAAAACGACAGAAAGATTCCTTTATAAACCTCTTATAAAAAGTAAAAAAAGGGTATAAATGACTTTAACCCATATTCTAGTAAATATTACAATTGATTTGAAATACATTTTTAAGAAACATGGATGTGGATGATAAAGAAGTCCCAGTAGATTATTACGTATAAACAACCTCGGATAATGAAGAGATTGTGAAATAAACCCTTAACTTGTACTTTTACTTGGTTGGGGGTAGTTTAACCTCATGTATTATGGTGAAAAAATTGTTATTAAATTATTCAAGAATCATATACATTAATATGATATCATATATTATCTTTTAACATTGCTTTGTTAATAATATCTTAGAATTATCGTCGTTTTGGGTGTTTACTTACTCGTATATGTTTTGTTACATAAGCCATATTTGTTATGGATAGGTTGTATCTTATTCATATCCAGAATTATATCAAGTCCTTAAACATTATTTTTAATCATCAAATGATAATTATACTTGAATGGATACGATGGAGAATGAATCTCATCGTGTTCGTGGAGACGGTAGTCCGTACGTACACACAAGCGACAATATCATTATTTTGATATTAAAATAATATATAATTGGATAGTATATCATATATACAGAATCATTATAATTTGATATTTATTATTTATATGAATTACACATCATTATTATACACATCCAAATAATAATTTATAGAATAACAATTACACCACGATGTGGAGATGGTAAGCCATACGTACGCATGTATGGTGACATGTCATTCAAAGGATGGATAGAATACAGAATATGATAGTACAATATTTATAATAACATCACAGTATATATAAGATACTGGAGTTATTATTTTATAATGGTAATAACAAAGAAATAATAAGCTGAAGAAGAAAGGAACCTGAAAGAGGTTGGTGAAAACATTACCTCTTCTTCAGATTCTTCCTTTTGATTTGATCAAAATGGATCCTTAGGTTGGAACTCTGACCAAAATAAGGCCTCTAGTTTGAAGTTAGGGAAGTTGAGAGAGTATTTGGTAAGGTTTTGGCTGATCCAAAAGGTTTTGAATGTGTGAATTAGTGAGAAGGAGGAGTGCCCTTTTATAAGAGGGGTGAGGGGCACCTTTGGAAAAGCTAGAAATATTGTTTTATAACAAATTCATATTCGGTTTCTAATGGATCAAAAGTGGATTCGTTAAATTTTAAGGTGGTTATAGGTATAAAAACACTCAACCAATAGGTTTTATATAGGTTTGGGTCACTATATCAACCTTATCTTTTAGTTTTAACTCTTAGTTAATTAGTTTAACATTTACCATGTCACTTTGTATTTTTATATTATATAGTTAATAAACTTACTATATACATCCAAGAGACCCCCAAGTAGTCCATTAATGATACACATATCATGTTATAAGTCTCTTTGCCAAACCATAGATTTTTAGGAATTTAATATCAATTAATAATATCATATTTGTTATAAAAACTCTTTTCTGTGAATTTTGACACTATTCAATAATTGATTTTTGATAAAGTCTTAAAAACTTTATTAATTCGAAATAAATTAGTTTAAGAAATCTTATAATGTCATATTAAGAAATAAAATTCATGGAAGTCATCAAGACTTTCAAATTATATTAAATTTAACATTTATAATACCAATTATTTGATTCTTTCATTAATAAGTAAAATACTACATCATTATTGTCTCATAAATAATATTAATTATTAAATGTCTAAAAATTATAAATAAAATACCATTATGTAGTAAATACATTTAGATTTTTAATGAATATTTATAGTCGAAAATCCAACATATATAACCCTATGTAAAAATTGTTTTTCTAAAAGATATATGCTTATGTCATTTTTGTATTTATTTTAACTTAATTAATATAAAGTGTCATTATCACTCACCAGTGGCTCCATGGGGTCCCCAAATCGCCCCGAAGATGGAAATGGTCAGACATGTATCAACCAATAATGTTAGGACACGTTTTAGGGTAATTTATTATTATTATAATATTATTTTTTCCCATTATTTACCGGATTTACCCTTTAACCATAATAAATAAAATATTTACCGAATTATTCAAAATGTCAAAAAATAAAATTTACCTATTTATACAATTTGGAAATCCTGATTCAGAATATGGAATCCATTTTTCCAAATTAAAAACACAGAAGTGGCAGAAATTAATTTAAAATTAATTCCCATTGTTAAAACAAAAAGCGTGTTTTTAAGAGATAATAACTATCAAAAGATAGACACTTGTTCATGTCCGGTTTAATTGTCAAATTATGTCCAATGAACAACATTGTATTAAATGGTAAAAATATATTATAAATATACTTTAAAACCATTTAAATTCATAATTTATCACTATTAATTATTTTTATTAAAAAAGTTGTTTTTAATTAAAATTTAGTAAATTTCACTATTCATCAAAATATAAATGTTATCCAAAAAGTTCCAAAATTTTACCCTATGATAATTCTGATATTCTGAATCCAAAAATGAAGTCAATTTTGAGAGATAAAATTTATAAAATTTCAAAAAGTGGGTATTATTATTTATAACGGCTAGTTTGATTGGTTGTGGTGTGTGTTAAAACTCGAAGTTGCGTACAACACATGCTACTGTATTATTCAAAGAGAAGCGTAATGTGGAAGCATGGGGTGTTACATTATACCCTCCTTAATATAATTTTTTCCTTGAAATTTCAAGAATATTATTTCATAAAAAGACTCGAGTGGTTCTTCATCATAAGTTCCTCGGTTTCCCACGTTGCCTCTTCCATCTTATGGTTTCACCATAAAACTTTTACCAGACGAGTCATCCCGTTTCTCAGCTCTTGTTCTCTTGTATCACGAATCCTGATGGGATCTTCGCAATAAGACAGATCAGGTTCCAGTTCTTTTTCCTCATAGGTGAGTACATGCTTTGGGTCAAGCATGTATTTTCTCAACAGTGATACGTGGAACACATCGTGAACTTTGGAGAGATTTGGCAGCATTGAAAAACAGTAAGCTACAACCCCAATTCATTCTAGAATTTCGAAAGGACTGATGTACATGGGACACAATTTACCTTTCATGCCAAAATGTGTAACTCCCTTCCATGGAGATACCTTCATGAAAACATGATCTCCCACCTGAAATTTCAAATTCGTTCTTCAGTTGTTAGTATATCTCTTCTGCCTACTTTGAGCAGATTTGATGTGGTTTTGGATTACCTTCACCTTTTCCATTGTTTCCTCCACCAGTTCTGGGACTACAAGTTTTCGTTCACCAACGTCATCCCAAGAGGTTGGTGTGCGACATCTCTTTCCATATAACGCTTCATATGGTGCCATCTGAATACTCGAATGGAAGCTATTGTTATTGGAAAATTCTACCAGAGGTAAATATTGATCCCACATACCCTAAAAGTCAGGTGAGAATGATCTAAACATGTCTTATATTTTCTGAATAGTCCGTTCTGATTGTCTATCTGTTTGAGGGTGGTAGGCAGTGCTCAAACGAATTTCAGTATCCAGGGCTCTCTGAAGACTTTTCCAGAATCTTGAAGTAAAACGGGGATCTCGATCCGAAACAATCAATAGGGGTACTCCATGAAGTCTCACAACTTCATTAATATATAGTCTTGCTAGACGTTCAAGTAGTAAATCTTCCCTTATAGCAAGAAAATGTGCTGACTTGGTAAGACGATCAACAACGACCCATATTGCATTGTTCCTTCTAGGAGTCTTTGGTAGTCCCATGACAAAGTCCATAGTGATATTATCCCATTTCCACTTAGGTATGGGAAGAGGATTCATGACTCCTCTAGGCTATTGCCTTCCAACTTTCACATATTGACAAACCATACATCTTGACATGAAATCAGAAATCTCCCTCTTCATGTTGTCCCAGCAAAAATATTCCTTTAAATCTCTATAAATTTTGGTGCTCCCAGGGTGTATAGAGAAATTGGAACTATGAGCATCGTCTAACAATTCCCTTTTTAAATCAGGTATATCGGGAAGACAAAGTCTCTTCCTAAATTTAAAAATTCATTCTTCATACACAAAGTCTCTCAATCTCCCATCATTCACAGCTTTAATCTTCTTTTGAAATTCTTCATCATCGGTCTGAGAACTCTTAATCATTTCTAGTAAAGATGGTTTGGCAACCATTTGAAAAAGCACTGATGTTTCACCTTCCATGGTTATTCCCATGTCCATATTCACTAGATCCATGAAAATTGGATCCCTTTAAATTCTCATATTGTTCAAAACTCCATGTTCTTTTCTGCTCAAAGCATCTACCACCTTATTTGTCTTCCCCGAGTGGTAGTGTATCGTACAATCATAATCCTTGAGTAATTAAAGCCATCTCCTTTGCCTCATGCTGAGTTCTTTTTTTGAGAAAATATACTTCAAACTCTTGTGATCAGTATAAATCTCACATTTTTCTCCATAGAGGTAGTGTCTCCATATCTTTAAAGAAAAGATCACAGCTGCTAAGTTGAGATCATGAGTAGGATAGTTTTTCTCCTGAATTTTCAACTGTCGTGATGCATAGGCAATAACCCTATAATTCTGCATAAGGACACAACCAAGTCCTTTCTTCGATGCATCACTATAAATAACGAACCCATCATTCCCCGATGGTAGAGTTAATATAGGAGCATTGAATAATCTTCTCTTCAGTTCTTCAAAACATTCTTCACACTCTTTTTTCCAAACAAATTTAACCCCCTTACATGTGAGCTTTGTTAATGGGTTATCCAATCAGGCAAAATTCTGGAAGAAACGTCGATAATATCCTACTAAACCAATAAAACTTCGTACCTTAGTTATACTCGTAGGTTTTGGCCATTATTGGATTTCCTAGGTCTTACAAGGATCAACAAAGATTCCATCTTTAGAGACAATATGTCTATGAAAAGAAATCTTCTGAAGCCAGAAATCACACTTGATAAAATTCCCATATAATTCATGTATTCTCAGATTCATCAAGATAATGTGCAAGTGATTTTCATGATCTTAGTAGATTTTGGAGTATACCAAGATATCATCAATAAATACCACCACAAAATCATCGAGATATTCCTTGAAAACTCTATTCATTAAATCCATGAATATAGAGGGTGCATTAGTCATCCCAAAAGGCATTACCGTAAACTCGTAAAGCCTGTACCTTGTTCAAAATGCTGTGTCCAGAATGTCTTCCTTCTTCACACAAAACTAATGGTATCCAGATCAGAGGTCAATATTTGAAAATTATTTATCTCCATTCAGTTGGTCAAATAAATCATCAATGCGAGGTAGGGGATACTTTTTCTTTATTGTTATAGCATTGATCTCCCTGTAGTCGATACATAACCTCATAGATCCATCTTTATTTCTAACAAAAAGAACAGGGGCTCCCCATGGAGAACCACTGGGGCAAATAAATCCCTTATTACTCAATTACTCTAGTTGTTTCTTTAGTTCAACTAATTCTAATGTGGAAATTCTATAAGGGGTCTTCGATATAGGCCTTGATCCAGGAATTAAATCAATGGAAAACTCAACTTCTCGTTCTGGAGGATGTCCAGGTAAATTTTCCAGAAACACATCTACATATTCTTTCACAATAGATACATCCTCTATTTGAACATTCCTTTCCTCACCGACAGTCATTTCATTCTCTTCCTCCCGAATAATTGAATTTAGTTGAGCTACTGGGGGTGGATCTAGATAAGAATTAGGTGGTGACGATTCTTCTTTAAAGATAAGGTGTTCCTTATCATCATCATCAAAAATCATAACCTCCTTCTTCTTACAATAAATCTTCACATCATGGTACGAAAGCCAATCCATCCCGAGGATTATATCAAACTCAATCATAGGAATGACAATGAGATCAACGGATAAAGAACGTTTATGTTCTCTAATGGGGAATGATTCACAAAACTTATTTACAATGATACTTCCCTTAAGAGTTTTAACTGACAACTCCCTTGTTAAATCAAATTGGAAATATCTAATTTTCTTAGAAAACTAGGAAGATATGAAACAATGCGATGATCCAGAATCAAATAATGCATTTTCTAAACTTGAGGAAACCATTAAATTACCTGCCATCACGTCTTATAAAGATTCTATCTCAACAGTAGTGATAACATAAGCTTGTCCTTGATCTCTTGGCCTTTTCTACAGTAAGTTCCCCTGATGCTTAGGACATTCATTTTCATAATGTCCCATCTCCCTGCAATTGTAGCATTCTACATTGGTATCTTCCTTCTTCCCCTTGTTATCACGAGCTTGGTGTCCTTTTTCACCACCCTTTTAATAAACTCCCTTTATTTTTAAGCAAGTACCGAGGTGTTTCTTCCCACATTTACTGCAGGATGGATATTCAATTTTTCCCTTCTTCCCCTTATTTCCATTCCCAGATTGATCAACATATCTGTTCTTCTCTTGCTTTTCTTTAAAGTCATAAGACTCAGAGAATTCATTTTCTGTCTTGATAGCACATGAGACAATGTCTTTGTATGACGAGAAGGATTGTGAGACTAATGCTTGACAGAGAAATGGTTTTAACCCATCAAAGAAACGATCAATCTTACTTCTTGGGTTATTTATATAATCTCTTGCATACCTTGCTAACCTTGTAAAGTTAGCCTCATACATTGCGACATTCTTATCCTTCTTCTGTCTCAGACTCAGAAATTGCCTTTCCATATCTGCTCGATGGTCACGTGGAAAGTATTTTTATAAAAATAGATCCTTGAACTCCCTCCATTCCATATTTGATACTTAATCATCTTTTTTCATGTTTTGAATCAATTATCACCATTGATCAGCATCTCTAGTGAGGCGGTAAACTGCTATGATAACTTTTTCCCTTTCACTACTCCCCAAAACCTGAAATATTTTCTCTAGGGAATTTTTCCATTGCTGAGCTACTAAGGGATTTGTATTCCCATTGAACGTTGGTGGTTGCTACCTCGTGAAGCGATCTAACATTGATCCTCCACGCTGTGGATCAGGGTGCTCCATATGGGTAAGGTTATTATTCATAACCTGAGTGAGTTGTCCCAGTATGGTGATTAGCTAATCAGCACTAGTTGCATCACTAGCTCCACTATAATTATCTTGAGAAAGAGGGAAATCCCTACATGGAGTGCATGCATTGATACTGTTTCCATTTCTCCACTAGGCACCATTTCTAAACAATGGCATAAACTAGATCAGTTTATGAATCAAAATACATAATTCCATACTTATAAAACACTTAACAAAAATTGAACTATTTATAGATATAATACATAATAATAAAAATGTTTTCTTTGAGGAAGTATATACTCATAAACCCTTCATAATGATTTGTAACGAAAATTAGAGTTATCCTAAGCATATCCCCTTGGAGTGTCGTAACTAAGAGTGTAGAAAGGCCCGTTGTCGTGCACCAGTTCATGTTCGAGTCTAGCTCAAAGCGGTGTTTTCGGGTTTTACCCCTACGTACATCTGTTCCAGAGCCGCCTCTACCTGCTCGTATCCAGACAGGGATGTATTGCTCAGAAAACTCACAAAATCTCTACAATACCAAAATTCTAAGAAGTTCGTCTATACTAATCCTCAAAGTCCATCTTAGGTCTATGTGATCTAATCAGAGTTTATCTAAATCTAGCTTCCAAGGTTTGTACTAAACTTCCTATGATACCAACTGTAAAGCCTCTACCCCAGTTACCCAGAGTTGATGCATTATTACATAACATTGGCATAATCACAAGAAAGATCAAGACTCGAAAGACTGATTAGTTTAGTATCCTTGGAATAACTAGATACATTCATAAAGTTTACAGTAAATCATAAAATGAAAACTACAACAATATAGTCTCCATAGTTCACACTCTTATCCCCTCATACCATCCCTACAAGTCATTCATAAAATACTTCTTCAAATCCTGGAAAAAATAAAACATAGAAAGGGGTGAGCCTAAATGCCCAGTAAGGATAAAAATATAGCGGAAACTTTCATAAATAAGTATAAACATTTAAGGCAATGTATATCTAAAACAAAAGCCTTTTAAAACATTAAATTCAGCATAATATGGCAGAAATAAAATGAAATAATTCCATATACTTATTCACATGGATATTCTACTAGTCGAATAATCACATGCAATATCAACAACCACTTTCATAATGATGGAATGCATAATACCAGACTACCATAACCACATAGTCAAGGCCTTGTTCCAAGACTACAAATAAGATTTTTTCAAGGCCTTGTGCCAAGACACTAGTTTGTCTCATGAGACCTACCGATTCATCGAGGAGCTATAGCGGGCTCCACCCGTCACTTATTAAGTCCAATGCATTCCCATATGAAAAGGTTTAAACATAACACAAACATTCATATTAAAACTAGCATACGGAATGTAAATTATTCATACATAAACCATGAATGGTATAAAAATAACACATCCATAGTCAAACATATCACAAAACCTTCAATACAATATAGAGGTTTTGAATCATAATAAATCAACTTCAAATAAGCTTAAAATCTATCAAAGGATGTTGACATGGATGAAATCAAAACTATTTGAGAGAAATATCTCTTTTTTTGAATTAATTTAAAAGTCACATAATTATAAAATAAAACATTTACTTTGAAAATTTTGTTATAAGCTTGTAAGGGAAGCTTCGAAGATATTATAATGGTGGAAAATAGCCGCACCCGCCGTATAAGTTAAAAAAACATTCTTACCTTAATTCTGTAGAAAAGGTTAAAAAGGACCTTATTTGGAAAACGACGGAAAGATTACTTTATAAACCTCTTATAAAAAGTTAAAAAAGGGTATACATGACTTTAACCCATATTCTAGTAAATAGTAAAAATGTTTTGAAATTCATTTTTAAGAAACATGGATGTGGATGATAAAGAAGTCCCAGTAGATTATTACGTATAAACAACCTCGGATAATGATAAGATTGCGAAATAAAACCTTACCTTGTACTTTTCCTTGGTTGGGGGTAGGTTATCCTCCAGTATAATGGTGAAATAATTGTTATTAAATTATACAAGAATCATATACAATAATATGATATCATATATGATCTTTTAACATTTCTTTGTTAATAATATCTTAATATTATCATCATTTTGGGTGTTAACTTACTCGTATATGTTTTGTTACATAAGCCGTGTTTGTTATGGATAGGTTGTATCTTATTCATATCGAGAATTATATCAAGTCCTGAAACATTATTTTTAATCATCAAATGATAATTATACTTGAATGGATACGATGGAGAATGAATCTCATCGCGTTCGTGGAGACGGTAGTCCGTACGTACGCACGAGCGACAATATCATTCATTTGATATTAAAATAATATATAATTGGATGGTATATCATATATGCAGAATCATTATCATGTTATATTTATTATTTATATGAATTACACATCATTATTATACCCATCCAAATAATAATTTATTGAATAACAATTACACCACGACGTGGAGACGGTAAGCCCTACGTACGCACATATGGTGACATGTCATTCAAAGGATGGATAGAATACTGAATATGGTTGTACCATATTTATAATAACATAAAAGTATATATAAGATACTGGAGTTATTATTTTTTAATGGTAATAACAAATAAAGAAGAAGTTGAAGAAGAAAGGAACTTGAAAGGGGGTGGTGAAAACATTACCTCTTCTTCGGGCTCTTCCTTTTGATTTGATCAAAAGGGATCCTTGGGTTGGCTTTATGACCAAACTAAGGCCTCTAGGATGAATTTAGGGACGTTTATAGTGTATTTTGGTAGGGTTTGGCCGAGCCAAAAGTCTTTTAATGTGTGAATTAGTGAGAAGGGGGAGTTCCCTTTTATAAGAGGGGTGAGGGGCACCTTTGGAAAAGCTAGAAATATTATTTTATAATAAATTCATATTTAGTTTATAATGGCTCCGGAGTGGATTATTTAAAGGTTAAGGTGGGTATAGGTTGAAAACCACTCAACCAATATGTTTTATATAGGTTTGGGTCACTATATTATCCTTATCCTTTAGTTTTAACTCTTAGTTAATTAGTTTAACATTTACCATGTCTCTTTGTATTTTTATATTATATAGTTAATAAACTTACTATATTCATCCAATAAACCCCTAAGTGGTCCATTAATAATACACCTATCATGATATAAGTCTATTTTCCGAACCGTAGATTTTTAGGAATTTAATATCAATTAATAATATAATATTTGTTTTAAAAACACTTTTATGTGAATCTTGACACTATTCAATAATTGATTTTTTTAATGTCTTAAAAACATTATTAATTCAAACAAAATTCGTTTAAAAAATACTATAATGTCATATTAAGAAATAAAAGTCATGGATGTCATTAACACTTTCAAATTATATTAATTTTAACATTTATAATACCAATTATTTGATTCATTCATTATTAAGGATAATACTGCATCATTATTGTGTTATAAATAATATTAATTATTAAATTTCTAAAAATTATAAATAAAATACCATTATGTAGTAAATATTTTTATATTTCTAGTTAATATTTATAGTCTAAAATCCAACATATATAACCCTATTTAAAAATTGTTTTTCGAAAAGATATATGCTTATGTCATTTTTGTATTTATTTTAACTTAATTAATATAAAGTGTCATTATCACTTACAAGTGGCTTCATGGGGTCCCAAAATCGACCCAAAGATACCCAGGGTCGGAAATGTATCAACCAATATGGTTAGGACATGTTTTAGGGTAATTTATTATTATTATTATAATATTATGTTTTTACACTTATTTACCGGATTTACCCTTTAACCATGGTAAATAAAATATTTACCGAAGTAATTATTCAAAATGTCTAAAAAATAAAAGTTACCTATTTACACATTTTGGACATCCTGATTCCAAATATGGAATCCATTTTTCCAAATTCAACATGCAGAAGTGGCATAAATTAATTTAAAATTAATTCCCGTTGTTAAAACAAAAAACATGTTTTTAAGAGATAATAACTATCAAAGTATTGACACTTGTTCATGTCCGGTTTAATAGTAAAATTATGTCCAATGACCAAAATTGTATTAAATGGTAAAAATATATTCTAAATATACTTTAAATCCACTCAAATTCATAATTTATCATTATTAATTATTTCGATTAAAAATGTTGTTTTTAATTAAAATTTAGTAATTTTCACTATTCTTCAAAATATAAATATTATCCGAAAAGATCCAAAATTTTACCCTAGGCTAAATTTGATATTACGAATACAAAAATGAAGTCAAATTTGAGATATAAAAATTATAAAATTTTTAAAAGTGGGTATTACTATTCATAACAGCTAGTTTGATTGGTTGTGGTGTGTGTTAGAACTCGAAGTTGCGTACAACACATGCTACTGTATTATTCATAGAGAAGTGTACCGTGGATGGTTGGGGTGTTACACTAATATTGAAGTACCATATTTGAGATTAGATATAGTAATTACTTTATATAATTAAAGATATCATAAAATGTTTATTATTAACCCCAATGATTAGATTTTGAATCAGTAGTGAAAACCATGTGTAGTAGAATGATCACATATCAAGTCTATGTTTCTTATCTTGTTGATGTGTTTGATAATTTTATTCCTGAAAAACTCGTTTTTCTCCCTACGGTTTAATTTTTTGTTATAATAGGCATGGGTCAAATTTGTATATATAAATCCCACATAAATTTTCAAGAAAGTGAAGTTAACTATTTTATTCCAAAACAACCTATGATCACTTATCATTAAGATTATATATATTAACATCCGATGAAGATCAAATCCATTTTTTATAACTTCGTTACCATTCAAACTGGGGTGTTTTTATTTGATGGTTGGGGAGACACTCAACATCGATGATATTCCTATTGATCATGAGTTTTATAATTTCATTTTGGTGGAGTTAACTATTATTCCATCAAATCTTAATGTTATGTTTTCAATAGAACTCATACCTAGTTCCACACATATTTCAAAGGATCCAAATAGAATGAACATGATTGAGTTGAAATAATTAATGAATAAACTCTTGGAGAACATTTATAAGGGATAAATTTGTCCAAGTGTGTCACCTTATAGTGAAAAAGAATTATTTTTAAGAATAAAGATGGATCTATGAGACTCAGAATTGATTACAGTGAGCTAACAAGATCATAATCAAGAATATGTATCCTCTACCCACATATTGATGACCTGTTTGATCAAGTTAATGGAGATTAAAAAATTTACAAAATTGAACTCCATTTTAGATATCATTAACTAAGGTTCTAGAAGGAGGATACACCCAAGACAACGTTCTATACATGGTATGGACACTAAGAATATATAGTGATGTCATTTTCTCATACTAATTCACCCATCGTGTTCATATATTTAATGATGAGAGAATTTAGATATTATATTGATTGGTATTTGGTAGTTTTTCTAGATGATATTATTATATATTTAAAGGGAAATTAAGTGAATGAATATCACTTGAGAATTGTAATAAAGATCCCAGTAAATAAGAAACTCTGTGAAAAATTTAAAAATTATGATTTTATTAAAAACAAATTATTTTTTTGTCATATAATATTCGGAGATGGTATATCAGTGGATCTATTAATTATAGATTCTATTGAATGTTGGCCTAAAATAATCACAGAACGTGAGAATTGAAGGATTCTTTCTTTGGCTAGATATTATGAAGGGATTGTGGAGAATTTCCCACAACTATATAATCTACTCACCAAGTTACATTGGAAGGGATCCAAGTTCCTCGAGTCTGATGAATCTGAAGAAAATTTAAAGAAGGGAAGAGATGATTAGTCTATTCACTTATGCTTATATTACCTTTCTTTAGTGAAGAGTTTTTAATATATAGTGATGAAATAAGTAATGGACTCGGATGCATCCTCATGTAAAATGATATGGTAATAACTTATGCCTCGCTATAATTGAAGGTTTATGTGAAAATTTATCCATCCCTAGATTTCGAGTTATTTTTGGTAACTTTTACTCTAATGTTTTGGAAGATTTATATTTATGATAAAAGGTGTGATATATATATATTAATATTAAGAGTTCGTTATATATTTTCAAATAGAAATAGTCAAACATGTGTGAGAGAATATGTTTGGAGGTGAGTAAACATTTTGATTTATCAATACAATAAAACCCTGGGAATGCAAAATTTGTGGTCGATGCTTTGAGTCAAAAGGATCATGCTAGATTATCCTTTATAAGGATCACAAAAGATCCAATATTTATTGATTTATAATGTATGGATATGTAAATATTGGAGAAAATGCAGAAATATTATATTTTTCAAATGAGTGTTCAACCATATATCTAATTGAGAATTAAATAGGCAGATAAGGAAGATATAGGGATTCCAAAGAATTTGAAACGTGATCCAAAGTATAACGTTGATCATGATGAAATGAAAAGGATAAAGAAACATATATGTGTTACATCCATAAAAAATTTAAAGAATGACCTATTAGAGGAAGAACATTGTTCTTTAATCACTATTAATCATGGATATGAAACTTTTTATAGACACTTGAAAGAGTATCCATGGTGGGATAGAATGAAGGGATATATTACATAGTCTATATCTTAGTTCTTGGAATGTTAGTAAGTTAAGGATTATAGAAAACATTATGCATATTTTAAAAACATTACCGATACCAAATTATAAATTTGAAAACATCACCACATATTTTTTCATTAGACTCCCCAAAGATTCAAAAGGGAAAAATACTCTACCAATTGTAGTTGATCTCATTACAAATTCGACACACATCAAATATATAATTGATAATATTTATCTCAAGAAAATATTTCTAGGGTATACATAATGGATGCGGTAAAGATTTAGGGTGTAAAACATTTGATTATGTCTAATTAGGATCTAAGGGTTACCTCAATGTTCTAGTGAAGTATTTACAAGGCCCTAGATATGAAGCTATGTTTTAGCATTGTGTTTGATCCTTAAAAATACAACCAGGCTAAGAGAATAATTCAAACCCTATTGGAAATTATAAGTTCTTATTATATGGATTACCAAGATGTTTTCTATTAATACCAACCTCTTATTGAGTTTTCATACAATAATAGATTTCACTCAAGCATTTATATGGATCCGTATGAAGCCCTCTATGAAAATAAGTGTAAAAATCAAATGTTTTGGGATGAAATAAAGAAATTAAGTGATGGGACTAGAGATAGTTAAAGAAATGGCATAGAAGCTTTGAATAATGCAGTGACACATAAGGGAGACAAAAATTTGATTGAAAAGTTATGATGATAATTGATGATGCGATCTAGAATTTGAAGTTGGAAAGATTTTGTTCCTATGAATATATCCATTGAAATAATATTGTGTGATTTGGAAATAATGTCAAACTATGCCCCAGGTTTATTGGTCCCTTTGAAAATGTTGATCAAATTTGGACTGTAGCTTATTATTTGAAGATTCTACTAAACTTCTCTTAAGTTAATGATGTGTTCCATATATCTCTTTCAAGGAAGTACATACATGATCCTTCACATGTAATAAACTCAGAATTCATATAGCTGGATCATAATCATTCCTATGAGAAAAAAGGAAAAGATTATGTATTATAAAATAAAGTGTTACAAATTAAGACCAATCACGTGGTCTTGTTTTTTTGGTCAAACCACCATCTTGATGAAGTTATGTGCGACCCTAAGGATGCAATAAGGAAGGCGTATCCTTAGTTTTGTGCACCAATGTGATCAACTTTGATGTGAAAAATTAATTTTAAGGGGTAGAATGAGTCATAATGAGACATTATGAAATGTTTTTTGCAGACGAATTTTATTTCTTTTATTTCTTACATTAATAGAAAAAATGAGTTTCAACGAACCCTGATATACTATTAATAATATTATTTAAATAAGACCATTATAACATATAGCCTTTAAACATGGTGGTATGAATTGTAATAAATAGTTTCTTAAAATTATGTATGAAAATTATAAATAAATAATATATATATATATATATATAAGTATAAGTTTTTTAGTGAAGTCATTATATGCTTCAAAAACATTTATTACTTAAAAAATGATTTCAATTGATTTTTTTTAAAAAATAAAAAAAATAATATTTGAAAATTATAAATTATTGATTTTAAAAAATTAAATTCATTTTTGTAATAAACATGTTAAAATTATATTAGGGTAATGTTTTGATATTTTTTTTGAAATGATTAATTTCTTTGTGAATAGTGTAAAATACAGCTTTTTATTAAAAATGAATTTTTGTTTAAAAAATTTAAAAAGTTAAATACTTATTTAAATTGTTTTAAAAGTAAAATTAGTAAAATTATTTTTTTATTAAACCATTTAGGTCTATTTTAATAAAATTAATATATATTTTTGATAATAAATTATTCTACACTTTTGAAAATATTCTCTTTGAAAATTCATTGTCCCATCACGTTTGTGAGTATAATTTTAAATTAAAATTTTCCATCTATGTGAATTAAATTTTGAAACATGTATTCCATATTATTAATAATGATAATTAATATCATATAGAAGGTAAAATTAATTTTTGGTAAAAAATAATAGTGAAGATAACAAGAATTAATTAATGTAGTTAGGGTTAAAACAAGTTTATGTGGGTTAAAATTAAAATGATAGGGGTTAAAATGACGGTAATAATTGTAAAATAAAAATTTTATAGCCATATTCTGAAATTATCTCATATAAATATCTATAATTAACCGTTATGTATTTTTTGGTATGTTAAAAACAATGAAAAACTTTTTATTTTAAAAAATTCCAACAATGTCCCCCCCATCCAACATATAAAAGGGAATAGTCTCTCATATCTTATTCCAACTTCTAAAACCCAGTGGATAATCCAATAAATTCCCAAATACATTACTCAATTCCCATCCCAAATCCCAGAGGATATATTTTGAGAAAAAACCCCTTCTAAAAAGGATTTCAGTGGTAACCTATAGTGGTTGTCCAAAGAGGATGTATCATTTTCATCCGAGCATGTTTATTTATTTTTTCAAACACCATAAAATATTCCTCAAATGGGATGCTATAATAACATATGTATCCCACATATACTGATAAGTTATTATTTTAATGTAATAACCTATATACATCTCTTATACCATGAAATGGGAAATGAAACTATTGATTATGTGTATGACAAACTACCGCCTTGCGACCTGATGCAATTTTTTCCTCAATCACTTATCATGTTTGAAGATAATTATGGGTATCATGTTTATATATGATATTTATGAAATATTTACACTAATTTAATTATAATACAAAATATACCTTCTCACCATTCAGTCTATTGGAAAATGACAACGTCGCTTGTACGTACATGTGGACTATTGACTCTATTAGGCGATGTAAAATGTTTATCACTTTTTTTAAATGAATGGTAATAAGGATTTAATTGATTAATATAAATTATATATATGAAATTATTATTATTATTTAATGATTAATTTACATTTACTTCCCTTTTATATCAACCTTAAATGAAATGGAAACAATATTCATGCGTATGTATGACATACCGTCTCCAAGAACAGTGTGATTCAATTTCTCTCAATAGTTTTTATGGATGAATATAAATACATTGATCATGAATATATTTTATATTTATATCATGTTTAAAAATATATATATTATTTAACCATTATTAAAGAAAAAGGACCAGATGTACCAAATGAAAACATACATGAAAAACAGTGCAGTTATTACCTGAAACATGATTTTAATAAGAAATTGTTAACTTATGTGTAATTAAAAGTCATAAGTAAGTTATATATGGTATGATATATATTAATATATTTATTTAATTGTTTTATAATACACTATATTAATCATATTTTATTTTTTAACGTGTATGAAGAAAACTCAGACTTAAGTTAAGACATGTTGTCTCACTTTTATTTCTGGGTGATATATTCTTTATACAACACTTTTTCTTTTGTGTGGTGGATATAATAACTATTAATTTATTTTATGGTTCATATCATGAAAATTATGGGATATAAATATTCATTTTATGTTATTTATTTCATGTTTCTTATGATTCAAAAGGTAAGAAATTGGTAACGAATTTGTATTACAGTCTCTTTGTTTATCAAGATTGTTTTTTATTATGCTTAAAATTATTAGATCCTATGATACAAATATAAATAAACACATGAATTTTATTATCCAAAGTTTATTTCACTAAAACAATTCCTTTCATTGTTATCTCTTTATATTCTAAAGACTTCAAAAGAATTATTTTATGAAAAACTGGCTTTAATTCACTATTCAGTTGAAAATACTTTTTTTCCATGTTTGTACTTTCTAAGATAATTTTAAAGAATTTTTTAATTATATAAAATTATTTATTAAAGATATTTTTACCCATGTTTAATTTTTTTTAAAAAAATTTTAAATGGTATATTCTAATTATTTTCCTAAAATATACTTTTTAATAATTTTACCTTAAATATTAAAGTAATCATTTTTTAATGTGTGAAAAATGTAAAATACTTCTTCTATCATGATAACTCAATGTTATAATTATTTCTTTATATGGTTCAAATATAATTTTTAAATAAAATTATTTTCATAATGTTTCATGAATTTTTAGTTCTAGAAAAGGTAATTTTCTATGAGAAATGGTCAAATTACATATGAAATGTTCTATGTGATCTTTTAATAATAATTTTCCATCTTTGATAACATCATTTAATGTTACATAATATTTAATAGGGATATAATCCAAAGATACCATATTTATTATTTATTTTTATGGTTTATTATTATGATGATGGTTCTTCAATGAAACTCATTCCTTTTTCATGGGCTATGCTATGATGAATTGATGAGGAAAATATATAACCAATTTACTTTATATGGGTTATGCTATGATGAAATGTTTATGAGACCAATTTATTTTATATATGTTATGATTTGAGTAATGTTTTATGATATTTTTTCACAAACATTTATGTAGTATGTGATGCATGGGACCTATATCTCCCTCTAATTCATTGGACCAAGATTGTTTTTCCATGTGATAAACAAGAGTGGAATGGGGAGTGAACCATGAGTAGTAAGGGAATCATACCACTATGATAATCTTGGATGTTTACCTTGATTACAATGATGATTTATGGGGTGAACCCATTCTACTATGATAGTTTTTTGATGAGCCTAGATGATTGAGGAAAGTTTTTCTATGCTTATGTGCTTTCCATATATCTATGTCATTTTCCAATTTTATTCCCTCCAGTTTCATTTTATTTGATTCAATAAATATTCATGTATTATTATCATTCATGATTTATGCCATGACTCATGTTTATGATTCTATAATATTTAGTTTATGATTCTCCCAGGATTCTCTCTTCTTCCCATACCCTTATTCTAATTTTATGTTGAAATCTACATTATTTTCCCTTACTAAGCATCTGAGTTCATAATTTATTATATTTCTTTTCCCAAGGTTATAAATAAAGGTATTGTGTATGAAATTCATAATAGTTATGTTGTTTATGAAGAACGTTTGGAGATGATGCAGTTTAACAATGAACCAGTTATATTTTTTGCATCCAAGTTTCCAAATAGAAATAGAACTATAGAATTTTAGAAATGATTGTTATTTTATGTAATGAAAATCCATATATTAATTTGTAATATATTTGTATGAGATGTTTTGGATCTTTACTATATTGAGCTTTGTGAATCAGATCAAAAAATTCATCAATATGGGGTAGAGTATACTTGTTCTTCATTTTGAACATGATCAGCTACCAAAAATCTATGCATAATTTCATTCATAAATATATCTTCATAAAAAATGAATAATTTATCCCAGTCATGATTCACTTAGCCAAATTATACCCTTATACATATTCACTTACATTTTTTTATTTAATTACAATAACTCAATTTAGTCCATTCTATATGGAGTCATTGAAATATGCGTAGGACTAGATATGAGTTCTTTTGAAAACACGATGTCATGATTTGGAGGAATACTATGAAACTCATCCATATTGAAATTTAAAAACTCATGTAAAATAGAAATATCTATTATGTTGAGATTTTCACCAACCATTTGACATAAACACCTCTATTGAATAAGAATCATGACCCATATAATGGATTCAATTTCAATCAATCGTTTATATTTATCATTAAACAGATATACAATCATATGTTGGTTTGGAATATCAATTGTGACTTCTCGAATATATAAATTGTTTGGGGGTTTATTTAAATAAATCAAATCCAAGGCTAAAATAACTTTAAATTAATCTAGATAAAGAATAATAATATTTCTGGGGATTAAATTCCAAAAAACATCAATCAGAGAAGATTAAAATACATGAGATTTGATCATCGTACTATTATTAGTTTTCACTGATAATTCAATATATAATAAACATGGAGATACTATAATACCAGTATAAAATTTTAAGATATAAAATATTAGTAAAATAAAAAAAGAAATTATCAGTTTTAGAATCGATGATAAATATACTTTTAACCACTTAATTATTGTACCTCACATAGCTAAAGAAGATACACGATAGTTATATTTGACTATGTTATTAAGTGGTTTTTGAAATCAATCATCCTTATTAAAATTTATATTTGAGAACTAGCTATAATAATAGCTATACTCCCTTAGTTTAAAACATTTCAATGTAGGTGGTTCATTTTGTGGTGCTTTCTCTCCAACAATTCCTAACTTCTTCTTCCCATCACTTCAAAATTATATTTCCCAATGACACTCCTTTCCATATTAAAATTACTTTTTGGTACCCTTAATAAAATTTATAATATTTTTCCTTGAACACAAAAAGGTTAAATAAAATATCTTCTTCATATCTCTATAGTTTTTATATTTTCATTGAATTCTATCTTTCTTTTCTTATGAAATACCTTGGATTGTTGGGTAACACCAATATCTAAGTATTCCTTGATTGAAAATCAAATTATTTACTCGTATCTATATAGTATATAATTTCTATCACCATTTAGATAATTGGTTTTTGACCACTAATGAATATATCAACCTTACATTCAGGTTAAATGATTATACGAGAAGCATACCGCACATGTATTGTAATATTGTCATCATATATACTAATATATTCATCATAATTTTATTTAACTTAGGTAATTCCATATCCATTTTCATATTAATTAAATGAATAATTTATTTATTAAATAATAATATCGTAAACATATCCCAGTCCATGGAATCAATTTATTCATACTGCCCCATGTTCTTAATCAAATTCCTGAATTGATCCACTTCTCCTTTCAGATGATAAACAAGTAAAATAACATTTTCATATTCTGAATACTAGTGTATAGAAGATATTTTTTTAGTTTTACTAATCCATTTCCCATAAACTAGTGGAAAGGTAGACCTACTAAAATAACACAGATGTTTCATCATGAAGTAATCAATAAACTGTTATTCCAACATTTTCTCATTTGGAAGCTCAACCCGAGTCGTAGCTTAATAAGGTTGCATAGGTATAAAAAAAATATTTTTCATTATATATCCTATAATATTTTGTTAATTATAATGATAATCATTGAATCATTCATCGCATTCCATAATAACATTGTTCCTTAATGTTCCATCCATTGACTAAAACCAAAAATAATAGTGGGAAACCAAAAAATCATGAAAAATAATTTAGGAGATGTCTAAATAATTATATTTTTTCTCAATCTATGGAACCATAGTTTTAACTAACAAACCAATGTTTTGGTAATTCCATGATCAATATAATCACCGAGAGAGGGAGAGGGAGAAAATGATTCCTTTTTCTTTTAATTAATCTTTAACTTTTAACAAACTTCACCTCGTGCTAAATATTTATCACTTTTTTGAAAAAAAAACGTTAAAAAATAGACAAGACCATAAGTATTTACAACTTCAATGACTCAATATGATATTCTAGTCCTTGGAATAGTTTTGGAAGAAATCCAATACCACAAAATCCACTAGAAAACAATCATTTTTTGTGGATTCAAAAAGTAAAAAAATACCCTAACACCTGTATAACACTATGATCAATACAAAAATTCATGTGATTATTATGACATGATTTATGTAGAATAAGTATTTTAGAAAGGTCATAAAACTCTATTAGTTGGTTCCGAACATGTCATTTTTCTTCATTAACAAATTCCCCTTTTATAAATCTTCTGAAAAAAATTCTTCAATTTTTTTACCCAATAATAGGTTGGAACAAATCTGGAAATTGTATGAAAACTTATTCTGATATCTCAATATGATTATTTAGTCAGTTTATTCAGTCCAAAAAATAATTCTAAATAGATAGTCCATAAAAGAATATGAAAAAATTATTTGTTTCTTAGAATTCTTAGCTGGATTTCTTGGGTCGATACAACAAAAAATTACCACAGATTCTAATAAAAACAACTTTAATCTGGGAATGTGTCTCAATAATACTATCTTAAGAATCATTCCCCCACAAAATCTATATAAAAAACTACAGTTCTCTTTCTACCTCCCTTATGTAAATAATGTTAGAGTTCATCGTACATTGACCTTTATTTATAGGTGCACTATAAATGGGATGGGTTGGAAACCAATATTATTTTCCTTCTTAACCAAAATTCCAGAAAATAAAATTTCACTTTAATTTAAACATGTTATTCTTTGATTTAACCACTTATCAAATCTTCTTAATTTTTTTGAAATTGTTGAAGAATAATCCCACAACATTATCCTTCTCCGAATTAACAGACTTTTCTTTAGTCTGATTAAATTTTTCATTCTAATACTATTTGTCAGTTATATTGGAAAGTGAAGGTGACATGGGCCTTGATGTACATTGTTCGTAGATGTGCTGCTATGATTTTTAATGATTTCTATACTCACCATATCCATAGAGAAGCTAATTTTTCAGAGGATGCTCTGTTTATGGAGAGTGGTCTGGAGGATCCTCAAAGGGTATTCCTGAATGTGGGTTCTCTACCCTGGGTATGTATGAATTTTGTGCTAGGGGATGTATTAGGACTACATCAATTTAGGCCACCCTGATCTCTTTTGGGTGGGGCCTTGTTATCTATTTGAATTTTATTAAAATAAAAAATTCAATTTTCAGTCAGTATATCTCATGCTAATAAATTTTTTCACCTATTTTCTTAATTAATATGGTTTCAACTTCTAAGGAATCCATAACCCTTTCCATTTCACATTATAATTATATTAAAATCATTTCAATTTATCATTATATGTTTAAAAATTCCTCAGAATAATAAAAATTGGCTTTGTTGAAATGTATCCTCTGATGATTTATTATGTGACATCACTTTTGTTGAGTCTTAAACTAATTGTAAACAAGGAAATTGTTTTTCTCTATGAAAATGGTTGATAACACTATTAAACATATTCTAGATGATCAGTATCTAATACCTTCCGATTGATTGGTCAATGGTGTTCAATTGATTCATCGATGTCCACACTTCAACTAATTGATTGATTCCAACACTTTTCCTAATGGATCAATGTCAACACTATTCAAAAACAGGCTTCCTTTAATATAAATATGCATTAGATACCATATTGATAACAACAATTCATTACATGTATCAATGTCAAAATATCCTCCAATGGATCGGTGGTACACCATGTCTGATGGACCAGTGTTGACAGAAACATCTTTGTTTCAGATTCACTGCAACTTTTTATTGATCCTATAGATTGGTTCATTTGGTGTATAGAATGGTTTAATGGATTGAATAGTCTGATGGATCAGTCTATCAGTACTTCTAAAAACTAGTTACTAAAATAAAATTAAAACTCTTAGCCTTTGGAAAATTTCTTTGTATGGTGAATCTATCTCCAATTATATATGAGTGAATGACTTCAAATTCAAAAGATTGATTCTTCTAAAAACTTCTACAAGTATGTAATCATAAAATTTCTATACATTTAATCCCTATTTCTTTCAAAAATCATAGATCATAATAATTTAGATAACTTATGATGTTGAGAAATCTTTTCACAACAAAGGATCATCAAATTTAATATCAACCGTCTCGAAAGACTTTATGATTCTGAAACAACTTCCCGCTCTAAAAAACATAATTCTAGACAGAACATGTGTTTGATTAAAAAATCATCGAAAAAATATTTAGAACAGAAACAAACACTGATGGAATTTCTTTTCAAAAAATGCTGTGATATTATGAGTGTATTATTTATTCATTCGATCACAAACTCTTAAAATTTAAAAGGATTTCTTGTATAGATAAAAAACAAAACATTCAGCATCAATTTATTCTAGAATCCAAAAATTACTTCCATCCAACTTCTTCCCATCAATCCCCCCTTTATATTTTCTTTTCAACCAAGGTTTATATGTCACTGAAATTTATAAATCAGGATATGGATCACTAATCAACAATTCTAAGCCTACATGAGAAATTCATTGTAGAAAACAACCATAATTTGCAGAAAAATTATTCTGTCATAGGTAGTAACTTATGAAACTTCTTATTCAAAATGGACACCTCCAAAAACTCATTAACTTTAATATAAAAACAAGTTTCCTATGACAAATTATATAACATATTAAAAATTCCACACACTAACATGCTGAGTTGACAGCTTACCAACAACTCCACCAAAACACACACTTCCTTAAAAGTTTTATCACATACCAAAGTATAGATATATGAAATATTATTTTCCCCCCTTGAAAATACTATCCAAAGGGAATATGAATGGGGAGAAATAAAAAAATACCTAGAACTTCAAGAGAAAGAATATGGATTCCCTTGTTCAACATTAATTTCTAAATGGTTTCCGTCATTAAATATTTTTTGAAAATGCTAGAAACTTGTTCTATTGTAGGATCATACTCCAGCTAGCATTCATCATCCCCTATAAGCTCTTTAATGAAGTGATATTTGACATCAATATTTTTTAAAAGAAAATGAAATAATGTATTTATTGTATGTTTTATATCATTTTTATTATCATTACCCAAGAGTAGAGGTAACATCATATAATAAACCATGTATTCCAACCGAGTCTTCATCCATATATGTTGTCTTATAGCTTGAGCGGTGTAAACATTCTCAGAATAAAATAGGCTAAGAGTATTTTATTATTTTTAGTATCCCAACTAACATAACATTTCACCATAAAAAACTCCACCATATGTGGATCTTCTATCATCTACACATCCTTCCCAATCAATATCTGTATAACCAAACCAACCAATTCTTTCTAATATCTTATATCTAGTTCAAAAATCTCTTGTCACTTTGATGTATTTGAGGATTGTTTTTTTCTTTCCAAAAGAAGATATTCTATAGGATAACTTTTGAATATTTCATATATAGCAACTATATAAACAATATCTTATATTGAATAATTCATATATAACAACATTCCTAACACTAATTGAAATTCTTTAGAATCCACTTCCTTTATTTATCAATTTTCAAACAACATAGTTCCCACTAAAATTAGTGTCGATATAGGTTATTAATTCTATTTTAAAAACTTCTTATGAATTTCCTTTAGCATACTTATCATTATAAATAAAAAAATATTTCTTCTTTTTTTAAATTTCTATGATAATAAATTAATTTAGTTCGCCAAGAATAGACATTTCTATAAAACTATTAATCTTTTTATAAAAGTATTCACATGTTCTTATATCAGTACTTTCAGAGATAATATGATCAACTTAAACTATAATAATGGGAGAAATATCTGTATATTATTTGATGTAGAAATAACTATCAACTCTCCCCTTCCTGAAATTCATCTTCTACAAGCAGGTATCTTAATTTGAGTACCATGCTCTCATAGATTTCATTATCCAATACAAATATTATTCAACATGACCACTAAATTTCAACTTTTCTAAAAAAACCCAACAAAAATTCAATATAAAATCATTCATCAATTTATCCATCTAGAAAAGTTGACTTAATAACCATTTAAAACATTTTTTAAATTTTTAGAGTAATATTTTCAATAAATATTATTATTGTTTCTAACATTGTAGTAGGAAAAAAATCCTCATAAAAACTAAGCCTTAAATATATGAGTACCCTTTAAAAACCAACATCTATATGTTCCTTATCACTTATCCATCATCATTAAACTTTTTTTAGAACACCGAATTTGTACCAAAAACATTTTTCCCATTTTCTTTGTGTACAAGATTACACATATCATTATTCTCAATCCGATGAAACTATTTATTCATAGAATGGAATGATTCTTGATCCTCCAAATCATCATTAAAATTATATGGCACAACTTTTGATTTCAATGATATATGTGAGACTACCTTTGATGTTCTTCTTATTTGAATATTTTTTTAGATCACCAATAATCTTTCGAACCTGTACCTATTTCCGCAACATGGGATGTGATGTATGAAGTTATTCCTCGTCACTGATAGTGGATATATCTAATTTTTATTATTGTGTGGGGTCAAAATTTTCAGAGTTATCTGGGAAAAATATTTCTTCTTCTTTATATTCCTCATCTACATATGTTTGTGAAACATCTTACTTGAAATTTTAAATAAATTTTACAAAAATGATGCATCTGTTCTTATTATCTTATATTGAAGCATATATACACTCTTTCATCTCATGCATAACATGGAAAGATTCCAAATTATAATATTTTATCAAACTTTCCAAGATTTCATCATTTGTTATTTATTATTCAAGGACTCCCAGAAACTCTTAAGTGTTTCAAAAAATAGTGTTTTAACACAGGAAATTTCATTATTAGTCATATTAAAACATGATCTGTAAAACAGAATTTCAGAGTTTTAACTACCATGCCCATTTATTTCCACTATAAGTAGTGAGAAAGTCCATGTTAAATTAAAATTGTATGCACCATCAATACCAAAAATCTATTGTCTATTTGAGTAACCATATTCTGTTGTGATGTGTGTGGTTTACTAAAATAATGCTCGATTCCATGTTTTTTAAGAAAACATTTTGGATATATATTCTTGTTTTCACCACCATTATCAGTTTTAAGTTCATCTCTTAAAACCCATATTCTATTTCAGATCTTCTCCTAGAACTCTTGACCATTTTTATAACTTCTGATATATGTTTCAAATAAATAATACAAGCAATACGAGTAAAATAATCAATAAAAGAGATGAATTACTTATCTCCAAAAGTTTATTATTTACTCATTGGACCAAAAATATCAGAATAAAACAACTCGAAGGGGTTGAGTTAAACAAGTTTCAACTTTATTATGAACTAAATTTATAATCTTCCATTTCTGAAAAATTAAATAACACAAAGTTCTTCTTCTTTTTATATCATGGATTTCATAGACACTGTCTATATTTGGTAACTTGCTCATATTTATCTCACACATATATCCTAACCATTTATACAACATATTATGTTATTCCATGAAGAATAGGTAACACGAATTTTGATATTCAACAATTTAAAACACATTCCCCTTTATATGTTGGACCTTTATAATAACTTTTCGATATTCAAATATATTAAAAAACCCACATTTTTTAAATCAAATTTATTTACCTCACCACAATGTTTTGAAACACTCAAAAAGTTGTGTTTAATCAAATCAAAAAACAAATCATTCTTGGATTTCATCTTTTCTTTCCTAATTATAGTAGATCTGACCACATTTATTCTGAGAGATTCATCATTTCCAAATGTTTATTTTATTTCATCAAATTCATTCAAAATATTTGATAGATTCAGATATCCTATCATATATGATGGTAACCTGCTATCCAAGATCAATGGTCATTCACCTTACATAGATTTATGATCAGTTTCTACTGTAATAGAATTTTCATTACCATTATCATCCTTAATAGATGGATTTTAAAAATATCATAAACTTTCTATTGTTCTATTAGAAAAAACATCATTATTTAGTAATATGTCAAGTCAGTTCACATATTTCAAAATTATTTTCCAAGGGTTCGAATGTATTTCCAACATTCAGTACAAATTTATCAGAAATATTTCTTTGAGAGGATTGAATCCCCCTTGAAAATTTCTTCTTATAACTCAATGTATAATGATAGTATTGGTGATATAAGAAGCACATATTTTCTTTATGCTCAAATCCACCACACTACTTGGTGTACCCATAGAATGAATACATTCCTTTATAACTTCAATAATGTCCGTAATTTTAAACATTTATTTTCAATGAATTTCTTATCTGATATATTAGAACATTGATAAGGTGAAAACCACTTGTAATCACCCTAAACCATCTATTCACTTCATATTTCTTTTCAAATTTATCGGAATCAGAGGTGGTAGAAAATTTTTCTTCAAAATTTAAAATTTTAGAAACCATCGAATTCTAAACATTCTTTAGTTTAGAATAATACACAACGTTATCACCTTCATTATTCTTAGTAACATCTCAAACATTATTTTCAATATTTAATGATTACCTTTTTAAATATTTCTTAGGTTAAACCTCTAAATTTTTTTATGTCTTCAAAGATAGTGTTTTTTGAACTTGAAACTCTCTTCTTAGAATTTGAAAACATTTGTTGAACAGTTTCCAACTCTTCATCCATTTCCTTTGTCTTCACATAAATATTTTCATTCAGATTCTCTTATGTTTCTCTATTTTTTTCGATAAATCAATCACTTCTAGAATCTGAGAATTTTCTTCAAGAAAATACTATAGATTTTTTGTTGTAGAATTTTCTGTTTTAACTTCACAATTTCTCTTTAATGTCTTATTATTTTTCTAATACATTATTTCAACTCTTTTAAAAGGAAATTCTAACACCATATCATCTTATTTATAACTACTTATTTTAACCTTTTCATCATAAAAAGTTTAAATAAACTTATTTTTCCCAAAAACATTTGTGAATTTTTTCCTTCAAATTCACTACCCTCATTTTTATCATCATTAAACAAAATTATTTTCCTTTTGGATTTCGAGAATATATTATCTTTTCCCTTGTAATATGATTTTTTATTTTTTAACTTGTTTTCATCCAATCTATTATTTCACTTCCATCATGTTCAACAATTTTATATTGATTAATTATTCAGGTGAAATTTGCAGCAAAATAACTTAAGGCTCCAAATTCATAACATTTTAGTGGTATCTTCCCTTCTTTATTGCATTTATCTATTTTAAATTTCATATAAAACAAGGAAAATAATTCATAAATATTTTTACTAAACTCATTTTTGGATTTAGAATAAAACAATTCTTAATATTTGAGAATCTTATTTGGTTTTCCTATCTCAGTATCTGTGAAGGAAATTTCTAAATCAACTTTTGTATTGATTTTCAGAAATTTTGAGTTCTGATTTCATATGTAAAAAGAGTACTACAAATCTCATCCATCAATAGATTTTTAAAATCATTATCTTATAATAATATAACATTGGCATCACACTTGTTAGGAAGAATTCATAATATCTCTTCAGCAATAGTTAAACCTTCCAACATCTAACCAAGACATCTTATAGTGCTAAAAATATCATTGATTCTTATAAATAATTATATAATAGATTTATACTCACCCTTATTGAGATATTCATACATCAGCTTCCATATTTCTAAATTTTCCTTATTAACCATTTTATTTCCTTCATAATTTTTTTTCAATTTCTCCTAAATACCTTTTATAATATAAATTTACTATACTCTAAAGAATTAACTTTTAAAAATTAGTTAGAGTAATGAAATATTACATTTTCCCTCATTATATAGGTTCTTTCTATCCATATATGTAAGTGAATAATTTTCAATAGGAGGAGGAAATCCATATGTACTAACATCAAAAACATATTTCCCAAGAGACATAAGACATGAAAAAACTATATCATTCCAAATATTATAGTTCTTTCTATTGAAGTCTAAAATATCCTTACTATTAATACAATTAAAATTCTCCAAAACAACTTCACTTAAAAAAACCAGCAAAGAGTAAACGAAGGGAACCTTGACTCTGATACCAACTGAAAAGGAAATAAAACACAATGAATTTCATCACTATGAGGAGGTGTGGATGAATAAATGATTCCTTTTTTTAATGTTATCGTTCTTGTACAAAAAAATAGTCTCCTATTAAATATTTAACAGTTTTCTGAAAAAACATCAAAATGTCCATAGGAACATAAGTATTTACATCTTCTACAACTCAGTAAGAGTAGCTAATCATTTTAATAGTTTGTAAATAATAAAATACCACACAATCCACTAGAAAAATATCCTTTTGTGTTGATACAACAAGTAGGAAATCCCCTATCTTTTATTAAAACTATGATCAATTCAATAGAAAATGTTCTTCTTATAGAATTAATGATATAAGATAATTTTTTTTACAAGTTCAGAAACACACACATGTTAGTTCCAAACATGTCACTATGCTGATTAAATAACATTCACATTTAAAAATATTATGAAAAAAAATATTTACTTTCTTTCCCAACAATAGGTAGGAACAACTGTAGCCTTTTTATAAAAACATAGTCTCACATGTCACCTCCAATTATTCAGTCTAATTTTTCAGTCTAGAGATAAGATTAATTAGATAGTTTGAAATCATTTATGAATAACTGATTTCTTTTCTCAAACTATCAATCTGATTTCTTGGTCCAACATAGAAAATCCTAACCACAACCTTTTCTAAAAAAATATTTTTTTCAGAAATGTTTCTCAATAAAACACTGTTCAGAAACCACCCTATACACATTATTTATAAAAAACTATATCCCTCTCGTTCTCTTCCACACATGAGCATAGTCATAGTTGGTTGTACTTCAACCTTTATTTATAGGTGCAACTCAAACTGGATGGGTGGGAAACCAATTTTGTCTTCCCACTCAACCAAATTTAAGAAAATCAAATTCCAACTCATTTTCAATTCATTATTGACTATTCAAGAACATGTAATATCTTCTATATTCTTCTTGAAACTTCACAAAACATCCCAAAACTTATTCCTTTTCTGAATTAATAGTCTTTTCTTTAGTCCGATACAAATTTTTATTCCAAAAATATATGTCCCTCTAATTGAACACATGTAAAATTGATGAATTCCCATTGAAACACTTCAACTGAGAGATATTTTTCCAATAACATTGGTGCATCATCACTATAATTCTATTTCAAGAAACCAAATTCTTTACTTCGATATATAAACAAAAATTATTTTGATATCTGATTTTATTTATCAAGAAGTTTAATTTTTTATATGTTTTTATGAAAATAATTGTCACAACAATAAATTATCTAGAACCCATCAAAATCACATCAACAAAAACGTCAAAAAATTTTCCACTTTTCTTCATTTTTTAAAAAATTCCACAAATGAAAGAAAACAAACTCTAGTGAAATTACCTCTGATGCTTTATTGGTGTCACATCTTTCCTGATGATTTTGGAACCAATTGAAAACAAGGAAAAAAATTATTTATTAAAATGGTGTACTGCACTGTTGAATTTTTTAGATTGATTGATCTTCGATGATATCTGATAGATCAATATATGGAGTTTGTTTGATTCATCAGATTCTAAAATTCAATAGGATGACCGACATCAACACTTTATGTGATAGATTGGTGTCAAAACATAACAGCTATAGTCTATATGCAATATAAATATTCAACTATGCTATATTTATATCAAACATGTTTATGATGAATCAGTGTCAGAATCTATTCCAATGGATCACTAGAACACCATGTCCAATGTATTCGTGTCAACATCAAGTTATCTATTTCATATTATCAAAAATTTATGATTGATCCTATAAATTTGTTAATTTTTTGGATCATATAGTGCAATGGATCACACATGCCAATGGATCGGTTGATTAGTACTTCTGCAAAACCGTTGACTTCATAAAATTTAAACTCTTATCCTTTAGACAATTTCTATGTTTGGTGATTCTCAAAACAATGGTATGTGAACAAAAGACTTAGAATTTTTATTTACTATTCTTCTATAAACACAAAATTATATCATGATTTCTTCATGATGTTTGGAACCTTGAGATTGGTATAAGATCATCCGACTCTCAGAGCCTTCTCTTTCACATTCTTCACAATTCATGGATAACAAGTTTTCATACAACTTATGATGTTGAGACGTTTTATCCCAGTAAAGAATTTTCATATATAATAGCAAACATATGGATAAAATTAGGATATTTATAAAACATACCACTCCAAAACACATCATTATGAACATAATACGAGTCTAGAAAAATAAAATTTCTTAGAAAACACTATTAATGAAACTATAACCAATAGACATTGTTATCAAACATGGGTATGATATTCAGAGTTTGGTATTTCTACATCAAACCAGCAAAACATGCAATTATAGGTTATATATATCGTATATAAAACAAAAAATAGAACATTTAATAGAAACATCATCCAACATCCAAAAATAACTTCTAACCAACTTGGTCCCAACACTAGTTTCCAAAGGTAACTGAACTAATCTCTTATACCAACTATAGAGAAATATACATTTCATACATTATTAATTTATATTAATAGATTAATATTCAATACATAACATTATTATTCATTCCAAAATTCTATATGTCTAGTGATTTTGGAAACATTGACATAAAAATACCTTTTTTATAAGAGATATACTTCATCTCCTACTTAGTTATTCAAAACTAGAACCCTTCCTATATATATCATACTTAAAATATTTATTTATATTTTGGTGAATGGAATATTAATAAATATTGATCATAAATTGTTATTAAGAGTAAGAAATGGATCAATCAATGGTAACTTAAAGAAATTAGAAAAATGCATGAGAACATGAGCTTAAAATTTGAAAACCAAACCCTATAGATCATATATCATAATCTTGAGTCATGGAAGAAATCATGGTAGTTTATAAGAAATGAATAATAAAATAAGGAAAAAACATGATCAATAAGAAAATAACATTGTCATAAGACATATATTTAGGGAATACACATAATAATATAAAATCATTTCCTAGTTTATGACTAAATGAAAAGACTACCGTAGTGGGGTTCACTTAAAATTCCATTAAATCGTTCATCAAGGTTTACCCCCAAGAATATTATTGTTGATATATTACCTTACTGAACTTGTTTTAATCTTCATTCCAGTACATCTTATCTCATTATATATCAATAATTAACCAATACATTGTAGATCTATATAATTCTAGAACCAAATTTCACATAATGAAAATAAAAAATATGTTTGTGATGATATCATAAAGAATTCATCAAATAATAACCTATGGAATATAAATTTTCTTTAAAAAAATTTCACCATAGCATTATACATTAAATCATGGAAAATAAATGGGTCTCACAGAATCATCATTATATCATCAACATATGCCATCCAAAGAATGAAATTTGAATGAATCATTGAATCAAATTCACATTAAGCCTATGTAAAATCAATGTATGTTATTATATATGATTAATTCCTTAAAAATATCACTGAAACATTTATTAAGGACAATACAATTTTCAATTTGAAATCACTTCATAAAATCTAAATTTTTTTCTGAATACTATGGAAAATTTTACTTTAAAATCAACCATATAACTTGAAAGGGAAGATTAAAATAATTGTGCAGTAAAGACAATGGGAAATTATATTCTTTCCATGTAAGTTCAAAAAATATTCCATTCATATTTTTTGGAAGAAATTGAATAGCACCTCATTTGAAAAATGAAAACAAAATTTATTTTAAACTATTTTTCTAAAAAATCAATAATTAGAGAAAATTAATTTGAAAAATCATTAGGGAGTATTAAAAAAATTCTAAAATTTATTTTTTAGAATACATGGACATGGAAAGGAAAAATATTTTTGATCTAAGAGAGAAAAAAAGTTGAATTTCTATAATTTTTTCCTTTAATAAATACCTGAAGAGAGAAAAATTAAAGGAAAGCATGTAATCTATTTAAATAAACATTGTAAAATAAAATTAATGATATTATTATGAGGTATATCTTGAAATTTTATTATCAAAAACATAATCGTAAATAATAATGATAAAAAATGAGATAATAACATAAAACCCATACATCAAGTTTGTTTTGATTTGAATGAGCATTAACCTAAAATATAATAAATTTAAATTTACTATACTTCTATATCAGATTCATTAGCAAACATAACATTTCTTATATGATCCAATTATAACATTTAAACACTAATCTATTTTTAATTCCATATTTAAATCATCATTTTCAAGTGAAATTATATATTTCATTTTTCATGAGAATTTTGGTTTAGTAGTTCTGGGGATTGTACTTTGATCATGGTTATGTCATCTATAAAATTTTAATCATGATATAAATATCATTTATATCAATTATATTAATTTATCTTTTCATTTATAGTGGATATATATTGAAAAGATAAAATACAATGTTCATCGAGACAATAGGGCGTACATACACATGAATATTGGTTTCACTTTTTGATAGATGGAGAAAAAGAAAGGAAAATAATAATTAAAATTTAAAAATTAATTATTATATCATAAATAAAATATATGTAAATTTAATATATCATTTCTACCATACATGTAAAAAGGAAAAGAATAACCAATCGTGTTGCTTTATTAAGGTGGTAGTCAACATGTATATATAAGCAATGTTATTGTTTTCCTATAGGTGAAAATGTAAGAAGGTAGATATGGTATTATAATTATAGAACATAAAATATATAATAAATATTAAATAAAAAAATTTAACCAATAATAATAACCATCTATGAAATATGGTGATGGTAAATGAATTGTGTCTCTACGTGGAAGGGGTAGTCCACATGTACACACACACAATACATTTACTCCCAATTTAATGGAATAGAGGGTTTATATTAGTCAATCCATAATCATAATAAAATTTAAATATATTTAGTATACTAATGTTATAATTTTATGAGGAATACCGTAGTTTAAGATGAGTTAGAATAAGATATAAATTAAAAGAGGGTGGGTAAGACAATTACTTCTTCTTCGATAAACCTCTTCTAAATCCTTTATTAAGGACACTTGGAATGGTATTTTGATAATTTAACCACCTCTAATTAATGTATATGGAATTTTTTTAGATAATTGGATTTGGGTTTCTGAAGTTATACTGATCAAAGGATGTGAGGACGAGAGGAGTAGAGGTTCTCTATTATAAGTGAGGAGAGGGGCAATTTTGGAATTACCTAATGTGTTGACATAAATAAATTTTCAGGTTAAAGTGGATCTAAATTTAAATATTTATAATATTTATTGAATATAAGTCAAAATAATTTCATCCAATGAAATATTTTTTGTATATTATGTTTTTTAACCTTATCTATTTATTTTAACCCAATGTCACTCCTTTTGATAATTAAAACAATTTAAAAAATATTACTCTTTAAGGATAAAATATAAATTTACCAATAAATGGACTAGAAATTTAATTTCAAAAAATATACCATTAAATTTCAAAAATATTTTAATATTAATAATTTTAAATCATGTAAAAAAACTTTATTAATTATAAAATATCATTATTGTTAATTTTGTAACTATTCATTTAACTAGACTTTTAAAACAACATGAAAATATGATATAAACATTTAAATCATATATAATGTATTATATGTATCTATAAAATAAATTTTATACTATAAATCAAACAAATAAAATTACTGTTATAGTTTTTAAAATCATTTACAAGATTTTTCAACTGTTTGTACAAGAACTGTATCATCATTATGTAAGAATTTATGGAAATTATTTCATTATTGAAAAATAAAAGTAAATTACTATGACTAAAATAATCCATGATTATTTACAATAAAAATTTATTAACAAAATTATCATCTTTTTTTCCTTTTATAAAAATTCTAGACATAAAAAACTCAAGAGAGTGATATTTGGGTAATTTATTTACAAAAATGATATAAATTTCACTATCAATGAAAAATAGAAGTTGATTGGAATAAATACAAGATAATAATGTACATGGCCAAACATAACTCATAATATAGGATAAATTCATGTGTAAGAGAAGTTTTTAATCCTTATCTTAAAAATTCATCCCTGTTTTACCTATATTACCTTTACTAAGATGACAAATATTTACTAAGGTTGTTATCCATAATGACCCAAAAAAAAATAGATATATTTCTGACATATTGTCATCATAATTCCTAATATGGAATCCATTTTTTAATTTTCAATTTCTATATGTGGAATAAATTCATTATAAACATAGAGTTCACGACCTAATTAATCACAATTTTTTGGGAAATACATTTTTAAGAATAAAAATGGATTTATTTTTATCCAATTCCTAGAAAAAAATAGATTAATAAAAAAATTTATTGAATATTTAATATTTAAATTTCATTAAAATAATCCACCAAAAATGGTGAATTTAATTCACTATGATTAAAACACCTTGCATGCATAAAAATGTTTAAAAAACATCTATTTTACTTTTAAATGATTTTTATTTTAATTTATAATAAATAGATAATAAATTAGTTTATTTAATATATTTTTAAACCATATATTTTAATTAATTTATTTATTTCAATTAAAATATGAAAATCCAAAAGCTAGTTGATAAATGTCAGATTAAATAACAATATTTCGATAATATATCAAAGCTTTTTTAAAATGAGTATTTCGTGTAATGAAATACATCTATGAAATTAAATTTATTTACATTGTAATATATCCTAAATTAAAAGAATGTTAAAAAAATCTATCTCAATTCATAATCACATAAACAACAAACAAGGTTTCTAATAAAGGGGAGTTGACGGATAGAATCAGTCAAAAAGGGATCCTTGAAATAAAATCATTAATAAGAAAATATATTTAATCATATCTAGAAAAACATGAGAGATGGTAAATGGTTACCATAATGATTTATATAGGAATTCACAAAACAAAAATATCCAGATAAAAATCCCCCAAAATTATTGAATATTTATAAGAAACAAAATTAGGTCAATAAAAAAATTAAACATATAGTATCAACAACCCATATCAATGGTTATATTTTGGAAAAAATGGTCGACCAAGAAGATCAATTAAGAATGATGGGATCATAAATTTGAAAAATTAGATCCAATAATCAAAGATCCATCAAAATCAGTTATCGTGAGTTATGTTTTATCCAAAATAACCATGTGGATTCACCTAGGTCAAGATCCATTTCTAATGGGAGAACAATGAGGTGATTTGTTTGAGTAATGAGAATTAAAATTAAAATTCAGAATAATTAATTCGTGTCACATGGTTTGTATGAAATGTTTTCCAAACCAATCCCTAACCATAGAACCCATACTATGTATCTATAATAGCATCATATTTTGGCTATAAGGTCTAAAAAAATTTCTCCAACTTTTAATAACTCAACTGAATCAATTTTCAGAGTTTCTTAGGGAAGGCTGCATAGTTTTACCTAAATGGGAACCCTCCACTACTGCACCAGCCAAATATTCATTATTTAGAAGGGAGATCCCAATAGTTTTCACTAACCATGCAGATGCCTAAAAATATTAATAATCTCTAAAATTTACTCGAAACATCTTGTGATCATGGTTAAACAAGAGATGTTCAAAAAAATAAAAGAAAGTAACTAAATTATGGTGTCTAGATGTTACAAATATCTAAACCATAAAATCTTTATTCCCTATAATATCTAATCAATAATACTCCTTACTAAATATATGGGGAAACTTTTCTCTCAAAAATTCCCCACACTCCTATATTTCATTAGAATCAGAACTTGGATTCCATATCACAAGAACTAATAGTATAGACATCCCATAAATTATTTTTTTTGTGAATCGATAATCTGAATTGACTAATCAGTTAGATTAATATTTGGTTCCACATCAAGGTCCTAAAAACAAAATAGATAAGAAGCTTATAAAACATACTTTTTTGAGTTTAAATATGTGAAACACATTAATGATTGATGTAATCTATGGTGGAATGGATAATTTTTATTCCACATTTAAAATCCATTAAATGTCTAGAAATGGTGCCACATATCTCTATCCTAATATACGTTTTTTTCCAAGATGTCAATGAAATAGTCTAGGAGAGAATATAAAAAATCACAGTCTTCAAAATAAAACTCAAAAAGGTGATGTTGATGATTAATTTATGATTTATAATTTCCCTATTAAACATTCATTCTTTAAATAATCAAACAACCCTTTATAGTAATCTCTTGGACCATAATAGGTCCATCTCGAGAGGATTCAACAAATATCTGAAAATATAATAGAGATTTACAAATTCAAACATTAAATTCTACAATGGGTTCTCTATTGATAAAAATGTATATTTTGTTATAGAAAACTAGAAAAGCCACAAATGTAAATGCCAAGATCCTCTAATGTGAAGGACATAATTATAGCTTATGAACTCTTGAAAGTTTATATCCCATTTACTTATAACGTCTATCTGAGTTTTTTCTTCCATTATAAACATTTACAAGGACCTTATCACCTCCTCAAAGGATCCCCAAAAATGATATGTGAAATGGGGATACCAATAAAAAATTACAGAAGATGGAGCTCCATGAATAATGGTAATATACAATCTATACAAATTTCCTAAGTCCCTAAGATTGGTTGTATCCTAAATTGGAATAAAGTGATCGTATTTGGTTAATAATCCAATCACCACCAAAGTTAAATTCTTTCTTCAAGGTGTACATAAAAATCCTACCATAATGTTCATTGATAACTCATCCCACTTCTATATCGACATACGAGGGGGCTGAATCAATCCATATGGCTTTTGATGCTCGAACATAATTTATTTTCATGCATAACAATGAGAAACCACATCAACACTATCATTTATCATGACTAGACACCCGTTATGATTCCACATATCATAAATATTTTTTTAACATCTATGTGTAATTACTAATAGGAATAATAATAATTCTCTATAACGACATTCTCATAGGTGATGTAATAACATAATATTTCATAAAATAATGGATTCCCTCATAATATGGAGACCAGAAATTGATGGTATCTCCACTATATAAATAACACGTAATATATGAGAACTCATTATCAAGCTTCTGATCATATAGAATCGTCTAAATAAGTGATGATTTCAACTAAACACTTGGAAGGATAACATTATTATCATCCTACCGAACTCCAAAATGTATATAATCCAAGAGATAAATAAAATTCCATTCTTACAAACTTTATTTCATGACCTATGTTGGATGTTTAAATTTTAAAGAAACTTTCATATGTTTTAACATAAAATGATATATACAATGTCAATGTAAAAAGAATATAGGTACTCCATTCATAAACTATGAAAAATGTGTATATATCTTTGTGGGAAAATATAAATCAAGATTTCATGATCAACGCAAATGGTAAAGCATTATCTAAAAAGATATAATTCCAACTCTTAAAAGAATGCATAACATCCATGTCTTTTAAATTCTATGTGGGATATTTCATCTCATGAGTGTAAATATGACAAGAAGCATATGCCACGAATTTATGACACAATATAACAACATAACCAGAACATAATCATAATTCATTATAGAATACCACATAGTCCTTCTTGTCCCCTAGAAGATTTAACACAATAGATAAAGTAAAAAATTGTTTAACTCATTTATTGAAGACATAAATTCTAAATCCCATAAGTTATTTTCTCCCTTCTAATTTGTAGCGGTCAATAGAGAAGGCATCATTGAGAAATGTTTCACAAACTGGTGGTAATAACCAAAAAATCACAAGAATATTCAAATATAAAAGAAATTTTGGGGTTCCTCCCATGAAATAACATCTTTTACCTTCTTAGGATCAATAGAAATTCCATGCTCAGAAAGCATATATACTTTTAAATTTATCTCTAGAAAATATAAATTTTGTTTTTAATGCCTATTATAATATTGGTGATTTCTCAAGAAGTCCCGAAGACCTCTTATGTGATGGACATGAGCCTCCTTTGTTTTATAATAAATAAATATTTCATCCATAACTACCTCTATAAGAAATATAGGTACTTATTGAAAATCATATTCATCAATAAGACAAACAAAATAAAATAATTAATTTGAAAAAAATGAATAATTTGGTATTCAAATTGTCCGTACCTACTCTCAAAGGTTGTCTTAGGTATATTAGAATGGTTGGTCCAAAAATAGCAATTAAAATACTAAAGGTAAATAATCGATAACCAGTTAAAAACATTCAACAATTTAGGTAAATTTTAAATACGAGTTAATAAATACTTTTTCTCGATAATAAAACAATTGTGGTTTTAATAATCAACCCAAAGGATAATGGTGCCATCATTTTTTTAGTAAAAAAGTACATGTGCTTCCCAAGGTAACACATTAGGTCAAATAAATCCTTTGGAAATCAAGTCAACCAATACTATCTTTAACTAATTTAGTTCATGTATTGAAATTCCTTATTTGTGAATAAAAATAAGATAGGTCCCCGGTTTGTTGTTGATATAAATATCCACCTCCCATATTAGTATAAAATAAGAGAATTGAGATGAAAAAAAATTGAGAAACTCATTGACTATTAGAGAAATATTTCGACATAAAGAATCATACTCTATTTCAAAAGAGAAAAAGGATATCATCCTAAATAAATTTGGAATATGAGGTCTATATTGACTCATCCACTTGTCTCATTCTCCCTAAAAAATATGACACTCTTCATCATGTGTAAAAAATGAGACCCTCTAAAGATAGCAGTCGATACAAGCTTTATGAGAGTTTATACAATCCATCTTAAGAATAATATCAAAAGGTCTCATATCCTGAACCAAAAAGTTCTATATAAACAATATTTATGATAATGAGAAAGTGTAAAAGGGGTAACATAGAGCATGATATCTCTCCATCCTGAGAAGTTTCACCATCTCCATTACGTAAGGGATATGATGTGTAGTATGGTTCGACAATTAAAAAATACATATAGATACGAAAGAATGTGAGGCCCCAATATCAAATAAAGAAGTCCCTAAAGAGGAAGAAAGGGTAATGGTAACTATCACTATTTGATGACATGTACCAACATCATCGGAAGAATCTTCCACTATGTGAAGATTGTTTATTCTCATTGAATGTCTATAGAACCCCATTTTTCATGAACCATATTTCTATATAGTATATCATGTTGGTACTTTAGAATTTATAAAACTTTGTGAAGTCATAAAAATATGGAAAAATATATACAAGTGACCTACACATACATAAGAGATATAGATCTTTAGTGTCATTGTGAAAGATCACTTTGAGTGACTAAATTTTCTATATGAGAAACTAGTTATTTTCTATTTACAAGATGCATTATAATATTTATAAGAAGCATGCTATGAAGATCCACCATTATGGTTCCCACTGTGAGACTCATCCTACTTCCTATTCCCTTTAAAAGGACTACTCATAGTATAAAATGGAGTAAGTAGAACACCAATTAATACAAAATTACCAACCAATTCATGGTCCTATATCAAATATCTATCTATAAAATCAGTATAAAATGTGACATTCAATAGGAAAACATGATATATAAAATCTACATGAATAACCATATCAAAACATTAAGATTGTAGTTTCTTATTTGATACCATATTAAGTGAAAAATTAATAAATAATGGAAAAATGATGAACATAATGGGTGTTTGTATGATCACCAATAATAATGTTATAGAATTTCACTAACTAATACAACATCATCAATTAAAGATATAATTTCTCTATAAAAATATCCATGAATTCTTTCCTCTACAATCCCACCTTTTTTCAAATCTGAACTAAATAATCCCACCAACTTCTTATAGGCCTGTCAAGATTAAAGGTGGAATAATTACTATTTATAGAATTTGGAATCTATGAAATCTCAAAGAGTTACACAATATTTTTCAAACAATATTATATTTTTTAATGATAATTGGTAGAGTAGAAATATGGCGTGTTAAGATGAATAAAATATTGTTAAATATCTCTACTATCATCTCTATAGGGTACCACAATGATAGCCTAAACATGAACAGGTGCAACTACATGACCAAGATCATAGATTGTAAGAACAAAAATATCTACTAGGATATGATCAACTGTATGGTTTTCATGAAATGCTTCATCATTAGATTCCTAATGAGGTACTGGAAAATGAATTCTTGGGGGCATGGTGCTACAAAACGTCAATATATAATAAGAAATAATCATTACATAGGAATCAGATCAACATATTTATCAATAATACTTCAATTGGGGAACCCAAATCTAGAATAAAACATTTTTAAGAAGTTTATAATTAGATCTAACAAATCCTTTAGACGCTTTTTCCTATAAACCCACAGTTACTTATGGATCATTATGAGGATATCTAGCAATACACTCACTTGTAACCTATCCCTTATATCCTAAAAATACTATCACTTGTCTATTAAGACATTCAAAACTACATATAGTCATTGAATAAGAGGCATGACCACTATTGTTACCATTTTTTATATAATTAACCTAAATATCAAACCTAAATGGTACATGAATCTGTTTTGGCATGGTCCAAATTCAATTTCAATCCCCACATGCTATCAACTAGTGCCTGGGCATCGAAATAAGATATATGGAATAATTTCCCAACTTGAAAAACTCATAAAGTCAATACAATAGATATAAAATAGTAAAAAGTTGGTATTCCAAATACTACTCAAGAGAGAGGCACAACAAGTAGAAAATGAAAGCCTAAGAAATGGTAAATGAACAAAATTAATCATGTCAAACCATTATGAACACAATCCATTACCTCAATGAAATAAGTGGGTAACAAGATTCCCCAATCACAACCATCGCCCATGGTCTCTCTAATTATGAACACCCACTACAACCAAGTGGTTTCATTCATTTCCTTGGATTTGGTATCACAAATCTTACAAATTTCCAAAGTCAAAATTATGGTGTGAGAAAAAAATCCTAGTGTGATATCTGCAAATATTCCATAAGAGCTCCATATAAAATAATCCAAAATTCTGAATTTTAAATAAAACATGGAATAGAAATATTTTAACAGTTAATAGAAAAAATGAATTATAAAATATTTCAATGGGTATAATTAAAATAGGTCTGAAAGTTAATTATAATTTATCAAGAAGTTATAAGAATCATTTTAATGAAGGAATGAATAATTATTTCTAAGAAATCAGACATGAGTAAATCATTTTGTAAACACCAAAGAGTATAAATCATTTACAATAATTCTAATCATTAAAAAATGGTAATAAGTAAGAAGGTTACCACTGGTCATTAGTTTGTGCATAGTCACAGTGAAATAAAACTCTATGTATTTACAAACTCCATAGATAGTAATCCAAGGGTGAATAAGAGGAAATCCCAAAGACTAAAATCTCTTACCTAAACATAGTTTTATTTCATAGTCTTCATCAAGAAATTTATATATATTAGTTTACCAAATGTGTATATCCTTTCACATAACTACCCAGAATCGCTTGTGATTCAAGGTAATCAATCACACATGGGGTTATCATCTAATTCAATCAATTTGAAATCTTTCAATCGATTAGTTCATTTGTACCCAAGATCATGTTTCAAAGCATTACATATCATTTCAAAAAACAACATCAAATGTTTTTTTGTAAAAAAATTCACACCTTCCAAATTGATTAATTTCATTAAAAATCCTCAAGCATTTCATTCCCTTGATTCTAAATTTTTTTCTTAAATTTTTGGTTTCAAATTATTATTTTCAATTAAATATCATTTTTCCATAACGAAAAACCGTATTTGAAAATCCATTTTCAATTGAATTTTATCTCACACACACAATTCCATTTCTGAATAATTTATAAAAGAATCAAACAAAGCAATGCAAATAAATTAAAAAACTATTTTAAATTATCCCAGAATTTAGTATTCCAAATGACATGAGTTTCATTATATAACATCCTACTATAGTTGAAATTATCATCAACATCCAACAAGGGATCCATAAATAGAGAGTTGTTATGTATAATCATTCAGGAGGGGACACTAAAAAAATCATGAATATTAATCTATAGTTCATAATTTCTAAAAACATTGTGACAAAGAAAACACATACCTCAATGATTTACTAAGGAACTAACAAAAACCAATAAAGATATGGAAAATGAATCCACAAAACAAAATAAGAACTATAAGAATCCCAATTAGACCAATAAAAAACCATAGATCTAGAATCAAAAACCATGGTATATGTTTCTTTTCAATGAAATATGGGTATATCTATAATATCAATAGTGAATAAAGAGAAACGGTATGATACCTTTGAAAAACTAGATCCATCAATCAATGATCTATCAAAATTAATCACTAAGAGGAAAGGGATTTCCAAAATAATCAATTAATTCCTCATAGATTTAGATTCTATTAAAATACACAAGGAATTAGGTTACTATGGTGTATATCAGGTATTGAAATTAAAATTTTGAAAAATTAATTTGTGTTTCATAGTTTGGTTGCATGGTTTTCCAATCTATGCACCCCGTTCTGGGCTACTAAAAGTGTTTTGTGATTTGGATTCAAGGGTTGAATAACTTTGTGGTAATTGAGAATAACTCCATTACCCCATGTTATATATATTCATATGTAATAAAAAATATATTTAACTAAACATGTGACTACCCATGACCCCCAGCTGGGACTCCAAAATAAGATGCACAGTTTCCAAGGAAGATCCACATGATTTTCTCTAACCAAGAATAGTCCAATAAACATAAAATATCTCCAAAAGTCATGAATTCATTTAATCATGTTTTAATAAAGGAATATTAAATATAAAATAATGTAAGGTTGTTACAAATAACTTCCTCCAATCACTAGTTTTGGTATTTTCTGAAAATCTACTTTTACTGGTTAATTGGGAACCCTTACATGCCACAATTAAAAGGAAACACTATTATTGAATAATCAAAGAACACTAGTTTAATAAATTACATTAATAAATTAATAAATCAATTTTAAAACATATTGTTAATTTCATTATTACCATAACAAAATAACATCCAAATTAATCATTCTTCTTAACCATTATAAAAAATAATGGTAAATAAACAAAAAAAATCCAAGACTAGGATATGGAAATATTTTTACTCATAGAGTTATCATACACACCCATTGGAAACCCCTACTATCATTGGATTGAATATGAGGGTGGCCCTCGAGGATGACCACAAATAGGTCCCAGGTTGGTGACTAGTAACTATTGTATTATAATGAAAATGGGAGGAATTAACATTATATATACTGGGAATATGAAAACAAATCCACCAATCAATTACACATTATAAAATAAAACCAACATCCCGTAATAATCATAATGAAAATAAATTTCTTAAAAATACATGTCTTTAAAATAAATACCAAAATAAACTCCTAGTTTTTGGTTTCAATAGAAGCCCCATGATTTATTCTTATTCCATCCATCCCAATTGCCAAATCCCTCATGGAAACCTATAATATAGAAACACACAATATATATAAATATATATATAAGGGTTATCATATAAGTATACTTTGAAGGATCCTACTAAAGACCCATTGTAAAAATATAGAATAATCATACTAACACATTAGATAAGAAATAGTCAAATAAAAAAAGAACCAATCCCAGAAACTAACTCTAATCCACACCAATTCCCACTCATTGAATATCACATCCATGTTTAATAAGATAATATCATGAATATAGAAAAAAAATGGCACACCATGATCACAACCCCACTCATTTGATTCACTCATACCCTAATTTTAGATTTCTAATACTCATATCCCTTCGAAAACTATTTTAGAACACATCATATCAATACTTTCATATTTGATGTGGTTTGGACTAAAATACATCATCAGACAACTCCCAAAAGGTCCAACACTCTTATAGGAACTTTTATCAACCAAAAAATAAACTTAATTATATCCATAAATCTGATATTAACATATACACCACACATCAAAACCTAACCCCATATTTATCATAGTAGAGTATCGTTAAAATAAAGTGTGTCATCCTTATTCCCTATTTTTACCATGCATGATCCTCACCAATTATCATTACTACATCTATATAACTAGTCCACTACACCACACCTAGTAGAGAGAGCGAGGAAGAGGGATTATTCATCCATATATACCCTTTTAAACCTACATATTAGGGAAACAACCAATACCAAACATATATCAGTTTTGGAATGGTTATTCGACTCAGATGGGGTGAATTAATAAATCAAAAAATGTAAAAGTATAATGCAACCACACAAAATAACAACCTATTGGGTACACATAATCGAATATATAAAAATTCCTACAATCATCAACATGCCACCACCACCACCACCAAATAACTCAACTTCTAACTATATACCATAAAACCAGCCAAACGTATCACAAAAAATAGCCACAACAACCAATATCTAGTGTGATTTAAACTCATCATTTGAATAAGTATTAATTAACAAGATACCTTACCTATTATATTCATTAAGATATCTAATTTAGTATTTAATGAAAAACTATACTCAGATGACAGCTATGTTTAATACTATTATTACCTATTAATTTTATGTATTATAATTTTTTTTATATCTTGTGGTAATTAAATTATAACCATACTTTTTATCCTTTTTATTAATACAAATAATATACCCATTCTAGTGAAAAAATATAAAACAAACTAAAATGAACAAACAATGACTAGAAAAACTCCCCATAATAGGGGAAATCATCAAAAACAATAACTACACAACGCTTCCTCTTCTATATAGATAACCATTCAATTTCCCTACAACCTAATACACATTTCTTCTTGAAAATTGTGGAAATATAGAAATATTGATACTAATGAATCCATCCTTACATCCTAAAACAATCCATATAATATCTATATAATTTTTCAACAATATAAAAACTCAATACATAGTGCAAAATACAAACATAAATAAAAAAACAAAAATGGTTCTGAGTAATAATAACTTCTAAAATACCCCTTTTAAAATATTATTTTTATAAACTCATTTCTTCCACACAAATAATATCACATCAATAACATATTCCATTAAACTTGTTTATTGTCCATATTTAATTATCTAACCTTTTATGAATGTGGTCCAATAATTTAAATCCTAGAAACCAGACAATACACATCACAATAGAAAAATATTTTCAGTAATAGCATCAGGCAGTCAACAATCACATAAGGAAGTCCTAGAAAAAAGAAAATCCATATGGTTGACCCCTTCCCATAACGTTTCATTACAAAAGTTTAATATGTTTATTTTATAAATCCATATTATTCCCCAAAAGAAATAAATATCATGGAACATACATAAGTCAGACCTAAATAAAGATAGTTCTCAATTCACTTACATTAATCAAATATTTAATAGTCCTTGTGTAAGAAGAAAGGGAACATAAATGACTGGAGGCCCCACCCACAAAAGGGAATCGTCAATAGGATTAGAGTTTGTAAATCAATATCAATAACTCAACATAAAATAAAAAAAATTATTTAATAAACATCCAAATATGGGAGAACTAGTAGAGAACTAATAATAATGGAAGTGGGAATGACCACAGATAACCACTAATCGACCTCTTGATGAAAATGTTCAAAGGCGGTGAATAGAGGTTAAAGGGTATTCAATTATACACTCATGGAAAACCATTATTCACATAATTCATAGGTAAATATAATAATATAGATATAATTCTAAATTTACACTATCCATAGAAATAAATATATCATGGTGTAACAAACAAACATCCCTCTGTGATGTGGCTATTTAAAAAATCCATTTGAAAATCATTCCATTTATCTCTTCATATAACTAAATCCAAAGAATTATCAACATTAGAAATCTAATATAATTGACGTATGTTCATTGCATGAAAAGGGAACTATAATGTGACATAACACTAAATGAAACCACTGAAACTCGGTCTCTAGGTCCTGATGGTGTAATATGTATGGGTGCACCCTAATCAACGAATTAGAAGGACATGGGAATTCATCCTCTTGGTATCCATTACAGGAAACCTCACTTCAATAAGATATGGAAATATATCTACCCCAATATTTTATTCAACCATTCATTCCACAACCAAGATAACAACAATGTGAGTTATTACAAGTAGCTCCACCCTCTAATATAGCCAGATATCTTTTGAATTGAGCTAAAAATCCACACAATTACATACTTCACCCAAATGATATATTAACTTCAACTTAACCCCTTATCCTAAAAACCCTCCCATAAACTACTAACATAGGAATCATGAGAAGAAATTGGATGAAAATTTCTCGGCCATTACTGTATATACCCTATAGAGAATTATCACCCTTAAGAATCAAAACCAATCTCAAGGAGGAAAACTAAATCTTATAGCCTAAATATACCTAAAACAAACCTTTAAAATAAAACAATTCCATCACTAGGAACAAAAAAGTACTTGATAATATATTCTATCAAAACAACCATAAATATCCATTAAATCATCTTAGTATAAAATCAAACATCATGGCCATTATAACAGTATGAGCTCAAAATATTTTAAGATATTAATTACGAAACTATGAATAATTTTCCCACATACTCTCATCTAAGCCACCATGTCTACACCAAATATAATCATAATTCCTAACTAATTAGCGTATCACCTTCTGTTACTAATCCTAGATCATAACCACCTACTCCATAAATTTTACAATATCCAATACAAACTGATCTCCCCAATCAATAACACAATAATTGACATGAATATAATTAATAAATTACTTATGTATGACATCATGGATCTAGTATCGATGTAGAGGAAGCTCAAACTAATATTCTACATTAGTGATAGACCCGAGCACCTCTAAAGTGTTGATGAACCATTGGAAAAGCCAGTATAAATTGAAAAAACTCCACTACCAATGATGATTCAAACCCTTTAAAATAAAACTCTAATGGTATCTTCCACTATTAAATATACAACCATATAGTTATACTCCCACATGATATACTCCTAAATAATTTATAACTTCTCCATCGTGCTCTATAACATACATGATCAATGGAATTATAGTTATCCAACTTCCATCTAACAGAATATAGTTCTATAATTCAATATATAAAATTAATAAAATGAATAAAATGATTACATGTTTAATGTTTTATCATAAGAAAAAACAACGAATGTTTATTTCTTCTCCCATGATCCACCAAAAACCTTGATACATAAACTGAAAATATCCTCTAGTACCAGAATGGTTTAATCTACATACCAATATATCAGACGATGTAAATTGTTTCTAATACATAAATATGATATATATTCATAATTAATGATGGGTTCATTATCTTTTCCAGCATTATATCTTTTCCTCTCGAGGACTTTGAGTTTGTTCGAGCTGATGCCCTGAGGATGCATTATTTCAGGCCCCCTTAATTGTTCCTTGTAGGTGCTTATGACTTTTATCTTTTTAGTGAAATAAAAATTTATTTTATGTGTGAAAAGAATAATTATTATATATTAAAATATAATTAGAGGATCCTAATCAGAAATGATGTTCCTTAGTTCCATGTCAAGCCTCATGTTCTCATTCACATACCACCATGACAGAACACCCACATCACCTTACTCCCTGGTCACTAAGAAGTTCTTTACATTAAAAACTAATAAATGATCACCCAAAAAACATCACATCATCCCAATTCTCATGGTAAAACTGTGATTAAATACATAAATTTCTCCTCCCACTTACACTCGAGAAAATCCAACGATTACAATTAACTATAAGGAACATGATGCTCCACCTTCACCTACCAAAAGTCAAGACAATATGACATGATATTTGGAATTGAACACTTCATGATGGGCCACCAAAAATGAATCCTCAGGGAATGATATATATTAAATATACCTGTATGAACTATTAAATATGAGTTATGAAACACCCAATAAACATATTTTGACTTTTCTAATGGAACGAACAATCTCCTTTTACACAATAGTAATTTATAATCATACTCAAACAATCTCTATAGAGAATTATCATAAAATAAATTATACAACATTAATTATACCTATATTTCCCCCTTTTAATCTCATCCACAAGTTTTGATCAATATAACTTCACTGTCATCTAGTACATGCAATATTTACCACTAGTCTCTTCCTTATAGAGGTGCATCCATGAAAGCTCCCCTTTCTCAATAAATTCATCTAAAAATAGCAAAAAACATCACCCAAAGATTTTATTCTCATTTAATAATCAACCACATCCCCTTTTTGAGGTGTAGTTGATCTCAAAGTTAAAGTCTTGTAAAAACACCATCCACATTAACTATCACAATTTTATGACCCTCTAAGAGAAAATTTTACTTAGGTTATGTTTATACATGAAGAGCATAATGTTATCAGTAATGTGCTATTATATCCACCACTCCAAGGAAATAACTACCACTATTAAATAAAGATCATTGGTGAAATTTTACACTAATTGGGAAGTAACTACCTTGACCTATATGATCTTAGTTCTCTATGATGCATACTAAGACATCCCAAACAAAGAACTTATGTGTAAAAAAACCGCAACATAACTTTGTACCCTAAAAAGTGAAGTAATAGAAAATTAATTAACATCCCATTTTGTTAGTTAAATATCACATGACATAGATCAATCCATAAAAAATACTAGTCTTTCTCAATCAAGGATGTTAGAATAGATTAAATCCTCTAGAATTGGACGCAACTCTTTGATATTATCCCATGAGAATAAAGAAGTTAGAAATCTATACCATGTTCTTTGGTGTTTCCTAATAATAAAAAACCACAATATTGAAAGGATCAACTGGAACCCATAATGGGGACACCACATTCCCATGAAAATGTATCTCCCACATCTAAAAACAATACTTGGATAACATTACATAGAGATGGTGGTGAAGAATGATCTATAAATATCCCAAAGATTAACAAAACGAGTATCTTATGACCTTGAATATAAAAAGATATCATCAATGAACACTACCAAGAACTTATCTAAAAACTAATAGAATATAGAGTTTTTGAGTCTTATGAAAATAATTGGGTTATTCATAACCCCTAATGAAATAACAAAAAACATTAAGTGTCGATAAATAATTACTTATAATATCCTTCTTTTTTCATACTTATTTAGTGACATATAAAATATAAATTAATCTTAAAAAGAGTGGTATCCATTCATCTGATTAATTAAACCATCTATCCTTGAAAGGTTATAATAGTTCTAGGTTTTCACCTAGATTATTCATCATTAGTCTATGAAATGATTTAAACAACTATATACCTTAATGGATAATAATAGTATAGAACTGTATGATGATAAACTAGGATATATGGAAACAACATACATAAAATCATCAATCTAGATCCTTAAATCCAAAAATTTAGAAGGTGAAATATGATAGGAAGACCTATAAATTGTGAAGAACCATGGTTGTCTGTTTATTTATAACTTGATATCTTGTTAAGGGGGGTATGTTAGCAACATCCCCAGGGAAGAAATATCAAATGTCCTTGATGAATCCCAGAAACTCTTCCACCTATAAATAATCTAAATATATCAACAATTCTCTAGATATGAAAAAATTCAGTAAAATAATATGACCAATCTGAATATCCTACTTCCAAATAAATATCGCATGTTGGCCTTCTCAACATAGAACACCACTCTTTAATGGAATCAACAAGTGATGAAAAAAATAAAATACCACCTTTATATGTGTAGAATGAAATCATATGGTTATATATAAATAAGAAAGTAATCACATGAATATCGATATTACCCCATCGTCTTATCAAAACTGTGGAACACATCAATAAATAGGGACTTACTTCTGACCATTGAAGTTAATATTAGTGGCACTAGAATCTTATCCTCCCTGATTCACTAACATATAATATGTTGGGTGTAACTATAGAGTTTCATTTGGATGAATCAAATAAAATATAAAATATTGTGGAATATAACCATATGGTTCCTTAAAAATCACTAGAATATATGGATATTGAATCCCCATAGCCTAAAACTGTCCATACACATCTCCTCTTCCTCATTAATGGAAGAAAACTCTATGGATTGGTTCAACCTGATGTCCCTGAGTACATGGAACATAATAGGGTTAACCTTTACTTGATCCATCTCCTCTCTACAGAAGCAATATCTATTGCCCTGAACTGAAAATTACATTTTTATTTTCAAACACTTTTGAGGGGAAGTGAGAACCCATGTTAGTAAAAAAACATAGAATCAAACCTCAAATGAGAAAGACGAACCATTGAAATAATGTTTGATACTTTTAGACATATTACTCCAAAGTAGATTCTAATAAAATCCATTTACCTCTAAATCTAGATCGTCTTTGATGAGGTCCTCAAACAAAAAAGAAAATTTTCCTCACGTCTTTATGAACTCCTCCATGATGACCTTCCTTGCATTAACTCCTCTTTCCAAAATACGATCTTGATTTTCAATCCACTCAGTGTGCACCTCACTATTGGCCACCTGAAGTTCTCTCTCAGACATCTTATCACCATCCTCCTACGAGGTGTTGATCTGAATCACTCTCTCCAACTTATATTACTTGGAATGGATGATAACTCCCCATATCTCTCCTTCGCCTTACTGTTCATGAGGAAATGCAGCCTCCTTCCCCAACACTGCCACTTTGATATGTAGTGGAATATCCCCAAACTAAACCTCCAACCTCTTGAGTGTATCCCCCAAAGGATTCATCAAAACTTCCGAGCAATTCTCGGCCTTAGAAAATTCTTTTCCATGCTCTGGAGACTCGGGTTCTCCGACTTGCTGGGCCTCTTTAACTACCACTATCTAAACCTCATGTTTGTTGGGTCTACCACCTTTTTTTGGTAGACAGAGTCTCCATTGGCCTAGGGATATATGATTTGTATTTGCGACCCTTTGGTTTCTGTTTCTTAGAAACTATCCAGCACCATAGGTCCTTGTTTTCTATACATCCCTTCTTTCTCCTAAGGTTGTGCATGCCTTCATTGATCCCTCCTATAATATTATCATTTGATCTTTGTGCTTTTACTTATGAATATAATTCTGAGGGGTAAAAATAGGTGCATTCATCCCCTCCCTCTAAACTCAAAACCTCAAAGAGGTTGTTTGAATTGATATAGGACAGAGGTTTCTTTAGATTAGAACCCTGGTTGAGACTTAAGAACCTTTTTTCTCCAAGAATAGGCACCTCCCCTATAACGTACCGGATCCAGGTGCCACACAATAGGTGCCCTGAACCCAGTTGGTCATATGACCACAAGAGCATTTCCCTAAATTCTAGAGGTGTCCGACTAGCAGAGAGGGACTAGAACTGATAGTGGGGAAACTGTGCCCTCATTTTTCAAAGTGTAGCGTAGCAGAACAAATATAAACACACAAAAGTAGAAGAAGTAATAAATATATACCTAAAATGGACAATGGAACTGAAGTAAAAGATAACCAACACTCATCCATATGATGATGCAACCTGTCTCTAACTCTAAGAAAGTATCCAAAATAGGATACACTACAATCTGATACAATACAACACAAGGTAAAAAGTACAACAAACAGAACCAAAGCAGTGCAATTGGAATGAAGCATCATCACAAGCCTAAGCTCGGCACCATGTTCTTCTACTCCTCTGTAACAATCATGTACTTGTGTAGGTAACCTTTCCCTTATCGACACCTGTAGAAATATAATCTGTTTGGGCCCAATACATGACCTAAAGAGGGTGTGAGAAATAATCATAGTAGGCAACCACCAAAGGCATGTGCCCAACTGTTAGTGAAAATGTGCAACAAAAGTGTGAAATAGTAAAAATAAATAAACTATGAAGTACTCAAATGTTACTATTCCAACCAATTACTTTTCCATTTTAATAATTATTTTACAATTCCATATAATCGAATTGGGAGTTTTCTGAGACTCGTCCCCGACCAACGATCTCCAATACCAGTGCCAAAGAAAAAACCAAAACATGATATATAACCAGAAAAAGGTAATAATAATATAAATCTTGTGTGTTATCTTGATAGGTAAAACATAAGAAATCACCACGGTGAATATTCAAAGTAAAAATTTTCCTCAGACATGCAAATGGGTTTCCTTAGGAAAACAGAAATGAAACCCTTAGGTGACTGCCTTCAGGCATACCGAATATTACCCTCAAGCGTAAGAACTGTTACCCTCAGGTTGAACAAAACCTTTCTCTCAGTCTAAACAAACACTACCCTCAGGCATAAGAAACATTGCCCTCAGGCATAACAAACCTTGCCCTAAGGCCAATCAAAACCATGCCCTCAGGCTGAACATATCATTTCCCTCAGGCTAAACAGAACCTTTCCCTTAGGCTAAACATAACCTTTCCCTTAGGCATTCCAGAGGAAAAGAAAGTAATCGGGCTGATCCAAAAGCACAAGCAAGAAATTTATATATGTTTAATATCAATAAAACTCAAAACATGCTATAATCACAGCATACCCATGGGTATCCTGGCCAAAAATATAAACAAGGGAAACGCACCCTCAGGGTGGCCTTGGATCAAGGAAACATTCCCAAATAGCAGTTTAAACTTCTTTATTAGATTACTTATTAAATTCTAGTCATCTAAAATATCAAAGTCTCTATCATACGACACCTCGAACATGGACGCGTGGCACAACAGTACACAAAATCAGCTCGACAATTGGAATTAAACTCAAGACCACCTACCTCAATCTCCTCTGATCGATATACATGAAAGGCGCCTCCCAAAAAAACCAAGAATTATGTAGATCTAAGATAAAATATTTCCTGTTCAAACCAAAATAACCTCCCTTAGGGAAATAATTGGAAGGAAAGGTTCAAGAAGATGGAAGACCTTACACGCGCTGTTCAAAGGAGGTCGATGGCGGAAGAATCAGAGTCCCAGTAAGCGATCGGGAGCCCCTCCAAGTCTCGGCCTCCTCTCTCACTACTCTTGGTGTGTCCTACGCCTCCTCTATCGAATGAGGAGGCTGCAACCTATTTTTAACAAAAACAAATGATTGCACGTCATGTACTCTCAAGTACACGGTGTTCACATTCCTTTTTAACTGTTCCTATGGAGGCTACTTTTCACCACCACCTCGTTCATCTGCCGATGGATTACACGATATATATTACTAAGTACATGGTGTGTAGTTAGTTTTTTACACCCTTAATCACCGAAAAGCCTATACGCCATGTATTCTCATCCCACACAGCCAAAGTACATAGCGTGGGTACAAAAGTACACGACGTAAATTTTGTTTTTACACCTGAGCTTACACGCCCTATATTCTCATCCCACATAGCCAAAGTACATGACATGTGGGAAAAAGTACATGGTGTTTACCCGTAAATTTTGGTATTTTTCCCACAATTCCATTGTTTTCTCAAAAACACTTAATGAAAAGGAAAAGAAGAAACCCGTACCTCAAGAATAAGAACCAGGTTCTTACAATCTTCCCCCCTTAAAATAATTCATCCTTGAATTTCCCTTCTAAGGGTGGTGAAGATACAGCTTGAAACAATTCTAGCCACTGAGCATGTATGTCAGTCTCCTGCTCCCAGGTTTCATCCTACACTCAGCCATACTTCCATAGAACTCGTACGAGAGAAACTTACCGGGCTTGGAGAACCTTTGTGCTCCTATCAACAATATGAATCAGATGCTCCTCAAAGGATGAATCAACCTGAAGTTCAACCTCCTCAGGTTGAAAAACATGAGACGGGTCTGAGTGATAATGTCATAGCTGAGATACATGGAAGACGTCATGCATGGACCATTACCTCTGTGGTAACTTCAACCGTTAGGACACCGGCCAGACTCTCTCGAGAATCTCAAACGGCCCTACATACCTCAGTGAAAGTTTTCCTTGTCTCCTGATCTTCCCGTGTCCCGTCCTCGGTGAAACATGCAAGAAAACTAGATCCTCGACCATGAACTCCAAGGGTCGTCTACGACGATCAACATAATATTTCTGACAATACTGTGCATTAGCCATCCACTTATAAATCAACTATACCTCCTCTGAAGTCTCCTATATGAGACATGGTCCCAGTAAAGCTGCTTCACCTGCCTCCAACCAGCACAAGGGTGATCGGCATAGCCTACCATATAAAGCCTCGTAAGGTGTCATCTCAATAGTTTCCTAAAAACTATTATTGTAGGCAAACTCGACCAGGGGTATGTGCTTCTATCAAGATCCCCCAAAGTCTAGGACGCATCCATGTCGCATGTCCTCTAGCACCTGTTTTGTATGCTCTGACTGGCCATCGGTATGAGGGTGGTATGCTTTTCTCAGAAGCACCTATGTACCTAGTGCCCTCTAAAAACTCTTCCAAAAATGATATGTAAAACTGGAATCCCTATCTAAAATGGTAAAAAGAGGGACCCCATGAAGACGTACTACCTATTAGATATACAACTTCCCGAGCTCGTCAACACCGTAGGTCTCCTTGATCGACAAAAAGTGAACTACCTTCTTAAGTCTATCTACAACAACCCATATGACATCATTTCCTTGAGGTTACCTTGGAAACCCGGTCACGAAGTCTATCACGACATCATCCCATTTCCACTCCAGAATGGGTTACTATTGTAATAGTCCGACTAGCCTATGAGGAACCGCCTTCACCTGGTGACAGGTGGAACATCTCGTAATAAAACCAACTACCTCTCTTTTCATACTCAGCCACCAATACTGACGTCTCAAGTCACGGTACATTTTGGAAACTCTAGGATGCACTGCCAAAGATGAAGCATGAAATTAACCCATCAAATCCTTGCATATATCTCCTGGAACCCACCCTCATCCATGGATATGAAGTACCTCATCATCATCTATCGTCTAACCAGGAGGAGGGTTCTCACTTGCCACCAACTCCCGTAGATCTAGGCCTTCTGAATCTGATAGATTTCTCATTGTCATTCTATCTAGGAGGGTAGATGTAACAACTAAGGATGAAAGATAGGTTTGACCCGGACTATTGTGCACCTCCAAATGCATCTCATAGAACAAATCCATAAGCTGATACTCACCACTGGCCTCCTGGAATGCCTGTATCCGAGTCCTCCTACTCAGTGCATCAGCTACTGCATGACACTTACTAGGTGTAAAGGTAAGCTCAAAGTCGAAGGACTGAAGGTATTCTTCCCACCTTCACAGTCTCAAATTCATGTCACATTGGGTAAAGATGTATTTCAGACTTTTATGGTCCATAAACACCACTAAATGTTCTCCCTAGATATAATGTCTCCAACAACGAAACACATGAACAACTATAGGAAACTCGAGATTATGCATCAGGTAATTCCTCTCATGTGGCCTCAACTACCGAGACCCATACGCAACTACTTGATTGCCCTGTATCAACACTATTCCCAGCCCAATACCCGATGCATCATAGTAAAATGTATAGCTCTTCCCTTTCTCTGGAAGTATCAGGACTGGTGCTGATGTCAACCATCCCTTCAGCTTCTAAAAGGTTGTCTTACAAGCTTCTGACCAAACGAACTTCATACCATTATTATTCAAACCCGTCAATGGTGTTGTTAAGCGGGAGAATTCTGCTATAAAGCGCCTGTAGTAACCATCCAGCCCTAAGAAACTCCGTATTTCAAAAATGTTCTTAGGATTCTCCCAGGAAACCACTAATATCACTTTCTCTCAGTCTACTGCAACTCTTGCCTCTGAGATAATACGACCCAAGAAGTGAATATGGTCTATCCAAAGGTGGAACTTTGAGATCTTGGCATATAACTAATTATATCTCAATGTACTCAATACAATCTCAATATGGGTGGCATGTTCATGTCAAGTGTGAGAGTACACCAAGATATCTCCCATGAAGACTACCACAAAAGAATCCATATTTAGGTTGAACACATTATACATCAGAGCCATGAAAACTACTGGCACGTTTGTGAGTCCGAACGGTATGACCAAATACTTGTATAAACCATATATGCTCTCAAAGGCTGTAAGCGGTATGTTTAATAGTCTAACATGCAACTGATGATATATGGATCTCAAATCAATATTAAATAACAGTATTTCTCCTTGAAGTTGATCAGAAAGATCATCAATCCTCAATAAGGGATATCGGTTCTGAACCATCAACTGGTTTTGTTTCCAATAATCCACGCAGAGTATGAGGGAACCATCTACTTTATTAGAAAAAAGGACAGGAAAACCCCACAGAGAAATACTGGGTCGAATGAAACCATTGGCATGTAACTCCTCTAACTGCCTCTTGAGCACCTGCAATTCTGGTGTAGCCGTCCTATATCGAGAAATGGACACCTGTGCTGGTCTTGGAATAAGCTCAATAGAGAAATCCACCACTCACTCCAGAGGTAGACCTAAAAATTAGTTAGGGAAGACATCCCTGAAACGATTAACCAATGGAGGGAAATACTTCTGAAAATTTCCCTGGTCATCCAGATATAAAATCACAATCTGGGATGTCTCTCCACCTCGCCCACAATGCTTGGGTCCAGCTCGACTCACTTGGACATCCCATTCTCCCTTGTATAGAAACTCTCTAACCTATGGTTATTTGAAACTCACCCTACGAAGATAGAAATCCACAAAGGATTGGAAGGGTCCCAATCAGTCGTTCCCAAGAATGAAATCATAGGTTGTCATCTCTAAGACATAGAGGTCCCATAAAAAGTGACACCGACCAAACTCTAGGGGGATCTTCTTGCACTGATGCACACCTGTCGTTCTAATTCTCAACGGAGTGTCTCGCGTCATGATATCTGAAGAAGAAGAAACACAGAACCCAAGGATCTCCGAAATGGGCCCAAATATAAAGATATGTGTCACAACAGTATCAAAAACAACAGAGGATAAAACATAATCAACTAGAATAGTACCTCTGATAGTGGAAGGTCTGGGATCCTACCCTTGTTGGTTCTGTTGTACTGCATATGTCTGCCCAGTGTCGTGGCCCTGTGACACAACTTGGCTAACCTGAGCTAACCTTCCCTACAATCTCTGAGATCCTGGTGTCTGGCTACCATGGCCACAACCACCACCTCTTCCAGAACGTCCTGACGTATTCTAATTCCCTGACTGGTAAGAAGCTGCAGGCCCTTCTCCTGCACGCAGAGTCTACACAAAACCCCTATCACTAGTCACTGGTGGAAATGCCCTGCAAAATCGCTGAAGATGAACCTTCTTTCCATAAGCTTGTAATACCACTAGGTCATGTGGACACTGAGGTCTCTTGTGCCCCTCTTCACCACACTAGTAGCACATTATTTGGCCACATAAAGAATTCTTCTGTCTAGTACTGCCACCGTGAGAGAAATCCATCTGCCTCTTCCTCTTTCCAGTAGATATAGTACCAGAGACCGGTGCCGAACCGCCCTGGTCTGCACCTCTAGCTTCCCACAGGTTCCACTCAGTAATCAATGCTTGGTTAACAATAGCATGCACTGTAAGAAACCTGGAAAAATTCACCAGTTCTAGGATGTCATATCGAAGACCATCCTCAAAGCGTCTATCCCACAACGTCTCATCACCCACCAGAACAGGTGAAAAACACTGTAGATTAGTGAAGCAGGAAGAATAGTCCATCACTGACATGGCGCCCGGTCGCTGATTCATGAACTCTCGAGCTCGATATGCCCTTAGTGTATATGGAATGAAAAAGTCATAGAAGACTTCCTGAAAATCATCCCACACCATGTCTCGGTTTTTCTCAGTCTGGGTGGTAACATCCCACCATCTCTCAGTGGAATCACATAGAATGTAAGTAGCGAGCTTGAACCTCCTCCCATGAGGTGTCTCCAGATGCTCGAAGATAGTCTGCATATAATTCTTCCAGGACTCTGCAGCCTGTGGTCCACTATCCCCAAAAAACGTAGGCAGAGGCTACTGCTGGAATATATGTATCAGCTCTGCCATAGATTTGGTAACCAGTGGGGTTCCCTAGAAGGTAGGCATGAACCGCAAGAAGCCTTCACAAAACTGCTCATCTGCGCCTGCATCCAGTATAACGGCCGACGCTGCATCTGGCACTATTAGAGGATCCCTCGGTAGACCATGACCTACCATCTATGGAGTATAATCGTCACCACTCTCTTGGTGAACAACTCGTGGTCCTCTCGGTGGCATGAATCTGCAAATCAAATGAAAAAATTAGTTTAATTTACTGTCGATGTTTCTTGTTTCCGATTAATAGTGCCAACAAAAAAGGAAATATCCACAAGAAATAGAAAAAAAAGACTACATGGTGTGTATATGGTCTACACGGCATGTACCCTTAATCCCTCACAAGTTCATTTTCTGATGTTGGCCTGGGTGTGTCTCAACCCTGGGTACACGGCGTGTTACACCCGTACATGGTGTGTACACCACCCAGTTTCCCCAGCCACAAGGCCAAGTCCACACGGTCTCTCACCGGTCAAGACTACACGACGTGTCCCATATGTACACGGCCTGTACTTGGAAGGTAACACAGACCCGTGTTGTTAGTTACATGGTCGTATTCCAAGATTACACTAGAAGGAATGTTTATAACTAACACAGTGTGTATCACCTATGGTTTCTCCATCTGTGTTGTTAGTTACACGGGCGGACACAGGGTCAACACTACATGGCGTGTTCAACTGGTACACGGCATGTTCCCAAAAGAAATTCCTTATCCCATGTCTCTTCCCACATGGCCTATAACACGGTTAGAGACTACACAGTGTGTACATAAATTACACTGTGTGTACTTAAATTTTTTTCATTTCTTCCCAAACAAAAGATTACAAGGCATGTGTTCATAGAACCACACGCTGTGTTGTTTGGTTCTTCAAACAGTAAACCTCAGAAACTAATCGTGAGTCCCTTTTCATTAATATTTAAGCATCAGTATGCCAAATTCTGATCTGTGGAGGCCCATACTCCCCATGAACCAAGTTTTAGAACCCGACCATTCACATTATATTTCAAAATGCAACTAAGGGTTGGATCATGATATGCCAAATTTTGGTCCAAGAGAGCCGATACTTCTCAAGTACCAAATTTTATCATCCATAAACCCAACTGTAACATGTACCAATACACTATAAACAGTAGGTGTAGTTATCAAGGTACCTATCACAACAACCTGCATTTTCTTACATTTCATCTATCACAACAACCTGAAAATTCTAATGCACATACATGGAATTGAAACTATGCATGAAATGTGATTCTAACATATGCCTAAATGATGAATGAGATGGCATAACCTCATCTCATTGGGTTGCAACTAAATAGAACCCAAGTATAAAATATAAACAGCACGCCAAAAGTGTGTCACCCAACGGTGAAAATCAAATCATCTGTAAATTTTCAAAACCAGAAAAATTGCAATTATTGATGTAAATTGGCTTTTCCCTATACCCAGGTTAGCTACTCCCAGGAACAACTTATTAATGAGAACCAATTATGTCCTTTCCTGGGCTATAGGCACCAAACAGTATGTCGAATAAAGGAGACTCCTCTGATACCACATTGTAACATCCTAGATCTGGGTGCCACACAATGGGTGCCCCAAACCTGGTTGGTCACATGACCTCAAGCGCATTTCCCCAAACTCCAATGGATACCGACTAGCAGCGAGGGCCTAGGACTGATAGTGGGGAAACTATGCCCTTATTTTTCAAAGTGTAGTTCACCAGAACAAAATATAAACATACAAAAGCGGAAGCAGTAAGAAATATAGACCTGAAATGGACAATGAAACCGAAGTAAAAGATAACCAAAAGTCATATATATTATGATGCAACATGTCTCTAATTCTTTGAAAGAAACCAAAACAGGATACACTACAATCTGATACAAAATAGCACAAGGTACAATTTACAGTAAACAAAACCAAAGCAGTGAAATAGGAACGTAGCATCATCGGAAGCCTAAGCTCAGTCCCATGCTCTCCTACTCCTCAGCAAGAATCTTGTACATGTGTAGGGACCCTTACCCTTATTGAAACCTTCAAAAATATAACTTTTTTGGGACCAAGACTTGATCCAAATAGGTTGTGAGAAATAATCCATGTTGGCAACCACCAAAGGCCCGTGCCCAATTTTCATTGAAAATGTGCAATAACAGTGTGCAATAGTGAAATGCAGTAAACTATGAAGTACTCAAAAGTAACTACTTTTACCAGTTACATTTCCATTTTAATAATTATTTAACAATTCAATATAATTGAATTATGAGTTTTTTGAGACTCATTCTTGATCGACGATCTCATTTACCAGTTCCATAGTAGAAACCACAATAGGCTATCTAACAAGAAGAAGGTAATAATAATACCAAGCCTGTTCTTTAGCTTGGCAGGTACAACATTAGAAATCACCATAGTGAATATTCAATGTAAACATTGTCCTCAGACATGAAAATCCTTCCCTCAGGCAAACAGAAACGAAACCCTCAGGTGACTGCCCTCAGGTATACCGAATATTGCCCTCAGGCATAAGAACTCCCTTAGGTTAAACAAAACCTTGCCCTCAGTCTACAAAAACCCTTCCCTTAGGCATAAGAAACATTGACCTCAGGCATAACAATCCTTTCCCTAATGCAAATCAAAACCATACCCTCAGGCTAAATAGAACCTTGCCCTCAGGCTAAATAGAACCTTGCCCTCAGGCTAAACAGAACCATGCCCTTAAAAATTCTAGAGGAAAAGCATGCAATAGGACTGAGACCAATTCATAACAAAGCAATTAATATATTTTTTCTCTGATGAAATCTCAAAACATGCTACAATATTGACATACCCAGGGGTATCCTGGCCAAATGGCTAAACAAGGGAAACACACCCTCGGGGTGGCCCTAGATCAAATAAATGATCACAAACAGCAGTTTAAACTTATTTATTATATTACATAGGAAATTATAGGTAACTCAACAGTCAAAGTATCAGTCACAAGACAACCCAAACATGGGCGCGTGGCAAAATTATATACAAAATCAGCTCGATAGTTGGAATTAAACACAAGACCACCTACCTCGATCTCCTCTGATCGATATACGTGAGAGGAGCCTCCCAAAACAACCAAGAATGACGTAGATCTGAGATACAAAATTACCCGTTAATACCTAAATAACTTACTGTAGGGAACAAATTAGAAATAAATGGTCATGAATAGGGAAGACCATACCCGTGCGGTTCAAACGAGATCGACGGTGGAAGAATCAGAGTCCCGGTAAGAGATCGGGATCCCCTCCAAGTGTCAGCCTCCTCTCCCACTGCTCTTGGTGCTTCCTCTGCCTCATCTATCGAATGAGGTGGCTACTTCCTATTTTTAATGAAAAAACATGACTACACAGTGTGTAATTTCCTTTTTTAATTATTTCTTTGTCGGTTAATTTTCACCGCAAACCTGTTCATCTGCTGACTGATTAGACGGTGTGTATTACTGAGTACATGATATGTAGTTATTTTTTACACCCTTAATCACCGACAAGCTTACATGCCATGTATTCTCATCCCACACATCCAAAGTACATGGTGTGTACAAAAGTACACGACATGTATTTTGTTTTTACACCCGAGCCTACACGCCCTGTATTCTCATCCCACACAACCAAAGTACACGGTGTGTGTGCAAAAGTACATGGTGTGTACCAGTAAATTTGTGGATTTTCCCACATTTCCCTTGTTTTCTCAAAAACACTTAAGGAAAAGGAAAAGATGAATCTCGTACCTCAATAATAAGAACCGGGTTCTTACATCCCCCTCTAGACCCTCAATAGAGATGCGATCTCCGTTACTTGGGTACACTACACTAGGATGAGCAGACCCCTGATTGCACATAGTTGCATCACTCCCCCAAACCTCATGGACTGGAGTGCCACCACCATTATAAATCATAGCCTCTGCATATGAAAAGGGAGACAAATTCCTCCACTGAGGTCCCTCGATCTCCTACCTTTCCACTGAATTAACTCCCAAGTCATGTCTCTGCCACTTGAATACATCAGCAACCATAGGATTAGAAATCATGGCCCTATCCTTCTTATAGAATGTGGGAGGATTCCTCCCCCCACCAGATACCAGATCCACCATCTCTATGTTAGTGGAAGCCGAAACTACCTTTATACACTCTAACTGACCTGTAGAGGGAGTCCTTCACCCAATATGTCTGAGGGAAGGTCCACCTGTGAGAAGCCTAATGATACTTGAAAAAAATTGATAGATTCATGCCCATGACATTTGTAGGATGGAAAAAAGTGAACCCATGATTCATAGTAAATCAGTAGGTACCACTGTAGTTCACCTTCAATCTCACTTCCAACAGTGTTCTTTGTTTTCTTGGAAATGTCAACTTCATTAAAATCTGTGTCGAAATCGAGTGGTAGATGACTTGGGTGTGCTGGTCTGAGCAGATAAAATTCCCCCATAGATTACCACCTAGTTTAAGGATTGATAGGTTCTAAAACGGTAGGTAAAGACCATGAAGTGAGATCAAAATAGCTATGGTAGGAGGAATGCGCTTCATGTGAAAATTAAAATACCACTAAAATATGGAAAACTGAAAACCTATGATTACGAGAAGAGAATTATCCTATGATGAAATTAGATCATCTTCATATGAGAATTGAACCAAGAAATGTTTTGAATCTAAGGGCCCTACGATCGTGTGTTCTTGTAACGTCCACCTGGTAGCTATGATTCCTTCGAAGACGCCAATGGTGGGTCATCTCTTGACGAAAAGAGTGACCAACGAAAGAACCTACAACACAGAGGCCTTCATGTACTATAGGGATGAAATCCGAACCGTGGGAACCCCATCCACACATGATTGAACTTTAGGGAAAAAATCAATGGTGGAGAATCTAGGGAAAAAATAAGGATCAATACAAGGAGAAACGTGAGGAGGCTGAGTAGAACATGGATGAGGGGGGGAACTCCCCCCCGACTGAAGATAGTCGAGGAGGGGGCCAGTGATGAAGCCATCGCCTAGGTCATCAAAGATAAGGAGATGAAGTGAGGTGATTTTTCATTCCCCCATGTCTATTATCCTTTCTACTGATATGAAGTATGGGGAAACTACTACAATTTTTGGAAAGAAGTATGACCTCTTACAAAACAATGATCACTATGAATGATCAGATACACTTTTCATTGATGACCAAGACCTCCAAAAATAAAACACTATAACATATAGATCTTGGTGGGTTAATGGGAACCATCAACTCGTGATTAATTAATAATGGTGAATAGTTGATTTTTTCACCACCATAGGGAACTAAAAGTGTAAAATGTTTTTTAATCATCAAGGATTATATGTTAAGGATAAAAGAAAAATGGATGATAAAAAATTAATTTCCACTCTCAATAATATTGTTTTTAAGACGTTAATATTATAGAGTATATACAATCAGAAGATAATGTTGAAAAATATCAAAAAACCTAAATAGTATGAAGGAATAATTAAATAATGATAATATTTTTAAGTGAAATTGGTTTTTAATATAGTTAAAATAAAATATTATAAATACAATATCATGAAATAATTATCTTTTCCCATGCATAAAGGCAATTTGGGGTAATCCCAAATGGTGAAGTCCCAAAATAAATCGTATCCAAACTCATCAAAAATTAAGATCTATTGATATTAGAATATAATAAATTTTAAAAATAGTAACTTTATTTCAATGTTGTGTAATCCTGAAGAAGAAGAAAAATAAAAGAAATGGGTGTTTAACATTATTATATATAATAGAAAAGAAACACTACATTATATATTGGAAATTATTTTACTATGACTGGTCAAAAGAAGAATTAGGAAGAGATGAATATGTTTATTATGATAGAGATTGATGATCTCCACTCATATGATGGAAAAGGTAATAAATTACTACAAAAATCACTAAGTAAAATGATGTAAAGATGATAAAGATTACACTATTTAAGTACCTCTAAAATCATGAAATATTGAAGGTACATTTATCCTTCGTTATATACTATATTCCATAATTTTAGGAATCAATTATTTTTATAAAAACATAAAATATAAATTAGATATCAATATATTGTTAAGAAATTATGGTTCTATTATTTTAAATAGAATTAAAAAATTCGAATCAAAGACATAGATTATAAAAATTGGTATTCTCTTGAGGATTAAGGGTTTAACCCAAACCTTATTAGTGAATTTCAATAATGAGACTCTAATAATGAATAATCTTAAAATGAAATGAATTTACTATTAAAATGAGTGAAAATACTATGGTTGTGAATATAATAAGATTTAGTTGAAACCATTATATATATCATTATTCTAATTACTCATATTTCTCATTAATGTTAGAAAGTAATTAATATATCAAATCAAGATATCAATCCAAATGAACTCAAAGAAATAGATATATTTAAGTATATTAATTATCATTCAATGATGAAGTGATATAATCATTATTTATATGGTTCTTTCCATGAATGTTAAAGTAGTAAGAAGATACAAAAGGATAAATGAATGAAATATATGTACTTTTTAAATCCTTTAATTGCCGATATGTGCAGTAAAATTCCTATATAATAATACAATGGTGAAATGTAGAGTAAATTATTCATTGAATATTATATTAAAATATACTATATATTTATATATACTCATGTTATTTATGTCCTTGATTTAACTAATAGATAATAAGACATTAATGAAAATATATATTTGAATAATATCTTTACATTAATATATGAAACAATAATGTAGTTATAGAATCACATTGTATAGGAATACATTAAAATAATATGGTATTATATCATTATAGTGCAGTGGTGAATCCTTAACAAAATGGGGTTGCTACGAGGTGAAACCAAAAAATCAGAATCATGTAAAAGATTTTTTTTATTACCATAATTCAATCAAAAATCTATTATAAGGATGTTATTGTCACAAATATATAAATAAAAATAAATTCATAATTTATCCATATTAAATTTATGAGCACATATGAGATATATTATATTTTAAAAACTATAATAAAATAATTTTTTTCTTTTAGAAGTTTGTTGTGATCTTGGATAAGAAAGTAATCCATTAGAAGATTGATTTTTTTTGACAAAATGAGATATGGGTTAGTCTCCCATCCCATATCCCTAAATTTTATTAAATAAAACAAGAGTTATAGTTAACACATGAGGTGTAATGAGCTTACACCAGCAGAGAGTTGGAGAAAAAACAATCATTTAAGCTAGAAAAGTAAAAACAATGTAGGATCACACCAGCATCATAGGCTTGAACCTCCTCTGCCAAACTGGATCATCAAATCAGATTCAAGTAAACAACTCCTCATTACAGCTACAGGGGATGATTGTAAAGACCCGTAAAATTCAAGGAAAATTTTTTTCTTAATTTTCTTTAGAATTTTACAAGAGCGCGGTTTCAGACGGCACCTGATTCCGAGGCCCGGAGTGCCCGGAATTAATTTCCGAAGTTTGGCTCGGGTACGTTCAGTGAACAAACGAGCGGGTATTCCTAACTTTTGATCCGGTGCTCGGAATTGAAATCCGAGGGCACCGATGAACTCGCAGCGCCGATATTCGCTTAAAGAGACCTTTTCGGGAGTTGCGTTTGTTGCGGGTTGTAAGTTAGTTTTTGGGAGGTTTATAAAAAAGTTGAATAAAAAGTGTAATTCTTTTTATTTTACTTTTTGTAGGTTAACTCCTCTCAAAGGAGGTTGGAAGTGGGACCCACACCCACATAACCTCCCTTGGGAGGATTAAGTGTGGTGGGGCCCACACGAACCCCTAAATCTTTTAGTAACCTCTCAACTTCCCCCTTAAACTCCTCTTTTAATAACATGACAACTTTGTTAATTAATGGAGTTGAATTGTTTGAATTGTTTGAATTTCAAACCTTTGAAATTCAAATTGATAATTGTGTGAATAAAATAAGACTTAGCTTATTTTATTTGGGTTAGAATTCTCTAGCCACCTTGAGAGAATTTGGAGCCTTCATCTTCTTCTTCTTCAAGCTTTGACGAAGAACGCGAAGAACCTTCGAACATCGACGAAGAACGCCACGTTCTCGGGAATCGTCTTTCGCGACGCCATACCCGCGACACCGACGACGTCTTCTTCCGCGTCATCTCTTCCGCGACGATTTCCCGCGACGAAATCGTCGTCAAAGAACTTCGAATCCTCGCTTCACGACATCGACGTCCTTCTTCCGTGACGCCGACCACCGCGACGCGTCTTCCGCGGGTCGTTGACGATCTTCGTTCTTGAAACCAGAGGTAGGGGATGTTAATTATTGATTATTATTTTTATTCCATTCTTGAATCATGGATTTTAGCATGACTAAATGTGAGGCTTTTGGATATTCTTTAGTTATGTTATTAATTAACGTGAGGGGGGTCGGACCGCATGAACACGGCCGAACCCCTCCTCCTTAGTTCTCGTTTTATTCATGCGGGTGGAAGCAAGAGGCGTGGTGCCGTCGCACCACGCGGATGAACATGCTTATAATTTTTTCCGCAACACCGTCGCGCTTCGCCGAGGAGAGACTTCAAGAACGCGACGCCGTCGCGCCGCGTTGGGAGGATTCAGGGCACGGCGAAAGGGGCGCGGTGCCGTCGCACCGCGCCGGACGACGAACACCGCGGCCGGTTCCGGGCCGCGGTGAGACGAGGAGACCGCGGCCGGTTCCGGGCCGCGGCGGAAGGAAAGACCGGCGGCCGGGCCGCCGGCGTCGGAAGTCGAGGGCGGGACCGGAAATTCCGGTCCCGTTGGTAAAAACCGGTCGGCCAGCGGGCCGGCCGGATGTCATAAAACCGGGGGATTAAACCCCCGGCCGGATGGCTTAAAACCGGGGAATTTAATTCCCCGGCCAACCATGAAAACCCCCCTCTTTAAGAGGGGGGGGGGGGCATTTTTTTTTAAAGGGAGGGGGCCGGCTGCCCCCTCGGATCCGCTAAGCAGGCCCCCCTCATGTGAGGGGGGCGGTTTAATTAAATCGGCGCGGCAAAAGCCGCGCCGCCTCCTTGAAGAAGCGGGGGTTTAACCCCCCGCGTGCGCAGCCCGTGCGGCGCACCCCGCCGCCAGCGCGGCCCGCTGCCGCCGCCCAGGGGGGGGGGGTCGGGCCGGGTCGGCCCGGACCCGGACCCCCCCGTTTCGAACCTGTTTTGGTTTTTGGCTCATAACTTGAGCATCGGACCTCCGAATGACGAACCGTCTGTGGCAACGCGATCCTTGGATCGAGACGGTCGTTTCGGTATATCGCACTCAAGGTTTCGGGTAACTTTGAGTCTGGCCGGGTTGGTTCGTTCACGAAACCAACCGGGCCTTCGGAGCGGAAACGCTCATAACTTGAGCTACGAACGTCCGATTGACGTGCCGTCAGTCGCGTTGTGTTCCTCTTAGTGAATCGGATCTTTTGGCATACTCCGCCCGAGGTTCGGACGCAGGTGGAGTACGGTCGGGTTGGTTTTTCCTTAAAAACCAACCGGGCCCCGGAGACGAAAATGCCAATAACTCACAGACCGGGCGTCCGATTGACGCGCCGTCTGTTTCGTTGACTTCCTCTTGACGATACGAAACTTTTGGCACCCTCCGCCCGAGTTTTGGATGCAGTTGGATAGTGGCCGGGTTGGATCGCACCGAAATCCAACCGGGCCCCTGGAACGGGAAAAGCTGTTATCTTTCAGACAGGACGTCCGTCTGACGAACCGTCAGCGGCGTTGATGATCACGATGAGAAACGGTCCCTATGAGTATACCCTATGAGAGTTCGGGGTACAGTTGAGATACGGCCGGGTTTGGTTCGCTCACGAAACCAACCGGGCCCCTGGGACGAAAAGGCTAATAACTCACAAACCGGGCGTCCGATAGACGCGCCGTCTGTTGCGTTGAGACCCCTGTGACGAGACGGACTTTTGAGATACTTCTTTGCGGGACTTTGTGATACTTGGAGTATCGACCTGTAGCTCGTGGTGCGGACCCTCCCGGAGACGAGCGTGCAGAGTACGGAGACCGTGTAGCCGGCTGAGACCTGACGACTGCTTGACCGACTCGACTTGGAGTGAGTCGACTAGCCCAGTGGACGGAGCGCCCGGTATTTGGCGGCAGACCCACGGCGGACGGAGCGCCTGGTAGTTGGCAGTAGACCCGCGGTACTCGACAGGAGGAGTACCTCAGTAGGCTATCTGGGTAGCGCCCGGTATTTGGCAGCAGACCCTCAGCGGACGGAGCGCCTGGTAGTTGGCATCAGACCCGCAGTACTCGACAGGAGGAGTACTTCAGCAGTCCTAGGTTAGTGAGCGGCAGCCTCGGAGTCGTGACAGGATCACTGTACACTCTAGAGACGGAGCTCTTCAGCAGTTACGGTTTCGATAATTAAAATCCTGGTTTGAGCCGAGACTTTTGACCTTGTGTTTACTTCATGATTGAGATGGGTCACTTGCTAACTTTGGTATATGTATGGGCATATACCGGGGTAGTGGTTATCCGTCGATTTCACAATCCTTGTGTTTCCTCATGATTGAGATGGGTTACTTAATAACTTAGGTATATGTATGGGCATATACCTAAGTAGGGTTTATCTGTTGAGATCTTCTTGTGTTTATCCTTGTTGGTTTTAGTGAGACCTTGAGGGTCTCGGGGTCCCTACTGAGTATCGTTATACTCACCCCTGCACGGGCTATGCCCGCACCTCGTTGTGTTGGTTGCAGACGACGGACAGAGCTGACAGAGGCCGAGTGTTCGAGGACTGGACGGTACCTGGAGGTCGACTATACGACGAGGCGGTACCCAGAGGCAGACCACTGGGCGGGTCATACTTGGAGCAGACGGCGGGACCCGAGGAGCAGAAGAGCTATCTGTACCCACCCTTCAGGTGGGATTACCAGTGGACATCTCAGCGTAGCAGCTTTACTTTTCAGTCGCTGTTTTCCCTTTCGAGTTGTACTTTACAGTTGGGCTTGTATTTCCGGCCCCTTTTACTTTTCAGCTCTTCTTTTTGTACTTAGTGTTTTACTTCCGCTTGTTTACTCTGTGGTGTGTGTTTACTTTTCAAAGGCAATGCCTTCCCTTTTTACGGGATTTACGCCTTGGTGCTAGTCGCCAGCCCCTGGCCTATGGAAGGCGGGCTTGGGGTAGTCACGGCTCGGACCCCGAGGGCGGGTCGTGACAAATTGGTATCAGAGGAGTTCGGTTCTACCGCAGAACTTATAACTCTGATGTTTCTTTCTGTGAAGCAATAGTGTTAAGAGTACCGAGTGTGGTTTTCAGTTCAGGGAGTCCAGTGTTGGTGCGGGCGGCCGACGTATCCATACACCAGGACCCTGACAACTGATTTCCGACTTTGTGCACGAAAACACTGATTGCGTGTGTTTTCAATAGTTTTTCCCCTTAAAACAGCTCAAACCAGGTCAGCTCACCAGGTATGATCGTTTGATCGTGTTACGTTGTTTCTTTCAGGATGGCCCCACGACGACAGCCAGCTAGGGTTCCGAGAATCGAACGTGACGACAGCCCACCGAGCGACGAGGCCTCGGTGCAGGGCCCTTTGTTAGCAGTGGCACCGGCGGTAGCTCTACCCGTCGAGCCCCCGATGCTTCCAGCAGCAGCCGCTGACGATGCACGTCGCCTCAGCGCACTGCATGTGTTTCAGCGCCAGCGACCGCCCAGGTTTCGCGGGGAGACGGATCCCCAGGCTGCAGAGGACTGGCTGGAGGCAGTGGTACGAGTGTTTAGGCTAGTGAGGACACCAGCAGACCTCATGGTGATCCTCGCTGCGAGCCTACTACACGCAGCAGCAGGTAGGTGGTGGAGCCACTTGTTTCAGTTTTGCGATGAGATGAACTTCACATGGGAAGACTTCGAGACCTTCTTCAGGGTGGAGTTTGTGCCAGTATCTCTACACCCCGAGCGTGTACAGGAGATTCTGCCTTTACCGCGTGATTTTCGATCAGAAGCCGAGTCATCTGTGGGCAGTAGACAGATGATGCAGAGGTCCAGGAGGACCAGACCAGCAGTTGGGCGAACTCGGGTTTTAGGACCGGTGGTGCAGGGCACCCGGAGTGGGAACAGAGCTAGCCGTGCAAGGAGCAGGTTGTGTTACTCATGCCGAGGAAAGGGACATCTGGCACGTGACTGTCCGACTCCCGATCCGCAGGCTTTGGGAGAGCCACCGAGATAGAGGCAGCGACAAAAGCTTGAGCAACAGTAAAGCAGGTGGACAGCAGCGGAACTAGTGGATACGTCTCTTGTACTTCTAGTTCCATGTTGATGTTGCTTTTGTGTAGCGTCTTGTAATATGAGCTGCAATAATAAAAGACGCATACTTTTGTGATGTTTTCTTTCCTGTCCTCTTTTGTGATGTTACTAAGAGGTTCCAGTTGACTGTTGACTTGACCCTCACTTGTGAGACATCTACTGGAGGAGACCCAGTTACCACACACTGATGCCGACAGTGTGACTCAACCCTTGGAGGCGAGAGTAATGGTTGGATCTCTTAGTAGTAGCGTCGAGGCCTTACGACGTCATCCTTGATATGGATTAGTATCATCCATGTTAGGATTGACTGTTTTAGGCAAAGAATGTGGTTCATCCAGGGGATGATACCAGGTTTCTCTTTTCGGCAAAGAAGAAATCTTGCAGCTCATGTGGGACCAGAGATGGTCCGGGCCACGTTAGAGGAGGTCCATATCATCCAGGAGCGGGTTCTACATGGGCGATCGATTCCTCTTGTGCGCAACAGATGGCGGCACGGGAATCTCCAGGAGAGCACATGGGAGCGGGAGGCTCAGATGCGTGCTCAGTAACCTCTTTTGTTTCCCTAGTTTTTGATGTAGCTTTACGGGGACGTAAAGCCCTGAGGTGGGAGTAATGTAAAGACCCGTAAAATTCAAGGAAAATTTTTTTCTTAATTTTCTTTAGAATTTTACAAGAGCGCGGTTTCAGACGGCACCTGATTCCGAGGCCCGGAGTGCCCGGAATTAATTTCCGAAGTTTGGCTCGGGTACGTTCAGTGAACAAACGAGCGGGTATTCCTAACTTTTGATCCGGTGCTCGGAATTGAAATCCGAGGGCACCGATGAACTCGCAGCGCCGATATTCGCTTAAAGAGACCTTTTCAGGAGTTGCGTTTGTTGCGGGTTGTAAGTTAGTTTTTGGGAGGTTTATAAAAAAGTTGAATAAAAAGTGTAATTCTTTTTATTTTACTTTTTGTAGGTTAACTCCTCTCAAAGGAGGTTGGAAGTGGGACCCACACCCACATAACCTCCCTTGGGAGGATTAAGTGTGGTGGGGCCCACACGAACCCCTAAATCTTTTAGTAACCTCTCAACTTCCCCCTTAAACTCCTCTTTTAATAACATGACAACTTTGTTAATTAATGGAGTTGAATTGTTTGAATTGTTTGAATTTCAAACCTTTGAAATTCAAATTGATAATTGTGTGAATAAAATAAGACTTAGCTTATTTTATTTGGGTTAGAATTCTCTAGCCACCTTGAGAGAATTTGGAGCCTTCATCTTCTTCTTCTTCAAGCTTTGACGAAGAACGCGAAGAACCTTCGAACATCGACGAAGAACGCCACGTTCTCGGGAATCGTCTTTCGCGACGCCATACCCGCGACACCGACGACGTCTTCTTCCGCGTCATCTCTTCCGCGACGATTTCCCGCGACGAAATCGTCGTCAAAGAACTTCGAATCCTCGCTTCACGACATCGACGTCCTTCTTCCGTGACGCCGACCACCGCGACGCGTCTTCCGCGGGTCGTTGACGATCTTCGTTCTTGAAACCAGAGGTAGGGGATGTTAATTATTGATTATTTTTTTTATTCCATTCTTGAATCATGGATTTTAGCATGACTAAATGTGAGGCTTTTGGATATTCTTTAGTTATGTTATTAATTAACGTGAGGGGGGTCGGACCGCATGAACACGGCCGAACCCCCCCTCCTTAGTTCTCGTTTTATTCATGCGGGTGGAAGCAAGAGGCGTGGTGCCGTCGCACCACGCGGATGAACATGCTTATAATTTTTTCCGCAACACCGTCGCGCTTCGCCGAGGAGAGACTTCAAGAACGCGACGCCGTCGCGCCGCGTTGGGAGGATTCATGGCACGGCGAAAGGGGCGCGGTGCCGTCGCACCGCGCCGGACGACGAACACCGCGGCCGGTTCCGGGCCGCGGTGAGACGAGGAGACCGCGGCCGGTTCCGGGCCGCGGCGGAAGGAAAGACCGGCGGCCGGGCCGCCGGCGTCGGAAGTCGAGGGCGGGACCGGAAATTCCGGTCCCGTTGGTAAAAACCGGCCGGCCAGCGGGCCGGCCGGATGTCATAAAACCGGGGGATTAAACCCCCGGCCGGATGGCTTAAAACCGGGGAATTTAATTCCCCGGCCAACCATGAAAACCCCCCTCTTTAAGAGGGGGGGGGGGGGGGCGTTTTTTTTTAAAGGGAGGGGGCCGGCTGCCCCCTCGGATCCGCTTAAGCAGGCCCCCCTCATGTGAGGGGGGCGGTTTAATTAAATCGGCGCGGCAAAAGCCGCGCCGCCTCCTTGAAGAAGCGGGGGTTTAACCCCCCGCGTGCGCAGCCCGTGCGGCGCACCCCGCCGCCAGCGCGGCCCGCCGCCGCCGCCAGCGCGGCCCGCCGCCGCCGCCAGCGCGGCCCGCCGCCGCCGCCGCCGTGGCCCGCCGCGCCGCCGCCCGCCGCCGCCGCGCGCCGCCGCCGGCCACCGCGCCGCCGCCGTCCGCCGCCGCCGGCCACCGCGCCGCCCAGGGGGGGGGGGGGGGGGGGGGGTCGGGCCGGGTCGGCCCGGACCCGGACCCCCCCGTTTCGAACCTGTTTTGGTTTTTGGCTCATAACTTGAGCATCGGACCTCCGAATGACGAACCGTCTGCGGCAACGCGATCCTTGGATCGAGACGGTCGTTTCGGTATATCGCACTCAAGGTTTCGGGTAACTTTGAGTCTGGCCGGGTTGGTTCGTTCACGAAACCAACCGGGCCTTCGGAGCGGAAACGCTCATAACTTGAGCTACGAACGTCCGATTGACGTGCCGTCAGTCGCGTTGTGTTCCTCTTAGTGAATCGGATCTTTTGGCATACTCCGCCCGAGGTTCGGACGCAGGTGGAGTACGGTCGGGTTGGTTTTTCCTTAAAAACCAACCGGGCCCCGGAGACGAAAATGCCAATAACTCACAGACCGGGCGTCCGATTGACGCGCCGTCTGTTTCGTTGACTTCCTCTTGACGATACGAAACTTTTGGCACCCTCCGCCCGAGTTTTGGATGCAGTTGGATAGTGGCCGGGTTGGATCGCACCGAAATCCAACCGGGCCCCTGGAACGGGAAAAGCTGTTATCTTTCAGACAGGACGTCCGTCTGACGAACCGTCAGCGGCGTTGATGATCACGATGAGAAACGGTCCCTATGAGTATACCCTATGAGAGTTCGGGGTACAGTTGAGATACGGCCGGGTTTGGTTCGCTCACGAAACCAACCGGGCCCCTGGGACGAAAAGGCTAATAACTCACAGACCGGGCGTCCGATAGACGCGCCGTCTGTTGCGTTGAGACCCCTGTGACGAGACGGACTTTTGAGATACTTCTTTGCGGGACTTTGTGATACTTGGAGTATCGACCTGTAGCTCGTGGAGCGGACCCTCCCGGAGACGAGCGTGCAGAGTACGGAGACCGTGTAGCCGGCTGAGACCTGACGACTGCTTGACCGACTCGACTTGGAGTGAGTCGACTAGCCCAGTGGACGGAGCGCCCGGTATTTGGCGGCAGACCCACGGCGGACGGAGCGCCTGGTAGTTGGCAGCAGACCCGCGGTACTCGACAGGAGGAGTACCTCAGTAGGCTATCTGGGTAGCGCCCGGTATTTGGCAGCAGACCCTCAGCGGACGGAGCGCCTGGTAGTTGGCAGCAGACCCGCAGTACTCGACAGGAGGAGTACTTCAGCAGTCCTAGGTTAGTGAGCGGCAGCCTCGGAGTCGTGACAGGACCACCGTACACTCTAGAGACGGAGCTCTTCAGCAGTTACGGTTTCGATAATTAAAATCCTGGTTTGAGCTGAGACTTTTGACCTTGTGTTTACTTCATGATTGAGATGGGTCACTTGCTAACTTTGGTATATGTATGGGGATATACCCGGGTAGTGGTTATCCGTCGATTTCACAATCCTTGTGTTTCCTCATGATTGAGATGGGTTACTTAATAACTTAGGTATATGTATGGGCATATACCTAAGTAGGGTTTATCTGTTGAGATCTTCTTGTGTTTATCCTTGTTGGTTTTAGTGAGACCTTGAGGGTCTCGGGGTCCCTACTGAGTATCGTTATACTCACCCCTGCACGGGCTATGCCCGCACCTCGTTGTGTTGGTTGCAGACGACAGACAGAGCTGACAGAGGCCGAGTGTTCGAGGACTGGACGGTACCTGGAGGTGGACTATACGACGAGGCGGTACCCAGAGGCAGACCACTGGGCGGGTCATACTTGGAGCAGACGGCGGGACCCGAGGAGCAGAAGAGCTATCTGTACCCACCCTTCAGGTGGGATTACCAGTGGACATCTCAGCGTAGCAGCTTTACTTTTCAGTCGCTGTTTTCCCTTTCGAGTTGTACTTTACAGTTGGGCTTGTATTTCCGGCCCCTTTTACTTTTCAGCTCTTCTTTTTGTACTTAGTGTTTTACTTCCGCTTGTTTACTCTGTGGTGTGTGTTTACTTTTCAAAGGCAATGCCTTCCCTTTTTACGGGATTTACGCCTTGGTGCTAGTCGCCAGCCCCTGGCCTATGGAAGGCGGGCTTGGGGTAGTCACGGCTCGGACCCCGAGGGCGGGTCGTGACAATGATCCTCAAACTGTATAAAGAGCAATGTTGTGCACCACATCAGGCCTCATCACCATTTTCAGCATTTCCCTCACCAACCACATTCCTGTCCAGTAGGTGTTCTACTTTGAGAACCAATTCCACGACCATCATTTTCACATTCAACACCCTTTTCTCCAGAACCAGGAAGAGAGGACCCTGCATGCTAACAAACTCACCAAGAGAGCATGCCTCAAGCTAGAATATGAATCCCGACCTGCTCTTTACTTCATGAGAAAACCCTTCTTTTCCAAGAGAGATTGTATAAAATCCAGAGCTTATAGAGAAGGAATCCAACTTTCCTGTTTAAAGTTAGAAGTAAATCAGTAGAAATGAGACATAGCAGATCTCCTCTGTAAGTTTTTAAGAAGTCCAGATGATTTCATAAGAGTTCTTCAAGCCAAACAGAGGTGCAAGAAAACTTCGGACAAAAGTCAAAAATTCTATCCCAATCTCCAACGCAAGAGATCTGCAGCATCATGCAACTGGCCGACAAACATACCACATAGAAACACTTAAAAGGAATCAAAAAGTATCCAAAATTTCATGCTTCCAAACAGCATCTCTAGTGCATAGATCTCAAGATAAGTGGAATAGACTTCAAAAAATGGGGGAAAATCCTCAATAAACATTGTATCAGGATACAAACAGGCTCCCTTTTGTTCCAAAGAGAAACTAATGTTTTCAACATCAATGAAGATGTGATTCAATATGATTCAAACAATGTAACAATTCATTGAGAAGATGATGAGGGTTGTTAATTCCTAGAAACATCAGAAAATAAATAATCTTATTCAAGGGATTATATATATTATAGAGAGAAAAAATTAAAGTTTCAATAGCTATTTTTCAAGAAATATATAAAATGAAATAGGGAATCAATATGAGAAATATTTTCCAATAATAATTTTCTCTAATTATAAAATAATGATTTGAATATAATTTAGAAAAATATTATCATCAATTGTTTTTCCAAGGACATCAAAAATTTTGTAAATATAGAATGTTGGGTAAAATTCATGATTCAAAAAGTTGAACAAATTTTGTATATAACAGTTGGGATCTTATTCCAAGTATAATTGATGAAAATTGTATTAAAAACATATATTTTTTCGAACTAATGGTTATTAAAGATATCCTGGTGATGAGGAACAATAGAAGGCTTATATATAAAAGTTATTCCAAAATTTAATATGGTTTTATATAAAATACCTTTTCTATAGTGGAAAAGTTGGAAGACATAAATCTATTTATATCCTTTATTATCAAAAATAAGTCTAAATTCATCTAAATTCATGTCAAATAAGCCATCATAAATTTGATGTTAGAGGAAGAGGCCTATCATAAGAAATAAAATCAGTTCATTTTCAATTAAAATGATATAATGGTATTCAATATAATTAAAGAATTATATAGATTGTGGAAATCTTCAAGAGAATATTATTGAAGGATTTTTTTATTTATAAATAATTCAAAACTAATGGAATGTTATTTTTAAGATAAAATATATTAAAGAAAATATAAAAAACATAGACTCATGGAATGAGTTTATATCGATGACATAATATTTGAGTCATTAAGGGAATATAGATTCATGAGTTTATTTAACTTCTGATAATGTGATTGAATGTATCCATTATAAGTGAACTCAAATTATTTTTTACGATTTATGATAAAAAAGTATCATACTGGGAATTTAATTTCTCATTCTAAATATTTGAAAATTGAGTTAAAATGAAATTAAAATTCTTAAAAATTATTATCAATACACCTTTAAAAAAAATTAAATTTTATAAATATATTGTAGTAAATCCATTTAAAGTCATAGTATAGATAAATTATTAATAACATAATATATTTTAATAGAACAAAAGATGATATTGTGTTTTATATATTCTATTTGGAATAGTATAAAAGTTATCTGAAGGATGGTAACTTTACAGTTTTTAATTGAACACTATAATATATTAATTGTATGGTGTACCTTTAATTAATCTTATAATGAAATAAATTGGAAAAAATTATTAGAATGAATACACACTAATTTTTATGGTATTTTTTTTGATTGAAAATCAAAATTTTGAGGTACATTTTATTTTGTAACAAATTACAAATATTAAATTAGTTGGGAATTTTTGGGAATAATTAGATTGAACATGTTTCGAAGATGTTGAAAGTTGTTATAGAAGTTATCGAGAAATTTTTGTCTCTTTTTAAAAATATAAAATAACCTAACATTGAAATTCATTCTAACATGAAAAATGTATAGATAATATTCAAAAAAGGATACCAAAATGAGTTTTTTTTGATGAAGTACTTCAGAAGAAAAATTCCAATTATGATGTTCAAATAGAGTTTTTAGACAGTCTTTTACCCTATGATACTTACATGTTCAATCAGATATATAATTTGATTAACAAATATGTTAGTAATTTTTTATTATTAATGTTTCCATCATATTGAATTATGAATAATCTCATGATCAATGAATTCGTAGAAAGGGGGAGAAATTATTTTGTATGAAAATAGTGAATAAAATTACGTTATATGGATGGTCATCGTATAGTGGGTTAACTGAGAAAAAGTCTATCTTCAATGTTTGATAAATTTTTTCAAGAGAGGAATGTTGATAAATTACAATGTGGAGATGTAGAGGAATATAATTGGATAAAATCTAATCAGATTAAGACCATTATATATACTTGTGAACTTTCATCAAGAAAATTCCAATCAGATGACATCTATCAGACAAACCAAATATTTTATGGAAGTCTCTGAGTTAAGAAATAAATGGTGTTTTTGATAAAGTAATCATTAATAGGTTTTTTTAAAGATCATAAAATAAAATTTGTTAAACAATGGAAATAATTAGAGAGTTATTATGTGATTAATCGGACAGATGATGTTTGAGGAAGACTTTTTTTTCTGAAGTGGTCCTTTGATGTTATGTAAGAGAACCATATAGAGTCTCAACAAATAGAGACATTTCTATAATGTTTTACTAGATGAATAAGTGTTTTAATTTTTTACCACATTCAAGGTGTTTATAAAAAATTCATACATATATTAATGTTATGATTAAAGGATGTTACTTCAATGTTCCAAACATAAGATAAGGAGTATTTATGATTCAAGATAAGTTTGAAGGATATTTATTGAATTTATATATGACCAAGTTTATGGGAATATTCTAGAACACTCTATAAGACTTGAGAATCATCCTAGAAAATTATTTTTAATTTGATTTTTTATCTTTATATTTCATTAATTGGGAGAAAAATTGTGTTCCCACCATTCCACAATGAAGAACTAATATATAAAGGGGGTGTTCATAAAATATTAATTGTATAGTTCACTCATATAAAAGTAATGTGCTATTAAAATAGTATAAAATTGAGTTATTAGAAATAAATATAAAGGAAAATGATTGTGTTGGAAAATGGTCCAACCAATTAATTAATTTGTTGGAGAAGGAGTCTTTATCTAGTAAAGAAATTGTTATCAGAGGCATTATCCAAACACCAAATTTATCTTCACAATATATGGGATCAAATCAATTATGAATAGGTGAAATAATGGATATAGTTTAAGAAATTTTTATATATTTTATAAGGATTTGGATAAATTATCAATTTGATTTTTAAAAGACTAATATAAAAATAGAGAAAACGAATAAACATGTAATCAGATTGATTTTTCATATAAAAGGACATAAACAAATTTCCTTCATACTTTTGGGAAGGCATGAAAATAATTCTTTGAATTAAGATCAACAGTGAAGAAAATAAAGTAAAAAATTGAAATATACTAATTATTATTGGTTAATGTTTCTAAATTTTTTTATAATAATATTTTTTGTCTTTCATCTATATATAGATCATATTAAACTATGTTTTATCATAATGTAATTTATGTGAAAAGGAATTACCATAATGTTTTATCCATATAAAAAGGATTTTTTATACCGGATTGCGTTGTACTAGATTATTTTAAAACCCTAGGAAAAATTATTAACTCTTATTATATAGTGGACCTTATAAATATTTTTTTACTGTGTGTTGTTCTTCTGTACTTATCTCTAGAAAATTCAAAATTCATTAATAAGAGATGAGGGTCATTCCATTTATAAGAAAATATACAAATTAATGATAAATGATTCAAACCTCTTCCTTTTAGTGATTACACATATCTATATTGGTCTATTGAAGTGGCCTAATTGGAACGATTTCCTTTATTGAATCTTTGTTGATATTAAGATAAAAGTGATGTTTCTGTGGATGTTCATAATTATGTGAATATTAATTGGATTCTTGGTTTCAATGGATTGAAATAAGAAATTTGGTAAGATAGAACAATTCCTAATTTTATATCCCATGTTTATGAAGGTTTGGAAATTTCTATAAATGGTTTCCAAGATAATATTGGGGTAGTTCACCTAAGAACTACTGATAAAAACAATTTGGAGAAAGATGGGTGATCAAGAAATGATACACATTATTCACTCAATAAAAGTGAGTTTCTCAGTATTGAAGGAGTTTTAATGGATATATGAATCATGGGAATGTTAAAAAACATCTATAAATGAAATATAAATGTAAATAAATAAAAGTTACAAATCTATAGATTTTGGTGAAAATATCTTAATTTGGGTGATTATGAATTTCTTGGTGACTATATTATAATATTGAATGACATTGTTAGCACTATAAGATTTCTTGGTGAGAAGATAGAGTATTCAACTCTTATTGAAAAGAACATATTCATTATTACAAAGAAATTTTATGTTGATGTTTCATCATTGTAAAATATATATCTTTGGATGATCTACAAAACATTTTGATCATTTATAAAATAAAAACAGAAAAGTCTATGGAGATCAAAGAGAAGGTTTATCATGAAATTTTTTCAAAGCATCAAAGATTGTAAATTTTAATAACTTTCTCTTTGTGGAATATAGTGAGTCTATAAGAATCACAAGTTTAGTAAATTGTTTGTTGAATTTATTTATTTTTTAAATAGGTGAAAAGAGTTATAATAAAGTACAATAGAAAGTTACCACTGAAATTATTAGGTTGCACAGCTGTTGTACCTTTCACATCAACTTTTTCATGATGAAATACTGTTGAATAAATTGATAATGATGATATAAATCCAAGTAAATATTTTAATAAGAAGATCGAAAATTCCAAATACTATTTTATGGGATATGATAAGGATTTATCTATATAAAAAAGGAGAAAATATTAATTTATGTGTGAGGAAGATAATGATAGTATAAAAGAATATTCCAACATTAGTGATGATGATTCTAAAAAATTATTATTATAATATTGAGTGATAACAAATTCTCCTTTGAAGAAAGAATTACATCATAAGACCAAGTACCACAGATTGATTTTATACATAATAAAATTTCAAATTAATGTCTTTTAGAGATTATATGACATGAGATAGAAAACATGAATTTAATTAAAGAAAATATTTCAGAAGACAATCAAGAAACACATCTTAATGAATAATCAATGTTTTTAAAAGATATTGATTATCCCAAAATGCTGGTTTATGAAAAAAACAACCCCAATATCAATTAAAAATAAAAGTTGAAGATGAATGAGAAATATTTTAAAATCACTATACAAAAAATGTTAAATCAAATAAATTAATTATAAAATTTAAAAAATCTATTATAGTAGTTGGTGAAAGTTCTATTAAATGCAATCCTTAAGAGGATCAAAAAACATTCATCAATGAATAGTAAAAAGGATAAAAAATTTAAGATACAAATCAATCTAAGAAGACGATATTTGTATTCAAAATAACAAAAGAGGAATAAATATATGTTTTTATAGTTTTTAAAATTGAACCAAACACTATCATATCTTGAGATGCTATTAAGGGTTAGAATAAAATTTTAGGAGGTAACTAAAATATTAGTGAGTATAGAAATAGAAAAGTAGATGGTTAGAATGTTGATGAAAATAAGAAACACCACTTTGTGTAGTATGTATGTAACAAATGTAATATTGTTTTATTGGTAAATTTTGAAATTGTGGGGTATTTGGTAATAGAAAAATATGTTTTTGTTTAATCACCTATGTTATAATGAATCATTCACAAACTAGAGTAAAAGTTTGTGGGGGATTTAACCCACTCAATGAATGCAAAATTGGAGTGTTTTATTTATGGTTTAAAATAGATCCAAAACTTTTGGAAATATTTTTGGACAACATGATCAACCTATACATCATGGAAAATTATGTATTGCAATGATTATATCAAAATATATTTTCAAAATAAATCTTAGAAGAAGCTTGAGAAGAAAGAAAAAGACACAGAAAAATAATTTTTTGTCGAAAATCCTCTCAAAGCTACCAAAGGAAAATAATATTAGATATTAAATAGTGGATTTAATTTACACTTGAAAGAACATTTAAATTTTTTATATAATTTAAAATATTATGAAGAAGACATAGTGAGTTAGGGATATGATGAGTCACTAAAAATAAAATCCATTGGATCTTATATCATTGGGGAATATAATTTAAAATCCAAGAGGTAATTTTTTTGTGGGATGAAAAAATAGTTTTTATAGTTTCAAAAAATTATGATGAATTGGTGATGTTTTTTATAGAAAATAATTTTTTTTAAGAATAAATAATATAAAAATTTGTAATGAGATGCCAATGAAGAAAAGAGAAACATGTATTTTGTTGGGGATTGATAAGGTTTATGATATTTGAGAGTGATAGAATAAAATCATCTATGGAATAAAAGGATGGGACATATGTGTCCAAGTAATATGTGTAAACTAATGAAGAGATAATTTATTCAAGATTTTATGGACAAGAAAAGAAAAAGATATTGGTGCTTCTCAATCTTACAAAAAGGAAAAATTATAAAATCATTACATAAGAATTTTAGGATACATTTAACTCATCCCTTGGAGATGATACATTCTAATACCAATGGTAACATGTGTAAATAGTCAATAAATATATATAAGTACATTATTTAATTTATTGATGACCTAACCCTTATTAAACGCATTAGGTATTTGAAACATAAATTAGAGTCTTCAAAAATGAAAATCTGTTTTTGGAGAATTTTGGAGACAGAGCATGGATATGTAATGATGAATATTCACACTGATAATGGTGAAAAATTTACAAGTGGGTTTTTATATACAATATTCAAAATCTTGAAATTAATCGTGAGGTTAATGAACTATACAAACCACTGAAAAACTATGTTTCCAAATGAATAAATATAAGTACTGTTGAAAAGGAATGAAAAATGTTGATTGAACATGATACTTCTCAACACTATTAGAGAAAATATATCTGTGAAGAATTTTATTTTCCAAAATAATATTTATATAAAACAAACACTAATATGAATACTTATGAAATATATTACAATGAAATAGAATGTTTGAAACACATAAGGGAGTTCATAATTACTTTAATTATAAAATTCAAATGAGAGAATATTAGGATGATTGATTAGAGATATTTTGATGGAAACTTTCTTAACTAAACTCATAAAGTTAGGGGATAAACATGTTATAATAAAGAGACAAGAAATATTTTTTACTCTAGAGATAAAAAAGTTTCTGAATAGGATGATAATAAAGATTAAAAAAAATAAATATATATATAGAAGTACAGGAATATTTGGTGGTAGTAGTTAAAGAATTTGAAAATGTTCCTAAAGATAGTAATAATATTTATGATTATATAAATGAACATTCCAATTCAATGATGTTAGTTTATGAGGAACAATTAAGTACATATCATCCTAGGATGGGGAGGCAAGTAAACGTTTATAACACCATTATATATCAGTGAAAAAAATTTCAAAACATAAGAATATTAAGTATAGTTTCAAATAATTCCTTAAAGACATAGGTTGAAGAAAAATATGTAAACGGAGATTGAGAACATCAATACTGGGTATATGATGTGAATGAAGAGCTAAATAATATTGAGAATGATGAGACATGGGAACTTGTACCCATAACAAATAATAAGAATGTTATTGGTACAATGTGGGTGTTCTGAAACTAGTTGAATAAAAGTTTTGACATAATATCGAAAAAGGAATGACTAGTTTGTAAGGGTAACTAAAAAATTAATGGAATTTAATTTGATAAGAAATTTTATCCTATGGAAACATGAGAAACTATTATAATTTCTTGTTTATCATTTAAAAAGTAAGATGAATATTTTTACAGATGGATTTCAAGTTGGATTTTATTAAAAGGGATATATATTAAGAATTTCTAATAGAACAACTGTGTGGATTAAAGCTTAGGGAAGACTAACGTTATGTGTGAAAGTTGATGAAGACATTTTGTGGACTACAGTAAGCTCCAGGATCTTGAATTTTCAAATTTGATAATATCGTAAGGAAGAGGATCTTCAATAAGTGAAGAGTTGATAGTAAAAAATATATAAAATAAAATCTTGAGGTTTCACTCATCATGATTGTTTATGTTATGACATCATATTTGTAGGGAATTATCAAGAAACATCTTAAAAGTTTACTAAGGAGATGAATATGTTGTTTGAAATGTACATGTTAAGAGAATTCAAATATCTTCTTTGTAACGACCTGTAAAGATAAAAATATAATTCACCTTTCAATTCATTTAAATGAATTTTTATATAAAATGGTTATAGATAAAACATGAACTTATTTGATTTGATTATATCCTATTATATTTAATTGACGATTATGAATCATTACCATTGAAAATAAATTCATTTTACAGTGATATTATGATTAGTATAAATATAGGGATTTAACAAATTCAATTATCATAGAAAAAGGAGGTGATGAAATCCACCAGTTGGATCATACCATATAAAGCCCCTTTATTATATCTACCAATGGAGATATTATTTAGGGTATTTTCCATTGAACAATACCATTTTGAGATCCAATAACTTAATCATGAGAGAAACCATTTATGTGAGAAGTCCAAGATCATTGAGATCACGACCCAAACCATGTTTGTTGAACTACCACATGAAATCCCCACTATTTCACACCTTACACTTAGTGATTTTTCCAATGTATTAAAGGGATATTTAACAAAACCCAAGATATATTAGTATATATATTATTTTATAAAGAATAATGAATATATATCTAACCTATTTTTGTTACTTGATAAAGGATTTATATTGATATTATTTTGGGTTAATATTCACATTCTATTAATAAATTTATTTTGATGAATTAATGGATTTTTGTAAAAAATAATATTTTAATAAAATCTTATTATTAAATAAAATTTATTAAATACAAATGATCAAATAATTTTTTTGATATCAAATGTAATTTTTATAAGGGCTCAATTAATGTTATTTTAAAAAACCCATCATTTTCAATAAATTTCAGTTCGGTATTTTAAATGAGAAAATTCACATATTTATATAATTATTCTGATAAAATAAATATTATTTTTGGTATAATGAAATCGAAATTATCCAATGGTGAATGTTTCATAATTTTCTAATAAAATCTGATTTTCAGGTAAAAATTAAATACCATAGAAATATACATTGTGTTTTATTTCATCACAATGACCCAAAAGTTATGTAACATGTAATATAAATGGGTTCTATGACCAAATATATGTTTTACCATTAAAAAATGCGATTTTATATTTATTTTATTTATTTCGTATAGCATTTATGAGTCCTCAAAGACATATAATATATTTTAAGATTTTAGAATCATTTATGTAAGATTGTTACTCACCTCCACATCACCAAGGGTAAGATTTTAATTAGTTTGGAGATTTTACTTATATAATAATAAAAAATACAACCTATATTGAAGAAACCATGAGAAAAAACCTTGTATGGTTTGTGGTTTTGGATTTTTATTATGTAGATTCCAAAAACCAAATAATAAATAAATCCCCCTATTTTCCTATATAAACCCACCAAATATCCCATTTATCTGTACACAAAAATCTCTAATAACATCTAAAATCTGGCCTCCACTCCCTAGAGTCCTCCCAAGTCACCCCCATGATTTCAAAAATCACCTTCCAAGCCTTTGGAGTCACACACTCTGGTAATGGATCATCCACTCTACTCTTTTATCAAGAAATCATGTTATGTTATGTCTTATAATTTTCATTTTCTTATGATGGGATATGATATTACAAATTACTTTTAGTTTCCATTTTATGAATAAATTATGAGATCTTCATTTCACTATCATTAATACTCCCATGATCATTTATATAAACCTATTACCAAGCTGAAATTTCATACGTATTCTTTTCACTATTTATGTTTCTTCAAAGCCTTATACCTTTTATTTCCAAATTTAAAATATTGGGATATGATTTTCTAATCCATTATTACTATACATTTTATTTCCAAATAATTAAATACCTCTTTTCTCTATCATTAACCAATTTTAATAATTTTTAATTAATGTTGTTATGCTACTGAAATTTCCCCATGATTTTTATGCCAAAAAAATCTTGTGTAGTGAGTACGATACCCATTATTCTATCAAGAAATTTGACCTTTATGAATATAAAAATTTAATTTTAGAGTTTCATTTATTTATTCCACATTTCATATTTATGTAAAAAATTATTATAATAAATGAATCCATGTTTTCTGATCTATATGACACACTTAAACATCATAATGAAAAGATTATGATGGGTACACCCATATAGTGCTCCAATGAATTAGGTAATGTTTAGTATCATGATATTTCTTGTTAGGATAGGGGTGTACCTTATTTCATTATGGGACATTTTTCAACATGAAGTCTTGTAAATTTATCCTTGACCTATGTTTAGGATTTCGTGTTTTATGTTGTTTCCACATTTCCCATGTTATGATTAACCTTTTATATCATCAATTATAATTTATGTTACTTTTAAACCTCATTGATATGATTATTGTTTAAAATTTATCACTTATTCCATGTTTATTCCCTTAGAAGACTTTATATATCACCACTATTTTATGTATTTCCCTAGGTTATCCAATATAGTTTTTTGTTTGAAGGAGTTTTTTGAGCCCATTAAAGAAGTTTTCAATAAATATTTTTAAGTAATTTTTAATAATGTTGTTTTATACCATTTTTATTATGTTATGATTTGTACATAATTAGAAAAAAAACAATACTTAATGGTATTTTTGGATGAATTAAGTGTAATTTTAAATAATAAATCAAGTATTAATGTGTAATAAATGGATGGGTTGTCATAGTCGATATTAGAAAAACAAATTAATTATTATTGGGATTAGAATTAAAGAACTGTTGAGAGAGCCTTGGGGATGAGACAATGTATAAGAAAAAATACCTAAATATTTGTAATTATATATTAAGTTGTTTATCATGAAAATACATCCATGTCAGGATACAACAAGTGGACTTGGTTCTGGAGCATATGTACCTAGAAGTAACAAATCTAAAAAGGTGTTCTAAACCTAACTTGAGGTAACATGGTACACAAAAACAAGCCTTATTTCTCACATGGTTTGACAGCCACGGGGGATTTTATTTGGTAATTCCATAATCTCATTATAAACCATTATTAGTGAAATAAAAAATTCCCATAAGAATATATATTAGGAAATATATTATGGAAAACATAGATTGAATCCTAGAAACTCATAAGGTAAAGAGATAAATGTAATTTATAAGTCATTTGTTTATAATCATTAGATTACCCTAAAATACTCAAATGTAATTTTTCTTTTATTCAACAAAATTATCAGAAATAGAAGAAATCGAGTAAACAATCAATGAGACAAGCAATGTGATGACTTCTCTTTTGAGATGCCCAATCCAATGTGAACATGAATCACAAATATTTTTATAATAATCTCTTAGATAACTCAAGTTTTTAATATAATCCTAGATTAATAGTATCACAACCCCCCCCCCCCTAAGAGATAATAATCCACAATCAGGAGCTTCATGAAAAAATATTACCACTTTCAATGGATCAATTGATCCCTTAATTGTGGAAAAAATAAATCAACTCCATTGATATGATCTTCTCATTACTTAAATGTTTCGAGAAAGATGAATTTCTAATGGATATTTATCATATAGAGGGAGAAGCTGATTAGTGGTGGAAATTGATCAATAATACAATGAATTTGGAATTGATATAAGTGATGAAGTGGAAGGAATTTCAGAATTTTTTTTTGATTTATATTTTCTTCACACTCTCTGACTTAAAGTTGAAATGGATTTCATCGCCTTAAAGAAAAAAGATATTGAAACTATGGGGGAATATAAGGAAATTTTAACAAGACTTTCAGGATACACCTCTATATTTTTTGTTTACCCATAATTTAAGTTTACTGCTTATTTGGTAGGATATAGACTAGTCTACAAAAATCCCTAGTGATTTTTGACATTGATAGCTATGAGTAGATTGTCTGATGTTCCCATAATTTCAAAATGGAGATCAAATAATCTGAAGGGAATTATGGGGAAAAGAAGTGGAAAGTTGATTTTAATTCTGGTAATCCAATGGAAAAATATAACAGTGCCAAGAATTATCATCATTCCACTTGTCAAAGGTGTGGGAAGAAGCATCCAAGAAATTGCCTAAGGGGGATGAAGACATGCTTTTGGTGAAAAAAGGAAGGACATGTAGATAATAATTTCCAAAATTAGAAACCCACTAATGTGATAGTGGAATGAAATTTTCCCACTAACCCTCATCACATAGTTCATTACTTCAACAAAAAGGAACTAGTGCACTTTGAAAACCAATTCCTTAATCTAAGGGGTTTAAAGGAAACCAACAACCTAGAAGGTAAAATGGGAGACATTTTCCATCACTATAGTTAAAGTGAATCTCGATAATTAAGTGGTGATCGGTACACATTTTATTCATTAAAGAATAGTGAATTTACTTTTTTCTTCTGGTTCTATGAATTCATTAACATCATGAATGTTTAGTATAACTATTCAAACAAAACCACAAATCATAGAAGTGGATATGTCATTGAAAATTAAAATGGGAAAATTATTAAACCCCATGAATATAACTCTTCCATTGTCACAATTTGTATGTAGAACATTCCGTCAAACCATTTCATACTCCCTTTCGTATAATCTTTTTTGCAATTCATGGAATGGATTTTCATTCCTTATAAAGAGGAAACATAAATTTTTGTGAGAAGTAAATAAATCTATGTATTAAAAATCAATCCTCGATTATCTATATTGTAAGGAGGATAATTATTATATATCATCAACATATCAAGAATGGATATTATCGATATACGAGAAAGAATATTCATCTTAAATGATTGATTATATGGAATAAACCATCTTCAAATACATTATTATTTTAAGGAAATATGCTGATGTGTTTTCCAATGATTTAAATAGTCTTCCTCTTAACAAATAGGTTGAGTTTTCAATTGATATTATACATGTGGCCTTTTCAATATCCAAGAATCCATGTAGGAGTTTTTTTGTAGAACTGGAGGAGCTAAAGAAACAACTGTTGGAGAATCCAGATAAAGGTTTGTATGTCCAAGTGCTTCACTGAGGGTTGCACCAGTCCTCTTAATCATGAAAAAGGTTGGGTCAATGCGCCTTTCCATTGATTATCATGATATATAGAAGATCATGATAAAGAATAATTATCCTCTACCATTTAATGATGAATTGTTCAATCAGCTACATGGGGCACAGTACTTTAACAAGGAATATCTATAGTTGGGATATTTTCAAGAAAGGGTGAGAAAGGAAATATCACCAAAAACTCTTTTCATACAGGGTACGTGCACTATGTGTTTATAGTGATTCCATTCAGACTCACTAATTCTCTAACAATATTCATGAGTTTGATGAATATATTCCTTAGAGATTACCTTGAAAAATTTGTGTTAGTCTTTATAGATAATATCATAATATAATCCAAAAGAAAGGAGGAGTATGAGGATCATTTGAACACTGTGATAAAATTATTATATAAAGGGGAAAATTTATTCCAATTACAAAATGTGTGAGTTATAGATGAATTAATTCTCATTCTTGGGTCATATTATCACAATAAATGGGATATATGTGGATCCATAAAATGAAAAAATAATTCAAGGATGACCGAGGCCAACATCTGTAATAGATATAATTATTTTCCTTGGGTAATATTGGTATTATGTCTGATTTGTGATAAATTTATCCGGATTTTAAACCCCAATTACTAAGATAACTTTGAGGGGAGTAATGTGTTCTTCGAATGATGAATATGCAGAATGCTCCATGGATTTAAAAAGGAGGCTTATAACTACCCCTATTCATACCCTACCCACAAGTGGAGAACTGTTCGTAGTATTCAATGATGATTCGAAGAAGGGATTGGGTAGTGTGTTAATACAGAATGAAAATGTCATTTCCTACACCTCAAGGTAGTTGAATTTTCATTATTAAAACTATCCCACAAATTATCTGGAGTTTTTATTAGTGATATTTTATTTAAAAATTTAGTGACAATATCTTTTTGGGTAGAAGTGGGAAATATAAACTGATAAAAAACACTCAAATATATATTCTAATAGAAAGAGATTAACATGTTCCAATGAATATGGTTAGATCTAAACAGGGACTATGAATTCTCAATTCACTACCTTCTTGGTAAAGTGAATAAATAGGAGGAATCTCTATGTAAAAAGGATATAGAAATTTTATCATTGATGAGAACTGAGAGGGATCCAATATTGTTAGATTTGGAAAGGATGAACATGAGAATCATAAAGAAATGAAAATCATCAAAAATTTCATAAATGATGGCTCAACCATCCCTTATGGAAAAGTTCAGGGATGTATAATATGATGACGTGGGGACTCAGATGAAAGTGGAAACTATAAGAAAATGGAAATCCTCAGAGTTAAATGTTAAAGAAGAAGTAATTGTGATATTTGGGTCAAGACTTTGTGTTCCATAAAATAATAAGTTAACAAATGAACTATTGGATGATTCACATAGTTTGACTTTCTCAATTCCCCCAGGACGCACAAAGACATATCAATATCTCTGAAATCACTATTTGGGGGACAACTAGAATGAGGATATCACTGAATATACATCATAGTGTCTGGTATGTCAGTAAGTGAAGGTTTAATGGAAGAATTATAAGGGGATGATTCAACCATTACCCAAACCTACATGTAAATGGGAAAACATCAAAATGGAATTTGTCACCATGATTTAGACGAAACAGAAATGAAACATTATTATCTAGGCTGTTGTGGATCATCAAACAAAGACTACAAACTTCAATACAATTATTGAGGATTTATTACTAGATAAAATTTCATGGATATATATTAGAGAAGTGGTGATGATTCATGGAGTACCACTATCAATTTTTTATGATCTAGATCCAAGAATTATCTCTATGTTTAGAAAGTCTCTAGAATGTTCCAATATCTGAGTTGAACTTTAGTACAACTTCTCACCATCAAACTGACAGAAAATCTAAGATAACTATCCAAACACTTGAGGATATATTGAAATCATGCTCAATTGACTTCAAATGAGGATGGGGCCAACATCATCCTCTTTTTGACTTCTCTGACAATAATATTTTCCACCCAAGCAACAAAATGGATCCCCCTGATGCCCTTTATGGGAATAGGTGCAAAACACCTACATATTGGGATGAATTTGGGGAACACAATCTTGTAGGTCTTGAAACAGTTGAGGAAATTTTGTTAAGTTTAATACCATTTAGAAAAACATCAATGCTTCTCAGAGTAGACAAAAGATCTATACTGACAATCGTCGATGAAAACTAGATTTTGCTGTTAGAGACATGGTATTCCTCTATATATCACCACAAAAGAATGTGATATGATTTATGGAGAAGGGAAATCTTAGTCCATGGTACATCGGCACTTTTAATATCATTGATCGTATCAGAGGGGTGGCGTATCCACTATCACTCCCACAGAACCTATATCAAGTACATGATGTACTCCATGTATCTATCTTGAGAAAGTACAATATTAGACCCATAACATGCACTCAATCATGAGGTGGTACCATTGGATAATGATCGTTCATATAAAGATTATCCAATGAAGATCATAGATCATAGAGAAACATTTCTCACAAATAAGCAACATGGGAGTAGGAAGAAGTGATGAAATAAAGTTATCCTCGTCTTTTTTAGTGTGGGAAAATAAATTTTGGGGTGAGAAATTTCATAATTGGAAGAAGATTATAACGACCCATAAAGTTTTAAATAAAATTATCAATAAAATTCATCAAAATGTCTTATTATGTAATATGGATATAGAAAACACATGAACTTGTTTGGTTTAATTACATCCTATCAAATTTAATTGATTATTATGAATCATTATATATGATAATGTATCTATTGAACAATGATTATATGATAAGTATAAATATAGGGCTTTAACAAATTTGATTGAAAAAGTCATAGGAAGTGATGGAATCAAGCAATAGGATTGTACCCTATAAAGCCCATTTATCAAATAATCCATTTCATATATCATTTCTGGGATTTTTTTCTTGACCCGTCCTAAGATGAGATCCAACAGCTTAAGGATGGTTGAATCCGTTTACAGAATAAGTTAATATTGTTCAGGATCACGACCCAAACCATGATTACAGAACTACCCCACGAATGACCCACCATCACTCACCATACCCTCAGGGAATTTTCTTGTGTATTAAATATATATGAAACAAGACTCTAGGAATATGAGCTTGTATATTATTTTTTATAGAATAATGAATATATTTTCATTCTGTTATTGTTAATTTATAAATCATTTTTATTGATAATATTTTTTGTTAATATTTAAATTCAATTAATTTTTTTTTGATGAATTAATGTAATTTTGAAATAAATAATATTTTAATAAAATATTTCTGTAAAATATATTTTTTCAAATATAAATGATCATATAATTTTAATGAAGTAAAATTTAATTTTTATATGGTTTGAAAAAATGCTACTGTAAAACCCCCCCATCATTTTCAATAAATGTCTGGTTTTAATTTGAAAGTGAAAATTCACATATTTAGAAAACTATTTAGATAAAATTAATATGATTTCTGGAATCTAGTGGTCTTAATTATCAAATGGTTATATTTTCTTAATTTTCTAAGATAGTCAAAATTTTTTGATAAAATTAAATACGTTATAAATATACGTTTTGTTTTATGACAACATAATGACCCAAAAGTTATTTAATAAGTAATATAAATTGGATTCAGGAGAAAATATATTTTTTCCCTTTAAATTAATGTGATTTTGGGTTTATTTTATTTATTTTTTAAAGCTATTATGATTCATCAAAGAATTATAATATATTTTACAAGTTTAAAATCATTTTTAAAGAGTGTGACTCATCTACACATCACAAAAGGTAATATTTTAATGATTTCCTTCCTTTTCCTTATAAAATAAAAAACAATAACTCACATTTTTGAGATATCCTAGTTAAAAACCATTTGATGGTTTTTGGTTTTGGAAATTTTATTTTGTAAAGTCCAGAACAAAAATAATAAATAATTCCCCCTCTTTTCCTATATAATCCCACAAAATATCCCATTTATCTTTAATAAAACTATTTGGAGTTTGTTCATACTCTTCTCTATACTACATGGAGTCCTTAAAATGTGAACAATCATTTCAAGAAGCCCCTCCCAAGCCTTTTTAGTCACACACTCATGTAATATATCTTCCTCTCTCCTCTTTTATCAAGAACTCCTTTTATGTCATGTCTTTTACATTTCATTTTCTTATGATGGGATATGATATTACATAATCACCATAATTTCCATTTGATCTAAAAATTACTATAGCGTCATTTCACTCGCATTAACCCTCACACAATCATTTTATGTCATCTCTTTTACAATTCCTTGGGTAGTGTTTGGTATCATGATACGTCATATTGGGATAGGGTTATAACTAATTCATTTATAGAATGTTTTCCACTAGGAAGTCTTGGAAGTTTAGAATTGACCTATATTTTGGATTTAGTGTTTTATATTGTTACCACATTTCCCATGTTTTGATTATCATTCTATATCATACATTATTATTCACATTACTTTTATTCCTCATTTATATGACTATTGTCTAACATGTGTCACTTTTTACATGTTTATTACCTTTCTAGGATTTATAGCACACCCCTTTCTTATGTATGTCCCTAGGTTATACCATACTGTTTTAAGTTCTATGGAGTATTTTGAACATGTTAAATATGTTTTCAATAAAGCATGTTAAGGATGCTTTTAATAATGTTGGTGTATCCCATGTTCTAGATGTTATGTTTTCTAGCTAATTCCCAAAGACACTAGACTGAAAATTACTTTTTTTATTATCATAATCTACTTTTAAGGGGTAAGGGGAACCCAAAATGACATCAAAGACAATACCAACAATCATGTATCCACAGAAAAAATTCAAAACCAAATAAAACATTCATGACTACAGAGAAAAGCCCCTACCCAGCATTAGAAACATGTAGACCAGTTCCACCAACCCATCACTACATGACAAGTTGTCCCATGAAAAAAATGCATGGGCCCGGTACCGATGGCAGAGCCATACCCTCTCGAACATCCAAATCCAAATAGCAATGAACTGATGAAACTCTTTCTCTGAACCTCATCTGGAGCAGTCCTAAGTAGATGAAAAGATTGCAAAGGCCATAAACCACGAACTGCAGGACCGCAAAAAACACCACAGAAAAACCATTTCAAAAATACAGAACTTCATCACCATAAATCATCAAACCTTCAAATCAACCATGAAACCTTCATGAATCTGCGTATCCACCAGAGATACCACCAAGATCTCTCATGTTTGGCCAGCCAGGAGTGATACCAGCAAGGGAGCAATACCAGCAAGTGAAGCCGCAAAACACATCCAAAACAACCACCAGATTCATCACTAATTCAAAAAAACCCAGAAAACCTACCATATATTCATAGAAACTGGAGGAAAATAAATCCCCCTCCCCTCCGAAGAACTCGTAAGCCAGCAGAAGGCCACCTCAGAAGACCACAACAGAGCAGACGTTGACTGGAGCTATCACCCCACCCGATCCGCACCAGAAGCACACCGAGATCGTCGAACCACACTGAAGTCGACAAGCCACACCGAGTCCACTCCGTCAAGACACTCTAGAGACAACTCGAGCCACACCAGAAAATCTAGATCCACGATGTACGCCAAAGCTGACAACACCGCTAAGCCACCCCGAAACCACCGTCAAGGAAAGTAGGGACCTGAGCCACACCTCCTCCGAAGTAGGATCCAGGAAGTGATTCTACGCCGTCGAGGAACATCATAGGAGGGGGGAGGAGAGGCCGCCACAAAGAAACCCTAGAAGCTATTCGCTCAAAGACCCATGTCGCTCTGAGGCCCCCAACCAGCCCAAAAGACACAAGTCATATCGATCATTTGGGTTTAATTAAGTGTAATTTTATGAAATAAATCAAGTATTAATGTGTAATAATGAACAAGGTTGTGATATTATTATATTATAAATCTCATACAGTAATAAATATGTTTTAATATATTAAGAGAGGTATGGTAAGTAGCTACTATGTAAGTTTGAAATGGAATATTTAAATCCATTTTCCAATCCTATTTTGGTGGGGCTTAAGTTGTTGGATGATATATAATGAAAGGAGCTATATCCTAAAAAATTCAAATTATTAGATGGAATTTTAGTATATTTAACATCCTCATGACCAGATATATTTTATTTTTTCACAATTATTTTTAGGTATAAATTTGATGAAAACTAATCACATCTCATGTATATGAAACAATTATTAGAAATATGAAAATATTAACATATTTTTGTTTAAAATATAGTACAATATGAATTATTGATCTATTTAGTTACCCATATATAGATTGGGAGGGAATTTTAGATGATAAAAAATCCACCTCAGGTTGAGTGTTTATCTTGGGAAAAATATGTATTAGCTGAAATAAAAAGAATAATTAGTTAGTGACACTTACTATAGTTGAAGATTAAGATGTTGTTTCCAATCAAGATACAACTCAACTTATATGGATGAAGACATAATTTAATCTTTTGAATGTGAATTTTCCCCTTAACTTGATATCTGATAATTAAAGTAATATAACTCTCACTATAAATATATTGCAATATTCTCATTCCAAGAACATTGATATCAAATATCACTTCATTAAACCTCATGTGAGAAGAATTAACTAATGTTGGAGTATGTTCCTATAGGGAAGAAATAAAATGATAAATTTACAAAACCAATGTTAAAGGAACAATTTAATAATATGAGGTAGATATTGGGTGTTAAACATACTTCTCTGAAAATATATAGAATGTTATTTCCATCACCTCCCCATCATATCTTTATATAGTGTTTCTAATGCATAAAAAACTTTTGTTACATAAATCTAACCATTTCTATGTATTTTACTATTGGAGGGAACAAATGTATGTAGGGGAAGTTATTAAAAGGGGGATTATATTATTATAGTTAGTGTAAACTATTTTAAAAATTTAGTGAAGTGGATGCAAAAAAATATTATTATTACAATAATATGTTGTGAAAGGCTAATTCTTAACCGAAAAAGTTGGTTAAGATGGTTTCGTAAGTCACTAATTATAGAAAACATGGTATAGGGGATCAATGATTCTTTTTTCATATATCTATTTTCTAATAATCAATAAATTTATTTATTTATATATATTCATCAATTAAGATCTTTTGTAGAAAAAAATCCAAAAGGGGGATATTTTTTAGACCAAATTGACTAAATGTGCTCTGAAGATATTGGAATTTTAATAAAATCAATTATGAATGTTTTTCTTATGTTATCAAAACATTAAATAAACATAATTTATAATTCCTTCCAACATTGATAAATAGATGGGTAATACCAAAAATAAATACAAGACATAGTTTTCTAGACCTAGTCTATTAGATGGAAAATTCTAGACAGAGATGTTCAGACATAGTCTCATAATTATGTTTGAGAGGATTGTTTTATCCGATGATACTTACGAGTTCCGTAGGATAGACCAGCTTATTAAAAAATTTGATGATTATTTTTTTATTAATTATTTCAATGTCATGAGTTATGACTCATCTCATGATCCAAGCATTTTAAAAAAGGGAGTGAATTTCAGTTTCTTAGAAAATTGTATACAATGATGATTTAGGATGTTAACCAGATACTGGTTTGGAAAATAATAGGTTTCTGTTTGAATTTTGAGAAGCCTCTTTGAATTTGAAAGAATTTATAGATTCTTGAGTTTCTCAGAATCATTATATGTGATGTACGGATCCCGATCCACTAAAATGTTACCTGAGCTTGTAGCCATATGGACTTCAGTGAATATACCTCTATACTATAGGCTATAAACAAGTAATTAGGGTCTATGATGGTATAGTGGGAAGACTATACCCTATTTATAAGAGTGGATCACAATGATGAATAATATATAAATAAATTATTAAAATAAATATAATGGAAAACAATATATATAAATCACGAAAAAAAATAACTATCATAAATAATAACCATTATTAAATTCAAAAGATGATTTATTGATGCTATACACAAATGGGAAATAAAGGGAATAAATTAGTAAGTATACAATAGTATATTCATTACAAAAATATATCAAAAGAAAAAAATAAAATCTAATAGTATCATAATAAATAGCTTAGTCCTCTACTATTATACACCATCCTAGTATATAAAATAATATGTTCATAGCTGGGAAATTCCCCGTGTCCCTATCAATATCTATGAAGTCTGTCGAGGTAGAAATAAGTGGCTCAAATATGGTGTGTGTCAAACCAAGTAGACAACCATCAGTGGTGTATAATATGAACCTATATATATATATAATACAGTTTTATGAAGGTACTAATAAGAAATTTAGTAAAAAAATAAATCATACCCATGTCAGCTTTGGTTCCTTACAAGATACCCGTCCGATGCTACCTACTCCAAATTAATTTGTAATGACTATGAATATTTATTATTTTATAAAAATAGGATTTGGATTTGGGTAAAATAAATAAGGAATCCTTGTTTTATTATTTTCATTTAAGTTATTTAAAAATATCATGGAATGGATGACTTAGAAGTTGGAGGTAAACAATGGAATTCTTGTATGAAATAAATTCATTGAATCCATGTGTGTTCATTGGCATTAAAGATGCATCAATGAATCAATTGGTGGATTGAGCCTATCCAATGAATTATATATATGGATTATATGTTTCACTCAAGGAATTATATAATTTCATTTACTCGATGTTCACATCCTTGTAATTCAATATCGGAAACCATGTATCTCCCAAGGAATAATATAATCTAATATTCCTTATGAACAATTCCATGTTAATCTAGGTAAATATTCTAGGTATCACCCATAACATATCATTGAACTAGACTTTCATTGAAGTCGGTCAATGTTTATAACTTATAATCCTACTAATTACTGTATACGTGTCAAGAAAAGTCGAACCCACAGAGAAAGAAATTTTTGACCACTATTCTTCTAAAAAAATTCAAAAACTCCACTGTTTTCAAAAGTGGAGTGGAATATCTTATATAATTATATTTTTTATACTTATATTTATTTTTTTATTATAAGGCACAAATTACACAACAAAATTCTTTTTACTTTTTTAGTTATAAACTGTAATGAAACAAGAAACAGACTAAAAACAATATTTAACAGAGATATAAAGTGGTGATAAATGTCAATAAAGAAAATAAGATTGGGGAAAATTTTAATTCTAATGTATTTCAAAGTATTCCAATTTACTTTACAGTTTCTAAAATGAGCCACTAAAAGAAAACATGGCTCACTTAGCTCGCCATGAGTTCAGTCATTCACTCGATCAATTTTCGAGTTCGCCACTACGAGATAAATCGACTACAAAAATTGTGATTTGAAAGACTTTAGAACTAACTCACTGTAAGTTATGATGTTCCCTAAATTTTGTTACTTTTGAAATATTTATCCACAATAAATATATCTGAATGATTGTGGAGTTATACATAAATTACTAGTGGTATGATGTAGTAAGGTTTCTTCAGAACTGATCTCACTGATCACTTCTGGATGCATTGAATTGATAAAATAAAAAGGAAGAAAAGACACATTTAGATTTTTTTGTAATTACCTAAACTCAAAGGATTAGCCCACTATCTTGTTCATTATCAATACAGAAAATGGAAACATGATAGAACCGAGTACAAAATATTCATAAATGAGGGAAGAAGAACTCCCCAATGATGTGATCCGCCTACCGGATCTCTCCGATCTGATGAGAGAGAAGCTCTCAAATCTCTAATGGTGATCTTGGTTCGTCATCCACGTCCAATTTCCTCCAACTGCTGCTCGCTCTATTTTATGTACCTATGGTCTTTTGCTACTCGTCACCAGCACTCTTCACTGACTTGAATTCTTATTTTACTGTTGCACCGCACACGTGCGTTTTTTTCTTGAACCACACATTGCATTAGTTTTGCCCTCGCATCTAACTCCTTCAGAGTTAGTTGGAAGCACTTGGACATGATTTTGAATTTGGTATGAACCTGCATAAGAAATATAAAATCAAAATAGTTAAAAAATGAAGAAAGTTTAATTAAATATAAATATAGTCATTAGTTAGTTAAGAAATCATAAAAAGAATTATAAATTTTGTAAATTGGAATTTCATTAATAAATTTTTTAATTAACATTATTAATAATGTGTTATTATTTAATTAAATGATTTTGATTATAAATCTAAATTTTTTATTATAAAATATGGGTATTAAATATTAATGTATCAATTAGGTAAAAAAAATTTAAAAAATTTTCTTGATTTTAATTATTAATTTAACAATTTATTTGATTATTATTAATTTAAATGTTATTAATTAATTTAGTAATAGATTAATTAATATTATTAATGTTTATTTTAATTTATTAAATATATTTATTCAGATTGTTATAAATATATTTAAGTAAATATTTAAATGTATCACTTGTAATTAATTATTTTTTATATAAATTATAACTAGTTAATTATTAAATTATATATTTTATTAACATTTTTAATGAATAATTATTTCAATTTAATATTTTAGTTATATTAATATTTTATTTTATATGTGTATTTAAATTTTAGTTTTAATATAAGTCAAATTAATTTTTTTAACTTTTATTCTTCCCCCCTCCCCCTTCTCCACGACACAACAAGGGAGGGGTAGGGTTCCTCTTTCTCCAAGCCATAGAATATATTATTGACATGATGAAGGTGAGACATCTCTCAATTGCGGTGCAACACCATTTCATAGATATTTGAAGTCGGTTCTTCCTCTGTAGTGTAGCATGGGTTGCAACGACTCATCCTCTCCCTCAGATTCCCACAGCGGCGGCGACCCTGATTACAGTGGCGCATAGTAGCAGTTCAATAGGGGGTTTTGAGAAGCTTCTTCGGAAAGCGTCAGCGGTGACAGGCGGGCGACATCCCTCGAAGCAGGTCTGGTGGCGGTGATGTGTTCAAATCATGAGGAAGATTTCCTCTGGGTGAGTTCTGTTTGAGAATGTGGTGAAACACAATCTTTCTAATAAGAGAAACTTCAAATAGAAAATTTAAATTGTTAAAATCTGATTAGAGTTGTGTGGATTTCGAGTTATGATGTGGTTGTGGGTTTTCATTATTTTTATTGAAATTGAAATTGAGGATGAAAATGAAAATAGTTGTGAAGAAGTTGAGGACCCACGTCGATCTGTTTCTATAGGTGGAAATGAAGGAGTTCAGTAGATGGATGGATGAATGCAGGGACATCGGTTCTTGAACGGTGGAAGTGGATCAGTGAGAGGAGATGATGAATAACGATGAGGTTCAGGGGAAGCAATGGCGTGATAAGCGGATGTCTATTGGTGAGGAAGGTAGATGATAGTTTAGAAAAAGAAAAGTGTAATGCCCACCGATGAAATGAAAAGAGATTTCACCGTTGGTCATAAATAAAAAGGATACTATTAGTATAAAAAAGAGAGGTCACCATTGGTTTAAAAAAACACACCATTGCGCAAAAAGAAACGGGTCACCGTTAGCGATAGAAATAATGGGCACTGATAAAACACTATTTTGCTAAATATTTTACTGATAATAAATGACATAATTTCATTACATTGTGCTAAATATGTCCATTTATGAAATATTTGGGATTAGATCATTTATTTTAAATTTTGATGAAAATTCTAGTTTTACCCTTCTAAAATGCACTGTAGTATTTCCCAAATAAATATTTTAATATGAATCATTTAACCTTAAAATTTTGAAACAGTGTTCCTAACATAAGTTTCTACAACCTTTATTCATGACACTAGAGATAAAGATTGTATTTGGATGAAGTACATGGGCCATTAAATCAATTGTGGGATGGAATCGCCAGAATGGACATGGGTTCTGTATTTGGGCCATAACGTATTCATCCTTTCTTGGATGAGGCCCAAGATGTTAGAGTAACTATAGGATATATTGTCTCACAAATCATCATTGTGGAAGGAAATAGGATTCATGCGTTTTGGTGTTCAAATGGGCTATGCAATTTGGCATAAAATATTTGGATGGGATTCCCCATTCACATTTAAAACCACTTTGATCATAAGCTCCCCACCACTCTATAAAATGGTGTTTTTCTCATTTGGTGGGTATGGGAAGTGCATTGTAATGTTTTGGGTAGAGGATAAGTGGATATACTACAATTATCCAACCATTTCAATAAGGGTAGATCTTGAAGCAAGGATCCCTTCGACGAAGCCTTCTTCATCTCCTTATTATTATTCTTCTTCTTGTTGTTGTAATGCTTTTGTTTGTGTAATAAACTTATTTGTTATTCTTTTTATTCTATTTTCTTATATTTTTTAAAAATATATTCTTCTCTTAATCTTCCTCTTTGGGCTGGAATTCTTCAGTAGAAGCGTGATTGGGTTATACCCAAAATAAGCCGTTGCAAATGCAATCCGCTTCTACGATGATTACACCACCCATAGAAGAGTAGTCTTTTTAGTAATTGATCTATCTCTTACCTTATTCATTAATTTATTTTGAATAAATGAGCTATTTTAATTAACATAATATTATATATTAATTGAGTTTTAAATTTAAATAAAACTAATCAAACAATTGAACAATAAACACAAATCACACGAGGTCGAGAATTGTGTGAATTGCAAGAGCGCGGACTGAATTGGTAATCCAAAACCACACAAGATCAATTTTTAGGGTTTAAATTTAATCCCTAAACTCAATTAATTCTAATTTCCTGAGAGTATATGTACCTTAATTTACCACCGACCATAATCTAACCTTAGAACATCAATCAAAGCAGGGTGTTGTGATTGCATGTTCCGAAGTTCAGCTAGGGTTAAATACACATCATCATTGTGGTAATGTTGATTCTCATAGGGTTCATGATTTAAAAAAAATGGGATCATAATTTATTGGACATTAATTTAAGTGATAATGACTAATAAATTTTTGAAGTGGTATAGTTAGATCGATTATGCCTTTTAAAATATTTTCTAAAAAAACATCTTCTTATTGCGTCGAATTTCATTACAAAATTAATAAAAAATTCAATCTTCTTCCAGAAAACTTCTTCTATTTTTATAAATGATAAACACCACCCATACTTTCAAGTAGTGTTTTTATTATCTTTTATTTTATTTTTAGAATACCTTTAGAAAGTTTGTTTAATTTACATCCTCTTTTAAGAGATGACCTTGGCTAGCCACTCTGGTGCACCTAAGTACCCCAAAAACCATTAATCATTTGATGCCACCCACCACAGTGCCTTTCAAATTGGCGTTGTTTCCAGGGAGTAAAATAATTATTTCAACCAATTAGAGGAATTCATCTTATTCTCTTATGCTCTTCTTTCTTTCTTCTTTACCCAATCTGATTTTTTTCTTTCTTTCTTCTTCTATTTTCTTCTTCTTATTTTTGGACCATCAACTCAAACTTCTCATTTTTATTTTAATATGGTCCAATATCCTTCTTATCATTTTTATTTAATTTTTGACATAAAATAATCCTGAATATCTCTTAGATCTTAACCCTAATATTGAACGTATCCTTCGAGCTCGAATCACACATTCTCAGTCTACGATAAGTTTCAACATTCAACCAGTAGGAGAATTCCTCCACTACAAGAACATTGAAATTGGAAACACTTATATGTCTAGATTAAAAGAAGAAATAATGGATGAAAATAATGCAAATGAACTTAATTGAACCATTCAAGAATTGGATTTAATTGATATTAATTATCAACCAAATTGTATTGCATGCCAAAATCTCGAATCAGACATTGAACTGAAATATGGATTAATTTACCCTCTACCAAAATTTCATGTATTATCTGGTGAGGATCGAAATAAAAACCTTAAAAAATTTAATGTGGTTTTCTCAACCATAAATCCAAGAAATGTATCTGAAGATTAAATCAAACTAAGAGCATTCCCATTCTCACTTGATGGAGCTACAAAGGATTGGATGTATTATCTACAACCTGAATAAGTAACTTGTTAGAATTATTTGAAACATCTTTTCTTGTAGACATTTTTTCTAGAATCAAGGAAAACTTCCATTCATAAAGAGATCTCTGGGATCAAGAAATCACAAGGGGAGTTAATTTATGAGTACTGGGGGCAATTCAAGAAGTTGTGTGCAAGCTTCCCACATCACCAAATCAGTGAGAAACTCGTCATCCAATACTTCTATGAAGGAATCACGCCTATGGAAAGGGATATGATGGATGTCACGGCTGGAGGAGCATTGGCGGAGAAGACACCAGTAGCTTTATGTGCATTGATAAAAAAGATGGCCAAAAACTCCCAACTATTTGGCAATCGAGGTACACCGCATGTCATGGGAATACATCAGGTAAGTCCTTCTTCTCTTGAGAGTCATTTAATTGATATGAATTTTGAATAATTGACCACTACAGTGAGATAGATTAATTTTTCTCAAAAAATATCCTAAATCCATCCTTCAAGTCCTTATGGAATTTTCACTGAGACAAGCCACCCAATTGACTATTTCCCCCAACTTTAAGAAATAGAAGATTGTGTGGTAATGTCTCTTGGGAGACCATATCAGCAGCAACAACAAACATATCCCCAAAGCAATTTGATTCATTTTCTCTAACATACAACCATGAATGGAAGGATCAATAAGACACAAGGTATAGATCTGGGCAACAACAAAGGCCCATTTTCAACAAAACATCCACCAACCTCATTCTTACCAACATGGCTTCCAACAACCCCAAAAGAATATTTGAAGCCCAAGCATAAACAATCCAAAAATAAGGGATTCCCCTACCCAAGGTAGATTCTAAAACTGATGACCTTTTGAAACAAATTGTTATTAATCAAGAGAATGAGCTGAAGAGTCATGGTTCGGAGTTGAGGGAGTTGATGACACAGATGAGCCATATTTCCACTACCCTCCATGAACTAGTAAATAAGAATTATGGAAATCTACCTTCCCAGTCAACTCCAAATCCCATGGTAAATTTCAGTACCATCACACTGAGAAGTGGGAAGAAAAAAATGATACATCTACACCTATCACTCCACTGGGATTCACCTCAACTCTGAAGAAGCCCCATTCAAACCCGACTTTTGAGAAACCCAAGTTGAAAGATAATGGTAAGTGAATGTTTGATGATGTTCCTCCTAAACCCCATACATTTCTAAACAGAGTTATACAAACCAAAAAGATGGTAGAAGAGGTTATGAAAAAATATGTTTTGGGTACATTCACACGTGTGGAGATCAACAACCCTTTACTTGAATCCATTAAAAAAATCCCAAGGTATGCCAAATTTTTAAAAATACTTCTTACAAATTGAAGAGGGTTCAAGGGAAATGAGAGGATCAATATTGGAAGGAATTTTTCAACACTCATTACACAAAATCTAGTAATACCAACAAATTTCAAGGATCTAGGGACATTCACCATACCATGCACCATAGGGGAGTTACACTTTTCTGATTCACTTTGTGATTTAGGAGCTTCCATAAATATAATGCCTCACTCTATATTTTCTTATTTACAGGTTGGGGAGTTGAAGCTAACATGAGTGGTGGTGCAATTGGCAAATATTGCTATGACATATCTAGTAGGAGTCCTTGTGGATGTACATGTCTGGGTAAGAGACATGATCATTCCTGTAGATTTCTATATGCTTAAAATGGAGGATGATCTGTTAAGTTCTCATGATCCCATTATCTTAGGTATACCATCCTCAAAAATACAAAAACTATCATAAATATCTTTTAGGGTGAACATTCCATGGAGTTTAGAGATGATTTTTTGATATTTATTATTATGGATTCCATGAATTACCCCTTGAAGGACCATTCTGCTTTAGTTATCTCCCATTTTGAACCAAAAAATAAAAACCACATGGATTGTTATTGTTCTATTCTTAGGGAGATTATGAGTATTTGTTCTAGTTTGATATCTAATAGTACTTCCATACCTATTTCTAATTAACATGGCTCTATTAGATTTGATTTTGAAATGGAATAATATTCTAATTTTGATCATGTGAACTCTAATTACGACATGACTATTGAGTATGCTGAAAGATTTGATGCTTTATTCTCTGATTTTGGTGATTTATATTCTGATACTGATTCTATTTGTGCACATTTTTCAGTTCCTTCTTTGTCTCCATCCATACACCACCCCCCTACACTTGATCTAAATCCATTTCCACCAAATACCAAACACTCGTACATGTTAAGTGGTGAAAAATTACCTGTTATCATTGCTAACAATCTCTCTTTTGAACTTGAATAATTTTTTTTAATCTTTTGAGGGTGAACATCCGGGAAATCGGGTGGACCTTGGATGAAATATCAGTCATTAGCCCCTCCATTTCCATGCATTGTATTATTTTGGAGGATGGGGATGAACCGGTTAGGCAGCCACAAATGAGACTCAATCCAACACTTTTAGAGTTTGTTAAAAAAGTTGTTGAAAAATTGCTTGAGGTGGGTATAATCTATACCATTTAAGTTTTCAAATGGGTGAGTCCAATTCAGGTAGTGCCTATGAAAAGTGGTGTCATAGTTGTTAAAAAAGATAAAGACGAGTTAGTTTCAATGAGGGTGAAAAATAGTTGGTGTGTGTGTCTTGATTATAGGAAACTGAATCAGCCCACTCACAAAGACCATTTCACCCTCCCATTTATTGATCAGATTCTTGAGAGACTAACTGGGAAAACACACTAATATTTCTTGGATGGATTTTTTGGATATTGTTAGGTTCCTATGGCTCTGTAGGATCAGGATAAGACAACATTCACATGTCCATTTGGTATGTTTTCCTACCGAATGATGCCATTTAGATTTTGCAATGCCCCGGGTACCTTCCCAAGATGGATGGTGAGTATTTTTTATGATCTTATTGAGACCATCAGTGAGGTATTCATGGATGATTGTAGAGTATATGAGTCTTCATTTGATGATTGTATCTATAGTTTTTGAAAGGTTATGAATAATTGTATTGAGAATAATCTTGTCTTGAACTTTGAAAATTTTCATTTTATAGTAGATCCTGACATTGTATTTGGGTATGTAGTGTCAAAACATGGGATAGAGGTTGATAGATCCAAGATAGGAATTATTTCATCCTTACCCTATCCATCATGTGTGCATGATATTATATCTTTCCTAGGGCATGTATGATTTTATTGGATCTTCATCAAAGATTTTAGTAATATTGCTCTCCCTTTGTAGTAATTACTTCAAAAGGATTAGGATTTTGTATTGGATGATTCACGTAGGGTATAATTTGATGAGTTGAAGAATTTTCTGACCACTCCACCGATCATATATCCCCCACAGTGGGAGATTCCTTTTGAGATTATGTGTGACACCTCTAACTTTGCGGTCAGAGTTGTCTTATCTTAGAGGGTGGAGGGAAATTCACATGTGATTGCATATGCATCAAAGACATTGGATTTGGCCCAATCAAACTACACAACCATGGAAAAGAGTTTCTTAACGTCTTATTTTCTTTAGATAAATTTTGTTCATATTTATTGGGCTTTAATTTAGTTTTTTTCTAACCATGCTGCTCTGAGGTACCTCTTGAAAAAGCTAGATGCAAAACCAAGCTAATTAAATGGATGATCCTTCTTCAAGAATTTGAAATTGAGATAAAGGACAAGAAGGGGTGGGAGAACCTAGTTACAAACCACATGAGTATGCTTACTCACACACTAGAGGATGCCACCTTGGACCAGGTACCACTTCAGGACACTTTCCCCGATGAGAAAATTTATTCCATCTCAAGTACACATCCTTGGTTTGTAGATTTAGTGAACTACCTTATTGAATCTAAAATACCTGGAAATTTAATGAAACATCAAGTCCAAAAATTAAAAATTGAGTCTTGGTATTATGTGTGGGATGATAGCTACTACTGGCGCATGTTTAGTGATCATGTTATTAGGAGGTGTGTTCCTGATTCCGAATTTGAGTCTGTTAAACAATTCTGTCATACACTTGCTTGTGGTGGACACTTTTGACCCCAATGGACAACTTGGAATGTTTTAGACACCGTATTATATTGGCCTATATTTTTACATGATCCCATGTGTTTTGTAAGTCATTCTTTCATTTTTAACACACTGGGAACATTTCTAAGAGGCATGAGATTCCCCAACAACCCATACTATTCTGTGAGATTTTTGATGTATAGGGCATCGATTTTATGGGACCTTATTGTAGTTTCTCTGGTTTATTGTATATTTTGGTTATTGTCAATTATGTGTGTAAATGGGTGGAGGATAAGGCCACCAGGACTGATGATTCTCATTTTATTGTTGACTTTGTCAAAGTGTAGATTTTGTGCAGGTTTGGAGTACCGTAGGCCATCATCCGTGACCAAGGGACACACTTCTGCAATCAGAATCTTGCTTCTCTTCTACGGAAGTATGGGGTGACACATAAAACATCAACACCATACCAACCCCAAACAAATGTCCAAACTGAGGTTTCAAACTGGGAGTTGAAACAAATTTTGGATCAAACCGTGCAGCTGAATAGGAAATATTAGAGCAATCACTTGGAAGACGTGGTTTGGGCTTATAAAACATCATACAATACACCTATCGGTATGTCCCCATTTCATATTTTTTTGGGAAATCATTTCATCTCCCAATGGAAGTTTAACATCAGGCTTATTGGGATATAAAGAAATGTTACATGGATTTGGACTAAGCTTGAATCCAAAAGATTGTGCAAATTCAAGAGCTTGGGGAGATTCGATTGTCTTCATATGATATCTCAAGGATCTATAAGGAAATATCAAAATCATCTCATGAAAAAATGATCCAGAAAAACGAATTTCAAGTTGGAGAGAAAGTCTTGCTCTATAGTTCACGACAGAAGCTGATGCTTGGTAAGTTGCATTCCAGGTGGTTAGGTCCTTATGTTGTGACTAATGTTTTTCCTTATGGTGCAATTTATATCACATAAGAGGACACATGAAGGATCTTTACAGTCAATGGGAAATGTTTGAAGATATACATTGATGGAATTCTTACTGATGCAGTGGATTTCATCACACTACATGACCCCATCATCACTTGATCATATCAGGCTATTCCTAACCCTTACGTTCATTATTCTTTGTACAATTTAATGTTATACATTTATTTTTCATATATCATCTCATGGGTTCACATTGAGGAAAATTCAATAATTTAAGTGTGGGGGAGGGAACCATTTAGTATAGTAATTTCAATTGTATTCCTATTTTTTAATGATTTTAAAAAAAATGTGTTTTTCCAGTATTGTGTGTTTATTTTTCAACTTTTTTGTGTGTTTTTGACACTTCTGAGTTGAAATTATTCTCATAACCATTTTGAAATTCATATCAATAAGTGAATCAATTTGTCCCATGAAACCGAGATTAAATGAATGCTGAAAATAACTTTTTTTCAAGTTCAAATATTTAGTAATTTTATTAAAAGTACTAAGAATTTTGAATCCCATGACACATCTCACTGTCTTTATATTTAAAATAACTTTTTTGTGAGGCTTCTGAATCGTTCTTTTCTTATTCATCACATTTATCTCACTTCTTGAAAGAACCAAACCAGGCATGATTTAACCATAATTTGATTTATTCTTATTAAAACATGAGGTCTTGCGGTAATGATGTTTAAATGATTGAGGCACTTGTTTGATATTAAAGCCCATATTTCAAAGAATACTTTTTTATAATGGCCTACAATGAACATTTAATCCTTTTATCCCTTATTATCCTTGAACATCTTGTTAGGTAAGCCTCATTAAAATCCAATTTTTCTTATCCAACCTACTATAGAAGTTAAATTACATAATCTAGTTGAACATAAGCGTGGGGGAAACTGTCTTGGGTTGTGCTACAAAATTTTGTGATACTTTGGGTGGAAAATTAAATTCTAAGAGATGTGTTTGGTATTGAAGAATATAATTATATTGAATGTTGTTCCTTTTCTGGAGATTTCATGATAAGGGAAGTTATTCCTTTCTAGAGCTTCTAATAGAGAGAAAAAGTTGTGCCTATCTGGAGCTTTCAAGAAAATCATGTTTGAGAAGATTAACATTTTTACAGTTAAAATGTTGAATGGTGTAAACATTCCATGACTTTTTGTGATGATGGGGATAAATTGATTATAAGTGGAATGAGGAGGATACACCTTTTAAGTGAAAAATAGGTTAATGCAATTTCTCTTAAAAAAGATTCAACCCCTCCTTATTCAGCCTGAGAATTTTTCACATCTAAATACACCCAACCAAAAGACACAGAACAAACCTAGAAATTCATCATGATAAATATATTTCCTTGAATCACATCGGGTGGAAATGTAAGAATTTATCAAGACTATGTTGACCCATGTATGAGTTTAGATGAGAAAGACATTGCTAAAAAATTGACCTTTATGTGATAAGAGAAAATTCAAGTCATGTAAGTGTTTTGTGGATGGGAGGATAAATGAAGGGAAAATAAATTGAATTATATAAATGGAGAACTTGAAATAATGGTTATTTATGAAGCATTATATCTTTTGTTTCTTGGTTTGGAATTATTGGATCTCAAGGATACGTGTTTTAAAATTTGTTTTGATTTGATGCTGATGTTTACTTGATATGAGGTATTTCCTTGCAGTGAGAAAGGGTAAGTGTGATGGAGTTGATAAAAAACTATTTTTAAAATATTTTATTGATAATAAATGACATAATTTCCTCACATTGTGCTAAATATGTCCATTTATTAAATATTTGGGATTAGATCATTCATTTGAAAATTTGATGAAAACTCCAGTTTTATCCTATTAAATTGCACTTTAGTATTTCACACATAAATATTATAATATGAATTATTTGAAAATAATATTTTTTAACAATGTTTCCCAGTTATGTTTATACAACTTTTATTCATTAAACTAGATATAAAGAGTGCATTTGGATGGAGTAAATGGGCCATTTAGTCAATGGTGGGTTGGAATTTCCAGAATGGAAATGGGTTCTGTATTTGGGCCATAAATTCTTCATCCATTCATGAATTAGGCATAAATGTTGAGATGATCTAGAGGATTAATTTTATCACAAATCATTTGTCTGGAGAGAGAGATTATTCATTCATTTTGGGTGTCAAATGGGTGGTGCAACTTTTCATAAAATATTTGGTCGAGATTCCCCATTCACACTTGAAACCACTATGAACCTAGCCTCCCTACCACTCAATAAATTGGTGTTTTTATCATTTCATGGGTTTAGGACGTGCATTGGGAAGTTTATGGAAGATGAGAAGTGGATCCAGTCCAATTATCGTACCATTGCAATAAGGGTAGCTCTAGAAGCAAGGATCCCTTTGACGAAGCCTTCTTCTTCTTCTCCTTCTTCTTCTTCTTCATGTTGTGATGATTTTTTTTGTGTAATAAACTTCTCTGTTCCTCATTTTGTTCTTTTTTCTTCTATTTTTTTCAAATTTATTATTCCATTAATCATACTCATTGGACTAGAATTCTTGAGTAGAAACGTGATTAGGTTATACCCATTATAATCCCTTGCAAATGCAATTCTCTTCTACGTTGATTATGCCACCCATGGAAGAGTAGTCTTTTTTGAAATTGATATATCTCTTACCTTATTAATTAATTTATTTTGAATCAATGAGATACTTTAATTCAATTAATATGATCTATTAATTGAGTTTCAATTTAAATTAAACCAAGCAATCAATTTAACCATAAACACAAATAACACGAGGTCAAGAATTGTTTGAATTGTGAGAGTGCGAACTTAATTGGTAATTAAAAACCACACGAGATGAATTTATTCAGTTAAAATATAGTCTCTAAAGACAATTAATTCTAATTTACAGAGAGGATAAGAACCTTAATTTACCACTGACCATAAGCTATCCTTAGAACATCAATCGAAGCCGGGTGGTGCGATTACATGTTTCGAAGAACACCGATGGTTAAATTCACTTCTTATTTGTGGTAAAGATAATTCTCGTAGGGTTTGGGATTTAAAAAATTAAGGGATCATAATTAATTGGATATTAAATAAAATTATAATGATTATTAAATGATTTAAGGGATATAGTTATATCGATTACACCTTATAAAATATTTTCTAAATAACAACTTCTTGTTCCATCAAATATCATTTCAAAATTAAAATCAAAAAAATTAATTCTTCTTCCAGAAAACATATTCTAGTTTTATAAATGATAAACAACCCCATCCTTTCAAGTAGTGTTTTCATTGTCTTTTAAATTATTTTTAGAATAATTTTAATTTTTTTAATTTACTTCATCCTTTAAGATACGACTTTGGTCAGACACTCTGCTGCACCTAAGGACCCCCAAAACCATTAATCATTTGAGGGCACCCACGACAGTGCCTCTCAGTCATCGGTGTAATAAAGGTCACTGATACTTAAAATAAAAGGTCACTAGTGTAGTTAAAGGTTACCAAATGAACCAAGAGTCGCTAATTCTTAAATTAAAAGGTTACCAATAGTTAAAATAATAGAGGGTAACCAGTGAAAAAATTAAAGAGAAGGACACTGATAGCTTTAAAAATTTAAGGTTACAGATGTAAATTAAATAGAAGGTCACTAGTGGTTCTAAAAAAGGTCCCCGATCTAACAAAAATAATGAACTAACGGTGAAAAAAATTAAAAATAAAAACAACATAATTTGAACATAAATATAAAACTTAAGATAACAAAATAAAATGATATAAAATAATTAATCAGTAAAAACGATAAAATAAAAAATACCAAGATTTAAATTTATAAATTAAAAGAAGAAAAAAATAAAAATCATGATTATTATTAATCTTTAAAAATTAAAGTTATAATTTATGTTTTTTATTATTAATACTTAAATAAAAAACTGTATTAATGTTAAAATGAGTTGATAAAAGACTAGTATTATAATTATTAAAGAGTCTATAATGAATATAAAAGAATCGCATCGGTGACTAAATAGGTCACCGATAGTTGATATCTATCTCATCGATAGAGTAAAAAAAGTTTTAAATAATAAATAATCTATATGCATACTTTAGATTAAATAATGAATGTTTTAAAACTCTAAATTAAATAGTTAAACAATATTTTGAATAATTAAAGTTAAAATTGGGCTGTTTCATTTAATTTAAACTAAAATTTTTAACTTAATTTGTTAGTAGGATGATTAAACATATTAATAAATGAAGTTGATATATTTTAATACATCTAAATTAAAGGATAAAATATTAAGATAAAGACTAAGTTAATTAGATAGAAGTACGATGATTAAATAATTTTTTAAAATAGATATTAATTTATTGAAAAATAAAGCAGATTTTAATTAACCTAACTAATTAAGAAATAATTAATTTATAAAAGTAATGTAAGATTAAAATTATTAATTAAAATGCTAAATTATTAAATTAATTATAAAAATTGTTTAATTAAGAAAATAAAAAAGTACAATTATTTGGTCTAATGTGCATAAATAAATAATTAATTAAAAAATAAGTAAAAATATGTTGAAAATGATGTAAAAATACTTTCACATAAAATTCCCCCTCACATAAGCATTATTTGTCCTCAAATAATTTCATGTTTTATTATCATTGAAAAATACATTTTATTATTTATGATTAAGCTCAAACTATAACATACCCAGCACATAAAAACAGAGGATTGATGTGTCAATAGGATTTTAGAAAATTAATTGCTCAAATGAATCCTTGCCAATAATACAATTCACACTGGTAGTCAGGAGAGAAATCAATCATCAAGCAACGAAAGTGTCGTGCTTCATGAGTGATACTACTTAGCGACTAATTTCAATCCACGTTTAAGTCCATATTCCGAGGGTGAAAAGAGGTAAAATTTATGAGGAATTAAAAACTTAACCAGAGGAACTTTGTACTTTTACTTTTCACATAGGTTCCAAAAAATAATATTTTTTTGTGAATCACCTGATTGATACAACCTAAATGATGCCCATATAATTAAATTGACCCCTTCTTCATCAATAATTAATAATTCCCCTCACCTTAATGAACTCTTTATTAACACTAGACACTTTATTTATTTCCCCAAGACATGTATCATGTACTATGAACTGTGAAATGCACTTATTCAATGTGCACAAATGGATTATAGTAAATAGAAACACACCTAGAATCTAGGGTCTCAGAGGTTCACTATGGGATCCAAGATGCCCTGAATACTCCAGTTTCAAAATATTTTTATGAAAACAATTTACAATGCCTCATTAAAGAAATTACTATAATAATTAAAAGAAAAATATTTCCCTAGAATCAAGATCAAACTTCCAGTTCCAAAGATTACGAACATAACTCCACTAACAGGTTACCCAAATCACTCTCAAAAGTAGTTCCTAAACAATATTTCTATAAAACAACTAAGCAAGACCACTCAAAAATCATCCATCCTTATTAATTTCAAATTAAAATCAATTATTAACTACCAATCAGGCATCATTCAAAGGAAAAAACCAAATGAGAAATAATGAATAGCCTAAAATTATGAAATAATTTTGAACATTTTTATCCATTTTTAAAATAAATATTGAAGTGAAGTGGGAATTGATGGGCTTTCACTTAATCATAGTTAAGAACAGTCAATAATTGACCCCTCCCCCACAATTAAAACCCAACTTTGTCCGAAAATATGACTTCTAAACATGGAGAATAACAACTAAAAATTAACGTTTAAAAACATATTTTCAATTTAGTAGATAGATGTCATGTATAAACAGTCCCTTTGATGTTCAAAAGTATTTTTCACCACAAGGAATAAATAAACATCAGGTTAATTAGCAAGTACACACATTAATATTCAGTGTAGTGAATAATTTTTAATATAGCTCAATAGTAACATGTAAGGTGTAGGTGCAATTTGTAATGAGTGTAAAATATTTAACAAATTAGTTCAATAATTTCTTCAATAATGCTAGAAAAAATAATTCCAAAACACCCCATCCTAAAGCAGATTAAATACAAAACTTTTTCAGCCTTCATATACCCCCCATACATAATTTCAAGTAGTGGAATGATTTTTATAACAATGAAATTCATTTTTTAAAAGAGAAGTACATGAAGATTTTTTATTTACACAGTGACTTACATTAGAGTTTTATTCCAGTTTAAGAAATATTTCCTGAGAAAATAAGACTTGCAGAAAAATTTTATAATGAAAATAGACTTTTCAAAAGTAACATTATATAGAACAGAATTTTTATTCAAGACAACCAACAGCTTTTTTTTTAAAACATTAAGGAGAAGAGAAATGAATAAAAATTTAACAGTAAGATACTTCCCTGACTAGTTTTTTCATTACACCTTCAGCATGGGAATTCCACTCCTTAAATGAAAAAAAAGTAGCAACTTCATAATTTTGAAACAAAACAAAGAGACAAAGAACAAGCAGTAAAAAGGACCTCCTAAAAATAGATCATAGAAAAAACACATTATTCAAGGGTAAAAATAAAACATAGGAAAGGCAAAAAGAACCTTGGGTTTCCTCCCATGCAATGCTATGTTTTAAAGTCTTCAGCCAAACTTTATTCAAGATTAGTTTTCAAGAACAGTGAAGGCACCCAAGTCCTTTGGATATCCCTCAAAATAAAGTTTTACTCTCTTCCCATTAACTAACATGGGTTTGTTCTCTTCACCTATAATTTCAACAACTCCATTCTTAAACACTGTTACTACAGTAAATGGTCCAGACCACTTGGACATATGTTTTCTAGGAAAGAGTTTAAGTCTAGAGTTAAAGAAGAGGAACTTATATCCAGGTTTAAATTATTTGTCTTGAATGATAAAAGCGTGAAATATTTTAGTACTCTCATTATAAATACTTGAATTTTCATTACTCTCTGTTGTAATTTCATCAAGTTCACTTAACTAAAGTAATATCTGTTGGAACCATGGTCTTCTATGCATTATTTGGAGTATGGTTTGTGTTTTTTGTCAATACTTAGTGGAAGTTTAGAATGTGTACCACCAAGGAGATTATACAGTTCAAGCAGACAACAGTATTGAAGGTGGCATCGTTTCCCAGTGTTTGCCAAATTTTTGGGGCCTAAAATCAACAAATGGAGAAATGTTTTTTTACAAAGAGACTTGTGTGCCATGTACTTAAAGGAGAGGAAACATGCATGCCATATGTTTTTCAAGATCAGAACATGGAAAAATGGAAAAGTGATAAGGGCTGCGCATGTTTTGGGCTGGTCGCGCAATTAACCTGCGCGCCGTGAAGAGAGTTACGCGCCGATTCCTAGGATGATTGGAAACTTGTGTTGCAGTTGTTATTCATAATCATAACATCAAAATATGGCAATGAAAATTAGGTCACGCAAGTATTGGTGTTTTCGCGTAAGTGAGTAGCGCGACAGAGGCAAGGTAGTTGGAGCTGCGCGCCGTGACTTGCGCGTCGTGAGGACACTTGCGCGCCACCGCGCAAGGGGTCCAGTTTGCCTATAAATAGAGGACCCCCTCTTCATTTGTAACAAAGTTCAAGACTTAGAGATTTTTCAAGCTCTCGTCACGCAAGTGGTTGAGTCACGTAAGTGGTTGTTGGGTCACGCAAGTAAAGGCTGCTCGCTGGTTGTTGGCTGCATGATCAAGGTAGTTGGGGAGTTAAAGGTGTAGCATCGTGCAAGTTTGGAGTTTTTGGAGGTAGTGTCACACAAGTGGTTTGGTGTCACCTATGTGCCGAATTTGTACCGCGCAAGTGACTTGCGCACCGTGATTGAAACTTGCGCGCCATGCTTAGAGAAGCGCGCCAGGGTTGTTAAAGTATACCTGTCCTTTTGAAGCTGCACGAAAGCTGGAAGATTTCCTCGTACCCTCAGCGCGGAGTGACATTTGTCTATTGGTGAGAGTTTTACTTCAACAGAGCATATACATACAATAGAGGATTCATTCTTATGAAATGATGAAGAGGCCTACATGTCTATAAACTGAGTGTGACTTCACCAAGGGCAGTGAGCCAGGGGGAGTCAACGGGAGTGACCCGAGGGAAGCAGTGAGCTATCCCTAAACCTTTGAAAAGGCAGTGAGCCTAGGGTAAAGTGACTATTACTGAACCATTTTAATCCACAACTAGTGAATATTAGTGGAATTTGGTACGACCGACAACTTGTCGGCATATGCTCCATGTACGTAGCCCTTAGTGGTGAGCCAAGTAAAAATTGTTGTGTAATGTCTTTGCATGTGAATGTTTCATTGCTGATAATATTCATCATACAGGTTTGACCAGTTCCTACCAATGTGGGAACATGATCCTTGTTTTTAAAAGAATAAGTTGACACCCTGATTCACCCCTCCCCTCTCAGGGTGTCCCGGGGTCCTACAATCTCCTCTCACCAGCACTCTCAAAATCAAAGTTCAGAGCCTTATCTACCCAATAAGACTTATGTTGAAACTCCATGGGTAAAAGACAACATTTCCCAAACAACAGCCTATAAAGAGACATACTGATAGGGGTATTGGAATCAGTTCTATATTCCCATAAATCTTCCTCCAATTTATGATTCTAGTCTTTCCTATAGTTTGACATAGTTATCACAACTATCTTTTTAGTCCCCTATTTGAGATTTCAACTTGTCCACTAGACTGTCGATGATAAGGAGTTCCATTTTTATGAACAAAACCATATTTTTGCATCAATGTTTTAAATTTTCAGTTATTAATGTGTGTTACATTATCAATGGTAAAGGATTTGGGAACTCCAAATCATGTAAAGATATAAATTTTCAAAAAAAATTATAGAATTGGATTGATTGTTGGGCAGTGCCACTGCCTCAACCCATTTCAAAACATAATCAATAGAAACAAGTATATACTCATTCCCATGAGATGATTGAAATGGACCCATGAAATATAAATCCCAGACATCAAAAATTTCATCTTCCAGAATTAATTTTTGGGGTAACTCTTGATTCCTACCTACATTACCTAACCTTGGGCATCTGTCACAACCAACTACAAAGCTCCAAGAATCCTTAAAAAGAGTAGGCCAATAGAAACTAGATTGTAGGACTTTCTCCTCCGTTCTTTCACTACCATGGTGACCTCCCCATGTTGAGGAATGGAAACTCTCTAATATAGGAATCATCTCTTCCTCAGGGATACATCTCCTAATAATACTATCATCACATCTTCTAAATAGTAGGGGATCATCCAAACGGTTGTATTTAAGCTCAGAAATGAATTTACTCCTTGGGTTATTGGAATGATTTTTTGGGAAAGGCACATACTTCCAAGAAGTTGATAAAATCTTCATACCATGAAGATTTCTTAATAGAAACAGTTAGAAACTTCTCATTAATAATGGAAGAGTTTATCTCCCTAGGATCTTCAGATTCAGATTGAGTAAGTAGAAGCCTAGATAGGTAGTCAACTACTAAATTTTCAGCTCCTTGGTTATCCCTAATCTCTAAATCAAAATCTTTTAGCAATAGAATGCATCTAATTATCCTGGGTTTACTTTCTTTCTTAGACATAAAGTACATTAAGGTAGAATGATCAGTGAAAATAACAGCTTTTGATCCTATCAAATATTTTCTAAACTTATCTAGATCAAAAACAACAACTAGGAATTCTTTTTCAGTAGTGGTGTAATTATTTTGGGATTCATCTAGTAGTATACAAGAATAATTTACCACATGTGACTTCCTACCTCTCCTTTGTCCAAGGACAACACCTACATCCATTTCACTGGTATCAAACATAAGTTCAAAAGGTAGTTTTCAGTCACGTGTAGTGATAATGGGTGATGTAGTGAGTTTTCCTTCAACAGATTAAATGATTTCAAATATTTTTCATCAGAATTGAAATGAGAATCCTTGACCAACAAAGAACACATGGGATTAGTTATTTTGTAAAATCCTTTTATGAATCTCCGGTAGAAATCGGAATTCCCTAGGATACTTCTAATACCATTTATATTTTCAGGAGGTGGAAGTTTTTGAATAACACCATTCTTAGCAGTATCAGCTTCCAAACCCCTCTTAGACACCTTATGACCAAGAACTATACCTTCTATAACCATGAATTGACACTTCTCTCTATTAAGAACAAGGCTGGTTTCAATGCATCTTTCTAAAACTAACTCATGATTTTCAAGAAAAGTATCGAAAGTGCTACCCACAATGGAGATATCATCCATGAAAACCTCAATGATTCTTTCAATAATATCCCAAAAAATATCCACCACACACCTCTGAAAGGTGGCTGGTGCTCCACAAAACCCAAAGGGAATCCTCCTGTATGTAAATGTCCCAATAGTGCATGTGAATTTGGTCTTTTCCTAATCCTTTAGAGAAACAAGAATCTGGTTGTAACTAGAATACCCATCTAGGAAACATAAAAATTCATTTCCATCAAACCTCTCAAATATTTGATCAAGGGTATTGGAAAACGGTCATTCCTAGTGGCTTAATTAAGCTTTATATAATCTATACAGACTCTCGATTTTGTGGCTTTCCTAACATGGACTTCTTCACTCTTTTCATTTTTTACTATAGTGAATCCTCCCCTCTTGGGGACAACCTAGATAGGGCTGACCCAAGCACTATCAAAAATGGGAAATATCATTCCAGTGTCCAGTGGTCTAATCACATCTTCTCTCACAACATTTTTCATGTTTCGATTCAATATTCTTTAACACTCTACCCTAGGTTTATGTTCAGGCTCCATGGTATTTAATGCATTCAAAATGAGGTACTAATACCCTTTATATCAGCTATAGTCCAGCCTTTTTTATATTTATAATTTTTCAAAACATTCAAAAAGTCTTTGTTCTTGATTTTTATTAAGTTAAAAAAAAATATTACATAAAAAGTGAAATTCTCACCCCAAAAAGAACATTTCAAATGTGCAGGGATTGGTTTCAGTTGAAGAGTATGTCGTTCTACACTTAAAGGAATACTCTTAGGCCTGAGAGGTCCAAGATCTTCAACATATGTCATGAAAAGAGTATTGATTGATGAAATATTTTCAATTTTATGTTCCGATTCATAATTTAAAATGCTACACTCCAAAGTTGTAAGTATACTGTCTAGACTTTAAAGATCATAATTCAACAAGTTAATCAAAGAAGAATCATCAAGTTATCTTATATGTTCTCACTCAACATCATCAAATTCTTCAGAATGGTTGGTGTTAACAAAAACAACCTCAAATTCACTCAAAAAGTTTCTATCTTTATGAATAGTGGAATCCTCTACAGTAGAAACTGAACAGTTGTCTAGTTCTTGAAAATTTTCTAGATATTTTTTCAATAATAATTTTCAAATTCTAAGAATGATTCAATAGAATTTTCAGCTTGTAAATTATTTTCATCAGTAGAGGATCTATTTTCAGATTTTTCAAATTTTCCAATTGAGTTCTCATATTCTAAGGACTCTACCATTGAACAGTTTTCATAAAAAGTTTGTCCTTTAACATTTTCCAACACATTGAACTCTTCTTGTTGTTCTCCAATTTTAAAAATAAGTTGACCCTTAGAAACATCGATAATAGCACCACCTGTGTCCAATAAGTGCCTACCCAAGATGATGAGAACCTCTCGATCACACTCCATGTCTATGAAAAGAATTTTTATAGGAAGAAATAGTTTCCCTACCCCAACTAGAAAATCATTGAACCTACCCATATGATGAGTGAATGATCTATCAGCCAACTGTAATATGACTGTGGTGGGTTTAAGGTCACCCAACCTCAACTTCTGAAAAAGTGACTACGGGAGAAGATTAATACTAGATCCTAGATCACACAAAAAATTAAGCTGATCAAAATTTACTAGTGTGCAAGGTATAACAAAACTACCTGGGTCTTTCAATTTAGGAGGGATTTTCTTTTGAAGCACATCACTACACTCTTCAGTGAGACTCTAAGTAGTAAATTAGGTTCTTTTTGTTTGAGACATTTTTAAGGGATTTTAGATAATATGTAATTTTAATTAATGATTAAATGAATGGAATGTTTACATAATATTTTGAAAGGAGACCAAGGAACTGAAGAAGTTCAGCCCTTGTGTTACATTGTGGTTTAAACTTCTCAGGGAAAGGGATGGGTGTCGAAGTTTTTTTAAGGATAGTAGGTATATCCGTCACTATTTAATCAAACTTTTTTCATCTTTTATTCTTATTTAGATGAGTTTTCAGCTTGTTCTTCAGGTGAAAAATTCCAATTTTTATCATTTTCAAGACTTTTCTATGAATTTCCAGCATGTGAGAAATGCTGATTTTCGTTACCATATTGAATAAAATATTCATTTTGGGGATTTTTATGGTCCTTTTCAACAACAGTTTGAGTATTCAGCCAACTTATTGTTACTAACTCCAAGGAATTATCTCTAGGGTTTATCTCAGTGGTACTTGGTATTCTACCTTTTTTCCTAGATGAAAAATCTCTAACAAGTTGGCTATGTTTTGTTTCCATGTTTTTCATTCTAACATCAGTTTTCATTTTATCTAACTCATATTGATTTTGATGTTTGGATAACTGAGTCATGTATATTTCTTCTTGAGAGTTAATTTTATTCATGATTAGATCAAGCTTAAATGATATTTTATTATTATTGTTTCCTTTTACATTTGAGGACTCACCACTATGTTGATTTTGAAAGTTTAGTCTTGGTTGATTTGAGTAATTAGGGGTAGTGGATTGTTTAATTAGACCTTGATATTTATAGGATATATTTGGATGGTTACTGTAGCCTTGGATGTAATTATTTGAAAATGGATCTTTTTTAGGAGTAATTCTAGGACAATAGTTGAAAATGTTTGAATTATCTTGTTGTTGGGCTGGAATATCAATGTTAGGATAAAATTTTTCATTATTCCCAAACATACCAGACTGGACACACTGTTCTCTTAAATATTATTTGGTGTTTTGACATCCTAACTGGTCAAAAATTTTCTTACAGTTCCAATTCAATAATGATTAATGTTGGTTGGTGATTTTAGCAAGTTGAATTTGAGTTTCATTCATCAAACCCGGGTTAACATTAATTTTACTATTGACTCATTTTCTTCTTTATTTTTTTTTTGAATTCAGGTCAATATGGTTAAAGATTTATATCAATTATTCATCTATCTTATCATTTTAATTACCCCCAACTGCTTGATCAACTAGATTCTATCCAGAGGATGACAACACTTCATAGAAGGTGTCCATGAGTAGATGATATGGGAGTTGATGATGGGGACACTGCCTAAGAAGGTCCCTAAATCTATCCCAACCTTCATGGAAATATTCTCTATCATCTAGATAAAAACTAATGATTTTAGTTAAAATTTCACCTTTCAGTATTTGGGGATAAAATTTCTTTTTGAATGAATCGTAAAGCTAATCCCAATTTTCAAATATGTTCTCATCTAGACTCAGAAACCAATTCATAGTATTCCCTTTAAGGAAAAAAGGAAACAATCTCATTCTTAGCTAATTTTATCTGAATCCTAGAAGAGGTAATTGATGTAAAGTGTTACAGATTTCTCTAATTAAGGCTAGAGAGTCCTCATTAGACAGTCCATTAAATATAGATAGCAGTGAAATTTGTGACATTTTAAGTTCATAATTTCTGTCCATATGACGAAGTATAATAAACGATGGATTACTTGAAACATGAGGAAATTGGAACTCCCTCATCCTTGGCCATTCATTTTCTTCTAAAAGTTCTTTTTGATTATTTGGAAAGTTTTTATTGGGAACTATATTATCTAAATTATCCAATTCAATTTTTCTTTTCTTTCTTATAAGAGTAGTTAAATGTTTTTCTATTTCTAAGTTCAGTGTCGCTAGACTGACAACAGAATGTCTTGTGCTCATACAAAGTATATCAACAATTCAAGTAGAACAATAGAAGAACTAAACAAGAGCTCAAAAATATAGTAAATAGTAGAAATTAAATATAAAATTAATTAGTTTTTTTACAATATTCAGTTTTTTAATTTTTAATATATTTTAATTTGATTTTTTTTAGTTTTTTAGAAATAATGGCTCGTTCCCTCCCAGGAACAAATGCCAAAAAATTGACCTGGACTGTCACTGAATCCGTTCAAAGTCTAAAATTTATAATCTTACCAACTAATTTATATGTGGTAAGCAGGGTCGAACCCATAGAGAAGGTAATTTTTTACCACTATTCTTCTAAAAAACTTTAAAAAACTCCACTTTTATCAACAGTGGAGTGGGATCATTTTTTATACTTTCTATATTTTATTTTATTTTGTTTATTATAAGTCACAAATGACACACCACAAAATTTTTATTTTTTAGTTCTAAACTATAATGAAACAAGAAACAGACTAAAAACAGTATATAACAGAGATATAAGGTGATGATAAATGTCAACGAAGAAAACAAGCTTGGGGAAAAATTTAATTCTGTTGGATTTCTAAGTATTCCAATTCACTTTAATGTTGCTGAAATGAAACACTAAAATAAAGTATTACTCACTTCCCTCGCCCAAATTTAAGTCATTCATTCAATCAATTTTGGAGTTCGCCACTCTGAGATAAATCGACTACAAATATTATGACTTGAAAAAGGATTCGGAACTAACTTGCTGTTAGTTCTGAAGTTCCAAAAATTTATTTACTTTTGATAGATTTATCCACAATCAATCTCTCCTAATGATTGTGGATTTAGAAATAAATTACTAGTGTTATGATGTAGTAGAATGTGTTCAGAACTGATCTCACCAATCAATTCAAGATACATTGAATTGATAAAATGAAAAGGAAGAAAATATACCAGTAGATTGTTTTTTTTTAATTTCATGAACTCAAATGTTTATCTCACTATCATGTTCATTATCAATACAAAAAATGAAAAAAAGATAGAACATAGTACAAAATATTCAGAAATGAGGGAAGAAGAACTCCCCAATGACGTGCTCTTCCCATCAGATCTCTTCGATCTGATAAGAGAGAAGCTCTCAAATCTCAAATTGTGCTTTTTCTCTGTCATTCACCTCCCATGTCCTACAATTGCTGCTCACTCTATTTTATGTAACCACTATCGTCTACCACTCACCACCAACACTCTTTACCGGCTTGAATTCATATTTTATTGTTACACTGCTTACACGTGTTTTTTCATGAACCACACTTCGCATTAGATTTTCTCTCGCAACTAACTACTGTTGAGTAAGATGGAAGCACTTGGAAGTGTTTTGGACTTTGGTATGAACCTACACAAGAAATAGAAAAATAGAATAGTTAAAAACACAAAGAAAGTTTAATTAAATATTAATGTAGTCATTAGTTAATTAAGAAATCATAAAACTAATTATAAAGTTACTAAATTAGAATTAAATTATCAAATTATTAAATTAAAATTATTAATAATATGTTATTATTGAATTAAATGATTTTGATTATAAATCATATTATTATTATTTTATTATAAAATTTTTGTATTAAATATTATTGTATCAATTAGTTCAACAGATTTGTTTAATAAATTTTATAGATTATGAATATTAATATTATAATTTATTTGATTATTGTTAATTTTAATGTTATTAATTAATCGAGTAAATGATTAATTAATATTACTAAATTTTATTTTAGTTGCATAAAAAATTTATTTTGATTGGTATAATTGTATTTAAGTAAATATTTAAATTTATAACTTATTATTAACTATTTTATTTTTTATAAATTATAATTAGTTAATCAGTAAATGATATATTTTATTAATATTTTGAATTAATAATTATTAATATTTAATTTTTTTGTTATATTAATATTCTATTTTATATATTTATTTAAATTTTAGTTTTTGTTTAAGTTATATTATTTTTTTTAACTTTTATTCGTCCCCCTCACCCTTCTCCATGACGTAACGAGGGAGGGGTAGGGTTCCTCTTTCTCCACGCCATAGAATGGCTTCTCTCCATGATGATGGTGCGACATCTCTTAACAGTGGAGTTAAATGAGTTCATAGACATTTGACATCGGTTCTTCCTCAGCATCGCAATAAGGGTTGTGATGGCTCGACCTCCCCCTTGGATTCCCACAACGGCGACGAACTAGATTACAACGTCACATAGTAGCAGCACAATAGGGGGTTTCGAGAATATTCTTTGGAAATCTTCAGTGGTGACAATTGGGAGAGATCCCTTGAAGCAGGTCCGACAGCGGTGATGTGTTCTACTCGTGACGAAGACATCCTTTAGGTGAGTTCTGTTTGAGCATGTGGTGAAGCACAATCCGCATAGGAAGCAAAAATTTAAAATGGAAGATTTAATTTGTTAAAATATAATTAGATCTATGTGGATTTCATGTTCTAATGTGGTTGTGGGTTTTCATTATATTGATTGAAATTGGAATTGAGGATGAAAATGAAAATGGTTGTGAAGAAGTTGAGGACCCGCGTCGATCTGTTGTTGTCGGTGGAAATGAAGGGGTTCATTAGATGGATGGATGAATACCGGGACATCAGTGCTTAATGGGTGTAAGTGGATCATTGAGAGGAGATGATTACTAACAATGAGGCGCAGGGGAAGAAAAGGTGTGATAAGCGGATGTCTATCAGTGAGGAAGGTTAAGGATTGTTTATAAAAAAAAGAAGGGCAAAGGTCATTGATGCAATGAAAAGAGAGGTCAATGTTGGGATTAATTAAAAAGGTTACCATTAGTATAAAAAAATTTCACCATTGGTTTTTAAAAAAGAACTCACCGTTGCACAAAAAGAAAAGGTTCTCCGTTAGCGGTAATAATAATGGTCACCGGTACAATAAAGGTCACTGATACATAAAATAAAAGTTCACCGGAGAAGTTAAATGTTACTAGTAGAACCAAGGGTCACTGATAGTTAAAATAAAAGTTTACCGGTTGTTAAAATAATAAAGGGTCCCCAGTGAAAAAATTAAATAAAATGTCACCGATTGACTTAAAAATTTAATGTTACAGATGCAAATTAAATAGATGGTCACTAGTGGTTATAAAAAAGGTCATCGATAGAACAAAAAAACTGACTTAATGGTGACAAAAAGTAAAAATAAATAAAAAATAAATAAGTTTAACTTAAAAATAAAACTTACGTTAACAAAATAAAATGATTTAAAATAATTAACCGGTTAAAAAAATAAAATAAAAAATACAAAGATTGAAACTTATAAATTAAAAGAAGACAAAACATAAAAAATAAGATTATTATTAAACATTAAACATTAAAGTTACATTTTATGTTATTTATTGTTAATACTTAAATTAAAACATAATTAATCTTAAACTAAGTTGATAAAAGACTAATATTAAAATTATTAAAGTGTCTATAATGAATAAAAAAGAATGAAATCAGTGACTAAATAGGTCACCGATAGCTTATATATATCTCAACAATTGTCTAAAACAAGTGTTAATGAATAAATAATCTATTGCATACATAGGATTAAATAATTAATGTTTTAAAACTCTAAATTAATTAATTAAATAGTTTTTGAATACTTAATGTTTAAATGGTGCTGTTTTATTAAATTTAAACTAAATCTCTTGGTCGGTCTTTTTACCGAAGGTATGTTATCGGTGTCCCAAATTGATATTACCCACTCTTAAACTTAGTATAGTGCAAGTCCGGGGTCGATCCACAGGAAACTTGGTAAGTGTGTGAATTCAATGGAGTTTAGAATTAATTGGGTGAATTATGCTGAATTTAGAGTGGATTTTCTTGTTCGAGATTAAGGAACTTGTTTTGATTACATGGAAAGATTGATTAATGATTAAAAAGAAAACAAAAATGGTTTTTAACAATTTAAGAGAAAACAATAAGTGAATTTTTGATGCATTAAGCAGGAAAAAGAGTGTGTTGATGATATGGTGATTTTGGATATTTAATGCGGATTGCTTATATGGTTTTGTTGTTTATGATAACTCAACATTCTTGATCTTATTAATGACAAGGTTCCCTTGGTCCGGTTTATTTTGTCTTGGAATTAAAGAAACATGACTCCCTGGTCCGGTAGTCAGTGTTTCATAATTCTTATTTTTTATTTAGTGCTTTTTTGAATTGATGAATACTTTCAATGATCATGAAAGAATTCACCGTCATTATTCTTTTAGATCCCGGAGAATTATGTCCTTGGTTTGGTTCAGAATTCTCAGTAGTAGTTAACAATGGTTTAAGAAGAATAAAAAGAATTTAAAAAGAACATACACAACCACATAAATCATTACAACATGCAATCCTTCATCATCCACAGCCCCAACACCAGGGGTGTTTAGTTACACATATATGACGTAATGAAAATAACACCTTCAATACCTGATGAGATCATTGAATAAGCTAAGATGAGAGGTGTCAGAAGGTGGAATGGCAGAGTAGTGGTACAATGGTGGCTCGGGAGGAATGGCAGCAGAAGTTCCCCTTTCTTCAAGTGCTCTGGCTCTCCCTGGTCTGGAGACCAAGGCATCTATTTATAGTAAAATAAATTACACAATGTGTATAAAATTACATGCCATGTAGTCTTGTCAACTTTCCTTTGCCGCGGTATTTATTTGGTAGGTGGACAACCATGCCCTATTTGACTCACACGGTGTCGGCGGTCGGTTGGTGTAAAGTACATGGCGTGTAGCGTCGCAGCACATGGCATGTAATCCCTTGAAAGCACCCCCAACTGCATCTAGAAGTTGGTACATGGTGTGTATTATTAATCAACATGGCATGTAGTCTCAGGCTGGTGACTTGGTCGTGTACTCATCCTTTTGTTTCGTGTCCCCGTCTGAATGTACACGGCGTGTATAAAAGTACACACTGTGTAGTTTCAAAATTTTCACAAGCTTCTCTCGATTTGTGTGTTTTGTCCAGAAATCTCTTGATGATAAACAGAGTCACCAAAATCAAATAATATGTTCATGAAACAACAGATATTTGGTGAAAAAATGTTTTTATTTTCAATTATATATATGAAAATGTATACACAAATCGGGTGCATCAAATTCCCCCACACTTAGTCATTTGCTTGCCCTCAAGAAAAATATCAACATCAAATTAAAAGAGTCTGTATATTTTTAAAAGGATGGCATTCAATTAATCAAAATTATAAATGATACAGTTACCGATGAAAATTTTAAAAGGCACAAACAAATTTAATTCATAAGACATTTGAATCATGCCTCATATATAATACAATTTACTACTTACATCCTCTTTAACACATGTTTCAACCTTACAAATATAAACAATCCACTTAATGATTTACCTTACCAAAAATACACTCAACACTCAAGATGTTTTTAAACAAGGTTATTCTCAATAAAATACATATACACTCTATCCATAGGTTTTCAAGAATTCTAGTTCTCCACTTTAGAATTTTTGTTTTACAAAAATCACGAGGAATTTTCAAAAAGGATCAGATGTTTCTGTGGTTAAAGGTTGGTAGGTAAGGATGTGAAAAATAACTCTAAGGCTTGAAATAGGAGGCTAAATTATTAAATAATAATGCATGATATTCAAAGTTAAACTCAATGTAAAAACATCCTCAACAAGATTTATCAAAATATATCATCACCACCATCTTGTTTAGCTGAGTAAGAGTCACAAACCAACAAATGTGTATAAAAACCCTTTGTTTGTACCTTTTTTTTCAAAAAGGGAACCTTTCTGAATTTCCCAAATAGAGGTTTGGAACTCTTTTTCTCCCCAAATGATCAAGAGGAACTCCCCTATACTTCATTTCTTGAAAATTCATGAATTTATACCATGTGTTTCCAATCCCTTCTTTTGCGATCAAATAAATAATCATGAAAAATCATAAAAGAATTATGGTAGGAAAGGAAATAGTCTTGAAATATGGATTCCTATAATGTCTATCCATGGTCTCTATGGGCTTCATAAAGATAAGATGTAGGGTAGGCTCAAGATAAAGGGGTTAAAAATCTTATGCCTCAGTCATTTTAATGTAATTCAAAAATTCCACATTTTTTGAAAATAAAACTTGCAAATTCTGGTAGTTATGTATATTCTAATAATCTTTCAAGAAAGAGGGTATTAGAAAGAAATACGATGAATGGTTTAGAATAACTATAAGGAGTGAGAAAGATAAATAAAAGGAAATCAGGTCCTGAAATGCATATAAATGATTAGCCTAATCGATGTAATTAGCCAAGGATTAAGGTTTCAATTTAAACTATATAAAATATCATTTTAAAACACTTAAGAATCTGAATAAGCGTGAAACCCTAAAAAAGTTCATACTGATAACTTTAGAATTTATAAATATGATTAACCAAAACTTCTTCAAATTTGAAAATATATAATCTAATAATGATGTCTCCTAGATTAGTCCAAGGGAAAAGACTAAGCTGAAATAGAGAGAGGCTCCCCCACACTTAATACCACACATGGTCCACCAAGTTCCCAAGAAAGAAAAAGGGAATGTGGGTACACAATAGTGGACCAGACCGAGGGAAAGTAAGGAAATAAGGAAAGAAATAAAGAAAAGAAAAATAATGGAAAAAGAAAACTCTCCCTGTGTCGAAGCGTAAGAAAATTGTAGGTGATGTTAAAGCGCATCCCAAAATGTTCCTGATTATCTATGAGAGGGAAAGAAAAAGAACACAGTAAGCATGCATAACAAACACAAGCATGAGAGAGCACAAAATTATATATATAAAGAAAAAGACGTGTCCCAAAACCAATCATGGGGTCGCCTCAGAAGAGGCATCATCCAGTACAAGATCTGCCAGAAGAGATGGCTCAGGAGCCATGGAAGCTGGAGGCTTGGACGCGGCGGTGGGATAAGAAGCTGGAGAAGCAGGAGCGGTAGGTACCGGACTTGGTAAAGGAAGATCAGCATCCCCCCCTAGTCTGACATTAGTGGTGGCGGCAAGAGAAGTAGCAGTAGGGCCCACAGTAGATAGCAAAATGGAATCTGTGGCCAGCGCTGTGAATGGCGGTGGAGCAACAGTAGAAGGGCCAGGAACCGAGGCAGGTGGCGGGGGCATGGGAATACCATGATGCTGAAAAATAATCCCCAGTAGCTACTCGAGGTGGTCCTGGAGGTTGACGATATGAACTAAGATCCACTCCATCTGATCATGTCAGATGTCAAGGCGAACCAAGACCTGCTCCAATCCAGTGAGGCGGTGGGAAAGGGAACGATTGAATGAGGATGCTGTGGTAGGTGGGGATGGTTGTGGGATAGAAGAATGAAGTCCCGAAGAAGTGGTGTCAGTAGGAGTTGGGTGAGGTGGAAAAGCTGGAGGGGGTGGGGAAGGAGTAGTTGGTGCATCGGCTGGGGCAGGAGGGTCAGTAGGTAGGTGGGGGCGAGCCTGGGCAAGGCTGTATGCACACCCCTGCTTCCGGACCAATCCCATGCAAATGAGCATGAGAAAGGCCATCCATTGGGGAGAACCTAACAGGTCATGGGGTAAGGAAGGCTCGAAAACTCCAAGGTGGTGGGCGAGGTGAGTCGCGTAAAACCTTTCGTTCAGGTTTCCCTAATGACCGGTAATCATAGAATGGAAATAGGATCCATAGATGTAAGGGAGGTATGGGAAGTCCTGACGGACAACACAGGTAAGGAGCTTCATCTCCTGATCGTTGAAGACCCCAATATCCTCATGGCGGGGAAAAAGAATGGTGCTGAAACACCGGTGGGTAAAACGAAGGATGGGGTCAATGAGAAGGGTGCTCTTCTGTGAGGTAGGAGCGTAGCGGTGGTCTGGCCCAGCAAGCTCCCACCACATAGCCACGAGCTCAGAGTGCTCGGGTCTAGTCAGGGTAGAAATAGGGGGTGGGTTGATGGGATGGGGGTAGAAACCGCACCCTTGGCCAAACTCTATCATGGTGAGGGAAAACCGTCGGCCGCCCATCCAGAACCGTACCACATGCACCGCATCGCCATGTGTCTCCCGGTACTCAGCTCCGTCGAAATCGAAAGTGGCCGAAAACTCCTAAAACAAATCATGGAATATAGGAGTGCTGACCTAGAAAATGGCGACCATGGGAGTGTGGCCAAGGAGATCCTCTAACACACTCCAGATGTCGAGCTGCTGAGGAACGGTGCTGTCGAGGTAGCGACCTCTCATCAGAATCAGTCGGCGAGAAAAGCGCCGAACTCAGTCATGTGCCAGAGCGCTGACTGGGAACACCATGCAGGGATAGGGAGCACATGTAGGTCTCAGCCTAGGTGTAGGTGTAGCAGCAGGGCCTGGCTCTGGGGTCAGATCGGCTGCAGCAAGTGAAGGGTCGCTGGATGGGGCAGTCGAGGAAGGGTCAGTGGCGGAGGAAGATATCTCCAAGGGAGTGGCAGCTAGAAGAGATTGTAGTATGGTTCTCGGACCAGAATCTGTGTAGGGAGTGAGGGGTGTAATGGTGGCCAATGGTAGGAGCTCGTAGACCGGAGCGTCTGGGTCTGGCTGCGTCGGAGGTCAAAGTTGAATCCGCTGTAAAATAGGCCTCTCTCCCTTAGTGGCAGAGGCCGACCGCTTCCCCTGGGAAGGATCATGATCTGCCATAACCTAAAAAAAGAAAAAAAAAGAAAAGAAAATAAAAATAAAACAAAACAAAACAAAGAAAAAGTGAGAAAAGGAAAACTAAGAGTATACGGTGTGTACATCCAGAGTACACAGCCTGTATTACAAGCGGAGCAGTAGCCCGTGTTCTCTAGATAAACACGCCGAGGGTGAAAAAGAGTGACCATGTAAAGGTACACATCATGTACTGAACATACACGCTACGTTAAGACAAAGTACATATGGTCATGTAACAAAACCAACACGGCTATGATTCTATTAGTTATAAGAATAAAGGACACGCCGTGTAAGAGACAGACACGTCGTGTCCAGGACTCGAGGAACATGGCCGTGTTGGGGAGCGAGACATGGGTCGGCCAAAAGAAGTAATCTACACGACGTGTACCGAACAGACCTGCCGTGTATGTAAGCATGGGGTGAGAGGCTTTGTCAAGTTCCACACACAGAGGGGCCAGATGAAACGATATACACGCCGTGTACTGAAAACACACACCGTGTACATGAAAATGGAGTGTGAGGCTGTGTGCAAAAGGGGTACTCGGGCACGATTGAGAAAGTACACGGTGTGTAACAAACATACACACCGTGTATATTCAAATTGGGAAGTATTCTATGTGTGGCCATGTATGAAAGTACATGGTGTCTGTTCATAAAGTCGTGGTCATGTATCTCAGAAGATGAACGTTTGGAAGATCCAAAAACACCCTAAATGCTTCGGAAAACTTGAAATAGCGAGTGTATAATGGCGTACCTTGACCGAGGAATGAAATGCAAGAAGAATCAGAACTTGAAATGAACCAAATCGATGAATCTGAGAATGGTGGTTTGGGTGGCGTTTGGGAGAAGAAAATGAGAGGAAGAAGAGGAGAGGGGGAAACTGCGCGACATGGCATGAAGCCGGGTGGCCCGCGGCTTATATAGCTGAGGTACGTGGCGTGTACCTTTGGACTACACGCCGTTTATCTCATTTTTTTAATATATATATATATATATATATAATTATTATAGTAAACATTATAATAATTATTATTAATAAATAAAAAAATAGATATATATATAGATATATATTTTGTTACAAATAAAACTATACACGACATGTATTGGGAAATACAGACAGTGTGTTTTAAAATTGGAAAAAGAGAAGTACAACCTTTGGTCCGGTGCTTGGGGCGACGTTCGAACCGGCGATCGGCCCTTCCGAACGGAAGCCCTCATCCACTGCAGTGAAGGTTGCACTACTGTCCATATTTAATATTTATATGAAATTTAATCTATATAGCCTATACGCACAGAAAGAAGAAAAAGAACGGTGTGTGGTTTTTATTTATAAAAGAAGGGGATGAAGCAGGGAGATTAGCCGAGTTCAAACCTGGGTATATTGGATCCAGGGATGAGACTTTTCCAATCTACCAACTTCATCCGCATGAATTAATTTATATAGAAAAGTGTTTTAATATATTTTTTGTTTTTAAAAAGAAAATAGGGAACACATGACATATAGTGGAACACATGCCATTTGGTTTTATTTAAAGGGTAAATGATGGAAATGAGATGTTTGTCAGGATTCAAACCTAGGTCTTTTGGATCTAGTTTTACGATCCTAACCAACCGGTCCATCCCCATCATGGGATTTATTATAATCATATATATATATATATATTACTACACACGCCGTGTATGAAAATGAGGAACCCCATGCCAGAGGTAGGTCGGGAGGATTCGAAATGGGGACAGCTCAGATAATCTATAGTGACTTTGCCATCGGCACCGGCATCATCCCTGGTTATTTATTAGTTATTCTATAGATTTATACTATTAAGATTATAAATTAAAAAGATAAGTACATGCCATGTTTATAATTGGGAGATGGCGTGTAACCTCTGGGTTTCCTCCCAGGAAGCATCTTTGTTTTAGGTTGTTAGCTCGACCTTCTTACCTTGAATTACCTGAGAGGTGTGGTAGAGATCTATCCCACTGTATCATCTATGGGATGGTAAATTTTTAGGCATTGTCTGTTCACCTTGTACAGTTGACCATACTCCTTAGAAATTTCCACCGCTCCGTGAGGGAATACTCGTATGATATGGAACGGTCCCGACCACCTTGATTTGAGCTTTCCTGGGAATAGACGAAGACGAGAGTTGAAGAGGAGTACCTGATCACTGGGTTGAAATGTTTTTCAAGAAATCATCCGGTCGTGAATGGATTTTGTCCTCTCTTAGTACAATTTTGCGTTCTCATACGCCTCTCTTCTAATTTCATCGAGTTCCAATAGCTAGAACTTTTGTCTCTATGCAGCTGCCTTTATATCTAAATTTAGGGCTTTGACGGCCCAATATGCTTTGTGTTCCCGCTCCACGGGTATATGGCATGGTTTTCCATAAATGAGACGAAATGGTTACATCCCCAGTGGTGTCTTGAAGGTGGTGCGATAAGACCATAAAGCATCGTCTATCTTTTTGGACCAGTCTTTCCATGAGGTATTCACTATTTTCTCTAAAATTTGTTTGAGCTCACGGTTAGAGAAATCCACCTGTCCACTTGATTGGGGATGGTATGGTGTACCCATGTGATGTTTCACCCCATATTTCTACATTAGTCCTTTCATTAACGCATTGTCAAAGTGAGTCCCTCTATCACTGATTAGCACAAGAGGAAAGCCGAACCTGCTGAAAATGTGTTTCTTTAGAATGTTCATGACTACCTTGGCTATGTCGTGGGCCGTCGCAGTGGCTTACACCCATTTGTGGATGTAATCAACACAGACGAGGATGTAAGTATGCTCGAAAGAGGGGGGAAATGGTCCCATGAAGTCGATGCCCCAGACGTCGAAAATCTCGACCTCTATGATGGGGTACTGGGGAATCTCGGCTCAAAGTCCCATATTACCTATACGTTGGCATGGATCACAATGGGAAACGAAGGCTCGGGCATCTTTATGCATGGTGGGCATGAGCTTGTTCTTGTCTGTATAGATTATTAGCAACCATGTTCTCACCCCCTTCTTATCAAGGATCTCTAAATCAAATTCTTGTAAGAGGATGACCCATTGGATCAATCAGGGCTTTGCATCCTTCTTATTTAACAGGTACTTAAGTGCTGCATAGTCAGTATAAACAATAACTTTAGACATCACAAGGTAAGAATAGAACCTATCGAAGGTGAATACTACTGCCAGCATCTTCTTCTATATAGTGGTGTAGTTCAGTTGGGCCTCATTGAGTGTCCTACTAGCATAGTATATGGGTAGGAAGATTCGGTCCAGTCGCTGACCCAGTACAGCTCCCACTGTATAGTCGCTGGCATCAAACATGACTTCAAACAATGTCTCCCAGTTGGGAGCAACCATGACTGGAGCTTCCACCAAGAATTGATTTAGATTATCAAAAGCTAAGGTGCATGCCTTAGTGAATTCAAAAATGGCATCCTTAGTCGGGAGATTGGTTAGGGGATGGGCTATCTTCGAGATATCACAGACAAACCACATGTAAAAACCCACATGGACCAGGAAGCTGCATATGGATGGAACAAAAGTTGGAATGGGAAGTCGTGAAATGACTTCTATTTTTGCTGGATCCACCTCTATCCCCTTTTTTGAAATTCCGTGGCCAAGGACTTTGCCACTTTGCACCATAAAATGACACTTTTCCCAGTTCAAAACTAGGTTAGTGTTTTCACATCGCTCCAGTACTAGCTCCAGGTGCCACAAATAGGTGGTAAATGACTTCCCATAAATAGAAAAATCATCCATGAAGACTTCCAGGTTTTGTTCCGCCATGTAGTGAAAAATAGCCAGCAGGCATCGCTGGAATGTGGCTGGAGCATTGCACATACCAAAAGACATCTTGCGGTAGGCAAATGTTCTGTATGGGAAAGTTAAGGTGCTCTTCTTATGATCTTCTGGGGAAATGGATATCTGATTATATCCCGAGTATCCATCGAGGAAGTAGTAATATTCATGACCTTCTAGACTTTCTAGCATCTAATCCATGAAGGGCAGGGGAAAATGATATTTCCTTTTGGCGTCGTTCAGCTTCCTGTAATCTACAAAGACTCTCCAGCCCGTGACTGTGTGAGTGGGGATGAGCATGTTCTTGTTGTTTTATACCACAGTGATGCCTGCCTTATTAGGGACCACTTGCAAGGGACTCACCCACGAGCTATCTGATATAGGGTAAATGATGCATGCATCTAAAATCTTGATTACCTTATTCTTTATGACTTCCTTCATGGGAGGGTTTAGACGCCACTCTGGTTGCCTAGATGGATTTGCTCCTTCTTCGAGTAGCACCTTTTGGGTGAAAATGGTAGGGATGATACCCTTCAAATCTGCAACAGTCCATCCAACTGCCTGCTTTCTCTGCTTAAAAACATGAATAAGTGCATCCTCCTGTTCCTGTGATAGTGTTGCACTATGTATAATGGGAAAAGTATGATGACCTCCCAAATACCCATACTTTAAGGAAGGTGGGATAGTCTTTAACTCTAGTTCAGTTGCCTTGAGAACTGAAGGTACTAGTGGTTTTACTTCTGCCCTCTCTAGGATGTCATGAATGATAGCTCGTTGCCTGTAGTGGCCGCCCTGGCCTTCGATGAATTTCAGGTCCTATGGCGCCTCATCAGTGGGTATGTCTGGAAAACTCATATCATCTGAAATGGAATAACATACCAGATCATCTTCTTGTCTGCTCATTTGTTCATCCATGGTAGTCAATGCGTAGCAGCTGTCATGTTCGGGTAACGATGCTTGTTTGATGGCCTTTAGAACATTGTAGGAGACACTTTCGTCCCCTACCAAGAAAATCAATTCCCCCTGGTACACGTAAATCAAGACTTTCCATGTGGCCAAGAAAGGTCTCCCCAATATAATAGGTGCCTACGGATCCTCCTCCATGTCTAGGATTATAAAATCTACTGGGACGATCAATCGTCCCACCTTCACGAGCACATACCCCAGTATCCCTTTGGGATATTTAATGGATCTGTAAGAAAGTTAAAGGGAAACTTGGATAGGCTTCAGATCATGGAGTCTGAGATTTTGGAAAACTCTGAATAGAATGAGGTTGACACTGGCTCCTAAGTTGCATAGAGATTTTCCAAATTCATAGGGTCCAATTGTACATGGGATAGTAAAGCTACCTAGATCCTAGAGTTTTGGAGGAATGTAATGTTGTACGACTGTAGAGCACTCCTTTGCCAGTGATACAGTGCCCAAATCCTCCACATTCCTTTTTAGGGGATTTCCTTCATGAATTTTGCATATGTGGGCATTTGAGTCAGAGCCTCTGCAAATGGGATGTTGATGTGTAGATTTCTGAATACCACTATGAATTTTCCAAACTGGTGATCCATCGTCCATTGCTTCATTCTCTCTGGAAAAGGTAATGCAGGCTCGAATGGTTTTATGAACTCCTTTCCTTTGCTTGGTTGAGCCTCCAATGATGGATTTTCAGATGAAGAGGGGTCTGAAACCATAAATTTGTTGTGAACAGGGAATATAGGTGTAGTTGATTCTGTTGGTTCCTTATGGTGAATATTATTTCCATTTCGCAGTGTTATGTCATGGGCCTCCTCCCTCGGGTTCTTCTCGATGTTTCCTGGCAGTGTAACAGGATGCCTCCATAAGATCTGGTTTGATAATTGGCTGATTTGGTTCTTAAGGCCTCGAATAGAAGCCTCCTGGTTCTGATGTTGGGTCTCAGCAGTAGAGATAAATTTGTTCATAAGATCCTCTAACCTGGAAGAATTCTCTTGCTGAGGTTTTTGTGCAGCTGGTGGAGGTAGTTGCTGCCTTAGCTGCTACGGGTGAGGGTTTTGATAACCTTGCTGCTGGTAGAAACCCTTCTGATTCTGTTTTTTTCCTTGGTTATGAGTTCTGATATTGTGGCTGACTGTAGCTGGGTGGTTGCTGAGGCGAAGGATTCTGCTGCTGTTGGCCCTAGCATGTGTTTTGATTATCTCGTCATGTCTGGTTCTGGCATTATGGATACTGGTTTGACCCTCTGTTTGGAGCAATATAGCTCACCTCTCTTGTCAACGGGTCGGATGAAGGTCCTGGGCATTCTCCCAAGATGTGGTTGTTACCACAGTCACTGCATGCTGGATGGTTCGCCGCATGGACTTGAGATGCACCTTTGAGATTTAGTGCGTCGATATTTTTGGAAACAACATCCTACTGGGAATAAATCATGGTAGTAGCATCAATACTATGCATACCTCATTTTTGGGTTCTCCACTCGGAATGCAACTAGTAGCTGTTGGCAGACATATCTTCCAGTAGTTTGAAAAGTTCTTCAGGGGATTTTCGCATTACCGTACCACCAACAGCTGCATCCACTACTGACTTTGTATTTGTTGTTAGTCCTCCATAGAAGGTTTGTACTTGCATCCAGAGTGGAATTCTATGGTGTGGGCATTTACCTAACATCTCATTGAAACATTCCCAGGATTCATACAACGACTCCGAGTCATGCTTCTGAAAGTTGTGGATCTCATTCCGTAGGGTTACCGTCTTTGAAGGTGGAAAATATTTGGATAGAAATGGTTGGGCTAGCTCCTCCCAAGTGAGGATAGATCGTTGTGGAAACCCTTTGATCTAGTCATTCGCCTTATCCCATTGAGAGAAAGGGAACAAGCAAAGATAAATGACATATTCATACATGCCATGGTAACAGAATGTATCACATATCTCCAAAAAATTGGAGAGATGGGCGTTCGGGTCTTCACTGGGCAGGCATCCAAATTGAACAGTATTCTGGATCAGCTGCATGATAGCAGACTTGATCTCAATGTGCTGGGCCTGTACTGGAGGACGAACGATGCCTGTATCAACTCCGTGGATCGATGGAAGGCCGTACTCCATAAGAGTACGTCGTGGAGGTCGCTGCTGAGGAGGGCGAATCGATAGGTATTGTTGGTCCTGAGGGGCGTACTATGGCCCCTGACTTTGGTTGAAATACAAAATCTGCTCTGTTTGGAATTTTTGGAGCTGCGATGGGCCATATGGTGGAGCAAGAGGGGCTTTCTGGTTCCAGTTGTCATTCAGACCCAACTAATGTCCTGCTCCTTAGACAGCAGCTAGATTTCCTTCCTCCTTCTGTGCCATGTGATTGTTTTGATTTTTTTAAGCCATGAGTCTTCGTTGGCGCCTCGAAAATGTTCATTCGGTCTTTGGGTCAGTTGGGAAAAACCATGATGATTTAGTGCTCTTAGAACGTGTGAGGTGGCCTCTCATACACCTACGGACCAACACAAAACAAAACAAACTACCAAGCGAAAACAAGGAAAATAAAAGATAAATAGAAATGGTATTAGGAAAGAAATGTTTGGGAATTTTTAATTTTTAATTTCACATAATTAATTACTATCGAAACTAAATTTTAGCACTTAAACCGTATGTTCCCCGGAAACGGCGCCAAAATTTGGTCGGTCGTTTTACTGAATGTATGTTATAGGTGTACCAAATTGATATTACCCACTCTTAAACTTAGTATAGTGCAAGTGTAGGGTCGATCCATAGGGAACTTGGTATGTGCATGAATTCAATTTAGTTTAGAATTAATTGGGTGAATTATGCCGAATTTAGAGTGTATTTTCTTGTTTGGGATTAAAAAACTTGTTTTGATTACTTGGAAATAATGAATAATGATTAAGAAGAAAACAACAATGGTTTCTAACCATTTAAGAGAAATAAACAAGTTAATTTTTGATGAATTAAGAAGGAAAAAGATTGTGTTGGGGATATGGTGATTATGGATATTTAATGCGGATTGCTTATATGGTTGTGTTGTTTATGATAATTCAACATTCTGGATCTTATTAATGATAAGGTTCCCTTGGTTAGGTTTATTTTTTATTGGAATTAAAGAAACTTGACTCCTTGGTCCGGTAGATTGTGTTTCATAATTCTTATTTTTAGTTTAGTCGATTTTTGAATTGATGAATCCTTTTACTGATCATGAAAGAATTCAACGTCATTCTTCTTTTAGATCCCTGATAATTCTATCCTTGGTCTGGTTCAGAATTACCAGTACTAGTTAACAATGGTTTAAGAATAATAAGAATAATTTAAAAAGAACAAAGGCAACCACATAAATCATTACAACATGCAATCCTTCATCATCCACAACCCCAACACCAGGGGTGTTTAGTTACACATATATGACATAATGAAAATAACACCTTTGATACCTGATGAGATCATTGAGTAAGCTACGATGAGAGGTTTCAGAAGGTGGAATGCCGAAGTAGTGGTACAACGATGGCTCAGGAGGAATGGAAGCAGAAGTTCCTCTTTCTTCAAGTGCTCTGCCTCTCCCTGGTCCGGAGGCCAAGGCCTCTATTTATAAAGAAATAAAGTACACTGCGTGTATAAAAGTACCCACTATGTAGTCTTTTCAACTTTCTTCTGCCACAGTTTCTATTCGGTAGGTAGCCAGCCACGCCGTCTTTGACTCACACGGCGTCGGCGTCCGGTTGGTGGAAAGTACACGACATGTAGCGCCGCCACACATGGTGTGTAATCCCTTGCAAGCACCACCAACTGCATCTAGAAGCTGGTACACAGAGTGTATTAGTAATCCACACGGCGTTTAGTCTCTGGAAGGTGACTTGGGTGTGTACTCCCCTTTTTGTTCCATGTCCCCGTCTGAATGTACATGGCATGTATATAAGTACACACCGTGTAGTTGCAAAATTTTCACAAGATTCTCTCGATTTGTGTGTTTTTTCCAGAAATCTCTTGCTGATAAGAAGAATCACCAAAATCAAAGAATACGTTCATGAAACAATAGATATTTGGTGAAAACATGTTTTTATTTTCAATAATATATATGAAAATGAATACAAATACCGAGTGCATCTACTCTTAAATTAATTAGTTTGCAGGATGATTAAACATATTAATAAATGAAATAGATATATTTTAAAAAATATAAATTATATGACAAAATATTAAAATAATTTCTAAGTTAATTATATAGAAATACAATGACTAAATAATTGTTTAAAATAGATATTAATTTATTAAAAAGTCAAGCATATTTTAATTAACAAAATTAATAAAGAAATAATTAATTTAAAAACATAAATTAAGACTAAAATTATTAATTTAAAGTATAAAATTACAAAATTAATTTCTAAAAATTGTTTGATTACAAAATTTAAATATAAAAATACAAAATTAAATTTACTTAGTATAATGTGCTTAAATAAATAATTAAATAATTAATCATTATGTAAAAAAATGTGGCAAAACTAAGTAAAAATAGTGCCTCATTAATCATAATATCATCTTCCATGTGATACCATCCATAATACTACATAAAAGGAGTCTTGGTATTTCCCATGAGATTTCATAATCCAGTTTACAGCTCATTAAACATAATAGTTCTAATCATCACTTCCAAGGCATTCCAAATCAGAACCCATGTATCACCCATGACATAATAAAAGTGGTTTAAAGGCTATGTTATTTTCCATTAAATTCATTAGTTCATTTCAATAAAATAGACCATTTCATTTATAGAAGAAAATAAAAACCCACACCAATTAGTTTAGCTACATGAATAAGGATTCATGGTTAAGTAATATAAGTCATAAACAGTATAAGGGATGGTTCTAGTTAAGGTAAACAACCACTAATATTGTAATTTGGGGTACAAGATATAACAAATTATATGAGATGATAGTTAAGTTAATCAGCTTCACATTTAATAGGTGATACATGGAATGTCCTTTGTGAAACATAATGACACATGATATAAACATCAAGAGTTTATAGGAAAGGTACAAGGACACCTAGCTTATACTAGTATAATACTCCTTAATCGATATCATAATAAGATTTGATCATGAATTGGAGAAACTTAAAAATAATAAAATTCCAGGAAAATAAGAAATATAGTCTCATATGTTAATAATGTTGAATATAGTGAGAAAACCCCAAGAAAAAGAGTTAAATGAGTCTTCGGCATACCAAGAGTGATCCAACAGGATATTTAATGGTTGAATCTGAACATGGATAAAGGAGAAATCTCAATGCATAGAATAGAGGATGGGAGGGGCTCTATGATGAGATAATATGTGTGAAATAAGAGAAGAAAAGATGAGAAGGATGGTTAAAGGAAATTTGTAAAAATATTAAAATCTCCATATTAATGGGGGAAAGGTTTCGTAGAACAGTTAGAAAAAATGTGAAGTAACTATGTATTGGCCATGGTCCAAGAACCGGGGCCTTGCATGGTCTAGGAACATTTTTAGAAAGGTTATTTAAACAATGTATATAGATAATGTCCAAGAAGATAACCATAACAAGATTTAGGTTAATGGTTATAAAAACCATTGGAAAAATATGTGACTCTCCTCGGTATTTTATTGAAGTGTTTCCATTAGCATGAAACCCACCTCCAATAGGTAAACTGTCAATGCACCTCTATTATGGGTTTGATGGTTGGCCCTCACTATTTCTAATAACTATGCTCATACAAAGAAACTCTTCCTGTTTCTCCAAAAAATGATACCCTAGGCCCCATATTGAGGGTAAATTCTCATAAAACCTCTGTGACCTCATTATTCATTCCCATATAGATAAAACAAAAGATCTATACTAAAAATAATATTATATATACCTCCTAAAAAACTAGGATCTTACAACCTTTCCACCTTAAAACAACTTGTACATAATTTTCCCTTGTATGGGATTTTGAGCATAATATTTGAATAATTCCAGCCATGAGCATGTATAAGAGACTCTAACACTCAAGCCTTTTCTTATACATGGATTTACTTTCATATCAATAGAACTAAATAGGCATAACTTCTATGTAGATCCTTCATTCCATGATTAAGGACATGCACTGGATACTTTTTCAAAAGAAGAACCAGATACTAATACAACTTCCTCAGAATTGAAAATATGGGAAGTATCAGATAGAAAATGGTGAGTCAAAGAAACCTTGATGGCACCATTCATGTCCCGATACCTTGAGGTAACTCTATCCTATATGTTAATAGTCTGACTCTCTCCCAAATCTAAAAGTTTCCAAAAAACTTATGTTCTTTCTTCCCATATCACCGAATCCATTGATGACCCAATCTTGGTGAAAAATGAAAGAAGACCTGATATCCTACCTCATACTCTAGAGGTCCTCAATGATGATTAGAAAAAGGATTCGTACTATAATAATATTTATCCACAGAATTTATGATAAATTATAATTGATCTGATGTCTCCTAAGTGAGAAATGGTCTCTATAGTGTTTCCACTTCTTCCTCTAACTAGAAAATAGGTTATTATAATGGCCTACCATATATGGACTCACAATACATAATCTTTCTAGTCTTATGTATGATTCTATTATATGAAAAATCATGTAGCAGTATGTACTTATCCCAAGATCCTTGGAAATAAAGAAAACATACCCACTAAATTTTTACTAACACTTATATAGTATAATTGGACTAACCATTGTTCTAACATTGATATGTTTTACTCAAAAGTACAAATGATTCCATATCCTACTATAATCCCTACCATAAACATGATGTGAAATCAGAATACTTATTTTATATGATGTTATTTTGAAACCCATGGAGGAATATAATCATAGAGACATAAATTATACTAATATCATCCATTGAGAATGTATCCTGAATAGGTAATAATTTGGTGAAATTATTCAACTAGTCCACAATCACTCATATTTCCTCAAAACATCATTGTTATTTTGGTAAGACTATCAAAAATTCCATAGCGATGTCATCCCATTTCGACTACAAGATGGGTAAGGGCTATAAGATACTAGTATGTTGATGGTGTTAAACCTTCACTTGTGAACAAGAAGATCAATGAGTAAAAAAGAACACCATATATTTTAATATATCATTCCACCAATACTCATGAAATAATTTATAGTATTCTTTTTTTGTTCGAGACTAATTGTCTATTTAGACGCATGATATTCTTTAGTTAGTTCCTCTTGCATAGCTATAGGAACCTAGATTAATCCTTTAATGTGTATGACATCATCCTTGTCAACAACCCAACAAGATAGTGGGTCCTTAATTTAAATGATTTACTTGATTAATAATCCTTTATGATCGAAATTTTATCTCATAGTCACTCAATTTAGAAGATATAAGTTTACTAATAAATCCACAAGAAGATCATGCCTATGATGATCGTATAGCTCAAGATGCATCTCCAAAAACGGAGCAATAAACATTCATTTGTTACTTACTTCTAGAATAGTTTATGTTAGGGTCTTCTAGATCAAATCATCGTCCACCACATTTCCTTTCCCAAGTGTATAAAAAAGATCAATGTCGGATTAGTGAAGGTAATCAAACCATCATCGCTGTTTGAAGTTAAATTCATAGCAATTGAGAATGTATTTGAGTATTTTGGTCCTTTTACAACAAAAATCTATCTATGAGATAATAATACCTCTAAAAAAGAAAATAATGAACCACATATGCTTTCTCAAGGTCATGCATTAAGTAATTTTTCCCCTGAGGCCAAAAATGGTGTGACCCATAAACAACAACTTGATTCCCTTACGTTAAAATAGATCTCATCTTGATGTATGACACATGATAAAATATTTATAAGCTTATGAAGAATATGGATATGTAATTAGGTTAACCTACCATTAAACTCTTTCAATTATTTCTAAAAATATTTTTACCATATAAGTTTTCTATAATCATTTTTAAAGCCTGTAAGAGGTTTTATGAGGTGTGAATAATCCTGAATGAAAAAACCAATAATATCCATCTACCCATATAATATCTTAATATTAATGTATTTCTTATGTTTCTCTAATGAAACCACATCTATATATTTATCTTGATCCATATATACTCATAATTTAGATATAATGTTCCCCAGGAAGTGAATTTTATCAACATAGAAGTGAAATTTTGTGATCTTAGATTATATTATATTCTCTGTCAGAGTATTCAATACAATGTCATGGTTTTATTCCTGATCGAGTCAACTTTGGGAATACTCTAATATATCATCCATAAAAACCACTATGAATGAATATAGGTATGGTCGGAAAATGAGATTCATGAAGGTCATAAATATTAAATGTGTGTTCATGTAACTAAATGAAATTTATAAATAATTATAATGTCTATACCTAGTTTTTAAAGAAGTATGTAGTACATCAAAAGGGCTAACTCATACAAGATTATATACCAACCTAAAATAAATCTTCAGTAATAATTGATCTCATTAGAGATGATCATAGAGATCTTTTATGGGAGGATGTGGATAACATTTATTTACTATAAGTTGATTTAAAAATATGTAATATAGATACATAATGAGGTTCAAATCTTTCTTATTGTAAAATAAGGACAAGTAAAGCCCAAGGAGAGGTACTGTGTTATATAAACCCTTTGGCTTATAGGTCCCCTAACTGTATCATGAGTTCATGAATCCCTATAAGATTTGTCATATAAGGTGGAATAAAATAGTGATTCAAATGCTGGTCAAACTGATGCTGATTATTGAGTGGTATCACAGGTCAAGAATGTGGGTACTAACTCTGTTATTTCTGGTAGTTCTGCCTCGAAAATATTTATGGCAGTGGCTTCAAACTCGCTAAATGATACTAAGGATTCCCCAAAAATTATCCCCACAGTCGAGGATCCTGATGGTGCAGTAGATATGCATATAATGTCTATTTCTCCTGAAATTCTAGGAGCATCAAATGATGACTCTGTGAACACACCAGTGACCATTAAACCCAGAAAAAATGTGCCAGTTTCTAATAATTCTGATGTCGCTAATTAAAATGATGTTTCATTTATGAGTAAGAAAGATTTGAAGTCCACCCCATATCCTTCCTCTACTCTTAGAATATCTAAGAGTAATAAAGGATTAGGAGGAAATAAAAAAAAAGAGGAGGGCTGGCTCCAAATCCAGGTTTTAAATAGATATTATTTTTTAGAACTGCCAGGGTGTAGGGAACCATGATACTATTTATATGCTTAAAAGACTTGTATTAATGTACAAAAATAATATTTTTGTAACATACCAAGTAATTAAAGAATTATGTATTTTCATATCTATGTCTATTTATGAATTAGATGGTTTTTTAGAGGCTTAAAATGAGAATAAATCCAATCTTAAGCATTGAATTCTCTAATATTTTTAAAAGATTGTTTTATCGAATTTTGATGGAGAACCATTTTTAAATATGTCTTTTTGACAATTTTATTAGCTCTATTTTTCAAAATAAACTTATTCTTTAGGATTGGGACATTGAAATTTACTTTGGATAAATTTTTGGTATTTTTCTGACAATGTTCATTTTTTTAACGAATAGTGAAAAATACTGCATTTTACTAAAAAACTTCTTTTTCATCTAATTTAATTATATGTTTATACTGTCCTTTAAATTGTTTTTAAAGTTTAATTAGAATATATTTTAACCATTTAATCCAATTTTGGTCGTTGTAATAAATTTCACTTTGGAATTGGGCATGAACAAGTTTCAAACTTATGTTAAATATTGTTTCTAAAAAACCCGCTATTTGTTTTGACAATGTGAATTATTTTTAAATTAATTACAGCAATTTTTGTGTTTAGAATTTGGTAAAATGGATTCCATGTTTGGAATTAGAAGGTCCAAATTATGTAATTAAGAATCTTTTGTATTTGGACATTATGAATAGTAACAACATTAATTATCTTTAATTATCGTGATTAATTAGTAATCAGGTAGTTAAGGGTAATAAAATAATATCATAATAATATAAAACAACCCAACATGTGTCCTAATGATACTGTTCGTGTCATGTCAGACCATGTGATGCCTTATACCAGACAGTGGGACCCCATGGAATCACTTTTGGGTGACAGTGACACTTTATCGTTTTATGTTTTTAAAAGGAAAGTATAACAAAAATATGTATCACCCAAGTAAAACAATTTTAATTTTGTATAAATAAATTATCTATTATAATATAAATATTAATTGGAAATATAATAATATTTCATATATCATAGTATGTTTTTTATAATTTTTAGATATTAATTAAATTAATTTATTTATGACACCATGATGATGCAGCGATTACCTCATTAATGAACGATTTAAATAAAATTAAAAGATAATGTAAAATCTAAGTCCTAAACTTGTAAAAAACCTATTGGATGCATTTATTTCGAACCCTTATTACCTTATCCTCTAAATATATCATTGTGGGACCTTTAAAATCCGAAAATCATTTTAAAATAAACTAACATTTCATGACATTCCAAGAGTGACCCTCCTCCCTCTTATAAAAGGCCCCCACCTCTAACACCTTACCCACACCTCTCAAGCCATTGTCTTGGCCAAAATCTGCTCATTTTATCTCTTAAAATCCCTCTTTTCGTCATATAAGCCTTACCTTAGGCATAAATCTCTTCAAGAAACCCTTTTGGTTCAAACCAAGGGGAGTAACCCGATTTAAAGGCAATGTCTTCTCTTATGTTCTTTTGTTTTGTTTCACTTCTACGACCCCCTAAACTTTTTTTATTCCTTTATTTTGTAACAAAAATAGTATCTTCAATATAATAGGATTTTTTCAGGATAATTATTTGATTTACACTTACACACACTTCCGTCTAATGGTTAAAGAACATACTATTTTTGTGAGTGGAAAATTACTGCCTCACGAAACGATGATTGTTCAATCTTCTTTTAACACCTTTCATGGTTTCCATTAAGATGAAACTATATTTATATATGATATACATTATGTTTATATTTTCCTTACTCTTCTGTATTTTTCATTTATGGCATACCTTTATGGTTTCCATTATGGGTAAACGTGATATTTTCATTTTAGGAAGTGTGGACTACCGCCCCTCAAAGTGATTTGAATCGTTAATGCCATATGTGGGATGTATAAAGGATGGAGTTAATGATATTATATATAAAATTATACTGGAATTATAATATACCTTTATATAATTATGATTTAATTCCATTAAATATGAAATAGAAATGAAAGTTGAGTTCATGCGTACGTATGGCTTACCGTCTCCACGAACGGTGCATTTCATTTCTTACCTCTAAATGTTATGTAATATTATAAATGCATGTGTATACTAGATATATATGATATATATGATACCTACATCATGAATATAATTCTGGAAATAATGGATATTTTACCACATGAACAACTTGTAATTATAAGAAGGTTATTTTTGACTCAAGTCCCAATGATCGACAAAACGACCGTTATTAACTTAAATGATTACATAATGTTCATAAAATGGTAATAAGTGATATAAAAGGAATATTGAACTTGAAAAAGGTTCTTAATCAAGTAAAAATTAACTCTAGTTTATTATTCAGGAGATTAACGAATAATCGAGTCAAGTCGGACATGAGGTATGGGACTTCGTCTCAATCTCCTTTCATTGAGGCATATTTGGTTATATACACAAATTTATTTTATACGGTGTATAAAACCATTTTAATTTTAATTTTATTCAAAAGGAATCTTTTTATATGAATAATTTTACTAAATGACAAAAAGTAATGTTTTTTTTCTTACTCATGCGGCGACAACGACTTCTCCGCCAATGTGACCATTATTTGAGTTTCGGCTTCCTCTACAAGACATAACTTTTTTTAATGAAAAATAAATACCATGTTATAATTTTATTTTATTTTGGTATTGAAAAATGGTTTTGATAATGTTTTGATTATATCAATGTATGGTATTGATATCTTGTGATTGAAATGTGGAAATGTTATGTTTCCTTTATGCATGTTTTATGTGATACGATTATGTTATGGTTCTTGGAAATTGTTCATGAAGACGAGTGGATCCGTGATAAACTAAGTGTGGGTGAGCCCATGATAGCTCTCCAATGAATTGGGTAACGCGAAGGAGTTAAAAGCTATGGTTTCTCTGAATAGATTTAGGGAATATACTGTTATGGGTATTCCAAACGTAACCATGAGGGTTACTCCCTACGTAAGAATGTTATGAATGACTCAAGTTACCTTTATGTCTTATGGTTTCTATGAGTTATTCATAAAACTTATGATTTCATGAGGTATGTTAAAGTGCTTATGTTTATGAGTAAAGTACGTTTTCAATGATTCTTTTTTTACATGGACTAAGGTTTTCTTTTCGTTTTTTAATATCCCTTACTAAGCTTTTTATGCTCATCCCAAGTTTTTGAAATGTTTTTCACAGGTAAAGGGAAAAGTGCATGATGTGATGATAATGTCGAGGAAGTGTCAAGAATGAATATATTTTTTATTTTAAATATGTTTCCTTTGATGGGAAAAGTGAATATTTTATTTTATGTAACCACCTTGTTTAAATGTGGAATATAATGCATGATTTATGATCTAATTATCTAAAACTCTAAACCTGAAAAGATCTTCAATGTGTATTCTTGAAATAACTAAAGATTATGTAATGTTTAAGTCTTGGGCCTTATATTTGGTATTAGAGGTCAGTTTAGTTAACTTTAAGAGTTAGAATTCTATTAAATGATTGTCCAAAAATATTTATTTATTGTCAAATTGAAATGATATAGAATTTAAAGATTACCATGTTTCTTCATCTAAGACATATTTGTTCAGAATGGTTTTCTACAGAGGAAACAAGGAAGCAATGCTAGGAAGGCATACAGGAGGAAATGACCTTCCAAATCAGCATCATGAGATGGTCGGAATTGGAGCTGAACAATTTGGTGTAGTAATGGAATAGTTGACTCAAGCGATAAATGGTGGTGGTATCCATGCACGGGATCATCCAGATCAACTGCATAGGAACATGTCGGTGGTGGAACATTTCATGAGGCAACACCCCCCATCATACAGAGGATCATCTGACCCTGTTCTAGCTAAAGGGTGGATTAATGAACTGGAGAATATTTTCGATGTCATGGGGTGTTCAGACAACCAAAAGGTTATTCTTTTTTTACCATTTAGAGGGTGAAGCAGATCTGTGGTGGTCAATGGTTAAAAATATTAGGGAAGCTAATTAGATTTATGCTCTTGACTGGGATGAGTTGAAATGTATGTTTCCTGAGAAATATTTTCCTAAGACTGTTCTACTTAGGATGGAAAAACAATTCTTGGAATTGAGGCAAGAGTATGACTCAGTGGCTGCTTATGAAAAAAAGGTTCACTCTATTGGCAAGGTATGCTCTAAATTTTATTTGAGGCCTTGATAGTAAAATCAATCATTTTTACTCAGGATTAAATCCAAAATATCGAAGGGCTTTAGCTTCTCACGAGTTCAAGATTTATGAAAATCTTGTTCGATGTGTTGAGAAGCTGGAAATGAAGTTTTCCAATGAACAAGTGTTCTATAACAACCAACAGAAGAAGAAACCGAGGTGGCTGGATAAAGGGAAGAATCCTTCAAAAAGGTCTAATGGTAAGAAAACTAAGTTTTCAGTTTGTGATAAATGTGGTAAAAATCATGCTGGGGAATGTATTTTGAATTCTAGAAAGTGCTACCGATGTGGTAAGATGGGACACAAGACTCGTGATTACACTGAAAAAGATCATGGTGATGGTAAGACCAAATTTGATTTACAGTTAGTGAAATGTTTCAAGTGCAATGAGATGGGTCATTATACAAATGAGTGTTCGACAAAGAGCTCAAATGATGGGAAGCAGTCATACTACAAGCATAAAGGTGTGGTGAAATCCTTTGCAACTACTTCAACAGATGTTGGGGCATCAAATGAAGTAGTATCATGTACTTTGTTTGTTTTCTCAGATTATGCCAATGTGTTGATTGATTCGGGGTCTACACAATCTTTCATCTTTGAATAAATTTATAGTAAATTGTGAATTCCACCTCAGGAGATGAGTCCTGAACTTGTGGAAAAAACACATGGGTAAAATGTTAAGGTAAAAAGAATTTATAAGAATCTTTCTATCCTTATTCGTGGATAGAACCTACTTGAAAAGCTTATTGTTTTACCTCTAGTAGAGTTTGATGTTATCCTAGGTATGGATTGGCTCTCTGTTTACCATGCTAAGATTGATTGTAGAGCTAAAGAAGTTTTTTCAGAAATACTTTCAGTTTGTGTAAAAGAATGAACCCTTACTATTGATAACATATCAAGTGGCTGAGAAACTTGTAAAAGATGGAAATGAATTTTACCTTGCACATATTGTTGAAAACAAAGGAACCGTTCAGTTTAAGGATGTGCCAGTGGTACATGAGTATCCTGATGTTTCTCCTGACGAGTTTCCTGGAATAATACCAGATCGGGAAGTTGAATTTACTGTTGACTTAGTTCTTAATGCTAATCCAATTTCAAATCCCCCTTATCGAATGGCTGAAATTGAGCTTTTAGAGTTGAAGGAAAAATTGCAAGATTTATTAGAGAAAGATTTCATTCGACCATGCACATCACTATTGGGTGCACCTGTCATATTTTTTAAAAATAAAGATGGTTCAAGGAGAATTTGCATTTATTATAGAGCCTTCAAAAACATCACTGTTAAGAGCAAATATCCTTTGCCTCATATCGATGATTTGTTTTATTAGCTCCAGGGAGCTCAGTATTTTTCAAAGATTCACTTGAGATCGGGGTACCATCAGTTGAAGGTAAAAAAAGCATATGTTCCGAAGACCGCGTTTCGTACAAGATATGGCCATTATGAATTTGTAGTTATGCCTTTGGGGCTAACCAATTCACCTACTGTATTCATGGAAGTTATTAATAGAATTTTCCATCAGTTCTTGGATAAGTTTGTTGTTGTTTTCAATAATGATATTTTGGTGTTTTTTAAAAGTAAAGTGGAGCAAGAAAGTCATTTAAGGGTTATTTTGCAAACCTTAAAAGAAATAAATTGTATGGGAAATTCAAAAAGTCCAAGTTTTGGTTGCAACAAATTTCATTCCTTGGTCACATTTTCTCTAAAGATGGAATAAATGTTGGTCCTAAAAAAAATGGTTGTTGAAGAATGGTCAAGACCCACAAATGTTACCGAGATTCGTAGTTTTCTTGGTTTCGAAGTCTATTACTGAAGGTTTGTTAGATATTTTTCTTGGTTATCTAGTAAAATTACTAAGATAACACGGAAGAGTGTTAAGTTCATCTGGACAAATTAATGTGATTATTGTTTTCATGAATTGAAAAGAATATTGGCGATTGATCTAGTTTTGGAACTACCTTCCAGGAATGGTGAGTTTGTTATCTACAGTGATGCTTCATTGAAAGGACTTGGTTGTGTCCTAATGCAGAATGATCAGGTAATTGTTTATGCTTCACATCAGTTGAAAACTCATGAGGTGAATTACCCTACACATGATTTGGAATTAACTTCTGTTGTTCTCGGTTTCAAAATTTAGAGTCATCATTTGTATGGAGTAAAGTGTGAAATATATACTAATCACAAAAGTTTAAAGTATATATTCACTCAGAAATAATTGAACATGAGACATAGGAGATGGATAGAATTAATCAAGGATTATGATTGTACAATTCATTACCATCCGTGAAAAGAAAATAAAGTGGATGATGCTTTGAGTTGAAAAAGTAATTCTTCATTAACCGTTTCACATTTGGAATGTGATCATTTGGTTAAGGATTTGATTAACTTTGGAATAGAAGTGGTTGGTGAAGGATGTTCTTCTATTTTTTTTTTCAGGTTTCAGTGAAATATTCTCTAACAGAAAGAATTAAGCAAGCTCAGAAGCAAGATAGTGAGTTGCAGAAAAAGGTAGAGCTGGTTCAGAAGGGTATGTTACCTGAATTCAGCATTGATAATGATTGTGTTTTGTGATTTGGGAAGAGACTGTGTGTGCCTTGTGATTCACAGTTGAAGAGAGAGTTGTTATGTGAAACTCACAGTTCTCCATTTTCAGTTCATTCTGGTAGTACTAAGATGTATAGAGATCTTCGGGAGTATTACTGGTGGGATGGAATAAAAAGAGATATTGCTGATTTTACTATGAAGTGTTTGACTTGTCAACAGGTTAAAGTAGAGCGGCAGTTACCGAAAGAGATGCTTCAGCCTTTACCAGTGCCAGAGTGGAAACGAGAGAATATATCCATGGACTTTGTTTTGGGGTTTCCTAAGACACCCCGTTGTAATAATGTGATCTGGGTTATTGTTGATCGCTCGACTAAATCTGCTCATTTCCTTGCTATACAAGATAATTTTTACCGAGATCAACTTTATCGTTTTTATCTTAAAGAGATAGTCAGGTTACATGGATTTCCCCTCTCTATTGTATCTAATCGTGATCTCAGGTTTACATCTAACTTTTGGAAAGGCCTTCAGAAGTCGTTGGTACTAAATTAAATTTTAGTACAACTTTTCATCCTCAATCATATGGGTAGTCAGAATGAAAAATTCAGAATTTGGAGGATATTCTACGTGAATTTTTGATGTATTATCAGGAAAGTTGGGACCAAAATCTTTCTTTGGTTGAGTTTTCTTATAATAACAATTTTCATTCTAGTATACAGATGGCACCATTTGAGGCATTATATGGGAAGCAGTGTCGAACTCTAGCTTTTTGGGTTGAATTGGGAGAAAGGGAGTTGATGGGACTAGAATTGGTAGAAGAGTTGGCAAAAAAAGTTCAGCTGATACAGAAACACATGAGAACAGCTCAGAGCAGGCAGAAAAGTTATGCAGACAACAGGAGGAAGGATCTGTCTTTTGAGGTAGGTGACCATGTCTTCCTCAAAGTTTCACCATGGAAAAGTGTGATGTGATTTCGTAATAAATAAAAGTTGAGTACAAGTTTCATTAGACCATACAAAATTCTGGGGAGAGTTGGATCAGTTTCTTATCGAGTGGCTTTACCTCCTAGTTTATCTCAGGTACACAATTTTTTTCATGTTTCAATGTTAAGGAAGTACATGCCAGATCCATCTCCTATTTTGAGTCAAGAGGTAGTTCAGCTGGAAGAGAATCTATCTTATGAGGAACAACCAGTCTTGATTCTTGACCACAGGGAGAAAGTTTGGTGGAATAATGTGATTCATCAATAAAGGTTTTGTGGAAAAACCACATGATTGAAGATGAAACATGGGAATATGAAAATACAATGAGGGATAAATACCCCCACTTATACGATAAGTAAAAAAATTGCAGGGACACAATTTTCTAAAGGGGGGAAGGATATAACATCCCAAGTATGTAAAAAATTATGGATTTTCATATCTATGTCTATTTATGAATTAGATAGTGTTTTAGAGGCTTAACATGAGAATAAATCCAATCTTAAGCATTGAATTCTCTAATATTTTTAAAAGATTGTTTTACCGCATTTTGATGGAGAAACATTTTTAAATTTATCTTTTGACAATTTTATAAGCTCTATTTGTGAAAATAAACTTATTCTTTTGTATTGGGACATTGAAATTTACTTTGGATAAATTTTTGGTATTTTTCTGACAATGTTCATTTTTTAACGAATAGTGAAAAATACTGCAATTTGCTTCAAAACTCCCTTTTCATATAATTTAATTATATGGTTAGATTTTCCTTTTTAATTGGTTTTAAAGTTTAATTAGAATATATTTTTACTATTTAATCCAATTTTGTTCATTTTAATTAATTTCACTTTGGAATTGGGCATAAACAAGTGTCCAAATGTGATAGATATTGTTTCTAAAAAAACCCGCTATTTGTTTTGACAACGGGAATCATTTTTAAATTAATTACTGAAATTTCTAAGTTTTTAATTTAGTAAAATGGATTCCAAATTTGTAATCAGAATTTCCAAATTATATAATTAAGACTCTTTTGTTTTTGGACATTATGAATAGTAACGACTATAATTATCTTTAATTATCGTGATTAATTAGTAATCGGGTAGTTAAGGGTAATAAAATAATATCATAATAATATAAAATGACCCCCACATGTGTCCTAATATTACTGGTTGTGTCATGGCCGACCATGGGGTTCCTTGTGCCAGTCTTTGGGACCCCATGGAGTCACTTTTGGGTGATAGTGACACTTTATCATTTTAAGTTTTTTAAAAGGAAAGTATAACCAAAGTATGTATCACCCAAGTAAAACAATTTTAATTTTGTATACATAAATGATATCTTAGACTATAAATAGTATTTTGAAATCTATTAATATTTCCTACATCATAGTATTTTTTCATAATTTTTAGACATTAATTAAATTAATTTATTTATGACACCATGATGATGCAGCGACTACCTCAGTAATGAACGATTTAAATAAAATGAAAAGATAACGTAACATCTAAGACTTACACTTGTCAAAAACCTATTGGATGGGTGTATTTATAACCCTTATCACCTTATGCTCTAAATATATCATTGTGGGACCTTTAAAATTCGAAAATCCTTTTAAAATAAAGTAACATTTCATAACTTTCCAAGAGTGACCCTCCTCCCTCTTATAAAAGGCCCCCAACTCTACCACCATAACCACACCTCTCAATCCATTGGCTCATCCAAACTCTGCTCATTTTATCTATCAACATCCCTCTCTTAATCATAGAAGCTTTAACTTAGGCAGAAATCTTTTCAAGAAACCCTTTTGGTTCAAACCAAGGGGAGTAACCCGATTTAAAGGTAATGTATTCTCTTATGTTGTTTTGTATTATTTTGCTTCTCCAACAACCTAAACTCTTTTTATTCATTTATTTTGTAACAAAAAAAGTATCTTCAATATACTAGGATGTTGTTATGATAATTATTTGATTCACACCTACACACAGTTTCGTATAATGGTTAAAGAACATACTGTTTCTGTGAGTGACGAATTACTGCCTTACGAAACGATGATTGTTCAATCTTATTTTAACACCTTTCATGGTGGCCATTAAGATGTAACTATATTTATATATGATATATATTATGTTTTTTTCCTTATTATTTTTTATTTTTCATTTATGGAATACCTTTATGGTTTCCATTATGGGTAAACGCGATATTTTCATTTTAGGAAGTGCGGACTACTGCCCCCTTAAAGTGATTTGAATCATTAATTCCATATGTGGGATGTATAAAGGATGAAGTTAATGATATTATATATAATATTATACTGGAAATATAATATACCTTTATATAATTATGATTTCATTCCATTAAATACGAAATAGAAATGAAAGTAGAGTTCATGCGTACGTACGGTTTACCGTCTCCATGAACGGTGAATTTCATTTATTACCTCTAAATGTTTTGTAATATTATAAATGCATGTGTATACTCGATATATATGATATATATGATACCTACATCATGAATATAATTCTAGATATTATGGATATTTTACCACATGAACAACTTGTAATTATAAGAAGTTTATTTTTGACTCAAGTCCCAAGGATCGACAAAACAACCGTTATTAACTTAAATGATTACATAATATTAATAACATGGTAATAAGTGATATAAAAAGAATATTGAACTTGAAAAAGGTTCTTAAGCAAGTATAAATTAACTATAGTTTATTATTCAGGAGATTAATGAACGACCGAGTCATGTCGGACACGAGGTATGGGACTTCATCTCAATCTCCTTTCATTGAAGCATATTTTGTTTTATACACAATGTTATTTTATACGGTGTGTAAACCCCTTTGATTTTACTATTATTAAAAAGGAATCATTTTATATGAAGAATTTTACTAAACAACAAAAAAGGAATTTTTTGTCTTACATATGCGGCGACGACGACTTCTCCGCCACCGTGACCATAATTTGAGTTTCGACTTCCTCTACAAGCCACATCATTTTTTAATGAAAAATAAATAACATGTTTTAATTTTATTTAATTTTGGTATTGAAAAATGGTTTTGATAATGTATTGATTATATCAATGTGTGGTATTGATATCTTATGATTGATATGTGGAAATTTTATTTTTCCTTTATGCATGTTTTATGTGATACGATTATGTTATGGTTCTTAGAAATTGTTTATGAAGACAGGTGGTTCCGTGATAAAATAAGGGCGGGTGAGCCCGTGATAGCTCTACAATGCATTGGGTAACATAAAGGAGTTAAACTTTATGATTTCTCTAAATACATTTTGGGAATATACTATGATGGGTATTCCAAATGTAACCATGAGGGTTAGTCCCTACATAATAATGTTATGAATGCCTTAAGTTACCTTTAAGTCTTATGTTTTCTAAGAGTTATTCAAAAACATTATGATTTCATGAGGTATGTTAAAGTGATTATGTTTTTGAGTAAAGTATGTTTTCAACGATTCTTATGTATACATGGACCAAGGTTTTCTTCCCGTATTTTTATATCCCTTACTGGGCTTTTTATGCTAATCCCATGATTTTGAAATGTTTTTCATAGGTTAAGGGAAAGTTACATGATGTGATGATAATGTTGAGGAAGTGTCCAGAATGAATCCATGTTTTATTTTAAATATGTTTCCTTTGATGGGAAAAGTGAATATTGTCTTTCATGTAACCACCTTGTTTAAATGTGGAATGCAATGCATGAATTATGATCAATTTTCTAAAACTCTAAACCTGAAAAGATCCTCAATTTGTATTATTGAAATAACTCAAGATTAAGTAATGTGTAAGGATGGGGCCTTATAATTTTTGCTGTATCTAAACCCAAAATTTGCTTCTCTAAACAAGTCATGAATTTTACTGCTTATGGTTATTCTTTTAAGGGTTCCTGTAAGAATGATAGTCTTGTTGATTCCCTATGAGTGTTCTATCACAATTCTTTACAGAATATAAAAATCTATAATTTTTCTAATCAAATATTAACTTGTGATTTTAATATGGATGGTATTCATATTTTATTCTCTTTATTTTATGCCCAAAATAGATATTCAGACTGTAGACCTCTATGGCATGAACTCTTAGTGATGGTTTCCGCCATCCTAGACCCTTGGCTTATCCTATGTGATTTTAATGCTATTCATTCCCCTAGTGAAAAAATCATCCCAATTCACTCTAAAATTTCATCTAGAGAATTTAGGGCCACTTTTTAAGATTTTAAATTTATTGAAGTCAATCTTATGGGTGCTAAGTTCACTTGGCACCAACGAAATTACAAAAGGACTCTGGCTAGTAAACTTGATAGGGCTTTCGTGAGAATCCCTACATCGAATGCTTGGGATTCTATTTCCAGTATTACATTACCCAAATTAATTTCATACCACCAACCAATACCTTTGAATCTTATATCTAAAATATCGAAACCCAACATTCCTTTCAAATTTAATAATTCTTGGTCTACGGATCTAGATTCTTTTACTCTCATAAAAAAATGTTGGGATTCCATGGCTCACCAATCTGATGCATTTGCATGTTCCATTAAACTCAAACACCTCAAACAAAGTCTCATAAAAATTTGGGGCTAAATCTAATCAAATTGATAAGGAAATTGCCACTCTGGAAGATGAACCCAATCTCATTCAAAACACCACTACTAATGTTGACTTTGCTTTAGATCCCCAAAATAAAATCAACATATCCTTGGAACTTAATTCCCTTATTGTTCTCAAAGATAACATCCACAAGAAAATCATAAGAAAAATGGTTTGCTGATAGGGATATAAATTCCAAGTTCTATAATTACTTTCAAAGAATTTGGAAAGTTTGTAGACATCTTTCCTTTCTCAAGAACAATGACACCCTCTTTGACACTGAAACGGTCATAGCTAATCATGTGGTCTCATATTTTGAGAAAATTTTCAATGGTCAGACAATTAAAAAAGAAATCATTACTAGTATTATTCTTGTTCTTATTAATGAGGAGGAAAATCTATATATTTTGAGAATCCCTCAAGACCATGAAATTAAATCAACTGCCTTTGATCTAAATCCAGACAGTGCACCAGGTCCGAACGGTTTTAATAATGGTTTTTATCAACAACATTGGGACGTTATCCATTCTGATGTTTGTAAGCTTGTCAAAATTTTCTTTTCTAATGGTATTATCCCTCATGGTCTCAATGCTCAATTTATCACTCTTATTCCCAAAGTCGCAAATGCTTCAGAAATTTATTTATTCCGCCCAATCACCCTCATAAATTTTCTTTATAAAATCATTACTAATCTCTTGGCTAACAGACTGTACCATCGTTGTAATGAAATTATTTCCTGTAACCAATTTGTCTTTATCAAAGGTACATCCATTCAGGACTTCATTTTCCTTGCCTCAGAATGCACCAATGCTCTTAATAAGGTTTCTATAGGTGGTAATGTTACCATTAAGCTTGATATTAGGAAGGCCGTTGATACCATAGAATGGAATTTCTCCTTCAAGGTTCTCTGTAATTTTTTATTTAATGATGTCTTTATTAATAGGATCCATTCTTCATTTAAATCGTTTTCCCTTTCTGTCCTTGTCAATGGTTCCCATAAAGGATATTTTAAATTCATCAAAGGTGTCCAACAAGGTGATCCTCTATCTGCTATCCTTTTTCCATCACAAAATACTATCTTAGAAGACTGATCACCAATTTGGTAGGTCAAAACAATCTGAAACCTATTCAAGTAGCTCGTAACTTAAATGCTCCGACCCATCTTTTATATGCAGATGACATTATCCTTTTCCTAAATGGGAGAAAAAGAAATATTCTGAATCTCAAAAAAGCGTTATCTCATTATTAGGAGGTGTCAGGTCAATCTATTAGTTGGAATAAGTCATTAATTTTTTTTTGGAAAAGGATTCCCTATCAACTGAAAAACTGACATCAATGAAAAACTTGGAATCAAGGAGGGTATCCTTCCCCTGACTTATTTAGGTGTTCCGTTATTCTAGGGAAGACATAAATTTGTGTATTTCTCTTCTGTGGTGGATCAGGTTCTTTACCAGATTTCCTCCTAGAAAGGGAAATACCTATCCATGGATGGAAGGATATGCCTTGTGAAATATACAATTATTTCCAAAATGGTTTACTCTCTAATTATTTATAAATGTTCAGCCTCCATGCATAAAATAATTAATGGGTACATTAAAAACATTGTTTGGTCTGACAGCACTGTTGAGAAAAATCTTGGTACCATTACTTGGTCCACATGTTGCAAACCATTGGAAAATGGGGGTCTCGACATCAAGAATCACAATCTTTTTAATGAGGGTCTTCAAGCCAAACTCACTTGGAATTTGATCAATCAAAATACTGAATCCATTTAGTTTCTTTGGAAAAGAATCTTGGAAAATCTAAAAAAAGGTAACTTGAGTTATGTTAGCTTCTCAATCTGGCCCTCCATCAGAGACTCTTTTCATAGCATTATGCAAAACTCTAGATGGTTGGTCATTAAAAACTCCTCCTTAAATTTTTGGCTCGATAATTGCTCTGGAAACCCCCTGATTTCCATGTTATCTCCTCACTCCCCTCCCGATTGCATAAATTACTCTATTCAGGAGGTTATGAATGCCCACTTCCCTAATCTCCCAGATTCCATTATGCATGTGGTTGATACTCATCCTTTCTCTAATATGGAAGATTTTATCATTTGGGAACCTACCAATAATGGTATCTTGGATTAGAAAGAATTCTGTAATCATAATTTTACTCAATCCGATAATTTTTTTGGGTGAATCAAACATTTTGATAATTCCTGGATCAAGCCCTCTAGACTAAATCTTATTTGGACGATTGAACATAATCATTTTTCAACTGAAGTCTAACTTCAAACCTTTGGAATCCAACTATACTCGAAATGTCATTTGTGTCATCAACATAGATAAGATACTAACTATATTTTCTTATCTTGTGCTATAGATTCTCCTCATTGAAATTTTATTATTTAAAAATTTGATTGCAGATGACTTTGTTCTGACTCAATTCTTATTCATCTAAAACATTGTGTGGAGCTGAATGTCTCGAATAAAATCAAGAACCTTTTCCTTTCAGCTGTTTCTAAGCTCCTCCATGTTATCTTTTACGATCGTAATGATATTTTACATAACAAGCACTCACTCAACCTTAATGCAGGTCGTTAGAGAATTCTCATTGCTATCAGGGATGCCGCTTCGCTTCAAAAAGATAATTGTGACAATTGCGTTGAGGAATTTATGCTTCTCAGACATCTTCGGGTTGTCGACCTCTACAAAAAACTACGTCATTCAATTGAGGTGTTCTAGAAGGCCCCTATTTTTAGATGTATCAAAATTAATGTGGACAGAGCCTCAAAAGGGAATCCATGTCTGGCAGGTTTTGGAGCTGTCTGCAGAGATTATCTGGGCCACTGTCATTGGTGTTTTTTGGAGGTTGTGCCAGCACCACTTCTTTAGAAGCTGAAATGATGGCAGTGATCCAGGCTATTGACATAGTGAAAACAAATATTTTGAATGACATCTGGATTTAATGCAACTCCACCTCCATCATCCAAGCGATTTGGAATGGCGTGTTACTCCTTTCTTGGATGCTTACAACTCGCTGGATGAACTGCCTGGACTCTCTTCATGAGATTAGATATATTTCCACACATGGATACCAAGGAGAGAACATGGTGGCTGATGGTATTTCTAATAAAGGTATCAACCAGAGCGTTAGGTGGACCGATAATCTTCTGGTTGACCTTCTTCCTCTTTATGAAAGAGACTGTAATAAAATCCCGTCATTAAGACTTTTGTAGTTCCTTTCTTAGATTATTAAAAAATTGTGTCTTGGTCTTTTACCAAGAAATTACCTTTTAAAAAAATGGAAATCTAGGATGACACCTCACCCAACACATGTTTCTCATGTACATATTGTCTTTCATGGATATCACATTCCTATATTTTATTATATTCACCACCTTCATGTAATGAGGAGGACACATGTTGATGTGGTTGAAAAAGAAATTGATTAATCCACCTTGAGAATTATGTAAAAACCTATCATTTCAAGGATGAAAAGATTCCAAAAGAATGGTAGCTGACTAACTAAAGAGGAAACTCCTTACATAGGTTCACACTATCTGATCAAACTCCCAATGAAGCATTAAGAGTCATCATTCTACAAAATTATTCAATATCAAAACCAATGGTACTCGCTAAAATAGATGATATAAACGAATGTGTGGTGAAAATGTAAAATAAAGAAGATAATAAGGAAAAGTATACTATAATTGTACCTAGAAATGTATATATATAGGTCATTAACTCCTCATGTGAAGAATCCAATTCATATATTTGGCCCGATCTATGACCCTGATCTATAAACTGACTACACTGAGCAAGTCATTCATACTACAATTTTCAATAAATGTCTAGAATCCTTGACCTCATCCACCTCCTCAGACTAGGTAACCAATAGTACCCTAGTTCCCAGCCTGACGTGGACATACCGATCTTACTCCCAAATCTAGAGATTTTCATACCTTCTCCCACTGACCACTAGAGTAAAGGTACTACAAAATTATTGAAAATGGACTATCATGTCACATGACCAATGGTCTATTCTTCTCTTAAACACTATGGATTCAGGTGATCGACTAACAGATTGAATACATACCATAAGGCCACACATGTGAAAAATATGGCTATTATTACCCATGTGATAAATCACAGAGTGATGATTTCTACCTCCAGATGAATTGATGCCCTGTACAGGTACTGAACCATTACACACCAAAACCTTAGCATCACTTAGTTTACACACATAGATGATGGTTTGTTTCACTATTTTTGAAACTATATTCAGTTGGAAAATGATCACTTATAATTGGATAGAATACACATATGCATCCTCAAATCATACCTCTCTCGAAAATTTATCCCTATCAAGAGTCGTTGTGAAATGATATATCTTTATAATGTTATTTGAATACTGCATAAAATTTATAAAACACATTTTAGGATCATAAAATCCCGTTATTGTTTAGCTATTAGTATTTCAATAAATAACCAGTTGTAGAAACTAGACTAAAAATCCCATTATACCATACCCTGTAACTGCCGGTATTTTGAGCCAAGAAAAAGTTATGAGGGAATTTGAACGTTTGGAATTTACTAGATGGGTCGTCTCTTGATACAACATTAATAATGAAATAATGTGAGTTGCAACACTTTAAAGTGTTGTTTTTAGTCTTTGGGAAACAGCAGAGAGGTTTCCTAGGATTCTCATTGAGTTTTGTGATCACTCAGCCCTACAAATCTAAAGATTCAGTTGTCTGAGAGAGCCTTAAGGTTTGTCTAAAACTATACAACCTCTAGAAGAAAACCATACGGCCTAAAAATTGTGGGGAAAAGGTTCTTCATGGACAACACATATCATTACCAAACCATGCACCCATCCTTCTTTGTTAGTTCAACACATGAAATAATATATTACTATTCATTGAATTGTTAGTGAACTGTTGGGAAAACTGTGTGATACAATCATTGTGATGTGGTTTCTTAAAGAATGTGTGTTGCATGGTTTGTATAAACTGTGTGGTAAAACTATGAAACCTAGGTTTTTGGATGAAATTGCATTTCCCCCTTTAATGAGATTATGTTTTCTTTTCTTCTATTATTCCTAATCCTCCGTCTGCATGAGGCTCTCCTTGAGCTATGGGTTTCTCCTCCTTAAGCCTAATATAGGAATCAAGATTTCACCTCCATTAATTATTTGAATCAATATCTATCTGTCCCTATGCATCCTACTCAATAATCCAACAATTCCTTGGCAATCAATCTTCGTTTAATCTCCTCTCAATTAATTTACCAACTTGAAATCCCATTTCCCATTTTTTCACAGTGGATATATGTTTCCTAGTTATTTTCAAAACTGAACCAAATAATAGCTTGATATTGAATGGTTGTAACATCCTATTCTTAAGTAAGGGATTATATAAATTTTTCCATGCCATTCCATCATTTATGGAATAGTGTTTTTATGTCACGCACCAACCTGTTCCTGGTGTTGCCTTTTTATTAAGGTCTTCATAATAAAATGATCAACACACCAAGATAAACTCCCTATGATCATTGTTTAGTAATATATATTTTTCAACCATGGTCATAGAAACTCATTTGGGTATTCCACCATTAATTTACCCATTAAAATGAAATGTTAAAATTCATGGTATCGCTTTTAACCATTTGACTTGGATTAATAATATGATGTCCCCTTTTGACGATTTCCTTTGAGAGAATGGAATGTACTAAGTGACATTCTGAACCTTTATGACATAAATTTCCATGGTGATTGTTTTCCAAAAATTCATTTTTTTTGTGAGTGTAATGTTTTATTATGATAAATGAAATTTTTAAGAAAAAATAAATTATTTTTATAATAAAACACCTCATATGATGTGTGTTTTCTTCAAAATTACAATGTGGTAACTTGTGTTATGTATCTTGCTTCTCCTTATGGATTGGGTGTTTCCCTATTATTTGGTTTCATATATTAAATAGAATTTTTAGTGAATTTCCTCCATTGAGGTTAGAAAAAGGAGTTTTCCCTTTTTAAATATTCATGGACCACAACACCTTCTATGTTCATGGTTTGGTTAACTCCTATAAATGTGACAATAGACTCCATGATACTTTTAAGGTCTTGTCTTACTTAAATAATGGGATTACCTGTGTAGTTAATTACCAAATTAGACTATGGTTCCATCTAAGTACCTCTTTAAACCTTATGAAATGAACAACCTTGTTTTTTTCAAGTTAATGGCATGTTTAAAAAATGGAATAACATATACATGATGGTCAAATTTTCCTTTAATGAAATTATGTAATTTAAATAAAATGGATCCTCTGTAATGGTCTATAAGTGTGGTAAGGACACACATATTTCTTATGATTAATAAATTTTTATATGAATTTAATAGTCTTAATATAATTGAATATGACTTTGTAAATGCATAAGAGGTATTTACTTATTTATTATATTATAAATAAAAGGATTCCTTAATACGGGGATTATGAATGTAAGGAATAAGAGATATTTCATCATGGTTGTTTATTATAAATATGATTATTTCTTATACCAAGGATGTGAAATGATGGTAAGGGTTTTGTTGAGCATGCATGAATCATTCTCTCATACATAAGGTTTTGAGAATGATGTCTTTAACTAGTGATACTATATGGGTGTTGGGATTTACGTTCCATGTTTCATGATTAGAGTGTTTCCATGGAGGCTCGCTCTCTGTACCGAGTGTAGTTGCATGGAGTCTCACACTCTTCTTAGGATGTAGGGCGTGTACTATATTAGTTGAGATTATAGGCTCATTTTGGCATGTTTTGGATGTCTGAGGTATGCCTTGATCAAACAAATAAATAGTATTCTAGGTATATGGAAAATAGGTTTGGTCACACACTTGGTTCATATAGGTGGATGCAATATATAATTATAATATGTAAATATTATTACTATATAAATATATTTACTAAATGAGACTTCATTTCAGCATGTATCCTAAGAATTTAGAGACTCCATGTGTCCTTAAGGAACCCGAGATGGCTTGTTGTTTCTTGTTATAGTCATATTTATTTATTCTTTATAATTGTACACTATTTTACATTATACATAGAGGGGATTTAGTTTTAGACATCATGGGTAGTAACCTATAGGGATTTATATCTCACACCCCATTCAGGCCTCTATTGTACTAGGGTACCCGAGTAGACCTTATGTTTAAAGGACCATGGATGCTTGATTGTCTTGTTTTTCTAGTACCTAGGAGTTAGGAGCACTTGGATGATTTGGAACTTGGGATTCTCATGGAGATTTCTATGTAGTATTTTCTTTATGTTATTTACCCATGTACTGTACGGTATATTGTTTCATGCATCTTGTCTATTGTTATAGATTATTTTTCATTATTAGGGAATGCATGAATCTGTTTTATATTGGTGTTGGTAATATTTTATTATTTAGTTTTATAATCATTCTTTTACTACACTGTCTTTCATTTATTACTACTTACACAATTTTTTGTTATTTAGTTTTGGTTATACTAATCTTCTACTATTATCTAAGGGTATAGTGTCCCTACTATCACATCATAAGAGGCTTTCTACTAGTTGGAGTCCTATGGAATACAAGCAGGAACATTTCAGGCCATGTTTGTCACCATTACGACCACCGTTTTAGTGGTGAGAAGGGTCCAGACACCAAAAAGTGGCCACATATCATTTAATTTATCCTGTTTTACTATTATGGGTTGGTAAATAGAATATTAGGAATGTTTTATCACATGATAAATAGTTTTTCCTTGGAGTGATCAACCCATGTACGGGGAAAAGTCCAAGTGGATATGGTGAGGATCTATGTTTTTGTTGTTTGTTGTTGTAATTGATTTTGATTTCACCTATAGAAATTGGCGTACTTATCATTACTTATTGATTTATAGAATTTGGGATATTTATCCCTTGTACTAGTATAGAAAACATGATGAATTACATTAATCATACTAGGCACATAGAAATCCACATGTCATGCACATTCCATGGCATGTAGCATCATATGCAGCTTGCATGATAATTGGATTGTGTTCCTTAAGTGTAATGCCATGATGCCTATTTATTTAGAATGCTTATATTGGTTTACATATTAGGTTAAAATTATATATTTTATTTGATAAATGAATGGTTCCATGGGAAGAATTCATTGGTTGTGATTAAATGGGGAACCAATTTTTAGTTGTAAGGTGTATGGGAACCTTATACTTGGGAAAATGTAACATTTGTATTCAAACCATCATTGTGCTGGTTTATATAATTAGTGAATATTGTAAAAATGGAAACCCTTCTAATGTCCATCTATTAAATGAATTGGTTTTTTAATGGGAGCTGAATTCCAACTAGTAAATTGTATGGGAACTTTATAGATTGGTAGTTGGCTAACCATATAACTTAACCATTATATGATATTGTTATAATTTTGATATTCTTATAAATGAAAATATTTAAGATATCATAATCTATGTGTAATATTATGGTTAAATGTGATCCATATTATGGTTTATAACGTGTAAGGCCACTTTATAGGATGTGGAATGAAAACCCAAATTATAAAAAAAATGTCATGACAATGTTTTATAATTTTAAATGGTTAAAATGTGTTTTTTTAAGTTTAATTATAAATTAACCGGTTAACATCATAATGGAATGTAACAATACCACAAAGGCATCGAGACCATGTGATTAGATTCTAAAATTCACAATTGAACCCAAGTAGTTTAGTTGGGGATTTTTTCTTCTCAGATGACCCTTTATGGGTGTTTCAAAATTCCAATAATTAACAAAAAACTATTGGGTTTAAAGAGACCCTTGAAGGTCACTTTATCTATTAAAAATTAGTTCATATGATTAATTTCCAAATTTATAATGGGGTATCAATAAATAATAATTGTTAAAAAGGTGGGTTAAAATTCCATGCCTATTTTTAATTGTGGGAGGTGTTTATTTTCTTTAAAATTGAACCTTAAAAAGTTTAGAGAATTTTGACGATTTAGATTTATGCCTTCCAATGGAACTTTAAGAGGTGTTCAAGGATTAATCCCCATGTAAGGTTATTTTAAACATTTCCCATTGAGTTCCATTCGAATGGAATGGTAAGTATTTCTGTGGAAATTGTTTCTTTCTAAGAATGGATTAAATTATAGGCATTGTATCTAGAAATTTTTTTTCCATAACCAAGTGATATGGTCAATGATTTTTCTTTTTTTAGGTGCTTGATTGTGGTGGGTATCACCCTTATAGATTATATTAAATACTAAATGCCATGAGTTTTCTGATGTTTGGTGTTGTTCAAGTGTTGTTGTCCCTAGTCGGAAATTGGGTTTCTAAATGACACCCCTATTTGGATAGGTGGTTATGGTATCCTTGACCTTTTGATATGGGTGTGAGAAATGATTGATGAAAATTTTAATCAGTTTAGATCAGACAAGGGAATGGTCGGATGTTTAATAGGTCTCGTGACCCTTTTCACTTTTCTTGGGTGACTTGGGAGTCTTTTAGTCTATTTTATAGTTGTGTGAGATAATGTGCTTTTAAGAAAACATTTAAATGATCCCTATAATACTTGAATGCACAGAGTGAACATCCTATGGATAATATTGAGGATTTTATAGTCTAATTATGTAGCATTAGGGTAGTATGCCTTCTTATATGCAGTACCCATCATGTTCCTAAATGACGTAAAAATCCTCTTGAGTTCTGTGGAATCATTGAACCTTAATCTATTGAGTACATTATATGGTCATATTTGTAGTAGAGTGAACATTGATTTAATATAATAACGTTCACTACAATTCATGGTATGAATTTCTAATAGGACCAAGTGTTTTGAGATGCCATTCAGTTTGGTCATGTCTTTCATGAAAAATGTTGGGTTGTGTGATCGTGACTCAAAAGAGTAACATATGTTCATTTTATGTCAATCAAATCTAGTGTGATTGTGAGTAGTTGGTATTTTATTATTTTGGAAACTATAAAACTCAAATGGTTGTGAGATTAATTTCATCTTTGGTGAATATGTTCCCTTCGATATAGAAGGAACACAACCATGGATTTACATTAGGAATGGTTGATATTGCATGAATTCCATTGTGGATTGCAATTATTGAACAAATTATATGATTTTTTGGAAACATGTTGTTAAAATGGTAGGATCTGTACACAACTCTTGAGAAACACCATTTCTCATGAATGAAATTTGGTAGTAAAGGCATCGTTATTTAGTTGATGATGATGCATTGGCAGGTGAATCCATGTTTATTTCAAGAAGTCGACCAATAATGGTTGGACTGTGTTTCTTTTAACAATCTTTGTAATATTCTAAATCCTCTTAGTGTACTCATCAAGAAGATAAAAGAATGTACCCTATCATTACATTTTTATTGATGCACTGTGGTAGTGTTGGTCTTATTCCACTCTAATGATTTAAAAGTAGTTTAGATTGTCATGTAATCTCTATCTTAGTTGCACGTATGAAGTGTGGGTTTTAAATAGTAAAGGTTAGTATTAAGTGATACCACAGTACTCATGTGGAAATACCTTCGATATACTCATGGAAACCATACATTTTATTTTGACTTACCAGCTAGGTGGTTGGATGTCTGGGCTCAGTCAATGTTTTGGTATGTAAATCTTGGCCTTGTACAAATGTATCACTTATAAACATAGAGTATGTACTACTTTGTGTTAGTTCCCTATACTCTAGTTTGTTGAATCCTTAGTTGTCTATGACATGTTATTGGGATCATAGGATATTTGTAAAGGGTATCAATTACAGTGGAATTGATCCGAGTTACAACCATATTCATTCTGAGGTTCGAAATATTTAATGATCTGGCTGTGGTTTGTTCAAGGAATGTCACCAGAAGCCATGCATGGACTTCAGTGAATGTGATAATTGTACACACAGGATGCCTTAGTGGTAGGAAATGTGATTTGTTCGGTAATACACTAGGCATTTAAGTCGAGTGTCAAGATAAGGTTTGGAAGATAGTTCCTTGACATATATTCCTTTCTTGTTCGGTGGGTATAGTCAAAAGGGTCTACATTAAAAAACACGTCTCTAGGTCCAGGCGAGTGTGGTGAGAAGGACGACAGTGTATTTAGATGATTACTCACACAACAATTTTTCATTTAGAGTGATTGGGATTTGACCGCCTCTTCCAAACGAGGTCCTTAATATTCTCTCTGATGCAATGGGTGTGCAACACTAGGAGCGTCGTTAGAACATTTATAGGTGTGATTTATAAGGAAATTCCAACAGTGGAGGTACAATGGATATGAATTGGCCTTTTATGTGTCAAAGCCTTAGGTGGGGAGCACCATGGGATACATATTTTACTATATGATGAATTGACTGTGACTCTAGGTAATTGAGATTGTGTAATCTATGTTTCGGTGTTTCAATAAAAAAAAGAAAATTAGCTCATGTCTTGAAGGATTATGTTTCATTTTATTACAAAATGCATGAAGCTGAATTTGTCATTTTAGAATCTAACATGACCATTTTCACAAGACTTCATGAACCCTGTAGGATAGTTGATGTTTTATTTTTCCTTTAATGCTTCATTGGGAATATAATTTCCAACGTGGGGAGGTTATAATGACCTATGCATTGAGTTAATGAAAATTATGAGGGAATTTTAGCTTTTAGGGTTTATTAGAAGGGATATTTCTTAAACAAAGTAAAATAATAAAGCTTTTAGAGATGGAACAATTCAAAGTATTGATTTTTAGACATGGGTAAAGACCTGGGAGTATTACTAGGTGTCTCACTATGTTTTGGGAATATCACGCATTGAAAACATCAAATGTGGGTGGTCTGACATAGTCACATAGTTTTTCTAAAACCATACAGTCTCTATTATCAAAATATGCGGCCTGAAAATGAGGAACATCAGCTGTTACATAGGCTACGAATGGTTTTCCAAAACTATGCTCCTATAAATCACACTGAGTTCTGCTTAGGAAGTAACCTTTCACCATTTATCCCATAGTTTTCACATGTTTGTGAAATACATACGGCACAAATCGTGTGAGGTGGTTTATTAAGGAATGGGTGCTACATGGTTGACATACATTTTGACCAAACTGTAACACCCCAATATTTTTACAAGATAGATTTTAAAAAATGTGTGGTGTTGTAAGATACAAGAAAAAAATAATGCGCTATACATAATGTCAGATTATCTTGAGGTATACACAACACTATTTTTGGCTTTAATTACACTAAATTTTGAGTTATTTTGATAGATTTCATTTCACGCAAGATAGTGTTTAAGAGAAAAAATATATATTATCACATTACCTTATAACATAGATATTATATTTATAGGTATGAATATTATTAAATAAACTTTGAAAATGTGCTTTATACATGTATATATAATTAATTTCTTATGGGTGAAAAATTATAAATGAAAATAAAACCCTTTTTAAATAAAAGGAAATGTTTTGTTGAAAAAACTATTTAAATGAAAATAAGTGAGTTTAGAAAACCAATTTTGAAAGATTATATTAATGATATATATATATATATATATTTAATATTCAATATAAGGTCTAAAATTCATCTTATATGTTTTTTATACCTGATATAAGAACAAATTCATTTTGTTCGATAAAAGAAATATTTTTCCAAAAATGCAGGTTTACCGCCATTTGATGCTGCATCCATTTTTAATCAAGTTTTTTAGACATTTTGATATTATATTTGAAAAAATAATCTTTTTCAGAATTATGATAAAAATATTTACTTTGGATAAATTTTTGATTTTTTTCTAATAAGTTTCATGTTTTGATGAATAATAAAAATATACTAAATTTTAATTGAATACAAATTTTTCATCAACATAATTTATATGGTTAAGTTGTTTTATTTAAGGGTTTTAAAATAAAAATATATTTTATATTTATCATTTAATATCATTTAGTTCATTGGAATTATTTTTACATTGAATTTAGTTATAAAAACATTTCAATCTTTTGCATGTTTTAACTTTTAAAACATGTTATCGCATTCCGACAACATGATAAATTTTAAAATAATTACTGCAATATCCCAGTTTAAAATTTATAAAAATTGATTCCATATTTGGAATCAGTGAATCCAATTTATGAAAATACCCTTGTTTTATTTTCTGGCATCATGAATTGTTCCTTCATTAATTTTTATTAATATAGTAAAAAGGTAAATCCGGTAATTAAAGGTAAAACTAATATTATAAAATTACGCTAACACTTGTAACAATATCATTGGATGAGTTTTTTTCAACCTAAATCATAATTGGTTTTAAATTGTATAATTTGGAAGCCACTTAGATGAGATTATGACATTTAATATATTTTATTTAAAGAAAAGTTAAATATTTCTTACTCAAATTTCAATAACTATATAATTTTTATTATAAGGTTATACAGAAGATATGTACGAATATAAATAAGAATTTAAAATATATATTTTTTTATCATGGTAATTTATTTTTAATATTTTTTAAATAAATAATCAACTTATGGTCTTATACATTGATGATGCAGAAATTATTTAATTGATGAAAAAGAAAGAAAATTATTTTTATTAAAATGATAATAACACTTAAAAGACACAAAAACCTGAAAAAATATAATTGGTTGAGTATAACATGACCATAATCATCAAAGGGGAGAGTTATTGTCCATCTCGAGCCATATGGAAAGGATTATGACAGTTAAAATATTTTATTTATAGTGATATTAATGTTGTCACATTCATGTATTAATATATATAAAATTTTAATGCTAGATTTTGCATAATATATATAATGATTTAAGTATTATTATGAAATATATATGATTTATCTTCATCATAGTTATTTAGTTTTAATTTTTAATCAATAAATAAGTCTATTAAATAATTGCACAAAACTGATTTTGTAATAATTTTATTAATGGAAATATAAAATTAATTTTATTGAAAATATGAAAAAAATATAATTTTGGATACATAAAATATTCAATAAATGATATAAATAGTTCATTTATAAATAAATTATTATAAGGTCTAAAATTTTATAAATAGTTCATTTATGATCTACTTTAAATAAAATAATTTAAAATTACACAACTTTAATATGGAATAATTTTTTTCAATAGTCAACATTAAAACTGAATAACTAAGTGTTAATTAAAATAAATAGTTTTCAATTGACATAAAAACCTGTCTAAAATTCATTGGTTGATGAGATTACAAGTTATCTCATCTAATCTTCAACAATTTTACATTTTGGATTGTTTTTTCTGTGGTTTGATTTTGTTATAAATTAATATTTTTACTAATTCGAAAAGTACCAATCACCTCAATTATAAAAGGTCACCTCCTTCCTCACTTCATCACTTCACTTTTATACATAAATCTAATCTTTATCTAGAAAATTTCACATTTAAACTTACCAAGTTATATTATAGTGGCTCTTTTTTTCTCAAATGACCGATTCTAGAGCCTTTATGTGGAGATCTAGAGGGAGATCATTGAAGATAAGGTAACCTCTTCTCCTGATTATTTCTTACTTATTTCTTATTATAATTCATCTTAATGAGATGTTTCTATTATATAGTAATAATTTTAGAATAAATTATATTCTGATATTTTGTTATTATTATGAAATAACCATATACCTACTCTACCCATCATACGGAAAATGAAATCACCATACATGCGTACCTATGGCTTACCATCTCCATGCCATTGTGAAATATGTTTTTCGCAACCACATTATTTGGATGGACATAATGATTTAAATAGACATATATAGTTATAATAACATTATATTAGTTTTATAAAAACATATATACCATACACTTATGTTTTTACTATTAATGGAATGATTTAATTGCTCGTGCGTATGTACGGTCTACCATCTCCATGAAGCGATGTGATTCATTTTCCTTTTTAACCAATAAATAATGATGATATCAATTTATATAATTAATAAATATGATATTAATAATCTTAATATCATTATGGAAATAAAATAACTCTATCCTATGTGCATGAACCAAAAGTTATATGACAAAATAGGAATAAGAGTAAGAAGCAGTTAACACCTGAAAATGACCAATACAAATAGGTAATAATATGATAAGATATGATATCATAAAAATGAATATGATAACAGAATAAGTTAATATAATTATTTAAACCATTACACATGATATTTTTACATTCATGAAGTAACCTAACCCTAAGCCAATGGATTTGGGTCACATGTTTATTTTTGTGAAACACATGGATTAGACACTACTTGTTTATTATATGTGGTGTATATACTACCTATGAATTAATTTTATTATTATTATTCATATGATTATTATATTTTAATATCCTAATGTTTTTAATTCTTTTTTGGGTAATATGATTCTACAAATTTCAAGTGATAGGTATTTATTTCACAACCACATCAATATTTGGGATTGTTTTTTTTAAGTCTAAATTGGGGAGTACTAATAATCCATGTCCATGTTTTCTAAACATGTTTTCATGTAAACATCTTAATATTATAATATATATATTTAAATACATTTTCCACTTTTTTAATTTTCACTTTCAAGAACCGAATTTTAACTTAGGTATGGATCCTTTTATATTTCAGTGTACTTATTTAATTTGGACCTAATATAGATTTTAATGGGTTAGTAAGGGTATTAGGGGTTTCTAGGGAAATGTTTTAGCCTAAAACCCATAATTTGGGAAAATTGGACAGGACTTACGGTTTGTGCATGGTTGGGACACAATTTTGCTAATGGTGCAGATTGATATTTCTGGACATAACCACTTTGCACGGTTTACACACGACAGTGTATCCAAATCGTGAAATGTTCCCCTTCTATCTAGAATTCCTCACACGGTTCGGGAATGATTTTTAAAAATGTTCAAACAAACAATGCAGAAGTTAATTTTTTAGGTATATTTACAAATTTACCCTTTATGACCTTTTAACACTCATTCTTCCTCCTACTATAAGAACGAGTGGGATTAACCCCGTTATCTCTCAATTTGGGCCTTTTTGAAGATCTTAACTTGGGATTAAGATATCTCTATCACCCAGGATCCTATCAAGATTACATTAGTCATGTTGGATTTGAAATGGTAAGTACTGGAGTCCTGTTGATCCATTCTCGTTCTCTTTTTCTCTCGACCGAGTTGTCTGGGTATGATCATTTTTCTCTTCTTCATGGATATGCTCTGATATGAGCCAATTCAAGGGCCAATACCAGAGGAGGATAGTCATACAATACTAAGGTGGGTGTTATATAACACATCCCTAAAGTTATTTGATTCTGGATTCATTGGGTGGGCCCCACAGATTTCATCGGGTGCCATTTAGGAACTTTATATTCCAAGTTTATAATCATTAGAACATTATGGTTATGATATTTCAGTGTATGTGATTAGATGATAGTGGTTACACCCACAACTCCATACTTTAAATGTCTAATGTTATTCCATATATTTTGTTTAGTGTTTTGACATCTTTGTGACACCATTCGGGTGTGCCATGGATTGACCTTCCAAATGGTAAGGTGTTCTATATTAAATGGACTATTTATTATGATAATTTCTTAATAGCAAGTACCATGTATGCTCACCGCTTTACCCACATAAGGTAAGTGTTTCAATTGATAAATAAATGTGAAATGTGAATTGGAAAGTATGCCATGTATAACAGTTACCCTTAAATGTACATGAATAGTAGGTTCCATATCCGAAGAACCTCTTTTAACATCAATAGAAGGTAGAGGAATGAAACTAGAATATAGAATATTACTTAAATGGATTAAATTAATGGTTTCATGCTACTTTTCCCTGACACACTAATGAAAGGAAAGGATTAAACCAAATGAATTGATTACAAGTTTACATTATACTTTTCCTTATCATAGTAATTGAAGGAAAGGATTGAAATGAATGAAATATTGCATGACATAATAATTAAAAAAATGGTCTGACTTAAGCTCACCTTGATCAGAGAATTCCATGAGCACTCTAGAACCCCCTTCTGATTCAAGGATACAACTTTCATAGGTTGATACCCACCTAAATCATGGTCATGATCTATTCTTGGATTCTCAGTATAACACTATATAATACCTTTATATTATGAAATGATACCCTAGACACACTCCTTTAATCCACAATTGACAATTAGATTCCATGGTTACATCCCTGAGGTCCCTGTCTCTACTTAGCCCTGTTTTATCTTGGATGATCAACTTGGATTTAATAGGAACCATATTGTGGAATTCCTATGATTATGATATTAGTATTACACTCTTATACTTAATAAGTCTATAGTTACTACCAATTTAGAGAAACTTGAAGTCTATGTTTCCTTGGGTATTACCTTGGAACTTCATTGTTAAATATCAATAATCATGGTTTTCTTATTACATCTTGGAACCAACAATATTTTTACTATCATGATGTGATGTCAGTGTTGGCCATTCCTCACCTGACCTATCAATATGAATTGTTACTAACATAATTAAATGAATTAGTTTCACTTTTAAACACTATCTGAGGGTTGAAATAGGTACTTGGGTATTTAGAAATATTGCACTACTTTAATTTATATATGAATTATTTCACACAATTACATTTCCATTAAACATTTTGGATGATATAGACACCATTGGTCGGCCCACTGATATTTGGCTCACACCCTCTCCAGGATCCGATTGGTACCCAGGGAGATTACATGGTTGTATGTGTTGACAAAGGGAAATATATGGCTTCAAACAGTTGATGGATTTCGGTTTAGTATGGAGCTTGATAGCAGATGAATGAGCCAGATCTTGTGATTATTGGGATAGTCTTTCGATTTATTTCTACTTTTTGGAACATGTTGTGCCTACAATATTATATCCTTGTTTTCTAGTTTTCTAGTGACATGACACATCATCAATTGTTGAATTCTATTCCAGTTGTTGTAGTTATTTTTACTACTGTATCTATTTTTCTATTGTGCCTTATGTTTACATATATTGATTCCTCTATTACCAATGTTCACATTCATTTGTTCCACTATACATTAGTAATGAGGGAGTATTATCCCCATAGACACACCATGGTCCCTCTCTACAAGTCGGATACCTTTGGCGTTCAGGGAGATACACTTGAGGCCATGTGGCCTAGATGGCTTGAGGCCCCCCTTAAGTGGAATCTGGGTTGAAGACATCACATCAATACAAGGTTCGAATAAAAAATATCTTTTCATTTCCAAATGAGGTACTTTGTAACTATTCTATAATGTTATGAGATGAATGTTTTCATTTAACTTATACGACATGAACATAAGTTTCTTCCCCCATGGTGACCTAATGAATTGAAGCTAACCTCAGATGATTTAATATTTATTTTCAACGAAAAATATTTGTTTTAAAATATCATTGAATTTAAAGAAAATGTTTTCAAATAAAAATGATATTTTCCTCAAGAATTATTTTCAAGTAACATTTGAAAATTATTTTCCATCTAACTTGGCATTCGGTAGTGTTGATCATACCTTTTTGGTAAATAATGCAAGTTCCCAATCATGGATTATGTTTTGATGGAGTAATTTTTATGAACCCTATTTCTCTTTTATGGTTTATATTCTTTTTAAACACGTTACATTTCATGATTTTTTTTGAATGATTATGAAACCTGTTTCTTTTACATAAGTTGTGATATGATGACATTTTTATGATTCTAATTTCTTTTCATGGGTTATGATATGATTTTTTATGATATTGATGAACATGTAAGTATTATATCATTATGATATCTATGGGACCTATATCTACCCCTCATGCATTGGGTAAAGATGGATTACTTATGAGGTATATAGCTTATGTGTGAAATTGATTTCATGTTCATAGTTCTATGCATGGACCTAGTTTTCATGTCGATAATTTTATTGGAGGAACTATTTTTCATGTCGATATGTTTATAAAATGGCCTAATTTCATGTACTTAATTTAATGTTCTAGTATTTCAATATTTTTATATGTTTACAACGTTATAAATTTATGTGTATTCAACAATTTCATGCCTTATGTAAATTTTACGATCTTATGGATTATGTTATTTTATTTCTTTGTGACTTATGTTTACCTTTGATATGAAAGGCATGATACTATAATGTTATGATCACATTCTCATACTATTTATTATCATGTTTATGTTTACATATCACCCTTGTTTACTCTAAATGAGCATATGAGCTAACCGTTTATTTAGATTTCATTTTCCTAGGTTATAAAGAATGATTTTATGTAGGAGTAAAAAGGTGATGATCTTTATTGGAAACATCTAAGATCTATCACTAGACTAGATGTTTGTTTTCAAAGCTTCCAAAGGCACTAATATAATATGGTATTTGGATATTTTTGTGTTTAATGTATTATGAATTCCACAAAATTAATGTAATGTCCACGTACATTATGCTTGGGCCATTATAGTCGGCATCAGAGAGAAGGTTTAGTTTATATTTGGAATCAAGGATGAAAAAACATTAGTGATATCACTACAAATATTTCTAAGGATATATCTAGGTATTTACCGATGGATAATTCTAACTATAGGTTACTATATAAGTGTTTTGGTAACAACACTGAATAACCTAGGATTAAACCTATGGTGTCATAGATTGAAATATAATACGTAATTTCTAGTGGTTATGTGATCTTCATCATTGATAATTGTTTCTCAAACTTTTCTTTTTGGACTCATTCAATAGCCAAAATGCGATAGAACATGGTTAACATTAAATGTTTCAATTGTGGAATTTATGGGAATTGAGATAATCTATTTCCTATGTGGAAATATCATCGAGAGAATCATGAAGGTGGTATGATTATTGTTTATACTATTGAGGATAAATATATTTTAAATGACATGTGAAATGTATAGAATGTTCTGGAATTCTTTTCTTAAATTAATCCTAAGAATCTTGGTTAGATTATGTTTGAGGATCATTAAGAGATGATTCATATTTTTGGAGGGACTATGATGATGGATCCTAAGAAATGGTTAATGAATAAAGTTTAATGATTGAGGTGTATAAGTTTCATAATTCTATATTATATTATATTTATCTTGAAATATATAAGGGTTTTTAGTGTAATTTTTTCCTTAATGATTGTAAAGTATATGTTGAATAGCTCTGAAGACCTAGAAAATTTATTTAAGGGTATGGTGATATATTTTGGGACCACATGATTAAGGAAAATATAACCCTTAATATGTCCCTTATGTTAAGACAATGATGTTTGTATAAAGATATGGTTGATATAAGTAAATTGGATGATAAAGGTTTCATAGGAAATAATTATGGATTTTTTTTCAAGAGGGATATGCTATAATGGAGGAAGTATAAAAACTTCTAGGAATTAAGGAACATATCCTAGAAACTTTGTAATACACAAACATGCATGTTTTCAATATGGATATATGGTAATTCATGTTATTATACCAACTCAAGATAATTCAAGATGAATGTGTTCACATGTTTGGAATATGACCAACAAGGGATACCTTATGATATATTGTGGATAAATTTCAATCTGGATTAGTGAACCCTTTTCTAATGTTTTGTATTTTCAAGTTTTATATAGATTATAAGGTAATATATTTATTGATTTTTTATGGTAAACATCATATGATTTTTGTTAGAAGAAATTAATATCTCACTATTTGTGGATTTATGGAAATTTGATAAATTTTTCTAACATTGTTTTTCCTAAAGATAGATAGAATGATCTATAATTATATAAATGGATCCCATGATCTAATAACGATTCTGGAATGAAAAATTAGACATCATATCTTGGAATAAGAGTTGAAGTTGAAATTGTTCAAGGCAATAAAAACAAAGAGATTGTTCTGAAATCAAGTGTGTATATCATTTAATGAAAATTCTTCAACATTAGGAAAGGGGATCATGATGTAAAATGGTTTCTTATTATCATCATTTCTGAACATGTCAATGACCTCTTTCAATCTTCTTTATTTTATGATTTTTTATTTTTAACTTTCTTTGGATATCCCACTTTCTTGTGATCAATGATCTTTATTAATCTCAATGATTATATACGATTTTCTTCCATACCCAAATCTTCACCCATGTTCTCACAAGTAGATACCTAGTTATGATTTAATTTGAGAAACAATTATTTTTGATGTATTCCTATTTAAAAGGATGTTTTAGTCTTTTTTTATGATATAGGGTTTTATGGAAGAAATTTTCAAGTAGTAATCCTTTTATAACCGAGAAGAATTTCGAGGGTGAAATTGATTTTATGGGGGGAAGAATGTAACATCCTGAGATTTTTATGAGATATGTATTTTTAAATGTATTGTGTTTTATGATAAAATAATATAATCTTATGCTGCAAGTGACACCATCATATATTTCGATATATATAATACTATAATTGGATTATGTTACAAACAATTTCGAGTTTTTTGATAGATTTAATTTCACACAAGAGCAAGTTTAAGTGACCAAATAAATATAATTATGTTACCTTATATCCTAGAAATTTTAATGGGGATATGAATAGTAATAACTAAATAATTAGAATACACTATACAAATGTATATATAATTAATTCATTAGCGAGAAGTTAATTATAAATAAAAATAAAACCATTTTTAAATAGAAGGAAATGTTTTTCTAAAAACTATTTAAATGTAAATAATTGAGATTATAAAATAACTATTAATGAATTTTATTAAATAAATATATATGTAATATATTAAATATAATATTTAAAATTCATCTTATATGTTATCTAAACATGATATAAGAATAAATTAAATATTCAGATAAAAGAAGTATTTTTCAGGAAATGCATTTTTTCTACCTTTTATTGGAACACCCATTTTAAATAATGTTTTTAACAGATTTTTATACTATATTTGACAAAAAAATTATTCTTTTTAAGGGGGATATTAAAAATTAATTTGGATGATTTTTTTATATTTTTCTGTTAAGTTTATAGTTCTCATTAATAGTTAAAAAATAATATATTTTAAATGATTTTTTATTGAAATTATTTATGTGGATAATTTATATTATTTAATAGTTTAAATATACTAATAGATTATATTTTTATCATTAATTAAAATTCATTTAAAATTCATTAATTTTACATTGAAATTTGAGGTAAAAACATTTCAATCGTTTTCATTTTTTAACTTTTAAAACCCATTATTGCATTCCGACAAGTGGATTACTTTTAAATAAATTACTACAACTTATGTGTTTTGAATTTTGAAAAATAGATTATATATTTTGAATAATTGGGTCCAAATTACTTAAATATCAATAATTTATTTTTGTTCATTACGAATACTAATTTCAGTAATTTTTTATTATTATAGTAAAATGGTAAACTATGTAATGAAAGGTAAAACAATGTTATAAAATTACCCTCACACTTGTAATAATATCTTTGGACGTGGTTTTGAAACCTAAATCATACTCGGTTCTAAATGGTATCATATTAAAGACACTTGGATGATATTATGAAATTTAATATATTTTATTTAAAAAAAAGTTAAATATGTCTCACTCAAATTACAATAAATATATCATTTTTAATATAAGGTTATAAAGAAGATATGTTCCACTATCAATAAGCATTTAAAGATAAAACATTTCTATTTATGATGGGAATTTATTTTAATTTTTAGGAAATAAATAATGACCTTAATTTCTTATACATTGATGATTAATAAATTATTTAATTAATAAAAAATAAATAAAATAATATTTATTAAAATGATAATAACCATTAAAATACACAAATATTTTATTAAATGTTATTTTTCAAGTTTATGATGACCATAATCATCCAATTGTCTAGTTATTGACCATTTTTAGCTATATTGAAAAGATTATGACACTTATAATATGTTCTTTAAGGTGATGTTAAAGTTGTCACATTCATGTTTTAATATATATAACATTTTCAATGTAGTATTTTCAAGAAGATATATTCGACTATAAGTTTTATTATATAATCTAGAGTACTTATCTTTGGAATAAAATTTTTTTTATTTTTTATTCAACAATGATTTATATTAAATAATCAAACAAAACTGATGTAGTAATTATTTTATTAATTGAAATATCAAATAAATGTTATTAAAGATATAAATATTAATATAATTTGGGATACATAATTTAAAAAATTATTTTAAATGTTGACATTGACATTTAAGGATATAATAAATTTTTTGGTTTGAGTAAAACATATTATCTTGATATTTTTAAAAATCCACAAAATGAATAGTGTCAAAATTGAAACTATTGATATTTTGTCAAAATAATATTTTATTAAATTATTAAAAATCATAATACATTATTAAAAATATAAATAAAGCATTATAGGATCCAAATTTTTTTAAAGTGGTCATTTATGGTCTAACTTATATAAAATTAGTAAAACTTACACTATTTTCATATTGAATAATTTATAACCATAGTAAAAATTAAAATTAAATTAACTAAGGATTGATTAAAATGATAGGGTTTAAATTGATGGAAAAATTATCTCAAATTTAATGGTTTATTATATTAAAACCATATCTCTTCTCATATATAATAATATCACATTTTGGTGGGTTTTCTATATATTTTATATTATTATAAATTTATATTTTTAGAGATTCCAAAAGTACACCTCACCTCAATTACAAAAGGGCACATCCTACCTCATTTCTTCACTTCACTTTGAGGATTATATATTAGATATTCCTAGAAATTTTACCTTATTAACTTACCTAGTAATATTACAGAGGTTATTGGCATCTCAAATTACCAACTCTACTGCCTTGAAGAGGAGATCCAGAGGGAGATCCTCAAAGAAGAGGTAGTCTCCTCTACCGATTCTTTCAGTCATATTTCTTGTTCTACATTCTCTTCATGAGTTGTTTCCATTCTAAAGTAATAAATACATTATCACATGTATTATTAAGTGTTTTTATGATTATGTAACGACCATATTATATCTTCTTACCATCCTATGAAAAATGAAATCACCATGCGTGTGTATGTATGAATTACTATTTCTATGCCTTGGTATTATCAGTTTTTCATCACCACTATATTTGGATTGATTTAAGGATGTAAATATTCATATATTGTGATTATAACATGATATTGGTTCTTTAAAAACATATATACCATATTCTTCTATACATTTTTATTATTAATGTAATGATATCACCGCTCATGCGTATGTACGACCTACCTTCTACACGACGCAATGCGATTCATTTCCCCTTTTCACCACTCAATAATAAATACAAAAATGTATAAAATGAATAAATAGTATATTTAAAACCTTAATATCATTAGAGAAATTAAAAAAAATATATCCTATTTGAATGAACCAAATATTATATGACAAAACATGCATAAGAAATGAATTAGTTAACACCCGAAAGTTGAGTAATAAAAACAAGTATTAATATTATCACATATGATATCATAAAAATGAATATGAATCTATTATAAGTTAATAAAATTATTTAAACCCTTATATAATAGGTATAGAAATGTTTGAAAGAACCTAGACCTAATGTAATGGATTTATGCATCACCTTGGTTTATATGGGACACATGGCTTAAACACTACTTGTTTCATCTATATAGTGTATATACTTTCCAAGAATTACATTTATCCATATTATCAATATTATTATTCTTTTTACATATCCTTATAATTTTATTTATTTTATGGAACATATTATTCTACTGTTTTCAAGTGATACATATTTATTTCACAACCACATGAATATTTGTGATTGTTTACTTTTATGTATATGTTAGCAAATATTTATCATCCATGTCAATGTTTTTAAAAATTATTTTCATATAATTATTTGAATATTCTTCAATGTATGTTTAATGAAATTTTTACCAGTTTCTTAATTTTCACTACATGGTTCAAAATGATTCTTTTTTTTTCATTTTCAAAACAAGGTACTTCGTGACTATTCCAAAAATGTATAAGAAGAATGTTTTAATCTAACTTAAATGGAATGAATGGAATTTTTCTCCATCATATAGACTTAATACATTTAATATTAATTTATAATCATAATAATTTATTTTCAAATTAAATGTTATCTTTTGAAATTTCTCATCATTTTAAGAAATTATTTTCAAAGGAAAATAATATTTTACTCATAAATTATTGTTATCCAATCATTAAAAATTATTTAACATCTAAGATGAAATTTTCTAGTGTTACCAATGCCTTTTTGGTAAATAATTAAAGTTTCCATTCATGATTTTTGTTTTCACGGAATGATGTGTGTGAACCATGTTTCTCTTTTATGGGTTATATACTTTTTAAACACACTAATTTTCACAGGTTATTCTTTTGATGAAAAATTATGAATCATATATCTTTTCCTCTACTTATGATGTGATTTCATGTTTATGATTCAAATTTTTTCATTGGTTGTGATATGAATGTTTATAATATTATGGAACATGTATGTGTAATTTCATTATGAGATGGGTGAGACCTATATCTCCCTATGATGCATTGGATAATGGAGGATAACTCATGAGGTATATATGTTATGTGTGAACCTGATTTCATGTTCACAATTCAATGTATGGACCTAGTTTTAATGTCCTTAATTTTATGTCTTGACAAGGTTTGCATGTCCATATGTTTATTAAAGGTCCTGATTTCATGTCCATACATTAATGAGTGAACCTATTACAATTTATACATGTTCATAAAGTTATAAGTATATGTGTATGTATTAATTTCCTGCATTATTTCAATTTTATGATCTTATGGGTCATGTTATTTTATATTCATATGAATCGTATTTACCATTGATATGTTGGGTGTGATCTTCTAATCTTATGGTCACATCTCATACCATTTATGCCAATTTTTATGTTTACATATCACCTTTTTTAACTTTTAATGAGCATCTGAGCTCACCCTTTCTTATGTTTTCTTTTACCTAGGTTATAAAGAAAGGTTTCATATAGGATTAAAAGAGGGAAAAATATTTTTGGGAAACATTGAAGAGCTTTCACTAGAATAGAAATTTGTGTTATAAGCTCTAAAGGCACTAAACTAATACAATGATTGGGAATATTTTAGTATAATGTATTAATTATTATAAAAAAGTAAAGTAATGTACATGTATGTCAATCTTTGGTCGTTATAAAATGCACACAATAAAATTGTGCAACACATGTTTTTTGGTGAAATTAAATTTTTTCCACTAATAAGATTATGTTTTATTTTTTCTTTATTTCCTCTTTCTCTAGCTACATCTCGATCTCTATGAGTTGTGGGTTTCACCTCCTCAAGTCTAATTTATGGTTCAAGATTTCTCCTTTATCCATTGTCTGAATCAAAAATCGTCGGTCCCTATCAATTACTCTTAATAATATCTTAATTCATTTTAAATTATAATTAGTTTAATCTCCTCTTTTATAAGTTATCAAGGTGTGGATTTAATTTCACTATTTTTATGGTAAATGAGAGTTTCATAGATTTTTTCCAAACCAAACTGAATAAAATTTTTATATTGGATGATTGGAATGTCATAATCATAAGTTAGCAGATATATGAACTTTTCCATGACTTCCACCATCTTATGGAAAATGTCATTTTCTTACATAGCTACCTTTTCCAAGATTTTATTTTTATTATGTTCATTATATTAAAAAGTTCAATGCACAATGATACACTCCCTAAGATCACTGTTTAGTAGTTTTTGGATGTCAAAATTGGTCACAGAAACCCATTTGGGTGTTTCGAAAACAATTTCCACTTTTAAATTAAATGTTAAGATGCACAAGATTCCTTCTAATCATTTTTGATGGATTAATAATTTGTTGTCCTTTATTGATGTTTTACCTTGAGAGAAAGGAACCTCCTAAGTTCCAGGATGAACCTTTATGAATTAAATTACCATGGTGGTTAGTTTCCCTAAATGCTTCATGGGTGAGTGTGGTTTTAAATTATACTAAATAATTTTTTTCTGAAACAATGACATGTTTTTATAAAACAAAACCTTGTATTATGTTACCTATCTTTGAAATTACAATTTGTTAATTAGTTTTATACATTTTAATTGTACTATTGACATGGGTGTTTACCTTTTATTTTATTTAATTATATTAAATGGAGTGTTTAGGAAATTTAAACCTTTGTTTTTAGAAAATGAGTTTTCCATTATTAAATGTTCACTGACCATTTCACCTTCTAAGTGCATGGAATAGCCCAATATTATCTACGTTTCCAATGAACACAAGCTCATTTTAAGGGATTTTTGTGCTTAAAAATGAGATTACCTAGGTAGGTAATTACAAAATTAGATCATGGTACCTTCTAAGTACCTCTTTGAACCTTGAAAATGACTTTCTGTGTTGTGTTCATATTTATGATATGATTATAAAACTAAAATAGCATATTAATGATTTTTTTATTTACCATAAATGAAATCAAATGTTTTAAATGAAATGGATCATATTTAATGGTTTATAAGAGTGGTAAGGACATTTTTATTTCTTTTTATTTATAAATTAATATATTAATGGTACGGTCTTAATGGGATTGAACTTGGATTTTGATATGCATAAGTTGTATGGAGTTTTGTATTATTTGATAAATGAAATTATTCCCATATATGGACAAGATGTATATAAGGCATGAGAGGTATTTCCTCATGGTCATTTAATATAATTAGGATTATTCCTAATACATAGGCTATGAAATGATGTTAAGAGTTCTATTGAGCATGATGACATCACACTTCCAGACATTAGGTGTTGAGCATGACATCTCCCACCAGTGATACTATATGGGCATTGAGCATTACACGCCACATTCCATGATTAGATTGTTTCCATGGTGGATCATATGCCATCATTAGTCTTTTTTCATAGTGCCTCACAATATTCATGGGATGTAGGGAATGTACCCTATTTCATGAGCTTATAGGATCTTTTAGATTGGTTAAGGATGTTTGGGTTACACCTCAATCCAACCATAAACTAGTATTCCAGGTGATAGGGACAGAAGGCATTGACACACACTTGGTTCACAGTTGGTGGATAAAATATATAATTATACTATCTATGTATTATTTCTATATAAATATTGTTACTAACTGGATCTTCATTCCTATCATGATCTTAAGCCAGTAGAGCATCCAGCTGTCCTGCAAAAACATGAGTAGACTGGTTGTTTTTTGTTAAGGTCCTGTTTATTTATTATTTTTACATAAACACTATCATAAATTATTCAGATACTGGAATTAGTTGTAGACACCATGGGTTGTAAACTATAGGTATTTACATCTGACACCCTTTTCAGGCCACTAATTCACCATTGTTTTCGATTAGAACTTATGTTTGTAGGACCATTGATGAGTTCTTATGTTGTTTTTTTCTAGTACATGGGATTTAGGAGAACATGACAAAGATGAAGCTCGTGATGGTCATGGATTTTGCCTGTGAGGCTTTACATTTTTTTAATTACTCATGTACTATACGGTAAACTGTTTCCTACTGATTCTATTTTATTTTTAGATAACATATCATCAACAGGATATGCAAGCATCCGTTGTATATTTTTGTTGGAAATCTTTTATTATTCAATTTTATTATTGTTCTTTCGCTTCATTGTATTTCCATTATTATCACTTCCACTATTGTATATTTTTTAATTTTTCTTATAATGTTTTGGTTCTCGGATATTAGGGTATAATATCACAATTACCACCTCCTAAGACCATCTCTTCTAGTTGATAGCCCCTGGAATACATGGAGGCGTGGTTGAGGCCACGTGGCCCACCAGTCTTGCCACTGTCTTAGTAGTGAGATGTTTTAGGACTTCACATACCCCAATGCTGATTTACCATATTTATAATATCCCAAAAAATGTTTGGAAAATCCGTGAATGATATAGACTACAAATATAGACCCTCTTTCCTAGGGGTTTCTCTATATGCTCAAATATGGAAAATAAATATTTTAGTAATGACATAATAGCCTGGACCACCATCCCTGGAATAAATAGTGGATATTGCTGAATCTCCTAATCTTGATCTAATATAGTCAATGTATGACATATAGCTCCCTACATAGACTTTCATAAACATAGAAAACATTCTTGAGGATAATAATCCATTCACAATAAGAGTATAACATGAGGTTTTGTAGGTGGTACTACTGGAGGAAACATATGTGGTTCTGGTCCCACCACCTCCAGATCATGGTTGTCACCACCTTATTAGTGCTTGAACCAAGTATTTCAGGAAATAATATATATATAATTCCAAGAACATGACTATGAACATGATAATAGATTGAAGAAAAGGAATATTATAAAATAGATAGGTACAAAACCATAACTACTCAAGAAAACACTTACCCAACTACCCACTACAATGTCTAGGGAAATGGTGAATGTAATATTTTAAATCATATAGTTATATTATATAGAGTGTTAATTTTAAGTTATAAAGGAAAAACCCTTTAAGTTTTAGTTAACATCCCCATTTAACAACAAATATTTATATTAAGAATTAAAAATCAGTAGCTCTATATATAACATGGTTCAGTTATATTCCTCTGTCATTCCCAAGTTACAGAGTCCTATTCGTTATAAGTTTCAATTTTTATTTCATATAACTTCAAGAAGAATTATATTATGAGTATGATCTTCGGATATATCAAATCCATATATAATAGTTAAAAAATATGGATCACAATTACAAATTTATAGGGGACAATAAACTTTATAAACTAAAATTAACATACATTTAATTGTAACCACAAACATTTCATCCTATATAACCAATGGTCTATGAGTTAAACATGTCATAGTTGGTCAGTCAAGATTCCACCATGAATATGTATGGGAAAACACCATTTAGGATGATACCAACACTTTAATTAACCAATTATTTTCTCTTATTTCCTTGTATTAATCATTATAAATATATAGGTATAAAAATAAAGACACGTGTGAGATGTAGTAGGAAATACACATAATAATATAACCATGGAATATATAATTAATGTAATATAAACCCTAATGTTCATATAACTATACATGATCAATTCTCCCATTCCTTATCGATTCAAGGGTAAAAATCCATAATCATAAAAAATATTTTAAATAATGCATGTCACACTATAGTTTAATAAATTCAAATACAACTAATGAAATATAGAAGAACAAGTCTCATCTTAGGAAATGTTGAATTTTCCTTATAAATGGGTTAAATACCCATTGGAACATGCTCGTTACCAAATTCTAAAACATCATAATATTTTATTTACCATCCCAAAATAGTATGTAAAAGAAAATAAATCTAATGATATCACTTTTTTACATCCCAATCCCGGTCTACTAATGTGTTAAATTACTTAGTGGCCACATAATCTAAATAATTCCTCCACATATACAAGAGGTTTTTGACTAGCAGTGATGGTCTATGATTGTATAGTGGGAAGACTATACCCTCATTATAATTGTGGAGAAAAAAATGAATTATATATGAATAAAATATATAATGGAAACTAAAAAAATACAACAATTATAAAAAACATAATTAATAAGTAGTATCATATAAAAAAGTTGATAACATGATTCTAAGAAAAATTGGGAATAAAGGAATCATGGAAGTAATTATACAATAGTACATTCTATAAAATAATATATAAAAATCCAAAAAACCAACTCTAATAACATCATGAGTACTAGATCCATCCAATTCTCCCATAATCCATTTAATTATAGAAAATCAAGTGTTCATACCTATTCACTTCCCCTTATTCCAACCTAAATCTATGAAGTCTATCTGGGTACCAATCGGTGTCCCGAATAAGGTGTGAGTAAAAATAAATAGGCTACCACCAACAATGTCTAATAATATACAATCAATGTATCCATAATGGATCTATGTGTATGTACTATGAAAAAATGTAGTAAAAAAAACTAAAACTCATGTTGGATCAGGATCCTCATGGGATACCAGTCCAGTAAAACCTTAGTTGGCCTAAGTCGAATTGCCTCTGAATATATATTATTTTATAATAAAGGCTTGGTATCTGAGGAACATAACCATGGTATCCCTGCATAATTATTTTTGTAAAATAGATCAAAAAATACCATGTAAAGGATGAATTAGTAGTCAATTCTTTACTAACACATTCATGTATCTATGACCTTGACTAAATCCTAGTGTCATTTTTGACATTGCTGATGCATTAGTGAATTACATGGTGGGATGATACCGTCAAAGGAATTACATATGGGTAATCACGGTATCTCTTAAAGGATTATATAATTTGACTTTCCTTCTGATCTGATCTAAGGAACTTTTTATAAGAACCCATGAATTGCCCATGGATTAATACAATCTCATTATCCCAATGTAGTTGTCCAAGGTATTCCATGTAAGGAATCTAGGTATCACCCATGACATATCATAATATCATCTTCCTTATGATACCACCAAATTTATTCTATATAATGAATCCTAGTATTAGAAATGACATAACATAATCTCATTTATAGTTCATTCAACTCTATAATTTCAATTAGCATATCCATGTAATTTAGAATTGGATCAAATGTATCATCCCTGAAAAAATAAAGTGGTTTGATTTCCTTTTTTGTTGGCTTGAATATCATTAATTATTTGAATTCAATTGACTATTTTGTTTATAATATACATGTCAAACCCACATTAGGTGGTTTAGTTACATGAACAAGGGAATATGTTCAAGGAATATAATCCAAAAACACCCTATAGTGTTGTTTGAGTGGAGGTAGAAAATTTCCAAAGATGCAATTTGGGGTATAATATATAAATAGTTTATGTAGAATATAGGTTATTTAATTATCCTTGTATTTAAGAGTCCACACATAGAAAGTTCAACACACAGAATAATGGCTCTTGATATAAATAGAAAGTGTTTATCGGAAATTTACTAGACCGCCTATTTTATACTATTATATCACTCCTAATCCTATAACAACTTCAAATTTGATCTAGATATAGATAAAATTTAAAACCATAAAAATTCCAAAAAAATATTTCATATTTTTTAACATGAAGCTAATATTGAATATGTAATGATAAACTCTGAAAAAGAAATAAAGATTTATACATACTGAGAGTGATCCAATGTGACAAATGGTAGTTGAATAGATAGTCATATGAGAGAGATGAATCAAATCCTAAAAGGTATTAGATGAGGGGATCTCACATGAGGTTATGTTTGTGAAATAGGAGAATAAAACTTGAGAATAAGTGTTAAAGAAAACATGGGAAAATAGAAAAATCAACATTTTAAAATAGGTACATGATTACAAAACATATGTTCCAACTATGCATTGTCCACTATCCAAGTACCCAAGCCTCATATGGGTTAGTCACATTGTTAGAGAAACTATGAACACAATGTTTAGGGAATATGTCCCTGAAGCCACCTCTCACACACTTTAGGTGCTCGATTTGACAAATCGGGGACGAACTGTGTGATTCACATTTGAGATTTATTTTTAGTTTTTCATGGTCTTGTATCTTCCCTCTCACAGTTAAACTAATCATGATGATCTATTTTGGGTTTCATGATTTATAATAACTATTCCATAATGATGGGACAGTTATTTTGTCTCTAAAAACTAAGACTCTAGGACCCAAGATGAACGTGAATGGTTTTGAAACCTCCATGACCTCATTATTCATTCCCATATAAATGAATCTAATATTAAGACTGAATGGAACGGGAAATTTACCACATATGAAAATCTATATATTACATTAAATATCTATAATACTTAATAATAATCTAAGAGATTTTTTTGATAATGTGTTTAAAGTTATGTGTTTTCATTGAGTAAAAATTAAATTAGAGTTCCCAACATTACTCATTTGAGTGAAAATATATTAAGGGGGTATTCATTAACTCTTTATTGTAAAGTTAATGTGTGTGAAAGATGAAATTATATAGAATTCCTATTAGACATAAATTCTAGATTAAAAATATGAATGAAATGGTTTGAGCATGGAAATTTTCTAAACCTGGAAATACTTGGTTAAAGAATAAGATTCTATCAGATAGAGGTGTTGTGATTAGAGGAATCATTCAAACATAAAACATATTTTATTAATAGGAATGATAAAATATTGTGTATAAAAATTTATGTGGATAGATAAATCGTAGTAATGTGGTATTGGTTTTAAGAAGGAACTGGAAATAGTATTTCATACAATATTTTCTTGACTGAAAACCAGACAAAGAAACTGGATGAACATGTGATGTAAATACCCTAAGCCTAGTGGCCCATATTTTGTAGTTACATTTTTAAATTGGAACTATTTAAATTAATAACTTACCAAATGACCTAATATTTTATTCTTGATAAAAAATATACATTTATGAAAATAATTTTTCATTGGGAATAGAAAATGAAACATATTACATAACAAAACAAACTACTCAAAAACCTAGAAATTCATTCCAATAGTACTTATTCATATCAAAAGGAAGAAAAAACATAATATGGGTCAGATAAAGTTCTTAGTAATGGTTTAATATAATGGATTAAATCAAGAAACAATAAGTTTACCCCTATCCCACTGGTGGGGGAGGGTCCTCCAACATCAAATAAGAGAGTGTGATCTTCTTTCCTTCCCTTTTCAAACCTTGATCTCCTTCTTACTTTTATACAAGAATCATTGTTCCCAAAAGTACTATATGTTTTCGATGGATTCACTAACCACATAATTTTTATTTCATAGTTTATCGAAACCTCATATCTATTGAAGATTACTTTTTATTTCTTGGTTTAAGAAGAGATTCCCATCAGTTGATTCGTTTGATCGACATGGCTTCAGATCTATGGATTTTCAAGAGAGGGAGATAGTGGATTTTCTAGACCGCCAACATATAATGACATGATTTAAATCAGAGGTGGATCTAATAAGTTCCTAGTCACGTTCCCATCATAGCTTAAATATATATCAGTTCTACATATTTTCATGGACATTTGAGTTCCATATGAAAAACGATTATCCTATAATGGTGGTTTGGGCGAGTTTCCCAACCTAACTTTACATTTTCAAAACCCTTTTGGTTAATATAATTCTTGGTATTCTTGTTGGTAGATATTTTTGCTCGGATAGCCACACCGAGTTTTATTTCATCCTGTTAACCCATGTGTACGTGTGGAAATGGATGTGTCTAGAGTGTCATTTGATTATGTTTAGATTACAGTCGGTGATGAGTATAAGTGAAAAAGGAGTGTGGTCTATGAATCCTGTATTGACTTCTATTCTCTTAGTAAGCACCTAGGACACTCGAAGGATAAATGTGGATGTGGTATCAATATAAAATGTAGATTGGTAAGGGAACTAGTAAGGAGCTAGTGGTTTGTGTCGAGGTAAGCTTGTTGGAACATATGCCTTTGGGTATGGAGTGTAGATTACAGGGCGTGAATCCACCAATGGCCAATGTTTTCAAAATATATCAGCAAGATTTGGGCATCCCTAAATCTCCACAGCCTGCTTCTTTAAGGAAATAGGGGTATGTGGAGGAGGAGTGACCTGCCAGTGGCTCATATGCTAAGGTTGTGCATTTAGGGGCTAGTAATAGTTCCATGGGTTTGGAAAATGAGTCTAACTGCAACAAATTCTAGAAGGTGTTGGGTGACCCTCATCCTTTTATGAAACTCACACCGGTGTAACCGAGATTAGAGGTGGAGATCCCTACTAGTGTCTCATACCCTCATCTTAAGGGTCCCCAGGGTGTTAGTGGGTATGATGCAAAAAAATACAACTGAGGGTGGATGTTGGAATGTGCCTAAGATTTGCCCAGCACAGGGGATGGTGGGACACGGGGTTTCATGTTAGAGACATAGCTAGGAGAACATCCAGACCATTAATCAATTTTCAGGTATGGAGGGTTTGACTCAAGATCAAGAGAATAAAAATGAATTTGAAATAGTATGTGGGACAATGAATGAGGTCTTGTAAATGGGAAAAAATTAAATGGGCGCAAGGATTACTAATATCTCCAAAAACCAATGGATACTAGGTCATGTAAAATGATTAAATCCAAGGAGAAGGAATGAATGCATGTATATAGTGTTAACTTGTTGGGGGAATCTTGATGAAGTGATGGTCGATTCTGTTGAGGAAGGTATGGAAAAACTTGGTGGGGAGAAAGTAGCTAATTAGAAATCACTTGAATTACTTGTCTACTCTAAAGAATAAATGGTGGAGAAGTTTATTTATATCAGTGGTGCACAAGAAGAGGTAGATAAGAAGATGGGTAGACTACTTCCTGTGGATATCAATAGTGAGAATACGACACATATCAACAAGAAAAGCCTTTTTTGATAATGTGTTTTAATGAAGGGAAGATAATAACAGAAGAGTACAATAAAACTAGGGAAACATTGGAGGATAACATTGAAGACTCCATCCATAAAGATCTAGATCCACTGGTGCACTCTATCTCCTAGAAACTATTTATGGAGGAAACATCTAACAGGATAAAGTTTTATTTGAATAAATTCATGACATCTTTTGAGGGCTATCCTCCTTGTTGAACCTATGTGGTTTCTAACTTCTCTTTAAAAGTGTTTTCTAATAAAGAAATTAATTTTTAGTCAAGGTATACAACTAAACACATATTTTATTTAATCAATAAACTAATAATAAAATGTATCCATAGATTTTTTTTCTTAGAAAAAATATCAGGGATAATAATAACTAAATGTTAAAAGAAGGAAATTATTAATTATTGGGAAACATGTATCTGGAATATGAACCAATACTGTTAATACCATCCATAATATAGTTTAATCATTATGTGTAGAACCCATTTAATGCAAGATTAACTAATTTTTCCTCAGAGACTCTGATGCTCAAGAGGATTTTCTATATACAGTCCCCACCAATTTACACATGACCAACACATTAATTATATATTTAATAATATATTTAATTTATTACTAAATATAAATTATCACCAAATATTTATTATTAAGCAAAATATATGGATTTTCCCCAGTTAATCAAATCATATTCATAGTAAAAACCATATATAAAATGGTATACGTCTTTGGACATAATAAAATATGTGAAAAAATAAATATAGTTTTTTTAAGAAAATTTATATTTTCAATGAATTAAGATCATAAATAGAAAAATAGGAAGTATATACACCATTGAAAATAAATGAGGTTTATTATATTAAAAAAATGCACCAATGAAGTGTAATATAAGATGAGGTCAGTTACAAAGAATTTATCATTAATAAAATGAATTGATTATGTTTATTCAGTGGAAATCCCCCTAAAAAGTGGAAATACAAAAGGAGATAAACAAAAGTAATTTCACACATAACCTTCGCATGATATATTCAATGAAATAGATGGTTAACCCAATGAATGAAAAATGAGTTAAGAAATCCCTTACCACTTGTAATCAGTCGAACCATATGCCCCATAAAAGTAATATTTATCAAATGCAATTTAGAATACCATAAAATTAATGAGTTTCATGATATTATATTTCAAATGGATGTATACACACTATAAAAATAAAATAAGTGGTCATTAATTCATATATCTCACAAAAGTAGAAGTGAGGGAAGAACCCTTAACATTCACTTCATAGTGGTATAAAATTATTTAACCTCCTATATAATAGCATAAAGAATGTTATTAATTTATTACATTACAATATTAATATTTATGATATAATATATGATCCTCTTTTGTAATATTATCACCCATTTTTTCATAATATTTTTTCATTATCCTTATTTTGGGTGTTAACTGCTTTATTTTCCTATGCATGTTTTGTCATGTAAGTCTTGAGTTTTTTGCATAGTATATAGTTATGTCAAATAATTAATGATATTAATATAATATATTTAATATATATTTATTATATACAATTTATTATCATTTTCTAATGGTTAACATGGTACTAAAATCACATCGCCTTGTGGAGACAATAAGTCACATGAACGCACAAGCGACAGTATAATTCCCTTAATGGTGAAAGGGTATGAAATTGGATGACATATTAATTTTTGAAAAATCAAAAAAATTTCATAACTATATTATATATTAATTATTTACATAATTTTACCCAACCATCTAAATTGGAGATGAAAAAAAATTACACCACAACTTGGCCACGGTAAGCCATACGTTCACACACACGATGATTTTTTTCATAGGATGGATAAAAGGATGAATATGGTTTAAAAAATAATATAATATTTTGATCATATATATGATAATGGAGTTATTATTTTATCATGTATGAAACATGAAACAAATTTATAATAAGAAATGAACTTTAATGAGTTGTTAAAAATGATTACCTCTTCTTCAATGGACATTGTTTAGATCTGTTATTAATGGATCATTGGATGACTTGTTTTGAAGACCAAGGCGTTAAAAACTTGTATAAGGATAGTTTTTAGAGAAATGGTAAGGTTTTGGTTGAAATATATGGCTCTAAGTGGTGTGATGTACCGAGGGAGGAGGTTCCCTTTTATAATTGAGGTGATGGGAACTTTTGAAAACTCTCGAAGTATTAAATTAATATAAATTAATTTTCAAATAAAAATGGCCCCAAGTTGTGTTAGTTTTAATATAGTATGATTTTGGATATAAATCCAATCATTAGATTATTTTTAGACAAGTTTATGTCACACTATTATGCATATTGTTTTGTTTTAACCATTATTTAATCGCTTTAACTCTTAACTAGGAATCATGGATTTTTAACCAATGAGGGTTAATATGGTTACTATAAAATGAATTTAAATACCGATAAATGGATCATTGTTTACATTTTTACCCTTATAACAACCATTTGGAAAAAATATTATTTTTAGGAATTATATATCATTTAATAAAATATTACATATCTTAAATAATCATTAATGTCAATTTTGGGGCTATTTATTACATTTAGTTTAAAAAATATCAAAACAAAAATATTAATTACAAAAAACAATTTAATACACCCATAATATGAAAAAATAATCAATAAAATTATGTTATCACGTTAATTATATAAAATTATATATATTTTAATATTTTTACTAACATTTATTTTATATTTCCATTAAAAAAATTACCCCATCATTATTGTACAAGAATTAATGGTAACTATTTTTTTATTAAGTATTAATTAAAAATTTCCATGACAAATATACATATTTTATATTTCATTTTAAAATTTATATTTTATCAAATCCTTTTGATAACCAATTATTAGAGGTATTTTGTCATTAAGAATATGATTGTGACATCTTTTTATTTTCATAACATAAAATATTACAAATGTCATAATCACAAATTAATTAAAAATAAAGGACATATATTCAAATTGGAATTATTATCAAGTAAATTTAATCATACAATAAAACTGGATCAAGTGTTAGGCTCATGTTATAATCCTTATCATATTATTGTTACCCTTTATTACTTGATTTATAATTGATTTACCAATCACAGTAGTAACAAAAAATACCAAAGTAACTATTCATATGGTCGAAAAATAACAGAATTTTTTTTACTAAATTTGGAATTTATGATTCCAAATGTGGGATAAAATTTTCAAAATTCATTTCAGAGAAATTTCAGAAATTAATTTAAAATTAATCACATATAAGGGTTGAAAGAATATGTTTTTAATGTAAAATTATTCAAAAGCTTGAAATTTTTTTTTATCCCATTTTAATTTGAAAATGAATCCAATTAACCCAATTAGTGTTACTTATGTATAATTTATCTATTAATAATATTATGTATATTAACATATAAATAACTATGTAAATAAATTATCCAGAAATGATGTTTTCAATTACAATTAAATGTTTTACCTTTTCATTAGAAAATGAAACATATCAGAAAAATACTATAAAATAACCTTTAGATAATTTTTAAATTATTAATTTAAAAATAAATTTTATTTTTTTCAAATATAATTTTTAAATATGTTCAAATTTATATTTATAAAATGTGCACCATTAAATGTGGAAAAACTACCTTCAGAAAAAATATCGATTTTATGTGTAAAATTGGATTTATTATTATCTTCTTCCTATAAAATCTATTCGATGAATATAAAAAAATATTTTATTGAATTTATAAAATATAAATTTAATTATTTGGATAATAATATTTATTCATGCGAATTTAAAATCAATGTTATAATGATTACATAATAATGTTCATTGTTCATTTAAGATAGGTGTTGTGTCAAATATAATATATCAAATAGATTAAAATAAAAAGGTGATATAACATAAAATCATGGGTATCACATTATCCAACTAATTTATAAATTTTATCATCTCAATATGGAATTACTCTTCAAAAATAAAAGGTTGATACTTGAATATTCAATTGTGAAAAAAAATCACAATTATGGTTAATAAAACATCCTATTAATAAGAGGGAAAATGAAATGTAGAGGTCACCAAAAAATTAGTCTTTAAAATATCATTACATTATTGTGAAGTGAAAACCTAGAAATAGAAGAGAAACAAAACAATCAATTTCTAATAGAGAGTGATAGTGAACATGGTCATTAGAAAGTTATCCGTTACAAAACCTCAAATCTAAGATCGGTTGAAAACCCCTGACTTATCATAAATAAAATTAAAATGATACATTTTTTCAGAGTAATTTTTCTAGAGTTTGTGGATTATTTAACTATACATATATGAACGTTATAAAATAATCATTCTTGATTTTTTTTCCTTTTCATAACCATAATATAATCATATGGTTATGCTTTGATTTATTTCCACTTTATCTTTCATGCCATGAAATGTATATTCAACATTAATTTTTTGTTCTTAAAGAAATTTATTGAATAATAATATCCACAAGTCATTCATTTATCCATTAAATCTTTACATAAATAAAAAAATTTATAAAATGTTATCAATTGAAAATAATATCCAAATTTCAACTTAATCCCTTCCATAAGTAGTAACTTTAAGACTCATCCAAAATATATCCGTCCAAATTCAATGACTAAATATTTAGAAGGATGGTTAAAAAATTTCCAAAATAAACATAACAATATATTCCCCATAAAATAAAATATACCACTTATTTTCTCTTATAAAATATATTCATTTTTTTCTCACCGTAAAACATTATTGAAAAAGTCATCCAAAAATAACGGTTCAGTTTTTTGAATACATTCGTTGAATCCAAACATATAGTAAATTCCATAACCCATAAAATTAATAACCAACCCCATGGTTAATATTTCTATCACAATATAATTTCTTTATCATTGGGAACACATTTATGTTTATTATCCCAAAATCTTTTGTTTTTCCAAAAATGTTACTTTACACTAAATTGTTTCTCTTGATCATTAGTACTGTTCAACATACACATTTAAATAATAAATGAAAATGTAATTGAATAAAATCCATATACATTAGATAATAATTTTAACTAGAATATCATCAATAAATTATGTTTAAAAAAATTAATGGATCAAAATAAAGTATAAAATTAATCATTCAACTTCTGTTATATCAATACCATAAGTTTATCCCTATTCCATGAGATTATTCTAAGGTATATTATATATATTATTCAAGATTTTTTTGTGTAATATACCATAACCATCCAGTTGTAACACTGAATAATTTTTTTTGCTTCCCTTTTTATTATTTTTTCTAATGACCCATTTCTTCACATTTATACTAACTCTTAATCTCTTTACCCACATCAAAGGGTGAATCTTCATAATATTATCACATGTGGGAAAATAATTTGTTCCCTTTTACCCCTTACCCATATTTTTCTTTGTCAAACTATTATTCTCATTCTTCCCTTTGAAGAAATTGGGATTGGATAATTCTTTTTCTCACTTGATGGCACAAAAAACTATTCAATCGTACCGTGAAATATTTTGAGAGACCCATACCCATCAGAGCCATGGATTATTACCTTCAAATTAATGGTCAATCGTGTACTCCATATTATGTATGTAATCTGTATCATACCTTGCTACAATTTTAAATGTATCTTCATAATCTTTAATACTTTATTCTCCCTATTTCATTAAGCTAAGTAACATTATTTTCTTTTCAATTTTCTCATCATTAGGGTAATATTATCAAAAAATGTATATCCAAAGAAGCATTCAATTCCATAAGTTTTTTTTCATACTCCCCTGTAGTATTCCTGATAAATTGCGATCATTGGTTAGAATTTTCTTTGAGTCAATAAACTACAAGTGTGACATTTTCCTTTTCAACACATCATTATTATGAATATATCATCTCCAAAGACATCATCCATTGTTTAAAAAAAATTGGATTAATAGTTACACTAATTCATATAGGATTCTATCAAATTAAAAGATCTAACATAAGAGAGTCTCTCTATGTAATAGGTTTCTATACTCGAGAAAGGTTAATTTTCATTACAAAATTATGTTTCCATACAATAGTCATAATTTTTTCCATTATAATACAATATGTATTGGTTCCCTCAGTAGGGAAATCTCAACATTTTCCAGGATTATTGATACCATTCTTCACTCCAAGAACCATTTCAAAATATTATAATATACTACATTATATCATATCATCATGAAACATAATGTATATTCCAAAATCTAGTAAAATACATAGAATAAATTTAAAAATTTATTCAAATATAATCTCACAATCATAAACATTGTTTTGTTGGGATTTTCTTCTACAGTTATCCTCAAAGTCTATCCCATGGTTGTGTATGTTAATCCATGTTTTCATAAAATCAATTTTCCAAGGTTTCTACTAAATATAATCTAATACCAACTGCAATGACCCCATCCCCAACTGCCTAGAGCCAGTGGTTACTTTATTGAATTTGCATGATTACACTGAATAAAATAATAATTGAATGAATTTTTTAGTAGTCTTGGTGAACTAGATATATACATGAAACCCATTTTACATTCTAAATAGAAAATAATATAAAATACATAACAAAACATACTACTCAGTATCACCTAAATGAATTCCATTAATTCATTTTTATATCTTATGGAAATAAAAAAAAATAAGGTTTATCTTAAATGATGTGTAAGGGTTACTTTTAATAGAATCTATCATGAAACAATTAGAATAAGCAACATATAAAGGTAGATAACTAAACATACATTGCATTTAATTAATAAACTGAGAATGAAATGAATCCATATATTTCTTCACAGAGAAAATATCATGAAAAATAATAACTGAATGGTGAATGATGAAAATGAAAAATTATTAGACTTCATGTATTTGGAACATGAACCACAACCATCAATACCTTTCACAATACATTTTAATCATTACGGGTAAAACCCATTTAATGATTGCTTTACTGATTCGTCCCATGAGACTGTCGATATATCATGGGGTTTTCTATATATGGTTCCCACACATTGTTTCATTTACAAAGAATTAATTGTATATTGAATAATAAATTATATTTAATAATCCATTGGAATTATCAACAAGAATATGTTATTAAGTAAAACATATGTATTTAACATTATTTCCCAAGCTAATGAAAACACTTTCAAAGTAAACAACGTATATAAAATGGTATATGAATTACTTAATAATTGTATACATGATATAATAAATAACAATAAAAATTAAATTTTCAATGAATGATTATCATCGATAAAACAAAAGGAGAAATATATACACTAAATAAAATAAATTTGTATTATACTTTAAAAATATTTATAACTCTAATGGGATTAAGACGAAGTCCCTTATAAGGATCATATTATTAATAAAATGAATCAGTGATGTATATTAACTATAAATCCAAATAAAAAATTTGAAAGATAAAATCATATAATAAAATGTGATTTCACAAATAACCTTATCATGACATAATTATTGAAATATAAGTTTAAGAAAATGAATCAAAATTGAGTTACGAAATCTCACACCACTTGTGATCAATCAAATTATATGTCCCATAAAAGTAATAATTATTAAATAAGACATTTAATAGTATGAATATAATGAGATTTATTATATTATATATAAGATGATATTATACAAACCACACAAATTAAATTAGTGGTGATTAAGACATATATCTCACATAAGTAAATGGTAGACGAGAAACAATTACCATTCATTTATATTTGGTCATAAATTATATAAATTCTTCTATAATGGTTTAAATAAATTCATTATTTTACACCATAAATATATTCATATTTATTATATCCTATATGATCCTCTTATATCATCTTATCACCTATTTGCTAATAATATTTTGTTATTATCTTTATTTTGGGTGTTAGTTGCTTCATTTTGTTATGCATGTTTTTTCATTTAAATCCTTTGATTTGTGAATAGGACATAGATATATCATATAAATAATGATATTAAGGTCATAAATTTAATATTAATTTATTATATAAAAGTTTCTAATCTTTATTTAATAGTGAAAATGGAAACCAAACAACATCACTCTTTAGATATGGTACCCCATTCGTATGCACGAGCGAAAATATTATTCCCTTAATGGTGAAAGGGTAAGGAAGTAGGTGGTATAATAATTTTCCTAGAATCAATAAAATTTCATAATTGTAATATATATTCATTATTGGAATCATTATACCCATCAATGTTAAGTAGTTATGGAAAACAAAATTACACCATGACATGGAGATGGTAAGTACTACGCACACATGTGGAGTGATTTTTTCTTTTTTGTAGGATAGATAAAATGGGAAATGTGGTTTTATCATAATAATAATTATATGTAATAATATATATTATACATTATTTATTATTTTATTATGAAAAAAATCATAAAAATAAAGTATAAAATGAAATGAACTTCAATGAGTTGGTAAAAATGGTTACCTCTTTTTCAGAGGTCTTCCTTAAGATATCTTCTTAAGGTATCTAGGGTATGTCTTTTTAGAAGTCCAATACCTATAGAATGTAGATAATGAATCTGTTAAGAAAAATAGTTATGGTTTTAATGATCTGGATGGCTCAAAGTGGAGTGACTGAGTGAGAGAGGACATGCCCTTTTATAAATGGGAATGTGGGGAAATTTTTGAAACTCCCAATATATTAAATTAATATAGATTAATTCTAAATTATAAATTTCTAAAAACTTATTTATTTAATATATAATATGATAATTAGTTTAAACAATATTGTACAATAATAATTATACATGTTTATGTCACATTATTACTCTTACCTTTTGGTTTTATGCCTCATTTAATCTAATTAACTCTTATCATGACAACAATGATATTTAAAGTTGAGGGTTAATATAGTAACTATAAATGTTAAAACTACCAATAAATGGTTGATTTATGAAATTTTATTCCTTATCCCAACACAATGTCTGAAATTCATATTTTTATGAATTTTATATCACTTAATATAACATTATTTGTTTTGAACAAACATTAATGTAAAGTTTGATGATATTTATTACATTTCAATTTAGAAATATCAAAAAAACAAGATTCCTTAAAAAAAATCTTTAATAAAACAATAAAATTTAACATCCATCTATAAAATTATTCAATCACATTATTTATATCAAATTATTTCTATTTTAATATTTTTATCAACTTCTATTTTCTATTTCTATTAATAAAATAATTAATCCATCGCTATTGTGAAAACATTTAAGGTAATTATTGCTTCAATAAAAATTAAAATTAATTTATCAGGATATAGAAATATTTCATAAATTGAAAATAAATATTTATAGTCGAAAATATCCTATGGATAACCCCTTATTAAAAATATTTTATTTACAATTAATATGATTGTTAAATATTTTTTTTTCAATAAATAAAATATTAGAGATGACATAATCACATATAAATTTCAATAAAATTCCATATATTTGATATTTTAATGATTATTGATGAATGGTACTTATAAAATAATATTTTCTCATCTTTTATGGTCATTTTTCAATCCTCAACATATTATTTTTACCCTTTGGTAATCACTTTTTATGAAAATTACTCCTAACTGTGGCAACAAAAATTAGAATGATATTATTCATATTATCCAAAAATAATAGGGAACTATTTAATAAATATGAGAATACTAATTGAAAATATGTAATTCATTTTTTAAATTTCAATTAATAGAGTTTTTAGAAAATAATTTTAAATTAATACAGTAGATGGGCCAAAAAATAGGTTTTTATACTAACAATGTTCAAATGTTTGAAAGGTTTTTATATATAATTTCAATGTTAAATTTATTAAAATGAAATAAATTGGATTTATTTATTTATAATTTTACTATTTATACATTAAAAAAATTCTAATATAATTTAATTATATATCCAATTATACTTAAATGTAGTTTGCAATAAAAATTTAGTGTTTTCACTATTCCTCAGAAAATGAAAGTTGTTAGAGAAATATCAAAAATCCACACTAAGATAATTTTTCTATATTAATATAAAAATGAACTTTATTTTGTTAAATAAAATTTATAAAAGTGTCAAATTTTAGTTTTAAGACAACTACACCATCAGAATTCTACAAAACATCATTCAGAAAACATGTAGATTTTTATGTTTAAAATCAGACTTATTCTAATTTTATGCCTATACAATATATTGAAATAATGTAAAAAAATTTGATTGAATATATAATATATATATTTCACAATATGTTTAATACTATTAATTATTTCTAATTTAACAATTAGGTTATAATGATTACATAATAATATTTCCTTGTTAGTTTATGTCATGTTTTGCATGAAACATAAGCTATAGAAGAGATTAAATTAAAAATGATACATACCATAAAATATTCTAGTTTTACATGTGACCGTATGGAGGATTCATAAATAATTAAAAGGATTACTTCCTTGAATGATGTAGGTTATGGAAGTGAAGAATATGTATTTTAAAGAAGAGAATGGGTGAATAAACTGCACGCAGTATAGTAAAAACATGCTTATTCATATTAGTGAAGGTTTATAATATTCGTTATGAAAATATTTGTTATATATTTTATATGTGTGGAGAGAATATGAACTATTTATTTATCATATTTCGATGTACTTTTATGGATATTACCTGCTTTATGTAACCACATTAAAATGATTATTTCTAATGGATTTTGTGGTATTGGATTTTTTGAAAATAATAGAAAGGAATGGATACACAAGTTGTATAGTTAATGTCCTAAATACTTGTGTCCCTATGGATCTTTCTTCCATGATCATTTTTTCAAAATATATAACTCGTTAATTAAAGTGAAAACTTGTTTCATTTTGAAGATAATATAAAGAAAAATATCAATTATTCAACCATTACCCCTCTTTAATAACTCTGATTTTCTATGATTTTATTTTTATAAAATAATTGAGAAAATTCCAAAAAAATAGGCGATGAGACAATGTGACATTCTGATCCCTGGTGTGCCTGAAAAAACTCATTAAAAAATATTATACTTTTAATAAATCACACATTTGATTTTTCATTAAACATGAATACCTTCTAATAGGTGACCAGATTAGAAATATGAGGGCCCCATTGCATTCATAACATAAAATTTATCTGAGGAAGGGCCTAACATCATCTGGCACTGGCCAGGAAATAGAATAGTTTTTGGACGTATCATTAATAAGATATTTAATAAAAAATATTATTTTGTGACGTAACAAATCACTTTTTTAATATTAGGGTTTTCTATAGTTCTATGGTTATAACCATAACCGTAGTGTTTCCCTAAGACAAATAAAGGAATCTATCACGACAAACGTCTGTGGATTGAGAATCCGAGATGATTGATTGATGATCAGATCATGGATTGATGATTTACAGCGACCAAGGACATGATGGTAAGGCCTCATATGTGGTAGGCGGGCATGGTGGAGCTAGTGGCATTAGAGAGGCCACAAGGAAGACATAGGAGGCGGTCCAACCATGTGAAAAATGACATGATGCCGCATTTACTAGAGGCATGCAGTAGGGGCAGAACGTTTGCGGTGCCGCAAGCTGGTCCGCAGTACGGGAAAAACCGGAGGAGTCGAGACACTCATACCGCCCTGATTCTGACCAGGTTGGGTCCTATAGGACTACTGGGACGAGCCCAATGGGATGGACCAATTCGTCCTAGACCAGACATGACCTGGTTAGGTTGGGTCAACAGGGAGGTCAGATCAGGTCTGGCGGGTCGGAGCTAACCCGGACCGGATTGTAGTTGAACCTTTTTAGTAAAATAACTATAACATTCAAACCATGAGTCCATTAGAGGATAATGTTGTGTAATTAGGTCCTTTTATAGGAAACATTACTTTTTAGGTTCTATAAATGAGTTGTTGTGGAAGTAAGATTATAACCTAATTAATTAAGGAGTAGGTTCTCATGGTACAAGTGTGCTACGAGTGTAATCCTACGGATGTGTGTGACTTGTTGACTACGTGGCTTTGGGGGTTGCATGAATTATGAAAACTACATGTGTTATCAACACTCTATTTCTTATGGAAACTTCATGTGTTATCGACACTCAATGTGTTAACAACACTATGTGTTCGTGGACTACATATTATAATCCTGTTTCATGTTTTAGACTTATACCTATTGAGATGACTATACTTCATGTGTTTTTCTTAATGGTGTACTTTATGTGTTTAATTTGTTATAAACCATGTATTTATTTGTTGTATAATTCATGTATTTCTTTTTGGTATACTTCATGTATTTATTTGTGGTATATTTCATGTATTTCTTAGTGGTATTAATTTTTTGTATTAGGGTGTCCAACTAAATATTGTTTTACTCAAACCTATATTTGATTTCCCTGAAAATGTTGTGTCTTGTTCAAATTATTGAATCTTTGATAGAGTTATAGGTGGACCATGACTATTTGGTTCATAGAGTGATCAGAAAGATGTGGTTTTCTCTAATGGCTTCAGAAAGATTTTCTACACCTACCCTTCAGGTTGGGTTTTCTGTGAATGAGTTTATGGAACATGTTTATAAACTTTGACAAAATTCTTCTTTCGGTGGGACTGTATGTTGGCCCGGTTTACTTTATGGTTTCCTACTATCATACTCTATGGTTTGTATCTTATTATATGCATGAATTGTTTACTTATTGTTTTTACATTCCATCATTTGGGCTTGGAGATGTGTGTGTGTACCGGTACATATGAAAATGCCTCCCATTTTGTGATATGCCTATTAGGTGCTAGTCTCAACTCCCTAACCTATGAGAGGTAGGCTTGGGGTAGTCACGAAATTTCCCCCTCAATGATAAGTCCCTAAAGAGTGGTATCCGATGATGTTGGTTCTACTTATGGATTGGTAGTCTGTGATATTGTTTTGGGGAAACATTGTTGAGTTTGTCGATTATGACTTATAGGACATGGTATCCAGTGTTGGGGTGGAGGATGACATATCCATACACCTAGATTTTGGAAACTATCTTGTCAACTAAATATGTGAAAACACTGGTTGTAGGGAAAACAACGGTACATTCCTCATATAGTATTTGAGTGTGTCCTCATATCCTTCTTGAATAATATCCCTAGTTTTACTTTATTTATTGTGGTGCATCTTTATCTATTTCATGATTCCTTTACATAGACATCCAGCTAGGATTCCATTGCATGGTCATAAGGATTATTCTCTTAGTGATGAGACATGGGTACATGGGCCTGTATAGGATATACTCCATGCACTAGATATAGAACCTCTCGGTGGTTTACCAGTGATACCACCACCTGTCGGGCAACAGTTACTACCAGCACTACCAGTTGATGATGCATGAAGGCGGAGTGCATTTCATGAGTTCCAGAGGCAGTGAACTCCCAGATTTAGGGGTGATATATACCCTCATATAGATGAGGATTTTATAGAGGTAGATACAAGTGTATTCCATTTTATGAGGAACCCTTCTAACAATATGGAAGTACTATATTGGAATCTTAATAATGGATCAACTGGGTGATGGTGGATCTTTAGGACCTAAACACATGATGATGTGACTCTCCCTTGGGCAGAATTTGAGAAAATACTCATATAGGAGTTCATCCCAGCTATGTTATGCTCAATGCACATAAAACATCTTTTGCATCTATACCATGAATGTAAGACTATGTAGGAATACTTAGTAGGGATTAATAATATTTCTCTTTACTCCACAAATATGGTATGAGACTCATGATTTAGGGATCTGACATTTGAGTAGGGATTATGTTGGGAGATCAAGAAATTTATGATATCCCTTAGCATTCCTACATATTTCGGGGTACTATAGTGAGATCTTCTAGTGGAGAGATTTTTTTGCATAGTAGATGCCACCATTGGGAGCTACCAGTTGGCACCAGGAAGCTGAGTCTTCAGAAGTAGGTATCCGACACTATTCATAGGTTCCTAAACTTGTAAAGGGAACAAGGGGATGAACCCAAGATATGGGATTTGTGGTGCAAGCCTCCCAGGGTAGACTGAGTCAGCTGAAGGACTAGGTGTGTTACTCGTGTAATGGTTGGGGTCATCTGGAACAAGATTTCCCATCACGAAATATAGACAATCACAAAAATAGTCTAGGGAAGGACGAGGTAGAGGATGATGCATGTGAATGGTGGTCCAAAGGGTGGTGGATGTGGTAGAGGAGAAGGAAGTGTATCAGAATGTGGGCAGAGGTTCGAAGTACTTCCCCCACCACCCCTCGATGGTCCATGATGGTTTCATGGATTGGGTGGACAAGGATAAGGATATCTATAGGTTAGAGAGGATTATGAACCTGGTTCTCCAAGTATGATTAGAGGTATGATTTGTTTCCTTTTCACCTTATATGTAGTTTTAGTAGACATAGGTTCCATTCATTATATTTTTTCCACAACCCTTTTTCTATACTCGAAGATTCTGATTGTATTGTTGACTCATCCCTTACATTTAGAGATTCCTACGAGAGGGTATTCAATGATCACAGACTTGTTATGATAGTGTGACATTACTTGTGGAGGTGATAGTTTCAGTGAGGATATATTGGTTGTGACGTCGAGGTCCTACGATCTCATTCTTAGTATGGACTAGTTATCCACAGTCTATGTCCAAATTGACTATTTTAGGTACAGAGTGCAGCGTTTCCATAGTGATGTGACAAGTACATCCAATTTTGGTGAAAAGAAAGCACAAGTAGTCTATATTAGACTTTCTCATAAGAGGGTTTTGTATATTACTCACCAGTTGGATCATATCACCCTTGGTGTAGTGGATGATAGGGGTCCTCAATTTCATGTAGTGGTGTTGGATTATGTGGTTGTATTTCCCAAGGAGGTCCCATGATTACCTCCCTATAGGGAGGTTGAGTTCATCATTGATCTATACCCCGGGAGAACACCAATATCTACACATTCAAATTTGATGGCTCCCACATAGCTTCATGAGTTGAGGGTATAGATGGAGGACTTACCAAGGAAGGGATTTGTGAGACACAATGTTTCTCCCTAGGAAGAAACAGTTTTGTTTTCCTAGAAGGAAGATAGAATCTTGAGGTTATATGTGGGATTCTAGCACCTGAATTAGGTGACTATGAAGAATATTTATCCACTATAAAGGATTGAAGACCTATTAGATCTACTGGAAGGAATGAGATGGTTCCCGTAGACTGAACATAGATCTCCCTATCACCAACATTATGTATGGGATGAGAATTTATCAAAGATAGGAATCAGATGTTGGAAAGACCTCTAAAAGTACACAATGATGTTATTTTGTGTGAAAACTGCCATAGTAGTGTCCATGTGACTCATGAATAGGATATTCCAGCCATACATAGACCAGTTCATGGTGCTCTTCATTGATAACATCCTAGTGTACTCTGCACTGGAGGAGGAGCTTTTGATACACTTGAGGAAGGTCATAGACACGCTCTGAGAGAACCATTTTTATGGGAAGCTCTTGAAGTGATAGTTTAGGATTCATTTGGTCCACATTCTAGGACACGTCATTTTAGAGGCTGGAGTTGTAGTAAATTAGGTGAACATTGAGGCGATGCTTGCTTGCGAGCCACCCAATAGATTTACCGAGGTGCAGATATTCTAGGGTTTGGTTGGGTACTATCGATGGTTTGTACTAGACATTTCTAGAGTAGCAACACCATTAATGGATTTGAAACAGAAGGGCCATCCCATCATGGGGATATAGAAGTGTCAGTATATCTTTCAAGAGCATAGTCATAGGTTGATGAGTCCCCCCATATTGAGACGTATAGAGGTGGGTATCATGTTTGTAGTGTTCTGTGATGAATCATAGACCAGTCTAGGTTGTGTCCTGATGAAGTGTAAAGTATTGATTGCATAATGTTTTCACCAGTTGAGAGTGAATAATTAGAACTACATGAACCATGATATGGATCTTGTAGTAGTATTATTTAAATTGAAAATTTTGTGACACAACCCCATGGGTGAAAAATTTATCGTCTACTCTGGACATAAGAGATTCATGTATATATTAACTCATAAAGAATAAACTAATGACAGAGGCCATGGAAATAGTTCCTCTAGGATTATGTATTTGAGATTGCCTATACTCTTGGGAAGGGGAATGAGGTGGTAGATGCTCTTAGTATGAGATCCAGTTTGCAGTTAGAGGTTGAGGTGTCAAATCAGTTAGTTGTGTTGAAGATATCTTTTATTGTAGGAGATGTAGAAGCATACCTTTAGTCGATGGTTATCATCCCTCCACTCTTATAGAGAGTTTGGGAGGAACAACATAGGGATATTGATTGTGAGACCTGAATTGCTTAGTTTTCCACAATGAATTCCCCTAATAAATATTTTATAGGTGGTGAGTACATTATTCTATTCAGAGGATGCATAGATATTCCAGTGGAATTGTTGGAGGAGGTTCTGAGGGAGTCCCACTCACCCCCTCTCGTGGTACATCTAGGTTTGGAAAAGATGTACCGGTACCTATGATGTTAGCTCTAGTGGTTAGGGATGAAAAATGTTGTGGAAGAGTTCATTTCTCAAGGCCTCACGTGTCAAAAAGTGAAGCTTGAGCCCTAGGTTTTAGTGGGCTAGAACGAACCACTTGAGGTGCAGTAGTGAAAGTGGGATGAGATATCTATAGACTTTGTGATGTGTTTAACATGAACATACATGGGACATTATTCAATTTGGGTGATCATTGAACCACTCACCATTTAATCTCACTTCATACCAATAAATGAGCAGAGTTTAGTAGAGATCATATGATGCGTCTACAGGAAAGAGATAGTTTGGCTTCATGGAGTACCGTTGACAATTGTTTCAGATCATGATGCTCATTTCACATCCTAGAAATAAAAGGAACTATATGAGGCATTTGGGACTCAGCTATGCATGATCTCGAAATTTCATCCCCTAACAGATTCCCAGATAGATAGGACCTTTAATGTTCTTGAGGACAGTTGATGTGCTTGCATCCTATAATTTGGCCACAGTAGGGATGATCACCTACCTCTAGTAAAGTTTCCGTACAAAAAAAACTACCCCTCCACCATTATAATAGGACCATTTTAGGACTTGTACATGCTCCCATGCAAGTCACCACTTTTTTGGACTGACCCAAGAGAGTCATAATTCATAGGTCCAGATTTTGTCTTAAGTTGGAGAGTTGCATACGATGTATATCTAACCTCGAAATTTCATTGGGTACGTGTTTCTTTCATGTGTCATTACTGTGGCGATATGTGCATGATCCATCACACATCATCATCTTGGGAGAGATAGACATTGAAGATGGTGTACATTTTGTGGTGTACGTTGTGGTGATTTAGGATCGATAAGAGGAGATACTTCATGGGTGTTAAATAACTATTGTGAACTTATAGTGGAATCATTAGAATCTAATAGAGATAATTTAGTAGTGGGAGGCTTAGATGATTTCTCAGTACCATCACTTTGTTGTTTATTAGCCCTTGTTTGGAATTTTAGGGATGTAAATCGCTAAGGTGGGGAGAATTTAATGACTCAAATTATCTCCATTTTTTTATAAATTTGTTGGGAAAATTATCAGTCCAGGATCTGAGACAAAATGAGATTCAAAGGCCCGATATACTTCAAAAAACTTGTTGAAAAATGATAATTTGTTAATAAAGCGTACGAGTGGTTTTTCATTAACTAGAATAACATCTAAATAGGTTCTTAGATTAGACATCTGAGGGAACCATTATGTTCAGAACATCAACTTTACCATAGGTGGGTCCAAACATCATCCGGCTTGGGCCGGAAAAAAACATAACTATTGGACGTATCGATTATAAAATATATAATAAAAATATTTTATTGCAACATAGAAACTCTATTTTTTATAATAGGGTTTTATAGGGTTCCAAAGTTATCACCATTACCTTGGAGTTTCCTTGAGACAAAGAGAAGCAAGCTATCTTGAAGAACACCGATGGATCGATAATTGGCCACAACGAATCCGAGATGAGATCCTTGATTGAATATTGATGGATCGGTGAAAGATTACGATGAAAATTCAGCATACAGCAATGACCAATATAAAATATAGGTAGGAAATTTTTGTTTTTACACAATTCATTCCCCATTCTTAAATTCAATGAAGAATGTGGACCGACACATGAATAGGTTGATCAGTAGTTCGATCGCCTGTGGGATGAGTTTATGCTTGTGAGAATATAAATGGGAGATAGATATGTGTGTTGCTTCATTCTTCATGATCATGCTAACAAGAATGAATCAAGGCCATCAAGGAAAAATGCCAAGACCCATTCTTCGGGTGTTCATTTTCTTTTTTTCTCTCCCATCAATCTCATGTGTTCTCTGAATGGCCTTCGATTTCTCCCCACCTTTGAAATCTTATGTGAACAATCTCAGATCAGAAACTGACCCTATGTTGACATAGTGGAGGTGCAATGGTACACAACAGTTTCCTGAGGCGGCGACCCCATTTGGTCAAGGTAGATGGTGAGCAGGCAGGGTGAGGCTGCTAGTGGGGCAGCTGAAGAAGGTGGGACATGGAAGGATGCCGCATCGAATCTGGCATGGAAAGTGGGCAAAAAATGTGGAAACAAGATGCAACATTGACCAGGGGATGTAACGAGAAGGGCCTCTCTAGGTGGATCATAAGGAAGATGATGGGCTTCAAGCGGTGGTGAAAAAACTCATTCCGGAAAGGACTATGTTGGAGCATGTGGTCGGAGCGAGTCCACCAGTGGTGACCGATGATGTGGTTATGAGGCCGTGTTCATAAAAGGTGGGTTGTGTGGAGCCCAAAGTAGTGGCAAGATCACGGGATAGATAGTGGAGGTGGGTCTGACCACGTGAAATGCAGCATAGAATAGTGTTGACTAGAGGCATACAGTTGGGGAAGACCATGTGTAGTACATCGAGCCAGCCCACAGCGTGGGTAGAACTAGAGGAGTCGAGTCGCTCTAGTGGCCTAGAGGGCTAGGCCAAACTGCCTATCAGGACAGGTCGAGCAGGTCTAGCGAGATGAGAAAAAATGGGCCACACCTAGTGGGTGAATCCGAGTAGGCTAGACCAGTCCACACCGCGTTTATTCAGGTTGGTTGGACATAGTTGGGTGGGTCATCAAGTTAGATTAGACCCAAAATGGACCCATGTCAGTCCTTTTCAATAAAAAAATCATAACATTCAAATAGTGTGTTCATTTGAAAAGTCATTTATGGTGTTTGGACCCTTTCAATTATGAATTACTTTTAAAATACTATAATTTATTTTTTGAAGAAGTTATAATATGGCCTAATTTCTTGAGGTGTAGGTTCTCCTGATACGAGAAAACTATGAGAAGAATCCTTCAGCTATCTGTGACTTTATGACTACATGACTTTGGTTAGCATGAATTATCATAACTCCATGTGTTATAGAAACTCCATGTTTTATCAACACTTCATTTTTATCAACACTAAATATGTTTTCAACACTCCAAGTGTTCTGTGGACTACTTATGATAATCATAATTTTTGTGCTATATATTTATACTTGTGTGAGATGACTCAATTTATTGTGTTTCCCTTTATGGTGTACTTCATGTGTTTCCCTTGTGTCATACCATGTATTTCATTTTCGTAAAATTCATTTAATATATTACGGTATACATCATGTATTTCATTTTTGTGTATTTCATGCATTTCTTTATGTTATTCACTTGTGGTTTTGGGGTGTCCTATTGAGTATTGTTGTAATCACCACTATACAGGCTTTTCCCGCACGTGTCATGTAATGTGTTGATTATTTATACTTTGAAGGAGTTCTAGGTGGACTAGAGTTATCTTACAGATGAGGAGTGATCCTATGGCTTTAGACAGATGTCTTACACCTACCCTTTTGGTAGGGTTTTCTATGAATGAGTTTCACGAACATGTGTATTCACTATGATAGACTCCTTATTTTGGTGAGATTGTATTCTGTCCCTATTTAATTTTCTGTTTCCTACTATCATACACTTTGGTTGGTATCTTTGTGTATGCCTACATTTTTTAATTAGTGTTTTTTACATACCAGCATTTTGAGATTATATATATATATATGTGTGTGTGTGTGTGTGTATATATATATATAGGAACATAGGCAAATCCCTCCCATTTTGGGATATTCCTACTTGGTCCTAGTCACCAGACCCTAACCTATTGGAGTCAGGATTAGGCTAGTAATGACACGGGCCCCTATGGGAGGGTTTGTGTCACACTCTCTGTCATCACACAGATCCTGACTAATCCTCTTAAAAATAGGACTGTATATTATTATTTATAATGGGTGAAGATTACATTAAAACTATTCGAGTATGAAACCAATTTATTTGGAATGAATAATTAATTATAGAATACTATAGAACCTGTATTCTTAGTAATATCAATAATGATGTTCTATATTAGGGAAACAAATAAAAAAATGATTAAAATCACTAATGAATGAAATGTATTTATACCAAATAATAATACATCAAAATCAGTTTTTAAAAGGATTATTACTATTTAAATAAAAGTAGATAAATGAAAATGTAATGGATATTCTCAAAAAATCACTACCAAGGGATCTATTTGAGAAGCAGAAGTTGAACCTCAAATTACATACCTATTCATTTACATGAATTATTATATAATAACATGGTTCTCTATAATTTATGTGTGTACAATAATGGTTGTTGTATATGCCTATAATTTTTAAATGATCTAGTAAAATGATGCGTCTTTTAGTACCAATTGGATATATTGGGAGCATGGTATAAAGTTTCAAATATCCATCTTATAGGTGGATATATACCTAAAAATTATGTACTCACAATTAACTAATATGGTATAATGATAATTAGAAATCATAAAGGTATGAGATTATTTAGTACTTATGAGATTGTTTCTTAGTAAGAGGAACAATGATGAGTTGGAAGAAATATATGATTGAGAAAATGTATATTTAATTAGAGAAAAATGTTCATAATATCAAGGAATGAAATTTCAAGGAACTAATTTAAATATTTTTATTTTTCTAACATTTATCGGACTAATTGAAACACACATAGGATTCGTGTGACTAGACTATGTTTTATATAAGTCACTATAAAAATATTCATCATTACAGAATTATGTGTTCTTGTTGAAATTTTAAGAGGTATTTATAATATATGGGTTAGTTTTGACATATATTTTTAAAAAATATTCAAAGGGGATTGATTATTTACTTAAAATGGGCATCAATATTAAGGTGTCATTTTTATAAAAAAAATCTAAAAAATTAAAATTAGTATTTATGAAGAGTAAAATGATATTAAAAGAGTTTAAAATTACTAAGAAGAATTTTGGTGTGGAGAAAAAAAAATTCATGATATATTACACCTTTTTAGATTAAATGATATCCTTTAATTGGAAAATGTTTATTGAATAACTATGTATTATTGATGAAAATCAGGGAACACACTATTAAAAATAAATAAACAGATGAAACCATTGAATATTTTATTTCATGGAGGAGTTTTGGAATAAATCATATATATGAAAACAACTAAGAAAACCTCTTCATGAGGTGATTCATGCTAGATTTAGTCCATAATCTGTCCCACATAAAAATATATGAATACAATAATTTCTATAGTGGTAGTATACACTCCAATGAAAATGTTCTATTAAATTTCTTATCTAATTTTTCTTGGATAAATGGTCACACCATGTAGATATCATTGTAGATGAATGTTTTCACTCCCTATCTCAAAAAATTTTAGTCAATAATTATAATGTTATGATGTAATCCATTTAAGGGATGAAAATTTATTATTATTTCTTTTTTAAATTGTGAGAATATGTAATGAAATCCATGGTATAATTCATATATATAAAGTTGTGAATGTGGATAAAAAGGAGATATTAAACATCACTCTGTTTTGATGGTACCGTATGATGATTAAAGGATAATTTTAATTTAGTAAAATATAAACAAGTAATATTTTATATGATCCATAGATTCACTACATGGTTCATATAAATAAAAATATTAGATGAAAAACCACTTCCAAGTGGATGAATATAAATTTCATGGATTTTTTGATATTAAAATAAATTTAAAGATCCTAAACTCACTAAAATATTCAATGTGTGTAAGATTTTTGTGAGAATTTAAATAATGATTAAATTAAATATTTTAAGGTCCCTTGGAAACATTGAGACATTAAATGATTATTATACCATTAATAAAGACACTATAAATCATTTTTATGTAAAAACAATTGTAAAAAAAGTCTGGGTCACAGAATTGGAAGGAAGGTGTAAATGGTGTCTTCAGAGAGGAGAAACATATAATAGGTATTATCTATAAGGAAGTATTTCTTTTATCATTTAGTTTTAATGTAATTCACTATTCTCAATTGATATGGAATATTATTTTGAATGTTTTACAAAAATTATAAATGTGTAATCATTCACTATGTGTGGGGAGTTTAATTTTAATTATACTAAGAAAAATATATGGTGATAGATGAAATTATTATTGGATAAAAAGTATAGTAAATGTTATGTAATAATATACTAATATTAACTAATTTAAATGACATGATAATGATTTTTTCTTATGATCTTTTAAAAAATAAATATAATGGGGGTAAAAATAATTAAATCCATTTTTAAATTATGTATCTTCATTAATTTCATCTAAAAGGAGTGGTTGACATAAATAAATAGACACTAAGTAAATGTATGATAATGATTATAAAGGAATCAATTATGGAAATTAATAAAGATTATTCCTAAATTCAACTATTATAGTGTATTTATTTCATAGGCCTAATAAATTCACATTTTTTTGGTTTTTAACTCATTCACAAAAAATATTTACAAATAATGTGTTTATTAAAAAAAATAAGATATTAATATCCTAATTATGTGATGTATTATCAAGAGGAAAATTTAAAGGACCATTCTATGTCTTAATGGGTTGTAAAAAAAAATAAAATGAATATAAAAATAAGGGCCTATGATAACAACATAAATAAAATTACACATCACTAATTTAATTTTTCCAACACATATTATCATTATATATGGAAACATATATAAGTTAAAAACATTTAATATGTAATTACATTGGAGAAAAATATTTTTGACTTTGTTTATAAAATTCAATCTATTAAATAAAATATTTCAAGAAAATTACATGTTGGTGTTCCCTTTTTAGTTTTTTTCATTTATTTTCTTAATTTTTTTAACAATTAAATTTTTATTTTTTAATTTTTTCTTTTGAATATTGTGAAAAATAATTTATGAAAAATAATAATCATAGTTTTTCATATCTCCATAATTATATAACCTACCCCCAAAATAAAATGGTTTTCATCATTAACTAGAGAAAAAAAGATGATCTATTAATATAGTCACCTCATGAAATGAAATCTCTAGGAAATTAAATTTTTTGAAATAATGAAATTGAGTATTTAAGTAAATGATATATTAGATACATTTTTGGTAATATTCTAAAACAAATCAGGTCTTCATGCCCTCAATCTATCATTTAAACTGTGATTTAATTTCCAGGTTACATTACGTTATTGGTAAAAACTTATTTTCATATTGGTAAAGAGGAAACTATTATCATTTTCATAAAAACCATATTTCTAAATTCAATAATGAAGGTCAAAATATTATAGACTAATAATCATTATTTTTGGACTTTGAATAATTATAAACGGTTATAAATAACCATATATAGGAATCAAAATGCGCACCACATTGTTTGGTGATGATTTTTTCATTCTGATAATTTAATTATTAACATCCTGGGTGGGGAAAATTTATTAGTTTAGTTTATTATGAATATAAAAAAATTTCATTATTGAATCATATCCATATGAATCAAATCAAATGGTTTCAAAAAATTCATAAAAATATAATGTAAAATAATAAATTAATGTTTTTATATATTGTCTTTTTATAACATCCACACAAGAAAGAAAAAATGTATAATGGTGGAATATAATTTATAAAATGAAGAAAAATAAATAAGAGTGACTGATTGAGATAGAATGTGGGAGTGAGATGTAGATATAAAGAGGTGATAACTATTGAGTGGAGTATGAGGAACATCATGGTTTTGTGTAAATGAATTTCAAACTACTTATAAGGGTGAATCCTTATTAGTAGGATTATAATTTCGCGGTTGATTTTTTTGTGGTTACAATTTTTTATAGACACTTAAATTATATCTTCATTTAGTGTTAATTGACACAAAAATTATTAATTATAAAGGGGTATTAATGATTCTAGAAATAAAAAATGCATACATTTAAATAATAAAAGGAAAATCCCCGTAATTCAATTTGGGTAATAAGATCTAACTAATTTAAGGTGTTAATGTTTTATTTTATTATATTATCATTTAAGAGGAGACACATAAGTGGTTCAACACATAGAACAATGGAGAATGATATAAAAATCAAGACATTAAGGTAATTATACTAGACCACCTACCTTATACTCGTAGATGACTCCTCATCCTATAATAACTTCAAATTTGAGGTAGAAAGGGAAACAAATAACAAACAAACAAGAAACTTAAAAAAAAGCACATTATCTCACATGAATATAATGATTAATATAGAAGGGGAAATTGTGAAAATTTTGTAATGTATTCTTAAACATGGCTAGATTTATCCAATGTGACAAAAAAATGGTTAAATCCATTCTCAGATAAGAGAGGTAGATCAAATCATAAAAGAGAGGAGGTGAGGGGATCTCATGTGATATATTGTGCATGAAATTAGAGAATATGTGTGGGGATGTGGGGTTATATAAAGAATGAGAAAATAGTAAAAACAACATTTTTAAAGGGGGAATGGTTATAAAAACAATGTGATAACCATACATTTTCCACTTTCCACAAACCCATTCCTCACACGGTCTAGGTAGATAGTTAGAAAAACCATGGACACATTGTGTATGTATAATATACTTGTAGGCACCTCTCACATGGTTTAGTAGTATGGTTAAAAAATCCGGGTGAAAAATATGTGATTCCACTATGAAATTTATTACTGGGTTTTCATTGGAATGTTGCGTCCCTCTCATTGTCAAAGAAACCATGAACCATTTCTTTAACTCATATATTCTTCCTATCTATTATCTAACCATTAAACTATTCATATTTCTATAAAAACAATGACTTAGAGCCTAGATCCGAACTTGGATGTTCTCAAAACCTCCATGAAATTATTAGGAATTACCATATAGATAAATCCAAATATTTAGCCTAAATATAATAGGATCCACACCACATAGAAAAATTAGGATCATACATCAAGAATAATCTAGAACCCCTGGGAAGTATCCATGTTTTTTGTACCAGACTCCTAAAATATGAGTTTTCAAATGGTGAGAAAATTAATTGGATTTTCCAATTTTACTCATTAATGTGATAATATATAAAAGGGGTGTTCATACACTCATGATTTTATTTTTCATGTGTGCAAAAGATTATGTACAATAGAAATAGTATCAAATAGATATTCTAGATGAAAAGATTATTGCCAATGTTTGAGAAAGTAAAATTTTGAAACATGGAAATAATAGGATGAAGAATATTTTTTATTAGAAGGAGTTATGATTAGATGCATTGGTCAAAAATAAGAAAAATATTCATAACCAATGGGATCAGAATGATTTTATATAGAGGTGAATGGATGGAAAATAAAAAAATGTTTTTTTTTGTTTTTCAAAAGGAACCAAATAGATTTTACCAGATGGAGTTTACTAGATGGATGACCAAATAATGAAAGTAGATGAAAAGGTGATCATATATAAGTTTCGTAGAAAACTATAAGGGTAAATATATTACCTAATATGTTATAATAAATTTAATAATATGTATTTGAAAGAAGTTAATGTGTGAAGAATTTATAACCTGCACATTTACAACATACTAATTCCCATTAGTGAATGTTTTTAATATTTTTTTTGAAAATATTAAGTTCCTCTTTTATCTATGAGGGGATAACATGCACTCGTGTTTGATCATTATGAAATGTAAGTGTATATATATTCACTAGTTTATATAACTACAGGAAGAGGATTTTTTCTAGTTGACATTGGGGTATTTTATTATTTCCCAACCATGCTCGGGACTAGCTAATCTTTTTGTGTAGTGAGTCCTTTAAATACTTTGTTTTTTATGCATTTTTCTTATGTTCTTATTTTTAAAAAAGTCCAAACTCTATAAATAGAGGCTAAATTAATTTAATTTTTAAGAAAATATAAATATAAAATATCACGGATTCCCCCACCCACACTCTCAGTTACTATATAGATCCCGACCAGTCCTTTTATACATATGATTATAAATTATGATGTATAATTGATAAAGTGTAAATTAAAATTAATCAATTTTATAACCAATTTATTTTCATTTTCAAATTTCAATAGGATACTAAAAAACAATTTTTTGTAAATAATGTCAATAATTTGGTACTATATCAGGGGAAAAATCAATTGAAAAATCTAGAAAATCACTTATTAATAAAATATATTTATGTCGTATAGTAAGATATGTTTATTTTGTTATAACATTTATTATGGATGAAATACATTTCAATAAATGATCATGTAATAGTTGATATCCTATAATCACTCCCATGATAACTATTTGATAAAAAAAGTGACCCTCAAAGGTCATCCCTAGTCGTTTTCAAGAAGTATTATAGAATAACACCATTCTCTACATGATATGTGTGTAAGTTAATAGTTGTTAAATATGAATATTATTTTTTCTTAATTAAGTTAAATGATGAAATATTTAGTATAATTGTGTTTTAATTTTAATTTAGTATAAAGTGTTAAAAATACTAATTATAGGAGGAGATACATAAAAAAAATATCGACTCATAAATAACTAATATGGTATAATGATAATATAAAATCATTAATATGGGGAATTATTTAATACTTATGTGATTTGTTCTTTGCGAGAGGGACAAATATGATAAAGTAGAGATAAATTATTATGAAAAAGTATAATATAGTAGATAAATAATTTTAAGATATCATGGAATCAACATTCAAGGATTGTTATTAAGTTCATTTATTTTTCTTTTATATCTCAATCTAATTTTAACTCACATGGGATAAGTGTGAATAAACAATGTTTTAAATTAATCACTATAAAAATATTCATCACTATAATATTTTTTATTCATTTTTAAATTTTAAGAGTTATTTATAATGTATGTATGAGTGTTTAAATGTATTTCTTAAAAAATAAAATGGGTAGGATATTTCAGTTAAAATGGGCATCAATATTTACGTAAAATTTTATAAAAAAATTTAAATAAAAAATTTATTATTGTAGATGAATTGAATTATATAAAAAGAATTTAATAGAAATTAAAAGATATTTGGTGAGGAGAAAAAAACAAATTCTTGGGGGATCATATGATGTCATAGTAAATGATATCGTTTCTTTGGAAAAAAATCATTTCAAGACAATGTTTTGTTGATGAAAATAGTTGAACTAACTATTAAAAACATTTAAAAATGCCACACCATTGACTATTCAATTCCATGGAGAATTGTTCAAAAATATCATATACACTAATACATGTGAATAAACCCATTTCTTTAGGTGATTCATGTGTTATTAATTCCTTAATTTACACCACAAGAAAAACAATAACATAATAATTTCCACATAGTGGTAGTATACATTTCAAAGAGAATGTTATGTCTAATCTATTATCTTAATTGTCCTCCATTGAAGTTCACATTTTATAGATATCATAATGGATAAATGAGTTGATTCCCAATCTTAAAAACTGGGAATCAATAATTACAATGCTATGGTGGAATCAATTTAAGAGATATACATTTATCATTTTTAATATTTGAAATAGTGACAATATATAAATAAAAATATGGTTTAATCCAACTACTTAGAGTCTTGAGAGTGGGTAGAAAGGATACATGAAACCACAAAGTTGTTTGATGTTACCATATTACAGTTAGAGGGAATTTTTTTAAATAATATATAAATATCGTAAGGTTTATAAGATAGAAATATTCACAATATGGTATTTAGAATTCAATACATTAAAAGATACACCACTTTATTGATGAGGAATATAAATATTATGGATTTTTTTATGATAAAACAAATTTTATGATCAACATATCACTAAAAAATATAAAGTTTGAAGACATTGTTGGACCATATAAATATTAATTAATATAGGAACTTGAGAAAATTGAGACATGAAATGAAGATGATACAATTAATAAAAATATTGAATATATTTTTTTAATTAAAAAGTTTAATGAGGAAAAAATGGGAGGGAAAAAATAAAGGCGTAAATTATTGAGGATTTATTCTAATAGGATAAAGATATCATTGGAATTATCTATTAGGAAGAATGTTTTTTCACTATGATTTAATTACATTATCCATTTTGAATGCATAAATCAGATAATGTTGGATGCTTCAGAAAAAATTAAAAATTATTAATTGTTAACTTTGTATGGGGAGTGATATTTTAATTATACTGAGAAAAAAAATAGTGATTAATGAAATTATTATAGGATTTTATACCTAGTAAATTTTTAAAGAATATGTCAATAAAAACCAATTTTAGTGAGATTATAAGGGGTCATTCATAGAAAATTAGACAAAATCCCCTTTTTAGGGTTAAACCAATTAATTTAATTTATGCATTATGTATTTTTATTACTTTAATAAAAAATAATTGGTTGATATAAATCATTATATACTAACTAATTGTGTGATAAAGATAATAATGTAATTATTTTTGAGAAATTAATAACATTTTTACCAAATTCACCCATTATAGAATATTTCATTAATGGGCCTTATAAATGCATATATTTAGATATTGTCACTCATTGACAATAAATGTTTATGGTATATGTGTTTTAAAAAAATTATTTCTAATAACTAAATTATGTTAAATATTATCAAGATGTACATTGAAGGGACCATTCCATATCTTAATCACTTGTAGAACAATGAAAAAAATAAGGGGTAATGATATTAACAAAGATTAAATTACATTTTAGTGATTTAATTCATTTATCAAAAATTGAAAATTTTTATGGAACCATATATATAAATAAAAAATATAATAATTAATTCAATTGGTTAATAATATATTTGTGTTTGCTTACGAAATTCAATCTATCAAACAAAATCATTAAATAAAATAAGATTAAAGTGTTACGTTTTTATGTTTTTTTTTCATTCGTTCTCTTCATTTTGATTAATTATTAAAATTTATTTTTTTTAATAATGTTAAAAATGATTTATGAAACACAACAATGATATTTAACCATTTATATCAAAATAGATAACTTACCCCCCAAAATAATTTTTTTTCTTCTGATGAACTAGAGACAAACACAATGAAGTTCAAGGAATGTGTTCACCTAATAAAATGAAATTTACAAGCTTATAAAATTTTTTAATTAATGAAATTGAAAATATATGTAAAGGATATGTTACTCACATTTATTATTACATACTTTAACAAAGGTGGTAATTATTCACTCACACTCTCATTTAAATTGAGGTTTGATGTACAAGTCGTGGAAATTTATTTCGGGAAACTGATTTTTTTTGGGTAAAGTAATTTTTTTATCATCTTCATACACAATATAGTTGTAAATTCAATTTTTAAGTTCAAAATATTAAATACTCATAATCATGTTTTTTGGTGTAAAATTTCTTTTTCCAGTATCCTTTTTCACATCGGTTTTCTATAGAAAATATAAAACATAATACAAAAAATACATCAAGTTTGTTATTCAACAACCAATGTGAAAAAATATTTTTTGACATCATCTATTCAATAAAAATGGATAAATTTTTGTTTTATTTTTTCATGTCTTTTATTAAATAGTTGATGTGGAAAAAATATTTTTCATGTTGATTATTGAATAAAAGACATCAAAAATAAAACACAAAAATATTTTCACATATGTTATTCAATAACCGATGTGAAAAATATATTTTTTACACTTTTTATTTAATAAAATACATGAATAATATAATTTTCCTCATCAATTATTGAATAAGTGATGTAAAAAATAATTATAATTTTTATTGGGATTGTGAGGAACCATTTTTGTTTCCTTATTTCACATGAAAACTCTTATGTTTCTCTCATATGGAAATCACTAACACTAAAAATATTAGATCTATGTATTTGAATATATACATTCATTGATATGTGGCTACAAATCACTTCATTATTTGACTCTTTTCTTTGATTTGTTTTCATTTTATATCCACGACCACCATCCACAGTCACCCATCGTTAAATACCACTCACAATACTTCTCATTGTTGTAACTCATCCTAATTTAAATTTCAATATAGGGTTAGTGTTTATCATTTACACTTTCTATCTATTATAGATATTTGTATTTTTAATTTAACTATTTATTTTATGTTTCTTTATATCTAATTTGGAATCTACCACTTATATCTATAGTCACCCTTTATCGATCACTACTCATTCTTTTCATTGGATTTTCTAATCCCATTTTTAATTTTAATATATGATAAATATTTATTGTTTCTATTTTTTATGAATTCTATGTATTTTTAGTTTTAGTTTCACATTTCAATTAATTTCACTGTATCAATGATTTTGAATCCTCAATAATCATTCGTGTTCAGCCACTTATGACTTCTTCCCATTAGTGTCAACATCTTAGTCTCTCCATATCCGATATCAATTTAATTTTTCTTTTTCATTAAATTTATAATTATTCCAATGTATTATATTTTCTGTTTTCAGATCCATTTTTCTATTGATATAAATTTATTTTTAGTTTTTATTCAACTCCACTTTCCACCATTACCCATCATCAGTCACTGCTTGTGCCTTCTTACTGTGGGGATGTCATTCTCAATCGCCTTGGATAAAATAATAATTTATGGTTTGGGTTTATTGATTTTATTTTAACTACATCCATGTTATTTTAATTTTCATTAGTGGTTACAATTTTCCATTGATGTTTCTTTGTCTTCACGATTTGTATTAACATTTTCGTTTATTCAGACATGTTATAATTTTTTTAATTTATGAATGATTGTTTTCATATTAGGGTTTGAGATTTTAAAAAATGAAAATTTAATATTTTGAGATCTATATATTTGTTTATCAAATATGTTATATTTCATTTTATCTATGGAATGAGTATGAAATTTGTTATTATTATTTATAAAAGTAAATTTTAACTAAAATTGAAAATATAATAACTGATTTTTAAAATTTTACATTATTTATCGATAATAAGGATTCAATGTTATATTAATAAACTTCAAATAATTGAGGAATATTTAGAACATGTTGATTATTTTTTGGAATTATCTAATTGAAATATTAAGAACAATTAAATGTTTTTCTATCAATGATTGAAAATTTAAAATATGAAGATATTGAAAACAGGATATTCAATAAACAATATTTTTTCCTAGTTTCAATTTGAGTTACATCCCTTAGAATTGACATGGTGAAACAGGGAAGAATTATCGTTCTATTAATGATGATGATTTTCCTAAAATGATAATTCTCATAATATTGGAGAAATTATTATTGGTATTTAAGTAGATATAATTGAGAAAGAACCAAAAATTGAATGTATATATGGAGTTGTTGAAAACCCATTCGATTTATGTCATATGTAATTTACAGTTTTCTCAACTATTTTATGATTGAGTACCATGAATGAGAAAATGGATGGATTGAAAATAGTCTTACAATGTTGTTATAATTTTTGATAGATATATTTCATAAAGACAATGATCATTCAGATTCATATTATATAATGAATAAAATGTTATAAATGATGATATTGAGATATAAAAATTACACCACATCTCAAATGGTTGTGTTCTATATATAAGGGAAGATGAATTTGTATCATAGATTCCTAAATGTAGACCACCATGGTATAATTTTAATGAAAAATCACTAGATAATATAGAAATTACAGATACTACTACCAAGGTATTTTGGTATCATTATATAATTCCTCTTTTGAAACATTTATTTTAAAATAATCTATAGGATGGAATGGAGATGGGCAGATATGTAGGGAAAAAATTACACCATCCTGTTGATTTTTTCACAGTGGATGAAAATTGATAAATAGTTTACAATATTTGGTAGTCTAGTTAGAAATCTCATAATTAGACTATGCATAGATGGAATGAATCTATATCAAATCTATAATAGCATACAAAATTCAGGTCCTATTTTATTGGTAACTTACAACATATCTCATGAATTTATAATGAAGTAAAAATATATCATGTTGATTTTAAAAACCTTTGGACAAAAATAGTCCATAAATTATATTGATGTTTTCTTGTCACCACTAATTTGTGATATGATTCATTAATGGGAGGAAGGTAATAAGGTTTATGATTCTTATAAAATGTAATATATTTGATTACATGAAATGGTTATGATCACTATAAATATCTTCCCAGTGTATAGAAATCTGTCTAGATATAGTGTTATGTAGCGTAATGATTGTCTAATTTTTCAATAATAGAATTCATATTATCAAATGAAACATGAAAGAAAAAGTGTATAAATGGTTTAACAATGGTTTTTGAATTTTATTACTCTTATGAAAGATTATAAAAGTTATTAAATAAGTCATAGAAATTTTATATCACTCAAAATCTTTTATCCACTAACCAGCACATTGTGAGGGTGATAAACATTGATATTACATTCATAAAGACACAAAAATATTTGTAAATCTAAAAATATTTGAAAGAAACAGTTAATATTTTTTAAACTACAATATTGGAGAAATCATGATGTAAAACATAAAATTTATGTTATGAATGTGGAGAATAATTTATGTTACATATTTATTGGATCATTGTTAGATATTAAAGAAAATACTAATGATGGGTTGAATGAAATATCTGACGTACTCTCTATGGGAATAGTATTGAAGTTATCTACCACTCATGATAGAAGGAGAAAATACATACTGCCATAATGTCATAAATTATAAAAGAGTATGAAAAATATCTTATGTTAGTGTCTTCATGATATAATAGTTTCATACAATTATTATAAAAATGTTAAAAAATCTTCATCATTAAAGGATTTTAGGATGACAGGTATGAAAACCCATTACTATCACATCATTATATAACATCTATTACCTGTTGCATTGCATTGAATATTTTTGACCCGTGTCAAAATAACTATTATGAATGTGTGTTGTTTTTTCAATTTAATTAGTAAAAAAGTGATTGGATCTAATTTATTGTAAAAATTTACAGAATAAATAGGTTTCAATACTTTGTCAATTGGAAATGTATTTTCATCCATCTTTTTTTTGATATCATGTAGGTTTTAATAGTTCAGTTGTTCTGGGAAATAAATATTTGTGAACCTATATATCTACGTTGGATGAATTCTTTTGAAATTTATTTGATTATATTTAATGTCTATGTTAAGAATCCATATTGATATGAAGCATCCATTTTATAAAATAATATTTATAAGAATGTTACATGTTTATTTACAAGCTAATGGCCTAAAATAGAGAACATTGGTGTGCTTACATCCTGCCATGATCGAGTCAGTTATTAGATAAAAGAGATCTTTGTTTTTAAAGTAAAATCATTTTCATGTGTTCAAGTAAAAAAGGTATATTTATCGTGAATAAAATTGATTATGATAATATATATATATATAATTTTATATTAATGTGTTAATGAAATTTTATCCAATGAATAATGATACATGGATTTTGAATGATCATATTAATTTTTTCCGTGGTTTAAAGAGAACATTCTTAGTAGATCATATGCGTCAGAAAAATTATTATTGATAGTTTTTGGTCCATATTTAAATATGATAAAATGTTTGGGGTAAAACATTAATTTGTATTCAATTTATATTAAATATCATTACAATAAAAGTGAAGTTCAAAATAGTAGTGTATTGGAGTTCAAAAAAGAAATAAATTTATCAAGTGATAATGAAAAAACCATATCTCTACATCATGGTCATATAGTGGAGTTATTAGAGAAATATGTCAGTTTAACTACATTAAATTTTGAGTTCCAATTTTTATCTTCAACAGGGTTATCTGAAACTATAGTGTTAGACATAATGAATTTGGAATGACAATACTTAATTTGAGTAGACTGGAATACATAGCTGTTCAATTTATTTTGAAAACACAAAAAGAAAAAAATTTCTATTTTCTTGGCCAATACAATATACAATGGTATAATTTTTACAAGAAAGAAATAGTATTTTGGTGATGAAAACAAGACAGTGATTTTGATATATGTTATATGCCTATATACATGTAAATATAAATGAATAATATTAATGAGAACATCATAGAATTAGTTTGTGCCATAATAAAAGATCACGATGAATGAGTCAGCAAAAGAAATAATTTAATATATTCCTAATATTATAGGTAACATGTAATTATTTCAGGTATACTTTTCAAAATTTCAGAAATTTATAGATATTTTAGTTTTATTTTCTTTATTAAAATGCATATTATAACAAATATGTAAACTTGTTTTCTTATATTAGTTTAGTTATTTTTAGGTTACCATGTTTACCTTTATGTAACTTATATATTAGTTAATTATTTGGGAAAAATTTATTTTAAATCTAATATGATAAATAACAATTAAAAAATTGTATAAAATATTATATTCAATAAATATTATTTTTGGTTTAAAGAATGATTTAATAAATTATTTCATTTTTACTATTTAGGCAACATTTTTTATTTTTTTCATTATTTTATATATTTTCATCGACCATTAATATTTTTAGAATTTTATTTAACAATAAAAAATATGAATAATTTTTTTTAAGTTTAATTTTTATTTGATAATCAATAATTTTTTATTTACATTATAATTAATAGTTTTACGTGTATATTTGTGAACTAATTATTTATTACTTACATTTTTTAGATAATTATAGTTCTGAAATTTGATCCAACACATAATTAGAGGTAATATCATACACATACCTCTAGAGAGGAATGTACGCATACTATTGTTGACAGGCCTCCTATTTCTTTTACAAATGATGCATTTACTTCCATGAAGGAAAAATATTTTGATGTGTGGTAAACAAGGAAGCACAAGTTTACCAAAATTTACCAATTAAATTTATCCAGGACTATAGGATTCTAGTTTAATTTATTGATAATTATATTCCATGGGGTCTAAATTCAAAAATATTCAAGAATTTTATTATAGTACAGGATAAAAGAAAATTTATTATTTCTATTAATGGTTCGAGAAGTGTCGAAAAAATAATAATATATGAATTACGGAGAAAAGTTTTTGTAATTAAATTTTTATTATTATTTTACTTGTCATTAAATATTTATACAAATATATGTTTTCTCCCTTCTTATCAGATGACATATGATATAAGTGATATTGGAGGAGTTAATAGAAAATGAATACTAATGGATGTTAGGTGATGGAGGGATTCTAAATCAACCCTCACATTAGATTTTATTTTTTGGAATATAAAAAATCAAAATAAATGTGATATATATCAATTTATTAATGAAGACACATGCGAGAAATTTGTTCAAAGTAGATGACAAGAAGTATTTCTACTAAGTGAAACGTTACCTATTAGAAGTTTTTTATATTAATTATTATATTTATGATCTTTTTTATTATTAATTTATATAAAAAAGGAGGCCCAATAAAAAAATATACCCTCATACTTTATCTCATTAATGGTATACATTATTGGAAAAAGAAATGATTATTGAAATTTTTAAAAAACTGAGAGCAGAATATTGAGGATCCATAGAGGTTGACCCTCCACCCACATCAAAAAAAGAAAGTCAAATAGGGATTAGAAGAGAAGAGAGAGATAATATCATATTGAAGAGTCAAGATTTGAAGTGGAGAGGATTTGAAGATTCTTATTATTTTTATTTATTTAATTAAAATCAATTATTTATGTGTTATGACTCACTATAGTTTTCTAAAAGATTCTATATATGAATCTATCAATGTGAATTTCTTATAAAGTGACTTTAAATATAACGGTAGGAAGTATATTTTAGCTTCATAATTGGGAAAACCCGAACACCTAGAACATGTATGAGGATACACAGTTTATGTATCTGTAAAAAAAGTATTTCCATGTTCTAAAGATTATTAAATAAAGAATTTTTGTAAAAAAGGTAGAATATTTTGAAGACATATACGATGAAGGATAGGATTATAGATTCAGTATAGTCAAAAAAATTTATCCATATAAATGAAGTTTGAGGATGCTGATCTTAATCTTCCACCTCTTCCTACAAATCCCACTCCTCCAAATTATCTTGGTCCCACACCTACTCCCCCATAACATCCCATTTATTGGGAGTCATATGTTGATGATCCCAAAAATTATATTGTTTCATATGGGATGTTATATTATATTGGTGATATCATTCATTATCAATATATAGAGATAGAGAATCATAGGGTCGTTGTATTAGATATTACAGATAGATCAGAAAGAACACCTTCTCCTATAGATGAGGTCAGTACAGATGGGAAATGCATCATAGATTATTTAGATTGGGAATCTATACTTGTTTGAGAAAATACCACAGGGTTATGTGTATAATGTCGAATTTATTTATATTTTCTGTTATTTTTTTACATTTTATGTTTTTATATTTATCTATTTTTGAATTAAGACTTAATATTTAAAGGAATATTTTATATAAAATAAAAAATTATAACTGTTAAGCATTCAGATACAAATTCTTCTATTATGAAATTATTATCAACATATTTAATTTTTTAAATGTTTAGGATATTCAAATGGAAGCTGTAATTGTTTTTTGTGAAATTACTGTGATACTTTTTAAAAATAGAAATCACAGAGCTTGTAATTAAAGATGAGTTTCGCATCAAAATGATTCTAATTTTTTCATGTTAGTCAATTAACATAAATATTTATCTTATTTTAATTTATTTAGAATTCATTTATATGTTTTTATTTTTTTTGAATATTTATAAACATTGTACACATTATGACATGATAGTAGTATATAGATTGATGGAACATAATTTAAACCACCTATTGAGAGGAAAATGACTAATGAATAAATAATGAATTATATTTCTAAAAGTCATTAAAATAATGAAATTATTCAGTGTTGGATGATTCCAAATCTTCAAGAGTATGCAACATATATCTTAGAAGGTGTTATATATCTCTTACCAAAATAACCACTAACATTATATTTTCTTATAAAATAGTGTCTATTAGTTGTTGGCTATTTTTTTCTAATTGAGAAGAAACTTTAATGGTTATTCTTTCACAATGGTGATGTGGAAGAAAATTTTACGAATGCATTAAACAAATAAGATTGAATATTTTAATATTTCTATATATGATAATGACATTTAAATTTATTATATACATATTAATTTCAATAATTGTAGGGAATTACTTTATAGTTCCAACAAAAAAGAGACAAAGAGAATATAAGTAAAATCAAAGGTGAAAATTCATTTACACCAATTATATTTTGACTCGAAGAACATAAAATTTTATTTTTAATTGAAAAATAATTTTTTACATGAAATTTACTAAACAAGAATGACTAATGGAATGTAGATACTATGCTTTAAGAGTTATGTTTGATATAATTTCAACTAGGATAATTAGAATGTTCAAAAAGGATAGATATAAATATAAACCTTTCCATTAATTTTCCATTTTTTATTCATAATAAATATTAAATGATTTATTTTCTTAATTTTATATTTTTGATGACCCTTGAATGTATTATAAAAAAGAGATAATAAAATTAAAAATTTAATGGGTGAATAATTTCATAGTACTAATAAGGTATTATTATATTTTTAAGTTACATTATAATGTTGAGTGGTCAAATTGTAAATGTTTATAATGATTTTATTTTTATACTATTGATTTTCTGGAATGAAGTTATTTTTATACTACTTGTATGTTTTACTCTTTGTAGGGGATGGATTAATATAATTTTTTTTAATTTTTTTTCACACTAATTATATAATAACTCACATGAAAAATGTCAGATAATATTTCCACATCTATTTAAAAAAATAATGTTCTAAAATATTTTTTCACATTGGCTTTAATATAAAAACATTTTAAACCCTGAATAATATTTTTTAATGTTATTTTTCATATAAATGACATGAAAAATTTTGTATGAAAGACATTTCATGTGGGTTATGAAATATCTTATCTATTAAAACATTTTTTAAGACCGTTATTTTGTAAATGATGTGAAAAACTTCTACCATAATGTATTTATAACATCCATTTTTATTAACTAATGTTAAAAAAATTATTATTTTACCTTCAATAACACCTCATAGTAACCGACATTGAAAAAAATAAAATTTGGGAAAATACTTTTTTCACAAGTTGTGGTTATAAATGACCTTTAAAATTATGTCTCACTGAGTATCTAATAGTTCTATGATATTTTTTTATTTTGATAATTTAATTATTTACACAGTGGATTGGAAATTATTTTTTTAGTTTTTAGCAATATAAAAAATTTACATCATTGAATCATGTCCAAAACAATACACCAAAAATGTTTTAAATAATTTTAAAAAATATTAATTACAAATCTTCAATTTAATTTTTATAGATTTTTCATTATAAAAGACCCACACATGAACAAAAAATGGTATAATGGTGGAATAATAGTGAAAATTAGGAAACATTAATAAGAGTGGATGATAGATATAGAATGTGGTAGTTAGATAAAGATATAAAGAGGTCAGAATTAGAGAGTGGGGTCATGAGGCACTTCATTTTTTGGTGTTAACAACTTTTACACTACTTATATGGGTAAATCCTTATTATTTGGAGTATACTTTAAATATTGTTTTTTTGTTTACTATTTTTTTGTAACCTCTTAAATTGTATCTTCTCTTTTGGGTAATAGAATTAAAATTTATAAATGATAAAGGGATATTTAAGATTCTAGTTTCTATAAACGTATTCATAATTAATAATAAAATGAGAATACCATTGATATCATAATAAACTTCGATGTAGGAAACATTTGGATTTAAATGAACATAAAAATATTTCTTCATTAATTTTGTTTCAAATAATATATTTTTATAACATAACTAAGATCGACACAATAACATAGAATTTATATGAGTTTTATTTAAATTTTTCTACAAATTCAGTATATATATAAAAAATTTCTGCCGTTCTATTTAAAAAAAAATAAATTTACATAAAAAATATTTTTATTAAATAATTTCATTAAATTATATACATTTCAAATACATTAATATATAAGGGAGGATATGTAAAACCAATAAAATTTAAAAGAATAAAATCATATTTTATATAATAAAGGACATAAAACACTAATTTTATCTTTCATTACAAGCAACACTTAGTTTAGATTACGATGCACGAAACCTCGACATTTTCAAACTCGATAGCATATTTAACATGCAACACCAAACATAGAATGACCCATGAAATATATAACCATTATAACATAGTTTTTAGAATCGAGGAAATGAAGAAGATTAATTTAATTATGAAAAAATTATTTATACACGTATATATAATTAATTATTTGGTGACCAATTAATTAGAAATGAAAATAAAAACCAATTTAATATAAAGGAATTATTTTTATGAATAAATATTTTAATGTACCCAAATGTGTTTTATCATAATAAATTAATTTATTTTTCATAATTTAATGATATTAATTAAATGTATATATTATATATTATATATAATATTCTTAAATTCATCAAATATATTTGATATGAATAAGATAAGAACTAATCTGATTTTATGCATAAGAAGTTCTATTTTTCTAAAGGTAGTTTTGATTCCTTTTAATAGAGTACTAGTTCTAAAACTAAATCATTTCAATTTTATAAATTTTATTTGAAAAATGACCATAAATTTTGAAACACTAATTTCGAAATTTGATTATGGGGATTTTTTGGTATTTTTTCAAAAAAGATTGAATTTTTGGTGAGTAGTGAAAAATAATGATTTTTAATTGAAAACTATCTTTTCACCTAATTATTAACAATGTTAAAATAAATATGAATTTTTTAAATTAATAATATATATAATAAATATATTATTCCTTTATAGTATAATGGAATAATTTTCAAATTTAATTTTGACATAAAAACATTGTGAACTTTTGGACTTTTTTACTTTAAAAACCAATTATCTTGTCACATCGGCAAGATTAATTTTAAAATAAATTATGTCACCTCTGTGAATTGAATTTGGAAAATAATTGATTCCATATTTAAAAAAAATCATTCTATCTAATATTCTAAACTTAATTTTTCCCAATGTGATTTGTGAAAATAGTTAAAATTAATTACAAAAATTTTTGTGAAAACAAACATACTTATTGGTTAATCATAGAATATAAGGTGTAAAAATTTCCCAAAATTTTCCCAACACCCATTTTCTAGAAATGTTCAGAAAACTATTAACATTTCCTTGAAACCTATTAGTTTTTGGGACATATTTACAATAAAGTGACCTATATAATAATTTATGAAAATAATAATACAAAACATATACCTTTCTTCAATTTTTTTTAGGGATAGGGAAAAACTACATAGGTTTAGTGATAAATATTATTTTTAAATATTAATGAATTTTTTATTATAATAATTTTTGTTAAATGTTTAGACATGATGTAATTAGATTAAATGCTTAACATATACCAAAACATGGACTAATTAGACAATAAATAAATAAATGAAACAATTTCAAAAATATTAAAATTTGTTTAAATAAAAGGAATTTTTGTTTTCTATTGTTATTATAGATGAATATATTTTTATAAACCACTATAAACATAATATATTTGAATTTCATTATTGTCTTGGTAATTTTTAAATTCAAATTAAATAGATTATGTCAAAATTTAAATTAATTTCATTATATAATAAATGAAATTATATTAAATGATTTAAAATTACAAAAAATAATACCTTCTATAATTTTTTTTTTAATAAATTAAAAATATATTACATTCATGGACCAATTTATCTTTTATAATTAAAAAAATTGACCCCTAAATAGTAAAAAAATTATTGACATCATTAGGGTTAATTTTTTTTTTTCTCACATTACACGCACTTATGTTAAATATAATTTCCATCACACATGATATTTTTATTTTATTATTTGTATTTTAATATTTATATTAAGTGCTTCTATATTATCTAATATTCATCAATTTAATTTTGTTTTAATGTATAAATTATATTGTTTTGAAAACTATATACCCTAATCACAATTGAAAATGAGAAATATATGGAAATTTACGAGTTAAAGAACAAAATTTTTTAAAAAGGTATTTATTTTTTGTGTTGGAGGTGTGTATCAACAAAACATCCATTTCCAACATTATTATTCAAATTTTTAAGCATATTTGGCATGTTATACATCCCAATAGTAAATACGTTTGTGTATTTACAAGATTTTTAATCCTCAAAAATAAAAAAGAACTCACTATCCCCATTTTTTCACACATAGCAAGCCATTTAGATCATCGAAAACCTAACCAAATCAACTAAAAAAATATATACTGTAATAATAGAAGAATTATATTTGAATGAAATCATAATTTTCAAGGCCATAGTTAAATCCTAAGGAGGATACTTGACGAATTTGTAATGTTCTGCAAAAATTGTTTTTATTTAATTTCATAATCCACCTCCTAAAATTACTTTTTATATCATAATTATATAATAAAATAAAAAACTGAAATATATTGATATGTTTTTATTTTATTTTTGAGACCTAAACCCACACACACATACATCAAATGGGTTGTAAAATCATCATCTGTGTGTATAGTGGAAACCGCAACACGAAATCATGTTGTTCATTTTTTTAATTACGACATCTCATATAATGGAATAATGATGGAAAAAAATTTTATATATGATATTTATAACATATAAATACATTTGGAGTAATTATTTCATAACACCCTCTTTATATTCTATTCCCCAATTGATATGATAACATCTTTCATGTGTACGATAGACCACTGCTTTGTGAAGCGATGAGAAGAGTTTTTCACTAATGTATTACATGGAAGGTAATTAGGGTAATTATAATAAATATATATGATACACATGAAATAATTATAATATTAATGACATATTTATCATTTTATAATTAAAATATATCATTTTCTTCTTACAATTTCACACTCTGAAAAAGTGATAACATCATTCGTGGATGTGTGGACTACCACCCGCTCGAACCGATGTGATTCTACTTTTTCATCCCCACATAATTTGAATTATATGTATTAGAATATATAATTAAAAATATTTTATATTTATCAATATTTGAGGAAATTTTTTTTAACTTGTTTTAATAATCATCATTGAAAAATTGAAATGATGCTCCTGTGTATGTATGACCTATCGTCTCCATGATTAGAACATTCATTAATTTTTAATAACAATATTTCATGAATTATATTAAGAGTATAATATATGTATAAATATTATATGTATGTCATTATTATTAATATTGATATTTCTAAAAAATGTTATCATTGACCTTAGTCTACCTTCTAATGTCAGTTTTGACACCTAAGCTGAAAATAGTAAAAATTTCATACTTAAATGTAATTGATTATGTCATTACATATAAAATATTTATCATTTAAATAAAAGTAATATTAAACTTTTAATATGTTCTGATTATTTTATATAATTAAAAAAAATATTATTCAAAAATATAAAAAACAAGTGTGATGAATCAGACTCAGTGTAAGGGGTTTCTCATCTCATTTTTATTTTTGTGAGATAAATACCATATAGACCACTTATTCTAGTTGTGTGGTATACATAATTACCCTTAATATATTTTATAATTCTTATAATTAAATTAATAGGGATTTATATATCCTTTTGAGTATCTCCCTTTAATGGGGTTTATGGTTTTAATGTTATAAAAGTGGTAATAGATGTTTTTCACAACGTGCCTTCTATGAGATGTTTGTTATGTCATACACTCATATTATTATATATGGTTTATATGATACTTTATTTACATGTTATATAAAGAATATATTTATTATCATTATATTATAAGTTTCATTTAATATTATTCCTTCATGGGGTATATGATTCAAAGTTTTCAAAGTGGTAAGAATCTTTTGTCAAAATCTCATTATTTATCAGTATTGTGAATGATTAAGTCTTTGAGGTTGAAATAAAATAATTATCATGAATTATATATATTTTAGTTATTCATGAATTTTTAATTTAATTTTAAAATTTTTATACTCTTTGAAATTTAAATATTTTGATAATGTGTTATGAAAACTAGACCTCATTTCCCTCTTTGGTCAGAAATCCATGTTGTTTCAAAACAATAATTTCTAAAAAGGTTTTCAAAATATTTTTAATGGAATTTTATTTTCATGATCGCATGAATGAATTTTAAGATTTTTTATGTTTTTGAAACTATTTTAAATTATTTCAAAAGAAGCCTTCGAAATTTTCCATGATTATTTTCAGTGAAAACGGTTTTCAAAATGATTTATGGTTCAAAAACTAATTTCCAAAATGGAAATGTTAATTTCCTCACAATTTTTTAATGATATATTATTAGAATTTTTATTCATCAAGGTCATAAAACCATGATTTTCCTTATCATCCCTTGGGGATATTTGGTATTGATATCATATTCATTCATTCTCTAGATGAAATATTATTGTTTCATATAGATTTCTTTGAAACCGATTTTTCACTAGTTAGTCATAATTTAAAGTGATTATTATGGGACTTATTTCCTTTACTTGAGTTAATCATGTGTCAAATATGTTTTCAGGGAATCCATTTCCCTTCTAGGTGTTAATAATTTTATAATGAGAATAATAATTGTTTTATTGAATTATAAATAAATGAATACTCTATTTTTTAATACATTATTTAGTTCTTGGACATTATAATTGATTGGTGCCCCGATATAGTGCTGTGTGAGCCCATTATATCATATATTATGGGTTCACTGATATAGAAATGAACTTCATTTGGTAATGATTATCCTCTCTAGATAATTATATTAAATGTTTGTTATATGATCATTCCAATTTGTAAGGCATTTTCAAGGGTTACAAAAGGATTCTATGAGTAAATGTTCCAAGATAACTATATGTTTTATCTATCCTTGATATGGGTTTATGATGTTTAATTTTATTAGTATTTTTATCACGTAGAACATGATTATTTATTTTTATAAATATTTCCTTCGTTAAATCATTATTCTAGTTTTTCATGTTTAATGTTCTAAGTATTGATGATTATGAATATTTACATGTTATTTTCATGAACATTCATTATGTCATTATAACTATATTATCTTATAATTATCACTGATGAAAAACATTTGTAAATACAAACATTTTCCCTTACTTATCATTTGATATCACCATTCCTCAGTTACCTTTTCCTTTGGTTATAAACAATGAATTAGAATGAGTTATACCTCTATGGTAATTCATATTGATGATGTTGATGTCTTAATTTTAAAACAAAAAAGTTGGGTTAAATGGAAGAAATGTTCATTTGATGACTTGGGTAATTATTATGTAAGAGTTTTGAAAATTCTATAAAACTCTAAAAATAAATTTTCCTAAAAATAAAATTGGTACAAATTTTTATTTTGATTTTGCAATGTCTAGATGAAATAATATGGGTCATAATTATCAACATCACAGAAAAAAATTAATTTTCATGATTTTGTTTTAAGATCTTTGAGTGTGCGTCCTAGGATTTAAATGTTGGATTCAACGGTTGGTTTAGATAATATTTTAGATTATGATTTTTCACGTGATGTTATCTAAAGAATCAATTATACCATAATTATTCCATGTGTTTAAGGATGATCATAAGTTAAAATTATAGGAAAAACCATTGAGGTTTTATGTATTGATATATTAACGTTTTTAATGATATTTTTGATGTTCTTTTGTTGGGTTAGTTTATTTGTAACCCCTAGTATCAGAAATATGTTTTATATTGGGAGGAATTATTTTTTAATGTTTAAAGAAAAAACGGGGAACCCGAAGGTTGGGTGAAAACCCATCACATTCAGAAGGGCCGCTGGTCTTAAACCCATGACCAAAGAATGATAAGTGTTTTGGTCATACCACCTGGCTACATGATATAATCTATAATATGAAATATTTATAGGTAAATATTATGTTTATTTTGGAAATAAGTGGGATTTTATTTTAGGAATAATGGTCAATTTATCTTAGAAGAATATATGATAAAATATATCTAATAATTTGGGTTTGATCATAGTTAGGAAATGTTTATTGAAATTTATGGATATTTATTTATGGAATAATTAGGTATAAAATTTAGGTATTACCTTTTGTGTTTAATGTATCATATGATTCTTTACTCATTTTGGAAATTTTCTTACCATGTACTAACCATTTTGGTTTTTGTTAATTTATAAAGATAAGTGGAATAACATTAATATCAATTTTATGGTTATATGGAGATTAAATGTCAGTTTTTGTTCATCCGAAATAAAAAAAATCATCTTCAATACACATCATTTTGAGAAAATGATGAGATGGTGGTGGGAAATAATAAAAGGATGGAATTATACTCATAATGTATGTATATTTCTAAATTATATTAGCCTATATGGTAATTGAAATTACTAAACTCTTACTAGAAAAGTCCATCCAAAAGAAAAGCTTCAGAACATTTATTAAAAAGGAAGATTAAAGTACATCAGAGCAGAGGATGGGGTCAAACAAACATAAATTCCCTCAACCACCAAGAATAGGTCTAGAGATCATAATACGACATATATTTTCCCTAATCAGAGTCACCAACATTCTCCAACTCAGATTGATAAATATCATGATTGATGATTTTCAAGATATTTGTATCCACTATCCTTGGCACCGTAGATGAAAATCTAGTAGACACCTTTCTGGGATCATTAGAATAATCCTTTCATGGTATCCTCTTCGAGGGGATAGAGTTGAAACCCTCACTATAAGTAATCTTTGGCTTGCCACTTAAGATTGAATCCTTGTAAGAGGTGTGCCCACCACTGCCTAAGATCCTAATCAGGGTACCATATTCTCATGTTCATCCTTAAAAAAGTTTCCCCATTTCTCATGTAATTTAGATACATGGAAAAGCTTCTCGATTTCTTACTGACAAACAACATGTGGTTGCACATCAATATGATTGGGGACACCAACATCAGAGGTATCTGGGTTCATAAATCAGAGGGTTCATATATGGGTGTCCTAAACTAGATTAACCTCTTTAATAAAATCAGATTGAGTATTATAGGGGCCACTATGAGCCTACATCAGAGATACATCAATTAGAAACCCTATGCAAGTATCAGATTTCCCAGCAATCAACACATAAACAATAGTTCGAATGATCTCGTTAAGTGAACCACCATCATGAGAAGTAGACATTAGAAATGCTGAATCCTTCACCATGGACTTCCTATGACAGAGAGCTATTGAATGAACTCTCACCCCACATTCCTCAGAATAAACATTCTTCCGACACAACCCTAAAGAGTTTCCAACAACCATACATTCATTGTAGAAAAGAGGCTTTTTGATACTCAAGATCAATATGAATGTTATCATAAGGGGTGGAAAGGGTTACCTTGTCAATCGGAGTGGAGCTAATATCAACCTCGACCAAAATCCAGGAAAAGTGACCCAACTGAACATCCTCAGTCTCCTTCTCAAGCCTAATCGGAGTCCCAATTCCCATGCTAATGTCATGCAAAATTTTCAGATGCTAGAGGACCCAATTGAGTGCATGAAGATGAATCCATATCTGAGAAAAGACATTTATTGCAGGTGAGAGTTTAAAATCCAAAGATAATTCATGAAAATAAAGCCAACCATGTTTCACAACTAGGGTTCCAATGATCCATGCATGATGCTTCAAGTAATCAGATGGAAAAAGGAAATGAAAAATCTTCGACCGAGAGAAAAAAATTTCTAGGTAGAGAAACCCCACCAAAGAAAGGTTCTGCAAAACAATACATCAGGTTTCCACAGTTGTGAACCATTATAAAGAACAATATGTGCAATCAAAGAGTTTTTAACAATTTATATTCTCTCAGATAGTGATGTAGGTTTGGATTCAACATGAGCTGATGAACCCTTAAGAAGAATTATTCTAGGTCACGAGTCATTGAACATCACCAATGAACTATCTTCGTCCTACTTCATCCCTGAAGATGATTTACTCACCACATCATGGTAAGATTGAGGACCAGAGATTTCATCACTGTGAGTGGGAATAAATTCCCACAGAAACGTATCAAAAATTGTATTTTCCAAAAAAACACCCTCTTGACACATTGACTTCCTTGAGTCAACATCTCGCATGTCAATCATCAATGCTACAAGAGATCAATGTGACGCCTCCGCAGATCGGGCACAATGATCTGAAGCTGACTGAAGACCGGCCGATAAAGTCGATTTCACCACAACTGTAGGGTGTCAATCATCGATATATATATCATGTCCAAGAGCATATGATAAGGATGGAATCTCCAATTCAATGCCTTAGGTAGGAGAAACATGATTGTATCCATGGACTAATTGAAGCATCATGCCCAAGCGAAAAACGTAAAGTCCATCTTCATAGAAAGGAGCTCCCGCAGCCCATAACACCTACATTTTCCTTCATTAACTCTTAGAAAAGGATCCTAAATAAAATATATTATCCTAGTATCTCCATTTATGATGAACCTATGGCCTTTTTTCATCATATATTTATGGTTTTAGTCCCACAACTTTCTATTTATCAATAACATGGTTGTGATCAGTGACTCCAATCACTATCTACGACTATTTACGCATTTCGTCTATTTCTGCCTATGTTGTCTTATTTGGAAACCTAGATATGTTTTATTACATATGTTCTATGTAATTCCCTTTATTTTTTATTAATAGGATGTTTTATAAACCATATTTAAAATTCTGGTTTACAAAAAATGTATTTTAAAAAGCATAACCATTGTTTACAGAGATAAAGTTAAAATTTTGAGGATTCAACTTATCAAATGTTTGTGGATGTTACACTAGAAAAATTTAAAAGAATATATTTATATATTATAGATTATAGGAGATGCTACACTCAGTTTATCTTATATCACACAGAACACTCAATGCATCTTACGGTGCACGAAATCCTGAGATTTTTTATGTTCGATAGAGTATTCAACATGCGACACCAAACATAAACAGCCAAGCATATATATTATCGTTATAACCAAACCATTATAATTGTGGGTAAAAATATGATTGAATAAGTTATGAAAATATGTTTCACACATGTATATATAATGAATTCACTGGTGATCAATTAATTATAAATAAAAAAATTAATTGAATATAAAAGAAATGTTTTTATAAAAAACAATTTTTATGTTCCCAAATGTTTTTATTAATAAATCAAAATATTTATTAATATTTAATGATACTAATGAAATATATATAAAATATATTATATATAAATTTTTTACAGTAATCTAATATATTTTATAGGCACAAGATACATACATATTAACATTTATGCATAAAAATATGTATTTTTTTAAAGGTAGTATTTACCTTTTAATGGAACAATTGTTTGAAAACTAAATTTTGAAAATTTTCAGAATATTATGACTCAAAAAAAACTAAATTTTTGAAATTTGAGTGTAAAAATTATCTTTTGGTGTTTTTATTATATTTTTAAGAATAGTTTCAATTTTTGATTAATAGTAGAAAACTTTGAATTTTAATAGAAAAATTTCTTTTTGCCTCCATTATTTAAAAATATAAATTATATTTTTAATTGGATTTAATGTTTAAATAGTTTAATTATACATATATTAATAAAAAAATATTCATTAAAATAGTTTTCTCATTTATATTTGATATAAAACACTGTGAATTTTTGAAGTTGTTCACATTAATAACCCTCTTTCTTGTCACATCTATGGGATTAATTTAAAATTAAATTATATCACTTCTGTTAATTTAATTTAGAAAAATGGATTTAATATTTATAGTCATAATAATTTTGTATTATTTAATAATGTGAACTTAATTTTTGACAAAATTGATTAGAGAAAATAATATAAATTAATTACTATGATTAAGGTAAAATATAGTTTACTTGATTGTTCAACTTAGAATTTATGTTGTAAAAATGTCCCAAAAATTGTAAAACACAAAATTTCTGGATAAAATTAAACCCTTATAACTATATGATCTAAATGTATGATTTTTTGAGAAACTATTCTAGGAAATTTACCCATTAAGTAATTAATAAATGAAAAATACCATAAAAAATACCTCTCATCATTTTAATTTGTATATTTTTTTGGGGTTACAAAAAAATCGTAGGCTTTGATATAAATTTCATTTTAAAATATAATTATTTTTCTTATCATAATATTTTATCTTTAATTTTTAGAGATGATATAATTATATTAAATGATTATGAAACTCTGACGCATGGATTATTTATTGAATAATCCAATAAAAAATGAGAACAAAATATTAAAAGTGTGTTAAAAATAATGAATTTTTATGTTCCATTATCATTTTATATGAATATATATCAATAAAAAAATATGAAATTAATATATCTATAATCAATTATCATCTTGATATTTTTTTAAATCAAATTAAATATATAATCTCAATAAAATTATACTATTTTTATTTTATAAAAATGATATTTTATTAAATGATTTAAAATTAAAAAAAATAATAACTTATGTAAATTAATTTTTAAATGTATATAAATATAAAATATGGTCTATTAATTCACTAATTAATCCTATATAATTAACATATTAACTTATAAAAATTTAAAACATTGTTGTACTAGTTAGGGTTAAAGTAAAGTTCTTGTAGATTACATGCTCTTCTATTAAATTTAATTTCCAAACCACATAGGATTTCTATTTAATAATTCATATTTTAATATTAAAAATATTTCGGTAGATTTTTCTTAATAATTTTCAATTTAATTTAATCTTCATGGTTAAATTAAATAGATTATAAAACTAGTTACTTTAACGAAAAACCAAAATAAAAAAACATGGAAACATAGGAATTAAGGACTATTTTTTCCAAAATTTATTTATTTTGAGTGTTGGATGTTGTTTTAAAAAAATTAATGCCTCCAATACATTAATATTAAATTTTGGAAGCACATGAGGTAAGTTAGACCTCCGAATAGTAAATACATTGGAGTATTTATAGGGCTGTCACTCCTAAACTATAAAAAGAAACTCACTCTCCATACATATTCACTCCTAAAAAGAATTTTTGATCATAAAAAATAGTCCCAAATTACCTCCCAACATATCTAAACAAATCATATAAGCCTTATTTTCTTCATAAAAAAATATCAATTTTTTTGTTTAATCATAAAGAAGATACCGAAAGAAGAAGTTATGTTCTTCTAAAATCATTTTCATTTTTATTACTCTGGAAACTCATTAAATTATTTTTATAACAAGATTATATAATATCCAAACTTTAATTAATATAGTGAGATAATTTATGGTAATTTTATATCCTCAACCCACACATTATTTAATAAAATTGTTATGATATCATTATTTGTGTGTATGGTGGACCATCGTCTCACAAAACGATGTCATTCATTTTTCCATTACCACCTCTCATTGTTGGAAATAATGATATAAATATTATTTATATATTACGTTTTTAAATTTATGAAATAATAATACATATGAAGTAATCATATTATATAAAATATTTTTTTATTTTATTCTACAATAGAGATGATAACATTTCCTGTGTGTATGACTAACCACCGACACCTAACGCGATGCGAATAATTTTTCACTAATGTGTTACATGGAAGATGAAAATGGTATATAAAATAAATATATAGTATATAAATTAAATAATTATGTTATTCAAGTCATAATTATATTTTTTAAATTATAATATATCATTTTCTTCTAACCATTTCACACACTAAAAAAGTGATAATGTCATTTGTGAATATGTGGACAAGAAACTCCTTGAAGTAATGTGATTCTTATTTTTTTCATCACCACATCACAAGAATGATATATATAAGTATATATAAATAAATAGTATGGTATAATGATCATAATGGGAAGTGAATGTTACTTACCTTCTTCCTATAATGATTATTGAAAAATTGTAACATTACTCATGTGTGCGTACGGCCTACCATCTCCATGGTCGTAACATTCATTCAAAATTTATAACCATAATTTGTGATACATTTAAATACTATAATTGGTTTATAAATATGATAATTATAACATTATTATTATTATTATTATTATTTTTAAATATTGACTTCATAGGCCTTAATCGGCCTACTGAAGTCATTTTTAACACATAACATAAATATTGTCAAAACATATTACCTAAAAATTTTTGGATTAAGAAATTATATATAACATGATTATATGTGAAATAAAATTAATAAAAATATTTTGAGACAATATAAATCATGTAAATAATTAAAAAAAAATATCATTGAAAATGACGACGAATAAGCCTGACAAATCAGACTCAATGTAAGGGTTTTTCTCATCACACTTTTTATCTGTGAGATAAATGACATATTCCCCAATATTTTATGTTTTTTTGTGAATATAATTCCCTTAAAATGTTTTATGATTATTATAATTAAATTTAAAATGATTTATATATCATTTTTATTATATCTCTTTCATATTGTTTATGGTTTCAATGTTACCAAATAGATAATGGATTATTGTCATAATTTTCATTCTTTGAGATGATTTTTATGTTATAAAACCATATTCTATAATTAGGGTGTACATGATACTCCCTTTAAATTTTAGATCATGAATCTAATTATTCTCGTTATATTCTATATTCCATTTATTATTTTTTACTTCATGAGTATTAGTATTCAATGTTACCAAAGTGGTAAGACTCTTTTGTCTCAATAACATCATTTATCAGATTTGTGTATGATTTAGTATATGATATTGAAATACAATAATTATCATGAATTATCTTATAAAATATATATTCATGATATTTTTGTTTAATTTTTCCATTTCTTACTCTTTGGTATTTAAAATCACTGAGAAAGTGTTTTTAAGAAAATCTAACTTTATTTCCCTCTGTGGTTGAATATTTGTGTTCTTTCAAAATATTGTTCTCTAAAAATTATTAAATTATATTTTAATATAATTTTCATGGTAAATGATTTAAAATAAGTTTCATGTTTTAAAAAATGTTTTTATTAATTCCAAATCATTCATTACAATATTTCAAGGTTATTTTCAAAGAAAAATGTTTTAAAAATGTTTTATGTTTTAAATAGTGATTTTCAATAGGAAAAGGGTATTTACTAAAAAATTATAATTATAATTTAATGTAATTTACATTCCTAATCTTATAAAACCATTGTTTTTAATTATCCTTCAATAGGGATATTCGTTATTGATATCATCATATTTCTTTCTCTAGGTGGAATTATATTTCTTCAAAGAAATTATTATGTGCCTCATTTCTCCTATACCCATTAATCATGTTTCAAATAGATTTTTATAAAACCCATTTATTTTATATGGGTTATTCATGTTTCAAATATATTTTCAAGGAACCAGTTCACTTTATATGGGTTAATCATGTTATAATAATAATAATGGTTATTTCAATGACTTATAATGAAATTAATTATCTAGGTTCATTATTCATTATTTGGTTCATAGACATTAAAAATGATGGGTGTGTTCATATAGTGTCGAGCGATCACATTATAGATTTTTAAATGGGAGTGCCTAGATATAATTTTAATTCATTGTGTAATGATTATGTTCTATAGAGAGTTATATGGGTTATTGGATATATGGTTATTCAAATTAGTAATGGTTCTGTTAGGGTCCTATAAGGGTTCAATGAGATGTTGTTCCAAGATAGAAATAGGTATTATCTATGCTTGATATGGGTTTAGGATGTTTCATTTGAGCAATAGTGATATCACACAGATCATGATTATTTATTCTTATGACTATTTTATTTATTAAATCTTTATTCCATGTTTTCATGTTTTATGATACAGGTATTGATGGGAATGAATATTATTATGTTAAAAAAATGCACCTTGATTATGTCATCAAACAATTATACCCTTTTATGATCACTAATGACATTTATTTATTAATTATTATGTTATCCCTTATATATCACTTGAGCTCTTGGTTCTTATGTTTCATTTTACCTATGTTACAATTAATGTGGTTGAACGAGATATATAAAGAATGGATTTTATATAGATGATTATTATTTTGGAATGGGAGAATGAGAAGTAGTGTTAAATGGGAGAAATTTTCATTGGATGTCTTCAGTATTGTTTATATATGAGTTTTTATAATTCTAAAAAACTATATACCTAAAAGGTCCCCGAGAAAGAAGGTGATCGAAGTTTTCCTTTTGATGTTGTAAGGTCTGATGGAATATTTTTGGTCATAATTATCAGAATTATTACCACAAGATTTAAAGGTGAGGGAATGTGGATGTTATAAGGTTGGTTTTTTTTTTCTAATGAGTTATATGACAAACATAAATAGGTTTTCAAAAAATTTAAAACTAATCTATATTAGTGTTTATTTTAATTTGACTTTATATTTTGATACATATCTATTTATTATTCCATAAATTATATTTTTAGGGGTAATATGTAGTAAATGTTTTATATAAAATCTCGTTATCTATAAGTTTCTCCATGTATTAACTATAGAAATGTATCTTAAATCACTTCCAATTGCCCTCTGTGTCTGTAATCAATGTGATTTTTATGGAACTAAAACATTATATGTATAACATAATTCATAGTGGGATAAATATAAAACAATATAAAAATATATATTATAATTAAGAGAGGGTTTTAGTATGAATTATAAGGAAGGGATTATTTTATAAAAGTTTTTCCACAAACATTAATTATTTTATTAAATTCTATTTTTACGAGAATATCATTTATTTTATATATTGGTCAAAAACTTTATTCAATAGAGAATATTTAGAAAACTTATATAAATTTAATAGTAATAAACCATGTATCTTTTTTCAATTTGTATTTTTTACAATGAAATATGGAAAATATCTAGATGATAACCATGCCCTTAAATAATTAGTTTAATAAAAATTCTTGAATAGTGAATGAATTTTGTATTATTTTCATAGAAAAAAACAATCTGTGTATTTTTAAATGATATTATGTCATTTTTTCCCATGATTTTAATAGAAACTTGATTTTATGTTGGGCTAATAAGAGAAGGGTCATTTGAGTTTGTTGTCTACCAAAAATCAGTATTATGTGGTGGTTAGTCAATTTTTTTGTGAGGTTATAATTTTTAAATATTTAGAGTAATAAATATTATTTTAAAAGTAAAATAATTTAGTAAAGTAAGATACATTTTATTTTATTTTACTACTCTAATCTTTTTTATAAAAATATATTGATGTAAAAATATTTCACTCAATCTTTTATAAGAATATATAAACCACATCATGGTGCATACCATGGTTTATGGAAAAAAAGGAGGAGTTAATGGTTTATTACATGGTGTTTGGAATTTTTCACTGAAGTAACCATTGGAAATATAAAATTAAGACTATATTATCTTGTAGAAGAAACTACATCTTGATGTAATGAAAATACTATAACCAAAATAAGGAACTATTATATTATTAAACAATTAGGGATGTGGAAAATTCTATTTTGGCTTCTAAATAATTCATTAAAGAACTACATCATAGATTATTATTCCATGTGATGGTTTGGTATATATCTGCACAATCTAAAAGTTCAAATTTTTCCTCAAATATAGAAAGATATATATTTTAATGGGGATATATTCACTCAATGTTCATAGGGATTTTGAGACTATTTGAATAAAACATTAATTCTCTTAAAAGGAACAAAAAACACATTTAGTGGATTCTAGAATGCTAACATATTACCGTAGAATTGTCCAAGTATAAATCCTAGTAATTGTGAACCCTATAAGTATTCAATTATCTTGAGATTTTATTGATTTAATACCTAGTTATATAGTTAGATGAGTTATTACTAACAATGAAAATTATTATAAATAGGACTATTAAATTTTTTTCAAATCGATTAACTCCCCTCTTATAGAGTCATTTTGAATATGACTTGGTAAAAAAATCATGTGATTATAGTTCTATTTTCTTTGTGTTTTCTATTTTCAATATTAATAGAAATGGTTTTCTTCCAAAAGGTGATTTTTATCATTAACTGGCGTAATATTATATTTTTGAAGAATCAAATCAAATTATATTTTTATAACAATTAATGGATGCATATATTATTTTTATAAAATTAATTATAATAAATATATAACATAAAATATTCAGGGAAAGAGATTAAAATGGATTAAATATTAGTATCAAAAAATTCAACACTCTTAGTGTTCATTTTCCAATATAATTTACATATAAGAGATATTATGTGAGTTCTAAAACACTATATGGGAGAAATTATTAAATATATATAACGGAGAAAAAAATTTCAAAGTGGATATATTACATCTTCTTTGAAATAAATATGAAATATATGGATATAGATGACTATATTTTTTGATTCATTATTGGAATATAAAAAAATTCTTGTAAAAGGAAAGTAAAATACAGATGGTAAGTTTGATAATAACAATGTTGTAATGAATATATTTTTATGGTTTCCTCCTAACATAAAATTATGGTTTCCATGATCATGGAAAAATATTTAATGATTGTGTTTTTGTATATGATTAAATATATTGTGGATGTATATTAGATTAGAATAAATGATGATGGTCCTTCTAAAACGGAGAACTCAAGTGATGTAGAGTTCAATGTTATGAAATCACTCACCATTGATAATGATCCACATGAGAATGAAATAGATGTGATGGTTGTTTCATTTCCCAAATTATATAATATGATAAATTAATGTTCAAAGTAACTATTCCACATTCATTATTTTTATGTGGAATAGTTGGGATCCTTGATGAAAATTGTCCCAATAAATTCTAAGATAACGAACAATATAATCCACCATTGAAGATATTATTTAATGTTATAAAAGTATAATGGATTGAAAAAATAACTTCATTAGAAAAAAACTTCTTATTATGATAATGTTATTGATTAAACTAATTATATGTAGTGGAAATTGAAAAATTCATGTACTTTTTTGAATACATCTTGTGGTTTTTTTGATAAAACAAAAGTAATTATATAAAATAATTTATAGGTTAATAAAATATAATTATGTTTTTGGATACTCATAAACTTGTTCGAGGGGTTAAAATTAAGGACATAGTATTTTAAATAGATAATGTGAATAATGATTATTAATGGTTTTTTGGTTTCAATTATCATATATATTACCAGAATAGGGGGAGGATAACGTGAAGTCATGATTAAAAATATAAAAGTTAAGAAGATTGAATTATTACTGAATAATATTGATCTTATTCTAAATGTTTATGAAAATTCCCAAATAAAATACTGTATGGATACTATAGTGACATATGTATTCAACACAATAAAATATAGTTAAAATAATTGTCAAATGAAGGAAACTATTGGATACAAAATCAAGATTTATGACTCTCAGAATGAGATCGAATTGTTTTTTAATATAACATTTAGACTCAATGATAGAGAAACATGGTGATCCCACAAAACATAATTAGTATTTAATCAATACATAATTATTTTTTAAAAAATGGAAGGTAGTATTATAACCTATGTAGCATACCTAGACTGAGACCACTCAACAGTGTATAGACTATAGTTTCATTAGGCCATAAGCACACCCCCTTGTATACAAGATACTACTAACTAGCAGCGAAGGTGTATAGTTTGAATGTGGGGAGAATATACACTTATATTAGAGTTAAATAATTTCAAAAATAATGAAAATAATATATATATTTTAGATAAATAAATAGAATAGAATCCATGAAAAGAGATAATAAATAAATATAACCCATGTGATATAAAAACTAAGATATATAAATTTCATAAAAGTCATAATTACAAAACAGATGCCTTTTATGTAGATTATATACCATAATATTAAAAAATGAATAAAAATACTAGAAAAACACTACTAAACTCACCCAAATTCAGTGTATAATACTATACCATATAGCCCTCACAATCAATCATCAAAACAATGTTATAATTTTCTTTCACTTATCCTACCCAAAAACCCTGAAGAATTCTCCAATGAAAAAAAATTATTAGTAGGGTGTGAGTATGGAATAGTATGCCACCATAAATGATGTATATTAACATAACTACTTTTATTAAATTACATGAAAATGTTTATAATATATTCATGGGAATAAATAAATACTCCACCATATATCTATGGGTCCAAAGGTGACTGATGATATTGACCATACATACATTGGATAGTCCTGAATGTTTTCTTAATATGACATCCTCAAATGGAACTCCAGACCATACACACCCACACAGATCTGTAACAAAAAAACATTGGATCGAGCACTCCCCATTAGGAAAGAAGACCCACACATTTGAAAAATATTGGGTAGACACTCCCCACTAATAATTATGAACTAGACTCTAGAAGCTCGGTCATAGAAACAACCCATCGGGAAAATTATAAATACTAAAATAGAAATTTAGGGGGATGACAGCACCAAATGGGAAATAATGACTACACAATTTTATCCCTTAAGTAGATAATATTTAGATATATCCATTTTTTGGTTTATGTGAAATGTATGTTAGTGAGACCCCGCATTATACACCCTATAATTTATGAATTTTTTAGTAAAGTTTAAAGAACACCTTGATTAGGATCGTAGAATTATACTCATCAAATATCATCTATTGGTTTAATACAAAATGATATAAATAGAAGAAGTGGATAAAATACATAAAATATGTTACAAATGGATGATTTCTACCTAAGTCATTGATATCATATTAGAAATAAATGAAGGATGGTTACAGAGTGTTAGTGTCATCTCTAGCTAACAAAAATACTAAATGAGGCTTGAACCCCTTGATAGATGTGAGAGGTATCTCTAGTAAGAAGAGCGATCAAAGGGTAAGAAATTTTTTGGGAAAAAATCACACAATGAATGTCTATTTCTCATAAAACTCCTTCTTAGGAAATGTAGAAAGAACATTAACCTTATTGTGATTGTTGGTAAAGATGGAAGAAATGAACACACAAACAAAATCAAATCAAAGGTGCATGGGAAAAAATTTCTTTCCCTAAAAAAATCCGATGTTATATGATATACAATTGTTTCTGTAGTAAATAAAGTTTGACACTGAAATTTTTCAATGGAAAAAAAATTAAAAAACTATAGGACTAAGTCTAGAAAGTGGATTCCACTAAAATGAGGAATTAAACTATAGAGAAACCCCAAAATAGAAGATGTCTCAAAGGTAATATTAATAGAAATATTGTGTCAAAGTCTAGGAGTGAATAAAAATGATAATAAAACAAATATGGTGACCAAATGAATTTTCTCACCATATGACAATGTTTTCTCATGATCCTTAGTGTTAAATCCTTTGGTAAGAAAAAAATTCTACTTTGAGATTCCTAACTCAAAAAAAAAACGCTTCATTGACCCATATTAAAATCACGTGTCCATGTGAATTAATTTAGGTGGTCTTGACCTATGATGCTCTATATCAAAGGAGTTCTCTCTTTTGATGAGGCAGCCAAAAAAATCCCCCATTGTCTCAAGTGGGGATCATTTTCAACCCTATAGTCATTAATAAATTCTCAAATTTACCTCTGAGTAACCTATTGGTCAAAATGTATGAACCATTTTCATCAGTGTGGATTGTCTCAAGCTCTAATTGTCTCGAATAAAGGATGTCGCATAACCAAGGATACTGATCATCTATATGATTTGACTTACCATTAAAATTAGAAATCTTTCCCAATAAATTATCAATCTGACTGTCACAATATAAAACATAATTTTCCTAGTTAAAATTGATCTCTAGAATAAACTTTTCAACCCCAAAAATTATATTCACACCTATGCATCTCCACTAAACTCAAACTCTATGGTAGATAATGAAACAAATCTCTACAATATAGACTTCCAAGATACATCACCCCCCATCCTTATATAGTGAAAAAATTCATGGTTTTTTTGCTAAGATAAATCTTATTCCATAATTGAAGAGTGTCTAATTTGACACATGTAATCGTTGTATGGATGAAAAAAAATCATTTGAGTTTTAGTAGTCATTCTCTGCATAGGATGTTATAGGTACTTCAATTAGTATATTATGATGTTTTTGGTCCTTTGAAATCTACAACCTTTAGTGGTGGTAATTTTTTTGTGACATTTATTTTCCTGATATTTATTTTGGGGTCAGTGTGCATCCATTTTTATTTAGTGGGAAATAAAAAAATTTCTGCAACACTTTCAGTTTGATTTTGTTTGCGATTTTTCCACTTTCCATATTTACAAACCGAAAGGGATTTTAGAATTTCTATACTCTCCAACTTGTATAACTAGGATCACCAGGATCTCTTCCAATTAGCCTCATTGTAATCCTATAATGGAAATAATAACTCCATAAATTCCCATTTAAATGAAAATATACTTGATCATGTGTTACATTAGGGAAACTCCATAAGGTTAAGAACTTAGAAAAAACTCCTCTTCATCCTCCAAACTCAACCCTCAGGATCTTATAAACCTCCCTCCATTAATCTCTTGTGAATCATCATTTTGAAATATAACATAGATATATTTATTTCTCTAATAGGGAATATATTCATCTCATCTGACATCGTCTAGTACCATTAAAAATGTCAACCAAATTTCATCATGAATCCAGTGGAACTATCTACCCAATAAAATAATTACAACCCTCTAAACCAAACATCCATTTCATTCACCATACATAATCAGAAAAATCACCCCTTCCATAACTACCTTCTTGAGAATATAGGGGTTTTAGACAAGACACCTAGGTACCTTCCTTTAAAATGTATGGATGTTTTCAATTCTTTTGGAAAGTTATAGAATCAAAACCACATGTCACACACATCATAAAGTTGAAGCTCAATTAAAATATTCATAAATATCGGTCCATAAAATCTAAAGACTTGTAACCTAATCGAAAAATGAAACCAAACCACTAAATATTTTCAAAACACCTCCCAAATAGATGAAAAATATGTAGAAAAATCCTTATATAAGCCCATTCAACCCAAAAACTCAAATACAATACAATCCTGAAAAACCCAACACCTTTACTAGGTCCGAGGTTACATGGCTGATCTACGGATCAAACCCAAATACCACTCCCAGATGAGGAACTTCTCAAAATATCCCTAAACAATAAAATTAAATATTGAAGGTAAAATTTTATTACTATAGTGTAATTATAAAATTCCCATACCCCCGATACCACAAGAGGAACCCATTACATATATGAGAACCCATGTCCACACCAAAATCAATCCCAAAACTCAATTTCATATATGCAAGAAACCAAAACAGTTAAATCCACCTTTTAAAAATAAAATTTTAAAATATCACATAAATGGTATAAAAAGATGGTAATTTAGTTAGAACATAAAAAAGAACACCTAAAAAATAAAAAAATTTATTTACATTAATAAAATTTATAGTATTAGAACCTTGCCACCATAATGTATCATTTCCCTAATCTGCACTCCCAAACATCATCACGACTCATTGGTGAATAATGGTAATAATTAACCTCACTTTTTAAACACTGTCTCTATCATTTTCTTGTTGATAAATTTGTGTTTCCAAAGAACCCATGCCATGGTATTCTTTTTTCCACAAAGTGTCACCTCACTGTGATCCATGATGAGAATCGGGGGATCCTCAAATTATGTATCATCCTCGAGCTCAACATCTTGAATGATGATCACACGATATGGGTCAAGATAAGACCAACAAAGTAAAAATATATAAATTTGTTATCTTTTTTACTATAACATTGTACAATATCTAACTCGTATATCACTATATCAACCCTCTCAGTAATATAACACTTCCCCAACAAATAACATATTTTAAGTAGGACTTTAATGGATATTACAAGGTTAACCTGTTTTATGAACATAATAATATAATATCAAATACCAGCCTATTCTTTGAGCCCAAAAAATTAAATAAGAAGAAAAAATATATGTAATTTGACATAAATGGATAAAACCCTCATAAGGAATAAATATCACTTTAGAAATAATTGAAGGGTGGTTACAAAATTTTCGCATAAATTATATATTTCAACCGAATCAAATGATGCTTGAATCCATTGAGAGGTATAAGATATCTATATTAGATTAAGTGATAATCATGCATATGTCATTCTCTTTTATGTGGTTAGATGATGTCCGATAATGTTACATATAGAGGGAATTCATTTGGAAACCTAAGAGTCTCAGATCATTAATATGAGACACCCTTCAAAACCCTCTTCTTAGAGTTATGGATAAATAACAATACATCCAAGGAAATGATTTATACATTGTAATGTCTCATGATTAACCCTCCTGATTTTCTGCTTCGACCCAAAAATCCACCCTTAGAAACATCAATCCCCAAAACTCTCCATTTCATCTTAAATGTATCCATATTTTACTAAAAGATCCTCCATACTGTCCACTTTTGATGAACTACTACTCAATATCTCACTTCTAGTTTTGAAAAAGAAAATGAAGATATACTATGTAAACCCTTCATGGTTAGGAACTCAACCATTCCCCCCACATTATACTCAAAACTAAACTGTCTATAACTTCTAAATGTATGACCATCAAACACTCACAAGTCATTTTATGAACACATAACTTCCATAGAATAATTTACATGAATAGAAATAAAATAACCTCCTCCTCCAACATCTGGTAGCCTTCAAACCCTCTACAAAAGTTAATCATGAATCCTTCAAGACTACCAGTCTGACCAAACTCTTAAATCCCTTGAAACCACACATCGACTATATAAAAAAAATAAAAAAAATATCACCCCCACCCTAGAAATTACTTCCATATAATTTGGTGGTTATATTCAAGAATAATAAAGTATTAACACCCTTGAACCATCCATTCCAGTTATGTGAATTTTTAACTTTTATTTGTGAAATTATATTAATATAAACTCATCTCACAAACACCATAAATCTGTAAATTAAAAAAATAAAAAATAAAAAATACCAGACCACTAATTCCCCACACTTGAATCCAAAAATAAAAACCAAATCATCCCAAAATAACTCCTACATACGTTTAAACTACCTTTAATATAGTATAACAATAAATAGAAAAACATCTCATTTGAGCCTATTCAACCCAAAAACTCAGTTTTAACACTTTCACATCACACCCAACACTATCACCAGCCCCCATCACACCTTAAAATGACGAGGATTAACACCAACAATAACACCTAGGTGTACAACAGTTCAAAATAGCCCAAAAATCTAAAATTACTAATTTAAATAAGAATTTTATATTTAATAAGGATTTCAAATCGGCAAACTGTTCCAAAAAATCTACCACTTTCTCAAGGCCTCATTTCATATGAATGGATACAAATTAAGTCAAAAAATTATTCCTAAACACCATATGTCACATGTAATTCCCAATAGACATAAAAAAACCTTTTTAATATAATATTCCAGCACTATCATATTAAAAAAAACATATATAACATTTGTCCATAATTTTAAACATGATCACAAAAAAATCAGTTTCATACCATAACAGTTGGAAATGTGTTACAACACCCGTAATACTTCTCCTTCTCAAGATTCAATCCAAATAAGTATCAGACCTCATTTGAAAACAATTATTTCTATTTCTATCATATTTTACATTTCCAATCCCACAACTCCACTTGTACATGACCATGATTCCATAATAACCATACCAATGACACCCCATTTCCATGAAAATTCTTTTCAAATCGACCACAAATGTAAACATAAAATTCCATGAATGATGCGTCAGCCTCAAACTCAATTTCATATGTGTGGATCACATGATACATGTCATTTTTATAACATTGGAGTTTGTTATATGAAACATTACTTGACCACTTTAGAAAATATAAATGGTATACCACCTTACAAACCTTTCCTATAATCACAAATGATCCACATTCCTAGGTGATAGCTTCCCCTATCATCATATTTGATGAAGAAAAAATGTAGAGAAAACCCATAAAATTCATTCTCACAGACATCAAACATTTAAGGATGGTGGAACCAAATAGCGTATGATATTTGTTAACTCAAAGTTGTTGGATTTTTTTTAATCATCCAAATTTATTATGAAGACTCTTTTATGAGACTTGGTCTAAGAATATCATAATCTTTGACAAAAAACTAGAAAAAGGTCGATAAGCATAGACTTTAGTATATATCCTCACGTAGAACCATATTAATTGATGGCTGTAAATAATTATTTTAGTAAAAATACATTATGGTTAAATTTATCTCACATGAAAACCAATGTTCATGACACACATTCAAAGAATACACACAATTATAAGAATGGTAAATTTGAACATTCCATCTATCATTGGGTGGTAAGTAGTACTCAAATGTAACTACATACGAAGAAAAGTATACATGTAGATTAATAATTAGGATGTAAAATAGATGTTACTATCTGAGACAAAAGTCATTGGTACTTCATGTTAACACACTATCTTTATGACGTAAATATTTCCAAACACATTCAGATATAAGGTATCTCTAATCATTAGGAAATGATCCACTTTGATCATCTATTGCATAATTACCCACACCTCATCACTACCCTGGGGTATCCTTGAGGAACCCATAATGAAATATGTGGTCACTTTATCCCGATTCAACTTATGAATGGGTTGTGGTTATAGGTGACCCACAGGCTGTGGATCCCCATTCCTCACCAAATGATTGGTGGTGCACAATGTTAGAAATATCTTTATGTACCTCATCTTCCTTGGCCAATAGTACTACATGAGTATTTCACGATATGTCTTATTCATTCCTAGCTGTACCACCCAAATCCATGATTATTAGTCCCTTATTATTTTTTCTGTATACTATGGGGTCATTGAAACGATCTCAAATAAGAAGGATCTCGTATGTTTTAGGATACCAGTCTTTTGGTTTATCCCGACCATATATATTATTACTCATGAATAGAAAATATGAGTCTGATATATGATCCCACTTCACACTACATAGGAGTGAATATGTGATGGAAAAAGATTTAAGGGTCTGTTTATATTAATACTCTTAAATATTTAAATTCATCTCATAAAATTGGGCCATCTTATTCCACTCACAACAATAATCCTTCACCAACTAAGGTTGTGTCTTCCAACTCATCACATATGTAACTATGTTACCCTTTTGATAGTATAATACAACTCAAAATCAAAAGAATGTCCATACTCAACCCACATTTATTAACGAAGGTTAATGCCCCACTATGATAATATGTATTTTAGGATATTATGGTTAATATAAAATGGGAATCTATCTCCTAATAGGTAATGTCACAAGCAACTTAAGGAATGTACTACTACTTATGGATCTAGGTCATTTGTCAAATATTTATTATTATATTGTATCATATTTCTTTACGGATAAGTAATTGCATGATTTTACTATACCAATAATACTACCATTACTACCCTTAACTGACCCTTGTTAGAAGTTTAATCATTTCCTATCTCTGATATGGTCAGGATCAATGCAATAGTCAATCACCCTGTCACCTTCTTAAAGTAACTCTCATAATCATTAATGTAAACACACTTCAATCCCTATGTTTATTAGGGTTGTCATCTACATTTCAATGAGGGAGAAGTCCCGAATGAATCCCTTGTAATAACTGAACAACACTATGAATTTTTATATATATATATATAATGTTCTTAGACCTCTCCCAAAGAATTAATTATATGAATTTATAAGGTAATATTGACATTACAACCTACAATATAATGTTCCATGAAACGTCCATGTGGATAATCCAAATTTCTCACTTTGAGAGCATAAAATATAGTTGATTCTATCTAATATCACTCTGTTCGTTTTTATTTATCATAGGTTTTTGTATATATTTCCCCTAGGATTTAATATATTTGTATTGAGTCACCAAAATAATTTTTTTGTGATTTTTGGTATGGATGAAATTTATATAAAATCATGGACAATTTGTATGAGAATATTGAAATATATGAATATTCAAAAAATTAATTCTAATATGAGGAGATGTATGGAGAAACATAAATAAATGTGGATGAAGATGATCTATGGGACTTGAAAAGTAAATATTTCATGTTAGGAAAGTCATATTGACATCATTATTGTTATAATAACATGGTAAAAGAAGGGTCGCATGATTTCATAGATTGCATATGGGGTATAAGGGGGAGGATCTCATAGAATCATGAATGGAAGTATTCTTGCTTTTTACAATATGTATTACTATGAATGTTTGATATTTCCCTAAAAACCCATTTTTCAACTATTGAACAATTCCACATGTGAATATTTCATTCACCACATGAATGTGGGGTGTCAACACATATAGAATCAAATTCCAAAATGCAATATGGTTCATTAATATGATGAATATCCTTAAATCACATTGGTAAAGAAATAATAATTATCAAATTGTAGAAAATATCATAGATTGTTTTTCAAAATAATGGTAATACAAGAAAAAACTATCGATTATCCTATACAATTAAAAAATATTTTCTTGACCATCTGATTGATACTATTATAAAATATGATAGTATACTGAAAACATATATTGATATGGGAAATAAGAATAAATGGGTTTCATTATCTTAAATTTTAAACACCTCAATATCTACAACTAATACAGATAGTCCAAGTACTTCAAATAATAATGTTTTAAAACAACATTAATATAGTATTTTTTAGATTATATCCACTATGAACTTGTTATGCTTCCAATGACAATGAATAGAATTTATGGAAATAAGGGATTCATAAAAAACTACTGGGAGGATTGGAAATAATATTATTAGGAGACAAATTTGACTCCTGTTAAATTATATGGCTATAAGAATCCTAGAAACCATATCCTAGACTATGCAAAGAATAAGATGAAGGAAATATAATCAAGTGTATGATTAATGCATTGAAAACTACCAAAAAATTATTTTATTTGATGTTAATGCCTCTCTAGAAGAAAATTTAATAATGGTAAAGTTAAAAAATGAATCTATTATGGAATTATGTTTGGAATATAATCTTTCAATTACTTTAGCTGTTTCATATTAATATCTATTATTTTATGAAATAGCTGGAAATGTGAATTTTTTTAGATAAGAATAATAAAAACTTGATTAAATACAATTATTTATCTAAAACAAATAATTATATAAAAATTATAGTATATATAATAGTACTTGTAATATGGGTGATAAAAATATTCTTGTCTCAACTCATGATGATTTGGACATAGTTATACAACTAATGTCAACTGTTTTTAGTCTAAAAGTTATTTTATCTCATTTTAATTCTAGTGGGGATAATTTTGAGAAGCATTAAAAATAGTTGGATCAAATATTAGAACATTCAAATTAATTTTTACTTCAAAACATTCACATATTTAACCAAAATGTTTTGTTTATAAAAGTGAATAGTTTTATATTATAAGCTATGGGGTTGTTCATTGTTGAAAAAATTATTCTTTGGAAAAGGTTTAGTCATTCAAAACTAATTTGGGATATAGTTATGGAGAGCTTAAATTACATTAGCATCATATTGTTAGATAAATGTGGGCTCTTATTGCTTTGTATTCTAACATTAATGGATCAAAGAATGTTTTGGTACCAAAATTTTATCCTTTGTTATTTTAGGAATAAAGGATATGCAACATCACCAAAATCACATGGTACGTGGGACTCATTTTTTCTTGAAATGTGATAAGAGACATATAAAATTTCAACAACATGAAAGGAAAAATTAGGATTAGTGTGACCCCTTGGTGGGGTGAATCAATAGAATCTTTTTTAAAATTTTATTCTTTTCAATTATAATTCACATATGGATCGATAGAAATGAATCTTCTAAAACACATCACACTAGTAAACAACCATGAACACTTGAATTTATAATTTTCATTACACAACTAGTGTATCTAGTTCATTAAATGATCTGGAAAAAAATGAGATCGCATATTACGGTAGATACTAATTTATTATTGTTTAAAATGAGTAGATTATCTCAATGAATTTCATTATATAGTAGTCCTTTGACAATGCATATTCTCTTTGCATATATAATATGTTATTTTTGGAAATATTTTAATGAAACATCCCCAAAAGGACTCAAAATATTGTCACTATGCTACTATAATTCCCCAGACATTCCATTTTCAATGTCATATCTTATTTTTCATCAATTTATTCCACCATAGTGATAAATATTATCTTCTATGTTTCTTATCACTCTATTCTTATATCTTCCTTATATATTCATCCTGATCTTAAAAAACATCAAAAATATATATATCAATTATTTTTACCCATTACATTTCTTTATTATTTAATCATTTAAGATAGGATGCAAATTCTCTCAACGTAAATTTAATATTATTCTATAATATGGCCTTCACATAAACTTCTTTAAGAATACACTAACATTACTATTTGTAACTACCTAAAAATATATTGAAACATCACATACTCTTTTTTATTCTTTAAAACTACGTATTATCAATATTAAATCCCCATGTATGCATCAATACATGAATTTTACAGTGATGAGATAGTTCCAACATCAATATTTCCATTATTCCCTATAAATAAAATAAAATGTTCATCATTAGTTCCATGATAATTGAATAATCCACTCTATGAAGTTATCATACATATTTCTACGCAAGAAATTTAATTTTTTATCCTGTATATGTTCAATAATTCATTCGGTGATACCTACATACATGTTTACATTACAAATAATTGAACATGTCACACCCCGAAAATTAATTTATTTTTATTTTATTAATTCTTGGCCTCAAATTCTTTCTCTAAGGACCGAGATAGATCCTAGATTAAATTTTTTTTCATTTAATATTTTTACTGGGATTCGGACCCGTGCGCGTCACCGAACGGTTGGCCGTAGCAATGCAGTTAGCTAAGGAATGGGGCAATTGCTAGTTATTCTTACATTTATTGTTATAGTATTTATTGTATAACTATTACTATTAATAATAATATTATTATATATTTATTGTTATTAAATTTTTTTATTATTTTAAATATTATTATAATTATTTTAACAAAATTTTTATTATATGAATGAAAAATACCTAAACATAAAACAAATATATCCGCAGTCGGCACCCCTACCTTTCCCCTACACTCACCACCACCCTATGCTCAGCCCCTCAGCATTCTCCACACTACAGCTCCCTCCGAGCCTAGAACATTCCTTCTCTTGATCCACCTCCCTCACCTAACTCCGGCCCTCCCCCTGCCCAGCACTCGCCCTCATGCCATCCCCTGGTCCGATCCCAAACCCCGCTTACCTCTCCATCCAGTTGCATAATACTCATCATCCACCATCTGGGACCTCCTCCTCCAGCCGCCTATTTCCCATATATAACCCCATCTCTTTCACCCTTACCCAACTTCACTAGGCCCTCAGTCTCACCCCCTCGCCGAACAACCTTCCTAGTGCCTCCCCCCAGAGTTGTCACACCACAGCAACCACCCTCACCCCTTGCAGTCCTTTTGCACGCGACCACCATAGTCTCTTACTCCCAGCCACTCCCCTTTCCTCACTTGGTTTATCATGGCCTCCCCTCTTGACCCCGTCCCTCAGCAGGCCTACATTTCTTAAAGCCCTCTACACCATCGTCCAGGCTACGCTCTCAACCCCCAACATTGGCCTCCCCTCCACCCTTCTTAGCGACACCTTCTGGAAGCCCAAATCCCCCCTGTGCGCAGAATATCCTGCAACCCGACCCCCCTGATCTCCTTCTTCCAGCGAACAATTCAACTGAACCCCCTATATGATTCCTCTTCCTTGCTCTGGCATGGTCACGTCCACCCTTTCCATAAACCATTTCCTCCTCCAGTATATTAATTAATTTATTTTTTTCCATCATTTTATCTGTGGTATTTTTATTTGTTTGGGTCCAATCCCTAAATATGTAGATGTTTTTCATTCATTTTTCATGTTTTTTAGCGTGCATGGTTGGTCCGTAGGGGATTTTCTCTACCTACCATATGATTTTTTAAACGCCCACCCTTGGTTTGATTTAGGAATTTCCAGCTTTTTTCCTTTCCCGCACAACTCATGACACTTGTGTGATTAAATAATTTTTGAAATATCTTTTGCATCTCCATAAGTATAGTACCTAATTTGTTGCAATGTTTTTTTGTCATTTAAAAATTTTTTAAAATAGTTTTGGAATAAGTCTTGGATTGGGTGTAGGTTATTCTGTATATAAATATTATTTGATGAACCTTTTTACCTATTTAGTTGGTTTATCATGTTCTATAATTAAATTGTTGAGTGTCAACTCACCATTAAAGTAGGTTTAATATGTATTGACATATTTTTGTAACATGTCATGTACTATTAGGTGCGTTATTTGATAAAAACCTATAGTGTGTCACTTGATAGTGTTTTTTGAACTGTTTAATTAATGTACTTAACTTGGAAAGAACTGAAAATAGTGTTTTGTTGTGGGATAGATGTTTAATTTTTCACAAAAGAAAATTTGAGTATGTTTTGTTTTTTCGTCCATGAGTTTATTCTTAAAATTTTTAATAACATTTCACAGTGATTTATTTAACAGTGATAGTAATTTATTTAATTGTTAAATAGTTCTTTTTGGTGTGCATGTTGTGCGAGTCAGTTTTTGGAAAGGTGTAGAGTAGTTTTTTTAAGGGTTTGGGTAAGCATTTGATTTTAAAATAGAATTCACATGTGGACTTGGTGATATCATGATGGAAGAATTTTTTTGGAACTTTTGAAATGTTTTATTAAATGATTGAATGATTCTTTAAAGGATTCTTTAAATGTGAGTCATCGGTGAAATGATTTATGGTGTGTGTTTGCGTTTGGTTTAAAAGTGAATGGTAATTTTGTGAAAATGATTCCTGCGTTCTAAAAAACTTTGGGTTCTTTGTGTGATTTCTGAAATGGTTTGAAATGAAATCTTTGAGCATATTCTATTTTGGATTTTTGGAGGAAAAAGTGTTTTTTTTGTGATGTTTTGGGTAATAATTTAAGACATTTTGTGTTAATGGACCATTTGGAACTTTTAACCCATGGGTAATGTTAGTACTAAATTTTAACGGAGATTGTTCTTTGGATAAAGTCAATTCTCGTTAGAAAAAAATGAACATTTTATGAAATTTTTTAAATGTTAAATGGTGTGACAGCTTGGTTGGAACTTTGTTAATGTGATATGATTGAATGTGTATTTGGGGGTGCTCATATCTTGGTTAATTCTTTATGGATTAATGCATATGAAGCATCTATGTTTGGGGAAAGAAATTACAGTGATATGAGTCATGTGTGTGAGGGCCTCCCTACTTAACATTATTATTATTACCCCCATGGGTTTCAGGGAATATTTTAGATGATCGAGTGATGATTTCTGGTCAACCCTGATTAGATGGGTTGGTACCCCTTGTATTGATTATTAGTCGAGGCAGGATTTTCCACTAGATTGGGTAGTTATAGTGAGGAAAGTTGGTTAAAGACTTAGGAGCTTCACCATACTCCAGATGGTGGTTCCGAAACCAAGTACATCCATAGGTCTTATTGAGATATTTAGGATCACCCATGGTTACTAGATTACTTTTATTTTTTGTTTTATTTTTTTCATACAAGTTTATTTCCAGCTTTCATTGTTTACATGTTCTACTTTAGCCCATATTTGTTTTACATTGTTTTGGGATTAGTATATAAAAATAAAAATGATGTTGGAAAATGGTATGTTGTGTGTGTTGGATTTTTAAATGGGAAAAAATTTTCTTATTTTTAAATGTGAAAACCATACTTTTATAATTTTTTTTTAAACATGTGTTAATGGATTGTTCCATGAAAGGAGATATTGGATTCTATGGTTTGTCTTGTCAACCCAACTGAGAAATTTTATGATCATTCCAATTTTATCATTCTGGTATCTAGTTTCCTTTGCTCAGGTTTTCTTGGATGAGTTTATCATTATTGGAGGAAGGTTGGGTTTTGGTTGGGAGGTGACCTAGAAGGTCACATGGAGGTATGTCTAGTTTTTCTTTCTATTTCTTTTTACACTACTGATGTCCAGTTTTATTATTCTGTTTATTCTTGGTTATATATTTATCTTTTCGTGCCAATTTTTTCTCAATGATTAGGTTTTGATTTCCGATAGTAATTTCCAACTCATCGGGATCAGGAACACCCCTCGGGACATGTCGCAGACCGGCTCAGGTGACCGGTTCAGGGTTGACCGAGGTTGGTTCATGAAACAATGGTATCATAGAAGGTCCTTATTATTTGGGGTGTCTGGTAGATGGAGATTAAGACATTCAAGAATCGAGAGGTAGGTACAAAAAGGACGTCATGAACCCTCGCTTGTTCTGAACCTCGAGTAGCTAGGGGTAGTCCAGGAATTGAGTCCTTTTCTCGTTCTAGTTTATTTTCGATTAAGATATGAAAATGGAGGAAATAAGATGTTACATTTTTATTTCACATGGTTTAGTGACCCATGTGGGATCCGAGTACATAGTTTAAGTTCCTTCTAGTTGTTGACGCTTACTTAGGGCATGACCCACTACCATGTTGCTAGGTTAAGCATGAATACTTGTCCCTCGCTCTGGTATTTTGATGCAAGTTAAGTGTAATTTGGTTCTTGTTAGTGTGAGTGAACTATTGAAATAAAAAAAGGGGTTTTTAAATGAAAAAAATTTCTTTTAAATGGATTTAAATTATTGAAATTGGTTTTAAAACTGAAATCTTTGGTCTAAAAATATGGTGTATTCTTGGAACTGGTATAGAAATGGTTTGGATGCAACCTCAGGTACTATTTATGAACATTTTCTCATGTGAGGGGATTCATGAGAAGTGAAAATTGGTATGTATGGATGAAAGAGGATGAAGACATGTGAAACAGTTCATGGGATTATAAGGTCGTGTACATGGAATAATGGGCATAAACTAGTTTTTCTAAAGAGATTTTAAAAAGGTGTAATGATTTTTGAAATTGAATTTAGTTTGAATAGTGGGATTGGTATTTGGTAAGTGGCCTTGAAAGATGGTGTTTTTGAAATCTTAAATGAAAAGTGGTTTTAAAAAAGGTAATTTTGGGTTGTGGTTGTGTTTTTTTGGTTTTTTAACTGGGTGTTTTTGGATGATTGAGAGTTCAATGATGTTGATTTGGCTTGATATTGGTTCTGGATTTATGTTTTATATTTTCATTAGAAAATGATGCCCTGAAAGGTCCCCAAGGATTCTGATAAGGCATGCTACTTTTTTGGTCCTTCTAGGACGTTTCATATCATTTAAAGTGATTGGGGTACGTTAGAGGCAACAAAGTGGGTTAAAGAGGTCGAGCACATCTTCAGGATATTGGGAACTCCTGAAGCTATTATAATGTGTGCTATTTTGGGGATGTTAGGAGGTCAAGTTATAGACGAATGTGAATTGTTTTACCTACCAAAAATGAAAGTTTTGATGATGTGGGATTTCATTAAATACATCTTCATCAGATGGTTTATACCTGAATAGGTGAGGGTGAAGAAAAAGGAAGAGATGATGTGTATTCAATAAGGTCAATGGATGGTGAAGACATGTGTTGAACATTTCAAGGAACTTGTGACTTTTTTCCGGAGGTATAGTCGAAGGATTTGATGAAGACTTATCATTTCATTTGTGTTCTTCGTCTAGAGATCAAGGAGGTATTACTCCCTTATAAGGACCATTGTTTTGAGAAACTAGTGCATGAGGTGTTCTTAGCTTAATTGGTTTCCAAAGCACAAGTGCTTGGAAACCTAGAGGATCTAGTTACTCATGAAGGTTCCTCATCTGGTGAGAAGGGTTTCAAGAGGGATAAGATTATAAAGAGTCCTATATAGTGGTTCTAGATTCCAGTTCATTGGACCGTTCAGTGGTGTGCCACCATTGTGGATAGTTCAGGCATGTGAATTCGTCATGTCACATCCCTCCAAAGATGTGTCTTCATTGTGGGTGTCTGGGTAATCTTGAGAAGTTCAGTAAGAAGAATCTCCTAAAGAAGATTCTTTGACCGAAGGAATTCCAGTTCTTAATTATGAGGTAATATATGCTTCAATCATCAGATCCCTAGCCATAGGTGTTGGGGTGAATCTTATGCACAGTCAAAAGTTTCCTGGGGTGATAATCCACGGTTATGGTTTTGTGTTCCATGTTTACAGTAGAACATTTAAATTCCTTTCATTATGTTTTTTTAATGTTAGGGTTTTGAAATTGATGTAAGTTAATTGTTTTTTTGTGATGTTATAATGGAAATGTTCTATTTAAATTCAAATGGATTTGTTTGTATTATCATCATTTTATGAATCCTGTACTTTTCATAAAAGTATGTTTGGCCCATGTATGGGATGATCTTGGTTTAGCGTTGTTAGTTTGGAGATTTAATTGCCAGTAAATGTAGTCAAGGATTGTAGTTATGCTCAGTTTTACAACTGGGATTATGTTCTTGTCAGTGGTTTTCCTCTAGTGTCTGGGGTTTTTGGTATGGGCCAAAAGTTCCATGTTTAAGAGGAGTTTTTGTTTTGCTCGTGCTATAAAAGTTAGTTTGAATCAGTTGGGAGTTCCCGCATCGACCCCCTTCCTTGGGTGCTATGGTTGGGTGTTAAACTTTTGTGTTTGTTGAGTTCTTATAGTGGGGAAAACCCTCTCATGATCTCTTATTCACTTGTGTTCTGGTTTCTTTCAGTTTCAATCGGGCATGGTTTCTTGTTTTGTCTAGTGTTCGGCTGGGTGACATTCTAGTGGATGAAAGAGTCTGTGGTGGTGAGAATTGGCACACCCAGACATTTAATTTATTTTTGTTTTATTTATTATCGGCCTCAGGTTCTCTCACCAAGGTCCGGGATAAGTCCTAGATTAAAGTTTTTGTCGTTTAATATTTTAAGTGGTCTTCAGACCCATACGCAGTCACTACGCAGTTGGTGGTCACCACATAGTCAGCCCAGGAGTTGGGAAATTGCTCGTTATTCTTACTGTTATTATTAATCTATTTATTTTATTATTACTAATATTATTATTATTAATTTTATTTGTTAATTTTTTTATTAATATTAATTTTACTATTATGATTACTATAGTAATAATATTTTTATTATAAGAATGGAGAAAACTAAAACTAAACCTAATCTACCCAGAGCCAGTGCCCCATGCCTTTCCCATATGCTCGCTGCCACGCTGCACTCAGCCCCTCTACGTTCTCCTCACTCTGGACCTCCCCACGTCCATCACCTTCCTTCGCCAGCTCTTCCGCCATCGCCTCACTCCAGCCCTACCCGTGCCCAACACTTTATATCGCACCAGCCCCTGGTCCTCTCCCCATGTAACACCCGAGACTTTTATGAGAAATATTTTGTTTTTATGTTATATAAATCATCAAATAAATCTTTCATTACACACAAAACTATCTTCGCTTGCTTGACACACAATCGCGACCTTCCTCGATAGCTTGCGTCGTACGCAATACCGAGTTTCACTAAACAATGATATGCTATTAAAATATTATTAAAACTAGCCATTATGAATAGTAATACCCACTTTTTGAAAATTTTTAAATTTTATTTTTCAAAATGGACTTCATTTTTGGATTCGGAATATCGAAATTAGCCAAGGGTGAAATTTTGGTATTTTTCTGAAAACATTCAATTTTTGATGAATAGTGAAAACACCGGGTTACTATTTAAAAACCAACTTTTTATTTAAATAATTATTTACATTATTTAAATTTATTTTAAGTAAAAATTGATACATAATACCTATATAAGTTCAATGAAATTCATTGGAGTCATTTTATAATAATTTTAGATATATTAAAATTTTATTGAACTTTTCACCGTCTTTTACCCACCTCCTAGGAGAATTTCCAAATTCACATAAAACATAATTTTACCGCTTCTGTTAGTGGAATTTCAAAAATCAAAGAGACACAGTTAATATCAAGGACTAAAATGTGGTTCAATGAGATGAAAATAATTTTTGGTGAATAGTAACTTTTATCTTTTTTTACCACAGTTAAAAGTAAATAGGGTAATTAAGGGTAAAAATCATATTATTATTACCCTAACACATGTCCTAATTCTATTTGATAAGTTTAATTGGACCAAAAAAACCTTAGAAATAAAATATGACCATGTAGGCCCACTTGGATTAGATTAGGACATTTATTATTAATTTATTTAAAGAACGGTTAAAATAGTTAAAATCAATGTTTAAAAACTAATTCATTTTTAATATAGGGTTATACATAAGATAAATTAGACTGTAAATATTCATTAGAAATATAAAAAGATTTCATACATAATGATATTTTATTTGTAATTGGTAGACATTAAATAATTTAATTTATTTATGACACAATGATGATGCAGTAATTATCTTTTTAATGAAATATTGACATAATTGATGTTATAAATACCCAAATAAATGTAATTTGATACTTTTTATGAATTACAATAATTTTCTAGGTTAATATGACATGTTATTATTGATTTAATTAACTTTTTTTGAACTAATCATTCTGTTATGATTTCTAAAAAAATCAATTACCAAATAGTGTCAAAATTGACATAAAATAGTTTTTAAAACAAATATTATATTATTAATTGTTATTTTATTCCTAAGGTTCGGCCAAATGACTTAGATAAGGTTATATATATTAATAATAAACAGCTTGGGGTTCGTTTGGATTGATATTTTATGTTTATTAACCTTATAGTGTAAGAAAACAAGAAGACATGGTAAATGATAAATTATCTAACTTAAAGTTAAATCTAAATGATAAGGTTAAAATAGATACCTAAACTTGTCTAAATTATATTGGATGAAATTATTTCGACCCATACCCACCTTATCTTATAAATAAATAAATTTGGAGCTATTTAAAACCGAATATGACTTTATAATAAAATAATATGTTTTGTTTTTCCAAAGGTGCCCCTCTCCTCCCTTATAAAAGGGAACCTCCTCCCTCTCTTCCTCAAACCACATTGAGCCTTCAATCTCGGCCAAACCCTGCCAAATTCTCTTCTTCACTTCCTTGGAAACATCCTAGAGGTCCTGTTATTCTTTAAAGACCAATTTTAGTGCCCTAAAAGGAGGTCTCAAAGAGGCGCTTCAAAGAAGAGGTAATGTCTGTTACTGATTATTTCAACTTTTTTTCTTCTTCCACTTATTCTTCATTAGTTTTTTCATTATGAAGTAGTAACATCAGTATCACTCATATACTGATATGTTATTATAAGTATTAAAAACCACTATTTCACCATCTATCCATCATACGGGAAATGAAATCACCGCGCGTGCGTACATACGGAATACCGTCTCCACGCCGTGGTGTAATCTATTTTCCACCACCACCTTACTTGGATGGGTATAATGGTGTAAATAATAACTATATAAGATTATTTTAAAGTGATATTGATTCTGAAATAATATACATACACTCCAATACAATTTATACGATCATGGGAGCAGTATCATCGCTCATGTGTATGTACGGAATACCGTCTCCACGATGTGATGTGACTCGTTCTACATGATTTTCATTTCATAATGATTTCAAAAATAAAATAAGTGAATATATATGATATATATTACACTAATAAAATTATGTAAATGAGGTATCTATAACCTAAAAAGAAGAATAAAAATTTATTCGACAAAACGCGCATAAGAACAAAAGGAAATAAACACCAGAATAACAAGTAATAATGAAATATTACTAATAAGAAGCTATTAATATGACCATATATGATATCATAAAAATAATTATGATTCTGTAATAAGTCAATGACATTATTTAAATCATTAAAAAGGAGGTTCGGACACTTACGAAGCAAATCGGACCTAAGGTAAGGAACAATCTCGCAATCTCAAATTTTATCCGAGATTGTTTATACTTCAGAATTTACTAGGGAATATTTATCATACACATCCATGTTTCCTCAATATGTAATATTATTTATATCTTCTTACAATTGTTTAAATCCAATTTTACCCTTTAGTGAGTTTTTAGTAAAAGATATGAAATGAATCTTTTGTCGTTTGTCGTACGAGGTACTTTTTGACTTTTTCGACATAAGTACGAGAAGAATGTTTTTTTAAAATTATATGGCATGAATGGATTTTTAAAACATTATTTCCAAGAATCATCTTTTATAAGTTTTCAAGCTTATTTTTAATAAAATTCGTTTAGTTTAAAATTGTATGACATGTTAAGAAAGGAAAAATGTTTTTGAAGTAGAAAGGATATTTTCTTTAAGAATAGAATTCAAGTGTTTTATCAAAATTATTTTCCATCTAAGATAATATAAGGTTATGTTTCTATCCCTATTATTACATTTATTTGATTATTTTGTGATGGAATTATTATTATGAATTCCTTTATCTTATATTAATTGTTTTATGATGTCACGATGTTTAAGAATCCCATTTTTATTTCATGGGTTATGCAATGATGTATGATTTTTGATTTTGTGGAACACATAAGAATTGTTTCATTATGATATGGGTGGGAACTATATCTCCCTCCAATTCATTGGGTAAATATTTATATCTCATGATATAGACATGGCTGGAATGGCAGGTTAAACTGGTTCAGTGAAACAAGATGGAAACGAGGAGTGAACTCGGTTCAGAAATGGGCTTTGTCCGCTAAGATTGTCTTGGAAATGAGTCTTGACTAATAAGAAATGATTATCTATGATTATGTGAGTATGAAAAAAAGTTTCATATTTTAATATATGATTATTGGGATTACATTTCACTACTATGATTTATCCCATGTTATGAAATTATGATCTCTTTTGCAGGTTATGATTTCCAAAATGTTATGTTCTTATGAATATGATGTGATTGATATTTCTTTTGTTTACCCTTACTGAGCATTTGAGCTCACCCTTTTGTATGTTTTCTTTCCCCAGGTCAGGAAGAAGGTTATTAAGTATGATATTCCAAAAGGGACTATAGATATGATGAAATAAATGGGAGACAATGTAGATTATTTATGAACCAGTTGTTTATGTTTCCCAGTTTCTAAAGACACTATACCTATACGGTCCTTTCATGGTTTTGTTATATGTTGTAAGAATTGTAATACAATTTTGAAGTATTAACAATGCATGTAAAGTATGGTTTGTTATAGTTGGTATCAGAGGAAAGGTATAGTCAACCTTTGGAAACTAGGATGTGAAAGCCTTAGTAAGAACCCTAAGGATAAGTCTAAGCATAGAACACGATCTTAGTGTTTTAAAAATGTCCATCAACAACCTATGATAAGACCTAAAGTGTGAAATTTTATTCTTGATTATGTGGTTTTTTCAATTATAATTAGTGTTTCTCACACTATTCTTCTTGGTTTTAGTCAATGGCTGGAACCCGAAGGAACCGTGTTAATGCGGAATGCGACGGGCAATGCAATGATTGTCCCCCCGAGCAACCAAACGTTATGGGAGCTGGAATGCAAAATCTTGTAGCCTTGCTCACACAAATTTCTCAAGCTATGAATCATGTAGGACTTCCAAACGAGCAACAGAAGGAGAAACATTCTACTGAATCCTTTATGAGGTAGCGTCCACCTTCATTCAGTGGGTCTACTGATCTATTAGTTGCTGAACAATGGATTAGTACTACTGAAAAGTTATTTTCAGTTCTTTAATGTTCTGAACATGATAAAGTCATCTTAGCAGTGTATCGTTTGGAAGGAGATGCTTATCAATGGTGGAATATTATCAAGAATACGAGGCAAAGAGATGAAATTGAGTCCATGGAATGGGACGAGTTCAAGAACTTATTTTTCAATAAGTAATTCCCTCGTATTATTCGAACAAATATGGAGAAGGAGTTTCTTGAACTAAAGAAAAAGGGTGATGAATCTGTTGGTACCTATGAAGCAAATTTTACAATACTTTCATGGTATGCTTCTGGTATTTTTATCCAACTTGAGAGTAAGATTGATCAATTCTTTAGTGTATTAAAACCAAGTCTTCTAAGGGTGTTAGCCATAAGGGACTTCAATAGTTACAAGGAAATCGTTCGATGTGCTCTCAAGGTTTAGATTGAGATTGGAGTAACCCATCAGTCATATGGGTTTGATATGAAGAGGAAAATGGAATTCAAAGGAAAATTGAAAGAGCACACTGAAAAGAAGATGAGTTTTCCATTATGCTCAAAGTGTGGAAAGAAACATAGAGGGAGTTTTCATAAAGGGACAAGTAAATGTTTCAAATGTGGAAAGTAAGGTCATCAGGCATTTGAATGCCGCAATGATGGGAAGAAGATGTCTAGTGATGAGAACAAAGAAAAGACTACACATAGTGCACCTCGTACAATTCTATGTTACAAGTGCAAGGAAATTGGGCATTATGCCAATCGATGCCCTAATCCGAGGGATGTTGATGATGATCGATTTCAACAAACTCTTAAGGCTAAAGGAAAAGGAATGTCACATGAAATTTCTACTAGCGATGTGGAGTACGATAACGAAGTGGTGAAAGGTACACATACCATCCACTCTAAAGTAGGAAATGTTTTATTTGATTATGGATCCACCCAATCCTTTATTTTTGATGAATTTTCTAAGGGTATCACCATATTACCTCAAAAATTAGATGTTGAGTTAGCAGTGACAACTCGTAATGGCACAATAGTCACATCAAAAGTTTATAATTCTTCTTCGATTGAAGTTTGTGGGAAAGTGCTTCCTGAAAATCTTGTGATCCTTCCTATAGTGGAATTTGATGTGATTCTTGTCATGGATTGGATTTCTCTATATGGAGATCATATCAATTGCCAAATAAGGGAATTCACATTTTATATTCTAGATCAATCTATGATCGTCTATCGATGAAATGATGAACATAACCTTCCAGTGGAAATTTCTTCCATCTTATGGGTCTTTATTCCACTAAATGAGGGTTATTTATCTCAAATGGTTGGAGAGAAACTAACTATTAATAATATTCCCATTTTACGGGTGTTTGACGATGTCTTTCCGGAGGAATTTCTGGGTCTTCCACCAAATCGTGAAGTTGAGTTTTCAATAGAACTAGTACCGGGTGCTTTGCCTATTTCAAAGACACCTTATAGAATGGCCCCAATTGAGTTGCAGGAATTGAAGAAGAAACTCCAAGGGAATCTTGATAAGGGATTCATATGCCCAAGTGCGTCACCTTGGGGTGCACCTATACTGTTTGTTAAGAAGAAAGATGGATCAATGAGACTCTGCATTGATTATCGAGATCTTAACAAGATCACTATCAAGAAAAAATATCCTATCCCACGCGTTGATGACTTATTTGACCAACTGCGTGGAGCTCAATACTTTTCCAAGATTGATCTTCGTTCAGGGTATCATCAATTAAGGGTCAAAAGGGAGGATATACCAAAGATGACATTCCGTACAAGGTATGGACACTATGAATTTATAGTGATGCCATTTGATCTTACTAATTCCCCTACTATCTTCATGGATATGATGAATAGAGTCTTTAAAGACTACCTTGATCAGTTTGTGGTAGTCTTTATAGACGATATTCTTGCCAATTCAAAGAGAAAGGAAGAACATGAAGATCACTTGAGAATTGTATTGAAGACCCTAAAAAAGGAGAATGTTTATGCCAAGTTTACCAAGTGTGAATTTTGGCTTCAAAAAGTTGAATTTGGGTCACATAATCTCAAAAGAGGGGATATCTGTGGATCCAGAAAAAACAGAGGTTATCGAAAGATGGTCAAGACCAACAACAGTAATCGAGATCCAATGTTTTCTTCATTTGGATGGATATTATCGACATTTTGTGAAAGAGTTTTCATGATTATCTAATCCACTCACCAAGTTGACTCAGAAAGAAGTTAAGTTTGTTTGGACAAGGAATGTGAAGAGAATTTCAAGGAGTTGAAAAGAAGGTTATCCAGTGCACATGTACTCACACTTCCTTGTAGTGGAGAAAGATTTGTGATCTACAGTGATGCATCCAAGAAGGGGCTGGGGTGTGTTCTTATGCAAAATGATATGGTGATAGCTTATGGCACACGACCGTTGAAAATGCATGAGCAAAATTACCCAACTCATGATTTGGAGTTAGCTGTGGTAATCTTTGCATTTATGATTTGGAGGCATTATATATATGGAGAAAGGGGTGATATTTATACTGATCATAAAAGTTGAAAGTATAATTTCACACAAAAGGAGATGAATATGCGCCAAAGAAGATGGTTGGAGCTGATTAAGGATTACGACTGCTCAATTCATTACCACCATGGGAAAGAAAACAAGGTGGAAGATGCATTAAGTCGACAAGACCATGCTAGATTATCCATGATGAGGGTCACAAAAGATCCAATATTTATGTATTTACAAAGGATGGGTCTTGGAATTATAATGAAAGGGGAAAAATCGTAACTTTCTCAAATGAATGTTCAACCATCTATACATGTGAATATTAAAGAGGCACATAAAGAAGATGTAGAGTTAAAAAAGAAGGTGAGAAATGTTCCTGAATTCAACCTTGATTGTGATGGGATAATAAAGTTCAGGAATCAGGTTTGTGTTCCTCCCATCCCCGAATTAATGAAGGAGCTGCTGGATGAGGCTCATAGTTCTTCATTCTCTATTCATCCTGGAAGCACGAAGATGTATAGGGACCTGAAAGAGTACTTCTGGTGGGATGGCATGAAAAGAGATGTTGCTGAATATGTCTCTCGATGCTTCGTTTTTCAGCAAGTTAAAGCTGAGACACAGAAGTCTAAGGGGATGTAACAACAATTACCCATACCTGAATGGAAATGGGAAAACATCACTATGGACTTCGTCACTGGACTTCCTAAAACATCCAAAGGCAATAATGCTATCTGGGTCACAGTTGATCGTCTTACAATGTTTTCACACTTCATTTCTATTAGAGAAGATTTATCTTTGGATCAGCTTGCCAGGATATATGTAAAAGAAGTGGTAAGATTGCATGGAGTATCACTTTCCATTATATCTGATCGGGATCCGAGGTTTACCTCAAAGTTCTGGCGAAGTCTTCAGCATACTCTGGATACAGAGTTGAGTTTTAGCACTGCTTATCATCCTCAGACAGACGGTCAGTCTGGAAGAACAATTCAAACTCTAGAAGATATGTTGTGAGCTTTCTCTATGGATTTCAAAGGTGGTTGGGATCAACATCTAACTTTGGTGGAATTTTCTTATAATAATAGCTTTCACTCCAGTATTTAGATGGATCCTTATGAAGCTCTCTATAGAAAGAAATGCAGGACTCTAACTTGCTGGGATGAAGTTGGGGAAAGAAAGCTATTAGGACCTGATCTTGTTGATGAGATGGAAGAAAAGGTCAGATCTATTCAACAACACATAAGAGAAGCTCAGAGTCGACAAAAAAGTTATGCCGACAACAGAATAAAAGACCTAGAGTTTGAAGTGGGTGATAAAGTGTTCTTACGAATATCTCCTTGGAAGAGAGTAATGAGATTTGGAAAGAAGGGAAAGCTGAGCCCTAGATATATCGGTCCTTTTGAAATACTAGATCGTGTTTGGAAGTTAGCTTACCGATTGGTGCTTTCACTGAATCTATCACAAGTTCACGATGTGTTCTATGTATCTCTACTGAGAAAGTACATACCTGATCCTTCACATGTACTCGGTTCAGAAGTTGTACTGCTGGAGCAAGATCTTTCTTATGAAGAACAACCAATAGAGATTCTGGATCGTAGCGAAAAATTAATAAGGAACAAGACCACTCACTTGGTGAAATTTTTATGGAAGAACCACCAATTAGAAGAAGCTACATGGGAGCTTGAGGATATTACGAGGTAGAGGTATCCTCATCTGTTTGTTATAAAGTGAAGAATTTCGAGGGTGAAATTCATTTTATGGGGGGTAGAATGTAACACCCAAGACTTTTATGAGAAATATTTTGTTTTTATGTTATATAAATCATCAAAGGAATCTTTCATTACACACAACACCAGCTTGGCTTACTTTACACACAATTGCGACCTTCCTCGATAGCTTGCGTCGCATGCAATATTGAGTTTCACTAAACAACGATATGCTATTAAAATATTATTAAAACTAGCCGTTAAGAATAGTAATACACACTTTTTGAAATTTTGTAAATTTTATTTTTCAAAATGGACTTCATTTTTGGATTCGGAATACCGAAATTATCCTAGGGTGAAATTATGGTATTTTTCTGAAAACTTTCAATTTTTGATGAATAGTGATAACACTATGTTAATATTTTAAAACCGAATATTTATTTAAATAATTATTTATTTTAATTAAATTTTTTTAGTTAAAAATTGATACATAATACCTATATATGTTCAATGCAATTCATTGGAGTCATTTTATAATAATTTTAGATATATAAAAATTTTATTAAACCTTTCACCGTCTTTTAACCACCTCCTAGGAGAATTTCTAAATTCACATAAAACATAATTTTACCGCTTCTGTGAGTAGAATTTCGAAAATCTGAGAGATATGGTTAATATCAAGGACTAAAATTTGGTTCAATGAGATGAAAATAATTTTTGGCGAATAGTAACTTTTAACTTTTTTTTACCACGGTTAAAAGTAAATAGGGTAATTAAGTTTAAAAATGATATTATTATTACCCTAACACATGTCCTAATTCTATTTGATAAGTGTAATTCGACCAAAAACAACCTTAGGAATAAAATATGACCATTTAGGCCCATTTGGATTATATTAGGACATTTATTATTAATTTATTTAAAGAAGGGTTAAAATAGTTAAAATCAAAGTTTAATAACTAATTAATTTATAATATAGGGTTATACATAAGATAAATTCGACTATAAATATTCATTAGAAAGATAAAAATATTTCCTACATAATTATATTTTATTTTTAAATTTTAGACATTAAATAATTTAATTTATTTATGACACAATGATGATGCATTAATTATCTTATTAATGAAATATTGACATAATTTATCTTATAAATACCCAAATAAATGTAATTTGAGACTTTTTATGAATTAAAATAAATTTATAGGTTAATATGACATGTTAGTATTAATTTAATTTACTTTTTTCGAACTAATCATTCTGTTATGAGTTTCACAAAAATCAATTACCAAATAGTGTCAATATTGACATAAAATAGATTTTAAAACAAATACTATATAATTAATTGTTATTTTATTCCTATGGTTAGGCCAAATGACTTAGATAAGGTTATATATATTAATAATAAACAACTCGGGGTTCGTTTGGCTTGTTATAGTAAGATTATTAACCTTATAGTGTAAGAAAACAAGAAGACACAATAAAAGTTAAATTATCTAACTTAAAGTTAAATCTAAATGATAAGGTTAAAATAGATACCTAAACCCGTCTAAATTATATTGTATGAGAGGATTTAGACCCATCCCGACATTATCTTAGAAATAAATCAATTTGGAGCTATTTAAAACCGAATATGACTTTATAATAAAATAATATTTTTAGTTTTTCAAAAGGTGCCCCTCTCCTCCCTTATAAACGGGCACCTCCTCCCTATCTTCCTCACACCACTTTGAGCCTTCAATCTCGGACAACCCCTACCAAATTCTCTTTCCAGTTTCCCAGAAACATCCTAGAGGTCATGGTCTTTTTCAAAGACCAATTTTAGTGCCCTAAAAGGAGGTCTCAAAGAGGCATTTCAAAGAAGAGGTAATGTCTATTACCGATTATTTCAACATTATTTCTTCTTCCACTTCTTCTTATTTAGTTCTTTCATTGTGAATTAATAACATAATTGTCACTCATATACTTATATTTTATTATAAGTATGAAAAAACCCTATTTCACCATCTATCCATCCTACGGGAAACGAAATCACCGCGCGTGCATACGTACGGAATACCGTCTCCACGCCGTGGTGTAATCTATTTTCCACCACCACCTTACTTGGATGTGTATAATGGTGTAAATAATAACTATATATGATTATTTTAAAGTGATATTAATTCTGAAATATTATACATACACTCCAATACAATTCCATGATCATGGGAACGATATCGTCGCTCGTGCGTACGTACGGAATACCGTCTCCACGATGTGATGCGACTCGTTCTACATGATTTTCATTGCATAATGATTACATAAATGAATTAAGTTAATAAATATCATATATATTACACTAATAACATTATGGAAATGAGGTATCTATAACCTAAAAAGAAGAATAAGAATTTATTTGACAAAACGCGCATAAGAACAAAAAGCTATAAACACCCGAATAACAAGTAATAATGAAATATTACTAATAAGAATCTAAGAATATGACCATATATGATATCATAAAAATAATTATGATTCTGGAATAAGTCAATGACATTATTTAAATCATTATACAGGAGGTTCAGACACTTACGAAGCAAATCAGACCTAAGGTAAGGAACAATCTCACAATCACAATTTTTATCCGACATTGTTTATACTTCAGAATTTATTGGGGAATATTTATAATCCACATCCATGTTTCATCAATATGTAATATTATTTATATCCTCCTAAAATTTTTTAAATCCAATTTTACCCTTTGGTGAGTTTTTAGTAAAAGATATTAAAGGAATCTTTTGTCGTTTTTCGTACGAGGTACTTTTTGACTTTTCCGACATAAGTACGAGAAGACTGTTTTTTAACTTATACGACATGAATTGATTTTTAAAACATTATTTCCAAGAAGCTTACTTTACAAGTTTCAAGCTTATTTTTAATCAACTTCTTTTAGTTCAAAATTGTATGACATGTTAAGAAAGGAAAAATGTTTTTGAAGAAGAATGGAAATTTTCCTTAAGAATGGAGTTCAAGTGTGTTATCAAAATTATTTTCATTTAAGATAATACAGGGTTACGTTTCTATCCCTATTATTACATTGATTTGATTATGTTGTGATGGAATCATTTTTATGAGTTCCATTATCTTATATGAATTGTTTTCTGATGTCATGATGTTTAAGAATCCAATTTTTATTACATGGGTTATGCAATGATGTATGATTTTTGATTTTGTGTCACACATAAGAATGGATTCATTATGAGATGAGTGGGACCTATATCTCCCTCCAATGGATTGGGTAAATATTTATATCTAATGAGATAGACATGGCTGGAATGGCAGGTTAAACTGGTTCAGTGAAACAGGATTGAAACGAGGAGTGAACTCGGTTTAGAAATGGACTTTGTCCGCTAAGATAGTCATGGAAATGATTCTTGACTAATAAGAAATGATTCTCTATGATTATGTGTGTATGAAAAAAAGTTTCATCTTTTATGTTATGATTATTGGGATTACATTTCACTATTATGATTTATCCCATGTTATGAAATTATGATCTCTTTTGCAGGTTATGATTTCCAAAATGTTACGTTCTTATGAATATGATGTGATTGATATTTCTTTTGTTTACCCTTACTGAGCATTTGAGCTCACCCTTTTGTATGTTTTATTTCCCCAGGTCAGGAAGAAGGTTATTAAGTAGGATATGCCAAAAGGGACTCTAGATATGATGAAATAAATGGGAGACAATGTAGATTCTTTATGAACTAGTTGTTTATGTTTCCCAGTTTCTAAAGACACTATACCTATATGGTCCTTTCATGGTTTTGTTATATGTTGTAATAAGTGTACTTCAATTTTGAAGTATTAACAATGTTTGTAAAGTATGGGTTGTTATACCCCAGCTCTACTTACCTCTTCGTCTAGTAGCCTCATGCTTGTCGTCCATCCTCTAGGACCTCTAGTGCAATCCGGCTCTTTCCCCTACAAAACCCCTCCACCTTTACCCTCACCCAGCCACTCCAGGACTCTAGCCTCAACCTCCCGTTGCATATCCTTTCTAGCACCTCCCCCTATAACTGCCTCATCCTGGCCACCACCCTCTCCCAATGTAGTCCTCCTCTCATGGCCACCCTCACCTCCTTCTCCCAAACACTCCCATTTCCTCCCCTGGTTCATCTCAGCCTCACATCTAGACCATGTCCTGCACCTGGCCTCCCTCGTTCCAGAATCTGCACCACTATCCATGCTGCTCTCTCGACCCCCAGCACCAGCCCCCCCTCCTCCCTTCTTAGCAGCACCTTCAGGTGTCCTGAATCCCCCCTGCGTGCATGGTTTATGGAAACCCGAAAACCTTCTCTCCTTATTCCAGCTACCAGTGCAATTGTAACCATTGCGTGGAGCCTCTAGCATGGTCCCACGTGGCCACATCCCCCCTTCCGGTAAAATTTAACCTCCACCAGTATATTTATTAATTTATTTTTTCCCTTCATTTCATATGAGGTGTTTTTAAATTTTTTGGTCAGAACCCTAACACCATAGTTGTGTTTCATGAGTTTTTCATGCTGTTTACCATCCACAGTTTGTCCGCGGGGGATTTTTCTACCTACCGTCAAGGTTTCTTCGCATCCACTCTTAGTTTGAGGTAGGAATTTAAGACTATTTTCCTTTCCCGTATTGCTCATTACACTTGTGTGCCTTAGGTAATTTTTGAAATATCTTTTTCATATCCATAGGTATAGTACCTAATTGGTAGCAATGTTTTTGTGTTAGTTAAAATTTTGTTAAAATATTTTTAGAATAAGGCTTTGATTTTGTGTAGGGGCTTCCATATATAAATATTATTTGATGAACCTTTTTACTAATTTAACTATTTTAGCATGTTCTATAACTAATTTTTTGGGTGGGAACTCACCTTTCAAGTAATATTAATATGTATTGACTTATTTTGGTTTCACGTTATGTGATGTGAGGTGGGTTCTTTGATAAAAACCTATAGTTTGTCACGTGGTAGTGTTTTGTGAACAATGTAATTAATGTATTTAATTGGGAAAGGACTGAAAACTATGTTTTTGTATGGTGTCTATGTGTAATTAGTCACAAAATAAGATTTGAGGAAATTTTGTTTTTAGGCCATGTGTTGATTCTTCAAACTTCATAATAAATTTTCATAGAGGTTTAGTTAATTGTGGAAAATAATATATTTAATTGAGAAATAGTTATTTTCGTTTTTCATGCGGTGCGAGTTAGTTTTTGGAAAGGTGAGGAGTATTTTGTTTTCAAGGGTTTGGGTATGCATTTGATTTTAAAATGGGATTCACATGTGAAATTGGTGAGACCAGGATGTAAGAATTTGATGGGAAATTTTGAAATGTTTTACTAAAATATTAAATTAATTTTTAAAGGATCATTAAAATGAAATTCATGGGTGAAAAGTGTTATGGTATGCATTTGGGTTTGGTTTAAAAGTGAATGGTAATTTTGAGAAAATGATTCTTGATTTATGAATGACATTGGATTTGTTCTGTGATATATGATATGGTTTGAAATGAAATATTTTAGCATGTGACCTGAAGTGCACTGTGTTGCATTTGTTGGCAATGAGATATGTTGTTGTCAAGGAATGAATGGATGGATGTCAAGGAGTTTCAATATGTGAATGACAAAGGATGTGATGGTGATGGTGATGAATGGAGAATGACCATGGTACTAAGATGCATGTCACTTAGGAGATTCACTAAGTGATATTGGAAATTGTGGTTGAAACATTCTCCATGAAAATCTGACGATTTTTGAGCTGCTCTTTAAGTTCATAGAACTTTGATCCTGATGATACATAGTCATAACAATGTTAGAAGACCATGCTTTGTATTGACAATGCATGAGGATATGAAAGCTGATCCATCCACAACTCCTAAGTGGATGATGTGGATTAATGAAGTCCATGTACTAACTCTTAGTGCATGTGAATCAGAAGAAGATCCAATTGATCTCTGATTAGATCAATGAAGAATGTTGAAGAACATGTGTGATTTATGAGATTCAGTTGAAGAAGTCCCTCCTAAGTATTGAACACAAATGGAAGAGGAGATGAAGAAGATTAAGAAGAAACCTTGGGAATTCCATATCCTAAGTAGAGATCATATGAGAGGAGAAATAATGGAATTCTTAAGAAGAAGAAGGAAGATGGCTTAGAGAAGTGGCACTTGGCAATTGGCATGTTTTATATGGAGGAGAACATTGTTTTTTAACAAAGTCTTAATATTTTCCTTAGCCAAAAAATATGGCCAGCCAAGGCACCTTGAGGGTTCAACCCCAAGGCATGGGCACTAGGGCACCACGCCCATGGGGGAACCCGTGGGGCGAGCCAGGGCGGCAGGGCACACCCGTAGGACACCGCATGGGCGCCTGGGGCACGCCCGTAGGAGCGCGGCAGGGGCCGTGTATAAGCCCCGAGGCCACGCGGTGATGAAGCCCGCGCAGCATGAGCGCAGGGAGCGCACCAGTGTGTGCATGGTGGGCGCTAGGAGCGCGCCCGCAGGAGGAGCATACTGGGCGCAGAGCGCGCCCGCAGGGAGAACACGGTGCGGGGCGGTACCGTGGAGGGAGAAGTGCAACTGAGAGTTGAGCGGTAGCGCCAGGGTTATAAGCCGCGGCAAAACCGCGCCCCGTTTCGATGTGGGACGCGGAAAAATTCCCGGGAGCGCATCCTGGCCGCACGATTGATCGCGCGCCAGATCTCTGCCGCTCATCGCATCGCGCCATTCGCGATCTGATCAAGGCCGTCCAAAGTCTTTTGATCACCGCATCCAACGGCCCAGCATCCGTCTTCTTCCCCGAGCTCGCACGAGGCCACCCGCGAGTCCACCTTCGAACCAGGCACCCCCCGACGCCGGATTTCGAGTTCCCGGCCACCTCCGATCAAGCTAAAGCCACCATTGTGATCGTCTGGCCATAACGAACACATCCATGCGTAGAAATGGGCATGCATGCCAGTAATGAAGATATTCGTGTTCGGCCGAGGCAAGAGAATCTGCCGAGGCTATGAATGGTTTATGATTTTCATGGGCAGTGCTTAAAGAAGGTCGTGCATGCGTTCTAAGTCGCATACACGTGAAGAAAGGGAAAATAAAAGAACCCGCGTTTGAATAGAGAGGAAATCAAGATTTGGAAGTTTTTGAAGATCCGAAATCTTCGGGAGATCAAATATTTCTCACGCAGATGCACCGCCTCACCACTGCCTATAAAAAGAGAGGCTGAGATCTCGTTTTTTCTTGATGAAGTTTTATTGAAAAACTGTGTTCCGTGAGGCTCTGCCTTGCGAAGTCGAAGCCCCGCGCAAGTTTACTTGTGCGGCTGGAGTTCCTTGCATGCAAATTCTTTGCGTGACAAGAAGGTTGGGTGAAGTCCCCTGCGCGTCTTTCTTTTGCGCGACAGGAAGTACCCGAGGCCGCAAGTACCTTGCGCGCCCTCGAGGTTTGTTGTGGCTTGCGCAGCAGTGTTGAAGAAGAGGAGTTCGCGGCTCATCAAGCACTTGCGCGCCTTCATATGGGCAGTAGGAGATTCGGGTGATGAGAATTACACACCAAGTGTGTGTGTGCTAAAAGGAGAAAACACCCTCGCTGTGGACAATGTGTGTGCATAGTGAACAAGAAGTTGGCCGTAGCCATTTATGTGCAAGAAGAGGAGGCCAAGCTCACTTGTGTGAAAAAAGTGGAAGAAGTGTGTGCAAAGAGCAAAGAGGCCGAACCTTAGTGTGTGCCTAAGTGGTGTGTACACACTAAGAAGGAGATGAAGAAGGATACCTCACACTAAAGTAGAACACAGATTTAAGTGTGTAACCAATAAGAACAAAGTGTGTGAAGGAAGTGAGAAGGTGTGTGATAAAAAGGATAACACCCTTTGTGGGATTATCACACCAAGAAGAAGGAAAGGGAAGTGCATGCATGCATGCATGCACGCGCACACTGAACAAGCTTAAATCCGTGGTGTGTGTTTGAGTTGACCAAGACCAGAGGTTCTTGAAGAATTTGAGAATGCCATGCACTCAGTGCATAAAGTTGATTTGATGTGAGTCTGGACCAGACTGAAGTTAAAGACATCAGTTGTCTGAGTATTCAGTAATTGAGAAGAGCCTGATCAAGTGAAGTGATCAGAATATTGCTGAGCAAGACCAATAGACCTTTTCAGAGGCTGTTGAAGATTCTTGAAGAGAGAGGCCAGGTCATCCTGAGAAGAAGGAGATAAATCCTGAGCAAGACGAGAAGACCTGATCATCACAAGTGATCAGAGGTATAGGGAAAGGCCAGCAGTCTTTATCCCAGACTGCTGAAGATACTTGAAGAGCTGAACAAGAAGAAGAGCTACTCGTGTGACTCGAGAAGCCAGGAGAAGACCCCTGTGAGACTCAGGGTGGAGGAAGTCTCCATTGGGATTCTGGAGCAGGCTAGTGGGACTCTGGTAACACTGTGGGACGCAGTATAAAGACCCTCATGTGGGACTCAGGAGAGATACAGTGGGACTCTGTATCGACCATTGTAATACTAACAGATTATAATGGGAGAATCCATGTTGGGAGAGCATGGCAAGGATGTAGGCCTTTGGTGCTGAACCTTGTTAATCCTTGTGTCTTGTGCCTTTTCATTACTGCATTATCCGGGAAAGGTTGAGAGACATAAGAAGAGTGGATCGAGGCCTTAACAAGCCATAGTGGTTTAATTGATAAGAATCAATTAGTAAAAAGTTTAAAGGGATCACTGATTCACCCCCTCCCCCTCTCAGTGATTTACACTGATCTGGGCACTTCAATTGGTATCAAAGGGAAGGTTAACTCTAAAAGATCCAAGAGAGTCTATATGGAGTGCAGATTTGAGGAAATGAATGAACAGCCTCAAATGGAGATATCTGCCAAGACTCAGAAAAATAGAAAGATGAAACAGGCCAAGAAGATGAAGAAAGCCTGTCCTAGCTGTGATGAAGTTGGAACAATGAATGATCTTCAAAATGCACTCAAATATCTTCAGAAGACTGTCCCCAAGGAAGTGGCAATGTGTATTACTACTGGCATCCTTGATCTTCAAGAAGAAAAATCACAGTTAGAAGAAGAAGCCAATGCAATGGAAGATCAATTGGCTAAAAGGGTTGGCATAACCAACACTCTCAGAAAGCTGGTGAAGGCTAAAGATGAAACAGTTTCTCTTTGAAATGAAAGATATGAAGACACTACTGAAGAATTGCAAAGAAGCCTTTCTGAGAAGGAATTCTTTAAAATAATGATCAAAGAAGTTTTCCATGCATTGGAGAAGTTGCACAAAGTGTCAATGAATGTCAGAGATGCTCAAATTGAAGACAAAGTCAAAATGGTGAAGGAGCTTGACAACTCATTGCATGAAATAAAGAAGGTTCGTGATGACCAAATGGAACAGCTGAAACAGAATTGGGAAGGTAGGCTAAAATTGGTTGAGGATGAGAAGAACTCCCTCAACATGAAATGCTTTGAACTGGAGGTGATATTGAAAAATCTGCAATCACCCAAAGCTGAAGCCTCCCAGTCATCTGAAAGAATAAATGTTGTTACTCAAGTGAACTTTGAGAAGGATGATTCTAAAAGAAAGACATCCTCTAATGAAAGGGAAACATCTTCTAAAAAGAAGGTACCATCCATCCCATCTTGTACTCATGCTTCTAAATGTGTTTCCACAAAAAGTGCAGGATGGAAGAATAACTCTGAACAAGTATGGATGAAGTCAATGACGAAAGAAAGCTCTCCTGAAACAGCACAACAAGTCAAGAAAAGTACCCTACAATCAGAAGGACTGAAGAGGTCAAGATTTGTGGGTCAATGTTGGTGTTGTAATAAGTATGGGCACTGTGTAAAGGATTGTTGGTACAATCCACTGAATGTAAAAGCACAAAGGAAGCCCATGCTAAGGGGGAGAAAGCCAGAAGAAAAGAAGCAGCATCCACAGGTCCAGAGACATCTGTTTACTGCAAATAGATTTGGATTACTTGACAACATCTGGGATGATTGTAAAAGTGGTCAAAAAGATACATGTCAATCTCCAACTGTATTCGGAGCTAAAAAGAAGAGAAGATCACTGAACCTGGCCAAAATGGAAATCTTGGGAAGCAAGCAGAAGAATGTTGAAGATGCTCCCAAGAAGATTTTGTCAAAGGAAGAGAAGTACTTAGATTTGAAATCCAAGAAGGGTGATGCATCCAGAAGGACCACCAAGAAAACATTGTTCTACTGTGGAAAGAAAGGACACACCATGGATCATTGTGAACAAGCCATGGAACTGAATAGAGGCAGACTAGACTCAAAAAGACAATCAATCCAGAAGAAGAAGAAGGGATTGATTGAAAATAAGTTTCCTAAGAGAGGTAGCTTAGCAGCATCCAAAGAACCATGTGGAACTTCCAAAACTGAGGCCACTTTTCAAAATGATTTACTAGTCATATGGCCAAATCAGTTGCAACTTGCCAAAGATCTACAAAGAGCTGAAGATGAAGTTCTGTCAATTGCTAAGGAAAAAGGGAAGAAGAAGGTTTCACATGAAGATGTTTTGAGAACCACACCAGCACAATCATCAATGAAGATCAAATGTGCAACTGTGAAGACTGGTGAAAATGGGACATCTCGGTTGAGAGAATCTTCTCAACCTTGTTGTTCACATTGATGAACCAAGGAGGTTCCATCTTATTCCCTTATACTCTTGGTATATACATGTGCTAACATTGCAGGGAATTGAAGATGATGATCATTCTCATCTGGAGGATGGTTTGGAAAGAACGGAGTGCACCCCTTGAGGGGGAGCAAATCTGAAGAAGATGATGGTCTAAGATTTATATCATCTTAGGAAAATGGACGAAAGGGGGAGCTTTATCTTTGCACCTGAACATTCTAATGTGTTTTGTGAAGTTGTGCAGGATTTAGCAAATTCATTGTTATATCTGAAAAATTTCAAACCCCTTAGCATGATCTCACATGTATTGTGAATGTTGGACAACATTGAGTACCTTGGTTACATCACTATTGTTTTCTACACCGGGTTAGCCCAAGTAGACTTAGAGTTGATCAACTAAAGTTTCTTTGCTAAAGAAGAACATGTGACATCATCCCTCTCCTAGTGTTTTTCAAGAAGATGTTATTCGAAGGGAGGAAGATATTTTTGGAAGAGTACCACACCACACCTTTGCATTTGATTGCCAATAAGGGGGAGAAATATTGGCACACATATTGACCCATTCATATGTGCTCTAGTGTATTGCCAACAAATACAAAGGGGGAGATTGAAGTGCACTGTGTTGCATTTGTTGGCAATGAGGTATGTTGTTGTCAAGGAATGAATGGATGGATGTCAAGGAGTTTCAATATGTGAATGAGAAAGGATGTGATGGTGATGGTGATGAATGGAGAATGGCCATGGTACTAAGATGCATGTCACTTAGGAGATTCACTAAGTGGTATTGGAAATTGTGGTTGAAACATTCTCCATGAAAATCTGACGATTGTTGAGCTTCTCTTTAAGTTCATAGAACTTGTATCCTGATGATACAAAGTCATAACAATGTTAGAAGACCATGCATTGTATTGACAATTCATGAGGAGATGAAAGCTGATCCATCCACAACTACTAAGTGGATGATGTGGATTAATGAAGTCCATGTACCAACTCTTAGTGCATGTGAATCAGAAGAAGATCCAATTGATCTATGATTAGATCAATGAAGAATGTTGAAGAACATGTGTGATTTATGAGATTCAGTTGAAGAAGTCCCTCCTAAGTATTGAACACATATGGAAGAGGAGATGAAGAAGATTAAGAAGAAACCTTGGGAATTCCATATCCTAAGTAGAGATCATATGAGAGGAGAAATGATGGAATTCTTAAGAAGAAGAAGGAAGATGGCTTAGAGAAGTGGCACTTGGCAATTGGCATGTTTTATATGGAGGAGAACATTGTTTTTTAACAAAGTCTTAATATTTGCCTTAGCCAAAAAATATGGCCAACCAAGGCACCTTGAGGGTTCAACCCCAAGGCATGGGAACTAGGGCACCACGCCCATGGGGGAACCCGTGGGGCGAGCCAGGGCGGCAGGGCGCACCCGTAGGACACCGCATGGGCGCCTGGGGCATGCCCGGAGGAGCGCGGCAGGGGTCGTGTATAAGCCCCGAGGCCACGCGGTGATGAAGCCCGCGCAGCATGAGCGCAGGGAGCGCACCAGTGTGTGCATGGTGGGCTCTAGGAGCGTGCCCGCAGGAGGAGCATAGTGGGTGCAGAGCTCGCCCGTAGGGAGAACACGGTGCGGGGTGGCACCGTGGAGGGAGAAGTGCAACTGAGAGTTGAGCGGCAGCGCCAGGGTTATAAGCCGCGGAAAAACCGCGCCCCGTTTCGATGTGGGACGCGGAAAAATTCCCGGGAGCGCATCCTGGCCGCACGATTGATCGCGCGCCAGATCTCCGCCGCTCATCGCATCGCGCCATTCGCGATCTGATCAAGGCCGTCCAAAGTCTTTTGATCATCGCATCCAACGGCCCAGCATCCGTCTTCTTCCCCAAGCTCACACGAGGCCACCCGCGAGTCCACCTTCGAACCAGGCACCTCCCGACGCCGGAGTTCGAGTTCCTGGCCACCTCCGATCAAGCTAAAGCCACCATTGTGATCGTCTGGCCATAACGAACACATCCATGCGTAGAAATGGGCATGCATGCCAGTAATGAAGATATTCGTGTTCGGCCGAGGCAATAGAATCTGTCGAGGCTATGAATGGTTTATGATTTGCATGGGCAGTGCTTAAAGAAGGTCGTGCATGCGTTCTAAGTCGCATGCACGTGAAGAAAGGGTAAATAAAAGAACCCGCATTTGAACAGAGAGGAAATCAAGATTTTGAAGATTTTGAAGATCCGAAATCTTCAGGAGATCAAATATTTCTCACGCGGATGCACCGCCTCACCACTGCCTATAAAAAGAGAGGCTGAGCTCTCGTTTTTGCTTGCTGAAGTTTTATTGAAAAACTGTGTTCCGTGAGGCTCTGCCTCGCGAAGTCGAAGCCCCGCGCAAGTTTACTTGTGCGGCTGGAGTTCCTTGCGTGCAACTTCTTTGCGCGACAAGAAGGTTGGGTGAAGTCCCCTGCGCGTCTTTCTTTTGCGCGACAGGAAGTACCCGAGGCCGCAAGTACCTTGCGCGCCCTCGAGGTTTGTTGTGGCTTGCGCGGCAGTGTTGAAGAAGAGGAGGTCGCGGCTCATCAAGCACTTGCGCACCTTCATATGGGCAGTAGGAGATTAGGGTGATGAGAATTACACATCAAGTTTGTGTGTTCTAAAAGGAGAAAACACCCTCGCTGTGGACAGTGTGTGTGCATAGTGAACAAGAAGTTGGCCGTAGCCATTTATGTGCAAGAAGAAGAGGCCAAGCTCACTTGTGTGCAAAAAGTGGAAGAAGTGTGTGTAAAGAGCAAAGAGGCCGAACCTTAGTGTGTGCCTAAGTGGTGTGTACACACTAAGAAGGAGAAGAAGAAGGATACCTCACACTAAAGTAGAACACACATTTAAGTGTGTAACCAATAAGAACAAAGTGTGTGAAGGAAGTGAGAAGGTGTTTGCTAAAAAGGATTACACCCTTTGTGGGATTATCACACCAAGAAGAAGGAAAGGGAAGTACATGCATGCATGCATGCACGCGCACACTGAACAAGATTAAATCAGTGGTGTGCGTTTGAGTTGACCAAGACCAGAGGTTCTTGAAGAATTTGAGAATGCCATGCACTCAGTGCATAAAGTTGATTTGAAGTGAGACTGGACCAGACTGATGTTAAAGACATCAGTTGTCTGAGTATTCAGTAATTGAAAAGATCCTGATCAAGTGAAGTGATCAGAAGATTGCTGAGCAAGACCAACAGACCTTTTCAGAGGCTGTTGAAGATTCTTGAAGAGAGAGGCCAGGTCATCCTGAGAAGAAGGAGATAAATCCTGAGTAAGACGAGAAGACCTGATCATCACAAGTGATCAGAGGTACAGATCAAGGCCAGTAGTCTTTATGCCAGACTGCTGAAGATACTTGAAGAGCTGAACAAGAAGAAGAGCTACTCGTGTGACTCGAGCAGCCAGGAGAAGACCCATGTGAGACTCAGGGTGGAGGAAGTCTCCAGTGGGATTCTGGAGCAGGCCAGTGGGACTCTGGTAACACTGTGGGACGCAGTATAAAGACCCTCCTGTAGGACTCAGGAGAGATACAGTGGGACTCTGTATCGACCATTGTAATACTAACAGATTATAATGGGAGAATCCATGCTGGGAGAGCATGGCAAGGATGTAGGCCTTTGGTGCCGAACCTTGTTAATCCTTGTGTCCTGTGCCTTTTAATTACTGCATTATCCGGGAAAGGTTGAGAGACATAAGAAGAGTGGATCGAGGCCTTAACAAGCCATAGAGGTTTAATTGATAAGAATCAATTAGTAAAAAGTTTTAAGGGATCACTGATTCACCCCCTCCCCCTCTCAGTGATTCACAATGATCTGGGCACTTCATGACCATTTTCCTTTATAAATAAAAAAGTGGGTTTTTGTGATGTTTTGGGCCATTCTTTTAGACATGTTGAGTTAAAGGTCTCCTTGGAAATTTTAACAGAAGGTTATTGTTTGAACTAACTTTTAAAGGAGATTTTTTCTTTGACAAATGTGTATGCCCAATTGGAAAATGTGAACATTTTATGAAATGGTTTAAATGATAAATGGTGTGATGGACTAGTTGAAAATTTGTTAATTAGAAATTATTGAATATTTATTTGGGGGTGCTCCTGTCTAGGGTAACCCTTTATGGGTGAATGCATATGAAGCGTTTGTGTTTGTGGAAGGCAAGTGTGGTGAGATGAGTCCCGTGTGTGAGGTCCTTCCTACTTATATAGTATTATTATAACCACCATGGGTTTGTGGAATTATTTTATATGATTTAGTGATGGTTTCTAATCAACCCATATCAGAGGGTTTGGTACCCCTTAGATTGGTTGTTAGGCCAGGTAGGCTTTTCCACTGGATTGGTCAGTTTTAGGGCGGCCAGTTGGTTATAGAATTAAGAGTTTCACCATATTCCGGAAGGTGGATCCAAAAAAAATATGTTCATGGGTGTTATAGGTATGTTTAAGATCACCCATGGTTACAGGATGATTTTTATTTATTTTTTACTTTTCATTATACCATTTTATTCTTAACTTGTATTGTTTACCTATTCTACTTTAGCCTAGATTTGGTATACTTTGTTTTTTGTTTAGTTTATAAAATAAAAAATGATTTTGGAAAATGTAATTTCATGTGTGTTGGATTTTTAAATTAGAACAAAATTATTATTATCTTTTAATGTGAAAAAATTACTTTTAAAATTTTATTTCAAACATGTGTTAGTGGATTGTATCGAAAAGGAGACGTTGGATTCTGTGGTCTATCTTGGAAACCAAACTGAGAATTTTTATGCTCACACCTATTTTATCAATTCAGTTGTAGGATTCCATTGATCAGGTTTTCTTGGTTGATTTTTTTATTATTAGGTAAATGTCAGCCTTTCGTTAGGAGGTGACCTGGGAGGTCACATAGAGGTAAGTTGAGATTTTCTATCTATTCGTTTTAGGATGCTCGAGTTCAGTTTTATTATTCGGTTTATTCATGGTGATTTAATTATCTTTTTAGTCCAAATAATTATCAACGATTTGGTTTTGATACCCGAAACTAGTTACCAGCCTGTGGGGAATGGGACCGCCCCTTGGGACATGTCATGGACCAGATCGGGTGATCGGTTTAGGGTCGAACCAGGTTGGTTCCTGACAGAACACCACTTCATGAGGGTAAAGATCATGGATAACTCAACCATTATTCCTTATTCTTCTTGTTTAAATAGATATGTAAAAAAGATTTTTCTTTCCATATTTTAGTTAGTTCACCAAAATAGTTGCACTGAATCTCCCTACTTTCTTCTACCTCCAATATTTATCAGGAAGAATCATTTTTAAGAGTCATAAAAATAATTTTCTGAATATTAAAACTTTATGGAACACCTTACTAAGAATCATGAGAATTTCCTAATGGTATATTGACACAAAGTGTGAATTATGATCATTATTTCATCATCATGAAGCAATTTAGAACAATTTTCATCCAAACTATTCATCATTCCCTCGCTCAACCCCTTGATGTGGTCACACAATTCCAATGTGTGGTGACTTGAATACTTCAAAAGGTTGAACAATTCTAATGTGTTGTCCCATGGTCCTATAAACACCCATCCTTGTCAAATTATATAACAGATGACCTTTCACTGGATTAGGTTCTCAAGACATAGATACAAACTTAAAATTTATCATAGTTACAATAAAAAATAATATAAAACAAGAAGAAACTATGCTTCAGTGGTGTGAAAATTATGATTCCCTACTCTAGACACCAAAGAGATCTATGAAAAACATTTTAAAAACATCTGATGAGCATAAAATTTCCCTATAATGGTTTATAAAAACCATTGATAATTTTTTTCAAAATATTTCATTAAAATAAAGATACACATGTAAGGATAGTTTTCCATGATACCTGGATATATTTTGAATGATAGTATATGAAAAATAATTATAAATGGAAACAGTTAGAATTTATTCTTTCAAAATAATAATTTTTTCATGGGTCATTCATTATACATGATTGTCCATATTAAAATCCATAATAGAGGGCATTGGTCATCACTAAGGCTTATGGGTTTAATCCCCATAATTCCACACATTTCACCACTACAACTTTAAAAAAAACATTTTCCATAGATCTTCCTTTCTCAATCCAAACCAAAATCATTTAAAAATTCTTATTATTTTCTTCAAATGAAAATAATCCTTCTTCTCACATGTCATCAAAATTGCTTAGGAGTTTCTGGAACCAATTTTCAGAGAATCCCATTCTTAAAATTAATTTCTATATTTTTAGATAATAAATAAAATGAAATATAAAATAATGCACATTTTACTTTGTATACACATATATGATTTTTTACCTTCATAAGATAAATGAAAAGAATAAATAAATATACATGAAACATTCCAAGTAAAACATTCCAAGTAAAACATGTAAGAATTGTTTTTTATATTGATATATAAATATATATACTTTTAAACCACAACTCATAATTTTATCCCATATTCAGACATGTCTTGCACAAATAAAACATGAATTATATATATAAATATACATGAATAACATAATGTCAGAAAAATTAGTATATACAAATGAATCTTACAATACTCATTTTAGCATAAAATCCTTCTCGCAATAAATATTGATAAATGAGAAATCCACTCCTCACAGACATGGACATGTATATATAAAAATCAAAAATGAATGAAATGACTAGGACAATTATATATTTATGGCCATAAAACATAATCATCAAACACAAACTCAAACATCACTCAATTATTTATAAATCATAATTTAAACAACATAAATATTTACAGAATAATATATATATATATATGAATATGATTATATATATAAACGATAAAGAATTCTCATTACCCAAAATTTCAGAACAAATTCAGGTGTTTGAGAAATAAAATTATAAGTTTCCAATAAAAATTAAAACATAGTTTTGATTAACATAAAAATATTTTTTAAACATAATTAATCTAATCACAACGTTATTTATTATTATTTTTTTGATAAAAACAATTCATTTCATATCCAATTTTAACATATAATTAAAACATAAATTATGTACATAAATAAATTAACTGATGGGAAATTTATGAATTTGAACATAGATATACATATAAATCCCTTGTAAACAATTATAAAATTATTTGATAGGAAATGAAAATACTATCTTTGAAAATATTTTTTAGTGGTAATAAAAACACTCAATCAAATAAACATTGAAATTTAATTCCCCTTACATATTTCTGTTCTAAAAAATACATATAATAAATAGAAAAATAATTATTTAATACTTATGTATACATTATGATATACATATATATATACTAATGATGATAATTTCATCACTTAAATAATTTAGATCAAGGACTGAAATTAATGTTGGAATCATAAATAATCCCTTACTTATAGAGAAGAACACATGAATGCCATCCGCAACTTGGGATGTGGACTGAAATTGGGGTTTTCTAATCTCAGTTGCACACCGAAATGAGACTTTTATTGCCACAAAACCATTGTGTAAACACATCTTGTAGAGCATGATGGTTTCATTGATGCAGACACTATGGACCTAAAGATATTATAACAGGCTCTCTATTTGAGAAGTAAAACCATAGGAAAACATCAATTTAATATGAGAGGAATTAGATATTTAAACTATATATGTTTTCAAGCCTACAGTGTTAGATTTAAGTACTGGTACAAACAAAGTTCGTGTTATTTTGTTATACACAAACCATCGAAAAAAATAATACCCTTAAAAATACAGAAAAAATAAACCAATAAAATAATGATTTAAACATTAAATATGACCATGTATTGATTAATCAAAACAATTTCACTATGAAAAAGAAAAGTATATTATGATCAGGGTTGAAAAAGAAGAAACAAACAAATAAATTCCACATCAAACCAATCTGCGAGACATCGTCTAAAAAAATCCATATCTAGGACTAAAATAACACATACCTTACAATAGGTCTGGAGATTAGGAAATGAATACTAACATACCTAAAAATAGAAAACCTTGTAGTCCTCAGATATCCATCCACCATGGGACCCACGCAAACTCATTCGACCCGGAGGAAACATTTACCTGTGAACCTCAATGCTCTACCTTGCTCAGATTGATTTCTTGCAGCGGCACCCACTCGAACTGAACTGTCGGTGCTTCAAATTTCTCCTTTAGAGTGACTAGGCCTTACCCTAAACCAACAAGGAACCCTACTACTAATAATAACCCTTTTCTCGTGACACACTGACTCCATAAAAACACAATTTTGTCCCCTCTTTTTTCATCAATTTTTTATAACCTTATTTTCATTTTCACTTTTTTTTTTAAAATATTATATATATATATATATTTATATTTACATATGTATATATATATATATATTGTATAGTTTTTCCAAAAAACCTAATTTTCAATTTAAAAGAATAGTAAACTAATAATAATGATAATTTTTGGATTATAATAATTTTAAATTTTATATTACTTTATAAAACACATTATTTTCACAATTCATATTAAAATTAATAAAAACGTAATGTGTTTTATGATAATATAATATTGTTTTATATAATCACATCTTATAATTTATTTATAAATTTTTTTAAATCAAATAAAAACTTCCTTTTATTTTATATTATATAATTTTATCATAGATAAAATAAATAGAATAGTCAATATATTTTTTTGGAAATTTATTTATTTAAAATATTTTATCAAACATCCATTCGGATAAGTTGTATTATTTCAAATTCCTTAATAAATATATTTGTGTTAAAATATAATAGTATAAATCTAATTTTAACACATTATAATTATCTATAAAAACATTATATAATTAAATTATAATCAATTTAGTTAAAATAAATGATTTAAATTATTATTCTTAAAGGAAATGAACTAAATAAATAAATTTTTAATAAAATTTAGTTTAGAATATTATGGAATGTTACATTATTCCACCCTCAAAATAATTTCTTCCCCATAATTCATTTTATCTGACTAAACACCATTCTGAATTTCCATCTTCAGAATTACGAAAACTATGACTAATACACTCTTAAACTCAACCGCATAGACAACAACATCTAATCTCAATAATTAACTTGATTGTTACTCTTATGTTGTCTATTAGGACCAAACCTTATTAAATTACATAAAAAATTACCTTTCACCAGTCTCTGTTTTGTAGAGTTAGATACAAACATAAAATTTATCAGAGTTACAGTAAAAAGTAAAATAAAAAAAGAAGACAACTACGCTTCAGTGGTGTGAGAACGATGATGTCCTACTCTAGAATCCAAAGATACATGTGACAAAAACTTTAAAAACATGGTATTATCATTAAATTACAAAGTAAGGGTTGTTTAAAACCATGGATTAATTGTTTCAAACTATTTCATTAAATTAAATTTACACAGGTAAGGATAGATTTACACAATACTTGGATATATTTGTAAAGCTAGTATTTGAAAAATATTTATAATTTAAAATTGATGGGAATTATTTGTCAAAAATAATAATTTTCTTATGGGTCATTCATGATACATGATAGTCCATATTAAAATCCATAACATAGGCCACTGGTCATCACTAAGGCTTATGGGTTCACTCCCTATGACACCACATATTTCACGAGAGAAAATTTAAAAACAAAAATAATCCATGTATTTAAATTTCTCAATACAAACCAAAAACACTTAAAACATACATATTATTATTATCTTAAAAGGAACATAATCATTCATATCACATGTCGTCAAAATTCCTTAGGTTTTTCTCAATCCAATTTTTGGAGAATCCCATTCATAAAATTAACATCATTATTTTTGGATCTTAAATAAAATAACAAATTGAATAATTCAGTTTTGATTTTTTAAACACATATATGATTTTTTCCTTCTCTAAATAAACACAAAGATAAAATAATTACATGAATAAAAATAAATTATTATCGAAATATTCCAACTAAAACATGTAACAATTGTTTTTTATGTTGATATATATATATATTTATATATTTATACTGTAACTCATAATTTTATCCCATATTCACACATGTCTTTCCTAACTAAAATATGAAATATATATCTACATAAATAAAATAATGTCTGAAAATTTATTGTATACACATGGATCTGGAAATAATCATTTTAGAGTAAAATTATTCTTGTACTAAATTTTGATAAATGAGAAATCCACTCCATGACTTCATGTTTATGTATATAAAAAAATAAACAAAATATGAAATGAAATGGACATTTAACGATTTATGGCCATAAAACAAAATCCTCAAACAAAAACTCAAACATCACTCAAATATTTATAAAGCATAAGTTAAACAACCTAATTTTTTCCATAATAATTTATACATGTATATATATATATATTTAAGATAAGAAATTCTCATCACCCAAAATTGTGGAACATATTAACATCTTTGACAAATAAAATTATAAGTTTCTAATAAAAAATAAAATATTTTTTTATTATCACAAATATATAATTTTTTGACATAATTAATCTTATCACATCGTTTAGTATTAAAACATGATTTGATAAAAATAATTCATTTCATATCAAATTTGTACATATAATGAAAACAAAAATTATGTTCATAAATAAACTAACTAATGGGAAATTTATGAATTTGAACATAGTTATAAATATAAATACCTTTCAAAAAAATGAAAATATTTTATAGAAAATGAACAATCTATCTTTGAAAAACATTTTTTGTGTTAATAAAAACAACCAATAAAATAACCAAAGAAATTTAATTCCCCATATATATTTTGGTTTGAAAAAATACGGATAATAATTAGAAAAAATATTTATTAATACATATGTATACATCATTACATACATATATGTAGTAATGATGATAATTACATCACATAAAGAATTTAGATCAAGGACTATAATTAATTTTTAAAAAACCATTAAAGAAATTATGTAGATCATAGAGAACTTAAAATTCCAAAATCATAAATAATCCCTTTCTTAGATAACAAAACACCTAAAGACCATCCATAGATTTGGATATAGACTGAAATTGGGGTTTTCCAATCTCATGTACACATAGAAATGCGGATTTTATAGCCACAAAAATATTGTGTAAACACAGCATGCAGAGCAAGATGGTTTCATTGATGCAAACACTATGAACCAAAGGATATTATAATAGGCTATGTATTTGAGAATGAAATCCATAGAAAACAACAATTAAAATTGAAAAATATTATATCCCAACTAGGGATGTTTTCAAGAATGTGGTGCAAGCTCCATGTACTGGCACATACATAGTTCAGGTTCTTTATTAGTAAGAAAACCATCCAAAACAAAAAAATACCATTAAAAAGAATGAACCAATAAAACAATCAAATAATGATTGCAGCTCAATAGATTATAATAGACTAATAAATCAAAACCACTACATCGCAAAAAATATAATTAGATTGCGATCGGGGTAGAAAAAAATGAAGCAAACAAACAAATTCCATTGAGAACCAATCCGCGAGATATCACTTAAAAAATAAAAATCTTTGATTAAAATAACACCTACCTTGAAACATGTCTATTGATTAGAAATATAATACTTACCAACCTTAAAATCAAAACCCTAGTGGTTCCTGGATCTCCATCTTTGATGAGACCCACACATGCTCAATTGACCCAGGAATAATCATCCAGACTGAACCTCAATGGTCTACCTTGCTCGGATCGATTCCTCACAGCTGTACCAACATGAACTCCATCGTCGGTGCTTCGATTTCCTCTTTCTGCATGACTCAGCCTCAACCTCAACTAGGAAGGAACCATACTCCCAATCACATCCCTCCGCTCGTGACTCATAGACTCCCTATTAAGACAATTTCCACTCTTTTTTTATTTATTTTGAATGTTTTTATAACCATATTTTCATTCACACATTTTTCTTATAAAATAATTATATATATATATATATTTTTTATTATGTTTCTAAAAAACTATATTTATCCGTTTAAAGAAATAGAAGACTAATAATGATGATAATTTTATGGTTATAATAATTTTGAATTTTATATTACTTTATAAAACATATAATTTTCACAAATCAGATTAAAATTAATTATAAATTAATATGTTTTATAATAATATAGTATTTTTTTATATAACCTCCACCCAATATTTATTTAAAAACATTTTTAAAACAATTAAAACATTCCATTTATTTCATATAATATAATTTTTATCATAGTTAATAAAATTTCAAAAGTTAATATACTATTTTTTTGAAATATATTTATTTAAAATATTTTATCAAACACCCATTTAGATAAATTCTATTATTTAAAATTCATTCATAAATATATTCATGTTAAAATATAATAGTATAAAATAAATTTTAACACTATATAATTATCTTTAAAAAATACTGATATAATTAACTTATAATGAATTTAATTTAAATACATAATTTAAATTATTATTTTTAAAGGAAATCAACTAAGAAAATACATTTTTAATAAAATTATGTTTAAAATATTCTAGTCTGTTATAGGACCTTTATGCAGCCATACTATTTGAATAATCAGTCACTCACCCCTTGAGGTAGTCACACTATTCCAATGTGTGGTCACTTAGAACATCATACAATTACACTATTCCAATTTACAGTCACATGGACCTTCATGTAGTGAAACTATTCTAATATATTGTCATTTGGTTCCTTTATGAAGTCATTCGACCTTTCATTTGGGTGAATCATATATAATGTATTGTTTCTTGAAAAAACTTATGGTTTATTCACATCAATCAAATGGTATCTCTTAAATGTAACCAGTTAAAAACCTTGTCCTCATAAAAGATCAATGATCTCATATATTCATTACATAGTGACTTATGAGTTGAAAAAAAACAAAACAATAATAAATTCCCCTTCTTGTTCACCAATTAAAATGATAATTAAGAAATAAAACATCATGGTCTTAAAAATACCCTATTTGGATTTAATTTTCAACCAAATAACACAACTCATTGAGGTAATGGAAATCATTAAATGTGTAATTCTTGAATAAATCTAAGCCCATTTGATAATGAATAATAAGTGAAACCAAAATATTTGTATAATTAAATTATATTGTCCCTAAAGTAGTGATATAAAATCATTTTTTATCACCATAACTTCAAATAAGACTATGAATTAAACCTATAAGAATAAATTCATGTATCCACGTTAACAAACTATTTAAAAATCTCAAACATTCTTACATGAAAACAAAACCCTTTTATAAACACCCATAAAAATATTATATCTATTAGTTTATAGAGAACATACCATTTGATAGATTTATGTTTTTATTTTTTATCACCGTTGGACAATAACAACTTAAGACTAGATGTTGGAGGGGACAATTATGCCTTACCTTAACCTTGAATACCATGCAATTAAACACCCATAGTCAACCAAAATTTATCACAGGTATCCTTTGGAAGAGGTTTGGTGAAAATACCATCAATAAATTCTTATTTATGAACATATTCTAATTTTAGTTCATTTACTTCAATAATCCTTTAATATGGTGATTCTTAATATCAACATTCTCTAACCTTCAACATTACATCAAATTATTTGTGGGATTTATTTCACTATGATTATCATAGAAAATGATCATTTTTTGCTTCATATCTACCAAAAAGTGTCCCAACTATATCTTAATACAAATTAATTAGGTTAATACTTGAGTAATAGTGACATAATAAACCTCTAAAGTAGTGAGTGTTATTGAATTATTCTTCTTTTTATGAAATCTCAAAAAAAAATTCACCAAAATGCGGACTCCACCATAGTGGATATTCTATCATCAACACTATCTGAAAATTATACAATTTTATAACAATACATACTAAAGTTTCCCTTACATTCATACTTTATTTCATAATCAATAGTTACTTTTTCGATTATTATAATTATTATTAACACAAAAAGTTGTGAAATTTTTTTTTTACATTAAAATATATGGAAGAGGGTAACAACATAAACTATGTATAGTACAGTTATTATTAAATACATCTAGCTTCTAATCAATTTACTAAATTCTTTTTGATCTATATCCTTTCCAAATTTATTCTTAAAGAAAATTTTTCCCATTGAGATAGGTGTGGAAGCCCTATTTTAATCTTATAATAAAATTACTTTAATTAACTATTTTATATATTTATCTTGTTGTTAGAAAATATAATCATTTTCATGAGATATTTGAAATCGAAGAAAGTACCTCATTCCATATAGTGTAGATATTTTAGATAATATCTTCTTCACATTAGAAACATTTCATAGTCATTTTCATTATTCCTAATGTACATGATATCATCAACATAAAAAATAATAATGATGAAAACCTCTCAATTTTTATTTATGTTGATGATTTTTTTACTCTTCCCTTTTTTAAATTTAGATTCATCCAAAATGTGTCCATATTATAATACTATTATCTTTAGACTTGTTTTAACCCTTATAGAGAACTATTTGACATACAAACACAATTATCTTTTTTCCAAAGAAAGAAACCATATGATTTCCCAATATATATATATATATATCTAATTATAACTTATAATTAAGAAAATCACACTTGACGTCCATTTTTTATATCTTGTATTTTGACTATGATGCGATAGTAAGAAAGGTTCTAGTGATTTCAATCCTTGAAACTGGTGAAAAGGATTCATCAAAATAAAACCATTAAACATAATAATTTCATTTGGGAATAAGTCTTTCGTTATTTATAACGTCACCTTTTTTCATTCATTTTGTTTCAGAACACCTAATTTATCCCAATGAAATTATTTTCTTTAGTATCAGGTGTAAACTCTCAAGTTTAATTTTTCTCAATCTGATCCAATTCATCATTCATGGAATCAATATGTTGTTTATACCCCATTTAGTCTTGAACGTATGTTGGATAGACCTCTCAAAACAATGTGGCATTTTTTATCCTCAATTATCTCCAGGTTTGAACATGTAATCCTTAATATCTAATGATATTTTTCTTCTCTATGTTCTTACTTATTCTTGGATGATATGAATGTATTTTAGCCTCACTACATGAAATATGTAAATCAAATGATTCATCCTTTATAGCATATACATAATCAATTATATTATAATAATTACCATATTTAATAATAAAAACTTTTCTATATTCAAAAGGTGTTTCACCAAACTTATTATGATTTTCATGTTATATTTTGAAGGTGCAAGGGCTACCAAACAACCTTAGGTACGTCAAATTTGATTTATTCTCATATTAAATCACAAATAGACACATGCTTGATTTTCTTCTATAAAAACAAGCATTTATAATGTGGAATGATTCACCAATTTATTATATGCAATATAATCAAGAGGAATCATGTTAAAACAACATAGTTTTATCCATATCTATCGGACATAAATTAATTCAATTAGCCACATATTTTTCTTTGTATATGGTCCACTAAGATCATGATGTATACCAATATTTACCAGAAAACCTTTAATATATTAATTTTTTTATTCGACACTATATTTATTTAATATCCTCTTTATAGATCATTTGCATTTCATTTCAAATATTATCATTAAACTTTTAAAGATTAGGATTGCCGATGATTTTAAAATCATAATATATGTAATATGAGTGAAATAATGAAAAAATTAAATTAAAAATTTATCTCAATTTTAGGATTTCCACCTCATGGGTCCATATATATCTGAACTAATTATCTCTATCTGATTATATGTTTGTATGTCAACATAATATTGTGAATAAGTTTAAAATTACCCTTTCTTGTTTATGAAAAACAAAAATCAATACTAGTTATCATATTTGGGTCATCTAAAAACATCCTATATATGTTAACTTGTACATGATTATCTAGAAAAAATATCTAACCATTCTATTTAATAATTGGTTTTCTTTCTTCATACTCAGATAACCATAATTCTGTGTATCTCTATGATTGAATAGGGTTCCCTTAGTTTTCAATCCTCTAATAAAAACTTCTAAATATTAATTCCTTTTAATAATAAATCTATTTTTTTGGAAGAAAACTTCATTTCCTTTATAAAAAATGTATAAAATATTCAACAGATTATGTTTCAATCCATCAAAAAATATAGAACTTTTATAATTCATTTATATTTTCCAATGATATAAGATTTAATTCCTTTAATTTGGATATACTCGTCCTATCAAAAGTCAATTTTCCTTCTTTATATTATTTCACATTATTCAAAATCTTCAAATACATGGTATTATGTAAGGAATTAAAATTATTTATGATCTAAATTAATTATCCTTTTATAGATTTGAGTTCATTTTTAACTACATGAGCCTCCTCATTGTGATTTTCATTCTCTTTATGCTTTTAATTTTTCCATCAAAACATTATTGAGTATATAGAATCCTAAGAAACCCATTTTAAATATGTCTGGTCTGACCACACCTCTCAAAAGTTGTTCCAAGAAGTTGGAATTTATTATTGATATTCATGTTAGGTTTTTTCAATTTTGTTTGAGTCTCTTTCTTCAAGTGTCCTGACTCCCCCTCAAACTCTTCTTCCAATTTCTATGATCCAACTTAGTATTGATTATTGAACATAAAATTATCAATATATTCCAAAAGATTCTATAAAACCAGTACTATACATGGGAAGTGTGTTTTCAATTGTAACATGGATTCTATCTAGAACAATGTATCTGTATTTCAACATTCTTATGACCATCAACCATTTCTCCTTTTTGTGGAAGAAAATTTTGATAAATATTTTCCATATTATTATTTATATTAAAAGGTTTATTTTCCTTTTATGAGTATCTAGTTATAGATTTCTTTTCTCCATAATTTAATTTAGCAGAAATTCCATAATTTTGGAATTTTAATGTTTTTTCTACATAAATGGCCATTATAGAGTAATTATTCATCATAAACTCTTTCCTAATATCATGATCATTGTTTTTTACATTTAAAAATGATATTTTAGGATCATTATAATATTAATAATCTGTTTTTCTTTCACTAACTTTTGGAATTGAATTTTCGATGTTATAAATTCATTGTTCATCTTCAATTGGTTTTTGTTGAATAATATAAAATTCTCTCATTATTCGTCATATTTTATTATAGATATATGTGAATATTTTTCCCTTAATAATGTAAATTCTTCACCTTTCAAATATGCATTAACAATATGGATTTTTCTTTTTCATGAACTATGTATTCATTGATAATCCGCTACAATCCTTTTTTAACATTATATACTATTTATAATGTTATTACATTTTCCAGAGAAATTATTTAAATTCTATTTTTAGTTTGAATTTCAAATTATTTTACTCCTCTTCTTCTCTAGAGTTTTATATTTCATAACATTTAATAATATTATCCTTCAATGTATTGATAAGACACTATTCAATAATTTTTTAAATATAATTATCAACTTCATCCTTGTCACTAAAATTATCCAATTTAATAAAAAAAATTGATTTTAAATTATATATAACATCATATTCTATCCATTTGAAGATGTATTTAATTTGTAGAATTTTTTCAGTGGACTTATTGGCATTTCCTTTACTTCATCAATAACTTCATCTTCATTAATCTTCCAAAACTTTTACGCAATGATTGCACTGGCCACAAAGTTATTTGAATTTTTTTATAACTTTTCATTATAGTTATTCATGTAGCTTCTCTCATTTATTTTAAATAAGGACATAAAATCATTAAAATCATAGTCACTTTCCTTTTTCAATCAGATTCACTATATTCTATCTCAATAAACATTTTCTTTGATTTTTTTACGTAATGTATTGAGATAAGATTTCATGATACTACATTCCCTTTTATTTTACAAAATTTTATTCTCTCATAATATTTGATGAAAATACTGATAAAATAATCCAAAGTTTATTTTAGGATCTATATCTTCTAATAATGAATATTTTCTATCAAATATAGCATGATGAATTCTCAATATGATTTCATTAACTATTGAGTTTTCCAATTTTATTCTAAGGATTTTTAAGGTTCTTTTAATATCATTAACCCTTTTAAATTACTCACCAATAGATTAACCATCACTCATTTTGAAATATTAATATTTAGATATAGAAATTTATAACATATATATCTTATCATTCATATTTCCTTTACATATATTCTTCAATTTATCCATCATTCCTATAACCATTAAATTGATTTAGCCAGAACAAAATCACTTTATATTGGATTGTAATGAAAGAAATTTATATCCTGTATTTCATTAAAAGGATTCTTATTCTCATTATATGATAAGATATCACCCATATAAGGAATAGTTAAACCATTTTCTATGTATTAAAAAACTTCATATAAAATATATAATAGATTGGGTATTATTTTATCCTTATAGATTTGATAGCTCTTCCCATCAAATAAAGGAGTCCCCTTGTAATTAAATATTATATAATAATCTATGTAATAATTATTCTTCTTAAAATATCAAATTGACTAAGTTAAATGAAGGAATATGGATCTGATAGCAATTGGATGGACTTTTCAGGATCTCTTTGACCATTGGGGTGGGTGAATTCTTTGCTTTATCATAAAAAACATTCTTTTTTTAAAAACATACTTCCCCTATTTTTAGAGATAAATGAGTCTATATAGACACCACACATAATAACTAATGTAATAATAATATAATTTACATGGTTCCCTACTCAGAAAAGAAGCTAGTCCTTGGAATGATCTGGAAATAATACATGATCATATCGTCTAGTGGAAAATAGTCCGTTTTGTTTTATAAAAAGGATGGATTATAAATAATATGAATTGAAATTTATTCATTTTCCATTTTATGATTTACTCACATAGTTAATATGATAAATGTTTTACAATAATATAATAAACATTCACCAACATAATTAAATACTTCATAATTTCCCTTCTAAAATATGGATCTTTGTTTTCTTTTATCTCTTGCATAGTATTGATAAAGAATGTATTATTTTCTTCATATCTCTCTATTTTTTTACACTAAAAAACCTTAAAACCGATTTTAATATATATATATATATATATCTTATAGTGATAATGATCTCTTCTTTTTATTATTTATTCAAATATTTATAGCATTGTGTAAATGCATTCATATTAAAATTACCAAAAACAATTGGATCCAATCATCACAATTATATATATATATAACATATTTCATAACTATTGGTAATTGAATAAATATATATAGAAATATCATAGCCTCTTCATACATCATTACTCTCACTTTTCTTCCCTATAAAATCCCCACATATGAATCAATACATGCATTTTAAAGTTACAGGGTCATGCCAACATCAATCTTGGATTTTTTATTCATAAATAGAAATGAAACTTTACCCATTCGTTCCATGATAATTTCATAACCTTCCTCATGAAATTATCATGTGTATATCTGTGCTTGAATTTTGATGTGTCAACCTTTATACAAGGAATAATGATCTTTATGATAAGTAATTCTAATTTCCCTTAAAACCGCATCAAACCCCTTTTATTTATGGTTAAAATCATATCCAACTATGTTGGTATATCTTTTTCTATGTAAAAATAGATATTCATGAAACATATTTCTCTTTATCTTTTCTTCAGTGCAGTTGAACAGATGAAATGGATTCATTATATTTCTTCTACCCTATATCTTCTTCCTGGATACTCCTTTTCCTGAATTAAGATAGCATTTATCATGGTATTTAAACATTAGACGAAACCTTTCATTTTATCGCTTTAAATTTTTTCACAGCAGTTCTACTAACCATGTGACTCATGGTCATTTTTTCTTCATTATATGACAATTGATTACAACTTATGTTCAGTCTATTCCAACATACGGTCACACAACCACTTCACATGATAAGTAAATTCAAAAAATGAAGTTACGTGGAACCAACATGCAATAACAATAACGTATCACACAATCCCTCAACCTTTCATGTGGTATCACTATTACATCTTGTGATTCCTGAACCCTTTATGCAGTTACACTATTCTAATGTGTCTTTTCTTGACCCTTATTTACATCACACTTTTCTTTCATTTAGGGTTTTTTCTCACTATTCCATAGTTTGGTTGCCCAGCCCCATCAAGTAGTATCTCAACTAGTCATGAGGTCAGTCCATTAACAACATATGATTAGTAGTCATGTGTAAGGAACCTTTCACTTCTAATGCACGGTATCTCTTCAATACATGTGGTCGAAAACATTCATATCATCGAATATCTGTGATCCCATTATATAATTTACTACTGATCTATGTATTGATTAAAAAATATAAAAACATAATGAATTTCAATTACAGTTTACCCAATTCAAAATCTATCAAACAAGAATATGAACCATACAGGTCTCAAAAAAACCAACATAAGGTGTTGGGAGAATATGTTACATTTAGAGAGAATGATCTAGAAAAAATTATAATAATCAGATATATTTTTTCTATATAGGTATTTAATTTCGAATTAACATTATTTTTTATGATATACGAAGAAATTTGTTATTATAATTCAATTTTGTGATGCATGTTAATATAAGAAATTTGGGAGTGATAACTATACCATCACATGATCAAAATGAGTTCACTTGTTATCTTTTAGTTTGAATGATAATGATTAAACTATAGAACTAGAGGACCCTAACTATTAGTTCTTAAATTTACATGTTGTAGTTGAAGATATGTATTGGATTTGGAAATGAATTATAGGATAGTATAATGTCAAATACAATGATAAAAATTATAGTAAAGGACCGATAAGGGATATACAAAATTTTTAGATTATTCCATTTATAGTTCATGATCCCAGTTAATAGGGCATGAATCATAATTTGGGAAATTAATCAGTTATTGAAGTTTCATCTTTATAAGCATTATAGGCAATACAAATATTCCTTCATGAATATAAAACATCTAAATGTATCATAGGTAAAAAATATATGTATGTATGAGTTTATCATTAGTCTACATGTACATGTGTTTAGTTTCATGATCTTAAATCACAAGAATTCAAATATTTTAAATGATTTATATATTTTATTCTCAAAAATAGAAAAATATATCATTTTTCACTATCTATATGGATAATCAATGATAGTTTATTAATTACTTTTTGAAGTGTTTTTGTAATGGACAAGTAATTACTCATAATTTCAAAAACCAACCACCCCATAATAAAATAGTGATATTGAATGAAGTAATATAAATATTAATGAAATTACTCACACATTAGTGATTCACCGAACCTACATGCTCAGATATGGTGCTCATAAACACATCATCTACACACCTTATTTGAAATAAATCATGATGAACAAATATTAACCATCAATAATTACTATTTCACCATTAAATAATGAGTCACATTTATTCGAGGGACCATTGATATTGACAGTTTTAGAGAATTAAGAATAATATTAAAAAACAAATCCCATGTATATCCCATAAAATGAACATTCTCTCTGATATATAAGAAAATAATTAATCTGTAGTAAGTATTCAATATATCCCATAAAAATATTAACACAAGATATTTTTTAGATATCTCATATGTAATATATATCTTCATAACTTAGGGAAATTTAAATATAAAAAGGGGTGAGATAAAATTCCTAGTAAAACTGAAAAAAATTGATATTGATCAAATATCATAAAATAGAATTAGATGAGACAAAAAATAAGACAAGAATATATAAGAAAATCTACTTCATAATAAAAAATAAATAATTTTTATAACATATCCATGGTTGATATATTCGAAAATAAATGAATGGATAACATTAATTGGTTCCAGAGTGATTAAATTCCTAATTTTGGATAACTAATTTCATTCCATAATCCTAGATATTATGGACATAAACGTTATGAGCTTACCTTCATGGCCCTTTGGTTATGAATTATTTTGTTATGTATAGGCATACACCAACATACCCAAATGATTTGTTTCTCATGAGACCAATCAATGCATCAAAGAGCTATGTCAGACTCCTACAATCAGTAATTACATACAATAAAATAATAAAATGAAATAAAGAAGAAGATATATACTACATAACCAATATTCCATAACTATCAATAAAAATATATACAAATGTTCAATATCTCCCAAATTAATAAATAGAACATATTACTATGTAAGAACCTATAAAAAACACCATATATAGAAATTGGAATATTGTTATGTCAATAATATTTCCAATAAATTGATTAGATTAATCTTGGAAAACACCATTTAATGAAAGTAAATAAATATATATTGTTTACAATGAAAAGGCATTGGAATAAAAAAATGAATATAACAGAGGATAATTTTGAAAAAAATGGAATTGATGGAATTATATGAGTTTAGTACACCAATATAAAAATAGTATGAGAGAATTTAGAGGGTAATACCTAACTAATATGTAAACTATAATACAAAAACATGTGGTTAATACGAATAAAATTTCACTTAAGTGAAATTATGATATAAAAAACCCTATATTAATGGTAACAAAATAATAAAAAATACATGATAGGAATACCATGAAATTAAAATATCATTAAATAAAAATATTTATTTTATAGGAATTAAATATTGAATTTAATTTAACATATAAAAGAAAATATTATATGTAATATCAAACATTTCTTAAGAAATAGAAATTAGAGACACATAATGATTATGACATTAGAAACATTCGAACCATAAACCTATGATGGAAAAAATTTCAAATATAATATTAAATACCATAAATAATTAGATAATATTGATATAAAATATCAAATATTAATTAAACATACTATAAAATAGAAAATTTGGTGTATAACATAATCACCTCCCTTGGAATGGATATTTTAGACAAAAAACCATGCAAGTAACTTAATCATTAAAGTAAGAATTATTTGATAATGAGATTATAAGGAAGAATTGTTTAATCCTATAAATTAATTAGAAAATAAATTATTAATTATTAATTATTTAGAATAAATCAAACTTGGAATAAAAAAGTTTCAATAATAAATTTTGTAACTCAATGGTAGAAAATTGAGTTAGAACAAATTGTTAAAACCATAAAAAATTTGAAGAAAAACCCCATTGAATGATAATATTTCAAATGAAAAATAAAATACCTTGAATAATGAGAGGAAAATTATACACAATATAATAGGGGATATAAATTAATCATTCCAAAAAAACATGGGTTTAATAATAAATATGTCTTAAGTGGTGAAAATTTGGGACCCGAAACCCTTACTATTAACATACTCATTGACCAAAAAATATTTTGATAATGAGGTTATGTGAAATAATTATATAACCCTATAATTAATGATCAAATATAATACCATTTATTCATTATGTATATTAATAAATATTTTAACAATTGGGATTTATCATGTATGTTAGTAACTTAGTAGAATAAAATTGAGTAATAAAAAACAATTACATTAATTCTTAATTTTACAAAATAAACTCTAACCTCATATAAGAAAACAAAACTGTATTAATATAAGATTTTATAACCATTTTTAATGTATATATCCTTTTTATAAACATCATTTACAATTGTTCAATACATTTATATTAGTAAGTTATTATGTATTTTCCATATCATGTGAGTGTAATCTTCTTTGTTTTGAACTAGTTTCGTATTGAAGATGTTGTTCAAAATTATTCCCCCAAAGTTAAAAATTCATATATAATAAAAGATTCATGAATTTAGTATTTATAGTTATTTATAAATTTAAAAATTCATTATACGATATATTTTATTATGATATATTATGATAACATTATCGATGAGCATGTTTTAGTGGTCTTTAACGAATATATTTTGCTACTTGGTTAATAAGATTAATATTATTATTGACATTATATAACATAAATAAAAATATTTTTACTTATTTATATCATATATTGTTATTAATTAATTTCTCATAGTCATACATGAATTTATTTTATAGTTTTGTACATCTAGGTGGTTAAACTAACCTAAACAAGTACCTGCCATAATTAATAGATAATGATTATGATTATAAAATTAGTTTATTTTAGAATAATATCATAAATAAATAGTAATAATTATATTATCTAGATAAGGTTACTTTTTTCAATAATATTTTATGTGTTTTTAATAAATAATAATGAAACTATATGAAACACGAGAGACATTACTTAATAGTGGTAGTTGTCCACACAACTTGTGGTTAACATTTTCATTCCTCAAATAGTGAGAATAAATAAAAGTGGATAATAAATTTTATTATAATTATTATAATTATTTTCATATATTTAGCTTATATTATTCAATAACACCATTATAACCAATAATGATGGGTGGTCTTGATAATCATATTTCGTCACTTCATGGATGATTTAGTTTGCACAACACATAACTGTTAGTTTCCTCCTCACTAATGAAAGAGAAATTGTGTTTAATAATTTTTCCATTTGAATAAAAAAATACCATATTAAAATATTACTATTTCTATTTTATAATAATGATAAAAAATATATATTTTTAAATAATTAAGAATAAAAAATATTTTGAAAAAATGTACTCACACTGAGAATTGGTCTTTCCCATGGAAGACTCAATGTAAATAGAGGTCTTCGAATAATATATTGTGAATAAAGGCTCATGAAAAAGTAATATTATTATATGTAAAAGGAAAATGGTAGAGTTTCAAAAGAAAACTAAATTTTGGTCATTGTCTTGAAGGGGTGGGTAGAGGTCCCTTTTATAAGTCATGAGATTGATATATTTGTAAAATTATAATAAATATAAATAGATGATACGTTTCACATGTCAAGCAGATCCAGAAATAAAAAATAAATATTTTCATTATGATATCAGGTCAATCATCCATCAACCATTAATTTTCAAACATTTTTTATTGATTTTTTATGTCCATTACTCTTAGAATATTATTTGTTAACATATTTTCTTTTATCGTACTCATTAGTTTCTATATAGGAAATGTAATTTTAATTAAAAAAATAAATAAAATTTATTGAATATTTTGGTCCTAATGATTTAAAATATTATATAATTATTATTAATTTTTAAATTTTTTAATAAAAATAAATTTTTTCATTAGTGTATTTACCATATAAAAACCCGTCATTTGAATAAGTGTAATTTTAGCCTAAAATTTAAGTAAGCGATAAAATTATCAATGTCACTATTTTTCAAGATATTAATTTTGTATTATAAAATAGAAAATATGGAATTAGTTTTTATAGTAATAAAAAAATAAATTTTTGGAAAATAATATTTAATTAAAAAAAGATAAAAAATCATTTCTTTTATTGAAAAATATTTATTAATCTTATAAAATGCTAAAAATAAGTTTCATAACATTATAAATGCATTTAAAAATGTATATTTATACTCCCTTAATATATATTTTATCAATTAAAATATTTTATAAATTTCTAGGTCATTATTTTATAATGATTAAGTCATAAAAGTTATATTTTTGGTAAAAATTGTATTTTTTCACTATTTGCCTAAATGTTGACTATTTAAGAAAAATAACAAAAATGATATTAAAGAATATTGAAATGATAAATATAAAAAGGAATTTTATTTTATCAAACAAAAATTAATAAATTTAAAAATATTACATTTGAATAAAAACATAAAAATTTAACGAAATATGTTTTCATAGGAAAATAACATTTTTAATGGAACTATTATTATTATTATTCTTTCACATCAATTAATAATCATCTTAGTGTTAATAGATTAATTTCATTAACAATATATTATATCCATAAAGAATTTTGTTTCTTAAAAAACACATAAAATGTGAATTTTTAGAATGTTTATATTTTTGCATATAAATATGTCTTATAATTAATGAGCTACAATAAATTAACTTATCAATGCCTTAGCATTGACAATGATCATTAATTTTTATTTATGCATATAATTTATAATACAATTATATATATTTTCACCTTCCAATTCTACAGCTATATCTAGATGGTTAAATAACTTTTCAAATATCGTTGTGGTCCAGTGATTTGTGTGAAGCAAACTATCAATCATATTTGGTATTAGAGGAAAATATAATTTTAGATCTTATAGTGTTAAAATTTACCCTCATAAATTAATTGAATCCAATTATATTTAATTATGAATTACTAATATACTTATTCAATGAAATAAAAAATATAGATATAACTCAAGATATAATTTTTAATGAGGCATACACCTTAATATCATAGGTAGTAGGCTGAGAAAAATCCTTTCCCTTTATCATGTCAACAGATCTCTTTGTTTTTTACATCACAACTTGTTTATATAAGCCTTAATTTTTACCAGGTGAATAATATTCTATTTCATTTGAGATGATGTCATTAGTTATTCCTATTTTATATTAGAGATATAGATAATTGAACATAATAAAAGGATGGAATTATACTCATAATGTATGTATATTTCTAAATTCTATTAGCCAATATGGTAATTGAAATTACTAAACTCTTACTAGAAAATTCCATCCAAAAGAAAAGCTTCCGAACATTTATTAAAAAGGAATATTAAAGTACATCATAGCGGAGGATGGGGTCAAACAAACATAAATTCCCTCAACCACCAAGAACAGGTCTAGAGATCATAATACGACATAAATTATCTCTAATCAAAGTCACCAACATTCTCCAACTCAGATTGATAAATATCATGATTGATGATTTTCAGGATATTTGTATCCACTATCCTTGACACCGTAGATGAAAATATAGTAGAGACCTTTCTGGGATCATTAGAACAATCCTTGTGTGGTATCCTCTTTGAGGGGATAGAGTTGAAACCCTCACTATAAGTAATCTTTGGCATGCCACTTAAGATTGAATCCTTGTAAGAGGTGTGCCCACCACTGCCTGAGATCCTAATCAGGGTACCATATTCTCATGTTCATCCTTAAAAATGTTTCCCCATTTCTCATGTAATTTAGATACATGGAAAGGCTTCTCGATTTCTTACTGACAAACAACATGTGGTTGCACATTAATCTGATTGGGGACACCAACATCAGAGGTATCTGGGGTCATCAATCCGAGGGTGCATATATGGGTGTCCTAAACTAGATTAACCTCTTTAATAAAATCAGACCGAGTATTATAGGGGCCACTATGAGCCTACATCAGAGATACATCAATTAGAAACCCTATGCAAGTATCAGATTTCCCAGCAATCAACACATAAAAAGTAGTTGGAACCAGCTCGTTAAGTTAACCACCATCATGAGAAGTAGACTTTGGCAATGCAGAATCCTTCACCATGGACTTCCTATGACAGAGAGCTATTGAATGTACTCTCACACCACATTCCTCACAAGAAACATTCTTCCGACACAACCCTAAAGAGTGTCCAACAACCATACGTTCATTATAGAAAAGAGGCTTTTTGATACTCAAGATCAATATGAATGTTATCATAAGGGGTGGAAAGGGTTACCTTGTCAATCGGAGTGGAACTAATATCAACCTCGACCAAAATCTAGGAAAAGTGACCCAACTGAACATCCTCAGTCTCCTTCTCAAGCCTAATCGGAGTCCCAATTCCCATGCTAATGTCATGCAAAATTTTTAGATGCTAGAGGGCCAAATTGAGTCCATGAAGATGAATCCAGAGGTGAGAAAAGAAATTTATTGAAGGTGAGAGATTAAAATCCCAAGATAATTCATGAAAATAAAGCCAACCATGTTTCACAACTAGGGTTCCAATGATCCATGAACGATGCTTCAATTAATAAGATGGAAAAAGGAAATGAAAAATCCTTGACCGAGAGAAAAACATTTCTAGTTAGAGAAACCCCACCAATGAAAGGTTCTGCAAAACAAATCATCAGGTTTCCACAGTTGTGCACCATTATAAAGAACAATATGTGCAATCAAAGAGTTTTTGCCAATTTATATTCTCTCAGATAGTGATGTAGGTTTGGATTCAACATGAGATGATGAAACCTTAAGAAGAATTATTCTAGGTCATGATTCATTGAACATCACCAATGAACTATCTTCGTCCTACTTCATCCCTGAAGATAATTTACTCACCACATCATGGTAAGATTGAGGACCAGAGATTTCATCACTGTGAGGCGGAATAAATACCCACAGAAACGCACCAACAATTGTCTTTTCCAAAACAAAACCCTCTGGACACATTGACTTCCTTGAGTCACCATCTCGCATATCAATCATCAATGCTACAAGAGATCAATGTGACGCCTCCGCAGATCGGGCACAATGATCTGAAGCTGACTGAAGACTGGCCGATAAAGTCGATTTCACCACAACTATAGGGTGTCAATCAACGACATATATATCATGTTCAAGAGAATATGATAAGGAGGGAATCTCCAATTCAATTCCTTGGGTAGGAGAAATATGATCATAGCCATGGACGAATTGAAGCATCATGCCCAAGCAAAAAACCTAAAGTCCATCTTCATAGAAAGGAGCTCCCGCAGCCCATAACACCTACATTTACCTTCCTTAACTCTTAGAAAAGGATCCTAAATAATATATATTATCCTAGTATCCTCATTTATGATGAACCTATGGCCTTTTTGTCATCATATATTTATGGTTTTAGTCCCATAACTTTCCATTTATCAATAACTTTCTTATGATCAGTGACTCCAATCACTCTCTACGATTATTTACACATTTCGTCAATTTCTGCCTATGTTCTCTTATTTGGAAACCTAGATATTTTTTATTACATATGTTCTATGTAATTCCATTTTTTTTATTAATAGGATGTTTTATAAACCATTTTTAAAATTTTGGTTTACAAAAAATGTATTTTAAAAAGTCTAACCTTTGTTTAAAGAGATAAAGTTAAAATTTTGAGGATTCAACTTATCAAATGTTGGTGGATGTTACAGTAGAAAATTTTAAAAGAAGATATTTATATATTATAGATTATAAGAGATGATACAATCAGTTTATCTTATATCACACAGAACACTCAATGCATCTTACGGTGCACAAAATCCTGAGATTTTTTATGTTCGATAGAGTATTCAACATGCAACACCAAACACAAACAGCCAAGAATATATATTATCGTTATAACAAAACCATTATAATTGTGGGTATCAATATGATTGAATAAATTATGAAAATATGTTTCACACATGTATATATAATGAATTCATTGGTGATCAATTAATTATAAATAAAAATAAAAATTAATTGAATATAAAAGAAATGTTTCTATAAAAAACAATTTTTATGTTCCCAAATGTTTTTATTAATTAAATAAAATATTTATTAATATTTAATGATACTAATGAAATATATATAAAATATATTCTATATAAATTTTTTACAGTAATCTAATATATTTTATAGGGACAAGATACATACATATTAACATTTATGCATAAAAAGATGTATTTTTTTAAAGGTAGTATTTACCTTTTAATGGAAGAATTGTTTGAAAACTAAATTTTGAAAATTTTCAGAATATTATGATTCAAAATAAACTAAATTTTTGAAATTTGAGTGTAAAAATTATCTTCTGGTGTTTTTATTATATTTTTAAGAATAGTTTTAATTTTTGACTAATAGTAGAAAACTTTGAATTTTAATAGAAAAATTTCTTTTTGTCTCCATTATTTAAAAATATAAATTATATTTTTAATTGGATTTAATGTTTAAATAGTTTAATTATACATATATTAATAAAAAAATATTCATTAAAATAGCTTTCTCATTTATATATGATATAAAACACTGTGAATATTTAAAGTTGTTCACATTAATAACACTCTTTGTTGTCACATCTATGGGATTAATTTAAAATTAAATTATATCACTTCTGTTAATTTGATTTAGAAAAATGGATTTAATATTTACAGTCATAATAACTTTGTATTATCTAATAATGTGAACTTAATTTTTGATGAAATTGATTAGAGAAAACAATATAAATTAATTACTATGATTAAGGTAAAATATAGTTTACTTGATTGTTCAACTTAGAATTTATGTTGTAAAAATGTCCCAAAAATTGTAAAACAAAAATTTTCTGGATAAAATTGAACCCTTATAACTATATTATCTAAATGAATGATTTTTTGAGAAACTATTCTAGGAAATTTACCCATTAAGTAATTAATAAATGAAAAATACCATAAAAATATACCTCTCATCATTTTAATTTGTATATTTTTTTGGGGTTACAGAAAAATCGTAGGCTTTGATATAAATTTCATTTTAAAATATAATTATTTTTCTTATCATAATATTTTATCTTTAATTTTTGGAGATGATATAATTATATTAAATGATTATGAAACTCTGACGCATGGATTATTTATTGAATAATCCAATAAAAAAGGAGAACAAAATATTAAAAGTGTGTTAAACATAATGAATTTTAATGTTCCATTATCATTTTATATGAATATATCTTGATAAAAAAAATATAAAATTAATATATTTACAATCAATTATAATCTTGATATTTTTTTAATTCAAATTAAATATATAATCTCAATAAAATTATACTATTTTTATTTTATAAAAATGATATTTTATTAAATGATTTAAAATTGCAAAAAATCATAACTTATGTAAATTAATTTTTAAATGTATATAAATATAAAATATAGTCTATTAATTCACCAATTAATCTTATATAATTAACATATTAAATTATAAAAGTTTAAAACATTGTTGTACTAGTTAGGGTTAAAGTAAAGTTCTTGTAGATTACATGATCTTCTATTAAATTTAATTTCCAAAATAGATGGGATTTTTATTTAATAATTCATATTTTAATATTAAAAATAATTCGGTAGATTTTTCTTAATAATTTTCAATTTAATTTATTCTTTATGGTTAAATTGAATTGATTATAAAACTAGTTACTTTAACGAAAAACCAAAATAAAAAAACATGGAAACATAAGAATTAAGGAATATTTTTTCCAAAATGTATTTATTTTGAGTTTTGGATGTTGTTTTAAAAAAATTAATCCCTCCAATCCATTAATATTAAATTTTAGAATCACATGAGGAAAGTTAGACCTCCGAATAGTAAATACATTGGAGTATTTATAGGGATGTCACTCCTAAACTATAAAAAGAAACTCACTCTCCTTACATATTCACTCCTAAAAAGAATTTTTGATCATAAAAAATAGTCCCAAATAACCTCCCAACATATCTAAACAAATCATATAAGCCTTAGTTTCTTCATAAAAAAAATATCATTTTTTTGTTTAATCATAAAGAAGATACCTGAAGAAGAAGTTATGTTCTTCTAAAATCATTTTCATTTTTATTACTCTGGAAACTCATTAAATTATTTTTATAACAAGATTATATAATATCCAAACTTTAATTAATATAGTGAGATAATTTATGGTAATTTTATAACCTAAACCCACACATTATTTAATCAAATTGTTATGATATCATTATTCGTGTGTATGGTGGACCATCGTCTCACCAAACGATGACATTCATTTTTCCATTACCACCTCTCATTGTTGGAAATAATGATATAAATATTATTAATATATTACGTTTTTAAATTTATGACATAATAATACATCTGAATTAATCATATTATATAAATATTTTTTTATTTTATTCTACAATGGAGATGATAACATTTTCTATGTGTATGACTAACCACCGACACCTAACGCGATGCGAATACTTTTTCACTAATGTGTTACATGGAAGATGATAATGGTATTTAAAATGAATATATAGTATATAAATTAAATAATTATGTTATTCATGGCATAATTATATTTTTTAAATTATAATATATCATTTTCTTCTAACCATTTCACACACTAAAAAAGTGATAATGTCATTTGTGAATATGTGGACAAGAAACTCCTTGAAGTAATGTGATTCTTATTTTTTCATCACCACATCACAAGAATGATATATATAAGTATATATAAATAAATAGTATGGTATAATGATCATAATGGGAAGTGAATGTTACTTACCTTCTTCCTATAATGATTATTGAAAAATTGTAACATTACTCATGGGTGCGTACGACCTACCATCTCCATGGTCGTAACATTCATTCAAATTTTATAACCATCATTTGTGATAGATTTTAATACTATAGTTGGTTTATAAATATGATAATTATAACATTATTAGTTTTATCTTTATTTTTAAATATTGACTTCATAGGCCTTAATCGGCCTACTAATGTCATTTTTTACACAGAACCTAAATATTTTCAAAACATATTACCTAAACGTTTTTGGATTAAGAAATTATATATAACATGATTATATGTGAAATAAAATTAATAAAAATAATTTGAAACAATATAAATCATGTGAATAATTAAAAAAAATTATCATTGAAAATGACGACGAATAAGCCTGACAAATCAGACTCAATGTAAGTGTTTTTCTCATCACACTTTTTTTCTTTGAGATAAATGTCATATTCCCAAATATTTTATGGTTTTTTGTGAATATAATTCCCTTAAATATTTTTATGATTATTATAATTAAATTTAAAAAGATTTATATATCATTTTTATTATATCTCTTTCATATTGTTTATGGTTTCAATGTTACCAAATCGATAATTGATTATTGTCATAATTTTCATTCTTTGAGATGATTTTTATGTTATAAAACCATATTCTGTAATTAGGGTGTACATGATACTCCCTTTAAATTTTAGATCATGAATCTAATTATTCTCGTTATATTCTATATTCCATTTATTATTTTTTACTTGATGAGTATTAATATTCAATGTTACCAAAGTGGTAAGACTCTTTTGTCTCAATAACATCATTTATCAGATTTGTGTATGATTTAGTATATGATATTGAAATACAATAATTATCATTAATTATCTTATAAAATATATATTCATGATATTTTCGTTTAATTTTTCCTTTTCTTACTCTTTGGTACTTAAAATCACTGAGAAAATGTTTTTAAGAAAATCTAACTTTATTTCCCTCTGTAGTTGAATATTTGTGTTCTTTCAAAATAGTGTTCTCTAAAAATTATTAAATTATATTTTAATATAATTTTCAAGGTAAAAGATTTAAAATAAGTTTCATGTTTTAAAAAATGTTTTTATTAATTCCAAATCATTCATTACAATATTTCATGGTTATTTTCAAAGAAAAATGTTTTAAAAATGTTTTATGTTTTAAATAGTGATTTTCAATAGGAAACAGGTATTTACTAAAAAATTATAATTATCATTTAATGTAATTTACATTCCTAAAATTAAAAAACCATTGTTTTTAATTATCCTTCAATAGTGATATTCGGTATTGATATCATCCTATTTCTTTCTCTAGGTGGAATTATATTTCTTCAAAGAGATTATTATGTGCCTCATTTCTTCTATACGCATTAATCATGTTTCAAATAGATTTTTATAAAACCCATTTATTTTATATGGTTTATTCATGTTTCAAATATATTTTCAAGGAACCAGTTCACTTTATATGGGTTAATCATGTTATAATAATAATATTGGTTATTTAAATGACTTATAATGAAATTAATTATCTATGTTCATTATTCATTATTTGGTTCATGGCAATTACAAATGATGGGTGTGTTCATATAGTGTCGAGCGATCACGTAATATATTATTAAATGGGAGTTCCTAGATATAATTTTAATTCATTGTGTAATTATTATGTTCTATAGAGAGTTAATTGGGTTATTGGATATATGGTTATTCAAATTAGTAATGGTTCTGTTAGGGTCCTGTAAGGGTTCAATGAGATGTTGTTCCAAGATAGAAATAGGTATTACCTATGCTTGATATGGGTTTAGGATGTTTTATTTGAACAATACTGATATCACATGGATCATTATTATTTATTCTTATGACTATTTTATTTATTAAATCTTTATTCCATGTTTTCATGTTTTATGATACAGGTATTGATGAAAATGAATACTATTATGTTAAAAAAATGCACTTTGATTATGTCATCAAACAATTATACTTTTTTATGATCACTAATGTCATTTATTTATTAATTATTATGTTATCCCTTATATATCACTTGAGCTCTTGGTTCTTATGTTTCATTTTACCTATGTTATAATGAATGTGGTTGAACGAGATATATCAAGAATGGATTTTATATAGATGATTATGATTTTGAAATGGGAGAATGAGAAGCAGTGTTAAATGGGTGAAATTTTCATTGGATGACTTCAGTATTGTTTATATAAGAGTTTTTATAATTCTATAAAACTATATACCTAAAAGGTCCCTGAGAAAGAAGGTGATCGAAGTTTTCCTTTTGATGTTGTAAGGTCTGATGGAAAATTTTTCGTCATAATTATCAGAATTATTACCACAAGATTTAAAGGTGAGGGAATGTGGATGTTATAAGGTTGGTTTTTTTCCAACGAGTTATATGAAAAACATAAATAGGTTTTCAAAAAATTTAAAACTAATCTATATTAGTGTTTATTTTAATTTGACTTTATATTTTGATACATATCTATTTATTATTCCATAAATTATATTTTTAGGGGTAATATGTAGTAAATTGTTTATATAAAATATCGTTATCTATAAGTTTCTCCATGTCGTAACTATAGAAATGTATCTTAAATCACTTATAATTTCCCTCTGTGTCTGAAATCAATGTGATTTTTATGGAACTAAAACATTATATGTATAACATAATTCATAATGGGATAAATATAAAACAATATAAAAATATATATTATAACTAAGAGAGTGTTTTAGTATGAATTATAAGGAAGGGATTATTTTATAAATGTTTTTCCACAAACATTAATTATTTTATTAAATTCTATTTTTAGGAGAATATCATTTCTTTTATATATTGGTCAAAAATTTTATTCAATAGAGATTATTTAGAAAACTTATATAAATTTATTAGTAATAAACCATGTATCTTTTTTCAATTTGTATTTTTTTACAATGAAATATGGAAAATATATAGATGATAACCATGCCCTTAAATAATTAGTTTAACAAAAATTCTTGAATCATGAATGAATTTTTTATTATTTTCATAGAAAAAAAATGTGTGTATTTTTAAATGATATTATGTCATTTTTTCCAATGATTTTAATAGCAAAATGATTTAATGTTGGGGTAATAAGAGAGGGGTCATTTGAGTTTTCTTTCTACCAAAAATCAGTATTATGCGCTGGTTAGTCAATTTTTTGTGAGGTTGAAATTTTAAATATTTAGTGTAATAAATTTTATTTTAAAAGTACAATAATTTAGTAAAGTAAGATACATTTTATTTTATTTTACTATTCTAATCATTTTTATAAAAATATATTGATGTAAAAATATTTCACTCAATCTTTTATAAGAATATCTAAACCACATCATGGTGCATACCATGGTTTATGTAAAAAAAGGAGGAGTTAATGGTTTATTACATGGTGTTTGCAATTTTTCCCTGAAGTAACCATTGGAAATATCAAATTAAGACCATATTATCCTGTAGAAGAAACTACATCTTGATTTATTGAAAATACAATAACCAAAAGAAGGAACTATTATATTATTAAACAATTAGGGATGTGGAAAATTCAATTTTGGCTTCTAAATAATTCATTAAAGAACTACATCATAGATTATTATTCCATGTGATGGTTTGGTATATATCTGCACAATCTAAAATTTCAAATATTTCCTCAAATACAGAAAGATATATATTTTAATTGGGATATATTCACTCAATGTTCATAGGGATTTTGAGACTATTTGAATAAAACATGAATTCTCTTAAAATGAACAAAAAACACATTTAGTGGATTCTGGAATGCTAACATATTACCGTAGAATTGTCCATGTATAAATCATAGTAATTGTGAACCCTATAAGTATTCATGTATCTTGAGATTTTATTGATTTAATACCTAGTTATATAGTGAGATGAGTTATTACTAATAATGAAAAATTGTTATAAATAGAACTATTAATTTTTTTTCAAATCGATTAACTCCCCTCTTAGAGAGTCATTCTGAATATGACTTGGTAAAAACATCATGTGATTATAGTTCTATTTTATTTGTGTTTTATATTTTCAATATTAATAGAAATGGTTTTCTTCCACAAGGTGATTTTTATCATTGACTGACGTAATATTATATTTTCGGAGAATCAAATCAAATTATATTTTTATAACAGTTAATGGATTCATATATTATTTTTATAAAATTAATTATAATAAATATATAACATGAAATATTCAGCGAATGAGATTAAAATGGATTAAATATTAGTATCAAAAAATTCAACACTCTTAGTGTTCATTTTCCAATATAATTTACATATAAGAGATATTATGTGAGTTCTAAAACACTATATGGGAGAAATTATTAAATATATATAACGGAGAAAATAATTTCAAAGTGGATATATTACATCTTCTTTGAAATAAATATGAAATATATGGATATAGATGACTATATTTTTTGATTCATTATTAGAATATAAAAAACAATCTTGTAAAAGGAAAGTAAAATACAGTTGGTAAGTTTGACGATAACAATGTTGTAATGAATATATTTTTATGGTTTCCTCCTAACATAAAATTATGGTTTCCATGATCATGGAAAAATATTTAATGATTGTGTTTGTGGATATGATTAAATTTATTGGGGATGTATATGAGATTATAATAAATGATGATGATCCTTATAAAAAGGAGAACTCAAGTGATGTAGAGTTCAATGTTATGAAATCACTCACCATTGATAATGATCCACATGAGACTGAAATAAATGTGATGGTTGTTTCCTTTCCCAAATTATATAATGTGATAAATTAATGTTCAAAGTAACTTTTCCACACTCATTATTTTTATGTAGAATAGTTGGGATTCTTGATGAAAATTGTCCCAATAAATTCTAAGATAACGAACAATATAATCCACCATTGAAGATATTATTTAATGTTATAAAAGGATAATGGATTGAAAAAATAACTTCATTAGAAAAAAACTTCTTATTATGATAATGTTATTGATTAAACTTATTATATGTAGTGGAAATTGGAAAATTCATGTACTTGATTGAATACATCTTGTGGTTTCTTTTGATAAAACAAAAGTAATTATATATAATAATTTGTAGGTTAATAAACTATAATTATGTTTTTTGATACTCATAAACTTGTTCGAGAGGTTAAAATTAAGGACATAGTCATTTAAATAGATAATGTGAATAATGATTATTAATGGTTTTTTGGTTTCAATTATCATATATAGTACTATAATGGGGGGAGGATAAAGTGAATTCATGATTAAAAATATAAAAGTTATGAATATTGAATTATTACTGAATAATATCTATCTTATTCTAAATGTTTATGAAAATTCCCAAATAAAATACTGTATGGATTCTATAGTGACATATGTATTCAACAGAATAAAATATAGTTAAAAAAATTTTCAAAAGAAGGAAACTATTTGATACAAAATCAAGATTTATGACTCTCAGAATGAGATCGATTTGTTTTTTAATATAACATTTAGACTCGATGATAGAGAAACATGGTGATCCCACAAAACATAATGAGTATTTAATCAGTACATAATAATTTTTAAAAAAATGGAAGGTAGTATTATGACCTATGTAGCATACCTAGCCTGAGACCACTCAACAGTGTATAGACTACAGTTTCATTGGGCCATAAGCACACCCCCTTGTATACAAGATACTACTAACTAGCAGCGAAGGTGTATAGTTTGAATGTGGGGAGAATATACACTTATATTAGAGTTAAATAATTTCAAAAATTATGAAAATAATATATATATTTTAGATAAATAAATAGAATATAATCCATGAAAAGAGATAATAAAAAAATATAACCCATGTGATATAAAAACTAAGATATATAAATTTCATAAAAGTCATAATTACAAAACAGATTCCTTTTATGTAGATCATATACCATAATATTAAAAAATGAATAAAAATACTAGAAAAACACTACTAAACTCACCCAAATTCAGTGTATAATACTATACCATATGGCCCTCACAATCAATCATCAAAACAATGTTATAATTTTCTTTCACTTATCCTACCCAAAAACCCTGAAGAATGCTCCAATGAAAAAAAATTATTAGTAGGGTGTGAGTATGGAATAGTAGGCCACCATCAATGATGTATATTAACAAAACTACTTTTATTAAATTACATGAAAATATTTATAATATATTCATGGGAATAAATAAATACTCCACCATATATCTATGGGTCCAAAGGTGACTGATGATATTGACCATACATACATTGGATAGTCCTGAATGTTTTCTTAATATGACATCCTCAAATGGAACTCCAGGCCATACACACCCACACAGATCTGTAACAAAAAAACATTGATTTGAGAACTCCCCATTAGGAAAGAAGACCCACACATTTGAAAAATATTGGGTAGACACTCCCCACTAAGAATTATGATCTAGACATCTAGAAGCTCGGTCATAGAAACAACCCATCGGGAAAATTATAAATACTAAAATAGAAATTTAGGGGGATGAAAGCACCAAATGGGAAATAATGACTACACAATTTTATTCCTTAAGTAGATAATATTTAGATATATCCATTTTTTGGTTTATGTGAAATGTATGTTAGTGAGACCCCGCATTATACACCCTATAATTTATGAATTTTTTTAGGAATGTTTAAAGAACACCTTGACTAGGATCTTAGTAGTATACTCATCAAATATCATCTATTGGTTTAATACAAAATGATATAAATAGAAGAAGTGGATAAAATACATAAAATATGTTAAAAATGGATGTTTTCTACATAAGTCATTGATATCATATTAGAAATAAATGAATTATGGTTACAGAGTGTTAGTGTCATCTCTAGATAACAACAATATTGAATGAGGCTTGAACCCCTTGACAGATGTGAGAGGTATCTCTAGTAAGAAGAGAGATCAAAGGGTAAGAATTTTTTTGGGAAAAAATCATACAAGGAATGTCTATTTCTCATAAAACTCCTTCTTAAAAAATGTAGAAAGAACATTAACCTTAGTGTGATTGTTGGTAAAGATGGAAAAGTATGAACACACAAACAAAAGCAAATCAAACGTACATCGGAAAAAATTTCTTTCCCTAAAAAAAGCAGATGTGATATGATATACAAATGATTGTGTAGTAAATAAAGGTTGACATTGAAATTTTTCAATGGAAAACCAAAAATTTAAAAACTATAGGACTAAGTATATAAGTGGATTCCACTAAAATGGGTAACTAAACTGTAGAGAAACCCCAAAATAGAAGATGTCTCAAAGGTAATATTAATAAAAATAGTGGGTCAAAGTCTAGGAGTGAAGAAAAATGATAATAAAAACAATATGGTGACCAAATGAATTTTCTCACCATATGACAGTGTTTTTTTTCTGATCCTTAGTGTTAAATCCTTTTGTAAGAAAAAAATTCTACTTTGAGATTCCTAACTCAAAAAAAACGCTTCATTGAACCATGTTAAAATCACGTGTCCATGTGGATTAATTTAGGTGGTCTTGACCTATGATGCTCTATATCAACGGAGTGCTCTCTTTTGATGAGGCACCAAAAAAAATCCCCCATTGTCTCAAGTGGGGATCATTTTCAACCCTATAATCATTAATAAAGTCTCAAATTTACCTCTGAGTAAACTATTGGTCAACATGTATGGCCCATTTTCCACTTTCCATATTTACAAACTGAAAGGGATTTTAGAATTTCTATACTCTGCAACTTGTGTAACTAGGATCACCAGGATCTCTTCCAATTAGCCTCATTGTAATCCTATAATGGAAATAATAACTCCATAAATTCCAATTTAAATGAAAATATACTTGATCATGTGTTACATTAGGGAAACTCCATAAGGTTAAGAACTCAGAAAAAACTCCTCTTCATCCTCCAAACTCAACCCTCAGGATCTTACGAAACTCCCTCCATTAATCTCTTGTGAATCATCATTTTGAAATATAACATAGATATATTTATTTCTCTAATAGGGCATATATTCACCTCAACTGACATCATCTAGTACTATTGAAAATGTCAACCAAATTTCATCAGGAATCCAGTGGAACTATCTACCCAATAAAATAATTACAACCCTCTAAACCAAACATCCATTTCATTCACCATACATAATAAGAAAAATCACCCCTTCAATAACTACCTTCTTGGGAATATGGGGGTTTTAGACAAAACACCTAGGTACCTTCCTTTAAAATGTATGGATTTTTTCAATTATATTGGAAAATTATAGAATCATAACCACATGTCACACACATTATAAAGTTGAAGCTCCATTAAAATACTCAGAAATACTGGTCCATAAAATCTAAAGACTTGTAACCTAATCGAAAAAGGAAACCACACCACTAAATATTTTCAAAACACCTCCCAAATAGATGAAAAATATGTAGAAAAAACCTTATACAAGCCCATTCAACCCACAAACTCAACTTCAATACAATCCTAAAAAACCCAACACCTTTACTAGGTCCGAGGATACATGGCTGAGCAAAGGATCAAACCCAAATACCACTCCCAGACGAGGAACTTCTCAAAATATCCCTAAAAAATGAAATTACATATTGAAGGTAAAATTTTATTACTATAGTGTAATTAAAAAATTCACATACCCCCGATACCATAAGAGGAACCCATTACATATATGAGAACCATGTCCACACCAAAATCAATCCCAAAACTCAATTTCATTTATGGAAGAATCCAAAACAGTTAAATCCACCTTTTAAAAATAAAATTTTAAAATCTCACATAAATGTTATAAAAAGATGGTAATTTAGTTAGAACATAAAAAAGAACACCTAAAAAATCAAAAATTTTATTTACATTAATAAAAGTTAGAGTGTTAGAACCTCGCCACCATAATGTATCATTTCCCTAATCTTCACTCCCAAACATCCTCACGACTCATTGGTGAATAATGGTAATAATTAACCTCACTTTTTAAACTCTGTCTCTATCATTTTCTTATTGATAAATTTGTGTTTCCAAAGAACCCATGCCACGGTATTATTTTTTCCACAAAGTGTCATCTCACTGTGATCCATGATGAGAATCGGGGGATCCCCAAATTATGTATCATCCTCGAGCTCAACATCTTCAATGATGATCACACGATATGGGTCAAGATAAGACCAAAAAAGTTAAAATATATAAATTTTTTATCTTTTTTACTATAAAATTGTACAATATATAACTCGTATACCACTATATCAACCCTCTCAGTAATATAACACTTCCCCAACAAATAACACATTTTAAGTAGGACTTTAATGGATATTACAAGGTTAACCTATTTTATGAACATAATAATATAATATCAAATACCAGCCTATTCTTTGATCCCAAAAATTAAATAAGAAGAAAAAATATGTGAAATTTGACATAAATGGATAAAACCCTCATAAGGAATAAATATCACTTTAGGAATAATTGAAGGGTGGTTACATAATTTTCGCATAAATTCTATATTTAAACCGAATCAAATAATGCTTGAATCCATTGAGAGGTATATGATATCTATATTAGATTAAGTGATAATCATGCATATGTCATTCTCTTTTATGTGGTTAGATGATGTCCGATAATGTTATATATAGAGGGAATTCATTTGGAAACCTAAGAGTCTCAGATCCTTAATATGAGACACCCTTTAAAACCCTCCTCTTAGAGCTATGGATAAATAACAATACATCCAAGGAAATGATTTATACATTATAATGTATCATGGTTAACCCTCAAGATTGTCCGCTTCGACCCAAAAATCCACACTTAGAAACATCAATCCCCAAAACACTCCATTAAATCTTAAATGTATCCATATTTTACTAAAAGATCCTCCATACTGTCCACTTTTGATGAACTACTACTCAATATCTCACTTCTCGTTTTGAAAAAGAAAATGAAGATATACTATGTAAACCCCTCATGGTTAGGAACTCAACCATTCCCCCCACATTATACTCAAAACTAAACTGTCTATAACTTCTAAATGTATAACCATCAAACACTCGCAACTCATTTTATGAACACATAACTTCCATAGAATAATTTACATGAATATAAATAAAATAACCTCCTCCTCCAACATCTGGTAGCCTTCAAACCCTCTACCAAAGTTAATCATGAATCCTTCAAGACTACCAGTTTGACCAAACTCTTAAATCCCTTGAAACCACACATCGACTATATAAAAAAAATAAAAAATAATATCACCCCCACCCTAGAAATTACTTCCATATAATTTGGTGGTTATATTCAAGAATAATCAAGTATTAAAACCCTTGAACCATCCATTCTAGTTATGTGAATTTTTTACATTTATTTGTGAAATTATATTAATATAAACTCATCTCACAAACACCATAAATCTGTAAATTTAAAAAATAAAAAATAAAAAATACCAGACCACTAATTCCCCACACTTGAATCCAAAAATAAAAACCAAATCATCCAAAAATAACTCCTACATACGTTCACACTACCTTTAATATAGTATAATAAAAAATATAAAACTTCTCATTTGAGCCTATTCAACCCAAAAACTCAGTTTTAAGACTTTCCCAACACACCCAACACTATCACCATCCCCCATCACACCTTGAAATGACGAGGATTAACACCAAATATAACACCTAGGTGTACAACAGTTCAAAATAGCCCAAAAATCTAAAATTACTAATTTAAATAAGAATTTTATATTTAATAAGGATTTCAAATCGGAAAAATGTTCCAAAAACTCTACCACTTTCTCTAGGCCTCATTTCGTATGAATGGATACAAATTAAGTCAAAAAATTATTCATAAACACCATATGTCACATGTAATTCCCAATAGACATAAAAAAACCTTTTTAATATAATATTTCAGCACTATCATATTAAACAAAACATATATAACATTTATCCATAATTTTAAACTTGATCACAAAAAAATCTGTTTCATACCATAACAGTTGGAAGTGTGTTACAACACCCACACCATAAAACTTCTCCTTCTCAAGATTCAATCCAAATAAGTACCAGACCTCATTAGAAAATAGTTATTTCTATTTCTATCGTATTTTAGATTTACAATCCCACATCTCCACTTGTACATGACCATGATTCCATAATAACCATACCAATGACACCCCATTTCCATGAAAATTCTTCTCAAATCGACCAAAAATGTAAACATAAAATTCTGTGAATGATGCGTCGACCTCTAGTTCAATTTCATATGTGTGGATCACATGATACATGTCATGTTTATAACATTGGAGTCATGTTATATGAAACATTACATGACCACTTCAGAAAATATAAGTGGTATACCACCTTACCAACCTTTCCTATAATCACAAATGATCCACATTCCTAGGTGATAGCTTCCCCTATCATCATATTTGATGAATAAAAAATGTAGAGAAAACCCATAAAATTCATTCTCATAAACATCAAACATTTAAGGATGGTGGAACCAAATAGCGTATGATATTTGTTAACTCAATGTTGTTAGATTTTTTTTGATCATCCAAATTTATTGTGAAGACTCTTTTATGAGACTTGGTCTAAGAATATCATACTCTTTGACAAAAAACTAGAAAAAGGTCGATAATCATAGCCTTCAGTATATATCCTCACATAGAACCATATTAATTGATGGCTGTAAATAATTATTTTATTAAAAATACATTATGGTTAAATTTATCTCCCATGAAAACCAATGTTCATGACACACATTCAAAGAATAACCACAAGTATAAGAATGGTAAATTCGAACATTCCATCTATCATTGGGTGGTAAGTAGTACTCAAATGTAACTACATACGAAGAAAAGTATAAATTTAGAATAATAATTAGGATGTAAAATAGATGTTACTATCTGAGAAAAAAATCATTGGTACTTCATGTTAACACACTGTCTTTGTGACGTAAATATTTCCAAACACATTCAGATATAAGGTGTCTCTGATCATTAGGAGATGATCCACTTTGATCATCTATTGCATAATTACCCACACCTCATCACTACCCTGGGGTATCCTTGAGGAACCCATAATGAAATACGTGGTCACTTTATCCCGATTCAACTTATGAATGGGTTGTGGTTATAGGTGACCCATAGGCTGTGGATCCACATTCCTCACCAAATGATTGGTGTTTCACAATGTTAGAAATATCTTGATGTACCTTATCTTCCTTGGACAATAGTACTACATGAGTATTTCACGATATTTCTTATTCATTCCAAGTTGTACCACCCAAATCCATGATTATTAGTCCCTTATTATTTTTTCTGTATACTATGGGGTCATTGAAACGATCTCAAATAAGATGGATCTCGTATGTTTTAGGATACCAGTCTTTTGGTTTATCCCGGCCATATATATTATTACTCATGAATAGAAAATATGAGTCTGATATATGATCCCACTTCACACTACTTAGGAGTGAATATGTGATGGAAAAAGATTTAAGGGTCTCTTTATATTAATACACTTAAATATTTAAATTCATCTCATAAAATTGGGCCATCGTATTCCACTCACAACAATAATCATTCACCAACTAAGGTTGTGTCTTCCAACTCATCACATATGTAACTATGTTACAATTTTGATAGTATAATAAAACTCAAAATCAAAAGAATGTCCATACTCAACCGACATTTATTAACGAAGGTTAAGGCCCCACTATGATAATATGTATTTTAGGATATTATGGTTAATATAAAATGGGAATCTATCTCCTAATAGGTAATGTCACAAGCATCTTAAGGATTGTACTACTAATTATGGATCTAGGTCATTTATCAAATATTTATTATCATATTGTATCATATTTCTTTACGGATAAGTAGTTGCATGATTTTACTATACCAATAATACTACCATTACTACCCTTAACTGACCATTGTTAGAAGTTTAATCATTTCCTATCTCTGATATGGTCAGGATCAATGAAATAGTCAATCACCCTGTCACCTTCTTAAAGTAACTCTCATAATAATTAATGTAAACACACTTCAATCCCTATGTTTATTAGGGTTGTCATCTACATTTCAATGAGGGAGAAGTCCCGAATGAATCTCTTGTAATAACTGAACAATAATATGAATTTATATATATATATAATGTTCTTATACCTCTCCCAAATAATTAATTATATGGATTTATAAGGTTATATTGACATTACAACCTACAATATAATGTTCCATTAAAAGTGCATGTGGCTAATCCAAATTTCTCACTTTGAGAGCATAAAATATAGTTGATTCTATCTAATATCACTTTGTTCATTTATATTTATCATAGGTTTTTGTATATATTTCCCCTAGGATTTAATAGATTTTTATTGAGTCACCAAAATAATTTTTTTGTGATTTTTGGTATGGATGAAATTTCTATAAAATCATGGAAAATTTGTATGAGAATATTGAAATATATGAATATTCAAAAAATTAATTCTAAGATGAGAATATGTATGGAGAAACGTAAATAAATGTGGATGAAGATGATCTATGGGACTTGAAAAGTTAATATTTCAAGTTAGGAAAGTCATATTGACATCATTATTGTTATAATAACATGGTAAAAGAAGGGTCTCATGATTTCTTAGATTGCATAGGGGGTATAAGGGGGAGGATCTCGTAGAATGAAGAATGGATGTATTCATTCTTTTTACAATATGTATTACTATGAATGTTTGATATTTCCCTAAAAACCCATTTTTCAACTATTGACCAATTCCACATGTGAATATTTCATTCACCGCATGAATGTGGGGTGTCAGCACATATAGAATCAGATTCCAAAATGCAATATGGTTCATTAATATGATGAATATCCTTAAATCACATTGGTAATGAAATAATAATTATCAAATTGTAGAAAATATCATAGAACTTTTTTCAAAATAATGGTAATACAAGAAAAAACTATCGATTATCCTATACAATTAAAAAATATTTTCTTGACCATCTGATTGATACTCTTATAAAATATGATAGTATACTGAAAACATATATTGATATCGGAAATAAGAATAAATGGGTTTCATTATCTTAAATTTTAAACACCTCAATATCTAAAACTAATATAGCTAGTCCAAGTACTTCAAATAATAATTTTTTAAAACAACATTAATATAGTATTTTTTAGATTATATCCACTATGAACTTGTTATGCTTCCAATGACAATGAATAGAATTTATGGAAATAAGGGATTCATAAAAAATTATTGGGAGGATTGGAAATAATATTATTAGGAGACAAATTTGACTCCTGTTAAATTATATGGCTATAGGAATCCTAGAAACCATATCCTAGACTATGCAAAGAATAAGATGAAGGAAAGAGAATCAAGTGTATGATGAATGCATTGAAAACTACCAAAAAATTATTTGATTTCATGTTAATGCCTCTCTAGAAGAAAATTTAATAATGGTAAAGTTAAAAAATTAATCTATTATGGAATTATGTTTGGAATGTAATCTTTCATTTACTTTAGATGTTTCATATTAATATCTATTATTTTATGAAATAGCTAGAAATGTGAATTTTTTTAGATAAGAATAATAAAAACTTGATTAAATACAATTATTTATCTAAAACAAATATTTATATAAAAATTATAGTATATATAATAGTACTTGTAATATGGGTGATACAAATATTCTTCTCTCAACTCATGATGATTTGGACATAGTTGTACAACTAATGTCAACTGTTTTTAGTCTAAAAGTTATTTTATCTCATTCTAATTCTAGTGGGGATAATCTTGAAAATCATTAAAAATAGTTGGATCAAATATTAGAACATTCAAAATAATTTTTACTTCAAAAAATTCACATATTTAACCAAAATGTTTTGTTCATAAAAGTGAATAGTTTTATAATATAAGCTATAGGGTTGTTCATTGTTGAAAAAATTATTCTTTAGAAAAGGTTTAGTCATTCAAAACTAATTTGGGATATAGTTATGGAGAGCTTAAATTACATTAGCATCAAATTGTTAGATAAATGTGGGATCTTATTGCTTTGTATTCTAACATTAATGGATCAAAGAATGTTTTGGTACCAAAATTTTATCCTTTATTATTTTAGGAATAAAGGATATGTAACATCACCAAAACCACATGGTACATGGGAATCAATTTTTCTTAAAATGTGATAAGAGACATATAAAATTTCAACAACATGAAAGGAAAAATTAGGATTAGTGTGACCCCATGGTGGGGTGAATCAATAGATTCCTTTTTAAATTTTTATTCTTTTAAATTAGAATTCACATATGGCTCGATAGAAATGAATCTACTACAACACATCACACTAGTAAACTACCATGAACACTTGAATTTATAATTTTCATTACACAACTAGTGTATCTAGTGCATTACATGATCTGGAAAAAAATGAGATCACATATTATGGTAGAAACTAATTTATTATTGTTTAAAATGAGTAGATTATCTCAATGAATTTCATTATATAGTAATCCTTTGACAATGCATATTCTCTTTGCATATATAATATTATATTTTTGGAAATATTTTAATGAAACATCACCAAAAGGACTCAAAAAATTGTCACTATGCTACTATAATTCCTCAGACATTCCATTTTCAACGTCGTATCTTATTTTTCATCAATTTATTCCACCATAGTGAGAAATATTATCTTCTAGGTTTCTTATCACTCTATTATTATAGCTTTCTTATATATACATCCTGATCTTAAAAAACATTAAAATATATATAAATCAATTTTTTCCCATTACATTTCTTTATTATTTAATCATTTAAGATTTGATGCAAATTCTCTCAACGTGAATTTACTATAATTCTATAATATGGCCTTCACATAAACTTCATTAAGAATACAATAACATTACTATTTGTAACTACCTACAAATATATTGAAACATCACATACTCTTTTTTATTCCATAAAACTACATATTATCAATATTAAATCCCCATGTATGCATCAATACATGAATTTTACAGTGATGAGATAGTTCCAACATCAATATTATCATTATTCCCTATAAATAAAATAAAATGTTCATCATTAGTTCCATGATAATTGAATAATCCACTCTATGAAGTTATCATTCATATTTCAATGCAAGAAATTTTATTTTTTATCCTGTATATGTTCAATAATTCATTCTGTGATACCTACATACATGTTTACATTACAAATAATTGAACATGTCACACCCCGAAAATTAATATATTTTTATTTTATTAATTCTTGTCCTCAGATTCTTTCTCTAAGGACCGAGATAGGTGCTAGATTATTTTTTTTTCATTTAATATTTTTACTGGGATTCGGACCCGTGCGCGGTCACCGAACGGTTGGCGGTAGCCGTGCAATTAGCTGAGGAATGGGGAAATTGCTAGTTATTCTTACATCTATTGTTATAGTATTTATTATATTACTATTAATATTACAATTATTATTATTATATATTTATTGTTATTAATTTTTTTTATTATTTTAAATATTATTATTATTATTGTAACAAAATTTTTATTATATGAATGAAAAATACCTAAACCTAAAACTAATCTATCTGCAGTCGGCACCCCTACCTTTCCCCTATACTCACCGCCACCCTATTCTCAGCCCCATAGAATTCTTCACACTACAGCTCTCCCCGAGCCTAGAAAATTCCTTCTCTTGATCCACCTCCCTCGCCTAACTCCGGCCCTCCCCCCACCCAACACTCACCATCATGCCATCCCCTGGTCCGATCCCAAACCCCACATACATATCAGTCCAGTTGCAGAATGCTCATCATCCACCATCTGGGACCTCCTCCTCCAGCCACCTATTTCCCATATATAACCCCACCTCTTTCAACCTTACCCAACATCACTAGGCCCTCAGCCTCACCCCCTCGCCGAAAAACCTTCCAAGTGCCTCCCCCCGGAGTTGTCACACCCCAGCAACCACCCTCACCCCTTGCAGTCCTTTTGCACGCAACCACCCTAGTCTCTTACTCCCAGCCACTCCCCTTGCCTCCCTTGGTTTATCATGGCCTCCCCTCTTGAACCCATCCCTCAGCAGGCCTACATTTTTAAAGCCCTCGGCACCATCGTCCAGGCTACGCTCTCGACCCCCAACATTGGCCTCCCATCCTCCCTTCTTAGCAACACCTTCTGGAAGCCCTAATCCCCCCTGTGCACAGAATTTCCAGCGACCCGACCCCCCTGATCTCCTTTTTCCAGCCAACAATTCAACTGAACCCCCTATATGATGCCTCTTCCTTTCTCTGGCATGGCCACATCCACCCTTTCCGGAAACTATTTCCTCCTCCAGTATATTAATTAAATTATTTTTTTCCATCATTTCATTTGTGGTATTTTTATTTGTTTGGGTCGAATCCCTAAATATGTAGATGTTTTTCATTCATTTTTCATGTTGTTTAGCGTGCACGGTTGGTCCATAGGAGATTTTTTCTACCTACCATATGAGTTTTTTCACGCCCTCCCTTGGTTTGATGTAGGAATTTCCAGCTTTTTTCCTTTCCCGCACAACTCATGACACTTGTGTGATTAAATAATTTTTTAAATATCCTTTGCATCTCCATAAGTATAGTACCTAATTTGTTGCAATGTTTTTTGTCATTTAAAATTTTTTTAAAATAGTTTTGGAATAAGTCTTGGATTGGGTGTAGGTTATTCCGTATATAAATATTATTTGATGAACCTTTTTACCTATTTAGTTGGTTTATCATGTTCTATAATTAAATTGTTGAGTGTCAAATCACTATTAAAGTAGGTTTAATATGTATTGACATATTTTTGTAACATGTCATGTAATATGAGGTGCGTTATTTGATAAAAACCTATAGTGTGTCACTTGATAGTGTTTTTTGAACAGTGTAATTAATGTACTTAACTTGGAAAGAACTAAAAACAGTGTTTTGTTGTGGCATCGATGTTTAATTTTTCACAAAAGAAAATTTGATTATGTTTTGTGTTTTTGTCCATGAGTTGATTCTTATAATGTTTAATAACATTTCATAGTGATTTATTTAATAGTGATAGTAATTTCATTAATTGTTAAATAGTTCTTTTTGTTGTTCATGTTGTGCGAGTTAGTTTTTGGAAAGGTGTAGAGTAGTTTTTTTAAGGGTTTGGGTAAGCATTTGATTTTAAAATGGAATTCACTTGTGGACTTGGTGAGATCATGATGGAAGAATTTGTTTGGAACTTTTGAAATGTTTTATTAAATGATTTAATGATTCTATAAGGGATTCTTGAAATGTTAGTCATGGGTGAAATGATTTATGGTGTGTGTTTGCGTTTGGTTTAAAAGTGAATGGTAATTTTTTGAAAATGATTCTTGCGTTCTAAACAACTTTGGGTTCTTTGTGTGATTTCTGAAATGGTTTGAAATGAAATCTTTGAGCATATTCTATTTAAGATTTTTAGAGAAAAAAGTGTTGTTTTTTGTGATGTTTTGGGTAATAATTTAAGACATTTTGTGTTAATGGACCATTTGGCACTTTTAACCCATGGGTAATGTTAGTACTAAATTTTAACGGAGATTGTTCTTTGGATAAAGTCTATTCTCGTTGGGAAAAATTGAACATTTTATGAAATTTTTTAAATGTTAAATGGTGTGACAGCTTGGTTGGAACTTTGTTAATGTGATATGATTGAATGTGTATTTGGGGGCGCTCATATCTTGGTTAATTCTTTATGGATGAATGCATATGAAGCATCTATGTTTGGGGAAATAAATTACAGTGATATTTGTCATGTGTGTGAGGGCCTTCCTACTTAACATTATTATTATTACCCCCATGGGTCCCAGGGCATATTTTAGACGATTGAGTGATGATTTCTGGTCAACCCCGATTAGATGGGTTGGTACCCCTTGGATTGATTGTTAGTCGAGGCGGGCGTTGCCACTAGATTGGGTAGTTATAGTGAGGCAAGTTGGCTAAAGACTTAGGAGCTTCACCATACTCCGGATGGTGGTTCCGAAACCAAGTACATCCATGGGTCTTCTTGAGATATTTATTATCACCCATGGTTACTAGATTACTTTTATTTTTTGTTTTATTTTTGTCATACAAGTTTATTGCCAGCTTTTATTGTTTACATGTTCTACTTTAGCCCATATTTGTTTTACATTGTTTTGGGATTAGTATATAAAAATAAAAATGATGTTGGAAATTGGTATGTTGTGTGTGTTGGATTTTTAAATGGGAAAAAATTTTCTTATTTTTTAATGTGAAAACCATACTTTTATAATTTTATTTTAAACATATGTTAATGGATTGTTCCATGAAAGGAGATATTGGATTCTATGGTTTGTCTTGTCAACCCAACTGAGAAATTTTATGATCATTCCTATTTTATCATTCTAGTATCTGGTTTCCTTTGCTCTGGTTTTCATGGCTGAGTTTATCATTATTGGAGGAAGGTTGGGTTTTGGTTGGGAGGTGACCTAGAAGGTCACATGGAGGTATGTCTAGTTTTTCTTTCTATTTATTTTTCCACTGCTGATGTCAAGTTTTATTATTCTGTTTATTCTTGGTTATATATTTATCTTTTCATCCCAAATTTTTCCCAATGATTAGGTTTTGATTTCTGATAGTAATTTCCAACTCATCGGGATCAGGAACACCCCTCGGGACATGTCGCAGACCGGTTCAGGTGACCGGTTCAGGGTTGACCAAGGTTGGCTCATGAAACAATGGTATCATAGAAGTTCCTTGTTATTTGGGGTGTCTGGTAGATGGAGATTAAGACATTCAAGAATCGAGAGGTAGGTACGGAATGGACGTCATGAACCCTCGCTTGTTCTGAACCTCGAGTCGCTAGGGGTAGTCCAGGAATTGAGTCCTTTTCTCGTTCTAGTTTATTTTCGATTAGGATATGAAAATGGAGGAAATAAGATGTTACATTTTTATTTCACATGGTTTAGTGACCCATATGGGATCTGAGTACATAGTTTAAGTTCCTCCTAGTTGTTGACGCTTACTTAGGGCATGACCCACTACCATGTTGCTAGGTTATGCATGAATACTTGCCCCTCGCTCTGTTAGTTTGATGCATGTTAAGTGTCATTTGGTTCTTGTTGGTGTGAGTGAACTATTGAAATAAAAAAAGGGGTTTTTAAATGAAAACGATTTCTTTTAAATGGATTTAAATTATTGACATTGGTTTTAAAAATGAAATCTTTGGTCTAAAAATATGGTGTATTCTTGGAACTGGTAGAGAAATGGTTTGGATGCAACCTCAGGTACTATTTATGAACATTTTCTCATGTGAGGGGATTCATGAGAAGTGAAAATTGGTATTTATGGATGAAAGAGGATGAAGACATGTGAAACAGTTCATGGGATTATAAGGTTGTGTACATGGAATTATGGGTATGAACTAGTTTTTCTAAAGAGATTTTAAAAAGGTTTAATGATTTTTGAAATTGAATTTAGTTTGAATAGTGGGATTGGTATTTGGTAAGTGTCCTTGAAAGATGATGGTTTTGAAATCTTAAATGAAAAGTGGTTTTAAAAAAGGGAATTTTGGGTTGTGGTTGTATTTTTTTTGGTTTTTTTAACTGGGTCTTTTTGGATGATTGAGCTTTCAATGATGTTGATTTGGCTTGATATTGGTTTTGGATTTACGTTTTATATTTTCATTAGAAAATGATGCCCCGAAGGGTCCCCAAGGATTCTGATAAGGCATGAAATTTTTTTGGTCCTTCTAGGACGTTTCCTATCATTTAAAGTGATTGGGGTACGCTAGAGGCAACAAAGTGGATTAAAGAGGTTGAGCACATCTTCAGGATATTGGGAACTCCTGAAGCTATTAGAATGTGTGCTGTTTTGGGGATGTTAGGAGGTCAAGTTATAGACGAATGGGAGTTGTTTTCCCTACCAAAAATGAAAGTTTTGATGATGTGGGATTTCTTTAAATACATCTTCATCGGATAGTTTATACCTGAATAGGTGAGGGTGAAGAAAAAGGAAGAGATGATGTGTATTCAATAAGGTCAATGGACGGTGAAGACATGTGTTGAACATTTCAAGGAACTTGTGACTTTTGTTCGGAGGTATAATCGAAGGATTTGATGAAGACTTATCATTTCATTTGTGTTCTTCGTCTAGAGATCAAGGAGGGATTACTCCCTTATAAGGACCATTGTTTTGAGAAGCTAGTGTATGAGGTGTTCTTAGCTTAATTGGTTTCCAGAGCACAAGTGCTTGGAAACCTAGAGGATCTAGTTACTCATGAAGGTTCCTCATTTGGTGATAAGGTTTTCAAGAGGGATAAGATTCTAAAGAGTCCTCTATAGTGGTTCTAGATTCCAGTTCATTGGACCGTTCAGTGGTGTGCCACCATTGTGGATAGTTCAGACATGTGAATTCGTCATGTCACATCCCTCCAAAGACGTGTCTTCATTGTGGGTGTCTGGGTAATCTTGAGAAGTTCAGTAAGAAGCATCTCCTAAAGAAGATTCTTTGACTGAAGGAATTCCAGTTCTTAACTATGAGGTAATATATGCTTCAATCATCAGATCCCTAGCCATAGGTTTTGGGGTGAATCCTATGCACAGTCAAATGTTTCCTGGGGTGATAATCCGTGGTTATGGTTTTGTGTTCCATGTTTACAGTAGAACATTTGAATTCCTTTCATTATGTTTTTGTTGATGTTTGGGTTTTGAAATTGATGTAAGTTAATTGTTTTTTTGTGAAGTTATAATGGAAAAGTTCTATTTAAATTCAAATGGATTTTTTTGTATTATCATCATTTTCTGAATCCTGTACTTTTCATAAAAGTATGTTTTGCCCATGTATGGGATGATCTTGGTTTAGTGGTCTTAGTTTGGAGATGTAATTTCCAGTAAATGTAGTCAAGGATTGTAGTTATGCTCAGTTTTACTACTGGGATTATGTTCTTCTCAGTGGTTTTCCTCTAGTGTCTGGGGTTTTTGGTATGGGACAAAAGTTACATGTTTAAGAGGAGTTTTTGTTTAGCTCGTGCTATAAAAGTTAGTTTGGATCAGTTGGGAGTTCCCGAATCGACCCCCTTCTTGGGGTGCTATGGTTGGGTGTTAATCTTTTGTGCTAGTTGAGTTCTTATGCTGGGGAAAACCCTCTCGTGTTCTCCTATTCAGTTGTGTTCTGGTTTCTTTCAGTTTTAATCGGGCATGGTTTCTTGTTTTGTCTGGTGTTCGGCTGGGTGACATTCTAGTGGATGAAAGAGTCTGTAGTGGTGAGAATTGGCACACCCAGACATTTAATTTATATTTGTTTTATTTATTATTGGCCTCAGGTTCTCTCACCAAGGTCCGGGATAAGTCCCGGATTAAAATTTTTGTCGTTTAATATTTTAAGTGGTCTTCAGACCCATGCGCAGTCACTACGCAGTTGGTGGTCACCATATAGTCAGCCCAGGAGTTGGGAAATTGCTCGTTATTCTTACTGTTATTATTAATATATTTATTTTATTACTAATAATATTCTTATTGTTAATTTTATTTGTTAATTTTTTTATTAATATTAATTTTACTATTATGATTACTAAAGTAATAATATTTTTATTATAAGAATGGAGAAAACTAAAACTAAACCTAATCTACCCAGAGCCAGTTCCCCATGCCTTTCCCATATGCTCGCTGCCACACTGTGCTCAGCCCCTCTACGTTCTCCTCACTATGGATCTCCCCACGACCATCACCTTCCTTCGCCAGCTATGCCGCCATCGCCTCACTCCAGCCCTACCCGTGCCCAACACTTTCTATCGCACCATCCCCTGGTCCTCTCCCCATGTAACACCCGAGACTTTTATGAGAAATATTTTTTTTTATGTTATATAAATCATCAAAGAAATCTTTCATTACACACAACACTATCTTGGCTTTCTTTACACACAATCGAGACCTTCCTCGATAGCTTGCGTCGTACGCAATACCGAGTTTCACTAAACAATGATATACTATTAAAATATTATTAAAACTAGCCATTATGAATAGTAATACCCACTTTTTGAAATTTTTTAAATTTTATTTTTCAAAATGGACTTCATTTTTGGATTCGGAATATTGAAATTAGCCTAGGGTGAAATTTTGGTATTTTTCTGAAAACATTCAATTTTTGATGAATAGTGAAAACACCGGGTTACTATTTAAAAACCAACTTTTTATTTAAATAATTATTTATTTTATTTAAATTTATTTTATGTCAAAATTGATACATAATACCTATATAAGTTCAATTCAATTCATTGGAGTCAATTTATAATAAATTTAGATATATAAAAATTTTATTGAACATTTCACCGTCTTTTACCCACCTCCTAGGAGAATTTCCAAATTCACATAAAACATAATTTTACCGCTTCTGTTATTGGAATTTCAAAATTCCGAGAGACACAGTTAATATCAAGGACTAAAATGTGGTTTAATGAGATGAAAATAATTTTTGGTGAATAGTAACTTTTAACTTTTTTTACCATAGTTAAAAGTAAATAGGGTAATTAAGGGTAAATATAATATTATTATTACCCTAAAACATGTCCTAATTTTATTTGATAAGTGTAATTGGACCAAAAAAACCTTAGGAATAAAATATGACCATTTAGGCCCACTTGGATTAGATTAGGACATTTATTATTAATTTATTTAAAGAAGGGTTAAAATAGTTAAAATCAATGTTTAAAAACTAATTCATTTTTAATATAGGGTTATACATAAGATAAATTAGACTATAAATATTAATTAGAAATATAAAAATATTTCATACATAATGATATTTTATTTGTAATTTGTAGACATTAAATAATTTAATTTATTTATGACACAATGATGATGCAGTAATTACCTTATTAATGAAATATTGACATAATTGATGTTATAAATACCCAAATAAATGTAATTTGAGACTTTTTATGAATTAAAATAATTTTATAGGTTAATATGACATGTTATTATTGATTTAATTAACTTTTTTTGAACTAATCATTCTTTTATGATATCCACAATAATCAATTACCAAATAGTGTCAAAATTGACATAAAATAGTTTTTAAAAAAAATATTAAATTATTAATTGTTATTTTATACCTAAGGTTCGGCCAAATGACTTAGATAAGGTTATATATATTAATAATAAAAAACTTGGGGTTCTTTTGGATTGATATTGTATGTTTATTAACCTTATAGTGTAAGAAAACATGAAGACACGGTAAATGATAAATTATCTAACTTAAAGTTAAATATAAATGATAAGGTTAAAATAGATACCTAAACTTGTATAAATTATATTGGATGAGATTATTTAGACCCATAACCACCTTATATTAGAAATAAATAAATTTGGAGCTATTTAAAAACGAATATGACTTTATAATAAAATAATATGTTTAGTTTTTTCAAAGGTTCCCCTCTCCTCCCTTATAAAAGGGAACCTCCTCCCTCTCTTCCTCACACCCCATTGAGCCTTCAATCTCGGCCAAACCCTGCGAAATTTTCTTCTCCACTTCCTTGGAATCATCCTAGAGGTCCTGGTATTCTTTAACGACCAATTTTAGTGCCCTAAAAGGAGGTCTCAAAGAGGCGCTTCAAAGAAGAGGTAATGTCTGTTACTGATTATTTCAACTTTTTTAATTTCTTCCACTTCTTCTTCATTAGTTGTTTCATTATGAAGTAATAAAATCAGTATCACTCATATATTGATATGTTATTATAAGTATTAAACAACCCTATTTCACCATCTATCCATCCTACGGGAAACGAAATCACTGCGCGTGCGTACGTACGGAATACCGTCTCCACGCCGTGGTGTAATCTATTTTCCACCCCCACCTTACTTGGATGGGTATAATGGTGTAAATAATAACTATATAAGATTATTTTAAAGTTATATTGATTCTGAAATAATATACATACACTCCAATACAATTCCACGATCATGGGAGCGGTATCATCGCTCGTGCGTATGTACGGAATACCGTCTCCACGATGTGATGCGACTCGTTCTACATGATTTTCATTTCATAATGATTACATAAATAAATTATGTGAATAAATATGATATATATTACACTAATACCATTATGTAAATAAGGTATCTATAACCTAAAAAGAAGAATAAAAATTTATTCGACAAAACGTGCATAAGAACAAAATGCAATAAACACCAGAATAACTAGTAATAATGAAATATTACTAATAAGAAGCTAATAATATGACCATATATGATATCATAAAAATAAGTATTATTCTGTAATAAGTCAATGACATTATTTAAATCATTAAAACGGAGGTTTGGACACTTACGAAGCAAATCGGACCTGAGGTAAGGAACAATCTCGCAATCTCAAATTTTATCTGAGATTGTTTATACTTCAGAATTTACTGTGGAATATTTATCATACACATCCATGTTTCCTAAATATGTAATATTATTTATATCCTCCTACAATTGTTTAAATCCAATTTTACCCTTCGGTGAGTTTTTAGTAAATGTTATGAAAGGAATCTTTTGTCGTTTGTCGTACGAAGTACTTTTTGACTTTTTCGACATAAGTACGAGAAGAATGTTTTTTTTAAATTATACGGCATGAATGGATTTTTAAAACATTATTTCCAGGAAGCATCTTTTACATGTATTCAAGCTTATTTTTAATCAACTTCGTTTAGTTTAAAATTGTATGACATGTTAAGAAAGGAAAAATGTATTGAAGTAGAAAGGATATTTTCCTTCAGAATGGAATTCAAGTGTTTTATCAAAATTATTTTCCATCTAAGATAATATAGGGTTATGTTTCTATCCCTATTATTACATTGGTTTGATTATTTTGTGATGGAATTATTTTTATGAATTCATTTATCTTATATTAATTGTTTTATGATGTCCCGATGTTTAAGAATCCCATTTTTATTACATGGGTTATCCAATGATGTATGATTTTTGATTTTGTGGAACACATAAGAATTGTTTCATTATGAGATGGGTGGGAACTATATCTCCCTCCAACGAATTGGTTAAAGATTTATATCTCATGATATAGACATGGCTGGAATGGCAGGTTAAACTGGTTCAGTGAAACAGGATGGAAACGAGGACTGAACTCGGTTCAGAAATGGGCTTTGTCCGCTAAGATATTCTTGGAAATGAGTCTTGACTAATAAGAAATGATTATCTATGATTATGTGTGTATGAAAAAAAGTTTCATGTTTTAAGTTATGAATATTGGGATTACATTTCACTACTATGATTTATCCCATGTTATGAAATTATGATCTCTTTTGCAGGTTATGATATCCAAAATGTTATGTTCTTATGAATATGATGTGATTGATATTTCTTTTGTTTACGCTTAATGAGAATTTGAGCTCACCCTTTTGTATGTTTTCTTTCCCCAAGTCAGGAAGAAGGTTATTAAGTAGGATATTCCAAAAGGGACTATAGATATGATGAAATAAATGGGAGACAATGTAGATTCTTTATGAACCAGCTGTTTATGATTCCCAGTTTCTAAAGAAACTATACCTATACGGTCCTTTCATGGTTTTGTTATATGTTGTAAGAAGTGTACTTCAATTTTGAAGTATTAACAATGTATGTAAAGTATGGGTCGTTATAGTTGGTATCAGAGGAATGGTATAGTCAACTTTTGGAAACTTGGATGTGAAATCCTTAGTAAGAACACTAAGGATAAGTCTAAGCATAGAACATGATCTTAGTGTTTTAAAAATGGCCATGAACAACCTATGATAAGACCTTAACTGTGAAATTTTATTCTTGATTATGTGGTTTTTGAAATTATAATTAGTGTTGGTCACACTACTCTTCTTGGTTTTAGTCAATGGCTGGAACCCGAAGGAACCGTGTTAATGCCGAATGCGACGAGCAATGCAATGATTGTCCCCCCTAGCAACCAAACGTTATGGGAGCTGGAATGCAAAATCTTGTAGCCTTGATCAAAAAAATTGCTCAAGCTATTAATCATGCATGACTTCCAAACGAGCAATAGAAGGAGCAACATTCTGTTGAATCCTTAATGAGGCAGCGTCCACCTTCATTCAGCGGGTCTATTGATCCATTAGTTACTAAACAATGGATTAGTACTACTGAAAAGATATTTTCAGTTCTTCAATGTTCTGAACATGATAAAGTCATCTTCGTAGTGTATCTTTTGGAAGGATATTCTTATCAATGGTGGAATATTATCAAGAATACGAGGCAAAGAGATGAAATTGAATCCATGGAATGGGACGAGTTCATGAACTTATTTTTCAATAAGTAATTCCCTCGTATTATTCGAATAAAGATGGAGAAGGAGTTTCTTGAACTAAAGAAAAAGGGTGATGAATCTGTTGGTACCTATGCAGAAAATTTTACAATATATTCATGGTATGCTTGTGGTATTATTATCCAACTTGAGAGTAAGATCGATCGATTCTTTAGTGACTTAAAACCAAGTCTTCGAAGGGTGTTAGCCATAAGGGAATTCAATAGTTACTAGGAAATCGTTCGATGTGCTCTCAAGGTTTAGATGGAGATTGGAGTAACCCATCAGTCATATGGGTTTGATAAGAAGAGGAAAATGGAATTCAAAGGAAAATCGAAAGAGAACACTGAAAAGAATATGAGCTTTCCCTTATGCTCAAAGTGTGGAAAGAAACATGGAGGGAGTTGTCTTAAAGGGTCATGTAAATGTTTCAAATGTGGAAAGTATGGTCATCGGGCATTTGAATGCCGCAATGATGATAATAAGATATCTAGTGATGAGAACAAAGAAAAGTCTACACATAGTGCACCTCATACACTTCAATGTTACAAGTGAAAGGAAATTGGGAATTATGCCAATCAATTCCATAATCCAAGGGATGTTGATGATGATTTATGTCAACAAACTCTTAAGGATAAAGGCAAAGGAAAGTCACATGCAATTTCTATTAGCGATGTGGAGTATGATAACGAAGTGGTGAAAGGTACACTTACCATCCACACTAAAGTAGGAAATGTTTTATTTGATTTTGGATCCACCCAATCTTTTATTTTTGATGAATTTTCTAAGGGTATCGCCGTATTACCTCAACTATTAGATGTTGAGTTAGCAGTGACAACTCCTAATGGCACAACAGTCGCATAAAAATTTATAATTCTTCTTCGATTGAAGTTTGTGGGAAAGTGCTTCCTGAAAATCTTGTGATCCTTCCTATAGTGGAATTTGATGTGATTCTTTTCATGAATTGGCTTTCTCTATATGGAGATCATATCAATTGAAAAAGAAGGGAAGTCACATTTTATATTCCAGATCAATCTATGACCGTCTATCGATGAAAGGATGAACGTAACCTTCCAGTGGAAATTTCTTCCATATTATGGGACATGATTCCACTAAATGAGGGTTATTTATCTCAAATGGTAGGAGAGAAACTAATGATTAATAATATTCCCATTGTACGGGTGTTTGATGATGTCTTTCCGGAGGAATTGCCGGGTCTTCCACCAAATCGTGAAGTTGAGTTTTCAATAGAACTAGTACCGGGTGCTTTACCTATTTCGAAGACACCATATAGAATGGCCCCAATTCAGTTGCAGGAATTGAAGAAGCAACTCCAAGGGAATCTTGATAAGGGATTTGTATGCCCAAGTGTGTCACCTTGGGGTGCACCTATTCTGTTTGTTAAGAAGAACGATGGATCAATGAGACTCTGCATTGATTATCGAGATCTTAACAAGATCACTATCAAGAAAAAATATCCTCTCCCATGCATTGATGACTTATTTGACCAACTACGTGGAGCTCAATACTTTTCCAATATTGATCTTCATTCAGGGTATCATCAATTTAGGGCCAAAAGGGAGGATATACCAAAGATGGCATTCTGTACAAGGTATGGACACTATGAATTTATAGTGATGCCATTTGATCTTACTAATTCCCCTACTATCTTCATGGATCTGATGAATAGAGTATTTAGAGACTACCTTGATCAGTTTGTGGTAGTCTTTATAGACGATATTCTTCCCTATTCAAAGAGAAAGTAAGAACATGAAGATCACTTGAGAATTGTATTGAAGACCCTGAGAAAGGAGAATGTTTATGCAAAATTTACCAAGTGTGAATTTTGGCTTCAAAAAGTTGTATTTTTAGGTCACATAATCTCAAAATAGGGGATATCTGTGGATCCAAAAAAAACAGAGGATATCGAAAGATGGTCGAGACCAACAAAAGTAACCGAGATCCAAAGTTTTCTTCTTTTGGATGGATATTATCAACGTTTTTTGAAATATTTTTCACGATTGTCTAATCCACTCACCAAGTTGAATCGGAAAGGAGTAAAGTTTGTTTGGATGAAGGAATGTGAAGAGAATTTCAAGGAGTTGAAAATAAGGTTATCCAGTGCACATGTACTCACACTTCCTTGTAGTGGATAAAGATTTGTGATCTACAATGATGAATCCAAGAAGGGGCTGGGGTGTGTTCTTATGCAAAATGATATGGTGATAGCTTATGCCACACAACAGTTGAAAATGCATGAGAAAAATTACCCAACTCATGATTTGAAGTTAGCTATGGTAATCTTTGCATTTATGATTTGGAGGCATTATATATATGGAGAAAGGGGTGATATTTATACTGATCATAAAATTTCAAAGTATATTTTCACACTAAAGGAGATGAATATGCGCCAAAGAAGATGGTTGGAGCGGATTAAGGATTACGACTGCTCAATTCATTACCACCCTGGGAAAGCAAACAAGGTGGAAGATGCATTAATTCGACAAGACCATGCTATCTTATCCATGATGAGGATCACAAAAGATCCAATATTTATGGATTTACAAAGGATGGGTATTAGAATTATAATGAAAGGGGAAAATCGTAACATTCTCAAATGAATGTTCAACCATCTATACATGTGAAGATTAAAGAGGCACAGAAAGAAGATGCAGAGTTACAAAAGAAGGTGAGAAATGTTCCTGAATTCAACCTTGATTGTGATGGGTTAATAAAGTTCAGGAATCAGGTTTGTGTTCCTCCCACACCCGAATTAAAGAAGGAGCTGCTGGATGAGGCTCATAGTTCTTCATTCTCTATTCATCCTGGAAGCATGAAGATGTATAGGGACCTGAAAGAGTACTTCTGGTGGGATGGAATGAAAATAGATGTTGCTGAATATGTCTCTCGATGCTTGGTTTGTCAGCAAGTTAAAGCTGAGAGACAAAAGTATAAGGGGATGTTAAACAATTACCCATACCTAAATGGAAATGGGAAAACATCACTATGGACTTTGTCACTGGACTTCCTAAAACATCCAAAGGCAAAATTCTACCTGGTTCATAGTTGATTGTCTTAAAAAGATTGCACACTTTATTGCTATTAGAGAAGATTTCTCTTTGGATCAGCTTGCCAGGATATATGTAAAGGAAGTGGTAAGATTGTATGGAGTATCACTTTCCATTATATCTGATCGGGATCCGAGGTTTACCTCAAAGTTCTGGCGAAGTCTTCAGCAAACTATGGATACATAGTTGAGTTTTAGCACTGCTTATCATCCTCAGATAGACGGTCAGCCTGGAAGAACAATTCAAACTCTAGAAGATATGTTGAGAGCTTTCTCTATGGATTTCAAAGGCGGTTGGGATCAACATCTAACTTTGGTGGAATTTTCTTATAATAATAGCTTTCACTCCAGTATTCAGATGGATCCTTATGAAGCTCTCTATGGAAAGAAATTCAGGACTCTAACTTGCTGGGATGAAGTTGGGGAAAGAAAGCTATTAGGACCTGATCTTGTTGATGATATGGAAGAAAAGGTCAGATCTATTCAACAACACATAAGAGCAGCTCAGAGTCGACAAAAACGTTATGCCGACAACTGAAGAAAAGACCTAGAGTTTGATGTTGGTGATAAAGTGTTCTTACGAATATCTCCTTGGAAGAGAGTAATGAGATTTGGAAAGAAGGGAAAGATGAACCCTAGATATATCAGTCCTTTCGAAATACTAGATCGTGCTTGGAAGTTAGATTACCGATTGGCGCTTCCACCGAATCTATCACAAGTTCACGATGTGTTCTATGTATCTCTCCTGAGAAAGTACATACCTAATCCTTCACATGTACTCAGCTCAGAAGTTGTACCGCTGGAGCAAGATCTTTCTTATGAAGAATAGAAAATAGAGATTTTGGATCGTAGTGAAAAATTCCTACAGAACAAGACCACTCACTTGGTGAAAGTTTTATAGAGGAACCACCAATTAGAATAAGCTACATGGGAGCTTGAGGATATGATGAGGGAGAGGTATCCTCATCTGTTTGTTATAAAGTGACGAATTTCGAGGGTGAAATTCATTTTATGGGGGGTAGAATGTAACACCCGAGACTTTTATGAGAAATATTTTGTTTTTATGTTATATAAATCATCAAAGGAATATTTCATTACACACAACACCAGATTGGATTACTTTACACACAATTATGACCTTCCTCGATAGCTTACATCGTGTGCAATACCGAGTTTCACAAAAAAACGATATGCTATTAAAATATTATTAAAACTAGCAGTTATGAATAGTAATACCCACTTTTTGAAATTTTTTAAATTTTATTTTTCAAAATGGACTTCATTTTTGGATTCATAATATCGAAATTAGCCTAGGGTGAAATTATGGTATTTTTCTGAAAACTTTCAATTTTTTGATGAATAGTTAAAACACTGGTTAATATTTAAAACCGACTTTTTATTTAAATAATTATTTATTTTATTTAAATTTTTTTAGGTAAAAATTGATACATAATACCTATATAAGTTCAATGAAATTCAATTGAGTCATTTTATAATAATTTTAGATATATAAAAATTTTATTAAACTTTTCACCGTCTTTTACCCACCTCCTATGAGAATTTCCAAATTCACATAAAACAAAATTTTACCGCTTCTGTGAGTAGAATTTAGAAAATCCGAGAGACATGGTTAATATCAAGTACTAAAATGTGGTTCAATTACATGGAAAAATTTTTGGCGAATAGTAACTTTTAACTTTTTTTTACCACGGTTAAAAGTAAATAGGGTAATTAAGTGTAAAAATGATATTATTATTACCCTAACATGTGTCCTAATTCTATTGGATATATGTAATTCGACCAAAAACAACCTTAGTAATAAAATATGACCATTTATTCCCAATTGGATTAGATTAGGACATTTATTATTAATTTATTTAAAGAAGGGTTTAAATAGTTAAAATCAAGGTTTACTAACTAATTAATTTTTAATATAGGGTTATACATAATCTAAATTAGACTATAAATATTCATTAGAAATATAAAAAGATTTACTACATAATTATATTTTATTTGTAATTTCTATACAATCAATAATTTAATTTATTTAAGACACAATGATGATGCAGTAATTATGTTATTAATGAAATATTGACATAATTGATGTTATAAATACCCAAATAAATGTAATTTGAGACTTTTTATGAATTCAAATAATTTTTTAGGTTAATATGACATGTTAGTATTAATTTAATTTACTTTTTTCGAACTAATCATTCTGTTATGAGTTTCACAAAAACCAATTACCAAATAGTGTCAATATTGACATAAAATAGTTTTTAAAACAAATATTATATTATTAATGGTTATTTTATTCCTATTGTTAGGCCAAATGACTTAGATAAGGTCATATATAATAATAATAAACAACTCGGGGTTCGTTTGGCTTGTTATAGTAAGTTTATTAACCTTATTGTGTAAGAAAACAAGAATACACGGTAAAAGTTAAATTATCTAACTTAAAGTTAAATCTTAATGATAAAGTTAAAATAGACACCTAAACATGTCTAAATTATATTGTATGAGAGGCTTTAGACCCATCCCCACATTATCTTAGAAATAAATCAATTTGGAGATATTTAAAACCGAATATGACTTTATAATAAAATAATATTTTTAGTTTTTCAAAAGGTGCCCCTCTCCTCCCTTATAAAAGGGAACCACCTCCCTATCTTCCTCACACCACTTTGAGCCTTCAATCTCGGCCAAACCCTACCAAATTCTCTTCTCCAGTTTCCCAGAAACATCCTAGAGGTCATGGTCTTCTTCAAAGACCAATTTTAGTGCCCTAAAAGGAGGTCTCAAAGAGGTGCTTCAAAGAAGAGGTAATGTCTGTTACCGATTCTTTCAACATTATTTCTTCTTCCACTTCTTCTTATTTAGTTCTTTAATTGTGAAGTAATAACATCATTATCCCTCATATAATTATATTTTATTATAAGTATGAAATAACCCTATTTCACCATCTATCCATCCTACAGGAAATGAAATCACCGCGCGTGCATACGTACGGAATACCGTCTCCACGTCGTGGTGTAATCTATTTTCACCACCACCTTACTTGGATGGGTATAATGGTGTAAATAATAACTATATATGATTATTTTAAAGTGACATTGATTCTGAAATAGTATACATACACTCCAATACAATTCCATGATCATGGGAACGATATCGTCGCTCGTGCGTACGTACGGAATACCGTCTCCACGATGTGATGCGACTCGTTCTACATGATTTTCATTGCATAATGATTACATAAATGAATTAAGTGAATAAATAAAATATATATTACACTAATACCATTCTGTAAATGAGGTATCTATAACCTAAAAAGAAGAATAAGAATTTATTCGACAAAACGCGCATAAGAACCAAAAGCTATAAACACCCGAATAACAAGTAATAATGAAATATTACTAATAAGAAACTAAGAATATGACCATATATGATATCATAAAAATAATTATGATTCTGGAATAAGTCAATGACATTATTTAAATCATTATACAGGAGGTTCGGACACTTACGAAGCAAATCAGACCTAAGGTAAGGAACAATCTCACAATTTAAATTTTTATCCGACATTGTTTATACTTCAGAATTTATTGGGGAATATTTATCATCCACATCCATGTTTCATCAATATGTAATATTATTTATATCCTCCTACAATTTTTTAAATCCAATTTTACCATTTGGTGAGTTTTTAGTAAAAGATATTAAAGGAATCTTTTGTCGTTTGTCGTACGAGGTACGTTTTGACTTTTCCGATATAAGTACGAGAAGAATGTTTTTTTTAACTTATACGACATGAATGGATTTTTAAAACATTATTTACAAGAAGCTTCCTTTACAAGTTTTCAAGATTATTTTTAATCAACTTCTTTTAGTTCAAAATTGTATGACATGTTAAGAAAGGAAAAATGTTTTTGAAGAAGAAATGATATTTTCCTTAAGAATGGAGTTCAAGTGTGTTATCAAAATTATTTTCATTTAAGATAATATAGGGTTCCGTTTCTATCCCTATTATTACATTGATTTGATTATGTTGTGATGGAATTATTTTTATGAATTCCTTTATCTTATATGAATTGTTTTATGATGTCACGATGTTTAAGAATCCCATTTTTATTACATGGGTTATGAAATGATGTATGATTTTTGATTTTGTGGCAAACATAAGAATGGTTTCATTATGAGATGGGTGGGAACTATATCTCCCTCCAATGCATTGGGTAAATATTTATATCTCATGATATAGACATGGATGGAACGACAGGTTAAACTGGTTCAGTGAAACAGGACTGAAACAAGGAGTGAACTCGGTTCATAAATGGACTTTGTCTGTTAAGATAGTCATGTCAATGAGTCTTGAAGAATAAGAAATGATTCTCTATGATTATGTGTGTATGCCAAAAAGTTTCATTTTTTATGTTATGATTATTGGGATTACATTTCACTATTATGATTTATCCCATGTTATGAAATTATGATCTCTTTTACAGGTTATGATTTCTAAAATGTTATGTTCTTATGAATATGATGTGATTGATATTTCTTTTGTTTACCCTTACTGAGCATTTGATCTCACCCTTTTGTATGTTTTATTTCCCCAGGTCAAGAATAAGCTTATTAAGTAGGATATGCCAAAAGGGACTCTAGATATGATGAAATAAATGGGAGACAATGTAGATTCTTTATGAACTAGTTGTTTATGTTTCCCAGTTTCTAAAGACACTATACCTATATGGTCCTTTCATGGTTTTGTTATATGTTGTAATAAGTGTACTTAAATTTTGAAGTATTAACAATGTATGTAAAGTATGGGTCGTTATACCCTAGCTTTGCTTACCTCTCCGTCTAGTAGCCTCATGCTTGTCATCCGTCCTCTAGGACCTCCAGTGGAAGCTGGCTCTTTCCCCTACAAAACCCCTCCTCCTTTACCCTCACCTAGCCACTCCAGGACTTCGGCCTCAACCTCCCGTTGAACAACCTTTCTAGCACCTCCCCCCTACAACTGCCTCATCCTGGCCACCACCCTCTCCCAATGTAGTCCTCCGCTCATGGCCACCCTGACCTCCTGCTCCCAAATACTCCCATTTCCTCCCCTGGTTCATCTCATCCTCACATCTAGACCATGTCCTGCACCTGGCCTCCCTCGTTCTAGAATCCGCACCACTATCCATGTTGTATTCTTGACCCCCAGCACCAGCCCCCCCTCCTCTCTTCCTAGCAGTACCTTCAGGTGTCCTGAATCCCCCCTGCGTGCATGGTTTATGGAAACCCGACACCCTTCTCTCCTTATTCCAGCTAGCAGTGCAATTGTAACCATTGCGTGGAGCCTGTAGCATGGTCCCGCGTGGCCACATCCCCCCTTCCGGTAAAATTTCTCCTCCACCAGTATATTTATTAATTTATTTTTCCCTTCATTTCATATGAGGTGTTTTTAATTTTTTTGGTCAGAACCCTGACACCATAGTTGTGTTTCATGAGTTTTTCATGCTCTTTACCATCCATAGTTTTTCCACGGGGGATTTTTATACCTACCGTCAAGGTTTCTTCGCATCCACTCTTAGTTTAAGGTAGGAATTTAAGACTATTTTCCTTTCCTGTATTGCTCATTACACTTGTGTGCCTTAAGTAATTTTTGAAATATCTTTTGCATATCTATAGGTATAGTACCTAATTGGTAGCAATGTTTTTGTGTTAGTTAAAATTTTGTTAAAATAGTTTTAGAATAAGGCTTTGATTTTGTATAGGGGATTACATATATATATATATATTAGTTGATGAACCTTTTTACTAGTTTAACTATTTTAGCATGTTCTATAATTAATTTTTCGGGTGGGAACTCACCTTTCAAGTAGTATTAATATGTATTGACTTATTTTGGTTTCACGTTATGTGATGTGAGGTGGGTTATTTGATAAAAACCTATAGTTTGTCATGTGGTAGTGTTTTGTGAACAATGTAATTAATGTATTTAATTGGAAAAGGACTGAAAACTATGTTTTAGTATGGTGTCTATTTGTAATTAGTCACAAAATAAGATTTGAGGAAATTTTGTGTTTAGGCCATGTGTTGCTTCATAAAACATCATAATAAATTTTCATAGAGGTTTAGTTAATCGTGGAAAATAATATATTTAATTGATAAATAGTTCTTTTGGTTTTTCATGCGATGCGAGTTAGTTTTTGGAAAGGTGAGGAGTATTTTGTTTTCAAGGGTTTGGGTATGCATTTGATTTTAAAATGGGATTCACATGTGAAATTGGTGAGACCATGATGTAAGAATTTGTTAGGAAATTTTGAAATGTTTTACTAAACTATTTAATTATTTTTTAAAGGATATTTAAAATGCAATTCATGGGTGAAAAGTGTTATGGTATGCATTTGGTTTTGGTTTAAAAGTGAATGGTAATTTTGAGAAAATGATTCTTGATTTCTGAATGACATTGGTTTTGTTCTGTGATATCTGATATGGTTTGAAATGAAATATTTTAGCATGTGACCATTTTCCTTTCTAAATAAAAAAGTGGTTTTTTTGTGATGTTTTGGGCCATACTTTTAGACATGTTGAGTTAATGGTCTCCAGGGAAATTTTAACAGAAGGTTATTTTTTGAACTAACTTTTAAATGAGATTTTTTCTTTGACAAATGTGTATGCCCAATTGGAAAATGTGAACATTTTATGAAATGGTTTAAATGATAAATGGTGTGATGGACCAGTTGACAATTTTTTAATTAGAAATTATTGAATATTTATTTGGGGGTGCTCCTGTCTAGGGTAACCCTTAATGGGTGAATGCATATGAAGCATCTGTGTTTGGGGAAGGAAAGTGTAGTGAGATGAGTCCCGTGTGTGAGGGCCTTCCTACTTATATAGTATTATTATAACCACCATTGGTTTGTGGGCGTCTTTTATATGATTTAGTGATGGTTTCTGATCAACCCCTATCAGAGGGTTTGGTACCCCTTGGATTGGTTGTTAGGCCAGGTAGGCTTTTCCACTGGATTGGTCAGTTTTAGGGTGGCCAGTTGGTTATAGAATTAAGAGTTTCACCATATTCCGGAAGGTGGTTCCAAAACAAAGTATATTCATGGGTGTTATTGGTATGTTTAAGATCACCCATGGTTACAGGATGATTTTTATTTATTTTTTACTTTTCATTATACCATTTTATTCTTAACTTGTATTGTTTATCTATTCTACTTTAGCCTAGATTTGGTATACTCCGTTTTTTGTTTAGTTTATAAAATAACAAATGATTTTGGAAAATGGAATTTCATGTGTGTTGGATTTTTAAATGAGAATTTTTTTTATTTTTAAATGTGAAAAAATTACTTTTAAAATTGTATTTCAAACATGTGTTAGTGGATTGTATCGGAAAGAAGACATTGGATTATGTGGTCTATCTTGGAAACCAAAATGAGAATTTTTATGCTCACACCTATTTTATCAATTCAGTTGTAGGATTCCATTCATCAGGTTTTCTTGGTTGAGTAGTTTATTATTAGGTAAATGTCAGCCTTTCGTTAGGAGGTGACCTGGGAGGTCACATAGAAGTAAGTTGATATTTTCTATCTATTCGTTTTACGATGCTCGAGATCAGTTTTATTATTCGGTTTATTCATGGTGATTTAATTATATTTTTGGTCTAAATCGTTCTCAATGATTAGGTTTTGATACCCGACACTAGTTACCAGCTTGTGGGGAATGGGACCACCCCTTGGGACATGTCGTGGACCAGATCGGGTGATCGGTTTAGGGTTGACCCAGGTTAGTTCCTGACAGAACACCACTTCATGAGGGTAAAGATCATGGATAACTCTACCATTATTCCTTATTCTTCTTGTTTAAATAGATATGGAAAAAGATTTTTCTTTCCATATTTTAGTTAGTTCACCAAAATAGTTTCACTGAATCCCCCTACTTTATTCTACCTCCAATATTTATCAAGAAGAATCATTTTTAAGAGTCATGAAAATAATTTTCTAAATATTAAAACTTTATGGAGCACCTTACTAAGAATCTTGAGAATTTTATAATGTTATATTGACACAAAGTGTAACTAATGATCATTATTTCATCGTCATGAAGAAATTTAGAACAATTTTCATCTAAACTATTCATCATTCCCTCGCTCAACCCCTTGATGTGGTCACACAATTCCAATGTGTGGTGACTTGAATACTTCACAAGGTTGAACAATTCTAATGTGTGGTCCCATGGTCCTATAAGGACCCATCCATGTCAAATTACATAACAGAGGACCTTTCACTAGTTTAGGTTCTCGAGACATAGATACAAACTTAAAATTTATCATAGTTACAATAAAAAATAATATAAAACAAGAAGAAACTATGCTTCAGTGGTGTGAAAATTATGATTCCCTACTCTAGACACCAAAGAGATCTGTGAAAAACATTTTAGAAAAATATGATGAGAATAAAATTTCCCTGTAATGGTTTTTAAAAACCATTGATAATTTTTTTCAAAATATTTCATTAAAATAATGATATACATGTAAGGATAGTTTTCCACGATACCTGGATATATTTTGAAAGATAATATTTGAAAAATAATTATAAATGGAAACAGTTAGAATTTATTCCTTCAAAATAATAATTTTTTCGTGGGTCATTCATTATACATGATTGTCCATATTAAAATCCATAATAGAGGGCATTGGTCATCACTAAGGCTTATGGGTTTACTCCCCATAATTCTACACATTTCACCACTACAACTTTAAAAAAAACATTTTCCATAGATCTTCCTTTCTCAATCCAAACCAAAATCATTTAAAAATGCATATTATTTTCTTTAAATGAAAATAATCCTTCTTCTCACATGTCATCAAAATTCTTTAAGAGTTTCTGGAACCAATTTTCAGAGAATCCCATGCTTAAAATTAATTTCTATATTTTTAGATAATAAATAAAATGAAATATGAAATAATGCACATTTTACTTTGTATACACATATATGATTTTTTCCCTTCATAAAATAAATGAAATAAATAAATAAATACATAACTCATAATATATTATTAAATAATCATTCCAAGTAAAACTTGTAAGAATTGTTTTTTATATTGATATATAAATATATATATTTTTAAACCATAACTCATTATTTTATCCCATATTCAGACATGTCTTGCACAAATAAAACATGAATTATATATATAAATATACATGAATAACATAATGTCAGAAAAATTAGTATATACAAATGGATCTTACAATACTCATTTTAGCATAAAATACTTCTTGCAATAAACATTGATAAATGAGAAATCCACTCCTCAAAAACATAGACATATAATAAAAAAATAAAAAAAGAATGAAATGACTAGGAAAATTAAATATTTATGGCCATAAAACATAGTCATCAAACACAAACTCAAACATCACTCAATTATTTATAAATCATAATTTAAACAACATAAATATTTACAGAATAATGTATATATATATATTAATATGATTATATATATAAATGATAAAGAATTCTCAATACCCAAAATTGAAGATCAAATTCAGGTGTTTGAGAAATAAAATTATAAGTTTCCAATAAAAATTAAAACATAGTTTTTATTAACATAAAAATAATTTTTTAAACATAATTAATCTTATCACAACGTTATTTATTAAATTATTTTGATAAAAACAATTCATTTCATATACAATTTTAACAAATAATTAAAACATAAATTATGTAAATAAATAAATTAACTGATGGGAAATTTATGAATTTGAACATAGCTATACATATAAATCCCTTGTAAACAGTTATAAAATTAGTTGATAGGAAATGAAAATACTATCTCTGAAAATAATTTTTAGTGGTAATAAAAACACTCAATCAAATAAAAAATGAAATTTAATTCCCCTTACATATTTCTGTTCTAAAAAATACATATAATAAATATAAAAATAATTATTTAATACTTATGTATACATTATGATATACATATATATATACTAATAATGATAATTTCATCACTTAAATAATTTAGATCAAGGACTGAAATTAATGTTGAAATCATAAATAATCCCTTACTTATAGAGAAGGACACATGAATGCCATCTACAGCTTGGGATGTGGACTGAAATTGGGGTTTTTTAATCTCATTTGCACACCAAAATGAGACTTTTATTGCCACAAAACTATTGTGTAAACACAGCTTGTAGATCATGATGGTTTCATTGATGTAGACATTATGGACCAAAAGATATTATAACAGGCTCTCTATTTGAGATATAAAACCATAGAAAAAAATCAATTTAATATGAGAAAAATAAGATATTTAGACTATATATATTTTCAAGCCTACGGTGTTAGATTTAAGTACTGGTACAAACAAAGTTCTGGTAATTTTGTTATACACAAACCATCGAAAAAAATAATACCCTTAAAAATACAGAAAAAATAAACCAATAAAATAATGATTTAAACATTAAATATGACCATAGATTGATTAATCAAAACAATTTCACCGTGAAAAAGAAAAGTATATTATGATCAGGGTTGAAAAAGAAGAAACAAACAAATTAATTCCTCATCAAACCAATCTGCGAGACATCGTCTAAAAAAATCAATATCTAGGAGTAAAATAACACATACCTTACAATAGGTCTAGAGATTAGGAAATGAATACTAACATAACTAATAATAGAAACCCTAGAAGTCCTCAGATATACATCCACCATGGGACCCACACAAGCTCATTCGACTCGGAGAAAACATTTACCTGTGAACCTCAATGCTCTACCTTGCTCAGATTGATTTTTTGCATTGACACCCACTCGAACTGAACTGTCGGTGCTTCAAATTTCTCCTTTAGAGTGACTCGGCCTTACCCTAAACCAACGAGGAACCCTACTCCTAATAATAACCCATTTCTCGTGACTCACTGACTCCATAAAAACACAATTTTGTCCCCTCTTTTTTCATCGATTTTTATAACCTTATTTTCATTTTCACTATTTTTAAAAAAATATTATATATATATATATATATATATTTACATATGTATATATATATATATTGTATAGTTTTTCCAAAAACCCTAATTTTCAATTTAAAATAATAGTCAACTAATAATAATGATAATTTTTGGATTATAATAATTTTAAATTTTATATTACTTTATAAAACACATTATTTTCACAATTCATATCAAAATTAATAAAAATTTAATGTGTTTTAGGATAATATAATATTGTTTTATATAATCACAACTTATAATTTATTTAGAAATTATTTTAAATCAAATAAAAACTTCCATTTATTTTATATTATATAATTTTTATCATAGATAAAATAAATAGAATAGTCAATATAATTTTTTTGGAAATTTATTTATTTAAAATATTTTATCAAACATCCATTCAGATAAGTTGTATTATTTCAAATTCCTTAATAAATACATTCGTGTTAAAATATAATAGTATAAATCTAATTTTAACACACTTTAATTATCTATAAAAACATTATATAATTATATTATGATCAATTTAGTTAAAATAACTAATTTAAATTATTATTCTTAAAGGTAATCAACTAAAGAAATAAAATTTTAATAAAATTTAGTTTAGAATATTATGGAATGTTACATTATTCCACCCTCAAAATAATTTCTTCCCCATAATTCATTTTATCTGACTAAACACGATTCTGAATTTCCGTCTTCAGAATTACGAAAACTATGATTAATACACTCTTAAACTCAACTGCGTAGACAACTACATATAATCTCAATAATTACCTTGATTGTTACTCTGATATTGTCTATTAGGACCAAACCTTATTAAATTACATAACAAATGACCTTTCACCAGTCTCTGTTCTGTGGAGTAAGATACAAACTTAAAATTTATCAGAGTTGCAGAAAAAAGTAAAATAAAACAAGAAGACAACTACGCTTCAGTGGCATGAGAATGATGATGTCCTACTCTGGACTCCAAAGAGACATGTGACAAAAACTTTAAAAACACGGGATGAGCATTAAATTACTAAGTAAGGGTTGTTTAAAACCATGGATTAATTTTTTCGAACTATTTCATTAAATTAAATTTACATAGGTAAGGATAGATTTACACAATACTTGGATATATTTGTAAAGCTAGTATTTGAAAAATATTTAGAATTTAAAATTGATGGGAATTCTTTGTCAAAAATAATAATTTTATTATGGGTCATTAATGATACATGATAGTCCATATTAAAATCCATAACATAGGCCACTGGTCATCACTAAGGCTTATGGGTTCACTCCCTATGACACCACATATATCACGAGTGAAAATTTAAAAACAAAAATAATCCAAATATTTAAATTTCTCAATACAAACCAAAAACACTTAAAACATACATATTATTATTATCTTAAAAGGAAAATAATCATTCATATCACATGTCGTCAAAATTCTTTAGGTTTTTCTCGAACCAATTTTTGGAGACTCCCATGCTTAAAATTAACATCATTATTTTTGGATCTTAAATAAAATGACAAATTGAATAATTCAGTTTTGATTTTTTAAACACACATATGATTTTTCCCTTCTCTAAATAAACACAAAGATAAAATAATTACATGAATCAAAATAAATTATTATCTAAATATTCCAAATAAAACATGTAACAATTGTTTTTTATGTTGATATATATATATATATATATTTATATATTTATACTGTAACTCATAATTTTATCCCATATTCACATATGTCTTTCCCAACTAAAATATGAAATATATATCTACATAAATAAAATAATGTCTGAAAATTTATTGTATACACATGGATCTGGAAATAATCATTTTAGAGTAAAATTATTCTTGTACTAAATTTTGATAAATGAGAAATCCACTCCATGACTTCATGTTTATGTATATATAAAAATAAATAAAATATGAAATGAAATGGACATTTAACGATTTATGGCCATAAAACATAATCCTCAAACAAAAACTCAAACATCACTCAAATATTTATAAACCATAAGTTAAACAACCTAATTTTTCCATAATAATTTATACATATATATATATATATATATATATATATATATTTATGATAACGAATTCTCATCAGCCAAAATTTTGGAACAAATTAACATCGATGAAAAATAAAAATATATGTTTCTAATAAAAAATAAAATATTTTTTTGATTATCACAAATATACAATTTTTTGACATAATTAATATTATCACATCGTTTAGTATTAAAACATGATTTGATAAAAATAATTCATTTCATATCAAATTTGTACATATAATGAAAACAAAAATTATGTTCATAAATAAATTAACTGATGGGAAATTTATGAATTTGAACATAGTTATACATATAAATCCCTTTCAAAAAAAAATATGAAAATATTTTATAGAAAATGAACAATATATCTTTGGAAAACATTTTTTGTGTTAATAAAAACAACCAATAAAATAACCAAAGAAATTTAATTCCCCATACATATTTTTGTTTGAAAATATACGGATAATAATTAGAAAAAATATTTATTAATACATATGTATACATCATTACATACATATATATAGCAATGATGATAATTACATCACATAAAGAATTTAGATCAAGGACTATAATTAATTTTTAAAAAACCATTAAAGAAATTATGTAGATCATAGAGAACTTAAAATTCCAAAATCTGAAATAATACCTTTCTTAGATAAAAAAACACCTAAAGACCATCCGTGGATTTGGATATAGAAAACATCAATTAAAATGAAAAAATATTATATCCGAACTAGGGATGTTTTCAAGAATGTGGTGCAAGCTCCATGTACTGCGACAGACATAGTTCAGGTTCTTTATTAGTAAGAAAACCATCCAAAACAAAAAAAATACAATTAAAAAGAATGAACCAATAAAACAATCAAATAATGATTGCAGCTCAATAGATTATAATAGACTAATAAATCAAAACCACTACATCGCAAAAAATAAAATTAGATTGCGATTGGGGTAGAAAAAATGAAGCAAACAAACAAATTCCATGAAGAACCAATCCGCGAGATATCGCTTAAAAAAATAAACATCTTTGAATAAAATAAAACCTACTTTGAAACATGTATAGTGATTAGAAATAGAATACTTACCGACCTAAAAATCAAAACCCGAGTGGTTCCTAGATCTCCATCTTTGATGAGACCCACACATGCTCAATTGACCCAGGAATAATAGTCAAGACTAAACCTCAATGGTCTACCTGGCTCGGATCGATTCCTCACAGCTGTACCAAAATGAAATCCATCGTTGGTGCTTCGATTTCCTCTTTCTGCATGACTCGGCCTCAGCATCAACTAGGAAGGAACCGTACTACCAATCACATCCCTCCGCTCGTGACTCATAGACTCCCTATTAAGATAATTTCCACATTTTTTTTATTTATTTTCAATGTTTTTATAACCATATTTTCATTCACACATTTTTCTTATAAAATCATTATATATAAATATATAAATATATATATATATGTTGTATTATGTTTCTAAAAAACTATATTTATCCGTTTAAAGAAATAGAATACTAATAATGATGATAATTTTATGATTATAATAATTTTGAATTTTATATTACTTTATAAAACATCTAATTTTCACAAATTAGATTAAAATTAATAATAAATTAATATGTTTTATAATAATATAGTATTTTTTTATATAACCTCCACCCAGTATTTATTTAAAAACTTTTTTAAAACAATTAAAACATTCCTTTTATTTCATATAATATAATTTTTATTATAGTTAATATAATTTCAAAAGTTAATATACTATTTTTTTGAAATATATTTATTTAAAATATTTTATCAAACACCTATTTAGATAAATTCTATTATTTAAAATTCATTCATAAATATATTCATGTTAAAATTTAATAGTATAAAATAAATTTTAACACTATATAATTATCCTTAAAAAATAATGACATAATTAACTTATAATGAATTTAATTTAAATACAAAATTTAAATTATTATTTTTAAAGGAAATCAACTAAGAAAATACATTTTTAATAAAATTATGTTTAAAATATTATAGTCTGTTATAGGACCTTTATACAGCCGTACTATTTGAATAATCAGTCACTCACCCCTTGAGGTAGTCGCACTATTCCAATGTGTGGTCACTTAGACTGTCATACAGTTACACTATTCCAATGTACAATCACATGGACCTTCATGTAGTGATACTATTCTAATATGTTGTCATTTGGTTCCTTTATGAAGTCATTCAACCCTTCATTTGGGTGAATCATATATAATGTATTGTTTCTTGAAATAAATTATGGTTTATTCACATCAATCAAATGGTATCTCTTAAATGTAACCAGTTAAAAACCTTGTCCACATGAAAGATCAGTGATCTCATACATTCATTACATAATGACTTATGAGTTGAAAAAAATACAAAACAATAATCAATTCCCCTTATTGTTCACCTATTAAAATGATAATTAAAAAATGAAACATCATGGTCTTAAAAATACCCTATTTGGATTTAATTTTCAAAAAATAACACAACTCATTGTGTAAATGGAAATTAGTAAATGTGTAATTCTTGAATAAATCTAAGCCCATTTGATAATGAATAATAAGTGAAACCAAAATATTTGTATAATTAAATTATATTGTCCATAAATTAGTGATATAAAATCATTTTTTATCATCATAACTTCAAATAAGAATATTAATTAAACCTATAAGAATAAATTCATGTATCCACATTAACAAACTATTTAAAAAGCTCAAACATTATTACATGAAAAAAACCCTTTTATAAACACCCATAAAAATATTATCTCTTTTAGTTTATAGAGAACATACCATTTGATAGATTTATGTTTTTATTTTTTATCACCGTTGGACAATAACAACTTAAGACTAGATGTTGGAGGGGACAATTCTGCCTTACCTTAACCTTGAATACCATGCAATTAAACACCCATAGTCAACCAAAATTTATCAAAGGTATCCTTTGAAAGTGGTTTGGTGATAATATCATCAATCAATTCTTATTTATGAACATATTCTAATTTTAGTTCATTTACTTCAATAATCCTTTAATATGGAAATGCTTAATATCAACATTATCTAACCTTCAATATTACATCAAATTATTTGTGGGATTTATTTCACTATGATTATCATAGAACATGATCATTTTCAGCTTCATATCTACCAAAAAGCCTTCCAACTATATCTTAATACAAATTATTTAGGTTAATACTTGAGTAATAGTGACATAATAAACCTCTAAATTAGTGAGTATTATTGAATTATTCTTCTTTTTATGAAATCTCAATAATATTTTCACCAAAATGCGGACTCCACCATAGTGGATATTCTATCATCAACACTATCTAAAAATTATACAATTTTATAACAATACATACTAAACATTCCCTTACATTCATACTTTATTGCATAATCAATAGTTACCTTTTAGATTATTATAATTATTCTTAATACAAAAAGTTGTGACATTTTTGTTGTAAGTTAAAATATATAGAAGAGGGTAACAACATAAACTATGTATAGTATAATTATTGTTAAATACATCTAGATTCTAATCAATTTACTAAATACCTTTTGATCTATATCCTTTCCAAATTTATTCTTAAAGAACATTGTTCCCACTGAGATAGGTGTGGAAGACTTATTTTAATCTTATAATAAAAATCCTTTAATTTACTATTTTATATATTTATCTTGTTGTTAGAAAATATAATCATTTTCATGAGATATTTGAAATAGAAGAAATTACCTCATTCTATATAGTGTTGATATTTTAGATAATATCTTCTTCACTTTAGAATCATTTCATAGTCATTTTCATTATTCCTAATGTACATGATATCATCAACATAAAAAATAATAATGACGAAAACCTCTCAATTTTTATTTATGTTGATGATTTTGTTTACTCTTCCCTTTTTCAAATTTAGATTCATAAAAAAGGTATCCATATTATAATATTATTATCTTTAGGCTTGTTTTAACCCTTATAGAGAATTATTTGACATACAAACACAATTATATTTTTTTCCAAAGAAAAAACCCATATTATTTCCCAATATATATATATATATATATATATCTAATTATAACTTATAATTAAGAAAATCACACTTGACGTCCATTTTTTATATCTTGTATTTTGACTATGATGCAATAGTAAGAAAGGTTCTAGTGATTTCAATCCTTGAAATTGGTGAAATGGTTTCATCAAAATAAAACCATTAAACATAATAATTTCATTTGGGAATAAGTCTATCGTTATTTATAACATCACCTTTTTATTCATTTTGTTTCAGAACACCTAATTTATCCCAATGAAATTATTTTCTTTAGTATCAGGTGTAAACTCTCAAGTTTAATTTTTCTCAATCTGATCCAATTCATCATTCATGGAATCAATCTGTTGTTTATACCCCATTTAGTCTTGAACGTATGTTGGATAGACCTCTCAAAACAATGTGGAATTTTTTATCCTCAATTCTCTCCAGGTTTGAACATGTAATCCTTAATATCTAATGATATTTTTCTTCTCTATGTTCTTACTTATTCTTGGATGATATGAATGTATTTTAGCCTCACTACATGAAATATGTAAATCAAATGATTCATCCTTTATAGAATATACATCATCAATTATATTATAATAATTACCATATTTAATAATAAAAACTTTTCTATATTAAAAAGGTGTTTCACCAAACTTATTATGACTTTCATGTTATATTTTGATAGTGCAAGGGCTACCAAACAACCTTAGGTACGTCAAATTTGAAATATTCTTATATTAAATCACAAATAGACACATGCTTGAATTTATTTTATAAAAACAAGAATTTATAATGTGGAATGATTCACCAATTTATTATATGCAATATAATCAAGAGGAATCATGTTAAAACAACATAGTTTTATCCATATCTATTGGACATCAATTTATTCAATCCGCCACATATTTTTTTTGTATATGGTCCACTAAGATCATGATGTATACCAATATTTACCAGAAAACCTTTAATATATTAATTTGTTTATTCGACACTATATTTATTTAATATCCTCTTTATAGAGAATTTTCATTCCATTTCAAATATTATCCTTAAAATTTTAAAGATTAGGATTTCTGATGATTTTAAAATCATAATATATGTAATATGAGTGAAATAATGAAAAAGTAAATAAAAAATTTGTCTCAATTTTATGATTTCCACCTCATGGGTCCATATATTTCTGAACTAATTAGCTCTATCTGATTATATGTTTGTATCTCAACATAATATTGTGAATAAGTTTAAAATTACACTTTCTTGTTTATGAAAAACAAAAATCAATACTAGTTATCATATTTGGGTCATCTAAAAACATCCTATATATGTTAACTTGTACATGATTATCTAGAAAAAATATCTAACCATTCTATTTCATAATTGGTTTTCTTTCTTCATACTCAGATAACCATAATTATGTGTATCTCTATGATTGAATTGGTTTCCATTAGTTTTCAATCCTCTAATAAAAACTTCTAAATATTAATTCCTTTTAATAATAAATCTATTTTTTTGGAAGAAAACTTCATTTCCTTTATAAAAAATTTATGAAATATTCAACAGATTATGTTTCAATCCATCAAAAAATATGGAACTTCTATAATTCATTTATATTTTCCAATGATATAAGATTTAATTCCTTTCATTTGGATATACTCGTCTTATAAAAAGTCATTGTTCCTTCTTTATATTATTTCACATTATTCAAAATCTTCAAATACATGGTATTATGTAAGGAATTAAAATTATTTATGATCTAAATTTATTATCCTTTTATAGATTTGAGTTCATTTTTAACTACATGAGCCTCCTCGTTGTGATTTTCATTCTCTTTATGCTTTTATTTTTATCATCAAAACATTATTGAGTATATAGAATCCTAAGAAACCCATTTTAAAGATGTCTGGTCTGACCACACCTCTCAAAAGTTGTTCCAAGAAGTTGGAATTTATTATTGATATTCATGTTAGGTTTTTTCATTTTTGTTTGAGTCTCTTTCTTCAAGTGTCCTGACTCCCCCTCAAACTCTTCTTCCAATTTCTATGATCCAATTTAGTATTGATTATTGAACAAAAAATTATCAATATATTCCAAAAGATTCTATAAACCCAGTACTATACATGGGAAGTGTGTTTTCAATTGTAACATGGATTCTATCTAGAACTATGTATCTGTATTTCAACATTCTTATGACCATCAACCATTTCTCATTTTTGTGGAAGAAAATTTTGATAAATATTTACGATATTATTATTTATATTAAAAGGTTTGTTTTCCTTTTATGAGTATCTAGTTATAGATGTTTTTTCTCCATAATTTAATTTACCAGAAATTCCATAATTTTGGAATTTTACTGTTTTTTCTACATAAATGGACCTTATAGATTAATTATTCATCACAAACTCTTTCCTAATATCATGATCATTGTTTTTTACCTTTACAGATGACATTTTAGGATCATTATAATATTAATAATCTGTTTTTATTTCACCAACTTTTGGAATTGAATTTTCGATGTTATAAATTCATTGTTCATCTTCAACTACTTTCTATTGAACAATATAAAATTCATATCATTATTCATCATATTTTATTCAAGATATATGTGAATATTTTTACCTTAATAATGTAAGTTATTCACCTTTCAAATATGCATTAACAATATGGATTTTTCTTTTTCATGAACTATGTATTCATTGATAATCCGCTACAATCCTTTTTTAACATCATGTACTATTTCTAATGTTTTTACATTTTCCAGAGAAATTAATTAAATTCTATTTTTAGTTTGAATTTCAAATTATTTTACTCCTCTTCTTATCTAGAGTTTTATATTTCATAACATTTAATAATATCATCCTTCAATGTTTTGATAAGACACTTTTCAATAATTTTTTAAATAGAATTATCAACTTCATCCTCGTCACTACTATTATCCAATTTAATAAAAAATCGATTTTAAATTATATATAACTTCATATTATATCCATTTGAAGATGTATTTGATTTGTATAATTTTTTCAGTGGACTTCATGGCATTTCCTTTACTTCATCAATAACTTCATCTTCATTAATCTTCCAAAACTTTTACGCAATGATTGCACTGCCCACAAAGTTATTTGAATTTTTTTTATAACTTTTCATTATAGTTATTCATGTATCTTCTCTCATTTATTTTAAATAAGGATATAAAATCTTTAAAATCATAGTCACTTTACTTTTTCAATCAGATTCACTATATTCTGTCTCAATAAAAATTTTCTTTGATTTTTTTTACGTAATGTATTGAGATAAGATTTCATGATACTACATTCCCTTTTATTTTACAAAATTTTATTTTCTCATAATATTTGATGAAAATACCGATCAAATAATCTAAAGTTTATTTTAGGACCTATATCATCTAATAATGAATATTTTCTATCAAATATAGCATGATGAATTCTCTATATGATTTTTGTAACTGTTGAGTTTTCCAATTTTAATCTAACGATTTTTAAGGTGCTTTTAATATCATTAACCCTTTTAAATAACTCACCAATAGATTAACCATCTCTCATTTTGAAATATTAATATTTATATATAGAAATTTATAACATATATATCTTATCATTCATGTTTCCTTTACATATATTCTTCAATTTATCCATCATTCCTATAACCATTAAATTGATTTAGCCAGAACAAAATCACTTTATATTGGATTGGAATGAATGAAATTTATATCCTGTATTTCATTATAAGGATTCTTATTCTCATTATATGATACGATATCACCCATATAAGGAATAGTTAAACCATTTTCTATGTATTAAAAAACATCATATAAAATATATAATTGATTGGGTACTATTTTATCCTTATAGATTTGATAGCTCTTCCCATCAAATAAAGGAGTCCCCTTGTAATTAAATATTATATAATAATCTATGTAATAATTATTCTTCTTAAAATATCAATCTGACTAAGTTAAATGAAGGAATATGGATCTGATAGCAATTGGATGGACTTGTCAGGATCTCTTTGACCATTGGGGGTGAATGCTTTGCTTTATCATAAAAAACATTATTTTTTTAAAATATACTTCCCATATTTTTAGAGATAAATGAGTCTATATAGACACCACACATAATAACTAATGTAATAAAAATATAATTTACATGGTTCCCTACTCAGAAAAGAAGCTAGTCCTTGGAATGATCCGGAAATAATACATGATCGTATCGTCTAGTGGAAAATAGTTTGTTTTGTTTTATAAAAAGCATGGCTTATAAATTATATGAATTGAAATTTATTCATTTTCCATTTTATGATTTACTCACATAGTTAATATGATAAATTTTTAAAAATAATATAATAATCATTCACCAACATAATTAAATACTTCATAATTTCCTTTCTAAAAGATGGATCTTTGTTTTCTTTTATTTCTTGCATAGTATTGATAAAGAATGTATTATTTTATTCATATCTATCTATTTTTTTACACTAAAAGACCTTAAAACTGATTTTAATATATATATATATATATTATAGTGATAATGACCTATTGTTTTTATTATTTATTCAAATATTTATAGCATTGTGTAAATACATTCATATTAAAATTACCAAAAACAATTGGATCCAATCATCACAATTATATATATATATAACATATTTCATAACTATTGGTAATTGAATAAATATATATAGAAATATCATAGCCTCTTCATCCATCATTACTCTCACTTTTCATCCCCATAAAATCCCCACATATGAATCAATACATGCATTTTAAAATTACAGGGTCATGCCAACATCAATCTTGGATTTTTTATTCATAAATAGAAATGAAACTTTACCCATTCTTTCCATGATAATTTCGTAATCTTCCTCATGAAATTATCATGTGTATATGTGTGCTTGATTTTTGATGTGTCAAACTTTATACAAGGAATAATGATCTATATGATAAGTAATTCTAATTTCCCTTAAAACCGTATCAAACCCCTTTTATTTATGGTTAACATCATATCCAACTCTGTTGGTATATCTTTTTCTATGTAAAAATAGAAATTCATGAAACATATTTCTCTTTATCTTTTCTTCAGTGAAGTTGAACAGATGAAATGGATTCATTATATTTCTTCTACCCTATATCTTCTTCCAGGATACTCCTTTTCCTGAATTAAGATAGCATTTATCATGATATTTAAACATTAGGTGAAACCTTTCATTTTATCGCTTTAAATTTTTTCACAGCACGTCTACTAACCATGTGACTCATGGTCATTCCTTCTTCATCATATGACAATTGATTACAACTTATGGTCAGTCTATTCCAACATACGGTCACTCGACCACTTCACATGATCAGTAAATTCATAAAATGAAGTTACGTGGAACCTACATGCAATAACAATAATGTATCACACAATCCCTCAAACTTTCATGTGGTATCACTATTACATCTTATGATTACTCAACCCTTTATGCAGTTGCACTATTCTAATGTGTGTTTTCTAGACCCTTATTTACATCACAATTTTCTTGCATTTATGTTTTTTTCTCACTATTCCATAGTGTGGTTGCCCAGCCCCATCATGTAGTCTCTCAACTAGTCATGAGGTCGATCCATTAACAACATATGATTAGTAGACATGTGTAAGGATCTATTCACTTCTAATGCATGATATCTCTTCAATAAATGTGGTCGAAAACATTCATATCATCGAATATCTGTGATCTCATTATATAATTTACTACTGATCAATGTATTGATTAAAAAATATAAAAACATAATGAATTTCAATTACAATTTACCCAATTCAAAATCTATCAAACATGAATATGAACCATACAGGTCTCAAAAAAACCAACATATGGTGTTGGAAGAATATGTTACATTTAGAGAGAATGATCTAGAAAAAATTATAATAATCAGATATATTTTTTCTATATAGGTATTTAATTTCTAATTAACATTATTTTTATGAAATAAGAAGAAAATTGTTATTATAATTCAATTTTGTGATGCATGTTAATATAATAAATTTGGGAGTGATAACTATACCATCACATGATCAAAAGGATTTCACTTGTTATCTTCTAGTTTGAATGATAATGATTAAACTATATACCTAGAGGACCCTAACTATTAGTTCTTAAATTTACATGTTGTAGTTGAAGATATGTATTGGATTTGGAAATGAATTATAGGATAGTATAATGTCAAATACAATGATAAAAATTATAGGAATGGACCGATAAGGGATCTACAAAAATATAAGTTTATTCGATTTATAGTTCATGATCCCAGTTAATAGGGCATGAAACATAATTTGGGAAATTAATCAGTTATTGAAGTTTCATCTTTATTACCATTATAGGCAATACAAATATTCCTTCATGGATATAAAACATCTAAATGTATCATAGGTAAAAAATATATGTATGTATGAGTTTATCATTAGTCTACATGTACATGTGTTTAGTTTCTTGATCTTAAATCACAAGAATTCAAATATTTTAAATGATTTATATATTTTATTCTCAAAAATAGAAAAATATATCATTTTTCACTATCTATATGGATAATCAATGATAGTTTATTAATTATTTTTTGAAGTGTTTTTGTAATGGACAAGTAATTACTCATAATTTCAAAAACCAACCACCCCATAATAAAATAGTGATATTGAAAGACGTAATATAAATATTAATGAAATTACTCACACATTAGTGATTCGCCGAACCTACATGCTCAGATATGGTGCTCATTAACACATCATTTACACACCTTATTTGAAATAAATCATGATGAACAAATATTAACCATCAATAATTACTATTTCACCATTAAATAATGAGTCACATTCATTCAAGGGACAATTGATATTGATAGTTTTAGAGAATTAAGAATAATATTAACAAACAAATACCATGTATATCTCATAAAATTAACATTATCTCTAATATATAAGAAAATAATTAATCTGTAGTAAGTATTCAATATATCCCATTAAAATATTAACATAAGATATTTTTTTGATATCTCATATGTAATATATATCTTCATAACTTAGGGAAATTGAAATATAAAAAGGGGTGAGATAAAATTCCTAGTAAAACTGAACAAAATTGATATTGATCAAATATCATAAAAGAGAATTAGATGAGACAAAAAATAAGACAAGAATATATAAGAAAACCTACTTTATAATAAAAAAGAAATAATTTTTATAACATATCCATGGTTGATATATTCGAAAATAAATGAATGGATAACATTAATTGGTTTTAGAATGATTAAATTCCTAATTTTGGAAAAATAATTTCATTCCATAATCCTAGATATTATGGACATAAACTTTATGACCTTACCTTCATGGCCCTTTGGTTATGAAATATTTTGTTATATATAGGCATACACCAACATACCCAAACTATTTTTTTTATCATGAGACCAATTAATGCATCAAAGAGCTATTTCAGACTCCTACAATCAGTAATTACATCCAATAAACTAATAAAATGAAATAAAGAATAAGATATATACTACATAACCAATATTCCATAACTATCAATAAAAAAATATACAAATGTCTAATATCTCCCAAATGAATAAATAGAACATATTTCTGTGTAAGAACCTATAAAATAATACCATATATAGAAATTGGAATATTGTTATGTCAATAATATTTCCAATAAATTGATGAATGGAATCTTGGAAAACACCATTTAATTAAAGGAATTAAATTTAGATTGTTTACAATGAAAATGCATTGGAATAAAAAAATGAATATAACAGAGGATAATTTGGAAAAAAATGGAATTGATGGAATTATATGAGTTTAGTACACCAATATAAAAATAGTATGAGAGGATTTAGAGGGTAATACATAAATATTATGTAAACTATAATACTAAAACTTGTGGTGATTATGAATAAAATTTCACTTAAGTGAAATTATGATATAAAAAACCCTATAGTAATGGTAACAAAATAATAAAAAAGACATGATAGGAATACCATGAAATTAAAATATCATTAAATAAAAATATTTATTTTATAGAAATTAAATATTGAATATAATTTATCATATAAAAGAAAATATTATATGTAATATCAAACATTTCTTAAGGAATAGAAATTAGAGACACATAATGCTTATGACATTAGAAACATTCGAACCATAAACCTATGATGGAAAAAATTTCAAATAGAATATTAAATACCATAAATAATTAGATAATATTGATATAAAATATCAAATATTAATTAAACAAACTATACAATAGAAAATTTGGTGTATAACATAATCACCTCCCTTGGAATGGATATTTTAGACAAAAAACCTTGAAAGTAACTTAATCATTAAAGTAAAAATTACTGATAATGAGATTATAAGGAAAAATTGTTTAATCCTATAAATTTAGTAGAAAATAAATTAAAAATTATTAATTAGTTAGAACAAATCAAACTTGGAATAAAAAAGTTTCAATAATAAATTTTGTAACTCAATGGTAGAAAATTGAGTTAGAACAAATTGTTAAAACCATAAAAAATTTGATGAAAACCCCCATTGAATGATAATATTTCAAATGAAAAATAAAATACCATGAATAATGAGAGGATAATTATACACAATATAATAGGGGATATAAATTAATCACTCCAAAAAAACATGGGTTTAATAATAAATATGTCTTAAGTGGTGAAAATTTGGGACCCGAAACCCTTACTATTAATATAGTCATTGACCAAAAAAATATTTTGATAATGAGGTTATGTGAAATAATTATATAACCCAATAATTAATGATAAAATATAATACCATTTATTCATTATGTATATTAATAAATATTTTAATAATTGGGATTTATCAAGTATGTTAGTAACTTAGTAGAATAAAATTGGGTAATAAAAACAATTACATTAATTCTTAATTTTACAAAATAAACTCTAACCTCATATAATAAAACAAAACTATATTAATATAAGATTTTATAACCATTTTTAATGTATATATACTTTTTATAAACATCATTTAAAATTTTTCTATACATGTATATTAGAAAGTTATTATGTATTTTCCATATCATGTGAGTGTAATCTTCCTTGTTTTGAACTAGTTTCATAATGAAGATGTTGTTCAAAATTAGTCCCCCAAAGTTAAACATTCATAAATAATAAAATATTCATGAATTTAGTATTTATAGTTATTTAAAAATTTAAAAATTCATTATATGATATATTTTATTATGATATATTATGATAACATTATCAATGAGAATGTTTTAGTTGTCTTTAACAAATATATTTTCCTACTTAGTTAATGAGATTAATATTATTATTGACATTATATAACATAAATAAAAATATTTTTACTTATTTATATAATATATTGTTATTAATTAATTTCTCATAGTCATCCATGAATTTAATTTATAGTTATTTTCATGTAGGTGGTTAAACTAACCTAAACAAGTACCTATCATAATTAATTGATAATAATGATGATTATAAAATTAGTTTATTTTAGAATAATATCGTAAATAAATAGTAATAATTATATTATCTAGATAAGGTTACATTTTTCAATAATATTTTTTGTGTTTTTAATAAATAATAATGAAACTATATGAAACATGAGAGACATTACTTAATGGTGGTAGTGGTCCACACAACTTGTGGTTAACATTTTCATTCCTCAAATAGTGAGAATAAATAAAAGTGGATAATAAATTTTATTATAATAATTATAATTATTTTCATATATTTGGCTTATATTATTCAATAACACCATTATAACCAATAATGATGGGTGGTCTTGATAATCAGATTTCGTCACATCATGGATGATGTCGTTTGCACAACACATAACTGTTAGTTTCCTCTTCACTAATGAAAGAGAAATTGTGTTTAATAATTTTTCCATTTTAATAACAAAATACCATATTAAAATATTACTATTTCCATTTTATAATAATGATAAAAAATATATTTTTTTAAATAATTAAGAATAAAAAATATTTTGAAAAAATGTACTCACACTGAGAATTGGTCTTTCCCATGGAAGACTCAATGTAAATAGAGGTCTTCGAATAATATATTGTGAATAAAGGCTGATGAAAAAGTAATATTATTATAGGTAAAGGGAAAATGGTAGAGTTTCAAAAGAAAACTAAATTTTGGTCATTGTCTTGAAGGGGTGGGTAGAGGTCCCTTTTATAAGTCATGAGAATGATATATTTGTAAAATTTTAATAAATATAAATAGATGATACGTTACACATGTCAAGAAGCTCCAGAAATAAAAAATAAATATTTTCATTATGATATCAGGTCAATCATCCATCAACCATGAATTTTCAAAAAAAAATTATTGATTTTTTATGTCCATTACTCTTAGAATATTATTTGTTAACATATTTTCTTTTATGGTACTCATTAGTTTCTATATAGGAAATGTATTTTTAATTAAATAAATAAATAAAATTTATTGAATATTTTGGTCCTAATGATTTAAAATATTATATAATTATTATTAATTTTTAATTTTTTTAATAAAAATAAATTTTTTCATTAGTGTATGTAACATATAAAAACCTGTCATTTGAATAAGTGTAATTTTAGCCTAAAATTTAAGCATGTGATAAAATTATCAATGTCACTATTTTTCATGATATTAATTTTTTATTATAAAATAGAAAATATGGAATTAGTTTTTATAGTAATAAAAAAATAAATTTTATGAAAATAAATTTAATTAAAAAAAGATAAAAAATCATTTCTTTTATTGGAAAATATTTATTAATCTTATAAAATGCTAAACACAAGTTTCATAACATTATAAATGCATTTAAAAATGTATATTTATACTCCCTTAATATATATTTTATCAGTTAAGATATTTTATAAATTTCTAGGTCATTATTTTATAATGATTAAGTCATAAAAGTTATATTTTTGGTAAAAATTGTATTTTTTCACTATTCGCCTAAATGTTGACTATTTAAGAAAAATAACAAAAATGATATTAAAGAATATTGAAATGATAAATATAAAAAGGAATGTTATTTTATCAAACAAAAATTAATAAATTTAAAAATATTACATTTGAATAAAAACATAAAAATTTAACGAAATATATTTTCATAGGAAAATAACATTTTTAATGGAACTATTATTATTAGTTTTCTTTCACATCAATTAATAATCATATTTGTGTTAATAAATTATTGTCATTAACAATATATTATATCCATAAAGAATTTTGTTTCTTAAAAAACACAAAAAATGTGAATTTTTATAATGTTTATATTTTTGCATATAAATATGTCTTATAATTAATGAGCTACAATAAATTAACTTATCAATGCCTTAGCATTGACAATGACCTTTAATTTTTATTTATGCATATATTTTATAATTCAATTATATATATTTTCACCTTCCAATTATACAACTATATCTAGATGGTTAAATAACTTTTCAAATATCATTGTGGTCCAGTGATTTGTGTGAAGCAAACTATCAATCATATTTGGTATTAGAGGAAAATATAATTTTAGATCTTATGGTGTTAAAATTTACCCTCATAAATTAATTGAATCCAATTATATTTAATTATGAATTACCAATATACTTATTCAATGAAAGAAAAAATATAGATATAACTCAAGATATAATTTCTAATGAGGCATACACCTTAATATCTTAGGTAGTAGGCTGAGAAAAATCCTTTCCCTTTATCATGTCAACAGATCGCTTTGTTTTTTACATCACAACTTGTTTATATATGCCTTAATTTTTACCAGGTGAATAATATTCTATTTCATTTGAGATGATGTCATTAGTTATTCCTATTTTATATTAGAGATATAGATAATTGAACATAATAAAAGGATGGAATTATACTCATAATGTATGTATATTTCTAAATTCTATTAGCCTATATGGTAACTGAAATTACTAAACTCTTACTAGAAAAGTCCATACAAAAGAAAAGCTTTCGAACATTTATTAAAAGGAATATTAAAGTACATCAGAGCGGAGGATGGGGTCCAACAAATATAAATTCCCTCAACCACCATGAACAGGTCTAGAGATCATAATACGACATATATTTTCCCTAATCAGAGTCACCAACATTCTCTAACTCAGATTGATAAATATCATGATTGATGATTTTCAAGATATTTGTATCTACTATCCTTGAAACCGTAGATGAAAATCTAGTAGACACCTTTCTGGGAACATTAGAACAATACTAGCTTGGTATCCTCTTTGAGGGGATAGATTTGAAACCCTCACTATAAGTAATCTTTGGCTTGCCACATAAGATTGAATCCTTGTAAGAGGTGTGCCCACCACTACCTGAGATCCTAATCAGGGTACCATATTCTCATGTTCATCCTTAAAAAAGTTTCCCCATTTCTCATGTAATTTAGATACATGGAAAATCTTCTCGATTTCTTACTGACAAACAACATGTGGTTGCACATCAATCTGATTGGGGACACCATCATTAGAGGTATATGGGGTCATCAATCTGAGGGTGCATATATGGGTGTCCTAAACTAGATTAACCTCTTTAATAAAATCAGACCGAGTATTATAGGGGCCACTATGATCCTACATCAGAGATACATCAATTAGAAACCCTATTCAAGTATCAGATTTCCCAGCAATCAACACATAAACAGTAGTTGGAATGGGCTCGTTAAGTGAACCACAATCATGAGAAGTAGACTTTGGCAATGTAGAATCCTTCACCATGGACTTCCTATGACAGAGAGCTATTGAATGAACTCTCACCCCACATTCCTCACAAGAAACATTCTTCCGACACAACCCTAAAGAGTGTCCAACAACCATACATTCATTGTAGAAAAGAGGCTTTTTGATACTCAAGATCAATATTAATGTTATCATAAGGGGTGGAAAGGGTTACCTTGTCAATCGGAGTGGAGGTAATATCAACCTCGACCAAAATCCAGGAAAAGTGACCCAACTGAACATCCTCATTCTCCTTCTCAAGCCTAATCGGAGTCCCAATTCCCATGCTAATGTCATGAAAAATTTTCAAATGCTAGAGAACCCAATTGAGTCTATGAAGATGAATCCAGAGCTGTGAAAAGACATTTATTGCAGGTGAGAGATTAAAATCCAAAGATAATTCATGAAAATAAATCCAACCTTGTTTCACAACTAGGGTTCGAATGATCCATGCACGATGCTTCAAGTAATCAGAAGGAAAAAGGAAATGAAAAATCCTCGACCGAGAGAAAAACATTTCTAGTTAGAGAAACCCCACCAATGAATGGTTCTAAAAAACAAATCATCAGGTTTCCACAGTTGTGCACCATTATAAAGAACAATATGTGCAATCAAAGAGTTTTTACCAATTTTATATTCTCTCAGATAGTGATGTAGGTTTGGATTCAACATGAGATGATGAACCCTTAAGAAGAATTATTCTAGGTCATGCGTCATTGAACATAACCAATGAACTATCTTCGTACTACATCATCCCTGAAGATGATTTACTCACCACATCATGGTAAGATTCAGGACCAGAGATTTCATCACTGTGAGGCGGAATAAATTCCCACAGAAACGCATCAACAATTGTCTTTTCCAAAACAAAACCCTCTGGACACATTGACTTCCTTGAGTCACCATCTCTCATGTCAATCATCAATGCTACAAGAGATCAATGTGACACCTCCACAGATCGGGCATAATGATCTGAAGCTGACTGAAGACCGGCTGATAAAGTCAATTTCACCACAACTGTTGGGTGTCAATAATCGACATATATATCATGTCCAAGAGAATATTCTAAGAAGGGAATCTCCAATTCAATGCCTTAGGTAGGAGAAATATGATCATATCCATGGACGAAATGAAGCATCATTCCCAAGTGAAAAACCTAAAGTCCATCTTCATAGAAAGGAGATCCCGCAGCCCATAACACCTATATTTTCCTTCCTTAACTCTTAGAAAAGGATCCTAAATAAAATATATTATCCTAGTATCTTCATTTATGACGAACCTATGGCCTTTTTTTCATCATATATTTATGGTTTTAGTACCACAACTTTCCATTTACCAATAACTTGCTTGTGATCAGTGACTCCAATCCCTCTTTACGAATATTTACACATTTCGTCTATTTCTGCCTATGTTATCTTATTTGGAAACCTAGATATGTTTTATTACATATGTTCTATGTAATTAACTTTATTATTTATTAATAGGATGTTTTATAAACCATTTTTAAAATTATGGTTTACAAAAAATAAATTTAAAAAATCCCAACCTTTGTTTACAGAGATAAAGTTAAAATTTTGAGGATTCAACTTATCAAATGTTGGTGGATGTTACACCAGAAAATTTTAAAATAAGATATTTATATATTATAGATTATAGGAGATTATACACTCAGTTTATCTTATATCACACAGAACACTCAATGCATCTTACGGTGCACGAAATCCTGAGATTTTTTATGTTCGATAGAGTATTCAAGATGCGACACCAAACATAAACAGCCAAGCATATATATTATCGTTATAACCAAACCATAATAATTGTGTGTATCAATATGATTGAATAAATTATTAAAATATGTTTCACACATGTATATATAAATAATTTATTGGTGATCAATTATTTATAAATAAAAATAAAAATTAATTGAATATAAAAGAAATGTTTTTATAAAAAACAATTTTTATGTTCCCAAATGTTTATATTAATAATTTAAAATATTTATTAATATTTAATGATACTAATGAAATATATATAAAATATATTCTATATAATTTTTTTCCAGTAATCTAATATATTTTATAGGCACAAGATACATACATATTAACATTTATGCATAAAAAGATGTATTTTTTTAAAGGTAGTATTTACCTTTTAGTGGAACAATTATTTGAAAACTAAATTTTGAAAATTTTCAGAATATTATGACTCAAAATAGACTAAATTTTTGAAATTTGAGTGTAAAAATTATCTTCTGGTGTTTTTATTATATTTTTAAGAATAGCTTCAATTTTTGATTAATAGTAGAAAACATTGAATTTTAATAGAAAATTTTCTTTTTGCCTCTATTATTTAAAAATATAAATTATATTTTTAATTAGATTTAATGTTTAAATAGTTTCATTATACATATATTAATAAAATAATATTCATTAAAATAGTTTTCTCATTTATATTTGATAAAAAACAATGTGAAATTTTGAAGTTGTTCACATTAATAACCCTCTTTCTTGTCACATCTATGGGATTAATTTAAAATTAAATTATATCACTTATGTTAATTTAATTTAGAAAAATGGATTTAATATTTATAGTCATAATAATTTTGTATTATCTAATAATGTGAACTTAATTTTTGACGAAATTGATTAGAGAAATTAATATAAATTAATTACAATGATTAAGGTAAAATATAGTTTACTTGATTGTTCAACTTAGAATTTATGTTGTAAAAATGTCCCAAAAATTGTAAAACACAAATTTTCTGGATAAAATTAAACCCTTATAACTATATGATCTAAATGTATGATTTTTTGAGAAACTATTCTAGTAAATTTACCCATTGAGTAATTAATAAATGAAAAATACCATAAAAATATACCTCTCATCATTTTAATTTGTATATTTTTTTGGGGTTACAGAAAAATCGTAGGCTTTGATATAAATTTCATTTTAAAATATAATTATTTTTCTTATCATAATATTTTATTTTTAATTTTTGGAGATGATATAATTATATTAATTGATTATGAAACTCAGACGCATGGATTATTTATTGAATAATCTAATAAAAAATGAGAACAAAATATTAAAAGTGTTTTAATCATAATGAATTTTTATGGTCCATTATCATTTTATTTGAATATATCTCGATAAAAAAATTTGAAATTAATATATTTACAATTAATTATCATCTTGATATTTTTTTAATTCAAATTCAATATATAATCTCAGTAAAATTATACTATTTTTATTTTATAAAAATGATATTTTATTAAATGATTTAAAATTACAAAAAATCATAACTTATGTAAATTAATTTTTAAATGTATATAAATATAAAATATGGTATATTAATTCACCAATTAATCTTATATAATTAACATATTAAATTATAAAAATTTAAAACATTGTTGTACTAGTTAGGGTTAAAGTAAAGTTCTTGTAGATTACATGCTCTTCTATTAAATTTAATTTCCAAACCACATGGGATTTTTATATAATAATTCATATTTTAATATTAAAAATAATTCGGTAGATTTTTCTTAATAATTTTCAATTTAATTTATTCTTTATGGTTAAATTAAATAGATTATAAAACTAGTTACATTAACGAAAAACCAAAATAAAAAAACATGGAAACATAGGAATTAAGGAATATTTTTTCCAAAATGTATTTATTTTGTGTGTTGGATGTTGTTTTAAAAAAATTAATCCCTCCAATACATTAATATTAAATTTTGGAAGCACGTGAGGTAAGTTAGACCTCTGAATAGTAAATACATTAGAGTATTTATAGGGATGTCACTCCGAAACTATAAAAAGAAACTCACTCTCCTTACATATTCACTCCTAAAAAGAATTTTTGATCATAAAAAATAGTCCCAAATAACCTCCCAACATATCTAAACAAATTATATAAGCCTTATTTTCTTCATAAAAAAATATCAATTTTTTTCTTTAATTATAAAGAAGATACCTGAACAAAAGGTTATGTTCTTCTAAAATCAATTTCATTTTTATTACTCTGGAAACTCATTAAATTATTTTCATAACAAGATTATATAATAACCAAACTTTAATTAATATAGTGAGACAATTTGTGGTAATTTTATAACCTAAACCCACACATTATTTAATCAAATTGTTATGATATCATTATTCGTGTGTATGGTGGACCATCATCTCACAAAACGATGTCATTCATTTTTCCATTACCACCTCTCATTGTTGGAAATAATGATATAAATATTATTTATATATTACATTTTCAAATTTATGACATAATAATACATATGAAGTTATAATATTATATAAAATATTTTTTTATTTTATTCTACAATGGAGATCATAACATTTCCTGTGTGTATGACTAACCACCGACACCTAACGCGATGCGAATAATTTTTCACTAATGTGTTACATGGAAGATGAAAATGGTATATAAAATAAATATATAGTATATAAATGAAATAATTATGTTATTCATGGAATAATTATATTTTTTAAATTATAATATATCATTTTCTTCTAACCATTTCACACACTAAAAAAGTGATAATGTCATTTGTGAATGTGTGGACAAGAAACTCCTTGAAGTAATGTGATTATTATTTTTTCATCACCACATCACAAGAATGATATATATAAGTATATATAAATAAATAGTAAGGTATAATGATCATAATGGTAAGTGAATGTTACTTACCTTCTTCCTATAATGATTATTGAAAAATTGTAACATTACTCATGTGTGCGTACGGCCTACCATCTCCATGGTCGTAACATTCATTCAAATTTTATAACCATCATTTGTGATAGATTTTAATACTATAGTTGGTTTATAAATATGATAATTATAACATTTTTATTTTTATTTTTATTTTTAAATATTGACTTCATAGGCCTTAATTGGAATAATAAAGTCATGTTTAACACATAACCTAAATATTGTCAAAACATATTAACTAAACATTTTTGGATTAAGAAATTATATATAACATGACTATATGTGAAATAAAATTAATAAAAATATTTTGAAACAATATAAATCTTGTAAATAATTAAAAAAAATTTATCACTGAAAATGATGACGAATAAGCCTGACAAATCAGACTCAATGTAAGGGTTTTTATCATCACACTTTTTTTTCTGTGAGATAAATGTCATATTCCCCAATATTTTATGTTTTGTTGTGAATATAATTCCCTTAAATATTTTTATGATTATTATAATTAAATTTAAAAAGATTTATATATCATTTTTATTATATCTCTTTCATATTGTCTATGGTTTCAATGTTACCAAATCGATAACGGATTATTGTCATAATTTTCATTCTTTGAGATGATTTTTATGTTATAAAACCATATTCTATAATTAGGGTGTACATGATAATCCCTTTAAATTTTAGATCATGAATCTAATTATTCTCATTATATTCTATATTCCATTTATTATTTTTCACTTCATGAGTATTAGTATTCAATGTTACCAAACTGGTAAGACTCTTTTGTCTCAATAACATCATTTATCAGATTTGTGTATGATTTAGTATATGATATTGAAATACAATAATTATAATGAATTATCTTATAAAATATATATTCATGATATTTTAGTTTAATTTTTCCATTTCTTACTCTTTGGTACTTAAAATCACTGAGAAAGTGTTTTTAAGAAAATCTAACTTTATTTCCCTCTGTGGTTGAAAATTTGTGTTAATTCAAAATAATGTTCTCTAAAAATTATTAAATTATATTTTAATACAATTTTCAAGGTAAAGGATTTAAAATAAGTTTCATGTTTTAAATTCTTTTTTATTAATTTCAAATCATTCATTATAATATTTCGATGTTATTTTCAAAGAAAAATGTTTTAAAAATGTTTTATGTTTTAAATAGTGATTTTCAATAGGAAAATGGTATTTACTAAAAAATTATAATTATCATTTCATTTAATTTACATTCCTAAACATAAGAAACCATTGTTTTTTAATTATCCTTCAATAGGGATATTCGGTATTGATATCATCCTATTTCTTTCTCTAGGTGGAATTATATTTCTTTAAAGAGATTATTATGTGACTCATTTCTTCTATACCCATTAATCATGATTCAAATATATTTTTCTAAACCCCATTTATTTTATATGGGTTATTCATGTTTCAAATATATTTTCAAGGAACCAGTTCACTTTATATAGGTTTATCATTTTATAATAATAATAATGGTTATTTCAAAGACTTATAATGAAATTAATTCTCTATGTTCATTATTCACTATTTGGTTCATGGCCATTAAAAATGATGGGTGTGTTCATATAGTGTCGAGCAATCACGTTATAGATTATTAAATGGGAGTGCCTAGATATAATTTTAATTCATTGTGTAATGATTATGTTCTATAGAGAGTTATATGGGTTATTGGATATATGGTTATTCAAATTAGTAATGGTTCTATTAGGTTCCTATAAGGGTTCAATGAGATGTTCTTCCAAGATAGAAATAGGTATTATCTATGCTCGATATGGGTTTAGGATGTTTCATTTGAACAATACTGATATCACATGGATCATGATTATTTATTCTTATGACTATTTATTTATTAAATCATTATTCCATGTTTTCATGTTTTATGATACATGTATTGATGGGAATGAATATTATGATGTTAAAAAAAATGCACTTTGATTATGTCATCAAACAATTATACTCTTTTATGATCACTAATGACATTTATTTATTAATTATTATGTTATCCCTTATATATCACTTGAGCTATTGGTTCTTATGTTTCATTTTACCTATGTTATAATGAATGTGGTTGAACGAGATATATCAAGAATGGATTTTATATAGATGATTTTGATTTTGAAATGAGTGAATGAGAAGCAGTGTTAAATTGGAGAAATTTTCATTGGATGACTTCAGTATTGTTTATATAAGAGTATTAATAATTCTATAAAACTATAGACCTAAAAGGTCCCTGAGAAAGAAGGTGATCGAAGTTTTCCTTTTGATGTTGTAAGGTCTGATGGAAAATTTTTGGTCATAATTATCATAATTATTACCACAAGATTTAAAGGTGAGGGAATGTGGATGTTATAAGGTTGGTTTTTTTTCTAATGAGTTATATGACAAACATAAATATGTTTTCAAAAAATTTAAAACTAATCTATATTAGTGTTTATTTTAATTTGACTTTATATTTTGATACATATCTACTTATTATTCCATAAATTATATTTTTAGGGGTAATATGTAGTAAATTGTTTATATAAAATCTCGTTATCTATATGTTTCTCCATGTAGTAACTATAAAATGTATCTTAAATCACTTCCAATTGCCCTCTGTGTCTGAAATCAATGTGATTTTTATGGAACTAAAACATTATATGTATAACATAATTCATAGTGGGATAAATATAAAACAATATAAAAATATATATTATAAATAAGATAGGTTTTTAGTATGAATTATAAGGAAGGTATTATTTTATAAATGTTTTTCCACAAACATTAATTATTTTATTAAATTCTATTTTTAGGAGAATATCATTTCTTTTATATATTGGTCAAAAAATTTATTCAATAAAGAATATTTAGATAACTTATATAAATTTAATAGTAATAAACCATGTATCTTTTTTCAATTTGTATTTTTTTACAATGAAATATAGAAAATATCTAGATGATAACCATGCCCTTAAATGATTAGTTTAAAAAAAATTCTTGAATCGTGAATGAATTTTGTATTATTTTCAGAGAAAAAAAATCTGTGTATTTTTAAATGATATTATGTCATTTTTCCCATGATTTTAATAGAAAATTGATTTAATGTTGGGGTAATAAGAGAAGGGTCATTTGAGTTTGCTGTCTACCAAAAATCAGTATTATACGGTGGTTAGTCAATTTTTTTTCTGAGGTTGAAATTTTAAATATTTAGTGTAATAAATATTATTTTAAAAGTACAATAATTTAGTAAAGTAAGATACATTTTATTTTATTTTACTATTCTAATCATTTGTATAAAAATATATTGATGTAAAAATATTTCACTCAATCTTTTATAAGAATATCTAAACCACGTCCGGGTGCATACCATGGTTTATGTAAAAAAAGGAGGAGTTAATGGTTTATTACATGGTGTTTGCAATTTTTCCCTGATGTAACCATTGGAAATATCAAATTAAGACCATATTATCCCGTAGAAGAAACTACATCTTGATTTATTGAAAATACGATAACCAAAATAAGGAACTATTATATTGACCATACATATATTGGATAGCCCTGAATGTTTACTTAATACGACATCCTCAAATGGAACTCCAGGCTATACACACACACACACACAGATCTATAACAAAAAAAACATTGGATCGAGAACTCCCCATTAGGAAAGAAGACCCACAAATTTGAAAAATATTGGGTAGACACTCCCCAATAAGAATTATAAACTAGACATCTAGAAGCTCGGTCATTGAAACAACACATTGGGAAAATTATAAATACTAAAATAGAAATTTAGGGGGATGACAGCACCCAATGGGAAATAATGACTACACAATTTTATTTATTATGTAGATAATATTTAGATATATCCATTTTTTGGTTTATGTGAAATGTATGTTAGTGAGACCTCACATTATACACACTATAATTTATGAATTTTTTTAAGAAATTTTAAAGAACACCTTGATTAGGATCGTAGTAGTATACTCATCAAATATCATCTATTGGTTTAATACAAAATGATATAAATAGAATAAGTGGATAAAATACATAAAATATGTTACAATTGGATGTTTTCTACATAAGTCATTGATATCATATTAGAAATTAATTAAGGATGGTTATAGAGTGTTAGTGTCATCTCTAGCTAACAACAATATTGAATGAGGCTTGAACCCCTTGATAGATGTGAGAGATATCTCTAGTAAGAAGAGAGATCAAAGGGTAAGAATTGTTTTGGGAAAAAATCATACAAGGAATGTATTTTTCTCATAAAACTCCTTCTTATGAAATGTAGAATGAACATTAACCTTAGTGTGATTGTTGGTAAAGATGGAAAGCAATGAACACACAAACAAAATCAAATCAAACGTGCATCAGAAAAAATTTCTTTCCCTAAAAAAGCCGATGTGATATGATATAAAAATGATTGTGTAGTAAATAAAGGTTGACACTGAAATTTTTCAACAGAAAACCAAAAATTTAAAAACTATAGGACTAAGTCTAGAAATTGGATTCCACTAAAATGAGGAATTAAACTATAGATAAACCCAAAAATAGAAGATGTATCAAAGGTAATATTAATAAAAATAGTGGGTCAAAGTCTAGGAGTGAAGAAAAATGAAAATAAAAAAAATATGGTGACTAAATGAATTTTCTCACCATATGACAGTGTTTTCTCATGATCCTTAATGTTAAATCCTTTTGTAAGAAAAAAATTCTAGTTTGAGATTCCTAAATCAAAAAAAAACGCTTCATTGACCAATGTTAAAATCACGTGTCCATGTGAATTAATTTAGGTGTTCTTGACCTATGACGCTCTATATCAAAGGAGTGCTCTCTTTTGATGAGGCACCCAAAAAAATCCCCTAGTGTCTCAAGTGGGGATCATTTTCAACCCTATAATCATTAATAAAGTCTCAAATTTACCTCTGAGTAAACTATTGGTCAACATGTATGACCCATTTTCATCAGTGTGGATTGTCTCAAGCTCTAATTGTCTCGAATAAAGTGTGTCACATAACCAAGGATACTGAACATCTATATGATTTGACCTACCATGAAAATTAGAAATCTTCCCCAATAAATTATCAATCTGACTATCACAATATAAAACATAATTGTCCTAGTTAAAATTGATATCTAGAATATACTTTTCAACCACAAAAATTATTTTCACACCTATGTATCTCCACTAAACTCAAACTCTATGGTAGATAAAGAAACAAATATCTACAATATAGACTACCAAGATACATCACCCCCATCCTTATATAGTGAAAAAATTCATGGTTTTTTGGCCAAGATAAATTTTATTCCAGAATTGAAGAGTGTCTAATTTGACACATGTAATTGTTGTATGGATGAAAAAATATCATGTGAGTTTTAGTAGTCATTCTCTACATAGGATGTTATATGTACTTCAATTAGTATATTATGATGTTTTTGGTACTTTGAAATCTACAAACTTTAGTGGTGGTAATGTTTTTGTGACATTTATTTTCCCGATATTTAGTTTGGGGTCAGTGTGCATCCATTTTGCTTTAGAGGGAAATAAAAAAATTTCTACAACACTTTCAGTTTGATTTTGTTTGCAATTTTTCCTCTTTCCATATTTACAAACCGAAAGTGATTTTATAATTTCTATACTCTCCAACTTGTGTAACTAGGATCACCAGGATCTCTTCCAATTAGCCTTCATTGCAATCCTATAATGGAAATAATAACTCCATAAATTCCCATTTAAATGAAAATATACTTGATCATGTGTTACATTAGGGAAACTCCATAAGGTTAAGAACATAGAAAAAACCCCTCTTCATCCTCCAAACTCAACCCTCAGGATATTATGAACCTCCCTCCATTAATCTCTTGTGAATCATCATTTTGAAATATAACATAGATATATTTATTTCTCTAATAGGGCATATATTCACCTCATCTGACATCATCTAGTACCCTTGAAAATGTCAACCAAATTTCATCATGAATCCAGTGGAACTATCTACCCAATAAAATAATTACAACCCTCTAAACGAAACATCCATTTCATTCACCATACATCATAAGAAAAATCACCCCTTCCATAACTACCTTCTTGGGAATATGGGGGTTTTAGACAAGACACCTAGGTACCATCCTTTAAAATGTATGGATTTTTTCAATTCTTTTGGAAAATTATAGAATCATAACCACATGTCACACACATAATAAAGTTGAAGCTCAATTAAAATACTCAGAAATACTGGTCCATAAAATCTAAAGACTTGTAACCTAATCGAAAAATGAAACAACACCACTAAATATTCTCAAAACACCTCCCAAATAGATGAAAAATATGTAGAAAAAACCTTATACAAGCCCATTCAAACCACAAACTCAACTTCAATACAATCCTGAAAAACCCAACACCTTTACTAGGTCCGAGGTTACATGGCTGAGCCAAGGATCAAACCCAAATACCACTCCCAGACGAGGATCTTCTCAAAATATCCCTAAACAATAAAATTACATATTGAAGGTAAAATTTTATTACTATAGTGTAATTAAAAAATTCTCATACCCCTGATACCACAAGAGGAACCCATTACATATATGAGAACCCATGTCCACACCAAAATCAATCCCAAAACTCAATTTCATATATGGAAGAAACCAAAACAGTTAAATCCACCTTTTAAAAATAAAATTTTAAAATCTCACATATATGTTATAACAAGATGGTAATTTAGTTAGAACATAAAAAACAACACCTAAAAAATAAAAAAATTTATTTACATTAATAAAAGTTAGAGTGTTAGAACCTCGCCACCATAATGTATCATTTCCCTAATTTACACTCCCAAACATCATCACGACTCTTTAGTGAATAATGGTAATAATTACCCTCACTTTTTAAACTCTGTCTCCATCATTTTATTATTGATAAATTTGTGTTTCCAAAGAACCCATTCCATGGTATTCTTTTTTCCACAAAGTCTCATATCACTGTGATCCATGATGAGAATCGGGGGATCCTCAAATTATGTATCATCCTCAAGCTCAACATCTTCAATGATGATCACACGATATGGGTCAAGATAAGACCAACAAAGTTAAAATATATAAATTTGTTATATTTTTTACTATAACATTGTACAATATCTAACTCATATACCACTATATTAACCCTCTCAGTAATATAACTCTTCCCCAACAAATAACATATTTTAAGGAGGAATTTAATGGATATTACAAGGTCAACCTATTTTATGAACATAATAATATACTATCAAATACAAGCCTATTCTTTGAGCCCAAAAAATTAAATAAGAAGAAAAAATATGTGAAATTTTACATAAATGGATAAAACCTTCATAAGGAATAAATATCACTTTAGGAATAATTGAAGGGTGGTTACATAATTTTCGCATAAATTCTATATTTCAACCAAATCAAATGATTCTTGAATTCATTGAGAGGTATAAGATATCTATATTAGATTAAGTGATAATCATGAATATGTCATTCTCTTTTATGTGGTTAGATGATATCCGATAATGTTACATATAGAGGGAATTCATTTGGAAACCTAAGAGTCTTAGATCATTAATATCAGACACCCTTCAAAACCCTCCTCTTAGAGTTATGGATAAATAAAAATACATCCAAGGAAATGATTTATACATTGTAATGTCTCATGGTTAACCCTCCAGATTGCCCGCTTCGACCCAAAAATTCACCCTTAGAAACATCAATCCCCAAAACTCTCCATTTCTTCTTAAATGTATTCATATTTTACTAAAAGATCCTTCATACTGTCCACTTTTGATGAACTACTACTCAATATCTCACTTATAGTTTTGAAAATGAAAATGAAGATATACGATGTAAACCCCTCATGGTTAGGATCTCAACCATTCCCCCCACATTATACTCAAAACTAAACTATCTATAACTTCTAAATGTGTGACCATCAAACACTCGCAACTCATTTTATGAACACATAACTTCCATAGAATAATTTAAATGAATAGAAATATAATAACCTCCTCCTCCAACATCTGGTAGCCTTCAAACCCTCTACCAAAGTTAATCATGAATCCTTTAAGACTACCAGTCTGACCAAACTGTTAAATCCCTTGAAACTACACATCGACTATATAAAAAAATAAAAAAATATATCACCCCCACCCTAGAAATTACTTCCATATAATTTGGTGGTTATATTCCAGAATAATCAACTATTAACACCCTTTAACCATCCATTCTAGTTATGTGAATTTTTTACTTTTATTTGTGAAATTATATTAATATAAACTCATCTCACAAACACCTTAAATCTGTAAATTTAAAAAATAAAAAATAAAAAATACCAGACCACTAATTCCCCAAACATGAATCCAAAAATAAAAACAAAATCATCCAAAAATAACTCATACATACGTTCACACTACCTTTAATATAGTATAATAAAAAATATAAAACTTCTCATTTGAGCCTATTCAACCCAAAAACTCAGTTTTAACACTTTCCCAACACACCCAACACTATCACCATCCCCCATCACACCTTGAAATGATGAGGATTAACACCAACTATAAAACCTAAGTGTACAATAGTTCAAAATAGCCCAAAAATCTAAAATTACTATTTTTAATAAGAATTTTATATTTAATAAGGATTTCAAATCGGAAAAATGTTCCAAAAACTCTACCACTTTCTCTAGGCCTCATTTCATATGAATGGATGCAAATTAAGTCAAAAAATTATTCCTAAACACCATATGTAACATGTAATTCCCAATAGACATAAAAACACATTTTTAATATAATATTCCAGCACTATCATATTAAACAAAACATATATAACATTTATCCATAATTTTAAACATGATCACAAAAAAATCAGTTTCATACCATAAGAGTTGGAAGTGTGTTACAAAACCCACACCATAAAACTTCTCTTTCTAAAGATTCAATCCAAAAAAGTATCAGACCTCATTAGAAAACAATTATTTCTATTTCTATCGTATTTTAGCTTTCCAATCCCACATCTCCACTTGTACATGACCATGATTCGATAATAACCATACCAATGACACCCCATTTCCATGAAAATTCTTCTCAAATCGACCAAAAATGTAAACATAAAATTCTGTGAATGATGCGTCGGCATCAAGATCAATTTCATATGTGTGGATCACATGATACATGTCATGTTTATAACATTGGAGTTATGTTATATGAAACATTACTTGACCACTTCAGAAAATATAAATGGTATACCACCTTACCAACCTTCCCTATAATCACAAATGATCCACATTCCTAGGTGATAGCTTCCCCTATCATCATATTTGATGAAGAAAAAATGTAGAGAAAACCCATAAAATACATTCTCACAGACATCAAGCATTTAAGGATGGTGGAACCAAATAGCGTATGATATTTGTTAACTCAATGTTGTTGGATTTTTTTTAATCATCCAAATTTATTAAGAAGACTCTTTTATGAGACTTGGTCTAAGAATATCATACTCTTTGACGAATAACTAGAAAAAGGTCGATAAGCATAGCCTTCAGTATATATCCTCACATAGAACCATATTAATTGATGGCTGTAAATAATTATTTTAGTAAAAATACATTATGGTTAAATTTATCTCCCATGAAAACCAATGTTCATGACACACATTCAAAGAATACACACAAGTATAAGAATGGTAAATTTGAACATTCCATCTATCATTGGGTGGTAAGTAGTACTCAAATGTAACTACATACAAAGAAAAGTATACATGTAGATTAATAATTAGGATGTAAAATAGATGTTACTATCTGAGACAAAAATCATTGGTACTTCATGTTAACACACTATCTCTGTGACGTAAATATTTCCAAACACATTCAGATATATGGTATCTCTGATCATTAGGAAATGATCCACTTTGATCATCTATTGCATAATTACCCACACCTCATCACTACCCTGGGATATCCTTGAGGAACCCATAATGAAATATGTGGTCACTTTATCCCGATTCAACTTATGAATGGGTTGTGGTTATAGGTGACCCACAGGCTGTGGATCCCCATTCCTCACCAAACGATTGGTGGTGCACAATGTTAGAAATATCTTGATGTACCTCATCTTCCTTGTCCAATAGTACTACTTGAGTATTTCACGATATTTATTATTCATTATTAGTTGTATCACCCAAATCCATGATTATTAGTCCCTTATTATTTTTTCTGTATACTATGGGGTCATTGAAACGATCTCAAATTAGAAGGATCTCGTATGTTTCAGGATACCGGTCTTTTGGTTTATCCCGACCATATATATTATTACTCATGAATAGAAAATAGGAGTCTGATATATGATCCCACTTCACCCTACTTAGGAGTGAATATGTGATGGAAAAATATTTAAGGGTCTCTTTATATTAATACTCTTAAATATTTAAATTCATCTCATAAAATTGGGCCATCGTATTCCACTCTCTACAATAATCCTTCACCAACTAAGGTTGTGTCCTCCAAATCATCACATATGTAACTATGTTACCCTTTTGATAGTATAATACAACTCAAAATAAAAAGAATTTCCATACTCAACCCACATTTATTAACGAAGGTTCAGGCCCCACTATGATAATATGTATTTTAGGATATTATGGTTAATATAAAATGGAAATCTTTTTCCTAATAGGTAATGTCACAAGCATCTTAAGGAATGTACTACTACTTATGGATCTAGGTCATTTGTCAAATATGTATTATCATATTGTGTCATATTTCATTACAGATAAGTAATTGCATGATTTTACTATACCAATAATACTACCATTACTACCCTTAACTAGCCATTGTTAGAAGTTTAATCATTTCCTATATCTGATATGGTCAGGATCAATGCAATAGTAAACCACCCTGTCACCTTATTAAAGTAACTCTCATAATCATTAATGTAAACACACTTCAATCCCTATGTTTATTAGGGTTGTCATCTACATTTCAATGAGGGAGAAGTCCCGAATGAATCTCTTGGAATAGCTGAACAATACTATGAATTTTTATATATCTATAATGTTCTTAGACCTCTCCCAAAGAATTAATTATATGAATTTATAAAGTTATATTGACATTACAACCTACAATATAATGTTCTATTAAAAGTGCATGTGGCTAATCAAAATTTCACACTTTGAGAGCATAAAATATAGTTGATTCTATCTAATATCACTTTGTTCGTTTATATTTATCATAGGTTTTTGTATATATTTCCCCTAGGATTTAATATATTTGTATTGAGTCACCAAAATAATTTTTTGTGATTTTTGGTATGGATGAAATTTCTATAAAATCATGGAAAATTTGTATGAGAATATTGAAATATATGAATATTCAAAAAATTAATTCTATGATGAGAAGTTGTATGGAGAAACGTAAATAAACGTGGATGAAGTTGATCTATGGGACTTGAAAAGTTAATATTTGACGTTAGGAAAGTCATATTGACATCACTATTGTTATAATAACATGGTAAAAGAAGGGTCGCATGATTTCATAGATTGTATAGGGGTATAAGGGGGAGGATCTCGTATAATCAAGAATGGAAGTATTCATTCTTTTTACAATATGAATTACTATGAATGTTTGATATTTCCCTAAAAACCCATTTTTCAACTATTGACTAATTCCACATGTGAATATTTCATTCACCACATGAATGTGGGGTGTCAACACATATAGAATCAGATTCCAAAATTCAATATGTTTCATTAATAGGATGAATATCCTTAAATCACATTGGTAAAAAATTATAATTATCAAATTGTAGAAAATATCATAGATTTTTTTTCAAAATAATGGTAATACAAGAAAAAACTATCGATTATCCTATACAATTAAAAAATATTTTCATGACCATATGATTGATACTCTTATAAAATATGATAGTATACTGAAAACATATATTGAGATGGGAAATAAGAATAAATCGGTTTCGTTATCTTAAATTTTAAACACCTCAATATCTAAAACTAATACAGCTAGTCCAAGTACTTCAAATAATAATGTTTTAAAACAACATTAATATAGTATTTTTCAGATTATATCGACTATGAACTTCTTATGCTTCTAATGTCAATGAATAGAATTTATAGAAATAAGGTATTCATAAAAAAATTATTGGGAGGATTGGAAATAATATTATTAGGAGAAAAATTTGACAACTATTAAATTATATGGCTATAAGAATCCTAGAAACCATATCCTAGAATATGCAAAGAATAAGATGAAGGAAAGAGAATCAAGTGTATGATGAATGCATTGAAAACTACCAAAAAATTATTTGATTTGATGTTAATTCCTCTCTAGAATAAAATTTAATAATGGTAAAGTTAAAAAATGAATCTATTATGGAATTATGTTGGGAATATAATCTTTTATTTACTTTAGATGTTTCATATTAATATCTATTATTTTATAAAATAGCTAGAAATGTGCATTTTTTTAGATAAGAATAATAAAAACTTGATTAAATACAATTATTTATCTAAAACAAATATTTATATAAAAATTATTGTATATATAATAGTACTTGTAATATGGGTGATAAAAATATTCTTGTCTCAACTCATGATGATTTGGACATAGTTGTGCAACTAATGTCAACTGTTTTTAGTCTAAAAGTTATTTAATCTCATTTTAATTCTAGTGGGGATAATCTTGAAAAGAATTATAAATAGTTGGGTCAAATATTAGAACATTCAAAATAACTTTTACTTCAAAAAACTCACATATTTAACCAAAATGTTTTGTTCATAAAAGTGAATAGTTTTATATTATAAGCTATAGGGTTGTTCATTGTTGAAAAAATTATTCTTTAGAAAAGGTTTAGTCATTCAAAACTAATTTTTGGATATAGTTATGGAGAGCTTAAATTATATTAGCATCATATTGTTAGATAAATGTGGGCTTTTATTGCTTTGTATTCTAACATTAATGGATCAAATAATGTTTTGGTACCAAAATTTTATCCTTTATTATTTTAGGAATAAAGGATATGTAACATCACCAAAACCACATGGTACATGGGAATTAATTTTTCTTGAAATGTGATAAGGGACATATAAAATTTCAACAACATGAAGGAAAAAATTAGGATTAGTGTGACCCCTTGGTGGGGTGAATCAATAGAATCCTTTTTAAATTTTTATTATTTTAAATTAGAATTCACATATGGCTCGATAGAAATGAATCTACTAAAACACATCACACTAGTAAACTACCATGAACACCTGAATTTATAATTTTCATTACACAACTAGTGTATCTAGTGCATTACATGATCTGGAAAAAAATGAGATCACATATTATGGTAGAAACTAATTTATTATTGTTTAAAATGAGTAGATTATCTCAATAGAATTCATTATATAGTAGTCCTTTGACAATGAATATTCTCTTTGCATATATAATATGTTATTTTTGGAAATATTTTAATGAAACATCACCAAAAGGACTCAAAACATTGTCACTATGCTATTATAATTCCTCAGACATTCCATTTTCAATGTCATATCTTATTTTTCATCAATTTATTCCACAGTAGTGAGAAATATTATCTTCTAGGTTTCTTATCACTCTATTCTTATAGCTTTCTTATATATTCATCCTGATCTTAAAAAACATTAAAATATATATAAATTAATTATTTTTACCAATTACACTTCTTTATTATTTAATCATTTAAGATATGATGCAAATTCTCTCAACGTAAATTTACTATAATTCTATAATATGGCCTTCACATAAACTTCTTTAAGAATACACTAACATTACTATTTGTAACTACCTACAAGTATATTGAAACATCATATACTCTTTTTTATTCTTTAAAACTACATATTATCAATATTAAATCCCCATGTATGCATGAATACATGAATTTTACAGCGATGAGATAGTTCCAACATCGATATTTCTATTATTCCCTATAAATAAAATAAAATTTTCATCACTAGTTCCATGATAATTTAATAATCCACTCTATGAAGTTATCATACATATTTACATCCAAGAACTTTTATGCTTTATCCTGTATATGTTCAATAATTCATTTAGTGATACCTACATACATGTTTACATTACAAATAATTGAACATGTCACACCCAAAAAATTAATTTATTTTTATTTTATTAATTCTTGGCCTCAGATTCTTTCTCTAAGGACCGAGATAGGTCCTAGATTAATTTTTTTTTCATTTAATATTTTTACTGGGATTCGGACCCGTGTGCGGTCACCGAACGGTTGGCGGTAGCCGTGCACTTAGCTGAGGAATGGGGCAATTGCTAGTTATTCTAACATTTATTGTTATAGTATTTATTGTATTAATATTACTATTACTATTATTATTATTATATATTTATTATTATTAATTTTTTTTTTATTATTTTAAATATTATTATTATTATTGTAACAAAATTTTTATTATATGAATGAAAAATACCTAAACATAAAACTAATCTATCCGCAGTCGACACCCCTACCATTCCCCTACACTCACCGCCACCCTATACTCAGCCCCTTATAATTCTCCACACCACAGCTCTCCCCAAGCCTAGAACTTTCCTTCTCTTGATCCACCTCCCTATCCTAACTCTGGCCCTCCCCCCGCCCAGTACTCGCCCTCATGCTATCCCCGGGTCCGATCCCAATCCCCGCTTACCTCTCTGTCCAGTTGCATAATGCTCATCATCCACCATCTAGGACCTCCTCCTCCAGCCACCTATTTCCCATATATAACCCCACCTCTTTCACCCTTACCCAACCTCACTAGGCCCTCATCCTCACCCCCTCGCCGAACAACCTTCCCAGTGCCTCCCCCCGGAGTTGTCACACCCCAGCAACCACCCACACCCCTTGCAGTCCTTTTTCACGCGACCACCCTAGTCTCTTACTCCCATCCACTCCCCTTTCCTCCCTTGGTTTATCATGGACTCCCCTCTTGACCCTATCCCTCAGCAGGACTACATTTTTAAAGCCCTCTGCACCATCGTCCAGGCTACGCTCTCGACCCCCAACATTGGCCTCCCCTCCACCCTTCTTAGCAACACCTTCTGGAAGCCCAAATCCCCCCTATGCACAGAATTTCCAGCGACCCGACCCCCCTAATCTCCTTCTTCCAGCCAACAATTCAACTGATCCCCCAATATTATGCCTCTTCCTTGCTCTGGCATGGCCACGTCCACCCTTTCTAGAAACCATTTCCTCCTCCAGTATATTAATTAATTTATTTTTTTCCATCATTTAATCTGTGGTGTTTTTATTTGTTTGGGTCGAATCCCTAAATATGTAGATGTTTTTCATTCATTTTTCATGTTGTTTAGTGTGTGTGGTTGGTCCGTAGGAGATTTTTTCTACCTACCATATGAGTTTTTTCACGCCCACACTTGGTTTGATGTAGGAATTTCCAGATTTTTTCCTTTCCCGCACAACTCATGACACTTGTGTGATTAAATAATTTTTGAAATATCTTTTGCATCTCCATAAGTAAAGTACCTAATTTGTTGCAATGTTTTTTTGTCATTTAAAATATTTTTAAAATAGTTTTGGAATAAGTCTTGGATTGGGTGTAGGTTATTCCGTATATAAATATTATTTGATGAACCTTTTTACCTATTTAGTTGGTTTATCATGTTCTATAATTAAATTATTGAGTGTAAACTCACCATTAAAGTAGGTTTAATATGTATTGACATATTTTTGTAACATGTCATGTAATATGAGGTGCATTATTTGATAAAAACCTATAGTGTGTCACTTGATAGTGTTTTTCGAACTGTGTAATTAATGTACTTAACTTGGAAAGAACAAAAAACAGTGTTTTGTTGTGGCATCGATGTTTAATTTTTCACAAAATAAAATTTGAGTATGTTTTGTGTTTTCGTCCATGAGTTGATTCTTAAAATTTTTAATAACATTTCACAGTGATCTATTTAATAGTGATAGTAATTTCTATAATTGTTAAATAGTTATTTTTGTTGTGCATGTTGTGCGAGTTAGTTTTTAGAAAGGTGTAGAGTAGTTTTTTAAGGGTTTGGGTAAGCATTTGATTTTAAAATGGAATTCACATGTGGACATGGTGAGATCATGATGGAAGAATTTGTTTGTAACTTTTGAAATGTTTTATTAAATGATTGAATGATTCTTTAAAGGATTCTTGAAATGTGAGTCATGGGTGAAATGATTTATGGTGTGTGTTTGCGTTTGGTTTAAAAGTAAATGGTAATTTTGTGAAAATTATTCTTGAGTTCTAAACAACTTTGGGTTCTTTGTGTGATTTCTGAAATGGTTTGAAATGAAGTCTTTGAGCATATTCCATTTTGGATTTTTAGAGGAAATTTTTTTGTTTTTGTGATGTTTTGGGTAATAATTTAAGACATTTTGTGTTAATGGACCATTTGGCACTTTAAACCCATGGGTAATGTTAGTACTAAATTTTAACGGAGATTGTTCTTTGGATAAAGTCTATTCTCGTTAGGAAAAATTGAACATTTTATGAAATTTTTTAAATGATAAATGGTGTGAAAGCTTGGTTGGACCTTTGTTAATGTGATATGATTGAATGTGTATTTGGGGGCGCTCATATATTGGCTAATTATTTATGGATTAATGCATATGAAGCATCTATGTTTGGGGAAAGAAATTACAGTGATATGAGTCATGTGTGTGAAGGACTTCCTACTTAACATTATTATTATTATCCCCATGGGTTCCGGGGCATCTTTTAGATGATCGAGTGATGATTTATGGTCAACCCCGATTAGATGGGTTGGTACCCCTTGGATTGATTGTTAGTCGAGGCGGGCTTTGACACTAGATTGGGTAGTTATAGTGAGGCAAGTTGGTTAAAGACTTAGGAGCTTCACCATACTCTGGATGGTGGTTCCGAAATGAAGTACATCCATAGGTCTTCTTGAGATATTTAGGATCACCCATGGTTACTAGATTTCTTTTATTTTTTGTTTTATTTTTGTCATACAAGTTTATTTCCAGCTTTCATTGTTTACATGTTCTACTTTAGCCCATATTTGTTTTACATTGTTTTGGGATTAGTATATAAAAATAAAAATGATGTTGGAAAATGGTATGTTCTGTGTGTTGGATTTTTTAATGGGAAAAAAATTTCTTATTTTTAAATGTGAAAACCATACTTTTATAATTTTATTTTAAACATGTGTTAATGGATTGTTCCATAAAAGGAGATATTGGATTCTATGGTTTGTCTTGTCAACCCAACTAAGAAATTTTATGATCATTCCTATTTTATCATTATGGTATCTGGTTTCCTTTGCTCAGGTTTTCTTGGCTGAGTTTATCATTATTGGGGGAAGGTTGGGTTTTGGTTGGGAGGTGACCTAGAAGGTCACATGGAGGTATGTCTAGTTTTTCTTTCTATTTCTTTTTCCACTACTGATGTCCAGTTTTATTTTTCTGTTTATTCTTGGTTATATATTTATCTTTTCGTGCCAAATTTTTTCCAATGATTAGGTTTTGATTTCCGATAGTAATTTCCAACTCATCTGGATCAGGAACACCCCTCGGGACATGTCACAGACCAGCTCAGGTGACCTGTTCAGGGTTGACCGAGGCTGGTTCATGAAACATTGGTATCATAGAAGGTCCTTGTTATTTGGGGTGTTTGGTAGATGGAGATTAAGACATTCAAGAATCGAGAGGTAGGTACGGAAAGGACGTCATGAACCCTCGCTTGTTCTGAACCTTGAGTCGCTAGGGGTAGTCCAGGAATTGAGTCCTTTTCTCATTCTAGTTTATTTTCGATTAAGATATGCAAATGGAGGAAATAAGAAGTTACATTTTTATTTCACATGGTTTAGTGACCCATGTGGGATCCGAGTACATAGTTTAAGTTCCTCTTAGTTGTTGACGCTTACTTAGGGCATGACCCACTACCATGTTGCTAGGTTAAGCATGAATACTTGTCCCTCACTCTGGTAGTTTGATGCAAGTTAAGTGTCATTTGGTTCTTGTTGGTGTGAGTGAACTATTGAAATAAAAAAGGGTTTTTTAAATGAAAACGATTTCTTTTAAATGGAATTAAATTATTGAAATTGGTTTTAAAACTGAAATCTTTGGTCTAAAAATATGGTGTATTCTTGGAACTGGTAGAGAAATGGTTTGGATGCAACCTCAGGTACTATTTATGAACATTTTCTCATGTGAGGGGATTCATGAGAAGTGAAAATTGGTATGTATGAATGAATGAGGATGAAGACATGTGAAACAGTTCATGGGTTTATAAGGTTGTGTACATGGAATTATGGGCATGAACTAGTTTTTCTAAAGAGATTTTAAAAAGGTGTAATGATTTTTGAAATTGAATTTAGTTTGAATAGTGGGATTGGTATTTGGTAAGTGGCCTTGAAAGATGATGGTTTTGAAATCTTAAATGAAAAGTGGTTTTAAAAAAGGGAATTTTGGGTTGTGGTTGTATTTTTTTGGTTTTTTTAACTGGGTGTTTTTGGATGATTGAGCTTTCAATGATGTTGATTTGTCTTGATATGGGTTTTGGATTTACGTTTTATATTTTCATTAGAAAATGATGCCCTGAAAGGTCCCCAAGGATTCTGATAAGGCATGCTATTTTTTTGGTCCTTCTAGGACGTTTCCTATCATTTAATGTGATTGGGGTACGTTAGAGGCAACAAGGTGGATTAAAGAGGTCGAGCACATCTTCAGGATATTGGGAACTCCTGAAGCTATTAGAATGTGTGCTGTTTTGGGGATGTTTGGAGGTCAAGTTATAGACGAATGGGAGTTGTTTTCCCTACCAAAAATGAACGTATTGATGATGTGGGATTTCTTTAAATAAATCTTCATCAGATGGTTTATACCTGAATAGGTGAGGGTGAAGAAAAAGGAAGAGATGATGTGTATTCAATAAGTTCATTGGACGGTGAAGACATGTGTTGAACATTTCATGGAACTTGTGACTTTTTTCCGGAGGTATAGTCAATGGATTTGATGAAGACTTATCATTTCATTTGTGTTCTTCGTCTAGGGATCAAGGAGGGATTACTCCCTTATAAGGACCATTGTTTTCAGAAGCTAGTTCATGAGGTGTTCTTAGCTTAATTGGTTTCCAAAGCACAAGTGCTTGGAAACCTAGAGGATCTAGTTACTCATGAAGGTTCCTCATCTGGTGAGAAGGGTTTCAAGAGGGACAAGATTCTAAAGAGTCCTCTATAGTGGTTCTAGATTCCAGTTCATTGGACCGTTCAGTGGTGTGCCACCATTGTGGATAGTTCAGGCATGTGAATTCGTCATGTCACATCCCTCCAAAGACATGTCTTCATTTTGGGTGTCTGGGTAATATTGAGAAGTTCAGTAAGAAGCATCTCCTAAAGAAGATTCTTTGACCGAAGGAATTCTAGTTCTTAACTATGAGGTAATATATGCTTCAATCATCAGATCCCTAGCCATAGGTGTTGGGGTAAATCCTATGGACAGTCAAAAGTTTCCTGGGGTGATAATCCGCGGTTATGGTTTTGTGTTCCATGTTTACAGTAAAACATTTAAATTCCTTTAATTATGTTTTTGTTGATGTTAGGGTTTTGAAATTGATGTATGTTAATTGTTTTTTTTGTGAAGTTATAATGGAAACGTTCTATTTAAATTAAAATGGATTTGTTTGTATTATCATCATTTTCTGAATCCTGTACTTTTCATAAAAGTATGTTTGTCCCATGTATGGGATGATCATGGTTTAGCGGTGTTAGTTTGGAGAAGTAATTTCCAGTAAATGTAGTCAAGGATTGTAGTTATGCTCAGTTTTACTACTGGGATTATGTTCTTCTCAGTGGTTTTACTCTAGTGTTTGGGGTTTTTGGTATGGGCCAAAAGTTCCATGTTTAAGAGGAGTTTTTGTTTCACTCGTGCTATAAAAGTTTGTTTGGATCAGTTCGGAGTTCCCGCATCGACCCCCTTCCTGGGGTGCTATGGTTGGGTGTTAAACATTTCTACTAGTTGAGTTCTTATGGTGGGGGAAACCCTCTCGTGTTCTCCTATTCACTTGTGTTTTGGTTTCTTTCAGTTTCAATCGGGCATGGTTTCTTGTTTTGTCTAGTGTTCGGCTGGGTGACATTCTAGTGGATGAAAGAGTCTGTGATGGTGAGAATTGGCACACCTAGACATTTAATTTATTTTTGCCTTATTTATTATTGGACTCAGGTTCTCTCACCAAGGTTCGGGATAAGTTTCGGATTAAAATTTTTTTGTTTAATATTTTAAGTGGTCTTTAGACCCATCCGCAGTCACTACGCAGTTGGTGGTCGCCACATAGTCAGCCCAGGAGTTGGGAAATTGCTCGTTATTATTACTGTTATTATTAATCTATTTATTTTATAACTACTAATATTATTATTATTAATTTTATTTGATAATTTTTTTATTAATATTAGTTTTACTATTATGATTACTATAGTAATAATATTTTTATTATAAGAATGGAGAAAACTAAAACTAAACCTAATCTTCCCTGAGCCAGTGCCCCATGCCTTTCCCATATGCTCACTGCCACACTGCGCTCAGCCACTCTACATTCTCCTTACTCTGGATCTCCCCACGGCCATCACCTTCCTTCGCCATCTCTTCCGCCATCACCTCACTCCAGCCCTACCCGTGCCCAACACTTTCTATCGCACCAGCCCCTAGTCCTCTCCCCATGTAACAACCGAGACATTTATAAGAAATATTTTGTTTTTATGTTATATAATCATCAAAGAAATCTTTCATTACACACAACACTAGCTTGTCTTGCTTTACACACAATTGAAACCTTCCTCGATAGCTTGCGTCGTACGCAATATCGAGTTTCACTAAACAATGATATGCTATTAAAATATTATTAAAACAAGCCATTATGAATAGTAATACCCACTTTTCAAAAAATTTTAAATTTTATTTTTTAAAATGGACTTTATTTTTGGATTCGAAATATCGAAATTATCCTAGGGTGAAATTTTGGTATTTTTCTGAAAACATTCAATTTTTGATGAATAGGGAAAACACCGGGATACTATTTAAAAACCAACTTTTTATTTAAATAATTATTTATTTTATTTAAATTTATTTTAGGTCAAAATTGATACATAATAGCTATATAAGTTCAATACAATTCATTGGGGTCATTTTATAATAATTTTAGATATATAAAAATTTTATTGAACTTTTCACCGTCTTTTACCCACCTCCTAGGAGAATTTCAAAATTCACATAAAACATAATTTTACCGATTCTGTTAGTGGAATTCCAAAAATACAAGAGACATAGTTAATATCAAGGACTAAAATGTGGTTCAATGAGATGAAAATAATTTTTTGGTGAATAGTAACTTTTAACTTTTTTTATCATAGTTAAAAGTAAATAGGGTAATTAAGGGTAAAAATGATATTATTATTACCCTAACACATGTCCTAATTCTATTTGATAAGTGTAATTCGACCAAAAAAACCTTAGGAAAAAAATATGACCATTTAGGCCCACTTGGATTAGATTAGGACATTTATTATTAATTTATTTAAAGAAGGGTTAAAATAGTTAAAATCAAAGTTTAAAAACTAATTCATTTTTAATATAGGGTTATAAATAAGATAATTTAGACTATAAATATTCATTATAAATATAAAAAGATTTCATACATAATGATATTTTATTTATAATTTGTATACATTAAATAATTTAATTTATTTATGACACAATGATGATGCAGTAATTATCTTATTAATGAAATATTGACATAATTGATGTTATAAATACCCAAATAAATGTAATTTGAGACTTTTTATGAATTAAAGTAATTTGATAGGTTAATATGACATGTTATTATTTATTTAATTAACTTTTTTTGAACTAATCATTCTGTTATGATTTCCACAAAAATCAATTACCAAATAGTGTCAAAATTGACATAAAATAGTTTTTAAAACAAATATTATATTATTAATTGTTATTTTATTCCTAAGGTTCGGCCAAATGACTTAGATAAGGTTATATATATTAATAATAAACAACTTGGGGTTAGTTTGGATTGATATTGTATGTTTAATAACCTTATAGTGTATGAAAACAAGAAGACACGGTAAATGATAAATTTTCTAACTTAAAGTTAAATCTAAATGACAAGGTTAAAATAGATACCTAAACTTGTCTAAATTATATTGGATGAGAGTATTTCGACCCATTCCTACCTTATCTATGAAATAAATAAATTTTGAGTTATTTAAAACCGAATATGTCTTTATAATAAAATAATATGTTTAGTTTTTCCAAAGGTGCCCCTCTCCTCCCTTATAAAAGGGAACCTCCTCCCTCTCTTCCTCACACCACATTGAGCCTTAAATATCGGCCAAACCCTACCAAATTATCTTCTCCATTTCCTTGGAAACATCCTACAGGTCCTGGTATTCTTTAGAGACCAATTTTAGTTCCCTAAAAGGAGGTCTCAAAGTGGCGCTTCAAAGAAGAGGTAATGTCCGTTACTGATTATTTCAACTTTTTTTCTTCTTCCACTTATTCTTCATTAGTTGTTTCATTATGAAGTAATAACATCAGTATCAATCATATACTGATATGTTGTTATAAGTATTAAACAACCCTATTTCACCATCTATCTATCCTACGGGAAGCGAAATCACCACGCGTGCGTACGTACGGAATACCATCTCCACACCGTGGTGTAATCTATTTTCCACCACCACCTTACTTGGATGGGTATAATGGTGTAAATAATAACTATATAAGATTATTTTAAAGTGATATTGATTCTGAAATAATATACATACACTCCAATACAATTCCATGATCATGGGAGCGGTATCATCGCTCGTGCGTTTGTACGGAATACCGTCTCCACGATGTGATGTGACTCGTTCTACATGATTTTCATTTCATAATGATTACATAAATAAATTAAGTGAATAAATATGATATATATTACACTAATACCATTATGTAAATGAGGTATCTATAACCTAACAATAAGAATAAAAATTTATTCGAAAAACGTGCATAAGAACAAAAGGCAATAAACACCAGAATAACAAGTAATAATGAAATATTACTAATAAGAAGCTAGGAATATGACCATATATGATATCGTAAAAATAAGTATGATTCTGTAATAAGTCAATGAAATTATTTAAATCACTAAAAAGGAGGTTCAGACACTTACGAAGCAAATCAGACATAAGGTAAGGAACAATCTCGCAATATCAATTTTTATCCGAGATTGTTTATACTTCAGAATTTACTGGGGAATATTTATCATACACATCCATGTTTCCCCAATATGTATTATTATTTATATCCTCCTACAATTGTTTAAATCCAATTTTACCCTTCGGTGAGTTTTTAGTAAAAGATATGAAAGGAATCTTTTTTCGTTTATCGTAGAGGCACTTTTTGACTTTTTCGACATAAGTATGAGAAGAATGTTTTTTTAAAATTATACAGAATGAATGGATTTTTAAAACATTATTTACAAGAAGCATATTTTACAAGTTTTCAATATTATTTTTAATCAACTTCGTTTAGTTTAAAATTGTATGACGTGTTAAGAAAGGAAAAATGTTTTTGATGTAGAAATGATATTTTCCTTAAGAATGGAATTCAAGTGTTTTATCAAAATTATTTTCCATCTAAGATAATATAGGGTTATGTTTATATCCCTATTATTACATTGATTTTATTATTTTGTGATGGAATTATTTTTATGAATTCCTTTATCTTATATTAATTATCTTATATTGTCACGATGTTTAAGAATCCCATTTTTATTACATGGGTTATTCAATGATGTATGATTTTTGATTTTGTGTCACACATAAGAATTGTTTCCTTATGGGATGGGTGGGAACTATATCTCCCTCCAATGCATTGGGTAAAGATTTATATCTCATGATATAGACATGGCTGGAATGGCAGGTTAAACTGGTTCAGTGAAATAGGATGGAAACAAGGAGTGAACTCGGTTCAGAAATGGGATTTGTCTGCTAAGATAGTCTTGGAAATGAGTCTTGAATAATAAGAAATGATTATCTATGATTATGTGTGTATGAAAAAAGTTTCATGTTTTAATTTATGATTATTGGGATTACATTTCACAACTATGATTTATCCCATGTTATGAAATTATGATTTCTTTTGCAGGTTATGATTTCCAAAATGTTATGTTCTTATGAATATGATGTGATTTATATTTCTTTTTTTTACCCTTACTGAGCATTTGAGCTCACCCTTTTGTATTTTTTCTTTCCCCAGGTCAGGAAGAAGGTTATTAAGTAGGATATGCCAAAAGGGACTATAGATATGATGAAATAAATGGGAGACAATGTAGATTATTTATGAACCAGTTGTTTATGTTTCCCAGTTTCTAAAGACACTATACCTATACGGTCCTTTCATGGTTTTGTTATATGTTGTAAGAAGTGTCATTCAATTTTGAATTATTAACAATGTATGTAAATTATGGGTCGATATAGTTGGTATCAGAGGAAAGGTATAGTCAATCTTTGGAATCTAGGATGTGAAAGCCTTAGTAAGAACCCTAAGGATAAGTCTAAGCATAGAACATGATCTTAGTGTTTTAAAAATGTCCATTAACAACCTATGATAAGACCATAAGTGTGAAATTTTATTCTTGATTATGTGGTTTTTGAAATTATAATTAGTGTTGTTGACACTATTCTTCTTGGTTTTAGTCAATGGCTGGAACCCGAAGGAATCGTGTTAATGCGGAATGAGACGGGAAATGCAATGATTGTCCCCCCGAGCAACCAAACATTATGGGAGCTGGAATGAAAAATCTTTTGGCCTTGTTCACACAAATTTCTCAAGATATAAATCATGCAGGACTTCCAAACGAGCAAAAGAAGAAGCAACATTCTGTTGAATCCTTTATGAGGCAGCGTCCACCTTCATTCAGCGGGTCTACTGATCCATTAGTTTCTGAACAATGGATTAGTACTACTGAAAAGATATTTTCTGTTCTTCAATGTTCTGAACATGATAAAGTCATCTTAGTAGTGTATTTTTTAGAAGGAGATGCTTATAAATGGGGGAATATTATCAAGAATACGAGGCAAAGAGATGAAATTGAGTCCATGGAATGGGACGAGTTCAAGAACTTATTTTTCAATAAGTAATTCCCTCGTATTATTCGAACAAATATGGAGAAGGAGTTTCTTGAACTAAAGAAAAAGGGTGATGAATCTGTTGGTACCTATGAAGCAAATTTTACAATGCTTTCATGGTACGCTTCTGGTATTATTATCCAACTTGAGAGTAGGATCGATCGATTCTTTAGTGTCTTAAAACCAAGTCTTCGAAGGGTGTTATCCATAAGGGACTTCAATAGTTACGAGGAAATCGTTCGATGTGCTCTCAAGGTTTATATGGAGATTGGAGTAACCCATCCGTCATATGGGTTTGATAAGAAGAGGAAAATGGAATTCAAAGGAAAATCGAAAGAGCACACTGAAAAGAAGATGAGTTTTCCCTTATGCTCAAAGTGTGGAAAGAAACATGGAGGGAGTTGTCTTAAAGGGACAAGTAAATGTTTCAAATGTGGAAAGTATAGTCATCGTGCATTTGAATGCCGCAATGATGGGAAGAATATGTCTAGTGATGAGAACAAAGAAAAGGCTACACATAGTGCCACTCGTACATTTCAATGTTACAAGTGCAAGGAAATTGGGCATTATGCCAATCAATGCCCTAATCCAAGGGATATTGATGATGATCGACGTCAACAAACTCTTAAGGCTAAACGCAAAGTAAAGTCACAAGAAATTTCTTCTTTGATTGAAGTTTTTAGGAAAGTGCTTCCTGAAAATCTTGTGATCCTTCCTATAGTGGAATTTGATGTGATTCTTGTCATGGATTGGATTTCTTTATATGGAGATCATATCAATTTACAAAGAAGGGAAGTCACATTTTATATTCCAGATCAATCTATGATCGTCTATCGATGAAAGGATGAACATAACCTTCCAGTGGAAATTTCTTCCATCTTATGGGTCTTGATTCCACTAAATGAGGGTTATTTATCTCAAATGGTTGGAGAGAAACTAACGATTAATAATATGCCCATTGTACGGGTGTTTGACGATGTCTTTCCGGAGGAATTGCTGGGTCTTCCACCAAATCGTGAAGTTGAGTTTTCAATAGAACTAGTACTGGGTGATTTTCTTATTTCGAAGACACCTTATAGAATGGACCCAATTGAGTTGCAGGAATTGAAGAAGCAACTCCAAGGGAATCATGATAAGGGATTCATATGCCCAAGTGTGTCACCTTGGGGTGAACCTATTCTGTTTGTTAAGAAGAAAGATGGATCAATGAGACTCTGCATTGATTATCGAGATCTTAACAAGATCACTATCAAGAAAAAATATCCTCTCCCACACATTGATGACTTATTTGACCAACTACGTGGATCTCAATACTTTTCCAAGATTGATATTCGTTCAGGGTATCATCAATTAAGGTTCAAAAGGGAGGATATACCAAATATGACATTCCGTACAAGGTATGGACACTATGAATTTATAGTGATGCCATTTGATCTTACTAATTCCCCTACTATCTTCGTGGATCTGATGAATAGAGTCTTTAGAGAGTACCTTGATCAGTTTGTGGTAGTCTTTATAGACGATATTCTTGCCTATTCAAAGAGAAAGTAAGAACATGAAGATCACTTGAGAATTGTGTTGAAGACCCTGAGAAAGGAGAATGTTTATGCCAAATTTACCAAGTGTGAATTTTGGCTTCAAAAAGTATCATTTTTGGGTCACATAATCTCAAAAGAGGGGATATCTGTGGATCCAGCAAAAACAGAGGTTATGGAAAGATGGTCGAGACCAACAACAGTAACCGAGATCCAAAGTTTTCTTCGTTTGGATGGATATTATCGACGTTTTGTGAAAGATTTTTCACGATTCTCTAATCCACTCACCAAGTTGACTTGGAAAGGAGTTAAGTTTTTTTGGACGAAGTAATGTGAAGTGAATTTCAAGGATTTGAAAAGATGGTTATCCAGTGCACATGTACTCACACTTCCTTATAGTGGAGAAAGATTTGTGATCTACAGTGATGCATCCAAGAAGGGGTTGGGGTGTGTTATTATGCAAAATGATATGGTGATAGCTTATGCCACACGATAGAAGAAAATGCATGAGAAAAATTACCTAACTCAGGATTTGGAGTTAGCTGTGGTAATCATTGAATTTATGATTTGGAGGCATTATATATATGGAGAAAGGGGTGATATTTATACTGATAATAAAAGTTCAAAGTATATTTTCACACAAAAGGAGATGAATATGCACCAAAGAAGATGGTTGGAAATGATTAAGGATTATGAATGCTCAATTAATTACCACCCTGGGAAAGCAAACAAGGTGGAAGATGCATTAAGTCGACAAGACCATGCTTGCTTATCCATGATGAGGATCACAAAAGATCCAATATTTATGGATTTACAAAGGATGGGTTTTGGAATTATAATGAAAGGGGAAAAATTGTAACTTTCTCAAATGAATGTTCAACCATCTATACATGTGAAGATTAAAGAGGCACAGAAAGAAGATGTAGAGTTACAAAAGAAGGTGAGAAATGTTCCTGAATTCAACCTTGATTGTGATGGGATAATAAAGTTCAGGAATCAGGTTTGTGTTCCTCCCATCCCCGAATTAAAGAAGGAGACGCTGGATGAGGCTCATAGTTCTTCATTCTCTATTCATCCTGGAAGCACGACGATGTATAGGGACCTGAAAGAGTACTTTTGGTGGGATGGCATGAAAAGAGATGTTGCTGAATAAGTCTCTCGATGCTTGGTTTGTCAGTAAGTTAAAGCTGAGAGACAGAAGCCTAAGGGGATGTTACAACAATTACCCATACCTGAATGGAAATGGGAAAACATCACTATGGACTTTGTCACTGGACTTCCTAAAACATCCAAAGGCAATAATGCTATCTGGGTCATATTTTATCGTCTTACAAAGTTTGCACACTTCATTGCTATTAGAGAAGATTTCTCTTTGGATCATCTTGCCAAGATATATGTAAAGGAAGTGGTAAGATTGCATGGAGTATCACTTTCCATTATATCTGATCGGGATCTGAGGTTTACCTCAAAGTTCTGGCGAAGTCTTCAACATACTCTCAATACAGAGTTGAGTTTTATCACTGCTTATCATCCTCAGAAAGATGGTCAGTCTAGAAGAACAATTCAAACTCTAGAAGATATGTTGAGAGCTTTCTCTATGGATTTCAAATGTGGTTGGGATCAACATCTAACTTTGGTGGAATTTTCTTATAATAATAGCTTTCAGTCCAGTATTCAGATGGATCATTATGAAGCTCTCTATGGAAAGAAATGCAGGACTCTAACTTGCTGGGATGAAGTTGGGGAAAGAAAGCAATTAGGACCTGATCTTGTTGATGAGATGGAAGAAAAGGTCAGATCTATTCAACAACACATAAGAGCAGCTCAGAGTCGACAAAAAAGTTATGCCGATAACTGAAGAAAAGACTTAGAGTTTGAAGTGGGTGATAAAGTGTTCTTACTAATATCTCCTTGGAAGAGGGTAATGAGATTTTGAAAGAAGGGAAAGCTGATCCCTATATATATCGGTCCTTTCGAAATACTAGATCATGTTTGGAAGTTATCTTACCGATTGGCACTTCCACTGAATCTATCACAAGTTCACGATATGTTCAATGTATCTCTATTGAGAAAGTACATACCTGATCCTTCACATGTACTCAGCTCAGAAGTTGTACCACTGGAGCTAGATCTTTCTTATGAAGAACAACCAATAGAGATTATGGATCGTAGTGAAAAATTCCGACGGAACCAGACCACTCTCTTGGTGAAAGTTTTATGGAGGAACCACCAATTAGAAGAAGCTACATGGGAGCTTGAGGATATGATGAGGGAGAGGTATCCTCATCTGTTTGTTATAAAGTGATGAATTTCAAGGGTGAAATTCATTTTATGGGGGGTAGAATGTAACACCCGAGACTTTTATGAGAAATATTTTGTTTTTATGTTACATAAATCATCAAATGAATCTTTCATTACACACAACACCAGCTTGGCTTACTTTACACACAATTGTGACCTTCCTCGATAGCTTGCGTCGTGTGCAATACCGAGTTTCACTAAACAACGATATGCTATTAAAATATTATTAAAACTAGCCGTTATGAATAGTAATACCCTCTTTTTGAAATTTTGTAAATTTTATTTTTCAAAATGGAGTTCATTTTTGGATTCGGAATATCGAAATTAGCCTAGGATAAAATTATGGTATTTTTCTGAAAACTTTCAATTTTTGATGAATAGTGAAAACACTGGGTTAATATTTAAAAACCGACTTTTTATTTAAATAATTATTTATTTTATTTAAAGTTTTTAGGTAAAAATTTATACATAATACCTATATAAGTTCAATGCAATTCATTGGAGTCATTTTATAATAATTTTAGATATATAAAGTTTTTTTTAAACTTTTCACCGTCTTTTACCCACCTCCTAGGAGAATTTCCAAATTCACATAAAACATAATTTTACCGCTTCAGTGAGTAGAATTTAGAAAATCTGAGAGACATGGTTAATATCAAGGACTAAAATGTGGTTCAATGAGATGAAAATAATTTTTGGCGAATAGTATCTTTTAACTTTTTTTTAACACTGTTAAAAGTAAATAGGGTAATTAAGTGTAAAAATGATATTATTATTATCCTAAAACATTTACTAATTCTATTGGATATGTGTAATTCGACCAAAAACAACCTTAGGAATAAAATTTGACCATTTAGTCCCACATGGATTAGATTAGGACATTTATTATTAATTTATTTAAAGAATGGTTAAAATAGTTAAAATCAAAGTTTACTAACTAATTAATTTTTAATATAGGGTTATTCATAAGATAAATTCGACTATAAATATTCATTAGAAAGATAAAAAGATTTCCTACATAATTATATTTTATTTGTAATTTTTAGACATTAAATAATGTAATTTATTTATGACACAATGGTGATGTAGTAATTATCTTATTAATGAAATATTGACATAATTGATGTTATAAATACCCAAATCAATGTAATTTGAGACTTTTTATGAATTAAAATAATTTTATTGGTTAATATGACATGTTAGTATTAAAGTAATTTACTTTTTTCGAACTAATCATTCTGTTATGAGTTTCAAAAAAATCAATTACCAAATAGTGTCAATATTGACATAAAATAGTTTTTAAAACAAATATTATATTATTAATTGTTATTGTATTCCTATGGTTAGGCCAAATGACTTAGATAAGGTTATATATATTAATAATAAACAACTAGGGGTTCTTTTGGCTTCTTATAGTAATTTTATTAACCTTATAGTGTAAGAAAACAAGAAGACACGATAAAAGTTAAATTATCTAACTTAAAGTTAAATCTAAATGATAAGGTTAAAATAGATACCTAAACATGTCTAAATTATATTGTATGAGAGGATTTAGACCCATCCCCACCTTATATTAGAAATAAATCAATTTGGAGCTATTTAAAACCGAATATGACTTTATAATAAAATAATATTTTTAGTTTTTCAAAAGGTGCCCCTCTCCTCCCTTATAAAAGGGCACCTCCTCCCTATCTTCCTCACACCACATTGAGCCTTCAATCTCGGCCAACCCCTACAAAATTCTCTTCTCCAGTTTCCCAGAAACATCCTAGAGGTCATGGTCTTCTTTAAATACCAATTTTAGTGCCCTAAAAGGAGGTCTCAAAGAGGGGCTTCATAGAAGAGGTAATGTCTGTTACCGATTCTTTCAACATTATTTCTTCTTACACTTCTTGTTATTTAGTTCTTTCATTGTGATGTTATAACATCATTATCACTCATAAACTTATATTTTATTATAAGTATGAAACAACCCTATTTCACCATCTATCCATCCTACGGGAAATGAAATCACCGCACGTGCATACGTACGGAATACCGTCTCCACGCCGTGGTGTAATCTATTTTCCACCACCACCTTACTTGGATGGGTATAATGGTGTAAATAATAACTATATATGATTATTTTAAAGTGATATTGATTCTGAAATAGTATACATACACTCTAATACAATTCCATCATCATTGGAACGATATCATCGCTCGTGCGTACGTATGGAATACCGTCTCCACGATGTGATGCGACTCATATTACATAATTTTAATTTCATAATGATTACATAAATGAATTAAGTTAATAAATATCATATATATTACACTAATACCATTCTGGAAAAGAGGTATCTACAACCGAAAAAGAAGAATAAGAATTTATTCAACAAAACATGCATAAGAACAAAAAGCTATAAACACCCGAATAACAAGTAATAATGAAATATTAATAATAAGAATCTAAGAATATGACCATATATGATATCATAAAAATAAGTATGATTCTGGAATAAGTAAATGACATTATTTAAATCATTATACATGAGTTTCAGACACTTACGAAGCAAATCGGACCTAAGGTATGGAACAATCTCACAATCTCAATTTTTATCCGACATTGTTTATACTTCAGAATTTATTGGGGAATATTTATCATCCACATCCATGTTTCATAAATATGTAATATTATTTATATCCTCTTACAATTTTTTAAATCCAATTTTATCCTTTGGTGAGTTTTTAGTAAAAGATATTAAAGGAATCTTTTGTCGTTTGTCGTACGAGGTACTTTTTGACTTTTCCGACATAAGTACGAGAAGAATGTTTCTTTAACTTATACGACATGAATGGATTTTTAAAACATTATTTCCAAGAAGCTTCCTTTACAAGTTTTCATGCTTATTTTTAATCAACTTCTTTTAGTTCAAAATTGTATGACATGTTAAGAAAGGAAAAAAAAATTTGAAGAAGAAAGGATATTTTCCTTCAGAATGGAGTTCAATTGTGTTATCAAAATTATTTTCATTTAAGATAATATAGGGTTCCGTTTCTATACCTATTATTACATTGATTTGATTATGTTGTGATGGAATTATTTTTATGAATTCTTTTATCTTATATGAATTGTTTAATGATGTAACGATGTTTAAGAATCCCATTTTTATTACATGGGTTATGCAATGATGTATGATTTTTGATTTTGTGGCACACATAAGAATGGTTTCATTATGAGATGGGTGGACCTATATCTCCCTCTAGTGCATTGGGTAAATATTTATATCTCATGAGATATACATGGCTGGAATGACAGGTTAAACCGGTTCAGTGAAACAGGACTGAAATGAGGAGTGAACTCAGTTCAGAAATGGACTTTGTCCGCTAAGATAGTCATTGCAATGAGTCTTGACTAATAAGAAATGATTCTCTATGATTATGTGTGTATGCCAAAAAGTTTCATGTTTTATGTTATGATTATTGGGATTACATTTCACTATTATGATTTATCCCATGTTATGAAATTATGATCTCTTTTGCAGGTTATGATTTCCAAAATGTTATGTTCTTATAAATATGATGTGATTGATATTTATTTTGTTTACCCTTACTGAGAATTTGAGCTCAACTTTTGTATGTTTTATTTTCCCAGGTCAGGAAGAAGGTTATTGAGTAGGATATACCAAAATGGTCTCTAGATATGATGAAATAAATGGGAGACAATGTAGATTCATTGTGAACTAATTTTTTATGTTTCCCAGTTTTTAAAGACACTATACCTATATGGTCCTTTCATGGTTTTGTTATATTTTGTAATAAGTGTACTTCAATTTTGAAGTATTAACAATGTATGTAATGTATGGGTTGTTATACCCCAGCTCTGCTCACCTCTCCGTCTAGTAGCCTCATGCTTGTCGTCCATCCTCTAGGACCTCCAGTGTAAGCTGGCTCTTTCCCCTACAAAAACCCCTCCACCTTTACCCTCACCCAGCCACTCCAGGACTTCGGCCTCAACCTCCCGTTGCACAACCTTTCTAGCACCTTCCCCCTACAACCACCTCATCCAGGACACCACCCCCTCCCAATGTAGTCCTCCGCTCATGGCCACCCTGACCTCCTGCTCCCAAACGCTCCCATTTCCTCCCCTGATTCATCTCAGCCTCACATCTAGACCATGTCCTGCACCTGGCCTCCCTCGTTCCAGAATCTGCACCACTATCCATGCTGCTCTCTCGACCCCCAGCACTAGCCCCCCCCTCCTCCTCCCTTCCTAGCAGCACCTTCAGGTGTCCTGAACCCCCCCTGCGTGCATGGTTTATGGAAACCCGACACCCTTCTGTCCTTATTCCAACTAGCAGTGCAATTGTAACCATTGCGTGGAGCCTCTAGCATGGTCCCTCATGGCCACACCCCCCCTTCCGGTAAAATTTCTCCTCCACCAGTATATTTATTAATTTATTTTTTCGCTTCATTTCATATTAGGTGTTTTTAATTTTTTTGGTCAGAAAAATGACACCATAGTTGTGTTTCATGAGTTTTTCATGCTCTTTACCATCCACAGTTTTTCCGCGGGGGATTTTTCTACCTACCGTCAAGGTTTATTCTCATCCACTCTTAGTTTGAGGTAGGCATTTAAGACTATTTTCCTTTCCCATATTTCTCACTACACTTGTGTGCCTTAAGTAATTTTTGAAATATCTTTTGCATATCCATAGGTATAGTACCTAATTAGTAGAAATGTTTTTGTGTTAGATAAAATTTTGTTAAAATAGTTTTAGAATAAGGCTTTGATTTTTTGTAGGGTATTCCATATATAAATATTATTTGATGAACCTTTTTACTAGTTTAACTATTTTAGCATGTTCTATAATTAATTTTTTGGGTGTGAACTCACCTTTCAAGTAGTATTAATATGTATTGACTTACTTTGGTTTCACGTTATGTGATGTGAGGTGTGTTCTTTGAAAAAAACCTATAGTTTATCACGTGGTAGTATTTTGTGAACAATGTAATTAATGTATTTAATTGGAAAAGGACTGAAAACTATGTTTTAGTTTGGTTTCTATGTGTAATTAGTCACAAAATAAGATTTGAGGAAATTTTGTTTTTAGGCCATGTGTTGCTTCTTCAAACTTCATAATAAATTTTCATAGAGGTTTAGTTAATCATGGAAAATAATATATTTAATTGAGAAATAGTTCTTTTGGTTTTTCATGCGATGCGAGTTAGTTTTTGGAAAGGTGAGGAGTATTTTGTTTTCAAGGGTTTGGGTATGCATTTGATTTTAAAATGGGATTTACATGTGAAATTGGTGAGACCATGATGTAAGAATTTGTTGGGAAATTTTGAAATGTTTTACTAAACTATTAAATTATTTTTTAAAGGATGTTTAAAATGAAATTCATGGGTGAAAAGTGTTATGGTATGCATTTGGGTTTGGTTTAAAAGTGAATGGTAATTTTGATAAAAGGATTCTTGATTTCTGAATGACATTGGTTTTGTTGTGTGATATCTGATATGGTTTGAAATGAAATATTTTAGCATGTGACCATTTTCCTTTCTAAATAAAAAAGTGGTTTTTTGTGATGTTTTGGGCCATACTTTTAGACATGTTGAGTTAAAGGTCTCCTTGGAAATTTTAACAGAAGTTTATTGTTTGAACTAACTTTTAAAGTAGATTTTTTCTTTGACAAATGTGTATGCCCAATTGGAAAATGTGAACATTTTATGAAATGGTTTAAAAGATAAATGGTGTGATAGACCAGTTGAAAATTTGTTAATTTGAAATTATTGAATATTTATTTGGGGGTGCTCCGGTCTAGGGTAACCCTTTATGGGTGAATTCATATGAAGCGTCTGTGTTTGGGGAAGGCAAGTGTGGTGAGATGAGTCCCGTGTGTGAGGGCCTTCCTACTTATATAGTATTATTATAACAACCATGGGATTGTGGGCGTCTTTTATATGATTTAGTGATGGTTTCTGATCAACCCCTATCAGAGGGTTTGGTACCCCTTGGATTGGTTGTTAGGCCAGGTAGGCTTTTCCACTGGATTGGTCAGTTTTTGGGGGGCCAGTTGGTTATAGAATTAAGAGTTTCACCCTATTCCGGAAGGTGGTTCCAAAAAAAGTATGTTCATTGGTGTTATAGGTATTTTTAAGATCACCCATGGTTACAGGATGATTTTTATTTATTTTTTACTTTTCATTATACCATTTTATTCTTAACTTGTATTTTTTACCTATTCTACTTTAGCCTAGATTTGGTATACTTTGTTTTTTGTTTACTTTTAAAATAAAAAATGATTTTGGAAAATAGAATGTCATGTGTGTTGGATTTTTAAATGAGAAAAACATTTTTATTATTTTTAAATGTGAAAAAATTACTTTTAAAATTTTATTTCAAACATGTGTTAGTGGATTGTATCGGAAAGGAGATGTTGGATTCTGTGGTCTATCTTGGAAACCAAACTGAGAATTTTTATGCTCACACATATTTTATCAATTCAGTTATATGATTCCATTGATCAGGTTTTCTTGGTTGAGTTTTTTATTATTAGGTAAATGTCAGCCTTTCGTTAGGAGGTGACCTGGGAGGTCACATAGAGGTAAGTTGATATTTTCTATCTATTCATTTTACGATGCTCGAGTTCATTTTTATTATTCGGTTTATTCATGGTGATTTAATTATCTTTTTGGTCCAAATCATTCTCAACGATTAGGTTTTGATACCCGACACTAGTTACCAGCCTGTGGGGAATGGTACCGCCCCTTGGGACATGTCGTGGACCAGATCAGGTGATTGGTTTAGGGTCGACCCAGGTTGGTTCCTGAAAAAACACCACATCATGAGGGTAAAGATCATGGATAACTCTACCATTATTCCTCATTCTTCTTGTTTAGATAGATATGGAAAAATGATGTTTCTTTCCATATTTTAGTTAGTTCACCAAAATAGTTGCACTGAATTTCCCTACTTTCTTCTACCTCCAATATTTATCAAGAAGAATCATTTTTAAGAGTCATGAAAATAATTTTCTGAATATTAAAACTTTATGGAACACCTTATGAAGAATCATGAGAATTTTCTTATGGTATATTGACACAAAGTGTGACTTATGATCATTATTTCATCATCATGAAGCAATTTAGAAAAAATTTCATCCAAACTATTCATCATTCCCTCACATAACCCCTTGATGTGTTCACACAATTCCAATGTGTGGTGACTTGAATACTTCACAAGGTTGAACAATTCTAATGTGTGGTCCCATGGTCCTATAAGGACCCATCCTTGTCAAATTACATAACAGAGGACCTTTCACTGGTTTAGGTTCTCTAGACATAGATACAAACTTAAAATTTATCATAGTTACAATAAAAAATAATATAAAACAAGAAGAAACTATGCTTCAGTGGTTTGAAAATTATGATTCCCTACTCTAGACACCAAAGAGATCTGTGAAAAACATTTTAAAAAAATATGATGAGAATAAAATTTCCCTTTATTGGTTTTTAAAAACCATTGATAATTTTTTTCAAAAGATTTCATTAAAATAAAGATACACATGTAAGGATAGTTTTCCACGATACCTGGATATATTTTGAAAGATAGTATATGAAAAATAATTACAAATGGAAACAGTTAGAATTTATTCTTTCAAAATAATAATTTTATCGTGGGTCATTCATTATACATGATTTTCCATATTAAAATCCATAATAGAGGGCATTGGTCATCACTAAGGCTTATGGGTTTACTCCCCATAATTCCACACATTTCACCACTACAACTTTAAAAAAAACATTTTCCATAGATCTTACTTTCTCAATCCAAACTAAAATCACTTAAAAATGCATATTATTCTCTTTAAATGAAAATAATCCTTCTTCTCACATGTCATCATAATTCTTTAAGAGTTTCTGGAACCAATTTTCAAAGAATCCCATGCTTAAAATTAATTTCTATATTTTTGGATAATAAATAAAATGAAATATGAAATAATGCACATTTTACTTTGTATACACATATATGATTTTTTCCCTTCATAAAATAAATGAAAATAATAAATAAATATATAACTCATAATATATTATTAATGAAACATTCCAAGTAAAACATGTAAGAATTGTATTTTATATTGATATATAAATATATATACTTTTAAACCATAACTCATAATTTTATCCCATATTCAGACATGTCTTGCACAAATAAAACACGAATTATATATATAAATATACATGAATAACATAATGTCGGAAAAATTAGTATATACAAATGGATATTACAATACCCATTTTAGCATAAAATCCTTCTCGCAATAAACATTGATAAATGAGAAATCCACTCCTCACAGACATGGACATGTATATATAAAAATAAAAAAAGAATGAAATGACTTGGACAATTAAATATTTATGGCCATAAAACATAATCATCAAACACAAACTCAAACATCACTCAATTATTTATAAATCATAATTTAATCAACATAAATATTTACAGAATAATGTATATATATATATATATGAATATGATTATATATATAAACGATAAAGAATTCTCATTACCCAAAATTAAAGAACAAATTCAGGTGTTTGAGAAATAAAATTATAAGTTTCCAATAAAAATTAAAACATAGTTTTGATTAACATAAAAATAATTTTTTAAACATAATTAATCTTATCACAACGTTATTTATTAATTTTTTTTGATAAAAACAATTCATTTCATATCGAATTTTAACATATAATTAAAACATAAATTATGTACATAAATAAATTAACTGATAGGAAATTTATGAATTTGAACATAGCTATACATATAAATCCCTTGTAATCAATTATAAAATTATTTGATAGGAAATGAAAATACTATCTTTGAAAATAATTTTTAGTGGTAATAAAAACACTCAATCAAATAAACATTGAAATTTAATTCCCCTTACATATTTCTGGTCTAAAAAATACATATAATAAATAGAAAAATAATTATTTAATACTTATGTATACATTATGAAATACATATATATATACTAATGATGATAATTTCATCACTTAAATAATTTAGATCAAGGACTGAAATTAATGTTGAAATCATAAATAATCCCTTACTTATAGAGAAGAACACATGAATGCCATCCGCAGCTTGGGATGTGGACTGAAATTGGGGTTTTCTAATCTCATTTGCACACCAAAATGAGACTTTTATTGCCACAAAACTATTTTGTAAACACATCTTGTAGAGAAAGATGGTTTCATTGATGCAGACACTATGGACCAAAAGATATTATAACATGCTCTCTATTTGAGAAGTAAAACCATAGAAAAACATCAATTTAATATGAGAAAAATTAGATATTTAAAATGTATATGTTTTCAAGCCTACGGTGTTCACTTTAAGTACTGGTAAAAACAAGGTTCGGGTTATTTTTTTATACACAAACCATCGAAAAAAATAATACCATTAAAAATACAGAAAAAATAAACCAATAAAATAATGATTTAAACATTAAATATGACCATATATTGATTAATCAAAAAAATTTCACCGTGAAAAAGAAAAGTATATTATGATCAGGGTTGAAAAAGAAGAAACAAACAAGTAAATTCCTCATCAAACTAATCTGCGAGACATCGTCTAAAAAAATCCATATCTAGGACTAAAATAATACATACCATACAATAGGTCTGGATATTAGGAAATGAATACTAACATACCTAAAAATAGAAACCCTAGTATTCCTTAGATATCCAACCACCATGGGACCCACACAAGCTCATTCGACCCGGAAAAAACATTTACCTGTGAACCTCAATGCTCTACCTTGCTCAGATCGATTTCTTGCAGCGAAACCCACTCCAACTGAACTGTCGGTGCTTCAAATTTCTCATTTAGTGTGACTTGGCCTTACCCTAAACCAACAAGGAACCTTGCTCCTAATAATAACAATTTTCTCGTGACTCACTGACTCCATAAAAACACAATTTTGTCCCCTCTTTTTTCATCGATTTTTTATAACATTATTTTCATTATCATTTTTTTTAAAATATTTTATATATATATTTATATTTACATATGTATATATATATATATATTGTATAGTTTTTCCAAAAACCCTAATTTTCAATTTAAAAGAATAGTAAACTAATAATAATGTTAATTTTTGGATTATAATAATTTTAAATTTTATATTACTTTATAAAACACATTATTTTCACAATTCAGATTAAAATTAATAGAAATTTAATGTGTTTTATGATAATATAATATTGTTTTATATAATCACAATTTATAATTTATTTAGAATTTTTTTAAATCAAATAAAAACTTCCTTTTATTTTATATTATCAAATTTTTATCATATATAAATTAAATAGAATAGTCAATATAATTTTTTTTGGAAATTTATTTATTTAAAAGATTTTATCAAACATCCATTCGGATAAGTTGTATTATTTCAAATTCCTTAATAAATATATTCGTGTTAAAATATAATAGTATAAATCTAATTATAACACACTGTAATTATCTATAAAAACATTATATAATTAAATTATAATCAATTTAGTTAAAATAATTAATTTAAATTATTATTCTTAAAAGAAATAAACTAAAGAAATAAATTTTTAATAAAATTTAGTTTAGAATATTATGGAATTTTACATTATTCCACCCTCAAAATAATTTCTTCCCCATAATTCATTTTATCTGACTAAACATGATTCTGAATTTCCGTCTTCAGAATTACGAAAACTATGACTAATACACTTTTAAACTCAACCGTGTAGACAACAACATTTAATCTCAATAATTAACTTGATTGTTACTCTGATATTGTCTATTCGGACCAAACCATATTAAATTAAATAACAAATGACCTTTAACCAGTCTCTGTTCTATGGAGTTAGATACAAACTTAAAATTTATCAGAGTTGCAGTAAAAAGTAAAATAAAACAAGAAGACAACTACGCTTCAATGGCGTGAGAACGATGATGTCCTACTCTAGACTCCAAAGAGACATGTGAAAAAAACTTTAAAAGTATGAGATGAGCATTATATTACTAAGTAAGGGTTGTTTAAAACCATGGATTAATTGTTTCAAACTATTTCATTAAACTAAATTTACACAGGTAAGGATAAATTTACAAAATACTTGGATATATTTGTAAAGCTAGTATTTGAAAAATATTTATAATTTATAATTTATGGGAATTCTTTTTAAAAAATAATTATTTTCTTATGGGTCATTCATGATACAAGATAGTCCATATTAAAATCCATAACATAGGCCACTGGTCATCACTAAGGATTATGGGTTCACTCTCTATGAAACCACATATTTCACGAGTGAAAATTTAAAAACAAAAATAGTCCATGTATTTATATTTCTCAATACAAACCAAAAAAACTTAAAACATACACATTAATATTATCTTAAAAGGAAAATAATCATTCATATCACATGTCATCAAAATTCCTTAGGTTTTTCTCGAACCATTTTTTGGAGAATCCCATGCTTAAAATCAACATCATTATTTTTGGATCTTAAATAAAATGACAAATTGAATAATTCAGTTTTGATTTTTTAAACACATATATGATTTTTCCCTTCTCTAAATAAACACAAAGATAAAATAATTACATGAATCAAAATAAATTATTATCGAAATATTCCAACTAAAACATGTAACAATTGTTTTTTGTTGATATATATATATATATAATTATATTGTAACTCATAATTTTATCCCATATTCACACATGTCTTTCCCAACTAAAATATGAAATATATATCTATATAAATAAAATAATGTCTGAAAATTTATTGTATACACATGGATCTGTAAATAATAATTTTAGAGTAAAATTATTCTTGTTCTAAATTTTGATAAATGAGAAATCCACTCCATGACTTAATGTTTATGTATATACAAAAATAAAAAAAATATGAAATGAAATGGACATTTAACAATTTATGGCCATAAAACATAATCCTCAAACAAAAACTCAAACATCACTCAAATATTTATAAACCATAAGTTAAACAACCTAATTTTTTCCATAATAATTTATACATGTATATATATATATATTTAAGATAAGGAATTCTCATCACCCAAAATTGTGGAACAAATTAACATCTTTGAAAAATAAAATTATAAGTTTCTAATAAAATATAAAATCTTTTTTTGATTATCACAAATATATAATTTTTTGACATAATTAATCTTATCACATCGTTTATTATTAAAACATGATTTGATAAAAATAATTCATTTCATATCAAATTTGTACATATAATGAAAACAAAAATTATGTTCATAAATAAATTAACTGATGGGAAATTTATGAATTTGAACATAGTTATAAATATAAATCCCTTTCAAGAAAAATATGAAAATATTTTATAGAAAATGAACAATCTATCTTTGAAAAACATTTTTTGTGTTAATAAAAACAACCAATAAAACAACCAAAGAAATTTAATTCCCCATACATATTTTTGTTTGAAAAAATATGGATAATAATTAGAAAAAATATTTATTAATACATATGTATAAATCATTACATACATATATATAGTAATGATGATAATTACATCACACAAAGAATTTAGATCAAGGACTACAATTAATTTTTAAAAAACCATTAAAGAAATTATGTACATCATAGAGAACTTAAAATTCCAAAATCATAAATAATCCCCTTCTTAGATAAAAAAACACCTAATAAACATCCATATATTTGGATATAGACTGAAATTGGGGTTTTTCAATCTCATGTAAACATAGAGATGAGGCTTTTATAGCTACAAACATACTGTGTAAACACAGCATGCAGAGAAAGATGGTTTCATTGATGCAAACACTATGAACCAAAGGATATTATAACAGGATATGCATTTGCGAATGAAATACATAGAAAACATCAATTAAAATGAAAAAAATATTATATCCCAACTAGGGATGTTCTCAAGAATTTGGTGCAAGATCCATGTACTGGCACAGACATAGTTCGGGTTCTTTATTAGTAAGAAAACCATCCAAAACAAAAAAATACCATTAAAAAGAATGAACCAATAAAACAATCAAATAATGATTGCAGCTCAATAGATTATAATAGACTAACAAATCAAAACCACTACATCGCAAAAAATAAAATTAGATTGTGATCGGGGTAGAAAAAAATGAAGCAAACAAACAAATTCCATTGAGAACCAATCCGCGAGATATCGCTTAAAAAATAAACATCTTTGAATAAAATAACACCTACCTTGAAACATATCTAGTGATTAGAAATAGAATACTTACCGACCTAAAAATCAAAACCCTAGTGGTTCCTGGATCTCCATCTTTGATGAGACCCACACATGCTCAATTGACCCAGGAATAATATTCAAGACTGAACCTCAATGGTCTACCTTGCTCGGATCGATTCATCATAGCTGTACCAACATGAACTCCATCGTCGGTGCTTCGATTCCATCTTTCTACATGACTCAGCCTCAACCTCAACTAGGAAGGAACCGTACTCCCAATCACATCCCTCTGCTCGTGACTCATAGACTCCCTATTAAGAAAATTTCCACTCTTTTTTTATTTATTTTCAATGTTTTTATAACCATATTTTCATTCACACATTTTTATTATAAAATAATTATATATAAATATATATATATATATATTGTATTATGTTTCTAAAAAACAATATTTATCCATTTAAAGAAATAGAAGACTAATAATGATGATAATTTTATGATTATAATAATTTTGAATTTTATATTACTTTATAAAACATCTAATTTTCACAAATCAGATTAAAATTAATAATAAATTAATATGTTTTATAATAATATTGTATTTTTTTATATAACCTCCACCCAGTATTTATTTAAAAACATTTTTAAAACAATTAAAACATTCCTTTTATTTCATATAATATAATTTTTATCATAGTTAATATAATTTCAAAAGTTAATATACTATTTTTTTGAAATATATTTATTTAAAATATTTTATCAAACACCCATTTAGATAAATTATATTATTTAAAATTCATTCATAAATATATTCATGTTAAAATATAATAGTATAAAATAAATTTTAACAATATATAATTGTCTTTAAAAAATAATGATAAAATTAACTTATAATGAATTTAATTTAAATGCATAATTTAAATTATTATTTTTAAAGGAAATCAACTAAGAAAATAAATTTTTAATAAAATTATGTTTAAAATATTATAGTCTGTTATAGGACCTTTATGCAGCTATACTATTTGAATAATCAGTCACTCACCTCTTGAGGTAGTCGCACTATTCCAATGTGTGGTCACTTAGACAATCATACAGTTACACTATTCTAATGTACAGTCACATGGACCTTCATGTAGTGACACTATTATAATATGTTGTCATTTGGTTCCTTTATGAAGTCATTCGACCCTTCATTTGGGTGAATCATATATACTGTATTGTTTCTTGAAATAACTTATGGTTTATTAACAACAATCAAATGGTATCTCTTAAATGTAACCAGTTAAAAACTTTTCCTCATGAAAGATCAGTGATCTTATACATTCATTACATAGTGACTTATGAGTTGAAAAAATACAAAACAATAATTAATTCCCCTTCTTGTTCACAAATTAAAATGATAATTAAAAAATGAAACATCATGGTCTTAAAAATACCCTATTTGGATTTAATTTTCAACCAAATAACACAACTCATTGAGGTAATGGAAATCAGTAAATGTGTAATGATTGAATAAATCTAAGCCCATTTGATAATGAATAATAAGTGAAACCAAAATATTTTAATAATTAAATTATATTGTCCCTAAAGTAGTTATATAAAATTATTTTTATCATCATAACTTTAAATAAGAATATTAAATAAACCTATTAGAATAAATTCATGTATCCACATTAACAAACTATTTAAAAAGCTCAAACATTCTTACATAAAAAAAACCCTTTTATAAACACCCATAAAAATATTATCTCTATTAGTTTATAGATAACATACCATTTGATAGATAACATACCATTTGAATACCATGCAATTAAACACCCATAGTCAACCAAAATTTATCAAAGGTATCCTTTGAAAGTGGTTTGGTGAAAATATCATCAATCAATTCTTATTTATGAACATATTATAATTTTAGTTCATTTACTTCAATAATCCTTTAATATGGAGATGCTTAATATCAACATTCTCTAACCTTCAATATTACATCAAATTATTTGTGGGATTTATTTCACTATGATTATCATAGAACATGATCATTTTCAGCTTCATATCTACCAAAAAGTCTTCCAACTATATCTTAATACAAATTAATTAGGTTAATACTTGAGTAATAGTGACACAATAAACCTCTAAAGTAGTGAGTGTTATTGAATTATTCTTCTTTTTTATGAAATTTCAAAAATATTTTCACCAAAATGCGGACTCCACCATAGTGGATATTCTATAATCAACACTATCTGAAAATTATACAATTTTATAACAATACATACTAAACTTTCCCTTACATTCATACTTTATTTCATAATCAATAGTTACTTTTTCGATTATTATAATTATTCTTAATACAAAAAGTTGTGAAATTTTTGTTGTGCGTTAAAATATATGGAAGAGGGTAACAACATAAACTATGTATAGTATAGTTATTGTTAAATACATCTAGCTTCTAATCAATTTACTAAATTCTTTTTGATCTATATCCTTTCCAAATTTATTCTTAAAGAACATTGTTCCCACTGAGATAGGTGTGGAAGCCTTATTTTAATCTTATAATAAAAATAATTTAATTAACTATTTTATATATTTATCTTATTGTTAGAAAATATAATCATTTTAATGAGATATTTGAAATAGAAGAAAGTACATCATTCCATATAGTGTAGATATTTTAGATAATATCTTCTTCACTTTAGAAACATTTCATAGTCATTTTCATTTTTCCTAATGGACATGATATCATCAACATAAAAAATAATAATGTCGAAAACCTCTCCATTTTTATTTATGTTGATGATTTTGTTTACTCTTCCCTTTTTTAAATTTAGATTCATCAAAAAGGTATCCATATTATAATAATATTATCTTTAGGCTTGTTTTAACCCTTATAGATAATTATTTGACATACAAACACAATTATCTTTTTTCCAAAGAAAGAAACCATATGATTTCCCAATATATATATATATATATATATATCTAATTATAACTTATAATTAAGAAAAACACACTTGACGTCCATTTTTTATATCTTGTATTTTGACTATGATGCAATAGTAAGAAAGGTTCTAGTGATTTCAATCCTTGAAACTGGTGAAAAGGTTTCATCAAAATAAAACCATTAAACATAATAATTTCATTTGGGAATAAGTCTTTCATTATTTATAACGTCACCTTTTTCATTCATTTTGCTTCAGAACACCTAATTTATCCCAATGAAATTATTTTCTTTAGTATCAGGTGTAAACTCTCAAGTTTAATTTTTCTCAATCTGATCCAATTCATCATTCATGGAATCAATCTGTTGTTTATACCCCATTTAGTCTTGAACGTATGTAGGATAGACCTCTCAAAACAATGTGGTATTTTTTATCCTCAATTCTCTCCAGGTTTGAACATGTAATCCTTAATATCTAATGATATTTTTCTTCTCTATGTTCTTACTTATTCTTGGATGATATGAATGTATTTTAGCCTCGCTACATGAAATATGTAAATCAAATGATTCATCCTTTATATCATATAAATCATCACTTATATTATAATAATTACCATATTTAATAATAAAAACTTTTCTATATTCAAAAGGTGTTTCACCAAACTTATTATGATTTTAATGTTATATTTTGATAGTGCAAGGGCTACCAAACAACCTTAGGTACGTCAAATTTTTTTTATTCTTATATTAAATCACAAATGGACACATGCTTGATTTTCTTCTATAAAAACAAGCATTTCTAATGTGGAATGATTCACCAATTTATTATATGCAATATAATCAAGAGGAATCATGTTAAAACAACATAGTTTTATCCATATCTATCGGACATCAATTCATTCAATCAGCCACATATTTTTTTTGTTTTGTATATGGTCCACTAAGATCATGATGTATACCAAAATTTACCAGAAAACCTTTAATATATTAATTTGTTTATTTGACACTCTATTTATTTAATATCCTCTTTATAGAGCATTTGCATTCCATTTCAAATATTATCCTTAAACATTTAAAGATTAGGATTGCCGATGATTTTAAAATCATAATATATGTAATATAAGTGAAATAATGAAAAAATTAAATTAAAAATTTATTACAATTTTATGATTTCCACCTCATGGGTCCATATATTTCTAAACTAATTAGCTCTATCTGATTATATGTTTATATCTCAACATAATATTGTAAATAAGTTTAAAATTACCCTTTCTTGTTTATTAAAAACAAAAATCAATACTAGTTATCATATTTAGGTCATCTAAAAACATCCTATATATGTTAACTTGTATATGATTATCTAGAAAAAATATCTAACCATTCTATTTAATAATTGGTTTTCTTTCTTCATACTCAGATAACCATAATTCTGTGTATCTCTATGATTGAAAAGGTTTCCCTTAGTTTTCAATATTCTAATAAAAACTACTAAATATTAATTCCTTTTAATAATAGATCTATTTTTTTTTTGAAGAAAACATCATTTCCTTTATAAAAAAAGTATGAAATATTCAATAGATTATGTTTCAATCCATCAAAAAATATGGAACTTTTATAATTCATTTATATTTTCCAATCATATATGATTTAATTCCTTTCATTTGGATATACTTGTCCTATCAAAATTCATTGTTCCTTCTTTATATTATTTCACATTATTCAAAAGCTTCAAATACATGGTATTATGTAAGGAATTAAAATTATTTATGATCTAAATTAATTATCCTTTTATAGATTTGAGTTCATTTTAACTACATGAGCCTCCTCGTTGTGATTTTCATTCTCTTTATTCTTTTAATTTTTCCATCAAAACATTATTGAGTATATAGAATCCTAAGAAACCCATTTTAAAGATGTCTGGTCTGACCACACCTCTCAAAAGTTGTTCCAAGAAGTTGGAATTTATTATTGATATTCATGTTAGGTTTTTTCATTTTTGTTTGAGTCTCTTTCTTCAAGTGTCCTGACTCCCCCTCAAACTCTTCTTCCAATTTCTATGATCCAATTTAGTATTGATTATTGATCAAAAAATTATCAATATATTCCAAAAGATTCTATAAAACCAGAACTATACATGGGAAGTGTGTTTTCAATTGTAACATGGATTCTATCTAGAACTATGTATCTGTATTTCAACATTCTTATGACCATCAACCATTTCTCCTTTTTTTGGAAGAAAATTTTGATAAATATTTACGATATTATTATTTATATTAAAAGGTTTATTTTCTTTTTATGATTATCTAGTTATAGATGTTTTTTCTCCATAATTTAATTTAGCAGAAATTCCATAATTTTGGAATTTTAATGTTTTTTCTACATAAATGGACCATATAGATTAATTATTCATCAAAAACTCTTTCTTAATATCATGATCATTGTTTTTTACCTTTACAGATGATATTTTAGGATCATTATAATATTAATAATCTGTTTTTCTTTCACCAACTTTTGGAATTGAATTTTCGATGTCATAAATTCATTGTTCATCTTCAAATAGTTTCTGTTGAACAATATAAAATTCTTCTCATTATTCATCATATTTTATTCAAGATATATGTGAATATTTTTCCCTTAATAATGTAAATTCTTCACCTTGCAAATACGAATTAACAATATGGATTTTTCTTTTTCATGAACTATGTATTCATTGATAATCCGCTACAATCCTTTTTTATCATCATGTACTATTTCTAATGTTTTTACATTTTCCAGTGAAATTATTTAAATTCTATTTTTAGTTTTAATTTCAAATTATTTTAATCCTCTTATTCTCTAGAGTTTTATATTTCATAACATTTAATAATATCATCCTTCAATGTTTTGATAAGACACTTTTCAATAATTTTTTAAATAGAATTATCAAATTCATCCTCGTCACTAGTATTATCCAATTTAATAAAAAAATCGATTTTAAATTATATATAACTTCATATTCTATCCATTTGAAGATGTATTTGATTTGTATAATTTTTTCAGTGGACTTCTTGGCATTTCCTTTACTTCATCAATAACTTCATCTTCATTAATCTTCCAAAACTTTTACGTAATGATTGCACTGGCCACAAAGTTATTTGAATTTTTTTATAACTTTTCATTATAGTTCTTCATGTATATTCTCTCATTTATTTTAAATAAGGAATTAAAATCATTAAAATCATAGTACCTTTACTTTTTCAATCAGATTCACTATATTCTATCTTAATAAAAATTTTCTTTGATTTTTTGTACGTAATGTATTGAGATAAGATTTCATGATACTACATTCCCTTTTATTTTACAATTTTTTTTTTCTAATAATATTTGACGAAAATACCTATCAAATAATCCAATGTTTATTTTAGGATATATATCTTCTAATAATGAATATTTTCTATCAAATATAGCATGATGAATTCTCAATATGATTTCTGTAACTGTTGAGTTTTCAAATTTTATTCTAAGGATTTTTAAGGTGCTTTTAATATCAATAACCCTTTTAAATAACTCACCAATAGATTAACCATCTCTCATTTTGAAATATTAATATTTAGATATAGAAATTTATAACATATATATCTTATCAGTCATGTTTCCTTTACATATATTCTTCAATTTATCCATCATTCCTATAACCATTAAATTGATTTAGCCAGAACAAAATCACTTTATATTGGATTGGAATGAATGAAATTTATATCATGTATTTCATTATAAGGATTCTTATTCTCATTATATGATAAGATATCACACATATAAGGAATATTTAAACCATTTTCTATGTATTAAAAAACATCATATAAAATATATAATAGATAGGGTACTATTTTATCCTTATAGATTTGATAGCTCTTCCCATCAAATAATGGAGTCCCCTTGTAATTAAATATTATATAATAATCTATGTAATAATTATTCTTCTTAAAATATCAAACTGACTAAGTTAAATGAAGGAATATGGATCTGATAGCAATTGGATGGACTTGTCAGGATCTCTTTGACCATTGGGGGGTGAATGCTTTGCTTTATCATAAAAAAAATTATTTTTTTAAAACATACTTACCCTATTTTTAGAGATAAATTACTCTATATAGACACCACACATAATAAATAATGTAATAAAAATATAATTTACATGGTTCCCTACTCAAAAAATAAGCTAGTCCTTGGAATGATCTGGAAATAATACATGATCATATCGTCTAGTGGAAAATAGTCTGTTTTGTTTTATAAAAAGCATGGCTTATAAATAATATGAATTGAAATTTATTCATTTTCCATTTTCTGATTTACTCACATAGTTAATATGATAAATGTTTTACAATAATATAATAATCATTCACCAACACAATTAAATACTTCATAATTTCCCTTCTAAAAGATGGATCTTTGTTTTCTTTTATTTCTTGCATAGTATTGATAAAGAATGTTTTATTTTCTTCATATCTCTCTATTTTTTTACACTAAAACATCTTAAAACTGATTTTAATATATATATATATATATATCTTATAGTGATAAAGAACTCTTCTTTTTATTATTTATTCAAATATTTATAGCATTGTGTAAATGCATTCATATTAAAATTACCAAAAACAATTGGATCTAATCAACACAATTATATATATATATATGTAACATATTTCATAACTATTGGTAATTGAATAAATATATATAGAAATATCATAGCCTCTTCATCCATCATTACTCTCACTTTTGATCCCCATAAAATCCCCGCATATGAATCAATACATGCATTTTAAAGTTACAGGGTCATGCCAAAATCAATCTTGGATTTTTTATTCATAAATAGAAATGAAACTTTACCCATTCGTTCCATAATAATTTCATAATCTTACTCATGAAATTTTCATGTGTATATGTGTGCTTGAATTTTTATGTGTCAACCTTTATACAAGGAATAATGATCTATATGATAAGTAATTCTAATTTACCTTAAAACCGCATCAAACCCATTTTATTTATAGTTAACATCATATCCAACTCTGTTGGTATATCTTTTTCTATGTAAAAATAGATTTTCATGAAACATGTTTCTCTTTATATTTTTTTTTCAGTGCAGTTGAACAGATGAAATGGATTCATTATATTTATTCTACCCTATATCTTCTTCTAGGATACTCCTTTTCCTGAATTAAGATTGCATTTATCATGATATTTAAACATTAGATGAAACCTTTCATTTTATCGCTTTAAATTTTTTCACAGAAGTTCTACTAACCATGTGACTCATGGTCATTCCTTATTCATCATATGACAATTGATTACAACTTATGGTCAGTCTATTCCAACATACGGTCACTCGACCACTTCACATGATCAGTAAATTCAAAAAATGAAGTTACATAGAACCTACATGCAATAACAATAATGTATCACACAATCCCTCAACCTTTCATGTGGTATCACTATTACATCTTGTGATTCCTCAACCCTTTATGTAGTTGCACTATTCTAATGTGTGTTTTCTGGACCCTTATTTACATCACACTTTTCATGCATTTAGGTTTTTTCTCACTATTCCATCATGTGGTTGCCTAGCCCCATCACGTAGTCTCTCAACTAGTCATGAGGTCGATCCATTAACAACATATGATTAGTAGACATGTGTAAGGATCTATTCACTTCTAATGCACGGTATCTCTTCAATACATGTGGTTGAAAACATTCATATCATCGAATATCTAGGATCTCATTATATAATTTACTACTGATCTATGTATTGATTAAAAAATATAAAAACTTAATAGATTTCAATTACAGTTTACACAATTCAAAATCTATCAAACACGAATATGAACCATATAGGTCTCAAAAAAACCAACATACGGTGTTGGGAGAATATGCTACATTTAGGGAGAATGATCTAGAAAAAATTATAATAATCAGATATATTTTTTTTATAGGTATTTAATTTCGAATTAACATTATTTTTTTTGAAATAAAAAGAAAATTGTTATTATAAGTCAATTTTGTGATGCATGTTAATATAAGAAATTTGGGAGTGATAACTATACCATCACATGATAAAAATTAGTTCAATTGTTATCTTCTAGTTTGAATGATAATGATTAAACTATAGACCTAGAGGAACCTAACTATTGGTTCTTAAATTTACATGTTTTAGTTGAAGATATGTATTGGATTTGGAAATGAATTATAGGATAGTATAATGTCAAAGACAATGATAACAATTATAGGAAAGGACCGATAAGGGATCTACAAAAATATAAGTTTATTCCATTTATAGTTCATGATCCCAGTTAATAGGGCATGAAATATAATTTGGGAAATTAATCAGTTATTGAAGTTTCATCTTTATAACCATTATAGGAAATACAAATATTCCTTCATGGATATAAAACATCTAAATGTATCATAGGTTAAAAATATATGTATGTATGAGTTTATCATTAGTCTACATGTACATGTGTTTAGTTTCTTGATCTTAAGTCACAAGAATTCAAATATTTTAAATGATTTATATATTTTATTCTCAAAAATAGAAAAATATATCATTTTTCACTATCTATATGGATAATCAATGATAGTTTATTAATTATTTTTTGAAGTGTTTTTGTAATGGACAAGTAATTACTCATAATTTCAAAAACCAACCACCCCATAATAAAATAGTGATATTGAAAGAATTAATATAAATATTAATGAAATTACTCACACATTAGTGATTCACCGAACCTACATGCTCAGATATGGTGCTCATAAACACGTGATTTACACACATTATTTGAAATAAATCATGATGAACAAATGTTAACCATCAATAATTACTATTTCACCATTAAATAATGAGTCACATTCATTCGAGGGACCATTGATATTGATTGTTTTAGATAATTAAGAATAATATTAACAAAAAAATCCCATGTATATCTCATAAAATGAACATTCTCTCTAATATATAAGAAAATAATTAATCTGTAGTAAGTATTCAATATATCCCATAAAAATATTAACACAAGATATTTTTTAGATATCTCATATGTAATATATATCTTCATAACATAGGGAAATTGAAATATAAAAAGGGGTGAGATAAAATTCCTAGTAAAACTGAACAAAATTGATATTGATCAAATATCATAAAATAGAATTAGATGTGACAGAAAATAAGACAAGAAAAAAAAGGAATTTTATTTTATCAAACAAAAATTAATAAATTTAAAAATATTACATTTGAATAAAAACATAAAAATTTAACGAAATATGTTTTCATAGGAAAATAACATTTTTAATGGAACTATTATTATTATTTTTCATTCACATCAATTAATAATCATATTAGTGTTAATAAATTATTGTCATTAACAATATATTATATCCATAAAGAATTTTGTTTCTTAAAAAACACATAAAATGTGAATTTTTAGAATGTTTATATTTTTGCATATAAATATGTCTTATAATTAATGAGCTACAGTAAATTAACTTATCAATGCCTTACCATTGACAATGACCATTAATTTTTATTTATGCATATATTTTATAATACAATTATATATATTTTCACCTTCCAATTCTACAACTATATCTAGATGGTTAAATAACTTTTCGAATATCGTTGTGGTCCAGTGATTTGTGTGAAGCAAACAATCCATAATATTTGGTATTAGAGGGAAATATAATTTTAGATCTTATGGTGTTAAACTTTACCCTCATAAATTAATTGAATCCAATTATATTTAATTATGAATTACTGATATACTTATTCAATGAAATAAAAAATATAGATATAACTCAAGATATAATTTTTAATGAGGCACACACCTTAATATCTTATGTAGTAGGCTGAGAAAAATCCTTTCCCTTTATCATGTCAACAGATCGCTTTGTTTTTTACATCACAAATTGTTTATATATGCCTTAATTTTTACCAGGTGAATAATATTCTATTTCATTTGAGATGATGTCATTAGTTATTTCTATTTTATATTAGAGATATAGATAATTGAATGTACTTTCCTCAATCATATTTAGCAACAAAATTTCCACTAGATTCAAGACTTATATTATTTTGTATTTTAGGAATTATTCTAAGTTCAAATTTGTAATATTAATTATTGATATCTATTTTCAAATAATCACAAGGTTTCTCATTTATGTTCTTATCATGTTAGGTTTTTCATTATGATAATCTACGATTTCTCTAAGGATTTTTTGTTATATTTATTCCTTTTGGCATTCACAATTACTAATACTCAGAGGAGTTAATGTGATTTATGAAGAAAAAAATTGATTTATTATAATTTAATTACATGAAGGAAAAACATCAAACTATCTGGTTCTTTGAAATTTTTATTTTATTTTTTAGTTCAAACCAAATCACTCTTATTTCAATATTATTTGATTTAATTTGGGTTATCTAACATTCCATAACATAATTTCATAACATAATAATTCATTCATTATGTTTTTTTATGAGAAAGTAATTAACCAAATTATATCCCAAATGAGTGTCTAGATATGTGTTTAGTATTACGACCAATAATTATGCACATGAGTGAAGATTGACTTGATATTAAACTACCATTTTCTTATTTCTTACCCCTAGTTTTATTTTTTCCATAGCATCAACTAGTTGATAGTATCTATAATGGAATGTAATTACTTGGTGGGCCATACAATATCTACTTTACCAAAAAATAATTGTATTTTCCCACACATAGTTATATGGATTATTTTTATCCCAATTGTTTCCAATATTATTCTATTATCATAATCTGAAAAATATTCAATATCACCACAACTAACCTAAAGTGTTATCTATTCCTTGAAATTAGGTTCAACATTATATTGGAAACCCTTAAATATAACCTAAATAAAAACCTATCCTATAGAGTTATATAAAATATGATTTTATACCAAAAATGATGACCCACACCCACACTCTTAGGTTTAGTTCCCATAAGCAACATCTTAACTTACTCAAATTGAAATGAACTGTAGTAACCCACATTTAACCATTAATAATAAATATTTCACCAATAAATATTGAGTCACATACATTTGATGGGCCATTTGAGATTTGATTTGTAGTTAGTTAGGTAAAATATTAATCTAATAAATACCATTCATATCTCATAAAATATACTGTGTTTTCATTTTATTAGAATATTCAAAATCATAAATGAATCTTCAATGTTTCACACGAAATTACCCAAATATACTATTTTATTATACATATAAAGTGTAATATGTTTCTTCATAACATTAGGAAATTGAAAAATAATAATTGCTAAGATAAATCACTCAATAAGTGAAAACATAAACACTATTATCCAACTATCATATGTAATAATAATATGTTTAAAAATAATAAAACAATAATAGATAATCAAAATAATTTCACAATCAATAGAAACTATGAGAATAACATAATAATTGTTGACATATCAATAAATAAACACATGTATTCAAATAAATTTATCCATAGTGGGGAAATATATAATTATATACAAGTAATTACATTACCTTTACCATGGCATAATAATCTTATACATCATGATATTGTCGTCATGGTCATATATTTTGGAAATGTTTTTTTCTTGGTATATGTACACCAAAATAAATAAGTTAGTTTATCTTATGAGTCTTATCAATGCCCAGAGAGTAAATTATGGGCCACACGCTTAACTAATTATGCACAACACATTCATCATATAATTGAATTAATAAGCTATACAATACATGAAAAATATTCGTTAATAGTCAATAAAATGTTTCCTGATTTTCAATACTTACGAAAATAATAAATGGAATTCCTTGTTATGTTAGCCTCTGACATACTAACACTATATAGAGAAATGGTTATAATTTTATGTAAATAATTTCCCTAATCAATAAACATAAGGTATATATGTGAATCTAATTCGATCAATTGAAGGAAATATAGAGTGTTAATAATGGAAAATCACAGAAAACACTTATGCCTCTAAGAGAGGTTAATTTTTAAAGAAAAATTTTGCGATGGATTTCATCACGTTTAATGCATAAAATGAAAATAATATGATAAGATATAAAGGTAATACCTTAACTATATATACATATATATATATAGAAATATGTGTTCAATATAAAAAATATGTCGATGAAGAAAAATTGAGAGTCAAAAACCCTTATGGTAATAGTAACTTGGGAGTGAAAAGAATATGAGTTGAATTCAATGAAATTGAAATATAATGAAGCTAAAGAAATTAATTTTTTTATGAAGAGAAATTTAATTTATTACACCATATGAAATAAAATTGGAGTTGAATATCAAACATGTTTCATGGAATTGAAAATATAGACAAGGAACACCTAAAAATTTTGAACATTCAAATCAAAATCTATTAAAGGATAAAGTTTCAAATGGAACAGTAAATTAAATTAATAATGAGAGAATGATGATATAAAAAATTGTATGGGATGTATGAACATTATATAATATAAAATAATGTTCATTACCTAATATAGTCTAAATGAATTTAAATTTGTGATAAATAACCCTTATATGTAAATAATAATTTTGGTAAGAACGATTTAATAACGAGTTTATATGGATCAATTATAGAACAATAGAAATTATGGAAAAAGATGTAATACCAATTATTCATTATTTAAAACAAATTATTTTTGGAATAATATATTTTTAATAAGGAATTTTTAAATTCATTGGAATAAAATTAAGTTTTCACAAACCCTTACCTTCATATAAACATTTAATTCAAAACCCATTGAAGGATATAATTTCAAATTAGACATTAAATATCATAAATAGTGATATTATCATGAATAAATATTAATGTTTTATTATTTAAACAATGTCAAATAAAACAAGGTGTGTAATAGTAAATATGTCACAACAGGTGGAATATGAGACAAAAACACATACAAGTAACATAATCATTGAGATAAGAATCATTCTATAAAGAGGATATGATGAAAAGATTTAAAAAATATATAAAATAAGGAGGAAATATAACAATATATAATAATATGGTATAATAAATCAACTATTTAACAAACTTTTACTGATAAGTATTTTTGAAACTTAATGGAAGAAAATTGATTTATCAAAAACCCTTACTATAATTCATATTTCATCAAACATTTATCTAACCACCTATCAAAAATGATATTAATCTAAAATTCATGTAACCTTTCTAATATATATAACCTTTTATAAAATTCATATATAATTATTCACTATATGTTTTTTATTTAGTTATTATATGTTTTAAATATCTAGTTTGAGTAATCTTGATCATTTTGAACTAGTTTCATAATAATAGTGTTGTTATTCATTCATATCCCACTTTTCAACAATCATAGATAATAAAATTTACTATAGATGATTATTTATAATTATTTATAATATTATAATTCCATTATATGTGTTTCTTTCTTATGATACACAAAGATAATATGGATGATGAGCATATTTAGACATTTTTTAACAAAAAAACCTTAATATCATTATTAATGATTTAAATATTAATATTAAAATTTCAAATGTAAAAAATTTCATTATTGATATCATATATTGTTATATATTGATTTCTTATAGACATCCATGATATTATTTTCTATTAATATTCAATTAGGTGGTTAGAATGATACAAACATGAACATACTATAATTAATGAATTATTATGAATATAAAAGTGTTTTATTTTATAATAATATCACAATTAAATAAAAATAATGATATTATTCAAAGAATATTATTTTTTTTCAATTAGATTTTATATAATTCTTTAAATGACAAATAATTATATGAAAAAGGGGATATGTTACTCCATGGAAGTGGTAATCCGCTCATCGCACGATTAACATTTCCATTTCATGATGAATGAGAGGAAAATAAGGTGTATATTACTTGTTCTCAAAATAATAGTAATATTATTATATATGTCACATTTAATATTTAATTTATTTTATAAAATTAATTATGGTATGTGGTGGGGAAAACCAAAATCCTTTGCTTTGTGAAGGTTGTAGTCCTCTCAATTCCTGAATGCCAGTTTCATTTTTATTAATAGAAAAGGGAAAATGATTTTAATATTTATTACCATGGAATAATAAAATTAACTATAAAAACTAATAATTTCATTATATTGTAATTATATAACTATACATGGGAAATAATTTAGAAAATAAATGTATTTTGAAAAAAAGTACCCCCATTGATTAGTTAAAATTCCCCTTGTTTGAATCCTTGGAAATATTAGGTGTAAGGAAAATAAATTGTGACCATCAGATAAAGGAAAAGAAAATTTATTTTATTTAATATAAAAAGTGTAGATTTTCAAGAGTAAACTAACATTTTGGAGTGGTCTTGAATGGGTGGTGAGAGGACCTTATTATAAGTTGTGAGAATGGATTTTTTGAAATTTTTTCAATATAATATAAAGGTAGCACTAGTTTCCAATTTCAAGTGGCTCAAAAATTAAAAATAATTGAGTTTCAGATGATATAAGGTCAACAACCCCTCAAAATGTAATTTGAACACAATTTTTAATCATGTTTTATGTCCTTTTATCTAAGAATTTTCAATTTAACCATTTTTCTTTTTACCATGGTAAGTAGTTTTTTACTAGGAAATTTATATTTAATGCAAAAAACATAATTTTCCATTATTATGTTATATTGAACTAATTATTACATGTATAAAATAAATTTTATCACATAAAAATTATAACTGTAAGAAAAATAAATTTTAACATCCTCACTTGTAACATATAAACACTCATTTTTATAGAAAAGGTAATTTTATGCTTAAAATGTATCTATAGGATAAAACACTCAATTTAATAGGTTTTATTGATAAAAATTGGTTTATTATGAAAAATATAAATGTTTTTTGTATTTTATAGACATAAAAATCACTTTTTTCAAAATAAAATTAAATAAATAGAAAAGGACAAAATATAATTTCTTTTATTGGAAAATATTACGTATGATTATAAAATGTTAATAACCATTTTTATTAATTTCTAATGGTTCTTATAAATGTATATTAATAAAAATTAAATACATATTTGATCAAAGTTTTTTTAATAAACTTATTGTTCATTATTATATAATTATAAAGTAATAAATTTTACCATTTTGGTAAGAACATCATTTTCTTGATTGCCCTGAAATTGTACTATTTTTTATATATACCTAAATTTAATATTACATTGATATTAACCTGATAAAACTAAATATTAATTTTATTTTATCAAACTAAAAATATAAAATTTTGGTATTATATTTTTAAATTAAAACATAAAAAGATAATTGAAACAAATTTCAATGGAAAATAAATTTTGAATTTTTTATCTATTATAAATCACATTACCTGGGAATTACTCATATAATGTGTGCCAATTTATTATTTATAAAAAAAATTTACTCATAAATTAAATATTTTCATTAGGAAACACATAAAAATTATTTTTTTGAATGGTTATATTGAAATCATCATGTAGTATTTTAAATTATTTATCTACACTAATTTAATTTATCAATAGAATAGAATTAATAATGACATTTATTTTGTTCATACATTTATTTATTCATTAGGATACATTTTTTACCAATATATTATATGATTAAATTTCAACTTCTATAAAATTTTATGCAGTTCATCAAGGTTAAATGTTCTGTGTGAGGAAAACAATTTAAAAAATTATGTTTTAAAGGGAAATATAAGTTTAGATATTTAGGTGTCACAAAATATTTGTTCATATATTAAATTTCTTTTTATTTTTGGGATGAATTAGTTATTAGTTATTTCTATACTATAAATTAATGCTTACTACATCTTTGTGTTGATAATACATAGTAGTAAAAATAGAAAAATAGAAATCCTAATAATAGTTATTTAATAGTTTTTGGATAAAATTTTTTAATTTTGAGTACAAGATAACATTTATATAAATTTTATCTGAAGATAAAGGAAGTTACATTTCATGGATACTCCACCACTTGTAATTTTTATCATTTTTCTAATATAGAAAAACATATCATCAATGAAATGGTACAAGTAATGTTTTTTGAGAGAGATCCTATTATGGAGATAAAATTTCCAGGATATGAAAATAATTTCAGTCATGTTTCTAAAACCTATTTATTTTATTACCAGATTTTCTACCACATCCATGTGAAATTAACATACCATATGTTGTTCAAAATAAGGTTAATCATCTGGTCTATGAGGAATAATATCTATTTTTTACTTAAAAAATTATTCTATAATATATAACCATCCCTCAAATTATATCAATATTGATGTAGGTCAAAATGTTAGTATTATAATTTCTTGATGAAATGAATGTGATCATAATATGTTCTTATCTATTCTTTAACATAAAATAGTAGATAATTCCTTAGAAAATAGTTTTTTTATAATTTATATAAAAGATGATATTAATCAATTCAAATGGAAAAGAGATTATAAAATGTTTGAGCACCATAGATAATAATTTGCTGTAGGAGTGAAGTGAATTTTCTGAAATAAAATTGATGAAAATGAAACTATTGTATAGAATAAAGAGATACTATTTTCTAAGGGTTATAACTATGAATATTTCGTATATTATGGAGATATATTATCATAATTAGCTACGATTTATTTTATCCATATTTCTATTATCCTTCATAACTAACCCTACATTACTCAATTTCAAGTAGATGTAATGTTTTCCATCCATAATGAATATCTCCAGGAGGAATTTAACACTGAACATCCTCTTGGTTTTGAACATATCAAAAAATAAGACCACATATTTAACTTTACTAAGGAACTCTATAGACCTAAAAAATACCCAAGATAATGGTATGATATAGCCTCAAGATTTTTTATTTGAACCAAAATTAGTAATTGAATTTTTGATCCCAATTTGTTATCAATAATATCTTAAAAACACAATTATTTTAAAAGTCGACATCAATGGTATATTTTTACTCTAACCTAAGAAAGCACATACATACAGTTTTTCATAACTTATTAAAAGTGACTTTGAGATTGTTACTGTAAAAAACTAGGTTATGATATAATAAATAATTTTATACTTATTATTATTCACAGATTATAGATATATATTCATTATAAATATATCAAGTAATTTTTAATTAAAAATGGAATTATCTTTATTAAACTCCTTTATTATAAGGATTCCTTAAAAATTTTAATTTTAAAATTATTTAATTTTAATTTAATAAAATAAATTTAATTTTATAATTCATCTTTTGAAATTTTTATAAAGGATAATTTTTGATAAATTTAGGTAGATATTGATTTTTCAATAAAAAGTGGAAAATAATAATTTTATTGAAAATTATATTTTCTATTAGAGTATTTAAAATAAATTATAATTTTCACTAGTTCTAAAAAATTATTATTTTCTTTTGATTAAAAATAAACCAATTATTTTCTTTAAATGAATTTTTCATTTGAACTTAATATAAATAATTATACTTAATTTATGCATTTTTCGGAGAAACATTTTTTCATCATGTTATGTCAGTGTAATTTTATATTAATGTATATAATTTTTTTTAAATATTTAGAAATGAATCCCATATTAGGAATTAGGGTGTCTAAATTTGGTAAATTGGCCCCATTTTTTTCATTATTAATACTAACCGTTGTAAATATATGATACTGTAATAAAAGTAAAACGAAAAATTTAGGGGTAAAATTTATTTTATACTGATTAATAAATATAAGTAAAAAATACATTAATTTATTTTTAAATATAAAAATCATCCACATTTATTTTAACATCGAATATATGACCTTTTTTATGCCAATTGACCATGATTTTGACCACTCTATTATTTTTTAATGAAAAGTAAATATCTCATTTTCTTTGTTATATGATTTCTAAATTTATTATGTATGAAAAAAAGAATATGTTCTTTAATGAATATTATCCTGAACTATAAATTAAATTTTTTATATGGTAATTTATTTTAAATTTTTAGCGATAAACTAATTATATTATAAGCTTACTCAATATTAGACCAACAATTTTTCAATTAAAAAAATAATATTTATAATTTTAAAAACCGTAAAAGTAATAAAATATGAAAGAGTTTATATATTTAAACTAAATATAAAAATAACTTTTTATAGGTTTTTTGAAAGGGATAAATTGGAATTTATTATTTTCCATGATGTTTTTAAAGTCAAATTAAATGAATAGTTTAAAAAATTGATATTAATTATATTTTATAGTAAATATTATATTATTAAATAATTTTAAATAAATAAAATAATGAACTAATCCAGTTGACTGGGAGATGGTTCAAATTATAAAACATTTTTTTCATTTAAGGGACAATTGTATTTTTATATTAACCTGGTCATCCCCTATATATTTAAAACATTATTGTCATATTAATATTAAAAACTGATTAAGGTGGTATAAAGCAACAATTTTATGGTAAAAACCAATTTTAAACATATAAAAAATATTTTTTTATATTATTTTTATGCAAAATCATTTTATATTTTAATATTATAAATTATCAGTTATTTTAATATGAAAATCCATTTATATTAATTTAACACATAGAGAAATTTCAAGAGTGGATCTCCCCTCTTCTATAGTAGGGAACCTGCTCTAATCTTTTATTTACACATAAAAAATATTTTTTTTGAAAATACCTAAAAAATCACTTTCTTACATCCCTATCCATATACAAGGTTAAATTGTTTGATCAAAAAACAATCCTTGTGGATATTTTAGTTTAAAAAATTTATGGTTATCCGAAGAAGATGTATTATTCTTAACAACAAGTTCCAATTTATTTATTCTTCTACCTCTTTAAAATATTCAATAACCATGATTATATAATATAATCAGAATCTCATGTATAATTAAAAGTTATTATTTTTATATCATAAACAATATCCATCTACAACATCCATCAAATTGAAGAGGAATCCATCATTGAAGTGTACAAAAGACTACTGCGTCACAAACCCATGTAATTCATTTTCCATCACCTCCAATTACAGTTGGTTATAAAGATGGATTATAAATATATATTATATTAATGGAATATTAATTATTATTTAATGACAATATGAAACCTATTTTCTTACCATTCCATTCACTAAAAAAATATAACAATGTTCGTGCATACCTATCGACTACCACCGTCCCAAAGCTATGTGATTCCTTTTTCATCATTAAACCACAAGGATGATTTATTTTAGTTTATTTAAATAAATTATATTGTATTTATTATATAAAAACCATTATATAATGTTAAAATAATAAAAAAACATTTTATAATTATCAGTGAAAAAATGAATGGTTTCCCATGCATACGTACAATCAACCATCTCCATGATTGTAACATAGTTTATTTTTCGTAACCATCATTCATTGAAGGTTTTAAAATTATATTTGAATTGTAAAATTTATAATTATTTAGTTATTATTATTCTAGAGATAATTTAATTATTACCACTTTGACCATAGTTAACTCAATGATTTCATTTCATACCTATTAGATAAAAAAATTAAAACATTTAACATGAACATAAATGATTAAGTAATTAAATATAACATAGAAATGAATATAATAAAAAAGAATAATTAATACGTAAAAAATTATTAATAAATTAAATAAATAAAATAATTTTTTTTATTTAGGAAGATAATGAACGTATGTAATGATCCAAACTCTAAGTCAGGGTCTTTCATTGAAAAAACATTTATTTAATATTCCCTTCCATCCATTTTTCTTCAATGTCTATATTTTTTAAAATATATTATTAATGGATTTTTTTTGACATAAATGAATTATGTAAGAAGTTTTATGACTCTTTATACATTTATACAATGGTTTTAAAAAAGGGATATTTACACGCAATTGTTTGAATTTATTTACAAAAAATAATAAAAAAATTATATTTTTTGCATATACACTAAGAATGACTTTTCCTCCTATAATAAAAATTATATTATTGTTGGATTACATTAAAATATTTCATTTATTATTTAATAAAAACCCATATTTCCATTACTTATAGTTGATTTAGTTTAGAATATGGGACTCTCAATCAAATATTATATCTATATCTGAAAGTGTTTTGAAATTGGTTTAAAAGGATTTTTTGTTGGTTTTTTATGAAAAGGTGTAAGAATAAAATGATTTATTTGTAATGTGGTACATGATAATTATATATGTGAAGTATGTGAGAACGATATTACTTATATAAAGGGTTTATCCCAATTATATCTCCTAATTAGTAAGTGAGTCGTGGATAGATTATATGATGGATGCACCCAGATATTGCTCCAAAACATTAGCTATTATTACAAGCCTTAATAGGAAAGAATGATGGAGTCGCTATGAATGTTTCTCCTATATATTTAACTGGGATCTATTTAATTCTAACACATGTTATGAATATAATTATTCTATTTTCCTAAAATGGTTTTTATTTTCGTTATATGATTTTTAAAGGATATCTTTAATAAAAAATCATAGGTTCTTTTTATGTGAAAATAATTTATTTTCTCTAAGAACAATTAGATAGATGTAAATATTTCTTGGGATTTCGTGTTTTTCACTATACTAATGACTTTATTCTTTTTTTCCATTATATATGCTTTTATTCTAATCCCTCTTTTTTATGAGGATTTTCATAAGGTTATTGGATAGGTAAGTCAAAATAAGAATACATATAAAATGTCATGAAGATTTGTCCTGAAAAAAAAATTGTTTCCTTTTAAATGATTTATATTATTTGGAGAGTGGATGTTGAGTAAAAGTTTAACATTTTATTTAATTTCTTTTTATTTATGATTTATATTGAAATTATTTAGGAATATAAACTACAAAATTTCATTTGGAATGAGTAAAAATGAATTACTGGCTAAAAATTTGGATAATGTAATTTTTAAGGTATTTTCCTCATAATCATAATTAGATAATATGTTTAGATAATTTTAGAGTTTAGGATAGTGCTAAAAAATAGAATTGATTAATTCTTATTTTGGTTAAGTTGAAATGATATATTATTTAAAGATTATAATGTTTCTCTATATAATATATTTCTGGTCAGAATGGTTTTCTATAGAGGAAATATAGAAGCTGAAGTAGGAAGGTATCATAAAGAAAAAACATTCCAAATTAGTATCCCAGAATAGATGGAGTTGGAAATAATTTTTTTAGTTATTGATTAGTTGATGTGGGATATAAATGGTGGATCCTTCCTAGTTAGAGAGAAATAATATTTACCACAATGGAACATGTGGATAGTTGAGAAATTTATGAAACGACATCGTCAAACTTTTAGTGGAACCTCAAATCCAATGGTAGATGATAGATGGATCAATGCTCAGGAAATGATATTCAAATCCATCAAATTTTCATAATTTTAAAAGGTAACACTTTTTGTTTACCATTTCCAAGGTGAGGTTGATCAATGGTAGTCTATGCTTAAGAATAAAATAGATGGAGATGAGAAATATTCCCTAGAATGGGAAATATTTAATAATATTTATCTATTAAAATATTTCCCCAGTATTATTAGATTTATAATGGAGAAACAATTCATGGAATCGATGTAAAAAATATGAAGATTTATTAATTGTTTATGAATCAAACATTACAAGATTGTCCAGGTACGTACCAAATTTTATACAAGACACTGAAACACATCTTAACAAATTTTTATCAGGGATGAAACTATGTCTATGAAGATATAAACCTATATAATATTTTAAAATATGAGTGATTTTTTATTATGATGAGAATTTTGACATAATGTTTGCTAACTAATGAGCCTCTAGAAAACAAGATTGAGAAATGGACAATGTGTTCAACAACTAAGATGCATCCTACTAAAATATTAGGAGATACGCATATAACATGTTCTAATTATTGTAGGAAATAGTTCATGTAATATTTGAATAAATATTATATTTGTTAAAGATGTGGTCTGATTTGTCATATGGATTTTGAAAAAAGAGAAAAAATTTCTAAATACTCTTAGAATGGTGTAATAGATACCCAACAAAAAGTAAGATGTTTTAGTTTTAATGAGTTGGACCATTATGATAAAATGTTTCCAAATTATGATACACATGGTCGAAATCATCATGATCAGAACAAAAAAGGTGTTGTTAAATAATATTCAACTGCTATAGATAATGTTGGACCATTTAATGAAGTGGTGAAAATTATGTTACTTTTTTATTCTAATTATAGAAATGCATTGTTTGACTCTGTATCTTTGCATTCATTCATTTACAAAAATATATCATGTAAAATGGGAATATCTCTACATGAAAAGAAGACATAAATTTTGGTGAAAAATCCACGAAAAATTATTAAAGTAGACATGATTTATATTCATATTAATAAATTTATTAATAGAATGTTCTTTCAAAAAAATCATGTTGAGATTCATATGGTAGAGTTTCATATTATTTTTGGTATTGAATAGATTTAATTTTATTATGATAATATAGATTTCAAAGATAATAATGTTGTATTTTGAAATTTTATACATTTTATAACATACAAATAAGATGAGAAATTGGTTAACAATGATAGTGAACATTACTAAGCTCATAAATCTGAAAATTGGGAAACTATTCAAAATAATGATGTGATAGTAGTAAATGAAAATGTAGATGTATTTAATTATGATATTACTGGTTATGTTACTCGACTATAGCTTGAATTTACTATCAACTCAGGTCCCAATTGTATGATAATCTCAAAAACCCCTTATTTATTTACCTAAGTATATCATTTTGAATTTATTTTTTTGCAAAATTTTCTAAAAAAATGTATCATTCATCCTATAACATCACTATGCATTTATCCTATTCTTTTATCTAAAAAATGATAGATTAATTAGAATTTTCAATGATTGCATAGCCTAAAAAAAACATAACTATTTAAAATATGTACCCCATTCCTCATATCAATGATTTGGTTTATCTTCTCTAGAGAGCATGATATTTTTTGAATATTGATCTCAGGTTAGGGTATCATCAGTTGAAGGCGACTAAGGAAGATATTATAAGGACTATGTTACAAACTTGATGTGGACATTATAATTTTATAGTTATTCCATTTTTCTCATCTAATAAATCTATTTTAATCATAGATATTTTTAATATAGTTTCAAAATTAAATTTAGATATGTTTATTTTTCTTTCTATATATGATATTTATATATATTCTAAATGTAATGAGGATCTTGAATGAAACGTGATAATTTTCTTACAATAAATAAAAGAAATAAAAACATTATAGAAAATTTATTAAGTATACATTTTGATTGAAACAAATTTCATTCCTTAATAATATTATTCCTAAATTAGTTATAACATATTACCCTATAATGGTTAATGTTGTTGATGAATGTCTAAGAGAAAAACAATCATAAATATTAATATATTTCGTAGATTAGCAGGTTAATATTGACAGGTTTTTAACATATTTATTAATTTTCTAGAATAATACCTATGTTAACTAGAAACGAAGTAAAATTTATATGGATGGAAGAGTGTGATGATTATTTTCAAAAAACTAAAATATTATTAGTTGATGATCATGTTTTGGACCTCCACTATAGAAATAGTGAATTATTCATCTATAATGATACCTTGTTGAAGGGACTTGGTTTTTTTTCTAATGTAAAATGAATAGGTAAATTGATATTCCTCATTTAAACTGAAAACACATTAGTTAAATTATCCTAAACATGATCTATAATTCATTGTTATAATATTTAGTTAAATTATTTTGGTTAAATGATTGATATGTATTACATTATGAAATATATTTTAATTATAAATGATTGAATAAAATATTTACACAGAAAGAGTTGAACATGTGATAGATGAGATGCATGGAATTGGTAAATAGTTATGACTTCAAAATTCACTACCATAAAGCTAAGAATTTTTTTTATTGATTCCAGGATTCAGAAAAATAAAAACACACTAACCATGTCACATTTGGAACATGAAACATTGATTAGAAATTTGATAAATTTTGACCTAGAAGATGTAGATATGAGAACTTCCTCTATTTTTTAAGAATTAATATAATCATTATTTTATAAATAGTTAATCATTACACAATGGAATAACATGAGTTATAAGAAAAGGTAAAGTGGATAATAATGAAATTTTTCCTCAATTTAATATTGATAAAAAATATTCTTTGGGATTTTGAATATGATTATATGTGCGTTATGATTTCCAATCGAAGTGATTTTTTTAGTGAATAGAATAGTTCCTTATTATCCATTAATTGAAGAATTAATAAGTTTTATAGAAACATTCATGAGTCGTACTAGTGGGATCAAATGGATAAAAAATTTCTTACATTACCATGAAATGATTGACCTATTAATAGTTTAATGAAGAAAAATAAATACCGAAGAGAATTATTCATCATTTTCTAGTTATAAAGTGTATATGGGAAAATAAAAACATGGACTTCATAGTGCTATTTGAAAAAAACTCATTACATAATAATTCTATTTGGGTTATTATTGAGCTATTAACTAAACATACATATTTTCTTCTAATTCAGGATATCATTCCTTTATATCAATTTTCATGATTGTCCCTCAAGGATATTGTCAAGTTATATTAAGTGAATATATAAATTTTATCTAATAAAGACATTAGATTTATAGAAATTTTTTTGAAAGGTATTCAAAAGTCGTTGGGTATTGAAATAAATTTTAGTACAACTTGTTATTTTCAATATGATGGAAAGTTTGAGTGAATGATTTAGATCTTGTAATACATACATCATTATTTTTCAATTGATTATTAGGGATGTTGGAATCAAAATCGCAAATAGGTTATGTTTTCTTATAATAACATTTTTCATCTAGTATACATATGGAAACTTTAGAGGTATTATATAGAAAGTGGTGTAGCACACCAGCTGTATCAGATGATTTTGGAAAAAAAAAATTTGATGGGACAAGATTTGGTTGATGAAATGGTTTATAATATTAAAATTATTTAGGAATATATTAGTTTGCATTAGAGTAGAAAAAAATAATGAAGATAACATGAGGAAATATGTTTCTTTTTGGGTAGGTGATCATTTTGTTCTTAAATTATATCCATGGAAAATTGTCTTGCATTTTGGTAAAAAGGGAAAGCTATGTTCACGGTTCATTAGACCATATCAAATAATAGGGAATGTTTCCTCAGTTTCTAACTGAGTGGCCTTTCCAATGTTTTTTCCCTATATAAATAACAAATTTTATTTTTTGATGTTTTGAAAATAAGTGTCAGATACAACTCATGTTTTGAGTTCTGAAGTAGTTTGGTTGTAAGATGGTCTCTCTTATGAGGAATATCTGGTTAAATTATTATCCATGGAGAGAAATTATTTTAGAATAAGGTGAAAAATAAGTTTATGATATTATAGAAAACTAATATGGTTGAAGAGGTGACATGGAAATCTGAAAATGATATAAGGGAAATATATACACACATTTTTAATAAGGAATAAAATTATTATGAAGAAATATCTAAATGGGGAAAGAATATAAAAACATTGGTAATGATAGAATATATCATTTTAATATTTATTATTAATCATGAATTAGATAGTTATATTCACTATAATAATATTAATTAATTTTTAAATCAAAAAAGTAGTTGTTTTACTAAACAATTTCTTGATAAGGGTTAATTTAATTTTTTTTTAAATTTTAGAATTCGAATTTTTAAAATGAAATTAGTTTTTTAATTTCTCTTGTAAAAATTATCTCAAAGGGAATATTTTATAATTTTCTATGAAGATTGATTTTTATTTAAATAGTAACAAATACTTTTATATTTAAAATTTAATTTTCATTTCAAGTATTAAAAAAGTAAAATTATATGTTAGATTAGATTTAAAATTTCACCATTTCATTTTTATTTAAGATAATCAAATAAAGTTTTTGAAAATTATTTTTATAAATGGTTTTATTATAATAACATTTTTTATGTTAAAATGGAATTTTCTAGATAATTACTTTTCATCATGTTTTGATTGTTTTATTGTAAATAAAATTACAGTACTTAGGTTTTTTTAATATTTAAAAAAACTTTCAATATTTGGAATTATGAGGTCTAAATCTTATAAATTGTTTCCTTTTACTTTTGGTCATTATTAATAGTAATTGTAGTAAATATTTGATGCCACCTTGAAGTTAAAATGAGTTAATAAAGGATAATATTTGTTTGATAATAGTTGAAAAATGTACATAACACATGAATTAATTTTATTGAATGAGTACATTTCATGCATATTTATCCAAATTCAAATATATGACCGTTTGTTTCCATTTTTCATAGATTTGGATCTTTATGATATTTTATATAAATAAGATTCAAAAAATATCATTTTATTTGTTTTATAATCTCTATTATTTTAAATAGGGATAAATTTTTGATATATATGATTAAAAGTAGTTTTCTTGAAATATAAATTATTTTATTTTATCAATATAATTTATTTGAAATTTTTAGTGACTAAATAATTAGACTAAAATAATAAACAATGATAACCCATCAATTGTTTAATTAACATATAAAATTAAATTATTATAAAAATATTACAAGTAATATAATTTGACATAATTTTTATGCTCTATTAATGTTTTAGAAAAAAAATAACTAGTTCTATAAGTTTTAAAGAAATATATTCTAATTCTATATTTGACTTGAAATTTTTTAATTCAAATTAAATTTATCATTCCAAAATTTACATTAATAACATCCTTTAATAAATAAAATGTTATATAATGATTTAAATTTTCAAAAAATCATATATTCCATGTCACTGTTAGGATATTATTCAAAATATCATCCATCGTTCTTTTATGGCCCATTTTTATTTTTATAATAATTATATTTAAGTCAATATAGTAAAGACTACGTTGTTGTATTAATTGTCAAATTGGGTTAATGTGGTTTAAAAAAATAGATAAGTTTAAATAAATAATATAAACATTAAAAAATTATAATGAATGATATTATTTTGACTCATAATCAAGATAAATTATAATATTATAAATATTGATCCATTTTAATTATAATATTTCTTTATATTAATTTAATACATTATGAAATTCAATGAGTGTCTCTCCCCTCTCATATAAAAGGGGACATCATATACACTATTCATCAAACATTAATAACCTTTAATTTCAAACAATAACTACCAAAATACATTCCATATATCCCTTTGCAAATATTAGTTTCCATTTTATGATCATAAACATATATTAGGAGTGTTTTTTTTGTCAAAACATTAAGAGGTTCTCCGGAAAAGATATATCGTTCTTAACCAAGCATTTTTTTATTTCTTCTTACACCTCCCTCAAATCATTATTAAAAATATTCATATAGTAAAATTTGTATCTATTATATACTATGATTTTATTATGTTATTTTAACCCATATCCATCTCCATACTCCATCAAATGGGAATAGAATCCATCATTTGTGTATACAGTGGACTACAACAACATGAACCGATATAACTATCTTTCCAATTCCATGATTATAACTAGTTATAATGATGTATTTTATTAATATATATGTTAATAATGAAATATTTATCATTATAATAAGATAATATAGCACCAAGTTGTTTTTACCATTCCAATAACTAATAAATGATAAGGTCGTTTGTGCGTACATGTGAACTACCACCTCGACAAAGCGATGTGATCCTTTTTTGTCACCACACCACATTGATGATACAATAAAAAATTATTAAATAATTAATATTTTATTTATGATATAATTATAATTATATAAATAATAAATAGCAAATATCTTCATTCTCTAATGATCATTGAAAAATTAAAATGTTAATCACGTGTATGTGCAACATACAATCTCCAGGATTGTAGTGTAGTTAATTTTTCCAAACCTGCATTCATGGTTGGTTTTAATTGTACAATTAATGTATAAAAAGATAATTATAAAATTATTATTTGACTGGATTTTACGGAATAATGATCTCTTTGACCATAGTCAATATATCAAATTCATTTTGACATATCATTAGAAAATCATCAAAACATTTGATATAAACATAAATGATTATGTAATTGAATATAAAATAATAATGAATAAAATAAAAATGAATAATAAACATTAAAATTTATCTTAATAAAGTAATTAATTAAAATAAGTTTACTTTTTAGGAATATATTAAATGTATGTGCTGATTCAGACTCAAGTTAAGGGACATTCTTTTATGAATCCCCCTTCAAAGTTTCCCTTCCAACTAAATTTCCTTAATGTATATATATTTAAAAATATCATATTAATGGATTTATGTAGAAATAAATTATTTAAATATTACATTATATGTCACTTTTTTATTTCATTCAATGGTTTCCAAAATTTATATTTTTAAAAAATGTTTTTAATTTATCTATAAAAGATAAAATAAATGTTCTATATTAAAATTTTTTACGGTAATGAAATTTCTAGCCACTATTAACATTATTTCTTTTGGATTAATTTAAAAAATTTCTATTTATATTCAAATAAAAAAACCACTATACATAAATTTTGGAAATTTTTTAAAGTTGTATTTGAAAAGTAGGGTTATTTCAGTATCTAAAAGTGTTTTTCATATGGGTTTAAAAGAGTTTTTCAATGTTTTTTTTATAAAAGGGTGAAGTAATAACATGTTTTATTTGTGATATAGTACTTGATTAGTTCATATGTAAAAAAAGTTATCTATATATAGGTTATACAATGGTTTGAGCCTGATTATATCATTGGATGAATAGATGATCCTAATACATATTATAAGATGGGTGCACCTCGATAGTGATCCAATGCATTAGGAAATGATCATTGTTTTAATATACTAGAACTTGGGACTTACCGAGGAGTTTTATTCTATATATTTATATAGAATATAATAATTTATGTCATGTGTTTTGAATATAATTATTCTATGTTTCCTGCATGGTTATTATTTGATTTATATGGGTTTTAAATTTTTTATTTTAGGAAAATTGTGTGTGTTTTTTACATAAAGATTCCTTATTTATTTCAAATAAAATTGGGATAATATTAAAATTTTAATGTGTTTTCATGTCTTTCTCTTAACTAATGGATTTATTCTTCTATATATACAATTTTATGATTTTTTACTCATCCCATGTTATTAAAATTTCTTTTTTAAGGATTAAGGATGGGTAAGGAAAAATAAGAATATATTTTTAATGTCATGATGATTTTTCATTAAACGAAAACATATTTGTTTTTAAAAGTTTGATATTATGGTAAAATTTATACACATTAGAAGTTCCCACTTATAATGTACGGGTATATTATGTTTGATTTATGACCTAATTATCTAAAATTATAAACCATGATGGTCCTAAAGAATTTAATAAAATAAAATATTGATTAAAATTCATGATTATATTTTTTTATGGTTGGGTCCTATTAATTAAAGAGTGTGAACTTACTTACATTCTTGGAATCAAAATATATTAGAGTCTAAAAGGAACTATTTTATCTCAATATAAGTATATAATAGATACTATTAAATATTTTTTAAAATTAATTAAGTATTAGTTATAACACCTAGATATTTTGTCATATAATTTCCTATAAAATAGATTTTATTTCTTTTATATCTTCCTTTACACTGAGTATAATCAAACCATGATATACAATTATAATATTATTATATAATGTGATAGTGAACCCTGTTACTGCTAGAAATGTTGATACTTCTGTCAGTAAACCTGTTATACATGCCGATAATGCTGTTTTTTCTCCTCATACCCCTCTGCCTGCTCCTGAAACTGCTCAAGACCATGATTTATGTCCAGAAAACAGCACGATTTCTAATTCTCCTAATAAAAATCAGAACCATGATCATAACATGCCTCCTGTTTCTGATCATTCTCATCCAGCTGGCCTTGAATCTGCCCAGATTGTGACTGAGACTCTACCGCAACATGAGCAATCTGCTCATAATGTTTCTTCTAAGACTAATCAAATTGGCTCTCCTCTACCTCCTGTCCTTGTAAAGGACTCTCCTCATAGAGCAGCACAATATCAACCTTTAGAAATTCCTGTTTCATTGTGTTCTTCAGAACCTGCTACTATTAAAAATGCTAAGCATAAATCTGATTCCTCTCAAAGCTCTGAAACTGAAGAGGGACATCATCTTATATCCTCTTCCTCAATTGTTACAAGATCCCAAAAAAAGAAGGGTTCTTGTAAATCCAAAAAAAAAAAGAAGGGTTCTAACCCTAGACACACGTAGCAATGAATGTTCTTTTCTGGAATTGTCAAGGGGTGGCCAATAATGACACCTCTATTACCCTTAGGCGGTTTCTAAATACTCATAAACCACACCTTTTTTCCATTGCTGAACCTAAGGTCAATTTTAAAATGAACTTTATGAAATTTGGTGCTTTTAATTACAATTTTCTAGGATCCTGTAAAAACGGTCCTCAGACTGACTCCTTGTGGATTTTTTGTCATAATTTTTTAAAAAACATTAACATTATTAAAACTTCTGATCAGCAGTTTACTTGTGATTTCATTTGGAATGGTCAGCACATCTATTGTACTATGGTTTATGCCAAAAATAGGTATCAGGATAGGAGACTGTTATGGCTTGAACTTCTTGATATTTCCAAACTCATTCAAGATTCTTGGCTTGTCTTGGGAGATTTCAATGCTATTATTACCTCAGCAGAAAAAATTGGTCCTGCTCATCTCCCCATTTCCTCTAGAGAGTTTAAATCTACTATTGATGATTGTAACCTCTTTGAGGTTAATCTTATCGGTGCCAAATACACCTGGTACAGAAAGCATTACAATGAAAACGTTGCTAGTAAACTTGATAGAGCCTTTGTTAACATGAAGACTCTTGATACTTGGGATAAAATTACTTGTGTTACTCTCCCTAGAATTAACTCTGATCATCATCCGATCCTTGTCAACCTTTCTACGAATACTCGAAAAACTACCTTTCCTTTTAAATTTAACAATGCTTGTTCTTCGAACCCTGACTGTGCTACTTTTATTCTTAACACTTGGAACTCCATGAACCATCATAAGGATGACTTTGCTTGCTTATTTAAACTGAAAGTGCTTAAACAGGCTCTCAAAGGTTGGTGTAAAAACTCTATCGTCCAAATTGATCTAGACATCTCTCATCTGGAAGATGAGATTAGTCACTTTCAATCTCAGAACACTCATTCTGACTTTCACTTAGATCCTCAGGTGGAAGTTCATATTTCCTCGAAACTTAATTCCCTTCTTACTTTTAAAGATAATATTCGTAAACAGATGTTTAGAACCAAATGGCTTACTGATGGGGATCGTAATACTAAATTTTATAATAATCTTCAAAGAATTAGAAAGGCCAATCGTCCGCTTTCTATGCTCATTCATAATGACATGGTCTTAGACTCTGAAGAAGCCATTACGGATCATGTTATCACGTACTTCTATAACATCTTAAATGGTCCGGACAGAAATGTTGATCTTAAACCTGATATCCTTCCTTTGCTCGTTAATGAAGGTGACAATAAATACCTTTTAAGCACTCCCCTTGATCATGAAATTAAAGATATTGTTTTTAAACTTAACCCCGATAGTGCTCCTGGCCCGGATGGTTTTAATAATGGCTTCTTCCAAAATCATTGGGATATCATTCAAAAGGATGTTTGTAATCTTGTTAAGACTTTTTTCACTCACAGATCTCTCCCTCATGGAATCAATGCTCAATTTGTTACTCTAATTCCTAAAGTTGAGAATGCTGCTGAGATTCATCAATTTAGACCTATAGCTTTGATCAACACTATCTATAAAATCATCACTAAAATTATTGCAAATAGACTTGCTCCTATCTGTAATAGAATCGTCTCTTGGAATCAATTTGGTTTTATCAAGGGAAGATCCATTCAGGACTGCATTTGTCTTGCATCTGAGTGCACGAATGCTTTAACTAAAAAATCTAGAGGTGGTTGTGTGGCCATCAAACTGGATATTAGAAAGGCCTTTGACACTATTGATTGGAATTTTATTTTCAAAGTTCTTAGGAATTTTGGTTTTAACGATTCCTTCATTGGTAGAATTAAGACCCTTTTCCACTCAGCTCATATCTCTATCCTGATTAATGGAACTCCTCGTGGCTTTTTCAAATGCACTAAAGGTGTTAGACAAGGGGACCCTCTTTATGCCATTCTTTTTGTGATTGCTGAGGATTATCTTAGCAGACTCATAAACTACCATGTTGATCATAATTTGATCAAATCTATTCAGGTCGCCAGAAACTTAAATGCCCCTACTCACCTCTTATATGGGGATGATATTATCCTTTTTATAAAAGGAGACCAAAAAAGCCTTCATGCTCTCAAGAAAACTATATCTCACTATGAGGATGTTTCTGGTCAAGCTATCTCTTGGAACAAATCCTTCATCTATTTTGGCAAGAATTTTCCTGTCAGAAGAAAATCTGGTATTATTAATTACCTGGGCATCAAGGAGGGTCTCTTACCTTTCACCTATCTGGGTGTTCCACTTTTTTGGGGTCGTCCCAAAGCTACCTATTTCTCTAATATCCTTGCTCATATCACAAATCAACTAGCTAATTGGAAAGGGAAGTCTCTCTCCATGGCGGGGAGAATCTATTTGGTCAAATCGACCATTGTTTCTAAAATGGTTCATTCCTTTATGGTATATAATTGGCCCATCGGTACTCTTAAAAAAATTAACACTTACATCAAAAACTTCATCTGGTCTGGAAGTATTTTTGAAAAGAAGCTGGTTACTATTCCTTGGAATACTTGTTGTAAACCCATTGCTAATGGAGGAATAGGCATTAAAAATTTAAAGCTGTTCAATGATGCCTTACAGGCATGCCTTACATGGCGCATCATTAACTCCACTTCTAAAGCTACTGATTTTCTAAAACATAGATTTTTTTCTAAGCTGTCCAAAGGTAATCTTAATTTCATTAACTCTTCTATCTGGCCTTCCATTCGGGACTCCTTTCACAAAATCATGAAAAACTCTAGATGGATTGTCAGTGCTGACTCCTCCATTAATTTTTGGTGTGGTAAATGGTGTGGTAACCCTCTGATCTCTTTGTTTCCTCCGGATCTTCTTCCTGATGATACTCAACAATATATAAAGGAGGTCTTACAATCCTCTGACTGGGATTTCCCAGATATCATTATGCAAGCCATTGAAAACTATGCTTTTTCTTCTGCTGGTGATTTCCTTGTTTGGGAGCCTTCTCCCAATGGCATCCTGGATTCTAAAAATTTTTATAAGTATAATTTTTCTGTTTCTGAATCCTTCTTTTCTTGGGTGAATCATTTCAATAAATCCTACATCAAGCCTTCCAGACTCATCCTTATTTGGCGAATTGCGCACAACAGATTACCCACGGAAACTGGCCTCCAATCTTTTGGCATCTCTCTTTGCTCTAAATGTCGTATGTGTAACCAACATAGGGAAGATTCCAATCATCTTTTTCTATCTTGTGCGACGGCCTCTGCCCTTTGGAAATAAATCTTTGATCTTTTTAACTGCAGATTGCCCATTACTGATTCTATTCACTTGTTTTTAATAAACTGTACTAGACATGTTGCCTCTCTGCAGGTTAAAAATCTCTTTCTGGCGGCAGTGGTAGAACTTCTTCATGAACTCTGGTATGTTAGAAATGATATTATTCACAATAATCACTCTTTCTATCTTAATGCAGGGAAATCCCGAATTCTCCTCGCGATTCATGAAGCTGCTTCAATTCAAAAAGACTGTTGCAACAACTCGGTTGGTGACCTTATGATCCTCCGTCATCTTCACGTTCCTGGTATCTTCCCAAAGCCAAAATGCCTCTTTGAAGTTTTTTGGCAACCCCCGATACCAGGATGGATCAAGGTGAATGTTGACGGCGCTTCCAAAGGTAACCCTGGTCCTTCCAGTTGCGGTGCTATCTTCAGGGACACAGCTGGGCATTTCCATGGCTGTTTCTTTGTTGGTTGTGGCCACTCTTCCTCTCTGGAGGCGGAAATGCTTGGCGTTATTCATGCTGTTGACATTGCTCTTCAAAGAGGTTGGAGAAAGCTTTGGATTGAAAGTGATTCAACCACCATCATTAATGCCATCTGGACTGGAAGCATTCATCTATCATGGACGCTCACTGCTCGCTAGTTGAACTGTCTCAATCTTCTCTGTGGGATCGAGTTTATAGCTACTCATACCTATCGTCAAGAAAATGCCGTTGCTGATGCTCTAGCCAACAAAGGTGTCCATCAAAGCATGACTTGGATGGACTCGATCCCCCCTGATTTATTTCATCTTTTGGATAGAGATTGTAAAAAAATCCCGTCTTTTCGCTTCATGTAATATCTCTTTTGTTTTAATAAATTTTTGCTTTGGTCTTTGACCAAAGCTTCATTTAAAAAAAAAATATAATGTGATAGTAATCACCTAACCCTTGAATAGGTGTGTATGAATATGATTAACGTTTAACACCATGAGATTTGAAAATAAGGAAATTATATTTTATATCCTAAGGGACACATAATAATTAGTTTATATTGAATTAAATAGAACACTATGTTTAGATTATGGTGCACATAATCCCTACATTTCTATGTTTGATTTCGTATACAACATGCAACACCAAACATAAATGATCACATGATAAATATAATTGTTATACCCTAGAAATTAGAATGATGGGTTCAAATAGGATTAAATAAATTATGAAAATATGGTTTACACGTGTATATATAATTAATTTATTGATGACCAACTATTTATAATTGGGAATAAACCCCTCTAAATATAAAATAAAATCTTTTTCTAAAAAACAATACAAATGCTCAAAAGTGTGTTTTATAAAAATAAAATGAACAAAATACAATTGTTTTAATAATTAAATTAAAAATTAATATATTAAATCAAATTTGTAACAATAATTCCATGTGTTTCCTAGAAAATAGGTAATAAAATCCATTTTATATTTAAAAATTGTATTTTTTAAAGAATTATTTCCTCCTTTAAATTGATCGCTTCTTCTAAAACAACAATTTAAAAAAGTTATATATTATATTTGAAAAAATAAATTTTTTAAATGAAATTGAAATTTCTAAAATTTCTTAGGGGGTGTTATTTTATTTGTCTAATATGTTCCATTTTTTATGGACAGTGAAAAATAGTGAATTTTAAATGAAAAATGACATTTAATCTAAATAATTTATATTGTTAAATTATATTTTAAATTCATTTTATGTTAACATTATATAAATTAGAAATATATTAATCTAATTTATTTCATTGGAATAAATTTCATTTAGAAATTATATATAAAAACAACGTGAACTTTTGACCTCTTTCACTTTAAAGAACATCTTTCACATCCTATATCATGGATTAATTTCAGATGAAATTATATTAATTCTATTAATTGAATTTGAAAAAATGGGTTCCATATTTGGAATGATAAGAATTTATATTATCTCATAAGTACAAAATAATTTTTTTCCAACGTTATTTGTAAAAACTATAATAATTAATAACATTTATGAATGTTAAAATGTGTTTACATAGTTGATAAACTAAGAATATTTGGTGTAAAAATGACCAAACACGGATGCAACACCCATTTTATACACATATGTATAAACTTATCAAAATTGGATATAACTTTGGGAGTTTTTTTGGACACTATTCCATAAATGTGACATATAAAATAAGTTTTGAAAATAAAAAGAAAAAATATAGCTTTCTATTTTATATTTTCAATAAAGATTTGGAGATAGGAAAAACTAAATTGGTTTATTTATAAATATTATTATTAAATATAAATTATTTTTTATCATCATACTAATTATCATTAATTTATATATCATATAATTACATTAAATTCATATGAAATGCAAAAATATAGATTATCTAGTCAATAATTAAATGAAATAAATGATACTAAAAATAATAAAAGTGTGGAAAGTAGAATGAATATTTATGTTCCATAATATTTATAGAATAATATGTCAGGATAAAAAAATATAAATTTATATATATATCAAATACATTTTTATGGAATTTTTTAAAATTCATGTTTATTATAAAATTTCAAAATTTACATTAATGCAATTTTACAATAAATGATATTTAATTAAATGATTTAAAATTACATAAACGTATATCATCTATAAAGTGATTGTTTTATTATTTATAAATATGAAATATGGTCTATTAATGAATAATTTTATGTTTTTATAAGGAACAAATTGACCCATAAATAGTAAAAACATTATTGTCATAGTTAGGGTTAGTGTTTTTGTGTGTTACATGAGATTTGGTTAAATTTAATTTCCATTACACATTGGATATTTATATTATAATTTGAAATTAATATCTAAAAACACCAGTTCTAAATTTTCAAATAATTTCCACTTTAATTTATTCTCAATGGGTGAATTACATAGGTTGGAAAACTATTTACCTTAATGGAAAACGAAAATGATAAAAGGAAATATAGTTTTTAAATATGTTTTTTTAATTTTTTTTATTAGTGTGGTGGTGGTTTTTATCAGCCTAATAATAAATAACATCAATTATTATTCAATTTTGGTATCAGATGATGTAAGGTATACATCTCGATATTAAAACCTTTTGAGTATTTTCAAGAATTATGCTCCTCAATAATAAAAAGGACAATAACTCTCCCCACTTATTCACTACTCCAAAGACTGCTTTTTCATCAATAACCTAACCAAATAAACTCTCAAACTACCAAATATCATATTTAAAGACTCAAATTTTAGGAATGTAATCCATGAAATTCCTTTAGTGAAACCCAAATGGATTTTCTTGATGAAGAGGTAACGTTCATCAATGCCCATTTTAGTTTTATTTCCTCCTCCACCACCCTCAATATTTCTTTTACCATGCTTAAATAATAAACATAGTATCCTAAATATACTTATATTTTATTATTTTATGGTTATTACCTACACCCACAAATAATATCATCAAATGGATTATGAAATCATCAGTCATGTTCATGGAGGAATAATTCCTCACGAAATAGTGTCATTCGTTTTTCTATTAACACCAATCATAGTCGAACATACAGATAGAAATACCATTTATATATTATATTTATGATATTTATAAAATGATACTACCTCAATAGTAATTATTTGATATACACCCTTTTATATTCCATTTTGTAAGGGATATCATAACATCATTCATGTGTTTGATAGATTACGACCTCACAACAATATGGGATGTGTTTTTCAATAAACTTTTATATGGACTGTAGTAATATTAATTATAATGAATATATATTATAGATATTACATTATTATGATATTCATGACATAATTATCATTATTTGAAAATAATATGTAATTTACATATTACCTTTTTCACACACAGAAAAAGTTATCACGTCGTTCGTGGATGTTTGGACTACGACCTCTTTGGATCATTGTGATTAATTTTAAATCACATGAGTGATATATATAAGTATAAATAATTAAATATCAGGGTATTTATGATATAATTATAATTCTAAAAGAATTTACATATCATATTTCCATAATAGTCATTTAAAAATTCCAATTTCACTCTTTCGTATGTATGACCTCCCATCTCAATGATCATAACATTAGCTCATTTTCATAAAAATATTTCATGATTAGTTTTATAAGTATACTTTATGTCTAAATAATATAATTATTCCATTATTATTATAATGTAAATGTTTAAATAAGGTTCTTTTAACTATAGTCATGCTAGCAAAGTCATTTTTGATACACAAGTCTAATATGGATAAAATATCCAAGATAAATTTATTCAATTAAGTAATTGAATAAAAAATGTTTATAAATGTAATAATAATATTGTAAAATATTTTTAGAAACGTAAATAATTAAAATATATTTTATATTCTATAAAATAAATATCATCATTGATGAATTTGACATAAGTTAACAGGTTTTCTCATATTACATTTATTTCTATAAGATACATGCTATATTAACCGCTTATTTTTTGTGTGTTTTACATAATCCCCTAGAATATATTTAATTATTATTATATCAAAAATTAATTTGGATTTACATATCCAATTTATCATCTCTCTTTCATGGGGTTTACAGTTTCAATGTAACCAAAGTAGTAATGGATTTTTTTTCATAATTTTCCTTCTTTGAGAAATCTATCATATTATGAACCTATCTTCTTTCATGTGGTGTATACACATCAAATTTGAGATATAATATATTGAATTTATTTATTATCATTTAATTTTATGTTTATTTTAATGTACTCCTCTCATGGATATCATAATTCAATGTTACCAAACTGGTATGAGTCTTTTGTTACACACTCATTGTTTATTTGGATTGAGTATAATTATTTCTCCATTATTTAATTATTTTAATTATAATGAAATATCATATCCTATGGTTTATCATTATATTTTATTTTAATTTTAGAATTTACACTCTTTTATAGTTCATATGTATGAGAAATATTCCTAAGAAGATCTGACTTCATTTCTTTCATCAATCAGAAATCTGTGTTCATTCAAAACAATGTTCCTTAAAATACATTCCAAATATTTTTAATTTTTTTTAAATGAGAGGATATTTTCGAAATTAAATGCATTAAATTATTTTTAAAATATTCTTGATAATAATTTAAGAAAATTTCCAGTCAAAAGGATTTTCAAAATTATTTATGTTTTAAATTTTTTTATTAATGAAAATGATATATTCCACAAGAATATTGTAATGAATTTTTTTTGTTATTTCCATTAATCGACATTAAAAACCATTATTGTTACTTATCGTCCATTGGGGATATTGTTTATTGATACCATGCTAAATTTTTTATATGTGGAATAATATTTTTTAAAGAGATTTTTATGGAAGATGTTTCCTTTCCACAGGTTAATCATGTTTCCAAGAGATTGTTATGGAACCCATTTATTTTCAATGGGTTTAAAATTTTTCAAATATATTTTTATAGAAATAATTTATTTTACAGTGAATTTTCATGTTATGAATTTTATAATGGTTGTTATAATGAATTTTTGATGAAAATAAAGACTTTATGCATAAGAATATGTAATGGTACTTGGAAATTTTAAAGGTGGATATTTTTTAAACTAATGATGGGTGGTTTTGTGTTAAACCAATGAATGATGGTTCTGTGATGAGCCAACTATGGTTGGGTCCTTAATAGCCCACTAATTCTTTAGGTATGGATGTCTAGGGTATAGTTAATCCATTTAAAAGATTAATTGTATGAATATAGTAAAAATTATGTCCCATGTTATGTACATGTTTTCTTTATTCTTGATATGATTTTATAACATAACCTATGAATGAGATTAATATAACATGGATCATGAATATTGATTCAGATAAATCTTTCCTTTTCTATGTTTTCATTTTTATGATCCATGTTTTTATGGGTATGAGTTCCATTATGATTTCCTCATCTACTTTGATTATGTCATAATACCCTTATGCACTATTATGCTCATTGATGACATTCAATCATCAATGTTTATGTCTACCCCAGCTGAGAATTTTAGAGCACCCTTGTTTTGTCTCTTTTTCCTTAGTATATAGTGAATGATGCTGAAATATTTATTTCTATAATGGATTCAAAAATGATGATCTTGGTTCCCTACTATGAAATAAGAAAATTTTGGTTAAATTAAAGAAATGTTCATTTAATGAATTGGGTATTGTTCATATTGGAATTGTAATAATTATATAAAACTCTAAACAAAATAGGTCACCCAAAATTAATGTAATCCATGTTATTTTTTTGATGTTTTAATGTTTTTATGGAATAAATTTTGGCCATAATTATCAACACCATAGCCAAGAATCCAATGATATATATTTCTGCATAGGATCCAATAGTGCGAGTACATGGGATGTTATATTTATTATAAAAGGTATCCATAGATAAATTTTTTGATTAAGACGTTTTAATGGGTTGTTATATTAAGAGTTATTGTGTCATCATAGGTCAATAAGATTAAGAATAGTCATATGTTTAATCCCTTAGAAACCCCTTTAGGTTTTTAGCGATGATGACATGTAGTGGTTAATGAAATTATGTAAGGATTTTTTTAGGTTAGGGTATTTGTAATACCTAGTATCAACATAATGATTTATTTAGTATGGTATTAATTTTCATTTATTAAAAATTTGAAAAAACATATTCTTGGTGAAAACCCTTCACATCCGGTAAGGAGGTCAGGCTTGAACACATGACCAAAGGATGGTAAGGGTTTTTATACCTTTAACTATCCTACACTATGTCTTGGTTAATATAATTTTTTATTGGTTAATATTATGTTTATTTATGAAATATATAGTATTTTATTTGAGGAATAATAGTTGACTTATCTTTGAATAATATTTGTTGAAATCCCTCTAATAATTGGGTTTCAAACATATTTAAGAAATGTTTGAATAGTATTAAGGATAGTTTTTATGGAAAAATTTTGTTTGAAATTTGGGTATTAATAATTAATTATGAATATTAGTGTATCATATGAAGGATTATTCATCTTTGGAATTATGTTACAATGTGCCAATAATTTTTGGGTTTCGTAATTTTTAAAGATTGGAGGAATATATTTTTTCCCTTTTATGGTTATGTTGTCTTTAAATATTGATCTCGGTATATAAATAATTACAAAATGTTCTTGAATAATCATCATTTGTAGAAAAAGATGATATTTCGGTGGAGATTAACAAAAGGATGAAATTCTACTCATCATGTTTGTACATATCCATTAATCTCTTAGTTTAGATTGTAATATAATTCCTCCAATTTATGAAATGTATATTGAAATAAAAATATTATACTAGTTATGAATTAAAAAAATGATATAATTATTAACATTGTGAATTTCAGGGGATTTTTTAAAAATCTTGTGGAGATTATTAACATTGTAATATGAGCCATAGGTTGATGGAGACATACCACTTTATCCTCTACTGCTAACTCCTCTCATTCCCCCACCCCCAGTAGACAAATCCTCTCATTCCTCCTTGTGTACAACCAATGGATACCTTTTACAATACATTATTCTCTCATTTAGCATCTAATTTTACTTCTGATACATTACACAATTCATAAGATGAAAACCAACCATTTCTAGTTTGTCCCTTATTATAGTAGTCCAATCCCAACATCTTCCCTTATTGGTGCATTTTTAGACCTATCTAATGTGGAGAAATAAGACTTTATATCTGGTCATTCTCTACGGGAGAAATTTTTCTAATGCGGTTATAGTGACCACTAGCTGGATACACCTATATCAAATCATTGAGGTGTACAAGTATATGTATCTAGAGATATTTTAAAAGCTTTTAGAAACATTCATGATAGATATTGTCCATGTATATGTCAAATTAGGGGAAAATATATGGTATCTCACACTGGGTTATTCTGGAGTTGGTATGGGCATGTGGTCATCAGAAGTTTCTACTTATGCACATTAGGCATCACTATGGCTGGACCTGAACAATATTGACATAGATTAGAATTGTGTGAAAATTTATCATCACACTAATTACTTATATAACCTTCATACAGTGAAGTACATCCAACTAAGGGGAAATTATATTTGGATTACTCATCACGTATTAGCCTATGGATTGATGGGACAAAGTGAATCTAATGGTCTGGTCATTAAAATTGAGGTACTTCTTCATAATTACCACTATGATGGGATCCCCGAAGGTGAACATGACCTGAAAATTCCAAATGAACTATTTGGGATAATTGTGGAGGCCCAAAACAATGTTTTTGTCAAGATTTTTATCGCATATGTGGACAAAAGTTTGGTAAGTTTATGGTTCATCAAATCCCATATCCTCTTTAGGGATGTTGTAGATGATATAATTATTTCTCCCCAACAAGATGGAACTGCTTTCTATTGTGGGGAAGCACTATGAATGTGAACCTATCCCTATTTTATAGATTATCCCTTATTCTCCACCAGATAGTTTCCCTATTCCTACACTAATTGTCAAGTCAGATACCAAATCCATGTTCCCTATTCTAATGGCTAGTCCACCTACCCCATGAGAATAATCCTCCTCCCATACCACCATTATGGATATTGACCTAATTGGGAAGCTCCATCCACCAAGAATTAGTGAGGGATTCATAGACAATGGTGAAAAATATGTTTCCCATTTTTCATATATTTTTTCTAATATACCCACTATTTTTCACTTCATAGGTTTTATATTTTTTCTATCTAATACAAAACCCAAATATGTTATTTTTAATTTTACATAATGAAATATATATTATTATTTCATTCTACTGATCAGCTTACTTCCTTTCAATTGTTTTTCCATGCAGTCACATTATATCTTTTCCTACTTCTTCTATTAATATTATCACAATTGATGCAATAGTTGCAATGCATTCTGGAATCTGTCATTATTCATATCCTTATATTGATGTGATTCAAGGACCACCAATGTATATTATCCTCATAGATGAACATATGTTCCATTTGTCACATGGATGGTTTAGTCTGCTGATTAAAGAGGTTTTGAATCCTATAAAGTGACACTTGGATCTAGAATACACTACCTCCCGATCATATAAGAGGCTAAGGTTTACTGAGCCAATGGAATTTTATGACCAATCCTGGTCTATTTTTTATGGCTAATAATGAATTCATTAGAACATAATTAGAGTAAATCCATTCTCCATCATTCTAACTCTTACTTTTGTCTATTTTTATCTTTTCTTTTCCTAATATTTTTAGAATTTTAGTTCATTAGGGTATTTTAGCTTACAACCTCTTGTTCCCAAATTTATGATATGATTTTTTTTAACCCATGGGTTCCCTTTCTTCATTTACTCTTTTTATATATGATATATATTGTGTACTTATATATCTCCCATGTTTTTGTGTACTTTTTACATACATTTTTCTGGGTGGTTAGAATTCAAATCATCTTCTGACACATTCCTCCATGGGACCACAATCATTTCAGCAAGATCTCAATTCCATTCAAAATTTTCATTCCTGTAGTAAGATATTTTTCCTATATTCATTTCCACATCTCACCCCACTTTTTCGAAATATGTGTGAAAATTATTTTATTTTACATGGTGAGGGAATATTCTATAGAAATAATGAGTTTTCACTATATTTTTTTTTCTTATTCTCATTAGTCTAGGATACATTTTTCCTTACAAACATGTATTAACATTAAATCTCATTGGAACCATGTAAATAAAATAGAAATTTTAGATTAATGTTTCTGAAATCCATTATTTATTCTCGTTTATATTTTTAGAATGATTATTTAATTAATAATAATAATTTTCATTCTAAATTCATGAAATTGTATATTTATTTACTCTACTTCTAACTATTCCCTGAGTGATATCCCTTTTTTTTATTCCTAGTACTAAGAAAAATTTAGACCTAATTTTCTATAATCTTTTCTGAGTACATAGTGTGAGAGACACTGGAGATATGCAATCCAATCAAAACTAGAATTGGTATGTTATTTAGAATGTGATTAAATAAATGAACTTCTAAAATAATAGAGGTATTTGTATTGGTAAGACATTTATCTAGATACTCAGTGGTGAATTTTCCCTAGATAACCTATAGTTTTCATTGATGGTCTTGTTAATATTGTTTCATGTTTCAGACCCATTTTATCACTTCCAACCAAACGGTTTGGTCTATTTCATGATTGTAACTAAAATATGTTTAGAGGAATAATCATCTCTATTAGTCCTGATATTATTTCTACATAAGATATATATGATGGTATTTTTCCTAAATTTATGATACATGGTTCTTGAATAATTATGATATACATTTATGATTACCCATTCCTCATAAAAAAGTTGAAAATTAATATTCATGTATTAGGAGAGTCCAAATCATCAATACCAGACCCATGATTCTAAAGAAGATCATATGTGTATAGGTGGTCGATAATAGATCTATCCTAAAAATGAAATGTAAAACAAAGAAAATAATTATATAGGTTAGAATCATTATTATTTCATGACATATTCATGGACACGCTTTGATCCTTTGTTAGTGAAGATATATTACATTCTGGAGGATTTTCTTTACCACACATCTGATTATTATCATGTATGATACTTTTGAGTTTACCCTGACTTTGAGCATTATTTATATCATATACCCACATATCCTCAACCTCATATCCATTTTAACCATAATGATAAGTCCTCATGATTAATTGTAATATTTTTCATTCTGTAGTTGAGATGTTATACCTAAAGAAATCCTATGGTCAGGAATATGTATTTAGGGTATGAATATAAATCTATTTATATGATTTATTGAATAATGATAGAGAATTAATGATGATATAAATAATGATATGGGTATGTCCAGATAATATATATTTGAGAATATTGAATTAAATGAAGGTGGGATATGAATAATGAAAATGACCATGAGGTAGGACTAGTTTTATTTTCTAGATGATTCTAGATGTTTAAAAACATTCTACTAATAGTTGGTTTCATTTCCATGGTAGTAATTCTTATTTCTTGTTAAAAGTTATTTCTTCTAAGATTCTTACTGAGGTACTTATTTCTTGAGGACGATAAATTGTTTATAAATGGGGGTTTGATATATTTAATTCATATATACATATTAGATTTAATTCATTGATATTTATACAATTTTCTATACTAAGATGTTTTTGTTTATTATTTATTTATATAGGAACTGGAAACTCAATTTTTGAAAGTGTTGATACTATAAAATTAATGAAATTACTAAAAATGCATGTCATAAAACATATTTCACATCATGTATTTCCAAAGAAAGAACTCTATTAAGATGAATACTCGATCCCTGAAACAGGTATTGACCGTGAATTCCCATTTTGAAGAAAATTAAAGATATAAATCATATTGATTATGTGAATGTATCATCCTATACCTATGGTAAACATTCCTTGACTCCTCGAGGATCCCACAAATGTAATTCAAGCTATGAATTCTTGTAAAAATAGTATACTTAAGACTTGTAAATCCCAATTAGTGATGTACAATCTATACTCATGACATGAAAGTCTCATAAATAAAGTTGTCCATGTTGAATCATGATATAAATGTAATTCACACCCTGGGTTTATCTTGTATATCAAATTCTATGTGCCTCCAACCTACATTTTCACTATATGCTCTTTTATTTATAGTTTTCCCTTATTTTAATTTGCTTCATTATTATTTTCTATTACATATTTCTCTCCATCTTCATTTACAGTCCATAAACCATTGTTTCTTTAAATACTAATTAACATCTAATTGTTTCTTCTTCATACATGTATGTTTATTGATTTTTATTGTTTTATTATAATATTATCATGATGTGATATCTTTATCTAGTATATTATTATTTTACATATATATTTTTTCTATTATCATGGTGATTGAAAAATTATATGTTCTATATTGTATCCCTTATTATTGTATATTAAAATGTATATAGGTTTTATCCCATTATTAGTACCTTATGTACCAATTGTTCATTTTCTATTCATGTGCTAAAAAAAATTAAAATGATGTAATTCCGCAATTGGCCAATTTGATATCAGTTTACTACTTTTATTATAACATTATGTAAGCTCATAAAAATGAGAAAATCCATTTTTGTAGGATTCTAAGATTATAGGTATTCAAATCAACTATAATAGGAAAAAGTTGGATCTTATCACAGGGTAACTACAAGAGGCCCAAAAAGTGAAGAATTTTTACAAGATACAAAAATGGACCAACCTGCAGTGATTAAGCCATAACTCAGTCTTCAAGTCTTAAATTATCATGATCCCATATCCATTGGTAAGATAAATTGAATTCATAAATCTTAAATAAATACATTGTAAATATTCCATGACAAGTCAATCATATGTCTAGATATATTTTATAGAGAAATTTTTCCATGAATAGTCCTCTTAGTTTTATAGATAATAGAAATATTTTTTCGGAAAATTGCATTTAAATTTCCATAAAATCACTAACCACCCACATTCATAAGGGGGTATTTATCATATGGTGAATTTGATTCCTTGGGACGGGTTCATCATCATCAATGGATACCTCCCCATAAATGGATTTCCCAATATATTGTGATCAAAAGGGGATGAAAATAGTGTAAATCTAAATATTGATGATTTTATTATTTGAATGATATTTTAAATTCCTTGACTGTAAGATGTTTTTATTCATCCTAAATTAATATCTAAATGGTTTATTGTTATGACATACTAAAACTCATATTTTCATGTTTGGGGGGTACCCATACAAGTAATGTTTCACACATCATTCATGTGTGGTTCATATTAGTAGATTGAATTCATCTATACACTGACATGGTCATGTAAATTTATTTCATGGTATCTCATTGAAAAAATAGAAAATATTAGAAAACATGATGTGTTCATTATTTGATTTCTTGGTGTGATTATGCTATGAAATCAGTCAAAAATCACCAAATCATCTACTATTTTATGTGAACAATATTGTGTTTTCTAACGAACCCTAGGAGGAAACCTATTATAAAATCAATACAAATATAGTTATAGGTGGTACAAACTAGGGAGATAAACCATATATCATACTTTAATGATGGATGAACATCTTTTTATTTCTTGGGATGATATTTCTTAATCAAATAGGTTAATTTATTCTTTATTGTATTACTTTATTAAATTTGATTACCTCTTAAATCATGAAAATCCTAGTTTAATAAAATCCCATTATAATTTTTCATAATCAAAACATTAATTTATAATTAAGTAAGGCTCTATCAATAGAAGACCTAGGGTTTCTGCTAAACTGTAAAAGTTCTAATAAAAATAATACCTAATTTGACATGCTCGACAACATGTCCATGTTTTGGCACTGATTATTTTTATCCAAGATTTTTTTTTGAATTATTTATTGTCATTTATATTTATTACTCATTTCAATCTTCCTCACAAATCTTTTTTTACTATTTTATTTGTTCCATGTTCCCTCTCTCTCTCTTTAACTCAATTTAATCTTCTCTATTATCTCATATATAATAAACTAATATATTTTCCTTCTAATTTATTTTATTTAATTTCATTTCATCTTATTTATCAACATTGTTTTATTTATTCACATTATTATTCACAAATAAAAAACAAAATAAATATTATATACTATTTTCATGACCCGGCCAGGAAATAAAAAAACTAGTTTAAATAAACCCTAAAATTGAAAAGACACTCCACTCACACATTAGGTATTCAAGAGTAGGGATGCCAAGTATCATTGAGGATCCTGCTGTGGATTCTTAAAAGATCTTAATCCAATCTAAATTTAATCCAAACTGAATCCCTAAAAATATTGATTCAAATAATTTAACCCTAATTGAACTGACCACCCCCGATATATAGTACCAGCCATGAAACTTATAATATCCTAGTAAAGCAACCAAAATTGAGAAGCACTTGGGCCTCATACTCCTCATTCTAAAATTTCAGGGTCTTCCATGTGAGGACCATCACAAAAATCCTAATGATTTTCACTTTCAATACGCCACCATGAGACCCCACAATGTTAATCAGGAGTTCATAATGTTTTGGGCCTTCCCTTTCTCCCATGATGGTGTAGCCAAAGACTAACTATACTACCTGACTGAAACAATCTGACATTTGAGTGACCTCAAATGAATTATTCTATAAATGTTATTCCCTTCTTATGAACTATATCTAATAGAAATGTGATATATGGAATAATTCATTCACTAGTATAGACCCTAATTAATATTTGGAGAGGTTTAAACTAAATTTCTCAACCTCCCACTAAAAAATATGTAAAAAAATTCTAATTTATTACTTATATTAGTGACTGAACCCTATGGATCATGGTATGATAGATGATTTAGTCGAAACTACCCTAATAGATAAATAAAATTCCATTACACATGAATCAACAGCCATCATTTTTTAAAATGAACAATTATTTAGTACTTGAGAAATTTCACCAACTCAAAAGAGATTATAAGGTATTCCATTCATCTGTAAAATAAAAGGGATATAATAATCATGATGAAATGCATACTTTTTTATGATAATTATACTAGGATCAATGTAATTCAAACTCTCCACCCATTCCATTTCATTGTGGTGTTTTTATAACTACAATCATTTTTTATAGTAGTTCCCTCAACATTAGGATTCATCTAAGTCTTATGTTGAATTATGTTATAGGAAGCTACTGCAACACAAACTAGTTTTATTGAAAGAATAATTATGGACAAATCCAAACTAGAGATATCATGAAAACCCACAGTACTAACTAGGAGGAAACTCCATGAACAAAAAAAAATAATCCGTTTCAATAAGTAAAATGTATGAAACCTAATTATCCTAAACAATCCTGAAATAATTCAACTCATCTAAAATCTAATCCATTCATTGAGGAAAAAATGAATAAAATGGAATCCAAGAACCTCCAGTTCAAGTAATCCACACAATAGAAAATTCAAGAAAAAGAAACTCAATTTTGGAATTTAGAAGACACCACTTGTGACATAATGATGCAAAGTTCTAGACAAATACCATTACAAATTATTTCAAATCCCAAGGGAAAATGCAGTTTATGTGTTATCATACATCATAATTGTAAATAAATTTTACACTTAATGATTCAACAATATTGATATGTCCTCTTCTTGAAATCACTCATTCTATACCTTCAAATTATTGATGTGATGAAAAAAATACAAAAAACTAAAAATGTTATAATAGAATATTCCCTATAAAAATACATTCATCATCCATTAACACAATGACACTCTCAATCCCAAAAAAATGATAATTAAATTTCTAAATATATCATTGATATATTTAAAAAGTGTGTAAGTTAATATTCATTTTAGGGATGTAAATAAAAAAGTTTCACACTATGTCACATTTCATAAATAAATTTTCACCTTTAGAGGATAACTGGATTGGAATGATAAAGTAATATTTGGAAGTAGTGTAACATCCGTGATTCAACCAGTGATTCAAACCAAATGAAATGATTCTATAACTTTAATAGAACCATGTACCATAGGGGTTATTTTTTTTTCTAATGAAATTATATATTTAGGATCATCAACCAATTTAAGGCCTCACTCTCTTCATACATCATGGTAGGATGAAGAGCCACACCAAATGGGAATGATCATGAAACATTCCAACCTGACCACAACACACCCAATTAGAGCGATCATGGAAATACTCATGTGAGTAATGAAAGTCATCTTTCCAGCTAACTTCTATATTCCAGAGATGGAAGATTCATAGACCTAAGGAAATTATCCTCCCATCCATGGAGGTCATTTCGATAATATAACAATTAATGTCATCAACTATAATGATGGTATATTTTTCTTGTATTTAGTGTGACAAAAGGTATGTTTTAATATCCTTGATTATTTTAAATAACCTATTGAAAGGAATTCCACTCTTTCAATAAATTCATTCAAAGTTTCCTCTATTGAAAAACATACACATCATTCTCTCCTCAACCTATAATCTGATTCATCTTTGTCTTATACAATCATTTATGTTCATGGTTGTAAATCATGTTTTGAGTGTTCTATGGGTTTAAAAAATTATGATTTTTGTGTTTTTATTATTATTTTAATCATAATGAGGTTCCCATTACCATCAATGATTATGAAAATATTATTTCAAATGATTCTTAATACATATATAATAAACATGAGTAGATATAAATTTTCATCGACCTCAGTCCCCTTAGATCCCCTCCCTAAATCCAAAAACAATTCATATTTTATTTTAAACCACCTCTATCTAATTTAAAAAAAATTTATGTTAAGGATATTGACTAATGTTTTGTTATAATTTCCAAAATCCTCTCTCTAAATCATGATTCATATTTTCTATAACATTGTAGTGTCTGTAAAAATGTGGTAGGATGGACATTGGATGATATGTTTGGGATTATCCAATCTTTTTGAATGAACCATATACTCTTATTTGATAAGGATAAGCCTATAATGAAATATCAATGATGGATAAATCCTACCTCCATGAAGTTATAAAATTTGAAGTTAGTAAATTAGTTGATGATGGTATCATCTATCACATATATGATAGTAAATGGATTAGCCCAACACAAATTTTCTATCAAAACTAGAATAATAATATTTGTAGTTTAAAGGAATTAATTGGTTCTGAAAAATGTGAAAATTATTTGTAGGGTATTTATAGATTATTGTTGACTACATAATTCAATGTGAAATGATCGCCTTCCTATAAATTTTATTTAAAAAATGATAGAATGATCTTCTTGTAATTTATGTTATTATTTTTTTATTGGATATTCATGATATTTTAAAATCCATGTATTCCATGAGTATAAAGAAAGGAAAAAAATTACCAATCCATTTGGAATAATTTTCATATAGGAGGACATCATTTGGTCTCTCTACTTATTCTAGTAATTTTAATCTTTTTTATGTTGAGTATATTTTCTGTGTACCATGAGAATGGTATGGATATTTTTTTGGATGATTTCACAATTCGTTACTCATCCATTGATTATTATTTGACACACCTAGGTTATGTCCTCTTCCATTGCATTAAAAATTATATTTTATTAAATTATGACCAATTCTATTTCTTTCTAGAGTGGGGGATAGTTCTTGGCAATGTTATTTCAGGTAAGGGAAATAAAGTTAATAAACCAAAAATTGAAATAATTTTTTCCATTCCATTTCTAAAATATATTCTTGAGGTGTGATATTTCATGGATCATTATGGTTTATACCACTGATTCATTAATTAAAATTTTAAGATAACACATCTATTTTATCAATTTTTATAAAGCGATTATTCATTGATTTTTTTAAAATATTGATGATTCATTTAATTTAATAATAGGGTCTCACATCCTATAAAATCATACAAGCACAAAGGGGGGGACCTCTCCTTTGAACATATGTTTGATGCTATACATTTTCCATTGGGCCAGTTTATCACAAAGGATTGAGAGGTATCCTCTTGTCATTGTGCATCACTCATGTTCTCAACCCTTCCTAAAAAAATACATAAGCACATAAAAATAAATTTTTTCTATTTTTTCTCCAGGTATAAATTTCCTTCACATATTCTAGGTTCAAAAGTAATTGAGTTTTCTGATCATGATTCACATTTAGTTTTCCTTATGAAACATGTACCCAATCCCCACATCATACAAAATATTCGTCTCCTCTAAGAGTTTGACATAACGATTCATTATAAGGGAGGTGTAGAAAATGTGGTAGTTGAAAACATTAGTAGGATTTCTTCACCCTTTTACTACCATGTTGACTCATGAATCCCTATTGTTGAATTCTTTCATGATGAAAACTATAGTGATGTGGTAGAAATTAAACCCTGGAATGCTGAAATTGTAAATTTTTTAGTTTTATCTAGGGTCCCAAAAAATTATATCACTTATCAATAAAAATTAATTATGAAATGAACATGATGGAACATTTGAGATGACCCATACATAAGGATAATTTGTATTACTAGGTTTTTAGGAGTGTGTTCATGACCATGAGTTCACATCTTCTTTCAGATTTTGTCATACACTACAAGTAGGGGCCACGTTGTCTCTCTAACAAAAGGTTGAAAGTTACCTGACTCTAGCATTTATTTTCCAAATTGTGTATGGATTCCCATATATTTTTTAACTCATTCAGATTATTTCAATTCATGTGAAATAACTATTAGAGGAATGAAATACCCTAACAACATGTGTTATTTTGTGTGATCCTAGATTCATTAGGTATTGACATCATGAGGAATTTTTCACAATAATTTCAATTTTTATTGATATCTGTTTAAATAGAATATATATCTAAATAGGTGGAAGAAAATGGAACTTTGAAAAATAAACCTATAGTTGCTATTGTATTTTTGATATATGATATTCTCAGCAGGTTTGGTGTGCTATGATTCATCATTATTGACAATTTTTCACATTTCTATAATCATAAAATCATAAAATTGCTCCTTAATTATGGGATTATTTATAAATTATCAAATATATATCACCCTAAAACTAATATAGAAGAAGAATTTTCAAGTTATTACTTTAGTAAACTCTTTGAAAAACGGGTACAATCCGGTAGCAAATATTGGACCTCGTTATTATATAATGCATAATAGAACTACCTTATAAAATTCAAAAACCCAATCAGAAAGTAAATATATTGGATTGTGTCTAGAATGTAATGTCAAATTTTTATGGAGGTATATAATAGTGTATACTAGTCTCTTAAACAATGTAATATTAATATCTCCTATAAAGCTGATCATAAGAAGTTATAAATTGATGAGTTGGAAGATATTTGATGTTATGAATATGAAAACTCATAAACTTATAATGAAAACTCAAAGGTATCCCATGATGAGATTATTCATCAGTGGAATTTTTGGTTAGAAGGTCCTTATGAACAATTATAGACCAAATCCCTTCCCAGATAAGATTTATTCTCGATGGCTTGGTCCTTGTACTTTTACAAATGATTATCTTTTTGGTGTAATACATGATTTTTATGATAACAGAAGCCTGATATTTAATATCAATGGGTATAGACATAAACACTTTTGTGATTATTTTTCAAAGAATCCATTAAAGGAAATAAAGTTTTTGGATTCGATATATGATGCCCCATAGATCATTTTCTACTCTCTATCCATTTATTTATGTTTTTATTCATTTAATGTGATTTCATTAAGGAAAATGGAATCTCTAGGTGTGAGGGAGGGTGGAATAATATAGTTAGGATTCAAATTTCAAAAAAAAATTAACTTAAAAATATCTATTATTACATTCTGATTTAGTTATCTTTGTTTTCTATTTTTATGAAAATTCGATCATAAATAGAAAATGAAAAATAATTTGTCATGCTTGAATAGATTGAGTGAAAAAATTCATTAGTTTTTTCGAAAAAATGATTTAAAATAAATGGTTAAATTAAATATTTTTTGAGAAATTTTATTTTCAAATAATTCATAGGAGATTACTGAAGTCTTGAATCACATGCCTTGTTAGAACAGACTAGTTTTGTAAATCCCTTACCCAAGATAAATTATATGACTTTTTTCATATTTATCATTTTAATCACCTTTTAGGGAGCCATAGTTGATGTGGAGAATCTATAAATTTCCATGATTCTATTTGAGGACATAAAATCAAATTATGCATACCCATGGTAGAGTCTATCATTCAATTTAAATGGCCTTTTTACATGTAATTCCTATTTTGGGCCACCATGACATTTAACCATTTTTAAGCATTAGATAACCTGAAATAAATCTTAACTAACCACATCACAATATAATTTATACCTACCTACACATATCTTGTGTAATTTATTTTTATAGTTCTAGCAAGTGTGGGGGGAGGGTGTTTCTATGGTAATTCTTGGTAATGATTCATTGGTATGGTTTGATTGAACATGTACTGACATTTTTGGGAAATAGTTTCATAGGGCATATTGTATCACTGTTTTACCCATCTTTCCCTATTTATCTCTAAGGAAACTATATAATAGAAAAATGCTTCTTTACATTGAAAAATTAAATAAACAATCCAAAATCAAAAAAATGGAAAATGTGAATTTTTACTCATTATTATTATTAAATGATTGGAAACAACATAAATAAAAAATAAATCAGTTTATAGTGAGTTGGAAGTGATGCACTCTATGAGGGGTTTATTGACAACATTTATTTTGAATAATTTTTGAATCATTTCATGATTTTTACTTAAGATAATAAACCCTCATCTTCCACCAAATATTAATCGAGACATCAAATCCTTCAAACAATTAAATGGCAGAGCAACCTATTATAATTCCACGTGAGGAGAACACTAGTTTCTATATGAATAATAATTTGAATCTTGACACACATATATAATTTCACATGAACTCAAGTAAATGCGTACAACCACACATTCATATATTGTTGGAGTGAATAGGGAAAATATCATAGTGATATATGTTATGACATGTTCCATGGTAGAATAACTGCGTTTTAAATAATTTTAATGTGAATGTAAATTACTTAAAGGAATAATTATATAATATACAAGACATGGCTGAAGTAATTTTAAAATAATTGTATAAGTTTTCCCTCTGATTTGTTTTGTGGGACATTATTATGATATAAGAAATTTCCCAGAAGTACAATGGTTTTAGTGTGGTGGTTTGATCAAACAATGATATATCATGTATTATCATTATTGTACTTGTGTAGTATAATGTTTTTTGGTTTTTATGTCCCAGTTTTTAGTTCCTTTTTTAGTGAACCAATATTTTTAATAAATATCCTAAAAAAATACTTAAAAATATGTAATTACAAATTGGCCCAATTTAAAAGTTCATTTATTTATAATAACATTATATAAAAATCTCTAAAAATGGAAATTACTTTTTTAGTATTACATGGTTTTTGTGATTCAATTCACCCAATTGTACCAATGGATATATGTAAGAACAATATTCCCAAAAGTGAATAAGTTCGTGGTGAGACATATTAGACCGTTCGATTGTGATTGGGGCATAACTCAGGAATATTAAATCCAATTAAGTTTATTCAACATCCAATTGATATAAATATAGAATTACCACTTCTCCATTAAATTTTGAGGATGCACTAAAAGATTAATTCAAAAAAATATCAAAAAACTAGGTTCAAAGACTTCCCTGAGTATCCCACATAGTCTCATAGATAATCTTCAAATTTTAATTAAAATTTCATGTAATTTTTAATAATATCACTCATACACCTAATTATCTAGTGATTCTATATCATAGGATTATTTCTTACTTGTTGGGACATTATTATTAATTTTATATGGATTCCTACCCTTCCATGGAGTTTTATAATCCTTTTGATCACCTATAGAGGAATATAATGTAAATACCGAGCTTAATGTTTTTTTATTCAATTGATTTATAAATTACAAGTTTTTTTTCATCACACTGTATTCTTATTTAACTTTTTTATGTCTGGGTATTTTACACTCATACTCATATGATCTTTTTTGGGGGTACTCATTCATGTGTTGTTCCACACTCCATCCACCACTTGTTATTCCCCCATTCAATTGTGGTATTTTTTATGGTTCTTATTGGTATAGTGATTTCGCATAAATAAATCCATGGGCATGTAAATTTAATAAATCATGTATCATTAAAATTACATGAATTCTTATAAAAACATCAGGTTCTTAATTTGTTTCCTTGGTGATATTGAGGTATGAAGTTGAACACAATTCACATAATCATCAGTTGTAGATGGTTAATCATTTTTTGTTTCTAAACAAACTGTATAATGTATCTGATTATAAAATTAGTAAAAATATATTCTGAGGTGTTACAAACTAAGGAGTAAAATATATACACACTATACATTGAAGAGATTATGGATGTCCATTATTCTGTTTACATAGGCTGATTAAGATTAATCAAATCCGTTAATTTCTACATTCTTTTATCACTTGTTTATATACGACTTCCTCTTAAATCATAAAAAAATAAATTCTAAAAACTTATTAATATTTTTCACAATATAATATTTATTTTAAAATTACTTATCTATGGATTTGTCATGATCAGCCCTCGATTCCATCTATAATCATGAAGTCTAAGTATATCAAATTTGATATGATTGACAACATGATCACATGAATAATGAATCCTCATAAAACTGAGATCAATATTTGGGGAATAAGAGACTTTAAATTACACTACAAATAATATTGTGTAATCCTTTTTCTGTTTATTAGGTTAATAACCCCTTTTTATGTTATAAAATTTCATATTCCTTATCCTAGGGATTACAAATAGAGGGCCCTAGTCTAATTGGAATAAATGAAGTTAGGAAAAATATTGTTGGCTTGCATCCACCAGTGAAGTTGAACATAATTCCCCTAAGTTGATAGAATCCTATAGAATAAATATATGTGTTTAATGTAGGTAGATCTAATTTTTTAATAAAATTAGTTGTGGTTTATTGAATAGGTTCATGAACAATTACATAAGACCTGAACATGAATGATTTAGGATTATTTAATAAGATTTAACTTCATTAAATTTGTTACAATACATCCAAATCCCCTGAATTCACATGAGTAATAAACTATAGCTTCCCATTATTAGTTCATATATTTTATAATCACCTTCTTGTGGGTTTGACCATTTACTTTAACAATTATATAAACCTTCACAATATTATTAGTTTGAATTGAATAAAACATTATAATATGAGCATACAATATGTAATTAATGATATTATTTATGACATTTACTACCTTATTAACTTATCATCTATTTGTAAATGACAACGTTTCTTGTTCATACATGTTAATTAATACCTCCTTGAAGCTATGTAATTTTTTGTTCATTTCATTTGTACATAGTTTTTAATATGAATATACTTAATTATTATATATGATATTTCATATATAATTATAATACTATAAATTTTAATTATTTTATACCTTTATTTCATTCCATCCATCAAAAATTTCATATAACACTGATGCGTATATATAAACAATCAGGTCCACAAAGTGATGTAATTAATTTTTCATCACCAATTTATATAAACTATTATTAAATTGTATATAATGAATAAATATGATTCTTATGTAATTATTATGATTATAGGGATAAATAAACCATGAAAAATGAATAGTTACCTCAACCATCGAACTAAATGACTCTAGAAAAATGGACCAGTTTTCTCATGAATGTTCATTTGAGTAATAAAAATGTTAATAAAAAGATAAATGGAAATTATATAAGAAAGAAACATAGTACATTATATATGAATATTTTAAATTAATATATTTATAATAAATAATTATATATAATATATAATAATTAATATTCATATGAATCATGTTGATACTTGATGTATGATATTTTTTTACAATACAATTTCTTTTTAGAAATTTTTATGTTAAATTTCCATTGAGGGAATATATATTATCTTTATAATTTAATAACCATATATTTTCATGTATTTAATTTTTATATGGGTTTTCCATGTTACAATTTAATTATACTCAATTTTTTATAAAACCCCATTGATAAAATGTTATGAATTAAAGTTATCTCCAATTCTACTAGTTGGAAATAATTTTCTTCCATGTCTAAATTTTTTATAAAATAATTTGAAGAAGGTTTTTACCATTCTCAAAATATTAATTAAATTAATTTTTATAAAAGAATTATTTTATTTGAAATGGAGTAAAATTAATCTTCTTTTCATTTTTTTAATGGGGTAATTTTTACTAAAAATGTAAATAAAATCATTCTTTTAAGCACACAGATGACTTTTCCCACCACCATGAACACTATATTCATTGTAGCTTGATCTAAATTTTTCCAAGGTTTTTTTCATCAAAGAAATTTTTTTATTAATATGTTAGAACCTTTTAGGTTTAAATTATTTTATATAAAATTTAAAGGCTATTTTCATTATGAAATTAACTAAGTGTCTTTTAATGATATTTTCATCTATTATAAATTCCATTAATGTTACTTCTTCCCCCTTAGGAATATTATCCAATGATTCAATCATTATTATTTTTCTAAATTATAATTGATTATGATAATGAAATCTCGATGAAAATTTTCTTCATTTTCTTGAGTTTTGCTATGATTAAATAATAAAGGTATTTATGATCTTGTGGCATACATATCAATGGATTCTGATTTTATGATAGTGGGTGTATCATAAACCTCCAATTAATTGGATATAGAAATATTTATATCTCATGATATAATAATTCATTTTCATGGAAATGATTTCAAATAAATATGTTCACATTTTTGATGTCTGGTTGTTATTTATTCTAAATATCATCAAAAGATTATAGTGCAAAAAATTGTGAATATCTATATTCAAATTTTGATACCTGGGGATGATTTCATTAAGTTTTTCTCACAAGATTATGTGTATACACTATTGTGAATATCTATTCTCAAAAGATTAATATTTTCTATCCTAGTGGTGAAACAAACATGTGTTATGAAACATGAATGAATATTTATGATTTGAAACAATCATTAATCATGATTCTGGATATGAATTGAGTTTGGATTTTATGAAAAAAAAATATTCTTTGGGTATGAATATTTTATATTCTAAAAATTCACTTGATTACATTATCATACCCTTATGATCATCTTTTTATTTATAATTATTAATATATCACATGTTACAATTACATGGATTGCAAGGTCACCCTTTATTATGTTTCATTCCACATGTTTTGATTGAAGGTTCTAAGAATTAAATTTATATAAGGGTGATTCTATTAAGCTTATTATGGGAGATGATTAAGATATTTAATTAAATATACTTATTATGTATCTATTCTCTAGATACACAAAACCAATTATAGTCATCATCGATGTAATGTTTTGATATGTATTGAATATTTATTGGAAATGATGTAATTTGTATGTATGTTATGTTTGGATTTCCTCAGTTTGTTTTAGAGGATTGTTTAGTTGTTTTTGTAGATTACGATTTTATGAATTTTGTGAGAACCATTTGGATAAAACTAAGTATATGAGAACATCCTATGAAATGATATTGAGAGGTGTATGTTTTTTATAGTAAATAAATCCTTTTATGGATACAAGAATGTAGATATTTTTATAAAACATATACACCAAGGGGTAATAACTCTGAAATGGGTGTATTTAGTACTAACTATATCTTTACTGATCCAGGATCATAGGGATTAGGACTTCTCACATAAGTAGACTTTATTAGAGGATATGTGAGAGGTAATTATAATTTTATTTATGAACCATTTCAATTCATAGGAGGATATAACCTATTAATACATTTGATAATATATAGTGATATGTGATTGATATTATGTTTCATGGGTTTAAAAAATGTGTCCTAATTTAGAATATTATATGAATTATATTAATAATCACGTGATTGGTTATATTGATTATTAATGTTTGATACTCCTAGTATTTATTAATATTTCATAAATATATAGAACCATGAGGATTTTTTGAAAAAACAAATATGATTTTAAATATAATAAATATATTCCTGAGAAAAAAAATGAAATTGAAGATAGAATTTGAATCCATGTGATTATGAATAACCATCTATCCTGATATATTATTAACAACCTCAACCAAGGTGAGTTTCCTAAAAACCAAACAGGGAAAAATTGGAGCTTCACGAAGTTAATAGAAGAAAAAAATTCGACTTTCAACATGTTGATAATGTGGTATTAATATCCTAGGTAATGTGTTAAATGATTGGTAATATATTTTATCTGTGGATGAGAGGGAAATTAATCAACTATTTTGTGAAGATAATTAATTTTTAAATATATAGAAATGATGATTAGACTATTACACCATAAATAGTAAAATGTATTATTTTTTTAGAACTTGTGAATTATCCGAGTCAATTAAATAATAATAAAAAAGAGTTTTAGATCATAGTAGTTATGGAACACTTATTCTACATTTCAATGTTGAGGAATTCATATTGATTTTTTTTAAGAATTTTCCTTATGAAAATATTTTTTTATTCAATTAGAGGAATTGGATGTGATTTTTAGCATTTATTAGATCTATCTATATATATTACATATAAATATTTGGTATAAGGAAACCGTATTTGATATAATGAAACAACCTATGAATATATATATATATGTTCAAGGATAACCATGAACAGAAAATTAGAATAAACTCAATTTCATGGGTCTTATTACCTATTCCATATGTATACTTATAAAAAAACTTGGGTAGAAACTCAACATTGAATATATTCCCAGAGTTTGGAATATTTAGACATATTTACCTGCCATATGAATAGTCTTCCTATGAAATTTGAAGTTGAGTTTTCTAAATATCTCTAACATGTTTCTAGTATTGTTTCAAATACTCAATATAGAATATCCCTAATTTATTTATAGGAATTTACGAATTAACTCTCATAGAATCTTGAAAATGGAATATAATGCATGAGTGAATCATCATAGGGTGAAACTATACATTTTTTTATTAATAATGTTTTGTCAATTAATATTTTTAATTGATTATAATGAACATAACAATATCGCTATGAAGAAAAAGTATCAATTTCTATATATTGAAGACTTCTTTGATCAATTATTTAAAGCTCTATACTTTACAAATATTTACCATTATTCTAGACAACAAAAATTACTGCCCATAAAGGTGAACATATAGAAGGAAAACTATTATATGAGGAATGGTCACTATGAATTTATAGTAATTCCATTTGGTTTTATAAATAACCCTATTGTTTTCATGGATCTAATGAATATTGTATTTATAGATTACCTTGATCATTTTGTGGGAGTCTCTAAATTATATACTTATATATATAAATATCAAGTAAGAGAATGAATATCATTTGTGGATTTTATTTATGATGTTGAGGAAAGTGAAATTGTATTTCAGGTGTGAATTATGACTAAAAAGCTTCATTCATGGGTTATATAATTTTGGGAGAGGGTATATTAGTAGATCCTTTGAAGGAGGAAGTTGATAAAAAATGTCCAAGAAGAACAACAGTAACTGATACCAATATATTTCAAGGGTTTTATGTATTACATTATAAAATTGAGAGAGATTTTCTATGGAAATCTACTCCATTGACTGTCTTTACATGGATTGGATATAACTTCCAATGGCCATATAATAATGAGAAAATTTTCAAAATAGTAGAAAGGAATATTGGTTAGTTAAAATATGCTCACACATCCCTACAATGGAGTAGAGTTTTTGACATATAGTGATGGATTTAAGAATGGACTAGGATTCTTCTGCATTAATAATTCCATGGTGATAGAATATTCTTCAAATCAATAAAAAATTCATGACAAAACATTCTAGAATCATGATTTTGATCCTACACTGGAGATGTTATCATTACAAATATAGATAATTTATCTTTATAGTAGATTATGTGGTATATATTATGATCATATAATATTTAATTATATGTTCATAATGATATATTTTTATATGAAAAAATGATATGGTTTATGTTTATTAAATATTATGAATTCCCATTACATAACCTATCTTAGAAGGCATGCAATGTGGCATATGCTCTGAGTCCAATGGGTCGTGCTAGTTTTTCTAAAATGTGGACAGGAAGAGATATAATATTCATGGATTAGTAGAATATGGGTCTTGATATCATGATTACTTGGGGTATATCATATCTTTCTCAGATGAATTTTCAACCATTTTTCTTTTTGAGGATTTAGAATTCCTAGGAAGAATATGTTGACCTATAGATAAAGGTGAAAAATGTTTCTATGTACAACCTTGATTGTGATGGAATGATAAGGATCATGAACTGTGTATGTATACCATCAAATAATTACATTATGAAGGATCTATTTTATGAATATAATATTTCATTATTCTTTATTCTTCATAAATTATAAAGATATATAGAGATTAGAAAGGGAATTTCTTATTAGGTAACATGAATAGGGATATTGTAATGTGTATGTAAATTTATTATATGTAAATAATAAAAGTCTATGAGACAGAATTATAAGGGGATTTTCAACTACTACCTATACCAAAATGAAATGGTCAAACATTATAATGTATTTCATCATCATAAAACCCAACCAATATAAGGGGAACAATGATATTTGGGATAGAGTCAATAATATAAAGATGTCATCTCATTATGTTTTAAAAAGATAAGATATTTATAACATCGTATTACTATTTTCAAGTATTCATAAACCCGTCATTTTGAGATTTCATTGTTTGGATTTTGTTTGGGGTTAAATCTGGTGGAATTATAAATTATTTTGAAGTTTTTGGGATAGTGCATAGTTAGTGCGTGGTTGGCTCCCAATCTTCCAAACCATCCACCCTACTACAACAAAATGGAAAACATGAGTAGTGGGATTTCACACTACTGACACATTTTTAGTAAGTTTTTCAACCTTTTACGATAAACCACATCACCCATTTATAACGGGTGCACGAACTTAACACGTGTAAGATATCGGGGTTCATGGAGGTATGACCTTGTTTAAATTTTAGTTTCAATCTCTAGTTTTTGGTTTATTAAATGGTTCTGGAGATTATTTCAAGTCTTGGGGGTGTTCCAAATGTTAGGAACATGAGAAAGGGGACACTACGCCAAAAAAGGCATTTAGCGGCGGTTTGGTTTTACGTTTCGCAGCGGTTTAAACCGCTGCCAAATAGATTGGCGGCGGTTTTGAAAAACTACTGCCAAATCGTGCGTCAGGAAACTATTCGCGGTGGTTTTTAAAACCGTCGTAGAACGTTTCGCGGTGGTTTTTAGCGGCGATTTAAACCGCCTCTAAATAATTTAGCAACAGTTTTTTAATTTTTTTTAATTTTTTTAATTTTATTTATTTACTTATTTATTTATTTATTTATTTATTTTATTTATTTCATTTATTTTATTTATTTCATTTATTTTATTTATTTCATTTATTATATTTATTTCATATTTATTACATTTATTTTGTATTACATTATTTACATTATTAATCCATGCATGCACATCTCATACACATGCCCATGCACATGCCCATGCCCATGCAATATAAAGAAATACCGTGTTTGGTGAGATTTGAACCCCTAACCTCTTGGATATTTTCCAAAGACTTTACCACTCTAGAAAGCTCGTCATGCGGTTAATAAACATAATTTAATATACTTATATATATTAATTGAAAAAACAAATAATATATAAATAATAGATATAAACTCAATAATAATAAATAATAAATAATAAATAATAAATAATAAATAATAAATAATAACTAATAAATAATAACTAATAAATAATAAGTAATAAATAATAACTAATAAACAATAAATAATAATAAATAAATAATAATTAATAATAAATAATAAATAATAAATAATAAATAATAATAAATAATATTAAACAAATAATAAATAATAAATAATAAATAATAATCAATAAATAATAAATATTAATAAATAATAATAAATAATAATAAATAATAATAATAAATAATAAATAATATTAAATATTAAATAATAATAAACAATTAATAATAATAAAAAATAAATAATAATAAACAAATAATATATAATATATAATATATAATATATAATATATAATATATAATATATAATAAATAATATATAATATATAATATATAACATATAATAATAAATAACAATAAATAATAGTAAATAATAAATACGAAATAAAAAAATATTTAATAATAATTATTTATTAATAAATAACACATAATAAATAAATTATTCTTATTAATAAAAAAATAATAAATAACACATAATAAATAAAATATTATTATTAATAAATAATAAATAATAAATAGTAACTAATAAATAATAAATATTAAACAATAAATAATAAATAATAAATAATAAATAATAAATAATAAACAATAAACAATAAATAATAAAAAATAAATAATAAATAATAAACAATAAAAAATAAAATATAAATAATAAATAGTAACTAATAAATAATCAATAATCAATAATCAATAATCAATAATCAATAATAAATAAGAAATAAGAAATAAGAAATAAGAAATAAGAAATAATAAATAAATACAATAAATAATAACTAAATATAAATAATAAATAATAAATAATAAATAATAAATAATAAATAATAAATAATAAATAATAAATAATAAATAATAAATAATAAATAATAAATAAAAAAATTAAGAAATAAGAAATAAGAAATAATCAATAATCAATAATAAATAATAAATAATAAATAATAAATAATAAATAGTAAATAGGAAATAGTGAATAATAAATAATAAATAATAAATAATAAATAATAAATAATACCTAATAAATAATAAATAATAAATAATAAATAATAAATAATAAATAATAAATAATAAATAAATAATAAATAATAAATAATAAATAATAAATAATAAATAATAAACAATAAATAAATATAAATATAAATAATATATAATATATTATAAATAATAAGTATATATAATAAATAATAAATAAATATAATTATTAAACAATAAACAATAAACAATAAATATTAAATAATAAATAATAAATAATAAATAATAAATAATAAACAAAAAATTATAAATTATAAACAATATATAATATATAATAAATAATATATAATAAATAACAAATAATAAGTAAAATAATAATAAATAATAAATAATAAATAATAAATAATAAATAAACCATAAATCATAAATCATAAATCATAAATCATAAATAATAAATAATAAATAATAAATAATAAATAATAAATAATAAATAAATATAAATAATAAAAAATAAATAATAAATAATAAAAAATATATAATATATAATATATAATAAATAATAATAAATAACAAAAAATAATAATAAATAAGAAAAACGCAATAAAAAATTATTTAATAACAAATATTAAATAATAAATAACACATAAAAACTAAAATATTATTATTAATTAATAATAAAAAATAAATAACAGATAATAAATAAAATATTATTATTAATAAACAATAAACAATATATAATAAATAGTAACTAATAAATAATAAATAATAAATAATAAATAATAAATAATAAATAATAAATAATAAATAATAAATAATAAATAATAAATAATAAATAATAAATAATAAATAATAAATAATAAATAATAAATAATAAATAATAAATAATAAATAATAAATAATAAATAATAAATAAAAAATAAAAAATAAAAAATAATAAATAATAAACTATAAATAATAAATACCGTGTTTGGTGAGATTTGAACCCCTAACCTGTTGCATATTTTCCAAAGACTTTAAATAATAAATAACCAGTAACAAATATTATTATTATTAATAATATTTTATTATTATTAATAATAAATAATAAATAATAAATAAATATAAATAATTAAATAATAAATAATAAATAATAAATAACTAGTAACAAATATTAATAATAATAATAATATTTTATTATTTGTAATAATAAATAATTAATAATATATAATAAATAATAATTAATAAATAAATATAATTAATAAATAACTATAAATAATAAATAAATATAAATAATAAATAAATAAATAAATATAAGTAATAAATAATAAATAATAAATAAATATAAATAATAAATAATAAATAATAAATAATAAATAATAAATAACCAGTAACAAATATTATTAATAATAATAATATTTTATTATAAGTAATAATAAATAATAAATAATATATAATAAATTATAAATTATAAATAATAAATAATAAATAATAAATAACCAGTAACCAGTAATGACTAATAGATGATAAATAAATTAAAGTATATTATAAATAATAATTAATAAATAATAATGGAAACACATGAAAAAGTATGAAAAGATGGGATAAGGTATAGAAAATCATGAAAACGCATGAAAACGGATGGAGAAACATATGAAGAATGAGGCATCAGAAAGAATGAGAACGCATGAAAACTCATGACTATTCTGGAAAACCCCTTAATAATTCAACAGAATCATCATACTAACCCACAAAAAACCATTGATAAAGATAACAAGTCATGGAACCCAAATAAACAGTAATAAATCGGGCAACCGTTAAAACCCGTCGAAACGGTCATAAAGTGAGAAAAACATTGGACTCACATTAACAGAGATAAATTATGATCCGAGAGTCTGTTTCAGATCCTCAACCTACCAAATCAAAGATCCTGAAACGATCTTCGACCTGATAGGTGAAAGAGTCTGAATGGACAGGCGGATCGGAAGTTACGACCATTTAAAAAAAATATGACGGGGAATAGGTGCTAGAAACGAGGCATCAAAAAACATAACAAACCCGATACCCCCTAAAAAGTCCATAACATATGATCCAGGAGTGTGTGTGGGCGCCGCGACGAGTCAAAATTAAGCTCATGGAATGAGCTATGATCTAGAAGGTGGAGGAGTCCGAACGGACAAGCGAACCGAAAGTTAGGTCTGTTTTAATATAAGTTCGACGAGACACTGGTGATAGAAACAAGGTTTTAGAGGCCTTCGAAGGGGTTTTTTGGGGTCAAAAAACATAACAGAAGCTTGCTTCTGTCAAACGTGTGTAGCTCTCTTCGCTGGCTTCGATTTGATATGTGGTAGGGCCCAAACGGACACCTGGAGTGAAAGTTATGGACGTTTGAAGTTGGAGAACATTTTTAAACTTTCTTATAACTCTCATATCATCCGAACATTAGACCGTCTCACGGTTTTGATTATATGTGCCTCTAGATCTCTTCATGAGCTTTGATTTGACTGGTTGTGGCTCTCCAACGGACGCCCAGATCAAAAGTTATGGTCGTTTTAGTGATTTCGAGGTTTCTCCTATTTTTTTATTTTTTCCGTTCATTTCACAGTGGTTTTACCGAAACCGCTGCAATTTCACGGTGATTTTTTAAAAAACCACCTTTAATCCTCAAAAAAAATTAAAAAAAAATTAAAAAATTATAAAAAAATATAAAATAATTTAATGGTTTTCGCGGCGGTTTTTTCGCGGCAGTTTAAAAACCACTGCGAAATGGCAGCCCGAATCACGTTTAGTGACGGTTTTTAAAACCGCTGTGAAAAAACTGCCGCTAAAAGGCTATTTTCCTATAGTGGGAGAATTGGACGAATTTGTGTGTGGCACATAGTTGACGCATGGCTAAGAAAACCATGCGAAATTCTGATGTGACATTACAGCCTTGGACAGAGGCTTAATGCATGGTTGATGCATAATAATTAAAACTATTTGGCCTTCCTAGGTAACCATGTGACCTATATTTCCATGTATAGTGACTAGTTCCTAGTTTTTTCATGGTTTGTCAAACATTGTAGGTAAACTGTGCGCCCCTATAAAGTTGGGAAAAATAAAAAATGCCATTATGGGATTTAAGAACCTCACCTAATTTTCCTTTCATTTATTCTTCTCTAAGCCCTTGTGATGAACCCTATCAATCCCAGAATCCGTTATGTGATTATCCTTCAATACTAAGATGTTTGGAGTGTCTTTGGGTGAGGATCAAAGATCCGAGTATGTTTAATCCCTACATTTCTTCTCTTTTTGTTTTAAGGTTTTCATCCTTCTCTTATCTCCATCCAAATCTATAAAACCCTTGTTTTTTGGTGATATATTGATTGAGGTTTTAAATGGTGGTTGAATTGTTATCTAAGGATATGATTAAGAGTGCATTAATCAATAAATTTGAGGTAAGTGGTCTACAAGTTATATCCCTTGCTTTTTACATAGATTTGTGCAAGTGGGGCTATGTTCTTATTCCTACCATGATGTGTTCTTGGTTTCATTTTTAATATTTGATATAATGAGTGTCTAAACAACTTAGTGACCCCCATAATGATCCCTATCGGATGAATGTAGGATTACTTGACCAATTTGGGTCCACCCATGGGGTGTGCCGACCCTCCCGAACGTGGTTAACAAAAATATAAAGTTTCAAAATGACTAGTGATTTAGTAGATCCCTTGGAGAATGTGTAAATGAGTTAATGTAATGATTATGAAAGGATTATGAGTATATGTTTCTAGTTGTGGATAATGGATAAGGTTTTTTTTTGTTCAGAATGTGAATGGGTTAAATGGTATTAAGGGGAATGTGTTAATGAATCATGTTTTATACTTGAATAAGTTAGGAATTGGAAATGGAAATTGGGATAAATGGTTGTGTGGAACAAATGATGAATCTGTTAATGGATTGTTGTATAATATAGATTCCCATTTTAGTTGTTATTTTTGTGAAATTACTAATTATTTTGGATATGCTTGTTTTAAATGTGGTTATGTGTGGTGAATGAATAAATAATCACGTGAACATGGCTTGGTAGAGTGGTGTATAGGCATAAGGTTCTATGCATACAAGTCGAGTTGGACCAAGGCTCTAAACTCCACCCCACAATATATAGGTTAGGGAAGGGTACAGAGTTCTATTCCCCTAACAGTTTCATTCCACCTAAATTGAGGCTTCGAGGGGAGGATAATTTGGTTTTAGTGATGGGTTTCCCTATTGAGATAAGACTTAATTTTTTCCCATATTCCTTGAAATTTTTGAAAATGAAAAATCCATTAAACACGTGAAAATGGTGAATTAATAACTGAGATGTTTTAAAGATTGAATCTGGATTTAATGGTGGATAATCATAGGGTAAACCATATTACTAATGACTACATAAATTTTCTCTTATTTACTTACCATTATTTATAGATTTCACTCAATATTTGTTTAGACTGGATATTTTGTAGACATTGTTGGTGGTGGCCTAATGAGTTGTAGTCATTCCCTGATTGGGATATTGTCGGGTACCCGAATAGATTTCATGGTTCCATGTTAGGTTAATGTAAAAGATTCAGTGATCAGGAGTTGTGTTAGATTTTGGATGTGCATAGATGAGGTTCCGGACATAGAGTCAGGACCATTTTGGGGATTCAATTTTTTATCTTTATTTTGGGTTTTCCATGTGGTTCTGTAGAATGACATAACATGTTTACTATTGGTTGTGGTTTGTATCCATTTTGGGTGATTGTTATTTATGCATGTTTGTCGGCTTTTCTGTGTTGTTTTTTTATTGTATATGCTTTCTTCCATTTAGTACTCTGATAAAGAGGGTATATTCTCCCCAGATGACTCTTATACCCTCGATGCTAGTCGAAATCCATTGGAATATGGGGAGGTGTTCTTGAGGTCATGTGATGACCCGGATGGGGGAAACTGTTTAGTGGAACATGGGTCAAGGATGATAAAAATCATTATCAATGTAGGTCTTTTCCATGACTTACTATTTGGGAATGGTAGACAGGAGGTTAGAAAGTTGTTTGGCCTTATCAATGAGATCATTCTTAGGAGTAGCTAACCCAAATACAAGGGATAAAAAAAGTCACCCATGGTTGGAATTTTTGTTTTTGTTATACACTATTACAGTTGATGAAATTTCCCCATTTGGTGATGCACATGTGGTATGATGTGACTATTTTATAATATTTTTCTCATGGCCACAAAAACATGGGATTGTGCATTCAGGAATCATTATAGGATCCTAGGTATATAGGAGACATGCATCACGGTAAGGACACATGGAACATGTGTGTAGAGCATAAAGGGTAGGATGCATTTGATTTTACTGAAATTAATGAAAATTATTTCTAATGAGATGATAAAAATGGATAAAAATGTGGATCTAAAATGTTAAATAATAATTAAATATGTGTTCTTGATAAGGGTAAGTAAGTGAATAAAAATGGTTTCAAAGAATGATGTGAAATAGAAACAGTTTTGAAATGAGAATATGGTAAGGCTTGTTACTGTGTGAGTTGGTTATCTTGTGTTATCCATGAATTTTTAGGGTATGGTTGATGGTAGTGTTTTCGGTATTCTCAGGCCTTTCTAGTTAGTGTATAATAAATGGTTTTTTATGGATAGTGAAAAACCTTTCTTATATATTGTGAATGATTTATGGTATGTGTTCGAAATCACGTGTTTCGAATTAAAGAGAAATACCACCATGAAGGTGTGTGAAAATTAGAATATAGGAGGATGTTACTGAGAACACTCCTCCCATAGTGAACTAGGAAAATTTGGTGATCCATGAAAATATAGAAGATCTGTTCTGTGTGAACTTTTATCATTTAATGTAGATGATGGAACATGACCCAGGGAAGGATTCACCAAGTATGTTCGGATTGACCAAAGAGTTTCAGCTGTAACACCCTATGACCTTTACTAGAGAGCGTGGGCCAAAAGCAGAATAGTTATGGATAGAGTCTATCCAGACGGTTCTTGATCATTTGGATACTCTTCTTGATAAGTGAGTCAAGTTAGAAACCTATATGTTTCTAGGATAAGAAAAGCATTGGTGGGACATCATGGATTAAATAGAGAAATCCAAAGGAATGTGGTGGAAGTATTTACAGGATAAGATCCTATGTGAAGTGCATTGTGTTGCATTTGTTGTCAATGAGACATGAAGTTGTCTTGGAATGAATGGATGTCAAGGAGTCAAGATGTGAATGTCAAAGGATGTGATAGTGTTGGTGATGAAGAGAGAATGGCCATAGTACTAAGATGCATGTCACTTAAGAGATTCACTAAGTGACATAGGAGATGTGGTTGAAACATTCTCTATAACATCTGACGATTGTTGAGCTGATCTTTAAGTTCATAGAACTTGTATCCTGATGATACAAAGTCACAACACTGATTGAAGACCATGCATTGTAGTGACAATGCATGAGGAGTTGCAGAAGATCCATCCACAAGTCCTAAGTGGATGAAGTGAGCTGAAGAAGTCCATGCACTATCTCTTAGTGCATGTGAATCAGAAGAAGATCCAACTTGATCTCTGATTGGATCAATAAAGAACTTTGATGAATATGTTTGATTCAAGAGTTCGGTTGATGAAGAAGAACCTTCAAGAATTCACTCCTAAGTAATGAGTATATGTTGAGGAGATTTGAGGAATTCTAATGAAGAAGAGAAGGGAAGAAATGAAGAAGAAGAGAAAGGGCATTTGGCATTTTACACTTAAGTACTTTGTATACTTAGTGTATATTCAAGCAAAAAATATGCCAACCTCAAGGGCCAGCCTTAAGGGTTCAACCCAAGGCACATGTGGGAACCAGTCACCACGCCCAAGGGGATCCCATGGGGCCAGCCCAAGAGAGGTCGGGGCCGTGTGTAAGCCCCCGAGGCCACGCGGTGATGAAACCCGCGCAGCGTGGGCGCAGGAGCGCGCCCGAAGGGTGCATAGTGGGCGCCAGTGGCGCGCCCGCAGGAAGCAAGGTGGGCGCAGAGCGCGCCCGCAGAGAGAACCCGGTGCGGGGCGGCACCGGGAGGGAGGAAGTTCAATTGCCGAGTTGAGGGAGCGGCTAGGTAATAAACCGCGGCAATTCCTCTCGCCGTTTCGATGTGGGACGCGGATTTTTCCCGCGGAAGAGATCCTGGCCGTCCGTCTCATCGCGCGCCAGATCCGAGCCGCTCATCTAATCGCGCCACTAGCGATCAAATCCAGGCCGTCCGAGGATAATTGATCACCTGATCCAACGGCGAACAGCTCGTCTCCTTCGTCGAGCCACCCCGAAGCTCCCCGCGAACTCCATTCGAACCAGGAGTAAACCGAGCAGTGTTTTCGAGCTCCCGGCTACCGCTGATCGAAGTAAAGCCTCCATGGTGATCGTCTGGACCTACTGAACCGATCCATGCTTAAAAATACACATGCATGCAATGTTTGGGAGATTTCGATGAAGGCCGAAGCAAACCGAAGGTGCGAGGCCATTCGGTGTTGATGCTCTGCATGGTTTGGATCGAAGGAAGGCCGTGCATGCGTTCTAAGTCGCATGCACGTGAAGAAGGCCGAAAAATAAGGGATGCCGCGTGAAACAGGGGAGAAACAAGATTTTGGAAATCTTGAAGATCCGAAGATCTCGGGTGTTTGAAGTTATTTCACGCGGATAGAACCGCCTCTCCTCTGCCTATATAAATGAGGCCGAGCCCTCGAGAATGTTTGCTGATGTTTTCATTGAAGATCTGTTGATCCGCGTGTGCCTCTTCCTCGTGAAGAAGAAGCCGCCGCGCAAAGATTTGTGCGGCTGAAGTTCCTTGCGCGCAACCTCTTTGCGCGACAAGAAGAGGAGGAAGGGCAGCGCCAACTTGCGCGCCCCCTCTGTGCAACGTGCCTCCTGCACGGTTTGCACTAGTGCGGCCAAGGTGTCCTTGACACGCTTGCACACCCGCGGTGTTATACCCTGCGCGGGTTGCACTTGCGCGCCCCGCGGTGCTCATGCACCTTGCGCGACTGCCCCTTGCACTAAGGACTTGCGCCAGTGTTGAGGAAGATTGGCCGCACCCCTTGTGCGCCTTCATTTGAGACAGGGAGTTCGGGTTGTGTTCTACACACATTGTGTGTGTGCCAAAGAAGGTCGAGGCCTTGCCTCATGTGTGTGGTAAGAGGAGAAGAGAAATACCCGAGGCCTTTAAACAAGTGGCCGTAGCCCTTGTGTGTGCGCCAAATTGAAGAACACATCTTGTGTGTGCTAAGTACCCTACGGGCAGTGGGTGTGAGCAAGACAAGGCCATACTTTGTGTGTGCATTTGAAGAAGAAGGCCGTAGCCCTTGTGTGTGAAAAATGAAGAACCAAGTGTGTGCATAAGTGAAGTACACACCTTGAAGAAGATTAAAAGAACAAGGAAGTGAGTGTGCTAAACAAGTGAAGGCCAAGTCTAAAGTGTGTGGAAAGTGAAACAAGTGTGTGCAAAAAGACAACAAGGCCGAACCTTAGTGTGTGTGCAAAACAAAGTGTGTACACACTAAGAAGAAGAGAAGACATCCACACTAAAGTAGAACACACTCTAAGTGTGTAAACAAATTGAATTAAGTGTGTGAAGATTGTGAAGAAGGTGTGTGCTATAATTGATTACACCCTTTGTGGGTTTATTCCACCAAGAGGAAGAAAGGAGAGTGCATGAATACATGCATGCACGTGCACACGTGAACAAAGTCAAATCAGTGGTGTGCATCTGAGTTGACCAAGACCAGGAGGTTCTTGAAGATTTTGAGAAGCCATGCAATCAGTGCATGAGGAAGCAGAGTTACTATGAACTCAGTGCATGACGAAGATTTGAGTTGATACTGGACCAGACTGAAGTTAAAGATATCAGTTGTCTGAGTATTCAGTAGCTGGAGAGAAGCCAGGTCATCCTGAGAAAAAGGAGATAAATCCTGAGCAAGACGAGAAGACCTGTTCACCACAAGTGATCAGAAGAAGAGCAAGGCCAGCAGTCTTTATCCCAGGCTGCTGAAGATACTTGAAGAAGCTTAATGTGAAGAAGAGCTACTCGTGTGACTCGAGGAGCCAGGAGAAGACCCCTGTGAGACTCAGGGTGGAGGAAGTCTTCAGTGGGATTCTGGAGCAGGCCAGTGGGACTCTGGTAACACTGTGGGACGCAGTATAAAGACCCTCCTGTGGGACTCAGGAGAGATACGGTGGGAATCTGTATCGACCATTGTAATACTAACAGATTATAATGGGAGAATCCATGCTTGGAGAGCATGGCAAGGATGTAGGCCTTTGGTGCCGAACCTTGTAAATCCTTGTGTCCTGTGCCTTTTCATTACTACATTATCCGGGAAAGGTTGAGAGACATAAGAAGAGTGGATCGAGGCTTTAACCAGCCATAGAGGTTTAATTGATAAAGAATCAATTAGTAAAAAGTTTTAAGGGATCACTGATTCACCCCCTCCCCCTCTCAGTGATTCACACTGATCTGGGCACTTCAATTGGTATCAGAGGAAGGTTACCTCTAAAAGATCCAAGAGAGTCTTTATGGAGTGAAGATATGAGGAAATGAGTGACCAGCCTCAAATGGAGATATCTGCCAAGACTCAGAAAAATAGAAAGAAGAAACAGGCAAAGAAGATGAGGAAGAAGGTTGTTGCAATCAGAGAAACTCCTTCTATGGAAAGAAATGTGAATGTCACATCAGAGGACAATTCCTTTTATCATTCTTCTAATGAAGCCTGCTCTAGCTGTGATGAAGATGGAAGAAACAATGATCTTCTAAATGCAATCAAATATCTTCAGAAGAGAGTCCCCAAGAAAGTTGCAATGTGTATAGCTACAGGCCTCCTTGATCTTCAAGAAGAAAAATTACAGCTAGAAGATGAAGCCAATTCTCTGGAAGTCCAATTGGCTAAAAGGGTTGGCATAACCAACACTCTCAGAAAGCTGGTAAATGCCAAAGATGAAACAGTATCTCTTTGCAATGAAAGATATGAAGACACTGCTGAAGAATTGCAAAGAAGCCTTTCTGAGAAAGAATTCTTTATGATAATAGTCAAAGATGTTTTCCATGCACTGGAAATGAGGCATAAAGTGTCAATGAATGTCAGAGATGCTCAACTCGAAGATAAAATCAAATTGGTGAAGGATCTTGACAATTCATTGCAAGAAATGAAGAAGGTGCATGAAGACCAGATGAAGCAGCTGAAAGAAGATTGGGAAGGAAAGCTAAGAATTGTTGAGGATGAGAAGAACTCCCTTAACATGAAATGCTTAGAACTAGAGGTGATATTGAAAAATCAGCAATCACCCAAAGCAAAGCCTCCCAGTCAGCTGAAAGAAGACATGTTGCTACTCAAGTATGCTTTGAGCAGGATGATTCTAGGAGAAAGACATCCTCTAATAAAAGTGCAACATCTTCTAGAAAGAAGGTACCATCCATACCATCTTGTACTGATGCTTCTAATTGTGTTTCCACAAAAAGTGCAGGATGGAAGAATAATTCCAAAAAAATATGGATGAAGACAGTAAAGAAGCAGATCTCTCCTGAAACAGCACAACAGGTCAAGAAGAGTACCCTACAATCAGAAGGACTGAAGAGGTCAAGATTCGTGGGACAATGCTGGTGTTGTAATAAGTATGGGCATTGTGCAAAGGATTGTTGGTACAATCCACGGAATGCCAAAGCACAGAGGAAGCCCATGCCTAGGCGGAGCAAGCCAGAAGGAAAGAAGCAACATCCACAGGTCTAGAGACATCTGTTTACTGCAAATAGATTTGGATTACTTGACAACATCTGGGATGATTGCAAAAGTGGTCAAATAGATACATGTCAATCTCCAACTGTATCCAGAGCTCAAAAGAAGAAAAGATCACAGAACCTGGCTAAGAGAGATTCCTTGGGAAGCAAGAAGAAAGTAGAAAATGCTCCCAAGAAGTGTTTTAGAAATGAAGAGAAGTCCTTGGAGTCTGAGTCCAAGAAGGGTGATGCATCCAGAAGGACCACCAAGAAAACATGCTTCTACTGTGGAAAGAATGGACATATCATGGATCTTTGTAAAGAAGCCATGAAATTCAATAGAGGCAAACTGGACTCAAACAGACGATCAATCCAGAAGAAGCAGAAGGGATTGGTTGAAAATAAGTTGCCTAAGAAAGGTAGCTTAACAGCATCAAAAGAACCATGTGGAATATCCAGAACTAAGGCCACACTTCCAAGTGACTTACTAGTCATATGGCCACATTAGTTGCAACTTTCCAGAGAACTGAAAAAAGCTGAAGATGAAGTTCTGGCAATTTCTAAGGCAAAAGGAAAGAAGAATATTTCACATGAAGATGTATTGAGATCCACACCAGCAACAACATCATTGAAGATCAAATGTGCAAGTGTGAAGACTGGTGAAAATGGGACATCTCGGTTGAGAGAATCTTCTCAGCCTTGTTGTTCACATTGATGAACCAAGGAGGTTCCATCTTATTCCCTTATACTCTTGGTATATACATGTGCTAACATTGCAGGGAATTGAAGATGATGATCATTCTCATCTGGAGAGTGGTTTGGAAAGAATGGAGTGCACCCCTTGAGGGGGAGCCAATCAGAAGAAGATGGGATTCTAAGATTTAGTACCATCTTGAGAAAAGTGAAGGTATTCCAATCATACTTTCATCCCTTGTTTATTAATTGAGTTTACCTTGTCAATTAAGGGGGAGTATTGATTGAAGACAAATGGATGAAAGGGGGAGCTTTATCATTGCACTGAACTTTCTAATGAGTTTTGTGAAGTATGTGCAGGATTTAGCAATTCATTGTTATATCTGAAAAATTTTCAAACCCCTAAGCATGATCTCACATGTGTAGAGAATTATGGACAGCATTGAGTACCTTGGTTACATCACTCTTGTTTTCTACACCGGGTTAGCCCAAGTATACTTAGAGCTGATTTACTAAAGGTTCATTGCTCAAGAGAACATGTGACATCATCCCTCTCTTAGTGCTTTTCAAGAAGATGCTATTCGAAGGGAGGAAGAGATATTTTTGAAAGAGAACCACACCACACCTTTGCATTTGATTGCCAATAAGGGGGAGAAATATTGGCACACATATTGACCCATTCATATGTGCTGAAGTGGTGTATTGACAACAAATACAAAGGGGGAGATTGAAGTGCATTGTGTTTCATTTTTTGTCAATGAGACATGAAGTTGTCTTGGAATGAATGGATGTCAAGGAGTCAAGATGTGATTGTCAAAGGATGTGATACTGTTGGTGATGAAGAGAGAATGGCCATAGTACTAAGATGCATGTCACTTAGGAGATTCACTAAGTGACATAGGAGATGTGGTTGAAACATTCTCTATAACATCTGACGATTGTTGAGCTGATCTTTAAGTTCATAGAACTTGTATCCTGATGATACAAAGTCACAACACTGATTGAAGACCATGCATTGTAGTGACAATGCGTGAGGAGTTGTAGAAGATCCATCCACAAGTCCTAAGTGGATGAAGTGAGCTGAAGAAGTCCATGCACTATCTCTTAGTGCATGTGAATCAGAAGAAGATCCAACTTGATCTCTGATTGGATCAATAAAGAACATTGATGAATATGTTTGATTCAAGAGTTCGGTTGATGAAGAAGAACCTTCAAGAATTCACTCCTAAGTAATGAGTATATGTTGAGGAGATTTGAGGAATTCTAATGAAGAAGAGAAAGGAAGAAATGAAGAAGAAGAGAAAGGGCATTTGGCATTTTACACTTAAGTACTTTGTATACTTAGTGTATATTCAAGCAAAAAATATGCCAACCTCAAGGGCCAGCCTTAAGGGTTCAACCCAAGGCACATGTGGGAACCAGTCACCACGCCCAAGGGGATCCCACGGGGCTTTCCCAAGAGAGGCCGGGGCCGTGTGTAAGCCCCCGAGGCCACGCGGTGATGAAACCCGCGCAGCGTGGGTGCAGGAGCGCGCCCGAAGGGTGCATAGCGGGCGCCAGTGGCGCGCCCGCAGGAAGCAAGGTGGGCGCAGAGCGCGCCCGCAGAGAGAACCCGGTGTGGGGCGGCACCGGGAGGGAGGAAGTTCAATTGCCGAGTTGAGGGAGCGGCTGGGTAATAAACCGCGGCAATTCCTCTCGCCGTTTCGATGTGGGACGCGGATTTTTCCCGCGGAAGAGATCCTGGCCGTCCGTCTCATCGCGCGCCAGATCCGAGCCGCTCATCTAATCGCGCCACTAGCGATCAAATCCAGGCCGTCCGAGGATAATTGATCACCTGATCCAACGGCGAACAGCTCGTCTCCTTCGTCGAGCCACCCGAAGCTCCCCGCGAACTCCGTTCGAACCAGGAGTAACCCGAGCAGTGTTTTCGAGCTCCCGGCCACCGCTGATCGAAGTAAAGCCTCCATGGTGATCGTCTGGACCTACTGAACCGATCCATGCTTAAAAATACACATGCATGCAATGTTTGGGAGATTTCGATGAAGGCCGAAGCAAACCGAAGGTGCGAGGCCATTCGGTGTTGATGCTCTGCATGGTTTGGATCGAAGGAAGGCTGTGCATGCGTTCTAAGTCGCATGCACGTGAAGAAGGCCGAAAAATAAGGGAAGCCGCGTGAAACAGAGGAGAAACAAGATTTTGGAAATCTTGAAGATCTGAAGATCTCGGGTGTTTGAAGTTATTTCAAGCGGATAGAACCGCCTCTCCTCTGCCTATATAAATGAGGCCGAGCCCTCGAGAATGTTTGCTGATGTTTTCATTGAAGATCTGTTGATCCGCGTGTGCCTCTGCCTCGCGAAGAATAAGCCGCCACGCAAAGATTTGTGCGGCTGAAGTTCCTTGCGCGCAACCTCTTTGCGCGACAAGAAGAGGAGGAAGGGCAGCGCCAACTTGCGCGCCCCCTCTGTGCACCGTGCCTCCTGCACGGTTTGCACTAGTGCGGACAAGGTGTCCTTGACACGCTTGCGCACCCGTGGTGTTATACCCTGCGCGGGTTGCACTTGCGCGCCCCGCGGTGCTCATGCACCTTGCGCGACTGCCCCTTGCACTAAGGACTTGCGCCAGTGTTGAGGAAGATTGGCCGCACCCCTTGCGCGCCTTCATTTGAGACAGGGAGTTCGGGTTGTGTTCTACACACATTGTGTGTGTGCCAAAGAAGGCCGAGGCCTTGCCTCGTGTGTGTGGTAAGAGGAGAAGAGAAATACCCGAGGCCTTTAAACAAGTGGCCGTAGCCCTTGTGTGTGTGCCAAATTGAAGAACACATCTTGTGTGTGCTAAGTACCCTACGGGCAGTGGGTGTGAGCAAGACAAGGCCATACTTTGTGTGTGCATTTGAAGAAGAAGGCCGTAGCCCTTGTGTGTGAAAAATGAAGAACCAAGTGTGTGCATAAGTGAAGTACACACTTTGAAGAAGATTAAAAGAACATGGAAGTGAGTGTGCTAAACAAGTGAAGGCCAAGTCTAAAGTGTGTGCAAAGTGAAACAAGTGTGTGCAAAAAGACAACGAGGCCGAACCTTAGTGTGTGTGCAAAACAAAGTGTGTACACACTAAGAAGAAGAGAAGACATCTACACTAAAGTAGAACACATTCTAAGTGTGTAAAAAAATTGAATTAAGTGTGTGAAGATTGTGAAGAAGGTGTGTGCTATAATTGATTACACCCTTTGTGGGTTTATTTCACCAAGAGGAAGAAAGGAGAGTGCATGCATACATGCATGCACGTGCACACGTGAACAAAGTCAAATCAGTGGTGTGCATCTGAGTTGACCAAGACCAGGAGGTTCTTGAAGATTTTGAGAAGCCATGCAATCAGTGCATGAGGAAGCAGAGTTACTATGCACTCAGTGCATGAAGAAGATTTGAGTTGAGACTGGACCAGACTGAAGTTAAAGATATCAGTTGTCTGAGTATTCCGTAGCTGGAGAGAAGCCAGGTCATCCTGAGAAAAAGGAGATAAAGCCTGAGCAAGACGAGAAGACCTGTTCACCACAAGTGACCAGAAGAAGTGCAAGGCCAGCAGTCTTTATCCCAGGCTGCTGAAGATACTTGAAGAAGCTTAATGTGAAGAAGAGCTACTCGTGTGACTCGAGGAGCCAGGAGAAGACCCCTGTGAGACTCAGGGTGGAGGAAGTCTTCAGTGGGATTCTGGAGCAGGCCAGTGGGACTCTGGTAACACTGTGGGACGCCGTATAAAGACCCTCCTATGGGACTCAGGAGAGATACGGTGGGAAGCTGTATCGACCATTGTAATACTAACAGATTATAATGGGAGAATCCATGCTTGGAGAGCATGGCAAGGATGTAGGCCTTTGGTGCCGAACCTTGTAAATCCTTGTGTCTTGTGCCTTTTCATTACTGCATTATCCGGGAAAGGTTGAGAGACATAAGAAGAGTGGATCGAGGCTTTAACCAGCCATAGAGGTTTAATTGATAAAGAATCAATTAGTAAAAAGTTTTAAGGGATCACTGATTCACCCCCTCCCCCTCTCAGTGATTCACACTGATCTGGGCACTTCACTATGAAACTTATATAATGAAGCCTTGAGGCAGGTGAAGGCTACACATTTTATGAGATTGACCTAAGGGGAAATTTCAATGATGGATTATGCTAGTTTTTTAACTGTTCTATGCCACTACATTTTGACACTAAAAAGAGATGAGGCAACAATGGGGAAATTTTTTAAAGATGTAATGAGACATGAGATCATGCCCAAAGTGAATATATTCTGCATGAAAAAGGTTTTCTAATATAGTGTATTATAACCTTATCTCGGAAGTGAACCTATAAAGAGCTTATGTTGATGGACTTGTGGTGTGAGATTGGTGGGCAAGTGGTGCATCTTCTAGGAGTCCGAAGCGCCGTTTTTGGAATCTCCATCAGGGTAGAAGTGAAAAAATATGTTATAATAAGGGGACAACCTCTCATGGTGGTTACTAGTTGTTTTTTTACTAGTGTATAGGGTCAGGGAACATGTGCGGCTAGTGTCCCCAATCACTAGTCGAGTTTTGAGCGTGCAATGGGCTGGGCCATGTATAGAGGTTATATAGGAACCCGCAAACGACTGGAAATGATGGAGGTCATTGTCAGATTCTGAGTGTATGCAGAGTTTCAGTGACTCCATATCAATCAGGAAGTTGAATCTATATGTTTCGTACTATCAGGGGTAGTGGATGTGGAACTCTGAGGTGAGATTATCCCTACCTTCAAGGTAGTGCATTGTAGGGTACTCAGGTTGGAACCTAGGGTAAAGGGGCAGGTCATACTCATGTCATTTAGCCTACACTAGAAAGTGGTGAGATAGGACCATATAACATTAAAGGTATGCTTCTAGTATATTCCTCACTTTCTAGAGCTTTATTTGATATTGGTACTACATATTATTTTATTTTTCCCAGTTTGTAGTTGCGTTGGGATTAACTATAGAATGTTCAAGTGAAGTTTTTCACTTGATACTCCATTACAGGTTTGGGTTCAGGATATCAAATGTTGTAAGGGTTGTGCTTTGGAGGTTGGTGGATATCGTTTTTTGCGGAACCTGTTTTTCCTCGAGATGTTAAGTTCTGAACTGATTTTGGGTATTGATTGGCTGGTGTTTTATCAAGCCCATATTGACTATTACCGATGTCGGGTTACATGCACATATCTCAATAGAGAAACTTATTTTCTTCATGGTGAGTGGGATGTTCTAGCAGGCTTCATAGGGCCAACATACCATTAGTTGGTAGAATTCACAACTCAAGTGAATTTCCTTATGAAAGATGATGTAGAAAGGGAACTACTAGTAATTCCTCCAATTGTGGATCAATTTTTAGATGTGTTTTATGAGTATTTACCAGGGTTACCACCTAAGAGATATGTTGAGTTTATGATTGAATTTCTACTGGGGGGAATAGTTTCAATTTTTCCATATCGAATGGCACCGGAAGAACTTTAGGAACATAAAGTTCATCTAAAGGAGTTGGAGCGTAAAGGGTTTATCCATCCTAGTACATTCCCTTGGGGGTCTCATAAACTGTTTGATAATAAGTATGATAGATCTTTGTGGCTATGTATTGATTAAATGAAGTTGAATTAGATGACTGTTAACAACCGATACCTACTCCCCAGAATCTATGAGCTTTCTGGTCAAATGAGGGGTGACTTGATGTTCTCCAAGATCTGTTTAAGATCAGGGTACCATCAGTTGAGGGTGAGACCTTATGAAATATCGTATATAGATTTTTGGAGTAGGTATAGATTGAATGAATTTGTGGCGATGTTGTTCATATTGACCAATGTAACAGATATGTTCATGCCCTTGATGAACCAGATATTCCACCCATATATGGATCTGTTTGTATTCATCGTTTTTGATGGAATCTTCAGGTATTCAAGAACTCTTGACAATCATTCCAAACATATTGGCATCATCCAGATTACATTAAGAGAGAATATACTTTATGAAAAGCTATCTTAATTTTAGTTTTGGATTGATAGAGTGCATGTCATAGGGCACATCATATCTGATTCAGGGGTGCCAGTGGATCTAGAGAACGTACAGGCTGTTGTGTCTTGGGATTATCCCAATAATGTTTTAGAAGTTTGTAGTTTCTTGGGTTTGGTCGGTCATTACCAAATGTTAATTAGGTATTTATTCCATTTTACAGTTCCACTGAAAGGATTAACCAATAAGGTAGTAAATTCTGAGTGGTTAGAGGCATGTGAGAATGATTTTCAATATTGAAGAAGCGGTTGACTACTACACCAATTCTGATCTTACCCGAACCAGATAATAAGTACACCTTATTCTGTGATGTGTTTGGTGTTAGACATGGGGTAGTTTTGATGCATGATGATCAAGTTGTATCCTATGGATCAAGATAGTTGAGGCATCATGGAAGAAATTACCCTAATCATGACATTGATCTAGCTGTTGCGGTTTCTTCCTTAAAGTGTTGGATGCATTACTCGTTAGGAGGGTGTTTCATGATGTTTACTTATCATAAAATTATAGGTCCCACCCATCTCTTAATGAATCCTTTCTTATGTGTGCCACAAAATCATAAATCATACATCATTGCATAACCCATGTAATAAAAATGGGATTCTTAAACAACATGACATCATAAAACCATTCATATAAGATAAAGGAATTCATAAACATAATTCCATCACAACATAGTCAAATCAATGTAAAAATATGGATAGAAACAGAACCCTTTATTATCTTATATGGAAAATAATTTTGATAAAACTCTTGAATTGAATTCTTGAGGAAAATATCCTTTCTTCTTCAAAATCAATTTCTTTTCACAAAACATCATGCAATTTTAAAAGAAAGATATTTTATTGAAAATTGTCATGAAATCTTTTAGAGGAAGCTTCATGAAAATAAGGCTTTATAAAACAGTATAAATCCGTTCATGCCGTATAAGTTAAAAAAACATTCTTCGTACTTTTGTCGGTAAAGTCAAAAAGTACCTCGTACGAAAAAACTACAAAAGATTCCTTTCATATTATTTACTAAAAACTCACCGAAGAGTAAAATTGGATTTAAACTATTGTAAGTGGATGGAAACAATATTACATATTGAAGGAACATGGATGTGGATGATAAAATACACCCCAGTAAATACTTACGAATAAACAATCTCGGATAAAAATGAGATTGTGATATTTCCCTTACCTTAGGTCCAATTTGCTTCGTATGTGTCCGAACCTCCTGTATAATGATTTAAATAATGTCATTGACTTATTACAGAATCATATTCATTGTTATGATATCATATATGGTTCACTTATGACATTATATTACCCGTTCTTTTGTAAATTCCATGTTAAAGAAGCGTTTTGGGTAAAATCGTTTCATTTATCGTAGGTGTTTTGACTTGTTGTTCTTGACATCATTATTACTAATATCATGATTTAATCACTTCCAGAATATAAAATATGATTTATATATCATATATATTCAGTATATATATATATATATATATATAATAGGTAGATAAATAAAATGAAAAACACCGTTCATGGAGACGGTAGTCCGTACGTACGCATGAACGTTGTTTTCCTTTCCTTATTGTCTTGAAATGGAAGTAAGTAGATGACATACATATGTATATATATATACATAAATCCAGTAGCTTTATAATGTCATATATTTCATTATTATTTCTTATATATACATTATAATCATTCTTAAATGGTTAACATGGAGAATGAATCTCATCGCGTCGTGGAGACGGTAGTCCGTACGTACGCACGAGCGATGATATCATTTCTATAAATAATGAATTGAATTGGAGTGGATTATACAATATATCAGAATCAATATGATGTTGTAATAACTATGTATAGTTATTCATTACACCATTATACCCATCCATGTAAGGTGGTGGTGGAAAATAGATTACACCACGGCGTGGAGACGGTATTCCGTACGTACGCACGCGCGGTGATTTCTTTTTCCGTAGGATGGATAGATGGTGAAATAGGGTTGTTTCATACTTATAATAACATATATGTATATGAGTGATACTGATGTTATTACTTCATAATGAAACAACCTAAGAAGAAGAAGTGGAAGAAGAAATAAAGATGAAAGAATTGGTAACGGTAATTACCTCTTCTTTGAAGTGCCTCTTTGAGACCTCCTCTTAGGGCACTAAAATTGGTCTTTGAGGAAGACCAGAACCTCTATGATGTTTCTAGGGAAGTGGAGAGGAGAAATTGGCAGGGGTTGGCCGAGCTTGAGTGCTCAAATTGGTGTGAGGAGGAGGGGGAGGAGGTGTCCTTTTATAGGGGAGGAGAGGGGCACCTTAGGAATATCTCAAAATATTATTTTATATTAAAGTCAAAATCGGTTTATAATGGTTCCAAAGGGTCTTATTTCGAAGCTAAAGTGGGGATGGGTCGAAATACTATCAACCAATAGGATTTAGACAAGTTTAGGGTATTATTTTAACCTTATCAATTAGATTTAACTCTAAGTTAAATAATTTAACTTTTACCATGTCTTTTTGTTTTCTTTCACTATATGGTTAATAAACTTACTATAACATGCCAAAAGAACCCCAAATTGTATATTATTAATACATATATCCTTATCTAAGTCATTTGGCCGAACCTTATATTTTTAGGAATAAAATAACAATTAATAATATAATATTTGATTTAAAAACTATTTTGTGTCAATTTTGACACTATTTGATATATTATTTTTGTGAAAGTCATAACAGAATTATATGTTCGAACCAAGTTGATTAAATCAACACTAATATATCATAGTAACCTAGAAAATTAGTGGAATTCATAAAAAGTCTTAAATTACATTTATTTTGGTATTTATATTATCAATTCTGTCAATATTTCATTAATAAGATAATTACTGCATCATTTTTGTGTCATAAATAAATTATATTATTTGATGTCTAAAAATTACAAATAAAAAACCATCATGTAGGAAATCTTTTTAGCTTTCTAATTAATATTTATAGTCTAATTTATCTTATGTATAACCCCATATTAAAAATGATTTACTTATTAAACTTTGATTTTAACTATTTTAACCCTTCTTTAAATAAATTAATAATAAATGTCCTAATCTAATCCAAGTGGGCCTAAATGGTCATATTTTATTCCTAAGTTTGTTTTTGGTCGAATTACACTTGTCCAATAGAATTAGGACATGTGTTAGGGTAATATTAATATCATATTTACCCTTAGTTACCTTATTTACTATTAACCGTGGTAAAAAAAGTAAAAAGTTACTATTCACCAAAAAATTATTTTCATCTCATTGAACCACATTTTAGTCCTTGATATTAACCGTGTCTCTCGGATTTTCGAAATTCCATTCACAGAAGCGGTAAAATTAAGTTTTATGCAAAATTCAGTTTTTAACCTACCACTTAGTAGTTTCACTATTCATCAAAAATTGATGTTTTTCAGAACAATGCCAAAATTTCATCCCAAGCTATATTTCATATTCCGAATTCAAAAATGAAGTCTATTTTACCAAATTCATAACATAAAAGTTGCATTAATTAATTTTATAATTAAATCCCGCTGTTAAAACAAATAGCGTGTTTTTAAGAAACAATATCTATCGAAAGATTGACACTTGTTTATGTCTAGTTTAATTGTGAAATTACATCCAATGACCAACATTGTATTAAATTGTAAAAATATATTCTAAATATACTTTAAAACCACTCAAATTAATGATTTATCACTATTAATTATTTCGATTAAAAAAGTTGTTTTTAATTATAATTTAGTAATTTTCACTATTCATCAGAATATGAAAGTTATCCGAAAAGTACCAAAATTTCACCTTAGGCTAAATTCGATACTCCGAATCCAAAAATAAAGTTCATTTTAAAAAATAAGATTTACTGGATTTCAAAAAGTGGTTATTACTATTCATAACGGCTAGTTTTAATAATATTTTTATAGCATATCGTTGTTTAGTGAAACTCGGTATTGCGTACTACACACGCTATCGAGGAAGGTCGCGATTGCGTGTAATGCAAGTCAAGTCAAGGATGTGTGTTATGAAAGAATCCTTCAATGTTTCGTATAACAGAATCCAACCATATTTCATTTATACATTTAATATATATATATATATATACCCAATGTTGCGTAGAATAACTATTATCAAAATTGTGTGTAACACGGTCCAAGAATAGTGTTGCGTATACTGCAAGCTAATACGGTGTTGCATATAGCGCAAGGTAATCTTGGTGTAGAATACAACATAAGACATTAATGAAATTAAAATAATATTTTTCATAAAATCTCGGGGTGTTACAATATAGACATGAGGTTCTACACCAACGGGTTGAGTTAGGCCGAGGCTCTAAACTCCACCCCATAATGAACAGGTTATGGTAGGGTAAAAAGGTATATTCCCCTAATAGTTTCATTCCACCTGGACTAAGGCTTCATGGTGAGGAAAATATGGTTTTTGGGATGGGTTATCTTAGTGAGAAATATCTTGATTTTTTCCCGTATACCTTGTCATTGATGAACATGCATAATATACTAGACACGTGAAAATGGTGAATTTTGAAATGAGATGTTATAGGTATTCAATATATTTTTAATGGTGTTTTTTCTTAGTTGAAACATTATTACTAATGGCTACTTGAACTATATTTAATTTAAATATCATTATTTAGTGATTTCATGCACTATCTATTTAGACTGGATATTTTGTAGAGACCATTGGTAGTGTTCTACTGAGTTTTACTCACGCCCTACACAGTCTTTCATTAGGTATCTGAGTAGATTTCATGGATTCAGGTCAGGTAATGGGAAAAGGTCTGGTGTTTGGGAGTCGAGTCGTATTTTACATGTGCATAGATGAGGTTCCAGACATAGTGTAACGATTTTTTTGGGATTATATCGTTTTTGTTTATTTTGGGTTTTATCAAAATGGAATTATAACATGGCATAACATATTTACTATTGGTTGTGGTTTGGACTCATTTTTGGTGATGGTCATTTATGCAAGTTCACTAGTCAGTCTGTGTTTTTTCTGCCATTGTATATGTTTTATGTAGTGGCTTACTCTGATAAAGAGGGTATAGTCTACCCACATGACTCTTAGACCCTCACGACAAGATGTAAAGCTATATCATGTAGGGATGAATTCTTGTGTTCATGTGACGACCTGAATTCAGGCATCGGTTTAGTGGCACCCAAGTTGGGGATGTTACAACATAGTTTGTCTAAACTGTGCGCCTTTTCCCACGAAATTGTCCAGATATGATTTTAACTAATCAAAATTTTCATTAAAATATCTGTAACCCCTATTATTAGTTCTCAACAGACCTCCTTTGAACCAAAATCATTTTTACCTTCCTCAAATCCCTCAAGGAGGATTCTTGTTCACATGAATATCTCCCAAAAGCAATCCAAATCTAGAGAAACACCCTTAAATTTTCTCAGGGTTAGTTTCCTTATCTCGATCTCATTCTTATGTGGTATATATCTTTCCCCCTTTGGTTTTATAAATATCTATATGTTATGGAGGATATAATACCCACTATTATAGATCTAAACCAGGGTTCAATTCTTGTTTCTCCTATATTTTGTTGTTATTGTTCTTCCTTATAAAATCCGAATTTGGGTTTGATGTTTTGAGATCTAGTAACTCCAAGGTAGGTGGTTCCGTTATGATGACCATATTTCATTAACCCAAAATTTAGTTGTTTATTTTAAATTGTTTGAATCAAATGAAATTTATTGATTTGGATTATATGTGGTTAAGTTGGGTGTTGGAAAAACCCAATCCCATTTGATTTTGGGTTTTTAAAAAGGTTTTTGGCATGAAATTGAGAAACCCACAATTCCATTCAATTGGGGTATTTTTATAGAAATTTTTTAGAATTAATTATGTTAATTTAAATTTTGGATTTTATAAAAACTGTGTCAATTAAATTGTTGGATTTAATTGAGAAAATTTTATTTGATGAAATATTGTGAAAAAAACCAATTCCATTGATTTGGGGGCTTGTGAAGAAATTGATGTAATTTTATGAAAATTAAATTGTTGGATTTAATTGTGGAATGTATTATGAAATTTCATGAATTGGTTTAAAATCCTTATTTATGAGAAAATGGATTAAATTGGTTTTTATGGAAACCTTATGGTTTTAACTTTGTAAAAATACATGTCTTTAATTAAAACCCCGTTTTAGGTTATAAGGGGAATGTTGGCATATTTTAAATAGAGAATGGAATTAATTTTATTTTAAGTAGTGTTGAAATAAATTTCCCATTGTTGTTTTTTTACTAGAGAACATGAAAGCCTTTGGTAATTAGTGAGTTATATTGGGATACCCTTTATGACTTACAATACTATAAAACATTATATCAACACATCCCATTCCTTAGGAGATGGTGATGATTCTCCTTTACCTCAAGCCCAAAGGGGAATATGTACATGTTTTCTATTTCCTAGTGTCATGTCCCTCTATCCTAGAACTATCATACCTATTTGGAACTTGGCCATATTTCTCACTATTTTGTATTTCAAATGAATATATTCCATTGTTATAAATCATTTTACATTCCTTGAGAATTTATATAAACTATGTTATATAAAGGTATTTATTTAATTCGTTTTTGAAATGTTTCATATGTTTAAATCACCCTTTGGTTAAAGGTAATTCCATCGTTTTAAATGGTATTTTGATCATTTGAAATATGAAGCATGAATTTATAAATTAGTTCCATATTTTGAATTGTAAAGAATTATTTATTTAAATATGATTTTCAAAATTACAATGATGTTTATTTAAAAATTTAAAGAAAATTCTTGGTTAATTTGATATTGATATCTTGTTGTGGAATCTTTTGGTGAAATCGTACTGGGATTTGGATCACACCCTACTTGTGCTTTCCAGTGCCTGTAGATTATCTAAGTTCCTCATTCGATTAAGGGAAAAGGATATCTTAGAGGTGGATCCAGCTATTGAACCTTGGACTTGGTGAGTTGTTTCCATTAGGGCATGGGTTGTTTTCCCCATTTTATAACTTTGGTTGTATTAATTTGGGATTTAATTCATGTTTTAATTTGAGTGCATTACTAACAATGGATTTTTGATTGATATGTGTATTGTGTTGTCTCTTTTTCTTCCAAAATGATTGTGGAAAAACTTATCACACTCACATTTATTTATTCCAGGTGCTAGTCACCAACCCGTGGGGATCAGGAATTCCCTTTAGGATATGTCTAGACTGGCTCTATTATTAGGTTACTAGGGTACCTAGGTGGGTTCATGTCAAATTATTATTATATCATTAGGTTGATCTTTCTTTTTGAAGTTGGTGTGTATTTGGGAAATCTTATTGGGACATAGGAGGTAGTTATGATTGAGTGTCTAGAAAGCTCTCACTACAATGAAGCTCAAGTCTCCATGGGTGGTTTGGGAAAGACGTCTTATGGATTAGTTCTAGTCCTTATGTTGTTTTTATTTGGATAGAGTGAAATCCAAATATCGTTTTTTCTATCAGTTGGGATTAATTTCCCTCATTTCTCTATACAATAATTATCTGATGTATTATTTTTTATCTTCTAATGTTGTGTAGAATTATGCCTCTGAGAAGGCATATAAATTAGATACAGGAAAAATCTCTTGATGAACCTCAGTTAGTGACTCCTATTGTAGACCTGAATCTTGTTGAGGTAATTGTGAACACTGTCTATGCTCTGGGACAAGCACCACCTGCAGTTATCATTGAATCTCTAGTTGTGGAGACTCAGAGGGGTATTCTAAAAGTTATTTCTCAATAGTTCCTTCAGCAAAATCCAGCACTGTTTAAGGTCTAAAATGATCCAAAATAGGTGGATGAACAGTTAAGAAGTATGGAAAATTTGTTTGGGTTCTTTTAAAACATTAAATAAATTGAATTGAAGTGTTCCACCTTTGTTCTAAAAGGACTGGGCAGGATATGGTGGGACACCATGATGATGGGGAAGGAGCGTGAAGTCTTATAGTGGAAGGACATCAAGGTTATTTCAGTTAACTAGTTATATCCATATTCTATGTTGTTGGATATGTCTAGAAAGTTTTTTAGACTTGAAAAAGATGATATAACCATGATAGAGTATGGAAATATTTTTGCTGAGATCATGAATTTCACGGGGGAGATTGTATCAAATGAGAAGATGAATGATCGAAGGATTGAGTTGGTACTTTTTTAGGATATTCATTATCATGTTTACTTGTTGAATATTACTTCTTATGTTGATGTACTAGAAATAGTTCTGATGGTTGATATGGACCTGGATGGTAGGTCAGGGTTATCAAGATTTTCTTTCTCTTTCTATTTATGTGTTAGTTCCTTCAAGGTTAAGCAGAAGTGTAATGATTCTCATGGAATTTCTCACCATTAGGGTCATTATAGACCTCTTGTATTACTAATAATAGGTCCTTTTATTTTCAAACAGTGTGGAAAGACTAGAAATTGATAGAATATTTTAATTGAGGTACCCAAGAATTGTGGCTTCTGTAGTCATTCAGGGTATTTGTAGTGATTCAACCGTATATATTACACTCACATCATGGAACGAGATAATCATTACCTCTTAAAAATATAGTGAAATTAGATTCATCATGTATAAAAGGGTTTCAGCCATATAAATATGGAACAAAGATACTTCACGGTGTTAAATATTCTACTAAGGAAGCAGATATAGGTCCAACAACCATGAGAGGCACTATTACAATAGAGTCATCATTTTTGACTACTCTATTTGATACTGGTTCATCTCACTCAATTATTTCGTCACATATTATTAATATTATTAATTTTCCTATGAATATTTTATCTTGTGAAATGTATATTACTATACCCCATGGTACAAAGAGAGAGTAGGTTCACCATAGTCTCTCTTTTATCTTATATCTATCAAATATCAATCTTTCTTGTAGTTTTTTTTCTCCAAATGAAACCAATTTACAAAATATTCAGGATGGATTGAATTTTTTCAAATAAATACAAGATTTATTTTTATCATTGATGGGTCTCCTTTACTACACCACATGGCATGTCTCGTGTCTTTTAAGGAGAATGAGACCAAAGTTCTAGTAGGGAAAAACCTCATTATCAGGGGTTGGGGAAAGTAATTTATCTCTCTGATTTGGGGTGGGAATCATCGAGTGGTGATCACCCTCCAGTTTTTGTTGAGTTTCCTAAACTTTGTCCTTTGGAATTATCTAGTTTACCATCGGTATAGAGGGTTGAGTTTTCTATTAAATTAATGTTTTGTACTTAAATAGTTTATATTCCCTCTTACCACATGGAACCATGTGAACTGAATTAGTTGAACTCCCAATTGTATGATATTTTACAGAAAGGAATTATATGCCCAAGTGTGTCAACTTTTCCAGCACCAATTCTCTTTGAAAATAGATATGATGGTTCACATCACCTTTGTGTTGATTACTAAAATCTCAATCAAGTAATGGTAAATAAAAAGTATCCATCACCATATATTGATGATAATTTTGATCAATTGAAAAAGGAGAAGTGGTTCTAGAATATTGATCTCTACTCTTCTTACTATCATATGAGGGTTAAAAAATTAGACATTCAGAAAACCGCCTTTCTAAGTAGGTACAATCATTATGAGTACCTTGTTGTTCCCTTTGGTCTAAAAAATGATCCTTCAGTTTTTATGTCATTAATTAAAAAGATTTTTTATGAGTATTTGGATACCATTATGGTAGTATTTATGTATGATATCATTGTTTACTCTATGTATGAGGAGTACCATATAAATCATTTGAGAATAGTTCTGAGTATACTGAGAAATCACTGACTTTATGGAAATCATTCGAAGTATGACTTATGGATTAAATAGGTTAAATTCTTAGGACATGTGGTTTTAGGACATGGTATTTTAGTTGGTACATAAAATGTTAAAGATGTTATGAAATGGTAAAACCCACAATTTTTTTTGAAATCTATCTCTTCTTTAGTCTACCTGGATATTATCCTCGGATCATTAAGTACTTCTCAATGTTGGATTCATTGATGACTGCCCAAAATTAGAAGGTAATAAAGTTAATTTGGAATGATAAATGTCAAAATTATTTTTTCGAGGTGAAATGTCTTTTGACTATTAAACCAGTGTTGAATCTTCCGGAGGCCAAGAAAGGATATGTGGTCTTTTGTGATGCATCAGGTTTATACTTGGGATGCATTATTATGCAATATAATCATGTCATTTCCTATTAATCACTTTGTCTTATACCGCTGGAGAAGAACTGTCCAACCTATGAACATGAACTTGTAACTGTGGTGCATACATAGAATATTTAGAGGCATTAACTTTACTTTGAAAGGATTACCTTGTTTTTATACCATAAAAGCATGAGTTATATCTTCTCTCAAAAATATTTAAATCTAGGCTAGAGGTTTTGGTGGAATTACTGTAGTCTTTTTAATTTAACATGACCTATACCTCGTGGATAGGGAATGTCTTTGTAGGTGACTTGAGTAAAAAAAAATCACCCATGTATTGAAATAATCTTCCGAAGAGTGGAATTTGATGGCTCTATTTGCATGGTTTCATATTGGAGTTTAGGAGAGAGTGGACAAGGTTACCTTGGACAATGTTCTATTGAAATATACTATTCTTTAATTGATTATTCAGTATTAGCAGCTTGATAATGAGTTACGTTGTAGTAGATACTCTCTTTATAGCGGGGAGATAGTTTCTTAATGGTCATTCTCTAAATTGGTCATTCTATGCTATCAAAATCATTTTTTGGTATTGTATTCTATAAGGAAATATGTGGTGATGAATTTCCATTATTCCTAGTGGGCAGTTTTCCTAGGAACCACGAAGATGTTTTATGATATTCATCAGTAGTTTTGGAGTCTAGGTATGAGGCGTAATATTTATGATTTTGTGTCTCATTTCTATATGTTCCAACAAGTGAAGTAAATGCACCAGAAACATTCTAGTTTGCTTCATCCACTTCCGGTCCCTAGTTGGAAGTGCGATGAGATCTATATGGCCTTCGTGGTTGGTTTGTAGCATACCCAGAGATAGAATAATGCGATATGGGTTGTGATTGATCAATTGATGAAGTTGAATCACCTTATACACATTCATGATACAACCAATGTTAAGGATTTGGGAAATCTATATGTGAAAGTGATTGTTCATTTTAATAGAGTTAATATGATATAGTATCTAATAAGGATCTGTATTTGACTAATCATATTTGGAGAGGCCTTCAAGATTCACTAGGATCTCATGTCCATTTGAGAATGGTATATCATCTTCCATTGGATGTACATACAGAGAGATCTACACAAATGTTTTAGGATATGATTTGCGGTTGTGTTTGCAACTTTGGTGGGGCTTGGGATGATCGTTTGGGGATAGTTGAGTCTTCTTACTATAATAGTTTCCAGTCTATGATTAGAATAGCTCCTTTTGAGGAATTTTATGGCTAGAATTTTAAATCTCTTTTGTTTTGGTTACAAATTTGGGAAAGTTCATGGGATGATCCATGTTTGGGAAAGATATGAGAAAAAGATTTAGTTGATTCATCAGATAATGTTGAGGACACAGAGAAATTATATATCTTATGTTGATTTTCTCCAAAAACCATTGTATTTTTCAGTTAGTGACTAGGTTTTCTTGAATGTTTCACCCCAGTTAGGTAATCATCATCTTTGGAGGCAAGGGAAGCTTTCTACTTATTTTGTGGGACCTTTTAAGGTTTTTGATCAGGTGGGGAAAGTTTCATACTAATTAGCACTTCCATAATAGATGAAATTGATACAAAATTTATTCCACGTGTAACATTTGAGAAATTATATATATGATTTATCTCATGATATGAGTTTGTGTGATCTTGAAGTTGAACTTGATTTATCTCTGAATAAATGGACAGTTATTATATTTTATTCTAAAACCAAGTTACTTCATAATAGTATGATACCTTTAATTTTTGTGATATAGAATCTTGGTTTTGATAATAATGGGATGTGGGAGAGTTATCCACTGATGACTGAGGAGAGACCTCATTTTTTTGGCATAGAATATTCTTCATAATATTTTTGGGGATAAAAAGTGCTTATGGTCTGGATTTTCTAACATACTGTTACTGTTTTCATGTATTTATGAACCCATATTTTGAACTTTATTTGATTATGTTTCATTTGGGGTCTAATAATATAAAATTATGAAATTTTGGAAGTTTATGCACTAGTACAAGGTTGGTGAATGACGGGTGCACGATTTTCCAAACGGTTCACCCTTCTACAGTAAAATGGAAAACATTGGGCAGTGGGAATTCGCATGGTTGGTGTAAAGTTATTAATATATGTTCCCTCTTAAGAGAAACCATGCATCCCATTTATAATGGGTGCATTATATATGCACAATTTTTCTAAACTATGTTCCTTTTCCTTGGAAACTGTGCAAATGAGCTTTTAACTAATCCAAATTTTTGTTAAAATTTCCCAAACCATTATTTTTGGTTCCTGATAGACCTCCTTTAACCCAAACTCATTTATCCATTCCTCAGATCTCCCAAGGAGGATTTTTGTCCCCTAGTATCACTTCAGAAAGTTATTTGAAGCTAGAGGAATACCCTTCAAGATTCTCATGGTTAGTTTACTTTTCCTGATCTCTTTTTCCCATGGTCTCTCCCTTCCTCCCTATGGTTTTATAGATCATTGTATATTCATGTAGGATTAAATACCCACTATTATGGATCTAAACCTTGGTTTGATTATTTTTCCTCATGGATTCGATTGTTATTTTTGTTCCTTTGAAAATCCTGATTAGGGTTTTAATCTTCAAGATATTGAAACTCTGAGGTATGTGGTTCTGTTATGATGCCCAATTTTTATTAACCCTAAATTTAATTGTTTAATTTCAATTATTTACATCTAATAAAAATAATTGTTTTGAATTATATTACATTCAATTGGTTGTAAAAATCCCAATACCATTGGATTTTGTGTTTTAAAATAGGATTTTTCACATGAAATTGGAAAACCCCCAATTCTATTGAATTATGGTATGTTTATAGAAAATTGTAAGATTAAAATTTGTTAATTTAAATTGGATATTTCATGGAATCTTTATAAACAATTTAATTGATAAAATTTTATTTGATGGAAAATTTTGAAACAACCCAATTCCATTGAATTGTGGGCTTGTAAAGAAATTCCTGTAATTTTATGAAAATTAAATTGTTGGTTTTAATTGTGACATGGATTTTGAAATTTTTTTGAACTGGTTTCGAATCCTTATTTAGGAAAAATGGATTAATTTTTTTTATGGAAATATTAGGGTTTCATCTTTGAAAATATTCATTTTTTTTATTAAAAAACTATTATGTTTTTTAAAGGGAAAGTTTGAACATTTGAAAAGTTAAATGGGATTAATAGTTTTTTAAGAAGACCTGAAATAAATTTCACATCGCTAATTTATACTATAGAACATTAAACCCTTAGGAAGTTAGTGACATATTTTGGGGGAAAAATATTGAATTACAACATTCTAAGACTTCTTATCTACACATCCCATTCCCTAGGTGATGGTGACGAGTCCCATTTTCCTTAGGCCTAAAGGGGTTTATGTACATATTTTCTATTTCATGGTGTTGGGTACCTATATCCAGGAACTATCAGACCTATTTTTCACATGATAAATTTTCTCTCTTTTTTGTATTTAAAATATATATATTCAATTATTTTAAACTATTTTAAATTCCTTGATAATTTATATATACTTTTTTATATAAAAGTGTTTTTATGTCATTTGTAAAAAGTTCCATTTGTGTAAGAACACTTTTATTAAAGGTAATTCCAAAATTTGAAAAATTATTTCCATTATTTGGAATGTAAAGAATTTATATGTAAATTATTTAAATATTTTGAAATGTAGAGCATGATTTGTTTAAATATGTTTTTTGAAATTTCAAACCTATTTATTTAAAATATGAATTAAAATTATGAGTTAATTATATGTTATCGTCTTGTTATGGAATCTTTTGGTGAAATACTACTTGTATTTTTCTCACACCCTGCTTGTGCCTTCAAGTGTCCGTAGATTATCTCCTTACATTTTTGAGTATGGGAAAAAGATATCTTAGAGGTAAATCTATCTACTGATCCATGGGCTTGGTGAGTTGTTTCCTTTGGGGATTGGGTTGTTTTCCCTATTTTAGTAATTTGTTTGTAGTACTTTGAGATTTAATTCCATTTTGACTTCTAGTTGATTACTCTTCTAGGAGTTTCTTTTGATACACATATTATCTTGTGTCTTTTACATCCAAAATATTTGTGGAAAAACTATTATCACTCTCATTTTGTTTGATGCAGCATTCTAGTATATGGCCATTGGGGGCCAGGAACGCCCATTGGGATATATTAAGACCATCCTAATTACCAGGTTTCTAGGGTACTTGAGTTTGTTCACCAACTTTCCATCAAATGGGAAATTGACATATCCACCATGTGTACGTGTGGACTACCACCTCTATATAGAATTATGATTCACTCTCCATCACTTTATTTCATGTTTTGTTATAAGGATGAATATATTTTTTATAAATTATATATATGTGAAATAATTATTCTTTATGATTTATTATATCTTATATACCTTCTTACATTATTGTACATTGGAAAAATATATCATCAATTATTCATTCATCCTGACATACAAATTTAAAAAAGTATTTCATTCAATTTTTCATTAAATTTTAAATTGATTTTAATGAGTATATATTTAATAAATATATGTGATATTTATGATATAATAATTATTACTAAAATATAACATAAGAATTATCTTTGTTTTTTTCCATCCATCAAAAACATGAATAATCACTAATGTTTGTGAAAGCACACATGTCTCCATGAAGTGATGTAATTAATTTTTAGTTAATTATTTATATGATTTTTTATAAAATATTACATAATGAATAAATATGTTACTTAGGTCATGATTAATATTTCATGTTTGATAAAAATTAGACCAAAGTGAATGTATCATAAAAATCTAATTGAAACATGAATGGAAAATGTGTAGCACATAGATATTATAAAATAATAACATTTTATTCTACAGAATATGAAACACAGAACAACATGCTTAAAAACACATAACATATATTTTTTTAAATTTAATCTCTTTGACAACTTATGGAATACGCATCCCCAATGGTAAATGGATAAAAGTTTAGTATACCTTTATAACCTAGCCATTGAATTGGTGGGTCAAAATAGTATTAACTAAATTATAAAAATTAGGCATATATATTGATTATAAATAAAATAATCATCATTTTTATGAAAAATATAATTTTTTTGGGAAAAATATATTTTTTTTTCTAAATTACGGTTTAGTCACCCTTTGGGACATAATTAAAAATTATATTTCAGCATTGTTCGATAATTTATTTGAAAAAGTAAATTAAAATTTTGAAATTAGCATATGAAAATTATTTTACTTTGAGTTTTTGGTATTTTTCCATAATATTTCTTTATTCATTGAATAGTGAAAAATTGTGAATTATAATTGAAAACTGCCTTTTTGTTTAAATTATTTATAAAGATAAATTATTTTCTGATTTTTTGAAGTAAAATTGATTCTATTAAATATTAATTAATCCAATTTAGTCCATTTTCATCATTTTCATCTTAAATTACGATATAAAAACATTTAATCTTTTAATCATGTTCTCTTTATAACCATGCATTCTCATCGAATCTGTGGGATTGATTTTAAATTAATTTTATCCACTCATGTTAATTGAATATTGAAAAATAAAATACATAATTATAACGATAATAGTTTATACTATCGAATATGGTTAAATTAATTTTCTACCAAAATAAATAGTGGAAACACTAAAAGATAATTATCGTGGTTAAGGTAAAAATGGTTTTATCTAGGTGTTAAACAAAGATGACACGAGTTAAAATAAAAAAACATATTTTCCACACCCTATTTTATGGATACAAATAAACCATATCTCTTTTAGGATATATTTTAATCCATTATGAAGGATTTTATAAAGATATAAATGTGGATATGATTCAATCTTATCAAAACTATTCATGTGTGGTGCTAATATTGCTTATAAAAGGCCACCCCTATACTATCTTAAAAACACTATTACACTATTTTGGTTCAACGAATACATGATAGAATCACTTCAAAAATTATCTAATCTCATCTTAGAAGCAATATTTTGGGTTCAAATCCAACCTAGGATAAAATTGGGGATATCATAAGGACGATACCCAAAAAATAGGTAATCTTTTATTTAATGAGTGAATTTATATTATTTCCTATTTAAACTAATTTAATTGTTATTAAACCATGAATATATAATAACCCCAGTATCTTACACATACTTTTATTTTGTTATTTTATGTTCATTATCAGCAATAATCCCATATTTAATCAAAAGTGTTATGTAATCATTGTTTGTGTGTATGGTGAACTACCACCTCACGTACTGATGTCCTTTATTGATCCATTAACACCTGTCATGGTTAGTATAATGATGGATATAACACACATACACAAACATTATAAATATAACACAATCATACATATTAATTTATTATATCATGTATACCTTTTTAGATTCAATTATATAGGGGATATGATAAGGTCACTCATGTATATAATGGACTAAGGCCTCATTAATCTATGTGATTCATTTTATATAACTCTTTACCTGGAAGTTTAAAAGGATAAAATTATTTAATATATGTGATTACATAATATTTTTATTATATTAATGACATATTTATTATTTTTTAATGATAATATAGCTTTTTATTTCTTATATTTTCAACCACATACTGAAGATTACATCGTTTGTGCACTTGAGGACTACCACATTCATGATGTGGTGTGACTCCCATTTCCTTACCAAACCAAAAAAAAATATATATAACTACATATAAATAAATTAAATATTATTTAAGAAATTATGATCTTTCTGTAAAGATAAAAAATACTCAACACCTTTCTATAATGATCCTTGAATAATGGTTATGTTACTCATTAGTACATATAGTATACCATGTCTAAGACCATAATGTACTGAATTTATCAAAATAATAATTAATTATCGGTCATAAAAGTATAATTGATTTATTAATATGATAAATATTTCAATATTCGTAAATTATAGAAGATATAACTATATAATATTCATAGTAGTCTAAACATTCATGAAAAATCTTGAATGATAAAACAACAAAACTAATAACTGAAACAATGGTTATAATGATGTATTATTTATAAAAAGGTGATAATATCTTATAAGTTAATCATATATGATATTAAAAATATTAATATGGGTTTTTATAATATAATAACAAGTATATAACCACTATACAAGCGGTTAAATCATTGTCAACCCAAATGAAGCGTGAGGTAAGGGACTTCGTCTAAGTTTATCTTCATTGTGGCATATGAAATATCATACAAAAAATTCACTTAAATAGTGTATATATTAACCCTTAAATATGTAATATCATTATATATCATTAAATAGTGGTATTTTATGTTTATATTTGAATTAGATTGTCTAATGGTATTTTATTTTAAATTACAAAGTTGTACAAGTTATTGTACAATTTCAGTTTCTTTTGTGATTGTTAACTTTATCTTAGGAAAATCACATTATTTTGATCATTTTAATTATCCATTGCATTTAATATAAGTATACATATTATTTAATGATGGACATTATTAATAACTAAATCATATACCATTTTTAAAAAATCTATTTACTTTGAAAATTATTTGATTAACTAGGGAAATATTAATAAATACATATCCTTTAATCAATAAGGATATTTAATGATAAGGTACATTTCTCATGAATTAATGTTTTTATTCAATATGAGTGGAAAATTTTTAAAATACAGACATGGGTGGGGATCAGTTATAGATAGCCACTCTATGCATTGGTAGGTCTCATGAGACAAACCAGGTTTCCAAATCAGATGAGTTTTTACCTAGTACTTTTAAAATGTCATTAAGATTGATGTTGATGGTAGAGGTATCATGTTCCTGAGTCATAATGTCCAGTAATTAAAAATGTTATTCATTTTGAATCTAATTATCTTATTACCCATGATATTTTCACATTGATATTATATCTTTATGAATTTAATTATCAATTTGTTGATCAAAATTTCATGTGTTTCCAGTTATATACCTTGCCATATTAATTATTCCATATATTATGATGATATTTATGTTACAATAAACACATATGTGTTACATTATTTACCTTTATATTATTATTATTATTGTTGTTTATTCATGATAGATTCACCATTAAATAACCCTTAATGATCATTTAATCTCACCCTTATTTTATTTCCTTTCCCTTGAATATGAGAAAAATATCATTGAATGAGTTTTCAATGATGTAGTTTATATAACTTTGTTATGTATTATTTTTTATTTTCTACAACCAATTTAAAATTTCTATCATGTATGTATCTATTTTATGGAGACTAAGAAACTATTAACTACTTTGGGATGAAGTTCCCTGTATTTTATAGAAATTTAATAAAGTATACACTGAATACGGGTTATTGTGGTTAGGGTCACTACAATTTTTAACATTGAATATTCAGTAGAACCCTTGGGAACTAAATTAATGAAAATGTATCTTATAGAAAAACAATATTAGATAATTTGTGGTTAATTATTGAAAAATATCCTAATGTTTTGGTATGGATGAGATTTCGTTGGTTTTTTACTAACAAATACATCTATATCTAGATACTTCATGTTGATATGGTTCTCTTACATTGGTACCTATGGGTAATAACATCGAAAATGGAACATTGGGAATTACCTAATTGTTACCATGTGCATGAAAATATTCCTTATTTCAAACCTAGTTTTCCACTCTTGGGGGATATACTTAGGAGAATTCAGGTTTAATTTATAAACCATTATGATGGAGTTTAAAATATAAATATTACCAAATAAACCATGTTTATGATTAAGAGATCAGATGTGAATAAATTGTCCAATTTAAATTATATATTTCACTAGTTTTTATACTATTTATTTATTTTCATAATAATATGATATAATATAGTGCATTAAATCATTCTGTATAGGATCCTAGCATAAGTAGTGGGAACCACATCAATGTAGATAACCCAAGGAGTAAGAATGATCATTTATTTTAGGGGTTTATTCCAATATTTCTAAGGGAACTAGTCTCCCAAAAATTATCATCGTATTTGGAAAAAGTATCAAGTTAAAAAAATAAATATAATATATACTTTATTTATTGTGGATTCCATAAGAAACAAGACATTGTCTGCATAGTAAGTGACATTTTGGAAAAAGGTATAAAGGGAAAGATGGATTTTCCCACATGTTATAATTTTGGAAAGAAATTTCATGGTGATTTCTTAAAGGGAATGTATGTTTCCTATAATTATAAATGGAAATTACACCATTATTGTGATTTTAAGGATATATGATAAGTTTAAAATGCAAAATTCTCCGATTTTAAAGAGATTGGGACCTATAAAGATAATGTTTTAATGAATGAATGGAATATACCTCAGAAGTATCTAATGGATTAATGCCATGCTTATTCTATTACCATTGACAATGTTGAAGGATTAATGTTCTTGAGTTTAGATTCAAGTGTTATTTAATTTGAGTATTTTTACATTAATATCAATGTTATAATAACTATGAAATGTACACTGATTTTACTATAGTACCTTTTCATTATATATTTTAAATCATGTGTTGAATGGTACCAATGACTATGAAAAATTATTAAGTAGAAATTTGAACTTCTTGGAAAACACATGATTGCGGGAAAGACCACCCTTAATAATTTTATATGATTTATATAATTAATTTTGGATAAAGAGATGATAGATATGTATAAAGTAAGATTGATAGTTATATTTATATTTTAACTGATTAATGATTTGGTGATAAAGTAGATTATACAATCATTCATGGGGTTCACAACATCATTATATTTGTCCAATATAATTAATAGTCTATGTTTTAGTTAATGGATGTGGACGAATTCATTTTTTAAATAAGAATTTATGTTGACTTAGGTATTTACCAAGTTTCAATGAAATCCACGATGGAGGTACTCTCTTGTTTTCTATGTAACAATTTTGATCCACTTTATACTGGTTGTAAAATTAATGTTAAGTTCATTTTGGTAATTTAGTGATCATATTTATAATGTTTTGGATAATAATATCTTGTATGGGTCATAAGTAAAACCATTTATGAATTTATTTTTGTTAAAATTTGTATTAGGTTTTAGGGATTACTATATTAATCAATTGTATGGTGATTTATGCATATTAGAAAACTTGTTATAAAAACTTTTCAGAGTAATTACTATATATCAAAGGACTGAACTATCATTCTATTATAGATATTAAGTGCCATTTATTATTAATTTTAGTTCTCCATGAATTAAAATGCATTTTAGATATCCATTTCTTAGTGTAAGTTATGAATTAAAAATTGATTTAATTACAACCAAAGGATGAAATTATTCTTATGAGATATAAACGTATTCTGTAACTATTTTTCCTTACAATCATTGAGGATGAAATTATTCTGAATCTTAAGTAAAATGATCCTTAAACAAAAGAAATATATACTAATTATCTTTATGACATTAATGGCCTTTTCCAAACCTCATTGGTCTATGCATTTGTGTTCGTTAACTTCCCCTGGACCATGTTCTATATGAATCTCCATCAGTATTTGGGTGTTAGTTTTCCCTTATATGTCCATGTTTTCACTTCCAATCTATGTTCTTGTATATTGAAACATAGTATTTTTTATTCCATATAACCTTTGTATGTACCATTCTCCCTTTATAAGTGTATATTTTATTAACTTTTTTTAGGATATTATTTTTCAATTAAATAATTTTCATCTATCAAACCCTTAATTATCGAGATCATGATTAAATTGTGAGGGTGAAATTTATTTAATGATGGGATAACTTAACACCCCTAAATTCATTGATAATATTATTTCCTTCAATATTTTATTCAAAATTCAACATTGAGATTATAAAACCCATGAAATATATTTCATTAAATTTAATATATTTGATAACTTGTGGAACACATAACCCCAACTTTAACGGATTTTTAATATAGTATACCATCATAACCAATCCACTAAATTTTTGGGTATTAAATGTTCTAAATAAATTATTATGATTATAGATATCTATTTATTATAATGTAATTAAGGAATATTTATAATAAAAATATTTTTTTCTAAATAATAGTATTTTTTCTAATACCCAGCTTAATCATGAATTTCACATATAATTCAAATTTAATTTTAACCACTTTTTAATATCCCTATTACAAAAAAAATTCTATTCTGAATTCATAACATTAAAATTATCTTACTGTTAAATTTATGTAATTTTTTAAAATATATAATTTTTTAATTAATTTTAAAAAATATTTAATTTTAGTTAAATACTGTATTAAAATTTAAATTATTTATAAAGATATATTTTATTTTTATTTGGATTTAATGTATAATTACTTCAATTATATATCCATTAATACAATTTATTTTATTTTAATAATTTTCATGTTTAATTTTGATATAAAAACTCCTTACGCTTTTGAGAAAATTCTCATTAAAACCTATCTTCCTCATCGCCTCTGAAGGATTAATTTTAAATTAAAATTTTCTACAGCTAGCAGTGAAATTTTAAAAATGGATTCATTATTTGGAATAAAAATAATTTATATTAGATGAAAAGTTAAAACTATTTTTTTCTAAAATTAATAGTGAAAACATAAAAATTAATTATAGAAAATAACTTAATAATGGGTCTACCATGGGATAATATATTATGATAATGGGTAAAAATGACCTACCAACTTGTCTAACACCAATTTTTTGTCCATATTTTTTCCTCGTCACTTCAATTTTCTATAATTACCCATTTGGGAGGATTTTTTCAGGATACAAACGTGGGTATAATTTAATCTTTTCAAAAAATTACAAGTGTTCCAATCCCCTCACTTATAAATGGGAACCCCTGTATACTATTCATCACTCCTTCAAACCCATGTTTTAATGACAATACAAGAACAAATCACTTAAAATAATTCATCATGTCATCCTTGAAGGAATATTTTGTTATGAACTAAATCCTAGGAAGGGTTTGGTTCACATATTAAAAGGATACCCAAGGAATATGTAACATTATGCAATGAGAGTTTTTATTTTATTTATTCCTCCACATCCTTAAATTATTATTAAACCATGATTATTTACTATTCGTAGTTTATTATTTATAATATAATGTTTTTATGTGTATTTAATTACCTTAAACAATTCCTTTCATTCAAAAAATTGGTTATGAAATCATAGTTTGTGTGTGCGCCAAACTACCGCCTCACAAACTAATGACATTCACTTTTCCATTACCATATTTCTTGTTTTTGTGTCAAGATGGGTATAAATTAGATATCTTATATTAAAATATATTTATATATATATATATATTTGTTTTACAATATATACCTTTTTACATTCTATTTTATAGGGGTTATGATAACGTCACTCATCTGTATGGTGGACTATAGCCCCACAAAGAGATATGATTTTCTTTCACTAACTATTTACATTGAAGGTGATAGGGATAAAATTAATTAATATATGTGATTTGAATGAAAAAATTACGATATTAAAGAAAATAAATATTCTTAAAATATAATATATCATTTCACTCTTACCTTTTCTATCACTTAAAGATGATAACATCATTCATGTACATGTAGATGACTATATTCATGATGAGATTTGACTCTTTTTTCATCCCCACACAATAAAGTGGATATATATAAGTATATAAAAAAATTAAATTTTATATATGATGTTACTATCATTTTGGAAAGGTAAAATATTACTTACCACCTTTCCATAATGATAATTGAAAAATTGAAATATTCCTCATGCATATATATAGTCTACCATCTCCATGATCATAATGTATTTCATCTCTCAAAAAAACATTCATGTCTGGTTATTAATGTAGAAATGGTGTGTAAATATGTTGATTATTTGATTATTATAATTATTTATTTGGTTTAACTATATAATAATCACATTAATTATAATATTCATGAAAAAGAACGAATTATAAAACAAGTAAATTAGCACCTGAAACAATGAGAATAATGATTGATTATTGAAGAACATGTGATAAGATTTAATAAAATAATCATATTTTACATTATAAATATTAATATGGTTCTTTTATATGTTATTATTATGTTTCAAATCACTATAAAATATGTTAAATAACACTCAACTAAAAGGAATCATTTCGTAGGGATGTTCAGCCCAATTTCCCTACATTAAGGCGTATTATAATTTCATGCAACTAATTTTTTTATATTGAGCATATAATACGCCATTAAAATGTAATATCATGACTAATTAATAGTTAATTTTATTTTATTCCTCTATTTGAATTATTCAATCCAACTGGATATGACCTAAAATTTACAAAGTGGTAAAAGTTATTGTAGAATCACACTTTATTTTATGATTTCTAACTCTCTCATGAAGAAATAATTTTTTTGATCACTTTTAATTTTTCATTATATTCCAAAAATATATACATAATCATTTATGATGGAAATGAATATTTACTATACTGTATAATTTTTTTTTATACGTTGTTTACATTTAATGTTGTTTTATTAATTTGGGAAATATCGATAAATATTTATCTTTTATAGAATATAGATATATTATCAATGGAACGTTTTTCATGAATTAAATTGATTATTCAATATACGAGGAATGATTTTGACATGAAGATAGTAGTGGGGACTTTTTATAGATAACCACTAAATTCATCAATAGGTCTCATGAGACAATCTAGATGGCCAAATAAGCTAGGTTTTTACCCATTAGTTTTAAAATGTATTGAGGATATATCTTGATGGTAGAGATATCATGTTCCTGAGAAATTAAATCGATTAATTAATAATTTCCTTCATTTATATTTCATTTATCTTATTATACATGATATTTTTTCCTAATATTATCTCTAGATTTATTTTATTCTCTGATTATTGATTAGATGACACGTGTTTTCAATTACTTACCATGCCATATTTAATATTCCTTATATTTCATGATAGTAATGTTATTTAAATAGAGTATGTGTTTAATTATATAACTTTATATTTTTACTATAATTATTTAATGATGATTTATTTCACAATACATAATATTCACTTAGTATTTGGGATCACCCTTATTTTTTTCATTTTCTTAAGATATTAATAATAGATCATTGAATGAGTTTTCAAGGTGGATGTTCATTTAATTGTTTTATAAATTATGTCGTATTTTCTATTCTGAATGTAAAATGGCCATCATGCATATATCAAGATTAAAAAGACTGCTAAATTATTCACTCATTTTGGTTTCAATTCCTTATATCTTATTCAAATATAATAAATCAGCTACTAGCTTCGTGTTAGTGAGGTCGATGTTGTTATAGAATAAGCCAGTTTTCACCCGAATGATTATGTTAATGATGAAATTATTATTAAAAGGATAACTATAAATTATAACGTATTGATAAATAGTATGTTATGAAATAATATTACACCTAAATATATTCATAATAGGTCTATATTTATCATTTAGGTAGACAAAACATGTAAAAACTAAAATGTGACCTAAGGTATGAGATTTATAATACAACCCCATTTATTGTTTGGATTACTAATGATTAATATCTATTGAGAATCATTATATGATATTTTTTTCATTTTACCACATTTAATTTCTTAAAAAGTGGTTATTTCTAGTGTTTTTATATTTTCCATTAACTCTCCCCACTTTGGTATATAAAATTGATGAGAAAAGTTTTTTTTATGAAATAGTATCATTATTTCCTCTTTAGTCTGGAAGCATTTTCTTCAAGGTCCATATTTTCATAAAAAAAATTTAAAAATGTTTTCATAATTATCTAATGATTTTAAATGTATATTTTTAATAATATTTTACGTTCTATAAAAAATGTTCAAAAATCATATTGTTGATTTTTTTTGATTGAGGCCATATTCACTAATAGAGTGAAAAAAATATTTGTTTTTATTTATATCACAAGAATGAATTTTACCATCCTCTTAACTACTCATTGATAAAATCCATCCATTATATGTTTCCCAGAAACTTCTCAAGGATGGTTTTGTTCGAATATTCTAGAAATTATTAGATTATTTATAATATATTTAAAAAAGTAAACGATATATTCTCAATGAATTGATCCAAAGAAAATTTAATGGAATTTTCCGATTTTGGAACAACCCGTGATTTTACATATGATTCACTAGTATTATGATCCAATGATACTGTAAAGACCCAGAATTTCCATGTAATTTTTTTAATTAAATAATAATTTTATGAGTCCGAAAAAATTGACAACGTATGATTCTGTGGTCTGTTGTGCCCAGAATAAATTTATGAACTTTTTTTCTGGTACGTTCAGTAAATGTGTGAGCGGGTTTTTGTATCTTTTGAAATGGTGCTCAGAATTGAAATCTGAGGGCACCATTGAACTCGCAGCGCTGGTATTCTCTTAAGAAGACCTTTACCTCGATGGCAGTTGGTCGAGGGTGAAAGTTAATATTTGGGTTTTTCGTGAAAGAATAAAATAAAATATAATTGTGTAACATTTCATTTTATTTTTCTTTGGAACTCCCATGTGGATGTTGAGAGGTGGGTACCACCTGAACTAAAACCTCTCAACATAGTTTATGGTGGTGGGGACCACCCGAGACATAAACCCCCTTGAACACCCATCTTAATGGGGAGAAACTTCTTGAGCTTCCCCACTTTAATAGTGCCACCCCCTTTAATTAATACATCAACTCAATTAATTAATTATTCCAATTTAAAATTATTCCAATAACTTAATAGAAAACATAATCTACTATTTGGATACCTCTTCATTTTGGGTGGAATTGGGAGGTAGGAGCCTTGGCAGAAAGATCTCTAACAAAGAACGCCAAAGAAGAACGCCGACTTCGACTCCGAATTCTTCCTCGAGACATTCGTTGATGAGAAACATCTTCAACGTCAACGAACTGACGATCGAGGAAACGCCGACATCATTGATGTCTGTCTATTCCCATTGACATCATCTCCTTCCCCACACACAATCTTCAGCGGATCAAACGAACGAGGTAGAGTGGTTGTTTGAAATTCTTCAATTTTTCATTCTTGACTACTCTTCATAATTCAGTGAGAGATTATAGTCGCTTACTACAGTTCTAATGCAGAGAGTGCGGGCCAAAAAAACATGGCCCATCCTCTCCACAATTCTTATGATGATTTGTGGTGTTCTTCGCGATGGAGGTGGTCAGCGACCAACCACAAAGGGGTATGAGAACAGCGGTAAGCACCACTGTCGGCCGCGTTGAAGGCGATGACACACCAGCGCTGCTACATGGCCACTGCTGCCCCATGGCCTCCGCCCTCTCTGGTCACCCCTGCCCATGGCCTCACCGTGCCGCCCAGCCGCCTCACCGCACGCGGCCCTCGCTGCCCCACATCCTCGCCGCACCGCCCCGCGGCCTAGTTGCGCCACCCAACGATTGTCTACGCCTCCCCGTGTCCATCGTCACCCCACAGCCTCGCTGACCCCATGGTCCCATGGCATCGCACAACCCAAGTGGCCCTCGTGGCCTTTGCGCAGCCCTCGCAACCCTCATGGCCACGCGCTGCCCTCGCCACCCCTGCGGCATCGTGCTGCCCTCCGGGGCCCCTCGCGGCCCCCATGGCCTTCCAGACCACCCAGCAGGTCGGGCCACCCAGCGCGGGCTAGGACGGACCCGCGGGTCAGGCCAGGTCGACCCAAACAGGGTCGGCCTAGGCCAGGTCAGTCCGACCACGTCGGACCAGACCCAGACCCACTACAACCCATTTACTAAATTTTGGCCATAAAACTGGTACCACACATCCATTTGACGAACTGTCAGCGGTTATGGAAATCTTGGAGCGAGACTATCACTTTGAGTATACCCCACTAAACTTTTGGATAAAGTTGGAATACCATTGGATTGGATCCAGCACGAATCTGACCAGGCCCTCATTACTAAAAGGCTAATAACTTACAAATTGGGTGTCTTATTGATGCACATTCTATTGAATTGAGACCCTTATGACATGGAAGTCCTTTAAGATACTTCTTCATGGGACTTTGTGGAAGTTGGATTATCTACCAGTGGCTTGTGGATCAGATCCTCCCGGAGACGAGCATGCTTTTTGCGGGATCCCGGTAACTAGCTGTGACATGACGAATGATGAGAGATCTTGTGTGGGTCAACACTTAGAGTGATATGGTGTGTGTCAGCACCTAGAGGGATCCTGTGTAGGTCATCACTTAGAGCGATCCTCTGTGGTTCAGCACCTAGAGTGATCTTGTGTGGGTCAGCACGTTGAGCGATCCTGTGTGGGTCCCCCCTAGAGTGATCCTTTGTGGGTGAACACCTAGAACGGTCATGTGTGGTTCAACACCTACAGAGATCATGCATGGGTCACCACCTAGAGATACCCTGTGTGGGTTAGCACTTTGAGAGATCCTCGGTGGGTCAACACCTAGAGCGATCCAGTGTGGGTCATCATGTAGAGCGATCCGGTGTGGGTCACCACCTCGAGGGATCATGTGTGGGTCAGCACCTAGAGAGATCTTGTGTGGGTTAGCACGTAGAGCTATCATGTGTGGGTCAGCACCTAGAACGATCTTGTGTGGGTCAGCACCTTGAGGGATCCTGTGTGGGTTAGCACATAGAAAAATCATGTGTGTGTCAGCACCTTGAGCTATCTTGTGTGGGTCAGCACCTAGATTAATCATGTGTGGGTCAACAGTGAGAAATATTGTGTGGGTCAGCAGTAGATTCTCTTAACAGAGTAAGATGATTCAGTAGATACATCTAATCATCTCTACTACTATTCTTAAGTTATACCTAGTTTGATCTGAGTCGGAACTTTTGCCGTATTCTTCTGTTTGGCATACCGTTGTGGTAATTACCTTCATGGTATTCCTTCCATTGTGGAACAATTAATCTTTTGGATTTTGTGTTGGACTCTATGTTTCCTCATGATTGATATGGTTTACTTGATAAATTAGGTATATGTACGGAAATATACCTAATTAGGGTTATCAATTGATTTTATGTTTATGGTTTCTTCTTTGTGGATGTTTGTGAGACCTTGAGGGTCTCGGGGTCCCTACTGATTATCGTTATACTCACCCAGGAACAGGTTATGCCCACACATCATTGTGTTTTGTGAATAACAAAGAAAAATACGACTGAGGATGAGGGTACAAGGACTTGAGGTAGCTCAAAGGTGGACCTAGACGATGCGTACCACAGAGACGAATGATCTAGAGCTATACCTACCCTTCAGGTAGGATCCTTGGTGGGTGTTCACAGGATCTGTTCCAGTTTAGTGGCTCTTTTAGTTTCTTGTACTTTCTAGTTGGGCTTGTATTCTGGCCCCTTTTACTTTACTCACTCTGTTTACAATTCAGTTTACTTGAGTTTGTATCTTACATTGTACTTGGTTGCATGTGCTTAGAGGTTATAAAGGCAATTATTTCCCAGTTTTAGGGAATATGCCTTTGGTGCTAGTCGTCAGCCCCTATCCTATGGAAGGCGGGCTTGGGGTAGTCACGGAACAGGCCCCGGGGGACGGGTCGTGAAAAATTGGTATCAGAGGAGTCAATTATACCATAGAACATAAGACTATGATATTTATTTTTAATGGAAATAGTGTTATGTTTAGTGAGTGTGGTTATTAGTTTAGGGAATCCAGTTTTGGTGTGGCAGCCGATGTATCTATACACTAGGACCCTGACTTCTTATTTCAAACTCAGTGCATGAAAACACGAATTGTGTGTGTGTTTTGAATTGTTTTCTTTGTGATTCCTTTGAGTAATCTCACCAGGTATAACTTTCTAACTGTGGCGTACCTTTTTTCTTTTAAGGATGCTCCACGATGACATTTACCTAGGGTTATGAGAGTTGTATGCACTAATATCCCACCGAGCGTTGAGGCCTTGGTGTAGGGCCCTCTTCCAGTAGAGGCACCAGTGGAGGCACTAGCGGTACCATTACTCGTTGGTCTACAAATTCCATCATCCCCAGTAGTAGAGAGTGCATGCCACTTGATCCCGTTGCACGAGTTCCAGCACCAGAGGCCACCCAGGTTCAGGGGAGATACGGACCCATTGGTGGATGATGATTGGTTGGAGGCTATGTTGAGAGCCTTCCGACTAGTAGGGACACCAGCAGATTACATGGTGATCGTTTCCGTCATCCTCCTATGGGAAGTAGTAGGCAGATAGTGGAGCTTAATGCTCCAAGTTCACGGTGAGGTGATGCTTCTTTGGATAGACTATGAGAGCTTGTTTCATGCAGCGTTTGTTCCAGCAACTCTTCACGCAGTGCACATACAGGAGCTCCTTCATCTGGAATAGGGCAGCATGATTGTGACTCAGTACTCAGTTTGGTTCACTAACCACTCATGCTACTCCACTGATATAGTGCTAGACCCATTCATCATGGACCAGACCTTCGAGCAAGGACTCAGGCGAGAGATCGGGGATTTGATGATCTCATTCAGCATCCTGACGCATGCGGTGGTGTTAGAAAAATCCCTCTTAGTGTAGATTTTCCTTGTTGAGCAGTCACCAGGAGCGAGACCCACCACCGGACATCATGTATCGGAGTATTCTACAGCTGGCAGCAGACACATGTCATAGAGGTTCAAGAGGACTAGACCTATAGGTGGACAACCGCAAGACTCAGGATCGGTTATGGGGGAACCCGAGGCAAATCCATTCATTCCAGCAGTAGGCAGTGTTACACATGCGGCAGACAGGGTCACATAGCTCGCGACTGTCGGAACCACCGTACAGATGATCATCAGACGATCGAAGGACTGCCCTAGCAGAGACAGAGATTCGACCGAGGAGGTCTACAAGGAGTAGGCTGATGTGGCAGAGGAGCTGGTCATGCAGATGGTGGTGGGCGACGATTCGAGATGTAACCACCCCCACCTCCAAGAGGTCCACCCCGACAGTAGGGAGTAGGTGGATAGGTGAGAGCCCAGCTCCAGGAAGTTGAGGCCTACAATCACGGCGCTCCAGAGATGATACGAGGTATGATCTGTGTCTACTCCACCTTAGCTGCAGTACTTATAGACACAGGTTCCAGTCATTCTTTTATTTCCACTACCCATGTTCAGAGCATGGAGATTCCGATAGAGCTGTTGGCTCTATTATTATGTCTAGAGACTCCTACGGGAGTGGATTCGATGATTACACACTGCTGTCAGCAGTGAGATCTTACTTTAGGAGGTTATAGCTTTGGTTGGAATCTCCTAGTAGTAGTGTCAAAGCCTTAGGACGTCATCTTGGGTATGGACTATTTATATACAGTCCATGCTCAGATTGATTGTATTAGGTGAAAAGTGTGGTGTGTCCTCATGGATGGGACCTGGTTTACATTCACTGTTGATAAGGGAGGATTTGCAGTACATGATAGACTTACCCGGAGGAGAGTGCAGCTGATCACTCATCAGTTAACTAGTCCTACACCTGTAGCCATTGATATGGAGAGTCCAAGTTATCCTGTAGTGGTGGACCAGTATGTGGATGTCCTCTCTGATGATATTTCAGGTCTACCTCCCTGTAGAGAGGTGGACTTTAACATTGACTTGTACCCCAGGATGACACCGATATCTACACCAGAATATCAGATGGCTCCCAGAGAGATTCGTGAGCTGTAGGTATAGCTAGAGGACTTACAGGGGGAAGGGTTCATTCAGCCCAGTGTTTCACCTTGGTAAACTCTAATTTTGTTCGCCTAGATAGCGGATGGGAGCTTGAGGATTTGTGTTGACTATCAGTGCCTGAACCAAGTGACTGTGAAGAAAAAATACCCACTCCTGAGGATTGACGACCTCATTGATCAGCTGAAGGGAGCACGATAGTTCTCAAATATAGACCTCAGATCAAGATATCACCAACACAGGGTATGGTATGAGGATATGCAGATGATGGATTTCATATGTTCGTATGGCCACAATGAGTTCTTGGTTATGTAATTCGGCGTGTCCAATGCTCCAGAAATTTTCATGGGAATCATGAACATGATCTTTCAACCATAACTTGATAACTTGTTAGTAGTCTTCATCGATGATATTTTGATCTACTCTACTACTGTGGAGGATCGTGCTTATCTTTTGCGGGTAGTACAGGACACACTCTGAGAGAACCAACATTATGGTAAGCTCTCAAAGTGCTAGTTCTGGAGCCGAGAGGTTCACATTATAGGACATGTCATATTAGAGGCTAGAGTTGTAGTTGATCCAGCAAATATTGAGGTAGCCCTTGCTTGGGAACCACCAAAGAGTGTGACGGAAGTATGGAGTTTCCTGGGTTTGGCTAGATAATACTGAAGATTTTTTTTCCAAATTTCTCTAGAGTGGAAGCACATTTATTAGCATTGAAGAAGAAGGGGAAACCTTTTGTGTGTTCAGAGAGATTCTAGCAGAGTTTTCAGTAGCTGTGGCAGAGGCTAACTAGTACCCCCATCTTGAGGATTCCAGAAGAGGTCGTAGGGTACGTAGTATACTGCGACGCATCAGGGACCGGGCTCAGATGTGTCCTGATGTAGGAGCGAGCAGTGATCACTTATAGTTCTTGAAAACTAAGATAGCATGAGCAGAACTATGCTACCCATGACCTGGATTTAGCAACAGTGGTCTTTACCTTGAAGATGTGGTGACATTACTTGATGGGTGAACGTTTTATAGTGTACTTTGATCACAAGAGTATCAGGTATATCTTCTCTCAGAAGGAACTATACCTGAGAGAGTGACGTTGTCTTGAGTTCCGCTAGGATTATGACTTCGAGATAGTCTATACTCCTGGGAAGGTGAATGGGGTAGCAGATGAACTCAGCCGGAGATCTGGTATACAACTTGTAGGTGAGGCGAGGGAGAAGCTGGACGCTTTGAAGATATCCTTTGTGGAACGTGATAGATCATCCTTTCTTCAGTCTCTTATAGTAACTCCCACACTTCTTCAGCGAGTCAGGTTGGAACAGCGTGGGGACAATGACTGCGAGGCTCGATGTGCTCAGATATCCATAGGGCAGGTACCTGATGGATTTTCTGAAGGTGGGGAGCACATCATCCTCTTCAGAGGACGTACCATTATGCCAGTGTCAATTTATGAGGAAGTGTTTAGGGAGTTCCAAACATCCCCTGTAATGGTACTTCGAGGAGTGGCAAAGATGTACCAGGATCTCTGACGATAGAACTGGTGGTTGGGAATAAAGAAAGTAGTAGCAGAGTTTGTCTCTTGGTGGCTCAATTGTCAGCAAGTGAAGGCAGAGCGTCTAGTACCAGCAGGATTGGTTCAGCCTTTAGAGGTACCAGTGTTTAAGTGGGATGGTATATCCATGGACTTCATGATAGGACTTCCACATATATCTAGGGGTCATGACTCGATTTGGGAGATCGTCGACCGACTCACCAAGTTATCCCACTTCCTACCAATCAGAGAGAATGGTTTAGTAGAGATCTTGGGACACCTCTATGTGAAAAATATTGTGTGGATTCATGGATTACCCTTGACAATTATCTCCGATCATGATGCAAATTTTACTTCCCGGCTATGGATGGGGTTGCAGGAGGCTTTTGGGATGCACCTTTGTTTGAGCACTTCCTTCCATCCTTAGACAGTTGGCCAGACTGAGCGGACCATTCAGACTCTTGGGGACATGTTGCGTGCCTATGTCCTCGACATTGGTCATAGGTGGGAGGATCACTTTCTTTTACTGGAGTTTTCATACAACAATAGCTATCACTCCACCATTGGGATGACACCTTTTGAGTCGTTGTATGGGTGAACTTGCAGATCACCATTATGCTGGACTGACCCAAGGGATTCCGCACTAGTGGGACCAGGTATGGTACAGGCTACCACAAAGAAGGTGCAGATCATCCAAGAGCAGATAAAGACTAAACAGATCACGCAGAAGTCATATACTGACATGGGACCGAAACCTCTGGAGTTCGAGGATGGCGACCACGTCTTTCTACAGGTCTCACCTCGACGAGGTTTGTGAAGATTTGGTCGAGGAGAAAAGTAATCTCTAAAGTTCATCGGACCTTTTCATGTCCTCAGTAGAGTTGTCGAGGTGGCTTACTACTTAGATCTTATTCCTCAGTTACAACAGGTGCATGACATCTTCCACGTATCCCAGCTGAGGAGATACATGGATGACCCTTCTCACATCATCGAACATGACGAGTTGGACGTCAATGATTGGGTGTCTTTTACAGAGGTTCTAGTAGATATTGAGGATTGACAGGAGTGAATCTTTCATGGGTGGTATATTCCTCTTTTGAGCATTCATTTTTAGCATTGGAACCTTCAGGAGAGCACATGGGAGCGGGAGAATCAGATTCGTGCTCAGTACCCCCACTTGTTTTCTTGTTTTCTGATTTGGATTACGAGGACGTAAAGCCCTGAGGTGGGGAGAATGTAAAGACCCAGAATTCACATTTAATTTTTTTAAATTAAATGAAAATTTCATGAGTCCATGAATATTGACGATGCATGATTTTGAGGACTGGTGTGCCCAGAATGAGTTTCTGAACTTTTTTTTCGGGTACGTTCTGTAAACGTGTGATCGGGTTTTTTTTAACTTTTGAACTGGTACACAGAATTGAAATCAGAGGGCACCGTTAAACTCGTACTGATAGTATTTGCATAATAATAATTTTACCTTGATGACAGTTGGTCGGGGTGAATGTTAGTTTTTGGGTTTTTCGTGAAAGAATAAAATAAAAAAAATTGTGTAACATTTTATTTTATTTTTCTTTGGAACTCCCATGTAGATGTTGAGAGGTGGGGACCACCAGATCCAAAACCTCCCAAAATTGGTTATAGTGGTGGGGATCACCCGAGCCTAACCTCCCAAGTGGGTTATGGTGGTGGGGACCACCTGAGACTTAAACCCCCTTGAACTCCCCTTGTAATGGGGAGAAACCTCTTGAGCTTCCCCACTTTAATGGCACCACCCCCTTTAATTAATACATCAACTCAATTAATTAAATATTCCAATTATAAATTATTCCAAAACTTAGTAGATAACATAATCTATTATTTGGGCTACCTATTCATTTTGGGTGTAATTGGGAGGAAGGATCCTTGGAAGAAATCTCTCCAACGAAGAACGCCAACGAAGAACACTGACTTCGACTCCGAGTTCTTCCTCAGGACATTCGTTGATGAGAAACGTCTTCAACTTCAAATAACCAACGATTGAGGAAATGCTGACGTCACTGACATCCGTTTATTCCCAACGACATCACCTCCTTCCCCATGGAAAATATTCAATGAATCAAATGAATGACGTAGGGTGGTTGTTTGAAATTCTTCCCTTTTTTGTTCTTGATGACTCTTCGTAATTCAATGAGAGATTATAGCCGATTTCTACCGCTCTAATGCAGAGACCGAGGGAAAAACAAACATGGCTCATCATCTCCAAAATTATTGTGATGAATTTTGGTGTTCTTTATGATGGAGGTGGTTGGTGACCAACCACAAAGGGGCATGAGAATGGCGTCCGGAACCACCGTCGTCCACGACGAAGGCATCGGCGCAACAGCGCTGCTCTGCGGCCCCTACCGCCCCGCGGCCTCTACTGACTACAGCCTTCACCATCTGCAACCTCCGCCATCTATGGCCTCTGTAATCAGTGGACCCCACTTCCCCCGGCCTCACTGTGCCGCCCCACGGTTTTTCGCGCCGCCCTGTGGCCATCACCGCCCCGTGACTATCTGTGACGCCTTGCAGCCTCACCGCCCTCACGGCCCCATGGTAGCGCACTTCCCAGACGGCCCCTCACAACCCTCGCGGCATGCCGAACCTCCCGGTGCGGGCCGGGCTAGACCCAACGGGTCAGACCGGGTCAACCCAAACCAGTTTGGCCCAGGCTGGGTCGGTCCGGTTCGGTCCGACAGGGTCGGACCAGACCCAGACCCAGTACGACCCATTTACGCTCTTTTGGCCATAAATTTGGAACTAGATGTCCATTTGATAAACTGTTGTGGCGCTGGAAATCTTAGAGTGGGACTATCCCTTTGAGTATACCCCACTAGTTTTTTGGATAAATTTGGAATACGGTCGGCTTGGATCGATCACAAATCCAACCGGGCCCTCGAGAATAGAAGTCTAATAACTTAAAACCGAGCATCTGATTGACACATCGTCTGTTGCGTTGAGACCCCTATGATGTGGCAGTCCTTTGAGATTCTTCTTAGTGGGACTTCATTGTAGTTGGAGTATTGACTAGTGACTTGTAGAGTAGATCCTCCCGGAGACGAGCAAGATTAATAAAGGAACCCAATAGCTGGTTGTGACCTGAAGAATGACGAGCGATCCTGTGTGGGTCAGCACTTAGGGGGATCCTGTGTGGGTCAGCACCAAGAGCGATCATGTGTGGGTCAGCAGATAGATCGATCATATGTGGGTCAGCACCTGAAGTGATCATGTGTGGGTCAACACGTAGAGTGATCCTATGTGGGTCAACACCTAGAGTGATCCTGTGTGGGTTAGCACTTAGAGGGATCCTGTGTGGGTCAACACCTAGAGCGATCCTGTGTTGGTCAGCACCTAGAGTGATCCTGTGTGGGTTAACACCTAGAGGGATCCTGCGTGGGTTAGCACTTATAGTGATCCTTTGCGGGTCAGCACCTAGAGCGATCGTGTGTGGGTCAGCACGTAGATAAATCCTATGTCATTCAGCACCTAGAGTGATCCTGTGTGGGTCAGCACCTAGAGCGATCCTCCGTGGGTCAGCACATAGAGAGATCTTGTGTGGGTCAACACCTCGAGTGATCCTATGTGGGTTACCACCTAGAGCAATCCTGTGTGTGTTAGCACAGAGAGGGATCTTGTGTGAGTCAGCACCTGGAGCGATCCTGTGTGGGTCTACACCTAGAACGATCGTGTGTGGGTCAGCAACAAGCGATCCTGTGTGGGTCAGCAGTAGAGCCTCTTAAATGAGTAAGATGATTCAGTAGATACATCTAATCATCTCTACTACTGTTATTAATTTATACCTGGTGTGAGTTGAGTCTGAACCATTGTGGTATTCTTCCGTATGGTGTACCTATGTCGTACTTACCATCTTGGTATTCCTTCATATGAGGAATTTTTGAGCTTTGGGCTTTTGAGTCCGACTATGTGTTTCCTCCTGACTGAGATGGGTTTACTTGATAACTTAGGTATATGTATGGGAATATACCTAAATACGGGTTTTCAGATGACTTTATGCTTTGTGGTTTCTCCTTTTTGGAATTTTGTGAGACCATGAGGGTCTCGGGGTCCCTACTGAGTATCGTTATACTCACTCCTGCATGGGCTATGCCTGCACTTCATTATGTTTGGTGGAGATGATAGACAACAATGACTGAGGATGAGGTTTCGAGGACTGGAGGTAGCTCGGAGGTGTACATAGACAAGGTGTACCATAGAGATAACCAATCGAGATTTTTACCTACGCTTTAGGTAGGATCCTTAGCATTTTTTCACAAGACCTACTCCAGTTTAGTTGTACATTCAGTTTCTTATACTTTCCAGTTGGGCTTGTATTCTAGCCCCTTTTACTTACTGTACTCACTATGTTTACAATTCTGTTTACTTGAGTTCGTATCTTCCTGTGTACTTGGTTGCATGTGCTTACATGTTATAAATACAATGCCTTCCCATTTTTAGGGAATACAAATTCGGTGCTAGTTTCCATCCCCTAGCCTATAGAAGGTGGGCATGGGGTAGTCACGGATACGACTTTATTCATGGTGGTTATAACCGCTGCGAATAAACTCAAATTCCATTGGCCGTAAAACAGATGATAAAGTCACGGTAACCACCGTGGAATGAGATAGCCAAGATGCTCCTATTTAGCGGTGGTTATATCCTCCAATAAACGTAAAATAAAATTTACATTTAGTGGTGATGTAAACTACCGTCAAACCTCCACGAATATGCATGTAGCGGTAGTTAAAACCACCGCGAAAAGCTGCCCAGAATAAAAAAAATTATTCTTTGCTTCTGCTGCACCACTGCCCTGAAAAACAAATAAAAACAATATGTTTCTATACATATAGATAATAAAATAGTATCTCAACCTATAGGTTTCAACCAAACAATGAACAACTGAATAGTAACACTTTTGTTGCTACCGCTATATGCAAACCCACACAATAGATACATCCAAAGAATAATCTAGCCACTTTTTATTTAACCACGTTCTATTCATTTATTAAAGGGATTCACATTATATTTTCCATTACTACCAAACAATAAAATCCCTAACCAACTCAAAAATGAATGAAAACCATTCTTGTAGTCCCACTCCACAACACCACCAATGCCACATTGCAGTCCCCATACAGAAGCCTGTCTAATGGACACAATAGAACCAAATGTAGTTCAACTGCCTACAAGTTCTTCCATTCAAAAATCAATTCCATAAACATATATAGAACTGTAGCTTAAATTCACAAACATTCCACATAAAACATAAAACCCAACCATAACACATAATTACATGACCTCACCCATCAAACATGGGTAAATTCAGATTTAGCCAACACTGTTCTTGAATTACATTTTTTTACTAGGGTATCACATAATGGTTATTATTCCTTGAGCATCCATTTAATTAACCATGTATACATGATTAATCTGTTCCCATATTACAATATTTTTCCCCAGCATTATAACCAATAAAAATATTAATAGTGTCTAAGAAAAGACCACCAATTGCCATGATTTTTATAAGGCACACATCCACAACAAGTCAGAACAATAGAAAAATATAACAGGTATAAATAGTAAATGTACTATAACCCCTTCAATGAATTTTTATCATCATGATCAATAAATTATTCCTTATGTTAAATAATATATTTCAGTCGTATTCACATAGAACATTATGAAACCTACCATGCAAGATGATCATAGGAACTGAAATGATGGAAATTCATACTTGGATGATCAAAGGATCGAAGTTCCTCCTTGAATAAAGAGCATGACATCACGTGAGGAGTGAGGAATAACTCCAAGGAAATACATGAAAGTAGAACAGGGTGGGGGAATGTCTTATTTAAGGTGGAAGGACTCTTTCCACACCTTGGGAGAAGGAAAAGAATCCACTGGAAATTAGAGGATCTTGGCTTATCAATGAGTGATATCCTAATAACAAGGGATATAATTTCAATGTTCTTGATAAAATAGATCATGGATGGACCATGCTATTTGAATATCTCAAATCCCCGAGGACATTAGAAAATTAAATATATAAAAAATATCCTTCAAAAAACTCTTAAAAACACCCAAACATAACATCAAACATGTTTTTTTGAAAACATATAACAATAAAATTAGAGAGATGACTTCAAAATACTTGAAATATGTGTTGTGGTCAACACCACGTACCATTAAATTGGGTTTTCCAAATTTAAGTGTGATTAAGGTTTGGAGAAACAATAATTCTTCTGGAATACAGTGGAAAAAGATTTAAGCAAAGTCAAACACAATAGGTAACATATTTTTTGTTAAAATAAAATCATAAGGGAGAGACTAGGATGTCTGGGGAAAACATGAAATGACTCACTGATGGGTGGCTCATTGATACCTTATCACCGATGCCATGACATTGTCACCCTGGCACCGACACCCTAGCATCGATGCCCTAGAACTGATTCCATGTGAGCAACACCCTTGTACTAATGCCCTGGAACAGACACCATAGCACTGACACTGACGCCCATGACTCATCGACACTGACACCCTTGACTCACCGACACAAAATCCCTGAGTAACTGGTAGGATGATTCAATGAAAACCTGACTCATTGGCAGGACGAATCATCGATAGTTAAAAACTGTATATTTGAAAAACTCCGGGAATGAGTGAAAAACATCCCCTAGAACACCCTAATCACTGATGTTTCACTATGTAATTAATCTAAGAGGTTTACTCTATTACATCATATAGCTCTCAAAATAGCCTCACTCTATATAAGGCAAAACTACCCAAGAAGAGAGGGGTCTGAACAACCACCCAGTAACATAACTATCAGGTATAAACCACCATGATTTGTTCTAAAGCTGGAATGAAAACCTCAACATCCAAGAACCCCTCCTCAATAGTTATCTTTCTCCAAAAAAATTATGTAATCCCCAAGGCCCCACATTACACCTAACAACCATGTAATCACATATGGTCACACCATCTAGACACATGGATTAGAGAGCTCCTTCCTCCATTTCAAGATACAACATATCTTATTGAAAAACAAGGTCAGATATCACTTCAATGAAAATTAAAAAATTAAAACATCAAAGTAATGCTCATAACATCAACTCAATACAGATTAGTGTACTGGGAACGCATATTCCCTTCTCACTCCCTTGTACACTCCTCATGGAAAACATTCCTCCACAACACGTGATCCAAATGAATCATCCATACACAGAGCACTTTATCCTTATGATCCTTGATTATTAACAGTGTTTCAATGAACATTGCATCATTCTCAACATCCGGCTCTCCCAAGTACCAGACGTGAGATGTATCATATCGATTCTGATAGATTTAGGTGTCTTGGAAAACATCATGGATCCTCCCCAAATGATTTGTAAATTCCAGCTGATATGCCACCACACCAACTCACCCAAACACTTAGAAAGGTATAATGAACGCGAAAGAGAGATTTCTCACCTTACTAAACATTTTATACCCAGAGCTGCATTCATCATATCTTGCATGATATCCAAATTATCTATTGTGCTCTGCACTAACTCTGGGCCAAGAACACCTCCCTTCCCAATGCATATCTAGAACAATTCTTAACAACACGACCTTCCATAAAAGTCATAAAATAGCCATTCTAATTGTATAGTAATAACTATTCTTTTATAAAACTCTACTACATGCAACTGTTGAACCCACATCAACAATGGGTTTAACTCCTAGTCATCCAAAATATCAACTACCAATTCAAACACATACCTAAATGTAATGATATATACCACACTCGAGAAATGAAGAGATAAAAAGAAACATCAGAAATCAATAAAATGCATAAAAAGAAACATGAGAAATCAAGGAAATTTTATGACATGAAAATGTGTGGTGGATACTATGTTCCACAAATGTTACATATACAAACCAACTGTTTCCATTTTTGTTCAACACATCAACAATACAACTACTCAGGGTCCGATGATGCATCTTCACCCTCTCCACCTTCATTTCCACTTTATTCTATCACCTATAAGAACATTATATTGAAAATTAAATATGGTTACATATTTATATTAAAACTTAAAACCAATGAAAGTTAGAAAACTAAATGATTTTGATTTTATGTGATTTACATGCATACCACAAATCGATGCACTCCCACCGGGGGAATATCTGCTCATCTGCTGACGTATTTCAGTTAGATCTTTCTACAATGCAGATATCTGATCCCCCTGCTGGTGAAATATGTTTCGTAAAGAAACAATCTATTTCTTAGCATCTCCGGGTATGGGATGACTAAAGTCAGGAGTAGATGCAACAGCTATCCCCGATGGCCTGCTAAAAAACTCAGATGGCACGGGTCCCAAACCCATCCCGTGCACTCTCCCTGGATGCTCCTTCCCAAGGACTTTAGCAACTCGGTCATCCTGGGAGACAGAGTAGGAATGCGCAGGATTGGCATCCCATAGTTCTTTAATTTTGACCTATAAATCTTATATAAATATATATTAACACTGTAAAAACAGATAATAAGTTATTATGATAAAAAATTGACTTCATAACCCATCTTCTTTAGTAGGCTCATTAACAAAACATCCATCTGATTTCTTGTGAAAATCTAACCACAGTTCAGTTCGGGATGCTTCATGGCCTAAACTCTGTGACTGCATTAATCAAAGATATATCAATAAATCAATATATTAAACAGATAATATTGTCTTATGAATATTTAAACTAATTAAAAGATTACCAATGTCGTTCAACTTCTAGAAAAACTTTTTGAGCCCGCAGTGTGCGGGATGACTTGCTTCGCTCAGTTTGACACATTCTGTCTTGAGAGATCCTGAAATAAATAGAATTAAATTTAATACTGATGTATTGAATGTCATTTCCTTTTCATATACATGTATAAATGTAAAATGAGGATAATATAATAATATATATATTTCAATACCATCCGCTTTTGATCCCGATGTCTGTCAACAAACACTTTCCACTGCTCTTTTGGTACCCCACTGGGTAGCTTCTCAAACATTTGCAGTGTGGTCAACGAAGAATCGTTGACATCCCACCACAATCTCCATTTAAAATCTTTCCACTTCTTACCTAGATTTTTCAACGTCCACTTCCGTGCTATCACATCAACAATGGTAAAGTGGCAGAACATATGTATACAGAAATCAATTTTGAACATATTAGTAACATGACATTCAATTAAACAATAATGTAATAAATTTACCTTTATTTGAGAATCAAACAATTCATTTTTCAATCTTGGAGGCATATGTCTCCAATCATCATATGAAATGGGAAGGGAAATGGGCTCCGCTGCTAGCTGGCCAAGAATCTGGCCAAGTAACCCCGCGACATCATCCGTAGGGACCCCGTAAGAATCAAATGGCACAAAAATATTGTCTCCATTCAGATTCCAAACATCTGAACTGTTTATGTTTTTCTCCAAAGTTTCATTGTTGTCATCTTCAATGAGAAAACTATTAGTATAAACAAAATGCAATAAATTTATATAATTAAAATTTGTACCTATGATAGTGACACTCTAGTATGTCCGGGATGAACTAGAAGGGGTGCGTCGATGCCCCACTGCTGAGTCTCTTGAAGGGGATTCGATGACTCAGCCTCTACTGGGACACCCACAAATGGTGTGAGAGATGGTGTAGGGGGAGATGGTGCAGGGGCGTCGGCAGCTGGTGCCTTAGATGTCGTGAGGAGGGATCCAAATGAATAGTCATATGTCGCATAACTAGATGAAATAATGTACCACTTCTTCCTTGGAATTACTGTCATTTAATCAAATAAAATTAAGTTCAGAATCTATATTTCAGAAAAATTATGTAGAAAAAAAAATTAAAAATAATAACAGATGGAGTACTAATAGACAAAATATATATAACAATGATAATGAATGACTGCAAAAATGAACAAGTGGTTGCTGAATAAATAAATAATTGTGCATACAATCATTTTCCCCTTCAATCATGTCGGTTTCTTGCTCCATTTTTTCATCCACTTCATTCATCCTTTCTAGACTAATATTTTCAATATCATGATGGACACATAATTCTGCTTCTTGTTGCTGATTAAATTCAATTTCAGAGGTCAAATTTTCCACTTCATCATCCCTATCATACAAATATTTTTGTATTACGTGAGAAACTACACTCCACCCTTCCATGGAAACATCATTCACATAATATACCATTTTTTCTTGTGATGCTATGATATATGTATCATGCAGTTCACGATCATCAACATCCATCAAGCGAGAGAAGTTCACAGAAGTAAATTGCAAGGAATCTCTTTTAACACCTCTAATAATATTGACCCATTTTCATTTGAATAAAAAAACCAAAAAATGTCCGTGGTAGTTTAATTCAATAATATCATGCAGCTTCCCATAGTATTCCACTTCAGTAAATGTAAATATACCACTATTCTGTGTTCTCAAACCCACTTCTCGATCGACTGTACGAAATCTAAATCCATTCACATTATAATTGTCAAACTTTCTAACTTCTTTTAGAAGACCTCTAGAAAGAAACTTCAAATATTCTGACACCTCTGCTCAAGTATCATTATTCATGATCTGAATAAAGAAATATACTTTATTAGATTTATAAAATGTATGTGTCAAACTAATATTCATATTTATTGCAATATTTATGAACTTACATGTCGTGCAAACCATTCTACAAGCTCTTTATTAACAGTTTTAGTTATATCTTTCTCATTTCGTGTTCAGACTCTCATTCGTCTCTTTGTTTGTATCCTAAACTCTTCAATAAATGGATCTACAATTTCACTATTCAGCAGCACATATCTATGTGCCTATAATAATTCCAATTCAGGTAGTGTCACATTGGAAGTCCTCCCAACTGATCGGACAATAGCAGGAAATATTTTGGATTTATGATGTATTTTAGATTGAGTCAATGTGTCGTCACCACGTCCAACTCGATTAAATCTTATCTCAATATCATCCAAGTATTGAGAAAAAAAGTTAAGACACTCCTCAGCCAAATAGCCTTCGTCAATTGAGCCTTCTGGTTTAGCTTTATTTCTCACGTATGATTTCAAATGCCCAAGATATCTGTGAAATAAAAAAAACATAATTATGAATTTAATTAAGTACCAAAAATTGTTTACTTAACTGGAAAAAATATAAATAAAGTACCTCTCAATTGGATACATCCATCGATAATGAACGGGGACTCCTAATTTAGCTTCCTCAACCAAATGCATAGTTAAATGCATCATTACAGTAAAAAAGGACGGATGAAAGATCATCTCCATTGCGCAAAGGGTCAATACAAACCTCTCCTAGAGGTTGTCAAGATGAAATGGATGTAGTGATTTCTCACATAGTTTTCTAAAAAATGTGCAGAACTGGAGTACAACAGAAGTAATTTTTTCAGGTAATAACATATGCAATGCCAATGGTAGTAACTGTTGTAACAAAATATGTGAATCGTGGCTTTTCAATCCATGTAACTTACGATTCTTCAAGTCAACACACCTCGAGATGTTACTTGAATACCCATCAGATACCTTAACATTTTTTAACATTCGAAGGAATGTATATTTATCCCTATTTTTCATTGCAAAAATTGCTGGAGGATACTTTTCATTCTCATCTGGCCAAAGATCGAGTTTTATGTTCATTGGTTGTAAGTCTTTGCGAGCATTGAGATGATCCTTTGACTTTTCATGATCATTAAGAAATGTGAATATCAAATTGTCAGAGACATTCTTCTCAATATGCATCACATCAAGATTATGCTGCCAAAAATTAAATTCATAATATGGAAGTTTGAAGAATATACTTTTTTTCTTCCATTGTTGCGTTCCGGTTTCGCTTGATGATGCACTTCAGACCCGTTTTCCTCTATCATTTAAATGATGAACCTTCGCAAATTATGTTTCAACATTTTCAATCTGTTCCTATATTTCAAAACCATTCCACAACTTTGGAGGTGGTCTACGATCAATGGAACCATTAAATTTTGATCTGTTCAGCCGAAATCTATGAGATGTATCGAGAAATCTTCGATGACACAAGAAGCACCATTTTCTATTGTGAGGTAGCCATTTGGGCACAAAATAAAAGTTACAAATGGGACAAAACAAACCTGTGTAAGTGTTCCAACCAGATAAATTCCCAAGCCCATGGAAGTCACTAATGGTCCACATTAAAGCAGTATGCATTTTTAACTTTGTTTTAGAAGAAGCATCAAATGTATCATCACCGTTGCTCCATAACTCCTGCAATTATTCAATCAAAGGCTGCAAGTATACATCAATATCATCTTCAGGCATTTGTTTTCTAGGAATAATCATCTAAAGGATAAAATATGTTTGTTGCATACACATCCACAGAGGTAGATTATAAGGGATCAAAACAACTGGCCAATGGCTATAATTGGTACTCAAAGTTCCAAATGGGTTGAATCCATCGGCAACCAATCTCAATAGAACATTCCTAGGATTAGCTGAGAAATTGAGATGTAATGAATCAAATGTCTTCTGTGATTGGGAATCTCGTGGATATCTCATTAACCCATCATTGTTATTATATACAGAATTCCACTTAATGTGTTCGGTGGTTTTTGATGACATGAATAATCTTTTCAATCGAGGCTTTAAAGGAAAGTAACGCAAAACCATTTCAGGTGTGCTCCTTTTCTTCTTCTCCATGAAATTATTTTCATTCAAACTTCCAACATCACCCTTTGCCTGCCATCTAGAAGAAGAACATTTCTTACAATTCTGTCAACTTGAATCCTCTCCCCAATAAAGCATACAACCATTGGGACACGCATGTATTTTTTTATAATTCAGACCAAGCTTGTTAATAACATTTTTCATATCATAAAAAGATTCTGAGATTTTTTTTTCTTCAGGAAATGCATCATGAATCAATTCCAATATCATGGACATTTTCTTATTTGTAATTCCACATAGACATTTTATATGGTACAACTTTAGTAAAAATGAAAGCATTGAATATTTCAAACACCCACTATAAAACTCTTGATTTCCATCTTCAACTAAATCATAAAACGCATTTTCCTCAGAGAAGTTTTCTCTTACATTTGGCACCACAGAATCTAGAAGAGGATCCAATGATATGTGACCATTTTGATCTGTCTGTGTTACAGTCTCAAAAGCATCACTTGTCACATTGCAATTTGTACAACCCTCTTCTGGTTGTTCTTATATGCTTTGATGCTGATAGTGGTGTCTTGAAGTGCTGAATACATCATTTATTAGGTTTTGAATTTCATTTTCCATTGTCGATGAACTTGGGACCTCATTCTGCGGATTAACATCTGTGCTCAATCATTCTGTAACATTCAATTCTCCATGCCAAATCCAACACAAACATTGACTAGGGAATTGCTTCAGTATTAAATGTTCATAAAACTCATCTCTCTTTAACCATGTTCTAAATTTACATTTAGGACATGGAGATTTTATTCCCCTTCAACGGATCGATTAGAAATTACAAAATCTAAAACTTATTCAATCCCTTAACATACTGAGGTGTGTTCCTTGGTAATGTGATCCAGCTTTTATCCATATATATCACAATGTGCCTACACAATAAAAAAAGTAAAACACATATTTACTATTAAATAGAGTCATAGATTCATATATACGATAGTGTAAGATTACAGAAACATAATATAATAAAGATGACCCATTGATCATTAGGCATGCATAATATAATAAAGATGATACATTGATCACATTTACCACTTACTTAGCATGTCCAGACAAAACAAACAACTCTGGTCCCTAGGAGACAGCGTCAACACCTCATTGAGGAGCAATAAGAATATCATGTTACACACTTATCCTAACCCTGTCGATCACACACTTATGTTGCCTCAAACAACACCCCATTGAAAGTGATGTCATTGAAAACACCAAAGATGCACGATTTTCATACCATTAGTACAATGAAATTACTAGAAATATTTATCCCTTATATGACACCCTTTGAGACGTATCGTAGGATAGCTTGGGTACCGGGATAAGGAATACGTCAATGCGAACTACTAATGATTTACCTTGGTTCTCCAATTTCCAATAAAAGTGTCAAAAAAGTCATTTTCTATGTCATCTTAAATTGGATCAAGGGGTGGATATGCAATTGGAAGAGTAAATTTCATTCCTTTGGAGGGATAATAACACTTTTAAATATTGTTCTTGCATCTATCCCAATTCAAATTCTTTCTATTATTAAACCCCACAAAGGCAGAATCACCTAACTAGAAAAAATCCCAAATTCATTTCTATGGTATGTTAATCTGGATGGATGTTGCCATTGGGAATCTTTGAAATGATTTTCCAATCCAATACATGAGGGTGGAATCAAGTTGTACAGTGTGGTTGAAACCAAGTAGTCCATGAAAGCTTGATTATCCTGGGGAGTGGTATAAAGAAACACATTATGGGACATGTTTATAGAAATAGGTATGGGGAGGACTGAACGGTATAGGCTATGAATAATGATAGGTTTTATAATCTATATTGATGCATAAAAGATCGTCTGGATTCCGTATAAGATCATGTGCAATGGATTTTTGGATGTGGTAATATTAATCTCTAGATGCGCAACTAGGCAAGAGAATTGTAGTTCTTTCATGGATGTTTGGCTTGGAAAATCTCCTTCATAGAGGCTAGTAGGCACCCCTCATTATTTTATTATATTATTATCCCCGAGTAGAAAAGTGTCTAGAAATTCATCAGGTTTTTTGGGGAACCAAATTTGTGTGAGTTTGTGGGATCAATATTTGGACAGATTTGTAGCCGAGACTTCATGAGTCTGATCCATGCTAGTGACAATAGTGAATAGTGGGACAACAGAATTTTGTGTAAGATGATACCATAAAAAATGAATTTTCTCATTACAGGTCGAAGAATCAACCCCTATCTATGCAGAACAATATTCAGCTGAATGGGGTTTTAGTGGCATCTCGTTCTCAGTGCTGCGTAAATTCGCCGAGAGAATCAGTTGAGCATGTTTTTTCTGGGTGGATTGGGAGAGATTTATCTAGGTTTTCATGATAGATAGTATGAATATAAATAGAGTGATGTATTCCATCTAGGATATTCCTAAATATGGTTTCCTGGATGTTGGTTCGGACGGGATAAAGTTTAAGGGTTGCGGCATGGTCCTCATGGTTTTATGCTGGAACCTCTAAGAGGTGAAGAACATGGCTATTGAAGTTATAAAACCTATTATACATTCCTTAAGGTGTGTGGTATGTCACTGTTGGTGGATCTAGGAAGGCTCATTTGGGGGGATGGACTCAATAACTTCTAGAAGGATCATACCAGCGACTTTCATGCATAGGGAAATCACAGCTGGTCTTCAAGGATGGTGGGTCTGCTGGAAGGCCCCCCATATTGGGTTTAATTTTAATGCAGATTAGTCTTTTATGGCTAGAGTGAGGAGGGGTTAGACTAATTGGAGACATAATGAGATCTTTTATTCTGAGATTTAGTATCTTTTGTGGTGATTTCACATCAATAGAAGTCAAGGCAAGATTCATGAACACCACGATTATCCTTTGAAGGAATTTAAATATTCAGATTACTAAAGTTGAGTTAGATTCAGCTATCTTGGTTGGTTTCTTATAAATAGAGGGTTCTATTCCATCGTTGTTAATTTATTTCATTAGGAACTGAAGGACATTCCTTAGATAATACATTCCTATTCATCATACATAGTGGGAGGGAAATGACACAACTAATTCTCTAGCCAATAATGGAATGCAATATGAGATATTGATTTCATACACTAGTAAGGGTTTCATAACCAATTATTGTAAGCTTATTTCTATAATTAATGCTCTAGGTCTTTTTCATTTTCAACCCCCTTGATATTGGATTCTTATTACTGGGCGTGTTATTTTAACAAAAATGCAACTTTCAGTTAGTCACTAATTTTCTATCTCCCAATGATTCCATGATAAATCTACAGGGATATAAAATATTAAATCATCATGTTTGTATATATAAAATATATGTACATGGAAATAATGAACAAGAAGAGTGGGAAATTGATGATTTCCTATAAAAAATACCTAACAAAATCATAATTCTAAAATAAATTTAGGACAACCCTTACTAAGGGTTAACTTAATATAAAATATAATTTTAAGAAAATTAATTTTTTAGGGGAAATTAAACCCTTTTCACTTGAAAACTAAAACATATATTAAATAAATGATATCCCATAAATGAAAGAGTAAAATTAAATCCATAATTTTGGAGTGAATTAAAAATAACACTTATGTAATAAGTTTAACCCTAAAGAATACAAAATCCATTCCCTGAATATTTTAGACTATATAAGATTTAGATTCAGACCCCAAATTGTTACTATCGTGACTGAATAATGGATTACTCATTTTAAAGTACAGAATGATATAGGATTTTATAGCTAGAAAAAACTATTATTTAAATAGAGAAAAAATATTGACCAGAATGCTAAAGGTTGAAGTGGACGACCCAATAAAAGGAATTCATATAAATTTATCCATTGGCTTTAATAGACAGCACAAAAACAAGATAAATTTTATATTATAACAATCCTCAAAGTAGATTCATCTGAAGGAACAAAAAAATTTCGATGGATTCAAAATTAAACAACTTTAATAGAGACAAAGATTAAGACATATGCAGACCATACTAGAAATTTTTTTATAGTCCAAAGGAAAACCACAAAACAAAGAAAACAAATTTAAACTACTTATAATAACAACATCTGAACCTACATATGGAGACCAAAACAAAACAAGAAAATCAGTAATGGAAAACAATCAATAATTGAATGGAATTTTCTATTAGAAAAATCATCATCCAAAACGAACGGTCCACAAAAAGATGAATAAGAGATAGAGAGTTCGACAAGGATGGAAATGATGTGCATAACTGAGATTTACAATATATTCAAATAAAAATTCTTACCAGCATAGTTCCGATGACTATGCACCAATCCTACCCCGCACTATGTCAACGAAAACCTAAAAAAGAAACCCTTACCGAGTTTGATGGGGGTCGCGTGAGGTCTTCGGGGGTCGCGGGGGGTCGCCGAGGTCGCGGGGTCGCGTGGGGTCGCGGGAGGTCGGGGGAACAAGGTGGGTCGGGGTAGGGGGGAAGGGTCGGCAGCGTAAAAACACATGGAGGGTTTCACGGTGGTTTATAGTAAACTACCATGAAACCATTTTAGTGAAAGGTTTAGCGGCGGTTTTGTGAACCGCCGCCACAAAACCGCCGCTAAAACCTAATTTTGGTGTAGTGTCCCCTATACTATCATAGTAGTAAAAGGGAAATCCCATCAATATTATATGGGATATATTCCCTAACTAACCTGGGTTCACTCCATAATAAAGACCTATTTATATCAAGAGATATAAATCATTACACAATTCATTAGATGGATACATAGTTTGTAACCAACACATAATTTAAATCATATATATATTTTTGTGACCCAGGAAAATAAAACATCCTTTATATGAGAACCCATGGGAAAAAATGGGTTTCATAAACATTTCATCATAGCATAGCCCATGGAAGAGAAATGGGTTTCATAGTTAAAATAACATCATAATCATAAACTATATATAGAATGACTAAATATGGTAAAATTGGAATCATATACCAAGTAAAGATTAAGTAAAATAAAAATAAGTTATCTTAGATAGAAAATGATTTTGAATGATCACATGTAATAATTCATGGGGAAAATAATCTTTCCATTTTGAAATCTTTTATTTTTATAAAGATACTCAATTATAAAGGAAATCACTTTATTTTTAAATGACATTATAAACCTCTAGTAGAGTGTTAAATGGAAAAAGTATTCATGGTTTTAGTAAAATATGATGTTTTCATATAAGTTAAAAACATTCCTTCAATAGTTTGGGTTGAAATGTCATAAAGTACCTCTTTCAAAAATTGACAAAAAAAATCCTTTCAAATAATTTTATAAAAAGTAGAAATTGGGTATAGCTGAATTTACACAATTATAAAATAATGGTAAAACAATTAATTGGTATGTTTTTAGGAAACTTGGATATGGAATAAAAATATTCTCTTTTGGATATACAAAGATAAAAAATTCCAGATATTGACGAGATTGTGAAATAAAACCCTTATCTCGAGTACACCATGTTTTGAATGAACATTAAACTTCTAAAAAAATTGATTTATTATACTTATATAAAATAGATATGTTCATATTTATTATATCATATTGGATCCCTTTATTACATATCAACACCCCTATAATGCCCCGACCCCAGCTACCCAGAGTCGGTGCATTACTTCATAACATTGGAATGATAAAAAAAGATCAAGTCTCGAAAGACCGATTAGTTTAGTAGCCTTGGAAACACTAGATACATTTATAAATGTTACATTACATCATAAATTGAAAAACTTCAATAACAAAGTCTCTATAGTCCATACTCATATCCTCTTCTGACTATCCCTGCAGTTCATTCATAAAATACTTCTTCACATCCTGGAAAATATTAAAACATTGAAAGGGGTGAGCTCAGATGCTCAGTCAGGATAACAATATTGAGGAAGCTTTCGTAAATAAACATTAACCTTTAAGGCTATGTATAACTAAAACAAAAGCCTTTTGAATCTTTAACTTCAGAATAATATGGAAAAAATAAAATTAAATAATTACATTTAGTCACTCACATGGATATTCTACTAGTTGAATAATCACATGCAATATCAATAACCACTTTCATAATGATGGAATGCATAATGCCAGACTCTCATAACCATGTAGCCAAGGCCTCGTTCCAAGACCACAAATAAGATTTTGTCAAGGCCTCGTGCCAAGACACATGTTTGTCTCATGAGACCTACCGAGGCATCGAGGAGCTATAGCGGGCTCCACCCATCACTTATTAGGTCCAATGCATTCCTCATATGAATAGGTTTAAACATATCATAAACCAGAACATAATCGTATCACATAAAACATGCATAAAGGAAACATAAAATTTACAAATTTCAATCACAAGATATCAATACAAAACATTGATATAATAAAAACACTTTCAAAACAATTTTCAATACCAAAATAAAAGAAAGTTAAAACTTTGTATTTATTTTTCATTACAAAAAATGTTATGGCTTGTAGAGGAAGCTGAAACCCAAATAATGGCCATGGTGGCGGAGAAGTCGTTGTCGCCGCATACGTACGACAAGAAAAACATTCCTTTTTTTCATTTAGTGAAACACTTCGTATAAAAAGATTACTTTTGAATAAACGTAAAAGTCAGAGGGGTTTATACACCGTATAAAGGAATGTTGTGTATAAAACCTAGTATGCCTCAATGAAAGGAGATTGAGATGTTGTCCCTCACAAAGATCATTTTTTTAAATAAAATAGATCTATTATGTGTATTCACTATAAGTACACATAAATAACGTAAAAATACAAGATAGTACATAATAATATCATGACATATTTTGAAATTAGGAGATTAACCCAAAGAATGGAAATTAGGTTAAGAAGTTCCCTTACCTCGTGTCCGAATTCAATCGACTGTTGTTTGATCTCCTGAATAATAAACTAGAGTTAATTTATAATTTCTTAATAACATTTTTCATGTTTATTATTCATTTTATATCACTTATTACCATGTTATGAACATTATGTAATTATTTATGTTAATAACGGTCGTTTTGACGATCTTAGGTACTTGAGTCAAAAATAAACTTCTTATAATTACACTTTGTTCATGTGTTAATATATCCATTATATCTATAAGTATATTAATGATTTATATAGAATATACATCATATATATCCAGTATATAAATTTATTTATAATATTACATAACATTTAGAGGTAAGAAATGAAATGCACCGTTCATGGAGACGGTAAGTCGTACGTACGCATGAACACTAATTTCATTTCTATTTCGTATTTAATGGAATGAAGTTATAATTATATAAAGGTATAATATAATTCCAGTATAATATAATGTATAATACCATTTACTCCATCCTTTATACATCCCACATATGACATTAACGATTCAAATCACATTGAGGGGGCGGTAGTCCGCACTTCCTAAAATGAAAATATCGCGTTTACCCATAATGGAAACAATAAAGGTATGCCATAAATGAAAAATACAGAAACTAAATTAAAACATAAACATATTATATATCATATATAAATAGAGTGACATCTTAATGGCCACCTTTGAAGGTGTTATATGAGTGTTGAACAATCATCGTTTTGTGAGGCAGAAATTCGCCATCCACAGAAACAGTATGTTCTTTAACCATTAGATGTAGGTGTGTGTAAGTTTAGCTAGAATACTCATTATAAAAACATACTAGTATATTGAGGATACTGGTTTTGGTACAATATAAATTAATAAAAAGAGTTTAAGGGGTTGGAGAATCAAAATAAAACAAAAAACACAAGAGAAAACACTACCTTTAAAACGGGTAACTCTATTTGATTTGAGCCAAAGGCTTCCTTGGGAAGAATTATTCCCAAAGTGAGGCTTTTAGGAGTAAGAGAGGGAAGTTGGGATAGTATTTTGGCAGAGTTTGGCCGATCCAAATGGATTGAAGGTGTGAATAAGGTGGTAGTGGTGGGGACCTTTTATAAGAAGAGAGAAGGGGCACTCTTGGAAATATTGAAATGTTACATTATTATGAAATTATTTTCGGATTTTAAAGGTCCCACAATGATATAGTTATAGGATAAGGTGATAAGGGTTCTAAATCTACTCATTTAATAGTAATTTGACAAGTGTAATCCTTGATTTTTACATTATCTGTTCATTTTATTTAAATCATTAATTAATGAGGAAATCGCTGCATCATCATGGTGTCATAAATAATTTAATTTATTTAATGTATAAAAATTATAAAACAAATATCATGATTTGGGATATCTTTTTAGATTTCTAATGAATATTTATAGTAAAAAATATCACTTTTATAACCCCATTTAAAAATTGTTTTAGTAAAACAACTCTTGTTTGTGACATTTTTATTTTAACATTAAATAAAAAGTTTTTAATGTCAGTTTCCTACCAAAGTGGCTCCATGGGGTCCCCAAGTTGACCCATGGTTGGTATTGGTCGTCCATGACTCATACTATAGGGGTAGGACAATTTTCAAGGTCATTTCATATTTCTATAATATCATTTTTACCTTAAGTTTTACTAATTACCTTTAATCGCGATTAATTAAACTTAACAGTTACTATTGACCAAAAAAATTATTTTAATCCCATTGAACCACATATTACTTCCTAATGACAACCATGTATGTCGTATTTTTGAAAATAAAATCACAAAAGTGGTAATGTTTCATTTAAATGAAAAATCAGTTTTCTAACTACCACTTAGTGGTTTCACTATTCATCAAAAATTGAAGTTTTTCAGAACAATGCCAAAATTTCACCCTAAGATATAATTGAAATTCCGAATCCAAAAATGATGTCTATTTTACAAAATTACGAACATATAAGTTGCATTAATTAAGTTTATAATAAATTCCCGCTGTCACAACAAATAGCGTGTTTTTAAGAAACAATATATATCAAAAGATTGACAATTGTTTATGTCCAATTTCAAAGTGAAATTAATTCTAATGACCACCATTGGATAAAATAGTAAAAATATATTCTAATTATACTTTAAAACCACTCAATAGTATAATTTATCACTATAAAATATTTTGATTAAAAATTTTGTTTTTAAGTATTTTTCATTATTCATAAAAAATTGGAAGTTCTCAGAAAATTAAAAAAAATTCAACTTTGGATAATTTCGATATTCCGAATAAAAAAATGAAGTCCATTTTTAAATATAAAATTTATATAATTTCAAAACGTGGGTATTACTATTCATAACTACTACTTTGATTGGTCGCGGTGTGTTAGAATCTCGAACTTGCGTACAATGCTAGCTATTGCATTATTGAAAGAGAAGTGTATCGTGAAAGTTTGGGGTGTTACATTCCCCCCTCCTTCAATAAATTGCGTCCTCGCAATTTGAAAATTTTCTTTGAAAATAAATGGTTGAAAATAGAAAATACCTTTGTGGAAAACCCACATCGGAAATAAGGTTAATAAAATTTAGCCTTAATAAGAGGGAAAGGGAACTAAAAATGTCACCACCAAATTATGATACCAATAAGGAGAACATTGGTGGCAATTAGAGACATATAATTGGAGGGAAAACGTAAATAATTTTAGGGAGTGATTGAGGTCATCAATAAAAAACAAGTATTGAATTGAGGGCCTCAAAGCCTTCAATCTATGTTGATTTAAAATATTATCAGTTCAACAAGACATAAGGTATTAGGATAACACATTTTTGTTTTAATATCTCTTCCCTAAAGTTTAAGAATTAATTTCTTCATAATAAAAAGATATATATATATATATATATATATATACTTGACAAGTAGAATTTCAACCTTCAACTAATTTCTACCCCAAACTTGTCTTTATCCCAAAAAGATAATAGAACGCAAAAAAATATTATATTTATCCTAATATTACAAGGTTCAAAATATTAACACATAACATTTAGATTAGGAAAACTATTTTGTAATAACCAGTGACTTCCTATAGGCTAGTGGTAGGTAATAAAGGCCTATCACACTATGGTTGTGGATTCGATTCCTGCAGCTTTGTCCGACGCGACGGGTTATACCCCACCCTGAAGGTTGTCCTTTCCCTAAAACTATAGTATTATAATATTCCAAAAATAATCTTAAGAAATGTTTTAACCTTAAACAATACTATCCAAAGATCAACTTAATCCATTCCAACCTTTATAGTTATCCAAAATACTTCTATCCAACTCACAGTCCAAATTTTATAAGGAAGGTAAACATAATGAAGATCCTTTTTTCCACGTAACAACATGTGAACACCTTCACCATGTATTCTTTTAAAACACTACAACATACTGAATTTCCATAAATCCTTATTGATTACATTCATGATCCCGTATTCTTTATATAATACTATATATACTCCTTCTATCAAAAAATGTATACAAATCGTTAATCAGTTTCAAGGAAGTTAAGAATATCCAATATAATTAATGCAAATCAATCTTGTATTATTCCAAAATCACTATCTCGGTATCAGAACCATATTATGGTTTATATTTCTCTCAACCATATATTTCCCAAATATTTAACCTTCTATTGAGTCACTTTTCTTGGTTCCACACAATCTCAAGTCCATGATGAAATAGTACTGCAGTACAATCCTTTTATACTCCATAATGAATATAACCAGTACATCATTGATACAACACTCAAATGACATAATTCTTTAATAACAAAATAAGAACTCTAATCATTCCTCCTCATCTGTGGTAGTTTCATAACTTGATTATTATCCAATAACATCATTTGGGGCATACTCTAATGATTTGGACATTGGTTTGCGTAGTGTCCCCACTCCTTGCATATGAAGAGTTGTACATTTGAAACCTTTTTCATACCCATGAAGTCACCCAGTTGGTGTCCTTTTTCTCCACACTTATAACAAACTCTCATTCCCTTCAGGAAAGTTCCAAGGTGTTTCTTCCCACAGTTATCACATATTGGAAAAAATTTTCTTTTCCCTCATCCCTTTATCCATCATTCTCTCTTCCATCCTTTTATTCTCTTTCATCCCTTCAAATCCATAAGACTCAGAGAATTATATACTTATCTTATTAACACATTATACTATTTTTTCATATATTTATAACACATGGGAGACTATTTCACTTATAAATGTTGGCTTAATACCTTGAAAGATATGATCCTTCTTACTCTTTGGATCATACGTATTGATGGAGTTCACATTCCTTCTACTAGGCTCCATTTCTATACAATGGAATAAACTAGGTTAGTTTATGAATCGAAATACATAATAACAAAATTGCAAAACACTTAACATAAATTAAACCATTTATGGATATAATCCATAATCATAAAAATGTTTTCTTTTAGGAAATATATATTCATAAACCCTTCATAATGATTTGTAAATAAAATTAGAATTATCCTAAGCATATCCCCTGGTAGTGTCGTAAGCAAGAGTACATCAAGGCCCATTGTCGTGTACCACTTCCTGTTCAAGTCTAGCTCAAAGCGGTGTTTTTGGGTTTTACCCCTAGGTACATCTGTGCTAGAGCCACCTCTACCTGCTCGTATCCAGACAGGGATGTATTGCTCGGAAAACTCACAAAATATCTATAATACCAAAATTCTAGGAAGTTCTTCTATACTAATCCTCAAAGTCTATCTTTGGGATATGTGCTCTAATCAGAGTTTATCTAAATCTAGCTTCTAATAGTAGTACTAAACTGCCTCTGATACCAACTGTAATGCCCCGACCCCATCTACCCAGAGTCAGTGCATTATTTCATAACATTTTAATGATCAAAAAAGATCAAGTCTCGAAATACTGATTAGTTTAGTAGCCTTGGAAACACTAGATACATTAATAAATGGTACATTACATCATAAAGTGAAAAACTAGAATAACAAAGTCTCCATAGTCCACACTCATATCCTCTTCTGACCATCCCTTCAGGTCATTCATAAAATACTTCTTCACATCCTGGAAAATATTAAAACATTGAATGGGGTGAGCTTAGATGCTCAGTAAGGATAACAATATTGCGGAAGCTTTAGTAAATAAACAATAACATTTAAGGAAATGTATGACTAAAACAAAATCCTTTTTAAACTTTAACATCAGAATAATATGGAAAAACTAAAATTAAATAATGCCATTTACTTACTCACATGGATATTCTACTAGTCGAATAATCACATGCAATATCAATAACCACTTTCATAATGATGGAATGCATAATGACAGACTATCATAACCACGTATCCAAGGCCTCGTGCCAAGACCACAAATAAGATTTTGTCAAGGCCAAGTGCCAAGACACTATTTTGTCTCATGAGACCTACTGATGCATCGAGGAGCTGTAGCGGGCTCCACCTGTCACTTATTAAGTCCAATGCATTCCTCATATGAATAGGTTTAAACATATCATAAACCATAACATAATCATATCACATAAAACATGCATAAAGGAAACATAAAATTTCCACATTTAAATCACAAGATATCCATACAAAACATTGATATAATAAAAACACTTTCAAAACCATTTTCAATACCAAAATAAAAGAAAGTTGAAACTTTTTATTTATTTTTCATTAAAAAATATGTTATGGATTGTAGAGGAAGCTGAAACCCAAATAATGGCCATGGCAGCAGAGAAGTCGTTGTCGCCTCAAACGTATGAAAAGAAAAACATTCCTTTTTTTCGTTTAGTAAAACACTTTGTATAAAAATATTCCTTTTGAATAAACGTAAAATTCAAAGGGGTTTATACACCGTATAAAGGAAAGTTGTGTATAAAACCAAATATGCCTCAATGAAAGGAGATTGAGACGAAGTCCCTCACAAAGATCATTTTTTAAATAAAATATTTCTATTATGTGTATTCACTATAAGTACACATAAAGAAAGTACAAATACAAGACATGAAATAATAATATCAAGACATAATTTGAAAGTATGATATTAACCCAAAGAATGGAAATTGGGTTAAGAAGTTCCCTTACCTCATGTCCGAATTCACTCGATCATTCTTTGATCTCCTGAATAATAAACTAAAGTTAATTTATAATTTCTTAATAACCTTTTTCAAGTTTATTATTCATTTTATATCACTTATTACCATGTTATGAACATTATGTAATTATTTATGTTAATAACGGTCGTTTTGACGATCTTAGGTACTTGAGTCAAAAATAAACTTCTTATAATTACAATTTTTTCATGTGTTAATATATCAATTATATCCATAATTATATTCATGATGTATATATCATATAAATCATATATATCCATTATATACATTCATTTATAATATTACATAACATTTAGAGGTAAGAAATGAAATGCACCATACATGTAGACGGTAAGCCGTACGTACGTATGAACGCTACTTTCATTTCTATTTTGTATTTAATGGAATGATGTTATAATTATATAAAGGTATAATATAATTACAATATAATATAATGTATAATACCATTTAATCCATCCTTTATACATCCCACATAAGGCATTAACGATTCAAATCACTTTGAGGGAGCGATAGTCCGCACTTCCTAAAATGAAAATATCGCATTTACCCATAATGGAAACAGTAAAGGAATGCCATAAATGAAAAATAAATAACATTAAGTAAAAAATAAACATATTATATATCATATATAAATAGAGAAACATCTTAATGGACACCTTTGAAGGTGTTATGTGAGTGTTGAACAATCATCGTTTCGTCAGGAAGAAATTCGCCATCCACAGAAACAGTATGTTCTTTAACCATTAGATGTAGGTATGTGTAAGTGTAGCTCGAATACTCATTATAACAACATCCTAGTATATTGAGGATAATATTTTTGTTATAAAATAAATGAATAAAAATAGTTTAAGGGGTTGGAGAAGCAAAATAAAACAAAAGAACATAGGAGAAAACACTACATTTAAAACGGGTAACTCTTTTTGATTTGAGCCAAAGGATTCCTTGAGAATAATTATTCCCAAAGTGAGGCTTCTAGGGGTAACAGAGGGAAGTTCGGAGAGTATTTTGGCAGAGGTTGGCCAAGACAAATGGCTTGAAAGTGTGAATAAGGTGGTAGTGGTGGGGGCCTTTTATAAGAGGAGAGAAGGGACACTGTTGGAATGATTGAAATGTTACTTTATTATGAAATGATTTTCGGATTATAAAGGTCCCAAAATGATATAGTTCGAGGATAAGGTGATAAGGGTTCTATATATACTCATCCAATAAATTTTTGACTAGTTTATGCCTTGTATTTTACATTATCTTTTCATTTTATTTAAATCGTTAATTAATGAGGTAATCGCTGCATCATCATGGTGTCATAAATAATTTAATTTATTTAATCTCTAAAAATTATAAAAAAAATATCATGATGTAGGAAATATTTTTATCTTTCTAATGAATATTTATAGTAAAAAATATGACTTGTATAACCCCATTTAAATTTTTTTTAGTTAAACAACTCTTGTTTGTGACATTTTAATTTTAACATTAAATAAAAAGTTTTTAATGTCATGTTCCTACCAAAGTGGCTCCATGGGGTCCCCAAGTTGACCCATGGTTTTTCTTGGTCGGCCATGACTCATAAAATAGGGTTAGGACAAGTTTCAAGGTCATTTCATATTTTTATAATATCATTTTTACCTTAAATTTCACTAATTACCATTAATCGCGATTAATTAAACTTAAAAGTTACTATTCACCAAAATATTATTTTTATCCCATTGAACCACATTTTACATCCTAATCAAAACCATGTACGTTGGATTTTGGAAAATCAAATCACAGAAGTGGTAATGTTTAATTTAAACAAAAAATCAGTTTTCTAACTACCACTTAGTGGTTTCACTATTCATCAAAAATTGAAGTTTTTCAGAACAATGCCAAAATTTCACCCTAAGATATAATTGATATTCCGAAACCAAAAATTATTTCTATTTTAAAAAATTCCAAACATATAAGTTTCATTAATTAAATTTATAATTAATTCCCGATGTCACAACAAATAGCGTGTTTTTAAGAAACAATATATATCAAAAGATTGACAATTGTTTATGTCCAATTTCAAAGTGAAATTAATTCTAATGACCACCATTGGATAAAATAGTAAAAATATATTCTAATTATACTTTAAAACCACTAAATAGTATCATTTATCACTATAAAATATTTTTAATAAAAAAGTTGTTTTTATGTATTTTTGACTATTCATAAAAAATTGGAAGTTCTCAAAAAATTACAAAAAATTCAACTTTGGATAATTTCGATATTCCAAATACAAAAATGAAGTCCATATTGAAATATAAAATTTATATAATTTCAAAAAGTGGGTATTACTATTCATAACTGCTACTTTGATTGGTCGCGGCATGTTAGAATCTTGAACTTGCGTACAATGCAAGCTATTGCATTATTGAACGAGAAGTGTATCGTGAAAGCTTGGGGTGTTACAACCCCTTTTATCAATAAATCATTATTCAAATTTTTATTTCTAGGTGTTAACTATTTCGTTTATCATGATTATATAAGTTATGTTGTTTGGGTCCTTTTACATTAATCTTGGATCCATAATAACCATAATGTTAATTATTATATAAATATAAAATATATTTATTAAATACAAATTTATAGTTATCCATAATTTTAGATATAGAAAAAATAAATTAAACTATTCACGAAGGCGGTATGTCATGCATACATATGACTATTGTTTTCATTTTTCAAAGGATCTTATTGAAGAAAGGTAAATATAAATTAACCTTCCCAGTGTAATTATTAGATAATACAAATAATATATATTCATCAAATGATCCACCATTATCATCCAAGTAAAATATAAATGAAAAATGAATCACATAACTTCTTGGATGAGGTAGTGCACATGTATGAACGAACGATGTTTCCATTTCCCAAATGATTGGATGGTGGGTAGGTAGATATAGTATTATAGCTAAAGAAGTAAATTTATGTAATTAATATCATATATAAACATTAAATCCATCATGATACTCATCCATAAATTAGGGTTATGAAAAATGAATTGTATCGTAGGGACGATATGTCGTACATATGCACGAGCGATTCATTCACTTCACTTCAATAGAAAAGAGGGTGTATAATTGTGTTTTTATAATAATAGTAAGATTTAATACTATATAGTATACTTGATTTATTATTTTATGATACATACCATATATTTAATTTAGGTAATTAACAGAAAAATAGAAAATGATCGAGTAAGAAGATTAACTCTTCTTTAAAACGAATCCTTTAGATATCCTCTAAGGGATTCTACGGTTTTTATTTTGGGAATACCAATACCTTTAAAATTCATATAAGAAATTTGGGAAGGGAAATATTTATATTTTGGTAGAGCTATAAGGCTCAATTTAGTATGTGGAATTGAGGTAGGTGGTTCCCTTTAAAATTTTATGTGAGCGGAAATTTTTTATTTTATTAAAATATTATATTATAATAAACACATTCTCAAGAAATATGCCTCTAAATGGAAATGGATTATAAGATAAGGTATGCGATGGTTGTAAAAATAGCAAAGAATAATATTTATACATTGTTTTTTTCAATTTCAAAACATATCATTTTGATGAACCTGTAGTTAAATAAATTTATTGTTTACTATGGTAAGAAATTTTTAAATATTAAATGGTTTTAATTTCTTACTCATAATGTTAAAATTTACCAAATAATTTCTATATTATTAATTTTTAGATCATATATAATCCTACATGTCTTATTTTATTATTTTTATTATTTTTAAATAATTTAATGAATTATTAATTTTATAAAATATCATTATTGTCATTTTTGACTTTATTCATTTAATTTAACATTAAATCCATCAAGAGAAAGTTGTAATTAAAATATAATTATTTGAAAACTCACTAAAATGTGTCATTTTCATGAAAATACAAATTTCACATTAAATTATTTAAATTATATCTCTTTTAATATTATTTCAATCAATTATTATATTTTTTTATAAAATGGAGAAATATTGCATCGGTGTTGTATTCTCAATTAACTTCATTGAATAATTACTTAAAATTAAAAAAAAAATTTATATCCCTGAAATAAATTTATTAAACTCAATATAGACACTTTTATTAATTCATAACTTAATTTTTTTACATATTTCATCACATAAGAGATATTTAAAATAAATAGAGTGAGATTATGTAACATTCTATAATTTAAATCATATATAAGACATTTTAATGGACCTGTATCCATTAAATAACTCAATTTGGAACCTAAGATATAATTTTTCAAGTTAAATTCATCCAATAAAAATTAGGATGACAAATTATGGTCATATCACTAAATTTTAATAAAGATTACCCTGATTGAATCTTTACCAAGGTGATAATATTTATCATGGTTACTATTCGTGTTGATAAAAATTTAAAGGGTCCTAATTACCAGATTTGGACCACCTAATTATAAATATGTAATTATTTTTTTTAATTTGATATATATACCTGTTTTAAATTAATTTTAAATTAAGTGTGCACAATGTGATAAAAAATTATATTTGAAAGAAATAAATTTATAAAAAATATTACTGGATGTATTCCTTTCCTTTTCCAAGAAAAATATTTTTTTATTGTTTATATTTTTTTATAATTTATATATATATATATATTTATATATTTATATATATCATTAAAATTAGTAACCAATACTAATTAATTTAATTTACTGATAAAAATATTTCGCATTAATTAAAATAAATATTTTTAAAAAGTATATATCTTCTATTTTAAAATAATTTTTAATGATAATCATTTAATAACTAGGGAATGAATTTTATAATTGCTTAAACCATATAATAATAATAATTTAATTATTTCTATTCATAACCCCAATCCATCATCTTGGATATAATGGATACATAATATTTTAATAATGTTACATGGTTCGTCTAAACTCATTATTGCATATAATGCATGACATCAGAGAAATTATATTATTTAAAGAAAATATTTCATAAAAACTTCACGGTGTTACATTATAACCCCCCCATAAAGTGAATTTCAGCCTTGAAATCCATCACTCCTCTAAAAACAGATTATGATTGTAACGACTCTGATTTATATCAATGGAAACTCTCTTCATATAATTATTTCATATAGTATAATCACATAAAAACACATTGAGAACATAATATAAACTTCATAAATGAATAATTCATGAAATAAATGGTATTTATAGAAGTTAAAGAACATATACCAATGGAATAATAACATGACATTTGGAATAGTAATGTGACATGTAAGAATAGAAAACCATCCAATATAATAGTAACATCACCTATGAAATTATAAATAAAATTTTGGTATATTAAAAATTAAAATATAATATATCTATATCTTGGAATAAGTAAATAAATGTTTTACAAATGATAAATTAAGTAATGGTATTTTTGTAATTTTTAAAATTATAATTATAATTATTTAATTAATATAATGAATAAAAATAAATTTTATTTCCATAAAATGTCTTCAAAGATTAATATTTTGTTGTATTATTATTATAATATAATTTTATGAGAACTTAATTAATTTTTCAATGTGTTAGAAAATCGGTTTTAATCTTAAAATTTTTACTTTTCAAATAAATGATAATTTTAATTAAGAATTAAAATTATCATATTTATAATATTATTTTCTTAAAATTTAGTTCATTTTTTAATTCTAATTGTTTAAAAAATGTTAAGGTGAATTTTCTGAATTTTTCTAAAAGAGTTGAATGTTTTCTAAATAGTGAAATCTGGTAATTTACGGTATATATACATTATAATATAAATACACTATTCATTGATTCATCTCTGATTTAAGAACAATGATCTATAATTATCCTTCTCTCCTTACTATATTTATTCATGGAATCATTACTATTTATTTTTTAAGGGAAAATAATAAACAAAAGAATAAAATAATGAAAAAACACTACTCTCCTCTACTAAAAATACCATCACTTGCCACCCCTTCTCCACACACCTATAATGATTTGATACTTGTAAAAATTATTCTAAAATATCTTCCCAGTCTCCTCCCCCATGTTTAGGACTCCATTTTATTATAAAAAGTCCAAAACCCTTAACCTATAGAGGTTCTCATGGAGGAAGAATTCAAGAAGTAAGATCCTATTTATTTTCTTTTAATTTCCTTTGTTATTCATTTATTTTTATTATTTTATCCTCACATATCCTCATAAAAATGGTTTGATAAATCCATTACATTACATATAATTTAATTTTGTTATTTTCATGGAAGAATACATCATCATTTATTTCCCTTTTCCTTTTATAATAAAAATTAAAACATCATTTGTGATGTGTTAATTAGTCACATTCAAAGATGAATTTTTTAAATTTACATTCCCTCTTTCAAGACATCTAATAAAACAATTTTAATGGTTAAAAAATATTATTATATATGTATTTCAGCATATTTACTGTTATGGGACCATTTTATACACATAACATTAATTAATAAAATGAAATGAGTTCATTGTGATCGAAAAACCGCCAAATTATCCTAACAGATTATCATTACCATATACCTAATGATTCATCCTAATAAAATTAAAAAAATGGATATATAAGACCATTTTATATTCTATAGTTTCATTTATAACATATAATTTCAATTTTGGAAAACCACTCTCATTTTACATGATTTTTCAACCATGTATATATATATATACTGATTATGAAAACCAATAAACCCATGCTCTCAAATAATGAAATTGAATCATATAACCCATCCACAAATATATTTTTTAATTTTCTAAAAGCCACTTTATGGTAGTGGTAATCGTACATCAGGATTACAAAATTCAAATTTTCATATTCAAAATTCAAAATTTAAACCAAATAAAATCCAGTAATTCAAAATAATGTGATCCTCAAATCCAACCAAATCGTCACCTCAAAGGCCTCGAGATCCACTACATGGACTGAGGACATGCCTATCAAGTCCACCCAAATAGTCACATAACCCATAAAAAGTTAACTTTTTAATAATCATAAAATTATACTAAATAAAATAAATTTATAAAGGTTATCAATTTATTAATTTGTGGAATTAATTTGATTATCCATGACATTAAGATCAAGTGAAAAACTGATTCAAATATAAGGTAAGGGATTTTTTATGAACCCCCCTTTTCCCTTCAGGTTACACTTTATCTCTCTTTAAAAAAATGTGAATATAATATATTTTTATTATATATTCATTTTATTTTTTCCTAAATTATTTATCCTTATCAATACATCCTTCTTTCTTGGGGAAATAAATGTTTTAAGAAGGGTGCCTTCACAATTCTTCCCGATGAGTAAGCCTGATTAAAGGGAACATCACAATTTCTTACCCATTTTTAAGTGAACTCCATTATATATTTTAATCCAACATTATTTTTCTAAAATCACTTATTTAATCATTAATAACCATCTTGGATAATTTATTGTTTTTTATAAAATTTTATGGATTTCGGCTTTAAATTCAATTTAACATGTTCCTTAAACTATATTAAAATATCCCATTTCTAATATTTCTTAAACACTCTTTTCACATGGTTTTCACCACATTTTGAAATAAATTACCATGATCTAATCCAATTTCTCATTATCATTTTCCTTTCATGTTATAAATTCATTATTCAATGGAAACTTTTATGATACTCTCACTTTCTAGGATCTATAACATGATTATAATAAACATTTATTTCCATGGTTAACCCTTATGTTTATGTTTGATTCTTCATGTGGAACACATACTAATGAAAATTTTATGATGTTTGCACCTAGATATCTCTCTTATTTATTGGGAAATGTTTAGTCTCATGAGTTTTCATGTTGGGATAGGGAGTGAACCTAATTCTTGTATGGGACTTTTTCCACCTTGTGATATAGACTTGTAAGTTATCCTTGACTCATGTTTATGTCATGTTATATATTTTTTCCTAAATACTATGATACCCGGATTATATGATCACATGTTATACATGTTATTCTTCCTTATTTTTAATCCTTTTCCATGCCTTTTATGTCATCATGTTATGTATTCTAGGCCAGGTGTTATGTTTTATTCAAATACTTATTCCCTTAATTGGATTTTTATCCCATACCTTTTGTTCCTGTATTACCTAGGTTATCCTATGATGATATAAGAGTTAATTGGAAGTTAGGATCTATCTATTAATGATTAAAATAAATATGTTTTACTCTATTTCCATGTTTTCTGTTTTCTGTTTTTAATTTTCCATATACACTAGACATTATTATCCATGGCTTGTAATTTGATGGTAAATTGTGGTTAAAATCATGTAATAGTATGTATAAAAGACTATGGTATATATATTTGGTATTATAAAAAATTCTAGTAATTTTTGGATATTCGTACTAGAGCACATTAGTAATAAACTAATGGATAATCTTGTCACCATGGATAACCTAGATTAAAACATAGAGTATCACATGTTAGGATATGATTTTCATTTACAAGTTTATCCCTATATGTTAAAAGTTTTTTTTATTCTTACCGTCTAAGTATTAAATCCCCCTAATTGTAATTTATTTTTCTTAGTTAATGGATTTAAAAAGAAGAACATGTTCCAATAATCAATGTGATAGGCAATGTGATGATTGAACTAATGATATTCCAAATATAATGGGAATGGTTTCTCCAAACATTATGAAAATACTTGCCCAATTGGTCCAAGATATGAATAATATCATGAATTGTGTGGAATTACCTCTTTTTCTTAAGAGAGAAATTTTTGATTGAATCATTTCATGCATCAAAGGCCTCCTATGTTTAGTGTATCTTCTGATCCCCTCATCGTGGAACAATGGATTAAATCCATTAATAAGATAATATATTTCTTCTAGTGCTCAAAACAAGAGAATGTTATACTATCACATTATTGTTTTGATGAAGAAGCTGATCAGTGGTTGAAAATAATCAAGAAAAAAATGCAAAATGATTAAATTAATTACTTGGAATGTTTTGATTTCAATAAAATATTTTTCAACAAATACTTTCCCCAAATACTCCATCTTAAGATGGAAAGGGAGTTCCTCAGACTAAATAAAAAGGAATACTTGTTTATCAAGGAATGTGAAGAAAGATTCACAAGGCATAAAAGACATTCCTCTAGCTTTTTCATGAACACAAAAAGTATGGGGGATCACTTCTTTAGAAAGATAAATCTATGTATATGAAAAGTGTTAGTGATTCTAGAATTTTCAAGCAATGATATGTTTTTTTGTTATGCCCATAAGGCTGAAATAGAGATCAAATACTCTTAGTGGTCTCGTGGGCCCAATGAAAAAAAGAGGAATATGAAATTTAATATGGGTTGATCAATATATAAATCTCATTTTGTAAATAAGGCCCAACATACCACGTGTAAAATTTGTTGGAAGGAGCATATCATAAACAACTTAAAGGGAACCAAGGGATTCTTTAACTGTGGTAGATAAGGTCATATAGAAAATAACCATAACATCCTAGGTAAATAAAGAATATGACATATTTCATATTTATTAAAAATTTTGAATTAAATATTAATTTTACTTTAAAGGGTTTTCTATGTTTGATAGTGTACCCGATGTATAACAACGAGTTTCTTTGAAATCTTACGTTGCACACTAACAATATAATATTATTATTTTAAATGGCAGTTAATATCTAACCATTGTATTGACAGGAATGGAAAGAACTTTCTAAAATATAATTTTACATGTTTTCTAAATGTTTTTAAGTTTATCAAATAAAAGTTATCATCTTAAAATAATAAAATAATTTGATTTTACACATAAATACTCTAATATTCATTAAAAGGTCAATTTACCGCCTTTTGATGGAGAACCCTTTTTAAATCTTGTTTTGGTCACTTTTATATGTTATATTTGACAAAATAAATTTCTTCTTTAGAATCAAGACACCAAAATTTACTTTGAATGAAATTTTGGTATTGTTCTGATATTATTCATTTTTAATGAATAGTGAAAAATACTGTATTTTAATTCAAAACTGTGTTTTAATCTAATTTATTTATATTGTTATATTATCTTTTTAATTAGTTTTAAGGTGTAACTAGATTATATTTTTATAAATTAATCCAATGTTGGTCATTGTAATTAATTTCATTTTGAAATTGGTCATAAACAAGTGTCAATCTTTTGATAGTTAATTTTTCTTAAAAACACGCTTTTTGGTTTAACAACGGGAATTAATTTTAAATTAAATAATGCAACATCAATGATTTAAATTTGGTAAAATAGAAATAATTTTTGAATCCAGAATAGCAAATATAGCGCAGGCTGAATTTTTTGTATTTTTCTGAAAAACATCAATTTTTTATGAATATTGAAACCACTTAATAGTAGTTCAAAAACTAACTTTTTCATTTAAATGAAATTTTACCACTTATGTGAATTGAATATCAAAAATACAACATCCATCATTATTATTATTATGTAAAATTTGGTTCAATCGGATGAAAATAATTTTTGGTGAATAGTAACTTTTGACTTTTATTTACTACGGTTAAAGGTAAATAGGGTAATTCAAGGTAAAAAAATATTATAATAATACAAAATTACCTTTACACTTATTATAACCTTATTGGAAGAGTCATTGTCGACTATGGTCATCCTTGGTTTTATTGTGGACCCCATGTAGCCACTTAAGAGTGATAGTGACACTTTATTTTAATTAATTTAAAGTAAAGACAAAAATGACATAAACAAAAATATTTTAGAAAATTAATTTCCACATGGTGTTATAGAAGTTATAATTTAGACTATAAATATTAATTGGAAAACTATAATGATTTCCTACATCATATTATTTTTTTGTAATTTTTATACATCGAATAAATTAAATTATTTATGACACAATAATGATGCAGTATTTACCTCATTAATAAATGATTTAAAAAAAGATTATAAATACTAAAACAATATCTAAAACTAGTCCAATTCTTGTTTTATGATTTTACTTCGACCATGAGTCATCTAATGTTCATCTTTAATGATTTCTCGACCTTTTCAAATAGAAGATAAGTTTTTAATAAAATAATTATTTCAAACTTTCTTAAAAAGACCCTCCTTCCTAATAAAAATACACCACTTCTAACACATTACTCACACCTCCCAAGCCCCTTGGCTCAGGGAAACTCTGCCCAATTAATCCCCTTAAATACCTATACTCCTACTAGAATCCTTACTTTATACAGAAGGCACTTCAAGAAGTCCTTTTGGTTCAAACCAAAGGAAGTCAACCAAATTAAAGGTAATAGTTTCTCTTAAATTATTTTCATTTATTTTACTTATACAACCCCTAAACTCTTTTTATTACTTAATTTTATAACAAAAACAATATACTAGGATGTTTTTATGAGAATTAATTGAACTAAACTTACACACACCTCCATATAATGGGTGAAAAACATACTGTGTATGTGGATGGAAAACTAACGCCTCACGAAATGATGATTGTACGATTATCTCCTACCGCCTATCATGGTTTCCATTAAGATGGAACTGTATTTATATTTTATATATATTATGTTTATATTTTCTTTACACTTCTATATTTTTAATTTATACCATACCCTTATGGTTTTCATTGTGGATAAACGTGATAATTTCAATTTAGGATGTGCGGACTACCACCCCCTCAAAGTGATATGACTTGTTAATGCATTATATGGGATGTATAAAGGATGGATTTAGTAATATTATATATGATATTTTAATTTATTTATAATATATCTATGAATAATTATGTTTTTATTCCATTAAAATAATAAATATAAATGGAAGTAGCGTTCATGCGTACGTACGGCATACCGTCTCCATGAACGGTTCATTTAATTTCTTATATCCAAATGTTATGTACTATTATAAATACATATATATATACATGATATATATGATATATATGATATCTACATCATTAATTTCATTCTGAAGATAATAGATATTTGACCGCATGAACCACTTGTAATTATAAGGTGTTTATTTTTTACTCAAGTACCAAATATCAACAAAATGACCGTTATTAACTTAAATGATTACATAATGTTTATAACATGTTAATAAGGGATATAAAATGAATAATAAACTTGAAAAGGGTTATTAAGAAATTATAAATTAACATTAATTTATTATTCAGGAAATTAAAGAATGAATGGGTCAAGTCAGACACGAGGTAAAGGACTTCATCTCAATATCCTTTCATTGAGGCATATTTTGTTTTAATACAGGATGTTATCTTATAAAGTGTATAAATACGTTTGAATTTTCATTCCATTCGAAGGGAATATTTTTGTATGAATCATTTTACTGAATTACAAAAAGGAATGTTTCTTTTAACGTAAGTGGTGACAACAACATTTCTGCCACCATGAGTATTATTTGATCTTTGGCTTCCTTAACAAGTCGTAATGTTTTTTAAGGAAAATAAATACCATATACCTTTTTTACATATTTTGGTATTGAAAATTATTTTTTTAAATGGATTTATAATTTCAATATCTGGAAATTATTTCTTGTGATTTCAAATGAAATGATCTTAGTGAAATGTTTATATTTTCAATATTTTATGTGTTGTGATGGTACTTGGACATATGAAGGGTGGTTAAGTGATAACCCATATGATGGGTGGTTCCATGATAAAACACGATGGGTGGTTACATTTTAACCTCTACTGCATTGGGTATGGAAGTCAGCCGTATGGCTATTCCATTTAGTGATATTTTTGGATGTCAACCGCATGGTTATTCCACTTAAGAATGTTTATGTCCCAAGTTACCTTTATATATTATGTTTTCTTTATATGGGTTTTATGGTAATATTTTGGTTAAAAAATGGTATGAATTGATATTTTATACAATTAAGAGTATTTACTACTTCATAAAGGTGAAAATTATTACTTATGATAATGTATTCATGGTTTACTTGTTGTTTTGAAAAACTATATGTTTTCCTTCTTTGTGTATACTTACTGATATTTTTATGCTCATCCCAAGTTTTTGAAATTTTTTTCATAGGACATAAAGTGGAATAGGGTCAAGTATGGGATGAAGGAAAATTCTTTCTATCTAAAACATGAAAAAAGACATGACTCTTTTTTTCAAAGAGTTTTTATTTTATGAAAAAAATGGAAACTGGGTAGATGTGTCTACATGTAATATTAAATTTGTTATGCATATGTTATGACCTAATTCTCTAAATCTCTAAACCTGAAAATCTCTTCATTGTGAATTATTCATATAATTCAAGATTATGAAATGTTTTAGACCAGGTCCTTATAGTTGGTATTAGAATACGGTTTAGATAACTTTAGGAGTTGGAATATTGTTAAATTAATATCCCTAAATTAATTTATGGTATGATTGAAATGATATAGAATTTATAGATTAACTTGTTTTTTAGCCTAAGATATTTCTGTGTTCAGAATGGTTTTCTATAGAGCAAACATGGCAGCTATATTGGGACGATATCGGGAGGAAGACAACCTTCCAAATCTGTAACCTGAGATGGTAGGAATCAGAACTGAACATTTTGTTACAGCGATGGACCAATTGACTCAGGCTATAAATAGTGGTGGTATCGATGCACGAGGTCAGCCAGATCCACCACATAGGAACATGTCAGTAGTGGAGAATTTCATGGGGAAACATCCCCCATAATTAACAGGATCTTATGACCATGTGCTAGTAGAAGGGTGGATTAGAGCACTGGAAAAAAAATTCGATGACATGTGTTGTTCAGAACATCAAAAGGTTAGTCTAGCTGTTTACTATTTTGAAGGTGAAGCAGATCAGTGGTTTTCGATGGTGAAAAATATCATGGATAGTGAGGATATTGATTCTATTGTTTTGTATGAATTTAATGGTTTGTTCCTTGAGAAATATTTTACTAAAGTGGTTCGACTTAAGATGGAAAAACAATTCTTGGAATTGAGGCAGGAGGATGAATTAGTGGCTATTTATGAAAGAATGTTCACTGGACTAGAAAGGTATTCTCCAAATTTCATCTGAGATATTGATAGTAAGATAAATCGATTTTACTCAGGACTGAAGTCATGCTATCGAAGAGCATTAGCCTCCCGTGAGTTAAAAATTTATAAAAAACTTGCTCGATGTGCGGAGAAGGTGGAAATCAAGTTTGCCTATGATTATGTGTTCTTTAAAAAACAACTGTATAAGAGGTCCAGTTGGTAGGCAAAGGGAAAAAATTCCTAAAAGAATCATGGAGATAAAAAACCTAAATATCCAACTTGTGGGAAGTGTGGTAAAAATCATCCTGGAGAATGTTTATTAAAGTCTGAAAAGTGCTTCCGGTGTGGCAAGTCTGGTCATATTGCTCGTAACTGTAAGGAAGAGGGTTAAGCATGCAATAAAAAGCCATCGGTAAGATGTTTTAAGCATAATCAAATGGATTATTGGGAAAATGAGTGCCCAACGAAGAACTCAACTGAGGGAAAGCAGCAAGACTACAATCAAAAAGGGGTAGTGAAATCATTTGAAACTACTTATAGAGATGTTGGGCCATCAAATGAATTAGTATCAGGTACACTTTTTGTTTTTTCATATTATGCCAATGTGTTGTTTGATTCAGGGTCTACACATTCTTTCATTTCTAAGAAGTTTTCTAGTAAATTGAGAATTCCATCTCAAGATATGAATCCTGAAATTATGGTAAAAATACCTAGAGTAAAATTTGTGACAAAAAGAAATTATAAGAACCTTTCTTTCCTTGTGTGCAGAAAGAATCTACCTGCAATTCTTATTGTTTTACCTCTAGTAGAGTTTGGTGTTATTTTGGGAATGGATTTTCTGTTTTTTTATCATGCTATCATTGAGTGTAGAGATAAAGAGGTTTCTTTTCAGAAATATTTTCGTTTTGTATACAAGACTTTACCCTTACTTTTGATAACATATCAGAAATCTGAGAAACTAGTAAAAGATGGAAATAAATGTTACCATGAATATATTGTCGAAAAAAAGAAACTATTCAGATTAATGATGTTCCAATGGTAAATGAGTATCTTAATGTTTTTCCTGTTGAGTTTTTTGGTATTATACCTGATCGGGACGTTGAATTTACTATTAACTTAGTTCCGGATGCTAAGCTAACTTCAAAACCCCCTTATCAAATGGTTCAAATTGAAATTTTAGAGTTAAAGAAGTAATTGAAGGAGTTATTAGATAAAGGTTTCATTTGACCTAACACATCACCATGAGGTGCTTTTATCTTGTCTGTTAAAAATAAAGATGGTTCAATGAGACTTTGCATTGATTATAGAGAATTGAATAACATAGGGGTTAATGAAAAGCATTCTTTGCCTCATATCAATGATTTCTTTGATCATCTCCAGGCAGCTCAGTATTTTTCGAAGATTGACTTGAGTTTGTGGTACCATCAGTTGAATGTAAAGGAAGCAGACATTCCATAGACCGCTTTTCGTACTAGATATAGCCATTATAAATTTTTAGTTATGCCTTTTGGTTTAACCAATGCACCTGATGTATTCAGGTATATTATGAATAAATTTTTTCATTTTTTCTTGGATAAGTTTTTGGTTGTGTTCATTAATGATATTTTGGTTTATTCTAAATGTAAATAGGAACAATAAATTTATTTAATGGTTGTCTTGAAAACCTTAAAAAAAAGATACTATTTGGGAAATTCAGCAAGTGTGAGTTTTGGTTACAACAAATTTCTTTCCTTGGTCACAATGTTTCTAAGGATGGCATAACTATTGATCCTGCTAAAAAATGTTTTTGAAGAATGGCCATGACCCACAAATATAACCGATATTCATAGTTTTCTTGGTTTGGTAGGTTATTACCGAAGGTTTGTTGAAACGTTTTCAAGGTTATCTAGTCCAATGTCCAAGTTAACACAAAAAGGTGTTAAGTTCATTTAGAAAAAAGAATGTGATTATTGTTTTCAGGAATTAAAAATAAGATTGGTGAATTTCCCAGTTTTGGCATTGCCTTCTAGAAATGGTGAGTTTGTTTTTTACAATGATGATTTGTTAAAAGTACTTGGTTGTGTCCTTATGAAAAATGATTAGGTAATTGCTTATGCTTCACATCAGTTGAAACCTCAGGAGTTAAATTACCCTACACATGATTTAGAATTAGTTACTATTGTTTTTTTGCTTTAAAAATTTGGAGGCATCATTTTTATGGAGTAAATTGTGAAATATATACTGATCACAAATGTTTAAAGTATATATTCACTCAAAAATAATTGAACATGAGATATATGAGATGGTTGGAATTAATCAAGGATTATGATTGCACAATCCATTACCATCCGAGAAAAGTAAATAAAGTGGATGATGCTTTGAGTCGAAAAAGTAATGCTTCATTAACCATTCTATGTTTGTAGTGATATCATTTGGTTTTTGATTAGATGAACTTTGGAATAAATGTTGTTGGTGCAGAAAATTCTTCTGTTCTGTTTTAGGTGTTAGTGAAATCATCTCTCTCAGAGAGAGTTAAGAAAGCATCGAAGGAAGAATGTGAGTTGTAGAAAAAGGTAGAGTTGGTTCGTTAGGGTAAGTTACCTGATTTTAACATTGATAATGATTGTGTTTTGAGGTTTGGTAAAAGATTATGTGTGTTTTGTGATTCATATTTGAAGAATGAGTTGTTTTGTGAAGCTCATTGCTTCCTGTTTTCAGTTCATCCTGGCAGTACTAAGATGTACAGTGATCTACGAGAGTATTATTGGTGGGATGGAATGAATAGAGATATTGTGGACTTTACCATGAAGTGTTGACTTGTCAGCAGGTTAAAGCTGAGTGACAGTTACCGAAAGGAATGCTTCAGTATTTATCTATGCCAAATTTTAAATGGGAAAATATATCCATGGACTTCATTGTGGGATTACCAAAGACATATTGAGGTAACAATGCAATCATGGTCATTGTTGATTGATTGACTAAAACTACTCATTTCTATCCTATTCGGGATACTTTGTCTCCAGATCAACTTTCTCGGTTGTATGTTAAGGAGTTAGTTAGGTTTCATGGAGTTCCCTTATCCATTGTATCTGATCATGATCCCATGTTTACTTTGATCCTTTGGAAAGGCCTTCAGAAGTCGTTGGGTACTGAATTAAATTTTAGTATAGCTTTTCATCCACAATCAGATGAGCTGTCAGAACGAACAACTCAGACCATGGAGGATATTTTATGTTCTTGTTCACAGTATTACCAAGGAATTTGGGACCAAAATTTTTCATTGGTTGAATTTTCGTACAATAAAAGCTTTCATTCTAGTATACAGATTGCTTCGATTGAAGAATTATATGGAAATTGGTGGCCAACTACAAATTTTTGGTATGAAGTAGTTGAAAGGAAGATGATGGTACCAGAATTGGTGGAAGATATGGAAGAAAAAGTTCAATTGATTGAGAAGAACATGGGAACAGTTCAGAGAAGACAGAAAAGTTATGTGGACAACCGGAGAAGGATATCTCTTTTGAGGTAGGTGATCATGTCTTTTTCAATGTTTTGTGGAGTCAATAAGGTTTTCCTTATGACTTTTCCATTCCTTCTTATTTTGAAAATCACAAACACCTTATACCTAAGGAAATCTATATCTTACCTCTATAAGGAAAATTTCCTTAATGAAATTTACCCTAACCAAGATTTTTCTTATACATAGCAATATTTTTCTTAAGTATGAAAATTAGATTCATACCCAAAACCTTGGAATCGTATAATGCTAAGGTATGAAGCATTCTGTTTTAGGATCCGAATTCTGGATACGAACTCCAAAAATGTTCCACTCCGAATTCTGGATACGAACTCCAACAAAGTTCAACTCCGAATTCTGGACTCCGAACTTTTATAAGTGCGACTCCGAACTTTTATAAGTTCGACTCTGAAATTTTATAATTTCGACTCTGAACTTTTATAAGTTCGACTCCGAACTTTTATAAGTTCGACTCAGTACTTCTATGAGTTCGAATCTGAACTTCTATAAGTTTGACTCTGAACTTTTATAAGTTCGACCCCAAAATTTTATAAGTTCGACTCTGAACTGTATAAGTTCAGAGTCTAAATCCTGATGAAACCAGACTCCTAATTTCGTTAGAAATTCAGACTTTGGATTTCTATAGAATTCATGTTCCAAATTCCTATAAAATAGAATCCAAACATCTTTTTATTATAGACTCCGAATTCCATTTTGGGTAGACTCCAAATTTTTATTTACCTACATTCCAAATTCTAGTTTTACTTATACTTACACTTGTTTCATTATAAAATGATTTCATGATTTTAGTTACACATGTTTTGTTATAAAACGATGGCATCTATTCTGTTTCTAACTCACCATTGGTTTAGTGACACGTGTACTGGTCCCTAGGATTTTTAAGGAAAATATAACCGTTGGAGGAGGGAGCCGACCATTCCAACCGAGCCTATAAATAGGAGCTCATTTGGAAGAGCTCAAAAAGAAGTTGATCACTCTGGAGACCACACGTTGTTAAGGTGGTTTCTAGTGAGATAATCTTTTCATGCTTTGTGAATACTGAACTGCTCGTTCAGATTTCTTCGTATGACTCAAAATGTTGGTGATTACATTAGAGGGCTTTCAGGGATAAGAAGACAGAGGTTCCGACTTCGTTGAAGTTCAACGACTTCCTTGCTGAGGAAGACAGAGGTTCCAACTACATTGAAGTTGAAGTCTTGTGGGGATAGCAAGACAGAGATTCCGAAATTCGTATCAAGGGCTTACCCTGGTGTGGGTAAGACAGACTTGAATGAAATTATAAATAAAGGGACCTTTATCCAAGGTTGTTGGATACCCTTTTATTTGGGTTAAAAGATTTATTGTTTTTTGCTTTTAGTTATACTACTTGTTTTTCCGGTACATATTATATTGTAAGAAAAGTATAATCTTCTTATATTTCCTTACACTTTTAATCTGATTAATTTGGATCCTATATGTTGTAAGGTATAATCTCATATTGGAAACTTTGGTTAATTTTCAATTTCCGGATCCATATTTCCGAAACCTGTTTTCGGAATCACTTTCCAGATTCAAGAAAGTGAATAGAACTAGAAGTTTGTAACTTCATACTTTGTCCCAATCATTCATTGGTGATTAGAGGTGTCATGAATTTACTTAGTTTAACTTTTTTAAACATATATCTTTCCTTTTTTATGGAAATTTTTAAAGTGTACAATTCACCCCCTCCCCTTCTACATTGAGCATCTACATCTATATTTCGATCCTACAATTGGTATCAGAGGTTGGAAACCTCATACTCTATACCAATCTATAAATTGGTATTATAGGGGGTATCTGAAATATTTATACTCACATATAAGTTTTCCTTGCTCAGTTTTTATTATTTTTCTATTTTTCATTGCATAGGAATATTTTTCCTTGAATTCGAACTTTTGTTATTAACAAGTTTTTGTGTAGAAAAACATTCTTAAAGATGTCAGGTTTAAATGTTGGTTCCATCAATAACCTAAATCCTACATGACCACCAATTTTTGATGGAAATGATTATGAATTCTGGAGAGATAGAATGAAGGCTTTCGTTATCAATACTGGAGTAGATAAATTTGTTATGCTTACTGGAGGTTATAAAATTCATGATAAAGAAGTGAGTGCTTTCACAAACCAAGAGAAACATGAATATCAATTAAACTATAAGGTACGCAATACTCTACTATGTTCAACAACTAGGAACATATATATACAAATTTCATCATGTGAAACAGCTAACTTTATATGGAAGAAACTTGAGGTTACTCATTTTGGTACATCTAAAGTGATTGAGACTAGAAGAGATATGCTGAGAGCAGAGTATCATGGTTTTAATTTTCCTTATGGTGAACCCATTTGTAAAGTTCAACAGAGGTTTATGAAAATCGTGAATAGCTTACAATCTATGGGAGAAAAAGGTCTGAATGATGAAACTCATGTGGGAAAGATCATTAATATTCTGCCCAATGAGTGGGAATCCAAAAGAACAACTATTGATGAGAACAGGAAGGTTCCTCAAATTTCCTTAGATGAGCTGTTTGGAACTCTTCTCCAACATGAAACAAGAATGAAGAGATATGCTGACAACATCAAAAAGAAGAATGGGAATGGTACTGTTGCATTTACAATAACATCAAATCATATGAAGGAAGAGCCTCTTGAGAGAGTAACCTGATCCAAGTCTAAGAAGGTTACTATTCAATCTGAATCTAGTGAGAGTGAAGTCTTAGAAAATGAGTTAGCTAATCTTGCTCGTAGAATGGACAAGATAGCTGGTCAAAGAAATTTTCAATCCAGGTATAAGAAGAAGGATAGGAAATATAAGAATGATTAAGAGGTCACATGTTATGAGGGAAAGAGAAGTGGGAACATACGACCTTATTTTCCCTTGCTTAAAAAGAAAGAAAGAAAAGTGAGGAATTCTGAAAGGAATAGGAAGAAGTTCTATAAGGATAAAGCTATGAAAAGTATGAAATCTAATACTACTTGGAGTGATAGATATGGAGATTCTTCAGAAAGTGAATCATCATAATATGATTCATCATCTCAAAATAATATGGGATTCATTGATAATACTTCTTTTTCGCATACATGCCTTATGTCCAAGGTACGCTCTACCGAAGCATTGACAAATTTATCTCTTGATAAGAATTATTATTCATAATATAGTTCTTCTCATGAAGATAATTCATCCTTATAAAATGAATAACATTCATATGAAGATGTATCTAGATTTTCCAAGTTACATGAAGAAAAAAATTGTAAAATTTCAAAGAAGCTAGACAAGGAAAATACTAGAGAAGAATTTATTACAAAAGAAATGCCAGATCTTTCTTCAGATCTTAATGATAAAGAAGAGCTTTTAGAAAAACATTCTAAGGACCTTGAGAAAGACAATTCTGATAATGAAGAACTTTCTAAAGATTTTAAGAATTCTATTTAATAAAAAAAATCTTTGAAGAAAAATCTAACTCTAAGGAAATGATTCCTGGGGATAGGTATTTAGCCAATAGACTAAAATCTGAAATATTTTCCCTAATGAAGCTCCTTGCAAAATTTACCTCCGGGAAGGAAAATTTTGACAAGATATATTCTCAAATTAAACCTAAAGGAAAAACTACAGGAGTAGGTTATACTCAGCAAAAACTAGTTTTCAAAAACAACTATTTTGTTCCTTCTAGAGCCCCTTTTTTCACTGAGTGTCAAAGTGGTGGGAACTGGAAGAAAAATTGTTCGTTGAATAATGTTCAATCAATTGGGTTTCCTAAGGCATATTTCACTAAACAAATGTGGATACCCAAAATTTTGTTATCTGAAAATCTCGGATCCAAACATGTTTGGATTATGAAAGTCTAACTCTTTTCTTATTTTTAGGAATATAATGGAAGTACCGACAACAATACATGGTACATATATAGTGTATGTTCCCAGCATATGACTGGTAACAAAGACTATTTTGAAAAGATTATCAAAACGAAATGAGGAAAAATAGCTTTCATAGAAAATGCTCAGGGAGAAATTATTGGTATAGGTAACATTGTTCTCCTTGAAAAAAAAAATTGATTTCAAATGTTTTATTTCTTAGGGATCACACACTCAAAGGATATATCAATCATCAGTTTATCAGAACGCAAGAACAACTTTCTGATATTTTCACAAAATCATTACCCTCCGATAGATTTGAATACATTAAATAGAAGTTATGAATGATAACCGTGAGGTAATCCTTCTTCATTGACTTCTTGTTGAACAATTCTCTTTATAGTAATAAACACCTATTCATAGGGGGAGTACATTTTCATGTTAGTTTAATCAAAAAATTTCTTAGTCAATTTTCTTTTCAAACTTTTGTAACTAAAATTTTTCGCAACAAGTTTTTGAAAAATTTCTCAATGGAAATTCTCGGAATGGAAATTATTAGAATAGAAATTCTCAGAATGAAAATTTCGCAACGGAAGTTCTCTAAATGGAAACTTTATTAATGACATTTCCGTACTGAAACTTTCGTAATGATATTTTCATATTGGAACTTTCGTAATGATATTTTTGTACTGGAACATTCGTAATGAGATTTTCGTACTGGAATTTTCGTAATGATCTTTTTCGTACTCATGTTTATCGTTGTATGTTTTTCATAGATAATTTTTTCCCTCAAGAAGAACATTACCAATTACTAACAATATTAATAGCCAATCTGAGAGGTATGATTTCCTTAATTAAATTTTCTTAATCATATTTTACTTACTGGTACTTTCCAAACTTTTAATATTATTCGGATTCTAGTTTTCCTTAAATCCGAATATTTTTCTTAAAACCTCAAAAGATCGGAGTCAAGTTTTCCGTGCGGGAATGTTCTCAACCGCCAGATCAGATCAAAAGGATTTTCAATTGTTAGATGGATTTGGAAGAACAAAGGTCGCCTTCATCGTCTATATAAAGGGGACCCCAAGGGTCTTCCCACATCGGTTTTTGAAACTCCCACGTCTCAAAGCCCTGCATCTCTTCTTAAGGACCGTTCCGAACATTCTGAATCCGTTTCGAACCTTCCAGAAATCTCCACTCCGAATGTCTGTTGAAGTTACATCTCAAGAAATGTCAACCAAAAATCCAATCTCAAAATGGTTAGTCATCAGCGAAAGGTTAGTGCATCCATATTTTTATAAGATTGATTCTATTATATCCAAGAATATCAGATTGAATGGCTTGGAAGATGTTTCTTGTCCAAGTATGAAAAACAGGATCCAGTTAATATAGATTTACTTATTGAATTTTACGAGTCTATTTCCTTCCAGCAGTAAGAGGGAAGAGATTTATTTTCCTTCAAGTCTTATGGTAAGACTTATAAATTATCTTACACCAAGGCTGCAAGCTTGGTGGGTTTATCTTACGAAGGGGAAGCTGAATTTTTCTCACATAAGCTTCCAGATGAGAAAGGATGTTTCAACAATGTAAAGGCATTGAAATGTCTTGGACTCAAAGATACCAAGATAACTATGATTCATCATCTCACTCCAAATAATCGGATTCTATAGTTGTGGGTACAAGGTTTTCTCATACCAAGAAGAGGTGACAAGGATAATCTGACGAAGAGTGACATCTATGTCCTAGATTTCCTGGTAAATATAAGGAAGATAAATTTAATGAGGCATGTCTTGATTACGATTAATAATATAAAATAATGGAACTTGAGAGCCCAATTCATTATGTACCATGCCTTACTATCAAATCTGATAGTTCGGTGCTTAGATTCTTTCAAATTTCCATGCAAGTCTAAAGTTCAGAATTGTATTCTTATGCTTGTCAGTGATGATACATTGAAATAGATGAAAATGGGGTTTTCGGCTAAATCTAGAGAATTTTATCCTTTACCAAAGGGAGAGGCTTAGGCCATTCCGGAAAATGTCAAGAAGGCTGAACCAGTGAAATAAGCTTCTAAGAAGAGGAAGCTTAAGGAAGTGGTTGCTAAAGACAAAACTCCGAAATATAAGGAAACTAAATTTGAACCTCCCAAGCCAAAGAAACAAAAATCTTATACAGATGAAGTGGCAGCCAAGTGGAGGTAAGACAAAGAGAAATAAAAAGAATGGGATCCATGGTTCGGATTGGACCCTGCTGAGGCTAAGGCCTTAATGAAAAAATGTGGGGATGTGTTAGAAAAATAAGCTAAAGAAATGAAATTTAAGAAAAAGATGTCTGAAGCTGAGGTTGTACAATCTTTGTTGAGAGATAAAAAAATAGCCTATAAAAAGATCCCCATTCTGGAAACCTTCAATGTCCAACCCTCTTTACCAGAGACTCCAGGTAAGAAATATGTCACTCCGGAAAAATATACGGTTAAAGGCGTAGTTGAAGAAGTATAAAAACCAGATGATGAAGAAGTAGAAAAACAAGCTGATGAAGAAGTAGAAGAAGAGGTTGTTAAAGAAGAAGAAGAAGAAGGATGTGATGATCTTGATGATATGATCAAACAAGTAGAAGAGTATAAATAAAAGTCTGAATCCACAAAATTGACCACTATGGAAAAGGAAGTTGAGAAAGAAAGTGGGAAGGATAATGTTAATCAATAGGAAGAGAAGGAAAATGTTTTGTATGATGAGGAAGAATCTTATGAGAATAATTTCTTTGAAGAGGGGGCAGAAAAGGAGAAACCAGATGAAGACCTGATTGTACAATTATTAGAATGTTAGGAAGAATCTCTAGATGAACAACCCTTTCCGAAAGCTGACAAGGGGAAGCAAGTTATGATGGATTCTCCAACAAAAGATATTTTCAAGAAGGAAGTGGTTGGTGGTTATTCTAAAAGGAAACTGGTGCAAATTAAAGAAGAACAATCTCCAAGTAAATTATCAGATTTGGAGTCATCAGTACATGGTCACGATTTTGTGGTTGAATCTCTGAACAATTTGGTGGACATGATTCCAATTTTCCCCACCATAGAATCTAGATGCCCAATGATGCAACATAATTTGAATAATAAATCAGAATCCTTAACCATGGTGATGGATATGTGTATAAATATTGAGGCCAACCATAAAAGTTTTCTTAACAATTATGATGTGCATAGAATGTCTTGCAGAAAAATAACTCTATGGTCTACGAATGTTGAAGAATACATGGTTGGTTATGATAATTTTCAGAATGAGGTGAAATATGCCTTTGAATATGAGGATAACAAGATCAAGAATCTTTAGGGAGAGCTGATAATTGAGCAAAGTACTTGGAATCAACAGGCCAGAGATCTAAATGGGAATCTTAACTCCATAGTTCAGAATTGGAAAGGGGAAAGAGATTTCTAGATTGAGTTTGAAGAGAATCTTCAAAAGAAAGAGGAGTTAATAAAAATGCAGGAAGAGGCCATGAAGGCTCAGGATGAAGCTTAGAAATTTCAAGATGAAAGGATAAATGTTTTGGAGAGACAATCTGAGGAGGATCAAAGAGATTTGAATAAACTCAAAACCTTGTTAAAGAAGCTGATCCTAATGAAAAAGGAGGAAAAATAAACCCACTCCGATCTTTTGTTGTATTTTTATTTCCTTGTAAAATTTTCTCAACTCTAATGAAAATTTGGTTGGTTGTATCTTGTTATATAATAATGTTTCAGGTACCATATTTTCTTTTCCATTCCCTTAATTTATTTTTGTAAATCACAAAGTGGGGAAGGAAAAAAACTACTCCTAAGGGGGAGAAGGAAAAGGAACCACTAAAAAGAGGAGAAGAAAAATTTAAAATGAAGAATAAAAATTTCTAAGTGAAGATATACTTAAAGTAAGGGGGAGTTTCTCCCTACAAAGCTTTTCATTCCCATGATAATGAAAACTCCACTCCGGAAATTCAGAATACAATCCTTAGAGTTTCAATGCCTAAGGGGGAGTTAGTTGTATTCACTATCATCATGAACAAAGGGAGATAAGTTTTAATTTCAAAGTCTAAAGAATATTTTCAAGGTCCATATATTCTTCTTCGTAAGGATGTTTGTGGTTTCCAAAAAAGGGGGTATTGTTGATTCAATATGGTTTTTCTTATGAATTTTCCATTCATTCGTGTTTTGAAAATCACAAACACCTTAAACCTAAGAAAATCTCTATCTTACCTCTATAAAGAAAATTTCCTTCCTTAAAGAAATTTACCCTAACCTAGATTTTTCTTATAGATAGCGATATTTTTATTACGTATGAAAATAGGATTCATACCCAAAACTTCGGAATCATATAATGCTATGGTATAAAGCATTCTGTTTTAGGATCCGAATTCTGGATACAAAATCCCACAGAGATCCACTTCGAATTCTGGATATGAACTCTAACAAAGTTCAACTCCGAATTCTGGACTCCAAACTTTTATAAATTTGACTCCAAAATTCTATAAGTTGGACTCCAAACTTTTATAAGTTCGACTCCAAACTTTTATAAGTTCGACTCTAAACTTATATAAGTTCAACTCTGATCTTTTATAAGTTCGACTCCATACGTCTATGAGTTTGACTCTGAAATTTTATAAGTTCAACTCTAAACTTTTATATGTTCAACTCGAAAAATTTATAAGATCGACTCCGAACTATATAAGTTCAGATTCTGAATCTTGATGAAACTAGACTCCGAATTTACATATAAATTCAGACTCCGGATTTCTACAGAATTCAGGTTCCGAATTCCTATAAAACAGAATCTAAATATATTTTTATTATAGACTCCTATTTGTATTTTGGTTAGACTCTGAACTTCTATTTACGTACATTATGAATTCTAGTTTTACTTATACTTACACTTGTTTCATTATAAAATGATTTCATGCTTTTAGTTACACATGTTTTGTTATAAAACGATGTCGTCTATTGTGTTTCTAACTAACCGTTGGTTTAGTGACACATGTACATGTCCCTCTGAATTTTAAGGAAAATATGACCGTTGGAGGAGGGAGCCGACCATTCCAACCAAGCCTATAAATAAGAGCTCATTTGAAAGATCTCAAAAAGAAGTTGATCACTCTAGAGACCACACACTATTAAGGTGATTTCTAGAGTGATAATATTTTCATGCTTTGTGCGTACTGAACTACTCGTTCTGATTTCTCCGTGCGACTCTAAATGTTGGTGATTACATTCGAGGGCTTCTGGGTATAGGAAGACAGAGGTGCCGACATCCTTGAAGTTTGAGGGCTTCCTTGCTGAGGAAGACAGAGGTTCCAACTATCTTGAAGTTGAGGGCTTGCGGGGATATCAAGATAAAGATTTCGATCTTCATATCGAGGGCTTACCCTGGTGTGGGTAAGATAGACTTACTTGAAAGTATAAATCAAGGGACCTTTATCCAAGGTTGTTGGATACGCTTCTCTTTTGGCTGAAATAGTTATTTTTTATTGCTTGTAGTTGTACTACTTGTTTTTCTGCTGCATATTGTATTGTAAGGAAAGTATAATCTTCTTATATTTCCTTACACTTGTACTCTGACTAAATTAGATTCTATACGCTATAAGGTAGAATCTCATATTGTAAACTTTGGTTAAGTTTCAATTTCCGGATCCATTTTTCCAGAACCTGTTTTCGGAATCACTTTCCAGCTTCAAGCAAGTGAATAGAACTAGAAGTTTGTAACTTCATACATTGTCCCAATCCTTCATTGGCGATGAGATGTGTTGTGAATTTACTTAGTTATACTTTGTTAAACATAGATATTTCCTTGTTTATGGAAATTTTTAAAGTGTACAATTCACCACCCACACTTGTACATTGAGCATCTATATCTATATTTCGATCCTACAAGTTTCTCCACGGAAAAGTGTGATGCGTTTGGGTGAGAAGGGAAAGTTCAGTATGAGGTTCATTGGACCTTATGAAATCCTGGAGAAAGTTGGATCAGTTGCGTACAGAGTGTACTTACCACCATGTTTACCCCAGGTACAAATTTTTTTTCATGTTTCAATGTTGATAAAGTATATTCCTGATCCATCTCATGTTTTGAATCCAGAGGTAGTTCAGTTGGAAGAGAATATCTCTTATAAAGAACAATCAGTCCAGATTCTTGACTCTAGAGAGAAAGTGTTGAGGAATAAGGTAATTTAACAGGTAATGATTTTTTGTAAAAATCAAATGATTGAAGAGGAGATGTGGGAATCTGAAAATGCTATGAGGGATAAATACCCCCGTTTATTTGATAAGTGAATAAAATTGTGAGGATGTAATTTCCAATAAGGGGGAAGGATGTAACATCCCAGGTAAATAAAGAATAATACATATTTCATATTTATTAATATTTGTGAATTAAATATTAATTTTGTAGAGACCCGAAGCTTATCGTACATGGACATTACATTACTTTTGCGGAATACTTAGTACATAACAAAAACACACACACAAGGATCGTAATAGTTTAGTGTCTTTGGAAACTCGGAACGTAATCTTCTAATCGTGGTGAAAGATCTTCAATATCTCCCATAAAGATCTTCCCTTTTTTTACCTATAAACCTTTCTTTATATCCTGGGGAAAAGAAAACATAAAAGGGTGAGCTCAAATGCTCAGTAAGGGTAAACAAAAGAAATATCAATCACATCATATACAAAAGAACATATCTTTTTTGGAAATCTTAACCTGCAAAAGAGCTCATAATATCATAACATGGGATAAATCATAGAAGTGAAAATGAGATCCCCATAATCATAACATAAAACTTGAAACTTTGTGGCATGCACACATAATCATGGAAAATCATTTCTTGTTAGTCATGACTCATTTCCAAGACTATCTTAGTGGACAAAGTCCCTTTCTGAACCGAGTTCACTCCTCGTTTCAGTCCTGTATCACTGAACCGAAATAACCTTCCGTTCCAGCCATGTCTATCTCATGAGATATAAAATCATTACCCAATGCATTGGAGGGAGATATAGGTCCCACCCATCATATAATGAATCCTTTCTTATGTGTTCCACATAATCATAACACATACATCATCGCATAACACATGTAACAAAAATGGCATTCTTGAAACATCATGACATCATAAATCAATTCATATAAGATAAAGGAATTCATAAACATAATTCCATCATAACATAGTCAAATCAATGTAAAAATATGGATAGAAACAGAACCCTTTATTATCTTAGATGGAAAGTAATTTTGATAAAACACTTGAATTGAATTCTTGAGGAAAATATCCTTTCTTCTTCAAAATCAATTTCTTTTCACAAAACATCATTCAATTTTAAAAGAAAGAGATTTTATTGAAAATAGTCATGAAATCTTTTAGAGGAAGCTTCATTAAAATAAGGCTTTATAAAACAGTATAAATCCGTTCGTGCCGTATAAGTTAAAAAAAACATTCTTCGTACTTTTGTCGGAAAAGTCAAAAAGTACCTCGTACGAAAAACGACAAAAGATTCCTTTCATACGTATTACTAAAAACTCACCGAAGGGTAAAAATGGATTTAAACAATTTTAGGTGGATGGAAATAATATTACATATTGAGTAAACATGGATGTGGATGATAAAATACACCCCAGTAAATACTTACGAATAAACAATCTCGGATAAAAATGAGATTGTGATATTTCCCTTACCTTAGGTCCGACTTGCTTTGTAAGTGTCCGAACCTCCTGTATAATGATTTAAATCATGTTATTGACTTATTAAAGAATCATATTCATTGTTATGATATCATATATGGTTCACTTATGACATTATATTACCCGTTCTTTTGTAAATTCCATGTTAAAGAAGCGTTTTGGGTAAAATCGTTTCATTTATCGTAGGTGTTTTGACTTGTTGTTCTTGACATCATTATTACTTATATCATGATTTACTTACTTCCAGAATATAAAATATGATTTATATATCATATATATTCAGTATATATATATATATAATAGGTAGATAAATAAAATGAAAAACACCGTTCATGGAGACGGTAGTCCGTACGTACGCATGAACGCTGTTTTCCTTTCCTTATTGTCTTGAAATGGAAGTAAGTAGATGACATACATATGTATATATATACATAAATCCAGTAGCTTTATAATATCATATATTTCATTATTATTTCTCATATATACATTATAATCATTCTTAAATGGTTAACATGGAGAATGAATCTCATCGCGTCGTGGAGACGGTATTCCGTACGTACGCACGAGCGATGATATCATTTCTATAAATATTGAATTGAATTGGAGTGGATTATACAATATATCAGAATCAATATGATGTTTTAATAACTATGTATAGTTATTCTTTACACCATTATACCCATCCATGTAAGGTGGTGGTGGGAAATAGATTACACCACGGCGTGGAGACGGTATTCCGTACGTACGCACGCGCGGTGATTTCTTTTTCCGTAGGATGGATAGATGGTGAAATAGGGTTGTTTAATACTTATAATAACATATCAGTATATGAGTGATACTGATGTTATTACTTTATAATGAAACAACCTAAGAAGAAGAAGTGGAAGAAGAAATAAAGATGAAAGAATTGGTAACGGTAATTACCTCTTCTTTGAAGTGCCTCTTTGAGACCTCCTCTTAGGGCACTAAAATTGGACTTTGAGGAAGACCAGAACCTCTAGGATGTTGCTAGGGAAGTGGAGAGGAGAAATTGGCAGGGGTTGGCCGAGATTGAGTGCTCAAATTGGTGTGAGGAGGAGGGGGAGGAGGTGTCCTTTTATAGGGGAGGAGAGGGGCACCTTAGGAATATCTCAAAATATTATTTTATATTAAAGTCAAAATCGGTTTATAATGGTTCCAAAGGGTCTTATTTCGAAGCTAAAGTGGGGATGGGTCGAAATACTATCAACCAATAAGATTTAGACAAGTTTAGGTTCTTATTTTAACCTTATCAATTAGATTTAACTCTAAGTTAAATAATTTAACTTTTACCGTGTCTTTTTGTTTTCTTTCACTATATGGTTAATACACTTACTATAAAATGCCAAAAGAACCCCAAATTGTATATTATTAATACATATATCCTTATCTAAGTCATTTGGCCGAACCTTAGATTTTTAGGAATAAAATAACAATTACTAATATAATATTTGATTTAAAAACTCTTTTGTGTCAATTTTGACACTATTTGATATATGATTTTTTTGAAAGTCATAACAGAATTATATGTTCGAACCAAGTTGATTAAATCAACAATAATATATCATAGTAACCTAGAAAATTAGTGGAATTCATAAAAAGTCTTAAATTACATTTATTTTGGTATTTATATTATCAATTATGTCAATATTTCATAAATAAGATAATTACTGCATCATCTTTGTGTCATAAATAAATTATATTATTTGATGTCTAAAAATTACAAATAAAATACCATCATGTAGGAAATCATTTTAGCTTTCTAATGAATATTTATAGTCGAATTTATCTTATGTATAACCCCATATTAAAAATGATTTACTTATTAAACTTTGATTTTAACTATTTTAACCCTTCTTTAAATAAATTAATAATAAATGTCCTAATCTAATCCAAGTGGGCCTAAATGGTCATATTTTATTCCTAAGTTTGTTTTTGGTCGAATTACACTTGTCCAATAGAATTAGGACATGTGTTAGGGTAATATTAATATCATATTTACCCTTAGTTACCCCATTTACTATTTACCGTGGTAAAAAAAAGTAAAAAGTTACTATTCACCAAAAAATTATTTTCATCTCATTGAATCACATTTTAGTCCTTGATATTAACCGTGTCTCTCGGATTTTCGAAATTCCATTCACAGAAGCGGTAAAATTAAGTTTTATGCAAAATTTAGTTTTTAACCTACCACTTAGTAGTTTCACTATTCATCAAAAATTGATGTTTTTCAGAACAATGCCAAAATTTCATCCCAAGCTATATTTCATATTCCGAATTCAAAAATAAAGTCTATTTTACCAAATTCATAACATAAAAGTTGCATTAATTAATTTTATAATTAAATCCCGCTGTTAAAACAAATAGCGTGTTTTTAAGAAACAATATCTATCAAAAGATTGACACTTGTTTATGTCTAGTTTAAATGTGAAATTACATCCAATGACCAACATTGTATTAAATTGTAAAAATATATTCTAAATATACTTTAAAACTACTCAAATTAATAATTTATCACTATTAATTATTTCGATTAAAAAAGTTGTTTTTTAATTATAATTTAGTAATTTTCACTATTCATCAGAATATGAAAGTTATCCGAAATGTACCAAAATTTCACCTTAGGCTAAATTCGATACTCCGAATCCAAAAATGAAGTTCATTTTGAAATATAAGATTTACAGAATTTTAAAAAGTGGTTATTACTATTCATAACGGCTAGTTTTAATAATATTTTAATAGCATATCATTGTTTCGTGAAACTCAGGATTACGTACCACACACGCTATCGAGGAAGGTTGCGATTGCGTGTAATGCAAGGCAAGTCAAGGATGCGTGTTATGCAAACTCCTTTTGGTGTAGCGTATAACACAAGACATTAGTAAAATAAAAAAGAATATTTTTCATAAAATCTTGGGCTGTTACATTCTACCCCCCTTAAAATGAATTTCGCCCTCGAAATTCGTCGGGGTTATAAATGGTTTACTATTCGAAAGTTTCTTTAATAGAAACCCACATCGTAAAAGGGAATACCAAAACTTGGCTTTAAAAACTAAAGTATGAAATGTAACGATTACCCAAATAAACTAATCACTGGGTTTCCACATAGGTGAAAATATGGATATGGAAGAGAAATCTAACCATCATGTTCTGATGGAGAGTGGTAGAGAACATGGCTATGGAAAAGCCAGTAATCACAAATCCATAGATTTGTGATGATATAAGGTACCATCTGATTCATCAGGTATAAGATCACTAGGACAACATTTTTTTGGTTTTCAAGATCATTTCCCTAAAGTTGAAAATTTGCTTAGAATAAATACTTACTTTATTTTGGTACAATCTCACTTTTGTTCGTGCCTTGAACAATTTCTACTTCATCTCTTCAATAAATGAAGTTGAATTTGTTATTCGTGAAGTGTTAGCAGATCATGTGATAGAATGACGAGTCATTCCATCTGTCTCAAACAAAAGGTTAGTAAAAATTATATACATAAGTCGATCTATAGTGAGATTAATCACATATGGTTTCTAAAATGGACTTATACTTCATATATCATACTGCTTAATATAATAAAACTAGTTTCTACTAAACAGGGACTTCCTGTAGGCCAGTGGTAGGCGATAAAGGCCAATCGCACTTCGGTTGTGGGTTCGATTCCTACAGCCTTGTCCGAAGCGATGGGCTGTCGCCCGTCCTGCAGGTTGTCCTTTTTCTAAAACTACGTTACTATAACATCCCATCAATAATATCGAAAATCTTCTATCCTTAAACAATACTAACTTATGTCCAACATAATCCAATCTAACCTTTAGGCTTATACATAATACTGCAGTCCACTCTCATAATATAGTGACATCGATTACCAGAGATTTAATACTGTTGTTGATCCCCACATATCATAAGATATGTCTTGTTGGTCACATTCCAAACATTCAAAGTCCTTAATCGTGTATTCTCTTGAATACCTTAGTGAAAACATGAGTGCAGTTAAAAGTTAACACTTCCCACATACCAAAATCCTCAAATTTCTATATACTCAAACCATGATATCACTTAGTCCTTATATCAATCATGAGCTCATGAATACTATTAAACATTTCATTTTCTCGTCTTCATTATGCGCATATCATCTTATTTGCAAAAAATATCTCAATCACTTTGAATACCACATCAATAAATATTGCAATACTCAATGATACAACATTATCCCATTACATAAACACTTAATCATTCCACCACATCGTTGTCATATTCAACATTGCCAATAGTGATCGCATGTGATTTCCCTTTGTCCTTTGCCTTCAGTGGTTTCTCATGTTGATCATCACTAACCCTTGGATTAGGGCAATTATTAGCATAATGCCCCATTTCCTTGCACTTGAAGCATTGAAGTGTTGGCAGTGCGTTCTCTACAGTGTTTGCTTTATTCACATCATTAGAAACCCTTTTTCCATTACTTCGACACTCAGCTACTCGATGACCTTCTTTTCCACACTTAAAACATTTTCTAGTCCCTTTAAGACAATCTCCACCATGCTTCTTTCCACACTTTGTGCATAAGGAAACATTCATCTTCTTTTCACCATTATTCTGAGATTTCTCCTTGAACTCCATCTTTCGTTTCTTGTCAAAACCATGAGATGGATATGTAACACCAACTTCCATTTCTACCTTGATAGCACAACGCACAATTTCTTCATAGCTACTGAAGTCTCTTATAGCTAATGCCCTTCGAAGACTTGGTTTTAAGCCACTGAAAAATCGATCAACTTTAATTTCAGGTTGGATGATAATTCCAGAAGCATACCTTGCAAGTCTTGTAAAATTTGCTTCATAGGTACCAACAGATTCATCGTCCCTTTGCTTCAGTTCAAGAAACTCTTTCTCCATGTTTGTTCGAAGAATACGAGGGAAGTCCTTACTGAAAAACAAGTTCTTGAACTCGTCCCATTCCATGGACTCAATTTCATCTCTTGGCCTCGTATTCTTGATAAGATTCCACCATTGATCAGCTTCACCTTCCAAACGATATACTGCTAAGATGACTTTATCATGATCAGAACATTGAAGAACTGAAAATATCTTTTCAGTAGTACTGATCCATTGTTCAGCCACAAGTGGATCAGAAGACCCACTGAAAGAAGGTGGACGTTGCCTCATGAAGGACTCAATAGAATATTGTTCCCTTCTCTGCTCATTTGGAAGTCCAGAATGATTCATAGCTTGTGTAAGTATAGCAATAAGATTTTGCACTCCATCTCCCATAACATTTGTTTGTTCAGGAGGGCAATCATTGCATTGTCCATTGCATTGATCAACACGGTTCCTTCGGGTTCCAGCCATCGTCTAAAACCCAAAAAGAATAGTGTGAGAGAAAAAAATCATGATTGGGAAAACAACATAATAAAGGGGGAGTACCTTCAATATCCAACATCTTAAGTTTAATTCTATGATCGTTAGCGTAATTCTATTACTATAACCTATATGTATACTTATCCCTAGGGACATCCCTAGACATACCTTAGATATATCTCTAGGGATCTCACTAACGTTTTCGCATCCTAGTTTCCAAAGGTTGACTAAACCTTTCCTCTGATACCAACTGTAGAGACCCGAAGCTTATCGTACATGGACATTACATTACTTTTTCGGAATACTTAGTACATAACAAAAACACACACACAAGGATCGTAATAGTTTAGTGTCTTTGGAAACTCGGAACGTAATCTTCTAATCGTGGTGAAAGATCTTCAATATCTCCCATAAAGATCTTCCCTTTTTTTTACCTATAAACCTTTCTTTATATCCTGGGGAAAAGAAAACATAAAAGGGTGAGCTCAAATGCTCAGTAAGGGTAAACAAAAGAAATATCAATCACATCATATACAAAAGAACATAGCTTTTTTGGAAATCTTAACCTGCAAAAGAGCTCATAATATCATAACATGGGATAAATCATAGAAGTGAAAATGAGATCCCCATAATCATAACATAAAACTTGAAACTTTGTGGCATGCACACATAATCATGGAAAATCATTTCTTGTTAGTCATGACTCATTTCCAAGACTATCTTAGTGGACAAAGTCCCTATCTGAACCGAGTTCACTCCTCGTTTCAGTCCTGTATCACTGAACCGAAATAACCTTCTGTTCCAGCCATGTCTATCTCATGAGATATAAAATCATTACCCAATGCATTGGAGGGAGATATAGGTCCCACCCATCTTATAATGAATCTTTTCTTATGTGTTCCACATAATCATAACACATACATCATCGCATAACACATGTAACAAAAATGGCATTCTTGAAACATCATGACATCATAAATAAATTCATATAAGATAAAGGAATTCATAAACATAATTCCATCATAACATAGTCAAATCAATGTAAAAATATGGATAGAAACAGAACCCTTTATTATCTTAGATGGAAAGTAATTTTGATAAAACACTTGAATTGAATTCTTGAGGAAAATATCCTTTCTTCTTCAAAATCAATTTCTTTTCACAAAACATCATTCAATTTTAAAAGAAAGAGATTTTATTGAAAATAGTCATGAAATATTTTAGAGGAAGCTTCATTAAAATAAGGCTTTATAAAATAGTAGAAATCCGTTCGTGCTGTATAAGTTAAAAAAAACATTCTTCGTACTTTTGTCGAAAAAGTCAAAAAGTACCTCGTACGAAAAACGACAAAAGATTCCTTTCATACGTATTACTAAAAACTCACCGAAGGGTAAAAATGGATTTAAACAATTTTAGGTGGATGGAAATAATATTACATATTGAGTAAACATGGATGTGGATGATAAAATACACCCCAGTAAATACTTACGAATAAACAATCTCGGATAAAAATGAGATTGTGATATTTCCCTTACCTTAGGTCCGACTTGCTTTGTAAGTGTCCGAACCTCCTGTATAATGATTTAAATCATGTTATTGACTTATTAAAGAATCATATTCATTGTTATGATATAATATATGGTTCACTTATGACATTATATTACCCGTTCTTTTGTAAATTCCATGTTAAAGAAGCGTTTTGGGTAAAATCGTTTCATTTATCGTAGGTGTTTTGACTTGTTGTTCTTGACATCATTATTACTTATATCATAATTTACTTACTTCCAGAATATAAAATATGATTTATATATCATATATATTCAGTATATATATATATATATAATAGGTAGATAAATAAAATGAAAAACACCGTTCATGGAGACGGTAGTCCGTACGTACGCATGAACGCTGTTTTCCTTTCCTTATTGTCTTGAAATGGAAGTAAGTAGATGACATACATATGTATATATATACATAAATCCAGTAGCTTTATAATATCATATATTTCATTATTATTTCTTATATATACATTATAATCATTCTTAAATGGTTAACATGGAGAATGAATCTCATCGCGTCGTGGAGACGGTATTCCGTACGTACGCACAAGCGATGATATCATTTCTATAAATATTGAATTGAATTGGAGTGGATTATACAATATATCAGAATCAATATGATGTTGTAATAACTATGTATAGTTATTCTTTACACCATTATACCCATCCATGTAAGGTGGTGGTGGAAAATAGATTACACCACGGCGTGGAGACGGTATTCCGTACGTACGCACGCGCGGTGATTTCTTTTTCCGTAGGATGGATAGATTGTGAAATAGGGTTGTTTCATACTTATAATAACATATCAGTATATGAGTGATACTGATGTTATTACTTTATAATGAAACAACCTAAGAAGAAGAAGTGGAAGAAGAAATAAAGATGAAAGAATTGGTAACGGTAATTACCTCTTCTTTGAAGTGCCTCTTTGAGACCTCCTCTTAGGGCACTAAAATTGGACTTTGAGGAAGACCAGAACCTCTAGGATGTTGCTAGGGAAGTGGAGAGGAGAAATTGGCAGGGGTTGGCCGAGATTCAGTGCTCCAATTGGTGTGAGGAGGAGGGGGAGGAGGTGTCCTTTTATAGGGGAGGAGAGGGGCACCTTAGGAATATCTCAAAATATTATTTTATATTAAAGTCAAAATCGGTTTATAATGGTTCCAAAGGGTCTTATTTCGAAGCTAAAGTGGGGATGGGTCGAAATCCTATCAACCAATAAGATTTAGACAAGTTTAGGTTCTTATTTTAACCTTATCAATTAGATTTAACTCTAAGTTAAATAATTTAACTTTTACCGTGTCTTTTTGTTTTCTTTCACTATATGGTTAATACACTTACTATAACATGCCAAACGAACCCCAAATTGTATATTATTAATACATATATCCTTATCTAAGTCATTTGGCCGAACCATCGATTTTTAGGAATAAAATAACAATTACTAATATAGTATTTGATTTAAAAACTCTTTTGTGTCAATTTTGACACTATTTGATATATGATTTTTTTGAAAGTCATAACAGAATTATATGTTCGAACCAAGTTGATTAAATCAACAATAATATATCATAGTAACCTAGAAAATTAGTGGAATTCATAAAAAGTCTTAAATTACATTTATTTTGGTATTTATATTATCAATTATGTCAATATTTCATAAATAAGATAATTACTGCATCATCTTTGTGTCATAAATAAATTATATTATTTGATGTCTAAAAATTACAAATAAAATACCATCATGTAGGAAATCTTTTTAGCTTTCTAAGGAATATTTATAGTCGAATTTATCGTATGTATAACCCCATATTAAAAATGATTTACTTATTAAACTTTGATTTTAACTATTTTAACCCTTCTTTAAATTAATTAATAATAAATGTCCTAATCTAATCCAAGTGGGCCTAAATGGTCATATTTTATTCCTAAGTTTGTTTTTGGTCGAATTACACTTGTCCAATAGAATTAGGACATGTGTTAGGGTAATATTAATATCATATTTACCCTTAGTTACCCTATTTACTATTTACCGTGGTAAAAAAAGTAAAAAGTTACTATTCACCAAAAAATTATTTTCATCTCATTGAATCACATTTTAGTCCTTGATATTAACCGTGTCTCTCGGATTTTCGAAATTCCATTCACAGAAGCGGTAAAATTAAGTTTTATGCAAAATTCAGTTTTTAACCTACCACTTAGTAGTTTCACTATTCATCAAAAATTGATGTTTTTCAGAACAATGCCAAAATTTCATCCCAAGCTATATTTCATATTCCGAATTCAAAAATGAAGTCTATTTTACCAAATTCATAACATAAAAGTTGCATTAATTAATTTTATAATTAAATCCCGATGTTAAAACAAATAGCGTGTTTTTAAGAAACAATATCTATCAAAAGATTGACACTTGTTTATGTCTAGTTTAAATGTGAAATTACATCCAATGACCAACATTGTATTAAATTGTAAAAATATATTCTAAATATACTTTAAAACTACTCAAATTAATAATTTATCACTATTAATTATTTCGATTAAAAAATTTGTTTTTTAATTATAATTTAGTAATTTTCACTATTCATCAGAATATGAAAGTTATCCGAAATGTACCAAAATTTCACCTTAGGCTAAATTCGATACTCCGAATCCAAAAATGAAGTTCATTTTGAAATATAAGATTTACAGAATTTTAAAAAGTGGTTATTACTATTCATAACGGCTAGTTTTAATAATATTTTAATAGCATATCACTGTTTCGTGAAACTCAGGATTACGTACCACACACGCTATCGAGGAAGGTTGCGATTGCGTGTAATGCAAGGCAAGTCAAGGATGCGTGTTATGCAAGATCCTTTTGGTGTAGCGTATAACACAAGACATTAGTAAAATAAAAAAGAATATTTTTCATAAAATCTTGGGCTGTTACAAATTTTACTTTAAAGGGGTTTCTATGTACGATAACGTACCCGATACACAACAACGGGTTTCTATGAAATCTTACCTTGCACACTAATAATATAATATTATTATTTTAATTGGTAGTTAACGCCTAGTCTTTTTATTGGCCGTAATGGATAGAACTAACTAAAATATGATTATAAATGTTTGAAAAATGTTTTTACATTTATCCAATAAAATTTAGAAGCTTAAAATAATAAAATAATTTGATTTTAAGCATAAATACTCTAATATTCACTAAAAGGTCGATTTACTGCCTTTTGATGGAGAACCCGTGTTAAATCATGTTTTTTTCACTTTTATATGTTCTATTTGACAAAATACAATTTTTATTTAGACTGGGGACACCAAAATTTTCTTTGGATGAAATTTTGGTCTTGTTATGATATTGTACATTTTTAATGAATAGTGAAAAATACGGTATTTTAATTCAATACGGTGTTTTAATCTAATTTATTTATATGGTTAGATTATATTTTTAATTGGTTTAAAATGTAATTAGATTATATTTTTAGAAATTAATCCAATTTTGGTCATTGTAATTAATTTCACTTTGAAATTGGATATAAACAACTGTCAATCTTTTGATAGTTAATATTTCTTAAAAACACTAATTTTGTTTTAACAACGAGAATTAATTTTAAATTAATTAATGAAAATTATATATTTTGAATTTGGTAAAATAGACATAATTTTTTAATTCAGAATATCAAATATATCTTAGGTCTAATTTTTGGTATTTTTCAAAAAACATCAATTTTTGATGAATAGTGAATCAACTTAGTAGTAGTTAAAAAACTAACGTTTTCATTTAAATAAAATTTTACCACTTATTTGAATTGAATTTCGAAAATACTACATACATATTTGTTATTATTAAGTAAAATTTGGTTCAATAACATGAAAATAATTTTTGGTGAATAGTAACCTTTGACTTTTATTTACCACAGTTAAAGGTAAATGGGGTAATTCAAGGTAAAATGAATATTATAATAATACAAAATTACCTTAAAACTTATTCTAACCTTATTTGATTAGTCATGGCCGACCATGTCCATCATTGGGTCGATTTGGGGACCCCGTGGAGCCACTTAAGAGTGATAATGACACTTTATTTTAATTAATTTAAAGTAAATACAAAAATGACATAAACAAAAATATTTTAGTAAATTACTTTTTACATGGGGTTATATAAGTTATAATTTAGACTATAAATATTCATTGTAAATATAAAATTATTTCCTACATCATATTATTTTTAAATAATTTTTAGACTTAGAATAAATTAAATTATTTATGACACAATAATGATGCATTATTTACATCATTAATAAATGATTTAAAAAATAAGATTATAAATACTAAAACAATATCCAAAACCAGTCCAATTATTATTGGATGATTTTATTTTGACCATGAGTCATCTTATCTTCAACTTTTATGATTTTTGGACTATTTGAAACCGAAGATAAGTTTTTAATAAAATAATTATTTCAAACTTTACTAAAGATCCCTTCCTCCCCCTTATAAAAGGACACCACTTCTAACCCATTCCTATCACCTATCAAGCCCCTTGTATCACCCAAACTCTGCCCAATTAATCTCTCTACATCACTATACTCCTCCTAGAATCCTTACCTTAGGTATAAAGTGTTGAGCAATGTATTGTTTTCAAACAATTCAAAATAATGTTTTTTAAAGGGGGATATTATTTTAAATAATACTCTGTCTCTTTATGATGATTTTGATGCTCACAAATACTCTTAATTGTTTACTAATTATTTTGTTGATTATTTTGCAGGAATTTATTTTATTTATTTATTTCATACAACGAGATTTCATACTTCATTTATTCCGAGATCAATTTTAGCGCGTTCTGGAATCACTGTAGCGCGAGATCAATTTTAGCGCGTTCTGGAATCACAGTAGTGCGAGATCAGTTTTAGCGCGTACTGGAATCACTGTTCATACCCTACGTTGATGAACGTAACGTATGGATGAAAAGTTTACTTTTTATGTTAAAAGAAACGTATGGTCAAGGAACCTTACGTTATTTTGAAACGTATGGTTAATGAACCTTACGTTGTTGAAAAGTATGGAAGAAGAACATTACGTTTGGAAGGAACCTTACGTTTTTGTTGTTGGACAAGTATGGAAGAGAAACCGTACATTAGTTTTCAGTGTTGAGTTTGTTTCTCAAAAGTATGGATCATCAACCTTACTTTTATAATCAACCGTACGTTCTTTGGAGAGTTGAAGCAAGACAAATTATGGATGATCAACCCTACGTTTGAATGCTGAAGAGAAAGTTTGTATGTTTGTGAACCTTATGTTTGTGAACCTTACGTTTGTGAACCTTACATATATGAACCTTACGTTTGTGAACCCTACGTTTGGAGCCACGTCATCAACCCTACGTTTGGCGTCGGGATATTTTTGACAGACGATATTTCCTTTTGCATTGGTCAAACAGGCGGATTATTAAGCGGATTTCGAGCCGATTCTTAAGTACGACTTTGAATGAATCAAAGACGATTTTCAACGGATTAATGATTGATTTAAAACGGAGATTTTTATGCCGACTCTTCAGGGGAGTTACAACGGCTCTGTTATTTAATATCGCGAATCTAAAGGATATTTTCATGGATCTATTTATGCGGAAGATTTTCTCAGATTTTAATATATATGTTCTATCTTGGAAACTTCGGATATATATATATACACAGGAAAGTATATGAAATATATATAGATTGATCTTTTAACGAGAAAGAAACAGAGACTGTGTGAAGGCGTTCTTTTCTGGTGATCAAGAAGAAGTGTAAAACCTTTATTACCGAAGGAAGATCTTGATAGCAGATTCACGTGTTCTACATCGACTATCTGTTGTGAATCTACTGCTGCTGAAGTTGTGAAGTTTCTTGTAATATCTATTGCAACTGGATCGACTCAGAACTGTTTTGATTACAGATCTTTATTTTCTGAAGACGACGATCTATCTACTGTCAATTGCATTCTGTTGAAATTGTGAAGAACAACTGGAGAAGTGTTTTCTTTATCGAAACTCTTTTTATTTTTTGAGTGATCAGCTTCTCGTTCTAAGCTGTGTGGGTTCGTGTTTGAACCAGGAAGGCTATGTTTGCCTGAAACTTGTAAAGGTGTCAACTGCCTGTACTCAGTTGTGAACAGGTCTGTGGAAACGAGGACCAGATAGTGAAAATCGCCAAGCTCGTGGATTTGAGCGTTGGTGGAGTGGACTAGGGGCCTTCTGTTCCCCGAACCACTATACATCCGTGTGTTCATGCTTTTACTTTTTCCGCTGCATATTTAATCGTGCTAAAGCATAGTGGACAGAATTTGTCTAAATTGAAGATATTGTAATAATTTTGAAAAGACACAATTCACCCCCCCTCTTGTGTGTAATCTGTAGATTCAGATCCAACAATTGGTATCAAAGGAGGAGCTTCTTATTTTTAAAGTCTTATCAAGCTAGAAGTATTTAAAGATTATACATAGTGTATCATGGCTGATACGAGAGAGGGAATGTCAATGGTCAGAGCACCTTACTTTAATGGAGATAATTATGGCTGCTGGAAATCACGTATGATTATTTATCTGAAAAATCTTGGTTACAGAGTCTATTCAAAGATTCTGAATCCCTATGAAATTCCTGAAAATCCCGATACATGGAGTGCTGCTACGGAGGCTGAGTATGACATGAATTCAAAAGCTATGAATGCAATCATCTGTGGTCTAGGACCGGATGAATTTAACAGAGTATCTCAATGCCCGACTGCATATGAAATGTGGCAAACAATAGCTGTTGCTTATGAAGGAACAAATAATGTAAGACAGATGAGATATGCAACTGCTAAATTAAAATTCGATACTTTCAGAATGATTGAAGGAGAGAGCATCACTCAGATGAATGGAAGATTGACAGAAATTGTCAATAATATAACAGCTCTAGGAGAACCAATCAAGCAGGCTGATCAAGCGTTAAAGGTACTGAGAGTACTTCCTACTCGATGGAATGGAATCTCTGCAACAATCAGACAATCAACTTCTGTTAAAGATCTAACTATGAGAGAGTTGATTGGTACATTGATGATGTACGAGGCTGAAATGCAAGATGAGGTAAATGAGCATAAAGTCTACATAAAAAGGGAAAATACTGCTTTGAAAGTGACTTCTCAACAAAAGGATAGAAAGATGAAGAACAGAGAAGTATGTGCTAAATCAGAAAGCTCTAATTCTTCAAATTCGGATGAAGAACTGGCTCAGCTAGCCAGAAAATTCAGAAAGTTCTACAGTAAGAAGAAAGACTTCAAGAAATCCTTCAAGAAGGATAGCAAGGAAGTGAGAAGTTATGAATGAAAAAAGATGGGACATATCAGACCGGATTGCCCAAAATTGAAAGATACAAAGAAGAAGAAATTCTTTAAAAGAGATGATTATGAGCAGAAAGAAAAGAAAGCTATGAAAGCTACTTGGAGTGTTTCTGAAGACTCAAGTAATTCTTCTGAATCATGCTCAGAGAAGGAGGAAGCCAATTTAAAAGAAAATATGTGTTTCATGGCTGAAACTGATGAGGTACACTCATACTACTCCTCTGACTCAAATATTGAATCAAACTCTGAAACAGGCTTCTCAAATAAAAAACTTGCAGCTTACTGCAATATGCTTGAAGAAAGGTATGACTCATTATTTAAAAAATATAAACCTATAAAGAACTTGCATAAATCTATTTCAGATGAGAGAAACACTTTGCTAAAACAACATAAGGAATTAATTGACAAATACAACTCTGCTGACTCAAATAAAATTAATTTTGAATCAAAAATAAAAACTCTACAGGATGAAGTAGAATCTTATAAAAAGGCTGCATTAGTTTTTACAAAAGGAGAAAACGCCTTAAATGAGATACTTGGAAAAACGGTAATTAAAAAGGAAAGGTTTGGAATTGGAAGTAAAGGAGAAAAACCTAAGTTATACAAAAATTATTTTGTTCCTAGCACTAAACAGGTTATTTGTAACTTCTGTGGAACAAAAGGTCATTTAGCTAAAAACTGTTTTCTAAGACAACCTCAAATATGTGGAATTAAGAAAGCTTATATTTCCAATGATCTATATGATTCAATCAATTTTAAGAAAACAAAGCAAATCTGGATACCCAGATCACTGCTTGCTAACACTCCTGGACCCAACAAAATATGGGTAGCAAAGCAATTTGTTTGAATGTCTTTGCAGGTAGCAGGTCACCAAAGAAAGAAAGAAATATGGTATATGGACAGTGGCTGCTCAAGACACATGAGTGGAACTTCAGCTAATTTCTCTTCTCTTACTCGAAAGGAAGGAGGACTTGTCACCTTTGGTGACAATGCCAAAGGAAAGATTATTGGTATTGGAACAGTTGGAGATCCATATACAGTCTCAATCAACAAAGTACTTTATGTACAAGGGTTAAAACACAATCTGATAAGTATCTATCAACTCTGTGATGATGGATACACTGTTGATTTTACTAACAATAGTTGTACTGTTTCTAAAGATAAACTGTTTAAGTTTAGAGGACCCAGAACTGATAATGTTTATACTTTGGATTTGTATTCCTTGTGTAAACAACAAGTAAACTGCTTAACTGCTAATATAAGTGAATCCTGGATCTGGTATAGAAGACTTGGTCATTGCAATATATATGCTTTACATAAATTATCTATGAAACATCTAGTTTCTGATTTGCCTAGTCTCAAATTTGAAAATGACAGATTCTGTGATGCATGTCAGCTTGGCAAGCAACACAAATCATCATTCAAATCTGTTAATAAAGTTGCTACAACTAAACCTCTAGAACTTATCCATATGGATTTGTTTGGACCTTCAAGAGTAGCAAGTTTAGCTGGCAAATTATATGTTTATGTATTAGTTGATGATTATTCTAGATTTACTTGGATTTTCTTTTTGAAATTTAAAAGTGAAGCTTTTAGTTTATTTGAAGGTTTTTGTAAATCTATTCAAAATGAAAAAGGTTTTAATATAATCTCATTGAGAAGTGATCATGGTGGAGAATTTGAGAACCAGGAATTTAATTCCTTTTGCTCAAACATGGGTATTAAACACACCTTCTCTGCTCCAAGAACACCTCAACAGAATGGGATTGTAGAAAGAAGAAATAGAACTATTCAAGAAATGGCTAGAACTATGTTAAATGAATATAGCCTACCTATATATTTCTGGGAAGAAGCTGTTAATACAGCTTGTTATATAATGAATATAATTTTAATAAGACCTATTTTGAAAAAGACACCCTATGAACTATGGAATAACGGAAAACCTAAAGTAAATTATTTTAAAGTTTTTGGATGCAAGGTTTACATCTTGAATACCAAAGATAATCTTGGTAAATTTGATCCAAAATCTGATAAAGGTATTTTCTTAGGATATTCTGCAACCTCCAAAGCTTATAGAGTCTATAATAAAAAGTCAAGGATTTTTTAAGAATCAGTTCATGTGAAATTTGATGAATCTGATCCTTTTGAGAAAAGGATAGAACAAATAGATGAACCTGATTCTAATGAAAACATGAGACTTGAGAATTTAAAAGAATGATTTTGAAAATGATATAAAAGAAATTCAGTCAGTTCAGAAGAACATGACACTGAAGAACCCTTGAATGTAATGCCTAGACAGTCTAGAACCTTAAAGAATCACCCTTTAGAATCTGTGATAGGTGACTTAGAGACTGGTATTCAAACTAGAAGAAACCTTGGAAACATAGTTGAATTCTCTGCTTTCCTATCCAAACAAGAACCTAAGACCATAGAAGAATCCTTAGATGATGAGAGCTGGGTAATAGCAATGCAGGATGATTTGAACCAGTTCAAGAGAAATAAGGTTTGGGAATTAGTTGAAATACCACATGATTATCCAGTAATAGGAACTAAATGGGTCTTTAGGAATAAACAGGATGATCAAGGGATAATAACTAGAAATAAAGCAAGATTAGTAGCTAAAGGATATAATCAAGAAGAAGGAATAGATTATGATGAGACCTTTGCACCTGTAGCCAGGTTAGAAGCCATTAGAATCCTTTTAGCCAATGCATCTTATATGAATTTTAAATTATTTCAGATGGATGTTAAATCTGCCTTTTTAAATGGTTATTTAATGGAGGAAGTTTATGTTGAGAAACCTCCTGGTTTTGAAAATTCTCAAAAACCAGATTCTGTTTTCAAACTTACTAAAGCTCTTTATGGCCTTAAACAAGCACCTAGAGCTTGGTATGAAAGACTAAGTTCTTTTCTTTTGAAAAATGATTTTATCCAACACTCTTTAAGAAAACTGTGAAGAATAATGTTTTGTTGGTACAAATTTATGTTGATGATGTAATTTTTGGATCAACCAATAAAATTCTTTGTCATGAATTTTCAGAATTAATGCAAAAAGTATTTGAAATGAGTATGATGAGAGAATTAAATTTTTTTTGGGTCTTCAAATATTTCAAAAAGATTTTGGAAATGTTTTAAATCAATGCAAATACATTACTGATTTACTTAAGAAATTTGGACTTGAAAACAGCAAGCCATTTACAACTCCTATGTGAACTAATATAAAACTTGATTTGGATGAAACTGGAAAATCAGTTGACAACAAGTTATATAGAGGTATGATTGGTAGTTTTTTATATCTTACTACTAGTAGACCAGATATAATGTATTCAGTATGTCTTTGTGCTCGATTTCAATCAAATCCCAAAGAATCCCATTTAACTGCTGTTAAAAGAATTTTTAGATATTTAAAAGGTACTATTTATCAATCTCTGCTTTATCCAAAAACCTCTGATTTTAATTTAATTTCATATTCAGATGCTGACTTTGGAAGCTGTAGATTAGATAGGAAGAGTACTTCAGGAACATGTCACTTTTTAGGAAAGTCTTTAGTATCATGGTCTAGTAAGAAACAACACTCAGTTGCCCTGTCAACAGCCGAGGCAGAATATGTGTCTGCAGGTAGTTGCTGTGCACAGGTGTTGTGGATGAAAAACACCCGTATGGACTTTGGATTAAATTTCAATAATACACCTATTTTATGTGATAACACTAGTGCAATTAATATTTCAAAAAATCCTATTAGTCATTCTAGAACTAAGCACATTGATATAAGACATCACTTTTTAAGAGATCATGTATTTAAAAAGGATATATTTTTAAAATTTGTAAATATAGAAAATCAATTAGCAGATATTTTTACTAAACCACTTCCCACGGAAAGGTTTGAATTTATTAAGGGGGAGTTAGGTTTATTTAATTTTAAATAGTTTTTTTTAAATCTTATTCTGTTTTCGAATTCTGCTTAATTTCTGTTTTCCGCTATAAGTAATTTTATTTTGTTTTAAATAAAAGTAATGATTAGTGATTACACGGGAATCAAGGCTGTCAGAACCGTTTCACCTTCTAAACTGCTTCACCTTTTTCGGAAACCCTTTCGAAAACCTAAAACCGCACATCTGCTCCAAAACCCTTTTCTGAATCTTCAAACCCTAAACTTACGAACCTTCAGAAATCGTTGTTGGAATGGAAAAGACTAAGCGTCCAGATGAAGCCGAGAGCAGTGCTGCAAAGAAACCTAAGGTAGTAGGTCGGAAAATACTGCAAGGTAAAGTCATAGATTTAGAGTGGCTGTTTGAAACTAATTTACTGTTGAAGCAAGTGTTGTCGTTTCAAAGCCTTGAGCAAGCTTTTAACAGTGAAAATTCTGAGTTTCTATATGAGGCAGAAATGAGACATTTCTTTAGAACTGTTCAGTTTAGCCTTGGAGATACAGAGGATAGTTTATTGGCTCAAATAGAGGATAAGGACTTTTCAATATCATCTGTAGAGATAAGTCAAATTCTTAACTGCCCTCATGAAGGAGTTTTTCATTTCGATTTACGGAATATTGGAGATTCTGTACATAATTCTGAAGACATTATGTCTTTTCTGTTTGGAACCAGAGTGATAAAGAAGATGTTTATTAAGGATTTGGAGCCCGATCAGAAAATTTTGGTAAAATTTGTTCAGACTGGTTTAGCACCAAGAATGGCTGAGATGGAGAAAATCCTATACCCGGACATGTACATAATGTATCTTCTGATGTGTGATATTAAGTTTAATTTTCCTCGGTTTATGATTAGATATCTGAGTTACTGCTGTCAGAGTGAAGCAAGAATGACCTTTTTCCCTTACGGAAGGTTCATTTCTTTGTTTTTGTTTAAAAGAGGAATGATCAGATTGGTAGATGCTGGGGTGAAATGTCACCACAGTAATGTTTTCAATGCTGGAACTTTAAGGAAAGTAGGATACTTCTGGAGCACAATTAAAGGAAAACTCTTACCTGTTGGAGCTGAGGAAAACTCGGAGAGTGCTCAGGCTCAACCGGCTAAGTCCAAGGAGGGACAAGTAGAATCAAGAGTTAGTACAGTGGCAAGGAGAATTCGTTTTGAGATGGAGGAAGTTGAGGAAGAGAGAAGTCAAGAAGGACTTCAATCTAGAAGGAAGAGGTCAATTGATGAAGAAGTTATCTCTCCTGCCTTGAAATCATCTGAATCGGTAATTTCTTATTCATTTGTGAGAGAAGCTGTTGTGGAGCAGACTGCACCGATAGAGGAACCAGCAGCTCAAACAGAAACTCAAGAAGTACCTCAATCTGCTGCTGTGGCTATTGAAAAAGTAATTCAACAACAACAACTTATGGAGGCAGTGCCTGGTGAAGAAGTGGTCGGACCTCAAGATTTACATGAAAATATTGTTCTTGACCAATCAGTAGAAGTCAGAGAGACTACTGTTCGTGATGAACATACTTCTGAAGCTCATACAGAGGTACTTCAGGAAGATTTTTCAGTGGAAGAGTTACAGGCTTCAAAAGATAGTTCAGTGGATCAACCTTGTCAGGACAAGGACAAAGAACAGTCAGATGTAGATTCCTTACCACTTTCCCTGCTTCATCAACCTAATTCTGAAAATGAGAATCGAGCACAGGGTTCCCCTGATTCAAGAAAAGAAGAAGTTGTTGAGTTGTACAAGCGTATCTCTCAGTTAGAATCTGAGAATGTTAGTCTCAGAAATTCTCTGAACTTAGAGCAGTTGATGTTTCAGAAGCTGAAAGAATGTACTGTTTCAAGACAGGAAGTATATTTGTTTAAGACTGATATGATGCATGCTGTTGATCAGTTAAAATCAGAGATGTTAAAGAAAGATGATTTGTCTGAGTTGAAGATTTACATGGAGAATAAATTTGAGTCTGTTGCAAACAGTGCTGTGAGTGGATCAGGCTATTCACCTGATTTGATTCGGAGATTTCAAGCAATTACTGGAGCAATGAGCAATATGAATGACAAATTACACGATCTTCAGTGTAATAGTGCCCCTTTGTCAGTTTTTCTAGATAATCAGAGATTTTTAGTGGATCAGTTGACATCTGGAGAGCAACCGATTAGGATTCTTTTGAATCAGTTATCAGAAAAACTGGCTCTTTTTGTTGAAAAAGAAGAAAGAATTCATGAGTTTTTCAGAGTTAATTTGATTGAAGATATTCATATGACTCAAGAGAACAGAGATCTTACCATCAAGTTAGGATATGGGATGATGAAGAGGCTCAGAGAAAAGTTTACAGAGATAAAGACCGCGATTCAAAGGAAATATACACCTTTTTCCCTGTCTTATCTATGAACCTTGATTCCTCTGTATATCACAATCGTATATATATAACAGCTTGTGAATGAAATTTTTTCTTTTTTTTTTGTTGTTTATTGATTTATGATTGAGTTAGCCAGTATAACAAATTCACTTATTCATACACAGTTAACTATAGCATTTACTTATAGTTCAGTGCAATATTATATGTGTTCAAATCCGTTTTTTTTCATTCTTTTTGATATCACAAAAAGGGGGAGAATTTGGATAAACACAAAATTTAAATTCATTTGTTTCCTTTGAAGAAATTTGGATATATGGGAGAATTTGGATATATACGATATTTATCTTTTATCTATTTTTTATTTTTATGGGGGAGAAATTTTATTATAGTTAAATATTGTTTTAATCCTTTCAAAATTCTAAAATTTTACAAAACTAATTTTTCAATAAAGATTGCAATTAAATTAGTTCTATTATTTTTATGGGTTTTGTGATCATCAAAAAGTGGGAGATTGTTGAGCAATGTATTGTTTTCAAACAATTAAAAATAATGTTTTTTAAAGAGGGAGATTATTTTAAATAATACTCTGTCTCTTTATGATGATTTTGATGCTCACAAATACTCTTAATTGTTTACTAATTATTTCGTTGATTATTTTGCAGTAATTTATTTTATTTATTTATTTCATACAACGAGATTTCATACATCATTTATTCCGAGATCAATTTTAGCGCGTTCTGGAATCACTGTAGCGCGAGATCAATTTTAGCGCGTTCTGGAATCACTGTAGTGCGAGATCAGTTTTAGCGCGTACTGGAATCACTGTTCATAACCTACGTTGATGAACGTAACGTATGGATGAAAAGTTTACTTTTTATGTTAAAAGAAATGTATGGTCAAGGAACCTTACATTATTTTGAAACGTATGGTTAATGAACCTTACGTTGTTGAAAAGTATGGAAGAAGAACATTACGTTTGGAAGGAACCTTACGTTTTTGTTGTTGGACAAGTATGGAAGAGAAACCGTACGATAGTTTTCAGTGTTGAGTTTGTTTCTCAAAAGTATGGATCATCAACCTTACTTTTATAATCAACCGTACGTTCTTTGGAGAGTTGAAGCAAGACAAAGTATGGACGATCAACCCTACGTTTGAATGCTGAAGAGAAAGTTTGTATGTTTGTGAACCTTACGTTTGTGAACCTTACGTTTGTGAACCTTACGTTTGTGAACCCTACGTTTGGAGCCACGTCATCAACCCTACGTTTGGCGTCGGGATATTTTTGACAGACGATATTTCCTTTTGCATTGGTCAAACAGGCGGATTATTAAGCGGATTTCGAGCCGATTCTTAAGTACGACTTTGAATGAATCAAAGACGATTTTCAACGGATTAATGATTGATTTAAAACAGAGATTTTTATGCCGATTCTTCAGGGGAGTTACAACGGCTCTGTTATTTAATATCGCGAATCTAAAGGAGATTTTCATGGATCTATTTATGCGGAAGATTTTCTCAGATTTGAATATATATGTTCTATCTTGGAAACTTCGGATATATATATATACACAGGAAAGTATATGAAATATATATAGATTGATCTTTTAACGAGCAATAAACAGAGACTGTGTGAAGGCGTTCTTTTCTCGTGATCGAGAAGAAGTGTAAAACCTTTATTACCGAAGGAAGATCTTGATAGCAGATTCACGTGTTCTACATCGACTATCTGTTGTGAATCTACTGCTGCTGAAGTTGTGAAGTTTCTTGTAATATCTATGGCAACTGGATCGACTCAGAACTGTTTTGATTACAGATCTTTATTTTCTGAAGACGACGATCTATCTACTGTCAATTTCATTCTGTTGCAATTGTCGAAGAACAACTGGAGAAGTGTTTTCTTTATAGAAACTCTTTTTATTTTTTGAGTGATCAGCTTCTCGTTCTAAGCTGTGTGGGTTCGTGTTTGAACCAGGAAGGCTGTGTTTGCCTGAAACTTGTAAAGGTGTCAACTGCCTGTACTCAGTTGTGAACAGGTCTGTGGAAACGAGGACCAGATAGTGAAAATAGCCAAGCTCGTGGATTTGAGCATTGGTGGAGTGGACTAGGGGCCTTTTGTTCCCCGAACCACTATACATCCGTGTGTTCATGCTTTTACTTTTTCCGCTGCATATTTAATCGTGCTAAAGCATAGTGGACAGAATTTGTCTAAATTGAAGAGATTGTAATAATTTTGAAAAGACACAATTCACCCCCCTCTTGTGTGTAATCCGTAGATTCAGATCCATCATAAAGCACTTCAAGAAGTCTTTTTGGGTCAAACAAAATGATGTTACACAAATTAAAGGTAACAGTTTCTCTTAAATTATTTTCTTTTATTTTACTTCTCCGAACCCTAAACTCTTTTTATTAATTTTTTCATAACAACACCAGTATCCTCAATATACTAGTATTATTTTATTATAAAGAATCAAACTACAATTACACACACCTCCATCTAATGGGTGAAGAACACACTGTTTCTGTGGATGTAAAACTAACGCCTTAGGAAATGACGATTGTTTGATTATATCCTATCACCTATAATGGTGACCATTAAAATGACACTGTATTTATATTTGATATATATTATGTTTATGTTTTATTTATGCTTCTGTTTTTTTCATTTATAGAATACCTTTATGATTTCCATTATGGGTAAACGCTTTAATTTCATTTTCGGAAGTGCAGACTACCGCCCCTACAAAGTAATATGACTCATTAAGGCCTTATGTGGGATGTATAAAGGATGGAGTTAATGATATTATATATGATATTATAATTTAATTATAATATACCTATGTATAATTATGTTTTAATTCTATTAAAATAAGAAATATAAATGGAAGTAGCGTTCATGGGTACATACGACTTACCCTCTCCATGAACGGTGAATTTCATTTCTTATCTCCAATTGTTATGTACTGTTATAAATACATACATATACATGATATATATGATATATATGATATCTAAATCATTAATATCATTCTGAAGACAATGGATATTTTACCACATGAACAACTTGTAATTATAAGGTGTCTATTTTTGACTCAAGTACCAAATATTGACAAAACAACCGTTATTAACATAAAAGATTATATAATGTTTATAACATGGTAATAAGTGATATAAAAGGAATAATAAACTTTAAAAGGGTTCTTAATCAATTAGAAATTATCTTTAAATTATTATTCTGGAGATTAGAGAATGAACGGGTCAAGTCAGACGCAATGTAAGGGACTTCATCTCAATCTCCTTTCATTGAGGCATATTTTGTTTTAATACAAGACTCTTTATTATATGGTGTATAGATACCTTTGACTTTTCATTTCATTCAAAGGGAATCATTTTTTATGAATCATTTTACTAAATGACAAAATTGATTGTTTCTTTTAACGTAAGCGGTGACAACAACCTTTCTGCCACCGCATGCATTATTTGATCTTTGGCTTCCTTAACAAGCCATAATGTATTTTAGGGAAAACAAATACCAAATACCCTTTTTAAATATTTTGGTATTGAAAATAATTTTTTAAATGGATTTATTATTTCAATATCTTTAAATTATTTCATGTGATTGCAATTTATTTTTTTAATTAAATGTTAATATTTTCAATATTTTATGTGTAATGATGGTACTTGGACATATGATGGTTGGTTACGTGATAAAACATATGACGGGTGGTGTCGTGATAAACCAGGATGGGTGGTTATGTTATAACCTCCAATGCATTGGGTATGGAAGTTGGCCATATGGCTATTCCATTTAGTGATATTTGTGGAAGTCGATTGTATGGTTATTCCACTTAAGAATGTTTATGTCCCAAGTTACCTTTATATGTTATGTGTTCATTATATGGGTTTTATGGTAATATTTTGGTTACAAAATGGTAAGTATTGATCTTTTATTCAATGAAGAGTATTTAATACTTCATAAAGGTGAAAAGTATTACTTATGATAAAGTATTCATTGTTTACTTGTTGTTTTGAAAAACTAATAGTTTTCCTTCTTTGTGTATCCCTTTCTGAGCTTTTTATGCACATCCAATGTTTTTGAAATGTTTTTCACAGGACATAAAGTGGAATAGGGTCAAGGATGGGATCAAGGAAAATTCATGCTGTCTAAAACATGGAACAAGACATGACAATTTTTTCAAATAGTTTTTATTTTATGAAAAAAATGGAAATTGGGTAGATGTGTCTACATGTAATATTCAAGTTGTTACTTATATGTTATGACATAACTCTCTATAAATCTAAACCTAAAAATATCCTCAATGTGAATTATTCATTTAATTCAAGATTATAAACAATTTAAGGTCAGGTCCTTATAATAACTCTCGAAGGGATATGAAAAATAACACTAATACAGAATAAGAAAGGATGTTTATGATCAACACTCGGCATGTAGGTCACTATTTCAACTACAAGGAACATGGTCATTATGTGATCTATTTCCCTAGGTTAAGGGTTATTTGATTAAATCAACAAAAAAAACCTAAAAGGAAATAAGGAAGGGAATATGTTATCAATACTGCTAAAGTGGAACCCAATAATGATGTGGTGATAGGTACGCTAGTTATCCATTCAAGCATATTAGATATAATATTTTATTTTGATTCTATGTATTCTTTCATATATTTTAAGTTTAGTTGAACTATTTAATCACCACCTCTATATATAGAGGTTGAGTTATCTTTGAGAATAGAAAATGGGTCAATTATTAAATCCAACGTTTATAACTCCTCTTCAATTACAGTTTGTGGAAAAAACCTCCCAAAAATTCTTTTCAAACTCCCTTTGGTTGAGTTTTATTCTATACTGATCATATATTGGCTATCTTTATATAAAACCAACATTTACTATCAGGAAATGGATATCACTCTTCATATCCCAAAGTATCCTATAATTATATACAAGTGTAAGGTGGATAGTTAAACTCCTTTATAATCATCATCTCAAGTGTGGATATTGTTTCCTTATGATCAAGAATATATGGCTCAAATGATTGAGACAAAGGAGAGAATCAAGATCGATGGCATGCCCATTGTGAAGGACTACACTGATGTATTCCAAAAAGAGTTTCATAGTCTTATTATGATTTAGAGGTTGATATCTAATTGAACTTATTCTTAGATATATAGCTATAGAAAATACACCTTATATAATACACTCAGAATGTGTTGAATTAACTAAAGAATCATTTACAAGAAAATTTGTACAAGGGTTTTATACGCTAGAGTTCTTCAGCATGGGGTGTGCTAGTACTTATTTTTAATAAGAAGGATTGATCAATGAACCTATGTATTTATTATATTGATCTAAAAAATCACTATAATTAACAAGTATCCCCTACCATGGATAAATGACTCGTTTGATCAGCTATGTGGGGCCAATTATTTCATTAAGGCATACCTTTGGTAGGGATGCCACCAATTAAAGGTGAAGAAGGAATATATTAACAGGAATTCATTTTGAATGATATATGGACAAAATGAGTTCATATTAAAACCATTTATACTCACTAATGCTCCATAAATATTTGTGGATTTAATGAATAGTGTCTTTAGATATTTTCTTGACAAATATGTGGTAGTCTTTACTAATGATATTCCGATATAATCCAAGAGCAAGGAGGAACAAGGGAAGCATTTTAATACTATGCTAAAGACTTTGAGAAGGGAGAAACTATTTGTAAATTATAGTAAATGTGAGTTATGGATGGAGTAAGTATAATTCTTGGGTAATGTTATAACCAATAATGAAATATATTTGGACCCTTCCCAGACAATGGAAATCGAAGAGTCGCCTAGGCCAAATTTGTAGCATAGATCCATAGTTTCCTTGGTGTAGCTAGGTATTAATGTCAATATTTTATGAGCATATCATGATTTTAAAACCTAGAAACCAGTATTACTCAAAATGGAGTAAAGTTTGTATGGACTAGTTAATGTGAATACTACTTCAAAGAGTTGAAAAATAGGAATATCACTACCCCAAAACATAATCTTCCATCATGTGGGGAAATCATTATAGTGTACAATGATTCTTCAAAGATGGTATTAGGCTATGTACTGATTCAAAATGATAAATTCATAGCTTATGCCTCAATGTAGTTGAAGATTCATGATAAAATCTATCACACACATGATCTAGAATTGACAGTTGTGATCTTCACATTCAAAATCTAGCGGCATTATCTATGTGGGGAGAAGTGTGAAATATATACTCATCATAATAGTCTAAAATATATATTCATATATAATGATCTTAATATGAACCAATAATGATGGTTATTAATCATTAAGGATTAGGACTGCTTAATCCACTATCACACTAGTAAGGAAAATAAGGTAGTTGGTGCTCTGAGTAGAAAGGATCCTGAATATTTATCAGTATTTATTATCGATAAGGATAAAATCTTCTTATACCTTAAAAGAATGTACATGTGAATAATTAAGGAAGGAACATAATCAATTATTTCTCAAATTTTTTCTCAAAAATCCCTTCTGGAGGAAATAAAGGACGATCAAAGAAATGATGTCGAAATTCAGATGAAGGTGGAAGCCATGAGAAATGGAAAATCATCAGAGTTCATAATGGATGAGGAAGGAGTCGTGATATTTGGGCCATGAATATGTGTACCATCTAATATAGAGATAATTAATGAGATTCATGATGATGCACATGGCTCAAACTTCTCTATTCACCAAGGGAACACAAATATCTATAGAGATATCCAAGAGCACTGTTGGTGGGAAATATGAAAAAGCATATTTCAAAATATACATCAAATTGCCTGGTTTGTTAGCAAGTGATGGATGAAAGGAAAAAGTAGAAAGGGATAATGAAAATATTATTCATACCAATATGGGTGTTGGAAAACATCACCATGAACTTTCTTACTAGACTTCCGAAGACATACAAATGAAATGATTATATATGGGTTGTTGTAGATCGTCTCACAAAGACAACAAATTTTATCAAAATCATAGAGGACTTATCATTGTATAAACTTGCACATATATAAATCAATGAATTAGTAAGGATTCATGGAGTACCACTATCAATTGTACCCAACCGAGATAAAATATTCACCTCCATGTTCCAGAGAAGTATCCAACATTCTTTGAACATTGAGTTGAAATTTAGTATGGCCTATCATCATTAAATTGATGGCCAATTTGAGATGACTATCGAAGATATATAATACATGTTGATATCTTGTTCTTTGGACATTAAGATAGGATGGGACCAACATCTACCTCTGGTTAAGTTCTCTTACAATGATAACATTCACTCAAACATCCAAATGGCTACATTTAAAGACATTTATTGGAAAAATATAATGAACATAGGTATGTTGGGATGAAGTCGGTGAACATAGGCTTCTATTACCATAAATTGTCAAATACATAAGAGAAAAGGTGATAACCTTTCAACATCATTTCAAGGTATCCCAAAGTAGACAGATGATCTATGTAAATAATCATTGACAGGACTTGGAGTTTAAGGTTGGAGACATTGTATTACTACACATATCTCTAGAGAAGGGGATCATTAGATTTGTGAAGAAAGGGAAGATGAGTCCCAAGTACATCACCCCCTTCGAGATATTTGTTCATGTTGGAGCTATGGCCTCTAAACTAGAAATTATACCAACCGTGTATCAAGTATATGATGTATTTCACATATCCCTCTTGAAGAATTAGATACCAGATCACTCACCTGTACTGAATTCAGAGGTGGTACAGGTTGATAATGATCTCTCTTTCAAGGAGAATTTAATGAAGATCTTGGATTATAGATATTACATTCTACACAAAAAGTACACTAAATTTATAGAAGTACTATGGGAGAACCATAAGTTAAAAGAAGAAATATGGGAACCTAAGGAAGAAATTAAGGAGAAGTACCCACATCTGTTTTCCACATATAATGGAAAACATAATTTCGAGGGTGAAATTTCATAAGAGGGGAAGAATCTAACGATCCTAATTTCTATCAATGTAAATTCCCGACTTATAGTTTTTTATAGTATAATTAAACACAAACAAATATAGAACAGAATACATTCTTTATAATTGAATAATGAATGAAATGATAGGTATTTCTAGATGTTAAGGAGCCTATACCAATGGCATAGTAACTTGACCATTGGAATAGTAATGTTAACATTATAAATAGTAAACCATCCAATATAATAATATTCTCACCTATTAATATACAAATAAAATTTTCATATCTTATAAATTAAAATATGATATGTCTACATCATGGAATAAGTAAATAAATGTATTAAAAATATAAATTATGTGTTTGTATTTTTGAAAGTTATAAATATTTAATTAAAATTATATAATTAATATAATATTTTAGAATAATATATATTTTCATAAAATGTATTCATAAATTAATATTTTGTTTTCTTATGATTATATTTTAATTTTATGATACCATAATTAATTTTTCTAAGTGTTAGAAATTTAGTTTTACTTTTAAAATATTTATTTTTTGAATAAATAAGGATTTTAATTAAAAATTAAATTTCTCATATTTTAGAAAATTGATTTCATAAAATATAATTCATTTTTTAATTCTACCAATCAGATAAATTTTAGGGTTAATTTTTTGTATTTTTTAAAAAGAGTTGAATTTTTGGTGAATAGTAAAATACAATAATTTCTGATATATATGTGTTATAAGTTAAACACATTATTCCTTGATTCATAGCTGATGTAATCACATTAATCTCAAATTATAATTATCTATTTACTATATTTACCCATGGAATCAACCAAGTTTCTTATCTTGAGGCAAAATAATAAACAAATGAATAAAATAATGAGAAAACACTGCCCTCCTCCACTATAAATACCATCCCTCACAAAACCTTTTGCTGAAACAAATCAAGATTTGATACTTTCCCAAATTCTACTAATATATATTCCAATGACCCTCCCTCAACTCCAAGAGACCATGGTATATTCATAAGACCAAAACCATTTCCCTAAGGAGGTTTTCATGGAGTAGGAATTTAAGAGGTAAGATCCTTGTTCTTTTCTTTGAATTTCTTATCATGATATTTTCTTTTTATTATTAACTCATCACATATCCTCATCCAAATGGTATTATAAATCTATTACCATACATATAATAGAATGTTATTATGCTAATTTAATTATCGATCATTATTTATTTCCCCTCTCCTATTGTACTAAAAGTGAAAATATTGTATATAATGTGTTAATTTATCATATTATAGGAAAAAAGAGTTTTAAATTTCCATTACCTACTTCAAGACATATAATAAAACCATTTTTATAGTTAAAAATGATTATAATATATCTGTTATAGCCTATTTAATATTTTAGTACCATTTTATATACATAAAAATAATTGATAATACAAAATGAGTTTGTTATGATCGAAAAAAGCCAAATTAACCTAAATAATTATCATTAACTTATATCTAATGATTCATAATCTTACCGTTTAACCAAATTATTTATAAGACCATTTGATATTCTAAAATTTCATTAATAACATATAATTTTAATTCTAGACAACCATTCTCATTTTACATGATTCTTCGTACATGTATATATGTAGATCGATCATGAATACCAAGGAAACCAACACACCCAAATGATGAAATTGAATCTCATAACCCTTAAAAAGGGACATAAATAAACTTATTATAATTATAATAAATCAAATAAAATTATAACAGGTTCTTAATTTATTAATTAACGTATTTAATATAATTATCTAGGACATTAAGATCATGTGCAGAACTGATTCAGACATAAGGTAAGTGATTCTTTCCAAACTTCCATTTTCCCTTCGGGTTACACTTTCTCTCTATTCAACAAATTTTAAATGTACTTTATTTGTATTCTAAATTATTTTTATGTGTTCCAAAATCATGTATTTAGGTCAATAAATCCTTCTTTTATGTGGAAATAAATGTTTCAGGAAGGATTACTTCTCAATTCTTCCCACTATGTAAGCCTTAATTAAGGGAACTTCACAATTTATTACTCATTTTCAAGTGAACTCCATAATCCATATTAAGACACAATTATTTTTTTGAATTCACTGATTTAATCGTGAATAATCACATTGGTTCATATTTGGGTTTTCATAAAATATTATTTCATTTTTGCTTTAAATTAACTTTAATAATTTTCTTCAAACCGTACTAAAATGTTCCATTTATGGTGTTTCTAATAACAATATTTTTACATTTTTACACTACATTTTCAAATCACATATCATGATCTATTCCTATTTCTCTTTATGATTGTCCATGTATGTTCTAAATCCATTCTTTCATGGAAAGTTTTATGATATACCAATTTTATGCTCTCTGACAAGATTATGATACCCATTTATTCCCATTGGCAACACTTATGTTTATGTTTGATTCATCATGTGGAAGACATATTCGTGAAAAGGTTATGATCGGTGAACCTACATGGATCTCTAATGAATTGGGTATTGTTTAGTATCATGATACGTCATGTTGGCATTGGGAGTGAACCTGATTCTTTTATGGGACTTTTTTCCACCATGTGATATAGTCTTGGATGTTATCTTTGACTCCAATTTATGTCCTGTTATATATTTTTCCCAAATTATTTTGATTTCATTATTATATGATCCAATTTTATACATGTTATTCTTCCATATTTTTATCCATGTTCAATTCCTTTTATGTCATCATGTTATGTATTCTAACCCATGTGTTGTGTTTTATTCTTATGCATATTCCCTTATTGTGATTTTTAGCTCATCCCAATTGTTCATGTATTCCAATGTTTATCCTATGCATATGTAGGATCTCAATGGAATTTAGGATATATCTATGGATAATTAAAATAAATATGTTTAATTATATTTCCATGTTTTCATTTTTTTCGTACCAAATCATCCAAAGACACTAGAAATTACTATTATTGTCTTATCATTTAATGTTTAATTATGATTAAAATCATGTAATAATATGTGTAAAATGCTAGGGTATTTATAGTGTTACTTTATCCTCATCACTTCCACATGTTACCCCATAGTTTCATCAAATTGGTGGGCTCACCACAAAACTTTTACCAGGTGAGTGACCTAGTTTCATATCACTTTTTCTCTATGATGTAGATTCCTCAATAGTTCATCAAAAGAAAGATCTTTCTCCCTAATTATGAATTCTAATATCAATACATTTAATATATTAGCTATGTACGTCCTTATAAGAGACACGTGAAAAACATCATGTACCTGAGAATTATTTGGTGGAAGCTCCAATTGATAAAATATCATCGTACTATAATAGAAAATCTCAAAAGGTAAAATATACATTGGGATTATTTTTCCCTTGTTTCTAAATCACATCACCCACTTTCATAGATACATTATTAGAGAAAACTTTTCACCCACTTCAAACAATATATCTCTATGATTATTTTCGAGATTATTGTTTTATTGAATCTGAGATACTATTTTGGTCTATTGAATGAATTTAACTGTCTCTACCATTTCCCCAAGTATACCAAGTTGATGGAGCATTATTTATCCTAATTCATTCCATAATTTTGATATTTTACACTCAATACCATTGATGTATTGATAAGGATAAATTTTATTTCTTGAGTGAAAGCTAGTGATGTAAACATATTCTACCAATGACGGTGTTGATCCCCAAAAATTTTGTAATACATGGAAAAATATCTCAATAGGACTTATGGAGTTTCAATTTTCATGTCATTATATTCATATGTATGAGGATGATAATCATTAATGAAACAATAATCTATATCTATATACTTTTAAATACTTCTCCAAAATGTCGTAGTAAACCTCATATCCCAATTAGATACAGTTGATAGTTTTAAACCATGTAATATTACCACTTACATAATGTATAAATGAGTATGTAGATCAAAAGAAAAATATTATATAATTTCAATGAAGTTTTATGACTTATTATTGTTGTCAACTAAAAAAATAGCATTATTACATTTTTATATTTTTTGTTTTCTGATGAAAAATAAATAGAGTTGTTTTCTCATTTCCATTTTGGTATGGGTAATGGTTATAACATCCACTTATACATTTTTCAATCAAACTTATCTTATTTACATACCATTGAATGAGAAATATAATTTTCAATATCTATCTTCATTCCCTCTAACAAATTAGAGTATTTAAAATCTCTATAAATCATCATACTTCTTGGATGAAAATAGAATAATTGATTATGACCATCATCCATCATCTACTTCTTTAAATCCTGTACCAAAGTGACACATACATGGGTCATGACCACTATTATTCCCTCATGATCATATTTTAACTTAGCAATATATACCACCTTCATTTATAGCTCTACCTTTTCCTTATGTACAACTTTAATCTTCAACCGGAGAGATCATTGAACATTCATTTGAGAAAATAAGATTTTTACACTTATAGTTATATTTCTAGGTCTATATTTTTAAAATCACCAAATATTTGATATTTTTTTATCCTTTACATATATGATATTTCATCATCCTTTTTAATCAAATAATATATATCTATTTTCTCTTTCATAGGGTTATAATTAATGGAGCATTCATAATCTTTAATTAGCTCTAACTATCTTGATTGGAGAATGTTCAACTATTTTTTTGAGTGAAATATATATTAAAAACTTTTTATTAGAATATATGTAAACCTATTATGCATAATTATAATGCCTCCATATTATTAATTAAAAATAATTTCATCTAAATCCGTATCATGAGTTGCATAAATTTTATCATGGAAATTCAATTATTGTGATCTATAAGATCTAACAATAATGTTTTAAATTGGGAATCCTAGTTTCATCATTGATTTATAAATATAGATTACAAAAACCTTATTAACTACAACATAGTTTAGGAACTAGTTCACTAATAATCCTTATCTTAAGTTATAAAAAATCATCACATTAATCCATTCAAAGGAATTTATATCCCTTTTGAGTTATCCAGGTGAGTGGATTCAATAGTCATGAAAACATATCCACAAAGAAATAATAATATATAAATAAACCATGATTTTTATGGATCTCAATCAGTAGATGATATGGGCCAATGTTCAATAACATATATCTTTGATGGGTTTTATGTTAAACCCTCCCATGAGACTATATGTCCCATTAATGAAACATTACGAATCTAAAAGTAAAACTTGATAAATTTTTCCTAAAGTTTATCTTTTTGTAGGATCTTCACCACAGTTCCCAAATGATATTATTTCTCTTCCTTTATATTTGAATTAATAATATTATAATCTATGAACACCTCCATAAACTTATCTAGTTAAATGTTAAATACTATACTCGTTAGATACATAAAGATAATGGTGGAATTATTAAAACCAACTAGAATCACTATAAATTCAAAGTATCCATACCATATATAGAAATATATCTTTTGTATATAGCCCTTATTGATTCTCAATTGGTGTTATCTATAATTAAGTAAAATCATGTAAATTTGGTAAGATCCATGTAGTGGTTCAAACAATACATCAATATGGTGTAGATGATAGATGTTCTTGATAGTGATCTTGTGTTGTTCAGGATAATTATTATTGAGACACATTGATCAACCATTATTTATAATTATAAGAAAAGGTGCACCCTAATGTGATGGACATGTTTTAATGAGTCCCTTTTCAATATTCTATTTTCATGGCTTCTCCAATTCTTGTAACTCAATCGGGGGACATTAATATGGAATCTTGGAAATATGGGTATAACTAAGTATTATTTATATTGAAAACTCAACTTCAAAATTCAATGGACAACCAAGAATCTAGTCTAGAATGAAATAAAGCAACTCTTGTTAAATAGGTATATCTTCTATTTTGATTTTCTTCAACCAACTAAAATAATCACCCTTATTGAATAAGAATTCGGACCCATATGATGAATTTAAATTACCTTGAAAGTTAATTTTTTCATCATGTTGATAGGTAACCAAAGTGTGTTCAAGAATATAAAACATAAATTCTATTCCTAGTTAATTTATATGGGGTTTTTATAAATAAATTAAATCCATTCCAAAAATAAAAAAATAAACAAGATGAAAATTGAAAATACATTCAGGAAACACATTCCCACAAACATTAACCGAAGAAAACTCATAGAAAAGTTTTGTGATTGTCATACCATTAGTCATTTCTACAACTAATTAAATATATTTTTTTTGTTTGGTACTATAATACACATGGAAAATTAATTACATATAATTTATTGGGTATATCTAGAAACAATTAATACATTGTTAGTTATAGAGTGGATTCTAAGTGTTTCTTTTTTCCCATTTTTTTCACACCCCTCATCAGAAATAGTGACCTCATGATATTTCTCACTATATATACCCTTAAGTTGTTGTTAAAATTAGTTAAATGAAATAATATTTGGATCTGGTAAATGGTTATTATAATTCCCATACTCCTTGTACTTAAAACACTACATCATGGGTGGGGTATTTTGTAGAGATTGCACACTATTTTTATCATTAGATAAATAATTACCATCACTTCGACATTCAGTTTCCCAATGACCTCCATTTCATCAATTGAATCACTTTCTAGTTCCATTAATAAAATTATACGATTTTTCCTTCCACACACCATGCATAAGTAAATCTCATTTGCTTCTCTCTATGAATTTTGTAATTGACTTTTAATTCCATTTTTCTTTTCTTATAAAAACAATGAGATTGGTGGGAAACTCCAATATCCATCTCCAACATGATTGAACATCGAAAAATTTATTCATAGATATTGATTTCTCTTATGGCCAATGCCTTTTATAGAAATGGTTTTATGATAATTAAAAATAGGCCATCCTATATTTCTGGTAGGATGATAATACCTGAAGCTTACATAGTTCTTTATAATTACCAAAAGATTCATCATCCTACTTCTTTAACTCAAGGAATACTTTATCTATTTTAAAATAAAGAATAAAATGAAAGTGTTTATTGAAAAATTCTCATTTAAATTCATCTCACTAAGTATGTTCGATTTTTTCTTCTATTTTCATGATAAGAGTATTAAATTTATTTTATTCTCCTTCAAAGAAAATAATGAGGATTAATTAATAATGTTATAAAAAATAATAAATGTAGAATATATTTTCAATGGTATATATCCAGTGGAAAATGACTAGTGGATTAATTGACCCTCTAAAATAATGTGTATTTTACCTAATGAGGGACTACAGAAAACATTATTCCCTACCTTCCACATTAGGATAATCATCATGATTAATATCTTGATAAATTTGTTTCACTTTAGAAATAAGGTTTTTTTTAATATCCTATAACATTGGTTTCTATGGAGGATATTCAGGAATTCTAAACCACGTTCAAAATTAACATGACTCTTCTAGGTTCCTACAATTGAGAAAAATCATAAATAATAGTGTGAGAAACAGTAATCATAGTGGGAAACCATATATTCATTAAAATTAATTTATAGGATGTCCAAATTGAGAAACCTTCTTCTATGATGCCTTAGGGTCGGTCCCATTTCATTCATTATCATTACCAAACCATTATTATTTTATCCTAATTTTAGAATTATCCTTAGTTTTCTTAATAACATTTCTCATCATAGTTTTCAAAGGCTATCTAAACCATCCTATGATACAGACTATGAAACCCATATATTTCATACATTGATATTACATATTAATATATAAATATTCAATATATAAAATTTTGAACTACAATATAATTCTTTTGGTTTATTATATTTGGAAACATGTAAGATTATATAGTTTGTTCATAAAATATGTAAATAGTCTCCCACTTATTTATTTTAACTAGTACAGTTCTTAGACATATCATACATAATACCTTTCATCATAAACTTGTGAAATGGAACATATGAAAAGGGTTCTCTCTGATACATAGTAAAGCTAAACAATATAAATGTAAATGATCATAATATAATAACATGACAAAAGTTTAATGATAATATGAGATTAATATTTGGAAACTATGCCATATAAATAATAGATTATAATATGGAGTCCTGTAATAAATATTTTCTGTTTATATGACATGAATCTCAATGAAATCAAAGAACATGACTAATTAAATCTTAACATAGGCATGAGAAATTTATTTATGGAATATGCATAAGAATATAAAATCTTTTAAATAGTATTTAGGGCTCATTTCCAAGGCTTTCATAGTTTAACGGGTTAACTCAAAACACTATCATTGTTGTCAAGGTTCACTCCCAATATAAGCATTGTGGACATAGTCCCTTACTGAACTAGTATCACTATCCATTATAATCTAGTTTATTTCATGATATATAAATATTTACCCAGTTAATTAGAGGGGGATATAGGTCCCACTCTTTCCATAATGAAAATAATACATATATTTTGAACAAGATCACAAAATATTCATCATATCAGAACTTCAAAAAATAAATGGGTGTCATAAACACATAATAATAGTATAAACCATGAAAAATAAATGGGTTTCAAAAACATATTTTATTCATATGAATAAACCATGTGAAGAGAGAATAAGGTTTTTATTATTTGAATTCTCTCCCTAATAAATATTAAAAAAATCAATGGATGTAACCATTAATAGAAAATTATTTTGACGGTTCACGTGGAATAATTATTTAGGAAAAAAACCATTCCATTTTGAAATCATTGCCTTTTAAAAAAAGTGGTGCAATTATAAAAGAAAATATTTTCTTTGAAAATAACTTCAAAAATTTTAAATGAAATACCAAATAAGAAGTTAATCATAAAGGGGGGGAAATTCATCCATTTCAGTTCAGTTATAAAATATGACATCCCTGATTTTATCAAAAAAGTCACAGATTCCTCAATTAGAAAATGAATAAAATATTCCTTTAATTAATTCTTTTAAAAAGAAAAACAATAGTAAAAATGATTTTAAATAATTATATTAGAATTATATAAACCATATTTAAAATCCCAAAAAATATAACTTTATCACACAAAGGATTAGGAACTATACAGTCCCTAAAGATGAAAATATCTAAAAGGTGGGAATCAGCATGGTATACAGATGTCACGATTTAAAAACACCTCAGAAGGACAACATGATTCATCTCTTATTTTATGGATAATAGTCTCTTGCTATCTATAGAGACTTTGGAGAGTTTACAACATTCTCCTCTCAGGATCTTCTTGATGTCCCATTTTGGAGTGATATTTACATTGTGTGAATGCTACAGGTCTAGAAAAGATACAAAAAATTTATTGTTCTATGTGAAGGATGCTGGTGCATATGGAAGGATAGGAAAAAGTTTAGATATGAGGGAACTAAATCTATAGGGAGGTCCATCAATAAGATAACAATGAACATACTCTTCGACATGGTCATTTTTATAAATAACTGGTGCGAAGATACTTCACTGAGATCTCTGCAAGTAAATGATTCTCCAGTTCAACCTCCCAACACTAGATCTCAGAGCCAATAGGAGTATTTTCACCAACCAGTAATAGTATTAAATATTAATTTGGATGGTTATTTTAACTTTGGATTCATTTTAGGGGGAGGGTTTGTTCACAATCCTCAGGGGAGTATAACCATGGTTTTTTACTTCTTATTATGGTAATGGTAATTATCTTCCGGAAGGGGACAAAGTAATGCTCACTAGGTTGAAACTATGATGTCGTGGGAATATAGACCTCAAACAAGTTGAAACTAAATCCATTGTTATTCATGACTCCTTCCCTGGTAAAGGCTCCCCCCCATGATCGATATCCTATATTATCAGAAAATATAGATCCCTCCTCAACCATAATATACACATCTCCCATACATGGAACAAAGGAAATATGGTTAAGAATCATCTTGAATGCATAGTGGATCATGACTCCAATGTCACATTATTCCCAAAAATATATTATTTTAAACTTATTTCGGTTAATTTGGTCAGAGGATATGCACTCGGAATCCATTATTTTAAGCCTCCCTAGGCCATTGTTTTCTCTATGTTTTAGTTTTGTATCTTTATTCCTTAATAAAAATATGATGATGATGACGATAATATGTGTTGACCTGATTCCTCATGAGGTGATGATTATATGTGTTGACCTGATTCTGAATAGATATGTTCACATTATGATGTATTAGTATGATACCTCTAAAAATGATCATAATTTTATATATGGAAATTATTCTTAAAAATTATGATTAAATTTTTATGCATTGGTATGATTTCTTCTATCTAGGCTACCAAAATTATTTTTGGAGTTGATTATGGATAACTATTTCCAAAAGATTATGATTTCATATTATTATTATATGATATACCAATGTTATGGATCTTGAATGATGATCTATAATTTTAAACCAAAATTAAATATGCTTTTGGACATGACATTATTTTTTATTTTATTATATAATATTTCAAATTAATTAATCATTTATGTTTAGAAAAAGTAATTGATAATTCTATCACATCTTTATGATTACCTTATACAATCATATGATCAATATCTCCCATGTTTACCATTACTGAAAATATTTGCTCGGAATTTATTATATTTTCCATACCCAAATTTTGGTGTAAGGTTACCAGAATGAAATTTTTGGAAGGGTACTGGTATAAAAATATTTATGAAAGATATTGAACATATTTTAAAAAATATTTTTCTTATATATCAAGTATAAAAAAATAGTATACCTTTACATTCCATAGTTATATATTATTGTGAAATATATTAAATATTATTCTAAAATTATTTTATATTTTTGTATGTTATTATTATGGAACCTCAATAATAGATTTGATATTAATTGGAATGATGTTCCATGATCATCATGTCATGATGCAATTATTCATTGCAATTGAATTACATTGATAATACCCATCTTTTTTCATAATGACTATAATAAAGTTGTGTTATATTTTCAACTCCAATTGTAACATAGTGATTTGTGTGAATTCAAAGAAAGTTTTTTTATAGTGATGTAATTTAAACACTTTTAAACAGGAGAAACATGTTTCAAAATCATTTTTATATACCATTGTGCATATAATGGTTCATTTTTAGTGAGAAATAAATGTTTCAGGACATGCATACATATGTTGGATATATACTTTTAAATGTAATATGAGGGTATTGTGGATATGATAAGAATCTATATCAATCAAAATCCTCCATTTTTTAGAATGGTATTAATGAGGATATTTCTTATTTCTTTTTACAAACTACATGTCTATAATGGGAAACCTCAGTTATTCTATAACATTCCACAAATGATATATTTTTAGAGGAATTGGGATTTTTGTATCAAAACAGAAATCATTGTAATCAAATAATAAAGGTATATTTATATATAAAGAATATAAAAGATCATTCTAATTTATATATAAATTTTATATTATTGTTTTAAAATAAATATATACATATAATAAAGATATATTTATATTTACTGACCAAACAAAATTTCCATGGTTTAAAGAGACTATGCATAGAAGATCAAATGAATCAAAATCATTTATATGGTTAGTGGATGGACCAATTATAAATTTGATAATATTATTTGGGTAGAAAATTTTGGTCTATATATATTATACCAAATATCAAGAAAACAAATGTGTGGTTCACAATAGTATTGTATTGGTTTTCATAGAGGTAGTTCATTTTTTAAGTTTAAAAGTAAAAAAATCCAATCTCTACGTCAAGTGCATATTATAGAGTTATTAAATATATATGGGAGATTGATTACATTAAATTTTATGTTATGATGTCAAATTGAAAAAATTTTAACAATTTTGTTAAAAATTATATTTTTTTATGAAAATAGTGAAGCTAAATAGATTGGAATATAGAAAAGAGAATTTTATTATGGAAACACATAAAAAATTATATGTTATTTATTTATCAAATATGAAATGGTCTATCATTTTTTAAGGAAAATAACAATATTTAGGTGATTATAAACTTGAATACAATGATTATATATTTGAAATATCTTATTCTGTGGATGGATTATTATATAATATTGATTACCACATTTCAGACATGATTGTTTCTCTAGGGAACGAACATGAGGAAAGAATATTGGAAAAAAATACTTTAGTAATATTCTTATATTAAATGTAACATATATTTATTTCTTGATTGGAATTTTAATATTCATAAAATGTCATATATATTAGTTTTAATATATTTTTCCTTAAACAAATAGTTTTACAAATATGATAAATTGTTTCTTTAAATTAATTTATTTTTGTTTCTAACATTTCTCTATTATTTATCATTATATGTATATATTAATTTGAATAATTTTTTTTATTAATAGTTGTTTTCATCTTTCTTTGTCAGTATGTTTTTCTTAATCATTGTTATTATTTAATTTCATTGTTAACAACTAGCAAATAAGATAAAAAGATAGTTCATTATTTTTATTTTTTTGTATTATTCATATCTTTTTATAATTTTTATTCAAAATCCTTATATAATAGTAACATATATAACATCATTTATAGGTTTTTTATTTTTTTCAATTTTTTTTATAAAAAAATTAATTATATTATAACATTATTGTTAAGTACTCTATAAAATATATTAAATTATGGTTTCTCTTTTATATGATTTTTGTTTCATTTGTTATGTTTTATTCAAATTTATATATATCCATTGGATTTGTTTAAAATTTTACAATGATTATGGAATTTCAACACTCATTAATGTTTTAAGGCGTTGTTTGAAATCTTAACTAAATACTTTAACAAATATAAAAAAATGTGTTTAGTTTTTTTACTTTATGTTAGATCATTGCAAAATTTATATTTAAATTTATATATGACAGTTGGATTTTTATATTTTTTGACTATTTATTTTTTAATTTAATTTGTAGGATATTCTAAGATCAAACGGTTGGGTCACTTTAATCTTCTAGGGAGGACCGTATAGATACTTCTACTAAGGATCATCTGTATCTTACTATAAGGGATCCATTAACACTCATAATTTAAAGAAGGATTATAGGGTTGGTAAATGTAGGATAACATGTCTACCAAAATTATAATTGTCACATAGAAATTACTAGAGATTATATTTTTGAGTTTGTTGATAATGAAAAATTTAGGGGTCCAAATTCATAAAAAATATAGTACTATGTTTTCATTTGAAGATAAAAATAAAATTACATTTTTATTTTTCATTGGTGATGTGTCAAAAAAAAGAAACTATGTCAATTACGAGTGAGAATTCTTGTAATCTCATTTGTTTTTATTTTATAATTCATGATTTTTTTACTAATATTGAATTTTCAGCTTCTTATAAAATTAAATATGAGATACCTAACACTAGAGAACTCTAGAAGAAATTATTATATTTTTATCTATGATATATAGTGATTTTAAATAAATGGATAAATTAGTTTTCAATTTTTGGGAATGACCTAATGAAAATCCATGTGATATATATCATTTTATAGATGAATATACATGGAATTGTTTTTTTGAAAGTATAAATTAGGGATAAATTTTGGTAAGTAAAATGTTATATTTTAAATTTTTTATAACAGTTATTATTTTAATGATTTTTTCATCATAAATTAATAGTAACTGAAGTGATATCATCAAGAGATACAATCCCAAAAAATCATACCCTTATATATTATGTCATGTAGGGTATACATTATTAGAATAAAAAATTATTTATGACAAGTTTAAAAATAAATTGTTGCCTTTATGTTTTATAGAGGCTGACACCCTACCCCCTAAGTAGACAAAAAATAGAAGAGGGTACAGTTGAGAAAAAATGAAAAAATATCTAATAGAAGTGTTGTGAGTTTTAGTTGTAAGGTTTTTAACATTTTATTTATTTAATTATAAATATTTATTTATTTTGATTCACTAGTTTTTTTAAATATTCTATACTAAAATACCTTAAGTAAAAGAAGAAACAGGGGACCATCATACCTGAGGATAGGAGGGATATGGTTTATATTATATTGTGATATATCAAACACCTAGGTCACGTATGATTATATGAGGATGGTGTATTAGTTAAATAAGCCTTTGGTTTTTAGGAATCTTATTCAAAGGAGGATATATATAAAGTAAAAAATAATATCAATAGTAGCTAAATTCTAGGAGATAAGTTAAATGATGGAGGATAGTATTAGTTCTTTGGTAATGTCGATTTTTATGGTCATGGAATGATAGTTTCAAGATACATATACCAAACCTCCAAATTCATTTTTGGATCCCTCTCATCCACCTCCACTAACATAATAATGTCATAAACCTCTTCCTCTCCAATGTATTATATACTATAAATTATATATTGAGATTCCATAGTATCATAGTATTACTTATCAGATTATATATTATATCGGGGATACCGTACATTATCATTTTATGTCGATAGATAGGCATAGGGTAATAATAGAAGATATGATTTATATATAGTAGGAGTAATATTTCCTATAGATGAGGTGACTTTGTTTGAAAAAAGTATCAGTCAATTTAATTTTTCCCTTATAATCTTTTCAATCAAATAAACACTGAGGTATGTATAGAATATATATTTTATTTTACACTAGTGTTATGTTTTTCAGAAATTTTTAATATATACATATATCAATATTTTTGTGTCGAAACACATTAATGGTAACAAAAAAATGTATGCACAACAACATGTATAACACATTATGAATTTAGATACAACTTCTCGAATTAACTGATTGTCAACATATTCATTTTTTGTTTTGTGTCTATAATAATACAACAGATTATATCATTTATCTTAATTTTTTACCTTAGAGATATGTTTGGGTTTTGAAAAATTATTTATGAATGGTTTCCATTACGTTTTCTTATTGAACAAAAAAAACCCAATTATAATATTTCTAAAGGGGCCTATATTCTAATGGTTGATGCTCATTGGGAATATTGGTCGATATTATATAAGATATAACATTATTTTCAAGGATGGTAGGTCAATATCATCACAATATTTTAAGCGTAATTGTTTCCTACTCTTACAGTCTCTTTTAGATTTAATATAAGATCATGAATCCTTTATTAATCCCAAAAAATGACGTGATTTTCACTTAAATTAGAAATCAACTAATAGAATATATATAATTTAAAATCATATATTTGTATCCAAGGTTCTTCATCAATGGAGATATTTTTATTTATCTGAGGTTCTCCATTAATGGTATCCCCTTATGTAAAAATTAGTGATTCTTTTTTATGATGTCACTGGTTTTCTTTCTATGCAGTGGGCACTCTAGAGTGTATTTTCATCCAAGGAGATGAAAGATGTTTTTATGTTGGTATTGAACCCATAAATTGGATGTCTATGTATGCTTGTGAAATAAATCAAACCCCATGTATTTTGGTACCTCTTAATATGTCATATAATTCCTTTTACAGTTGTGTGATAAGGACATAACTAAAATTTTAAACATCATGTGTCAAGGACTTATAGGAAGAAGGTTACTAATCAATGTTTAGTGTGGGACTTATGAAAAAGTATCATAGGGAACCGATAATAGATATGAACTTCCAAATTTAATTAAAGCCTATTGAGAATATGGCCCAAGGAGAATAGGGTTTATTTTTGGGTTTTTGGTTTGGACCTCATGGTGGCTTCCTACATATCTCATATGGACCAACATCAAAGTGCACATAGTTCATTATTGAGGACACAAACCTATGGAGGACCTCAAAGGGTCTTCCCATAGGGGAGTACATCCCTTTGAGAGGATTAAGTTTAGGATTAGTCATAAAGGTGATTACCTTGTAAAATGGAATATGAGAAATGTTTCGACTCATGGTTGTTTTGAGGACTATTTTAGGGATTACTCCTAATGAGGATATGTGGATTAAGGGAATTATGATTGGGTATTACTCCTGAGAATGTTTACTATTAATTTATGGCCTTAGGTAGACATTCTACGTATCCTGGTTATAATAGGAATCAGAGTTCCCATAGTTATAAGTGGCATAGAACGTGAGGATTTATTGATCACCATTAACTTACAAGAAAAAGCGAGTCATGATCAGTGTGATAAATAAATAAATAAGATGATATAAGATACAACATGATTTGATTTTCTCTAAATGTGGACATGGTGACAACGCCCAAAGCTGGATGGATGGGGTGTTGAGTGTGCTCATTTCCTTTACCTCGAGACGATGGTGGAAGAATCCAAGGGAATGAAACTTACCTGTCTTCACATTAACCTATAATGTGTCCATAGTATAGAAAATGAGGATCAATGGTAGTAGGATATAGGGGAGAGGGATTGGGTTCTCATCCCCTCTCTCACCCAATGGACAAGAGTCAAAGAGAAGAAAGAGTGAAACCTTCTACAATATAGGATTGGGGATTACTCTAGGAGAGATTCCATAAAATTATATGGGTATTATTACTATGGATGATTATGTCACACACTAGTTTTGGAATTCTTATTTGTCATGGTTCAGGTTTGGTCCTCAGGTTGTCTCTTAGGAACTGAATGTGATAAGTTTAGATTATTTGGGTGTTCTTCCCTTTTTATCCTTGGTCTAGATTTCCCCCTCATGTTTCCTTTGATTTTTTGGGGAGAAATGTAAATTTTTGGGTAAGACAGACTAGGATCAGGGTTGTAGAATGGTTAGTAGTAACAAGGTGCCCAACCTAGGAAATTGTGTGATAGGAGACAGAACCAACCACACTGCCTCCACACAGCCATGCGCATCGGCCCAAGTAAGTGTGTGGATGGATATCATATGGAAGATGCGATCTCATGGTATCTTCATGGTCTGGAAAACTATGTGGACTAACTGTGTGGTCATTCCATATCTTTAAAAATGCTTTCTGTTTTTTCTCTCTCCCCATTTTAAACCCCTTTGGCATCCTTACTCGACCCCCTCAGACTCCCTAGTCCTAAGAGTGACTCCTTCTTTCCCATTCCATCTTGGTCTTCGATTCGTGGGAGTTTTTTTGGGAAGATCATATAATATCTCTCATTTATGTCCTTTTGTCTCTTTTTTCCTCCTCTTTCTGGGTTTCCTCTCTTCTCTTTGGGGGGTTTCGGTTTTCCAAAGGGTATGGGGTTCAATTTTGGGTTTTAATATTGGTTTTTGGATTTGATCATCTTGATTATGGATTCTTCTTGCCTCCTTGTAGTGAGAATGAGGTGCAGATGTGATTTCACACATTTTTTCAGAAGGTTCTTCAGGAGAGGTTGGTGATTCCATTCCCTAACATTATTAGGATAAAATTAAAATGTTTGTTTGAGTTTATATATGTGTTATTTGGTTTGATTATGTTGTGAAAATGCAATTTTTGAAGTAATTATTGTGTTTATAGGTTTGAAATGAATTTTTTCAAAGGGAATGGCTATGTTCTTATGTGTGTGACAATTTAATGTTTAAAAAGAGGTTTTTCGGGGTTATTTACAAGGTGAGAAGTGTCTTTTTAAATGAACATGAGGTGCATGTGTGTTTAAATGGCATTTTCAATGTAAAATGGATCATTTTGGGCATATTGGCCTTGTTATGGGTTTTTGTATAAACATTAGATTGTTTAAAAGATGAAGAGTTGTTTTAAAAATGGTCTTAAGGTTTGAATTGGTTGATTAAGGTTTTTATCCCATTGAAGTGACTAGTTTTAAATGTGTTTTTCCCTGATTATTGGAAAAAAGGAAATTTATGAATTGTGTGAGTGACAGAAAATGTATTTAATGTAGAGTTCTAGTTTGAGAAAAATGGAAAATGGTTTGTTTTATGGAATATAGTATTTTTCTTAGAATGATTCCCATTGGGTCATTGAAGTGGTGATGTTTTCAATGTGTGAACTTTAACTTGAGCATATGGGAATCCCATAAATCTAGGTGGTCAGACCAGATCTAGTAAGATAATGTTACAGAAGTGTATTATGTAGGTTTCACTTTTCTAGATTAAGGCTTAAAACACTAACTAAACTATGATTATGATTATATGCCACTACAATTTTTGTTGTTTCTCCACTATAGTGGTTCGTGCATGTGGATGCTGACGGTTGTGCTTAGTATACAACCTTTCACCAAGGTAGAAGGTTATAGGCTCCTACTCAAGCTAGATCAACCATATAGGATTTACCCATTGTGATATAATATATATGATGTGGTTACATTAATTGGAATGTAGAGGACCACTTGAGTGTGTTTTCTATTTATAAATTGTATTTCTCATTAAATGTAGTGTCTATGAAATGGTTTTCCTTCAAAGTGTTTATATTTAACTGTTTACCTAATAAAGGTTTTTCTTAGAAGTGTTTTTCTTAAAATCATGAATTTAAATGAACATGTCAGTTTATATTTTCAATTTTACATAATGGAACCCATTTCTTTGGTCCCATCCTTCTAGGAATTTCCTCACAACCTGCATATAACCTTGGGTGTATATAGAACTTTTTGTTTGTTTATTATAGGTAAATCCAAGATGTTTGGTGGTCATGGTGTGGGTTGTTAGTGGTCTTATATTATGGGATTTTTGGCGCAGGCTTGAGTATTTGGCTCCTTATGTAGTATGAATACCTAGGGGAGTTTTTAGTTATTTTATTGGTCATTTTGGGGTCTTTGTATATGGTGAAAAATTCTATTACAAAAATTTATAGGGGCTTGTTCGTTTGTGTAATTTTAGTTTTTGAATATTTAAAAATTGTTTGTTTTTATGTAAGGAATTGGGTAAAGTCATTCCCAAATAATTTTATTGAAACTCAAGCACTAGTTTCTAGAAAGTGGGGATTAGGAATTCCCCTTGGGCTATGCCAAAAACTAGTTCGGGGACTATGTCAGATGCCGACTCAGCTTGGTTCATGAAAAAATGGTATTAGGGATAGGTTGGCTCCTTTGGTCCATGTTCCTTGGGGAAGAGTCTAGGTAGACCGGAGCTAGGATTTTGAGGAATTGGCATTCTGGTTATGAGTAGGGTGTCTTTCCATCACACCTCATGACAGGACTCAAGTAACCTATCAAAGTTGGGTTTTATCTAAGTCATTTGGTTTGTGTGGTTTGTTAATGTTTGGTAAAATGAAAAGAGAGTTGGGTCAATGGTCTCAGTGAGCTCTCGAGGCATTGAAATCCATTTAGCACTAGGGAAATTTTCCTAGGAAGCCATATTTAATGGAGTAGTGATTGTATTATGGATTCTAACCATATGTCTAAGAAACCTGCCGATACTAATTTCTCTCTCGCATAGTCTTGTGACTCATAGGGTTTTGTAAAACCATTTTGAAAAACTGTTTTTTGAAAATTTTTAAAGACTAGATTATAAAATGAGAATGGTTTTGAGTGGATTGGGTTTTGTTTATTTGGATTTTAATTTCATAACATAAATGTTTGGTTTATTGAAATTAATTTGTTGGAAATCATAATTTATGTTAAAATAGCCTTATGAAAATAGGTTTTAAATGGGTTTTTTTTAATTGCTGGAAATTATTTTTAATGAGATGAAATGTTTTAGTATTTATGTGTGATGTTTAGAAAAATCCTTTGAATTGGTAATGAGTGGGATTTTGAATAGTTTGATGAATTTTTAGAAGCATGTTTTAAATAATGATAAATGAGTTTTAAATGAGTGAGTATTTATAAAATATAACTTTTTGTGAAACCATGAGTGTTTTAATGTGAAATGAAATGTTTTGAGGTTTCATTGTAAGGGTTGAAAATGATTTTGTGTTTGAATGGTTGGTGTTTTTCTGAAAATGTTTTGTGAAACTCATAATGTGTTTTGATTTATATCACTAGTAAGTTATGAAAATAATCTTTAGTGAATTTTCTAAATGGAAATTTGAGTTGAATTTTTTTTGTAAATTGGAAGAGTTTTTATTTATCCTTGGTATAAACATTATTGGTCACATGCATCGGATATATGTGGTAAGTTAATGGGTTCTCCTTTTATCATGATAAAAATGCACGTGAGAGGCTTTATGGGATACCATTGGTGAATGTGCAACTCATCGGTGCAGTTTTATCCTTGAGAGTGTATTTTACAGAAAAGGTGTGGTGTGACTTTTATTATTTTGGGAATATTTTCATGGGGTATTTTGGTTTTAAAACCCCCTTTGTTTTAATGATTTTTTTGGGTTGTGTTTCATCGGTATATCAATTTGAAGAGATGGTTTTTGGTCTCTTTTGAGAAGTGTTTTGGGAATACATTGAAGTTGTTTCCCCCATGAGTTTGGTGTTTTCTCATGGTATGTTTGGCCAATGGACCATTTTTATAGGGTATATAGTTTTCCATCTTGTCTAGTGTACACCCCCATAAAGAGTTAACACATGAATGAAGTGCATCCATGGGTGATTCGCTATTGGAAGATCCTATAGATGATCAATTTAAGAACTATATCCTCAAAATTTAGAGTACATGTCTTCTTTCCCTTTGTCTTAGAGAATAGAGTCTTATTATAGTGGGAAAACATATTCAAGAGGATTTGAAGAAATTTTTGGTTTCCTTGAGTCTGTGTGTCTAAATATCCATCCTAGAAATAGTTAGGGGAATTCTAGTAAGGAAATGTGAGTATTCCTGAGTTGGTGATATAGGCTAATGTCTTTAAGGGACTCCTGTTCATTTTTTGGTCTTGTATAAGAAGGTATTCATACTCGACTACCAGTGTAACAAGTTTGATCATAATAGGATTCTATGGCCATTTAAATGGATTGTTTTTTCTTGGAACTCAGTTTAAGGTCCATCTATTTATAATGCTTCTATCAGTCGAAATGGTCATGTTTAGTGACTCATTATGTTGTCATTTTCTCTATCATGTTCATGGATTGAGGTTGTATAATTTTTCAGGAGAACCCCTATTTTAATAGAAGTGATTTTACTTTCGGAAAATCTAATATTACATCATTTTAAAGGAAGGTGTTTGTTAGGTTTCCATCCTCCAAATGGTTCTCATTTAAGGTAATAAGGGGTGATATGTGTACACAATCTAAACCCTTGTCTTCGTGAATGTTTCATGTGGGATTAATTTGATGTTGGGGTGTGTTGTGTCTGATGGTGTTGTATCGGTAGTGGTATATTTTCTTGTTGCACTAAAAAAAGAAGTTTCGTTTGGGGGTTTAAATACTTGGCTGTGAGGAAGGCAATTCTTCAACCATCAGAGATCTAAACATATGTCATAGAGTGAATCTGGTGTGTAGTATGGAACCCCAAGAGTGTAAGGGATCCCTGAATAATATCTTTCAATGGTATTGAAAATGGAGTCAGTTCAAATTTCCCCATGTACTTATTTCATCTCATGTGGTTCCATATGGTGAAAAAAAAATTGGGACTTTGTTCCTCAATATTGTGATTTGTAAAGGTGGTATATTCTCTCCTTAGTTATAAAAAGGTTAGATTTTTTTTGTTTTCTTGAGCCTTAGTTCACTACCATTGAGGGTGTAAATGTTCGTATGGTTTTTTTTATATATGCATCCTTGTAGGTCTATTTAGTTTTAGGTTTTAGTGGGTCACATATGAAAATGGTGTTTCTTGTGGGAGTGGTGAACCACGCAGTGTTTTATGTTTGGTTTGGAATCTAATTAACAAGTTTCCTTTCTATGGTAGATCATGTTTTGTAGAAATCTTTAGAGTTATCCCATGTATGGTTCTTCGTTGGACTGTGTAGATTGGGTAAGATTGCTGGTCAGTTATTATGGTGGGGAGACCCACCAGGGGTCTTGATGAAATTTCCTCTAAGTAAATCTATGTTATCCTATATTTTAATGTGGTGAGTTCATTCATTCATCCCCATGTTGGTTTTATAATTTCATATAGATTTTATTGTTGTTTCTTATGGTAGGGAGTTCATTCAGGCCTCCCCATGTCAATAGTTCAGTTTTGTTCCTAGTGTTGGCTTGGCCGTATATAGTCTCATTCAGAGATTCCTAACCTATAGCTTGTTTCTTGAGTAAACATTGGGATTGTAGCGCACACAATGGTTTTGTTGAAGGAATGATGAGGTTGTATCATTAAAATTCATTGATTGTTTTAGGAAAGGGGCATATATTTCACTTGGCGAGGCCTTCGGAGTTTTGACTCAAGGGGTTGGATTGGGTGTGGTGTGATTTTCATTTCGTTGTATTAATTAACTGGAGGTGTCTAAGATTTTGGGTTTAGGTGACACTTAGCAAAAATTCATTTTGGTCTCCCTTATTCAACTTGTAAACCTATTTTCTTAATGGTAGCATTTTTTTCATCTTGTCATTTTTCATTCATTGGGAATCCCTTTGGGATAAAATAGAGTACCAGTTATCTCTTTAGAATCATCTTTGAGATGGATTTCTTGGGGTGGAAAGTGTTATGGTGTGGAGAATTTTCACACCCTTGTCTTTGAATTCACTTTTTTTTTGGTTCGGGTTTTTTCCTCAGGTAGTCTCTCGATAATTGGGTGTGAATAGTTTGAATTTCTATAGTATTATTCTATTTTTATCCTTGATCTATATTTCCCCTTCAAGCTTCCATTGATTTTTTGGAGAAAAAGGTAGTTTTTTGGGTTGGAAAGACTAGGCACCTGATTGGCACACTGTTAGCAGTAACTGTGCAACCAACCCAGGAAACCATATGGTAGAATATAGAAACTACCATATAGCCTCTATAGGGCCATGCGTCTCATCCCAGGTAAGTGTGTGGATGGGTATCCTTTGGCCGAGGTAGTCACAAAGTCTCTGCATGGGTTGGAAACCCATTTTGACTAACGCTACGGGCATTCCAGCTCATTGAAAATGTTTTCCCTATTTTTCTCTCTCCCCATTTAAACCCCTTTGTCCCCCTTACTCGACCACCTTGGACTCTCTAACCCTATTTGTGTCTACCTACATCCCCAAGTATTTTATTTCTTCTATTATTTGTCATTTTTTGTGAATATCCTTCAAGATATATCATTTAAGTCCTCTTCTCTTTTGTTTTCCTCTTATTTTAGTGTTTCCCTTCTTCTCATTTGGGGGGGTTTCAGTTTTCTAGAGGGTATGGGTATCAATTTAGGGTTTTAATCGTAGGTTTTTTGGTTCGATATTCTTGATTTGAGCTTCTTCCAGCCTCCTCATGGGGTGAATGAGCTGTGGGTGTGATTTCACACCTTTTTTAGAAGGTTATTCATGAGAGGTAGGTGGTTCCACGACCGAACATTATTAGATGAATTTAATTTGTTTTTTTAGTTTATAAATGTGTTCTTTGGTTTTATTATTTGGTGTGAAAGGTGTTTTGTAGTGATTGTTTTGTTTATAGGTTATAAATGAATTTTGAAAAATGGAATGGTTGTGTTCTTTTGTGTGTGATAATGTAATGTTTTTAAAGCGGGTTGTAAGGGTTTTTTGGGACGTGCAGAGTCTGTTTTCAAAGGCACTTGATGGGTGTGTGTTTATATAAATGGGTTTTCAGTAGAAAATATATCATTTTGGTCATGTTTTCCTTTTCATGATTTTTTGTATAAATTTTAGATTATTTTAATGATGAAGACTTTTTTTAAATATGATTTTAAGGTATGTATGGGTTGATTATGGGGCTTATCCCATTTATTTTATTAGTTTTAAATGTGTGTTTCCCATTATTGTTGTAAAAAGGGAAATTTATGAATTGTGTGGGTGATAGAAAACATATTCAAGGTGGGGTTTTTGTTTGAGTAAAATGGAAAATGATATGTTTTAAATAAAACACTATTTCCCTAGGAATTCATATCATTAGGTCATGGAAATAGTGATTTGTATGATGTGTGAACTTTAACTTGAGAACAGGGGAATCCTAGGTATCTGGGTTGGAAGAACAGATCTAGTAAGAAAGTGACATGAAATAGGCTTCCCCGGTTTCACTTAGCTAAATTGACGCATACAACACTAACTAAACTATGATAATGATTGTTTTCCACAATAATTTTGGTTGTTTCTCCTCTCTAGTAGCTCGTGCACGAGGATGATAACGGTTGTGGTTACTATACCACCTTTCACTAAGGTAGGAGGTTTTACGGTCCCACTCGAGCGAGATCAACCCAAGGGATTTACCTATTTTTATCTACTATATATGATGTGGTTCCATCCGTCGGCATATGGAGGACCACTTGAATGTGTGTTCTATTTATAAAATTCCATTCTCATTTAATATAGTGTATATGAAATGGTTTTCTTTCAAAGTGTTTCTTTTTAATGGTTTTCCTAATAAACGTTTTCCTTCAATGTATTTATTTTTAACTATTTTCATAATAAAGGTTTTTCTTAGAAGTTATTTTCTTAAAATCATGAATTTAAAAGAGAATGTTAGATTATCTTTTTAATGTTATATCATGGAACCTATTTCTTGGGTGGCATCCTACTCATCATTGGCTCACACTCTGCATACACCCTTGGGTGTATGTTTATTCTTGGTAATGAAAATATGTTTGGTGGTTATGGTGCGGGTTTTTAGTGGTATTATATTGTGGGATTTTTTGAGGTGGATTGAGGATGTGGATCCTCGTGTGGCCTAATGTATTGGGTTGGAGTTTTTAGTTTTCTTTGTTAGTACTTTTGGGATTTTTATTCAAAGTGTAAAATCCAATTATGAAAATTCTTTAGGGATTTTTTGGTTGTGTAATTTCAGTTTTGGAATCCTTAAAAATAATTGTTGTTTTTATATAATTAATTGGGTAAATGTTTTCCCAAATCATGTTATTGATACTCAGGAACCAGTTTCAAGTATATGGGGATCGCGAATGCCCCTCAGGGCATGCCATGGACTGGGTCGAGTGTCAGATCAGATGGAGACCTATCTTGGTTCATGGAAGATTAAATTTTATTTTTTGGTGATTAATCCTATGGAAGATTACTTTTAGGTTCAACCTCATATAAGAGTCAAGTGGTGAGGTTTTAGGAGTTTCTTAAAGAGTTTATTGAATCATGTTACTCAAGTAATCAAAGAGGACAATCTCGACTCATAAAATGGTAATGTAACCATTAAGAGTATGTATACTCAAGGAATTTTAGGTAGTTTGGACGAGTATCTAAAATCATGGTATTCCTAGTGTGGACATAAAGGGCTTATAAGGTGCACCACAGAATTTCCTCGACCCAAACAGAAAATATCATGGTGAAACCCTTTATATTTCATGGGGTTAGTGATGGTACTGAAGGGGGCTCCCCTAACTATGGGTCACCCATGTCTGTATCCCAAGTACTATGATTGGGACCCAACCTTTTGTGGGAAGTCTATTGTTATAATTAGTGGTGGACTACTTGGGTGATGGAGTTGTATGACTAGAGCCCTCTCTAAGGTTTATTGTCTGAGATTTCAGTTATCCTCTGAAAATTTGAGGTGGAGGGATCTATTTATAGACCCACTGTTACACATGTATGCATGGTCTTACACAGATGGACCTATGTGGATGGTCTTCAACTGATTAAGCTTCATGGTTGGATCATTGTGGATGGTCCTGCACATATGGGTTGTATAGTGAAGTTCATTACTTCAAAAAATCTGACTAACTTCTGAGAGACATAATTTTTGATCTGCGAGTTAGTTTTTGATCATTTACTAGTAAAACTAAATATCATTAAGAGATATACTCCTTATGATATGGTAAATACACCATATTTTATTGAAATAAATTATGAAATTGAATTATAATGTGTCAATATATTTTTATCATGAATCTTATAAATCCACAACCTACTCCTAGAGGGGGATCTTCCAACTTATACATCATTTTGGAGTAGTCTTGTCACACATGGAAATCCATATGGATACTTCTTCCGACATGGAAACACGTTCTACTCAAACTCAACATTTTATTTCAAAGTAAATATCACATCATTAATTCTACTAAAAATTATATGGAACAAATTTTATAGTATCAACAACGTGATATGATGGTGATAATTTTAATCAGAGATATCATAGAGAATATAACTGGATATTTTATGGACATCGATAATATTCATGCTTTTTCATGTATGTCAATTATCCTATTACTTTGGATTCTTTTATTTTAATAAAAATCAAACCATATGTTTTTTTGGTATCTTTAGACACATCATATATAGTATGGTAGAAAAAATATGTATAAATTATTATACCCACTACTTATTTCACCAATAATAAATGAAGTTGAAAATACAAATATAATAATATATGTTTAATAATGACTTATTAATATTAAAATTTAGTGTTATATGAAATTTTATCATGAAGGGCATGAAATAATGATTTATTAAATTCTTATTTCTACTAATCCAATAAAAAATCACTTTATATTTTTAAATATGAGTGTCCACTGGATGTTTTACATTTTTTCAAAAGAGATTATATATTACTAGTTGTCCCTTACACATAATGATGTGTGATAAAAGTTTAGAAAATTATGGGATAGGTATGTTTTATTATTTGAATACTAACATAATATAATGAGTATTACTTTTATTTTATAATTATTATATTCAGAAAAATCATGAAATTTTATTAGAGAGACAATAGTAAAGGGGAATGTGAATATCAAATATGTCTGTGTAAAGGTGAATTCACATTTACCATTACAAAAATTTTGTTTCATGTTGATATAATTTTATTTTTCATTGAAAATATCTTTTGAAATATAAATTTCTACATTAAAAATGATTTAAAAATATTGATATCATCTTTTAAGATATATATTAAAAATAATTTCAGCTGTGATAATTAAATGCATCCTAAACTACATATTTTATCATTACCTTTAATTTATTTTAACATATATTTATATAAAGGATATGTGTTAAATGATTTAATTTTAATTTTTACCATTTTTTCCCTTGACTTTATTCTGAAGAAGATTTGATGTAACGCCCCGACCCCAGTTGCCCAGAGTCGGTGCATTAATTACATAACATTGGCATGATCACAAGAAAGATCAAATCTCGAAAGACCGATTGGTTTAGTAGCCTTGGAAACACTAGATATATTCATAAGTTTTACATTACATCATAAAATGAAAAACTACTACAACAACATAATGTTTCCACAATCCACACTATTAACCCCTCATAAAATCCCTGCAGGTCATTCATAACTTACTTCTTCACATCCTGGGAAAAATAAAACATAGAAAAGGGGTGAGCTCAAATGCCCGGTAAGGATAACAATATAGCGGAAACTTTCATAAATAAGAATAAACATTTAAGGCAATGCATTACTAAAACAAAAGCCTTTTAAACTTGAACTTCAACATAGTATGGAAAAAGTAAAATGAAATAATGCCATTTACTTATTCACATGGATATTCTACTAATAGAATAATCACATGCAAAAATCAATAACCACTTTCATAATGTTGGAATGCATAATGCCAGACTATCATAACCACATAGCCAAGGCCTCGTGCCAAGACTACAAATAAGATTTTGTCAAGGCCTTGTGCCAAGACACTAGTTTGTCTCATGAGACCTACCGATGCATCGAGGAGCTATAGCGGGCTCCACCCGTCACATATTAAGTCCAATGCATTCCCATATGAAAAGGTTTAAACATAACATAAACATTCATATTAAAACTAGCATATGAAATGTCAATACTTTCACCATAAACTATGAATGGTATAAAAATATCACATCCACTGTCAAACATATCACAAAACCATCAATACAATATAGAAGTTTTGTATCATAATAAATCAACTTGAAATAATCTTAAAATCTATCAAAGGATGTTGACATAGATGAAATCAAAATTCTTTTTAAAGAAAAATCTCCTTTTATTTTGAAATAATTTAAGATCCATATAAAATAAAACATTTTCTTTGAAAATATTCTTATAAGCTTGTAAGGAAAGCTTTGAAGATTTTATAACAGCGTAAAATAACCACACCCGCCGTATAAGTTAAAAAAAACATTCTTACCTCAATTCTGTCGAAAAGGTTAAAAAGGACCTTGTTTTGAAAACGACGGAAAGATTCCTTTATAAACCTCTTATAAAAAGTCAAACAAGGGTATAAATGACTTTAACCCATATTCTTGTAAATAGTAAAAATGTTTTGAAATACATTTTTAAGAAACATGGATGTGGATGATAAAGATATCCCAGTAGATTATTACGTATAAACAACCTCGGATAATGAAGAGATTGTGAAATAACCCTTACCAATTTGGTAAATTATGAAACATACAACCCATAAAAGAGGTATCATACAATTAATATGTAAATACACATAAATTAGAGTGTATTACACAATGAATATAATTATGGGCAGTACATACACCACACAAAAGTTGATGGTGGAAATATGGCATGAATCTCACGGAAATAAGGAGTGAGATGAAAACCCCTTACCACGTTAATCAACTGAGTCGTATGGCCAAAAGTTAATAACCACCAAATGATTTACAGAATAACATGAATATAAATAGAATCATGATAATATATATCAAATGGCAGTACACAATACACCACTTTCAATAATTTAGTGGCGAACAATGGAAATCTCACGGAAATGAAAGTGAGATAAGAAAATCCCTTACCTTGTACTTTTCCTTTGTTGGGGTAGGTTAACCTCCTGTATAATGGTGAAATAATTGTTATTAAATTATACAAGAATCGTATATATTAATATGATATCATATATGATCTTTTAACATTGATTTGTTAATAATATCTTAGAATTATCGTCGTTTCGGGTGTTAACTTACTCATTTTCTTTTATATGTTTTGTTACATAAGCCATGGTTGTTGTATCTTATTCATATCCAGAATGCTATCCAGTCCTTAAACATCATTTTTAAATCATCAAATGATAATTATACTTTAATGGATACGATGGAGAATGAATCTCATCGCGTTCGTGGAGACGGTAGTCCGTACGTACGCACGAGCGACAATATCATTCTTTTGATATTAAAATAATATATAAATGGATGGTATATCATATATACAGAATCATTAACATGTTATATTTATTATTTACATGAGTTACACATCATTATTATACCCATCCAAATAATAATATATTGAATAACAATTACACCACGACGTGGAGACGGTAAGCCGTACGTACGCACGTATGGTGACATGTTATTCAAAGGGTGGATAGAATACTGAATATGGTTGTACCATATTTATAATAACATCACAGTATATGTGAGATACTGGAGTTATTATTTTAGAATGGTAAGAACAAAGAAAGTGGAAGTGGAAGAAGAATGGAAATTAGAAAAGGGTGGTGAAATCATTACCTCTTCTTCGGGTTCTTCCTTTTGATTTGATCAAAAGGGCTCCTTAGGTTGGCTTTCTGATCAAACTAAGGCCTCTAGGTTGTAGTGAGGGATGTTGGGAGAGTATTTGGGCAGAGTTTGGCCGAACCAAAAGGCTTTATAGGTGTGAAGAAATGAGAAGGAGGAGTGCCCTTTTATAAGAGGGGTGAGGGGCACCTTTGGAAAAGCTAGAAATATTAATTTATAATAAATTCATATTCGGTTTCCAATGGTTCCAAAGTTGACTATTCAAAGGCTAAGGTGGGGATAGGTCGAAAACCACTCAACCAATAGAATTTAGACAGGTTTGGGTACTTATATTAACCTTATCTTTAAGTATTAACTCTAAGTTAATTAGTTTCACTTTTACAATGTCTCTTTGTATTTTTATATAATATGGTTAATAAACTTACTATATACATCCAAGCGACCCCCAAGTGGTCCATTAATGATGAACCTATCATGATATAAGTCTCTTGGCCGAACCTTAGATTTTTAGGAATTTAATATCAATTAATAATATAATATTTTTTTTAAGAACTCTTTTATGTCAATTGTGACACTATTCAATAGTTGATTTTTTTGAAACTTATAACAGATTGATTACTTAGAACAAAGTCAATTAAATCAATCCTAATATTTCATATTATCCTAGAAAATTAGTTTAATTCATTAAAAGTTTCATGTTATATTTATTTGGGTATTTATAATATCAATTATTTTAATTTTTCACTATTATAGTAATTACTGCATCATCATTGTGTCATAAATAAAATACATTATTTAATGTCTAAAAATTATAAATAAAATATCATTATGTAGGGAATATTTTTAGATTTCTAATGAATATTTATAATCGAAAATCCAACATGTATAACCCTATGTAAAAATTGTTCTTCTAAAAGATGTAAGCTTATGCCATTTTTATTTTTATTTTAACTTTATTAATATAATGTGTCCCTACCACATACAAGTGGCTCCAAGGGGTCCCCAAATTGACCCAAGGATGCTCATGGTCGGGTATGTGTCCACCAATAAGGTTAGGACACGTTTTAGGGTAATTTTGTATTATTATAATATTATTTTTTATCCCTTATTTACCGGATTTACCCTTAACCATGGTAAATAAAATATTTACCACAGTAATTATTCAAAATGTCTAAAAATAAAAGTTACCTATTTACACAATTTGGAAATCCTGATTCCAAATATGGAATCCATTTTTCTAAATTCAAAACACAGAAGTGGCAGAAATTAATTTAAAATTAATTCCCGCTGTCAAAACAAAAAGCGTGTTTTTAAGAGATAATAACTATCAAAAGATTGACACTTGTTTATGTTCGGTTTAATTGTAAAATTATGTCCAATGACCAACATTATATTAAATGGTAAAAATATATTCTAAATATACTTTAAAACCACTCAAATTCATAATTTATCACTATTAATTATTTTGATTAAAAAAGTTGTTTTTAATTAAAATTTAGTAATTTTCACTATTCATCAAAATATGAAAGTTATCCGAAATGTACCAAAATTTCACCTTAGGCTAAATTCGATATTCCGAATCCAAAAATGAAGTCCATTTTCAAATATAAAATATATATAATTTCAAAAAGTAGGTATTATTATTCATAGCGGTTAGTTTGATTGGTTACGGTGTGTTAGAACTCGGTGTTGCGTACAACACACGCTAGCGTACCGTGGAAGCTTGGGATGTTTCATTTTAAATTTTTGATGTCCCCATTTAGTCAAAAAGTTTAAAATATAGTATCTAAAAAGGGCTCACTGTTAAAATTTGGTAAAAGTGAAATACTGAAAATGAATTTGTTCTTACATTATGTCTAAGAAACTCATAATATGGATTCTAAAATTATAAGGATTATATAAAGTTTAAAATTTAGTTGACACTATTGATAACCTCTTTTGAACAGCTTGTTTGGTAAGTCATGGTGCGATTGAACTTCGTGTTGCGTGTAGTGAAAGTTATTGAATTATTTTGAAGAAATAACACACTATAAAATCTTGGGGTGTTACATTTGATTAACTTATAAGGAGCCTGAATGGACCATTTAAATAGATTTATTGGGTTTTATTTTATTTTAAATAAATTTATTGATGATTAAATTTTTAACTGTAAACTTGAAGTGAAAAAAGGTGTATTATGATTTGTTGTTACGATGTTCCATTTCTGGTGGTATTTTATGGTTCAATTTTATTTTTTTACATTAATACAGATGTAATATATTTTATAATTATTTTTTAATATATTTTCACTTTGGTTTTTTTATTATTGATATGAAAAATTGAAAAAAATAGTTATATTGCATCATTTATTTGATAACTGATGTGGAAGAGGCTCTATGTTATGCACTTTGTTCATATTTTCTACGATAGTTTGTTTAAACATTAATAAGAAATAAATTTTTAAAATTTATTAAAAAAAATATATAAACCTTTTTAAAATTTCTCATACAATGAAATTACTACTTAACTGATGTTGAAAATTATTTTTTTTCACTACTGTGACCAGGGTTCTGACATTTTAATAGGTACCTAGTGATCTCTATATAAATTTGAAATGCATGAGATGTTATTATTTTTATATTTTGGAAACATAAATACATATATTAAAGAAATATGAATTATTTTCTCTAATAGGGCCTTTAATGCTAGATATCATGAGCACAGGGTGAATAAACATATGCAACCCTTTCCAATTAAAACTAGTCAAACCTCATAATACAGAAAACCTAAATGATATGAGAGTAATTATTAATATATTAACTATTTATGTAATTCATTTTATGATGATCGGAACGTTAATTCACTTTTTTACTTGATCTAATTTTACCACCAATTACATAACCCAATCATATGAATTTAGGGTATGCAGAATGTAAATAAGTAATTCACAAAATACATATTAATTCTACCTGGTTCAGTGACAATAGGTAAATCCACATAGCGTAAAATTATTTTTTTTACAAGGATCCACTAAAAGAATAGTTCAAGGCTAGTTTTAATAAACAACACAAAAAACCTAGGTTCAATCCCCTTACAATAATTTTAGGGATGTTGAATTATCACCTTAGGGTTCATTACATTTACATGATTTATTATTTGGTCACCCCACACCCCTATGATCACTCATTCATACCTATATTATTTCTCACTAATTAATATATGATAACACTTTGGGACAAATAATAAATTATTAAAAAAATACTTTTATGGTTAACTATTTATAGGTGGGTGTTTATTGATCTTAACACACTTCCATTTCACACATGCCATGTGAAATACTCCTTGACAGTAGATTATATTTTCAAAATAATCTCCAAAATATCATTAATGTGTTTATTCTTATATTAGAATAGAATTAAATGAGTGTCAAATAACATTCTATATTGATAACTAATTATAAATAGTATTGAATCATTTCTTTTATATATTGTTCAAATTTATATGTTTATATAAATCCATACATAAGAACCTAGTAAAGATTCAAATTTATGGTCAGTATAATTCTTCACATATGAAAATAATCACATAAAACATATTTTCATGTAACTAAGAGGTTCAAACTAGTGTCACAATAAAATTAATGGGTTTTATTACCCATTCACAAAATTTCCACATTAGAAAAATCAAAGCATTTAGCTCTATCCGAATATTCCTAATCCAATATTATTCTTTATTTTCTTCTTTCTTGATCAAGTATTTGTTTGAATATTCCTTATCATTTTCAATTCATAATAAAACTAATTAACATAGTGTTTATTTACACATAATCTATATGTATAACACCCCTTTACATGGTGCATTTTGTCTATTAAAAAATAAAAATCATGTAAGCCCAACATTGCAGAATCTTGCTCAAATTGTTTCTTGAAAATTCATCCTTCCCTAAGATTTTCTATGAATAATCTATAAAATCTACAAAAAATTGTAATACTTTAAACCATTAATTAATTATGAAATTTTAAGCCTCAATCATGGACTACTCATGTTACAACTCTATCATGTTATTGTTTTTTCTTCGGAATACCTTCAATTGAAGCCAATATAAGAAGTCCCAACATATTCTAGAATAAAATGTTTGACTTATGCTTCCAATATAAAAAACTATACATAATGAAATATTCATTTTAATTCCATAATCAAATTATCTATCTTTATATATAAAACAATCCACATCCATTAAAAATATATTTTATTTCTTTATAAATAACCATTATATTTTTAAGTTATGTTTTTCTAATCATTCATGGAAAATGGTAATCATCACATTGCTCTAATATTTATTCCAATAGAAAATATAATACCTTAATAAATGGTTGACACAGTGAGCATTAATCCAACATAATCTAATACACCCTATCGAGGTTGAAAAAATATCATACACAAAATATAAACTATTCTCAAATTTGATACTAATAATCTCCCAAAGTGGATTATTTTTTAACACTATCATGAATCAAAGAAAAACACAAAACCCCTAAATTATATATAATGGGATAGAATTGATAATTATTTTTTCTTTCCAAGGAATAAAATTACAATATTTTCTTCTCATAATCGACATATTTTGGAATTAATGATTATTAAAACTATACCATTCACATTAAATCCCTATAAAAAACATCTAAAAAATGTAGAATTATTTAAAAATAAATTACTTTTGAAGGAATGCGTTTCATTTTCAACTATATTATTATTTAGCCCTACCTTGTGATTTCATATATCTCAATTACTTCATTTCATTGATACCATTGAAAATATTCACTATTTCAATGATAGGCTTATCTTTTTTTATTTCTTCCAATTAATCTAATGTTGATGTACTCTCTCTCTCTTCAATAGATTTCTAATGAAACTATGACATATTTTATTTTGGTTTTCAAAATCTCGCAAATTTTTTAAATGAATTCAAAGGTAACTAATTTTTGGGATAAAAAAATAATGGAATCCAGTTGTCTGCTAATGGAGTAGATTCCAATAATCTATAGTTATCTCTGAATCCTAAAAAACCCTTCCAACTATTTCTTCTTTCCAAAATTTTTTTAGTGGGTGAACATATATGTTTCCATAGAAGTATCAATAAAACCACTAATCATGTTATGTCTAAACATGATATAGGAAACATTATTTTATGTCAATAAAATCATTTTTTCCATGTCAGTCACTTACATTAATATATTTAATGTAAAAAAACATTCACTTATATAAAGGATATATTTGCATGTAATAAGTGAAACTTTCACAACAATATTATTAAATAAATCATTAATCACTAATTGTGTGATCCATACTACTTTTCTCTTAAGATGATCATCTCTTGACGCCAATTTAGTAATACAAATTTCTTATTCAATAAAATGACTATCATTCCATAGTTGATAGGGATAACACTTTTTTTATCAACATATTAAATTTTGAATTGACTGCCTTAACAATTTTATAAAATATAATATTTTATTCTGTAGAGGAATTATAAATCAATAGTAGTTTTTCTTATCATAAAAAATGAAGTTGTTTTTACATATTTTATTGAAATATATAAATCATAAGAACACTTATTATTGAAAATTATTAATCAAAGTGTACCCATATATATTCAAGGTCATATATTAGTTTCCCCTTAAATTACCCCTTTAGTTATACCATATAAAAATTTTAATTTTTAATGAAATCTTCATGTGGATCATATCTCCCATTTAAACATGCAATAATTCAATAATAATTATATAAATTAAATATATGGGGAGATTGGGACTTTACTTTAATCTAGATGAGGAAGATTATATGTCACTATTGAACATAATTTTTCTATTATTTTTAAATTATGAATTCATCTAGAGATCAATTATTTTTATAGATTCCAGGACCACTTCATTTTCTATGGCCATGTTTTCTCTTCCAAACCCAAATAACTAGATTTTCATGATTTGATATTTTTTACAGAAATGAAATCGTGATACATAAACATTTTTTTATTTTATAAACCATAATTTTTCCTTATTTACCTTTGGAAGAATAATTATCATTCATAGCTTATATCTTTCTTTTGGATATATTGTTTTTAGCAAATGAACAACTATCATTTTTTCAACTATTCTTACTTTCCATCCAGGAAACATTATATTAAACAAATAATTTGGAATTTATCTTAAAACAAATTTTATAATGGAGGTCTTCTATATCTAGACCTTAAAATATATTTCTAAAAAATATTTATTTTCATTGAATGAAAACGATTTTACTTTATTCATTCCAAATTAACTTCTCTTATAATCTCTTTTATAGAAATGATTAGTTTGATGATAATTACTTGAATATAATTCATTCCTACTTTTTTGTAGTGCATTACTCCATTTTAGAAGAGTTATATTGTAAAAAAACATGTACTTATAAAATAATTTTTTTTTCATTTTGGAATTAAATATTTATATTAATTTTAAATTTATAATGAAATAATTGATATTTATTTAAATTAAAGAAATTTATATTTATGAAATAGTAATGTGAAAATAGGTATAGTAAAACGACCATTAGGAATAGTAATTTGGCCAATAGAAAAGTAACATAACCTATGAGAGTATAAATAATGTTTTTATATTATTGGTGTAATCATGATATGTTTATATAATGGAATAAATAAATAAATGTTTTGGTGTTGATAAATTAAGAGTCGATATTTCTGTAAGTCGTAAATATTGATTTACAATTTAATAATTAATGTAATGATTTAAAGAAATTTAGATTCATAAAATATATTCATAAATTATTTTTTCCGTTTTATTATAATATAGTTTCATGGGACTTTAATTGATTTTTCAAAGCGTTATAAAAGTAATTATAATTTAAAAATTGGTATTTTTTGAATAAATTATAATTTTAACTAAAAATTAAATATCTAATATTTGGAAAATTATTTTCAAAAATGGAGTTCATTTTTTAATTGTACACATCGAAAAATGGTTTGAGTCATTTTTTGAGATTTTTTTGAAATAGTTGACTTTTTGGTGAATAGTGAAATAAGACAATTTACATTATATATTTATTATAAGTTGAAATACACTATTACTAACATAATGAACGATGTAAGAACCATAATATTAAACATACCTTGATTATTTTAATATATTTTATGATAATTATCACACTATTCATATTTATGATCCAAATTAAAAAACTAATGAATAAAATAATGAAACAATCCTTCTGTCCTCTACTATAAATACCACCACTCGCCACCTCTTCTCCTCACAACTCAAAGCCTTGTATATTGATTAATTCATATAAAATTATTGTAAAAATCATCGTCTACATTTTCAATACATACTAATCTAACCAAAATGGAAAAACCAAGGGCCTTAAGGGGGTTTTCAAGGAGGAAGATTCAAGTGGTAAAAATATTCTTTCTTTTTCTTTTATTTTCATTTCAATTCTTTTTATTTTATTATACTGTCTTCACATCCCCTTATACATGACACATGAAAACCCAAATATCCTATATATACTATAATTTTATCATGTTTTATGGAAAAATTAATCACCATACATCTCCTATCCCATTTATTCTAAAAATCAAAATATCATCCACGATGTGTTTATTTACCGACATCGTGGGCGATGTGTTTTTAATTTCCATAATTGGCTTCATGTCTGGTCATAAAATCATTTTAATGGTTGAAATATATTTTAAATTTTATGATATATATTATTTTATGTTCTGGAAGTAACATATATACATAATATTGAATTATATAACAAAACTAGTTTGTGATTATCAAAGAACCACCAAAATGATCTAAAATAATATCATTAATGCTTTATCTAACAATTCATCATAATTTATGAAAACAAAATTATTTATGGTATCAAATAACAATATGGAAAAATATTAATATCTTTTCATTCAAATTTTATAGTTTCTATTCCATTCGATAAGAAAATCAATTACGAACTTACCATGTAAACCATATATAGAACAAACCTAAAACAATGTAATTAAAAAAATATTATTAATTAATGGGTGTAATGATGTTCTAAAATGATCATATAAGGTGTTATAAAAATAATTAATTTTTTTAAAATACTAATAACACTATTTTAACCATTATAAATGAGGTTTAAACATATTTGAAGTAAGAAAAACCCGACGTAAGGGAATTCATAACCCAATTTTCATTTTTTGGGTTAACCTTATACTTTATTTATTTTGTCATGATAAGAGTTTATTTATATGAATATTTAATATATTATTTTTTATTATGGGTATTTATGTTTATTATACATATTAATTTCAATTTATTTATTGTCTCTTTAATGATATGGTATATATATGGGACTCCTCTATAAAAATATTCTTTTAAATTTCTATTTTTACAAAATTCAAAAGGAATGATTTTATGAAAGTGTTCATGTTTTATGATTATCTTATGGGTTTGGGGAATTGTTTATAATGAGGTTTGGGACTTATATATCCCTCCAACTCATTGGGTATGTTTAAGTTAGATGTTGGATGTATGGTTACTCCAATTGTAACTATGGTGGTTACACCATAAGGTAGCCATGGGGGTTACATTTTAAGGTAGTCGTGAGACTTTAAAATCAAAAGGAATCCACAAGGGTTACAATATTACGTAAGTAATTCCACTAGTTACCTATATGATTTATTTAGGGGTTTCTATGTTTTATGGAAATATCATGTTTTCACATTGAACTATAACATACTTATTGGGTGAGAAGTATGTATTTGTGAGAATTATTTCATATGTTTATAAGTATTCATGTACTTCAAGTTTATCTCCTTATTTTTATATCCCTAACTGAGCTTTTTATGCTCATCCCCAGTTTTAAAATTTTTTTCATAGGGATTAAGGATGGTTAAGAGAAAAAGAGAATCCAAGATGAAGGTTGTGAAGATGTTTTATGAATATATTTCATTTTTAGTAAAAACATTTGTATTATAAAAAAAATAGATATTGTTTTAGTAATACACACATTTTATGCTAATGGGTTGATATGTATGAATATTTTCTAACATTAAAAACTCTAAACTGAAAAGATTTTTGTGAATGTAAATATTTTTTTCTAGGTGAATATACATGATTATGTAATTTTTAAGTTTGGGTCCTTATATTTTGTATCATAGAATGGTTTAGATAAATTTAGGGGTTAGGATGTTGTTAATAGAATAAAATAAATGATTTTTACCTTATATTTATGCTTAAATTATATTGAATTTTAAGAATACCATTTTTATTCATCTAATATATGTATGTTCAGAATGGTTTTCTGCAGAAGAAACAGGGAAGATAAAGTAGGAAGGAACTAAGAGGCTGATTTCTATCCTAATCAGCAGCCAGGAATGGTGTGAATTAAAACCAAGAAGTTTGTGATAACAATGTATCAGTTTATGTAGTCTATAAATGTAGATGCAATCCATCAAGTGGAATAATCAGATCTACCACAAAAAAACATGATGATGTTAGAACATTATATGAGGCAACACCCTCTTGATTTTAGGGGTTCTTTTGACCTAGTGGCAGTTCAAGGATGGATGAAATACCTTGGAAAGATATTTCATATCATGGGATATTTAGATAATCAAAATTTTAGTCTTCCTTTTTTTTTTGAAGTTGAACATGACTATTAGTGGTCAATTGTAAATAATATCAGGGATAGAGAGAAGATTGGTGCCTTGGAATGTGATGAAATTAATAATATGTTTCTCAAAAAATATTTTCATAATGTGGTTCAACTTATGATGGAAAATAAATTCCACTAATTGAAAAAAAAGGATTATTCTGTGGTCATGTATGAAGAAAACTTCACCCAATTGGAAAGGTACGCGCCAAATCTTATTCAGGATCTTGGTAAAAAAATCAATCATTTTTACTCAAGATTAAAGCCAAAATACCAAAGGGAATTGGATTCCTACGAATTCAAAAGTTATGAGAAAATAATCCAATGTGATGAGACCGTTGAAATTGAATTTTCTGATGATCATGTGTACGTTCACAACAAGCAGATGAAGATGTCTAGATAGAAAGCGATGGGTAAGAATCATTCAAAGAAATATGAAGGTATGAAATTTGAGTTTCTAGTTTGGGAAAAGAGTGGTAAAAAGAACCTTGGGTAATGCCTTAACAAAACTAGGAAGCATTTTTGTTGCGGTAACTTTGAAAATAAGGCTCGAGATTGTAATAAAAATTATCATAGGATTAATTGTAATAAGAAAACTATATAGTGTTTTAAATGTGGTGAGATGGGTCATTATGAAAATAATTTCCCAAATAAATATCTAAATTCTTGAAAGCTATCGAATTATAAGTAGAATTGTGTAGTGAGATCCTTCGAAACTACATCTATAGATGTCAGATCATCCAATAAAGTGGTATTAAGTACATTGTTTATTTACAAAGATTTTTCTAAAGTCTTGTTTGATACATGGTGTACACTTTCCTTTATTTCGGAGAAAATTTCAAGTAAATTTGAAATTTCACCTCTATAAATGATTCCAGAACTTATGGTCAAAATACCATGAGAAATATTATAGCAAAAAGGAATTATAAGAATCTTCATGTTGTTTTATGTGAAAATACATTACCTAAAAAACTTGTTTTTTTCTAAGTAGAGTTTTATTTCATTATTAATATGGATTTTCTTTATGTTTATCATGCTAAGATTTATTGTAGTGAAAAAGAAGTTGGTTCTCATAAATTTTTTCAACTTGTATAAAATAATGAATCCATACAATTTATAACATATCAAGAATCTAAGAAACTGTTAAAATATAGAAATGAATGTTGTTTTTCACATATTGGTGAAAATAACAAAACTATTCAGATTAATGTTGTGACAGTGGTAAATGAATACCTTGAGGTTTTTCCGGATGAGAACCTAGTTTTATAACTGATTGGAAATACGAATTTACTACTAACGTAGTTCCTCATTCTAATATAATTACAATATCCCCATATTGAATAGCTAAAGTTGAACTTATAGAATTAAATAATAAGTTTCATGTTTTTCTTGATAAAGGATTTATTTATCCTATCACTTCACTATGGGGTGATCCTATTTTGTTCATAAAAATGAAATATGGTTCCATGAGACACTTCATTGATTATGGAGATTTGAATAAAATTTATTTTTGGAATGAGAGACCTTTGTTGTATATCACTTACTTGTTTTATCAGCTCTAGGGAGCTCAATATTTTTACAAGTTTGACTTCAGATCTGGGTACCATCATCTAAAGGTGAAGGAGGATGAAATTCTGAAAACATATTTTCAAACTAGATAAAGGAATTATGAGTTTTTTGTTATTCCCTTTCATTTGGAAAATTCCCCAGTTGTATTCATGGATCTTGTTAATATAATATTTTTTGAATATTTTGATAAGTATGATGTTGTTTTTATTGATGATATTTTGGTATTCTAAAAAATTTATGAGGATCAGGAATAACATTTAAGTATTTTCTTGAAAACTCTCAAATAAAATTACTTATATGAAAAATTTAGAAAATGTTATTTTTGGTTAAGTATGGAATAATAGTTGATCCTACCAAAAAAGGGGGTTGAAGAATGTACATGACCTAAAAATGTTGAAAAGATTCATAGTTTTCTTGGATTAATAGGTTATTACTTACAGTTTTTTTTATAAAATTGTGTTTCTATCTTTCCCATAAACTATGTTAACACAAAAAGGGGTTACTTTTATTTGTACAGAAGAAATTGAGGTTTTTCTTCAAGAACTGATTAATAAATTAGTGAATACTCTAGTTTTGTCAATACCCCCCAAGAAATGGTGAATTTTTCATCTACAATAATGCTTCATTGAATGGACTTGGTTGTGTTCTAATGCAGAATGATTAGGTAGCCGCTTATGCTTTTAAACAACTAAAGCCTCAAGATTTAAATTAGCCCACACATGATTTGGAATTCGTAAATATGGTTTTTTATTTGGGAATTTGGAGGTTTCATTTATACAGAACCAAATGCGAAATATATACTAACCAAAAAATTCTAAATTATATATTCACTAAGAAGGAAGTAAACATGAGGTAGATAATATTTCTTTAAATGCTAATGTATTATTATTTCCCAATCCATTACCATCCTAGAAAATCAAACAAAGTTACATATGACTTGAGCTAAAACATCATTATACATTAACCATTTTTTGTTTGGAACATTACCCCTTGATTAATGATTTGTTGAATTTTGACATGGAAGTCGTTTTTTTAAATTATTCTATTTTATTATAGGTTCCAGTGCAGTAATTTCTATCAGATAGGATTAAGAAAAAATAGAAGGAATAACACGAGTTACAAAAAAGGTATAATTGGTGAAAAAGGTTATGTTTACATAATCTAATGATGATAAAGATTGTCTTTTGATATTCGGGAAGAGATTATGTGTGAATTTTGATTCCCATATGAGGAAATAATTAATGTGTGAAGATCATAGCTCTCCATTTTTTGTTCATAATGGGAGTACTATGATGTATAGAGACCTTCAGAAGTATTACGGGTGGGATAGAATGAATAGGGATATTGTAGATTTTACTGTGAAATGTTTGACATGTCAATAGGTTAATATAGAGTGACGAATAATAAAGGGGATGCTTCAGCCTTTTCTAGTTATAGAGTGGAAATGGGAAGATATATCCATGGACATTGTTATGGGACTATCAAAGGCTTTTAGAGGTAACAATGCAGTTTGGGTTATTGTTGATCAACTGACTAAATCTACATATTTCCTTCCCACTTATTATACTTTGTATTTTGATCATCATTCTCAGCTTTACCTAAAAGAGTTTCTCAGGTTACATGGAGTTCCTTTGTCCATTATAAATGAACGTGTTCATAGGTTCACTTATAGCTTTTGGAAAGTCCGTCAGATGTTGTTTGGAATGAAATTAAACATTAGAACTACTTTTGGTCCTAAAAATGATTGATAGACCAAGCGAACAATTTAGACATTGGAGGATGTCCTTTGATCTTATCCCATGGACTACTAGGGAATTTGGGATCACTATAATTCATTATATGGGTTTTCTTTTAATAATAATTTTCATTCCAGTACACAGATAACACCTTTTGAGGCATTATATGGGAAATAGTTTCGAACCCCATCATTTTGGGATGAAGTCAGTTAAAGGAAGTTGATGGGACTAGAATAAGTAGAGTAAGTGGATGAGAAAGTGGATATTATCTAAAAACATATGATAACATCTTAGAGTAGGTTGAAAAGGTTTATAGATAATATGAGGAAATTATTTTTTTAAGGTAGGTGATCATGTTTTTCTTAGAATCTCACCATGGAAAATTATGATGTATTTTGGTTCGAAAGGAAAGCTAATTCCATGGATCATTGGACCTTATGAAATCCTAGAGAAATTTTGACCAGTCTCTTTTTGAGTATCTTTTCTATTGATTTTATCTCAGTTAAACAATTTTTTTCATGATTTGATATTGAGAACGTATGTCCAGATTCATCTCATGTTTTGATCCCAGATGTAGTTCAACTGGAAGAGAAACTTTCTTTTGAAGAGAAACCTATTCAGATTCTTGATCATAAAGAGAATGTATTATATAATAATGTAATTAACCATGTTAAGGTTTTTTGGATAGATCACATTGTTGAAGCAGTAACATTGGAATCTGAAAATACTATGACGGAAAAGTATCATCACTTGTTTAATGAGTAAATAAAAATTATGGGGATGAAATTTGGAAAAGGTAAGAAGAATATAACAACCCAGTTTCCTAAAAATAACTTCTTTTCATTCTGTAATTAAATATTTAAATCCATTATAAATTTATACAAAATTAATTGTTATTTATAGAAATTAAGGAATTTATACTGATGGAATTGTAACTTTACCTTATGAATAGTAACATAATCATAAGTAATATTAATTTTTCAAATAGAATATTAACCTCACATATGATATTATTAATTAAATTTTTGTCTCTTATAAGTTTAACCCTGATGTATTTATATCATGGAATAAGTTAATGAATGTTTTGGAGTTGATAAATTAAGTATTGGTATTTGTACAAGTCATAAAAATTTAATTAAAATTTTATAATTAATTAAATACTTTAAATGAAAATTTATTTTCATAAAATAGATTCATAAATTATAATTTTGATTTCCTATGATTATAATATAAATTTATTATATTTTAATTAATTTTTCAAAGTGTTATAAATTTAGTTACAATTTTAAAATTTATATTTTTAAAATAAACTATTATTTTAACTAAAAATAAAATTTATCATATTTAGAAAATTAGTTTCACAAAAATTGATGTCATTTTGGAATTATACACATCGAAAAATTGTTGGGGTGAATTTTTGGTATTTTTCTGAAATACTTGAATTTTTTATGAATAATGAAATACGACAATTTACAGTATATATACATTATAAGTTAAATACACTATTTATAACATCGTGAATGATATAAGAATCCTAATATAAAATATCCTGTGACTATTTTAATATATGTTTTGATAATTATGAAAATATTCATAGTCTTGACCCAAATTAATAAACTAATGAATAAAATAATGTAAAAACCCTCATCTCATCAACTATAAATACCACCACTCACCACCTCTTCTCCTTACAGATAAATGCCACGTATCATTATTAATTTCAGTAAAATTACCTTCCCAAACCAATTCCACACATCCAAGACCTTTTGGTATCACCAAAAGTTTAAAACAAATAGCCTTAAGGAGGTTCTAAAGGATGGTGATTCAAGAGGTAAAAATCCTCTTTCTTTTTTCTCCTATTTTCTTTTCAATTATATTTCTTTTCATATACTCTATTCACCTCCCCTTATCCAAGAGGCATGGAAACTCTCATATCTTATATATACATTAATATTATAATGTTTATTTAAAAATTCATCATCATACTTATTCTCCTCTCCCTTTTATTCAAAAATTAAAAACATCATCTGTGATGTGTCGATTTAACAACTTTGGGGGCAATGTGTTTTCAATTTCTATAACAAACATCATGTATTGTCATAAAACCATTATAATGGTTAAAAAGGATATTATTTTTTATTATATAATCTATTTTATGTTCTAGAATTAATATATATACATAATAATAGATTATATAATGAAACTAGTTGGTGATTATCAAAGAACCACCAAAATGATCTAAATGAATATCATTAATATTTTATCTAAAGTTTCATCATAATATATGAAAAAATGATTTATTGTATCATTTAATAATCTTAAAACATATTCATATCATTTCATTCCACTTATTTTGTTTTTATTCTATTCTATAAGAAAATCCATTACGAACTGACCACAGAAACCATGTAAAAAATGCACCCAAAACAATGTAAATAACAAAATATTATAAATAAATTCTTGGAATGACGTTATAAAATGTTCAAATAAGGTTTTATAAAAATAAATATGTCACTGTAAAATATTAATACCACTCTTTTATCCATTACACAGTATGTTTAAACACATTTAAAGTAAGATGAACCAGAGGTAAGGGAATTATTATCCCAAATTTCATTTCTTTGGGTTAACCGTCTACATCATTAATTTTTTCATGATAAGATTATTTGTGATATGAATATTTAATATATTATGTTATATAATGTCGATTTATAATGAGTATGAATATTATTTTCATTTTTTAAAAAATATCACTACAATGATCTAATATATACATGGGATTCCTATTTAAAAATCTTGTTTTAATCTTTTATTTTTATAAAATTCAAAAGGAGCTTTTTTACGTAGGTGTTCATGTCTTATGATTAATTTTTTGTTCTTGGGAGTTATTTATTATGAATGGTGGGACCTATATTTCCTTCCAATTAATTAGGTATGTTTAAGTTGGTAGTTGTTCGTATGGTTACTTCAAGTGTAACTGTGATGGTTACACCATGAGGTAATCGTGAGGGTTACATTGTAAGGTAGTTATGAGAGTTACAAATCATAAGGTATCCATGAGGGTTGTAAATTAAGTAATTAATTTCACAACATACCTATATAGTTTATTTATATTTTTATATGCTTTATAGAAATATCATGTTTTCAAAAAGAAGTATGTGCCTGTGAAAATGATTTCACAAGTTTATAAGTGTTCATGAAATAACGGTTTCTCTCCTTATTTTTATATCCCTTACTGAGCGTTTTGGGATCATACCATGTTTTACAATGTTTTTCACAAGTTTTAAGGATGAGTAAGAGAAAAGGTGAAGATAAGATGAATTTTTTGAAGGATTTCCATGAATATATTTCATGTTTTAGTAAAAACGTTTGTATTATGAAAAAGTGGACATTGTTTTAGTAGTACCCACTTTGTATGTTTGTGGGTTGATATGTATGAATTATGTCCTAAAATTCTAAAAATATAAACCAAAATGATCTTTGGGAATCTAAATAGTGTTTTCTAGTTGAGTATACTAGATTATGGAATGTTTAATGTTGGTTTCTTATATATATAAATATCATAACAAGTGTATTCAATTCCATCATAACAAAATGTAACGAAATGACCATGCTTTCTACAATAAAAGTATGTTTCTTTACTTTCTCATGTTACACATCCATTTTTCTTACCATTAGTAGTGACCTTTTTTACAATGTTTTCCTTATATATAATATTTTCAGTTTTTTAGGAAATATAATTGTTCTCATCATCTCATACATTATAGGGGTTTCATCATTTTCAAAGTTATGTTTTCTCATGTAATAAATAATTTATGACATCATTATTTTTATATTATTCTCCTTTAAATTTTCATATGGTTTCTTCATCTCACTTTCATTTTTGGAGGGATAAATATGTAAATAATATTATTAATATTTTAGAATATTTTTACCCTTGTTTTTTATTTGATATAACTATTTCATAACTAATATCAAATCCTCATCATGTTGGAGGTAATTTTTGTTTCATTCATCAAATTGTGTATTCATATATTACGAAGCACCATTCCTTTATAAATTTCATAATCCAATTCCTAGAAAATATAATCATTAAATTCACTTAATAATTTTATCTAGGCGATCATATATGTTGTGACATCCTTAATATTAATATTATCTCTATTTTTCATTTGATTGTTCTCGGTGAATTCTACCATGTTTATAGAAATTTCATCCTTTATGAGATTTAATTTTTATATTATTTGTATTCATGGCCCTTATCCTTGGAATTAGGTATATATATCAACATTTTTCAATCAATATCCTTAAATTGATTATATATAGTTTCAATCATTTCCCTTAAATAAGTTCGTGTATACTCTAATATTTTATTCAATATATTTAGTCTTTCTATCCCAATATTCAATCATTTTACATTGAACCCATGTTCCTCATTTTTCTTCTATAGCTTCAGGTATTTTTTTACAATCCCAAATTATTCTCATTTTATAAGTGCAAATCATCTATAATTTGGATTTATTTATATCTCCTAACCATCAGTATGTCCTCCCAGAGTAGGTAAATCAAGCTCTATATATAATCCTATAGTATCATTAAATTAATTAAAGGATTTACAAAAATTATGAATCATACCATCCTATTTAGTGTTCATAGAATTTTTTTAATCCCACATTCATGAAAAAATTTCTATTATATGGAATTTTATTAGTTCTTTGATTCTTCATAAAATTTAATGCTTTTACATGTCCTCGAATGATTAAAAATATCGATTATTATTAAATAAAACCTACCTCCAATAAACAATGAGAAAAAATCCAAAAAAATACAATTAGAAAAAACAATGATTTTATACCAATGGTTAGTTACACAAGGGTATTTAGTGAGATATTATATGAAAGGGCATAAATCAGGGTAGGAAATAGTTCAAATTAAAACCACACATCCTTATGAATATAATAATTCTAAATGTTTATTACATTAATGTATGTATTATCAATATTAATTCTACATGTTTGTTAATTATCCAAATATTAATTCACTTTTAATTTCCTTAATCATATTTGATAAAAAAATAACCCACAAATAGTGATTTATTTCTTCCAAAAAGTAAGTAAAGCATGCAGTTGACACATTAGATTTTTACATGGTTCTATCATACTAGGAAAATACAAGGATCATAATACATAATTATTATATTGTAATATAATTGACCAAAAACACTGCTAATTTGTTAGTTTAGTAATGGTCAAATTAATTTTGGAATCATTACCCTTACAATAATTTTATAGGTTATTCATTATATTCTCAAGGTTCAATTCCTTTACAGAAAAAAATGTTTGTTTACTAGTTACCCTAAGGGTCACTACCTCCTTCATCTGATTTTATCATTAATGAAGAATGGATAACACTTTTTCACATACAATAATGCAGTATGTCACTATCTCAATGTTTCAACATTTATAGATAGTTGATCCACAAATTTTACAAAATTCTCTTCGACACATGACATGTGAAATTCTCTTTGATAATTACATCAATATCCCCAATATTAACTGATGTTTCATCAGGGTAAAAATGATCCCACTGGTAAATTATTGAAAGAGTTAAAAATTACTTATTTTATTGTTTACTTATTGTGAATCCAAAATGTAAACATTTTTATAAATTATGTTCCTGAAAGTATGTCCTAGAAAATCCTTATACAAGAAGTTATTCATGATTTGTTATTTTTTAAAATACTGTTCTTCACATAAAATAACTGTTAGTACAAACAGTATAGCTATATAAGTTATTGGTTCATGAAAAAACATGATCATTCAAACATCATAAAATCCAACATTAAGGATAAATAGATTTAGGAAACCTATATGCACACACTACCCAATTATACATAATCTCTATTTGAAAAAATTTATCAAATTTACAAAAATTCAAATTTACACAACCCTTCTCATTAATTTAAACAAAAATACTTTTTCCCCTAATTTTTTATACAATATACATAGAACTTTTCAATGAATTCATAACATAAAATCTTTTATTCTTTATGAAATTTATATAGTCCATCAGATAATTTTCAAGATACAACATTGTCATGATGGAATTTTTCATTTTACACAAGATATCAAGTGATATAATTGAATAAAGTCACAATATAGTCCAAAACATACTATATCTTTTACGAACCTAGAATGAAAGAAATATTTTCATGAAATATTATTTTAATTAGATCTTGATATTTTCCATCATTTCAAATTAAATAATCACCCTATATGCAATAAATATTGAATATCCACACAAACAACCTTTTGTTCATATTATATGTTTTTAAATCCATTATAAAAAGTGTTACTCAATATATTACTCCAATACATCCACTGATATAAAATCATACACCACATTAAACTATACACATGTTGAAATAAAATCCAACATTCTCTGATTTACCATATCAAGGATGATAAAAAACATTACATGTTAGCAGCTATTTTCATATGGAATACTAACAAGAATACTTTTTTATTTGGGTGGCACGATAAATGTTACCTTTAAATAGTTAACATGAATTGATAATAAATTATGTTACAATTGAAAATGATTTTCTATGATTTAGATTTTCCCTACACCATTTTATTGATAAATAAAATAGATACTAGTTGTTTATGGGGTTGGATAACTTTTTGGATAACTATATATACAAGTATTATCATAGATTTGTCAAAAAACACCCATGAGGGGAAAAATACTATGTCACTAATTCCTCCCCCTATGGATAAATTCATAAATTGTCAGAGGGGGATAAAAAATCATGGGATACTATTCCTTGATAAATAATGTATAAGGTTCATTTAATAATCAGATGAAAATTTGGAATGAACTATCAGTATAATGAAGGAAACAAAAACTAGTAGATAATAAATAGGAATCCATAATAGACACTATAGTCTATAATATAGTTAAATATATAGTTTAAATATTTGATGAAAAATTAATATAATAGAAATATTATAGTACTCTTATCAAAAATTATCATAAAAAAAACTTATCACACATTGGCTAATAGAAATACAGAACATAAATAGAAAGTAAATATAGAATGGAATATAACCCAAAAAACCTGATAATCTCCTGTAAAATCCATATCATTCATCACCATGACCAACCCATTTCATACATATAGGAGAAATTTAATACTAATTCCTAAAATAAAATTTTAATATTACATGTTTACATATAAAAAATGTCATGTATGAAAATATAGGTGAGTACAATGACATAGTGGGATTCTAATACATTCCTTAACACTAATTTCTATAATGATAAATTTAATGTGAATTAAAATAATAGGTAGTAGTAAAAATCTGTTCTCATATCAACTCACCCAATAGAAAAAAATTACGTGTTGGTTTTTTTCCAAAGAAAAATGTGAAATGAAATTAATTTTGATGACTTTAATATTTTCCTAACATTGATTAAAGAATATTATTTTTATTTTAAATACTACTAAACTCAATGAAAAAAATTTATAAGAGATCATAATGTTTTTATGACTACTCACATACTAAGGAATTTAATTCCAATATAAAATTTTACCGAATTCTACGTGATGTTGGTGAGAACCTACCCATTAGATTATGATATGGATTTTATCTATCTATGGATAAAAGAATTACTCATTATTTAAATATAGTTATGGATCATTTTCATAACCATATTCACATATTAAAACCTATTTTATTGGTGACCCTATTGTCAATGATTGTAGTTTAATTCCCAGGAATTAATTTGATAACTCATGGATCCAAAAAGATTTATAAATTAATGTTATTTAAAATCATCCATGGGATTAGTGTAAATAATTTAAAGGGGTACATCATCCATTTTACCACCTATTAAGATGATAATTAAACAATGTTTATCAATTTTTAATGTCATTTAAAATGTTTTTACATAACGCACCAGTATCCACATATATATAAATAACATCATATTTTCATGGTTCACCATCCAAAATGAGAAGGTTGATCCTATAAATGATCCAAATCACCCCAAGATCAAAATGTCCCCTATTATAAACAGATGAATTTAAACAAGAATATAATATCCTTGATATATTGTTACACTATGTATCCTAGATATGTTTGTGATACCCACGCTATTAAAATTATATATGATTAAATTACAGAATCATGATCATCATCTTTTCAATAAGGATTTCATTATATTGGTTAGATATTCTTCTTCTTCTTCTTATTCCCCTGCACTGATCCATGACACTTATTATATTCTATTTTTATTTTCCTCATCCCATGATATTTTTTTTGTATTTATATATTCATTGAATATTCATCCTCTCCGTATCTCTTCTCTTTCACATCAATATTATATGTTCAAATTCATATTCATATTCATTTGATCAACTTCCTTTAATTGTTACTCAACTTACTCCAATTATTTTTTTATCCATTGGATCATCAAGGACCCCTTAGTCAATATTCATAAGATTTTTTGCCTTTATAGATCATTTAGAGTGGATCATTTAATCATAAAATACCCATACCATTAGATCCACTGAAATCAAGAGTAATACAATGGACATGATTTTCACCATAGTGCATTGCATTCAATTTTCAAAACAATTTCGAGAAATATATGCTTCTTTGGTGTATTCTAAATAGAATTATAATTTCTATAAAATTGAAACTAATATTGATAAATTATACACCATTTAATAATAACCATTTTACCTTATGATTAATAATTATTTTAAAAATAACTAACATGTTTCATGAAATATTGTACCACATTTAAAAATTCTATGAAAATACAAGTAATTTCACTAATATGAAATAAGTCACCCTAATACATTGAGTACTTCTCAAAATTGTTTTCAATGGAAAAAGAAGAATTTTTTAATCCCCATTTCAATTTCCAAACCCATGATACTCCCCAGACACCATGAAATCCTCCATGATATATTCTATTCACCATTTCTTATAAGAAAACATTTTAACTGATATATTAAATGAACCAAGCATTAGAGAATAAATCTCTTCATGTGGATGTGGTATCATGTTCCTCATCACCCCATGACACCTCTTAATATCACAATGATATGTGTGAATCTTATTATAGAAGCCATAATAAAAAATCATTTTTTCTATCCAGATAAGTAATTTCCTTTTTCCCGATCATCTTCATACCTATTTTATGATTTGACCATAGTGTAGTGATGTAACATGTACCTCAAAATTCCATCAAGATCTAGGATACATTCTTTTAAAAAATTACATTTTCATCAATCAATTCTAAAATAATAAAATTAATATCAACTTGAATGAGACATCAAGAGCTGCCTAAGTTTAAACCTGATTTCTAAATTTAAAAAAAATACATCATAAAAAATCATATCCACTTTATATCATGTTTACATTTCACGTTATTATTTAAAGATTCATCTATATTCCAAATCATCTCAAAGGATTAACAATCTCCCCCATTAAATGTTTTTGGAAACCATGGGAACAAATTATGTTCAAACTCTTCACACATAATAATGATTCATTATTCAATAATTTTGATTCTATATGAGAGAACATGGTGTAGTAAACAAACTAATAAAATAATAAAATTCTTTTGTCTATAATATGTGATCTTGATTAACTTTATTAAAACCATTAATACCACTTCTTACCAATTTAAATACAAACACATCATATCTACTTATACCAATTTTGGAAATAGAATGAGAATCAACTCGATTCCAATGGTGTATCATCTCTTATTCCAAATTTTTTGAACTATTTATATAAACTGTTAATAAAATCTATGGAATCGATTCACCCAAAAATATGTTATAACTCTTCATAAATAGAACAACTAAAACAAAAAAAACTAACCTCACAACATAATCCTTTTAATAACTTCCTGTAAGATATGATACTACAAAATAAGAGATTTATCCCCCAAATAGGTAAAAACACATATCAGTGGATACACTCTATAATTGTTTTCTCCCACTTTGTAAAAAAATAAATAAAATTAACATTATTGACATTTAGGTTTTAATTTTTTCCCCATATTAAAAAAAATATACCAAGAACATGTTGAGAAAGGGGAAAAATTAAACATTCATTAGAATTTAGGGGAATTAGGTTGAACTCCCATAAAAAAACATCAAATTTTTAAATGTATCCCTAAAAAGGGATTTGGGTAAGCATTAGATATTTTATCCTTGATTGTAATAAGCCCCGAATTCAACCAAGGTTTCACCAAAATATCTTTAATTATGTGATATATAATATCATTATGATTTAATAATTAATTTCAAATTGAATTCCATGATAGATTTATTGTAATTTTATTATAAAACACAATAAGTAGTGGAAATTTCACTTACACCTTAATATGTTATAAAGGATTCTTCATCCACATCAATTTTTTCATGACTTGAGTTTTAACCGTGTATTCTACTGTTATAGTACTGAAGATCATAAAACATTACCTACTTTTATTTAAAAATAAAACATTTCTCCTAGATATAATATTTCATCGAACGTATATCTTCAATCATTATCAATTCATTTCCAATTAGGATATGTATATCCAAACATATGAAGAATTATTTTGATATTTGATCTCAATAAAAAATCATTCACTACATTAATAAACCTGAGAATATCTATTTTAGACATATAATGGAAAAAATGTGGCTCTCATTGATACATGTCATGTCCTGACCCATGTTAGGGCTTGAGCTGCAACTTCCTTAAGCCCACCTCTATATGCTAGGGTGTGATGAAAAGCACTTAAGGCACAAAGAACTTCGGGAGGCCTTTTCCTATGAACCAAGTCACCCAAACGTAGGAGACTCAATACAAAAGTTCATAGGGAAATTAAGGGAATATAAAACACTGCTATATAGACAACAAACATGCATTTACCTCTAAATAGTAAAATCAAAGTAGTGTAAATTGAAAGGGAATGGGGAAAAATACATGCCCAACCAAAAAAAATACACAACCTAGAAATAACTAAAATGTAAAACAACTGTGAGAGACCCACTCTTGGATCCAAATATAATGACACCATACAAAATCCAAGAACCTGTATCCCTAAGCTTCTCTGATGTCACGATCAACCTTTTTATCATCTGCAAAAGGCATGACACATGAAGGAAAAGACCATGAAGGGGTGAGTATAACAATACTCAGTAGGATGCCCTGAAAAGGAAAAGTGTGAGAAGAAAGACATACAACTGAATAGGAATGCAGTAGATAGAGAAGGTATAGTATAATAGCATAGATGCACCCAACAAGATAGTGAAACTAACTCATCCAAACCCAAGGAGCTCGATAAGGTGAGAAGATGAACTTCTCATTGAGTCTTCCCTACTTATATCAGGATAGTGTAATCGTCCAACTATGAGAATCTAGACATGAAAAGTGTGTGTAATATCATGCACATATTCACCTTTTTATGAATGAAAGTAACCAAAATCCATGGAGTGGTTACCCAAACAATATATCTATATATATTCTCTGTTAAAGAATCCTAAATGATAGAGTAAGAGGATCTCTATATCACATCTTAGCTAAAGAAATATGTCACCAACAATTATATGAGTATCCATCAATGAAACCCAACATCCCACATGTCTTCCCAAGAGGCACAAGGCAAAGGTAAGCAAACCACCACACATTTTTACTATCCACTTTGGGAGACAATGACTCACCCGCACAGTTTTAGGCCACATCACAAGGACTATTCTCAGTGTGGAAAGCACCCCTCTTCCTCGGGAGTCTAAAGGTACATCAAACTATGTCTCACCACTATGTTTCATAGTCAAGGGTCCTCTTTGGAAGTCACTGAGTAATGCCATTCCTAGCCCGACTGAATGATACCACTTGTGAAATTCACCGGGGAATTCCACTACCCAGACACTATTGGAGGGTAAGCCCAATGAGTCATTAGGGAAACTCTAGTGCCTAGCCTGGCTAGAGGGTTATACCTGGAAATTCATTGGGTAATTCCACTGTCCAGTACAGTTGAAGGGTTAGCTTGGAATGTCAGCGAACACCCCTACCTATATCCTAATGGAGGGTAACTGGAAAATATCACTGGTGAATGCCACTTCCCATCCTAGCTGGTGGGTACCACCTAGAACTTCCATTGGGTAATTCCACTAGCCATCCCAACTAGAGGGAACCACCCAAAATTACTCTGATAGCCTGCTTGATGAGAGTATAAAGGGACCCACTGCCCAACCCAGCTAGAGGTACCGCCCAAAAAGATTCCTCTAGTCATCTTGAATGGCCACAATCGTCATCAAGCATATCCTTGGATAATATTCACTCCCAGTACATTGAAAATCCCCTCAAATAGGTGTCACGTCCAAAAAATATCACATCATATCTACAAAGCCAGTATGGAGGGCACTATTGCATACCATACAGAAAATCACTTAGGATAGGCTACTCATTGGCCAAAATTAGAGTCTAAAAGAAGGAGATACAAGATATATAAGATTCACAATGTGGTATACGGAGCATGTGGGACCCACACGATGTATGAACCCACATCATATCTTGGTCATGTACCTAGCCATACTTGGGTACCAAACTATATAAAAGTACCCCTAGGAATGCCAGTGTACTCCAAAAGTACATGAAATATCTAGGCAAAAGTCTTTTGAGAAAACGAAGCTCGTCATTGGTCTGGAGGGTAGAAAAGTAATTTCACTAACATCCCTCCTCAAACATCCCATGAATATTAAACTTTATCTCTTCATACATCTTCTCCACTTTTACAAGATCCAAAACTGACCTAAGCCCTGGGTTCTCCTCAATCAAAGAAAAGGGATATTCCATTTATATTAATCCATTTTTTCCACATTTTATGAGATCAAAAAAAGGGATTTGTGCATCCAAATGGATCACACTGTTGTGATCCTTGCACAAAAATGCACAAGATCAACTATTACTTCACCCATATTAGACATTAAGGGAAGAAGCTATGTCTCTTAGCATCATACATGAACAGTTATTCATGGGGTCTGTGACCCAATCCTAGAACACACCATATAGATCACACCTTTACTATAATCATGGAAAGACACAGGGTATCAGCTATTCATTTGTCCAAACTGGAAACCCGGTTAAAAAGTTACATTTCACCGTAAATGCCCAAACCGGGCCTCATGAGGACTGCCCATCAATTTGAGTTTTAAATGCCTAAGATATATCATGAATCATCTGCCATGATTTCTGTGTCATGATGTTGTTGTAGTCATGTCAATCAAATATGATATGTAGGACTTAGGCTCGATTCAAAAATCCTCAATAATAATAATAATAATAATAATAATCTATTTTGGTGTTTTGTGTAATGGATCCAAGAAACCAAATCCTAAAATTCCTAAACTAGCCTCAAAAGGTCTATCTCGATGAAAGGATCGTGTTGCTATAGATAACACATAATACAAATGCACTATTTAGAAGATATGGTGGTTTGAAACCATGGCCAGAAGACCTGCCAAGCCTACTTGGACCATCTGTGCTGGTCCATCCTACAAGGGCTACTCTAGTCCACTTTCCTGGGTTCATCCCACTATGCCTAGACCGGTCCGTCATATCCCACTCACCTAGGCAACCTTCTCTATCGTCCTATTACACTCCCAACCTCAGTCGCTCCACCACACCCTACATCAATGCCAGCACCCTGCAAACCATGGTCTACTTCTCCCAACCTCAGTCTCACCATCGTGTTGTCCCAGCTAACCTTAGCTGCTTCACATGGCCACCTTGAACTTCCGCTCTCTGCTCTCCACTACGTCATCCACTGTGCTCCAGGATGTGACATGTGCTCTGCCTCTGTCGCTCCTGTCAACTCCTAAACAATCGCCAACCTCCGATCCACCCCACATTGCAGTGTCGCCACTCCTGTGGCCTGCTAATACTTGGATGATGTCGTTCGATTCCCTCTCTAGTGGTCCCTTTTTCAAACAATCCGGGCTCTTTAGGTTGCTTTAAAATAAAACTGAAGATAGTTCTGGTATCCTTGGGTTGAGATCTTCACAGACTCATGCTTCACTCGATGTTTTTTCAGGGACTTTATGTGCTGAAAATTAAGCAACAATTCCATGAAGAATGCACAAAGAACACACAATTATGAAATTAAAAATGGTGGTCGGCTAATGGTTGTGATCATTTTTTCATCACCGTATATACTCAAGATAGTTAATTTTTCAATGATTTCTATAATAATTTAGGAATTGATATTTGGGGTGTGAAAAAAAAGAAACCAACAGCGATTTGATCCATTCATCGTCAATTCATTCAATAAAATCCTATAAAGTCTCATTGTTGAGGTATCATCCTTGAATTATGAAGGATAGGAGAAGAAATTAGGGTAATAAAGTTTGTAGGATTAGGGGCTAAAACTAGGTCATTTCTTAATGACCTGTTTATGGAAAATTAGCAACACCCGCCAATGGTTGCAAATTCTGAACCTCCTCTACCCTCTCACTTTAGGATGTTCTTAGGTAAAACATCTCACTACGAGCTCAACAGTGGTATCAAATTTCCAATTTGAGTCCACATTCATAATATATTTGAATTAACATCTAAGATAAAATAAATTTACTTAATTATTTTATTTACTATTTAACCATCCTTTTCCTTTTCTACAGAGGACCCGCACTGGCAAGACTTATATCCCACTTAGGGTAAAAGACATGCTCTACACTCAACTATGGCCTCATATTTCTGATCTGAGCTACCATTTGAGTGATATCTCATTTCCTTCATGTGAATAGTATAAAAATACTTAATATTTTTACAAAATTTATTCTGGGCACACCGGGTCTAGTAATCTCATGCCATCTCAGCACCAATCTCTGGAAATATATATGTGAATATTCCAAGGTATTATAAGGAAAAAACTAGGTCTCTAGACCATTCTATCCTTCAATTGTTTTTTCCACGAAGAGAAAAACTGGGGAAAGAACTAGGGATACTAAGCTCACACCTGGTTCTCCAACTCCCAAGAAATCTCCTTCATATTTACATGCTTCCACAACACGTTAACCAAGGGGATTGTTCGTCCTTGTATGGTTCGCTCCTATCGATGACATGTTTAGGATCATGCATGTCTCCTCAATTGTGACACATGGATAATTTTGTGCACCCGCTCTTGATGTGGGGTTAGGTAAAGGTTGTAGGTAACCTCACCAAACCTCTACACGATCTTGAAAGGATTGATGAAATTTGAGGATTAGTTTTCTTCATAGCCGAAAACCAACATGCAATCCCTCGACATATCCTACAACACCTAGATAGTGTGCTCTGTCAGCCCATTGGTCTGATGGGGAAATGTTGTACTCATCCGCATCTTGGTCTCGAATGCCTCTTGAGGGCCTCTGTACAATCATTATGTAAACTTCACATCACTATTATAGAAAAACGTTGAGATAATCCCATGATGGAGAACAATCTCCCATATGTACAACTGCCCCAATCTCTCCACTGAACTATGTTACATGATAGTAAGGAAGTGTACCAACTCCATGAGTCAGATTAATATGAGCCGAATGGTGTCATGGACCTCCATTATTCATGGAAGTCCTATGATGATGTTCATGGATATGTTGTCCCATTTCCACTTTGGTATTTCAAGAGGCTGTAATAACCCAAAAGAACTTGGTGCTCAGCCTTCACCTGCTGATAGGTTTGGCATCATGAGATGAACTCAATTACACATTTTCTCCTTCCAGATCTCCAAAGCTAATTTTTAAGGGTACATCCTTCCCAAATTTTTATGTATAATTAAGGGATAAATGTGGAACGGTGCCATCATCTCCTCTGACATCACAGCTAGAAACACCGTTCACCATGGGAATAAGATATCATGATTTCCTCCTTCATAATATCCATCTAGTGTGTCACATGTGGTTATATGAGCCATATAAGATCTCAAAATTGGTGTCTCACAACATGGAATCTCTCACATGATTGAGAAGCTAAGGATTCATCTCCATTGACTACAGAAAAACTATTCTCTCCTACTCCACCAGGGTCAGCTGCAGGGAAACTAACTGCTCCGAAACATCTCACACTAGCTGAGCCTGGGAATTTATTCTTAGGGAATCATCTAGAACATTTACTTTTCCTGGATTATAGACTATATTTTATTCATAGTCTTGTATGAATTTCAACCAGTGTCACTACCTCAGGTTCAGGTCTCTCTGAGTGAAGACTTATATGATACTCTGGTGGTCTGAACAAACAATAAAGCACTCTCCCAGAAGTTAGTATGTCCACATACTCAAAATAAATATTACTACCACTATTATAACCAGGTATCCCTATACTTGATAAATGGGGTATCAATGATGACTTTGAGTATACAAAGTTACCAACGAACAAGGAAGGTGAGTAAACTCATCCAACCATAAGATGTTAGACATCGAAAGAATGTGGAATACCGCCTGTGTATTTGCTTCTCTTGGAAGGAGTGTAATCCCAAAACTAGGCACTCTGTCACATCCACTAGTGGTTTAAGGACATGGCCATAAACATTACATAATCTCAAATTAAATGAATAATTCAAACTGAGGATCTTTTCAGGTTTAGTGTTTTAGAGAATTAGTCCATAACTATTACATTACATTTCCAAAATTACAAGGTAGACACTTCTACTCAGTTTCTTTTTTTTCACAAAATAAAAATCTTGAAAAAAAGAGCCATGTGTAGTTCTATGTTTTAGATAGCATGAATTTTCCTTGATCCCATCCTTGACCCTATTAATCATTAAGTCTTGTGAAAAACATTTCAAAACTTGGGATGAGCATAAAAAGCTCAGTAAGGGTTATAAAACAAAGAATGAAAACATTATTTCATCATTACATACATAACATAATCTATTTAACATACCTCATGAAAAAATAAGATTTATGAATAACACATAGATAATATAAATCATAAAGGTAACTTTTATCATCTATATCATACTTACATTTTAGTTATCACAGCTACGTAGGGAGTTACATTTGGAATACCCATCATAGCATATTACCTAAATCTCTTAGGAGAAACATTCACGTTTACCTCCTTCATGTTTCCCAATACATTGGAGATCTATCTCGGGATAACCCGCCCTAGGTTTATCACGAAACCACCTGTATACGTAAACAATGTCCGAGAACCATAACATATTCATAACACATAAAACAAACATAAAGGAAAGATAACATTTCCACATTTCAATCACAATATATCATTTAAATATATTTACATAAAAAATCCATTATAAAAACCATTTTCAATACCAAAATACATAAAAGAGTATATGGTACATATTTTCCTTTAAAAAATATTACGGCTTGGTAAGGAAGTAAAAGATAAAATAATACTCGCGGCGGCAGAAAGGTTATTTTCACCGCTTACATTAAAAAGAAACATTCATTTTTTGTCATTTAGTAAAACATTTCATAGAAAAGTATTACCATTTAAGGAAATGAAAAGTCAAAGGTGTTTATACAGCGTATAAAATAAAGTCATGTATAAAACAAAATAAGCCTCGATGAAAGGAGATTGGGACGAAGTCCCTTAAAAATATCATTTTGTAAATAGAATAGAACGATTATGTGTATTCACTATAAGCACACATAAAGAAAGTATAAATACATGATAAGATATAAAAATACATTTCTCATATAATCAAAGAACAATATAAATAAGAAAGATAAGATCAACCCAAATAATAGTAATTGGGTTAAGAATTTCTCTTACCTCGTGTCTAACTTGACCCGTTTGTCTTTTAATATGCTAAATAATAAAATAAAGTTAATTTGAACTTTCTTAAGAACCTTTTCCAAGTTTATTATTCCATTTATTTTACTTATTATGTTGTTATAAAAATTATGTAATCATTTAAGTTAATAATGGTTGTTCTATCGATATTTGGTACTTGAGTCAAAAATGAACACCTTATAATTAAAAGTTGTCTATGTGGTCAAAATTCCTTTATCTTGAGAATAATATTCATGATTTTGATATCATATTTATCATATTTATCATATATATTCAGTATATATATATATATATATTTATAATAGTACATAAAATTTGTAGATAAGAAATGAATTGCAATGTTCATGGAGACGGTAAGTCGTACGTACACATGAATGAAACATTCATTTATATTTCTTAATTTAATGGAATTAAAATATAATGATTCATAGTAATATTATATTTCCAGTAAAATATCATATATATTATCCTTAAATCCATCCTTTATACATCCCACATATGGTATTAACGAGTCATATCACTTTAAGGGGGAGGTAGTCCGCACTTCCTCAAATGAAATTATCATGTTTACCCATATTGGAAACAATAAAGGTATGATATAAATGAAAAATACAGAAGCATAAAGAAAACATAAACATAATATATATCATATATATAAATACAGTTCCATTTTAATGGCCACCATAAGAGGCAGTAGGAGATAATTGAACAATCATCGTTTCGTGAGGTGTTAGTTTTCCATCCACAGAAACAATATGTTTTTCACCCATTAGATGGAGTTGTGTATAAGTGTAGTTCGAATAATTTTCATAAAAACATCCTAGTATATTTAGGATACTGTTTTTTTATAATATAAAGGAATAATAAGACTTTAGGGGTTGGAGATGTAAAATAAAAGAAAATAATTTAAGAGAAACAGTTACCTTTTATTTAGGTAACTCCCTTTGGTTTAAACAAAAAGGACTTCTTGAAGTGCCTTCTATCTAAGGTAAGCCTTCTAAGAGGAGGATTGGTATGTAGGGAGCTTAATTGGCCAGCGTTTTGATGATCCATGGGGCTTAAGAGGTGTGAGGAATGGGTTATAAGTGGTCTCCTTTTATAAGAGAGAGGAGGGGCTCTTTTAAAAAGTTTGAAAAAATTATTTTATTATAAACTTATCTTCAGATTCAAAAATTCCAAAACATATTAAAGACGAAGATAATATGACTCATGTTCGAAATAAAATCATCCAAAAATAATTGGATAGGTTTTGGATATTGTTTTAATATTTATAATATTATTTATTTAAATCTTTTATTAATGAGGTAAATACTGCATCATTTTTGTGTCATAAATAATTTTATTCATTTGATGTCTAAAAATTATAAACAGAATACCATGTTGTATTAAATAATTCTATATTTCCAATTAATATTTATAGTTGAAAATATAACTTATATAACCCCATGTAAAATTTCTTTACCAAAATATATATGTTTGTGTCATTTTTGTCTTTACTTTAAATTAATTTATCTAAAGTGTCATTATCACTCCCACGTGGCTCCATGGGGTCCCAAAATAGACCCAATGATTCCCATAGTCTTCCATGACTCATCCAATAATGTTATTACAAGTGTTAAGGTGATTTTTGTATTATTAAAATGTTTTTTACCTTGAATTATGCTATTTACCATTAACCGCGGTAAATAAAAGTCAAAAGTTACTATTCACCAAAAATTATTTTCATCTTATTGAACCACATTTTACTTACCAATAACAACCATGTATGTCAAATTTTTGAAATTCAATTCATATAAGTAGTAAAATTTTATTTAAATGAAAAAGTCATTTTTTTACTACTACTTGGTGGTTTCACTATTCATCAAAAATTGATGTTTTTTAGAAAAAATACCAAAAATTCAGCCTAAGCTATATTTGATATTCTGAATTCAAAAATGATGTCTATTTTAAAAATTTAAAAACATAGAAGTTTCATATATTAATTTAAAATTAATTCCCCCTATCAAAACAAAAAAGCCCATTTTTTAAGAAATAATAACTATCAAAAGATTGACAACTATTTTTGTCCAATTTCAAAATTAAATTGTTTCCAATGACCAACATTGGATTAAATGTTGAAAATATAATATATTTACATTTTAAAACAAATTAAAAATTTAATCTAACCATATCAATAAATTAGATTAAAATGCACTTCTGAATTAAAATACATCATTTTTCACTTTTCATTAAAAATTGATTTTTATCAGAAAAATATCAAAAATTCACCCAAAGTAAATTTTTATGTCTGAATTCTAAAAAATAATTTTATTTAGTCAAATAAAAAATATAAAAGTGACCAAAACTATATTTAAAGAGGGCTCTCCATTAAAAGGTGGTAAATCAACCTTTTATAGTATATTATTCTTAAAAATAGATTCATTCACATTTTAAGCCTCTATCTTTTATTGGATAAATGTAAAAACATTTAACAAACATGTATACTCATATTGTAGTAAGTTCGGTTCATTTCCAACAATACAACGACTAGGTGTTATCTACTATTTAAAATATTATTATTATATTATTAGATTTCAATGTAATCCTTCAAAGAAACCCGTTGTTGTGTATCAGTTAAACCATTGAACATAGTGTCACCTTTAAAAAAAATTAATATTTAATTCATAAATATTAATAAATATGAAAATGTATTATTATTTATTTACCTGGGATGTTACATCCTTCCCCTCTTTTTGAAATTACGTCCTCGCAATTTTTGTTCACTTATCAAATAAATGGGGGTATTTAGCCCTCATAGCATTTTCAGATTACCATGTTGCCTCTACAACCACATGGTTTTTCCACAAAACCTTTACCTGATGAATTACCTTACTCTACAACTCTATCTCTCTTCAGTAAAGAATATGAACTAGTTGTTCCTCATAAGTGAGATTCTCTTCCAATTGAACTACCTCTCGGCTCAAAACATGGGATGGATCTGGCATATACTTTGTCAACCTTGAAACATGAAAAACATTGTGCACCTCGGATAAACATGGAGTTAAAGACACTCTATATGCAACTGATCCAACTTTTCTAGGATTTCATAGGGTCCAATGAACCTCAGACTCAACTTTCCCTTCTTACTAAAATGCATCACACTCTTCCATGGAGAAACTTTGAGAAAGACATGATCACCTACCTCAAAAGAAAGATCCTTACTCCGGTAATCTGCATAACTTTTCTGTCTGCTCTGAGCTGTTCTCATGTGCTTCTAAATCAACTGAACTTTTTCTGCCATCACTTCTACCAATTATGGTCCCATCAGCTTCCTTTCACCTACTTCATCCCAAAAATATAAATTTTGACAATGTTTCCCATATAATGCCTCAAATGGAGCCATCTGTATACTGGAATGAAAACTACTATTATAATAAAATTCAACCAACGAAATATTTTGGTCCCAACATCCCTGGTAATCCATAAAGAAGGCACATAACATATCCTCCAAGGTCAAAATTGGTCGTTATGACTACCCATCTGATTGAGGATTAGAAAGCTGTACTAAAACTTAATTAAGTACCCAATGACTTCTAAAGCCCTTTCCAGAAGATAGAAGTAAACCTGGGATCACGATCAGATACAATGGGGAAGGGAACACCATGAAACCTGATGATATCTTTAACATACATCTGAGAAAGTTGTTATAGAGACAATGCTTCTCAAATAGTAATGAAATAAGTAGAATTATTCAATCGATCATCAACAAATCAGATTGCCTTATTACCTTGAGATGTCTTAGGTAATACTACAATGATGTCTATGGATATATTTTCCCATTTCCACTCTGGCATCGGTAAAGACTGAAGCATCCCTTTCGATAACTGCTACTCTTCTTTATCCTGCTGGCAAGTCAAACACTTCACAGTAAAATTAGAAATATCTCTTTTAATTCCATCCCACCAGTAATACTTTCGAATATCTCTATACATCTTATTACTACCAGGATGAACTGAAAACGGGGAACTATGAGATTCACATAACAACTAATTCCTCAATTGTGAATCACAAGTCACACATAATCTCTTTACAAATCTCAAAACACAATCACTATTAATGTAAAAATCCGGAAACTTACCCTTCTGAACCAACTCTACCTTTTTCTGTAACTAACTGTCTTCCTTCTATGCTTTCATTATTCTATCTAATAGAGATGATTTCAATGACACCTGAAACAAAACAGAAGAATTTTGTGCACCAACAACTTCTATTCCAATGTTCATCAAATAAAAAACCAAAGGATCTCGTTCCAAACATAACAAGGTTAATGAAGCATTACTTTTTCGACTCAAAGCATCAGCCACTTTATTTTCTTTTCTCGGATGGTAACGGATCGTGCAATCATAATCTTTGATTAATTAAAACCATCTCCTCTATCTCATGTTCAATTCTTTCATAGTGAATATATACTTCAATCTTTTTTGGTTAGTATATATTTCACATTTTACACCATACAAATGATGCCTCCAAATTTTTAAATTAAAAAAAACTGTAGCTAATTACAAGTCTTGTGTATGGTAATTTAACTCGTGAGGTTTCAACTAATGTGAAGAATAATAAATTACGTGATCATTCTGCATAAGGACACAACCAAGTCCTTTCAATGAAGCATCACTAGAGATAACAAACTCATCATTTCTAGAAGGTATTTCCAAAACTGGATCATTCACCAATATTCTTTTCAATTCCTGAGAACAATCATCACATTATTTTGTCCAAATGAACTTAACACCTTTTGAGTTTACATAGTCAATGGCCTAGATAACTGTAAAAAATGTTCAACAAACCTCCAGTAATAACCTTCCAATCCAAGAAAACTACGAATATCGGTTATATTTATGGGTCATGGCCATTCTTCAAAAACTTAAGTTTTAGTAGTATCCATAGTTATGCCATTTTTTGAAACAATGTGACCAAGGAAATAAATTTGTTGTAACCAAAACTCACCCTTTCTGAATTTACCAAATAGTTTATTTTTATTAAGGATTTAAAGACAACCCTTAAATGACTTTCATGCTCCTATTTACTTTTACAACAAACCAAAATATCATTAATGAAAACAACCACAAACTTATATAAGAACTCATGGAAAATTCTATTCATAAGATCCATGAATACAGTAGGTGCATTGGTTAAACCAAAAGGCATAACTAAAAATTCATAATGGCCATATCTAGTACAAAACGCGGTCTTTAGAATGTATTCTTCTTTTACTTTCAACTGATGGTACCCTGAACTCATGTAAATCTTCGAAAAATACCGAGCTCCCTAGAGCTGATCAAACAAATCATTGATATGAGGCAATGGATAATTGTTCTTAACAATGATGTTATTCAATGCTCTATAATTAATGAAAATTCTCATTGAAACATCTTTATTTTTAACAAACAATATAGGATCACCCCATAGTGATGGGATATGTTGAATTAAACCTTTATCTAATATGTCCTACAATAGCTTTTTTAACTCTAAAAGTTCAATTTTATATATTCGATAAGGGGGTTTTGAAATTAGCTTAGCATCAAGAACTAGGACAATGGTAAATTCAACTTCCCAATCAGGTATAATGTCATGCAACTCATCAGGAAAAACATCAAGATACTCATTTACTATATGAACATCATTAATTTGAATAGTTCCTTTATTTTCAACAATATATGAAAGGTATCATTCATTTCCATCTTTTATTAGTTTCTCAGCTTCCTGATATGTTATCAAAAGCAAGGGTTCATTCTTGTACAAAAACTGAAAATCATTATGAAAAAAAACCTCTTTAGCTCTGTAATCAATCATAGCATGATAAACAGAATGCCAATCTGTACCCAAAATAATATCAAACTCTACTAGAGGCAAAACAATAAGGATTGCAGGTATATTCTTTCGCCACACAAGGAAAAGAAGGTTCTTATAATTTCTTTTTGTTTCAAAATTTTCTCCATGTGTTTTTACCATAAGTTCAGGTTTCATATCTTGAGATGGAATTCCCAATTTACTAGAAAACTTCTCAGAAATGATCGAATGTGTAGACCTTGAACCAAGCAACACATTGACATAATCTAAAAAAACCAAAAATGTACCTGATACTACTTCATTTGTTGTCCAAACATCTACTGAAGTAGTTACAATGGACTTCACCACCCCTTTCTTCTTGTAGTTTGGTTGCTTTCCCTCAGTTGAGTTCTTCATTGGACACTAATTTGCAAAATGACCCATTTCATTGCACTTAAAACTTTTTACTGATTGTAAATCAGATTTTGTCTTACCATTACCATGATCTTTTCCAGTGAAATTACGAGCCTTATGTCCCATTTTACCACATCAGCAACACTTACTATAATTTAAAAGACATTCCCCATCTTGATTTTTACCATAATTTTCACAAACTATAAACTTAAGTTTCTTAACATCAGACGTTTTTGAAGAGTTCTTCTCTTTCGCCTACCACCTTGACCTCTTATTTTGTTGTTTGTCAAAGAAAACCTAACCATCGAAAAACTCTATTTCCACCTTATACGCACCTCATACAAGTTTTTCCTAACTTTTGAACTCATGAGATTCTAAATCCCTTCGATACATTGGATTTAATCCTGAGTAAAAATGGTTGATTTTACTATCAAGATCTCGTATGAAATTTGGAGCATACCTTGAAAGTTGAGTGAATTTTTCTTCATAAGCAGCCACTAAGTCATCCTCCTACCTCTGTTTTAGGAATTGGTTTCCATCCTAAGAGGAACCACCTTAGGAAAATATTTCTCAGGAAACATACCTTTGAATTCATGTTAATCCATAGCATAAATCTCCTCACTATCCCTAATAGTTTTCACCATAAACCACCACTAATTAGCTTCAACTTAAAATCGGAAAACAGTGAGACTATCATTTTGATGTTCTAAACACTCCATAACATCAAAAATCTTCTCCAGTGGTTTAATTTACCCTTATTATAGCACAGGGTCAGATAATCCTCTGAATGATGGGGGATGTTGCATCACAAAATTTTCCACTAATTACATATTCCTATGTGGTTGATATAGCTGATTTTGTGCATGGATACCACCACCATTTATATCCTGATTCAACTATTCCATAACTACAACAAACTATTCAGTTCCGATTCTGAGCATCTCAGGTTAATGATTTGGAAGGTTTTCTTCCTCCTGATTTCGTCCTAATGAAGCTGCCCTGTTTCCTCTACGAAAAACCATTCTGAACACAGAAATATCATAGGTGAAGAAACATTGTAATCTATACATGCTATATCAATTAAATATTACCATAAATTAATTTATGGAGATTAATTTAACAATATCTTAACTTCTAAAGTTATCTAAACCGACCTCTAATACCAACTATAAGGACTTGGCCTTAAACATTACAAAATCTTGAATTAAATGAATAATTCACACTGAGGATCTTGTCAGGTTTAATGTTTTAGAGAATTAGGCCATAAATATTACATTACATTTCAAAAATTGCAAGGTAAGAACCTCTACTCAGTTTCCATTTTTTAAAAAATTAAAAACTCTTGAAAAAAAAAGATTCATGTCTAGTTCCATGTTTTAGACAGCATGACTTTTCCTTGACCCTATTCATCATTAAGTCCTATGAAAGACATTTCAAAACTTGGCATGAGCATAAAAAGATCAGTAAGGGTTATAAAACAAAGAATGAAAACATTAGATCATCATTATATACATAACATACGATTTTTAACATACCTAATGAAATCATAAGATTTATTAATAACATATAGAAAACATAAATCATAAAAGTAACTTGTGGCATCCATATCATATTTACATTGTAGCTATCAGAGCTACATAGGTAGTAACATTTGGAATACCCATCACAGTATATTACCTAAATCTATTAGGAGAAATATTCACGTTTACCTCCATCACGTTACTCAATGCATTGGAGAACTATCTCGGGCTCACCCTCCCTAGGTTTATCACGGAACCACCCGTATATGTAAACAATTTCCAAGAACAATAACATATTCATAACACATAAAACAAACATTAAGGAAAGGTAACATTTCCACATTTCAATCAAAATATATCATTTAAATATATTGACATAAAAAATCCAATATCAAAATCATTTTCAATACCAAAATATGTAAAAGAGTATATGGTGTTTATTTTCCTTTTAAAAATATTACAGCTTCTTAAAGAAGTCAAAGATCAAATAATACTCACAATGGTAGAAAGGTCATTGTCACCACTTACATTAAAAAGAAACATTACTTTTTTTGTCGTTTAGTAAAACCTTTTGAATAAAAATATTCCCTTTGAATGAAATTAAAAGTCAAATGTGTTTATACAGTGTATAAAAGAAATTCATGTATAAAACAAAATATGCCTCAATGAAAGGAGATTGAGACGAAGTCCCTTAAAAAGATCATTTTGTAAATAAAATAGATTTATTGTGTGTATTAACTATAAGAACACATAAAGAAAGAATAAATACATGATAAGATATAAAAATTCATGTCTCACATAATCAAAGAATGAGATAAATAAGAAAGATAAGATCAACCCAAAGAATGGGAGTTGGGTTAAGAAGTTCCCTTACCTCATGCCCGACTTGACCCGTTTGTCCTTTAATCTCTGGACTAATAAACTAAATTTAATTTATACATGATTAATAACCATTTTCAAATTTATTATTCCTTTTATATCACTTATTACCATGTTATAAATATTATTAATCATTTAAGATAATAATGGTCATTCTGATGATATTTGGTACTTGAGTCAAAAAATGAACTCTTTATAACTAAAAGATGTCCATGTGGTAAAAATTCCCTTATCTCAAGAATAATATTCATGATTTAGATATCATATATATCATATATATATATATAGTATATATATGTATTTATAACAGTGCATAACATTTGGATATAAGAAATGAAATGCACTGTTCATGGAGATGGTAAGGCGTACGTATGCATGAATGCTACTTTAATTTATATTTATTATTTTAATGGAATTAAAACATAATTATACATAGATATATTATGATTACAGTATAATATAATATATAATATCATTAAATACATCCTTTATATGTCCCACATATGGTATTAAGGAGTCATATCACTTTAAGGGGGCGGTAGTCCGCACTTCCTCAAATGAAATTATCGTGTTTACCCATAATGGAAACAATAAAGGTATGATATAAATGAAAAATAAATAATAATAAAGAAAACATAGACATGATATATATCATATATAAAAACATTTCCATCTTAATGTCAACCATAAGAGGTGGTAGGAGATAATTGAATAATCATCATTTCGTGAGGCGTTAGATTGTCATCCATAGAAATAGTATCTTCTTTACCCATTAGATGGAGGTGTGTGTAAGTTTAGTTTGAATAATTATAATAACAACATCCAAGTATATTGAGGATACTGGAGTTTTTATAAAATAAATGAATAAAAATAGTTTAGGGGTTGGAGAAGTAAAATAAAAGAAAATAATTTAAAAGAAACTGTTACCTTTAATTCGGGTAACGCCCTTTGGTCTAAACCAAATGGAATTATTGAAGTGCCTTATGACTATGTTAAGGCTTAAATAATGAGTATATATATGTATGTAGATTAATTGGGTAGATTGAGGATGGGCCAAGCAGATCGGGATGTGTGAGGAATGGGTTAGAATTGGTGTCCTTTTATAAGGGGGGGAGGGGCTCTTTATGAAAAGTTTGAAAAAATTAATTTATTATAATCTTATATTCGGTTTTAAAAGGTCAAAAACGAATGAAAGGAAAAGATAAGATGACTCATGTTAGAAATAAAATCATCCAATAAGAATTTTATTGGTTTCAGGTATTGTTTTAATATTTATAATCTTATTTATTTAAATCTTTTATTAGTGAGGTAAATACTGCATCATTTTTGTGTCATAAATAATTTTATTTATTTGATGTCTAAAATTTATAAAAAAAATAACATGATGTATAAAATATTTTTATATTTCCAATGAATATTTCTAGTCGAAAATATAACTTATATAACCCCATGTAAAAATTACTTTAGTAAAAGATATATGTTTCTCATTTTTGTCTTTACATTAAATTAATTAATATAAAGTGTAATTATCACCCCCAAGTGGATTCACGGGGTTCCAAAATCGACCCAAGGATTTCCATGGTCATAAAGGACTCATATAATAATGTTAGGACAAGTGTTAAGGTAATTTTTTATTATTATAATATTCGTTTTACCTTGAATTACCATATTTACCTTTAACTGCGGTAAATAAAATTCAAAAGTTGTCATTTACCAAAAACTATTTTCATCTTATTGAAACACATTTTACTTACTAAAAACAAACATGTATGTCAGATTTTTGAAATTCAATTTACAGAAGCAGTAAAATTTCATTTAAATGAAAACTTCTATTTTTAACTACTACCTAGTGGTTTCACTATTCACAAAAAAATTATGTTTTTCATAAAAATACAAAAAATTCAGCCTAAGATATATTTGATATTATAAATTCAAAAATGATTCCTATTTTACACAATTCAAAACATATAAGTGGCAAAAATTAATTTAAAATTAATTCTCACTCCCAAAACAAAATGCATGATTTTTAAGAAATAATAACTATCAAAAAATTGACAGTTGTTTTTGTCCAATTTCAAAGTGAAATTACTTCCAATGACCAAAATTGGAGTAAATGATAAAAAAATAATCTAATTAAACTTTAAAAAAATTTAAAAATATAGTCTAACCATATAAATAAATTATATTAAAATTCACTTTCGAATTAAAATGCAACATTTTCCACTTTTCATTAAAAATTGAATTTTATCAGAAAAATACCAAAAAATTACCCAAAGTAAATTTTGATGTCCCAATTATAAAGTAGAATTTTACATTTAGATAGAACATTTAAAAGTGACCAAAACAATATTTAAATAGGGCTCTCTATTAAAAGGCAGTAAATCAATCTTTTAAAGTAAATTATGCTTAAAATTAGATTCATTCACATTTTAAGCCTCTATATTTTATTGGATGAATGTAAAAAATTTAAAAAACATGTACAGACATATTGTAGTTAGTTCTGTTAATTTCTGCCAACACAAAGTCTAGCCATTAACTACCATTTAAAATAATATTATTATATTATTAGTGTGCAATGTAATATTTCAAAGAAAATCATTATTGCATATCGGGTACGTCATCGAACATAGTTTCCCTTTTAAAATAAAATTAATATTTAATTAAAAAATATTAATAAATATGAAAATTTCTTATTCTTTATTTACCTGGGATGTTACAAGATCCATCCCATGAAAAAGGAGATCAAGAATAAAAACTCCACTAGCAATGCTAGGACCTAATCTAAGACTCCACTACACAACCCCACCATGAACTAACAAGTCAAAGTGAATCATCCACCACACCTTAATACTATCCAATTTGGGCAGCACTGACTCTCCCTCATGATTTTTCTCACATCACATAAATGAGTCTGGGTGGGGGAAGGACACATATTCCTCATTTATTCAAAGCTACTTCAAACTACACATGGTTACACTGACACCCCACATCACCCTGGTAAAACCTCAAAAATGAATTAGGTAGTGAAGATTACCTAGTATAGTGTATAACATGTTCTAATACAAAAAGTATAAAAGGCATAGGGTGTCACACTTTTCATTACATGTGTTGTAGGATTATAGATATCCAATTATTGCAGCTTCCCACAACCCCGACCACCAACTCCCTAAGGCTGACGTTGGTCGCCTGCTAGTGGTAGTGGAAGGTTCTCATAGCATATTCCACAACCCAAATCTCCCTCATACTCCTCTACTAGAACCGCCTACCTGGGGACCACCCTATACCTACCTGAGGGATCCCTGATCATGGTGATGTCTCTGCCATAGCAGTTTATCTACCATCTTCCTGGAAATATAAGCACATATGGCCGAGCAGTATTATTCCATGTGGCATATCCCGTCACAAGTATAACATTGGCCCTCTTTAGGCATCCCCAGTTATTTACATTATCTCGTAACAAGTTCCTAAAACAGATCAAGGGGAGGCATCTCGTGTAGAATCCCAGACAACATACATATATCAATGGAAGAAAATCCTTAGCTCTATGGCATCTATTGCCAGCTCCAGCTAACTAACGTCTCACTGACAGAAATCTATCTATCACCAGTTACCACTCCAGCAACTTAGTAATAGTGGTGATGGAAAAGGGTACTACAGTAAAACATATCTATTTATAGAGACCCTGCTCAAACATCCAATCTTGGAATCATTTGACATGGATCATGTCGAGAGAGTACCAATTCAGGTCTTTGAACCTATCTGCATACTCTACCACCATCATCCCTCCCTGATGAAGCTCCAAAATATCCTAAATCAAGAAGGAACATAAGAAGGAGGGGGTAGTACTCCTCAAAAAAAAACTTATAGAAGTAATACCATGAGAGTGCTGACTCATCATGCATCCGAGTAACCTAACTCCACCAACATCTTGTAGTTGTATGGAAAATACTAGTTACTAAATCCACCAATTGATCCATTAATGTACAAACATGCCTAGAGATGCAAACCACAGACACTAGCCAAGCCTTCACTACCTAAGTATTTGTATCATCACAGAACCAAAACGGTCTCTAAAAATGGAACTCGCAGAGTGCACTTAGCCTGTGGACGCCCTCAGCCTACTCTACTGGGACTATATGTTGTTTGATCGGTGGGATTGTTTCTACCTACCCACCTTGATGAGGGGGCCCACATAATGGATCTTAAACTGAAAACTCATTTCTAACATGGTCATTGTTAAGAACCTAAGCTATTATCCTTGTTGGCTTTTATTGTGGTGACATATTGAAAGTTATCAAGGAGTATCACGTTCAAATGAGCATAAACATATAACAAAAACATTGGGAGATTAATCAAGAGGGAAAATCAAGGGCTCAATTCTATATGATTCATGTACCAATGTTCCTTGAAATAAATGTCTCCGGGTTCTGAGTCAAAAAGTGGGAAATCAGGGTCCTGGTGAATGGCTATGTCGACCGCCACACCATCACTAGACTCTCTATCATGACATCCGCACTCAAGACACATTGACACTATTTCCCTAAACCCAACCAAGGCCTTTTTAGGGAAACATCTGAACAACATCCCAAGGGTCAAACCACCTATGATACCACTTTTTCATGACAAGAACCATGTCAGGGCTCAAACTTCAACTACCCCAAGACAACCTTTATAGGCTTGGGGGTCGCAAAAAGCTCCAAAATCACAAAAAATCAAGGAGTATTTTCCTAATAACCTCTATACACACGCTGAAAATACAATTCCAAAGTTCATAGGGGAAGGAATGAAAGACACAAAAAACTATATATAGACCCAAAACATGCATCAAACTCTAAATAGTATAAGAAATTTAGTGTAAACATAATGGGATTGGGGAAAAATACCTGCCCAACCATATAAGTTCCACAATCAGGATATAACTAAAAAGTAAAAAAACTGATAGAAACCAACTTTTGGATCTCAATCTATGACCACTATATGTGGTCCAAGCACCTGTATCTATAAAATCCTCCAAAGTTACGATCAACCATTCTATCGTCTACATAAGGCATAACACATGCATGAAAAGACCATAAAGGGGTGAGTATAAAAATACTTAGTAAGATTCCCCTAAAAGGTGAGGGGGAGAAATAAGAGATAAAGCTAAAAAGGAAAGAAGTTGATAGAACAAGGTATAATAAATAGTATAGATCAACCAAAAAAGATAGTGAATGTAAACTATTCCAAACACAAGGAGCTAAATATGGTGAGAATATGAACTTATAGTTGAGTCTTCACTACCTATAGAAAGAGACTGGACTCGTCCAACCGTGAGAATCTTGACAAGGAAAGCATGAGGAATACCTCGTACATCTTCACCTCTCCTAGAAAAAGAGTAACCAAAACCTAAGGAGTGGTTACTAAAACATGTTATATATAAATATGCTCATTTAAAAACCCGGAAAAAGAGAGTAAAAGGATCTCCATCTCATAGATCAACCTAACAAAATGGTCTACAATAATTCCACGGGTATCCATCAATGATGAACAGCATCCCAGACATCTTCCTAGGAGGCACAATTCAAAGGGGATAAAATCACCACACCATGAAACTATCCTATTTGTGTATAAATGATTCGCTTGTATGGTTTTAGGTTGCATAAAAAGGACACGTATTAGTGGGGAATGTTCTTCTATTAATCGTGATTCCAAATATACATAAAACCACACCTTGTCACCATGCCACACAACCTAGGGTTATATATGGTAGTCACTGAGGAATGCCACTGCCCAGTCTGGTTAGATGGCACCACTCGAGAAAGTTACTGGGTAACACCACTATCCATACACTATTTAAGGGTAAGACTAGAGAGTCTTCATAGAAACATCAAATCCCAAATTGGCGTGAGGTTTACTCTTGGAAATTCATCAGCAAATTCCATGGCCCTACCCAGATAATGGGTATGTCCATAGTGTGGAGGAACTCCACTGCCTAGATCCTAGTAGAGGGTAGCTTAGAAAGATCATCGGGGAATGACACTACCCAACCCAGCTAAAGGGTATCACACTGAAATCCCATTGGGTAATGCCAATACCCAACATATCAAGTGGGTAACACTTCGAACGGCTCTGATAGTCTTCCAAAAGAGAGTCAATGGGGACCCACTTCCCAGCCCAGCTGTAGGGCAACTATTGGAAAGAATCCTCTAGTGATTCTTACTAGTTAGATTCATCATCAAGCATCTCCTCATATAGGCATCATGCCTGGAACATCGAGAATCAGCTAAAATTAGTTTCACTCCTAGAACATCTAACATCATATTTCTAAAGCCACTACAATGGGAACCATCACATTCTATTTGGTAAATAACTCAGGATAGACAACTCAGAGACCAAAATATGAGTCCAAAAGAATGAGATATTAGAGATTGAGGATTCATAATGTGGTACACAATGCAAGGGGGACCCACATTGTATGTGACCCCACCTCATCGCCTAGCCATGTACCTAGCCATACTCAGGTACTAAATTGTACACAAGTACCCCTAGGTGTGTTAGTATACTCTTAGAGTACAAGGCATATATGACTATAAGGACAATGTGCGTACAATGCACACTGTTGTTCTAGAGGGTAAAAATGTAATTTTACAAACACACCTCCTCAAATGGCCCCAAACATTTGACCATATCTCTTCATATATCTTCTCCACTATTACAAGAGATGAAGATTACCTGGGCTATGGGTTCTCTTTAAACATTTGAAAGGGATATTCCACCAATTTATTTTATTTTTCTGTATTTAATGAGATCATGAATAAGGATCCACGCATCAAAATGCATCACACTATTCCTATCCTTGAAAAAAAACGCATAATCCTGACGATTCATTTGACGAAATCAGACTTCTAGGGAAGAATCTACATCTCTCAGCATCATACATGAATAGTGATTCGTGAGGCCAGGACCTCGATCTTGTAACACATCATATGGATCTCACCATTGAGATTCTCATGTATAAACACATAGGATCGACTATTCATTTGTCCAAAATTGACAGCCAGTGAAAAAGTCACATTTTACCGCAAACGCCCAAACCAATCCTCATGGACCACACACATTGATTGTAGTTTTAAATTCTTAACATCAGTATTGAAACAAACACCTCAATATCAGTGTTGTGATGCCACTGATGGTGAATCGATCAGACATCATATAAAGTAGTTAGGCCAAATAATAAAATCATTAATAATAATAATAATAATAATAATCTATTTTGGAATTTTGAGAAAATGAACCCCAAAACATAATTCTAAAAGTCATGAACTAGCCTCAAAATTTATATATCAATGAGAGGACCGTTTTGTTATAGAATTCACGTAATTTGGATGTAGTGTTTATAATATATGGTGGTTTTAAAGTGAGGCTTGAAGACCCTCCAGGCCCGCTCAACCCGTCTCGCCTGCTCCGGCATGCCTAGGCCACTCTGACCCACTCGCTTGGTTTTGACCCGCTACATTTGGCCCAGTCTGGCCTGGCCCGATCTCTTGGGAGTCCTGCTTCATCGTCCCACTGTGCTCCCAGAATCGGTCACTCCGACTCACCCCACGTCAACGCCTAGCGACCACATCCCTCCCCTCTCCCCCTTCATTCCCTAGAACATGCCACACACTGCATATCAGCTGCTCCCACCGACACCCAACCAATTGTCTGCCACCGGTCCATGTAGCTTAACTGCATCGCAGCGCCACCGCTCTGGAAACCCACCACTCCGTGACTACCTCAGTACACCACCCTCACTATGTAATCCATTCCATAGACCACTAGGACATCTCTAATTACCCGAAAATCAAACTTAATATTGTTCTAGAATCCTATGATCAAGATCTTCACAGACGCTTGATTCGCTCAATGTTTCGTTGAGGATTTGACATGCCGAAAATTAAATAACGATTCTGCGAACAATGGATGAAAACCACATAGTTATGCAATTTAAAATAGAGGTTTGTCGATGAACATGTTCATTTTTTCATCTCGGTATATGCTCAAAACATTTAATTCGGTAATGATTTTAAGATTAATTTTGGAATTGAAATCCGGGGTGAAAAAAAAGAAAAGAAACAAAACTTGATTCAATACATTTGTTGTCAACGCATTCATTATGATCTGTTGAGGTCTCTTCATATAAGGATCATACTTGAATCACCTAGTAGATGATAGGTGAGCTTGGAAAAGGTGGGGTGAGTATTAGGGGACAACCCTAGGTCATTTCCTTAATGTTATATTTATATAAATTTTTTGACGCCCTTTAATGGTCGTGGATTCCAAACCCCATGCTTCCTCTCTCTTTAGGTCATGCTTAGGTAAAACACCATGATACAAACTCAAAATTGGTCTATGATTTCCAATTTGAGTCCCCGTTCATAAGTTATTCGAATTCAAATCCTTGATAAAGTAATTTTATTTAATTATTTCATTTACAGTTTCGCCCACTTTTTCTTTTTCTACAGAAGACCTGTGCTGAAAAAACGTTTTCTCCACCTATGGTAAATGCTGTGCTCCGGACTCATCCATTCCATCACATTTCTAATATGAGATACTATTTTAGAGATATCATATTTTCCTTGCGTGCATAGTATAAAAATACTAATTATTTTTATAAACTTTATTTTAGCACACCATGCCACATAATCACACGTCATCTTAGCGGCTAACTCTGGAAATATATGTAGGAATATTCCAAAGTCTTACAAGGAAAAATGGTTCTCTACAATACATAACATATATTAGGAAAATATATACAATATATGGTCTTTATTTGATCATGTATAATAGAATAAAAATTATCTCCCACAATTATAATTTATATACTTCATGTTCTTTATCATCCTTGAACAGTTTAGTTTTCATTGAAATTGAGTAGAAACTTGTCTAGATTCATTGATGTAAAACTTCTTTATGTGTTTTAAAGCATTACTTTCCTGTGAAAAAAAATAAAATCTATCTATTAATTATTTTTTACACTTAGAATATTTTCCATTTATAAAATAATGGAAATTTCAAATATATTATTCATTTCCTTGGGAAACTCATCACAATTACCACTATAATTTTTTAAAAATATGAAAATATCCACATAAAAAACAGCAATAATAAATTATTTGGTGTCAGCATTAATATAGATATTGACATAACCTCTTCTATTATAGAATTTCACCTTCTTTATATAGGTATTTGAAATGGATTTTTATGGTCTTTGTGATTCTTTCAACCCATATAGATCATTATTTAGCAGAAAAAAATAATTCTCATTATTTCTAAAGAAGAGTCCACTATGTTTCTCAATGTAAACATATCATTCCAATTCCCCATTGAATAAGGAGGACATGAAAACAATTTCGAAAATTTAGAAATACATTTGTGCTATAATAATAAGAAATTTCATTGTAGTCCCTAGTCTTGAAACCAAATAAAAGGAATCATCAAATATGATTCATTTAAACCTAGAATAAAATTTTCACACTACGATTACTTTATTTCTCAAATTATCTCTCTTTTCTTTCAATATATTTTGGAACAACCATATTATTTGATAATAGACTTAGTAGTATTCTTGGGTATGATTCTTCACGTATTATTACTCCATATATTGATGAATTCTTTATCCAAAGCATCATCCCACTCTTGATTCACTAATACTTTATTAATATCTTTTTTTTAAATGAAAAAATGAGGAATGTTTTCTTTTACTCAAAATTTATATTTTCTAATCCTTTTATCCTTTCTCTATAATAATGTTTTGGACTTCCACCCACACAATTATCCTTATATAGGAATAGGGAGTTTTCTTATCATCACTTGAAATTTTTGAATCATATTATTAAACATACACACCATTTAAATTTTCATTTTTTAGAAATATAATCATGTTGCTTCAAAAAAATAGATTCATTATCACTTATAAAACATCTTTTATTATGTTCATTTTATTTTCATGAATCTTCCATAACTTTCAAAACATTTATATCAACAATATTATTTATTTTCTTATTGTAACAATGGTATATACATTGATTTGGTGTATAGCCAAAAAAGATACCATATTATACTCTACTCTCAAACATTCCAATATTTTTACATTTATAATTAATTAAATAAGTGTTCTTAAACACCAATAAAAATGTCAAAATTTGGAAATTCTTTTAAAAATTAAAGAAGGGATCCATATCTAAATTTTTTAAATACATTAAATGATTTTGAATGTGAACTGATGCACCAATATAATATCTCCAGAAATATCTACAAGTATCATGATTAATCAATATAGGTTGAGATATATCCACTAGGAATCTATTATTTCTTTCAACGAAATCAATCATGATAAAATTATTATAAATAATATCATAAAATATTCCACCATTTTAATATACAATATTTTCTATTCAAGTGAAGTTCATGGAGGAATTGAAATCCTTTTCATCTCTCTTATCACTCATAAACATTTCCAGTCCCTATAAATTATGTTTCATAAAATTAATGAATATAATTTTATTAAATTTAATAATAAAATAAATAAAATAGTATATAAATTATTTTACTACTTCTGTAATTACCAAAAATGTAAAAATGAATTCTCTCAAAATTTTAAGTTGATTGGATCTATAATTTATAATATAATGAGTTTACAATATTTCCCTTTTGATATATAGAGAACATATAGTTTCTTTTACTCTTCAAAAATAGGTTATCAGGACCATTGTCTCCTCAGGTTATCATGGTCATGTTATTTTTAATGCGATGACCAATCCATTGATACCATAAGTGATTCAGTCTTTCATTCATTAATAAAATAATGTTTTATCATTAAAATAGAAAAAAAACTTCCCCTTGTTCAATTTCATATTGTTAATAGTAAACCATCATTCAATTTCATCCTAAGGAACCCATATTTGTGAAATATCAATTTAATAAATTCATAAAATATCTTGAGGCACTCTTAACAACTTCTGATTAATCCCATAAATATGTATGGTTTTCTTATATATCAAATTATATTCCATAATAAAAATTGAATAATATTATTTTATTTTGAGTGTCCCATCGTTTCCAAAGGTCAAGGATCCTTAAATTAACATGTCATCATAATTCAAGAGAATTAAATATCTATTAAAATTTCAATAACACCCACTATATAGAATAAATGAACATTATCATTTTGAATAATCAAGTGAAACATCAAAAACAAAATCTTTCAATTTACATTTTTTCCTTCTTCATCTAAGAATACAGATAATTAAAACTCATAAAGTGTTGAAATGGTAGCATAGTGAGAAAAAATTTATTGAGGATACCAAAATGATAACACATTAGACAAACTTCTCCTATATCATGAAATCTATTTGAAGTATTATGCCTATAACAGTAAGACTAATTCCAAACTTCTCATTTTTAGAGTATGAATAGTCCCCATAAAACTCAAACTTCATATCCTTAAATGATCATTCATTCATTTCAAATAACATAAAAAAAATTGTGTTCCCAAATACTATTCATTTCGAATAATAGAAATAAAATTATTATATGCCTCTGAAAACTTCATAATTTCATAAATTTAATTATTGTCTTTCTTCTATATTGTGTCTTTAATCATTGATTATTTTTGAAAATAAAATTTAGTCTCCCAAAATATTATTTTTTAACTTGGGATTATTTACAACATTTTTATAACTACCAATTATAGATTATTTTTAATATAATTTATTGTTCTTAGAATTTATAGATTTTTGAGAGTAACTTGATTTCATAATAAACTTGTTCTTATTTATATGTTTCTTCAATTTAAACTTACCACCGATACATTAAAAAATATATTCAATCTCACTATGTTCTATTTTCTTGTTTTCTCAATCCTCACTCTTCTTTTATTCATAAAAATATTATACAAATGTTTTATCATAAAATTATTTTAACTTACAATAGAAAATTCATGATGTTGAATATGAATTTGATCGGTTCCTTTTGAACCACCATCATATTTTTTAAAAAATGTTCAATTTCCTAAAACATTTCATTCATCCATATTTCCATCATGATTTTTCATGTATTATCGTCAATGAGAAACATCTTTAAATAATCAATATAGTTTAGAAAAATTAATTTTTCTTATATATAAATAGAATCATTATAACTAGATGACTGATTATATTTCTTCAAATTATTTATCTCCATCTCCAAAATTATGATCTTTTAAATTAAATCCTTTTAAATTATCCTAAACAAAAATCTATTTTAGTTTATTATTCACTACTAGTATCACTGCTATCATTAATAATGAATTACTCATAATTCCCTCTAACAATAAGTAGTTTTTCATCTATATCACTAGAAATGAAAACATCATTATCATCATTTCTACATTCATTATTAGTACACCTTGAAAATATTTTCCCTTTTTGGATTTAAATATATTATTTCTCTTCAATTTATATTTAAAAATTTAATTTTTTTATTTTTTGATTTAGTCTTAGATGATCCTGTTTCTATTTCATCATCATCTTCATTTTATCCACTATTAAATATTTGAAATTATCTGTAAAATTTTTAATATCTCTTGTTTTGAGAAATTTCTATTCATTAATCCCTTGGAATTTACATTACCTATAATGTTCTTATCCATGTACTAGAATCCATTTATTCTTTAAATTTTCATTAGAATAATTGGTATATAATTAATATATTAATTTTGGATTCATCACATGAGGGAAGATATTATTGGACTAGTTGGACTATTCAAGATAACAATTTCAAAGAGGTATAGATTTGTCTGAATGAAACTGTTGATATAATGGCATGTATTCATTCTAAACTCACATGTGATTATTTATTTTAAAAATATCTTAATGTTAGATTTTTTTTTATAAATTACAAAACCTATATGGTTTTATGGCTTGAATAAAATATTACGGTCTCCCATATTTGGAACAACTTTTGTGAATTAATTTTTCACCTGAAAAATAACTTCACATGGTTCATTAGCAGGGTAGACATATACTTATCTAAAGAAAAAAAACTGTAAATTTTATATTTTTACCAAGGTACAAATTCCCAAACATATTCTTCTATCAATATATTTCTAAATTTTAATTAATAGCTTTTATTTACATAGACTACTAGATATTGTTCTCCAGCATCAAGATTATTAAATAGTTCGAAGTGTTCTACTTCATCCCAACACCCGCGTGCATGTGTATTATCTATGTATTTTGAAATTTATTTCATGTCTACTATAATGGGGATTCAGGGGCATGCTACATATTGTGTAATCTTATAATTCGAAATATGAACTGTTTATTTTGGAATATATTTAACCTTATCATCCCTATTGATAATTTAATATAGAATTGATTTTTTATATTCATTTGATTGTGTATGTGTTGTGTAAATGAGAATTTTAAATATTAAATGAATTAGTTTTTAAAAGGGGGTTAATCTTGACATATCAATTTTAGTCTCAAATGATATAAGGAGGATAATTATTCTTTCCATTTTACAAATCAATTGATTTTTATTTATTTTCAATCTAAAATAGTTGATCCATTGGTTTTTCAATATAAGTTTATTTTCCATACTTTTAGTCACTGAGTACTCTAGGTTCATTGAAACAATCCTTGTCATAATGGAATCAAGACTAAAAAAAGTATTATTCATGTGAAATATTTTTCCACTATTGCAAAATGTTTTCATACTAATGACATTTTCGTTCATGTTTTCATCCATAGATGTTTACCGCTTTATAATTATTTGAATTATTTCTCAATAATTTCTATAATAGGATATAGGGTTTACTATAAATCACTTTAATGTGGTATGGATCTCAATAAATATAACTCTTGTATCCATGGTATCAAGCGTAATGGTTGTCTGATTCGCGATTTTAGGGGATCTGTGTTTTTGAATTCTTATTTTACTATGTCAATGCTAATTCTATAATTACAAAATATCATGCTATACATACAGGATTATCATTGTTCTCATTAAATAAAATTTTATTACCTTTTTATAAAGTGGAATCAGTTATACTAGTATAGTATCACTTGGGCCGCATTCTTTTTCACTGGATTGTTGACTAAACTATTAGGGCTGGCAGAATCATGATTGATCAAGGAGTGTTGATTCTTCACACCTAGCCAGGAGGGATTTTTTTGGGTACTATTTAGATTCTATAAGACATTTAGTGGATTATTATAATTTCTATATGTGGGTTGGTTCTCATCCTAGGGAAATTAAGGATTTTATCTATGGGTATTCTCTTAGTATATGAAATTTATGTCCTCTAGGTTTTTTATTTTTTCCTATGTACCAGAAATTTTTTTCATAATATAATTTTTAAATTATCAGTAATTTGGAAAAAAAATTATCAAATACAATATTAATATAATCTTTAAATACATGTAGTCATATTTATCTTTATTAATTTTTTTACTACACCTATCTTAAATTGAGTATTTAAAAGATATTTCATTTCAAACCCTATAATTCATCTTTAAAAAATTTCCCCCTCCTCATCAAATATACTAATAGAATATTTTTTAAATAATAAAAATGGATTGAGATTGTACCAATATATATAATAATTGGGACTATAGTGGGAAACAATTTCTAGTAAAATGAGAAAAATCCTAACACTTATTTAATCGTTCATCTTCTCACTACGACTCTTAATTATGCTCGTTATTTCATTCACTTATCTGATGAAATTTTAAATATTTTCATATTCAAGAATAATAATTTATTCAAACATAAACCTATACATCTATACCTTTTCATACATAACCTTGGAGTTTTATTCTTAGAAATCTCTTTTTTATCCCATATACATTTAGGTTTCTTGATTACATTATCATTCAAAAACATTTTCTCTAATAAAGAATATGTTATGGAAATTTATCATATCCATTATTGTCAATATTTATATATATATATATATTACAAAATAATTATCATCATAGTGTGTAAATTTATAAAATATATCCTCCAACACATCCAAACTAATAAGTAATATATAATAAAAAATATTGTGCATCAAAATGTTGTAATTCACACCATGAATCCTTGGAATCTTGTTTATTCAAAATAATACAATTTTTCATGATTCAGGACAATAATTTTAGTGAATATATCTTAAAATAGATTGAATATGGTTTTTATCAAACTCAAAATATAAACATTTCTTTGAAGTTAACTAGCATCTAATACAAATTGAAAAAAACCCATATGGTTATTTGAAACTGCTAAGAGTGAAGAGAATATGTGATTTAACATAATTTTTTATTAATAAAAAAACCATTATCACCTATTAAAGTTGTAAATAGTATTACAACTCAATATATTTAAAAGGTTAACTTCTCAAAAATAAAGGATAATCCATGGTATGATCAATATTTCCCCATGATCAAACAGTCTATTGATATCAATATATAGATTACAACACGAAGGGAATATCCTTGAACATGTATTATACCATTCCTCTTAACTATATATGTTCATCTAAGATTTTTAAAATGATATAGGATTTTATTCAAAAAATATTCTCTTCTATAGAATAAGGCTTCTATCATATTTTTTAGTGCTCCTTTTTCTTCAACTTCTGTACTTTCTCTACAAAAAGTCACATCTTCTTCTTTTCTAGTGTCTATTTTTTCTTAATAAGAAAATTTATAGGTTTATATTTATACCATATATATCCATAATCTCCCTGTATATTTTATTAACCAATAAAATTATATGTTCAAATTTTAATTTGAATTCACTCAAACAATATCTTTAAATACCCATTCAATTTATCACACTAATTTCTATGTCATTAGACCATCCAAAAACTCTTACTTACCATTGATTAGTTTTAGGGGTTTTAGATATTGAGTAGAGTATCTCCTTGAGTCATAATATAGACATGTCATTAGACCATTTAAAATCTATAATAATCAAATTAACATAACCTTCACTATAGAATTATGTATGTAATTTTTAAAAAAAATCTTAACACGTCCAACATAATTGTGTACTGATCACAAATTCATTAAAAATTCTCTAAAACACTTCCAAACTTATCTAAATACATTTATGAACATGACATATTCTTTCTTTCCCATTTATAATTGGGATTATTTCAAACACCAAGACTTGTGTCTCGATGTGTTGACTGCCATTTTAATCATCTGGAAGAAGCTATATTGTTTCAATCCTCTGGAATAAGTAACCATAAAACATCAAGGACTTCATGGAATGGTCAAATTTACACCATGGCAAGGTGAACCCTATTTTGATCCCCAAACTAATACTCATATTTAATACAATAAGATCCTCAAACAATATATTATTGATATGTATTTCCAATAAGAAAACATTTCAACTAAGAATCCAAAGAAATTCCAATTCCATATTATGTTTGTGAATTTTGATGTTGTTAGATATTCTTGATCAAACCATTATATATTATTCATATCACTATGTAATTTTTAAAAAATATTATTAATACCATAGATAAAAAATTATTTTCTTATATCCAAACAACCCATTTCCTTTCTCCAACTCAAGTCCATGCCCTTTTTATAAAATGGCCATGGTATGGTGATGTCACATAATCCTAAAATACATAAAAATCTTTTATTAAACCATTAAAAAATTCCCATGTTCATAAAATCATTCCAAAATCTCATAATTAAAATTATATTAAATGGATCATCATGAGACCATAAATGATGAAAATGATTTATGTGTTGACAAAAAAAGACAATACAAAAATCATATCCACATAATCACATCTCCAATACTCTTATATGGTCTAAATAAAATTTTATATAATTTATTAGGCTCAAATGTATTTATTATTGTATTTTTATTTTTTAATATGTTTTTTAATGTATATATTTACCCAAATAAAACCCATTTCATGATCCCAAATTTACGTAGTCTAAGAACCTATCCCAGTACCCTTCTTCATGTGGGACAAGCCTCCTAAAATTTTACATAAATACCAATCCACACATAGTATATCTCTATTAATTTTTGTGTTATGATTTATTCATTAGTTTATTGATTAATTCATTGATGGATGTCTTCCTATTCCCATAATCCCCAAACTAGCCAGTTTTGTGTTTGTGAACAAATAAATATTTTCATGACAAGATGAATATAAAGTTTCCCAAAGAGGTTAGGATAAGTTACCACCAAATATTTGGTTCCCAAGATTATATTTTCCTATAAAAGGACTTGTTTTTCCCCCATTTTCGTGAAGAGGTGATGCCCAAATAATTTGAGCACACTAATCACCATTCTATGAATCGGGTATACCATAATCTTGCACATTTGATTTTTTAAATGAATCTTAATAGAATAAAATGAATAGAAAACGAATAATTTAGTATAACCAATTTATACCATAGTAAAACCACACCCTAGACATCCCAACATGGAACTATACCCATATCTTCCAAAAGATGAGTCATGTCCTGGTCTTCCAAAAGTGGAGATATAATCAGGTCTTCCCAAATGGGGCCATTCATAATTATTCCAAAAGTGGAATCACAAATTATTCATCCCAAGGTGGATACATGTGTATGTCATGAAGGATTTAAATAAGAGAAAAATATCTTTGGTCACCTAGATAGGAACCACTTTTCCTATTTCATCTACTTGGGTGCTACATTTCCCAAGTAAACTACCTAAGAACACCTTCACACAATTAACCATCCTATGAATCCAATAATCATCACTTTGATAGATCCTCCCACATACATAAATTTAGAAATAGTGATTCAACTTGATATAGTTTTCAACCAGATCCTTTTTAAACCCATTCTATCCATAATGAGTAACTGAACTCACCCTAGGATCTACTAGTTGTGGGTGAGACAGGATTTCAGTTATCATAAAAACAATCCCAAATAATTTTTACTAATAAACAATGAGCCTAGATATTTTTCTTTATTTTCTATAATACATTTATTTGAGATCAGTATCTTAGTTACCCAAAATACATTAATTTAACATACACCTATTTTTTTCCAATATAACTTAATTATAAATCACCATATTAGTGTTATAGGATCAAATGGGATGTTTTCAGTACTAAGATTCGTGGAGTGAATCAGAGTGTATGTGTTATTAATATTTTTAGAGTTTTTATCCCATTACTACTCTGATCGGTTGGGATCTCAATTCACTAAATCCTGGTTTTCTCTCCATTATATTATTAAAGTAAATGAATTAATATAAATAATTAAAATTGATATTTTTAAAAGGTTCACCAATTAATTAGATTATCTAGTCTTTACTATGTTTTGAAGTGATAGATAAAAAATTACCACTATAATGAAATACTAGTTATAGTGGTCTATCTAGGGTTTAATCTGAACCTAAATTATTGTTCCCAATAAATTGAATGGGGAGAATAGAAAACCTAGGATTCCCCTAGGATAGTGGAAATCTAACCCAAATACAGACAATCTCTTGATCTTTATACTACCTCTAAACAATGTGAGACATCAAAAAGTTCTTAATGATAATAGAAGAATATACAACTAGTTGATACATCACTATTTCAAGGGTATACCCTATTACTAATCTTCTTTATATTATTTTACCTATATTCAAATGTTAAATTAAATTTCTTTCATAATATGTATTCATTGTAGTTCACACACACTGATTATTCTTCACATTAGAAACTATGGAGTACTACTTCTTCTTCATTTAGATAAGTTCAATTCATTTCCACATGCACAATTTAAAGATCATATAATATTATTTTAAAAAATAGGTTTCATAAAATATGATTTATATCCTCACCTAAACTAGTTATGGGTCACTTCCTTTTTATGATATATTATATTCACATAATTACTCTTTTGTTTCCCTATTAGTCATCTTATTCATTCCTCTTATTCATTCATCAATGCACAAATATTCAAATAGATTTTCACTTTTTCATCTTTTATATTACAAAAAATAATAACTAGAAGTCTCTCATATCTATTATTTGATACTCATAGTTGGGAAATTAGGATGCAGTATCGACACATCATCTTGAAAAGGTAATTTCATTCATTTAATTGTAGTAAAAAAATCATCCCTTACACTTTTTCACATTAACCTGCAATATCTATTTATTTGATATTATGTGTAATATAATTAATCATTATATTACACTAATATTATTACACATATATTTTAAATACATTTTCTTGAATTACTAATACTTTCAATAATTTAAATCCCCTTTCAATGTCTATTTTCAAAGCACTGAAAATATGACCAATAAATTCAATGTATTTCCACTAAAGTTTTGAAAAATGATTTACTTCATATTATTATAAATTAATTAAAATTATATTTAAATATCTCATGGTATTCCATTTAACTCATTCAAATGTTTTTTAAAAATCCACTTAAAAATGAAGATTTATCCTAGTGACACTTGTGGTCATGGCTTTATAACTTATGGTTCAAGAATATTTCAAATACTTTTCATTCCTTATTCAAAATAGACCTAAATAATTATGAATATTATTATGATTTATTTATTTGTGAGACTATTAAATTTAATTGACCAAATTTATGTAATATATATAATGATCTACTTTCATTGGTTTGACGTGCATATATTCTTAAATTTTTTTAATGCATGTGATGCTCAACATAATCATGAACAATGTTTCAACTCCTACTAATTACAAACAATATAATTATTAAATTATGTTTACAATCCTATGTTTTCATGTTTATGTAATCTACACATGATAAATATATTGAGATTCAATATTTCTTACCAACTTTATAAACAAATTTGAATTGTTCTCCATAACCTTCAAGACTTGCCGGACCTTCCATTTTTTGATTGAAATTGTTTGTGTAACCCCATTATATATCTCTAAATAAACATAAAGATGAAAAATGTGTATTTACCTTCATACTGATGAGATACCACATGATTTAAATGTTATACACATGATTTGTTGTGTCTTTCATAAGATTCAATTGACCATATAAAGAAACTAATCCTTTTGATTGAAAATACCCTTATACATATCAACTCATTGGGTATAACATAGTGATTTTATCACATGTAAAACCTCAGTAGATTTACCACTTTAACAATCAGCAAGTAATTATAAATGAACAATCTATCATCCATTTATATATCAATTGTACAACTAAAGTGTCACCAATATAGATCATTAGTCTTGATACATCATTCTCTTGCATCTCATGATTTCTGATTGTTAAAAGTATCTCCTTAATATTATATTCTTGATCATTAGAGTAATTTTTTGGTTCTTAGTGGAATTTAGAAACACAACCATAGATGAAGGTATCAAATGATTTATGTGTCATCATTTTATCCAGTTGTGCAACTTAAATAATTTATAAATATTTTTAATGTGTGAAAAGGTTCAACATAATACTAGATTCCCCATAATCATTTTTATCTCTTATGGGTTTAGGTTAATTACCAAGGTCACTTTCTAATAGATTAAATGATATATTCTTTGTTTTTGGTGCATTTACGTACCACCCTACACATGAGATGCATGGAACCAATGTGCTCATTTGAACTCATCATCCTTTGTGGATCCATGTTGTAGAAACTCCTCTTCACCCGACTGGACCAAATTGTCTGGGTAATCTTTAATATCAGTTAGTTTATCCCTATAAGATATCCATATTTCTTATTTTTCTAGTTTTCCATGAGCTAGATTTTTTTGTTACACCTAAATAATAACGTTTGGTACAAAACATATAGTAAAATGAAAAACACAATATTTTTATTCCAAAGTATGTTCAAATTCCTGTTATTCATTTTTTTATAAATAATTTATTATCACCATCATCATAGAGATAAAAAAATTATCATTATAAATTTTTCATGGGATGTAAAATTATCTAACAAATTTTTCCCTCAATGTGACTCCAATACTTACATGGTATAAATTGAAATTAACTTCAGAGTAACAACTTCCATGATATGTCTTTCATTATTTACATGGATAACTTATATTAAATAATTATTATGATATTATTCTATTTTATAATCTCTCGTTATTATATAAATTTACTCCTCCTTACATATTTACATCATGTATCACTAATACATTATAATTATTAACCATTATTGACAATAAACACAATAAACAAAAATTAGGCACAATAATCTCTTCCTTTGTATTTTTTGGGAATATATGTCAAAATAATATTTTAATATTTAATCACTTAATAAATTCATTAATTAATATTAAGATCAACATATTATTTTATTTTTCTCTCACCCCTTTATTGGAAATAAAGAAAAAGTTTCAAGAGATAAAGACATTAATTGATATTGTGAAATTTTCCTCCATCCATTCCACACTATGTTTGCATAATCCATGCATAGTGTAGAGAACAAGAAGGTTTGATTTATAAACTAAGTTAATATATTATCTATTTATTATGATACAATAGAAAATGAAACAATAATTACCTTCTATATATGGTTCCCATCAATTTTCAGGCTAATGAAATTATTAATTACAATTAAGATATAAATTTATCCTAAACTATTGACCTAATTTTTTTCCAATGACACACCTTCATGAGTGTTGTAGAGTATCCAAATTTATATGTGAGTTTAATTATACCAAAATAATTATAATATTTTTCCATTTTCTCCCACTTATGGAAAAACTCTAACTAATCGTCATCATATTGATTCTATTTGATTGGGAGTTTTGAAGATATTACATGTATAGTGTGCACCAAAATGTTTCACTTCAAGTGGTATTACATTTTTCAAATCCATCATGCATTCATAAAAAAAGATCCACATAAATACAATATATTTTAAATTATTATTGGAAAATATTTCAAAGATTCTTTCTACATCACATTGAGCTTTCCAACTATGAAAACATATACACCATATCTAGTTCTATCACTGAAAATATGCTTTAGATTTTAATTCACTACTCTATCAGAGTAAATAAAATTGATAAATATATGTGAATAATGTTGATATCCTATATATTTGATGTAAATAAAAATTTTGAGTGGATTTTCTCAATCAATATTCTCTATTATTTCCAAAATTCATTCTTTCAAAATAGGTCTTATAATTTAATTTTTCTCTGGGAAGCATGGTTCTCCCTACATCAATAAAATAATTATATAGGGATCCATTTTTTCACAATCCCTTATTCTTAATACACTAATTATTACTTTTAATAATTCATATTTTATTAGAAGAATGTTCATACATGATTTTTCCTTGTGACCTTCTTTGTTGAATATCCCACATAGTTATTAATTAACACAAGGGTTATTTATTATTAAACACCTCAAATGGAAATAATCTTATTTATGTTAATATTATTCATTAACTCTAGAATTTTCTTTTTATTATTATCCATAGATCATTGTTTCTCTCTCCAAATTTTTTGAGAAAATTCCAAAAAATATCATAGGGTACAATGGTTTCTTTCATGGGGTTTCCACAATGAATATTTTTAGTTACTTGTTTCACTTTAGCTCTTAGTGATATAAATCTTATTCTATACTTCTTAAAATTTCATTAAATGTGTTTTTCCATAATTATTCTTATAGAATTATATTTCTTAATTTGGATCTTCATTAGAATGATCAGATTTATATATCTCTTGATATTCTTTTAAAAAGATACTTCTTCTTTATTTACTAGATTTTGTGGTCATCTTACTCTATCTTATTGACACATTATTGTTAGATAACACACAAAATCTACGAAATCAACCCTTACAAATATCATATATATTCCCAAATTCATCAACATTTTTGAGGAAAAAATATTTTTTAAATATTTGGATGTTAAATATTCTCTAGATCCCCACCCTACCTTAAAATTGGTTTCTTTTATGATTCTAAAATTACTATAATATGTCAGATATAAATATCATAATCAAAAAACAAATTACACCAACAACAGTTCTTGATAATCCATGATGTTTTATTCTTCTCTATATACAGTCTAGAATTTCTAGATTTAGCAGAATACTATTTTAGGATTTTATAAACTGTGAATGAGATTTTATTGAACCGTATATCATACTCTTTATCAGATATACCTCTTATGTAATCGTAGGCTCCTCATCACTGTTCATAATCCTTTTTTTTTGTTTTATTTTGAATACCACTCAATATATTTAAGTAGATTTATGTTGATAGATATTATTAAATGGATGATTCCTCTTTTTATGATCTTATTGTGGATTTACCTTGTGGTAATCCAAATACATTCTTCAAACATAATATTGATATTATATAATATAATCACTCCACTAAACAATATAGGAAAACATCATGTTTTTCCTAATCATCATGTGAATACATGGATATATTGGTTTTCATATTTTTTAATGTAACCTAAAGATAGAGATACATAATATTGGGAGTGTATTATATATCCACTAATATTTTCAATTTATCTTCACACTACATTGATAATTCAATATATTATTTATTCATTGTAACATTTTCATGAAATAATATTTCGTGACCATTTATTATTTTATTTTTAACATATAATTAGGAATTATCACATCAATGATGGTTTTGAACATTTATTTGAATGTATGGATCATCTCTTCACATTCATTATTGGTATCATGCCTTTTTTGGATTTTATTGATCCAATATTCTTCAATCATAGAGATCCTCTCTATAAGAACCAAATTTATGATTTCCATATCATAAACTTTTCTATATATCTTTATGAATGATAAAACCTTTTCTCATGAAGCCTTCCCTATTTTCTATAAGTTCACCTCAAGTACAGAAATTTATTCCAATTGACATTAAAAAATTCAAAAACCCAAGAGACAAATTATTTTGAAAAATAGTTTATCAAATATTTTAAAGAATCACTTAAATGTATTAGAAATTCATACAGAATTGATAAATCCAACTAGTCCTTAGATCCTTTTGTAGAAAATATTTTTAGGAATACTCACATGAAACTTTGGAATTTTAGCCCCATAAATAGTTTAAGGTATAAATGTTTTCCATTACCATGGTGGAAGACAATTATTCCTATTTTATTCCAAATAATATATCTTTATCATTATTGAAATGATAAACTAATGAACCTTTATAGAATGAGAGGGATTCACTTTTCAATATCGTCTACTCTTTTTTGTTAAGAATTATCTTATTAGATACTGAATTTTCATTAGAATAAGAAGAATTATTTTCGAAACTATACATCAATGTAAATCATTAAAGGAACACAAATCATTAAATGAGAAAAACATGAACAATAGTGAATCTAATATGATGTAAAATTGAGCTATATTACAAATTTTATAATACATTTGGTGTATATTCGACACTAAAATGGGTGTGGTGAATCATTATTTATGTTATATAAGAAAAAATTATCTTCTTATTACATTACCTGTATTATTATTTAGGATCCTAATTCTATCAATATTAGTTATATGTCCAATAATTTATACAAGAATATGAAATTGTGCCAGAAATGGAACATTTTATTTTTTAAGGATAAATAGTCAAAGAGATTATATAGTACTTAATATGTTTATAAGTGACTGATACAAAGATTTCCAATATAATTAAATATCAGTTCTAGAGGGTTTTGTAGGTAGTAACAAATACATGAAGTTTTTTCCATAAACAGTTAAAGGGGGGATAAAAAATGATCCTAATTCCCATGTACTAGTGAATTATTAACCCTAATATAGATTCATATTATATCATTATACTACATTTTGAAAGTGTAAAACTTCTATATGTTCTTTGTAATAGTACCCCAGTAATCAACAAATTGAGAGTTCAATTTTTATGCTGCTTACTAGATCCCATTATTATTTATATCCATCATTTTTATTGGAATCATAAAATAACAAATATTTCTGAATTTTTATGAAAATTGGAGCATATATACACTCACCTTCCTCTTAAAATAAGAAACTAAAGGCCAATAATTCTTCATCACTTTTTAAGTGAAATTAAAATCCTATTTCAATGGTATGGTATCTAGTTTTATTCTTTCATGAAATATATTTCAAAACACATGGTGTATATTCTTGTAGTATCCACATGTCACTAATTTTTTTATGAAAACTGATATACATAGAACTCCTCTTATACATCTCTATTCATCATCCTTTTCTTTAACCTTTTTATTTCTTCTGTAGAAATGTATTTCAATAGATCTTCTACCTAAATTTTATTTTTTTCATAATCATATTACTAGAGCTCTCTCCAATCCTTTCATCAGTAGTTATGGTTTTTAATTAAGATACGGTATTGGCTATTCTTCTTCAAATATTATTATTTTATAAGAATAGAAGAGTTAAATTCCTCTGTACTTATATTTTACACACATAAAATTTATATTTATATGAGTTATAGAATTATCAAATTCTTAATTATATTCCTCTTAAATTATTCAATTTACATTAGTAATACTTAGTTATGTATTTACAAAAAAAATAATAATTAAAAAAAATTGGAATCGTGATTTTAAAAGCTCCTTAAATATAACCAATGGAGTTAGTTTATTTCCACAAATTGTTGAAAACATATTAATACTTCTATTCATATAAATTATTTCATGATATATAAAAATATTTCATGGTAATCCTTTTAATTAATTCCATGATATCTCGATATTAAAAAAATGTATTCTTAATGATTCATGAAATTCATTATTGTGGACATAAAACCATGATTTTCGGCTTGAGACTCTCATAAGTCATCTAATTTACTTCATCAAAATAATCTAAAAACATGATAAAAAATGTGATGATATTTTCATATATGATATGTTCTGATGACATCAACTAGAATGTTATTATATATATATATGCTGGTCTCCTCTACTTGATTTTTTGTATGAAATTCTCAATGTTCTTTATGTTTTTGAACTACAACACAATCATGAATTATGTTTTTACTCAATATTTTTATGAGAATTACATTTAAGAAATTAATTTTTTGGTTATAATGATTTAAAAATGATGTGTATGAATTTATTTTTTCACAGAAAACACATAATTCCTACATAGAGACTCAATCAATCTTGGAAACTAAATATTAATCCTTAAAACGTATTCCAAAATATTATGGACAATATATATTTCCCTATTTTTTTATTGATAAAGTATGGTAATAAAATTTATGTATATTGTCCTATCAAAGAAAATCAACTACAAGGATAAACCATGTGACATATGTAATACTGAATGAAGAATTTATTACATAGATGATCAATCATACGTTTCAAAATATAAAATTGGTCATATGAAGTGACCACACATTTTGACTAGATATACCCATGTGTATCTCAAATCATTAAATAAACTATAAATATCAATCACATGAGAAAACTATGTATATCAACGAAATGAATAATTCACTAACGGATATTATCAACTACTTGTATAATCTATCATACATGAATAGATTGAATATAAGCACCATTTATTGACTAATCCATCTCCATAAAGCCTTCACCTACATCTCATTATCGCACATGATTTTCCTTATCTATTTTTCAATAATGATAACTATAATTGCTTCAAGGTTCTTCAACAAATATAAAAAACCATTATATCTTGAACAATAATATGATTGATACTACACCATTTCGAACAGTCAAATTAATTATGAAATATATATATAATATTATTATGGTAATAGTGATCACTTAAAACTGGACGTCCCAAAATTATTTTTAATACATAGTTCCTCATGTTAATTTCAGAATCCATTCCCCAATATTAGTGATGAAATTCTCCAAGATTTTAGTGGTATCCATCTGTCTCCTATAAAAACAAAATTTCATGAGGCTAAGAACCAACATACTCTAATATCCTCATCCTCATTATCTAAACTATGTGGGGAAAATTAATCATCACACTACTACTCATGGATATTTGTCTCACATTTTATATTTTTAGGTAGTCCCTCTGGGATAGCCTAGTTGCTCGGGTGTCTAGCTAGCCTAGACAATGAAACTTTATTATGGGTTTCTACATTGTAATTTACTTGGAAAATAATAAATAGTAAAAAAACACTCAAGATTCTACTTATAATTCCATTCAATCTCATCTTCTTACATTATTTCAATTTATACTTCTTATTATATAAATAAGCTAATTCTCTTTAGATATTATCTATGGTGTTTCACATCTTCAAAAAAAAATTTCTTTCAACATTTTTCCAATACTTTTGATGAAAAAATATAACTAACCTCATAAAGAAATCATCCTATAATAATTATTTCTTATTTATATACCCAATATGGATATATATTTCTAGGGATATTCTCTTAAATTCAATGATCTGATTCCCAATATAATTATACTTCCTTCCATATTTACCTAAAAATGATTAATACATCATATTTACTAAAAATTATTAATAATAAACACAATACATGCATAGTTAGGTAAATATGTTTCTTCAAATTATTTTTTTTATATTTTCATCTATATTTCATCAAATTCCATGAATCATTATTTTCCACTTAATTACCATATATTCTTATACCTGTCTCATTTTTTTAAAACAAAAATTTTTTCTCCATGAAAAAATGCCACACCAATACAACAAAAATTCCCTTTATTATATAGTTTACTATATATTTATTTAAATTTATTGGAAGTATTCATGGATTCACCACCAAAACAAGCACTATTATAGTCTTTTCACATTATTTTTTATGATATAAATTGTTAAATGGAGTTGAACTAAATGATTTATGATTCCATTCATAATAATATATAGAAATAATCATTTATCAACCAAATTTAATCTTCATAATATCTCTTTCCCAGACTCATAATATTCTAATGGTTTCATTGGTTGAAATAAATTATACTGTTTGTTATTATATAGATTTACACTTTATAAAGAATAAATTCTTGGTGAAAATGAGAGGAAATATAATCCTTCAGTGTAATTCCCTCTTTGATGTATGTTGTATATCAATCAATTTAACCAAAAGTGAACACAATTATTTAACTAGGAATGATATCACAGAAAGGGAAAAAATATATATGAATGTCTTATAATATGAAACAATACCCCATTTGGGATGATCTAACCTCCTGTTCTAATTTCCTGGAAAATGTTCTATACGTGTTACCCTAGTTAATCAAGAGGTCAGCTGCCCTTAGGATGTAAGAGTGTCATATGATACTTATAAAATCTTAAATTATCTTAATAAAAATTAATAATTAGAAATTATGATGTATAAAATACACATTCATGTGTTTATTTAATACAAACACACCCTGATATCTCATACGGGTACAACCAAACTTAATCCATGTACAAGATTCTTATAAACCCTAATAGAAATACCACCATGAAATAATGAGGTAAAACAGAACATTCTCATCTCATAAGACATAATCATTATAATGGTCTCAAAATATCTACCAAATAGATCAATAGATTCCCACTAAAAACATAAGTTATCTCATTACTCATAAATTAACAAATCCAAGAAATAAAATGGGAAATAACAATCTAATAGGAATTCGAAAATAGGTAATCATGAGATAGAATCAATAAATAACATTACAAACAATGAAAATAATGTAAAAAAGAAATAAAAGGGAACCTAAAGAGTCAAAAAATAAAAAACAAAAATTCCAAATATAAGTAAAATTGGAATACATTAATGTGGCCCAGTTGGAAAAAATTTATAAAACCTTAATCTAAAATCATACCCCATGTTGTCCTTTCAATTTTACCCAAAACATTCTTCTAAATTATCCATTGATCACCTATGGTTATATCTCAGACATCACATTGTGATTTTAGGAATTTTCCCCAATTTCTGATATTATATTTCTCTAACTACACCATTATAACTCAGTCGATACAGTAATACCATCCTAAAAAATAACCATTAAATTTGTACCATATTTATTTTCTTACCTTAGGTTAGTCATGAAGGACCCCGAAAAACCCTGAGAGGGGAGGGGTGAATCAGGGTGTTAACTTTTTCTTTTTAAAGTTGTGGATCTTGTTCCCACGTTGGTAGGAACTTGTTAAACCTATAAAACAGATGAAATTAGAAAGTTGACATAACACTTTTACATGGTTGACCACAAAGGGATGCGTCTAAGGAGCATATGATGATAGGTTTTCGGTCGTACCTAATTCCACTAAACTTCATTAGATGCAGATTACAATGTTCAGGTACAATCACTTTGTCCCAGGCACATTGCCTTTACAAAAGTTGAGGGATATCTCAATGCATCCCTCGGGTCACTCCCATTGACTCCCCCTAGCTCACTACCTTTGGTAAAGTCTTAGTCAGTTTATAGACGTGAGGGTCTCTTCAGTATATTTGTATTGAAGTATTTGTCCCAACTCGGCACAAGACTATGCTTGCATCAATTTCCTGAATTGATGCTCTTTAACACACTGAACCACTAATCCAGATAATAAAAAATGTGCGAATCGGTTATACTGAAGATTTCGCGCAACTCCGACCCTTTGCACGAAATACCTCACTTTTTCATGAAACACTTGATTTTCATGCGGAAAATATTTCACGCAACAACCTCTTTTACGTATAGATTTACGCGCAACACATTTTTCGTGCAGCTTGGCCTTTTTCATGCAACCCAGCCTTTTCGTCCTACTCGATCTTTTTTTCATGCAACACGGTTTTTTTCATGCAACACCCTTTACACGAACATTTTAAGCACATCAGGACTCAGATATTCTCTATGTATTCAACCATAAATAATGAGGAGTGTCACATCTTATTTATAGTCATTTCATACCTCTACACACAAAACCCATCTTGGCGAGAAAGATCTATCATTCGGCACACAATACTTTTCACGCAGGAATCGTTTTTCGCGTACATCTCCAGATTTTTTTGCGCAGCCCATGCCTTTTCTATTTTTCAACGGTCTGATTCTGAAAAACTATTTGCATGAAAAACCTCACTCCACTATTTCGAAAACAATTCTATTTTTCACGCGCCACGCAGTTTTTCACGCACTCCGCTATTTTTTACGCACGCTTCTATTTTTCGTGTACGCCGCTGTTTTTCGCACAAGCCTCCTTTATTTCGTGCACCACTTTTTTTTTTGTGTGCACCTCCTCTTTCCAATAACCTATGTCTTAATTTTCTAATTTTCAGGTCTAATGATTTGACATACACTAGAGAACAGTGCCACCTTAAATACTGTTGTCTGTTTGAACTGTATGATCACTTTAATGGAACACATTCTGAACATCCACTGAGGATTGATAACAAACACAAACCAAACTCCAATTCATGCATAGAATGACCATGGTTCCAACATTTCATTATAATGATTCAGGTAATCTCTATTTTAAGTTGAAAACCATAGTATTCCAATGGTTAATAACCTTCCCACATAGAGCCTCTACAACTATCATGTTGGGTCTAAACACCAATTGTGAAGAGTAAAATATAGAATGATACATAACCTTACTACGAAGAAAAATATATATGTGATCTCACAACCAATAAAATATTATCAACATGATAAACGATGAATCTTAAGGCCATCCAAGTTTTCTCCTTCAATAGGTATTAATTACATACCAATAAGATTGGAAGAAAAAATAATATAGACTCTTATTCTATGATCTAGTCACTCTATCACAAAAAATTAATATTTAACATCAATATTTATAGAAATAAATTATTAGTTTATTTTAGCCATGATAGAAATTCATTATTATACTCTTAGAAGTCCATGGATAAATAATTCCTCTCCTATCAAATCTCCATATTTTTACCCTATGATCAATATGTCCCTAGGTTCACATACCAAGAATGTGTCTTATGTTTTCAATGATTTTCACTAGTTCTAACTCCAATGGGAAAAAAATCCCCTCTAAAGATATTATGAGACCCAACAATATCACTTCTAATAACCAAGACATATAAACCAATAACTGATATAAAAAATATTTACATACTGTATATGATAACAACTTCTATGACCCAACTTTAAACATTTTAAATTAAAATTCTTATAAATACCAAATATCATTTATGTCTTGAGATTTAAAGACTTATGGAAACCCCATTACATAGTAAAACCAACTTATTTATCATCATTTGTTAGTTTTTACCAATATAATGTTATTTCATATTTCATAAGAAGATTTTAATAACTCCCAAATAATTCTCCACACATTATTCCATTTTAGAAATTTCATACATTGATAATTTCTTCATAATATGTGGAAATGGAATCATAACAAAGGGGGACATAGATGCCCAATAAGGTTAAGAATATGGAATATCAATAATTGATCATCAGTGATCATAAAATAAGCTTATTGGTATAATAACATGATAACAAATTAATAGATTAAAACCTATATATTAAAATATCATTAAATATGTGTCATGGAAATATGAATTACAATAAATAAATACAGATGTTATAAAAGTCTAAAATTACTCATAATCAGTCGTGATCCATTAGAATATATCATATGCAAATGAAATGAGACTAAATAATACCCATAAGAAAATAAATTTATTTCATCTGTCAATTTTCACTACCAATACTATCATAATCGATATTATCCCATAGTAGATTGGTTTCAATTCTAATTTTTATCATTTCCTTAATGATGGCTCACTTGAAGGACTATCATGGTGGACATAGTCCCTTACTACTCCAGTTTATATGATGTTAAGTGATATCAATATTCACCCAAAGCATTGGAGGGATATATAAATATGTTCCCACCCATCACATAATTAAAACTATACATTTATTTTTCAAAATATCCTAGAAATTTTAATCATATATTAAACCATTGAAATGATGTGTTTTTCATAAATATTTCATCATAAAATAATTAAATTAGGTGAATGTAACGGGTTCTCATGGAATGATTCATAAAATATTATAATCATAGCCCATTTTTGAAAATGATGTGGATGGAATCATTATACCATATACCTATTAAATAAAAATTATCCTTAATGGAAATTTAGAGAGATAAAAAATTTCTTTTACAAAATCTATAATGACACAATTTGAAAATCAAGAGAAAGATTCAATTTTTTGGTTAAAATTTAAAATTTAGAATTTACATAATATTGGGAAAAATATTAGATTAAAAATAAATATGTAAAATCATAAATAAATATTCAATTTAAATATAAATTATAATGGTTGAAAATTATTTAAATCTAAAAAACATTAAAAAAATATTTCTTTCATACATTTTGTAAAAAAGTCAAAAATAGACTATTTGGGAAAAAATATAAAAATTAAATTTTAACCAATGGAAAATGAATTCAAATATGGTTTAAGATTAAATTTAAAAAATATTAGATCATATAAAATAACATGTTTTGAAAACATTTTAACGACCATGGATATAAATGAAAAATATTCAAAACCAAATTGATAAATAATATCATCTTTTTTACAACCATTTTCTCATCCATTTTTTGTACCAAAGAGAGTAGAACGGTAAAAAAAACCCATAAATAAAAATTTTAGAAGAAAAGTAATTTTGTTCTTTATATAAGTGTCATATAATTCTTCCTAATGAAAATATAACATATACAATCCATAATAGAAATGGTATCATAATATAAGCTCTTGCCACTTTTGTAACAACTGAATTATAAGACCATTAAATGAAATAACTTCAAATAATACATTAAATATCCCAAAAAACTATTTTCATGTCAAAAAAATATATATGGGGAATTATATACACCCTATTAGCACAAATTGTTTCATAACATGAAATATGTATCAATGAAACAATATTGAGATGATGAACACTTATAGTTTTGGATATCGATGAATTAGAACATAATTAATGACGGAACCTTAGATGGATATTTAAATCCTAATAATATTCATTAAAGTAATCATAATATAAATTCATGAGCATTATATAATCCAAATTAAATAAATATGTATTAAAAAGGCATATGTATCACATAAATAAAAGTGAGACGTGAAACCCTTACGCAAGGTTCTAACTTTCTTCAAACACACTCTTAAGCTTATATAAAATAAATTTACACTTATTATTAATTTATACCATAAAAATATTTATATTTATATTAAAAAATATTATTCATTAATATTTCTAAATTACCCCTTTATTAATAATACCTCATTAAAATCAGTATTTCGGGTGTCCATTATTCCATTTTTAATAAATGATTAGGTTTGGATATTATGGTCCATGATTTTTTTCATGGTTTCATCATACAAAGATGATTATTAATTTCATTTGTATCATATTTATTTATTGTGTACAATTTTATTGCAATTATTATGTGGTGATGATGAAAAATTAATTACATCACTTTCTATAGACGTTACTTCATATGCACATAATGGTGATGTTTTCATATTCCAACAAATGGAAAGAGATAAAGGTAAATAATTATTTATTATTTCATAATTTTTTACTATAAAAAATATCATATATATTCAATAAATTAATCCTTATGACTATCAAATTTAATTAGAAATGAACAGTGAATCATACAACTTCATAAATGTGGTTGTCCACACACATGCACGAGTGGCGTTATCTTCTTCCCTCAGATGGGTAGGTCATAACGTAGATAATATATTATCATTAATGAATCATAATAAATTCAAAAATATCATATAAAAGAATTAATTCCAAATATATAAAAAACCATGAATGGTGGTGATGAAAAATAAAATATGTCAGTCATGGACATTGTTGTCGATAAGTAATAATGATGGCCGCTTCATTATCCATCTGAGTGGATGATAAATATATAATGGTTATTCTATTAACATAATTTATATTCTATAATATTAATTTTATAGTTTCACTATGTTAATATGGATAATGATGTCTTGGTTTAGGTAGAAGATTAAATAAAAATAAATAGATTTAAGGAATATGATTACCACTAATTTGAGAAACCTCATTCAAATATCTTCTTAAATTCCTCTATATTGGTCTTATAAGAAAACAAAAACTCAAAAATTTAGATAGGTAAATTAAAAATATTTTTATGTATGGGTTTTTTAATAATTATTTCTCAATATTTTATAAATAAAAACGTGATATTAAGATCCCTTTTATATGTGATTATAGTTCCAAAGTTGTAATTATTCGAAAAATTAAAAAAATATAAGGTTAGTTTCATAGAAAAGTGGATCCAAATTAGCAAAATATAAAGAAAAAATATTATATATGGATAAAATAAATTCAATAAAGTATTTTCATCAATTTTTAGGTCATTGTAACCCATACCTCATTAGTTTAATCCCTTGATAACAAATTATGAACCATACTTTAGTAATAATATACATTTTATGTAAGGTTCTGTAATGTGAATCTCAATTAATAAGTGAATAAGAAGTGGAAAATAGTTGGTATAAGTTACCACTAAGAAATAATTTAAAAAATTATATGATTTTTATGATTTGGAAACAATTATTTTTATATTTATATCATAAAATATCATTAAATTCCTTTTTTGGATTATTAAAATAATTTGGATTTATAATATCAAAATTATTATGGAGACCGAATTTTAAATTTAAAAATAATAATTTCATATATTTTTGATCCATAATTATTATTAAATACAATATATTACCCGAAACATGTCACTATTATTATTTTAAAAATTTTTACTTTTATTTTTTACCTCATCTTTCAAGAATCATTTTACAAATACATGTGTGTTTTATGTAATTATAATATCATTAGATTTTTTAAATAAACTAATATAATAAAATAAATTTATTTATATTATGAATAACCATTTATAATCATTTATGAAATCTTATTATTCTTGTGAATAAATATTATAGATATTAAATGAATACTGGTGATATTGTATACTTATTCATTACCTAAAATAATATAATCATCATTATAAAAGTAATATAAAACCACATTTCAATTTTTATGAATATGGGATGTCTTTAGTTGATATCCATGGATTATTTTTGTGTTATTTTGAGATCTTTTCCCATATTTTTAAACCATATTAACCCATTTTACCCTTTAATAAGCTGAAAAAATTTTACCATTGTTATTATTCATTGTGAGAAATATAAATTTACCTCGTTACCAAATTAGAACACGATGACACAAAATATAGGATCTATTTTATATGATTAATTTTTCAAATTTGGTAAAAATTAGTTCCAATATAAGATTTAAATACACAACAAAAACATTTTTATAAAAATTAATGTTTTACCAATAAAAAATTATTTTATAGTAAAATCGTGTCAATTTTTTTTCATGTTGAATAAATTAAAATAATTTAAATAAAATTAGACTTATTTTAATTTCAAAGAACCTAAAATATAAATTCACCTTCTAAAAACATCAATAAAAGTGAAGTACTAAAAATAATTGTTATTTTAATAAAAACATTAATTAAATTTCAAAAATATTAAGCATAAATTTATAGGATTATAGGGTCCTGAAAACTTCTCCAAGGGAAGAAAATACTATCACAATCACATTGTAGACAAAAGTAAGCATTCCTATAAGTTTAGTGAAGATAATGGACAGAAATTGGGTTGAAAACATTGTAAGAAACATTAAGGAATTAGATTTCTCAATGAGTTTTAAGTGACCTGCATACCATCATCGGGAAAGGTTTGTGAACCGCACAAACCACCAACCACCAGTACATAGAACAACCAATGATGCGCTGGCACATGGAGCGAGGGCTAGTGAACCCATGCACCCGCGAACCACATAACATGTGGAATCAAGCATGTGGAGACCATCTACATACCATCTCATGAACTCAGCAGTTGCAGACGAAGAAAGTCAGATGGGTTCCACGAACCATGACTCGTGACTCGATACCTCCACAAACCCCAGTTGACTCTGACTTCCACGGATCAAGATATCTCTTCATGGGATTCCGAAAAAAGTTTTGTATGCCCATAGATATGATTGCCCCAAATTTTTATAAAATGAGAACATATGGAATTGAGAATTGACAGATGAATAAAGCACAGAGGAGAACCTAGAGGTTGGAAGAAAAAATTCAGAGAGGATTCCGGCTTCAGTCTCAAATCATCGATGAATTATAAATTTCAAACCACGTTTCTATAGGTATAACCAGCCACGAACCATAAAATAAAGGAATGTAATTATAATTGGAGAACCAAAAACCTAATTGGTCAAATTGTGAACCACATATTCTTCGTGGATGAACTCATCGTAATCAATACTCTCTACACCCTCCTTCGATATGATGTTCTACAAAGTGTATCAATATGAGGATTTAACCTAGCCCTGTGTACTAAATCAGTACGTAGATGGAACTCAAAGCAGGGTGGTGTATAGTGTACCACTGTGGGGCATGGTTTTCTACACCAAATCTCATATACTACTTTGATACGAGGAAGACCCCTCTACTCGCATACCACTATGGTATGTGAATCTTCTCCCATCCCACATAAGAAAATAATATACCGAATGGGGCGTCTTCGGGTGTTCTTCCCTCCGGCTCCAATCTCTCCCCTATGTTACTATCTAGTCCTTTATAGCACCTCTATGAACCAGTCCCCCGACATTAAGCCAAATCCTCCTCCAAATCCTCAGAACCCATATGATCAGAGCATCAGGTGCATCAGAATGCCCCTTTGAGTCTACATACCATTGGTATGCGGAGTCACGAAGGCTCTCCCCACAACGGTTCGGACTCCATGTATTTATATAAGTCTACATTCCCATGGTAACCTTGATTCCGACCTTGGTATGCTGACGTGATCCTCCCCGTTCTAGGGATTATGGGTGGTCACATTCTTTTACATTCAATAAGGAATGGTGATCAATCTAAGGAAACATGTTCACATATAATTTTGGTGAGATGTGACATTCCTCCCCTTTCCTGGAATGCGTTCTAGGTAAATCCCACTGGTTTAAGTCCCTAATCTTTTGAGGTCTGAGCTGTATGACCTCCAATTTCATCCCACATTGAATAGTTCATTTCCCTGCACTCTCTTCTATAGTAGCCCCAGCCTCTTCATCTGTAGGCCCACGCTCTCCCATCAATGGGAGATGAGATGTGTGGTTGGTTAGATCGCTCAAATCCTCCTATTTCTTACATCAGGTATGACTCGCATGGGCATAGAGACTTATGATGATCCCTACGTCCACACAACTAACCCATATTGAACTATAAGATCTCTAATTCCTAGTCAAAACAGGATATGTAGGACTCCTTTTTTAAGGCCAGAGATCAAAACTGTGCCCTTCCAAAAGGGTTCACCCAATCATGTCCCCTCAAATGGGAAGCTCCCATGCGTAATACCCAAGTTCATCAAACTACGTGGCCTCTGATTTCTCTCATGATGATACGTAGGAAGCCCATATTATGGGTTCGATCCCATCATTAAGTGACCTTCCTCCCCCCTTGGATAAAGATAAAATCTAGAGCACCTTATTTCATTTCTTAATTCAGCATTTCCTCTATAGCATAAATTCATGTATGCCTATGACGACCCTGAGAACCAGGGGTATCCCATGGACACACTCTTTAGGAATGAACCAAGGATTCATGAACATATGAACCTAACATAAATCTATAAGAGAGTCCCATAATATGAAATAATTCACCCCAACAAGGGTGAGATGAGCCCGACCTCCCATTCTCTTGACCAATGGAGTCCTTAAGTGTCATTGGCCAAATCATCATCCAATGAGTGCCTACCTTTGGAAACTAGTTCCATGACTCTTGGATACTAGGGTCGTTGGGTATTTCTAGATCCACAAATTAACCGGTTGGAGACCATCTGATGAAGTTATATCCTAAGAGGACTAATTTCACAAATACATGACCCCATGAAATCGCCCACTAGGACCATCTTACTATGGAACCTCCTTCCCAATGCAGAATGGATAAACTGCCTAGTCCCTATGTGGTCAATCCAATCCCCCCTTAAAGGATGGAAATGCGAATCTGGTCGAAACAATGATGGTGACATGAAATTTTCTATAATAATAGAAAAATGTGTGTCACCCATCAAACCATTTATTCTTTTCCCCAACCACGCACTAGCATCGACTTAGGCCCAAAACAAAAATGGTTAACTTGACATGAATCCTTAACCAAGGTGGTGGTTTTACCCCACTCAATCCCCTTCTCCTCACAAAAAAAGGGGGAAGGAGGCCAATCTGAATCGTCAAATACGCATATGTTCAAGAGAATTCTACATTGATGGGGTTTTTTCTATATATGTCATATATATACATTGCAGGTTCCCGTAGAGAAACATTCTATCCAAATTAAACCCCAAAGACCAGTGCAGAAATGTGCCTTAGCGATCCTACAGGTGGTCAGGGCCCTAATGAATAGTAGGACCCCCTCACCTACCCAGTGTATTCAACATTGGGTATCCAACATGCTGATCAATGAGTACCACTAAAACGTTACTCTCCCCATGGTGGAGGCTACAAGAAAAGCCCTTCGGTCTGCAAAAACTTACCAGTTTCCTCCTCAGTCATGACCGACGCCACAGAAAAAGGCAGCCTCGGTGGTCTTCTCAAACCATTTCAGGAGCCTATCCTTGGAACATGACAATGAGTACCTCCCTTATCTTGGGGAGGTAGATTAAGTTGATGTTGGAGAATTCATCTGAACTGCATAGATTTCCTACTCATGGTCCCCTACTGAGAGCGTCGCCACCAAAACCAGGTGACCAAGTCTCCTCACGTTGAAGAGGACATTATGCCAAAGGCACCTGCTAAATTCTAGAAGACTCGGGCCCCTCGGGCTTCCCTCCATGTGTGGAAAATATATATTGAAGAATATTCTATCACACTGGTTTCATTGGATCAACTCTTCCTTACAAACACGGTGTCATTCAATGGGAAGACATACAACTCTTACCTCACCCATCAAGCCCACCACAGAAATAGGGTGGTACAATATGATAGCATGTACGTTCTTGTTAGTGATTGTTGGTCCTGTTGTGAAAATATAATTGAAAACTATAGGAATATATAGAGGTCATCTAATGCATAATAAGCCTGTCATCCAAATAAGATGGAAACCGACTACACACAAGCACAAATATCTAATGATGTGTATCAATCCCTCCATCCAAATAGGGCAGCAGGAAAATATGAGCAGAGTCAAACTACATCAGATGAATACAAGTCCCATGAGACAAATACAGCAACAAGTGAGTAGAAGAAAATCCCCAATCATGAATATGAAGCCTACTAGTCAAATACAGTGGAAACCGAAGAAGACAACCAACTGCAGACTCATTCCTCTATCTTGGAACTGGAAAAAAGACAGTATCTATTGGAATCCCATGGGGGACTAGAGTAGGAACAAAATTATACTATGACATTGGAATGGGATTTCATACCCATTCAATCCAACTAGGTATCTCAGCATATCCTGGAAATGATGGAAGATTAGGCATTGATTCCAGACCATATTCTCCAAACATGACAAGATATCATTGCATCGACAACAAAGGCGAGAAACCAAGCCCACGACCTGGTTTCCTCGAACAAAATGACGTTCTCACAAAATTTGTTAGTCACTAAAAATATGTTATGCATCCCTACCCCAGTTCCAAATGGTCAACAAGAATATTTCATGATACACAGATAACCATATCGGAAACAAATACCTGGTCCAATTGGGGGACACCGATCCAACATGGAGGACACTCCAAGGTAGGAATATATCCCTTCCAAAACTCAAGATGTGTGTCAGCATATCCTAGTGGCATCATGGGATCCAAAAAAAGATAGTGACTTGTATATTAAGGTCGTTACTGATAGCAGGTGGCCCAGATTACTTACAAGAGAGTTCCCAAAAAGGAAATGCACCAAAGGAAACTATAAAATAAAGAGCACATACATGGTCCTTCTTTGATGGAAGTTGGGGTTATTGATGCCATAAAATATATATCAATAAATACACAAGACCCTTTCAATAAATTACCACATTTTGGAAGTGGAAGTAATTTTTTGAATTTTATCCCCGCAATGTCGCTACCAGTAGCTTTGAAGGTCCTCCCGAGAGAACCCAAGGAGGATTACTCTATGGGCTAGTAATGATCAGTCACGAGAGTATATCTCTTGATGTGTGTTAGGGTAAGCCTCCCCTTAACCTAAAGATCAGATAGCAAGAAGGTCCTCCCATTTCTTTCATCTACCCTGATGGTCCTCCCTAGGTTATAAGTTGTAGATATGCCTCTCTCTATAGTCGGACGTCGAGTCATGATGGTAGTCTTCACCACAATTATAGTCATTGTGAAGTCCCTCCCCTCAATTATGGTTGTTGTGAAGGTCCTCCCCGTAGTAACATCAAGAAACAAGAAGGTCATCCTCTCATTGTTGTGTATCCTTATAGTCCTCCACATTATTTACACTGTAGAAAATCTCCCTGAATCCAATTATCAAGTTGTAATAGTAGTCCTCACCATCATAGAAATCCTTGAAAAGGTCCTCCCCTCAGTTAAAATAATGTAGCAAAAAGTTCCTCCCCTTGTTTTAGCCCTCCCTAAAGGTCATCCCCAAGGTATACATCGTAAGGAAATTCCCCATGGTCGGGCATCAAGGTTCAATGGTATCCCTCTCCATTTTAGCACCGATTGCAAAGGTCCTCCCCACAATCAAAATTCATACTTGCAAGAAGGCCCTCCCCTTGCCTTAATAAATGTGAGAAATCCCTCCTATGTTGAGGTGCTCGGAAAGATGGAGTCAGAAATATCAAGCACACTATCTATGATGAGTGATATCCTTTCTCAACCAAAGGAAGGTCCGGGGCCACACTCATCTTCTAATCCACCCTCGTACCGTTCACATATCAATGAGGTTCACACCAGCCTAGCTACATGGAAAGAAAATATTAATAAGTATTCATGTTGGGAATATCATGTAGATTGGTCACCACAAGAACAATAGAACGATATGTTTCTCATGAGAAGACAACTAGCTAGGGATAATATATCAATGATTTAGTGGCCTACGACCACTTCTGACTTCGACATACCAAGGGAGTTGTCTAAGTAATGTATGCATGACATTGAGCTCAATATATGGATGACTATTCGATATATAAAAGAAAATTTCTAGCCTTGTGAAGGGTATGTAGACCATTCCAATGTGTTAGGGGAGCTTTTCCGCCTAATTGTCTTGAAATGCCTTCTGTCTTCGTAGCATCCATGATCAGAAAGGAGAAAGAAAACCCTTGAACTGGATTACCTCCATGCACTACACAAGTTATGTTTCCTCACTGGCAAGACCTTGACTAGAGATTATATTTGGGTATGGAGAGAACATGGAGCACTACACTTCACCCCACATCCCATCCAGTAAACCTCATTAAAAATGACATCTTGCAATTCCATTACCCAAAGACAGCAATCAAATGAAATCCATGATTATGAAAGATAGAATAATCAAAAATATAGGTCTGGTGTAAGTCTCAAAAGCATCGGGACTGAAGAGTTCAAGCCATTAAAAAGTTGGTGATCCAGGCAACTGAGAACATCCAGCAGGCTTCCTGCCAATGGGATGTCAACTAGAAAGCAATGCTAATGTCTTCAAGATCCCATAAATCCCTTGCAGTTCCAACTTGATACTCGACTCAAACCCGTGCGAGAGTACATGAAATCAAAAAGGTGGAAATAGCGGTAGATACCACTAAAATATTGAAACATCCCCAAACTGTAGGGTTGGGGGAATTTTTAACTCAAAATAATCCCATAAGACAAAAAAATCTATGCCATAGCACATCAATGGAAGAATGGGACCAACCCATCCCGCAGGGCTAGAGGAATTTTTACCTCAAGTTCCCGCACATCAGACGTCTATATTATTCTATTTGGGAAGTAAGATGAGAAAAGAAGTCACCCATTCCACCCCATCACATGGTTCAGACCCTCTGATACGAAGGTGCATTACGAGGTCAGATCAGGGATCCCTACAGGTCAATCTTCACCAAGAAACCTAAATAATACCATATAATGGAAGGAGAAAGTCCAACAAAGGATGCAAAAATATTTCATACCATTCAGCACCGGGTACACCACCCCCAATGAGTTTTTCATTAGTGAATGTGGTAAATTTCAACAAAATGGATCTCACAGGAATTGATGCAAAGGGAGAGTACACCTGATAATATTGTTCCATCCTGGAGGAATCCCACACTAAGCCTAATGGTGTGCATACCCGGAACTAGAGAGAGGACCTATATTTAGGTTCCCCCTTAGTTAATCAGTCATTACCACCCTTGTGAAACCCCAACTAGGAGAAGAATAAATCCCAAGCTATCTATGACCCACCTCTTCCTATCCATAATAATGTGTCCCTCACTCTCGAGTAATGATTCACTAAGAAAGAGGAAGAAATGAAAGATCTCATGAAAATTAATGTTGAGCTACGTTGAGGGAGCTATCTTTCGGAATGTGTTCTGCCTGTGTAACATCAATAGGTACCCCTAGAAGATGCGCCTATGCCATAAGCCCTCATCCTAGTAAATTAAATCAAGATCAGATGCTTATCCAACCCCACACCGGGACTATCAACCTACATAAATTTGGCCTCAGAAGGATATCAAGACTTCCCCCCAATGGGAAGAATCCAGATTATATTCAGGTGAACCCACAAAGGATACCCCTGATAGGGTATCCACCCAAACTTCCAACAGTACTAGCACATACATCTTTGTCCACTGATGCACCCTCCTAAGCTCAAATTAGATAGGATAAGCGTCAATGGATATTTAATACTGTTGAGAAACTAACATCTCAACTAGAATCCATAGAGGGGAGTCACACTCTAATAAAACCCAAGTGAAAACCCTTCCCTGATTGATTGAGGAATGTTCTGTTACTACCAAACATCAGAAATCTCGTATTCTCAGTGTTCAATGGATCGGGAGACCTGGAACAACATCTAATTCACTATGCCTCTTACTATGACCCCATGATGGGCACTTCGGAGTAGCAATAAGTAGTAAAACTCCGATTCTTAGTGTGAACCCTACAGGGTTAGACCTTCCTATGGTATATTAGCTTTCTAGCTAACTCGACCATAGGCTGGGAGGACCTCTGGTGAAACTTTATCATTCAGTTCTGTTCGAAGTAACCTAAAAATAATGGTCAATGATCTCATGAACTGAAAGCAGCGAGAGAACGAAAGAGTTTCATACTTCATTAACAAATGGAATGCCCTGAATTATTACCTGAACTGTCATCTCCTCCATGATGAAATGCTCACTATGTGTATTAATTACCTTAGTGATGAATTGTGAACACCACTCATCCCGGTTAAACACACAAGTGGGTTTTGATATTTCTCTATAATTCCAAAAAGGATATAAGACTCATTGGAGTGGACCAATCCCAAGTCCAGAGTGGCCCCATCAGCCCCAGGAAAAAGAGGGGGAAATCTAAAGTGGCTTCTCTCACACTTAAGCCACCCCTGACACAAGCTCCAGTCGCGAGGCCTCCATCAAACTATGTGCGAACCCCTGGATGCCAATAACCACCCCCAACATGGTAATATGAGAGAAGGGGTGCTAAAAGAAATCTGTTTGAGGAATGAAGAAATAAATTCTGCTCATTCTTATATGACCAAATATTTTTCTACTTCATAGCCGCCATGAATTGAAACTTTCTCTATCTACCAGAGCCAAAGTGATCCAATGAAGTGGGTCTCGACGAACATCCAAATTATTGTCCCCATCACCGGATATCGGGACACACCAACCATGAATTCTTCATCTTCAAGGATATCCTACAAATGATGGTGGATTCTGGGAAATTCAAGTTGTGTTTTCCACTTGCACAAGTGGCGTATATCTCCACATCAGACCCAAGAGAGGAAGAGGAATGGAAAATTGTCGCTAGTAAAAAGGAGAAAAAAATTTATAATTGGATGACCCAAAAAATAGACAATCGAGTTCATGGAATCCTCCAGGCACAGTTCAAACAACAGATCGTGACCCCAATAGCTCATGATACAACACAATAGTCATCGTCAGCCCCGTAGTCCTCCAAGGTCCAAAAGGGAAAAAAGAAAGAGAAAGAATATTTCCTGCCACCAACGTCGTAGCCAATCTTGATGATTTTGGACTTCATTCTAGCAGACATGGTACAACGGGAACTTCCCCACAAAATGGGACAATAGGAACCACCCCTCCAAATGGAACCATCAGAAAGAGACAGTCATACATAAACATTGTCAGATCAAGAAATGATCTTCGACTCCATTAATTTCATTCACTTGATGGACCGATTCTCTAATGGATACTATGGCAACAAACTCGAATTCCTCACATCCAACTAGAGAGATGGAGGAAGAGGTCGTAGAGGCAAAGGGTTTCCTGGAAGGAATGATCATGGAATTTGTCAAATTCCTGTCCACACCTTAATTCAAACCGGTAACATTACGGAAACATGTGTAAGGACCCTCTGGAAGACACAACGGGAATCAGAATATTCCTCCACCCCCACCGGAAGAAATTCAGGCCTAATTATCTTGGAGTATCCATCAGAGGAAGAAAAAATATCAAATCTTCTAAGGCATATAGGCGGACCGTTCGACTGAACCTGAAAAGAACCGCAGTGCTACCATATCCCGTCACAGAGGTCATACCATCTACATCAAAAGCTCAAGCCCCTAGAGCACCCATGAGAGATAATCCCTAAGTATGGTTGAACCAACCTTTAAAGAATAAATATGATATTATAAAGCATCTAGATTTTATACCAACAAAGCTATCAATCAGGGATGCCTTGAGTCTACCTGAAGATATTAGTGAGGTTCTCATCAAAGCCTTACTCGGTCCTCTCAAATTTGAAGACAAATTAGCAGTGGTTGAAGTCTATTAGATGGAGACCAATCCCAAATAATTCCACGTATTTATATCCTTCACATACAAGGATGAAGGTTCCATCATACAAGGGAACATCAAACCCTTATATTTGTCTGGTAAGATAGATGGAATTGATGTCTGAAGTATTTTCATCGACAACGGCTCTGGAGTCAACCTCCTCCCACTGCGAACACTTAGTCAGTTGGGCTATAATGTAGATAGTTTTACACCCTTCACCACAACTCTTTTGGGGTATGAAAAAAGGGAGAAGAAGTCGTTGGAAAAAATCAAGCTTAAAACATGGTGTAGAGACCTCCTGTCTGATTTTGAATTTTGGGTAGTACAGCAAAGTATGGCCTTCAACATCCTATTAGGGAGGCCCTGGCTACCTCAAAATGATGAAATTACATCGTCATACCATTAGTACATCAAATATTGCACTAATGGAAAAAATATGACATTCCATGCCAAAAAAATACCTAATATAATTATGGGAGTCGCATTACATTGATGTAGGGTTCTACAAACTGAAAGATAAGAAGTCTTTAGCTAATGATGTTGACTGGATCACTGCCCCTAATGAATTGGAAATAGATCCATCCAAACCCCTAAAAAATATTGGGGAAGAGTATGTATTATCCATCAATTGAGTTGAATTCATAAGTTCATGCTCGGATATAAACTCAATTTTCTGCATGATTTCTGTTACTACTACCAAGAATAAAGACAATTAAAAGAGGGATGCCTCCTATGGTGTCAGGAAAAACCCTAACAAATATGCTCTCAACCCATCATCAGGACCCCAAACTATCCTCAGCTTACCCACTAAGGTAAAAGACAATTACTTTCCCAACATTGGTGAGTTCATCTCGAGAATCCTCTCTCGATCAGAAGAGGGAGAAGATGATGAATATGATGATAAAGAACAAGAATAAGAATAAAAAATCAAATATTCCCTTCCCACATTAGAAGAAGGTGTCTCCATCATAATTGAAGAACTTATGGAGATAAACTTGGGCACTGAAGATGACCCTATGCCCACTCTGATTGGTGTGGAAATAACTGCTAAATAGAAAGAGGCATATACCTCTTTCTTAAAAAATAATCGAGATGTGTTTGTTTGGAACTACATAGAAATTACAAGGCACAATCCTAAGGTCTCCACTCATCATATGGGTCTTCTAGAAGATCATCGTGGAAACAAGAAGGTATCCAAAAGGACCCACCTGACGCATGTTTCCAAAATAGAGGCTGAATCTGACCAGCTGATCAAATCCAACTTCATACGGGAATTCCAATATCTGATATGGATGGAAAACATAGTCTCTGTCAAAAATAGTTATGAAAAGAATAGAATCTGCATCAACTTCAGGGTCCTTAATTGACACTTCCCAAAAGATGATTTTCCAGCCCCGATCGCAGAATTGTTGATCGATGTGACCACCGGATATGAGGCCCTCTCTTACATGGATGGCTATTATGGATGCAACCAGATCCGAATAGCCCAAGGAGATAAGAAATCCACTATTTTCAGGGCCTCTCAGACATTTCTATATTATAAGGTGATTCCCTTTGGTCTAAAAAATTTCGGTGCTATATATCAATGTGCCATGCATCACATTTTCAAGCCCTTGTTGGGAAAATTCGTTGAGTGCTACATTGAAGATCTGGTGGTTAAATCATCATAGAACTCAAACCACCTGACTGATCTTGAAATTGTCTTCAACAAACTAAGACAACATAGTTTAAAGATGAATCTCATAAATTGTGCAATTGGTGTTACATTTGGGAAATTCATCGGCTTCATCGAACGCCATCACGACAACAATGTTGACCTTGAAAATAAAAAATTCCTCCTTGGAGTGTCTCCACCTCCCAACCTCACCGAGTTGAGAGGTCTCTAGGGGAACATGTCCTATATAAGGTGATTCATAGCCAACCATGGGGGTATAATTTTACCTTTCACCATGTTAATGAATAAAGGGTTTATGTATGAGTGGGATAATAATTTTCAATAATAATTCGATGATCTCAAAATATATCTCCTAATCCCACTGGCACAGATGCCTCCATTTGAGGGGAGACCCATCATTCTCTACATAATTGCCTTGGAATATTCATTAGGTGCCTTCTTGCATAGAATAATGATAACAACATTGAGAAAAACCTATATTACCTCATCCGAACAATTATTGATATTGAGACCCAATATCCAAGAATCAAAAAGAAATACCTACCCCTAATCTTCATGATTTATAAATTTAGGCATTACCTGCTACACCACAAGGTCCACCTGGTCTCCCAGTACAACCCGCTCAAATATATCCTCAACTATCCCATGATAAATGGATGTATATCATGATGAGAAGACATCCTACAATAGTTTTACATAAGTTATGATCCCTAGAAGGCCATAAAAGGCCAGACATTAGCAGACATCCTAGCAGAGCACCCCTCGTAAGAAACAACCCCATTGGATTCCGAACATCCGAATGAAGAAGTGTTCTCTATCCAAGAGTACCCCTAGGCGTGGGAAATGTACTTCGACGGTGCTTCCATAATCCCGATATGGAAAAGGATGGAGGATACAAATCTCAACAAAGTGAGTCTGGGATTTACACTCATATCCCATGAAAAAGTTGTCTTGCCTTACTCCTTCCTTCTTTCAGAGAGATGTAAAAACAATGAAGAAAAATACCAGGCCCTCATTGCCGGCATAGATGTGTCACTTCATGCACGAGCCAAATAGATGATTATAAAAGGTTATTCAAAGCTAGTAGTAAATAAGGTTACAGGTGAAAATGACATTAAGAAAGAATTATTGACCCCTTGATGAACCATGTTTGAGAACTGATGGTAGAATTCCCATCAGAACCAATGCCGATCTATGTCCCTCAGTCACAAAATGCTCAAGCCAATGCATTGGAAAACACATCCACAACCCTGGATGATCTAGACCAAGATGAAACGGTAATTATAATTTCCCACTATCAGATGGTCTTACCATTTATTCAGATCAATATAGAGGAGATCGATTAAATTAGTCTTGTTTCTAAGCCTTATGGTCACACCACCGGATGGATGACTCCCATTGAAAATTACCTATGATGGGGGGACCCCCAGCAGATAGGGATGGAAGAGAACGTATTTAGAGATGAATAATCAACTATGTCTTGAAAAATGGAATAAACCAAGAAAACTTTCTCTACAAATGAGGCCTTGACATAGTCATTCTCAAGTAAATTGATTGAGAAGAGACCATTTCCATCATGAAATAAGTACATGCCTGATCCTGTGGAGCACACCAGTCGAAAAACAATATCTCCATTAAAATTAGAAGTCTTGGATAATATTGGACCACTATGATATAGGATTGTTCCATATCCACCAAGAAGTGTAATTCCTACTATGTTCCTGCCAATTTTATTCAATATCCATGTAACGCCCCAATATTTTATGAAAAATATTCTTTTTAATTTCATTAATGTCTTGTGTTGAACGCTACACCAAAAGGATCTTGCACAACACACATCCTTGACTTTCCTTTCATTACACGCAATCGCGACCTTCCTTGATAGCGTGTGTAGTACGCAATACCGAGTTTCACTAAACAACGATATGCTATTAAAATATTATTAAAACTAGCCGTTATGAATAGTAATAACCACTTTTTGAAATTTTGTAAATTTTATTTTTCAAAATGGACTTCATTTTTGGATTCGGAATATTGAAATTAGCTTAGGGTGAAATTTTGGTAATTTTCGGATAACTTTCATATTTTGATGAATAGTGGAAATTACTAAATTTTAATTAAAAACAACTTTTTCAATCGAAATAATTAATAGTGATAAATTATTAATTTTAGTGGTTTTAAATTATATTTAGAATATATTTTTACAATTTAATACAATGATGGTCATTGGATGTAATTTCACATTAAAACCAGTTATAAACAAGTTTCAATCTTTTGATAGTTATTATCTCTTAAAAACACGCTATTTGTTTTGACGAAGAGAATTAATTTTTAAATTAGTTAATGTGACTAATATGTTTTTAATTTGGTAAAATAGATATAATTTTTGAGTTTATAATATCAAATATATCTTAAGCCTAATTTTTTGTATTTTTCTGAAAACTTTCAATTTTTGTTGAATAGTGAAACCACTAAGTGGTAGTTAAAAAAACTGAATTGTTCATAAAAAATAATTTTACCGCTTCTGTGAGTGGAATTTCAAAAATCCGAGAGACACGGTTGATGTCAGTAAGTAAAATGTGGTTCAATGAGATAAAAATAATTTTTTGGTGAATAGTAACTTTTTACTTTTTTTACCACGGTTAAAAGTAAATAGTGTAATTAAGGGTAGAAATGATATTATTATTACCCTAACACATGTCCAAATTCTATTGGACAAGTGTAATTCTACCAAAAACAAACTTAGGAATAAAATATGACCATTTAGGCCCACTTGGATTAGATTAGGACGTTTATTATTAATTCATTTAAAGAAGCGTTAAAAGAGTTAAAATCAATGTTTATTTACTAAAACATTTTTAATATGGGGTTATACATAAGATAAATTGGACTATAAATATTCATTAGAAAGATAAAACTATTTCCTACATACTGGTATTTTATTTTTAATTTTTAGACATTAAATAATTTAATTTATTTATGATTAAACGATGATGCAGTAATTATCTTATTAATTAAATATTGACATAATTGATGTTATAAATACCCAAATAAATATAATTTGAGACTTTTTATGAATTACACTAATTTTATAGGTTAATATTACATGTTAGTATTTATTTAATTAACTTTTTTCGAACTTATCATTCTGTTATGATTTTCACAAAAATCAATTACTAAATAGTGTCAAAATTGACATAAAATAGTTTTTAAAACAAATATTATATTATTAATTGTTATTTTATTCCTAAAAATATAAGGTTCGGAAAAATGACTTATAAAATGTTATATATATTAATAATAAACAATGTGGGGTTAGTTTGGCTTGATATAGTACGTTTATTAACCTTATAGTATAAGAACACATGAAGACACGGTAAAAGTAAAATTATTTAACTTAATGATAAATCTAAATGATAAGGTTAAAATAGGAAACTAAACATGTCTAAATTCTATTGTATGAGAGTATTTAGACCCATACCTACCTTATCCTCGAAATAAATCAATTTGGAGCTATTTAAAACCGAAAATGACTTTATAATAAAATAATATTTTTAGTTATTCCAAAGGTGCCCCTCTCCTCCCTTATAAAAGGGCACCTCCTCCCTCTCCTCCTCACACAACTTTGAGCCTTCAAGCTCGGCCAACCCCTGCCAAATTCTCTTCTCCACTTCCCTAGAAACAACCTAGAGGTTCTGGTCTTCCTCAAAGACCAATTATATTGCCCTAAGAGGAGGTCTTAAAGAGGAGCTTCAAAGAAGAGGTAATTTCCATTACCGATTCTTTCACCTTAATTTCTTCTTCCACTTATTCTTCTTAGGTTGTTTCATTATGAAGTAACAACATCAGTATCACTCATATACTGATATGTTATTATAAGTATGAAACAATCCTATTTCACCATCTATCCATCCTACGGAAAACGAAATCACGGCGCGTGCGTACGTACGGAATACCGTCTCCACGCCGTGGTGAAATCTATTTTCCACCACCACCTTACTTGGATGGGTATAATGGTGTAAATAATCACTATATATTATTATTTTAAAGTGATATTGATTCTTAAATAGTATACATACACTCCAATACAGTCCCACGATCATGAGAACGATATCATCGCTCGTGCGTACGTACGGACTACCGTCTCCACGACGCGATGAGATTCATTGTCCACTTTAAACCATTCATGAATGATTATAAAGTATATATAATAAGTAATCATGAAATATATAACATAATAATGATACTGGATTTATGTGTATATATATTAATGTCATCTACTTAATTCTGTTCAACTCAATAAGGAAATGAAAACAGCGTTCATGCGTACATACGACCTACCGTCTTCATGAACGGTGTATTTCTTTCCATTTACTGATTTATTATATATATGTATATTCTGAATATATATATATATATATATATATATATATAAATCATGTTTTATATTCTGGAATTATTTAATCATGATCTAAGTAATCATATGAATAATTACAAGTCAAAACACGGACGACAAATGAAACAATTTTACCCAAAACGCTCTTTAACATGGAATTTACAAAAGAACGGGTAATATAAAGTCATAAGTGAACCATATATGATATCATAACAATGTATATGATTCTGTAATAATTCAATGACATTATTTAAATCATTATACCGGAGTTTCGGACACTTACGAAGGAAATCGGACCTAAGGTAAGAGAAAATATCACAATCTCATTTTATCCGAGATTGTTTATACTTTGGTATTTACTGGGGTGTATTTTATCATCCACATCCATGTTTCCTCAATATGTAATATTATTTCCATCCACCTACATTTTTTTAAATCCAATTTTACCCTTCGGTGAGTTTTTAGTAAAAGATATGAAAGGAATCTTTTGTCGTTTTTCATACGAGGTACTTTTTGACTTTTCCGACAAAAGTACGAAAAGAATGTTTTTTTAAACTTATACGACATGAATGGATTTTTAAAACATTATTTCCAAGAATATTCCTTTACAAGTTTTCTTGTTTATTTTTAATCAACTTCTTTTAGTTTAGAATTGTACGACATGTTAAGAAAGGAAAAGTGTTTTTGAAGAAGAAAGGATATTTTCCTCAAGAATGGAGTTCAAGTGTTTTTTCAAAATTAATTTCCATCTAAGATAATAAAGGGTTCTATTTCTATCCCTATTATTAAAAGTATTTGATTATGTTGTGATTGAATTATTTTTATGAATTCATTTATCTTATATTAATTGTTTTATGATGTCACAATGTTTAAGAATCCCATTTTTATTACATGGGTTATGCAATGATGTATGTTTTAAGATTTTGTGGCACACATATGAATGGTATCATTATGATATGGGTGGGACCTATATCTCCCTCCAATTAATTGGGTAAAGATTTTATATCTCAATATATAGACATGGCTGGAACGGTAGGTTATACCGGTTCAGTGAAATAGGACTGAAACGAGGGTGACTCGGTTCAGAAATGGACTTTGTCCACTAAGATAGTCTTGGAAATGAGTCTTGACTAACAAGAAATGATTCTCTATGATTATGTGTGTATGCCACAAAGATTCATGTTTTATGTTATGACTATTTGGATTACATCTCACTACTATGATTTATCCCATGTTATGAAATTATGATCTCTTTTACAGGTTAAGATTTCCAAAAGTTATGTTCTTATGTATATGATGTGACTGATATTTCTTTTGTTTACCCTTACTGAGCATTTGAGCTCACCCTTTTATGTTTACTTTCCCCCAGGATATAAATAAAGGTTTTAGGTATAAAAAAATAAGATCTTTATGAGAGATGTTGAAGATCTTTCACCAGGATTAGAAGATTATATTCCGAGTTTCCAAAGACACTAAACTATTACGATCCTTGTGTGTGTGTGTTTGATATGTACTAAGTATTCCGCAAATGTAATGTAATGTTAATGTACGTCAGGCTTCAGGTCTCTACAGTTGGTATTAGAGGCAAAGGAGGTAGGAATGTATCCGATCCTTGGGAACTCTCACATGTGAGCGTTGGACGAAGCATGGATCTCCGCCCAAGGGCTTCATGAGGAAATGGCTGCCACTGGGGATGGTGGTGTGTCCCTCCTAGGGGGTGTTTCCGCCCATAGAGTGCCCTGATATGTATCAACTATAGTCCACTGGAAGTAATTCCAGACCGTTACAGTTGGTATCAGAGGAAAGGTTTAGTTAACCTTTTGAAACTAGGATGCGAAAACGTTAGTGAGATCCCTAGAGATATTTCTAAGGTATGTCTAGGGATGTCCCTAAGGATAAGTATATGTATAGGATATAGTCCTAGAACTATGGTAACGATCTTATAATTTAACCTAAGATGTTAGATATTGAATTTACTCCCCCTTTATTATGATTTTTGCATCTAACACTATTCTTTTTGGGTTTTAGAAAACGGCTGGAAACAAGATGATTCACGATAATGGAGGATATTATGGACAATGGAATGATATTCTTCATGAGAAACCAAATGAAATGGGATTTGGAAGTCCAAACATAATTATTATGCCGAATCAGCAATCTCATAATATGATCAATAAAGTAAAATTTGGTAAGTTTCTGACTCGGATAATAAGAGAAAGATGGAGTTTCATGATGATCATAGAGGAAAGAAAGTTCAATTTCCCTTATGTAAATCATGTGGGAAGAGGAATCAAGGATAATGTTTCAAAGGAACTGGAAGATGCTTTGGGTTTGGAAACGAAGGACACAAAGCCAGTAAGTGCAAAGGAAAAGGTTCAGTTAACACCAGGGATGAGGATAATGGTATTTCTACGACATCAACAATGGTTAAATGTTTTAAATGTGGAATGTACGGGCATTATGCAAACCAATTCCCTAAGAGAAAGTCTCATGAAGAGAATCAGTATGGCCGTATGAGTAGTATTTATGTTGATGATGATGAGGAGACTACAAATGATATGTGATTTGAAATAATTGTTGAAGCTCAGTCAATGGTTTAAGAATGTAGTGTAATGATTACATGTTTATCATTTGTAACGTTGTATAAGTAATCTCATGGTACTGTGGAATAAAGAGACATCTAAGGATTGTTACACTGTTATCGTTCATTGAGTTTTGAAAGTGTATGATTAATGTTACCAGTATCCGTGAAAGGTTATTCTGATATTTTTTGGAAATAAGATGATATGCGCATAATGAAGGGAAAACGAGAATATGAAATGTTTAACAGTATTCATGAGCTCATGATTGATATAAGGACTAAGTGATATCATGGTTTGAGTGTATAGAATTTTGAGGATTTTGGTATGTGGAAGGTGTTAACTTTTAACTGCATTCATGTTTTCACGAAGGTTCAATGGGTATTTAAGAGAATACATGATTAAGGACTTTGAATTTTTGGAATGTGACCAACAAAACATATATTATGATATATGGGGATCAACGATGGTATTAAATCTCTGGTAATCGTTTTCACTATGTTATGAGAGTGGACTGCAGTATTATGGATAAGCCTAAAGATTGGAATGGATTATGTTGGACATAAGTTAGTATTTTTTAAGGATATAAGTTTTTTCGATATTATTGATGGGATGTTATAGTAATATAGTTTTAGAAAAAGGACAACCTGCAGGACGGGCGATATCCCATCGCGTCGGACAAGGCTGTGGGAATCGAACCCACAACCGAAGTGCGACTGGCCTTTATCGCCTACCACTGGCCTACAGGAAGTCCCTGGTTAGTAGAAACTAGTTTTATTTTATTAAGCGGTATGATATATGAAGTATAAGTTCATTTTTGGAACCATATAAGATTAACCATAAGATGGACTTATAACTTTTGCTAAACTTTTGTTTGAAAGAGATGGAATGACCCATCATTCTATCACATGATCTTCTAACACATCACGAATGACAAAATTCAACTTCATTTCTTTAAGAGATGAAGTGGAAATTGTCCAAAGAACGACAAACAGTGAGACTATACCAAAATCACGAAAGTATTTCCTCTAATTCCAATTTCATCAACTTTAGGGAAATGATCTTGAAAACCAAAAATGTTGTCTTAGTGCTCTTATATCTGATGAATCAGATGGGACCTTAGATCGTCACAAATTTATGGCTATGTTATTGTTATCCTTTCCATAGCCATGTTCTCTACCACTCTCCATCAGAACATGATGGTTAGATTTCTCTTCCATATCCATATTTTCACCTATGTGGAAACCCAGTGATTAGTTTATTTGGGTAACCGTTACATTTCATACTTTTGTTTTTAAAGATTGGTTTTGGTATTCCTTTTTACGATGTGGGTTTCAATTAAAGAATCTTTCGAATAGTAAACCATTTATAACCCCGACGAATTTCGAGGGCGAAATTCATTTTAAGGGGGGTAGAATGTAACACCCCGAGAATTTATGAGAAATATTCTTTGTAATTTCATTAATGTCTTCTGCTGTACACTACACCAAAAGGAGCTTGCACAACACGCATCCTTGACTTGCCTTTCATTACACGCAATCGCAACCTTCCTTGATAGCGTGTGTAGTACGCAATACCGAGTTTCACTAAACAACGATATGCTATTAAAATCTTATTAAAACTAGCCGTTATGAGTAGTAATAACCACTTTTTGAAAATTTTTAAATTTTATTTTTCAAAATGGACTTCATTTTTGGATTCGGAATATCGAAATTAGCTTAGGGTTAAATTTTGGTAATTTTCGGATAACTTTCATATTTTGATGAATAGTGGAAATTACTAAATTTTAATTAAAAACAACTTTTTCAATCGAAATAATTAATAGTGATAAATTATTAATTTTAGTGGTTTTTAAGTATATTTATAATATATTTTTACAATTTAATACAATGATGGTCATTGGATGTAATTTCACATTTAAACCAGTTATAAACAAGTTTCAATCTTTTGATAGTTATTATCTCTTAAAAACACGCTATTTGTTTTGACGACGAGAATTAATTTTTAAATTAGTTAATGCAACTGAGATGTTTTGAATTTGGTAAAATAGACATCATTTTTGAGTTCATAATATCAAATATATCTTAGACCTAATTTTTGGTATTTTTCTGAAAACTTTCAATTTTTGATGAATAGTGAAACCACTAAGTGGTAGTTAAAAAAACTGAATTTTTCATAAAACTTAATTTTACCGCTTCTGTGAGTGGAATTTCAGAAATCCGAGAGACACGGTTGATGTCAGAAAGTAAAATGTGGTTCAATGAGATAAAAATAATTTTTTGGTGAATAGTAAATTTTTTCTTTTTTTTACCCTGCTTAAAAGTAAATAGGGTAATTAAGGGTAGAAATGATATTATTATTACCCTAACACATTTCCTAATTCTATTGGACAAGTTTAATTCGACCAAAAACAAACTTAGGAATAAAATATGACCATTTAGGCCCACTTGGATTAGATTAGGACATTTATTATTAATTTATTTAAAGAAGCATTAAAAGAGTTAAAATCAAAGTTTATTTACTAAAACATTTTTAATACGGGGATATACATAAGATAAATTCGACTATAAATATTCATTAGAAAGATAATCAGATTTCCTAAATATTGGTATTTTATTTGTAATTTTTAGACATTGAATAATTTAATTTATTTATGACACAACGATGATGCATCAATTATCTTATTAATGAAATATTGACATAATTGATGTTATAAATACCCAAATAAATATAATTTGAGACTTTTTATGAATTACACTAATTTTATAGGTTAATATGACATGTTAGTATTGATTTAATTAACTTTTTTAGAACTTATCATTCTGTTATGATTTTTACAAAAATCAATTACTAAATGGTGTCAAAATTGACATAAAATAGTTTTTAAAATAAATATTATATTATTAATTGTTATTTTATTCCTAAAAATCTAAGGTTCGGCCAAATGGCTTATATAAGGTTATATATATTAATAATAAACAACTTGGGGTTAGTTTGGCTTTATATAGTATGTCTATTAACCTTATAGTATAAGAACACAAGAAGACAGGGTAAAAGTAAAATTATTTAACTTAATGTTAAATCTAAATGATAAGGTTAAAAAAGAACCTAAACTTGTCTAAATTCTAATGGATGAGAGTATTTCGACCCATCCACACCTTAGCCTCGAAATAAATCAATTTTTATCTATTTAAAACCGAACATTACTTTATAATAAAATAATATTTTTTGTTATTCCAAAGGTGCCCCTCTCCTCCCTTATAAAAGGGCACCTCCTCCCTCTCCTCCTCGCACAACATTGAGCCTTCAATCTAGGCCAACCCCTGACAAGTTCTCTTCTCTACATCCCTAGAAACATCCTAGAGGTTCTGGTCTTCCTCAAAGACCAATTTTAGTGCCCTAAGAGGAGGTCTCAAAGAGGCGCTTCAAAGAAGAGGTAATTTCCGTTACCGATTCTTTCACCTTTATTTCTTCTTCCACTTCTTCTTCTTAGGTTGTTTCATTATGAAGTAATAACATCAGTATCACTCATATACTGATATGTTATTATAAGTATGAAACAATCCTATTTCACCATCTATCCATCCTACGGAAAACGAAATCACCGCGCGTGCGTACGTACGGAATATCGTCTCCACGCCGTGGGGAAATCTATTATCCACCACCACCTTACTTGGATGGGTATAATGGTGTAAATAATAACTATATATTATTATTTTAAAGTGATATTGATTCTGAAATAGTATACATACACTCCAATACAGTCCCACGATCATGAGAACGATATCATCGCTCGTGCGTACGTACGGACTACCGTCTCCACGACGCGATGAGATTCATTGTCCACTTTAAACCATTCATGAATGATTATAAAGTATATATAATAAGTAATCATGAAATATATGACATAATAATGATACTGGATTTATGTGTATATATATGAATATCATCTACTTAATTCCGTTTAACTCAATAAGGACACGAAAACAGCGTTCATGCGTACGTACGGCCTACCGTCTCCATGAACGGTGTATTTTTTCCATTTACTGATGTATTATATATATGTATATTCTGAATATATATATATATATGTATATAAATCATGTTTTATATTCTGTAATTAATTAATCATGATCTATGTAATCATATGAATAATTACAATTCAAAACACGGACGACAAATGAAACAATTTTACCCAAAACGCTCTTTAACATGGAATTTACAAAAGAACGGGTAATATAAAGTCATAAGTGAACCATATATGATATTATAACAATGAATATGATTCTATAATAAGTCAATGACGTTATTTAAATCATTATACAGGAGGTTCGGACACTTACGAAGAAAATCGGACCTAAGGTAAGGGAAAATATCACAATCTCATTTTATCCGAGATTGTTTATACTTTGGTATTTACTGGGGTGTATTTTATCATCCACATCCATGTTTCATCAATATGTAATATTATTTCCATCCACCTACATTTTTTTAAATCCAATTTTACCCTTCGGTGAGTTTTTAGTAAAAGATATGAAAGAAATATTTTGTCATTTTTCATACGAGGTATTTTTTGACTTTTCCGACAAAAGTATGAAAAGAATGTTTTTTTTATACTTATACGGCATGAATGGATTTGTAAAAAATTATTTCCAAGAAGCTTACTTTACATGTTTACATGTTTATTTTTAATCAAATTCTTTTAGTTTAGAATTGTATGACATGATAAGAAAGGAAAAGTGTTTTTGAAGCAGAAAGGATATTTTCCTCAAGAATGTAGTTCAAGTGTTTTATCAAAATTAATTTCCATCTAAGATAATAAAGGGTTCTGTTTCTATCCCTATTATTACAAGGATTTGATTATGTTGTGATGGAATTATTTTTATGAATTCCTTTATCTTATATGAATTGTTTTATGATGTCACAATGTTTAAGAATTCCAATTTTATTACATGGGTTATGCAATGATGTATGTTTTAAGATTTTGTGGCACACATATGAATGGTATCATTATGAGATGGGTGGGACCTATATCTCCCTCCAAATCATTGGGTAAAGATTTTATATCTCATGAGATAGACATGGCTGGAATGGTAGGTTATACCGGTTCAGTGAAACAGGACTGAAACGAGGGTGACTCGGTTCAGAAATGGACTTTGTCCACTAAGATAGTCTTGGAAATGAGTCTTGACTAACAAGAAATGATTCTCTATGATTATGTGTGTATTCCACAAAGTTTCATGTTTTATGTTATGACTATTGGGATTACATTTCACTACTATGATTTATCCCATGTTATGAAATTATGATCTCTTTTACAGGTTAAGATTTCCAAAAGTTATGTTCTTATGTATATGATGTGATTGATATTTCTTTTGTTTACCCTTACTGAGCATTTGATCTCACCCTTTTATGTTTACTTTTCCCCAGGATATAAAGAAAGGTTTTAGGTATAAAAAAAAGAAGATCTTTATGGGAGATGCTGAAGATCTTTCACCCGGATTAGAAGATTATATTTCGAGTTTCCAAAGACACTAAACTATTACGATCCTTGTGTGTGTGTTTTTGTTATGTACTAAGTATTATGTAAATGTAATATAATTTCAATGTACGTCAAGCTTCGGGTCTCTACAATCCCCCAGAGATAATTCACTCAGCTATGTACTCCTGGACATTTACCACCTAGGGGATCGATGTTTTGGGACCATATCCCCCCGACACAGCCAGATAATTCATGTTCATTGTCAAAGAAACTGAATTATTTTCCAAATGGGACTAATTCATACCTCTTAAAGAAGTCCAGGTGAAAATAATCGTTAGATTTTTAAATGCCAACATCATTTCCAGATTTTGTGTCCCTCATGCAATACTGACGGGAAACAGGACCAAATTCTACTCTGCTAGGTTGGACAATTTATACCAGGAGTATGGAATCAAACCCAATCATTCATCACACTACCATGCAGTGGACAATGGCTGGATAGAGGCTTTCAACAAGACTTTATCCAACATACTCCAAAATATGGTAGATAAATAAAATAAATTGTGTCCAGACAAGCTCCATAATTCATTATGGGCTTATCGGACCATGACCCGAACTGCGACCCATGTAACCCCATACTCATTAGTATAAGGGTTAGAGGCAGTTGTTCCTATTGAAATTCATGTACCATCACTCTGTGTATCCATATGAGATCAACATTACATGGATGATCAATCCCATAGATGGTTTGATGAGTTGGAGCAGTTGGATAAGAAAAAAAATCACAGTTTTCACCATTTGGAAGTCTACCAAAATCAGATCGCACGATCCTTCAACAAAAAGTTTCACCTTCAGTCATTCCTCGAAATAGAGATTGTGTTGTTCCTCAGAACCCTGATTGTACTCAGGAAGAAGCCCTCAAATCTTAAAATTAAGTGGGAAGGACCATATTTTGTACATAAGGCATATTCCAATGGATCATATGCCTTGATATTAATGGATGGATAGGTCATCATAGTTCCCACTAATGCAAGGTTTCTGAAGAAGTAATTTGCATAACAGTGATGCCCATGGTCCAAACTCTATGACCCTAAAATATGAGTTATAATCTTGACCACATGATGTTAAATTTTATGTTACTAGTCACTACAACATGACATTAAACTAGGATGTTAATGTCCTCACTGCATGACTCTAAACTGCACAGCATAGCGTCCAAGCTACAAGATGTTAAACTGCATAGCATAAATCATCCTAATCTCATGATGATAAACTAAACAACCCCTCGGAGAACTAAGTACTAATTAATTCACATTCATTATTGGGATACATAGAAACTCCTCAATCCTCAATATTGGCCCATCCCCCCACAAAAAAATCCTCTATCATATCCTCTATCTCCCCATATTTATAAGGGAAACCCTTGTCACACCTGGTTTCTCACATCAAGTATAGCTCATCTGATCTTAGTATTGAGGGTAAATATTACCTTATGTAAAAAAAGAATAGAGAAATATGTTAGACCTGTGTTCCATAGCTGATGAAACCAAAATTCCCCTACTCATATGTTTGAGCTAGATCGGTATAGGTAACGTTCAAGACTATGTACGGCTTGATTCCTACCATTGGAGGATACATATTGATTCCTGGATATTTATCTTGGCCTATTCACCAACAAACAATTCCCTCTCATGTCCTTACACGTGGACCGAATCATTGTAGGGAACATTTAGAACTACTTACAGCTTGATTCATGCCCTTTTAGGATACATAGTGATGCTCAGATCTGGCATCTCGGCTTAGTCACCATTCCAAAAAAATGCCCCTTCCATCATGCATAGGTCAGACTTGTACGGGGAGTCCATGAAAGGTCCTAACATCATGACATGAAACTATGATATTTCTCAAGATTCATGTGTGACTCGAATATCAACATTACGAGATCCCAAACATTCCCGCAATTTCCTCCAAAAAAAATTTAACGAGATGATGGAAATTCCTAGACTGAATTCCAACACTCAGAAGGCTTAAAAATATCATACCTCCCCATACATATGAGTCAGATCTATGTAGAACATCTAGTAGCTCATGACTAATTAGATTCTAGATATTTCTTACATTCCCATACACATCTTTCCCATTTTTTAAACACCGTACTCCAAGAATGCTTGGGACCCCATAAACATACATGGCCATCAGAGAAGGAAGGCCAGTGTCCTGCGGACACCTTTGTTTGACTATGCACATCATGCACTGGTGGCTCTGCATATGTCGCATACAAAATGGATGTTAATCAATGGAAAATTCTTCCTCAGGAAAGTCCTATCCTACCTCAGTACTCCCATTGGCTTTTAAGCCCCATGTCATTCCTCCTGATCCTTGTTTCCCCCGGAGACTATGGTTTACACCTTCAATCATCACTCATGGATAATGAAGTCCATAATATCCTGAACAAGATTAAATTAGAGCTATTAAAACTCTATTTTATAACATAATTTCCTCTCTTCATGACTCTTAACTGCACAACATAATGTCCTCACTACATGACTCTAAACATCACAACATAATTTCTTCGCTATATGACTCAAAACATCACAGCATAATGCCCTCACAGCATGACTCTAAACTGCACAACATAATTTCCTCACCGTATGATGCTAAACTGTAGGGCTTGAATCATCCTTGTTGTATAATTCTAAAATACATTGCATTGTTTTAAGCCTAAAGTGATCCCTATTTTTGATTTTTCTATTCTTAAGTGGTGATCAGGAATCCTCATAATCCCTTGTTTCTCACATAGAGCATATATCACGTGAGATTTGGGATCTCAGTGAGAGATCCACCATGAAATCATGGAAAATTAGTCCAGGAATTTGGTCCTAGCAGCATGGCCCTAAATGGAATATCACAGTTCCCTTCCCCATAAGGAACCTCGCGTACTGGTTGTATAATGTTAAACTATAGGGTACCCCAAATATGAGATGAATGAATCACCTTGCATATGAGTCAGATCAACATAGGGGATACCTAATTCTATGAGTGAATCACATCCTAAATGTCTCTAATGTATCTGGATACACTCATGTCATACCTCAAACTCCATCCTTTGAGTAATCCTGAATCCGCATAATCTTCCATGGCTATCAGAGATGGAAGGCCAGTGTCCTGTGGACTCCTTTTCTTGACTATGCACATCATGCCTCATTGGCTCTGGATATGTTTCCTACAAAATGGTTTTCAATCAACAGAAAATTCTTCTTCAGGAGAGTCCTCTCCTACCTCAGTACGCCTGAAATCTCCCAAGCCTCGTGACATCCCTCTTGATTCAAGAACCCTCAGAGTTATGGTTTACATTCTCCTTCCTACCCACATCCTAGATATATCAGAACATTCTGTCCTAATTCACCTCTGGTCTCTATTGAGGATTCTATAAAATAAAGATATTGCATCCATATGTGTGGATTTCATCTGCATATAAGAGAAAAAAATTCCCCCACTTATTTTTGGGTTTCCTAGAGAAGTTCATCTAAAATAAATATCCATTTTCATACTCAGGTGTACCCCTTTTCAAAGGTCATATGATGTGTTTAAAAAGTTCCCAATCTACATAATCATTCATAGCCATCAGATTTTGAAGGACAGTGTCCTGTGGACACTTTTGTTTGACTATGTACATCATATCGTGGTGGCTCTACATATGATGCCTACAAGATGGTTGTCAATAAAAGGCAAATTTTTCCTCTGGATAGTCCATTCCAATTTTTTTACACTCATATAACATTCATGTCCCATCTCACCCCCACCCGTATTTGGAAATCCCCTCTAGATAACGGTATACATGTCCTCCCATTTTCAAATTCTCAGACATAAAAAGGATTTCTAATTGAAATAACCATTCACAATATCTTTCTTATGCACGTAAGAATCTTGTGGGAGCGGTTTCCCTCCCAAAGACAATACTAATGTCCTCAATACTTTTAGACATAATCACTCAAAAAGGCCTCACACTATGGCCCCCAACATCAAAACAAATTCAAAGTCTTGTAAATCCTCATAGGCTATCAGAGATGAAAGGCCAGTGTCCCGTAGACACCTTTGTTTGAAAATGCACATCATTCCACAGTGGATCTTCATATGGTGCTTAAAAACAGTCGTCAATCAAAGACAAATTCATCATCAGGAGAGTCTTATCCTACCTATGTATGAATAAAACGGCTCCTGAGACTCATACATGTCCAAAACTCCAAAATTTATGGTCAAGAAAAATCCCTCATTCCTGTATGAAAGTTATTAGGACATTCCTGGCCGAGGAATCGCAAATTGGGTCCCCTTACCCATCATGTTTGTTCAAATTTGTTCAACCTAAAACATCAATAATAAGTCTAATTGGTAGGACGATGAACCTCCATCAAAAAAATGCATTACTCTCCAGAGTGAAAACTCATAAAAGGGAACTCCTAAACAAAAATCGAGTATTATCTCATTAAACCTATACAATGTATGGTTTAGACAAAAAAAATTCAATCTATCAAAAGAGACATAAATCTTGTGGGTTTGAAAACCCACAAAGGGTAGCCTAAGAAAAAGTAAAGTTATACCTTCAAAGTTCATATCAAGAAGGTTTAGGCACAAATTAGTGTAACAATAGAAAAAGACATAAACTTTCATGAGGTTTTCTATAAAACCTCAGCAACAGTCAAACTACGCTCATTGAGTCCTATGGATTTGGACAAAATTAGACCCTGATTCAATTATTTCACTTCACTAGTTTCAAATCATGGTTTAAAATTAATACTATATTGAAATGATGTTTATATGATTGATTGTGATCAATTTAAATGAAAGTAAAATGAAAATAATTTGATTGAAAATCTGTTTCATTGAGTTCAAAAAAAAATACATGAACATCCCCAGTTCGGAGTCTCTCCATAGTATCAAAGGAAAATGAGAACACATCATGATTTTAAGAAAGTTACAATAAGGCCCACCTCGCCCTTTCCAAAAAATGGGAAGTGACGTTTTAGGGCCATCAAGTGTTTTTTCTAAAGAATCTCTCTCATCCCCTTCATCCTAGACTGTTGGGCGCACACATTCCATAATGGATTTATGTTCCCGCCCTTTGTTCTGAATAGTGTCATAATTGGCACATGAAGAGGCTAGTCGAGCATTCAAACATGCTAGGTGAGCCTCTCACTTTCATATCTCTTCCTTTTGTGTGATCACCAAATCATGAGCCTTCCCCTCTTAGGTCTTTAGGTGATCGAGCTCCTCTGAAAAATCTCAGAAGGTCATCACTTAATGATGGGAAGAATTGAACTTGGTATGTTTATCCTCATAAGAAGCGAGGTCTTCCCAGGTTATGACAATCTGGTAGGTAAGGAGATGAAGATGATAGTAATCAAAGACATTGGAACCAATGTTGTAAAATAATCACTGGAAGTTTTCAGTATCGTAGGTAAAGCAATCCATATGTGTTTCCATGGCAAGGGCACATAACTGAATCCATGCCTGATTCCGCACAGTCGGATACCTCCTGAAGGTACCAGGGACTTGGTCCTTCTCCACCGCAATGGGTCTATAGACATGAAGTGTCATTAAGGGAGTGATACATGACCTAAGATATGTTTTCCAAGATGGGGGTCTCTCCTTACCCTCAGATGGTTCAATTGATGGAGCCAGACGTGTAGGACTAGCCACAACTTCTGTGGTATCTGGTGATAATCCACTAGGGATAGCCTCATTAGGGACATGGGTAGTACCCACAAGAGAGGACCAGTATTAATCACTCTCCACTAAGATAGGATACACCAATGAAGCCCCTTCCAAATGCATATAATGGATGATCGGGCGACATATCACCCCAGGGGCAAGAACAGATGGTGTATCCATCGTGGCTACTGTAGGGACAAGAATAGAAGATATAGCCTTGACACTCATCATAGGAGAATGAATATATGGTATGGTTTTCAATTTCAATACGGGGTGAAGGATGGTTAGAGGCTTCTAGACCCATTGAATTGGTCTTCTAAACACTCGATTAGGGTAACATCCCACCCACAGTTGGGCATATTCCAATAACAAAAAGTGGATCCTGTTGTATTGGGGATGATAACCTCCATAGAGGTACCTTCCCACATCATCATAATCCATAACTGGTGAAACATTACGGGATGATATTATCCCCTTAACTAAACAATAGGAAGAAGCGTAGTTTTTAAGGCACCCAAATTTCCTGGGGAACCATTAAGGGAGGTATGGCTCAAAAAATGGCCACTCGATCTATGCGAGTAGTGAGAATGATGTCCTAAATCATGATAATGTATGAGATTTTGTCTAATTAACCACCCATGTCACCTCTTAATTACCCATGAGGGGTAGTGTGCGGTGAAAATGAGAAGTAAGAAGCATCATTCAGTAGCCCGACTACATCAGTAATGCTTAAAGTCCTAGGGCAAAAAACAGAAATGTTGAGAAGGTTGGGTTGAATGTTGGATCGGGCCAACCTTGCAATGTGTCGATATTAATATCAAGTGAGGTGTTCTTCCATCCACCCATATAGGAATTGAATCGTTCTTCTGAGATGATGTGGAGGTCAACCTTCTTGTATATGTCCCAAAAACTCATAATTCTGTGATATAGTAGGAGTGGATAGATTAATTGGTCGACCCTCTTCCAATACTGTCGCCATCATTAGAGTTCAAGCCCTGACTCCAATATATACATCACGGGATGGGAAGATCCACCCACTTAAAAACATGGAAAAGAAACCTGCTAATCTATGTGCAGGTGGAACATACAGTTGAATATCATATCCCCAAGTGGTACATCATCCCACTTCTAGGGTAGTGCAATATGACCCTAGAATCTGTCGAGGATGACGAGATGTATGAGTTTGACTATAGAGGGTTCTCATCTTAGGCTCATTCAACTATAGAAATGATCATATCCATGCCTCAAATGGGATAAGAGAGAGAACATGGAGGGATGATCAAGTAATGCCTCTACCATAACTAGTAGGCTCCTGGTCAATGGGGACACATTTTTAGTATTATCCCATGTAGTGGTTGACAGGAGAAACTCATCATACATGTCTCCAATGATGGGGAGTCTTCTATGTTTGTGTATGTCCCATAAGTTGATTCCCACCTCCCCGTGTGTGAAATGGAAGGTGTTGGTTCTTTATCACTTGTGGCTCAGCAGCTCGGGAGGATTTTTCCAAGGGAGAATGATGCAAACTGAGAAACCTAGGCTACCAGATATAAGTTCACCACCTCCAACTTGTCAGGGGACTCTAAATAATTTTGGTGTACCCATAATGCCCATGCCCATTTATCGGAGAAGCATCCTCTGGATCACAGGTCCCATTTGGTGCTTCACCCACCATTAGAGTTTTCTCAATAAGTGTTTATAATAGATGGGTACTCATGGGTGACTAGTCTTGGGGTAGTGTTGTGACACCTTCGATCACCCTGAGTCCATGCCGAGCCTTCTAAAATGAACGCTTTTTCCTAAATCTGAGTATCTATGACTTCTCATTTTGAGGAAATATTGGCCTGATCATGACCTTGTGGTGATTCTAGGAGAATGAAAGGAGTATTTGGGTCAGCCTATGGAATAGGAACATCATTAGGAAGACCAAAGTCATAAAACGGAAATTGCACAGACAATGGGTAAGATAGGATATCTGGCATTAGGAGATCATTTAAGAAGCTTTCATTAGGAACAATGTAGGATCAATGCTTTTCCTCGCTGTCTTCAACCATGGTTTCCCTCATCATGGTCAGTTTCATCAAAATATGTGAAAGATCCATTATATCCTGCATAGAAATATCCAAAATCCTCCAAAACGTTAGTCCAATAAAATTTATTGGATTAATGCTACAAAAAATGGCTAAAGGACTTAAAGGAGTGTTTGGATGGGGATCCACGTACTACATTGGGAAACGGTACACAATGTCCATTTCCCACATGTTGTATTATATTCAAAAGAAAACCCTACGTACTACACGATACGCAGAGATAATCCCTGCATACTGTTGTGCAATATTGAATCATTATACCGCGTACAACCATGGTATGTGAAAGTCCTATGAGGTGTTAGCATGTGAAGCGTTCTCCAGAAAATAGAAGAGTTTGTAGAAAGAAGAAACTATGAACCAATTCCTCTCAAAGTCTATATTCAAAGTTGTAGTTTAAAATATTATGTTTGGATTATTAGGGCTTATTGTTCATTTTGTTGGTTCATGCTCAGTGTGCAGGACATGAAAACCATGTAGTGTTCTCCTACACAGAGGTCCAGCTTTTAGTTTTAAATTCCAAAATATAGTTCGTGAAACCCAAAATACGGTTCATCGGTAGAATTAATTGTGGATAGTTTCGTTCACGGCACATACGAATAGGATTGTGAATATAGATTTCGCAAAAGAGACGGAACGTGAATGTAGATAAAGCCGAGGGAGAGTCGAGATCACTTTTAAACATAAGAATTGGTAAAAGAAAAATGGCATGGGCCCCTATATATAGGTGTGGTCCCCTTCTAACATACCTATCTATTATACCGGTAACCACTTCAGTTCAGCACTTCTTTTACATTGTAATGGTCTCTTCATTGTTCTGAACAGACCCGATTCCAGTGGGGGAATTTGTAGGATCCTAAAAACTCCTCCAAGGGAAGAAAATTCTCCTAAAATCACTTTGAAGAAGGAAGAAAGTATTAATATAAGTCTATTAAAGGAATGGTCTCATATTGAGTTGTGAAATTTGAAAGAAATTTGAAGGAATTTGAATTCCCAAAGAGTTTTAATTGACTCACATACCATCACCAGGAAAGGTTTACGGACCATACGAACCGCAAACCACCAGTACACGGAAGGATCCGCGAGGTACTGGCCTGCGGAGTGATGATCGGTGAACCCAAGAACCCACGAACCACATTGTTGGTGAAATAAAGTGCACGAAGGCCATCTGCATATTGTATCATGAACTCAAAAGTTCACAGATGAAGAAAATCAGCAATGTTCTGCAAACCGTGACTCACAAACCACAGCCTCTGCAATCCCTGGTTGACCGAGTCTTCTGCGGATCAAGATATCTCTTTATAAGCTTCTACAAATGGTGTCACATTCCCATCGATATGATTTCCACAATTCTCTATAAAAGGAGAATGAATGGAATTGAGAAATGATGGATGAAGAAAGCGCAAAGGAGACCCTAGAGGTTGGAAGAAAGAATTCAGAGAGGATTCCATCTTCTGTCTCGAATCATCGGTGAAGTCCAAATTTCGAACCACATTTCTACAGGTATAACTAGCCACAAACCATAAAATGAAGGAAGATAATAATAATGGTAGAACTACAAACCTAATTGGAAAAATTGTTAACCACATATTCCTCATGGAAGAACTCCCCATGAACGATAGTCTCCAAGACACTCCTTCGATATGGTGTTCCACATAGTGTATTGCTATGTGGATTTAACTCGGTGTCATGTACTACATCAGTATATGGATTAAATTCGAAGTGGCATAGTAGACCACATCTGGGACTTCATACAACTGTGGTGGATAGTGGTCCATGCCCAATCCCGCATATAGATTTGGTATGCGTACAACCCATCTAACCGCATACCACTATGGTATGTGGAGATCCCCCCATCTGGCATAAGAAAATAGTACATGGAATGGGGAATATTCCGGTGTTCTTCCCTCTATCTCTAATATTTCACCTATGTTACCGTCCAGTCCTCCATATCCCCTATTTGAACTAGTCCCATGGTATCTGGCCAAAGCCTCCCACAAATCCACCAGACACACATGATCAGATCATTGGGTGCATCAGCATTACCCATTGAATCTACATACCCATGGTAAGAGGAGTCTCGAAGGCTCTCCCCAAAATGGTTTGGACTCGAAGGATGTATGTAAGTCTACATTCCCATGGTAACCTGAAGTCCATACTTGGGTTGCTGATGTGAACCTCCCCATTCTATGGATTAAGGGAGACACTTGTTTTTTCATTCAATGAGGAATGGTGACCAGTCGATGGAATCATGTTCCCTTCTATTTTTTGTGAGAGGTGATATTCTGCCCCTTTCCCAAAATGTATTCTGGGGAACTCCAACTAGGGTAAGTCCTAAATCATCCGAGGGTAGGTGCGCATGACCACCAATGTCATCCCACATTGGAGGGTTCATTTCCCCACACCCTCTTCCATAGTCACCCCAGCGTCTTCTGTTGTAGAATCGCCCTCTCCCATCAATGGGATATGAGGTGTTTGGTTGGTTAGATCTCTCAAATCATCTTATTTCTCACACTGAGTATGACTCACATGGGCTTAGAGACTTGTGATGATACCAACATCCACACAACCGGCCCATATTGAACTATGATAACACTGATTCCTGGTCAAAAAAGGATATGTAGTATGCCTACTTGAAGGCTCGAGATTGAAAGGGTCCCCTTCTAAAATGGTTCAACCAATCATGTCCCCTCAAATGGGTTGCTCCCATGGGTAATCCCCATGTTTCCCTAACTACATAGGCTCTTATTCCTCTCCAGAGGATACATAGGAAACCCATATTATGGGCCTAATCCCATCATTAAGTCAACTTTTGTCCCCCCTGGATGATGATAAACTCTAGAGCTCATTATTGCATGTCTTAAGTCAGCATTGCCTCCATAGAATCAAAATCATGTATGCTTATGATGATCCTGCAAACCAAGGGTAGCCTATGGAAAATTTCATTAGAAACGAACCAAGGATTCTATAACAAATAAACATGACATAAATCTATAAGAGTGTCCCAAAATAGGAAATAATTCCCCCCAGAAAAGGTGCAATGAGCCCGTCCTCTCATCCTCTCAACCAATAGAGTCCATAAGTTTCGTTGGCCAAATCATCATCCAACAAGCACCTACCTTTGGAAAGAAGGTACATGAATTATGGATACAAGGGTCTTTGGGTGTTTCTGGCTCCATTAATAAACCTGTTAGAGACCATCTGAGGAAGGTATATCCTTAGAGGGCCGATTACACAAATACTTGACCCCATGCAATCACACGCTGGGACCATTTGACTATGGCACCTCCTTTGCAATATAGAAGGGATAAATGACCCAATCCTTGTAGGTTCAATCCAATCCCCCTTAAAGGATGAAAATGTGGATCAGGTTAAAACAAATATGGTGACATGATGGTTTCCATAATAACAGAAAAATTATTTTCAATCATCAGACCATTTTACATTTTCAGCAATTGTGCACCTGCGTTGCCTGAGGGCTGAAATAATGATCAACATTATATTTTTAAATAAATTAAATTACATATAAGATTTATATTTGATCTATCAAAAAAATATATAAAATTTAAATTCATTATTATATAATGATAATATCGAAATTTTTTCACTATTTATAAAATCGGTATTTATCACTATTCACCCAAAAAACAACTATTATTGAAAAATCCACAAAAATTAATGTAATATAATTTTTCTCTTTGTAATAAAAAATGATAATTACATCATAAAATTAAAATTAAAATTTATAAAAAAAATATTTTAAAATAAAAATCATAAAGTATAAGGAAAAACTTCTTTTATAGGTAAATATCCATTTTAGAAAATTAATTATTCATAAAAAATGTGATTTAATTATTATTATTCATAATTGACTACATATTTTCTAGGAGCTCAGAAATAAATATAAGAAAGGAAATATTTTCAACAAGTAATTAATGAAGATTTCACTTCTACTCTGACCTACCAAACCAATGACTAGGTCATAATAATCATATTTTAAATTGTAATATTTCCATAGTATTTTATAGTTCATTTTTTCATGGTGTTTCATGTGGTTCATGTTGTTGAACATAGTATTTACCTTTTTTTTAACTTGGTATGCCATATTCAATTATCTTAAAGGAATTAAAACCTTGAAATTTTATCTCATGTCTAATAAAAATAGTTTAAAACATTTCATAATCAATTCTATGTTTTGGATGATAAATATAGTTAAGTGAAAACAAATACATTTTAATAAAAATTGATTACATTTAATTTTTAAAATGAAATTAATATCTTTAATAATACTATTAATATTATCATTTCATGAATATTACATACACCATACATTTACCATTCTGAGACTCGTAATTGGGAATGTGTTTCATATAAAGTAAATTCATAGATGAGTAATATTTTCCACATTGGAATTGATCGATTTATTTTTCATATTTTTCAGCTTCAGGAATTTATTTACAATATGGATAAAAAATGTGATGGAATTTAATTAATTTATCATTCCCCACAATTTCATCCTTTTTTTATGTTTCAAATATTTTTCCACTTCTACTTCATGACATATGATAAATAAAAAAGTTGGTTTTTTCGTACCTAAGAACCAAAATTATATTTTAACAGCTCACAATATTGGAAAAAAGATGTAAGATTATTCCTCCCAATTCATTCAATGTGATAAAATAAAAATTATAGAACAAATTAATATAATATCAATATTGAATAAATATTTATACAACAACATCCCAAACACAAAAAATAACTCCAAAAGACCATATTTAGTCATTCCATAAATAGTGAACATTAAAAAATATCATATATTTTCCTAACCAAAATTGAAACAAAAAATTATAATAAATTTCTCACATATTATTCCATAATCAACATAAAATTTATCCATAAATAAAATTATCACTCGTTAAATTAACTAATAAAAATCTATATATAAAAATCATATACTCTCTAAAATATACTAATAATTACTTAAATACCTGAATCACCATATAACCATAACAAAAAAATATATTTTTTATAGGTTAAATAATTATTTATTCATTAATAAAATATATTCTAATAAAATAATATTATTTTTAAATTAATCATATAATTTTCCAAATATAATGAACTTCTTCAAAACAAATTTAATCACATTATCACAACATCACGTTTAAATCTTATATATTCCCAAAATATGTTTTCCCATTTATTCCCATTAACCATAAATATCTCATCATTGATGAAAATATTATCTTTAATGTTTATATATTACTTTAAACTAATGAACCCAAAAAAATTCTTTACAAATATTATTTCATCAAGACTCGTATTAAATATGAGGGTACATATACCTTAATACACTATTATGTTTCACGAACTATTATTTATTTCATTAAAATCCCATAACATAAAAATCAAAATGGTATGAATCCCATTAAAATTATGAGTATTAATTAATATATAATCCAATAATGGTATCCTTGAATCTTAAATTATCATCATTTATAAACTTCATAACCTCTAATGTTGTCTAAATTGATCTCTGATAACAATTGAGATAGCATGAGACCCATAAACCATGATTTGATGCTGAAAACAAAATCATTATGTATAATATTCTATACCATATGAAGTGATACAACATTAACCATCCTTGATTACAAAATCAATTGCACACATTAAGTCAAATACATATTAAAGACCTTTTTGAATTCTAATTTAAAAGAGTTATGAAAAAACCTTTATATAATAAAACCTAATTATTTATAATAATATAGGGATTTTCCATTGTACCTAAATTTCTTATTTCATTACAAGACATCATGATCATCCATAAATTTTCCACACATTATACCATTTTATAAATATCTTACATCAAATCATTCTTCATAATCAGGGGAAATTGAGATGTAAGAAAGGGTGATCTCAGATTCTCGGTAATGTAAAACATAGGATTTATCATTCAATAATCATAGATGAGCATAAAATAAACATAGGGTTACAATAACATGATCATAATATATGAAAGTCATACTCATTCAATAAAATATGATTAATCGTGAGTCATGGAATAACTTTTTTGTAACGACCAAAAATTTTATCAAGATAATTTCCCTTATTATAATTATTTTATGTGGTATTAAACACAAAAATAGAATAGAGTGTCAAATAAAAAAATTATTATCATAAATGAATAATTAAAAAAGTGATATTTAAAAAATTAAGGAACCCCTACTGATGGAATTGTTACTTAACCCTTGAAATTGTATCAAGACCATTGGGAATTGTAGTCAGGAAAATAGAACAGTAACATCACTTATGAAAGTATAATTAAAATTTATTCATATTATAAGTTATAATATGATATAATTATATTATAGTATAAGTAAATAAATGTTTTAAAAATAAAAAAATATGTGTTGATATTTTTGTAAAACCTATATGTTTATTTTTAATTTTATAATTAATATAATAATTTAAAAGAAAACTAATTTTCATAAAATAGATTCATCAATTAATATTTTTTTGTCTTATTATTATAAGATAATTTTATGAGGGCTTAACTAATTTTTCAAAGTGTCATAAAATCAGATATAATTTTAAAATATGTATTTTCCAAATAAATTATGATTTTAATTAAAAAATAAATTTATAAAATTTAGAAGATCAGATTATAAAATAAGTTAATTTTTGAATTATACAAGTTGAAATATGTTTTGGGTGACTTTTTTTGATTTTCTTAGAATAGTTTAATTTTTTGTGAATATTGAAATTTGGTAATTTACGATATTTAACAAATACATGAATTATTGAGTCACATATGATGTATGGTTGTGATAGGGCCATAATATAGATCCCTCCTTTATTATTTAATATATTTAGTCATGAAAATAAAAATCGTTCATTTTCTTGAGCTAAAATAATAGACTAATGAATAAAAAAATCAAGAAACACCCCTCTATTCCATTATAAATACCGCCTCTTCTCCTCACAATTTCAAAGAATTGATGATTGTACAACTTCTATTCAATCCACTAACCAAATACATTCCCCAATTCCATTATCATTTTTTCTAAAACAAAGACCACGTCCAATTTCCCTATGGAGGTTCTCAAAAATTAGAATTCAAGAGGTATAATCGTCTTTTATTTTATTTTAATTTTATTTTAATTAATTTTCATTTGTTATTATCTCCTAACCTCCTTTTATCTAAGTGTAATGATTAATCCAGAATATTATATATTGTATAATTATATTATGTTAATGGAATATCCATCATTAAGCCTGTTTATCTCTCCCTTTTATTCTAAAAATGAAAATATTGTTTGTGATGTGTCGATTTACCATAATCATGGATAAAGCATTTTCATTTTATTCTACCACCATCAAGGTTGGCCATAAATCTATAATAATGGTTGAAAAGTATTTTAAAAATATTTTTATATCCATTTTATGTTACATAAATACATAAATACATAATATTAAATTATAAAACAAAACTAGTTCTTAGTGAAAAAAACACCAAATTAATATAAAATATTATTATTAACACTCTATCTAATGAATCATTCTCATATATAGAAAAATACTAAGACCAATTAAACTTTTTTAAGTTCATTAATAAAATATAATTTCAATTTTTTAAAATTATAATCATTTTACATGATTTTTAATACATTTATACAAGTTAACTGATCATTAAAACCATGAAATGAACACTCATGAATGACAGAATTGTACTATATAACTCATCATAATGGACATAATAACTGATAAAAATATAATGAATAAAATATATGTATAAGTGGTTCTTTATTTATTAATTAATGAATCTAATTTAATTATCTAAGAAATTAAATTGAAAAAATAATTCTGATATAAGTTAAGGGGATTATCAAACCCAATTTCCTTTATTTAGGTTATTCATATTTCATGCCAAAATAAAGTGTGTATGTTATTTTAATATTTCCAAAATATAATATCTTTGTTATTAAATTTTATTTTTTTGATATACATGTTTTCAATATGATTTTATGACAAATACAATAATTTTCAGACCAATTCTTTTTCAAAAACACATTTTGATTTCTCTTCAGTTGATTCTTCTTCACTAAAAAATGATGACTCATAATAAAATATGTTTTAACATTATCATATAAGAACCACCAAGTATATTCATTAATGTATTCTATATTAAATGAAAGATTCATTCATATGGGTTATTTTCTTTCTAATATTGATATATTCTCTATGTGGAAAGCATGATTTTGTAAATATTATGATGTGAAGGGTATGCTCGGAATTGTATAGAACTTTAATTAATTCATTATTGTGATGTATCTCCTAATATAATGTGTAATATGTGTGAACATGACCATATTTGTTTCACAATTATTATGATTTTATGACTATTAACATATGTTATGTGTGAACATGGTGTTATCTTTGTTCACAACTATGTGTGGTATTTGAATAATAAGACGTGATGTTTCATTTTTATACATTTCCACATTCCATGAATTTTCCTAATGATTCTTCTCAGGAATATGATTATTATCCCATGATTATGTTATAATGATGATTATTTATCTCACCCATTTTATATTGATTCATGTTCTTATATATACTCTTACTGGGATTTTGCCTCACACATTTCTTTACTGTATATAATCAGGTGATTAATTTAAACTAAGGAGTACATGAGGTACACTAAAAATCTAGATAATATGGAATTAAATAATTTTTAGGATTCATTATATAAATTATATGTATGGTCCAAATTTTCCCAAGACAATAAACCTTTGGATATTGTTTTTGTAATGCTTTTATATTGTTTTTCTTTAAACTGATGTAATAATCATGTAAGAAAAGTAGGGTCTCTATAGTTGATATTAGAGAATATTCTTGTTAATTTGGGAATTACGATTATAAAATAATAGTGAAAACACTTAGTATGAGACTATGTATATATAATAACACAATAAGAATTCTTTTAGAAAAATTTGAAACATAAGAATGCCACAAGATATGCCTTAATAGTTAATTGAACAAAGGAATAAATTAACATTTAATGAATTTTTTACTTATGTTTTGTTAAAAAAAAATCTATTTTAGAAAAATGTGGGAACCAAGAGAAATCAGGTCAATAACCAATGTGAGGAAAAATGTAGCGATTTCCTGAATGAAATCCCCAGTACCTTGGGACATCGAGTTAAAACATTCATGGAGATTCTTACCTATTTGTCTTGGGATATAAATTGTAACTTGAATAATATGTAACCTCATCCTTCCCTGAAGAGGGATAAACTACCTATCAAGTATTTTATGTAATAAAGACCACTGATGTTTAGTAGATCATTTCATCCACTAGTAACCAAATATTGGGTCCACTCAATAGAGAATATCTTTTTTGTGATTCACTATTCTAAGATGGATAAGATGTATTTTTCCATTTATCATATATATGGAGAGGCCAATCAATGATCGGTGTTGATTAAGAAAACAAAAAAATGATAAAATTTAGGATATGGAGTGGGAATACTTTATGAATTTATTTCATGATAAGTATTTCCCTCTTTCTCTTTATACAAAGAGGGAGGGAGAATTAATGGAGATTAAACAAAAGGAAACTGAATCTATCATGTATTATGATGATAGCTTCCCAAGGCTTGTAATTTATGCCTCGGGGTGTGTTATAAATAGTGATAAAAGTGTGTATGGATTCTTTCATGGTTTTAAAAAAATCCATTGAAATTATCTTGTTATCCAAGACTTTGGGAGTTATGAAGAATTTGTTTGATGTGATATCAAAGTGGAGATGGAATTTGGATAATGGTCTCATGGCTATAGAGATAATAAATTAAAAATGGAGTTTCAAGTTGGAGGATCTAATGAAAAACGTGGAAAGAAATATCAACCACTAACATGTCAAAATTTTGGGAAGAAGCGTCAAGAGAAATAACTCTAAGGGTTGGGTAAATTATTCAATCTTGGAAGAGAAGGCCACCAATCTCATGAATATCGAATATACATGAGGAAGCTTGAAAATTAAATGAGGTAAAATAGAGCAACACTCATGGTTCAATTATAAATATATAGGGATTAAGGTCACTATATAATATATTGAACTAATCCTTGACTACTTTATGGTCATCAACATCAGCATGCACCAAATCCAATGGAGAAAGGGAAGGAATATTCCATCACTACTCCTGAATTTGATCATGAAAATGAAGTCATATAATGTAAAAATCATATTCACTCGAGAATGTAAGAAATATTATTTTATTATATTTCTACATATTAATTTATATCATTCATGTTTTCTAGAATTATTGAATCAAAGCCTCAATACAATGAAGTATATATACCCATAAAAACACCTTGCAGTGCAATCATTTCTACCTGAGTGTTGGAATATTGCCCTATTGGTGTGTGTAGGATGATTATTCTTAAAATTCATGTGTTACATACCTTGGTGGAATTAAACACTATACTTGGTATGGATTGAATATAGTTATATGGAGCACACAATAGTTATTAGGAAAAGGAAATATCTTTTCAAATTATGAACCGTGCCATACTACACTATAAATAAAAGTAAGATCATGAATCACATTTGGAAAATAATTCAGTGGTGTGGGTGTTGATTCCTATGAAGCGGCATAATACTCTCAAATGGATGATTCAAATAATGGTATGAATAGGGAGGAAATGCCCATAGTGAGGGAATATAATGATGTATTTCACAAAGAGTTACCCAAAATTTGTAACAACACAAACAATATTTCAATAGGATTTATCCCTGATTATAATAATGACACATAATATAAATCACCTAAAATCACATATAGATTACAATACAAACTTTATAAATGATAAATGAATGATATAAGAGACTTTTTCTAGAAATTAAAGAAACTATATCGATGGAATAGTAAACTAACCATTGGAATAGTAACATGACCCTTAGAAAGTGTAATCTGTCAAATATAATAGTATCTCAACCTTTGAATGTAAAAAATAGGTATCTTTTGTGTGAAAATATGATATATATTTTTCATAGTATAAGTAAAAAATGTTTTAAAACTGTTTAATTTATTGTTGGTATTTTTGTAAGTCATAAATATTTAATAAAAATATCATAATTAATTTAAAATTTTAAAATAAAATATATGAATAAATTAATATTTTTTCTTATTATTATATGAAAATTTTATGAGACCTCAAATAATTTTTCAAAGTGTTAGAAAATCGTTTTTAATTTTAAAATTTGTATTTTTCAAAACAATAATGATTTTCATTTAAAATTATATTTCTCATATTTTGAATTTTTTATAAAATGGAGTTCATTTTTGAATCCTTCATGTAGAAAAAAATGTAGGGTGAAATTTTGGAATTTTTCTTGATGTAATTGAATGTTTGGTGAATAGTAAAATACGGTAATATACTGTATATATACATTATAAGTTAAATACATAATTAGTTGATCCAGGGATGATTTAAGCACCATAAAATCTAACTATACATTTCTATTTACTATATTTAGTCATGTAATAATCTCTATTTATTCTCTTATAGAAAAATAAAAAACTGATGACTAAAATAATGAGAAAACACCTCTCTCCTTCACTATAAATACCACCCTCACCACCTGTTTTCCTCACACATATAAAGCATTGAAACTTGTCCAAATTATAATAAATTGTCTTTTCAAGACCCTCTCTCACATTTATTATTCCTCAGTATCATCAAAATACCAAAAAAATCCCTATGGAGGTTCTCAAGGAGGAGTTATTTAAGAGGTAAAATTCTCTTCCTTTTTCTTTTAATTTTTATTAATTTCATTTTCTTTTTTTATCCTCTCCACACATCCTCAACAAAAATTTGCATGAATGCTCTAGTATCATTTATCTATTTTAATTATATCTTGTTAAAGGACCATATATCATAAAACTCATTTCTTTCTCTCTTTTATTCTAAAAATTAAATCATCACCCATGAGGTGTCAATTAAATGACATTGTGGATGATGAATTTTCATTTCAATGTAACACCTTAAATTATATTCATAAAACCTATATAATGGTAGTTACATACTACATAATATATTTTTTAACCCTTATTATGGTCTGTAACTAAAATATTTACATAATACTACATGACAAACCAAATCGAGTTTATTATGATCGCAAACTACCAAAATTAACCCAAACGATTAGAATTTACTATTTATATAATGATTTATCCTCATTCATTTTATAAAAATGATATATATAACCATTTAAAACAATTTATGTTCATTTTTAACATATATTTTCAATTTTGTAGAATTGTAATCATTCTTCATAAACTTCCATACTCATATTCAAGTAAACTGACCATGAATGCCAAGAAAATGAACACTCCTGAACAATGAAATTAAACTATAAAATTAATATAAAATACCATAAATAAACTTAATAAAAAATAATGAATGAAATTAAGGTATTAAATTTTATTGATTTTTTAGTTAATGAATTTAATTTTATTATACAGGATATTAATGTGAAGAAATAATTTGGACATATGGTAAGGGGATTCACGAACCCAACTCTATTCCTTTAGGTTTTCTCTCTTTCAATCCATTTTCAGTGTGAAGATTCTATTATTATTTCTTAAATATCATTTCATTATTATTCCCTTTTCTTTTTTGAATATATATGCTTCCAATATGATTTTATGACAAAAGTAAATATTTTTTCCAAAAGAAATCTTCCTTCAGAAAACACATGTTTTACTTATCTTGGTTTTGATTCTACTTAACTCATGATATATGATTCATACACCATGTATGTTATTCCATTTTTATTTTGGGAACCCAAATTTTTATACATGAAATTATTCTTTATGAAACACATTTCATTTCCATGGTTATTTATGTTCATTCAATGTTTCAAACATGATAATGTAAATGTTATGATGTGACGAGTGTGCCCAGAATTATATAGAGAAATTTAAATGTTATAATTTGATAGGTGCACATGGAATTATATAGAACTCCAATTCATTGGGAAATGTAAATAATATCATGAGATAATGTGAAATATTCATTAACATTATACTATCATTTTTAAAAACTATGTGTGGTAGTTGACCACTAATACATGATATTTCATTTTTATGCATCCCCACATTCCTTACCTTTATTCAATACATAATCTCATGATTATAATGATAATTTTATTATGATTATTATTATCACCCCATGTTATATTGATTCATGTTATTACATATCCTCTTGAATGGATTTTATCTCACCCTTATCATTGATGTATATTATTAGGTGATTACTTTTACTAAGGAAAACAAAAGGGCCAATAAGAATCTAGGGAAGAAGAAAATAAGTAAATTTTTATATTTTATATTTTATATTTTAAGTATGGTCATAATTTTCCCATGAATATAAACCTTTCATCCCAATCGTGTAATGATTTTATGTTATATGTCTTTAAAATGATTTAATAATTTATGTAAGAAAAGTAGGGGTCACTATAATTAGCATTAGAGCACAGTATAGTTAATTTGAGAATTTTTATTAGAGAGACTTATTGAAAACCATTAGTATGAGACTAAATATATGTTAGCACCCAAAAAGATTTTATAAACATAATTATCCAACAAGAAATATCATTAAATTAATTTCAATAGGGAATAAATTATTTATTCATGACTTTTTGAATTATGTTTTGTTCTAACCATTTATATTTTAAAAAATGGTGGGAACCAGGAGAAACCCGTAAAATAACATGTTCAAGGTAAAATTTCATGATTTCCCAAAATAAATTCCTAATTCCATGGGATGAAGAGTTCAAAATATCATGGAAATTCTTACCCAACTATATCAGGATATGAACAATAACCTGAACAATGCGGAATTTCCTCCTTAATCCAAGAGGGAGAAAATGGATATCGAGTCCTTTATGAGGAAATGACCACTAAAATTTAGTGGATGTTATGATCCACTAGTTGTGTAATAGTGGGTTAACTCAATGGAGAAGAACTTTTGTGTCCTTCATTGTTCTAGGATAGAGAAGGTGACTCTATCTGTTTATCATATAGATGGAGATTCCGATCGGTGGTGGTTATTTATTATGAACACCAAGTCGAAAGAAAAAATTAAATATATCTAGTGTGAAGACCTTAATAATGGTTTCTTAACAATAACATACCTTGAAATCTTCATAAAAAATGGAGAGAGAATTCATAGTGCTAAAGAAAAAGGATGGGTGAATCTGTCATGACCTATAAATCAAATTTCAGAAGGCTTGCAATGTACACTTCAGGTTTTTCTGTCAAAATTGATAACAAAATTGATAGATTATTTAGTGGTTTCAACCAAACCATATAAAGTATCAAGAAAATTCAGACTTTAGGAGTTATTATGGTGTTGTTATATGTGCTCTAAAAGGGGATATAAAGTTTAGAGAATGATCCCATGTCTATGGTGATAATAAATGAAAGATATTGTTTCAAGATGGAGGATCTCATGACAATGGTGGGAAGAAATATCAACCAATCACATATAAAAAACGTGGGAAGAAGCATCATGGGAACTTCCTCATAGGGATGGGGAAATGCTATAAGTGTGGGAGATAAGTCCACCAAACTAATGAATTTTTAAGATACATAAATAATAAAGACGATACAATGGAGGAAAAGAGAGCACCACCTATGGTCCAATGCTAAAGTTGTAGGGTGTAAGGGCACTATGCAAGACAGTGCACTAAACCTTGAGTCCTTGAGGGTAATCAGCGTAATGAGCCACCAAATCCAAAGACGAAATGGAAATAGTATGCCATACCTACTGCTTAATTGGGTCAAGAAAACGAATTCATACATGGTACACTTCCTATTCACTCAAGAATAGAAAAAGAATTATTTGATTTTGGTTCTAATAATTCCTTTATATCTTGCAGGTTTGATAGAACTATTGAATAAAAGAACTAAAACCTAGAAGTAGAAATATTTGTAAAAACACATAGTGGTGCGATAACTAGAACCCAAGTGTTACACTATTCTCCTATCGGTGTATGTAAGGATATTCTTCTAATAAATCTTGTGATAAAAAACTTGGTGTAATTCGATGATATAATGGGGATGGATTGGCTCTCATTATATATATCACACAACAACATTCAGGAAAAAGAAAATATATTTTCATATTTTGAACCATCCCATTCTCCTATTCAAATGAAAGGATGATAATGAATTTCCTTTTGGAATTACTCAAATGGTTTGGGTGTTGATTCCCTATAAATAATCATATCATCCTAAAATGGTTGAGTCAAAGGAAGGTATTAATCAAGGGGAAATTCCCATTTTAAAGGAATATAGTGATGTATTTCCTGGAGAGTTACCTAGACATCCCCCATATTATGAGGTATATTTCTCAATAGAACTCATACCTGGAGGTACACCTACCTTAAAATGTCCTTATATGATGTCCCCTTTCAAACCAGAGGATTTAAAGAAGAAGATGCAATAGCATTTAGATATAGGGCTTATACACCCATGTGTATCACCTTGGGGTGTGCCGATGTACTTTCTCTGGAAGAAGGATGGATCAATGCGGTTGTGTATCGATTATTGGGAACTCAATAAGATCACCATAATTAAAAATTATTCTTTTGTAAGGATTGATGACTTATTTAATCAACTACAAGGAGCTCAATACATCTCAAATGTGGATCTCCATTCAGGATATCATAAAATAAAGGTGAAGAAGGATGATACTCAAAAGTTTGACTTCCATATAAGGTATGGGATCTATGAGTTTCAAGTAATTCCATTTGTTCTTACTAAGCCCCCCTATAATATTCATGTAACAAATTAATAGAGACTTTATACATTACCTTGAAATTTTTTTGGTAGTGTTTATCAAAGATATTATCATCTAATATAAGAGCAAGGAGGAACATGAATAACATCTAAGGCTTTTGTTGGATACATTAAGGAAAATGAAGTTGTACTAAATGTCCAACAAGTGATAATTTTTTATGTGCCAAGTCACATTCTTGGGGAATGTGATAACAGGTGAGAGAATTTCTGTGGAACCTTAAAAAAAAAAGAAAAAATATGAATGGCTCAAACCCTCTAGTTTTATATATATCCATAGTTTTATTGTCTTAATAGGGGATTATCTATGTTTTTTGATAAATTTTTCTTTATCGTATATCCCTAAAACTATGTTAATAAGGAAAGTGGTAATTTATGTTTAGACTGAAGAATGTGAGGAATGATTTAAGAAGTTAAATAGAAGGATAATCATTGCAACTGTACTAACATTACCAAAATGTGTAGATTTTTTTGTTGAAATATAGTGATACTTCAAATAAAGTATTGGGTACTGTACTCATAAAAAATTATAAGGTGATGCAGCGGTTTAAACCGCCTACATATGATTATGAAATGTTTTAATAAAACCACTGCTAAATCATGTTTCAGCATCCAAAACGTGATGGATTATTTAATATAGTGGCAGTGCAATGCCCCAACCCAAACATCCACCCAAATAGTGAAAAATAGGTTGGGTGTTACTGACCTTAGGTGTACCTCCCTGAATGAAAAAGGCTGCCAACTAGTAGAAAGGGTGTAAAAATATATATTGGGGAGTCTATACTATCTAGGAGTAAAATAATCTATTGGTCCAAGAATAATAATAAAACATGAAGTGGTAATAAGGACTGAATAGACTCAAACCAGACCCGCATAGCAAAAGAATATCCAAAAGTAGAAAAATAGTAAAATCAATATATAACAAGTGCAGTGGAAGGAAAATAGAACATAATTTTGAACACCACTTTTAACTACTAAACCAACCAAGCTTGTGTCCATAACAGATCAGACATGTTAATATAAAAGGGTTTTAATGGCTAAACAACAGTAGCTATGATAATAAATTAAGCATGTTGATACATAATGAAAGATAAAACAAAATTAAACTCCTGATATGCATGACCTCAAGGTCTACACCATCTCTATGCCAAATAGAACTATGGTCCTTCTTCTTAGGATAATCCCTTACTGGTATGCAAAACCATAAAGTCTACATGAATCCCGAAGGGACTATGTAGGGTGTGAGATGAATCTCTGTAGGATACCACACAATTGTGTGTACCTAGTATAGGTGTTTCAGCATGCATGTATCTATAAGGAAAGTAAACAGTATGATGCACACTATAAACACAACCTCCACTGGGGCTCATCATCCACTAGGGAGTGTCACCTGCTTCAACTAGTTCCATAATCTCAGTCATGTAACCTGGCACCATGTGCATCCTGACATTATGTGTATCAAGTACCGATGTCCTGAAGGCATGCGCAGGAAATAGTGACCTGACACCATGTACCTCCTCACACCTTGTGTCTCAAGTACCGACATCCTGTATACAAACCCAAGTAATAGTAACCTAGCACCATGTGCCTCCTGACACCTCGTGTCTCAAGTACCGACGTCCTAAAGTCACGCCCATGTAATATTAACCTAGAACCATGTGCCTCCTGAAACCTTGTGTCTCAAGTACAAACATCATGTATGCATGCCCAAACAATATGAAGACTCCTTACCTCCTATATGGTTTTGATGGCAACCACCCCCAACCATAATCACCTAACTACAACTATGGGGCCTCTACCCAGACGAGTGGTCAAAACCACCTCATCACAGAGTCATCTGTGTGAACAAGATCCAAACCACATGTGGCCATCAATCGCCAAATATAGAACCCAAGCCATAACCTCTATGTCACCTCATGACCCTATGACCATGTTGCTCAGAATCTGATGGTCTTTCCATCCAAGAAATCTGGGCACTGCCCAACATGACAGTCACACAACCTCAATCTAACTTCCATGACTCAGATCCCATGGTCAAACCACCCTAATAATCCAATCATGTGATCAACATCCCTCAATAATATCTGGTCCACACCCAACACAACCCAAAGGTTCTTGTATATGGAATATCAATCATTACATATATATAATCACAATGACACACTATAAACAGGAAAAACAATTTAAAAAATTGATTTTTACTAGCCCAATGGCTAACACATAGCAGTAATGAGGTCTTGAATCCCACTAAACACTGTAATAACGCTTTACCAGATTAAAAATACCCGTTTTAAACAAAGCAGACCATGTATGTCCATTTTCGCACCCCCAGCCAAAATGTACCAATGAGCGACGACCTATCACCCAGCCTCACTCAAGCAATTCAGGCATTTGGGTAGGCCCAGAGGCATCCCAAATATTAATTCAATATGAAATAGAAGATAAAACGTGTCCCAATCAAAAATAACAGAAGATGCTATAAAGGCTACACCACCCAAATGTCCACAAAAACACAAAAAAAATAAGGTATGCACCACCTACCTTGTACTCGTATGATGATCCTCATCTGGTAACATTATCTAATTTGGTCTAAAACATCGTAGATCTACAAAATGAGCATAAACACTCAAACCCCTATAACTCAGTTTTGAGCAGAGACCAAGAAGAAAGTCTTAATAGGAATCAAAGCCTTGTTGAGGGGGTTACAATAGTTCCAATGAGGTTCGAATCTAAATTCAGATGAATAAACTGGTGTAGAAATTAAATTTGGCTACATGGTTTTTTAAGGATCTTTACAGAACCATAAAATGAGGCTACTTCCCATTTTAAGTGAATAAAATAAAGTAAACGGTTTGTATATTGATATACACGTTGTGTATATTATTTAACTATTCATTTGTAGGATGTTTTCTGTGAACATACTTTCCCGACCTGCCGACATGACCTACATGACGTGTACTAGGAAGTACAAGGTGTGTAGTTGGTTTTTCCTCCAATCCTCACCACCTTCCCCACATTCCATGTATATCCATCTAACACGGATAGACTATATAGCATGTACCAGGAGTACACGGCGTGTACATGTTAAAAACTCTCTACCCGTCCAACATGCCTTCATGTTAGGAATGGAATTCACAAATTGCCATTGTACACGGTGTGTACTTGGGATTACATGATGTGTAACCCCAAAATCATTCAATGTGTCCAGTTTTTTCCAGAACTTAGTCGGTCTCCCCGATTTTCTCAAAACTAGTTTAAACTGAAAGTAAAAAGAAACTCATACCTTAAAGTAAGAACTGGGTATTTATAAACTTCCCCTCTTAAAACAATTCATCCTCAAATTACCATACCAATGGTGGATAAGAAATCCTCCAGATTACTCTAGCCTCAAAACTCAAATCAAGACATGGTTCACTGACATGTTTCCAGACCCATGGTCCTCCTATGATGAATCATCACCCCTTCACCTCATAAAGCGCTCCCGTTTCTCTTCTGACACCCATTCATGTTCCACACCGCATCGGTTTCTACCTTAATGAGGTCATTTATCCCATGGATGATGAAAAACAACTCGGTTCCATGCGCCTCAAGTAACCCACATCTGTGATGCCCTAATGCCCACAACACCTCATGTAAATAGCATCCTTGATGCCCCGATGCCCACGAAACCTCATATATATATATATATATATATCAAGCACCCAAAATGGTGCCAATACCACTGACCATCATCTGGTCAGTGCACATAAATTTGGTGCACCTCGTGTATTCAAAATGGACATGCCTCAACAGGACATGCCAAAAAAACAAGTAATCATGGCCATGTGTGCGGCGTACCTCTAACCTTCGTCGACTCACTAGGAGGCTCAGCTGCTGGAAGCTCCACAGCATGCACCTAGCCTGATACACAGCTGCCTGAAGCCTATCCTCCCAATGGTGTTTCTCTAATCACCAGCCACTAACCCCTCAGTTGGGCCTCATTGTCTCTGACATGTCCTCCACATGAAACTGAGCCTCGGCAACCCTCAACTTGTACCAACCCTGATCCTACCCCAGATTCCACAGTCTTTCCTGGTCTCTTCCTACTATATGTTTGAGAAGGTTTCCTTCAAATCCTCTCATGATGACCAATCTATCTATATTCTTGGAACCCCTTTGGAGGCTTATCACACTGATTCTGGACATTCCCTGGCTTCCATCACTGAAATCAAACCACTATAAAACTACAAAGAGGTGTTCTAGTAGTTTCCATGTCTTTCCCGCCCTACTAGAACTCATCCGAGCCCCATTTATTTCTTTCTGAATCATCAACTAAAGTCGTCTCCAGGATGAAACAGAACATATCCATCATGTTTCCCTCATCTATGAGCACCTGATTCACCGCCTCTGAGAATGAGGAAAGCCTAAATATGTTTACCTGCACCCAGATAGCATTTCGTAATCCATTTTCAAAGTTCCTCTCCCCCTAGGTGTCATCGCTTACCATACATGGTGAAAAGAGAGATAGCTCAGTGAAAGTAACTACATAGTCCATGAAAGACATGTCACCGTACTGACGGCTCAAGAACACCCAAGCTCTCTCCACCCTCAGTGTCTCTGGGAAAAAGTGCTAGAAAAAACTATCCTCGATGTATTTCCATGTTAGTACCTTATTTCTGCGATCCTAAACTTGTACATACCACCAACACATCGCCATTCCTCGTAGCATGTACATCATCAACTTAACCCTCTACCCTGGAGGTGTCTCGAGTTGCTTGAAGATCATATTCATGCTCTCTATCCAGTTCTCAACAACCTGTAGACCACACTGACCTTGAGAAAGTGGTGGGTTCTGCGAATGGAACTCATGTGTCAAACATGACTTAAAGTTCTTTCTTCCCTACCCACCTCTGTTGATCCCCTATAAAACACATAACAGGCTAGATTGAAGCTTCTCGTCGAGCCATGGCCCGAACACTCTCAAACCCGATAGCTGCCCTGCCTGCACTGGATCCTGAACCCGATCCTGCCCCTAAGCCTCTACCTGCAGCTCATGCTCTACCTGGCCCTCAAGGGTCTGAACCTAATCATGCTCCTGCAACACTGTATCATCACCCACATAACTCTCTATCTAATCCATATAAGAGGAACCCACTGAATACCAGAAATGGTCAGACAACCCATCTATATATATAACAATATATTCACAAAGATAGAAAATCAGTAAAATGTAGAGCATAAAAACTACCCTTACTATCCCTCACCACAACACCTTCCCATGGAATCCCGAACACATGGCCTCCTTACCCACCCTAAATAGAGCCAAGTATTAAAATTACCTCGGGTCATGACCATCCCGACAACCATCATTGCCTTAAACCGATGACTGATTCGCCCAATACTGACAGTCGGACTTCCTCAAACCAACGTCTCGGATGCCCAATCCTGGTGATCAACATCACATCAGTCATAGTACATGTCTGCTCATATACGAGCCAGTCCAAAATCTCATGCCACATGAAATTTTACATAATTTAAAGCAAGGAACATTACATTGTAATAGGCAAGAAATTATATTATGAATTTTACCTTTCACATTTCAAAAGTATATATAGGATGGAAATTGATATTATTCACATGGTATTATCACATCACAAAGAATACGTGCATATATAAAATTTAAATACCCTAACAATATGCCTATCAAAAGATAAGAAAAATTTCCTTTCCAAACTGATCCAATGTCCAATTCTTTGTCCCTTACCTCACTTGGTTAAGGTTCACATATCACAACCAATAATTATCAAAATACAAGTGATCCTCCAAGGTGGAAGCCATATAAACTGTAATTTGAGAAAATGAAAAATAATAATTCCCACCCAGGGAAACTTGGACTGTCCCTCGTACCTGGGGCTGCAGGTACCCAAGAACAGGCTAGAAACATAGATCCAATAACAACCTATCTCCAATCTACCATATCCCAAATAGTAAAACTTGTTGAAAAAAAAAGAAGAAGTCTTGATATCATCAGTAGTCAGTCAAAAGTTTCTACTAAATCCCTGTCAAGAAAAAATCCTTTGATACCACATATAACGTCCTGACCCGAAAAGCCTCCTGAACAGTGCAAAATGAGTTGGGTGTTACTGACCTTAGGAGAACCTCCCTGAACACCAAAGGCTATTGACTATAAGCGAGGGTGTAAAAAGGTATATTGGGGAGGCTATACCCTCTCAGAGGAAAATATGCTACTGGTCCAAGCATAAAAATAAAACATACAGTGGTAGTAAATACTTAAAATACTCGAACCAGACCTGTATAGTGGAAGCATATCCAAAATAAAAAAAAAACAGTGAAAGAAATATATAACAATTACAGTGGAAGGTAAACAGAACAGCATGCAGAACACCACTTGAAACTACTAAACCAACCAAGCATGCATCCATAACATGTCATACTTTTTAGTATAAAAATGGAACTAATAGCTAACTAACAGTTTCTATGATAATAAAGTAAGCATGTTGATATATAATGAAAGATAAAACAAAATGAAACCCATAGAGGCATGCCCTCAAGGTCCATACAATCTCCATGCCAAAAATTACTACGATCTAGCTCCTGAGGCTGATGTCTTACTTGTACGTAAAAATATAAAGTCTACATGTGTCCCGAAGGGCCCATGTAGAGTGTGAGATGAATCTTAGTAGGATACCACCCAATGGTGCGTACCTAGTATAGGTGTTTATGGAGGCATGAATATATACAGAAATTAAATAGTACGATTCACAATGTAAACACAACCTCCAATGGTGCTCAACAAATACCAAGTAGTGTCACCTGCTTCAGTTAACCCCAGAATCGCATTCACATAATCTGGCCCCATGTGCCTCCTGACACTGATTTTCTCAAGTATCGACGTCTTGAAGGCAAGCCCAAGAAATAGTAACCTTGCACCATGTGCCTCCATACACCTCATGTATCAAGTACCGACATCTTGTAGGCACACCCAAGTAATAGTAACCTAACACCATGTGCCACCTGACACCTCGTGTCTTAAGTACCGATGTTCCGAAGGCACACCCAGGTAATATTAACCTAGCACCACGTGCCTCATTACACCTCGTTTCTTAAGTACTGACGTCCCATGTAAAGACTTGGATTTTTTCAATGTAATGTTTTTTTTAATTATATGGAAATATTACTAGTCTGTGAAATTTGACAGCACATAATTCTGAGCCCCGGAGTGGCTGGAATGAATTTCCAAACTTTCTTTAAGTGCGTTCAGTTAACTTGTAAGCGGGAATTTGTAAATTTTGGACCGGTGCTCAGAATTGAAATATAAGGACCCCGTTGAACTTGCAGTGTCAATATTTATTTAAGGAGACCTTCACCTCCACCATAGTAGGTCAAGGGTGGAAGTTGGATTTTCGGTTTTTCATGGGAGAATTGAAAATTAAAATAAATAACTTTTATTTTATTTTGTGAAACCTCTCATTTGAATTTCTATGGTGGGAACCACCTAAAGAGGTTTGACATTTAATGACCTACATTAAATGCCTAGTTACAAGTAGTTTAACACTTGGACCCCCCTGCATTAATGACATCAATTAAATGTTTAATTGATGAATTCATTAAACATCATTAGGGGGGATTATATCATCACCTCTCATGGTTGGGGAATTGTGGAAAACTATTTTGGTGGAAGAAAATCCTCCAATAAGGAACCTCCTCCAATGAAGATCGAACCTCTGGATCAAGAACGAGGAACCGACGCTCGAGCTCGGATCAGATGCATGTTGCAGGAGTGACGAGCGCTGGCGCCTCCATCAACATCTTCATCCTCTTACTCACGGCATCCCCAATGAATGATATTTCCTCATCACCTCTCATGGTGGGGGAATTGTGGAAAACTTGTTTGGTATAAGAACATCATCCAACAAGGAACCTCCTCTAATGAAGAACTACCCTCTAGATCAAGAATGAGGAATCAACACTCGAGCTTGGATTGGAAGCATGTTGCGAGAGCGACGAACGCCAGCGTCTCCTTCAACGTCTTCATCCTCTTCCTCATGCCATTCCCAACTAACGATCGAGGTATGGAATTGTTCATATTTTTTTTCTTCATGATGAATCAATTTTTTCAATCTATGAATCGACTGCTATCGATTTAACATGGAGGGTGTGGGCCAAATGAACATGGCCTGATGCCTCTGCTACTTCATTGTTGACGTGTTCTTCGCGGGTGGATCGACTGGTTGAGTGGAACCCGACCAAGTCACTGGTGACCGATGCCTGTACGGTACATGTGGTGGCTGACACACTAGTCGTCCATGATGGCGGTGGTGGCACAACCACATCACCGAAGGAGGCTGCATCCCGTTGGCCACAGTGGAGTAGGGTGGCGGTAGGCATGTCAGCTGACCACGTGGAACCAGGGCGGGGTGGGTCTGCACTGCCGGTAGAGGAGAAGTTCACAGCTGGTGAGCTTCGATGGTGAACCAGGAGGGTGGCCAGCACCCGGTCGGCCGCGGAGGCAGCAGCAGTGCACACTGGTGCCGCTAGAAGGGGGAGCCAGCCGGAGCCCCTGCCGACCGCGTCATACTGAGCAGGACCCACTCCGATGGGTACCGTGTACCAGTAGGTAGGGCCTCGTGGTGCCGTCGGGTTTTCCAGAACTGAACGGCGCTTGAGTTGTTTGGGAATCCGGGGGGACTCCCCTAGGTGGTGTCTCGGGCAGGTCCTACCATAGTGGACAATACCCAGTCATGGGCCGCGTCGAGTAGGTCACACCCAGCGGACCTCACCCAGCCGCGGGCCGTGCCCAGTGGATGACACCCAGCCACGGGCCGCGCCCAGTGGGTTGGTCCAGACCAGTACCAGGTCAGGTCGGGTCGGCCCGGACCAAGTCAGGTTTGGTCAGCCCAGACCGGGTTAGGTCATCCCAAGCCGAGTCGGGTCGGGTCGGACCGGACCCGAGCCCATCTAGACCCAGATACATATTTTTGGCCATGTCTAGAGAATCGGGAATCCGTTTGATGAACCGTCTATGGTGCTGATATCCTCAGGTCAGGATGTTCCTTTTGGTATACTCCACTCGAGTTTTGGATAACATTATAGTATCGTTGGGTAGGATCGAACCCAAATCGAATCGGGCCCTTGGAACGGAAACACTAATAACTTAAAGAACGGGTGTCTGATTGACACGCTGTCAGTCACGTTGGGTCCCTATTTACTTGACGGACCTTCATGATACTTCTTCATGAGACTTTACGGTAGATTAAGTATCTTCTGATGGCTTGAGGATCGGATCCTCTCGGAATCAAGTGTGATTAGTGCGGGAACCCTGTGGCTTTTTGTACTTGAAGAATCTACAGATCCTGTGTGGGTCATCTTTAGATCCTGTGTGGGTCATCTTAGGATCCTATTTGAGTCAGCATATATGGATCATGTGTGGGTCATCTTCAGATCCTATGTGAGTCATCTTCAAATCTTGTGTGTGTCATCTATGATTCTGTGTGGGTCAAAAACCGAGCTTTTTGACGAAGTAAGACGATCTGGCAATACAACTAATCGTCTATACTTCTGTACATAAGTTATACCTAGTGTGAGTTGAGTCTTTACCTTTTTTGGTACACTTTTGTGTCGTGATGCCTTCATGGTATTATTCTATGTGGAATTACTTTTGTGGTACTTTCCTTCGTGGTATTTTTCCTTCGTGGAATAGTTGTGGTTTTGGATAGAGATTTGGGCCTTGTGTTTCCTTATAAATGAGATGGGTTTACTTGATAACTTAGGTATATGTATGGTCATATACCTAAGTAGGGATGATTATTGTTTTCATACTTGTGATCATGGTATTGCTTGTGGTTTATCCTTTGTAGATTCTGAGAGACTTTCGAGGGTCTCGAGGTCCCTACTGAGTGTTGGTATACTCACCCCTGCATGGGCTACGACCGCACCTTGTTGTGTCTTGTGCAGAGGACAGACATCATTGATCGAGGTTGAGGGTGTTAGGACTGGAGGTTGCTCAGAGGTGGACCATTAGACGAGACGTACCACAGAGATGAAAGTTTGAGAGCTGTACCTACCCTTCAGGTAGGCTCCTTGGTGGGCGTTCACAGGAGTTGTTTTCAGTTTTACTTTTAATTTCCAGTTGGGCTTGTATTATGGCCCCCATTACTTATTGTAACCACTATATTTACTATATAGTTTACCTTGTGCTTTTATCTTGTTGTGTTATTGAATTGTGTGAGTTTTTAGAATAAAAAGTAAATGCCTTCCCGGATTTAGGGGTATGCCTTTCCAGGGCTTGTCGCCCGCCCTTGTCCAATTGAAGGCAGGCTTGGGGTAGTCACAGAATGGGCCCTGGGGGATGGTTCGTGACAAATTGGTATTGGAGGATTTGGTTCTACTGAAGAACTTGGACTCTGAAATTTTAATTGACAATAGTGTTAATTGTTATCAATGTGGTAATCAGTTCGGGGAATCCAGTGTTGGTGCGGCGGTCGGCGTATCCATACACGAGGACCCTGAATTCGGATTTCTGACTCAGTGTACGAAAACACTAATTTCATGTGTCTGTTTTTTTTTAAAAGTTTTCTTTGTGATCTCTTTGAGTCCGCTCACCAGGTTTAACATACTGATCATGGAACATATGATTCTTTTCCGGATGCCTCCATGCAGACAGCCATCCTGGGTTCCAGGTAGAATATGTGATGACATCCCTTCAAGTGATGAGGATTCGGTGCATTACCCCTTTTCGATAGTTGTACCATTAGGTGGTGTACCAGAATCACCACAACCCATTGGAAAAACGATTCCACCAGCGCTAGCAGTAGAGGGTGCACGCCTCTTGAGCACATTTCATGAGTTCCATAACCAGAGGCCACTGAGGTTCTGAGGCGAGACAGATCCACAGGAGGCTAAGGACTGGCTGGAGGTCGTGGTTAGAATTTTTCGACTGGTAGGGACACCAGCTGATCTCATGGTGATCCTTGATGCGATTCTTCTTCATGCAGTATCGGGAAGATTGTGGAACTTGATACTCTAGGTTCTTGATGAGGTGACTCTCTTCTGGGCAGACTTCGACTGCCTTTTTGGGGTAGAGTTCATCCCAGCGACCTTATGCTCTGTGCGTATATAGGAACGTCTCCACTTGCAGTAGGGAAGCATGACCGTGGATCAGAATTTAGCGAGGATCACTGACCTCACACGCTACTCCAAAGACATGGTACAAGACCCTTTATTTAGGGATCAGATCTTCGAGAAGGGGCTCAGATGGGAGATTAGATATTCGATGATTTCTCTCAGTATCGCGATGCAGGTGGGGGTGTTAGAGGGATCACTCATAATGGAGAGCTTCATTGCTTATCAGTCACCAATAGAGATACCCACCATCGGACATGACATAGAAAATTCATCTATAGTTGGTAGTAGAAAGATGACTCAGAGGACCAAGAGGACCATACCTTTAGGTGCACGACCACAAGATAGAGGGTCGATTGTGTGGGACTCTCGAGATAGAGTAGGGTAGGCAAGGATCAGGAAGTGTTACTCGTGCAGTGGGCAGGGTCACATGGCTCGTGACTGCCTGACCCATCGTACGAATGACCAATAGAAAGTCGAAGGACTGCCTGGGAAGAGTCAAACATTCGATCAAGGAGGTCCTCAGGCAGCAGGCAGACGTGGCAGAGGAGCTGGTCATGCAGCAGGCAGTGGGCGGCGATTTGAGGTTCTACCACCACCACCTCTAGGTGGTCCACCTCGACCATAGGGAGAAGGTGTACAGGGACGAGCTCAGCTCCAGTCAGCTGAGGCCTATGACCACGACGCTTTGGAGATGATTTGAGGTGTGATATATGTCTACTCCACTATACTACAATACTTATAGACATTGGTTCCAGTCACTCTTTTATTATCACGACCCTCCATCAGAGCTCAGAGATTCCGGTGGAGCTGTTGGCTTGATCCTTATGGCTAGATACATATACTGGAGAGGATTTTATGATTACACATTGGTTCTGGAAATGTGAGATTACTCTAGTAGGCAAGAGCTTCGTCTGGGATATTCTAGTAGTGGTGTCGAGGCCTTATGACGTAATCTTCGGTATGAATTGGTTATCTACAGTCCATGCTCAGATCGACTGTATTAGGCACAAAGTGTGGTTTTTCCATGAGGATGGGACCAGGTTTTCCTCCACTAGGGAGAAGGGAACATTTACAGCACAAGATGGACTTACTCGGAGGAGGGTGCAGCCGATCACACATCAGTTGGATAGCCTTACCCTCGGGGCGGTTGATGTTGAGAGTACAAGATATCCTATAGTGGTGGAAAAGTACGCTGATGTTATCTGTGATGATGTTTCGAGTCTACCTCCTCACAGTGAGATGTAATTTTATACTGAATTGTACCCTAGGATGGCACCGATATCTACACAAGCATATCGGATGGCTCCCTCAGAGCTTCAAGAGCTGCGAGTACAACAGGAGGACTTATAGAGTAAGGGGTTCATTAATCGAAGTGTTTCTTTTTGGGCAGCCCCCATTTTGTTCACCAAGAAGGTGGATGGGAGTTCGAGACTCTGTGTGGACTATAGGTTCCAGAACCAGGTGACCGTGAAGAACAAGTACCCACTACCGAGGATTGACGATCTTTTTGATCAGGTGAAGGGAGCACGGTGGTTTTCAAAGATAGATCTCAGATTAGGCTATCACCATCTTAGGGTATGACACAAGGACGTGTAGAAGACGGACTTCAGATGTCATTATGGCCATTATGATTTCTTGGTTCTGCCATTTGGCATGAAAAACACCCCATCAGTGTTCATGGGACTCATGAAAAAAATATTCCAACCATACCTCGATCGCTTTGTGGTAGTCTTCATCGATGACATCCTAATATACTCAACTATAGAGGGGGAGCATTCCTATAAACTACAGATAGTTCATGACACACTCTGAGAGCACCAGCTCTATGGTAAGCTCTTGAAGTGCTTGTTCTAGATCTGAGAGGTTTACTTCCTGGGACACATTATCACAGAGGCCGGAGTTGTGATGGATCCAGAAAAGATTGATGTTGTGCTTTCTTGGGAGACACCCAGGGGTGTAATGGAGATGTGGAGCTTCCTGGGTCTGGCCGGTTACTACCAGAGGGTTGTGACTAAATTTTCTATAGTTGTGGCACCCTTATCAGCATTTATGAAGAAGGGGAAACCCTTCGTGTGGTCAGAGAGATTCCAGTGGAGTTTCCAATATCCGAGGTAGAGACTGAAGAGTTCCCCATATTGAGGCTAATGGAGGAGGGTGATGGGTACATATTCTACTGCGACACATCAGAGACTAGGCTTGGATGTGTCCTGATGCAGGAGAGAGCAGTGATCACGTATAGTTCTTGACAGCTATGTCAACATGAGCAGAACTATGCTACCCATTACCTGAAGATAGTAGCAGTGGTCTTTTCCTTGAATATATGGTGACATTACTTGATGGGTGAACATTTTACAATCTACTCTGATCACAAGAGTCTCATGTATATCTTCTCTCAAAAGGACCTAAACCTAAGATGGTGGTGTTGGCTTGAGTTCCTCCAGGTTTTTGACTTTGAGATATTATATACTCCTAGGAAGGGGAACATTATAGAAGATGCACTCAGTAGGATACTTGTTATATAGTTTCTAAGTGAGACAATGGAGCAGCTGGCCACTTTGCAGATATCCTATGTGGATCAATATGGAGTAGCTTATTTCAGTCTCTGACAGTCACTCCCCCACTTCTTCAATGAGTCAGGGAGGCACAGCTTGGGGACACTGACTATGAGGCATGAAGTGCTCAAATATCAATAGGATAGGCATATGATGAATTTTCTAAAGGTGGGGAGCACTTCATTCTATTTGGAGGGCGTATTATGGTACCAGTGGCACTGCAATAGGTAGTGTTGAGGGATTTCCATACATCCCCTCTATTGGTATGTCCAGGAGTGGAAAAGATGTACTAGGACCTCCAGTGTCAGCACTGGTGGCCGGGAATGAAGAAAGCAGTGGAAATGTTTGTTTCACAGTGCCTCACTTGTCAGCACGTGAAGGCAGAGCATTAGGTTCCAGCAGGATTAGTTTAGCCACTATAGGTGCTAGAGTGGAAGTGGGATAGAATTTACATGGACTTTATGACAGGAATTACATGCACATCCAAGGAACATGATTCCATCTAGTAGATCATTGACTGACTCACCAAGTCATCCCACTTACTACCTATTAGAGATCAGGGATCAGTAGAGAGATTGGGACACCTCTACGTACATGAGATTGTACGGCTTCATGGAGTGACCTCGACGATTGTATCCAATAGTGATGTATGTTTTACTTCCCGGTTATGGAAGGAGTTGAATGTGGCCTTTGCGACTTAGCTTCGATTGAGAATCTCCTTTCATCCTAAGATAGATGGTTAGACATAGCGGACCATTTAGACCCTTGAGGACATGATACATTCTTACGTCCTTGATTTTGCCCGCAGCTGGGAGGGTCACTTTCCCTTGGTGGATTTCACGTACAAAAACAATTATCACTCCACCATCAATATGGAACAATATGAGGATTTGTACGGTCGGCCTTGTAGATCACCTCTATGTTGGCCTGACCCTTGGGAGTCAGCACTCATGGGACCAGAGATGGTACGTGCTACTATAGAAAAGTTTCATATCATCCAAGGGAAAATTAAGCCTACACAGATCAGGCATAAGTCTTATGCTAACAGGAGATGGAGACCTCTCGAGTTCGAGTATGGTGATCATGTCTTCTTATAGGTATCACCATGACAAAGTTTTCGGAGATTTGGTTGGGGCGGAAAGTTATTTCTGAGGTTCATTAGACCCTTCCAGGTCCTCAGCAGAGTTGGCGAGGTGGTGTACGGCCTAGATCTTCCCACTCAGTTACACTGGGTACATGATGTTTTCCACGTATCCATGCTGAGGAGATACATACATGATCCTTCACACATCATGGACTGGGGTGAGATGGACATCGACGATGGGGTGACGTTTTCGGAGGTTTTAGTGGAGATTGAGGATCGACAGGAGTGGGTCCTTCATGGGTGGTCAATACCTCTAGTGCATGTTCATTGGCATCACAAGAACCTCCAGGAGAGAACATAGGAGCAGGAGGCTCATATTCATGCTCAGTACCCCCCACTTGTTTCCAAAGTTTGTGTTGTAGCTTTCGGGGATGCAAATCATTGAGGTGGGGAGAATGTAAAGACCTGGATTTTTTTCCATGTAATTTTTTTAATTATATAGAAATATTATGAGTCTTCAAAATTTGACTGAACATAATTCCAAGTCCCGGAGTGGCTAGAATAAATTTCATAACTTTCTTTAAGTACGTTCAGTTAACTTGCGAGAAATTTTTTTTACTTTTGAACTGGTGCTTGGAATTGATATCTGAGGACACTGTTGGACTAGCAGGGCCGATATTCACATAAGGAGACCTTCACCTCGACCGTAGTAGGTCAAGGGTAGAAGTTGTATTTTCAGTTTTTCCTTGGACAATTGAAAAATAAAATAAATAGCTTTTGTTTTATTTCTTCAAACCCTTCATTTGAATTTCGGTGGGGGGCACCACCAAAGGAGGTTGGCCCTTTAATTCCCTAAATTAAATACCCAATTACAAGTGGTGTAACACTTGGAACCCCCCCCCCCCCCATTAATGACATCAATTAAATTTTTAATTGATGAAGTCATTAAACTTCATGAGGGGGGACTGGATCCTCACCTCTCGTAGTGGGGGAATTGTGGAAAACTAATTTGGTGGAAGAACATCCTCTGATAAGAAACTTCCTCCAACGAAGAACGAACCTACGGATCAAGAATGAGGAACCGACGCTCGAGCTCGGATTGGAAGCGTGATGCGGGGGCGACAAACGCCGGCGTCTCCTTCAATTTATTCATTCTCTTCCTCATTCCATCCTCAATGAATGATCGAGGTATGGAATTTTTCATTTTGTCCTTACCGATGAATCATTGTTTTCAATCTATGAACCGCCTACTATAGATTTAATGTGGAGGGTGAGGGCCAAACCAACACGGCCTGATCCCTCCACTACTTCATAGTTGATGTGTTCTTCATGGACGGATTGATGGGTTGAGCAGAACCCAACCACATCGCCAGCGACCAACCCCAGCAGGATACAGGTGGTGCGCCGCCAAAGGAGGTTGTGGACCGTCGACCACAGCCGAGGAGTGTGGTGGCTGGAAGGCCAGCCGACCATGTGAAACCAGGGTGGCGAGCGTCCGCGCCGCTGGTAGAGGAGGAGGATGCGGAAGATGAGCCATGGTGGAAAACCTGGAGGGCAGCCAGCACCCGGCCGGTCGTGGATGCAGAAACGACCGACGTCGGCGTTGCTGGAAGGGGGATTCAGCCGGAACCCTAGGCAGCCATGTTAAGCCAAGTAGGACCCCCTCTGGTGGGTCCCGCTTTCATCAGGCAGCGCCACATGGCACCGACGGGTTTTCCAGAACCGAATGGCCCTTGGCCCATTCGGGAATCTGGGGGGGCGCCTACCCCGAGTGGCGGCTAGGGTGGGTCCCGCCACAACGGACCGCACCCAGCCACAGGGCCGAGCCCAGCGGTCCACACCCAACTGCGGGCCGTGCCCAGTGTGTCGCGCCCAGCAGTCCGGGCCGCCCCTTTGCGGGTCAGGCCAGACTGCGGCCCAGCGGTCTGGGCCTGCCGTGGTCCTTCCCATCTGGGCCGGACCCGGACCGGGTCGGTTCGGCCTAGGTCAGGTCGATCTGACTAGGTCAGACTAGACACGATCCCATCTAAACACAGATATGCCTTTTTGGCCATATATTGACAGCCGGGTGTCCGTTTGATGAACCGTTTGTGGCACCGGTATCCTTGAATCGAGATAGTCCTTTTGTATACTCCACATGAATTTTGGATAGCATTTTAGTATGACTGGGTAGGATCAAACCCAAATCCAACCAACCCCTCGGAACAGAAACGCTAATAACATACAGTCCGAGTGTCTGATTAACACATCGTCAGTCGTGTTTGGTCCCTATTGACGTGACATACTTTTTTGATACTTCTTCGTGGGAATTTGTGGAGGTTTATGTATCTTCAGATGGCTTGAGGAGAATATTTTCCTAGAATCAAGCGTTCTTAGTGCGGGAACCCTATGGCTGGTTGTACTTGAAGAATCTATGGATCCTTTGTCGGTCATCTTTAGATCCTGTGTGGGTCATCTCCAGATCCTGTGTAGGTCAGGATCTACGAAGCATGTGTGGGTCATCTTCAGATTCTGTGTGGGTCATATTCAGATCCTGTGTGGGTCATCTACAATCCTGTGTGGGTCAACAGGAGAGATTCTTGATAATGTAAGATGATCTAACAATACAGATAATCATCTATACCTCCATACATAAGTTATACCCATTGTGAGCCGAGTCTTTACCTTTGTGGTACACTTATATGTGGTGATACCTTTATGGTATTCTTCTATGTGGTTTTACTTTTGTTGTACTTTCCTTCATGGTATTAATTCCTTCGTGGAACAGTTGTTCTTTTTTCTAGAGTGTTGGGTCTTGTGTTTCCTCATGAACAAGATGGGTTTACTTGATAACTTATGTATATGTATAGGAATATACCTAAGTAGGCTTGATTTTTTATTTCATGATTGTGATCATGGTATTACTTGTGGTTTATCCTTTGTTAATTTTGAGATACCTTCGGGGGTCTCAGGGTCCCTACTGTCTATTGTTATACTCACCCCTGTATGGGCTACGCCCGCAACTTGCTATGTCTTGTGCAGAAAACAGACATCATTGATCTAGGTTGAGGGTGCTAGTACTGTAGGCTGGTCGGAGGTGGACCATTGTATGAGAGGTACCATAGATACGATAGATCGAGAGATGTACCTACCCTTCAGGTAGGATCCTTGGCAGGCGTTCACATGAGTTTTTTAGTTTTACTTGTACTTTCTAGTTGGGCGTGTATTCTGGACCCCATTACATACTGTACTCACACTATTTACTATATAGTTTACCTTATTCTTGTATCTTTTTATGTTCTTGGGCTGTGCGGGTTTACAGGATAAAAAAGGCAATGCCTTCCTAGTTTTAGGGATATGCCTTTCTGGTGCTAGTCGCCAGCCCCTAGCATATAGAAGGCAGGCTTGTGGTAGTCACATCACGGGCCCCAGGGGATGGGTCGTGACCTCCTATAGGCACGCCCAAATAATCTAAAGTCTCCTCACCTCCCAAATGGATTCCATAGCATGAACCCCCAACCATAATCACCTCACCACAACTACAGGGCCTCTACCCACACGAGCAGTTAAAACAACCTCATCACAGAGTATTCTGTGTTCACACTACCCAATTCAAAAATGATAAGTAATCAAAAAATATATAACCCAAGCCAAAACCACTCTAGAACCTCATTCCCCTATGACCATGTCACTCAGAATCTGATGTCCTTGCCATCCATGTAACCAGGGACCTGCCCAACCTGACAATCACACTACCTCATTATGACGTCCACAAAGCCTAATCCTATGGTCAAACCACCCAAATAATCCAGGCCTGTGATCAACATCACTCAATAATATCTGTTCCACTCCCAACACAACCCAAAGGTTCCAATATATGAAATATCAAGCATCAAATATATATAATCACAATGAAACACTTTAAAGAGGAAAAACAATTTAAACAATTGATTTACACCAGCCCAATGGCTATTACACAGTAGTACTGAGGTCTTGAATGCATATAAACATCATAATCATGATTTACCAAATTAAACATGCCAGGTTTAAATAAAGAAAACCAATTATAACCATTTTCAAACCCTGGCCAAAATGTCTCAATGAGTGACGGCCTCTCGCCCAGCCTCGCTCAAGAAATTTTGGTAATTGGACGTGCCCAAAGTAATCCCATGGGTCTAACAATTCTATTCAACATAAAATAGAAGATAAAATGGGTCCCGCTCATAAATACCCGAAGGCGCACCTTATTCCCCCCAAATGTCCATGAAAACACTAAAAATGGTATACACCACCTACCTTGTACTCGTACGATGGTCCATTTCCCATAACAGCCTCTAATTCGGTCTAAAACATAGTAGATATACAAAACAATCATAAATGCTTAAACCCCTATAACTCGGTTTAGAACATAAATCAAGAAGAAAGGCGTAAGATGAATCAAAGCCTTACTAAGGGGGTTCCAATGGATCTAAAAAGGTTTGAATCTGACATCAGATGAAGAAACAAGATCAGAAATGAAATTTGGTCACCTAGTTTTTGAGGGTTCTTTACAGAACCAGAAAATGAGGCTACTGCCCATTTTAAGTGAAAAAAATTAAGTACATGGCATGTATATTGATATACACATCATGTATATGATTTAACTGTTCATTTGGGGCCTATTTTCCATCGACATATTTTGCTAACCTGATGACATGACCTACATGTTGTGTATAAGGCAGTACATGGAATGTTGTTGGGTTTTCCTCTAATCCCCACTACCATCCCCACATTCCAGGTATATCCCTCATACCCGGCTAGACTACACAATGTGTAATAGGAGTACACGACATGTACATGTTAAAAACTCTCTACCCGGCCAACACACATACACACCATGTATGGCCTTCACACACGGCCATGGTACACGACGTGTAATTGGGAGTACATGGCGTTTAACCCCAAAATCATTCCATGTGTCCATTGTTTTTCTAAAACTTATCAAGTATCCCCTATTTTCTCAAAAACATCTCAAAACTGAATGAAAAAAGAAACAAATACATTAAAGTAAGAACTGGGGTTTTACAAACTTCCCCTCATAAAACAATTTGTCCCGTAATTGCCCCTTCAAGGGTGGCGAAGAAAAACTAAAGATTAATCTGGCCTCAAAAATCAAATCAAGACAAAGTTCACCGACCTATTTCTGGACTCATGGTCCTCCCTTGATGCGCCGTCACCCCTACACCTTATAAGGTGCCGCTGTGTCGCTTCTGACACCCATTTGTGTCCCACACCGCATCGTTGTTTGCCTTAATGAGGTCCTACATCACATGGATGATCCAAACAAAACCAGGTGCCATGAACATCATGTAACCCACATCATCAATGCCCCGATGCCCATGACATCTCATGTAAATTGCATACTTGATGCCCCGATTCCCACTACACCTCATATATATATATATATATATATATATATATATATATCACGCACCCAAAATAGTGACAATCCAACTGAATAGTATCTGCTCAGTCCACATAAATCTTGTGTACCTCATGCACTCCAAACAGACGTTCTATAATAGGCCATGCAAAAAATAAAACAAGTAATCATAGCCAAGCCCGTAGCGTACCTCTAACAATCGTCAAATCACCTGCCTGCTCCATATTTGGTAGTTGCACAACATGCACTTGGCCTGAATCATGGTTTACTAAATCCTATCCTCCCTATGGTGCTACTCTAGTAACTAGCCACTAATCCCTCAGTTGGGGGATACTGTCCCTGACACTTCCTCCACGTGCAGATACCCTCACTTGGTGCTGACCCTGATCCTACCCCAAATTTCATAGTATGTCTCGGTCCCTACTTGATGGTTGTCTGAGAAGGCTTCCTACAAAACCTCTCAAGATGCTCGACTTATCCACATGCCCGACACTCCTTTGGAGGCTTTTCACACTGTGTTCGGACATGTCATGGCTTCCCACATTGAAAGAAAACCAATGTCGAACTACCATGAGGTGGTCTAGGTGATTCCTTGGATTTCCTACCCTATTGGAACTCATCCTGACTTTGTATCCTTCTATCTAAACCATTACTTGAAATCATCACCTAGCTCAGATGGGACCTATCCATAATGTTTACCTCGTCTATGAGCACCTGATTCACCACCTATGAGAATGAGTAAATCCTAAAGATGTTTACTTGCACCCAGATGGCATGTCATAGGCCATCTTGAAAGTTCCTCACCCTCGAGGTGTAATCAGTTACCATGCATGGTGCAAAGCAAGAAATCTAAGTGATAGTATCTTCATAGTCCATGATGGACAAGTCGCCCTAATGAATGCTCAAGAACTCCCAGTCTCTCTCCTCCCTCAGTGTCTCTAGGAAAAAGGGCTTGAAAAACCAATCCTCTAATTCATTCCATGTCAGTCCTTCATGTCATCAAGCCTGGACTTTCACATCCCACCAACACTTTGCTGGTCTTCACAGCATGTGCATTTCTAGCTTAACCCTCCACTCTAGAAGCATCTCAAGCTTCTCAAAGATCATTTGCATTCTGGATATCCAGTTCATAGTTTCCTGTGGATCACTCTCACCCTGAAAAAGCAATGGGTACTGCAACTAGAACTCCCGTGTTAGATACACCATAGAGGGCTATATTCCCTGATATCCAATGTTGATCCACTGTAAAACACGTACCAAGATAGATCAAAGCTTCTCATCGAGCCATGACCCAAACGTTGTCAACCCCAGTAGTTTCCCTTCCTGCACTTGATCCTGAAACTGATCCTGCCCCTGAGCCTATACCTATGGCTCATGCTCTGCCTAACTCTCAAGGGTCTAAACCTAATCATTCTCCCACGGCTCTATATCATTACCCACCTGATGCTCCATCTGATCTGTCTACGAGGAACCTGCTGAATACCATAAATGGTTAGATATCCCATATATATATAATAATATATTCACAAATATAGAAAAGGAAATAAAATGAAATTCATAACATCTAACCTTACTATCCCCCACCGCAACTCATGCCCACAACATCCCAACCTCATGGACTCCATACACACCCTCAATAGAGCCAAGTATCAAAATTACCTTGGGTCATTCCCATCCTGACAATCATCATTGCCTCAAACTGACAACTGAGTTTCCCAATCCTAACAGTCATACTGCCTCAAACCGACTTCGAGGATACCCAATCCTAGTGATCGACATTCCCTCAATCATAGTACATGCCTTCTCATATACAATTCAGGACCAAATCTCATGCCACATTCAATTTTACATAATTTAATATATATCATGTTACATTGAAATAAAACAACCAATTCTATTAGGAATTTCACCTTTCACATTTCAAAAGCATCTATAGCATGAAAATTGATATTATTCACATGGTATTATCACTTAAAAAATCATACGTGCATATATGAAATTGAAATAACCTAATAATGTTCTTATCAAAATCCAAGAAAACTCTCCTTGAAATACCGATCCAAGTTCCAATTATTTATCCCTTACCTCACTGGGTTAAGGGTCACATGTCACAACCAATAATTATTGCAAACCAAGTGAGCCACCAAGGTGGAAACCATATAAACTATAATCTGAGAAAATGAAAAATAGGAATTCCCACCCAAGGTGACTTGGTATGTCCCTCGTACATGAGGATGTAGACACCCAATAATAAGCTAGAAACCCAGTTTTAATAACAACCTATCTCTAGTCTACCATATCCCAAATAGTAAAATTAGAAGAAATAAAAAAATCAGTCTCAATATCATTAGGATTCAGTCAAAAGATGCTATTAAATCCCTATTAAGAATAAACTCCTTTGATACAACTTGTAATATCCTGACCCGAAAATCCACCTGAACAATGCTAAATTGGTTGGGTGTTATTGACCTTTGGTGCACCTCCCCAAATGGAAAAGGTTTCCGACTAGCAGTGAGGGTGTAAAAAAGTATGGTGGGAAGGCTATACCCTCTCAGGGGAAAATAAGGTACCAGTCTGAGCATAATAATAAAACATGCAGTGGTAATAAAGACATAAAAAACTCAAACCAAACCCACATAACAAAATCATATCCAAAAATAGAAAATAAGCGAAAGAAATATATAAAAATTGCAGCAGAAAGTATACAGAATAGCATGTTGAACAACACTTTTAACTACTAAACCGACCAAGCATGCGTCCATAATAGGTCAGACATGTTAATATGAAAAGGACGTCAATGGATAACCAACAGTAGATACGATAATAAAATAAGCATTATAATACATAATGAAAGATAAAAAAAGGTAAACTCCAGCTTGGCATGACCACAAGGTCCATACCATCTCCATACCAAACAGCACTACGATACAACTCTTGAGGCTAATCCCTTACCTGTACATAAAACCATAAATTCTACACACATCCTAAAGGGATTGTGTAGGGTGTGAGACAAATATCAGTAGGATACTACCCAATGGTGTGTACCTAGTATAAGTGTTTAAGCAGGAATGAATCTATAAAGAAAGTAAATAGTATGATTCACAATGTAAACACAACCTCAACTAGTGCTCAGAAGCCGCCAGGGAGTGTTACCTGCTTCGACCAATATCAGAATCTCAGTCGCGTAACCTGTACCATGTGCCTCCTAAAACTGTGTGTCTCAAGTACCTATATCCCTAAGTCACACCCAAGCAATAGTAACCTAGCACCATGTGCCTCCTGACACCTCGTGTCTCAAGTAATGACATCACGTATGCTCGACCAAGTAACATTATCCTAGCTCCATATGCCTCCTCACACCTAGTGTCTCATGTCCCGACATCCCGAAGGCAAGCCCATGTAATAGTAACATGGAACTATGTGCCTCCTAACACCTCATTTCTCATGTACCGACATCCTGTAGACATGCCCAAACAATATGAATGATCCTCACCTCCCACATGACTTCCACAATAATCACCCCCAACCATAATAAACTAACCACAACAATGAGGAATCTACCCACACGAGCAGTCAAAACCACCTCATCACGGAGTCTTCTATGGGCACATGACCTAAATCAAAGGTGAGCGGTAATCACCAAATATAGAACCCAAGTCACAACATCTCTGGAACCTCATGCCCCTATGACCATGTCGCTCAGAATCTAATGGCCTTTCCATCCAGGAATCATAGGCCCTACACAACCTGATAGTCACACTACCTCAATCTGACTTCCACGATGCCCAATCCCATGGTCAAACCACATAAATAATCCAAGCCTATTATCAACATCACTAAATAATATTTAGTCCATGAACAACACAACCTAAAGGTTCCAACATATGAAATATCAATCATTACATATATATAATCACAATGAAACAATTTAAGCAGGAAAAACAATTTAATCAATTGATTTAAACTAGACCAACATTTATCACATAGAAGTATTGAGGTATTGAATGCCTCTAATAATGCTTTAATAGATTAAACATACCAATTTTAAACAAAAAAGACCAATTATAACCATTTTGGCACACCGACCAAAATGTTCCAATGAGCGACGACCTCTCACCCAGCCTCGCTCAAGAAATTCAGGCAATTGGGAATTCCCAAAGGCATCCCATGGGTCTGATAATTAATTCAATATGTAATAGCAGAAAAAATGGGTCTCACTCATAAATAACTGAAGACATTCCAAAGGCCGCGCCACCCAAATGTCCATGAAAACACAAAACCAGGTATGCACCACCTACCTTGTACTCATATGATAATCCTCATCCAGTAACATCCTCTAATTCGGTCTAAAACATGGTAGATCTACAAAATGATCATAAACGCTCAACCCCCTATAACATGATTTAGAACATAAATCAAGAAGAAATGATTAAGTGTAATCAAAGCCTTACTAAGGGGGTTCCATTGGATCCAATGAGGTTCGAAATCGACTTCAAACAAAGAAACGAGATTAGAAATGAAATTTGGCTATTTGGTTTTCGAGGGTTCTATACAGAACCAAAAAATGAGGCTATTGTCCATTTTAAGAAAAAAAAAATTTACACTGCATGTATATTGATATAAACACAATGTATATTCATTAACTAATCATTTGGAAACTATTTTCCACCAACTTACTTTGTCGACCTGCTGACATGACCTACACAATGTGTACTAGGCAGTACATGATGTATAGTTGGTTTTTCCTCTAATCCTCACCGCCTTCCACACACTCTATACATATCCCTCACACATGTCTATACTACATGGTTTGTACTAGGAGTGCATGATTTGTACATATTAAAAACTCTCTACCCGTCCAACAAGCCTATACGCCATGTATGGCCTTCGCACATGGCCATGGTACATAGCGTGTACTTGGGAGTACATGGTGTGTAACCCCAAAATCAGGCCATGTGTCTAGTTTTTGTCCAGAACATATCCATTATCCCCTGTTTTCTCAAAAATAGCTCAAAACCGAATGAAAAAAATAAACTCGTACCTTAAAGTACGAACCCGGTTCTTACAGTCAGTTTCTGGAAAGTGTCATAGTAAACATATTTAGCAGCAGTTCTTGTGGTTTTAGCGGTGGTTTCATGTGACAAAAATTAATGTACTTTGTGGCAGTTAATATCACCGCTAAAACCACCATAACCACCACTAAACAGTAACACACATTTATTTACCAGCAAATATAACTGTCGTTGATAAGAAAATATCAGGCTATAGCGGTGGTTTAAACCACTGCAAAATATTTTCAATTTCGTTAGTGGTGGTTTACACCACCTCTAAGTGTAGATTTAGAAATAAAAAAAGGCTATAGATTCTACTTCCCCAGTACCAGTACCCTGAAAAAAACCATGTACACAGAAAATATAACAGAATAATCTATCCCATAGAACAATGTTCAGTAGTCAACAATCTAACAATGTTTCATTAAGAAACCATATACATAGAAAATATAATAGAATAATCTAAGCCATAACATCTCAACCATCTAACAATATTTCATAGATCAAAATCTAATACTTTAAATTGAATATAACCGACATCTAAAATGTAATCCTTCAAACTACATAGAACGAACTTATGATCTATAAGAATTTAAACTACCTGGCCTAACATTGACCATCTTGGACTAGTATGTAATGAGCATGATATTATAGCCCTTTCTTGACAAAAATATCTATTCTAATGATGGTCATCTACCACAATGATTTTAAAATCTACATATGGATAGATTCTAGGATTCATGGGATAGAAAGAGATTCCAAAATCTCATATCTTAGTCTCATCCCAAACAATGACCCACCTCGGGGGCTTCCCCTTAATAATTGGGTTCAATCTATCTTATATATAGGCTCACTAAATGTGCTCAATCACATAGTGGAGTAGTTCCCAAAGTGTTGAAATCTACCCAATAATCACATAATGTTCACCCCCACATATTAGGTCTCCCTTAATTTGGATCCCCATCATCATCCATGTATTATTCTCTCCTCTAGCGATGAAACGTGGAAAAAATAGGCACTCCTACCATATAGGGCACACACCTCAAAGGATATCTTGTGGTAACTGATCATTCCCATGTTTTTAATGTGGTCAATGGTTGAACCAACATTTTTGGGACCCATCTTTGAATGACACGACTGTAAGGCTTGTATCTCCAACATGAATAAAATGAATCAAATAAACAACATAATAGTTAGTTCAAAATACTAATATACACATCCTACCATAACTCAAATGAAACTATTATATATCTCAATCATCCATATGGAACATATATTAATTCATACTCCACCAACTTCATAATCAACCAATTCTAGACTCACCACCTTACTAAATCATTAAGCCATATCCAATTCTAATTCCATAATCAAACATGGTAAATCATTAAAATGTTAGATAATGAAAATGTTATGTGACTACTCTGAGCTACACATGATACATGACACATGAACAAACCATCTATTTCTATATTTTTCCAACATAACAACAAGACCGTTAATCACTGTCTGATAATAAATATCAATTTTCACCCTCTCCACCTCCATCTCTACTTCTTACTACTGGCACCTGTAAGACAGTTATATTGATAATAAAATAATGTTGTATATTTATATTAAAACCTAAAACCAACAAATGGTTTCAAACTAAATGATTTAGATGTTTTGTAATTGACCTTCTCACCACCCGTCATCGATGCAATCTCACTACGGACAAATCCAGTTTTCTTCTGATATAAATCAACCAATGCTTACTAAAAAGTAGATATTTGATCCCCCTATTCCTGAATTGTGTTTTTCATAGAAACATAATCTCTTTGAGCATATAGAATACAACCAAGAGTAGATGAATCTTCAATCCTCGATGTCCTAATAAAGACTTCAAATGGTAAGGGTCCCAAACCCATCCCACTCACTTGACCAGGATCCTCCATCCCCAGCACTTTACTAACCGGGTCATCCTGGTAGACTGAGTAGGACTGCACAGGATTGGAATTCCATAGTTCTTTAATTTTTACCAATAAATAAAATATCAGTCATATTAGAATCAATATATATTAACATAGTGACAACTGATAATAATTTACTATAATGAAAATTGAATTCATACCTAAACTTCTTCGGCAGGATCATTAACAAAACTCCAATCAAATTTGTTATGAACATCCAACCACACTTTTGTTTGGGATGTTTGGTGCCCTAAACTCGGTGACTACCTTAAAAGAAGATAAATTAGCAATTTATTATATTAAATAGATAATATTTTCATATAAATATTTAAACTAATGAAAATATTATCAGAGTTGATCAGATTCTAGAAAAAACTATTTGACCCCGTAGTGTAAGGGATGATTTGCTTATTTCGGCTCGATGCATTCTTCCTTGAAAGATCTTGAAATAAATAAAATTTAATTTAATAGTAATATATGAAATTTCATATACTTTTCATATACATGTATAAATATAAAATGACATTAATATAATAATACATATTTAAATTCCACGTTCTTATCATCCTGATGTCTCTCAATAAAAACATTTCATTACTCTCTGGGTACCCCATTGGGTACCTTTTCATACATCTGTTGGGAGCTTAATGAAGTATTGTTGACATCGCCCCATAATCTCCATTTAATGTCCTTCCATTTCTTCCCTAGGTTTTTAAAGGTCCACTCTCATGCTATCACATCAGCAACCGTAAAGTGGAAAACATCTATACATAGAAATTCATTTTCAAAATATTTGAATTTAATAACTTACTATCATTCAATTACATGATAATTTATTAAAATTACCTTTATTTTTTAATCAAAAACTTCATTTCTCCAATATGAAGTCATATGCCTCTAATCATCATATGTAATCAGAAGGGAAACCGGCTTCATGGCTAGCTTGCCTAGAATCTTGCCAGGTAATCCTATGACGTCATCCGTAGGGACCCTATAGGAATAAAATGGGACAACTATATTTAGTCTAGTTAGATTACATACATCTGAACTTTACATATTTTTCTCCATAGTTCCATTGTTTCTAACTTTTATGAACAAATAGTTAGTTTAAAAATAGTGCAATAAATTTATTAATATTAAAATTTGTATGTATAACAGTAACCATCAAAAATCCCCTCAAAGAACTAGGATTGGATCCCTGCTCCCTCACTACTTCCATAGCTAAATGGGAAGGCATCAACTAAGCTACTTATGGGACTCTCACAGAAGGTGTGAGTGATGGTGTAGGGGGCTAGCAGATGGTGTCTCAGTTGCTCTAGAGAGGGAGATAGATGGATCATCATCTATTAGTGTGGTCAATGGAACAGTATAATGCTTCATCCTTGGAATTCCTATCATTTAATAAAATTAAATTAAATCCAGAACAAATATTTCAAAAAAAAATATTCATAAGAAAACTAGAAATGATAATAGATGCACCGTACTAAAAATAAAAATATACATAACATTGATAAATAATGAATCATTTAAAAAAATTTATTTCCTTCTTACTACAACTGGTTGTCTAGTTTTCTCTTAAGGATATCATCCAAATATTTTTTGTATTTATAAAATATCCACAAATGATATAAAATGTATCTAGGTCTAAAATGAAGCATCAAAGATGGTTTTGTTCAACATGTTGATATACAGTTGGAAAAGACTAAAAAAGACGAACACCCATGTAAATGATTAAATGGTTGATAGGTGGAGTATCATATAAAAATGTTCAAATCCAAAAGGACTATTCCCATGGTGTGATGAACTTTGAAGTTATAACGGCTAGAAAATATAGTGTATACATATTGGTGTGAGTGTTTCATGCGTGGGTGGTGTATTTGAGAGTTTCTTGGTGGTTATTCCACCAAGGGAAGTGATATCTATAATTTCTTAAGGACAACAATGTTTTCCTGGATTATGGAATGTGTTTTTTTGGAAATGGTATGAGCTATAGTAAGTTACATGAAGGGATTATAAGGGGTTATCCTTGAAAAATATACTAATTAGTGTAGGTCCATAGGAATTATATAGGATAATATATTGAAATAGACTTAGAATATTGAAACACCTTGAGCGATAATATTGGGATGTGGGAAAGGGTCAAATGAACCATGATAAGTCATTAGTCTTGGGGTATCTATGTTGGTGGATCATAGAAGAGAATAATCACTCTATTTTGGTGTGATTAGTGTAACTTGGTGATTATAATTGGGGTAATAGTCTCTATTGAGTGTGGGGATCCTGAGGGAGTGAGGAGAAATCATGGTATAAGTAAGAATTACTAGTGAAAGGTCATGTAAGACATATATAGTGTTGAAATGGCTATTCCTTGGAGGAACTGAGTGTATTGTGGTTAGATCATATATGGACATGGTTCTTGGGAAGTGATGGGAAGGGGAACAAGAATCTGGTGATATCCAGATAGTGAAAATCCTATTAGGTCATAATGAGTGGTATGATCATAGGATCAAGTTGTGATGTAAGTGTGTCATAAGGGCCTGAGATCATTATGGATTCCATGTAGTAGATGTTTATGTCTCAAATGAGGCTGGGAATTAGAGACATAAGGATTAGAGTGTTGACTTACATATCCTAGGTTCTCATCTTTTCTTGAGTTATATATATGTGTTTATATATGGTATATACCTCATGTTAGTGTGGGTTAGCTCATATAGTAGGTAAAATATTAAGATTCCCTCCTTTCACCACTTATAATAATACTAGATCTTCATTTAACTAGACATGGGACTTACCTTATACTGATATGGTTTGGGTTGTATGGGAGGTTGGAAATTGAGATACCCTCCTCAGACTACTTCAGATGTTGACTTGTGGATACGATATGTGTCTATGGGACCCTACCTAGAGGGAATGGTTCAACTTTTTTGGAGAGTTTTGATATTGAGATTCATTTCATAAATATCATGTTATATGAGATGGATTTTCTATATGATTAGCACTAGCTATTGTGATGACCTTGACTTATGATTTTTATTATGATTAGTACTAGATATTGAAATTCTATTCTCTGATGGAACTCATATGTAGTACCCTAAACATTTTATGTTACGTTTCTCTATTAATCACTGAGTTACATTCTATTCATCACTGTGTTCCTTTGAAACAACACTAGGTTACTTAAGAGATTGTTAAAACCTCTTTAATAAATAATAAATTTCTCACTTCTATGTTTTGAATTTAAAATATGGTTATCTAGAGTTGTGATCAGTAAGTCATTTGGAGTCTGATAGAACAAACTTGATTTTTGGTGAATAATAACATACCCATATGAATAGTAATATGACCCTTATGAATAGTAAATAATTATTTTATTTTATTTTCTTAAGGCAATATGATAATGGGATATTAATTTAATTTTCAATGTCACATAAAACTAACTGCACTTCATGATTGTTGTTTTTCAAATTAACTATGACCTTATTTAAAAATTAAATTAGTAATATTTAGAAAATTATTTTTGAAAAATGTATTTCACTTATGATTTCTACACGTCAAAAAATGGTAGCGGTGAATTTTTGGGATTTTTCTATAATTCTTGAATTTTTGATGAATAGTGAAATATGGTAAAATACTGTATATTCAATTTATCAGTAAAATACACTATTTATGACATCATAAGTGATTCAAGGCCACTTGGATTGAAATAACATGCCATTATTACTATTAGGGGTCACATGAAACAATAATATTGGTTGTCTTGATGGAAATAATAAAATAATTAAATTAAATATTCAAAATTTACCCCACTCCTCCACTATAAAAACCTCCAACCACCACCTCTTCTCTTCACTCATCTAAGCCTTGAATCTCCTCAATGTTCTGCTCAATAATCCTTCCAAGTCTCTTCCTTATGTCTTAGAGCTGCTGGTCTCACCAAAATACCAAAACCAAATCCCTTAATAAGGATCTCACGGAGAAGAGATCAAGAGGTAAACAACCTCTTTTATTTTCATTATTTTCTTTCTTTTTATGTTATTCTATTCCTTTCCATTTGGATTGTGTTGGGATATTTCATTAAAAATTCCCCCATACTGTAGATATTATTTATGAATTATGTGATATTCCATTCCTCTCATCAAACTAATTTTATGAAATTTTAGGAGACGTCGTTAGGCTGCCGAATTTTCATGAGAAATTTATCACGTTTTCATTCATTTCTTATTACATTATTTTCTTCTTCTTTACTCACCTCATATTAACCAAGAGGAATGTATTCTATAGAATCTTGTATTTTCTTGATGTTCTAATGTTTATGGAAAATTATTCATCATTATTTTTCTCCTCTCCCACTTATTTAAGGAATAAAAACATTGTCCGTGATGTGTCGAATTACCGACATCGTGGAAGATGTAATTTCAATTTCGATTAATTCTTTCAAGTATGGTCCTGAAACCAAATATATGGTTGAACCAGGTCATAATAAATGTTTTTTATCTTGATTAAGGTTCTGGAATCTTTAAACATTCATAATATGGAATAAAAATACAAAACAAGTTTATTTAGCACAAAACTACCAAGCCAAATTCAAGAGTTTGTCTTTAACTCATAGAATGAGTCATCATCGTGGTATATAACCAGAATAATTATAAGGTAATTTATGTTTCTTTAATTTAACTAATAATTTATAATAACAATTCTGGATGTTTAACCATATTTCAAACCAACTTCCATTCATGAATACAAGTAAACAAACAAAGAAACCAAGTAAGAAAATGCTTCCAAAACAATAAAATTGAATCTCTTAAATCCATCAAAAATACCATTAATGAACTAAATAAGGTTATACCATATCAATTAAATATAAAAGAGGTTCTGTAATTATGGATTAATAATCCTAATTTGTTTATTCATGTCTTTAAAAAACAAGACAAGAACACCTTCAAGCATATAGTAAGGGATCCTCTCTCTCACTTTTCTTCAAGAATATCCCCTTTGTTTTGACTAACTTTGTATTGTGAACCTAATAATACTTATGTGGTGTAACTACTGACCATTTTAGATCACTTTCCATTTGAAATTATATTTCTATTAAATATCCATAATCTCATGTCATGGATATGGTTATTGTCTAAATCGTATTCCATTTCACATACGGTGTATATTTGGGATGTTATTGATGAATCTACATTCTATACTCTATACGGTTATTGAAAAGGCATATTTCTATTGTATTGAATCATTTATAATGAATTATTTGTATGTAGAGGTGGGTGGATCCCACTACAGCCCCTCGATGCATCGGTAGGTCTCATGAGACAAAAAAGTTTGGCGACAAACCCTTCGAGTTTGTTTAAAAAAATCAGATGGGTTTCTACCCACAACAGTAAACCGTTTTTAAGGTATTATGGTTTCCTTTTCAAGATACATGATGTCAAATTAATAAGAATTATCTTTATTCATTAGAAGTAATTATTATTATCCATTAGGTTTTCACTATGACAAAATCTATGGATGCAGTTTCCATATCAGTTTATTATTGGAATTAGTTATTCATTTATTCACTATGACATATTGATTATGTCAGATCGACTGTGATTCGCTTATTATTGTACTCATGCTTCTGCTATTTTTAACCCTTAATGAGCGTTTGAGCTCACCCCTTTCATTGTCTACCTTCTATAGGTGATGAAGAGAAGGTCTTCTTTTCAGTTCCCGTGGATGCAGTTTTTAGTTTTTGTTTTGTATTGTATTTTGTAAACTTATCCAATGTAATTTGAGTAAAATATATGTATCTAGTTTCTTCAAGACTACTAAACAGATCATTGCTTTGGGATTTTTATTCATTCTAACCATGCCAATATCACAAGTAATGCACCGGCTCCCGGCTAGAGGGGTCAAGGTGTTATAGTTGGTATCAGAGGAAGTTTAGTAGGAAACTTGGAATGTAGAGTAGGAAATATATAGTAGGGAACAAGGCCCTAAGGTAGCATTTGAGGATAAACTTACAATAAAGTCCTGGTATTTTGGTAAGGAATACATTATGTGGATCTTTCAAGAAATACATCCATGTATGGATACAAGCAGGTAGAGGTGGCTCTGGTACAGATGTATCTAGGGGTAAAACCTGAAAAACCCGCTTTGGGCTAGACTTGAATTGGAACTGGTACACGACAATGGGTCTTGTTTCACTCTTGGTTACAACACTCATGGGGGATATGATTAGGATAATTCATATTTACTTTACAAGCCATTATGAAGGATTTTAATGTAAATTTTTCCTCAATGTAAACCAAGATAATAAGCGGTACTCTGATAACAAAGGAAAAGGAGAATCACCAAAGAAGAGCAAGGGAATGAATAGTTTTCCATTATGCGAGAATTGTGGAAAGAATCATCTCGGGAAAGTCTTCAAAGGTATGGGAGTCTGCTATAACTGTGGAGAAAAGGGTCATAGATCTGATTAATGCATGGGGAAGAAACAAATTAATGATGTTCAATGCTAAAATTGCAGAGAGATGGGACACTATGAAAATGAGCATCTTAAATGCCAAGGAATCTTGACTCATAAAAGGCCAAGAGATCAAGGCAGAGATTATGCGATTACAACTGCATAGGTCGAAGTTCCTAATGATGTGGTGGAAGGTACTTTAATTGTTTCCTCAAACTTATCAAATACTTTATTTGATTCTGGATCATCGCATTCATTTATATCCTCTCAGTTTTCCAATAAAATTAGATATGTCCAATTTTATTTAAGAAAGGAGTTGTCAGTCAAAACTCTAATGGGATGTATCATTGCAACAAAGGCATGTCGACTAGTCCCCCTCCAAACACCAAAATGTGCTTTAGTTTCTAGCCTTATCATCATAACCATGACTGAATTTGATATCATTCGTGGTATGGAATGGATATCAAATTATGATTTGAGTATTTATTGTAAGAAAAAGGAAGTTAATTTTTTTGGAAATGGTGTGGAATCCCTTGTCTTTAGGGCAGAAACATTGCCACCTAATTCTTATCTAGATCCACCCCGGTAGCTCTATTGAATGTAATAGTTGTAGAGGAAGATAATACAATATCTATGGGAGAGGAAAGAAATATTCAAATTGAATATGTGCAAATAGTGAAAGAGTACATTGATGTATTTCCAGAGGATTTTCCTGGACATCATCTATAGCGGGAAATTGAGTTTTCAATTGAATTAATTCCTTGTGTAAGACCTATATCAAAGACCCCATATAGAATGGCCATTGTGGAGCTAGTGGATCTGAAGAAACAACAAGAATAGTTGAGTGATAAAGGATTTACTAGACCTAGTGTTTCTCTATGGGGAGCCCCAATCTTGTTTTTAAAGATGAAAGATGGATCCATGAGGCTATGCGTTGATTACAGAGAAATCAATGCTATTATAATAAAAAATAATTATCCTCTGCCCTGGATTGATGATTTATTTGACCAACATCATGGAGCTCAATACTTTTCAAAAATTGACCTTCGATCCAGATATCATCAATTGAGTGTGAGGAAGGATGATATTCTGAAGATAGCATTTCGAACCAGGTATGGGCATTACGATTTTACAGTGATGCCTTTTGGACTGACGAATGCACCATTTGTTTTCATGGATTTAATGAATAGAGTTTTCAAGGAATATCTTGATAACGTTTTTGTGATATTCATCAATGATATCCTCGTATACTCAAAAATCTATGAAGACCATGAGAGTCACATGCGAGTTATTCTGGGATCTCTTAGAAGAAATCAATTTTATGGGAAGTTTAGAAAGTGCAAATTTGGGCTTTAGTCAGTTTCTTTTCTTGGCCATATTGTCTCGAAGGATGGAATCCTAGTTGATCCTACAACGAAAAAGGAAATCCAAGATTTTCCCATGCCAACAAACATAACTGAGGTATGCAGTTTTGTTGGATTAGTAGGTTATTATCGACGTTTCGTGCAAAATTTTGCCCGATTGGATAACCCGCTAATGAAGCTCACACAAAAAGGGGTTAAATTTGTTTGGAAAAAAGATTTTGAAGAATGTTTCAAAGAACTGAAGAGAAGATTAGTCAATGCTCCTATATTGACTCTACCATCGGGGAATGATGGGTTAGTTATTTATAGTGATGCTTCAAAGAAATGACTTGGTTGTGTCCTTATGAAAAATGGTAGGGTTATTGCTTATGCATCACGACAACTAAAAGTTCTTGAGAAAATCTATTCAACTCATGATCTTGAGTTAGCTGCTGTAATATTTTCATTAAAGATATGGCGACATTATCTCTATGGGGAAAATGTGAGATTTATACTGATCACAAGAGTTTGAAGTATATTTTCTCACAGAAAGAACTCAACATGAGGAAAATGAGATGGATTGAACTACTCATGAATTATGATTGCATGATACACTACCACCCTGGGAAGGAAAATGAGGTGGCATATTCTTTGAGAAGAAAAGATCATGGAGTTTTGAACAAGATGAGAGATGAAAGGGGTCCTATTTTCATGGATCTAATAAAGATGGATATGGGAATAACCAAGGAATGTGAAACATCAATTCTTTTTCAAATGGTTTCCAAACCTGTTTTACTAGAAAGGTTAAACAATTATCAAGCTGATGATGAGGAGTTTCAAAAGAAGATTACAACTATGAGTGATGGGATATTGAGTGAATTCGTATATGCATATGGGATTTTGAGATTTGGGAAGAGACGTTGTGTTCCCAATATACCTGATCTAAAAAGGGAATTTTTGGACGATTCATATAGTTCCAATTTCTCTATAAACCCTGGTAGCACTAATACGTATAGATTTTTGATGGAACATTTTTGGTGGGACAACATGAAGGGAGAGATTTCTGATTTTGTGTCAAGATGTATGGTTTGTCAACAAGTGAAAGCTAGAAGGAAACATCATGGAGGAGTATTGAAACCTCTTCCCATACTTGGGTGGAAATGGGATAATATCATGATGGACTTTGTCATGGGACTACTAAAGACTCCTAGAAGGAACGATGCAATATGAGTCATTGTTGATCGTATAACCATGTCATCACATTTTCTTTCTATAAGAGAAGATCTACCACTTAAACGTCTAGCAAGACTATATATTAATGAAGTTGTGAGACTTCATGGAGTACCCCTATTGATTGTTTTTTATCGTGATCCATGTTTTACATCAAGATTCTGGAAAAGTCTTCAGAAGGACCTAGATACTGATCTTCATTTGAGCACTGCCTACCACCCACAAACTAATAGACAATCAGAACGGACTATTAAAACATCGGAAGACATGTTGAGGTCTTGTTCACATGATTTTCAAGGCATGTGGGATCAGTATTTACCTCTTGTAGAATTTTCCTACAACAATATCTTCCATTCAAGTATTCAGATGGCACCCTATGAAGCATTGTATGGGAGGAGATATCATACACCAACTTGCTGGGATGATGTTGGAGAAAGAAAGCTCATGGACCCAGAACTTGTTAAAGAAACAACGGAGAAGGTAAAGAATATCCAGAACCATATCAAAATAGCTCAAAGATGGAAAAAGAGATATGCAGATAACCAAAGAAAGGATTTGGAGTTTCAAGAAGGTGATCACGTTTTCTTAAAGCTATCACCGTGGAATGGTATTATATGATTCAGTAAAAAGGGAAAGTTAAGTCCTAGGTACATAGGACCTTTTGAAATTATGGACCGAATTGGATTCATAGCTTACCATTTGGCAATGCCGCCAAGTCTCTCCAAGGTTCACAATGTGTTCCATGTGTCAATGTTAAGAAAGTACATGTCAGACCCAACACATGTACTCACTTATGAAGAAGTAGAACTTGAGCCAGATCTATCATATTGTGAAGAGCATATCAAGATTCTTGATACTAGAGAACAAGTATTGAGAAATCAAACAACTCATCTGGTAAAGGTTCTATGGAGGAACCATAAGATGGTGGAAGAAACATGGGAGCCTAAGGAGCTTATTTTAAAGACATACCCGAATATTTTTCGGTAATATTTTATAAATTTCAAGGATGAAATTTTCCGAAGGAGGGAATAATGTAGTACCCCAAACATTATATGTTATGTTTATCTATTCATCATTGAGTTGCATTCTATTCATCACTGTGTTCCTTTGAAACAACAGTAGGTTAATTAGAAGATAGTTAAAACCTGACCATTAAACAATAAATTTCTCACTTCTATGTTTTGAATATCGAAAAATGGTTATCTAGAGTTGTGATCAGTAAGTCATTTGGAGTCTGATAGAACAAACATGATTTTTGGTGAATAGTAACATACCCTAATGAATAGTAATATGAATAGTAATATGACCCTTATGAATAGTGAATAATAATAATATTTTATTTTCTTAAGGAAATATGATAATGGGATCTTAATTAATTTTTCAATGTCACATAAAACTAACTGCACTTCAAGAATGTTATTTTTCGAATTAACTATGTCCATATTTAAAAATTAAATTTATAATATTTAGAAAATTATTTTTGAAAAATGGATTTCACTTTTTAATTATACACATCGAAAAATGGTAGGGGAAAATATTTGGGATTTTTTTAAAATTCTTGAATTTTTGATGAATAGTGAAATACGGTAAAACACCGTATATTCTATTTATCAAAAAAATACACTATATATGACATAATAAGTGATGCAAGGCCACTTGGTTTGAAATCACATGCCATTATTACTATCATGGGTCCCATGAAACAATAATATTGGTTTTCTTGATGGAAATAATAAAATAATGAAATTAAATATTCAATATTTACCCCTCTCCTCCACTATAAAAACCTCCCACCACCACCTCTTCTCTTCACTCCTCTAAGCCTTGAAGCTCCTCAATGTTCTACCCAATAATACTCCCAATTCTCTTCCCCACGTCCTAGAACTTTTGGTCTCACCAAAAGACCAAAACCAAAGCCCTTAAGAAGGATCTCAAGGAGAAGAGATCAAGAGGTAAACAACCACTTTTATTTTTGCTCTTTTATTTCAATTTATGTTATTCTAATCCTTTCCCTTTGGATTGTGTTGGGATATTTCATTAAATATTCCCCCTTACTGTCCATATTATGTTTCAATGATGAGATATTCCATTCCTCTCATCAAACTATTTTTATGAAGTTTTAAGAGACATCGTTAGGCTGCCGAATTTTCGTGAGAAATTTATCACGTTTTCATTCATTTTAAGATTCCTTTCATTTCTTCTTCTTTCCTCACCTCATCTTAACCAAGAGGCATGTATGCTATAGAATATTTTATTTTCTGGATGTTCTAATGTTTATAGAAAATTATTCATCATTATTCTTCACCTCTCCCACTTATTTAAGGGAAAAAATGTTGTGCGTGATGTGTCGAATTACTGACATCGTGGATGATGTAATTTCAATTTCCATTAATTCGTTCAAGTCTGGTCATGAAACCCAATATATGGTTGAACCAGGTCATAATAAATTTTTTTTATCTTGATTAATGTTCTGGAATCTTTAAACTTTCATAATATGGAATAAAAATACAAAACAAGTTTATTTAGCACAAAACTGCCAAGCCAAATTCAAGCATTTATCTTTAACTCATTGAATGAGTCATCATAATGGTATATAACCAGAATAATTATAAGATAATTTCTGTATATTTAATTTCACTAATAATTTATATTAACAATTCGGGATTTTTAATCATATTTCAAGAAAACTTCCATTAATGAATACAAGTAAACAAATCATGAAACCAAATAAGAAAATGCTACCAAAACAATAAAATTGAATCTCGTAAATCAATCAAAAAGGCCATTAATGAAGTAAATGAGGTTATAACATGTAAATTAAATATAAAAGAGGTTATATAATTATGAATTAATAATCCTATTTTGTTTATTCAGATATTTAAAAAACAAGAGAAGAACTCCTTCAAGCATAAGGTAAGGGATCCTCTCTCTCAATTTTGTTCAAGAATATCCCCTTTGTTGTGACTAACATTGTATTGTGCACCTAATAAAACTTATGTGGTGTACATACTGCCCATTTGAGATCGCATTCCATTTGAAATTATATTTCTATTAAATATCCATAATCTCATGTCATGGATATGTTTATTGTCTAAACCGTATACCATTTCACATACGGTGTATATTTGGGATGTTATTGATGAATCTGTACTCTATACTCTATACGGATATTGAAAAGGCATATTTATCTTGTATTGAATCATTTTATAATGAATTATTTGGATATAGAGGTGGGTGGGGCCCCCTAAATCCTCTCTATGCATCGGTAGGTCTCATGAGACAAAACAGTTTGGCGACAAACCCTTCGAGTTTGTTTCCAAAAATCAGACGGGTTTCTACCCACATCAGTAAACCGTTTTTATGGTATTATGGTTTCATGTGCCAGATACATGACGTCCAATTAATAAGAAATATCTTTATTCATTATCAGTTATTATTTTTATCCATGAAGTTTCCACAATGACAAAATATATGGTTGCAGTTTCATTCTCAGTTTATTATTGGCATTAGTTATTCATTTATTCACTATGCCATATTGATTATGTCAGATCGATTGTGATTCACTTATTATTGTACTCATGCTTCCGCTATTTGTAACCCTTACTGAGAGTTTGATCTCACCCCTTTCATTGTCTACCTTCAACAGGAGATGAAGAGAAGGTCTTCTTTTGAGTTCATGTGGATACATTTTTTAGTTTTTGTTATGTATTGTATTCTATAAACTTATCCAATGTATCTCGAGTAACATCTATGTATCTAGTTTCTTCAAGACTACTTAAATGATCATTCCTTCGGGATTTTCATTCCTTCTATCCATGCCAATATCACAAGTAATGCACCGGATCCAGCCTAGAGGGGTCAGGGTATAACATCTAATGACTTGTGGCTAAAATAGATGTATCACTGAAATTGATCGAAATAGGTGAGATTAATTTTTGTGGTAACTTGGTCAGCACATGATGTCCAAACATTTATTCTTGTGTGTGTTATATCACTTTCCATTTTACTTTATCATACATGAATACACTGTATATGATGGTTTATATAAGGGGAACTTGGTGAGACCCTACCACGTTTTATTCTCATACCCAACATGGAAAGCCAAGTGAATATACAAAACATATGTTTCACTTTCAGGTGATTGGTTTTATTGGTAATTCAACTAGAGTAACTAGATAGATGTTGGGAGACTAGTTTGATAAGGGACATGAGTTTTATAGTTTAGTATGTCATGACCTTTCCTCGGGACCCGCGTCGTGACTACCCCAAGCCCGCCTCCCATAGGCCAGGGGCTGACGACTAGCTCCAAAGGCGTAAATCCCGATATAAGGGAAGGCATTGTCTTTACCTAAGAAAAAAAACACCACAGAGTATGCATGATGAAGTAAACTGAGTACAAAAGTAAGTTCTAGAAAGTAAATGGGCTAGTATACAAACCCAACTGAAAGTAATGTACAACTGAAAAGAGAGTACAACAGAAGAAAAGTAAAGAAGCAACACAGAGCCGTCCTCTGGGAAATCCCACCTGAAGGGTGGGTACAGATAGTCTCCTCCGCTCCTCGGCTCCAGCTTTCCGCTCCGTGTACGTCTCGTCTAGTGATCCACCTCCAGGTACCATCCAGCTCCATGAGCTCCTACCTCGATCAACGCTGTCCGTCGTCTGCATCCAACACAACGTAGTGTGGGCATAGCCCGTGCAGGGGTGAGTATACGCTACTCAGTAGGGACCCTGAGACCCCCAAAGGTCTCCCAGAATCCACGAAGGATAAACACCAAAGGAAAGTTACAATCACTAAGTAATAACCAACTCAACTTAGGTATATGCCCATACATATACCTAAGTCAACAATTCCAGTTCGGCTCCAACATCTGAGCCCATGTTCGATCTAGTCCACACAGGATAGTACAACCCAATCCACAAAGGAATACACAACTCAATCCACACAGGAAAGAAAGTCAATCATATCGAAGGTAATGATTGAAAGTCAAGACTCATCTCACACAGGTATACTTCTTCGTAAGATGATAGAGATGATCAGATGTAGCCACTGATTCATATAAGCTGTCGGACCCACATAGGATATAAGGCCAGCAAAGCTGTCGGACCCAAAAAGAATACAAAACCAACTACTCTGCCGGACCCACGTAGGATACAAGTATAGAGTCAAATAATGTCGGACCCACATAGGATACAAGAACATTAGTAAAGTAGTACCAGACCCACATAGGATACAAGAACAGCAGTCATCGCCATCGAACCCAAGGAGGATTCCAGTACGGTCGTCGTCGCTGCCGAACCCACGGAAGATCCCAGTACAGTCGTCATCGTCGTCACAGTCGCATTCAGCTCTAGGGTTCCCACACACATCATGCTCGATTCTGGGAGGGTCCACTCCATGAGCCAAGCGGGGGTCCATACATTAACTGACACGAAGTCCAGAGTTGATGTATCCCAAATTTCTGTCTCGTCAAAAGGAAAACAACGCGACAGATGGCGCGTCAATCGGACGCCCGGTCTGAGAGTTATTAGCTTTTTCGTCCCAGGGGCCCAGTTGGTTTTTAAGTCAAAACCAACCCGAAAGTACTCCAATTATGCCCAAACCTCAAGCGGATTAAGCCAAAAGTACCATCTCACTAAGAGGAAACCAACAAAGTCGACGACATGTCATTCGGACGTCCGGAGCTCACGTTATAAGCGTTTCCGCTCCGAGGGCCCGGTTGGTTTCATGTTCGAACAAAACCGGCCATAACCAAAGTTCTCCGAAACCTTGAGTGTAATATACCTAAACAACCGTCTCTATCCAAGGATCTCTAATCAACTAACGAAGTGTCAATCAGAGGTCTGTAGCCCATGTTATGGGCGTTTGAATAGTTCTATCTGAAAAACAGGGGGTTCGAGCCCGGTCCGACCCAGCCCGAACCGGGTCGAACCGACCCAGGTCCGGGTCCAGCCCGGTTGGGCACGGCCCGACCTGGATGGCATGACTCTGGCCCAGCCGGTGCGGCCTCGCCCGACGAGGGCTGTCCGGCCCGACGCGGGCGGTCCGGCCCGGCACGGCCGGTCCAACTCGGTGCGGGAGCTCGCGCGCTGAGCGGACGTGGAAGGGGGAAGGGCGCAACCCCCTTCGACCGAACGGTGGACCCCACGGGGTCCACCCTATCTATTGACTAGGGGTTTCAACCCCCAGTTTTCCAGGGTAGCGGCCGACCTTTATGGATGGCCGTTCGGTTCATGCGGGACCCCACGGGGGGTCCCACCTCCAGGGTGTGCCGGCAGCCGGCCGTCTCCCAGAACCGCCATGACCACGGGCTGTGGCTATTTGTCGTCTAGCGCTGCGCCCCTTCGCCACGGCCCGCTCTCAGCCGCGGCCTCCTTTGGATTCACCAGCTTGGTGTGACAACGCTGTGCTCCTTTGTCGCGGCCCGCTCTGGCCGCAGCTTCCCTCGTTTCCGCGTGGTGCCATTGCACCATGCCACCTCCATTCCAAGCCATGAAATACAACAACGATGGGGAGGAGGTTCGGATGTGTTTGTGCGGTCCAACCTTCTCCCATTATACCGATAGCAAGAGGACATGAACGAGTAATCACAAGGACAAATAATGAGCAAATTTAAATGATGAAATTTGAACTTGACCCCTACCTCGAAGAAGTTTTCGAATGATGATCGTTGTGGGAAAACGGCGTCGCGAGGATAAGCTCCGTATATGTTGGCGGAGAACCCTCCGAGGAGGTGCGGCGTCTCCCTTCCTTTGACATGGAAAGAAGAATTAAGGAAGGTGCATCGTCATTCTTCGGGAAAAGCATCACACACCAGCTACGGAGAGGAGAAGAGACGGAACGCCGATCTCTCCTTGCGGTGATGGCGTTCTTCGTCGAATTCTTGGCGTTCTTCGCAAAGAAGAAGTAGTTCTTCAGAGCATAAAAATCCCCCTACCTCAATTCTCCATAGCAAAAACTAAACTAAAAACAAATAAGGCTTTGACTTATTTTATTTACTTATGCCAACATTTTTAAAATTCAAAACACCTAATTCAATTAATTAAAGGGTTTCAATTAATTGAATAAAAGGTGTGTTGGAATTCATTTAATTAAATAAAACTAGAGTTGAAAAAATTAAAAGGAGTGTTAAGATGTCATCATAAATGTTGAAGAGTTATAACTCATGTGGAGGGGGTTAGAGAATTTGAAGGGGTGGGGCTCGTACGGGCCCCACCTCACTAAATCCTATCAAGAGGAAATAAAATTATAGTGGGTTCCACCCCAACTCCCACACATGGGTTTAACAACTTATGTGAAATAAAATTTATAGCACAATTTTATTTCTCTTTATTCTTAATCCAAAAATTTTAACAACTCCTTCCCGAGAAAACGCAACTCCAGAAAAGGTCATCTTAAGAAATTACGGGAGCTGCAGTTTTATTGGTGCCCTTGGATTTTGATTCCGAGCACTGGTTCCAAAGTTAGGAAAACCCACTCGTTCGTTCATTGAATGTACCCGAGCTAAACTTCGGAAATTGATTCTGGGCACACCAGGCCTCGGAATCAGGTGCCGTTAGAAACTGCATACTTGTAAAATACCAAAGAATTTTAGAAATATTTTCCATTAAAATTTACGGGTCTTTACATTACTCCCACCTTAGGGCTTTACGTCCCCGTAAAGATACATAACAAACTAGGGGAAAAATGAGGGTAATGAGCATGCATCTAAGCCTCCCGCTCCCAAGTGCTTTCCTAGAAGTTACCATACTACCACCTGATGCGCACTAGAAGAATCGACTGCCCACGTAGTACATGCTCCTGTGTATCCTCGATCTCCACCGGGACCTCCGCAAAAGTCACCCCGTCATCAATGTTCATCTCCCCACGGTCGATGATATGCGTCGGGTCGTGCACGTATCTCCTCAGCTGAGATACGTGGAAGACTTCATGCACCCGGTGCGACTGAGGTGTTAGAGCCAGGTGATAATCCAGCTTGCATATCTTGCTGAGAACCTGGAATGGTCTGATGAAGCACGGAGAGAACATGTCACCCCTGCCAAATCTCTGTAATCCTCATCGAGGTGAGACCTGCAAGAAAACGTGGTCGCCATCCTCGAACTCTAGTGGTCTCCGCCTCCTGTCAGTATAAGACTTCTGTCGGCTCTGAGTTGTCCTCATATGCTCCAGGATGACCTGGACCTTCTCTGTCGTGGCCTGGACCATCTCTGGTCCCACAAGTGCTGACTCCCCTCGGTCTGTCCAGCATAGAGGTGGTCTGCAATGTCGGTCGTACAATTCCTCATATGGTGCCTTCCCGATGGTGGAGTGGTTACTGTTGTTGTACACAAACTCCACCAATGGTAGGTGATCCTCCCAGCTACGACCAAAGACGAGAACACATGCACAAAGAATGTCCTTGAGAGTTTGAATGGTCCTCTCCGCCTGGCCATCCATCTGAGGGTGAAAGGAGGTGCTCTGGCATAGCTACGTCCCAAATTCCTCCTATAACCCATTCCAAAGCCGGGAAGTAAAGTGAGCATCTCGATCGGATAAAATAGATTATGGCACACCATGAAGCCATAAGATCTCTTGAACGTAGAGGCATCCAAAGCTCTCTATTGAGCTCTGCTCTCTGATGGGTAGAAAGTGGGCCGACTTGGTGAGTTGATCGACGATCACCCAAATAGAGTCGTGTCCTCTAGAAGTATGTGGAAGTCCAGTCGCGAAATCCATTGATATCCCATCCCACATCCACTCCGGGACCTCCAAGGGATGTACCAAGCCTGCTGGTACCTGGTGCTCCGCCTCCACCTGCTGGAAGGTGAGGCATCATGAAACGAACTCTGCCACAGCCTTCTTCATACCCGGCCACCAGTGCTGTCGTCTGAGATCCTGGTACATCTTCGCCACTCTTGGATGTACCACTAAAGGGGAAGTGTGAAACTCTCTCAGCACCTCCTCCTGTAATGCAGCTGGTACCATGGTACATCCTCTGAAAAGGATGACGTGCTCTCCTCCTATAGAAAAACCATCAGGTGCCCATCCTGTGGAAATATGTGCACGTCACGTATCATAGTCAACGTCCCCACACTGTGCCTCTCTGACCCACTGAAGAAGTGGAGGTGTGACTGTGAGTGACCGAAGGAAGGCTACCCCATCTCTATCCACAAAGGTTATCTGCAAAGAGGCTAGCTACTCGGTCACCTCTCCAAGTAGATGAATGACCATCCTCCTGCTAAGAGCATCAGATACTACGTTCCCCTTTACAGGAGCATAGACTATCTCAAAGTCAGAGTCCTGAAGGAGCTTGATCCATCGCCGCTATCTCAGGTTCATGTTCTTTTACAAGAAGATGTACTGAGACTCTGGTGGTCAGAGTAGACTGTAAAGCGCTCGCCCATCAGATAGTGCCACCACATCCTCAAGGCGAAGAGCACTAATGCTAACTCCAGGTCATGGGTAGCGTAGTTCTACTCATGCTTCCTTAACTGTCGTGATCCATAGGCCATCACTTCCTTCTCCTGCATCAAGACACACCCGAGTCTGGTCCCTGATGCATCGTAGTAGACTACATACCCTAATGCCTCCTCCGGTAGCCTCTAGATGGGTGCACTGTTCAATCTATGTCTCTGCTCCTGGAAGCTCTGCTGACATCTATCTGACCACACGAAGGGTTTCCCCTTCTCCGTCAAAGATGAAAGAAGTTCCGCAACTCTGGAGAAGTCTGGCACAAATCTCTTGTAGTACCCAGCCAGACCTAAGAAACTCCGCACCTCCGTCACGCTCCTGGGTGGCTCCAAAGATAGCACTGCCTCAATCTTCACAGGATCCACCACAACTCCCCCCCTCAGAGATTACATGCCCCAAGAAGTGGACCTCATGTATCCAGAACTGACACTTCGAGAGCTTACCATAAAGTTGGTGCTCTCAGATTGTATCCAATACAACCCACAAATGGTAGGCATGCTCCTCCTCAGTAGTCGAGTATATCAATATGTCGTCGATGAAGACTACAACATATCGATCGAGGTAAGGCTGGATGATCCTGTTCATGAGACTCATGAACACTGCTGGAGTGTTGGTTATGCCGAAAGGCATAACCAAGAATTCATATTGGCTATACCGACACCTGAAAGCCGTCTTCTGCACATCCTCGTCTCGAACTCTGAGCTGATGATAGCCTGAACTGATGTCTATCTTTGAGAACCACTATGATCCATTGAGCTGATCAAAGAGATCGTTAATCCTCGGAAGCAGATACTTGTTCTTCATAGTCACCTAGTTTAGGCAACGGTAATCGACACACAGTCGCAAGCTCCCGTCCGCCTTCTTGGCGAACAAAATCGGGGAAGCCCTGGGTGAAACACTGGGTCGAATGAATCCCTTGCCCTGTAAGTCCTCCAGCTGTACCCGTAGCTCTTGAAGCTCAGTGGGAGCCATCCGATATGCTGGAGTAGATATTGGGGGTGTCCCGTGGTATAGGTCAATATAGAAGTCTACCTCTCTGCGAGGAGGTAGTCCTGGAATGTCGTCAGGAAAAACGTCCACATACTGATCCACCACTACAAGAAAACTCGGACTCCGCATGTCAACTACTCCTAAGATGAGGCTAGCCAACTGATGAGTGATCAGATGTCCTCTCCTCTGCTTGAGTCCATCCTGTGCTGCAAAGGCTCCCTTCTCACCGGTGAAGGTGAACCTGCTCCCATCGGTGCGAACACACCGCACATTGTGCCTAATACAGTCGATCTGAGCATGGACTATAGATAACCAATCTATGCCCAAGATGACGTTGTAAGGCCTCGAAACCGCTACAAGAAGATCCCACCCGAAGCTCTCACCTCCTAGAGTAAGCTCACACTGCTGGCACCAGTGCATAATCATCGAGTCTGCTTCCGTAGGAGTCTCTAGCCGTAAGGATTGAGACAATGGCTCCGTATGAATCTTCAAGCTCCGAACAAGTGCAGCAACAATGAAATAATGACTCACTCATGTATCTATAAGAACTGCAGCAAGAGTGGAGTAGACATAGATAGTACCTCGAATCATCTCTGGGCGCCATGGTCGTAGGCCTCTATTTCCTGATGCTGATCCTGCCTCTGTCTGCCAACTCCCTGTGGTCAGGGTAGACCTCCTGGTGGTGGTTATGGTAGAGCCTCAAAGCATCTCCCACCACCTATTGCTCGGCCAGATCCTCTTCCTCGTCCGCGTGCTCCCTGCGGACCACCCCGGTCGAACCTCTGCCTCTGCTTGGGTGGTCCTTCAACCGTCTGCTGCTCCTCTGCATGGCAGGTCGGGCAGTCACGAGCCATGTGGCCCTGCCCTCCGCATGCATAGCATTGTATGCTCCTCGTAAGATTGGCTTTGTGTTGTGTGACCCGTACCTATGAGCCAGTATACTGAGGTCGTCCTCCTGATGGTGTAGGCTCAGCAAGAAAGCTCTCTACGAGAAAAGATTTCTCTAGTACTCCTTCCAGCATTGGAATGTTGAGGGAGATCATCGATGCCCTGATCTCATGCCTCAGTCCCTGATCAATGTTCTGGGCCCTGAAGAACGGGTCATGTACCATGTCTGTGGATTAGCATGAGAGATCGGTAAATCTCCCCGAGTACTAGGCTACCGTCATGTTGCCCTTCCGCAGGTGTAGTAGCTCATGAATGCGAACTGCATGGAGGGTGTCTGGTACGATCTTCGAGTGGAAGATGCTCTTGAAATCTGACAAAAGAAGAGATGCCTCGTTGTGCTCCTAGAGCATCAGGCTCCACCATCTACCTGTTGCAGCGTGTAGCAGACTTGCTTCAAGGATCACCATGAGATCCGCTGGTGTCCCCACTAACCTGAAACCTCGTACAATAGCCTCCAGCCAATCCTCGGCTACCTGAGGGTCTGAATCCCTGCAGAACCTTGGCAGTCTCGGATGCTGAAACTCGTGTAGTTCACTAAGGCGACATGCACTCTCTGTGGCTGGGTCTGGTGGCATCGGTGGCTCTGTGGGTAGAGGTACAGCCGGTGGCTCCGTTGTAATAGGGCCCTGCACCGAGGCCTTGTCGCTCGCTAGGCTTTCGTCTTGCACAAATTTCATAACCCTAGCTGGCTGCCGTCGTGGGGCCATCCTGAAAAGAAACATGTGCGCCACGGTAAATATAGTATACCTGGTGAGCTGGCACAAAGTAATAACAAAGAAACTTTTGAAACACACATTCAATCAATTTTTTCGTGCATTGAGTCAGAAATCAGAAGTCAGGGTCCTGGTGTATGGATACGTCGGCCGCCACACCAACACTGGACTCCCTGGACTGATAACCACACTCAATACCATTAACATTATTTCTTCACATAGTAGATAGATAAGAGTCCTGAGTTCTATGGTAGAACCGAACTCCTTTGATACCAATTTTCATGACTCATCCTCGGGACCCGTGCTGTGACTACCCCAAGCCCACCTCCAATAGGTCAGGGGTTGGTGACTAGCACCGAAGGCGTAAATCCCGATATAAGGGAAGGCATTGCCTTTATGTAAGAAAAAAACATCACAGAGTATGCAAGTTGAAGTAAACACTAAGTAAAATGAGTACAAAAGTAAGTGATGGAAAGTAAATGGGCCAGTACACAAACCCAACTAAAATTAAAGTACAACTGAAAAGAGAGTACAACAACAGAAAAGTAAAGCAGCATCACCAAGCCGCCCTTTGGAAAATCCCACCTGAAGGGTGGGTATATATAGTCTCCTCCACTCCTCGGCTCCAGCTGTCCGCTCCGTGTACGTCTCGTCCAGTGATCCACCTACAAGTGTCGTCTAGCTCCACGAGCTCCTACCTCAATCAGCACTATTCGTTGTTTTCATCCAACCCAATGTAGTGCGGGCATGTCCCGTGCAGGGGTGAGTATACGCTACTCAGTAGGGACCCCGAGACCCCCGTAGGTCTCCCAGAATCCAAGAAATATAAACCACAAAGGAAAGTTACAATCACGAAGTAACAACCAACTCTACTTAGGTATATGCCCATACATATACCTAAGTCATCAATTCCAGTTCATCTCCAACATCTGAGCCCAAGTTCGATCTAGTCCACATAGGATAGTACAACTCAATCCACACAGGAAAGCATAACCCAATCCACAGAGGAAAGCAAGTCAATCATATCGAAGGTAATGATTGAAAGTCATGAATTATCTCACACATGTATACTTCTTTATAAGATGATAGAGATGATCAGATGTACCCACTAATTCATCTATGTTGTCAGACCCACATAGGATACAAGACCAGCTAAGCTGTCAGACCCACAAAGGATACAAAACCAGCTACTCTGCCAGACCCACGTAGGATACAAGTACAGAGTCAAATACTGTCGGACCCAAAAAGGATACAAGAACATTAGTCAAGTACTGCCAGACCCACATAGGTTACAAGAATAGTATTCATCACCGTCGAACCCACAGAGGATTATATTATGGTCGTCGTCACGGACGAACCCATGGAGGATCCCAGTACAGCCGTCATCGTCGTCATAGTCGCAGCCAGCTCTAGGGTTCCCGCACACAGTATGCTCGATTCCTGAAGGCTCCGATCCACGAGCCAAGGGTGGTCGATACATCAAATGACATGATGTCCGGAGTTGATGTGTCCCAAATTTTCGTCTCATCAAAGGGAACACAACGCGATAGACGGCGCGTCAATCGGACGCCCGGTCTGAGAGTTATTGGCTTTTTCATCCCAGGGGCCCGGTTGGTTTTTAAGTCAAAACCATCCCGACCATACTCCAAATTTTTCCAAACTTCACGAAGAGTAATCCAAAAGTACCGTCTCACTTAGAGGAAACCAACAAAGTCGACGGCACGTCGTTCAGACGTCCGGAGCTCAAGTTATAAGCGTTTCCTCTCTGAGGGCCCGGTTGGTTTCGTGTTCGAACCAACTCAGACATACCAAAAGTTCTCTAAAACCTTGAGTGTTATATAACGAAACGACCGTATCGATCCAAAGATCTCTATGCAACAGACGACACGTTGATCGGAGGTCTTTAGCCCACGTTACGGTCGTTTGAACGGTTCTGTTCAGAAAATAGGGGGTTTGGGCCCGATTCGATCCGGCCCGATACCCCTGGGCCGACTCGACCCGGGACCAGGTCTGGCCCGGTTGGGCATGACCCGACCCTGGCTGGCACGGGTCCGGCCTCGCCGGGCCTACCTGGCCCGACGCGGGGGTCCGGCCCGGTGCGGGCGGCCCGACACGGCGCGGGCGGCACGCCCGGCACGCCCGGTCCGGCTCGGTGCGGGCGCCAGTGCGCTGAGCAGATGCGGAAGGGGGGAGGGCACCGCCCCCTTCTAACCGAACGGAGGAACCCATGGGGTCTGTCCTGTTTGTTAACCGGGGGTTTCAACCCCTGGTTTTCCAGGGTAGCGGCCGACCTTTATGACCGGTCGTTCGGTTCATACGGGACCCCACGGGGGGTCCCACCTCCAAGGTATGCCGGCGGCCGACTCAGCCGGCCCCCTCCCAGAACCGCCGCGGCCATGGGCCGCGACTCTTGGCCATCTGGCACAGTTCGTTGGCACCGTGCCCCTCCACTGCGACCCGCCCCGGACGCGGCCCTCCTTAGTGCTCTGGCGCGGCGCGACGGCACCGCGCCCCTTCGCCGCGACCCACTCTCGGCGGCAGCCTCCTTCGGCTTCACTGGGGCAGCGCGACGGCACCGCGCTCCATCGCCACAGCCCGCTCTGGTAACGGTTTTCCTCATTTACACACGGTGTCGTTGCACCGTTCCACCTCTGTTCCAAGCCACGAAATACAACAACAATTTGAAGGAGGGTCGGCCGTGTTTGGGAGGTCCGACCTTCTGCCATTATACCGATAGAAAGCGGCCAAGAACGAGTAATCACAATGACAAATAAAGCACCAATTTAAATTATTAAATTTTAACTTAACCCCTACCTCGATGGAGTTGTTGAACGATGATCGTCGCTGGAAAATGACATCGCGAGGTGAAGCTCCATATATGTTGATAGAGAACATCTGAGGAGGAGCGGTGTCTCCCTTCCTTTGACGTGGGAAGAAGAACGAAGGAAGGCGCACCATCGTTTTTTAGGAAAGGTGTCACACACCAGCTATAGAGAGGAGAAGAGACGAAATGTTGATCTCTTCTTGCGGTGATGGAGTTCTTCGTCGAAGTCTTGGCGTTCTTTGTGATGAAGAAGAAGTTCTTCAGAGCATAGAACTCTCCCTTTCTCAATTCTCCACAGCAAAAAACAAAATAAAAACAAATCAGGATTTGCCTTATTTTATTTACTTATGCCAACATTTTCAAAATTAAAAACACCTAATTCAATTAATTAAAGGGTTTCAATTAATTGAATAAAAGGTGTGTTGGAATTCATTTAATTAAATAAAACTAGAGTTGACAAAATGAAAAGGAATTTTAAGTTGTCATCATAAATGTGGAAGAGTAAAAACTCATGTGGAGGGGGTTAGAGAATTTGAAGGGGTGGGGCTCATGCGTGTCCCACCACACTAAATCCTCTCAAGAGGAAAAAGAATTTTAGTGGGTCCCACCCCAACTCCCACACATGGGTTTAACCACTTAACTGAAATAAAATTTGTAGAACAATTTTATTTCTCTTTATTCTTTATCCATAAATTTTAACAACTCCTTCCAGAGAAAACGCAACTCCAGTAAAGGTCATCATAAGCAATTACCGGCGCTGTGGTTTTATTGGTGCCCTCAGATTTTGATTCCGAGAACCGGTTCAAAATTTAGGAAAACCCGCTCATTCGTTCACTGAACGTACCTGAGCTAAACTTCGAAAGTTGATTTCGGGCACACCGGGCCTCGGAATCAGGTTCCGTCAGAAAATGCATACTCATAAAATCCCAAAGAATTTAAGAAAAAGTTTTTCTTGAAATTTACATGTCTTTACATAGTATCCCATATTTTTCTATTTATTTAATATTTATAATCCTAGTAAGTGATCCATGATGCCTAATTGTATGTTAAGAAAGAGTGTAATTTTTTATAGCATGTAATTTTTAATCATTTTTTGATGGTTAGATATTAACTGTAGTTCCTTGAAATTACTCTAATGTTAAAATATATTATTGTTATTTACCTATGATTGTGTGTTATGGTACTGAGATTATAGTCTCTCCATGTTTTTTTAACTCTCACAACTGGTTGGAAGACTTAGGCATATATGGCGGCATGCCTAAGGTCTCTTGGAATCCCCTAATTGGGTCTCATTTGAATGATTTTGTCATGTAATATAAAAATTGTTACGAAACAAATGTTCTGGTTAATTTACTATTTCAGTTTTACAGTTGGTAGTAGGATATGCTTTTATAGTTTAAGAAACACCTTATACTTGGGTATAGTTGATAATTATATGAAAAAATTACAATATACAAAGGGTAGGATTAATGTTAAATCATTTTCATTTTTATGATTGAGATGTTGATTCAAGAATGATTTTCTAAGTGAGTTTATATTTATTATTTTACTCTTATATTTGGGTGGAAAGAGTCCATGTCTTCATGCATGATACTAGGTACATAGGTATTACTGTACAAGTTCATGATAAAGTGTGGTTTTGAAATTATTTTCAAAAATTTGAAAATGGTTTGATGAAACTATTTAAAAGGAATATTTTAAAGAATTATATGTAATTCGTTTTTATTAATTGAGGAATCAACAATAACATATTCATAATTTCCCAAAAAGACTTATTGGTGGTGCATCAATTAATTTAGGCCACTGAGTGATTGTTATATGTTAATATTTTTATATTATTTTTATAGTTATTATCTTCAAAAATAAAAAACCACATAATTAGTGTGTTAAGGTATGAGGTGTCATGTGATGGGTTCTGGGTATGAATTCTTAATGCTAGTAAGAGTGGTTCTAGTTAATGAGAGATCCTTGAGTTGTTTGAGATGGTTGTGGTGATCTCAGAGTGGTATGATAGTTTGGCTCTCTATAGAGTGAGTGGAGAGGGGGATTGGGGGGTTAGATCTATTTGTTTCACCTATGAGGTCAATTAGTTGTGGTTGGATAGGATAAGTCGTTTTATCCTCATTTGACTAAGGGGAAAATGAGTGAGTCTTAATTTTTATTCTAGGTGCATGGGAGGAAGGGTTTAGGTAGAAATTACCATGGTTTTATGATTTAGATTTTAGACTGACTGGAAATCATGGTGAGATCAAGTGTTTGGTTTTCTTTTGGTGTTACCTTTAGTGTATTGGGAATAAAGACACCATGGGTGCTTCATGAGGGGTTGGTTGTCCTTTTTGATTTGGGTAGATTATAGTGGGTTCATGGTTTCAGTTGGGAAGCTAGATTTGAGTTTGGATTCAAATTTGATCTCACTGTTATGTATTAGAGAATGTAATAGCATGTGAGGCATGGAGTACTGGGTAGCGATATGAGATAACATACTCAAAAAATCATGTTATGAGACACTAGTGCAACTAGTGTTGACGGTTCTATGAGGATGAATGGGTCTTTAAGGTGACCATGGGTGGTTACCATAGTGTTGATGAGTAATTCTAAATAGATATTTTCTTATGGGAAATCAACTTCAATTTTGAAATTATTACGATGGGCAGTGTTTAGTAAAAAACATGGGTGCTAGAACATTATGAATATTCATAACTCTTGGTGGTGAATTTACAGAGAGGAAGATAATGGTTTATTTTTTATGTCACTATGGAATTTTTTAGTTTAAATAGAGGTAAACAAAGAATCATAAAACACATAATAATATCATTACATGTAAACAAAGAATCATGTAAATGTAAAAATTTTATTTCATATCAGTCCATAAAACACAAAATCATGTTGTAAATGCTTTCATTCTATAGGAAACGATGGGTGGGGAGGTGAAGGACAGAGAGGCAAGGCACGACGAGGGACATTGAAGAACATAGAGGCGAGGAGAGGTGAGGTAAGGGATGCTGAGTGATGAAGATGGGTAGAGATAGGCGACGATGGGTGGAAATGGGTGGCGACGAGGCTAGGGCTTCAGGGAGCCGGTAGGGTGGGGGTCGGGGGTGTCAGGGGGTCAGGGGTGTTAGTGGAAGGGGAATGTGTCAGGTTCGTGAAAATATTTAGCTGTTTTGAATTAGTTTATAAAAAACATCCACTAAATTATTTAAAAAAATATAGGGGTGGTTTATTAAACTGTCGCTAAAAACCCACCACTAAAATCTCAGTTTGGTATAGTGGTTAATGATCAATGAGAAGAAATACCCAGTGCATGATCTAAAGATAGTGGCTATTATTTTTCTTTGAAATTATATATACACTACATATATGATGAGAAATGTGACATATATACTAATCACAAGAGCCTAAAGTATACATTTACACAAAAGTATCTCAACATACATCAAAGGAGGTGGTTAGAGTTAATCAAGTCCTATTATTTCATTGTACACTATCATCCTGGGAAGGAGAATGAAGTTTCTGATGGTCTTAGTAGAAATGAACCTGTTACTCTATCCATGTTTTGGATTGGAAAAGACCTTATCTTCGTGGATATAAAAAAATTATGTATTTTGAAATCATGATGGTAGGGAATAAACCATACCTTTCCCAAATGATTTCCCAACCATCTATCTAATAGATGACTAAGGAGGCACAATGGGAAGATCTAGAGTTACAAATGATGGTGAAATCAGTAAAGGAAGGGAACATGTAAGAGTTCCATATCAATTATAATGGTGTGATTCAGTTTTTAATGAGGATTTTTTACTTCATCACTATTGATAAAGAGCTATTGGATAATGCACAAAACTCAACAATCACTATCCATCTTGGGAGTACCAAGGTGTTCAATGATCTTTGAGAACACTTCTTGTGGGATAACATGAAGAAGGATATTGTAGAGTATGTATCACAGTTCTTAATATATTAGAAAGTAAAATCAGAGAAAAAAATGTGCAAAGGGATGATGCAACCATTTCTTGTACCCATGTGGAAATGGGATTATATCACTATGAATATTTTCACTTCTCTTTCGATGACATCCAAAGGAATAAATGTGATATGGGTGGTGGTGGACCGACTCAACAAGACTACCCAGTTTTCCTCTATTTGGGAAGATATCTCAGTTGAACAACATTCGAAGTTATTTTAGAAGTATGTGGTGAGACTACATGGGTTTCCACACTCAATTTTCTTTGATCGTGATCTATGGTTTACATCAAAATTTTGTTGGAGTCTTTGATATGCCTCGCGTACTACATTGAATTTCAGTATGGCCTATCACCCCCAACATGATGACCAATCTTGTAGGACTATTAAGACAATTGAGGAAATGTTAAGAGCCTACATAATGGAAATTAAAAAAATGGGATAAACCTATCTCATTGGTTGAGTCCGCATGATACAAAATCTTCCACTTGAGTATTGAGATTGCTCTATATGAATCTCTATATAGAAAGTGATGTAGAACTCCAATCTAATGGGATGAAGTTCACAAATGAAATCTACTTGAACATGATCTTGGGAATGATATCACAAAGAAGATTCAAGATATATAGTAACATATAAAATTTTATCAGATTTGAAAAAATAACTATACTAAAAACCATTGAAGGTACTTGGAGTTAGATGTTGGAGATATAGTCTTCCTTCCAATATCACAATGGAATAGATTCATGTGGTGTGGAAATTAAGGGAAGATTATACTTAGGTACAATGGACCCATTGAGATCCTTGATCACATAGTAGTATTGTACTATCAACTTACACTTCCACAAATAATGACTCAAATTAATGACATGTTGCATGTGTCTCTACTATGAAAGTTGTAAGAACCCAGTTCTTATTCTTGAGGTATGAGTTTCTTCGTTTCCTTTTTCCTTAAGTGTTTTCAAGAAAATAAGTAAAATTGGGAAAATCCAAAATTTTATGGGTACACACCATGTACTTTTCTACACAACGTGTACTTTGGCCGTGTGGGATGAGAATACAGTGTGTGTAAGCCTATCGATGATGAAGTGTATAAAAAATTGACTACACACCATGTACATAGTATATACAAGCCGTGTAATCAATCAACAGGTGAAAATTAATGTGGTGGGAATAGCTGCCAGTGAAATAAAAGTACATGACATGTACATAGAAATACACACTATGTTATCAAGTCAACATATGAATAGTGAGACGATGGATAGTGGCCGCTAGAGGAACAGTTAAAAAAATGGAAAGTACACGCCGTGTACTTGAGAGTACATGTCTTTTAGTAATGTTTTTTTCTATTAAAATAGGTAGTAGCCTCCTCTTTAGACATAGGAAGCATAGAACACCTTAGAGCCATGGGATAGAAGGATGGATCTTGAAAGAGCTCCCGACCGCACACCAGGACACTGATTCCTTCGCTGACGATCTCGTTTGAACCATGCGGGCTATTTCTTCTCTCCTATTGAACCTATCCTTAAAATTATTTCCTGAGGGGAAGTTATTTGAGTTTGAATGGGTGAAAATTTATCCCATATCTACATTTTTCTTGGTTGATTTGGGAGTTGGCGTTCATATATATCGATCAGAGGAGATCGAGGTAGGTGTTCTGGTGTAAATTTCCAACCGTTGAGTTGTTTTTGTGTACCGTTGTGCTATGAACGCATGTTTGGGGTGTCATATGGCTGAGGCCTTAGTAGATAAGATATATATAATTTCATAGACAATCTAATAATAAATATAAATTTTTGTTCAAGAACATTGATTGGATCCAGGGCCACCCAGTGGGTGCATTTCCCTTGTTTAGCCATTTGGCCAGGATACGTACGGGTATGCCGTAATGATAGCATGTTTTGAGTTTTCTTGAGAGGAAAAATATTTATTACTTTCTTATGAATTGGGATTGGCCCGGTTACTTGTTTAGCCCGAGGGAAGTGTTTTGCTTAGCCTAAGGGCAATGTTTTTTTAGCATGAGGGAAGTGTTTCATTTAGCCTGAGGGAAACTCTTCTCATGCCTGTAGGAAGTAGCTTCTGTACCTAAGGGGGACATCTCGTATGCCTAAGGGAGATATTCATTATGCCTGTGGGCAGTCAGCTGTGGGTTTGTATTCTGATTGCCTAAGGGTAAGGATTTTCATGTCTAAGGACAATGTTTACTTGGAATATTCACTATTGTGATATCTTATGTTGTACCTTCCAAGATAAATCACAAGATTGGAATTGAGAAATAATTATTAAAATGGAAAAGTAACTGGTAGAGATAGTTACTTTTGAGTACTACCTAGTTTACTGCATTTTATTATTGCACACTACTATTGCACATTTTCACTGACAGTTGGGCACGGGCCTTTGGTGGTTACCTATTGGGATTTATTTCTCACACCCTATTTGGATCATGTGTTGGGCACAAAAAGATTATATTTCTATAGGTCTTGATAAGGAAAAAGGGTAACTATATAGGTACATGATTTATTTAGAGGTGTAGGAGAGTATGGGACTGATCTTAGGCTTGTGATGCTGCTGAGTTCCTGTGGCACTGCATTAGGTTGTTTTGCAGTACTTGGTACTTTGTACTGTATTGTATTTGATTGCAGTGTATCCTGTTCTGACTACTTTCTTAGAAATAGGAAATATTGCATCATCATATATATATATATGAATTTTGGTTATATTTTGCTTCAGTACTATTGTCCTTTCGCCTTTTTATTGTTACTACTTCTACTTTTGGTATGTTTATATTTTTCTACTGCGCTACACTTTGACAAATGAGGGAATAGTTTCCCCACTATCAGACCTAGGACCTCGCTGCTAGTCGGAAGCCTCTGGATTTTGGGGAAATTTTCTTAAGGTTATGTGACCAACCAAGTTCAGGGAACCCCTTTTGTGGCTTCAGGAACCAGTATGTTACAAAATTTCAAACTACATCCCTCACATTTACTAAACTTAGAGGTGGTACATCATAAAAATGATCTCTATTATGAGGAGTATCTGGTGAAGATTCTAGAATAGAGAGATAAGTGTTTTTACATCAAGATAACCCACCTTTTCAAAGTGTTGTGGAGGAACCATAAGTATGGATAAGTGACTTGGGGACTAGAGGAGGCGATGAAGGAGAAGTACCTTCACCTATTTATGTAAAATAAAATTTTAGGGTGAAATTTCAGAAGGGGGAAGAATGTGATGAACAAAACATTTATCAATGGAATTTATCCCTTATCATAATAATTAAATATTGTATAAATCACATAAAATCACAAAGATACCATAATATAATCCTTATAAATGAAGAATTAATGAAATATGATTATTTTTCTAGAAATTAAGGAACCAATACTGACGAAATAGTAACTTGACCTTTGAAATAGTAACATAACACGTAGGAATGGTAATAAATCCCATAGAATTGTAACATAACCTTTGAAATTACAAATAAAATTTTACTATCTTAAGAATGAAAATATGATATATTTATTTCATAACATAAGTAAATAAATGATTTAAAAAAGATAAATTAATTTTTGGTATTTGCATAAGTCATAAATATTTAATTACAATTTTATGATTCATATAATAATTTAAAAGAAAATATATTTTCATAAAATTTATTCATAAATTAATATTTTTTTCAATTTATTATTATAATATAATTTTATGAGACCTTAATAAATTTTTCAATCTGTCATAAATTTAGTTTTATTTTTAAAATCTCTATTTTCAAATAAATTGTGATTTTATTTATAATTAAATTTCACATATTTCAGAAATTATATTTATAAAATGAAGTTAATTTTTTCATTCTACATGTCAACAAATTCATTGGGCGATATTTTGGTATTTTTTTGAAATACATAAATTATTGGTGAATAGTAACATACGGTAATTTACAGTATATATACATTATAAGTTAAATAACTATTCCATTAGTCATGGATGATGTAAGAACCATAATCTAGAATTATATTTCACTATTTATTGTATTTATTCATGTAATCATCACTATTGTTTTATTGTGAAAAAATAATATTTTAAGGAGTAAAATAATAGGAAACCACCCCTTCCTCCACTATAAATACCACCCACACCACCTATTTTTCTCACACCTATAATGCTTTGATCCTTGTCCAAATTAAACTCAAGTTTCATCCCAAGACCCCGTCCCACTTCCAAAATCCCTTTTTATAATCAAAATACCAAAACGTTTTCCCTAAGGAGGTTATCATGGAGGAGATATTTAAGTGGTAAAATCCTCTTCCTTTTTCTTTTAATTTCTTTTAGTTTCTTTTTTTTTCTTATCCTCTCATCTCCTTATCTATCATAATGTGCATGATAACACCAATATCACTTATATACTATAATTTTATCATTTTAATGTAATATACATCATCAAACTTCTTTCTTTCTCTATTTTATTCTAAAAATGAAATCATTGCCCGTGATGTGTCAATTTACAGATATGATGAACGATGCATTTTAATTTGCCTTTAACACCTTCAATTATATTAATAAAACCAATATAAAGGTTATTAAACACTATAAAATATATTTTATAACAATAAATGAAAAAATAAATCTAGTATATTGTGATCGAAATCTTCCAAAATTAACCCAGATGATTATCATTAACTATTTATCTATTGATTCATAATCATGAAATTTAACAAAATTATAGATATTACAATTTAAAAATCTATGTGTTCATTAATTAAATATATTTTCCACTATTTATAGTTATACACATTCTGCATAAACTTCTATACACATATTCAAGTAACCTGATCATGAAAACCAAGAAAACGAATACTCCTGAACGATGTAATTAAACTATATAACTCATCAAAAAGCTCATAAATGAACATAATAAAACAATAATTAATAAAATTCATGTATTAAATGTTGTGTATTCCTCATATAATGAATTTTATTTTATTATCTAGGATATTAAAGTAAATAAATCATTTAGACACAACGTAAGGGGAATCTTGAACCCAACTCTATTCCTTTGTGGTTTCCCTCTTTCACTCAATTTCTAGCATCGATGTTCCATTAATATTACATAAATATCATTTGACTATCATTAAATTTTATTTTATGGATATAAATGTTTCCAATCTGATTTTATAACAAAAGATAATATTTTTCCCAAAAGAAATTTTCCTTCTAATACACGTGTTTTACTTGTAACGCCCCGACCCCAATTACCCAGAGTTAGTGCATTATTGCATAACATTGTCATGATCAAAAAAGATCAAGTCTCGAAAGACCGATTAGTTTAGTAGCCTTGAAACACTAGATACATTCATATGTTTTACATTACATCATAAGGTAATACAAAACTACAACAACATATTGTCTTCATATCCCCTCATATTATCCCTTCAGGTCATTCATAAAATACTTCTTCACATCCTGAAAATATTGAAACATTAAAAGGGGTGATCTCAGATGCTTAGTAATGATAACAATATAGCAGAAGATTTCATAAATAAACATAAACATTTAAGGCAATGTATAACTAAAAAAAGCCTTTTAAACATGTACTTCAGCATAATATGGAAAAATAAAATGAAATAATGCCATTTACTTATTCACATGGATATTGTACTGGTCGAATAATTACATGCAATATCAATAACCACTTTCATAATGATGGAATGCATAATGCCAGACTATCATAACCACGTAGCGAAGGCCTCGTGCCAAGACTACAAATAAGATTTTGTCAAGGCCACGTGCCAAGACACTAGTTTGTCTCATGAGACCTTCTGATGCATCGAGAAGCTATAGCGGGCTCCACCCGTCACTTATTAAGTCCAATTCATTCCTCATATGAATAGGTTTGAACATATCATAATCCACAACATAATCGTATCACATAAAACATGCATAAAGGAAACATAACATTTCCACATTTCAATCACTAGATATTAATACAACACATTGATATAAAAAACACATTCAAAACCATTTTCAATACCAAAATAAAAGAAAATTAAAACTTTGTAATTATTTTTCATTAAAAAAAAGTTACGGCTTGTAGAGGAAGCCAAAACTCAAATAATGGTCATGGCGGCGGAGAAGTTGTTATCGCCACATACGTACGAAAAAAAACATCCCCTTTTGTCGTTTAGTAAAATACTTCATATAAGAAAGATTCCTTTTGAATAAACGTAAAAGTCCAAGGGGTTTATACACCGTATAAAATAATGTTGTGTATAAAACAAAATATTCCTCAATGAAAGGAGATTGAGACGAAGTCCCTCACAAAGATCATTTTTTGTAAATAAAATAAATCTATTATGTGTATTCACTATAAGTACAGATAAATAAAGTACAAATACATGATAGGACATAATAATATCATGACATAATTTTAAAGTTGGAGATTAACCCAAAGAATGGAAATTGGGTTTAGAAGTTCCCTTACCTCGTGTCCGACATGACTCGATCTTTCTTTAATATGATGGATAATAAACTAGAGTTAATTTATACTTTCTTAAGAAACTTTTTCAATTTCATTATTCCTATTATATAACTTATTACCATGTTATGAACATTTTGAAATTATTTAAGTTAATAACGGTAGTTTTGTCGATCTTTGGTACTTGAGTCAAAAATAAACTTCTTATAATTACAAGTTCTACATGTGGTAAACTATCCATTACATCAAGAATTATATTCATGATGTATATATCATATATATCTATTATATACTTGCCTTTATAATATTACATAACATTTATAGGTAAGAAATGAAATGCACCGTTCATGGAGACGGTAAGCTGTACGTACGCATTAATGCTACATTAATTTCTATTTCGTATTTTAATGGAATGAAACATAATAATATAAATTCAGTATAATATCATATATAATATCACTTACTCCATCCTTTATACGTCCCACATATGGCAATAACGATTCAAATCACATTGAGGGGGCGGTAGTCCGCACTTCCTCAAATGACATTATCGCATTTGCACAACATGAAAAGCATAAAGATATGTTTTAAATATAATATACAGAATCATAGAGAGGAAATAAATATAATATATATCTTAAATAAATATAGTTCCATCATAATGGCCACCATTAGAGGTGGTAGGAGAAGATAGAATAATCATTGTTTCGTGAGGCAGTAATTCGCCATCCACAGAAACAATATGTTCTTTAACCATTAAACGGAGGTGTGTGTAAGTGTAGCTAGAATAATTATCATAAAAACATCCTAGTATATTTAATATACTGTTTTGTTTAAAAAATAAAGGAATGAAAGAGTTTAGGAGGTTAAAGAATAAAAATAAAACAAAAGAACATAAAAGAAGACATTACCTTAAAATCAGGTAACTCTTTTTGATTTGAGCCAAAGGCTTCCTTTGGAAGGCTTCTCCCCAAAGTGAGGCTTTGGGAAGTTGAGAGAGTATTTGGGCAGAGTTTGGCCGAGCCAAATTTCTTTGAAGGTGTGAATAAGGTGGTAGTGGTGGGGGCCTTTTATAAGAGGAGAGGAGGGCAGTCTTGGAAAGTCAGAAAATGCTACTTTATTATATAATGAGTTTTGGATTTTAGAGGTCCCACACTTATATATTTCGAGGCTAAGGTGATAAGGGATCGAAAAATACACATAAAATAGGTTTTTTACAAGTTTAAGTCTTATATTTTACATTATATTTTCATTTTATTTAAATTGTTAATTAATGAGGTAATCGCTACATCATCATGGTGTCATAACAAATTTAATTTATTTATTGTCTAAAAATTATAAAAAAAATAAAATGATGTAGGAAATAGTTTTAGATTTCCAACTAATATTTATAGTTGAAACTTTAACTTATATAACCCCATGTAAAAATTGTTTTAGTAAAACAACACATGTTTGTGAAAATTTTATTTTTACTTTAAATAAAAATTTATTAATGTCATTTTCTTACCCAAGTGTCTCCATGGGGACCCCAAGTTGACCAATGGATTTTCATGGTCGTCCATGACTCATCCAATAATGTTAGGACAAGTTTAAGGGTATTTTCATATTTTTATAATATCATTTTTACCTTAAATTTCACTAATTACCTTTAATCGCGACTAATTAAACTTAAAAGTTACTATTCACCAAAAAATTATTTTAATCCCATTGAACCTAATTTTACTTCTTAATGACAACCATGTATGTCGGATTTCTGAATTTTAAATCTCAGAAGTGTTAATGTTTCATTTAAACGAAAAATCAGTTTTTAACTACCACTTAGTGGTTTCACTATTAATCAAAAATTGATGTTTTTCAGAACAATGCCAAAATTTCAACCTAAGCTATAATTGGTATTCCGAATTAAAAAATGATTTCTATTTCAAAAAATTCCCAACATATAATTTGCATTAATTAATGTTATAATTAATTCCCGCTGTCACAACAAATAGCGTGTTTTTATGAAATAATATATATCAAAAGATTGACAATTGTTTTTGTCCAATTTCAAAGTGAAATTAATTATAATGACCACCATTGGATGAAATGGTAAAAATATATTCTAATTACATTTTAAAACCACTAAATAGTATAATTTATCACTATAAATTATTTTTATTAATGAAGTTGTTTTTATGTATTTTTCACTATTCATAAAAAAATTGAATGTTCTCGGAAAAATACCAAAAATTCAACATAGGCTAATTTCGATATTATGAATCCAAAAATGAAGTCCATTTCAAAATATATAATATATAAAATTTCAAAAAGTGGTTATTACTATTTATAATGGCTATTTTGATTGGTCACGGTGTGTTAGTATCTCAAACTTGCGTACAATGCAAGCTATTGCATTATTGAAAGAGAATCGTATCGTGGAAGCTCGGGGTGTTAAATTCTACCCTTCTTCAATAAATTAAATCCTCGCAATTTGAAAATTTTCTTTGAAAATAAAAGGTTGAAAATAGAAAATACCTTTGTGGAAAACCTAAATCGGAAATAAGGTTAATAGAATTTAGACTTAATAAGAGGGAAAGGGAAATGAAAAATACACCCCCAAATTATGATCTCGATAAGGAGATCATTGGTGGAAATTAAAGACATATAATTGGAGGAAAAAATGTAAATATTTGTAGGGAGTGATTGAGGTCATCAATCACAATCAAGTGTAAAATCGAGGGCCTCAATGCCTCCAATCTATGTTGATTTAAAATATTATGAGTTCAACAAGACATACTGTGTTAGGATACCACATTTTTTTGTTCTAGTATCTCTTTACTAAAGTTCAAGAATTAATTTATTCATAGAATAAGAGATATTTATATATATATTTATGCTTGACAAGTAGAGTTTCAACCTTCAACTAATTTCTACCACAAACTCATCTTTCACTCAAAAAGATAATAGAACTCAAAAATATAATATTTATCCTAATCTTGAAAAGTTCAAAATATTAACACATACTATATAGATTAGGAAAACTATTTTGTAATAATAGGGACTTTTTGTAGGCTAGTGGTAGGTAATAAAGGCATGTCGCACTATGGTTGTGGGTTCGATTCCTACATTTTGTCCGACGCGACGGGTTATCCCCCGACCTAAAGGTTGTCATTTTACTAAAACTATAGTATTATAATATTCCAAAAATAATATTCAGAAATGTTTTAACCTTAAACAATACTAACCAAGGTTCAACATAATCCATTCCAACCTTTATAGTTATCCAAAATACTTCTTTCCAACTCACAGTTCAAATTTTATAAGGAAGGTAAACATAATGAAGATCCTTTTTCCGCGTAACAACATGTGAACACCTTCATCATGTTTTATTTTAAAACACTGCAACATCCTGAATTACTATAAATCCTTATGGATTACATTCATGATCCCTTATTCCTTATAGAATACTAGATATACTCCTTCTATCCAAGAATTTATACAAATCATTAATCAGTTTCAAGGAAGTTATGATTATCCAATATAATTTATCCAAATAAATCATGTATTATTCAAAATCACTATCTCAGTATCAGAACCATATTGTGGTTTATCTTTCTCTCAAACATATATTTTCCAAAAATTTAACCTGCTGTGGAGTCACTTTTCTTGGTTCCACACAATCTCAAGTCCATGATGAAATAGTACTGCAGTACAATCGTTATATACTCCATAATTATTATAACCAGTACATCATTGATACAACACTCAAATGAAAAAATTATTTAATAACAACATAAGAACTCTAATCATTCATCCTCATCTGTGGTAGTATCATAACTTGATTATTATCCAATAACATCATTTGGGGCATACTCTGATGATTTGGACATTGGTTTGCGTAGTGTCCCCACTCTTTGCAGATGAAGCATTGTACATTTGAAACCTTTTTCTTAACCTTGTAGTCACGCACTTGGTGTCCTTTTTCTCCACACTTATAAGAAACTCACATTCCCTTCAGGCATGTTCCAAGGTGTTTCTTCCCACCGTTATCACATATTGGAAAATTCTTCTTTCCCTCGTCCTTTTATCCATCATTCTCTCTTCCATACTTTTCTTCTCTTTCTTCCCATCAAATCCATAAGACTCAGAGAATTCATTACTTATCTTATTAACACATGACACTATTTCATTATATGTTGAGAACACATGGGAGACTATTTCCCTTTTAAATGTTGTCTTAATACTGTGAAATATATGATCCTTATTACACTTTGGATCATACATATTGATGGAGTTCACATTCCTTCTACTGGGCGCCATTTCTATACAATGGCATAAACTAGGTTAGTTTATGAATTGCAATGAATAATTCCAAACTTCTAAAATACTTAATGTAAATTGAACGGTTTATGGATATAATCCTTAATCATAATAAATATTTTCTTTGAGGAAGTATATACTCATAAACCCTTCATAATGGTTTTTAAAAAAATGAGAATTATCCTAAGAATATCCATCGGGAGTGTCTCAACAAAGAGTGCAGCAAGGACCATTGTCGTGCACCAGTTCCCATTCGAGTCTAGCTCAAAGCGGTGTTTTCGGGTTTTACCCCTAGGTACATCTGTTCCAGAGCCGCCTCTACCTGCTCATATCCAGTCATGGTTGTATTGCTCGGAAAACTCACAAAATCTCTATAATACCAAAATTCTAGGAACTTCTTCTGTACTAATCCTCAAGTCTATCTTAGGGCTATGTGCTCTAATCAGATTTGATCTAAATCTAGATTCCAAGGTTAGTACTAAACTTTCTCTGATACCAACTCTAACGCCCTGACCCCAGTTACCTAGAGTCGGTGCATTATTGTGTTACATTGGCATGATCACAAAAGATCAAGTCTCGAAAGACTGATTAGTTTAGTAGCCTTGAAACAATAGATACATTCATAAGTTTTACATTACACCATAAGGTAATACAAAACTAAAACAACATCTTGTCTTCATATCCCCTCATATTATCCCTTCAGGTCATTCATAAAATAATTCTTCACATCCTAGAAAAATTAAAACATTGAAAGGGGTGAGCTCAGATGCTCAGTAAGGATAACAATATAGAGGAAGCTTTCATAAATAAACATAAACATTTAAGGCAATGTATGACTAAAAAAAAGACTTTTAAACATGTACTTCAGCATAATATGGAAAAAATAAAATGAAATAAAGCCATTTACTTATTCACATGGATATTCTACTGGTCGAATAATCACATGCAATATCAATAGCCACTTTCATAATGATGGAATGCATAATGTCAGACTATCATAACCACGTAGCCAAGGCCTCATGCCAAGACTACAAATAAGATTTTTTCAAGGCCTCATGACAAGACACTAGTTTGTCTCATGAGACCTGCCGATGCATCGAGGAGCTATAGCGGGCTCTACCCGTCACTTATTAAGTCCAATGCAATCCTCATATGAACAGGTTTAAACATCTCATAATCCATAACATAATCGTATCACATAAAACATGCATAAAGGAAAAATAACATTTCCACAATTCAATCACAAGATATCAATACAACACATTGATATAAAAAACCACTTTCAAAACCATTTTTAATACCAAAATAAAAGAAAATTAAAACATTGTAATTATTTTTCATTTTAAAAAAAGTTACGGCTTGTAGAGGAAGCCAAAACTCAAATAATGGTCACGACGATAGAGAATTCGTTATCGCCACATAAGTATGACAAAAAAACATTCCCTTTTGTCATTTGGTAAAATTATACATATAAAAAATATTCCTTTTGAATAAATGTAAAGTCAAAGGGGTTTATACACCGTATAAAAGAAAGTTGTGTATAAAACAAAATATGCCTCAATGAAAGGAGATTGAGTCGAAGTCCCTTACAAATATAATTTTTTTAAATAAAATAAATTTATTATGTGTATTCACTATAAGTACACGTAAATAAAGTACAAATACAAGAAAGGACATAATAATATCATGACATAATTTGAAAGTAGGAGATTAACCCAAAGAATGGAAATTGGGTTAAGAAGTTCCATTACCTCGTGCCCGACATGACTCGATCTTTCTTTAATCTCCTGGATAATAAAGTAGAGTTAATTTATACTTTCTTAAGAACCTTTTTAAAGTTCATTATTGTTCTTATATAACTTATTACCATGTTATGAACAATATGTAATTATTTAAGTTAATAACGGTCGTTTTGTCGATCTTTGGTACTTGAGTCAAAACTGAACTTCTTATTATTACAAGTTGTTCATGTGGTAAAATATCCAATACATCCAGAATTATATTCATGATGTAGATATCATATATATCTAGTATACACTTTCCTTTATAATATTACATAACATTTAGAGGTAAGAAATGAAATGCACCATTCATGGAGACGGTAAGTCATACGTACGCCTGAACGCTACTTTCATTTAAATTTTTTATTTTAATGGAATGAAACATAATGATATAAAGTCAGTATAATATCATATATAATATCCCTTACTCCATCCTTTATATTTCCCACATATGACATTAACTATTAAAATCAATTTGAGGGGGCGGTAGTCCGCACTTCCGCAAATAAAATTATCGCATTTTCACAACATGAAAAGAATAAAGATATGTATTAAATATAAAATACAGAAGCATAGAGAAGAAATAAATATAATTTAAATAATAAATAAATATAGTTCCATCATAATGTCTACCATGAGAGGTTGTAGGAGAAGATAGAACAATCATCATTTCGTGAGGCAATAATTCGCCATCCACGGAAACAGTAAGTTCTTTAACCATTAGACGGAGGTGTGTGTAAGTGTAGCTCAAATAATTATCATAAAAACATCCTAGTATATTTACAATACTTTTGGTGTTATAAAATAAAGTAATAAAAGAGTTTAGGGGGTTGGAGAAGCAAAATAAAACAAAAGAACATAAAAGAAGACATTACCTTAAAATCGGGTAACTCTTTATGATTTGAGACAAATGATTCCTTGGATAGACTTTTGCCCAAAGTGAGTCCTCTAGGAGTAAGATAGGTAATTTCATAGAGTATTTGGGTAGAGGTTGGCCGAGCCATATGGCTTGGATGGTGTGAATAAGGTGGTAGTTGTGGGGGCCTTTTATAAGAGGAGAGGAGGGTACTCTTGGAAAGTTATGAAATGTTACATTATTATATAATGGGTTTCGGATTTTAAAGGTACCACACTTATATATTTAAAGGATAAGGTGATAAGGGTTCGAAATATACTCATCCAATAGGTTTTTGACAAGTGTAAGTCTTATATTTAACGTATCATTTCATTTTATTTAAATCGTTAATTAATGAGGTAATCGCTGAATCATCATGGTGTTATAAAACATTTAATTTATTTATTGTCTAAAAATTATACCAAAACTTTAATGATTTAGGAAATATTTTTATCTTTCCAATTAATATTTATAGTCGAAATGTTAACTTATATAATCCCATGTAATAATTGTTTTAGTAAAACAACACATGTTAGTGACAATTTTATTTTTACTTTAAATAAAAAGTTATTAATGTCATTTTCTTACCCAAGTGGCTCCATGGGGTCCCCAAGTTTACCCATGGATTTTATTGGTCGTCCATGACTCATCCAATAAGGTTAGGGCAAGTTTAAGGGTATTTTCATATTTTTATAATTTCATTTTTACCTTAAATTTCACTAATTACCTTTAATCGCGATTAATTAAACTTAAATGTTTCTATTCGCCAAAAAATTATTTTAATCCCATTGAAACACATTTTACATCCTAATGAAATCCATTTATGTCTTATTTTTTAAAGTCAAATCACATAAGTGGTAATGTTTCATTTAAACGAAAAATTAGTTTTTTAACTACCTCTTAGTGGTTTCACTATTCATCAAAAATTGATGTTTTTCAGAACAATGCCAAAATTTCAGCCTAAGATATAATTGATATTCTGAATTAAAAAATGATTTCTATTTTAAAAAATTCCAAACATATATGTTTTATTAATTAATTTTATAATTGATTCCCGCTGTCACAACAAATAGCATGCTTTTAAGAAACAATATATATCAAAAGATTGACAATTGTTTATGTCCAATATCAAAGTGCAATTAATTATAATGACCACCATTGGATAAAATGGTAAAAATATATTCTAATTACACTTTGAAACCACTCAAAATTATAATTTATCACTATAATTTATTTTGATTAAAAAAGTTGTTTTTATGTATTTTTCACTATTCATAAAAAAATTGGAAGTTCTCAGAAAAATACCAAAAATTCAACATAGGCTAATTTCGATATTCTGAATCCAAAAATGAAGTCCATTTTGAAATATAAAATATATATAATTTCAAAAGGTGGTTATTACTATTCATAATGGCTATTTTGATTGGTCGCGGTGTGTTAACATCTCGAACTTGCGTACAATGCAAGCTATTGCATTATTGAAAGAGAAGCGTATCGTGGATGCTCGGAGGTGTTACATTACTTATCTTGATTTTGTTTCTTCTTCACTCAATAAAGATGATTCTTACGCCAAGTACATTATTACCATTTTATTTTGGGATCCCAAATTTTTATACATGAATGTATTCATTATCAAACCCAATTATTATCCATGGGTTATTTATTAACATTCTATATGGCATTAATGATAATGTAAATGTTATGATGTGACAGGTGCACCCATAATTATATAGTGCTCCAATGCACTGGGTAATTTTAAAAATATCATGAGATAAAGTGAAATATGTGTGAACATGATGTTATATTTTTTCACAAATTTGTGTGTTAGTTAACCACTAAGACATGATGTTTCATTTTTTTTATTTCCATATTCCATGCCTTTATATAACGCTTCCTCTATTGTTTATGATTATGATGTCCTAATGACGATTGTGTCCACATCATGTTATATTGATTCATATTCTTTTCTATCCCCTTACTAGGCTTTTAGATCACCCCATTCTTTTATTTATATCTTCTAGTGATTAATTGCAATATGGATAACATGAGGGACAATTGGAAGCTAGAGAAAAATGAATTAAATAAATGGTTATGTTTTATTTTGTAAATGTTATGTATGGTACTAATTTTTCCAAGACATTGAACATATGGATCTTGGTCATGTAATGATTTTATATTATATGTCTTTAAACTGATGTAATAAGTTATGTAAGAAAATTATGGTGTCTATAAACTTCCCCCATATCATGAGGAATAGTTCTCAATAGAACACATACCCATAGCTACTCCTATCTCAAAATACCCCTATAGGATGGCCCAAATTGAACTAGAGGAGTTAAATAAGTGGCTACAAGAGAACATGGATAAAGGTTTCATATTCCCTAGTGCATCACCTTAGGGTGCTCCAGTTATCTTTATCAATATTAAGTATGCATTAATTATTTTTTGTATTAATTATCAGGAGCTCAACAAGATCACTATAAAGAACAAGTGTCCTCTTATAAGGATTGAATAGTTGTTCAATCATATTCAATGAGATAAATACTTATCAAAGGTGGATCATAAGTATGGATATCATAAAATGAAGGTGAATAAGGAATATATTCAGAATATTTTATTCTATAAAAGGTATAGGAACTCTGAGTTTCTAGTGATTCCATTTAGATATATTAATTCCCCTATAATATTAACAAATTTAGGGAATATATTCTTTAGACACTACCTAAACAAATTTTTGGTAGTTTTTATTAATGATATTATCATCTACTCATAGATAAATTGGTACCATTAATAACACCAAAGTATTGTGTTGGCGACATTACTGAAAGATAAATCATACACCAAGTTCATAAAGTGTTACTTATATATGAGGAAAGTAACATTATTTGGTCATGTGATCACATGTAAGGGAATTTCTATGGACCCATAAAAATTTAAGGAAATTGTGGGATGGCCTAGACCCACTAGTATCTCATAAATATATAGTTTTCATGGATTATTAGGGTACTATTTGCGGTTTTTGATAAATTTCCCATGATTATCTAGCCGGCTAACTAAGTTTACAAGGAAAGGGATAAATAATGTCTCAAAGAAAGAATGTAGGGAAATCATCAATGATCTAAAGAAGATGTTGGTCACTGCACCTATACATATATTACTAACATTTGTAGAATGTTTTATGAAATATAGTGATTCTTAAAAGAAAGTATTGGGTTGTTTACTCATGAATAATGATAAATTAATCTCCTACTCCTCACGGTGGTTGAATATCCATGAGTATAACTACCCGACACATGATCTGGAGCTAGTGGCTATGATGATTTCCTTGGAAATCTAGTGGCACTATCTCTATGGTGAGAAGCATGACATATATTCTTATCATAATATCCATATGTATATATTTATACAAAATGAGATCAAAGTGCATAAAAGGAGATGGTTAGAGCTAATCAAAGAATAAAATTTACCTATTCACTATCATCATGGGCAGTAAAACAAGGTAGTTGATGCTCTTAGAATAAATGAAATTGTTACATTATCTATTATGTGGATTGAGAAAGACCCTATATTCTTTGATATACAATGGATTGATTCGGAAATCATAGTAGTGGGGAATACATCCTTCCTTTCTCAAATTATTTCCCAAACATCTATCTAAGATAATATTAAAGAATCACAAAGGGTTGATCTAGAGTTTTTGAAGAAGCATGATGCATTAAAGGAAGGTAAGCTGCAAGAGTTCCACAGTCATGATGATGGTGTGATTCCATTTGGAAAGAGACTCGGTGTTCCTTCATCACCTGGAATAAATTAAAATCTATTGTATAATAAACATATCTCAACATTATCAATCCATCTTGTAAGTACCAACATGTACTGCGATCCTAGAGAATACTTCTGGTGGGATAACCTAAAGAATGAGATTGCAGAGTATTTTTAATGGTGTTTAGTATGTCAAAATATTATTGAAGAGATATAAAAGTGGAACAAGGTGATGAAACCATTGAATTTAACCATTTTGAAATGGGATAATGTTACTATGGACTTCTTCACTGGTATCCTAAATAAATCCAAAGGAAAAAAATCATTATGGGTTGTACTAGATCGACTCACCATGGTATAACACTTTATCTCTATTTGAGACGACCTCTCTCTTGAAAAATTGCTAATATATATGTGAAATAAGTGATAAGGATGCATGGTGTTATACATTTTATGGTCTCTAATCTTGAAACAAGGGTAAAATAAATTTTTTGAAGAAGTCTCCAACATGGTTTTATTACTGAACTGAATTTCACCATCACCTATAACTACCAAACGGATGGCTAATCTAAAAGGACTATCGAGATTCTCAAAGGAATGCTAAGATCCTTCTCAATGGAATTCAAAGGTGGATTGAAATATCATATACCATTGGTAGAGTTATTAAACATAAATAGTTTCTTCTCGTGTATTTAGATGGCTCCATATAAAGATCTATATGGTAAACTATATAAAACTCCAACCTATTGGGATGAAGTTGGATAACGAAACCTAAATATACCTGATCTTGTTCAAGAGATGAAATACAAGGTACAATCTGTACAAAAACACATAAAATATTATCTGAGTCAAAAAAATAGTTGTGCTGACAACCATCAAAGGGACTTGGAGTTCAACATTGGAGATAATGTAAGGACCCATCCCCGAAGTGCCCGGAGCCGGTGCCCATGAGACACGATGTACCAAAAATAATATATTATATTTACATTCATTACATCATGTCTCATGATACAGAGGACCATAAGGTTTAGTTTCTGGGAAAACCAGCTGCATTCTGAAATGTTCCATTTGTTAAAAACTGTGACCTGAAATTTTTTAATAAAAAACGTAGGGTGAGCATTGAAATACTCATCAAGGGGTTCTGAAAATACTTAATACAGCTTTTGAAAACTTCCTTTGAAAATATTTCACATACATAAAAATTATTCCTTTGAAGAAAATATCACGACATTACAAAGGTCGCTATAAAATAATTAAAGCATTTCATACACAAGTATTTGAACATTTAACTGAAAGCTAGTAAGCATGTTTGTATAAAAATGCATAAATACTAACAAGTAATGTAGGAATAGCATGAAAGATATGCAAGTACTATTATGCATGAACATTATCAGAGTTGCACATAAAAAATTTCACTACAACTTATAAAAATTCACATTATGACACGATTAATGTAATGCTAACATTTGCATTAAAATTCTGGAAATGTAAACTGATCATGCATCATCACTGTCTCATCATATGCCATGTGCCCTTTAATCTCATACTCATAGGTAATGGTTCTATAACAAAGTATATTTATATAGTCAAAATAATCACGTGGTTAGTCATATACTGAAACATAGTGAGAAAACGTATAATGCCAGACTCATGTCTGAATGTCAAGGCCTCGTGCCATGACCTATGGGAAATTACCCAATCTTACTGTATTGAGAACTATTGACGTATGAAGGGGATATAGTGGGCCCCACCCGTCACATAATAATTCCAATGCATTCCTCATATTAGCAGGGATAAACATAAACAACATATACATTCATATTGAAACTATCATATGAAATGTAACTATCTCTCCCCAATCATTAAACATAAAACAGAAACCATTCCTAGTAATATGGTGAATGGTTTTAGGATAGATCATCCACAATAAAGTTAGTCATAAACCATTAAATCAAATATGGTAGATGACTTCATAAATTATTAAACCCAAAAATATATTTCGCATCTAAACCATTATGTATGATTTTTAAATCATATTTAAAAAAAACTATATAACGGACTTTGTTTGAACTATATACTTACATATATAAACAACCACATATAAAAAGTATATAAAAATGGGTTCTGCACGATTAAGACATATTCAAAACAGCCCATATATATATATAGATATATATATATACAGACATATATCTGTATATTCTAAAGTATCTAAAATAGATTTTTTTAAACATAACATAAGAATAATTTTACATCATCCACACCATGAGCATCAAAAAAAGGTTATATACTTCTTTGAAATACTTCAAAATAGAGAAGGGTTTGATATACATATATATATACATACAAAATCGTATAATAGGGATTTGAGGTATCAAAATTGTTTGAAGATTATCCCGTACCTAGATATCGTGGAATCAAAACATGATGAGAGGATGCTCTCATTCTCTGGACTCAAAACAAAGGAGGATTGCAAGAAGGAAGGAAGTGTGCAGACAATCAAAGAATACACGACAAGACTGATGGTATTTCTAACCTCTAAAAAAATTCAGAAGGCTTGTTGTGCAAGCTATGACCACAAAGGAAAAATAAATAGGAATTTGGAGGGAAAACAATCTTCCACAGACAAAAGCACACATCCAAACATTAAACAGGAAGTTGGAGGAAAAATAACGTATCAACTGTTTAGAAATTGACAATAAGTATGAGGAAAAACAGAGTATGACTCAGATCCAAATATTCATCAAATTTAAATAAACTAATCTACCATGTATTAAGACATGACCAAACCCTAACTCGCAACTAAGATCCGAGTTTGGATCTCCAACCCCGAACGTACCTCGACATCGACCTCGACCGCACTTCGCGACATGCACGACCTTGTTCTGGCCTCCCTCGTACTCGACACTCTTGATGGACACGGCACGACACACACTGCGACTCACAGCTTCGACCTCGAATGGTCAGCGGCCTCAGCCCCCATCGCGCGCAGACGCCCCACCCTGCCCACAGCTCGCCTTGCCCACTGCTCTCCCACGACGGCGACATGTTGCGCGCCTCCTGCTCGTGGCACACACCCACATCAGCGCACACCTCTCCTCTATGCACACCACCCGAAGGTCGAACCCCCAATCCCTAATCCTATTTTCCCTATTCCCTAACCTGTGAAAACATCACGTCTTTTGTTTTTATTATTTTATCAATTATTAATATTATATTATATTTCTTTATTACTTTAATTTACTTTTATTATTATATCTTTTATCTTTTTCATATAGTTTTAGTCAAAATTTAATTATACAAATAATAATAAAAATATTTTAACAATACATTTAAAAAATTAATGTTTTATTACTTAAAATCATTTATATATTTTATATATAAATCATAATATAATTGTTAAAAAGAATTCTAATTAAAACAATTTGAAATAAATAAAAGGTATTTATTATTATTTCTAAAACATTTACATATTATTATTTAAAAAGATTATTAATTATAAAAACTTATCTATTGTGTATTTATGTTCCATATCATTAAATTTTATAAAACATAATATTAATAATTTTTACACAAAATAAACTAATCATATATATATATATATAAATATATAAATATGCATTTATAAATCAAATAAAATTCTATTTATGAATTTATTCAATTATTATTATAAAACAAATATATTTTTATATCATTTTACATATTTAAAATGTTATCAATTAAATTAATAATTTGAAAATATACCAAAATAACAATTATCATAATTGGCACAAAATATGATTAATTTTGAAATATTAAAATTAATAATGTTAAAAATATATATATATAATTCAATGTTGCAACAATTATTTATACTTATAAATAATTATAAATACATGTGACACCATTTTGTTAAAAAAAGATATTAATATATTACTCATAAAAATATTATTTAATGATAAATTTAATTTACATTAAAAATGTCATTTTTTGAAAACTAATACAAATAAGAACATCAAATTTTGCTTAAATGAAATCTTATGAAACTTTAAATTATAATTTTTTTAATTATTTAACTATTATTTTATTAAACAAAATTCATATTATTAACAATTTTATAACAAATTAATCTAATCAGAATTTATAATTTTGTAATAGTAATAATTCAAAATTAATATTTTGATTAATATTATTATCAACATAATTATAATAAATTTATATTTTAATAAAAAAATTACATATATAAATAAAATACATCGCTTATAATTATTACTAAATATATTTAATTAATTTTAACACGTCATTGAGTACTTAAATCGTGACATTTTATAAATCAAAGTATACCTTAAATTCCCATTTTGAAAATACAAAGTAAGGTACAAAATTATAAAATATAACATTATCCATTTAAATTAGAGTTCATAAAACTCAGGGTGTTACATTATTACCCTCCTAATAGAATTTCGTCCTCATAATTCGATTGGTGTACTCCTACTGACTCACTGACACAGCCTCCCTGACATCCTTAGTGATGTCCCTACTCAACCACTCTAGGATTTAGCATCTAAAAAGGAAAAGAACATAAAGCAACTAGGCTGTACATTTACAGAGCCCACCTTCGTAACTAGTTCGCTGATGTCCTCAACCCTATTCCCAGGGTGGTTCCCAGTTCCTCAATCTCTCTTTCCCTGATACACCTTGGGAAAGTGGAGTTAAAATCCCGCATAAAACAATAGGGCTTACAGATAGAGGTGTGAGCGGTGAAAATATCAGTGATATCCTGATGAACTTGGTCCCTACAAGTTCGTCGTATTACCTCAATGTCAAGGGGCTTGATGTCAAAGAGTCTCCCATATAGACTGAAACTCAAGACATGAAAAAGATAGGCTACACAGAGATTTTCCTCCTCTACATCTTCTAGGAAAACCCTTTTAGCCAGATAGTTTGAAAATAGGATAAAACATAAGAAAAGACCATCATAATATTTCCCCCTATGTGTATTGTATGTGAGTTGTGCATATGTTATACGATAGTAAACATGAATCGATCCTCGGAAGAGTCGAAAGATATTTGAGTTGTTCGACACTTGTTATAGAAGATTGCAGGATAGTCGGAGGTTCCCAAATGATTCATAGTCTTCCATACATGACTTTATGATTATAGTCTCGAGGATTTCAGTGGGAAGGGTCAAAAGACTTGTTAATTATATTTCTTCTGCCATCGAAAAATTATAACAAAACCACTTAGTAAGGTTCAGTCGTAGTTACATATTTCTATTATCTGTTTTTTCCAAAATTGTCTGAACCTATCCTCTAAAACCAACTATAAGGACCCGACCCCGAAGTGCCCGAAGCCAGTTCCCATGAGACACGATGTACCACAATTAATACATTATATTTACATTCATTACATCATGTCTCATGCTATAGAGGACCGTGAGGTTCAGGTTCTGAGAAAACCAGTTGCATTCTGAAATGTTCCATCTGTTAAAAACTGTAACCTAAATTTTTTTAATCAAAAACGTAGGGTGAGCAGTAAAAAAATCATTAAGGGGTTTTGAAAATACTTAATATAGCTTTTGAAAACTTTCTTTGAAAATAATTTCACATACATCAAAATAATTCCTTTGAAGAAAACATCATGACATTTCAATGGTCGCTATAAAATAATTAAATCAATTCATACACAAGTATTTTAACATTTAACTGAAATCTAGTAAGCATGTTTGTATAAAAATGCATAAATACTAACAAGTAAAGTAGGAATAGCATGCAAGGTATGCAAGTACTAGTAAGCTTGACCATTATCAGATTTGCGCATAAACAATTTCACAACAACTTATAAAAATACACATTATGACATGATTAATGTAATGCTAACATTTGCATTAAAATTCTTAAAAGGTAAACTGATCATACATCATTATTGTCTCATCATATGCCATGTGCCCTTTAATCTCATACTCATAGGTAATGGTTCTATAACCAAGGATATTTCTCTAGTCGAAAGAATCACTTGGTTGGTCATATACTAAAACATAGTGAGGAAACGTATAATGCCGGACTCATGTCAGAATGTCAAGGAATAGTGCCATGACCTAAGGGTAATAACCCAATATGATTGTCTCGATAACTATCAATGCATCGAGGGGCTATAGAAAGCTCCACCCATCACATAATAAGTCCACTACATTCCTCATATGGGCGGGGATAAACATAAACAACATATATATTCATATTGAAACTATCATATGAAATGTAACTATATCTCCCCAATCATTAAACATAAAACACTAACCATTTCGAGTAATATGGTGAATGGTTTTAGGATAGATCACCCACAATAGAGTTAGTCATAATCCATTAAATAAAATATGGAAGATGACATCATAAATGATTAAACCCAAAAATATATTTCTCATCTAAACCGTTATGTAAGATTTGTAAATCATCTTTAAAAAAAACTATAAAAAAGACCTGTTTTGAACTACAAACTTAAATATATAAACAACAACATATAAAAAGTATATAAAACAGTGGTTTTGCACAATTACAACATATTCAAAACAACCCATATATATATATATATGTAAAATTCTTTGTGAAACTTGATTATTATTTCTAGAACTTCATAAAGAAGGGTGGTATTAAAATATATATATATACACACACACACACACACACACACACATATATCTGTATATTCTAAAGTATCTAAAATAGATTTTTTTAAAAAATAGAACATAAGAACACTTTTACATCATCCACACCATGATCATCAAAAGAGTTTATATACTTCTTTAAAATACCTCAAAATAGATATATATATATATATATATATATATATATATATATATATATAGAATCGTATAACAAGGATTTGAGGAATCAAAATTGTTTAAATACTATCCCTTACCTGGATATCATGGAATCAAAATATGAGGAGAGGAGGATCTCATTCTATGGACTCAAAACAAAGGAGTATTTCAAGCAGGCAGCAAGTGTTCAAACAATCAATGAATACACGAGAAGATTGCTGGTATTTATAACCTCTAAAAAACTCATAAGGCTTTTTGTGCAAGTTGTGACCACAATGGAAAAATAAACTGGAAGTTGGAGGGAAAAAATATTCCGCAGACAAAAGAAAACATCCAAACATTAAACAGAATGTTGGAGGAAAAATAACATATCAACTGTTTAGAAATTGAAAAAAAGTATGAGGGCAAAAAAAAGTATGACTCAGATCCAGAGATTCATCAAAATTAAATAAACTAATCTACCATGGATTAAGACATGACTAAACACTAACTCGCAACTAAGATCTGAGTTTGGATCTCCAACCCCGAACGTACCTCGACCTCAACCTCGACCCTACCACACGACGTGCACGGCCTTGGTCTGGCCTCCCTTGTACTCGGATCTCACGACAGACATGACTCGGCACACACCGCGACTCACAGCTTCAACCTCGACTGGACAGCGGCCTCAGCTCTCATCGCGTGTGGATGCCCCACCCCACGCATAGTTCGCCTCACCCACTACTCTCCCTCGATGGCGACATGTTTCACGCCTCCTGCTCACGGCACACACCCACAGCAGTGCACACCTCTCCTCTGCGCACACCACCCGAAGGCCGAACCCCCAAACCCTAATACTTTTTCCATATTCCCTAACCCGTGAAAACATCACCTCTTTTGTTTTTATTATTTTATCAATTATTATTATTATATTATCTATATTTATTAATTTAATTTACTTTTATTATTATATCTTTTACATTTTTCATATAGTTTTTGTGAAAAGTTATTTATAAAAATAATAATAATAATAATATTTTAATAGTACTTTTAAAAAAGTAAAATTTTATTACTTAAACTCATTTATATATTTTATATATAAATCATAATATAATTATTAAAACAAATTCCAATTAAAACAATTTGAAATAAATAAAATGTATTTATTATTATTTATAAAACATTTACATATTATTATATAAAAGGATTATTAATTATAAAAATTTATCTATTGTGTATTAATGTACCATATCATTAAATTTTATAAAACATAATATTAATAATTTTTACAAAAATTAAACTAATCATATATATATATACATATGCATTTATAAATCAAATAAAATTATAATTATGAAAGTATATTTATTCAATTATTATTATAAAAAATATATATTTATATCAGATTACATATTTAAAATGTCATAAATTAAATTAATAATTTAAAAATATACCAAAATAACAATTATCATAATTGGTACAAAATATGTATAATTTTGAAATATTAAAATTAATAATGTTAATAATATATATATAATTCAATGTAGAAACAATTCGTTATAATTATAAATAATTATAAATACATGCAACAACATTTCGTTTGAAAAAAAAGATATTAATATATTACTCATAAAAATATTATTTAACGATAAATTTAATTTACACTAAAAAAGTGTCATTTTTTGAAAACTAATAAAAATAAGAACATTAAATTTTTCATAAATGACATCTTATGTAACTTTAAATTATAATTTATTTAATTATTTAACTATAATTTTATTAAACAAAAGTCATATTATTGACAATTTTATAACAAATTAATCTAATCAGAATTTATAATTTTGTAGTATTAATAATTCAAAACTAATTTTTTGATTAATATTATTATCAACCTAATTAGAATAAATTTATATTTTAATAAAACAATTACATATATATATAAAATACGTCGCTTATTATTATTACTAAATATATTTAAGTAATTTTAACATGTCGTTGAGTACTTAAATCGTGACATTTTATAAATCAAAGTATTCCTTAAATTCCCATTTTGAAAATACAAAGTAAGGTACAAAATTATAAAATATAACATTATCCATTTAAGTTTGAGTTCTTAAAACTCGGGGTGTTACAGATAAATTCTTTATTAGAATATCACTATAGAAGAGAGTCATGTAGTTTGGAACAAAATGGAAGCTAAGCCCAAGGTACATTGTCCCTTTTGAGATCCTTGATTGCATAGGATCAAGTGTCCTATCAACATTCACTTCCACCAAGTATTTCTCAACTTCACAACGTTTTCCATTTATATCTCCTAGGTAATTACATTCTAGATCCTTCACATGTAATGAACTCGGAAGTGGTATAGGTGGAAGATGACCTCTAATATGAGGATCATCTAGGGAAGATTCTACATCGGAGAGATATTTATCTATGAAACAAGACAAACTACCTTTTAAATGTATTTTGGAAGAACTATAAGTTTGAATGAGTGACTTGGGACCCAGAGGAATCAATGATAGAGAAATACTCTCGCCTATTTATGTAAAACAAAATTTTGAGAGAGAAATTTCATAAGGGAGGGAGAATGTTATGAACGAAACTTTTATCAATAGAATTTACCTCTTTATAACTATTTAAGATGGTATAAAACACATAAATATATTACAGTTCCTAATAAAAACATTATTTTCATTAATAACCAATTAAATAATTGATATTTAAATAAATTAAGAAACATATAATGATGGAATAGTAACATGACCCTTGGAATAATAACGTGAGCATTAAGAATAGTAATCTGGACAATAAGATTTTAACCACGCATGTAGATACCCGAAGCTTGACGTACATTGACATTACATTACATTTGTGGAATACTTAGTACATAACAAAAACACACACACAAGGATCGTAATAGTTTAGTGTCTTTGGAAACTCGGAATATAATCTTCTAATCCTGGTGAAAGATCTTCAACATCTCCCATAAAGATCTTCCTTTTTTTTAATACCTAAAACCATTCTTTATATCCTGGGGAAAAGTAAACATAAAAGGGTGAGCTCAAATTCTTAGTAAGGGTAAACAAAAGAAATATCAATCACATCATATACATAAGAACATAACTTTTGGAAATCTTAACCTGTAAAAGAGATCATAATTTCATAACCTGGGATAACTCATGGCAGTGAAATGTAATCACAATAATTATAACATAAAACATTAAACTTTTTTTCATGCACACATAATCATAGATAATCATTTCTTGTTAGTCAAGACTCATTGACAAGACTATCTTAGTGGATAAAGTCCCTTTCTGAACCAAGTCACCCTCGTTTCAGTCCTGTTTCACTGAACCGGTATAACCTACCATTCCATCCATGTCTATCTCATTAGATATAAAATATTTACCCAATGCTTTGGAGGGAGATATAGGTCCCACCCATCTCATAATGATACCATTCTTATGTGTGCCACAAAATCATAAATCATACATCATTGCATAACCCATGTAGTAAAAATGGGATTCGTAAACATCATGACATCATAAAACAATTCATATAAGATAAAGGAATTCATAAAAATAATTCCATCACAACATAACCAAATCAATGTAATAATAGGGATAGAAACATAACCCTATGTTATCTTAGATGGAAAATTATTTTGATAAAACACTTGAAATGAATTCTTGAGGAAAATATCCTTTCTTCTTCAAAATCAATTTCTTTTCACAAAACGTCATGCAATTTTAAAAGAAAGAGATTTTATTGAAAATAGTCATGAAATCTTTTGAAGGATTCTTCATGAAAATAAGGCTTTATAAAACCGTAAAAATCCGTTCATGCCATATAAGTTAAAAAAACATTCTTCGTACTTTTGTCGAAAAAGTCAAAAAGTACCTCGTATGAAAAACGACAAAAGATTCCTTTCATATCTTTTACTAAAAACTCACCAAAGGGTAAAATTGGATTTAAACAATTGTAGGTGGATGGAAATAAAATTACATATTGTGGAAACATATATTTGGATGATAAAATACACCCCAGTAAATACCAATGTATAAACAATCTCGGATAAAAATGAGATTGTGTTATTTCGCTTACCTTAGGTCCGATTTGCTTCGTAAGTGTCCTAACCTCCTGTATAATGATTTAAATAATGTCATTGAGTTATTACAGATTCATATACATTGTTATGATATCATATATTGTTCACTTATGACTTTATATTACCCGTTCTTTTGTAAATTCCATCTTAAAGAGCGTTTTGGGTAAAATTGTTTCATTTGTCATCCGTGTTTTGACTTGTAATTATTCATATGATTACTTAGATCATGATTACTTAATTCCAGAATATAAAACATGATATATATATATATATATATATTCATAATATACATATATATAATAAATCTGTAAATTGAATGAAATACACCGTTCATGGAGACGGTAGGCCGTACGTACGCATGAACGCTGTTTTCGTTTCCTTATTGAGTTGAACAGAATTAAGTAGATGACATTCATATATATACACATAAATCCAGTATCATTATTATGTCATATATTTCATGATTAATTATTATATATACTTTATAATCATTCATGAATGGTTTAAAATGGAGAATGAATCTCATCGCGTCGTGGAGACGGTAGTCCGTACGTACGCACGAGCGATGATATCGTTCTCATGATCATGGGACTGTATTGGAGTGTATGTATACTATTTCAGAATCAATATCAATTTAAAATAATAATATATAGTTATTATTTACACCATTATACCCATCCAAGTAAGGTGGTGGTGGAAAATAGATTTCACCATTGCGTGGAGACGGTATTCCGTACGTACGCACGCGCGGTGATTTCGTTTTACGTAGGATGGATAGATGGTGAAATAGGATTGTTTCATAATTATAATAAAATATCATTATATGAGTGATACTGATGTTATTACTTCATAATTAAACAACCTAAGAAGAAGAAGTGGAAGAAGAAATAAAGGTGAAAGAATCGGTAACGGAAATTACCTCTTCTTTGAAACGCCTCTTTGAGACCTCCTCATAGGGAACTAAAATTGGTATTTGAGGAAGACCAGAACCTCTAGGATGTTTCTAGGGAAGTGGAGAAGAGAATTTGGCAGGGGTTGGCCGAGCTTGAAGGCTCAATGTTGTGTGAGGAAGAGAGGGAGGAGGTGCCCTTTTATAAGGGAGGAGAGGGGCACCTTTGGAATAACTAAAAATATTATTTTATTATAAATTCAAGTTCGGTTTTAAATAGCTCCAAATTGATTTATTTCTAGGATAAGGTGGGGATAGTTCTAAATCCTCTCATCCAATAGAATTTAGACAAGTTTAGGTTCCTATTTTAACCTTATCATTTAGATTTAACATTAAGTTAAATAATTTTACTTTTACCGGGTCTTCTTGTGTTCTTACATTATAGGGTTAATAAACTTACTATAAAAAGCCAAACGAACCCCAAATTGTTTATTATTAATATATATAACCTTATCTAAGTCATTTGGCCAAACCTTATATTTTTAGGAATAAAATAACAATTAATAATATAATATTTGTTTTAAAAACTATTTTATGGAAATTTTGATACTATTTAGTAATTGATTATTTTTAAAATCATAACAGAATGATAAGTTCAAAAACAGTTAATTAAATCAATACTAACATGTCATATTAACCTATAAAATTAGTGAAATTCATAAAAAGTCTCAAATTATATTTATTAGGGTATTTATAACATCAATTATGTCAATATTTCATTAATAAGATAATTACTACATCATCGTTGTGTCATAAATAAATTAAATTTTTTAATGTCTAAAAATTACAAATAAAATACCATTATGTATTAAATCTTTTTATCTTTCTAATGAATATTTACAGTCTAATTTATCATATGTAAAACCCTATATTAAAAATGTTTTATTAAATAAACTTTGATTTTAACTCTTTTAACTCTTCTTTGAATTAAATAATAATAAATGTCCTAATCTAATTCAAGTGCGCCTAAATGGTCATATTTTATTCCTAAGTTTGTTTTTGGTCGAATTACACTTATCCAATAGAATTAGGACATGTGTTAGGGTAATAATAATATCATTTTTACCCTTAATTACCCTATTTACTTTTAACCGTGATAAATAAAAGTAAAAAGTTACTATTCACCAAAACTTATTTTCATCTCATTGAACCACATTTTACTTACTGACCTCAACCGTGTTTCTATGATTTTTGAAATTCCACTCACAGAAGCGGTAAAATTACGTTTTATGAAAAATTCAGTTTTTTTAACTACCACTTAGTGGTTTCACTATTCATCAAAAATTGAAAGTTTTCAGAAAAATACCAAAAATTAGGCCTAAGCTATATTTGATATTATGAACTCAAAAATAATTTCAATTTTACCAAATTCAAAACATTTCATTTGCATTAATTAATTTAAAAATTAATTCCCATCTTCAACACAAATAGCGTGTTCTTAAGAGATAATAACTATCAAAAGATTGACACTTGTTTATGTCTGGTTTAAATGTGAAATTACATCCAATGACCAAAATTATATTAAATTGTAAAAATATATTCTAAATATACTTTAAAACCACTCAAATTAATAATTTATCACTATTAATTTTTTCGATTGAAAAAGTTGTTTTTAAATAAAATTTAGTAATTTTCACTATTCATCAAAATATGAAAGTTATCCGAAAATCACCAGAATTTCACCCTAAGCTAATTTCGATATTACGAATCCAAAAATGAAGTCCATTTTGAAAAATAAAATTTACAAAATTTCAAAAAGTGGTTATTACTATTCATAACGGCTAGTTTTAATAATATTTTAATAGCATATCGTTGTTTAGCGAAACTTGGTGTTGCGTACAACACACGCTATCGTGGAAGGTTGCGATTGCCTGTAATTCAAGCCAGGTCAGAGATGTGTGTTGTGAAAGCTCCTTTTGGTGTAGCATATAACACAAGACATTAATGAAATTAAAAAGAATATTTTTCATAAAATCTCGGGGTGTTACATTCTACCCCCCTTAAAATGAATTTCGCCCTCGAAATTTGTCGGGGTTATAAATGGTTTACTACTCAAAAGTTTCTTTAATAGAAACCCACATCGTAAAAAGGAATACCAAAACCAATATTTAAAAATAAAATTACGAAACGTAACGGTTACCCAAATAAACTAATCACTGGGTTTCCACATAGGTGAAAATATGGATATGGAAGAAAAATCTAACCATCATGTTCTGATGGAGAGTGGTAGAGAACATGGCTATGCAAAAGCCAACAATCACAAATCCATAAATGTGTGATGATCTAAGGTACCATCTGATTAATCAGATATAAGAGCACTAGGACATCATTTTTGGTTTTCAAGATCGTTTCCCTAAAGTTGAAGAATTTGAATTAGAATAAATACTTACTTTATTTTGGTACAATCTCACTGTTGTTCGTGCCTTGAAAAATTTCTACTTCATCTCTTAAATAAATGAAGTTGAATTTGTTATTTGTGAAGTGATATAATATCATGTGATAGAATGACGGGTCATTCCATCTGTCTCAAACAAAAGGTTAGCAAAAGTTATTAAATATACATAAGTCATTCTATAGTGAGATTAATCATATATGGTTCCTAAAATGGACTTATACTACATATATCATACTGCTTAATATAATAAAACTAGTTTCTACTAAACAGGGACTTCCTGTAGGCCAGTGGTAGGCGATAAAGGCCAGTCGCACTTCAGTTGTGGGTTCAATTCCCACAACCTTGTCCGACGCGATGGGTTGTCGCTCGTCCTGCAGGTTTTACTTTTTCTAATGCTATATTAATATAACATCCCATCAATAATATCGAAAAACGTTTTATCCTAACTTATTTCCAACATAATCTATTCTAATATTTAGGCTTATCAAAAATACTTCAGTCCAAGCTCATAGTATAAAGAAAATGATTACTTGAAATGTCACAGAACAATCACGTGAATGCCATCATTTATCCCCCATATATCATAAGATATATCTTGCTGGTCAAATTACAAACATGTGAATACCTTAATAATGTATTCTCTTGAAGAATGAATACCCATTGAACCTTAGTGAAAACATGAATGCAGTTAAAAGTTAACACTTTCCACATACCAAAATCCTCAAAATTCTATATACTCAAACCATGATATCACTTACTCCTTATATCAATCATGAGCTCATGAATACTGTCAAATATTTCATTTTCTCGTTTTCCCTTCATTATGCGCATATCATTCTTTTTCCAAAATTATCTCAATCACTTTCCATGGTTACTGGTACCATAAAATTTTTGAAAACCACAATAGACCAATACATAAATATTCCTATATTCCACGACACTATATACAACACTATTTTGGAATCACATTACATAAACACTTAATCATTCCACCACATCGTTGTCATATTCAACATCGCCAATAGTGATCGCATGTGACTTCCCCTTGTCCTTTTCCTTAAGCGGTTGCTCATGTCGATCATCACTAACCCTTGGATTAGGGAATTTATTAGCATAATGCCCCATTTCCTTGCACTTGAAGCATTGAAGTGTTGGTGGTGCGTTCTCTGCAGTGTTTACTTTATTCACATCATTAGAAACCCTTTTTCCATTACTTCGACACTCAGCTGCTTGATGACCTTCTTTTCCACACTTAAAACATTTTCTAGTCCCTTTAAGACAATCTCCACCATGCTTCTTTCCACACTTTGTTCATAAGGAAACATTCATCTTCTTTTCACCATTATTCTGATATTTCTCCTCGAACTCCATCTTTCGTTTCTTGTCAAAACCATGAGATGGATATGTAACACCAACTTCTATTTCTACCTTGATAGCACAACGCACAATTTCTTCATAGCTACTGAAGTCTCTTATAGCTAATGCCCTTCAAAGACTTGGTTTTAAGCCACTGAAAAATCGATCAACTTTACTTTCAGGATGGATGATAATGCCAGATGCATACCTTGCAAGTCTTGTAAAATTCTCTTCGTATATACCAACAGATTCATCATCCTTCTGCTTCAGCTCAAGAAACTACTTTTCCATCTTTGTTCGAAGAATACGAGGGAAGTACTTACTGAAAAACAAGTTCTTGAACTTGTCCCATTCCATGGACTCAATTTCATATCTTGGCCTCGTATTCTTGATAAGATTCCACCATTGATCATCTTCACCTTCCAAACGATATAATGCTAAGATGACTTTATCATGTTCAGAACATTGAATCACTGAAAATATATTTTTCATGGTACTGATCCATTGTTAAGCAACAAGTGGATCGGAAGGCCCACTGAAAGAAGGTAGATGTTGCCTCATGAAGGACTCAATAGAATATTGTTCCCTTCTCTGCTCATTTGGAAGTCCAGAATGATTCATAGCTTGTGTAAGTATAGCAATAAGATTTTGCACTCCATCTCCCATAACATTTGTTTGTTCAGAAGGACAATCATTGCATTGTCCATTGCATTGATCAACACGGTTCGTTCGGGTTCCAGCCATCGTCTAAAACCCCAACAGAATAGTGTGAGAGGCAAAAATCATAATAAAGGAGGAGTAACTTCAATATATGACATCTTTGGTTTAATCTAATATCGTTACCATAGTTCTAGGACTATATCCTATATGTATACTTATCCTTAGGGACATCCCTAGACATACCATAGAAATATCTCTAGGGATCTCACTAACGTTTTCGCATCCTAGTTTCCAAAGATTGACTAAGCCTTTCCTCTGTTACCAACTGTAGAGACCCGAATATTGACATACATTGACATTACATTACATTTTCGGAATACATAGTACATAACAAAAACACACACACGAGGATTGTAATAGTTTAGTGTCTTTGGAAACTTGAAATATAATCTTCTAATCCTGGTGAAAGATCTTCAACATCTCCCATAAAGATCTTCCTTTTTTTAATACCTAAAACCTTTCTTTATATCCTGGGGAAAATTAATCATAAAAGGGTAAGCTGAAATGCTCATTAAGGGTAAACAAAAGAAATATCAATCACATCATATACATAAGAACATAACTTTTGGAAATCATAACCTGTAAAAGAGATCATAATTTCATAACTTGGGATAACTCATGGAAGTGAAATGTAATCACAATAATTATAACATAAAACATTAAACTTTGTGTCATGCACACATAATCATAGAGAATCATTTCTTTTTAGTCAATACTCATTGCCAAGACTATCTTAGTGGAAAAAGTCCCTTTCTGAATTGAGTCACCCTCGTTTCAGTCCTGTTTCACTGAACCGGTATAACCTACCATTCCATCCATGTCTATCTCATGAGATATAAAATATTTACCCAATGCATTGGAGGGAGATATAGGTCCCACCCATCTCATAATTATACCATTCATATGTGTGCCACAAAATCATAAATCATACATCATTTCATAACCCATGTAGTAAAAATGGGATTCGTAAACATCGTGACATCATAAAACAATTTTTATAAGATAACGGAATTCATAAAATTAATTCCATCACAACATAACAAAATAAATGTAATAATAGGGATAGAAAAAGAACCCTATGTTATCTTAGATGGAAAATAATTTTGATAAAACATTTGAAATGAATTCTTGAGGAAAATATCCTTTCTTCTTCAAAATCCATTTCTTTTCAAAAAATGTAATGCAATTTTAAAAGAAATAGATTTTATTGAAAATAGTCATGAAATATTTTGGAGGAAGATTCATGAAAATAAGGATTTATAAAACCGTAAAAATCCGTTCGTGCCGTATAAGTTAAAAAAACATTATTCGTACTTTTGTCGAAAAAGTCAAAAAGTACCTCGTACAAAAAACGACAAAAGATTCCTTTCATATCTTTTACTAAAAACTCACCAAAGGGTAAAATTGGATTTAAACAACTGTAGGTGGATGGAAATAACATTACATATTGAGGAAACATAGATGTGGATGATAAAATACACCCCAGTAAATACCAACGTATAAACAATCTCGGATAAAAATGAGATTGTGATATTTCCCTTACCTTAGTTCTGATTTGCTTCGAAAGTGTCCGAACCTCCTGTATAATGATTTAAATAATGTCATTGAATTATTACAGAATCATATTCATTGTTATGATATCATATATGGTTCACTTATGACTTTATATTACCCGTTATTTTGTAAATTCCATGTTAAAGAGCGTTTTGGGTAAAATTGTTTCATTTGTCGTCCGTGTTTTGACTTGTAATTATTCATATGATTACTTAGATCATGATTACTTAATTCCAGAATATAAAACATGATATATATATATATATATATTCAGAATATACATATATATAATAAATCAGTAAATGGAACGAAATACACCGTTCATGGAGACGGTAGGCCGTACGTACGCATGAACGCTGTTTTCGTTTCCTTATTGAGTTGAACGGAATTAAGTAGATGACATTCATATATATAAACATAAATAAAGTATCATTATTATGTAATATATTTCATGATTACTTATTATATATACTTTATAATCATTCATTAAGGGTTTAAAGTGGAGAATGAATCTCATCGCGTCGTGGAGACGGTAGTCCGTACGTACGCACGAGCGATGATATCGTTCTCATGATTGTGGGAATGTATTGGAGTGTATGTATACTATTTAAGAATCAATATCACTTTAAAATAATAATATATAGTTATTATTTACACCATTATACCCATCCAAGTAAGGTGGTGGTGGAAAATAGATTTCACCACGGCGTGGAGACGGTATTTCGTACGTACGCACGCACGGTGATTTTGTTTTCCGTAGGATGGATAGATGGTGAAATAGGATTTTTTTCATACTTATAATAACATATCAGTGTATGAGTGATACTGATGTTATTACTTCATAATGAAACAACCTAAGAAGAAGAAGTGGAAGAAGAAATAAAGGTGAAAGAATCGGTAACGGAAATTACCTCTTCTTTGAAGCACCTCTTTGAGACCTCCTCTTAGGGCACTAAAATTGGTCTTTGAGGAAGACCAGAACCTCTAGGATGTTTCTAGGGAAGTGGGGAAGAGAATTCGGTAGGGTTTGGACGATCTTGAAGGCTCAAAGTTTTGTGAGGAAGAGAGGGAGGAGGTGCCCTTTTATAAGGGAGGAGAGGGGCACCTTTGGAATAACTAAAAATATTATTTTATTATAAAGTCAAGTTTGGTTTTAAATAGCTCAAAATTGATTTATTTCGAGGCTAAGGTGGGGATGGGTCGATATCCTCTCATACTATAGAATTTAAACAAGTTTCGGTTCCTATTTTAACCTTATCCTTTAGATTTAACATTAAGTTAAATAATTTTACTTTTACCGTGTCTTCTTGTGTTCTTACACTATAAGGTTAATAAAATTACTATAAGAAGCCAAAATAACCCCAAATTATTTATTATTAATATATATAACCTTATCTAAGTCATTTGGCCGAACCTTAGATTTTTAGTAATAAAATAACAATCAATAATATAATATTTGTTTTAAAAACTATTTTATGTCAATTTTGACACTATTTATTAATTGATTTTTGTGAAAATCATAACAGAATGATAAGTTCTAACGAAGTTAATTAAATCAATACTAACATGTCATATTAACCTATAAAATTTGTGGAATTCATAAAAAGCCTCAAATTATATTTATTTGGGTATTTAAAACATCAATTATGTCAATATTTCATTAATAAGATAATTACTGCATCATCATTGTATCATAAATAAATTAGATTATTTAATGTCTAAAAATTCAAAATAAATAACCATTATTTAGGAAATCTTTTTATATTTCTAATTAATATTTACAGTCGAATTTATCTTATGTATAACCATATATTAAAAATGTTTTATTAAATAAACTTTGATTTTAACTCTTTTAACTCTTCTTTGAATTAAATAATAATAAATGTCCTAATCTAATTCAGTGGGCCTAAATGGTCTTATTTTATTCCTAAGTTTGTTTTTGGTCGAATTAAACTTAACCAATAGAATTAGGACATGTGTTAGGGTAATAATAATATCATTTTAACCCTTAATTACCCTATTTACTTTTAACCGTGGTAAATAAAAGTAAAAATTTACTATTCACCAAAAAATATTTTCATCTCATTGAACCACATTTTACTTACTGACATCAACCGTGTCTCTCGGATTTTTGAAATTCCACTCACAGAAGCGGTAAAATTATGTTTTATGAAAAATTCAGTTTTTTTAACTACCACTTAGTGGTTTCACTATTCATCAAAAATTGAAAGTTTTCAGAAAAATACCAAAAATTAGGCCTAAGCTATATTTGATATTATGAACTCAAAAATGATTTCTATTTTACCAAATTCGAAACATATCAGTTGCATTAATTAATTTAAAAATTAATTCCCGTCGTCAAAACAAATAGCGTGTTCTTAAGAGATAATAACTATCAAAAGATTGACACTTGTTTATGTCTGGTTTAAATGTGAAATTACATCCAATGACCAACATTGTATTAAATTGTAAAAATATATTCTAAATATACTTTAAACCCACTCAAATTAATAATTTATCACTATTAATTATTTCGATTGAAAAAGTTGTTTTTAAATAAAATTTTGTAATTTTCACTATTCATCAAAATATGAAAGTTATCCGAAAATCACCAAAATTTTACCCTAAGCTAATTTCGATATTCTGAATCCAAAAATGAAGTCCATTTTGAAAAATAAAATTTACAAAATTTCAAAAAGTGGTTATTACTATTCATAACGGCTAGTTTTAATAATATTTTAATAGCATATCGTTGTTTAGCAAAACTTGGTGCTGCGTACAACACACGCTATCGTGGAAGGTCGTGATTGCGTGTAATTCAAGCCAGGTCAGATATGTGTGTTGTGAAAGCTCCTTTTGGTGTAGCGTATAACACAAGACATTAATTGTAACATCCCAGGTAAATAAAGAATAAAGAATTTTCATATTTATTAATATTTACGAATTAAATATTAATTTTATTTTAAAGGGGCTGCTATGTTCGATAGCATACTCGATACACAACGATGAGTTTCTTTGAAACTTACGTAGCACACTAGTAATAAAATAATATTATTTTAAATGTTAGTTAACAAGTAGCCGTTGTAATGGCGGGAATGGATGGAAATAACTAAAATATGATTAGATATGTTTTTAAATGTTTATACATTTACCCAATAAAAGATAAAGGCTTAAAATACGGAAAAAGTTCAATTTTAGGGCATATATACTCTAATTTTCACTAAAGGTTCACTTATCACCTTTTAATGGTGAACCGTCATTAAATATAGTTTTGATCACTCTTATACTTTATTTTGGACCAAATATAACTCTTCTTTAGAATCGGGACATCAAAATTTACTTTGTGTAAATTTTTGGTACCTTTCTGATAAAGTTCATTTTTTTATGAATAGTGTAAAATGTTGTATTTTAATTCAAAACCTCTTTTTAATCTAAATTATTTATATGATTAGATTATAATTTTAATTGGATTTAAAGTGAAATTAGAAAATATTTTTACCACTTAATCCAATGGTGGTCATTGGAATCAATTTCACTTTGAAATTGGACTTAAACTGGTGTCAATCTTTTGATACTTATTGTTTCACAAAAACACGCTATTTGTCATGACAGCGGGAATTAATTATTAAATTAATTAATTTGATTTATATGTTTTGAATTTTGTAAAATGGACTTCATTTTTGAATTCAGAATATCAAATATAGATTAGAGTGAATTTTTGGTAATTTTCTGAAAAACTTCAATTTTTTGATGAATAGTGAAACCACTAAGTGGTACTTATAAAAACTGATTTTTCCATTTAAATGAAATTTTTCCACCATTGTATTCTGATTTTCAAAAATCCGACATACATGGTTGTCATTAATAAGTAAAATGTGGTTCAATGAGATTAAAATAATTTTTTGGTGAATAGTAACTTATTAAGTTCTTAATCGCGATTAGTGGTAATTAGTGTAGTTTAATGTATAAATAATGCTTTAATAATATGAAATGACCTAGACACATGTCCCAACCTTATTGGTTGTGTCATGGACGACCAAGACAAGCCATGGGACAACTTGGGGACCCCATGGAGCCACTTTAGTTGGAAAATGACATTAATATATTTTTATTTAATGTTAAAGTGAAAATGACACTAACATAAATTGTTTTACTAAAATAATTTTTGAGTGGGGTTATAAAAGTCCAAATTTTGATTATAAATAGTCATTGGAAAGCTAAAACTATTTCCTACATCATAGTACTTGTTTTATAATTTTTAGACATTAAATAAATTAAATTATATATGACATAATAATGATGCAGCGATGAAATCATTATTTGACGATTTAAATAAAATGGAAAGATAATGAAAAATATAAAACCTAAACATGGCCAAAACCAATTGGATGAGTGGATTTAGAACCCTTATCAGCTTATCCACGAATTATATCAATGTGGGACCTTTTAAAATCGAAACACATTTTCAAATAAAGTAATATTTCTTTACATTCCAAAAGTGCCTCTCCTCTCCTCTTATAAAAGGCCCCCACCTGTACCCCATTTCACACACTTCTCAAGCCTTTGGCTCGGCCAACCCCTGCCCAATTACTCTCTCCACATACCTCTACTCATCCTAGAGGATTCCCTTTGGGATGAAACCTTTCAAAGGAAGCCTTTAGTCTCAAATCAAAAGGGAGTTACACTTTTAAAGGTAATTCATTCTCTCTTGTTCATTTGTTTTATTTTGCTTCTCCAACCCTCTAAACTCTTTTTATTTACTTCTTTTGTAACAAACACCAGTATCTTCAATATACTAGGATGTTTTTATAATATTTATTTGAGCTACACTCTCACAAAACTACATCAAATGGTTAAAGAACATACGGTTTCCGTGGATGGAGAAATTCTGCCTCCCGAAACGATGATTGTTCAATACTCATTTAACACCTTCAAGGGTGGCCATTATGATGTCACTATTTTTATATATGATATATAATATGTTTATGTTTTCTTTAAGCTTCTGTATTTTTCATTTTTGGCATACCTTTATGGTTTCCATTATGGGTAAACACGATATCTTCATTTAAGGAAATGCGGACTACCGCCCCCTCAAAGTGATGTGTTTCGTTAATGCCATATGTGGGACGTGTAAAGGATGGATTTAAAGTTATTATATATGATTTTATACTGCAATTATAATATACCTCAATATCATTATTATTTCTTTCCATTAAATTATGAGATAGAAATGAAAGTAGCGTTCATGCGTACGTACGGCTTACCGTCTCCATGAACGGTGCATTTCATTTCTTATCCCCAAATGTAATGTACTATTAAAATTACATGTATATAATGTATATATATAATTAATGATATAGCAAAATGATGAATATAATTCTGGAATTAAAATATACATACCTCTCATTTAGTTTTAATTCCACTAATATGACAAAGAAATGAAAGTAGCATTCATGCGTACGTACGACTTACTGTCTCCATGAACGGTGCATTTCATTTCTTACCTCTAAATGATTATGTAATATTATAAATACATGTATATGCTGGATATATATGATACATATTATATCCAAATCAGGAATTTCATTCTGGATATAAAGAACTTTTGACCACATGAACAACATGTAATTGTAAGAAGTCAACTTTCGACTTAAGAACCAAATATTGACAAAACAAACATTATTAACTTAAATGGTTACATAATGTTTATAACATGGAAATAAGTGATATAAAAAGAATAATGAACTTTAAAAAGGTTCTTAATCAAGTATAAATTAACTCAAGATTATTATTCAGGACGTTAAAGAACGATCGAGTCAAGTCGGACCCAAGGTAAGGGACTTCGTCTCGATCTCCTTTCATTGAGGCATATTTCGTTTTATACACAACTTTCTTTTATACGGTGTATAAACTCCTTTGACTTTTACTTTTATACAAAAGGAATATTTTTCTACAAAGCGTTTTACTAAACGACAAAAGGAATGTTTTTTTTAACGTACGCGGTGACAATGACCTTTTCTGCCGCCACGAGTATTATTTGATCTTTGGCTTCCTCAACAAGCCGTAATGTTTTTTAAAATAAAATAAATACCATATACTCTTTTATGTATTTTGGTATGGAAAATGGTTTTGATAAAGGATTCTATTATGATATATTGTGATTGAAATGTGAAAATGTTATCATTCCTTTATATTGGTTTTATGTTTTATGATTTTATATTGGTACTTGGACATTTTAACGGGTGGTTACGTTATAAACCATATGACGGGTGGTGCCGTGAATACCAGGACGGGTGGTTATGTTATAACCTCCAATGCATTGGGTATGGAAGTCGTCCGTATGGCTATTCCATTAAGTATGTATGGAAATTGGCCGTATGGCTATTCCATTAAGTGATATGTGTGGAAGTCAACCGTATGGTTATTCCACTTAAGTATGTTTATGTCCCAAGTTACCTTTATATATTCTATGTGTTCTTTATATGGGTTTTATGGTAATCCTTTGGTTACAAAAAGATAAGTAATGATACTTTATTCAGTGAAGATTTTTTTTACTACTTCATGAAGGTGAAGGTATTACTTTGATATAGTATACATGGTTTACTTGATGTTTGAAAAACTAACAGTTTTCATTATTTTTGTATCCCTTACTGAGCTTTTTATGCTCACCCCAAGTTTTTCAAAATGTTTTTCACAGGACTAAAAGTGGAATATGGTCAAGGATGGGATCAAGGGAATGTCATGCTATATAAAACATGGAATCTAGACATCTTTCTTTTTAAAAGTTTTTATTTTATGGAAACCTAGTAGAAGTGACTACTTTGTAATATTTTGAGATGTAATAGTTATGTTTTAATTCTCTAAAACTCTAAACCTGAAAAGATCCTCAACGTGAATTATTCATTTAATTCAATATTAAGTAAGGTTTAAGGCTGGGGCCTTATAGTTGGTATCAAAGGTCGGTTTAGACAACATTAGGAGTTATAAAAGTGTTAAATTATAATATGATTGAAATGATATAGCATTTACGGATTACCATGTTGCTTCGCCTAAGATATTTCTGTGTTCAGAATGGTTTTCCGTAGAGGAAACAAAGCAGCTATGTTGGGACGACATCAGGAGAAAGATAACCTTCCAAATCAGCAACTTGAGATGGTCGGAATCGGAACTGAACAGTTTGTTGTAGTGATGGCACAGTTGACTCAGGCTATAAATGGTGGTGGTATCCATGCACGAGATCAGCCAGATCAACCGCAGAGGAGCACGTCAGTGGTGGAACATTTCATGAGGCAACATCCCCCATCATTCAGAGGATCATCTGACCCTGTGCAAGCTGAAGGGTGGATTAAAGCACTGGAGAAGATTTTTGATGTCATGGGGTGTTCAGAACATCAAAAGGTTAGTATTGCTGTTTACCGTTTTGAAGGTGAAGCTGATCAGTGGTGGTCGATGGTGAAAAATATAAGGGATAGTGATGAGATTGAGGATCTTCACTGGGATGAATTCAAAGGTATGTTTCTTGAGAAATATTTTCCTAAGGTGGTTGGTCTTAGGATGGAAAAACAGTTCCTAGAATCGAGGCAGGAGGATGATTCAGTGGCTGCTTATGAAGAAAAGTTCACTCGATTGGCAAGGTATGCTCCAAACTTCATACGAGATCTTGATAGTAAAATAAACCGTTTTTACTCAGGGTTAAAGCCAAAGTATCAAATGGCTTTAGCTTCTCGTGAGTTCAAAAGTTATTAAAAGCTTGTTAGATGTGCTGAGAAGGTGAAAATGGAGTTTGCCGATGATCAGGTGTTCTATGACAAACAACAGAATAAGAGGTCTAGTTGGCAGGAAAAGGGGAAGAATTCATCAAAGAAGCAAGGAGTTAAGAAAACCAAATATCCATCCTGTGAGAAGTGTGGTAAAATGAATCCTGGAGAATGTTTATCCAAGTTTGGTAAGTTCTTTCGGTGTGGTAAGTCTAGACATATTTCTCGTAACTGTATGGAAGATGATCTAGCAGGAAATGAAAAGCCAACAGTAAGATGTTTTAAGTGTAATGAAATGGGTCATTATGCAAACGAGTGTCCGACGAAGAACTCAACTGGGGGAATGCAGCTAGACTACAAGTAGAAAGGGGTGGTAAAATCTTTTTCAACAACTTCAGCAGATGTTGGGCCATCGAATGAAGTGGTATCAGCTCCAGGGAGCTCAGTATTTTTCGAAGATTGACTTGAGGTCAGGGTACCATTAGTTGAAAGTAAAAGAAGCAGACGTTCGGAAGACTGCATTCTGTACTAGATATGGCCATTATGAATTTGTAGTTATGCCTTTTGGGTTAACCAATGCACCTACTGTATTCATGGACCTTATGAATAAAATTTTCCATGAGTTCTTGGATAAGTTTGTGTTTCTGTTTTGAGGTTTGGGAAGAGGTTATGTGTGCCTTGTGATTCACAGTTGAAGAATGATTTGTTATGTGAGGCTCATAGTTCCTCGTTTTTAGTTCATCCTGGCAGTACTAGGATGTACAGAGATCTGCGGGAGTATTACTGGTGGGATGGAATGAAAAGAGACATTGCTAATTTTACTGTGAAGTGTTTGACATGTCAACAGGTTAAAGCAGAGCGGCAGTTACCGAAAGGGATCGTTCAGCCTTTACCAGTGCCAGATTGGAAATGGGAAAACATATCCATGGACTTTGTTGTGGGATTACCGAGGACATCTCGAGGTAATAATGCAATCTGGGTTATTGTTGATCGCTTGACCAAATCTGCTCATTTCCTTTCTATACGAGATACTTTCTCTCTTGATCAACATTCCCGTTTGTATCTTAAAGAGATAGTCAGGTTACATGGAGTTCCTCTCTCCATTGTATCGGACCGTGATCCCAGGTTCACATCTAACTTTTGGAAAGGCCTTCAGAAGTCGTTGGGTACTGAATTAAATTTTAGTACAGCTTTTCATCCTCAATCAGATTGGCAGTCAGAATGAAAAATCCAAACATTGGAGGATATGCTACGAGCTAGTTCTATGGATTATCAAGGAAGTTGGGACCAACATATTTCTTTGGTTGAATTTTCATATAATAACATTTTTCATTCCAGTATACAGATGGCACCATTTCAGGCATTATATGGGAAGAGGTGTCGAACTCCATCTTTCTGGGATGAAGTGGGTGAAAGGAAGTTGATGGGACCAGAATTGGTAGAAGAGATGGCAGAAAAAGTTCAGCTGATTCAGAAACACATGAGAACAGCTCAGAGCAGGCAGAAGAGTTATGCGGATAACTGGAGGAAGGATCTATCTTTCGAGGTAGGTGATCATGTTTTTCTAAAGGTTTCTCCTTGGAAAAGTGTGATGAGATTTGGTAAGAAAGGAAAGCTGAGTCCAAGGTTTATTGGACCATATGAAATTCTAGAGAGAGTTAGATCAGTTGTATACCGGGTGGCTTTACCTCCGAGTTTATCTCAGGTACACAATGTTTTTCATGTTTCAATGTTGAGAAAGTATATGCCAGATCAATCTCATGTTTTGAGTCCAGAGGTAGTTCAGCTGGAAGAGAACCTATCTTATGAGGAACAACCGGTCCAGATTCTTGACCACAGGGAGCAGGTGTTACGGAATAAGGTGATTCATCAGGTAAGGGTTTTGTGGAAAAACCATGTGACTGAAGAGGCAACGTGGGAATCTGAAAATGCTATGAGGGATAAATACCCCCACTTATTTTGATAAGTGAATAAAATTGCGAGGACGCAATTCCCAAATGGGGGGAAGGATGTAACATCCCAGGTAAATAAAGAATAAAGAATTTTCATATTTATTAATATTTACGAATTAAATATTAATTTTATTTTAAAGGGGTTGCTATGTTCGATAGCGTACCCGATATGCAACGATGAGTTTCTTTGAAACTTACGTAGCACACTAGTAATAAAATAATATTATTTTAAATGTTAGTTAACAAGTAGCCGTTGTACTGGAGGGAATGGATAGAAATAACTAAAATATGATTAGATATGTTTTTAAATGTTTATACATTTACCCAATAAAATATAAAGGCTTAAAATACGGAAAGAGTTCAATTTTAGGGCATATATACTCTAATTTTCACTAAAGGTTCACTTATCACCTTTTAATGGTGAACCGTCCTTAAATATAGTTTTGATCGCTCTTATACTTTATTTTGGACCAAATATAACTCTTCTTTAGAATCGGGACATCAAAATTTACTTTGTGTAAATTTTTGGTACCTTTCTGATAAAGTTCATTTTTTTTATGAATAGTGTAAAATGTTGTATTTAAATTCAAAACCTCTTTTTAATCTAAATTATTTATATGATTAGAATATTATTTTAATTGGTTTTAAAGTGAAATTAGAAAATATTTTTACCAGTTAATCCAATGGTGGTCATTGGAATCAATTTCACTTTGAAATTGGACTTAAACTGGTGTCAATCTTTTGATACTTATTGTTTCACAAAAACACGCTATTTGTCAGGACAGCGGGAATTAATTATTAAATAAATTAATTTGACTTATATGTTTTGAATTTTTTAAAATGGACTTCATTTTTGAATTCGGAATATCAAATATAGCTTAGGGTGAATTTTTGGTAATTTTCTGAAAAACTTCAATTTTTTGATGAATAGTGAAACCACTAAGTGGTACTTATAAAAACTGATTTTTCCGTTTAAATGAAAATTTTCCACCATTGTGTTTTGATTTTCAAAAATCCGACATACATGGTTGTCATTAATAAGTAAAATGTGGTTCAATGAGATTAAAATAATTTTTTGGTGAATAGTAATTTATTAAGTTCTTAATCGCGATTAGTGGTAATTAGTGTAGTTTAAGGTATAAATAATGCTTTAATAATATGAAATGACCTAGACACATGTCCCAACCGTATTGGTTGTGTCATGGCCGACCAAGACAAGCCATGGGCCAACTTGTGGACCCCATGGAGCCACTTTAGTTGGAAAATGACATTAATATATTTTTATTTAATGTTAAAGTGAAAATGACACTAACATAAATTGTTTTACTAAAATAATTTTTGAGTGGGGTTATACAAGTCCAAATTTTGATTATAAATAGTCATTGGAAAGATAAAACTATTTTCTACATCATAGTATTTTGTTTATAATTTTTAGACATTATATTAATTAAATTATATATGACATAATAATGATGCAGCGATGACATCATTATTTGACGATTTAAATAAAATGGAATGTTAATGAAAAATATAAAACCTACACATGGCCAAAACCAATTGGATGAGTGGATTTAGAACCCTGATCACCTTATCCACGAAATATAGAAATGTGGGACCTTTTGAAACCGAAACACATTTTCAAATAAAGTAATATTTCTTTACTTTCCAAAAGTGCCCCTCCTCTCCTCTTATAAAAGGCCCCCACCTCTACCCCATTTCACACACTTCTCAAGCCTATGGCTCGGCCAACCCCTACCCAATTACTCTCTCCAGATCCCTCTACTCATCCTAGAGGATTCCCTTTGGGCAGAATCCTTTCAAAGGAAGCCTTTAGGCTCAAATCAAAAGGGAGTTACACTTTTAAAGGTAATTCATTCTCTCTTGTTCATTTGTTTTATTTTGCTTCTCCAACCCTCTAAACTCTTTTTATTTACTTCTTTTGTAACAACACCAGTATCTTAAATATACTAGGATGTTGTTATAATATTTATTTGAGCTACACTCTCACACAACTACATCAAATGGTTAAAGAACATTCGGTTTCCGTGGATGGCGAAATTCTGCCTCCCGAAACGATGATTGTTCAATACTCATTTAACACCTTCAAGGGTGGCCATTATGATGTAACTATTTTTATATATGATATATAATATGTTTATGTTTTCTTTAAGCTTCTGTATTTTTCATTTTTGGCATACCTTTATGGTTTCTATTATGGGTAAACACGATATCTTCATTTAAGGAAGTGCGGACTACCGCCCCCTCAAAGTGATGTGATTCGTTAATGCCATATGTGGGACGTGTAAAGGATGGATTTAAAGTTATTATATATGATGTTATACTGGAATTATAATATACCTCTATATCATTATTATTTCGTTGCATTAAAGTATGAGATAGAAATGAAATTAGCGTTCATGCGTATGTACGTCTTACCGTCTCCATGAACGGTGCATTTCATTTCTTATCCCCAAATGTAATGTAAAATTAAAATTACATGTATATAATGTATATGTATAATTAATGATATATATAAATGATGAATATAATTCTGGAATTAAAATATACATACCTCTCATTTAGTTTTAATTCCACTAATATGACAAAGAAATGAAAGTAGCGTTCATGCGTACGTACGGCTTACCGTCTCCATGAACGGTGCATTTCATTTCTTAAATCTAAATGATTATGTAATATTATAAATACATATATATGCTGGATATATATGATACATATTATATCCAAATCGGGAATTTCATTCTCGATATAAAGAACTTTTGACCACATGAACAACATGTAATTGTAAGAAGTCAACTTTCGACTTAAGAACCAAATATTGACAAAACAAACATTTTTAACTTAAATGGTTACATAATGTTTATAACATGGAAATAAGTGATATAAAAAGAATAATGAACTTTAAAAAGGTTCTTAATCAAGTATAAATTATCTCAAGTTTATTATTCAGGACGTTAAAGAACGATCGAGTCAATTCGGACCCAAGGTAAGGGACTTCGTCTCAATCTCCTTTCATTGAGGCATATTTAGTTTTATACACAACTTTCTTTTATACGGTGTATAAACTCCTTTGAATTTTACTTTTATACAAAAGGAATCTTTTTCTACGAAGCATTTTTCTAAATGACAAAAGGAATGTTTTTTAACGTACGCGGTGACAACGACCTTTTCCGCCGCCGTGAGTATTATTTGATCTTTGGCTTCCTCAACAAGCCGTAATGTTTTTTAAAATAAAATAAATACCATATACTCTTTTATGTATTTTGGTATTGAAAATGGTTTTGATAAAGGATTCTATTATGATATATTGTGATTGAAATGTGGAAATGTTATCATTCCTTTATATTGGGTTTATGTTTTATGATTTTATATTGGTACTTGGACATTTTAACGGGTGGTTACGTTATAAACCATATGACGGGTGGTGCCGTGAATACCAGGACGGGTGGTTATGTTATAACCTCCAATTCATTGGGTATGGAAGTCGGCCGTATGGCTATTCCATTATGTATGTACGGAAATTGGCCGTATGGCTATTCCATTAAGTTATATGTGTGGAAGTCAACCGTATGTTTATTCCACTTAAGTATGTTTATGTCCCAAGTTACCTTTATATATTCTATGTGTTCTTTATATGGGTTTTATGGTAATCCTTTGGTTACAAAAAGGTAAGTAATGATACTTTATTCAGTGAAGATTTTTTTTTACTACTTCATGAAGGTGAAGGTATTACTTTGATATAGTATACATGGTTTACTTGATGTTTGAAAAACTAACAGTTTTCATTATTTTTGTATCCCTTACTGAGCTTTTTATGCTCACCCCATGTTTTTCGAAATGTTTTTCACAGGACTTAAAGTGGAATAAGGTCAATGATGGGATCAAGGGAATGTCATGCTATATAAAACATGGAATCTAGACATCTTTCTTTTTAAAAGTTTTTATTTTATGGAAACCTAGTAGAAGTGACTACTTTGTAATCTTTTGAGATGTAATAGTTATGTTCTAATTCTCTAAAACTCTATACCTGAAAAGATCCTCAACGTGAATTATTCATTTAATTCAATATTAAGTAAGGTTTAAGGCTGGGGCCTTATATTAATGAAATTAAAAAGAATATTTTTCATAAAATCTCGGGGTGTTACAACGCATATGAAATTAAAAATAAAATTTAGGTATCTTATAAGTGATAATATGATGAAATTATATTACAGTATTATAAAAAAATGTTTAAAAAATAATAAATTTAGTGTTAGTATTTTTGTAAAACATAAATGATTATTTTCTATTTTATTATTAATATAATAATTCAAAATGAAATAAAATTTCACAAAATATATTCATATATTAATATTTTGTTTTATTATTATTATAATATTATTTTATTTATCAATATATAATTTTTCAATGTGTCCTAAAATAAAATATAAATTTAAAATTGGATTTTTTTGAATAAATGATGATTTTAATTAGAAATTAAATTTCAAATATTTAGAACATTAATTTATTAATATGTAGTTAATTTTTTAATTCTACACATCAATAAATGTTTATGGTGAATTTTTGAGATTTTTTTTAAAATAGTTCAATTTTTGGTGAATAGTCAAATACAATAATTGACAGTATTTAACAAATACATGAATTATTGAATCATAGATGATGTATAGATGAGGTATGCCCATAATATAGAAACATAATTCATTATTTAATATATTTTTATATAATAATAAAATCTATTCATAGTTTTGAGCCAAAATAATGAGCTAATGAATAAAATACTAAAAAAATCCTCTCTCTCCCCCACTATAAATACCACCCTCACCACCTCTTCTCCACACAACTCCAAAGACTTGAAGATTGTCAAATTTCCTCCAAATCAAATTCACACACCCCTTTCCAATGTAGAAGAGAATTTTTTCTCATCACAAGTCAAAATCCTATTTCATTATGTAGGTTATCGAGGAGGATAATTGGAGAGGTAAAATCCTCTTTTAATTTTTTTAATTTCATTGAAATTTATTTTATTTTATTATTCTCTACTAACCTACCCTTATCCAAGTTCTTAATAACTCATTATATTTTATATACTATAATTTTATTATGTTAATGGAATAATACATCATCATGCCTATTTTCCTCTACCTTTTATTATGAAAACGAAAATATCGTCAGTGATGTGTCACTTTTCCACCATCGTGAATGATTCATTTTCATTTTATTTTACCACTTTCCTGGATGGTCATAAAATGATTACATTGGTCAAAAAAATTAAAAATAAATCTTATATCCTTTTTTATATTTTTTTAACTATCATATATACATAATATGAAATAATAAAACAAAACTAGTTCATGATGATAAAAAAACCACCAAATTAATCAAAATGATTATCATTAACTCATTCTCCAATGAATCATTATCATATCTGGAATAAAAATAAAATATAATGCCACATAAATTTTTTTATGTTCATTAGTAACATATTATTTCATTTTTGGAAAATTGTTCTCATTTTACATGTTCTCCCATACATGTATACAGGTGAACTGATCATGAAAACCATGGAAACAAGTACTCTCAATCAATGAAATTGAACTATATAACTCATCGTAATGGATGTAAAAAAATTTATAACATAATAATGAATCAAATATATTTATAAGAGGTTATGGGTTTATTAATTAATGAATATAATTTTATTATCATGGATAGTAAAGTGAATAAATCATTCCACATAAGGCAAGGGGATTCCAGAACCCAATTTCAAATCTTTGGGTTATTCCTCTTTCATGCAAAATTTCATTGTGGGTGTTATTTTAATATTCCTAGAATATAACTTAATTGTTATTAACTTTTATTTTCTGGGATATACATATTTCAAATCTTATTTTATGAGAAATAAAAATATTTTCCAAAAGAACACTTATTTCCAAAACACCTTTTCAGACCTCTTGAGTTGTTTCCTCTTCTCTCAAGAATGAAGAATCTTATAAAAAATATGTTTTTTACTTTCTAATTTGGGAAACCCCAATTTTATTAATGATTATATAATTTATTAAATTAAACCCATTCCACTTCATGGGTTATTTTATGTACAGGATTGATATACAATCTATGTGGGAAGCATGATTTTGTAAATATTATGACATGATGTGTGTTCAGAGAATTAAATATCACTCTAATTCATTGGTTAATGTGATATATCTAATGAGATAATTTTAAATATTTTTGAACATGATCATATGATGTTATTATTATGCACATATGTTATTCATGAACAAGTTGCTATATTTTCTCACAACTATGTTAGGTATTTGACCACTAAGACTTGATGTTTCGTTTTTATGCATTTCCACATTCCATGACATTATCTAATGATTCCTCTAATGATTACGATGAGGGTCCCATGAATATTTTATGATTATTATTATTATGGTCACCCTTGTAATATGGATTCATGTTCTTATATATCCTCTTACTAGGATTTTAGGTCAACCCATTATCTGATGCATATCCTCAGGTGATTACTTATTATAAAGATTACATGATGTAAAGTAAGAAGATAGAGAAGAATGAATTAAATAATTTTTATGATTAAATATGTAAATGATATGTATAGATCTAATTTTACCAAGATAGTAAACCATTATATTCTAGTTTTTTAATTCTTTTATATTTTTTAATTTTAAAATGATTTAAAAGTCATTTAATAAAATTAAAGTCATTATATTTTTTCATAACAAATGACATAAGTCATTATTATGTAAAATCATCAATAATCAATCATGATCGATGAGAACATATCATAAGAATAAGAAATAAATTTTTCCAAATGAATAAGGTTATAAAATTATTTCCTTATTCAATGTTCATTTCCAATACTTTCTTTATAGTAAGATACCTATATTAGACTTTTTCCACTCCCTATTTCCATCATTTCCTTTGTCATGTCTCACTACCTACACCATGATATTGGACATAGTACATTAGAGAATTTGGTTCACTCCCCATTTATGCTCATATTATATAATGAGATTCTAATATTTACACAATTCATTATAGATATATATATATATATATTGTCCCAAACATCACATAATTTTTTTTTACATAATTGTATCATATGATCATAAAAACATTAAACAAACCATAACCCCAGGAAAATAAACATATTTTATAATAATATAATTATATAATAAATAACTCATGGAAAATTAATGGGTTTCATGGAATCATACTTAATACACCATCATCCCATACTAGAAAAAGAAATAAATTGGATTGTATTCTATTATGATGTCCCTAGTGAAGCATAACAATCCTCAAAAGTTGTAGGAATAGATGAAAAATATCTTTTCTAAATGTATTTATACCATTCATTAAATATCATGAGAAAAATTCCATTTTATTTTGGAAAATTTTTATAACTAAAAATTCACAGAATATTGTAAATAAATATTTATTTTAAAATATTAATGGAAACATATATTTTATTCTTTGAATAAATTAACAGTCATGATGGTGGGAAAATGCATTCATCCAGTAAATGTTTAAACAAAGATTCCTTTCCCACTTTTTTACAAAAAATTAATTCTGAGAATTATTTGAAATGACTAAAAAAAATAATTTATAAACCTTTTTAAGGCATTTAAAATATTGTTAAAATAAATTTAAATAGTAATTTTATCATAGAATATAATTTTATTTTAAATCATTTTAATAAACGTGGATATGGACGGAAATTATTATCTATCAAATAGATAAATAAGGGAAGATTTTATTAATATTTTTCATAGAATGTTTAGTACCAAATAGAATAGAATGGTCAAAATACTTTAATAAACCTGATATAAAAATATAAGAAGAAATTATTTGGTTTTTAAATTATAATTATCATATAATTTTCCCTCTATAAAAATTTAATAGAGACAATCCTGATGATAAATGAGATTGTAATATAAACCCTACCCACATTAGTAAATTTTGAATGATAACCCCCTTTAACGAAATATATTTTAATGAATATTTAGATTCCATGAATATAAATAGGATCATTGTATGACATATCATTTGGGAAGTATCTAAACAATATAAATAATTTAGGTTCACTAAAATAAACATGTCTCAAAAAACAATAGTGAGACATAGAACCCTTATAGTTTCAGTAGTCTCTTAATCAAAACCTCATAAAATATAATAACATATTTATATTTGTAAATAAAAGTAATTTTCATGAAATGTTTCATAAAATACATTAATGATATGTATATAAAACACATAAAAGGAACATGTGGTGTATATGGAATATGATTTCAAGATTTAAAAATGAGATGAAAACCACTTGAAATGAATCCTAAAATTCATCAAAGATTCTCTTAACCTCATATATAATAAATTTAGATTTATTATAAATTTTTAACAAAAAAAATATTCATACTTAAGTTACTATATATGATTCGGTTAAAATTTCCAATTACACCATAAAATGATCATTACGGGTGTTCCTTATCCCATTTTTCATACATTATTCAATTATGATATTCTTATCCTTGAACCTTGTTAATAATTTGATCATTATAAAAATAGTATTAATGTAATAAATATATTATTCATTCATTATAAACTCATTTATAACAATTCATATTTGGAGTTGATGAAAAATGATTTACATAACTTCATACAGATCATAGTTTATATTTATGCATGATTGATGTCATATTTTCCAATAAAATGAAATTATGGAAAATAATAATTTATAAATATATTTAAAAAATAATATAAAAAATATAGTACATTTTCATTAAATATTTCCTTATTATAATTCATGAAAATAACAAATGAAAAAAGTATTCACTTCTCTTTTTGTAGGTGGTATTCCACACGAACGCACAAGCGATTATATAATCATCAAACATATGGGAGGGTCAGAAGATAGATAATTTATTATAATTATAAATAATAATAATTTATTAATAATCATAAGAAATAATTATATCCAAATATATATCCATCCATGAGTAGTGGTGATGAAAACTAAAATATGTCGATGTAGGAGATGGTTGTTCGTATGTACGCATGATGATGTTTTCAATTTCTAGTATAATGGATGATAAATAGATAATGGTTATTATATTAAAATAATAACATCTTAATAAACTATATTTTATAATGTAACAATGTTAATATTTTTTAATATGTTTTTTTGGATATAGAATAAAAAGAAACATAAAGGTTTCTATGAACATGATTACCTCTTCATTGAGAAACCTCATTTGGATGTCTTCTTAAGTACCCTTGAGTGATTATTTTATGAATAAAAACACCACTAGATTGTGTCTGGTGTAATTTTGGAGATATTCGGGCATGTTTTAGTCATGATTAATAGCACAAGAATATGTGTAAAAAGTGGACATTAGGATCCTTTTTATTAGTGAGGGTAGTGGAATAGTTGGAATTATTCTAAACTTTATAATAATATAAGGTAACTTTCATAGAAACTTGGCTCCAAATTAGATAAATTTAATATTTATGATGATACAATGTGTAATTATATTCAACCAACATGATTTTTAAATTTTATAAGGTTATTATAAACCATATACCTTTTTTAACAAATCATTAACAATTTTTAACCATAATCAGAGAAACAAGATACATAGTCATTATGGTTCAATAATGTAATTATAAAGGGGAAATTGGTTAATAATTCAGAAATAGATGATGTTCTCAAACATTTCCCAATAATTTGAAAATTTATATAATGTTTAAAAAAATCAAAATATTAATTCCCATTAAATATCCTTAATATCATTTCAGGGAATTTTAATATAATTGATCTTTAAAAACATCAATATTACTATTGATATAGAATATGAATATTTAAATCATTTCATACATTTAATTTGGATCCATAAAAATCATTCACGATGTAAAATTTTCAAAATAACATCTCATTTCATATTTTAATACTATTTTCATTTATTTTTCACTCAGATACACAAAAGTGACATAAATGAGGCATAATAATTTTAAGAAATTGTAAAATTACAAAAACAATAAATGTAAATTACTATATTAAAAAAAATCAAAATCAAATACTAATTTATAACATTTCATAGTATATTTTTATTCTTATGTAAATATAGTAGAGAAAATTGATGAAAGAGGGTTTCATTTTATACTAATTCTTTAATTAAAATAATATAAAGGTCAATATCAAAGATAAAAGGTTCCAAATTTCCATATTTTTAAATATGTGATGTGTTTTGTTTTTTGAAAATTCACATCCAATTGAATGAAATTATTTTTTAAGAGATTTTGTGTCCTTATCCAATAGTTTTAAAATATATTAACCCATTTTACCATTTACTAAAGTGATCTTTTACAATTATTACTATTCATTATGACCAATATTTAAATGGACCTCTCTACCTAAATATAATATGATGATTAAAAATATGTAACCCATTTTCTATGATTTAATATCAATTATTAGTAAAAATAAAATTCAATATAAATTCATAAAACTCACCTAAAACCTATTTTTAGATAAAAGGATGTTATAAGAAAAATAAATGATATTATAAAAAATTCCTGTAATCTTTTCAATCCCATTGAATTAATTAAATTCGGTTATATAATATTTAAAATGTTTGAATTAAAAATAAAATAGTAAATGAAATGAAACTAGTGAAAACTTGATTAAAAGATAAGTGTTGAATATTGTTTTTTGAATAAAAATGTAACTTATATTTCCAAATTGACAAACATAGATTTCTATGTTCAACGTTACATTTTAAAATTCATTATATTAATTATAAAATATTTATAGTTGGTTTATTAAATTTTTAATTAAATATAGTATCATTATTATGTAATTATAATGTCATAAAAGTGACATTATTGGTAAAATAATTATTTTTCACTATTCACCCTAGAATAAACTATTTTTAAAAAATCCAAAAAACCCACTCATAATTTTTTTTATATGATGAATCAAAAAATTATGTTCATTTAATTGAAATAATATTTTAAAATTATAAAAATTATTTTTTTAACAAAAATTATATATATAATGAAAATAATCATTTATTAAAAAATAAACCTTTTAAACATTCAGTATTGTTAACCATATGTAATTTAATTCATATTATTCAAAATTGATTATTTATTTATTAGGAACAAATAAATAAATTTAAATAAGGAAAAAATTTCATCATTTATTTCATAATGAAGTGACTCATATTCATACCCATCAAACAAATGACTAGGTTATAACTATTATATTTAAATAATAATTTTTCCTTATTGAATCATAGTTCATTTAAGCTCGGTGTTTATGGTGGCATAAGATATTGAGCATACTATATATTTAAAATAATTTAATTTACAAAATTTATCTATGTTATATTAAAAAAATCCAATAATTTCATGATTTATAATGTTGAAAATCATACCCACAACAAATTCAAGATAATAATGTCACACCCATACCAAAAAATGATGATCCTATGAACCCACACCAAGGAAACCTAACAAGAAAATTAAACCAAAATATCCAACCATTCACCCAATGTAATTCTCAACATCTAGATCATGTGTGATGATGGATAATAATTTAATAAAATATATCATGATAGGAAATCAAATCTAGGAAGAATATTAAAAACTCCTATTATCTTTAGGAAAGAGGGAATTTCTCACAAAAGGTCAAATGAAAAAAAAATGTATCAGCCAATATATTTTGTATTTTCATTAAAGTAAAATAAAATAAACTTTTAAAATGGTTCAAAAAGTAATCACATGTTGGAATTAATCGTGTACATGTCTTTTATAAAATATTTTTTGAAATCATCCTTAAATCATCTCTTGAAAACAATTACTCAACTTAAAATCCTACTTGAAACCCAGTCCTTAAATCCAACAACACTCTAATTTAAAAACTTCATGAAAACCACTCACACCACCAAAACATTTTTATAATTCGTATACCTATACTCATTTATCAATGGAACTAATAATTATTAATTTATTAATCTATATTATGATTTATAAATATTAGTACTATGTAATTCCATCAAACTTTATTGGGGTGAGATTTTAAAATATCATCCCATGTGTTGGGAATAATAAAAATCTTCACACAAACATAATATAATCCATTAAACCAAGAGGCTCAATTATGTAAAGGCCACCTACAAGAACTAGTGAAAAAAATTTGACAAAAATCTCATAACATCAACAAGTTAGTGAACATCTGCATATCTCGATAATATAAAATCATAAATAAATCATAAAATCATTTAAAACCAAGTTCTTGACTTTTTATAATTAGCACTAAAAAAATATTGAACAAAAAATATATAGATACAACAAACCAATGGATATATTTCACTACCAACATTTTCAGAAAAAGTGATCTCTAAATCTCATATTATATAAAATCAAGGTTACAATAGTTTGAAGGACGTAATTTTACATTTATCTCATTGAAAAATAGAAATCATGTCACAAGGAATAATATAAGAATAAATACAATCCCCATCAGAATCACCTTTTTTTGATACTATGTATGCATGTTGATTCACTTCACTAAAGATATACATGACAATATAATTCATTTAAGTAAGAATGCCAAAACATTTAACCCATTTTTATTTCCACCTCTATGGAAGTTGAATCTATCCCATCCTAACTTCCTGAATGATGGTAGTGGAATCACTCTTAACCTATTTGATATTTCAATTTTTTTGGTGTGAAACTAAGAAAAAATTGATAAAACCCATCTTCTCCACCTCAAGATAAGTGGATTGACCACATGGACCATGTATGTATTCAAAAACATTGTCATTATGATCTATAAAGATGGCCCTATAACTTGTTGGTCTCAAGTTCTCCCACGGGGAACCATCAAAGTTGCATTTATTCTAGTGCATAAATGGGGGAATCTAGAAAACTTCAAGAGTTCGAAGGGATTTTGGATAATTTCAACGGATTTTTAACATTCTCAATATAAAAAAGTCCCTAACCAAATTATCACATCATGCCTCATGAGTCATGTTGGCATTGTGAACTACCATCTTCATATCTACAAGTGCATTCTGAGGGTTGAACACAATACGTTAATATATTCTCTTATTTATGATTCTCTAGATGATTTGAATTAATTACACACAATACACTTTTAATAGGGTCGTAAGTTGACTGGATAGTTGGACACCAATAAAATAGAGCATAAAATCCTGAAGATTATTAGTCTGTAAGGGATGAAGCATGAACAGATCAAAAACTTCTCTATAAATAGAGGATGTTGTGTTTCATCACAATAATAAGTGACCCATATTTTCATGATGGTGACGAAACAAAACACAACATAAACAATAAGAAATTAAAACTCACTGAATATTAACATCAAACAACAACTTATTGAGGGAGAGTCTCCAATGAAGCATGAATCTTGATGGAGATATCCATTTTCTGAAATTCCCAATCTATTTGAGGTCACCTTGTATAAAATGATTGTAGAAACTCTGGGAATCAATCATTCTAATTGAATTTCATTCCCAAACGAGCATGTATTCTTGGGTCTAGAAATCATATGAAGAGACAACAAGAGCAGTGTCAATTGGAAGTGTTTTTAGATTTCCCAACTGATCTTCAATGGAGATATTATAGTCAGTTTCCAAAATAGGGATTCTAAAACCATCAATAAGAGGAGTTACAATCCAATTATCTTTCTAGAACCTAAGGGAGGAATCCATACGAACCATCCAATGGGAGTTCATGTTAAATTTTTGAAAATTTATTTTAAAAATTGGCTAGGAAGAGGAATAAATTTAGCTTAACATTATTTCAATATATTTAGATAAATATATATCTCTAAAAAATCCCAAGGAGTCAATATTTTTATCGATTAGTTTCTACTTAAAGTTGGTTTATAAGGATTTATTGAAGAGATCAAGGGTTTTTGATGCCAAGAACCCCTAGAACCATAGGAATCCAACACTACTTCCAAGTAGCTATGATGATTTTCCATTCTAGGATACTTCCACTCCCCAAAATGTTTATCATCATTATGTAGATGATTTTAATAATAGTGGTAAGCCATGCGTATCCCATAAAGGATTACACCATCTTTGAAACCACAACATGCTTGACCATGAATTTTCATCCCACAATTGAGAGAGATTTTCCCTTCTAGGAGGAGATAGTTATTCTAATCTGGATGACCGTATTGATGAAGTAAGAGGCCCTTATTCTTCCCCATAACATGGGAGCTCCATGATAAATGAATGGAATATAGCCTTCCCATATATCCAAATCATTCATCACCAAATATTTCTTAGAGGTTGATAAGTTCCTTCCAAAATAAATGAATGATTTTCTCTAATTAATTTCCTGGATTGAAACACTTTCATAGATCATTAAGATATTTTTGATGTTCTTCTTGTCTCACTATGTAAAAATTATAATGTCATCAGAAAAGAGGAGATGAGAAGGAGAATAATTACCTTGAGCCTCTTTGATTATTTTAAGATCTGTCTTGCTATCCATATACAAAATAAGCCGGCTAAGATAATCCTAGGAAATAAATAAGATGATAATAGAAAAGGGGTAAACCTATATCACCCCCTTGAGCATTTCAACTATCCTTCAGGGGACCCATTAATGAGAATGGATATGTGAGAAGACCCGAGAAGAACTTCAATCCAATGAATGAAACTCATGTTAAAGAAAAACTCATACATAATCTAACAAAAACCCCTAGTACATGGTGTAGTATAATTTATTTATGTCATGATTAAGAGTTATATTTCCTAACCATGTGGTTTTTTAAGAAGGTTCACACATTCAGAAGTAGTGAGCAAGAAGTCTGGTATTTTTCTCCCTTTTACAAATACAAATTTAGTCCACGAAATAATTTTTTTAGACACAAGTAGGTCAACTAGAAATAATTTTGGTAATTACTTTGTGGATTATGTTGAAAAGGGAAACACATATGAATTGGATGATATCATATGAATTATCCTCTTTAGGAAATAAGACAATGAATTACTCATTGAATCCTTGATAAAAAAGATCTAATTGTGAAGAAATGTTTGACCAGCTTGCAATCATCATTCTGAATTATATCCGAGTAGAATTGAACATAATGGTTGGTGAAACTATCTGGACACAGTGAGCTCCCTTAATTGAGACCAAAAATAGCATCCCAGATCTAAAATCTAGTGCAATAGAGGTGAGTAAGTTATTGTCCTCTTCGGTTATCATTTTTTTAATAATGCCTTCTATGATTTCCACATTTCTTTGTGGACAGTTGAAAATATTCATATAGAAAGAAAAAATGTGATTTGACAGGGCCATTATATCATATATAATTGTTTCTCTATATATAATCACAGAGAGGGGTCTATTATCCCTTCTTACCCCTTGAAGATAATTTAAGAACTTGGTGTTTATATCCTAAGATGTTGCATCTTGGATGAAATCATGGAATCATGATTAATATCACTAGAGAAATTTTTTTTAATTATAGATTCATGGATGTCATGTGGAGAGAATTAAATAGAATCTATCTCTTCATCAAGGAAGATAAAATTTGGCATCATCCATTCTTTCATTTTATCCTTGATCATTCTGAGTATGAATATAAAATTCTTGGGTTTTCCACTATGATCATCCACTACCCAATGTTCATTGAATAATTGAGTACATTCGAGAAAGGTGGTCCACAGATTGTTGAATCTTATGGGAATTGACTTATTATCCTCATATACAATAAAATTATCCTAAATAGGATGATAATCCAACTTTTGTTTTTCTAGGGTAACACCTGAGATCACACTCCAATTTACAAGCAAGAACTCATTGAAAAATTTTCTGTTAATTTTTTTTGCCCTCATTACATCTAAATTCCTTGTGGTGTACCATGTATATTTGGCACCAATGAGGATGATTTCAGTCAAGTTTGCTTCCTCAATACAATATCAAAATTCCTTAATTGAAACAGTCCTAGAAATAGGTCCAAGATTCTCATCAGCATGAGGAATTGAATTTAAATCACCCATAATAACCAATGGATCATAAATTGAGCTGGAAAAGTCCTTGATATGAATCCAATGAAGTTGTTTGTCAATTTAATAGTTGGAGTCATATACCATTGATAAAAGAATTTTTTGTCCAGAAATTGAAAACTATACATGATTTGTAATGGCTCATACCTCTATGGTCCATTACCTTGTAAAAATATGGTGTCTGAGGTGTTCCGAGAGGTCAAGATGGCTTATCCCCAACACTTTTCCAAATTTATAGTCCTGTGAACAGTGAATCGGTAACCTTAGGTGAACAGTGAAACAATTACCTTATATGAACTGTAACGTTGGTAGCCTTATATGAACAGTGCAACGGTAACCTTATGTGAACAGTGTCATCGGTAACCTTCTGTGAACAATGACAACGGTGAGGTCTAACGGTAACCTCTCTTTCCTTTTCCGAATTTTGAGTTTATGAACAGTGTATCCAGAATGGTGAGGTTCCAATGATGAGGTTCATGAATAGTGTTTCTAGAATGGTGAGTTTCAATGGTGACCTCTTTCATTTTCCATATTTCAAGTTCATGAAAACTGTTTCCAGAATGGTTTGGTTCCAATAGTGAGGTTCATGAACAGTGTTTCTAGAATGGTGAGGTTCCGACGATGACCTCTTTCTTTTTCCAAATTTTGATTTCATGAAAAGTTATTCCAAAAAGGTGGGGTTCCAACAGTGACTTCCTTCCTTTTCCAAATTTTGAGTTCATGAACATTGTTTCCATAATGGTGAGGTTCCAACGATGAGGTTCCAATGGTGAAGTTCATGAATAGTGTACCCAGAAAGGTGAGGTTCCAAGGGTGACCTCTTTCCTTTGCAAAATTTTGAGTTCACGAACAGTGTTTTCAGAACGATGAGGTCCTAACGAAGAGGTTCATGAACAGTGTTTCTAGAACGGTGAGGTTCCAATAGTGAGGTTTCAATGGTGAGGTTCATAAACAATGTTTTTCCTTTTCCAAATTTTGAGTTTGTGAACAATGTTTCCATATTCCTACATCTTAGCCCCTTTGACATTTCCCTTGATGTAAAATTCTTTTAAAACCTTGTTTTAAAGACTCTAAAGACGATTCAAAGGCCATAAATCCTATATTAATTTCTCTAAGGCTCATGATTCTTTTACTTGGTCAAACTGAATGGTTTAATGTGATCCTCTTTTAATGGAAAACCCAGGGAATCTTAAACCACTACTCCATGAATTCTTCTAAAGGGACGATATATCTTCCTTCATAGTTCTTCCTCCTTATTCTTGGGTGTGAGACGCTCAAACATTCCATTCATTCTCACAGGAGTGTTGTGATCAAACTTTCCTCCTTGGATTGGTTCCCCTTTATTTTTGGTGCAACCAAGCAGTATCGATCGATCTCTAATATAAGGTATGTTCTGTCATCATTCATTTGGGTTTATATCCTTTTATTTCTCCTTTCCCTTTTATATAATGGTATCTACATGTTCCTAATAGAATTTTCTTGGGTTTTGGCTGATGTGGTGGTGTCTCTACGCCCTCGGGTGGACAGAGTTGTCACAGGGGAGGAGATTATAACCCGTTGTGTGGCTCGTTCTCGTATAAATAACATCAATAACTGTTTCAGGTAGGGTATTCTTTGCTTATCTTTTCTTTTACGTGCAACTCTATAGTTAGCATTTTTTATCCCACTGGATCACAATGGAATTTACATAATAAATATTTGAAATGGATAAATAAATTGATATAAAATTTATGTTATTGCCTATTGATTTTCTAAATAGTGTGATATCTATGCTTGTTTTGTTTAACTTTTCGTTCTTGATGGAAATTGGTAAAGAATGTAAAGACTGAACTAATTGATAATTTTTTGGATAAAGATAAAGAGGCATGTAAATGAATCTGGTTATTCTTGTTGAAATTTTATGTTAATCAACTTGGTTCGGTAATCAAGTTCAATTATTTGTGATAGCTTATTGGTTAGGTTTCCCTAATTTGGAACCTACGAATAATAAATTGGTTAATCCAAGATGGATTAATGAATTGGTTGTGTAATAAAAGATAATTTCTTCTATGGTTCTAAGTTACCCTATTTATTATTTAAGGGCCAAGAGCCCAATTGGTATGATGTTTGTTTTCCTGCTGCTTGTGTTGTGATGTGATCTTGGATGTCTATTGTGATATGTGGTGGTAGGGAGGCCAACTGGTTGTGGCTGCATTTGATGCCTAGAGTGGCGAGATGCATCAATTTATACATGTGGGTGTCGGGGAGGACACCGAGGATGATGAAATGGGTTGCATGTGAATATTCGGGTTCTTTCTGATTCTTATTGGTTGTTTATCTACATTACATTCCCCACTTCTCAAGGCATCTAGTCTTTCTTACCCTTCTTCCTAAATGGGAGAAGGCACGTGGGGTATTCCACGTGCTTTCCGTGTTTAGATTCTCAAGGGAGGATGGTTCTATGCTCTTACTATAGGCGGAAAAGGCTCGATGGGTAGTTCATCTACTAACCATGTTGATCCCCCTTGTGTTTAGTAGCATAGAATGTTTTTATAGAATTCATCGAATTATGGGAAAGTAATTCTATAAAAAATAATTGAATAAATGGTGATAACCCATGGGGCCGGTTCTTGCTAGGGAGTAACGTTAAAGTTGTAATTTAAAGGGATAGTGGACTTTGAGTGTGATGCTAATGAAATGTAATGTGTAATTGTTAATGGTTAATTGATGTTTAAATAATTAATTAACGTAAAGTGAAAATAAAAAAAAAGGAATGAAGTAATGTAATAAATCTCTTTAAATTGTTGTGTGCTTATAGGATACCTAGTCTTAGAAGTGGCAGCCGGGAGTCTGAGAGACGATAGCTATAGTTGAGTCTAATACAAGGTTATTCCCATAGTGTGGTTTGGAGCTATATTATATTATGTACATTTTTCCTTTCTATATGCTACTCCACCCCATTGGTTAGAGAAACTGACACCTTGCGGATTTTGAGCACTAGGGGGGGTGGTGTTTTCCCCAACATTCCAGTGGGAGGACGGATAGCTGACTACCCATTTTGGCCCTGCTCTCTTCTATTGGTAGTTAATTGTGCTGGTAAGAACAGTGGTTAGTTTTTCCCATATATGTGTGTAGAGGGATGTAATGTCTTGTGGTTATTCACACACATATATTCTAGATATTTTTTCTTATGTAATACTATAGGTGCAATGTGTATAGGCTGTGATGGCCTGAGGCTTGAGGTTTAATACCCGGCGTATGATACAAGTTATGTGAGCTATGGTGGATCCCAGAAACTACATGGTTACTTTATTGTGTGGACATGGTGGTTTGGTTTCACGAGGTGCATGTTGTAGTGCTTCGCCCAGGTGTTTGCAGGAAAGCCTTTTTAAAGAGTGATGCTTAGGACGTGTGACATTGGGGAAAAGTGGAAAACCAGTGAGGAAGTAGTAGCAGGGTACCCTTGATATTAATTATTATATTATATACTCTTGTATACGTTACTTGGTGAGAGTATCCATGGTGAGGCTGGGAAATTAGTATACCTATTTAGGTGATGAGTTATTTTCACTTGTTGTTCATGGTGCTTTAGCAAGATTTCTTTAATTTTTTATGAGAGGATTTAGGGAGGATCCTACTGAGTATACTGTTATACTCACCCTATGTCTATATAAACTATTTTTCAGATCACTTGGAGCAAGTTGGATATCAGGATAGTTTCTACTAGCTTGTGGTTTCATGAGATGTTTGGGCTTTGTGGTTGCTGTTTTTTTTACTCTCTTTTGGGTACTTGCAGTTTTTTCCGTTTAGTTGTAGTAGTTTTTCATTACATTACATATGTGTACTTGGGATTTCCTTTATATTGTTGTCTGAGTTAGAGTTGGTTGGTTTCTGTCTTATCTCTACCTTTTTCATGTGTTGTTTTATAGGGTAATGCCTCCCATCAGTGTGTTTACTATACCCTCAGTTATAGTCCCCAAACTGGGGCCTACTAGAGGCGGGACTCAGGGTTCATTATCTCCCTTATCACATTGTCGGCCCATGAGGGGTACACTTTGTGGGGAGGGGTCATGATAGAGTGGTATCAGAGCCTCTGGTTGAGGTATAGGATGGAGTTTGGAGTTTGGAACATGTGATTTTTCATTGGTTGGTAGGGAAAGGGTTTCATTAATGTTTATCAAGTGATGTAAACACTGAAGAAGGGCTAAGGCAGAGGCGTTTAGGGCCCCCTATGATCTGATGTGTTGACCTTTAAGTTTACACTGGCTACTAAACAAGGTGATACTAGTTGTAGGGTAGAAACCTAGGAAAGGATCATGCATCATTCTTTTTTGTTCTTGTGTTTGAATGGGTAGAACTTGGGCTATGTTAACCTAAAATGAATAAAAGAAAAATGTAATTAATTAATGATGAGTCTTCCATATTCCAGGTTTAGGAGCTCTAACTGTTTTTTATTTTACAGGTATGGATCTAGGTCGAAGTCCCTGTTAGGATCGCATAGAAGATGTCCAGTAGGCTGGGCCAATAGATCGCCCCAAGGTAGAGGTTGACAACGAAAACACTTGAGGGAGGACACTCCAAGAGTTTCAGCACCAGAGTCTACAGATGTACGAGGGCTCCATTTAAGATGTAGTCGCATAAGATTGGTAGGAGAAGGTCGAGATAGGCTTCAGTTCGATCTATGCTCAGAAGGAGCACTGGATTTCCTTGTTTGTGATGATGTTGTGTAGAGCAGTGAGGCAGTGGTGGTTCTTGTTCCTTCGGGATTACAAGGAGTCAGTGATCTCATGGGAGGAGTTTCAAGAAAAGTTTACAGTTGAGTTTCTTTCTTCGACCACGAAGGAATACAGTCACTAGGAACTTATTACCCTTCAATAGGGGAGCTCCAGTGTGTGAGAGCTTGGAATATATTTCAGGAACCTTTTACGATATGCTTTGGACCTATTTCCAAATGAGGAAGCCAGGGTGAGGCATTTTGAGGAGGCATTGCGTCGAGAGATCCAGCACTAGGTCACCCCATTTATGATAAAGACATATCATTAGGTGCTGGAAAGGGAAAAGTTCATCGAGCGGACATTGGCTAGAACCATATCATCATGAGAGGGGAGTCTTAATGATTCCTCACGAAGTAGAGATGTGGTCCGGGGTTCCCTGTTTTTAGGGAAGAATAGTTTTTGTTCAGCCGGGGGTAGGTCCCATCCCTCCACATCTCATTTCTCTGGGGGTAGAAGCTCTCAGGACTATTCCAAGGGATCAAGAACTTGTTTTTCATGTGGTGGTTTAGTTCATCATCATCGAGAGTGTCTGAACTTTCAGAGAAGTCATCGTGCACCAGGTGTTCCGCTCCAGGTTCCTCCGTTGACGCAGTTCCAACTTAGGCAGCAACAGCAGGTTGCACCAGCTTTAGATCAACATAAGTTAGATGTGGAAGGCAAAGGTCAGACCCATGATGCTCCTCATCCTCAGATAGCAGAGCGTATTCATGGTGGTGGTCGTCATCAAGGTCAGATGGGCCATAGAGTTGGTCATGTTCAGCTTCAATCTTTAGTGTTGTCAGCGCCAGGTGAGCCAAATGTCGTTTGGGGTACCCTTTTCTTATTTTCTAACATGGTGTATGCCTTGTTTGATTTAAGAGAGACACACTCCTTCATATCAAATACCCTTTTCCATGCTTTAGGACTTGAGGTAGAGATACTTCCAGTACCCTTGGCATTGACTACGCCAATTGGAGGTCGATCTGACTTGTTTGAAGTGTGTAGATACTATGTGCTAATGTTGGGGCAGCACCACTCTTGGGGAGATTTTCTAAGTTTACGAATAAAACCCTATGATGTCATCCTTGGCATGGATTGGTTGTATTCGGTGTAGGAGATCATGGATTGATTCAGGAAGAAAGTCGTTTTCTTCGATGTGGATGGAGAGTTGGTGGTGTTTTAGGTGAGTGAGACCCTCAGATGGGTCATAGGTGATTTCCTTGCTTATCATCCATGATGTTCGAGGTGATGCTGAGTTCTTCACAGGTTCAGCAATTTTAATTTCCTAGGGTCGTAGAAGAGTACCATGATGTATTTTTAGAAGAGGTTGCAACATTACCCCCTCTACGAGAGATCGATTTTGGGATCGATCTAAAACCAAGACCGTCTTATATCTCTCTGTATCCATATAGTATGGACCCTTATGAATTTCAAGTGCTACGTATACAGTTTGATGGTCTATTACAGTGTGGTTATTTTTAGCCGAGTGTGCCACCATGGGGTGCACCAGTTTTGTTCGTGAAGAAGGCTGACGACAATTTTCGGTTGTGTGTCTATTATCGTCGCTTAAAAAAAGTAACAATAAAGAATCGCCATCCTCTTTCACATATTTATGATTTATTCGATCAATTGACAGGTGCATGTTGGTTCTCAAAGATTTAATAACAGCTAGGATATCAACAGATGCATGCGAAGGATGAGGATATCCTAAAGACTGATTTCAGTTATCTTCATGGGCACTATGAGTTCGTTGTAATGTCGTTCGGTGTGAAAAATGCTCCATCTGTGTTCATGGGATTGATGAACGCTATGTTCTGTGAGTTCCTAGAAATGTTCATGGTGTTTTTCATCGACGACATCCTTGTGTACTCCAAGTCTAAGGAAGAGCATGTAGAGCATCTACACGCCGTTTTGGGAGTTCTTCGTCAACATCAGCTATTTGGGAAGTTATCAAAGTGTGAGTTTTGGGCTCTAGATGTCTGTTTCTTGGGGAAGGTTATTTCCCAGTTGGTATTAGCTATGGATCCATCTATTATAGAATTAGTTGTTTCTTGGGCATCCCACAAGACAATGTCAGAGGGGTGAAGTTTCCTTGGTCTCACAAGTTACTACTAGAGGTTTGTAGCCGATTTTTCTCAAGTTGTAACTCCTTTAACAGCTTTGACCAGGAAGGATTAGGCATTCATATGGTCTGATTAGTGTCAGGATTCTTTTGAGTATCTAAAGGAGAGTTTATTAAGTGCTCTAGTTCTTTGTCTTCCAATAGAGGGAGTTCAGTTTGATGTTTTTTGTGATGCTTCTCATCTTGGGATAGGTTGTGTTCTCATGCAGCTGAATCATTTGTTTCTTATGGGTCTTGGAAGTTTCATCCCCATGAACATAAATATTCCATCCATGATCTTGAGTTAGCCGTCGTGGTGTTTCCTCAAATTTTGTGGAGACATTACCTCATTGGATAGCTCTTTGTAGTTTTCACCGATAATAAGAGTTTGACATATGTCTTCTCTTAGTGAGACTTGAACTTACAACAGCGTTGGTGGATGGAGTTCTTATAGTAACATGACTTTGAAATATCATATACACCTGTAAAGTGGAATTCTATAGCTAATGCACTGAGTCGGAAGTCACGTAGTGATTCAATGCATGAATCTGGTGACTCCAAGATAGTAATGGAAGAACTGTTAGCATTTAATCTTTATAAGGGAGAAGTTGGGGGTAGAGGTTTTCTTTTTCAGATGATGGTGCAATCATCTCTAGTGTAGTAGGTAGAAGAGTCCAAGTTATTGGATATAGAGGTGGAGGTCTGGAGGGACCAAGTTGTTTGTGGCGAAGCCCCTGATGGTTTCCTTGAGGATGAACAACACCGAGTGTTGTATCATGGAAGGGTTTTTTCTCCTTTGGCCATGCACGAGATGGTTCTCAGAGAGTTCCATAGTTCTCCTTTATCAGTATATCCTAGCGTGACAATGATTTTCTGAGCCTTGAGGAGCCAATTTTGGTGTCACGGGATGAAGCATGCAGTTGTGGAGTTTGATTCTTGATGTTTGGTCTTCCAAAAGGTGAAGACCGAACACCAGGTTCTTGGTGGTGTGCTCCAACCATTAGATATTCCTTAGTGGAAGTGGGAGGACATCTCAATGAAATCTGTTACTAGTTTACCTCGAGATCTGGGAGGACATGATTCTATTTGGGTGGTAGTGGCCCATTTAAAGAAATCACCCCACTTTATAGCAATCAAGGAGTCGAGCTCAGTGATTTTTTTCGAGGATGTATATGGAGGAGGTGGTGAGACTTCATGGAGTCCCAAGGATTATCATTTCCGATCGAGATCCTCATTTTACCTACAGGGTGTAGAGAGGTCTCCAATATGCTTTCGGTTCTTAGCTATGCCTTAACACTGCTTTTCATCTACAAACAGACAGTCAGACAGAGCGAACCATCCAGACCCTTGAAGACATGTTACGCTCTTGTGTCCTGGATTTTGGAAGTTTGTGGATGAGGCACTTACCCTTGGTGGAGTTTTCGTACAAAAATAGTTTTCACTCTACCATCGTTATGGTTCCATTTGAATCCTTGTATGGCTGGCCTTACCGTTCCCCATTGTGCTGGACTGGGGTCAGAGAGTTAGAAATTCTCGGACTGAAAATAGTGTAGAATACAACGGAGATAGTTCAGGTGATTCTTGAGAGGATGAAGACAGTGCAAGATCATCAGAAATCATATGCTGATCAAAGTAGGAGACAAATAGATTTTTATGTTGGGGATCACATTTTTTTGAAGCGGACTCCCTGTTGTGGGAAGCAAAGGTTTGGTCGTGGGATTAAGCTTTCTCCCCGGTTTGTTGGGCCTTTCGAGGTGTTAGCTCGTGTTGGAGTTGTGGTGTATCGAGTAGAACATCCCACGTAGATAATCCAGATACACGATGTTTTTCATGTGTCACAGCTCTGCTATTATCTTCATGATGACTCTGACGTCATCGATTGGGGATAGATCGATGTTGATGATGATGGGACCTTTGAGGAGTGACCTGTGGAGATCCAAGACTACACAGAGAAGGTGTTTCATGGACATTCTATCCCCTTGGTTCATGTCTTATGGTGACACGGTGGAATGGAGGAGAGTACCTGGGAACATGATAAATAGATACATGCTCAGTACACAAAGTTTTTTTATGTTAAAATCTTCTCATGTAATGATGTCCCCTTTGTGGTTATAGACCATTCTTGTTTATGAGATGGTTTTTTTGTTTGCTTATTGTGTCTTGCTCTCTTTTGAGAGTTATCTTGATGGGTGGTTTTTCAGACTTCTTTCATGTTCACTTTTAGGTAGGTTTTGAATTCTCGGCGATGGGAATGTTTTTGAGATGTATCTAATGTAATGGCCCGGACCTCTCTAGTCCATTACCTTGCGAAAAGCGGGTGTTTGAGGTGTTCCGGGAGGACAAGGTGACTGATCCCCAACACTTTTCCTAATTTTCAGTCCTGTGAATAGTGCATTGGTAGCATTAGGTGAACAGTGAAATGGTTACCTTGTGTGAACAGTGTCATCAGTAGCTTTAGATGAACAGTGTAACTGTAACCATATGTGAACAGTGTCATTGGTAACCTTCTGTGAATAGTTCCAACGGTGAGTTCAAATGGTAACCTCTCCATCCTTTTACTAATTTTGATTTCATGATGAGTATTTCTAGAATGGTGAGGTTCCAACGGTGAGCTTCTAATGGTGAGGTTCAAGAACAATGTTTCCAGAGCAGCGAGGTTCCAACAATGACCTCTTTCCTTTTCCAAATTTTGAGTTCATGAACAGTGTTTCCAAAACAGTGAGGTTCAATGGTGACCTCCTTCCTTTGCCAAATTTAGAGTTCCTGAACAGTATTTCCATAACGATGAGGTTTATTAACAGTGTTTCCAGAATGGTGAGGTTCCAACTGTGACCTCTTTCCTTTTCCAAATTTTGAGTTCATGAACAGTGTTTCCAGAACAGTGAGGTCCCAACGGCGAGGTTCATGAACAGTGTTTCCAGAACTGTGAGGATCCAACGATGATGTTCATAAACAGTGTTTTTCCTTTTCCAAATTTCGAGTTTATGAACAGTGTTTCCAACTTCCTACATTTTCTCCCCTTTAACATTTCCATTGATGTAAAATGCATTTAAAGCCTTATTTTAAGGACTCTAAGTCCGATTCAAAGGCCATAACTCCAATATTAATTTCCCCAAGTCTTGGGATGCTTTTACATAGTCAAAACGCATGGTTTAATGCGATCCTCTTTTAATAGAAAACCCATCATATCTAAAACCACTACTCCATTAAATCTTATAAAGGGACAAGATATCATCCTCCCTAGTTCTTCCTACTTGTTCTCAGGTATGGGATGCTCAAACATTCCATTCATTCCCATAGGAGTGGTGCAATCAAACTTTCCTCTTTGGATTGGTTCCCCTCTATTTTTGGTGTAACCAAGGAGTATTGATCGATCTCTGATATAAGGTATGTTCTATCATCATTCATTTGGGTGCATATCCTTCTATTTATCCTTTCCCTTTTATGGAATGGTATCTTCATATTCCTAATAGACTTTTCATGGGTGTTGGCGGATGTGGCGGTGTCTCTACGTCCTCGGGTGGACATAGTTGTCATAGGGGAGGAGATCGTAACCTGTTGTGTGGATCTTTCTCTTATAAAGAACGTCAAGAACTGTTTCAGTTAGGGGATTTGTTGCCTCTCTTTTATTTTACATGAAACTGTATAGTTATCATGTTTTATCCCACTAGATCACAATGGAATTGAATTAATAAATATTTTAACTGAATAAATAAATTGATATCGGTCGTATGTTATTGCCTCTTGATTTTCTTGATAGTGTGATATATATGCTTGTTTTGTTTATCTTTTCATTATTGATGTAAATTGGTAATGAACATAAAGCCATAATTAATTGATAATTTTTTGGCTAAAGATAAAGAGGCATGTAAATGAATCTTGTTATTCTTGTTGTAATTTGATGTTAATCAAATTGTTTCAGTAAGAATGTTTATTTATTTTGGATAGATTACTGGTTAGGTTTCCCAAATTTGGAACCTAAGAATAATAAATTGGTTAATCGATGATGGATTAAAGAATTGGTTGTTTGATAAAAGATAATTTCTTTTAGGGTTCTAAGTTAACCTCTTGGTTGTTTAAGGGCCAAGATCCCAATTGGTATGATGTTTGTTTTCCTACTTCTTGTGTTGTGATGTGAGCCTAGATGGATGTTGTGATATGTGGGGTAGGGAGGCCTACTGGTTGAGGAAACAATTGATTCCTAGAGTGGCGAGATGCATTGGTTTATATATGTGGGTGTTAGGAAGGACACCAGGGATGATGAAATGGGTTGCATGTGAATGTTCAGATTCTTGCTGATTCTTATTGGTTGTTTATCTGCTTTACTTTCCCCACTGATCAAGGTAGATGGTGTTTATTACCCTTCTTTCAAAAGGGGAAAATATGCATGGAGTATGCCACGTGCTTTTTGTGTTTATAATCTCAATGGAGGATGGGTCTATGCTCCTGATAAAGGTGGTAAAGGCTCGACGTGTAGTTCATTTACTCACCGTATTAACCCCCATTGTGTTTATTAAAATAGAGTGTTTTTCTAGAATGCCTGGGAATATGATAATGTAATACTATAAATAAATTATTGAATAAATGGTGTTAACCCATGGGGATGGAGCTTGCTGGGGTGCAATGTTGAAGTTGTAATTTAAAGGGGCAGTAGACTTTTGGGTCTGTTGCTAATGAAATTTAATGTGGAATTGTTAATGATTAATTAATGTTTAAAGAATTAATTAGTGTAAAGTGAAACCGATAAAAAGGAATGAAGTAATGTAATAATGATCCTTAAATGATTGTGTGCTTATAGGTTACCTAGTCTTATAAGTGGCATACCTGAGTCTGAGAGATGTTATCTATAGTTGATTCTAAGACAAGGTTATGCCCATAATGTGGTTGTGTGATATAGTATATTCTGTACTTTTTGTGTTTCTATATGCTACTCCACCCTCTCAGTTTGGGAAATTGACACCCTGAGAATTATGATCCTTGGGTGGGTGTTTTTCCCAACATTATGGTGGGAAGATGGACGGCTTACTAACTCCTTTGGCCCCACTCTATTCTCTTGGTAGTTACTTGTGCCGGTAGGCGCAATGGTTATTTTTCCCTATATATGTGTGTAGAGGGATGTAATGACTTGTGGTTATTCACACACATATATTACATATATAGTTTCTTATGGAATATTATAGGTGTAATGTGTATAGGCTATGATGGCTTGAGGATCCTTACTCGGAGTATGGTCTATAATGGATTGAGGTTTAATAACTGACCTATGATAAATGTTATTAGAGCTATGGTGGCTCCCAAAAACTACCTAGTTACTTTCTTGTATGGATGTGGTGGTTTGGTGGCACGAGTTTCATGTTGTGGGGCTTATCCCAGGTGTCTGCGGGCAAGCCTTTTTGGAGAGAGATGCTTAGGACGTGCGATGTTGGGGAAAAGCGGCAAACCAGTGGGGAAGTAGTAGCGGGGTACCCTTGATATTCTTTATTATATTATATATTCTTGTATGAATTACTTGGTGACAGTAGTCATAGTGAGGTTGGGAACATAGTATACCTATTTAGGTGACGATTTAGTTTCACATGTTGTTCATGGTGGTTTAGCATGCTTTCTTTACTTTTGCATGAGAGGCTTCAGGGAGGATCCTACTAAGTATACTATTATACTCACCCTATGTCTATATAAATTGTTTTCCAGTTCACTTGGAGCAAGTTAAAGATCAGGCTGGTTTCTACTAGCTTGGGGTTGCATGAGCTATTTGGGCTTCATGGTTGCTGTTGTTTTTTAGTTTATTTTGGGTACTTAAAGTTTTTTCCTTTTAGTTGTAGTAGTTTTGCATGACATTACATATGTGTACTTGGGATTTCATTTATATTGTTGTATGAGTTGGAGTCAGTTTGTGTATGTCTTGTCTCTATATTTCACATGTGTTCTCTTAGAGGGTAATGCCTCCCATCTATTTGTTTACTATACCCTCGGTGTTAGTCGCCAACCCAGGACGTACTGGATGTGGGACTCAGGGGGTGATTATCTCCCTTCTCACATTACCGGCCCAGGAGGGGTACACTTTATAAGGAGGGGGTCATGACATGATGTCTTGGTCATACTCATGAATAAGAAAATGGTTTTCCACATTATTGTCGACTAAAAACAAATGTATGTCACTAGAAGAATAAATATGAATTGTACCAAGAATGGAGTAACAAAAACTATCTAGGTTGTCTTTGAATAGTATAATTTTTATTTGGATCTAATATAACAATTATTTCATGTTTATACCTACTTAAAATGATCCTAAGGGAACCCAATATGCCAGGGATGTCTAACCCCTAGATGTTCCCAAATAGAATCCTTATTTTGATCATTGTTTGGGGGGGGGGGTGGAATCCCCTTTTTATTTAAAATCCAAATTATTCCTTCTCTCATATTTTTTGGGATCAGCCTTTTTGGAAGTATTAACATACTATATCTCTTTTAATGATCATAACTGAACACATGAGTTAAAACCGTTCTTTCCTAATTTATACAGTTCTTTATAGGAGTGTTGCCCACCAATGTTTCCACTGTATGATGGTCTTTCATAGCACTGGTCACTTGTTTTGAAGATAAAGCCTACTATTTATCATAATCCATGAGTAGTTCAATATTAATTGATTTATTTAAATCAAGATTGATCAGATCAAGAAGAAAATCCTCAGATTTCATAGAGAGATCAGTTTATAGGAAATATACTAATAACTACAGGAAAATAGATTCATCAATATCCTGAATTTAATTTTATAGCTCAATTTGAATTCTACAAGTCTCAATGTTTTCATCTAGTAAAGTATTATGATGTTCCTCCTCTTCAACTAGGACTTCTCATGTTGTTCTTGTTCCAGTAGACATGCCCCATTTCACCCATTTGGTTTTCTGAGGTGCATCCTTTCTAACAAATTCCATTGGTATTGGCTTCTTGCCTCAAGAAACTTCCTTCCATTCCATGTTTTCTTAAACTAGTTTGACAATCTTCAAAACCACATGGAAGTTCTTTAAATCCTAGCCCCCAATTATGAAATGTTCGCATTAATGGGGAATATTTTTATATACAAAGGAAAACTTGATTAAATGATCATTGGAATCCAAATAAACCAGATACAGAGGTGGTGACTCCATGTTGATCTCAATATGAACTCCAACAAAAAGGCCAAGGTCCCCATTGATTGTGTTATGGTCAATCCTTAAGGGAGTTCGAATTCTAGACTGCAAGTCATTGTGGATTTTAGGATTCCAATAAATCCTTGGAAGCCCATGAATCCAAGTCCATACCATCTTTATGGAGTGATTTTGGGTGAAAGGGTTAAAATTGGCCTCCCATTCTAATAGACGAAAGATTAATAGTTTTGGGAAGAGGGATCTAGTTTTTTAAAATGAATTGATTTCTTCTTGATTCTCTAGGATGATGTGGAAGTAAACATTACCAATCGGAATCAGTCTCCATTTGGAGAGATTCCAACAATGGGAGATTCAAAATTTCAGATCTATGTAGGACCAGGGCCTTAAACTTTTTCATATGAAATGCAGCAAAGCACTGAGTACATATAGATCTCCATCCTTTGATTTATCACATCCAGATCCATAACCACTATAATTTCACCATCCCTCGAACTCTTGATGATATGAGGCCTATTTTGATCAAATGAGGTGGTCGTAGAACTCACAAGATCTTCCATGAAAGAAACTTCCTTACATTTTAGGGAAGGAGATTTAGACCCTGGAACAAGATCATTCTACTATGGTTTGAATTCTCTTTCCCAATCTGGGTTAAATGAATCCATTTAAATACAAAATAAAAATTAGGGTGAGATATGTTTACCATTTATTTGAACGAAGGAACCTCCCGCACATACCGTCTCCATCTTTAATTACATCACACATTCACTCCTAACATGTCCTAATATTTTATGTAATAATATACTAGATTATATTACATAATTATATAGCTATGTTTTATCTCAAATTTTATGAAAAATAGTGTTAAATAATGATAATACATTAATCATAATATTTATCTACACAACTCATATAAAACCTCTTATTGTCAATGAAAATACACCATGCTCTACAATATTAACAAATCGCATCCAAAAAAATACATCTAGAATAATTGAAAAGGAATAAAAAAGAAAATTTTAGTAAGACGAGACCAAATCACCTGGATTCAACATGAAAATAACTCTTGATCACCAACCAATCAAGGGAGAATCAATGATAACCAATTTGAAGAATAAGATACACCAACTCTAGATGTAAATAATATCTTTTAAGCCAATTTCATGTATAAAAAGGAGGTCGATTGATAGTAAAATTAATGTAATTAACTTTTTAAAAATATTTTACACGGGGTGTGTTATGGTGTAACCCTTACCATCACTAAACAATATTCCCAAAACCAATGTCACATTGTTTTGTGACAGATTTCTGATGATACACTGCCCTATTTTAGAGAGGCACCAAATAATCTTGGCCACCTATTATGTCATGATCAAATTGATCACATTATAACCTAAATAGTTCTATTATTATATCTTCCCATGCACCATAACCATGTTTTACTCCATATTTTAGGACATAAGAAGCAGCCAATATTTGTAGTGTGATATTTCCCTAACTAAAAACTTATTCTTAAGAAGTGTCATCACTATGTAATGCCTCATGAAATAGCATGATATCTACCATATTCAAGAAACATTATCTTATATGGAACCCTATCTCACTATAACTCCCCATGTTATTAAAGGATTGTCTCCTTACAATATAATTTAATCCACTACCATCGAAGAACTCACTCTATGTGTTTTTTCACTAAACTAACCCAATCATAATATCCCATAAATCACATTAAAAATGGTAAACCCTCATGATTAAAAAACGTTATTTAATAAATAAATTTTATACAGTAAGAAAAATGAAGGATATATGAACCACACCATTGCTCACAAATTCTAAAATTCACTTCATATATCAATGTTTATCAACCACATAAATCCATATAGGAATCTTGACCACAAATCCTGATATAATTTAGTCACTCATTCATCACTAAAACACCATGTTCTGCCTCTTATTTCTTATCATGTTCCTGATTCCCAACTCCAATACATGAATTCTATATTCATTGAAATCCACATTAACAAATACATGAGATTTCCCCTACACTTTCATTAATCGATATCATATCACTAGAATAATTTCACTCAAAATTACCATCATTCATGTCCCCATTTAATCTAATATCCTATGAATACAACTAATAACCACCACTAGATCTCCGGGAAATCATTCAAAAACTGCTATCAAATCCATGAAACTAAATTACCAATGACCAATTAACTTTTGGTTTATGGTTAATCATAACATATTAACTCACTAAAATGACTGATTTGGACTTGTGGTGCATCATACATAGGTATTTCTTACAAAAAATTGATTCAAAATGGTCTAATACATAAAATAATAAAAACTCACATCATGATACCCTAGATTATATGATATACTCCCGTTAAGAAATATAAATAAGATTGTATCCCCATAAATTGTAATAGAAATATTTTAAACAAATAATTCAAAATAAAATAGTCTTTTTTCATTAAACCAATAACAACCATGTAACATGTTCTACATATATACTAGTTTCATTTTAAAAAAAAGCTCAAATCACTTTACAAACACCAAAACTCATATTATTTTTTAAAAATATCCCTTGGAATCATTGCGTCTTTAAAAAAATTCCAAAATCTAAATTACCTTTACTATATGGTTCATTAATTTCATAAAATACAATCATGTTGCAAAATTTTTATTTTTAAACCCTACTTCAAAAAAAAATTATTTTTATTTTTCAATGCCCAAAAATCCAAAAAAATTTAACACATTTTTCATGCCCCTGTATGATTTTTTTTGAAACTTTGTTTTCCCATAAAATCATAAAAATTTAAAAACTATATCTCTATAATTTACAAATAAACACAATAAAAAATAAATTAAATAAACCCCTGATACCCATGCTAATCTAATCACCCATTATAATTTATCCTATAAAACAGAATTTCTTCAATTAAAAGAAGAAACAAAGAAATAAATGTGTTAAAAAATACCACCTATTAGAATGTTTATCATTACATATTCATGTTATTATCAGTATTTGTGAAAAATCATTAGATAACTTCCTAGAGTATAACTCTACTCATGTTTCATCCATCCCAAAAAGGTAATATCAATCAAAAACATAACTCATGCTTATTGTTCCTAATATCTGTTTATGAACATCCCCAAGAGACTTGGATTCTCAGTCATGATCATACTATCTAAGAACACAAGTAATATACTATTGTAGTCCTGGCATCATATCTATTCCTCTACTAATATTATCACAACCAAATACATTTAATAATGAGAACTTGTTGTGCCCATGTCCGGATCACCCAAACAACACCAGGGTGGAGGTCACCAGATGAACTCTGGAGAACCACTTCATACATAAAAATTTGTAGAATAATAGAGAAATACTAAAATAGATATGGTGAAATCATTCCTTCAAAAATCAATAATAAGTCTCATTCCCAAATATATTAACAAAATTTTAAGTCCCTATCATATAACTAAAAAAACCCAAACATGAAGAGAATAAATACGGAGCCAAGTGGTCCCCTTATTATAAAATATAATGTAATAAACCATGTAAATTATGAGTAAAAAATAAATTAGAAATTGAATATACATTTCAGATATCATCATAAGATATTAAAATCCAGAATAATTTCTAATAAAAATGTATAATAAAACTAAAAAGAAAAATTTTTATAGCCTCTCTACAATCGCACATCATCAAATCCTACTGAATCTTTGGCCATTAATTTTTTGCTCACCCCATAATAATCATTTTTCCATGACCTGTTACTTGTTCCTAAAAGGGTAAAAAGCGACCACCCAGGTACATCAAAAACGATGTGATGTACACATTTAGGTGTGAGTTAAACAACCAACCATTTAATACTATGAATATGAGTAGGTGAATACAATTCTTGCGAAATAATGAATGTTAGTTCTAGTTTAACTCAGACATCAAGAACCATAAATCCACATACATATACATAAAAAATTAATTACTTAATATATTGAAGACACAAAATACTTGATAAATAATAATAATACTACCCAACTCAGTCTAGGACCTTCCTTACTATGACTGATAACATGTATACCATCATTATATAATATGGTATTCAACACCCCTTTCATCGCATCATACACAATAATTATTAAGATCTCATCATATACATGATAATTCTCATCACATTCTCACTTGAGCCAGAAGTTATTTCACTTCATATCAATAAAAATTCCAAAATATCATAGGAAGTAACAATATAACATGAATAACAAAAAGAAATAATCTAATAGTCCCAAATATAAATATTTTATTAAAAAATTTAAAAAATATAAAAAATTGGAAACCAAATATATTACAATGCATCAAATAACACATAATATAAAACTCATGATTAAAAAAGAAACATACTATAAGGGGTCCCAACAATATGAAATAATACAACCTAGCTTCAACACAATTACCCAACTCATCTTATTAGTCCTCACTAAATCTATCTAATATAACATCTATAGGGAACCTATTTATTATTCTCATATAATAAGAATTGATCATGGGATCTGGACCCAATTTTATTGTTGTATTGATATCCATACTCACCATAATCACTCATATTATAAATCAATTACATCATAATAATAATAAAATAAATATAATATATATCCATGGTCTAACGTCAGTTAGTTTCATCGATTGTTTATTTAATATGTATTTTATTTTACCAACTAAACCATTTGATGGGTCTTCCACTGTCCTTCATAGTTCCTCATTATCTATCACCCCATTTCTGAATGAAACTAGGGAATAAACAAATCTAGAGAAAAAAATATCCTATATTGAAAATCAAAAACTTTTTAATCCACAAAAGAGAAACCAATATTCTTAGAGATTAATACTTATCCCCCTAAGATCATTTTTGATATCACCATTCATAGGTATCGACACATAAAAATGTGGTTGGTAAAAAAAACATAAATCCAAATGAGAAACAATATCAATCACTCTATAACAAAAAAATAAAAATTACATATCAAAACAGAAGGAAACTCACCATCCTCCTCTATACAAAATAAGAGGAAATCAATTATCGCTAATCATTTCTCGATAATCGTACCAAGGTTCTATATGTTACTAGGAATACATCCCAATAACCCATTAAAGAAATAAACCATGAATATATTGACTAACTAACACCTTAACAATTGACAGTAGTCTCTAATATTCCCTTTCACAAAACTAAAGAGGTGAACCAACATCACTATAATAAAGAGAAAAGTCAAAGTCTAATTATTAGCATCTCAACCATAACTTATTCATGATATAGTTCTTACTCCCTTACTAAAACCTAATATTCCAACGCACTAAAGATAAGGAAACCTAATAAGTGTCTCAATGTTAACAGGAAAACCTCACACCCATGGATATGTTTTTAATAAGGATCGTATCCCATCATGAATCATCATGAAATAATAGATAACATATAATGACATAGTAATGATGAAGAAAATTAAAAATAATACAAGTATTAAAAGATAGGGTGTCTTCAAGTGAAGTTAGAATAATCTAAAAGATGAGTCAACTAATAAAACATGATTTTCATATAAAATATAAAAAAATAACCATTTTAAAATATTTAAAAAGGAATAAAATGAAAAATTTACAATTTTTAAGAATATGGTAAATATATAATTTGAAAATATATTTTTAAATATCCACTATTTAATCCTAAATTTCACTTTAAAATCCCACTCAAAAAATATTCATTAAAACCAAGAACCTTCATTTATAAAAATATTTCAGAACCACTTGATCATATAAACATCCATAATTAGGGTATTTAAATTTGTTTGAAATAGAGCCACCAAAGAAAAATTTATAAATCTATATGATTTTTTTACTAATATATTAATGTGTTCGTATCCCTATTTTTGGGATAAATTTTAAAATTCTATTCCATATGTTAGGAGTAATAATAATAATCACATAAAAATAATATAATCCAATCAAGAATGATTCAAAATAATGAAATGTTTTCCTACCTCAACTGGTAATCCCTAATCAACCCCAGGATCAAGGAATTTACTAACTTTTCCATCCACACATATCTCACCAGTAATTAATCACACATCAATCAAAAAAATAAAAAACTAATTTACACCACGGTACCATCGATTTAGGATTAACTAAGGATAAAGATGACCCTAATTACTTGAGACAAATTGGGTAGTCCACTCGTGACATTCCCCAAGACATATTACATAAAAAAATTCCAATTATACAACCAAAATCAATGAATAAATTCATTTCAATTTACTTAACGACCTATAAAAAATAACTAGGAACTATATATAAGGACCCGACATTATTACATTACATAATCCTACATTTTAGTCAAGAACTCACTTCATTTAATATTAAGGATATTTAAAACTTTATAGTTTATATAATTGGGATATAATTCATACATAAAATTCAGCATTAATATAGATCATATACCATAAAAATCAGTATCCATTTCATTGAAAATATAAAACTTTTCAAATAAAACATGTTTACTTTGAAAAATATTCAAAACATTTAACATGGTTTCCTTCATTGTATTACATGTCCTTATAACCTATGAGAATAATTTAAAAGATGGTATAAAAAAAATCTTAGTATGGGATACATAAAAAAATAAATAAAACATTATTCCAAGAATAATTGTAACGTATGAAATCATTTTAAACAAGTCATATTTGTCACCCATACAAACTTACTTTGTGAAACGTGAGTTTTCCATGAGATTTCCAAAAAAATATAGAATATAAATAGAACCATAAATTTATCTTATGGAATTACTTACATAGTTTTTTAACCATCATGGATACCTTGTTATTTGTAACCATCACGGCTACCTTACAATGTAACCATCACGGCTACCTTATAGTGTAACCATCGTAGCTACACATGAAGTAACCATACAGTCGACCTCAATCTTACACATACCCAACGAATTGTAGGGAGATATATGTTCCACCATTAATCATAAAAAATTCCCAAGAACCATAAAATAATCATCAAATAATAATACTTTCATAAAAATATTCACTTTGAATTTTGTAAAATTAGAAGTTTAAAAGAGGATTTTTATAAGAAAAGTCACTTACAAATAACATATAATTGATATAAGAATCAATTGAAAGAAATTAATATGTGTATATCCTATAAATAAAAATAATAATAAATAATATAAAAAAAAAATCATCACACAAATGATCTTAAAACCACACAATTAATTGGGTAGGAGATTAACCCAAAGAATGGAAATTGGGTAATGAATTCATTTACCTTGGGTTTATTTTACTCCAAATTTGATTAAACCCCCTGTATAATGGTTAAAAGAGTGTTGTTAATATCTTAATGAAAAAAATAACTTTTATAATACATTATATGATAAATTCATAACAACACTTCACACTTTAATTGTTAATATTTTGTTCCCTCTATTGTTTTCGGTGCGTTCTTTCTATGATTTCCATGGCCAGATTGAATTTGATTTTCTTGTCATATGGAAATGAAATTATAGAGGTGGAATGAAAGGGTATTAATATGTTTCCATAATATATAATTATACCATAATTCAGTTTGTTATCATACATGATTATGGATCATTAGATAAAATGTTAATGATATTTATTTAGATCATTTTTTTATGGTTTCTCAATAATCATGAAATTGTTTCATTATATAATTTATTGTAATATATATAAGTTAATTACCAAACATAAAATAGGTTATATAATAATATTTAAATTCAGTTTAATCCATTAAAAGTGTTTTATGATCAGATTTGAAGGAATTAATGGAAATTGAAAACGCATTGTCCATGATTTTGGTAAATCGGAACATCTCGGACGATGTTTTTATTTTTAGAATAAGAGGGGGAGGAGAAGAAGAAAGATGCTGAATTTTTTACATGAACATGATAACATATAGAATATATAATATTCTTCATATTTCATACCTCCTAGATAAGGGGAGTATAAGTTATTATAAGAAAAAAAAGGAATTGAAAAGAAAACACATGAAAAAGGAAGAGGAGTCTTACCTCTTCATCTCTTCTCCTTGAGATCCTCCTTAAGGCCTTTTGTTTTGGCCTTTTGGTGAGACCATCAGGTAATAGAAATGGGGAAGAGACTTGGGTAGGAGATTTGGTATAATTTAGAGAATTCTCAAGGATTTAGAGGTGTGAGAGGAAGAGGGGAATAAGGGGTATTTATAGTGGAGGAGAGGAGGGATTTTACATTATTTTAATCATTATTTTAATATTTTTTCTCAAGACTATGAATATTCTTGATTAATGTGACCATAAATAGTTATAATTTTTTGTTAGTTTGAACCAATTGGTCTCACATCAACCTTTCATCACCTATGATGCAGTAAAACAAGTATTTAGCATTTATCGTAATTTATCGTATTTTACTATTCATCTATGATTCAAGAATTTCAGAAAAATCACAAAAATTAACCCAAACCATTTTAAGATGTGTTGAATTAATAAATGAACTCCAATTTTTTTAAAATAATTTTATAAATATTATTAATTTAATTTTTAACTAAAATCATAATTTATTCAAAAATAGAAATTTAAATCTATAAGTTATTTTTAACACCTTACAAAAATTATTCAACATCTCATTATCACATAACCTTAAGAAAATAAAATAATGATATGATTTACTATTCATAAGGTTCATGTTACTATTAATATCACTATTCATAAGGGTATGTTACTATTCACTGAAAAAACAAGTTGGCTCTATCAAACTCCAAATAACTTACTAATCACAACCGTAGATGACCATTTTTTAAAATTCAAACAATATAAGCAGAAAAAACATATTTAAAGTCTAGTTATTACTATTTACATCAAACAAGGATTATTTCATTTCAATTTATTTTTAAATCCACGGGGTGTTAAATTTTCTCCAAGTTCTAGAAATTTTGTCCTCATAGTTTTATCTATTTATTTATTTACTTATTAAATAAGTGAGGGTACCTTTCCCTCATAGAATTTTATGACTCCCATGTTGCTTCTTCAACCATATGGTTCCTCAACAAAATCATTACCTGGTGGATTACCTTATTCAAAAAAACTTGTTCCCTTCGATTAAGAAACTCAACAGGTTTCTCTTCATAAGAAAGTCTCTCTTCCAGTTGAACTACTTCTAGACTCATGAAATGAGATGAATCTAGCACATACATTCTCAACATAAAAACATGAAAAACTTTATGTACCTAAGCTAAACTCATAAGAAAAGTTACCCAGTAGGTGAATGGTCTAAAAATGTCTAGGATTCATAAGGTCCAATGAACCAGGAACTTAGCTTTCCTTTCTTACCAAATTTCATAACACTTTTCCATGGTCTGATTCTAAGTAAAACATTATCACCAACCTCAATTGAAAAGTCGTTCCTCATATTGTCTTCATAAATTTTCTACATTCATTGAGTTATCCTCATGTGTTGCTGGATCATATTCACTTTCTTATCCACCTCCTCTACTAATTCTGGTCCCATCAACTTCCTTTCCCCAACTTCATCCCAAAAATATGAAGTTCAACACTACCTCCCATACAATGCCTCAAAATATGCCATCTATATACTAGAATAAAAACTATTATTATAATAAAAATAAACTAAATAATGATGTTGATCCCAAATTCCCTGGTGGACCATTGAAAAAGATTGAATAATATCCTCAAAATTTTTAATCATTCATTCTGACAACCCATCTAATTGAGGATAAAAAGATGTACAAAAATTTAATTATGTGCTCAATGACTTCTAAAGGCCCTTCCAAAAGCTATAGGAAAACCTGGGGTCCTGTTCAGATACAATGGAAAGGGTAAATCCATGTAACCTTAAAATATATTTGAGGTACTATTGAGAAATCTGATCTAAAGATATAATATCTCGAATAGAAAAGAAAAAGGCAGATTTAGTTAGTTGGTCAACAATAACCCATATTACATTGTTACCATGAGTAGTCTTCGGTAGTCCCATAACAAAGTCCATAGATATATTTTTTCATTTCCACTCAGGCACTAGAAAAGGCTAAAGCATCCCCTTCGGTGATTGTCACTCTACTTTAACCGATTGACATATCAAACATTTCATAGTAAATTATGCAATATCTCTTTTCATTACATCCTACCAATAATACTCTTAAAGGTCATTGTACATCATTGTGATTCCAGGATGAACTGAAAATAGAGAAATATGAGCTTATCACAAAAATTATTTCTTCATCTGAGAATCACAAGGCACACACAAATTTTTCCAAATATTATAATGCAATCCTAATCTAGCTTAAATTTTAGAAACTTACCCATTTTAACCAATTATACCCTTTTTTATAGGTCATAGTCATCCTTATGTGCTTGCGTAATTCTATCTGATAATGATGGCTATATTTAAACATGAAACAAAATAGAGGTATTTACTACACCAATAACTTCTAATCCAAAATTCATCAAATCATTAATCAATAGATCATGTTCCAAACGTATCATGGTTAATGATGCTTGATGTTTCTAGATCAAGGAATGCACCAATTTGATTTCTTTCCCTAGATGTTAATTGATCATGAAATCATAATCCTTTATTATTTCAATACTTATTCTCTACTTGATGTTTAATTCTTTCTGAGTAAATATATATTTCCGACTTTTATGGTCAGTTTATATTTGACATTTGGCTTCTTATAAATGATGCCTCCGAATTTTCAACGATAAAAACATTGCTTCCAATTCCAAATCATGTGTAGGATAATTAAACTCAAGATGATTTAGTTGTCTTGAAGAATAAGAAATTACCTAATCATTCTATATCAGAACACAACCAAGACCCTTCAATGAAGAATCATTGTAGATGGAAAACACGCCATTTTGGGATAGAAAAGCCAAAACTAGAGCATTCACCAATATATTATTCATTTCCAAAAAACAAACCTCACATTCTTCTATCCAACAAAATTTAACCCCTTTTGTGTTAACCTAGTTAGCGGTCAAGATAACTGCACAAATATTTTAACAAACCATTGGTAATAACCTTGTAATACAAAACAATTATGAATCTCTATAATATTTGTACGTCTTTTCCATTCATCAACCACTTTTGTTTTGGTAGGATCAACTATTATTCCATCATTATTTACAATATTCCCATGAAAATAAATATTTTACAACCAAAAATAAAACTCTCTGAATTTTCCATATAGTCTCTTTTCCTTTAAGTTTTTCAAAACAACCCTTAGATGTTTTTCATGCTCCCTTTTACTTTTAGAAAATATCATAATGTCATTAATAAATACAACTAAAAACATATCCAAGAACTCATGAAATATTCTATTTATAATATCCATGAACATATTTGGTTCATTAGTGAACCAAAATAGCATTACAACAAATTAATAATGCCCATATCAAGTACAGAAATTTATTTTCGAGATGTCATCATCCTTCACCATCAGCTGATGGTATCCGGATTTGATGTCAATATTGGAAAAATACTGAGCTCCCAAGAGCTGATCAAAAAAGTCATCGATATGAGGTAAAGGATTATTGTTTCTAATAGTGATGTTATTCAAGGATCAATAATCAATTCAAAGTCTCGTGGAACCATATTTCATTTTAACGAACAAAACAGAAGCACCCCATGGTGAAGTTCTAGGATGAATGAAGCCTCTATCAAGAAAATCCTGCAACTACTTTTTCAATTAAATAAGTTCCATTAGATCCATTCGATATGGGGGTTTTGAATTTGTCGTAGTATCAGGAACTAATTAAATTATGAATTTGACTTCCCTATTAGGTATAACACTGAGTAACTCATCTAGAAACACATCAAGATATTCATTTACCATTGTTACTTTATTAATCTGAATAGTTCCCTTATTTTAAACAATATGGTCAAGTTAACTTTCATTTCCATCTTTCAACAGTTTCTAAGCTTCCTGATATGTTATAAATTTTTTGGTTCACTCTTCTATAGAAAATGAAACTGTTTCTGAAAAACAACTTATTTATCTCTAAAATCATTCTTATAATGATAAATAGAAAGCCAGTCTATACCTAAATTGACATCAAACACTACTAAGGAAAAAACAATAAGGTTTTCAAGTAAATTCTTTCTGCAGACCACAATAGAAAGATTATTATAATTCCTCTTTACTATAATATTTCCCCCTTTTTTTTAACAATAAGTTTTGATCTCCTTTTTTGAGGTGATATTTTCAATTTACCAGAAACTTTATAAGAAAAAAGGAATGTGTAGACCCCATATCAAACAAATATTTAGAAAAATATGAGTAAAAAAACATAGTACCAGATAAAACTTCATTGGACGTCCCTATGTTTGTTAATATAGTCGCAAAGTATCTCACTACACCATTCTGCTTATATTCTGGCTTCTTTGCATCATTTGTGTCTCTCTTTGGACATGAATTTTCATAATGATCCATCTCACCACCTTTAATTCACATTATAGTTTTTTTATCAGGATTAGACTTAAGATAATTTTCATTAAAATTTTGGTCTATATGTCTAAACATATCACATTGAAATCACTTCCTATTTTTCTTAAGGCATTCACTAGGGTGATTTTTTCCACACTTTTCACAAACTGGAAACTGTAATTTCTTACCATCATATTTCTTTTAATGATTCTTACCCATATATTTCTATCTATACATCTTATTCTTCTTATTTTCAAAGTGAAAATAATCACAAAAAAACTCCATATCTACCCTCTCATCACATTAAAAAAGTTTCTAATAACTTTTGAAATCATGGGAGGCTAATACGATTCAATACATTGGCTTTAATTTTAAGTAAAAGTGGTTGATTTTGCTATCAAGATCCAGAATAAGATTTGGAGAATATATTTCTAGTCGGGTGAATTTTTCTTCATACACAAGCACTATTTATTCCTCCTTTTTATTCAATTCAATGAATTTATTCTCAATCCTAAGTCTCACCACCTTTGGAAAATATTTTTCAAGGAAAATACTTTTAAATTTATCCCACTCTAAGGCAACAATCTCCTCTCCATCCCTTATATTTTTGAACACTGAACACCATTGACCAGATTCACCTTCAAAATGATAAATGGTAAGACTGAAATTTTGATTATCTAAACATCACATAACATAAAATATATTTTTTAGGGATTTAATCAATCCTTCAGCAGCTACTCGGTCAGAAGATCCATTGAATGAATGAGGGTGTTACCTCATAAAATGTTCTACTATCATCATGTTCCTTTATATTAGCTCTGGTTATTCTCTTCTATGGATTCAACCACCATTTATTGCATATGTTAGCAGATCCATTACAGTCACAAACTACTTAGTTCCAATCCCTTCCATTCTGGACTGTATATTTGGAAGTATATCGTTCAGTCGGTACCTCTCTACTTAATCATCACTCTTTCGTCCGTGGAAAACCATTCGGAACAAACATATCTTAGTCAAGGAAGCGTGGTAATATTTAAATTATATATCATTTAAAATTAACCATAGAGTAAAAATATTTTATGGTATTCTATTAACATAATTCTAACCCCTAAAGTCATCTAAACCATCCTCTAATACCAACTATAAGGACTCAGCCTTAATACATAACTTAATCCTGCATTTTAGTCAAGAACTCACTTTCTCTCATATTGAGGATCATTTCAAGTTTATAGTTTTAGATAATTGGGATATAACAAATATGTAACATTCCACCTTCATATAGATCAAATCCCACAAAAAACATTATCCATTTCTTCAAAAATATAAAACTTTTCAAATAAAACCTGTCTTCTTTGAAAATTCTTCAAAAAAATTATCTTGGATTCCTTCTATGTCTTACACATCCTTTTAAATTTTGATAATAATTTAAAAATATAGGATGACCACAAAAATATTAGTAATGGATATAAAAAAAGAAATAAAACATTAGTCATTGAATACTTATAATGTATAAAATTTTTATCATAAAGGCGTAATTCTTACCCATATAAACTTACTTTGTGAAACTTGAGTTTCCCATGAGATTTCCACAAAACATATAGAAAATAAACAAAATTGTAAGTTATATTGTGGAATTACATAATTATTTTTTATCAATCATGGCTACTATATGATTTGTAACCCTCATGGATACCTTACAATGTAACCCTCATGGCTACCTTATGGTGTAAACATCACAGCTATACATGGAGTAACCATATGGCAAAACACTAACTTACACATACCCAATGCATTGAAGGGAGATATAATTCCCACCATTAATAATAAAAAATTACCAAGAGCCATAACATAATCATCAAAGAATAATACTTTTATAAAAACATTCACTTTGAATTTTGCAAAACCAGAAGTTTAAAAGAGGATTTTTTTAAGAATAGTCACTTAAAAATAACATATAATTGATATGAGAATAAATTGAATGAAATAAATATGTGTATAAATTGTAAATGAACATAATAAAAGATAATATAAACAAAACCTCATCACAAAAAATTATCTTAAAATCACACAAGTAATTAGGTAGAAGGTTAACCCAAAGAATGGAAATTGGGTTAAGAATATCCTTACCTCGGGTTTGTATTACTTAAAAGTTGATTAATACTCCTATATAATGGTTAAAAGAGTGTTATTAATATCTTACAGAAACATATTCATGATTATAATACCTTATATGATCATTTAATAACATCATTTGACCCTTTAATTGTTATTATTTTGTTCCTTCCATTGTTTTAGGTGCATTTTTTACATAATTTCTATGGCTGGCTTGTATTTGATTTTCTAATCATATCAAAATAAAATTTCAGAATTATAATTAAATGGTATTAATAGGTTTATATAATATATAATGATACCATAAATCATTTTTTATCATATATGATGATGTATCATTAGAAAAAACATTAATGATATTTGTTTAGATCATTTTTTTGCAGTTCCTCAATAATCATGAACTTGTTTCATTATATAATTTAATGTCATATAGAGAAGTTAATTATAAATCATAAAATAGGTTAAATCATAAAATTTAAATTATTTTTCAACCATTAAAAGGTTTTTCTGATCATATTTTATGTATGTAATCGTAATTTCAAACACATCATCAATGATTTTGTTAAATTTGTACATCATGGACGGTGTCTTTATTTTTTGAATAAGAGGGGGAAGAGAGGAAGAATGTTGATGAATTTTTTACATAAACATGATAAAATAAATAATATATAGGATTTATACGTATTTCATACCTCCTTGATAAGGGTATGGGAATATAGTATAACAAAATAAAGTAATTGAAAAGAAAACACATAAAAAAGGGAAGATAAATCTTACCTCTTGATCTCATCTCCTTGAGATCCTCCTTAAGGCCTTTGTTTTTGGCCTTTTGATGAGACAGGAAGGTCTTGGACGTGGAGAAGATATTTGGGGAGGGGATTTAGTAGAACATAGACAACTATCAAGGCTTGAGAAGTGTGAGAGGAATAGGGGAATGAGGGTGGTATTTATGGTGGAGAAGATGAGGGATTTTACATTATTTTAATCATTATTTTAATATTTTTTCTCAGGACTGTGAGTAGTCTTGCTCATGAGACCTCAAATAGTAATAATTTCATGTGAGTTCAAACTATGTGGGATTACTTTAGTCTTTTATCACCTATGATGCAGAAAAACAAGTATTTATCATTTATCATAATTTATCGTATTTTATTATTAATAAAAAATTCAAGAATTTCACAAAAATCACAAAAATTCACCCTAAATTTTTTTCGACATGTAGAATTAAAAATGAACTCAATTTTTTGAAAATAATTTTCCTAATATTAATAATTTTACTTTTAAATAGAATCATAATTTATTCAAAAATAACAATTTTAAATCTATAACTCATTTTTTAACATCATGAAAAATTAATAAACATCTCGTTATCCTATTACATTAATAAAATAGAATAAAAATATGATTTACTATTCATAAGGGTCATATTACTATTCATATTACTATTCATAAAGGTATGTTACTATTCACCAAAAAAACAAGTTGGTCTTATCAGAATCTAAATAACTTACACATCATAATTGCAGATGACTGTTTTTTGAAATTCAAATCATAGAAGCAGAAAAATTATGTTTAAAGGCTAGTTATAACTATTTACTTAAAACAAAGTTCCATGCATTTCAATTTAATTTTAAAACCTTGGGAAGTTTCACTATATCATAATCTAAATAGTGATTCATTATTATTCACCCACCTTTATACACCAGACATAAAATCTCCATCAAATGAAATATATTACACCATGATCTAGTGAAATATAATCTCAAATACAAAAAAGCATTCAGCTATAATTAGAGAATGTAATGAGGTTTTTTTGGAAAAATGAGGAAATTATGGTAACTCGTCTTCATTTTCCGAGATATCAACCTTATATCATCACACAATCATGAATGATTAAAAGGTAAACAATGATTGGAATAATATGGGGATTATAGGTAAATATTACCTCTCATAATCTTCATTCACATAAAATAAGGAGGGTCGAGATAGTAAAATCACAATCCTAGTCCTATAAAAACAACACAGAGTCTATATTGTAGTGTGACCCTAAACATAATTGAATAATTATCCAATAATAATGGTCATGTTGCAACATTAATAAATTTTAACTGTATAATGACATGTTCGAAGGAACCTCATAATAATAAATAATCCATGTTTCATTTATGATCAATGAATTATTGGTTCAAGTATCATGATCATGAAATGATCCTTTATATAAATCAAGGACCATTTTTTACACCACATTTTGGGACTCAGGGAAATACCACTCAATTGTGTTTTGATATTTCACTAACACCAACCATTAATCTTATATAGGGTTCTCATGGAGAAATGATTCATATTGTGGCATTACCTTCCTAAATCTGTAGAAACATAATCCTATGTGGAATCCTACCCTTCCACAATGCCACATATTATGGAATGAACTTTTCCATGTATTATAATTTCATCCCTCAACAATATAGAAATATATATGATTATTCATTCACCAAACTACCAACACTAAAAAATTAGAGAAATCAATTATAACATGTTTAAAATAAACTATCCAATATATTTTTTAAAAGTAAATATCCTACCTTTAATGAAAATGAAATTGATTTAACCCTCCAAACATATTAAAAACACTAAAATTCAAGGTATGTTACAATTTATCCCCAATTTATGGGAACTCATAAATTTATCTATATATTATCCATATAGATCAGAAGTCATAGAAGGTGGAGAAACATAGAGGCCATGCATGGATAGTGGATTTCGTAGTTAATGGACTTGATTTTCAATTATTAGGGACACATTTTTTATGTTAGTATTATGGGTTACATTTGTTCCATATGTGTTCGTTTTCTCCTGTGATTCATTCAATTATTTTATAAAGTATTATGTTGGTACCAATTATATATAAATTTTTTATATTATATTTTTTTTATTAACTTATATTATATGGTATTATTATTTATGATAGCTATCACATATCAGTATATCAGTAAGTGGACACCATTTAACCACTACAATCAAATTTGTGGATAAAGAAAAATATAAATTTATTCATTAAAATGATATGAGGAACAACCTCTAAGTATAAACATTCACCTTCTATCATGAAACATCATCTACTATAACATACATGAATCAGAAAACATGTAATATAATACATTCATATATAACAATAACACCATAAAATAATGTAATGAAAAATCAATAAAACATTGTGTGTGTGTGTGTGTGTGTCCCATATTAATAATGTTCGTGGAAAGCTATATCTCAATACAAAATAATTTAATGTTTTCATCATAGAGAATACACAAAACCACCATCCACCCATATATATTATCCATATCTGACCTCTAATAGCATCCACGTTCAATATCTATGGATATTTATGAACACAAGAGTAAGCATCACCGAAGTACACATATATGGGTGCATAATAATACTTTAAATGTTTTTCTTATGTAGTTAATGACATTAAGAATATCTAGTGATATTTACATTATCAAGAAATAATGTTTGGATAAACCAATGTCACAATATAATTTCATCAATAATTACATCATTTTGAAAAATTCTAATTAAAATACCCATAACTAATATTTATAATTCTCACCAAATATAAATATATACTTATTTATCTATACAATAACAATTTTTTATATAAGAATGAAATTGGGTGCCCATGAAAAATGTCATGAAATAGAGACATCAGGTCCTTATAACTCTAACTGGTACCCCCTCAGTAATGAGGATATCATGGTCATTATTGTTTATCCGCTTATTCCCACCTCATCTAGGATATTGGAAATCTTCCACCTTATTAGAAGATTGTAGTCATGAAATTTAAATTACATATCAAAAATAATAATATTCTTTGAAAACCCTCTATGGTTCATGGCCCAATAATAATACGTACATAAACCATCATTTTCTTTGAAACCCCTTTGTGCAAAAACTCTCATTCTTCACGCAATTCTTTTCTGGTAGGAACTGTTTTCTGCTCACAACTACAAATTTTCCGCGGCTCATGCCTTTTCAATTTTTCGGCATTCTGATCCCAAAACACTTTTTTCTTGAAAAATCCAACATTCTTTCACTATTCCATGAAAAAAAAATTTAGCACATGTTACATACTATCAACACATCACTTCAATATTTCATGAACCTTCTTTTTCCAAGAACACATCTCTCCATTTTCTTATTTTCAGGCCCAAAATTTTGGTAAATGCTAGAAAATGGAATTAGCTTCAGTATTATTGTCTGCTTGAATTGTATGATCCCTTTCCTAGCAAAAATTATGAACTTCTAATAATGATTGACAACAAACTCTAACCAGACTCTATTTCCTACATAGAACAATCGTGGTTCTAACAATATCCCCCTTTGGGTTTGTTGGAATTTACCAGATAAATTCAATAGAGCACCAGCCATAAGAAAAACATGAAATACAAGAGTCAACTCAGCCAAAACTCTAAGTGTACGTGAGAAATGATTGGTTTAGAAAAGAAGAAGTTAATCTTCAATTGGGTTCCCATGTTTTGGAATTCTTAAAGACTCTCAAGCTATTCTCCTTCTGTGTCACAAAATAATTACATACCCTGAATGTATTCCTTATCCTACTAACATTTAATTCTCATCATGTCACACAAGAATTACATATCATTCCTTATCCTCCTAACACTAAATTCTCATCATGTCACAAAATCATTACATTAACTTACTTCTCCTCCTAACATCAAATTCTTATCGTGTGACATAATTCGCAACGTGTCAGAAAAGCATTATATGTCCATTACATGTCCTAAATTTTGTCCTTTTACCCCATTGAAAATAAACCCAAAGACCATTATTTGTTCATTGTACATCTCAAAACACCCTCTGGATAGTATCTCCCCCATAAACCTGCATCACATCCACAAACAGATTAAAAATAGTTAACATAACTGGGGAGAGGGTAATTTCGTAACCACCTTTTGCACTGGGAGGTGGCTAGACACTAAGGTTAAACTATTGTTTCTCAAACATAGATGTTGAGAGTGGCTTGGTTTGGATATCAGCCACTTTCTCATCAGTTCCCACATGATCAATTTTAATCACAACTTATTCAACTTTTTCCTTGATAAAGTGATATCTTATTTTAATATGTTTTATACGAGAATTCTAAACAGGATTCTTTGTAAGATCAATTATTCTATTGTTATTATATTAAATCACCATTGGTTGTTTCACCTCATCACCTATGTCTGTTAGTTGTTTCTTTATCCACAGTATTTGAGTGAATTCCTTTGTAGCAGAGATATACCCAACTTTAGCAGTACTAAGAAAAGTACTTTCTTGATTCTTTCTCGACCAGCCAACACATTTCTGCCCAATATAGAATGATCCACCACTGGTGGACTTTATATCCACTATATATTCAGCCCAGTCAGCATCAGAAAATGCTGATAATTTACCATACCTTCCTACAGTAAAGTATAACCCATAATTATGAGTATCTTGAATGTAACCCATGATTCTTTTTACTACTGTCATATGATCTTCCTTTAGATTACTCTGAAATCGGGATGCTAAGAATCTTGCAAAGACAATATCTGGCCATTTCTCCATTAGGTATAGTAAGCTTCCAATAAATCTATTATACATGGTGGTATCTACAGAGGTTCCATCTTTATGCTTTCAAATTTTGGTTCTAAATGAAATCGGAGTTGACATTGGTTTGGAGTCATGCAGATTAAATTTCTTCATCAGATCTCTTGCATACTTTTCCTGAGAAATGAAGGTGTACTTATTATTTTGAATAACCTACAAACCCAAGAAATATATGAGCTCCCCAATCATAGACATTTCAAATTCTGATTTCATCTGATTGGAAAATTCATCCATTCATGCTTACCTACTTCCACCGTATATAATTTCATCAACATAAACTAGAACAATGAACTAATCTTTCAGAGAATTATTCAAATAGATATTTTTATTTAATACTCCTCTTTTGAATTCCAAATTCATGAGATTAGAATCCAACTGGGAATACCATTCTCGTGGTTCTTATTTCAAACTATAGAGGGACTTCTTTAGTTTACAAACATTTTTTTCATCGGTACCAAGAAGAAAACCCACTAGTTGTTCATTATAGACTTTTTCTTCAAGAACATCATTCAAGAATGTTGTCTTGACATCCATTTTATATACTTCATATCCTATTTGTATTTTCATGGTAAGAAAAATCCTGATTGAATCCATTCTAGCCGCTGGAGAAAAGGTTTCTTCAACATAGACACCTTCAATCTGTGAATATCTTTTACATACCATTCATGCCTTGTTTCTGGTAACACTTCCATTCTCATAAAACATGTTCTTGAAAATCCAATTTATACCAATCACATTGTGAACTTTGGGTCTCTTGACTATATTCCATGTCCAATTCTTATCAATATAATATAACACTTCATTCATTTCATTCACCCATGATTCGTCCTTTATAGCTTTTTCAAAAGAGGATGGTTACACAACTGAAAGAAGTGCATATTGTGTGTTATTCGTCATTCTTCTTGTTTGTGTGGGTGCATTATGATCCCCAATAATGTTGCATTGATCAATTTCTTCTCTTCAATTCCTCTTTTGAGATTCAGCCGCATTCTCTCTATCCACGGTTTCCCCTTTAGATTCATCTTATAATTCAACGTAATGATGTGACTCTTGAGTGTTTTGTACACCTTCCTCTATTTCTATATTTTCATTTACTCTATGTTCACTTTCTTCTTGATTTTAAATCACATTAGAATATGAAATACATGAAGAATTTATGGTCTTCTCTTCAATGATATTAACATCTCTTCTTTCCACAATCCTTCCTAAGAGCTTTCTAAAACGCTTGTAGGATTTTTGTTCATTGAGTATCTAAGGAAAATTCTTTCATCTGATTTGTCACCATACTTTTATTGATTTCCTTATTTGTTTATGATAAAGAATTTACATCCAAAAACAAGAAAGTATTTCAATGAGGGCTTCCTTCCATGCCACAATTCATATGGTATCTTAATCTTACCTTTATAAATCCCTATTCGATTTTGAGTATACACTGTAGCTTGAATGACATGTTTCCAGTAATTTCTTGGAATACGACTCTCAATCAACAAATTTCATTCCATGTTGTTCACCTGTCAATTCCTGCACTCAAAAACTCCATTTTTATATGGAGTTCTCATAGAATTTACCTCATGTTGTATCACATGTGTCTTCATATAATTTTAATATTCAATGGACATGTATTCCCCTCCATTGTCAGATCGAAGCACTTTGATTGTTTATTCAGTATCATTCTTGGTGATTCGATGATATGTTTTCATGCAATCAATCACTTGTCAATTCCTATGTATAACCATTACACAAGTCATTATACTGTAATCATCTATAAAAAGGATGAAGTACCTTTCTCCATGAGTTATATAAAACGTTTTTGGGACACATACATTTGTTTGAATGAGATCAAGAAGATGAGATGCCCTTTTATTATTTGGACGATATGCACTATAGACCAGCTTCCCCTGAATGCAAGCATCCCAAGACCTTTCACATTCACGCTTCGTGTTGGGAAATTCTAAGACAATATTCAGTTTTGATATTTTCTCCATATCTTGTTGATTGATGTGCCCCAATATCCAATTCCACATATTATTTTCTTTCTCAATAGTCATGTAGAAAATGTTTTCTTTACTATCAACCTGATATAGGTTTCTTTCTATTTTGCATCCCTTCATAAGTGAATTTCATGTCTTTCCCTTGATAGTGCAGCTTTTATGATTAAAAGTATCTATAAGTCCTGATTCATAGAGTTGACTCATGCTGAAGAGATTATGATATAGGCCATCTAGATAAGGGACTTCAGTTTTCTTTATCTCTCCATTAGATAGTTTAGTACTTCCACTGCCATTGAATTTTAGAGCTCCATCATTACCAAATTGTATTGTTCCATCAACCCTCCTATTGAAATCTGTTAATAGGCCCGCATTACCTATCATATGAGATGAACAACCGCTATAAAAACTCTAGGTGTTATTTTTTTTGTATATTTAAGGGCTACCTCGGCAAGGTTTGATTTTTCAATTTTCTTCTTCTCTTTCCATGAGACATTGGATGGAGTGTAGGACACTAATGGCCTTTCAATTCTCTCTTCCATGTACATGGGTTCTTCATAGTAGAAATATTCTTCTAGAGGATCAAACACATATGCAAGACCAAAATTGTCTTGTTGATGAGATTTGACTTGTATCAGACTCTGGTATGAGGTTTCCATGACCCTCCTCTACATAAAATCGATGGCCTTATGACCAAAGTTAGAACAATGAAAATAATATCCATAGAAATTATTTCTTCTAAAAGAATTAGGATATGAATTTGTACTCCTTTGTTGAACTCCTATCTCTTCTCCATTCAAATAGATTCTTTCCTCTTCATAATAATATATGGTATGGCCCAGATATCCACAGAATGGACACTTCATGATAGGAAATTTCTTCTCACATCTGTTTATCCTCATTCCCTCTTCCATGGGAATATAGTTTGACTACCTCTTATTCCTGGAGGGTCAAGAATAGTATTTTTCTCTTCTTTCAGATTTAATTAGGGGTTTCTTTTTCATCACATCAGGTGGCTTTTCCACATGACCCACTTTATGCTTGCCTTTTTTTGGTCACCTTTATTTGAGCATTTGACGATTCGATCTCTCAATCGATTCCACTATTTCCCATGTAAGAGGGTCTTTGATCATTCAAAATCATTTAAAATCCATTATAACCATGTTTTTCTCTCTCCAATAGCTCAGCATCTAAGAACCTTCCAAACTGTATTTTCTTCCTTGGTTGTTTTGAAATTGATTCAATCTCAAGTTTACTCCTAAGAGTAACAACTTCTTACTCAAGACCCTCAGTAGTATTAGACTTTTCTTCCTGTATGGAGGTGATTTCATTGATGACCTTTTCCCACTCTTCAATTCTCAGATTCATATCCACTACACCATTAGTTATTTCAAGTATTTTAAACTGAAATTTCACAAATTCTTCTAGTCATCAAGTTTCAGCTTCGAGCTTATCAACATATTCCTGTGATTCCTATAAAATTTATTTCCAATTATTGTAACTCTTACATTTAATCTTAATCTTACTAACATCATCCTTAAGTTGAAACTTGAGATTGGAATTAGTTGTCAACTTATTTTCTCCCCCATTATCTTTTGATCGTTCTGATTTCTCAATAGTGGCCATCATGGAAACATGGTTTCTAGTTTTAAATTCTGGTTATTCTTCTTCACAAAATTCATTATCATAATCTCCCTCTTCAAAGAAAAACTCTTCTTTGATACTTTATTTATATATTTGAAGTCTCCCTTTTTGAAAAACCTTTTTTGAGGCTTCTCAATGTTTTCATCTTCATTATCTTAATTATAGATATTTCTTAAGTACTGAGAGGCAATGTGCCCAACTTTTCTACAAAGAAAGTAAGCTAGAGGTAACTTCACGTTGAATTTCCCTTTTACCTTATCAAAATTCTTAGCAATGAGAGAAGGAATTTATTTTTCCTCGTCATCTTCTCCACAAATATCTTTTGAAATTTTCAGTTTCTCCATTGCTTTGATCACCATTTCCTTGCTCACTCAAGTCGTAGAATCTTCTGGTTTGACTCTCATTTCATATACCACTATGCTACTCAGTATATCATCCAGAGAAAGTTTGAAAATATCTCTTTCCTCAAGTTCGGACAACTTTTTATTGTATAGGGGTGGAAGCATTTTCAATATTCTCTTTACAATATCAACATCATGGATTTCTTTGCCCAAACCCCAAATTTCTCCAACCACTTCAGTAATTATATTGAATAAGGGGTATGCATTCTCATCAGGATTCATCTTCAGATCATTAAACCTATTGTGTAGGACTTGTAGTTTCACCTCATTCACTTTTATATATCCTTCATAAATGTTTTCAAGGTTATCCCATGTTGACTTTTCTGTGGGGAAACACGTCACCTTTAGATAGATCTGATCAGAAAGGGTTGCTGTGAGAGCATTTTTCACTTTAGCATATACATCAAGAATTTTACTATCAATATGAGTCATATCCATCCCTATTAGATCAGTAACTTTTATTCCTTGAACAATGGAAAATAGGTCTTCCATTCCAAGGTGTCCTAGATGAGATCTCATTCTATTCTTCCAAATATAAAAATTAATTCAATCAAAGAGGGGGACTCCCCTGACACTAGCTAAATTCTCCATGATGGTATAAGATAGATCAAACACCATCAACCTCCCTCTAATAGCACTTAAAGGACCTCAGAACACCCTTAGAGGGGAGGGGTGAATTAGGGTGTCAACATTTTCTTTTTAAAGTTGTGTATCTTGTTCCCACGTTGATAAGAACTTGTTAAATATACCAAAAAATGAAAGTAGGGAGATGAAACAAAACTTTTACTTACTTCACCGCAAAGGGATACACCAAGGAGAATACGCTGACAGTGCGTCGGTCATACCTAAATACACTATTCATCACTAGTTTGAGGATTACAAGGTTTGGTCATAATCACTTTGTGCCAGGAACACTACCTTTACAAAGGTTCAGGGATAGCACGTTGCATCCCTCAGATCACTTCCCTCAACTTCCCCTGGCTCACTACCTTGAGATAAGTCAATCATAGTTTATTAACTTGTAGGACATTTCAAAATATTTTCATTGATGTCTTTGTCTTTGATCAGTATGAGACATTTCTTACATCGAAGTCCCAAATTGATTCACTGGGAATCACTAAACCACTGAACTAGATATTCAGAGCATATATTCACCCTACATTGAAAATTGTGTGCAACACCTACCCTTTGCAAGCACGATCTTACTTTTTTGCTCAATATTTCCCTTTGCGTTCAAGATTTTCTTTTTTTCACGAAAATCATTAACGAAACTAAAACCTTTACATGCAACTTCACCGTTTACATGCAACCTCAGCTTTTACGGATAACTTCACCTTTTATGCGCAACTTCAACTTTTATGCATAAATTCAACATTTACGCACTACTTTAACTTTTCCTCAAAATTACTAATTTTGCGTACAACTTCCTTTTCATAAAATGTTTACTCACAATAGAGATTGGATTTTTTCTAAGTCTTCAGCCATCCCAAATGAGTGGGGATCACCTCTTATTTATAGGATTTCCCGAACCCCATGTGTAAAACCCATTGTGTGGAACAAAACCTCTCATTCTACGCACAAGTATTTTCGCACAGGAACCATTTTACACGCACAACTCCAGATTTTCCACGTAGCTCATGCCTTTTCCATTTTTCGGCATTCTAATCCCAAAACACATTTTGCGCAAAAAATCCAACCTGCTTTCACTATTCCATGCAAAACCAATTTAGCACATATTCCTTGCTTTTCACGCACCACTCCAATATTTCACACACCTTCCTTTTCCAAGAACACATCTCTCCATTTTCTTATTTTCAGGCCCAAAAATTTGGCAAACACCGGAAAGTGGCACCACCTTCAGTAATGTTTTCCACTTGAACTATGTGATCCTTTTCCTAGAAAACATTATGAACTTTCAATGAGGATTGACAACAAACACAAACCATACAACATTTCCTACATAGAACAATCATGGTTCCAATAACCAGCCGTCCTTGGTTTATCATGGAACCACCCGTCATTTGGTTTATCACGTAACTACCCATCAAATGTACAAGTACCATTATATAATTATCACACATAAAACATTTCAAATATCAACATTTCAATCATAAAATATTCATTTTCAATCCCAAGAAATAATTTCAATATATTGAAATAGTAAATCTACTATCAAAACTATTTTCAATACCAAAATTTGTAAAAAGGGAATATGGTATTTATTTACCATTTAAAAACCTCATATCTTATTATGGAAGACAAATATCAAATAATTCTCGCGGTGACGGAAATGTCAATATCACCACGTACGTTAAAAAGAAACATTCCATTTGTCATTTAGTAAAACGCTTCGTAGAAAAAGAATCCCTTTGAATGAAATTAAAATTCAAAGGGTTTTATACACCGTATAAAATCAAGTCATGTATAAATAAAAATATTCCTCAAATAAAATAGATTGAGACAAAGTCCCTTACCTCATGTATGACTTGACTCGTTCATTCTTTAATTTTCAGAATAATAAAATTAAGTTAATTTATACTTGATTCAAAACCATTTTCAAGTTTATTATTCCTTTTATATCAGTTATCACCTTTCTATAACAATTAGTTAATTATTTGGGTTCATATCATACATTTTGAAGATGTTCGGAACTTGAGTCAAAAAAATGAACTTGTTATAATTATAAATTGTCCATGTGGTCAAAATTCCATTATCACCATAATGATATTCATAATTTAAATATCATATATATATATATAATATATATAGTATATATGTATTTATAATATTCCATAGCATTTGGATATAATAAATTAAATGCATTGTTCACGGAGAAGGTAAGTCGTGCGTACGCATGAACACTACTTTCATTTATTTTTCGTATTTAAAGGAATGAAAACTAAAGGATACATAGGTATATTTTAATTACAGTATAATATATATGTTATATATGTTATATAAGTTCATTAATACTATCCTTTATATGTTCCATTTATAGCATGAACGAGTCATATCACTTTTAGGGGGCGGTAGTCCGAACTTCCTCAAATGAAATTGTCATATTTATACATCTTGAAAAGTATAAATGTTTTTTATAAATGATAATTAAAGAAAAGTATAGATAAAATAAATATCATAAATATCATATGTAATTATAGTTCCATCATAATGACCACCATAAGAGGCAGTAGGAGATAATTGAACAATCATTATTTTTTGAGGCAGTAGTTCGCCGTCCACAGAAACAGTATGTTCTAAATCTATTAGATCTTGGTGTGTGTAAGTTTAGTTTGAATATTTCTCATAAAAAACCTAGTATAATTAGTATAATGGTTTTTTTATTTAAAAAATAATAAGAAGAGCATAGGGAGTGGAGAAGGAAAAATAATGGAAAGGAACTTGAGAGAAGACGTTACCTCTAATCGGGTAACTTCTTTTGATTTGAGCCAAAGGGCCTTCTTGAATTGCATTATTCAAAGGGGAAGGATTATGTAAGGAATATAGGGATTTTGGGAGCTTATTTTTTTAGATTTTGGATGATCGAAAGGGGCTTTATATGTGCGAGTAAGGGTTAGAGGTGGTGTCCTTTTATAATAGGGAGGAGGGGAACTTTAGGAACGTTTGAAAGTATAATTTTATTATTAATTGATTTTTGAATTATAATAGTACCAAAGTGATATATTTAGAATATAAGATGAGTATGGGTCTAAATACTCTTATACAATAGGTTTTAGACATGTTTAGGTCATAAAATTAACCTTATCTTTTAGCTTTAACCCTTAGTTAACTGATTTAACTTTTACTATGTCTTCTTGTATATTCATATTATATGGTTAATATAGTTACTATAAAATTACAAGAGACCCAAAAATGGATAATTAATTACATTTTTAATATCATATATGTAATTTTACTGAATATTATATTTTTAGGACAAATATATCATTTAATAAAATATTAATTGATTTAAAAACCCATTTGTGTTAATTTTTATACTATTCATATCGTGACTTTTTAAAAATTCCATACAAACTTTATTCATTCGAAAAAACTTAATTAATTCAATTATAGAAAGTAATATTAATCCATAAATTTGTTTATGGCATAAAAAGTTTCAAAATAAATTTATTTTAATATTTATAATCTCATTTATTTAAATCTTTCATTAATAAGGTAATCACTCCATCACCATTGTGTCATAATTAAATTCATTTATTTGATGTTTAAAATTATAAATAAAATATCAAGATTTATGAAATCTTTTTATCTTTCTACTGAATTTTTTTAGTCGAATATATCACTTATATAACCCCATATAAAAATTGTTTTTAGTAAAATTTACGTGTTTACGTTATATTTTCCTTAACATTAAATTAAAAGTAATTAAATGACATTTTAACAAAAAAGTGGCTCCATGGGGTCCTAAAATCGACCCAAAGATGACCATGGTTATAAATATCTCATATAATATTGTTATTACATGTGTTTGGGTAATTTAATATTATTATAATATTATTTGTTACTCTTATTTACTAGATTTACCCTTTAACCATGGTAAATAAAATATACTGAAGTTACTATTCATAATGTCTAAAAATAAAAGTTACATTTTTACAATATTTGGACCTCCTGATTACAAATATGGAATCCATTTTTCTAAATTCAAAACATATATTTTTCATAAAATAATTTAAAATTATTTCTATTGTCAAAACCAAAAAGCGTATTTTTAAGAAATAATAACTATCAAAACATTTACACGTGTTTATGTCTAATTAAAAAGTGAAATTACTTACAATGACCAAAATTGGATTTAATGGTAAAAACATATTCTAATTAAACATTAAAATCAATTAAAAATATAATCTAACCATATAAATAAATTATATTAATGGTAGTTTTGACTTAAAATGCAGTATTTTCACTATTCATTTAGAAAATGAACTTTATCAGAAAAATACCAAAACTTTACCCAAAGTAAATTTTTATGCCCCTATTCTAAATAATATGTTTATTTTTTTCAAATGGAATATATAAGAGTGACAAAAATTATATTTAAAAAAGAGTTCACCATCAAAAGGCGGTAAAACTACCTTTTAAAAAATATTAGAGTATTTATGCTTAAAATTGGATTCATTCCCATTTTAAGAATCTAAATTTTATTGGATAAATATAAAAACATTTAACAAAAATGTTTAATCATAATAGTTTTAGTTCTGTTCATTCCCACCAATACAACATCTAGGCATTAACTACCATTTAAAATAATAATATTATATATTTTTTAGTATGACTCAGCCTTGTGTGTAACATGAGATTTCGAAGAAACCCATTATTTTGTGTCGGGTAATCCATAAAAAATATAATCCCCTTTAAAGTAAAATTAATATTTAATTAATAAATATTAATAAATATGAAAATCTCATATTCTTTATTTACTTGGGATATTACAATTATGGAAGGGTTTAATAAATATATGAGATATATATGACATAAATATGATAATATAATGATAATTTACATATATATAATTTCCTTTTCTTTAAATATATATGACAATAAAATGGAAACATTATTAATGCGTACGTTCATCCTACCTTCTCCATGAACAATGTATTTCATTTCTTATCCCCAAATTTTACGTATTTCTCTAAATACATATATAATATATATATATGATATTTATAGAATTTTTGTCATTTTGGGAATGATTAAATCATGATTTATGTAATAAGAATAAAAATTAACAATTTATAACATACTTGAACACATGGAAATTAACATCCAAAGAAATGAAAATAATGAGAAATTATTAACAAACAGCTTATAAGATGTTATAAGAGGATCATATATGAAAATATAAATATTATTATGGTTCTGGAATAAGTTAATATCATTCTTAATACTATTATACATTATTTTAAATGGAATTATACAAAAAAGGAGTGAAAATAATGGTATTTCTAGTCTCACTTTTATTTTTGTGAGACTTATTCCATATTCTCCTATATTCTTTTTTCTGTGGTGTATATATTTACCTATGAACTTATATATCATGAAAATAACTCATTTAATGAAAATTAATGTTTCCATTTATTTTATTATTTCCTATGGGTGTACAACTCAAAATTTACATAAGAGTAATTGATTCTATCTCAAATTCATTTCATTGAGTCAAATTGTAAATTTATGCGCTTAATTACTTTTATAGGATTTATATATTTCCTCTTGATTTGTAATATCATGAATAATATATTATTCTTGGTATTTTATGTTTCTCTATTAATTATACAATCTAGGTCATTTTTTAATAAAATTTACCATGTAGAAAATAATTAAATAACCCATTTCATTTTCATTTGGTTATATTAATTCTTTTTTTTACTTAATTGTAATGGCCTAGACCTCTCGGGTCCATTACATTGAAAAAATTCGATGTGTCTAAACACGACGTGTGTTATAATAATAATTTTTGATAATAATAATTGATAAGGGTGGCCTGAAAATATTTGGTATTAATTAGATTAAATGGTTTTTTTGATTTATTTAAATTTTAATAAATAATAAATTATGTGTGTAATGGGAATATAATGGGAGTCCCATGGAATAAATTATAAAGGAATTAAATGCATGGGGCCCTGTGGGTGTGACCTTGTACAAGAGGCGATGTGCGGTTCTCCACAATTAAATTTGGAATTGTGTAAATAACATTAAAAGGGATTGTTATATAATAATTATAATAATAACATGAAGAGGCGCATGGAAGGGGTTCCCAACCCATGCATGGGAGGGAGGGAGTAATTATAAGATAAAATTGGGAGTCAATAATAATAATAATTATTAATGATAATGATGGCGACCTCTTGATGAAATTGAAAGAGGATTTATTATTATTATATTAAATAATATGATAATGGTGACAAAAGTATGTGTGTGATTGGTAAATTAAATTAAATGGGTTTATTTTTTGGTTAGTAAATTAAATGATTTGAATTTAATTAAATGGAATGGATTTAACTTAATATGAGAATAACCATAGTAAACTAATTTAATGGGATTAAATTAGAACATTAATGATGGGTGTTATTAATATTAATTTTTATTAATAATAACATTGAAGAAAGAAGGGAGATTGGAGAGAGATTACAAGGTGATGAAATAATAAAGAAAATGGTAGGCACCACTTTTTTTGGGGCGTGATAAAATTGTGGAAGAAATGAAGAATATTGGAGAGGGAAACATGGTGAAAGGAAATTAAATTTATAGAAAAATGAATATAAGAGAGAGGCGCCATGTGCAACCCACCTAAAAAAATGTGATACCTTTGGAGAGAGAATGTGAAAAATTAAGGAATTAAATTAAATAATATTATATAATAATTTAATTATTATTTTCATTGGGAAAACTGAATTTTGACGGTATCCCCTTCATGCGGCCTTGGTTTTACGAACTGTCAGCGGCAATGTGACCCTGACTTCGAGACAGAAATTATGAGTCCAATATTGGATATCTTTTTTGTTTTTTCTGATCAGGTACCTAAAATGCTCGTGAATTAATAGATTTAATATTATTATCAAATCTTTGACTCGTCATAACTCTCAAGTGCGACATCCAACTGACTTCTTGTCAGTGGTGATGTGATCCTGTCATTAATACGATCGTTTCAAGTCTAATGTTGGATATTAAATTATGGTTCATGCCTCGGGTCAATAAAACACCTATTGTTAATTGAAGTTATTATTATCATTAAAATCATGGAAACCGCATGACGTGTCGTGTGTTGACCAGTCAAATAGCGTAGTAGTTGTACGGTCACGTTGTGTATTCATTAATATATGTTGCATACCATTTTACCTTTTCGTTGCCTATTTATAAGAGGGTCACGTGTAATTTACAGACCCCTATTCTTCTCCGCACGATGACGCTCCTAGATAACCCAGAAGCCTTCATCATATCTTCCTCATCCAGACCCCGATCGTCGATCTATCGGTGGCTACGGGATCGTGTCGATGAGGCGAACTTCAAAAAACTTGTTCCATTCCCTCTTCTTTGACTTCTTCTTCATTGTTTTCTACCAAGGAGATTGTTGATATTTGATGGGAATGACGCTCTTCAACTAACTTCATCTTAATGGTACGCTCTACCCCATTCTTATTAATTCCTCAATATCCTCTTTCTGTTCCTCCTTACCATGCTATGACAAGTGACACCTTAAACCTTAATGGAGTCTCTCTTGGTTGTTAGTGCGGTTGTGTCGCAACGTCCACGGGGGGACGTAGTCATCAGGAGGAGTGATCAAAATCCGCGCTGTGGTTGTTCTCGTAGAAGGAAATGAAAACCTGCTCCAGTAGGGATCTTACCTTCGTCTCTCTCTCTCTTTTGTGCATCAAGCGGGGTGGGTATCCTCTTGTTTTCGCGAGATACAGTTAAACCAGTAAATAAAGATAATAACTATTTAAATAACGGGTTTGGGGAAATTTTGTTGAAATAGTTGTTTTATTTCCATAAATTCTTATCCTTTGATTATGTTGTGAATCGAAAAGGATTATTCCTACTGAAAATCATGATCGTTGGGGGCCTTTTCTTGTGAAATTAAATGTTGCCCTATTTTTCTGGATTGTTTTGTGGATGGAATTTCATAGAATTTGGAAATTGGTTAATCATATAAATTCGGCTGATTAAATGAATACCTTGAACCCATGTATGATCAGCCCGGCTAAACTAAATGAAAGAATTAATTTTGTGAGTGCTAGTTGGGGTTTAATTATGTGAAGGGGTGTTTTGTGGGTTTTTGTGGAACGGCTGCATAGCGGGGCTAAAGTTGGCATGGTTGTGGGTTGGCATGTATGATATGGTAGTGATGGGCATCAGAGCTGTGGTAAATGGTATTAAAGGGGTGATGATGTGGTACAGGTATTGTTTCCGATGTGTTTGTGGTTATGGTGGTTGGCAGCAGGGCTGCAGGGATGGGTTGTCCATTTGAATGAAAGTGGAATAGTTAACTAATGAATTTTGGGGAATGGTAGTTGATTAAATATAGAAAATTAATGGAATTTATTGACTGATAAAAGAAAATGGAATTGTGTTCCTTTTGTTTTCCCTAACTTTATTTGTGGTTGGTAGGGATATTTTTTACGAACGATTGATATGGTTTGGTTGTTGTTAGTTTCTCGGTAGTTAAGGAACTGATAAATTAAAACTATTGAAACATAAAAAGCTTAATTGGGTTTGGGGCTGTTTGTTGTGTGCATACATTCAAGGTAGCATTGTTAAGGAAAGTACTCAGATCATTTGTGTATAATCCTTAGGATGGGCTGAGTGGTTGATATAATTATATAAATCAGTACATTTTATGTTTCTTTACGCACCCCACCCATGTTGAGCACTATGTGCCAAACACCCAAGGGATGGGGGTGAGATTCTCAAACATCTAAAGGCTGGCTAGTTACTGTTCTTCCCTGTTCTACCTCTTCTAGGTTCTATAGCCCGAGATCCTTTGGGCAGGTTACGATAGATGTTTCCCAAGAGTCTTCAGGATGAGGATGTGATATGATCCCAGGTGTCTTCAGGATGAGATGCGATGTGGTTCCCAGGTGCCTTCTGGATGAGATGTGGTTATGGTTGAGGATTGAGTGCTGACGGGATACTATGAGCTTCGTATGGCCAGGTTGCGGCACTAGCTCGAGCTTTGTATGGTCAGGTTGTGGCACTAGCTCAGGAAGAGGGGGAACCATCAGAGCGTTAGGCATGAGGGCTTGAGCAGTATTCAGTGGGAAGGTGGTGTGGCGTACCACATCTTTCATAATATTACTATACTACTCTACTAACTTGAAATATTTAGTGAGTGTGGTTTGTAAGGTTTGGTGGATAGATTCCTTTCTAGGATTTAGTTCCTTCTGTTTTCTCACGGGTCATTAGGATTTCTCTCAACCTGTGCTCGAGAGCTTTTGGTTTTCCTACTGAGGATACTTGTATGCTCACCCTACGTTTACTTTCAGGTTTTCAGGAGGACTTCAGAGACCGTGCGGGACCATTCTAGTTGGGTGTTGATGTTTTTATGGTTATGGTTTTTGCTTTATTTTCTTTTGGTGTTGTACTTTGGAGCATTTCTTGTACTTTTACTTTTGTTTCAGTATTTTATAAAACATGCATATGGGTTTGGTTTTTAGTTTATTTTCATTTACATGTTCCTTTTTCTTTTGGTGTTTGATTCATCCTATTTTCTGATCTTAAATAATAAAAGGTTAATGCCTCCCATATTTGTGAAAACTCATACCCTTGGTGCTAGTCGCCACTCCAGGGCCTACTGGAGGCAGGACTCGGGGGTTATTATCTCACTTTCACCATTTCCAGTTCAGGAGGGGAATCTTTGGTGGGAGGGGGTTGTGATAGAACGGTATCCGAGCTGATTCTTGAGAGATAGGATAGAGTCTAGAGTTAGGAATAGTGAGGATTTCCTAGGATGGTAGGGAAACAGTGTTGGCTGATCTTGGTGCATGACATAGGCCAGGGAAGACCAGCTAGGACGTGGGATTTTAGGGCACCCTGTGATCTGATGCAAGGAATCTGAGCTTACCGAATGACCAAGTAAGACTACATTGATTGCAGGGTAGAGACCCTAGGAAAGGTACATGTGTCATCATGATTTGTGTTTTACATGATTTGGGTGTTCCGGGGAAGAAATCGAAATGAAATGATAAAACGAAACCTTGATAGAGTTTCCTCGCTACTTGGGCTTAGGCTTTCCTTATTTACCGAACAGTTATGGCACCTGGACGTCAACAAAAAGGCAGAGGAGTGGGATGCAGACAGTTGCATGCAACAGAAGCAGCAACCCTAGAAAGGCCAGAGATCAAGAGAGATGTTTTCGGTTTTACTTAAATTCTCTCATTTATGTTTTGTTTAAATTCAGGAGAATCACACTCCTTTGTTGAAACTCATTCTTTCCCATGCTTTGGGCCTAGAAATTGTTTTTCATGAGTCTATAATGCTAAGTTGTGTCCCTCTTTCCCTTAAATGTGTGTGAAGAGTCCTAACTTATGGGGAGAGGAGGACCTGATCCCTAATCAAGACGCATTAATGTGGATGTGATTAAACTCGTGCGGGCGAGTCAGCACTGCCAAAAACGGATAGTATCTTGACATGGGAGAAGGAATTCCCCAATTCATGTATTGGGGCAGCGTGTTTCTTGTTTTGTGCGATGTTGGGGGTAATGTGTGTTTGAGAAATCCTAAATTATAGGGGTGGGAGGACCTAATCCCTAATCAGGACACATTAATGTGGATGTGATTAAACCTGTACAGGCGAGTCAGTGCCGCCTAAAGCAGATAATATTTAGAACATGGGGGAAGGAATTCCATAAACCATATAATTAGGATAGTGGTTGGATTCCTTTTATGACCAGATCCCTAAGAGGTTTCTTGCGGGGTGGTTGTTCGGACCTTTCCCCTTTTTATGGGTTGGTTTTTAATTCTTGAGGATGAGAATGTTTTGAGAGGTATCGATGTAATGGCCCAGACCTCTATGGTCCATTAATTTGTAAAAACTTGATGTGGTCAAACACGACGCATGTTCTAATTATAATTTTTGATGATAATAATTGATAAGGGTGGCCTAAAAATATTTAGTGTTAATTAGATTAAATGGTTTCTTTTTGATTTATTTAAATTTTAATAAATAATAAATTATGTGTGTAATGGGAATATAATGGGAGGAGCAAGTAATAAAATATAAAGTAATGAAATGCATGGGGCACATGGGTGTGACCTTGTACAGGAGGCGTTGTGCGGTTCTCCACAATTAAAGTTTTAATTGTGTAAATAACATTAAAATGGTATTATTATATAAGAATAATAATAACATTATGAGGCGCATGGAAGGGGTTCCCAACCCATGCGTGAATATCATGTGATGGGAGAGATGGAGTAATTATAAGATAATAATTGGGCGTCAATAATAATAATAATTATTAATGATAATAATGGTGACCCGTTGATGAAATTGAAAGAGGATTTATTACTATTGTGTTAAATAATAATGATAATGGTGACAAAAATATTTGTGTGATTGGTAAATTAAATTAAATGGGTTTAATTTTTGGTTAGTAAATTAAATGATTTGAATTTAATTAAATGGAATTTTTTTAATTGAATAGGAGAATAACCATGGTAATATAATTTAATGGGATTAAATTATAACATTAATGATGGGTGTTATTAATATTAATTTTTATTAATAATAACATTGAAGAATTAAAGGAGATTGGAGAGAGATTACAAGGTGATGAAATAATAATGAAAAGGGGAGGCACCACTTTTTTTGGGGCATGATAAAATTGTAGAAGAAAGGAATAAGATTGGAGAGAGAAACATGTTGAAAGGAAATAAAATTTATAGAAAAATGAATATAAGAGGGAGGCTCCATGTGTAACCCACCTAGAAAAATGGGATACCTTTGGAGAGAGAATGTGAAAATTTAAGCAATTAAATTAAATAATATAATATAATAATGTAATTATTATTTTTGTTGGGAAAACTAAATTTTGACGGTATCTATTTCGTGTGTCCTTGGTTTTACGAACCGTCAGTGGCCAGGCGACCCTAACTTTGAGGCGGAAATTATGAGTCCAATATTGGATATCTTTTTTGGGTTATTGGATCGGGTACATGGAATGCTCGTGAATTAATAGATTTAAAATTATTATTAAATCTTCGACCCATCATAACTCCCGTGTGCGATGTCTGATTGACTTCTCATCATTGTTGATGTGATCCTATCATTAATATGATCGTTTCGAGTCTAATGTTGGATATTAAATTATGGTTCGTGTATTGGGTCAATAAAACACCTATTATTAATTGAAGTTATTGTTATCATTAAACGCATGGAAACTGCGTGATGTGTCATGTGTTGACCAGTCAAACAACGTAGAAGTTGTAAGATCACATCGTGTATTCGATAATACACGTTGCATACCTTTTTACCTTTTTTCCCTATTTAAGGGAGGGTCACATGTTATTTATACACCCCTCTTCTTCTCCACACGACGATGCTCCAGGATGACCCAGAAGCCTTCATCCTATCTTCTTCATCCGGACCCTGATCGTCGATCTGGCAGTGTCTGCGGGATCATATCGACGAGGCGAACTTCGTACACCTGGTTCATTTCCCTCTTCTTCGACTTCCACTTAAATGTTTTCTACCAATGAGATTGCTGATATTTGACAGGAATGACGTTCTTTGACGAATGTCATCCTAATGTTATGTTCTACCCCGTTCTTATTCCTTCCTCGATCTCCTTTTTCTATTCCTCCTTGACATGATATGACAAGTGACACCTTAAACCTTAATGGAGTTTCTATTGGTTGTTAGTGTGGTTGTGCCACAACATCAATGAGAGGACGTAGGCGTCGGGACGAGTGATCAAAATCCTTGTGGTGGTTTTTCTCATAGAAGGACATCAAAGTCTATTCAGGTAGGGATCTAACCTTCATATATCTCTCTTTTCCGCGTCATGCGTGGTGGGTATCCTCTTGTTTTTGTGAGATACAGTTGAACTAGTAAATTAAGATAATAAATGGTAAAAGAACAGGTTTTGGGAAATTTGGTTGATATTGTTGTTTTATTTCTATCAATGCTTATCCTTTTATTATGTTGTGAATTGAATAGGTTTATGCCTACTAAGAATCGCGGTCATTGGGGGCCTTTGCTTAGACAATTAAATGTTGCCCTATTTTTCTAGATTGTTTTGTGGATGGAATTTCATAGAATGTGGAAATTGGTTAATCATATAATGTTAGATGATTAAATGAATACCCAGAACCCTTGTATGATCACTCGGTTAAACTAAATGAAAGAATGAATTTTTTGGGTGATGGTTGGGGTTTAATTATGTAAAGGGGTGTTTTGTGGCTTTTTGTGGAATGGATGAGAAGTGGGGATTCGGTTGGATTGGTTGTGGGTTGGCATGTATGATATAGTTGTGATGGGCAGTAGAGCTATGGTAAATTGTATCAAAGGGATGATGATGTGGTAGAAGTATTGTTTCTGATGTGTTTGTGGTTATGGTGGTTGGAAGCATGGCTACAGGGATGGGTTGTGCATATGAATAAAAGTGGAAGAGTTAACTAATGAATTGCGGGGCATGGTAGTTGATTAAGTACGGAAAATCAATGGAATTGATTGACTGATAAAAGAAAATTGTATTGTGTTTCTTGTGTTTTCTTTAACCTTATTTGTGGTTGGTAGGGATATGTTTTACGAAATATTGATCTGGTTTGGTTGTTGTTAGTTGCTCGGTAGTTAAGGAACTGAAAAACTAAAACTGTTGAATCATGAAAATCATAATGGGGTTTGGGGCTGTTTATTATGTGCATACTTTCGAGATATAAGTGTTGAGGCATGTGCTCAGATCTTTTGTGTAAAAGCATTAGGATGGGATGAGTGGTTGATATAATTATATAAATCTGTATGTTTTATGTTTCTTTATGCACCCCACACATTTTGAGCACTACGTACCGAACACCCATGGGATGGGGGGGGGGGTGAGATTCCCAAACATGTAAAGGGTGGATGGTTGTTGTTCATCCATGTTCTCCCTCTTTCAGTTTCTATATCCCAAGATCCTTCGGGTAGGTTATGACAGATATTTCCCCAGAGTCTTCGGGATGAGGATGTGATATGTTCCCAGGTGTCTTTATGATGAGATGTGATGTGGTTCTTAGGTGTATTCGGGATGAGATGTGGTTATGACCGAGGATTGAGTATCGGCAGGATACTATGATCTTTGTATGGCAAGGTCGTAGCACTAGCTCGAGATTTGTATGGCCAGGTTGTGGCACTAGCTCAAGAAGAGGGGGAAGCATCAGAGTGTTAGGTGTGAGGGCTTGAGCAGTATTCAGTGGGAAGGTGGTGCGGGGTACCCATACTTTGATAATGTTACTATACTAATCTATTGACTTACGATATTTGGTGAGTGTGGCTTGTAAGGTTGGGTGGATATATTCCTTACTAGGCTTTGGTTCCTTCTATTTTCACACGGGTCATTAGGATGTCTCCGCACCTGTGCATGAAAGCTTTAGGTTTTCTTACTGAGTATAATTGTATGCTCACCCTACGTTTACTTTTAGGTTTTCAATAGGACTTTTAGGATTGTGTATGACCTTTCTAGTTAGGCGTTGGAGTTTTTTTGGTTGTAGTTTTTTCTTTTTTTTCTTTTGGTATCGTACTTTGGAAATTTTCTTGTACTTGTACTTTTGTTTCAGTATTGTATAAAACATGAATATGGGTTTGGTTTTGGGTTTATTTTCATTTACTTGTTCCTTTTTATTTTGGTGTTTAATTTATCCTATTTCCCGATTTTAAAATATAAAAGCATAATGACTCCCATATTTGTGAAAACTCATACCCTTGGTGCTAGTCTCCACTCCGGAGCCTACTGGAGGCGGGACTCGGGGGGTCATTATCTCCCTTTCACCATTACCAGCTCAGGAGGGGCATCTTTGGTGGGAGGGGGTCGTGACATTAACATTCTATGAATATGTGCCTAATGATTACTGAATATCTATTATTTTATGTCTAATTTTTTATGTTCATTTATATTTTATACACACAAGAGATTCATTTATTAACTTATACTTCAATATTATGATCATTTTAATAGTTTATTTCACAATCTTATTCTAATCGAGAATGTTTATTATTGAATTCCCATTAAATGAAATTGTTTGAATAGTATTTAAGAAACCCTTTATTTTTCATCTCTTTTGGTTATTCATGATCTTTTTTTAAGTAACATTTCCATTTTCTAATCTTTGGTAATTAATATTATTTATAATTTGATTAAATAGAATACAAATTTATCTATTCGTTCAAAATTATGGTTTCTTACTAAAAAAGGTTTACAAAAAATTAAAAATTTTGTCTTTAACATTTTTAAAATAATTTATTTAAATACATTTTCAGATATTTTTTTATTTTAAAAACTCTTTTTCAAAGGAATCTTCTTGTCTCTTTCTGAACAAGGCACTTTTCAAACACTTTTACTCTGAAAAATTAATGGGCATTACGACACGTACGAAATTACCTGCCGACGTGAATATAATTTCATTAAAGCATAATTTTCTTGTATAATAATATATTTCTAAAGAAACCATTTTTTAAATTGATTTTCCAAGAAAATTATTTTCATTTTTTTCAAAGATAAAATGATATTTTTATGAATATTTTTTATAAATGTTTTTATATTTCTATTCGTCAATGAAAATAACCATTTATCCTCACTCCAATGGTTTTATTTTGTATTAATAGCATATTTTTTATTTATAAGGATGGTTTATGATCATTCTAACTAAGAAATGTATTGATATTAAGTTATTTTTTATCGTAAATAACTTTCCCTTAAAATTTTCACTTTCCTATGATAATTATATATTAAATTTCCCCTAAATATTTACATTATTTATCATGGATATGATTATTTACTAAACCATATATCATTATTAAATATGGTTTTCACATTGAGTGTTATTTAATAATCTAGAAAATATTGATAAATCCATTTCGTTTAATAATTATTGATATTCGATAATGCATATTGTTCAGGAATTAAATCAATTATTCGATATATGAAGAATGCTTCAGACTAGCTGTGAAGGGTGAGGCCCAGACATTATACAACCCCTCGATACATTTACCGGTCTAATGAGACAAATCAGTTGTCCAAATTAAATGGGTTTCTAACTAAAATTTTGAACCATCATGTGAAAAGTATTGATGTTATAGGTTTTCATGTGTGTTATAACTAATTTCCAATAATTAATCATTCCCTTCATTGATAATTTAGTTATTATTATTACTATTATCCATATGATTTTAACTATGAAAAATTCTATGGATTTGTTTCAGTATTAGTTTATTGATTATATTGAATGCGTATATAGTTATTTACCTTTTCATATTGATAATTCCTTAAATTATAATGGTATTGCAGTTTTTCATAATAGAATGTGTTTTCCATTATTTATTATCCCATATTGATTATGATTATTGATTCATGATTGTTTGTAGTATACTTATAGAGTATTTTATATTACACATACTTTGTTTCCTTTCCCAAAGATTCTAGGAAGTGTATAAAGAATGATTTAAAATGATATGGTAGATGAGATAATGATATTACTTAATGAAGAAAAAAATTAATATATTTTTTGTATTCATTTGTAATACATGACTCATGTATACATCTGTTTTACCAAGAATACTAAAATTATCAAACCATTGGGATATTAATTTTTTTATCTATTAAAGTGTAATGATAGTAAGGCACCAGATCTAGAATTTTGGGTTTGGGGTCACTATAGTTGATGCGACATGGCCTTATGTGTCACGAGGCATGTATTTGATGGTTTTGGTTTGGAGGATCATAGAATGTGTTTTGGTGTTGCTGTCAATTTTTATATAGGTATGACATGAGGACCCGGGGACTGGTATTGAGTCCTCGGGGTGAGTATTATTGGTGTTTTTGTTTTCAGGGTAGTCTCACTGATTACCCACTGAATGAGGCTAATATTAATTGTTAATATATATAATATTATTGTTCTTTATTATTCATAAAAACTATTTTAGTTCATTTTATATGTTGAACATTATTTCATATTATAATTGTAATTCCTTATTAAAATGCAATATTACATGGTACATTTTTTAACATAATTTAAAGTTACCAATGATCATGATTTTATTTTAATATTTCATTTTTATTTTTCTCATTATATTGGTAATAATTCATACTTTTTGAGTACTTGAATATTCATATTGGAAGACCATTAAAGTTGGCCTCGAACAAACAACATTCTGGGTGAATTGAACTAGACATCACCCCATAAAAAATATTGTAGCGGCCAATATCCAAGCCCAATAATTCTTAAAATTTAACTTAATATAGAAGACATCATGGAGAACATTTCATTAAATAGTTTCCAAAGATAATTATGATTTTTTAATGGAGTTCCAGGTGGCCCAAGTTGGAGATAAAATTTTGGCCAGATTCTGAGGCCCAGAAAAACATCCCATAATTTCGATAATATCTCGCAAATAAAAATTCCCATCGGTCTGAAATTGTACAGTAGGTTAGTAGATATCATTATATCCATTTTCTTCTTCTATGGACCACTCTAATTTGTACATCTATAAGGTCCTTTCAACATGTCTGTTCAGTGGATGCAAGCTGAATTCCACTTCGAGTCAAGGATAAAGAAGTCCACTCTCCCCTACTTTCCACTGCCCTATACCTACCATTATTAAGTGATATGATTTTTAATTTTTGTATCTAGACCCATAACTCTTGATATTCCGATTTAATTTAGTAGTGGTGAATAATTTGATAATCTTGTGTGCGTAGTTTATTTGTAGTGTTATGTTGTCGCTTTGTGTTTGTAATCGCATTTCATTCTCATGTAAGATGTTTGAATGACCTTAGTTATTAATAAAATTTATTCCTTTACTCTTATTAAGTTCTTATATATACAACATTAATAAATTTTCCTTATGTTTTGAATTTAGTCACACCATACCTTGTGATATTCTTCACACAACGGTGGAGTGATCGTGATTTTGTTGTTTTTACTTCTTCAATTTCGCCCTTATGAATCTACATTCAACTTCTTTTGAGAACATGTCATCAATGGAGGGATAAATATTTTATGTATTTATCCAATGGAGTATCAAGGGAATGTATTTTATGTTATTTCTCAAAATCTAAATGTTATTTATTTATTTTACTTGAGTTTCTTTTATTCAAGGATTTCCTCTCTTCCTCTTCCTTATTGAATTTTATCTCCCCACTTTTATGTGATAATAAGATCCTTTACCTTGGAGTGATCAGGAAAATGATCCTAAAAGTGTATAGGTGATTATCATGTAATTTTTAAGTTGTTAAACCAGTAAGTGATGAGGTTATCTTGAATTCATTGATTGAATCCCTCTCGAGTTAATGAAATTGAAACCGTTAAAAAGGAATTCATCCAATCCAACCCAAGCAATAACCTATGATCAACTCATTATATTAATTTTAATTCACTTAGTATATTAGTGTTCAATTAAACCCAACTAAAATAAACCCACGTTTTCAAATTCATATCCATAAACAACCCATAGAATATACGTGACTATAGGTTACTTCTTAGGTCTCTGAGGATTTGACAACCCAAGATAAACTACAAGTGACCTCTTAACCCTAAAAACTTGGGTAAGTATGGGAGAGGCCAAATTTTGGTGCTGTTCCCGGGGACCTGAGTAAGTTATCTTATACACTATCTTCCTTTTGTCACCCCACTTCTCTAATCTCATCTCCAATTTCATTCCTAAGGAAAACCCTTTTGAACAAATCCAAACATGGGGAACCTCTCCATACTTTGATCACTTCTCTCCAAGTGTGATGTACAATTACCATCCTATTTTCTACTAGTGGGATAATCAACAACCTATTGAGCCATAATTTTTTAACTCATATTCTCTACAAAACATTCGAACCTATTACGAGTTCCAATCCCAAAAAGGCCAATCGGAATATCCTCATGTGGAATTCCAACAACTTAATTATCCTCTTAGAATATACCATATGTCTCAACCCCTTTCCCAAATTTATCCACATCTATTAATTGAGAAATTATGTCAAAAAATGGAGAGAATTACTTCTGACATTTCATCCTTGAGAGTAGAACTACAAAGCATTGAAACAGTTGTGGAACCCATTCCCAATTAGGTTATCCATTCCTCATCATTCGTAAGGGAATATTGTTACACAAAAACATCCCATAAAAATGCTAAAGAAATTTCCTTTTAACCTAGGATACCTGATGAACATGAAGTAATAGTTTATGCGTCTTTAAATGAAGCAAAAACTGATTTATTGTATTTACAAGAAGGAAATTTGACATCATGGATTGAGTGTCATAAATATTTCTCCATTAATGATTTTTCAAAACTAAAAATCATTATACCATTGGGAGAAATATTGAAAATAGAGTCTATACCCTTACTAAAACCAATATTTCCAATTTTTTTGTTGAATATTCCATTCAAAAGGAACCATTTTTGTTGATAAATTTAGAAAATGAAACTGAGTTGGATTCAAAATCTCAACCGGTGTCTGAATGTCCTATCCAACCCGAGCCCAAAATTATTGTCCTTCCTTCCCCAATCAAGTATCTCTTTATAGGGTATAATCATGAACATTCAATTGGAATTAATTATTCTACTGAAACCAAAAAAGTTGGAATGATCATTGATGTCTTAGTCAAGACTATAGAGGAAACTGGGTCAACCATTTCTGATATTCCTTGGATTTTCCCACACATGGTAGAACATAGTTTTTTACATTACAAGAATTCAAAACAAATAATAAATATCAATAAAGTATAAGTGGAGAAATATGTGGTCCTTAAATTGTTTAACGTTGGTGTTGGGTAATTTATGGGGGTTCAAGTCGAGTTAGCGACATTGAACAAAAGTGTTTCATAGGAGGAAACCAGTGGTTTTCATGTTTCCAATATTTTTGAATCATCTTTATTTTTTAAATATGATTAATGAATCATTTTTATATTTAAAAAAATAAAAAAAATATTGTTGACCTATTCTTCTATTATGAGTATGGATGGGTATGAAAGGGGAGGGTCATATTCATCTTTGTCACTTGGTGTGATCCTTGAGTAATACCTTACTCATAAATTTAGAAAGAAAATAATGTATCATCAGTTCATTTTATTTTTATGTGTTTGTAGGTTAAAATAAAAATACAAAAAAATAATTAATAAAATTAAAAGGACACATCGTAGGTCGTGGGGCAAACCCTGTCACAACCGGAGAAGTCGTGGGGACTCGAACCCAAGACCGAAGGGAGACGGGGGAGCATGCTTACCACTGACCTACGAATTATAGTGCTTCTTTATTATATAATTTTTTATATATAATTTTTTTATTATATTAATATATATATATATATATATTATTTTGTTTGTTTGTTTTTTTTCCTTTTTCCACTAGGGAACTCTGCAAGTGACATGGATATCAAAGGACTAAATTGGGGCAGTAAGAACTTCAAGTTCAACCACCAGGTGACTTTGTTCCATCATAATTATTTAAAATTCCTTTTATAACTCCTCTCCTCTACCACTACCCCATTATAAAGTTTATCTTCCTTAAACACTGGGGACAGTGTTATTCTAAGTTGGGGGTGAAAAGAAATAAAAAAATTACTTTTGTCTGTGTAAAAAAATGTGTGGAATGAAAAATTTATTTAACCTTCAACATGATAATACACATTGAAAAATTTGAAACTGAATATCAAATAATTTAGTATACTCTGATTCTGATTTTAATCCATGTATAATTTCATGAGAATAGATTTTGGAATGTGTGGTTGTCTTATGTGAAATTTCATCGTTTATATTTTCATCCAAATAAAAAAAGGATCACAACAAACGTCCTTTAGATAGTGGGGTATTAATTTGAGTTCATGGGGTCCCCTAAATAAATAGGACAGGTTTGTCAATCATTTTAGTTTTAATATGAGTATTCAAAAAAACATAAAAAAATTAAAAAAAATGATAAATTTGCGCGTAGGGAAATAAAATAACCTAATGCGTGGATTTCAGCACTTGGGGATCATGACTCCATAGTTTTATGACCCAGAGTTAATAATTTTATCTCTATTTGTAGTAATTTGACTTTGTTTTCAACTGAGTTAACTCAATATGATGCCCGAGTATGTGGGCTTCACTTGGTGCCCTAAGGTCTTTGAGCCTCGGAGTCATCAGCAAAGTATCGCTACATGGGTTGACTCTATTGAGTGAAATTTCAATTACCATGGAAATTTTTTAAAAACAAATGGAATATTCATCTTAGAATTGAAATTTTATTCCACCTAGTGCTTCTGTAATTTCACCCTTGAATTTAGATGAACCCCCATGTCTATTTTGATACACAACACATCCTCATGCATAATTGATATTGGATGAAATATGGCGATGAATTTGAACAAATAAATGGGATTGGGATTGGGATATTCTTATGAAAATATCTTTTATTAAAATATTTTTATGGGTTTCATAGTTGTTTGGTATAAGTGTTTTTGGTGATCATTGTTTGATAAAATGATTTTGGAAAAGGGAATTTGAATTTAACATTTTTGAGATATATTTTGCTCAGGATTAGAAAAAATCAAGTTGGTGGTGTAATTATCCACTAAAAGAGTCTAATATTCATTGTTAATATATATAATATTCATGTTCTTTATTATTCATAAACATAATTTTAGTGTATTTTATACTTTGAAAATTATTTCATATTATAATTGTAATTCCTTCTTAAAATGCACTATTACATGGTACATTTTTAACATCATTTAAAGTACCCAATGATCTTGATTTTATTTTTATTTTTAATTTTAAGGTTTATAATTAAATTGGTAATAATTAATACTTTTGTAGTACTTGAAAATTCATATTGGAAGACCACCAACATTGGCCTTCAATAAACAACATTCTAGGTGAAGTGAACTAGACAATAGCCCAATTAAACTACCGTAGAGGCCAATATCCAAGTACAATAATTTTTAAAATTAAAATTAAGATAGAATAAATCATGTGGAACATTTCATTAAAATGTTTACAAATCTAGTTATGATTTTTTAATGGAGTTGAAGGTGGCCCAAGTTGGAGATAAAATTCTGGGCCAGATTCTGCGGTCTAGAAAAACAGCCCACCATTTCGATAATATCTCGCAAACCAAAATACCATTTGGGATGAAATTTTATAGGAGGTTAGGAGAAATCTGCAGATACATTTTATTATTCTATTTACCACTCTAATTCATCAATATATAAGGTCATTTAGAAGCGTATGTTCGGTGGATGCAAGCTGGCTGCGACTTCAAGTCAATGATAAATAAGTTCACTCTCCCTTACTTTACACCACCCTAGGCCTACCATAATCAAATGGGATGATTTGTACTATTGGGATCTCGACCCATACCTCTTGATATGAATATTTAAGGTAGTGTTGGTGAAGGAGTTTATAATCTTGGGTGCTTGGTTTCATTGCAGTGTTATGTTGCTGCTTTGTGTTCGTAATCACATTTCTTTCTCATGTAAGTTTTTCAAATCACCTTAGTTCTTAATAAAATTTCTTCCTTTACTCTTATTCTGTTTTTCTCTATATCAGATTGAATCCTTTTCCTTAATTTTTTAATTTATTCACACCATACCTTGTGATATTCTTCCCAAAATGGTGGAGTGGTCGTTATTTTGTTGTTTTTACTTCTTCAATTTCTCCCTTATGAGTCTACTTTCCGCTTCCGTTGAGAACTTGTCATCAATAGAGGGATAACTATTTTATGGGTTGATACAAGGGAGTATCAAGGGGCTGGATTTTATGTTATTTCTAAATCTCTAAATGTTATTTATTTCTTTTACATGAGTTTCTTTTATTCAAGGATTTCATCTCTTCCTCTTTCTTATTGAATTTTATCTCCCCACTTTTATGTGCTAATAAGATCCTTTACCTTAGAGTGCTCATGACAATGATAATACAATTTTATAGGAGATTAGAATTTTTTTTAAAGGGTTTTAACTAGTAAGTAATGAGTTTAGTTTTAATTCATTGTTTGAATCCTTCTCGAGTTAATGAAATTGAAAATATTAAAAGAAGGAATTATTCCAATCCACCACTAGTGATAACCTAGGATCAACTCATTATCTTAATTTTAATTAACTTATGTCTATTATTTTTCACTTAAACCCAACTAAAATCAACCCATGCTGGCCACTTCATAGCTGAAAACAACTCATATAATGTATGTGTCTGTAGGTTACTTATTAGGTCTCTGAGGATTCGACAACATAAGCTAAACTACAAGCGATTGCTTAACCCTAAAAACTTGGGTAAAATTGGGTAAGACCACTCACTATGGATCTAGGATTTGGTAAATCCACCTTCCAGGTTTTTGAGTTATATAGTGTAGTGTACTATATTATTAATGGTATTTTTCTTGTTTTATTGGATATGTGGTGTGAAGATAACCGCAATTCTCATATATTTTTTAATATCCATGTTATGGAATTATCTTTCCCTTTGTGTTATTGTCCCTTCATATTTAATTAGTTCTACAGCATAGTGGTTATGTTTGCACGATGGTTAATTTTTTTAGACTACATATAAATTCAAAAACCCCATCGATACCCCTCATTATGTTTATATTCTTCCTAATTCTTGTGTGACACCAGTCAATCCCATTGAGGTATTTGGACCCCTTTCAATGGGGTCCAACCCCGTACATGGGAGATCAACCATTGGAAGATCTATGTAATTTTTATTCTTTACATACCCATGTTTTCTCCCTATTCATCATCATTAAATGGTTTCTATAAAAACTATTATAGGTTTGGGTGATGGTACATTAAGAGGATGTTGTGGGATATTGTGTTCAAGGTGATCAAGGCATTTCCATTCATCATGGTTCTTGGTAATTTCTTCCCTCTCATTCTATTCTTCTAAATTATTTTAGATATCATCATTTGAGGTAGGAGATCCCTTTTTAATGGTACGATCAGATCATTTAAATATGAGAAAGAAATTTTATTAGTGAATAAAGGTAAGATTATATAATTTGGAAAATGGGAGATTTACATTGATCCATATAATGTAGATGAAAAAGATCATTAGGAACCTGGACAGAATATAAAAAATCAATGCCATTGATTCATTTATTTGCAAGACCATCAACCACTGAATTTGTCTCTCTATAGATATGAATAATAATATGATTCATTAATGAGAGATAATCCAAGAATTTTATAATCAATTAGTGAGATTCCCTATTAAATGAAGAGATCGTATTCTGATGGTAAGAATAATAATGGTAGAATCACACTCAATCCAAATATTCCCCTGACTACAATGTTTGGATTGATCCATTTAATTTATGAATCCAAAAATTTCTACTTAATTTAGATAAACAATAACACATGGAAAATGAATACAACCAAGGATAACTCCATGATAATCCTTGAAAATAGACCCATATCCAGAGGGGCCTGGATTGCCACTTGAAGCTCCATTAGAATTAATTTTGATCCACCCAGAAAATTGGACATTCAAAAAGACTTGAATTGTACCATGGGGAAGAATAAAATTACCTTTTATACCAACCCTATTGTGGAAATAGATGTCGTGAATTGAATTATTAAAATAGTCCCTTTTCCAGGTGTTCGATTCCCTAATATAAACAAGTAACATAATAAAATTTGTGCTAACCTTTAATGAAAAATGATTGTGGGTCAATTTGTTTCTAGCACCCAAAATGAATTGAATGTGAACCTCTAAAGAATCCTGAAAACGGTTCTTGATGTGAGGAGGGAGCACTAAATATTTCCATCCCTTGAGGAATTCATGAACATATAAATCTTGAGGTAGGTTTACTACAAAAATGTATGAAATACATTTCCACATCAATGAGGCATAAAGACATCTCAGGAACAAATGATCAATTTATTTCATGTGTTTGTGAAAAATAACACAGGAATAAGATAAAGGGGTTCCATATGATTTTAGGTAATCATCAGATGGATGATTATTATGCTCCAATATCCAAACCAGAATAGATTGAAAAGGCCTAATAATGTTTCTACTCAATTTTCAAAGACACTAAAGATCTATATTAATACAGGTGTAGTGTCAATAATACATTATGGATGTAACAACACCATTATCAATAGGCTACAATGCCCAAAAATCATCTCTAGAAGAAAAATAACAATTATAAATAGTGGTAATGATGTTATCCCGATGATCCTCCACGTTACCAAGTTGTTCATTGATTGATATTTCCATATCTAAATTTAAAACCTCATTCAAAATAGAAGCAATTAAAGGATTTTCAACCCAATTGAAATTCCAAAATTGAATATATGAATCTAATGAAACAAACCACCGAGATTGAGAATCAAATGTGAAAAAATATACTTGAATTCATGTGCATTGAGGAGTCATTGTGATTAAGATTTCCATTATTGAGTGTATTCATGTATCTAGCCCAAAGAAAACAAACAGCCTTTAAATTTCCATTGATAAGAATCCATATAAATGAGGCCTACATGAAATAATTAAATTATCCAAGATTATTAATACCCAATCCCCCTATATCATAGGTCTTGAAACAAATGTTATAATAAATAGTAGCTAACTTCCAATCTAGAATTCTACCACTTTAGAAGATGTTCTTAGTTGAATCATTAATACTCTCGATAAGTGTTACATGATATTTATATGCTATAAAAGAGTAATAAACATGGAATTAATAATAGACTTACCCAAGAATACACGACCATCAATGGATAAAGTGTTACCCTTACAAAGAGTGATATTCCATCTAATCAGGCTAAAAATTCCATAAAAAATAGTTGGCTTTCAGTCTTCTCAAAAACAAAGGAACCCCTAGGTAAATGAAGGGAATAAATCCCTCATGGATTTCCAAATCCTTGATATTGTAAATTTTCCTGACATTATAAATATTCCATCCAAATTAGGCAAAATACTTCCCCAGCTAATCTCATGAACAAAGACTTTCTCATAGTGGAAAAGATACCTCTTAATATTTATGATATTTCTCTTATCCCGTCAAGTTAAGTGGATAATATCATCAGAATAAAAAATATGGGTAGGAGAAAAAAGATCCCAACCAGCATGGATATATTTCATTTACCCATTTCCATTTGTGATGGAATGTAACCTACTATGATAATCCACATCAATGGAAAAAATAACAGCAGATAAAGGATCACATTTCCTAACACATATAGAGTAATCAAAATAGCCTTCTATAGATCAATTAATAAAAATAGATATGTGTGTAGATCCCAAAATTATCTTAACCCGGTTAATGAAAACACCATAAAAACCAATAATAGTCAGAACCTTGCAAATTAATCTCCAATCCATCCTTTTCAAATCCTTCCTAACATCAATATTAAGTGAAATATTTCCTATTCAACTGGATTTATTAAGTGATTAAAAAAACTGAGGAATTTATGAGAAAATATTGAATGGATCTTCCTTTAATGAAACAAAACTAATTTACAGAGTCACTCTTTATTGAAAATGAATTTAGTATATTAGCAATAATTATGATAATATTCAATTAGATGGTGTTCACCAATTAAACTGGACTAAATAGATGAATATCATTGGAATTATTTACTTTTGGAATTAGGGAACAAAACTAAACAATTTTTATCCTAATTAGGTTAAATACTCTGAGGTGGGGGTGGATAAGGGTATGATAGATAAAACAACATCCCCTTTAGATCTTGTTTTTTTGTTAAATAAAAAACTCTTCTTTCCTCTTCCCATAATAACATACTAATAGAAATAAAATCATATGTGAGACACATTGATTTTTACTTGGTTCACCCTGACTGGGATACATCCAAGAAGCATATAATAAAAATTTACCGATGTACCAAATAAACTAAGGCTCGATTCCAAATTTCAAGGTTCGGGCTAGATCAATTTTATTCTAAGGCCCACTTCCTTTACATGGTTTATGGTCTGATCATAGAATTCCTAAGGGTCACTCCCTATGTATATTTTTCTAGATCACCAATAGTGGAAATGATCACTATATCCCTCTTCTATTTCTCAATTCTCTTAAAAGATATCCACTCACGGTTTATGGAAATGTAGGTCCCTAAATTTTTATGCAATACTGTATCTTAAACTATAGATATATGATCTATTGAATTCCCTTTTTAACTTATAGATGAAATACACATTTCTACATACTGTTAGTTTGTGGATATTTATTTCAAGAACTATTTTACTCTCTTCAGGAACTTCCTTGAATCCTCTATAGAAAACCTTGATTCCTCTATGAAATGATCTACTCCACATGGCATGAGTGGTCTGAAAACAAACTCTTCTATGCGAATTGCCTCTCTTCGACGAACTGCCTCTACTTCCACATATCTTCCTCTTTATGTGGACCAATTATTTCTCCATGTTCAATCTTCCATTACGGGTTTACAGTGCCCCATAAACCACCTTTTTCAAACTATTCCCACAAACCAATTCACACTTTGCATAATCCTCCCTCACGAACTCTTTTACTTTACAAAATTTTTTCCCCATGAACCACTTCTACTTTTGTGGAATCACCATGAACTCTTTTGGACTTAGCTGAATTCATTCCCAAGGAAAATATGTTTCTAATGAAAAATCCTCTTATTAATACTGGTATTATCGGTCCATACATTGTAAAATAGATTGGAAAAATATTCTAATCCGTTTTATGTAAATTTTTGATGTGGTACAGCCTTCACTACATATTTAGATCCTCTATGATTTTTTTTTCTTTATGTGGTCTGTGTAGCATCTTTCCTCCTCTACGGTGGCCAATCTCATCTATGACTGAATCCCTTCGTACTTCCACAAATCACCACCTCACTTCCAAAAATGAAGATCTATCTCGCATATCACAAGAATTATGAAAAATTATTTTTTCATAATAACTACAAGCCTTCCCATGAACCATTTTACCAACACAATATACATACCACTCTTCAGGGTCCTCTTAGAACTACTATGAAGAAATATTCCCTTTACCAATTTTCATCACCATTCCACGTACCTCTTATGTGGTTTTTAAACTATGCTTCCTTATCCATGTATAGTTCAATAATTTTTAGAAATTATTCCTTTTACAAAATAAAACTCTTGATTTTGAGGCCCACAAATTTGGAAAACACCAAGAAACAAATCCACCATAAACACTTGCTTTGGAAAACACCAACCATCCCCATTCACGGTCACCTAGATTTGGGACCAAATGAAATCATATCCAAATACAGTGAGAGGATTCCTTAAGGTATTTTTTTAGCCAAAACATTCAACCCACGAGGAATAATGACACCATTAGGAAAATGAACTCACAACCAAAAAACATCAAATTGAATAATATCCCAAAAATATTGGAAGTAAATTTACAAAAGAACATCTAGACTGGGGAAACATTTATGATTTAAGATGAATACAACCTTCTTAATCTCAGAATACAAGGGGGTAGTAATGATCCTAGAGTTATTCATTTGATTAAAAATTATCTGAATAATATCATCCATAGTATCATTAATGATATATGATCTAATGAATTGATCCTTTAAATAAGATACAAAATGATCTGAGAGATCCATCATGTTATTATTGAGTTAGTCCCTATTTTTAATCAAGGAGAGTATCTTGGATACCTTCCAGATTTTCTAAAGGGAGTTATTTTTTTTGGAAATTATGTCACCATCCTTTATCAAATTGGTCTTAAAATTGTCTCTTTGAATATAATCCTTGATATTAAGAAGAGTATTAGGCTTGGAGGTCATTTCATCTTCTTAAAAAACTCTATAAAATAATTCATTACATGTATTATTCTCTTGAATATTTTGAAGAGAAGCCTCAAGAGAGAATATTTCAGTATTAATATAACAATATATATATTTTCTATATATTTTAATATTATTTTTGATCAAATTGAGTATAAAAACAAATTCAAATTCATCATTCCTACAATCCACCGAGCTCCAATCATTTTAAAAAATTTCCAGCAATCTGGGTGAGAAAACAAATTCCCGTTGAACTTGAAAGGAAATAGGGTTTTGGAGTCCTAACCCCAAGATCAAATAGGGTTATATGATGGTCATAATTAAGTCTTGAAATAGTTGTACATGATATGGAATCCCAAGTATTTAGAGTTTCCTTATTAAAAAAAGACCATTCAAGTTTTCTTACAATGAATCTATTAAGATGACTCACATACCAATTATATTTTTAACCAACAAGATTAAATTCATTCATTTTTTTATGATTAATGAATTTTCTAAATTATATGGAGGAAATGGAGTTGTCCATATAACCCATATTCTCATACGGGTTCAATATTGAGTTGAAATACCCAAGAATTATCCAATGACTATTGATAACAGATTTAAGAGGTCCAATATCCATTCATAGATTCTTATGATCATGATACCTATTATGAGAATAGATTAAGGATCATGACTTGTTAATGATAAGGTGATTAAAAGAATAAGTAACATACTGATCAGTGGATATGACCAATAATGGGTCAGTCAATTAAAACAAGCCAAAATCGAAAAAACTAATCACTTGTGTCAATCAACTATTAATTTCAATCAAATGGAATCCCAAATTCTCCATATTATAAATAAAGGAGATGAAGAATATTTTTGGCTCAAAAAAGCCTATACGTATAGGCTTCTGATTTCTGATAAAAATCCTAAAGGACCTGGTGGTATCATGGTTAGAAAACCCTTGGAAATTATAGAATAGAATCATCATTTAAATATGTGATCAAGGTTGGACACCCCCTTATTTTCCCCCAGAATTACTTTTACATGACTTAAGTGGCCTACCATCCTTCCTTTTAGAATCAGGAGTTCTTGGAAAAAGTTAATTAATTTTAGATTAATTAGGAATATCATTTATAAAACTTTCATTCTCACTACCATTATATTTCTAGTGGCATGGAAAGTCTGCTTGTACATTCTGATTGACATTTTAAATGATGACTATGAAATATTTGATAGAAGGAATCAAGGGAATAATACGAGAAATGTTTTCTTCTCTACTAACAGTATTTAGAGGGACCTCAAATATAGTATTACCTACTGAATTGGACAGTTATTCAGGATAACATAATGGGTTGAAAGAATCTCTAGGAGTGTGTTTATCTTTTGGATTAAAAGTTTATTCAGGAGTAGTATGACCTGCTATATTGATAGGATCATCAAGAGTATGATGACCTTAAAAATGGAGGGGTCTTAAGGAGAGGAATAAAATACTAAATTTAAAAGATCCTTAATTGAAACATTCCCAATAACCCTGACATAATCATAGGGAGCCTCTCCCTCCTGTAATGATATAACTAGTTCACTAATATCATTTAAAATATAAAAAATTAGAGAATTTTAATCCATTTATTTCTATAGATAAAAAACCAAGTCAAAAATATCATTTGAGATTTACACATTAAAATCATAATCATCTATGTTTTCCATTCCACCCATAGTGATAACTATATGATCCACCTTAGTGATAGTGTTAAGAAAGGTTGGAGAATCATTCCCCTTTTCCTCCTCTATAGCTATGTATTCCCAAGATTTATTCAAAGGAATTATTCAAGCGGATGGACTTACTTGAGTCTTGGAGATACCCCCCACCCATCTCAAAAATCACATTCTTATTATTTTGATTCATATGGAACTCATTATAGTTTGTGACATTGGTCACTTCCTTCACCTTATTTTTGAGAACCATACAATTAGATACTGAGTGAACAATGATCTTACAAACATCACAATAAAAGGAACATTTTAATATTAAACATTAACATCAATATTGTTTCTATTAGAAAGATGATTAATAAAAGATTATTGTTTTATTTAAAAATTAACAACAACTGGAATTCCGGAAAAAACCCCAAGTTCTGCATACACAGTTCTCTAACACATCCTAATGGGTGTGCCAAGGAATGATGGAAGGAAATTGAGGACCATGGGATGATAATACTCAAAATTCAATCTATGTGGCCTGACCCAAATTTTATTATTGGATTGCTTCATATTGAAAGTATTAAAATAAATATTCAATTTAAATAATCTATGAATTCTAAGCATAGGTTATAGGTTAATGAGACTCAAAGCCGCATTAAGTGCTTCCCTATATAGGAAAATGATATAAAAAAGGCCCTTATAATAGGGATTATCTTACAATAATTAATTCCATAGAAATGATAAACTCTATTTTCAAGATCAACAAATAACCAATGTTTTTCTCCCCTTGAATAAATAACGCAACTTAGAATAAAAAATTTGCAAATATTGATTCTTTATTCCAGAGCCTCTGGATGTTCCACCATCTAAAACACACTATTATCATGTATGATGATGTTAGAGGGTTTGGATAAATCATCAATGATTGGATCTAGAAAACCAGATCATCCCTCCATGAATGAAACACCCTTCTTCCTCATAACAGATGATTCCTAAGAATCTGGTATCTTATCATGAACTACAATGAGGAGCGGTTATCTTTGATGGTGAATTCCTAAACAATATAAAACAATTCCATGGATGAAATCAAAAACAAAACCAAAATCATGATGGTCCCCCATATCCATGTTGAAAATATTTGATTCCCACTCTCTCCATCCAAGGTAGTGGATCCTTCTTTACACATTTAGTTTTATAATGTGATATGGGTTATAGTATTGGTATTTTTTGGAAGATATTATACACTTGTCCAATGAGGATAATTAATTGGTTTATTTGGGATAGAATTGGATGGGGGATGAAATTGTATATTTTGAAGACATTGAGATTTATTAATATTGTGATTTTATGGACATGGTATCTTTATGAAAATCATGGTCATTGGGGACTTTGATTTCACTCTAGTTGTTTTGACTATGGGACCCTCATCATGTGTTTGTTTTTTATCACATTGAATGAATGTGGATAATCAATTATACCAAGATAATAATTTGGTTTGAGTTGATAATAATGTATTCTAAGAGAATTCCCTTGAAATAAAGATGTCAAAATGATGAAAATTCCCTTACTAAATCCAAAAATTGATATGTTTGAACCGTGTAAAAAGTATTGAAAATTATGGTTCTTCTAGGGTTTTGTATGTGATGATATATAGTTATTATATATGGATGATGTAATTTTAAGTTGTATTGATGTATTCATTGTGTTGATATGTTTAGGTTATGTGAAATAGTGGAAATATGGGGATTATTGTAATGGGGATGATGGTTTTTTTGTGTTCTGGTGAGTTGTGAAATTTTCTCGGGTAGTAATGAAACCAAATTGAAAATGATGTACTGAAATAGAATGGGATAAATTGACTAATTAAACTTTTAAATAAAATAACAATTTTGGATAATTTGATTGATGTTGAATGTCAAATCAATGGTGTTTATTATTAATTGGTTAGTAATGGGAAATATGGAACGTGTATTAACCAAAAATAATGGGTAGCATGTGGCTTCAAGCTTGTGTATTACTTGTGTGGTGTTATGAATTTATAGGTTGCAAAAAACGTGGGTGAGTTTGTGAGGCTTCATGGTGAGTTTTTTAGTTATTAAATATCTCTAATTATGGACCCATAGGTTTGGGTTGGGTGCTTGTGTGTGGGTGTGTGTGTTTTAACTTCCAAGTGTTTTTATATGAACCCCAACAATGTAAAGCACCAGTTTCGGACAAATACATATTTTTAGGGGTGTTTTCCCAAGCATATTTGTGGTGATTATGGATCACATGTCACCCAATCTCCCCCCATCTCAATTCTAGATGACATTTACATGCATGTGCATTGATGTCCAGAAATCAAAAGTACACTATTGTGATCTTAGAAGATATGGATTAAAGTGGTGGTGTTGTGTGGTTTGAGGATGGAATATTATTTACATCATTCATGTTCCAAATACCTTATTGTCTTGGTTATGGTTGATATATGATTTCCCAGGTTTCCTCATGCAGTATGTGTTTTGATGGCCCTATTTTATTCAGGTGAAATATGATGTGGTGGAAGAGGATTCTATGGAAGAGGATTGATGTTATGTACATGGTTTATTTAGGTGAATTTTTTTGTGATGGACTATGTTAATATAGGTATTATATTATATAGAATATATGGGTGTGACATGATGTATTTCATTGTGGTGTCATGGTGTAAAATATATGGGAAACCTATACATAGTACCTTTTCATCAATATTATTCATTTTATTTTACAATAAATGGATGTGTTATTTGTTGATCCTTTCAAAGTGAGTATGGATTGGTTAGTTGAACTTTTTATGTGTTTTTGGTTTTTCTATCTGATCATTGGTGAATTAGTATTCTCCTTCCACATGTGCATGAGATACATTTGGTATCCTAATGACTATACTTTTATGATCACCATACGTATATAAAATAATTTTTAGGATTTTGGGAGGACATTTTGTACTGTTGTCAACATTTATATCTCAGAAATTGGAGCTATTTTTGATTCACTAATAGAGGAAATTTATTTTGGGTATTTATTTGGAGACTCTTATATATGTTTATTCTATACATACATTGTGATATGGTTATTGGTTTAATTTTTATATTATGTCACTGAGTTTTTCATGGTTAATTTATAAATTCTCGTGATCCTGTATTATTGGAGGGAAATGACTCCAAAATGTAATATTTTTATACCCTTTGTTTCATTCCCCATTCTTAGGCCTACTAGGGATGAGACTCATGTGTTCGTTATCTCTCTTCCTTCATTGTCATACTAAAATGGGTACCTTTGGAGTGAGGTTGTCCGACCAGATTGATATCAAATGAATTGGTAGAGTGATAGGATGGTGTTTTTTATTATGAAAAAATTGGATTTCCTAGGTTGGTAAGGAAAAAACATCAATTGATTTTGGTGCATGGAATATGATAGGGAATTCCGTCAAGGACATTTGATTTTAGGGGCCCCCATGACTAGATGCAAGGACTATTGGCCTACCGATCAACCAAGTGAGGTGGAAGTGATTTCTTGGTATGGGCCTAAGGGAGCCAAGTATATTATTATTTAATGTGTTATTATTTTAATTTGGGTGGTTTTGAGATGTTAAAATGTATTAAATACATCATAATATAATTCCATACTACTGGTCTTAGTAAATCCATATTTCCATTTCTTTTATGTCTCCTGGTCATCATCCTACTATGGTTTAGAAAGTATATTATCAGAAAGATGATATAGTTGATCATTATAGGGTAAATCTTGTTTTGAAGGATGATTGGTGTATGAAAACATTGTGTTCCTTTCAGTGGAATTTTTTAGGGATGTATGAGAAATGTGTCTTTGATCTTGAGATAGAGATGTGATTAGAGGATATGAAGATAAATTTACGTTTTATTTGTTCCCTATTGGAGTAATGGTTTTTGTTGTCAATGTTGGACATTGTTCCATGGTGAGTGGGAGGAGGTAGTTGTTTTGTGGATTGAATTTCAAAAGGAATTCCTTGCAGAGTTCCCCTAATCAACCATGAAGGTATTAAATTGGAATGAGATACTCTATATTTTCTAGGGGATTGTGTTCGTGAGGGAACTTAGGGTCAATTTTAAGGACCAAGGACATTTCAACCAAAATATTTCTCCTAAGGTGGACCCCCAAGCACAATGTCTTAAGGAGGAACTTAATCCATTTATTTAGTATAAAATTACTCTTTTTACATTTCCAATGTGTCTAGAGATTTAGTGGATGGTAGAGGTTATCAATCATGTATAATCACAATGAGGTTTTTTGGAAGAGGCTAGCCATCAAGGTTCCTCAATAAGAGGAGTTGTTTGTCATCTGTCTCTAGCCCAGTGCCTTTTTAATTTTGACCAGTGAGCAGTTGACTTAAATATATTCATTTCCTGTCATCTAGATCTAATGGTTTCTACACCTCTTTGGGCTAGTGATAATATTTTATGGGGGACATGGAAACTTTCTATGCCAGTTCCTTATAGTTCTTTGATATCATTATGATTGAGGTGGCTTAGTTCAGTAACATTTTTAGCAGCAACCACTAGTGAGGTAATTTTAGTTGTAGGTGTAGTTGGTATATGATCTTCCAATACGATATGGGATAGGTAGAGTTTGGAATTAGGATGTTCCTCATCTAGAGGGACCCTGACCAGAGCATGTTCAGGTACATGGTCATCGTTAGATTGGAAATGGATTTGGGATTACTGATTTGCATGCCACGGGGGAAGCAACACTAGGGGGCCAAATATCATTATAGGTGCTATAATTTTATCATCTACCTTTTTTATTACTTTTTTGACCTAGGATATTAATAAACATTTATTAAAACTTCTCATGTCTATTTTCAAGGACTATATTTATAGGGTATTTCCCCCCATTTTATAACTTGACTAGTTAGAGGTCCTACCAGCTTGTTTAAGTTGTGTTAGATGTGTAGCCTAATGATACAAAAAATGGTAATTTAAGGACTGTTTCATGATATAGGTATAAAAATAAAATTTATTATTAGTATTGATTTTTGGTATTTTATGTGTGATGTTAATAACTTCTTATAATGGAGAGTTGTGTTCTCATATGTGGATGGTCAATGGGCAGTTTTCATTTGTATGTGTATTTTTTAATTGGTTAATAGGTATATGGAGCCCTTTCATTATTTTATGGATGACATGTAAGTGGAATCAGTAGATTATAGTCTATTAGAGTTTCCAATATCATTTAAGGAGTTTTTATTTTTTTCACAAATATGCTATGGTGAAAAATCAAACCAGATATTTAGTTTTGGATAGAAATACTATCTAGTTATTCTGATATTATAACGAATCTATATCGGATGGCACCTTCAGAGTTTTAGGAATTGAGAATTTTAATATATAATATAATCTAAAAGGATTTCATTTGGACCAGTGTGTTTTTATGAGATTCCCTAGAATTGTTCTCCATGAAAGCGAATGGTAATATGAGGGGTGTATAAACTAAAATAGGTTTAATTAGGTGATGATCAAAAATATTTTCCATCTCAAAATTATTAATTAAATTTTAGAGCAGTTTATAGGATCTAGTGAGTTTTTAATGGTCGATCTATGGTCGAGATATCACATTTTTTGGGTGACGAAGGAGGATGTTCTTAATCCTAAATTTAGATAAAGGTATGAGAACATTAAAATCAAGGTCATGTTATAATGTGTCATGGACACACTATTTCTATTCTTGTTGTTATAAACTTCATGTTCCGTTAATTACAAGTCAAGTTAGAATTTTTTTAATCGATGACCAATTGATATACTCAGATGAAGTGGAGGATCATGTTGATCACTATGATCATACTTCACATTATTGGATTCCACCATCTCAATGGAATGTTTTCAAAATGTTTATTTATACAATAGAGGTTTATTTTTTAAGGAATGATTTATCCCATCATGGTTTATTTGTGGTTGCATCATTGATTGAGGCATTTTTCTAATGGAAAACTCCTAATAATGTAATGGAAGATCATATTATCCAAGTTCTTATGGGCTACTAATAGTGGTTCATGTTTTATTTCTCACTGATTTTAGCCTCATTGATAAGCTGCATTAAGAAGGACCGTTATTTTTATCAGGAATGATCAGTGATATACAGTTTTTGACTACCCTATGGGGATATTTATCATTGATTCTATGCTCTATTTTCTAGATGAGAGTTGATGTTTGATGTGTTTAGAAATGATTCCCATTTTTTATTAGGATTATTCATGATGTTTTAGAGTTTGGTGACCTATTATATTTATATACTGTTACATCCATTCATTCATAACAATGATTCTAATGATCTGGATATAGATGATATTTTTTCAATGAATGTTTGGTGGAATTACATCATTAGAGAGCACATTTTTGTCTTTAGATATCACATTAGATTAAGGTATATCTTTTATTATCGTAAACCTATTATATAGAAATAGAGGTGTATAGAGTTTCATTTTTATTATGACTTTGACATCTAATGCATCTTAGTAATGGGTAATATCATGGATAATGATTTGAAATTCATCTCATCAAAGGATGTTATTCAGGATTCCATAGATTCATGTAAGAAGATGGAGGAGTTGGAAGCCCTAAACATAGATTCAATGGTGGTTAATGGAGATTGTTTTTTATAATAAAGAGTAGTCTTATCTGATGTGGTAAGGTGAGGAGTATTTATAGGGAATTTCATAGTAAGAATTGATTTGTGATTTTGTTAGCCATAGAGATTATCTGAAAGGATGGTGGGAGAGTTTTCAAACCCATGTTGAAGGGTCTGGCAGCAATGTGTGAGGGAGTCCCTATGAAATTCATAGATCGCGTTTTTCGGTACAACAAAGCGGTTCTATGATGTGCTATATCTTGAAGAAGTATTTTTTGTAGCCATGGATGAAATGTGTGGTGGAAGAGTTTTTAGATCTGTTATTCATTTGATAGTGGGTAAAGGAATAACATCATGTTCATGGTAGTTTGTTACATCCCTTGTATGTTCTTTAGTTGATGTGGTATGACTCCTCATTGGAGTTTGGCATTGGTTTACCCTAATATTTAGAGGTTTTACGACACTATAAGGTTTATTATGGATCAGTTGAAAAAAGTGGATCACTTACTATTGATGAAGGAGATGAGTCTCAAGGGTGTTTTGGAAAATAGGTATATGGATGAGGTTGTGTGGATGTATTGAGTTATATGGTCAATTATCTCGTATCCAGATTCTCATTTTACCTCATGAGTCTAGAGAGGATTGTAGCATGATTTTTATTCTCAATTGTAACAAATAGGTCTTTCCACCCTCTTATGAATTATTAAATATAGTATATTTTCAATCCCGAGATGATATGTTTTGTGTTTTTATCATTAAATTTGGAGGATCAGGTGAAATGAACTTTCCTTTGGTTTCATTTTCTCTAAACAATATCTAGCACTCATACATCTTCATGGACATATTTGAAGATCTATGTTAAGAGTTCATGTTGTTCTCTATATTGAAGATTAAGAATGTATGTGATAGAATGATGGTATCATAGTACTGACATAAGTCTTGTGTCGATCACAAGAGGATTCCCATGGAGTTCATGGTTAGATACCATGTAGTCTTAAAGATTTATCTTTTATATTGGATGTTGATGTTTTGTATGGATAATAATATCTCACACTAATTTATTAGGCCTTTTGAGGTCCTAGAGAATTTTGGAGAGGTATATTATTAGTCAGAACTCTATCCATGAATAGATTGGGTTCACAATGTGTCCTACATCTCTCAGTTGAGGCATTATCTTTATGATGACTCTCAGGTAATTGACATTAGAGTGTTGGATATCAAGTATGGTGAGGCATTCTTGTAGTTTTCAATAGAGATTCTAGATCTTCAAGAGAATATATTATGCATAAAAACCATTCCTTTGGTTCATGTGTTACAGATGTATCTTGGTATTGAGTACAGTACTTGGGAGTGTGAGACATATATTCGTTCCCAGTACATGGATTTTTTCATAGTTTTTTCTTGTTTCTCTTTTCCTTGTTAGTGTGATGTTTGGTCATTACTATTTTATGATATAGTAATTTCATTGATGATAATGTGTGATTAAAATTCCATCTAATGGGTAGGGTAAAACCAAATTTCTAATCATGATTCCCTATATTATGACACATATTATGACTGTACGAGTGAAGTAGTGTCATAAAATGAGGATAATATCTTGATATAAAAGATGAAATCCCATTATTTATGAGCTTGTGGACATATGGTGTGATGATTACAGTGATATTTTTATTAGGCTACATGGATAATAATATGGTGGTGTGGATGGGTGTATAGTGAAGATATGTCATGAGGATAGTATCCGATGGTGTGGTTATGTTTTTTATGTAATGGGATCTTTGAGTGGTATCTCGTAGGATATAATTTTCTACCTCTTTTACAGTTTTGATTTACAGGTTTATTTTTGATTCTAAAGGGTGAGAATATTTTTAGAAATATCTAATGTAATGATCTATGTCTTCTGACCTATTATATTGTGGGTGTTCTAGTGTTGGAGATTTCTGGGGGATGTTATGAGGTGTCTGTAGTGTATCTAGAGGAGTTAGAGATGATATATCATATCAAAGGAGTCATTCTATACAGAACCTTGACTATAATATTAGGATGGTAACTTCCACATGGAGAGGTCAGTTGTTTTGTAGAGTCTTGGGGTGGATTTGTCTAAGGATATACAATTTTTTGCATAGTTACACTATGGAGATGGGATGCAGTGTAGCATTCTACATTTTGTATCATGGGGATGTTGGATGTGAAATAAGGTCTTATATGATGAGTTTTGATGGAAATTCTATTTTTGGGATAACTATGGTGTGGATACCCTAACTAAAACATTATGACATGATGTTTAATGGTTAGGGTTTTATTGTTTTAAGGGTTTCTTTTACATGGATATATGATGCAGTGTAGCCCCCTTTCTAGATTTTGAGATCTTTGACATATTGGCCTTGGTTGTTCCATCAACTTGTTATAATTTTATTGGAACATATGTATAGAGATAACCACAATCCTCCGAGGTTTCTTTAACGAACCAAGATGATATATTTTTCATCCCTTTTATCTGTAGTCCCTTCCTTTTAGTTTTCCTATGTGGTAGTCAGTGTTGATTTGTGGTCATTTTTTATAGAATACCTATAACTTCCAAACACCACTCAATCCATATATTTATATTTAATTTATTCTCAATTATTCGGTGACCCAAGTACATCAAAATGAGTTCATCAACCCCATTTCAATAGATTTGAACCCCGATATTGGTAGATCAGTCCATGGATGTTCTTAGTAATTTTACTTCATTTATTTCCCCTATTTTATCCAATTTATATATCTAGATAATGATTATATCAAGGAAACTACTGGTATGGATGATATTGTTGGATATATGATGTTGTAAGATATTTGGTTTGTGGTGATCAAGGTGTTTTCCTTCATCACAACGTTTGGGGGTTGTCCATTGGTCATTTTGTCCTTGTAAGCAGTTAATAAATCTTTGTTAAAGTTAGGTGATCCTTCGTATCACATCTAGTCGTATCATGTGGGAGGGTTTAGGATCCTTCTATATTTTGGGAGGATATTGTACACCATCATGATAAATATAAATAATTGGTTTAGTTGAAACTATTGGAGAATGTGTATGGAATATATATTTTAACTACCTTTTATATTTATTGATATTATGATTGTATGGGCTGGGTGCCTTGTAGAAAATAATTACTATTGGGGGATTTCAATGAATTGTGGTTGTTGTGACCATGGGAGACTATTCATGTAGTTGTTTTTTAACAACATAAATGAATGTGTCTAATCACATATAACCAACTAAAAATGTAATATTATGGAAATTATGAATTGGGTGAGAATACCACTGAAATAAACAAGTGAATGTACTTAAAATTCCATTTAAAAATATAAAAAATGATATGTGTGAATGATGTGAAATGTGTTGAGTTTTTTGGAAGTGGTGTGGGGGTGGATGTAATGATATATTCTTAGGATATTTTAAGGATGTGATGGGAAGTGGTTGTGATGTGGTGGTTGTGATGAGAAGTCGTGGTGATGTGAAATGGTGACAATGTGTGTCTTATTAGTATGATGAGGGTGGTTTTTAGGTTTTGGGGTTTTGTGTCAGTATCCTAGGTAGTAATGGAATAAAATTGAAAAAAATTAACTGAATTGGGGTTTTTTAAAACATCTAATAAATATTTGAAAGAAAATGTGAATTGTTCTTATAGTGGTTTATGTTTCAATGTTAAATTAGTGGGATTAATATTGATTTTTTTTGTAATAGTAAATATGGATATTTTTATAACATGAAATGAAATGTATAATGTTGTTTGTGTCTTGTGGATTGCTTTTTATTTGTTATGAATTTGAATGCGGTGCCTAATGTGGTGGAGTTTTTAAGGCTTCATGGTGATATTATGAGTTAGGATGGATCTCTTGTTTTGAAACCATAGGCTAGGGTTTTTTGGCTATATCTATAAATTTTTTACTTTCCATGCGATTTCTATGTTTTCGCCACCAAATTTTATCACCATGTGATGAAAAAAATTGTTTTGGGTGTTTTTTCCACACATCATAGTGGTGAGGATCGATGGTTAGCTTTTATACCTTCCCACTCCCTCTTCTGAGAGATGATGGAATGCACAGGCTGTGGTGCACATAAATAAAAAGTGCATGGTTGGGATGCTTGATGAGATGAATTATAGTGGTGGTTATACATGGTAGGAGTGTGTAGTGACGTGGATGTTCTCCATGTCCATGATGACCAACTATCCTTATTATGGATGTGATGTGATGGCTGAAGTTTATGCAGGTTAGATGTAATGTGACGGTCCTGGTGTCTCTAGGTGATATATTATGGGGTTCCCAATGTGTATTCAGGTGAGTAGAAATGTGATGGATTAGGTGTCCTTTTGCAAGATGTGATGTAATGTCTCTGGTGTCTATGGAAAAGATATTATACAGAAGAGATGGGAGTTATATGATTTATGATGTTGGGGTGTAAGAATAGAAAATTAGTTGGAAAAATGTGTATGGTAACTTTTCATTAATATAAATAATATTATGTTATAATACATGGATTTTTTATTCAGTGAGAATAAAATAGTGAGAATGGGATTGATTAGTTGATAATATTAGGGTCTATTGGCCCCGATGTTTGGTCACTGGTTCATTGGTATACTCATGTAACATGTGAATGAGAGAGTTTGGGTATCCAAATGAGTAGATTTTATTCCTAACGTACATATATAAAATATATTATTTAGGTTTCTAGTGGACTTTGAAGCCCATTATATACATTTATAGATCATATTTTGGAGTTTATGTTTAGTTGCTGGTAAACTATCTTTCTTTTGGTTATTTATTTAGAGACACTTTGTAAGAAACCATTCGTAAATATTATATTATCATGATTTTGACATCAAGAATTAATTTTCATAAATTCAATGATATTTATGGTATATAATTTTAGAGAATTATGTCATCACCATTACATAAATAATTTCTACTTCAAAAAGTGGACACATTATCTTAGTATCAACATTACAAAAAACAAAAATATGTGTGATATAACTAGTTTTTTTAAGCATGGATATTCAAAATTTTCCTCTTGAACATATCATGGTCCCTATTAATCCTTAAAACCGCGTGATTAATGTTTTAAAATGTGTCATGAGGAAAAAAAATCTTAGCAAAGGTTAGATAAAATGAATGAAATGAACATTCAAGTTCATAAATACTTGTGCAATATTTCCCTTTTTCAAAATTAAACATGGGGCTAAAAATAAAAATTTATTATCCAAGAAAATAACTTCTCTACCAATTCATTTTCGTAAAATATCGATAAGAAATGATAATAAAAAAATAAATCAAATAAATGTGACTTTGAAAACCTAAAAAACATGTGAATATGTTTTGAAAAATATTATACATTTCACGGTTATAAAGTAACACTAGAATTATATTAAACCTAAGATCATGAGTCATCAAATAGTATCACAACATAATGAACATGTAATCATAAGATCATATAAATATATAAGATTTTTAAACAACATAAAACATCACATAATAATAAGTCAAGGCTAACTGGCAAGACAACATCACATAATGGATAGATTCCCATAGTGGATTTGGTTTTCTACCCAATCCTATACGAAATGACACATGTGAAAAATAACTTACGCAATTCATTGATCTCTATATATTCAAAAAAAAATATTCAGAATTATTTCTTCCCTAAAAGGAAATAAATCATTTTGCATAAAAATAATAGTTCCCATTGGAAATATAATGGTTTTCATAATCTTCCCACATATCATAATCAAAAGTTATTTCATAAATAGGGTATATGATAAATGATAATAAAGCATGTATTACCCTATCAATGGAAGAGATAATAAGATAGGTATATATATTGGTGAAATAAATAATGAATTTTCAATTGTTCCATAACAATATAGAGGTGGAAAAATTGATTTAAATAGATATTGATCATAACTAAATTAAAAGGGTGGTTCGGGGAGATCCTTTACACACATAAGCAAAAAAAATCATGATATGAATATAGATATTCCATTTAAGATAATTTTTAAAAATTTGTAGAAAAATTGGAAATAAGTTTTTTAAATAAGGAAATAATAATTCTTATATATAAATCCAAACATCAAATAATGTGTGGGGTAGCAGGAAAATCCATTGACGCTATATATGTTGGTATAAAATATTTCTTTTTTCTATTTTAAAGAAATGAAAAACGTTTTTTATAAAATTCATAAAAATATTTTTATTTAATACCATATAAAGAAACTCAAATGTGATATTAAATTTTCTCTATAATACATTAATAATATAATTTTATGAATAAGGGCATGGAATTGAATGATTTAGAAAATAAAACATTAATACCATTAAAACATGTTCTATTAAAGTAATGTGTCCCTTACGTAAAACCATAAAAGATTAATTTTTATAAACATAAAAAATGTAAAATATGGTCAAAATGACATTTATCATCCAATGATGCGTTAGTAAAAAAATTCCAGTATAATTTATAAAAAGATGGAAATGGGAAAAAAGGAGGTGGATGGAAAACTTTAAACGACGTTTTTTTTATAATTAATGCCCCATACCATGTGTCTACCATGTCAAGTGGATTATTTAAATTCTTGAATGATAATTGTATTTTAGTTATTTAATTTATTAATAACCCTTTTTCAATTTTATCATCCTTTTTATATTTTGTATTATCATTTTATACTGAATTTCTTAATCATTTAACTTCACATCAGACTTTTTGAGGATATTCAACTCATTGGTCCAAAATGTCATTGTAAAGTTGGATATGGTCAATGAGTTCACTATTTAATCTTCTAAATAATACTTTTCATGAAATAATTGTAATTTTTATTCATTAATTAATCTTATAAACCCATCCATGATATATGGCTATGAAAATTGAACTCTGTTACAATCATGGAGATGGTAGCTCTTACATACGTAAGAGTAACATTTTAAATTTTCAACGATCATGATTGAAAGAATATAAGTGTTGTTTCCTAATAATATAATTTTAATTAAATCATGAATATCATATTATTTATTCAGAAACACATATGTATACCATCCATGTGATATTGTAATGAAAAATGAATTAGATCTATTCATGGAGGTTGTAATCCACATGTATATATGAGTGATGTTACATTCATTCAATGAAAGAATAAGTATGAAAATATAGGATTAATTAAATTTTTATACAAATAAATATTTAATTTTTATAACATATATACATTAAATCCTTCAACAAAAATATTTATTAGGAGTGATGATGGAAGCCAAATTATATCGCTTTGTGAGGCGGTAGTCCACCGTACACATGAACGAATGTTATCTTCCCATTTGATGGATGAGGATATGGATGGAGTTTCTTAATTTAACATAAAAACCTCTCATTGTATGAGAGGTAATTATGTTTTTACAATGTCATGGTTGTATATGATTTTATGGAGATTAAATATAAATAAAAAACACTAGATTATGAACAATACATATTCTTCATAAAACATTTTTATGTTTACACCAAAATCCTTCATAAGAGGGTTTCTAATCAAAATAAGGCCTTTAAGATGTGTGAAAGGAAGTATGGAATTGGATTTACTTAGGATTCACTAAACCAAAAGGTTTTTAATTTGTGAATAATAGAGGGGAGGGGCCCTTTTATAAATGAGGGGATGGGTATTTTTTGAATGTATTAAAATTATAAATCAATATAAATTAATTTTAATGAAAAAAGACTCTTAAAGTAATATAATTATAAAATATTGTGATTATGGGTCAGCATACTATCATTCAATACAAGTTGGACAAGTTTATATTTGGTTTTTACCTTATTTTTATAACTCGAGTAAACCCTTTTTGACAATTATAATGATAAAATGTTTTTAAATCATTAGGGGTCATGATATTTACTATAAAAAGTTAATAATCTAATAAATGAAGCATGATTGATATTATAAACTATATCATAATAACTCATCAGATGAATGTTTTTAGAAATTTTAAACCATTTAATAAAATATTATTTAGTTTAAAATATTAATAATTTCATTTTTTGAACTATTAACTTAATTTCACTTTGAGAATAAAAGGTCAAAAATTTAATTCGAATATAAAACCTTCCCACATTTTTTTTGAAAGAATGATCACCTTCTAAAAAATAGGGCCCATTTATTAATAAAAAACCAATAGGTCAAACCAGTCTAAAAGGGGGAAAATTACATTTGTATTTTTGAAAAATAGGGATAACATCTAAAAGAATATCATCAGACCAAAAAAGACTTTCCCCTTTAGCACCTTTGTTGACAAGACTGTCAGCCAAAGAATTTAACTCCCCAAAAATATGAGTAATGATATAATCAATTGACGAGAGAAACTCTAAAGAGTTAATCCAATGATTAACATGTCTCCAAATGATATGAGCAGAAGCCACTGTGATATCATGAAAACCAATAGTGTAATCACATTTCAACCATAACTTTTTCAGAACCCTCTATTTGGAATGTTCCAAAGTAGTGATAACCCCAATCAGCTCAGCTTCCAAAGAGGAGACAATGTCTCAAGGCCCATAAGAATAACCAACCACATCACTAAGGCTATTCCGGAAGATGACTCCATACCCCAAAGGGCCCAGGTTTCCTCTAGATGAACCATTAGAATTGATATTAATCTATGCAAAGAAGGGAGGTTGCCAAAAAACCTCCATTGTACCCATAGGAGGCCGGACGATTCATTTAATATTGAATTTCTTGAGAACAGATAAATCATGAATCGAGTTATGACAAAATACCTTATGAGGAAGTTTCACATTTCTCATAATAGCAATAGTTCCAGTAATAGAAGATTGTGGGTTGAAGGAAACACCATCATGAAGGCACATATTCCCTACCATCCAGAGATTACTAGCCAGCTCCAAAGTAGCAACCTGGAAAAGAAGCAAAAGAAATGGGGAGATCAGAAGACACAACCAGCCAGCAATGAAATCCCAAGTAGAGGTACAACATGACATTTGGACTTCAAAGACACTAAAGAGAGGCTTCCACATAGAACATGCTGTAATGAAACTCAGAAAAAAGTGATCCAGGTCTTCACATTGTTGATGAAAAAGGATACAACTAATCATAATGAAATTCCACACACATGCAGATAATTATCAGTTGGAAGTTTACCATGCGCCAGCCTCCATACTAGATTAAACTGAGAGGGAGGAATAATTTTCCGGTTGAACTTACCTAACCATTGTAACACCAAGACAGGAGAAATTTCATCTGAATAGAAGGTCTTTGAGGAAAGAATTCTAGATGAATTCGTCTCCCTAATCCTGAAGTCACCAACATGATAAAAATAGTACATATTAGCAATCTGCTTAATATGATCTGGAACATCATCCATATCAGAGATAGATGATCCTTTATTGTGATATCAAGATCAATATTAGAGTCATCCTAGGTAAGAGAGTCCAAAATAGGGTCACCAGTCCAATTAGTTATTCAGAATTTAAGCGAGGAATCTTTAGAAATAAACCATCTTGCATTAAATTCAATCAGATAAAAGTGGCTTCTAGAGAAGGGAAAACCGAGGAATCGAAGTGACTAATGATCGCAGATTGGAGATTGGAGAAATACCTAGATCTAAAGAAAGTAATATCTTTATAATAATCATTAAAAATCTTTCAAACAATGGAATCTTGTATGTAATGATTAAATAATCTGAGATTTTTTATTCCAAGACCCCCCTTCTCAAAAGGTTTGCGACATGTATTCCAAGGCACAGTGACCAATTTTCTTTCCAAAATGATGCCAGTCTAGATGATGTTCTTTTTGGACACAGTAATCAACATGATAAGAGATTCATGTCATTTATAAACCATAAAAGAGAATAAATTTTTAGAAATAATAATATCCATATCAAAGAAAATGCGACCTTCCATAGAGAGTGACTTGCCTTTCTAGGTGGATAAATCCTTTTTGATCTGAACAACAATTCCAGAAAATTTATAGGCCTTTATATGGCCCCAAAATCTAATAACACCAAGATATGTGAAAGTTGAATATCCTTCTCTAATTCTAAAGTCACTTATGATGTCAATCATCCTAGTAAAATTGATATTTCTACCAAAATAAGCAAATGATTTATTCTAGATAACATGTTGTCCCAAAATTTGTTCATAATGAAAGAGGAATTTATTGATATTTTTTATGTTTCTCTTGTCCCCTTAAGTGAAAATAATGATTTCATCATCATAGAGGAGATGTGCAGGTGAAGAAAAAACACGACCAACACCAATTGACTTAAACATTCCATTAGCAGCCAAAATGGAGAGCAATTTGCTATGATAAAGAGATAGAGAAGATAATTGCAGAAATTAAATCAACTTGCCTAAAACTTATAGAAGAAGAGAAATATCCCTCAGGAGAACCATTAAAAAGAATAGAGATATTATCAAAGGAAAATATAATCCTTATATAGCCAATAAAAGTATCCTCAAAACAAAAGATAGTAATAATTTTGAAGATAAATTCCCAATCCATTGTGTCAAAAGCCTTTTTAAGGACATGTTTGAATGAAATTATCCCTTCTCGGATAATCTTTTTCAAAATATTGACACACACCAAATATGTATTTGGACACTCTTCAATGGATCTCCCTTTGATAAATCCAAACTGATTAGAAGAAACAATTTTACTTGAGATGGGTGCCAATCTACTGGCATGAATTTTTGTGATAACTTTATATAAATTATTGATCAAGGAATGAAGCCTGAATAAATGAATCTCATTTCCATTATCATCCTTAAGAATTAAATTAAGTAATTGATCATTTAACCATTGAGGAAGATTTTAACCCTTTAAAATGAAGAACAATATTACATAAATCATAAAAATGATCTACAAATAAGTCTTAAATATACAGTTACTAAAGCCATCAGGACTGGGTGAACTATCTGGTTTGAAACTAAAAACAATAGCTATAATATCTGGTTCCAGAGGAATAGATATATGTCTTGAGTTATCCCTCTGATTATGGATCTTTGGATTAATACATTTAATAGGGGTATCAGTAGTGTCAGATCCATTAAGGAGGTCTTCGAAATAAGAGACAATGTTCTCATAAAGAACCTGCCTATTATCCAAGATTTGATCCCCATTTTTTATCAAAGGAAGAGGCCAAGAGATTTTCCCAACTTTTTAATGTGAGTTAAAAAACATAGAATTTATATCCCCTTCCTTACGCCAATTATTCTTCAAATAATCTTTTTTCATAACATCCTTTTAATTGAGAAGATTGTTGAGTTTAAGAGTCAACTCAAATTCAATCAAAGTATCATTAGAAAAATTACAATGAGTAGACTCCTCCTGTGTACACCGAAGAGAGATTTCAAGAGTGGAGATATCCTTTTCAATATGAATAAACCTATATTTTCTATAAATCTTGAGAATACCCTTGAGGATAATTAATTTTAGGATGCAAGAAAAAACATCAATCTTCCGAACAACCAAACCACAAACATTACGAACCAATTTTTCACATTTTGAATGTGTCACCCATGATTTATTGAATCTGAAGAGAAATGGAGGATTATAACATTTTCTATTGTGATCAACCAAGATAGGGTTATGATCAGTGTTAACCTTGATATGTTCATGCAAGATGTGGATTCCCAAAAAATTAAGGGTCATTTACAAAAGACATTTCAAGTTTACTAGCAATCATACCATTGATGTGTCCTCGATACTAAGAAAACATTGCTCCAAAAAGGTTGACATTAAATAAATCATTGTACTTAAGAAAACCTTTGAACTACCTTGAAGAAATAGGATTGTTCATAGGGACCATTTTTCATCATAATTGAGAATCAATATGTTGTCACCAAGGATGATCCATGGTCCATTAATGGTATTTTTGTGGGAACTAATATCAGACCAAAGATATCTTTGACCCTGATATATATTGTGAGAATCAATAAATGAGAAAACATGCTTGATTCCCATCCCCAAAACAGAGAAAGTGGCATGTTGAGTGATAGATCCTATCAGAAGAGGATCAAGAAGAGATGAATGAGAAAAGACCCAAATGAATTTAATCTCTAAAATACTGCAGTTCATACCTATCAAAGAAAAGCCCATATTTTTTAGACAAGAAATTATGTAGGAAAAAACAATTTTGGGTTCAGCTAACCCAATTAGAATAGGTATTTGAAGTTGAATGTGCAGCCTAAGGGACCTGATAATGTCTTTATTATCCAGGCCCAAGAAATTTTAGAATAAAATCCTTATTTGGAATTGGATTTGAGGTATAAACCCCCCTTATTATCATCTCCCTCGTTATTATTGACGATTTTTTGGGGTCTCTCTACTTTCTTTTTGGGAAGTGTTGGATTTTGAAATAAACCACTAATATCCATATAATAATTTATCTTGTTTTCATGCTCTTGGATAGTACAAGAGTCATCCCTGCCCGAGAATTTGGAAACACTGATAAGCGGTTCATTCCTCTTATATCAAGATTCCATTATACATGTGTCGATGTTGTACAGACTCTGTTGAGATTCTAAATTCAAGGCAACAGGATATTTGGATTCAAAGAGGTCCTCCCTTCCAGTGGAACCAATCAGAGAGTATTCTTTAATAGATTTAGAGACATTTCCATTCTGGCTGTATGAATTTGGATTTATGGAAGGTACATGCTACACAAGAAGATTACCTGAACTGAACATTAAGGTACCATTCAGCTCAGCCACCTGATTCATATTGTCAAGGATGGTTACAGAATTAGAAATCTGGGATATATACAACTGAATGACCAAATATGTAACATCATTACCCATGGAATTAGTGATAGAATTCTATTAAAAATCTAATTTCCTCCTCAAAACGAAATCATTATTATCCTAAGAAATTTCAAAATCCATGTATAATTTATGGAAGATAGTTTTCATTTAGTAATCATGGTATATTTAATTCTTCTGCACAGAAATAAATTAAATCCTCATAATCTACACTCATTCTTAATGAAAAGGAATTGAAAATAGATAATTCCATTATTGAAATCACATGTAATAAAATCATTAATAAGACATCATATTAAAAAAAGGGAAATAAAAATACCAAAGTACTCAAATAACTGGGTTTCCAGATATGATAAGATTAGTTGGATGTGAACAAATATAGAAGTAGAAAATACCATGTTCTAAATAATTATAAAGAGAAAAATAAATCATTGATCATAAGAAATTGAATGATCATGAGAATGTTGATGACCATATAACTATTAACCGATGAGTTTTGAAAAAGACAGACAATTCATTAGAAAAACATGTTATTGGGTAACATTTATGTTTCAAGAACATTTTCCCATAGATTTAGAATTAATTTACCATATATATGAATAAAATATGGAAATATTCTAACATTATAATTATAACATAAATATTTAATCAAATTTTCCCACAATCTCATGTTTTTATCCAAATGATGAATATTCAAGATTAATTTTTCATTTCTGAAGCTTTAAAAACAACATCCAACAGATTATATAATCCACAAAAGTATAAAAATATCTCTCTAATGTCTTTATAACTTAAGAAAAACTAAATTGGTTAGAATAAGTTAATTAAAATAGTGAATAATATATCGTATGAATAAATATAACATTAAACACCAAAGCATTAACAACAACACCAATGTTCACCATTGATCATACAATAAACAACTAACCATAAAATTGTTTAAAATATTATATAATATTATTGAAACAAAAATATTATAGTGATTAAATCAATTTTTCTAAAATGATAAATTGATACTTTCTCTTCAAATAACATCAAGCACTCTTGATATCCAATAAAAAACTTATAAACAGTAACTTTATAATCTCCAAGAAATTCTGATCATATTCATGAATAAACTAAAACACTATAAATCTATAATAAAATCATAAATCTTCCATAAGATAATTAAAAGATTATTAATAAAATAAAATACCATAATTTTATGGTTAAATAAATCATATATGATTCCAAAAATTATGATCATATTCTGAAATTACATTAATCACCGAATCATAAAATAACTTTTCAATCCCATGGTTACCTCTTTGATAAAATATATGTTCCGAATATCAAATTAATCTCTATTGATAATATCATTTAAAAAATGTGATGTCATACTAACTATGATATCTTATAGTCCAGTCTTAGGCATTTCTCCTATGTCTCCAATTTATTGTTGGCTCAAGCCCTGCAGCCTTGTTAGATGTTATAAGTTTCACTTTTTACTATAACTATTTTAATATATTTCCTATAACATCCAAAGAAATATAATTCACATCCTTAAAATGACATTAATCATCAAACATCATATAAAACATGGTGATTACAAATTCCTCTGAACTTATTATAAGATAATTCATCCGTTTACAATCTATATGTTGAAACTAAGGGTTACATATACCTAAAACTAATAAAATGTCTCAAAAAATGATATCAGTGAAATTAAACTCCCCTTAATTAAAAAATGAAGTTTTTTGTACATTGATTTGAAATTATAACATTCATCAAACTCATAAAAACATTATGGAATCAAATACTCTAAATTTAACCAAACAAAAGAACATCCTATCATCCAAGGTTATCAAAACATTTACCTTGATACCAACTATAAGGATCATGCATTAAACATTAAATAAGAATGATTTTGAACTCATTTATTAATTTTCATACATTTTAAGAACTTTATATTTTAGAGTTTTATAGAGTTATTCTATCACCCTTATATAAATAAATTGAACATCAATGTGTGGAAACATCATCTTAGTATCCATTTTCCATAAAATATAATTATCTGATATAAAAAGTTCTCTTTTAGGAAATATCTTCACAATTTTCATCTTCACATAATATTCATCACTAATCAACATAAAAACCCCATGAACATATTTTTTACATTGGGTTGTACTCAAAATGATAATTAACAGAAATATTGGAATAATAAAATAAACATAGTAGTATATGAATACGTATAAAATATTCTTCCTTTTTAAAACTAAATATCCATCTAAAAATAATCACATTACTACCGAGAAAATGACCTTTATTGGCAATGATTTTTTATAAACCATTTCATAATAAATATTAATTGATAAATAATACTCATAATGTTTCCTTTGAAACAATAAAATACTTAAAAATATGTTTCTAAAATATTTTTACATTTCACCCATATGAAGAAGCATATAATTTAGTCTAAAGATATTCTAATTATAAATCACATATGAGTAAAACATAAAGAACATAGTATCATAATATCATGGAAACATAAGAAATCCTGAAACAAAAAAACATCACATAGACCTAAGTCTAGGATAACTACCAAAACAACCTCACATAGTTGATAGATTCCCATAGTGGATTATGTTTACTCCCTAACCACATGTGTAACATGCCATGATATAAAAAAATTAACAAATGAATGAATAAAGAAACAATGTGAGTGCACCCATCATAACATGACTATTATTATATGATAAAAAAAATAAATCCTATGTAATAAACATAATAAATACCCATTAAAATAAAAAGGGTTTCATAATCAATCCAAACATAATAATCAAAATCTATATCTTAAATAATGTATTTTCAAAATTATCATAATGCATGTATTACCCTACCATATCAAAGGATAATAATATAGATAAATATGTAGGAGACATATATTTAGAGATTACAAGCATTAAATAATATAATAGAAATATATAATGATGTGTGGGGATAAAAGTTTCATAACCTAAAGTAATTTTTTTCTTGGTGATATCCCTTACAACTATAAGATACATATTCCTAGATATCAGAATATCAATTCCATATAAAAACATTTTTTAAATACATATAAAAAATTGAAATTGGGTTTTATTTAAATAAATAACAAAATCAACCAAATAAGTAAAAATATCAAATAATGGTTGAGGAGGTGGGAAAATACATTAATGTTGTTTACATTAAAGAAAACATTACATTTACCTTTTATAAATAATTTCATAACATTCCATATAAAAAAAGATTACTTTTGAAAACTCTTGAAATAAATTCAATGAGACATAATATTACCTGTATAATACATTAATAAAAACAATTTACTAATATAGACATGGAAAAGAATGTCTTAGAGAATTGATCCTTAAAAGCATTAAACTGGTGCTTTTAATGTAAAATGACACTTCTTTGGAACCCTAAAAATATTTAATTTTCAAAAAAATATAAGTAAAGTTAAAATATGTTGATTATATACCATTAAAATCAATTTAATCATAAAAAATAAATTTTCGTGGAAAATTTAATAAAATCATGGAAATTTATGAAAAATAGTTTGAATGGAATAATTAAAACATTATTTTTATAGAAAGTCTCTTACCTTGAGTCTGAATCATCATGAATGTTCTTTATATAAATAAATACTTAACATATATTAATTATTTAAATTATTAAGAAAATTTTCAGTTTTATTATACCATTTATTATATTTATCATCATGCTATAATCAATTGACTATTCATTTAAGTCCCATAAGTTATTTTGATGATATTCAGCTGATGAGTCCAAAATGACTTCGACAGGTAGAATATGGTCAATAAGGTCATCATTTCATCATCTCAAAATTAATATTCTACAAAGAATTAACATTTATAATCATAAATAATACTTTCAAAACATATTGGTAATTTTTTTTGAATAATGAACTATGTTACAATCATGGGGAGGGTAGGTCATATGTACGCATGAGTAACATTTCCATTTTCAAATGATTATTATGGAATGAAGAAAATTGTTATTTTATATTTATAAAATTATAATTATATCATAGATATCTTATTATTTGTTTAAATATACCTATATTTACCATCAATGTGATATGGTAAAGAAAAACAAATCACATAGCTTCGTGGAGGTGGTAATCCACACCAACTCATAAATGATGTTATCATTATTTAATTAATGGATAGGATATAAGATATAAAACATATTAATTTTCAATAATGATAAATATTTAGTTAATATAATATATATCTATGAAATCCAACATTATAAACATCCATTCGAGGTGATGATGGAACCAATTACATCAGTTCGTGAAGTGGTTGTCCTTCATACACACAAATGATGGATTTATTTAACATTTGATGAATGAGGAGATGGATTTTGGATATTAAATTATTATAACAACATATCATTATTTTGTGTTTAATAATTCTATTTTATCTACAATGTATAATAATATTTAATGTAGAATGGAAATGAAATAATTCAAAACATCATAGTTAATAATGACACATCTTATTCAGACAACATCTTTAGAATTACACTAATATCATTACTATGAGGGTTCATAATAAAATTGAGGCCCCTAGGGCATGGTAATTGAAATAATGAAATTATTTTTTGGTCATTTTCAATATAATAGGCTTTTGAGGTGTGAATAAAAGAAGAGACGAGGTTCCCTTTTATAAATAATGAGAGGGGTAGAATTTAAAATTCCAAATCTATTAAATTAATAAAAATTAATTTTCAAGGAAATAAGGCCTTAGTAAGATATAATTTGAATATAAGATGGTTGTATGTAAAAATAATATCAATAAATAAAAATTTCATAATTTTATATTTTCTTTTTAACCTTATCTTAATGATTTAATAAACTTTTGCACTTTTTTTTCAATTACCATGATAAAAACAGTTTTATTATTTAGGAGTCGATATAATTACTATAAAAAATATAATTGGGAAATAAATTCACCAGTCCTGATATTTTCAACCATATAACTATCACCTGGATGAAGATAATATTTTTAAGAATTTTAATTCACTTATTAGATTTTTATTTATTCGAAAATATATTTATTTTCATTTTTGAAACTATTCATTACTTTTTCATTTAAAATAATTTTAGAACAATGGAATAATAAATTAAACCTTTCCCACACCACTTACATGTTATATTTTTCTAAATAATTATTATAAAACAACAATTAACTCAAATTTTATTACTTTTTATACATTTATAAAAATTTATTTTATTTTATGTTAATTGAGTAAATATATTGTAAGTGTATCATAAGAATTTAAGGTAGTTGTTTCGTTATTAAAAACTAAAAATAAATTACATTGAGAAAAATTAATTTATCATTCAAATGACTTTTTATAACTGGATATTAGTGTTCTTTATCAATGAGAAAATATATTATAGTTATTAAAATGAATAAAGTGTCATTTCTATATTTATCATTTACTTATATATTATAATGGTAAACATCAACGAAATATAAAACCATGTGGCCATATATTTTATACAATTCGAATATGGAAAAACTCCTCTCATCCATTAGGAAAACAATAAGTGTTAGTGTCAATTATCGTTCTTTTGATATTATTTTTAACCATAATTACATGATATACCATTTCCACGCTGAAAATTATTTACTAACTTTATGTTCATAATGACTAAATATAAAAGGGTCCAATTTACCAAATTTGGAAATCCTGATTGTAATTATGGAACCATTTTTCATTATTCCTTTTAAATAGGTTTTTCATGTCATATATGTTATCCAGAATAATTTTCTTTTCTAAAAAAATATCGGGGTGTTAAACTCATGCATTTGTTTATTCAATACATGCATTGTTCGATGGTCTTTACTTCTCTTTTTATTTTATGTCATGGTGTTTTTTTGTTGATTTATCTAATATCACGATCCTATATTATTATATGGTAATTATTTATATAATTGAGATTTTAATATCCTCAATGTTATTCACCAAAACAGGACCTACTAGAGGTGGGAATCAAGGGGTTATTATCCCTCTTCCTTTTTTAAGAGGCTAAGAGGGTTACCATTGGATGGAGGGTTCATGATAAAATACATTCTCTATTTAAACATTCATATCACATTGACTGATTTCTTCATATTCAATAATGTCCATTATGGATATCGCCATCTATTGATCTTATTTTATGCCAATAAATGTTCTATCAGTAATACTTTTATTGTATGATAATGAAAGAATCATAACTGAAAATTATTGAAAAATTTCACTCATTGGTTTTAATAGATTCATCATCATTTTCTCGTTCTAATAATTTCATCTCTATATTAATATAATAAATATGATGTTTGTACTTTTTCAAAAATAAGATCCTAAACTAATCACACTCAATGGAGTCATTTTCATCCCATTACCTCAGGTTCTTGATAATATTCCACCATTGATATGAATATCATTAAAAATGATAATTTAATAAAATAACCTTCTCATATTTTGAACATTACATAATATAAAATATATTTTGAATAGGACTTATCCATTAATTAAAATCTAGTGGATAAAAATGCACAAAAAATATGGTGGATATTTCCTCATGAAGGAATTACTAGAATTTTTTTCACTGTTTTGACTTTTGAAATATAATCATTGTTCATGCAAGGAGAACATTAGGAAGGCACAAAAATAAGATGTTTCATTCAATAACCCAGAATATTTCATTACTCGGGAGGAAAATAAATATATTTACCATTTAATTTAGTTTTACCATGATTATTTTAGGTACCATATAGTAACCCTATAAATTTACACAAATTATTACATGATTTTAAAATTAATTAACTATCAAATACAAACCAGGGATCATAATGAATAGTGTATTTGGAAGATTAGGAACATAATTAGAAAACATGAAACAAAAATAAAAACATATTTTATTTAATCTTCAAGATGATATTATAAATTCCTTGGAGCTATTAAATCTGTATAGGATATCCTAAGGAGTACATGAACAATGGTATGAGCTCAAAATCAATGTAATAGAATGAATATATTAATAAAGAAGAAAACTGTGATTAAAGACATTACATGATGACATAAAAATCCATTGAACATGAATAAAAAAAATGGGATCATTACATTTAGATCATGGGACCATGTAATCATGTAATCATAAGAATGTGTCAGTAATAAATAAAACAAAAAATATATGACTCAAGTATAACATCCAAGGCACTATCACAATATGGAAAAACTCTCATAAATGAATCAGGTTTACTCCCTATCCCAACATGACATCTAATGAGACTAAAAAATTAACCAATTCATTAGAGTAAAATATTTTATCTCCCATCATAACATGCTTATGAATATGTGTTTCACATACCGAATAAAACATAATGAATAAACTTAATGATATCCCATGGAATGAAACAAGAATCATAATCATGCCATAAGGAATAACAAAAGTGAATATCCAAATGGTTACCATGAAAGAATGTGTTTAAATTATACATGGATTTTGATAATGGAAAATGGAAATATATAATGACAAAATATTTCCTAATTAATTGAAAACATATAAAAATAATGTTTAACAAACTTTATCAAGGAGATACTTTGTTGCCGTTTAAGGGAAACTATAAATGATTCTTTAAGGTGAAAAAAGGAATAATTTCATTCATAAATATAGAAATGAAAAATATTTTTTAGTAATAAAAATTGTAATTTTAGACCAATGTTCTTGGTTTAAAATAGATTATGTAGTGTAATTGAAATTGGATAATAAATTGAGGTGTTCCATTTAATCGGGTTTGTTTGTCAAGAGGAATTGGAAATCGATCCTTAAGAAGCATGTATTATCCATAAATGAAATAATAATTGCACTTGGTAAATATGTTCGGAACATACACATTGAATGTAGTATGTGTACATAAGTATAATTAGGAATTAAATTGGATTAAATAGAGTGAAAGTAAAGCCTGATGATAAAATAGATGTTCAGAGTGAATCCCTTACCTTATGTCCGAATGTGTTATAAAATTGCAAACATTTTCATAAATAATCAAATAATATCAATTAATTAAGTAAGAAAGATCCTCATATAGATTTATTTTATTTATTATAATTTTTTTATGTTCATTTATGGCCTTTTTGTTAAGTTATATGATTCAACTTCATCGTTTCCGAAGTGTTCGTTTCATGATTTCATGATTAATTCTCTAGAGTTTCATCATGAGATTTCATTTCAAATGAATGATAAGCTCTAGAAGTTGAATTATATGAAATTTATAAACATAAATAATTTTTAATTGTTCCATATATTATTCTTTTTGGATATGATAGTGATTCATTTGATAAAATGTTAATGATAAATGTTAGTTTATTTAGCTGAATTTTTTATTATCAAAAACTCATATTTCATTATAATTTAATTTTATGTTGTTGGAATCCTCATGTTTTAATCATGTTTTAATGAACACAAATCCTATTATGTCTATAAAAACTGTTAACTCTATGTAATCTATCTCACATAAAATGGACAATTGTTTAGTAAAAGCTATCCAAAGCTCTTAAGTATTATACACTCAGTTTGGTTACTATATATTATATTGTGATTTAATTTAAAATGATTTCTATGAAATATTATTACGTTTAATACATTTCATAAATTTCACCACATAAGTTTGGATTCAAATATTTTCCTAATTCTGAGGCACCGTGACATCCAGACACTGTGACCATGAGACACCGTGAACAAGAAGACACCGTGAACACTCAGACACCATGAACATTTAGACACCGTGAACAAGAAGACACTGTGACCATCAGACACCACGAACAAGAATACATCATGAACATTTTGACAGCGTGAACATTAAGACACCGTGACCACAAGACACAGTGAACCAGACACCGTGACCACCAGACACAGAGACCAATCCTGACACCGTGTGAAGGAGACACCGTTTCCATGAAATACGGTGACATCGTTTCTTAATCTGTTTTGTCAACATTCAATTTAATCTATAATGATCATATTTAAATATTTTAAATGCATTGACATAATTAATGTTTCTTTTTAGACATATTATCTGATAGTACGAGGAACGAGGTGCAGAATACATGCAACCAGTCAGATCCAACACATGCACTCCATGATAAAAGAGAATTTTGGCCTAGAAACAAATATGACTGAAAAAAAGAGAAACAAGTGGGTGGGAATGATCATGACAATGAAGAATAAAATTAAATAATTTTTTAAGAAATAATTTTCACATGAAACTCAACACTTCTAAAGGATACATGATTCATACTTGAACCCCAGAAACGAGAACATCTCTACACATTCAAACATCATGAAGATCACAACCCAGATCTGTGTGACTTGCGACACTCTGTTTTCCATTCATGGACTTGATTTCTATATCTAATTCATATCAGTAGTCCAATTCTGTAAATACTAACACTCAGATCATTTCTAAACCTATCTCAATATTTATTCTCTATTGTGTATCATTTTACTAGCTTCTGAGAAGTGTGTGTATCTGTTTAACAACACACTCCGATTCCTGCATTAATATGAAGGATACAGGATACGAGGGAAAGGATAGGAAGCATAAAAAGTCAACGGAGGCAACCTAGAGTGCTTCTGGGGATATTTTAAGTGACTTAGAAACATCACATGATCAACAGGAAAACAAACACATTATGTGCTTAATGAAAAACACATATGAAGTACCACTGGACTCTCCTATACACAATTCATACTATTCTGAAGATGAGAGCGACACTAAAAATATGACTAATAAATAAATGTTTGAATATTGTAATATTCTTGAAGAAACATGAAATGAACTACAAATAAAAATATAAATCATTGAAGAAACAACATGCTCACACTGTGACTATTAAATCTAAACTCACAACTGACTGAGAGAAAAATTTTCAACTGCTCAAAGAGAACAAGGAATTAAAATTGTTTAATGAGAAATTGAAGAATGACATAGAAAATTTACCAATGGAAAAAATACCCTTACTCAAAATCTAGGTAAAAAAATTGCCCCTAAATACAACACTGTCATTGGTTATCCACTTGGAAAAGGAAACCTTGGTAGAAAAAGTTTTTCTCTAAATCTAGGATATATAGGTTTAATCCCATTTCTGGACACAAATCAACTTTTTCATGTTACTATACACTTTCTACTATTTCATGTTTTTCTAAACCCAATATATTTTATTTTTCAAATACTTTATATAATACATATAAGAAATCAATGAGGCATATATGGGTTCCTAAATTACTTATTACTAATATTACTATACCTAAACACGTATGGGTACCAAAATCAATTTTTGGTTGATCATTTTGTTAGAAATATTCTTAAAGAGTTCCTGTAAAATTCTATGGTACATGGAAAGTGGATGTTCAAGACACATGACATGAGACTACTCATGCTTCAAGAACCTAATAAAATTAGATGGAGTACATGTCACATTTGGCGACAATGCCAAAGGAAACATTATTGGCCTCGACTAAATCTGTAACTCTAACTCAGTATTGATTTCCAAATTACTATTTGTTGATGGTTTGAAATATAATCTACTTAGTATCTCATAATTATGTGATTATGGATTTAATGTATGATTTGAAAATGATTATTGCAATTTTTTTAATTCTAAAGAAGAAATAGTATTTTATTCATTAAGAAATGAAAATGCTGAGTTTGTTAACGTAGATTCCTTAGCCTCTCAAAATGCATAATGCTTAAGTTTATTTCATTAAGTGTCTTGGCTCTGGCATTGGAGACTAGGACACTGTAATATTCACTCCCTTATAATTCTAATTAGAAAAATCTAAGTTAAAGACATACCCAAACGTGATTTTCCAAATGAAAATGTGTGCAATCTCTATAAAAAGGGAAAACACAAAATTTTCTTCAAACCAAAAAAAGAAGTGTCGAGTTCTAAACCTCTCGAACTGGTTCACATTGATTTTTTTGGACCATCCAGTGTTTCTAGTTTAAATGGGAAGCACTATATTTATGTTCTTGTAGATTACTTTCTAGATATACTTGGACCTTCTTTCTGGCTCAAAAAATTGAAGCCTACTGTTATTTTACTAAATATGCCAAATCTGTAGAAAATTTTAGTGGACTTAGAATTAAATCCTTAAGAATTGATCATGGTCGTGAGTTTAAAAATCAAGAGTTTGAATCATTTTTCTCACAAAATGGTTATAGTAACAATTTCTCTGCCCCTAGAACACCTGAACCAAATAGAGTGGTATAATGATTAAATAGAACCCTACAAGTGATTTCTAGAATAATGCTTAGTGAATATGACCTACCCATTTATTTTTGTGCTGAAGGTGTCAATACTAGGGGTGTCCAAACCCGACCCGACCGGGATGGGTCGGTCTGGGTTGGGTTCAAGATTTCATATGTACAGGTGGGGGAATTTCAGGTTGACCCGTGTTCGGGTCACAGGTTGGGAAAAAGATGACCTAACCCGACCCAAATAACCCGACACTACCCTTGCACCTCCCACAGGAGGACCCGCTCACGTCTCCTCATCCATAGTCTCCACTGCAACCCCCCTGTATCCACAAGGGAATGCTCCCTCCACCTTTGAATCTGCCTTCATGTCCACTGATACGACCGTTGTGACCCTAGAACTGCCATCGCCTCCACCTCCATCTCCAACTGCCATAACCCTAGATTCAGATTCACCATAGAATACCTACATGAGATATAATGGGCATCCCACTACCAATTATGTCGCAGATCACCGCCATTTCTGGTCGATTCATCATTAAGGTCCTCCTGGTGTGGTGAGCAAGACTAAGTAGTAATTGATGATGCATGTGAACTGAATTTTTTTCCCTATGCTGCTAGTTTAAATCCCAAATCGAAGGTCAGCATCTGCCTCGAGCTCACCAGAGGAGAAAATCGAGCGTCGCAGCGCCGCCTTACCAGAGGAGACCATCCATCCATGTTATACCTCATCCACTTGAGCTCCACTTGTTTTTGCTGATACGAACCTCCTCCTTGATGAAGCCAGTTGGACCAGCACAGATGATGAACATAATCCCTTTCATGTCATTTCATTCCATGGAGGACTCGACAGCATCACGTGATCGCATCCCCCAAATCAAACCCATAACAGTCATCTATTGCTTGCTAATGAGGAAGAAGACTGTTTTCTGAGGGAGATTAAGCCAGACAATCGGGAACATCCAAGTCATGAGGAGAATGGGAAGGAGACTACGAAGGATATATCATTGTTCAGCTATGCAGGCGGCGTCGTGCAGTGTGGAATATTAATTAACGGTGGATTTTTTAACACAACTGATCGACCTGATCGACCTGATCGACCCAACCCAATGTGAGATAGGTTGGGTCGGGTCAGGTCGGGTCCGAAGGAGAAAACACATGTAACCCGACCCAACCCGACCCGACCTGTTTTGGTTGGGTCGGGTACAAAAACTCCCCAAACCCGACTGACCCGACCCATGGACACCCCTAGTCAATACAACATGCTACATAATCATTAGACTGTTGGTTAGACCTATTCTTAAAAGAAATCCTTATGAGTTATGGAACAATCAAAAACCCAATGTTAACTACTTCAATGTTTTTGGTTGCAAAGAATATATCCTTAATACTAAGGACAATCTTGAAAAAATTTCATCCAAGAACGATGAAGGTATCTTTTTAGGATATTTCATGTCTAGTAAATCTAATAGAGTGTTCAATTAAAGAACTAAATGTGTGAAAGAATCCGTCCATGTCAAATTTGATGAAACAGATCCACATGGGTCTAAAACTATTCTAGAGAAACGGGAAGATGATGTATTAAATCTGAACATTAATTCAAAATGCTCAAACCTTTTTGTGAATGAATATGTGAAAACTTCCAGTTCTGAAAATTCCTTAGAATCAAGTCACAATGAACCTAAACCTGTTGATGAACCTAAAATAACTAGTCCCTCCTTTTCTAAATCTATTATAACTCTTAAGAACCATCCCTTATATGCTGTTGTAGGAGACCTAGACAAAGGAACTCAAACTGGATCTTCTATTAGAAATCAGGTTGAACATCAAGTCTTCTTGTCACAACTTGAACCTAAAAACATTAATGATGCTATCAATGATCAATTTTGGGTGATTTATATACAAGATGAACTTAATCAGTTTGAAAGGGAAAAACTTTCGAAACTTCATGAAAGACCTAAGAACACATTCACCATATGCACTAAATGGGTGTTTATAAACACTATGGGAAAATGGGTATTTGCGACGGGTTATTTGCGACGGGAATAAATCCCATCGCAAATAGTCCCGTTAAACACTTATTTGCGACGGGGGTAGTTACCCGTCGCAAATAAATGGGCTTTTGCGACGGGATTGCTTTCCCCATCGCAAATAGTTTTCCCGCGATGCGCCAAATCGCGGGAAAACTATTTGCGACGGGAATATATTCCCGTCGCAAATAACCGGCGGCGGTAAAAGGTATTTGCGAGGGGAATATTTTCCCGTCGCTAATAGTATGTTATTTGCGACGGGTCCCGTCGCAAATAACTATTTACATGTTGACCGTAATAAATGCGGGCTAAGGTATTTGCGACGGTACCCGTCGCAAATACTAGTTATTGCGACGGGATACCCGTCGCAAATGGGCCCGTCGCAACTAATCTAACCTATAAATACCCCCATCCGTTTTTTTCAAATCATTCTCATTCTCTATCTTCTCCTGCTCTCAAACTTTTGTTTCTAAAGTTGAGTTTTTCTTCAGTTTAATTTTTTTTTTCGAAGCTGATATTATAGTTTTGAAGAACGATCGGAGCAGATCAATTTTCAAGGTATTTATGTTCATTTTAATTTAATATTTATTTTTAATTTTTTATTAGTTTCAATTATTCTTAATTAGTTGTAATTTAATTATGTTTATATTGTTTTCTTACTTAATAAATTTAAATTATTAGTACTGTTCATAGTTAATTGTAATTAGGAATAATTAGTAATAATTTTTAATAATTATGAATAAATATTAATATTTAGTAATAAATACCAATAATTAGGAATAACAACATTATTACATTATTAGTATATTTTATTATTAATATTAAAATAATATAATTTTTTATATATATACAATTCTCTTTTCATCTGTGTGTTTACTGTCTTCACATGTATTATTTGTATGTAGAAATAGAAAACGCACAGATGAAAGGAGAATTGTATATAAATCAGAAAATTATATTATTTTAATATTAATAATAAAATATACTAATAATGTTATTATTTTTAATTATTGGTAATTATTCCTAATTATTGGTAATTATTCTTTTAATTACTAATAATTAGGAACAATTAGCAATAATTATCAATAATTAAGAATATTTAGTAATAATTAGTAATAATTACCAATAATTAGTAATAATTAGTAATAATTACCAATAATTAGTAATAATTAGTAATAATTAGTAATAATTACCAATAATTAGTAATAATTAGTAATAATTACCAATAAGTAGTAATAATTACCAATAAGTAGTAATAATTATGTATAATTTGGAATAATTACCAATAATTAACAATAATTAGTAATGATTAGTAATAATTACCAATAATTACCAATAATTAGTAATAATTAGTAATAATTACCAATAATTGCCAATAATTACCAATAATTAGGAATAATTAGGAATAATTAGGAATAATTAGGAATACTTAGGAGTAATTAGGAGTAATTAGGAATAATTAGGAATAATTAGGAATAATTAGGAATAATTAGGAATAATTAGGAATAATTAGGAATAAATAGGAATAATTAGGAATAATTAGGAATAATTAGGAATAATTAGGAATAATTATCAATAATTATCAATAATTAGTAATAATTAGTAATAATTAGGAATAATTAGGAACAATTATCAATAATTATCAATAATTAAGAATAATTAGGAATAATTAGGAATAATTATCAATAATTATCAATAATTAGTAATAATTAGTAATAATTAGGAATAATTAGGAACAATTATCAATAATTATGAATAATTAGTTATAATTAGGAACAATTATTAATAATTATCAATAATTAAGAATAATTTGTAATAATTACCAATAATTACCAATAATTACCAATAATTACCAATAATTACCAATAATTACAAATAATTAGGAATAATTAGGAATAATTAGGAATAATTAGGAATAATTAGGAATAATTAGGAATAATTAGGAATAATTAGTAATAATTAGGAATAATTAGTAATAATTATTAATAATTAGTAATAATTAGTAATAATTAGTAATAATTATTTATAATTATTTATAATTATTTATAATTATTTGTAATTAGTAATAATTACCAATAATTACCAATAATTACCAATAATTACCAATAATTACCAATAATTACCAATAATTACCAATAATTAGCAATAATTAACAATAATTAACAATAATTACCAATAATTACCAATAATTACCAATAATTTGCAATAATTAGTAATAATTAGTAATAAATACCTAAAATTAGGAAAAATTAGAAAAAATTAAGAAAAATTAGGAAAAATTAGGAAAAATTCTCAATAATTAGTAATAATTACCAATAATTAGTAATAATTACCTATAATTAGTATTAATTACCAATAATTAGTATTAATTACCAATAATTAGTAATAATTAGGAATAATTAACAATAATTATTAATAATTACCAATAATTAACAATAATTAGTAGAAATTAACAATAATTATTAATAATTACCAATAATTACCAATATTTAGTAATAATTAACAATAATTGCCAATAATTACCAATAATTGACAATAATTACCAATAATTGCCAATAATTACCAATAATTATTAATAATTATGAATAATTAGTAATAATTACGAATAATTAGTAATAATCACGAATAATTAGTAATAATTACGAATAATTAGTAATAATTACGAATAATTAGTAATAATTACGAATAATTAGTAATAATTACGAATAATTAGTAATAATTACCAATAATTATCAATAATTACTAATAATTATCAATAATTACTAATAATTATCAATAATTAGTAATAATTATCAATAATTAGTAATAATTAGTAATAATTATTAATAATTAGTAATAATTAGCAATAATTAGTAATAATTAGCAATAATTACTAATAATTAGTAATAATAAGCAATAATTACAAATAATTAGTAATAATTAGCAATAATTAATAATAATTAGTAATAATTAGTAATAATTAACAATAATTAGTAATAATTAGGAATAATTAGTAATAATTAGTAATAATTAGTAATAATTAGGAATAATTAGTAATAATTAGGAATAATTAGTAATAATTATTATTAATTACCAATAATTAGTATTAATTACCAATAATTAGTATTAATTACCAATAATTAGTATTAATTACCAATAATTAGTATTAATTACCAATAATTAGTATTAATTACCAATAATTAGTATTAATTACCAATATTTTCCAATATTTTCCAATAATTACCAATAATTACCAATATTTTCTAATAATTACCAATAATTACCAATATTTTCCAATAATTACCAATATTTTCCAATAATTACCAATATTTACCAATAATTAGGAATAACTACCAATAATTAGGAATAACTACCAATAATTTGGAATAATTACCAATAATTTGGAATAATTACCAATAATTTGGAATAATTACCAATAATTTGAAATAATTACCAATAATTAGGAATAATTACCTTATTACATTATTTGTATATTTTATTATTAATATTAAAATAATATAATTTTCTATATTATATACAATTCTCTTTTCTTCTGTGTTATTTCTGTCTCCACATGTAATATTTGCATTCTTTTTCAAAATTATCAACCTACTCGCCAATGGAGAGGTGAAAGTGAATACCAATATTACATGTGGAGACAGAATGTGAAACACACAGATGAAAGGAGAATTGTATATAATATAGGAAATTATATTATTTTAATATTAATAATAAAATATACTAATAATGTAATGATGTTATTATTATATAATTAATATTTATGAAAAAAATTATATTAGTATTATTAAAAAAAATAAAAAATAAATATAATATTAAAATTATCAATATTTGTAATAGGTTTTTCTTTATTCTCAATATATTCAATCCTTGCTTGTGTTTTTTTTAACAAATTATTCAAAACCAGTAATGCTTTTATATTTTATAGAATAATATGGAACAACGAGGTCGTCAACAGTCATTATTAGATGACCGCATATGGATAAATCAACGTAGAAATCCAAATGGTTCTGGTTTAAATCTAGTATATATAGAGGGTGTGGATATTTTTTTATCATTTTCGGCATCAAATCCAGAATTTTTTTTAGAAGGAAAGATAAAATTCCCTTGTAGAAAATGTGCATTGAGAACGTTTGACACGTTTGACAAAGTGGGGGAACATCTCTTGCGTTTTGGTTTTCAAGCAGATTACGTTTTTTGGTATCAACACAGTGAACGCAGTTCCAGAGCAGGTGATACCAACTTGATTCCGGATCCATCCCAGTTTCAAGATTTAGTAAATGATGTTGCAGGTTCATCTGTTCAATATACAGAAACTCCGGCAGATATAGCTTCAAATCCTGAGTTGGGACCGTCTGAATTTTATGAGTTGTTGATGTCTGCTGAGGATTCATTATATCCTGGCTGCAAGATGAGCAAATTAGAAGCAGTTGCAAAATTTATGTCTATCAAATCAGATAACGGAATGTCAAACACCTGTTTTGACCAGATATTTTCTTTGATGAAAACACTGTTACCCGAAGGAAATGTTTTACCTGCAAATTACTATGAAAGTAAGAGGTTGGTTCGAAATTTGGGACTTACTTGTCAGAAGATTCATGCATGTTCAAATGACTGCATTTTATATTCTGGGGAAAATGAGTCGTTGGATAGTTGTACCACATGTGGGCAACTGAGATATAAAGAAGGACAACACGGGAAGTCTGGTTTTATTCCTGTAAAACAGTTGAGATATTTTCCGCTTACATCCAGACTTCAGTGTTTATTCATGTCTAAGAATACAACGACAATGATGTCATGGCATAAAGAGAATATTTCAACCGATAAAAGCTTGAATCATCCAGTCGATGGTGATTCATGGAAACATTTTGATAGAGTGCATCCATCCTTTGCTTTAGAAGCTAGAAATGTTCGACTGGGCCTTTCCACTGATGGTTTCTATCCGTTTGGATCTTATGGTAGTCAATATTCATGTTGGCCTATTTTTTTAACTCCGTACAATTTACCTCCATGGATGTTGATGAAGGAGCCATATATCTTTTTGACTTTACTAATTCCAGGACATCCGAAGAAAAATATTGATGTTTATTTGAATCCATTGATTGATGAATTAAATTTATTGTGGAGTACTGGTGTCAGTACATATGATGTTGCAATGAAACAGAATTTCATACTGAGAGCAGCATTGATGTGGACAATAAGTGACTTCCCGGCTTATGGGATGTTATATGGATGGAGTACACATGGTCAGAAATCATGTCCTTACTGTATGGGATAGAACAAAGCATTTATGCTCATTCATGGAAAGAATCCTTGTTATTTTGACTGTCATCGCAGATTTCTTCCAGCTGATCATCCTTTTCGCAAAAACAGATCTCATTTCAGAAAAGGAACAGCTGAAAGGGATGGACCTCCAAAAATGCTATCAGGTTCGGAGTTAAAATCGGTTGTATTTTCATTACCTCCCATCACTTTTGGTCCCACAATAAACCAATAGAAAATTTCTGGTTTTGGGAAAGAACACAATTGGATTAAACGTAGCATATTTTGGGATTTTCCATATTGGTCTGATTTGTTGGTCCGACACATGTTAGATGTCATGCATATTGAGAAGAACTATTTTGATAATTTGTTTCATACAGTTTTGGATACGCCAGGAAAGAGCAAAGACAATGTAAATGTACGTTTAGATCTTGCCCAAATTTGCAGGCGTCCAGAATTGGAACTATTTGAGAATGTCAGAACAGAAAGGTTACTGAAACCAAAAGAAGCTTATACACTGTCTAAAGAAAACCGTTTCTTATTTTGTCATTGGATTGCAGATTTGAGACTTCCAGATGGCTGTGCTTCCAATTTGGGTAGATGTGTAAAGAATGGTCATATTACTGGATTAAAAAGTCATGATTGTCATGTTATAATGGAGAGACTTCTATCCATTGGATTAAGAGGTCTGTTGAATTCTATGATTTGGGATTCCATAACAGACATGTCTCATTTTTTTCGGGAAATTTGTGCGGCTACGACAGATTATGATGCTCTAGGAAAACTTGAAAAAGATGTTGTTGTAATTATATGTAAACTGGAAAAAATATTTCCGCCGTCTTTCTTCGACTCAATGGAACATTTGATGTTACATTTGCCATATGAAGCCAAATGTGGAGGTCCGGTACAGTTTTGATGGATGTACCCATTTGAAAGATGCATGCAAAAATTGAAAAGAAAAGTATGCAACAAAGCATCTGTTGAAGGATCTATTGCAGAAGCTTATTTGCAAGAGGAAATATCTTTTTTCTGCTCCCATTATTTTGAATCTGAGTATCCTTCAAAACACAACCGAATGGGACGGAATGAGAGGAATATTGATGAAATCGACAATCAATTATCTGTTTTCAACCAGTCAGAGCTTGGTTTTGGTGGAGTTTCTGAACGCTGGCTTTCAGATGATGAACATCATAGAGCTCATACGTATGTTCTGCTCAACTGTGAAGAGATGACATCAGTTGTACTGTAAGTGTTTATATCACTTATTCTATCATTTATGTTACAGTAAATAAATTTGGTTTTTATAGGTTGTATGATAATCATATCAAGAAACAAATTCCACAAATTACAGCAGCTGCTCTCGAAGAACGTCGACTGAAAAATTTCTCTCAGTGGTTTCAAAAATTGGTAACATAAATTCTTTATCTTTTAGCAACTCATTCAATGTATAGTTTACTATATTGATAATTATTTCACAAATTTTCAGGTGTCTCGACATGCTGATAAAATTGACAAACGGCTGTGTGTATTGAGTAACCCACCTTCCAAACTTGTTAAAACTTATAATGCATATGCGGTGAATGGATTTCGATTCCACACACATGCATATGAGGAATCGAAAAAAACAATGAACAGTGGAGTTAGCTTGAGAGGATCTCATCATCGATAAAATGAATATGACTTTTATGGCATACTTGATGAAATCATTGAACTCTGTTATCTTGGACAACATTACATAACCATGTTCAAATGTCGGTGGTTGGATACAGAGAGAGGCGTGTGTGTTCATCCGACTCATGGAATCATCGATATTAAATGTAAAAGTGTTCTCGCAGTAAATGAACCATTCTTATTGGCTCAACAGGCATATCAAGTTTATTATGCAAAGTACTGTGCAACATCAAGAGACTAGACTGATTGGTGGAGTGTAATAAAAATCAAAATTCGAGACAATCAGTTTAGTCAACGTGAATGTGCTTTCACTGATGTGCAAAGAATTGAAGTTTTTCAAGAGAGTACTCAAAATCCATCTTTTTTACAAAGAGACATGAGTATCGATGACGACACCCCACATTTAAGAGTCGGTGATGACGATGATGTTAATGATGTCGCATATGAATTTGAAACGGTAAGAGATTAAGCAACTGTAACTCGAATGGATATCGATGATGTTGAGGAGGAATATGAAGATGACATTGACATATATGAAGATGATGATGAACATGAACACTGATAGCATTCCATGGTATTTATATACAATCATAATATGTATATATGTATATATAATAGTAATTATCAATTTTTTGATAACATTAACATTTTCTGTTTCAGATGGACGACACCACATTTCGTGCGTTGGCGGATGCTGACCTGACTTTTGATGCGGATGAGTTGCTGACAGATGACCCTCAGCCTGCAGGCGCTCCAGGGAGTATGCGGAGGGGGCGCGGTCTTGCACGATTGATGATTCCTGACCCCGTCCCCGAGCGACGTCCACGTCTTGGGTTTGATCCACGCACACGAAGGTGTGATAACATGTGTGATAACCTGTGGATTTGACTAAGATTTCATTAATCTATTCACATAATAAATGTTTATTATTTTTTCAGTTTTCCACATATAGCAGTCGGATAGGGCAGCGCTATTTTGCGCAACTATTTCTCTCAACCGTGGACCACATGGGAGCAGATTCCCATTGATGTGCAGCAGGCCATGTTCGGCCAGTGGTTGGTACGTACGTAAATAAATAATTTTTATTTTGAAAATTATTTCATTTCTAACTTGATATTTTGATTTATTTGTAGGGTTTATGGTATCCGATCGAGGATACCATGCGTGACGCCATCCACGAGGCATGGGAGGTGGCCATGCGTGATCGCCTTCGTCAGTTTTTGCACAATTTAAGAAAAGCTGCGATGAAGAAAGCAGGAGTGTCAGATTTTGAGGAGTCATGTAGAGCACACCGAGCAGAGTATATTTCATCCCATGTATGGGATGGATTATGTGCGCACTGGTTGAGTGATGCCTTTCAGAGGAGATCATCGGTGGGGAGGCAGAATCGGGGGAGACAGGAGGTGACTCATCGAGCTGGGAGTCGTTCTTTCAGTACTCATAGACATCATCTGGTACATACATTATTTATAAATATTTTATAAAACTATAAATATTAACAGTTTATTTTTTATTCTTATAGGCTGTCGAGCACCCCGATATTACAGAGTACGACGTATATCGGAGGATGTATAGTGATCCTGCTACTAGGGAGCTCAGAGGTGATCGTCAGCATCACATCGTGGTCAGTATTATTTGTTTTCAAGTTTAAAAATTAACTGCATATAATATATTCACAATTTTAATTTTAAATTGCAACTATAGGAGTCATATGAGGCCGCAGCGGCACAGGCCCTGCCTGAGAGTCAGGCCGAGTCATCAGATCAGACCACTTCCCGTCAGTTTGATGAGGCGGCATGGATGCAGGCCACCCAGTATGCCTTCGAGAAGGGTCGGGTAGTTGGTATCGGCTCTCGACTGACTCCCGGATATTATTATGGCAGTGCTGCGATGTCAGCGTCCAGCTCGAGAGGAGCTCATGCATCTTCTTCTACACAGTATGAGGATCAGTTGCGATCTCAGACTGCACAGATAGAGAGTCTCCGACAGGAGCAGGAGCAGATGCGTCAGCAGCATGAGGAGGAGCGTCGACGCCAGCAGCAGCTGTACGAGGAGCAGGCGAGTCGGTGGCAGCAGCAGCATCAGGAGCAGATGGAGCACATGCGCCGACTCACTCATGCTTTAGGGATGGAGTTTCCTCCACCACCATCTGCAGATCCCCCACCTCCCCCCTCCCCCCCTCCTTCAGATTAGAGTTTGTATTTCTGTTATAAAATTTGTGAAATCAAAATATTTTTTTTTCTATTCGTAGTTTCTGTCTCATTATAAAATATTAATAATATTATATTTTTAAATAACAATATTAATATTAGTAATAATATTATTTATATTTTATAATATTAAATTTTATATATATATATTAAAATTATATATATATATTAAAATTTTATAATATTAAAATTTAATTATATTTTTTGTAATACTTGAATTATTTTAATATTTGAATGTAAAATAATTCTATTATTTTTATATTAATTAAAATAACTTATTAATATTTTTTTATTTATGAATTATAATTGTAATATTATTATATTAATTAATTCATTTATTAATATTCTATTATTTTTTATTTTTGAATTATAATTCTACTATTATTATAGTAATTAAAATAATTTATTATTTTCATTTGTAAATTATAATTCTATTATTATATTAATTAAAATAATTTATTAATAATTTATTTTTTTATTTTTTTATAGAATTTGCGACGGGATACTATACCTGTCGCAAATACTAGTATTATTAATAGTTTTTTATTTTTTTAAAAAAATAGTATTTGCGACGGGTGCCGTCGCAAATACTATCAAAAGTATTTGCGACGGGATACGATGCCCGTCGCAAATACTAGTATTATTAATAGTTTATTATTTTTTTAAAATATCGTTTTTGCGACGGTACCGTCGCAAATGGTATTTGCGACGGTACCGTCGCAAATGGTATTTGCGACGGGACCCGTCGCAAAAACTATTTTAAAAGTTTTTTACAAAAATACGGAATACTATTTGCGACGGGGAGAATGACCGTCGCAAAAAAAGGCTTTAGCGACGGGCCCGTCGCAAATAAGTGTAGTTGCGACGGCGTTTTCAGCAACGGGCTAGTTGCGACGGGCCCCCGTTGCAAATAGCCCATCGCAAATACATGTTTTTCTAGTAGTGAAATAAGGTACATGAAGTTGGTAACAAAGTTAGAAACAAGTCTAGATTGGTTTCACAATGCTATAATCCAGAAGAAGGAATTGACTATAAGGAGACCTTTGCACCAGTAGCTAGACTTAAAGCCATCAGAATCTTTCTTGCTTATGCTACACATCATAATTTCAAACTATATCAATTGGAAGTTAATAGTGCATTCTTAAATGGGTATATAGCTGAGGATGTATTTGTTGAACAACCCCTGGTTTAACAAACCTTTATTTTACAAATCATATTTTTAAATTATTGAAAGCATTATATGGTTTAGAACAAGCTCCAAGAGCCTGATATGATAGGTTGAATACTTTTCTTATTTCTAATGGGTTTACAAAAGGAATATATGACCCTACCCTTTTTATAAAATGAATTTATAATTATGTTTTAGTTTTTCAAATCTACGTAGATGACATTATCTTTGGATCTTCAAGAAATTATTTATGTGTTGATTTTTATAAAATGATGAAAAATGAATTTGAAATTAGTTTATTGGGTGAACTAAAATTATTTCTCAGATTTGAAATATTTCAAAATAATTAGGGTATTATTTTAACTCAAAGTAAATATACTAGATATCTTCTACACCATTTTCGATTGAATAACACTAAAAGTGGTGACACTCCCATGAGTACCACTTGTAAGTTTGATCTTTATGAAGATGGAAAATCTATTTATCAAACCACTTATAGAGGAATCATTGGATTTTTACTCTACATAAATACCAGTTGACCTGACATTATGTTTAATGTGTGTATGTGTGCTCATTTTCAAGAAAATCCTAAGGAATCTCATTTAAATGTTGTAAAGATTATTTTCAAATACCTCAAGCATACACACAATGTAATATTGTTCTATATTAGAAGAAAATCATTTGAATATGTTAGTTATTCTGATGCTGCCTTTGGAGGTTGTAAGTTAGATATAAAAAGCACCTCCAGAACATGTCACCTTTTAGGCAAGTTGCTGGTATCATGGTGTAGTAAGAAAAGAAAATTCTGTTGTATTATTTACTAGAGAAGCTAAATACATATCTTCTAGCAGTTTTTGTTCACAAATCTTGTGGATGAAACACACATTACTAGATTATGGACATCAATTCAGGCATGTACCTATAAATTGTGACAACACAAGTTCTATTAACATCTCGAAAAATCCTATTTCACATTCTAGGACAAAGCATATTGATGTAAGATATAACTTTTTGAGAGATCATTATCAAAAGGGTGATATCACTTTGGAATTCATTGGTACTGAATATCATCTTGATGATATATTCACAAAACCATTAACTTATGAAATAATAGACTACATTATACATGATCTAGGCATGATAAACCTTATGTAAGTGTCTTACTATTTTATATCTTAATGTTTCATGTTTAATGTCTCAGAGTTAGTATTTCTTGATTACCGTCTCACCATAATGTTTAGTCACTGTCTCACCGTAACGTTCAGTGAATGTATCACCATAATGTTCAAGAATTATCTCACTGTGAAGACGTAATGATTTTTATTTAAAAATTATAAAAAAAGCCTCATGGTAATTATTCATTCCATTTTTTTATTTTCCTGTGTTTTTATTTTTGCGGCATTTGGTATTCCTAAATGATAAAATAATTGAAGTGTTACTTTTCATTCACTCGAGATTTCTTATATTCACTCAATTTGTAACCCTTATTTAACCCTTCAACCCTTCTCTCTCAAATCTTCGATGGATTATCAATATTAAATACCCCTCTTCGTCGACTCCTAAGAAACGTAGCTCAAAGAAGAAGAAGATTTCCCCCAATCTAGAACCTGAAGGCCCTCTAAATCCAAATCTGGTGAACCGAGTAGTAGTAACTGAGAAAGAGATATTCCCTAAGTGTATTCTATTGAGTAATTCTCTAGTTTTGAATGTTTTAAAAGATCCTGGCTGGTTAGAATGGTTTTTAATGGAAGATATACCTATCTACCCTAAGATAGTGGCTCAGTTTTATCAGTATGTTATGTTCTCCATTGATTCTGAATATGGATAATCTGTGAGAAGATAGATAAATGGGTAGAGATACACATTATCTTTGAGGTTATGGGATGAATTCCTTGAGATTCCTCATTAAGTCATTTATTAGGACTTTTATATAGGACCTTCACCTTCATGTGAATTCTTTTTTTTGGATGATTCTTTGAAAAGAATAACCAGAAATGGCACCAAGAGGAGATCTGTCATTGCTGAATTGGATGGAGAATCTAAACCTATTTTTATGTTTATTAGGAACTTGATTAGACCCAGAAAATGTGACTTTGTTGTACTAAAATATTAGGATGTGTTTTTGATTCATCTTATGAGAAATGGGCACAAGATCAACCTTTGTAAGTATAACGTACACCATATGTGTGAGATGATCAAAGAAACATCCAAGTCAACCTCCCTGTTTTATTCTCAACTTATCTCAGCCATGAGTCATGCCAAAGGTATGGTTGGACCTAATGAAAACGTTTTCAAGGATTGTGACTTCATCCTTTCAAAATTCATTATCAAGAGGACGAAAATTAGTTAGAATCCTTGGAAAAAGGCATGGGTGGAAGACAATGATATGATCAATGAGAAATTAAATCCATTGGATCATCCCTCAAGACCAAAAGATATTTCTGATCCTAGTTTAGAACCAGATGAAATTGTTGAGTATTTTGAAGAAGAAGAAGAGGATATTGTGCCTCCCAGGGAAACTACTTCTAATAAAGAAGACAGTGCTCCTATTCTTCATGTAGTAAGTGAAAATCAAGTCCTTGCTTCTAAAGATGTTGTTAATCTGGAAGATCACCCTGAAGTTGAAACAGAATCTATTTTCAATGAATCCAAAAGTAATGCTATAGAATATCTTATAGAAGATGAAATTCATGTTATGCAAGAAGCTGACCTTCAGGAACTCCCAGTGGAATAATTTGTTCCTGAAGTGTAACGACCCAAATATTTTCAATAAAAATTTCATTCTTAAAATTATGTCATAAAATCACATGAATGCACAACATAATGAACAACTAAGTGACAAGTGACCTTTAAACATAGGTTTTTCACTTCTCTGTTTGTAATTTTGAAAATTCGACAAACAGAGTTCTGTTCAAGATGATTTTTAGAGTCTTATAGAACAAACTTGTTTTTTTGTTGAAAATTAAAACACCCTTATGAATAGTAATATGACCCTTATGAATAGTAAATAATAATAATAATATTTTATTTTCTTAAGGGAATAAGATAATGAGATCTTAATTATTTTTTCAATGAGAAATAAAACTAAGTGCACCTTTAAGATTGTTATTTTTCGAATTAACTATGACTTTATTTAAAAATTAAATTAATAATATTTAGAAAGTTAATATTGAAAAATGGACTTAATTTTTGAATTCTACATGTTGAAAAATGGTTAGTGTAAAGTTTTGGTATTTTTCTGAAAAACTCGAATTTTTGATGAATAGTGAAATACGGTAAAATACCGTATAGACAATTTAACAGTTAAATACACTATTCATGACATCACAAGTGATGAAAGGAAACTTGGTTCAAACTCAAATGAAGTTATTTCTATGTGTCAATAATGATAATTATAATGTTATGATGTGACGGGTGAGCCCGGAATTATATAGCACAATATGAATGTTTCAAAGTGATGGGTGCCCCCGAAATTATACAGCACTCCAATGCATTGGGTAAAGTGATGAATCTCATGAGTAAATGTGAAAATATGTGTGAACAAGATTCTATCTTGGTTCACAAGTATGTGTGGTAGTTAACCACTAAAACATGATGTTTCATTTTTATGCATTGCCACATTTCAAGTCTCTTATTTATGTTCCTCTCATGTTCATGATTACTTTACCTATGTCATGATTATGCTAGCCACATGCTATATTATTATAATATATCCTCTTACTGGGATTTTATCTCAACCCTTTTTAATGTATACCCTCATGTGACTACATATACTAAGGAGAGGACAAGTGACAATAATAAGCTAGAGGAGAAGAAATTAAATAAATGTTTATGGTTGATGTTGTATTTTCTATGTATGGTCCTAGTTTTCCCAAGACACTAAACCGTTGGATCATCTATGTGTAATATTATTATGTTGTTTACCATTAAAATGAAGTAATAGTAATGTAAGAAAAAGGTGGTATGCTATATTTGGTATCATAGGAATGGTTTAGTTAATTTCGGAATTAGGATTAGTGAACCCTAGAGAAAACCTCTAGAATGAGACTAAGTACAAGTATCCACACAAGAAAATAAACATAGGGATCCCATATATTATGTTTTTGGTATAAATTTATTAAATAAATAAGTTATTCATAACTTGTTTACTCATGTTGTGTTTTATCCTTTTCTATTTTATAAAATGGTGGGAACCAGGAGAAATCATGCCAACAACTCGGGCGAGGGACAATGCAACGATTGCTCGAACGACACCCCCAATGATTTTGGAGGTGGAGTTAAAAAATTCATGGAGATTCTTACCCAATTATCTCAGGTTATGAACAATAACCATAATAACGGGGAACATCCTCCTTCACCATAGAGGGATAAACTGGCTATTGAATGTTTTATGCGGCAACGAACACCGCCGTTTAATGGATCTTCTGATCCACTTGTTGTGGAACAGTGGGTTAACTCCATGGAGAAGATATTTTCTATTCTTCACTGTTCTGAGACGGAGAAGGTAACCCTAACTATTTATCGTCTTAATGTATAATCTGATCAATGGTGGGATTTCATTAAGAACTCCAAGCCAAGGGTAGAAATTGAAGAGATGGAATGGGAAGACTTTACGATAATGTTTCTTAATATGTATTTCCCACGAACTCTTCGTACGAAGATGGAGAGGGAATTTATAGAGCTCAAGAAAAAAAGAAAGAGAATCTATCACAACCTATGAGGATAATTTCAAAGGGCTTGGATGGTACTCTTTGGGATTTGTTATCAACAATGATAGCAAAATTGATAGATTCTTTAGTGGATTAAAAGCACACCTTCTAAAGGCTCTTTCAATTCGAGACTTTGGGAGTTACGACGAATTTTTTCGATGTGCTCTCAAAGTGGAGATAGAGTTTGGAGAATGGTCCCATGGGTATGGTGATAAGAAAAGAAAGATGTATTTTCAAGATGGTGGATCTAATGACAAAGGTTGGAAGAAAAATCAACTACCCACATGCCAAAAATGTGGGAATTTTCACAATGGGAACTACATCAAAGGGATGGGGAAATTCTTCTAGTGTGGGAAAGAAGGACCCCATGCCCAAGAGTGTAGAAAAGACATGAAAAGGAAGGAGAATGTAGTCTATTAAAAGAGAGAACCACTCATTGTTCAATGGTACAACTGTAGGGAGCTAGGGCACTATGCAAACCAGTGCACTAAAACTCAAGTTCTTGAGGGTAATCAGCGTCAGCAACCGCCAAAGCCAAAGGAACAAGGGAAGAATTATGCCATCACTACTGCGGAGGTGGAGCATGATAATGAAGTCATACATGGTACACTTCCTATTCACTCACGAATATAAAATTCTTATTTGATTCTGGTTCTATTAATTCCTTTATATCTTGCAAGTTTTCTATAACTATAGAATCAAAGCCCCGAAACCCTATAGTAGAGATATCTGCAAAAACACCAAGTGGTGCAATCATTACAACCCACGTGTTTGAATCTTCTCCTATTGGCGTATGTGGGAAGATTATTTTGGAAAATCTCATAATACTTCCCTTGGTGGAATTTCACGCTATAATAGGAATAGATTGGCTCTCGTTATATAGAGCACATATCAACTATCGGTAAAAGGAAATATCTTTTCATATTCCGAAACATCCCAGGCTCTTCTACACATTCAAGGAAGATCATGAATCTTTTTTTAACAATACATCAATGGTGTGGGTGTTGATTCCCTATAAAGAAGCATACCTCACCCAAAAGGATGAGTTGAACGAATGTGCCAACCTTGAGGAAATGCCCATCGTGAGGAAATATGGTGATGTGTTTCTCGAAGAGTTAACCTAAATTCCCCCGGATCGTGAGGTAGAGTTATCAATTGAACTCATACCTCGAGCTACTCCTATCTCGAAGTGTCCCTAGAGGATGACTTCTATCGAACTGAAGATTTTAAAGATGCAACTGCAATATCATCTAGACAAAGGGTTCATATGCCCTAGTGCATCACCTTGGGGTGCACTAGTGTTTTTTATAAAGAAGTATGGAACAATGCGGCTATGTATCGATTATCGGGAACTAAACAGGATCACCATAAAGAACAAGTATCTTCTTCCAAGGATTGAAGACATGTTCGATCAGTTAAGGGGTTATCAATACTTCTCAAAGGTGGATCTTCGTTCTGGATATCATCAGGTAAAGGTGAATAAAGAAGATATTCGGAAGACTGCCTTCCGTACAAGGTATGAGCACTATGAGTTTTTTCTGTTTCCCTTAGGACATACTAATGCCCCTGAAATCTTCATGGATTTGATGAATAGAGTATTTAGACGTTACCTCAACAAATATTTGGTAGTGTTTATCGATGATATTCTCATCTACTCCAAGAGCAAGGAGGAACATGAAGAACATATAAGACTTGTGTTGGCGACATTGAGAAAGGAGAAGTTGTATTCCAAGTTCAGCAAGTGAGACTTTTGGATGAAGAAAGTCACAATCATGGTACATTTCATCACAAGTGAGGGAATTTCTATGGATCCTTCGATGAAAAAGGCGATTGAGGAATGTCCCTGGCCCTCTAGTGTCACAACAATCCGTATTTTTCATGGATTAGCTGGGTACTAATGCCGTTTTGTGAGATACTTATCACGATTGTCAAGCCCTCTTACTATTTTAACAAGGAAAGGGGTAAAGTATGTATGGACAGAAGAATGTGAGGGAAGCTTCAAGGAGCTAAAGAGAAGGCTGATCATAGCACCTGTACTCACACTACCGAAAAGTGGAGAAAGTTTTGTGGTATACAGTGATGCTTCAAGGAAATGCTTGGGTTGTGTACTCATGCAAAATGACCATGTGATAGAATATGTCTCACGGCAGTTGAAGATCCATGAGCAGAACTACCCGACACATGATCTAGAGCTGGAAGCCATGATTGTTGCCTTGAAAATCTGGCGGCACTAACATTATGGAGAGATGTGTTACATATAAACTGACCACAAGAGCCTAAATTATATATTCACACAAAATGAGATCAACATGTGTTAAAGGAGATGGTAAGATCCAATCAAGGATAATTATTTCTCTATTAACTATCATCCCGGAAAGTCGAAAAATGTATCTGATTCTCTAAGCAGAAAAGAACCTGCTACTCTATCCATGTTGTGGATTGAGAAAGACACTATCTTCATGGATATTCAAAGAATGGATTTGGAAATCATAAGGGCAGGGGATACATCCTACCTTGCCCAAATTATTGCGCAACCATCCATCCAGGAGAATATTATGGAAGCACAATGTGATGATGTGGAGATACAAAAGCGGGTGAATGCAATAAAGGAAGGGAAGCTGCAAGAGTTCCATATCGACGATGATGGTGTGATTCGGTTTAGAACGCGGATTTGTGTGCCTTCATCAACCGTGATAAAGAAGGAGCTTTTGGACAATGCAAATAGCTCAACTTTCTCTATCCATCCTGGGAGTACCAATATGTAACGCGATCTCTAGGTACACTTCTGGTGGGACAACATGAAGAAGGATATTGCGGAGTATATATCAAGGTGCTTGGTATGTTAGCAAGTTAAAGCTGAGCGAAAAAAGACCAAAGGTATGTTGTAGCGATTGCCTATACCCATGTGGAAATGGGAAAATGTTATTATGGACTTTGTTATGGGTCTCCCGAAGACGTCAAAGGGAAATAATGTGATATGGGTTTTGGTTGACAATCTCACCAAGACTGCCCATTTTATCGATATTCGGGAAGATCTCTCGGTTGAACAACTTGCAAGGATATATGTGAAGGAAGTGGAGAGACTGCATGGTGTTCCCCTCTCAATGGACTCTGACCGTGATCTGAGGTTCACATCTAAATTCTGGAAGAGCCTTCGACATGCTTTGAGTACTGAATTAAATTTCTGCACGACCTATCACCCCCAAACTGATGGCCAATCTGAAAGGACTATCCATACGCTTGAAGAAATTCTTAGAGCCTGCTCTCTAGAATTAAAAGGTTGATGGGATCATCATATCCCATTGGTTGAGTTCACATACAACAATAACTTCCAATCAAGTATTCAGATGTCTCCATATGAAGCTCTATTTGGAAAGCGATGTAGAACTCCAACCTGTTAAGATGAATTTTGAGAAAGAATGCTACTTGGACCTAATATTGTTATAGAGATGACAGATACGGTTCACATCATCCAAAAACATATCAAAGCTGCTCAAAGTCTGCAAAAGAGCTATGCTGACAACCATCTAAGGGACTTAGAGTTCGACATTGGAGATAAAGTCTTCCTTCGAATATCTCCATGTTAGAGAGTCATGTGACTCGAAAAGAAAGGGAAGCTAATCCCAAGGTATATTGGCCCCTTTGGAATCCTTGACCTCATAGGATCCGTGGCCTATCGGCTTGAGCATCCACAAAATATGGCTTGAGTTCATGATATTTTTCATGTATCACTCCTGAGGAAGTACATACATGATCCCTCACATGTACTAAACTCAGAGGTGGTGCAGCTGGAAGATGATCTCTCCTATGAGGAGGAGCCAGTAAAGATTCTGCACCGAAGTGATAAGGTTCTATGCAACAAGACAACCTACCTTGTCAAAGTGTTTGGGAGGAACTATAAGTTTGTGGAAGAAACTTGGGAACTGGAAGAGGTGATGAAGGAGAAGTACCCTCACATGTTTATGTAAAATGAAATTTCGAGGGTGAAATTTCATAAGGGTGGAAGAATGCAACGACCCAAAGTTTTTTAATAAAAATTATCTTCTTAAAATTATGTCATAAAATCACATGAATGAACAACGTAGTGAACTACTAAGTGATAAGTGACCTTTAAACATATGTTTGTCACTTATGTGTTTGGAATTTTTAAAATATGACATACACGGTTGTTTTCAATATGTTTTTTGAAGTCTGATAGACCAAACATGGTTTTTTGGTGAATATTAACATACCCTTTTGAATAGTAAAATTAATAGTAATATTACCCTTTTGAATAGTAAATAATAATATTATTTTATTTTCTTAAGGCAATAAGATAATGGGATCCTAATTAATTTTTCAATGAGAAATAAAACTAATTGCACCATTAAGATTGTTATTTTTAGAATTCACTATGAATTTATTTAAAAATTAAATTAATAATAAATAGAAAATTAATTTTGTAAAATTTACTTCATTTTTTAATTCTACATGTCAAACAATGGTTAGGGTAAATTTTTGGTATTTTTCGGAAAAACTCGAATTTTTTATGAATAGTGAAATACGGTAAAATGCCGTTTATACAATTTAACTGTTAAATACACTATTCATGACATCACAAGTGATTCAAGGACACTTGGTTCAAACTCACATAAAAATATTACTATTAGTGGTCACATGAAACAATACTATTGGTTGTCTTGATAGATTTAATTAGATAATGAATTAAATATTCCAAATTTACCCCTCCCCTCCACTATAAAAACCACCCTTTACAGCCTCATTCCCTCACACCTCTCAAGCTCCAAGCCTTCTCTAAACTCTGCCCAAACATCCTACCTTGCCCCTCCCCCACGTCCAAGAGCATATGGTCTCATCAAAAGACCATGCTTAGGCCCTTAAGGAGGTTCTCAAGAGAAGGATTCAAGAGGTAATTTCTCTCCCTCTTCTCCTTTAATTTCCTTTCAAGTTCATGTTCATTTCTTGATCTCTCCCCAACTATATTCATCCAAATGGTATTTTAACTCCATTATTATAAATATAATGTAATTTTATGATTCTAATAGGATATTATATCATCCAACCCACTTTCCCTCTTTCTTTTATTTTATTAAAGAGAACGTTGTTCGTGAGGTGTTAATTTATCACCTTCAAGAATGACATGCTGTCTTCTTCCATTTCTTCCTTCAGATATGGTCATGAAACCATTTTTATTGTTGATACAGAACATTTTATATGTATTATGTCCTATTTAATGTTATGTAACTGACTTATGAACATAATACTAAGTGATAAATTAAAACAAGTTTGTTGTGATTGAAAAACCGCCCAAATTAACCCAAACAATCATCATTTAATTCATATCTAATGATTCATCCAAATGGATATAATATGATTCATTATAAGATCATTAAAAATATTATATTATAATTAATATTATGTAATTTCAGTTCTTTATGTTTGCCCATGTTCTACCCAAACATCTATTTAAGAATACAGGTGAACTACTCAAGAAAACCATAAAAACAAACATTCCTGAACAATTTTTTTAAACTCTTTAACAAATCCAAAGGCACATAAAATCACATAATGGAACCATAATGAACCATATTATTGTAGAAAAGGTTCTTTATGTCTAATTAATGAATGTAATTTCATTATACATGACATTAAATGGAAGGAAGAATTCAGATACAAGGTAAGGGGAAATCTCGAATCCAATTTTCTTCCTTCGGGTTCTCCCACTTTCACTCCATTTTGATATGGTTACTATATAAAGATCATTTATTCATAATTATCATACCTTTTCTAGGATTTGAATGTTTTCTAATTATGTTTATATCATACCAAATGTTTTCCAAAATAACTCTTCATTTAAGAACTAATCTTTTACCTCTCATTCTTGATTAATGGTTCTTGTATCAAGTTTGTTGTTCCCTCTTTATTTTGGGAAACCAAAGCCTATGAATGTATTATTATGTGATTAAACCCATTTCTTTACAAGGGTTAGTTATGTTCAATTTTTTTATGTGTTCAATGTTTCAATCATGATAATGATAATGGTATGATATGACGGGTGCACCCGGAATTATATAGCGCAATATTAATGTTTCAAAGTGACGAGTGCGCCCAGAATTATACAGCGCTCCAATGCATTGGGTAAAGTGATGAATCTCATGAGTAAATGTGAAATGATGTGTAAACAATATTCTATATTTGTTCACAAGTATGTGTGTTTGTTAACCACCAAAACAAGATGCTTCATTTTTATGCATTGCCACATTTCATGTCTTTTATTTATGTTCCTGTCATGTTCATGATTTCTTTACCTATGTCTTTATTATGCTCACCCCATGCTATATTCTTCTAATCTATCCTCTTAATGGGCTTTTATCTCACCTCTTTTTAATATATACCCTAATATGACTACATATACTTAGAATAGTAAATTGACAATAAGAAACTAGTGAAGAAGAAATTAAATAAATGTTTGTGCTTGATGTCGTAATTGTGATGTATGGTCCAAGTTTTCCCAAGACACTAAACTGTTGGATTCCCTATGCGTAATACTATTATGTTGTTTACCTTCAAAATGATGTAATAGTAATTTAAGAAAAGGCTGAGATGCTATATGAAGTAATTCCTTCGACTGAAGAGAGGATGGATCTAGATTTTAAGTTGGCTAGAAAGGAAATGGGTGAGGAACTAAGGGTTGAATTCTTGGAAATAGATCGAGAAGCTAATACTCTCAATCCTGAGAAGGATGAAACTATTGAGGGGGAGAAACCCCCCAATCTAGAATTTATTTAAATACCAAACCTAATTGATCCAAGCTCAGTAGACACTCGGTATAAGTTTCTTAGTTATTACGATGTGACTGTCTCTTAAGAAGTCTCAGTCAAAGGTCTAGACTTTCCAATATGTTTCAGTTGAAAATGACATCTAGTCCTAAACCAACCTCGGTGAGTAAAGATGACCTGAAAGAGTTTGGAGAAAATCTTTTTTATGGGGTTGAAAAACATCTGAATACCCAACGAGCTCCTGTAACAAATCTAATTGAGAGAGATGTCTCACTGTTGTGGGAAAAAAGCCATTGGAAGAATCAACCCAAAATGATTCATGAGATTCCGGAAGTCAGAGTTGAAAACAGAGCGCTTAGTGATGAAGTAAATACTCTAATAGGTATGATTTAAGACATGAAGAAAGCGATGAACTTGAGGTCGTAGCTTGCTTCTCATCCTGTTGAGCCTGTTGTTCCTCAAAACCCACAAAATATTTCCTCTCAGACTCAACCTCATTTAGCTTCTTCAGCTAAAAAGGTCACTGAATGATACAAACAAATAGTGAAAGAGATTAGAGATCCTATTTGTAGTCTTTACATGATCACTGATGAGTATAAGGGGTGCCTTCAAAATGTGTTCAATCAAGTAAAATCTCTTAACTTATCAATAACTGCTTCAAAATTAGCTGGAAAATCATCTCAACCTTCCTTTGACAGTGACGTTCTTAGAACAGTGGTCAAAGAAGAACGTCATACTGTGCTGAGTTGTTTCAATAAAGATTCTCTATATAAATTCATCAAGAATAGTGACAGATTTATTGATCTGGACCAAATCTATTCAAAAATTTGTAGTGATGCTCAGTAAGAAATTTCCAAGAAAGTGGATTTTTACTTCAACCGATTCTTCTCAAAGACTAACATAACCAATCATTTCAAATACCATGTGGAAAATCTAAGGATTCCTCCTGTTACTCAAGCTTTGAAGAATCAAGTCCAAAAGCTCATAGAGTTCACTCTTCTGTTGGATTAATTTATGATAAACAAGGATGACTTTGAGAAAGCTATTCAGAATGCTAGAGAGATCATTGCAAATTTTTTCAAGCTTTTGAGGCCCTATCTTCATGTACAGAGTAAAACCATTTTTGTTTCTACGGCTGCACCTATGAGACTTGGTTTGCCTATATTCACCTATGCCCTAGCCTCCACGTCTATGTCAGTCAGTCCAGAACTGAGTCATATCAGGCTTGTGATCCTTTATCAACAACTACCACGACCATCCACTACACCTACATTGGATCCCTATATATTTGAAGGTCTTTCTTTACCTTCTCTATCAACCAGCTCACTCCCTTCTTCTACCTCAACCTCTGCTCCTATGGCTTCCTCTTCTGCTACTATTGATAAAGGAAAAGGGAAAACCATCCATTGAATAAGGACATTGATTACTCTCTCTTGATTGGAATATTTCTACATGTGTATTCCTCTTTGTAATTCCTTTCTTTTGTAACTAATACATTATGCACTTTCCTTGCCTCTTTTGACTTTTTTTCTTGCTAATTTTTGATAATCCCAAAAGGGGGAGAAATATCTATAGGAATGCACATTCGAACTATTTTGTTAGAAAAAATATAAACTATAAATATACATGATTTGTAAACATAAAAAAGGGGGAGATTTTTGGACTCCTCGTGTATTAATCTTGTTTTAATGATAAAAAATCTTATTTATTCTATAAACCTTGTTAACTATATGTAATCTATCTCACATAAAATGCCCAGTTGTTTAGTAAAAGCTACTAAAAGCTCTTAAGTGTTATAAACATAGTTTGGTTACTATATACTATCTTGTGATTTATTTTATAATGAATTGCATGACAAATGATTACATTTAATCTATTTCATAAATATCACTGCTTTTGTATAAATACAAATATTTTCCAATGTCTGATACACAGTGACATCCAGACACCATGACCATGAGACACCATGAATAAGACGACACTATGAACATTCAGACACCCTGAAAATTCAGACACCGTGAACAAGAAGACACAGTGACCATCAGACACCATGAACAAGAAGACATCGTGAACATTCAGAAAACGTAAACATTCAGACACCATGACCACAAGACAATGTGAACCAGACAACATGACCAATCCAGACACCGTGTGAAGGAGACACCATTTCCAAGACATATTGTGACACCATTTCTTAATATGTTTTGTCATCTTTTAATTTAATTTATAATGGTCATATTTGAATATTTTAAGGGCACTGACATAATAAATGTTTCTTTGTAGACATATCATCTGATAGTACAAGGTTCAAGGTGTAGAATACATGAAACATGTCGCCTCCAACACATGCACTCAAAGATAAAATAGTAGTGCGGCCCAGAAACAAATATGACTGAAATAAGTGAAACAAGCGGGTGGGATTGAGAATGAAAACGAATAATACACTTAGATAATTTTTGAAGAATGAATTGTCACATGTAACTCGATAGTGCTGAAGACAACATGAAGCATACTAGAACCCCAGAATTGAGAATATCTCAGCACTGTCAAAAATCACAATGAACACAAGATAGATCCGTCTGACTTGTGACATTCAATTTTTCTTACAAGTACTTGATTTTTTCATCTGCTTCATCTCAGAAGTCCAGAGCTAGAAATTCTAACACTCATAACATTTCTAAACCTATCTCAATATTTTCACTCTATTGTGTATTATTTTACTAGATTTCGACCAGTGTGTGTATCTGTATAACAAAACTCTCTATCACCGGCATTAATCTGATGTATACAAGATATCCTTACTCAAACAACTATTTACACTTGTGTATATTCAAGGATAAGTGTAGAAGAGGTCCCTGTTTGGATTGGTTGTTTGTACCCATGAAGAACTTTGGAAGAGGTCCTTTTGAGACCTGGAAAGTCATGTGTACTATTTTTAACCCTGATCCAAGGTGTCGATAATGTTTATTTATATAAACTGCTTAGTGGTAGGTGATCATTAAGTGGATTGGATAAGGTATTATCATGAGTCTGAACCACTTATTTCATATCCACTATGCTACATAATTTAGTCTTATCTATTTTATTGCTATACTGTATAATTCGGGAATCACTAAATTCACTTTGATAATAAATGTTTGGAAAGAAGTTATAAATGCCTTGTCTTCGTAGAATAGCTTCAAAAGTAATATTAATAACTAATCGTCAGATTACTGAGAACCAATCAATCATCTAAGAAGTTATTAAAATAATCAAACTCTTATAACAGTATAACCATGATTAAATGGGCTATATTTAACTTTTAGGGAAGCCTTTTAAGAATATTTTTTAACCAGAAATTTTATTGATACTCAATTCAACCCCCTCTTGAGTAATCTACTGTGACCAAGATATGTTTATATATCAAATACAAAAAATAAAACATGATGTAATGTACATTTTAAATATATTTTAAAAATTATAATTGTATTAATTAAATCCATTAATGTGTTAATATGAAATGAAAAATCATCATCCATGAATGTGGTGAATCAACACATTAGAGATAATTTTTTAATTTTTAAGATAAAAAGTGATAAGTGAAGAGATTTGATGATGGATGTCCCATTAACACAATAACATTCATATATATATGTATAAAAGTAGGGTTACCATGTCACTTTAGATAGTGTAGGAAATTATTAGGTAGAAGAATTAAAAAATTTAAATGGGAAAGTAGGAGGATTTTACCTCTTGTATGTCATCTCGTTTTGAACCTCTTTAAAGCACATAGAATTTTTCTATTGGTGAGAAAAGTAAGAACAGAACACGGAGAAGAGTCTTGGAAGAGTATTTTCTCATTTTATTATCAAGATCTAAGGCTTAAATGGTTTGATGAGAATACGAGGTTAGGTTTGGTATTTATAGTGGGATAATTTGGGTGTTTTTGATTGTTTTATTCATTGGTATATTGTTTAATCTCATGACTATCAATAGTGTTTATTATTGTGAATAATTAAATTAAATGGTTCTAGAGATCTTTTAACAACGATTTCTTACCTCATCTTTTTATCATACATGAATCGATAATTCATGTATTTGTTAAATACCATAAATTAATGTATTTCCCTATTTACAAAAAAATAAACCATTTTAGATAAATTCCAAAAATTCACCATTTCCAAAATATAATCCTTTTTATTTAAATAATATTTTATATATGATGAATTTAATTTTTAATTAATTTCATTATTTATTCAACAAAACCTGATTTTAATATCGTAAGAGAATTTATGACATGTTGAAAAAATAATTAAGGTCTCACACAATTATCATATAATTTTAAGAGAATACTTTTTAATTTATGAATATAATTTATGATGATATTTATTCTTTTAAATCATTATATAATTTATAAAATTATGAGTAAATATTTATTACTTAAAAAATACCAACCCTTAATTGATCATTTCTTTTTAAAAATTATTTACTTGTATAGTGATATAATTATAACAAATTTCCAATTATAAGATGCTTTAATTTTATTTATAATTTTATAGGTGAGGTTACTATTCTATTGGCTATATTAATATTCCCTATGGTAATATTACTACTCTAATATCGTAGTTACTACTCCATCGATATAAGATCCTTAATTCCTATAAATACCACTTATTTCATTATATATCTATATGAATAATGTTTTTATTGGGGTTCATATGGTATTTTATGTGATTTATTCCTAATAATTATAGTAAGGTAATATCCATTGATAATATTTTGGGTCATTACATTCTTCCCCCCTTATGAAATTTATCCCATGATTTTTTTTACATAAAAAGGTGAAAATAGGTTAGGGTAAATCTCATTAATTGCTTCATCTAGTTCCCATGTATTCTCCTGCTACTTATGGTTCCACCATAGTACTTTGACAAGGTGAGTTTTCCTATTTCATATAAAATTATCTCTACTGTCCAATATATTCACTGACTACTCTTTATACAAGAGGTATTCATCTAATTGCACCACCTCTAGATTCAGTATAAGTGAGGGATCTAGTATGTACTTTTTTAAGAGTTATACAATAGATATATCTTATAGCTGAGACTTATTAGGTGGAATTCTTAGCCGATAGGCCACAACTATAACAAAATAAAGAATCATGAAGGGGTAGATATACCTCGGACCTATCTTTTCTTTCTTCCCAAATATCACGAGCCTCTTCCATGTAAATATGCAGTGGAATACCATGTCTACATCCTCCAAATCTATATACCATCGATGTATTTTTTCATATATCTTTTGTATACTTTGGGATTCCTTTGTAATTCCCTGACCCTAGAATCCTCAAGCTAGTGCATTATTTTAATTCATTAGTATTATTACAAGGAATGAAGTCCAGAAGGACCGATCAGTTTAGCAGTCTAGGAAAATAGATTACAAACATGAACATTACATTAAACATTAACTAACAACATAAATAATCCTATGAGAATTCCATTATTATTCTATATTAAACCGATATATAAATCATAATATACTTATTTTCATACTGGGAAAATAAAACATAAGTAAGGGGTGAGCACAGATGCTCAGTAAATGTAAATAATTTAGCGGAAGCTATAAACTTTTAATGAAATATGTGTAAAAAAAATCTTTTTTAACCATAATCTTGAACATAATATGGAAAAAATAAATCAAACATTACCATATAAACATTCATATGGATATTATACTAGTTTAATAATCACATGTAATACCTAATTTTATAATGGGGTAATGCATAATGTCTGGCATCATAACCACATAGTCAAGGCCTCGTGCCAAGACTAATAATAATAATTTTTTCAAGTACTTGTGAAAAGACACTACTTTGTCTAATGAATCCTACCGATGGATCGAGAGGCTATAAAAGTCCCCACCCTTCACTTACTAAGTCTAATGCACTCCACATATGAAAAGGGTGAAACATAACATAAACATTCGTATTAAAACTATCATATGAAATGTCAATACTTTAACCAAAAACCATGAATTGTATAAAAATAACATATCCACAGTCAAACATATCATACCTCATTAAATTCAATATAGAAGATTGTATTATAATAAATCAACCTTAGTAATGAATAATATCTAGTAAAGGATGTTGACATAGATGAAAATGATCAGAAATACTCTTAGAGAAAAATATCCCTTTTTCATGAAATCATTTAAAATCACAGAAATTTATAATGGGATACATTTAAAATAGATTTTTGAATAAAATATTCCCATACCATTTTGAAAGCATTTAAATAAATTTACATTTTAAAACATTCATGTCCATATAAATAAATTCTTATAACTATTTTGAAAGCATGGAATTAATTAAAATGATTTAGAAAAATAAATCATTAAAACATTTAAAATGATGATCTTGCTGAAGAGTACCTCACTCAAAAAACATAAAATATTCCTTTTTAAAACATTTTAATGAAATATGGACATTTATGATAAATATGTCCCAATAAATACTTACAAATAAAAAATCTTGGATAATAATGAGATTGGGGAATTAACCATTACCTTGTACTTTCCTTTAGTTGAGGGTACATTTAACCTAATGTATAATGACCATAGTATGTTATTAAATTATACCAAAACCATATTAATATTTATGATATCATATATGATTCATTTATCACTTTATACTACCCATATAACAATGATTTCCTTGTTAATATAACTTTTTAGGTAATAATCGATTTCATTATCGTTCGTGTTATAACTTTTTATTATTGATTGTATCACTTAGATCATGATTTAAATACTTAATGAGTATAAAACATGATTTATATATCATATATATTCAGAATATAAATATGTATAATAGATAGATATATGAAATGGAAACACCATTCATGGAGAGGGTAGTACGTGCGAACACCTGAACATTGTTTCCGTTTTCTTATCGTATACTATGGAAGTAAGTAAATGAAATATATTTATCTAAATTAATAAATATTATTCCAGTGTAAATTTTATTAATATATATCATAATTAATAAATTTATATATATTTATAAAAATAATTGAAGGGAGATCATTGAAGATGAATCTCATCGTGTCGTGGAGACAATAATCTGTACGTACACACGAGTGAGAATATCAATCTATTGATGGTGAAATGGTGTTTTATTGGTTGTGATATTATATTTAAATATTAAATAACATGTTATATTTAATATTTACATAAATTATAGTCATTATTATACCGATACAAATAACGAAGTGTTGAATAACAAACCACACCATGACGTGGAGGCAGTAAGCCGTACGTACACACGTATGTAGACTTTGTCATTCATAGGATGGATAAAATATTGAATATGGTTATAACATATTTATAATAATATAAATATATGTAATGTTTACCAGAGTTATTATTTTTTTATGTAAAAAACCAATAAAGAGGAAGTGGAAGAAGAAATGAACTTGGAAAGAGGTTATGAAATAATTACCTCTTCTTCGAGTGATTCCTTTTGATTTGATCAAAAGGGATCCATATGTTGGATTTATGATCAATTTGAAGACTATATATTGAATTTATGGTAGCTATATGGATTGATGATCTGGTTTTGGATGGTAAAAATGGATTTGTAGGTGTGAAGTTATGAGACGGTGAAGTAACTTTTTATAAGAGAGTTGATGGCCCGTTTAGGAAAAACCTGAATTATTATTTTATTATAAAATAATTTTCACTTTTTAATGGATCCAAATGGATTTATTTAGAGTATAGGGTTGGTATGGGTCTAAATAATCTCAAATAATAGGTTTTAGACATGTTTAGGTCACCATATTGACCTAAACGTTTAGATTTAACTCTTAGTTAAACAGTTTAACTTTTACCATGTCATCTTGTATTTTTATATTACATTGTTAATAAACATACTATAAAATTCCAATTGAACCTAAAGAGGTTCATTAATGACACATATATTATTATATTATTTATTTGGACGAATATTATATTTTTAGGAATATTATACCATTTCACAAGAAAGTATTTTTTTAAAAAAATCATTTATGTCAATTTTGACACTATTTAGTATTTGTTTTTTGTTAAAGTTATAACTACTTGATTACATAGAAACAAATACGTTGAATCAATCCTAAAATTTCATATTAACCTATAATTTTCATGTATGGAATCAAATGACTCAATTTACATTTATTTTTTACATTTATAAAATCAATTATTTCAATCTTTCATTAATAAGGTAATTACTGCATCATCATCATGTCTTAAATAAATTTAATTATTAAATGTCTAAAAATTATAAATAAGATACCATAATTTAATAAATAGTTTTATATATATAATTAATATTTATATTCGAATTTATCTTATGTATAACTCTATATTAAAAATGGTTTAGATAATATAATTTGAAGTTAAAACTGTTAACACTTCTTTAAATAAAATACAATAAATTTTTTAATCTGATCCATGTGTATCAAAAAGGATAATATTTTTCTTTTAAGGTTTAATTTTGACTAAATACACTTATCCAATAGAATTATTACATTTCTGGTGTAATTATAATATCATTTTTTCCTTTAATGACCATATTTACTTATAACCGTGGTAATTAAAAATCAAAAGTTACTATTCAACAAAAAATATTTTCATCATATTGTACCAAATTTGACATAATGAAGTCAACCATGTCTCTATGATTTTTGAAATTCAATTCATATAAGTGGTAAAATTACATTTTATGCAAATTTGCAAATGTTCCTAGAATGTGGGTAAAAGACGTTAAAAAGTTTAATAATATTTTATATGTATATTTTTATTTTTAAATGACTACAATGATTTAAATTGTAATTGTATAGGTATTATTTATCTATTTTTTAATTTAACATAAATTTTTAATTAAAAATATTTATTTTAATGAAAAGTCAGTTTTTATCTTCAACGTAGTGTTTTTCCCTATTCATAAACAATAGAATGTTTTCATAAAAATACCAAAAATTCATCCAAATCTAATTTTTATATTCCAAATTGAAAAATGATGAATATTTTAAAAAATTAAAAATATATAATTTGGATTAATTAATTTAAAAATAATTCCCAAAGTCAAACCCAGAAAGTGGGTTATTGGGAAATAAAAACTATAAAAGGATTGATATCTGTTTATGACTAATTTAAATGTGAAATTACTTACAATTAACAACATTGGAATAAATAATAAAAATATAATCTAATTATAATTCAAAACCACTCAAATTTATATTTTAACACTATAAATTATTTCGAATAAAATGTTGTTTTCAATTAAAATTTAGAATTTTCACTATTTATCAAAATATGAATGTTATTTGAAAAAAACCAAAAATTTAACCAAACTAATTTTTTATGTCATTATTCTAAAAAAGAATTTTATTTTTGCAAATTTAATATAAAAAAGTTATAAATATTGGATTTAAAAAAGGTTCTCCATTAAAAGGCGACAAAATTTCATTTTTTTTAAAATACTTCTTTTAGATGAAAAATTGAATTTTTTTCGTATATTATGTCTAAAATCATATAATATAGATGATAAAATCATATATATTATATAAAATTCAGAATTCAGTTCATACTATTCATAACCGCTCTTTGAACGTCCAGTTTTTAAGTCATGGTGTTCTCGAACTCAGAATTGCATGTAGCGCAAGCTGTTGAATTACTTTGAATAGATAACATAGTATGAAATATTGGGGTGTTACAGCCTTGAAATGTTGATGAATGGTTTTCACCTTTTCTACCATTCTGTTGATCATTTTAGGTCTTCGAATCTTATCTTCACCAACTTCATCATAGCTTTCCGGTGTTAAACATTTTCTCCCATAAAGGGATTCATATGTAGACATTTGAATTCTTGAGTGGAAACTAATTTTCTATGAGAACTCAATGACCAGTAAATGTTGGTAACATTTTCCTTTTATGGACATAAAAAATCCTCTCACCTTCTCATATTGTTTTTGATTACTCCGATTAGATTATACATCATTTTGATGATGATAGGTGACACTGAAGTTCAACTTAGTGTTAGGATCAGGTAAGAGAATTATCCTAAATGTGGTGGTAGATATTTTATCAAGATCAGATACAATGAGTAGTGGTACTTCATACAGACTCACCATTTCATCAATGGATATTCAATCATGTTGGTCAAGTAATAAGTACTCTTGAATTTTGATAAAGTGAGATGTATTTATAAGACGATCCAAAAAAATCCATATAGCATTTTTTCCTAGGGATAGATTTTAATGTCTAGTAAAAAAGTCCATGGTGATGTTTTCTAATATCCATGTTGGTATGGGTAATGGTTCAATCATCCCCTTCGACTTATTATTTTTGGCCTTCAGTTTCTAAAATACAAGGAACTTTTAAGTATACTTTGTGACCTCATTCATGAAATTGTCTCACCAATAGCGATCTTATAGATCTCAATACATTTTTTTGATCCATGGGTGAATAGAGAATGTTGAGATACGAGCATCATTAAAAATATATTTCTTTATATCTCTATTGGATGGTACACAAAATAGTGAGCCAAATCTTATGGATCTTTCCTCATAAATTTTTAACTCTCAGGATTTCCTATTTCAGATAGTATCCATCATTTTTCTAAATTTTGACATCATTTCATTTCGAATCCATTATTTTGTTTATGCAGGATAGTCGGGAAATAAATTGAGGAAGGATTGATAATGTTCATTATTAATTATTCCCATGACCATCCATTTAATATCTAGTATGATTTAGTCTATCTCAATTATCATCACTGATAGTGTTGCGACATCCTCTCTACATAGAGAATCGTCCACATTATTTTCTGTATCAAGATGTTATTAGATTGAGAACTCATAATCCTTGATGATATCTAACCATCTTCACTGGTGTATATTATGGTACATCAATGTGAAAATATATTTTAGGCTATTATGCTCATTATATATTTGACACTTATTCCCATATAGATAGTGTTGTCTAATATTTAATGTGAATATCACATTTACAAACACCATTAAATGCGTGCGATGATTTTTGTCATGAATTTTCAACGTCCTTAAAGTGTGGGCTATCAAGTTATTATTATTTATTTGGAAATAAACTAATAATTCCTTTAAAGAATTGATTAATACCAAAAAGAGTTCCCCACTTGTCATAAGTGTGAGTACATAATCCACTTTTTCAACTCTTAAAAGAATTATTCACATTCAATGGTCCAGACATACGTTGTTCAATTCCAAGGAAACTACAGATCTATGTTATAAATTTAGGCCTGGGACATTCATTGATTACAATTCTATTTAAAGGGTTCATAGATATTCAATTGATGGCGATAAATTTCCCCAAGATTGGTAGTTACTCTATCAAGAACTAAAATTTTCTATACTTTTCATATTTTTATCCATTAATAAATTATATAGAAGAGTATTCAAATTATCATCATGCTCCTACTTTTTTGGAGTATATCATATCATCATATATAAAGTTAAAAATAAATTTTTAGGTAATATCTAAATAATCTATTCATTAAGTCTACGAAAATATATGGAGTATTAGTGAGTTTGAAGGGAATCTGTGTGAACTCATAGTGTTTGTACCTCATTTGAATGGTAGTCTTGAGAATATCATCCATTTTCTCCTTTAATTGGTGATATATTGACGGAGGTCCACCGTGGAGAAATACGTGGCCTTACATAGCTGATTGATCAATTTATCTATATTTGGTAGGGGATTTTTGTTCGTTATCATGATTTTTATGAGCTCGTGATAATCAATGTGGAGGTGCAGTGATCCATCCTTATTTTTGGCAATGATGACTGGTGCACCCATGGTGAAGCACTCGAGAATATAAAATACATTGTCTATATTATCTAATAAATGATTCTTCAGTTCCCCCAACATAATGATGGACATTCTATAAGGTTTATTTGATATATAAAGAGTTCTAGTAATAATTGAAATTTTGAATTTAACCTCTTATTCCAAAGGACTACAAGGAGATTATTTTCAGTCCACATCAATATAGTCCCTCTCAATGGGTAAGAAATCTGAAACAATTCTCCCCTTTATCTCAATAATTTGAACTATATGTACATTATTCTAGGTAAATTGTACCCAAAATTAGGTAATGAATCTAAATTATACTTATCATAGTCCTTAAACTTCAAAATAACTGGAATATTCCTCATTATGTGAAGAGTGATCTCCCTTTCCTAATAGATTTTGTTGTATTTGTATTAAGATATCCAATACATGCCACAAATACTATCAAACTCAGCTAAATGAAGTATGAAAATATTTTATAGGAGGTTAATTCCAAAAACAATAACAATGGAAGAGATATATACATTAGATTATACAATTTCCTCAATTTTTGTTCTCATAGATAACTCAACATCCATATTTTTAGAAGGTGTTTGAATAATTATACTAAACTATCAATATATTAAAGAATGCATAGAAATATAATTAGATACTATGATTTCTATTATTTAATGAATAACCAGTGTACCTATCAACACGTCATTGTTGGGTTGCACATTAGCATTAGTGATATAATATCCCCATTCTTGTTTCCTTGGGGGTTGTTGTTGTTGATTTCCTCAAATAACTCTTGGCTTAAGAAAAAAACTAACATAATTCCCATGGTCTATTTAATTGAAACATTACACTAGATAGTTCATGTTTATCTAAACCATATATTATTACTACACAATTGTGGGATTATTCATATTCCTTTTGAAATTAATAGTTATATGTCCCTCTCTTCCACATTTGAAGCATCTCCGGGTTCCCTATAAGATGTTTCTGGGATTCTTTATCCCACACTTGTGACACATGGGATGTTGGGTTTTATTTACATAATGGTTCTTATCTATTGATCCTCCAATATTAAATTCCATTACCTCCTTTTTATCTCTAGGACCATGAGACCCCATAGATTCTCAAATCATCAATTCAATCATAAGGGGATAATGACCAATATCTTCATAGCTGTCACAGGCTTAAATCACAAATTATTTTCATCAACATGACATTAGTCCATTAATGAAGATATCAAAATTGATTTTAGTGTTCATGGAGAATCTAGAGGCGTATCATGTAGGCCTTTCAATGTGTCTTCCGCTTTTTTCAGCCCGAGAAACTTGTTTTTAATCTTTAGACAAAGACTATTGGAAAAATATTTTTTTAAAAAAATAATTTATTGAATGTATCCCAATTCATGGAATCGATTTTCACCTTATAGTTTATGTTTTTGATTAGTATCAACCACTGCTCATCTTACCCATCAAATCGATATACTTGCAGCACGGCATTCTCTTATTCTGAGAACTGAAGGGTAGTTAATACCATCTCAATGTAGTTAATACATTATTATGTGATAAGGGAAATAGAATTTTTACTCAATATAAGAGGACCCTTGAAGGATTCAATGAAAATTTTACCTTTATAGGAGAAAAAGGTCATTCTTTATGACTCATGTTATTATTCATAACATGATCCAGTTGATTAGTTACATCAAGGAAGTTTTGAGCTCATTTTCCCATTATACATGGATTTTAATTAGGGAAATCATCACATTTTCTATCAAATTGAATTTTGAAATGGGTTATTCTATTTCATGTTGTTAACTAAAAATCAAAATCACAATTATGTGGGATCCAATACATATCCAATAAGAATATAAAAAGTAAACTTTGAACATAGAAGGATAAAATTTTAAATGGAAAGTATATCATAACATGTGATATACTATGTTTCAATATGGGTTCTCCATGGTGATAGAATTATCCATATGGTGTATAAAAATGTTTTATAGTCATAATATTACAAAATTAATATACCATTCTCTCATATAACCTATAGTGACCCTAACCTTGTAAACATATTATTACACATTTTTAAGAATAATTATCCGTCAAATACAACCCATGGATCGGAAATCCTAGTTTATTTGTAAAACTAGGTACATAATTAGAAATCATGAATCCAAAATAGAAACAAATTTCTGTTTAATATCCATAATTATACCATAATATACTTTGATATCTTACATTATCATTGGATAACCTAGGGTATACATGAACAAATGGATGAGCTAAAAACCCTATAAATTGAATAAACAGAGGAATAATGCATAACACATGGTTTAGAAGGCATGAAATGATGAAATAAAAATGCATGGAACATGAACACACATATGTAACATTAACATAAATATAAAGGTATCATGTTACCAAGGAATCATAGGATTCTAGAATAAACATACAACATGACATAAACATGACTAAAGACTAACATCTTAGACTACATCACATAGTGGATAGAGTCCCATAAAAAAATCAGGTTTACTACCTTTCCCAACATGATGTCTCATGATAATAAAACATTACCCAATGAATTTTAGATCTCTCTTGGGAAAACCATCATTACATGTTCATGAATATATTTTCCACATGAATAATCAAACATAAGTAATAAACATAAGGGTTTACCATGGAATGAAGTGGGTGTCATAGTCATGTCATAAGGAATAACCAAAGAGAATATCATAATGGTGTTAGTGAAAGAATAAATTTAAATAATAATTGGAAATTAAAAATGTTAAATCAAAATAAATAATGGTAAATTATGTACAACTGAATTGAAAACATGTAAAATTTGTGTTTAATAAAATTTAAAAATGAACCACTTTGGTGATTTTTAAGGGAAAATACAAAATATTATTTGAAAAAAATAATTGTTATCCTAAAACCAGAAATTAACAAATGTGTTTTTTAATGATAAAAATAGTGATTTTATAAAAATATTTTTGTCTAAAAATATATAATAGAGTCTACTTGAAAATGGGAATGAAATTAAGAAGCTCCCCTTAAACGGGCTTGCTTATCCTAAAGAATTGAAAAGGGAAAATTATAAAACATATATTACTATAAATGAAGGGAGAATTGTTCTATTTAAATATGATTGGAAAATAAAAACTTACTTTTGGAGGAGTATATAAGAGTAATTAATAATTACATTGGATAAAAGAGAGAGAAAGTGTAACATGAAGGAAAAATGGAGGTTCAGAGGTAATCCCTTACCTTAGGTCCAAAAGTGTTATTCACATTAACATAATGTCTAGGATAATAAAATTAGATCCATTAATTAAATAATTAATATCATCATCTACATGTAATTTATTTATTATAATTTTTTTATGTTTATTTATGGATTTTTTGTTGAGTTATATTATTCAATTTCATCATTCTAGGAGCGTTTGTTTCATGATTATATAATTGGTTCCCCTATGTTTAATTATGAGAGTTATTTTCAAATTGAATTAAAAATAAAGAAGTTGAATAATATGATATTGATTCACATCATTAATTTTAAAATTTTCCTTATTTAGTTTTTTTATATATGAGAATGATTCATTAGACAAAATGTTATGATGAACATTAGTTTATTTTGGTGAATATTGAGTTATCCCGAAATAGTTTTTCTATATTATTCAATATTATGGATAAATACTATTTCCATAAAATAAAAAAATATGTAATATAAACATTAAAATTTGGTTTTACCAATATAATGGTTTTAACACCAACCATGAATGTGGTTATAGAAAAATACAAATCATCATCCCTAAATGTTGTGAATTGACACAATACTGATGATGTATTAATTTGGAAGATAAAAATAGAAGATAAGATAAATTATGATGGATATACTATTAACATAATATCATTATATTATATGTATGATAATGGAGTTAACATATCTTTTTTGATAGTGTAAGAAAATATGAGTTAGAGGAAAGAAATAATTTGAAAGGTAAAGGTGGAGGATTTTACCTCTTGTTTCTTGTCTCATTGAGAACCTCATTAAAGAACCCACAATTTGTATTTTGGTGAGACCAGAAATCCTATAACATGTGGAAGAGGATTGGTAGAGTAATTGGAAATAATATTACCAAGCTCAAAATATTTAATGGAATGAGGAGAATAGTTTGTTAGGGGAGGTATTTATAGTGGGATGAGAGGGGTGGTGTTGATTAATTTATTCATTAGTTTATTTTTTCCTCAAGACTATAAAAAGTTCTTATTATAGTGAATAATTGCAATAAATGGTTTAAGAGAGTTCAAAAAAATGTTTTCTTACCTCATCAATACATCATCCATGACTCAATAATTCATATATATGTTAAATTTCATTAATTACCATATTTCACTATTTCCAAAAAAAATCAACTATTTTAAAAAAATCTCAAACAAGTCACAGTAAACATTTTTTATGCGTAGATTTAAAAAATGGACACTATTTTACGGAAAATAATTTTTTATATTTTAGATATTTAATGTTTAGTTAGTATCAAATTTTATTCAAAATTTACGAATTTTAATATTTTAACCAATTTTATGACACATTTAAAAATTAATTAAGGTATCAGAAATTTATATTATAATTATAAGACAAAATTTTTTAATTTATGGATATACATTATGAAAGAATATTTTATTTTAAATCATTATATGAAATATAATATTGTAAATAAATATTTCTTTCTTACAAAAATACCAACACATATTTAATCATTTTTAAAGCATTTATTTACTTATATGATTATATAATTATTTCATATATTGATTTACAATATTATAAAATTTTATTTATACTTTCATATGTGATGTCGCAATTTTATTATAAGATCCTGACCTTTTTTCAAGTTATCTCAGTCGTGATTTTAGGTTCTTTTTTATTTTTACATAAGTACCTTTGATGGATGTTATGGCTTGGGGTGAATTTGAGTGAATTATAATAGAATTTTAGAAGAAAAAAAGGGTTTTTTATAGTTGGTATATGGTTTGGACAAAATATGTGGCTGCCTAGGACAAATCGTTTAATCTATGGTCTTTGAGGCAGTAGCTTCGACACGATTAAAGCATGCTTTGAGAGGTAAGGTGAGGTAGTTGTGTGAAGTTCCCCTTGAAGTAGTGTCTAATGAATAGTTAACATATGGGTTGTCTAACCTTGTGACTAAACTGTGTGATGGCTGACAATGAGGGCCTAAAATTGTGGATCTCACTCGCTTTCAACTATTAATGACATATTTCACCACTAATATGGCCCTAACTAGGGATATTAATTTCCTAAGGGTAAAAGAAGGTTCTCTCATCGATCCAAAGGGATTAAAAGGCCATTCAAACACTGTTCTTCATGATCAAAATTTCAAATTAAAATCCAGTCTTCTCCCATGATTTAGATCTGGATATTTTATCAATATCTTTATGCTACTCATTTTTGGGGGTTTCCATTGGGAAAACAACCATAAACAAACATAGTTAGGTATTCTAAATATAATTACCATAGTCGTGGATTTGATATATATATGATTTTTTTAATTTCTAGCATCCTTTATCAACTTATTTTATTTAATTGGGTTAATTATATTGATAGATTATTTATCAAATTGTTGTTGAAATAGGTGATTAATTAGGTAATTAATCATGACACTAAAGGGATTCCCTATAAGATAAATAATTTTTGGAAATTGATTATTAAAGGTATTGTTTGTAAAATAGATAATTAATCAGGGGATTAATTATATGATTTTGAAATGGATAAGTTGATATAATTAGTTGTGGATTAATTATGTGCCTTTGATAATGTAGTTTAGATAATTATTTACAGGATTATTTATGGAACTTTGATATTATATTGATTTAATTAATTCTGGAAAAATAATTATGGAATATGAATTGTGATATTTGTTCATTAATTGATTAATTAATTTATGGTTTGAAGAACCTAGTTAATTGTTGAGTTAACTAATGGAATAATTTTTTTAACTAATTGTTGAATTATAATGGGATTTGGGTGGAAAATTAATTGGTAAATTACTTATGTGATAACGAATGGGAACATGGTCATTCTAAATTGAGAAGTAAAAATTGTAACATTGTCATCATAGTTATGAGTAAATATAATGAGAAGATAATAATTCTAAATTAAGATGTATACATGGTAACATGGTCATTATACTTATGAGTAAAGAGAATGGGAACATGGTCATTCTATTGATGGGTAACCATGGCAAATTAGTCATTTTACTTGTGTTTGTGATATTGGTAACATTGGAAACGTGGCTTATAAATACATTATTAAATAATTGAAATAATGGTACGTTGAGTTATGACCTCACATGAGAATATTAAAACTTTGACATGAGTGGAATCAGGTACTGTGATGTCAAATAACCTTGAATAGTTCGATATTTGGCTATAAGTAGGTATTAAAATTTAGTATTTCATAAGGAACACATCGAGACCCATTATGAGATGAAGTTAGTATTGAGGTACGAGTATCCTTGGGAAACATGGAGTTAATATAGTTAGATAAGAATAAATTAAAATGTGATAAACTCTTTATTATTTAATTTTACATATTTCCTTATTGAACTTTATGCACTATATTTTGAATGGAATTGTTTTAGACACCATTGGTGGTGGCCTAATATGTTTTAGTCAGACCCTATTTAGGCTTCCTAATAAGTACCTAAATAGATTATATTTTTGCAGTACTAGATAAGGGAAAAGGTGCTAAGATATGTGGCTGATTGGGGATTTATCTTAGAGGAGGTAAATAGAAATGGTTTTGGACTTGTTTTTAGAGTCGTAGTTTCTTTACTTTTAGATTCATTATAGACACTTGACAGTTATATTAGCATATCATGTTTTCCCTTTCAGTTGACTATTGTATTTCCTATTTGGTTATCTTGTGACAACAGTATTATTATGGTTATATAGGATTATGTGTTGATTTATTTATTTCTACTTGTATTTCATCTGATAAATGAGGGTATAGTCTCCCCATGAATGACTTACCAGAACCTCACTGCTAGCCGACAACCTCTAGCATACAGTCTGGTGCACATGAGGTCTGGTGATCGGCTGACTCGGGGCGCTGATGTGTTGCACCCAGGTTGGGATGTTAGAAAGTGGTATTATAGGCCATTTTTATTTCTTCATCCTGTATTACTATTTTAGGAAAGTTATATAGGTGACTAGAAAGGGTTAGGTCTTGGTAATGTGCATATTCATGGGAGTTTCAAACACATATACAGGGGAAAATCCATGTACTTGGGGTGAGATGTTTTTTTATGGATTTTTGTTATAACTGAATATTATTTCACCTTGGGTGACACACTTGTGGTGTGATGTGATTATTGTTTTTGATAATTTTTTAGTATTGATTCCTGGACCATAATGGCATGAGAGTGGAGTATTCATGCATTATTCTAGGCACTCTGGGGTGTTGTAGCATGCATCATTTTAGGCATGTATGGGGAAATGTGTTATGGTAAGTAGTTAAACTTGAACTTGTTTCCTTGCTTATGATATTAAAATGAAAAATGGTGCCGAACATGAAGTTATAATGATTTTAAAATGATGAAAAATGTGAATAATTGGGTGTGTGAATGTGATACTTGTTTATGATAGTGTGTTTACCATTGCTAACCAAAACCTAGGAGTAGGAAGGTTAAGGGTAATTATAACAACTCGCTTTTGAACATGTGCCGAGGAGGGGGAAAAGGCATGTTCTGATTATTTCATATTATGTAAATGTTTTAAATTTGTAGTATGAGACCTGATATGTATGTTTGGAATTTCATAGAGTATTCCTCCATGAATCTTGTTGAGGGGATGACTGAGGGGTATTCCTAGGGATGATTTTCCAGTTAGGGAACAAGAGGCACTAATCATGCTAGATGAAGATGAAGAGGATACATTTATGGATAACTAATCTCACTTCTTGCAATTCATGGAAAGGGCCCAAGTTGGGCTGTAAAAAGTATGTCTGAGTTGACAATGTCATTTCAGTTGCAGCACCCACCAACTTTTATCGAAGAGGGTGGACCTGAGGGAGCTGAATTCTAGGTTGAGTCGATAGAGATAATACTTGACCATTTTGGAGATTCCAACTGATATGAGAGTCAATTTTGATACATATATTCTATGAGTATCACCTAAGATCTGGTTGGATGGTCAGCAACGAACTGTATCGACCGATGGTATGTTATGGAAGGACTTCTTGGATAGGTTCTTGGAACACTTTTATCCAAAGTATCTGACATAAGAGATAGCTACAAAGTTCATGCATCTGACATAGGGGTGCATGTCAGTGATGGACTATGATGAACACTACACAGATCTGAAATTCTTTTTTCCAACATTATGTGGAGATGAGGCACCTATAGTGAACCATTTGCATGATGGAATTAAGTTTGATATTAAGTCCTAGGTGAATATCTATACGATAAAGAAGTTTACGAGTGCTTTTTATCAGGCTATCATAGTTGAAGGGGTCTTGAGGGAGGTTTCCAATGATGGAAATTTATTTTTTACTAGGCGACCAGGATGTGTGACTTCTAAGAGAAGGAAGCACCATTATGACAACCTTATCCAAGGTAGTGGGAATTAGAGTACACAAAAAGGAGGGTCAGTTAGAAAGGATGTTATTGGGGTGATCTACCATCTGTTTGATAGGCTAGAACACTATCTATAACACTTTTCCTGACCACTAGTATAGTTTTGATCTTGCGGCAAGGTCAGACATCTAAAAATATTATGCACATCACAACGATAAACGGGTATTGAAAGAGTAGATGGGAAGAGTTAGAGTATGGGAAGAGGGTATTATACACCATATCATGATGGAAGTTGGAGTTCTACTAGATGAGGTGGTAGAGTTAATGGACATGATGCTTCTGAGAAGGAGCACCCACATTAGTAGAGTGGTGTTACTCAGGGGAGTCAGAAAACATCACAGGGAAGAGGGACAACACAGTTACATGTGGTACAACCTACACTTATAGATAACAAGTATGGACTATCGACAATGAGAGGTACTATTCTAGTAGCTTCAACATTATATATTTTCTTTTTTGATACTAGTGCCTCTTATTTCTTTATATCAAAAAAACATGTTAATGTTTTGAGGATGGAAATATAGTTTGTGATTGGGGTAATGACTATAGATACACTATTGGGAGTGAATTCTAGAGATACCTATCTATGAAAGTGATGTTCACTAGTTATAGGGGAATATGATTTTATATGGGATCTATATGTTATTGATATGATGGGATTTGACATAATTATGGGTATGGAATAGATAGTCGCATACCGAGACCTCATCGATAGTTAGCATAGGAGTGTGACATTTCTATCTCTTAAGGGTGACTAGTATATTCATTGTGGAGAGTGGGATATCCAGGTAGGCCAACTAGGTCTAATTACCTGAAAACTGGTATATATCACATCCCAATTTGGTATTATAGTGTTGGATGATGAGTGTGTTAGGATAAATGTCCTTCAACTAGTAGTGGATTATTTTCAGAATTTATTTAATGAAGAATTTTTAGGGCTTCCACCTAAGAGATATGTGGAATTAACTATAGAGCTCATACTGGGGGCTAAGCTAGTGTCTATTCAACCATATAGAATAGTACCGACTGAGCTTCAAGATATTAAGACTTAGTTGGAGGTGTTAGAGGAAAAGGAATTTATTGATCAATGTATGTCGTATTGGGGATCACCTGTTTTTTCACAAGGAAGGATAATAGGAGTTTACACTTGTGTGTCAATTATCAGAAGTAGAAATAAATGACTATGAAGATTCTATATCCTCTTTCTCATATCTATGATCAGTTTGATAAATTTAAGGGAGCTTGTATGTTCTCAAATATCGATTTGAGATCAGGGTATCATCAGTTCAGAGTATGAACATCTAATATACTAATAAATTATTTCAGAAGTAGGTTTTTCCAGTATGAGTGTGTCATAATGATGTTTCGGTTCACATATACATTAGTAGTGTTTATGGATTTGAGGAACATGATTTTTCATCTCTATATGGATCAGTTCGTGGTGGTGTTTTTGGATGACATCTTGGTGTACTCCAAGACTCATGACAATCATGTCCAACATCTTGACATCATCCTGAGTGAAATAATAGAGAATTAGTTATATTCCATGCTATCTAAGTGTCAGTTTCTGATTAATATGCTACACTTATTGGGGCACATTAACTGGTAGGAAGGTGTTTCAGTTGACCTTGAGAAGGTTTAGGTAGTGGTTTCTTGAGAGAAGCCTAAGAATGTTTTTGAAATCCAAATATTTCTAGTATTAGTTGGATATTATAGGAGATTCAACCAATACATTCTCCATTTAGTAGTGCAACTTTTGGGCATGACCAAAAAGGGAGTAATGTTTGAATGGACAGAGGTTTGTGAGAGATCTTCTCAGGATTTGGGTAAGTTCATAACATCAGCACAAATTATGATCCTACCTGAGTCAGGTGAGGATTATATGGTTTATTATGATGCTTTTGGGATCATAATTGTATCTATGCTGATCCATGGATATTGAGTTGTAGAGTATGGGTCTTTGTAGTTGAGGAAACATGAACAGAATTACCCCACGCACGACCTCGAGTTGGAAATAATTGTTATTTTCTTATGGTCTGGCAATAATATCTTTTGGTAGAAACGTTTACAGTCTACACAGATCACAAGAGCTTGAAGTATATATTTTCACAACATGAATTGAATCTTAGGCAGTGGATATGGGTTGAGTATATGTATTCTATTTATTTTGAACTGGAATATATGCCCAGGAAGGGAAATAGTGTGGCTGATTCCTTGAGTAGGAAAACTCAGAATCAGATGGTTTAGATGTCGAGTGCAGTGTAGATGTTGATGACCTTTCTATCTAAAATTCAAGTGGTGGTTCAATAGAGTCAGGAGAAGATGACTCAAGTTTTAGTTGTAGTAGAGTATATACCTTCAAGACAAATCAGGGATAGATAGTATGAGGATCCATAATAAATAGCCTTGAGGGAAACCCATGAAGGTAGGGATACATCTTTATACAGGTTGATATATGAGGATGAGATCATTTATGTGAGAAATTTAGTAATGGTACCTTTGATCATGTGAGAGGTTATTAGGAGAGAACTTCATGCCTTGATGTGGGTGGTGCATCCAGGTGTAACCAAAATTTACCAAGACCATCAATGACAGATTTTGTGGCCATGAATGAAAAAAGGGATATGATGGTTTGTGAAATGATGTTTTACCTTTCAGAAAGTTATTGAACAGAATTAAAGGCCAGAAGGTTTACTAAATTAGTTTCCTATTTGGTAATGTACGTTATATTACATGACCATGGTCTTCGTGGGGGGTCTTCCAATTAATCATAGGATGAATGAATCTATTTGGGTCATTGTGGATAAAACAAAAACATTATCACATATCATGCATTTAAGGGAAATATTTACAGAAGAATAGTTAGAAGAACTATGTGTTCATGATATAGTCCATCAAAATAGAGTTCCATAGATTATAGTTTCAGATTGTGATTCATGATTTACATCATGCTTCTGGAAAGGATTGAAAAAATAACTTAGCACAAAGTTATTGCTGAGTGTGGATTTCCACCCACAAACAGACACGCTGTCGGAACGTGTTATAAGGGTGCTTCAGGATATGATATGGGAATGTGTGCTTGATTTTAGTGGGTTTAACCTATAAAAATAGTTATCAGGAAACTATACTTATGGAACCATACAAGGCACTTTTGGTTGGACATGTAGATCACTACTATGCAGGATGGAGGCTGGTGAGTAAAAAATGTTCAGACCGATTCTCCTACAGGAGACATCTAAGATGGTAAAGTTGATTTAGAATCATATAGATAAAGCTTAGAGTTGAAAAATGTTGTATGATTATAGAAAAGGAAGATCCCTAGAGTTTATAGGGGGTGATCGCATGTTCTTTCAGGTTTCCCTAAGGTGGGGTCACTGTAGGATACAATGGAAGGGCAAGTTATATCCCATGTTTGTTGGACCCTTTGAGAGTGTGGAGAGAATTAGGTCGGTGGAATACTGTTGGATCTTCTACATAGATACAATTATATGCATGATTTTTTCCATGTATAACAACATTGTGGTATCACATTGACCTATCTCATGTGATCGATGTGGGTGAGGTTCACCTTGAGATAGAATCGTCCTTTGAGGATCATCTGATACGTCTATTGGATCATAGTGATATAGTGTTGTGAGGAAACAACAGTCCAATATTTTGTGTGCTATGGAGACATGGATGTGTAAAAGAAGAAACAATATAAAGGGAATAAAAATGAGGGCTCAATGAATCTATCTTTTTGGATTTTAATCTTAGAAATTTTTCAAAGTGCCTCTTGAGGGATAACATTTATAAGTTGGGAGATTGTAAGATCTAAACCTTTTCTGGAGTTATCTCAGGTATTATTTAATATAATTTGTTTTTTACTCAATTACCATTGATGGGAGTTATGTATTGGGGTGAGTTTGGGTGATGTATAAGATAATTTTTGAGAAAAAAAGACTTTTCATGGTTGGTGTACAATTTGAACAAACCGTGCAGCTGCCTAAGAGAAATCATGGGATCTATGGTCTTTGAGGTAGTAGCATTGGAACGGTTAAAGAATGATTTTAGAGGTCATGAGAGGTAGTAATATTATGTTCTTCCTTTGAAGTAGTGGCTAAATCACTATTAGCATATGGTTTATCTAACAGTTCAACTAAACCATGTTAGGGCCGAGAGTGCGATTTTAAAATTTTAGATCTCACACATTTTCAATTTTTAATGACATATTTCACATCATATTTAGCCATAACTCAATATTTTACTTTCCTAAGGGTAGAGGAAGTTTCTCCCATTTACCCAAGGGATTCTAAGGCCTTAAGAACTCCTCTCATCATGATCGAGATCCCAAATTGAATATACACTCTTCTCTTGCTATTTAGATCCAGATCTTATATCAAAGTCGTTGTGTTAGTTGAATTTTTAGGGATTTCTCCTTGGAATAAATTCATCAAAGAACCATGCTAGGTGGTCTAAATATAATTCCCCTAGTCATAGATTTGAAATGTATATGAATAATTGTATAATTTCTATCATCCTTTAGCAATTGATTTTCTTGAATTGGGTTAATTAGATGAACCAACTGTTTTATAAAAGATTTGTTGAAATAGGTGATTAATTGGGGAAATAATAATGAGACTAAGGGTTTTCCATATTAGATTAATAATTTGTGAAAATTGATTATAAGTGGTAGGTGTTATAATCACAATAATTAATTGGGGGATTAATTATAAGTTTTTTAAAAGGCTATGTTGATATAATTAATTGTGGATTAATTATGCGCCTTTGATAATGTGACTTAGATAGTTAATTTTTAGATTAATTATGGAAAATTGAGATTAAAACGAGTTAAGTAAATATGGAAAATTAAATATGGATTTTAAATTGTGATATTGATTAAGTAATTAATGAATTAATTAATGGATTAGAGAATATCATTAATTATTGGGTTAACTAATTGAATTTATGTGTTTAACTAATTGTTTAATTAGTAATGGGATTAATGAGGATAATTAATTAGTAAATTAATTATGTGATAAAATGGTAACATGGTCATTCTAAATTGATACGTAAAAATGGTAACATGGTCATCATAATTATGAGTAAATATAATGGGAACATGATCATTCTTTATTTAGAGTTATAAAAGCTAATATGGTCATTATAATTACGATTAAGGAGAATGAGTACATGTTCATTCTATTGATGGGTATGCACGATGACATGGTCATCATAATTATTTTTGTGATATTTGTATCTTTGGAAATGTGAATTATAAATTTGAAATTAACGGATGGAAATAATGGTGCTCTATGTTATGGCCTCACATGAGAATATTAGAAATCTTGCATGAGTCGAATCAGGTATTGGGATATCATAGCACCTTTAATACATCGCAGTAAAACTAGAAGTAGGTATTATGATATGGTATAACCCAGAGAACACTACATGATATGGTATGAGATGAAGATATTATTGAGGTATGAGTATCATTGGGAACCATAAAGTTAATATAGTTAGATTAGAATAAATAAAGATGTGATAAACTATTTATTAATGCATTTTACTTATTTCCCTGTAGAACTGCATGCACTATATTTTGATTGGAATTGTTTTAGACAATGTTGTTAGTTTCATACTGAGTTTTACTCAAACCCTTTTAGGATGACTAATCGATAGCCAAAAATATTATATTTTTATATGAATGGATAAGGGAAAAGGACTTGGGATAGGTGGCTGATTGGGGATGGAACTTGGAGGAGGGAACCATGCATGGTTCGAGATCCATTTTGGGGAGTCATAGTGTCTTTATATTCAGTTTTATTATAGACACATGGCCCTAATATTAACATATAATTTTTTACCATTCACTTGAGTATTTTAATTCTTGTTTCGTTATCTTGTGACATTATTATTGTTCTAGTTATATAATCTTTTGTGATTGTTTATTTATTTCTACATGTGTTTTACTCTAATAAATTAGGGCATAGTCTCCCCATGAATGAATTAACAGACCCTTGCTTCTAGTTAGTAGCCTCTAGTGTACAGGGAGGTGTTCTTGAGGTCAAGTTACTAACCGGATTAGGGAACCGATTCATGACACCCAGGTTGAGACATTACATATATTGAACATATTACTATTCATAATTATCATATTACTTATCTAACGGTTAGGTAATTATTCCATAGATATAAGTTTGTTAATTTCTATAAATATATCTTATTTTACTATTAATTTATGAGAATAATGTTTTTATTTGTTTCTCTATCATATTTTATGTGATTTATCCTATATGACATAATTATAAGTATCTAATTTCTATTGATAAGGTTTTGAGTCATTACATTCCAATCATTGACTAAAAAAACATAGTGTGACCAATAAAAATCAAAGTATAATATAATATAGTCACAAATATTGGTTAATAGGATATATTAATCATGAAACATTATTTTAAATCTACGTCGCCTAAGATTTAACCCAGTCCATTCATGGTAATAGTCTATTCGAATCATTCATAATAGTTCATAATGAAAAAACAAGTTATCCCAGAATATCCTTTGGGAGTTTCATATAAGGTACATTGTAAGGGAACACTCAATATGAACTATAATGTTGGATGAGATATAATATACCAAATATTTTAAATTTTGTTACCCCAAGATGCATCTATGTGACTACCACAACCACTTAATGTATCTAGATTGACATGTTTTGTTAGGAAACCCAAAATTATTTCACTGCTATAAAATTGTTAATTCTATTATATATAGGATTATCCAAAATGATATCAATAATGTTTTCTCACCCAATGTTTTAATGGTTAATAAAAATTATTTTGATGAAAATTATAGTGAGCCATACTGTTTACATATATATACATATTAAATCTTATTTAATGAATATTGAATACATAAAATTACAATCCATAATAGAATGAAATAGGTCTAGTGTCTTTAGATATATGGATACATAAAAAAGTTATTCAAAGGAGATCCACATTTTCTTCCACCTACTTATTCATAAATATCACCCTTACAAAACAAATTATACATAAAATACTTCTTCAAATCCTGGGGAAGGTAAATGTAAGAAAGGGTTAGTTTTAATGAATAGAAAGAGAAAGAAAGGAAAACAGCTATATAACATGAGAATAAGGTTTTGATAACAGGATAATAATTTTTTTGAACCATTACCTACATATCATAGATCATAATATTGATTTGTGGAATAAATCTTTCCCTTTCATATGACACACTTCACTAGGAAATCAAAGTACACAATTCATAAGAGAATAACAATTACAAAATATATAAGTGGGTGTGATACATATAATCATAGAGAATATACTCTTTATCCCAGAATTACATAGAATATGATTATAGTTTATTGGGTTTACTACTTACTATTTTATATCTGCAATGAAGGTTCACTCCCAAGACTATTATAATTGATATAGTCTAATATTGAACTATTTTCTGTCCACATTCTGGTCACTATTATCTCAAGAGGTATAAATAATTTCTCAATTCATTAGAGGGATATATATTTCAAGGCACACCTATCCCCTTATAAAATTCATATATATATATATATATATATATATATTTGTGTGTGTGTGTCTGTGCGTCTGTATTTTTGTGTTTCCCATAAGATCATATGAAATTAATCTTATAATAACCTATGGAAATGAAAGTGGTTTTATAAACATTTCATCATTTCATCAATGAATAACCAATATAAATTAAATGGGTTTCATAAGGGTTTTATTTAAACTTAATTAACCACTTGGAATGAAATGAATTTTATATAAGAATCCAAAAATCATCATCATCACCACTAATTCAAATATATAATGTGGATAGTATAATTATATCATATCCCCAGTAAATCATAAGTGAATTTAATCAGGTTATCATTAAATAAAAATTCCATTTAATGATCCTTAGAACATTTCTTAAAGAAAATTACATTTTCATATTAACATCACATATTTAAAATAAAAAATTTCAAAAATATAAGGGAAACTTTATATGTAAATAACATTGAAAAATTTTAATGTATTATTATGATTCAAATCATTGATTGATCATGATAGTGGGAAATTATTTTTATTCCATGTAATTTAAAATAGATATTCAATTCACCTTTTTGATAATAATTCAAATGTGCCCCTTTTAGAAAATGTTATGAAGATTATTTTCAAACGATTTTCTAAAAATTAAAACATCACTAAAAATAACATTAAATAATCATACTATAGTATTAAAAACATTATTGAGAATATTTTAAGAAAACATTGACAATGAAGAAAATTTATTTTTCTTTGAAAAGAAAAATAAATGTTACTTTTCATTAAAAACATTATTTATGTATCTTGAGTACATAAAAAGTGGAAAATTGATGAAAAATATATTTTCTAGAAATTAATACAGGATAATTAAATTAATTATATATTTTATATCTATATCAATAAATTCTTCTATCTAGAACCAAATAAAAAATAGTCCTGGTAAAAATGTGATTGAAACATAAAACACTTAACTCAAGTTCGACTTTCTTAGAATGTTATTTAACCTCCTATAAAATAAATTAAACTTTATTATACATTTATACCAGTTTAATTTAAATATTAATAATATTATATATGATCAAATTATAAAATCTTAACAACCATTTATTAAAAATTACATATCAAAATCATCTTTTGTGTGTCTTAAATTTTTTGGTTTTAATGGGAATTTCCATTCGATAGTTTCAGTGCATGTACGTTAATCATGGTTCCATAATCTAAAAAATTTTAATCAAAAGTTAAATATAAAATATATTAATTATATACACATATATATATATCTATATATATTCGTCCATAAAATAGATATTGAAAAATAAATTATACACTTCATGGAGATAGTAGGATTTAAGTATGCATGAACGTTGTATTCACATTTCGATGGACTGAATGGAATAAAGGAAAATAATAATTCACCTTTCAAATCATAATTATATCACATATAATACATATATTCATTATATATACCATTAATACAAACCTTGTAAAGATTAAATGTAAAAATAATCATGCTATTTTGGGAAGGAGATAAAACAAAAATACCCATGAGGACATTATTATTTTCCAAATGGATTGGAAGGAAAGAAGGTAGATGTGATATTAATATTAATGAATCATAAATAATTAATAAATATAATATATAAATATCAAAAACAAATTAATAATCATCCAGGATATATTTTAATGTAAAATTAATTGAATCACTATGTGTGGGTAGTAGTCCACACATACACATGACTGATACATTCACATCATATTTTATAGAATATAGTGTGTGTATTTGTTGTAACATTATAATAATAAAATTTACATATATTAAGGTTAATAAAGTTATTATTTTTTCTTAAATAAATTTTTTTTAAGGAATGTAGGAAAAGATATAAAATGTGAGACGTTGGCGAAGATGGTTACCTCTTATTCAGTATGCCTCCATTATAGCCTTTATTAAAGATTATTGTAATGTTATTTTAAGAATATAAAAACTACTAATTCTACTATATTGGATTTTAGAAGAAAATTGGGTAGGTTTGGGTCAAGATAAAAGTCTCAATGTGGTGACAATAATAGAAAGGAGGGGTTTCCTTATATTCATATGAGAAAGAACACACATGGTATTTCATAAAATAATAAAATATAATACATCCATTCAAAATCCAAATGCTTCCCAAAGGAAAAATATTTATATTTTTTATAATACTATATATATATATATATATTTCCATACAATATTTTTTATACAAGTATAATTGTTAATTTCATCATCAAATCTTGGTCTAACCTCTGTTAAATTAGTTTATACCTTAACAACGATAATTTTTTACCATTTTGTACTATTCATTATGACAAAAAAGTGGCATCATCACAAAATTTTATATGTGATAATTAAAATTATTTAATAAATTATATCATACTTAAAATTAATAATTTGAATAAATTAATTTTAAAATAAAAACACAAAACACAGAGAGAACAAGTTTGAGGAAAGAAATCATTTCTGATGTATAAAATATTTTTATACACAAATAAACATAAAATTAGTTCCAATGTCCATAATTGAGTTATTATTAATATAATTAAGTAATTTTACTTTTAATCCATTATAAAAAAATTAACATTTTAAATTAATTGAATTAAAATAAAAATTTTAATTATTAATCAATATCATTACAATTCATTAAGAAAATAAAACCCTTAAAAAATTGAACAAAACTACTTGGAAGATAATTTGAACATTTTAATTAAAAATTTAATTTAATTTTTTCAAATAATTTATAAAAAAATTTAAAAATTATAAATATTATTTTCTCACAAATAACAAGAAACTATTTTTTTGGAAAATATATTTTTAATAATTATAATGAAAATATTAAAAATAGTGTAATTATTTATAAATATATTTTAATTATATAAAACCATTGTAGATATTTTTAAAATTAATTTATTCTTATTAATAAAAAAAATAATTCATAGTTTATAAAAGTTAATATATTATAGTTTATTTATACATAGTGTTGCGTGTATTATAATTTGTCGAAGAAATTAAATTTCTTTTAAGGGGAACTGTATCATTATATTTAAGATAATTATATTAAAATATCACTTTATTATCAGTACTATATATGTCTAAAATCTTCTGTGGTGAAATTGTTTTTCTGTTATCTCTTAAAACCCACCTAATTTATTATCCTTATCATATTTTATTTGTTTGTATTTCTGATTTCAATTTGAAATCCCTTTAGTTCACAATAGAAACAAAATAAGGTTTGAAAGGTGTATATGAATTTATGTATTCAATTTTTTATGAAATACTTATCAACTATATCTATATTAATTCTTCCCATAAATGTTTTACTTTCTTATTTCGAATTTGAAATAATTATTTTCCCATGTAATCATAATTATTCCCATTACCACTTTCCAAAAGGGAGTTTTATTTTTCTTTTAATGAATTGGAATTAAATAGAATATATTTAAAAGGATAAAAGGGAGTTCCTAAAACATAGTTATATTTTATTTTTCCCTACATGATTTATATAATTTACCCTTATATGAATTTAATAAAAAAATAATATATTTTCTCTTTTAAACTATTGTTTTATAATGTATTCTAGCAATATTCCAAATTATTATTATTGAATGTAAAATGTGAATATATATTCTATAAACATAAATTTATTTATATTTGTATGGTAAGAATAATATGTTAATTATTTTTACATGAATTCATTTTATTACATTTATAAATGTTTTTTCATAATAAATCATCCTTTCTATAACATCGTAGTTTCCCAAAATAATATCTTTTCCCATTTTTTGTGAATTTTTTCTTTTAAAGTAAATTTTTTTCAATAGATAAGGATATATATTCTATTATTGGGATCATATATACCAATTCACTTATATATGTGTTTTCTTTCCTTTTGAATATACATTATTGTTTCATAAACACCACTGGTTATATTCTATAATAATGTCATCCAACTTATTTCGTTGGATGGCTTATGATAATGTATTTTGTACATTTTCATGAAACCCATTTTGTTCCCATTGGTTAGTTATCTTATGGTAGAATAATGAATTTTTTCATGTTCTTGTAGATCAATTATATATGTTTTTTCTCTAGGTGACTGGTGGTTTTGATATATCCCCGTAATGCATAGGGAAATGTGTTATATCAAATGAGATAAAAGGGGGGGTCCATTTGTTCTTACCTAGTCCCAAAATGGTATATCGGTAATATTCCATGCAAAAAAGGTACACTGGTTATAACCTATGTCCCTAAAAATACATGAATAATATCCCATGACTAAAGAAGAAGCACGAGCTTCTAGTCTAATACTATGAGCATACACTGGATGTTAGAATTACCCTAATTGGGTAAATGGATTCTTATCCAAACCCAGAAATATTATCGTATGGTAGTTAGCCTATCACATATGGTGATGATTGTTTTAGTTTTTAATCCTCATATATATTCTATAAACATTAAAATTTTATATTCTGATGTCATTCATCGAGCCAATGTAATTTTTAGATATTACAGACTCATGTTTCCACATCCCTTGTACTCATGTACTATGACACAATCATTTTTAATAACTCATTATTTATTATCTATGATTTCTTGGGTCTGCATCTGGGGGATTATCCTAGTGGTAAAGGGTACCCATAATTCAACATCATACCTAAGTTCAAATCTAGGTGGGTGAAGGTACTATTACAGTACTATGTAGGTGGTGACAGAGATAATGACATGGGTAGGTGGTGAAGCAGGCGTGATGTAGGCTTGGTGATGTAGACAAAATGATGCTGGCATGATGCTTCACTGGGATTTCAGGAAATGTTCCAATACTCATGCCCATTGGGCCTACGATCCATGTAATAAATAAATATGAATTGATGGGTGGGATATCCCCTGGGGGTGGGGGATATGGCATGTCTCACAAGACTGTGTGTGAGGTGTGTTTTATTGGGTATGATTCTCATATATTATAACCACACATGTTAGTTTTATTCTCACATCCATATGCTCATGTTATTCTTACATATAATAATTGACTATCACCACTTATGTTTAATATTATTACGAATATGAATGAAACCCATTCTTATGATACCATTCCTAGAGAAATAAAGATTGGTATTCTTTTCGAAATGTCAAGATGGGTAATAAGTGTTGGGGATTTTAATGGTTTTTTTAAATCATAAAATCATGTTTCTAATTTCAAAATACACTAAATATTTTGTTAAAATTATTATGTGAGAAAATTTCTAATATGTAATGTTTAATTCCTAATATGATATTTAAAATAATGTAAGTGTAACTAGGTTATCCCAGTTTGTAAAAAGGATTTTTATTAAAGTGTGTGTATTCAACACAGAATTTTGGAGTACATGTACATGGTTTTTAAATAATGACAACATCTAAGTTGATTCAAATAATTGTGATAATTATCTATGTTGTTTATATGTTTTTCTAGATTTATATAGAATTTATAATACCACTTTAATTAATTAATTAATTTATTCTCTTTATTCCTAAGAGAATTTATTAGAATAAAAACAAAAATCTTTAATATTCGCAAAATAAAGAGGGAAATAATGCATTAATTTTATTATATTCAATTAAAAATGTTATGTACATTGTTCATTAACTTTTATAATTCTCAATATATATATATATATATATATATATATATATATATTCAAAAACAAAATTGTAAAATATATATTTTTTACATGCTTTAATTATCTTTAATATAATGAAAACTATAAATATATGTAGATATGTTAAATAAACCTCTATAGATTAATATAACAACGGGACAATTAATAGTCACTATATTTTTTGTTAAAAAAATTAATTTTACACAAGTAATCTGTTCAAATTATTCATACACTATATTCCATTACCATATAGTATATGATGGTTATATTTTACTTCCAAAATTTATTAAATAAGTTATCCTTAGTTTAAATATGGTATCTATATAAAATCCATGACAAGAAAATCACGTAATCATAATCAATTTAATAAACACTTTTAACATTGTGAAAATATCTCAAGGTATTTTTTAATAATTTTATAGAATTTGTCCTCTATTCTCAATAATCATAATTTATGTCATTGTACCCCCAAAACACATTGCTATATTATTATTCATGTTTCTCCTATTAAAAATTAATCATGTCAATAATTTTTTAAATAATTTCATTCAATGAAATTAAAATATCTACCTAGGAAATCATTCAGTGTTTACTGATTTTCCCCTTTTCGCATCATTAACATATAGTTACCGTCGATTTTATTGTAAATATTTATAATATTTCTTATCCACTTTTTTGAATTAATATACATCATAAAATTTTTATTTATTTCATATTTAATAAACCATTAAAAATTTAAAATTTTAAGTGAAAATTCCACATTTTATTCTATATCATTATTATTATTTCCAAATAATATTTTTTATAATTATTGATAAAATAAATTCTGGATTCCATGGATTCATTCAATAATCTAAAAAAATATTTATTCCAAAAAAAAAATTTAAAATTTAAAACTATTAATTAAAATATTTTAAACCATTAATTTATTAGCATCATAATGGAGGAAAGGGCTAAATTAGAATGAAAATTATGGAACACATAAATGTATGGAAGTACTCGATGAGGCTCAAACTAGAAACCTCACCAAGAACCACAGGGGAAACTCTCACTGTATTATACCCCAAGTGATTATAATCATTAATTTATTAATAACTATAATTCTATCCCAAAATAATTTGACCACCATAAAACATCCTCTTCATATTTTGAAATGGATAATTTTTTTTATTTTGATATAATTTGAAATCAATTAAAATAGGCTATTCATTTGTAAAAAATAGAAAATGGTTCTGAATTTCCAACCACATAATAGTATAAAATAATCAATATACATATAATAATACTATTGCTGATTATCATTCATGAATCCAATACCAACGTAAAATGATATTTGTCAATGAAAATTATATAGTAATACTAATAAATACAACAAAAGAAACAAAAAAACATTATTATTATTTTTAATATTAATTGAGAGTGTCGATTTTTAACTAAGTTGAGATGGAATCCATAGTTGAACTATTTACTCCAAAAATATAGGGCCTGTAGGCCCATAGGTATAGATCCCTTCAATCCGGGATGGCCTCCATACTATACAATTTTATTGCTTGAACAATCTCTAGTTTAAATTGTTTTTTCAATCCCTAAAGGTATTTTTTCAGCCCAAAGGCCCCATTGGAGTATAGTACTTCAGCAGTACCCATAGATACTACAAAAAAGGATAAAAAAATATGTTGGAAAATATAATCACAGTTCCCAATGATTTATTAAAATTAGAAAAAACTGATTTCCACATTAGGTGAAATGAATTTACACTAAAATAAAAGCTACAGAGTATAAAAGACATGCTAGAAAATAAAAAAATCAATATTTCCATGTCTACGGTCTTTTGAAGACCATCAAACTCACTAAATCATCACATATAGTCCTCCCATATAGGTTCATATTTGTTGAGACAATATTTTAGAATAATTCGAATTCATAATTGATGATATTTTTAAGTTGGAGCAGTCTCAATAAGGATGACATCAGCATCAACTGATCCATCCATTCTTGTTCCGTTTTAGGATTTATTGTTATTTTATTCGACTAAAAATTTTACTTTTAAACATTAATTAAACATTTTGAATAATAGTAATCTAATTATGTTTTTATTTAAAAAATAATTCAATGCATCTACAAAATTGTTTTTTCTTTCAAAATAAAACATAATAACCCATTTGTGTAATTGTTTATTTTTCAATTTAATAAACATATAAAAATTATAAAAAATAACATAAAATCATCAAATATCATGGTTAAACTCATCTTGTATATGTACTCAATTTTATCTTCTAAAAAATCAAAATTATAATCATCTTTTATAATATTCATGGTAATATTTAGATTACTCATTACATTGACATGAATATCTAAAAAATACTTTAGTATGATCAATTTTAACCACAATTAATTGGATTTATATGAAAAAATGAATCAAAAAATATATTTTGAAAAATGTATATAAAAACATTAAGCCCTCCAATAATTAGAGAGAGGTTAATAAGTCTCTATTTGATAATTCTCTTTTCATAAGTTAGATTCCTGATTTATTGGTCCCATTTGATTCATTTGAAAAATTTCTAAGAAATCTTATATTATTTATAATATGATTCATTATAGATTGATTAAAATCTAAAATAAATAATAATGATATTTAAATATTCTCTCTAATTTTTCTCTAAAGTAAAAGAAATATTTTTCTATACAGTTTACAAAATGATTTTTATTAAAAAAATAAATGAAGAAATATATTCATTCCATCATGAATTTAACGGGTTTTCCTAAAACACATAGAGAAAATTTTAGGATAACCAATGATATCTTTAATAATAACATCAATATTCAATTTAAATTGATGTCATTTCAATTTCATTATATTCTTAATTTCTTTATCTTCAACACCATTTGATTTTACATAGAAATTATAATCATTGAAAAATTAAAAGGGAATCGAATTTAAAGGAATTATATTATCATAATGGAATGGGAATATCAAATAATCATACATATTTATCATTGATTTCATGTTATCCAATGAAACCACCACATCCAATGAAAAAATTAATTAAATATAATCCTTTTATTCCATAAAACCCTTTTTAAAAAATCTATAAATGTGAGTGTATTTATAGAGAGATTGGGGAGGTAATTATATGTTAAAATATAATTAAATATACTATATTATTATTAGTTTAATTCTCTCAAATCCCTTATAAAATTCAATTTATTATTGAATATTATAAAAATGGCTGCCTAAAAGAAATAGTAGTTGGAGAATGGAATTAAAATGTCTATTTCATAGTCTGGAATCTAATTTAGGAGGAAATTATGATTTTACACTTTTAAAATAAAAAAATTTTAAATTTAAAAACTTATAATGGTTTATAATTAATAACATAAATGATGTTGTTTAATTAAAATTGGGGATAATAAATCTATTGGAATATAATTAAATTCTGATTTCTAATTAATCGTATGGTCATATATAGGTAAATATATACACTATTAGATTCTCCACACATTTAAAAATTTCTTCCCAGAGTAGAAAATAAACCATAGACAGTATTCTCAATACATCTATTACCCAAAAAATTTCAATAAAAGAAGAATAAATGTTTCATATTCTTATGAAAACTAAAATTTAAATCAGTAACTAAAGAATTTATTTTTTTAATATCTACCACAAAAAATCCCATGATATATAAAAATATTAAAATTTAAATACTTATAGAAATAATATTCATAATGATTCCTCTCAAAAGATATTCAGATAACCACAATGTATTAGAGATATGAAATAATTATTTTATAAAAATATTATGTAATATAATATATATTCATTTTATCACTATATCGTCTCTATAAACTTATATAAATGATTGAAAGAAACATATCTTCGATTGAAACATAAAAAAATAGAAAAGAGAAAATAATAATCAATATTTCTTGGGATTCATCATCAAAGCACTCAAAATATTATTACACGAAAATTTAAGAAATTCATTACTATTTCATCCAAAAAATGATAAATTTCGATATTAATCACTAGAAAAGACTTTTATGGTCCCCATTTTAAAAAATAATGCTCATGGTTTACACCTAATTACATTTGATCATAATTAACCTCTCCATAATAATTTACTAGCATACAACAATGACACTCAATGAAAAAAATTAATGATTTCAAAAATTACATGAAAAAAAATTACATTAAAAAAATAATTTTCAGGTTAACCTCTAAACATTACGGAACAATTCATAATTTTAATAGTGAAATATAACCACTAATTAAAATTATAAAAACAATAGTTATAGAACAACTTCACACATGTTCTCCATTAAATCCTTAAATAATTCTTATATCCCTTCATATAGTTCTCATTTAAAGGGAACTAACTAAACAAATATGATATATCACATTTCATTGCAATTAAAACATTTTTCAGAGTCTCATTTGTCAACAGGTAGAGGGTTCTATAATACCAACACTCATGTATCTAATTGTTATTTAGTAACTAAATTTAAAATGGTGAGGATTAATAAAACATTTATAAATATTTTTATTCACCAGAATATAATTAAGAGATAACCCTTTCCCACCTTCAATAAGTGATGGGATAACTACTTGTTTTGAGGTATCTACCCAAATATTGTGGAATTTCCTCTAGATAAAATGTCCGAACAAATATAAAAAATAACCATCCATCATGAAATAAATGAATCAATATGAATGAAATTTATCATATAAATATTTATTGATATACCCATGATAAATTATAATAAATCAAATAAATCACCAGCTTCAATAACACATCCAGACCAAGTATGATCTCACATACTAACAACATGTTTGTGATCATTGTTACAAAAACTCCTCACCATTATCTACCATATCAACAACATGACTCCAACCTCTAAATATATCTACCATTTATGTCCACTAGACATCATGGAAACTACATTGAATAACTCACATGTACACATGTAATAGTGATAAATAATAATTATTTTTTATTCAAAATAAGTTTACCAACCCCAAAAACTTTAAGGGTATGTGTCCATTTATAATAAATAAAGTATAAAAAAATTCCAATAGATATAAACATTCATTATAAGGATATTCATAATCCACTATGATCATGAAATATATTGAACACGTCTATCACACTCAAAAAATTACATAATTTACATGTGTATACAAATATAATCACATTTACAAGAATAAAAAAAATCCCTTATAGACTACATCATACTAGAGCGTCACCATGTTCTCATTGCTCAATCTAGTATATCCATTTTCACTAAATGAATCTTACATGTAACCCTAAACACCTACTCCCAAATCATCATAGTTATTAGATGTCATACAACATGTATATGGATGTTTGTTATGAAATATAAATAACATCATATAATATAACACTATTTCACATCCCATCATTATTTTATATATTGATAATTCATCTAAGATATAATGTCCTCAGATGCTAGAAAAAAACACTCCACTTATCTCGTCATAGTGGTGATAGAGTAATATTCATATCTATTAATATATCAAAGAATATATTTTATGACACCACCAAATATTTTCAGTGAGGATTAAATACTCAGTATATCACCATCCACCATTTTCTAGAGTTGTGATAGAGAAGAAGTGTAAATGTTTAAGAGATTTATCATTCATAACAATTTCTTATAATATAAATAATCAAATAACTTTAAAATATATTTTAATGGGAATAAATGTAAGGGTATATCAATTTTTTCCCAAATGTATTAGTGGATGGTAATGGTTAATGTGATTATCTCATTGAATTAGAGTTATTGGGTGAGATAAAAGACATTAGTATGGTATCCTGTCACTAATATTGTACATCTATCATTGCACTCCACTATATGACAAAGAATATGAGAATGAAAATCAATAACTTCCCCTAAATTAAGGACCCTCATATCATCTCCCCCAGACCTACAACATAATAATCCTTAGCTATGACTACATCATCAATTTATCCTCATATTCCTCACTCATTAAATATAATAATAACAATGATTTCATAACTATAAAATTTTGGTTATTTAATTATTCAGATAATATAATATTGATTTTTTTCCACATTATTAACTTTGTTTTTTTCATCTGAGTGGCTTAATGAACTATCATTAAATTTTTAAACATTATCAGAACATATATGAATGTTTGTCAGAAATATATTCTATAACTTTAATTTATAATGTAAACATAATTATAATTTGTTATGATAATATAAATGAGATGATGTTAATTTTAGTGACACTATTTTTTCCTTATAATACGTTATAATATTTCATCTTATATTTTCAATGTGACTGTCGTTGCAACAATGTGCGATTCAGAGGCCCAATGTTCCCAGAATTACATTTTTTAAAATATTAAATATATTTTATATTATAAAAGAAAATTTTCTTAAATAAAATGGGATAAATTTTAAATAGAATCTAGTATCATAAATTAGAGAACACTTTTGAGTCCATTCAATAATGATTACCCTACATGTGAACCAAAATAGGCTAGCATTGTGTATTTTGATATTGCGACCATGGGAAGGTGTATTTAGTTAAAATACATAATTAAATTTATTTTATTTAATCAATTATCGTAATTCCACATTCAACTATAAATATATCATTATGGAAGGATCACCAGGGTTACCCGTATAACCCTGGGATCATTGTGCAATGTATCATTTCTCATCTCATAGGGAAATCAGATTTAAATGATGATAAACCTATAGATCTAGAAAGATGGAAATAAAATGAAATAAAGAAACATTTTTTGTTCTGAAGTACACATACAAGGGTAGTATACATGAGGATTGGCATGGGCAGGCACATTGTGTGTTTAAAAGTACACACACATGGGTATTCTATACAAAACATTACAAAAGAATATGGGAAGGACCCCGGGTGGCTGAGGCATGGTATATAGTCCAAAAAAATTCATTGTATGGATACATGGAGAGTGATCTATTTACCGGTAGAGACATAGACAGATGATCGAGTGGAAGAACACATCATGTGGGTCTCCTTATATGTTATGTACCCGTTTTTTTTCTTTTGATGAAACTTAAATCTATATCATATCCTTCATTTTGAATCAGATTTTGCCCCATTATTATTCTATACTGAATATAATTTTACATTGAACACAATGGCGCCCTCCAAAGTGGATTTTTATATATTATGTGACATTTTTTTATGGTGATTCATATGTAGGAAATTATTTATGACAATAATTATTGCATAGTATCAATATAGTTTTTTTAGAGTGAAACCCTCCTACTGGGATAAGGCATGGGTCACCCAACTATTTATTCAGTTGAAACCTTCTATAAGATTGGGTATTATCCTCTACCAATCTATTTAATTGGAACCCACCCTTTGTAAAGGGTAGGGTTCCTTGATCAATAGTTAGAGTGGAACCCTCTAGTTGGGATTATCATAGACCCTATACTTATCCACTTACTATCACCCTCCCATGGAGATTGTGAATGGGACCATAAATATGAGAGTGGATCCCTTATATAGTGTTTCCCACAGATCTTCTATCTTTTAGCTTAGAGTAACCCTCTAATTTCACTAGGTCATGGGTCCTCAAATACTAGATTGGAATCTTCTAGGAATGTTGGGAATGGTTCCTCTAGTGATTATTGTAGTGGAACCCTCTAGATTGGCTATAAATGGTACCCCTACCTATTTCATGAGTGGAAACCTCTTGTCAGGACATGAAATTGGTCTTCTAGTTATTTATGTTGTGGAACCCTCATATTATAGTATGGTATGGGTCATCTACAATGATATAGTTTGGCATCAACTATTTGGAATAGTGCATAGGTGTTTCTTGACTTGGGTGTCTTCTAATGTATAGAAACATGAGACATTGGTCATCAATGATGGACTTCTGGAACAAATGTAACTCTTTTCCTAGGTTGGGTTGTGTTATAGAGATCCCCATCTATCTTGTTTGAATTTCTTTGGTCTTAGAATATATATATGTATGTATGAATTCATTTTGTTGGATTTGTATACTATCTGACATTGGCATGAGTGGTCTGCTATTTATTCCTATAGCGGGTATTTCTACCCCCTCCCTTCATCTTTCAAGGCATCGTACTAGGAATGTATATACTCACCCCTATATGGGCTTTTCCCACATCTGTCATGTCTTATGCAGACTATGTATAGGTCATTTGAGACTAAAGATGATCTTAGGGATACATTGTGCATTGGACCACATATGGTGGTCGGAGCTTGGAGATCATGAGTTGGGCTCTATCATCATCTTTACATTCCAGTTTTTTTTCATGTGAGGACATATTTATGGTTGGGAATGTATTTTCCCCCTTTACATTTAGTTCGCATTGTCATACTCATGTACAACCTAGAGGTATTCACAAGAATGATTATATTATTTATTATTCATAATTTTATTATTATTCCTTTTCACATATGAATTTATATGGTCAGGTGTGGGTTCATATACATTAGACAAAGGCATCCCATGTAGGTTATGACTTTCGACGCTTGTTGCTACCCCTTGGTCGGTGTAGGTGGGCTTGGGGTATTTGTATCTCGATAACCATTGGGAAGAGTCATGATAGATTGGTATTAGAGAATTTTTTTCCTTGGAAAAGTGTTGATAGTAGTCCCATTATAATAATTTGTTAGGGATTTAGGGAAAAAATTTCAATGTTTTTCTAGTGTGGCTTTCAGTCTAGAGAATCTCATGCGTGTGTGGCTGATGATGTATCCATTCAATAAGTCCATGACAACATTCTGATCAACTCGGCATATAGTGACCTTGAATGTAGGGATTAAATGGTACATGAATCAAATAGGATTAATTCTACAAATATTCTTCTTAATTTAGATCCATATTATGTGTGTATATATATAGACTCATTTGATCATGGTACATATTGATTAAATATTTAGGATGCTTCTGCAATGATTAGAGGAAATGTTATTAGATTCTAATCATGGAGATGATCATATGAGTGATGATGACTAAGTTTAGGGCCATCCTATGTTATCTTTCCTCCAGAAGGATAGGTAGCATCTCTCCCACTTGTTGAGTAGTATATCCTGCCAACAGAATATGATGAGGTTGTGTAGAGTCTTTGCACTGTCTACAAGTTCCAGTGCTAGAGTCCACTGAGGTTATATGTATATCCTTATCCATAATAAGTGGATTATTGGAAAGAGGTAGTGTTCCATGTTTTCAGGATTATCTAGAAACTGATATATCGCATGCTTTCACTAGAAGAAAGACTTTTCAACAGAGAAGCTGGGCACTAGGGGAGTCTTGTTTCCTATATACATGATGAGTTGAAACTCTCATGGACCAAATTTCAACTTCTATTTTTTGATATGCATTAGCCCTCTTGTTTGTGCTTAGTATGGATTTAAGAGATTCTATAGCTTTATACATGGGGGTTTATAGTGTCTAATTATGCGGTGAGGTTCATAGTCCTTATGCGATACACTCCTTACACGATTAGCATGGATGTTTCTGAGCACATAAATTTGAGCAGGGATTCCAAAATGATATTTTTGAATTTATGGTGCCCTTTTTCATACACACCTATGATTGGGTGTCATATTAGGAAGTATTTATAGTTAGTTACTTGTCTGAGGGAAGTTTGGTAGATAGAGATTCCACTAGGAATTACATAGTTTGAGTCTTCAACAAAAACTAGAAGACATCAGCTGCCAGGTTCTTAGTGAAAGAGATCTTCCTTGGCTCAAAATCGAGAACATGGTTAGGGATAAAAAAATGTAAAAGGGTATCATGGAGAGGGTCTATTTTATGTTTATGATGAGATAGGTCAGATGGAACATGACCTCCCAACCATACAAGTCGAGTAGCGTCAGAAGACAGCTAAGAGACCACCATGATAGTGACCACACCATGAAAGGATTCTCCTAGTATATGGAAGGGATTACACCATAGAGGTAGGGTTTACATAGGATTAGGTCTAACTATGAGAGTAGGTGATATGGGTGGTTGATGAGTCTGTGATATCCTTCTACCACTACCACAGAGTGGCCCACATCAGGCTCGAGGATCATACTATTGGGGAAGAAGACAACTGTAGGCTATGGAGGAATACAATTTAGTGGCAGATTTGATTATTAGAGGTGTAATATTTTTATTATTATACACTTTACTTTTTATTTATAGACACACGTTCAAGTAATTTCTTAATCTATTTACTCCGAGTGCGAGATCTGGAGCTCTTATATCCAGTGTTATCCCAAAAGATTTATCTTGAGCTTCCAACAAGGAATGAGTGTTCTATATACTTTATCCGATAATAGTGCAATAAATATGATTTTGGAGATATGATCATGTGATAAATTTTGTTAATAATGATGAAAACTTATGTAGTAATATTGATTTTGGAATTGTTACCCATAGTCTAAGTCCAAATTCATTATCACTACAAACTATTCAGATTCCTTCTCCATGATGGGATGAGATTCTTTATTATAGATGAGAGGGATCTTGTGGTGGAATGTGTTGGTTTTGTGAGAAATAAGATGCAATTATCATCCATTACATGGAGAGTGTATCACTTGGTGAAATAGGCTATTCAAGTATCTAGATTCCTTAAATCATGTAGGACATTATGAATGTCTTTCCACGGGATGTTATGGTACTACCTCCAAGGAGAAATATTTAGTTTTATATTGAAATTCATACGGATACTTCATTGATAAATTTTGGGGAATATCTTATAGACTCTACCTAGATCCTGGATTTATAGTTTTATCTAGAGGAATTTCAAGATAATGTTTTCATCATACCCAGTGTGTCCCCCTCCACAACTCTAGTTTTTTCATGAAAATATAAGAAGGGAATTTACACCTTAGTGTGGATTATCATTTCTTAAACAAAGCATTGATAATTAAAAATTACCAATTAATGACAATTGATTTCCAAATTAACCAACATCAAAGTTGTGGTTTGTTCTAAAATATTTATTAGAGTTATAACTAAAACCATTTGAGAGTTTGTGATGATTATATTCTAATACTGTCATTCCAATATCACTACAGACACTATAGATTCTTAGTGATTCACATTTATGTGAAGAATTTCCCCACCATGTTTATGGATTTGACGAACCTTGTTTTATAGCATTACATTGACCATTTTTTAGTTTTATTCATTAATGACATACTCATATACTCTATTATAGAGGATCATCCTTTAGAACACTTTAGAATGGTCCTAGATTGTCTTCAGAAGAACTATATTTATGGTAAAATCTAGAAGTTATAGTTATGGATTCATGAGTTTCACATCATTGGGAATGTCATTCATGATCTATGTTTATCCATGGACCTAGTGAATATTGATGCAGTTTTTTCTTAGCTTCCACCCAAGAGTGAGATAGAGGTACAATGTTTTCTTGTCCTGGCAGTGTACTATAATAAATTTTTACTATAATTATCTAAGATTTTAGTGCCTTTGACCGTCCTGATGTAAAAAGGGAATCCTATTAATTGGACTGAATAGTGTTAGAGTTCCTTCTTGGACTTGAGGTTGATGTTGATGAGTTATCATGTTTTGAGAAAATCATAGGAGGGCATGGATAATGTGGTGTATTTCAATTACTCAGGAGATAGGGATAACTATGTGTTTATACAGAGGTAGGAATTTATCACATATGGGTAAAGGAAGACAATACCCCTTGACTATTACTATAAGAATCAAGACCCAAATTTAGTAACTTTACTCTTCACAATGAGGATTTTGAGGCACCATTCCCTAGAGGACCGCATCATGGTTTACTCAGACCATCAGAGTGTAAGGTCTATATTCACACAGAGAGAATTAAAAATGATGTAGTAGTGTAGGTTCTAGTTCCTACATAACAATGACTTCAAGATATCCAATTACACAAGGAAGGGAAATTTTTTACCATATTCCCTTAAATAGAATCCCCATGCTCGCTTAGTGTAAGAGGATTCTATAGAATTGGATTCCTTACAGCTGGCCCGAGAGGAGCTAGAGTATGCAAGTTTTATTTAGTTAATGATATTTATTCCTCCACTCCACCAACTATTGAGGGAGTATTAGTTGGTATATATCTAATGTTATGTATTTAGTGAGTATATTTACTCACGAGATACACCTAATAATATTTATGAAGGATGGAATCACATCATTATTTTTCTGGGATGAAAGGTGGTCCCAATCATGATGCTGGAGGAGGTGATGAGGGAGTACCAATATTCACCTTTAGTTTTACATCCCAGCGTATGACGTATGTACACAAACCTTCATTGATAATTTTTTTTCAAACATGTGATGGGGGCATGGAAAAGTATGTCTCTTGGTGCCTCACATGTCTGTAGGGGAAGGCTGAGCACCAGGTTTCGATATGTTTTTTGTAGCCCCTAGAAATCCCAGAGTATAAATGGGACATCAATATATATAACTTGTTATAGGGATAACATGGATAGCAATGTTCTTTTATTCCATCTCAGTTATAGTTGAATGAATCACGAAGACAGTAAAATCCTTGTTATCAGGAATAAATGTTTGGTACATAGTTTAGGAATGATTTACGTATGTGAAACTATTCTCATTCATTAGTGACATTGAATATTATTTTTGACCATGATACATGGTTCATGTCATGATTTTGGAGAGGCATAATAAGTAATTCATCACTTAAATGTGGATGAGTACAAACCTTCACCCCATAAAAATTAAAAAATGAGAGAACATTCTTGGAGATGGAGTATATTATGTGGTTTTGTGTGGTAGAATTCAGTTGGAGCTAGGAGGATAATTTTAAAATGGTATTGTTTGAGTACAATAATAGATACCACTATTATATCAACATGTTAACTTTCAAGGGATTATACTGGAGAACCTATAGGTCACCCTTATGCTGGAAATAGATTGGTGATGCATTTATTGTGGGTCTATTGATGGTGGAGACAATGAAATACAAGGTACATACCATCTGTGAGTAGATGAGGATAGCCTAGAGTCGGAAAAAATCATACCCATATTGACAGTGTAGGCCATTAGAGTTTCATCAAGGAGACCATGTTATTTGGAGAGTCTCTACATGATGAGGATTTTTAAGATTTGATTATGGAGGTAAGCTATCCCCGTGGTTCATTGGGCTATTCAAGATCTTGTAGACTTTTTCTATGTTGCTTACCACATCAACCTACCCCCACAATGGGAGTGGGAGCATGATGCCTTCCATGTTTCATAGCTATGTAGATACATGCTTGTCCCCATTCACATTATTTAATGAGGCTAGTTGTACATTGAGGATGGATCCAGCATTATGGATCATCCACTGGTGATCACGGTTCGGTATGATAGATCCATGTGTGGATGGAGCATCACTTCAGTTCATGTGTTGTGGCAGCATGGGAGATTTCATAAGAGATCATAGGAATTAGAGATCCAGATGTGGTCTCAGTATCTTAATATTTTTTAATTTTTTCTTTTTTGGATGGAAATGTAAGTTTTGGGAATTATTTAGCTACAATTTTTGTTTTTGTAATGATTTGGAAGATTTCAAAATATTTTTTAGTGCGAGGTGCATGGAAAATGATCAATTCCAACGAACGGTGTTCCCCGAATTAATCTTATATACTAATTAGTTATATTTTATATTACATGAACGCTGTTTCATAAAGAAAACAAGATAAATCTTAAATGGAATCCCAAATCTGAAATCAAAAACCAAGGATGAGTCTGGAATGAAATTTTTACCCTAGGTGTGACCCAAAATTGTTTGGCGTAGTGATTTATAATATTTTGACCATTTGAAGGAGTTTTTAGTTAAAATAAATAATTGAATTTATTTATTTTAATTAATTATCATAATTATATTTTAATATATATGAATCTCATTATTTTAGGATCACCAAGGTTAGTCAAATTACCATGGGTTCATTCTGTAGAATCTTCATCCTCCTCTCATTGGAAAAGATGATTTAGACGATGAAGAACCTCTGGATACAAGAAAATCAATTCATAATGAAAGCAATGAATCCATTCATCCATTGGAGATAATGTTATTAAATTATGATCAATTCAAGACTCTATAAGACTCATCCAATTCGGGCATATTCTCCTACTAGTTAATAAAATTTAGTATGATCGATTATTGTCCTTTGATATGTGCTAATAGAATCATGACATGAACATTTGTACCAGTTTAATTGAATATTCAATTGTATTCTCACTCAGAATAATCCAAAATTTATCAATAATCCATGAATTTTTTTCCAAATATCTCTAAACCCATGTTCTTATTCATTTCTCCCACAAATTATTCTTGTTAGTCATCATTGGACCACATGATCGTGATTTGACATAAACGAGTAAGACTGGATATAATTGAATCCTGGGATTTATGAGAGTTTCATGTGAGATGAATGGACCAATGATTACGGATTGAATTTGGTACCAATCATGGTATAATTGGTTATTTATTCAAGGATATGATATCAGAGATATCCAAGGAGTAGTGGTAGGTACACGGTTTTAGCAGCGAACCACCGTGATGAATCCGTATTAAAATAATGACCAATGTATGACCAAAAATGAAGAAGTGAGTATTTATGATTTATTCCGAGAGTCCAGGAGGATATATCTACAACATCGAGTCCATATCTGGAATTTTCGAGTAGATTTTGAGATTCCCTAAAAAATGAGAATACATGTTGTGAAGTCCGATGAACAGATGGCATGTATCCCCTAAATCTATGATGATTGGGTTTTTGAGGAATTATAAGTTTGAAAAACCATGTGGAACCCCCACACACCATGTTACCCTTGTTATATAGATCTAGATTTTATAATGGGAGTATAAGGGAAAAGGCACATGACATGTGGCGAACTATATAGACATGAGAAACCAACATGGACAAGTCTAGAGAGCATGGTAATAACCCCTTGAGTATAAAGCATGATGTGTAGTCCAACTATACACTATATATGGATGCATGAAAAGTGATCCCCATTCAGGAAGGGACATAATCAGATGATGGAGTGGGACCACATGTTGTGTATTCCCTCCCCTCTTTTTTTGGAAACAACAATCTCTCATATATCCTTCCTTTGGACTTAGATTTTATCCCATGAGTAGCACATCCTCAGTGTTTTTTCACTTATATTGTGATTATGGACACCATAATGGATTTTGAGATATTATGTAAGATGTTCCAAGAATGATACTTATTTAGGAGACGCTAGAAAACAATAGTGATTATGTGGGATCACCAGAGGTTTTCAGAGTTGAACTGTCCTACTGGGATAGAGAAAGGACCTATATATTACTATAGCGAGGCATCCTTCCATGGGATATGGTACGTGTCTTATAACTATCTAACTGAGTGAAACCCTCATGTCAGGTAGGTAATTGGACCTTGATTGAATATTAGAGTGGGACCCTCCAACTGAACTGGGCATTAGTCATCTACCTATCCACCATGTGGCACTATCCTATGAATTAAGGTCATGAGTCCTTGACTACGATAGTTTCATCCTCCTTCTATTATAGAAATGGGTCCTACATATTCTAACCAAGTGGAACAATTCTGTTTCAATATGTGATGGTACCTCGACTGCTAGAGTGGTACCCTCCAACAGGCCTACGCATGTGTACTCTATATATTATTATAGTGACACTCACCAAATTTGATGAACATGGGTCCTCCACCAATTACTTGAGTGGAACCCTCCTTCCAGGACAAGGAATGGGTCCTCTAGCTCTTAAATGAGTAGAATCCTCTCATTATACCAAGGAATGGGAACACTACCTATAGATTGTGGCCCCTACACATTTTTGTATAGTACATATGTGAGGTTTTAATTGTATATTTTCCTATATTTAGATGCATAAAATACATGGTATTGATGATGGAAATCCCGAACTGATGTAACTCTATGTCAGGACTAGGTTGTGAGATGGTGATCCCCTACTATCTTATTTGGGTTTCTTTTGGGTGAGCACACACACAAACACATACCAATGTAGTTGGAATTGTTTAATCTCTTTATTTGTATTGAGTTTTCTATAATCTATTCCAACCATGTCTCTTTAATACCCCCTGCATATTTTATGGCATCCAAAATTGTAAGTATATACTCACCCATGCATGGTATTTTACTGAACATGTCATGCCATATTTAGATGAAAGATAGTTCGATGGTTTCTATATGGGGCATATGAATACCTGGTAAATTAGACCATATACAATGGTTGCTTATTGGAGATCATGAGATGGGATCTCTCAATATCTCTATATTATAGTTTTTTAGGTTGGGATGTATTTTGCATTGGGAAAGTATTTTTCCGCTCGACTATTGGGTTCCTCTATCGTACTATTATACAACCTAGATGTTGTCACATGAATTGTTATATTCAAGATATTTAATTTTTTTTGTTATTCCTATACACTTTTGCATTGATATTGTTGGGTTTGTGGATACAAAGACATTAAGAAAATTCATCCCATTTAGTTTATGCCTTTTGGCGCCTGTCTCCACCCTATGGCCTATGGAGGCGGGCTTGGGGTAGTTATTGATCAACCCCCATTGAACTATGTCGTGACATTAATTAAGATCTATTAACATATTAATGGTTTTATCTAATTATCACGTGTATATTTAATTATCATTGGTAGTCTCATTATTTAATTTATCTCAATTACTCACATCATTAGTCATCATTTATGTCTTCTTAAAATGTAATATATTTATCCATTTTATTTTTTTCATTAAATAAAAATAAATGATATATATATATAAACATATCTTATCTAGTCATATACGCTAATTTTTAAACATGAAAAAGGCAATTACACATATGGTTCTTTATTACCTACATTTCATTTAACCATCTTACTATAATTAACCACAAGCTATTTATCATTATCATATTTACTCTGATAATTATATATCATTTATATCATTATAAAAAAAATCTTTTTATTATAGTTCATTATTTATATCCTGTCAATTTACAATATCCCATCATCAAAAAATCATATAATTGCAATGATTTTTATAAACATTATCTATTTTTTCAAAATTTTAGGCAAAAAAGTAATTGATAAATATTACTGATTTCTTTAATATATTCTCAATAATATTTTATCACTTCCTAATAATAAATAAATTATCAATAATGATTAATTATTACTCTTCGTAAAAAAACATTTATTCATTATCATTAACAGGGTGAAAATTTTGATTTCCATGAAATTTAAATATGTAACAATGTTATTAATTAATATTATCATTAATAATTTTTACTAATTAAAATAGGAAACCCTTATTATGAATTAAAATAACAAACTGATAACATTTTTTATTTGTTTTAATTATTGGTTCCTGAGAGAAATGCGTTCATCTCATTAGTTTTCTAGAAAAGAACCAAATTATTTTTATTATTTTAATAAAAATAATATTTATAATTATTTTGAAAGTATTTTGTAATTTAATAATTAAATACATCCACAATATCACAAACTATATTGTATCGTTTATATAATTTTTAGAGGATTACAATGATTTGTTTTTAAAATCTAAGGTCCCATTCAACTTTAAACTACCATCCAATCAAGTGGTATCGTGTGTCACATCTTGCAAACAAACGCTTTGACCCCACCAATAGTGACCCATAATTCCAACATGACTTACTTCGGGATAACTGATAATGTATTGATTGGACCTAAGGAATTTCCTTATATCACTCTAATATACTTCCCCGTGTATCTTTTCATCCAAGTGGGTTGGTTTCTGATTGATGTGATTAGAAAACCCTTTTTAATGGATGTTGGGTTTCCAAAAAATTAGCATGCCCATATTGGATTTTGTCTGATGGAATAAAATAAATAACCCTATATGAAAGAGTTTGTGTTCCCCACATCATTGGCGAGACCTAAAAATAGCCATATGAAGAAATTGATAGGGAAACCTTTAATGGAATAATATGTGTCACATGGAACTCCAATATGATCTTGGATAGGTTAAACCTTATAACCTTTAATTTGTTTGAAAAATTTATTGGATGATTTTAAACCCATGGTACATTTATATAGAACTATATTTGAACATAATCCATGATTATTATCAAGAGATAGGATTATTATACTGAAAACAAACATGAGTAGAAACCTATTCCCAATCCACGGATCTCAAACATTGACTCTATTTTTCAAAATTTATCAATTGTTTTAATAAAATTATAGAGAAAGATTGTTTGATGAAGGTTATCCTAATTTTTTACCTTAATCCAAAAACACATATAATTTTACTTAAATATTATTTTCATCATATACTTAATTTATAAACATGTATATATGGTTTATATCCTGACATAGACATATAAAAAAGATATTACAAGTTTACCAAAAAATCCTCATCATTTGTATTAAAAATAACAAAAAAACTATGAGTTATATTTAATAATTCTAAACAAATATAATATTTAAAAAATTGATATATATATATATATATAAGTGTGTGTGTGTGTGTTTTTGAGAAAATATATATATAAGGATTCAACCTAACTCAACCTTTTATGTATTTTAATTATATACTTAAGTTTTGACCTTTCAAAATTCTCTCCAAAAAATTGTGTAATATATTAAACTTTTTTAAAAGTTTATTATAAAAAACTTCTAGTTTTGAAATGAGGATTAATTTATTCCAATATTGATTCATGAATAAATGTTAATAAACATTGAAACATATATTGAATTAATATTTTATGAAACTTATCTCTAGGTTTAGTTAAAATCCATTATTTGGATTTTAACAAACCAAATTACTATATTTTCATAACAATTCAAGAAATTTGGGTGCTTAAATATCATGTAAATAATTTATATGTGAAATGTAAAACAAGAATTGTGGATTTTAAGCCCCAATAAAATAAATTAACAACTTTTAGAATTATAGGAACATACCATAGTTATCACCACCCACCTCCACTATAACCCCTAAAGGGTTGGGGAGAAAGATAATAGTATCCCCCGAATTCCACCTCCAATAATCCATGGGTTGGGGCATAAGACCCTAAGATTTTAAATTTTTGACACCATATTAAATATCATGTATGAAATGAAACACTATTTTTATATGTGAATTTTATATCACATGAATTTATGATATATTCATTTTTAAATATATTTAATCTCTTTGATAGCTATAAATGCATGCAAAACTAGATTTAAACAAAATGTGATATTATATTAAAAAATTATTATTCAAAAATTTCCATTATAATATATTAGTTAAATTAGAAGGTATGAATAATAATAAATATATTAATAAAATTATATTATTTTAAAAATATAAAATAAATACAATGAGTATGTGTTGACTGAGATTATATTTGAACCATTTTAATGAAAAAGAAATGTTTTATAAATAACTATATTTATCAAAAAATCCATTTTGATACACATTGGGAACATAATTTATAATTTATTTTTATAAAATTCATAACATTTATATGAAAAAATAAACTTAATTTTTTCGATATGCATTTCACAATTATCTAAGGTTAAATGTTTTGGATTTTTCTGAAAAGTATCGTTTTTAATGAATAGTGAAAATAATATATTCCAGTTTAAAATTTTCATTTTTTTAAATTATTTATAAAGATAATTTATATTATTAATTTGTTTTAATGTTAAATTACCTAACACACATATATATATTAATATACTTTATGTCATTGGAAACATTTTCATATTGAACTTTGTTATGAAATCATTATAAAGACTTTAACATTTTCTTTTAGAAAACATGATTTCTCGTCATGTTTATTGTAAAGACCAGTAAAATTCGAGGGAATTATTTTCTTAATTTTCTTTAGAATTTTACAAGAGCACGGTTTCAGACGGCACCTGATTCCGAGGCCCGGAGTGCCCGAAATCAATTTCCGAAGTTTGGCTCGGGTACGTTCAGTGAACGAACGAGCGGGAATTCCTAACTTTTGATCCGGTGCTCGGAATTGAATTCCGAGGGCACCGATGAACTCGCAGAGCCGATATTCGCTTCAAGAGACCTTTTTGGATGTTGCGTTTGTTGCGGGACGAAAGATAGTTTTTGGGAGAATTATAAAAAGTTGAATAAAAAAATGTGGAATTCTTTTTATTTTACTTTTGTAGGTTAACTCCTCTCAAAGGGAGTTAGGGGTGGGACCCACACCCACTTAACCTCTCTTGAGAGGATTAAGTGTGGTGGGACCCACACGAACCTAAAACTCTCATCTTCCCCCTTAAACTCCCCTCTCTCCCTCTTTAATGTTTGTTAACTTAACATCTAATTAATTACACATGACATGTATAATTAATTAAGTGTTATGTTTTTGAATTTGAAGTTTTGATTTCCTTGGCTTGGTAAATAAAATAAAGAGGAACCTTATTTTATTTGGTTAGTTTTGTTTGTTCATCTTGAAAGGTTTGAGAGCTTTTTCATTCTTCTTCATCTTTGACGAAGAACACTCAAGCTCCGACGAAGAACGCTCAAACTCCGACGAAGAACGCCACTCCTCTCTTCTTCGTCTTCCGTGTCAACGAGAGGGAACACCGCTTCCTCCTCGGACATTCCTCGTCGGCATACGAAGATTCTCCAATGACATATCTCTTCGGGCGTATCTCTTCGTCAACGGATTTGACGAATGACTACCGCGACGCCCGACCTCCGCGACGTTGTCTTCCGCGGGATGTTGACAAATCTTCGAACCTTTACCCAATGTAGGGGTTGTTGTATTTTGTTTATTTATTTATCCTTGTTCGTGGTTCATGCATGATTAACGAAAGGATATTTATGTTGTGTTATCTTTTAACGTGAGGGGGCCGGACCGCATGAACACGGCCGAACCCCCTCCATCGTTCTTATTGTTTTACCTTGCGGGTGGAAACAAGGTGGCGTGGTGCCGTCGCACCACGCGGTTAATCTTGCGATTATATTACGTGACGCTGTTGCGCGCGCGCCATGGGAGAATCATCAAGAACGTGACGCCGTCGCGCCGCGTTGAAGGAAATCAAAGGCACGGCGGAGGGACGCGGTGCCGTCGCACCGCGCCGGACGACGAACACCGCGGCCGGTTCCGGGCCGCGGCGGAACGAGAAGACCGGCGGCCGGGCCGCCGGCGTCGGAAGCCGAAGAGGGGACCGGATTTTCCGGTCCCGTTGGAGAAAACCGGCCGGCAGTTGGCCGGCTGGAAGGTCAAAGGCCGGGGGAAAATTAATCCCCCGACCAGCTTCTAAACCCCCCCCCCCTCATTTATGAGGGGGGCGGTTTCCTTGAGGGGGGGGGCAGGAGGCCCCCCGGTTTTCTTCAAGCCGGCCCCCACGTGGGGGCCGTTTTTTTTCAAAGGGCGCGGCATAAGGCCGCGCCGTCATCCCAATGAAGCGGGGGGCTTCCCCCCCCCCCCCACGTGCTGCCTCCGTGCGGCGCCAGGCCGCCGCGCCGCCGCGCTGGCCGGGCCGACCCAGGGGGGGTCGGGCCGGGTCGGCCCGGACCCGGACCCCCCGTTTCGAATCAGTTTCGGTCTTTTGGCCATAACATGAGCCACAGACCTCCGATCGATGAACCGTTTGCGGAAACGCGATCCTTGGATCGAGCGGTCATTTCGGTATATCCCACTCAAGGTTTCGGATTACTTTGAGTTCGGCCGGGTTGGTTCGTTCACGAAACCAACCGGGCCTACGGAGCGGAAACGCTCATATCTTGAGCTACGGACGTCCGATTGACGTGCCGTCAGCCGTGTTGTGTTCCTCTTAGTGAGACGGATCCTTTGGCATACTCCGCCCGAGGTTGGGACGTAGGTGGAGTATGCACGGGTTGGTTTTGCCTGAAAAACCAACCGGGCCCCGGGGACGAAAATGCCAATAACTCTCAGACCGGGCGTCCGATCGACGCGCCGTCTGTTGCGTTGAGTTCCTGTTATCGATACGGAACTTTTGGATACATCAACTCTGGACTTTGTGACAGTTGATGTATCAGCCTCTCAGCTCGTGGAGCGGACCCTCTGAACGAGCTTGCTGTGTGCGGGAACCCTAGTGCTGGCTGTGACTGTTACTGTGACTACTACTGCTACTACTGCTACTGTGACTGCGACGACGACAGTACATAGATACTGTGTGGATTCGACGACGACGACTACAGCACTCAGCGATCCTATGTGGATCAGTGCTACAGGTCCTGTGTGGGCCCGATCCTGTGTGGGTCCTTGCGCTCAGCGGTCCTGTGTGAACCAGCGCCTACAGGTCCTACGTGGGCCCGATCCTGTGTGGGTCTTTTGCGGGGGTAAGTTACCTATCGATCCTTCGTGGATCCGACGACTTAGATGGATCAGAGATCATATTTATCATCTTTCGAAGAAGTATACCTGTGTGAGCTGAAACCTATTGCTTTCCTGTGTGGATTGTGTTGTGCAATCCTGTGTGGATTACGTTTTGCTTTCCTGTGTGGAATACGTTTACTTTCCTGTGTGGACTGAGTTGTACTTGGGCTAGGACGTTGGAGCGTATTTGAAATTGATGACTTAGGTATATGTATGGGCATATACCTAAGCAGTGTCGGTTGTTACTTCGTGATTGTACCTTTCTTCGTGGTTTATCCTTTGTGGATTTGAGAGACCTTCAGGGGTCTCGGGGTCCCTACTGAGTAGCTTATACTCACCCCTGCACGGGCTTTGCCTGCACTACATTGTGTTGGTTGCAGACAACGGACAGCGCTGACCTTAGCTGAGGCTTGCAGAGCGGGACTATACCCGGAGGTGGACCACTGGGCGGGACGTGCTCGGAGCGGACGACGGGACCCGTGGAGCAGAGGAGCTATCTGTACCCACCCTTCAGGTGGTAATTCCAGTGGACAGCTCGGTGTAGCATCTTTTACTTTTCAGTTGCTGTTTTCCCTTTCGAGTTGTACCTTACTTTTAGTTTGGGTTTGTATACTGGCCCATTTACTTTTCCGCACTTTCAGTTGTACTCTGCTTTTGCTTAGTGTTTACTTTCCGCTTTCTTACTCTGTGGTATTTGTTTACTTTACAAAGGCAATGCCTTCCCTTTTTACTGGGATTTACGCCTTGGTGCTAGTCGCCAGCCCCTGGCCTATGGAAGGCGGGTTTGGGGTAGTCACGGCACGGACCCCGAGGGCGGGTCGTGACATTTACAAGATTAATTTTAAATTAAATATTTTAAATTCTATGAATTGGATTTGTAAAAATATATTACATATTTTTAATTATATTAATTTATATTATCTAATAATCTCAACTTAATTTTTTCCAAAATAAATAGTAAAACCAGTAAATCTTAATTACCACTATTAAGGTAAAAACAAATTTACCAGAATTAAACTAAAATGATAAGGTTTTAAATGAAATATAATATTTATAAAATATATTTTAAGGAAAAATTAGAACATATCATGTATAATTCTCATTAATACTATAAATGTTACCCTTTTGGCATTGGAAAAATGTTGGTGCACCATTTTCTTTTCTAAAAATACAAGTATTCCACTCACATAACTTATAAAAGTCCACCACATAGCCTATATTCTTCACTACTTCAAACCATTTTTATTTTTCCAATAAATATCTATATAAATTACTACATTTAATTTTCTCATTCATGTATCCTTGTTTTTTGATAAATCCATTCTAGGTATACATTAGGTGTAATCCCCATTTGGTGGTCCATGAAGTGGTAAAATTCCTTAGTATTTGTTTTTTTATTTCTTCCTCCACCTCCATAAATTATACTTCAAATATTATGGAATAATAATTTAATTATATTATATATATATTGAATATTTTATGTTATGGTAATGATGATCAACCACCCCTTCTTGCATCAAATGTTTTATGAAATCATCATTCATGTGTAAGATGGACTACCGACTCATGAACTGATGTCATTCTATTTTTGCATTACTGTATCTTACAATAGGTAATGATGATGGAAATAAAGTACATATAAGATATTTATAACATAAATATACCTCTATTGTCACTATATCATATATAACAGTTTTAATTTCAATTCCATTGGGGATACAAAAACGTCTCTCATGTGTATGGCTGACAACATCCCTGTGAAGCGATGCGATTAATTTCTCTCTAAAACATTACAATTATGGTGATAATGATCATGTTAATGAGTATATGGTATATAAATGAAATAATTATGATAATAATTAAATATCTATCCTTATAAATGGTTGATATATTAATTTTTTCTCACACTTAAAAATGATAACGTCATTCAAGTATGTGTGGACTACCACATTAATAGAGGAATTTTAATATATTTCATAACCACACCACATGGATGATATATATAAGTATATTTACAGGACTAATATATAATATATTATGTTAATATCAATATTTAAATATAAAATATTACTTAACATCATTCCATAATGGTCATTGAAAAATGGAAACATTAATCATGTGTACGTGCCACCTACCGTCTCCATGATTGTAATATATTTATATTTTTATAATAATATATCATAATTGCTTGTGAAATAATAATTTATATATAAATATGATACTAATGTAATATTTATTATTATTTATATGTTTATATAATTACAACATTGACTATAGTAAACATAAAAAATTCATTTTTGACACATTAACTCTATATCGTCGAAACATATGATATTATTAATTGATTAAATAATCTTTTATAATGTTGTACAAACTATAATAAAAGGAATAATAAACCAAAAATTAATTCTCAAAAAATTAAACAATATAAATAATTTTATTATATCGGAATATAAATATTTTATGTGATGATTTGAACTGAGGGTAAGGGTATATTCTTTCACTTTTACTTCCACAAAACCTATTCCATATTCACCACTTATTTATACAGTGTGGTGTATAAAATACCCTTTTATTATGTTATATTATGAATTAATTTTTCCACACTGTATTTTGATTTTCATTTAATGTTATTTTATAATGTGTATTAAGAGAAAAATGTTACTAAAGTTGTTAGGGTTTATTTTAAAATATTATAATTACTCAGGATTATTTATAATTAAGTCTCCATTTGGAGAATAATTACAAATTTATATCAAAATAACAATATATATTCTTTTACTCCGTTTTTCATAAAATCATTCATGTAAGAGTTCAATTTTACCTTAATTTTGTTCATCAAATGATTATGAAAATATATTTAATAAAACATGGCATTATTTATCTCTTCAGTAAAAATTAATTTTCTATAATAAACCAATATGTAAAAAAAATAAAAAACTTTTCATTATTCTCCAAATGGTTTTTAAAAAATAATTACCGATTTAATTTTTATTGAAATTGTTTGAAATGAATCATCTTGATGTTTTATAATCATTTTACTATGTCAAATGAATTTTATTTTTAACTAATACGAATGAATTGAATTATCCACCATCATGAACATCATTTACTTGAAGCCTCCTCTGATTTTATAGGTTTCTTTGTAGATAATTGTTTTATAATATTCTATAAATTCATTGTTTTTAAAATTTATTTTCAAAGATAATGATTTTTAAATATTTTTATAAAGATTCTTTTTAAAAAATATGATGTGTGATTTTTAAAGAAATGTTATTTTCATCAAATAATTTTTCTAGTAATATTAAAAATTAAATTTCAATAGAAGAAGGTATCCTTTTATGTTAATTATGTGTTAATAGGGCTATACTATAATGATAAAATATTTATTATTTCTCCACATGGCTTATGATAATTTTTATTGGGGATGTACTATATTGATATCATTCAGTTTACATTGGATTGTTTATTATTATATTTATTGAACGTGGTATGTATTTATATTTGGTATGTTAGTTTTTTAATAGGAATGTTTATTTTGATTATTTTTCACCCCTTTAATATGAGGAATGAATCGAACATAGTATGTGATGATCAGGGATATCTATAACCCCTCAATGCATCTGTTGGTATCATGTAAAAAATAAATTGGGTTTTGGCTGAGGCCATACCCATTTATATAGATTTCATGGAAAAGGATTAGATGGTATTATATTTCTTAAAACAAGTCCTCTATGATATGTTTTATGTTTCCACCATTGTGTATTCTATTAGTATAAATTCAATTATTGGTATGCCATGTTATTATTCCATTAGTAAGAATATCCATCGTTATGTTTCAGGACACTCTAATTATTTTTATGGAATTATTTGATCATTATTGGTTCTAGATATATTATTGTTATGTTATTGATTAAATAGAACATGCATCAGTTATTTAACATGGAAAATTTAATAATCATTATTTACTCATTACGTCAATTGTATGATTGTCATTACTAAAAAAAATATCCAAACTTGTTATTTTGTTTTATTTTGCACAGGATACGATGAAGTGTTTTCTGGTTGCTGTGCAAGGATACAATAAGGGTAATATGGAATTATCAGAAAAAATATTTAGGAATTTTATGTTTTAAAAGATATTGTGAATTTCATATATGTAACTAGTTTACCAAGAATACTAAATTATTCGGTCCTTCGAAAAGAGATTCATTGTATCTTTTTGTACTGTAATAAAATAGACACTGACTAGGGGATACTAAGGATGGTGTATCTATCATTAGTATCAAAGTAAGTTGAGTAGAAACTTTGAGAAATAGATTCGGAAATTATATATTAGATATCATAATCCTATGATAAAATGTGATGATAAGTATAAAATGAAATCTGAATGTTTTGGTAAATAATAAATTATGTGGTTTTTCTTAGAAAACACTTCCCTATCTTGATTAAAAATGTAGATGTAATTCGTGAATAGATTTACTTTGGGGTAATAACTCCAAAAAGGATGCATTGGTCTTGTCATGATCATCACATGATGCATAAAAACAAGACTTATTACTCCCCAAGAATGACACTATCATGATATATTATAAGGAGAATTCTCATTTTCTATACAAAAAAACTATAAAGGATTTGATAATAATTATATCCACAAGCAACCTATATTCCTGATTATGAAATTATATGTTCATAAATTTCATAATTAATTTCCATTACATGAAACATTTTTGTATTACACATTTTGTTTCAAAATGATTTGATATAATCTATTGTATGAAATCATTAAGAAATGACACCTAGTAGAAGGAATGAGAACCATATAAATGATAATAATCAAAAGAGTAAAAATGATCTTTTCCATGATGGGATTTATCCAATGATTATAAGGGAACTAGTCTCCCAAATATTATCATTATATAAGGTCATAGTATTATGTTATGATAATATAGAGAAGTACTTATATAATAACTTTGGATTTGAATGGAATCATGAGAATATGTAGAAAAAAATAAAAAGGTTTGTATAGATAAGAAGATAGATAATGATTTCCCATCATATGATTATTCCAGAAAACAACACCCACTTACTTGCTTTAATGGAATGGAATTTTTTATATGTTTAGAGATAAAGGCCACCATCCACCTAATTGAGTGGGTGAGTAAATGGTTTAATATTTTTAGTTCATCATCTTTAAGGAGATAAGGAACTATGAAAATTAATTCCCCAATTGTAAAAACAATATACCTCAAAATTATTTAATGGAACATGGTTTAGATTATGCTATTACCATAGAAAAATTGGAATGATTAATGATCTTGTCTTTGGATTAGAGAATTATGTCATTTGAGTATATTATCAAAGATATCCTGGTTATAAGAATTATTAAATTTATAAGTGCTATACTAAATTTCTCATTCATGAAGGATCTAAAATTGTATGATTAATAGTAATAATGACAAAGAAAAATGATTCAGCGACAAGATAAAATTCACAGAATACACAATATTTAGAGAAATATAACTATTATTATGTTCTTAATGTTGACATAATGATTTTTGGAAATAGAAATGATTGACATGGATAAGGTAATTTTTATTAAACCGACAACCTTAGAACTGCTTAATAATTTGTTGAAAAGTAGTTTATACTTTCACTAATAGAGTTAACAACATTTTTTCATTTAATTAATATATAAACTAATCACTATATTATTTTTTCAAAATAAGTAACAATTAATGTTTTTAATAGGGGTTTAGGGTAATTTGGGTTATTAGAATCTTTCATGTGAATACATGATGAATGTATTCACTTGTTTGGTATATGATGATTGAGGGAAACTTTATATTGTATATAGAAATAATGATAGGTTTATTTTTTTGAATTTAGTTACCTTATTTTTAATGTTTTGTGTATTAATATTTTGGAAGGGTAAAAAGGTTATGAATTTATAAAATGGTATAATTTAACATTCTATGTGGTCTTAGAGATTAATGTGTAACTTAACCATATAAATATTTATTAACAATGGATAACCAATATTGATTTTTTATAACAATTACTAAAGTTCAAAGCTATAACTTATCATTCTATTATAGATCTTTTTATGAAACAAAATATTATTTTAGTGAATTAGGGGCATCAATTTCATTTTGGATATTAATTTATTATAGTAAGAAAAGGAGTGGAAAATTATCTAATAACAATCATAATATAAAATTGGTATTATGAAATAGATATATATAAAATAATTATATTTACTTATATTCTCAGTACATAAGGTAAACAAATTCCTCATCTATTTGAAATGGGTATTGAAACAAAATACTATTATAATACCTTTATTTATATTGAACTGATTCTATTTAAAATCGTCATAGATTTATGGTTTTCATGTCTTTGATATTACCTTGATCATTTCAATTATTGTGATTTATGACATCTATCATTATATATAATTTTTTACACTTTTCTTCTATATCTAGATACTGACTTGCTACCAATGTTCTCATACTTGAAAAAAAGATATCTATTTTTTGATATAAAATTTATATTTACCTTCTCTATCATCAAGAAGATGTTTTATTAATAGTTATCATGATGCTGGATTTTACGAACTATGTTTTCAAATAACATACCCTTGATTTCGATGATCAAGATTAAATTTTCTGTAAACAATTTACTTAAGGGGTTGTAAAATCTAACAACATGATATTTCAATATATTAACATAATATTATATTTCCCCTCAAAAACAAACTAACCGTAGAAGGGAATATATCATCCAAATACTGTACAATATATTTATTTTTCAACAAATTTAATCTATTTTATAGCATTAAAATCATGAAGCACCGGGTTCCAAATAAATATGATGCTCTATTAATTTATTATTATTCAAACATTACCATTATAATATTTCCATCAAACTAGTGGGTATAAATAGTAGTAATTATATTAATAAAATTTTATTATTTAAAAATGTATAAATAATTATTTGATATCAATTTATTGGACATAAAACTAGAACTATTTGAACAAAAATGTTTTCTTACTAATGGTCTATTTTTCTAAAAAATTGTTAGTCACACATTGCAAAAATAAGATATAATTTTTTTTCAAATTTAATTAAAATTTATTTTAAAAAATAAAAATTCATTTTTTGAATCTACATGTGCAAATTATCTTATGGTTAATCTTAGGGTTTTTTCTAAAATGATTCATTTTTTGGATATTAATGAAAATTACTAAATTTTAATTAAAAACTGTATATTCATTTATAATATTTATAAATAAAAATGATATTTATATTTTTAAAGTAACATTAGTTCAATAATATATTTATTAATCTAATTGTGTTCATTGTTATAATTTTCCAATTTTATTTTTATATAAAAAATCTAAAAAGGTTTGAACATTTTCTCTTTGAAAAAAAATTTCCTCATCACATCTGTATGATTAATTTTAAATTATATTATTCCAATTCATTAAATGAACATTTCAAAACATAATTCCATATTGGAAATTAGGATATTTTATATTATCTAATTGTTTCAACACAATTTTTGACCATACTAAATTATAAATTCAGTAAAAATTGTTTATCACAGTTATGGTAAAAGATTATTTACTGGGTGTTATTATAATGTGATAAGGGATAAAATGAAATAAAAACTTGTCCAAAATATATTTTATTTACATATTTTGAGATTATCATGTATAATTATTTATAACATTCTATTTTAACCCTTCTCTCATGTGGAAACATGGGTACACCATTACCTTTTCAAGAATTACAATTATGCCACTCTCTTCACTTATAAAAGCCCACCCCTCATCTATACCTCAATAATTAAAACCATTTTGGATAAGAAAATAAATATTTAAATCACATACAAAATTTATTAACCTCATTATATAATCCTTCTATTGGTTATAATTCCATTCTTGGAATAATTTAGGTATAATCCTAAAGAGGTGGTCTAAGGAGATAAAATTTTTAAATGTATACATTTTTTGTTTTATTTGTTCCTAAACATCCATAAATTATTTTAAACAATTGTTATATAACAATAAAATTATATTCCATATACTGAGATGTTTTTATATTAAATTAATTTCCTAAAATGATCCTGATATCCCTCAAATTGGTTACGAATTAATTATTTGTGTCTATAGAGGACTACTGCCATAGGAACTAATTTAATTTGTTTTTACAATACCACATATTTTTGTTGAATATGATAATTGATAAGAAGTTTATATATAATATTTAAAACTCAATTATTCTTCAGTAGTCACAAAATCTTATATTAATTATTATATTTCATTCCATAGTGGATGCAATAACACCGCTCATGTGTATGGCGGACTACCACCTCACAAAGCAATGTTATTTTTTTCACTAACCATTAAATGGCTAGTAAAAAGGACAATTTTGATGATTATATGTGATATAAAAGACATAATTATGATATTAAGGACATATTTATCATTATTATAATATAACATATCATTTTATTTCATATAATAAAAAATCATATCTTCGTACCTGTATGTGTGGACTACCACCTTTACAAAGCGATGTGAATCTATTTTAATCACCAAACCACAATGAGGATATGTATAAGAATATTTAAATAAATAATATTTTATATATTATATTTCTTGATTATTTATGGGTAAAATATTACGAACCATATTTTAATATTGATCATTGAAAAATGTAAATGTTACTCATGTGTATATATGGCCTACTGTATCCATTATTGTAATGCAGTTCATTTTCATAAAAATCTTTCTTGGATGGTATTAAAAGTATAAAATATGTTTATATATTATAAATATTTCATTATTTATATTATTCAAATATTTAAATAGTGAAATCATTAACCATAGTCAACCTGCCAAAGTCATTTTCGACACATATTCCAAATACTATCAGAACATCCAATGGAAGCATAAATGATTAAGAAATTATATATAACACTATAATAATAGGATTAAAAGGAATAATAAATATTAAAATGGGTTTTATAAAAATTAATAATTAATTTACGTTTATGGTTCAGGAAGATAATAAAATTACACGATGAGTCAGACTCAAGGTAATACTTTCTCATATCACTTTTACGTCTGTGAGACGTACACCATAATCAACCATTATTTCTTTGGAATTGTGAATATATTTTCCTTTTTATATTGTATAATTTATTAATTTATAATAATGGTATTTAAGGATTCAATTATAATTATTTCTTTTATGGGGATTATTGATTCTAAAGTTACCAAAGTTGTAAAGGTTTATGTCACAATACCATCATTACTTGGGGTTGTTTTTTCACAACTATCCCTTGGGGGAATTGATTGATATTTATATCAGAAAATAAAATAATTTTATTTTTCTCTTGTAATTCAAGATCTATTTCATGAAATTTTTATACTATTCTTCTCTCCAGAAGATAAAATGATAAATAATTTTTTTATAGAAAATATAAAAATATTTCCTTATTCTTTCAAATGACTTTTTTCAACCAAAAAATTACTTCATAATTTTTTTCTAATATTTTCTAATAATTTTCAAAAGATTTATTAAAAATATTTTTACCCAATTTTAACTTTTAAAAAAATTCATTCAATGGAATTTTCTTATCATTTTCTAAATATGTTATATTTCTAAAAAGTTTAGTGTAAAAGGAATGTTATTTTTAACATATACATCATTTATCGAATTACCCCTATCAAGACCATCATTTATTTGATACTTCTATTTCGAGTTTATAAATTTATTAATAACGAAAATATATTTCCAAATATGTTTTAAATTAATTATTTTTAATATTATTTTTTAATTCAATTAATTTATAAAATATCTCCTGGATATTAATGTTTTAAAATAAAAAGGGTGATTTTAAATGAAATTATATTGTCATCATGGAATGTTTTAAGTGGTCTTTACAAATCATTTTCAATATGATTATATAAAATTTTATGTTAGTTATTCTTTAATAGGGACATAATCCAATTATACAATATTTATTATTTTTCTAAAGGGTTATGACCAGTTTGAATTAGGATGTACTATCATGAAACGATCACATTACTATGGATGTATAATGATTATGTTTGTTGATTTGGATGAGTAATAAAAAAATTTATGTTGGGTTTAAAATATTAATTTATATGTTGATTATGTTTCACCTATAACATCCCAGGTAAATAAAGAATAAATCATTTTCATATATTTACGAATTAAATATTAATTTAACTTTAAAGGGGTTTCTATGTTCGATAGCGTACCCGATACGCAACAACGAGTTTCATTGAAATCTTACGTTACACACTAGTAATAAAATAATATTATTTTAAATGGTAGTTAACACATAGCCGTTGTATTGGCGGTAATGGATAGAAATAACTAAAATATGATTATATATGTTTTTTAAATGTTTTTTACATTTATTAAATAAAAGATAAAGGCATAAAATATGAAATGAATTCAATTTTAGGCATATATACTCTAATATTCACTAAAGGTCCACTTATCGCCTTTTGATGGCGAATCATCATTAAATATAGTTTTGTTCACTCTTATACATTCTATTAGACCAAACAAAATTCTTCTTTAGAATCGGGACATCAAAATTTACTTTGTGTTAATTTTTGGTATTATTCCGATAAAGTTCATTTTTTTAATGAATAGTGAAAAATGTTGTATTTTAATTCAAAAACTCTTTTTAATCTAATTTATTTATATGATTATATTATCTTTTGAATTGTTTTTAAAGTAAAATTAGAATATATTTTTACCATTTAATCCAATAGTGGTTGTTGGAATTAATTTCACTTTGAAATTGGACTTAAACTAGTGTCAATCATTTGATACTTATTGTTTCATAAAAACACGCTATTTGCTCTGACAGCGGGAATTAATTATTGAATAAATTAATGAAACATATATGTTTTTAATTTTGTAAAGTAGACATCATTTTTGTATTAGAAATATCAAATACATCTTAGGGTGAATTTTTGGTATTTTTTTGAAAAACTTCAATTTTTGATGAATAGTGAAACCACTAAGTGGTACTTAAAAATCTGATTTTTCGTTCAAATGAAACTTTACTACTTCTGTGTTTTGAATTTCAAAAATCCGACATACATGGTTGTCATTATGAAGTACAATGTGGTTCAATGGGATTAAAATAATTTTTTGGTGAATAGTAACTTTTAAGTTTATTAATCGCGATTAGAGGTAATTAGTGTAGTTTAAGGTAAAAATAATGTTTCAATAATATGAAATGAATGTGAAACATGTATTACCCTTATTGGATGTTTCATGGACGACCATGAAAATCCATGGGTCAACATGGGGACCCAATGGAGCCACTTTGGTAGGAAAACTACATTAATACCTTTTTATTTAAAGTTAAAATAAAAATGTCACAAACATGAGTTGTTTTACTACAAATTTTTTTAATGGGGTTATACAAGTCTTAATTTCGACTATAAATATTAATTAGAAAGATAAAAATTTTCCTAAATCATGATATTTTTTTTATAATTTTTAGACTTTAAGTAAATTAAATTATTTATGACACCATGATGATGCAGCGATTACCTCATTATTTAACGATTTAAATAAATGAAAAGATAATTTAAAATCTAATCCCTACACATGTCAAAAACCTATTGGATGGGTGTATTTCGAACTCTTATAACCTTATCCTCTAAATATATATTTGTGGGACCCTTTTTATCCAAAAATCATTTTATAATAAAGTAACCTTTTATAACTTTCCAAGAGTGACCCTCCTCTCCTATTATAAAAGGCCCCCACCTCTACCCCCTTACCCACACCTCTCAAGCATTTGGATCAGCCAACCCCTGCCCATATTGTCTCTCCACATCCCTCTCTTACTTCTAGAAGCCTCACTTTGGGCAGAAGTCTTCCCAAGGAAGCCTTTGAGCTCAAATCAAAGAGAGTTAACCGATTTTAAGGTAATGTCTTCACTTGTGTTCTTTTGTATTTTTTTTCCTCTCCAACCCCCTAAACTCTTTTTATTCATTTCTTTAGTAACAACTAGAGTATCCTAAATATACTAGGATGTTGTTATAAAAATAATTTGAGCTACACTTATGCACACCTACATATAATGGTTAAAGAACATACTATTTCTGTGGATGGAGAATTTCTGCCTCATGAAACGATGATTGTTCAATATTATTCTAACACCATCAAAGGTGTCCATTAAGATGACGCTATATTTATATATGATATATAATATTTTTATGTTTTCCTTAATCTTCTGTATTTTTCATTTATGGAATACCTTTATGGCTTCCATTATGGGTATACGCGATATCTTCATTTTAGGAAGTGCGGACTACCGCCCCCTCATAGTGATTTGATTCGTTAATGCCATATGTGGGACGTATAAAGGATGGATTTAAAGTTATTATATATGATGTTATACTGGAATTATAATATACCTTTATATCATTATTATTTCTTTCTATTAAAGTATGAGATAGAAATGAAAGTAGCGTTCATGCGTACGTACGGCTTACGTCTCAATAAACGGTGCATTTTATTTCTTATCCCCAAATGTAATGTACTATTATAAGTACATGTATATAATGGATATATATGATTTATGATACATATAAATGATTAATATAATTCTGGAATTAAAATATACATACCTCTCATTTAGTTTTAATTCCATTAATATGATATAGAAATGAAAGTGGTGTTCATGCGTACGTACGGCTTACCGTCTCCATGAATGGTGCGTTTCATTTCATACCTCTAAATGATTATGTAATATTATAAATACATGTATATTCTGGATATATATGATATATATGATATCCAAATCATGAATATCATTCTGGATATAATGAACTTTTAACCACACGAACAATATGTAATTGTAAGGAGTCCACTTTCGACATAAGAACCAAATATCAACAAAACAAACATTATTAACTTAAATGATTACATAATGTTTATAACATGGTAATAAGAGATATAAAAGTAATAAAGAACTTGAAAAAGGTTCTTAAGCAAGTATAAATTAACTCAAATTTATTATTCAGGACGTTAAAGAACGATCGAGTCAAGTCGGACCCGAGGTAAGGGAACTTCTTAACCCAATTTCTGTTCTTTGGGTTAATCTCCTACTTTCAAATTATGTCATGATATTATTATGTCCTATCTTGTATTTGATCTTTATTTATGTGTACTTATAGCGAATGCACATAATAGATCTATTTTATTTAAAAAATGATATTTGTAAGGGACTTCTTCTCAATCATTTTTCATTGAGGCATATTTCATTTTATACACAACTTTCTTTTATACGGTGTATAAACCCCTTTGACTTTTACTTTTATACAAAAGGAATCTTTTTCTATGAAGCGTTTTACAAAATGAAAAAAAAGGAATGTTTCTTCTAACGTACGCGGTGACAACGACCTTTTCTGCCGCCGTGAGTATTATTTGGTCTTTGGATTCCTCAAAAGCCGTAATGTTTTTAAAATGAAATAAATACCATATACTCTTTTCTGTGTTTTGGTATTGAAAATGGTTTTTATAATGGATTTTCTATGTCAATATATTTATGTGATAAATTGTGATCAATGTGTGGAAATGTTTTCTTTCCATTTTATTTGTTTTATGATTTTATAATGGTACTTGGACATTTGAAGGGTGGTTACATGATAAACCATATGACGGGTGGTGCCATGAATACCGGGATGGTTGGTTATGTTATAATCTCCAATGCATTGGGTATGGAAGTCGGCCGTATGGATATTCCATTAAGTGATATGTGTGGAAGTCGTTCGTATGGTTATTCTATTTAAGTATGTTTTTGTCCCAAGTTACCTTTATATGTTATGTGATCTTTATATGGGTTTTATGGTAATCTATTGGTTACAAAAGGGTAAGTAATGATCTTTTATTCAGTGAAGAGTTTTTACTACTACATAAAGGTGAAAAGTATTACTTTGATAAAGTATACATGGTTTACTTGTTGTTTTGATAAAATAACAGTTTTCATTCTTTGTGTATCCCTTACTGAGCTTTTTATGCTGACCCCAAGTTTTATTGAAATGTATTTCAGAGGAATTGATGTGGAATAGGGTCAAGGATGGGATCAAAGGAAAGTCATGCTATATAAAACATGGAAGTAGACATGTTTCATTTTAAGAGTTTTTATTCTATTGAAACTTAGTATAAGTGTCTACTTTGTAATCTTTTGAGATGTAATAGTTATGTCCTAATTCTCTAAAACTCTAAACCTGAAAAGATCCTCAATGTGAATTATTCATTTAATTCAATATTAAGTAAGTTTTATGGCCGGGGCATTATAGTTGGTATCAGAGGTCGGTTTAGACAACTTTAGGAGTTAGAAAATTTTTAAATTATAAATTAATTTATGTTATGATTGAAATTATATAGCATTTAAAGATTACCATGTTGCTTCACCTAAGATATTTTTTTGATAAGAATGGTTTTTCATAGAGGAATCAAAACAAATTTTCTGGGAAGGCATATAGAGGGAAATGACCTTTGAAATCAGTATCCTAAGATGTTCAGAATCAGAACTAAACAGTTTGTTGCAGTGATGGCTCAGTTGACTCATGTTACTACCGAAGGAGTTGAAAAGAAGATTGGTGAATGCTCCATTTTTGTAACTTCCTTCTAGGAATGATGAGTTTGTTATATACATTGATGCTTCATTGAAGGGACTTGGTTGTGTCCTTATGAAAAATGATCAGGTAATTGCTTATGCTTCACGTCAGTTGAAAACTCATGAGGTAAATTACCCTACACATGATTTGGAATTAGCTGCTGTTGTTTTCACTTTAAAAATTTGGAGGCATCATTTGTATGGAGTAATGTGTGAAATATATACTGATCAAAAAAGATTAAAGTATATATTCACTCCTAAAGAATTGAACATGAGACAGAGGAGTTGGCTAGAATTAATAAAGGATTATGATTGTACAATTCATTACCATCCAGGAAAATCAAATAAAGTGGATGATGCTTTTAGTCGAAAAAGTAATGCTTCATTAACAATGTTGTGTTTGGAATGTGATACTTTGGTTAAGGATTTGATGAGCTTTGGCATAGAAGTTGTTTGTGTAGAAGTCCTTATGTTTTGTTTCAGGTATCAGTGAAATCGTCTCTATTAGACAGAATCAAGGAAGCACAGAAGCAAGATAGTGTGTTGTAGAAAATGGTAGATCTGGTTCAGAAGGGTAAGATGCCAGAATTTAACATTGATAATGACTGTGTTCTGAGGTTTGGGAAGAGATTATGTGTGCCTTGTGATTCGCAGTTGAAGGGTGAGTTGTTATGTGAGGTTCATAGTTCCTCGTTTTCAGTTAATCCTGGCAGTACTAAGATGTACAGAGATCTGCGAAAGTATTACTGGTGGGATGGAATGAAAAGAGATATTACCGATTTTACTGTGAAGTTTTCGACTTGTCACCAGGTAAAAGCAGAGCGGCAGTTACCGAAAGGGATGCTTCAGCCTTTACCAGTGCCAGAGTGGAAATGGGAAAACAAATCCATGGACTTTGTTGTTGGATTACCAAGGACATATCGAGGTAATAATGCAATCTGGGTTATTATTGATCGATTGACTAAATTTTCTCATTTCCATCCTATTCGAGATACATTGTCTCTAGATCAACTTTCTCGATTGTATATTAAAGAGATAGTCAGGTTGCATGGAGTTCCCCTCTCCATTGTATCTGATCGCGATCCCATGTTTACTTCTAACTTTTGGAAAGGCCTTCAGAAGTCGTTGGGTACTGAATTACATTTTAGTACAACTTTTCATCCTCAATCAGATGGGAAATCAGAACGAACAATTCAAACTTTTGAAGATATGCTATGTGCGTGTTTGATGGATTATCAGTGAAGTTGGGACCAACATCTTTCTTTGGTTGAGTTTTCATATAATAATAAGTTTTCATTCCAGTATGCAGATGGCACCATTTGAGGCATTATATGGGAAGTGGTGTCGACCTCCAGCTTTTTGGGATGAAGTAGGTGAAAGGAAGCTGATGGGACCAGAATTGGTAGAAGAGATGGCAGAAAAAGTTCAGTTGATTCAGAAACAAATTAGAACAGGTCATAGTAGACAGAAAAGTTATGCGGGTAACCGGACGAAGGATCTATATGTCGAGGTAGGTGAGCATGTTTTTCTCAAAGTTTCACCATGGAAAAGTGTGATGCGATTTGGTAAGAAAGGAAAGCTGAGTCCAAGGTTCCTTGGACCATATTAAATTCTAGAGAAAGTTGGATTGGTTGCTTACCGAGTGGCTTTACCTCCGAGTTTATCTCAGGTACACAATGTTTTTCATGTTTCGATGTTGAGAAAGTATATGCCAGATCCATCTCATGTTTTGAGCCCAGAGGTAGTTCAGTTGGAAGAGAATCTCTCTTATGAAGAACAACTAGTCCAGATTCTCGACCGAAGAGAGAAAGTGTTGCGAAATAAGGTAATTCACCAGGTAAAGGTTTTGTGGAAAAACCATATGCTTGAAGAGGAAACTTGGGAATCTGAAAATGCTATGAGGGATAAATACCCCCACTTATTTTGATAAGTGAATAAAATTGTGAGGACGCAATTCCCAAAAGAGGGGAAGGATGTAACATCCTAGGTAAATAAAGAATAAAGAATTTTCATATATTTATGAATTAAATATTAATTTTACTTTAAAGGGGTTGCTATGTTCAATGGCATACCCGATACGCAACAAAGAGCTTCATTGAAATCTTACGTTGCACAGTAGTAATAAAATAATATTATTTTAAATGGTAGTTAACACATAGCCATTGTATTGGCGAGAATGGATAAAAATAACTAAAATATGATTATACATGTTTTTTAAATGTCTTTTTACATTTATCCAATAAAAGATAACGACTTAAAATACGAAAAGAATTCAATTTTAGGCATATATACTCTAATATTCACTAAAGGTCCACTTATCGCCTTTTGATAGAGAACCGTCATTAAAAATAGTTTTGGTCAGTCTTATAAATTATATTGGACCAATCAAAATTCTTCTTTAGAATCGGGACATCAAAATTTACTTTGTGTAAATTTTTGGTATTTTTCCGAGAAAGTTCATTTTTTTTAATGAAAAGTGAAAAATGTTGTATTTTAATTCAAAACCTCTTTTTAATATAACGTATTTATATGATTAGAATATATTTTTAATTGGTTTTAAATTTAAATTAAAATATATTTTTACCATTTAATCCAATAGTGGTCATTGGAATTAATTTCACTTTGAAATTTGACTTAAACTAGTGTCAATCTTTTGATACTTATTGTTTCATAAAAACACGCTATTTGCTTTGACAGCGGGAATTAATTATTGAATTAATTAATGCAAATTATATGTTTATAATTTTGTAAAATAGACATAATTTATGAATTCGGGATACCAAATATATCTTAGGGTGAATTTTTGGTATTTTTCTGAAAAACATCAATTTTTGATGAATAGTGAAACCAGTAAGTGGTACTTAAAAAACTGATTTTTCATTTAAATGAAACTTTGCCACTTTTGTGTTTTAAAATTAAAAAATATGACATACATGATTTTCATTAAGAAGTAAAATTTGATTCAAAGGGATTAAAATAATTTTTCGGTGAATAGTAACTTTTATGTTTATTAATCGCGATTAGAGGTAATTAGTGTAGTTTAAGGTGAAAATAATGTTTTAATAATATGAAATGAACATGACACATGTCTTAACCTTATTGTATGTGTCATGTCCGACCAAGAAAATCCATGGGTCATCTTGGGGTCCCCATGGAGTCACTTTGGTAGGAAAATGACATTAATACATTTTTATTTTAAGTTAAAATAAAAATGTCACAAACATGGGATGTTTTACTAAAAAAAATTTAAATGGGGTTATACAAGCCATTATTTCGACTATAAATATTCATTAGAAAGATAAAAATCTTTCCTACATCATGATATTTTTTTTATAATTTATAGACATTAAATAAATTAAATTATTTATGACACTATGATGATGCAGTGATTACCTCATTATTTAACGATTTAAATAAAATGAAAAGATAATGTAATCTCTAAGACCAACACATGTAAAAAAACTATTGGATGGATGGATTTAGAACTCTTATCACCTTAACCTATAAATATTTAATTGTGGGACCCTTTTTATCCGAAAATCATTTTATAATAATGTAACCTTTTATAACTTTCCAAGAGTGCCCATCCTCTCCTCTTATAAAAGGCCCCCACCTCTACCCCCTTACCCACACCTCTAAAACCTTTGGATCGGCCAAACCCTGACCATCCTGTCTCTCCACATCCCTATATTACTCCTAGAAGCCTCACATTGGGCAGAAGTCTTCCAAAGAAGCCTTTAAGCTCAAATCAATGAGAGTTACCCGATTTTAAGGTAATGGCTTCACTTGTGTTGTTTTGTGTTATTTTGATTCTCCAACCCCCTAAACTCCTTTTATTCATTTATTTAGTAACAAATCCAATATCTTGAATATACTAGTATGTTGTTATAAGAAGAATTCGAGCTACATTTACACACACCTACATCTAATGGTTAAAGAACATATTGTTTCCGTGGATGGCGAAATTCTACCTCACGAAACGATGATTGTTCAATATTCTTATAACACTTTCAAAGGTGGCCATTAATATGACACTATATTTATATATGATATATAATATGTTTATGTTTTCCTTAAGATTCTGTATTTTTCAATTATGGCATACCTTTGTGGCTTCCATTATGGGTATACACGATATCTTATTTTAGGAAGTGCGGACTACCGCCCCCTCAAAGTGATATGATTCGTTAATGCCATATGTGGGACATATAAAGGATGGATTTAATGTTATTATATATTATGTTATACTGGAATTATAATATTAATTTATATCATTATTATTTATTTCTATTAAATTATGAGATAGAAATGAATGTAGCGTTCATGCGTACGTACGGCTTACCGTCTCCATGAACGGTGCATTTCATTTCTTATCCCCAAATGTAATGTAATATTATAAGTACATGTATATAATGTATATATATGATTTATGATACATCTAAATGATGAATATAATTATGGAATTAAAATATACAAACCTCTCATTTAGTTTTAATTCCATTAATATGACATAGAAATGAAAGTAGCGTTCATGCGTACGTACAGCTTACCCTCTCCATGAACGATGTGTTTCATTTCTTACATCTAAATGATTATGTAATATTATAAATACATGTATATTCTTGATATATATGATATATATGATATCCAAATCATGCATATCATGCTGGATATAATGAACCTTTGACCACACGAACAACATGTAATTGCAAGGAGTCCACTTTCGACTTAGGAACCAAATATCAACAAAACACACATTATTAACTTCAATGATTACATATTGTTAATAAAATGGTAATAAGTGATATAAATGTAATAATGAACTTGTAAAATTATCTTAATCAAGTAGAAATTAACTCAAGTTTATTATTCAGGATGTTAAAGAATGATCGAGTCAAGTCGGACCTGAGGTGGGGGAACTTCTTAACCCAATTTTCGTTCATTGGGTTAATCTCCTACATTGAAATTATGTCATGATATTATTATGTCCTATTTGTATTTGTACTTTATTTATGTGTACTTATAGTGAATGCACATAATAGATCTATTTTATTTAAAAAATTATCATTGTAAAGGACTTCGTCTCAATCTCCTTTCATTGAGGCATATTTCGTTTTATACACAACTTTCTTTTATACGGTGTATAAACCCCTTTGATTTTTACTTTTATACCAATGGAATATTTTTCTACGAAACGTTTTACAAAAGGTCAAAATGGAATGTTTCTTTTAACGTACGCGGTGGCGATGACCTTTTCTGCCGCCACGAGTACTATTTGGTCTTTGGCTTCCTCAACAAGCTGTAATGTTTTTAAAATGAAATAAATACCATATACTCTTTTATGTATTTTGGTATTGAAAATGGTTTTTATAATGGATTTTATAGGTCAATATATTTAAGTGATATATTGTTATCAATGTGTGGAAATTTTTTCTTTCCATTATATTTGTTTTTTTTATTTTTTAATGGTACTTGGACATTTGACGGGTGGTTACGTGATAAACCATATGACGGGTGGGGTCGTGAATACTAGGACGGGTGGTTACGCTATAACCTCCAATGCATTGGGAATGGAAGTCGGCCGTATGGATATTCCATTAAGTGATATGTGTGGAAGTCGACCATATGGTTATTCCATTTAAGTATGTTTATGTCCCAAGTTACCTTTATATGTTATGTGATCTTTATATGGATTTTATGGTAATATTTTGGTTACAAAAGGGTAAGTAATGATATTTTATTTAGTGAAGAGTTTTTACTACTTCATAAAGGTTAAAAGTATTACTTTGATAAAGTATACATGGTTTACTTGTTGTTTTGATAAACTAACAGTTTTCATTCTTTTTGTATCCATTACTGAGCTTTTTATGCTCACCTGATGTTTTTTTGAAATGTTTTTCACAGGACTTGATGTGGAATAGGGTCAAGGATGGGATCAAGGGAAAGTCATGCTATACCAGAAAAGTCTGAACCAGGCGAAAGCCCGATCCCACAAATTTATTAAGGAAAAAGTGCAAGTACAGACAATAGGAAAGTAATGCTATAAAAAACATGGAACTAGACATGTTTCTTTTTAAGAGTTTTTATTCTATGGAAACTTAGTAGAAGTGTCTACTTTTTAATCTTTTGAGATGTAATAGTTATGTACTAATTATCTAAAACTCTAAACCTGAAAAGATCCTCAATGTGAATTATTCATTTAATTCAATATTAAGTAAGGTTTTAGGTCGGGGCCTTATATCACCCCATTCATATGAGGAATGCATTGGACATAGTAAGTGAAGGTTTATGATTTCTATAAACCATCGATACATCGGTAGGTCTCACGAGACTAAATGTTTTGGATTTTGGATGAGGCCTTACAATTTAATATATATTTCTTGGTAAAAGGCCTTAAGGGATTTAGATGTCTTGGAATGAGGCCTCAACTATATTTTTTATATTTCCAAAAGAATGCAAATCATCATTATGAATTTAGTAATTGATATTCCATGTGACAATTCTATTAGTAAGAATATTGATGTTGAAGTTTCATTATCATGTGAATATTTATGTAAAATTACATTTTCATCATTCATTACTACCAGGTTATTCTCATGTTATTGATTAAATAGAATGAGTTTCAATTATTTACCTTTCCATATTGATTATTATTTATTTATTTATATATTCCACCATATCCATTCACATGCTTAGAATCAGAGCTCACTCATTTCTTATGATTTTTTTTTCACAAGGATACGAGGAAATTTTTTTTGATTGATATAATGGGATAAAATTAGGTGAATAATGGAATTCTCAATGAAAAGTATATTTTATTTATTTTTTAAAAATTTAATGCGAATTTAATTTATTTTTATAGTTTAACAAGTATAATAATATGAGTTGGTATTCCTTACATCTTATTCCTTTGAAATAATATAGACACAGACTCTAGGTGACTGGTTTCATGTTTTCTACATAGGGATTGGCACCGAGTGCATAAAAACACATGTCAAGGAGGACTTCACCTAAAAAATACAATGAATATGGGTTAAATACATTAATACTTATATGTAATATAATATTAAACACAATACATAATGCATGTAAAATTCATAAATAACTAATATTATATAAATTATAATTCTATAATGAAAATCATATAGAAGAAACAAAAAAATAATGAAATCCATAAGCTCATACTATTCAGTTTGATCACCAATACCCTCCTCAAAGCCTAAAAATATATTTATAACAATTAGAGTGATATGATAAATATACATACTATTATTTTCACCAAAATATATCGTTTGAAGGTGGAAGAATGTTTTTATTTCTTTAGTGAATAAAAAACTCAAATAACTCATCACCTATACCAAGTTAACTTCCCCCCATCCTCCCCAAGACCTAATGAACCATTATTGCATCCAATACTAATAATATATTATCAATAGAGTATTTATTTGAATGGTAACCTATATCCACTTTCCCATGAATCTTGTCACTATCAGTACCTAATGACATACATGTTTGTTCTCCCATCACATCCCTACCCACAAATATTTATACCATACCTTATATTTATTCTATTAGTTTATCATCATCATTATAATTTAATACCAAATCCTTATCAGAATACGTTATTGTGAACATGGATTAAATCAACCTTGTTCCCTCCTCATACGAATGTGCCCCCACCTCACAATGCATCACAACCACTATCACATAATTACCACCGCATAAAAATCCTTTTCACTATAAACGATAGCTATCATAGTCTATGAATTAAAATAATGGTATTTTAGATCCAATGTAATATGTAGATGGGAGTGTAAGGAATAGGGAGTATCCAAAAATATATTCCTTCCTAATCTGATAAGTTAGTGAAAACCCATGAAAATGAAAACTATATGGTCGTCATTATGGATATATAAATCAGGTGGTGGTGCATAAAATATATAAAATAAATAAAAAATATACATAATATAAAACAAATTTAAAACATAATATTATAAATATAAAATAATATAACTATACCTCAAAAGTTCCCCCACATTGTTATCATCTATCATCAATAATTTCTACCATTACTATCCCAAAAAATATGTCAAACACACTATCTCAAAAAAGTTCAAAATATAATATCTAATCCTAATGTAATCACTTAATTAATAATATTTAGTATTACAATTTAATTACTACATTACATTCATTATTTCATAATATACATCATATTCTAAAATTAAAATTTAAACATCCCCATTTAATATATACTCTTAAATTATAAATTACTAACCCAATTACCACATAACATTTCCCGAGTACCTCATTACATAATTCAAATATAACATTATCCTATAAAACCATTTAATTTTCAATTCTTCAATCAATAATAAATTTAATTTCATCATCAAAGCATATTTACGGTCCACTAATACAAAACACTAATATAAAAACTAAATTGACCCCCAAAAATCCTTACCAACATCCACTAACAAAATGCCAAACATATTTCTATAGAATAATTACATCCTCCACACATAATCCATGAAAAACAATCCCTAATAATTTTTGGATTTGGTCACATTAAAATCACTAGTCAGGCATAGACCCAAGATTATTTTTTTCAGATTCAATGAACATGTCAAAGGATCACCATGTATAATGAATGTAATTTCTAAAGTTTTTCGATTTAAATTTATAGTTAAATTAATAATAAGAAAAATACATTCATATTAATGTTATTCTTCAATGTATATTTTCAAAACATAATCATTTTTCATGTTATACAATTTTTTGGATGATAGGATCCAATGTAGAATCCATATAGTTATATCCAAATAGGATTCACATTCTACAGATGAAATTGAGGTATCATTGGGTGATATCATGGATTTTCTGATAACATTTTATTTTTTCCCACGATTGAAAGAATATCATTCATTATTAAAGAATTGAATCTCTCTTTATCGTAATCTTAATAGGGATAAATGAGGGGGATAATTATCATATTAATTAAAAACATCCTATAAGTATTAATTTCTTGAATAATTTCTTAGGGATAATAGTTTTTGTTTATAGAAAAATAATTATAAATGATAAAAATTAAGATTATATTGTTTGGGTATTAATATTGGATAATTTCACAATAACCCTTAATGAAATATTTTTTCTAGCATATTACATATTACAAAAAATAATTATATTGCTATTATATCATGGTATGCACTGATATGTGCATAATGAACATAACTTTTATCAGATAAATTTTTACTTATTTTACATGTGATATTTAAGATTGTATCATTTTTAATATCCGGCCATTAACCCAGCCTTCCCCCTTCCATTGAATTAACTGAACCTCATATAATATATATTATTGATTCAGTAAAGAAATATATATTATATTCATTATATTCCAATTAAAATATTATTAAAATATTTTTCTATCTAATAAAATATTTATTCAATAAATAAATATCAATTATTACATTCTAAATAAAATAAAAGATAAAAATTTATTCCATTTGACATTCTTGTGAAATAATATTTATTTATAATTTATCTTATATATAAATACTATAAATATAATATTACTAGCGAGTAATATATAAAAATATTGAATATATATTATTCATATTTCATTAAAAAATATTTATTTAAACATTATATTCATATTAAAATTTACTGATATCAATGAATACACTATATGTGTTCCCCACTAGGACTGTTTCTTAGTGGTATTTGGATGTCATTTCAGTTATCCAAGTTAAAAATAGAAAAAAGTAACACCCCACATGTTACATGGATAAATTGATAAATGTAACTATATATTTAAATACGTATCTACATTATTTTATATATCCTAGATAATTAGAACTCAATAGTTATGCATTATCTTCTAAAGTAGATTTCAAGATATTTAACTTCTTTGGAAGTTCCCAGTGTGTCTGTGTGTGTGTGAGTATCGTCAAATCACACTGAATAAACATGTTACTATTGATGTATAAAGTCATTCATATGATGATATGCCTGGGAAAATGGTTGTCCCCAAGGTAGGGGACTATGTATATTTGAAAAAACCAGTGGTACCTAGAGGATTAGGACTCGACAACCGTGTTATAGTGGGGTGCTTATACTGTAGTGGTTCACAATTTTCACATTGGTACCAATGGTGGAACCCAAATGAATGTGTGGTGGAAATTCTTGGGTCATGATCTATTGTCCACAATAGGGATCTTGTTCTCTAATGGGTAGGGGTGAACATAACAACCCATATTTTTCAAGGGTTAAATGGATAAATTTATCTAACCATGTTAATAAGGATGAACTTTCTTTTTGAAACTCTTCTTGATTATAACTCTATATTTAAGAATTATTGGCCATGAGTTGTGGTTATAATGGTTTAACACATTTAAAGTATCCCAATGTTTCTATGAGTGAGGAAAAATAACACTCACATCACTTTTATTGGCCTATGAGGATATTATTTAATCTAATGATCAGTTTAGGAAAGTTAGTGGTCCCTATAAAGGGATTCCATGTCTATGTGGAACTGATGGCACCTGGCCGGCCAAGCCCCGATGGAATTGTTAAGACTATCTGACTATAATATATTGGAGGATAATTGTTATGGAGAACACATCATGTTACCAATAGAGATATAGGTTATTGTCAAAATTAAAATAATCACATAGGACTTCTAATTGGATAATATAAAACAATTTTTGTGATATCTACTCAAAAAAATATTCATACTAGTGTCATCAAACATAATAGTCAATATATCATTATTTGAATTTATGAAATGTAATTTTCAATAATTATGTCCATAATTTATAGTTTGAATGTTCCGTTATAATAAAATTTTATGAGATGTCACCGTCTGGTCTTAGAATGGAAAAATCTTTTCATAAAAATTCTCTTAATTCAATATCACATTTGAAACACATAATATATAATTATTTTCCAAAAAATAAAGCATCATGGTTTTTGATAATACATCAATGAATTAAAATTATGATATTCATTAGTAATAACTCATATTTATAGATTAATATACACAATCACATTTTGTAATACCAAATGTTCCATATATAATGTGGAATTCTTACTATTGATTTAGTAGCCATAATATTTCATCTTACAGATGACCAAGTGTAGGAATCAAGTAATGATTCCCCATATAATTAAATGAATATATCACATGTTATTTGGAATCATCATTTTCTGAAAATATGGTTTTGTCCAATATTATGACATAGATATTCTAGAATATTGTTATGAAACATCAAGGTTTTTTTCATAGAAGATAACTAATATGACATTTCGATGTGAAAAATATTATAAGGATATTATAACCTTAATGTCACATAGATGAACAATTAATATAAAATAAAAAAATTATTAGTATTTGTTTCATTGAATTTACATGAAATAAAATGTACAATGTAATTGTTTATATGTTACTATCTCTAATATACCCCCACATTGACTTCAACCGACTACTAATGACTTTTAGTCCAAGATATCTCGCAAGATTTTAATCATTCTATTATGATAAGGATCTAGTAAATGGTTCTTCTACAATATCATTTGAGGAAACTCTGCATACATAAACCTCACCTATCTAAGATCCTCAAGTGGTGATACATACAATTTATATGCTTCAACCACTGATTTGACTCTCTACCTTGTATATAGAAACAATTGTAGAGTTAATATTATATATTATGATATAATATTTAATAATAGACACAAAATTAAGATCATAGATAATGTTACGTATCCAAATTTCATTCTTATATACCTAAGAAACCACATTATACTAAGAATATAATTTAGAATCAATGACCATAAACACCATTGAGGCCTTCCAACTCACAACTACTCATTAAGGAAGAATATATATCCCAATTACAATTCCAGGTCATCCTGATCTGATTGAAAACTAACATTTGTATGTCCCCTAATGACTATTTCTTTATCTACTCCATAAAATAGAATATATCCATAGTATACATTATATACATCAAGATATTATTAACTCATATCAAATGGATTTATCATTGTTTTAATTAATATTTCCCACAATTCCGACTTTATAAGAAGAACGAATCCATATACATAGAATGGAATACACAACTGATCATATCATAGATCCATATAGAATCCTTGTCATCCTCTATTTCACGTCTTTTATTTCATTCTTATAGAGGTGAATTCCATGTGAAATGGGAAATAATCTCTTCTAGAGATATTATATTATGAATGGATTTAATAAATTATTAATATGTGTACCCAAAATAGTCTAATTTTCCTATTAAATCAATTAGGATAGATATAAATTTCAATAATACATTTATAAACCATTGCCCCTATAACCCGATAATAGTGATTACATTATTACATTATCACTAAAATAAAGGTATTGTACCCCAAAGTGGTGAATAGTTTAGTTATCTTTCAAATCTAGATACATAATTGAAACTTGCATTATATTTTATTCATAAAATGAAAAAGGGATTTCATTATAAAAATCATTATTCCCAAAATCAAATCTCTATATATCAATCTGAAAACAATTCATTCTATCCTTGAAAAAATAAAACATAAGAAAGGGGTGAGGAAGATGCGTACTATGGTTATGTGTCCAACAGAAGTAGTGAATAATTAATGAATAATTAATACATAAAGGTAAATAACTGAATTTTTTTGACTTAATCAATGACTTTTGAATAATATAGAATGAATAATAATGATCAAATAATTATATGTAAATAATCACATGACAATTAAGAATAACCATGTTTATTCTAACTAGTTGGATAATAACAAGGAATACCAATTAATTAATTCATAATGATGGAATATTTAACTCCAATTATATTAAAAATACCATCAAGTCCATGTTCCATGAAATATTAGAACCAAGGCCTCATGTATTGAAATGTTAATTAAAAGGATAAGGCCTTAGCCAAATATCCTTGAAAATTTGTCTCGTGAGATCTACCAATGCATCAAGGGGTTATGTAATTTTGATATTTTCCCATCAATTAATAATTTCAACTCATTTCCCATATTAAATTGTTGTATCATAACCAATATAAACAATAATATTCAAAAAATAACATAATAAATGTAAATAAATAACCACTCAATAAACAAAATAAAAAAACTATCTAGAGTTATATGGTGAATGATAATAAAATTGAACATTCCCAGTATGATAGAGAAAAAAATTAGGATAAATAATATGGATAGAATTAATAAAATATATCCCTGGTGGGTAATATGTAAAATAATAGGATTATGTCACTGATAAATTAAAATACTATAAAACATTAATTAATTTTTTTGAGGAAAATAACATTTTCACATAAAAAATATTTTTAAAACAAAATGTTCTCAAAATATGTTGAAAAATGGTGTCTCAAAATATCTTTTAAAATAGTTTTAAATAATCATTGAAACAATGACTAGTTAAGTTGATGTAAAATTCTACTCATGTCATAAATGTCAAAACAACGATTACTTAAACATTTTTATTAACTTCCAAATGAGATATGTTCGTAAAATCACATTAATTTTACTATAAAAACATTTTATAAATAGTTAAAATTGGTAAAAATTTATTTAAGAAATATTTTTGAAAAGGATAATTTTTCTTGCAAGTTATTATTAGAAAATATGTATTTTGATGAAAAAATATATCAGGCCGAAGAGACAAATAATAGAAGGATTACATAAAAATATTTATTCAAATAACTTATCAAACAATGATTGTAAAAATGAAAAATATAAAATAAAAAACCATGACTAATCATTTGGGTAGAAGATATATTGATCTATATGTTAAAATTATATAAAACTCCCCGTGGGAGTCTTAATAAAAACAATCGTGAAAATGAAGAAATTTTGAAATAATCTCTTACCACTTTGGTAAATTTTGAATCACAGGACCCGTGAATAAAATAACCTTAAATTAATCATTAAATACCTTGGAAAAAAATATATTAATGATATAAAATTTTGAAATTGGTAGTAAATACACCAACTAAGGGAATAAGTGGTGATTGTGGTTTTTGTCTCATAAAAGTAAAATTGAGATGAGAAAACCTTGACACTTATTTGACTTAGTTCATATGTGTTAAAAAACAATGAATAATACATACAGGTTAGTAATAAATTTATTAAAAAAATAACGATATACCTCATATAATTAAAGATTTACTAAGATCCTTTTAGCACTCATCTATTTGAAATTAATTGTTAATATCACTATTTCATGAGATAATTGCCTCATTTTTCAGGTATATTATTGTTCTATAATTTTTGTATATTTAATTTAATATTCATTAAAAAAATATATATAATTATTTACATGAATAAAATTTCCATAAATTAATTATATTTTTATTAATATAAATCAATAAATGTTAGAGATGAAAAATGGATTACATCGGTCATGGAGATGATCTCCCTTAAGTACAAATCATTACTGTTTAAATTTTTCTTGATGGACGGTACAAGAAAATGTAAATATTAATTACAATTTAAATAATATTTATTATTTTATATGTATCATTTATATTAATAAAATATATCCTTATTACCATCCATGTAAAATAAAATAAAAAACAATTCACAATATAGTATGGATATGATATTCCATACGTATGAACATGCCACATTATTGTTTTTCAATGGATTGGATAAAAATAAGTCGGATTTGATATTAAATTTAAATACTCATATTTATATAATTAATATCACATATTTATTAACTTTTATCATTACTATATTCCATGTAATGTGTTATAGAAAAATGAATCACATCGCTTCGTGAGCCGACAGTCCATCGTAAAGACAGGAGACGTTATTGTATCCATTTAGTAATGGAAAGTAAGAAGTAATATGTGTTATTGTAATAAAAGTTTTATTATAATATCATAATTATCATATAATTATGTTCAATTCACCATTATATCCATCATTGAATAGTGGAAATGGCTAAAAAATACACCAGTTCATGAGGAGATATTCCATCATACACACGATTGACGTATTCATTTCCCATTAGATTGAAGTGGAGATAAATAAAGGTTATGAAATTTAAATAATAAAATCTTAGTAAATTAAAGATAATTATTTGAAGACTAAGTCATATTTGGAAAATATTATAACCAATTATAAGAATAAGTAAAAAAAATGCGTAGTTAAAAATAATAGCACTTCTAAGATAAACCTTGGTATGTTTATGGTAATTCCTTATGAGATAATCTTTCTAATATAAGAAATGGATATAAGATGTGGGTATGGATGTAAGAAGGAAATATTGGTTTTTATTGTCAGATAAAAATTGATTTCAGAGTGTAAATAGGGGAGGATAATTTGTGTCTTTTTATATGTGGGAAGAGTCCACACTTGGTATTTTTGAAATGAATCAAATACACCCACTTTTTTCATATAATAATCCTAAAAAAAGGGTAACTCTAAAACCATTGATATTATAGGGTCATAATATGGAAATATAATTTTTTAGGATATGTTAATAGGTTATTTCAACAATTATATATTTAGAATAACCACCAATAAACCCATATTTAACATAAACATTGTAAATAATATTTTATATTTTTACTATTCATCATGCTCAAAAAATTTAGATTGATTTATTAGATAATATAAATTATTCTATTTGAATATATGGAATCTATTTTTCCTTATTCATTTTGTAGAATTAAAATATTCTAATTCATAATTATACCCATAGACGTGATGAAAATGGTCGGTTTTCGAAGAGAAAATTATCATAAGGATAATAAATTTTAATACCAAAACATCACATAAAATCGATTATAGTTACATAAATTAGATAATATTAAATATAATTTATTTATTTTTAGTCAAAATCATGTTTTATATAACTTAAATTTATAATTAATTTAAAATATTAATCTTTATTCAATTAAAATTAATTATTTTTCATGATTCATTAAAAAATACTTGTTTTCATAAAATTAGAAAAACAATCCCTATAACACCACCATATTTTTTAATTTTTTTAATTAATTTAATACTTTTGATAGTTTTCATCTCAAAAAACACTGAAAATAGTTTATTTTATAAAATCACTAAGTTTAGATTGAGTTATACTCAAACATAATGTTTATCAGGTAGTACACACAACATAAAATATATATTATTTTACCCAAAACATCCACATGGCATACATTAAACACAACGATTACTTGGCGTATGTTACACACAACACAAAATATATACAAAACATAATATTATTATTATAATTATTTAAATGATATAATTATAAACTATCTATTAAATATACTAAATTTAATAATAATCATTAATTTTAAAACATTTTTTATAATGGTTACTTATAAATAGAACATATTGATAACAAAATATATAATTTTTTTTGTAAAGTCCATATTTGCTTAAAAATAACATTTTCTCAAATAAACTATTTTTAATGTCTTTCTGTGAAAAATAATAAAATTAATTTTATGAAAATTTATAAATTTAAGTTTCATAAATAAATTTCATCTTTTAATTTTGAATGTTTAAATTAGTTTAGGGTTAGTTTTCTGATTTTTCTAAGAAACGATATTTTTAGATAAATAGTGAAAACTATCATATTTTAAATCAATATATTTTTCATGTAATTTATTTATAAGATTAAATTATATTTTAAATTAGTTTAAAATTGTAATTAGATATTATTTTTATCAATTAATACAATTTAGGTCATTGGAAACAATTTCACTGTGATACTGGGTATAAAAACTTAGCAAACATTTGGATATTTTTACATTAAAAACCCATAGTGTCATCTCATCAGCGGGATTAATTTTGAATTAATATTTTCCAATTATGTGGTTAGAATTTGTGAAAATTTATTAAATATTTGGAATCATGATAATTTATAACATCTAATAAGTTTAAATTAGTTTTGGACCAATAATATTAGTGGAAGTGATTAAAATTAATTACAATGATTAGGAAAACATTACATCATCAAATTTATAAACATTAAATTTAAGACCTGAAATGAGCTATAAAGTTGTAAAACACCCATTAAATATCCATTATTAACCTAGGAACCATACGTTATTGGTTTTTTTTATTTTTATGAATTTTTAGGTAAAAAACATGGGTACCCCAAACATGTTTTCAAAAATGATAGTGGTGTTCGTTCCCTTCCCTATATAAGGACTCCAACTCTCATGCTACTCCACACTAATAAAACTATTAGTTTTTAAAAATATCATCCCAATAGAATTCCCAACATTCTTCACATCTTCCTATAATCCTTTAATTGAAAAAAAATCAATCCAATGAATCATTTTTGTATAAACCCAAAAGAGTTACTCGATTAAGATGTAACGCCTTTTCTCAAACTCCATTAATTTATTTTCATCATCCAACCCTCCACTAATTTTATTCAATTATTGTATAAAAACACAATTATATTAAATATACTAGGATTTTTTATTCCAATGGTTAAAACTACACTTACACACACCTCCATCTAATGGGTAATGAACAAACTGTTTACGTATATAATTTTCCAAGAATATTAAATTATTCAGTCCTTCGAAAAATGATTCTTTTTATATTTTTCTAGTGTAATAAAATAGACACTGACTATGGGATACTAAGGTTGATGTATCTATATTTTGTGTCAAAGTAAGTTGAGTATGAACATTGAGAAATAGATTTAGGATATTATAGATTATAGATCATAATCCTATGATAAAATTTGATGATAAGTATAAAATAAAATCTGAATGTTTTGGTAAATACGAAATTATGTGGTTTTTTCTAGAAAACACTTCCCTATATTGATTAAAAATGTAGATTTGATTCTAGAATTGATGTACATTGGAGTAATAACTCCAAAAATGATGCATTAGTCTTGTCTAGATCATCACATGGTGCATAAAAACTGGACTTATTACTCCCCAAGAATGACACTGTCATCAGATATTCTAAGCAAAATTCTCATTTTCTATACAAAAAATTATGAAGTATTTGAAAATAATTATATCCATAAACACACTATATTCATGATTATGATATTATATATTCATAAATTTCATAATTTATTTCAAATAATTGAAACATTTTTGTATAATAATTTTTTTTCATAATTATTTGATATAATATATTGTATGACATCATTTAGAAATGACACCTAGTAGAAGGAATGTGAACCATATAAATTCACATAATCAAAAGAGTATAAATGATATTTTCCTTGATGGGATTTATCCAATGATTCAAAGAGAACTAATATCCCAAAAATTATCATCATATAAGGTCATAGTATTATGTTATGACAACATAGATAAAGACTTATATAATAATTTTGTCTTCAAATGGAATCATGAAAAGAAGTAGAAAACAATTAAAAAGGTTTGTATAAGAAAGAAGATAAATAATTATTTCCTCTCATATGATTATTTCAGAAAAACACCCACGTACATGCTTTACTGGAATGAGATTTTGTTATAAGTTTAGAGATAAAGGCCACCATCCACCTGATTGAGTGGGTGAGTGAATGGTTTAATATTTTTAGTGCATCATCTTTAAATATATAAGGAACTATGAAAATTAATTCTCAAATTGTAAAAACAATTTACAAATAAATTATATAATGGAACTTGGTCTAGATTATTTTATTACCATATAAAAATGGAATGATTAATGATCTTGTGTTTAGATTAGGGAATTATTTCTTTTGAGTATATTATCAAATATATCATGGTTATAAGAATTATTAAATTTATATATACCATGCTAAATTGCTCATTCATGAAGGATATTAAATTGTATGATGAATATTACTAATGAAAAAGAAAATTGATTCAGTAGCAAGATAAACATCTTAGAAAACACATTATTGAGGGAAATATAACTATTATTATGTTCTTAATTTTTACACAATGAATTTTAGAAAAATAAATTATTGACATGGATAAACTATTTTGTATTGAACCGAATACCTTAGAACTGATTAATAATTTGATGAAAAGTAGTATATAATATCATTAATGGAGTTAAAACATTTTTTCATTTAATTAATATATACAGTATTCTATGTATTATTTTTTTGGAATATGTAAGCATGCATGTTTTTAGTAGGGGTTTATGCTAATTTGGGTTATTAGCATCTTTCATAAGAATACATGATGAATGTATTCACTTGTTTGGTATGTGATTATTAAGAGACATTTTATGTTGTATATAGAAATAATGATAGGTTTATTTTGTGTATTTAGTTATCTTGTTTTTAATGTTTTGTTGTATTAATATTTTGGAAGGGTAAAAAGGTTAGCCATTTATAAAATGGTATAATTTAACATTCTATTTGGTCTTAGAGATTAATGTGTAACTTAACCATATAAATATTTATTAAAAATAGATAACCAATACTAATTTTTTATAATAATTACTAAAGTTCAAAGATATACCATATAATTCTATTATAGATCTTGTTATCATACAAAATACAATTTTAGTGAATCAGGGGAAACCGTTTCATTTTGGATATTCATTTATTATTGTAAGAAATGGAGTGGAAAATTATCTAATAAAAATCAAAATATTAAATTGGTATTATGAAATAGAGATATATCAATTAATTATATTTACTTATACTCTCGTTATATAAGGTAAACAAATACCTCATCTATTTAAAATGGGTATTAAAAAATACTATGATAATACCTTTATTTATATTGAACTGATTCTATTTAAAATCTTCATAGATTTATGGTTTTCAGGTATTTGAAATTCCCTTGATCATTTCAATTATTGTGATCTATGACATCTATCATTCTATATATATTTTTTACAATTTTCGTCTATATGCAAATATTGACTTGCTACCAATGTTCTCCTATATTGAAAACAAGTTATCTATTTTTTGATATGAAATTTTTATTTACATTCCCTATCACAAGGAAGATGTTTTATTAACACTTATCATGATGCTGTATTTTAGGAACGGTGTTCTCAAATAACATACCCTTGATTTCTGAGATAAATATTAAATTTTCAGTAAAAAATTTACTTAAGGGGTTGTAAAATATAACATCCGAATATTTCAAAATATTAACATAATATTTTATAGCCCTTCTAAAACAAAATAATCGTTAAAGGGAATATATCATCGAGAGACTTTACAATATATTTATTTTTCAATAAATTTAATCTCTTTGATATCGTTAAAATCATGAATCACCGGGTTTGAAATAAATATGATACTATAATAAAATATTATTATTTAAACGTTACCAGTATAAAATTTCTTTTAAATTGGTGGGTATAAATAGTAGTAATTAAATTAATAAAATTTTATTATTTAAAAATGTATAAATAATTATTGGATATCAGTTGATTGGAGATAAAACTAGAACCATTTGAAAGAAAAAAAATGTTTTCTTGCAAACCGTCTTTTTTTAAGATAAATTTAGTCACACAATGGAAAAATAAAATATAATTTTTTAGATATTTAATTAAAATTTATTTTAAAAAATAAAATTCATTTTTGGTATCTACATGTGAAAATTATCTTATGGTTAATCATAGGGTTTTTTCTAAAATGATTCATCTTTTAGATAATAACGAAAATTACTGAATTTTAATTAAAAACATTATATTTATTTAAAATATTTATAAAAAAAATTATAGTTATAATTTTAAAGAAAAATTAGTTCAATTATGTATTTATTAATCTATTTTTTTCATTTTAATAAATTTCCTATTTTATTTTTATATAAAATATTTTAAAAGGTCTGAACATTTTTCTTTGAAAAAAAGTTTCCTCGTCGCGTTTATAGGATTAATTTTAAATTATATTTTTACACTTCTTTGAATGAAATTTTTAAAACATAATTCCATATTGGGAATTAGAATATTTTATATTATCTAATCACGTCAACATAATTTTTGACCACACTGAATTGTAAAATCCGTAAAAATTATTTCTCACAGATATGAAAAAAGCTTCTTTACTGGGGGTTATTCTAAAGTGTTGTGGTAGAAAATGACATAAAAACTTTTCCAAAATATATTTTATTTAAATATTTTGATATTATAATGTATAATTATTGAAAATATTATATTTTAACCCTTATCTCATTTGAAAACATAGGTACACCATTAAAGTTTCAAAAATTACAATTGTGCCACTCGCTTCACCTATAAAAGCCCACCCCTCCTCTATACCTTAATAATTAAAACCATTTTGGATAAAAAAATAAATATCTAAATCATAAATTTTTTTTTAACATCATTATAGAATCCATGGATTGGTTATAATTCCATTCATAGAATAATTTAGGTATAATCCTAAAGAGGTGGCCTGAGGAGATAAAATATTCAAATGTATACATTTTTTTTATTTGTTCCCAAACATCCATAAATTATTTTAAACAATGGATATATAACAATAACATTATATTCAATATACTAAGATTTTTTTATATTAATGTAATTTTCACAAATGATCCTATGATCCATCAAATTGGATACGAATTAATCATTTTTGTCTATTGAGGACTACTGACATATGAACTAATTTAATTTTTTTTTCATTACCACATATTGTTATTGAATATGATAATTGATGAGAAGTTTATATATGATATTTATTCCAAAATTATTCTTCAAGAGTCCTAATATCTTATATTAATTATTATATTTCATTCCATAGTGGATGCAATAACACCACTCATGTATATGGTGGACTAACGCCTCACAAAGTTATGTTTTTTGTTTTTCACTAACCATTAAATGGCTAGTGAAAAGGATAATTGTGATGATTATATGTGATATAAAATACATAATTACGCTATTAATGAAAAAAGTTTCATTATAATAATATAACATATCATTTTCATTCATACAATAAAAAATTATATATTTGTACTAGTATGTGTGGACTACCACCATTACAAAGCGATGCGAATCTATTTTAATCCCCACACCACAATGATGATATGTATAAGAATATTTAAATAAATAATATGGTATATATTATATTTCCTAATTATTTATGGGTAAAATATTACCAACCTTATTTTCATAATGATCATTGAAAAATGTAAATGTTACTCATGTTTATATATGGCCTATCGTATCCATTATTCTAATGTAGTTCATTTTCATAAAAATATTTCTTGGATGGTATTAAAAGTATAATATATGTTTATATATTATAAATATTTCTTTATTTATATTATTTAAATATATAAATATTGAAATCATTGACCATAGTCAACATACCAAAGTCATTTTCGACACATAATCCAAATACTGTCAGAACATCCAATGTAAGCATAATTGATTGAGAAATTATATTTAACACTATAATAATTTGATTAAAAGGAATAATAAATATGAAAAATGTTTTTATAAAGCTTAAAAATTATTTTATGTTTATTTTTCAGGAAGATAATAAAATTACATGATGAGTTAGAGTCAAGGTAATAGTTTCTCATCTCACTTTTACTTCTGTGAGACATACACTATAATAAACCATTATTTATTTCATGTTATGAATATACTTTCCCTTTTTATATTGTATAATGTATTAATTTATAATAATGGTATTTGAGGTCTCACTTATAATTATTTCTTTTATAGGGCTTATTGATTCTAAAGTTACCAAAAGTGGTAAAGGTTTATTTAACAATACCATTATTATTTGGGGTTGCTTTTTCTCAACTATCCATTGGGGGAATTGTTTGATATTTCTATCATAAAATAAATTATTTTTATTTTTATCTTATTATTCACGAACTATTTCTTGCAATTTTTCTAGTAGTCCACTCTCCATTAGTTAAAATGATAAAAAAAATATATAAAAAATATAATAATATTTCTCTCTTATTTCAAAAGTCTTTTTTCAACCAAAAAACTATTTCATAATTTTTTTCAAATATTTTATAATAATCTCAAAATGATATATTAAAAATATTTTTAACCATTTTTAACTTTTTAAAAAATTCATTCAACGAAATTTCTTTAACATTTTCAAAATATGGTACATTTCTAATCATTTTATAGTGTAAAAGGAATGTTATTTTTAACATAGACATCATGTATGAAATTAACCTCTATCAAGACCATAATTTATTTGATGCTTATATTTCTAGTTTATAATTTTATTATTAAAGAAAATGGTTCTTCAAATATTATTTAAATTCATTATTTTTAATATTATTTTTAAATTAAAATAATTTATATAATATTTTCTGGATATTAATGATTTAAAATAAAAAGGGTAATTTTAAATGAAATGATATTTTCATCATGGAATGTTCCAAGTGGTCTTTACAAATCATTTTCTATATGATTATATACATTTTTTAGTTATTCTTTAATAGGGACATAATCCAATTATACAATATTTATTATTTTACTGAAGGGTTATGACCAGTTTGAATAAGGATGTTCTATCTTAATACCATAACATTACTATGGATGGAGAATTATTATGTTTGCTGATTTGGGTAAGAACTAAAATGTTGTATGTTGGGTCTTAAATATTAGTTTATATGTAGATTATGTTTCACCCCATTCATATGAGGAAAGCATTGGACATTGTAAGTGATGGTTAGTGATTTCTATAAACCATCGATACATTGGTAGGTCTCATGAGACTAATTGTTTTGGATTTTGGATGAGGCCTTACCATTTAATATAGATTTCTTGGTAAAAGGCCGTGAGGGTATTAGATGTCTTGGAATGAGGCCTCGACTGTATTTTTTTTTATTTCCAAAAGTATGCGTATCATCATTATGAATTCAGTTATTGATATTCCATGTGAAAATTCTATTAGTAGAAACATTTATGTTTAATTATTATTATTATGTTAATATTTATGTAAAATTACATTTCAATCATTTATTCCTACCAGATTATTCTCATGTTATTGATTAAATAGAATGGGTTTCAGTTATTTACTTTTCCATATTGTTTATTCATTATTTATTTATATATTCCACTATATCCATTCACATACATAGAATGAAAGCTCACTCATTTCTTACAATTTTTTATATAAGGATTCAAGGAACTTTTTTTTTGATTGATATAATTGATAAAATAAGGTGAATAATGGAGTTATCAATGAAAATTATATTTTATTTCTTTTTTTAAAATTAAATCTGAATTTAATTTATATTTATAGTTTAACAAGAATAAAAATATGAGTGTGTATTCCTTTCATCTTATTCCCATGTAATAATATAGACACTGAATCTAGGTGACTGGTTTCAGGTTTGCTACATGTGGACTGGAACCGAGTGCATAAAAACACATGTCAAGGAGGAATTAACCTTAAAAATACAATGAATATGGGTTAAATACCTTAATACTTCTATGTAGTATAATATTAAACACAATACATAATGCATGTAAATTTCATACATAACTAATATTATATAAATAAAAAATATATAATGAAAATATTATAGAAGAAATAAAAAAATTATGAACTCTATGAGCTCATACTATTCAGTTTGATCACAAATACCCTCCTTGAAGCCTAAAAATAGATTTATAACAATTATAGTGATATGATAAAAATACATACTAGAATTTTCACCAAAATATATCATGTGAAGGTGAAAGAACAGTTTTATTGTTTAGGGAATAAAAAACTCAAATTACTCATCACCTATACCAAGTCAACTTCCACCCATCCCCCGCAAGACCCAATGAACTATTATTGCATCCAATACTAATAATATAATATCAAAAGAGTTTTCATTTAAATGGTAACCTATATACACTTTCCCATGAATCTAGTCACTCTCACTCCCTAATGACATACATCTTTGTTCTCCCATCACATCCCTACCCACATATATTAATACAATACCATATATTTATTCCATTAGTTTATCATCGTCATTATAATTGAATACCAAATCCTCATTAGAATATGTTATTGTGAACACGGAATAAGTCAACCTTGTTCCATCCTCCGAGGATGTATGCCCCCCCCATACCACAATGCATCACAACATCTATCACATCATTACCACCACATAAAAATCATTTTCACTATAAACTATAGATATCATAGTTTATGAATTAAATTGATGGTATTTTAGATCCAACGTTATATCTATTTGGGAGTGTAAGTAATAGGGAGTAGCCAAAAATATATTCCTTCATCAACCGATAAGTTAGTGAAAACCCCTAAAAATGAATACTATATGGGCGTCATTATGGATATATGAATTAGGTGGCGGTGCATAAAATATATAAAATAAAAAAATAATATACATAATATAAATTTTTTTTAAAACATATTATTCAAAATATAAATTAATACAACTATACCTCAAAAGTTCCCCCATATTTTTATCATTTATCATCAATAATTGCTTCCATTACTATCCCATTAAATATGTCCAACACACTATCTCAAAAAATTTACAAATATAATATCAAATTCTAATGTAATTAGTTAATTAATAATATTTAGTATTACAATTTTATTACTACATTACATTCATTATTGAATAATATACCTCATATTCTAAAATTTCAATTTAAACATCCCTATTATATATATATATTTAAATTATAAATTTCTAACCCAATTACCACATATCATTTCCCAAGTACATCATTAAATAATTTCAATATTACATTATCCCATAAACGCATTTAATTTTCAATTTTTTAATCATTTATACATTTAATTACATCATTAAACCATATTAACTTTCCACTAATACAAAAAACTAATATAAAAACTAAATTAACCCCTAAAAAGCCTTACAAATATCCACTAAAAAAATTCCAAACATTTTTCTATATCATAATTCCATGCTCCGCACATCATCCATGAAAATCCATCCCTAATAATTTATGGATTTGGTCACATTAAAATCACTAGTCAGGCATAGATGCAACATTATTTTTTTCAGATTCAATGAACATGTACAATGATCACCATCTCTAATGAATGTAATTTCTGAAGTTTTTCTTTTTAAATTTATAGTTAAATTAATCATAAGAAAAATACTTTCATATTAATATTATTCTTCAATGTAGATTTTCAAAACATAATCCTTGTTCATGTTATAAAAGTTTTTGGATGAGAGGATCTAGTATAGAATCCATCTACATATATCCAAATAGGATTCAAATTCTTCAGATGAAATTGAGGTATCATTGGGTGATATCATGGATTATCTTATAACCTTTATTTTTTCCATGATTGAAATAATATCATTAATTATCTATGAATTGAATCTCTTTTTATCATAATCTTAAGAGGGGTAAATGAGGTGGATAATTCTCATATTAATTAAGTATATCTTATAAATATTAATTTCTTGAAGAATTCCCTAGGGATTATAGATTTTGTTTATAAAAAAATAATGAAAAATGATATAAATTAAGATTATATAGTTAGGGTATTAATATTGGATAATTTCACAATTACCTTGAATGAAATATTTTGTCTAGCTTATTACTTATTACAAAAAATAATAATATTGTTATTATATCATTGTATGCACCGACATGTGAATAATGAATATAATTTTTATCAGACAAATTTGTACTTATTTTACATGTGATATTTAATATTGTATCATTTTTAATATCAGGCCATTAACCCAGCCTATCCCCCTTCCATTGATTTAACTGAACCTCAAATAATATATATTATTTATTCAATTACTAAATATAAATGACATTCATGATATTCCAATTAAAATGTTATTAAAATCATTTTCTATCTAAATAAATATTTTTTCAATAAATAAATATCATTTATTACATTCTGAATAAAATAAAAGATAAATAAATATTACATTTAAAATTCTTGTGAAAAAATGTTTATTTATAATTTATCTTATATATAAATACTATAACTATAATATTTCTGGTGAATAATATATACATATATTGAATAAATATTATTCATATTTCTTTAATAAAATATTTATCCTAAATTTTATATTCATATTGAAATTTACTGATATCAATGAATACAATATATGTGTTCCCCACTAGGTCTATTTCTTAGTGGTATTTGGATGTCATTTCAATTGTCCAAGTTAAAAATAGAAAAATGTAACACCCCAACATGTTACATGAAAAAATTGATAAATGTTCCTATATATTTAAATATGTATCTACATTATTTTATAAATCCTTGATAATTATAACTCCATAGTTATGCATTATCTTCTAGAGTAGAATTCATGATGTGTAACTTCTTCAGAAGTTCCCAGTGTGTCTTTGTGTGTGTGAGTATGGTCAAATCAAACTGAATAATCATGTTATTATTGATGGATAAAGTCATTCATTTGATGATATGTCTGGGAAAATGGTTGGTCCCAAGGTAGGGGACTACATATCTATGGGGAAACTAGTGGTACCTAGAGGATCAGGACTCGACAACCATGTTATAGTGGGGTTCTTATACTTTACTGGTTCACAGTTGTCACATCGGTACCAAAGGATAAACCCAAATGAATGTGTGGTGGAAATTCTATGGTCATGATATATTGTCCACAATAAGTATCGTGTTCGCTAATGGGTGGGGGATGAAAATAACAACCCATATTATTCAAGGGTTAAAAGGATAAATTTGTCTTACTATGTTAATAAGATTGACCTTTCCTTTTGAAATTCTTCCTGATTAGAAATCCATATTTAAGAATTATTGTCCATGAGTAGTGGTCATGATGGTTTACCACATTGATAGTATCCTAGTGTTTATACAAGTGAGAAAAAATAACACTAACATCACTTTTGTTGGCCTATGGGGATATTATTTAATTTAATGATCCGTTAGGGCATGTCGGTGGTCCCAATAAAAGGATTCCATGTCTATGTGAAACTGATGTCACCTGTCAGGACAAGACCCGATGGAATTGTTAAGACTAGGTGAATATACTATATTGGGGGATAATTTTTATAGAGAACACATCATGTTACCCATAGAGATATAAGTTATTTCTAAAATTTAAATAATCACATATGACTACTAATTGGGTAATATAATACATTTTTCTTGATCACTACTCAAAATATATTCATACTAGTGTAATCAAACTTAATAGTCGATATATCATTATTTGAATTTATAAAATGGAATTTTCAATAAATATGTCCCTAATTTTTAGTTTGAATGTTCCATTATAATAAAAGGTTATGATATGTCACAGTCTGGTCTTAGAATGAAAAAATCATTTCATAAAATTTCCCTTAATTCCATATCACATTTGAAACACGTAATATATAATTATTTACCAAAAAATAAAGCATCGTGGTTTTTGATAATACATAAAAGAATTAAAATCATGATATTCATTAGTAATTACTCATATTTATAGATTAATATACACAATCACATATTAGAATACCAAATGATCCATATATAATGATGAATTCTTACTATTGGGTTAGTAGTCATAATATTTCATCTCAGAGATTACCAAGTGTATCCATCAAGTAATGATACCCCATATAATTAAATGAATATATCACATGTTAGTTGGAATCATCATTTTCTGAAAATATGGTTTTTTCCAATATTATTACATAGATATTCTAGAATATAGATATGAATCATCAAGGTTTTCATCATAAATGAAAACTAATATGACATTTTGATGGGAATAATATTATAAGAACATTATAACATTAATGTCACATAGAAGAAAAATTAATATAGAATAAAAAAATTATTAATATTTTGTTCATTGAATTTAAATGAAATAATATGTACAATGTAATTGGTTATATGTTACTATCTCTAATATACCCCCACATTGACTTCAACCGACTACTAATAACTTTTAGTCCAAGATATCTTACATGTTTTTTATTATTCTATTGTGATAAGGATATAGTAAATGGGTCTTCCACAATATCATTTGTTGGAAATAGGCTTATATAAACCTCACCTATCTAAGATCCTCAAGAGATTATTCTTACAATGAATATGCTTTAACCACTGATGTGACTTTTCTACCCTAGATATTGAAACTGTTGTAGATTTATCATTGTACAATGAGATATAATATTTACTAACATCCACAACATTAAGATCAAGGATAATGTTATGTATCCAAATTTCATTATTATATGCATAAGAAACCACATTATAATAAGAATATAATTTAGAATCAGCGACCATAAACAACATTGAGCTCTTCCAACTCACAACTACTCAATTAAGGAAGAATATATATCCTAATTACAATTCCAGGTCATCCTGGTCTGATTGAAAACTAACATCTGTATGTACCCTAATTACCATCTCCTTGTCTCCTCTATAAAATTGAATATATCCATAGTATACATTATACAATTCATGATATTATTGACTCATATCAAATGGATTTATCTTTGTTTTAATTAATATTTCCCACTATTCTGACATTATAAGAAGCACAAATCCATATACAAAGAATGTATTACACAACTGATCATATAATAGGTCCATATAGAATCATATTCATCCTCTATTTCATGTCTTTTTTTCATTATTATATAGGTGAATTCCATGTGAAATGGGAAATAATCTCTTATAGGGATATTCTATTATGAATCACTTTAATAAATTATTAATAAGTGTTTCCGAAAATAGTCTAATTAGTTTATTCAATCTATTAGGACAAATATATATTTCAATAATACTTTTATAAACCCTTACCCCTATAGCCTGAAGCTAGTGATTACATTTTTACATTATCACAAAATTAAAGGTATTGTACCATGAAGGGATGAATATTTCAGTTATCATGAAAATCTAGAAACATAATTGAAACTCACATTATATTTTATATATAAAATGAAAAGGGAATTTCATTATGAAAACCACTATTCCCAAAATAAAATCTCTATAAATCAATCTCAAAACAATTCATGGTATCCTTGAAAAAATAAAACATTAGAAAGGGGTGAGGAAGATGCCTACTAAGGTTATGTGTACAATAGAAGTAGTGAATAAATAATGCATAATAAATACATAAAGGTAAATAACTGCAATTTTTCAACTTAATCAATGACTTATGTATAATATGGAATGAATAATAATGATTAAATATTTATATGTAAATAATCACATGATAATTAAACATAACCTTGTAAATTCTAACTAGTTGGATAATAACGAAGAATAACAATGAATTAATTCATAATGATGGAATATTTATCTCCAATTGTAATAAACATACCATCAAGTCCTTGTTCTAAGAAATATTACTACCAAGGCCTCATGAATTGAAATATTAATTAAAAGGTTAAGGCCTTATCCAAATACCCATGAAAGTTTTTCTCGAGAGACCTACCGATGAATCAAGGGGTTTTGTAATTTTGATCTTTTAACATCAATTCATATTTTCAATTCCTTTCTCATATTAAATGGTTGAATCATAACCAATATAAACAATAATATTGAAAAAATAACATAATAAATGTTAATAAATACACACTCAATAAACAAAATAAAAAAAACTATCCAGAGTTATATGGTGAATGATAATAAAATTGAACATTCCCAATATGATAGATCAAAAAATCAGGATAAATAATATGGATAGTATCAATAAAATATATCCCCAGTGGATAATATGTTAAATAATAGGTTTATTTCATTGATGAATTGAAATACTATAAAACATTAATTAAAACATTTTTTTTAGAAAAATAACATTTTCACATAAAAAATATTTTTAAACAAAATGTGTTCAAAATATATTGAAAAAATGGTGTCTCAAAATATCCTTTGAAATATTTTAAATTAATTATTGAAACAGTGACTAGTTAAGTTGATGTAAAATTCTTTTCATGTCATATATGTCAAAACAACGATTACATACACATTTTTAGAAAATTCCAAACGATACATGTTCATAAAATGACAAGAATTTTACGACAAAAACATTTTATAAATAGATAAAACAAGTACAAATTTATTTAAGAAATTTTCTTGAAAAGGATAATTTTTATTAAATCATTATTATAAAATATGGATTTTGATGAAAAAATATATCAGGCCGAAGAGAGAAATAATAGCAGGATTACATAAAAATATTTAATCAAATAGCATGACATACAATGACTGTAAAAATGATAAATTTAAAATAAAAAAACAATTATTAATAATTTTGGTATACGATATATTGACTTATATTTTAAAATATAATAAAACTCCCCATGGGAGTCTGAATTAAAAACAATCCTGAAAATGATGATATTTTGAAATAAGTCCTTAACACTTTGGTAATTTTTGAATCATAGGACGCGTTAATGAAATAACCTCCAATTAATCATTAAATACCTTATAAATAAATACCTTAATGATATAAAATTTTAAAATTGGCAGTAAATATACCACCTAAGGAAATAAGTGGTGATTGTGGTTTTTGTCTCACAGAAGTAAAATTGAGATGAGGAATCCTTGCCACTTATTTGACTTATTTGATATGTGTTAAACAATTATGAATAATAAATACAGGATAGTAATAAATCTATTAATAAAATAACTATATACCTCATACAATTCATGATTTACTTTGATACTTTTAGCCCTCATCTATTTGAAATTAGTTGTCAAAATCACTATTTTTGGTGATAATTGCTTTGTTTTTCAGGTATATTATGGTTCTATAATTTTGGTATATTTAATTTAATATTCATTATAAAACTCTATATAATGTTCTACATGATTAAAATTTATATAATTTAGTTATGAATTTATTAATATAAATCAATAAATGTTAGAGATGAAAAATGGATTACACAGGTCATGGAGATGACATGCCTCAAGTACAAATGATTACTGTTTCCATTTTTCATGATGGATGGTAGAATAACAAAGTAACTATTAATTAAAATTTAAATAATATTTATTATTTTATATGTATCATTTATATTAATAAAATACATCCTTATTACCATCCATGTAAAATAAAATAAAAAACAATTCACAACATAGTATGGATATGATATTCCGCACGTATGAACGAGCGACTTTATTGTTTTTCAATGTATTGGATAAAATAAGTCAGATTTGATATTATAATTATACATATTCATATTTATATCATTAATATCACATATTTATTAACTTTTATCATTACTATATTCCATGTAAAGTGTTAGAGAAAAATGAATCACATCGCTTCGTGAGCCGGTAGCCCACTGTAAAGACAAGCAGCGTTATTGTATCCATTTTGGAATAGAAAGTAAGAAGGAAATGTGATATGGTAATAAAAGTGTTATTATAATATCATAATTGTCATATAATTATGTTCAATTCACCATTATATCCATCATAGAACAGTGGAAATGGATAAAAAAAATACACAAGTTCATGAGGAGGTATTCCACCGTACACACGATCGACGTATTCATTTCCCATTAGATTGATGTTGAGATAGATATAGGTTATAAAAACTAAATAATAAAATATTATAAAATAGAAGATAATTATTTTAAGATTTAGGAATATTTGGAAAATATTAGAAGATATTATTATAATAAGTAAAAAATTGTGTAGTTATAAATAATAGCACTTCTAAGATAAACCTCAGTATATTTAATGTAATGCCTTACGAGATTATCTTTCTAATATATAAAATGGCTATAGGATGTGGGTAGGGATGTAAAAATGAATTTTGGGTTATTATTGGCTGATCAAAATGAATTTCATAGTGTAAATAGGTTAGGATAATTTGTGTCTTTTTATATGTGAGAAGTGGCCACACTGGTATTTTTGAAATGAATCAACTACACCCACTTTTATTATATAAGAATAATAGTAAATGGGAAATTATCAAACCATTGATATTATAGGATCATATTACGGAAATATATTTCTTTAGGATATGATAATAGGTAATTTCAACCATTATATATTTGGATTAACCCCCAATAAACCCATTTTTAACATAAACATTGTAAATAATATTTTATATTTTTATTATTAATCATGATCAGATAATTTAGTTTAATTTATTAGATAATATAAATTATTATATTTAAATATATGGAATCCATTTTTCCTAATTCCTTTTGTAGAATTGAAATAATCAAATTCATAATTATACCCATAGAGGTGATGAAAATGGTGGGTTTCTGAAGAGAAAATTCTCAATAGGATAATATATTTTAATAAAAAAACCATATAAAATTGATTATAAATATATAAATTAGATAATTTTAAATATAATTTATTTATTTTTAGTCAAAATCAAGTTCCAAATATAAGTTAAATTTATAATTACTTTAAAATAGTAATCTTTTTTCAATTAAAAGTAATTATTCTTCACGATTCATTAAAGAATAATGAATTTCATAAAATTATAAAAACAATCACTATAACACCACAATAGTTTTTAATTTTTTTTAATTAATTTAATATTTTTGATAGTTTTCATCTCACACAACACTGAAAATAGTTTATTTTATAAAATCTCTATGTTTGGATTGAGTTATACTCAATCACAAAGTCAATAAAGTAGTACACAAAACATAAAATATATATTGTTTTACACAAAGAATCTACATGGAAAACATTAAACACAATGTTGACTTGGCATATGTTACACACATTACTATATTTCTACAAGACGCCATATTATTATTATTATTATTTAAATGTGATAATTATAAACTATCTATTATAAATTCTAATATTAATAGTAATAACTACTTTTAAAGTAATTTTTATTATGGTTTTTTATAAATAGAACATATTGATAACATAATATAATTATTCTTCTAAAGTCCATATGTGCTTGAAAATAATATTTTCTCAAATAAATTGTTTTTAATGTCATTCTGAGAAAAAAAAATTAATTTTAGGAAAATTTGGAAATTTATTTTTAAAAATTAAACTTCATTTTTTAATTTATAATTTTAAAATTAGTTTAGTGTTGTTATTTTGGATTTTTCTAAGAAACGTCATTTTTAGATGAATAGTGAAAACAATCATATTTTAATTCAATATTTTTTTAATTTCATTTATTTATATGATTAAATTATATTTTAAAATTGATTAAAATTTTAATTAGATATTATTTTTATCAATTAATAAAATTTAGGCTATTGGAATCAATTTCCCATTGATATTGGGTATAAAAACTCAGCATACATTTCGATATTTTTACATTAAAAACCCACAGTGACATCTCATTAGAGAGAATGATTTTGAATTAAATTTTCCCAATTATGTGGATAGAATTTTTAAAAAAGTATTAAATATTTTAAATCATAACAAGTTATAACATCTAATAAGTTCAAATTAGTTTTTGACCAATAATATTAGTGGAGATGATTAAAATTAATTACAATGATTAGGAAAACATCATGTCATCAAATTTGTAAACATTAAATTTAGGACATGAAACAAGCTATAAACTTCTAGAACACCCATTATATATCCATTATTAACCTGTGAACAATATGTTATTGTTTGTTTTATGACTTTTTTAGGTAAAAAACGTGGGTACCCCAAACTTATTTTCAAAAATGATAGGGGTGTTTGTTCCCTTCCCTATATAAGGACACCACATCTCATATTACTCAACATCAATAGAAACAATTATTTTTAGAAAATATCATCCCAATACAATTCCCAAAATTCATCACACCATCCTATAATCCTTTAATTGGAAAACAATGAATCAAATGAATCCTTTTTTCACAAACCCAAAATAGTTACCCGATTAAGAGGTAACGTCCTCTCTCAAGCTCCTTTATTTTATATTCATTATCCAACCCTCCACTAATTTTATTCAATTACTGTATAGAAACACCAGTATATTAAATATACTAGTAACTTTTATTCCAATGGTTAAAACTACAATTACACACACCTCCACTTAATGGGTAATCAACAAACTTTTTATATGTTCGGGGAACTACTTCCTCACAAAATGAGGATTGTTCATTTTTTCTGTTACTACATCTCATGGTGGAAATTATGATAGACACTATGTTTATATACATTATATATTATATATATTATTTATTTATTTTTATTTTATCATCTTCACACACACATATTTTTTACTTTCTATTTGGTGAAAATACGATAATTTCATTTGAGGAAGTGTAGACTACAACCCCTAAAATTGATGTGATTCATTCAAACACTACATGGAATGTATTAAATATTGTTTTAGTGAAATTATATTATATTAATTATATAATAATTATACATAAAAATTTATATATATACATATATATATATATATATGTGTTATATAACTTATTTCATTCAATATGACAATAAAAACAGAAAAAACATTCATACGTACGTACGGTTTACCGTCTCCATGAATGGTATATTCCATTTCATAATTATATATCCAACAGATTATTATAATAAAAATACACTGAAAATATATTATATTTATATCATGTTATAAATTCTGAAAATCATGATATATGTATAAGGACCGATGAAATAACATATGCGAAGAACAAAGCGAATATGATCCGAAGTGAAACCTTAACATAGTATTGTTAACAAGAGGGCAATATAAGGTCATAATAAAACCACATATGTTATTAGATATAATAATATAGTTATTGAAAATATTTATAATAAATTTTCATTTATTATACAGGTGGTTTGAACGAGTACGATGAGACTCAAGACAAAGGGTAAGGGGATTTCGTATCACTTTTTATTTATGTGAGATACATTCCATATTCATCACTATTTCCTTTTTCATGGTGTATATACTACCCATGAAATTATTATATTATTATAATTTTCTAATTTAATTTCAATAACATAAAAATTATATTATCTTCCTTTCACGGGGTTTATGTTTCAAAAGTTACAAAAACTGTAAGATAGTTTTGTCTCAATTTACCTTCTTTGAGACATATGACATGTTATAAACATATATTATTATATGAGATATAAATAATGAATCTGATATTTTATGTAATTAATCTTATATCTTTAATGGTATTTTATGATTCATATAAATAAACTTTATTACATGGGTATTATGGTTTAATTTCACTAATTGATAAGAGTTTATTGAAATAATCTCTTCACATTTTGAGAATTTTTATTATTATGGATCATTTATTAAAATATTATAATCCATATCTCATGAAAATTCATGACATTAATTATCCTATTGTTTTTCAATATATGATTATGTATTTTTACCATTTTTCTACTCTTTGGTACGAAATATAGTTAAGAATGTGTTTTTAGGAATGCCTAACATTACCTTATCTTCATTTGGAAATATGTGTTCCTTTAAAACCATGTTTTCTAAAAATGTTCTTCAAGAATATTCTACTATTATCCTATAATATTTATAAGAATTGTTTTTTTCACTGTTTTTATTTTTCCAATGTTTTCAAAGGAATATTCTTTTCACTTTCCTAACAAGGAATTTGTATTACCCTTTACCGTTTAAAAGGAATATCATTATTATATTATACAACAAGTATGAATTTACCCACCACCATTTTTGTTAATATTCTATTACATGTTTAAATGATTAATTTGCATGGATTTTTTTCCAAAATAATTTTCAAATAAATTGTTTTAAAAACAATTTCATGATTTTTTTATATTTTTTCAAATTAGTTTCCAGGGATAATGTTATTGAAAATGTTTTCAAATTATTCTATATGTTTTTAAGGAAAATGTGTTTCAAAATGTTTTCAAAGCTTTCTTTATAAGTTTTCAAGGAATTTATTTTTCAAAATGATTTCAAGCCTCTTTTTTAAGTTTTCAATGAAATTTTTTTTACAAATGTTTTTCAAGTTACTTTTATATCTTTTCAAGTAAAATGGTTTTTAAAATGTTTTCAAGATATCTTTATATGTTTTCAATTAAAATGGTTCCCAAAATGTTTTTAAATAATTATTTATAATCATTTCTGTTTCTATTAATGAAAATGGTATTAATAAGATTTTTTTGTTTTAAATATCCTTTTTAAAAGGAGAAATATATTTTAACTCATGAAATTTTTTCAAAATTTATTTTCAAGTAATTTTCTATAAAAATATGAAATCTATTTATGTTACACATTCCATTCTAGTAAATGATCCAAACATTCCATTCATATTCATTATTTAATGGTTAATGTTTTGATGTATTTATGTTTATGATGCTCATTTCTCTTCCATGGGTTATATAATTTTGACACACACTTCTTGTCTTGAGCTATGATTTTGATGAAATGATTATAAACCGTGTATATTTTTTAATAGTTTATGATATAATTATATATTTATGATACCCATTCATTTTAATGTGATATAATATGCTTATTGATTAATTTTTTGGAACATCTATGTATGATTTCATTATGATATGGGTGGGACTTATATCTTCCTCAAATGAATTGGGTAAAGATTTATATATCATGAAATAGATATAGATGGAACACGAAATGACACTAATTCAGAACATGGGAGCAATGAGAAATGGACTTAGTTCATTATTATAGGGTTTTAATGAGGAGTGAAACTAGTTCTTTAATATAGGGATGGAACAGGGTGTGATCTCAGTTCAGTGAATGACTTTGTACACTAATATAGCCTCATAAATAATTCCTCGATTAATATGGAAATCCTTATATATGATTTTTTTTCTTCCCCAGTTCCATTTATTATTCCTATGTTATGCTTTTATGGATTATTTTAATTATTTCATTTTAATTCATGTCTTATTAACTGCCAAGATTTAATCCATGATTCATTTTTATGATCTTATGATATGCATGGTATGATCTTATAATGTTATGATCACATTATCATTCCCTTATTATCATTATTATGATTACATGTCTCTCTTATTACCCTTACTAAGCTTCTAAAATCACCACGTTTTTTCTTCCTTCCACCAAGTTATAAATATATGTATTATCTTTGATGTGTCTAATAAGGGTTTTAGTTAAGAAGAACCTAGTGGGAGATGATGTAGTTAATCTATGTACAAGTGTTCATGTTACCATGTTTCCAATGGGAACTATACTATTATGGTATTTGGGTGTCTGTTTGTATAATGTTTTATTTACTCACCAAAAGTTATGTAATTTTAATATATAAAAATATAGGGTTTCTATTATTGGTATCATAGAAAAGGAATAGATATCCTATGGAATCTAGAATGAGAAAAACATACTATGAACACTAAGGAAATGTATAAGGATAAGTACATGGATATGGATAAGTCTAAGAAAATGTTCTGGAATTTTGGTAAAGAGTAGATTGAGTGGTAACCTAGAAACATATCCTTGTATAGATACTACATGTGGACCTGGTTTTGTAATAGATTTACTAAGGACTAACCACTCTCAAAATATGTTTGGGGTCTCTTTCAAGGCAATCTAGTACATGAAAATGGGCCTTGCTATACACCTATTTTGACACTCCCTTGGGATATGCTTTAGGAACTCAAAAACTCATCATGAACCATCATAAAGGATTTAAAAATATGTTGTCTATGAATAACCTATAATGAACCTAGGGTGTCGTGGATTAAGGAAGGTGTTATGATTTTGACATCCTATATGTAATTATTTTAATGAATATTTTGTTTTCAACTATGATATGTAATTATCACACTATGCTTCTAGTTTTAGTAAATGGTAGGAACCAAATGGAGCTGAATTAAAATTAAATATAATGGATGATTAGCTAAAGAGAAGTAAAGTGGGATAATCACTGGAGTTAAAATTGTTGTGATCATTCCTAATCACTTTTCATGGAACATTATTAACCATATTGATTTTTAAGAAATGTAAGAGACAAATATTTAATCTTTTAATTAGTTTATGGGCCTTAATATCTGTAATAAGTTTATTTTTGTACTTTTGGCATCAAAGTTAATTTCTAGAAATACATTCCATGAAGTAATGGATGCATTAGAAATAGTTAAAATCATAAGAAAAGAATGAAATTTTGTTTATATAAATATATCATTTATGTATATTTCTTTATATTATTGGTCAATAAAAGAATTACTCAAATATTACATAATGATAATTTTTTTCATAATACCTTATTTTGTGTTGAAATTATGACCTTACAAATCATCACATATTTATGACTTCATGGCCCTCAATTTTTAATTGATTAATAACTTTATTATGATTGATGAACCCAGTCACTCCCTATAAATATTTACCATTTTCCTTTATGTCCAATCTTTACTCCTAAACTATGTTATCCTATGTGAAAACCCAGGTATGTATTACTTCAGGTAACAATTATGGCTTCAACTTTTCCTTTTAAAATGAATTTGTAGTATTCATTATTATGATATGAGTTTCTGCAAATGAATATTTCAAATACTAAACCTATGATAACCTTGAATCATTTTTTGGAGAAATTCATTTGAAGGGGGTATAATGTATGTCCTTGAGATTTTCTGAAATATTTTTTCAAAATAAATTTACTCTTTTTTATATTTTTCATTTCATACAACAATGAAATTATTTTATTTTATAAATGTGTTATTTTTGGATTGAGTTTTACTTAAATACCATGTTAATCATGCACTACATTCAATATAAAATTTATATTGTTTTACATGGAACATTGAATTGGTGTACATTACATGAAACACCACCTTGGCATACCATACATGAAACATTAAGTTTATATAAAATATAATTTTATTCTTATAATTATTTAAACAAGAAAATTATAACATATTCATTAAACATAGTAATTTTAATATAAATAATTACTTATAAAATATTTATAATAACGGTTATATAGAAATAAATCATAATCATAAAGAAAGATATAATTTTTCATAAATTCCATATATGTTTAAAAATATAATTTTCACAAATGAACTACATTTAATGTCCTTCTGTGTAAAATAATAAAATTAATTTTACACACATTTAGAAATTTAATTTCATAAAATAAAATTCTTTTTTTAATTTAAAATTTTGAAATTATCTTAGGATGTTTTTTGGGATATTTCTGAGAAATATAATTTTTGGATGAATAATTAAAAATACCTAATTTTAATTCAAAACTACTTTGTCATACTATTTATTTATAATATTAAATTATATTTGAAATTTATTTTCATGTTTAATTATATTTTATTTTTATATATTAATCCAATTTAGGTCATTTGAATCAATTTCACTTTGAAATTTGGTGTACAAACTTACAAACATTTGGATGTCTATACTTTTAAACCCCGCTGTGTTGTCCCTTCTAAAGGATTGATTTTAAATTATTTTCTAAAACATATATGATTATAATTTTTAAAAATTTATTACATATTTAGAATCATAATAATTTATAATATCTAATAATGTAAACTTATTTTTTTCAACAAAAATATTAGTGAAAGCGATTAAATTTAATTACAACGATTATGAGAAACACTAGGTTAAAAAATTACTAAACCTTATATTTAAGAAACAAAATGAAATATACACATTTAATACACCCATTGGATATAATTTATTCTTACACCAACCTTAAATTCTTTATTATTCATGGTTTTTTATAATTTTGTTTTTAAAAACGTTGTTACAACTAACTTGCATTAAAAAATGCCAAGTGTTCCCTTTCCCTTCCTTATAAAAGGAAACCGCATCTCCCTGTTATTTACACCTATAAAACCACTTAGGCTCATCCAATAACTAACCAATACACTTCCTAAAATTAATTCCTCCCTCCTATAATACCCCCTTGGACAGGAAGCAAACAAAGGAATCCTTTTGGCATAAGTCAAAAGGATTTACTCGATTAAGAGGTAATGACTTCTCTTAGGTTCTTTTCAATTTTTTCTTTCTCCACCCCCTCCACTCTCTTTATTCAATGAATTAATAACACAAAAAGGTAATAAAACATAATATTATGTTTTTATTCTATGTTTTCTACATAAAATTATTTACACCTCTACTTAATGGGTATAAAACATATTGTTTAAGTGTATGATAAACTACTTCCTCACAAAAAGATAACAAATCATTTTTTCCTTTAACACCTATAATAGTAAACATTATTATCGAAAATATATTTATATATTTTATATACTATATTTCTTACGTTTTTAATCTTATCTAATATTTTTTTTCATATGTATCTTTTTACTTTCCATTTAGGGTAAATATGATAATTTCGTTTGAGGAAGTATGGACTACCACCGCCTCAAAGCAATGTGATTCGTTCACATGATACATGAAATTTATTGAGGATGGGTTTAGTAAAATTATATTATATAAACAATATAATAATACTACTTAATTAATTATATATATAAAAATATATAACCATATTTCATTTAATTATGACCATAAAAATGGAACCAACTTCATTGGGTCCGTAAGGATTACTGTCTCCATGAATAGTGCATTCAATTTCATACTTATATATTATTTATATTATTATAATAAAAAAATACATAATAAAAATTATATTTATATCATGTAATATATTCTGAAATCATGATATAAGTATAAGGACCTAAGATATAACACATGTGATGAACAAAGAGAATGTTACCTGAAGTGAAACCTTAACAAATGATTGTTAACAAGATAGTAATATATGGTCATAATAAATCCACACATGGTATTAGATATAATAATATATTATTTTAAATATTTCTAATAAATTTATATTTATTATATTGGTTTTTTTAATGAGTACAATGAGTGTTAGGATTCAAGGTAAGTGTATTTAATTTCACATTTTATTTCTGTGATATATATGCTAGGTTCACCACAATTTCATTTTGTGTGGTGTATATACTACCCACGAATGTATTATATGATTATTATTAATACATTTATGGTTAATGACATATAAATTATATGATATTACTTTCATGGTGTTTATGTTTCAAAGTTTACTAAATCAGTAAGATAGATTTGTCTAAATTTACCTTATTTGAGACACATGCCAAGTTATGAACCTATAATTTTATATTATGTGTACATAATAACTTTGACAAGTTATATAATTAATACAATTCATTTAATTATATTTTATGCTTCATGTAATTTCAATTTCTTTTATGGGGAGTATGGTTAAATGTAACTAAGTGATAAGAGTTTACTACAACAATCTAAACACTATTCACGATTGTTTATGATTATTCTTCCTTTCTTGAAATATTATAATAGATATCTCAATAACATTCATGAATTTTATTATCCTTTAGTTATTCATGTTTTATTAATTTATTGGTATCATTTTGCTACTCTTTGGTAAATTATATAGTTATGAATGTGTTTTTATGAACTCTAGACATCACCGTCTCTTCAGCCAAAAATATGTGTTCCTTCAGAACCATGTTTTCTAAAAAGGTTTTCCAATAATATTATATTATTACCTTATTTTCATTAATATATGTTTTTTACATTTTTATATTCTTCAAATTTTTTAAAGTAATATTCATGTCTCTTTTAGAATAAGGCATTTTGTAACATTTTACTATGAAAAATGATTGTTCATTTTATCTCATAAAACATGTACAGATTTACCAGCCATCATTTCAATGAAGCATACTTTTCTAGTTTAAAAGGATAATTTGTAAGAATTTTTTTAAGAATAATTTTTGAAGAAGTAGTTTTAAATAATGTTTCATGATTTATTTATATGTTTTCAAAGTAGTTATCCCAGAAAGTGTTTTTCAAAATGTTTTAAGAATTATTTTATAATTTTTTATGGAAAATGGGTTTAAATTTTTTTTCAAGGCTAACTTTATAAGGATTCAATGAAAATTGTTTTCAAATTATTTTCAAGGTTCTATTATAGGTTTGTATGAAAAATTATTTTCAGCACATTTTCATGTTCCTATTATAAGTTTTCAAGGAAAATGGTTTTCAAAACATTTCAATATGTATTTATATATTTTTAAATAAAATGGTTTCCAAAAGTTTTTGAAACTTTATTTATAATATTTTAAGTTAATTTTCCAGAAAATGTTTTTCAAAAATGATTTTATGTTTTAAATATTATTTTGTTTCAAATTATAAAGAATATTTTCTTTATGAAATGTTATAACAATGTCGTTCCAAGTATTTTTCCACCTAATATGACATATATTTTTGTTACTTTTACCCTTTTAAGAAATGATGCAAAGGTTCCATTCATATTATTTATTAAATAGTGTATTTTTTGATGAAATGATGCTTATGAAACCCATTTATCATGCACGAGTCATATACTTTTTCAACCCAATTCTATTCACAGGTTAGGATTTTGAATAAATGATTACGGAATATGTATTTTTTTCCTATGGTATGATATGATTATATGTTTAAAATGCCCATTTAATTTCATGGGTTATGATATTATAATTGTTTATTTTGTAGTAAATGTATGTATTATTTCATTATGATATAGGTGGGAACTACATATACCTCTAATGAATTAGGTAATGATTTTTATCTCATGAGATATACATGGATTGAATTAGAAATGAACTATGTTCAGTATTACTGGGCTAGAACAAGAAATGAAATCGGTTCAGTATTATAGAGCTCAGACAAGAAGTAAACTCAATTCAATAATATAGGGATGGAACTGGGAGTGATCCTGGTTCAATAAAATAGTTTATCCACTTATATGGCCTTGATATCAGTGCCTTTACTACAACATAAATCATTATATATGATTATGTGTATGTCAAAATTCCATGTATTATTTTTATATTAGGATTTCATGGATTATGTTCTTTATTTCATTATGATTAATGTCATATGAACTTTCATTTTTATGTAATGATTCCTGTTTATGATCTTATAATATGCATGGTATATATTCCAATGTAATGATCACATTCTCATACCCTTATACTCGTGCTTATGATTTCATGTCTCTATTTTTTACACTTATTGAACAATTGAACCCACCTATTTTTATGTTTCCTTTCCCCAAGATATGAATATATGTATTATGTTTGATTTGTATAAGAGGGGTTCTAGTATATAAGATCCTATTGAGAGATGATGTATCTCATTTATATGATAGTATTTATGTTTCCATGTTTCCAAAGGCTCTATATTAGTACGGTCTTTGGGAATCTATTTGTATAATGTTTTAAGTATTCGTAAATAGTTATGTAATTTTAATGAATGAAATTATATGGTCCATATATTCACCAATTATATTTATTACATGTATATCTAAAAGAATAATTTTACTTTAACAAATAAATTTACAAAAAGTAAAAAAAAAATAGCATTAAAATATGTGCTCAAAGTGTGTCCAATTTTCCATTTGGAAAAATACAGTGTTTCAGAAAAAAAAAACTCATTCTATTTCAAATGGTTTATATATTATTTATAGTCAATACATAAAAAATGAGTTTTTTTAATAAATGGGTAAACCATATAATTTCAATATATATTTTATTCAAATTCATATCCACCAACTTAATAGATATGTTATAATATTCAGGTTTGAGAAATAATATTTTAATATATTGTCATGGTTCATTTAAACATGGTGTTCCATACATAACAATATAAAACTTAAATTGAATTTATTTTAAAAAATATATATTCTAAATTTTCTGGGTGTTATATTTTATGTCAAGAACAATTTTGAACATGATGATCCTATTTTAAAATCAAAAGGTGTCACATTTTACACTCTTAAATATATTGTGTCTCAAAAATTTAACATTGATATCAGTAATAAAGGGTTTTAATGTTTAATATTACCCTTATGTGATCCAAAATAGTTAAAATGGTTAATGAACATCCCCTTGATAATAGAAAATGGTAATTATGATGGTCATCTTAGATAATAAAATAAAAAGGTTTCAATGTAGGATAACATTGGTGAGAAATGAATATGTATACATGGAATGATTGAGTAATATCTATATAATGATGGATTGTGATACATTTCATTGATCCTAAAATGGAGAATGATTAAGGGAAATTCCAAAAAAAACAAAACCATAAATATGTTATGAGTTACGAGTCAATTTTATTCATTAGAAATGCAGGCACTAGGATAATTTGTTTCCTAAAGATACTTCTCATAGAGTTAATGAATATTTTTACTATATGGAATGAGAACACATAAAAAATTACCTACTTGGAATTATTCTATTTAATATGCACAATTTCATCCTTTGGTTGTGATATTATATATTCCCACTTCATTTCTTTCTCCATGAAATGAATAAATATATTAATTTTTATTCTCGAGGAACATTTAACAGATAAATAGAATGAAAATTCATTCCTCTTATATCAAGTTATTTTCTAAAAATTAAATGGTTAAAAAATTTATCCAATATCACCCAACATTCATCTAAATCCATTACGTATATATTTAACCTTAAAACTCATCCATAATACGTATCTCATAATTCAAGGTTATAAATTTTTGAATTAAGGCCACTAAATCCACATTATAGTCCCTAAAAAATATGATATCGCTCTTAATTTCACATTAAAAATATGTTGATACATTGATCACTATAAACCCAATAGAAAAAAACATTCATCCAAATATAAAATCACATGTTATTAAATATATTCCATATACACAAACATGCAATAAACTTCAGAAAAGATATCATAGACCATAAAATCAAAATCTAATTTCATGATCACATGTATAATGTCATTTTTTTTAAATTCTTATATCAAAATAGAGGACATATTAATTTTTGTCTTCCCTTAACCATGTGTTTTCCTAGGAGATCAAGTTTCCAATAAACTAATGCTCTTATTACCATTTAATAAATTCATTATAATCATTATATAAATACTAATTTAATAGAATCATTATATGATCACCGATTACATTAAGGATATTTTATGCAATAAAAAATTAAAATAACATTCATCGATTTAAATACATTAAAAACTAATAATTCAATTTATTTATAATAATATAAATAGATTACCCTTGATCCTATTTCCTCATCTGAGGTGTATTACCCTAACGTTTGGGGCATTGTTCAGAATAAATCCCTATCATCATACTGTTAAATAATCATACATTAAGTTATTCTCCCATACCCTTTAATTCATGAGAATGATGTACCTCAACCAAAAATGAGGAAAACTATTTTTCCATTTAGGTTTGTTTCAAGTTTATTTTTTTCATATTTATCACATTTGGGAAAATCAATTCTTCTATTCTTCCCTTTATCCATTTTTTCACTTCTATCATATTATACTTTTTCTTCCCTTATAATCCATATGAATTGGGGTGATATTTTTCTATACTTAAAGAACATGATACTATATACTCATCAGATTATAATTATTCTAATACTTGTTCTTTTTAAAAAATTAGATTATGACCATTGAAGAAATAGTGAATCTTTTCTTTTGAAATATGTTCATTGTCCGTAAAATTTCTTATTATCCTTGTAGTGTTGGACTCATTAAAAATAACATTTTCATATTCATTTGGTCTTAGGCCCAAGAACTGTATTTCCATAGTACCTTGTTTCTTATGAGAAAGTATTTTTCCAATATTTGTACTAGAAATATTGCACTCAAGGATTTCTATTTCTTATCCATCCTTAGTGTTTTCAATCAATGATCACCATGATTTTCATATTTTGAGAGATGATAAACTTCCATGAAAACTTTATCTCATTAACTAATTAATATAGAGATAAATATATTCTCTACGGAACATATCCATTACTAAATTAAAAAATATATGTATCCCCATTTAATGATGTATTTTTATCTCATTTAGAAGTCTAACATTATAACATTTCATGTTGATTTAGTAGTTTACTCTATAAAGGGATGGTTATTACTCATAACCTATGTCATATTCCCAATATGGATATAATTTTATCACATTCAGCAGCAAATATAACTCCAACTTCAATATCAATCTCTGAATGTAAATCCATACCTATAATACATTAAATGATATAGTTCCCATTTCATCCATTATGGTCCATTTCTAAAAAAATTACATACACTAGATTAGATACTAGCACTATAAAACAAAATGTATACTACCAAAACTAGTGAAACACTTAACCTAGTTGAAAATTTTCTTCATATATAACATCATAATAATAATCATTTTTTATTTAGGTATATCTTTACTTCAAAATCCAATATGATAATTTGTAACTAAAATGATAATAATTACAAGCATATCCCCAAAGATTGAAAATCATGTTTTACAGTAAGACCTATTATCACGCACCAGGGGATGATTTAGTTAAGTATAATGATCCATTTTTTGTGTTATTACCCCAAGGTATATATGTTCTAATACTAAATCCAATTGTATAATCTAGATATGGATGTATTTCTATGAAAATATCTATAATAACTTCATTACCGAAACATGAAGAAATTATTCTATACTTATACACAATGTTTATCAAAAGGTTATTGTAATGTCTCGAAATTTCCTTATAAATTTTTTAATTATATGGAATTATTTCAAGACCATGAAATCTGAAAATGTGTGATTTAGAGGCCCAGAGTGCCCGGAATGGTCTGTCGAAGTTTTGATAAACATTAAATAATGTGCATAAGCTGTTTTCCTAAAAAACTGGAATATCACTTAAACGGTTCCCTGAATCAGAAATTTGACAGCACCGTTGCGTTTATAATGGTTGGTTTACCCTAGCAACGACTTAAGTTTAGTCGGCACATGCCTCTTATTAGAAAACCCAAAAATGGCATAACTGTAAATAAAATAATAAAATAATGTTATTTTATTTGCCAAATGCTTATAACTCACAAATAGTAACTCGGATTAAAAATCAGAGACCAGCGCTAAACTCATGAGGGTATGCATTCTTTAGGCACATACTAACATGGGCCGGCACGAGCCGCAAGTGAATGTTAGTTTTTGGTCGTAAATAAAATAATTAAGTGACAATTATTTTATAGTAAAAATGAATCGGGTCGGGTTAGGTCAGTTCAGGATGGGTCAGTCCGGGTCGGTCCGACCAGGTCAGACTGGACCCAGGCCCATCTGGACCCAGTATTATTATTTTTGCCATAACTTGAGAACTGGGCATCCGTTTGATGAACCGTCTACGGTGCTGGAATTCATGGATTGAGATGGTACTTTGGGTATAATCCACACATATACCGTATGCGATGACAGAATCCTTATGTTTCCACACATATACCATGAATCATATATTTTTATTCTTTGCGAGTTGTTTATGTGTTATTCAACTCCAAATATTTAATGTTGCTAGAAAGGCATTATTTTTTTGAGCGTGACATACGGACGCGGAGACCTGGACCTAAGGACTTTGAATATGCGATCGTTTTATTTTTCGGGATTGGAATGAAGCCTCAATGGCTCACCGAAGGAGGCGGCGGCTGGCACCTGGCCGACCGTGAGGAAGGATGGGCGGCGCGCATTCGCACAACCGGATTATGAGGAAGCCGTGACCCGTTGGCCGTGGTTGGGCAGTGTGGCGGTCGGTATCCGGCCGACCGCATTGCAGAGCAGCAACACGTGTCCACGCCGCTAGAGAAGCAGGAGACCATGACGGATGCCGAAGAGCGGCGGGTCGTGCCGGCCGCGGTGGAGCATCTTCGCGTGACTGCGCTACTGGGAGGAGGACCAATCGGAACACCGGCTGGCCGTTACGGTTCGGTGGGACTCGCTCGGGTCCCAGGGTGACTTGGCAGCACCTAAAGGTGCTTCCCATTTCCATTTCGAATGTAAGGGGGATGCTCCCCCTTCAGTGCTATCTTGGGAGGACCACGCCACCGAGCCTCATCACCGGGCCACACCAACAGGTCTCGCCTAGCATGTGCTAGGCAACACCCAGCTAGCCCGCTAGGGACATCCCCTTCGAGGGCTAGGTCGTCCTATTCACGGGTCGGGCCGGACCACGACCCAGTTGGCCGGACCCACCGTAGCCCAGACCAACCGGGATAGACCAAAATCGGGCAAGGTTGACCCAAACTAGTTCGGGTCGGACTAGACCCGGCCCCATCTGCATCCAGATACACCTTGGTGGCCATTACTTGAGAATCGAGCGTCCGTTTGATGAACTGTCTACAACATTAGAATCCTTGAATCAAGATGGTCCTTTTTGTATACTCCACTTGAGTTTAGATAAATTTGGAGTATGGTTGGGGTGGATCGAACCTCGAATCCAACCAGGCTCTCAGAGCGGAAACGCTAATAACTTATAGACCGGGCATCTGATTGACACACCACCTGTTGTGTTGGGTCCTTTATGACAAGAATGGCCATTAGGATACTTCTTCATGGGACTTAGAGGCGGTTGAGGTATGACCGATGGATTGGGTTGTTTTTCTCTCATGCGCGCTACGTACATAATGCTACGATTGGCTGAGACATGACGACTACAGACCATTTAGACTGGGAGTGACTCGACACGCCTAGTGGGGGGGGGGGGGGTGCCTCTGTGTGACGTGGAAGACCCACAATACTCGATAGGAGGAGTACCTCAGCAGGCCATGATAGGGAGTGCCTCTGTGTGATGTGGTAGACCCACGGTGGGGATCACCTCTATGTGACGTGGAAGACCCACAGTACTCAATAGAAGAGTACCTTAGTTGTCCAAGGTTAGTGGGAAGCACCTCTATGTGACGTTGTAGGCCCATTGTACCTGTTAGTGGATAAGTTCTCCTACAGCCGAGGTGGACGATGTTGTGACTGGGAATTTTACTTGTTCCTATGCCTATAGAATCTATGACTGGGTATCAGCATTCATAACGATTCTATGTGGGTCAGATCCTGTGTGGGTCAGTTATTAGCAATCCTGTGTGGGTCAGTGCTTACTGATCCTATGTGGGACAGCGCTCAGTAATCATGTGTATGTTAGCGCATACCGATCCTATGTGGGTCAGATCCTGTGTGGGTCATTGCGGGGGTTAGTACCTATAGATCTTATGTGGGTAAGACTCCATATAATCAGAAACAATGCCTCTTGATTGAATAAGATGATATAGCTTCAGGACTAATCATCTGTACTTCTATACTACACTAAAAACCTGGTTTGAGCTAAGACTCTGTGTAAGCTAATACTTTTACCATTGTGGTACTTTCTTTGTGGTAATACATATGTGTTACTCTTACCATCATGGTACATTCATTGGGGTGATACTTATGTGGTACTTTTACCATCGTTTTACTTTCATCATGGATATACCTTTGTGGTACTTTTACCTTCGTGGTACTTTCTTCATGGTGATACCTGTGTGATTCTTTTACCTTCATGGTACTTTTTTCGTGGCGATACCTATGTGGTACATTTAACTCCATGGTATTATCTTCGTGGTGATACATGTGTGGTAATTTTACCTTCGTGGTACTATCATTGTGGTGTTACCATTGTGGTATTCATCCCTCATGTAACATATGTGTTTATCTCGATAACTTAGGTGTATGTATGGGCATATACCTAAGTAGAGTTGATTGTCTTGCTTTGTGGTTTTCCGTGGTAGACCTTTACGAGACCTTTGGGGTCTCGGGGTCCCTACTGAGTATTGTTATACTCACCCCTGCACAGGCTTCACCCACACCTTATGGTGTCTAGTGCAGATGACATACAACTTTTATCTGGGCAGAGGGAGCTAGGACTGGATGGTGCACGGAGGGGGACCATTCAGCAAGATGTGTCGCAGAGGAGACAGAAAAACGTGTAGTTCTGAGGAGGTGATCCGTAGCTACCCTTCAGGTAGGAATTGTGGTAGACAATCTAGGAGTTGATTTTCACTTTTAAGTTGTATTTTCACTTTTTAGTTGTACTCGTACTTTTATTTGGACTTGTATTCCAGCCCCTTAAGATTCAGTACAATTTTTACTACATCATTTTACTTAGTTGTTTCTTCTTATTGCATTCTGCTCTGCGTGTATGTAAAGGTTTAAAGGCAATGCCTTCCCATTTTAGGGATACACCATTCTGGTGCTATTCTCTAGCCCATTGACTATGGAAGTCGGGCATTAGGTAGTCACACCATGGGCCCTAGTGGATGGGTCATGAAAAATAACATAGAAACAATAGCCATCCCTACTAAGGTATATTCCCATACATATACCTAAGTTATCAAAATATACCCACCTCACACATGAGGGATGAATACCACAAAGGTAAAACCACAAAGATAGTACCATAAAGGTAAAAGTACCACACATGTATCACCATAAAGATAGTACCACAGAGGTAAAAGGACCACACATGTATCACCAAGAAGAAAGTACCACGAAGATAAAAGTACCACACATGTATCACCACAAAGAACTTACCATGAAGGTAAAAGTTCCACAAGGGTATCTTTAGGAATAATGTACCAAAAATGTAAGAGTACCACACATGCATCACCACAAATAAATTACAAAAAAGGTAAAAGTACCACACAGGTATCACCATGAAGAAAGTACCACGACGAAGATGACCAAAAAAACATGTCCATCATCCCGCACATAAACCATGATGCTTTTTCTTTTTATTCTTAATTTCTTCTTCATGCATTCTTCAATGCCAAATATTTATTGACACAAAAAGCACAGGAAATTTTGAGCATGATATATAGAGATGGATCCCTAGACACAAGGATCACGAATATGAAATCGTTTAATTTTTTAGGCTTGGAACCATTTTGCGATGGCTTGCAGAGAAAGTCGGTGGCCGACACCCAGTCGGTCGCGAGGAAGGTGGTGTGGCGCACGTCTGCCCCTCCTATTTGGAAAAAGGCCTCGACCCAACGTTCATACAAGAATCATTTCTAAAACCAAGAGTTTCTGATTAATCTATTTACATGACCCTCACATCTGTAGGTACCTTTGGGAGGAGACTTGATAATCATATGTACGCTGACTGTGTGATCTGACCCTTGAGGGGAGAGTTTCTATTGGAACTTCTTGGTGGAAGCTTCAAGGACTTATGACGTTAGTTTGGGTATGAACTAGACATCCACAGTTTATACTTAGATTGATTGTATTAGGATAAATGTTTTTGTTTTACCTACAATGTTGGAATGGGTTTTTTCCTTGGTCGGTGAAAAAGGAAACCCATGTAGCATTGGGAAAACTCATGAAAATGAGGGTGTAACCGATCACTCTTGAGTCGGCCATCCTTACCCTCGTGGGAGTAGGAGTATTGAGTTTTTAGTTCCTAACAGAAGCAGAAATGTGTGGGGAAAATCCTTTCAAAAGATATATCAAGGTTTACCACCCTCAAGGGGGAGGGACTTCTGCTTCAGCCGGTTACCATGGGAGGTTTGTGCCTAAATTTTCCAAAGTTGGGGCACACTTATGAGCGTTGACGAAGAAGGGGAAACCCTTCATGTGGACAGAGAGATTATAGTGGAGTTTCCAAGAATTGAGGCAGAGACAAACGATTTTTCCCATCTTGGGGATATCAGAAGAAGGCGTTGAGTACGTAGTATGCTGCGACGTATCAGGGACAAGACATGGATGTGTCCTGATTCAAGAGGGATAAGTGATCATGTATGGTTCATGACAGCAAAGAAAGAATGAGCAGAACTACACTACCCATGACCTCGAGTTAGCAGCAGTGGTCACCTCCTTGAAGAAGTGGCGACATTACTTGATGAGCGAATGTTTTACAGTCTACTCTGATCACAATAGTCTAAGTATATATTTTCTCAGAAGGACTTGAACCAGAAATAGTGGCATTGGCATGAGTTCCTCCAGGACTATGACTTCGAGATAGTATATACTCTTGGGAAGTGGAATGTAGTAGCAGATGCACTCAGTCGAAGATATGGTATAAAATTGCTGAGTAAGGTGAAAAAGCCGCTGGCCACTTTGAGGATATCATATGAGGATCAAAAGAGAGTGGCATAACTCTTGTGTGCATTCGCGGGGACCATGCTATGATGACCCCAAGCCCACCTTCCATAGGCCAGGGCTGGCGACTAGAACCAAAAGGCGTATTCCCTAAAAACGGGAAGGCATTGCCTTTATAACCTGTAAACTCACACAATAATGCACAATGAAGGATTCATGAACAATGTAAAACTATATAGTAAACATGGTGTTTATAGAATGTAAAAGGGGCCAGAATACATGCCCAACTGTAAAGTACATGTAAATTGAAAAAGTACATGTAAAACTGAAAACAGCTCCTATGAACACCCCCCAAGGATCCTACCTAAAGGGTAGGCATAGCTCTCGAGCAGTCGTCTCAGTGGTACGCCTCGTCTAATGTCCACCTCCGAGCTACCTTCAGTCCTGGTGCCCTCTTCCTCAGTCAGCGGTGTCTGTCATCTACACCAAACACAACAAGGTCTGGGTGTAGCCCATGTAGGGGTGAGTATAACGATACTCAGTAGGGACCCTGAGACCCTCAAATGTCTCACAAAATCCAAAAAGGACAAATCACAATGCATGAAAACAACTATCAACCCTAATTAGGTATATGCCCATAAATATAACTAAGTTATCAAGTAAACCCATCTTAATCATGAGGAAAACATGATCCCCAACTCAAAATCCCAAATCCCAACTGCTCCACGAAGGAAATAATTCCACAAAGATAAAGAATCAGCTCACACCAGGTATACAACTCTGAAAAACATAATTTTTAAGGTGATTCACACATGATCACTATGGAAGCTTATAGCCAGCCACAAAATTATCTTGGGATGGTAACAAGTTGCATTCCCAGTCACAACATTGAACACCTCGTCTGCTAGATAACTCTTCCTTTATCGAGTACAGTGGGCCTGCCGAGTCACACAGAGCTGATTTCCACTGACCATGAACTGCTGAGGTACTCCTCCTGTCGAGTACCATGGGTCTACCGCGTCACACAGAGATACTCCCCACCGTGGGTCTACCGTGTCACACAGAGGCACTCCCCCTTGTGGATTGTTGAGGCACTCCTCTTTTCAAGTACCATGGGTCTGCCACATCACATAGAGACGCTCCCCACTATGGGTCTTCCGGGTCACACATAGGTGCTCACCACTGGGCATGTCGAGTCACTCTGAGTCCAAATGGTCAACAGTCGTCAAGTCTCATCCAGTCGCAGAGTTCCATACTTATCGCACTTGGGAGAACGACCCCCATGCCAGAGGTCATACCTCAACATCCAAGAAGATCCACGAAAAAGTTTCCCAAAGGTCTGTCACATCAAAATGGACCCAACACAATAGACAACACGTCCATCAGACACCCGGTCAGCAAGTTATTAGAGTTTCCACTCCGAGGGATGGGTTGGATTCAGGACCTGATCCAACCCGGCCATACTACAACTATATACAAAATGGAAGTGGAGTATTACAAAAGGAACTTCCGAATCCAAAGATTTTGGCACCATAGAAGGTTCATCAAACAGACGCCCAGTTCTCATGTTATGGCCGAAAAAGTATTACTAGGTGAAAATGGGCCAGGGTCCGGTCCGACTCGGCCCGAACCAGCCTAGCCCGACCCGACTCGGTCCGGGTCCAGCCCTGGATGGAATGGGTCTTTGCAGGCCGGACACATTGGAATGTGGTCTCTCTCGGCCTACGAATAGGGCAGCCCGGCCCAGCCCATTGGCACGACCCAACCCGCATTTGGTGTGGCCCGTTGGTGCAGCCCACGGGGGCCCGGGCCATTGGCGCGGGCCGCTAGGCCGCGCGGTCTGCCCAAGATGGCACGGGAGGGAAAGATCCCCCCTTCATGTTTCTCTTGAACGGACTATCGGTTCATTCGGCTGGGTGGCACATGAGACTCACTGGAGGGGTCCCACCCGGTCTGGCACGACCGGCCGGAAGGCCGGCCGAAGTTCCTCCCAACGGTGCGGTCACGCACCCCTGCTCTATCATCACCATCCAAAAAGGTCGACGACCTTCCGGACTCCGCCACTGACCAGCGGCCGCGACCTCCCCCTCCACTGGCGGCGCATACGTGCGTCGCCGCTCTGCCACAAGGTCGTCCAGTTGTCAACCGCCTCCCTACCCTACCGCAATCGACGGGCCGCAACCTCCTCATCAACCAGCTGTGCAAACACACTCCACCCATCCTTCCTTGTGGACGGCCACGTGCCGACCGCTGCCTTCTTTTAGGAGCCAATGAGACTTTGTTCCAATCCCAAAAAATTATACGATCGCATATTCGTGATCCTTGTGTCGAGGGGTTCGTGTCCATATATCGCGCTCAACGAAACTCCGTGTTTCCAGTGTCATTAAATAATAGGCATTTAAGAACGCATGAAGAACACACGAAGAATTAAAAGAAATAATAGGAAGGTTTATGTGCGGGACGATGGCCATGTTCATTTGGCCATCATCGTCGTGACTTTAGGATACCAAAAATTAATAAAATAAATTCAAATATATATATATATAAAACCCATACCATGTTTTCTCTTTAGATATGGATGAGGAAGGTGATGATGTCGATGAATGGTGCATCGGCATTTGTCTCTCCTGCAGGACGCTTTTGATATGGGCTCATGTGTTTCCCTCGTTCATCGATTCCAAAAGTCGTTCTTCATTGGAGGGTCTCATTTTTTGATGAAAGTTATTTCCAACTCTCCAAAGCTCTCCTATTTTTCAAATGATTCTCCCGTGAGAGGTGTGGTTCCAATTTAATGAGTTAAGGATTAATATTGGCACATCAAATTTGGAAAATTAAATTGGCACAATAAATTAGAATAATAAATTAGCACAACAAATTGAATTAAGTTATCACACTAAATTGGAAGGATCCCATGGGTTTCGCCACATTAGATTGTGTTCGGGTGGTCCCCTCCACCAGAATTCAAAAAGGAGGTTTCAAATAAAAATAAATAAAGTTGTTTAATTTTATTTTTATTTTTATTCTCCCACATAAATCTGAAAAAAGAACTTCTACCCTCGCCCTACTATAGTCGAGGTGAAGGTCTCCTAAAGTGAATATCTATGTTGCGAGTTCAATAGTGTCCATGGATTTCAATTCTGATCACTGGTTCAAAAGTTACAGAATGTCGCTCATCCGTTTACTTAACATATCCAAATAAAAGTTTGGAAAATTAATAACAGTCACCCTTGACCCACACCGGTTGGGGTTAGGATCTACCTCAGTGAAATATGCCCCAAAAAAACCCAATGGTACTCTCAGAGTTCCTATCCCAGTTACCATTTAAAATTTATGTATTTTGTAATAAAATAATTGTTACTTAATTATTTTTTTTACGGCAAAAAAAAAATTCACTGGTAGCCTGCAACGACCAACGTTTTTATTTGCCTAAAGAATGAATACCCTCTCAAGTTCAGCAATGGTCTTAGATTTTTCATCCGAGTTACTATTTGAGAGTTATAAGAATTTGAAAAATAAAATAATTTTATTTAATAATTTTATTTATGGTTATTTAATTTTCAGGTTTTCCCATAGTAGGTTTGTGCCGACTAAACTCAAGTCACACCTGGGGTAAACTGTCCATCCAGAGGACAACAATGCCCTCAGATAGTTGATCCGCTTAAATGTTTAAGAGTTATTCCACTTTTTTAGGAAAACATCTTACACACACTAATTAATGCTTAATAACATTTTGACGGATCATTCTAGTCACTATAGGCCTCAAAATCGTGTGCCTCTAGATTTTTGTGGTCTCGAAATAATTCCATATAATTAAAAAAATATATAAAATTTCTAGGATATTACATTCTCCTCGACTTAGTGTTTTAGGTCCCCAAAAGCCACATCATGGATGAAAGAAATAAATGGGGGTATTGAGCATGGATTTGAACATCCCACTCCCATGTTCTCTCTTAGAGGTTCCCATGATGCCAGTGATGGCGCCCTAGAGGTATCGACTGCCCATTAAAGAACCACTCTTGTTGATCCTCAGTTTCTACTAGATCCTCTATAAATGTCACCCCATCATCTAAGTCGATCTCACCATGGTCTATAACGTGTGATAGATCAGGAACGCATCTCCTCAACTATAACACATGGAAACCATTATGCACCCGGTGCATCTATGGGGAAAGAGATAGACTGTATGCCACCCCACCCACTATACTAAGAGTCTAGAGAGGTCTGATGAAACTCATATATAACTTGTATCCCTTACCAAATCTTCGCAAACAATGTCAATGTGAGACCTGTAGGAAGACATGGTCTCCCTCAAAATCTACTCTTGAATCATCACTAGTACCATGGTGAGATGGATGTGGATGTTGGGGTGACGTTTATGGATGATAAAATAGAGATTGAGGATCAACAGGAGTGGGTACTTAATGGACAGTTGATACCTTTGTTGCGCATTCACTGGAAGCATAAGAACCTTCAAGAGAATGCATGGGAGCGGGAGGCTCATATGCGTCATCAATACCACCATTTATTTCCTTAGTCCATGTTGTGGATTTACTAACCATCTGTAGTCCAACATTATCCAAAACTCAACTGGAGTAAACAAAAATGTACTGTCTCGATCCAAGGATTTGGGAGTCGTAGACGATTCATCAAACGGATGCCCGATTCTCATGATATGTCCACAAAGGCATATTTGGGTCCAGATGGGCCTAGGCTTCATCCCAACTAGTCAGACCAACCGGACCAACCCGGACTGGGCCGACCCGAACTAGTTGGGGTCGAATCGACCTGATTTGGGTCCGACCTGGTTGGCATGGGCTGCGGTGGGCCTAGCTTGACCCGCGAATAGGGTGGCCTAACCCAACCCATGATGGGCGCGCCCCGGTGGCGTGGCCCAGTGGCACGGCCCGGTGGTGCGGCCAGGTGGCTCGGTCTGGCCGAGATGGCGCCAAAGGTGGAGTGTCCCCCTTTCATTCGGAATGGCAACGGGTAGCGGCTTAAGGCGCTACCAAGTCACAGCGAGACCCGAGTGGGTCGTACCAAACCGCAATGGCCGACCAGTCCTCCCAGTGGCATGCTTATGCACCGCTACTCCTCTATGGTCAGCCGGGTGCTGGCCGCCCTCTGGCCTCCGATGTGGCACAGCGGCTACGGCCGTGACCTCCTGCCCCTCCAGCGGCACGGACGCGCGCCTCCGCTCTGCCATGCAGCCAACCAGAGGTAGGCTTCCCCCTGCCCCTCTACCGTCAATGGGTTGTGGCTTCCTCATCATCAAGTGGCATGGCCACGCACTTCCCTTCCTTTCTCATGACCGGTTAGGTGCCGACCACCACCTTCTTTCGCAAACCATTCGACTTCGTTCCAAGCCCAAAAAATAAAACAATTTTTTATTCACGATCCTTGGCTCGAGGGCTCCGCGTCCATATGTAGCACTTAGTAAAACGTTTTGTTTCTAGCATCATTAAATATTTGATTTCAAAGAAAGCATGAAGAATACGCGATGAACAAAATATAAATGGGGCAAGGTATATGTGTGGGTTGATGGCCTTTTTTTGGCATTCATCGTTGTGAATCTCGAACAACAAGAATCAACAAAACAGATTTAATCATAGTCAAATTAAAACCCCAACCTCATTCGCCCATAAAATATGTTTTGAGGAAGAATACATATTCAATCAGATGGTGATGTCGGCATTCGTCTCTCCCACAAGATGTTTCCTATCAGGGCTCAAGTTTCATCCTCATTCCCAGGTTCCAGAGGATTCTATTCATTGGAGAGTGTTCTTTTTTGAAGAAGATGATCCTCCAAATGCTCTCCCCAAAACACCTGTCCATTTCCAACACAAATTCCCCCATAAGAAATGAGGAGGAAACATAATATGTTAAGTTTCTTAATTAATCAATTAAGGTAGGCTCATTAATTTGGTTGATGTTGGCCCAATAAATTGGGAGGAGTCCTAGGGTTAACTTCACATTAAAGAGAGAGATCATGGGGGTCGGGTGGTCACCACCACTAAATTCAAATGGGAGGTTTCACAACTAAAAATAAAATAAAGATGTTATATTTTATTTTCATTCTTTTAACAAACAATCATGGCCATCATCCCGCACAAAAACCTTGAGCACTGGTCGACTGTTGCGGTTCGGCAAGACCATCTTTGCTCCCATGGCGACTTGGAAGTGCCTGAAGGAGCTGCTCATTGCCATTTCTAATGGAAAGGGGATGCTCCCCCTTTGGCACCAGCCCAGGTGGACGTCCCCACCAGGCCGTGCCACTGGGCCACGCAACTGGGCCACGCCCTGCATGGGTTGGGCCATGTCAAGTGGGCCAGGCCGGGTCACTCCCTTCGGGGGTCAGTCCGAGCCCACCGCTGCCCAGGCCAATGGGGCCAGACCATAATCGAGTCAGGTCTACCCCAACCAGTAGGGGTTGCCCCTTGCCGAGTCGATCTGATTGGGTCAGACCAAACCCGGGCCCATCTAGACCCAAATACGCCTTTGTAGCCATATCCGGATGATCGAGCATCTGTTTGAAGAACCTTCTACAACACCAAAATCATTGGATCAAGACAGTTATTTTTGGTATACACCGCTTGAGTTTTGGATATATTTAGAGTAAGATTGGGTTGTATTGAACCCCAAATCAAATCGGACCCTTGGAGCAGAAACCCTAATAACATACAGACCAAGAATCCGATTGACACGCCATCTATTGCGTTGGAACCCTTATGACATGACTGGCCTTTGGGATACTTTTTTTGTGGGACTTCAGGGAAGATTAAGAATGACTAATGGTTTGTGGAGTGGTTTTCCTTAGTGCGCTATGTAAGGAACCATACTAATGGCTGAGACTTGATGACTACTGATCTTTTTGACTCAGAGTGACTCAACAGGCCCAGTGGGGAGCACATCTGTGTGATGTGGAAGACCCATGGTGGGGAGTGAATCTGTGTGACATGGAAGACCCATGGTATTCGACAGGATGAGTACCTCAGTAGTCCCCGAGGCGGAGCACCTCTGTGTGATGCGACAGACCCACGGTGGGGAGAACCTTTGTTTGACGCGACAGACCCATGGTACTCGATAAGAGGAGTACTTCAGTAGTCCAAGGTCAGTGGGAAGCACCTCTGTGTAATGCAGAAGGCCCACTATACTCATTAGAAGAGGATTTCTCCAACAACTGAGGTGTTTGACATTGTGACTGAGAATTTTACTTGTTCCTAGTCCTAGAGAATATGTGACTGGCTATCAGCATTCATAGAGATCTTGTATGGGTCAGATCCTGTGTGGGTCAGCGCTCAGCGATCCTGTGTGGGTCAGTGCATCCCGATCATATATGGGTCAAATCATGTGTGGGTAAGCACTCAACAATATTGTGTGGGTCAATGCATACAGATCCAATGTGGGCCAGATCCTGTGTGGGTCATTTCGGGGGTTTGTACCTATCGATCCAATGTGGTTCAGACTTCGTATAATCAGTAGTTTTGCTTCTTGATAGAATCAGATGATCTAGCTTCGTGACTAATGATTTCTACTTCAATACTTCACTAAAAACATAGTTTGAGCTGAGACTCTGTTTGACCTAATACTTTTACCTTCATGGTACTATCTTCATGGTGATACCTGTGTGGTACGTTTACCTTCGTGGTACTATATTTGTGTTGATACATGTGTCGTACTTTTAGGAGACCTAAGTTGTTTCGAGGTCCTTACTGAGTATTGTTATTCTCACCCCTGCACGGGCTTCACACAAACATTGTTTTGTCTGGTGAAGACGACGTATAGCGTTGATCAGCGCTGAGGGATCTAGGACTAGATGGTGTGCTGAGGTTAACCATTCGGCGAGATTTGACAGAGAGGAGACGGACGGACGTGGATAGATGAGGAGGTGATCTGTACCTACCCTTCAGGTTGGATCTGTGGTGGATGATCTATGACATTATTTTCACTTTTTAGTTGTATTTTACTTTTTAGTTCTACTCACACTTTCATTTGGGTTTGTATTCTAACCCCTTTACTTTTAACACACTTTTTAGTACAACAGTTTACTTAGTGGTTTCTTCATGTTGTGTTCTACTCTCTGTGTATGTACAGGTTTGAAGTAAATTCCTTCCAAAATTATCCACCTCCACGAACCATCTTGTAGTCCCAATAAAATATATCCCAAAGGTCCGCCACATCAAAAGGGACCCAATGGAATAGACGGCGCGTTAATCGGATGCCCTGTATGTAAGTTATTAGTGTTTCCGCTCCGAGGGCCTGATTGGATTCGGGGACCGATCTAGCCTGATCATAATCTAACCTTATCCAAAACTGAAGAGCAATATACCAAAAAGAGCATCTCGATCCAAAGATCATGGTGTCGTAGACGGTTCGTCAAACGGAAGCCTGATTTTCATGTTATGGAAAAACGTAATAGTGGGTATAGATGGGCCTGTGTAAGGGCCAATCCAGCCCAGACCGACCTGACCCAGTCTGGGGTCTGGCCTGGATGTTCTGGGCCTCAGTGGGCCAACCCTGCTAAGCCATGGTCCAGCCCGGCCTGGCCCGCTACCGCTTCCCGTTAGCACAACCCACTTGGTGCGCGGCCTTCTCAATCAAGGGCTGAAGGGGGAGTGTCCCCCTTCTATTTGGAATGGCAATAGGCAATGCCTTTTGGGACTACCAAGTCACCGAGGGACCCAAGAAGTTCCCACCGAACTGCAACGGTCAGCCGGTCCTCCTCCCAGTGGCGCGGTCGCGCGCCGCTGCTCCACCTCGCCTAGCACAACTGATTGCTCTTCAGCCCCTATCGCTGCCATGCGGCCGCAACCTCCTGCTCCACCGACAGCATATACATGCTCCATCGCTGCACCATGCAGCCAACACCACCCTGCCCCACCACGTCCGACGGGTCGTGGCTTCCTCATCATCCAGCAGTGCGAACATGTTCCACCCTTCCTTTCTTGAGGCCAGCCTAGTGTCGGCTGCTGCCTCCTTCCGCAATCCATTTCGGCTTCGTTCGAAGCCCAAAAAATAAATAGATCACATATTTGTGATCCTTGGATCGAGGGCTCCGTGTCCATAAGTCGCGCTCAACAAAATATTGTGTTTCTAGCATCATTAAATATTTGGCGTTGAATAACGCACGAAGAATTCATGGAAAATAAAAAGATAAGAGTCAAGGTATATGTGTGGGATGATGGCCATGTTAGTTTTGCCATCATTGTTGTGAAACCAGAATATGAAGAATTGATAAATAAATTTAATTATATGTAAATAAATCTCCTACTTGTTTGCTCGTTGGGGACAACACGAGGAAGAAGACAAATTCTATGAAGTGGATGTCAACATTCGTCTCCACCGTACGATTCTTTCGATCTGGGCTCATGCGTCATCCTATCACTTTATTTGGGGTGGTTCTTCATTTGAAGATGATCCTCCAAATGCTATTCCCAAAACTCCTCTCCTTTTCCAACACAAATTGCCCCATAGTAAATGAGGAGGAAACTTAATATGTTAGGTTTATTAATTAAAAATTAATGTTTGGCTCATTAATTATGTTGATGTTTTCAGAATAAATTAGAAAGAGTACAATTGTTAAATCCATGTTAAAGAGGGAGTTAAAGGGTTTGGGTGGTCCCCACTACAAAATTCAAATCGTTGGTCTCACAATGAAAAATAAAATAAAGATCTTTTTTTATTTTCATTCTTTTAACACACCCACGAACAGTCCGAAAAACTAACCTTCACCCTCGGCCTTTATCGGTCGAGGTTATGGTATCTTTAAGAAAATATTGGCGCAGCGAGTTCAACGGTGTCCTCATATTTCAATTCTGAGCATCTGTTCAAATGTTACAAAAAGCCGCTCGCGCATTTGCTGAACGTTCCCGAAGTGAAGTTCGTAAAAATATTAACATTCACCCTCAACCTGCGCTGGTCGAGGATAGGCTATGCATAACTGAACCATGCCCCAATGAACCCAATGGTACTCTGGGATTTTCAATCCTAGTTACCATTTAAATTTTATAGATTTTACAATAAAACAATTGTCACTTATTTATTTTATTTACAGCATAAAAACTATCATTAAATGGTGGCCTGTGGTGTCCAAAGATAATATCTTCCAAAAAAACATACCCTTACAAGTTCAGCGGTGGTCTCAGATTTTTAATCCGAGTTATCGTTGGAGAGATATATACATTTGAAAAATAAATTAACTTTATTTAATTATTTGATTTACGGTTATACCATTTTTGGTTTTCCTCACAGGAGGACCACTCCGACTAAACTTATGTCATGCATAGGGTAAACCCGCCATCCTGAACACCACGACACCCTCATATTTCAGATCCGGGAAACTGTTCCAGAGTTATTTTACCTTTTTATGAAAACTTCTTATGAGCATTAATTAAAACATAAAAAAAACTTCATTGGATCATTCCGGGCACTCCAGGACTCGGAATCGCGCGCCGTCAGATTTTGCAATCTCTAAATAATTCCATATAATTAAAACAATTATATGGAATTTCCAGGACATTAGATTCCCCTCACCTTAGGGATATACCTCCCTGAAAGAAATAACATGGACTAAAGAAACAAATGGGGGGTACTGAGCACGAATCTCAGCCTTCCTCACCCATGTGCTCTCCCGGAGGTTTCTGTGATTTTAGAAAATGTGCCCCAATGGTATCAACCACCCATGAAGGACCCACTACCATCGATCCTCAATATCTACTTGAACATCCTTAAACTTCTCCCCATCTTCTAAGTCCATCTCACCATGGTTGATAACCTGTGATGGATCATGCACGCATCTCATAAACTGTAACACAAGGAAAACATTATTCACTCAGTGCATCTCTGGGGAATGAGATAGACGAAATTCCACCTCACCCACTCTGCTGAGAATCATGAAATGTCAGATGAGCCTCAGAGATAACTTTCTGCCTCATCCAAATATCTTCAAACCTCATCGAGGTGAGACTCATAGGAAGATATTATCTCCCTCCTTCTGTCGGCATAAGACTTCATCCGTCTCTGAGTAATTTTGACTTGCTAAAAAGTGAGGCATTGTGATAAAAAATATGCCTATGTTTTTCTCATCCCGGGCCACCAGTACTGATCATTTCATCTTGGAGTTACTCTACAGTCCCAGTGGGGAGTTCCTCTATGTGATGCAGTAGACCCACGGGGCCCGTGATGCGGTACTGAGCACGAATCTGCCGACTCTATGCAGTTTTTTCAAATTCTATCTTTTTCTTTGGGCCTACTACGGTTAAAGTGAATCCTCCCTTAAGAAAATACTATAACTTTTTTCTTAATACAGTCAATATGAGTATGAACTAATGATGTCTTTCCCACACTCAAACTAACTTAGTAAGGCCTCGACACTACCACCAGGAGGATCTAACAAAAACCCTCGCCTTAAGGGTCAGATCACACTATCGGCGTAAGTGTGATTATTGAGTCTCCTCTCACAGGTATCTCCAGATCTGAGGGTAAATTCAATGGCTTAACCGAAAACACTAGTTCTTTACAAAGATCTGTGGTAAGAATGAAAGATTAGATTCTATGTCTATTAATACGAAAGCTAGTAGTATACACAGACCATACCTCCAACCATTCCTAGAGCCCTTGGGTCACACTCCTTGACCATATGCAGCTACTCCCTTTCCCTGTCCTCTAGCTCCCTAAGCCTAGTGGGGAACCCAAAGGGGTTGGTTGTAACATGTCGAAATGTACACCACCTCATGCTGCTCTCCTAGCTCTGTTTCTATGTATACAGCACTACAGATTCATCTGTCCAAAACACATCATCTTCCAGAAATATGTTTACATGCGCAAGTCTTTGAGACTATTGAATATTTCTTTCTTTCTCACTACTAACATTTACTTGCTGTATCTGCTCAAAAAAAGAACATTCAACCACAAAGGTTCCCTCTAACACCCTAACATAAGTAGGAATGCATATAGAAATATTATTGGCTTGAATGTCCTTAAACACACATCACTCGGACTTATGAGCCCTGAAGAACTGATCGTATAATATTAATCGAGTACTAGGAATGGTGGGTATGCCTCTATGAATACTCGGCTACCAACATGTCATCCTACTGATGCTGTAGAAGCTCTTGGGAACTATCAGCCACCTCTTTAAGCCAGACCTTAGCCACCTATGAGTCGGGCTCACCTCGGTATTTGAGGGGTATCTGATACTAAAACACATGTAAGGCACTAAGCCTACAGGTGTCCTCTACCGGTACCACCGGTTGTAAATCATAACAAACGGTTAGTGATATATATGGAACACTACCCGAAGGTACCATCTCGAGCAACGTTCCACGTACCAAAGCCTCATCACTATGCAGACCATCTTTATGGTCAGTCACTGGAAAATACTAGTAGCTGATATCACTATCTCCTCTACTGGTGTCTCAACTTAGTAGAAAACTCTAGCATCCACCTATATCCAGCCCTCGGCTGCGTGGGAATCTGACTCGCCTCGAAACCACATAGGCCTCTACCACTGGAACTCATGAAACACGTTCAGTCAGCGTGCACCTTCCACCAGTGCGGCTGGTGGTAACTACTTCCAAATGGGTGGTGGTGGTGCTGGTATACCACTCGAAGGTGCCAATATAGTAAGAGGTCCCTGCACCATAGCCTCATCACTCAGTGGCCCTTCATCATGTATACTCTCAGGAAACATGGGTGGATGTCTTTGTGGAGGCATCCTGATAAGGAAAAGGTGCACCTTGGTCATAAAGTTATACCCGGTGATCTTACTCTAATGAAATCAAAAGAAAAATATTTCAAAAATACACACAATCAATGTTTTCATGCACTGATTCAGAAATTAGAATTCAGGGTCCTAGTGTATGGATACGTCGGCTTCCGGGCCAACACTAGACTCCCTGAACTAAAAACCACACTCATAACACTTAACATTATTGCTTCACAGAAAATATCAGAGTGCGAGTTCTTCGGAAAAACAGAACACCCTTGATACCACTTAGAAAGACCTCAATCTCAATGACCGAACAAATAGACAATGAAAATATTCATTTCTTCTTACCACGAATCTGGTTGAAGACCGAGAGTTTCCATTTAATAAATTTACTTTACCCTCATGTCTGGAGATACCTATGGGAGGATACTTGAAAATCACACTTACGCCGACGGTGTGATCTGACCCGTGAGGTGAGAGTTTTGGTTGGAACCTATTGGTGTAAGCATTGAGGCCTTACGTTGTTAGTTTTGATATGGACTCGACATCCTCAGTTCATACTCATATTGACTTTATTAGGAAAAAAAATCTTTTATTTTCTTAAGGGGGATTCAATTCGATCGTAGTAGGTCCGAAGAGAATGTTAGAATTTTATACTTTTAAAATATAATAAAAATAACTTCGTTCATTTTTATTTTCTGTCTTTTCCTCCAATGGAAATATGACAACATGGGACCAGGGATGTATTAATCCAATCAATGTCTTGATCTTTCATTATAAGTAACTGCACTGTTGGGAAATTAGGAAGGTTCCTAGTTAATGGTCCTCTATTAATTCCTCGAATGTTTCACACCCTCCCCCTCTCCTATTTGTATGGAGCTTGGGATAGGTGTCAGCACTGCTTCTTCAAGCAACGAAGTGATGACAAAGTGCAGTGATGCCAAACCCTTGGAGGAAAGATCTGGTACCAGTGGGAGGTGAATAGCAACACTGAAACCCTGAACTGAAGATCGGTGATCGACTGACGTCGTTGGAGACTCGTTGTGGGGGACATCAAACACCTACCCGCTTCCAAAAACACGCGCTCACCATTGTTCTTGATGTAGGGGCTTTATATATAAGTTTTAATTTATTTTATTTATTATTTATATCCTAAATTCATGACGATGATGGTCAAAAGAACTTGTTCATCATACCGCACATAAACCTTGTTCCTTTTTCTTTTATTTCTCCACATGTTCTTCATGAGTTATTCAATGCCAAATATTTATTGATGCTGGAAACATGGAGTTTTTATGAATTCAATATTTGGACACATAGCCCTCGACACAAGAATTACGAATATGTGATCGTTTAATTTTTCGGGCATGGAATGAATCTGTGATGGCTCGTAGAAGAAGTCTGCGACCGGAACCTGGTAGGCTGCGAAAGAAGGTGGGGCAGCGTGCTTCCATGCCTCAGTTGAGCAAGAGGCCATGACCCATCAGCCACGGATGAGCAGGGTGGCAGCCGACATTGAGCCGACCATGGTAGAGCAGCAGCATGCGACTGCGCAGCTAGGGGGAAGATAGGTCGACCTTCCTGACCGCCACACCGCACCGGGCGGGACTTCTCTGGTGGGTTCAGCATTCCAGCAGCCGAACAATCCATGGACTGTTGGGGAAGACCGAGGGGTGCTTCTCCCCAGGTGTCGGTCACGGAAGACCCCACCTCGTCGGACCACAAGCCAAAAAGTTCGTATCGTAGTGGGCCGCACTAGTGTGCTGGGTTGGGCGTCCCCCTACGCGGGCTAGGATGGACCATGACCCAATGGGATGGTACTGGAAAGGCCCAGGACACGCGGGGCAAAACCAGAATTGGTCGGGTCGACCAAAACTAGTTCGGGTCGGCCCAGGCCGGGTAAGTCCTACAGGGTCGCACCAGACCCTGACCCATCTGGACCCAGTTCCGCCTTTGTGGCCATAACATGAGAATTGGGCATCCGTTTGATTAACCGTCTACAACAACAGAATCCTTGGATGAAGATGGTACTTTTGGTATACTCCAATTGAGTTTTGGATAAGTTTGGAGTATGTCTGGGTGGGATCGAACCCCGAATTAAACCGGGCCCTCGGAGCGGAAACACAAATAACTTACAGACTGGGCATCCGATTGACACATCGTGTATTGCGTTGGGTCCCTTATGATGTGACTAAACTTTGGGATACTTATTAGTGGGAATTAGGGGAGGTTGAGGTATGACTAATGGCTTGGTATGTGGTTCTACCAAGCGAAATACATATCGAACCTTGTGACTGGATGAGACTTGACGACTACTGACCATTTTGACTCAGAGTGACTCGATAGGCCCAATGGGGAGAGCCTCTGTGTGACGCTGCTAACCCACAGTGGGTAGTGCCTCTGTATGAGTAGAAAAACCCATATTAATTGATAAGAGGAGTACCTCAGTGGGAAAAGTGGGGGAGTGCCTCTGTGTGACGCGACAAACCCACTGTGGGGAGCGCCTATGTGTGACATGGCAGACCCATAGTACTCGATAGGAGGAGTACCTCAGTAGTCCACGGATAGTGGGAAGTGCCTCTCTGTGACATGGCAGGCCCATTGTACTCGTTTGAATAGGAGTTCCCTAGCAGCTGAGGTGTTCAAAGTTGTGACTGGGAATGTTACATGTTATTATCCTTAGAGAATTCCATGGCTGACTATCATCATGCATACCGATCCAGTGTGGGTTAGATATTGTGTGGGTCAGCGCTCAATGATCCCGTGTGGGTTAGTGTGTCCCGATCCTATGTTGGTCAGATATGGTGTGGGTCATTGCGGGGGTTAATACATATTGATAATATGTTGGTCAGATTGCATATAATCAGCAGTAGTGCTTCTTGAAAGAATATGATGATCTAGATTCATGAATAATAATATGTACTTTTATACTTCACTGAAAACTAGGTTTCAGCTAAGAATCTGTTTGATCTAATTATTTTCCCTTCATGGTACTTTCTTCAATGTGATACCTATGTGGTACTTTTACCTTCGGGGTACTATCTTCATGGTGATACCTGTGTGGTACTTTTACCTTCGTGGTACTATCTTCGTGGTGATACATGTGTAGTACTTTTACCTTCGTGGTACGATCTTCATGGGGTTACCATTGTGGAATTAATTCCACATGTATGAGATGTTTTTATCTTGATAACATAGGTGTATGTATGGGAATATACATAAGTAGAGTTGATTGTCTTGATTTTTGGTTTTCCTTTGTGGAACTTTAGGCGACCTATGGGGTCTCAGGGTCCCTACCGAGTATTGTTATACTCGCCCTAGCACAGGCTTCACACACACATATTTGTGTCTGGTGCAGATGATGTACAATGTTGATCGGGGATGAAGGAACTAGGAATAGTCTTTTCATGGAGGTGGACCATTCGGCGAGACTTGACACATAGGAGACAGACATACGTGGAGTGCTAAAGAGGAAATATGTACCTACCCTTCAGTTAGGATCCGTGGTGGATGATCCAGGAGATGCTTTTCACTTTTAAGTTGTATTTGTACTTTTGAGTTCTACATTTACTTTCAGTTGGACTTTTATTCTAGCCCCATTACTTTCATCACTCTTTTTACTACATCAGTTTACATTGTGGTTGCTTCTGGTTGCGTTCTACTCTTTGTTTACATACATGTTTAAAGGAAATGCCTTCCCGTTTTAGGGATATGCCTTTACGGTGCTAGTCACCAACCCCTGGCCCGTGGAAGATGGGTTTGGGGTTGTATTGAGATGGGACCCATTACTTTTAGTTTTATTTCTACTTTTGAGTTTTACTTGTACATTCAGTTAAGCTGAGTCTTATAACTTCATGGTGTGCCTGTGTGGTACTTTATCTTCATGGTGATACATGTGTGGTACTCATACCCTCATGGTATTACCTGTGATGTAATATTCTATCCAATGTGATCTGGGTATATTCTGATAACTTAGGTATATGTATGGGCATATACCTAAGTAGGAAAAACTGTTTGTTCTATGTTTTTGGGTTTATACTTTGTGGATTTGAGATACCTTTGGGGGTCTCAGGGTTCCTAATGAGTATTGTTATAATCACCCCTATATAGGATACGCTCGCACCTTGTTGTGTCTGGTGAAGATGACAAATAGTGCTAACTGAGGATGAGGGTACCTAGACTGGAGCCTGCACAGAGGTGGAAATTCGATGAGGTGTACCACATAGATGACCATTCGAGAGATCTACCTACCCTTCAGGTAGGATCCTTGGAAGGTGTTCATATGATTTTATTTCTATTTTACATGTACATTCCAACATAAATTACTAGATTTATTCATGTACTATGACTTTGAGATAGTATATACTCCTGGTAAGGGGGACTTTGTAACAGACACTCTCAGCAGGAGGCCGGGACTACAACTCCTGAGTGTGGTGTCAGAGCAGCTAGTCACGATAAGGATATACATCGTGAATAAAGATAGATCAACTTAACTCCATTATATTATTGTCACTCTACCACCCCTTCAGCAAGTCATGGAGGTGCAACTTGGGGGCATTGACTGCGAGGCTCGACATTCTCAGATATCCTCAGGGTAGACACCTGAAAGATTTTCTAAAGGTGGGGGCACGTCATCCTCTGCATAGGATGTACCACGGTACCAGTAGCATTACAGGAGGAGTTGTTTAGGTAGTTCCATACATCCCTTCTGGTGGTACATCCTGGAGTGGTAAATATGTACTAGGACCTTCAACGTTATTATTGGTGGCCAGGGATGAAGAAAGCAGTGGCAGAGTTTGTATCATGATGCTTTATTTATTAGCAAGTGAAAACTACTCAGAGCCGGCAGAAGTCTTATACCAATAGGAGGAGGGAGACCTTGTCTTCCAATGGGTCTCACCTCAACCAAATTTGTAGAGATTTGGTCAGGATGGTAAGTTATCTCCTATGTTTATCAGACCTCTCTAGATTCCTAGAAGTGTGGGAGAGGTGGAATACAGTCTATCTCTTTCTCTACAGATGCTCTAGGTGAAGAATGATTTCCATGTGTCACAGCTGAGGAGATGTGTGCATGATCCATCACACAATATCGACCATGGAGAGATAGAATTAGATGATGGCGAGATGTTTATGGAGGTTCCAGTAGATTTTGAGGATCAACATAAGCAGGTCCTTCATGGGCGGTCAATATCTTTTGTGTGCATTTGCTGGTAGCATAGGAACCTACATGAGAGCACATGGGAATGGGAGGATGAGTTTCGTGTTTAGTAGCCCCCATTTGATTCCATAGTCTATATTGTGGATTTTGAGGACTTAAAGGCCTAAGGTGGGGAGAATTTAATGTCCCTAAATTTGTATATATTTTTTAATTATATGGAATTATTTCGAGACCACAAAATTTGACGGTGTGTGATTCTGAGGCCCAGAGTGCCCAGAATGGTCTGTTGAAGTTTTGTTAAACTATAAGAAATGAATGTAAGTTGTTTTCTTGAAAAAGTGGAATAAAACTTAAAAATTTTCCCATATCAGAAATTTGAGGGCACTATTGTATTCATACTGAGGGGTTTACTTTATGTGCGACTTAAGTTTAGTCAGCACAGACCTCCAGTGAGAAAAACCAAAAATGACATAACTATAAATAAAATAATTAAATAAGGTTATTTTATTTTTCTAATGCTTATAACTCACAAACGGTAACTCAGATTAAAAATCTTGGACAACCACTGAACTTGTGAGGGTATGCTTTCTTTAGGTAGATACTAACATTGGCCGACACAGTCCACTAGTGAAAGATAGTTTATCTCCGTAAATGAAATAAATAAGTGAAAATTATTTTGTTGTAAAAATGAGTTGGGGTAGGTTGAGTCAAGCTGAACTGGGTCAGGATGGTCCATGACGGGTCAGGCCTGGTCGGTCTGACCGGTTCAGACCAGACCCGGGCCCATGTGGACCAATATTATTTTTATCCATAACGTGAGAATCGAGCGTTCATTTGACTAACTGTCTACGACTCCAAAATCCCTGGATAGAGATAATATGTTTGGTATACCCCAATTCAGTTATGGATAATATTTGTGTATGGCCGGGTTGGATCGAACCCCAAATCCAACCGGGCCCTCGGAGCAAAAATGCTAATAACTTATAGACTGGGCATCTGATTGATGCACCGTCTACTGCATTGGGCCCTTATGACGTGATAGACCTTTAGGATACATATTCATGGGGATTAGGGGTGGTTGAGGTATGATTTATGGCTTTAAGAGAGGTTCTCCCAAGTTTTCTACGTACAGAAACCTATGATAGGATGAGAATTGATGACTACTGTCCTTTTCGACTCTTAGTGACTCGAAAAGTCCAGTGGGGAGCACATCTGTGTGATGCGGTTGACCCATGGTGGGAGCACCTCTGTGTGACATAGCAAACCAATGGTACTTGATATGAAGAGTACCATAGTAGGACATGAGGGGGAGCGCCTCTGTGTGACACGACAGTCCCACGGTGAGGAGCACCTCTTTGTGACGCTGTAGACCCACGGTACTCGACAGGAGGAGTAGCTCAGCAATCCATGGTTAGTGGGAAGAACCTTTTTGTGATGTGGAAGACCCACTAGACTCGTTAGAGGAAGATTTCTCCAGAAGCTGAGGAGTTTGACGTTGTGACTTGGAATGTTACTTGTTATTATCCCGAGTGAATCTCATGGCTGGCTATTAGCATGCATACTGATCCAGTGTGGGTCATATCTTGTATGGGTCAGCGCTCAAGGATCTTGTGTGTGTCAGTGCATACCGATCCTGTGTGGGTCATTACGGGGGTTCATACCTATCGATCTTATGTTGGTCAGACTCTGTATAACCAGTAGTAGTGCCTCTTGGCAGAATAAGAAGATCTATCTTTGTTATTAATCATCTGTACTTCTACACATCACTGAAAACCAGGTTTGAGCTAAGTCTTATATCCTCATGGTGTACCTATGTGGTACTTATTCTTTTTGGTGATACATGTGTGGTACTCCTACCCTCATGATATTACCATCGTGGTAATCTTCCCTCCTGTGTGAGGTGGGTATATTATGATAACTTAGGTATATTTATGGTCATATACATAAGTAGGGATGACTATATTTTCTATTTTTAATGGTTTATCCTTTGTGGATTTGAGAGAATTTCAGGGGTATCGGGGTCCCTACCGAGTATTGTTATACTCATCATTGAACGGGATATGCGAATACCTTGTTGTGTCTGGTGCAGACGAAGGACATCACTGACTGAGGATAAGGGTACCAGGACTGGAGGCTGCACGGAGGCCGACATTAGATGAGGAGTACCACAGAGAGGAAAATTCGAGAGTTGTACCTACCCTTCAGGTAGGATCCATGGTGCGTGTTCATAGGAGTTGTTTTTGGTCTTACTTGTACTTTTGAGTTTTACTTGTACTGTCTTGTTGGGATTGTATTCCTACCCCCATTACTTATTGTACACAATCTTTTTACTATACAGTTTACTTTGTACTTGTCTTAACTTTGTGCTTAGTTGTGTGAGTTGCAGGTTATAAAGGCAAGGCCCTCCATGTTTTAAAGAATATGCATTTTGGTGATAGTCTCCATCCCATGGCCTTGGGAAGGCGGGCTTGGGGTAGTCACGACACGGGCCCCGAGGTATGGGTCGTGACAGTTATGCTCTATAATCTATTTTTTCCAAAATATATTTTGCATGGTTTTTATTAAACATTGTATATTACCAACTGTAGCGACCTCAACCATAGTTTCTTAGATATGGTTGTTACATTATTACATTGGCACTAGATTCAACTTACTACATCCTAATGTACATAATATTTTATTTATCATTTTAAAATATAAAGGCATGGAATTCAACATACATTTTAAACCTAAAATAAATAAATTTTTTAATAATGCAATTATTCCCCTTAGTTTATCTTAGTATACCAATCCCAAACACTTCGTGGTATTCTAGGGAAAATAATATGTATGGATGGTTTGATCTCATATGATTAGTAAGGGTATGAATTTATCTAATCCTCTGAATAAATAAGGAATAATCAATATGGATTGATATATTAATAAAACAAATTCCACTTAATTAATACCTTGATCATAATATGGTAGGGAAACATTATGATCATATAATTCCAAAAAATCACATGAGAGTGAAAATAAACCAATGGTATTCTATGAAATTGAATAATTGCAGGGAATATCATTGAATAGATTCATAATAATGGACTGAATAATTATAAATGTCATTAATATACCATCATTTCCTTATTCCATGCTATAATATAATCAATGAATCATTCCGTGACATCATACATAAATTGGTAAGGCCTCTTATAAATAACCAAGATAATTTGTCTTATGATACCTAATAATGCATCAATGGACTATGTAATTCAAGGCCCCACCCCTCACATAGTAAGTATAAATAAGTACTCATATAAATGGGGTGAAACAAAATCAATATATACATTTGTATTAAAAAACTAACATATGAATGGTTAATAATTTCCCCAATCAATAAACATAATCATAAAACATCAAGAGTAATATGGTGAATGTTAATAAAATTGTAGAATCCAACTTGAACTGATAATAAACCAGCTAGAGGCATAATATTGATGGTATCAATACAACATATCACAAATTAATCATAATTATAATAACATTATGATATTATTTTTTAATATAAATACAATAATATTTTTATTATAAACATTTATTTCAGAAAATTACCTTTTCTCATTGAATTACTTTTAAAAAATTGTTCAAAAAATATTTCCAACATAATTATATTTGATAGTGACCATTTAAAACATTTAAAATAATCACTAAAACATTTATTGTTCATGATAGTGGATAATTCCATTAATTCCATACATCTTAAATCAAATATTTCATTCACATATATGATTAAGTCCAAATTGGCCTTATTTTGAAAATGACATGAAAATTATTTATTAAAAACTAACTACTAAAAATGGGTAATAATTTCATTAATCAATCAATTGTAAATGGTTTTTTTGAAAATATTTATCTTTTACATTGATTTTGAGGAAATATGGTTTTCAATTGAATTAACAAACAAAGATAGATCTTATTGAAAATATTTTTTCAATGATTTTAAGTAACAATTAGGGTCGAAATGGTACTATTACATTAAAATTTTCATGAATAACTATAGGATAATAAAATTTATTTATTGTAATGTATAAATATCATATAAATATATCAATGGATAGTTGAGTGAAAAATTATGAATAATGATGAGATTTTGAAATAAGCCCTTACCAATTTCGAAGCATATGAATCATAAGAACTATGAAAGAAATAATATAAAATATAACATTCAATACCCCGAATAGATTCATTTTCATTATTTAAAACATGGAAAGGTGATGTATATATACCACACAATGGAATATGTGTTGATTATAACTTATGTATCATGGAAGTAAAGGTGAGATGAGAAACCCACACCATTTATTTGAAATCCTTTTTATATGTTAAAACCTCCAGTATAATAAACATTGATTTATTAAAATTCCAGTTTATAAAAATAATCATGTACCTTGTACAATATATTATAAAATTATATGAATTTATCACTCTTTTATTAAAAATCTATTTTTAAAATAACTCATTCACTCAATAATTTCTCCATTTTTCATATATATTTTGGTTCAGTAATTTGGGTCCTTTTAATGTGATCATGGTTACATAATATCATGAATTTTATTATTGATATAAATTTAATTTATATTCTGAATATATATTTTTCTATTAATCTATAAATGTTTGAGATATAAAATAGATTACACTATTCAGGGACACGGTAGGTCGTACGTATGCATGAATGTTTTTTCAATTTTTCATAATAGATGAAAAATGAAATGAAAATAAATTTTAATTAAACATCATAAAATTATTGTTTTTATATATTTAAAATTTTAATTGGATGAAATTCTTTCTTAATTTTTTCATTTAAAAATTAAATGAAAAATATTTCACATCAACATAAGGAGCCAGTACTCTACAAGTACACAGGAGAGGCATTATTGTTTTCAAATTTACAAGAAGGTAGGAATATAGATATGTTATTATATTTAAAAATTTATTATTATATGATAAATATATCTTATATTAAATCGTTATTATCCTTACTACCTTCCATGTAAAGCATAAGTGAAAAATGAATTGCATCGCTTTGTAAGGCGGCAGTCCACCGCACACATGAGAAATGTTGTTTAATCCCTTATGAAATGGAAATTAAGAAGATATATGATATATTAAAATTATATTAATTATAATAATTTTATAAATATCATTTAAATATTTTAAATCAATTCTTCTATACATCCCTGAATGGTTGTGATGGATAGAGAACTGCGTCAGTTTGCGAGGCAGTTGTTTGATGAACACACCATAAATGGTTTCATTTTCCATTTGATGGATGTGGAGATGGATATTGGTTATTATAATAAAATAATAAAGCACAATTATATATAATATAATAGTATTTTTTTCATATTTCCAAAATAATAGCAGTATTTAGAATATAATGAAAAATGAAAACATATAGTTAAAAACATAAATTATTTTCTGAGAAACCAATTTTGGTTTAACATAATGGTATCCTAGATTATAGTACTAGTGTAACTAAAAATTATAGGATTTGGTTTTGGATGTAATTAATAGTTATATAAATATATTTTCTAAATAAATTGTATTTTGGAGTCTAATGTTTGGGGGATATGGGGTGGCATTTTATAAGTTGGGGAGAGGACACACTTGATATTTTTAGACAGAATTAGTTACAATACCATTTTTATCGTCAAAAATACTAAAAACGTGGTACTCTTAAATCAATATATATTCTAGGGTATAAATACTTCCATAAAATTGGATTTAGAGAAGTGTTTAATTCATTATAACACATATATATTTATTTTACCCCATAATAGTCACATTTTTACCTTAATCGATATAATTAGTTTTTTTCTATTCATAATGTTCAAACATTATGTTGAAATAACTATATAATATAAAATTATATTATTCTAAATATGATATAAATTAGTTATGATTCAAATAATGTACCTAAAATAATCCAGTTTAAAATTTTACCCACAGATGTGACTAAAAAGCTAGATTCTAATGAGAAAATTCACCAAAGCATAGAATGTTTTAGTATCAAAATGAAATATATAATGGATACCAATGACCAATATTATTCAAATTTTAATAATTATTAACATTATCTAATTTAGAATAGTTTTAATATATAACTTATCTTTAAAAATAATTTAAATGAAAATACTGTTTTTAGTTAAAATTTAGTAATTTTCACATGTTATCAAGAAATTAAAATTTTGTAAAATTTTAAAAAACACACCTAAAGATAATTTTGACATGTATATTATAAGAATAATGTTTAATTTGTAAATATATTTTCTAAAATTGGTAATTTTAATTTTTAATTATGTGTACAATACCCATCTAATCCATAATTAATAAAAATTTAGTTTTTTTGTTAAACATGGATATCTCTTTTAAATAGTTCTTATTCTATTTTTAATAGATAGGAAACAATTTAATTTATTTTATAATCTGGAAAAGAACATAATTTTTATAATTTACTTACTCCTATTCGCACCATCCAAATTAATGGTTAGGATATAATGGTCATCTTTAAAAAATAATATATTAATATGGTGTTGTGTTGTGTTCAAACCTGGTGTTTCGTGAATCAAAAAATACTAAATAGATTGAATTTATTTGAGAATAAATATATTTAAATTGATTGGGAGTTATATTTTATTCTATGATTTTTTTTCATGTCATAAGATGTTCCCATTTTAAAATCTAGGAGTGTTACATTGCATATTTCTTCACCCAAGTCTATCATAGATAAGAATGGGTCCAACCACATCATAACCTACTGTATGTGTGGAAAATCCATTATAATTAGTAATATTTAATCAAAATATACTATTATGAAAATAATATAACCTCAAATAAACTACATATAGATATTATTGAAACATTTCTTATTTACAAAACAAAATAGTCTTATGGGTTCGTCAAATTAAATGTTTAATGATATGGATGATTGTTTCAACCCATTACTGGATTTACGCATCTTTCAGAACATTACACAATATTTTAAAAGCACAAAAACATTTCTTAGTTACATAAAAATATCTTATATAGGATTCCTGTTATGGAATTATATTTTGGAATCTGTATTCTAACTATTATAGCCATGGTAAGATACCATTGAAAGTGATCATATAATAGTTTTTGTGGATACAGGTGAAACTTTTTAATCATTTCCAATGAATTGATGATCTTTAAAAAATTTATCAACCACCTAGAATTTTAGGTACTTATTCCCAATTTTATATCCAATTTATACTTGAATAATCATTTATTCCAATAGGTTAAATATCCAACATGGATCGCTCAAAATATAGACTTAGTTTAGGTACATAAAGCCTATTTGGAAATTCGTAACTTCTTTTATGTGGAATAATTTGAGAAAAGTAATGATTACTTATAGGAATCAAGTTCATTATTTTCAAAAAATAAATTTTCAACAACCATGGTAACTAGAAATCAATATCTATATAGTTATCTAACATCTCTGGTGTTATGATTCAATAATTTTTTCATTGGAACATCTTATTCCATGGTGAATTGCCGAATTTTTTCATCTTCCATATGTTTAATTTCTTTTTACAAGAACTTATAAATTGTTGTTTTACTCTAACTATAAATATTTTATATGAGTTTCAACCTAAGAAACATTGGAATTTTTTTAACATATAATTCTATTATTTAAAGGTTTAAGGATGTAATATCCTTTAGATTGGATACGATGTCCTATAATGATGCATATAGTTCCTCTTGGTGATAGTTTGTTACCTGATGATTCTATATCAAATCAATTGGGATCCTATACTAGAATATGTAATAATACGAGTTTACATACACTCTAAAGATTATATGGAATAATGTTTTTGTCCTTAGTTCAATCATAATTTATTATGTGTGACATATTCTATAATTTATATCCCCAAAAGATAATTGATGATTTTCATGACTCATTATTGATTTGAATATATCCAAAAAGGTGTGATTAACCCTTTCACTTATGTCATTCCAATGTGTGTTATTATAAGGAATATCTTGAAATAGTCTCTCAAAATCCCTCAACTGATCGATGAATTATTGGTTAATATAATATACACAATGTGATATATAGAGTTTATGTATATTTTTATCAAGAAGGATCTATACTATACTCTTATATTCATTAAATTTATCAGAATTTTATGAAAAATAACTTGTTATATGTATATACCGATATCTATAAAAATCATCCCTATATGTTAGGATGTAACATAATCCACAGCATATATCATCTTAAAACATTCTAAACAATCCATTATATAGAATTTTAGGAAACATTTTGGTCCTCTAATAATTTCCAATAAATAGAGAATTAATCATTTTTCTTTATATACAAGAATGAAAATTTCTAATTGGGACATTTTCAATTTATTCTAAAAACTCAACTTCGTATAACTTGGTCAAGAGCTTCATGATAATAGGATCAATGTAGTGATGTCAAATTTAGGTGTGAATTAAATCATGAAATCTAGATTCATTATCGATTTCCAACACCTAATTGATATATTATAGAACATAAAGACCATATTTTTAATATTTCACAGAATAAAATAATATATTGTAGTAATATTAGCATATCATATTTCAAAATATAAAACATTTTTTCATCTATATCTATTATATACACTGAAATAATATTTTTGGATGAATATGGATAATAATAATAACTCTTGAGAAATAGGATTAATATCATTGAAAATGTGACATGGTAGTATTATATAACTATTTTAGTAAATCTAACTTCATTTTAAACTCAAAAATCAACCTGAACTTGGTAAACGTTTCTAAATCTACACTCCTATTATATTTAGATAAAATTGTGAACATTGTATGTTTCATCTTATTCCTAATTTATATAAATTAAATTATTTATCTTTATAATTATCACTCATAATGGTTACCCGTAATTATTTTTGTGGTGAAATTTATCTTATAATGGCCCTTCATGCCCCATGTTAAATAGACAACATCTTTCTTTATTTCATTCTGCATTAAGATATACTTCTTGTTCAAGTATCGTAAGGATTCCTTAATATTAGAGATACACTTAGTTCATTTCAACATACCCATACACTTTTTTATCATAAATATTTAAGAAATATTATGAATTATGTTCTTATATATGTGGATTGTTATAGAAAATAGAACCATGATAGACTTAAAAATGTTTTTCGTTTTCAAATTCAAAAAAATAAATATATAATTTTTAAGGGACTGAGGAATGTAAGAAGTATGTTTATAATTCATCAATAGAAATAAAACCCAAAATATCTAATGATTATTATATCTAATAATATTGAATATATGATTCCCATGTGCTTCACTCTCTCTAAGCATCCACATATTGAGTCCCATAGAGATCTCATACACCTTATATTAATATCTCTCTTGATAATGATCATAGAGATGGGTAAGCACAACATATTCATTCATTATTTCATTCAACTAATAATGGTTAATAGAAATATATCATAAAATAAAAAATTATACCTCTTTCACATAATGCATATGTTTTAAATAGTATATTATATATTACTCACTCATCTATTTAGTAGGGGGATCGAGATCTACAAACTCGAGTATGTAATGCATCTACTATTGGTGTAGTTAAAAGAACAATCATTAATACTAATAGTTGAAGTTACCACTGGTAAAATGTTTCCTTATATATATATAGATTAAAAGGATATGGAGTTCAACACACATGTTATTTTTTAAAACAATATAAAATAATATTTTAGTACTTTATGTTGATTAATAAAATATTGAGATGTAATAATTTTATCATCATCATTAATCTACCACTATTTTTTAAATTATCAATATACCTTACCATAGGAATCATAATATAAAATGGTGTGGTAATTCTTATGACCTAGATCTATATTTCCCTTCTCATTTACAAAACAAATAATGGTAATTATAGAATGATATTTATGAGTGTTGTATTCAAACTGTTATTCACAATTATTTGATCCATTGAGGGGGATCTAAAATCATAAAATTCTAAATTAGATATATTCAAAACGTTCCTCCAAATTTTTAATAAGAAAACTATGATCATAAAATACAATAAAAGGTTTTTAGGTTAATCCATCATTATTGTATGGATTCCATGGTAGATAAAAGTTTTCAAACTATGGTCTTTCAAGAAATAAAACTAAATTTTACTCATTAGTGATATTATGGAAGGATTTAGAACTAATATTTTGGTGAGGAATTGTTTAAATTTATGATTAAGTTTAATTTTTTTGTTATTATTTTTCCATTATATTTTCAATATTATAATTAATTAGCCATTTTTTGATCAAATAATTTATAATAATATATTTACATTATTTAAACTTCAATGATTTTTTTATATTTAACATATGTTATCTTGTTTAATCATCATATAAACATATATCTAAATAAAAATAAATAAATAACCATTGATATATAAAAATATTACATGATCATGACATTTCTAGTGGGTTTTTATCAAGTAGATTCTAAATCAACCAATTGTATTAGGGGGAGACCCCCTTCAGCCTAGCTTGGAATGAGGAGCCACATTCCACCATACGAATTTATAAATTCTGTATTAGTTTCACCAAATATTAAAATTTTAAATTCCTTCTCTCTATTTGTATCCATATTTTATATGTTATTATCCACACACAAGTGAGGGGAATCAGGGGCATGGGATACATATAATATACCATGAACACATATATCTAATATTGTAAAGTTGGAAAGGTTGACATAAAGGAAACCATAACAAATATAATAAAATTTTACCACATACATAAACCTTGAAAAAATATTTAATTAAATATAATATGAACACATACATTAATAGTCTAATCCCATGATTAATCATATACTTGGAAATGGAACCACATTAAAAAATTCTATTATTCATTTCATTTTTCTTCTTCAATGAATATAATTTTTTCATGAATTTATTAGTAATATTACTATTAATTAATTATGATTTATAATAATTATTAATCCAAGGATCCCTATAGATACATAACATTCACATCCATGATAATTTATAATAAATTAAATAATTTATTTTGTTTAAAACTACTCAAGTAAATGAGGTGTTCCATTAATATCAACATATATATAGTATAATAATTCTCACGTGTTGTCTACAAACATAGCATGTCAACATAAATATATTTTTGTCATATTAAACTATCTATATTAGATAATATTCTAATATGGACTACCTCATGTGTATGAAAACTATAAATGGGAAAAAAACATAAAATCATGTAAAAAAATTATATCAATCATTTATTCTCTTTGTGATCCTGAAAATTACTTTATATATGATAAAAAAACATATCACAAGATATTTATTGCAAGTTACATCCCATGTAGTTTTGTTTTAACAATTTTTTTACGTGTATTAAATCACTCAAAAATGAGTGTCAATTAAATTACTTTAATGATTTATCATGAATTACAATGCGTGTAATATGCATACACACCATTTCTGTAATAATGGGTAACATTCACCAAATGCTTAGGGAAGTTGTGTCCAATATGGGGTGGTTCATTATGTGTTATGGTATGTATGAAAACTACATATAATATAATTATAGTAGGACCAATGTTGCATTTCCATCATTGAACACAAAGTTTTTGTATTAATTACACACTATATACATTGACCACATACCCACCTTGTCATGTTGGGAAACATAGAGTGTATACATTCTAAATGTTGTCTCATATTGAAAACCATATGACACTGTAGTAATCAAAACATAGTGTAATTACTATATGATTAACCAAATTATATTGATATCAAAAATTACATAAAATGCTTTTTTCAACCACATAATCATGTGGTTGATCGAGACTTCCCCACATGTAATTTGGTTATAAGTTGTGTAATCTGGTTGTGGGGCCAAAATAATTATTACCACCGAATTAAATCTATATGTGGTCTTCACCTTTTCATATCCTCTTCTTAACAATATTATAATGATAAAACTCATTATCACAATTTTATTGACTACAAATGTAAATCCAAATAAAAATCTAATAAAATTACCATAGTATTGATCAATTAAATTTTATAATTAAACTTTTTAATGTGTCTTATCATATACCACTTGATGTTTTTGAGCATAGAAGAAGCACCATTAAGGCCCCTAACCAATTTATTGTTTCAAATAAAGCTGATAATCTACAAGAACTCCTTGAAGAATCACCATTTATAATTAATAAAATTGAAGAAACATAAAAAATAATCCTCGAATAAATATGAGAGGATCTATCATATTAAATTTATAATTAATTTAATAGTAAGAAAATAACATGATCATAATATCTTTATTCAATGTATATTTTTGTGACTCAAGAATCTTTTGGGTCGTACCATTATTTCTCCAAGGATATAAAAAGTAGATACCCACATTTGATATCCATAATTTCTCTATAATCTTGTAACATTGTAATTTGAACTCTTTGTTCTAGAATGATCGATCCTATCACCATTTATTTTTTGCATTGATCACAACAAAATCCTTCATGCACGAATAATGGAATTTCTATCAATATTGAGAGAGTCAAAGGAGATATAATATTTTATCATTCTTGATAGAAACAATATAGGTATTATTATTTTAGAAAATTCTATAGATATAATAGATATTGTGAAACAATAGTGATGTATACTAATTAAATGAAAATATATAGTTTAACATTTTATATTTTATAATTAAAAAGTGTACCTAAGTCAATTATTAAATCTAACATATCCTCCATTACATATAAAACAAATCCACCTTAAGATAAATTTAAGTTCCAATTTAAATGATGAAGTTTATTTTGATTTAAAAAATCAATAAATGTTAACATAATTGAATTTAAAATACATTCTCTATTGAAAGAATGTAAACCAAACATTTTAAAAATATTGGTTTTTATGCATAAAATTAGGTGTTTTTATATTATACCTAAAAAATCTAGTGAAAGATTATCAAAAATATTTTATTTAATAATATATATATACATATATATATTACATTAATATCACTCACTACTTGTAATTAATTTAATTTATTATGATAAAACATATTTTTGAGCATAATAATATATCCTTTATATTCAATTTGATTATATTTTAATTTATATTTAATTATTAACAACTAAATTTGAATTAGAATTTGACAATAAATCTATTTTCATATGTTTTTTATAATATTCATAAGAACTAATTAAAGGGATGGATTGTATCAAAATATATTAAATAATAATGTTGTAATAATGTATTGTTGTTTTGTAAAACTTGGTATTGTGAGTAACTTATTTAATTGAAGAAGATCATCATTGCGTATGATGCATGGTAAATTAGTATCATGTTTATTGAAATATATAAAATATATTAAATTTATTTAAAAAAATAATTAAGTCTTAAAGACTCAGGATATTATATTCCCTTATGTTCTTGGTGTTTCATGTCATAAACTCTATCAAATACAATGTTATTATTTTATAATTTAAGGGAATTAAATTCTCCCCACATTATTTAAATTACATCCTCACAATTTAAACATGATATTGGTAACATATTTTTTATATTTTCAATGTTCAGATACCACATTGTTAAAAGGGTTCGTAAAAACTCCTCTAGAAAATAGTGAATGGGGGTAAAAAGTCACGATGAATAACATATAACTAGGTCTCTAAGTTAAAGAACATTAGTTAAATATATAGAAAAATAAATATAGGAAAAGAATTAATAATTATCTGGATTGATTGAGTTCATCAATCAAAAAAATTAAATAACATATGGTAAGCTTAGGGCCTCAAATCCATAAATAATTAATGATTTATAAGACCATCTGTTCAAAACAATGTAAGGTATCAGTATAACATTGTTTTTTTTCTAATCAGTTTTCTTATATTGATTAATTATTTTAATGAATAAGAATGTAAGGAAATATAATAAATTTACATATTTTTATAAACAATATTTCATCATTTTGTTATGCATTGTTTATTTTCCAATTCATCATTTAATTCAAGAAATGTATATCCTAAAATTAAATTGGATTTCTACTAAAATTCACTATTAATGAATTTTAAGGCCCAAAAAATATTTTCAAGTCTAAATATTTGTTTCTAACTATTCTCTAAAGTAAATATACTTAATACCTTAATATATAAACCTAATAATTAACTTTACTGGTTGATCATTAATATTTATTTTTAAAATATTTATCTAATAACAATGAAAATTTATTATGATATCAATTAGGGAAACAATAGGTGAGAAATGATAGTCATCCGTAGGTCATGGGTTCATGCCCTACGACCTTACCAGACTCGATGGGTTGTCAACTGAAATTCAGGTAGTCCTTTTCTAATAACATATTAATATAATTTCTAAAATAAATTTGATGGAAATCCATGAAAAAGTTTTATTCAATAATAACCTTTTAACTAAGGTTTTCAATAAAACCTCAATAAATAAAAACATTAGTCATTTATTTTGAAATAGGTCTTTCCATAGTCTACGGGTTTTCCATTAGATGAGGGCATATCCTAAAACAAAAAACCATAGTGTGACCATCAATTATCATATTATAAAAACTATATAATCATTTTTATGATGCCTAAATATTGACACATTATTTTCAACATATGAAACCTCTAGTTTAACCATGGTTTTTCATTATCATTATCTATTCAAATCATTCATAATTATTTCTAAAAAATTTAAATTATCCAATGAATATATACTGAATGTTTCAAATGAGGAGCATAGTATGACCCATTTTGTTTTACTGGGTTATGCTCGAGTCAGGCCCAACACACTTTGTTAGAGTTGTTACCCCTAGGTATATCTATTCTAGAACCATGTCAACATATATTATCAAGATATGGACGTATTTCTATAAAGACCCACATAATCTCCACTTTACCAAAATTATAGGATGTTCTTATTTGTTTATTAAAATACTCTACCGTAGGTATATGATATCTAATATTTGTTTTCCTAAATCTAGTAACTGAGGTTTCTACTAAACTTCATTATATTCAAACTTAGTGACCCGACCCCAAAAATACCATATTCAGTGTCATCCTACCATTTCATTTGCATAAGGTAAAAGTAAATCATGTCCCAAAAGACTAAACCGTTTAGTAGTCTTGGAAAACTAGATACATAAATGAGTCTTGTATTACAAAATATAACAATAATTACAACATAGTTTTTAAATTTCTAGGATACTAACTTTATTATATCTAGTCTATCCATACATATGTTTCTTAGTAAACATCGTGGAATCATGGGGAAAGGAAACACAATAAGTATGAGATCAAATTAACAATAAGGGTAAAGTACAGTGGAAGCTATAATGATTAAATGATAAGTAATCAATCTGTCAAGGTAAATAAATGAACACACATTCCATGTAATCAATAAACTGAATGTATAAATAATGTGTAATGTTAATAAATGAAAACACATGAAATTAAAATAACTAGATAAGGAATATTAAATATGGAAATGAAAATAAATTAGACACATTCCATTTAATCAATGAACTAATAATGTAACACATCCAAAGAAATGTCGATGAAAAATATCACAGATAAATAATAAATTAATATTAATTAGATAATTTATTAATTATTTGACACCATGTTTCCTTGTAATATGGTACCTTTACCATCAATATGGTTTATAATATTATTTAAAACCCATCTAAGTCATCCAATTTACTCATCTCATGATAATAATGATTCATCGATGAGCTATCTATAACCGGGCACCATCCATATCATATATGTCCAAAACATTCCTCATAAATTGAATAAACAATTTTCCTTATCAAATATCAGCATTGGGTAAAATATTCTGATTTATCAATATTTCCCATGTTAATAAAATAAATATCAAGCACACACCATATGTAAAATTGGTATACTGTTTAAGAAATAATCACATCCACGATAAAGTAAATGGATATTTATGAGAAATTCAATGTTTAATGATTATAGGAAATAGAATAGTTCAAGGGGATTAAAAAATGAACCAAAGAAGTAAATTTTAATAACATCCTTATACGAATAAATCATAAAGCATCCATTAGAAGAATAAATATTTTATCAATAAAAAATATCAAATGTGAAGTAAGGATAAAGTGTTGTTTTCATTAATGTATATGAATATTATAAAAGATATTTTAAAAATCTTTTTGGGAAAATATTATTTTTTTGAATTTTTTTAAAATAATTTTATTTCAAAAACATTTTTAAAAAATATTTCATTAAAAAATAAACTTTTAAACTTGTGAATGAAGATTCAAATAAAAAATTTATGGTAATTCCATACATGTTGTACAAGGTAAAAAGAACATTCCTTTTGAATGTTAAAATGGATAGAAAGATTCATTCTTAATTTAATGAAAAGGAGAATCCATTGAAAAAATTTGTAAAATAAAATAAAAATAAAAATTCATTTTATAACTCAATTTTTAAATGGTAAAAAAAATTATGAAATCATTTTTATGAGATTGGTTTTTTGGAAGAAAATATGTTCCCTGACCAAAAAGAGAAATAAAGCCCGGTTTTCCTAATAACATTTTCTAATAAAAATTAATTACCAATGGTTAAAAAATGGTAATATTACTTTATAAATGTAACTAATAACCAGATTATAATAAAATTAGTGGTATTATTGTGGAATGATAAATTAATTTTCTCTAATATAAATTGAAGTGTAAGAAATCAAGAATACAATGTGACTGTAATGCAAACCCTCAAAAAGATGATAACATTCAAGTGAGAGTCAATCAATGAGTAGAATTTGTGTATACATTTTAAATAAACATAATAGGTATAAATAAATAAATAGATAGTAAATTTTATTATACACGTAGTCATATAATATCAACAATAATGAGGAAGCAGTTGAACCCAAAAAAGGTGTCTGTTAATGAAATTTATTTTTCACTTGATAATGCTTAAATAAAATACCATTAGATTAAATAATTAAATTTAAAACAAAAAATATCTTTACTAAAAAAATAATGATATTATATATAATAATGAGATTTTTATACACCACAAAAAATAATTTAGTGGGGAATATGACTTTTATCTCACAAATGTAAAAAGTGAGTTGAAAACCCCTTATATTTTGTTTCCTTTTGGGTGAACATACTTTAAACACATGTATGATAGTTTAAAACATGTTAATATGTTAATAAATAACCTTATTATTATTTGTGATATCTTATATTATCTTCTTATAATATATTATTACTCGTTTGTTAGTGATCATTCATTATTTTCACAATTTCTGGTGTTAATTGCCTAGTTTCACCAGTATGTTGTGAATTGTTACTTGTTTTTCATATCATGGTTTCAAAAGACAAAAATGGAAAAACAAATATTTAATTATAAAATATTTCATGTATATATTTATTTATAACTGTCTGTAAAAATTTTTAGATAGGAAATGAAATGTAGCGTTCATGGAGACGAATGGTCGTACGTATGCATGAACACTACTTTTATTTCCATACCATTTTTAAATGAATTAAATGTAAATGATATACATATACATATATATTATAATTATAATTTCATATCTATATCATATATATTACATATTTTTATTTAAAACATCTTTTATATGTTCCATGTATAGTGTGAACGAGTCACATTGCTTTGAGGAGGTGATAGTCCACACTTCCACAAATGATGTCATCATGTTTACAAAACAATTTTAAACATAAGTTTATGTTTTGATTAAAAATTACAAATGAATATATAAATTAAAAATATAATATATATATTACATTAACATCATGTCTATCATAATTTTCAACCATGAGAGGTGGTAATGGAAAAATCGAATGACACCATTTGGTGAGATGGTAGTATGACGCACACATAAACTGTAAATTCATTACCGATTAGATGGAAGTGTGTGTAAGTGAAGATCTGAAAATTATAAAAAAAATATCAGTATATTTAGGATACAAATTTCATTATTTAAAAATGTAATAAGAAGAGTTTAGGTGTGGAAAAATGAAAATAAAATAAAATATCTTGAGGAAGGATTTCACCTTTTATTTGGGTGACTCCTTTTTGTTTTCCCAAAGGGATTCCTTGGATAGATTTAATCCAAAAGTGAGGCTTATAATATGAGGTTAGGGACATTTTGGAGATATTTTAGAAGATATTGGTCGAGATAAAGGTATTTTTAAGTGATAGAATGTGTGATGGTTGAGTGAATTTTTATAGTGGAGGAGTGACATTCTTGTAAATGTTTGGAAAGGGAATTACACCCATGTTTCCCCATAAAAAGTGCCTCAAATATTAGTCCAATGTATATTAATGGGATTATAGTGTCGAAGAATGGCCATAAAATGGAATTTGGATGTGTTTCTATGTCATTTTGGCCCTTAAGATTACGGTTTATTCCTTTGTTAGGCTAATTTTTCTCTTAGTAAATGTAATTAAATTTAATCATATTCACTAATATTTTTGGTAAAATAATTTGTTGATATTAAAATAAATTATAAATTATTCTTATTAAAAATATATAATACTTTTTTACAAATTCAAATCAAATAAGTGGATTTAATTAATTTAAATTTCATCTCACGGACGGGACCACAATGTGTGGGTTTAAAGTAAAAAAATTGAAATATTTTCTCTATTTTTATAAAACATTTCATATTGAAATTGATTCCAATGACCTAAATTTGAATAAATGATATAAAATTTTCTAATTAAGCTTAAAAAATAATAAAATAATATAATTTAACCTTGTAAATAAAATATATGTCAAAATAGTTTTGAATTAAACTTCAATATTTTTCACTATTCATCAAAAAATGAAACTTCATTGGAAAATAAAAAAATTCACCCAAATATACTTTTTATGTTAAAATTTATGATATAAAGTATTTATATATATAATCAATGATATTTTAAAAAAATTTATTTAAAATATGTTCACCATTAAATGGTCGTAAAATTATATTAATAAAAATATATATTTTTATGCATAAAATTGGGCTTGTTATTATCTTATGTTTATAAAATCTAGTAGAACAGTTTAAAAAATATTTAATTAAATAAATAATATATATGTTATATTATAATCAAACATTAATAATAATTAATTTAATTTATATGGATAAAATATCTTTGTAAGCATAAAAATATATCTGTTATATTCAATTGGGTTATATTTTCATTTAATCTTAATTGAAAACGAATGAATTTCTCTTAGATTATTATAATACATATATTTTCATAACTATTTTAATAATAATAAAAATTTTAATTTAATAGATATTTTATATCATATTATAGTAAATAATAAAGTTTTAATAATATATAATTGTTCGATAAAAATTGGTATTGCATGTAATTTAAGCTATAAATGAAACCTGCTGTTTCATGTGATTCAAGATAAATAAGCATCCTATTCATTTAATGTTATATAATATATGAAATTTATTTAAAATACTAATTGTATTGTAAATACATATGATATTATATTCCCTTACATTTTTGGTGTTTCATTTCATACATGTTATCGAATACAATGCTCTTAATTTAGAATTTCGAGGTGTTAAATTCATAAGACTCGTGACTATGGAAAGAAGTAATACTCATAGTATAGTCCTAAAATCTCTACACAGATACTATCAGACACAAAATTAAAACTCCTTATGTCATGATATTTCACATATGTTGATCAATGAACAACCATCAAAACCACTTGTTATACTCCCAAATTTTTCCTATTTCCCTCTTGATATCAACACTTTTCCATGAATCAAAATTTTAACATATTTTTCTCTCACAAATTCCATGTCTCTTATCGATTTTTTTAACAATTCTATATCCACTGTGAGTTGATGACATCCACCGTTTTTTTTAAAAAAATGCATGAACATTACATCCCCAAGATCTCCATAATTATAGTTAACTACCATGTCTCTATTAATTCATGCAAAACTAAATCCGAATATCATGGAGGAAAATAGAACCTTCATGAAAATAAAGTTCCTTAAAAAAAATTTATTATGTAACCCCACTAAAACAATATTTAATGTAGATTAGATTCAGAATTGGTTATATGATACCATCTAAAAAACTTACATAGTGATCGACTACATAAAATCAACACATTTCATATACAGTTACATGAAATCATACCTTTACATGTGTTAATTATATACATGAATCAATCATCTATGTATCAAATTTTCTTCCATGATTTCACATTTTTAATGTTGAAAAACTGCAACATAGTTCATGTGTGAAAATATCTATGTTTTAGAAATTTCTAGGGGAAACATATACAAGTATAACTTATGTTTCAAAAATTGATATTTTTATCTCACTTCAAAAATTATGATATATATATAAAATGGATAAGTGATTCAGACCCATTACAAAAATAACAATGTATGCCCATAAATCACTCAAACTCAACCAAGTTTATTTCAGCCAATCTCTAATCCTTATCATTGAACATTTTATCATCATGTAACATAATTAGAAGATATTTAAATCTATAAATACATAAACAAGTTATATAAAGATTTTTGAGATCCTAATATGTGGTAATCATCCAATACAACAACCCAAACAAACCAAGAATGATGTGATCTTCAAGCATCATCAAACATATCCACAAATACATTGGGTTATTTATGATTGGTAAAAATCATCCCATTTGGTTCCATACTATCCATTTAATATTCTTCATGATATCTTGTAGTATATATAAGGATGTATTAGAATTTTCCAAATCTAGTACATGAACTAGCAATAAATTAATTAATTTTTTCACAATTAGTTTATTCTCTAATCATTGACAGCCTCCATGTGAGAATTCACAAGAGTTATAATTTATGGACTATATCACATGGTGGTCTCTCTTATGGGAATTTTAAATAATAATTAATTAATTAATTACCCTGTAATTTAAATTTACTAAAAATAAATTTCAAATAAAAATTACATATCATAAAGGTTTCCTCCCATCAACTAGAGACATACATCTACCATGTATCTATATCTACAAATCCATACTTACGTAATTTATCATGATTATCATTACTCAAAATAAATAACATGAAGTCAATATTTTATTAAAATTGATCCATTTGGTTTTCAAAAAGTATAGATATAATTTCTTAATATGTTTTTGTATCCTTAAATTAAAATGTAATCATTAATTGAATAGATAAACCAGTATTAATATAAAATTTAATATATTTAAACAATTAAAAATATAAATAATTTGTTTTTGAAATTTTACCATTTTAACTCCCATAAATGAACAGTCACATGACGATCAATGTACCACCTATTATTCAATAAAATACTTATCTTATAATTAAATTTTATAACCATGTAACACATAAATTTCTTGGAACGGGGTACAACTAGGTGGTCATTGTCATCAAGAATCAATTTTCAATGTATGAAATATAAATTAATGTTAAATTTTCATTAACATGAAATCTGGAACCTACCATCTATAGGTTATATCCTCTCTACAGGATAACTAATTCAAATTATTTTAACAAATATTTTTTTTAATTTCATTAAATTTATAAATAACAACTAATATAATTTTATGTAAAAACTAATGTAACTCACATTGCAAGACTCTATATATATCATTTATAATGATTTATGCTAGTTAAATGAATTATTATGTTACTATATTCAATTAAAATTAAAAAAATTATATAATTAAATTTTTTTTTGGTCATAATTGAAAAAAATTTAACGTTATAATTTTCAACCAAAATATATATAGCTAAAATTAATTAATATATAAGTTAAAAAAATAACAAAAACAGTTTCATCTAAAAAAATTTATTTTTTTTATCATAATTTGATTACATATAAATAAATATCATTTGTAAAAATATCATCTCTCATGTTAGGGAAAAATTATAATTTTTTCAAATAACAATGTATACCTGAAAACAAAGAATATAAAATAGATAGACACAATATAAAGATAATTTTAAAAAAAATCATCAAAAAATGTATATATATATCTAGTGAATATAAGAAATGTTATAAAAAATGAATCAATTCTCAACATCTCAATATTTAAATATCAATTTATGAAATTTATTTTTTACTTTATCAATTTTATTAAATAAATCAAAATTTACTATACTAACTTAGAGTTTAATGGAAAGTTTCCTCACATCAATTCAATATGATCAATTAATGTATCATATACTATTTCTACATCATATATATTGTTATCATTGGGTAATCATGAAATTTACAGAAATATTTTACATTTTTAATCAACATCATCAATATTCACATTGTCCAAATGAATTTTTATCCCTTGAAAAATAATTAACCTATAATAACATCATGGGTACACAACATAAAATTATTCATTTTCATAGTTCAATGTGATAAATGATGCCCCTATGAAACTAAATATTTTCAAATCAATAATTTTAAATTGATACTCTTCATTTATTCTAATATATCATACCATCAAAAAAGTAAAATGTATTGATATATCTATGGTTTAACCTAACCTATGATGTTAAAAAATTTATAAATGTGCAGAAATCACTTGATAATGTGTAATTTTTGTTACCTTTAATCAAAATAATCAATTCCTTAAATATCACCTAAAAATGTTGACATATAGTGAGACAAATTTTATCTACATCAAAAAAAGAATTATTATGATTCTAAATAACCCATTCTTATATATATTTTTGAAGAACAGATTCCTCTACCCAATGTGGATTCTAAACATATATCTTCACGAAATTTATATATATTTCAAAAGAATAGTTCTTACATAAATAAATAGAATGACATATTATAATCTCTCTCAAAAAATGAATCAATCGATGAAACATTATTTCAAAAAATAATAATGGGAAATTAAATTATAGTGACAAAAGTGCAAGGAAAATATTAATCTCCATTACATATAACACATTTTTATCTATGACATCATTGAAATTGGAATGTAAAAATTATCATAACCAAAAGATATAATTTAATATATGTATTATAAAAATTCATTAAAATTAAAGAGTAGTGGTTATAGTATAAATACATGACACTCATCGTATTTAAAAATATTATATTTAAATCCACCAATGGCATAAAACGTTTCACATTTGATGAATACCAACCATGTAAATTAATATTATGTTGACATCGAAACAAATTCATCTTCACTCTCCTTAATATGTGACATGTTGTAGGAATTTTTTTTTCTTAGTTAGATCTAATAAGAGATGTATTCACAAGGTTATTATATCTTGTCATATATAAAATCCATATTATGTATATATTATTATGTTTCAAAAAGATACAATAAACCAACATTATTTTTTTCTCTCTACATGCATGACATTAATGTTTTGTTTTACAAATTTTATTAATAAGGTAGAACAAATAAAATGTAAAATTTATTCCATGCATTTATAAAAAAACCATGAATTAAATTAATTAAAAATGAGACATTGGTATTTTCTACCTTGCCATAATGTACTTCAGATGATAATTATTTTAGCTAAAAATGAAAATTTTAAATTATTGAATAAATTTTTTTATTCCTCAATAACAATAATACGTTCTAAAAACCACTAGTTTCCCATGTAAAATGTGATTATTCCATTCTACAATTGATGAAATTACATCCCCTATTCATAATTTAAATAAGATTTATGTCCCTTATTGTTATATTTATATAATTTCTCATATAAAGGATTATTTGTTATTCTAATCATTATAATTTCACATAAAACAAAATGAAATATCTTTTATGTATTACATAAATTAACACCTACATCAAATGTAAATTACAAATAATCAATCATTGGTGGTGGATAAACATTAATATAATTTCCATACCTTTTTTTTCAAAAAAACATAATTATGATTATAACATATTTTCTCTCCATACATTCCAAATGAAATTTTTTGTAGAAAACCCGCATAAAATACCATAAAAAATATTGGCTACTGAGGCTGCCATATATTTATTTATTCCATATATTCATAGACCCATCACAAGACCTCTATAATTATTTCAAAAAAAAAAGAAAATTTTCCATCAATTATCTTCAATGTGGTGAATTAGTAGGATCACATAGGATTCTATATGGGATTTGATAATCCATATTCCATCATCAAAAATTGGAATCATTTTAGTTTTTAAATATATTCCTCAAATGGCGAATTATAAGAGGATGCCATATTTCTTTAGTGGAATATTTTCTGAATTTTCATGATATTGAGTTATGGTCGTATTTTTTATCTATTTTATATAATGAAATCCCACATTTAGTATATTTTGATAAAATTTAATATCCCTTAATATATTAAATTAAGTGATTTGGGACAGAATGTTAATTCTTGTTCTCCAATCCCTTTGGGAATAATATTTTTTTTACTTATAATTTGAATACTGAATCTTGTTTCCTACTACAAGCAGATAGGTTTACTTTTTATGAATTTCCATGAATAGTTTATCACTCCAACCATTTACCAATTTCTTATAAACAAATCCTAGCAATTTTTATCACATATTAAATTTATTTAAACATGATAATAAAGGTTTATCAAAATCTTCATACAATAATCTAATATATGTTTTTTCTCAATGGTTTCCAAACTCACATCATGAATCAATTATTCATTCAATCATCTATATCATGATGAAAATATTTATCATTATTACGTATTGTCATTTTTTTTCTCATGTTTCTAAGTCCAAAATGTATAATTATTTCCAAACCATGGAAAATTAGATGTTATTCGAATTCATTATACCCAAAAATCCTCATATTTGAAAAATAATGAAAAGGATAAAAAATAATTTATTTATTTTTATTATTTAATTTTTAAAATTCCAAGAAATTAAAAACAAATTCACATATTTATCACTAGTTCTTGATGAAATTATCCAATTTAGATCAATTAATTACCTAATGTCTCAATAAAATGTATGACTATATTTAAATATATTACCATTAAAACATTTGTATATAGAAACTGATAAACAAAAAATGTATAATATATACATATATAAACATTAATAAATTTATAAAAAATAACATCTGACCAAAAGTATTTATAATGGAAAAAATAATTCATAACATAAGAAAAAATAATAAAAAAAGTGTATCCACAATATATTTTAATGAAAAAACATTTATAAATAAAGTGAAATTTAAATACAAATAGTTACAACAAAAAATAAATTATACCAAAATAAATTATAAATAAGAAAAAATTATATTAAAACAATCATAACCATAATCATCTTATAAATGTAGTATTTTATAATTGAAAATGATAACCATAGTATAAAATGAATAAATTAATGAAATTTTTAACTAATAAGTAGTTAATAAATATTTCAACAATTATATAAAAGGTACTAACAAAATATGGAGTTCGATGATGAATATTATATTTTTAAGACTGAAGGAAATGAATGTTGGTTGAAGTAGGGCGATATTGGAAAATTTTTGAGGAATGTTTAAAAAAATGAATTTTGAAATCAATCAATAAATTAATTTAGGGAATTATTATTAGATGAGTGGATTAGTGTTTCATTAGACTTAATTAAATAAAGGGACATAGATTATGGATAAATGATTGAATATAGAGGAGATAAAATACAAAAAAAATAAGAAAATTGTAATGAATAGGATACCATAGATGATTGGAGTTGTCTCATAAGTGAAAAATATGTGAGTTTCATAAAAATAATGCTGAACAATAATGAAAAGGTCATGGATATTATTTTTTTAAAAAATTTATTTATTTTTTGTTATTCCGTAGAACGATGTAAAAGTTATTTAGAATTATTTTTAATATCAGTATATTCGAAAAAAATTTAAATGCCACTCTAAAAAATGTTCAATGTTATATTTTATCATAAATAATTTTAGAATTATTATTATATGAATTTTAATAATGGTTATTACAAAAGTGACATTAAATGTGTGAAACTAAATCCTATTTTTTTACTAGTAAAAATTAACCAAAGGAGATAAATTATAATATGATTTTTTTCTTCATTCAATCAAGGATAATGAAGTGGAATATGTCACAACAAAAATTTACTAATTATGTACTATTATGTATAATAGATATTTTTTGGTGGATTTTATGAATTTTATAGACAATATAATTGGAATATACACATTCAATATACCATCATCCATGTTATTCACATAAAATTATATATGAAAAAAATTATTTTTTATCCCTTATAGGAAAATCATCTAAGAACCCTTTTGGGATTTGTGGTAATATGTTTTTCTAGTTGAACTAATATTTATTTATCATTCATCATCCCAACCAGTAATGAAAATAATATATTGTGACATGTCACATTTATAGGGGAACATATATTGAGCTTCAAATCTAAAAATAAATAACCCCATATATTATATGAATGTGAGAATCTTACATGATCATTGCATTTGGTGGGAACCAATGGATATATCAATGATGAGGAATTCTACTCTAATATATTCATTTTATTTCATTGATATCTCCATCATTGAGTTCACATATACTTCAGGAAAGTGTCATATACTTGAATTTTGAACAAAATATCCATTAATGCAATGGTAACTATATATTTTTTAAATGCTTCCAAAATCTCCCAATAAAGTTATTTTTTTTTGTGGTTGGGTGCACCATTGGGGGATTAGAAGAGACATTTATGTTTCATTGGTTTCATTATTAGAAACTCTATTTCCTTTATTGTGACTCATCTCAGGGCTACGGATTTCCTTATTTTGATCTTCAACGATGGTTATAATGGTGGGTTCCTCAAGGGATAAATATGGTGAAGGGTTTATTTGTAGTTGAGGTAGTGTAACACAATGAAGGGATATATAATTAATATTTTAATTTCCATAATAATGATTATTGATAGAGATGGTAGTATACAATACCCCTTGAATTTGGAATTCTTCCACTGAGTTGTAGAGTTTGTCTAATTGAGATTTTATTTATTTTATAAATGATTTTGGTTTTATAGGAAATAGATATTGAATTTGGACATTCTTTGATTATTTATTTTATTATGTGGTTTATTTTTGTGGGTGTTGTTAGAAAGTCCTATGTTGTGGGTGATGATTTATGGTTTTTGGTGGAGGATCACTACCCATCCATAAATGGATCCATGATTTTTGAGGTTAGTTAGGATAACCCTCTTTCATATGGATTGGTTATATTTATATTTATTGTTAGATTGATAGTAAATTTATTTCCTATTGTGTTATTTGTATATATATCCTTGTAATATTTCCTCAAATTTATCAACAGAATATCTCAATTAAGGGAGAATGCTAGAGTAGTTGGTATTAACCTGACATATTCCATAATGAATTAGTGGTGGAACTCAGGATTTCCTTTGAAAAATAGAAATTTTTTAGAGTAGGATAATTACCAATTTAAAAATAATTCCCTATATTCTTCTATAAATAATAAATTTTCACATCACAGACTCCAATTATGGAAATATTTGACCTCAAACTAAAAATTTGTGTATTTTGAGACATGTTTTTCAATGACTATGCTTTTTTATATGTGATTCTTGTCCACTAAGGAACAACCGATAGAAAAATCAAAAATATTACTATCAATATTTATTAATAATTTATAAGAATATTTTATTATGAGTTTTCCCTTATTTGGTTATATAAAAAAATTACACATAAGCATTTTGATTGTTCCCATTAATCAGGGTGTGTTTCCCCAAGAGAACATCTTATTCCACATATTCACATTCTTGTTGTTGTAGTTTAATATGATAAGTATTATTTTACAAGGAAAATGTGTTTAATTTCTTCTCAACAATAACACCCCAAGATTTTGTGAATTATTATTTTTCAAATTAATTTAATCTTCAAAAAAAAATCATTTCACACAAAAATGAATATACCTTTTGTTATACAATAAATACTATGTATGGATTTCATTATATGGAACACCAATAAAATATTTCTCTACATGAATAACTTATATTAGCTTGTGGTAGACAAAAACTACTATTTTCATGTGAATCCCACAACCTCAAGTTCTTTTAATAGCCTGCATTACACACAAGATCTTGTTTGACCGAACAATATTATATTATTTAAATATTATTATTTAATATAATAATATATATCATAGCCATTAAATAATAATTTATGAATAATATTAACTAAAATATAAAAATATAAGGTTTATAACCTAAATTAATTGGTTACCAATTTGTTATAAAGTATATTGTTTTATTTATATGCTTTGAAAGTAATTTTGTCTAAATAAATAAAATTAACTAAAAAAAGTGAATAATATTAATGAAATATAAATATATATAATATTGAATAAAATATAATTTATATTTATCCAAAATATTTTAACAACATAAGATAATAAAAAACCTAACTTTATGCATAAAACCACATATTTTTTCAAAGACGAATTTTACTACCTTTTAATGGTGAACCCATTTTAGACATAATTGTTCTATGGTTTTATATTTTTTAATAAAAAATAAAATTATTTTATGAAATTAGGATATAATAATTTAAATAGGAATAATATTTGGTATTTTTCTGATAAGTTTAATTTTTTGATAAATAATAAAGAATAATGAATTTTAATTTAAAACAACTTTTTCATTGAAGTAATTTATATTGTTTAATTTTATATTTGATTGGTTATAAATTATAATTAGATAAAATAATAATAATTTAATCATATTTAGGTCACTAAAAGAAATTTCACTTTGAATTTTGATATTAAAAAATGTCAATCTTTTGGACATTTTCACTTTAAAAAAACTCATTTTCTCGCTCTCTCAACAAAATTAAATTTAACAAAAATTTAAAAAATTAGGTGCGTTGAATTATTAAAAATATATTTAATCATGGAATTATATGTTCCAAATTTATTAAATATTTCCTTTTTATTTATGTATAATATGAATAGTAACTTTACTATTTTGTAATACAATGGTAAATGGTTAATCAGGTAATTAAAGGTAAAACTGTTATAATAAATTATATATATCTACCCTAAAAATTTTAAAAAGGATATTTTATGAAGATAATTCTCATTTCAAAACAAAAGGATCTATATTTAATAATTTAATGGGCACTTTTCCATGAAAATGACTTCAAAATTATTAAACTCAAAGGGAGTGACAAAATACTACACTCTTACTTTTAATATTTTTTATATTTTTTATATGGGTGAAACTATAAGATATTATCTACTATATATATTATTATGAAATATAAAATTTATATATAAAACATTGATTCTTTTTAATTTTTCATGAACAAATAATTATCATAAATAATTAAAAAATTATGATGATGTAATTACTAAATTAATGAAACAATCAATTAAGTGATATTAGAAATATTAAAATAAATATAATTTCAACTAATTGTGGTGAACACGGATTTTATGGCTCAATATTACTTGGTATGGGTGTGTTATGTGAATTTTTAATGTTATATTTCAGTATGTATTTTTCTTAAAGCCAATGTTATAAATTGTGTGGAAATTGACACTTATGATTTTTTAAGAAAATAATATTTTATCAAATTATTTTAAAATCATAAAAATATTAAATAAGGAAATGGGGATGAGATATGGTATAAAATATTATATATTTTCCATTTATGGTCTAATTGAAACTGTGTGTGTAAAAATTATATCATGTTAATATTAAAAACATTCTTACTATATTTAAAATTAAAATATGTTAACTAAGGGTTAATTCAAAAGATAATATTTAACATTACATCAATACCTATCTAAAATTAAATTTTTGATGATATTTATACCTTATATATTCTTACATTTTAATATATTACCTTTTTGAGGTATTTTTATTGGTATTTATTTTATTATAAATTAATATTTTTGAGATTTTTGGAAAGTGCCTCTCCTATCTATTATAAAGGGTAGCTCTCTATCCCATGTATCAACACCTTTAAAACATTTAGCTCAACCATAATCTGACATATTTTCTTCTCCATATCCCTATATACATTCTATAGGTTCTTTATTCCCAATTTAAAAAATATAGAGTCCTTCAGCGAAGATCTAAAAGATCAGTTTTGAAGAAAAGGTGATCACTCTAATTGATCACACTCTTTTTCGAATCTTTTATACCTAATCTAAAATCTATGATAAATATCATGAAATAAAAATATCATCATACCAAATATTATGAAATTATATTTTGATTATGAAGACACCATTATACATTCACTTCCTAATCGAATAAGAAGTGAATGTATCGCTTGTGCGTACGTACGACTTACCATCTCTATATAGAGATAAAATTCATTTTCCATCATCATATATTATGAGTAGGAATTATTAGGGGTTTAAGATATATATTTAACATTTATGAAATAATTATACCTCTTTAATGATAATATCCTATCATCCTTTTTACCATATAATCTTTTTATGGAATAATAATGTTGCTCGTGCATTTATATGACATACCATCTCCACGATATGATGTGATTAAATTATAGTTAATATTTTACATGTATGGTAATAACATTGGATTTTATTAATATATTTGTTATTTATAATTTATTTTTTTTAATTATAATATATCACATTCTTGTCTTTCTTTTAATATGAGAAGAAAATTAAAACAACGTTCACGTGTACGTACAACCCCCTATCTCCATGAACGGTGTATTTTATATTATACCAATAACTTTTATGAATAACCATGAATACATATATACTGAATATATATATATGATATTTATATAATTATTATAATTTTTGATTTGATGAAATCATGAACTATGTAAATGGGACAAGGATAACAAGTCACAACATTTATAGAAACAAAATGGTTATTACTGGAAACATAACATTAATATTAAATTTTTTATAAGTGACTAATATAATTTCATAAGTAAATAATATATGGTATTATATATATTGATATGGCTTCTTGTAATATATATAATAAACTTATATTAATTATATAGGATGCTTTTACTTATACAATGGAAGTAAAGACTTAAGGTCAGGGAATTCCATCTCACATTTTATTTCTATGAGATATATACCTTATTAACCACTTATTTATTTTATGTGGTGTATATAAATTACATGAATGTATTATGTGACTATTATAATTAAATTTATGTTAATTTACATATCCATTTAATAATATTTCATTCATGGGTTTTATGGATCAAAATTTATCAAATTGGTTAAGTAATTATTTCTCAATTTTCCTTATTTGGGACACTGGTTTTGTTACAACCCAATGTTCTTTTAAGAGGTTTATATTATTCCAATTTAAATTTATTAACATGAATATCCTTATTTTTATTATATTTTATGATCAATTTAATTTTAAGTTTTTTAAACTGTGTGTGATATTCTGGGTTACCAAGTGGTAAGAGTTTATTAAAACAATCTTATCATTTATTGAGGTTTCTTATGATTTTTCATTTATTGATGAAATATTATAACACATGTCTAAAAAATACTCATGGATTTATTCTCTTATGATTATTCATTATGTATTCATGTATTGGTACTATATTTTCTATACATTGGATCTTTATGTAATTTAAAAAAATGTTTTTAAGAAAATTCGATGTCATTTCTCTTTTTGTTAAAAAAAACCCTTTTATTAAAAAATAAATGTTTTAAGGATTTTTTAAATGTTACTTTATGCTCATTTTCAAGGAAAAATATTTTTAAAATATTCTTGTATATGATTCATATATATTATCAAAGTAAAATGTTTCAAAAAAAAATTTAGGTTTTAAAAATGTTTTTTAAAAAATAAATGATATTATCACCAAGAAATGATTTTAAAACATCTTTAAAAATTATTTCCCAACTAAGATGACATATTTTTGTGTTACTCATGCCTTACTAGGAATATGATCTAAGGTTCCATTCTATTTCATTCTCTGAATGGTTTATGTTTTTATGTCATAACATTCATGAAACTTGTTGCTCTTTTATCAGTTCTATATTTATGAAATCCATTTCTCTTTTATGGGTTATATATCTATGAATATCAATTATTTTCCTGGGTTACTAATTGATGAAATTATTATGAGACATGTCTCTTTTCCATAGGTTATGATAAGATTTCATATTTATGATACCCGTATCATTTCAGGGGTTATGTAATTAATACTAATTATGATCTAGTGGAACACATATGTATGGTTTAATAAGGAGATGGTTGGGACATATATCTCCCTCCAATGCACTGGGTAAATATTTATATCTCATTAGATGGACATAAAGAAACTTGTCTACTAAGATGGTGTTGTGAGGTAATATGGACTGATAAAATGGTTATGGGAGTGAAACATTAATAGAAATATGGATACAGCAGTGAACCATGACTACCAAGATGGTATGAGGAGTGAATCTGTAATAATAATGTTTCCTCTAAAAAAATTCCTTGAATAACTAGGAAATAATATTTTTATGCATATTTTTCTGCCACAATTCTATGTCTTGTTTTTATATTAATCATTCATGGATAATGTTCTTTATTTCTATATGATTCTTTTATTATAAATTGCAAAAATTTATTCCAAGATTCATGTATGTGATATTTTATATATAGGGAATGATATTATATTTTTATGATTATGTTTTCACACCCATATCAATATGACTATGCTTACATACCTCCTTTGTTAACCCTGACTGAGAATATAATATCACCATTTCTTATGTTTTTTCCATGATTCTATGAAAGGTATTAAGTATGATAGATTAAAAAGGGTTCTATTTATGAATAAATATGAGAGACAATTAGTTGATTTGTTATGAATCAATTGTTTATAATTCAGAATATCTGAATGCACTAGACTAATATGGAATTTGGGAGTGTGTTTATATAATTCTTGAAATTTTCCTCAATAAAGATTTAATACACATGTATTAAAATACAAGGTCATTAATGTTTTCATGAGAGAAAAGGATTAGTCAAACTTTGGAAATCAGGATGAGAAAATTTTAGTGAGATCCCTAAGGTTTTTTCAAGGATAATTCCAGGTGTGTATCTATGGATATGTCTAAGGATGAGTTAATGTTGATGAAAATGCCCTTAAATTTTGGTAAAGGATAGAGTGGGTGGTTCATAGAATTAATCCTTATCTATAGACTACAAGTGGACGTGGCCTTGGAATATATGTATTGAATTGACTAAAATTCCCTAGAATTTTGATTATATATCAAATGTAATGGTAACTATAACAAAGGATTTTGGGATAATTACTAGTTATTTGTGTATAGAAAATTATTATCAATTTGTACCTTTACCATCTTAGAAACACCCAAGGAAGATAATGAAAGAGTTTTTAAAGAGTTCATGTAATGGATACCATAGAGAAAATATGATTCGATTCCCATTATGTTAATAATGTGGAATGAATAACCTAACTAACAATATTAGAGGAACAATAAGATGTTTTGAATATATAAAATAAGGGCACAAAGCTGGTAACTACAAAGGAAAAATTAAGGGATTATTTAACGAAATGGATGTCAGTATTAGAAACCATAAGTCATCATAAAAGGATAAATTCTTAATGTTTGTAATGAATGGAAATCATGTAACTTTATGTACCACAAGGAAATGTCATAAAGAGAACCATCAAGGTGATATAGGTAATTGTTATATTTCTGATGATGATTAAACTACAAATTATATGTGAATATAAGGAGGTATTTTGTAGAATGATGTGGAATCCTTATTATGACTTATAAATGGCATAGAATAATCATAGTATTCATGTATTTGGATTCAAGAATTTTGTTCTATGAATGGTGAAATATACAAGTATTGTTCATTTTATTTCTTTTTCCCAGGATTTATAGGATTATGATGAATGATTCTAACTAACTAAAATGTGATTTTATGGTAAGGTAACATTTAGACTAAGGGAAGATAACCCTTAATATATAGCCTATGTGAAGATAATTTTGTTTGGATAAAGATATGTTGGTTTCAATTTAGTAAATTGGATAGTATATATTACAATGAAACTAATTAATGACCTGTTGAAATTTTTTTATTCTATCCTTGATGATGTTTACACAATTTTGGATTTATGGAATATATATAATATACATTTTAATAAATAAACATGAATGTTTTAAATAATAAATTTTTGTATTTTAGGTTATTAACATGTATCAAAAGAATACATGATAAATCTATTCATATGTTTGGTATGCGACACCCAATAGATACTTTATGATATATGGGGGATCAATGCTAATTTGTTTTTGAGAAATTTAGTTTCCATCATTATAGAGTCTTGGAATTTCATCTTCCATTAGGGTTATAAGGATAAAAATTAATGTAAGAAATTATGTTAAACTCCATATATTGTTTTAAAAATTACTATATTATATTTCCAAATGAGTATTCAGGCATATTGAATAACATTTTCTATCAATTTATTGTCATAAAAATAGATTGAGTGACCAGTACTACTATTTATGGGTCTCATGTTCTATTAATTCTTAAGAAATTAAAAATTCAGCCTCATTTCTAAGAACGGGAGATGATGAACATGTTGATCAGGGCATAACAAAGGGTAATCATTTCCTAAAATCATGTAAGTATATATTTTCAGGAAAGTTCCTCAACATCAAGAAAACGATCTAGGAATATAATTTTTTCTTAATTCCTTGCTTTTTATTGAACTGATGGTCATTAAATCATCTTAGATTTATGAATTTTAGGCCCCCCAACATTCCAATGATCATTCACCTATTTCTGATTGATGAACTTAGTCACTCTCGGTAAATATTTATGCTTTTCCTCCATGTCTGTATTTTTACTTTCCACCAATGTTATCCTATGTGGAAACCTAGTTATATATTACCCTAGGAAACCATTATTTTCCAACATTATTTTTTAATTTATGTTTTAGTATACATTTTTATGATGCAGGTTTATATGGAAGGATATTTCATGTATTAAACTATTGATAACCTAGAAGAATTTATAGGGAGAAATTCATTTTAAGCGGGATAGAATGAAACACCCAGATACTTTTTGATATATATTTTTTATAATTAATTTATTCTATTAGGTATTTTAATTTAAAAAAAAACCGAATATATCTTTTGTAATATTAATAACAATATTATTGGATTTATTTATACAAAAAACCAAGCCAATATTGTGATACATGAAACAATTATATTATCTTTCAGTATACAAAACAACATTCATGGCTTGTGTTACACAAAATGCTATGTTTTTTTAATATCTTGCAATACATGCAAGACTATGTTTTATCGAACAATAATATATTATTAAAATATAATTATTTAATATAATAAGATAAAAAATAATAATTAAATTAGTAGTTAAAAATATAATTAACTAACCTATGAAAATATAAGGTTTATAATATGAATTCATTTTTTACCAATTAATTAGAAATAAAAATACATAATAATGATTATAAAGGAAATAGTTATATTTTTATCCACCCAAAGTCATTTTGTATTAATAAATTAAATATATTGAAATTAGTTCATGATATTAATTAAATATATATTTTATATATTCTATAAAATATTTTTCATATTCTTCTAATATATTTTAACAGCATAATATATGAATAAACCCAACTTTATAGATAAAAACCTATATTTTTCAAATGAATAATTTTAATGAATTTTGTTAGAGAAACCATTTTTATTAAACTATTTTAATCTTTTATAATTTTTATAATAATAAGAAAACATTATCTTTGAATTAATGATATAAAAAATTAATTTTGATAAATGTTTTGGTAATTTTGTCATAAGTTTCATGTTTTCTTGAATTGTGAAAAATTATTAATTTTAATTCAAAAAATCTATTTAATCAAAATAATTTATAGATTTTATTTATATATTTGAATGGTTTTAAAGTATCATTACATAAAATTAGTATAATTTAATCCAATTTAGGTAATTGGAATCAATTTATCATTGAATTTGGATATGAAAACATGCCAATTTTTTAGACGTTTTCACATTAAAAACATTTTTTCTCGTTTTGTTAAAAATGATTAGTTTTAAATTAATATTAAAAATTTATATGTTTTGAAATATAAAAATGGATTTCATCTTTTTAATTAAAAGTTATATATTTATTAAACAATTCCATTTTATTTTAAGACAATATGAATAAAAATGTTAATAATTGTTAATACCACAGTTTAGGATAAATAAAGAAATTAAATTTAAAAATGTTATAATAAATATTATAAAACTACCATAACACTTTTAAAAAAGCTATTTTGTGGCCATAATTCTACCCTTAACACATGATGATGTAAATTTATCAATTTAATGGAAATTTATGTATGTAAATGAATTTTATATTATTTACCTCAAGGGGTGTGAAAAAATGCCACAGTCATATATTTAATATATGTAATATTTTTAATATTGGGATAAATAGAAAATATTCTGTAAAATATATATTATTATGAAATATAAAAAAATTATCTAATTCAAAGAAATTGATTTTTAAACATTATTGAAAATTATTATAATAAATAATTATAAAACGATGATGCAATAATTACTCAATTAATGAAACAATCAATTAAATGATATTAGAAATATTTAAAGAAATACAATTTGACTTAATTAAGGTGATAAAATATTTTTATTGGGTAATATGTCTTGTTGGGGGTTTGTTAAGTGAATTGGGTTGAAGTTATATTTTTGTATGTTTTTTATATTCAAAGTTATTAATAGTTTCAAAATTGCCACAATGATATTCTATGAGAACAACATTTTATTAAAATATATTAACATATTAATATTATTAAATAAAGAAAAGGAGATTATATATGGGCGAAATTATGTTAAAATTACCATTTATTTTCAAATTTAATCTTTATATGTAAAATGTATTCCCTCTTAATATTAAATTCATTATTACCATTGTTAAAAATAAAATTGCTTAACTATGTGGTAATAAAATAGATTAGGTCGAAAATTACATAAAACCTATAAAAAATTTATTATTTTATGATATTAAAACAATATATCAACTTATATTTTAATATATGATTTTTTTATATTTGTACTGATTTTTAATTTATTGAAAACAAATATTTTTTAGTGTTTCCAAAAGTGCCCCTCCCCTCTATTATAAAAGGGAAACTCTACTTCAATTTTATTCACACCTCTAAATCCCTTTGGATCATCCAAACTATGGTATATTATCTTCTCCAAATACCATTTCACATTATATAGGTTCGATTCTTTCCTATATACCAAATCTATCATCCTTTATAGAAGAACTAAAAGAGTCATTTTGAAGAAGAGTTAATCACTCAAACAGATCACCCTCTTTTTTTATTCATCAACAAATCCACTAATTAATTGATATATTTCATAAAATAATAAATTCAGTATCATAAATTTTATAAAATCGATTTATAAATATTAAGGAAAAATTATACATCCCCTTTCACATCGAATAAGAATTGAATGTATCGTTTTTTCATGCATACGACTTGTTGTCTCCACATAGCGATACAATTCATTTTTAGTAACCATATTTTATGAGTGGGAACAATGATGGGTCTAATATTTATATAAGATATTTATGAAATAATTATTTTTATTTAATGATAATATCATATATACATTCTATCCATCTAATATTTTGGGAAAATGATAATGTCACTCATGTGTATGTACGAATTACCTTCCACGATGTGATGTGCTTCATTTTTCATATATATTTCACACGGATGGTAATAAGGATGAATGTTATGAATATATATATTATATATATATATAACAATTTGTTTTTAATTATAACCTATTATATTATTTTATTTCTTTTAATATGACAATAAAATGAAAACAACGTTCATGCGTACGTACGGCCTACTGTCTATATGAACGATTTATTTTATTTTCTACCTCTATATTTTGAGATTTATCATGAATAAATAAATATTCAATATATATATATATATATATATGATATTTATATCATGGTTATCATTCTGGAGTATATGTAATCATAATCTATGTAAGAGGACCAAAGATAATAAGTCAAAACATGTATGAAAGAGAAAGTGGTTATTACACAAAACATTAATTTAACATTAATTTTTATAAAAGAGAGAAATATAAATTCATATGTAAATAATATATGGGATTATATATATAGATATGTTTAAATTTTATATTTATAACAAACTTATATTTCCTATAATGTTGTTTTGAACATATATGATGGAAATCAAGATTTATGGTAAGGGAATTTCATCCCACTTTTTATTTTCATGAGATACATGCCTTATTCACCAATAATTACTTTTGGGTGATGTATATAATAAACATTAATGTATTATTTTATTATTATAATTAAATTTATTGATATTTAAATATCCATTTAATTATCTTTTTTTCCTTGGTTTTAGGATTCAAAAGTTACCAAATCGGTAAAGTAATTTTTCCTCCATTTTTTTATTTGAGAAAATTTTTTTGTTATAAATTTATTTTATTTTAAAAGGTGTATATTATTCTAATTGAAACTTCTTATCACGAATATAATTATTTTTAATTATATATTTGTTTCCATGTAATTTAATTTTCTTACATGAGGAGTTTGATTCAATGATACTGAGTAGTAAGATTGTATTAAAAAAATATCATCATTTATCGAGGCAGTTTATGATTATGCTTTCATTGATGAAATATTATAATTAATATCTCTATAATACTCAGGAAATTTCCTCTCCCCTTGTAATTGATGATGTATTTATGTATTTTTACCATTTTTTTCACCCTTTGGTACACGAGGTAATTATGAAAATATATTTAAAAAAATTGATCTCATTTCTCTTTTCGATCAAATATCAATTTTATTCAAAAACAATTTCCATAAAAAGTTTTATAAAAAGTTCATTAAATCTAATTTCAATGAAAAAGGTAATAAAAAATATTTTATTTTTTAAAAAGTTTCATTAATATATTTTCAATGCTGTTTTCAAAGGGAAAGGTTTTCAAAAATGTTTTTTGTCTTAAAAATAATTTTTTAATAAAGAAGGGAAATTATTCCCCAGTAATATTTTTAAAAAATATTTAAAAACTATTTCCCTTATATGATGACATCCATTAGTGTTACTAATGCATTATTGGAAGTATGATACTAGGTTATATTCAATGTTTTTCCTTGAATGGTTTATGTTTTGACGGCTTAACATTCATTAAACATGCGTCTCTTTCATGGGATATATGTTTATGAAACCCACTTCTTTTTATGGGTTATGATTTGAATAAATGAAAATTATACCTATATATTTTCAATATTTTTGGATAATATTACATGTTAATGATAACCATTTAATTTCGTTGGTTATGTTTTGAATAATGTTTATGATATCATGTAATATATATGTATGATTTCATTTTGAGATGGATGAGACCTATATATCACTGTAATTAATTGGGAAATGATTTATATCACATGATATATTCATAAAATACCCATCCTACTATGATGGTATTGGGTGTGAACTTTGACTACTAAGATGGTTATCAGAGTGAAATGTGACTATTTTTCGACCCAAGGTGAGAATTTTGGGGAGAAGACAAAATAGTAAGATGGGTGACGAGATTTTTTCTATAATTATAGTGAATTTAAAATAACTATTGTTTTTTTAGCTCGATTGACACCATTATCCTATTGGGGGAATTGGATTGACCCTACTGTGACTAGGCTGCTTATCCCTTTTTCATTACAAAGGAGGTGCCACTATTGAATGGTCACAGCGGTCGAATGTAGGTTGATAGGTATTTGTACAATCGATTCTCATAGGATATGATTTCTTCATATGGTTTCTAACAGGATTATTCATGGATTCAAAAAAACCCAATGGCCCTTTTATCCATGTTTCATGGACCTACTTTCCAAGGATATACACTTGTTGGATGGTCTGGCCAACAACACTTGATGACTCCATTGCTCAATAGGATGGGATGTCGGGCACATCAGACCCTTTTTGGGAAATTTATTTCCTACTCTAAAACGCTATTATAGATTTAATCCATGTTCATATGTTTGTGAATTCATGGTTCATTCCCAAATATTGCATCCAATGGTTACCCCTAAGTTCCATGATCATCATGGATATACATGGATTTGATGTTATAGAGATAATGTCGACTTAATCCACGCATTGAGGTTCTATGGAGTTTATCATCATCCAGGAGGGATGAAAGGTGGTTTGATGTTGGGGTCATACCCATAATATATTCTTCCTATGTATCCTTGTGTGAGTAATTAGATCCTACGTAGTTTAGTGTCGCTTAACTAGACAAATGACCTTTTAAGGCCATCTAACGAGGATAGATCTATACAGTTTAATGTTGTGCAGTGAGGATGCCTAGGAAAAAGGTGCCTAACCATTATTTGGTGTGGGAATTTTTCTGATCTGGCCCAAGGTGACCAAGAGATATGTTCTCTCTTGTGTTGTCACTAACCTACCAAGCATATGACCCAGAGAGCATAAGGGATGATTTTTAGGGTTAGATTTAGAACTTAGGGAGGCTTCCTACGTATCCCAGTTAGATGGGGAATCAAAGACACGTAGTTCTAGTAGAATAAGGACTTATACTCTAAGGAAGAACAACACGAGGGAATGGTTTCTCAGGGAATATGTAGAGGTGTTTCTGATTTGGGGGGACATTATTGGGGCTTACACTATAGAAGAGGCCTCGGTGTGGAAGTTTCATTCTGGAGACCATCCCTTGATCTTGACCCAAAAACATGCGTCGTGTGTATATTGTTTAGTGAAGGAATTAGAGTTATTTTATTTATTTTATCTTGGGGATTACACCTTTAAGGAGGCCCATTTATGAGAATCGAATCAGGACTCACTCCCAAAGAGTATTCCCTTTTTGGTGGGGAATACTTGGGTTTACCTTTGGGTAGGGCGCCCCATTTGAGCTCGGGCCTTCAAGAACGCATCATACTTATCCTAGTTGGAGCAGGAATCAGAGTTCTCATAGTTATCTTTTTAGTGGGTTACTGATGTATCTTCACAAATCCCTAAGCGCACATGAGTCATTATTAGTTTGAGAAACAAGGGGATGTGAAAGATTCAACAAAGGCACACTTTCTATTCTCCCCCCATTGAAAAGTAGGATGAAGACAGTGGAAGAGGTCGTGGCTATGAGCTAAATGGGATAGAGAAAGGGGATCATTGAACATGAAAACCTCATTAGTGTTGATATCTAGGGGATTCATATCTTGGTGATAAATCTGAACACGTCCTGTGATGAGGTGAAGAGGGTGATCAGTGACACCTCTAACAAAATTATAGGGGTTTACCTCTAGAAGAGTTCCCTGAAAAAGGTTTTGGGAAAGGGGAGGAGCGTCATACCTATTCAAAGGGGAAGGAAAGAGTGACCTTCTCTCTTATCACTAATAGTCATTGAAGGGAAAGGACAGTTATTACTCCTAAACCCAAGTACATGGTGGTTCACATTGGCATCCTAATGTCAGTCCCTAGGTCACCTTGGGAATGTTCACTTGGATACATTATGATGGTCCAAACCATTGTGGGGACAACCTTCATGACTCAACATACCTTGGGTATATGAATTTAGAAATGTGCACTGGTACTCCCGATGATATGATCATATGGGTTAGGTGGATTTGGAGGAGGATTTTTCATGATGAATGTGGACTAGTTCATGGAGGATCTATGGCAGGATGGATGGTGATGGAGGGGAATGATTGGAGATGGTTGGAAAGACACCCAAACACACCCCATTACACGTACTATTTTCTCATGCAAGAAAAGGGTATCCCCACATAGCGTGCTGTTATGTCGGTAGATGGTTCGTCCACATACTGAAGAGGTACAAAAACCTAGGTATGAACCACTATATACAAAATGGTACGCGGTCCTAGATATAGTCCTTCACAATGTCCAGGTTCCATCAGTGTGCTGATGTAGTACATGTCATTGGGTTTGATCGGCATAGCTATGTTCTATTCAGAGTGCTAAATTGAAGAAGGTTCATGGAGCATATAGTTCATAGAGAATTAATCTATAAGGGATTTATGGTTAGAAATTGCACCAATTAGGTTCCTGGTTCACCAATTATTATTAAGTTCCTTCCTTTCATGGTTCATGGTGGGTTATATCGACAAAAATGTGGTTTGAAGTTTGTACTTTTTCGATGATTCGAAACTGAAGTAGAAATCATATCTATATCTGAATTCTATATTCTATCCTCTTGGGTCTCCCTTGTTCTAACTTGAACCGATCCATTTCTCAGTTCGTATTGTTATTCATATACAAAGCACTGGGGAAATCATATATGTGGGCAGACTACACCATTTTAAGATTCCCATGATGATATAATTCAAACATCAAATGACTTGGTCAACTCGGGTTTGTGGAGGTTGTGGATCATGAGATGCGGTTCGTGAAATTCTACCATCTTGCTTTATCTGAGAACTACTTATTTCATATGACGGTATGTGGATGGAATTTCTAAATTAAATTCTTCAAACAACATGTTTCACGTCATCGTGGGATTACTGTCCATCAACCTGTGGGCCAGCACTTTGCAGGTTCTTTTGCATACCAATGGTTCACAGTTTATGCACCCTATGATCCTTTCCCTGTGATTGTACGTGGTCCACCTAAAACCCTTTCAAAATTTTTATTTTTAAAGTTTCTTCTCAAATTTTCAATCTAATTTTCATTCATTTATCTTGATGGACATATAGGAATACTTTCTTCTTTTTGAAAAGTGCTTCTTAGAGTATTTACTTCCCTTTGCAATATTTTTAGGACCCTGTAAATGCCCCCATCAGAATGGGGTCTGATCTGAATGAAGAGGAGGATATTCCGACTCATATGTAGTCCTGAACTAAATTAGTTCATGGTAGAATGGGTAGGCTTGGTAGGGGGGGCCAAAAAAATTTATAGGGGCCAATCTCACTTTTCTTTTACCATCACTCGTGACGAAAAAGGGCTCTCAACCTCTCCTCAGCTTTGTTTTCTTCTTTGATACAGAAGTTTCAATGAAACCCTCCATCCTCAAACTATTCCGTACATTTCAAGAACCTAATTCCTTACAGTTTCATTTTCAAGTGAACATTATTTCAGTTCATGAACTACATTGTGGAATTTGAAAACTAATTTCGGCTTTCTTCATATCGAGATGCTTATGTGGTTTTCATGTTCTGCACACTAAACATTAAATTTGAGAACTAAACTTCAATTTTTATTTAAATTGAACATAAAACGTTCATCGACATACTTTGAACATCTGCAAAGGGAGGCTTCAGTTAATAGTTTCTTCACTCTGAAGACCACTAGGTTTGCTGGACAATGGTCCATGGCCCAATGCCTCACGAGCCTTCCTTATACCCTGATAGTACGCAGGTTGAATTACATGTACCGATGCAGTACATAGGATATAGCTTCTGAATACTGATGCAGTATGTAGGTAATGGATGTTGCGTACCGTTCTCTAGATCAGTATGCAGAGCCCCATGCAGACCTTATTTTTATGTCCTTTAGAAATTTATTGTGTCTTTCTTCCAACTATTTCTTCATTGGAATGAATTTTTTGTAGCATTTTGGATCTTTTTGTGGAAACTGCAATACAATATGGCTCCCCCTTTGACCCTGGGGAGTGAAACCGGAATGTGTGCAACTATTGTTGAGAATATCAATCAGTACCTTCATTCTTACATCTTCCCCAAGAAGGAATTTTAAAAAATCTTCTTCCTCTAGATCTCTTGAGGTATCCATCATCTATGTAGCTACTGCTTTACAACTTTCACTATCTCAACAATGTCCCTTTTCCACTAACCAACTATAATAACACCATTTTCATCTTAGAAGCATCATGGAGGCAAGATTTGGGACAATATTTCGTTGAAGGGGGGAATCAAAACTTCTCCTGCTCAGGAGAATGCAATCACTCTAAGGTGATCTGTGTGGTCATAGAGAAATCATATCCATCGGAAAACTTATTTTAAACCAGTCATCAAGGGATATCCATCCATTACTAATCTTTCTCAAAACAATATTGGTACTGGGTAGTCCACTAAATGGGACTTACCATCCAGAGGATCTTTCTCTAATGAGTGGTCCTGGGCCTTATGGGTGCATAAAATTTTCTTGGAATCCCCTGGATAGATAGAAGTGGTAAAATTTCCTCAGGAAGCGTGTGGATCACAATATGTGATCTATTATCATGGTGAGATACTACTCGACTTGTTTAGTCATTGGTGTTCAAGCACTAACACCTTCCATCTGTCTTATAGAGAAGTGAGTATTTGCTTGTGGGACATCCATTTACATGGAGGGATCCCCATTCGTGGAAATATGTATGATAAATTCCCCCCAATTTCCAACACATGGGGTACTCTAACTGAACATCTTCTTTAAAAAATAACAAATTATTCATGGTAGGGGTACTGATTAATCAACCCCTCTATGACCACTCCCTCATTTAATTTGAGGATTGAATAGGATTATTTATTCAAGTGAACAATCCTAGGACAAGGGTCTGCCGCAGTCAAACTCATCAAAACCAATAGTCACAAAAAATCCTTGGGTCATATAGTTAAACCCTCAAGGTAGGATATTACCCCTCCCAAGGCTACATGATTCGATTAGATATACCCCACGACCTAATGTTGGAAGGATTCATTTCTCTGTTTCTGAGGGGATGAATTTTCCCTTCCCAAAACGTATATAATGCTGTTAGAGATTGTACTATGATGATTGTGGCCACATTTGTAGAGGAACAACCAATAAACATGGATATCCCCACTCTCTCCTGACTTCATGAGCTTCTATAGAAGATACATGGATAGAGGCCCCCCATATCTTCTGAGTGGGCCATTTCAATTTTTATATGGGTGGATGGCAGAACACCTTTCCTACTACGAATATCGGCATGCTGTAGGGGTACCTCATTCCAGTTTTTATCAATCTCTCGACAACATAAATGTTGTTGACCATCAATCCTTATGTATTAATGATTCAAATTGTTGACTGATATCTCCTGATTCCCCTTCGCACCTTACCACATGCCCTATAGAGCAATGGAGGATAATAGGAGTGGTTCCTTGGAAGAATGATAATACCTTCATTTTCTTCGGGATGGAATGATATTTTCAGGCATAGATTGGGTGTCCATATGTGATCCATTTACCTCGACTGTTTTGATATGAAATTTGGATTCCTACAACAACTCACTCCCCTCCCTGCTACCCAATTGAAGGGAGAATCTAATCCAGTGATTATTCTCCAATTATGGATGATAATTATGCGGGGGGATGCTATCATGGAGGTCCTAATTCCCCATGGGGAGGCTTCAATGATTCTATCATTATGTATATCCCAACTATGGGTGACTTTTTACCCTGATAGGGTTCTGGGAATGCTAGTTCTATAGGTTCAGAGGCCACTGACTATTCCTTTCCTTATTCTGACTGTACTAGCTATGCCCTCAGGAACCCTCCATATAGCAATAAGGTGATCCATCCTTTGTCAAATGAAATTAAAAGGGGCTCTATCTACCAAATCTATTTCATTAGAGAGTCATTCGGACCATTCTATTCCTATGGACACTACTTGTGGTCCTTACGATGCTTTACCTAATAGAGTGTCACCAGATATCTCAAAAGTCACAATTAGTCCCTTGTACATGGTTCCATGGGCCGAACCATCTATTAGGGGGAAAACCCCCTACTTGTGTAAACTATCATATGAATCATCCATCTACCATAATGATTTTTACTGTCTATATAACTGTTGCAGTGAAGGAGGACTATGTTATTGGCACCAAGAGAAGGCATCGAGACATGCAAAAATAGGCATGGCGTTAATTATGCGCCCTTATTGTAGAAACTTATCTGACTTACTTCACTGATGAAGAGAAACAATAAAGGTGATTATGTGATTAATTTGGTTTGGGTGGAATATATTACCAGCATATACACATTCCTATACACCAGGTTGTTGTAGATCGGGAGGACCTCGCTTCTTGTGAGGAAAAAACTTCCAAATTCAATTATTAACATCATCAGTAAATGGAATTCTGAGATGTTTCTGAGCAACTGAATCATTAGGTGGCTGAGGAGATAAGACCTCATTATTTGGTAACCACCTAGATGGAGCATTTATGAGAATGAGTGGCTCATGTGGCCAGGCTGAAGGAATGAATGACATTTTCAAGTGTCAATTATGAATCCATTAAGTAGAAGTTGCATCACCTCAGAGCTTTTATGAATCATGAATATCTGATGGTTGGGGCCGAAGATGAATAGAGCACTACTTTAGAGCAGCCCCTCATTGGTTTATGTCTTACATTCATTGATATGTTGGAAAGGGTGATCTATGTTACATTGTAATTTTTTTCCAACTGTATCAGTACCATTTGTTTTAAAATCATGGAGAGTCTATAGACATGGTATGGTTCTCCATTTCATTTCATGGAATATAAACCATCTTATTGTCTAGTACTTATTTTTCATTTTTATTAACATCAATGAATCACAATTTTTCATATAAATATCATTTATAAAAAGTTTTAATTTAAAATAGAATGGGTGAATCAAATCATGCTATAATGTTTTCCTTATTCATAGGTCTCAGTGAGGGTAGTTTGACTATTTCTGGGGCCACATGGATAACCCCAAAATCCCTTTGTCTTTTTTTGTTAACATCCTAATTTCTCATAATCATAATTTGGTATAGGATTTGCAGGGATAACATTATTATTTCTTAGGCTTCCCATTGTGGGTTTTTTACCTAACAAGATTTATATGTCTTTTGAATATTTGATTGCATGAAATATGTTCATAAACCATACATTGTATAAGTTTATCAATCTAATACATGAATTTTATCCAGGGATACACTTTTTGGGTTTTCAATATAGAGAGTATTGCATATTTTACATTTCCATTTTATAGTATTTATAATCAAACACATTACTAATGTTTTAGGATAATAAAATTTTACCAAAATATATGCGGTAGGGGAACCAATTTAGAATTCATCAATCAAGAAAGTCCTAATAACTTTCAGACATGAATGAAGGATTTTTCGTGACCCTGACATTGAGAGTTTTCTATGTATATGGGGGGATTGGAGCCATTTCAGACATATATAGGTGATAATGGACTCTCCTAAGGACAAATTTTCCATTGGTTGACAGTAGTTTCATAGGAACCATTTGTAGAGTCACTAGGGCTTGTGTGGATTGTCTAACAAAGGTTCCCACTGGACATTGGCCATCTATTTCTGTTGGCCTGTAAAGTTTTCCTGTACTTTCGATTTATTTTGTGGTTGAGGAAAACAATGGGTGGACTGTCTGGGGGATTATGTTTGAAATCATTAGTGAAATTTTTATTGGATTTGAGTGGAAAACCCCTCACATATGAATTTTTCTTTTGTAAAGGAGGTCTGGTGAATGGTATAGTTTAACTTCATAAAACCATGATACTTGAAAATTATAATGAGATATCATTTTAATCTAATCTACAGAGAGTAAATAATTCATCAGTTCAAATAGAAATTATTTTCATCTTTGGGAATATGAAAGGGGAAATACATAAACCATAATCCATGTAATTTTAGAATCTAGGGAGTGATATGGGACATAAATTTGATAAGGGAAAACATAAAAAATAAAGGACTCTCCTGGGGATGAATTTTCCTTTGGTGAAAGAAATATGTTGTCTGAAACATATGCAAAGCCATAGAGGCTTGATATTTATAGTCAAAAAATGGTTCTTTTAGTAGAAGAACCTTCTATTTTCGATATCTATGAATAATTATGGAGATTCATACCTTTCTGATCATATAGTATGACTTGCAAACGGGGGTGTGCCTAAATATGAATGGGGATGTTTGGTGGGCGGATCATTTCCTAGGAAACCAAAAATATATGGGAGAATTATATTTGTCCATACATGGATCAGATTCACTCATATTGATGGCGTATGTTAATTTTTTATAATCCTTGAGATGATAGATTTAAATCGCGCCATGATGTTCTGATTTATCCCTACGGTGGGTATGAAAGAAAATTTAAACTATGACTTTGAGCGTTTTTGAATCATGAGGGATGTGATAGAGATAAATTTTTCACTAATTTTCATGTCTATTTAAATTATTGAAACCCCAAAAATTTATAGATTTGAGATTATCTATAATAATTTTGTATTTAGAGTGCGTTTTGGGATAAAAAGTTTAAATTTCAAAATTCTGGATTTTTAACAGATTTTTATCACAGGGGTATTATGGTCATTTATCATAAAATATAAACCCAAATTTTTGGATTATAAATTTTTTTGGAATCAATATTTTATATTTTTTAACCTTTTCGTTCGACATAGGGTCTGATTCGAGCATCAAAATCCTAAAAAAATCAACGAAGTTGATGATTTTTCAGAGTGGAAATCCTGAAAGACACCTCTGTAACCAAATCACAATTAGATAAAAACACCTCCAAAGGAGGTGGTTATACGTGGACATGAAATATGACTCCAAGGGACATTCCAAAATAAATTTTCATGGAGTTTGAAATTCATTATAGTGGATATTGAAGGGAATAGTTTTGAATGAAGCTTCCTCGAACTTGCATCCAGATAAAAACCACCAATGAAAAATTCTTAACACCAACATATGTTGGAAAAATTAATTGAAATTTCAAGGAAAAATGGAAAATTTATTTATAATCAACATTAAGGGTCCACACATTAATATTCCAATTAATGGGTTAAAAACGCATTAGCTTTTGGAGGGCATATTCTGCCTATAAAAGGAGATTAGCTCTTACTGCTCAAATAATTCCATTCATCACCACACAATCCATGAAAAAGGGGATTGGATTGAGAGATAAAAGTGGAATGTGGAGATTGATATACTTAATAATATTACAATATTTTAGGATTAAATAAATTTTGATGAAGGATTCTCAAGTGATGAATGGATAAGGGAAAGTGGATGTGGACAGTGACACCTGACATACACTCTCTTTCAAGTTTTGATCATAATGTGTAATATATTTTTGAATTTCTATTGAACCTATATTTTTGATTGAATATGGTTTTTTTATTTCATAAAAACATTTTCAAAAAACTTTATTTTATCATTTTTATGTCTATAAAGTAAATCAATGAATATCTCTATTTAAAATTATTCGGTTAGGTCATGCAATTGAGCATATCGAATTAAATTAGGTTAAATTACTTGTATTTATTAAATTAATTGAATCACTTATATAGGTGGGAAAACAATCATATTAAGATATTAATATGATTTCTATTCAAATTTGTGTGAACACCTAGGGTTCCATGGAGGTACATTTAGGAATTAAATTAAGGGATATTTTTATATACAAGGAAGAGGGGAGGGTCTGAAAGGGTGAAGTTTGCTCACAACTAATATTTTAAATAAAGAATTTATAACCCATTTTATTTTATAAATTTTCTTCCTTATTATTCAATTTTCTTGGACATTATTATTTTTTTCAAATTCTATTTTCAAACTTTCAATCAAATTTATAAATTCAGTTCTTCAAAAATAACAAAAGTGACAGTTTTGAAATTCGACCTGAAACATTCTCGAGAGAAAACCCTATGGTCACAACTGTGATACATTATAAGGGGAATGTATTTATTGATTTTTTCATGACAAAAAATCACCCACATTAATTATCACTATTCATGGTAGTTTTCTAGAGTTTATTTCACTTTTTTTGTTTCATGACGCGAAATTATGACCGGAACTTATTACCTTTGGTTCTAGAAATTGATTGAACTTTTCACAGTAGGGTTAGAGCTACTAATCCCCCAATTTTATTTTCTAAATCTTTCACAAACACACCTGAGAGGGGGTTAGTTGACACTAAAATTCAAATGGCTGAAAATATAACTTCGAAAGAACTAGCTTCATTCTATGATGGAAATCAAGAGAATCCTATAGAATACTATGATGCCCCTGCTGGATTTTAAATAAATTCTAGTTTCATCCACTATCTTCCCAAATTAAATGGTTTTACTGGTGAATACCCACAAAAAAAATCCAATAAATCACCTACCAATGTGTTAAATGAAACCACATGAAGACTATTCCCATCAAATTGTACCGATGTAGTTTCCTTTTTCTCTAGAAGGAGTTGATAAGGAATGATTTATCTATTCTCACTCAAACATTATTAGAAATTGGAAGGAATTAAAAAAAATTCATTGAATTTTTTTCCCTACATCAATAACTACATACATTCAAAAAAATAATTGTGGAATTAGGCCTAATAAAGGAGAAACATAACATGAATACTGGGAATGGAAAAAAAGTCTCTGTTTTTCTGCCTTAATCATTAATTCAATGACCAAATTCTCATTCAATAATTTTAATAGAGGATTGTGTCTCACTGATAGAAGTATGGTTGATGCTACTATAGTAGGAGCTCTGGTAGACAATAAACCAGATGTTGCTAGGATCTTGATTGCAATCATGGCCCAAAATTTTCTGCAATTTGGAACAAGAGGCCTTCTCCATGTCAATTCTCTACAAGAATTCCTGAATTCTTTCCCTAAAAACAATACCATTACAATTTTAATTTCTTCTCTTACCACCATGGTGAGGTCAGTGATATTGTCCAACAAGCCACTGACCCAACCCAAAACTAAATCAACTTTCCAAATTCAAGTCCACTATGTAATTTTCTATTTGAATAAATATTTCAATGATCAATTCCCCCAAATGAAAGATACCTCGAAGGAATGAAATTTAGATTTTCCAAGAAAAACTATTCAATAAATACCATTTCAAAAAAACAAAAAATTCAGTCATAGTTGGAACAACCAGTCAAGGGAAAGTTTTTGATAGCTCGAACAATCCAGAAGCTTCTTTCAAGGATAGCCATATAATTTCCAACTAATGTATTTCAATGAGAAATCCAATTCTCATTATGGATGAAAATTTCAGCCTATCCCTCCCTCTCAAAATTATAAGAGTGAACATTAATAGTTTATGAGGGAACAAGATGATGTATCGAAACAACAACAGAACGTGAATAATACCTTGATGACTCAATTGGGTCAACTCACCTCTGGTATTAGTGGTATAAAAAATCAAATGAGTGGTGGTATTCCCTCAAAACCTCAAGTGAATATAATGGATAATGGATAGGAAAATTTGTGTGTCATTGAACATAGGATTGGTAAAAAATTGAATATCCCTCAAACCAAGAACATCAAGACAATTTCTGAAACTATTAAAGATAATCCCACCACTGATGAAAATGCTTAATATCTAAAATTTATAGAACCAAAAATTAAAGGGATAAAATATTGTTTGATCTAACAAGGAATTATTGGAAGAGGATTTTTGTTCCTTATGTTTCCCCAAATGATGCTCAGATTACCCCAGAAACATTCAAACATCCACTTCCTCATCCAAGGTGTGAACCACCACCAAAGTCAAGTGATGAAAGATAGTTGGGTAAAGAGGTTTTATAAACTTTAAAAAAATTACAAGTCAAAATTCCATTGCTCGATGCTGTGAAACAAATTCTAGTGTATTCTAAATTTATGAATGACATGTGTACGCACATGAGGCTATTATATGGAAGAGAAAAATTAAATATAGGGAGGAATGTTTCATCCATGATTCAACATGCTCTACATTTCAATTGTAAATACCCAGGAAAATTTAACATACCATGTTCCACTAGGAAATTAGAATTCAAGGATTTAATTCTTGATCTAGGGGCATACATCAATGTCATTCCACATTCTATCTACTCATCTCTTCAAGTTGGAGACTTGAAACCCTTTGTAATTATCAATCAACTTGACAACTGATGTACCAAAAATCCTTCTAGAGTATGAGAGGATGTTCTAGTTCATGTGAGAGACATTATTTTTCCTATTGAAATCTGTGTTTTGGATTTGGAAGATGATCGGTTCAACACACATGCTCTCATCATCCTGGGGAGACCATTTTTTAAAATAGGAAAAGAGATCATCAATCTTCAGAAAGGGACACTTTCACTGGATTTTGGAGGAGATATTGTTCATTTAAAAAACATTCATTCAATGAAACACCCAATTGAGGATCATTCATACCCAAAAGTTAACATGATCAATTCGTTTTCCTTTAACATGATACATTGTTTTTCTTGTGGGGAAATACCATCTAATGAGGTTAAAGATGGAAATTTTGATGATACTAAACCAGATTAACAAGAGGTTGAAATTGAAGACTGTAAAGAGTCATGTGATGTTGAGACTTAATATATGAGAATTAATGAAGATGAATTTCTGGAAACCACTGAACCTATTAGTGGTATACCTTGATAGGTTTCCCATTTTATACATGATGTAAGTCTTGAGATCACAGAAGGAGATCACCATGATGAAAATGGAGATTCACTGAACAATATAACTTCAAAGTAGTTCCTTGTGATCAATGAAACCACCCCATTTGAGATAGAATTGAAACTCCTTATAAAGAACCTCAAGTATGCCTTCTTAGGTCATAATGAACAATTCCCAATAATCATCACACAAAAAATTCAAAAGATTATGAGTGGAAATTGAAGGATGTTCTCAAGTCCCATAAGGAATTCATAGGATGGACTCTCTATGATCTAACAAGAACCAACCCCTTAGTTTTCATGCATAGAATTTTACTGGAGGAGATAAGAAATAATGAATATTAATGCTCCATGTTACACAAAGAGAGAACAAAATCCTTTCATGATGGGATGATTCTCAACAGAAACATCAATGAGGGAGACAAAGTTCATCTGTTCGATGCTATATTGAAGCTATTCCTTGGTAAATTTCATCCAAATGGTCTAGAAAATTTCATGTTACTCATGTTTTTCCTTTTGGTGCAATAAATATTAAAGATCCGAATAAAGGGACACCATTCATTTTCAATGGTCATAGGCTGAAGCAGTTTCGAGAAAATTTTCAAGATCCTCCAGGGGAGGATATCCAACTTCAAGATGTAGAATACAATTGACTAAAGGTTGTGGTTTTTCTTCTCACTTATATTTGTTATGTATATAATTTCATGAATTTAATTCTCATATAAATTTTCTACACAATGAGTAAATCCCACAGAATAAGTATGAGGAGGGGGGAGGCACAATTCAAGGTAGATTAGGACTTTTCGAGCTTTACTTTGAAATCCTTTCTTTTCATTTTTTTTCATTTTTGGTGTGTTTATTTTAAAATTTAGTAAAAAAAATGTGTTTGTTTTATAAATTCCATAATTTTTTCTGAAACTCATGTCATGGAGTGAACCAATTTATTTTCTAAAATAAACATAAATTAATGCTAAAAATATATTATTTCAAGTTTATAACATTTGAAAAATCATGAAACGTCCTCTTCTTTTTAAATACCTTGCCACATATCACCATATTTATAACTGAAACCTACATTCCTATAAGTCCTATAAATCTATTTTGAAATATTCATCACATTCAAATATTTCTTGAGAGAACCAATTTGTGATTTTTTGAATCAGAACATGATTTATTTCTATCAAAACATGAAGGATGAGATACTTTGGATTAAAATGATTGAAGGATTTTTTGTATAATGGAGCCCCCTTATTCCTGATTATCATTTTTATTTCTTACTACCTTGAATATTTTAGCTTTCATGATCTCTTATTGGCCATGCATAACCATTTAGGTTAGCCACATTACAATCCAAATTTCTATTTCTAACATGCTCGCAAAGTATAAATGCATGACCAAGTTGAACATAATTGTGTTTTGGGGTGAGATGGCTTGAGATGTGATAACTCATTTTTTGTTCCTTTTATTGGAGATTCAAACATTTATGAGATGTTTTTACTTGTGTAATATACTTTTCTAAGAGTTGTTCCCATTTGGAGCTCTCAAATGTAATGGAGCTGTGACTGTCTGGATCTTGCAATGGAAGGAATAGATTCCTTATTTAAAGATTTATCTACAAAAATTCATATCTTCTGTTGAAATATTTATGGAAAAAGAAATGATCATATCTGATTTTTTTCATAGGATAATACAAAAGAGACCACACTTTAGTGAAAATTAGAATCATGCATTTCTACTTCAAAAAGTGCCAAACCCGCCATATCCAGCCTTAGGATTTGTTACATTTGAATCCTACCATCCCCAAGCCACATAAAAACCATATAAAGTTCTTATGGTAATCAAATTTTCTTGGATCAAATTTTGTGGAGATGTATAAATTTATCAAGCCTATGGAAATTCAGGCATGATTTGGATGAGAAAAGTCTTGTTGCAAATCTATATTGTGTGCTGGGAGAAAATAAATGTGAGATAAGAGTGATGTGTGCATGGGAAGTGAATATAATTGGAAATGGATTGAATGATCTAAATTGATAATTTTAATTTTTTTAATGATGCATAATATATTTTTTATTCTTTGTGATAAATTGGTAAACTCTATTTTTTGGTGTTTTTAATTTTCCTTGATTCAATGCTCACCTATCCAGGAGTTCAGGTGACAGGTTTTGGGGAATTGATAGATCTAATATTTAAACTATTTTAATGTTTATATAATTTTTTATAAACACCATCAATTTATCAATTTTATCTTATTTTTAACAATTTTGGATTTAGAGTGTGTTTTGGGATAAAAATTTTAAATTGCATAATTTTGTATTTTAACATACTTTTATCATAGTGGTATTATGGTCATTTATCATAAAATATATTTCCAAAAAATTTTATTCAAGTTTTATTGGAATCCTTATTTTATTTTATTCAACATTCTCTTCTGAAAAATGGGCTGATTCTGGTATCTAGAGGCCTAAAAAATCAATGAAGTTGAAGATTATTTCAGGCGGACAGTACGGACAACACCTCCGTACGGGAAGAACAATTCAGTCAAAATAGCTCAGAATGAGGATATTTAACTTGGAGATGAAAGAGGACTCTAATGGGCATTCAAAAATTAAATTTCACAGAGTTTGGAATTTTTTATGGTGTCCATTGAAATACATATTTTTGAAGGAAGCCTCTTGGAACCTGCATCCAGAAAAAGAAACAGCCATTTAAAAATTCATAACTCCAACATACGGTGGAAAATGAGGTTAAACTTATAGGGTGAACTGCCAAAATATTTTGGAACAAATTTTAAGAGGTTTTCCCTGTGTTAATCAGACAATTAATGGGTCAAAAAAGATACAAATTGTGGATGAAAAATTCTGTCTATAAAAGGAGAAGATCTCCTACTTATGAAATTATTCCATTCATGACCACACCATCCATCATAAAGGGGATTGGCTTGAGAGAGAAAACGGGAAGGAGGATATTTATATCCTTATAGATATTCCATTCTTTTGGATTCAATAAATATGATGAAGGCTTCTTACGTAATTCATGACTAAGTATAAAGTAGTTCCAGACGACGACACTCGATGAACACTCTCTTCTGAGTTTCAATCTTAATGTTTGTTCTCATTCTGAATTTCACATGAACCAATATTTTTTAATGAAACTGGTTGTTTTATTTCATAAATACATTTTCGACAAACATTTTTGGATCATTGTTCTTTATATAAATTACTTCATTTGATTTTTCTATTTAAAATTAATCAGTGAGGTCTTACCATTGAGCAGAGAGAATTCAATTAGGTTCAATTACATGATGGTCTTAAAGTAATTGAGTCACTTCTATATGTTGTAAAACCATCATATTTAAGTCTTAATATGATTTTTATTCAAATTTGATTGTATACGTGGGGGTCTATGGGGGTACATTTATAAATTTAAAATAACGAATATTTTTATATAAAAGGAAGAGGGAAGTGTTCGAGAGGGTGAAGTTTGTTTGCACCTAATATTTTAAATAAGATTTTTAAAAACCATTTTATTATATCAATTTTCATCCTAGTTTATAAAATTTCCCACTATTTAGTATATAATTAAAATTTTATTTTTAAACTGTTAATGAAATCCCCATTTTCATTTCTGCAAAAATAATAAAAGTGACAGTTTTGAAAATCGATCTACTACCTTCTTGAGAGACAACCGTGTGGTTACCACTATGATACAGTATAAGGGTAAAGTATTTATTAAGGTTTTTTCAACACAAAAACACTCACATTAGGATGTCATGGGGCTTGGGATCCATTAGGCATACGGGGTAGGGAAAAAACTCATGAAGAAAAATTTACTTTTGTTTGAGGTCCATTTTGTGGGAAACATATACAGAGCCATCGGGACATGATGTTTATAGTCAATAAAAGGTGTCCACAATACATTGTACTTATATCTTCCGATGATCATGGAGGATTATAGGGATGCATGATTACTCAAGGCATGATGCTTGATGTGTGGCTAGAGTGTACCTGGATACATTAGAAACGTATGAGCTGTGATTCACCCATGGGATTAAGTAATCCCTTAAATAGATATGGATCATACATGGGGGGAGGGGGAATATATTAATTTTTTTGAGTACCCTTCAGTTTAATATTAGACGGTCAGGACCAGAGGTTCCATATTATGGGGAAAGGAACCATAACATTCCCTTTAGGGTAGTGCTACTATGACCAAAATCATGGATTGATTTTCCATAACACCATGGTGGATTCCATACTAAGTTATCTAATCTCACGTGAGCTATAATTAGTGGGAGAAACAAGGGAAAAAAGGTTTTTAGGTCACCAATTAAGAATAAAATAATCATTGGCAGGTAGCATTTTATGTTTAGACCAAAGTTGTTTAGTTTAGTATCATTCAACAAGGATGAATTCTAGAAAATTTATCTTTATGTGGGGTGGATGGAGATTAATCATGATGTGAAATAATGTAAATATTATTACCCTTGAGTATCCATATAAATAGTTATTTTTGAGGATTATCTTCTTTGACTAAATTCTTGCGCAGAGTAGGGAAATTTTTAATACATTATCTGGTTGAGTCCGGATCAAAGGATATGAGTCTACCATACATATATCAGGTGGAAACCAAGTCACACATGATTACTAATAAACATTCCTTGTAGAGGTCTACCCCACACATAGGAAGGAAATACATTTTTGTTGTTGATGACCAGCCAAGATAAGAATATATGAATTTCCATTGGGTGCTGTAATTTAATGTTTTGCAGTTGGGATACATATGACCATTAATTTTAGTGTCGTATAGTAAGGACATTTGAAACACAAGTTACCCTCATATTGTGTGGAAAACATGTCAAAAATACCATAAATATATTTGAGTTAATCAGGACAGGATATTATAATATTCCTTAGATATGAACACTGATAGAATGTTTAAAACATGGTCCTAATGGGGCATTCGATCAAGGGGAATGACATGGGGATTGTAATCCATTGGGTGTATGGAAATAGGAATGGAAATTCATGTGGATGAATTTTCCCTTAGTTAACAACCATTTTGTAGTTATTAAATGCAGATACATTGAGCCATGATGTGCATAGTCAATCTAAGGTACCCACGGGACACTAGCAATCCTATTTCGATGGACATGAATGATTATGGAGACCCAGAATTTCCTAGAGTATAGAGTTTGAAAAATGGGAACTATGTGTCTGGGAGTGTAAGAAATATCTAGAACATAATTAATCGTGAACTATAGAAGCTTCTACATAAATATGAATCAAATTAAGGGGAAGATTAATCTTTTCACTCTTTCTGGGTGTTGTAATTCAAACTTGGAATTTACATCATCTATTTGAATTTTATTGTGCAGGAATGTGGGGGAATGTTTCAGATCTCGTAACACCGAGAATCAGGCCACACATGATTCTTGGGGAACCTTCAGTTTAAAGTCATGCAGTCATAACCTTTCATGGATTCCCCTATGAAATTATTAACTATACATAGAGGGTGGGGATTTTTTTTGAATGGTGGTTGGACCATGAAGGAAGATCAAGGTGTCACTAAGTATCCTACAATGGTAGGAATCAAGCCACATGTACTTCTAGATATAAATTCCCTGCATATGTCTAGGCTGTATGTAGAGAAAATGGTCATTTTTGTTTCATAGAGGCGAGACTATGATTTTGGGTTAAGGTGTTACTACATGGCCAACAAGGACATGAGTCTATCCACATGTAGTTCTAGACATATCCTCATTGTAATGGTTTGGTCCAAGAACTGGGAGGGGAATGAATTTTAAATGATGGTTGAACTGAGATATAAGATACATGCATCAATATGTATCCCACTAAGATAATAATTAATCCATATGTAGTTCTAGAAGATTACATGCAGTTTAACGTCATGTATTGAGGATGAAGGTGAGCCGACATGAATTTTAACCATATTGGAGTTGGGCTCGAAACATGGGATTCACGCATCACTATGTATCCCACTGAGATTGGAATCAATCCATATGTTGTTCTGCAAATGACCTCACTGTATAGGTATTTTCCATACACAGGGATGGGGTATTTTTATCTAGTGTTGATGGCTAGGCCAGAATAGATGATCCCAATATCACTACATATCTTGTAAATGCAAGAAACAATCTGTACATAGTTCTAGAAGTTGCCTACAAAGGAATGGTCTATGTGTATGGAAACAAGAGGTAATTTTTATTTTATTTTTGGATGGGATAGATTGTTAAATTATGGATTCACTACGTAACAGAAAGGGAATTAATCATTCCATACATAGTTCTGTACACTATATGCACTGGGTACTGATCTGACTCGAGCGTAAGAGTAAGTGAATTTTGGTTTCTTCCCCTATAGGTGTTAGGTCTATCATATCCCTCTAGGATTTGTTTACGCATGGGGACCCTTACCACTGATCCTAATCTCACGCAAGATATAATTTATGTGAGAAACAAGGAGAAACAAGGATTTACCTCATAGTATGGGGTGATAGAGGATATAACCTGGGAATTCCATTTCATTTGATGGTTGAGAGAAGATGAAGGGTTGTGGCATAGATATATATCCCAACAATGAATGCGAATCAAGCCACACATAGTTCTAGATGTTCTCTATAGAGGTATGGTCCATGTATAGTGAAACATGTAGGGTATTGCTATATTTTTTTCACATGAATTTGACTTATATATGACAGATTGCTGGTTGGAACACAATACCCACCATGCAATTTTATATCTTTCCAGGAGGACGATTTATGTTTCTATATAGTTTTACATCCTACAGATAAGATGAATATCTTTCTATAAATTTTAACATCTTAAATCAAAGACCTATATTTTTCTATTATGTGAATTATTTGTACATAAACCTTTCATTTCTGGGAGCTCGGATGAGTTTTCCCTCCTTTGATACCAAGTAATATGCTTCATTTGATTATAACTTATGTATAACATGCTCCAATTTTGGAGGATTATTACCGGGTATCATCACGATTATATGGAACAACACCATATCTCCATCTAAGAAATACCGAAGGCAATACTTTTTGTTGAATGTTCGTGAGATCCAATTTTGATGGACTTCCAAATGGTGAAAAGTGTGCATCAATTTCTCATCCAATTACTCCAACTCATCAAATTGTATTGGGGATTGACCATACACAAAAAATTGATAAAAATGACAATGCGGAAAAATGGCACTTGAACTTCGATGGGAAAAACCACCTTTGTCTTGTATACTTGTTAGTATAGGGATGCATAGGGGGTAGTTCAGGTCAGGGACTGGTAAGCCCATAAAGCATAGACATGCTTTCTCAGCCATGATTTATTGTCTTTTTCAACCGTCTTCTTGATTATGTTTGATAGAGTCTTGATAAAATCATCATTTTTCCTATTGGATGATGCATGGTTGTGGGAAGAATGATTGGCTTTGATTTCTTACTCTTGGTATAACTTTTTAAACTCAATATAGTAGATGTTGGTTCCATTATCCATCATTATTGTATGAGGGACACCAAATTTGGTAATGGGGTTGTTTTTCACAAAGATAACAATTCTTTTCCCCCAAACACATTAAGGGGTATTACTTTAGCCTATTTAGAGAAGAAGTCGATTGTTGTGGAATGAATTTGAATTTTATTGATGTGGCAGGGGGATATGGTCCCACGACATCCATCCCCCATATGGAAAATGGTAATAAGTACATAGTTATGTGATATTTCTCTGGGGATTGGTGAATGAAATTGGAATGAACCTATTTGGATTGAAAATACATTGAGAATGTGGCACAATACTATATCATAGTAGGTCAATATTATCTGAGCCTTTGAATTTGATGGAATAGATTGGACGCTGATTGGTGTGCTCTATATATTCTGGCGTGCACTTCTGTTATAATGACATCAGTCTCTTCTCCATCAATGCACCTAATAAAAACTTTGTCAACGACCTTACCTGTAGAGAAATGTTTCTTGGTTTGTTCCATTATACAAAAAAATTGACTAACCACCTCCATATCTGTTCTCTTCTATCCCTATCGTGTGTGAGTTCTCCCCTTTAGAGGTAATTTAAAATGGGATTCATCCGGTCAGTGGTTTGGCTGTAAGTATTAAGAATGGGGATAATCTCTTCAATTTATTCTATATTGTTCTAAATAAACAAAAAGACTATCCAATGGTGGGAAGTGCTGATGACTGTTTCGTCCTGGCCTGGATAATCCATTGTTGCAGCTATATTTTCTAATGCATCGACATGAATATTTTGTGATCAGGGGACATATTACAGTGTAGGTTTTGATGGTAATTCTTCCATCAGTTATTGGATATGGTTCATCAAAGGAACTAATATGAATTTCTTGATGGAATATTCACCATTGACTTTCTGGATGACTAACTTAGAATCCACTTTTATCTTTAGATGCTCGGCCTGTTAATGAAGTGCCTGCTCCTTTCCTTCAATGAGGGCCTGTTATTCTACTTCATTATTTGTGCACCCTTATAAATACAGGAAGGAGTAAGGTAAGACAATATTTTATGGAAATAAGAGTATAACTCCCAACCCCATTTTGTTGACCTTGGGGTCATCCATCATTTTACCAATAGAGCTTCTAGAGTCACCATCTATGTACATTTCCCATACCTAGGGGCCTTCTTGGATGGAGAATACATCTACATCAGGATGTTCAATATCCAATGGGGTAATTTCTACTGAGGGGTTCTCTACCAATAAATCTGATAATGCATGGCCTTTGATGGATTTTTGGGGAATGTACTGTATGTAAAACTACTATAAGATGGCATCCCACCATGATAGGCATCCAGTTAGCATAGGGTGACTAAGAATATACTTGAGTGGGTGAAAATGGGAAAACTGATGGATCTCATGGTGCTTCTGGTAATTCCTGAGTTTCTGAACTGCAATGACTAGGGATAGGAATCTATTTTTGATATTTGAATATTGAGTCTCAGCATTGATATTTGATTGAGTGAGGTAATATAGAGTATTCTCATTGTAGTCATCATTCTTATGTGAGTGTAAATCACCTAGTGACTATCCTAGGGTGGTCACAGATAGAACGAGTGGTCTTCTCACAAATAGCAACATTAGAATAGGTGGGCTTAAGAGATACCTTTTAAGAATGTCGAATTATTCTTGAAAATCATTATCCCACTGGTATGTTACCCCTTTCTTCATCAACCTGGTGAAAGAAAAACACTTACCTACAAGGTTGGATATGAAGAACTAAATGTAGTCCAGGAGGCCTTGGATCCACCTCAACTTAGTGATGTTGTGAGGTGGTGAGATGACAAGGATGTATTTTTTCTTCTCATGGTAAACTTCGATGAAGTGATGGCATATAACGAAGACGAAGTATTTTTTCGACAGTAATGTTGAAAGGAAAATTTTTGGGATTCATATTTAGATTGTGATGTCCCAATTTGTTGAATAACATTTCATGATATTTCAAGTGGTTCAAACATTTTCATGATTTATCCACCTTGTATTTGATGTAGCACTCGATGAATTTTCCTAGGAAGGGCTTAAAAATGTGATGCATGACACAATGATATGTGACAATGACATTTTTCAAATTGAATGGCATCACCTTGTAGAAGAATACACCTTGTGGGGGACTAGAAGGAATTGTATTCTTCATATTCACAGGCCATTCAGATCTGTTTTTATACTAAGTAGACATCCATGAAAGAGATGGCATCATATCTGGTGGTCGCATTGAACAGAAATTCTATGATTGGGGCCAGTATATCATCTTTTAGGAGGTGCAGAGTGAGTCCCCTAATGTCAATAAAGACCCCAATTTGTCCATTTTTTTATAGGGACTATATTTTACAACTATATCAGATATTAGACTTCCCTAATGAATTTAGCATTGATTATCTTGTCAACTTCAGCCTCTATATTGGCAGCTTGTGTCGGGTGGGTCCTTTTAGTACCATGCTTATAACCACGATGGTATTCCAATAGACTCTAGTTATGAGTGGCGACCTCAAGATCGAGGCCTGGAATTTATTTTTATTTCATGACAAAAAAATGTTGATTTTTATTTAGGATGGAGTTATATATGCCTCTTTCTCCTCAAATCAAATAGCCATACTAATCAGAGTGGGACACATGTCTTCTTCAGTTCCCATGTTTATATCCTAAAGTTAATTTATTATTGAGGAGATGCCTTCTTCAAAAGAGGGAGGGGAATATTTGAGATATTCTTCATCTTATTCATCATCATATTATTAATTATCCTATTTTTCATCTTTTCCTCTTCTGATGGAGAGACAATTCTTGAGATCAACTCTCCATTGTTTGGAGTGGAATCAGATCTCTAATTTCTTGAAACAGAAATTGATCCTTTTTCCCTGGATGAGTGCAGGGAATTTTCTGAAGTGGTTGGAATGTGGTGTGATAGAGTGTACTCACAATCTTCTAGTGATATGACATCATCTTCTACCTTTGTGAGTAAGGAAGAAATATTCTGAATCCCCATGGATAAGATGTGAGCATTTTTGTTTGATCACTCACTCTCATCATGGGGTTTAGCATGCTTTTTAGAATACATGGACTCGATGACCATAACAAAGATCAAACAAATAGATGATTCTTCCAATGATCTTGAAATTATACACTCAACCTGATTGATGGTTAATGCATACTCTACCCTAATCTGTTTGAGGTGACTGATGAGAGACATTTCTAATCCATTTGGGCATTGATTCAATAAACATCATCTACCAAAGACTATTTCTCTTTTGGTACATAGAACCTTTCATCAATGTAATGTAATTGGTAGGATTTTAATGGGGATTTATCAGCATGAAATGTACTATTTTTTCCATTAGATCAATATTTTACGCACTATTGGTATAATGAGGGGATTGAAGCATGATAATTCAGCTAGGGCCTCCCCAATAGGAGGTTGAAGGCCTTATTTTTTCATACTACTAAAACTAAGAATCAGGGATGAGGTCACCAAGACAAGTTTAAATCTTGATTATTCCCGATATATTTTTCTAACTTTTGTCATATACCAGTAGAGTTGTAGTGCAGGGTGTCAAACTATCCTCATTGTATCCCAAATGATGAAGTGTTTGCAGTGGGAGGAGATTAACTCAAGAGCCAAGGTCAATGAAAATATTCTAGACATCAATTCCCTTTATCTTTCCAGACACATATAAGTGTTTATTGTTCCCTTTCATGATAGTGTCTTTATCATTATCCATGAATGATATAATGGAATGACATTTTATAGGATTGGTATCCATCCGATAGACTTCAGTGGTCACCACTTCAGCTTCAAAATAATAGGGACTCAACAAATTTTCGATAAGTTCCACTATAATGTATGCTGACAAAGTTAATGCATCTAATATTTATAGATTTTCTGGTACTGAGGAATGATACTTTATAATATCATATTTTTTATCTAAATACCGGTTCATCCCAGCATGGTGATACTCTTTCAAATGCACCTTAGGGAAATGAGCCACATAGGTGGACGATCTGACCTCAGTGATGAGAACTGATGGTTCTCTCATGCACTTTAGATTTAACCAGACTAATAATCTTGTATGCATTGGGATGTTAAGCATATTATCTTCCTCTAATGAATACTCCTTGATGATTGGGCTAGGATTTAATCCAAAATCGGAGGAAAAACACTCTGGTTCCTGTTGTGTTTACTGGAGGGTCCTTTAGGGAGTTTCTGAAACTGTAATTGTTTTAGTTAAGGTGTGGCCAGGAATATGAATCCATCCATAACAATGTCTTCATGAAAACCCACATCCGTTGCATCCCCTTTATCTAACTCTCTGGTTGTATGTGGGGAAATCAGGTTCGTATCCAAAGTATTCTTCATAGAAAGGGTCCATCAAGTTAATAAAATTAATGGAGATGAAGATCAGTTCTTGATCCGACAATGATTGTGTCAGAATATCTTATTTTGATTGTCCTTTTTTGTGGGGCTATTTCTGTTGTCCCGTTTAGTGGGGTGATACCTGTTATCCCATTTGGAAGGGTCATTCCCATGCTTTCAATAATGTTGTATGAAGTTTTAAAAGTGTTAATGTTTAAATTGGTCTTAGTGTTTATGTTCATCATATTTAACATTCTTTTTTCCATTCTGATTATGCTATCACCTTGAGGGCTGACCCTTGGAAGGTTGTGGGGATGATGACAATGGTTATGTTGCATGAAGTGCTGTTAGGAGCATGGTTGGTTGCTTTAACTATGACTGAATGATTCCATGAGCTTGGTTGACAGTTTTCCAAGTCATCCAACTACAAAATGTTTTCTCCTTTTTGCTGGTGATTTTTTTGTCACTCCTCTTCCTCATATAGATATAAGGTGGAAACATATTCCACTTGTGTTGGTGGTGGTCCTAACATGACTTGTAAGGAATCCACCATCTTTTGGAGTATATCCTTGAAGATGAAGCACTTTTTGATGGTGTGTCCCAGTATCTAGTGTTAGGGACAATAATTTGGGAATTCATCGAGAATCGCTTCATCAGCTCACTTTAGATCTAGTAGTCAAAGCATTATTCAATTCATAGTGGTTAAAAAGTAGACACATGCATGGTCATATCAGTATTAATATAATTTATTTAATAATTCCTCGAACTAATCTCTTTTGGAACCCCTTCTCTCATCTAACTGAGTTGGGGGTGTTTGATGGCATCCAAGGGGTACTACATAGTTTGGTGGAGGCCATGAAACTATAGCTGGTTTTGAGGTAGCTTAATAATGACAAAAGATGATTCAATTTTTCTTTTAATTTTTCCTGAGGCTGATGGGGCCACTCGAGAATTGAGATTTTTTCATTTTATAGAGTCTTCTATCCTTTGGGAAATGGTAGATAAATCTCAAAACCCACTTGTGTACTTCACTGGGGTGATTAGCATCCATAATTCATCACGGAGATTATTGATGCACATAACGAGCATCTATTCATGGGGAAGAAGGTAGTTCAGGGAGTAAGTCAGGCCTTTCCATAATGAAATGATGTCTGAAACTCTTTCATTCTATCATTACCTACAATTTATGAGATCACTGACCATTGTCTAAGGCAATGTCAAACTAAAATTGATGAGAAACTGTCAGTAGAGGTCCTCCCACCCTATTATTGAGTTATATGAAAACTAGTATACTAGACGAAGGATGAACTGTAGAGACCCATACTTGGCATAGGTGGACACTAAATTACTTTTTCAGAATACTTAATACATAACAAAATCAAACATCAAAGGACCGTAATAGTTTAGTGTCTTTGGAAACTCAGAACATAATCTTCTAATCATGGTGAAAGATCTTCAACATCTCCCATAAATATCTTCCACTAGTTTTTTCTTACCTAAAACCTTTCTTTATATCCTGGGGAAAAGAAAACATATAAATTGTTAGCTCAAATTATAATTATGGGTAAGCATGGATAAAATAAAACAAACCATATACATTTGGACATAAAAAAACATGAATATAAAGTTTAAACATCAAGATCGTGAGTTGTGAAATAAATCCTGGAGTACGTAAGGTATAGATTATAAATGAACATTAATCTTGATAAAATAGCATGGGCATAAAACATGTAATTGTGGTAACCATTAATCACATGATATCATTTCCATAGTAGTCAAGGCATTGCTTCCAAGACCATCATAGTGGAAAAACTTACTTACTGAATCGAGTTCACTCCTCGTTCCAGTCATGTATCACAGAACTGGATTAACTTTCCATTCCAGCCATGTCTATATCATGAGATATAAATCTTTACCCAATTCATTGGAGGGTGATATAGGTCCCACCCATATCATAATGAAGTCATTCTTACTTGAGCAAAAAAATAAGCATAAATCATTCATCATAACCCAATGAATAAAATGAGTTTTATAAAAATCATCCCAACTTAATGTAATCCATATAAAACAAATGGATATCATTTCATTATAAGAATAATCAAACTATAGAAATAATAGATATATTATACTTGAAACATAATCATACTAAATAATTTCATCTTAGATGGAACATAGTTTTGACAAAATACTTGAAATGAATTCTTTAGGAAAATATGCTTTCTTCTTAAAAATATTTCAATTTTCCCTAAATTCCATTCAATTTTAAAAGAAATGTATTTTTTTTGAAAATAATAATTAAATATTGTAGAGTAAGCTTCATGAAAATTATGTGTTATGAAATAGTAAAAATCTGTTCATGCAGTATTAGTTAAAAAACATTCTCGTCGTAATTTTTCCGGAAAAGTCAAAAAGTTCCTCATATGGTAAAAAATAGAAAGATTCCATCCATAACACAATGTAAAAGTCAAAGAGGGGTAAACATGAGTTTAAAAATACATGTAATAATATTAAACACTTTATGAAAACATTTTTATGGACATGGATGAAAAATATAACCCAAGTAAATACATACGTATAAGCAATCTCGGATAAAAATGAGATTTGAAAAATTATTCCTTACCTTATGTCCAATTTCATCCATATGTGTCCGAGACTACATAATAGTGGGTTTAAAAATATTATTAACTTGTAACGTAATCAGAATAATATTTATGATATCATATATGATTCACTTATGACTTTATATTACCTGTTCTTTTGTAAATTATATGTTAAAGCAACATTTTCGGTAAAATAGTTTCATTTATCATACGTGTTATGACTTATTGTTCTTGATATTATTACTTATATAATTATTTACATAATTATAGAATGTAAAACATGATTTCTATATAATATATATTCAGAATATAAATATATATGATAGATCTATAAATGGAATGAAATACACCATTCATGGAGACGGTAGGTCGTAAGTACGCATGAACACTGTTTTTGATTCCTTATTGAATTGAATGGAATTAAGTAAATGAAACATATATGTATAGAAATATAGTATTATTATTATGTAATATCATTAATTATTATTTATTATATATACTTTATTATCATACTTGAATGGTTATTTATGGAAAATGAATCTCATCGTGTTCATGGAGGCAGTAGTCCGTACATACGCACGAGCGAAAATATCATTTTTTGATATTAAAATCATGTATAATATGATGGTATATCATTTATAAAGAATAATTTAAATGTTATATGTATTATTTATATCATTTATACTAATTATTATACAAATCCAAATGATGAAATGTTTGAATAACAAACCACACCATGACGTGGAGACGGTAAGCTGTACGTACGCACGTGTGGTGACTTTTTAATTCATAGGATGGATAAAATAGCTAATATGGTTGTAAAATTTTTATAATAAAAAAAATTATATATAAGATACTGGACTTATTATTTTAGAATGGAAACAACAAAGAAGGATGAAGTGGAAGAAGAAAGGAACTTGGAATGGGTGGTGAGATATTTACCTCTTCTTTGGTTTCTTCCTTTTGATTTGGTCAAAAGGGCTCTTTAGGATGGCTTTCTGACTAAAGTAATACCTCTATGATGAAGGGAGGATATTTTAAAGGGTATTTGGGTAGGTTTTGGCCGAACCAAACGACTTTGGAGGTGTAAATTAGAGATAAGGGGTAGTTCCCTTTTCTAAGAGGGGTGAGGGGCACCTTAGAAAAAACTTAAAATATTATTTTATAATAAATTCATATTCGGTTTAAAATGGACCCAAAGTGAATTATTTCTAATATAGGGTAGATATGTGTTGAAATAATTTCAACCAATATGCTTTAGACAAGTTTAGGTTACCATTTTAACCTTATCTCTAAGTTAAATAATTTATCTTTTACCGTGTCTTCTTGTATTCTTACACTATATAGTTAATAAACTTACATTAAATAGCCAATAGAACCCCAATTGGTTCATTAGTATCATATGTATTATTATATAAGACTTTTGTATGAACCATATATTTTTAGGACCATTATATCAACTAATAATATAATATTTGTTTTAAAAACTCTTTTATGTCAATTTTGACACTATTTGGTATTTTGTTTTTATATAAATTTATAACAGTGGTATTACTTTGAAAACAATTCATCTAACCAACCTTAATATGTAATATTAACCTATAAAATTAGTTTAATTCATAAAAAGTGTAAAATTACATTTATTGAGGCATTTATAATATCAATTATGTTAATATTTCATTAATAAGTTAATTACTGCAACATCATTGTGTCATATTTAAATAAAATAATTTACTGTCTAAAAAATATAAATAAAATTATGTAGGAAATATTTATATATTTCTGATTAACATTTATAGTCTAATTTATCTTATGTATAACCCGATATTATAAAATTTTTAGTTATTGATCTTTGTTTTTAACTATTTTAACTCTTCTTTAAATAAAATAATAATAGATGTCCCAATCTAATCCAAGTGGACTAAAAGGCTAATACATTATTCTTAAGGTTTTTTTGGGTCGAATAACACTTATCCAATAGAATTAGGACATGTTTTAGGGTAATAATAATATCATTTTTATCCTTAATTACCCTATTTATTTTAACGGAGGTATATAAAAGTTAAAAGTTACTGTTCACCAAAAATTATTTTCATCTCATTGAACCACAATTTACTTACTGATATCAACCGTGTCTCTTGGATTTTTGAAATTCTGCTCACAGAAGTGGTAAAATTATGTTTTATGTAAATTTGTGAATTCTCCTAGGAGGTGGGTAAAAGCCAGTAAAAAGTTCAATAAAATTTGTATATATCTAAAATTATTATAAAATAAATCTATTGAATTAAAATAAACATATATAGGTATTATGTATCTATTTTTACCAAAATAAATTTAACTAAAATAAATATTTATTTAAATAAAAATTCAGGTTTAAACTATAACTCAATGTTTTTCACTATTAATCAAAAATTGAATGTTTTCAGAAAAATACCAAAAATTCACCCCAGGCTAATTTCGATATTCTGAATCCAAAATTGAAGTCATTTTTGAAAGTTAAAATTTATTAAATTTCAAAAAGTGGTTATTACTATTCGTAATAACTAGTTTATATAATATTTTAATAACATATCGTTGTTTAGTGAAACCCGGTATTGCGTACTACACATACTATCGAGGAAGGTCGCGATTGCGTGTAATGTAAGCCAAGTGAGGGCTATATGTAGTGAAATCTCTATTTGGTGTTGCGTATAACATAATTAAATCTTATTTCATTATACAAAAACCAAAATCTATACTTACTGTTTTGTAGAATAATTTCCAAAAAACGAACTCGAAATTGTGTGTAACACGAGCCAAGAATAGTGTTGTGTATACTAAAAGCTAATACGATGTTTCTTATAGTGAAAGATAATCTTTGTGTAGCATAAAATAAAATTCATCGAAGAAATTAATAATACTTCTCATAAAATATCGTGGTGTTACATTCTACCCCCCTGAAAATGAATTTCTCCCTTGAAATTCATCGGGGTTATAAATGGTTTACTACTTGAAAGTTTCATTCATAGAAACCCACATCGTAAAAATGAATACTAAAACATAATTTTAAAAACTAATGTATGAAACGTAACGTTTACCCGAATTAACTCATCACTAGGTTTCCACATAGGATAACATAGGTGAAAATATGGATATGGAAGAGAAATCTAACTATCATGTTTTGATGCAGAGTGGTAGAGAACATGGCTATGAAAAATCCAACAATCACATGGACATAAATTCATGATGATCTTAGGTACCATCTTGGACAACGTTTTTGGTTTTCAAGATCATTTCTCTAATGTTGAACAAATTTGACTTAGAAGAAATTATTAATTGATTTTGGTACAATCTCACCATTAGTCATTCCTTGAACAATTTAAACTTAATATCATAAATAAATGAAATTGAATTTTTTATTTGTGAAGTGTTATCATATCATGCGATATAATGATAGGTCATTCCATCTATCTCTAACAACATGTTTGGAAAAAGTTATTAAATATACATAAGTCTATACCTGGTGATATTAATCGTATATGGTTACTAAAATGGACTTATACTTCATATATCATACCACTTAATAAATGAAAAATAATTTATACTAACCAGAGACTTCTTATAGGTCAGTAGTAAGCAATAAAGGCATGTCCCACATCGGTTGTGGGTTCGATTCCCGCATCCTTGTCCGACGCGACGGTTTGTCACCCGTCCTACGGGTTTTCCTTTTTCTAAAACAATACTATAGTAAAATTCCAACAATAATATCTAAAATGTTATAGAATTAAACAATACAACATGATGTCTAACCTAATTCGTTCCAATCTTTAGGCTTTTCCAAAATACTTATGTCCAAGCTAATAGTATAATGAAAATGATTACTAGAAAGTCATCTACCGATCATATTAATACTTTCATTTATCCAACATATATCATAAGATATATCTTGTTGTTGGTCACATTTCAATCATGACAATACCTTAATCATGCATTCTCTTGAAAAAATAATACCCGTTGAACTCAAGTGAAAACATGAATTCTGTCAAAAGATAACTCTTTCCATATTCCAAAATTCCATAAATTCTATATACTCAAACCATGATATCACTTTTTCCTTATATCAATCATGATCTCATTAAAACAATCAAAGATAATATTTTCTCCATATCCATTCATTATGCGTATATAATCTTCTTCCCAAAAATATCTGAATAATATTTTTGGGTTACCAGTACCATTCGACATATACTTTCAAATACATTAGGAAAAACAATAATGTAACAATATTTAGATGTTTCATTATTCAATAGTACCATTAAAATAACTCTAGTTAAACGTACAATCATTCCACTACCTTCCAAAACCAATGAATGAGCTTCATTATTTTATTCCTCAACACTTATTTTAGCTCATATATCATTTGTAGTTTCTTCATCATCATCAACAGAAATACTACACATACGACATGCGAATTCTCTTCATGAAATTTTACCTTAGGTAATTGGTTTGCATAATTCCCATACATTCCACATTTAAAACCTTTAACTAATGTTGATGTCTTAGGAATACTATTATCCTTTTCCATAGTGTTAACTGAACCCTTTCGATTTCAATTACTGGCTTTGTGTCCTTCTTTTCCACATTCAAATAATCTTCCAGTACCTTTGAAACAATCCCCTTTATGTCTCTTCCCACATGATTTACATGAGGATAATTGAAATTTCTTTCCTCTAATATCATCATGAAACTCCATATTTCTCTTATTAGCTGAGTCAGGAAACTTACCAAAGTTGAGATTATTGATCATATTATTAGATTGTTGATTAGGCATAATGACGATGTTTCACCTTCCAAATCTCGTTTCATTTTCTTGATCATGAAGAATATCATTCCTTTTTCCATCATATTCTCCAGTAACATGAATCTTTCTGTTTCCAGCCATTTTCTACAACCCCAAATGAATAGTGTTAGAGGCAAAAATCACACTTGGAAAACAAAATAATAAGGGGGATTACTTTCAATCTCTAACATCTTAGGTTTAATCCTAGGTTATTAATGATCTTTATAATAATACTATGAATGTAACCTATATTTATGCATGATATTAAGGACATCACTAGACATAACTTGTAAATATCTGTAGGGATCTCAATAATTTTTTCGCATCCTAGTCTCCAAAGGTTAACTAAACCGTTCCTCTGATACCAACTGTAGAGACCCATACTTGACATACATAGACATTACATTAATTTTACAGAATATTTAATACATAACAAAAACAAACATCAATGGATAGTAATATTTTAGTGTCTTTGGAAACTCGGAACATAATATGCTAATCATGGTGGAAGATCTTCAACATCTCCCATAAAGATCTTCCACTTTTTTTTTCTTACCTAAAACCTTTCTTTATATCCTGGGGAAAAGAAAACATATAAAGGGTGAGCTCAAATGCTCAGTAAGGGTAAGCATGGATAAAATAAAACAAACCATATACATTTTACATTAAAAAAACATGAACATATAGTTTAAACATCAAGATCTTGAGTTGTGAAATAAATCTTGGAGTACGTAATGCATAGATCATAAAACAACATTAATCATGATAAAATATCATGTCAATAAAACATTTAATTGTGGAAACCATTAAGCACATGTTATGATTTCCATATTAGCCAAGGCATTATAGCCAAGACCATTGTAGTGGACAAAGTCCCTTAATGAATAAAGTTCACTCCTCGTTCCAGTCCTGTATCACTGAATCAGATTAACATTCTGTTCCAACCATGTATATCTCATGAGATATAAATCTTTAACCAATTCATTGGAGGGGGATATAGGTCCCACCTATCTAATAATTAAATCATTCTTACTTGTTCCACAAAATAAACATAAATCAATCATCATAACCTAAAGAATAAAATGGGTTTCATAAAAATCATCCCATAATAACGTAATCCATATAAAACAAATGGATATCATTTCATCATAAGAATAATAAAACCATATAAATAATAGATACATTATAATTGAAACATAATCATACTAAATAATTTCATCTTATATGGAAAATATTTTTTACAAAATACTGGAAATGAATTCTTGAGAAAAATATCATTTCTTCTTCAAAATCATTTTCTTTCCACAAAATGCCATTAAATTTTAAAATAAAAGGATTCTTTTTGAAAATAATCATGAAAAATTTTATAGGAAGCTTCATAAAAATTAGTCGTTATGAAACTGAAAAAATCCATTCATGCCGTATAAGTTAAAAAACAATCTCCTCATACTTTTGCAAGAAAAGTCAAAAAGTTCCTCGTATGGTAAACAAAAGAATGATTCCTTCCATTACACAATGTAAAAGTCAAAGAGGGGTAAAAATGACATTAAAAATACATGGAATAATATTAAACACTTTATGAAAACATTTTTATGGACATGGATGAAAAATATAACCCAGTAAATACTTACGTATAAACAATCTCATATAAAAATGAGATTTCCAAAATTTTCGCTTACCTTATGTCCAATTTCTTCCATAAGTTTCCAAAAATACTGTATTGTGGGTTTAAACATATTACTTACTTGTAACATAACCATAATAATATTTATGATAGCTTAAATGATTCACTTATGACTTTATATTACCTATTCTTTTGTAAATTCTATGTTAAAATAGCGTTTTGGGTAAAATCATTTCATTTATCGTATGTGTTTCGACTTGTTGTTAAAGATATTATTACTTGTATAATGATTTAATTAATTACATAATTTAAAAAAATATTTCTATATAATATATATTCATCATATAAATATATATGATAGATCGATAAATGGAATGAAAAACACCATTCATGGAGAAGGTAGGTCGTACGTATGTATGCACACTGTTTCCATATCCTTATTGAATTGAATTAAATTAAGTAAATGAAACATATATGTAAATAAATACAGAATCATTATTATGTAATATATTTTATTATTATTTATTATATATAATTTATAATCATACTTGAATGGTTGATTATGGAAAATGAATCTCATCGTGTTCGTGGAGACGGTAGTCCGTACATACGCACGAGCGACAATACCCTTCTTTTGATATTAAAATAATGTATAATTGGATGGTATATAATATATAATGAATAATTATAATGTTATATTTTTTATTTATATCATTTATACTCATTATTATACCCATGCAAATGATGAAATGTTTGAATAACAAACTACACCGCGACATGGAGACGGTAAGTCATACGTACAAACGTGTGGTGAATTTTTCATTCATAGGATAGATAAAATAACTAATATGGTTGTAAATTTGTTTAATAACATTATATTATATATATGATACCGGAGTTATTATTTTATAAAGGATACAACAAAGAAGGAGGAAGTGGAAGAATAAAGGAAAATGAAATAGGTGGTGAGATAGAATTTTTGGAACTGATATATGATCCCTTTTTGGTTCATTCTTACTGGAACATTCCCCTACTTCTGAGATAGAATTTTTGGAACTGATATTCATTTCTTTAGCTTTATGCAGTTTTTGTTGGACAAGTTCCAACTCTTCTTCTTTTGCCTTCAACTTCACTTCAAGATGATCATTACGATTCTTTGTATTCTTAAGAGAATTTCTCAGATCATCAATCTCTTTTTTCATCATGATTTTATCATCTGTAAAACCTTCTTGATTGTTTACTGTGGAATTTTCATTTACTAACTTGTTGTTTTCTTTCTCCAGTTTTCTGATCTTCCTCAAACATTCCTTCAGCTCTTCTTTCAGATACTGTTCAAGTTGAGTCTCTTCTTCTTCATTACTACTACTCTCATAATCATCATTATTCACTGTTGAAAAAAAGGTACTCTCTCTAGTTTTTTCAGTAGAAGATTTTTCTGATTCAGTCTCGCTATCATCATCTTCCTTATCATTTGACAAAAAGCTTCTTCTTTTTGATTTAAAGAACTTTTTATTCTGACTTCTACCAGAATATTTATCTTTTCGATCCTGTTTCTTCCATGACCTTCTTGGTCCTCTGTCTTCTTCATCACTGTCGGCATCTTTCCCCTTTTGAGGGCAATTAGCCGCAAAGTGGCCAACTGCTCCACATTCAAAACATTTCAAAGGGAGTTTCCCTTTGTATTTCCCTGTGCCTCTTTTAACATTTTTAGAAAACAAGGATAGAATTTCATCAAAATTTTTACATACCTCATTTTCAGAGTTGGATTCACCAGCTTCTTCATTAATAAGAATTTTCTTCGACTTCTCTTTCTTTTCTGCCCTGAAAGACATTTCTCTATCAGTTTTTGCTTTGCTCTTCATGGTCTTCTCTCTTCTCATCTCATAAGTGATGAGAGTACTGTGCAAATCATCAAGAGATAATGTTTCCGGATCTCTGTCTTCTAGTGAAGAAACTTTAGCATCAAATTTGTCAGGCAGAATTCTCAGGATCTTTTCAACAACTGTATCATCTTCTAACTTTTCACCAAGACATCTGATTGTACTGACAATGTCATTAACTCTGGTAAAGAATTCCCCAACAGATTCAGATTCTCCCATTTTCAAGTCTTCATACTTCAGCCTCCAGATTTGTAGTTTTGCCTTCTTCACTTTTGTATTTCCTTCATAGATATTCATTAGCTTATCCCAGATGCCTTTAGCAGTAGTGACACCTTTCACTCTTAAAAACTCACTCTCAGAAAGTGATGAGAGTAATGCATTTTTAGCTCTTCCATCATTCTCAAGATTCTTCTTTTCGACAGGAGTAAGAGGGACCTTGTCATCAATATCAGGAAATCCATCTGTTGTAGTTTCAAGAACTTCATATCCAAGAGACATAAGATACGTCATCATTCTGTCCTTCCAGATGTGATAGTTCTTTCCATCGAAGATTGGAATCCCCTTACTGTTCACGCAATTTAGATTTTCCATCACAACTTCTCTTCAAACAATTCAGCAAAGAGTAAACGAAGTCAACCTCCCTCTGATACCAATTGAAGTTCCCAATCAGGATCCAAGTATCACTGAGAGGGGGAGGGGGTGAATCAGTGATATCTTTTTCTTTTTAAGTTTCCCCTTTTTGAAAAAAACTTCGCCTCCTGTTAAAGAGTTTCTTCCCTGCTGAACACACACATCCACAGGAACACAAGATTTACAAGGTTCACTACTCAACAAGAGTAGCTACGTCCTTGGTATGGTACGGAAATAATCCAGTACCACACAATCCACTAGAAAACAATCCTTTGATGTGGAATACAACGAGTAGGATATACCCTTACACTCGTGCATCACTTTGAAAACAATCCAATAGTGCGTGTGCTCCCTCTTAGCACAAATAGGATAACACAATGTTTCAGTGCTTCTTTACAATTAAGCAGATGTATTCTCCGAAGTACAAATCTTCACTTTCTTACCCAGAAGCCGGTAAGAACTCTCTTGTGCACAACTGAATACGTGCGAAGACCCCAAATATTTCGCGCAGCCTTTAGGGTGCCTTGCGCGCAATTCAACTGGCTTGCGCGTAAAATTCCCTTTTGGCGCGAAAAACGTTTTCGCGCAACTTTCCTTTTACGCGCAACTTTTCCTCTTTTCGCGCAACTCACTTAGCGTATAATTTACGCGCACCAGAGCTCGGGATTTCTTCTAAGTGTCGAGCATTCACAACTAACAAGGGTTGGCCTCATATTTATAGGCATTTTTGACCCCGCGCGAAAAACACTAATCCGCGCGTAAAACCTCCTCCATGCGCGTAAAAACTCTTTTATGCAACTTCGTATTTCGCGCCATGCTTCAATATTCCGCGCACCTCATGCCTTTGCCATCTTTCATCGTTCTAAGCATGAATCACCAATTGCGTGCAAAATTCCGCACCACGTTCTATATTGCGCGCAAACCCAAACTTTCATGCGACATCAGATTTCGCGCACTGCTCCAATCTTTCGCGCATTTTATGCCTTTGACAATTTTTGAGCTTCTGATCTCGAAACATCATTTGCGCGAAAACTTCATTCCTCAATTTCGCGCACCATGCCAATATTCCGCGCATCCCGCAGATTTTTCGCGCAACCCGCTAATATTTTGCGCATCCTGCAGATATTGCGCGCACCACTTTATTTTTGCGCGAAACATGCCTAGATTTCCGCGCACTCCATTCCTTTGTCATTTTTCAACGTTCTGACCTTGAATAACTCTTTTGCACATATAAACCATCTTCAATCTTATGTGCAACATCCATTGCCAAGCACATTTCTTCATCTCCCGATTTTCAGGCCCTAAAATTTGGCAAACACTGGAAAACGGCGCCACCTTAAACTGTGCTTTTCTGCCATCCCCAGATTGTCTATTTCTTTGCCATTTTATCTCTTTACTGCTTCCCATAACCATTCTTCTGCTCTTATCACGAATCCCACTATCGTGATATTTATCCTTAGACAGATCAGCTTAAGCATCGTCAGAGTTGCAATGGGAACTGAATCTTTCCTATCTTCCAGCAGCATCATTCCTTCCAATCAAAACATTATATGACTGGCATCATCATTTCTCCCCCTTTCCTTCATAAGGCTTGCATCACAAGTTCTCCTAACTCTTGATTTGTGTGAAATACATACCAGCAAAGCATCGTCTGATTTATGATCCTTCTACAAAGTGAATTGATTTATCGCCTTTGACAACAAAATACAACACTCTGCAAAAGCTAACTCTTCAAACTTTCATCTTCATTCAACCCGGTCCCAACAATCTCCCCCTTTGGATTTTGTTGTCAACAATGATTCATAAATCACTGAATTTTGAATCCTTTTGCAATGGATTACTTATCAACAATTCTAAGCCTACGTGAGCTAACTCATTGTAGGAAACAAGATTTATTGACAGCCAAAACCATGCTGTCCAAAAGCAGTGACTGTGAAATCTCATGAACATACCTCCTCATCCTTCTTCAGAACATCTTGCAATAGCATTCTTCACTTCTTCAGCTTTCCTGTAAAACAACTTTGTTTCCTACAACCACTCCAACAAATAGTTAGAATAGTTCACTCACATACATGCTGAATTCACAGCTTACCCAAAACTCTCCCTTAATACATTCTTCCTTATGGATAGATTTATGAAACAATTCTCCCCCTTGACAACACTATCCAAAGCTAAGACGAGAGAGGGGACAGAAACATGTACCTTAACCTTGATGAGAAGGAGGTTGTACACCCATGTTCAACCTCAACTTTGCAAATGGTTCCTTCGGTAACGGTTTTGTAAATATATCAGCAATTTGTTCAGATGTAGGAACATACTCCAGCCTCAGTTCATTCTTTTCAACCTGCTCTTTGATGAAGTGGTACTTTATATCAATGTGTTTTGAACGAGAATGTTGTACTGGATTTCTTGTAAGATTGATTGCACTCTGATTATCACAACCCAAGAGCAATGGTAGCTTTACTTCAACAAGTAGATCTTCCAGCTGAGTCTTCATCCACATTAGTTGAGTTGCAGCTTGAGTAGCAGCAACATACTCAGCCTCAGCTGTGCTAAGAGTTACTGAATTCTGTTTCTTGGTATGCCAACTAACACAGCTTTTTCCTAGAAAGAATACTCCACTAGATGTGGATCTTCGATCATCAACATTTCCTGCCCAATCAGCATCAGAATACCCAAATAGATCAATATTTTCAGAGCCATCATACCGGATTCCAAAGTTTGTTGTGCCGTTGATATATCTGAGAATTATTTTTCCAGCAATCAAATGTGATTCTTTAGGAGCACTCTGAAATCTCGCACATAATGTAACAGCATAGACGATGTCGGGTCTTGAGGCAGTCAAATATAGCAGACTTCCAATCAGTTTTCGAAACTCTTTCTGATCAACTTCCTTTCCTTCTCCATCTTTAGACAACTTGGTTCCCACTGAAATCGGTGTGGAAACTGGTTTCGAATTTTCCATGCCAAACTTCTTCAGAAGTTCCTTAGCATACTTTTCTTGAGATAGAAAAACATGATTCTTCTTCTGTGAAATTTGTAACCCAAGAAAGTACTTCATTTCACCTAGCATGGACATCTCAAATAACTTCTTCATCTCCTCAGCAAATTTTTCACATGATCTTTCATTATTTCCAGCAAATATAATATCATCGACATAGAAAATAACGATCAGTGAAAACTCCTGACATTTCTTGATGTAGAGATTGCTGTCAACTCTCCCTTTCCTAAAGTTCATCTTCTTCAAGCAAGTATCTAATTTAGAATACCATGCTCTCGGAGCCTGTTTTAGCCCATACAGAGCCTTCTTCAACCTGCACACATAGCTTTCATCTTTCCCAATAACAAATCCACAAGGTTGATCAATGTAAACTTCCTCGTCAAGATCACCATTCAAGAATGCAGATTTTACATCCATTTGAAAGATTTTGTAACCTCGTTGTGCAGCAATGGCAAGAAATATTCTGATTGTTTCTAATCGAGCTACTGGAGAAAAGGTTTCATCAAAGTCAATGCCTTCAATTTCTGAATACCCATTGCAGACCAATCTTGCCTTGTTTCTTATTACATTACCTTCTTCATTCAGCTTGTTTCGAAAAACCCACTTTGTACCAATAATGTTCTTGTTGTCCGGCTTGGGCACAAGTTCCCAAGTATTGTTCTTCTCTATCTGATCAAGCTCTTCATTCATAGCATGAACCCATTCTGGATGCTCAAATGCTTCATTTACATCATTCGGTTCAACTTTCGAATAAAGAGAAGTATGTGATATAGCATTTGTTGTTCTTCTTGTTTGAACCCTCTGATTTTTATCTCCAATGATGTTCTGAGCCTCCACTTGTTTCCTCAACCTAGGATGAGTTGTTTGAACTTCATCCTCATCACTTGATATTTCTGAGTCAAATTCCTCTTCTTGAGTAGGATGAACAAATTCTGAAGCATTATCAGAATTGTTAACAAAGTCTTCTCTATCCCGCTCGACTTCCACATCAACATATGACTGCTTTTCTTTCTCAGCACTTTCAACAACTTTTACATCTGAAGAATCAATAATTCTTCCCGTTTCTTTGTTGAGACATATATAACCTCTTCCTTCTGGAGCATAGCCAAGAAAAATTCCGTCATCTCCTCTTTGCTCGAACTTTCCCAGATTTCCACCTTTCTTCTTTATAATACATGGACTCCCAAAGACTCTCAAGTGTTTCAGACTTGGAGTTTTTCCATAGAACATTTCATATGGAGTCATATCTGAGTTTGGCCTATAGAAACACCGGTTCTGAATATACACAGCAGTGCTCATGGCTTGCCTCCAATAATAATGAGAGAGACTATGTTCAAGTAACATAGTTCTCCCCATTTCCACCAGACTTCGATTCTTTCTTTCAGCCACCCCATTTTGTTGAGGTGTGTATGGCGAACTAAACTCATGCCAAATTCCATGTTTCTCAAGATAACTTTCAAACTCTTCATTCTTATACTCACCACCATTATCAGTTCTCAACTTCTTCACTGAATACTCACATTCTTTCTCTGCTTTCCTTCTGAAACTCTTAAACATTGTTAGAGCATCTGACTTATGTCTCATGTACATAACACAAGTAATGCGAGTAAAGTCATCAATGAAAGTAATGAAGTACTTATCTCCATTTGAAGATTGCTTGCTCATTGGCCCACATATATCTGAGTGTATGAGTTCTAAGGGTCTTTTTGAGCGAATTTCAACTCTCTTGTGTATAGAATTAGCAATCTTCCCTTTCTCACAAATAGTGCAGCACCGATCTCTTTCTCTTGATAAATCAGGCATATCCCGAACACTTTCTCGCTTTGACAACTTGCACATATTTCTCTGACACATATGACCCAGTCTTTTATGCCATAATTTATTTTCATCCACCACACTCATGTAACAAGAGTTCTGTCCATCCCCAACTTGGAACAAATTCCCTCTTGTACGCTGGCCCCTTGTAACTATGTTTCCATCATTTTCACTTTTTACAACAAATCCATCTTTTCTGAAGATCACTTTGTTGCCCTCATCACAGAGTTGTGACACACTGAGCAGGTTGTGTTTCAGTCCATCAACATATAGTGTTTTTCTGGATTTCATCTTTTCTTTTCCAATGATGGCTGATCCAACACCTTTGATCCTTAGAGATTCATCATTTCCAAATGTCACAGTTCCTTCTTTAAAGTCTTTCACATTCTTCAGCAGCTTTAAGTCTCCTGTCATATGAGATGAACATCCACTATCAAGAATCCATGGACGTTCTCCTTTGGTTGCCTTCAAAGCTGTTTCAACAACAAGTGCTTTTTGTTCTTCCTTTTCCTCAACTTTCTGTTTTGCTTCTTCCAATTTCCTAGCCAAATCAATGTGTTCTGGCCAGAGAACCATGCATTCTTTCTTTTCAGAGTTATCATATTTTTCCCTTTTGTATTTTAAAAACTCTGTCTTCTGAGAATTATTAACAAACTTTTGTTGCTCTGGTAACACACTAATGAATCCCTTAGCAAGATGTCCAGGTTGATCACATCTTTCACAATAAGTTTCCAGTGGTTGGAATCTGTTCCCAACATTCACACCAGTCTTCTCAGATTTCTTCTGAAACTTATTTGGAGATATTCTATTTTGAAAGCGTTGGATCCCTCTCAATCCTTGTCCTTCAATACTTTTGGAATAGTTGTAATGTTGTTGGTTAAACCAACACATACTTTCCATGTGTCCAAATCCACCACAATACCAGCAGTATCCATAGAAAGAATATTTACCTCTGAAACTTTTAGACTGAATGGAGTTGTGAACACGCTTCTCAAAAACCATCATATTTTCATTTGTAACTCTCTTCTTCAGCTCAGATTCAGCAGTACCAGAAGTATTAGAAGCTTTTCTTGACTCAATATTTTTATGCACTTCTGATTTTTCTGCATTGCTGATTTTGACCACATACTTTGTCTTTCCAGCCTTGTTCTTATCAGAACCAGTTTTGTCTTTCATTTCAACCTTTGAAGGTAAGTTTTGTAGATCCCTTTTTGGTTCATTCTTACTGGAACATTCCCCTACTTCTGAGATAGAATTTTTGGAACTGATATTCATTTCTTTAGCTTTATGCAGTTTTTGTTGGACAAGTTCCAACTCTTCTTCTTTTGCCTTCAACTTCACTTCAAGATGATCATTACGATTCTTTGTATTCTTAAGAGAATTTTTCAGATCATCAATCTCTTTTTTCATCGTGATTTTATCATCTGTAAAACCTTCTTGATTGTTTACTGTGGAATTTTCTTTTACTAACTTGTTGTTTTCTTTCTCCAGTTTTCTGATCTTCCTCAAACATTCCTTCAGCTCTTCTTTCAGATACTGTTCAAGTTGAGTCTCTTCTTCTTCATTACTACTACTCTCATAATCATCATTATTCACTGTTGCAAAAAAGGTACTCTCTCTAGTTTTTTCAGTAGAAGATTTTTCTGATTCAGTCTCGCTATCATCATCTTCCTTATCATTTGACAAAAAGCTTCTTCTTTTTGATTTAAAGAACTTTTATTCTGACTTCTACCAGAATATTTATCTTTTCGATCCTGTTTCTTCCATGACCTTCTTGGTCCTCTGTCTTCTTCATCACTGTCGGCATCTTTCCCCTTTTGAGGGCAATTAGCCGCAAAGTGGCCAACTGCTCCACATTCAAAACATTTCAAAGGGAGTTTCCCTTTGTATTTCCCTGTGCCTCTTTTAACATTTTTAGAAAACAAGGATAGAATTTCATCAAAATTTTTACATACCTCATTTTCAGAGTTGGATTCACCAGCTTCTTCATTAATAAGAATTTTCTTCGACTTCTCTTTCTTTTCTGCCCTGAAAGACATTTCTCTATCAGTTTTTGCTTTGCTCTTCATGGTCTTCTCTCTTCTCATCTCATAAGTGATGAGAGTACTGTGCAAATCATCAAGAGATAATGTTTCCGGATCTCTGTCTTCTAGTGAAGAAACTTTAGCATCAAATTTGTCAGGCAGAATTCTCAGGATCTTTTCAACAACTGTATCATCTTCTAACTTTTCACCAAGACATCTGATTGTACTGACAATGTCATTAACTCTGGTAAAGAATTCCCCAACAGATTCAGATTCTCCCATTTTCAAGTCTTCATACTTCAGCCTCCAGATTTGTAGTTTTGCCTTCATCACTTTTGTATTTCCTTCATAGATATTCATTAGCTTATCCCAGATGCCTTTAGCAGTAGTGACACCTTTCACTCTTAAAAACTCACTCTCAGAAAGTGATGAGAGTAATGCATTTTTAGCTCTTCCATCATTCTCAAGATTCTTCTTATCGACAGGAGTAAGAGGGACCTTGTCATCAATATCAGGAAATCCATCTGTTGTAGTTTCAAGAACTTCATATCCAAGAGACATAAGATACGGCATCATTCTGTCCTTCCAGATGTGATAGTTCATTCCATCGAAGATTGGAATCCCCTTACTGTTCACGCAATTTAGATTTTCCATCACAACTTCTCTTCAAACAATTCAGCAAAGAGTAAACGAAGTCAACCTCCCTCTGATACCAATTGAAGTTCCCAATTAGGATCCAAGTATCACTGAGAGGGGGAGGGGGTGAATCAGTGATATCTTTTTCTTTTTAAGTTTCCCCTTTTTCAAACAAACTTCGCCTCCTGTTAAAGAGTTTCTTCCCTGCTGAACACACACATCCACAGGAACACAAGATTTACAAGGTTCACTACTCAACAAGAGTAGCTACGTCCTTGGTATGGTACGGAAATAATCCAGTACCACACAATCCACTAGAAAACAATCCTTTGATGTGGAATACAACGAGTAGGATATACCCTTACACTCGTGCAGCACTTTGAAAACAATCCAATAGTGCGTGTGCTCCCTCTTAGCACAAATAGGATAACACAATGTTTCAGTGCTTCTTTACAATTAAACAGATGTATTCTCCGAAGTACAAATCTTCACTTTCTTACCCAGAAGCCGGTAAGAACTCTCTTGTTCACAACTGAATACGTACGAAGACCCCAAATATTTCGCGCAGCCTTTAGGGTGCCTTGCGCGCAATTCAACTGGCTTGCGCGTAAAATTCCCTTTTGGCGCGAAAAACGTTTTCGCGCAACTTTCCTTTTACGCGCAACTTTTCCTCTTTTCGCGCAACTCACTTAGCGTATAATTTACGCGCACCAGAGCTCGGGATTTCTTCTAAGTGTCGAGCATTCACAACTAACAAGGGTTGGCCTCATATTTATAGGCATTTTTGACCCCGCGCGAAAAACACTAATCCGCGCGTAAAACCTCCTCCATGTGCGTAAAAACTCTTTTATGCAACTTCGTATTTCGCGCCATGCTTCAATATTCCGCGCACCTCATGCCTTTGTCATCTTTCATCGTTCTAAGCATGAATCACCAATTGCGCGCAAAATTCCGCACCACGTTCTATATTGCGCGCAAACCCAAACTTTCATGCGACATCAGATTTCGCGCACTGCTCCAATCTTTCGCGCATTTTATGCCTTTGACAATTTTTGAGCTTCTTATCTCGAAACATCATTTGCGCGAAAACTTCATTCCTCAATTTCGCGCACCATTCCAATATTCCGCGCATCCCGCAGATTTTTCGCGCAACCCGCTACTATTTTGCGCATCCCGCAGATATTGCGCGCACCACTTTATTTTTGCGCGAAACATGCCTAGATTTCCGCGCACTCCATTCCTTTGTCATTTTTCAACATTCTGACCTTGAATAACTCTTTTGCACATATAAACCATCTTCAATCTTATGTGCAACATCCATTGCCAAGCACATTTCTTCATCTCCCGATTTTCAGGCCCTAAAATTTGGCAAACACTGGAAAACGGCGCCACCTTAAACTGTGCTTTTCTGCCATCCCCAGATTGTCTATTTCTTTGCCATTTTATCTCTTTACTGCTTCCCATAACCATTCTTCTGCTCTTATCACGAATCCCACTATCGTGATATTTATCCTTAGATAGATCAGCTTAAGCATCGTCAGAGTTGCAATGGGAACTGAATCTTTCCTATCTTCCAGCAGCATCATTCCTTCCAATCAAAACATTATATGACTGGCATCATCATTTCTCCCCCTTTCCTTCATAAGTCTTGCATCACAAGTTCTCCTAACTCTTTATTTGTGTGAAATACATACCAGCAAAGCATCGTCTGATTTATGATCCTTCTACAAAGTGAATTGATTTATCGCCTTTGACAACAAAATACAACACTCTGCAAAAGCTAACTCTTCAAACTTTCATCTTCATTCAACCCGGTCCCAACAAATTAGAGAGATGGGGGAGTGCCCTTTTATAAGAGGGGTGAGGGGCACCTTAGAAAAAACATAAAATATTATTTTATAATAAATTCATATTCAGTTTATAATGTCTCCAAAGTGACTTATTTAGAGTCTAGGGTGGGTATGGGTCGATATCCTCTCATCAAATAAGATTTATAAAAGTTTAGGTTACCATTTTAACCAAATCAATTAGATTTAACTCTAAGTTAAATACTTTTACTTTTATCGTGTCTTCTTGTATTCTTACACTATATGGTTAATAAAGTTACTATAAACTACAAATATAACCCCAATTGATTCATTAATGTCATATAAATTATTATTTAAGTATTTTTGATGAACCGTAGTTTTTTCGGACTATTATATCAACTAATAATATAATATTTGTTTTAAAAACTCTTTTTTGTCAATTTTGACACTATTTGGTATTTTGTTTTTTTTATAAATTAATTACAGCATTATTACTATAAAAAAATCATATAGACAACCCTAATATATTATATTAACCTATAAAATTAGATTAATTTATAAAATGTCCCAAATTACATTTATTTCGGTATTTATAATATCAATTATGTTAATATTTCATCAATAAGGTAATTACCACATCATCATTGTGTCATAATTAAATTAAATTACATAATATATAAAAAATATAAATAAAATACCATTATGTATAAAATATTTTTATCTTTCTAATTAACATTTATAGTCAAATTTATATTATGTATATCCCTATATTATTTTTTTATATTTTCAACTTTGATTTTAACTATTTTTACTTTTCATTAAATAAAATAATAATAAATGTCCTAATCTAATCCAAGTGGACCTAAAGGGTAATATTTAATTCCTAAGGTTTTTTTGGTGGAATTAAACTTGTCCAATAGAATTAGGACATGGGTTAGGGTAATAATAATATCATTTTAACTCGTAATTACCCTATTTACTTTTAATCATGGTAAATAAAAGTTAAAAGTTACTATTAAACAAAAATTATTTTCATCTCATTGAACCAAATTTTACTTACTAATGTCAACTGTGTCTCTCGGATTTTTGAAATTTCACTCACAGAAGCAGTAAAATTATGTTTTATGTAAATTTGCAAATTCTCATAGGAGGTGGGAAAAAGACGTTAAATAGTTCAATAAATTTTTTATATATCTAAAGTTATTATAAAATGACTCCAGTGAATAACATTGAACTTATAAAGGTATTATGTATCTATTTTGACCTAAAATAAATTTAAATAAAATAAAGACGTATTTAATTAAAAATTTAGTTCTAAATTATAACTTAGTGTTTTTCACTATTCATCAAAAATTGAATGTTTTCAGAAAAATACGAAACATTCACCCTAGGCTAATTAAGATATTACGAATCAAAAAATGGATTACATTTTGAAAGATTATATTTATAAAATGTCAAAAGGTGAGTATTACAATTCATAACGACTAGTTTATATAATATTTTAATAACATATCATTTTTTAGTGAAACCCGGTATTTCGTACTACAAACGCTATCGAGGAAGATCGTGATTGCATGTAATGCAAGCCAAGTCAAGGTTGTGTGTAGTGAAAGCCTTATTTGGTATTTTGTATAACTTAATCAAAACTTATTTCATTTATACATTTAAAAAATATATATACTTACTGTTGTGTATTATAATTTCCACAAAACGAACTTGAAATTGTGTGTAACACGAGCCACGAATAGTGTTCCGTATAGTACAACCTAATACATTGTTGTGTATAGATAAATTAATCTTGTTGTAGCGTTCAACACAAGACATCAAAGAAATTAATAATCTTTCTCATAAAATCTCAGGGCGTTACATAAACCCTGCAAAGTTTACATGAAACACCTGAGATTCACTGCTTATTGTTGCTCTGGGGCGCCCATAATGGGGTCACATTAGGATTCATAGTGAATTAGATGTTGTTCTGGGTCTCCAAAACCATTGAACAATAGGAATACGGGGTTCCCAAAGTTTGTTGCTGGTGGAACATTGTTCACCCAATCAGGGTAAGGTTTGTGTTCTGGTTGTATCTGAGTGTGATTCGCTTCTCTGGATTATAGTCGAGTTGTCAATTGTCTGATGGTATTAATGATCCCTTGATGCATATTCTTCTAGACTTGAGATTTGGTTGGTACAGTCGAGGGAAAAACTGGGAATGTTGGAACTCTTGGAATTTGTGGCAAATACCCACCTGGGGTTATACGATGTGGGATTTCCTGAATATATTCTAACATCTTCCCTAGAGGTGGGAAGTCCTGATATCCTTATGTGGTTAGATTCATGTGGAATAATGGTCATAGTGCTAGATTGGATGGGCATCTGAGCCTAGTTTTATTTACGAGTATGAGTTCCTGTAATAGAGGCACTTCTTTTAGAAACATCTGTTGACATTACACTTGATGAACACAACCGACAAGATAGATTCTTCAACACAACTCAACATTGATTCACATGAAATATTTCATTTCTTCCTCCTTATTGGTGAATCTTTCCTCGAGCATGAGGGACACATTGTAATGGGGAATCAGAGGTGGTTCATATACTACCTTGGAGTTACTCATATAATTGTTAGGTATTCGCGATGGAGGTAGTGATGGGTTTGTTGAGGGTGTGAACAAATTTAGGGAACCTCTCTAGTTATGAGTATGCACACCATTAGGTTCAGTGTGGACCATCTCTAAGAGAGAACCATATTTTATTTCTTCCACTTCATTTGTATCATTTCTTATGAGATTCATGGGATTGACTTCCACCACGTTCACTAATGAATGCCACATTGGGGGGTGGTGTTACTAGCGCCGAATGGTAGGAGATATTTTTGAATCATTTGTTAGACATTATTCTTCTATTCTGTGGTATTCGTCAGATATCATGGACAAGAGAGACCTAAAAGTAATATGACCTCACAACATGCCTTCATTCCAAGGGGTATGTACCACATGAAAGGAAAGAATGGGTGACATGTCTACTCCTTGTTCTTCCCAGATGGGAGAATAAGAACATCATATGTGAAGCAATTTGAGGTAAAAATTACCCATTCCATGCGGGATGGGGTTGATATCAATCATCCATTGATGTGCTATGGACCAGTTCTGTTGGTATTATTGGATAATTTTGAGTTAAAAATATCCCGACCCTACAAGCCATGGCAGTTTCTATGTTGTGGAAGTAGGTGCTGCTATTGCTACTTTCTTGATTCCATGAACTCTCACATGGGTGTGAGCTAAATATGGGTATGGATTTTCATGGAATTTATTTACTTCCAAGGATATGAGAATTTCTCATTGGTTGTATTCCCTTAGGAGAGATGCCTGCTGGATGTTTTTGGTGGCCTGAGTCAGGAGCTTCTTGATGATTTTCTATCATCAGGCCTGATGCTTTTAAGACTTTCTCATGTACGGTTATGATTGAGAATTCCACATTTCTTGAGTAGGAATTCCTTTTGAATGCTTACTTTGGGTAATGAAATTTAAATATGTCACATCCCATGAGTTTTGGTGGATTGGACATCGGATGAAGTGTAGCGCTCCATGTTCTACCCATTAGTTAATGTGAACTTCAGACGAGGAATCACCGATAAAGCAACACAACATGTGAAACATATGGAGGTAGACCAATTAGATATATTTCTTTCATCCTTATGATTGTGGATTACATGCATACATGAGAGTTTCCAAGATTATTAGATGGGGAATATATTATAATATACTAACTTGGTCTACATATCCCTCATTGAGAATGAACTATTCTTTTAGCCGGTGAAGAGTTTTCCAGATATTGATGTAAATGTTATGCATACTTTCATCAAACAACTACCGTGGTTTATCGATGTGAGAAGTGGTCGTGGTATTATACATGACTATTATATCATCCCTATAGAGTTGTCTTGTCACGAGAAACATATCCTACTATTGTTTTACTAGTGAATCCTAAACCTGATATGCCCATCTTGACTACTTATTAATGATTTTTTTCCTAACAACATGACTGCTAGGATCCTCTTTCATATGTGAGTTTCACAAGGGTGGCTCAGAAAATGATCATGGCCCCAGACCATCTTTAGGTTGATAAGGGATATCAATCATCCTAGATGGAGTGTTTAACATGTCTGACACCATATTTATAAGTGCCTCAGTGTATGAGGGATTTCTCAAATTATACCTGACAGGGGGATTACCATCATTATAGTGAGAATTTTCACACTAGAAAGGACCGTCTCAATCAGTGATACAATGGTGAGGGCTATAATTGAAACATTATTCCTAACTAATGGGAATTTACCTATGTCTTATACCTTGGGGAGAAGCTTCAGGGCAGGATGCATCAAGAGGCGGACCTTCCTGCTGCTTGATGTCACTAAGGGGATGACCATCTCGATGACTACCATGATGGTGTTGACTACTATCATAGCATGATATTTTGATGTATGGATAATTAATGCAGTGTAATTACAAGGGATGGCCTTCAGAATATACTACAATGAGGGTAGGAACAACTTATTTCTTGATGTTTCTATGGGGAGGGCCTTCACAACAACCTTCATTGTGGGGAGGGCCTTCGAATGGCTGCCATCATAGTGTGGAATACCATCATGTCTTGACATCTGACTATTTGTAGAAGCATATCTATAGCATATACCATAGGGAGGAACATAAAGGAAGATGAAAGAAAAGGTACATACCACTTTCTATTTGATCTTCCAGTCAAGGGGACAACTACCCTAACATGAATTAGATGATAGGATCTCAGGACTGATCATTCTAGGCCCACAGAGTAAGCCCTCGTGGGTGCTCTGGGGAGAAACTTCAGAGATAGTGGTAGTAACATTGAAAGGAGGGTCGTTACACCTACAACTTCCACTTCCATAATTTTGTAATGTACTGGCAGGGTCTTGAATATATATAGATATATGATTGATTCCGTCAAGAACTCCATATTCCAACAGAGAAAAATCAAGAATATGATCTTCAATTTCTAGTTTCCTTTGGCGTATTTCATCTTTGGGTGCCCTTTTATGGGGAAACGGGGCCACCTACTCTAGGTAAGGCCCTTTGTATACCTGTTCCAGTTTTTTTGGTTCCCACGATGCCACCAAGATACGCTGACATACATCTTGAGAGTTGTAAGTGATATATTCTTTCCCGAGAGTGGCCTCCACATTGGACCGGTGACCCCTAGTTGTAATGGGTATTTAATTCCAATCTGGTTGTTCGTGTATTGCGGGATATTACCATCAACCCTCCTGGACTGGAACAAGGATGCATAATTATTTGAAGTGACCAAACTATATTGAGGATGAGCAATTTCGTTTGAGGAAACATGGCCATGGTCCCAGTTCCTCGCCTTTTTTGTTGATCCAATGACGTCTTGACATGTTTGGAAGATATGGTTTGAAATTAACTTTTGATCTTCCATCATTTCCTGGATGTTCCGAGATACATCTTTGGATGGAATGGGTATGAAGGAATAATCCGATGTTGGATTAGGAGTTTGTGACTACTCCAGTCCTCCATAGGATTCCAGTGGATACTGGTAGTTCTCTTATGCCAGGATATAGGAACTAGTCTTCTACCAGTTGTCTTCATTTGTCACCACAATATTTAACTAGTGGGATTTATATTTACGAGTAGGAATTTTTATTTTCTCAATTGTTTCTATATTTATCTTAAGAGATTTTTATGTATCCAGATGAATTTGACTCTACTAATATTTGTTTGACTCCATATTTAGATGGAGGACTTGGTACACATTAACAGGTGTTTGTTCTAGAATATAGTTGGTTGTCATCCTTTTTGGATGATAATCTTATTATGCAGTGTAATATATTTTAATTTTTTTGTAATTTTATGCATTCTCATTGAAGTGGGACCGGTGGACACTGGTTGGAATGTGCACATGCTTGTATTGTTCAAACCTATTTCCACGGTTGGCTTGAGGGAGGGGAAGAGTTTTTTTCTATAGTTTGAATGACTCAACGTTTGTACGATGGATTTCCCACTCAAGAATCATGGTGATTACTAATTCATTATTACATGTTTTTTCCCTCGACGTGTGTCCCGAGGGGCCTGTTTCCTTTGGACATTAGCCAGTTCCCTTAGCATAACATCCTCTTCAGAGAGAGGATACATCGTCGCCTGATGTTGGGGATGATATTCTCTGGAAGGGGCCCTTGAGTAAGTCCCATGGGCAGCTGGGATGAAGTAATCTCCATAGACCCAATTTACCTTCCAAAGATAAGGTATGTACTTGTTATAACTCTCTGAGGATAGGCTCTCAAACCAGTTAGAGACAACCAGTGTGGTTTTTCTGTGCTGCGGTGCCAACTGCAGCTGGGGTGGAGGCTGGTGAGCTTTTTCAGAATAAAGGGCCTATCTTGTGGTCTCCACCATAGGGAGAGTACCATTTGGAGGTACTCTCTAATCTGTGTGTTGGATACCCTTAGTTGAAGATGCTAGGTAGTAATGGGGGGTACCGGTCTGTATTCTGGCCCCGTACGCCTATGGTATTGCTGAGGTGTGCGTCTGCATTAGTTTTTGATATGCCATTTGAATAAAAGGTTGTTCTAGAATCCTGAAATATATATAAACAACGTATACAGACAACAGAACCCCATCAAAGTAGAATATCTTGATAAAATTTATAATGGATGATTCAAATTATCCTCTTCCATTTTATGAGGTGAAGGGTTTTGAGTGGGTTAAAACCACCAACTTTTTTGAGGATTCAAGTCGGGTTCACCATTTTTTTTACCCGAGTTGAGTGTTTTAGGGAGAAGAAAAAACGGTATGGTGGGTGAAAAGTATTTTTTTGTCATCATAGATAATTTGAGGTCACAATTTTTCTTCCAACCTGATTCGTATCATTATCATTTAGGTGGAATTGGATTGACCTCGTGGGGACTGAGCAGTTTATTCTTTTGGCATTACGAAAGAGAATCCACTGTCAAATGGTCCCAGCGGGAAATTTGAAGGGGTCTAGTATTTGTGAAATCAATTATCCTATGATATTATTTCCTTATATGTTCTACAACAGGTTTGTTCATGGAGTCTGAAACACCCAACGATCCTTTTATCCATGATTCCTAGACCTTCTTTCTAAAGGTAGGTGCTTGTTGTATGGTTTGGAAAAAAAATACATGAGGACTCCATTGGTCGAGAGGATGGAAGGTTGGGATAATAACACCCTTTTGGGTGGAATTATTACCTACACCATAACTCTCTTATAGATTTAATCCATGTTCATATGTTAGAGAATCCACAGTTCATTCCTGATGAGTTTTTCCCCAGGTTACCCACAGGTTGCAAGATCGTCATGGATGTAAATGGATTTGATGTGATGGAGGCAATTATGACATAATCCATGAAATGAGGCACTCTACAGTTTATCATCATCCCGGAGGGACAAAAGGTGGTTTGATGTTGGGGTCGGAAAAAAAATAAGAGCTTACTATGTACCCTCATCAAAGGAATCAGAGCCCACATTGTTCAGTGTCTCTTAACTGGGAACATCACCATTTAAAGTCATGTGACGAGGACCCATCCATGAATATTAATTTAATTAAGTAAGGATGCCTATGAAAAAGATTCCAAGCCATGATTTGGGGGGGTACTTATGCCAAAGTGGCACAATATTCCCAAGATATGTTTGGTCTCTTGAATGGACATGAACATAATGAGATTATGGCCCGAAGAACATTAGGGTTGATTTGAGGGTCGGATTTGGACCTCATGGAGGCTTCCTACCTATCCCGGACTCCCGACTTCCACTAATAAGACAATATATCCTATAATAAAAAACCATTTAAATATATTTATTAAATCATATTATCCCTTTGAAACAGTTTTATTTTATGTTAATTAGTCATTTAACCATTATTTGACCATTAATATTTCCACATTACATTACATTATCATTCCATCAAAGTCCCATGCCATCATGTCATAACCACACGAAGTCTACATATCCTCGGAAATGTCCACATCATTGCATTCCAGCAAGCTCCAACCCCTTGGGTTCAACATCATTTATTCAATCATTTATTAATACCATTAAAAATTTTCTATAATTAATGGTATTCTAAGAAAGCATTCTAAGCTACCAAACACAATGGCCTCAACATGGTGAATAGATGAACTACCTATCATGTCATTACCACCCATATTAGGAGCGTAGAGCCATCCTTCCTCGATAATCTAAACATAGAAATCATGTGGCATACCCCACGCGTATTTGACTCTTTTGGAAGGAGGGTATGGAAGACCACCTGCCTCAAGCAGTGGGTAATGTATTTTGGATAAACAAAACTAAGCATATAACAAGAAAAACATCGATTAATCCCATCTTCAACCATTTTCATCATCTACAGTGTCCTCCCCAACACCCATATGCATAAAATGATGAATCTCCCCACTCTAAGAATCATGTGCTGCCACAAACACTAGGCCTAACTAACTAACATACCACAACATACATCCAAGAACATCCATCCTATGATCACAAGACAATAGAAATGGAAGAAAAAAAACATCATAGAAAAAGGTCCCTTGTTACTTAAATAAAGAATAAATACTTCATACATAATGAGAACTCACAGTTATAAAACATAAGGCTCTTGGACTTTACAAGAAACAGGGTAACCTAAAACCCTACTTGGAATTATATTTTAACAAACAACCATTTATTTAATCCATATTGAATTAATAAATTCATTATTATTGGGTTCAAACTATGTGAAACCTAATAAGAAAACTGTAATAGCTATCACAAATTAATTAAAAAATTAATTATACATGAATTTATTCACCAAGCATGAACATGATTCAGGATTATCAATCAATTTATTTAAACATTCTCCTCTTCATTAATTTGATTAACATAAAATTACAAAAATGGGATGATATTTTTACATGACTCTTTATATTTATATAATTAATTTGTAATTAACTATTAATTTAGGTTCTTTACCTATTAAACAATACAGCATATATATCACACTATCTAGAAAATACCGAGGTGAAAAATTACGATAAAAAATAATTCATTAATCCGATTGAAATATTTATTATGTCAATTTTATTTTTATTAAGTAGGATAAATCATGATAAATGTACTACTACACATAAGGAAAATATAGATTCCATGAATACCCTACCTCAAATGTTTTCCAACATTCATTGCCCAAGAATGGTCCAATAACAACCTGTCACGATCACCTCTCCTTTAACAAATGCATTAATCTGAGGACTTTTGGGATTGAACACATCAACCAACACCCAAAAAGTATCCATTAGAAACATGGAGATCACATGAAATTACATGGAAAGTTGACATGGGAGGAAACCGATCAAGGAACCCCGAAGATAAAGGTATAACATACCATATATCGAAGATGGATTGACACTTCCTAGTTTCACCAAAATAGGGGGTGCACATGCAGTAGTAAGAAACTTCAATGGAAAATGATTGAACGATTACAGTTTGATCTTACCACTCCTATGGAACGAAATTCTCATGGAACCTCACATTGAGATAAAGAAGAAGTAATGAAAGAATAGAAGGTTCTCGACTTTAAAGGATTAGATCCAATACTAAAAGGCTTTGAAATGGATTAGAATTTCTATTAATATGGATCACATTAAACCATATGTTTTGACCAATTAAAAGCCTCCAGATTTATAAAAAATCAAATATCTAATTTATAGAACATGAAATAGCTTCAAGCCTACTTAAATATGGCAATCAACTCATTTTATGTCAATGAAATATGTCAAAAGAGAGAAACTAAGAAATCTAGAAAAAATCATAAAATTTAACAAATTGTTGGTAATGAATCACGATTCTAGAATCATTGTAGACCTACTATTTTATGTATCACCATTCTAGAAACACTATAGTCCTCCAGTTGGATGTATCACTATTATGGAGACATTGTCCACCTACTGTTGAATAAATCATTGTTCTGGAAACAATGTAGACCAATCGTTGGATGTCTCACAATTCTGGAAACAATGTAGACCTAATGTTGGATGTCTCACCATTCTATAAACATTGTTCACTTACAATTAGATGTATCAAAATTACAGAAAACCTATAGACCTAACGTTGTATGTCTCTCCATTCTGGAAACACTATTTACAGAACTAGAAATTTGGAAAAGTGTTGGGGATAAATCACCTAGACCTCTCAAAACATATCAAACACTGGATATCAGTAAAGGAATGGAACAGATAGGTCTAGGACCTCACATCAGATACCTCTCAAAACATTACATCCTCGAGATTAAAAAAACTAATATAGGAAATAATAATGGGGCCTGAACAACCACCATTTGAAAAACCTCTCAAGGCTCACGACACCAAATGAGCTCAATCTATTCATCAAAGTGACATTACGAAGCCATAAAACCCTATATATGGACTCTAAAAACTCTCTAAAGGAAGATGCCTCTCAAAAGAGAGAAATACACAACAAGAAACAAGATAAATCCATCTCATAAACAAGAAAGGTCTACAAAAAAAAACAGACATCATTATAAGAAAAGTGCCAAATGTCAAACAGCTTGGGGGTACTGAGCATGTATCAAAGACACATGTTCCTTGGATATTTCATCTATGCCACCATATCACCATAAGACACGTATGAAGGGGATAAAAGAACTATGAAATACCTTCTCATTGTGGTCCCTAATCTCTACAGGTCGCTCCTCGAATGTCGCATCATCATCAACATTTATGTCGCCCTAATAGATGATGAGAGATTCATCATGAAGATAATGTTGGAGATGCAACATATGAAAAACATTGTGTATCTGGATCATCTATGGAGAAATTTCGACACAATATGCCACTGATCAGACTCGAGAAAACACCTCTAAAGGCCCAACAAATTGGGGAGAAGGCTTACTCCCATGAGTAGACATTCACTACACATGATGGGGAGTCAACTTCCGAAACACGCGATCCCCAACATCAAACTCCATATGTGTCCTCTTATGTTTAGAATTAGACTTTTGATAATCCTGTACTGACCTCATCTTATCACGAACCACATAAACCATATCTGTAGTATTATATACTACTTATGGCTCGAGAATTGATGAAACTCCGACCCCATTCTAGCACAATGGAGAAACCAAAATGTTATCCATACAAGGATTCAAACTGTTCCATACTAATGGTGGAGTGGAGGATATTTTTATAATATAACTATACCAAGGGTAAGTGAATCATCCATAAACCTCCAAAATCTCGGAAACAAAAGCACAAAATGAATTCAAGAGTGGGGTGGTCTAATTAGTCTGAACATGCTTCTGTGGATGAAAAGTAGTGATAAGGCATAAATGAGACCCAAAGGTATGCTAGGGACCTCTCCACACCCTAGAGGTAAAATGAGGATATCGATTGGAAATGATCATCCTTAGTACTTTGTGTAGTCTCACCACCTCCTCAAGATAATTCCTCGAAAAAACCTCCACTAAGATGGACTCATTGATCGCTATAATGTGGGATGATTTTGTCAAACTATACACTTCTAACCATATAGTGTCATAGCCTCCCTGATCTCAAGGTAAACTAGTAAAAATGTCTTTCGAGATGTCCTCACACTTCCACAAAGGAACATCAAATGGATGGAACAAACCACTGGGAACATGAAGCTTGACCTTCACCATCTGGAAAAACAAACATCGAGATAAAAACATTTAAACTGCATGCTTCAACCTATGCCTAAAAACATGAGTCCCCATAGCTCGGTTCATATTCATCACACTAGGATGTCTCACTAATGGAAAACTATGAATCCCCATGAGAACTATATCCCACATCTCCAAAGGGACAAAACTCCATCCCTGAAACAACACCTAACATTGTTCATCCTCATAGAAACCATTGGGGGCCTCACCACAAACAACTTGGTCTCTCCAGACCTCCGCTTATTGATCCCCCAAAAGAAAACCTTCCACAAACTACATGAAATATGACGATACATTCATCAAAAAATGAAAACCATTTCCCCAAATTCTCCCTTATCCATAAGTAATGATAACTGTTCTTCCATTACCCTCCTGGAATAACCCAATTCACGTACCACATCAACACGACTTCCTTCTTAGTGCATTAGCTGTAACATTCACTTTACTAGGTTTATATAATATTTAGAAGTCGTAATACTATAATAAATCCATCCTCTGATACTTTTTCTAGTTCTTTTCACACTGGGTGAAAACATACCTCAGGCTCTTACGATTAGTGAAAACCAAAAATCACTCATCGATGAGGTAATGTATCCACAAAATCAGAGAAAACATCAATTAAAACAACTCAACATCATGGGTGGAATAGTTACATTCATGGTGAAAAAACTTCTAAGACCCATAAGAAATAATTTATCTCTACCTCATCAGAATGTAGCCCAATCGCAGATGCAAAGCATCACGAAAACAAGAAACTAAACTCCCTCTGGTGGAAGACAAAGAACCGAAGAACTGAACAACTTATCCTTCATAAACTCAAAAGCTTTCTAACATTGTTCAGTCTACAAAAACGCCCGATACTTCCTGGTCAATTTTGTCAGAGGAGTTGTAACCCAAGATAAATCAGCTACGCGCCTTTTGTAATGGCCTGCGAGACCAAGGAATCTTCATACCTCTTCCACAGTTTTAGGGGATTCCCAAGACACAAATGATTCTATCTTCGAAGGATCCACATCGACTCCCAACTAGGATACATCGTACCCCAATAATCGGACTTCTTGATATTAAAACTCAAACTTTTACAACTTCCCAAATACCTGCTGTTGATAATGATCTCCCAAAACAGCATGCAGATTATCTACATTCTCCATCTTATACAGGGAGTACACAAGGATTTTGTCTATGAAAACCACCAAGAAAATATCTTGGAACTCGTGGAACACAACATTCATCATCCTCATGAACACAATTGGATAATTCTTCACACCGAATAGAATCACCAAGAACACATAATGCCCGTGATTACAACACAATACAATATTCAGAAAATCCTCATCCTTCACATGCATTTGATGATACCCGGACCACGAGTCGATCTTCAATAACTAACTTATACCCTTTAATTGATCAAATAGATCATCAATCCTCAAAATAGGATAGTGGTTCATCACTATCACATTGTTCGTGAGACGGTAATCGAAACACAACCACAAAATTTCATCACCGTTCTTCATAAAAAAAATGGTGCACCCCATGGTTATTGTAACATGCCAGGTAAATAAAGAATAAATAATTTTCATAATTATTAATATTTACGAATTAAATATTATTTTTATTTTAAAGGGGTTGCTACGTTCGATAGCGTGCCTGATACGCAACGATGAGTTTCTTTGAAACTTACGTAGCACACTAGTAATAAAATAATATTATTTTAAATTTTATTTAACAAGTAGCCGTTGTACTGGAGGGAATGGATAGAAATAACTAAAATATGATTATATATGTTTTTAAATGTTTATACATTTACCCAATAAAAGATAAAGGCTTAAAATACAGAAAGAGTTCAATTTTAGGCATATATACTCTAATTTTCACTAAAGGTTCACTTATCACCTTTTAATGGTGAACCGTCATTAAATATAGTTTTGATCACTCTTATACTTTATTTTGGACCAAATATAACTCTTCTTTAGAATCGGGACATCAAAATTTACATTGTGTAATTTTTTGGTACCTTCCTGATAAAGTTCATTTTTTTTATGAATAGTGTAAAATGTTGTATTTTAATGCAAAACCTCTTTTTAATCTAAATTATTTATATGATTAGATTATTATTTTAATTGGTTTTAAATTGAAATTAGAAAATATTTTTACCAGTTAATCCAATGGTGGTCATTGAAATCAATTTCACTTTGAAATTGGACTTAAACTGGTGTCAATCTTTTGATACTTATTGTTTCACAAAAACACTCTATTTGTCATGACAGCGGGAATTAATTATTAAATTAATGAATTTGACTTATATGTTTTGAATTTTGTAAAATGGACTTCATTTTTGAATTCGGAATATCAAATATAGCTTAGGGTGAATTTTTGGTAATTTTCTGAAAAACTTCAATTTTTGATGAATAGTGAAACCACTAAGTGGTAATCAAGCAAACTGATTTTTCAGTTAAATGAAAGTTTACCACTAATGTGTATTGAATTTTAAAAATCCGACATACATGGTTGTCATTAAGAAGTAAAATGTGGTTCAATGAGATTAAAATATTTTTTTGGTGAATAGTGACTTTTTTTCATTAATCGCGATTAGAGGTAATTAGTGTAGTTTAAGGTAAAAATGGTATTATAAGAATGTGAAAACACCATGACACTTGTCCTACAATTATTGGGTGAGTCATGGCCGACCAAGACAAGACATGGGCCAACTTGGGGACCCAATGGAGCCACTTTAGTTGGAAAATGACATTAATATATTTTTATTTAATGTTAAAGTGAAAATGACACTAACATAAATTGTTTTACTAAAATAATTTGTAAGTAGGGTTACACAGGTCCAAATTTTGATTATAAATATGCATTGGAAAGCTAAAAAGATTGCCTACATCATATTATTTGTTTTATAATTTTTAGACATTAAATAATCTAAATTATTTATGACATAATAATGATGCAGCGATGACATCATTATTTGACGATTTAAATAAAATGGAAAGATAATGCAAAGTATAAAACCTACACATGGAAAAAACCAATTGGATGAGTGGATTTCGAACCCTTATCACCTTATCCACGAATTATATCAATGTGGGACCTTTTAAAACGGAAACACATTTTCGAATAAAGTAATATTTCTTTACTTTCCAAAAGTTCCCCTCCTCTCCTCTTATAAAAGGCCCCCACCTCTACCCCATTTCACACACTTATCAAGCCTTTGGCTCGGCCAACCCCTGCCCAATTACTCTCTCCACATCCCTCTCCTCATACTAGAGGATTAACTTTGGGCATAATCCTTTCAAAGGAAGCCTTTATGCTCAAATCAAAAGGAGTTACACTTTTAAAGGTAATTCATTCTCTCTTGTTCATTTGTTTTATTTTGCTTCTCCAACCCTCTAAACTCTTTTTATTTACTTCTTTTGTAAAAAAACAGTGTCTTCAATATACTAGGATGTTGTTATAATATTTATTTGAGCTACACTCTCACAAAACTACATCAAATGGTTAAAGAACATACGGTTTCCGTGGATGGCGAAATTCTGCCTCCCGAAACGATGATTGTTCAATACTCATTTAACACCTTCAAGGGTGGCCATTATGATGTCACTATTTTTATATATGATATATAATATGTTTATGTTTTCTTTAAGCTTCTGTATTTTTCATTTTTGGCATACCTTTATGGTTTCCATTATGGGTAAACCGGATATCTTCATTTAAGGAAGTGCGGACTACCACCCCCTAAAAGTAATGTGATTCGTTAATGCCATATGTGGGACGTGTAAAGGATGGATTTAAAGTTATTATATATGATGTTATACTGGAATTATAATATACCTCTATATCATTATTATTTCTCTCCATTAAAGTATGAGATAGAAATGAAAGTAGCGTTCATGCGTACGTACGGCTTACCGTCTCCATGAACGGTGCATTTCATTTATTATCCCCAAATGTAATGTACTATTAAAATTACATGTATATAATGTATATATATAATTAATGATATATCTAAATGATGAATATAATTCTGGAATTAAAATATACATACCTCTCATTTAGTTTTAATTCCACTAATATGACAAAGAAATGAAAGTAGCGTTCATGCGTACGTATGGCTTACCGTCTCCATGAACGGTGCATTTCATTTCTTACCTCTAAATGATTATGTAATATTATAAATACATGTATATTCTGGGTATATATGATACATATTATATCCAAATCGGGAATTTCATTCTGGATATAAATAACTTTTGACCACATGAACAACATGTAATTGTAAGAAGTCAACTTTCGACTTAATGAGCAAATATTGACAAAACAAACATTATTAACTTAAATGGTTACATAATGTTTATAACATGGCAATAAGTGATATAAAAAGAATAATGAACTTTAAAAAGGTTCTTAATCAAGTATAAATTAACTCAAGTTTATTATTCAGGATGTTAAAGAACGATCGAGTCAAGTCGGACCCAAGGTAAGGGACTTCGTCTCAATCTCCTTTCATTGAGGCATATTTCGTTTTATACACATCTTTTTTTATACGGTGTATAAACTCCTTTGACTTTTACTTTTATACAAAAGGAATCTTTTTCTACGAAGCGTTTTACTAAACGACAAAAGGAATGTTTTTTTTAACGTACGCGGTGACAACGACCTTTTCCGCCGCCGCGAGTATTATTTGATCTTTGGCTTCCTCAACAAGACGTAATGTTTTTTAAAATAAAATAAATACCATATACTCTTTTATGTATTTTGGTATTGAAAATGGTTTTGATAAAGGATTCTATTATGATATATTGTGATTGAAATGTGTAAATGTTATCATTACTTTATATTGGTTTTATGTTTTATGATTTTATATTGGTACTTGGACATTTTAACGGGTGGTTACGTTATAAACCATATGATGGGTGGTGCCGTGAATACCAGGACGGGTGGTTACGTTATAACCTCCAATGCATTGGGTATGGAAGTCGGCCGTATGGCTATTTCATTAAGTATGTATGGAAATTGGCCGTATGGTTATTCCATTAAGTGATATGTGTGGAAGTCGACCGTATGGTTATTCCACTTAAGTATGTTTATGTCCCAAGTTACCTTTATATATGTTATGTGTTCTTTTTATGGGTTTTATGGTAATCCTTTGGTTACAAAAAGGTAAGTAATGATACTTTATTCAGTGAAGATTTTTTTTACTACTTCATGAAGGTGAAGGTATTACTTTTATATAGTATACATGGTTAACTTGATGTTTGAAAAACTAACAGTTTTCATTCTTTTTGTATCCCTTACTGAGCTTTTTATGCTCACCCCAAGTTTTTTCGAAATGTTTTTCACAGGACTTAAAGTGGAATAAGGTCAAGGATGGGATCAAGGGAATTTCATGCTATCTAAAACATGGAATCTAGACATCTTTCTTTTTAAGAGTTTTTATTTTATAGAGACTTAGTAGAAGTGTCTACTTTGTAATCTTTTAAGATGTAATAGTTATGTTCTGATTCTCTAAAACTTTAAACCTGAAAGATCCTCAATGTGAATTATTCATTTAATTAAATATTAAGTAAGGTTTAATGTTGGGGCCTTATAGTTGGTATCAAAGGTCGGTTTAGACAACTTTAGGAGTTAGAAAAGTGTTAAATTATAATATGATTGAAATGATATAGCATTTACGGATTACCATGTTGCTTCGCCTAAGATATTTCTGTGTTCAGAATGGTTTTCCACAGAGGAAACAAAGCAGCTATGTTGGGACGACATCAGGAGAAAGATAACCTTCCAAATCAGCAACCTGAGATGGTCGTAATCGGAACTGAACAGTTTGTTGCAGTGATGGCACAGTTGACTCAGGCTATAAATTGTGGTGGTATCCATGCACGAGATCATCCAGATCAACTGCAGAGGAGCATGTCAGTGGTGGAACATTTCATGAGGCAACATCCCCCATCGTTCAGAGGATCATCTGACCCTGTTCAAGATAAAGGGTGGATTAAAGCACTGGAGAAGTTTTTTGATGTCATGGGGTGTTCAGAACATCAAAAGGTTAGTCTTGCTATTTACCGTTTTGAAGGTGAAGCTGATCAGTGGTGGTCGATGGTGAAAAATATAAGGGATAGTGATGAGATTGAGGATCTTCACTGGGACGAATTCAAAGGTATGTTTCTTGAGAAATATTTTCCTAAGGTGGTTCGTCTTAGGATGGAAAAAATGTTCCTAGAATTGAGGTAGGAGGATGATTCAGTGGCTGCTTATGAAGAAAAGTTCACTCGATTGGCAAGGTATGCTCCAAACTTCATACGAGATCTTGATAGTAAAATAAACCGTTTTTACTCAGGGTTAAAGCCAAAGTATCGAAGGGCTTTAGCTTCTCGTGAGTTCAAAAGTTATGAAAAACTTGTTCGATGTGCGGAGAAGGTGGAAATGGAGTTTGCCGATGATCAGGTGTTCTATGACAAACAACAAAATAAGAGGTCTAGTTGGAAGGCAAAGGGGAAGAATTCATCAAAGAAGAAAGGAGGTAAGAAAACCAAATATCCATCCTGTGAGAAGTGTGGTAAAATGCATCCTGGAAAATGTTTATCCAAGTCTGGTAAGTGCTTTCGGTGTGGTAAGTCTGGTCATATTGCTCGTAACTGTAAGGAAGAAGATCAAGCAAGAAATGAAAAGCCAACGGTAAGATGTTTTAAGTGTAATGAAATGGGTCATTATGCAAACGAGTTTCCAATGAAGAACTCAACTGGGGGAATGCAGTCAGACTACAAGCAGAAAGGGGTGGTGAAATCCTTTGCAACAACTTCAGCAGATGTTGGGCCATCGAATGAGGTGGTATCAGCTCCAAGGAGCTCAATATTTTTCTAAGATTGACTTGAGGTCGGGGTACCATCAGTTGGAAGTAAAAGAAGCAGACGTTCCTAAGACTATGTTCCGTACTAGATATGGCCATTATGAATTTGTAGTTATGCCTTTTGGGTTAACCAATGCACCTTCTGTATTCATGGACCTTATGAATAAAATTTTCCATGAGTTCTTGGATAAGTTTGTGTTTGTGTTTTGAGGTTTGTAAAGAGGTTATGTGTGCCTTGTGATTCACAGTTGAAGAATGAGTTGTTATGTGAGGCTCATAGTTCCCTGTTTTCAGTTCATCCTGGCAGTACTAAGATATACAGAGATCTGAGGGAGTATTACTGGTGGGATGGAATGAAAAGAGATATTGCTGATTTTACTGTGAAGTGTTTGAAATGTCAACAGGTTAAAGAAGAGCGACAGTTACCGAAAGGGATGCTTCAGCCTTTACCAGTACCAGAGTGGAAATGGGAAAATATATCCATGGACTTTGTTGTGGGATTACCGAGGACATCTCGAGGTAATAATGAAATCTGGGTTATTGTTGATCGCTTGACCAAATCTGCTCATTTCCTTTCTATACGAGATACATTCATTATTGATCAACTTTCCCGTCTGTATCTTAAAGAGATAGTTAGGTTACATGGAGTTCCACTCTCCATTGTATCAGATCGTGATCCCAGGTTTACTTCTAACTTTTGGAAAGCCCTTCAGAAGTCGTTGGGTACTGAATTAAATTTTAGTACAGCTTTTCATCCTCAATCAGATGGGCAGTCAGAACGAACAATCCAGACATTGGAGGATATACTACGAGCTTGTTCTGTGGATTATCAGGGAAGTTGGGACCAACATCTTTCTTTGGTTGAATTTTCTTATAATAACAGCTTTCATTCCAGTATACAGATGGCACTATTTGAGGCATTATATGGGAAGCGGTGTCGAACTCCAGCATTTTGGAATGAAGTGGGTGAAAGGAAGCTGATGGGACCAGAATTGGTAGAAGAGATGGTAGAAAAAGATCAGTTGATTCAGAAAACACATGAGAACAGCTCAGAGCAGGCAGAAGAGTTATGCGGATAACCGAAGGAAGGATCTATCTTTTGAGGTAGGTGATCATGTTTTTCTCAAGGTTTCTCCTTGGAAAAGTGTGATGAGATTTGTTAAGAAAGGAAAGCTGAGTCCAAGGTTTATTGGACCATATGAAATTCTAGATAGAGTTGGATCAGTTGCATACCGGGTGGCTTTACCTCCGAGTTTATCTCAGGTACACAATGTTTTTCACATTTCGATGTTGAGAACGTATATTCCAGATCCATCTCATGTTTTGAGTCCAGAGGTAGTTTAGCTGGAAGAGAACCTATCTTATGAGGAACAACCGGTCCAGATTCTTGACCACAGGGAGCAAGTGTTACGGAATAAGGTGATTCATCAGGTAAAGGTTTTGTGTAAAAACCATGTGATTGAAGAGGCAACGTGGGAATCTGAAAATGCTATGAGGGATAAATACCCCCACTTATTTTGATAAGTGAATAAAATTGTGAGGACGCAATTCCCAAAAGGGGGGAAGGATGTAACATCCCAGGTAAATAAATAATAAAGAATTTTCATAATTATTAATATTTATGAATTAAATATTAATTTTATTTTAAAGGGGTTTCTATGTTCGATAGCGTACCCGATACGCAACGATGAGTTTCTTTGAAACTCACGTAGCACACTAGTAATAAAATAATATTATTTTAAATTTTAGTTAACAAGTAGTCGTTGTACTGGCGGGAATGGATAGAAATAACTAAAATATGATTAGATATGTTTTTAAATGTTTATACATTTACCCAATAAAAGATAAAGGCTTAAAATACGGAAAGAGTTCAATTTTAGGAATATATACTCTAATTTTCACTAAAGGTTCACTTATCACCTTTTAATGGTGAACCGTCATTAAATATAGTTTTGATCACTCTTATACTTTATTTTGGACCAAATATAACTCTTCTTTAGAATCGGGACATCAAAATTTACTTTTTGTAATTTTTTGGTACCTTTCTGATAAAGTTCATTTTTTTATGAATAGTTTAAAATGTTGTATTTTAATTCAAAACCTCTTTTTAATCTAAATTATTTATATGATTAGATTATTATTTTAATTGGTTTTAAAGTGAAATTAGAAAATATTTTTACCATTTAATCCAATGGTGGTCATTGGAATCAATTTCACTTTGAAATTGGACTTAAACTGGTGTCAATCTTTTGATACTTATTGTTTCACAAAAACACGCTATTTGTCATGACAGTGGGAATTAATAATTAAATTAATTAATTTGACTTATATGTTTTGAATTTTGTAAAATGGACTTCATTTTTGAATTCAGAATATCAAATATAGCTTAGGGTGAATTTTTGGTAATTTTCTGAAAAACTTCAATTTTTGATGAATAGTGAAACCACTAAGTGGTAATCAAGCAAACTGATTTTTCAGTCAAATGAAATTTTACCACTAATGTGTATTGAATTTTGAAAATCTGACATACATGGTTGTCATTAAGAAGTAAAATGCGGTTTAATGAGATTAAAATAATTTTGTGGTGAATAGTAACTTTTTTTCATTAATTGCGATTAGAGGTAATTAGTGTAGTCTAAGGTAAAAATGGTATTATAAGAATGTGAAAACACCATGAAACATGTCCTAAACCTATTGTGTGAGTCATGGCCGACCGAGACAAGCCATGGGACAACTTGGGGACCCCATGGAGCCACTTTAGTTGGAAAATGACATTAATATATTTTTATTTAATGTTAAAGTGAAAATGACACTAACATAAATTGTTTTACTAAAATAATATTTAAGTAGGGTTACACAGGTCCAAATTTTGATTATAAATAGTCAGTGGAAATCTAAAAAGATTTCCTACATCATAGTAGTTTTTTTATAATTTTTAGACATTAAATAAATTAAATTATTTATGACATAATAATGATGCAGCGATGACATCATTATTTGACGATTTAAATAAAATGGAAAGATAATGAAAAATCTAAAATCTACACATGGCCAAAACCAATTGGATGAGTGGATTTCGAACCCTTATCACCTTATCCACGAATTATATCAATGTGGGACCTTTTAAAACCGAAACACATTTTCAAATAAAGTAATATTTCTTTACATTCCAAAAGTGCCCCTCCTCTCCTCTTATAAAAGGCCCCCACCTCTACCCCATTCACACACTTCTCAAGCCTTTGGCTCGGCCAACCCCTGCCCAATTACTCTCTCCACATCCCTCTCCTCATCCTAGAGGATTCACTTTGGGCATAATCCTTTCAAAGGAAGCCTTTAGGCTCAAATCAAAAGGAGTTACACTTTTAAAGGTAATTCATTCTCTCTTGTTCATTTGTTTTATTTTTCTTCTCCAACCCTCTAAACTCTTTTTATTTTCTTCTTTTGTAACAACAACAGTATCTTCAATATACTAGGATGTCGTTATAATATTTATTTGAGCTACACTCTCACACAACTACATCAAATGGTTAAAGAACATACGATTTCCGTGGATGGCAAAATTCTGCCTCCCGAAACGATGATTGTTCAATACTCATTTAACACCTTCAAGGGTGGCCATTATGATGTCACTATTTTTATATATGATATATAATATGTTTATGTTTTCTTTAAGCTTCTGTATTTTTCATTTTTGGCATACCTTGATGGTTTCCATTATGGGTAAACACGATATCTTCATTTAAGGAAGTGCAGACTACCGCCCCCTAAAAGTGATGTGATTCGTTAATGCCATATGTGGGACGTGTAAAGGATGGATTTAAAGTTATTATATATGATGTTATACTGGAATTATAATATACCTCTATATCATTATTATTTCTTTCCATTAAAGTATGAGATAGAAATGAAAGTAGCGTTCATGCGTACGTACGGCTTACCGTCTCCATGAACGGTGCATTTCATTTCTTATCCCCAAATGTAATGTACTATTAAAATTACATGTATATAATGTATATATATAATTAATGATATATCTAAATGATGAATATAATTCTGGAATTAAAATATACATACCTCTCATTTAGTTCTAATTCCACTAATATAACAAAGAAATGAAAGTAGCGTTCATGCGTACGTACGGCTTACCGTCTCCATGAAAGGTGTATTTCATTTCTTACCTCTAAATGATTATGTAATATTATAAATACATGTATATGTTGGATACATATGATAAATATTATATCTAAATTGGGAATTTCATTCTGGATATAAAGAACTTTTGACCACATGAACAACATGTAATTGTAAGAAGTCAACTTTCGACTTAAGAACCAAATATTGACAAAACAAATGTTATTAACTTAAATGGTTACATAATGTTTATAACATGGAAATAAGTGATATAAAAAGAATAATGAACTTTAAAAAGGTTCTTAATAAAGTATAAATTAACTCAAGTTTATTATTCAGGACGTTAAAGAACGATCTAGTCAAGTCGGACCCAAGGTAAGGGACTTCGTCTCAATCTCCTTTCATTGAGGCATATTTTGTTTTATACACAACTTTCTTTTATACGGTGTATAAACTCCTTTGACTTTTACTTTTATACAAAAGGAATCTTTTTCTACGAAGCGTTTTACTAAACGACAAAAGGAATGTTTTTTTAACGTACGCGGTGACAACGACCTTTTCCACCGCCGCGAGTATTATTTGATCTTTGGCTTCCTCAACAAGCCGTAATGTTTTTTAAAATAAATTAAATACCATATACTCTTTTATGTATTATGGTATTGAAAATGGTTTTGATAAAGGATTATATAATGATATATTTTGATTGAAATGTGGAAATGTTATCATTCCTTTATATTGGTTTTATGTTTTATGATTTTATATTGGTACTTGGACATTTTAACTGGTGGTTATGTTATAAACCATATGACGGGTGGTGCCGTGAATACCAGGACGGGTGGTTACGTTATAACCTCCAATGCATTGGGTATGTAAGTCGGCCGTATGGCTATTCCATTAAGTATGTATGGAAATTGGCCGTATGGCTATTCCATTAAGTGATATGTGTGGAAGTTGACCGTATGGTTATTCCACATAAGTATGTTTATGTCCCAAGTTACCTTTATATATGTTATGTGTTCTTTTTATGGGTTTTATGGTAATCCTTTGGTTACAAAAAGGTAACTAATGATACTTTATTCAGTGAAGATTTTTTTACTACTTCATGAATGTGAAGGTATTACTTTGATATAGTATACATGGTTTACTTGATGATTCAAAAACTATCAGTTTTCATTCTTTTTGTATCCCTTACTGAGCTTTTTATGCTCACCCCAAGTTTTTTCGAAATGTTTTTCACAGGACTTAAAGTGGAATAAGGTCAAGGATGGGATCAAGGGAATTTCATGCTATCTAAAACATGGAATCTAGACATATTTCTTTTTACGAGTTTTTATTTTATGGAGACTTAGTAGAAGTGTCTACTTTGTAATCTTTTAAGATGTAATAGTTATGTTCTAATTCTCTAAAACTCTAAACCTGAAAAGATCCTCAATGTGAATTATTAATTTAATTTAATATTAAGTAAGGTTTAAGGCTGGGGCCTTATAGTTATAGACTCATATGAACAAAATCATATAGAAACATACCATTGATCTGTATACGTTGCTCTAAAAACACAGAATGTGTCATCCAATATAGATACATTGGGATAGGATACACACCTAGCTATATTTTTATGCTAAACTTGATATTCCATCGAGGTGGTAACGTTAATCATCTTCTATAAATACATAAGGGTACTCTCCAATGAAACTTGGAAACACAGACTACTGAACCTCCAATAAAATCAACTTCAAATTAGGTATCAAGGATTATAAGGAAGGAACATGAATTGAACCCATTCAATGTTCTCTCTCTTCAATAAATTATACTGGATCTACATCATCAATGAAGAACACCACCTACCTCCAAAATAAATCCACAATATCATGAACCAAATACAACCAATCTATGCTAAGTATGAAATAATATGGTTGTATCCATAAACATAGGAAATCTCTCCAAGAGTAGTTCTTCCAAAACAGTAGATCAGGGTCTCCACATAGTAAAAACAATTCATCTTGACCTCTAACTGGCACAGTCAACCCAAGGGAACTAGAAGTCTCTCTACCTCAAGTCCCAAAGCATTGAAAAAGGGTATGTGATATGAAAGAGTGTGTCACACCTGAATCATAAAGGGCATACACCAAAGTTGATAAAAAGAAAAGGGTTCCTCGAATGACATTTGACTCGCCTGGAACTGGAAACAGTAAATCATGAATTTGACCATGACTTAATCCACATCCTCTTTGACCCGGATGATGACCACCACCATGGTTGCGCTCTGCTCTCTGAGGACAGGGAGCATCTCAGGGATTTCCTCTGACTACATCATCTGCTCTCTACTGATCCAAAGCTAGTGAAACCTACTGCTGCTGCCTCTGCTGGAACTGCCTCAATGGAGGAACCTAATCCCTAACACTTGATACAAATTGACTTCGCTGAATGGTCGAGGACTCTCTATATTGATGGACTCAGACTCCATAAAAAAACAAGTTCCTAATCCCTTTTCATAGGTCTGAGAATCACTACCCTTAGAGAAATGAGATGCTGAGGGATGTGACCTACCCCCGACCAAAAGAAAACTCTTTTACCCAAAAAACTGAGAACCCAAAACATATCTCTGGTTCACAAAGAATCTTGATGACTACCCTCTCGCAATAATAATGTTTTCGATAACATTATCTCAATGACCTCTACCTTCACCAACACCTTGAGATATGTTATCAGCATGAACTGGGTGACTTGGTGCTAAATCTATTGATGAAAATCCTCTTTTGAATTCCACACAATGGCCTTATCATCTGTCAATAGGTCCAAAAAATATCACAGAAAGTACCAGAAATGAATCTCAAACTCTCTTACATTGGAGCATCCATTTTAAAGGGTAAGAATCTAATAGTGACTGGCCACCTTCATGGTCAAAGAAATAAATTCGACTCTAAACTAATTTCAGATCTTATCCTAATAGATTGTTGACTCCTCACAATCCAAATGGAACAAGAACCACCACTACCTCACTTCTCCATTCTGAATCATCACAAACAATGATACCCAGTGCTCCTTCCATGCATGGATCGAACTGAATGTTATATCAACATCTTCCAACTAGTCCTCCATGAATCCATCTGAAACGGTGCCCTCATACTTCAACAGACTCTTCAGATAGAACCATCAGAGTGTCCTCCTCTAAGATTCATCGTCGTCCATTATAACATATATGAATATATAATGTAATAAATAATATCAAGGGTACCCCCAATACAACTTCCCCACTGGTTTCTCACTTTTCCACAACATCGCATGTCATAAGCCACCTCTCTCCAAAAGGTGTGGCCCAAAGACACATGGGAGAGAACCACAAGAAACACCTCATTCAATACGAGGCTTTCCCATAGACACATAGGTAAATCCCCACACCATCCACACAACCAAAAGTAACCATGTAATTTTCAAGAGACACCACATCCCGCATAATGTGTGTCATACATTAGATATTATACCTCAAGCCAGTACATCCCATACACTGAGTAAGGATACTCAATCCATCACAACAAATACATGTTATATATATAGTAGTCCATAGGAAACTATATCTAGAATATCTATGTGTAAAAAAAACTCAATCCATTATAGCCCTCTACACACATATATGGGGAAAACTAACCACTATGCATAACAACACAAGTAACTACCAATAGAAGGGAGTGGACCAAAGTGGGAGGTCAACTATCAATCCTCTCACAGGAATGTTGGGGAGCCCCCTAGGGATTAGAATACATAGGGTCCTCTTCTTATGAACTGACATGGCGGGGTAGTGCATAGAAACAAAAAAAATATGTGATATAATATTTCTCACAACCACACTATGGAAAAAACCTATACATAGAAACAACTGCAGCTAACATATCTCAGACTCTCGGCTGCCATTTCTAAGAGTAGATATCATACAAGCACACAACCATTTAAATAGATTTATTAAATAATATTGTACCTTTTAATCAATTTCAATTTTCATTAATTACTTATTTAACCATTAATCAACCATTAACATTTCAACATTACGTTATATTAACATTCCATCAAAATCTCATGCCCTCCAGAAATAAACAGACCACATCCACAGATCCTCACAACTAACCACAACATTGCATCCTAGCAAGCTCCAAACACATGGGTTCAACATCATCAATTAAATCATTTATTAACAACATTAATCCTTTTCCATAATTTCAGGTATCCTAAGAAAGCATTATAATCTACCAATCACAATGGCATTAACATGGTGAGTAGATGAACTACCCATCGAGTCTTTTCCACCCATAGGAAGAGTGTCGACCTATCCTTCTCTGAGAATATAAACATATAAATAATGTTGCATAATCCATGTATATTCACCACTTTTGGAAGGATGGTAAGAAAGACAATTTTCCTCATGTAGTGTAGAATGTGTAGCAGATAAAAAACAAGAATCTAATAAGAAGAAAATTGAGTAAGACCATATTAAAACCTTTTAATCAGGTCTAACATCCTCCATAACACCGATATGCAAAAAACCAACATATCTCTCTACTATAGGGGTTAACTATTTCCACAACCACTAGTCCTTATTGCCCCACATACCACAGTATCCTTCTAGGCTCGGCCATCCCAAGATCACAAAACAACAAAAATGATAATAAAAAAACATCATAACAACTAGGCTCTTGGTCTTTCAATAAATAATCCATCCATTATACATAATGATCACTAAAAACTCTAAATAATGGGTCTCTCGGCCTTTACAAGAATGTGGGTAACTCAAATCCCTTTCATTCATTATATTTTATCAAACAAATGAGTCTTTAATCCGTCATGAATTAAACTATTCATTTTTAGTTGGTTCTTACTATGGTAAACCAAATCAGGAAGCTATCATAGCTATCAAAAATTAATCAAACAATTAATTTGACATGAATTTAATCAATTAAATTCAAAATGATTCAGGTTAATCAATTAATTCAATTATACATGATCCTATACATTAATTTGATTAACATCAAATTATAACAAAACCAAATTAATTTAAATTCCTCTTTATCTTTTGATAATTAATTGACAATTAATTCCATATTTAATTTCATTACCGATTTCCATTAAGCACAATATGCTAAAAAAGAGGCATAAATATCACACTATCTAGAAAATCAAGGGGAAGAAACATACGATTGAAACCAATTCCTTAATATGGTTATAACATATATTATTTCAATTTTATTGTGATTTAGTGGGAAAATAATGATAAATCAACAACTACACGCATGAAATGTAAGGAATCCATGAATCATCTACCTCAAAAGGTTTCCAAAATTATTGGCATGAGAACATACCAATCATAATGAATCATGTTCAAATATCCCATAATGATTATATTCACTCGAGGATGTTGGGGCATGACCGCAACAACCAACACACAAGAAGTATCTGTTAGAAACATGGAGATCACAAGCAATTATAATTCAAGGAAAAATGGGAGCAAATGGATCGAGGATCCTATAAAATGGAGTTTTAACATACCTTATATCTACGATAGATTAGAACTTCCTAGTTGCACCAAAATAGGGGTTGAACATATAGAATGATGAAACTTCAAGTGGAAATGATCAAAGGATTATAGTTCGATCACATCACTCCTATGGGAATAAAGACTCAGGGTGCCTCACACTGAGAGAAAGAAGAAGGAATGAAATAAGGGAAGGTGCCCAACTTTGAATGATTAGATCTAAGACTAACAAAATTTGAAATAACGTAGAATATCCATTACTAGGGATCACATTAAACAACGCGGTTGGACCCATTAAAAGCCTCCTGATTTTTAGAAAATCAGTAATATGATTTATATCCCTTAAAATGGCTTCAACCTGAAATAAATATGGAATTCATCTCATTTTACGTAAATGAAAGACATCAACAGAGAAAAACTGTAAAATCTGGGAAAAAACAAGAAATTTAGAACTATTGGAAATGAAACACTATAAAGGAAACAAATTAGAACTACTATTGGATGTCTCACCACTCTGGAAAAACTATACTCCTACCGTTGAATGTCTCACCTTTTTGGAAACACTATATAGAAATTGTTGGATGACTCACCATTCTAGAAACACTATAGACCTACCGTAGGATGTCCCATCATTCTAGAAACACTCAAACATAACAATAGATGTCTCACCACTATTGAGACATTTTAGACCTACCATTGGATGTCTCACCATTCTAGAAACAGATTTCATAGAAATTTAAATTTGGTAATGTGTTGTAGATAAGTCACCTAGACCTTTCTGAACACATCAAACACTATATTTCAGCAATGGAATGAACTTGATAGGTCTCCTATCATAAAAATATGGTTTACACATGTATATATAATGAATTATTTGGTGACTAATTAATTTTAAATACAAATTAAACCCCATTGATAATAAATGGTAATATTTTTTGAAAAAATCTACTTAAATCTGCAGATGTGTGTTTTATAAAAATAAAAAAATCACTCTTGTTGGATTAAATAAATATAAATGTTATATATTTAATCTAATTTTTAAAATTCATTCAATGTGTTTTCTGGACAATACATAAAAAAATACAATTTTATGATTAAAAAGCTTACTTTTTCTAAAAAGCTATTTTATTTTTTTTAATGGTGAACTAGTTTTAAAGCTAAATTTTAATACTTCTAAAAAATTTATTTTAGAAAATATATTTTTTTGAAATAAAAACTACAAAATAATCGTATGGTGATTTTTTCATACACTTCGTAGAAGTTTCATTTTTTGATGAATAGTGAAAAATAAATAATTTTAATTGAAAATTGACTTTTCATCAAAATAATTGATAAAGTGAATTTATATTTTCAATGATTTTTATGTTAAATTTATATAAACAATGCATATATTAATCCAATTTAGTTTAATAGAATCAATATCATATTGATTTTGGATGTAAAAACATTTTTTCCTATTGATGTTTTGAACTAAAAGACCATCTATCAAATCCTATCCATAGAGTTAATTTTAAATCATATTATGCCACTTATAGGAATTTTATTAGGTGAAATTGATTCCGTATTTGGATTCAGAATAATTTATGTTATATAATAATTTATACTTAATGTTTTACTATTGACATTTGTGAAAACACTTAAAATTAATTAAAATGATTAATGTAAAAGAAACCTTACAAAGTGGTTAAACAGAGAATATAAAATGTAAAAATTACCCAAAACATTTCCAACACCAATTTTCATGAAATAGTTATACACTTATGTTCATTAGATCAATATATATGTGTTTATTAGATACTATTCCATTAAAGTTACTTGTATGGTAGGTTACAAAAAGAAAAATACAAAAAGTGTACTTTTCTTCCTTTTATTTTCAATAATGAGTTACAGATAGGTAAAAATTATATAGGTTCATAATATATGTTATTATTTAAAATAAATGAGTATTTTTCATCATAATAATTTATATTTAATTATTATAAATTATATAATTACATTAACTGCTTTTTAAATGCCAATGCCTGGATTATTTAGGTAATAATAAAATAAAATAAATGATACTAAATTTTCTAAAAGTGGCGTAAATATAATAATATTTTTATTCGATAATTTATTAGATAAATATATCATGATAAAAAACTATAATATTATTATATTTTAATTTTTTTTATTGCCTTGATATATTTTCAAATTTAAATTGAATGAATAGTGTCAAAAATCACATTAATGTTATTTTGTAAAAAATGATATTTTATCAAATGATTTGAAATTACAAAAAATAATATTTTATATAAATTTATTTTTAAATGTTAATAAATATCAAATATTGTTCATTAATGGACCAATTTAAATTTAATATTAAACATATTGACCCCTATATAGTAAAAATTTTGTTGGCACATTTATAGTTAAAGCAGTGTTTTTGTCCATTACATGCACTTAAGTTAAATTTAATTTCCATCCAAAATTATATTTCGAGATTATTTTTTTATTTAATTCATTTAGTATTTGGGTATGATTTTTTTTACTAATTAACACTTTTATTTATTCTTAATGGATGAATTATGTAGGTTATAAAATAAGTTAGCTTAATGAAAAAGAAAAATGGAAAATGGAAACATGGGTGTGAATGAACACAATATTATAAAAATATGTTCTTAATTTGTGTTATGGATGTTTTTAAGAATAAATTAGTCACTGAAATCCATTATTATTAAAATTTTAGTAACATTAGGTAAGTAAGACATCCCAATAGTCAATACATTAGAGTATTTACAAGAATGCCACTCCTCCAAAACTATTTAAAGAAACACAATCTCTTAAATTTATCACACTAATAAATCATTTTGGATCTTCCAAAACCGGCCAAAATAAACTATATACTTCCCTCCAATAATTATATAATCCTTATATTGAGGATAATGCAGACCATGCAAGTCCATTGGTGAAATCCAAAATGACTTACTCAAAGAAGAGAGAGGGTTCATCAAGGTGCATTTTTTTTTTATTTAATTCTCCACCACCTTCGATTATTCTTATTCCATGGTTATATAAAAAAATATGATTAAAAAATATAATTATTATTTTTATGGTTAATACCTAAAACAACACACACTTCCATAAAATTGGTTAATAAATCATCATTTGTGTGTACATTGGACTACAACCTCCCAAAATGAAGCCATTATTTATTCCATTACCACCTATAATGATTGGGAATAATGATGTAGATAATATTTAAAAATGATAGTTAATATATCTATAAAATGATATTACATCTATATTAATTATATCATAAACAACCTTTTTGGATTCCATTTTGTAAGGGGAACCATAACATCGCTTCTATGTACGGTGGACTACCACCATGCGAACCAATGGGAAGGGTATTTTACTACTGTTTTCTATGGAATGTAGTAAGGGTAACTAAAAAGAATATATAAGATATAATTTAAATTATTATGATATTAATGAATTAATTATATTTTTTCTTACCTCTTTCACACACCAAAAACGATAATGTCGTTTGTGAATGTATGTACTACCACATCCTCGATGTAAAGTGATTCATTTTACATCAAAATAATGATATCTATAATTATATATAATTAATTATATTTTTATTTATGATAAAATTAACATTATTATAATATTAAATATTACCTACCATATCCCATAATGATCGTTGAAAAATTTAAACATTACTCATGCATATTTACAAACTACAATCTCTATGATTGTAACATTATTTAATTATTAATGTCCATAATTAATGATAGGTTTTGAGTGTATATTTATTGTATAAATATGATTATTATTTAATTATTATTAATATATATGTGTTTAAATAATTACCATTTGACCATATTCAACCTACCAAAGTCACTTTTGACACATAAGTAGAATATGGTCAAGACATTGAACTTTAACATAATTTATTAAGTAATTGTATATATCTTTTTTTGAACTGAAATAAAAATATTAAAAATGTTTTAAATTTTTTTCAAGCATTTATATAATCAAAATAATTTTATTATTTAGTAGATAATGAAAAATAATAAAGAATCAGACTCAAGGTAAGGGTTTCTCTCATCTCGGATTTATTTATGTGAGATATATGATACATTCAACACTTATTTTTGTGTGTGTGGTCTGAAAAAATCCAATGAATGTATTTTATTATTATAATAACTAAATTTATTTGGATTTATATATCCATTTTATGACCTCCCTTTTATGGGGATTATCTTTACATTGTTACCAAAGTGGTCATAGATTTTCTGTCACAATTTTTCTTCTTTAATACTTATGTCATAATATTCACCAATATTCTATTATGAGGTGTATATATATCCCCATTTTCATGAATGTCACGAATTTATTTATTAAATTGTTATTTTTTTGTTTTTTAATGTAAACCCTATCTTGGGGATTATGATTCAATGATACCAAAGTGGTAATAGTCTTTTGTTACAATTTCATTGTTTACTAGGAACGTATAGAATTAAGTATCCACTATTAAAGTGTTATAGTAATCATGATATATCCCATACTATAGTTATTCATGATATTTACAAGTAATTTTACATTATTACACTCATTTTAAATTAAAATATTTTATAATGTGTTTTTAATAAAATCTGAATTCATTTCACTCTTCGGTCAGAAATCATTATTCTTTCAAAACCATGTTTTCTAATAAAAATTTAGTAAATGTTTTAAATCGTTTTTCCAATTTTCAAAGGATATTTTCATTAATAAATTCGTTGAATTATTTTCAGAGTCTTCCTCTATAATCTTTCAAGGTGATTTTCAATGAAAATTATTTTAGAAAAAATTGTTTTAAAAATTGAATTTGAAAATGAAAAGGATATTATCATCATGATTCTTTAATGATATTTTAATGGAATTTACATTCATAAATTTTAAAAACCCTTGTTTTTAAATATCTTAAACTATGGATGACTTGAATTTATACCATCCTCAACCTCTTGTAGATTGACTAGTACTATTTGAAGATATTTTTATAGAATCAATTTCTTTCAAATGGGTTAACCATGTTTTAAGTAGTTTATTTGGGAACTAATTTATTATCCATGTGTTAACCATGTATCAATTATAGTGATATAGAAATAGTTTATTTTCCATGGTTTAATCATTTTAGGATAAGTAAAATGGTAATTCCTATGCGTTCATGATGAAATGAAAAAAAATTATATGTTTTTATTATGTAATGGTACTTGAATATTTCACAGGTGGTAATGTTATAAATAAAAAATGGATTGTTAGGTTATAAACAATTGATGGGTGGTTCTATGATAAACCAATGATAAATGAATCTATTATATCCCTTCAATGAATTGGGTATGGAATTAGACCATGTGGTTATTAAATTTGTAATATTTATTATATGAGTTAAGGGAATATGATGTACGAGGTTACATACATTTTTTCTTTATACTTGATATGAGTTTATAATGAATCTATTGATTGATATTGAAATCACATGGCTCATTATTATTAATTTTTATGACTCTTTCCTTTTCCATGGTTTCTTATTTTTTGATCCTGGTATTGATGGGTATGATTTCTTTTGTTATTCACTCATGCACGTTGACTATGTCACCATAACCTGATGCACTCTTATGATCATTAGAAACCTTAGATCATTAATTATTATATATACCCTTATTGAGAATTTTAGATCAACCTTATTGTGTTTAATTTTACAAGGTTATATGTAATGAGGTTGAAAAGATTATATCTACAAATGATTTCACTTGGATAATTTTGATAGCCTACTCTTAAATAAGAAAAACTGGTTTAAATGGGAGAAATTTTTCTATTTTGACTTCGATGTTGTCTTATAGGAGATTTCATAGTTATCTAAAACTGTGATCCTAATTTCTCATCTAGAATGTTTGATATCCAAGTAATATTTTTTATTTTTTAGGATTTTAATGGAAATAAATTCAGTCAAAATGATCAGCAGCATAGCCGAGAATGTAATTTTATGTATTTCAACACAGGATCATGGAGTTAAGGTCTACGTGTTATTATATTTTTTTCTTTATATAATTTGGAGAACCACATAAATAAATAGTAAAAATGAAATAAAGGTTGTTTTTTATAACTATAAACAGCATTTCAAATTCCATATCAGGTCATTGTCATTATCTAGATTAGAATAATTCATTTAAAATAAGTATTTATACCTAGGAAAAAACATAAGACATGCCAGCTCAAATGATGATTAAGAAAAAACATAAGCATTGACAATTGAATTCCATTAGTGAACAAGTAACACCCTGAGATTTTGTGAATTAGTTTTTTTGAAATAATTTTTGATATTTATAAATTTAAAAATAAATTGGAAATAATCGTTGTATTATTTATATTTAAGAACTATGTAATAAATTCATTATAATATACACCAAGGTATGATTTTTCTCTATATAACAATGACTTCGCGTACATTACACACAACAATAAGTTTCTATAAAACATCATTTCTATTGTATAATTATTTAAATGAAATACTTATAACCTATTCATTAAATTTCTTAATAAAAATTTAATAAATCCATTTAAAATATTTTTTATAATGCTTTTATATAAATAAGTGAAATCTTATTATGAAAAATGTAAATTTTGGCAAAGAATTTATATGTTTAAATGTAATATTTTCTCTAATTAAATGTTTCTATATCCTTTTATGAAAGACAATAAAATTAATTTTAGACACATAAAATTAAATTGATAAAATAAACTTCATTTTTGAAATCATAATTTCAGAATTATATTAGGGTGGATTTTTGGCATTTTTATGAAAACTTCTCTTTTTGATGAATTGTGAAAATACTATATTTTGGGTAGAAACCACCACATCATTTAAATTATTATTAATGTTAAATTGTATTCTAAATTCTTTTATAAAGTCAAAATAGATTAAAAATACATATATTAATCCAATTTAGGTCATTGGAAAGATTTTTTATATTCAAATTAGCTATAAACACTTATTGAACTTTTAAACATTTTTACTTTAAAACCCTGCTTTATCTCCATGTCAGCGGGATTAGCGGTAAACATAATTTTACAACTTCTATGATTTGAATTTTGAAAAATATAAATAAATAATTTTAATCTGTATATAATTTGTTGTCTAATAAGATCAACATAGTTTTTTAACAAAAATATTAGTGAATTTGATAAAAATCAATTATAGTGATTAGAGAAAAATTATTCCTAATAAGGGACTAATACCTAATCATACGGTATAAAATGATGTGGTCACTTTTGCAAAGGAAATAAGCTTCCAATAATTAGACCATATCCCCTCTTTGATCAAATTGTATTGGACATTTTGAGATTATTAAATGGAATTTCCATATATAAAATGTTATGTAAAAAGACAAAAAAACCACCCTTAACTTTAAAATTTAAAAATATTTACGATCTGTAAAAAACATCATATTTTAGATTAAAAATATCTTTTTGAAATATAAATTATATATTTTTAGTATAATAATTTATCACAAATTTTTAGAGATGATTTATTTAATTAATATGATTATTAAATGCCAATGTAGTGACTAATCGTTTAATAATTAACAAAAATAAATGATAATCAAAATATTAAAATTAAATAAAATTGTTTGAATTATTATCTATAATATTATTAGATTAATATATCATGTCAAAAATTTGTAAACTAAAAATATTTTAAGGAATGTTTTTATATTTTAACATAAAAAATATATAAAATATTTTCTAAATTCACATTAATGATTTTTTTACAATAAATGATACTTTATTAAATAATTTAAAATTAATAAAAATATTATATTATGAAAACTAATTTTTATGTGGTAATAAATATTATATATGGTCTATTAATGGACCAATATATGTTCTAGAATTAACATAATGACCCATTGATGTAAAAAAATTATCAGGGTCTGGGATTAAGTATTGTTTTTGCGCGTCACATGCGCTAGTTTTAAAATTAATTTCCAAAACACATTATTTTTTTAATTTGGTATCATATTTATAATTAATTGGATCTGTATTTTAATAAAAATCTAACTTTAATTTACTCTTAATGGTTAATGTACATAGCTTATGAAATTAGTTTCTTAAATAAAATATAAAATGATAAAATTGGAAAAACATAGATGCTAAGGAATTTTTTTTAAATGCACATATTTTTGTGTGTTAGAGGTTTTTAACAACATTTATTCTCAATTAATAATTTATTTTTCTATTTTTAAGGCATATTAATTGAGTTATACAACAAATTAATGAATACCTTTTGGTATTTACAATAGTGATACTCGCCTTCCACTATAAAAAGGAATGAACTCCCCCAAATACTTACACCTATAAAAAAACATAGGTTCATTAATGATATTAAAAATGCACTTCTAAAAACCCTCCATTCCACCTTTTATTCTCCATTTGATCTGAAATAATCCCAATGATGATATTTAGTTAAAACCAAAACGTGTTACCCAAAGAAGAGGTAACATCCCCCCTCAATATCATTAATTTTATTTTCATTATCTACCCCCTCTAGTATCCTTATTCAAATATTATTAAATAAAATAGTATCCTAGATATAATGAAGTTTTTATGAAATATATTATACCTATACTTAAACACACTTCTATCTTACGGGTAATGAAAATAATGTTTATGTGTATGGAAATGGTTGTTCGCTTTTCCTTTACCACATATCATGGTAAAATTATGATGATTATTTTCATTTATTATTTTTATGATAATTATTTTATATTTAAGATTCTTCAATTATTTCACAACACATATCTTTATATTTTCCATTTTGTGTAAATATGATAATTTCTTTTGAAGAAGTGTGGACTACCACCCCCTCAAATCAATGTGATTCATTGACACACTAAATTGAGTGTATTAAAGATGTGTTTAGTGAAATTATATGATATATATGAAATAATAATTCTAATTAAAATTATATTATACACATATACATATTTTTCTTTTTCTTTTTTTCTTTCAATACAATAATATAATTGAAAAAATATATATGCGTACATACAACCTACCATCTCTATGAATGGTGTATTCTATTTCATACTTATATATTATATAAATTAGTAAAATCAAAATATAATGATAAAAAATTATATTAATATCATATTTTACCTATATAAAATAATTATATGTTTGAAAGGACCAAATATATAACAAATTAGGACACATGAGGAAAACAAAGGGAGTATTACTTAAAGTGTAACCTTGACATGAAATTGTTAACAAGAGGGTAATAAAAAGTCATAATAAAACCATAAATGGAATTAAATTTAATTATATGGTTCTTTGATATAATTAGAATATTTTATATTTATTAAACCCGAGGTTTTAATGAGTACAACGAGATTCAAGACACAAGGTAAGGGAATTTCATCTCACTTTTTATTTCCATGAGATACATGATTTATTCACCACCCAATCTATTTTTGTGGTGTCTATACTACCCATGAATGTATTATATGATTATTAAAATTATTTTTATGTGTATTTACATACCCATTTTATTCTCTTCCATTCATTGGGATTATGTTTCAAAAGAAACTAAATTGGTACGTAATTGTTTCTCAATTATCCTTCTTTAAGACACAAGTCATGCTACAGAACTATATATTTCAATGAGGTGTAAATAAAACATTTGAAATAGTATATCCTGAATCTACTTATTTAATGTTTTTTAAGATTCATGTAATTTAATTTTCTTAAATAGGGGTATGGGTCAAATCTACCATGTGGTAATATTTTATTGAAACAATCTCATTACTTTTCAAGATTCTTTATTATTACGCTTTCATTGATGAAATATTATGATACATCTCTTAATAAATATCATGAATTTTCTTATACCCTAGTTATTCATGATATATTTATGTATTGGTATGATTTTCCCACTATTTGGTATATAATATAGTTAATTATGTGTTTTTAAGAATGTGTGATTTTACCACTCTCTTCGGTCAGAAATCCATGTACATTCAAAACTGTGTTTTATAAAAAAATCAAAAAGGTTTTAAACATTTAGTTTTCTGTCTCCAAAGTTTTTTCAATGAGTTTTTTTTCAATACATCTTCACTATTTCGGTATAGGATTTAGAAAATTTTTAAAGAAATGGTTTATATAATTATTTTAAGATTTCATTATTTATTTTGAAGGTTTTTTGAATGAAATCATTTTCAATTTTTTTTCAAGATTTATTTATAAGATTTAAAGTTGTTATCAGAGAAATGGTTTTTATTTTCTTCTATAATTATTTATATTTTTAAGGTGTTTTGAAATAAATTGGTTTCAAAACGTTTTCAAGAATCATGTATATGTTTTCTAGTTGATTTTGAAAGAAAAGAGGTTTCAAAAGAATATTTTAAATGAAAATAATTTTAATGATTTCATAGATTCTTTTATATTTTGGCAGAGTATTTTAAATGAAATATTTATTCAAAAATATTCAATATTATTTTATATGTTTTCAAGGGAAAAAGTATTAAATATATTTTCAAGATTATTTTATAAGTTTTAATTGTATAACGTCTTTCAAAATGATTTCAATCCACTAATATTATAATCAATTAATTTGTAAATAATTTTCTTTCCAAAATTTCCTATGTATTAAATAACCCTTTCAAAGAAGAAAAAATATTCACTTCAATAATTTTTTTCAAAATATCCTTCCATGTTCTTTTCCATCTAATATAATATCAGTGGATGTCACTCATACTCTTATAAGAAATTATATAAGGGTTACATTCATGTTCTTTCTTGAATGGTTCGTGTTTTGATGGAATGATTATTATGAAAATTGGTTCTTTTTGACATGTTATATTCTTTTGAACACCACTTATTTTCACAAGTTATGATTTCATCTAATAATTATGAAACCTGTCTATTTTACATAGGTTATGATGTGATGAAATGTTAATGATACCCATTTCATTCCATGGGTTATGTTTAGATGTTTATAGAACCCATATATGTTTATGATATGATGAATGTTTTATTATCTTATGGTACATTAATGAATTATTTTATAATGAGACAGGTGGGAAATATATCTATCTCCAATGAATTGGGAGAAGACTTATATCTAATGGGATAATTTTAGGAATTAAGTTTATAGGATTGATCCACTATGGGAGTATGGGGGAATCTAAACCCTAATAAGAAAAATACAACAAATGGGGATGGTGGTGTGTCCCACCCAGTAGGTGTAGTTACTATGAAGATGGAATATGAGAATACCCAATACATTATAGGAATATGGGGGAACCTAATCCCATACAAAGAAATAACTGTGACTGGGGATATTGGTGTGTCCCGCTGAGTAGGTGCAGTCCCCACTACGTTCCCTGATAAATTTTATCTATGTGTATTTACATACAGAAAATGATATAACATGTTTATGCATGACATAATTTAATGTCATATTCCTATGGTATGATTTTATGTATCATGTTTTAATTTACTTATGATTCATGTCTTATGAACATGTATGATTTATTCTATGATTCATGTGTCGAAGCTTATGATATGCAAGGTATGATCTTTTAATGTTATGATTACATTTACATACCCCTAGTTCCATGTCTATTCTCACATTTCTATCATTTTTACCCTTTCTGAGAATATATTCTCATCCCTTTTTATGTTTTACTCCCCCTGTTATAAATATAAAAATCTGTTTGATGTTCCTAATATGGTTGATGGTCAATAAGAACATAGTTGAAGAAAATGTAGCTCATTTATGTATCATTTTTTACGTTTCCATGTTTATGAAGGCACTAAACTAATACAAGCATTGGGAATCAGTTTATATAATGTATTAATTAATAGAAAAAAGTGATTTAATGTCTATGTACGTTAATACTGGGTTGTTATAGTTGTTATTAGAGCTAAGTCTTAGTCAGCCTTTGAAAACTATGATGAGAAAAATTATTGAGATCCCTAGGAATATTTAATAGGATATATATAGGTATGTCTCTAAGGATTGGTATAAATATAATTTAATGTTTAGGAAAATCTCCTTGAATTTTGGTAAAGGATAGATTGACTGGTTTCCTAGAAATATATGATGGTCTGGATACTACAAGTGGACATGGTTCTTGCACAGATGTACATAGGAATAAAAATTCTAACAAGGGTTTTCAGGTCTAACTCGGCATAAACTGTTACATGAAAATGCACCTTACTGTGTACATGGATTGATAATCCCAAATAATATGCTTTTGAAATTCACAAAATCTTCACGAACCATCATTAAGGATGTAAATTCATGTTTTTATGAATATCCTTGGGTAAACCTGATGTGTCATAGTCTAAGAAAGGTGTCAGAATTTAGACAATATATAATAGGTTTTCATAATTACTTGATTCCTAACCATTATAAACATTTCTTGCTGAATTCTTCCCGGTTTTAGATAATTGATAGAACCATAAGGAACTTAATTAATGCTGAGTATGATGGATCTCATGATATTTTAGTACATCTGAAATGAAAAAAATTAACCTTCCTATTTAGAGAAAGAGGTAATGTGGATCATTGAAAAACAAAGTGTGAGGCTGTCCTAAAATAATTCATGTATATCTTTTAAGGAAAATTATTCAACATTAGTAAAACGATCATGATATAAAATGTTTTCACAATACATTAATTTTTGTCAAATAGATTTCAAATCATCACATATTTATAAATTCTATGACCTTAAATTTTCATTGACCATGAAATTGTTTTTGATTTATTACCTCAGTATCCCCTAATAATATTTAAACTTTTCCTCCATGTATAATTTTCACTTTCCACCTATGTTCTACTATGTGGAAACCCAATTATAGGTTACGTTGGGACACTGTTAGGTTTCAAAACTATTTTTAATAGATATTCTAGCATTATTTTTTTTGATTTTTTTTATATTAATGGATAATTCAAGAATCAAACCTTTGATAATCAAGATTAATTTTTAGGGAGAAATTATTTTTTATAGGGGTAGAACATAGCACCTCGAGTACTTGTTAATTATTTTTTTTGTCATATTAATTTTTGATATTTAGCAATTCAAAAAATAGTGGAAATTTTTTTCATAATTATATTAATGAACTATATCATATATTCATTATATGATACAACCTGGTAATATTGTGCTACATGAAACACTAACTTGTCATATCTTACATACAACACTGACTTGGCGTACGTTACACGCAACACTAAGTTTCTATGAAACACAATTTTATAATTATAATTATTTTAATCAAATAGTTATAACATAGCTATTAAACCTAGTAATATAAATAGGGATAAATATGTTTCTATGATTTCTTATAATGGTTTTATATATATAAAACATATTTATTATGAAAATTGTAATTTTTTGTCAAGTCTCGAGATGGTTAAAATACTCTATTCACTAATGAACTGCTTTTCATGTCCTTATATGAAAAAAATTAATTTTATAGGCTTATAGAAATTTAAATTATTAAATTAAATGTCATTTTTGAATTAATAATGATGAAATCATGTTATGGTGAATTTTTGGGATTTTTCTGAGAAACGTCATTTTTTTATGAATATTAAAAAACATTGTATTTTAGTTAAAAACATCGTCTTATTTTAAATAATTATCAATGTTAAATTATATTTTCAATTGGTTAATAAATTCAAAATAGATAAATAATAAATATTTTAATCCAATTTATGTTATTGAAAAGTTTTTTATATTGAGTTTATATTTATAAACTTATTGATCTTCTGAATGTTTTTACTTTAAAAATCAGTTTCACGCCACGTCTGTGGGATTAGAGTAAATATTAATTTTAATAATTATGTGATTTTAATTTTAAAAAAATAGACATAAAATATTGTAATAATTATAATATGTGTCATATAATAATATCAACATGATTTTTCACCAAAAATATTAGTGGAAGAGATTAACATTAATTACGATGATTAAGGTAAAATTAAGCTTAACAGGGGACATAAACATAATATTATGGAACAAAATGACCTGAAAACCTATCCAATGAATATTGGATGAAAATAAATTGGCCATATCATCTATTATATCTAATTTTATGGGTTAGTGTGATAATATTTAATGGATATTCTCTATAGAAATTGTTATGTAAGGAAAAAAACAAAAATGAACATTCCATAAAATTAAAATTTATAAAACATTTAGATAAGTAAAAACATCATATTTCAATTTATACATATACTTTTGAAATATAAATGGGTTAGTTTTATCATAATAATTCATAATTAATTCATATATATATGACTTAGTGACTTAAAATTCTTATGAAACACAAACATAGTTATTATTTAGTTAATAATTAACAATAATAAATGATTCTAGAAATTTTAAAAGTGAAGTCAAATAATTGAATTATTGTATCTAATTATATTTTTAGATGAATATATGTTTTTATATAGATTTGGAACTAATATATTTGAACTAAAATATTGATTTTATAATTTGTAATAAAATTAAACAAATAATGTAAAAATATATGTTAATGTTACTTTACCTTGAATGTTATTATATTAAAAGATTAAAAATTAACCAAAATACTATATTATGAAAAGTGATTTTATGTTATAATAAATATTAAATATTTAATATTGATTCACCAATTTAACTTCTATATTTTTCATATTTACCCATTGATTATAAAAACATTTTCCGCACGGTTTGGGTTTTAGAAGTGTTTTTTCAAGTCACATGCGTTTGTTTAAAAATTAATTTTGAAAACAATGAAATTTTTATTTTTTAGAATTATTTTAATAATTATAATTAAAGGGATCTATATGTTAAAAAAAATTATCAATTTAGCTTAGTCTTAATGGTTAAACTACATAGGTTATAAAACTAGTGTCTTCAAAAAAACCAAAATTGAAAAAAATTGAGGAATAATAGATGTTTTGGAACTAAATTATTACAATGCTCATATTTTAACGTTTTAGAGTTATTCATGACCATAATTCCCCTTTAATACATTATTTTTCGATTTTTGTGGCAGATTATATATGGTATACTTCCCATTAATGAATATCTTTTGGTATTTATAAGAGTGCCACTCCCCTTCTATGGTAAAAAGGCATCCATTATCCCATATACTCACACCTCTCGAACCACTTTGGTTCGAACATGATATTACTAATACAAAACCCCAAATCAATCCATTAATTATTGAAGCCTCACTTCTATAATAAATCAATCCAAGAAATCACTTTGGTGAAATCCAAAAGGAGTTACCCGTAGAAGAGGTAACATCCTCCCGGAAGAACCATTATCTTATTTTGTTTCTCCACCCCATCCATCTCATTACTCAATGATTATATAGAAAACTTTTATACTAAATATAAGAGGTTTAATTTATGATAATTTTATGGACTAAACATACACACACTTCCATATAATGTGTAACAACCATACTGTTTATGTGTAAGATGAACTACCGCCACCAAAAATAATGACTGTTCATTTTTTCTTTACTGCCTCTCATGATAACAATTTTGATGGAAAAATTTTATATATGTGATATATATGATAATTATTATTGCACTAATTTTCTTCAATTATATTATGACTCATTTCTATATACTTTTCATTTTGTTAAAATATGATAATTTCTTTTGAGGAAGTATGGACTATCGCCCTCTCAAAGTGATGTTATTCATTCAAACACTAAATGGAATGTATTAAGGATGTATTTACTGAACGTATATGATATATAAGATATAATAAAGATATTTTAATGATATTATATACATATATACATATATTTAATTTTTTTCTTTCCTTAAATATGAAAATTAAACCAAAACAACATTCAAGCGTATGTACATCCAACCGTCTCCATGAACAGTGTATTCCATTTTTTAATTATATATTATATAGATTATAATAAAACTTTTATTATGATTATACATGATAATTAAATCATATATTTCCATTTTTAAACCATAATATATGTATATGGATCAAAGATAGGACAAATTAAGACACATGAAAAAAACAAATATTATCTGAAGTGTAACCTTAAAATAGAATTGTTAACAAGTGGGTAATATAAAGCCATAATAAAACCATATACAGTATTAGATATAATGATATGATTATTTTTTATATTTATAATTCATTAATAGTTATTTAAATCCCTTTCATTATTTTATTTAAGAAATACTAATGAAATTAGTAGATTATGGGTCAGCGATGGTTCCCATATTTTTTAGTGATTTTCTATATTTTTTTCCAAATAAACTATGATGCAAGAACCTAGAAATGATATTGAGTTTGGGAATGAAATAAAAAATGATGATTCTAAAATTATGATAATCTGTATCGGATGGGACCTTCATAGTTTTAGGAATTCAGGATTTATATTGATGATGTAATCTGAATGTATATCATTTAAACCAATGTTTTTTCATGGGGTTATCTAGCATTATTATCATTGAAACAAGATGGAAGTTTGATTGGTGTATAAACTAAATATGGTTTAATTAGGTGATGATCAAAAATATATACCCTCTCAAAATAATTATTTAAATTCTAGAATAGTTTCTAGGGGATAGTGAGTTTTTAGTGGTATATCTATTGTCAGGATATCACAAGTTTTGGGTGATGAAAGAAGATGTTATAAATAATAAATTCAAATAAATGTATGATAAAATAAAATTAAAGGTCATGTCATCATTTGTAATGGACACACCATTTTTGTTCATGGTTCTTATAAACATCATGTTCCATTAATTCCAATTTATGATAGTAGTTTATTTATCGGTGACAAATTAATCTGCTAAGATTATGTAAAGGAACATGTGGATAATATATGAGCATACTTCACATTATTGGATTCCAAAAACATTATAGAAGGTTGTAAAAATGTTTTTTTATACAACAAAGGTTTATTTTCTTAGAATTTTTTATATCATCATTGTTTATTTGTGTTCACATCATTGATTAAAGAATTTTTATAATGGGAAACTCATAATAAGGTAATGTAAGAGAATAGTTTCTAGGGTCTTTTAGGCTACTAATAGTTGTACCTGTTTGATTTCTCATAGATTGTATCCACTAATATAAGTTTTATTTGGAATGGAGATTATTTTTATAAACATTGGTCAGTGTTATACATTGTTTCACTGCCTTTAGGGAATATTTATAAGTGGTTATATGCTCCATTATCTAGATTAAAGGTTATGTTTTAGGTTTTTAGAAATGATTCTCATTATTAATATGAATTATTCTTGATATTTCTTTACTTTTACAATCATTCAAGTGAAAAAATTATTCAAATGATCTATATATAGAATATAATTTTTATCAATGAATTTGTGGTTGAATTACATCATCGGGGAGACTATTTTTGTCTTTAGGTATCACACAAGGTTGAGGTGTCTCTTTTATTATTTTAAACTAAATCTATATAAATAGAGGTCGATGGGGTTTCATTAGTATTTTGATTTTGAAATATATTATATCTAATGAAACGTAAATATCATAGATAATGATTTAAAATTCATCTCACCAATGGTTTTTATTTAGGTGTCCATAGATTCATGTAAGATGATAGAGGATTTGGAAGACCTGCACTTAGATTTAATAATGGTTAATGGAGATAGTTTTTTTTATGAAAGTGTAGTCTTCTATGTTGTGGTAGCGTGAGGAGTCTGAATATGGAATATGATAAGAAGAAGTCATTTTTGATATCGTTTTCAATGCAATGGATGGTGGGAGTGTTTTCAATCCCATATTTTTTTGGGAGGGGGGGGGGTTCTGGTAGAAATTTGTGAGGGAGTCCTTTGTGACATTCAAAGATCATAATTTTAGGTAAAAAAAGAATCTCTATGATGCGTTATGTCTTGGGTAAGTATTTATTGTAGACATGTAAAAAATGTGTGGTGGATGAGTTTGTGGATAATATATTGGCTTGATTGTGGGTAAAGGAAGATAATCATGTTCCTGGTAGATTGTTACATCCCCTGTATTTTCTTCAGTTGAAATGTTATGACTCCTTAGTGGACATTTTCATAGGTTTACTATAATATTAGTGGTGTTAGAAAACTATATGGTTAATAATGTATTAGTTGAAAAACGTTTCTCACATCCTAGTGATCAAGGAGATGAGTGTCATGTATGATTTGGAAAACAATTATATGGATAAGGTTGTACGGATTCATTGAGTTCTAGGACCGATTATCTCTTATCAGGATTCTTATTTTAACTCATGATTTTGGAGGAAATTGTAGAATGATTTTGTTACTCAATTGTATCAAAATAGTTCTTTACACCTTCTTATTAATGAGTAAATAGAGCACATTATTCAAACCCTAGAGGATATGTTTTAGGGTTTCATCATCAACTTTTGGGGATTATGTGAAATGAACATTCCTTTGATTTATTTTTATTTTAACAATATCTAGAACTCATTCATATTAATGGATCTATTTGAGGATTTGTATAAGATTTCATGATGTTCTCCATTATTTTCACCTGGGGTTATAAAGTCAATAGATATCTATACCAATGTGGTTCAGAGCACCATAGAGATGATTAAAGATGTTTGTGACAAAATGATGGAAACAAAGGACTGACATAAGTCTTGTGTCTATCACTAGAGGTTTCCAATGGAGTTCATGGTTAGGGACCATGTATTAATAAATTTCTCTCCTTTACATGGGATATTGAGGTTTTTTAGGGAGAATAATATCTCACAGTAAATTTTTAGACCTTTTTAGGTACTAGATAATGTTGGAGATGTAGATTATCAATTGGAACTCTAAACATGAATATATTTGGTTGAAAGATTTTCCTATATATCTCTATTGAATCATTATATTTATGATTAATCTAATGTAATTCACATATTAGAGTTGGATTTCAAGGATTACAGGGAATCCTGGGAGTGTTTATTAGAGATTCAAGATCTCCAAGAGAATATATTTCATGGAAAAAATATTCCTTTGGTTCATGTGATTCAAATGGATGGTGGCATTGAGTTGAGTAATGGGAGTGCAGGATATGGATTCATACCCATTACATGTATTTGGTTAGAGTTTTTTCTTATTTCTCTTTTCCTTGTTAGTGTGATGTTTGGTAATTAATATTTTATGAGACATTCATTTCATTGACGATATTGTGTGATTAAAATTACATATAATTAATATGGTGAAACCAAATTTTTTATCACGATTATCTATACTATGATAAATATAATGACTGTATAGGTGAAGTGGTGTCATAGAATGGGGATAATATCATGACATGGAAGATGTAATTCTATTATTTATGTGCTTGGGGACATCCAGTGTGATGGTTATGGTTATATTTTGATTTGGCTACATAGAAAATAAGATGGTGTGTGGATGGTTTTATAGTGATGATATTCCATGAGGATAGTGTGTGATGGTGAGGTTGTGTTTTCTATTTAATGGGATATCAGAATGGTATCTCATAGGATATCATTTTCCACCTCCTTTCCATTTTTACTTAATAGGTTTATCTTTGATTCTCAAGGGTGAGAATAGTTTTAGACTAATCTAACATAATGATCTATATCTTCGGACCTATTATATTTTGGGTATTATAGTTTTGGAGATGTATTGGGGGTGTTATGTGGTGTGTGTAGTGTATCCATAAGAGTTTGAGATGACATATCATATCAAATGAGTCATCAAATGTATAACCATTACTATAGTATTAGGATGGAAACTTACACATGGAGAGTTCAATTGTGGTGTAGAGTCTTGGGGTGGATTTTTCTAAAAATATACAAATTTTTTTAATAGTTATGTTATGGAGAGGGGCTGTAGTGTAGCATTATATGTTTTGTAGCATGAGGATGTTGGATGTGACATTGGGTCTCATATGATTAGTTAGGGTGAATCTTCTTATTTTTTTGGGATAACTATGGTGTCAACACCCTATCTATGACATTATGACATGAGGTTGATTGTTTGTGGTTCTATTATTTTAATGCTTTATTTTACTTGGATCAATGATGCAGTGTATCCCCTTCATTGATTTTGTGTTTTTTTGACATATTTGCTTTAATTGTTCCATGAACTTTTTATAATTTTATTTGAACTGATTTATGGAGGTAAACACAATCCTCATAGGTTTCATTAACAAACCATGATGAGTTATTTCCAACCCGCTTATCTATACTGACTTCGTTTAATTTTTCTTGCATAGTAGCCAATGTTGAGTACTGTTGCTTTTTTATAGACTATATATAACTTATAAACCCCCTCAATACAAATATTTATATTAACTTTTTTCTCAATCCTTCGGTGAACAAATTACATTCAAAGGAGGTTACTCAACCTAGTTTTAGTGGATTTGAACCCTAATATTGGGAGATCAGAATAGGTATGTTTTAAGTAACCTTACATCAATAATTACCTCTATTTTATCATTATTCTATATCTATAAAATCTTTCTATCATGTAAAATACCGGTATGGGTGATTTTATTGGATATAGGATGTTTTAGGATATTTTGTTTAGAGTGATCAAGGTTTTCACCTTCATCATGACATTTGGGGGTTGTCTATTGTTCATTATATCCTTGTATGAAGTTAATAAATAGTTCATTAAGTTAGGTGGTCCTTCGTATCACATCCAGTCATATCATGTGGGAGGGGTTAAGAACCTTTTATCTTTTAAGTGGATAGTTTACAAATAATTGGTAAATATAAATCATTGGTTTTGTTGAAACTGGTGGAGAATATGAATTTAATATATATTTTTTCCTACCATTTATATTTATTTATAATTTAATTGTATAGGTTGTGTGCCTTTTAGAAAATCATGGTTGTTGGAGGGATTTATTTGAATTGTGGTTATTGTGACAATGGGAGACTAGTCATACAATTATTCTTTTATCAAAATAAATGAATATTGATGATCACTTATAACAAACTTAAAAATATAATCATATGTAAATTATGATTAGGGTGAGAATAACCCTAAAATAAACAAGTGAATGGTGTTAAACATCAATTTAAAATACAAAAATTGATACATGTGATTGATATCAAATTATTTGGGATTTTTGGATGTCTTATGGGGGTGGATTTAATGATATATTGTTATGAAATATTGAGGATGTAATGATAAGTGGTTGTGATGTGGTGGTTGTGATGAGAAGTGGTTGTGATGTTAAATAGTGACAATTTGTGTCTTATTATTGTGATGAGGGTGGTTTGTTAGGTTTTGGGGGTTTGTGTCAGTATTCTGTGTAGTAATGGAATTAAATTGAAAATAATTATCTGAATTGGTATTTTTGGAAGCATATAATAAATGATTAAAAGAAAATTTAAATATTGGTTATAGTGGTTGTTGATTAAATGTTAAATTAGTGGTAATAATATTGAATTTTTAATGGGAAATATTTAAATTTTTATAACATGAAATTGAAGGTATAATGCGGGTTGTGTCTTCTATATTTCTTTTTTTTATATGAATTTACATATGGTACCTATTATGGTGGATTTTGTGAAGATTCATGGTGATATGATGAGTTTGGATGGATCTCTAATTTTGAAACCATAGGATTGGTGTTTTTGTAGTTGTATCTATATATTTTTTATTTCCTTGTAATTTCTATGTTTCCAAACCAATTCTGATAACCATGTGATGAAAAAAACATTTTTTTGTGGTTTTTTCCACGCATCATAGTGGTGAGGATCGATGGTAAGGTTCCATCCCTTCCCACTCCCTCTCTTGAGGGGTGTTGGAATACATGGGTTGTGATGTAAATAAATAAAAATGACATGGTTGGGATGCTTGATGAGATGTATTAAGGTGGCAATCATAAATGGTAGGAGTGGATAGTGGGGTGGATTTTCTTCATCTCCACAATACCCAAATATATTATTATGGATGTGATGCGATGAATGATGTTTCTTCAAGTAAGATATAATTTAACGGTCCTGGTGTCTCTAGGTGAGATATTATGGGGTTTTATAGGTTCATTTCGGTGAGTGAAAATATGATAGATCAGGTGTTTATTTCAAGTTGAGATTTAATGCCTCTAGTGTATATGGAAAATATGTTCTACATGAGATATGGGAGTTACATGATGTTTGATGTTGGGGTGTGAGAATAGAGAATCTGCTGAAATAATGCAGATGATACCTTTTCATTATATAAATCATATTATTTTATTATCCATGGATTTTTTATTCAATGAGAATAATATAGTGAGAATGTTATTGGTTATTTGACCATTTTAGGGGATCTTAGTCCTTGTGTTTGATCACTGGTGCATTAGTATACTCATTAGACATGTGAATGAGAGAATTTGGGTATCCAATTGAGTAAATTTTATTCATAACATACGTATATAAAAAATGTTTTTTAGCTTTATAGGTGGACTTTGTAGACTATTATAAATATTTATATAATGTATCTTGGAGATGATGTTTAGTTGCTGCAAAAAAAATCTTTTGGTTATTATTTTGGACATTCATTGTAAGGAACCATCCATAAACATTATATTATTCTGAGTTTTACATTAAGAATTAATTTTCATAAATCCTATGAAATTTTTGGTATATAGTTTTAAATAATTATCTCATAACCCTTACATATATAAATTATACTTCAAAAATTGGAGACTTTCTCTTAGTATCCATTTTCCAAATAACAAAATGTGTATAATATAAACGGGTTTTTAATCATATATATTCAAAAGTATCCTCTTGAAATTATCATTTTCACTATTAATACTTAAAACCCTATGATTAATATTTTAAAATGTGTCATGTGAAAAAAATATTAGCAAGTTATTTATAAAATAAATGAAAATAACATTCCAGTTTATAAATACTTTTTAATATTTTTTCAAAATTAAACTTGGGGTTGAAATTAAAATTTTATTATCTAATAAGTAAAATTATCTACCCACTCATTCTCATAAAATATCCATTATAAATGATTAAAAAAACTATATCAAATAATTGTGTCTTTGAAAACATGAAAAACATGTGAATGTTTTTAGAAAAATGTTATACATTTCAATGTTTCAAAATATCACTGGAATTTAATTAAATATAAGTTCATGAGTCATCAAATGGTATCACACCATAACAACCATGGAATCATAAGATCATATAAAGATAGGAAATTTTGAAACAACACCAAACATCACATATGAATATGTCAAGGCTATCTTCCAAGAAAACATCACGAAGGGGATAGATTCCCATAGTGGATTTTGTTTTCTACCAAATCATATACATAACACCTCATGTGACAAATACATTACCCAATTTATTGAATGCTATATATTCACAAACATAATAATATATTCATACATATTTCTTACCTAAAACGAAATAAATCATATTGAATAAAAATAATAGCCCCCCCATAGAAATAAAATGGTTTGCCTAATATTTCCACATATCATAATCAAAATTTATTTCCTAAATATTTTATATGATAAATTATAATATAGAATGAATTAACCTATAAATGGAATAGATAATAAGCTAGGCATATATATGGGAGAAATATATAATGATTTTTTATTTATTCCATAACAATTAGTAGAGGGTAATATTGAGTTAAATATATAATGGTTATAACCAAATTAAAAGGGTGGTTCAAGGAGATCCATTACACATGTAAGAAAACATTTTCATGATATGAATATAGAAATTCTATTTATTGTAATTTATAAAAATTTATATAAAAAAGGGAAAGTGGTTTTTTAAATAAATAAATAATAATTCATATATATAAATCCAAATATCAAATAATGTGTGGGGCAGAAAGAAAATCCAATAACACTATATACTTTAGAAAAAAATTATTTTATCTATTGTAAATAATGATAAAATCTTCCATATAAATTTCATGAAAATATTAATATTGAATACTATATAAGGAAAATAAAATTTGATATAAAAGTTTCTCTATAATAAATTAATAAAATAATTTTATGAAGATGGATATGGAAGGGAATGATTTATAAAATGAAACATTAATACCATTAATAAAAGTTTTCTTGAAATAATTTATACCTTACACAAAACCATAAAAGATTAGTTTTTATAAACAGAAAAATTTAATATATGGTAAAAATGATATTTACCATCCATTGAAGCATACATTAAATTTTTCATATATAATACAGAAGAATATGTAAATGAAAAATTGAGTTTGATAGAACACTTTAAAATATGTTTTTAAAAAAATTAAAGCCTTGTACCATATTCCTGCCTCATCAAGTGGATTTATTAAATTCATGAATGAGAATTTTATTTTAGTAATTTAATTTCTTAATAACCATGTTTAATTATATCAACATTTTAATTTGTCTTATTATCATGTTATATTAAATATCTTAATTATTTAACTTCACATCAGACCATTTGGGGATATTCAGCTCATTGGTCTAAAATGTCATCAGAACATTGAATATGGTAACTGAGTTCATTATTTATTTTTTTGAAATGTATATTATAATTTTTATACATTAATTAATCTAATAAACTCACCCATGATATATGGATAAGAATATTGAACTTTTTACAATCATGTAGATTGTAGGTCTTACGTATGTAAGAGTAACATTTAAAATTTTCAACAATAATGATTAAAAGAATATATGTGTTATTTTATCATAATAAAATTTTAATTCAATCATTAATATTATATTATTTCTATATAAAAACTTATGTTCATCATACATGTGATGTGATAATAAAAATTCCATCAGGTCGATTCATGGAGGTGGTAATCCACATGTATACATGAGTGATGTTTCAATAATTCATAGAGTGGAAAAGTTATAAAATATAGGATATATTAAATTTTGATAATGATAAATATTTCATTAATATAATATATATACATTAAATACATCAAAATAAATATCTTTTAGGGTTGATGATGGAAGACGAATTATATCTCTCAGTGAGGTGTAACTTCGATGTACACTAGGGAGAATGTTCTATTCCCATTCAATGGAAAAGGATATGGATATAGTTTATTAAATTAACATAAAAACCTCTCATTATATTAGATGTACATATGGTTTTTCATTATCATGGTTGTATAATATTTTTATGGAGATTGAAAAATAAATAAATAAAACACTCAATTATAAATAATACATCATAATTAGAAGAAATATTTATGTTTACACCAACATCCTTTTTAGGGGGTTTATAATCAAAATAATCCCTCTAGGATGTGTCAAGGGAAGTGTGGAATGGAATTTACTTGTAATTTATTTATCCAAAAGTCTATTAATGTGTGAATAATAGAGGATATGAGGGGGCTTTAATATTTGAGGGGAGGGGTATTTTTTAATTTAATAAAATAATAAATCAATATATATTAATTTTGAGGCAAAAATATTATAAAGTAATATAATTAGATAATATGATTATTATGGTTTGAAATAATATCATTCAAGACAAGTTGGATGAGTTTATATCTCGTTTTTACCCTTATCTTTTTATTTTAACTCGAGTTATCCCTTTTTGAAAATTATAGTGATAACAATGATTTTATATCATTAGGGGTCATGATATTTACTATAAGGAGTTAATCATCCAATAAATGGACCATAATTGAAATTAAAACTATATCGTAGTCACTCATCTGATGATTTTTTATTAATCTTAAATCAATTAGTAAAATATTATTTATTTTAAAATATTAATAATTTCATTTTTGGACCTATTAATTTAATTTAACATTTAGAATAATATGTAAAAAATTTAATTCAACTATAAAACCATCCCATATTAAAAAAGTTTTCTATTTACCTAAAATAGTTATTGTACATAAAAATTATATTACTTTTGTTATTTTTAAAATCATTTATTTAATCCTTATTTTAATTGAATAAATACTGTGTAAGTGTTGCGTAAGTTTTTTAATTAATTATATCATTACAAAAAATAAAAAATAAATTACTATGATAATAAATTATTTATATAAAAATTTACTATTTATATAAAACTGTAACTTTATTTTTTCATTTCACAAAATATTATAGTTATTATAATAAAAAGGAGACATTTTATTCTTTATCATTCACATAATTATTAAAATGATGAAAATAAAATAAATATAAAATGAAGTGGAAATATATTAAATAAATTGATGGAAATGTATTAAATACTCCCATAAAATAAGATAGTGGAAAGAGTAAGGGTCAGGTTTTTTGTCTTTATCAATTTTTTATCCTTAATTACCTAATTTACCCTTATAGTAGTTATAATTATTTACTATATTCACTACTCAAAATGAAAAGAACTAAAATGGGTAAATTTACCAAATACATTACTCCTGATTCCAAATATGGAATCCATTATTCATAATTCAATTCAAATAATTTATATAATTTAATTTAATATTATACTTTTGAGATTTTATGAAAAATGGTATTTAAAAGAAATTGGGTTTTAATTAAACATTTCTTTATACTACATCCAAGTATAAAAATCATTCTAAAAAACCCTAATGAAATTATTTTTAATAAAAATTATCTAAATTAACTTTAAATCTTTTCCAATATAAAATTTTATATCCAAAATACTTTAAAAGGAAATAAATGTTTCAATAGAAATCAATATTTATAAATAATTATTGAAAAATCATACTTGTTAAAATATATAAAAATTTCATCCTAATATATTTTTGATAATTTGAATTAAAAAATAATTTCCCATGTATCCATAATAGTTATTAAATTTCATTAAATCATGTATAATACATTCTATGGAAATAAATAAAATCCATTTTCATGAAAATGCATTTCATAAGAATAAAAATAATATACTAAAAATTGAGTTATTTTGTAAAATTAATTTTTCAATATATTTATATGATGTGTTACCAATATATTAATTTCATAATGAATTTATTGAAGTCCATATACATAAATTCAATTAATTGGTTATAAATTTTATATTTACTTATAATATTCCATAGTTCATTTATGCTCACTATTTTGTGTCTTATAAGTTATGGAACATAGTTTTATTTTATTAATCACGATATGTTTCATTATTCTACACCTAAAAAAATTACATCCCCATAATATAAACTCATTCATGATAAATAGGAATTTACATTAGAAATTATGATCATTGAAGTCACATGTCCTTAAAATAATTTATAAAACATCCTCATAAAAAAAGAGAAATTATAATAAAAAAGTAATCACAAAACTGGGTTTCCAAAAATAAGAAGATCAGATGTATGTGAACATATGTACATGGAGAAAAAACCATAGTCTAATTATTTATATAGATTAAATGAAATCATTTGTCATAATTAATTGAATGATAATGAGAAAGTTGATGAACATGGATCCATAAACCGATGTGGTCTCAAAAAGACATGCAATTCATTGGAAATAAATCTTATTGGATAAAATTTTTATTTCAATAACATTTTCACATAGTTTTAGAATTGATTTACCATATATATGAATAAAATATCGAAATATTCTTACTTTATAATCAGAACATAATTATTTAATCATTTTCCCCCGCAATCTCATCTTTTTAGCCAAACCCTAAATATTCATGAATTATTTCTCATGTCTGAAGCTTTAAAAACAAAATCGAATAGATCATATCATCCACAAAAGGATAAATCTATCTCCATAATTTCTTTATAAATTAACCAAAACTAAATTGGATAGAATAAGATAATTATAAAAATTAATAACATATTGAATGTAGAAATATAACATTAAATGAAAAATCTTTAATAACAACACCCATTGTCATTCATTGATCATTCAATAAACAAATAACCATAAAATTATTCAAAATATTATATAATATTACTAAAACCAAAATATTAGAATGATATGAACACATTTTCATAAATTATAAATTGATAATTTCTCTTCAAAGAACATCAAGTACTCTTCATATCATAGAAAAACATTTATAATCTGCAACCATATAATCTCCAAGATATTGTAATCAAGTTCATGAATAAACTAAATCAATATAAATTCACATTAAAATAATATATTTTCCAAAAAATTATTCAATTACTATTAATAAAATAAACTACCATAATTTTATACTTACATAAATCATGTATGATTCCCAAAGTCGTTATCATCTTCTGAAATTGCATTAATCACCAAATCACTTCTCAATCCCACGATTACCTCTTTGATAAAACATATATTCCAAAAATCAACTTAATATATATTTATCACATTATTTAAAACATGTGATGTCATAATAAATATGATATCTTATAGGAAAATCTTGGGAATTTCTCCTACATCTGGCTTTTATTGTGGGCTCAAGCCCTACAACCTTGTCATATTTTACTTCTTACTAAAACTATGATAATATAAATCTTATAACAACCACAAAAATATAATTCATATCCTTAAAATTAAATTATTCATAAAATATTATATAAAACATGGTGATTGTGAATTACTTTGAGAAAATTAAAAGATAATTGATCCTCATACAATATTATTCATGAAAATAATGGTTATATATATCTCAAAGCAATTAAATCGTCTCAAAAATGATATTAGTGACATTAAACATCACTCAATTAAAAACTCAACAGTTTTGTGCCTGAAATTGAAATTATGATAATCCTTAAATACATAAACCCATTATTTAATACAATAACCTTAATATAACCACACATAATAGCGTCTTGTTATCCATGGTTATCAAAACATTTACCTTGATATCGACTATAATGATCACGCGTTAAACATAACATAATCATGATTTTTATGTCAAGTTGTAATTTTAATAAAATTGAGTATATCTATATTGTAGATTTTTATAGACTTATTCCATCACCATTACATAAATGAATTTAACATCACAATGTGGAAACTTCATCTTAGTATCCATTTTTTCAAAAGAAATATTTTTTTGATATAAAAGTTTTTTTCTCAGGAAATATCTCCAAAATTTCCATCTTCACCTAATCTTAATTCCTAATAAACATCAAAACCCGATGAAAATATTTTTAACCATACAATTTACTCTAAATTATAATTAATAAAAGTATTGTAATATATAAAGAAAAATAGTTATATATGAAAACATATAAAGTATTCTTCTTTAGAAAAACTAAACTTTCATCTAATAATAATAAGTTTACAACTAATAAATAAAATTTATTCCCAGTTATTTTTATAAACCATTTGATAATAAATATCAAAGTATAAATTATACTCATAATTGTTCCTTTTAAATAAGAATAGACTTATAAATATTTTTCTAACAAATATATACATTTCACCCATATTAAGTAGCGTATACATTCTTCTAATAATATTCTCATAGGAAATCACATACGAGAAAAACATATAGAACATAGTATCATAATATCATAGACATATATGAAATTTTAAAACCAAAAAAACATTACATAAACCTATTTCCAGGATAACTACCAAAATTACGTCACATGGGGGACACATTCCCATAATATATTAGGTTTACTCCCTAACAACATGCATAGCATGCCATGATATGAACAATTTAAAAAATTTATGAATAAAGACAAAAAGTGGCTTCAAACATCATAACATGACTATTATTTTATGATAAAATTAATAAATAAATCATATGGAATAAACATTATAACTACCCATTAAAATAATATGGGTTACATAATAAATCCATATAGAATAATCAAATGTTATTTCTTAAATATCATACTATAAAAATGATCATAATGAATGTATTACCCTACCATATCAAGGGAGACTAATATAGATATATATGATGGAGATGTATTCAGTTATTAAAATAATTCAAAAATTTAAGGAAAGATATACTGTGGGTTGGGGATAAAAGTATCATAATTGAAGGAAACGCTTTTCTTGGTGATATATTATACAACCATAAGATAAATATTCATAGATATTAAAATATCCATTCTATATATAAACATTTTTAAAACAGATATAACAAAAGAAAAATACAATTTTATTTAAATAAATAATTTAATCTTGTAAAGATGTAAAATATCATATAATGGCTATGGAGGGGGGAAATACCTTAATTTAGATTATATTAAAATAAAACATTCCTTTTGTCTATTATAAATAATTTCATAAAAACCCACATAAAATAAATAAAGAATGATTAACATTGAAAAAAATTGAAATAAATTCAGTGAGGCATAATATTTTCTCTATAATTCATTAATAAAAACAATTTATGAATGTGGACCTGGAATAGAATTGATTAACGAATTGATCATTAAAATCCATTAAATGAGGTTTTTAATGTAAAATGATGATTTTTTAAACCATAAAATTATTTATTATACAAAAAAATCTAATGAAAGTTGAAATATGGAGATAATTTAACATTAAAATAAATTTATTCCTAAAAAATACATTTTTGGGAAACATTTTAAGAACATGGACATTCAAGAAAAATAATTTCAGTGGAATAATTAAAACATGAATTTTTATATAATGTCTCTTACCTTGAGTCTGAATCCTCATGTATGTTATTTATATTCAAAAATACATAAAATATATTAATAATTGAAATTATCAAGAAAATGTAATGTTTCAGTATACCATTTATTTTAGTTTTCATCATGTTATAATAAATTGCTTATTGATTTAATTCATAAAAAGATATTTTGATGATGTTTACCTCATGTGTCCAAAATGACATCGGCTGGTAGACTATGGTCAATGAGGTCAATGAGGTCATTATTTCATCATCTCAAAATTTATATTCATGAAATAATTAACATCTCAATTCATAAATAATACTTTCAAAACATATTTGGAAATATATTTATGAATTATTAGCTATGACACAATCATGGGGAGGGTATGTTATATATATACGCACGAGTAACATTTCCATTTTTGAAACATCAGGATAAAATGAAGTAAATTTTTATTTTACATTTGTAAAATTATAATTACATCAATGATTTAGTATTATTTATTTTAATATACTTATACATACCATCCAAGTGATGAGGTAAATTAAAAAATTACATCACTTCGTGGAGGTGGTAATCCACACCTACTCATGAATCATGTTATCATATTTCAATGAATTGATAGGATATGTGAATTAAGTTATATATATTTTCATGAATTATAACTGTTTAATAAATATAATATATTACTATTAAATCCAACATTATTAAAATTCATATGAGGTGATTATGGAAAAAAATTACATTGTTTCGTTAGGCAGTAGTCTGTTATACACAAAAATGACAGATTTATTGCTCATTTGATGAATGAGGTAATAGATATTAGATATTCTATTAGTTTAAGAACATATTATTATATAGTGGATAATAATTATATTATATCTAAACTATTTGATAATAATTAATATAGATTAGAAAATAAATAATTCAAAACATCATAGTTAATAATGATACCTCTTTATCAGACAATGTCTTTATCTTTGCACTAAAATCATTCCAAATGAAGCCCCTAGGGTGTAGAAATGGAAGTAATGAATTTAATTTTGTAGGTCATTGTCAATATAATAGGCTTTTAAAGTGTGATTAAAAGAGGATATGAGGTTCTCTTTTAAAAGCGATGGAAGGGGTACATTTATAATTTCTTAATTTATTAAATTAATAAAAATTAACTTTCATTGAATGAAGGCCCTAGGAAGTTATAATTTGAATATAATATGATCCTATGTAAAAATAATATCATTAAATAAAATTTTCAAAATATTATCTTTTGTTATTAACCTTATATTTATGTTTTAATCCACTTTTACACTTTCTTTTAATTTCCATTATAACCACGTTTCTAGTATTTAAATGTCTAGATAGTTAATATAAAAAATTTTATTGGGATATAAATTCACCATTTTTGATATTTTGACGATATAACTATCAATTTCATGAAGATAGTGTTTTGTAAAATTTTAATTCACTTAGTAAATTGTTATTTATTAGAAAATATCAATATTGTTTTGAAACCCTTCATTACTTTTATATTTAGAATAATTTTAAAATAATTGAATTATAAATTAAAACTATAACACATTGGTAACATGATATATTTTTTAAATAATTCATGGAACAAAGTAATTAATTCATATTTTATTACATTTAATACGTTCATAATAATTTATTTCATTTTCTAATAATTGAGTAAATATTTTGTTAGTGTTTCATAAGAATCGTGGGTAGTTCATTCATTACTAAAAATTAAAAATAAATTACATTATTAAAAATTAATTTATCACTCTAATGACTATTTATAACTGGACAGATATGTTCTTTATCACCTTGAAAATATATTATAGTAATTATAATCAAGAAAGTATCATCTATGTCTTTATCATTTACTTAAATATTATAAAGGTAAAATTCAATGAAATATAGAACCATGTGGCCATATATTTGATAAAAAAATTGACGTGGACAAAAAATACTCTTCCATTAGGATGATATCATGTGTTAGTGCCAATTTAAGGCTTTTTTAATATTATTGTGGACCTTAATTACAGGATTTAGCATTACCATGGTGACAATTATTTACTATAGTTTCTATTCATATTGAATAAATATTAAAGGGGACAATTTACCAAATTTGGACATCTTGATTAAAATTATAGAATCCATTTTTTATAATTCATTTTTAATAGGTGTTTCATGTCCTATATGTTAACGATTATAATTTTATTTTTTAAACAAATATCTGGGTGTTATACTCATGTATTTATTTATTCAATACATGCATTGTTGGATGGTATTTTGTTGATTTTTATTATACATCATGGTGTTGTCTTTTTATTTATTTATCTTATATATTAATCATATATTATTATATGAAAATTCCTCACATTTTTTAGATTATAATATCCTCAGGGCTAGTCACCAAATCAATATCCTATGTCCTGAACTACTATTCTAATTTACATTCAATAAATGCTTTCAAATACTTATATAAATATTATGTAAATACAATATTTATATGATTGAAAAGTATTTTAATGAAATTATTAGTAATAAGAAAATTTAAAATAAATATTATAGATAAAAATATATAATAAAACTAACAATTATCTTTAGTCATATAAATAAGATAATTTTAGCCTTGATCTTTTTTCCTCATCTGAGGTGTATTGACCTAACGTTTAGAGAATTGGTCAGAATAAAACCCCGTCATCATAAAATTAAATAAATTTACATTGATGGATTCTCTCATACCCATTAATTTTTGAGAATGATGTTCCATTTATCCATAGATGAGGAAATGTTTTCCCATTTAGGTCTATTTCAAGTTACTTCTTTCCTTATTTATCACATTTGAGAAAATAAAACTTTCTATTATCCCCTTTATATATTTTGTTCAATTTAGTCATATTCTACTATTTCATCCCTTATAATCCATAATACTTGGAGATAGGTTTCTCTCTACTAAATTAACATGATACTATGACCTTATATGATTTGAAAAATTATAATACTAGTTCTTTTTAATGGAATTGTTTACTACCATCAAAGAAATAGTGAATATTTTCTTTTGGAATATAGTCATTGTATGAAACATTTATTATTATCCTTGTAGTATTGGATTCATTAAAAATAACATTTTCCTCGTCATTCTATATTAAACAGAAGAACTATATTTTAATATTCACTTATTTCCCACGAGTAAAATATTTTTCCAATATTAGTACCTTGATATCATTCCACTCCATGTTTTATATTTCTTATTAATCCTGAGTTTTTTCGATAAATAAACACCATGAACTGTATCTTTTGATAGATGATAAACTTCTATAGAATATATCTCTCATTAACTAATTTATATAGAGATATATATTCTCTACATAAAATATCCATTTCTCAATTAAAAATATAATTTTAGCCCTATTGAATGATAGATGTTGTTGATAAATTAAATTGTACAACATTATAACATTTCATGTTTATTTAGTAGGTTACTCTATATAGGGTTTGTTATATCTCAAAACCTATGTCATATTCCCAATATTGATAAAATTTTATCAGTTTTAGTAGCAGCGCTAGCTCCAACTGCAATATCAATCCTTGAACATAAATCCATACCTATACTACATGAAATGATATGGTTCCCATTTTATCCTTTTGGTCCCATTTAAAAAAATTGAAATACACTATATTAGATTATAACACTATGAACCATAATTTATACTGCCAAAAATAGTGACACACTTAATATAAAATGAAAATTTCATTCATAGATAACATAATAATAAAAATAATTATTTATTATGGTATATATTTATTTCAAAATCATAGATAATGATATTTAACTAAAATATGAATAATATTTATCATATCACCAGTGATTTAAAATCAATTTTTAGAGTAATACCTATTATATTTCAACAAGGGATGATTGAGTTAATCATACTGATCCATTTTTAGTTTTATTACCCCAAGGAACATATGTTCTAGAATTAAATCTAATTGTATAATCTAAAATGGGATATATTTCTAAAAAAATATGTAATCACTTCATTACCAAATCCTTATAAAATTATTTTATACTTATCCTAAATGTTTGTCATATGTTTATGTTATATAATCTATATTATCTTAAATATATTTCCCAAGGATTCTATTAAATTTCCTCAAATACCAACTGTAGCGACCCTAACCCAAATATCCTAGATCTAGTTATTACATTATTTCATGGTCACTATATTAAACATACTACATCCTAATGTACATAACAGTTCATACATATTTTTAAAAATATACAATCATGAAATTCATTGTACATTTAAAAAAAATAAATGAAAAATTATTTTAGAAAGAAATTATTCCCCTTAGTGTTTCGTAGTATACTAATCACAAAACTATTATTGGTATCCTAGGTAAAATAATATGTAAGAATGATTTTATCTTAGATGATCAATAAGAGTATTCATATATCCAATGCTGTGAATAAATAAGGAATAATCAATATGGAAATGTATATTACTGAAACGCGTTGCATCTAATTAATACATTGAACATAATATGCAAGGGATACATTCTGATCAAATAATACAAATAAATAACATGTTTATGAATATTAAACCATGATATTCCAATAAATCGAATAATGACACGGAATATCATTGAATGGATTCATAATGGTGGAATTAATAATTCTAGAAGTCAAAATCATACCATCATTTCATTCTACCATGCTATATTATAATCACAGCCTCATTCCAAGACATCTTACATAAATTAGTAAGGACTCTTATAAATACCCAAGATAATTAATCTTATGATACGTACTAATGAATCAATACACTATGTAATTCTAGGCCCTAACCATCACTTCGTAAGTACAATTAATTATTCACATAAATGGGGTGAATCATAATCAATATATATACTCATATTTAAAAACTAACATATGAAATTCTAATAATTTCTCCATTCAATAAATATAATCATAAACCATCAAGAGTAATATGGTGAATGTTAATAAAATTTTACAACCCCATTTAAACTGACCATAAACCAACCAGAAAAATAATAATGATGGCATGTATACAAAATATCCCCATTGTATCATAATTATAATAAAATATTCATTTTATTATTAAATATAAATACAATATAATTTTCATTTTAGACATTTCTTTCAGGAAATTTCATTTTATCTTTGAAAATATTTTTTAAAAATTTAGTTCACAAAATATTCCTAAAATAATAATATTTGATAGTGACCTTTAAAACATGTAAAATAATCATTAAAACATTAAGTGTTCATGTAGTTGGAAAATTACATTCATGTCATAAATTCTAAAACAAATGTTCCTTTCACATATTTGATTAAATCCAAATTGGTATTGTTTTGAAAATTACATGACAATTATTTATTAAAAAATAAATTATCAAAATGGGTAAAAAAAAATTTAATAAATAATATTTAAATGGTTAATTTTTTAAAATATTTATAGTTTACATTGTTTTTGGTGAAATATTATTTTTGATTGAATAAAAAAATAAGGTATGATTTTACTGAAAATATTTTATCAATCATTTTAATTACCAATTAGTGGGAAAATATTACTATTACATTAAAATTTTCATGAATAACCTGAGGAGAAATTAAATTATTTATTTTAATATTGAAATATCAAAGAAATTTTGAAAGGGATACTTAATGAAAAAATTTCCGAATAATGATGAGATTGTGAAATAAATCGTTACAAATTTGGTATCATTTGAATCATAATCCTCGTAAAGGGAAAAAATAAAATGAAACATTAAATACCAATAATATAAATGTAATAACTATTTAATACATTAAAAGGGGAAGTATCTATACAATACAAAGTAATTTGTGGTGATTATGGTGTATGTATCATGGAAGTAAAAGTGAGACGAGAAACCCATACCATTTATTTGTCATCCCTTGTATGTGTTAAAACCTATAGTATAAAAAAAATTTAAAATTCAAATTCATAACAATAATAATTTCTCTAGTATAATATATTATTAATTTATAAACTATTTTCCCTCATTTAGTATAATTATTTTGTTAAATTCACTCTTTTAGGTGACAATTGCTGCATTTTTCATATATATTTTGTTTTAGTAATTTGGGTCCTTTTAATGCGATCAGTGTTACATAATATCAGGAATTTTATCCATGATATAAATTCCAATTATATTCTAAATATATGATATTATAGTAATCTATAAATTTTGGAGATATAAAATAGATTACACTCTTTATGGATACGGTAGGTTATACGTATGCATGATTTTTTTTTCAATTTTTACTAATGGATGGAACAAGATTAAAATAAATTCTAATTAACCTTCATAAAATCATTATTATGTTATAAATATTAGTTTTATTTGATGAAAATCCTCCTTATTTTTTCCATGTAAAAATAAAATGTAAAATATTTTACATAGACACAAGGAGGCAGTATTCAACAAGTACACATGAGAGACATTATTTTTTTTCAAATTGATAAGAATGTAAAAAGTTAGATATGTTATTATATTTATAAATTATTTATTATAGATAAATATCGCATATATTAAGTCACTATTATCTTTACTGACATCCAGGTAAAGCGTAAGTGAAAAATAAATCACATCGCTTCGCGAGGTGGTAGTCCGTTGTACACACGAGGAATGCGGCTATATCCCTCAAGAAATAGAAATTTAGAAGATATATTATATATTATAATTAAATAATTATAATAAAATCACAAATATTATGTACATATTTTAAATACATCATTACATATATCCCTGAAGGTGGTGCTGGAAGGAGATTTTCATCGGTTCGTGAGGCGGTTGTTCAATGAAGACACCATAAATGGTTTCATATTCTATTTGATGGAAGTGGATAAAGATATTGGTTATTCAATTGATATAATAAAGCATCATTATATAAAATATAATATTTTTTAGTATTTTAAAAATATAAAAGTATTTATAATATATTGAAAAATGAAAACGTATATTAAAAAATGTTAACTATTTTTTTGATAAACCTTATATGGTTTAACATAAGGATACCCTAGATTATAATACTGGTGTAACCAAAACTTCTAGGATTTGTTTTTGGATTTATGTAATAGATATATGATCCTATTTTCTATATAAATTGTATTTGGGAGTGTAATGTTTTGGGGATATGGGGTATCCTTTTAGAAGTGGGGGAGAGGATACTCTTGGTATTTTTGGACAGAATCTGTTACAATACCATTTTTATCATCCAAAAAAAATAAACTACTTGTAATACTAAATAAATAGATATTTTTAGGGTCTAAATATAAGGCCCTATCCTTAAACCTTACTTAATATTGAATTAAATGAATAATTCACATCGATGATCTTTTCAAGTTTAGTGTTTTAGAGAATTAGATCATAAAACTTGCATTACATTCCAAATTTAAACAAAGTGGTTACATAAATGATAGTATTAATTTTTCCACTCAACGGAAGCATATTTAAAATAAAACATGGATTCTTTCTTGACACTTCCTTGACACTATCATCATTTCATGTACCTTTCCCTTGACCTGTGAAAAACATTTGAAAAAAACTTGGGATGCGCATAAAAAGCTCAGTAAGGGTTATAAAAACAATATGGAACGGAAACATGAGTTCTTATATACAAAAGAATGAAATCATACTTTACCCATAAAACATAGGCACTTTAACATACTCACCAAATCATGAATAAATCATAGAAATCATAAGACAGAAAAGGTAACTTGAGGCATTAATAACATTCTTACGTAGGGAGTAACCCTCTTGGTTACGTTTGGAATACCCACCACAATATATTCCCTAAATCTCTTCGGAAAAACCTTAATGTTTCACTCCTTCGCGTTACCCAATGCATTGGAGAGCTATATCGGGCTCACTCGCCCTTAGTTTATCACGGAAATACCCGTTTTCATAACAATTCCCAAGAACCATAACATAAACATATCAAATAAATCATGCATAAAGTAAACATAACATTTCCACATTTCAATCACAATATAACATTTTATTATATTGAAATAATGAATCCATTCAAAAGGAAACCATTTCCAAAACCAATTAAAACATTTAATAAAGAGATTTTTTAATCAAAGTGTCCCATACCACCTTGAAGCTTTTAAAATTTTAAACCATTAATATCCATATAAATAAATCCTTAGAACCATTTTGAAAACATGGATATTAATAAGAACAAATATTTAAAACATTTAATGCGATATTTTGGTTAATGGGGTTTTACCCAAATTAGAGACACTTTAATACAATAATTGAGGAATAACATTTAGTCAGAACTTAATAATATCATGAGAATAAATGTATTGATGATATAATATTCCAAAGGACATTATATACACCATATAAGAGTGAATTGGTGCATAACAACAATTAAGTCTCAATAGAAATGTCAAATGTGATTAAATCCCTTATAAAGAAGGTATCCTTAAATTAAGGATAAATCAATCTCAAAATTATGTGTGAAAAATATAAATACACACAATATAAATGGATATTAAGTGTAAAACAATAAAAGATCATTCACACATATTAAAAGTATGACATATTCAATAACTACAAGTTGAACCCAAAGAAATCAAAATTGGGTTAAAAAGTTCCCCTGGTAAAATTCGACAGCCTAACAACATCACTTCAAAATTCAGAAAATGATTTGATGAGAGATAAAAAGGGAATACCATCACATGGACATAAAATTTACATCAATAAGGATATAAAAGAACGTATCCCAACATGAAAATATGTAAATTAAAAGACATAACAAGATACGTCTTTTAAAAAGAGGAGGGTGAAAGGTTCCCTTACCGATTTGGGAAACTTTCAAAACGTACACCCCATGAAAGAAGGGTCATACAATGAAGATGTAACTACCCATAAATTATATTATATTATACTAATAGTAAAATAATGGGCAGTACTTACACCGCACAAAAAGGAAATAGTGGCCAATGTAGCATGGATCTCACGGGAACAAAAAGTGATATGAAAATCCCCTTATGAAAATTCGGCAGCCTAATAGCGCCACATAAAACTTCCAAAAATGGATTGATGAGATAAAATAGGGTATCTAATAACATAAAAATTATAGATAGAGGAACATAAAATAACATCATTTAACATAAGAACATGTAGCATAAAAGAAATGATATAAAAGAGAGTACTAGCATAGAAAGAGAGAGGTAGGATCCCTTACCTCAAGTCTGACTTGTCTTGTTTGTTTCTTTATATTCCTGAATAATAAACATTGGTAAATTTATAATTTCTTAAGGACCTCCTATAATTATTATTATTATGTTCATATCACATATTTTAATGTTATAATAATTGGTTAATAATATGAGTTCATATCAGACGTTTTTGTCGATGTTTGGTACATGAGTCAATAATTGAACTTGTTGGAAAATAATTTTCCATGAAGTTATAGGTACATCATATCCATAATAGTATTTATGTTTTAAATATCATATATATCCAGTATATATTCATTTTATACTATTCCATAGCATTTGGAGATAAAAATTAAAACCACCGTTCATGGAGACGGTAGGCCGTACGTATGCATGAACACTACTTTAATTTTTTGTCATATTAATGGAATTAAAACAAAATGATAGATATATATATATTTTATAATTCCATAATTATATACATCATTTAGATGTAATATATCACATATATATCCACTATATATATGTACTTATAACAGTACATAACATTTTGAGACAAGAAATGAAATGTACCGTTCATGGAGACGGTAAACCGTACGTACGCATGAACGCTACTTCCATTTCTATTCCATATTTAATGGAATTAAAAGATAATGATACATAATAGTATTCCAGTATGGTATCATATATAATATAATTAAATATATCCTTTATACATACCACATATGGTATTAACGAATCAAATCACTTTGAGGGGGCGGTAGTCCGCACTTCCTTAAATAAAGATATCACGTTTACCCATAATGGAAATCATAAAGGTATGCCATAAATGAAAAATACAGAATCTTAAGTAAAACATAAACATATTATATATCATATATAAATATAGTGTCATCTTAATGGCCACCTTTGAAGGTGTTAGAAGAATGATGAACAATCATCGTTTCGTGAGGCAGAAAATCGCCAACCATAGAAATAGTATGTTATTTAACCATTAGATGAAGGAGTGTGTAAGTGTAGCTCGAATCCTTCTTATAAAAACATCATAGTATACTGAAGATACTTTATTTTTTACAAAATAAAATAATAAAATGAGTTTAGGGGGTTTGAGAAGCAAAATAAAACAAAAGGACACAAGTGAAGACATTACCTTAAAATCGGGTAACTCCCTTTGGTTTGAGCTCAAAGGCTTCATTGGGAAGACTTCTGCCAAATGTGAGGCTTCAAGGAGTTATATAGGGATGTGGAGAGACAAAATGGGCAGGTTTTGGCTGAGCCAAAGGCTTTGGGAGTGTGGGTAAGGAGGTAGAGGTGGGGGCCTTTTATAAGAGAAGAGGAGGGGCACTCTTGGAAAGGTATAAAATGTAACTTTATTTTCAAATGAGTTTCGGATTTTAATGGTCCCACATTGATTTTTTTCGAGGGTAAGGTGATAAGGGTTAGAAATCCACCCATACAATCGATTTTGGACATCTGTAGATCATAGATTTTACATTATCGTTTCATTTTATTTAAATTGTTAAATAATGAGGTCATTGCTGCATTATCATGATGTCATAAATAATTTAATTTGTATAATGTATAAAAATTATAAAAAACATACTATGATGTAAGAAATCGTTTTTTCTTTCCAATGAATATTTATAGTCCAAAATATCATTTATTTAGACAAAATTAAAAATATTTTACTTAGGTGATACATTCTTTGTTACATTTAACAATCATTAAAAATAAAAAGATAAAAAGTCACTTTCTCACAAATGTGATTCCATGGGGTCCCCATGTTTGGCACAAGGCATCCCATGGTCGTCCATGAGACAACCAGTAGACTTAGGACACATTTTGTGGTAATTTTTTATTATTATGATATTATCTTATTATCTTTATCTACCCGATTACTCATTAATCAAGATAATTAAAGATAATTACCGTCATTACTATTCATAATGTCCAAAACCAAAAGGGTCTTAATTATATAATTTGGATCATCTGATTCCAAATATGTAATTCATTTTACCAAATTCCAAACACATAAATTTCAATAATTAATTTTTAAAAAAAACTTCCCGTTGTCAAAACAAATAGCGGGTTTTTTAGAAACCATATTTATGAAAAGTTTGGCACTTGTTTATGCCTAATTCCAAAGTGAAATTAATCCCAATGACCATAATTGAATTACATGGTAAAAATATATTCTAATTACACTTTTAAACAAATTAAAAAGATAATATAACCATATAATTAAATTATATGAAAAAGAAGTTTTGATGTAAAATGCAGTATTTTTCACTATTCATTGAAAAATGAACATTGTCAGAAAAATACCAAAAATTAACCCAAGGTAAATTTCAATGTCCCAATCATAAATAATATGTTTATTTTGAAAAATAGAGCTTATAAAATTTCTAAAGAGTGGATTTAAAAGGGGTTCGCCATCAAAAGGCGGTTAATCGACCTTTTAAGGAATATTAGAATGTTTACGCTTAAAAACTGGATTCATTTTCATTTTCAATCCTCTAAAATTTATTGAAAAAAATATTTGACAAACATATATAATCATTTTTAGCTATTTCTGTTCATTACCATCATTACAATGGCTAGTTGTTAACTACCATTTAAAATAATATTATACTATTATTAGAGTGCAACGTAAGATATCAATGAAACTTGTTGTTGCATATTGGGTATGCCATCGAGAATAGCATTACCTTTAAAGTAATATTCATATTTTATTAAAAAATATGGATAAATGTTAAAATTTCATACTCTTTATTTACCTGGGGTGTTACATCCTTCCCCCCTTTTAGGAATTGCATCCTCGCAATTTTAAAATTGGGCTCGGAAACATCCTTGAATGTCCCACATCGGAACAAGAGTTGGTAAAAAAATCACTTTAAAATAATGAAAGATAAGTACAGAGGTCACCCGAGTAAACCCATACTAGGATTCCAAGTATGAAAATATGGAAATGGAGAAAAAACAAAGGTTCATGTTCTGATGGAGAGTGATAGTAAACATGTCTAGGAGAAAGTTAACAACAAGAAAATCACAAACATGTGATGGGTTAAACGGTATTCGATTTCCCAGTAGGAAAAGTTAAAAGACAACATTTTTTTTTGAGGAATTTATTCATAAGGAAACATAATTACTTATCATGTTGACTTTCAACATTTATTAGATTTCTTACACAAACTCATATTTTCTCCAAAAGACGAGTGTTTAGGAAGACTTGTTCACTATAATCAACTTCTAGAGAATCACCTAATCCACAAAAGAGAACTATATACTTCCCATGTCTTTATACTTTAACCAAAACCAAAACCAAAAAGGTTAGTAGAAGATCAGATAATCCAGAAAAGGATAACCCTTTATAAACAGAAAATCAATTCTTAATCTCTAGAATTTGTCCAACAAAACCCAAAGTTCAACGAGGACCATTCTGTAATCAATTTGCCCATAAAATTCTTCAAAGTAAACCAAAATAAGTTTGAAACCCAAATATTTGAAGGATTTAGTCACATAGTCTTCCAAGTTAAATCGTAACCTTTATCTCAAAACAACATCAGTTGTTCTTAATGTCTCGTATTGAAAAGTAATTAACCTAATCACATATCATCCATGATAGGTTAATAAATTTCCATAGATAACCCAAAATAAACTTACTCTTGATTCCTAAAATCATCTAACTAAAAAGAATTAGTCAAACTAACCAGGTACTTCACGTAGTCCAGTGGTAGGCGATAAATACCAGTTGCACTTTGGTTGTGGGTTCGATTCCCACAGCTTTGTCCGACGCGACGGGTTGTCACACGGTCTGCGTGTGGTCCTTTTTCCAAAACTATATAATTTTAAAACATTCCCCAAAATGAGATAAAATATTCAAAAATGATCATAACATATTTTAACCTCAAGTTTATCTCATGCCTTTCATTTTCCATCATATCATATAATAACCGATAATTACCTCAAAAGTAAGGATCATATAAACCCAAATGGTTCTTTATAACTATGTCCACAAAAGAAGAGATAACTATCCCTTGAATAAAATTTTCATATATTAAACATCAGGGTTATAGATACTATAAAAAGTCTTCTAATGTAACCCCATCATCAAAAGAGACTTAATACTCTTATGAATTTCACCATAACTCTTGAAGCCCTTATATGTTGACATCTTACTCATTCAACATTCTTCATGATCCATTAACCATTCCTCTCCAACTTATTCTGAAATACTTCTTTCCTACAAACAAAATCATGAATCATATCCTAATATTCCAAAATAGGAAAAAAATAGTTATGAAATAATCCATACCTTTGATTGGTCATTTTCAGTTTCTTCATCCTCAATCGGAATGGCATTAGGTATTGGTAAATGAACATTTGTACGATCTTGGTGATCCCATTCACGAAACTTCTTCATAGGACATGTGTTTGCATAATGACCATGCACACCACATTTAAAACATTCAATTGATCCCTCAGAAAGAACTTCTTTCCCTTTCCTTGAGTCAACTGGATGCTTCCTTTTTCCATAGAAGGTTCTTGCTTTATGACCTTCATTTCCACATCTATAGCATATTTCTGTCCCATTGAAACATTTTCCTAGGTGTTTCTTTCCACATTTTTTGACACATAAGTTTTTGAACACACGTACCTTTATGATTATTACCTGTAGTTTCGTAGGGATTTGTTTCTCGCATATATGATGCCTTAGAGAAATCACCAAGGTATAGGTGGTCAATCATGAATACAGATAGTTTGTTGAGGATAATCACAAGACTTATCATTACAGCTCCCATATCATTCAGTTTCTTTCTCAAAAAATTGTCACAGTTTCCTTCACATCCACTGTTACTTTGGTTCCTGCTAGATCCAACCATTTACTAAAACCAAAAAGGTCAGTGTGAGTATATCAACAAAACTATCATGTACTGATGAGAAAGATAAACACTAATATATACTTACTCATTCACTTTATCTAAAACTAGGACTCTTTCTGATATCCTAACCATTATGGTAATGTCACTTATGCTTATGGAATACCCTAACCTCTAAAGATATCTAAACTGACCTCTGATACCAACTATAAGGCCCCAGCCTTAAACATTACTTAATATTGAATTAAATGAATAATTAACATTGAGGATCTTTTCAGGTTTAGGTTTTTAGAGAATTAGATAATAAAACTTGCATTACATTCCACATTTAAACAATGTGGTTACATAAAAGATAGTATTCATTTTTTCCCTCAACGGAAACATATTTAAAATAAAACATGGATTCTTTCTTGACACTTCCTTGACACTATCATCATTTCATGTACCTTTCCCTTGACCTGTGAAAAACATTTCAAAAAAACTTGGGATGAGCATAAAAATATCAGTAAGGGTTATAAAAACAATATGGAATGGAATCATGATTTCATATATACATAATAATGAAATCATACTTTACCCATAAAACATAGGCACTTTAACATACCTTACCAAATCATGAATAAATCATAGAAATCATAAGACATAAAAGGTAACTTGAGGAATTCATAACATTCTTACGTAGGGAGTAACCCTCTTGGTTATGTTTGGAATAACCACCACAGTATATTCCCTAAATCTCTTCGGAGAAACCTTAATGTTTCACTCCTTCGCTTTACCCAATGCATTGGAGAGCTATATCGGGCTCACCCACCCTTAGTTTATCACAGAACCACCTGTTTTCATAACAATGCCCAAGAACCATAACATAAACTTATCACATAAAAAATGCATAAAGGAAACATAACATTTCCACATTTCAATCACAATATAACATTTTAGTATATTGAAACAATGAATCCATTAAAAAAGAAACCATTTCCAAAACCATTTAAAACATTTATGAAAGAGATTTTTGAATCAAAGTGTCCCATACCACCTTGAAGATTTTAAAATTTTAAACCATTAATATCCATATAAATAAATCCTTAAAACCATTTTTAAAACATGGATATTAATAAGAACAATAATTAAAAACATTTAAAGTGATATTTTGGTTAAAGGGGTTTTACCAAAATTAGAGACACTTGAATAAAATAATTGAGGAATACCATTTAGTCAGAACTTAATAATATCATGAGAATAAATGGATTCATGATATAATATTCCAAAGGTCAGTATATACACTATATAAGAGTGAATTGGTGCATAAGAACAATGAATTCTCAATATAAATATCAAATGTGATGAAATCCATTATAAAGAAGGTATCCTTAATTTAAGGATAAATAAATCTCCAAAATATGTGTGAAAAATATAAATACACCCAATATAAGTGGATATTAAGTGTAAAACAATAAAAGGTCATTCACACATATTAAAAGGATTCCATATTCAATAACTACAAGTTGAACCCAAGGAAATCGAAATTGGGTTAAATAGTTCCCCTGGTAAAATTCGACAGCCTAACGGCATCACTTCAAAATTCAGAAAATGAGTTGATGAGAGATAAAAAGGTAATCCCATCACTTGGACATAAAATTTACATCAATAATTATATAAAAGAACATTTCCCAACATGAAAATATGTAAATTAAAAGACATAACAAGAGATGTCTTTTAAAAAGAGGAGGGTGAAAGGTTCCCTTACCGATTTGGGAAACAATCAAAACGTACACCCCATGAAAGAAGGGTCATACAATGAAGATGTAACTACCCATAAATGAGAGTATATTATACTAATAGTAAAATAATGGGCAGTACTTACACCACACAAAAAGGAAATAGTGGCCAATGTAGCATGGATCTCACGGGAACAAAAAGTGAGATGAAAATCCCCTTATAAAAATTCGGCAGCCTAACGGCGGCACATAAAACTTCCAAAAATGGATTGATGAGATCAAATAATGTCTCTCATCACATAAAAATTACATAAAGAGGAACATAAAAGAACATCATCCAACATAAGAACATGGAACATAAAATAAATGACATAAAAGAGAGTACTTGCAAAGAAAGAGAGAGGTAGGATCCCTTACCTCAAGTCTGACTGGTCTTGTTCATTTCATTATATTCCTGAATAATAAACTTTGGTCAATTTATAATTGCTTAAGGAACTCCTATAATTATTATTATTCAGTTCATATCACATATTTTAATGTTATAATAATTGGTTAATAATATGAGTTCATATCAGACGTTTTTGTTGATGTTTGGTACATGAGTCAAAAATTGAACTTGTTGAAAATAATTTTCCATGTAGTTATAGATACATCATATCCAGAATAGTATTGATGTTTTAAATATCATATATATCCAGTATATATTCATTTGATACTATTCCATATCATTTGGAGATAAAAATTAAAAGCACCGTTCATGGAGACGGTAGGCCGTACGTACGCATGAACACTACTTTAATTTTTTGTCATATTAATGGAATTAAAACAAAATGAGATATATATATATATATATTTTATAATTACAGAATGATATAAATCATTTATATGTAATATATCACATATATATCCATTATATATATGTACTTATAATAGTACATAACATTTTGAGACAAGAAATGAAATGTACCGTTCATGGAGAAGGTAAACCGTACGTACGCATGAACGCTACTTCCATTTCTATTTCATATTAGATGTAATTAAAACATAATAATATATAATAGTATTACAGTATGGTATAATATATAATATAATTAAATATATTCTTTATACGTACCACATATGGTATTAACGAATCAAATCACATTGAGGGGGCGGTAGTCCGCATTTCCTTAAATGAAGATATCACGTTTACCCATAATGGAAACCATAAAGGTATTCCATAAATGAAAAATACAGAATCTTAAGTAAAACATAAAAATATTATATGTCATATATAAATATAGTGTCATATTAATGTCCACCTTTGAAGGTGTTATAAGAATGATGAACAATCATCGTTTCGTGAGGCAGAAAATCGCCAACCACAGAAACAGTAAGTTCTTTAACCATTAGATGAAGGTGTGTGTAAGTGTAGCTCGAATACATCTTATAACAACATCCTATTATACTGAAGATACTGGATTTGTTACAAAATAAAATAATAAAAAGAGTTTAGGGGGTTGGAGAAGCAAAATAAAACAAAAGGACACAAGTGAAGACATTACCTTAAAATCGGGTAACTCCCTTTGGTTTGAGATCAAAGGCTTCCTTGGGAAGACTTCTGCCAAACATGAGGCTTCAAGGAGTTATATAGGGATTTGTAGAGATAAAATGGGCAGGGGTTGGACAAGACAAAGGTTTTGGGAGTGTGGTTAAAGAGGTAGAGGTGGGGGCCTTTTATAAGAGGAGAGGAGGGGCACTCTTGGAAAGGTATAAAATGTAATTTTATTTTCAAATGAGTTTCGCATTGTAATGGTCCCACATTGATGTGTTTCGAGGATAAGGTGATAGGGGTATGAAATCCACCCATACAATAGGTTTTGGACCTGTTTAGATCATAGAATGTGCATTATATTTTCATTTTATTTAAATCGTTAAATAATGAGGCTATCGCTGCATCATCATGATGTTATAAATAATTTAATTTATTTAATGTCTAAAAATTATAAAAAAAAATACTATGATGTAATAAATATTTTTATATTTCCAATGAATATTTATAGTGCAAATATCATTTATGGAGAAAACATTAAAAATATTTTACATAGGTGATACATTCCTTGTTACATTTAACAATCTTTAAAAATAAAAAGATAAAAAGTCACTTTCTCACAAAAGTGATTCCATGGGGTCCCCAAGTTTAGCACAAGGCATCACATGGTCGGCCATGAGACAACCAGTAGCCTTAGGACACATTTTGTGGTCATTTTGTATTATAATGATATTATCTTATTATCTTTAACTACCCGATTACTCATTATTCAAGATAATTAAAGATAATTACCGTCGTTACTATTCATAATGTCCAAAAACAAAAGAGTATTAATTACATAATTTTGACCTTCTGATTACATATATGTAATTCATTTTACCAAATTCCAAACACAAAAATTTCAATAATTAATTTTAAAAAAACTTCATGTTGTCAAAACAAATAGCGGGTTTTTTAGAAACAATATTTATGAAAAGTTTGGCACTTGTTTATGCCTAATTCCAAAGTGAAATTAATCCCAATGACCAAAATTGAATTACATGGTAAAAATATATTCTAATTACACTTTTAAACAAATTAAAAAGATAATATAACCATATAATTAAATTTTATGAAAAATAAGTTTTGATGTAAAATGTAGTATTTTTCACTATTCATTGAAAAACGAACATTGTCAGAATAATAACAAAAATTATCCCAAGGTAAATTTCAATGTCCCAATCATAAATAATATGTTTATTTTGAAAAATAGAGCTTATAAAATTTCTAAATAGTGGATTTAAAAAGGGGTTCGCCATCAAATGGCGGTTAATCGACCTATTAAGGAATATTAGAATGTTTACGCTTAAAAACTGGATTCATTTGCATTTTTAATTCTCTAACATTTATTGAAAAAAATATTTTACAAACATATATAATCATTTTGTAGTTAGTTCTGGTCATTACCACCATTTCAACGGCTAGGCGTTAACTACCATTTAAAATAATATTATTTTATTATTAGAGTGCAACGTAAGATTTCAAAGAAACTTGTTGTGGCATATTGGGTACGCCATCGAGCATAGCATTCCCTTTAAAGTAATATTAATATTTTATTCACAAATATGTATAAATGTGAAAATGTCATACTCTTTATTTACCTGGGGTATTACACTAAATATTTCCATAATATGGATTTTAGACAGGTTTTTAGGTCATTATAACACAATTATGTTTACTTTACCGCATAATAGACGCATTTTTACCTTAATTGATATAATTAATTTTTTTCTATTCATAATGATAAAAAAATTATTCTTAAATAACTATGTAATATAAAATATTCGGATTATAAATATGATATAATTTCTTTCTCAAATCAAATAACTTAATTCAAACAATCCAGTTCAAAATTCTACCAACAGATGTAATAAAAAGTGGGTTTCTGATGAGAAAATTTACATAAGTATACAATGTTTTAGTATCAAAATCCAATATGGAATAGATACCAAGGAGTTATATTATTAAAATTTTAATACATTTTATCATTATTTAATTTAAAATATTTTTAAAAAATAATTTATCTTTCAAAATAATTTAAATAAAAGGACAATTTCTTGGTAAAATTTATTAATTTTTAACATTTATCAAAATATAAATATTTTTAAAAAATTATCATAAACATACCTAAAGATAATTTTTACATGTAGATTTGAAATATTATGTTTAAATTTTTTTAATATATTTTCTAAAATTTGAAATTTTAATTTTAAATTATGTGCGCAATGACTAACTAATCCATAATTAATAAAAATTCTATTTTTTTTTGTAAAATATCTCGATCTCAATCAAATAGTTCTTATTCTATTTGTAATAGATAGAAAACCACTGATTTTTTATAAACATGTAAAATACATAATTTTTTGTAATTTAGTTTTTCATATTAAGACCTTCCAAATTAATGGCTTTTTTATAATGGTTATGTTTAAAGAACAATATATTAATAGGGGTTGTGTTGTGTTCAAACCCAATGTTCCATTCATCACAAACTACCAAAGATATTGAATTTATTTGAGATGAAATATATTTTGATTACCATCGGTGCTATATTTTCTTCTATGCTTTTTGTTTTATGTCATATACAATATCAAACATTATGTTGCTATTTTAAAATCTAAGAGTGTTATATTAACGGTTTCTTCACCCAAGTATATCATAGAGAAGAATGGGTCCAACCACATCATAGATAACTATAAGATAGGTATATCACTTATAATTAGAAATATTTCTTCAAAATATACTATCATGATAACATTATAAACTCAAAAAAACTACTCATAGATAAAATTCTCACATTTTTTATTTACAAATCCAAATAGTCTTATGGATTTTACAATTAAATGTTTAATGATGTGGGTGATTTTTTCAGACCACTAGTGGATTTATGCATCTTTCATACCTTAATGGAATTTTTTTGATCCACAAAAAATTATCTTGGTTTCATATAAATATCTTAAATAATATTATTATTATGTAATTCAATTTTTAAATCAAAATTCTAACTATTACATCCATGGTAAGATACCATTGAAAGTGGACATAAAATAGTTTTTATATTGATAGAGTTGAAAATTTATTATCATTTTCAATGAATGTTTTTTAACCATTTTTCGACCAACATATAATTTCATGTGTTTATTCAATATTTTATGTCCAATTTATCCTTGAATATTCATTTATTCCAATAGTATAAACATCTAATGTGGATCATTCAAAATGTAATATCAGTTTTGGTACATGAAGTATATTTTGAAATTCATACCATCTTTATATATGAAACCATTTGTGAAAAATAATAATTCCGTATTGGACACAAGTTCATTTTTATCAAAAAATACTGGGTCACCACCCACGGTAACTATAAAACAAATTACATCTAGTTATCTAACCTCTTCGGTGCTCTGATACAATAATTGTGTCATTAAAACATCCTCTTCCATAGTGCTTTGTGGAATCTGTTCATCTTCCACATGTTTTATATCTTTTTACTATAAATTATTAAATGTTGTTTTAATCTAAATATTATATTTGGATATGTGGTTCAACTTGAGAAACATTTTAAAATTTTCAAGTATAATTATATTATTTAAACAGTTAATGATATAATATCATTTAGTTTACATAGGATTTCTTATAATGATGCACATAGTTCCTCATAGTGAACGTTTGTTACATGATGATTCAATATCAAATGAATTTGGATACTATACACAAATGTATAACAACATGAGTTTACATATATTCCAAATATCATATGAAATAATGTTTTTTGTTAGCTATATCATGACTTATTATGTGTGACATTTTCTGTAATTTATATCCTCAAAAAGATAATAGATGATTTGCAGGACTCTATATTGATCTCAACTTATCCAGAAAGGCCTAATTACCCTTTCAGTTATGTGATTCCAATGTGTGTTATTAGAAGGAATAAGTTGAAATAGTCTCTGAAACACCCTTCCAATGAATTACTGTTTAATATACAATAAACCATTGGATATACAGAAATTATTTATCTTTTTATCAAGAAAGATCTCCACTCACTCATAAATTAAATTTATAAAAATAATATGACTTATAACTCATTATATACTTACACCCATATCTATAAAAATAATCCATATATGCTAGGAATAAATATAATATATAGCTAATATCATTTGAAAATGTTGAACACACACAATTAAATACCATTTCAATAATCTTTATGGCCCTTTACTACATTACAATAAATAAAGAATTAGTCATTTTTCTTTATATACTATAATGAATATTGATAATTTGGTTTTGATCAAATGAATATAAATACTCAACTTCATATAAATGGGTAAATAGTTTCGCAATAATCATATCAAGGAAGTAATTGGAAATAAGGGTTTGAAATAAACCATGAAATATAGATTCATTATCAATTTCCACCTAATTGACATATTCCAGAACATAAAGACCAATTTTAAAATATGAAACTCAATAAAATAATCTATCATAGTAATGTTAGTATATAATATTTAAAAATAATAACATATGTGCATCTATATCTATAATATACATTGAAATAATATTTTTAGTTACACATATCATATAATAAAAACTATTGAGAACTAGGTAAATTAGACTATATCTACATTCCTCCTATATTTAGATACAATTGTGAGCATCATAAGTTACATCAAATAACCAATTTATATAAATTAAATAATTTATCACGATAATGAACACACCTAATGGTTACCCATAATTATTTTTTTGTGTTGAAATTTCTTTTCCAATGACCCTCCATTACCCATATTAAGTTGACAACATATTTCTCTATTTCATTCCCCATGAAGTTAAAATTCCTATTCAGGTGTTGTAAAGAGGCATTAGTATTTGAGCTATTCTTAGGTCCTTTCACCATACCCTTCCACTTATTTATCATTAATATTGAAGAATTATTATGCACTATGTCCATATCTATGTAGAAAATTATACAAAAGAGAACTGTGAGAGACTTCATAATGGTATCCATGTTCAAATTGAAAAAAAAGGAATGAAGAATTTTTCCGGGAGTGAGGAATGTAAGAAGTATATTTATAGTTATTCAATCAACATAAAACCCAGAATATCAAATTCTTATTATATATAATCATATTCAATTCATGATTCCCATGAGTTTCAATCTCTCTATACATCCACATAATGAGTCCCATATAGATCTCATACAACTTCTATCTAGATCTCTCTTTATAATGATCCTAGAGATAGATGAGCATGACACATTACTTTATGATTTCATTCAACTACTAATTTTCAGTAGACATATATCATAAAATCAAAAATTATACATCTTTCACAAAATTCATATGTTTTATATAGTTTATTATATCTTCCTCACTCATTAATCTAGTTATAGGATTGAGATATATAGACTCCACTATGTAATGAACCTACTATTGGTGTAGTAAACTACAGAATAATCAATACAACTCATAAAAGTTACCCCAGGATAAAAGGATTCCATTTATATATATATTTATTAATTAGTTATCAAGGTCAACACACATAGTATTTTGTACAATAATATAAAATAATATTTTAGTACTTTATGTTGATTACTAAAATATATGAGATGTAATAATTTTATCATCATTATTAGTGTACCTATATCTTTAATATTATTAAAATCCCTTTCCATTATAATCATAATATCTAACCGTGTGGTAATTATTATGACATTGATTTACATTTATCTTATCATTCCCCAAAAAATAATAATTCTAATGATAAGATTCTATTTAGGAGTGTTCTATTAAAATTGTTTTCTGAAAATTCATAGATCCATTGAGGGGACTCCAAAATCCTAAAATTATGACATAGATCTTCCCAAAACCTACCTATTAATTCGTATTAAGCAAAGTATGATAATTAAATTCAATAAAATATTGGTTAGGTTAATCCATCATCTTTTTTTGGATTCCTTGTTAGGTAAAAGTTATCCCACTATAGTCTGTCAATAAATTAAACTAAATTTCATTCATTAATAAGATTATGGAAGGCTTTTGACTTAATATTTCAGTGACAAATTTTTTTAATTTATGAATAAGTTTTTTTGTTTTATGATGTTCATTCCATATTAATAATGTAAATATTATAATAAAATAACCATTTTTTTGAGAAAATACTATAGAATAATCTATTTACATTATTTTAAAATTAATGTATTTATCTTATTTAACATTTGAGATCTTGTTTAATCATCATATAAACATAAATCTAAATATAAAAATAAAAAACCACTAACAAGAAAAAAATATTACATGATCCTAATATTTCTAGTGGTTCTTATCAAGTGGATGTTAAATCATCCAATGAATTTAGGGGAGACCCCCTTATGCTGATCTTGGAGTGAGTAGCCACATTCCACCATAAGAATTTTTAAATTCATTATTTGTTTCACCACATCTTACATTTTGAAATTCCTTCTCTCTATTGAGATCCATCTTTTATATGTAATTAATTATACATAAGTGTGGGAATCTGGGGTATGGGATACACATAATATATAATGGACACATATGTACAATATAATAATTTTTGAATGGTTTACATAAAGGAAATAAAATTTAATTTAATATTAATATACCACATATAGAACCCATTAAATAATATTAAATTGAATAGAATCTAAATACATACATTAGTTAGTCATTCCCATGATTAATCATAAACTTGAAATGGAATCACATTAAAAAAAATACTATTATTCATTTCATATTTCTTCTTCAATGAAGATAAATTTTTCCTGAATTTATTAGTAATTGAACTATAAATTAACTAATATTTTTAATAATTTTTAATCCAAGTATCCATTGAGATACATAAGATTCATATCCAATACAATTTATAATAAAATTAATTAATTAATTTTGTTTAAAACTACTCGTGTAAATGTGGTGTTCCATTAAGAGTCTCATTTATAGACTGTAATTATTTTCATGGGATGTGTAAAAACATGACATGCCATCATACATAGATTGTTGTCATATTAAACTATATATATTATATAATATTCTCATATAGACTGAACAGTGAGCATAAATACTATAAATGGAAAGGAGAAAAATATAATCATGTAAAATAATTAAATAAATCATTTATTCTCTATGGGAAATTGAAAATTACTTGATCTATGGAAGAAACCCTATCACATGCAATTTATAGAAAGTAACATTCCATGTAGTATTATTTAATTAAAAAATTCGTTTTAGGGGTATTAAATCACAAATCATGTGTTTCAATTGTGTTACTTGAATGAGTTTTCATTAATTATAATGCGAGTAAAATGGGTACACACCATTTATGTAATTATGGGTAACATTCACAAAATTCCTAGATACTGTGTGTCTAATATTGTGAGGTTAACTATGTGTTATTGTTTTTATAACAAATACACATCATAAAATCACAACTGGACCCATGTTTTATGTTCATCATTTAACACATAATTTGTGTAGAAATTACACATTTTTATATTGACCACATTCCAACCTTATCAGGTGGGGAGACATAGAGTTTATACATGCTAAATGTTGTGTAACATTGAAAACAATATTCCACCATAGTTATAAAAAAAATAGTATAATTACTATATAATTGAAAAAAATTTATATATACCAAACATTTATTAAAATGAATTTTGCAACCACATAATCATTTGGTTGATCGAGACTACCACACATGTAATCTGGATATAAATTATGTAATCTTGTTGGGGGTCCATAATTATTAGTACCACCAAATTAGATGTCGATGTTGTATTCACTAGTTCATATCCTATTCTTAACTATATTATAGTGAAAAAACACATTGTAAAAATTTTATAGACTAAAAATGAAAATCTAATAAACTAACCCATATATTGATCAATGAAGTTATATAATTATAAATTTTAATGTGTCCTATCATATACCACTTGATGATTTTGAGCATATAAGAAGCACCATTAGGCCCCCTAACAAATTTATTGTATCAAATACATATGATAATCTAAAATAAGTCATTAAAGAAACACCATTTATAATTAATATAATTTTAGAAACATTACAAAGAACCCTAGAAGAAATATGAGAGGATCTATAATATTAAATTTATAATTAATTTAACAGTAAGAAAATACCTTGATCATGATATCTTTATTCAATGTAGATTTCTATGACAGAAACATTCTTATTCTATATTATTATATAGATAAAATATATATTTTGAAACATTGGTGATAGAAACTAAAAAAATAACAATATATAGTTCAACATTTAATATTTTATAATTAAAAGGTATACCTAAGTCAACTATTAAATCTAACATATCCCTGATGCCATATTAAAAATATCCACCCTAAGATAATATTTAGGTTCCAATTTAAACGATGAAGTTTATTTTGATTTAAAAAAAAGGTTCAAAATATATATATTTAGAATTATTTTTCCATTAAATGGTAATAAAACTACATTGATAAAAAAATTGGTTTTTATGCCAAAAATTTGGTTTTTTTCTTATACCTATAAAATCTAGTGGAAGCGTACCAAAAATATTTTATTGAATAATATATATATATATATATATATTAATATTTTTTATTGTAATTAATTAAATTTATTAGGATAAAACAGATATGTGATCATAAAAATATTTCATTTGTCTTAAATTTTTTTATATTTTAATTTTAAAATAATTGGTACCAAATTAATTTATATTTTATTTTTATTAAACATATATTTTCATAAGTTTTTTTATAATATTCATATGAACTTAATCAAATTCTAGGTTGTATCATATTATATTAAACAATAATGCTGTAATAATATATTGTTGTTCTTTAAAACACTGTCTTGTGGGTAATGTATATCATCCAAGAAACTTGTCGTTGTGTGCAAGGAATGCTAACTTAGTTTCACATTTAGTGAACGTTATATAAGATATTAAATTTATTTAAAATAGTAATTATTTAGTAGTAACTTAAGATATTGTATTCTTCTATGTTCTTGGTTTTGCATGTCATAAACACTATAAAATACATTATTCTTATTTTAGTACTTAGTGTTGTTACATTATCCCCACATTAATTAACTTGTTTCATCACAATTTAATATCAATCTTGGTAACATATTATTTGATATTTTAAATTTCCAAATCCCACATTTTGATATGGTTTCATAAAAAATACTCCTGAAAAGAAACAGTGGGAGGTAAAAATACACAATGAAAATCATATAACTACATCTCTATGTATGAGAAAATTAGTGTAATGTATTGAATCATAAATGGAGGAAAATCGTAAATAATTATTGGGAGTGATTGATTTCATCAATAAAAAATGTAAGTAATCGATGGATTTCTTAGGGCCTAAAAACCATAAATCATTGGTGATTTATAAGACAATCAGTTCCAAAAAAAGTAAGGTATTAGGATAACATTATTTTGTTTCTGATCATTTTTCTTTTTTTGAGTAATTGTTTTAGTCACTATGAATGTATGAAACTATATTGACTTGATATATTTCTGTAAAAACCATTAATCATTTTTAGGCAGAGTTAATTTTCCAATTCAACCCTTACATCAAGAAATAGATATCATAAAATCAACATTAATGTCTGAACCACTAATATACACTATTAATAGATCTTAAGGCCCATAAAATAGTGATAAGAATGACTATTTGTGTATAACTATTCTTTAAAGTATTTGTGGTTATTAGAATAATATCTAAACCAAAAAATTAGCTTTACTGGTTTATCAATAATCTTTATTTATATAATATTTATCTAAAAATGACAATTTTAGCAGGATATCACATAAGGCAATGATATGTGTGAAACGATTACTATTCTTTGACCATGGGTTCTTGTTGTGTGTCCTTAGTATACTCAATGGGTTGTCACTTGACATATAGATATTCTTTTTCTAAATGAATATTAATATAATTTCCAAAATAAATATAATGTAATTCCTTGAGAAAAGTTTATTCAGTAATAACATTTTATCTATTATTTTTAGTACCACATCATTAAATAAAAACTTCATCCATTTATTTTGACATAGGACCTTACTTAATCTATGATTTATCATTTAGATTAGGGACTTTCCTAAAACAAGAAAGTATAGTGTGATCATCAATTATCTTATTAGAAAAACCATATATTCATTTTTAGGATGCCTAAATATTGACACATTTTTTTAAATATATGAAACCTCTGGTTTAACCAATATCATTCATTGTCATTATCTATTCAAATCATTAATAATTTTTTGTAAAAAAATATATACTATCAAAATAATAAATACCTGGATTTTCAAACTAGGTGCACAGTAAGCCTCATTTTTATGTACCAATTTACACTCGAGTCAGGCCCAACACACCTTGTCAGAGTTGTTACCCCTAGGTACATATGTGCCAGAACTATTTCCACTTATAGTATCATGATATGGATTCATTTCAAGGAAAACCCACATAATATAAAATTTATAAAAATTATATGATGTTCTTATATAATTATTCTAATATTCTACCCTAGGTACATGTATTCCAATATATTGCTTACTAAATCGTGTAACCAAGGACGTCACTAAACTATATCTAATCCAAAATGTAGTGACCCGACCACAGAAAATCCATATCCAGAGTCATTATACAATTTTATTTGCATAATATACATGTAAATTGTGTCCTAAAGGACTAAACAGTTTAGTTGTCTTTGAAATCAAGATATATATCTGAGTCTTTTATTACAAAATAATATAATAATTAAAACGTAATTTTTTTCATTCAAGGATAATAACTTTATTCTATCTTGTGTATCATTGTATATGTTTCTTAGTACACATCATCGAATCGTGGTTAAAGGAAAGAAAATAATTTTGAGTTAAAAATTATAGTAAGGGAAAAGTACAGTGGATATATAATGAAAAAATTTGAAGTAATCAATATGTAAAGGTACATAATAGAACACACATTCCATATAATCAATAACATGAATGGATAAACAATATGTAACTTTAACAATAAAAAATAAAAGACATTAAAATAATTGGATAATGATATTAAATATGGAAATGATAATAAATAAGACACATTCCATTTAATCAATGAAGAAATAATGAAATTTATTTACTGAAATATCTATACAAAATCCCATGGATAAATAATAAATCAATCTTAATGAGGGAAACACATAATTATTAGACACCATGATTCCTTGGTATATGGTACCTTTACCTTCAATACCATTAAAAAGATGCTTTATAATATCATGTAAAAACCCATATAAGGTTATCCAATTGACTCATCACATAATACTACCAATTCATCAATGTGATGTCTATAACTGGGACCCACACATATCATACATCTCCAACATATTCCTCGTAAATTGAATAAACAATGTGCCCTATTGAATACCTATATTGAATAAAATATTTGGATTTATTGATATTTCCTAGGTTAATAAAATAACTATAAAGTATACCCCATATCTAAAAATGGTATCTGATTTAGGAAATAATAATATCCTTGATAAATTAAATGGATATTTTGGTTAAATTTAATGTTCAATGATCATAAAAAATTAAATGTTTTAAGTGGAATAAAAAAGGAACCAAGGAAGTAAATTTCAAATATATCTTTGGAAAAATAAATTATAAATTATATAGAGTAAGAATAATGATTTTATAAATAACAAAACATCCCATGTGGAGTATGGATAAATTGTTTTCATCATTTATGATTATAAAAACTAAAAAATATATTTAAAAAATATTTCTTTAGGAAAATATCATTTATTTTTATTTTATTGAAAGTAGTTTTCTTTCAAAATAAATTTTAAAAATGTTATCTTTAAAAATTAAACATTTAAAAATGAAACGGAAGAATCAAATAAACAATTAAGGGTAATTCTGTACATGTTGAACAAGGCAAAAATAATATTCCTTTTAAATGTTAAAAAGGCCAGAAAAATACATTCTTCATTTAATGAAAAATAGACTCCATGGAAAATATTTTTAAAATAAAAAAATGGTAAAAATTAATTTTATAAAACAATTTGGATGTGGTAAATATATTTATGAAATCAATTTTAGAAAAATAAATTTTTTGATGATAATAGTTTTTCTGACCAAAGAGAGAAATGACCTCGAGTTTTCATAAAAAAATTCTAAATTTTTTTAAGTACTAATATTTAAGAAAATGGTACCATTACTTGATAAAGTTCATGATTAACAATACAAATATTAAATTAAATGTCTTAATATTAAATTATCAATTAATTTCATCTAATATAAATTTAAATGTAAATAATCGAGAACAAAATGAGATTGTAAAGTAAAATGTTGAAATGATAATAACGTTGATGTGAGAATCAATCAATGAGTAGAATATGTGGTTCAATTTTTTATACACATAGTATGTATAAATACATAAATATATAGTAAATTTTATTAGATACATAATCATATAAAATAAATGATAACTAGGAATTAGTATAACCCAATAAAAAGGATTCGGGTTATGGAATTTATTTTTCACCTAGTAATGCTTAATTAAAATACCATTAGATGAAATAATTCCAAATAAAACTCCAAATATCTCAAATAAAAAAATATATATTATATATAAAAATTATATTTAGATACACCACACAAAATAATTGAGTGGTGAATATGACATTTATCTCATAGATGTAAAAAGTGAGATCAAAATCCCTTAAATTGTGTTTCATTTTGAGTGACCGTCCATTAAACTCATGTATAATGGTTTTAATCATTTTAATAGTTTATTAAAGGACATTATTAATACTTATAATATCATATATGAAATTCTTATAATATATTATTACTTTTTTTTGTAATCATTCATTATTTTCACCATTTCAGGTGTTAATTGACAAGTTTCTCTAGTATGGTTTGAATTATTACTTATTTTTCCTATAATGGTTTCATAATATCCATAATGTATAAAACGAAGTAATTATAATCTATTTCTATTATATTTTTATTTATAATAATCTGAAAAATTTTGAGATGGGAAATGATATGAACCATTCATGGAGACGATTGGTCGTACGTACGCATGAACGCTACTTTCATTTCCACACCATTTTTAAAAGAATGGCATGTAAATGAAATACCGATATATTTATATTTTAATTAAAAATTAATATCTATATCATATATATTAGATATTTTTATTAAATACATCATTTTAATGATCCATGTATATTGTGAATGAGTTGCATTGGTTTGAGGAGTCAATAGTCCACACTTCCAAAAACAATGTTATCGTTTTGACACAAAATAGATAGAATAAGTTTATGTGTTGTATAAAAATTAAAAAATAATATATAAATTATAAATATAATATATACATATGACATGAACGTCATTTATGTCATTATTTTTAATGATGAGACGTGGTAATGGAAGAAACTAATGACTTCATTTTGTGAGATTGTAGTTCGACGCACACATAAACAATAAAGTCATTACCCATTAGATAAGAAGTGTGTGTAAGTTAAGGTATAAAACATATGATAATAAGATCAAAATATATTTAGGATACTAATTTTATTATCTAATAATGTAATATTGAGAGGTGAGGGTGGATAATGAAAATAAAATAAAAGATATTGATGATGGATTTTACCACTTATTTGGGAAACTCATTCTTCTTTTCCCCAAAGGGATTACATAGATGAATTAAATATAAAAGAAAAGAATATAATATTAGGATAGGAATTTTTATGATCTATTTTGAAGGATATTTTTTGAAATAAATAACTTGATAGGTTTGAGGAAGTGTGAGGGTTGAGTGACTTTTTATAGTAGAGGAGTGGCTTCCTTGTAAATATTTGGGATGGTAATTACAACCACGTTTTACAGATTAAAAGTGTCTATAATAATAGTCCAAAGTAAAGGAATGTTAGTATAGTGACTATATATGGAAACCCAATGGATATTGGACAAGTTTCACGATATTTATGGCCTTTACGGTTAAGGATTATTCTTTTGTTAGGATATTTTTTCACTTAGTCAATGTATTTAATTTTAATCACATTCACTAATATTTTTTGTGAAAAAATAAGTTTAAATTTTAATTCATTATAAATTATTCTTATTTCAAATATCTAATCCAGTTTTTCAAATTCCAATTAAATATGTGGCATAAATAATTTAAATTTAATCTCATTCACATGATGATAATGTGGGGTTTGAATGTAAAAAAATTCAAACGTTTTCTTAGTTGTATATAACATTTCATAGTGAAACCTATTCCAATGAAATAAATTTTAATAATTGATATAAAATTGAGCTTATTAATCTTTAAATATAATTAAAAATATAATTTTACTTTATAAATAAATTATACGTAAAAATATTTTTGAATTAAAATTTATTATATTTAACAATTCATCAAAAAATGAAACATCAAATAAAAATAAAAAAAATAACTCTAATATAATTTATATGTTATAAATTATAATAAGATGTTTATCTTTTCATATATAATCAATGAAATTTTCAAAAATTCAATTTATAATATGTCCTCCATTAAATGGCGGTAAAACTACATTTATAAAAATATATGATTGTGTGTATAAAATTGGGTTTATTATTATATTTTGTCCATCAAATATAGTAAAACAGTAAAAAAATAGTTTTTTGAATAATTAATATATATATATATATTTGATTAGTTTCTATCATTAATTGTAATTAATTTAATTTATTAGGATAAAATATCTTTGTGAGCATAAAAATATGTCTGTTATATTCAATTGCTTATATTTTGATTTCTAATTAATTGGAAAAAATGAATTTATATTAATTTTTTACAAGACGTATATTTTACTATGATTGTTAATAAAATATAAACTTCCAATTTAACAGCTAGTTTATATCATATCATGTTAAATAAAAATGTTTTAATTATATATTATTGTTCGGTAAAAATTGGTCTTGTTTGTAATGTAGGATATCAAGGAAACTTGTTGTTTCATGTGATCCAAGCTATCTTAGTATCACATTCATTTAATGTTATAAAATATATTGAATTTATTTAAAATTGTAACTGTATTGTAAAGACTCATGATATTATATTCCATTAAGTGTTTGGTGTTTCATTTCATTCATGTTATCAAATAAAATTCTCTTATTTTAGAATTTTGGAGCATTAAATTCTTGAGATTCAAGACTATGGAAACAAGTAATACTCATAGTGCAGGCTTAAAATTTATACACAGATATTCTCAGACACAAATTTCAAACTCCTTATGTCCTAATAATACATAGATGATGATCTATAAACAACCCTAAAAACTACTTTTCCATACTCCCTAATTGTTTCTATTTTCCTCTCTCTATAAACACTTTTCCATGCATCAAAATTGAAATATATTTTTCTCCCACTAATTCCACATCACATATCGATAATTTAAAAAAATTATTTTATCCAATATACATTGATGACATCCACCACTTTTTCTTAAAAAAATTCATAAACATTAAAGCCCCATTATTTCTATATCTATTTTCGACTACCATGTCTCTGTTAAGTAATACAAAAATAAATCCTAATATCATGGAGGTATACAAAACTATCCATAAAAATAAAACTCCTTAAAAAACATTAATTATGAAACCCCACTGAAACCATTCTGAATTTAGCATAGATTCAGAATTCATTATGTGAAACCTTCTCAAAATACATACATAGTGATCGTTTACATAAAATCCATACCTAGAAAAAATAGTTACATGAAATCATAAATTTTCATAGATTAATTATATACATGAATAAATCATTTGTGTATCAAATTTTCCTCGTGTATTTGACATTTTTCTATGTTAAAAAATTTCTACATCATTCACATATCAAAATAGCTCTATTGTGGAAATTTCTAGGTGAAACTTCTACATGTATCACTTATGTTTCTAAAAAGGATATGTGTATTGGACATTACCAAATGGTATACATGGATCACATGTATATGTTATTTATTACCTTTAATAAAATTAATGTGTAGGTCTATAAAACACTATAACTCAACTAGGATTATTTCAGACAATCTCCAATCCTTCTTAATTAACTTTATAGAATCATGGAGAATCATTAAAATATATATAAATCCATAAAGACATGACCTAGTGATATCAAGATTTATGAGATCGAAATATGTGGTTTTCATCAAATACAACAACCCAAACATACCAAGAACCATGGGATCATCAAGCATCATCAAACATAGCCACAAATACATTTGGTTCTTTAGGATTGGTAATAAGCCTCCCATTTTCTACCATCCTCTACCTTTAATATTCATCCCGATGTGTTGGAGGAGATAAAAGGTTGTATTAGACATCTTAAAATCTAGTACATGACCTCACTGTAAATTCATTTTTATTTTTTCAATTTGTTCATTCTATAATAATGGATAGCCTCCATGTGAAAATGTATGAGAGTTAAAATTTATAGACTATAACACTTCTGGGCTTTCCAGGGAGAATTTCAAAAAATAAATAATTAATAAATTACCTTGTAATTAGAATTTACTAAAAAACATTTACGAATAAAAATTACATATCATAAAGGATTTCTCCCATCAACTATAGACATACATATACCATGTATCTATATTTACAAAACCATACTTAAGGGATTGATCATTATTATCATAACTCATAATAAATAACATGAAGTCAATATTATATTAAAATCTACGCACTTGGTTCTAAAAAAGGATTGATACAATTTCTTAATAAGTTTTTGTCTCTTAAAAGTTAAAATGACAACTTTAATTGAATATTTAAATTATTAGTCATATATAATGTAATATATTTAAACTATTGGAAATAATTTTTTAAAAAAATTTCCATTTTCAAAACCATAACTAAAAATTCACATGATGATCAATGCCCCACCAATTAGTCAATACAATACTAATCTTATAATTAAATTCCTTAACCATGTAACACATACACTGCATGTAATGTGGTAAAATGGGTGGTCATTATCATCATGAATCAATTTTCAATGTATGACATCTATATGAATGCTAATGTTTTCATTAACATGTAATCTATAGCATGCCATTTATAGGTTTTATCCACTATACATAATAAATCATTCAAATTATTTTAATAAATTTATGTTAAATTTTATTAAATATATAAATAACTACTAGTATTTTTTTATGAGAAAACATATGTAACTAACATCCCAAGATTCTATATATATCATTTATAAAGATGTATGCTACTTAAATGAATTATTATGTACCTATATTAAATTTAAATTAAATAATTGTTATACATAAAAAATTCAATGGTCATAATAGAAAAAAACAATGTTATACTTTTCAACCAAATGATATATAGATAAAATTATTTAATATATATGTTATCAAAAAAAGAAAAAAATTTGATCATTTGAAAATTTTTAATTTTTTTATCATTAATTGATTACAAATAAATAAATAGTATATCTAAGATTTTGATTACAACAGTAATGATAAAATTAGAAATATGTTTTTTTTTTCAAATAATGGCGTATACATCAAAACAAAGAATATAAAATAGATAGATACAATATAATGATAATTGGAAAAAAAAATTAAACAAATAAAATTATATATATATATATATATATCTAGTGATTATTTAAAAAATTATAAAAATGGAATCATTTATCATCATCTCAATATTTAAATATCAATTTTATAAAAAATAGATATTTACTAGAGTAAATAGGAGTTCAATGGTGTGTTGTATCACATTCCTTCTATATGATCAATTAATGTATCATACACTATGTCTATATTATAGATATTGTTATCCTTGAGTAATATTGATAATTATAGAAAAATATTACTTATTAAATCAATATCATCAACATTCAAATCATGCAAATGTATTTTCTTCCCTTAAAAAAGAATGAACCACTAAAAATGTCATGCATCCACAATATAAACTTATTCATTTTCATAGGATAGTGTGATAAATAATACTTCCTTGAAACTAAATATTTTAAAATAAATAATTCTAAATCGATAAAATTTGTTTAGTTTAATATATAATACCATCAAACCAGTAATATGTGATGATATATATGGTTTGACCATATATATTGTAAAAACTTGTAAAATTCAAAGGAATTTTTTTCTTAATTTTCTTTGGGATTTTACAAGAACGCAGTTTCTGACGCCACCGGATTCTGAGGTTCGGTGTGCCTGGAATCAATTTCTGAAGTTTAGCTCAGGTACGTTCAGTGAACGAACGAGCGGGTTTTACTTGCTTTTGAATCGGTGCTCGGAATCGAAATCCGAGGGCACCGATGAAACCGCAGTGCCGGTAATTGCTTAGGAACACCTTTTTTGGTGTTGTGTTTTCTCGGGTGTGGTTATTTAAAAAAAAGGGTTAATTAATGAATAAAATAAAAGTTGTGCAACAATTTTTATTTTATGTTCTATGTAGTTGAAACCTACTTATGAAAGTTGAGGTGGGACCCACTATATTCTAACCCCTCATGATAGGATATTAGTGATGCGGGCCCCATAGGAGCTCCACCTATTCAACTTCCTCAATCCCCCATTATTTTTGTAACACACCCGCACCCCCTTATTAAATGCCAAGTCAACTCTCACATTAATTGGATTGTTAAGACTCTTAAATTAATTCAATTAATTGAATGAATTCTTTTGAAATTCAAATGGAATTTTGGCTTGTGTGTGTTAATTAAATAATACAAAGTCTTATTTCATTAGGGGTTGCTTCGTTGTATTGAGAGGGAGAGTTCCACGAAGAACATCATCTTCCTCCTTGAAGAACGCAAAGAACGCATCGACACCGACGAAGAACGCCAATTTCTTGGAGATCGATGACTCGACGTCGTGTACTGAGACACTGACGATCCTCTTCACCACGACGCAGTGTACTGCGACGTCGAAGATGCTTACGAAGCCTCCTTCCGCGATGCTATCTTCTGCAACGTCTTATTTCCGCGACGAACCTCGTTCGACGACTTCATCGAGGTAGGGGTTAATTTTTTATTCTTGTTTTCTTTTCCGTTCATCTACTTTTATATTGGGCCGCCTATTATCATAATAACGGGAGGAGGTCGGACCACACGAATATGGTCTACCCTCCTCCCCCTTTGATGTTTTACTTGTTGCAGCATGAGCAAAGGCAGCGAGGTGCAACGGCACCGCGCGGAAGCAAGAGGAACGGGCGAAGATGCGCGGCACCATCGTGCCACTCCATTGAGGCCGAACGAAGATGTGGTGCCATCGCACCGTGCCGGAGAACCAAAAAAAGATCGCGGCCGGAGCAGGGCTGCATCGGAGGGGCGCGACGCCGTCACTCCCTGACGGTCGGACACAAGGTTGTGGCCTAAGGCCGCAGTGGTGCGGGGAGAGGCGACCGGAACCACCGGCCACCGGCGCAAGGAGGTCGGGATCCACGGTGGTCCTGCGGAGACACACCGGCCGGAAAAACCGGCCGGCCGGTTCTGAGAAAACCCAGTGGTCGTAACCCCTGGCTGGCAAGGAGCGGGCCCCACGTGGGGGATGTGGTTTCTCAATCAGGGGGCAGTGCTCCCCCCCTTTCTGCGACTGCTCGGCCGAGCCAAGCTGTCTGGATAGGAGGGACGGGCCATGCCCTAATGGGACGAACTCAGACCCAGGTTGGGTCGACCCCGTTCGGGCCGACCCAGGGGGTCTTGGTCCGGGTCGTTCCGGGCCCAAAACCCCCTATTTCCGAACAGTTCTGTTAAAACGCCTGTATAATGGGCTTTGGACCTCCGATCGACGCACCGTTAGTTGAGATGCGATCCTTGGATCAAGACGGTCGTTTAGATATATTAAACTCAAGGTTTAGAAGAACTTGGGGTATGGCAGGGTTGGTTCGAACACAAAACCAACCGGGCCCTCAGAGCGGAAACGCTTATAACTTGAGGTCCGGACGTCCGATTGACATGCTGTCGACGCTGTTTCATTTCTCTCAGTGAGACAGACCTTTTGGCTTTCTCCGATCGAGTTTTGGACACAGTTGGAGTGCGGTCGGGTTGGTTTTGACTTAAAAACCAACCGGTCCCCTAGGACGAAAACACCAAAACTCTCAGACCGGGAGTCGATTGACGTGTCGTCTGTCGAGACGAAACATTGGGATACATCAACTCCGGACTACGTGTCAGTTGATGTATCGAACCCCTTGTCACGTGGAGCGGACCCTCTCGGAAACGAGCATGATGTGTGCGGGAACCCTAGAGCTGGTTGCGACTGTGACGACGATGACGACTGCACTGAAATCATCCGTGGGTTCGGCAGCGATGACGACTGCATTGAAATCCTCCATGGGTTCGGCAGTGATGAAGTCCGTACTGAAATCCTTTGTGGTTTCGACGGCGATAACTACTGTTCTTGTATCCTACGTGGGTCTGGAAGTATTACTGTTCTTGTATCCAACGTGGGTCCGGCAGTACTTGACCACTATTGTAGTATCCTACATGGGTCTGACAGAGTAGCTGGACTTGTATCCTACATGGTTCCGAAAGCATAGCTATTTTAGTATCCTACGTGGGTCCCAGCCTAGATGGATCAGTGGCTACATCTGATCAGCTCTATCACCTTACGAAGAAGTATACCTGTGTGAGCTGAGTCTTTACTTTCAATGATTATCATCGATATGATTGACATGCTTTCCTATATGGGTTGTGTTGTGTTTTCCTGTGTGGATTGGGTTGTACTATCCTATGTGGATGTGATCGAACTTGGGCTCGAATGTTGGATCTGAACTTGGATTGATGACTTAGGTATATGTATGGGCATATACCTAAGTCATGTTGGATGTTACTTCATGATTGTATATTTTCTTTTTGGATTATTCTTTGTGGATTCTGGGAGACCTTCGGGGGTCTCGGGGTCCCTACTGAGTAGCGTATAATCACCCCTGCACAGGCTATGCCCGAACTACGTTGTGTAGGATGTAGACGATGGATAGAACTGATCGTGGTTGAGGCTTGTGGAGCAGGTCGGTACCTAGAGGGGGACCACTGGGCGGGACGTACACGGAGCGGATGGCTAGACCCGAGGAGCTGAGGAGGCTATCTGCACCCACCCTTCAGGTGGGAATTCTAGTGGACGGCACGACATTGCTGCTTTACTTTCAGTTGTTGTACTTTCTTTCCAGTTGTACTTTACTTTCAGTTTGGGCTTGTATTCTGGCCCATTTACTTTCCGCGCTTATTATTGTACCCAGTTTTACTTAGTGTTAACTTCTTCTGGCTTACTCTGTGGTGTTTCTTTACTTTATAAGGCAATGCCTTCCCCTTTTTGTCGGGATTTACGCCATTGGTGCTAGTCTCCAACACCTGACCTATGGAAGGCGGGCTTGGGGTAGTCACGACACGGGTCCCAAGGATGGGTCGTGACAAATTGGTATAAGAGGAGTTTGGTTCTACCGAATAACTCAGGACTCTGAACATTCTTCTATATGATGCAATAGGGTTATCGGTATTGAGTGTGGTTATCATTCCAAGGAGTCCAGTGTTGGTGTGGCGCTCAAAGTATCCGTACATGAGGACCGTGACTTTTGATTTCCGACTCAATGCACGAAAACATTGATTGCATTTGTGTTTCAAAAATTTTCTTTGTTATTACTTTGTGTCGGCTAACCAGGTATATATTTTTGACCATGGCACACCTGTTTCTTTTCAGGATGTCCCCACGATGGTATCCAGCTATGGTTCTGAGCATTGTGTGTGACGACATCCCACCGGACGACGAGGCCTCGGTGTAGGGACCTCTTACAGTGGAGGCTCCGGAGGTACCTCTACCTGTCGAGCCATCGATGCCACCAGCCCCAGCCGCTAAGAGTGTATGTCGCCTTAGTGCGCTGCATGAGTTTCAGCATCAGAGACCACCCAGGTTCCGTGGGGAGATGGACCCTCAGGTAGCCGAGGATTGGATGGAGGCTGTAGTTCGAGTTTTCAGGTTAGTGGGGACACCAGATGACCTCATGGTGATCCTTGTAGCGAGACTCCTACACACGGTAGCAGGCAAATGGTGGATCTTGATGCTCCAGTAGCACGATGAGGCATCTCTTCTCTGGACGGACTTTTAGAGCCTCTTTTTCTCAGTGTTCGTCCCAGCCACCCTCCGTGCGGTGCAAATTTAGGAGCTTCTACAGCTGCGGCAGGGCAGCATGACGGTCGCCCAGTACTCTGTGAGATTTACCGATCTCTCGTGCTATTCGACATATATGGTACGGGACCCATTCTTCTGGTCCCGGACCTTCAGGCAGGGACTGAGGCATGAGATCAGGGAATCAATGATCTCCCTCAGCATTCCGACATAGGTAGGAGTACTGGAGTGAGCCCTTCTCTTAGAGAGATTTCTTACTGAGCCTACACCAATAGAGAGGCCTACCGCAGGGTGGCATGTAGCAGTGTCATCTGAAGCTGGCAGTCGACATACGTCCCAGGGGTCCAGGCAGACTAGACTATCAAGAGAATGACCTCAAGATACTGGCCCAGATGTGCAGGGCACACGACATAGAGCGAGCCTTCCGAGGAGTAGACAGTGCTACGCATGCGGCGGGCAGGGCCACATGGCTCGTGACTGCCCGACCCGCCGTGCATAGGAGCAGACAGTGCTACGCATGAGGCAGCCAATTCTAGATGGCTCGTGACTACCCGACCCGCCATACAGAGGAGCAGTAGACGATTGAGGGGTCACCCAGGCAGAGGCAGAGGGTCGACCATGGTGGTCCGCAGAGAGAAGGTGGATGAGGCCGAGGAGCTGGCCGAGCAGCGGGTGGTGGGCGACGCTTTGAGGATTTACCACCACCACCACCAGGAGGACCACCCCAACCAAAGGGAACTGGTGGGCAGAGACAGGCGCATCTTTAGGCAGCAGAGGCCAATGACCACGGTGCAGCAGAGATGATTCGAGGTACTATCTGTGTCTACTCCACCCTCATTGCAGTTCTTATAGACACAGGATCGAGTCATTCTTTCATTGTCACTGCCCTTGATCGGAGCTCGGAGATTCTGACGGAACCCTTGGCTCGATCCTTATAGCTAGAGACTCCTATAGGAGTAGACTTGACGATTACTCAGTGGTGATAGCAGTGTAGGCTTACTTTAGGAGGCAAGATCTTCGGCTGGGATCTTCTTGTAGCGGCGTCGAGGCCTTAAGACGTCATCTTGGTCATGGATTGGTTATCTACAGTCCATGCACAGATTGACTGTATTAGGAACAAGGTACGATGTGTTCGCATCGATGGGAGCAGGTTCACCTTCACCGGCGAGAAGGGAGCCTTAGCAGTGTAGGATGGACTCACGTTGAGGAGAGGACAACCGATCACTCATCAATTGGCTAGCCTCATCCTAGGAGTAGTTGACGTGTGGAGTCCGAAGTTTCCTGTAGTGGTGGATTAGTATGCGAACGTTTTCCCCGACGATGTTCCAGGACTACTTCCTCGCAGAGAGGTAGACTTTTATATTGACATGTACCCTGGGACAACCCTGATATCCACTCCAGCATATCGGATGTCCCCCGATGAGCTTCGAGAGCTACGAGTATAGTTGGAGGACTTGTAGGGAAAGGGATTCATCTGACCCAGTGATTCACCCTAGTCTTTCCCGATTTTGTTCGCCAAAAAGGCGGACGGGAGCGTGGGACTGTGTGTCGACTATCGTCGCCAAAACCAGGTGACCGTGAGGATCAAGTATCTGCTACCGATGATTGACGACCTCTTCGATCAGCTGAAGGGAGCACAATGGTTCTTGAAGATAGAACTCAGGTCAGGATATCATCATCTCAGAGTTCGGGACGAGGACGTGCAGAAGACGGCCTTCAGATGTCGGTATGGCCACAATGAGTTCTTGTATATGCCATTCAGCGTAACCAATGATCCAGCTGTGTTCATGGGTATCATGAACATGATCTTTCATCCATACCTCGATTGATTTCTCATGGTCTTCATCGATGAAATTTTGATATAGTCGACCACTGAGGAGGAGCACGCCTACCACTTGCGGGTTGTACTGGACACACTCTGAGAGCACCAGCTTTATGGTAACCTCTCAAAGTGTCAGTTCTGGTTATGTGAGGTCCACTTAATGGGACACATCATCTCTGAGGTGGGAGTTGAATTTGATCCTGCGATGATCGAGGCAGTTCTAGCTTGGGAGCCACCCAGGAGCGTGACGGGGGTGCGGAGTTTCTTGGGTCTAGATGGATACTACCGGAGGTTTGTTCCAGACTTCTCCAGAGTTGCGGCACCACTTTCAGCTTTGACGAAGAAGGGTAAACCCTTTCTGTGGTCAGATAGATTTCAGCAAATCTTCCAAGAGCTGAGTCAGAGATTGAGTAGCGCACCTATCTTGAGGATACTGGAGGAGGGAGTAGGGTACGTAGTCTACTGCGATGCATCAGGGACCAGAATCAGATGTGTCCGGATGCAGGAGCTGGCTGTGATCACCTATGGATCATGTCAGTTGAGGCATCATGAGCAGAACTAAGCTACACATGACCTGGAGTTAGCAGCAGTGGTCTTCGCTCTGAAGATGTGGTGACACTATCTGATTGGCGAGCGCTTTGCAGTATTTTCTAACCACCAGAGTCTCAGGTACATCTTCTCGCAGATGGACATGAACCCGAGATAGCGGTGATGGCTCGATTTCTTCCAGGACTATGACTTTGAGATAGTCTATACTCCTAGAAAGGGGAACATAGTAGCCAATGCTCTCAGCAGGAGGACGGGCATTCAGCTAATTGGGGAGGCGACGAAGCAGCTAGCCTCTTTGCAGATATCCTTCATGGATAGAGATGGAGTAGCCTTTCTTTAGTCACTCACAATCACTCCTCCACTACTACAGCCGGTCAGAGAGGCACAGTGTGGGGACATCGACTGTAAGACCCGGCGTGCACAGATATCCTCAAGACATGCACCTGATGTATTCCCTATCGGAGGAGAGTATGCTGTCCTTTTCAGAGGGCGTACTATGGTATAAGATGCTTTATAGGAGGTGGTGTTGATGGAGTTTCACACTTACCCTTTAGCGGTACATCCCGGAGTGGCGAAGATGTAACAGGATCTCAGAAGACAGCACTGGTGGCCGAGTATGAAGAAGGTTGTAGCATAGTTCATTTCTCGATGCCTCACCTGCCAGCAAGTGAAGATAGAGCACTAGGTACCAGGAGTCTTGGTACAGACCTTGGAGGTCCCGGAGTGGAAGTGGGATGGTATATCTATAGATTTTGTGACTGGACATCCACATACTTCCAGAGGTCATGACTCCATTTGGGTGATTGTCGACCGACTAACCAAGTCGGCCCACTTCTTACCCATTAGAGAGCAGGGCTTAGTAGAGAGTTTGGGACGTCTCTATGTTCATGAGATTGTCCGGATTCATGGTGTACCATCATATATCATCTCCGTTCGAGATTCTCACTTTAGTTCCCGTCATTGGAAGGGGTTGTAGGAGGCATTTGGGACGCAACTACGTCTGAGCACTGCCTTTCACCCTCAGACAGATGGTCAGACGGAGAGGACCATTCGGACTCTCGAGGACATGATCTATGCATTTTTCCTCGACTTTGGTTTTAGTTGGGAGAACCACCTACCCATGGTGGAGTTTGCGTACAAAAACAGCTACCACTCCACCATTGGGATCGCACCATACTAGGCATTGTACGACCAACCTCGCAGATCACCTCTGTGCTGGACAGACCCTGGGGAGTCAGCACTTGTGGGACCGGAGATGGTCCAGGCCATGACAGAGATGGTACAGGTCATCCATGAGAAAATGAGGATTGCTCAGAGCCGGCAGAAATCTTATGCTGACAGGAGGTGGAGAGCACTAGAGTTCGAGGATGGTGACCACGTCGTCTTACAGGTCTCACCTCGATGTTTATTATGAAGATTTGGCTGTGGCGGCAAGTTGTCTTCGTGCTTCATCGGACCGTTTCAGGTACTCAGAAGGATATGTGAGGTGGATTGTCTCCTGGTTCTACCACCTCAGTTGCACTGGGTGCACGACATCTTCCACGTATCTCAGCTGCGGAGATACGTGCACGACCCGATGCATATCATCGACCATGTGGAGAAGGAAATTGATGATGGGGCGACTATGGTGGAGGTCCTGGTAGAGATCGGGGATCGACAAGAGCGGGTCCTACGTGGGTGTTCGATTCCATTAGTTCGCATCAGATGGCAGCACGGGAACCACCATGAGAGCACTTGTGAGCGGGAGGCTCAAATGTGTGCACAGTACCCACATTTGTTCCCCTAGTTTATGATGTATCTTTACAGGGACGTAAAGCCCTGAGGTGGGAGTAATGTAAAGACCTGTAAAATTAAAGGGAAATTTTTTCTTAATTTTCTTTGGGATTTTACAAAAATGCAGTTTCTGACGACACCCGATTCCGAGGCCCGGTGTGCCCAGAATCAATTTCCAAACATTAGCTCGGGTACGTTCAGTGAACGAACAAGCAGGTTTTCCTAACTATTGAACCGGTGCATGGAATCGATATCTGAGGGCTCCGATGAAATAGCAGTGCAGATAATTGCTTAGGAACACCTTTTCTGGAGTTGCGTTTTCTCGGGTGTGGTTATTTAAAAAAAGGGTTAACTAATGAATAAAATAAAAGTTGTGCAACAATTTTTATTTTATGTTCTAAGTAGTTTAAACCTACTTATGGATGTTGAGGTGGGACCCACTATATCTTAACCCCTATTGATAGGATATTAGTGAGGTGGTCCCCACACGAGCCCCACCTATTCAACTTCCTCAAACCCCCATTATTTTTTTAACACACCTGCACCCCCATATTAAATGCCAAGTCAACACTCACATTAATTGGACTGTTAATAATCTTCTATTAATTCAATTAATTGAATGAATTGTTTTGAATTTCAAATGGAATGTTGTTTTGTCTCTGTTAATTAAATAAGAAAATGTCTTACTTCATCAGGGGTTGCTTCATTGTGTTGAGCGGGAGAGTTCCATGAAGATCTTCATCTTCCCCCTTGAAGAACGCGAAGAACGCACCGACACTGATGAAGAACACTAATTCCTCGGAGATCGATGACGCGATGCCGTGTACCGCGACGCCTACAATCCTCTTCAATGCAACTCCATGTACCATGACATCAACGAAACTTACGAAGCCTCCTTCCAAGACACCATTTTCCGTGACATCTTATTTCCGTGACGAACCTCGTTCGACGACTTCATCGAGGTAGGGGTTAATTTTTTGTTCACGTTTTCTTTTCCGTTCATCGACTTTTATATTGGGCCGCATGTTATCATAATAATGGGAGGAGGTCAGACCACACGAATACGGCTGACCGTCCTACCCCTCTGATGTTGTACTTTTTGCAGCGTGAGCAAAGGCAGCGCGGTGCAACGACACCACGCGGAAGCAAGAGGAACGGCCGAAGATGCGCGGTGTCGCCGCGCCGCGCCGTTGAGGCGAACGAAGCCGTGGTGCCATCGTGCCACACCATTGAGGCCGAACGAAGACGTGGTGCCATCGCGCCGCGCCGGAGAACCACGAAAAGACCGCGGACGGAGCGGGGCTGCGGTGGAGGGGCGCGACGCCGTCACGCAACGCCGGTCGGACAAGGTCACGGCCTAAGGCCGCGGTGGTGCGGGGAGCGGTGGCCGGAACCGCCAGCCGCCGGATCAAGGAGGGCGGGACCCGCGGAGTTCGTGCGGAACCCACACTGGCCAGAGAGTTCTGAGAAAACCCGGGGGTCATAATCCCCGGCTGGCAAGGAGCGGCCCCAATGTGGGGGCCGAGGTTTCTCAATCAGGGGGGCAGTGTGCCCCCCCCCCCCCCTTTCCGCGACAGCTCGGCCAAGCCGAGCTGTCTGGCCACACTCGCCCCAGGCCAACCGGCCGCCCAGGTCGGGCCGGGCCGCGCCCTAATGGGCCGGACCAGAACCCGGGTCGGGTCGACCCGGGTTCGGGCCGACCGAGGGGGTCTTGGGCCGGGTCGGTCCGGGCCCAAAACCCCCTTTTTCCGGACAGTTCCGTTCAATCACCCGTATCTTGGGCTACAGACCTCCGATCAACACACCGTCAGTAGGAATGTGATCCTTGGATCGATTCGGTCCTTTCGGTATATTACAATCAAGTTTTCAAAGAACATGGGGTACGACTAGGTTTGTTTGAACACGAAACCAACTGTGCCCTCAGAGCGGAAACGCTTATAACTTGACATCCGGACGTCCAATTGATGTGCCGTCGACTTTGTTGGCTTCCTCTCAGTGAGACGGACCTTTTAGAATAATCCGTTTGAGGTTTGGATGCATTTGGAGTGCAGTTGGGTTGGTTTTGACTTAAAAACTAACCAGGCCCCTAGGACGAAAAGCCAATAACTCCCAGACCGGGCGTCTGATTGATGCGCTGTCTGTCTCGTTGAGTTCCTTTTGTCGAGACGGAACTTTGGGATACATAAACCCCGGACTACGTGTCGGTTGATGTATCGACCCCCTTGGATAGTGGAGAAGACCCTCCCAGAAACAAGCATGTTGTGTGTGGGAACCCTAGAGCTGGCTGCAACTGCGACGGCGATGGCGACTGCACTGAAATCCTCCGTGGGTTCGGCAGTGACGACGACTGCACTGAAATCCTCTGTGGGTTCGGAAACGATGAAGATCGTACTGAAACCCTCCGTGGGTTCGACGACGATTACTACTGTTCTTGTATTCTACGTGGGTCTGGAAGTATTACTGTTCTTGTATCATATATGGGTCCGGCATTACTTGACCTCTGTTGTAGTGTCCTACGTCGGTCTAACAGAGTAGCTGGACTTGTATCCTACGTGGGTCTGACAGCTTAGCTGGTTTAGTATCCAACATGGGTCCCAGCTTAGATGAATCAGTGGCTACATCTGATCATCTCTATCACCTTATGAAGAAGTATACCTGTGTGAGATGAGTCTTGACTTTCAATCATTGTCTTTGATATGATTGACTTGCTTTCCTATGTGGATTTTGATGTGTTTTCCTGTGTGGATTGGGTTGTATTATCATGTGTGGACGTGATCGAACTTGATCTCGGATGTTGGAGACGAATTGGGATTGATGACTTAGGTATATGTATGGGCATAGACCTAAGTAGTGTTGGATGTTACTTCGTGTTTCTATCTTTCCTTTGTGGATTATCCTTTGTGGATTATGGGAGACCTTCAAGGGTCTTGGGGTCCCTAATGAGTAGTGTATACTCACCCCTGCACCGGCTATGCCCGCACTACGTTGTGTTGGATGCAGACGACGGACATCACTAATCGTGGTTGAGGCTTGTGGAGAAGGTCGGTACCTGGAGGTGGACCACTGGGCGGGACGTACACGGAGCGGACGGCTGGACATGAGGAGAAGAGGAGGCTATCTGTACCCGCCCTTCAGGTGGGACTTCCAGTTGACGGCTCGACGTTGCTGCTTTTCTTTCAGTTGTTGTACTTTCTTTCCAGTGGTACTTTACTTTCAGTTTGGGCTTGTATTCTGGCCCATTTACTTTCTGAACATACTATTGTACCCAGTTTTACTTATTGTTTACTTCTGCTAGATTAATCTGTGGTGTTTGTTTACTTTATAAGGCAATTCATTCCCCTGTTTAACGGGATTTACGCCGTTGGTTCTAGTTGCCAGCCCCTGGCCTATGGAAGGCGGGCATGGGGTAGTCACGACACGGGTCCCGAGGACGGGTCGTGACAAATTGGTATCATAGGTGTTTGGTTCTATCGCAGAACTCAGGACCCTGATATTTATTCTATGTGAAGAAATAGTGTTAAGGGTATTGAGTGTGGCTATCAGTCCAGTGAGTCCGATGTTGGTGCGGCGGCCGAAGTATCCGTACACCAGTACCCTGACTTCTGATTTCTGACTCAATGCATGAAAACATTGATTGAATTTGTGTTTCAAAAGTTTTCATTGTGATTACATTGTGTCAGCTCACCAGGTATACTGTTTTGACCAGGGTGCACCTGTTTATTTTCAAGATGGCCCCATGACAGAAGCCAGCAAGGGTTCCGAGCTTTGTGCAAGACGACAGCCCACCGAGCGATGAGGCCTCAGTGCAAGGCCCTCTTACAACAGAGGCTCCAGAGGTACCTCTACCCGTCGAGCCACCGATGCCACCAGCCCCAGCCGCTGAGAGTGAACGTCGCCTTAGTGCACTGCATGAGTTTCAGCGTCATAGATCACCCAGGTTCCGTTGGGAGATGGACCCTCAGGCATCCGAGAATTGGCTGCAGGCTGTAGTTAGAGTTTTGGGGTTAGTGGGGACACCAGCTGAGCTCATGGTGATCCTTGCAGGGAGCCTCCTGCACGCGACAGCAGGCAGATGGTGGAGCATGATGCTCTAGGTGAACGAAAAGACATCTCTTCTCTAGAAAGACTTTGAGAGCCTCTTCTGCTCAGAGTTCGTCCCAGCCACCCTCCATACGGTGCACATTCAGGAGCTTCAACAGCTGCGGCAGGGCAGCATGACGGTCGCCCAATACTCGGTAAGATTTACCGATCTCTTGCGTTATTCGACGGATATGGTATTAGAACCATTATTCTGGGCCCAGACCTTCGAGCAGGGAATGACGCATGAGTTCAGGGCATCGATGATCTCCCTCAGCATTCTGACACAGGCAGAAGTACTAGAGAAAGCCCTTCTCCTAGAGAGCTTTCTTGCTGAGCCTACACCAGCAGCGAGACCTACCGCAGGGCGTCATGTAGCCGAGTCATCTGCAGCTAGCAGTCGATGGACATCACACGAGTCCAGGAGGACTAGACTATCAGGCAGACGACCTCAGGACACTGACTCTAATGTGCGGGCCACACAGTGCAGAGGCAGCCTTCTGAGGAGCAAACAGTGCTACGCATGCGGCAGGCAAGTCCACATGGCTCGTGACTTCCCGACCCACCATGCAGAATAGCAAACAGTGCTACGCATGTGGCGGGCAGGGCCACATGGCTCGTTACTGCCCAACCCGCCATGCGGAGAAGCAGCAGACGGTTGAGGGGCCACCTAGGTAGAGGCAGAGGGTCGACCGTGTTGGTTCGCAGAGAGCATGGGGACGAGGCCTGGGAGCTAGCCGAGCAGCGGGTGGTGGGAGACGCTTTAAGTCTTTACCACCACCAGCAGTAGGAGGTCCACCCCGACCACAGGGAGCTGGGAGGAAGAGACAGTCTCTTCTTCAGGCAGCGAAGTCCTATGACCACGACACGCCATAGATGATTCGAGGTACTATCTGTGTCTACTCCACCCTTGCTGCAGTTCTTATAGACATAGGAGCGAGTCATTCTTTCATTGCCGCTGCCCTTGTTTGGAGCTCATAGATTCTGATGGAGCCGTTGTCTTGATCCTTACGGCTAGAGACTCCTACGAGAGCAGACTCGACGATTACGCACTGGTGCCGACAGTGTAGGCCTACTCTAGGAGGCGAGAGCTTCGTCTAGGATCTTCTTATAGCAGTTTCGAGGCCTTACGATGTCATCTTGGGAAGGGATTGGTTATCTATAGTCCATGCATAGATTGGCTGTATTAGGCACATGGTGTGATGTGTTCACACCGATGGGAGCAGGTTCACCTTCACTGGCGAGAAGGGATCCTTAGCAGCACAGGATAGACTCACGCAGAGGAGAGGACAACCGATCACTAATCATTTGGCTAGCCTCATCCTAGGAGAATTTGACGTACGTAGTCCACATTTTCAAGTAGTGGTGGATCAGTATGTGGACATTTTCCCTGACGACGTTCTAGAACTACCTCCTTGCAGATAGGTAGACTTTTATATTAACCTGTACCCTGGGACAACCCCGATATCCACTCCAGCATATCGTATGGACCTCTAGGAGCTTCAAGAGCTACGGGTACAGTTGGAGGACTTACAGGGAAAGGGATTCGTCTGACCCAGTGTTTCACCTTGGGTTTCCCCAATTTTGTTCACCAAAAAGGCGGACGGGAGCTTGCGACTGTGTGTCGACTGTCGTCGCTAGAACCAGGTCACCGTGAGGAACAAGTATCCGCTATCAAGGATTGCCGACCTCTTCGATCAACTCAAGGGAGAACGGTGGTTCTTGAAGATAGACCACAAGTCAGGCTATCATCAACTCAGAGTTCGAGACGAGGACGTGCAGAAGACGTCCTTCAGATGTCGGTATGGACACAATGAGTTCTCCGTTATGCCATTCGGCATAACCAATGCTAAAGCAGTGTTCATGGGTCTCATGAACAGGATCATTCAGCCATACCTCTATCGATTTGTCATGGTCTTCATCGACGAAATTTTGATATACTCGACCACTGAGGAGGACAATGCCTACCACTTTCGAGTTGTACTGGACACACTCCGAGAGCACCAGCTTTATGGTAAGCTCTAGAAGTGTCAGTTTTGGTTACGTGAGTTCCACTTCTGGGGACACTTCATCTCTGAGACGGGAGTTCCGGTGGATCCTGTGAAGATCGAGGTAGTGCTAGCTTGGAAGCCACCCAGGAGCATGACAGAGGTGTGGAGTTTCTTGGGTCTAGCTAGATACTACCGGAGGTTTGCACCAGACTTTTACAGAGTTGCATAACCACTTTCAGCTTTGACGAAGAATGGGAAACCCTTCATGTGGTCATATAGATGTCAGTAGAGCTTCCTTGAGCTGAGACAGAGATTGAGCAGCGCACCTATCTTGAGGCTACCGGAGGAGGGAGTAGGGTACTCAGTCTAATGGGATTCATCAGGGACCGGACTCGGATGTGTCCTGATGCAGGAGCTGGCCATGATCACCTATAAATCACGTTAGTTGAGGAAGCATGAGAAGAACTATGCTACACATGACCTTGAGTTAGCCGCAGTGGTCTTCGCTCTGAAGATGTGGTGACACTATCTGATGGGAAAGCCCTTTACAGTCTTTTCTTACTGTCAAAGTCTCAGGTACATATTCTCGCAGAAGGACATGAACCTGAGATAGCGGTTATGGCTCGAGTTTCTCCAAGACTATGACTTTGAGAAAGTCTATACTCATGGAAATGGAAACATAGTAGCTGATGCTCTCAGTTGGAGGATGGGCATTCAGCTAATTGGGGAGGTGATGGAGCAGCTTGCCGCTTTGCAGATATCCTTCGTGGATAGAGATGGAGTAGCCTTTCTTCAATCACTCACAGTCACTCCACCACTACTACAACGGGTCAGACAGGCACAACATGGGGACGTCGACTGTGAGACACAGCGTGCACAAATATTCTTAGGACAGGCACCTGATGGATTCTCTATAGGAGGAGAGCATGATGTCCTTTTCAGAGGATGTACTATGGAACCAGATGCTTTATAGGAATATGTTCTGAGGGAGTTTCACACATCCACGTTAACGGTACATCCTGGAGTGGTGATGATGTACCAGGATCTCAGACGACAGCACTGGTGACCGGGTATGACGAAGGTTGTAGCAGAGTTCTTTTCTCGATGCCTCACCTACCAGTAGGAAAAGGTGGAGAACCAGGTACCAGCAGGCTTGGTACAACCCTTGGAGGTCCCGGAGTGGAAGTGGGATGGGATATCTATGGATATCGTGACTGGACTTCCACATACCTCCAGTGGTCACGACTTTATTTGGGTGATTGTCGACCGACTCACCAAGTCGGCCCACTTCTTACCCATCAGAGAGAAGGGCTCAGTAGAGAGTTTGGGATGTCTATAAGTTCAAGAGATTGTATGGCTTCATGGTGTTCCATCATCTATCATCTCCGATCGAGATGCTCGCTTTACTTCCCGTCTATGGAAGGGGTTGCAGGAGGCATTCAGGACGCAGCTACGTCTGAGCACCGCCTTTCACCCTCAGACGGATGGTCAGATAGAGAGGACCATTCAGACTCTCGAGGACATGATCTATGCATGCGTCCTCAACTTTGGTCGTAGCTGGGAGGACCACCTACCCTTGGTGGAGTTCGCGTACAACAAAAGCTACCACTCCACCATCGGGATGGCACCATACTAGGCATTGTACGACCGACCTTTCAGATCACCTCTGTGCTGTACAGTCCACGGGGAGTCAGCACTTGTGGGACCGGAGATGGTCCAGGCCCTGACAGAGATGGTCCAGTTCATCCATGAGCTAATGAGGATAGCTCAGAGCCAGCAGAAGTCTTATGCTGACATGAGGTAGAGACCACTAGAGTTCGAGGATGGTGACCACGTCTTCTTTAAGGTCTCACCTCGATGTGGATACTGAATATTTGGCTGAGGCGGCAAGTTGTCTTCGTGCTTCATCAGACCTTTTCAGGTACTCTGCAGGATATGTGAGGTGGATTATCTCCTGGTTCTACCACCTCAGTTGCACCGGGTGCACGATGTCTTCCACGTAACTCAGTTGTGGAGATACGTGCACAACCCGACACATATCATCGACCATGTGTAGAAGGACATTGATGATGGGGAGACTTTTGTGGAGGTCCTGGTGGAGATCGAGAATCGACAAGATTGGGTCCTACGTGGGTGGTTGATTCCTTTAGTTCGCATTATATGGCAGCACAAGAACCTCTAGGAGAGCACTTGGGAGCGCGAGGCTTAGATGTGTGCACAGTACCCACATTTGTTCCCCTAGTTTATGATGTATCTTTACGGGGACGTAAAGACCTAAGGTGGGAGTAATTTAAATACCTCTAAAATTCAAGGGAATTTTTTTCTTAATTTTCTTTGGGATTTTACAAGAACGCAATTTTTTGACAGCACCTGATTCTAAGGCCCGGTGTGCCCGGAATCAATTTTCGAAGTTTAGCTTGGGTACGTTCATTGAACGAACAAGCGGGTTTTCCTATCTTTTGAACCGGTGCTCGGAATCAAAATCTGAGGGCACTGATAAAAACGTAGTGCTGGTAATTTCTTAGGAACACATTTTCTGGAGTTGCGTTTTCTCGGGTGTGGATATTTTAAAAAAAGGGTTAACTAATGAATAAAATAAAAGTTGTGCAACAATTTTTATTTTATGTTCTAAGTAGTTTAAACCTACTTATGGAAGTTGAGGTGGGACCCACTATATCCTAACCCCACATGATAGGATATTAGTGAGGTGGGCCCCACATGATCCCCACCTATTCAACTTCCTCAAACCCCCATTATTTTTGTAACACACCCGCACCCCCTTATTAAATGCCAAGTAAACTCTCAAATTAATTGGACTGTTAAGACTCTTCAATTAATTCAATTAATTGAATGAATTCTTTTGAATTTCAAATGGAATGTTTCCTTGTGTGTGTTAATTAAATAAGACAAAGTCTTATTTCATTAGGGGTTGCTTCGTTGTGTTGAGAGGGAGAGTTCCACGAAGAACTTCATCTTCCTCCTTGAAGAACGGGAAGAACGCACCGACACCGATGAAGAACGCTAATTACTAGAAGATTGACGATGAGACACCAACGATCATCATCACCACGACACCGTGTACCATGACATCGAGGATGCTTACTGATCCTCCTTCTTCGACGCCGTTTTCCGTGACATCTTATTTCTGCGACGAACATTGTTCGATGACTTCATCGAGGTAGGGGTTAATTTTTTCTTCATTTTTTCTTTGCCGTTCATTGACTTTTATATTGGACCGCATGTTATCGTAAAAACAGGAGGAGTTCGGACTGCACTAATATGGCCGACCCTCCTCCCCCTTTGATGTTGTTCTTTTTGTGGCACGAGCAAAGGCAGCGCGGTGCAACGACATCGCGCAGAAGCAAGAGGAACATGCGAAGATGTGCGGCGCCGTCGCGCCACACCGTTGAGGCCAAACGAAGTCGCGGCGCCGTCACACCGCGTCAGATAACCACGAAAAGATTGAGGCCAAAGTGGGGCTGCGGTGGAGGGGCGAGGAACCGTCACGCCGCACTGGTCGGACAAGGCCGCGGCCTAAGGCCGTGGTGGTGCGAGCAGCGGCGGCCGGAACCGCCGGCCGCAGGCGCAAGGAGGGCGGACCCGCATGGGTCCTGCGGCGACACATCGGCCGGCCGATTCCGAGACAACCCGGGGGTCATAACCCCTGACTGTAATGGAGAGGCCCCCACATGGGGCCCGCGGTTTCTCAATCAAGGGGGCCGCATGCCCCCCCCCCCCTTTCCGCGACAACTCGGCCGAGCCGAGCTGTCTGGCCACACGGGCCGCGCCCGCGCCAGGCCAACAGGCCGCCCAGGCTGGGCCGTGTCGTGCATACCGGGCCGGGCTGCGTCCTAATGGGCTAGACCCGGACCTAGGTCGGGTCGACCTAGTTCGGGCCGACCTAGTTCGGGCCGACCGATGGGGTCTTGGGCCGGGTCGGTCCGGGCCCAAAACACCATATTTCCGGATAGTTCCGTTCAAATTCTTGTATCTTGGGCTACGGACCTCTGATCGACGTACCCTCAGTTGCGATGCGATCCTTGGATTGAGGAGGTCCTTTCAGTATATTACAATCAAGGTTTTGAAGAACTTTGGGTATGGCTGGGTTTGTTCGAACACGAAACCAACTGGGCCCTCAAAGAGTAAATGCTTATAACTTGAGATCCGGACGTCCGATTGACGTGCCATCGACATTGTTGTATTCTTCTCAGTGAGACGGACCTATTGGACTAATCTGCTCAAGGTTTGGACACAGTTGGAGTGCGGTCGGGTTGGTTTTGACATAAATACCAACCGGGCCCCTGGGACGAAAAATCCAATAACTCTCAGACCGGGCGTCCGATTGACGCGCCGTCTGTCTCGCTGAGTTCTTTTTGTTGAGACGGAACTTTGGGATACATAAACTCCAGACTACGTGTCAATTGATGTATTTAACCCCTTGGATCCTGGAGCGGACCCTCTTGGAAACAAGCATGTTGTGTGCAGGAACCCTAGAACTAGCTGCAACTACGAAGACGATGACGACTGCACTGAAATACTCTGTGGGTTCGGCAGCGATGACGACTACACGGAAATCCTCCGTGGGTTCAGCAGCGATGAAGACCATACTGAAATCCTCCATGGGTTCGATGGCGATGACTAATGTTCTTGTATCCTACGTGGGATTGGAAGTATTACTGTTCTTGTATCCTACGTGGGTCTGGTAGTACTTGACCTCTGTTGTAGTATCCTATGTGGGTCCGACAGAGTAGCTGGACTTGTATCCCGCGTGGGTCCGAAAACTTAGCTGGTTTAGTAATCTATGTGGGTCCCATATTAGATTAATCAGTGGCTACATCTGATCATCTCTATCACCTTATGAAGGAGTATACCTACGTGAGATGAGTCTTGACTTTCAATCATTATCTTAGATATGAATGACCTTCATTCCTAGACGATTGTGTTGGGTTTTCCTGTGTGGATTGGGTTGTAATATCCTGTGTGGACGTGATCGAACTTGGACTCGGATGTTGGAGTTGAACTGGGATTGATGAATTAGGTATATGTATGGGCATATACCTAAGTAGTGTTGTCTGTTATTTCGTGATTGTATCTTTCCTTTGTGGATTATCCTTTGTGGATTCTGGGAGACCTTCGGGGGTCTCGGGGTCCCTACGGAGTAGAATATACTCACCCCTGCATGGGCTATTCCCGCACTACATTGTGTTGGATGCAGACGATGGATAGCACTGATCGTGGTTGAGGCTTGTGGAGCAGGTCGATACCTGGAGGTGGACCACTGGGTGGGACGTACACGGAGCGGATGGCTGGACCTGAGGATCTGAGAAGGCTATCTCTACCCACCCTTCAGGTGGGACTTCCAGTGGATGGCTCGACATTGCTGCTTTACTTTCAGTTGTTGTACTTTCCTTCCAGTTGTACTTTACTTTCATTTTGGGCTTGTATTCTGGCCCACTTACATTCCACACTTACTATTGTACCTAGTTTTACTTAGTGTGTACTTCTGCTGACTTACTTTGTGGTGTTTGTTTACATTATAAGGTAATGCCTTCCCCTTTTTATCTGGATTTACTCCTTTGGTGCTAGTCTTCATCCCCTGGCCTATGTAAGGTGGGCTTGGGGTAGTCACCGCACGGGTCCCGAGGACGGGTCGTGACATATATGTATTTTGAAAAATTTATAAATGTCCCCTAATCACTAGATCATGTGGAATTTACAATACCTTTAATCCATAGAAACTATTTCCTTAAACATCACCTATAAAATTTTGACATATATTAAGACCAATGTTCACCAAATAAAAAATTAGTGTAGTTGTAAATAGTTGATTCGTATATAACTTTTTGAATAATAGATTCCTCTTGATGATGTGCATTCTAAATATATATCTTCAAAATATTATTATATATTTTAGAAAGATACATATGACATAATTAAATATAATGACATATTATTATCTCTCACATAAAATGAATCAATTTATTAACCATTTTTTCAAGAAACAATGTTGGTAAATTAATTTATAGTTCAAAAAGTGTAAGTTAAACATTAATCTCCATTACATCTAAAAAAATTTTATCTAGGAATTTATCAAAATTGTAATATAAAATGTAACACAACTAAAAGATATCATTTCTGATAGGTACAATAGAAATGTAATGAAATGAAATAGTAGTGGTTGTATAATCAATACATGATGCTCATGACAATTAAAAAATATTAAATTTAAATCCATTAATGACATAAATGTCTTCATATTTGATGAAAATCAAACAAGTACATTAATATTATGTTGAAATTGAAAAAAATTCATCTTCCCACTCTTTCTTAATATGTAACATGTTCAAGGAAAAATTAGTTTGTTTCATTTCATAGTAAGACCTAAAAATAAATGTATTCTCATGGTTATTATGTATTGTCTTATATGAAATCTTTTTTTGTATTTATTTTTATCTTTAACAAAGTTCTAATAAAATAATATTATTTTTTTCTTAACATGCATAACGTCAATGTTTTGTTTTATAAATATTTTTTTAATAAGGTAGAATAATTAATAGAGCATGTTTATTCTATTTATTTATTTCAAAAACACGAATTCATTTCTTTTTTTAAATTATATATTGATTTTTTCCAACTTGTCATAAAGTACATCAGCTAATAATTATTGTTGCTTAAAATGGAACTCCTTTAAATTATTAGTTAACCATTTAAATTATAAATAATTATAATCCATTCTCAGAAACCTTTATTTTCCCCTATTTAATATCCTTCTTCCATTATACAATAGATGATATGATGTCCCCTATTTACAATTGGGATTAGATTTATGTCCCTTAATGTTGTATTTAGATAATTGTTTATATGAAGGACTATTTTTTATTGTGAGCATTATCATATCATAAAAAACAAAATTAAATTTATTTTATACATCAAATACATTAACACATATCTCAAATGAAAATTACAAATAATCTATCAGTGGTGATAGATAAACTTTTATTTGATTTCCATTCCTTTTAATCTGAAAAAATAATGATCATTACAACATATTTTCTCTTCACACATACCTATGGGAAAATTTTAAAGAACACTAATATAACAAACCATGAACAACATTGGATACTGGGGATCCCATATATATTTATTCAATCTATGCGTAGCCCCATCATGAGACGTCTAGAATTATTTAAAAAAATAAAAAAACATTATTATCAACTATCTTCCAGTGTAGTGAATTAGATGGGTCACATAGGTTTCTATATGGGATCTGATATTCTATATTCCACCATTAAAAATTGGAATCATTTTAATTTTTTATTATATTCCTCAAATAAGTAATTATATGAGGATAACATATTGATTTACTGGATGATTTTTTTACCAATTATTGATAATCAATAATAGCTGTATTTTTTATTCATTTAATATCAATAAATCCTATATATAAGAAATTTTATTAATATTTAATATTTCTTTATATATTAAATTATGTCATCAGGGAAATCAAATTAATTTTTTTCTCCAATCCCATTAGGAATAATATTTTTATTTACTATTAATTTAAGTATGGAAGCTTGTATCCTTATTCAAGTAGATATGTTTATTTTTTATAAAATTACATGAATATTTTATCACTCCAACCACTCACTGATTTCATATCAACAAATCCTATGTTTTTATCACAAATTAAATTTAGTGCAACATGAGAAGAATAGTTTCTCAAAATCATTATTCAATAATTGAATATCTGTTTTTTTTTTCACAATAGTTTTCAAACTAAGATCATGAATCAATTATCCAATTCAATAATCTATCTCATGATGAAAATCTTCATCATAATTATATCATTAGATGTTTGTTTTCTCAAGTTTCAAAATCCATCATGTATAATTATTCTCAAAACCATTGAAAATTTGATGTTATTTGAATTCTCTATACCTAAAACTTCTCATACTTGAAAAAGAATAGAGTGGATAAAAAATAATATAATTCTTTTTATTATTTAATTTATGAAATTCAATGAAATATATAACCACATTCAAATATTTATCTCTAGTTCGTGACGAATTTATCAAAATTTGATCAATTAACGAACTAATTTTATAGTATAATGGAAGATTATATTAAAATATATTACAATTTAAACATATGTATATATAAACAGAGAAAAAAAAATATAACATATACATATATAAAAATTCATAAATTACAAAAAATAACATCTAAACTAATGAAAAAAAGTAATTCAAAACTTAATAAAAAAAGATAAAAAGTGTAACCAAAATAAATTTTAATGAAAATATATAAAAGTAAACTTAATTTTAAATACAAATATTTACTAAAAAAATTAATTATTAAAAAAATTAATTTATATAATAAATTATATTAAAGATATAATAACCTAAATCAATTTATTATAGTAGTATTTTATAATTGAAAATGATAACAATACTAAAAATTAATGAATTAATGAAATTGTACACTAATAAGTAATTAATAAATATTTAAATAATTAAATAAGAATTACTAAAAAAATCTTGTTTGAATATGAAAATTATATTTTGAAGACTAAAGGAAATAAATTTTGGTTGATGTAGGGAAATATTGCATAATTTATGAGTAATGTTGAAAAAATTACGTAGAAAAATAAATCGAGCAAATATGTTATGGAATTTTCATGAGACAATAGGATTAGGGTTTCATTAGACTTAATAAAATAATTTTCCATGGATTAAGAACAAATGATATAATATTGAGGATATACATTACAAAAAAATACTAACACTGAAATGAATATAATGCCACACATGAGTGGAGTGTACTCATAAGTGAAGAGGATGAGAGATTTATAAAAAACATGCCGAAAAATAAGGAAAAGATCGTGAATTCTATTTGTTTAAAAAAATTATTGCTCATTGTTTATTCCATAATCCCATGTAAAAGTTATTTTGATCTTTTTAATGTAATTTTATTCTAAAAAAATATTAAATTTCAATCCAAAAAACATTTAATGTATGTTTTTATCATATATAAATTTATAAGAATTATTATATCACTTTTGATGTTGGTTATTAAAAAAGTGAAATTAAATGTGTGACACAATATCCAATTTTTCTACTAGTGAAAATTAACAGAAGGTGATAAATTACCCTCATATTTTTGCTTCATTCAATCAAGTATTATGAATTGGAATATGTCACAAAAAAAAATAATATTGTACTATTATGTATAATAGATATTATTTTTTGGATTTTAAGAATATTATAGACAATATAATTTGAACATATGAATTCATTCTACCATCATACATGTTATTAACATACAAATCAAAAGGAAAAATGAATTTTTTATCCCTCACAGGAACATCGTCTTACACTCCTTTGACATGTGAAGTAATATAGTTTTCTAGTTGAAATAATTTCAATATAGCCTTCACAATCTGAACCAGTAATGAAAATAAAATAGTGTGAAATGTGACAAATTAATAGGGTACACAAAGTGATCTTGGAATCATAAAATATATAATCCATTGTATTTTATTAATTTGAGAATCTTATATGATCATTTAATTTAGTGGGAACCTGTGGCTATATCAATGTAGAGGTATTACACTATAATATAATCATTTCATTCCTTTGATTCATATTTTGGTGTTTTCATATATACTTTAAGAACATGTCATATAATTGAATTTAGTACAAAATATCCATTAATGAAATGTTAATTAGATAATTTTTAAATGCTTCCAAAAACTCTCAATAAAGTTCAGTTTATTTTTTTATTCTGGTTGGGTTCCCCATTGAGGGATTGGAAGAGATATTTATGAGTCATGGGTTTCATTATTAAATAATCTATTTATTTTTGTGCAACTAATCTCAAGACTAGGAGTTTCTTTATTTTAATCATTAGTGAGGGTTTTAGTGGTGGGTTCCTCAATGGATAAATCGAATAAAGGGGTCATTTGGATTTGAGGTAGTGTACCCCTATGAATTTTTGTAGAATTAAAATTAAAATTTTACTATAATGATGATTATTTATTGATATGGTAGTTTACCCGACCCCTTGAATCTGGAATTCATCAACAAATTTATGAGTTTTACTAATTTTTATTTTAGGTATTTATGATAGATTTAGGTTTTTACTAGAAATGGATGTTATTTTTGGAAATTTTTTTTATTATGTATTGTATTATAGTGTTGATTTTTTAGGGTGTTTTTCAGAAATACCTATGTTATGGATGATGATTTCAGGTTTGTGGTGGAGGATCAATACCCATCCTTAGGTGGTTCACTGATTTTTTGAGGTTAGTTTTGATAACCCTCTTATCTATGTATTTGTTATCATTATATATAGAGTTATATTGATTGAAATTTTGTTTAATAATGTTTTTATTTTATGTATATCCTTGGATAATTTACTCAAAGTGATAAAAATAATATATCAATTAAGGGAGATGGTAAGAATAATTGGTTTTAATAGCACATATTCTATAATGAATTAGGGGTGGTCCTTGGGATTTTCATTAGAAAATAGTAATTATTTAGTGTAAGATAATTAATTATTCAAACATCATGCCCCATATTCTTCTAAAATTCACAAATTTTAACATCAGGGAATCCAATGATCGCTAAAAGTTACCTCAAAATTATTAATTGTGTATTTGGAGCCATGTTTTCAAAGACTGTCATTTTTTAAATGCAATTCATGTCCAATAAGGAACTAATTGTAGAAACATCAATCATATTACTATCAATAGTTATTAATACTTCATAAAAATATTTTATTATGACTTTATCCCTTATTTTATTGAATAAATAATTACACCTAACCATTTTGATTATTCCCATTATTCAGGATGTATTTCCCCAAACGATCATCTTATTCCACATAGTTAAATTATAATTATTGTAGTTTAATATGATATGTATTATTTTATAAGGAAATGGAGTTTAATTTCTTCCTAAATATAACACCACATTATTTTGTTAATTATTATACTTTGAATGAATTTAATTTTTTCAAAAAAAAAATTTTTACACAATAATTAATATCGATTTTGTTATACAAAAAAAACTATGTTTGGATTTCATTATTTGAAACATGAAGTTGATATGTCTCTACATGAAACACTTATAATAGATTGGGTTATACAAAAAATATTCTTTTCTTGTGATACACACAATTTTGAGTTCTTTTTATATCTTGCGCTACACACAAGATCTAGTTTGACCGGACAATAGTATATTTTTAAAATATTATTATATAATAGAATTAGATATTTCATTGCAATTAAATTATTATTTATGAACAGTATTAACTAACATATGAAAATATAAGGTTTATAATATGAATTCATTGGTTACCAATTAATTAGAAATGAAAATATATACACTTGATTATAATGGAAATAGTTTTATTTGTATGCTCTGAAAGTCATTTTGTCTTAATAAGTTAAATTAAATAAAATAAGTGAAAGATATTAATGAAGTATATATAATATATATTCAATAAAAAAATTTATATTCATCCAATATAGTTTTAGAACATAAGATAATAATAAACCCAACTGTTGGCATAAAACCATATATTTTTTAAAATAACAATTTTACCTACTTTTAATGGCGAACCCATTTTAAACATAGTTGTTTTACACCTTTCCAATTTAATATGAAAAATAAAATTATTCTATGAAATTTGGATATCCTAATTTAAACATAACTAAAATTTGTAATTTCTTCTGATAAGATTCATGTTTTGATGAATAGTGAAAAATAATGAATTTTAATTGAAAATAAATTTTTCATCAAAATAATTTATAGTGTTTAATTATATATTTCTTTGGTTTTAAATTTTCATTAGATCTAAATATTATCATTTAATAAAATTTTAGTTATTTTATTCAATTTCACTTTGAATTTGAATATTAAAATATGTTAATCTTTTAGACGTTTTCACTTTAAAAAAACCCATTTTCTCGCTTCGTCAATATGATTAAATTTAAATTAATGTTTTTTTTATTTTTATTTTTTAAAATTATTAAACAAATATTTAATACATGGAATTATAGGGTCCTTGTTTATTGAATATCCCCCTTTTATTTTTGGACAATACGAAAATAACATTACTATTTTTTAATACCACAGAAAATGGTAAATTATGCAACTAAATGTAAAAATGTTATAATAAATATTATAAAACTATCCTAACACTTGTAAAAAAAGTAATATTATGAATTTAATTCTTATTTTAACACAAAATTATCTATATTTAATAATTTAATGGACACTTGTCCCTAAAAATGACTTAAACACTATGAAACTCAAAGGGAATGACAAAATTTCACTCTTAATTTTAATAAGTATAATATTTTTAATATGGGAAAAATAGAATATATTCACTACTATATATATTATTCTGAAATATAAAGTTTTTATCTGAATCATGGAAATTTATTTTTATTTTTTATTGATGGAATAATTATCATAAATAATAAAAAAAAATATTATGATGTAAATACTATGTTAATGAAACAATCAATTAAATAATGATAGAAATATTATTATAAATAAAAATTCAATTAATTATGGTGATAAAAAAATTATGGGTCATTATTACAAGTTAGGTGAGTGTTTGGTGAATTTTTTATGTTATATTTCTGTATGTATTTTCATTAAGTCAAAGTTCATAATAGTGTCAAAATTGTCACTTATGGTATTTTAAGAAAATAATACTTTATTAAATTATTTTATAATAAAGAAAATATTAACATTGGACATGGGGATGGTATATGTTATAAAATATTATATATTATATATTTATGGTTCATTTGAAACATTATATGTAAAAATTATATCCCTTTAATATTAAAAACATTATTATAATTGTTAAAGTTAAAATAAGTTAACTAAGGGTAAATATGAATGATAATGTTTAACATTACAAAAAAGCTATATAAAATTTATTTTTTTAGGATATTTCATCCTTATAACATCCTAACATCTAATATATGACCTTTTTGAGGACTTTTAATTGAGTTTTACTTAATTAAAAATTAGTATTTTTGCGAGTTTTGAAAAGTGTCTTCCCCTCTCTCATAAATGTAACCCCTACATCCCTTTCATTCACTCCTATAAATATATTTAGATAAACCACACTCTACCCAAGTTTCTTATACACATCCCTATCCACATTCTATAGGTTTAAGTATTCCAAAATTACAAAATCTAGATTCCTTCACAGAATATCTAAAATATCTATTTTGAAGAAAAGGTAATCATTGTAATCAATCACTCCCTTTTTCAACTCTTTTATACCTGCTCTAAAATATGTGATATATATCATTAAATAAAAATATATTCATCATACATATTTTGAAATTTTATTATTATTATGAACACCCATTATACATACCATTTCCCATCGAACAAGATGTGAATGTACCGCTTGTGTGTACGTATAACTCACCATCTCGATGTAGAGATACAATAAATTTTCAAGAATAATATAATAGGAGTTGGAATTATTAGGGGTTTAATGTTAATATTTTAAATTTATGAAATAATTATAATTATTTAGTTATAATATCATATCAACCTATTTACCATGTAAACATTTTTGGAAAGGATAATGTTTCTCAGGCATATATATGACATACATCTTCATGATGTGATATGATTCAATTTTCATCAATATTTCACATGGATAGAAATAAGGATAAAATTTATGAATATATGTGATTTATATAATTTAAATATGTTTCTATAATGATAATATATCATATTCTTGTCTTTCTTTTTATATTACAAGAAAATGAAAACAACGTTCACGTGTACGTACGCCCCTATCTATATGAATGATGTATTTTATTTTCTACCTATAGTTTTTATGAATAACCATGAATACATATATACTGAATATATATATATGATATTTTTATTATGGTTATCATTTTTGAGTTGATATAATCATGATCTATAGAAAAGGACCAAGGATAAAAAGTAAAAACAGTTACAAAAAACAAATTTGTCATTACCCGAAGTAAACGTTTTATATTAAATTTTTTATAAGTGAGTAAAATAATTTCATAAGTAATTAATATATAGTATTATATATAAGGATGTTTTTTCATTGTATATATATAATAAAATTATATTTATTATATAGGGTAATTGAACATATATAAAATATGTATATACTTAAGGTCAGGGAATTTCATCTCACTTTTTAATTCTATGAGATACATTCCTTATTCTTTAATAAATTATTTTATGTGGAGTATATAACACCTATGAATTTATTATGTGATTATTAGAGACAAATTAATGGTTATTTACATTTACATTTAATAATATTAATTACATGGGTTTTATGAATTTAAAAATTTTCAAATTGGTAAAGTAGTTTTCTCTCAATTTTCCTTCATTGAGACACATGTTTTATTATTCACCTTTATTATTTAATGAGGTTTATATGCTTCTAATTTACATGAAACATCAATAATATCCTTCTTATTCATTATATTTTAGTTTCTATTTATTTTTAATTTTATATATGGTGAGTGAGATTCTATTTTACCAAGTGGTAAGGGTTTTTTGAAATAATATCATTGTTTATAAAGATTCTTTATGATAATTATTTCATTGATATAATATTATGACACATCTATCATGAATACTCATGGGTTTTATTATCAACTGGAAATTCATTAGGTAATGATGTATTGGTATCATGTTTTACAGACTTTTTTACTTTCTGTAATTTATAAAAGTTTTGTATGAAAATAGGTTGTTTCTTATCTTTTAATTCATAAAGCCCCTTTATTAAAAAAACATGTTTTAAGAAAAAATGTTTCTAATTTTTTTTATTAAAATCATTTTCAAGGAAAAATATTTTCAAAATATTCCTTTTATATGACTTAGAAGATATTTTCATAGGAAAATGTTTTAAAATTTCTTATGTTTTAAAAAGAATTTATTGAAGAATAATTGATATTTCATCAAGTAATGATTTTAAAATATCATAAAAAACTATTTACCATCTAAGATGACATCTGCTGGTGTTAGACATCCTACTGAAAATATTATCTAGGGTTCCAAGAAATTAATTTCTCTGGTTTTTTTATGTTTTCATGGCATAACATTCTGGAAACTCGTTTCTCTTTATAAAGTTATATGTTTATGAAATCTACTTTTCATTCATGGGTTATATGTCTTTGAAACACACTTCTTTTCCAAGGTTATTCTTTGATGAAATTATTATGAGCCCTATCTCTTTTACATATTTTAGGATAGGATTACATATTTACTATACCCATTTCATTTCATGGGTATGGTATTAATAATTTTCTAATCTCATGGAAAATATATTTATGATTTAATTAGAATATGGTTGGGACCTATATCTCTCTCCATTGCACTTGTTAAATATTTATATCTCATGATATGGATGTAAAGGAACTTTTCTACAAAGACAATGTTGGGAGTGACCCTGGACTAAAAATATGGTTATTGGAGTGAACCATGAATACACATATAGATATGGGAGTGAACCATTACTACCAATACATTATGGGAAGTTAATCGATAATACTAATAAGGATATCAAATAAATTCCTTGAATACTTTAGAAATCATATTTATATGCGTATGTGTCTTAAATAATTCTATGTTTTATTCATTTTTTATTCTTTTATGGATTCTGTTCTTTATTTCCTTATGATTCATGTCATATGAAAGTCCAAAATTTAAAAACGTTCACCTTAACCAACTCCCAGACTCACTAAGGAAGATAAGGAAGGAGTTTGTTGCGTGTTTCGGTAATGGATACCATGGATAAATGAAGATTCAATTTCCATTATTCTAAGAATTTGGAATAAATATCCTAATTAAATGTCATACAGAAATAATAATACTTTTTGATTGTGGAAAATAAGATCAGAAACCTGGTAACGACAATGGAAAAATTAATGGTTCAATTAACAAAATTAATGAGAGTATTTGACTCCATGTGTTATCATAAGATGATAAAAGCGTCATGTGTGTATTTAATGGTCATTATGAAACTCGATGTCTTATGGGTAAATATCATAAAGAGAATCAGAAAGGTTATATGAGTAATGGTTATATTTCTAATGATGAATAAACTACAAATGATATGTGAACGGAAAGATTTATTAAGCAATATGATGTTGTATCCATAATGTGACTTTCTAATGACCTGGAATAATATATGTATTATTGTATTTGGATTCAAGAATTATGTTTTATGAATTGTGAAATATATAAGTATTGTTCTGTTTATTTTTATTGGTCAGGATTTATATGTTTATGTTGAATTATTTTGATTGACTGAAAAGGCATTTTAGTATAAGGTAAAATTTCTACTAAGGTAAGATAACCTGTAATATATCCCTTATATTAAGATTATGTTGATTCTATAATGATATTTTAGTTATAAATAAGTAAATTGGAGAAAACACATTACATTGAAACTAAATAAATAGTTTATGGAATGTTCTTATGCAATCATTGCTGGAATTTGTAAAATTTTTATATTTAAGGATTATTGACAATATATATTGGAATAAATAAAAATGAATGTTTTAAATAATAAATTTTAGTAATTAATGTTATTACCATGTATCAAAGGGTTACATGATAAATCTATACAGATGTTTGGTATATGATAACCAAGAGATACATTATGATATATGGGGGATCAATGCTAATTTGTTTTAGAGAAATTTAGCGACCTTCAATATTGGGTCTTGGAATTTCATCTTCCATAAGGGTTATAAGGTTAAAATTTTATGGAATGAATTTGTTAATATTTTTATATGGTTTTAAATATGTATATTATATATCCATTTGATGAATCATGTGTATTTAATAACTCGTTGTAACTATTTATTGGGATAAAATTAGATAAAATAACTAATCCTTCTAATTATGGGTCTCGTGTTCTGTTAATGATTTTAGATTGAAAAATTCACCTTCATTTCATGGAATGAGAGATACTGTGGAATTTAATTAAGACATAATAATGGGTATTATTTTCCTCATTTCATGTAATTATATCTTTTCACGAAAGTTCCTTAACTTTATGAAAATGATATAGGAATAAACTTTTGTCCAAATTCCTTTATTTTTTTGAACTTATGGCCATTAAATCATCATAGATTTATGTCTTTGAGAGCCTCAATATTCTAATGATCATTCACTTGTCTATGATTTATGACCTCAATCACTCCGTACAAATATTTACGATTTTCCTACATTTCCACATTTTCAGTTTCTTCCTATGTTCTTCTATATGGAAATGTAGTTATATATTACTCTGGGAAGCAATTTTTTTCCAAAATTATTTTTTAAAGGATGTTTTAGTACATATTTTTACGATGTGGATTTCTATGAAAAGATGTTTCAAGTATTAAAACTCTGATAACATAGACGAATATGATGTTAGAAATTCATTTTATGCGGGGTAGAATGTAAGAGCTCTATATTTTGAGAAATATATTATTAATATATAATTTATTCATTTCTATATTTTTCATTTAAAAAAATACAGAATATAGATTTGGTTATACAAAAAAAACATTTCTTGCCTTTATTTATATGAAAAACTAAGCTAAGGTTGTACTAGATGATACACTTAGGTTACCTTGGAGTATACACAACACTATTCACATCTCCTGTTATACACAATGCTGAGTTTTTTTTGAAAGCTTTCAATACATGCAAGACCTACTATTATCAAACAATAGTATATTATTAAAATATTATTATTTAACATAATAAGAAATAACCCTACAATTAAATTATCAATTATCAATTTTTTTATCTAATATATGAAAATATATGGTTCATAATATGAATTCATTGGCAACCTATTAATTAGAAATAAAAATACATGTCAATTGATTATAAAGGAAATAGTTTTATTTTTATCCTCCCAATGTCATTTTTTAATAAATTAAATAAATTACATGTAGTTAATGATATTAATGAAATATATATTTTATATATTCAATAAAATGGTCTTAATATTATTATAATACATTTTAAAATCATAGTATAACATCAAACCAAACTTTATGGATAAAACCATATATTTTCCAAAAGGGTAATTTTATGGAATTTTAATGCTGAAACCATTTTTATTAATATATTTTGATATTTTTAATATTTATAAGAATACATAAACTTCTTATTTAAATGACTAATATAAAAATGTTATTTTTTTTTAATTTTTTTTGTATTTATCTCATAAGTTTCATGTTTTCATGAATAATGAAAAATAATGAATTTTAATTCAAAATTACATTTTCATTGAAAAAATATAGATTGGTTAATTATATGTTTGATTGGTTTTAAATTATTATTAGATCAAATTATTATCAGTTAATCCAATTTAGGTATTTGAAATCTATTTCTTATTGGATTTGGATATTAAAACATTTTAATTTTGTTAGACATTTTCACATTATTTTTTTTTCTCGTTCTGTTAAATTGATTAGTTTTTAATTACATTAAGAAATATATGTGTATTGAAATAAAAAAAATTTATTTAATATTCATCATTTTAAGTACCATATTTATTAAATATTAACATTTTATTTTTTAGAAAATATGAATAGTAATGATAACAATTTTTAATAATACGGTTAAGGATAAATCAAGTAATTAAGTATAAAAATGTTATAATAAATATTAGAAAACAACCATAATAGTAGAAAAAATTATATTGTATGAACATTATTCTAACCTTAGCATATTAATTGAGTAATTTAATGGAATATTTTCCATGTAAATGAATTAAATATTATTTACCTCAAAGGGAGTGACAGAATGTCACACTCTTATATATAATAATTATAATATTTTTAATATTGGGAAAAATAGAAAATATTCCCTATAATATATATTATTATGAAATATAAAATTATTATCTATATTATAGAAATTTATTTTTATGTTTTAGTTAACAAATAATTATCATAAATAATTATAAAATAATGATGCTGTAATTTATCAATTAATGAAACAATAAATTAAATGATATTGAAAATATTTAAATAAAGGTTATTTGACTTAATTAAGCTGATAAATGATTTTTATGGGTTAATTTTTCATTTTGGGGGTTTTTTAAGTGAATTGGATTGAAGTTATATTGTTTAATGTATTTTTTATAAACAAAGTTATGAATAGTGTCCAAATCAACACTTATGATATTTTATGATAATAATGTTTTAATAAATTATTTTAAAATAATAATAAAATTAAATAAGGAAAAGGAGATGATATATGGTAAAAAATATATTAAATAGGACATTTATTGTCCAATCAAAACATTATATCAAAAAATTACATACTCTTAATATTAAAATCTTTGTTACTATTGTTATAAAAAAATTGTATAACTATATGTCAATAAAAAATAAAGATTATAAAATTACATGAAAAACTATGAATAATTTTTTATATTATGATATTAATACCATATCTAATCTTATATTTGAATATATGAACTTTCAATGGTATTTTTATTGAGCTTTAATTTATTGAAAATTAATATTTTTGTGTGTTTCCAAAAGTGACCTTCCCCTATCTTATAAAAGAGATCATATCCTTCATTTTTATTCACACCTATAAAGCCATTTTTATCGACCTACCATTTAAATACTATCATCTCCACATCCTTATACACATTATATAAGTTATATTATTTCCAATTGGCCAACTCTAGCATCCTTTAGAGATGATCTAAAAGATCTATTTCGAAGAAGAGTTAATCACTCTAACAGATCAATCTCTTTATCTAATATTTAATAACTCTACTAAATAATAACTCCATATTCATAAATTTTATAAAGTTAAATTATATTTCTAAAGACACCATTATGCATCCCCTTCCACATCGAACATGAATTGAATGTATCACTTGTGCATATGTACAACTTGTTATCTCCACGTAGTGATACAATTCATTTTCTGTAGCCATATTTTATGAGTGGAAATTATTATGGATTTAATAATTATGTAGTATATTTATGAAATAATTATAATTATTTAAGGATAATATCATATATACATTTTAACCATCTAATCTTATGGGGAATGATAATGTCGCTCGTGCGTACGTATGGCTTACCACCTCCACAATGCGGTGTGATTCATTTTTCATCTATATTTCACATTGATGTTAAGAAGGATGAATGTTATGAATATATATTATATATATAATATTTTTTGTAATGATAAGATATCATAATAATTTATTTCTTTTAATATTAAATGAAAATTGAAACAATGTTAATGCGTACATATGTCCTACCGTATCTATGAACAGTGTATTTTATTTTATACCTCTATATTTTATGAATTGTCATTAATAAATATATAATGAATATATTTATATATATATGATATTATATTATGGTTATCATTATAGAGTTTATGTAATCATGATCTATGTTAGTGGACTAAATATAATAATTTAAAACACGTATGAAAAACACAGTGGTTATTACACAAAACATAACTTTAGCATTAAATTTTTTATAAGAGATTAATATAAATTCATAAGTAAATCATATATGGTTTTATATATATCAATATGATTCTATTTTATATTTATAATAATGTTTTATTTATTAAAATGGAGTTTTGAACATATATTATGGAAATCAATACTTATGGTAAGGGAATTTCATCTCACATTATATTTACATGAGATACATGTCTTATTCATTAGTAATTTCTTTTGTGTGGTCTATATAATTAACTTGAATGTATTATATTATTCATATACATAAATTTATTTGTATATTCATATCCATTTAAGTGTCTTTCTTCTGTAGATTGTTTTTTTTTCAAAATTTATCAAATCAACAATGTAATATTTCTTCAATAATCATTATTTGAGACACATATTTTTTATGCACCTGTGTTCTTTTAAAAGGTGTATATGCTTCAATTTACATGTTATATCATTAATATAATAATTTTTAAAGATATTTAATTCTCCATGTAAATTTATTTTCATACATGAGGAGTTTTATTAAATTTTACCAAGTTGTAAGAGTTTATTAAAAAAATATCATAGTTTATTGAGATTGTTTACACTTATGAATTCATTAATGAACTATTATGATCAATCTATGAAGAATACTTTGTAAATTTATTCTCCCATGTTTATTCATGATGTATTCATGTATTTTTACTATTTTTCAACTCTTAGAATCTGAAGGTAATTTTGAAAATATTTTTAAGAAAATCCAATCTCATTTCTCTTTTAATTGGAATATTGTATTATTCAAAAATGGTGTTTTCGAAAAAACTGTTTTTAAAATGATATATTAAGATAATTTCAAATGAAATTTTTTTTAAAAAATATTTTATGGTTTTTAAAATATTAATTAATATTTTTTCAATGATATTTTCAGAGGAATAGGTTTTCAAAAAAACTTATATGTTTTAAAAATAATTTCTGAAAGAAGAAAATATACTTTTCTCCAGAAATGTTTTTAAAAGATATTTTAAAATTATTTCCCTTGTAATATGACATCCATAAGTGTTACAAATTAAATATTTTAAATGTGATCCAAGGATCAATTAAATTTATTTCTCTTAATGATTTATGTTTTGATAGTTTAACATTCGTGAAACACGTGTCTCTTTCATGGGGTATATGTAAATGAAATTTGTTTCCATTTCTTGGGATATATTTATATAAATCCCACTTCTTTTAATGATTTATGATTTTATTAAATGATCAATAGACCTTTCTATGTTCTACATATTTGGATAATATTACTTGTTTATTATACCCATTTAATTTCATTAGTTATGTTATGAATAATGTTTATGATATCATGGAACATTTGTGTATGATTTCATTATGAGATGGTTGAGAGCTATATATCCCTATAATGCATTGGGAAAATATTTATATCTTATGAGATAGTATTAAAGGACCCTTTCCACTATGTTGGTATTGAGAGTGAACCTTGACTACTAAGATAGTTATCTAAATCGAACATGACTACCATGATGGTTATGGGAGTAAACAATGACTATCAAAATGGTATAGATAGTGAACGCATATTACTATGAAGTTCTTATAAGCAATGAATTTACTACTAGGGAAATAATTTCCATATGCTTATTTTTTCACTAAAATTATATGTATTATTCCAATGTTATTATATTATGTCTTATGTTATTAATTTAATTATTATTTATGTCTTATGAACATCTAATATTTATTCAAAGATTCATGTTTATGATATTTGAGATGCGGGGAATGATCTTCTGTTTTGATTATAATTTTCTAATACCCTTATGCTCATGATTATTCTTACATATATCCTTTATTTACCATTAATTAATACATGATATAAAACTTTCTTATTTTTTCTTTTCCAAATGATACAAAAAAGGTATTAAGTTTGATAGATAAAAAAAATTTATAGTAAAGAAGATATAGGTGAAGGAATAAGTAGGCCAGTTACAAAATTGTTGTTTATGTTTCTATGTTTTTAAATGCACTAAAATAATATAGACTTTGGGTGTTTCTTTATTTAATGATTTATATATTCTATAATAAGGATGTAATATCTAGGTATGAAAAGCTAGTGTTGTTATAATAGAAACTAATTTAATAATTAATAGTGTATATCAATTTATTTTTACTGTTGTCTAATGTAAATAGAAAGAACAAATTTTAAAAAGTTCCTCATCCATATATTTTAGTTTTAATTTTTATAATATAGTACAAAATTCTATTAAATAATTATGTATGTCGTCTCTTGTGAGTCCATGACTATTTTTTAATAAATTAGTTAAGTTTTAATTTTGTTGGATGTCTGGGTCTTCACTATTAATTTACATTTACACGGGTTCAATATCATCAACATGTGAAGTTATATCATTTAATATATGGTTATTTTTTTCAATTACATAACAGTTTATTTCTTTTAAAAACATCATTTCTTGTATAATATGGGTTTAGAATATGGTGGTTTATGGGTTTTGTGTCCTCCATTGAAGAGTCATTTACTATGTCTTGGTGTCCGTTGTATAGGATCATCTCTATTTTTTGATCAAAAGGTGGTAGATCTCTAGGATTTAAATATACCATGCATAAAAAATACTCATAAAATAAAATATAACACAACTAGATATATAGGTCCTAAAAATTAAATTATCTATAAAATTTCAAATTATCTTGTCAAAAACACACTCACAGAATTGAATCTCCCCATGTTATCAGTGCAAATATTTTATCATTTTATCATGATGAAAAATAATTATTATGTTTAAGAGTTGATTTATAAAAAAAGTTAGACCACATGTTCTATCTTAGGTACTTTTTGTGGTTATAATGTGTGAATTATTAATATGTTTTATAAATGAGGAATAAAAAAAAGGGGAATGAGTATGATTATTTTAAATAAAATGTCATAATTTAAATAGATTAATAGTTAATAAAAAGGGTTATTAGATATTTCAAAATAGGTATTCAATATAAGATTACTATAAAACATTTCATGTTAAAAGTTAAAATAAATTCATTTTGGTTTTTAGTAACTCTTTAGTTAAAGATAACTTAAATCAAAATTTTCATCTAGCCCCTAAAATTTATAAACACAAATATTGACGATGATGAAAAAATAACCAAAGATCTGCAATAAATGAATGGTTTTGGGTCTATAATCTCACATATAAAATGAATTTCTAAATAATTGAAGTTGAATATACAATTGTAAAATTGTAATAATCTGAGTTTCACATGTGTAATCTTATTATCAAGCAGTTGTGTGAATACATGTATTTTTAAAAATAAACATGACATAAAATAAGATTGGAAAATTAATCAAGATAAAAATAATTAAATCATTACAAAACAAAACCCATTGAAATGTAGTAGACTATATATTCTCCATAAATCCATTGAAAAGTGTTCACCTCCCATGTAATGGTGACACACCATTTAGATTTCCATTTTAAGGGGGAAGATAATTTTATTTTACTCCAACATTATACTTTTTATCCCTATGGGGATAGAGATCTACATAACTTTTAGGGTGATTATAGGAAACTCTAAATCAATAAAATTATAGAAATTCTCCCCCATTATTAATAATATAAAATTTTATTCCCATGTGCCTTTCATAATGAGTATGGGGTGGTTCTTTTGTACACATATGTTAGAGTACTAATTGCTTCTAAAATTTTAAAATGTAAATAGATTTATTTAAAAATTTAAAATATAAAAGCGTTTATAGATGACGTATTTATATTTTTTTTGATTTTTTGACTCCATTAATTTTTTAGGATTGGATATATTGAAAATATATGGTGTTAAACTCTTAATTTTGAGTAGTTTAATATTCCAAGATAGATCATAATCATCTATCTAGAAGATGGATGAATTGCAATTCAATGTTCTATAAGGGGTTGTATCCCACATAATTTTGGTTCAAAATAGGAAATAACATCCCAATTTTATGAAAAATATTTCCAAAATGATAAAATCAATGAATATGTGTACTTTGTATTTAAGGATGTTTGGCCCAATTTTATCCCACGTTATCATGAAGTCTCAAAGTAACATCAAACTAGATTGAAAATAAAATAAATATAAAAGTATCTATTTTATAGTATTTAAAATTAAATAATAAAACTAAATTTGAATTAAATTTTTATGAAATTATAATTTTTTTACAAAAAATGGACACTTTGGTATGAGGGGAGAAATGAATAGTGAATTATGGTGAAATAAATATCTAACTATCTATCCTAGATTAAACACAATGGAAATATATGTTTCTTATAATAAAAATCATTGAATGGTTCAAACATTTGGGTAAATGATACCTATTAATGATGAAAAACCAAATTAATGGATGGAATTTCACCCATGGACTTCTAAAATAAAATAATTTAAGCATGGAATATATCCAAAAATAATAAGATATTATTTTCCACTTGATTATTTATATATTGTCCTAATTTCAATTAAAAATATCTAATATTTATAAAAAAATTGTATGGAAAATTAATCTTTGTGTTCACCATTTGATTGACCAAGAATAGAGATATAAACATATAAATCATCCTCTTTATCCCTTAACATAAAAAATGATACCTCAAAGTGTGATACATCAAGGATAAACTTGGATATACTTCTAGTTATGATCTATAAATGTCATTAAAAACCACCTCATTCACCAAAAAAAAGGATAAAATATAACAATTCAATATATATATATATATATATATATTATTGAAAGAAATTAAACATACATAAATAGTAAACACAACCCCTAAAACCAAAAGACTAGTGTATTTTGAAAATACTGTTCATAATACATTATCATTATAATGTGAGTGAAAAAACATTATTTTAACTTCCATAATGTTATCTAATATAAATTTTAGATTCTAAAACTAAAAAGGATAACATTTGAAATAAATAATGAAAATAAGAGATATATAAAGCTGAGACAAGGAATAAACATGATGAAGAAACATAATATTTGAGTCAAAAGTCATAACATGATACCATAAATGAAAATTATCATAAATAATTATAAGGAATCATGACATAAATAATATGAAATCATAATATCATGACCACATAGAAATGTGAAAAAACATAAAACATGACTTATACATTAGTCAAGGTTGTCTTCAAAGAAAGTGTCACATAATAGTCAAACAACCATCAAGGATTAGGTTTACTCACAAATAAAATACATATTATCTTAAGATAATTAAACAATACCCATGAAATTGAAGTGATATCTAATCACACCAATAATTACATGAATATTATTTTTTATAAAAATTTAAAAAAAACAAAAAGAATAATCATAAGAATTACCAATGGAATTTCTTTCTTAATATTATATTATAGAATAACAATATAAATTATAATAATGGTTTATAGTAAATAAGGGATTAAAAAATTATTTGATGTTCTTCGGTGAAAAATGAGATTAGATATTAAAAAATTAATCCCAAGTGAATTTGATATCAGAAATGAGTGGATAGGTATATTTGGAAATCTACCATGAAAGAAAGGTTTTAAGAAAAATGGTAGCGTATTTAAAGTGGTGTAAAAGCATATTAATTTCTATAAAACTAGAAACTAATTAATGATATTTTTCCATTATATAATAATAAATTTTAAAAACCATGTATTTTTTAAAAAATATTATGGTTTTGTACATGAAAATGGGAAAGAAAAATATATGTTCACTTTAATCCATTTTGAATATATATAGAAATTAAGAATTGAACCTCTAAGAAATTTTTATCACCATAAAGGAAAAGTTAATTAAACTAGTAATGTATGGTTAATAATTATATAAAAATTACAGAAAAAATAAATTTTAACACTATAGATAGAATTTTATAAAAATAGATAGAAATCAAATCCAAAAAATATATATTGGTTCTATGAGATCCCTTAACATAGGTCCTAAATCCTTCTGCAATTCAATTTGAAATCCAGAATAATAAAATTAGATTCCATAATTTTTTAATTTAAGTAATTTTTCATTTCTATTCTTGTCACTATAATTATAATAGGTTAATTTATAACTATTTCAATGAGTTTTAATGTTTAATTTCACTATTATTATGGTGTTTATTTCATGGATCAATGGTTCAATCCCTTGTGTATAATTATTGATGTTATTTGAAAATTTGACTAAAAATCGATAAGTTAAATAAAATAATAGTCACATAAATCCAAATTTTTTGATTGTCTTAACACTCCAGATTTTATCTAAACTGTGGATGATTCAATTAGTATAAACATTTTAATTATAGGGTCATTTTGTTTAAGTTGTTTTAACAACCATCATATAGTATATATTTTTATTTAATTCAGTGATAAAAATTATATAACTTTAAAAAATATTAAATTACAATAACTATCATCATATTTATCCATAATAATATATATAAAACATTCTCTGAAGGAAGTGGATTGAAAGAAATTATATTATTCAAAAAATTAAGGAACCCACCATAATATGAATAATGTTTTATCTTTTAGAAGATAGGAAATAGTATATGGGATATTGCCTTAAAAAATATAAGTAATATATATTTATAATACTATAGTCATTATTTCCTGATTTTATTGTTCATGTGATGGTTATTTAGAATAATATATGGATTGAAAAGAGATATATTAAAAATATTAAATCATAAATGTCGTCTCATGAAATATACAATAAGCCACATTGGTATTTTATTTTTATAAGAAAAAAACTATTAATAAGTGGGGGAATGTTGTTGGAAGATTATTGGAAATAAATTTTTAAATTTCAAAGGATTAGGAGTGATGATAAGGGGTGTTGAGGAATGGTATTTATGATAGGGGATAAGAGAGTTTAGTTGTATAATAATCATTAGTTTATTTCTTCCCACAAGCCTACCAATAGTGTTGATTATTGTTTTAAAATTCATCTAATAGTTCATGAGACATTGAACTAAAGGTTTTATAGATCATCCCATATAAAATAATTCATATATTAAACATATAACATTACGTATTGTATTTCATTATTCACAAAAAATTCATCTGTTTTAAAAAAAATATAAAAAATTCAATGTAACCATATTTTGATTTATAGAATCAAAAAATTAAATCCTTTTTATAAAAAAATTAGTGTGAAAATTTGATTTTACAATTTATATCCTCATTAATTTTAAAAATACTATTTTTAATATTTTAATAAAATTTATATCCCTTTTATAACATAATAATGGGTTTGTAAAATAATATTTTTATTATGGTAAAACATAATATAAATTTATAAAACCATTATAGAAAATAAATTATATTTTAAATACGAATTTTTTTTAAAATGAAAATAATAAATTCTCATTTTGGAAAAATATAAACAATTTTTTTATACTTTTTAAAACATTTAATAAATTGTATCATGATCTAAAATTTTCATATTTTAATGTTATAAAATTTAAAATTATTTCTTTATAATTTCATAGTTGAATATATTATTCTAAATATCATTTTACTCTTCTTTATTGTCAAATTACATTCCAAACAGACATATTTTTAGAATATACTATTAAGTACCATATATTCTATTAATTATTCATTCACAAGAATTTTCATTAATGTTTATATATATATATATTCGTTTTCAAGTTAAATATTTATTTTATATATTTTTTAATTTATATAGTGTTTTTCATGACTGTGATTATTTTGGGGGTATTCTGAATATCCAAATTATCATATTTCAGTTGTTGTATTTTATACTTTTTATCCAATTGTAATATTTTCAAATTAGATTGGTATATTTATTTTCTAAATTTAGTGTTCATAATAATGTAATAATATTTTTGGATCTATAACATGGTGTGTAAGTATTATATAATACCACATTACTTTATAATACACCATTATATAATCAAAATGGAAATTCTATTGATAAAATTATGGGTTGTTGCATTATTCCCCCTAAATAAATTTTATCATAGAAATATTATTAACCCTTTATTATGGAAGTAGATATGGGTGAATCTTTTTAAATAGTTCCTCCAATTCCCATACTAACTCCTAGTACATATGGTTCAACCATATGACATTGACTAGGTGAGTTGTCTTATTGTGTTGAACTTTCACTTAGTTGTTCAAGATCTTCACAAAATTCTTCTCATAAGAGAGACCATTTTTTAGTTGTACCACCTCAAAATTTATATTGTTTTGGGAAATGGGATTTACATCCTCAAGAGGGCTCTTTAGAACACATCAACTACCTGCGACATGGTTTTTGGGAGTTCCAATGATAATACCTAGCTCAGATATGATCAATAATCTCAAAAGGGATGATATATACATGAAATAATTTTGCCTACATCCTAAATATTATGAATCTATTCCATGAAGATATTTTGAGGAACAAAAAATCCCCTACCTCAGCCTACGTGTCTCGTATAATGTTATTATTATATCTCTTCTATTGAATTTGAGTAGACGTGTTGTGTTATTTAATGTTCTTGACCATTTCATCCATTTCATCAACCATTTAATGTCCTAGAAACTTATGTTAAAAAAATTCATCATAGAACATATTTTTTCTCCATATATACCCTTTAAGGGATTCAAATGGATATATTCGAAAGATTTGGTGGAATCTATTATTGAATGAGAACTCGAGCTGAGGTTGATGATGATCCCAAACTCTTTTTATGTACAAGAAGAATAATCTCAATATGTCTACAAGTGTATGGGTTTTATTCTCTGAATAAACATCATATTGGAGTTAATAAACTTTACAGATGAAAAAATTGGAGATTAGATCGTGTTGGAGAATTTTTTTTATATCTCAGAGATAAACCATTGATATAAATAAGATATAATGGAAAGTCATGTTATATTCAAACAAATTAATTCTATGAGGTATATGCTTGAAATTTTATTATGAGATAAATTCTCCAAAGAATCAATGATTTGTGTTTTATTTTTAAGGCGATCTGCCACAAGCCATTTAGAATTATATATTGTCAATCTATTTGAACTAATTGTTATGATGTGCAAGGTTATTTATTCTAATTTACATGCATGTATGGGTTATGGTTGTTCCATCTCCATTGAAATTGTCCTCTATTTCTATATATTCATACATAATAGGAACTTTGTGGAATATTTCACAATGTCTTTATTCATATATTCCCAAAAATAGTTTTTTATATATATCAATAAATTTCTTAATCACTAAGTGCATAGAGAGGGTCAAGATATGTGTATAATTTAGTAGCTCATTTTTATTAGATTTTACCTTCTATAGAGTCATGACATAAATCCTACAAATCCTCTACCATAAATTTGGAGCTATGTGGATTTCCTTTTAATTATATATTCCATAATATTATATATTTATACATCCTATCTTTATTTATCCATTATCTTCATCATAATGGAAAATTTCAAAATCATTTTAGGAAAGAATTTTTCTTTTCCTTCAATTATTATTCCCATGTCCCTCCATTACATGTCAAAGAAGATTTGAGACCTCTCATTTCAGATCATTGATAAGGTTTCATGACCAATTCCACTGAGTTTTTATGAAACATTATTTCCCATCTTGGGATGGTAATGTAATTAATGTTCATAATATTTTAACATCTCTAACCATTTTCACTAGATTATGTTAATATCGTCCAATGTGAATATATATTTGAAACTCTTATGATCTGAATATATTTCATAATTCTCCATATATAGATAATGCTATAAAATATTATATATGACCATCAGTGAATGTAACTCAATATCATTCATTGGATTATTTTTCCCATAACCTTTCAACTACTTTGATGTATAAGATATAACATTATAATTTTTCTTCAGTATATAAACCAACATCTTCTTTAAAAAATACATATGTGGCTTGATCCGTACCCCACATATGGGTAGTATTTGTATTGGTGTAGTGATAAGACTCTTATTAAATTCCATGAATCCAATATTATATTCATATTTCTAAAAAAATAACCACATTAGATTTTAGTTTTTTCATAGAGTTTGATAATCAGGGGTAGTTTCTCACAAACCAATGATAGTACCAAATTAGACAAATGAAAACATGGATCTCTATTACATATCCTAGTTTAGACCACTCTTCAATATATTATTTCATATATGGTTACACTAATATGAATTTTATGGTTAACTCATGCACCTAGAGTGATACATTTTATTTCTAGAACTTATAGTTATTGTTCTATTCATATAACATCTCCTTCACAATTTCTTTTTCTCAATATTAAAATACTCCTGATGCTCCAAATTTATTCTCGTGTATATCAAAATATCATGTATAAAAACAACATTAGATTTTTTAGGGTAATTTTTATATTGTCACAAAACCCAAAGTTATAGATCTATAGTATAAAATATTATCATTAAATTTTGGGTTTGATATCAATAAACATGACCCAATTTTTTCCACCCCAACCATACAAAAACCTCAAGAAATATTTCATCAATTATATAACCAATAAAAACATATTATTAGTATCACAATATGATATTTTATAAGAATAAAATAATTTTTGATAGTATATGAGAATAACATTACAATGATTATATTTTATTGCATGAAAGAATTAGTTTGTCATATGGTTCACATAACCTCAGATTTTTTATTTCTTATAGTGTATTCAACATGATAAAACAAATATAAATGAACAATGATATATACTGAAAATACAACATATCTGTTATAATGGTGGGTGTGAACATGATTAAAACAATTATTAAAATATTGTCATGAACCCCTCCCCACAAAGTGTATCCCTTTGGGGCTCGCAATGTGAGAAGATTTATAATGAACCTTAAGACGTGCCTCTAGTAGTCCTCAGATTGGCGAAAAGAATCTAGCGTATAATAAGCACACAGATGGGAGGAATTACCCTCTATGAGAACACATGCGAAAGTGAGAGATAAGACATACAACAACCAAATCTAGCTCAAACTATGATATAAAAATAACTATAGTTACACATATGTAATGTCCTAAAATAAAAACTAAAAATGAAAAGGGAAAACTTCAACAACTAAAGGAAAGTAAAACAAAAGCAACCACGAATCCAAAACAGCTTATACAACCCCATGCTAGTAGTAAATACCTTGATCTCCAACCTTCACCAAGTAACCTGAAAAAATAGTTTATATAACATATGGTTGTTATAATAGTATACTCAGTAGGATAATCCCCAGTGCCTCTCGTGTAATATTAAAGAAAGAAAGCTAATTCATAGTGAACAACAAGTGAAACTAACTGATCACCAAAATATGTATACTGATTTTTCAACCTCACCATGGCTAATCCCATCATGTGTTTCATAAATTAAATTTAATATAAAAAATAATATCAGGGGTACCCCACTACCACTTCCCTACTAGTTTGACACTTTTCCAAAACATCAGAAATACTAATCCATCTCTCTCCAAAAATGCGGGCACAACGATCCCAGGGTGAGTACTGACACCCAAACCTCATACAACACAAGTCTTACCCACATGAACTTGGGGAAAGCACTACACTATCCAAACAACTATAAGTAACCACATAGTATCAAGGAGTCACCATATTCCACATAACGTGTATCATACATCAGGTATTACACCGCAAGGCACTATATCCCATACACCAAGTAACAATCCTCAATACATAACAACCTATACAAGTTATACATATAGTAGTCCATTGGAAACTTTATCCAGAATATATGTGTGTTAACTAACCATAGTCCATTGCATCCCTCTACACACTTATATGGAGAAAAAGGTTCATGCATACCAATATAAGTAACTTCCATGATAAGAGAGTAGGGACAAAGGGGGAATCCAACCATCCATCCTCCCACTGGGAAGTTGGGGAAAACACCCCCAAAGCTCAGAATCCCTCGCGTGTCAGTCTTCTTAATTGACAGGGTGGGGAAGTATATAGAAACACAAAAAGTACATGATATAATATATCTCACAACCACACTATGGGGAAACCCTATTTTTGGACACAATTGTAGCTAACGTCTCTCAGACTCCAGGTTATCACTACTAAGAATATATATTCTATATGAACAAAACCATGCAAAATGCTTTATTAAATAATATTTTACAATTTAATCAGTTTCAATTTATGTTAATTTTTTTCTTTAACCATTTAAAATTCCACAATACATTAAAATTTTCATGACTCGTCCTAGTGGGGCCCGCACTGCGACTCCCCAGGCCTGCCTCCAATAGGCCAGGGGCTGATGACTAGCACTGAGTAGGAATATTACTATCATGGGGGGAATTTCCTAAGTACCTTTACACATACACACACATCTCCAAGCCCACAAATGATGAAATGTAAAAAAACACTAAGCAAAACAAATTCATGCATACTACTAAACCCAACCAAATGAGTACGATGGGAAGTAAATTACTAAAAGTAAACTGGGCCAGAATACAAGCCTACCAAAAACCAGTGTTTGAAAACTAAAATGTACAACTAGATAATACAAAGAGGTATTGGGAATACTTCTCATATCCATAGGAAAGCCTCAGTTTGTAGAGAACTTATAATGTACATTCATGTCCTGGTCCGCCCTAGAATCAGTCAAAAGGCTTCTCATCTGCACAGAACATGATACGTGTGGGAAAATCCCATTCAAGGGTGAGTATAAAAATACTCAATAGAGGACCCCCAAAACCACTAATCAATACATAAAAAAGGTACAGTCATCTCTACCCAGCATGTGTCTACTGAACATATAATAGGATAAAATAATCCAGATATACTAAAAACAAAATCCCGCAGTCTAGAGACAAGTCACACAACTGCATACCCCCACTAGAGATTTAATTGTAAGATTTCATGAAGCACTCATCTTGGAGAACTCACCCAATGAGACTTATAGCACTGATGACATCCGTATGAGAAGTACTACCTATCGGGAAAGTCATGAGACATAGATACAATCATTATGGGAGAACACACTCTTGAGTGGGGAATAATCACAATACACAGTTGAGGATCACTTCCAGGGCATTGGAAGATACTGCGACTCATCCAGATTGACCAGCTAGGTAGAGTTTCAGTGACCTATGTGAATAGTCACATCGATACTTGACACTACGTAGGGTCAATAATGGATAGAGGATCTCACTCTAGGCCTCTCAGAGGGATACTAGTCTTTATCCCAGAAAGTCCTGCTGAAGGGATCATACACTTGAAAGAGGAAATGACACCTGACCTTTAGGGAAATGAGAAAAAGGGGAACTAACCCAAACAAAACATGTACAAGATACGGTGGAAAAGAAGATCAAGCCATGCACTAAAATGTAAAAGGCACGTAGAAAGGTTACACATCGTTTTCTCTGACACTAGGTACTACCCATGTACAACAGCCTATATCGCAAGTCTTGTCGCGTAGATGAAAATATAAACAACATGTAAGGGAGTGACATGATGTGTTCCTCTATCCTAGAAGGACTCCGTGTACACTGTCCATGTGACCATGAAATGCTTCAATCTGTGTGTCACAACCCGTGTGATAAGTACATGGGGTAACCCATGCAGCCGGCCTATTTTGGTCGTGTGATGGCGTACATGACAGTATACTGCACCCATTGTCCGTATATTGTTCGAGATACATGGTGAGTCTCACGTAAGGACCCATGCGTCGTGTCATTCGAAGAACACGTTGTGGAATTTCTTTGTGCATCGTAGAACGCTAGCCACTGTCAAGTCGGTCCCACACGGTATGTTGTTTGGGATACAAGCCGTGTTCTATGGAAATTTCCATAACTTTTGTTCTTCATTGTTGTGCCTTGGGGATCTTCTGATCCATGATCCATCCATCCGATCATCGTGATACTCCCAAGGTCAAACTGCCATGCCATCGATGTTTTGGGAGGTTTCGGGTGTTCGATCGTCCCCAAAAACTTGTTTCGATAATCCGCCTAAAGAACAGTCGAAGAACGTTTTCTCTTGAACTGGGTCAATTAATCTTCCTTCATCACCTTCTCACCTCATCTAGGTCATTGCGACATCTAATATTTAATTTGGGATCATTGTGATTCGAAATGGATGTGAAAATATCCGTTTTTCATCGCCCTACAAAGAACACGAAGATTTCGGGGGAGATAGATGAAGAAAATCCAATGACAAAAGAAGAACGAACCTTTCCATCGTTTTTCATATTGTTAATCTGATCCCGTTAGAAGGTTTTAAATGATATTAAATTAAGAGAATAAAACATGGAATAATAAATCTCCCTTGAATGAAACCAAAGAATCCCTCTGGCAAAAATGATGATGCGTAGATCAACCAGTTCATGGGTTGATATATGATCATCATTAAATTCAATGGACGAGGAATAAAACAACTTTAAAACATAACCCCTATCTCAAGGAGGGATCAATCTTTGATGAAGGGATTACACTTTCATCATCATCGAGATCATTCAACTCATTTGGTGTTGAGATTATCACTTTTGATTCGTAGTCATTCACCATCGATAGTTCTCTACAAAGATCCAAAAATTCACTATAGTTTCTCTCAATCTTCTTCCAATAACCAACATTAGATTAACCCATTAAAAGGAGGGAACATGATTCTGTATCACATTTTTATATGACATTTATGAGTCACCATTGTTGTTTCTGAGTCATTATGGTGTGATATTAATTATAGAAACAGCTTCCCTGTCATTACGCTGCATCGAATGTTTCCAAATAAAATAGGATAAAATACACATTTCAAATTATTTTATTTTATTTGATTTTACTAAAATGTCCAGCAATTAAATTTTTCCCTTGACTCATGTCGGCCGAGGTTAGGCGTGTTCTTATGTAAATTCATATTCCCTGATGCAACAGTGCCCTCAGATTTTTATTCCGGGTATCCTTTTGGAAACATCCACAACCGTGCACACCCACCAAGTTACTTAGTTTAAAAAATATTCAAACCACCATTCTGGGATCATCATGCCTCAGAATGACATGTCGTCTCTGTTCTTGGTCTCATAATAACTTCATATAATATATAAAATTAATACATAGAAAATCCGAGACATTATATTCTTCCCACATTGGGGATTTTCATACCCAAAAATTCAAAAAAAGGATACTAAAAAAGATGTGTGTACTGGGCACGAATCTAATCCTCTCGCTCCCAAGTACTCTCTTGATGCTTTTGGTGATGCCACCAGATTTTCAATACGGTAATCTATCTCCCATGGAGGATCCTCTCCTACCAATCCTCAATATCCAATAGGTACTCGAAAATGTTTTCTCCATCCTCGATGTCCAGCTCACCGTAGTCGATGACATTCAGTGGTTCAGGCACATACCTCCTCAGCTATAACACGAGAAAGACATCATGTACCTCATGTAACTATGGTGGTAGAGTTCTGTGGTATGCCACCACACCAACTATGAGTTGTATCTAGAAAGGTTCGATGAATCTCCGAGATAGATTTCTACCCCGGCCAAATCTTCGCAACTCTCGTCGAGGTGAGACCTAAAAGAATACATGGTATCCCTCCTGAAATTCTAGAGGTCTCCATCATTTGTCAGCATAAGACTTATGCTAGCTTTGTGTAGTCTTCATCCACTCCAAGATGATCTGAACAGTTTTTTGTGGTAATTCTCACCAACTCTGGACCCATGAGTGCTGACTCTCTGGGGTCGGTCCAGCATAGTGGTGACTGGATGGGTCTCCCATATAAGGCCTTGAATTGTTCCATACCAATGGTGGAGTGGTCACTTTTATTGTATAAAAACTCCACTTGAGGAAGGTAGTCCTCCAATCTGCGACCAAAGTCTGTGATATTGGCCTGCAACATATTCTCCAGAACCTGAATGGTCCTCTATGGATGACCATCGCTCTGGGGATGGAATTCCATGCTCATGCGTATCAGAGTCCCAAAATCCCCATGAAATCCTCTCCACAACCGGGATGTGAAGCGGGCACCTCGATTTGAGACTATTGTATAAGGGACTCAATGAAGCTGAATTATATCTTGCAAGTAGAGGTGTACCATGTTCTCTATGGAACTCTTATCTCTGATAGCTAGGAAGTGAGACAACATGGTGAGGTAGTCAACAATCACCTAGATGGAATCATTCCCGTTGTACATCTATGGTAAGCCCATTAGGAAGTCCATTTATATTTCATCCCACTTCATCTCTGGAAGTTCCAGGGGTGAGCTAGTCCCGCTATAACCTGGTGCTCAGCCTTCACCTGCAGGCATGTAAGGCAAAGAGAAAAGAACATTTCTACTAACTTCTTCATGGATGACCACCAGCACTGTCATCAAATATCCTGGTTCATCTTCACCACTCCAGGATGTACCTCCAAGGGGGATGTATGAAACTCTCTCAGGACGTTCTACTGCAATGCCACTGGTACAAAAACGAATTCTCTGAAAATAAGAAAGTGCTCCTCTGCGTGCGAATATCCATCAGCAGCATGTCCTATTGATAACTGAGAACGTAAAGCCTCATAGTCAAAATCTACAAGCTATGCCTCCCTAACTTACTATAAGAGTGTGGGGGTGACAAACATCAACTAAGGGTAAGTTGTATCCTCTCTGTCCAGGAAGGATAACTGCAACGAGGCCAACTGTTCCATCACCTCACGCAATAGTTGCGAGCTCAATATCTTGATAAGAGAATCTTCCACCTTATTCACCTTCCCATGAGTATTTATGATCTCAAAATCATATTTTTGGAGGAACCCTAGCCAATGCCTATGTCTCAGATTCATATCATTTTGTGAGAAGATGTACTTGAGGATCCTGTGGTCAATGTAAACGATGAACCGCTCGCCCATAAGGTAGTGTTGCCACATCTTCAACGTGAAGACTACCAATACCAACTCGAGATCATGCGTTACATAGTTCTTCTCATGTGGAATAAGCTGGCATGAATCATAAGAAATCACTATTGTCTCTGCATTAGGACACATCCTTGCACGGTCCCCGATGCATCATAGAAAAATACGTACTCAATACCCACCTCCGGTAATCTCCAGATTGGGGCGCTTGTCAAACTCTGACTCAACTCCTCAAAATCCTACCGGAACTTCTCCGTCAACATGAATGGTTTCCCCTTACTAGTCAAGGTTTCATCGGTGCTAATATTCGGGAGAAATCAGGAATGAATGTCTGGTAATATCTTTCTAACCCAAGAAAGCTTTGCACCTCTATCACGCTCTGAGGTGGCTCTCATGCTAAATGTTATTTCACCTTGGCCGGGTCCACAACTACTATATATGTTGAAATGACATGCCCCATAAAGTGGACCTCTTGAATCCAGAACTATCACTTTGTAATCTTCCAATAAACTTGGTGCTCTCGGAGTACATCCAGAACCATCTGTAGGTGTCTCGCATGCTCCTCCTCTGATGCTGAGTACAAAAGGATGTCATCAATGAAGAACACTACAAACAGGTCCATGTATGGATGGATGATTCGTTTCATAAGTCCCATGAACATTGCGGGGGAGTTCATCACGCCAAAAGGAATCACCAAGTAGTCATAGTGACTATAGAGTCATCTGAACGTTGTCTTTGGTATTTCCTTGTCCAGTAATCATAACTGTTTGTAACCTAACCGAACGTAAACCTTTGAGAAACACGGTGAACCTCTCAGCTGGTCGAAGAGGTCATTAATTCTCGGTAGTGGATATATGTTCATCACTTTCACCTAGATTAGGCACCTGTCATTCTCGTACAACCTCAAAATCCCATCTGTCTTCTTGACAAACAAAACTGGGGCTACCCATGGTGAAACCTGGGGTCTCACGAAACCCTTGCTCTGCAAATCCTCCAACTGCACCCTCATCTCATGAAGCACTATAGGAGCCATCCGATATACTGATGAAGAAATATGTGTCTTCTCGGGGTGTATAATGATGCAGAAGTCGCTTTCCCGGTGTGGAGGTAGTCCTGGAACATCTTAAAGAAGTATGTCATTATACTCTACCACTACTTTTGGGAATTGGATGCTCAAACATATACAACTTCGAGGGTAAGGATATCCAACTCATGAGTGATTGGTTGTACCCTCCTAAACATGATCCCATTTTGTACTACTTGAGTGTTTCTTTTACCGATAAAGGAAACCCTTGTCCCATCACAATGGACACACAACACTCTTCACCTAATTCCGTCAATCTAGGCATGAGCTGAGGATAACCAATCCATACCGAGAATGACGTCGTAAGGCCTCGATGCTACCACCAAGTGGTTCAAACTAAAAATATCACCTACAAGGGTAAGATCACACTATCTTCAAAGGTTCATGATCATCCAGTCTCCTCCCGTAGGTGTCTCCAAACATAAGGATCGAGTAAATGAATCTATCGGAATATCAAGGTTTCACACAAGACATGTGTCAAAGAATGAATAACTACACCTATGTCTATATATACGAAATCTAAGGTAGAGAAGACATATATCATACCTCAGATCATCATTGGAGTCTTTGAGTCATACTCCTCAACTGCATGTTTCTGACCCCGATGTCCCCAACTCCCAGAGCCTGGTGCGGACCTCTTGGTGGTGGTGGTGGTGGAAATAGATCAAAGTGTATGTCACTAGCTTCAGCTCTCTCTACTCCTATTCCACATCCACTACCTAGAAGTTCTACCTGCTCTACTCTCTTCCTTTTCCTCAGTGGTCGATCCACTACCTCCCTATCAGCATCTCGACAGGGAATACAATCTCTAGCGAGATGTCCTCTACCATCGCATGAGTAGCGTCACCTCTCCCTAGGCTGATTGGATCCAGACTGAGAGCCCTAAACTACCAAACCCCTATCATCGGTCCTCCTGTGGAATCTCCCACATCCTGAGCCATGTGCCTGATGTTGGCTCCCTACTAACGAGGGCTACTCACCTATCTACCTGCTGCTAACTTCCATCAACTGTCTCTGCACCAGCATGAAGCTCTCGATATCCAAGGCCCGCTTGAGCACTCCAGTATAATTTGGAATGCATAGAGGCATGAAAATAGCTCAGATGTCTGGTTGTATACCATGCCCGAAGGTCTGAGCTCTGAAGTACTGACCCCTAACCATATCCATCGAGTACCTAGAGAGGTTGGTGAAACTTGATGAATAGTCAACCACCATCAGACTGCCCTGTTAGAGATGAATAATCTTATGTATACACAATTCTCTTAGTGTAACTGGTGAGAACTCCTCCCTAAAGTGTGGATCATGCTCTGTCCCTAAAAGAGTATCCTTATCGTGACTCTATGTGGTTAGACTCTACCATCATCTTGCTGAACCCTGAAGAAGGCTCTCTCTTAGGATCACCATCTGGTCTACTAGTGTCCTCACGAGATGGTGAGCTATGGTCACTACCTCAAGCCAGTCCTCAGCCACCTGAGGGTCAGGCTCGTCTTGGAACCTAAGGGGTCTCTATCTCTGGAACTCATGGAGTGTGTTCATCCTACACCCCTCACCATTTTTTATTGTTGGTACCACAGGGTGCTCCACTGGTGGTGGTATAATAGCTTCACCACCTAAGGGAAACGCCTAGGCAACTGGTCCCTATATCAAAGCACCATCAGTAATGGGGTCATCCTCAAGATCACCCTACTGAATCCTAGTGGGTATGAATCTTGGAGGAATTTTTTAAGGAACAAGATGTACCATGGTCAAAGAGTATATCAAGATAGATGACACAAAGGACATGGAAAATACATCCCATTTCTATATGATTCATGTACCAATATATTTTCCCCAAAACTAGTGTTTTCATGTACCGAGTCGAAAATCAGGTTATCAGAGTCTTGGTGTATGGATACGTCGGCAACCTGCACCTACATTGTAGTCTCTGGCCTAAAATCTAATCTCCAAACACTTAACACTATTTCCCCAAACCAATCTCATAGACTCTTGGTTCTATGTTAGAATCGACCCATCTGATACCACAATGTCACGACCCATCCTGGTGGGGCCTATGCCGCAACTCCCCAAGCCCGCCTCGAATAGGCCAGGGGCTGGTGACAAGCATCAAGTAGGAATATTAATAACAAGGGAGTCATTGCCTAAGTACGTATACAAACACACACATCTCCAAGCCCAAAAATAATGAAATGTAAAAAACCAGTAAGAAACAAAATGCATTCATATAACTCAACCCATCCAATAGAGTATGATGAGATGTAAAGTACAGAAATTAAACTGGGCTAGAATATAAGCCCACCAAAAACATGAGTCTAAAAACTATAAAGTTCAACTTGTCAACACAAAGAGGTAATGGGAATGCTGCTCGTAGCCATAGGAACTCATCGGCCTGTAAGAAACTTAGAAATATCAGTCTTGTCCTGGTCTGCCCTGGACTCTGTCAAAAGACTTCTCACCTTCAAAAAACACAATATGTGTGGGAAAACACCGTGTATGTGTGAGTATAACAATACTCAGTAGAGGACTCCGAAAACCAAAAATAAATACACAATGGAAAGGTACAGTTAGTTCTACATTATATATATATACTTAACATATAAAAAGAGAACACAAACTAGATTTACTCAAAACCTAGACCTATAGTCTATTGACAGGTCACACAACCACATACCCCCACTAGGGATTCAGTTAGAGGATTCCACAAAGCACTTGTTTGGAATAACTCACTCCACAAGTCTGATAGCTCTGATGAAATCTGGCTAAGAAGTACTATCCTTCGGGAAAATTCACAAAAGATAGATACAATAATTTTGGGTGAACACACTCATTAGTGGGAAAAGATCACTATACATAGATGAGGATCACTGCCAGGGCCTTGGAAGATACCATGTCTCATCCAGATTCACCTGCTAGGTAGAGGATCTGTGCCCTATGGGAATAGTCACATTGATAACTGACTCTACCTAGGGTCAATAATGGATAAGGGATCTTACTCCGGGCTTGTGAACCTGAAGATCAGGCCATGCACTAAATATTACATGGCGTGTATAATGGTCACACACCATGTCCTCTGACCCTAGGCACTTACTGTGTACAACAGCTCATGTCACAAGGATTTTTGTGTAGAAGAATATATACACGGTGTGTCAGGGAGTGACATGCCATGTTCTTATATCCTGGGAGGACTCCATGTATGTTGGACATGTGCTCGGACACAGCTTCAACCCATGTGTCATAACCCATGTGACCAGTACACGGGGTAACCCATGAAGTAGGCCTGGTTTGGCCATGTGGTGGTGTACACGGTGGTAAAACACACACCGTGTTTGTGTATTGTCTGAGATACATAGAGAGTCTCCCTTAAGGATCCACACACTCTGTTCTTCTAGAAAACACACCATGACATCGCTTTTTTGCATCGCGTAACCCTAGTCGCCACTGAGCCAGTCCCACATGGCGTGTTCTTCAGGATAGACATCGGGTTTTTTGGAAATTTACATTACTATCATTCTTCCTCACTACACCTAAGGGATCTTCCAATACTCAATTTGGTTTTCCGGTCATTGTGATACTCAAGAACCAAGGTCGCCATGCCATTCTATCGATTTTTTGGGAGGTTTTCGGTGTTCGATCGTCCCCGAAAACTCTTTTCGATCATCCACCTGAAGAACAGTCAAAGAACATTTTCTCCCAACCCGGGTCGATTCGTTAGTCCCCATCACTATTTCACCTCTTCTAGGTTGTTGTGGTGTCAAATATTTAATATGGGATTGTTGTGATGTAAAACGTACACTTAAAGATCCATTTATTGTCATCCCATGAAGAACACGAAGAATGCGAGGGAGAGGGAGGAAGAAAATGCAATAACAGAAGAGTAATGAACCACATCATCATTTGTCACAGTGTTAACATGATCCCATTAGAAGGTTTTAAATGAGAGTAAATTAAAAGCATAAAACATGGAATAATAAATATCCCATGAATGAACCCAAAGAATCCCTCCTGCAACAACGATGATGTATGGATCAACCAGTTCATGGATTGATGTGCATTCATCATTAAATTCAAAGGATATGGAAGGAAAAAAAATTAAAACATAACCCCTAACTTTAGGAGGGATTGATCACTGAAGAAGGGATTACGTGGGCATCACCATTAAGATCCTTAAACTCTGTTGGTGTAGCAATTCACACTTTCGATTCGCAGTCATTCTTCATCGAGAGTTCTCTCCAAACTTCCAGGAATTAATCAGAGTTTCTATAAATCTTCTGCCAACAACCAACATTCAATTAACCCATTAAAAATAGGGAACCCATTTCTGTGTCCTATTTCACTACTACATTAATGAGTGAGTATTGGTGGTTCTGATTCATTATGGTGTGGTATTAATTATCAAAATTTCTTCCCTATCATTACGCTATAGAAGATGTTTCCAAAAAAATAAGATGAAATAAACCGTTCAAATTATTTTATTTGATTGTATTTGACAAAAAATGTCCAAAAATTAACTTTTTTCCTTTGACTCCCGTCGATCGAGGTTAGGCTTCTTCTTAGGTAAAGTCATCGTCCTAGATGAAATGGTGCCCACATATTATTATTTCGGGCATCCGTTTGGAAACAGCCACAACTGCGCACACCCACCAAATTACATAGCTAAAAAAAATTCAAAACACCATTCTGGTCTCATCGTTCCTTGGAATGATGTTCTATCTCTGTGCATGGTCTCATAATAATTAAAAATATTATTTTAAAATAATACATAGAAAATCTGAGACATTAAAAAATTAGCATTCCAAAAAATTCGCATGCCCTCTAGGCATAACCACACTAAGTTAAAAAATCCTCAAAAGTAGCCACAACATCACATCCTAGCATGCTCTAACCCCATGGGTTCAGCATAATTTATCAAATCATTTATTAATAGAATTAACAACATTTCTAAAATCATAAGTATTCTAAGAAATCATTATAAGCCACAAACACATGGGGATTAACACGGTGAGTAGATGATCTAACCATAGAGTGTTTTCCACCCATAGTGGGAGAATAGACCCATACATTTTGATGAATTTATACATGGAATGAACATGGATTACCCCACAATTAATTGACTCTTTTAGAAGGTGGGTAAGAAAGAAAAACTACCTGAAGGAGTGGGAAAGTATAGCAGATAAATAAGAAAAAGCATCTAACAAGAAAACCATTTAGTAAGCCCTGCTTCTACAATTTTCATCATATCCAGTGTCCTCCTCAACACCCATATCTATAAAAAGAAGTATCTCCCCACTCTAGGAATTACTTGTTGCCACAACCAATGGGCCCCCTTCCCCGGATACTGCATTATCTTTCCAGGCACAGCCATCCCAGGATCACAAAACAATTGAAGCAGTATGAAACCAATATCATAGAAATTGGGCTCTTGGATCTTAATTAAGGCATCCAGACATTATACATAATGCACACTCATATCTCCAAAGCATAAGGCTCTTGGAAATTATAAGAAAAAAAATCACTCAGAACCCTATCAAGAATTATATTATATCAAAAAGCCATTTCTTTAATCTGTATAGAATTAGCCGATTCATTATTAGTAGGTTACAACTATGGGAAACCTAATAAGAAAGTTACCAAAGCTATCAAAAATTAATTAAACAATAAATTTGACATTACTTTAATAAAAATGCATCAAAATTCTTCAGGTTTATCAATCAATTCAATTAAAAATTCTCCTCTTCAATTATTTGACTGACTTAAAATTATATTTTTTATTATCAAAACACTTTTTAGGGAAAAGTGAGAAACCATAAGATCCATAATTTAAACTATATAACAACCATAAAAGAAAATATTGTAGAATAATCTCTAGGATCTTCCCCTACCAAGCAATTGAACCATGACTAAAAGCCTTCACCAAAGCATGACAATTCGGCTAGGTGTCTCGTGTAGAAGTGCATGGGCTTGAAACTAATGGTATAACCATAACCTATCAATCTTCCAAATCCAAATGACTTGAACCAGTGAAGATTTCATACTTTATTCCCTATCTAATGCAGATACAAGTAGCGTGCGGGTTTCATAGCACCAAAAATCACATCAAAACCAAATAGAGAGATGATTCGAGAGCCGACTTATCTCATAATATAATTCCTCTCAAACCAACAAAAAAATACCACCAAATGAAATAGAGTCATTAAATAGAAACTTCATATTACATGAATCTATTTCCTTAAACAATTTAATGGATAAAGATGTAACACGGGTGCCTGGTAACTCCATCATCTAATTTTCAAAATCAAAAGCTAGCTGCTCCCAGGACAGTATGTACTCCTCAATGCTCATCATCCCTTTATTGAATCCCCTACTTTAATTAGTTATTGTTTTTCAATCCACAAGAATTGATCCTCATTGAGAGTCACCCTTAGATACCTTTCCGTAATTTTATCTTCCTTCTCTTAAGTTTCATTAAGGAACAAGATCTACTCGACCACTTCTTCTTCAAAACATAAAATAAAATCCAAGGACTGATCACCCTGTTCCCTTGGTCTCTGATTGCTTGAATTCACCATGGCTATCTTCCTATTATTTATCATTTTTGTAGAGAATGTATCCAAAGGAGGTGGTAAAGAGGAGTAATCCTTCCTCCCATTCCTCCTCCAAAAACTGTTCTTACTCTTCAGGCTTAAAGCTCCATTTACCGAGTGATGGAGTTTGCATCTATTGGGATCCTTCACATAGACCACGTCTACATAAACTAGGTTAGTTTGATCGGATCTCAACCCTACCTCTATAAGGCCATCAATCCTATTGATCAAGTGGAGTGAGGTCTAGATCATTGAATCTGAATCCCCCATTCTCTAAACTCTGATTGGATCATCCACATCCATAGAGTGCCCCTACCTACCATTATGCTAATCACCACTACCCAACCATGACAACTTAGTGAAAGGAGAAAAATAAACCACCTCCTCGCTGCCCACCAACTGCTCCAGAATCCTTTTAATCCCATTAATAAGGTTTTCCACTCGAGAAGCCTCATGCTGGACTAATCCATCACCCTTCTTCACACTACAATTGGAAGAACCATCCATGTCCTGCCTCAGCCTACTAAACACCTCATACACCTTTGGTTTAACATGAGGGACCATATCCTTCTTCACTAGATCAGTGCCAGAAAATTCTTAAAAAATTCATTGCATCCCACTAGAACAGTATTGGGACATTTCTCCTCCACTAGCCACAATAGATGAGGTCCTCAACATCTACCCTCAATACCAATTTCAATCTATTGTGAGACAGCCTCCTCACGTACCTCAAGAACCATACCACAACTGATACACTCCATCCTTGTCATAAATTGAGCTTGCTGACAACAAACCTCCATCGAGGGACATGGCCAGTTGCATACAGAACAATATTCCTTTCTATTTCCCTTACCCACCACCATTGAAGACCCCCATCAGAAAACATCTATAGAGTGTCCGAACCTCTTGCAGGTAGAATAGGAAACCATCCAGTTCTCATATATCATAAACTATTTTCACATATACTCCTCTCCAATTGTAATACATACATATTAAATTGGTGTTCTAGACACATCTGATTCTACACAAAATTGCAGATTGAAATGGTGACATACTAACTCAGTAAAAATATCCAAAATTAAAATATACCAATGATATTTCCAAGAATTCTAGTAAGATAAGTATTTTGAAATGGTATAGCAAGATTAGGGTAAATTCCCCAAACCACAGATAAAGGGGATCACATTTCATGTGGAATTAGAAAGAACAGATAAATAAGAAGAATCACAAACCATTTAAGCTACTTGTGGCACTCGAACAAGCCTTTATGGGGTCCTCCTCTGATGTAAATTGTATCATGATATGATGAATGTTGATAAAATCCATTGTTTCCCACTCTTGAAGATCCCATGAACTGAAGAAAAACATATCAAATGAACCAACCAAAGGTCTCCTCTTCTTAAAACAAGCATCCAATGTGATATTCAAAAACATGCAGGTTTCTATGAACTCTGAAGTCAAAATCAAGAGGCAAAAACACATGATTGAAACCAATTCTTCAATATGACTCAAAAAAAATTTATGTATTTTTAATTGTGATTTAGGGGGATAAATCATACTAACTATACAAATAAACATAAGAAAAATATAAAATCCATGAATCACCTACCTCAAAAGGTTTGCAACATTATTTTCTTAAGAATGGGATAATCACAACATTTCAAAATCATCTCTCCTATAATAACTGAATTCACCCATGGACGTTGGGGCACGACCGCATCAACCAACACCCAAGAAATATCCATTAGAAACATGGATATAATATGAAATTTCATATAAATGAGACATGAGAGGAAACGAATCTAGGAACACCAAATATTAATGTAGACCATACCATATATCGAAGACTGGTCGACACTTCATGGTTTCACAAAAATATGGGGAGCACAAGAAACAGGAAGAAACATCACGGTGAAACGATCCGAGGATTAAAGTTTGATCACACCACTCCGATGTGAATAACATCTTAGGGAATATAACATTGATTGAAAGAGAAATGAATGAAAGAACGAAAGGTTCTCTACTTTGAAGGAAGAGATTAGAGACTCTCAGGATTTGAAACTACATAAAATATCCACTAATACGGATCACATTAAACCATGATATTTGACCAATTTGAAGACTCCAGATTTATAAAAATTTAAATATTTGATTTATATCCCTGTAAACGATTTCAAACCAACATAAATATGGAATTCAACTCATTTTATGTCAAAGGATGATGTCAGAAATGAAGAAGTGGGAAAACTGGGAAAAATCTAGAAATTTGACAAACTGTTGGAAATAACTCACTTTTATGGAAACACTATAGACCTACTGTTGGATGTGTCACTATTATAGAAATAATATAGACCTACCAATGGATGACTCACTATTATGGAAACACTGTACACATATCTTTGAATGTCTCATCATTATGGAAACATTATAGAATTACCGTTGGATGTTTCACCATTTTGAAAGCACTATAGACATACCATGGGATGTATGGACATTTTGGAAACACTATAATCCTAACATTAGATATCCCATTATTTTGGAATCATTGTAGAGATACCGTTGGATGTATCACCATTCTGGAAACATTGTTCGTAGTACTAAAAATTTTGATAAGTGTTACGGATATTTCACCTTGATCTCTCGGAACACATCAAAGAAAAAAATTTAGTAACGGAATGCACCATATTGGTGTGAGCATTCACTTAAAATACATCTCAAAAAAAATTCCTTGAGAATCCAAAACCAACCGAAAGAGGAATCAAAATAATGGGTATGAACAACCACCCTCCGAGATACCTATCAAGGCTATCATCACTAAAGGATCTTAACCTATTTATGAAAGGGACATTAGGAAACCATGAAAAAACAAAAATAAGAACCTAAACACTCTCTTGGAGGAGATAACTCTCAAAAGAGAGCAAGTAACTATAAGAAAGAAGAGAAATACATCTCATTAAAATGAATGGTATACAACCATAAACATACATCATTATAATAAAAGATCTAAATATCAAACTTATTGAGGTACTGAGCGCATATATGTGACTCATGTTCTCATCTACTCCCCTCCACTACACTATGCCACCAAATGACATGAACCAAGGGGATAGAATCCCTGCATAACACCTTCCCTTGTAGTCTAGGATCTCTATAGACCACTCCTCAAAAATCACATCATCATCAACATTTATTTAAACCCAATCAATTATTCCAGTGTCATCATGCAGTTAATGATGGAGATGTGACAAATGAAAAACATCATGAATACAAATCATCTATGGGGGAAGTTATACCCAATATTCCCTGACTCCATCTCAATCCAATATCTCAAAAGGCCCAAAAAACTAGGGATGAATCTTTCTCCCATGACCAATCCTTCTTTACCCATGATGGGAATTCACCTTAAAAAACATTTGATCCCCAAAACTGAAATCTAGTGGATTCATCCTATAATCACGATAGTACTTCTGATGAACCTATGATTCCTTCATCCTCTCATGAATAACCTAAACCATATCTATAGTGTTCTATACCTGTTTTTTCTTGAGATTTTCTAACTCTCCCACCCCAATTATTTACAAAATTTAAGCCGAATGGTAAGCCACAGAAGGCCTCTAACGGTGTCATATTGATGATGGAGCAAATGCTATTAATGTTAGAGAACCCAAACAAGAGAATGTGACTCATTCATGAACCTACAAAATCCAAGACACATGATCAAAACATGTTTCCAGAGTTGGGATGGTCTGCTCTGTCTGACCGTCCTTCTACAGATGAAAAGTAGTGTTAAGGAATAGTTGAGAGCCAAAATTAATGTAAGAGACCACTCCACACCTTGGAGGTAAAATGAGGATCTCAATCAGAAATGATCATCCCCAAGACTCTGTGTAGTCTCACCACCTCTACCAGATACTTCCTCCACAAAACCTCCACTGAGCATGAATCCTTGATCCCTATAAATTAGGATGATTTTGTCAAATGATCCACTACTGCACATATAGTGTCATATCCTCCTCGATCTCGCACAATAGAGATTCCTTGTCAAAGGGTAAGCATCTTCTGGTGACAGAGACCTTAATGGTAAAATAAAGAAACTCAAATATGAATTTATCTTGGAACATATCCCACTAGACTACCGACTCCTCACAACCCCCAAGGAAAAAAACCACCAATGCCTCGCTGCCCCATGCAACATTGTCATAACAAATGATACACAATGTTTTTATTGACAATGAATCAAACTGATCTCAAACACATCCAACCAGTCCTCTATGACTGCATCTGAAATGGATCCATCATACTTTTTCAAACTATGGTGCTGAAAATCTCAGAGTATCCTCTTCCAAGTGAAGTTGTCATCAACCTCTACTCTTTGGCGATCTATTGGCATAGCCTACTGGATATATTTCATTCGAACCTGATGAGATTGTTGACCTAGATCCATACCTATAGAAGGGAAAATAATTATAACTACTAAACCTAGAATACTTATTAATTAAACACAAATTAATTATTTTATTTTACTCATTTTAGGTTAACCTCTCATAAAGTCTACCCATTAAATCACAGGAGAAAATAAGAGTGATGTATGATTCTTTCTGAGGTCTCTACCCTGTAACCAACATCACATCGCTTAGTAGAAATTTTAAACATAATGGGTTGTTTTGCATATCATAGGAGTCCCTAAATACTTATTTCTCAGCTAGTCTATAGTGATTACAACACATTATAAACTTCTATTACACCATTTCCCTACTATTCCATGCAACCTCGCCTGCACCTAACTCGCAACTCCATCATATCCCTCATTCCGGCTCTGATACCACCCTATCAAAACCCCCTCCCCACAAAGTGTACCCCTATGAGGTTAGAAATGTGAGAAGATAGATCATGACCCTGAGACTTTGTTGTAGTAGGCATTAGGTTGGTGACTAACACTAATGGTATAATAAGCACATAGATGGAAGACATTACCCTCAAATAGAACACATGTGAAAGATAGAGATATCACAAACAGAAAACAACTCCTACTCAGACTAAGCTATAAAAATAAACCCAAATACACATATGTAATATCAATAAAAAAACTACTAAAAATAAATATAGAAAACTACAAGTACCAAATAAAGTAAAACATCAGTGACCATAATGCCCAAACAACTCCTACAACCCCAAGAAAGTAGTAACCAGCTGGATCTCCAACCTGCACTGTGTGACCCAAAAAATAGTTTATATAACATAGGGTGAGTATAACATTATACTCAGTATGATCCTCCCTATATCAGCCCATGAAAAATTAATGAAAGTATGCTAAAGAAAAGTGAACAATAAGTGAAACTAACTCGTCACCTATATAGGTATATTATGTTCCAAGCCTAACCAAGGATACTATCACCAAGTATCACATAAAATAATATATAATAAAATAAATAAAATCAAAAGTACCCCACTACCAATTCTCTAATGGTTTGCCTCTTTTCCCCAACATCGTACATCCTAAGCCATCTCTCTCCAGAAAGGTTATCCAAAAGAAACCTTTGCAAGAACTAGAACCTACACATTGTGAAACACATGGCTTTCCCGCGGACACCTGGGCGAAGCACCACACTATCCAAACAACTAGAAGTAACCAGTTAATTTTCAGGAGCCACCACATCCTGAGAAATGTGTATCATACATCAATTATTACACCTCAAGCCACTTCAACCCATACACCGAGTAGGGATCCCCAATCCATCATACCTGATACATGTTATAACTATTTGAGTCCATAGGATACTATATCTAGAATACATGTGTTCGAAATAACCAAAATCCATTATATCCCTCTACACAGATATATGGGGAAAACTAACTATCATGCATACCAGCACAAGTGACTTCCAAGAGAAGAGAGATGGACCAAAAGGGGAAGACAACCATCCATCCTCCCACTAGTATATTAGATAAAACACCCCCATCAGGGCTAAGAATCACAGGGGTGGTAGTCACCCGAACCAAAAGGTTGGGGTAGCGTATAGAAACAAAAAATTACATGATATAATATGGCTCACAACCACACACTGGAAAAATCCTTTTCTTAGATATATCTATAGCTAATGTGTCTCAGACTCCTGACTTCCACTTCTAATACTATATATCATAAAAGAAAAAACCTTTTAAAGAGATGTGTTAAATAATCTCTTCCCTTTTATTCAGTATCACTTTATGGTAATTAATTATTTAAACATTAATCATCCATTAACATTTCTACATTACATTATATTATCACTCTCACCAAGTCCCATACACTCTAGGCATAACGACACCAATTCCAAAAATCCTCATAAGTGACCACAACATCATATCCCAACGAGCTCTAACCCCATGGGTTAAACATATTTTAGTCAATGATTTTTGAATAGTATTAACACTTCTCTGTAATTCCATGTATTCTAAGAAATAATTATAATATACCAAACACAAGGGGATCAACATAGTAAGTAGATGAAATACCCATCAAGTCTTTTCCACCCATAGTCTGAGAGTATACCCATCCTTCCTCAAGAATCTAAACACTAAAAGCATGTCGTATAATCCACACATCATCAACTATTTTGGAAGTATTGTAAACATGACCATTTTACTCAAGTGGATGGAAATGTATAGAAGATAAATAAAAACAACCATCCAACATGAAAAACATTGATTATGACTATCTTCAACCCTTTTCATCCTCTCCAATGTCTTCCAGGAAACCCATATGCATAAACTGACATATCTCGCCACTATAGGAATCAACTACTACCAAAACCATTGGCCCTCTCTGCCCCAGATACCACAACATCCTTCTAGGCTCATCTATCCTAGGATCACAAAACATCACAAGTGGTAGGAAACTAACTCCATAAAGACTGGTATATTAGCCCTTAAATAAGGAATCAAACATTCATACTTAATGAGCACTCAAAACTCCAAAAAATAAGGCTCTTGACCTTTACAGGAAAGAGGCTAACTCAGAACCCTACCAGGTAATATCATTAATAAAGAAACAGGTTATTTAATCCATATTGAATTGACTAATTCATTATTAGTGTGTTCCATCTATGGGAAACCTAAATAGTAATATATCATAGCTATCCAAAATTAATAAAACAATTAATTTGAAATGCCTTTAATCAACAAGAATCAACATGATTTAGGTATATCAATAAATTCAATTAAATATGCTCTTATGGATTAATTTGATTGACATCAAATTACAACAACCATCAGATTCCTTATCATGTCTCTTTATTTTTTCCCAATTCAATTAAAATTAATTCTAGATTTACGTTCTTTAATAATTTCCAATTTTAGCAACATGATAAAAATCATGTAATAGATATCACACTTTCATAAAATAAAGAGGGAACAACATACGATCAAAACCAAATTTTAATCCGTTTCAATTATATATTATGCTAATTTCATTATGAATTTGGGGGCTAGATCATGATAACTCTACTACTACGTGTAAGAAAAATAGAGAATCCATGAATGCCCAACCTCAAAATGTTTTCAATGTTCTTATCTTGAGAACACTCCAATCATAATGGATCTTGATCACCTCTCCCGTAATGACTGCATTCACCCAAGGATGTTGGGGAAAAACCACATCAACCAACAACCACGTAGTATCCATTAGACACATAAGGATCATAGGCCATTACATGGAAAGGATACATGGAAGGAAATACATCTTGGGACACATATGGTGGAGGTATAAAATTCCTTATATAGAAGATGGATTGACCGTTCCTGGCTGCACCAAAATAGGGGGTGCGCAAGAAGCATTAAGAAACTTCCATGGGAAATGATTCTATGATTACAGTTTGTTCATACCACTCTTATCAGAAGATAGTCTCGGGGTTCCTCACATAGAGATAAAGAATAAGTAATTAAATAAGGTAAGGTGTCTGACATTGAATGATTAGATTCAAGATTAATGGGATTTGTAACAGCCTAGAATTTTCATTAATGTGGATCACATTAAACCATTCAGTTTGACTAATTAAAAGCCTCTGGATTTTAAAAAAATCAATGATACGATTTAAAACCCTTAAAATGGATTCAACACACTTAAACATGGAATTAATTTTAGTTTACATCAAAGAAAGGTGTCAAAAGAGAAAAACTGGGAAATATGGAAAAAAACTAAAAATTTGAAAAATTGCTGCAAATGACTCACCATTATGGAAACAGTGTATACCTAATATGTGATGTCTCAAAATTATGGAAACATTATAAACCTACCATTGGATATGTCACCATTCTAGAAACACTGTACACCTACTGTTGATTGTCTAATTGTTTAGGAAACACTATAGACCTGCCGCTGGATGACTCGTCATTCCGAAAACACTATAGACCTACCTTTGGATATCCCACCATTATGGAAACACCAAAACCTACAGTTATATGTCTCACAATTTTGAAACACTATAGAACTACCGTTGGATGTGTCGCTATTTGGGAATCACTGTTCATAGAACATGAAATTTGGAAAAGTGTTGGGGATAAGTCAAATTGAGTTCCCATAACACCTCAAACACTGGATTTCCAAAAAAGAATGGACCATATAGGTCTGTGGAATTATCTATATGGTTTAAACATGTATATATAATGAATTTTTTAGTTACCAATTTATTTTAAATAAAAATTAAACCTTTTGAAAATAAATCATAATCTTTTTTCTAAAAAAATACTTAAATTTGATCATGTTTGTTTTATATCAATAAAATAAAACAATCATGTTGTATTAATTAAATTTAAAGGTTAGATGTTCATTATAAATTTTAAAATTATTCCAATGTGTTTTCTGGACAATGGATAAAAATGAATCCAATTTTTTGATTAAAACCCATACTTATTATAAAAAGTTTTTTCCACCTTTTAGTGGTGAACATGTTTTAAAACTAAATTTTGAATATTTTATAAATTTTATTTTACTAAATATATTTATTTTTTATAATATAAACTTTAAAATTATCTTTTGGTGATTTGTTTTTACTTTTCAGAGAAGTTACATTTTTTGATGAATAATGAAAAATACATAATTTTAATGGAAAATTGAATTTTCATCAAATCAATTTATATTGTAAAATTATATTTTAAAATGTTTTTAAATTAAATTTATATAAATTATAAATATATTTATCCAATTTATATTACTAGAATAAATTTTATATTGAAGTTGGATGTAATACAATTTTTCCTTTTGATGTTTGGAACTAAAATACCCTACTATCAGATTCCATCCACAAGGTTAATTTTAAATTATATTATTCCACTTATATGAATTTGATTAGGAAAAAATGATTGAATATTTGGAATCAGAATAATTTATATTATATAATAATTTTAACATAATTTTTTACCCATGATATTAGTGAAAAAAATTAAATTAATTACAATGATTAAGGTAAAAGCGAGATTACCAACTAGTTAAACATAGAATATAAGGTGTAAAAATGAACCAAAACATTTTACAAAGCCAATTTTCAGGACATAGTTAGAACCTTAGGTTCATTGGATCAATATAAATGATATTTGTTTATACTATTCCATAAAATTGACCATTATGATAATTTATAAAAATAAAAATAAAAAAAGTGTACTTTTCTTCCTTTTATTTTAAATAATGATTTCAGGATAAGTGAAATAGATATAGGTTCATTAGATATTATATTATTGAATATAAATGTGTTTTTATCATCATAATAATTTATGTTTCATTATTATAGATTATATAATTACATTAAATGGTTCTCAAATTCCTATGCATGGATTATTTAGGTATTATAAAAAATTAAAATAAGTGATTATATTTTTTTTAAAATGTGAGGTAAATAGAACAATTATTTTGATCAATTTTTTAAGATCCTGGACTTTTCTAGATTCATCATGAGTGCATTTTTATATACTTTTTGTTGTTTTGGAGCACGTTTTCTTTGGAATTGTGGGTAGAGGTGCATTTTGGGTGACATTTTAAAAAAATATATGGACAGAGGGTTATGCATGGTTTGTTCATGGTTTAAAAAAAAGTGGCTCAAACATAGGTAACTGGGCTAACTGTGGGAACCAAGACAGTAAGGTCTTCATGGTTTCCTTAACCATGCTCCCCTGAAAGGTGAATCTATGTTCGTGGAAATATTTTCTATGAAAATTAGTTTTTAAATCACTCGAACACCTGAAACGACCCTGTTTTAACTTAGACTCATGATTGAGGAAGTCTAGGAGATCCCAGAGCTTTCTTAATGGATTCCAAGGCCTTTTGAGCACCATTTTTTAGGATCATAATTTCAGATTGAAGATATTCAATCTTTCCTATAAGTTTATGTCATCCCGATTCTTCTTCTATTCCTTCCACTATCATTCTTTGATATTTTAAAAGAAGATCTTATCTATTACCATGGATATAAACATTTGTGTTGAGATATATATCTTTTATTTTGAATATAATTCTATATTTTAATGATCATGACGCCTTTGATCATAATTTTGTGTTTAGGTATTTAGATCTGAGTTTCGATCAACATCATTGTGCTGCTCAGATTTTAGGGATTTACCCTGGGCAAACATCCATCAACAAACTAAGGTAGGTGGTCAAAATCAAACTCCCATAGTTTTTTATTTGATATGTATAAATGTGATTATTTATTTCATTCTACCCTTAATAATTGATTTCATAAATGGGAATAATTAGGAATGTGAAATTAACTTCTCATGGCCTTAGTAACTCAATAGATGATTGAACCAAGAGGCTAAGGGGTTGTCAAAATAGATGTTTGATTTAAGGAAATTGTTCATTGGTTGAGATATTTTAATTGAGATATTTAATTTGGTTGGGTTTGAGATAATTAATCTAGGGGAATTAATTATGAGATAAGTTGTAACATCTCGTTACCATTTTAAGGTATTATTAAACGCCTATTTGGTTGATATTTATTAGGGATTAATTTGGAGTTGTTTCAGCTGATTTTATAAAAATAATTTCTGTTTCTGGACTAGATCAGGGTTTTCACAGGACCTTAAAATGGTTTAGAAAACCATATGTTGGTTCCATGTTTTGGACAGTGGGCTTTACACGGTTTGCGCATACGTTTCCCTAACTATGCGCAGTTTCAAAGGAAATAGTTTGGATTGGTTTTTCTATACCTAATAATTTTATTAAAATTTTCAGAGCCCCTTTATTAGGTTATAGATCAACCTCTTTCAACCCAAAAACGTTTCCCCCATCCTTGGAGTTCCTAAGAAAGATTCTAGTCCTATTTTACCCCTTCTAAAAGTGATCTGAAGCTAGAAGAACGTCAGTTAATCAACTTCTAGTTAGTTTCCTCCTATCGTTCTATTCCTCCAACAATCTCCCTCTTTTTTTTTAGGGTTCAATAAATATTGGTATTGATTTGTGAATCTAATAACCTTATTTTGGGATCTTAAACCTCATTTTAATTCCTATTTGTGTGATATTCATTCTTCATGGAAAAATCTAGATTAGTGTTTGGCATTACAAGATCTGTTGTTTTTACTATGAGGTTCTATCAGGATGCCCAGTTTTTCTTGAACCTAGTTGATTTGTTTGAATTTATTTTGATTAGATTTAAATATTTTTTAGATATGAATCAAATTTATTTCAATGATTTTGATGGAAAAACCCAATTCTGATGAATTTGGGGTTTTTAATAAAAAATCGGGTTTTGCTTGGAATTAAAATTTTGTGAAATTTAAATTGTTTAATTTAAATTTTGTTTTTATGGTAATTGGATAAATTTAAACATTAATTTTAATTTAATAAAAACTTATTTTTTGTAATGTCTGTGAAAACCAACGATTCATGTAAATTAGGGGTCTGTAATGAATGTGATGGAATTTTTTGATTTGGTTTCAATCACCAATTTTGTGAAAATGGCTAAAAAAATATTGATGGAAACCTAAGGTTATCATCTTGGTGAAAAGGCGTGTTTTCTATTAACAATCGTTATGGGTTCTAAGGATAATTGGCATGTTTGAAATGGAGAACATGGTGAATTGCATTTTCTATTATAAAATTAACTACCCATCATTCATTTTTAATTGAGAACATGTAAACCTTAGGTAGTTAGTGAGTTATTTTGAGTAGAATGTTACGATTCTAAAAGGTTCCAAAACATCATATCAGCACATCCCATTCCTTAGGAAATGATGATGAGAACCCTTTACCTTAGTTATAATGCAGTGTATTTACATACATTGATGTATTAATAGGATTGGATCACTATAGCCTAGAATTAATATTACTTTATATCACATGACTATGTTTCTTTCTAGTTTTCATTTTTCAAATTCTTGTATATTCCATTGTAAAAAACTTTTTCACGTGCCTTGAGAATTTATATAACCCATTTATATAAAATGATTATTTAATACTTTTGTGAGAATTGTTGTTTATGAAAAGTATCCTTTGATTAAAGGAAACTTCCATGTTTTGAAATGTTTTCCATCATTTGGAATGTATCGAATGATTTTATAAAGGTATTTCCATATTTTAAATTATAGATCATTATTTGATTAAAAATAATTTTTCAATTCCAAAACTAATTGTTTTAAAATTGAAATCATATTTTGGTTAAACTAATATCAGAATATCTTGAGGAATATTTGGGTAAAACTCTATGGGTATTTTGATCACACTCTACATGTGACTTTAGGTGTTTGTAGATTATCTTTTTCTAGGTTCAACCAATGGAAAATGATCACATGGAGGTGGAACCTGCTACTGAACATTGGTCTTGGTGAGTTGTGTACTTATGGAATTTTGATTGTTTCTCTCTTTTTGTACTTGGGTTGTAGTACTTCGGAGGTTGTTCATGTTTAACATATGGTACTATACTCCCAAGGGTGTTTTCCTTTGATGTGAACATCATCTAGTTTTTTTCATTCAGAATTGTTAATATCAAAATTGTTCCCACTTTCAGTTTTATTGATTCCAGCTGCTAGTCACTGACCTGTGTGGGTCGGGAACACCCTTCAGTCTATGTCAGGACTAACTCATTTATTGGGTTAATAGGGTACCTAATTTGGTTCATGAAAATGTGGTATTAGATCTTTAGAATGAATTTTTTTTCTTAAAGTCAGTATCAATTTTGAAATCATTTGGGAATTAAGAGGTAGTTTACATTTATTTCTAGACGACATTTCATTTAAATGAACCTTAATTGTCCTGGGGTGTTATGGAAAATAATTCCAGTTGTTTAGTCATAGTCTTTTATTTATATTAATTTTTACAGCATCAAATAATAATCTTTTACATCATATCTGTTGGGATTAATTTCCCTCGTTACTGAGTTTGAGACTTTCCTGATGTTTTCCTTATTGTATGCTGATGTTTTGTAGCATCATTCCTTCAAGAAGACATGCAAATTGGACCTATGAGGAATATACTATTGATCCTGAGCAAGAGAATCCTATTGTGGATCGAATTTGATTGAGGTGATCGTACACACTGTCCAAGCTATGAGACAAGAACCACCTCTAATTCCCTTTCAGGCTCCCATTGGGTAACCTCATAGGTATTTTATCAAAATTAGTTCTGAAGAGTTCATTCACCATAAACCAACACTGTAAGAGCTCAAATGACCCTTAAGAGGCTAAATAGTGGTTGAGTAGTTTGGAACGCTTATTATAGTTTTTATACACACATGATGAGATCACAGTGAAGTGTACCACTTACATGATGCAAGGACCACACATACGATAGTGGGTCACTATGGTGACGATGAAGAAAAATGAGGGCATAAAGTGGAAAGACTTCAATGTTATTTTCGCTGACAATTTCTATCCATATTTGATACTATTGGACCAGTATATAGAGGTTTTTAGACTTGAGAAGTTTTACAGTTATATGATAGTGTATAAAAACCGTTTTCCTGAGCTTCTACACTTTCTACCTGAGATAGTATCGTTTTAGAGGATTAAGGCCCAATGGTTTGAGTTAGGACTTCACCAATATATTCATTCTTAGGTTTTATGGATATATATTACATAGTTTTCTGATGTACTAAATAGAGCACTAATGGTTGAGATGGACCTGGAGGGAAAGTTAGGATTTTTGGAAGTCTCTTTTTCTCCTAGTGGGAGCATGAGTTATATCATGGTAAATAATAAACGTGATGATTCTATGGGTAGTTCTCAACAATAGGGTTTTTGTAGACCTATTGCAATTCCAAGAAGGGGACATTTGATTTTTTACCAGTGTGGAAATCCTGGGCATTCTAAGAAGGTTTTCACTAAGGCACCCAAGGAATATGGATCCTACAACATTCAATGAAATTTTAGGGGTTCTTACATATTAATTCCACTCCATGTAGTGTGATAGTATCATTATATCCTCCTAAAAATATGGGGTAATAAGATGCTTTACGTGAAAAAGGGTTCTAGGAATATACATCCCTAATGAAGATTCATCATGCATTAGAAGAGTCTTCATAGAAAGAGGAAATGGGTCCAAAAACCAAGAGAGGTACCATCACTATATTTTCATCATTAGTTACTACTTTATTTGATACTGTTTGATAACATTCATTCATTTCAACTCATACTGTTAATCATATTAATCTTCTTATAGAGATTTTATCTTTTTTAATGGATATTACTAGACCCCTTGGTACAAAGAGAGAACATGGTCCCCATTGCCCCGATTGTGTTTTCTCTCTATCAAATGATGAGTTAACATGGACCTTATGGTTTTGACATGAAATCATTTGACATCATCTTTAGAATGGATTGGCTCATGGATAATAAATCCTGGATTGATTTTTATCTTTGACGGGTCTTTTTCTCTATGCATAGTGGTGTGTCTCTCGTGTTTCTTGGAGAATGGACCCAATTTTTAGCATGTATGGCCCTTAAAATATGTATGTGGGGAAATTAATATTAGGGTTTTCTTTTGATCTAGATAGGGAACCATTGATAGGTGATCTCCCTCTATCCATCATTGAGTTTCCCGATGTGTTTCCTACTGAATTCTTCAGTTTTCTACCAGTAGAAGAGGTTTATTTTTCCATTGACTTGATGCATGGTACTGAGCCAGATTATTTTCCTCATACCAGAAGGTACCATCCAAATTGAAAGATTTGAAGTCTTAATTGGAAGATCTTCTTGAAAAAGGAATTATACATCTATGCGTGTCACCTTGGGTGGTGCTGATTCTCTTTTCCAAGAAATCTAATGGTTCACTTTTCCTTTGCATTGATTACAGATATCCTAATCGTGTAACGGTAAAGGAAAAATATTTGTTTCCATGATTTAATGATCTATTTGACCAATTGAAATAGGTGATGTGGTTATCAATGATATAAATTTTCTTAGGTTACCATCGGTTGAGGATAAAATAGTATTACATTCATAAAACCACCATTCAGAGTAAGTATGGCCATTATTAATACCTTGTCCTTCCATTTGGTCTAGCTAATTCTCCTACAGTTTTGATGGATTTAATTAACCTGGTTTTCCATGAGTATCTCTATAACATTGTGGTTTTTTTGTGTAGGATATCCTTGTGCACTGTAAATCTGATGAGGACCATTTCATCACCTAAGAACTATGATGAGTTTTCTTACAAATCACCATCTCGAGTCCAATATTTCAATGTTAGATTTATGGATTGGGGAAGTGAAGTTATTGGGACACATGGTGTTATAACATGGAAGATAAGTAGATCTTGAAATTGTGAAAGCTATTATGAAATGGGAATAACCATGGAATGACTTCAATATTTGGATCTCTTTAGTTCTAGTTAGAAATTATCTCTACTTCATCAATGAATTCTCAAAGTTTTCCCCTCTAATGAATTCCCTTACATAGAAGGGAGTAATGTTTATTTGGAATCAGAAATGTCAGAGTTCATTTTTGGAGCTGAAATGTATTTTGAATACTATGTATGTTTTGAATCTTCAAGAGGATGGTTAGGAATACGTGGTCTTCTGTGATGCATAAGGTTTAGGCTTGGGATTTGTTCTTATGCATGGTGATCATGTCATTATTTATGGATCTCATCATCTAATGCCACACGAGAGAAAATATCAGACCCATGACCATGAACATACAGGTGTGGCAAAAACTCTCAAGAGTTGGTCACATTACTTCATAAATAAATGTTTAACATGTATTTCTGACCACAAAAGCTAGTTACATATTCTCTCTAAATTATTTGAATCTCATCCAGCAAAATTTGGTGGAATACATGTATTCTTCTGATTTTGACATTGCCTGTACCTCAGGGAAAGGGAATTTTATTAGATATTCTTTAGGAATAAATATTTTGTCCTAGGAAGTGAAATAATCATTAGAGGAGTGTAACTTGATGGTTCTCCCTGAATGATTTCAAATTGGAGTTTAGGAAAAAGGGGAAAGGATTCCGTTGACAGTGTTCAGTGTTCATCATCTCTTATTGAAATGATTCTTCTTGATCACCTACTTGATGATGAATTTAATAGCATTTGGAATCTCTTAATGGTGTGGAGATAGTTTCCTGGTTGACATTCTCCAAAGAAGAAATTCTATGCTATCGTAATCATTATATGGTACCATTTTTATAATAGAATGATGTGATGGGGGATTTTCATAATTCCCAGTGGGTTGTGCATCTAGGAAACCCAAAAATGTTCTATGACATGAAATGGTTGTTCTGGTGTCCTGGTATGGGGTGAGACATTACTGTGTTTGTCTCTTATTTATATACATTACAACAGGTGAAAGCAGAGAACCATAACCCTTTGATGTTTCTTCATCCACTTATAATCTGTACTTGGAAGTGGGATGAGATCTCTATCGACATTATGGTTTTGTTTCTATAAACCCATAGGATGAAGAATAGAATTTCGGAGTTGATTGATAGGTTGATGAAATCATATCACTTTTTATCAATTCATGATTAATCTAAAGTTGTGGAGTTGGGAAGTCTCTATGTGAAATAGATTATTTGGTTGCACAGAGTTCCATATGATATAGTCTCTGATGGATATCCTCAGTTGAAATCTCTATTTTGGAGAGGCATTCAGGAGGATTTAGGATCTCAAGTCCCTTTGAGCACGACATACCATAAGTAGTATAATGGCCAGATATAAAGAGCTATAAATTTTCATGAGGATATTCTCTGTGCATGCATTCTTGACATTGGTGGAGCATGAGATGATCATATGGGGATAGTAGAGTTTTTTATAACAATAGATACCAGTCCATGATTATGATGGATTATTTATAGGCCTTTTATTGATGTCTTTATAAATCTTCGTTGGGTTGGTTGGATGTTGGTGAGAGTATCTTGGTTGGACCAAGTTTATTACTAGAGATGGATTTAATGCTTCAGTTGATTCATCAATGAATTTTGACAGCTTAGAGCCGATACATGTGTTATTATGATGTTCACTATAGATATTTTGATTTTTTTTGTTAATGAACAATTTTTCTTGAATGTTTTACCCTGATTGGGTCATCAACGGCTTTGGTGGTTGGGGAAGCTTGGTCCTTGTTTTTTGGTCCTTTTAAGGTTATTTAGGATGTGGGGAATGTTGCATAACAGTTAGCACTTCCACCATAGTATATGTATATACATAATGTGTTTCATGTATCTCATCTTCCAATGTATTTATCTAATACATATCATGTTTTAATTTAGAGTAATCTTGAAATGGAACCTATTTTATTCATGACTGAATGACCTGTCAGCATAGTTTATTCTGAGAAGAAGGTACTTCTTGAATGAACGATACCCTTGGGTTGTGTGCAATGGAAACATGATTATGATTCTCATGATATTTGGGAGATGAAGGAAATGATAAAGGATCTGTGGAATCACTTTTTTTGGAACGGAAAATTCTTTGTAGGCTTTTTGGGGACAAAAATTTTCTATGGTGGGGAGGTTGTAACATCCCATACCATTTTCGGGTATTCCTAAACACCTCTTTCAGTAGATCTTTGGTTAGATTTCATTTGGAAATATTTTGAGGGATATTATCAAAATTATAGAGGTTTCTAGTTTGGATCATTTTTGTTTCATGACCCACTCACATTTTGTAAAACCATGTTCAAGTATCATGTTTTGGATAGTGGGCTACGTAGGGTCTGGGAATGACTTTCCCTAATCATGAATTGTTACCTAAGAAAACATGAATATGGGTTTTCTATATCCCAAATTTAAGTTTAAATTTTCATGCCCCTTTTTTAGGTATTGACCAGACTTCCTTCAACCCAAACACATTTCTCACTTCTTTTGATTTCCCAGGAAGGATTCTTGGACCCTCGAACCCCTCAAAGAAGTGATCCAATGTTAGGAAAATGTTAGTCGATCTCGTTCTGGTTAGATTCCCCCATGTTCTCTAACTCCCATGATCTCTATCTTTCTCCATACGGTTAAATATATATTTATATTAATTATCTTATATAATACTTGTTTCTGGTATTTAAACCTAGGTGTTATTCCTATTTGTGTGATCTTTATTTTTCATGGACAACACCCAATTAAGGTTTGGCATTGTGAGATATGTTGTTTTCGGTAGGTGGTTCTATTACAATGCCCAATTTTTATTGAATCTTATTATTTTATTTAAATTTAAATTGTTTATATTTAAATGAAATTGTATATATATGAATAAAATGGATTTCAATACTTTTTTCAAAAAAACCCAATTCTGATAAATTGGTGTTTTTAAAGAAAATATGGGGTTTGGATTTGAATTGGAATTTTGTGAGGTTTAAATTGTTTAATATTAATTTTCATTTTTATGGGAATTTAATCAATTGAAATTTTGATTTTAATTGAAGAAACATTTATTTGAAGGAATGTTTTTGAAAAACCCTTATTCTAGTGAATTGGGGGTTTGGGATGAATATGAAGGAATTGTTTGATTTGGATTCAAACCCTTATTTTATGAAAATGGCTCACATTGATTTGATGTAATCTTTAGGGCATCATCTTGGTGAAATGGAATGTTTTTTTATAAAAACGATATTATGGTTTTACGAAGAAAATCAGAATGTTTGAAATGGAGAATTGGATGAATTGAATTTTCTATTATAAAATGAATTGTCGATCATTGATTTGTACTTGAGTACATGAAAGACATAGGTAGTTAGTGAGTTATTTTGGGTGGAAATTTATGATTCTACAATGTTCCAAAACATAATATCAACACATCCCATTCCTTTAGAAATAGTGATGAGATCCCATTACATTAGGCCAAAAGGGGTATATGTACATACTTTTCTGTATTAACAGTGTTGGATCCCTATATCCTAGAATTATCTTACCTATTTGGCACATGACCATGTTGGTCTCTTGTCTGCATTTTTGGAATGAATATATATTCCACTGTTATAAACTATTTTACATGCCTTGAGAATTTATGTAAACTACTTATTTAAGAAATTTGTGAGAATTTCTATTTATGTAATGTATCCTTTGATAAAAGTAAGATTTCATCTTTGGAAATGTTTTCTATCATTTTAAATCTAGAGAATGATTTTCTAAAGGTATTTTCATCTTTTAAACTATAGAGAAATATTTTATCAAATATTCTTTGTTAATGAAAGAAATATTTGTTTTAAAATTGAAGGAATATTTTGGTTAAATTGATATTGGAATGTGTTATGGAATCCTTGGGTTAAAAATATTTGGATTTGGCTCACACACTACTTGTGCATTCAGGTGTTTATATATTATCTCCTTCCATGATCAAGTAGAAAAAAATATAACCTCGATGTGGATCCTACTGTTGAACTTTAGTCTTGTTGAGTTGTTTCCTTAGGGACTTTGGGATTTTTACCCTTCTTATACTTGGGTTGTAGTACATGGATTATTGTGCATGTTTAAATTGTGGTACCTTACTCCCAGAGGATTTTTCCATTGATGTTCATATTTTCTTGTTTTCTTTTCTTCCCGCATTATTAGTGGAAAAATTGTTTCCATGTTTAGTTTGAATGATGCCAGGTGACAATCTCTGACCAGTGGAGATTGGGAATTCCTTTTGGGTTATGTGATGACCGACTCAGTTATCTGGTTACCAGGGTACCGGGGTTGGTTTGTGACATAAGGATTGGCTATATGAGATAATTAATTGTGGATTAATTATGTTCTTTTTTATTTCATTAAGATAATTTATTATAGAATTAATTATGATAAGTTGATATTTTATTTGGATAATTAATTGTGTAGAATTAGTTATGGAATGATATTAATATTGACTGATTAATTAATTAATGGGTTGTTCACTTAGTTAAACATGGGTTAACTAATGGGTTATGATGTATTTAACTAATTCTTGGATTATTATGGTATTGATGTGAATAATTCATTATGAATTAATAAATTATGTAAATAATTGAGAATTTGGCTGCTAGACATGGATTTCTAGTCAAATGGAGAATATGGGGCATATACATGTCATTCTTCCCCAATAGTTATCCACCCAATTTTGAAGTTAGGTGTTGGACATTGTGATCTACACCAGATGGGATTTGGGGTGGTATACATGGTGATCTACAAAAGATTATATTTACAGTGTTAGGCATGGAGACCTACACCGAATGATCTTTGGGGGTTTTTCCATGGATCTCAACACTATATAAATTTAAATAATGAGTTATGAAATTAATGAGAAACATAAATCTATCTCAAGTTAAATGTGTTCAAACAACCAATAAATGAAAATGTGATAGCTGTTTAATTATTCTTTGTATGTTTTTCTTTATAGAATTACATGCACTATCTTTTGGATGAACTTGTTTTAGACACCACTGGTGGTAGAATATTGAGTCATACTCATACCCTACTTGGGACACCTGATCAAAACCCGAGAATTTTTTATTATTATTGGACAGTATAAGGGCAAGGCCCTAGGATATCTTGGTATTTGGGAATGGAACATGGGTGAGGGAAATAGAGGTTGTTCAGGACCCACTATGGAGTTGTTGTGTATTTAATTTTTGTTTAATTTTTAAAGAATTGGAACATTCATTATTATAATATTTTTTCCTTTTAGTTGAGTATGGTATTTCATATTTTGTCTACCTCATGACATCGGTGTTGTTCCGGTGATTTATATGCTTCCACACTTGTTTCTTATTGTTCAATCCTTCCAGTACATTACTCTGATAAAATAGGTTTTAGTCTCCCCATGAATGACTTACCAGACCCTCATTTCTAGTCAGCTGCCTCTAGCATACAGGGAGGTGCAATTGGGAGGCATGTGACTAACCATCTTAGGGCCTCATTGCATGACACTGGGTGGAGATGTTACAATGTGGTATCTGGGGAGTTTTCTTTCGTTCTTCTTATTTTGTCTTACTAATTTAGAAAATAAATATTGGAGAATATGAATATTTGGGGCTTGGTAACGAGCTCATGCATGTGAGTTGCAAACAAATGTATGTGGGAAAATCTAGGTACTCAGGGTTGGATTGCTGTGATTGGTATTTATTGTTATAGTTAGATATTATTTCAACTTTGGTGACGAACTTGTGGTGTGATGTAGTAATTGTTTTTTTAAATGTTGAGTATTGATTAATAGAAAATATATGCATGATAGTTGAGTCTTAATGCATAAGTTTATTCACTCAGGGTTATTGTGACATGAATCATTAGCCTCTGATGAGAAAATTGGTTATGGGTAAGTTGTTCAACATGAACAGATTTCTTTGTTATGTGATTGAAATGAAAATTGTGCCTAGCAAGAATTGAGAAATATAAAAAAATGACGCAAATTGATAATAATTGTTTATATTTCTTACCCTTTCTAACAAAGTTCTAGCGGTAGGATGGTTAAGGGTAGTGATAGTGCCTCAGTGTTGACCACGTAGAGAAAAATGAGGGAAGGAAATGTTGAGACTCATTGTGATTCTTTTTAATCATGAATAACGGTATAAGGTTGTGTTATGAGATCTAAGATGTGTGTTTGTCATTATAGAGATTATTCCTATAAAATGTATGTTGAGGGGAGGACCGAGGGGTAAGGCTCAGAACAAACATCCAGATAAGGATCTTCAGGCATCATTAGTGACAACTGAGGAGGAAAGGGGAGAAATTTATAGATAACATTTATAATTTTATTATATTCATGGAGGCATACCCCGGATGGGTTCTAAAAAGCATGTCTAAGATGATAAGGGAGTTTTAGCTGCAACACCCTCTGACTTTTATTGTAGAGGGTGGGAAAATGGTAGATGAATTTTGGATGGAATCCATCAACATGATACTTGACCATTTGGAGAATCCAGCTGAGAGGAAGGTCAAGGTGGATTCTTATATACTATGGAGGTTAACGAAGTGCTGGTGAGACATTCAGGTACAATTTGGACAGACCGATGATATTTTATGGAACGAAATTCTGGAAATGTTCATGGAGCACATCTGTCCATAGACACTGGTACAAGAGAAGGCTTCATAGTTTATGCATCTAACCCAAGCAAGCATAAACATAATGGATTATACCTAAAATTTTATAGATTTATATCATTTTCTCAAGCATTGGATGAAAATGAGGATAAATTAAAAAATTGATATTAGGATGTACTTAGATGTGAAATTAAGTCACATGTGAATATCTTTAGACTAAGGAGTTCTTAGAAGTGGTGAATTAAGCTCAAATTTCAGAGGTGACCTGAAAGAGGCTTCCAATACAAGACATGTAGCTATAGCTAGATGACTTGGGAGTGTGCCTTCCAAGAGAGGGCAGTGTTGTTACGAGAACCATAGTTACGACAGTGTATATCATGTTAGAAAATCAGGAGGAATAGGTGAACATGATCTTAATAATGGGTTTTTTTTCGCCAGTTTGGTGGGTCGATACAGTATCAAAAACACTCTCCTAGACCACCAGGGGAGTGATGATGTTGAAGAATGATGGGGCACCTACATAGGTTCTATAGGTTGTAACAACAGACTAGTGCCGAGGGAGAAGCTACACAGAGTTAGAATATGCGAAGGGGGTCTTCTACACCATAAACGTATTGAAGCAGGAGTTTTCTTGTAGAGGAAGTAGAGGTAGTGTACATGATGCTTTTGGGAAAGGGAGATCGTATCAGTAGAGTGGTGATACTAAAGAGAGTCAGACATCATCGAATAGAAGAGGGGTAGGACAGTTTCATGTAGTGCAACCTACATATGTGGCGATCAAGGTTGTTCCATCAAGAGTGAGAGGTACTACTATAGTAACATCTAATTTAGCTAGTTAATTTTTTAATATGGGTGCCTCTCATTCCTTTATATATGAAAATCTTGTTAATGGATTGATATTTGAGTTAAAGTCCTTCAATGGAGAAATAATGATCGATACGCCATTGGGAACACAATCTAGATATATCAATCTATTTAAGGGATGTTCAATAGATATCAAAGGGTATCATTTTATTTGAGATCTATATGTACATCATATGATGAGCTTGAAACTGATTATGGGTATGGACAGGATAGTCACATACCTAGCTCACATCGATTGTTACCACATGAAAGTGACATCTGCGTCTCTTAAGGGTGACTAGTATGTTCTGTTGAGATGGTATGTCTGAGTATGATATACTCTATAATACCAAATTTAGGATCAAAATAATAGTGATACTGTATGGAGTATCTAATGATTCTCAATATAAAAGAGGTTGGTGAATTGTATACTATAAAAATTCCTTTGCAACTTTTAGATATGAATATGTTTAACAAGGTTAAACAAAGTACTTCACAAAACCACCAGTTCTATAAACTTTCTAGATTCCGGAAATATGATTCCGAGAAAGCAATTATGGAAAGGTGATTCTAGAAATTAAACATAATAAAAGTTTACAATGATGAATATTTTACCTTAAAGCATATAGAATCTAACTACATCAGTGTACAAGTGTAAGGAAGTATAGGATAGTTATACATTCCACACCAATACAAATGCAACAGAAAACTTGTTACAAAACCAGTAACATGTAGTAAATCTTTTAACACAAAGAGAATAGTATCCAACAACCTTGGATAAAGGTCTTGTGATTTATACTTTCAAGAAATTATGTCTTAACCACATTAGGATAAGCCCTCGATATGAAGATCAGAGTCTGTCATGCTATCCCCACAAGCCCTCAACTTCAAGGTTTTCGGCACCTCTATCTTCCTCAGCAAGGAAGCCCTAAACTTCAAGGTAGTCGACACCACTATCTTCCTATCCCCAAAATCCTTCAAATGTTCTCACCAACATTCAGAGTCTCACAAAGCAAATCTGAACAAGAATTTTAGTACGCACAATGCAATAAAGCCTCTCTCTCTAGAAATTACTTAAGCAGGATGTAATCTCTAGATTGATCAAATTGTTGTGAGCTCATTCAAGTGAACTCCTATTTATAGGCACGACTTCAATGGTCTGCTCCCTCCTCCAATGGTCATATTTTTCCTTAAAATTTGGTGGGACCTATAAACATGTCACTCAAAAATAGGTTATTTTGTAACTTAATGCACGATATAGTTTTATAACAAAAACAAGTGTAAGTAAAAATATGGTTACATTACTAAAATCTAATATTTTGAATGTAAGAAAATGAATGTTTGTAGTCTATACAAAAAAAAAATTCAGATTCTATAATACAAGGATATTCGGATTCTATTTTCTAGGAATTCAGAACCTGAATTCTATAGAATTCCAGAGTCTAAATTTCAAGGAAATTCCGAATCTGGATTCGCAAGAATTCAGAGCCAGAACTTACCAATTTTGGAGTTAGAGTTCACGAAAATTCGGAGTCTGAACTTATCAGATATCAGAGTCTGTATTCAGAGAACTCATAGTTAGAACATAGAAATGTTTTTAACCATAATTTGTATTCAGAATTCAGAGTCAGAACTCAGAAGAGTTTGTAACCAGAATTCGTAACCAGAATTTGGAGTCAAAACTGAGAAGTGTTTGTTACTAGAATTCATATTTAGAATCTGGAGTCAGAACTCAGAAGAGTTTGTAACCATAATTCGTAATCAGAATTTTGAGAATTCGAATCCTAAAATATAATGCTTCATATCTCGATAATTATAGGATTCCAAGGTTTTGGTTTCAAACTGAATTTTACCCTTATAGAAAAATTTATGTGAATAATGAAAACTAGGTAAGGATAAATTTCCTCTGGGAAATAAATTTTTCCTTAGAGAAGTAAATCATAGGGTAAATAGTGGTTTTCCTTGAGATAAGGTGTTTGTGAATTTCAAAAAAAAAAAGATGAATGGTAATGTCATATGGAAATCTTAATGACTCAAAAATCTCTCTCAAGTATGACGGAATGAAAAAGTCATAAGGTAAACCTTATTGACTCAACAATCTCCCCCTTTTTGGAATCCCAAACATCCTTACGAAAAATAATATAACGAGTTTGAAATATTTTCTACACTTTGAAATAAAACTTATCTCCATTTTCTTATTGGCATAAATGAATAAGACTAACTCCCCCTTAGGCTTTGGAACAGTAAGGATCGAATTATAGATTTCTGTAATGAGACTTTTCATTATCCTGAGTACAAAAATATTTGTATGAAACCCCCCCCCCCTTAGATAAACTCCCCCTTACTAAGAGATATTTCTTCGTTACTTATAATTCCTTTTCTTTCTCCCCCTTTGTTAATTTCAAAAATAATTTGAAGGAATGAAAAAAATATGGTACCTGAAATATTAGTACAAAGCATGAAAAAAAGGAGTAACCACAATTTCATTAATATTCAAATAATTTGTACGAGGAACGAAAATACAACAAAAGATCACATTTATTTTCCTTCCTATTCCTTGGGTATCAATTTCTTGACAATGGTTTTCAACTTCTTCAGCACCTTTTGATATTCCTATACTATCTTCTCTAAATATATGATCATATCATCCTGAGCCTTTAGAGCCTCTGCCTGACCTTTAAACAAGTCGTCTTGTTTTACTAGCTTTTCTTCAATCTCAATCTGGAGATCCCTTTCTCTTTTCCAGCTTTGGGAAAGAGAGTTCAACTTCCCATTCAGATCCTTGACCTCCTGAATCCAGGTATTCTTCTCAAGATTTAGATTTTCCTCCAAGCTAGTTGTGAGATCCTTGATTTTTCTATCTTCATAATCAAAAGATTCATTAACATCATCTTGAAACTTATCAAGCTCTCTCAAGTATTCAACTATATTCATTGACTACCTGACCACTTTCTTACAAGATTTTCTATGGGCTTCGTAGTTGATAATAAAGTTCTTTTGATCAGACTCAATCTTTATACACCGATCCATCACCATGGATACAGAATCCAATTTCTGATTCATTCTATTTTGTAGAATCTAACATCTGGAGTAAATGGTTGGAAATATAGGAATGGTGTCAACAAGCGTTTTCGATGATCAAATGAAAAAATCATGTCCCAGAGCTGATGATTCCAAATCTGACACTATTCTAGGTAATGTTTCATCCTCTTTCTCATCCAGCTTCCTCTTAGAAGATGCACCAGCTTCCTTCTTCCTTATAATTTCTTTTGTTGGGGTATCATCAACCACTTGTTTACCATTATTAGTTCTCAGAACATCTTCTTCATCTGTAGACTCATGCTCACTTCCAGACAACTGATCAATATTATCTTCATCAATTTTTTCTTTCTCATTTCCTACCTCAATATCCTTAGGTTAAATGAAGTCATGATTATGAATCTCTTCCTCAGATAATTTTTTCACTTCCTCTTCAGCCTTCTCACCAACCCCAAGAGTGGAAAGCCTTGAAGATCAGTCTTGAGATGTCCGGATTGACAATTTCATAGAAGCACATTCATTCTCATGAAAGTCTTCAACATGTTTTATCAGGTCTTCGGTGTCAGCACTGCTTTCCTATTCTTGAGATTCTTCTACAGATTCCTTCTCTTCAACATCCTTCTCTTGATATTTTTCCAGAGTCATAAACTTCTTCCCTGGAGTCTCAGGTAGAGTCTCAACCATGAAATATTTTGATACCGGAATGTTCTCAGATGCAATTTCAGTGTCTCTCAAAAGAGATTAGACAATTTCAGCCTCAGAAATTTTCTTCTTAAGCTTCTTTTCATTGCATGGCTTCTCAAGATCGTCAGCTGTCATTTCTTTTAGAGCCTTGGCCTTAGCAGGATCTAGACAAAACTGTGGTTCTCATTCCTTCTAATTATTTTTATCCTCCCCCCATTTGGATTATACCTCATCCGGATGGGATTTCGGTAAATTGGGATTTGGAGGTTCAGTTTGAGATTCCTTAACATTAGAGGTTACACCTTCATCTTCTACATCATTCAATTTTCTTTCCTTTCCAACCTTCTTTGAATGTTCACCCTCTTCTGTATTTTTCAGAACGCATTCTGCTTCTTCCACTGGTAGATCAAAAAACTCTCTAGAATCTTTAGAAAATCCAACATTCATTCTTTTCAAAGTGTCATCACTAACAAACATTTCTTTGCAATTCCATGACTTGGAACTACAAGGAATCTTGAAGGACTCAAGAAACCGAACAATCAACATGGAGAGTAGGGCATGATACATGATTATCCATGCTCTCAAATTCCCATTCTTGATATTCTCTATCGTAATGAGAATATTCTTCATCATATTGATCATCCTTAGATTTACCAAAAATCCAAGATATACATATCACTTTCTTCAGGGTGTCCTTGTCACCCTATCTCGATATGATAAAACCCTGAACCCATAACTCAAGGATCCGATTGTTTGTTGACAGATGATAAATTTTCGGAGTCTTGACATCTGTATGTCTAAGAAATTACATATATTTCACTTTGACAAAGCTTCCTTGAACATATGGCAGATTGTGGAAATAGAACACTTCTTATCTTTCATAGGTTATCCCTAACAAGCAAGCAGCCTTGGTATAAGAAAGTACATAAGTTTTACCATAACTCCTGAATGAAAACTTATCTCTCCCTTCATATTTAAAGAAACAAACTGAATCATAAAACTCAATGAGTAGATCCAGATACACAATATCCAAAGCACCTGTCTTTGATATGGATACACTCTCCAATCCATTAAGCTTCATATTTGTTGAAATAATAGAATCATACTTGTTGAAGAAGTTCAGATGCACCAACCTCTCCCTGTAAACTTTCCACTCTGCAAATGGTTTGACAGAAGACATCTCTTGATAATGAACCTCATCGGAAATTCAGAATTGAGAAACCTTTGAAAATCAGGAATGGTTTTTGAAGTGAGGATGACCTTCGACACACAAAATCTTGAAAACCGATGTTAGAAAACCATCGGGAGTCCCCTTTTATAGGTGTTGATGCGACGGTTCATCTTTTTATCTGAATACAATGGCTGAGAATTCTCCTAATAATATTTGATGGTTGAAATGATAGCCTCAAGGAAAAATTTGGTAGAATCCGATCATTTGATGTTTTTAAAGGAAAACATTCAGATTTAGGGAAACTAGAATTTGAAATATTTTAAAACACAAAAGAAAATACCAGCAAGGAAATGATGACTATGAAAACTTAGGAAATATATCATACCATTCTGATTACCATGAATATTATTCATAATAGGTAATATTTTTCTTGAAGAACTTTAGAAAAACACAACTACGAAAACCTCCATTATGGAAATTTCTATTACAAAAATTTTAAGTATGAAAATTTTCATTACGAAAATTTCAAATACGAAAAACATCATTACGAAAAATATGAAAATAATCATTATGAAAAATATGACAAAATTCATTAAAAAATATGAAAAAACATCATTATGAAAAATATGAAAAACTTCATTATGAGAAATATGAAAATATTTATTACAGAAAATATGAAAAATGTCATTATGAAAAATATAAAAAACCAAATTACGAAAAATATGAAATACATCATTACGAAAAATATGAAAAACTTCATTACGAGATATATGAAAAACTTCGTTACAAAAAATATGAAAAACTTTATTACAAAAAATATGGAAAACTTCATTATGAAAAATATTAAAAACATACAAACAAATGTACCCCCCCTTTGAAAAAGTGTTTATTACTGTAAGGAGATTGATTTAAAAAGTAAGTCATTATGGAGGATTAACTTATGGTTATCATTCCTAACTTCTATTTAATGTTTTCAAATTTATCAGAGGGTAATGATTTTGTGAAAATATCAGCAAGTTGATCTTGCGTTCTGATAAATTGAAAAATGATATCTCTTTTTTGTGTGTGATCCCTAAGAAAGTGATGCCTAATATTTATGTGCTTTTTACAAGAGTGATGTGCATGGTTTTTACTGAGGGAAATGGCACCTGTATTATCACACAAAATTTTTGTTTTGGTAAAACTCATACCATAGTTTATAAGTGTGTATTTCATCTTCTACACTTGAGCACAACAACATCCAGCTGCTACATATTCATCTTTAGCAGTGGAAAGTGCTATTGAGTGTTGCTTCATGCATGACCAAAAAACTAATGAATCTCCTAAGAAATGACAGGTTCCAGATGTACTCTTTCTATCCATTCTACATCCACCAAATTCATCATCCTAATTTTTTGATACAAAATCATTTCCAGAAGTATAAAAGAGTCCAAAATCCATGGTTCCCTTTAAGTAGAGAAAAATTCATTTCACTACCTTTAAATGAGATTCCTTAGGATTGGATTGATATCTTACATGTAAGCATACTGAAAACATTATGTCTGGATGACTAGCTATCAAGTAAAGTAAACTACATATCGTACATCTAAAAGATGTTTGACCTACTGGTTTCCTAGCTTCATCGAGATCAAAAGTGTTTGAGGTACTAACAGGAGTACTAATACTCATAGTGTTTTCATAACCATAATTTTTCATAATATCTTTGATATACTTATGTTGGGATATATATAATCCTTCTGGTTTTTGAAAAATTTGAAAACCAAGGAAAAATGTTAACTCACCCATCATACTCATTTCAAACCCAGATTTCATCAGACCCGCAAAGGATTCAGTTAAATATTACTGAGTTGAACCAAATATAATGTCATCAACATAAATTTAAACAATCAAAACGTTTTTCTTATCTTTCTTTATAAAAAGTTGTGGATGTACATTTCCTTTAACATAGTTATTTTGAAGAAAAAATCCTGTAAGTCTACCATACCTGGCTCAAGGAGCTTTTTTAAGTCCATACAATGCTTTGTTAAGTCTAAAAACATGATCAGGATGTTTTATATCTTCAAAACCAGGAGGTTGTTCAACTAAAACATCTTCTTGAACATAACCATTACAGAAATCACATTTCACATCCATATGAATGTTTTTGAAATTGTATAATTTTGCAAAGGAAATTAAGATACGAATAGATTCAATTCTAGCTACTGGAGCATAGGTTTCTTCGTAGTCTATTCCATCTAGTTGATTATAGACTTTAGCAACTAATCTAGATTTATTTATAACTATGATTCCATTGTTCATCACACTTATTTCTGAAAACCCATTTTACTTCAATAATAGATGTTTCTTTAGGTCTTTCAACCAAGGTCCAGACATTATTCCTTTCGAATTAGTTTATCTCATCTTGCATAGCGTTTATCCAATCATCATCACCTAAGGCTTCATCAGTTATTTTTTGTTATAATTGGGAATGAAATGCTAGATGTTCTACTTCATTTCTTAAATAACCTCTAGTCCTTACGGGTTGATTTACATCACCAATGATTCTATCAATAAGATGGTTCTTTAGAAACAACTGATTTGGGTTTTGTAAAAACTATTCATCAACATAGGGTTGGAAATCCTCTAGGGTAAATGCTTCAGAAATTTTATTGGTCATTTTCATTATTAGAAGGATCTTATAACAAAGGTTGATAATAATTTTTGAAAACACATCTAAAGATGTAGTTTGGGGTTGTTTAAAAACTAAAGGATCAGTTTCATCAAATTTCACATTTATTTTCTCTTCAACAGTACAAGTGTTTTTATTGAAGACTCTATAAGCCTTAGAAATTGTGTAGTAGCCTATGAAAATTTCATCATCAAATTGGGGAGTGAATTTATGTAGATTATCATTTTTATTAAGAATGAATACTTTGTAACCAAAACCATTGAAGTAGGAAAGTATAGTTTTTCTACCATTACATAACTCATAAAGAGTTTTTTTAAATGTCTAATCAAAACATGATTTATAGTATAACAAGTATTACTTACAGCTTCTTCCCAAAAATGTTTGACTGCAGAATACTCGCTCAACATGGTTGTAGTTATCTCTTTAATAATTCTATTTCTTCTTTCAACAAAACCGTTTTGTTGAGATGTTCTGGTTGTTGAGAAGTTATGAGTAATTCCTTTTCTACTAAAAAAGTATCATAATCTGAATTTAGAAATTCTCCATAATGTTCACTATGAATAGTTTTCAATGGAAGGTTTTTCTCATTTTTAACTTGGTCTATAAAACTTTTAAAATATGAGAAGGCTTTAGATATCTTTTCTAGAAAATATACCCATGTAAATCTAGTGTAATCATCAACTAAAAAAAATAATACATGCCTCCAATGCTTCCAGTTTTTGTAGGACCAAAAATATACATATGCACTAACTATAATGCATCAGTATTTGAGACATCATTGACTGATTTAAAACATGATTTATGTTGCTTTCCATATTGAAAAGGTTCACAAACTTTTGAATAATCAAATTTAAGCTCTGTTATATCATTAACTAATCTTTTCTTAGAAAGTTTTAATATGTTCCTAAGGATACAATTACCTGAACTTCTATTCCGTAACCAAGAATGATCCTCCATTGCACAGAATCAAGGTAGATCTTGTCTTATATGGTATTCTAAGTTTAGTGTGTAAATATTCTCTTACCTATTGGCAGAAAGAATAAACTCTTCCTTGGAATTGTGTACTCTGCACTTGTCATTACTAAAATTCACAATGTAATCGTCATCACATAACTAACATATGATAATGAGGTTTTCCTTAAGACCCATAACAAATAAAACATTTGAAATCAATGTTTTTTCAAGAAGAACAATGTTACCTATAACACTAATTTCTCCCTGAGCATTATCTTTAAAAGTTACTTTTCCTCCATTCATCTTGATAATATTTTCAAAGTAGTTTTTGTTACCAGTCATATTCCGGGAACATCCACCATCCATGAACCAATTATTGATGTTGGTACCTTCTCTATTTTCCTGAAAATAAGAAAAATTTTTGTTTTGGGAATCCAAACATGCTTGGATCCAAAATTATAACAAAGCAAAATTTTAGTCCGCCACATATATTTAGAAAAAAAGGCTTTATGAAATCCTAATGACTTGGTTTTGTTTAAGGAACATTTTTGGCCCATTGTCCACCACACTAACACTCAGTGAAGAAAGGAGAACTTTATGGAACAAAATAATTGTTGCTAAAAATTGGTTTAGAACCAGTATAACCAAAACAAGATCTATTCCTTAGAGGTCATATTTGAGAATACATTTTGTCAAAATTTTCCTTACCTAAGGTAAACTTTTACAAACACTTACTCAAGGAAAAGATTTCAGATTTTATTTTGAAAATCATTTTTTTGTCTTCAAACACATTTTATTTGGAACTAGAGTTAGGCTCGAAAAAAATTTTCTTAGAAATTACATTTTCTACATCTTCAGAAAGTTTATTCTTCTCAGAATTTACTTCCTCACTCTTTTTTGAAATATTTTCAAAATCAACAATTTTCTTATCGAGATCTTTAGAACGATCTAATATTTCCTTAGTAAGAATAGTATTCCTAGATTTTTCCATATCATGTTTTTTCATGAGTTTTGAGTTCTCAATCTTAAGGAGTTTGGAAAACCTAGAAACTTATTCATATAAAGGTAAAGTATTATCTTCATCAGAAGAAGTTTCTTCATCCAAAGATTTATAATATTTACTATAATTATCATGCAAAGATATATTGGTCAAAGATTCATCATTGTGTACTTTGTCCATTAAACAATGATTTTCAGTAGGTAATCTGGCTATTAGACCAAGATTCTTCTGTCCAGAAGATTCATAATCTGAAGATTCAGCTTGAGAGTCACCACCACTGGAACTCCAGGTGTCATTAGCTTTCAAGAAATTCATATCATTAGCCTTGTAAAACTTCTTTCTGTTTCTCTCATAATTATTTTCCTTTCTTTCCTTTATTTTTAGAATGGGGAAATAATGCCTTATATGTCCATCTCTCTTGCATTCATAATAAGTAACTTTTGAATATTTATTATTTTTCCATTATTTATTCTTGTATCTGGATTGAAAGTTATTCTATCCAACTATCTTGTTAATCATTCGAGCAAGATTTGATAACTCATTCCTTGAGTATTGACTTCCACAATATTCAGATTGGATAACAACCTTCTGTGACTTAGATCTCGTAATTCTTGCAGTAGTCTTAGCTTTCATTTGATTTGAAGTAGTAGTAAAAGAAACACTACCATTCCCATTCTTCTTCTTTACATTATCAGCATATCTCTTCATTCTATTCTCATGTTGAAGAAGACTTCAAAATAGTTCATCTAAGGAAATCTGAGTATCCATTCTATTCTCATCTATATCTGTCCTTTTGGATTCTCACTCATTGAGCATGATGCCTATGATCTTATCAACAAGGGCTTTGTCATCTAATCCTTTTTCACCCATGGATTGTAAGCTATTAACAATAGTCATGAATCATTGTTTCACCTTACATATGGGTTCTCCATAAAGAAAGTTAAAACCATGTTATTCAGCTCTATGTATGGATCTTCTTATCTCAATAAATTTTTATGTTCCAAAGAGAACAACATCAAGATTCTTCCAAATAAAATTTTCTTCTTCACAAGATGGAATTTGGAAATATATATTTCTAGTCATGGAGAAATGAAATATATTTTGTACCTTATAATTAATTTGATATTCATGCTTTTCATGACTGGTGAAGGTACTAACTTCTTTGTCAGGGATTTTATATCATCTAGTAAGCATAACAAAATTATCAACACCAATATTGATAATGAATGTCTTCATGTGATATCTCTAATATTTATAATCTTTTACATCAAAAATAGGTGGTATAGTAGGATTGAGATTGTCTATGGACCAACATTGATTCCTACCATCTTTTAAAAAAAACATTCTAGAAAACCATGTTAATAGAAATAGTTCGAATTCAAGGAAAATATTTCTAAGCAAGGAAAATATATAACAATGAAAACTTGAGCAAGAAAAAAATATATGTGGATATAAGTATTTCAGAAACCTCTTCTGAAACCAATTGTTGAGATGTTATGTCTGAGTATGATATACTCTATAATACCAAATGTAGGATCGAAATAATAGAGATACTATATGGATTATCTAATTATGATCAATACACAAGAGGGGGTTGAATTGTATACTTTAAATATTCATTGGGAACTTTTAGAGATGATTATTTTTAACAAGGTTAAACAAAGTAATTCACAAAACCACAAGTTCTATACACTTTCTAGATTCCGAAAATATGATTCTGAGAAAGTAATTCTGAAAATGTGATTTAGGAAATAAACTTAATAAAAGTTTACAATGACGAAGATTCTATATTAAATCTTATTTAATATAACTAAATCAATGTAAAAGTGTAAGAAATTATAAGATAGTTATACTTTCCTCAACAATACAAATGCAACAAAAAACTTGTAATAGAATAAGTAACAAGTAGTAAATCTTTTAACCAAAAGAGAAGGGTATCCAACAACCTTGGATAAAGGTCTCTTGATTTATACATTCAAGAATGTCTGTTTTACGCACACCAGGATAAGCCCTCGATATGAAGATCAGAGTCTTTCTTTATATCCCTACAAGCCCTCAACTTCAAGGTAGTCGGCACCTATATCTTTCTCAGCAAGGAAGCCCTCACCTTTGAGGTAGTCATCACCTATGTCTTCCTATCCCCGAAAGCCTTAGAATGTACTCAGAAAAATTCAGAGTCGCAAAAATCAAATCTGAATAAGATGTTCAGTATGCACAAAGCAATAAAACCTCTCTCTGTAGAAATCAATTCAACAGTATGTAATCTCTACATTGATCATCTTGTTGTAAGCTCTTTAAAACGAGCTCTTATTTATAGGCACGACTTCAACGGTCAGATCCCTCCTCCAATGGTCATATTTTTCCTTGAATTTCAGAGGGACCTGTAAACGTGTCACTAAAACAACGGTTACTTAGTAACTGAAATCACAAAGTCATTTTATAACCAAAACAAGTGTAAGTAAAAATACGGTTACATAACTAAAATCCAATATTTGGAATGTAAGAAAAAGAGTTTTCATAGTCTAACAAAAAATAAATTCGGAGTCTATAGTACAAGTATATTCAAATTCTGTTTTCTAGGAATTCAAAACCTAAATTCTATAGAATTTAAGAGTCTAAATTTCAAGGAAATTTGGAATTTTGTTTCAGAAGAATTCAGAGACAAAACTTACAATGTTCAGAGTAAGACTTCATATGAATTCGGAGTCAGAACTCATAAGAGTTCGGAGTCTGTATTCAGAGAACATGGAGTCAGAACTTGGAAAAGTTCATAACCAGAATTTATATTAAGAATTCGGAGTCAGAACTCAGAAGAGATTGTAACCAGAATTCGTAATCAGAATTCGGAGTCAAAACTCAAAAGAGTTCATAACATGCATTTGTATTCAAAATTCGGAGTCAGAACTCAAAAGAGTTCATCACCAGAATTTGTAATCAGAATTCTGATAATTTGGATCCTAAAAAAGAATGCTTCATTTTGAGATAATTATAGGATTCTGAGGTTTGGGTTTCAAACTGAATTCTACACTTAGAAAAATTTTGATATGAACAATGAAAACACGGTAAGGATAAATTTCCTTGGGGAAGGATATTTTTCATTGTAGAAGTAAATCATAGGGTAAAAAGAGGTTTTCCTTGGGATAAGGTTTTTGTGATTTTCAAAATTAGAGGGATGGTAAAGTCATAAGGAAATCTTATTGACTCAACAATCTCTCCCAATTATTAAGGAATGAAATAGTCAAAAGGAAAACCTTATTGACTCAAAAATTTCATCGTGGAGAGTGGGGTATCTTGGAATTCTGAGCATGGCCAATTATTCAGTAGCTGGGAGGCCTCACAACCCAAATTTCTCATCTTTTACTAGATGATGGGAGAGGTAAGAAATATATACTTTCAATAGTTGTAGAATAGTACAAAAATGTCTTTCATAGATACTTCATTGGGTTTACACCTAAGATATATTTGTACTTCAGTATTAATATTATACTGGGGGAAGATCTAGTATCTATTCCTCCTTACATAAATTCACTGACTCAGCTTGAAGAGTGAACGAATTAGTTGGAGGAGGAGGAGGGAAAAGGGTTTATCCATCCATGTACTTCATCATGAGGATCACCAGTGTATTTTCAAATAAGGTCGATGGGGGTTTACTCTTGTGTTTCTATTACTGTAAGTTGAATAAGATGATTGTGATGAACCAATATCTACTTCTGTATATTGATGATCTATTTTACCAGATAAAGGGGTCTTTTGTGTTTTCAAAGATCGATTTGAGATCAGGGTATTAGTAGGTGAGAGTTTTCACTTATGATATACCACAGACTACTTTCAGAAGTATGTTTGGACTTTATGAGTTTTTTTAATGCTGTTTCGGATTAAAAATGCTCCAGTAGTGTTTATAGCCTTGATGAATATGATATTTAATCCAAAAAAATCTTAGTTTGTGTAAGTATACGTGGAAGATATCTTGGTGTACTGTAAGACTCAAGATGATCATTCCCAATGTATTGAAATAGTTCTGAGTAAACAAAGAGAGAATCTAGTATACACCAAGCTATATAAGTTCCAGTTTTTTATTGTTCGAGTACACTTTATTGAGAATATCATCTTAGAAGAAGGTGTGGCAGTGGACGCAGAGAATGTTCAAGCCAATGATTCTTGGGTGCATCGCAAGATTTTTTATGATATCCAAAGCATTTTTGGATTAGATAGATATTACAATAGGTTCATAAAATACGTTTCCTGATTGGATGTTCAACTTTTTTGTTTTAAAATGAAATACATAAAGTTTGAATAGAAGGAATCATGTGATAAATCATTCCAAGAATTTAAGAAGATATTGAAATCATTTCAAAAATTAATCCTACCTGATTTGGGTGTGGATGACATAGTGTATTGTGTTGCTTCTAGGATATGAATCAGATTTGTGTTGATGCAAGGGGATCAAGTCGTTGTGAATTGTCTTAGCTATTGATCCCACTAGAACAAAATTTACCCATGCACTACCTTGAGATAGCAGTGGTGGTTTCTGATCATAATTTTTTGAGATAATAGATCTTGGGGGAATAATGTACTATTTTTACAGATCAAAAAATCATGAATTATATCATTTCACAGAATGACATGAATCTTCAACATTGAAGATGGATAGATTTTATGAAGTCCTTTGATTTTTAACTAGCATATACACCTAGAAATGTAATTAGTGTGGCTGATTCCTTGATAATAAAAAAAATTAAACTTCATACATGAGTTGAGTGTAGAGTTGACGATTATGGCTTTGTTGTATGAAATTCATGCAGTGATTCTGGAGAGTTAGGATAAAATGACTCAATTTTATGTAGCATTGGAGTCTACACACCTAATACATATCAGGAACAATAAATACAAAGACCTATAGTGCTTAGAATTGAGGTAAATACTTGATGGTGAGGAGGAAACTTCATAATGGTTGATAGTTGAGGATGAGGTCATCTATGTTAAAAACATGGTGGTTGTGCCTATGAGTATGTGAGAGGAACTCATGTGATAATTTCATGCCTCGATGAGGGAAGTACATACTGGTGTGAAATAAATGTACCATGACCTAAAAGGATATATTTTGTGGCTAGGAATGAAAAATGAGATATAAGGTTTCATGAAAATATGTTTCACCCATCATTAGGTGAAGGTGGATCACCAATGACTTGGAGATTTACTGCATTCATTTCCGACTTCGTAATGGAAGTGGGATGATATGACCATGGATTTTCTTTTAGGTCTTCCAATGATGCTTAAGAATGATGATGCTTTTTGGGTAATTGTGGATATACTAAAAAAGGTATAACATTTCATTCCCATCAGGGAAACATTCATAGTGGAGCAATTGGGGGAACTGTACATTTGAGAGATTGTTCATTTTCGTCGTCGGCCAAAGACTTTAGTTTCATATCATGATTCATGATTTACATCACACTTTTAGTAGGGAATGCATAATATTCTTGGCACATAGGTTTTGTTGAGTATGAATTTCCACACACATACAAATGGGCAGTTAGAGCATACCATATATGTGCTATAGTGTATGATGTAGGCATGTATGCTTGATATAAGTGGTTCTTGGGAGAAGTAATTGGATTTACTAGATTTCACCTATAATAATAGTTATCAATAAACTATATACATGGTACCATATGAGGGAATTTATTGAAGTCCATATAGATCACTGCTATGTTGGATAGAAACAGCTGAGTCTGAGTTATTGGGACCGAGTCTCATGGAGAAGACATCATTGCAGGTGTTGTTGATTCAAAAATGTTTGGATATGTCTTATAGTAAGAGGAATTCATATGATGATAGGTAGAGATGACCCCTAGTGTCTACATAGGGTTAACTTGTTTTCCTTCTGGTGTCACCTAGGTTGGGTTATCGCAGGTTATGGAGGCAGGGCAAGTGGGTGCCCATGTTTGTGGGACCATATGAAGTTGTAGAGACAATCAGACTCGTGGTGTACTAATTGGATCTTCTAGTGAAATATAGCTATAAGAATGACATCCTTCATGTGTCACAACTACGGAGGTGTTAGAATGAAAATTCTCATGTGATCTATGTGGATTTGGATGACCTTTATATAGATTGTTCCTTTGAGTAGCATCTGATGTGTGTGCTTGATCATAGTGAGAATTTGTTACAGCGAAAGACTACCCCGATAGATCTTGTGTTATGGAAACATGCATATGTTCAAGGGGAAAATTTGGAAAAGGAAGCAGACATGAGGGATCAGTGGCCCAATATTTTTGGCTCAGAATCTGAGTAATGTTTATGAGTGTATATCGAGGATGAGACATCATAATTTGGGGATATTGTAAGATCATAGCCTTTTCAGGAGTCAAATCGAGCACGTTTTTCCTGTACATTTTGTTTTTATGAAGTTCATTTACCATGGAATTGTGGGTTAAGGTGCGTTTAATTAATGTTTTAAGAAAATTTTATGGAAATAGGAATGTTCAGGGTTTCCACATGGTTTGAAACACTATGCGCCCAAACCCAAGAAATAGTGTGAAATGTGCGAACCTGGATGGTGAGGTTTGAACGGTTTGTGCACGGTTTCATTAACAGTGCACCCCTACTAGGTGAAACCATGCATGTTGAATAGTTTAATACAAAAATAAGTTTTTAAATCACCCAATCCTTATAAACCCATTTAATTTTACCTAGGATAATGTTTGACATAGTCTAGGTGATTATAACGCTTTCTTAAGGGATTCCAAGGCCCTTCGAACATGGTTCCTTGAGATCCAAATCCAGGATTGAAGATTCACTCTCTTCTCGATATGTTGATTTCATCTCGATGCTTCTTCTATTATTTCAATTAATTTTTTTTTGATATTTTCATGGATGATCTATACTATTTACATGGATCTAAAACATTATGTTGAGATTTAGATCTAGGATTGTTGATCTAGATCTAGATTTACAATATCATGAGGCATTTGATATTAATTTTGGTTTTAGGGATTTAAATCTGGATTTCGATCGATATCATTGTGCCGCATAGATTTTGGGGATTTACAGTAGAAATAATCCATAAAAAAATGAGGTAGGTGGTCTAAACCAAAATCCCATAGTCATGGATTTGATCTGTGTATGTGATATTATTGGTTTTCAAGATTCCCTTAGAAGTTTATTACAAAAATTTGATTAATTAAGAAGGTGAAATTGAAATATTGATACCTTAGTGATTAAATATATGACTGAACCATGAGTCTATGGGGTTGTACAAATAAATGTTTGATTTTTTAGGAAATTTATTATGTGTTTAGATATTGTATTTGAGATATTGAATTTAGTTAGGTTCTAGAATATTTATTGAGGGAATTAATTATGAGATAAGGATAGGCTATATGAGGAAATTAATGGTGGATTAAGTAGGTTCTATGTTGTTTTATGAATATAATTAATTGTGGTATTAATTATTATAAGTTGAGATTTTATTTGGATAATTAATTGTGAAGAATTAATTATAGAATGTGATTAATTTTGATTGATTTATTAATTGAAAAATTAATTAATGGGTTATGCACTTAGTTAAACATGGGTTAACGAATGGGTTTTTATGTATTTATGTAATCATTGGAATAGTAAGGTATGGATGTGAATAATTATTTATTAATTAATAAAGGATGTAAATGATTGAGAATGTGGGTACCAGACATGGCGTTCTATACCAATGGAGATGTTGGGGCTTAGACATGGAGTTCTACCCCAATAGTTATCCATGTTCATGTGATGTGAGGTGTTAGACGTGGTGATCAACACTAGATGGGATTTGGAGTGGTAGACAAGGAAATCTACACCAGCTGATATTTGGGGTTTCAGGCATGGAGACCATCATTGAATGAGATTTGGGGTGTTTGAAAGGGAGCTCAACACCAAATAAATGACAATAATGAATTATGAAATGAATGAGAGACATGAATTAAACCCAAGCTTACTGTGTCTAAACAATAAATAAATGGAAATGTGATAACTATTTAATTTTACTTTTAACTTGTTTCTTTATAGAATAAATTACACTATCTTTTGACGGGACTTTTTTTAGACACCGTTGGTGGTGTCCTACTGAGTCATACTCACACCCAACATGGGCTGTCTAATCGGTACCTGGGTAAACATTTTTGTTGTAGGAACGAATAAGGGAAAGGCCCTGGGATAGGTTGTTGTTTGGGAATAGAGCATGTGTGAGGGAACCAGAATTGGTTCAAGACCTGCTATGGAGTTGTTGTGTCTTTACTTTTAGTTGAATTTTAGAAACTTGGATCATGCATTGTTACAGAATGTTTTCCCATTCAGTTGAATATGGTATTTCTAGTTTTTACTATCTTGTGACATTGGTATTGTTCTGGTGATTTATATGTTTCTATGCTTGTTTATTGTTGGTTGCTTCAGATGGCACTTTAATCTGATAAAAGAGGTTATAATATCCACATTAATGACTTACCATACCATCACTGTTATTCAGAATCCTCTATAATAAAGTAGTGTGTTCATGAGGGCATGTGACTGACCGACATGGGGACCTGTTGCATGGCACCCGAGTGAGGACGTTACAGATTAATTATTAGATGAATATATCAAGATAATCGACAATGAAATTATTATATTTTAATTTTATTATTATCTTGGAATATTTTCAAAATCAAAATGAATAAATAAGGTCAAAATTGATATTAATGTCATTTTATGACAAATAATATTTTATTAAATGATTTAAATTTACAAAAAATTATATTTTTTGTAATATGATTTTTAAATCTTAATAAATTTAAAATATGGTCTATTAATGGAAAAATATATCTTTTATCTTTAACATATTGACCCCTAAATAGTAAAATCATTATTGGAACATTTATAGTTAATGTAGTGTTTTTGTGCATTAAATTCACTTTAGTTATATTTAATTTCCATAACACAAGCATGTTAATGAACAAAATGTTGAAGAAATATGATCTCAATTAGTGATGTGTAGTTATTTCATGAGAAAATAATTTTTAAAATCCATTATTTTTCAATATTTTAGGCACTTTATGTATGTATGACCTCCCAATATTTAATAATTTTGAGTATTTACATGAATTCCACACCTCCTCAACTATTAGAAGGTACACTCTCTCCTAAATCCATTACACCACTGAATCATTTTGTATCTCACAAAACCTACCAAAATACACTATATAATTCCCTCATATCATAATATATTCCTCACATTGAGAATAATGCAGAACATATATATCTATTGGAGAAAAAATGACTTACTTGGAGAAGGGGGAGTGTTAATTAATGTGCATTTTTCTTTTATTTACTTCTCCACCTCCTTCAATTATAATTATACCATTATAATATAAGAATATATGTATAATAAATTTAATGAGTCTTCTTTTTATGGTTAATACCTAATCCTACACACACTTCCATCAAATTGGTTATGAAATCGTCATTCGTGAGTATAACGGACTACCGCCTCCCAAAATGAAGTCATTCATTTTTCCATTACCACATCTCATGATTGGGAATAATGATGAAGATACCATTTAAATAATATATTTTTTTATATTTATAACAAATTAGTACCACTATATTAATTATATAACAACCAAATTTTTTGGATTCCATTCTGTAAGGGGTACCATAACATCGCTCCAGTGTACAACGGACTACAACCTCTCAAAATGTTAGGAAGTGTTTTTTAATTCTATTTTCTATGGAATGTAATAAGGGTAACTATAAATAATTTATATTATATAAATGAAATAATTATGAAATTAATGAAATACTTGTATTTCTAAAAAAAAAATATACATTTTTCTTATTACCTTTTTCACACACAAAAAAAGTGATAACGTCATTTGTGAACGTGTGGACTACCACATTCTCGAAGTAATGTGATTCTTTTTCGAGTAAAAGAATTATATTTAAATTTATATATATTTAAATATATTTTTATTTATTCCAAATTGTTTCATTATTAAAATATTAAATATTATTTACCAATTTCTATAATGATAATTGAAAAATACAAATGTTACTTATGCATACATACGGACTATCATCTCCATGATCGTAATGTTAGTTAATTATTCATGACCATCACTAATGATTCATTTTTAATATATTTTTGATGTATAAATATTATTGTTATTTCATTATTATTAATATGTATACTTTTAAATATTTACGATTTGACCATATTCAACCTACCAAAGTCATTTTTTACACAAGCAGAATATGGTCAAGACATGGACCATTAACAAAATGTATTTTGTAATTGTATATATAATTTTTATAAGTGAAATTAATGTAATATTAAACTTTTAAATTTTTTTCAATCATGTAAATAATAAAAATAATTTTTTTATTTACATACAAAATGAACAAGAATGAATAATCAAACTGAAGGTAAGGGTTTGTCTCATCTCACTTTTATTTATGTGAGATATATGATATATTCAGAACTTATTTTTATTGTGTGGTGTATATAATTACGAGGAATGGATTTTATGATTATTATAAAAAAAAATTTCAGATTTACATAGCCTTTATATTCTCTCTCTTTCACGAGGTTTACGATTGCATTGTTACCAAATTGGTCATCAAATATTTATCACATTTTTTCTTCTTTTATACTTATGTCATATTATGAACCTATACTCTTTTATGAGGTGTATATAATTCCCAATTTTCATGTATATCATGAATTTATTTATTATTTTGTTATTTTATGTTCATTTTAATGTAATCTATTCATGGGGAACATGATTCAAAGTTACCAAGGTGGTAATGGTCCTTTCTTACAATTCATCATTTTACAGGACTGTATATAATTACATAACCACTATTGAAATGTTATAGTTATAAGTAAATGACCCATCGTCCAATCATTAATGATTTTTTTCATATAATTTTATAATATTTAAACTAATTTACCATTACAATATTTTATAGTTTTTTAGGAAAATCCAACTTAATTTCACTCTATGGTCTAAAATCATTATTCTTTCAAAACCATGTTTTCTAATAAAAACATAGTATTTTTTTAAAAAAATTCTTTTAAATTATGAAAGGATATTTTCCTTAATAAATTAATTACAATATTTTCAAAATATTCTTTTATAATATTTCAAGGATATTTTCAAAGAAATGAAATTTTAAATAGTTTTACATTTTAAATAGTGATTTTAAAAATGAAAATGATATTATCCTCAATAAATTTTTAATGATATTTTCATGGTATTTATATTCATCAATGTTAAAAACCCTTGTTGTTAAATATCCTAAATTGTGGAATTTTTGAATTTATACCATCCTCAAACTATTTTGGATGGTTTTTTATTGTTTGATGATATTTTTATGGATCCTCTTTCTTCTCTATGAGTTAATCATGTTTCAAGTATATTTTTGGGGAACCCATTTATTTTCCACGAGTCAAATATGTTTCAATTATATTGATATAGAACTATGTTTTTTTACATGTTTTAATCATGTTATGAAATTAAAAATGGGGTTTCCTATAAGTTTGTTATTAAATTAAAGAATTTATTTGTTATGATTATGTAATGGTACTCAAACATTTGATAGGTGGTTACATTATAAACTAAAAACAGAATATTTGGTGATAAACTAATGATGGATGGTTTTATGACAAACCAATGATGAGCGATTCTATGATACCCCTTCAATAAATTGGGAATGGAAGTAGACCCTGTGGTCATTACATTTGTAAGATTTATTATAAGAGTTAAGTGAATATGATGTCCAAGGATACATACATATTTTTTTTATACTTTTGATGAGTATATAATGTATCTCTTGATTGATTTCGATATCACATGTCACATTATCATTTATTTTTAAAACTCCATCCTTTTCCATGGTTTCATATTTTTTGATCCATGTGTTGATGAGTGTGACCTCATTTATGATTCACTCATGTGCCTTAACTATATAATCATAACCTTAAGAACTCTTATGATCATTGATTCCATTCAATAGTTAGTTCTTATAAATACCCTTATTGTTAATTTTAGCTCAACCATCATAATATTTATTATTCACAAGGTTATAAGGACTGAGGTAAAAAATGTATGTTTGTAAATGATTTCACTTGGGTGATTTTGATGACCTAATGTGATATAATAAAAACTCATTTAAATTTTATAAGTGTTCATCATTTAAATTGGTTATTGATTATAAATGAGTTTTCATAATTCGATAAAACTCTAAACCTAAAAGGTCATCCATAATATATGTGATCCAAGTATTATTTTTGATTTTTTTAGGGTTTTCATGGAAATAAATTGTATCATAATAATTGGTATCATATTCGGGAATGTAATGTTATGTATTTCAGCAGAAGATCTGGGAGTTCGGGTTTATGCATTGTTATATTTTGAGTTTTAGATAATTTAGGAAACCACATTCATAAACAATATACATGAATAAAAGGGGGTTTTTCTCCCTATAAATAGATTTAAATATTACATATTAGGTTATCATCATTATCCTAATAGGAATAATTCATTTAAAACTACTCTTTATATAAAAGTTCCCAGTCAGAGTAATGTATCACTGAGAGGGGGATGGAGTTAATAAATGATACATCTTTTTTTTATATATTTTTTCAATTGAAACAACCTTCGCCTCCTGTTAAAGATTTAAATTCCCTAAAAAAATCTCAACACACATCCAAAAGAACAAAATGTTTTACAAGGTTCACTATTCAATATTTTAACACCCCATGATTTTATAATACATTGTTTCTTCAAAGTAATTCTTTATCTTGCACTACACGCAACACCGAGTTCAAGCGCACCACGAATTACTGAACTAGCCATTAAAAAGCGGTTATGAATATTACTAACTAAATTTTGAACTTTATATAATCTGCATAATTATAGATTCAATATAATGAGTTTCTTAGACATAATTTAAGAAAAATTTCATTTTTTCAGATAAAAGAATTATTTTTAAAAAAAATAAAATTTTACTGCATTTTAATAGAGAACCGTATTTAAATCCAATATTTGAAATAGTTATATATTCAATTTGAAAAAATAACATTCATTTTTATAATCGGTACATTAAAATTTAGTTTCAATATATTTTTGGTGTTTTCTGATAACTTTCATATCTGGGTGAATAGTTAGAAATACCTTTTTTTAACTGAAAACAACTTTTTTAATCAGTATAATTTATAGTGTTAAATTATAAATTTTAATGGTTTGGAAGTATAAATATATTATATTTTTACCATTTAATTCAATTTAAGTAATTTTATGTAATTTCACTTTGAAATTGGACATAAACAAGTGTTCATCTTTTGGTAGTTATTATTTCTTAAAAATACGCATTTTGGTTTTGACAATGGGAATTAATTTTAAATTTATAAATGAAACTGATTTGTTTTTAATTTTTTAAAATAGTCATTATTTTTGAATTTAGAATATCAAATTTAGCATAGGGTGAAATTTGGTATTTTTCGGAAATTGTTAAATTTTTTATGAATAATGAAAAACACTGAGTTACTAGTTAAAATTGAATTTTTGTTTAAATAGTTATTTATTTAATTTAAATTTATTTTATGTCAAAATAGATACATAATGCCTATATAAGTTCAATATAATTAATTGCAGTCATTTTATAATATGTATAGATATATAAAAATTTTATTGAACTTTTTACCGTCTTTTACCCACCTCCTAGGAGAATTTGCAAATTTGCATAAAACATAATTTACTATTTCTGTGAGTTGAATTTAAAAAGTATAAGACACACAGTTTACCTTAGTATGTTATATATGGTTCAATAAGATGAAAATAATTTTTGGTGAATAGTAAGTTTTCACTTTTATTTACTGCGGTAAAACTAAAATGTGGTAATTCAAGGTAAAAATAATATTATTATAATAAACAATTTCATTAACAATTATCCTAACCTTATTGGATGAGTCATGACCGAACCTGGGAATCCGTGGGTCGATTTTGGGACCCCATTGTTCTACTTATTAATGATAATGACAATTTATTTTAATTAACTTAATGTAAAGGAAAAAATGACAAAAACCAATATCTTTTAGTAAATAAATTTTTACATTGGGTTATATAAGTAAATATTTTGACTATAAATATTAATTTTAAAGCTCAAAATATTTCATATATAATGGAATTTTATTTATATTTTTTATACATGAAATAATTTAATTTATTTATGACACAATGATGAGGTATTAATTACCTTATTAATGAAATATTAAAGTAATTGATATTATAAATATCCAAATAAATGTATTTTTGGACATTTAATGAATTAAAATAATTCTATAGGTTAAAAGTACATTTTTGGGTTGATTAAATGATTTTTTTCGAAGTAATAATACTATTATGAATTTAGAAAAAACAAAATAGAAAATAGTGTCAAAATTAACATAAAAGAGTTTTTAAAACAAATATTGTATTATTAATTGATTTTATATTCCTAAAAATCTAAGGTTTTGAAAAAGGACTTAAATAATATTATATATTCCATTAATGAACCATTTTACATTTTATTTGAGGTTTATAGTATGTTTATTAACCATATAATATAGAGATACAGCGAGAGATGTTAAATGATGAACTAATTAACTAAGAGTTAAATCTAAAAGATGAGGTTAATATCATGACCGAAACCTATATAAAACCTATATGTGGAGTAGTTTTCAACCCATCCCCTCCATAGACTCTAAATAAATAATTTTTGAGCAATTATAAACTGAAAATGGTTTTATTATAAAATAATATTTCTGTTTTTTCCTAAGGTGACCCTCACCCCTCTTATAAAAGGGCACTCCCCCTTATCTCAAATTCAAACCTTGAAATCCATTTGGATTGGCCAAACCCTGCCCAAATTTCCTCTCAACTATCCTGCCATCATCATAGATTCCTTACACTAGTCATAAATCTAAACTATGGAGCCCTTTTTATCAAATAAAAAGGAAGAACCCGAAGAAGAGATAAATATTTCATCACCTCTTTCAAGTTCTTTTCTTCTTCCACTTATAATTTCCTTATTGATTCCATTATAAAATTATAATTCTAGTATATTATATATATTGTGATGTTATTATAAATATGTTACATCCATATTCATTATTCTATCCATCCTTTGAATGACATGTCACCAAATGTGCGCAAGTATGGCTTATCGTCTCCACATCGTGGTGTAGTTGTTATTCAATACATTACTATATGGATGGGTATAATAATGAAGTATAATAGATGTAAATAATAATAATAACATGATAATTATTATTTTTATGTGATATACCATCCAATTATATACGATTTAAATATTAAAAGAATGATATTGTCACTCGTGCGTACGTACGGATTACCGTCTCCACGAACACAATGAGATTCATTCCCCATCGTAACCATTCAAGACTAATATTCATTTGATGATTAAAAATAATTTTTAAAGACTTGGTATAATTCTTTATATGAATAATGAACATTCCATCCAAAACAAACATGACTCACATAACATAGAATATAGAGGAAAACGAACCAGTTAACACCCGAAATGACGATAATACTAAAATATCATTAACAAAGCATTATTTGAAGATCATATATGATATCATAATTATTTATATGGTTATTGTATAATTTAATAACTATTATTTAAAAATTATACAGGAGGTTAACATACCATTGACAATGTAAAATTACAAGGTAAGGGTTAATTCAGCAATCCCTTTATTATCTGAGGTTGTTTATACGTAATTATCTATTTGGACCTATTTATCATCCATATCCATGTTTCATAAAATGTAATTCAAAACATTTTTACTATTTACTAGACAATGGTTTAATGTCATTTATACCCTTATTTGACATTATAAGTTTTTGAAAGAAATATTTTCGTCGTTTCCCAAACAAGGTACTTTATAACCTTTTCAACAAAAATAAGACAAGAATGTTTTTTTTAACTTATACAGCAGGTGAGACTATTTTCCACCATTATAAAATCCTCGAAGCTTCCCATACAAGCTTATAAAAATATTTCCAAAATAATTTTTTTCTATTTAATTATGTGACTATTAAAATTATTCCAAAATAAAAAGATATATTTCTCTCAAACGGTTTTGATTTCATCTATGTCAACATCCATTCATAAATTTTACACTTGTTTGAAGTTGATATATTATTATAGAAATCTTCCATATTTTATTTATGGTTTTTTGATATTATTGAATATGGATGAGTTGTTTTTATTCCATTCATGGTTTATGGTTAAAGTATTTACATTTTGTATGATAGTTTTAATACAAATGTTTATGTTATATTTCAACATATTCATAAGATGAATGTGTTGGACTAGTATGTTCTGGGTTGGGGACAGGTAAAAGTAAGACCTTTGGGTTGGTGTCTGGTTACAGAAGACCCTCCCTGTTGGAGTTTGGTTACAAAGGCTCTCTCGGTTGGAGTCCAGTTACAGATTCTCTTCGGGTTGGAGTCTGGTTAAAAAGTCTCTTCGAGTTGGAGTCCAGTTACAGAGGCTCTCTGGGTTGGGGTCTGGTTACTTTTATCCCCTAGGTCTTGGCGCGAGGCCCTGGCACAGAAATTAAATTCCAGTACTATACATTCCCTCAAAATGAAATTAGTTATTACATGTGATTATTAGACTGTTAGAATATCCATGTGCATGTTTATATGGTAATGTTTGATTTATTTATTCCATATTAAGTTCAAATTTTTGTTTATAAGGATATTGTTTTTATTACATATCTTGCCTTAAAAGTTTATATCTTCTACTAAATTACTTACCCTTACTTATCATCTGATATCACCCCTTTCTTATTTTTTCCCAGGATCCCAAGAAGTGTTTTATGTATGAGATGAACGGTTAAGCTATAAGAACAATGGAATTTTGAATTGATTTTTTTTGTGTTGTATGTTAGAAAGTGTAATGTAACGTTCATGTATGTAATCTAGTTTCCAAGACTACTAAACATATCAGTATTTCGAGACATGATTCCTTTCAATCATGCCAATGTATTAAAATAATGCACTGACTCTCAGAATCTAGGGTCAGGACATTACAGTTGGTATCAGAGGAAGTTTTGTAATAAACATGGAAACTAGATTTAGATCAACTCAGATTAGAGAAAATTATCCTAATATAGAATTTGAGGATTAGTATAGAAGAACTTACTATAATTTTGGTAATGTAGAGATTTTGTGAGTTTTATAAGAAAATAAATCTCTTTCTAGATACAAGCATGTAGAGGTGGCTCTGGCACAGATGTACCTAGGGGTAAAACCCAAAAACACCGCTTTGAGCTAGACTCGAACGGGAATTGGTTCATGACAATGGGCATTGCTGAACTAATGGTTAAGACTCTCCCTGAGGATATTATTAAGATAATTTTTATTTTCTTTAGAAATCATTACAAATGATTAATGAGTATATTCATCCTCAAAAAAATATACTTTTGATTACGGATTATATACTTAAGCTGTTCAATATACATTAGGTATTTTACAAGTTTGGAATTATTCATTGGGATTTATAAATTGACATAGTGTATTCCATTGTATAGAAATGGCACCCATTAAAAGGTATGAGAACTCCAGCAATACCTATGATCCAAAGAGTAAGAAGGATCATATCATTCATGGTATGAAGCCAACATTTAAAAGGGAAATAGTCTCCCATGTATTCTCAACATATAAAGAAATAATATCATATGTTAACAGGATGAGAAAATAATTCTCCGAGTCCTATGGATTTGAAGGGAAGCAAGAGAAGAATGGGATGGTAGAGAGAAATATGGATAAATGGAAAAGGGGAAAAATGATTTTCCCATATGCGATAAATGTGGAAATAATCACCTTGGTAATTGTTTTAAGGGAATGTGAGTTTGTTATAAGTGTGGAGAAAAAGGAAACCATGTACGTGATTCCCAGTGTAAGAAAAAGGTTTAAAATGTAACATGCTTCATCTGCAAGGCATTGGGACACTACGCGAATCAATGAACTAGTCATTAGAGTATACCGCAAATGATGCTATTGGATAATAATCAAGTTATGATACTACCTCATATGAAGTGGAATGACTAGTGTTCTTCTGTTTTTATTGTAGAATTATTTCATTTGACTGTTGTATCAACAATATACTGGTTATATGAATTGTGGAGATAAATAAGGATTGTACATCAATACTATTTTATTGAGGATTGAAGATTCTATTATTCTAAGAAAGTTGACTTAATTGTAAGGTACACTTTTTGGAAAAATACATGGTTGATGGAAATGTAATCCTTAATATGGTCCGGATAATGAGGTAGTGATTTTGGAAAAGAGATGGTTGATTTGGATAAATTATATTGAATAGTCTTGACTTCCATGGAACTGGTGAATAGTTTTTTATTTCATCATTTTTGGAATATTCATTATTTTTGGATATAAGTAATATGTCAAGTATTATATAAATTATAAGTGAGAATGAATGTGATCAATAAGTTTTTATGGTAATTTAGGGTGTTACCATGTGTTAAAATAACACATGATGAAGGTTTTCACATGTTATTACGTGGAAACAATGATCTCTATTTTGTTTTACTTCATTATAAATTTTGGACTGTGAGTTTGGATAGAATTATTTTGGATATGTCTAATGGTTGGAATGGATTTAGGTTTAAATTGAAGACAATTTTTAATGTTATTTTTTGAATTTTTATAAAAATGACATCACATAGACCGTGTGACAACCCGTCACATTAGATAAAGTTGTGCGAATCGAACCAACAACCATACTGTGATTGGGATTTATCACCTACCACTGGACTACGTGAAGTCTATGGATTGTATAATGTAGTTTCTTTTAATAAAGGGTCTGATAGGTGAATTATAAATTCATTTTTTTTGAACCCTATATGAATAGGATAAATGGAATATTATTTTAAGTTCTATTATCTATTAGAGTGAAAGATGAGTTTGTGGTAGAAATTAATTAAAGGATGGAACTATACTTGTCAGGTACATTTTTCTTCTTCTCTTATTCTATGATAAAATTAATTCTTATAATTTAGGTAAGAGATCTTAAAACTAAAAATGTGTTATCCTAACAGATTATGTTTTTTTGAACCGATGATTTTTTAAATCATCATAGATTGGTGTATTTTAGGCCCTCAATTCTACAATTGTTTGTGACTGATGACCTCAATCACTCCCTATAAATATTTATGTTTTCCCTCAAATTATGTGTCTATAATTTCCATAAATGTTTTACTAATTGAGATAATAATTTGGGGGTGACTTTTTCATTCCCTTTTCCTCTTATTAAGACTAAATTTTATTAACCCAATTTCCGATGTGGGTTTTCCCACAAAGGTATTTTCTATTTTCAACCTTTTATTTTAGAAGAACAATTTCAAATTTCCAGGACTAAATTTATTGATGGAGGGAAGAATGTAACACCCCAAGATTTCATAGTACATTATTTCTTAAAAAAAAAATTCAATAACTTGCACTACACACAATACCGAGTTCAAGCACAACACGACTTACCAAACTAGCTGTTCAAAAGAGGTTATGAATAGTATTAATTTAATTTTAAGAATTATATAATCCTTATAATTTTAGAATCCATATTATGAGTTTCTTAGACATAATTAAAGAAGAAATTATTTTTTTCAGATAAAAGAAATGTTTCTAAAAAAATGAAATTTTACCGCCTTTTAATTGCGAACCCTTTTTCAATCCAAAATTTGAAACTATTATATATTCAATTTTACAAAATAAACTTATTTTTTTAGTATCGGGACATTTTAATTAATTTTTAATTAATTTTTGGTGTTTTTCTAATAACTTTCATATTTGGGTGAATAGTTAAAAATACTATATTTTAACTGAAAACATCTTTTTTAATCAAAATAATTTGTAGTGTTAAATTATACATTTTAATGGTTTGGAAGTAAAAATATTGTATTTTTTACCATTTAATCTAATGTTGGTCATTGTAGGTAATTCCACTTTGAAACTGGACATAAAAGAGTGTCAATATTTTAATAGTTATTATTTCTTAAAAATGCGCCATTAGGTTTTGACAACGTAAATTAATTTTAAATTAATAAATTCAAATTATATGTTTTTAAATTTTTAAAATAGACCTGATTTTTTAATTGAGAATATGAAAATTATCTTAGAGTGAAATGCTTTCATTTTTCTGAAAAATTTAAATTTTTGATGAATAGTGAAAACACATAGTTATTGGTTAAAACCGACTATTTATTTAAATAAATATTTATTTTATTTAAATTTAATTTAGGTAAAAATATATACATAATACCTATATAAGTTTAATATATTTCATTATAGTAATTTTATAATATGTTTAGATATATAAAAATTTTATTGAACTTTTTATCGTCTTTTACCCACCTTCTATGAGAATTTGCAAATTTACATAAAACAAAATGTTACCATTTTTTTTATTTGAATTTAAAAAAACTGAGAGACTCGATTAACGTTCATATGTAATATTTGGTTCAATAATAATAAAATAATTTTTGATGAATAATAACTTTTGAATTTTATTTACTACGGTTAAAGGTAAATAATGTAATTCAAGGTAAAAAAAATATTATAATAATACAAAATTACCTTAACACATGTCTTAAACATATTGGATGAGTTATGGCCGACCATGGGCATCCTTGGGTCGATTTTAGGATACCATGGATCCACTTATGAATGATAATTACACTTTATATTAATAAACTTAAAGTAAAGGAAAAAATGACAAAAAAATATATTTTAGTAAATGAATTTTAACATGAGGTTATATAAGTAATAATTTTGACAATAAATATTCATTGGAAATATAAAAATATTTCCTATATAATATTATTTTATTTATATTTTTTATAATGTAAATAATTTCATTTATTTACATCACAATGATGATGCAGTAATTACCTTATTAATGAAATATTAATTTTTTATAATATAATTATCCAAATAAATGTAATTTGAGACTTTTTATGAATTAAAATAATTTTATATGTTAATATTACATGTTAGGGTTAACTAAATAAATTTATTTAGAAGTTATAATTCTGTTATGAATTTAAGAAAAACAAAATAGCAAATAGTGTGAAAATTGAGATAAAAGAGTTTTTAAAAGTAATATTATATTATTAACTGATATTCCATTCCTAAAAATATAAGATAGGAAAATGGTCTTAAATAATAGTATATATGTCATTAATTAACCTATTGTGGTTCTCTTGGATGTTCATATTAATTTTATTAACAATATGATATAAAAATACAACAAGACATGGTAAATGTCAAACTAATTAACTAAGAGTTAAATTTAAAAGATGATATTAATATAGTAACCCAAACCTATCTAAAAAATATTTGTTGAGTAGTTTTCGACACATCCCCACATTAGCCTCAAAATAAATCATTTTTTAGCCCTTATAAACTGAAAATGATTTTATTATAAAATAATATTTCAATCTTTTCCTAAGGTGCCCTTCACACTTCTCATAAAAGGGAACTCCCCCTTATCTCAAATTCACGCCATCAAAGCCATTTTGATCATCCAGCCCCGGCCCAAATATCCCCTCAAATTTCTTACCTTCATCCTAGAGGACTTACTTTATTCATAAAAAAAACCTATAATGCCCTTTTGATCAAATCAAATAAAAGAACCCGAAGAAGAGGTAAATATTTCATCACCTCTTTCATGTTCTTTTCTTCTTCCACTAATTTATTCCTTGTTTTTTACATTAAAAAATAATAAATCTAGTATATTCTATATAATTTTATGTTATTATAGATATTTTACAACCATATTCAGTATTATATCCATCCTCTGACTTAAATGTCACCATACGTGCGTACGTACGGCTTACCGTGTCCACGTCATAGTGTAGTTGTTATTAAATACATTAATATTTGGATGGGTATAATAATGATGCATAATTGATGTAAATAATAAATATAAGATGATAATTATTCTGTATATATGATTTACAACCCAACTATATATGATTTTAATATCAAAAGAATGATATTGTTGCTCGTGCGTACGTACGGATTACCGTCTCCGCGAACGTGATGAGATTCATTCCCCATCATAACCATTCAAGAATAATTTTAATTTGATGACTAAAAATAATGTTTAAATACTTGATATCATTCTAGATGAAAATAAAAAACATCCCATCCATAACAAACATGACTCACACAATGGAGAATATAATGGAAAACGAATCAGTTAACACCCGAAATGACGATAATAATAAAATATCATTAACAATGCATTATTAAAAGATCATATATGATATATTAATTATTTATATGGTTCTTGTATAATTTAATAACAATTATTTAACTATTATATAGGAGGTTCACATACCCTTGACCAAGTAAAAGTACAAGGTAAGGGTTCATTCTATAATATCTTCATTATCTGAGGTTCTTTATACGTAATTATCTACTGGGACCTCTTTAGCATTCACATACATGTTATTCAAAATGTATTTAAAAAAAATTACTATTTAATAGGAAATGGGATAAATTCATTTATACCCTTATTTGACCTTATTTTTTTAATGGAATCTTTCCGTCATTTTGAAAACAAGGTGCTTTAGAACATTTTCGACAAAATTAAGGTCAGAATGTTTTTTAACTTATACAGTGGGTGCAGCTATTTTCCACCGTTATAACATCATCAATGCTTCCCGTACAATCTTATTAGAATATTTTTAAAATAAATGTTTTCTTTATAATACTGTGAATCTTAAATTTATTTCTAAATAGAAAGCTATATTTCTCTCAAATAGTTTTGATTTCATCTATGTCAAAATTCATTGATAAATTATACACTTGTTTGATGTCGATTTGTTATGATAAAAATCATCCATATTGTATTTAAGGTTTTTTGATATGTTTGACTATGGATGAGTTATTTTTATTCCATTCATGGTTGTTTACTCTAGAATTGGGGATGATCTCATTGATTTAATATTCAAACATTCCAAGCAGTTTCTAACGGGTTTGTTCGTAGAACAGGAAACATACAATGAATCCATATCCATTTGGACCTACATTCCAATGGTAGGTGCTCATTAGTTGTGAACTGATGAGACTTAAAAATTTTCAATGGTCGAGAGGATGGGAGGTCGGACTCATCACACCTTTTTGAGGGAAATTATTTTCTACTCTGGGACTCTCTTTATAGATTTAAGTTATGTTTGTGAATCCTTATTACATTACCAAGCATGAAAATGTTCTTTTCTATAGATATGAAATCAATGATTAATATGTATACGATTTAGAGAATATTTTATATGTATTCGAGGTTCTTCATCGATAGAGAATCATCTGTATTTTTTTAGAGATTCTTAGTCAATGGTATCCTTTAATACATTATATAAAAGTATCTTGGTCATTATGATGATCATACTGGTTTTAAAGTCACTCAGCGGGGGACTTGAAGTTTATTTTCATTCAGAAGAACAAGAATTATTTCATAGTTGGTATCGTACCCACTGATGGGCTACCTACGTATCCTTTTTTTAGAAAAGGAATCAGAACCCACGTAGTTCGAGTAAAGAAGTATGGGGTTTAAGCATGATTGATGGCTCAAAGGAAGATTTCATAATTACTTTTACACTCTAATCTCACGTGAGACATACTCGGTGTGATAAACAAGAGGTATTGGTGAAACCAGACAATTGTTCCATCATAAGAAATTATGTGGGGATTATTTATGAATGACTACCCAAAATAGATGAAGATTGGGTTTTACATCAGGGAAGAAACCCAGAAACAAGGTCTATAAAGGTATATGTTCTTTATGGAGATTTGGATACTCTAATTTGGGGCTTATTCCTGAGGAGGATGCCCAAATTAGGAGGGGACTTATGAATGGGTTTTTACTCCTGATAAGGAAGCCCATGTCAAAATTAAATTAAGACTGGTTAAGAGAAATTATGACTTGGGATTATTCCTAAGAAGGACACCCTTGTTAAAAGGTATTGAGAACTAGGGCTTACTCCTGAAAAGGATGACCAGGTTAAGGGAATTATGACTGGGGCTTAATCCTAATGAGGATTCCCATATTTGAGACTGGGGTTTACTCCAGAAAAGGAAGCCCAGGTTAAGAGAACCATGGTTGGGGCTTACTCCTGAGGAGGATGCCCAGATTTTGGGAACTTTGAGAATGGGGCTTACTCTTGAAAAGGAAACCCAGATTTGGAAAATTATTACTGGGGCTTATTCATAAAAAGGATGCCCAGTTTAGGGGACTTGGGGCTTACACCTAAGGAGGATGCCCAAATTATTGAGAATTTGGACTTGGGATTATTCTTGAAATGGAGGTCGAGGTTAAGGATTCTCTCATCTTAATGGATGGGGTTTAATGAATGAAATCTATAACCTTAGTCACAAAAATATGTGTAAATCACTAGTTTTTATAAGATGTTCCTTAGAATTCCTTTCAGATAAGGAATCCAACAATGGAAACATACCATGATTCACTTTGGAGAGAGTTTTGAAGTCTAAATCTTGAATAGGATAGGTGTATAGGATTAAGAGATGTGAAATAGGTAGAAGGGGCACCCAAAAAGTAGGTGGCATGCAAGTCCTCTATGGGCGCGCAAGTCCTAGTCGCGCAAAGATACCTCCGCGACACATGGGTACTTGCACGACGATCAATCCTTAAGGTAATACCTGGGTAAGACTTGGCTCACGCCCTTAGTATTATCCCTAGAGGATTCCAAAAGAGAGGCGTGCAAGTTCTGTTTAAGGGATAAGGTGACGCGCAAGTGTGGCCATTCCCCTTAAGGGTTGGCCAATTAGGCGTGCAAGTGTTGATGAGTTTCAACACTTAGGCCTTCCTCCCCCTCTTTAGATATTTTGTTCTAGGTGATAAACTACCTTAGAGGTGTTTAGAATCTTTTAGAAGAGACTTTTGCATCGGGAGCTCAAATATGAGTTTCTAGAATTTTTCTACCCTGAAATGGGGGGCCCACTAAGGGTATTTATAGGCTGGTGAAGACCCTAGGCGAATTTCAAAGAGGGCGCGCAACTCACATGCACGACCATTTGGTGACGTACACGTATACTTGTGCGACCTTGGTGGAACTTGCGTGACCCAAGTGCATTTTAATATTTGTTCATTTCTTTGTCAATTTTTTCTGTTTCTTCAAAAGATGAATCACTTTGGGTTCTAGTTATTTCCCCTTTTCAATTCGTTAGACTCTATGACATAAAGGAGCATTAACAACCCCCCCCCCCCCCCTCAAAGTTAGATTTGGAGAGAAAAGGGGATTTGACTCTGATGAAAAAGGAGAAACCATGGGTCTTTGTGGTTATTGGAAGCTAAGAGTCATGCATGTCTGACATAAAAAGGATAATGTTTAAGGTCAAAATAGCTCTGACCAAATGAATTAACATTGACTCAATTCCTTGATAATTTATCTGAAAGCATATTACCATGTTCAAGTATGAGGGAAAATTTGTAAATAATGACTTAAGAAATTTTTAATCTGAGGAATGATATGAAAAATGGCTAAAAGACATTAGAATAAGTAGTTCCCAAGAATTAAGTTACCACTATTTAACCAACCCGTTAGGGGGTTGAATTATGCCAGTCCACCTAAGGGCATTGGCTGCATAGTCAAATAATTGTATCTTTTAGCTGACAAGTCTTTTATGTAGACTATTTATTCAAGGCCTCATAAGGGAGTGTGCTGCATAGTTAGGAAAAATAACTCTTACAAATTTACGTTTCTACTGCTAAAAATTCAGCGAATGTTTATGGGGATTCAAATTTTCCAAAGCATAGAGTTTTCTATATGGAGAGAGGTACTTGAATATGGAAAAGATATTTCCAAACAAGATTGTCTATGAACTGGAGGAATGTCACTCCTACGGAGGTCTGACCCAAACGTAGGGAAGGGAAATATAAACCATAGACTTGAATACTTTCATATCATGAAAAAGAATATGAGACAAATATATTAATGATGGCTATTTTTTGAGGATCCCTACATATTGTTGTTAAGACAACTAAGGACAAAAGAGGTTTTATTCCCATGAATGAAGTTACCATTTTTTTAAAAACCCGTTAGGGGGTTGAATTATGCAGGGCCACCTAAGGGCATTGGCTGCATAGTAAAATAATAGTATCTTTTGGCTGACAGGTCTGTTATATAGACTACTTATGCAGGGCCACCCAAGGGCACGTACTGCATAGTTAGGAAAAAGAACTGTCAGAAATTGGACATTTTGTGACCAGAATTCATGAAAAGTGTTATGGATATCTGGAAGTATTCAAGGTTAGTATTAAGACACATAAAAATGGGTATTGTCCAATGTATATAGAGATAGATAGATCAATTCATACCATAGTCATGTTGTGGCTGGGTCCTGAATTGAAATGTTGGAATTCACTACGTAACCCATAAGTATGGGAATCAAGCCATACATAGTTCATGAAATACAGTTTAACATTTTGTGGGATGAAAGTATGAGAGATCTTATTTTAGGGTCATATATCTCGGACCATTATAAGAAATACACAGTGTGGGTTTTCACATGGAATTTTCAGCCAGGGGACTGAAATTGGAATTTGGGGTTAGGCCCAAAAGGCTTGGGGCTGGATTCGAAGGACACTCGAATGTTCCTACATATCCTATAAGGATGGGAATCAAGCCACACGTAGTTCTTGAAATATCCTCTATACAAATTTGGTTCATACAAGTGAAGGGTGAAAGGCGACTTTAGTGAAATGATGGTTTGACCCAAGATAAAAGGTTTAGGAATTACTATGTATGCACGTAGTCTTTGGAATATAACATGATTGGAAATCAATGTAAAGAATATATCCCTCGTGTAACACCCCAAGCTTCTACGGTATGCTTCACTTGGAATAATGTGATAGCGTGTGTTGTACACAACATCGAGTTCGAACATACCACAACCAATCAAACTATCCATTATGAATAGTAATACCTACTTTTTGAAATTATATATATTTTATATTTCAAAATGGACTTCATTTTTGCATTCAGAATATCGAAATTATCCTAAGTTGAATTTTTGGTATTTTCTGAGAACTTCCAATTTTTATGAATAGTGAAAAATACTTAAAAACAACTTTTTTAATCAAAATAATTTTTAGTGATAAATTATTTTATTTAGTTTTTTTAAAGTATAATTAGAATATATTTTTACCATTCTTTCCAATGGTGTTCATTATAATTAATTTCACTTTGAAATTGGACATAAACAATTGTCAATCTTTTGATATATATTGTTTCTTAAAAACACGCTATTTGTTGTGACAGTGAGAATTAATTATAATATTAATTAATGCAACTTTTATGTATGAAATTTGGTAAAATAGACATCATTTTTTAATTCGGAATATCAATCATATCTTAGAGTGAAATTTTGACATTGTTCTGAAAAACTTCAATTTTTGATGAACAGTGAAACTACTAAGTGGTAGTTAAAAAACTGAATTTTTCATAAAACATAATTTTACCGCTTCTGTGATTGGAATTTCAAAAATCTGAGAGACACGGTTAATATCAAGGAGTAAAATGTGGTTCAATTAGATGAAAATAAGTTTTGGTGAATAGTAACTTTTTACTTATATTTACCACGTTTAAAAGTAAATATGGTAATTAAGGGTAAAAATTATATTAATATTACCCTAACACATGTCCTAATTCTATTGGACAAGTTTATATCGACCAAAAACAACCTTAGGAATAAAATATTATCATTTAGGTCCACTTGGATTAGATTAGGACATTTATTATTATTTAATTCAAAGAAGAGTTAAAAGAGTTAAAATCAATGTTTATTTACTAGAACATTTTTAAGATAGGGTTATACATAAGATAAATTCGATTGTAAATATTCATTAGAAAGATAAAGAGATTTAATACATAATTATATTTTATTTATAATTTTTAGATATTATATAATTTAATTTATTTATGAAACAATGATGATGCAGTAATTACCATAATAGTGAAAAATTAAAATAATTGATATTATAAATACCCAAATAAATATAATTTGAGACTTTTAATGAATTAAACTAATTTTATAGGATAATATGACATATTAGGATTGTTTTAATTGTCTTTTTTGGAAGTAATAATTCTGTTATGATTTTTACAAAAATCAATTATTGAATAGTGTCAAAATTGACATAAAAGAGTTTTTTAAAAAAAATATAATATTATTAATTGATATTAAATTCCTAAAAATCTAAGGTTAGGCCATGATACTTATATCATGATAGGTTTATCATTAATGGACCACTTGGGGGTCTCTTGGATGTATATAGTAAGTTTATTAACCATATAATATAAAAATACAAAAAGACATTGTAAAAGTGAAGCTAATTAACTAAGAGTTAATAATTAATGATAAGGTTAATATAGTAACCCAAACCTATATAAAATATATTGGTTGAGTTTTTTGTGACCTATCCCCACCTTAACCTTTAAATAATCAACTTTTGAGCCATTAGAAACCGAATATGAATTTATTATAAAATAATATTTCTAGCCTTTCCAAAGGTGCCCCTCACCCCTCTTATAAAACGACACTCTCCCTTCTCATTAACTCAACCTTAAAAGCCTTTTGGATCGGAAACACTCTGCCCAAATACTCTCTAAACTTCCCTCACTTAATCCTAGAGGCATTCCTTTAGTCAGAAAGCCAACCTATGGGGCATTTTGATCAAATCAAAAGGAAGAACCCGAAGAAGATGTAATGATTTCACCACCCTTTTCCATGTTCCTTTCTTCTTCCACCTCTTACTTCATTTTTATTACCATTCTAAAATAATAACTCCAATATCTTATATATACTGTGATGTTATTATAAATATGGTACAACTATATTCATTATTCTATCCATCCTTTGAAAAACATGTCACCATACGTGCGTACGTACGGCTTACCGTCTCCACGTCGTGGTGTAATTGTTATTCAATAAATTATTATTTGTATGGGTATAATAATGATGTGTAACTCATGTTAATAATAAATATAACATGATAATGATTCATTATATATGTTATACCATCCAATTATAAATTATTTTAATATCAAAAGAATGATATTCTCGCTCGTGCGTACGTACGGACTACCGTCTCCACGAACGCGATGAGTTTCATTCTCCATCGTATCCATTCAAGTATAATTATGATTTGATAAATTAAAAATAATGTTTAAGGACTTTATATCATTATGGATATGAATGAGATACATCCTATCCATAAAAAATATGGCTTACGTAACAAAACATATCAAAGAAAACGAGTAAGTTAACACCCGAAACGACGATAATACTAAGATATTATTAACAAATCAATGTTAAAAGATCATATATGATATCATATTATTGTATAATTTAATAACAATTATTTCACCATTATACAAGACGTTAACCTACCCCAACCAAATAAAAGTACAAGGTAAGGGTTTATTTCGCAATCTCTTCATTATCTGAGGTTGTTTATACATAATAATCTACTAGGATTTCTTTATTATCCACAACCATATTTCTTCAAAATGTATTCCAAAATATTTTTACTATTTACTAGAATATGGGTTAAAGTCATTTATTCCCTTGTTGACTTTTATTAGTGGTTTATAAAGGAATATTTCTCTCATTTTCCAAACAAGGTCCATTTTATCCTTTTCAACAGAAGTAAGGTAAGAATGTTTTTTTAACTTATACCGCAGGTACGACTATTTTCCGCCGTTATAAAATCGTCGAAGCTTCCCTTACAAGCCTATAAGAATAATTTCAAAGAAAATGTTTTATTTTATAAATAAATGGGTCTTAAATTATTTAAAACTAAGAAGAGATATTTCTATAAAAAGAGTTTTGATTTCATCTATGTCAACATCCTTTGATGGATTTTACGCTTATTTGAAGTTGATTTATTATGATACAAAACTTCTATATTTTATTGAAGGATTTGTGATATGTTTGATTGTGGGAGTGTTATTTTTATACCATTCATGGTATATGGATGAAGTATTTACATTTCGTATGCTAGTTTTAATATAAATTTTTCTGTAATGTTTAATCCTTTTCATATGGGAATGCATTGGACTTAATATGTGACGGGTGGAGCCCGCTATAACTCCTCGATGCATCGGTAGGTCTCTTGAGACAAAATAGTGTCTTGGCACATGGACTTGACAAAATCATATTTTTAGTCTTAGAATGAGGCCTTGGATATGTGGTTATGATAGTCTGGAATTATGCATTCCATCATTATAAAAGTGGTTATTGATATTGCATGTGATTATTCGATTAGTAGAATATCTATTTGAATAAGTAAATGGCATTATTTCAATTTATTTTTTTCATACTATGTTGAAGTTCAAGTTTAAAAGGATTTTGTTTTAGTTATACACTGCCTTAAATATTTATTCTTATTTATGAAAGTTTCTACTATATTGTTATCCTTACTGGGAATTTGAGCTCACCCCTTTTCTATGTTTTATTTTTCCCAAGATGTGAAGAAGTAAATTATGAATGACCTGCAAGGATATTATTAGGGGATAATAGTGTGGACTATGGAGACAATATTTTGTTGTAGTAGTTTTTCACTTTATGATGCAATGTAAAACTTTATGAATATATCTAGTGTTTCCAAGGCTACTAAACCAATCGGTCTTTCAAGATTTGATCTTTCTTGTGATCATGCCAATGTTATGTAATAATGCACCGACTCTGGGTAACTGGGGTCAGGGGGTTAGATTTGGTATCAGAGGAAGTTTAGTACAAACCTTGGAAGCTAGATTTAGATAAACTCTGATTAGGTCACATAGACCTATGATGGACTTTGAGGATTTGTGTAGAAGAACTTCCTAGAATTTTGGTATTGTAGAGATTTTGGGAGTTTTCTGAGCAATACATCCCTGTCTGGATACAAGCAGGTAGAGGCGGCTCTGGCATAGACGTACCTAGGGGTAAAACCCGAAAACACCGCATTGGGCTAGACTCAAACAGGAACTGGTGCACAACAACGGGCCTTGCTACACTCTTGGTTATGACACTCCCATGGGATATGCTTAGGATAACTCTCATTTTCTTTAAAAATCATTATGAAAGGTTTATGAGTATATACTTCCTCAAAGAAAACATTTTTATGATTATGGATTATATTCATAAATAGCTCAATTTATTTTAAGTGTTTTATAAGTATGGAATTATGTATTTTGATTCATAAACTGATCTAGTTTATTCCATTGTTTATAAATGGCATCTAGTGGAAGAAATGGAAACTGTATTAATGCACGCACTCCATGTAGGGGTTTCCCTCCTGCTCAAGATAATTATAGTGGAGCTGGTGATGCAACTGGTGACGATTAGCTAATCACCATACTGGGACAACTCACTCAGGTTATGAATAATAACCTTACCCGTATGGAGCACCCTGATCCGCAACGCAGAGGATCAATGTTAGATCGATTCATGAGGAAACAACCACCAACATTCAATGGGTGTAAAAATCCCTTAGTAGCTGAGCAATGGATAAATTCCCTAGAGAAAATATTTCAGGCTTTGTGGAGTAGTGAAAGGGAAAAAGTTATCATGGCAGTTTACCGCCTCACTGGATATGCTGATCAATGGTGGTCATTGATTCAAAACAAAAAGGAAGATGATGAAGTATCAAATATGGAATGGATATATTTCAATGATCTATTTTTAGAAAAATACATTTTTCGTGACCATCGAGCAGATATGGAAAGGCAATTTCTGAGTCTGAGACAAAAAGAGGATGAGAATGTTGCAAAGTATGAGGCTGAATTTACAAGGTTAGAAAGGTATGCTGGAGATTATATACATAACCCAAGAAGTAAGATTGATCGTTTCTTTGATGGGTTAAAACCATTTCTCTGTCGAGCATTAGTCTCACAATCCTTCTCGTCGTACGATGACTTTGTCTCATGTGCTATCAAAATAGAAAAGGAAATCTCTAAGTCATATGACTTTAAAGAAAAGCAAGAGAAGAAGAGATCTGCTGATCAATATGGTAATGGAAATAAGGGGAAGAAGGGAAAGGTTGAATATCCATCCTGTGGTAAATGTGGGAAGAAACAACCCGGTACTTGCTTGAAGGGAATGGGTGTCTATTACAAGTGTGGTGATAAAGGCCACCAAGCTCGTGAATGAAAAGGGAAGAAGGAAGCTACCAATGTTCAATGCTATAATTGCAGGGAGATGGGACATTACACAAATGAATGTCCTAAGCGACAGGGGAACTTACCTCAGAAAAGGCCAAGGGATCAAGGCCATGCATATGCTATCACTACTGCTGAGGTAGAAGCTCCGAAAGACGTGGTGGAAGGTAATTTAATGGTTTCCTCAAGTTTAGAAAATGCATTATTTGATTCTTGATCATCGCATTGTTTCATATCTTCCCAGTTTTCTAATAAAATTAGATATTTCCAATTTGATTTAACAAGGGAGTTGTCAGTTAAAACTCCTAAGGGAAGTATCATTGCAACAAAGTTTTGTGAATCAGTCCCCATTAGAGCACAAAAATGTTCTTTATCTGCTGATCTCATCTTCATACCTATGATTGAGTTTGATATAATCCTAGGTATGGATTGGATTTCAGACTATGATGCGAAGATTTATTGTAAGAAGAAGGAGGTTACGATTTTTGATGATGATGATAAGGAACACCTTATCTTTAGAGAAGAATCTTCACCACCTAATTCTTATCTAGATCCACCCCCAATAGCTCAACTAAATTCTATTATTGGGGAGGAAGAGAATGAAATGACAGTGGTTGAGGAAAGGAATTTTCAAATAGAGGATGTACCTATTGTGAAAGAATATGAAGATGTATTTCTGGAAGATTTACCTGGACATCCTCCAGAATGACAAGTTGAGTTTTCCATTGATTTAATTCCTTGATCAAGGCCTATATCGAAGACCCCTTATAGAATGGCCACTGTAGAATTAGTTGAACTAAAGAAACAACTAGAGGAATTGAGTAATAAGGGATTTATTCTCCCTAGTGTTTCTCCATGGAGATCCCTTGTTCTTTTTGTTGAAAAGAAAGATGGATCTATGAGGTTATGTATCGACTACAGGGAGATCAATGCTATAACAATAAAGAACAAGTATCCCCTACCTCGCATTGATGATTTATTTGACCAACTACATGGAGCTCAATAATTTTCAAAGATTTACATTCGATCTGGATACCATCAGTTGTGTGTCAAGAAGGAAGACATTCTGAAGACATCATTTCGAACCAGGTACGGGCATTACAAGTTTACAGTATTTCCTTTTGGATTGACTAATGCACCCTCTGTATTCATGGATCTGATGAATAGTGTTTTCAATGAATATCTCGATGAATTTGTGGTGGTATTTATTGATGATATCTTTGTATACTCCAAATGCTACGAAGATCATGAAAATCACTTGTGCATTGTCCTGAAGTCTCTGAGAAGACATGAATTATATGGGATGTTTAGCAAGTGTGAATTCTGGCTTTAGGAGATTTCTTTTCTTGGACATATTGTCTCTAAATATGGAATCTCTGTTGATCCTTCTAAGACCAAGGCAATCCAAGAATGGACAACACCTATGAGTATAACTAAGGTACACAATTTTATTGGTTTGGTAGGTTATTACTGACGTTTCATCCAGAATTTTGCCCGATTGGCTAACCCATTAACAAAGCTCACACGTAAAGGGGTTAATTTTTTTTGGAAAAAAGAGTGTGAAGAATGTTTCGAAGAACTGAATAGAAGATTAGTCAATGATCCTATATTGACTCTACCATCGGGGAATGATGGGTTCGTTATTTATAGTGATTCATTGAAGAAAGGACTTGGTTGTGTCCCTATGCAGAATGATAGGGTTATTGCCTATGCATCACGACAGTTGAAAATTCATGACCAAAACTGTCCTACTCATGATCTTGAGTTAGCAGTTGTGATCTTTACTTTGAAGATATGGAGGCACTACCTCTATGGTGAAAAATGTGAGATTTATACTGATCACAAGAGTTTCAAGTATATTTTCTCACAAAAATATCTCAACATGAGGGAAAGTAGATGTCTTGAATTACTCAATGATTATGATTGTACGATACACTACCACTTGCGGAAAGCAAACAAGGTGGCAGTTGCTTTGAGCAGAAAAGATCATGGAGTTTTGAACAATATGAGAATTGAAAGGGATCCAGTTTTCATGGATCTAGTGATGATGGAAATGGGAATAACCATGGAAGGTGAAACAAGAATTCTTTTTCAAATGGTTTCCAAACCATCTTTAATAAAAAATTATTAAGTGTTCTCAAACCGATGATGAATAATTTCAAAAGAAGATTAAAGCTGTGAATTATGGGAGATTGGGAAACTTTGTGTATGAAGAAGTAATTTTGAAATTTGGGAAGAGGCTTTGTGTTCCCGATATACCTGATCTAAAAAGGTAATTGCTGGATGATGCTCATAGTTCCAATTTCTCTATACACCCTTGGAGCACCAAAATGTATAGAGATTTGAAGGAACATTTTTTGTGGGACAACATGAAGAGGGAGATTTCTGATTTTGTGTCGAGATGTATGGTTTGTCAAAAAGTGAAAGCTGGAAGGCAACAACCTGAAGGATTCATGCAACCTCTTCCCATACCGGAGTGGAAATGGGACAATATTACGATGGACTTTGTCATGGGGCTACCAAAGACTCCTAGAAGGAACGATGCAATATGGGTCATTATTGATCGTCTTACCATGTCTACACATTTTCATGCTATAAGAGAAGATCTACCACTGGAACGTATAGCAAGACTATATATTTATGAAGATGTGAGACTTCATGGAGTACCCCTATCGATTTTTTCTAATCGTGATCCCCGTTTTACTTTAAGATTCTGGAAAAGTCTTCAGAATGCCTTGGATACTGAACTTCATTTGAGCACTGTCTACCACCCTCAAACAGATGGACAATCATAACGAACTATTCAAACCTTAGAAGACATGTTGAGTTCCTGCTCACTTGACTTTCAGGGTATGTGGGATCAATATTTACCTCTGGTAGAATTTTTCTATAATAATAGCCTCCATTCGAGTATTCAAATTGCGCCATATGAAGCGTTATACAGAAAGAGATGTCGTACACCAACCTCTTGGGATGACGTTGGTGAAAGAAAACTTTTAGGCCCGGAACTGGTGGATGAAATGATGGAAAAGGTGAAGATAATCCAAAATCATATCAATGCAGCTCAAAGTAGGCAGAAGAGCCATGCTGATAATCGAAGGAAAGATTTGGAATTTCAAGTCGGTGATCATGTTTTCATGAAGGTACCTCCATGGAAGGGAGTCATGCATTTTGGTAAGAAAGGTAAATTGAGTCCCTGGTACATTGGACCTTTCGAAATTCTAGAACGAATTGGGGTTGTAGCCTATTGATTGGCAATGCCACCAAGTCACTCCAAAGTTCACGATGTGTTCCACGTATCTCTATTGAGGAAATACATGCCTGAACCAACGCATGTACTCACCTACGAGGAATTAGAACTGGAACCCGATCTGCCTTATTGCGAAGATCCCGTCAAGATTCTTGATACGAGAGAACAAGTGCTAAGAAATCGGATGATGCGTCTGGTAAAAGTTTTGTGGAGAAACCATAAGAAGGAAGAGGCAACGTGGGAACCCGAGAAACTTATGATGAAGAACCACCCGAGTCTTTTCATGTGGTGCTATTCTAGAAATTTCTAGGATGATATTATTTGAAGGAGGGGATAATGTAACACCCCAAGCTTCTATGGTACGCTTCTCTTGGAATAATGTGATAGCGTGTGTTGTACGCAACATCGAGTTCTAACACACCACAACCAATCAAACTAGCCGTTATGAATAGTAATACATACTTTTTGAAATTATATATATTTTATATTTCAAAATGGACTTAATTTTTGGATTCAGAATATCGAAATTATCCTATGTTGAATTTTTGGTACATTTCTGAGAACTTCCAATTTTTATGAATAGTGAAAATACAAAAAAAAAACAACTTTATTAATCAAAATAATTTATAGTGATAAATTTTATTATTTATTGGTTTTAAATTATAATTAGAATATATTTTTACCATTTTATCCAATGGTGTTCATTATAATTAATTTCACTTTGAAATTGGACATAAACAATTGTCAATCTATTGATATATATTGTTTCTTAAAAACACCCTATTTGTTGTGACATCTGGAATTAATTATAAAATTAATTAATGAAACTTTCTTGTTTGGAATTCTGTAAAATAGAAACCATTTTTTAATTCGGAATATCAATCATAGCTTAGGGTGAAATTTTGGCATTGTTCTGAAAAACTTCAATTTTTGATGAATAGTGAAACTACTAAGTGGTAGTTAAAAAACTGAAATTTTCATAAAACTTAATTTTACCGCTTCTGTGATTGGAATTTCAAAAATCCGAGATACACGGTTAATATCAAGGAGTAAATTTGGTTCAATGAGATGAAAATAATTTTTTTTGTGAATAGTAACTTTTTACTTTTATTTACCACGGTTAAAAGTAAATATGGTAATTAATGGTAAAAATGATATTAATATTACCCTAACACATGTTCTAATTCTATTGTACAAGTGTATCTCGACCAAAAACAGAATTAGGAAAAACATATTATCATTTAGGTCCACTTGGATTAGATAAGGACATTTATTATTATTTAATTCAAAGAAGAGTTAAAAGAGTTAAAATCAAAGTTTATTTACTAAACCATTTTTAATATCGGGTTATACATAAGATAAATTCAATTGTAAATATTCATTAGAAATATAAATATATTTTGTACAAGATTATATTTTATTTATAATTTATTATATATTATATAATTTAATTTATTTATGACACAGTGATGATGCAGTAATTCCCATTATAGTGAAAAATTTAAAAAATTAATATTATAAATACCCAAATAAATATAAATTGAGACTTTTCATGAATTAATCTAATTTTATAGGATAATATGACATATTAGGATTTATTTAATTGACTTTTATCGAAGTAATAATTCTGTTATGATTTTTACAAAAATCAATTATTGAATAGTGTCAAATTTGACATAAAAGAGTTTTTTAAAACAAATATTATATTATTAATTGATATTAAATTCCTAAAAATCTAAGGTTCGGCCAAGAGACTTATACCATGATAGGTGTATCATTAATGGACCACATGGGGGTCGGTTGGATGTATATTGTAAGTTTATAAACCATATAATATAAAAATACACAGAGACACTGTAAAAGTGAAACTAATTATCTAAGAGTTAATACTTAATGATAAGGTTAATATAGTAACCCAAACCTGTCTAAATTCTATTGGTTGAGTGGTTTTTGACCAATCCCCACCTTGACCTTTAAATAATCCACTTTGGAGCCATTATAAACTGAATATAAATTTATTATAAAATAATATTTCTAGCTTTTCCAAAGGTGCCCCTCACCCCTCTTATAAAAGGGCACTCTCCCTTCTCATTAACTCACACCTTCAAAGACTTTTGGCTTGGCCAAACTCTTCCAAAATACTCTCTCAACTTCCCTCACTTAATCCTAGAGGCCTTCCTTTACTTAGAAATCCAACCTAAGAGACCTTTTCATCAAATCGAAAGGAAGAACCCGAAGAAGAGGTAATGATTTCACCACCCTTTTCCAAGTTCCTTTATTCTTACACTTCTTCCTTCTTTGTTATTACCATTATAAAATAATAACTCTAGTATCTTATATATACTGTGATGTTATTATAAATATGGTACAACCATATTCAGTATTCTATCCATCCTTTGAAAAACATGTCACCATACGTGCGTACGTACGGCTTACTGTATCCACGTCGTGGTGTAATTGTTATTCAATAAATTATTATTTGGATGGGTATAATAATGATGTGTACCTCATTTAAATAATAAATATAACATGATAATGATTCTGAATATATTTTATACCATCCAATTATATATTATTCTAATATCAAAAAATGATATTGTCGCTCGTGCGTACGTACGGACTACCGTCTCCACGAACGCGATGATTTTAATTCTCCATCGTATCCATTGAAGTATAATTATCATTTTATGATTTAAAAATAATGTTTAAGGAATTGATATCTTTTTGGATATGAATAAATAACATCCTATCCATAACAAACATGACTTACGTAAGAAAACATATCAAAGAAAACAAGTATGTTAACACCCGAAATGACAATAATACTAAGATATTATTAACAAATGAATGTTAAAAGATCATATATGATATCATATTCTTGTATAATTTAATAACAATTATTTCACCATTATATAGGAGGTTAACCTACCCCAACCAAGGAACAGTAAAAGGAAATGGTTTATTTCACAATCTCTTCATTATCCGAGGTTGTTTATACGTAATAATCTACTGGGATTTCTTTATCATCCACATCCATGTTTCTTAAAAATGTATTTCAAAACATTTTTACTATTTACTAGATTATGGGTTAAATTCATTTATACCCTTGTTGACTTTTATAAGTGGTTTATAAAGGAATCTTTCCGTCATTTTCCAAACAAGGTCTGTTGGTCGGAGTGGTTTACTCAAGAGGGGGGTGAATTGAGTACCAACTAAAATTTATGTATTTAAAAACTCTGTCTTAAAGACCCCCAAATAAAATAATAAATTTAACTGTAGTGAATTTATATTAAAGTAGAGGTTCTGCTAGATTCTCAAGGGATTGATTAATTCCCATTTAATCAACATATGAGTGTGTGATTATCTTTTGAAACTAACTTACTAATCTACACTTAACATAAAAACTTGCTAATTTAATTATCGAAGTAACTTTAAAAACAGTATTGATTTTAAAGTGATTAGCAGCAGAATAAAACTTTGAAAGAGATGGCACAAAAAATGTAACCAAGAGGTTCAGTCTCAAGCCGAGACTTAGTCCACTCAAAAGTTTATATAAAAAATGATCCACACCCTGGATCGGGGTTCAACAGTTTACAACTGTCCAGGTCCAAGACCTCTACCACTGTTCTTCGTGGGAAACAGTACAACAGCAACCAGCTGTCCAGGTCACACACGACCTCTACCACTGTTATTCGTGGGAATGAAAGAATGAAGGAGTTTGGTAAGGATTTAAAAATCCTCCAGTTTAAGTACAAGAGACAGTGTATGTGTTAGATACAGCAGATAACACACACTGCTCGAAAAGTATAATAATAAATCACATAACAAGAGATGTAGAGTTTAGAGATGGTTCTGGTGATTTTAGTGTAGCTCTGGACTCCTTTGGATTCGATCAGAAGTGAGTCTGAGTCCTTTTCTCGTTTCTGTTTGAGAAACAGAGTGTCGTATGCTCCAGGTTCACAGACAGTGAAAATGTAGTGGTTGAAGTTCTTCAGTGTTCTTCTTGTATGCACAGAACACTTCTCGAGTATGCTTGATTGTCTATGAGCTTCTCTGTGTTCTTGATGGAACTGGTTTTGCTCTTGATTCTTCTTGTTCTTGTGTTTCTGGTATATTTCATCCACCACTATTCTCTTCTTCTTTTTTTGTTGTTGTTTTTTTGGGCAGTGTAGTCTTCTCGTATTTATCTCACGGGCAATAGGGGACAGAAAATATTTCCTTTCTGCAGGTACGAGGTACGGGTTCCTGACATCCGACAACCTTTATCAGATATTTGAAAAATCATTAAAATGTACACGATATGACCGTTAGATAGATTAAATAAAGATAAATAAAGAAATTCAAACAGTGAGTCGAGTGATCGGTAGGTAATCAGCATCGGTAGCTTGGACATCGGTAGCTCAATGTCATTAGTTTCTTTGACTCTATCGGTGGCTCTATGCGTCGGTTGGTACATGCTTGTATCAGTTACTTTGTTTATCGGTAGCTCCATGCATCGGTAGCTTCATGCGTCGGTAGCTCCATGCGTCGGTAGCTCCATGCGTCGGTAGCTCCATGCGTCGGTGGCTCCATGCGTCGGTAGCTCCATGCGTCGGTAGCTCCATGCGTCGGTAGCTCCATGCGTCGGTAGCTCCATGCGTCGGTATCGGTAGCTGTGAGTCTGTATCGGTAGCTTCATCCATCGGTGACTCTTATTCCATTAGTAGCTATTTATACTTACACTGGTAGCTCTATGTTTGTATCGGTATCTGTCTGTAAGTCAGTAGCGTACATTTATAAGTACATCGGTAGCTCTGTGTTAAGTATATCGGTAGCTCTGTGTTAAGTATATCGGTGACTCTATCTATCGGTAGACTAAGTCTATCGGTAGACTGGGTACCGGTAGCTCTTTATCAGTAGCTATAGGTAGATTACTTATCTGTTTTATGCAGAACACATCCGATTGTGTTAGAATCAATTTATAACTTGTATGAACATGGATAAATTAGGATTAACATATTCCAAAGACTATTTTAAAAATTATTATTGGTTTGATCACAGATTTGAAAGAATTAAAGTATAGATCAATGATACTTAAAAATATCATAGAGAATGAAAACATAATTGGGATTTTCAACACATATGAATACATGATTGAGATTATCAAAACAGGTGAGGTCAACAATCTCCCCCTTTTTGATAATCACAATTTATGATATGGGCATTTAACATAGTGAAAATATAATAGTAAAGAGTATAATATTGAATTCAATTTTCTCAGAGAAAACAGCATCGGATATAAAATTGAAAAGAAGGTTATTTCTCTCCATTGAAAATATTTCTCATTTTCTCATTTTGTTCTCCCCCTTATCCCCCTTATTGTTCTCTCCCCCTTATTATTCTCCCCCTTTGTGATAATCAAAAAGTGGGAAAGCATATATAGGAGACAAATAAAACATGAGAAGTAAAAGGAGTTCTTCTATATTAGAGTAGTCAAAAATTACAGAAACAGAATAAAAATGAATTCCTATCAAAAATCCTGGCCACTGGATCAATCCACATATTCCACGTGAGATTTTCCTTTGGGATCAGAAGAAGGTTCGGGTGGTGAGGATGCAGGTGAAGATTTTGGAATGCCAGAAAAGATCAAAGGAGGCTGGGCCACTGACACAGATTCAGGCCTGTAGGTTGAAGATCTTTGGGTGATCATGGGTGTGAGGCTTCGAATAGCTTGAGCAGGAGTCAGCTGGAATGTGGAAGCAGCTGAGGCAGAAGCAGGCAAAGCAGGAGGTATGATGACTGGTCTGGCATCAACATGCAAGAAGGGCAGCAACAAATTTCTAAAATCCATAATAATTCCTCCTCCTCTTTCCATAGCAGAGATGAAATCATCTTTGTTCTCCATGAATTTCTCCAAGGCAGGAGTCAATTGTCTTAGTTGGCTCACTTGTTCTATAAAAGCTTGAGTTACTGGAGGGAGCTTCATGTTTTCTAAAATTAGCTTGAAGTGGTGATCGAGTTGATTCTTGGTGAAAATTCTGGTGAAATAGTAGTCCACTTTTCTCTTTATGGCTTCCTGAAAGGCAGAGGCTTCTCTCATATAATCTTGAACAATCTTCATTATTTCTCTAGCAGAATCTCTTGTAGAAAGCACCACTCGGCTCAACTCTGATGAGTCCACAGAGCCACTGGTTGAAATAGAACCAATCTCCTCCTTCAACATTGCTCGAACTAGATTAAGGTCAACTAATAGTTTGGATGTGAGAGGGACAAGAGAGAAGGAAACAGTTTCTTTGAAACTCTTAGACAAACCACTGATTAGGCTTTGAACTTGAGAGTCCTGTAATTGAACGTGATCCTTCATTGAGGTTTTGAAACTTTCAAACACCGAGACAAACTGGCTTATTACACTCTTCACATAAGCTAGGTCCTTGTCATCTTGATACTTGGAGCTCATATAAGAATCCAAAGCAACAACTGTTGTCTTGAGAGCTTCCAGATCTGCTTTGATTCTAGAAGACTGAGTCTGGCACTCTTTTACTTCTTCCATAAGCTCAGACACAAAAGAAGATAAATTACAAGCCAGAGATAGCTCGAAGGATCTCTCTAACATTTTCATTTCTTCATTAAAGCTTTTATTCATCTCAACAACTGATACACTGAATGATTCTTTCAGCTCATTCTTCATGGATTCAAGATCAGATTTAGAGACAAAATCATTAGGGACAACTGTAGCAGATCCCTTTGCTGAGGCCAAACTGACTACAGAATCAGTCATTATTGAATTAATTGAGGATGAAAGGGAGGTTTCCATTAACTTCACTTCTTCAACAAAACTGGTTTTGAGGTCCTCTTTCAGCTTATTCAGATCATGAAATCTGACCACATCATCTGACAACAATTCAGAAGCAAGATCATAATTGGTCTTCGGTCTATTCACAGACATCTCATTATCAGAATCCGGATAATCCAATCCACAGACTATAAACCCTGGGTCTTCTACCCAGTCTCCAAGCTCAACAGCTACTGTAACATTTCCAAGAACAGATTGATGCTCCCCATCAATGGGTGCATTCTCATGTATCACAACACCGTTCAGTGCTGGATTCTCTTCATCATAATCTTCTACTACAAGTTCCACAGGTGCAGCATCTAGAAGATCTTCAGATACAGGTACAACTTCTTCTGTATCTCTTTCTACTTCAGCAGCAGGCATAGCTGAGTTTCCAATCAAAGGACTCATACTTAAACTACCAGAAGCAGGCGATTCAGATACATTTTCTTTTTCCTCTTCTTCTTGGTGAGGTACAGACTGGTCTTCCTCATAAGTAGACAAAATTTCCTCTACCTTTCCTTTCCTAGAATAAACCAATTCTGCAACAGGACTTGGGGGAAAGTCTGGATATCCACCAACATCCATGTGAGTTTCTTCTTCTTCTGTTTCATCACTATAAACAGGTTCCTCTTCATCAGGTCTCAGACTCAGATCTTTCATATCCTTTGGTCTTGAGGGATGATCCATAGGATTAAACATATCATATATCTTCTGATCATCACTGACCCATTCTCCCTTCCATGGGTTCCAGTTAATTTTCATGTACTTGCAAACAGTCGAGGTGATGCAGAAATTATTCTTGACTACAACTGTCTCATCCTGAGACTCAGCTATTCCTTTCACTTTTATCATTACTGAAATCAGCTTAGCAAAGAATAAAGCATTAGTCTTTGACTTTGGTCTAATCATGTCTTCCATTTGAAGCATTAACAATCTGCATAGATTGATTTTTACACCATGTCTTAGCAAATTAAGAAGATAGATATCTTGATATCTCAGATTTGCAAAATCTCCTCGCCTCGGTATCAACACATGCTGAACAAACTTGAAGAGCAGTCGATTCTCTCTATCCATTTCAGTAGCAACCACTTGCCTTTGATTTCCATTACCAGTCAGCTCTTGTAATGCAGTTTCATAATCAAATATGTCACTGCTAGGTGGAATTGCTCTTGATACATACCCAGAGACACCTTCATGTGGTACTTTCAAACACTCAGCCCACTCTACTGAAGAAAAAGACATCTCTTTTCCATTTAAAAAAGAGCTTACCCGATTCTCATTTTCAGACTTCTCGAAGGTTACAAACTCGTAGAACTGTTTTACCAAATTCGGGTAGTATGGGCCATTGTTATTCGAGAAACAATCCACCCATTTCTGGTCCTCCAGAATCTCGAGTACTAACGATTTGATAGGCAGTAGCCATTCCACGCACAGTTCCTTCTCGATTACTATGTCTCTATTCTGCAAGTGAGGATTCACTGGTCGCTTTCCAAATCTAGTTTTGACTTCACTAACACTGGCTTTATGCTGTGTCTTCTGCTTCTTAGCTTTTGGTTCTACTCTTTCATCTCTGACGGTTGGAAGCTTAGTTTTTTCCATCGCGGGTTTAGGGTTCTTGGCCGATTTGGGAGCTAAGGTTCGAAGGTGAGAGATTTTGAGCTCGGTGAGGTAAGAAGTGGCTTAGACTTAGTTTTATCATTTAGGAATTTCAAATAAACGACTAAAATAGAGTAAGATAAAATAAAATAAAACGATTCATATTCCTGGCGGCAGACAGATGTTTTAGAAAAACATTGCATCAGTGTGAGTTAATCATCGGTGAGAAAAACAAATCGGTGAGAATTGTACATCGGTGAGGATTTGCAATGGTGAGAATTTCACATCAGTGAGAATTTCACATCGGTGAGAATTTTCACATCGGTGAGAATTTCACATCGGTGAGAATTTCACATCGGTGAGAATTTCACATCGGTGAGAATTTTCACATCAGTGAGAATTTCACATCGGTGGGAATTTCACATCGGTGAGAATTTCACATCGGTGAGAATTTCACATCTGTGATTAAACATTCCCAATTCGTGTCTTATGTAACTTAGCCTATCCGAACTTAGGTTTAGTGAAAATATCAGCCAATTGAAGTTCAGTGCCAATAAATTCAAGAGAAATATCACCTTTTTGATAGTGATCTCTTAGGAAATGGTGTCTTACATCTATGTGTTTGGTTCTAGAGTGAGATACAGGATTCTTAGAGATGTTTATTGCACTGGTGTTATCACAGTTGATTGAAACATGTTTAAAATCATATCCATAGTCCAAAAGAGTGTGTTTCATCCACAGAATTTGTGCACAGCAACTACCAGCAGCTATATATTCTACTTCGGCAGTAGATAATGCAACTGAGTTCTGTTTCTTACTACACCAAGAAACTAAGGATTTTCCAAGAAAATGACATGTTCCTGATGTGGTTTTTCTATCTAACTTACAACCAGCAAAGTCAGCATCTGAATAACTCATTAACTCAATGGATTGTCCTTTTGGGTAAAACAAACCTAAGTTAACCGTGTGTTTGAGATATTTAAAAATTCTTTTAACAGCAAGCAAATGAGATTCTTTTGGAATAGCTTGAAATCTAGCACACATACACACACTAAACATAATATCAGGTTGACTAGCAGTAAGATAAAGTAAACTACCAATCATACCTCTGTAATTTGTTTGATCAACTGGTTTCCCAGTTTCACCTGCATCCAATTTACAGGTAGTACTCATAGGAGTTTCACTTTCCTTAATACTATCCAGACCAAAACGTTTTAAAAGATCCTTTGTATATTTACTTTGATTCAAAATAATACCATTTTCATTTTGAAATACTTGAAATCCAAGAAAGTACTTAAGCTCTCCCATTAAGCTCATTTCAAATTCATTTTGCATACTTTTTGAAAAATCAGTACATAAAGAGTGTTTAGAAGATCCAAAAATAATATCATCAACATATATTTGTACAACTAAAACATCTTTAGAAATTCTTTTAATGAAAAGAGTTGAATCAGCAATCCCTTTAGTAAAACCTTTTGAAATAAGGAAATTGCTAAGTCTATCATTCCAAGCTCTTGGAGCTTGTTTCAAACCATACAAAGATTTAGAAAGTTTAAAAACTTGATTTCGAAAATGGGGATTAGTAAATCCAGGTGGTTGTTCTACGAAAACATCTTCAATTATAAAACCATTTAGAAATGCACTTTTCACATCCATTTGATATAACTTGAAATCTAGATGTGCAGCATATGCAAGTAAGATCCTAATGGCTTCTAGTCTAGCTACAGGTGCAAAAGTTTCCTCATAGTCTATAACTTCTTCTTGACTATATCCTTGTGCAACTAGTCTAGCTTTGTTTCTAACTATATTTCCAGATTCATCTACTTTATTTCTAAAAACCCATTTTGTGCCTATTGTCAAAGTGTCCTTAGGTCTGTCAACTAATTCCCAGACTTTGTTTCTTTCAAACTGATTTAATTCTTCCTGCATAGCTATTACACAGAATTCATCATTGATAGCATCATTGATATTTTTGGGTTCTAGCTGTGAAAGAAAAGCTTGATGTTAAACCTAGTTTCTTAGAGAAGCTCTAGTTTGTGTTCCTCTATCAAGATTACCAACAACAGCTTCTAAAGGATGATTCTTTAGAATCCTCGTTGATCTGGTAAAGGTTGGACTAGAAATTTCAGGTTCATCTATAGGTTCGGGTTCAACAGAAGAAGATTCTGGAAAAAGTCCAGAACTGGATGTTTTGATAACAAGTTCTTTAGATTTATCATTAAGGTCCAGAATAGACAAATCTTCTCCAAGATTCTCAAGAGAGGTTTTAGGCTCATGTGGATCAGTTTCATCGAATTTGATGTGAACAGATTCTTCCACACATTTGGTTTTCTTATTGAATACTCTATAGGCTTTACATGAAATAGAGTAACCCAGAAAAATTCCTTCATCACTTTTAAAAGAAAAATTATCCAGATTATCTTTAGTATTCAGAATAAATACTTTGCAACCAAAAACTTTAAAGTAATTAACCTTAGGCTTTCTATTGTTCCACAATTCATAAGGGGTTTTCTTAAGAACTGGTCTGATCAAAACTCTATTAATGACATAACAAGCTGTATTTACAGCTTCAGCCCAAAAATAAATAGGCAGTTCATATTCATTGAGCATGGTTCTAGCAATTTCTAGAAGGGTTCGGTTTCTTCTTTCTACTACACCATTCTGTTGGGGTGTTCTAGGGGCAGAAATGTTATGAGTATAGCCACTGTGTGAGCAATAAGATTCAAAATCTTGATTTTCAAACTCACGACCATGATCACTCCTCAAAGTTATAATCTTAAGTCTACTAAGGTTCTCTACAGACTTGGAGTATTTAACAAAGTAAGAACAAGCTTCACTTTTGTGAGCTAGAAAATATACCCAAGTATATCTAGAAAAGTCATCTACAAGAACATAAACATAGTGCTTCCCATTTAAACTAGAAACTCTTGATGGTCCAAACAAATCCATGTGAACCAATTCAAGTGGTTGAGAAGTCGAAACTTCTTTCTTTGATTTAAAAGAAACTTTGTGTTGTTTTCCCTTTTGACAGGGGTTACACACTCTATCATTTGGGTATTCTAATTTAAGTAGGTCTCTAACTAGGTTTTTTCTAGAGAGTTTTCTAAGTGAGTGAATGTTGCAATGTCCCAATCTTCTGTGCCATAGCCAAGATTCTTTATGAAAAGCATTCAAACAAGAAATATTCTTCTTAGCTAAAGAATTCAGATTAACAGCATAAACATTTTCATTTCTTAAGGTAGAAAATACCAAAACATTCTTATAATTAAAAACATTGCAAGAATCATTTTCAAATTTAACATGAAAACCATCATCACATAACTGATAAATACTTAATAAATTGTATTTAAGGCCATCAACAAATAAAACTTTAGAAATCAAAATTGATTCAGTGTTACCAATCTGGCCTAGGCCGATGATTTTTCCTTTAGAGTTGTCACCAAAGTGACAAAGCCTCCATCAACTTTTATTAAACTCTTAAAACAAGAGAAGTCTCCTGAAATATGTCTTGAACATCCACTGTCCAGATACCAGGTCTCTTTACAGGAGCTCTTTAAGCAAGTTCCCTACAAAACAGATTCAGATGGGAGATGATTTTGGTACCCAGATTTTCTTGGGTCCAGACAGGTTAGCCAATAACACTTTAGGTACCCATATTTGTCTAATGGGTCTCATATAATTTGTATAATTGACATGCTTTGAAAGATAATCTTTATTAGATCCATAGCTATGTATATAACTGGTTGAAGCATATGAAGTTCCAGAATTACCTTCATTCTGTCCAGATTTAGAAATGAATCTAGTTTTGGCAATTTTCCTTTGTCCAGGTTGGTATCCTATACCAGTAGTATATTTAGGTGCTATTTGCTTTCCTAGCATCTTTGTTAGTGTATTTTTGCCATTGGTGAACTTCTCTAATTCTTTCTTTAGTTGCTCATTAGAAAATTTCAGTTCAGTGTTTTCTTTTAACAGTTGAGCATTTTTCTCTTCTTCAATAGTGAGTTCGGTTTTAACTGTAGTGGTGAGAGGATGCTATTTCTTTAATGACTTGTATTTATCCTTAAGTTCGTTACATGTCTCTTCCAGCATATCACAGTACTCAAACAATTCATTTTTAGACATTGTTCCAGAATCAGAGTCAGATTCTGCACTATCTCCAGAGTAATAATTTAAAGCAGGAGTTTCAGCAGTTACCTGCGAAGTGTTTGTCATAAAGCACATATTTTCCTTATTTCTGTGTTCAGTTTCAGAGCTTTCAGATTCAGTAGAGCTATCCTCAGAAGCACTCCAGGTAGCCTTCATGGCTTTCTTAAACTTATTGTCCTTATATTCATATTTCTTTTTATACTTCACCTTTGGACAGTCGGCTTTAATGTGTCCTTTTCTCTTGCACTCATAGCAGACAACATCATCTGATTTGTCATTCTTCTTCCAGTCCTTTTTCCATTTACCTTGGTTATCATACTTACCCTTATAATTTGTTTTTCTGAAGAACTTCTTTTTCCTATAAAATTTCTTAAATCTTCTAGCAATGTGAGCCATCTGAGCATCACTGTCAGAATCACTTTCACTGTCTTCACAGCTTGAAAATTCAACTACAGATTGAAGCTTTTCTTTGTCCTTATTCTTTGAAGTTGAAGATTTGAAAGCGACAGAATTTCTTGGAGGTTCATTTTATTCCTCTTTATTCACTTTAAGATCTTCTTCATACATCATCATCTTTCAAATTAGTTCCTTGATAGGTAGAGCAGTAATGTCACATGATTCTCTGATTGAGACAGATGTGCCTCTCCATCTATCAGGTAGACATCTCAAAATTCTCATAATTTGTTCCTTCGATGAGACATCCTTTCCCAGCGAGATCATTGTATTGAAGATTTCATTGAACCTAAGATACATGTCAGAAATGGGTTCGTCAGGCTTCATTTTAAAATTATCATACTTGATAGTATAAGTGTTCAATCTCATTTCTTTAACATTCGTTGTTCCTTCATGAGAAACAGCTAAGGTATCCCAAATTTCATATGCAGTTTTACAAGAAGAAATTCTATTAAACTCTTCATCTCCTAGAGCACAGTACAAGGCATTCATAGCTTTACAGTTGTTATTGTAAGCAGTCTTTATAGGTTCATCCCAAGTAGATCTAGCAGTAGTAGGAATTTTGTATTCTGATTCAATAGCAGTCCAAATATCAAAACCTATGCTTTCTAGATGAATTTTCATTTTCAGTTTCCACTGAGCATAATTAGTTCCATTGAAGAAAGGTGGACGGTTAGTAGCAGCACCCTCAAGTCTATTTTCCATGATGAGAAAATTTTAAAGAGATAAAAATTTAGATATAACAGAAATTTTAAGAACTTTAAAATACAACTAAAATCACATTTCAAAAGCAGAGTTCTTTTAGAGAGTATTTTCAAACCTCTGATACCAAGTGTTGGTCGGAGTGGTTTACTCAATAGGGGGGTGAATTGAGTACCAATTAAAATTTCTATATTTAAAAACTCTGTCTTAAAGACCCCCAAATAAAATAATAAATTAAACTGTAGTGAATTTATATTAAAGTAGAGGTTCTGTTAGATTCTCAAGGGATTGATTAATTCCCAGTTAATCAACACAAGAGCGTGTGATTATCTTTTGAAACTAACTTACTAATCTACACTTAACATAAACAATTGCTAATTTAATTATCAAAGTAACATTAAAAACAGTATTGATTTTAATGTGATTAGCAGCAGAATAAAACTTTGAAAGAGATGGCACAACAAATGTAACCAAGAGGTTCAGTCTCAAGCCGAGACTTAGTCCTCTCAAAAGTTTATATAAAAAATGATCCACATCCTGGATCGGGATTCAACAGTTTACAACTGTCCAGGTCCAAGACCTCTACCACTGTTCTTGGTGGGAAACAGTACAACAGCAACCAGCTGTCCAGGTCACACACGACCTCTACCACTATTATTCGTGGGAAAGAAAGAATGAAGGAGTTTGGTAAGGATTTAAAAATCCTCCAGTTTAAGTACAAGAGACAGTGTATGTGTTAGATACAGCAGATAACACACACTGCTCGAAAAGTATAATAATAAATCACATAACAAGAGATGTAGAGTTTAGAGATGGTTCTGGTTATTTCAGTGTAGCTCTGGACTCCTTTGGATTCGATCAGAAGTGAGTCTGAGTCCTTTTCTCGTTTCTGTTTGAGAAACAGAGTGTCGTATGCTCCAGGTTCACAGACAGTGAAAATGTAGTGGTTGAAGTTCTTCAGTGTTCCTCTTGTATGCACAGAACACTTCTCGAGTATGCTTGATTGTCTATGAGCTTCTCTGTGTTCTTGATGGAACTGGTTTTGCTCTTGATTCTTCTTGTTCTTGTGTTTCTGGTATATATTTCATCCACCACTCTTCTCTTTTTTTTGTTGTTTTTTTGGGCAGTGTAGTCTTCTCGTATTTATCTCACGGGCAACAGGGGACAGAAAAGATTTCCTTTCTGCAGGTACGAGGTACGGGTTCCTGACATCCGACAACCTTTATCAGATATTTGACAAATCATTAAAATGTACACGATATGACCGTTAGATAGATTAAATAAAGATAAATAATGAAATTCAAACAGTGAGTCGAGTGATCGGTAGGTAATCAGCATCGGTAGCTTGGACATCGGTAGCTCAATGTCATTAGTTGCTTTGACTCTATCGGTGGCTCTATGCGTCGGTTGGTACATGCTTGTATCGGTGACTTTGTTTATCGGTAGCTCCATGCATCGGTAGCTTCATGCGTCGGTAGCTCCATGCGTCGGTAGCTCCATGCGTCGGTAGCTCCATGCGTCGGTAGCTCCATGCGTCGGTATCGGTAGCTGTGAGTCTGTATCGGTAGCTTCGTCCATCAGTGACTCTTATTCCATCGGTAGCTATTTATACTTACACAGGTAGCTCTATGTTTGTATCGGTAGCTGTCTGTAAGTCAGTAGCTTACATTTATAAGTACATCGGTAGCTCTGTGTTAAGTATATCGGTAGCTCTGTGTTTAGTATATCGGTGACTCTGTCTATCGGTAGACTAAGTATATCAGTAGACTGGGTACCGGTAGCTCTTTATCAGTAGCTATAGGCAGATTACTTATCTGTTTTATGCAGAACAAATCCGATTGTGTTAGAATCAATTTATAACTTGTATGAACATGGATAAATGAGGATTAACATATTCCAAAGACTATTTTAAAAATTATTATTGGTTTGATCACAGATTTGAAAGAATTAATGTATAGATCAATGATACTTAAAAATATCATAGAGAATGAAAACATAATTGGGATTTTCAACACATATGAATACATGATTGAGATTATCAAAACAGGTGAGGTCAACAAGGTCCTTTTTACCCTTTTCGACAGAATTATGGTAAGAATGTTCTTTTAAACTTATATGGTAGGTATGACTATTTTCCGCCGTTATAAAATCGTCAAATCTTCCCGTACAATCTTATTAGAATATTTTCAAAGAAAATGTTTTATTTAATAAATATATGGCTCTTAAATGATTTCAAAAATAAAAATAGATATTTCTCTAAAAAAAGTTTTGATTTCATCTATGTCAACATCCTTTGATGGATTTTACGCTTATTTGAAGTTGATTTATTATGATACAAAACTTCTATATTGTAGTGAAGGTTTTGTGATATGTTTGACTGTGGATGTGTTATCTTTATACCATTCATGGTTTATGGATGAAGTATTTACATTTCGTATTCTAGTTTTAATACGAATGTTTATGTAATGTTTAAACCTTTTCATATGGGAATGAATTGGACTTAATATGTGAAGGGTGGAGCCGATATAGCTCCTTGATGCATCAATAGGTCTCATGAGACAAACTAGTGTCTTGGCACAAGGCCTTGACAAAATCTTATCTGTAGTCATGGCACGAGGCCTTGGATATGTGGTTATGATAGTCTGGCATTATGCATTCCATCATTATGAAAGTGGTTATTGATATTGCATTAGATTATTTGATTAGTAGAATATCCATGTGAATAAGTAAATGAAATTATTTCATTTTATTTTTGCCATACTATGTTGAAGTTCATGTTTAAAAGGCTTTTGTTTTAGTTATACACTTCCTTAAATGTTTATTCTTATTTATGAAAGTTTCTGCTATATTTTTATCCTTAATGGGCATTTGAGCTCACCCCTTTTCTATGTTTTATTTTTCCCAAGATGTAAAGAAGTAAAGTATGAATGACCTACATGGATATTATTAAAGGATAATAGTGTGGACTATGTAGACAATATGTTGTTGTAGTAGTTTTTCACTTTATGATGTAATGTAAAACTTTATGAATATATCTAGTGTTTCCAAGGATACTAAACCAATTGGTCTTTCGAGATTTGATCTTTCTTGTGATCATGCCAATGTTATGTAATAATGCGATGACTCTGGGTAACTGGGTTCAGGGCGTTACACCTCTTGGGTAAGGGTATCAAAGAATTTTGTAGTTTATTGTCGTACAGGACAAAAGTGTTGTACAGTTTTAACATCATGTAGCAAGGTCAAAGGTGAACCAATGTGAAGAGATTGGTTTTGGGCTTGAACCTCAGGGGGTTGCCTATGTACCCAGCCTATAAGGCAAGGATCAAAGTCCATGTAGTTCAATTAATGAATGAATTAGTGATCTTGTTGTTCTTGGGAACAACGACCTAAAAAATCGTGTTGGGACTTACGCATGGTTAGCGGCCTAGAGATGGTATTATGGTTGAAGTTTACTCTCAACTCACGTGATTCATACTCGATGTGAGAAACAAGATGTAGAAACAACCATAACGGTTCATAATTTAATGTAATGTAGGACATATAATGGGACTATGTAGTTTAAAGTCTTGCAGTGAGGACTATTGGTGCAGCACAGTTTATTGTCATGAACCAAGGACAAAATATAGTTTAAATTCATGTAGGACAAATATAGGGACACAGTTTAATGTCATGTTGGAAAATAAGGGTGCTGTAAATTTTAGCGTCTTGTAGCTAAGACGATGGGGACAATACAGTTTAACGTCATGTTGGACGAAAGGGGGATTATGCAGTTTAATGTCATGCAGTAAAGGAAAATATAGAGATACAGTTTAACGTCATGTTGGACGTATTAGGGATTTTTTTCACAGTTTAACGTCATATCAGATGAAAGGGATGCCAATAGTTTATGTTTATAAGCATGGACCGTTGGTTATGTAGCTTAATGTCTTGCTGGATGTAAGGGACTTCTATACAGTTTAGCATCATGTAGTTAGGATGTCACAATTTAACGTCGTGTTGGACGTAAGTGAAAATAGTTTAAAGTCATATACATAGACCGTCGATGATGCAGTTTAACGTCTTGCTGGACGATATAATAGTTTAACGTCATTTTGGACGATGGTATTTGTGTTACACAAAATACTTCTTCAGAAATCTGGCATTGGTTGGAGTAGTGATGAGTTCTATATCCATTGAGATTAAAGAATAAGCTCCATTGAAGTAGACCTTATGTATTGAATAAGGTCCTTCCCATTTTTCCTCCAGCTTGGGAGGTTTCTTTCCTAGTATCATTAGAGTTCTGAGAACTAATGCCAATTATCTCTAAACAAATGAATGAAGAAGAACTTTTTTGTTGAAATCTCGTGCTATTCGTTTCTGATAGAATTCCAATTGGTGCAAGGTGTGCAATCTTTTCTCTTCTAATTATTCCAATTCATCCAATCGCTTTTGAGATTGTTATTGTGTAGATTACTGATCATAAATGGATACTCTGAGCGAGGGTAATTGAAATTCAATGGGCAATACTACTTCCCTTCCATATAATAATTAATATGGAGTTGACCGTGTTGCGGTGCGGGTGGTGGTTCGAAAAGCCCATAATGCATGATTGAGTTTATCAGACCATGATTTCTTATAATTATCCACCATATTTTTTAGTATGTTTGAAAGAGTCTTGTTGAAAGCTTCTATCTGGCCATTGTCCACTGCATGATACCGAGAGGAATGATTGGATTTAATGTTGTATTATTGATACAACTTCCTCACCTCAGACGAATAGAAGTTGGTGCCATTGTCAGTCAATATGGTATGAGGAACACCAAATATTGTAATGATGTTAGACTTGATGAAGCTAACAATACATTTATAACTAACTTCTTTGAGGGGTATTGCCTCTTCCCACTTTGAAAAGAAGTCAGTAGCAGTAAGAATGTACTTAAACTTCTTGGATGTAGCCGAAGGATAAGGTCCCACTACATCCAATCTCCATGTGGCAAATGGCCACGAGTATTTAGCTATATGAAGCAAATCTGGGGGTTGATGAATGAAGTTGGCATGTACTTAGCAAGAATGACACTTATTTATAAAATCGATACTATCTTGGATCATTGAAGGCCAAAAGTATCCAAGCCTTCGAATTTGATCAGATAGTCTGTGTCCAGACTGATGGTCACCACAGACTCCTGCATGCACTTCTTTCTTGACATCCATTGTCTCTTCACCATCAATGCATCTGAAGATAATTCCATCAAAACCACGCTTGTAGAGAATTTTCTCTGGGTGATCTGGGCTATCATAAAGAGTAAAATTGACCACACATCTCCAGATTTGTTCTTTCCTGGATCCATCAAATGGAAGTGTTTTATTTTTCAGGTATTCCCTGATAGGTGTCATCCATCCTATAGTATGACCATGTAGTTTAGATATGGGACTAATTTCACGGATTTCCTTTATTCTGGCTTGAACATAAGGTGAAATTGTATGATGGTGGGAAATACTAATGGTTGGCTCGTCCTGATTTGGATCTGCCAAAGTTGTGGCTATATTAGCCAGTGAATCAGCTTGGGCATTTTTTGATCTCGAGACAAAAGAAAATGTCGGTTCCATAGAAAATTCTGCCATTAACTCTTTGACGTAATAATACAAAGGGATTAGTTATTCTTTTCTGATTTCATAATCCCCATTGACTTGTTTGATTACTAGTAATGAATTACCATTCTCTTTTAAGTGATTCACTTGTGCTTGAATTGCCAACTCCAATCCTGCGATGAGGTCTTGGTATTCTACTTCATTATTTGTACCACCTCCCAACAATGAGAAGGAATAAGGTAGCACTGTCTTTTCTGGGGAAATGAATACAATTCCTAACCCAACATTGTTGAATTTAGGATTTTCCATTATCCTTCTTGTTGGACTTCTGGAAGCACAATCACAGTACATTTCCCATCTTTGAATACTATCTTGAATAAAGAAGTCTTCCTCATCAGGAAGTTCAATATCTGGAGATATACCTTCCACTGAAGGGTGTTAAGTAAGGAAATCAGCCAGAACTTGGCCCTTTATTTCCTTTTGAGACATATATTGAATATCAAATTACTGCAAAATAACTACCCACCTTACTAGATGTCCAGTAATCATTGGACGACTAATGATGAATTTGAGCGGGTTATTGCGAGATAACAATTGGACCTTGTGATGTTGAAGGTAGTTTCTCAACTTCTGAACTACAAAGATTAATACTAGTCAGCACTTATCAATACTTGAATATCGGGTTTCTTCTTGAAGCATAGTCCAACTGAGATAATAGAGGTTGTTTTCATTCCCAGCATCATTCTTTTGAGAAAGAAAGGCACCCAATGATCGCTCTAAAGATGTAACATAGAGGATAAGTGGTCTTCCTTCAATAGGGGGAATTAACACCGGTGTAATCAAGAGATAATTCTTTAGAATATCGAATGCTTTTTGACATTCTTTAGTCCATTTGTATGTGACTCCCTTCTTCATCAATTTGGTGAAGGGTAATCCTTTTCCTGCCAAATTGGTGATGAAACACCGAAGATAGGCCATGTTTCCTTGAAGTACTCTCAATTCCATTAAATTTAGATTAGGTGACATACCATGGATTGAATTTGTCTTCTCAGGATCGACCTCGATACCATGATGGAGTACAAAAAAGCCGAGAAAGTTTCCTGAGGTTACACCAAAAGAACATTTTAAGGGGTTCATCATCAAATTATGTTGCCGAAGTTTGTGGAATATGATTTCCAAATCAGCCAAGTGATTAGAACATTTTCTGAATTTAACCACCAAATCATCCACATAACATTCAAAAAACATCCCCAGAAAGGGGTTGAAGATACAATGCATGGCCCACTGATATGTTGCGCCTACATTCTTCAAGACAAAGGGCATTACTCGATAGAAAAAAAACAACCTGAGGGGCTCTGATGGATGTAGATTCTTCATCTTCTAGAGCCATTCAGATTTGATTATATCCTGAATATCCATCCCTGAAGGAAAGTGCTTCATAGCCAGCTGTTGCATCAATCAAGAGTTATATAATTGGAACTGGAAAATCATCCTTAGGATAATGCCGATTGAGATCTCTGAAATCAATGTAAACTCTAATTTTCCTATTCTTCTTTTTCACTGAGACAATATTAGCCAACCATTTGGGATATTGAACATTTCTGACAAAGTTAGAATTGATAAGCTTATCCACTTCAGCTTCAATTTTGGAAGCATAGGTTGGGTGTGTTCTTCTAGCGTCTTGTTTGAATCCTTGGTGTTCTTCTGGAAAACCCAAACGATGAGTGGAAACATCAGGATCAAGCCATGTCATCTCCTTATAGTTCCAAGAAAATATATCTCATTTTTTCTTTAAAATTGAAAGATAAATCTCTTGCTCTTCAAGAGTAATGGCCGCACTAATTAATTTGGGGCATGGATCTTCTTTTTTACCCATATTTATTTCTCTGAGTTCATCCATGTTGGTAGAAATACCCTCCTCAAATACAGGAGGAGCATCCCTAGGATCTTTCTCTTCTTCTTTATCAAGTGTTATTTCTTCTGTTTCTACTTTCATAGTGGATAAAGAAGCAAACTTTCTATAATTAGAATAAATGTTAAAATTTGAACATCTTGATGAAGAATCATCCATTTCCGACCTAATTGATGATGAAGGGTAATTCTAAGGTAATATAGAGGGGATAATGGATTGAGAATCAACATAATCGTTCAATTATGACATTGCTATAACTTCTTCTGGCCTGATTGGCGAAGTATAGACTTGCTGGATTTTAGAAGATGAAATAAAGACATCTCCATTTGAGCCTTCATCATTGCTTGGTGAATCATCAATTTCTCCCATGTTTTCTAGCTTGATTTTCATAATTGACATTATAGAGGATTCTGTAAGTGTATTTTGATTTGGGTATATCCTGCCAATTTGACTGATAGGCAATACATAATCTGTACTCACATGCGTTAATTAGTTTACTAGAATCTTTTCCAAACCATATGGAGCAATAACTTTGGTAATCTCACTTGTGGTGGATTTCTCCTTTCCCTTCATGTGATACAATTCCTCTTCAATGTATTGATATTCACATGACTTAAATGGGGAATTATCACCATACAATGTTCCAATTTGACCATCAAAACAATATTTGAGACATTGATGGTATGATGAAGGGATATCTGCATGTTGATGTAGCCAGGGTCTTCCATGAAAGATGTTAAAGGTTGAGTCTTGATCAACAACCATGAAATCTGAATTAGATACAAGATATTCAAACTGTGTTCTAAGTGTAATCTCGCCCAATGGATCTTGTTCATTTTTATCATATCCCTGTAACATCAATGTAGAAGGAGATAAATCAGATTCTGTGGGGCCCAATCAACGAAGTGTACGAATCAGGATGAGGTTGAATCATGAACCATTATCAATTAAGACTCTTCGGACGTCTACGTCATTGAACTTTCAAGATAAGTACAATGTTATAATATTCCCATGCACGACATCATCTTCATCTTCATCTGTGAAAGATATCACTACATGGTATTCTGCAAGATTATTCTCTACCTGGTAGACTTCAGCTGCAGCAATTTCAGTTTCAAACTCTTGAGGACTTGACAAAGCCTCGATGAGTGCCTCCCGAAGATCCTTCGATAAATTCAAAGCATCCAAAATTGATAACATGACCGTTATTTGGTCCAAGTGATTCAATACATCATACTTTTAATCCAAAGGTCTGAGTTTCCCAACAGGAACATGTAGTTTCGCAGGTTCCTTAGAAGTTGATGCTTTGGAAGTAGATGAATCTTGTATCAGGGTAGGAGTTGGCAATAATCCTGGATTTGTAAGATTATACTAATTATGTCTATTTACTTGCTGAGGGGAAGACGGTGGAACCTCCAACCGATCTTCCAGAATAACTGTGCTAGGACTGAATCTTCCCTGTCTGGAAAAACTTGCTTGTTCTTTTTGAGCTCGTTGAAGGGCTCTGCCATGAGTTTCTAAGAATACACAGTTCTAGTATGGGTAGAATTGGAATAGTGGCCTCTGAAAGATCCACGTCTTCCTCTCTATCCCAGACCTCTGGAACTCCCTCTGATTCCTCTATTTGATACAGGGAATTTAGGTTCATCAAAATTGATACTGTGACTTGCATAAGGATCTGTTAAATGAATCATATTAACAGAACCAAAGATCAAATCTTCATTCGATGAATACTCTACCTGATTATCCCATTTAGGCTATTATATTTGGCGGGGCGGTGCCCGTTTCTTTGAAGTAGATGGCATAAAATCTGCTAGATTCATAGAAAACATATGCTTTTACATGATTTCATCTTCTCTTGATTGTTCCTCTTTCTTGGAATTATGCCTCCCTTTTGAGTATTTTCCCTCTTATGAAGAGAGTTTTTCCATGGCATTCATAGTAGAAGACACAATTGGTAGCTTCAATTGAATTCGCAAAATGTCATGAGTTCAGTTGATCATTTTTCTGACCATCCAATCATCATATTTTTGGGCATTTTTATTCTTGGATTCTTCCCACTGGCCTTCTTTCTCTGGATCTGTAGTACTAACACATGCTACTTGAGCTGAAGAACCTTTTAGTTTGACTTGTCCCAAGTTGACCATTTTTTGCAAGAGGTCCTTGAAGACAAAACACTCTTGAATGGGATGCCCCAACATCTGATGAAATGGGAAATAATTGGGACAGTCATCATCTCCTTCCTTGTTTGGCCTTTTGGGCCTTGTCAATTGAACCAAATTATTTTCCAGATCCGAAATGAAGTAACCAGGAACTTGTTCGTTTCAGAAAGAGTATACTTTACTCTTGAAATCCTCAAATTGTTTTTGTCTTTGATATCTTTGATCATCTTGACGATGTGGCCTATGTTGTTGACGCTCAGGAGGTGGAGCCCTTCGAGAAGATAAAGGTTTTGAAGTAGAAGCAGGTACAAGTGTTTTTTAAGCATAACTGTAGCAGTCTATGCTTTATTCATTCTCGTTCCTGGAGCTGATGGAATTACACGAGGTTTATCCTTAGTCTTCATAAGAGAAACTTCAATCTGTTTAGTGATTTAAGTAAGGTCTCGAAACCCTCCTGTATATTTCACAAGGATCAACGGTGTGCGTAGCTCATCACACAAATTTTCCACACAGATTGGCAACAATTCCTGTTGAGGGAGTGCTAAGCTTAGGGAATATGTTAATTCCTTCCAGCGAGTAATGAAATCCAAAACCTTTTCTTTCTCCCTTTGCATACAGTTTGTAAGATCAAAACTATTTTCTTTGGAAAAGTTGATCTGAATTGAAGAAGGAATCGTTGGCAGAGATCCTCCCATCTGGTAATTGACCAGGATTGCAAGCTTGTGTACTAGAGAAAGGCAGGCGATTTTAATGATTGTACAAAACTCTTGAGATTAACTACTTCTTGTTGCTGAGGGGTTCCGATCATAGGATCACAACGAGAAACAAAATGTTTTAATTGTTGTTCTGGGTCTCCCAAACCATTAAAGATTGGGAATGTGGTACTTGCAAAATTTTATGGGGGAGGAATTGCATCAACCCACTCAGGGTAAGATCTCTTTTATGGTTGAATTTGAGAACGCGTTCCCGCCATAGCTTCCAACCGAGCTGTTAATGACTCAATATTAGTTATTAAATTTTGAGAAACATCCGGTTGGTCTTGGACTTGAACAGGTACAATGACTGGAGCTTGGACCGATGTGGTGGCTGGTAATGCAACTGAGGGTAGCACCGCCAATTGTTGTTGCACCTGACCTGTAGGATTAGACCTGTGAGAGTGTACTGGTAGAGGAGGATATTCTTAATCCATCCCAGTAGCCATAAAAAATCCCTTGGTTGACTGACTCCATCATGATTAAGAGGAAGACTACCCTGATGTAGTTCTGCATTCAACCTACTCAAATCCTTCATTTCTTCCTCTTTTTTTGCAAATCTTTTCTCTAATGATAGTGATTGGACTTCTCCAGAGGAAGGGTGTGTAACCAGATTATTTCCTTTCCCCTTATGAGATCCCCATCGGAGAGGGGCGTGGATTACATGAAAGATTACCTAAATTATGGGTAAGCCTTTAATTTCATGTACGCACACCTTCTTCATTTGTGTCTATGCGTACAACTTCTTGAGCATGAAACTCTTCATCTGATCCCTCTGAGTGAACCTCATCTGGTGGATCAGAAAAAATGGCATTAATGACATTAATTGATGCATAATTCATTGCATATATTTTATCGGCATTTCTACCATAATCCCTTTTTCCATTTCCCTGATTAGACATTCCCTTTGGTCGATTTGATCCCTCAGTATGTTTTTGACGAACCGTAATTTGGAGGGAATCTCCTGATAGTTTGGCTCTACGTTCCTCTTAAGGCTTCTTCCCTAATCGAGAGAAGACTGACTTTCTCTGAGGGAGAGATTGAGGATTTGAAAAAGTCCCCAGTCTGGTGGAATGGGGTTGTTATGGTCAACTCCTCGAATCTTATTTGTTGATTCTGAGGGTTGGGTTAAAAGAGTCCCCAGTCTGGAAAGCTGGGCTGGTTCTTGACATTCTATATCTGAGACCTTCTTGAAAGCTCTTTTGATCTTGCGGACATTAATCCGGAAATTAGCTGGATGCATCAACCTTCATCCACTTTTACCACCCGTCTCAAAAGACCGTTGGATGATTTCTGAAACTTCTGTCACTTGATGATGTGCTTTATCCAAACGAGAGGCATGTTCAATATTCTCGTTTTCTTGATGCAGGAATAATTCAACAACTTGTTCTATGTCTGCATGATTTTGAGAGGAACTAGTTGAAGCATGTTCTTGGGCAAGACTTTGATTAGAGACAAAGCCAACTGACTGTGGTCGGCCATGGGCAGTAACATTGCATGAGACCATTTTCGGCAGGCTTTGCTGACTAGAGAGCATAGTGAAATGTAGTGCTCCATGAACTCCCCATCCCTTGATATGAAAACTAGATGGGACATTGGCAATTAACTAGAGTGATCTTCTTAGTGCACCAAGGCATGAACGCTGAAGGGCTCTCTGTTGCTTTTCAACCTTCGTATATCGAGAAACTGAGAGAGAAGTCAAATCAATTTGGCGTTGTAACCCTCCTATTATATTGACATGATTTTAATACTCATCATAAGATAATATTTTCTTTTTAAACTGGAAAAGAGTTTTCCATATGTTGAGATGAATATCATGAATTCCATCTTCCGTCAACATCTCTGAAATGACATACTAAGAATCAGCCAAAGGACATAATACAACTGGCACTTCACCTTTCGCCAGTTGTTTTCTCATATTAAGTACTTCCTCTTTATCATTCAATGAAGATTATTCTACCTGATTAGACCAGAGCCGGTGATTCCTTGCTGCTTCATCAGACTCAACAGGATTGGTAGAGAATTCACTGATTAAACTAGAATATGAATGACCCAGGGGTGGTTCGGAGAATGACCTACACCCCAGGCTATCTTCTGACTGATAAAGTGTTTCACTTGATAGTGTTAAAGCATTAGACATGACTGGATTCACATTTTCAAGTGCCTCAAGATAAGAGGGATTTCTCGTCACTACATTGTCTGTTGGAAAATTTTCCAGGCAATGTGCATTATTACTGTAGAGAGGACTTTCGCAGACAAATTCATCATCATGGGGAGGAACACCATGGTGGGTTACAGCAAAAGATGAAACATTTTTCTCCTTGGTCTTCTGACCACACAAAGGGTTCTTGTGGCTCTCATATGAAGATGAAACATCGAGATTGACCGAATTGTCATGAATCAAGGCTTAATGAGGAAGTGTCTGGTGTAGAGCTTCAGAATTAATGTTCCCACTATTGGGAATTGAGAGAGTAGAATCTTGAGTTGCAATAGATAATTGTATGAGTGCATCAAGAACTCCAGCATCGAGTAAGGCCTTATTACAGATTGTCTATTGATTTCTTGACTCTGCTGGGTGGTTATTCTTTTTAGACGCCTTCTTACTCCCTTTAAGAACCACTTGTTGATAAAAGTGGTCATTATGGGAAGGCGTATGTGCATGCTCAGGAGAAATGATCAGGTTAGGCTGATAGTCTTCACTCAAATCAGGTGTATGTGCCTGACTTGGTTGTCTGTATGATATGGGGGAGTATGCCCCACAACCCTCTTAGACTGGAACAGATGTGTGTGTCTTTTCTGAAGAGAGATGTTGATGTGTCACTCCATTGGTAGGGATATATTTTCATTTCTTCCCCTATGATGCTGCCGAAGCTGTTATAATATCCTGTCAGGCAACCCGAATATGAGCAGGGATTTTCTTATTCTCTTTCACCATTGACAGAATGTGTTTGGTGACTTCGGTGACTAGAATGGGGATATATGTCCATTTCATGCTTGGAGTATGTGTATGTGTGTTCTTCTATCCTCCTTTTCTTGTAAGTGAGGTCTGACGGTACTCATGTGTGAGGGCAGAGAGTTGAGTCTACCTCTTATATGTCGCCAGAGCTTTTCGACTGACTTTTCCAAATGCTACCAAACGAGACTGTTGTCAGGCTTGATCAATACTAGTAGGCGTATGTACCTACTGATTACACTCCGCCGAACGTGGTTAATAAGCTTCCTCCAATAATGACAGACGAGGCTGCTGGCAGGAGTGATGAGTGTAAGCATGTGTATGTGCCTGTTTACCAGTTGTCAACACATTGGGTTGGCGGGCTCCATCATATGTAGTCAGACGAGCCTGTTGACTAGTTGATGATTTATAAATAGGTGTATGTTACTGTATATAGTACTCCATCGGAATTTCTTGGTGGGATTGGCATGCTACTGCCCGACAAGTCAGCTGGACAACAAAATTAAAACGGACAGGTGTATGTGCCCGCTCGTTGCTTGCCACCAAGTTAGGTTGGCAGACTTATCCAGAGATGGAAGAGATGAGAACTTGCTCATTGTTGATCAGATTTCACCTCTGGTTGTTCGTCTTTCCTTCTCGGGTTCGAGGAACCTGAGCCAAACGCCTGGAAATGATACCCTCATTATGTGGAGGGTGCACTGCCGCATGAGTCTGGCGGCGATTGTTGGTTGGATCCCTCGACAAGGACTCATATTTCCTTGAATTAAGGCCTTGAGTGACCTTCTCATTAACCTCCTCATAATATGGGAGGGAATGGTTATTGCATTTCGGGGATAATGACCTGAAACGGTTGGAGACGGTGGTTAGCACCGCCTTCTTCGTGATCGTTGGTCATCCCTGTCCAGACAAACAGGGTGAATTATGGGCTTGGAGGGTTTGTCTAGCGGCCTCCAGAGTCGGAATATTACCATTTTGACGGTACTCCTTAACTAGAACATTTGATACCCAGAATTGAAAACACTGAGTAGGTGATGCCATCCTCTGAGTGGACGATGATCCAGCAAGAGTAGCAGCAGATGCATTCACAGCAGAGGTTTTCACAGCAGAAGTATTCATAGTAGTGAACATAAGAAAAACCATTCATGTAATGCAGACGATCTTGGAAACGAGTTCCTGTTTGATATAACAAACATAATCAAGATAAATTCGGCCGCTACATCTTTTGGATGAGAACATATGTTATTGACTATCTTGTTGTCCCTCTCATTGAGTTTAAATAGGGGCCTAACAAATAATTAAAACATCATTTTAACTTGATTAAGGATTCATGTCGGGTTCACCATTTTTTGTTTCCTCACGAATTTGGGATGATATCATTGATTTGCGATTCAAACATTCGAAGTGGTTTCTAATGGGTTTTTTCATAGAACCGAAAACATCCAATGATTCCATATCCATTTGGACCTACTTTCCATATATAGGTGCTCATTATTTCTGAACTGATGAGACTTAAGAATTTGTATTGGTTGAGAGGATGGGATGTTGGACTCATCACACCTTTTTGAGGGGAATTATTGTCTACTCCGGGACTCTCTTTATAGATTTAAGTTATGTTCGTGAATCCTTATTACATTACCAAGTATGAAAATGAGCTTTTCTTTAGATCTGACAATCAATGATTAATATGTATGAGATTTAGAGAATCTTTTATATGTATTTGAGGTTCTTCATCGATAGAGAATCATGTGTATTTTTCTAGAGATTCTTAGTCAATGGTATCCTTTAATACATTATAAAAAAGTATCTTGGTCATTATGATGACCATACTGGTTTTACAGCCACTCATCAGGGCACTTGAAGTTTATTTCCATTCACAAGGACATGAATTATTTCATAGTTGGGATCTTACCCGCAGATGGGATACCTACATATCCATTGTTTTTAGAAAAGGAATCAGAATCCACGTAGTTCTAGTAAATAAGTATGAGGTTTATGTATGATTGATGGCTAAAAGAAAGATGTCATAATTACTTTTACACTCTAAGCTCACATGAGTCATACTCGGTGTGAGAAACAAGAGGTATTGGTGAAACCAAACAATTGTGCCATCAAAAAAAATGATGTGGGGCTTATGTATGTATGACTGCCCAAAATTGATGAAGATTGGGTTTAACTTCAGGGAAGAAACCATGGAACAAGGTCCATAAAGGTATATGTGCTTTATAGAGATTATGATACTCTAATTTGGGGCTTATTCCTGAGGAGGATGCCAAAATTTTGAGGGGACTTATTATTTGGTTTTAATCCTGAGAAGGAGGCCCAAGTCAAAAATAAATTAAGACTGGTTAAGAGAAATTATGGTTAGGGCTTATTCCTGAGGAGGAGGCCAAGGTTAAAAGGTTTTGAGAACTGGGGCTTACTCCTGAAAAGGAAGCCCAGGTTAAGGGAATTATGACTGGGGATTACTCTTAAGGAGGATGCCCATATTTGAGGATAGGGATTACTCCTGAAAAGTAACCCTAAGATAAGAGAACCATGGTTGGGGCATATTCCTGGGGAGGATGCCCAAATTTTTGGAACATTGAGACTGGGGATTAATCCTGAAAAGGAAACCCAGATTTGGAATATTCAGACTGGGGCTTACTCCTAAAAAAAATGCCCAGTTTAGGGGACTTGGGGCTTACTCCTAAGGAGGATGCCTAAATTAAGGAGAATTTGGACTGGGGAGTATTTTTGAAAAGGAGGCCCAGGTTAAGGATTCTCTCAACATAAATGATGAGGTTGAATGAATGAAATCTCTAACCTTAGTCGCAAAAAGATGTGTAAATCACTTGGTTTTAAAAGATGTTCAACATAATTTTTTTTAGGTAAGGAAGAAAACAAAGGAAACATGCCATGAACGGATTTTGAGAGAGTTCTGAAGGCTTAATCTTGAAGAGGATAGGTGGATAGGCATATGAGAGGTGAAATAGGCAGGAGGGGCACCCAGAAAGAAGGTGGCGCGCATGTCCTACATGGGGCGCACAAGTCCTGGTCACGTAATTATACATGTGCGACACATGGGTACTTGAGCGACGGTCAATCCTTGAGGTAATACTTTGGAGAGACTTGTCTCAGGCCCTTATTACTATCCCTAGAGGCTTACAGAAGAGAGGCGCGCAAGTTCTGTTGAAGGGGTATGGCGGCGGACAAGTGTGGCCATTCCCCTTATGGGCTGGCCACTTAGGCGCGCAAGTGTTGATGAGTTTCAACACTTAGGCCTTCCTCACCCTCTTTAGATCTTTCGTTCTACATAAGAAACATTCTTAGAAGTGTTCAGAAGCATTGAGAAGAGACTAGGGCGTCGGGAGCTCAAATCTGAGATTTCTGGAATTTTTTGTCCCTGAAATGGGGGGCCCACTGGGGGTATTTATAGGCTGGTTAAGACCTTGGGTGAATATCAAAGAGGTCGTGCAAGTCACCTACACGACCATTTGGCGGTGCGCAGGTACACTTGCGTCACCTTGGTGGAACTTGCACGACCCAAGTGCATTTGAATCCTTGTTCTTGCTTTGTCAATTTTTTATGTTTCTTCAAAGGATGAATCACTTTGGGTTCAATGTATTTCCCCTTTTCAATTCGTTAGACTCTGTGACGGAAAGGAGCATCAAAAATGGTATGTGGTTAAAGTATTTACATATCGTATGATAGTTTTAATATGAATGTTTATATTATATATCACCCTCTTCTTAAGATGAATATGTTGTACTAGTATGTTCCATGTTGGAGACTCGTAAAAGTAATCCCTCTGGGTTGGGGTCAGGTTACAGCAGACCCTCTGGTTTAGAGTCTGGTTACAGAGGCTCTTCGGGTTGGAGTCCGGTTACAGATCCTCTCTGGGTTGGTGTGCGGTTACAGAGGCTCTCTGGGTTGGAGTCCGGTTACAGAGGCTCTCCGGGTTGGGGTCCGGTTATAGTTATCCCCTAGGTCCTGGCACGAGGCATTGACACAGAAATTAATGTATGATACTATACATTCCCTCATAATTAAATTAGTTATTACATGTTATTATTGAACTATTAGAATATCCATGTTCATGTTTATATGGTAATTTTTTATTTATTTTTTCCATATTATGTTCTTGTTTATGTTTAAAAGGCTATTTTTTATTACACATCTTGCCTTAAAAGTTTATAGCTTGTGGTAAATTATTTACCCTTATTGAGTATATTATCTCACCCCTTTCTTGTGTTTTATTCTCCCAAGATTCCAAGAAGTTTTTTATGTTTGAGATAAAGGGTTAAGCTATGGGAAGAATGGAATTCTAAAAGGATTATTTATTTGTGTTGTATGTTAGAAAGTGTAATGTATTGTTCATGTATGTAATCTATTTTCCAAGACTATTAGACTGATCGGTCTTTCGGAACTTGAATCCTTATAATCATGCCAATGTATTAAAATAATGAACTGATTCTATGAATCTAGGGTCGGGGCATTACAAATATGAATAGATACGTCCTCGTTATGGTTTGAAAATGATCCAATACCATAAAATACACTATGAATCCAATCCATGTATTACAACAAGTATGAAGTACTCTTACACACATGTAGCACTATGAAACAACACAACTAGTGCATGTGCATCCTATTAGAACAATAGGGTAATGAAATTGGTTTGTAAAAACTCATGTTACCTGCACATATTTTCAATTCTATAAATGTATTAAAATTATAATAAAATTAATCAATTCTTTACCCAGAAGAGAGGTACAAACCACCTGGACATTGTTATGAAACACGGAGTCTAATAATTTTTTAGTCTGATTCCTCCGAGTCTTATTATTACAAAAAAATACACCCAGTACTATTATTGTTATAGAAAAAAATAGAGCATAATTGAAACCACTTCAATTCCCTAATACAATTAGAAAATCGAAAAGAATACGAATGAATAAGCACCACTGAAGAAAATTGTCAATCCAAATGGAATTGATCTCTCCTTCTCTTCTGTAACCCGGAGCTTCTCTCTATTATATAGTGACTAGTAAAATCCTCTGTGAAGTACAATTTTCTTGTTTTCCTTTTTTTGGTGACCCAAAACATGTTTAGGCGGGAATCCCAAAACACTTTCCCACTCACTTAAATTCACCCAAATCCGAATTTCTCATAAAATATCAGAGCAATTATAACTTCGCTAATGCATAAAGATTATTCTCGAAACATCAATAATATTCATCTCATATTTTCTAGACTCCCATTTCAAATGCCAATACGATTACAATTGATGAGAAATACATGGGTCCGATTATCTGAATCTGATTCATTCATGATGATTTCATCAAAATAATGCCGGGTACCATAATAATTTAATGTGTTTGAAGATATGCACTTCTCCACATGATGTAAAATCACTCTATTAACAGAAAGGAACCACTTGACAATTCATTCATAAATGTTAACTTTGTTTTCTTTTCTACTGACCCACTTGAGAAAACACATCATCACATTCAAAACCTATGCTTGAATCATGACATCCTTTGTGACTTTGATTGCATTGAGGATCATCTTTAGCATTGTCTGAATTAAATTGGAAAGTATTATAACTTTACATTCATTCGTCCTTATTTATTTTCATCTCAACCCAGTCATGCTCTTTTCTAAATACAAATGGTATTGATATGATCATCTTAAATAAAAATACTCTAGATACAATCATATTGAATATGATTTTTTCTGGTTACTATTATTGGTTATGATTGATGAGTACAATCATTCTGGTTACCATCATCCTAGTTATGATCATTCTGGTTACAATCTTTTTGGGAACGATAATTCAAGATATGATAATTCTGGTTATGATCATTCTAGATATGATCATTCTATGTATGATCATTTCTAGTTATGATCAAATATAATATGAAAAAATGATGTTACCAGATATGATACACTACAATTTGAAAATAATGATCTGCCCAGATACGACACTATCTGAAAACAATGATCTTCCCGAATACAATACAATCCGAAAGCAATCTGATAATGATGATCTGCCCTTATATGAGACAATACAATCTGAATGTCATTCATTCTCAATCAATACCATCCCTTTCCTTTTCTTCTACCAAAATACGATTTCATTGAAAAACAATTGGTGTCTCAACTTCCATTGGAATCACCTCTGTAATTGACACCACATCGATCGAAACCACTTTCAGTCGTTATCACCTTTCCCATCAGCAGCACCATTTTGATCAGCACCTCATTTTCCTTCAGCACCACCTTCATCGACACCACCTTTCCATCAATGCCACTTTCATTGGAACAAGCATTCCTTTGGTACCACTTCGATTGTTTGGAAACCCAATCAGCACCACCTATTAAATCTGGATATGATTGTTTTCATATTGTTTTGAAAAAACATTGGTACCACTTCATTCTCTATTCCATTAGGATATAATAAATCAGAATACGATTCTTTTCTAATTGTTTTGAAAAATAATCTAAATACGATTATTTTATGATTGGAAGCATTTATTTTATTACAAATTTATTCTATCAAGCTTGCATAATAATTTCTCAATAGAACCCAAGATTTATATGAAATAAAAATCAACAAAGCATCATCACAATTACATTAGAATGTATCATAACATTCCATTCACTCATGTTTCTTTATTTCATTCTAATTCTCAATCTATTAACAATCATTCTAAATACATGATTCCAATTTTTAGAAAACAAGGGTCTAATTATTTTTAAAACAAACCCAAAACATTTTTTCCACAAGAAAAAGTGAAGTGATTTTCTTTCTTAAAAACATACCATGAAAACAAAAGACAACACATGAATACAAAACCACTTCATCATCATTTTGTTCCTAATAATATCCCTTTTTTATTTTGTTGTCAACCATATTTCGTAAATTACTAATCATTGTAACCTCAAGAGTTGGGTTACATATCAATAATTCAAATCCTACGTGAGCTAACTCATTGTAGTAAACAAGAATCATTAATAGAAAAACTATGATATCCAAAAAAATGATCATGACAACCACATTCTTTACTATTTATTTTCTTCATTATCTCAGGAAAACAATTCGATTTTTTCTTACAACCACTCTAACAAACAGTTAAATAAGTTTACAGACAAAACAATGCTAAATTCACAGCATACCCACAAATCTATCTTTTGTGAAATATATTTATGAAACTAAAAAATTCAGCACCTTTAGAAAAAAATACAAAGGTAAGATGTGAGAGGAGATAGATACACATACCTCAACCATGAAGAGAATGAGGTTGGACACCCATGTTCAACCTCGTTTTTTGAATGATTCCTTCGATAAAGGTTTTGTGATGATATCAGCAACTTGTTATGATGTTGGAACATACTCTAAATTTTGTTCATTCTTCTCCACTTGATCCTGGATAAAATGATATTTTTAATCAATATGTTTTCAATGATAATATTTCACTAGATTCTTGGTGAGACTGATTGTACTTTGATTGTCAAATCCCAAGCGCAAGGGTAACTTCACATGAAAAAGTAAATCTTCCAATTTTGTTTTCATCCACATAATCTGAGTAGGTTCTTGAGTAGCAACAACATACTCATCTATAGCTATACTGAGAGTTACTTTTTTTTCTTTGAATGCTAACTAACACAATTCTTTCCCAAAAAGAATAAACTGCCAGATTTTGATCTTATATCATCAAAATTTCATTCCCAATATCCCTCAGAATACCCAAATAAATCAACACTACCTGAGATGCAATACCTAATTACGAATTATATTATTACTCTGATGTATTAGATAATTCTTTTTATAGAAAATAAATGTGATTATTTAGGAGCACTTTGAAATATTGCACATAAGGTAACAACATACATAATGCCAGGTATTGAGGCAATCAATTACAATATAATTCCAATCAGCTCCCAATACTCTTTTTTATCATCTTATTTTCCTTATCCATCATTACTGAGCTTTGTTCCCACTGAAATGGGTGTGGAAACAGGTTTTGAATTTTCCATTCCAAAACTCTTGAGATGTTATTTCACACAATTTTCACTTAGAAAGGAAAATGTATTCTTTATTGTTCTAGAATTGTAAACCAAGAATGTATTTCATTTTATCTTTCATGGAATTTTAAAATAAATTTTTCATTTATTTAGAAAATCATTCCCAGAATCATTCATTATTCTAAACTTAGATAATATCATCAACAAAATCAACTACAATGAGGGAATGCTCCTGACTTTTGCTGATGTAAATATTAGTATCCACTATTCCTTTGATAAAATACATCATTATTAATGATGTATCTAATTTGGAAAACCATGACCTCATAGCTTCTTTTGTCCTTACAGTGCCATTTTCAATCTACAAACATAACCTTAATCTTTTCCAATAACAAATCCACATGGTTGTTCCATATATACCTCTTCTTCAAGATCACTATTTTGGAATGTAGATTTAAAATACATTTGAAATATCGTGTATCCTTGTTCTGAAGAAATTTAAAGAAAGATTATGATTGTTTCAAGTCTCTCTATTGGAGAAAAGGTTTCATCAAAATCAATACCCTCAATCTATGAGTACCCTTTCAAAACCAATGTTTCCTTGTTTCTTATAACTTCACCTATTCCGTTCATCTTGTTTCGGAAAACTCATTTTGTTCCAAAGATATTTTCATTTTTAGAATTCTTTATGAGTTACCATGTATTATTATTTTTAATCTGGTCGAATTCTTCTTTCATGTCTGGAACCAATTTCGGATGCTCAAAAGCTTCATTCACATCATTTTGTTCCACTTTTTAATACAAAGTAATATGTGTAATGGAATTGGTTATTCTTCTCCTTTGAACCTTCTAATTTTGATCACCGATTATATTCTGTGCTTCATCATGTTTCCTCATCTTTGGATAAGATTTTAGATTGTCTTCCTCATCACTAGAAATAGATGAGTCAGATTCTTCACCTTTATTAGGATAACAGTCGTTTATATCCTTATCATAATTATCGTCTTCAACTTAGTTAACTTCATTGTCTACCTGAATATGTTTCTCATTCTCAGATACTTCAATAACTTTTATATTAAATGAATCAATAATTATTTTAGTTTCTTTGTTAAAGAATCTCTAGCCATTTCCTTCTAGAGAATATCCAATAAATATTCCATCCTCACCTTTCTTCTCTAACTTACCAAAGATCCCACCTTTCTTCTTTATAAAACAAGGACTCCTAAAAACAATAAAGCGATTCAAACATAATATTTTTCCATAAAACAATTCATAGGGAGTTATTATTGATTGATTCCTATAGAAATATTAGTTATGAATATATATAGAGTACTCAAGGATTACCTCCAAAGGTAATGAGAAAGGCCATGCTCAAGAAACATGGTTCTTACCATTTCTACCAAGATTCGATTTTTTCTTTAAGTAAATCCATTATGTTGGGGACTGTATAGAGAGGTATACGCATATAGAATTCCATGATTTTCAATATATTCTTAAAACTATTCACTTCTGTATTCACAACCATTATTAGTTCTCAACATGTTCACAGAATACTCACATTCTTTCTCAAAATTCCTTCTAAAACATTTAATCATTTTCAATGAATCTGATTTGTGTTTCATGTAAAGAACAAAAATAATGAGGGTAAAATCATCAATGAATCTAATGAATACTTATCTCCATGTGTTGATTGTTTTCTCATTTTCCTATATATATCGGAATGGATTAGCTCCATGGGTTGTTTTGGAGAAATATCAACTTTTTTATGCACAACATTTGTAATTTTTCCATTCTAGAAGATAGTGCAACACCAATCTCTTCTTCATGGAATGTCAGGAATGTCTTGAACACTATATCTTTTTGGAGAACATGAAATTGTTTCTCTAATACATGTGGTAGAGCCTTTTATGCTATAAATGATTATATTACACCATACACAAGTAACAACAATTTTTTTAGTCACCATCCTAAAATAAATTTTCTTTCGTATGTTGTCATCTTTTAAAAAAATTTCTGTATTCTTCAATATTGAAAAAAATCCATCATTCTTACAGATAATCTTATTACCCTCATCACAAAACTGTGAGACACTTATCAGGTTGCCTTTCATCCCATCTATAGAAATTTTTTCTTAGATTTCATTCGTTCTTTCCTAAAAATGGCTGACCCAACACATTTTATTTTCAATGATTCATAATTTCCAAATATCAATGTGCCTTCTTTATAGTCTTTCACATCCTTCAACAATTTCATTCCTCCTATCATGTGATAAAAACATCATCTATCATGTATCTAGGGTCATTCTCCTCTCATGGATTTTAATGTATTTTCAACAACAAGCACCTTTTCTCCATCCTTTTCATTCTTCACATTCAACTTTTGATAATTGAGAATCTTTTTATAAGCTAGTAACAAAACAATTAGTTAATTTTTCAAGGTTTTTATGTTGTTCACATCATTTAGAAATTTTTTCCAAGGGTGGGAACCTAATTTCAATATTCACTTCATTCTTTTCAGATTTATTCAAGAAAACCTTATCATTTTTATTTATTTAAAGAGATTTACTCCCCCTAAATCTCTTACTTTCATAAATTGTGGGATAATAGTAATGTTGTTGATTGAACCAAAACATACTTGATATGTTCCTGAATCACCCACAGTACACAAAATACCCATAAAAGTATTATTTTCCTCTAAAACCTCTATAACGATCAGAATTGGGAAAACATTTCTCGACCATATTCTTTTCACATTCAATTTAATTATTATTCATCTCTTCATACTTGATATGATTATATGTATTTGCCACTTTTCTAGATCCAGATAAAACCTTTTTGGACTCGGTATGTTTTTTATCTTCCAAATTCTCCACTTTGACCACATACATAACCTTCCCATAATTCTTATTTTTAGAATAAATTCAATTATTCTTCTCACACTTTGAAGGTATCTTTCTTTGAACTATCTCAAGTTTTTCATTACAAGAACATTCTCTTACTTTAGTGATAATTTTTTTTAAAAATATAGTTTTCGTTTCATCTTGAGAGAGTTTTTGTTGGAAAACTTCCAACTATTATTATTTTTCCTTAAACTTTAATTCCAAATGCACAATACAATTCTTTTCAATTTGAAAATACTTACTTAAATCAGCAATCTCTTTAACTAGATTTTCTTTCTCACCATCAAAACATTCTTGGTTGCTTGAGCATTCATATTCCATCCTTTTTTTTCTTTTCAAGCCTTTTGATATTTCTTAGACATTCTTTCAACTCTTCTTTCAAATGAATCTCAAGCTATGTTTATTCTTCTTCAGAACTAATACTTCTGAATTCCTCATCATTCACTATTTCAATGAAATTATTTTGATTACTATACTCAATGGTTTTTTCAAAATCAAGATCACTCTCTTCTTCTTCTCCATATTTTTACAAGAAAATTATTATTTTTTAATTGAATAATTTCTTTTCTTTTCCTTTGTCTAAATTTTTCTTCCATGATCCTATTCTATTTCTTTGTTCAATATCACTATCCCCTTCTTTCTTTCTTTACGTAAAATTAGTCGTAATGTTACCAACACCTCCACATTCAAAAAATTTCAGTGAATTTTTCCATTTTTTGTTTCCTTATAAAACTTTTCACATTGATATAGAATAAGGATATGATTTCATTGAGATTTTTATATATATATAATTTTCAGATTCTGAATACCCATATTAATCATCAGTAACAATCATCTTTGACTTCTCTTATTAATATCCTTGAAAGACACTTTTCTATAAACATTTGTTTTTACCTTCGTAGAATTATCTCTTGTCATTTCATATGTGATAAGAGTTCTATGTAAATCATTAAGAGATAATGTTTCGGGATCTCTATCTTCCAATGAAGAAAATTTTGCATTGAAATTTTCTGGTAGGATTCTCAAGATCACTTCAAAAACTATAGAATCATTCAGATTTTCACCAAGGTATCTGATATTAGACATAAAGTCATTCACCCTGGTAAATAATTCCCTAATAGATTCATGCTCACCCATCTTCAATTCTTCATACTAAAATATCCATATTTGTGACATTTCCTTCATCACTTTTTTATTTCCTTCATATATGTTTTTCAGTTTTTCCAATATACTTTTATCTATAGAGACACCTTTTACTCTTAAGAATTTACTTTCAGAAAGTGATGATAATATAGAATTCGTGGTCCTTCCATCATTCTCAAGAAACGTCATGTTAATAGGTGTAAGTGGATCACTATCATCAAGGAGAGGAAACCCAACTATTTTCACCTTCAAGAACATCATAACTGATAGACATAAGATATGGAAGCCTTATATCTTTCCAGATATGATAGTTCTTTCCATAAATGATCAGAAACCTTTTACTATTTACAAATTTCACATTATCCATCATGAAAGAATAGTGATGGGAACCTTGCCTCTAATACCACTTGAAAGTGCCCAGTCCGAGTAATTTATCTCTGAGAGTGGGAGGAGTGAATCAGTGATAATATTTTTCTTTTATGTTCCTTTTCAATTTAAAAAACCTTAATATCCTGTTATAGATTTCAATTCCCTTCTGAAAAAAACTCAATTAAAATCCATAGGAAAACAATGATTTATGAGGTTCACTATTCAATAAGAATAGTTACGTCCTTGGTATGGTTTGGAAATGATCCAATACCATAAAATCCACTGAGAAAAAAAATCATTGGATTATAAGGAGTAGGAAGTACCATTACACCTATGTAGAACTATTAAACAATTCAACTAGTGCATGTGAACCTCTTAGCCCAATAGGGTAATGAAATTGTTTTTTAACAACTCATGTTTTCAGTTCTTCTTTTCAATTCATCACATGTATTCAAATTGTAATACAATTCATCAATTACATACCCTTAAGAGAGGTAAGAACAACATGGAATTTTTTATGAAACATAAAGTCCAATATTTTCGGATTCCAATTCCTCTGAGTCCAATTGTTACAAAACAATACCCCAAATCTAATTTCTTTGATAGAAAATAATAGAGTAGAGTTGGAGACACTTCAACTCTTGAAAAAAAATTGGCAAACTAAAAATAATATGAATGAATCAGCACCACACAAGAAAATTTCGAATCTGAACAGAATTGATATCTCTTTATCACAAGAAACAAAGAGCTTCTCTATCTTCTATCGTGAATACTGAAAGCTTCTCTGAAGTACACCGTACTTTTTTTCCTTTTATAGGTGACCCGAAAAAAGTTTAGCTGGGAATCCCAAAACACTTTCCCACTCACTTAAATTCACCCAAATTTTAGTTTCTCTTGAAATCTAAGAACTGTTATGCCTTCGGCAATGCTTCCAAATTATTCTCAAAAGATCTCTAATATTCATCTCTTCTTTTCGAAAATCCCATTCCAAATGTCAATATGATTACAATTGATGAGAAATACATGGGTCCGATTATCTGAATCTGATTCTTTCATGCTCAGTTCTTCAAAAAAATGCTTGATACCATACCACATGAATGTTTTTCACGAAATACACTTCTAAACATGAGAAACAATCAATCTTTTAACTGAAAGGATCCCCTTGAAAATTTATTCATCAATATTCACTTTATTTTCTTTTATCTTAAAACACTTGAGAAAAAAAATCACCACATTCAAAACATGTGATTGAATCATGACTTCTTCATGAATTTGAATGCATTGAGGATCATATTTAACATCATATGAATTCAATAGGAATGTATTGTAACATTCCATTCATTCATGATTCTTTCCATTCATCTCAACCCAAGCATGATCTTTTCAAAACAAAAATGTTGTTGATACGACCATCATATATAAAAATGTTCTAGATAAGATCATCTTGAGTACTATATTTTCTAGTTACAATCACTGGTTATGATTGTTGGGTGCATTAATTGTTGTTGCGATCATTCTAGTTACATTGATTCTGGGTAAAATCATTCCAGATATGATCATTCTGGTTACGATTATTCTAGATAAAATCATTTTGGGTACGATCATTTCTGGTTATGATCAAATACAATCTAAAAACACTAATATTCAAAAATACAATACAATATAATCATTAAAAAAATGATTTTTCTGGATATGATACAATATGAATATAATGATATGTCTAGATATGATACAATATGAAAACAATCAGATAAAGAAGATCGGCCCTGATATGATATAAAACAATCTGAATGTTATCAATCAACATTATCTCTTTCCTTTTATTCTACCTGAATATTGTCGTTTTGAAACAAAATTGGTGTCTCAACTTCCATCATCATCACCTCTTCCATTGGAACAACATTCTATAAGCATCACATTTACCATCAGCATCACTCTTTTCATCGCACCTCATTTTCCTTCGGCACCACCTTCATCAAAACCACCTTTCAATCGGTACCACTTTCATAGGCCCCGCCTTTCCATTGGTACCACTTCGATTGTTTTGAAACACAATCAGCACCTCCTCTTCAATCTATATATGATTGTTTTCTGATTGTTTTGAAAAACAATCGGCACCACTACTTTCTCTCTACCATCAGGATACTATATATCTGAATACGGTTCTTTTCTGATTGTTTTGAAAAACAATCTGAATGCTATTTCTTATGATTGTTTTGAAAAATAATCAGAATAAGATCCTTTTATAATTGGAAACATTTCATTCACTCCACCTTTCTTCTATCAATATTGATCACGAGTACTCAATACAACTCAAGATTTATATCAAATAAAAATCATCAATGCAACATCACAGTTATTTCGGAAAGTATCACATCTTTCTATTCACTCTACTTTCTTTCTTTCCTTCTCATTGTCATCCTAAGAACACACTTTCTGAATACATGGGTCCAATTGTCATAAAACATGGTTTCAGTTCTTTTCAAAACAAACCCAAATTAATTGTTTCCAGATGACAAAGTGAAGTAATTTCCTTTATTCAAAATGTACATTGACAACAAAATACAACACTTGAATACAAAACACCTTCATCATCATATTGGTCCTAACAATATAAAATATTTAAAAAATAATAAGGTCCATCTCAAATGATGATTATGGACAAACATAATCCTTAAAAAATTAATTTCATTAGTGAATATGTAACACCTTGAGTTTTTTTGAATAGTTTTTTTTTCTGAATTAATTTTTCATATACAGAAATTAAAAAGACATTGGAAATAGTTTTTTAATATTTATATAAATGAAATAAGCCATAAATTAATTATAAAATACAACAAGGTAATATTTTTTTACACAAAAAAATGACTTGGAGTATGTTACACATAACACTAAGTTTCTACGAAACAACATTTTATTGGTATAATTATTTAAATGAGATGGTTATTTCATATCAACTAAATTTAGTAATATGAATATTGATAAATAATTTTAATATATTTTCTACAATGGTTTTATATAAATAAAACAAATTTATTATGAAGAATAAATTTTTTGGTAATGTCTTTATTTGTTTAAAAATACTATTTTCTCAAATGAACTATTTTTATATCCTTCTATCAAAGATAATAAAACTAATTTTAGAAACACATAAATATTTATTGATAAAATAAATATTATTTTTGAATTAATAGTGTCAGAATTATATTAGGTTTTATTTTTTGACTTTTTCTGAGAAACATCACTTTTTTATGAATAGTACAAATATTGTATTTTAGTTAAAAACCTCTTCTTAATTTCAATAATTATTAATGTTAAATTATATTATAATTTTTTTTAATGTAAGAATAGATAAATAATACATATATTAATCCAATTTAGTTCATTGGAACCATTTTTTATATTAAAATTAGCTGTAAACACTAATTAATATTTTAATCATTGTTTTAAAAGCTTGTTTTCTCGCCACGTCCACAGGATTAGCGTTAAACATAAATTTTCCACCTCTAAAATTCATATTTCGAATAGTAGACATACATAGTTATAATTATTATTATATATATTATAATAATATCAACCTATTTTTTTAACAAAAACATTAGTGAAAGTGATTAATATTAATTACGGTGATTAAGGTAAAAAAAAGCTTAATAGGGGACTAAAACATAATCTTAAGGGCCAAAATGACGTGGAAACCCATCCAAAAACAATTTTCCTTCAATAATTAGACTATATAAACTCTCGGATCTCATTTTATTGGTTATTTTGAGATTATTAAATGGATGTTCCCTATATAAAATTTTATGTTAGGAAAAATACAAAAAGCGAACTTTCCTTACCATTATAATTTGAAAAAATTTACGATATGTAAAAAACACCATATTTTTAGTTATATATATATTTTTGAAAGATAAATTGGTTATTTTTATTATAATAATTTATCATTAATTTTTAAGGATGATTTTGTTGCTTAAAATTATTAATAAACACCAACATATTAATTATTTAGTTATTAATTAACTAAAAGAAAATATAATCTAAATATTAAATGGGAGGAAATTAATTGAATTATTCCCTATAATTTTTTTAGATTAATATATCTTTTAAAACATATGTAAATTAAAAATATTTTATATGAAATATTTTTTTTCTATATTTCAATATATAAATTAAATAAAATATTATCAAAGTTGACATTAATTCTTTTTTTACAATTAATGATACTTTATTAAATGATTTAAAATTATAAACAATACTATATTATGTACAATAATTTGGTAGTATTAATAAATATTAAATATGTTCTATTACAAGACAAATTGATCTTATATAATTAACATAATGACCTATTGACTGTAAAAATATTTGTAGCACAGTCTGGGTCTATGTACTGTTTTTGTGTGTCACATGCGATTGTTTTAAAATTAATTTCCAAAACAAATTGGATATTTTTTTTGTAAATTTGGTTTCATATTTAAAATTAAGTGAAACTATTTTTTAAAAAAAAATATATAACTTTAATTTAGTCTTAATGGTTAAAATTCATAACTTAGAAAACTATTCTCTTAAATAATAACCAATATGATAAAATTTTGGTAGCATAGATTCCAAGGAACAAATTAATCAAAATTCACATATTTTTGCGTAGATAAGGTTTTTAACTACCATTATTCCCATTTAATACATTATTTCTCTATTTTTCAAGCATATTAGGTAAGTTATTCTACATATTAATGAATACCTTTTGGTATTTACAAGGGTGATACTCCCCTTCAACTATAAAAAAGGGAAGAACTCTCTCACATCCTAACACCTCTCAAACCACATAGTTTCAGACAAGATATTAAAAATACACTTCCAAACAACCCTCCAATACACCTTTTAGACAATATTTAGTCTGAAATAAACTCATGGATATCTTTTAGTGAAAACCAAAAAGAGTTTCCCAAAGAAGAGGTAACATCCTCCCTTAAGATCCTTAATTTTATTTTCATTCTCCACCCCCTAAATTAACCTAATTACATGATTATAAAACAAAAAACAATTCTAAGATATAATTTGATTCTTGTCTTATTTTTATACCTATAGTTACACACCCACTTCTATATAATGGGTAAGAAAAATAATGTTTATGTGTATGATAATGATTATTCGTTTTTTCCTTTACCGTATCTAATTGTAGTAATTATGACAGAAAATTTGTTTATTTATTATATATATGATACTTATTTATTCATTAAGCTTATTTAATTCTTTCAAAATTCATATCTTTATATTTCATATTTTGTGAAAATAAGAAAATTTCATTTGAGGAAGTCTGGACTACCACCCCCTCAAAATGATGTGATTTGTTGAAACACTACATGGAATTATTAAGGATTTGTTTTGTGAACTTATATGATATATATGAAATAATAATTCTAATTAAATTATTTTATAATCATATAAACTTATTTAATTTTATTTCTTTCTTTTAATATGATAATAAAATTGAATCAACATTCATGCGTACGTACAACCTACCATCTCCATGAATAGTGTGCTCCATTTCATACTTATATATCATATAGATTTTTATAATAAAAATATAATGATAATAAATGAAATTGTATCATATTTTACATAATTGAAGTCATTAATATGTGTAAGGACCCAACAAATAACAAATTAGGGCACATGCGAAAAATAATGTGAATAATATTGGAAGTGTAACCTTAATATGAAATTGTTAACAAGTGGGTAATAAAAAATTTATTATCAATCTATATATGTTATTTTATATTAGGATATAGTTATTTTTTAGACATATATTATTTTTTATACCTATGGTTTTAATGAGTACGATGAGAGTCAAGACACAAGGTAGAGTAATTTCATTTCACTTTTTATTTCCACAAGATGGAAGCTTTATTCACCACCCAATCCATTTGTGTAGTGTTTATAATAACAATGAATGTATTACATGATTATTATAATTATGTTTATGAGTATTTACATATACAATTTATTCTTTTTTTTTCGTGGGGTTTTTGTTCCTAATGGTAATAAATTGGTACATTAATTTTGTCTCAATTTACCTTCTTTGAGACACATGTCATGTTATGGACTTATATATTTCTAGGTGGTATATATAATACATTTTAAATTTGATATCCTAAATATAATTATTTTATTTTTATTTTAAGATTCATGTCAATTAATTTTCTTAAATGGGGAGTATGATTTAAATTTACAATTTGGTAATATTTTACTGAAACAATATCATTATTTCCATGATTGTTTATTATTATGATTCCATTGATGAGATATTATAATAAATCTATTAATATCTACCATGAATTTTCTTATAATCTGATTATTCATGACATCTTCATGTATTGGTGCCATTTTTCATGTACTTGGTACATAATATTGTTAAGAATGTGTTTTTTAGAATGTCTAGTTCTACCCCTATCTTCGGTTGAAAATCCATGTTCATTTAAAACAAAGTTTTATAAAAAAGGATTTCATAATTGTTTTAAAGATTTATGTTTAATTTTGAAAAGTGTTTTCAGAGAAAAATTTTTCACAACATTTTCATGATTTATTTATATATTTTATTGAGTTTTCAAAGAAGTGGTTTTTAAATTCTTTTAAATATTTATTTATATATTTTCATGGTTTTTTCAAAGATATAGTTGTCAAAAAAATTTCATGATTTATTTAAAATATTTCAAGGTGTTATAAAATAAATGGGTTTCAAAATATTTTGATGATTTAATTATATGTTTTTAAGGTGTTTTTAGTGAAATTATTTTCAAAACGTTTTCAAGCCTTCTGTATATGTTTTCATGATTCTTTTCAAAGAAAAGGTTTTCCAAAATGTTGTTTTTAATGAAAATTATATAAATGCTTTTAAATATTATTTTATATGATGTCAATGTATTTTTGAAGAATTGTTTTTCAAAATTATTTTAATATTATTTTATATGTTTTCATGGGAAATGGTATTCAATATATTTTCAAGATAATTTCATAAGTTTTAAAGGAAAAAGGCTTTCAAAATGATTTCAATACTTATTTATAAGTATCAATGTATTTATAAAGAATTTTTTTTTCAAAACGTTTTATGTTCTAAATATCCTCTTCCAAAGAAGAAAACATATTCATGTCTTGAGTTTTTTTCAAAATGTCTGTCCATGCTATTTTCCATCTAATATGACATCAGTTTATGTCACTCTAACCCTTATATGAAATTATAAAATGGTTCCATTAATATTATTTCTTTAATGTTTCATGTTTTCATGGAATGATTCTTATTAAACTAGTTTCTCTTCCCCGAGTTATATTATTTTGAAACCCTCTTCTTTTCATGAGTTATGATTTGATGGAATAATTAAGAAACCTAACTATTTTACATAGGCTATGATGTGATTAAATTTTAATGATACCCATTTCATTTCATGGGTTATGTTTTTATGTTTATAGAACCCATATACTTTTATGGGATATGATATTATGAATGTTTTATTATCTTGTGCCACGTGTATTAATGATTTTATTATGAGATGGGTGTGACTAATATCAATATCAAATGCATTGGGTGAATATTTATATCTAATGAGATTATGTTGGGAATCAAGTTGGTAGGCTTGATCCACTAAGGGAAGATGGGTAAACAAGACCCCTTATAAGAAAAGGGCTACAATTGGGGATGGTGGTGTGTCCCACCTAGTTGGTGTAGTGACCATGAAAATGGAATATGGGGAAACCCAATACTTTATTGTAATATGGGGAAACCTAATCCCTTATAAGGAAAGAATTGTGGCATGGGATGAGGGTATGTCCTACTGAGTAGGTGCAGCCCCAATGAAGTTCCCCGATAAATTCTATCTATGTGTCTTTACATACAGGTAATGATATCACATGTTTATGTATGACATAATTATATGTCATGTTCCAATAGTATAATTTCGTGTATCATGTTATTTATTTACTTATAATTCATTTCTTATGATATTCCATACTTTATTCCATGACTCATGTGTCTGAACTTATGATATGTTGGGTATGATCTTCCAATGTTATGATTACATTATCATAACCCTATGATCATGTTTATGCTTACATTTCTCTAATTAATACGCTTAATGAGAATATGTTCTGACCACATTTTATGTTTACCTACCGATTTTATTATGATATAAATTATGTTTTATCCATCTAAGAAGGTTGATAGTCAAGAAGATCATAGTTGAGGATAATTTAGCTCATTTGTGTATCAGTTTTTAAGTTTATATCTTTCTGGAGGCACTAAACTAGTACAAGATTTGGAAATCTATATATTTAATGTTTTAATTAATTCATAAAGTGATATAATGTCTATGTACATTAATACTAGGTTCTTATAGTTGGTATCAGAGAAAAGGCTTAGTAACCCTTTGGAAACTAGAATGAGAAAACATTAGTGAGATACCTTGGTATATTTCTTGGGATATTTCTTGGAAAGTGTCTAAGGATAGGTATAATTATGAGTTAATGTTTAGGAAAATATCATAGAATTTTGGTAAATTATAGATTAATTGGTTTTGTAGAAATACAACCTGGTCTGGATACTACATGTGGACATGGTTCTAGAACAGATTTACTAAGGAGTAAAATCATTGAAAAGGTTTGTTAGTTCTAACTCAGCATAACATGGTACCTAACAACACGCCTTACTGTGCACCAGGATTGACAGTCCTGGAGGATATTCTTTGAAATTTTACAAACTCTTCATGAATCATCATGATAGATGTAAATTCAACTTGTCTATGAATAACCAAGGGTACACCTGAGGTGTCATCACCTATGAAATGTGTTATAATTTAGACAAAAGATAAGTGGATTTCATGATTATTTTATTCTTAAATATCCTAATCATTAATAACTAAATTCTTCCATGTTTTAGTTAATGGATAGAACCATAAGGAACTGGATTAATGTTGAGTATGATGGATTTCATGATCTGTTAGTAATTCCAGAATGAAAAAAATTCACCTTCCTATTATTGATAGTGGTTATGTGTTTCAAGGAAAATAAAGGGTGAGGTTGCCCTAAAATCATACAAGTATATATTTTAATGAAAATTATTCAATGTAAGGAAAATGTTCTAGATATAAAATTTTTACATAATACATTAATTTTTTTGAACTGATGGCCTTTTAAATCATCATATATTTATGGATTTTACACCCTCAACATTTCATTGACCATTCACTTGTTTTTGATTTATTACCTCAGTAACCCCTACTAATATTTACACTTTTCATCCAAGACCATTTTTTCGCTTTCCACCTATGTTTTCCCATGTCGAAACCTAGTTATATTTTACTTTTGGAAGTCATTATGTTTAAACTTAATTTCTTAAAAGGGATTTCTAGAAATAATTTTAATGATGTATTTTTCTATGAATAGATTATTAATGAATGAAACCATTGATATCCCAGATAAATTTTGTCAGAGAAATTCATTTTTAGGGGGATAGAACACATCACCACTGGATTTTGTGAAATAATTTTCATCAAATTAATTTTTGATATTTAGAAATTCAAAATATAATGTAAATAATTTTCTTATTTTTATTAAAAAACTATGTCATATATTCATTATGCACCAACCCATGTTAATATTGTGCTATATGAAACACACACTTAGCGTATGTTACAAACAACACTCAGTTTCAATGAATCATAATATTAGCATTATAAAATTTTTAATGATACAGTTATAATCTAGCCATTAAATATAGTAATATAAATATCGACAAATTATTTTCAAATATTTTTTAAAATATTTTTATATAAATAAAACATATTTATTATGAAAAGATTAATTTTTGATAAATTCTCTACATGTTCAAAAATACTTTTTTCTAAAATGTACAACTTTTTATGTCCATTTATTAAAATAAATTTATTTAAATGACTTTTAGAAATTGAAATTGATAAAATAAATATCAATTTTTGATTCATAATGTTTAAATTATATTATGGTTAATTTTGGGAATTTTTCTCAGAAACATCATTTTTTGATGAACATTGAAAAATATTGAATTTTAGTTAAAAACCATCTCTTCGTTAATAAAATTATTAATGTTTAGTTATATTTTCAAGTGGATTATAATGTCAAAATAGATCAATAATAGATATATTAATTCAATTTAGGTAATTTGAATAATTTTTATATTGAAATTAAATATAAACCTTTCTTGAACATTTGAAATGTTTTACTTTAAACCCCATATTTCTCACAATGTCTGTGGGATTAGAGTTAAATATAATTTTCCCACTTCTTTGAATTGAATTTTAAAATATTGATATAAAATTTTATAATTATTATAATATGTGTGGTATAATAATATCAACATAATTTTCACAAAAAAGATTAGGTAAAGCGATTAAAATTAATTATGACGATGAAGGTAAAATTAAGCTTAACATGGGACTAAAACATAATATTAAGGACCAAAATAACCTAAGAAATCATTCAAAGGATATTGGATACCAATAATTAAACCATATACCCTATTGGATATAATAATATGTGTTATTTTGATATTATTAAATGGAAGAGACCTATAGAAAATGTAAAGTAAGGAAAAATACATAGAAGGGACTTTCCTTAAAATTAATATTTATAAAACTTTGAGATATGTAAAAAAACATCATATTTTCAGTTATTCATATAATTCTGTAATATAAATGGGTTATTTTTATCATAATAACTAATCATTAATACTTTTATATGACTTTGTTACATAAAATGATTATAAAACACAAATTTAGTGATTATTTAGATAATAGTTAACTTAAATAAATTATATTATACATATCAAAATTCAATGAAACTGCCTGAATTATTATCACTAATTATTTTCAAGATCAATATTTCATTTTACACAACATTAAAATTAATATAATTTAATTACAATTTTGTCTTTATATTTTAAAATTAAAATTAAACAAATAATGTTAAAATTAACATTAATGATACTTTAAAATGATTGATATTTTATTAAATGAGTTGAAATTAATAAAAATAATATATTGTGGAATCTAATATATAGGTTTTAGTAAATATTAAATATGGTATATTAGTGGACTTATTTAACTTCAATAATTTTCATATTTACTAAATTATTGTAAAAACATTTTTATCACGGTACGAGTTTAAGAAGTGTTTCTTCACATCACAAGAGTTTGTTTTAAAATTAATTTCCAAAACACAAGAAATTTTTATTTTTTAAATTTTGTATCTTATTTATCATTAATGGGATCTATATTTTCAAAAAAATCACTTTAATTTAGTATTAATGGTTAAAATATATAGGTTATAAAACTATTGTCTTTAATAAAACCCCAAATGAAAAAATTGGGAAATCGTAGAAGTTATGGAAGGAAATTATTAAAATGAACATATTTTTCTATATTGGATTATTGTCTCAAAATAATTCCCCTTTAATACATTAATTCACCATTTTTGAGTTAGATTATGTAAGGTATACCTCTTATTAATGAATACCTTTTGGTATTTAGAAGAGTTTCTCTCCCCTTTCACTCTAAAAAGGGATGCACACTCCCACATATCCACATGTATCAAACCAGTTAGGTTCATCCATGATATTCCCAAAACACTTTCCAGAATTACTCCATTCCTTCTTGAAGCATAACTTTGGGAAGAAATCAATCCAAGGAAGGCCTTTAGTGAAATAAAAAGGAGTTACCCAAATAAGAGGTAACATTATCCCTCAAGATCCATTATATTATTTTCTTTCTCCACCCCATATATAAAGGTCCAATATTAATGTACATGTACATTACATTAGGTTTTTGTAATACTTAATACATGATACCAAAAGACACCCAACAACCGTATTAGTTAAATGCCATTAAAATGGGAAAACATAAACAACTGGTTCAAAATACATCTAAATTATCTCATGATTTAATCTTAATAGTATTTATAAGGACAGAAACATAACCCTATTTAAATAAAATCATCTTAGATGGTAAATAATTTTGATAAAACACTCGAACATAATTGTTGAGGAAAATATCCTATATTTTTCAAAAAGGTTTTCTTTTCTCAAAATACTACGGAATTTAAAATGAAAAGAATTTAGTTGAAAATAAACATGAAATCATATAAATGACGATTCATGGAAATTAGGAATTATGAAGATGTAAAAACCCTTTAATATCATGTAGTTAAAAAATAAATCTTCTCAATCTTTTACATGAAAAGTAAAAAAAATACATTGTATCGAATAATGAAAAAATACACCTTTCATACCATTTAGTAAAAACTTCACCAATGGGTAAAATTGACATTAAAAATTTATATAAGAAAACAAATAGTATTACTTATTTATTGAACATGGATGTGGATGTTAAATATACCCAAGTAAATAATTACATATAAACAATCTCGAATAATAATGAGGTTAAAAGATTAACCCTTACCTTAGGTCCGATATGATTTGAATGTTTCTTGACCTCCTATATAGTGATTTCAAAAAATGTTATTGACTTATTACAGAATCATATTCATTATTATGATATCATATATAATCATATTATCATCCAATTTTAGTAACACTTCATTGTCACCTGTTATTCGGATAATAACTGCTTCATTTTCTTATGCATGTTTTATTAGATAAATTCATGTTACACTTATTAGGTAATAGTTATATCATTTTAAAAATGATATTAGTATAATGTATATCATATTAATTTAATTTAATTAATTAATATAATTTCTGTTTAATGAAAATCATGAATAATAAATCACAACACATCATGGGAAGGTAGGCCATATGTATACACGAGCAACGATATCATTCAATTAATGTATAAAAAGTATAGAATTGGATAGTATATTAATTATACAGAATAATTATAATTATATATTAATTATATAAATCTATTATACTCATCATTATACACATCAAAATTAATAAATTTTGAATAAAAAATTACACCACAGTGTGGAGACGATAAGTCGTATGTATGCACACTTAGTGATATTATTGTTCATTATGGACACTCTGTTCTGTCACATAGTCTAAAGAGTGACAAAGGGAAATGCATTAGAAAAAAGCGGCAAACAAACATGATGAAAATCAATATTTTCAATGTATTGAACAATGGATCACCCATGTCTAGCCAATGCACCATCGACACGCAAGGTACGAGCGCTCCCAGTCTTTTTCACCTAGTGTCCTTTTTTTCCTATAAATAGACCCTTAAGGCCATCATTTGTAAGGAAGAATTTCCCTAAAGCATAATTTTTGCTCTGGTCACCCTAGTGCTTCACCCAAGTCTTCTGAAACATTCATGGTAGTTCTCTAACACCAATAGTAGAGTACTTGAAGGAGTATCAATGGACATTAGTCCTTTTATTTTTTGAAATTCATAACACTTGTGCACCTAATGTTCCCAACCTCTCTAAACCAGAAACACTTGTGAGCCACATATTCCTCTCATAGGAACATGAGTTCCCCACTTATAGGAATACCTTTGAAGACTCTTGAAGTCTTGAGTCAGGTCTCAACCAAGTATTAACATCTAGGTTGTTCATCACTTAAGTGAACAGCTGGTCTCTCAATCCTACATGCATGCCCATACTTTCACGCCAATACTTATGTGGGTGACCTTCATTAATTCACTTAATATATTCAGTCTAAAGGCCATTATTCCCTCTTAAAAGTCATTTATGGAAAGTTTTATTCTTCATTAGCTCCATTTTGTGAAAGGGATTCTGTTGAGACCTTCACCAAAACCTCCAGACTTATCAAACCATTGGGAAAGGAACATCAGAGTGTCATCTATTTGGGTTCGTATATCCACAGTCAGAGTTTTCCCACATTTTTTCTCAACATGGTTAGGATTTATGGAGTGTCTCTGGGTTTTTATATCCACACTCACATGGACCATTCTCCTAGGAATAGTGTTGGGAATTTTTTGGATTGGAGAATTATGTTTTGGGTTATGATCTCCCCTTATCATCTCTAAAACCTGGAACCTTAGGTCTCTAGTAGGGAAGGTATGATTCACACCTAATTTACATTTTGATCAATGTATATATCTCCCACCCCTATCTGGATCAATTTTAGGGAATCCATCAAGGTGTAAGCCCCTAACCATTGAAGATAAAGGTTTTAATCTTGCTCCAATCTACTTCCTTCGCATTCACTCCTTCCTTAAATTGGACCCTTTTCCAATGTAAAGAGAATAGCGGGAAGGCTTGTCGCATCTCCCTCTTCCTGGGTCACCTCAGCTTCTTCTACCATCACCGATATAGGTGCACCCTCTTCCACCAACAGAGGAGGAAAAGTGTGGGTACCTTTGTTGAATATTGGACATCCTTTTATTTCTCACACCAAGAATGCTCATGTGGGACTAGAGATTTGTTATGATTAGAAAATTTTCAGAAGACTCTTGAACTACGAGAACTCTAATTCATGTTCAAACCAGGATACATAGGATTCAATCATGAATGACCGAGCTCAAAATGGTGCCCTTCCAAAAAGGGTTCACCCAATCATGTCATCTAAAATGGGAAGCTCTCATGATAATACCCAAAGAAATTCTTGAACTATGAGAACTATGATTCTCACCATAATTGGGATATGTAAGAATAATTCTATGAGACCAAGCTCACTGGATATCCTCTTCAAGATTCCAACCCTAATTCCCTTAATCTAGGCATCCTCCTTAGGAATAAGACACAAATTAAGCCCCAAAATTATCCAGGAATCCTCTTCAGGAAGTAATCACAAACTCATTTCTCTCAAAGGACTACACTCTTCAATGAGATTCATCGAACTGTATGGGCTTTGATTCCCATATAAACGTGATATGTTGGAATCCTCCTTGATGTTCAAACCCAATACTTAAAATCAACCCCATTCTCATGGGTCTGTATTCCCAATAGGGTATAATCTTTCTTGAAATCCATAATCTTTCCATGTTCCTTAGGATTCAAAGACATAAGTCCCACACCAAACCTTTATTAAGAACCTTTTTCATAGATGTCCTTACCACATGACATTAAACCATACAGTTAGGTCTTTATCACATGACCTTAAAAGGTATGATGTGTCCCATTATGTGACACCTAACAACAAGGGTTTTTCTTTCTTTCATAGAGATATGTAGGTAGCCCATTTATGGGTAAGATCCTAATATCAAAACAAACCTTCATCTACCTGGACGACAATAAATTCCACAGTTCCCCACTAATTGGATTTAAAACCAGTATCATCATAGCGATGATTAAAAGAGTATCTAAATAGTAAATAAAAAAGATATCATTGATGTAGAACCTCTAATACATATAGATATATCTATTAATTAAGAACTTCGAATACATATGGATGATTCTAAATTTCAAACATGTTAATATATAAATGAAAATTTCAATGGAAACATATGTTATAATTGGTGAATTAATAAGGATTCATGGAAATATTTTAAATTTATAAAGAGAGTGCTCGAGTATATAATAATTCCCCCCAAAAGGGTGTTATGAGTTCGACATCCCATTCTCTCGACCAATGCATGTTCTTAAGTATTGTAAATTTCAAACATAACAAACGCCTTACTTTGGAACGAAGGTTCCTTTTGGATAACAAAATGTTGTATGTTTCTAGTTCCATAATAAATCCAATGGAAACCGCATGGAAGTAGTGATTCTTAAACTAAAACACACGTTCCAAGGAACTACAAAAAAAATGGTATACCCAATGTGAATCCTTAACTAAGAGAATATTGTTACACACCTTTGAGGCCCCTATCAATTGATAATGGAAGGCCATTAAAAGGAATAAATTATGCATGTTTCCACCTAAAATATATTTCTTTAATTGATTTGATTGTCTTATTTTCATGTTTTATCAGAAATCCCTTCATTCCCAAATAGATTATTTCAAACTTGCACTTGTGAATATCCCGACCGTTGCTCAATCTGGATCATCATTCGTTGGAAGGATGTCATCACCAACCTAGCATCTTCAACTCTAGGTCTCCAATTTATTGGTAAGGGAATATTGTCATTACATTACTATCCCAATCTTGGAGGCCCACTAAAAGGCTCTCCAGGTTAATAACAACCCTCGATCGTCTGGCCAGCAATGACCGATGATCAAGAAACAGATGTTTCCAACCACTATCTTCAACCATTTAGAGTCCTTATCCTTAGAATGCAACAACCACTCCATCCCATACTATAGATAAGTTGGATCGATAGGTCACTCATTGACTCAACTAAAAGATGTAGGGGTCCTTCCTGAGGAATCCCACCAACAATCGTCTTTAGAGGAATTGTGCGGTAGTGAAATCCCAACATGATGGGGGTGTTACCTATGGAAGTTCAACCCATTCCATTCAAACCCGGGCATGCAGGACAAACCACCGAGGACAACGTTTGACCAACAGGGAGCAAGTTCTTACCTTTTCCCACTCTGAAGAAGTTCATCAACCTAACATGATAAAAAACAATGAGCGAGCACGTACTCCCGTCCTTAATTTCACTGCCTAACAGACTCATCAAGAAGTGACCCACCTATCCCACCAGGTAAATCTGATGGACTACCATGAACAAGAACATACACCTATTTAAAATTTATCAGCCATTCAGTAGGCTTGTCTGACTACATTCAATGAATCCCACCAATCAAATGTGTTGGCAACTGGTTAACAGGAACATACAGCTACATACACTCAACAATTCTTCTATTAGTCTCATCTAATAGTGTTAAAATAAGTTTTTCAATAATACTGGATAGAAAATAGCCAACATTCGCATACACCTTCCAGAATTCATCAAGCCTGCTAACAGCCTCATATTCCAGCACTAAGAGAATTCATTCGGAAATCTATGACGAAAATCCTAGGGAAGACTCATATCTCTACCCCCATACATGAGTTTTATCATTATCAAATGACAAGAAAATGAGGATAGAAGTAGTAACATACACCTACACTAGATACGGAATGTAAACATATTCTCGTTCTGGCTGCTAATGTCACCAAACACATCTTAATAATGGTTAATGTTCAGACACAAATCTCGACCCATTTTCTTGAAGCATGAAAGAATATCATCACAAAAACTTAGGTAGTACTAGGGGAGAAAACACACAACTCTGTCCCCACACCTAGGATGACACATCATCATGCCATCCAGGAGAAGATACAAACATCTATACGAGTCTAAGAGGGTCATGGGGAATACTCCACGATATCATACAGACAATAAGATCTAGAATATACACCCTTTCCAATTGGAGTTAATCGGCTCATTCTGATGACCACTCCAAGGAAGTTAGATAAAATTTCCCATGATAACCACTTCTCCCAGCAAGTGGCCCAAACTAAGTGTACGAGATCATCCAAAAAAAGTCTCCCCCAAAACAGTTGGGAAATCAAGTGCTAATCCTTGATCTAAATCCTCTTAATACTAGTGTTATTGAAGCCCTCATACATTTATCTATTGCATATCAAGATCATAACCTCTACTTACAAAATCATGGGTGTGGTAGAAGTAATTATGAAGTTCTCCATCAGACACGTCATCATTAAGGCTTGATTCATAAAAATTCGGTAAATCCAGACAGTCTATCTCAAGATTAGAGCCATGAAAACCCTTCCTGTGACTATAATACCAATGAGAATGAATATTTATCCCTTTCTATAATCCACCATTGTGGTCCTCCGCATGATGGAATTCGCTACGAAATTTCCCTCTGCAGTAGTATTTTTCATTGTCAAGACAATTTCTTAAGTGAAAATATAGTGATGAAAAATCCCTCTTATGTCAAGGCACTTTCCAACATATGTCAAGTCATGTATGATGCATTATCATTAATGGGTGAAATAATTTATCCACCACAAGACATCATAAGGAAACAATCATTCCCCAATCCTTCTTTTGGTCATTTGTCCTCTAATACAATAGAGGAAAAAGTGACTAATTCAAATGTTGTTAATAAAACAATTGGGAAATGTCCACTATGGTTAAACCTAGTGGAGAAACCTATGGTGAAATATTATGAAGCTATATTGAATGTCAGAAAATAATTGGTTTAAGGAGAAGTACTAGTCATGTTATGGCCATTGTAAAACTCTCAATAAAACATTCCATAATTGATGATAGAAGATTAAATTCATGATATCTGCCTCACCTTATGGAAAACAATTCATCATTTGAAAAATAAATAATTACTAAATAATGAGTATGAAAATAATTTTGAGGTAATATAATGGTTTCAACACCAAATTGACTTGGCATCTCTCTCAGTTTCCCGACATTCAATGGTTTAGAAAGAAAATAGAACCCTTTAGCGTGCATGCCTCAATGATGTAAAGAGGCTACAATAGTTAATTTCTGATACCCCATATGGTGTTCGTATCAATGGATGGGGTAAACACATATAATTTCACTTCACTTCACTCTAGAATCAAAAAAGTGCTCCAAAAGTGGTCTCATGTAATGTTATTTCCAATAGCCAGCTACAATCAACAGATTTTGTATGTAATCAAATGTACGCTCAATAACATTCCTCGACTAGATCTCATCAGAGTTAAGACCAATTAAAGAAAGATTTTGAGTTACTTTTTCATCATGAAAATGAGAATATTAAGTAGGCATCCCCTTTTAGAGGATGTCATCAATTAAATAATGAAAATGTCTAAAAAATAATAACGATCTTCTGAAACAGGTGATTTGAGTTGTTGTCAGATAATGCACCCAGCTAATGTATGAAGCAAAATTTAAAAAATCAGAAGAGAATCTATGTGAATATAATCCATAATAGTTCTAGATCCACCTTAGATTTTAGGTTTGGGGGCATGTCTAATTCATCCTTTTAAATCAATTAAAAAAATTCAAAGGATTGAAAAATAAGAAGAATAACATACCAAACTTGTAGGACTGTGGGATTTTTCATATTTACAACCCCCTCCTCAACAGAATTCAATTTTCTCCTGATGATTGATGAATCCACAAAGAGAACGCAGAACTGAACTATCTAAGGATTCCCATTCGGGTTACTGTTAGCCAAACAGTTCTCAACAATTAATCTTATAGGATAACATAGTCTTATAGATGATATAGAGGGATCCAATTTTACAAAGATACTGACATAATTCCATCAATTAATTATGCGTCTTCTTCCTCTGGAAATTGGGATAACCTTGTTTTCTTAAGGTTCAAACATTACAATCGATTTATAATGGGTTTGTTCTTAGAACCGGAAATATAAAATGATTCTCTATCCATTTGGACCCACTTTCCAAAGGTAGGTCCTCATTAGTTGGGGACCGATGAGGCACAGAAATTTTCAATGGTCGATAGGATGGGAGGTCAGACTCATCACACCTTTTTGGGGGGAATTATTGTCTACTCTAGGACTCTCTTTATAGATTTATGTTATGTTCATGAATCCTTATTACACTACCAAGTACTAAAATGAGCTTTCCTTAAGATCTAACAATCAATGATATATATGTTGGAGATTTAAGGAATCTTTTATATGTATTTGAGGTTCTTCATTGATTGAGAATCATCTGTATTTGTTAGAGATTATTAGTCTATGGTATCCTTCATCGCATTATAGAGATATCTTGGTCATTATGATAACCATACTAGTTTTAAATCCACTCAGCGGGGCACTTGAAGTTTATTTTCATTTAGAAGGACATGGAGTATTTAAAAGTTGGGATCATACCCACAGATGGTCTACCTATGTATCCTTGTTAGAGAAGGAATCAGAACCCATGTAGTATGGGAATTAAGATTTAGTGTAACATCATATGGGATGGATGAGAATTAATGGGTGATGGGCTTGAACCTCATAAAGGCTTCCTACATACTCCACTTTTAAGGTAGAGATCAAGGTGCACGTAGTTAGAGATAGAAGTGTGAGGTTGATGCATGATTAATGGCTCAATGATAGATTTCATAATTACTTTTACACTCTAAGATCATGCGAGTCGTGCTCGTTGTGAGAAACAATAGGTATCAATAAAACCTGACGATTTGTGCCATGAAAGATGCATTCAGAAGGAATGATATGGGGCTTACCTATGTATGATTTCCCTAGTAGATAATTATCAAGACTTATTTCATAGAATAATTTCGGGAACAGGGTCCATAAAGGTATATGTGCTTTTATAGGGACTTGGATACTCTAACTTGGGGCTTACTCCTAAGGAAAATTACCAAAATAGAAGGGGGCTTGGGGCTTACTCTTAAAAAGGATTCCCAAATCGAAAGAAATTAAGACTGGTTAATAGAAATTATGACTGGGGCTTATTCCTAAAAAGGAGGCCCAGGTTAAAGGGACTTGAAAACTAGGGCTTACCCTTGAGAAAGAGGCCCAGGTTAAGGGAATTAGAAATTTGAGATCTTGGGGCTTACTCCTAAGGAGGATGCCCAAATTAGGAAACATGGACTGGGGCATACTCCTTAAAAAGAGGCCCAGGTTAGGGGACTACTGTGACATACTCATAGGAGGATTCCCATATTAATATCATCTCATTTTAAAGAATGAGGTTTTAATGAATAAAATCTCTAACCCTAGTGACATAAAGATATGTAAATCACTAGGTTTTGAGAGATGTTCCACAAAATTCCTTTCAGATAAGGAATCCAACCAAGGAATCATGCCATAAATGACTTTAAAGAGCATTATGAATGCTAAATCTTTAACAGGAGAGGTGGATTTGATGAAAAGAGATGAATGGACTGGAGGGGCACCCAAAAGAAGGTAGGCGTGCAGGTCCTGTTTGGGCGCGCAGGTCCTGGTCGCGCAGGTATACCTGCACGACACTTGGGTACTTGTGCGCCGGTTAACCCATAGGGAAATACTTGACCGAGGCTTGGCTCAAGCCTTTAGTATTATCCCTAAGGTCTTCCAAAAGGGTGGTGCGCATGTTCTGTTGAAGGGATAAGGTGGCACGTAGGTGTGACCATTTCCCTTAAGGTTTAAACACTTAGGCACGCAGGTGTTGATGAATTTCAACACTTTGGCCTTGTTCCCCCTCTTTAGATCATCCATTATAGGTATTAAATTGTCTTAGAAGTGTTCAGAAGTCTTCAAAAAGATACTAGGGTGCTGAGAGATGAAATTGAGTTTCTGGATTTTTTCATCCCCGAAATGGGGGGCCCATAAGGGGTATTTATAGGCTGCTGAATACCATGGGAGAAAATTACATAGGGCATTCAGGTCACCTGCGTGCACAAACCATGGTGTGCAGGTATACCTGCGAGACCATCATGGAACTTGCGCAGCCCATTCTCAAAGCTATCATTGTTCACACCATTGTTGATTTTTGATGTTTCTTCAAAGGATGAATCACTTTGTGTTCAACGTATTTCCCTTTTCATTCGTTAGACTCTGTGATGGAAAGGAGCATCAATAAAAGTCCACCCTCAGAGTTGGATCCGAAATAAAGGAGGATGTGACTCTGAATTAAATAAGAAACCCAATAAATTGTGGCACGCATGTGACAGGCGTGCAGATAGGGGCTCGCAGGTGATAGGAGTGAATGCTTCGACGCGCAAGGGTGCGGCCTTGCCTATAAATATGTGTCCATTCCTCGCGCAAAGAAACCAGTTCTCAAAGATTTCCTCTCTCACCGTTCAATTTGCCTTCGTCGCACAAGTGTCTTATTTTCCACTGGTTCTTTGTGTCGCACTTCTATAGAGGTATTTGGAATTGCGTGGTAATACATGCGCACCAAAATCTTTCACGACACAACTCTAATTGCGCGTCAAAATTGGACTTGTGCGCCTTAATTCCTTACCCATTTGTTCACTTTTCTTCACAAATTTTATGAAAAATCAACTCACATAAGATTTAATTATTCGACCTTTGTGCAGATTCAATGGATCCCAGAAAAATCGGAACAGCTGATGAACTGGCCAGCAAGCGAATTGATGATATGATGAACATTGTAGGCCATGATTACAATGATATCTGTGATAGCACTCTTCTAGATATGGAAATGTACTTGAAGAAGTATCATCTTAATTTTCCACAGGTCATTTACATACTTCTGTATGGGCATGGTCATATGCAAGACGTCAATATTCCATAGGAAAAGAATTATCTCACACACTCTTAGTTTCAGAATTACACCTATTTTGTTTCAGAGAATATCTCAAGTGGAGGAGAATTTGTAAATATTGGAACAGTGTAGAAGGCCTATTTGATGCATCATAGCCCTTGTGCGCCAGATCTGAAACCTCACAAGCTCGAGCTGAAACCTCATTTTTATCCATCAATCTTCCGAAATTCATAGATAGATCAATCTAAAGGCTGGAAGAATAGTTGGGACTTCCATCCAGGAGGAGGTTTGAATACAACATGGATTTGGGCATACTGGGTGTGACAAACCAGTGTAGATTTTGTTGAGGATTTGAATGGAGTTGAAATATATGAAGTTGTCTGGGCTGGGCAGATATATGTCTACAAGAATGATGAGTTTTTGCCGGATCTAATAAACCGCTGGAGTCCAGAAACCAATTCATTCCATCTGACTCATGGAGAAGTAGGCATTAGTTTTTGGGATGTCTAAAAAATCTCAGGGGCTCCATTTTTGGGCGACATGTATGATGAATTCATCCCCCCAAGGCGACTTGGAATGATTCGGAGAAGACTCTGGCTTTGCCTCGGGAATTATTGAAAATTTTCCACAAGCTCAAGAGTACATAGACTTCCCTAACTCATTTTAGAAATGATATTCATCCATAGGAATGGATGAATACGTTTATTAAAAATAAGGAGGATAAGGATTCGAATGAGAAGGGGTCCACCTGTACTCGTCCTACTACATACCCCAGAACTGAGAAAAGGGGTGCTCTTGGCACATTCTGGCCAACCCTGGAAGCAGGAAAATTTGAGAAGTGGGTATATGAAGTAAATTAGAGAATCCCAAAAAAGACCCATCTGGTGGGCTTCTTAGGCTTGTGGATCAGTGTTTATCTTCTACCAGTCTGGGATTTGAAGGGAGGCGTCAGGCTCGGGACCTTCATTGTGGTATCCAACTTGGATGAGAAGAAAATTGTTGGGTTGACCACCCCCATTTTGGTGAATATTCACAGGAGATTACTCCATGTATTTATGGGTAAGTCTCCGTTGAGAATAGTGGGATCATTCCATGTTTTGTGGGGATGGATCGACACTCATTTCCGGACCTATGCTGTACAGAATGGAGTACAGGTTCCTGGAGGTTCTTTCAGGCCATCAGTATAGATATTTTATGGAGTTGCTCCATTATCTCTCAATATCTATGATATAAAGGTGAGGGTGAGCAAGTACAAAAAATTGAGTTTCTTTATGTATGAAAACCAGCCAACCGGGCAGTTTGTTGATGATGGAACAACTGACCTGGAACTAAGGTCGTACATGTTGGCTGGCAGAGATGGTGTACTGACCATCGGGATTGGTGAAGAGATTATATGCAAGGCCTTTGCTCCATAAAGATTTCACACCAATTCAAGTGTCTGCAGCAGACTGTTGTATCCCCTCCTGTGCATGTCAGGTCATAACATCATCCGATGGTTGCCCGACAACTACGGTTGCTGGCATATATAGAGAAAACTGGGGAAATGTTTGATCTACTAGTTGATAAAGAGGTGAGTAACATGACTACATGGTATGCTGAGAACTGGATAGCATCATACCCAGAAGGGGAGTTGAATCATCTATTTTATCAGGTGGGAAAAAATAAAATAACTGTAGACAATGAAACTCGTCACGGGGAAGGTGATTCTTTCCCACCTGGAGCTGATTCACGAGGTTCCTCGCCTAGGGGTGACTCTTCGGATTCCCATGATAGGGATGATGAGGCACAACATGCGTCAATGTGTCCTCGTGCCTGATATAATCCTCCTGTCAGAATCAAGAGACTAACTACATCGACTCCTAGTGAGTTTCTTCATTGGGGAAATTTAATCACCATTAATTTATAGAGAAACAAGTCATATTTTCGTATCCATTATATGTAGTTGTAGGAGCTGGGAAGAAGCTGAAGTCCAAGATTGTAGGACCCTCCTCGCAGCCTTTTGGTACACATGTTGAATATCTATGACCAGAGGCTATCCAGACATGGAAAAGTTTATATTGTGGTGATGAAACTACCTGGCTGGATCTGTGTGCGGGTATACACATCCCTAGAATAGGGAATCTTCAGGCTTATAAATACATCTGTTACAAGGATAACCCTGATGAAGTGCAGGGTTACATCAGAGATCTGGAGATACTCATATATGTCATCGATGATTCCATTCCTGTCACCAAGAGGATGAAGGAAACGATAGATTGTGGCACCACTAAGGGGACTGGTGCTTATGGAGATGAGGAGTGGCATGATTATGTAACTCTTGAAGATGTAAGAATCTTTCCTTATTTTCTATTCAACTTGATTCTAGTTAAAGAATTGTTACTTAAGTAAATTACTTTCTTCATTCTGCAGCTTGGCTTCTCTTGAAGAGAAACCAGCATCTGTTCTCAATACCACTCCTACTACTTCTGTAAGAAGAGAAGAACTTAAATTTTGTGTTACTTTAGGTTCAACCCATACACCGGAACATTTAGCGTCCACTACAACTGACATCGCAATTTTATCTGAAGACGATGTCTGGGGTCAGAGGCTGCAGGATGAAGGTCGCCATGAAGACGTATCGAATGCTCCCACTAGTGAGACTAACCTGGAATCTGAGATAACATTGTATGAAATGATGGAACATGGAGCATATTTTTAAGATTTTTTAGATCATGTTAAACTACCATGTAACATTGAAGATTTTGGACGTGAGTGTTATCCTTCATCCTGTTGAAACAACTTCTTATTAAATCTCTGACCATGATTGGTTCAAATGTGCAGTTCCATCTAAACAAGCTGCCGAACTGCCAATTCCTGAAGGGGGTAAAGACAACACTACTATTGTAGAGACACTTGCTCAAGTGGAGCTAAACCCAGTAGAGCTTCCTCAAACTCATCCTGAAGATCCTATTGAACCTAGGAAAGACAGGGAGGAGCCTTCTCCTGTTCCTAATCTACCATTGGGTAAGAGATAATAATATTTGTGGTTGCAATTAATTTTCAAGATTTCCAATCAACTTTTTTTATCCTTTGAATCTAACCAAAAACATTCAATTGACTATGCAGGGCTTTCAATTTCAGTGTCTAGATCTGGAGGTGAAGCCTTAGCCTCATCCCCAACGGGAATAGAAAGTGAAGTAACATGGGTCTGGGGAGAAGGAGCATAATAGGGCACTTCTCTAAGTGCATTAATCCCGGATTATATTCCCCCCTGTGATAGTGATGCTGAGTCAGACCCGGAAGTACAAAAGGTGCTCCAATTTTCACGACGCAAGGCATTACAGAACATATGGAATATCATATCTGAAGTGCCTCTTGAGGATATATCTTCGAAGATTCCGCGACTATCATCCATGTTCATAATGTTGGGACTTGGCAGTTTTGGATATCAAGAGATCCATGCCGCGGTGAAACAAGTCCTCTTAAGGGTGGAATAAGAGTAGAGGTACCGTTAATACCTGACAAGAGTAAGACTGTCAGCCAATATCAGCGAATTTGAGGTTGTGGTGTCCCAAGCTAAGGCTGATCATCCTTCCATGTTGAAGGAGTTGAAGAATAATATCATTGAGAATGTTTTCCAACATATGCACCGCTAGAAAAAGTTAGACGTTGTTAATGGGGAGCTTGACCAACTTAATAATTTACTAGAAGAAGATCAAAATAATGGTATAAAATCCATTGCAAATGCCAAGAAAGAACTCCATTAAGATGAAAAGAGTGAAGCTGGTCGAGTGCATGAGCTTCAAGTGGCTGCTGATGAAGCTCGGGATACAGTGTATCAAGTGAAGAGTTATGTTGATAGCCTCTTGTAGTTCTTGGAAAAGAGTAGAGACTCCAGTCTATGGATGTTCTTCAAAATCTTATGCATCAATTGAAAAAAAAAACACTTTCATATTTATTCATTTGTGCATTCCTTCTTTTGCTACTTGAATTTAATTTTCACATAAGCCAATGGGCTTAGTAAGAATAGTTTGATTTTTGCTCGGATTATTATAAATAACCCTACAAACATTGAATCTGTTTATTTCTCAATATTACCTAAATCATACAAAATGTACATTTAGTGAGATGGGACTTGAATTTTATTCATAATTCCCTTGCCTTTTTGGGTAGTTTAAATTCATGCACATCGGACATAAAAAGGCAAATGTTTAAGGTTTAGTAGCTTTGACCAAATAGTGAATGGATTAAAATTGACTCAATTCCTTGAAAATTTATCTGAGAACATAATACCATACCCATTTATAGGGGAAAAATGTAAACTAAGACTTAAGAAATTTTGAATATGAGGAATGATATGAAAAAAGGACTAAAAGGAATTAGAAGAAGTATTTCTCAAGAATTAAGTTACCACTATTTAAAAAACCCGTTAGGGTGTTGAATTATGCAGGGCCACCTAAGGGAATTGGCTGCATAGTCAAATAATATCATCTTTTGGATGACATAGAATGTTTATGCAAGGCCACATAAGGGCATGTGCTCTACAGTCAGGAAAAATAACTCTCAGAAATTTTACTTTTCTATTGCTAAAAAGCCAGTGAATGTTTATGGAAATTCAAATTTTCCAAAGCATAGAGTCGGCTGGATGGAAAGAGGTACTTGAATATGGAGAGGATATTTTCAATCAAGATTGTCTATGAATTGTATGAATGTAACTCCAACAATGGTCTGACCCAAACATAGATAAGGGAAATATAATCCATAGACTTGAATACTTTCAGATCTTGAAAAAGAGTATGGGGAAAATATGTTAAGGATGGATATTTTTGTGGATAACTACATATTGTTATTAAGACAATTAAGGACAAAAGAGGTTTTCCTACAAAGAATGAAGTTACCACTATTTGAATAATCTGTTATGGGGTTTAATTATGCAGGTCCAGCTAAGGGAATTGGCTGTACAGTCAAATAATAGCATCTTTTGGATGACATGTCTATTATGTAGACTATTTATGCAAGGCCACCTAAGGGCACGTGCGGCATATTCGGGAAAAATAATTCTCAGGAATCAAACATTTTGGGATCAGAAGTCAAGAAAAAAAGGATTATGGAGATCTAGAAGTATTTAAGGTTAGGATTATGATATATGAAAATGAGTATTGTCAATGCAAGAAGGAGATACATAGACTAATGCTAACCATACTCTTATTGTGGCTGGGTCCTGGATTAAGGTGTTGGAATTCACTACATATCCCATAAGGATGAGAATCATACCATACATAGTTCTTGAAATAAAGTTTAACTTCATGTGGGAAGACAGTGTAGGAGATCTTAGTTTAAGGTCATATAGCTCAGACCATTTTTAGGAATACTCGTTGTGTGTTTTATAAACCTGATGTGAATGAAGACCAGGTTTATCATACCACATTCATGTTTTTACCGGGCACTTTTCAGCTAAGGGAATGAAAGTGGAATTTGGGGTTAGGCCCAAAGACTTGGGTCTGGATTTGAGGGATGCTCGAACGTTCCTACGTATCCCATAAGGATGGGAGTCAATCTGCACAAAGTTCTTGAAATACCCTTTTTACAGATTTGGTTCGTCCAAGTGAAGGGTGAAAGGTGACTTTAGTGAAATTATGGTTTGAACCAAGATAAAAGGTTCTAGAATTTCCATTTATGCACGTATTCTTTAGAATATAACATGATTGGAGATCAATGTAAATAATGATTCCCTCTCAGGTGAGGGTATCAAAGAATTTTGTAGTTTATTGTCATACAGGACAAAAGTGCAAACAGTTTAACATCATATAGCAAGGATGATGGTGAACCAATGTAAAAAAATATTAGTTCTAGGGGCGGTTTCATGAATAAACATCGTATGAGAAAAAGGTGAACCGATGTGAAGAGATTGATTTTGGGCTTGAACCACAAGTGGTTTCCTATGTTCCCAACCTAGAAGTCGAGGATCAAAGTCATCGTAGTTCAATTAAAGAATGAATTGGTGATCAAGTTGTTTTTGAGGAGAACCCGAAGATGGTGTTGGGACTTACATGTGATTAGTGGCTCATAGAGGGTGTTATGGTTGAAGTTTACTCTAATCTCACGTGAGTCATACTCGGTGTGAGAAACAAGAGGTAGAAACAACCATAACAATGCACAAATTAACGTCATGTAGGACGTATTAAGCGACTGTGCAGTTTAATGTCATGTAGTAAAGACTTAGGGTGGACTATACAGTTTAACGTTTTGCAGTGAGGACAATGGGGACAGAGTTTAACATCATTTTGGACGTATTGGGGACTTTTTCACAGTTTAACATCATGTTCGATGTAAGGGTGAATTACAGTTTAGTGTCATTTTTCTAGGAAAAATGAGGGACAATACAGTTTAACGCCATGTTGGATGATGACACAGTTTAACATCATGATGGATGATGGTGCGAATAGTTTAAGGTCATATTCATAGACCGTGTGATGTATTTTTATTATACAAAATACTTCTTCAGAAATATAGCATTGGTTGGAGTCGTGATGAGTTCTCCATCAATTGAGATTAAAGAATAAGATCCATTGGAGTAGACCATATGTATTGAATATGGTCCTTCACATTATGGTCTAGCTTGGGAGGTTTCTTTCAAGGTATCATTAGAGTTCTGAGAACCTATACCAATTCTCCCTGAATGTATGAATGAAGACGAACTGTTTTTCTTTGAAATCTCATGCTATTCAATTTTTATATACTTCCAAGTGGTGCAAGGTGCACAATATTTTATCATCTAATCATTCCAATTCATCCAATCTCTTTTGAGATTGATCATCTGTAGATGACTGATCACAAATGGCTACCCTGAGTGAGGGTAACTGAATCTCAATGGGCAAGACTGCTTCTTTTCCATATACCAATTAATATGGAGTTGACCACGTTGCAGTGCAGTTGGTGGTCTGATAAGCCCCTAAATCATGAAAAAGGTAATCAGGCAATGACTTTTTATCTTTATCCACCTTCTTTTTCAGTATGTTTGAAAGAGTCTTGTTGAAAAATTCTATTTGGCCATTGTCCGATGCATGATACCTAGATGAATGATTGTAATTGATGTTGTATTCTTGATACAACTTCCATACCTCAGATGAACAGATATTGGTTCCATTGTCCATCAATATGGTATGAGGGACACCAAATCTGGTAGTGATGTTATACTAGATGCAGCTAAAAATGATTTTAGAACTGATTTCCTTAAGAGGTATTGCCTCTTCCAATTTGGAAAAGAAGTCAGTGGTAGTAAGAATGTACTTAAACTGCTTAGATGTAGCTGAAGGATAAGGTCCCACTACATCCATTCCCCATGTGGGAAATAGCCATGTGTATTTATCTATATGAAGCAACTCTGGGGGTTGATGAATGAAGTTGGCATGTACTTGGCATTATTAACACTTCTTTGCGAAATCAACACAATCTTGTAGCATTGAATGCCAAAAGTATCCAAGCCTTCGAATTTGATAAGATAGTCTATGTCCTGACTGATGGGCACCACAGACTCCTACATGCACTTCTTACATGACAGCCATTGTCTCTTCACCATCAATCCATCTAAAGAGAATTATATCAAAACCTCTATTGTAGAGAATTTTCTCTAAGTGATCTGGGCTATCATAAAGAGTGAAATTGACCACACATCCCCAGATTTGTTCTTTCCCAGCTCTATCAGGTGGAATTATTCTATTTTGAAGGTATTTCCTGATAGGTGTCATCCATCCAGTAGTATGACCATATGGTTTAGAAATGGGGCAAATTTGGTTTATTTCCTCTATTATAGTTTGAACATAAGGTGAAATTTTATGATGGTGGGAAATACTGATGATTGTATCGTCTTGATTTGGATCTTCCAGAGTTGTATCTATATTATCCATTGCATCATCTTGTGCATTTTGTGATCGTGGGACATGAAAAAATGTTGGTTCCCAAGGAAATTCTTCCATTAACTCTCGGACGTAATCATACAAAGGGATTAACTCTTCTTTTATAATGGAATAATACCCATTGACAAGTTGGATTACCTGGTCCGAATCACCTTTCACCTTTAAGTGATTCACTTGTTCCTGAAGTGCTAACTCCAATCCTATGATGAGAGCTTGGTATTTGGATTTTTTATTTGTCCCACCACCCAACAATAAGAAGGAATAGTGTAGCACTGCCTTTTCTGGAGAAATGAGCACAATTCCAAACCCATGTTTTTTAAATTTAAGATCTTCGATTTTTTCCCTGTTGGACTTCTGGTAGCACCATCAAAGTACATTTCCAATATTTGAAGTCTATCTTGAATAGATAAGACTTCCTATTCAGGAAGATCAATATCTGAAGATGTATCTTCTACTGAAGGATGTTCAACATGGAAATCAGCTAGATCTTGACCCTTTGTTGTCTTTTGAGACACATATTGGATATCAAATTGCGGTAAAATAACTACCCACCTTTCCAGACGTCCTGTAAGTATTGGACGACTAAGGAAAAATTTGAGTGGGTTATTGTGAGATAAAAAATAGACCTCATTATGTTGCAGGTGGTGTCTTAACTTCTGAACTGTAAAGATTAATTCTAGGCATCACTTTTCAACATTGAATATCAGGTTTCTGCTTCAAGCATAGTCCAACTGAGATAGTAAAAGCTGTTTTCATTCCTAGCATCATTCTTCTGGGCAAGGAAGGCACCCAATGATCACTCTAAAGCTGTCACATAAAGAATAAGTGGTATTCCTTCAACAGGTGTCATTAATACCGATGGAATCAAGAGATAATTCTTGAGGATATAAAATGCTTCTTGGCAATCCTCGGTTCACTGGTAAGTGACTCTCTTCTTCATCAAATTGGTGAAGGGTAAACATTATCCTACCAGATTGGTGATAAATTGCCAAATATAGGCCAAGTGTCCTTGAGGTGCTCTCCATTATTTCAAATTTCGAGGAGGTGAAATACCAAGGATTGACTTTTCCATCTCAGGATCGACTTCGATACAACGATGGCGTACAACAAAGCCGAGGAATTTTTCTAAGGTTACCCCAAAAGCCCATTTTAAGGGCTTCATCTTCAAATTGTGTTGTCAATGATTGTGGAATATGAATTCCCAATCAGGAAAGTGATTATAACGTTTTTTGGATTTTACCACCAAATTGTTCACATAACATTAAACAAACTTCCCTAAAAAGGGTTTGAAGATACGATGCATGGCACGCTGATATGTTGCGCCTGCAATCTTCAGGCCAAAGATAATTACCCGATAGAAAAAGACACCCTGAGGGGCTCTGAAATCTGTATATTCATAATCTTCTGGATCCATTCGGATTTGATTATACCCATAATATCCATCCATGATGGAAAGTGCTTCATAGCCAGCTGTTGCATGAATTAAGAGTTCTATAATCGGAACTGGAAAATCATCCTTAGGAAAATGCTGATTAAGGTCTCTGAAATCAATTCAAACTCTAATTTTTCAATTCTTATTTTTCACAAGGACAATATTAGCCAACCATTTGGGATATTGAACTTCTCTGATGAAGTTATATTTGATAATCTTATACACTTCAGCTTCAATTTTGGAAGCATAAGTTGGGTGTGTGCTTCTTGAGGCTATCTTAAATCCTCTACGTTCTTCTAGAAAACCCAAATGATGAGTAGAAAAATTAGGATCAAGACCTGGAATTTCTGTATATTTCCTAGAAAATTTATCTCGATTTTTATTTAAAAATAAAATATACATTTCTTGCTCTTTAAGAGTCATGGATGCACTAATTAATATGGGGACATGGATCTTCTTTCGTACCCAGATTTATTTCTCTGAGTTCATCCACAGTGGTAGAGATACCCTCTTAAAAAGCTAGAGTAGCATCCCTGAGATCTTCCCCTTCTTCTTCAACATGAGTTACGTATTCTGTTTCTACTTTCATAGTATTTGATGAAGCAAAATTTTCATAATCAGGAGAGATGTTAAAATTTGAACATCTTAAAAAAGAGGCTTCCATTTCTGACCCTATTAATGATGAAGGGTATTCTTTGGGTAATAAATGAGGATATGATTGATTGAGAATCGATATCATCATTCACCTCTGAAATTTCTATAACTTCTTCTGGCCTGGTTGGTGAAGTATAGACTTGGTACATTTCAGCTAATGAAATGAAGACATCTCCATTTGAGCTTTCATCATTTCTTGGTGAATCACTACTTTCTCCCATGTTGTCTAGCTTGATTGCCTTAATTTACATTATGGAAGTTTCTATATGAGTACATGGATTTTGGTTTATCCTATCAATTTGACTGATAAGTAACACATAATCTATACTCACATGTGTGAATGGGTTTACTGGAATCTAATCCAAACCATATGGAGCATTAACTTTGGTAACCTCCCTTGTTGTGGATTTCTCCTTACCCTCCATGGGATTGAATTCTGCCTCAATGTAATGAGATTCACATGTTTTTAATGGGGACCTATCACCATACAATGTCCCGATTTGACCATTGAAACAATATTTGAGGCATTGACGGTATGATGAATGGATAGCCCCATGTTGATATTGCCAAGGTCTTCTAAGAAAAACGTTAAAGGTTGTATCGTGATCAACAACCATGAAATCTTAATTGGATACAAGTTCTCCAAACTGAGTTTTGAGTGTAATCTCACACACTGGTTCTTGTTCATTTTTATAATATCCTTGTAACATCAAAGTAGAGAGAGATAAATCATATCTTGTGTGGCCCAATCGACGAAGTGTACGAATGGGGATGAGTTTGAATCCTGAACCATTATCAATGAAAGCTCTTCGGATGTCTACACCATTGACCTTTATAGATAATTACAAATGTCTAATATTTCCATAAACAACATCATCTTCATCTTCATCTGTGAAAGATATCACTACATGGAATTCTGCAGGATTATTATTTACATGGTCGACTTCCGCCGCAGAAATTTCAATTTCAAATTCACGAGGACTCGACAAAGCCTCGATGAGTTCCTCCCGAAGATCCTTTCATAGGTTAAAGGCATCCAGAATTGATAACTTGGATGATACTTGGGCCTAATGCTTCAAGACATCATATTTTTGATCCAAAGGTCTATGTTTCCCAATAGGAACATGTGGTTTCTCAGGTGCCATAGAAGTTGATGCTTTGAAAGTAGATTCATAATGTATCAGGGTAGGAGTTGGAAATACTCCTGGATTTGGAATATTAGACCGAATAGGTCTATTTAATTTCTGAGAGGAAGAAAGTGGAACCTCTAACCGGTCATCTAGAATAATTATGCCAGGACTAAATCGGTTATTGGTGGAAGAATTTTCTTGTTCTTGTTGAGCCAGCTAAAGGGCTCGGCCACAAGTTTCTATTGCATATATAGTTCTAGTAGGGGTAGGATTGGAATACTATCTTTGGGATATCCACGTCTTCCTATCTATCCCAAACCTCTAGAACTCCCACTAATTACTCTATTTGATATAGGGACCTCGGGCTCATTAGGATCAGATATTTGAATGGAATAAGGATCTGTTAAATGCATAATGTTAATAGAACCAAAGATCAACTCTTCTTCTAAGGAAGACTCTGCCTGATTAGCTATTTTAGGTTGTTTTGTTTGGTGGGGCGGTTCTATTGTCTTTGAAGTAGATGGCATAAAATCTGCTAGAGTGAAAGACAACTTGGGCTTTGACATGATTTCATCTTCTTCTGATTGTTCCTATTTCATTTAATTATGTCATTTCTTCAAGGATTTAACCTCTGATGAAGAGGGTTTTGCTGTGGAATTCATAGCATAAGACACAATTGTTTTCTCCAATTGTGTTCGAAAAATGGAATGAGTTCGGTTGATCATTTTTCTGATCATCCAATCTTCATATTTCTATGCATTTTTTCTTTTGACGTCATGCCACTCGCCTTCTTCCTCTGGATTTGTAGCAGTAACACATGCTACCTGAGCTGGAGAACCATTCAGTTTCACCTGTCTTGAGTCTACCTTCTTTTTTAGGAGGTATTTGACAAAAAACCACTCCTGAATGGGATGCCCCAACAACTGATGAAATGGGAAATATTTGGGACGATCTTCATCTTCTTCCTTGTTTGGCCTTTTTGGGCCATGAAAACTGAACCAAATTATTTTCCAGAGCCGAAATGAAGTAACCAAGAAATTGTTCATTTTGGATAGATTAAACTTTACTCTTCAGATCTTCAAATTGTTTCGGTCTTTGATCACTTTTATCATCTTGATGAAATGGCCTCTGTTGTTAACACTCAGGATGTGGAGCCCTTAGATAAGAAGAGGGTTTTGAAGTAGAAGCAGGTACATGTGCTTCTTTAAGCGTAACTGTAGTAGTCTCTGCTTTACCCATTCACCTTCCTGGAGCTGATGGAATTACACGAGTTTTATCCTTAGTATTTATAAGAGAGTCTTAAATCTACTTAGAGATCGAAGTAAGGTCTAGAAACCCTCTTATGTATTTCATAGGGATAAATGGTGTGTTTAATTCATCACGTAGATTTGCCACATAGATTGGCAACAATTGTTCTTGAGGGAGTCCTAAGATCAGGGAATATGTTAATCTCTTCCAGTGAGAAATGAAATCTGAAACCCTTTCATTTTCCCTTTTCTTACAATATGTATGATCGAAAACTGTTGTCTTTGGAGAAGTTGAGCTGAATTGAAGAATGAATTGTTGAGGGAGATCCTCCCATCCGGTAATTGACTGGGATTGCAAGCTTGTATACCAAAAAAAAGCAGGCCCTTGTAATGACTATACCAAACACCTAAGATTAACTACTTCTTGTTGCTGAGGGGTTCCCATAATAGGAACACAATGGAAAAAAAATGTGTTAAGTTTTGCTCTGGATCTCCCAAACCATTAAAGATTAGGAATTTGGTACTTGAAAAATTTGATGGGGGGGGGATTGCATCTACCCATTTAGGGTAAGATCTCTTTTCCAATTGAACAGGTGCATGCTTTCCTTCCATAGCATCCAACCGAGATGTTATTGACTAAATGGAAGTTATTAACTTTTGAGAAACAACCTGTTGTCTTTGGACCTGATTAGGTGCAATAATTGGATCTTGGACGGGTCTGGTGACTGGTACTGTAATTGATAGTAGTACCACCGATTGTTTTTGCGCATGACCCATAGGACTAGACCTGTGAGTGTGTATTGGTAAAGGAGGATACTCTTGATCCATATTAGTAGCCTCAAAAAATTACCTTGGCTGACTGACTCCATCATGCCTAAGAGAAAGGCTACCTTGAAGTAGTTCTGCATTCAACCACCTTAATATATTCATTTCATCCTCCTGTTGTGAAAATCATTGCTCTAGTGAGAGTGATTGGCCTTCTCCAGAGGAAGGGTGGAATGTAGCTAGATTCTTTCCTTTCCCCTTGTTGGACACCTTTCAGAGTGGGGGAAGTTGATTATTTGAAGGAATACCTTGATTCTGAGTAATCTTTTGATTTCGTGTATGCACACCTTCTTCATTGGCTTCCGTGTGCGCAACCTTTTGAGAAGGAACTTCCACATCTGATCCCTTTGAGTGAGCCTCATGTTCTGGAGGATCAGCTGTAGACCCCAGAAAACGCGTCCCCAAAATTTTCCAAATGCTTCCATACATGATCCAAGATCGTAGTCCATTTCGCAGGCTTTGATTTGGTAGGTCGTAGGGCCCGAACGGAGCTACGGATTTGGAGTTATGGACGTTTGAAGTTGGGCTGGAAATCTGGTTCGCAAGGCCCATTCGCGAAGCCCCCCTCCGTGATCGCGGAGCGCCGCCGCGAAGCAATGAGGTGAGAGGCTCGGCGAACCCGTTTGACGTTTGCGATGCGCCGTGAAGACCCGTCGCGAAGCACTAATGCGAAGAACCAATGCGAAGCACCCGTGCAGCGCGATCCCGCGAAGCCCCGCCGCGAAGCGCCCCGACCATCATGGCCTCGCGAAGCTCCAGAGGCGGTGATGCTCCGCGAACGCATTTGACGTTCGCGAGCCGCCGCAAAGCTCCAGAGGCGGTGATGCTCCGCGAACGTATTTGACGTTCGTGAGCCACCGCGAAGCACCAGAGGCGGTGATGCTCCGCGAACGCATTTGACGTTCGCGAGCGCGCCGCGAAGCTCCTGAGGCGGCGTAGAAGTTCTGCTTCGCGGAGCCCCTGCCTATAAATACCCAGCTCACCCCCCTTCTCGAGGAGGACGGCCACGACCACTTCGCCCCTTGGCTGGCCGAGCGGAGCTCCGCATTGCGGCTCCGCGAAGCCATGCTCTGCGAGCAGCTTCCTTCGCGTTGCTTCTCCGCGAGCCGAGACTCCAGGAGTCCATGCTCCGCGAGCCTATGCTCCGCGATGCTGCTCCGCGAGACCAAGCTCCGCGAGAGCCCTTTTCTCCGCGAGCCCTTGCTCCGCGATGCTGCTTCGCGATTCTGCTTTGCGAGACCAAGCTCCGCGAGACCCCTTTGCTCCGTGAGGCCATGCTTTGCGAAGCTACTTCGCGAAGACCTATGCTTCGCGAGGATCCTACCTTCGCGCCCACCGGTCCATACCGCGGGGGCTGCGCCCCCGCACCCCCGCTCGTGGTCAGTGCCGGGCTGCGGTCCCCGCCCTCCGGGCCGGTCCCTTCGCTACCGTCACAGACCCCCATGAAAAATGCAGAGTCGCACCGCGAACTTTTCGAGCTGGGATGCCGGGATTTTCCATTGCGCCCTTATGCGCTCCCACCTTCCACCTATGGAATACCATGATTTGATACACTCCTCCGCACACCGTGGAACACCTAGAGTCGACATATTCCTCTGGGTTTCATTCCATGTCGTGAGTCGAGATTCTCATCATCAATTCCCCGAGTACCTCGAGTCGAACCATCCCTAAGGCAACTCCTCCTAACCCGATCACTTGGATCCTATGCCAGGTTGAACAAGAAAGGGCCGCCCTTGAGTATGTCCCAAAACCAACCATTTCTAGGCACCTTCTGCCTAGTAGTCCTACCTACAAGACTATAAACTGTAGTACTCCCTATGTTCCTAACATAGGATGCCTCTTTCTCCAAGCAAGAGATGCCTTATGCTCCTAGCATGAGATGCCAACAGTCCTACCTACATGACTCTAAACTATAGTATTCTCTCTATGATCCACACATAGGATGCCTCTTGCCCTATACGAGAGATGCCTTATGCTCCAAGCATGATATGCTAACAGTCCTACCTACATGACTATAAACTGTAGTAATCCTTATGTGCCAAACATAGGATGCCTCTCGCCCTATACGAGAGATGCCTCATGCTCCTAGCATGAGATGCCAACAGTCATACCTACATGACTCTAAACTGTAGTATTATCCCTATCTAACAAATGATAGGATGCCTCTTTCCCTAAATGAGAGAAGCCTTATGCTCCTAGCATAAGATGCCTAATGCCATGTTTACCGTGGCATAGTTTCAAGAGCGTTGGAATCCGTTCAAACATTCCAGCACACCACCCCACGCTTTGCGTGTCCTTCATTCCGATCTGCATCCATTTCCAAAGTCTGAAGGGACCCCCTAACAGTATGGACGGTAGACCCATGGTCCCCCTGCTGTCCTGGGCCAACGCCCCAAAAGGATTCGGGTGACACTTTGAGGTCCTGTGTTTCGAATACGGTCAGCAGTCGACCCCTCATTTGTTTGTCCTCGTTTTAGGCTATCGCGATAGGATGATGTGTTGCGAACATGGTCATCAGTTATCCTCTATCGCCACGCCACTCATCGCATTGCCAATGTCGGGCATGTGATTCACACTTTTCATGTCCCTTTGTTTGGGCTGATTCCAACGCCCTTGGTGTTATCCCGCTTGTGCACTTGCGCATAGGCACATATCTCAACCCACTAGTGAGTTGGGATGCCCTCAGGGCCAGACATGAGGAAGACATTACGGGCAGCTTCCAAGCGTAAGCCCCATTCACTATTGGCGCTCCTTAGCGGCACACGGGCAGCTTCCTAGCGTAAGCCCCATTCACCATTGCCGCTCCTTAGCGGCACCCTGGAATCTTCCTAGCGTAAGCCCCATTCACCAGTGCCACTCCTTAGCGGCACCCGGGCAGCTTCCTAGCGTAAGCCCCATTCACCATTGCCACTCCTTAGCGGCACCCGGGCAGCTTCCTAGCGTAAGCCCCATTCACCTGTGCCACTCCATAGTGGCACCTGGGCAGCTTCCTAGCTTAAGCCCCATTCACCGGTGCCGCTCCATAGCGGCACCCGGGCAGCTTTCTTGCAATAAGACCCATTCACCAGTGTCGCTCCATAGCGGCACCCGGGCAGCTTCTTGCATAAGACCCATTCACCAGTTCCTCTCCTTAGCGGCACCCGGGCAGCTTCCTAGCGTAAGCCCCATTCACCGGTGCCGCTCCATAGCGGCACCCGGGAAGCTTTCTTGCAATAAGCCTCATTCACCAGTGCCGCTCCATATCGGCACCCGGGCAGCTTCTTGCATAAGCCCCATTCACCTGTGCCACTCCTTAGTGGCACTCGGGCAGCTTCCTAGCGTAAGCCCCAGTCACCAGTGCCACTCCATAGCGGCACCCGGGCAGCTTCCTAGCGTAAGCCCCATTCACCATTGTCGCTCCTTAGCGGCACCCGGGCAGCTTCCTAGCGTAAGCCCCATTCACCATTGCCGCTCCTTGGCGGCACCCGGGCAGCTTCCTAGCATAAGCCCCATTCACCAGTGCCGCTCCATAGCGGCACTCGGGCAGCTTCCTAGCGTAAGCCCCATTCACCAGTGCCCCTCCATAGCGGCACCCGGGCAGCTTCCTAGCGTAAGCCCCATTCACCAGTGCCCCTCCTTAGGGGCACCCGGGCAGCTTCCTAGCGTAAGCCCCATTCACCAGTTCCACTCCATAGCGGCACACGGGAAGCTTCATAGCGTAAGCCCCATTCACCAGTGCCACTCCATAGCGGCACCCGGGCAGCTTCCTAGTGTATGTCCCATTCGCCATTGCCGCTCCTTAGCGGCACCCGGGCAGCTTCCTCGCGTAAGACCCATCCACTGTTGCGACCCCCATTCTGCGGTAAGCCGTTGACATCCCTATCCAGCGGTAAGCTGTTGTGACCCAATCCAGCGGTAAGCCGTTGTGACCCCATTCAGCGGTAAGCCGTTGACATCCCTATCCAGCGGTAAGCCGTTGTGACCCCATCCAGCGGTAAGCCGTTGTGACCCAATCCAGTGGTAAGCCATTGCGACACCCTGACCACACCATCTGAACTATGAGGTCTTTGATCCATGTCAAGGCATGGTACGTAGGAAGCCTCCACGAGGTTCAAGCCCACCCGTCGCTCATTCACGTCGGGTCTCCTTCCAGTCCAGCGGTAAGCCGTTGTAACCACCTGAACTACGAGGTATTTGATCCATGTCAAGGCATGGTACGTAGGAAGCCTCCACGAGGGTCAAGCCCACCCGTCGCTCATTCACGTCGGGTCCCATTCCAGTCCTGCGGTAAGCCGTTGTGACCACCTGAACTACGAGGTCTTTGATCCATGTCAAGGCATGGTACGTAGGAAGCCTCCATGAGGTTCAAGACCACCAATTGTGGACCAAGGTCTACTTTCACGTCGGTTCACCGACAAAACCCCATTTGAACTACGAGGTCTTTGATCCATGTCAAGGCATGGTACGTTGGAAGCCTCTATGAGGTTCAAGCCCACCCGTCTTTCACGTCGGGTTTCACCCCCGTCCAGCGCGACGTTTAACTCCAATTCCGGTCTAGTGGTAAGCCATTGCGACAACACCATTTGAACTACGAGGTCTTTGATCCATGTCAAGGAATGGTACGTAGGAAGCCTCCATGAGGTTTAAGCCCACCCGTCGCTCATTCACGTCGGGTCCCATTCTGGTCCAGTGGTAAGCCATTGTGACTCACCATTTGAACTACGAGGTCTTTGATCCATGTCAAGGCATGGTACGTAGGAAGCCTCCACGAGGTTCAAGCCCACCAATAGTGGACCAAGGTCTAATTTCACGTCGGTTTACCGGCGAAACCCATTTGAACTACGAGGTCTTTGATCCATGTCAAGGCAGGGTACATAGGAAGCCTCCACGAGGATCAAGCCCACCCGTCGCTCATTCACGTCGGGTCCCATTCCAGTCCAGCGGTAAGCCGTTGTGACCACCTGAACTATGAGGTCTTTGATCCGTGTCAAGGCATGGTACGTAGGAAGCCTCCACGAGGTTCAAGCCCACCCGTCGTTTATTCACGTCAGGGTTCAGTATCGTCCAGCATGACGTTAAATTGTATCCTCCAAACTACGAGGTCTTTGATCCGTGTCAAGGCATGGTACGTAGGAAGCCTCCACGAGGTTCAAGCCCACCAATAGTGGACCAAGGTCTACTTTCACGTCGGTCCACCGACACACCCACCTGTCGTTTCTTCACGTCGGGTCCCATCTTCCTCCATCATGACGTTAAACTACACTCTGGTCCAGTGGTAAGCCATTGCGACCCACCATTTGAACTACGAGGCCTTTGATCCATGTCAAGGCATGGTACGTAGGAAGCCTTTCTGAGGTTCAAGCCCACCAACAGTGGACCAAGGTCTACTTTCATGTCGGTTCACCGACAAAGCCCCATTTTAACTATGAGGTCTTTGATCCATGTCAAGGCATGGTACGTAGGAATCCTCCCAGAGGTTCAAGCCCAACTCCCATCAGACCAAGGTCCACCTTCACGTCGGTACGCTGACGATTCTCATCGGACCAAGGTCCACCTTCACCTCGGTACGCTGACGATGTTCATTGGACCAAGGTCCACCCTCATGTCGGCACGCTGACGATGCCCATCGGACCAAGGTCCACCATCACGTCGGTTTACCGGCACCCACCCGAACTACGCGGACTTTGATTCCCTACCACGAGGATATGTAGGAAGCCTCTTCAAGGCTCAAGCCCAACTTCACTGTCACCCCCTGCGATGGTCCCATTTCATTCCCCCTCCACTTCATTCATTCATCCACCACCCATCCTGATTCTCACCCGGGCCGCCACATCCCGGTGGGATCATGCCATCCACCTCCTCGCTTCTCCAAGCGACGCATGGGCCGCTTTCCACATGTAAGCCCCATCATATCTCTGGGTCGTTGTCCTCTGTGTACACCCCGATTCATCACCCTTTTCCCCTCTAGGGAGTGCACCACCTCGGATCCGTCCTCATTGGGCGTTCTGATCCATCGCCTTGGTAAACCTTCCAGGTGTTCCCTCATAGGGATATACCAATCTGGTCCATCTCTATGGGACGTTCTGATCACCCTCATTCCGTCTCCGCAAGACGTTAAACTCGCGGCATACCTCGTGATAAACATGAGATGCCTGAGGAAAACCTTGGATGGAACGCCTTTGGTGTAACCGTCTCTGCTAGACGTTAATCTTGCAACATACCCTGTGCTAAACACAGGAATCTGAGGAAAACCTCAGATGTACGCCTCGGGTTCTGCACCCTTGAGATGCCCTCTTATGAGGAAGAATACAGGTTCCCCAATGTCCACGCACCCAGAGATGCCCCGACATTCCTGATGTTGCTGTCTACTCCGACCGAAGGTCGCTACCATGTCAAGACCCTATGGAAAGTCTTGACGGAAGTAGTGTAATTAACCGGTGTCCATGAAAATATGGCACCGGGAATGAGATTCACGAACAACGTATTAAATCTATGAGGGAGACCCGGACTAGGTGACGAGTTCCGAGGAGGAATCCACGGAAGGAAGAATCGACATCCCATCATCCCGTTTCGATCAAGGAGCAGACGTACCTGAACAAGGAACGAATGTCGCCCGCCTTTGGAAAGCGGGAATGCGGGGCAACAAGCAGCGCGTCCTCCACGGACGGATGCGCGCGCCCCGGCGAAAGCATCGGAAACATCAGCAATAATGAAATTGATGACATTTTTTGAGGCATAACTCATTGCATCACTTTTATCATCATTTCTGCGATATTGTCTTCTTCCATGTCCCTGATGAGACACTGCCTTCTATTGATTTTATCCCTCAGGAACTTCTTGATGAACCGTAATTTGGAGGGAATCTCCTAATAATTTGGCTCTTTGTTCCTCTTGGGGATTCTTACCTAATTGATAGAATACTAAATTTCTCTGAGGAAGAGATTGAGGATTTGAAAATGTCCCCAGTCTTGTGGATTGGTGCTGTTCCGGCTGTTCCTTCTCAACTCCTTGAATCCTATTTATTGATTATGAGGGTTGGGTAAAAGAGTCCCCAATATGGCAAGCTGGGGTGGCTCTTGAGTTTCTACATCTGAGACTCTCTTAAAAGCTCTCATGATCTTGCGGACTTTAGTTCGGAAATTGGCGGGATGCATCAACCGACATCAACTCAAATCACCTGGTTCAAATGAACATTGGATGATTTCTGACACTTCTATCACTTACTGATGTGCATGCTCTAAACGAGAATCTTTTTCGATATTCTCGTTTGCCTGATGAAATAGTAATTCGACACCTTGTTCTCTGTATACCTGATTTTGAGAAGAATTAGTTGAGGTCTGCTCTTGGGCGAGCCATTGATACAAAAAAAGAAAATTGGTTATAGCCGTCCATGGGAAATAACATTGCATGAGACCACTTTTTGTGGGCTTTTCAGAATGGAGAGTATAGTAAAATGTAGTTCTCCATGAACACCCCATCCCCTAATATGAATACCAAATGGGGAATTGGCAATTAATTTGTGCAATCTTCTTAGTGCGCCAAGGCATGAACGCTGAAGGGCTCTCTGTTGCTTTTATGCCATCAGATATCAAGAAACTGAGAGAGATTCCAAATAAATTTGGCGTTGTAACCCTTCTATTTATCTTGACAAGATTTTCATATTCATCATAAGATAATATTTTCTTTTTCAATTGAGAAAGTGTTTTCCACATGTTGAGACGAATATCGTGAATACAATCTTCCGTCAACATCTCTTGAATGTCATACTGAGAGTTAGCCAAAAGCCAAAACATGACTGGCACTTCACCTTTCACCAGTTTTTTTCTCATATTCATCACATCATCTTTATCATTCAATAAAGATTATTCTACCTGATTAGACCAGAGTTGGTTCTTCCTTATTGTTTCATCAGATTCAACAAGATTGGAAGAGAATTCACTTATCAAACTAGAAGATTAATGACCCAGGGGTGGTTTGGAGAATGACCTATACCCCGAAATATCTTCTGATTGAGAAATTATTTCACCTGCTAATGGTAAGGCATCACACATGACTAGCTTCACATTTTCATGTGCCTCAAGATAAGGGGTCTTTCTCATTACTACATTTTCCATTGGATCATTTTATAGTCAATGTGAATTAATACTGTGGAGAGGACGTTTCAGCTACATTCATCATCATGGGGAGGACCACCATGGTGGGTTACAACAAAAGACGAAACCTCTTTCTCTTTAGTCTTCTGTCCACACAGAGAGTTCTCATGGCTCTCATATGAAGATGATACTTCAAGATCGACCGAACTGTCATGAAGAAAGCCTTTATGAGGAAGTGTCTGATGAAGACCTTTGGAATTAATTTCCGTACAATCATGAGCTTCAATAGATAATTGTCTGAGTGCATCAAGAACTCCAGCATCGAGTAGGGCCTTATTACAGATTGGCCCTTGATTTCATGTCGGTGATGGACGGGTATTTTTCATAGATGCCTTATTAATCACTTTAGGAACCACTTGTTGAAAAATGTAGTTATTATGGGTAGTTGTATGTGCCTGCTCAGGAGAAATAGTTAGGTTAGGCTAATTCTCTCCTCTCAAATCATGTGTACGTGCCTGACATGGTTGTCCATATGACATGGGGTAGTATGCCCCCACAACCATCTTGGACTGAAATAGAGGTATGTGTCTATTCCGGAGTGAAATTTTGATGTGTCACTACACTAGTATGGATAGATTTTCATTTCTTTCCCTGTGATGCTGTTGAAGCTGTTATAATATCCTGGCAGGCATCTAGAATACGAGCAGGGATTTTCTTCTGCTCCTTCACCATTATTTGAAAATGTTTGGCGACTTCAGCTACCGGAACGGGAATATACGTCCATTTGTTTCTTGGAGTAGGTGTGTTTTCCTACTCTTGTCTTCCTTTTCCAATTAGTTAATTCAGATAGTACTAATGTGTGGGGGAAGAGAGTTGATTCTGCCTCCTTTTTATAATTAGGTATTTCCAATTGACTTCTCAGGGTGCTACCAAACAAGACAGTTGGTAGGCTAGATCAATACTAGCAGGTGTATGTGCATGCAGATTTCACTCCGCAGAACGTGGTTGATGAACTTCCTTCAAAACTGGAAAATGATAATACTGGCAGGATTGATGTGTGTAAGAAGGTGTAAGTGCCTGTTTACCAGTTGTCAACACATTGGGTTGTCGGGATTCATCGTATGTAGTCAGACGAGCCTGCTGACTAGAAGATAATTTATAAACAGGTGTATGTTCCGGTCTATAGTACTCTATCGGAATTTCCTGGAGGGAATGGTGTGTTGCTTCTAGACGAGGCTGCCAGACAGCGGAATTAAAATGGGCGGGTGTGTGTGCCCTCTCGTTGCTTTCCACCATGTTAGGTTGGTGGACTTCTACATAAATGGAAGAGATAATAACATGCTCACTGTTGACCGGTCATCACCACTGTTGGTTCATCTTGCATGCTTGGGTATGAGGAACCTGAGCTGAACACCTAGAGATGACACCCTCATCATGTTGAGGGTGCACTACCACACGAGTCTAGTGGCAATTCTTGGTGGGAGCCATCGGGAAGGACTCATGTCTCCTTGAATAAAGGCCTTAAGTGACCTTCTCATTCACCTCATCATAATATGGGAGGGACTGGTGATTGCGTTCTAGGGATAAGGACCCGAAATGGTTGGAGACAGTGTTTGGAACCACCTGCTTCTTAATCGTTGGTCATCACTATCTGGACAACCAGCGTGAATTATTGACTTGGAGGGATTTTCGAGCGGCCTCCATAGTCAGAATGGTAGTGTGTCGATGGTATTCCTTAACCAGTGCATTTGATACCCAGCGTTGAAGACGCTGGTTAGGAGATGTGATCCTTAGAGGGAACGAAGATCCAGCCGGTGTAGTAGTAGAGGTTTTCATTGCACAGGCATTCACAGGTGTGAACTATAGAGAATCCATTTCTATAATGCAGAAGATTGTGGAAAAGTGTTCCTGTTTGATATAACATACATAATCAAGATATGTTCGGCCACTACATCTTTTGGATGAGGACATATGTTATTTATTGCTTTTTGGACCTCCCGTTGAGTTTAAATAGGGGCCTAACAAATAAGTTAAACATCATTTTAACTTTGTTAAAGATTCACGTCGGGTTCACCATTTTTTCCCTCTAAAAATGGGGATGACCAAGTTTTCTTAACATTCAAACATTCCAATCAGTTTCTAACGAGTTTGTTCATAGAACCGGAAACATCCAATGATTCTATATCCATTTGGACCTACTTTCCAAAGGAATGTGCTCATTAGTTGTGGAACGACGAGGCTTAAGAATTTACATTGGTCGAGATGATGGGTGGTCGGACTCATCACACCTTTTGGGTGGAAATTATTGTCTACTATGGGACTCTATTTATAGATTTACGTTATGTTCATGAATCCTTATTACACTACCAAGTATGAAAATGATCATTCCATTACATCTGACAATCAAGGATTAATATGTATGAGATTTAGAGAATCTTTTATATGTATTTGAGGTTCTTCATCGATTTAGAATCATCTATATTTGTTAGAGATTCTTATTCAATGGTATCCTTCAACACATTATAAATATCTCTTGGTCATTATGATAACCATACATGTTTTAATGCCACTCAGTGGGGCACTTGAAGTTTATTGTCATTCAGAAGGACATGGAGTATTTCAGAGTTGAGATCGTACCTAGAGATGGGCTACCAACATATCCTTGTTAGAAAAGTTATCAGAACCCACATAGTTTAGAAATTAAGATATATTTTAACTTCATATGGGACAGATTGGAATTAATGGGTGATGTTCATGAACCTCAGAAAGTCTTCATGCGTACTCCATTTTTAAGGTAGAGATCAAAGTCCATGTAGTTCAAGATAGAAGTGTGGGGTTTATGCATGATTAATGGATCAAAGTGAGATTTCATAATTACTTTTACACTCTAAGATCATGTGAGTCATGCTCGGTATGAGAAACAAGAGGTATTAGTAAAACCTGAAGATTTATACCACAAAAGATGCGGTCACAAGGAATGATATGGGGCTTACGTATGTATGATTTCCCAAATAGATAAAGATAGAGGCTTATTTCAAAGAAGAAGTTCGGGAATAGGGTCCATAAACGTATATTTGATTTTATGGAGATTTGGATACTCTAACTTGGGGATTACTCCTGAGGAAGATGCCCATATTAGAAGGGGATATGGGGCTTAGTCTTAAAGAGGATTCCCAAATAGAATGAAATTAAGATTTTTTAATAGAAATTATGAATGGGGTTTTTCCTGAAAAGGAGATGTTAAAAGGACCTGAAAACTATGGCTTACTCCTAAGAAGGATGCCCGGGTTAAGGGAATTCAGAATTGGGGAACTTGGGGCTTACTCCTAAAGAGGATGCCCAAATTAGGGAACTTGGACTGGGGCATACTCTTGAAAAGGAGGCCTGGTTTATGGGACTATTGTGAGTTAATTCTAATGAGGATTCCCATATGAAGATCTTAACATTATAAAGAATGAGTTTTGAATGAATAAAATCTCTAACCCTAGTGACATAAAGATATGTAAATCAGTAGGTTTTGAGAGATGTTCCACCGAATTCCTTTCAGATAAGGAATCCAAAAAAGGAATCATTCCATAAATGTATTTGAAGATGATTTTGAAGGCTAAATATTGAAGAGGAGAGGTGGATTTGAAGAAAAGAGATAAATGGACTAGAGAGGCACCCAAAAGAAGGTAGGCGTGCATGTCCTGTTTGGGTGTGCATGTCATGGTCGTATAGGTATACCTGCGCGATACATGGGTACTTGCACGCCGGTCAACCCGTATGGAAATATTTGAGCGAGACTTGGCTCAATCCTTTAGTATTATCCTTAAGGGCTTCCAAAAGGGTGGTGCGTAGGTTCTTTTGATGGTATAAGGCGGCGTGTAGGTGTGACCATTTCCCTAAAGGTTTAAACACATAGGGGCACAAGTGTTAATTAATTTCATCAATTAGGCCTTGTTCCCCCTCTTTAGATCTTCTATTCTTGGTATGAAATTACCTAAGAAGTGTTCGGAAGACTTCAAGAAGAGACTAGGACACTTAGAGCTGAAATATGAGTTTTTGGATTTTTTTCGTCCTCGAAATGGAGGGCCCACAAGGGGTATTTATAGGCTGCTGAAGACCCTGGGACAAAATTATATATGGCGCGCATGTATACCTACGTGACCATCATGGAACTTGCGCGGCCCATGATCAAAGCAATCCTTGTTAATTCCTTTGTCGATTTTTGATGTTTATTCAAAGGATGCATCACTTTGTGTTCAACGTATTTACCTTTTCATTTGTTTGAATCTGTCATGGAAAGGAGCATCAACAGTGTCAGTGAATGTTATTAACCGAAATGCAGAAGATCCTCCAGAAAATGATTCTAGTTTAGGGGAATCATAAGATGAAGTTATCATCCATAACATGGTACACACTGAAGCAAATGAAGAAGGTGTGCATACCCAAAATGAGAGGCATACCTATAAGGGTTGGTGACTTGAGAACCAACTGTTTTTTACTTTGATTGCATTAATGTTCACTTTTTATATATTGTTCATTGTTCTACATAACTATAATATAATAATGTCCCGGAATATTTTTTGCATTGATGAGGTCATGACAGATTCCCGCTATGATGAGAACCTTGAAATGCTATAACAATATTCTTAAATAATGTTCTATAGTTGGATGACATTCTATGATAGGACACATAGTATACAGACCGTCATGTGCGAGTACTCATAAGAAGACGAGACTCTCTCTCATGGAGTTCGCACTTTGTAATCTCCATGATGGGAGATTATGAGAACAGACCCGCCAATAGCAATTCTGCATGTCTTGGTGTCATCAGACATTACTATCTATGAGCATGTGTAATGGTCCTTAGACTAGAAGATTATCATTAACTAATTTCATGACTCGCGCACTTAGATTTACTAATGAAAACCGTCATGCAGACAGTTGGCGGGAAGTAGGGTATATTGGGTGAGTCATGAGTGACATGTTGTTAATGGATAAGTCATGGAAGGATTTGTCCCTTCCATTTATGGAAGTTGATATCTCTGCCCTTTGATTGAAATATAACTGTCGCATTAAATTCCATGTCCATGGTGTGAATGACGAGTTTATTTCAGGTAGTCAAAGAACGACGGATCAAGCATATAGTTTTATGACACTACCATGAAACCTATTGATGAGATATCGAGACCAAGGGATTAAATTACACAGTAAGAGTTCGTATGAGGTGATACGTCAATGCGGCGTCAACTTCTTTCTATTGGGTTCCTTGACCCGTTTCTAGATAGTAATCATGGACTTTAGGCAATACTGCCTAATGCCAATGAGGAAGAGGCCTAGAGGGTCACACACTAAGTGTATCCAAGTATATCAGGTTGAATAAAGATTATTCCCTTACATGGTTTAACAATTATTCAAGGAAGCCTATGTTGTATTAAATGATGGAGGAAAAATAAAATAAAACAAGTACATGCCATGTATTATTAAATGTACACGCCGTGTAGTTTTATTTTGGAAAGGAAATGAATAAATGAAAACAAGATATACACGCCGTGTACATTTAATGTACACGCCGTGTAGTTTTCAATGAAAAACATGTACATGCCGTGTATTTATTATTACACACCGTGTAGTTTTTCCAGTCGGTATTTTGAGGATATAATATTGTTTTATTAAATGATATTTATTATAATCAGCATGAGTGCATGTCAAGGAATTAATTATTCGACATGGGGGTTTTCAATAAGAGTTAATGAAATAAATGAAATGTGTAACACGTTTATTTATTGTCATAACTCTACAACCTCAAACCTGATTATAAATATCCTCACAACCCCAACTCTTTTCCTACACAAGAGAATCGCTATGCACAACATCTTTGGAGAATTCTTTCAAGGCCGAAAGAACCTCTTCCTCTACGAATGCTCTCAAGACTAAGATTGATCCTCTTCCATCAGATCAAGACGATCTAAGGCGGACAACACAAGCAAAGGATTCTCCACGCTAGCACCCGGAGAATCCTTTGGCGACATCCAGAGTTATGAGTTACACGTGTGGATCACCGCTAGAGGGTGTCTATAGTTGGATTTTTCGATGCAATGATGGATCACATCGACAACGTGATCAAGAACATCAACGAAGAAAGAACACCCAAAAGGTATTTCTTTGTAATTAATTAAATTAATTATAATCAACCTGTAATGATCCTTGTTTGTGGTTTCGGGATAAACCTTCTTCTTTTTCTTTTTCTATGATTCGATCCATGGAGACTGGTGTTTATCATCGTATTGATCCCGGATTGATCATTGATAATGACAAAAAGCCAAGAGGGAACCTCCACCCATGCACTTCCGCTACGCCCAGAACCTTCAAATGGTATCAGAGGTAGGTTACAACGTTGATTATAGTTATTTAATTTTTGTTGATAATTTACGCATTTATATTTGATTCAATTCGAAATAAATCATTCTATAAATCTGAATAAATGATATCTGTTCTTCCTCCGTTTCTCGATTAATATCATAGAAACAACCTTTTAATTTTAATTGTTATTAAAATAAAAACAAGGAACTCATCCGTAGGATCCTCTCTTTCTGTCTGTACAACATGGGATTACACAGCGTGTACTTAAAACTACACGCTGTATACTTAGATTCAACGAACCGGCACTAGTCCACCACACCACGCCGTGTGAATTGATTATGCCTAAGTATTAATCATACCGTGTTGACCAGAATTGAATAGCGCATGGGAACCGGAATACACGGCGTGTATGTTGGAACAACACATCGTGTAGCCGATCCAGTCCAGGTGAAACCGTGTAAAAGGAGAAGCCGTGTTCCGCGTACACGGGATTTCCAAGCCGGTTACCACATAACAAGGAAGTACACATTGTGTATGATTCATCTACACTCTGTCTACTCCAAAATTTCCAAAGTACAGAGAACACGCCAAATTCCCGGCGTGTACTTTGGATGAAGGGTGAAAAGAAATAAACTCCATGTAATTATAAACTACATGCTGTGTAAATTCCAGAAATAAAATTTCACCAGGTTTCCTCCAATGTACAAAGACCCGTACAAGGAATATGGATGCGAAAAATCTCAAGGACATTCAGAAAGGAATTTATGATAAATAATTGATTAATTATAAGATCATAATTAATTGAATTCAAGCGCATCTAATCTTAAATGAAATAACGATTAAAAGAATTTAAATTCTAAATATGCGTAAATGTCATTGCATGATATGGATGATCATGAGCTAGACCAAAAACCCTTTGTCTGTGTATGGTTTCATTTAAATTTATTTAAATTAATTTGTTGTCATGTGAGACATCTTCCAATAAAATGTAGGGCCTACGTGCCCATGGTTTCTTTAATGTAAACCCATGTAATGGAGGATCTCCCATGCCAGAGGAGATGGTTCAAATCCCGAAGCCGAGGCGAAACCGACGCAAGAAGATACAAAGGTTGACAGGTGGGAGCTGCAAAACACGAACCAACAGGTTCAAACTGTTTTCCCTAGGTCAGGGTTTGCTTATCAAAACTGCTAGATATGCTAACCAATAGAATCTCATGATCATGCCATCTTATTTTATTTATGTCTGATTGCATGGTTTATTTATCATGTATGTGTTGTCGCGATCACATAATTAATAAAATGAACAAGCATGCAAAGATGGAATAAAATAAAAACTGGACTATGCGTAAAAATTATCAGAACATGGTTAATCACTTAATCAAGAATCACTTAATATTAACAAGCATGTGATAATGAGAAACTATGCATAAAGGAATAAAATCCCTCAATACAATATTAAGTCATACCAAGCCTTCCGTTACCTAATTAAGGGAAAGACTCAATAAAACTATGTGTTTTGTCAACCCTTGTTGGGACACTTACTTTTATAAAGGAATCCCTTATGAAAGGTTTCGGGTTGACTTAACCATATTACATCAAGAGAAGTAGCCCTTGCTAGACTTGGTGTAATATTGGAGGCAAGATTTGAGTAAATCCAAGTCAAGATTTCAGGAATGGGGAGTCCACTCAAAAAATCAAGGAACTGTAAGCTCACAGTTGGAAAAGACCTACCTACCTAAATACCTTCAAATATCTTAACCAACCCTTGTTGGGGTTATGAAAATGGGAATATGGATCCTTGCCACTAGAATGTCAAAGACACTGGAAATTCCGAGTTCAATGGTGAGGGCCATTGGGACTTGATAAAATAGCGGGAGAATTAATTAATTCATTCATTATTTCTCATAAATTGTAATCAAGAAAGTACTAATAAATATGCTCTTTTAAATTGTAGAATCAAGATGAAAAACTCATCAACCACATTTTTTCTGGGATCAATACTGGATAAAGACAATATCCTCACCGGCAGTAACTTTCAAGAATGGTTTAGGCGCCTTCGGGTTATCGTACGCCATGATTGAAAGTTTTACATGCTAGAGTCCTCACTTCCTGATTCTCCTTCCCCAGGGGCAAGTGATGAAGATTTCCTGGTCTTTGATCCACATTTGAATGATGCTCTCGACGTTCAATGATTGATGCTATCATCGATGTCTAGTGATCTCATGATGTCTCATGAAGACATGGATGCCTATAGAATACTCGAGTACCTCCATGTTCTATACCAGGAGAGAGAAAGACATGAAAGGTTTGAGATCTCCAAGGCTCTATTTCAGTGCAAGCTTGGAGATGGTTCCCCAGTTGGGCCTCATTTAGTTATGCTCATTGGCTACATTGAGTGCTTGGAGGTTCTAGGGTTTAAACTCCCCGAAGAACTGGGCACTGATCTCATTCTTGCATCACTCCCCCAGATCTGCTCGAACATTGTTGTTATTTTCAACATGAAAAACATTGAGAAGTCTCTATCTGATCTTCTTATCCTTATTCGCCAAGTAGATAATGACATGAAGCGCGAAAAGCCTTCTGTCATTTTGGTGAATAAAATGAAAGGGAAGGCGAATATATTTAAGCCCAAAGCTTCTTCAAGGCCTTCCAAGAAAAGTAAGATCAAAGGGGAGGCAAAGAAACATGAAGTTGTTTGTTTTTCATGTGGAAAGAAGAGCCACTGGAAGCAAAATTGCACCCAACCAAGGAAGCAAGGGGAAGTTTCAGGTGCGTTTGTTATCGAATGAAATATATCTATTTCTACTAATTGGGTATTAGATACTGCTTGTGGTGCTCACATCTGTATCCAAATACAGGTACCAAGTAGATTCAGAAATATTGATCGAGGTGAGGTGGATCTATGAGCAGCCAACGAAGCCAGACTCGCTGATGTAGCTGTCGGAGACTACCACCTCACATTGCCTACTGGAATGGTCTTGGTTTTGAAAGGTTGTTATTATGTTCCTTCTATTACTAAAAACATTATTTCAGTATCCAGATTATATACTGATGGATTTATATTCATGTTTGGAAATGAATGTTGCTAGTTTTATAAAGATATCATTTGTTTTGGTAGGGCACATTTATATAACGGCTTTTATGTGTTAGACTACAAAAACCAAGTAATGGAAATCAATAACAAAGTTAATTCACATGAATCATACCACAACCAACATTGGCATCACTGGCTAGGTCATGTCAATGAGAAATGTTTGACAAAATTACATCAAGATGGGTATTTAAATTCTTTCGAACTAAAACAACTTGGTGTATGTCATGCGTGTCTACAAGTCATAATTACCAAATCCCCATTTTGTGGGAAAGGTGAAAGAGATAAATAGCTTCAAGAATTAGTTCACACAGATGTGTGTGGACCATTTCCAATAGAAGCAAGGGGTGGGTTCTCGTACTTCATAACTTTTACTGAAGATTTTAGTAGATATGGATATATCTACTTAATGATGTTTAATTCATATTCTTTTGATCAGTTCAATGAATACTAAAATGAAGTTGAGAACCAGCTTGGTAAGAAGATTAAGAAACTCCTCTCAGATGTAGGAGGAGAATATCTTAATCAGGAATTCATTGATATCATATGGGAGTTTGGGATTCTATCTCAACTCACTCCTCCTTACACGCCACAATGGAATGGTGTAAGCGAAAGAAAGAACCGCACCCTGTTGGACATGGTGAGATCAATGATGAGTCATGCGAGTCTTCCGTTATCCTTTTGGGGATATGCATTACAACCAGCAGTGCACATACTAAACCAAGTACCAACTAAATTGATAAATGGTATTCCATACGAGTTATGGAGTGGACGCAAAGCCATGTTATCAAATTTACATGTGTGGGGTACTGAAGCATTTGTTAAGGCCTCTTAAGGTAACCAACTTGCACCCCGAGGCACAAAGTGTATATTTATAGGATATCCCAAGGAAACAAGGGGATATTACCTATACAACCCCTCAGACAAAAAGGTTACAGTGGCAAGACACGCCATATTCCTTGAGTGGTAGCACATCTCCAAAAGAGATAGTGAGAACGAGATAGACTTTGATGAAGTCGAGGCTCAAGATACACATGAGTTGGTACAAGAACAGATTCCACAAATCCCCGTGGAAGAACAATATGTTCCAGAGACATAATAACTACATAGGAGCACGAGAGAGGTGAGAGAACCAGAATGATATTGTTTTCTTGTCACCGAGGATGGTGACTCATTATTGGTTGACAATGATGATCCTCTTACATAAAAGGAAGCAGTTGATGGCACATACGTTTCCATGTGGCAAGAAGCCATGAATTCTGAAATGGATTCCATGTACCAAAACCAAGTCTGGATTTTGGTAGATCCTCTAGTTGATATAAAGACTATTGGTAATAAATGGGTATTCAAGAAGAAACTGGACATGGAGGGGCATGTCAGCACCTATAAGGCACGACTGGTTGAAAAAGGTTTTAGATAGTGTCAAGGAATTGACTATGATGAATCCTTTTCACCGGTTGCGATGCTGAAATCCATCAGAATCCAATTGGCCATTACTGGTTACTATGACTATGAAATTTGGAAAATGGATGTCAAAACAGCTTTCCTTAATGGGAACCACCAAGAAGATGTCTACATGACACAACCTGAAGGGTTTGTGACTCCAAAGGATGCCAACAAGGTAGGAAAGTTGCAGAAATCCATTTATGGATTAAAGCCAACATCAAGATCATGGAACAATCGTTTTGATGAAGCTGTAATAGAATTTGGCTTTGTTAAGAACGAATGCGAGCCTTGTGTGTACAAGAGGTTTAGTGGGAGTGTCGTCGTTTTCCTAATATTATATGTTGATGAAATATTAGTAATTGGAAATGAAGTACCTGTCTTACAGTCAGTTAAGGCATGGTTGCATAATGCTTCTCCATGAATGTCTTGGGCGAGGCAGCATATATTCTTGGGATCAAGATCCATCGTGATAGATCCAAGAGAATGCTGGGCCTGAGTCAAATTACATACATTGACAAGATACTGAAGAGATTTAGTATGGAACAGTCCAAGAGGGGATTGTTTCCAGTGTCACATGGCATTCATCTTTCCAAGAAAATGTTTCCTCGGACACATGAGGAAAGAAAGAGAATGGAAATGATCCCTTATGCATCTGCGATTGGGTCAGTCATGTATGCTATGCTATGTACGAGGATAGATGTTTCTTACGCATTAAGTGCGATAGGCAGATAACAAGCTAATCCACGAGACCACCATTGGATGGCAGTCAAGACTATCCTTAAGTATCTGAGGCGTACTAAGGATATGTTCCTGGTTTATGGAAGAGATGAGGAACTAGTCATCATATGACATGTAGATGCTAGTTTCCAGACTGATCAAGATGACATGAAGTCGCAGACTGCATACATCTTCAGTTTGAATAGAGGTGCAGTGAGCTGGAAGAGCTCAAAACAAAGTGTGGTGGCAGATTATACAGCAGAGTCTGAGTATATCGCAGCTTCTGAGGCAAATAAATAAGCAATATAGATGCGAATATTTGTCCAAGAGTTGGATTTTGTACCGAGCAGTAATGATCCTATCACACTCTACTATTGTAATACTACAATGGTGGAAATTTCAAAAGTTCCAAGGTCACATCAGCAGACAAAGCACATACTTCGGAAGTATTATCTATTGAGGAATGTTTCTCAGAGAGGTGAGGTTGTAGTGAGCAGTATTTCCATGAAAGACAACATGGCGGACCCCTTGACTAAAGCCTTGACTCAGCAGAAACATGATCATCTTGTGAGGTCTAGTGGAATAAAAGTTGTAGGTAGTTGGATCTAGTCCATGTGGGAGGTTGTAAGGGTTGGTGTCCTGAGAACCAACTATTTTGTACTTTGATTACATGAATGTTCACTTATTATATATTGTTCATTGTTCTGCATAACTATAATATAATAATGTCCCGGAATATTTGTTGCATTGATAAGGTCATGGAAGATCCCCTCTATGATGAGAACAAAGAAATGTTATAACAATATTCTTAAATAAAGTTCTACGGTTGGATGAAATACTGTGATAGGACACATAGTATACAGACCGTCATGTGCGAGTACTCGTAAGAAGATGAGACTCTCTCTCATGGAGTTCGCACTTGGTAATATCCAATATCGGAGATTATGAGAACAAACCCGCCAATAGCAATTCTGCATGTCTTGGTGTCATCGGACATTGCTATCTACGAGCGTGTGTAATGTTCATTAGACTGGAAGATTATCATTAATTCATGTCATGACTCACGCACTTAGATTTACTAACGAAAACCGCCACGCAGACAGCTGGCGGGAAGTAGGGTATGTTGGGTGCGTCACGAGTGACATGTTGTTAATGGATAAGTTGAGGAAGGATTTTTCCCTTCCATTTATGGAAGTTGATATCTTGGCCCTTTGATTGAAATAGAACTATCGCATTAAATTCCATGGCCATGGTGTGAACGATGAGTTTATTTCTGGTAGTCAAAGAACGATGGATCAAGCATATTGGTTTGTGACACTGCCATGAATCCTGCTTGATGAGATATCGAGAAAAAGGGATTAAATTACACAGTAAGCGTTCATATGAGTTGATACATCAATGCGGCGTCAACTTCTTTCCCTTGGGTGCCTTGAACCATTGCTAGACAGTAATCTTGGACAGTAGGCAAGCCTCCCTAATGCCAATGAGAAAGAGGCCTAGAGGGTCACACACTATGTGTATCCAAGTATCTCAATTTGAATAAAGATTATTCTCGTATGTGGTTTAATTATTATTCAAGGAAGTCTAAGTTGTTTTAAATGATGGAGGAAAAATAAAATAAAACAAGTGCACACCGTGTATTATTAAATGTACATGTCGTGTAGTTTTTTTTTGAAAGGAAATGAATAAATGAAAACAAGATATACACACCGTGTACAATTAATGTACACGCCGTGTAGTTTTCAATGAAAAACAAGTACACGCCGTGTCTTTATTATTACACACCGTGTCGTTTTTGTAGTCGGGATATTGAGGATATAATATCATTTTATTAAATGTTATTTATTATGATCAGCTTGAGCGCATGTCAAGGAATTAATTATTCAACATGGGGGCTTTCAATAAGAGTTAATGAAATAAATGAAACACGTAACACATTTATTTATTTTCATAACTCTACAACCTCAAACTCGATTATAAATATCCTTACAACCCCAACTATTTTCCAACACAAGAGAATCGTTGCGAACAACATCTCTGGAGAATTCCTTCAAGGGCGAAAGAACCTCTTCCTCTAAGAATGCCCTCAAGACCAAGAGAGATCATGTTCCATCATATCAAGATGATCTAAGTCGGATAATGCAAGCATAGGCTTCTCCATTCTAGCACCCCGAGAATCCTTTGGCGACATCCAGAGATACGAGGTATACGTATGGATCACCGCTAGAGGGAGTCTATACTTGGCTTCTGCGACGCAATGACGGATTACATCGACAATGTGATCAAGAACATCAGCGAAGAAAGAACACCCAAAAGGTATTTCATTGTAATTAATTAAATTATTTATAATCAACCTGCAACGATCCTTGTTTGTGGTTTCGAGACAAACTTTCTTCTTTGTCTTTTTCTATGATTCGATCTCTGGAGACTGGCGTTTATTGTCGTATTGATCCCAGATTGATCATTGTTAATTACAAAAAGCTAAGTGGGCACATCCACCCACGCGCTTCCATTCTAGGTATGAAATTACCTTAGAAGTGTTCAGAAGACTTCAAGAAGAGACTAAAACACTGAGAGCTGAAATCTGAGTTTCTGGATTTTTTTCGTCCCCGAAATGGGGGGCCCACAAGGGGTAATTATAGGCTGTTGAGGACCCTAGGAGAAAATTATATAGGGAGCGCATGTACCCTGCACGCCCAAATAATGGCGCGCAGGTATACCTGCTCGAACATCATGGAACTTGTGCGAGCCATGATCAAAGAAATCCTTGTTCATGCCTTTGTTGATTTTTGATGTTTATTCAAAGGATGAATCACTTAGTGTTCAATGTATTTCCCTTTTCATTCGTTAGACTCTATGACGGAAAGGATCATCAATAGCATCAGTGAATGTTATTAACACAAATGTATAAGATCCTCCAGAAAAGGAGTCCAGTTTAGGGGAATCATAAAATGAAGTTCTCATACATAACAAGGTATACACTGAAGAAAATGAAGAAGGTGTTCATACCCAAAATGAGAGGCATACCTAGAATTTGGTATTCCCTCAAGAGACCAACTACCACCCCTTTTAAAATCATCTATCAAGGGTAAAGATAAAAGTCAGATTATGTCTCACCGTTCCATTAGAGAAGGTCAATCTCTTTCACTTGAATAAATATTTTCCCAACAAAAAGTGGAGATGAAATAGTTGAAAAGATTCAATATAGAGTTAATTAGAAGCATTATTTCTTCTAGACAGGCTTCCCAACTAGATCCTCAACTTGCACATACTATAGGATCTCTAGAACAAATAAAATTTGTTGTAACTACACATGAAGTGAATGAATTCCCTCCATTTGGTTAACATCCGGGGAAGGAGACTATCCTTGTGGGTTATCCAAGACAAATATTAGCAGCAGCCCCACCGGTGGTTTCTCTAGTCATTGCACCAGTTCAAGCTATAGTTTTTGTACCTGTACAGGTCCCATCTCATATAGATATTCACTAGATTCTTATGAACACAATTAAGGAATTAACAACTCCATTGAAAGCTATGGAAGAACGACATGCACTAGTTCAACTGGAAAATAAATCTTACCCGAAATTGTTGGATCCAATCCCTCCCTCATCATTTTTTTGATTACTACATTCCCAATATTTAATGCCTCAGGAGATCAAGAGAAAAACATAATGCATTTTGTTTCTTGTTGTGATCCCATGATGGGGACTCCTCAACAATAAGAAGAATTAAAGCTTATGTGCATTGTGAGGTCAGTACAAGGACTTGATTATTTCTGGTAAACATGTTTTAAATATTGATCAATTACTATATGGGAATATCTCCATCAGAAATTCCTTCTTCAACTCAATTCAATGTTTCCAAAGACAATTTTTTTTGATCTTACAAATTGAAAACAAAGAGAAAACAAAAGAGTCGTAGATTTCATTTCTCTATGGAATGGGTTATCATATTCCTTAAATCCGGTACTCCCCCAAGACGAGTTGATGCCAATTTGTGTGAAAAATCTATGGGATGAAATATGTACACCATTGATCCCTGTGAAATACATAGGAGGGTTTGAAGACCTTAATTCAATTTCCCAATAGGTTGAGGATAACATTGTGGAATGTAAAGCTAAATCTCGTGTAATTACATCATCTCTTAGAAGGAGAAAATGGAAAGAATAGGCTGCTACAGTCACACTGAAGCAATCACCTGTACCTGCTTCCAATTAAAAACCTTCATCATATCGAAGGGCTCCGCCTCCTAAGCATCAACATCAATGACTACCTCGTCAAGATGATCAAGGATATCAAAGCTAGAAATATTTCGAGGAGTTAAAAAACAATGTTTATTCTTTTTGATATGAACATGATCTTGATTAATTCATCTCAGCTTTGGGAAAAATTTGGTTCAGTTACCAAGGCTGAAGAAAACAAATAGAGAAGGAGATGAATATCCACTGAATTATTGTCCCTTTCACAAAATTTTGTGGAATTTCATTTAGGAGTGTTTTGTTTTAAAGGAACTATTGCCAAAAAAGTTATGCTGGGGATATGTAATACTGAAAAGTTCATTAGACCAAGTAGCATGTGTTACTACTATTGATCCAGAGGAAGAATTCGGATGAAAAGAAGTCTATTGTAAAAATGCATAAAAATATAATGATTGTATGATCAAAAAATTGAGAAACCAAAGTCATGAAATTTTACGAACACAATTGAAACAATATATTATCTCTTGTTATACTCCCACCATAGTAAAACCTCCATCATCAAAGGATCAGTCCTCCAAAGGTCAATCGTCAAAGAAGAGACGTGATCATAAGGAAAAAGAGCAGTCAAAAGAAGACAAGCTTGTGTCAAGGACAATGTTTTCCATAACTCTAAATGATTTCATGACATCTATTTAAAAATTATGGGCACCACCCTACCAAATGACACAACCTGAACCATCCTGTCATGAAATATCCTCATCAAATGAAGAATTGATCTTTTGTTTCCTTAATGTTATCCACTCAATAGATCCCTATGCCAATGTTGATTTGGGTTATGATGAGCTTGAGTTCCCTGTACCTAACTGGGGAACTAGAGGAATAATCCAAGGTCAAGGATATATGGGAAGACATGAGTATTATAGAAACTACTATTTTAACCATACCCCTACTCGAACCATATATGTAGCAGAAAATCATGGGAGAGCCCTTCAGCGAGCTATAAAATAATAAATAATTCCTCCCACACATGACATAATCGGTAATGACATGATTTTTTTGGGGACTGGTTATAGGTTACACCACCTTTTTTCAGCAAGTAGATAGACCAAATTAGTCTAATATATTAAAGCTATAAATATTCCCAACATCTACTCTGACAGAGGGTATATCCACATCCAGAGTATCAACTTCCAAGGCACCTGAAAAACTACATCTCCGTGCAAGGAAACACAGACCCCTGGAACAAAAGTATAATGTTTTGAAACAGATAGACCAGGTATCTTCCTTGTTGACAATTTTGGATGATTTTAATTTGTTAAAAGATCTTAGTGAATCAATTTTTGATGCTTTTTCAAGTCCTCAAGAGTTTGAAACTGATGTTGCTGCTGCTGAGGTTTACCGTATAGAGATTGATCCTATAGAATGTCATGCAGTTACATATTTTACAGATGAAGATGAATATGATGTTGCACGAGGACATATCAGACCCATATATCTAACTGGAAGGTATAATTACATAGTCATCTGATGAGCCTTTATTGATAATGTCTTAGGATTCAAACTCATTCCAATTCAGACACTTCATCGATTGGGCCTCACTAAATTTGACATATCTCCTTCTACTTTAATGTTGCAAGGTTATAAAAAATGAGAAATAATCTCTTGGAGATATTACACTCAGAACTTAGTTTGGATATCTTATGTCTAATTTAGATATTATGGTTATCCACCAGGAAAAAACCTTTAACATTCTGTTATGAAGGCCCAGGCAACATCAACATGCAACCATTCCTTCTTCATACCACCAAATTCTCAAGTACTGTTTTAATGGTCAAATTTGGGCATTTTATGGTGACAACTATTCATTTAAAACGTGAAAATATTAATATATTGAGGCATTATATTATCATGCGAAGTGAACAAGGTCCTTGAAATAGGAATTAACTAGAATCAATTCCCCAAATGGCTTGTAAAATATCCCAGCAAACCTAATCAAACATTTTTGTATAGATAAAGTGTTTCCTATCAATAAAATTGAATGGAAAACCCCAATTCTGAGAACTCATCAAGTGACATTATTAATTTTAAATATGGAAACAGAGCCTAGAAGTACGGGATAAATTTTAGATCCACTAAGATGTGGTGATGGATTAAATGGATATGTCTTCATTTCATCCACTGAACTTCAGCAAGTCTCTACATCGTCAATCAGATTAGAAGAAGTTTTATAAATACTAGAAAATGATAAGGATGTTGATTCCCAATCCATTATATCCTATTCAATGCTCTAGTAAGACCCTTAATAATCAGAAGGGTCAAAAATGGTGGCCTCTTCTTCAGGATGTTCAAATACTGACACCTACCCTAGCATTGAATTTTTTTCTTCATTACCTACTTAGAATGTAGAAACAAATGAATTGAAACATAAGGATGAAGAAGAATATGATCTCTTGGATTCTCCTCCATCATTTGAGTAAGGTTTCTCTACCACCGTAGATGAGCTCAGAGAAATAAATCTAGGTACTAAAGAGGATACACACCCCACTCTAATTAGTGTGGCCATGAATTATGAAGAGAAAGAGATGTATACATCATTTCTGAATATAAATAAAGATAAATTTTCTTGGAACAATACATAAATTACATGCCTTAATCCTGATATAGCCACCCATCATTTGGGTTTTCCAAAAGATCGTCGAGGAATCAAGTAGAAATCTAGAAGGACACACCCAACTCTTGCCTCTAAAATTGTAGCTGAAGTTGATAAGGTTATAGAGGATAACTGTTTCATGTAGTTTGAATATCCCATATGGTTGGATAACATTTTCCCAGTGAAAAAGAAGAATGGGAAAGTCATATTTAGCATTGATTTCAAAGATCATAATCATCATTGTCCTAAATATATTTTTTAGTTCCGATCACATAGATTTTAATTGATTAAATAGCCGACTATGAAGATATCTCTTTTAGGAATGGATACTCTAGATACAATCATATCTTCATGTCCCTAGAGGATGAAGAGTCTACAGCCTTCAGAGCCCCTAAAGGTGTGTTTTTCTAGCAGGTAATTTCATTTGGTTTAAGAATTCAAGTGCCACATATCAACATACCATGCACCATATATTCAATCCCTTCTTTGGAAAATTTGATGAATGTTTTTTGGATGATTTTGTGTTTAAATCCAGACAATGTTCCGATCACAGAACTGATCTGGAAACCATATTCGATAAACATCGACAACATAGTTTGAAGATAAACTCCTTGAAATGTGAATTCAGGGTAACCTTAGGAAAATACGTAAGATTCATTGTATGCTATCGTGGAATAAATGTTGATCCTGAGAAGAAATAATAAATCTGTGGAATGTCACCTCCTCTAAATTTTAATGAATTAAAATGACATCAAGGAAACATAGCCTATATTCAGCCCTTTATCGCCAATTTTGTAGGCAAGTGTTTACCCTTCACCACATTAAAGAAGATGGGAGTCACATATCAATGGACTGAAGGCTTCCAATATGAATTTGATACCCTCAAGAAATATCTCTTGAGTCCATTGGTATTAATTCCACCTATTGAAGGATTGACAATCACTCACTATGTGAAAACTTTAGAGCGATCAACGGTTTCCCTCCTTGCCCAAAAGAATGCAGTTGGGAATTAAAAGAGCCATTACTATCTCATTCGAACTATGCTTGACACAAAAAGTCGATATTCAAGTATTGAGAAGTGTTTCCTGGAATTAATCTCCATAGTTCAAAAAATAAGGCACTACCTGAAACTTCATGAGGTCCAATTGGTGTCACTCAATAACCTACTAAAATTTATCCATAGTCATCCTATGCTTACAGGGCATTTGGATTGGTGGACAGTTATTTTGAAACAGTTTGATATCGAGTTTGTACCTCAAAAGGCAATAAAGGGCCAAGCATTGGTGGAATTCCTCACTGAACATACATCTGCAGCAGATACATCACTGAATATTGAACTTACTGAAGAAGAGATCTTCTATATTCAAGATAATCCCCAAACATGAGAAATTTACTTTGATGGTGCTTCCCGAAGTCCAACATGGAAGAGAATGGAAAACCATAAACTCAAAATAGTTAGGTTATGAATTGTACTTATCTCTACAGAAAATGTAGTGTTTCTTTATTAATTCTTGTAGTCGGAAGGTGGCACCAAAAAAGGGTAAGAATATCATGTTATCATCACAGGCTTGGAATTGGCACTCTAGGTACAAGTGAACCACCTGAAAGTGAATGGAGATTCAAGGAACTTAACAAAACAAATAAATGTAAATTATGCTATCAGAAAAGAATATTTTATCCCTTTGTGTGATTATGTTAGAGGGTTAATGGATTAATTTCCCTCAGAGCCAAAATTGTCTTATGTCCCGCAATCACAAAATGACCAAGCTGATGCACTGGATAATACAACCACATCCCTGGAATATCTAAATCAGGATGAGACAATCATCATTATTTCCCATTATTGTATGGTTTAACCATTCACTCAAACTAGAATTGAGGAAATTGATGAAATTATCCCTATTTTTGAGCCATATGTTCATACCACGAGATGGATGACACACATCATAATGTACCTTCAAAATAGAGTACTTCTACTAGATAGTGTTGAAGGTGAACAGATATGATGACAAGTGGACAATTTTATTCTTTATGATAGTTCATATCACTAGAAGATCCTCGAAAACGTGGATTTTATGGTATCCTCTACAGGTTTATTGATGGAAAAAAACTACAGCTTACATTAAAGAGGTACATGCCTGAGTTTGTTGTACTCATCAGTCTAGGAATAGACTTTCTAATCAAATATGAAGTCTAGGATATTTTTTTCCTTCGAAGACACATGATTTCATAGATTTTACCAAGAAATTTCATCCCTTCCAAGTGCATGACAACTTCATACATCAACTCCTTGAGTTGTTACACACATCTAAATACTTTTTCCCATTTTCCACATGGGGAATGAATGTAGGTGGACCTTATCCTCTAGCTACATCTATGTTGTTCAAGTATAGTCTTATGGCTACTGATTTCTTCTCCAAATGGTCTATGAAAATACCTATCAACGATGTTAGAGCCAAAGAATTTTCATTTTTTTCAAAACTAACATCATGACCAGATTTGGTGTCCCTCTTACTATATTGATGGAAAATGACACCAATTTAAATTCTGTTAAAATAAAAAGTTATATCAAGAGCACAATATCAAATCCAACAATTCATCTAACTATCATGCTGAAACTATTGGAAAGATAGAGGCTTTCAATAAGACCCTATCAAATATAATCCATAAAATGGTGGATAAAGATAAGAAATCATCTCCGGATAATATTTTGCACGCATTATGGGCTTATCAGAGTACTACACATACTACCACTTAGGAAACTCCATACTCATTAGTGTATGGCCCAAAATCATTTTAACCTATTGATGTTCAATTTCCTCCACTTCGAGTTGCAATATATGATCGTTTTTCTGTAGATGAAAAGTCTTAGAAATGTTTTGATGATCTGGAATGATTAAACGAAAAAAATTTGCATGCATTGCCTCATTTAGAAGACTATCAGAAAAAAATAGCGTGATATTTTAACAAGAGAGTTTGACTCCATTCATTTCTTAAAAAATAATTGGTATTAGTCCTCAGGACTCCAATGATACCAGTAAAAAATCCATCAAAACTTAAGACAATGTGGTAAGGAACTTATTCCATTTATAATTTTTACTCAAATGGAGATTATTCCCTAATCTCAATGGATGTAAAACTTATTACAACTCCATACAATGAGAGATTCTTGAATAAATACTTTGTATAATTGAAAACAATGTCCTCGTTGCATGAATCTAAACTGCACAAAACAATTTCCTATTTACAAGACATCAAATTGCATAATGACCACAAGTGTCCATGCTACACAATGATAAAATATGTAGCATCTTTTTCCATGTCGCACGATGTTAAACTGCATGACATCATTTTTCCTCATTACATGACATTAAAATGTACAGTTAATGTATTTTGTATTTGATGTTAAGAGCTTCCATATAAAAGAATCATTAACATCATTGGTACTCCTTATTGAATCATGAGTCTCTTTGTTCCCTATGTCTTAATCATACTTTCATATGGGCCTCATTTCAAGAACTTTGTGTGGCTTGATTCTCAACCATATGATATACGTAGACATGCCTGGAACATCAATCATGGGAAAAGCCACAACCACGAAATTTTTATTTCCTTTTATCCTCCTGTGTATGAACTAGATCTATACAAAGTTTTATGTCAAGACACATGGATTTATTTTCATACATTTTTCTGTCTTATGTTTAAATATTCTTCTAGAATGCGTTAAAATCACCAGCCTCGCACATTAAACTCAATTTTTGTGTGAAATTATTGTTTTATAACTACATTTGGCTTTATAATCATCTATATGAGATACGTAGAGATGCCTAGATATCTAATCCTTTCCCAACCATTATTAAAAATCCCGCTTTATCACCAATGTAAGAATCAAACCTGCATAAGGAAAGTTTAAAGAACTACATATGGATTTATTCTCATCCATATGAGATACATAGTGACACCTAGGTTTAATTCTTTGTTCCACGAACAATATTCTCCATTTTATGTAAGAATCACTTCATGTCCTCACTGCAATAATTAAAATTGAATAGTAAAATATACTCACTATAAGACAAAAAACTACACAGTACAATTTTGTCCCTAAATGACTCTAAACTGCACATCATAATATTGATTGAAAGGAATAAAAGGAAAGTCTCCATTTTAGGTATGAGCCAGATCTATGTAAAGGACTCCAAACTCATGGAAAATATTGATTCAAATATTTCTCATGTGAATTGAGTATTATCCCCTTCCATATTTCACATTCTTAATCTTGAAAATTTTCAGTTCTTCATAATCTTTTTTATGGTTTATGGTGATAGAGATTCTAATATCTGATAACTCTTTTTCCTGGATATGTAGTACACATCCATTGGAGGACTTGCATAAAAGTTGGCTACAAAACATGCCTTCTAGTAAGAAGATTCCACTATTTGACTATGCAGTGTATGCCACAGTTTTCCTTTCATTATACAGCCCCCATACAATGTTTTTGAAATAATAATGTTTTCTTTATTAATTAAAGTTTCATTTTCCCCTTCAAAATTTGAAAAAAATATACAAGAATCTGTATTTTAATGAATTCATTCATGTATATTTGTCCCATTAACTTTCTCTCAATATGAATGTCTACTAGACTATAGTATAGAAATTTCCCTCTCCATGTTTTCATAGAAATATTAAATAACTTTGGATCACATGAACACATATCATATACTGTTCCCATTTTGGTCCTAGTCGTATGACTTAAAAACTACAGACATTTTACTGTATACATTTTGGTGAAAACATCGTAGAAATCATATTCCTTGGATTCATTGGAAATCATGATTGGAAATAATCACTCCATATTCAGGTATTATTATCCATAAATTGAACACTGTTATTTGAAAAATCTTAATCTCCATAAACATTCTATGTCTTCTAACAGTAGAATGTAAAACTTTTGAGAGAACGTTTTTCTAACTATGTAGTATGTTCTCCTAGGTAGACTTGCATAAGATTTTTCCACATAACATGCATATTAGTGAAAAGATGAAACTATTTGTATATGCATCATATTCCTCTGTTGGCCCTGGATAACACATACCGCATAACAGGTCTATCATATAATGGGAACATCATTCTTGGAAAAGAATTATTGTAATTCCTTTATCAATTTTTCCCATATCATTCATCGAATTCAAGAAATTCTTAAACAACAATTTAAAATTCTTCCCTTACATACCTGAATATGGTAGTATATTTACTAACAAATTATCCTGAAATTGATGTGTCTCAAACCATTGGTCATATAAAAAGACCTTAAAATTAAATCCACCCAATTTCCTCCTTATTGGATTTAAAAATGCACAGTACAATGCCTTCACTGCACGACGTAAAACTAGAAAATAAAATATCATAACTGCATGACTTAAAATTGTGTAGTATGATGTCATAAATTCCCATTTTTTTAAAAAATTTATCCATTACTCAAACACCAAATTTTTTTAAGAAGTGGTATTCTTATTCATGAAATATGTCGGCATTGATAACCCTTTATTCATGAAACCACTTTCCTTGTCCAAACCACTCATTGTGGTCTTACGTCACCCAATTCTTATTTTCCCTTATCAATCAATAGTAAAATTTTAAAATTTCTAAGATATATGATTTCTGACTAATCATTACACACCCATAAGAGGCCTTGCAGAAAAGTTTCTTACTTAATAGGCATGTTAGTCAAAATATGCCACTATTTGGCTATGTTGCATACACCCTAGTTGGCCCTTCATAATTCATCGCCCACAACAAGTATGTCATATAATGGTAATTTTGTTTTCAGAAGAGAATTATTTTATGTTTTTACAAGTTTTATATTTAGTAACCATAAAAAACTCATGATTCATGATTCTCCTTGGAAATATTTAACGAATACTAGATAAATTTTTAGCCACTGACCCTTGTTTGGGATATAATTTCAAAATTTATGGTCAATGATGTTTTACCATAAACACTATCCCTTTCTAGTAAAAAATGCATGAGTCTAAACTTCCAATAACAAGAGAGGTGGTACTCACCAGTCCAAAAACCGGAAAATGGAGCTCTAGACAAAAGTCGAGTCCCATGCAACTAAACGTACATTTTTTATGATATAGGTAATATTGAGCCATAAGAAAATAAAAATATACAATGTTTGTGGGATTGTATATATAACCTTAGTAAAACCAAAACAATTCTTACTAGGCCCATTGGATTAGGCAATAAAATAAAATCTATCAAGATTGAAAATACAAGTGATTAAAGATAAAATGATTTTCATTTGGGAAAACAATTTCATAGAGGTGCATCCACAAACTAGTGTCTCTATTCTGTTATAAATTATAAGTGGTTTTATACAGAACTTTTCACTTGGTTAATGTCCTCTTGAACCCAACAACTACTTATTAATGTTTATATAGTTGACCATATTCATTCTCTTCATCAGGTTGAAGTGCTTCCTTATCATCTGAAATGGATTTTTCACCATCCCTCAAGACTTATCTGAATGAATCATGATGCTGGTCAAGCTCCCCTATGATAATATCTAATTATTATTGAAGACACTGTTGTTGAACATTCATTTCGTTAATCCTATGATTCAGTTCTTTAAAATTTACAATAATATTGGTTTCACCTTGGAATATATTTTCTTGGAATTCATTATCATTGATTAACAGTTTAGTTTTTATTAGATCTTTCTGAAGCTTCTTCTATTACTCTCTCTTTCAGATAATCTCTTTCACCACAGTATAAATTTCACTGTATTCAAAACTTCAAAATCAAATCAAAATAAAAAAAGATGAAATTTGTGTAATTCTTGAAGGATGTACCTCAAGGGGACTTTCACATATTATCTTCCATATGTTTTTCTATTCCTTGAGACATGAGAGATGTAGGGCTATTTCTAGTTCGGTGTCTGATTCAGAATCACTAACATAAAAAAGGACATATTCTGGGATTAATGCACTTAGAGAAGTTACATGTTATTCACATTTCTTGATAGTGGTTATTTCACCTCCTAACACTCTTTGATCTAATGCATAATCTTCACCACCAGATCTAGTCATTGATGTTGATAGCCCTGTATGGTGAATTTAAATTATGTTTATGGTAATTTTTAGGTGTATCAAGAGTGAAAAAAATCAACATATCATTATCTTATACCTAACAATAAGTTAGTAGCCTAAGACGAATCATCCCAAATATTCTCAGTTTCAACGGTTTTGTTTGATGTCTCTAGGCGGGGAATGCATTCTTTAATTTTCTCAGGATCCACAGACTGAATCACAAGAAAATCCTATGTATCGAGATTCACTTGAGAAAATGTCACTGAAATGGTAGGATTGATATTAATGTTGGTTCTTCCTTCAGGTATTGTCGTGGAAGCAGTTTCATTTGATGGAATTTCATATTTCAAACAATCATTGTTAGAAATTTAATCATAACATGATTAATAGGATGAAAAATGAAAACTCACATCCAGTTGGTTCTATAAAAAGAACATAAAAATCTTATAAAGAATTTAGTAAATTGATATATTATAATACCTCTTAAAAAGACATTCCATGTTTCATCATATCATCTAATGATATACCTGTTCCCATGTCAATATCACCCATGGGATAACGTAGTGTGGTTGCTTCACAATATTCCTTTGACAACCTCTAACTCCAAACAAATTCATCAGAAACAGGTGTGCAGTCAGTATTAGTTATTTTAGGATGTTCTGGTTTGTGCGATGAACCTAAATTATCACAGTATGGAAGTCAATTGTTGTCATATTTGGTGTATTATGAAGCAATTTTTATTTACTTTAGGTCTCTTCTCTTGTGATAGAAGGAACAAGAGCAGTGTTGCGAACAGACATTGGATCCTTTAGCCTCAATGCCTCTTCAGGAACCACTGGGTTAGAAAGAATTTGTGCCTATCAAAAAGAACCCTCCATAGTTCCTAAAAACTAATTAATATTTTCTTTTAAATAATAAACAAAAGAATCTCCTTCAATTCCAAGAATTTTAAACACCTTTTCATGAATAATGCTAAAATTCATATTGTCAGGAAGGATTTCCACTGATGAGAAAAAATTTCACCATGGTCTTCTTTCTTTGATGATTTTGTTTCATCGCCTTCTAAGGAAGACATGCATCGTCATCTCCAAAAATAGGTATTGGAGATTATATGTGCATTTATATCTCATCTTCCATGGCCTGTTGACTTAGATATAATTATCTCAATTCATGGGGTGATCTAGTAGCTCTAAGAGTAGTGCCACCAGGGCTATATCTTGGAGATGGAACTTCAGTCGATTTTCCTTTAGCCAACTACAAGTTAATATTATATTTTCCCTTAGTAAAAATGATTTAACTAAAAAAAATTGTAAAGAAAAAGAAAATGTGAAAAAAAGTCAACTTACATCTTCAGGAAACAAAAAATCATGCCATTCTTCATCTAAAGAAATATGAATCCCTTCAGTAGTACCACAATCTGTCATTTCCTTCAGCCACTCTAGGGTGGGAATTGATTCATCGGGTTCATATATGAGCATTTCCATATCTCAAAGGTAATTCTTCACTTCATTAGGATTGTTATTAATTAAAATATCAAAAGGATCCTATAGATCCCCTATTCATGGAATATGCAATCCTTCACATAGATCAATCCATGTGGTTTCATAATCACAATGTAAACTTCTCCATGATTGGAAATCCTCTAGTCGTATATACATAGAGTACATGAAAGAGGGTTGTGAAGAGGATCCTGTAGCTTTTGATTTATGTGTTTGCCCAATTCTCACAGTTATAGATGGGGGATGTGAAAATCAGACTCATTGTTCTTCAGAATGATTGTGACTAGACTACCTTGGTAAAGCCTCAGTGGGGATTGATGGGGTGGATCTCTTAACTCTTACATGTGGATTATATCATGCACAATGTCTCTTTTGTGATCTTGGAGCCTCATAACCTCTACCCTCTAACTACAATGATTTATCCCCTAATGATGAAGAATTACCTTTGAAAGGAATGGGTCCCTTCCTACTACCTCTCTTCATCCCAACTCGAGGGACAACATGGTTTAAAACCCCTTCTGGGTTAGATGTGGCCCAATTTTCAGCATACCTGACAGCCAATCTTCTTATTGCATCAAAAATAGGTAAATTAAATATTTCCCCATTCTTCCCCACAGATGTCAGTAACCATAGTTATTGGGAAACCATCAGATGTTGCTCTAATATAACATTCACTAGAGGGGATATTATTATTTGTTATATAAAGTTGAATTTAATAGTGATTCTATAAGGATCATATTCCACACATATGATTTCTATGTCAATCATAGTGGCCAATATGCCATCTCTAGAGCTAACATATAGTACCATATCTCTATTTGGGTTACCCCATCATCAACTAATCGCCCTGTAGGTGGACTCCCATTAGGAAACAATAACTTTCCTTATACATGATCAACCTGGCTTTGATATCATAAGCATTCAAAGACAAAGGTAAAATACTAGAGAATGCCTGAACAGATGGTCAGAATGAACTTCCAAAGACATGTACCCCACTTTTCACATTATAAGTTCTAAAAGGAGTGCAGATCCACCCCCATAACTCCTAGAATGGTCCCTATATTTTAAAAGAATAACCCCCTATATAAATATGTAGTAACATCCAATGAATCATTTCAAAAATAAGAGTTTCCAACCCTACCATCCTTCTATCATCCAGCATGGCCGCGATAAAAATGTTCTTGGACTCACGCCTCCTTTGGAATCTCAAACTAGTAATAAATACACACTGAGCCACGTGGCTAGGAAACCTTCCAAATGTGTCATTGCAGGAATTTTGGGATTGACTTTATATCCCCACTTATCAAATTATCCCTTCTCTAATGTTGGCCAAAAAGTTTCAGGTTTACCTTTCTTCTCTGCCTTTGGATAGCTGGTTGGATGATTGCAAGTGGGAAACATTTCATTATTTTTTACTAAAAATATTTCCATCCACTCCTCTGGATGAATATCTCTTCTCCTGTGGAACTTTTTAGTTGTTGTTTTTTGGCATTTATAAAATATTTTAATCAACTCACAGACCAAGGATGGTGTCTTTTCTGAGTCATTTTTTTCACCTTGGGGGGAATAAACTCATCGTACATGCCTCCATGTATTGGAGATCTAGAAATATTGTTGACAACCCAAAACTAATGCCCAATTCTCCGTGTCTAAAATGGAATTAGTTAGTCTTTGGAATCAATCGGCTTATTATCTTTAACAAAACAATTGTCATTACTATACAAATAGGGTTTCCCAACCCATATAGCCTAACAGATCCCAACACCTTTTAAGTCATCAATAAATTCTTCACATTTCTTGCACACCCAATATGCCCACATCCATGTAGGTTTTACACCCCTCCTGGGAAGAAAACCAAAGTTTTCTTCTAGACTTTGGATTGATCCATATGAAAATCTCGAAATATGGATGAATAACAATGTGGATGTAGATTGGGAGTCTATGATTTCACATCGAGAGCACACGGGCTGTGATGCATGCTATAAGCCTTATTGGTTGTCCCATCATTAACATATGAGCCCGCAACAGAAAAATTAGCAGATTAGAAATTGGTATATTCTTGAAACAAAGAAAGTGTAATATAGTTCTTCGGGTCTGGGAAATTGACATCCTATAGATGACCATAGCTATATAGTTGAAAATAAGTGCTCTGGGGAAATTTGAAGTGATATTTCATTACATATTTTTCCATGTATGGGATAGTTGTGTCACAGATGTCAAAGTATTCATGACTGAAAACCTTCATCATATCATCAATTCTCTTACTGTCTAATTCATTAGTGGTTCCAATTCATTTTAGAGCCATTGAACCTGAAAAGGTCCTAAAAAATCATCCTTAAAGAATGTTAATTTTTGATGTTTTGACAAAGTAATTTAGAAAATTTGATAAAGGAGTTAAGGTTCGGGAGTATGAACTTGGTGCACGAGTAAAAAAAAGTGCGTAAGTGTGGCACCCCAGTTCTAGATAAATAAAATAAAAATCCATACAGCAGAAGTGCAGCTAAATAAGAGCGTACGAACGAAAATAACTTGCACTCTGAGAGTTAGATTTCTTGATATAGGGAGAAATTTTGCAGAAGTAAAGCCAATATATATGTAAGTTATTTGAGTTAACTTGCAAACCAGAATCTTGTGCACTACCACTTGCACACCTAGTTACCTTTCACACTACAACTTATGCGCCACAAGACCCTCTTTTTTGTTATTTATTACTTTACCTCAGTAAAGTATCCTCTTTTCTATCTGGATCCAATTCAGATTGGGGGGGGTTCTGTTGACACTCCATTCTTTCATAGAGTCTAAAGAGTGAAAAAGGGAAATGGATTACCAAAAAGAGAAGAAAACACAATAAGAAACACAACTAAAAACATTGTCTATAGCAATAGCGTGCATCCATGGCTATAAACCCAAAAACCATGGCTAGTATTGGAATGGCTATATGACATGGACTATAGCCACGCCTTGAATCTGTGGCTAAAGGCCTATAGCCCTGGCTTGAACCATGGAATAATCTCAAGCCACACATTTCCTATAACCCTAATTTGGAACTGTGGCTATAGGGCTTTAGCCATGGTTCAAAATATAGAAATAGGGATTTTCACGGCTTGAAACTGTGGCTAAATCACTTCCCATTTCCTGAAAAAAACTCACACCCTCGTCCCTACATAACCCCACCCACTTTCATCATCCCCAACCCCACGTGCAACAGCCACACCCTCCCACCACTCCCCTTCCCGGACAACCCCCACCCTCCCCTTGCAGCAGCCCCCACCACCTTGCAGCAGCCCACCACTCCCCTTGCAGCAGCCTACCACTCCCCTACCTGTATAGCACCCCTCCTGGAAATCCCCATGGACCAAACCCACTAGAAACCACCCATATACACCCCCCTGTAACCACTAGAAACCCCCTTGGACACCCCCTTGGTCACCCCCTTGGACACCCCCCCCCCCTCGGACACACCCTGGACACCCTATGCACCCCCCCGAACACCCCCCAGACACCCTCCATTGGACCACCCATGGACACCATCCACTAGACCCCCCTATACCCCCTGGACACCCACACCCTGTACACCCTCCACATGACCCCCTAGACCCTCTGGACACCCCCACCAACTAGGCACCCCCCATGGACACCCCCTGGACACCGCCACTGGAATCCCCCCTGGACAACCCCTAGACACCACCCTTGCACACCCCCACTAGACACCCCCCATGGACCCCCCCCCCCTGTACACCCTCCACTGGACCCCCTGGAAACCCCCACCCCCTAGACACCCCATGCATTCATATACATGCATATTGTGAAAAATAAAGAAGAAAATGTAAAATGAAAAATGTAAACTGAGAGAATGTATAAAATATTTTTTTAAAAAAAAATAAAGGTACAGGATTAAAAACTGCATACTTGGGGATCAACTATCCAACCATGATGGAGAGTAATGTCCAGAAGATCAAATATTTCACACTTAAGAGTACAATAAAAATCATCAATTCAGAAGGTGTGGTGTATGCCAAGTCAATTTGATTAAAAACAAAACAAATAGTTACTAATGTCCTACAAAAAATGGTATAAAATAACTATTACCACTGGAATATTATATTCACGTCAATCCTGGTTACAAGTCGTGGAAGAAAATCAATTGCATCGGCTTTATTTGGTTGCTGGTTCTCTGCATAGCATGCATCCATATCTTGCATACCGATACAAGTCACTAAATAAACAAATTATAGAAAGGTAAAATCCACCATGAATCCGAAAATAAGAAGCCAAACTCTCTTTTGAAGTGGATTTAAAACAAATTAACCCCATGCGCATCCCCCCTTTCACCCCCTTGAACATGCACCCTTTCACCCCTGTCCCCCCCCCCCCGCACACCTGCACATCCCCCAGCACACCCCTACTAGACCCCCTTGCACCACCCTTGTTGGACACCCCCACCCTTGCACCCATGTCCCCTTGCACCACCCGACACACCTTCACACCCCCTGCACACCCCTGTCAGACTCCCCTTTCAACACCCCTACTAGACACCCAAACCTTCACACCCATGCCCTCTTGCACAACCCCCCTTTCACCCCCCCTACACAGCCCCCTTGCACCCCCCCTAAACATCCCTTGCACCCTACTACACAACCATATCCCCTTGCCCCCCCCCCCCCCGCACACCCCCATTTAACCACCCCTAGTTGAAAACAACCCCACCATTTGGACATACACCACTCCTGGACATCATCCCCCACCCACTGGACAGACACCCATGGACAACAGCCCCCACCCCCTGGACAAACACCCCCTACACACCCATGCCCCCATGCACCCCCATCACAACCCTTGAACATCCCATAGCACCCCTGTCAACTTGAACACATGTATACACCTTCACATCCATATTAGACACCCCTCGCACCACCACTATGGGACACCCCCCCCCCCCCCCCCCACACCCATGCCCCCTGCAGAGCCCCCCTTTCAGCCCCCTGTGCTTCCCCCTTGAACCCCCCCCCCCCCGTAAACATACCTTGCACCCCGGCAAATCCCCCCTTAAAACCCCCCTTAAACATCTCTTGCACCCCCTACACAACCCCCTTGAATCCCCCTTAAACATCCCATGCACCCCCCCCCCCCTAAACAGCCCCCCATTTACCCCCTTAAACATCCCTTTCACCCCCTGCACATCCCCCCTATAAGTTTAAAAATATTTGAATGAATATGAAATTATGGATGAGGAAATTGTAAAATTTAAACAAGGATATTATGGTTTCTCTAGGAATTATAGATATCATACCTCCTAATGTTTCTAATCCTTTTCTATATCTCAGATACAAAATATATTTGAATTTTTTTTCTTTTTTTCTTTACTTTTTCTAGTAAAAACACTACTAGATGTGCATGTTTGGTTGTGGGATTGGTTCAGATGTCAAGGGGAATTTTGAAATGAAATCCAAATGGAAGATTATTGGGGTAGTGGTTGATTTTTTAGACTCTAGTTTAGGAAGAATTCAATTATAAGAAGATGAGTGAGCCTCTAAAATTATTGATTAAGAAAAACACTTCCCACATTAGGCTTCAATAGGTATGACAAAAAAGATACTTCATAAAATTTAGATACCCATTCAGTACTTTTTTCTCTATCTTAAAATGAAATTTTGAAGAAGAATACCATAATGTTGAAATAATATGAAAAAACTAAATGGAGGAGATCAGGTTCTGTGATGTTATAAAGTGGAATATGGAACTGTATAATGATATTTATAATCTATGACAAGGTGGTGGTTCTATTTGAATTATTTAGTCTTTCCACCTTGGGTAAAAGTTTTAATTTCAAGAGAGTGGTGATGATGGGAACATGGGATTGGGTTTTAGATTTTAATAATAGTGTGGGGAAGTGTTTTGCTAGGTGTAGGTGAGTGTCTAATAACAGCTTAGAAATTATTTCAAATGGTATTTTAATGTTGTTTTCCTACTAGATGAGAGTAGGTTGGGGATGATGATGTGTCTCTATTGGAACTGCTGACTTCCATATTCTTCAGCATCTACTAATTGAATTGGTCCTATCCTATATTTATTTGACACATATTATCTCTCAATGAACACACCAATGTTGATAGAACTATAGGTCAAAAAATAGTTTCCAAGAAGCTTTTTATTTCAATTGTTACAGTCATGTATTTGATTTCATGATTTATGTATGTGAAATATATTCAAAAAAACTAAAATAAATATTTTCTCTAGAAAAATAAAGGGATGGTATAGAATAAGAATATAACTCTCATGTTCATATCTTAGGAGCCTTATCAACAGCTACTATCATTGGGTGGTGAAAAAGGAACACAATGTTATTACCATGTGGTTCTATGATGGAAAAATAAGAACCTAGTGAGATGTGGAACCAATAATTATTCAATAACTTGTTTTTTTGTGATTGTGGTAAGATTATAATTTGTCTATGAGAAACTGTGAGTCCAAAAAATCATTAAAGATGCTCGTGGTGTCTCAAATGAGAGAAGAAGCGGTAAGGATTAAAATGGAATTCATCGATGCAATAATGTCAAGAAAGCTATATAAGAAACCACCTGTATGGAAATAGTGGGAATATAAGTGAGATATAAATACTTATTACATATATGTGATCGGTGTGTCAACTGTAATTGATAAATGATAATCTACTCCAATACTAACATGATAAAAAGTATAATATTAATGATTACACAAACATAATATAATACAAATTATCAAAGGAATTAGTAATATAAAGTATAACTACCTCAAATGATAATACATAAATCGATCTCAAGATTCTAGTAACCACCAATGATCCTTATATAACATGTATCATCAATTAATACATATGAATCAAACAATAAATCATTTTAAAATTAGAACTAAAAATGGTATAATTGATGCTAAACTCACCGGTTAATATACTGCACTGAGGCAACAAGCCCATTGTGGGGTCCACTCTGGACACCAACCCAAGACCCCCTACAAAGCCCCCCCCCCCCACAGCCTGCAAAAAACCCCTCCCATGCAAATCCCCCACCCCTAAAAAGTCCCCCACCCCCTGCAATGCCCCTTGCAAACCCCTACAAATCCCCCTTGAAAATCCCCCCAGACACCCCTCCCACCTGGACACCCCCTCACGGATTATGTATCCATTCAAACCCCTACCCTCATTCCCCAACACACCCACTTCCCCCAACCTACACACCCCCTACCCCTGCCCCCAGCACACCCCCTTTCCCTCTTCCCCCAGCACACCTCCTACCCCCACCCGCACACCCCCTGCCCCAACACACCCCCTGTCCCGGCCCCTACCCCACTACCTACACACCCACCCCCAACCCACCCCACACACCACTTAAAGGTGTTCAACATGAAGAAAAAATTATTGAGACAACAATTCCTATTTTTGAAGAAAGGCCAGTTGTGAATATGCCAGTGTTTAAACTGCAGAAGGAATGGATAAACTAGAGATGGATCATCAGTCAACGGATCCAATTATCCTTGGATTAGTTTCTAGTGGACATCGAAATGATGATGAGGTTATGGAAACTGTTGAACATTCTCATACACCACCTATACCATCACCTCCTTGTATTTTTCATGAGAAATCATCCTCTATTAGTATGAACTCATAAAGTTATAAAATGAAATATTTTTCCTCTGATATTCTAAATGAGAATGATAATATTTTAGGAGATTGTAATGAGATGAAATATGAGATAAAATATACTAATGTTGAGATTAGAGATCATAATATGTCCTATATTCCTATTGTTGATTTTAAAAATTTGGTTTTGTTAATGACTACCCAATCAATGTTTATTAAGAATCTCAAATAATTCCCTCCTATTCAATTTTTTTTTCTGATGTAAGTTTCAAAGAGATCCAAAATGTGAATGGTCTAGTTAGATATTTGAAAGATGCTTATGCCACCATGTCTGAGTTCAATGATCTTGGTTTTATGGTTTTATCTCAAAGGCTCGTGTTCCAAAATCTTTCAATGGTGAAATTAGACATGTGTCAAGACGTTATTGATGATGTTAAGTATTTTTGGACTGAAATGAAGGGAATTCTAAATAAATAATAATGTGTTATATTAAGCTAGTTTTAGTTCATCAAAAAGTTTCAACCCTATATAACTTCCACCTCAGAACCTTCAGTTGGTCCATTTTTTTATAGTGGACTCAAAAAATTTCTCTCAAAATTGAATTATGTTTCCTTACTTATTTAGTACATATATTGTGATATGTTCACACCATTACTTATGAAAGATTTCATAACGAATATTATGGGTGAGTTCAATGATACCATAGAATATGTCAGGAAGCTTGGAATTGGATTCAATAGATCCATAAAATTAAGTACTAGTCTTTTACGATGAATTTGATGGGAAATTGAATGAGATTATGAATGACTCTAAAGATGATAAATTTATGGTTTTTAGATCTCTTGTTCTAGTATCTAGAAACTACTAGAATTTGTTAACCGCATTAAATAAGGCCTATAATTATGTTTAAGGTCTATATTCATATTCTTTCTTGACAAAGCTAATGGTTATTAGAAAACTATTTTTTAAAAAAATAAGGAAATTATGGAAACAAGTTTTTAAAACAATTAGACAATTATAGAATTCAAATTAATGGTTTAGGAAGAGGGAACCTACCTCAACCTCAAGTTGCATTGTTTTGACGAAGATAACTCAAATAGTATTTTTTTCTACATGCATGCATATGCAACTTCCCATATATATAAAGACACCTATACACTATGTACATATTTCCATGAAAAAATAACCCCAAGGGGGTCCTTAGATATATGATTATACTTGCTTATACTCCTTTACACTTACACATGTATGCATTTTTCATATCATTATATAAGAACAACTCCCACCAATATAAATATATTCATACTGCCATGATTGAATATATATAAATGGGGAAATTGTATATGTATATTACTACCTACTCATTCATATGTAAGCCTTTGTCAATGGAGACTCGAATCCCCCTCAACGAAATCCAAAACGCACAGAAAAAATATAAGAAACCCAAAAATCAAAAATTCCCTAATTAAAATTGGTCCAAAGAATAAAAACATAATAAACCTTACCCAAATCCGATGTTGAACTCACTGTCATTGATGGTGGTGGATAAAACCGACCTCATCATAAGAAACTTCCTATAAGAAAATAGTTGGAAGAAATGAGATATAACGACTTCTTATATATATGTAATCAGTTGGTCAACTGTACGTGATAAATGATACATGAATCCATAACCAATAATGAACACTTAATATTAAGATTGATATGTACATCCCAATACTAAATAACATGATTATTAATAAACAACTTTATTTTTCAAACATTACCTTTGATTGCCTATTCAAAAATCACCAAAATATGGGAATATAGTAAACTTCCATTAACACCTAATAAAACTATTTATTTTACCAACCCATTACTTTTTTATTAAATGAAATAATTATCTTAACAAACACTTATCCAAGAATATAAATTTAGTATAAAAAAGTAGAATTAAGAAGGAAACTATATGTAATTTATAACATTCATTAATTAAAGAGGCTGAGATAGGGACCCTACCTCAAAAGAGCCAAGCCACACTCAGCGCTTGACATTTTTATCATCGAATATTTTATTATGCTCCATCCATCCTCCGAATATATGCACCTCTGAATATACATAAGGAGGCCCTAACCCCTATGTACGTGTCCACATGGACTTGAACATGCACAAGAGGATCCATATATATATTCTCACATGCATAAGCCCATTATCACCCACACACGTATGAATTTCCATATATATATACATAATCACACCTAACCCCTTATATGTAATCGTGCATCAATGGGAAGTCATACATATAATGGGAGAACTTATTATATATATGGTTACCTATGCATAGGTAGTGAGTCACCTTCTTAAAGTGGCTCAAATCTACCTCAACGAGATCCACAACCCACTACAAAAATATATGAAACCCAAAAATCACACAAACACTAATTAAAATTTGGCCAAAGTATAAAAACAGAAGAAACCTTACCTAAATCTGATATCAAATGCACTGCCCTTGATTTTAGTGGATAGAACCGACCTCATCATAAGAATCCACCTATAAGGAAATAAAGGGAAAACAGAGATATAAATACTTCTTAAATATATGTGATTGGTGTGTCAACTATACATGATAAATGATACATGACTCCAATACCAACCTCATAGACCATTGTATGCCTCAAAAATGTATCTCAAAATCACTAAAAATATTCTCATAACCTCATCAATTCTTATTAAAATGCATCCAACAAATCATCAAATATATAAGCTTATTCCTAAACAAATCAATAACAACATATTAAATATATAATCACCTTCATTATGTTTTGACAAAATTATATTCCATTTCATATATTAACAATTTGGCATCACAATATACTTCATTGGTACCTTTTGAAAGTAGATTTAGACATTCATTCTGTTAGAAATATATCTTTCAAAACATTTGAATTATATTTTAGGTCATGTTATTATCATCATCCAAGTGGGACTTATAATCTATGAATATTTATTTAAGGAAATCGATATAAGTCTAAACTTATTCCTTTATTAGTTTTCTCTTATTAATTAATCACATTCACTTATAAATATATTGAATTTACTTCTAATTAATAAGAAATAAAATTATGATCATTAAAATTCATTTATCTACTTCATTCCCCCATGTTGGATTATTTTTCAATTCAAATGTTTATTATAAAGTAAATATTATTCTATTTTTCTCTCCCCAATTTTAAAAATAACTACTAAGTCACTTTTATATTCATTTTTAATGTTTTTAGGTAATTTAATGTGACACACACCTTATTCTGTAATCATTATTTGAAATTTCATATTATCCCCTTTATCTTTTTTATTATTAAGAGTAAAACCCATTTCTATTGATAAAGGATGACATAACATATAATATGTTAATGTGCTATAAATTAAACTAATCTATGTCTCAGTGAGAAAATCTCTATGTAGAAAACAAGAAATATTAATCTAGACACTAATGTTATACATAAAATATACAACATGTGATTCCAAATTATAAATATTCAATAAAGTTATTTTCAAAAGATATTCAAATTATCTCATCCTTAATGATGCCATAGATTGTGAAAAATTTTAACATCTAAAATCTCATCACCTAGATGTACAACATGATGAACATAAACTCTCTAATTTTCTATAATCACGTTTTATTCACCTCTTCATAAAAAATCATTATAATCATATATTATATCATGTGATAGAACATCATATTTACATGACATGTTGATATATGTTGGTTGTTCAGTCTCCCCCACCACTTTACCCCAATTGCACCCGCCCCCTGCCCCGTGCACCCCACATGAACCCTCCCCCTTGAGCCCCACCTACTCCCTCCACCTACACCTTTCACCCCACCTGAACCCTCCCCCTGCACACCCCCATCTACATCATCCCCCTACACAATCACCACATACACCCTCCCTCTCCCCCTTGCACCCCACTTACACCCCCCTTTCACCTCACCTAAACCCTATTCCCTTCCCCTTGCATCCCACCTTCACCCTCTTCCCTACATCTTGCACCCCCACCTTCCCCCACCCCTACACACCCCCTCCCCACCTACACCCTCTCCATTCCCTTGCACTGCACCCTCTTCCTTTCACCCCACAGTCACCCTCCCCCTGCACCTTACACCCCACCTTCACCCTCCCCCTGTATACCCCCACCCTACACCCGACCCCTTACACCCCACCTTCACCTCCTCCCATTCCCCACCCTCCCCTCACCTAGATGAGTAATACCCCAAAATATTTGAATTGTATATACCCTTGATTTACCATCAAGATATTGATGAAGGATCCTTTTTACTAGTTTAAATTCCCTTCCCAAAAATAAATGTCGATTTGTTCCTTGAAATAGATTAACCATATACAGATTCATAATAGGATAGTATTTATATAATGATGTTTGTACATTCTTTCTTAGCCTCACAGAAGTGGAGAATATAATTAGAATAAAGGATGTTTGTTGGAACTCTAAGGTTTTGAGAAAACATAATATGTATAATATTCCCTTGATCAAAAAACATGTAGTAAACATATACCGAGTTAATCCTCAATTAAAATAAAGAGGAGGGTATAAAGGGTATCCCCTTTCCTTACTACCTGTGGTAATTGATGTATCCTTTTATTGGACCATTAAGAAATACAAAGAGTTGATCCTAAGAGCATGAAATGACCTATCATTTTTAATTTATTTCATCTTGTTGATAGCGTTATAAAACAAAGTAATCTCATCTTCTAATAGTATTATATCAATAAAAAAGCACTGATCAGTGAGTATTTGGAAATATATAAAGGCAAATCTAATAAGGTTTCCACTAATATTTTCATTTGTATTTAGAACATTGTTAAATTCCTCTATGAACATTTTATTCACATTGAACTGAGTTTATATTAAATACAATTCCTCCTATAGGCCTCTTATTTTGATATAGCGGTTAAAGTAATATATAAAATAAACTAGAAAATAGGAGTTACCTATGTAAGACTGATTATATTATGTTGTTTCCCAATTTAGAATATATTATATTGAATGACCTTACTTTTAATCACCCCAAGGGTTTCCACATTTTCCGTATTAATATTATTTATCATCTACACATATTCGGGTTAACTCTGGTCAAACATTTTTAATACAATCAAACATCACCATGGGTTATTTAATACCAATCAACCTAGGCTGATACTATGAAATGAAGTTCCTATGGGAAAGAGAAATCTTGGTATTTTTTAGGCCTTCTAATTTTCCAAACAAGATATTCATTTTGAGAATGATCTTCCCCTATTTGGGGGAAATATTTCTTTCCACCTCCACTAATGGATTATTTCTCTTTTCCTTGACCCTTTTAATTCTGGTTGGTGCACCCAAATTGGTTTTCCTTCTTTTAGAATTTTCCCAATTCTTAAATTTCATTTTGACAACTTTTTCAACAAATGAGATTAAATTTAATGGAAGATATTCCAAAACAAAGAATGATTATATAGATGAATTATTTCTTATTACCATTTTATATGACACTATAGTGAAGGTCCCATCAACTAAATCAAGATTAAATTTACCTTATGAGACTTATAGCATGAATTTTACCTTACTAGTACATTAACATATTTTATTGATGACACCCACCTAGTCTGTGGTCATTCATTTATGTTTAAATGTGTCTGGGACCAAAAACATCCCTTTAAACCCTACTTAAATATGTCGGAGGCCAATCCAAAAAAATATCCATACGTTTAGCGGGTATGGATTGAAAATTGCAGAAATATAGAATTTGAATATATATTTGAAATGAGGGGATAATGAAATACATACCTTACATCAATTTTATGAGACAAGAGAGTGAAATAGAAAGGTAGATACAGTTTATGAATTCTTTGACGGAGGTGATTTTCAATCCCTGGGGGAGGGTATCTGTGAGGGATCTCGAAAGGGATGATATGTGAGGTGGAGACAAAATTTGTGCCATGAAGGGTAGGTAGAACCGATGGATGCCGGGAGGTGGGGAGGTGGGGAGAAAGGAAGGTGATGAGCTGAGGAGGTGGAGAGGTGTAGATGGAGATGTTTGAAAGAGGGGGTGGGGATGTTCCGATACAGATGTAGGAAGGGGGAGGAGGTGGGGATACCGGAAGGCAGAAGTGGATCCGGTGACCCGGTGAGGTGAGGAGGAGGAGGGGATGCAGATGCAGGAAGGGGAGTCTCGGAGGAGGCCAGAAGGTGGAGGAGACAGAGAGGAGGAACATGAGACAGACGAGAATAATCACGACAGAGAGAAGCGGAATCAGGATTTTGGGAGGTATGAATCGCAATTGAGGGAGGGTATGGTGAGTAAGAACGAGTGGGTGGTGATACAACCATGGTCATCATGTCTTCAGGAAATATATAAACATAGTTTTTATAAACTATGCCTATAAATATGTGGCTATATCTCAAAATTATATTATTGAAAATCAAGATTTGAAAAGGCTTGAACATTGGATAGCCTTTGTCTAGCCAAAGCACAGTAGGTGCACAAGGTACGTGCATGCCACAATTTGGAACACAAGACACTTGTGCTCCCAATATACTTTCACCTAGGGTTCTATTTTTCCCTATAAATAGACCCTTTAGGAGTTCATGTGTACGAACGAATTTCTCTAAAGCCTAATTGCTTCTCTGGTCACCCTAGTGCTTCTCCCAAGTCTTCCTAAACATTCAATGTAGTTCTTTAACGCATGGAGAGGAGGATTTGAAGGTGGATCATTGATATTATGTCCTTTTAGTGTTTCAAATTCATAAATATTTCCCACCTAAAGAACCCAAGCTTAGTGAACCAGAAACACTTGTGCACCACCTATTCCTTTCACAGTAACTTGAGAACCCAACTTCTAGAAATACATTTGAATACTCTTGAAGGATTGAGTCAAGTCTCGACCAAGTATTAACATCTGGTTTTTTCATCAATTAATTGAACATCAGGTCACCCAAGGCATTTTGTGCTCCCATACGTTCATGCCTATACTTACGTGGGAGCCCTACATTGATTCACTTACTATCTTCAGTCTACAATCCATTAAGCCCTCTTCAAAGAAATTCTTGGCAAGGCTTCTTCTTCATTGACCCCCTTATTTGAAAGGGATTATATTAAGACCTCCAACAAAACCTCCTGACTTATCAAACCTTTGGTGAAGGAACATCAGTGTGTCTCCTATATGGGTTTGAATATACGTAGTAATAGGTTTCCCTCATTTGTTTCATAATGGGGTTCAGATTCATGGAACGTCTCTGGGGTTGTATATCTACAGTCAGATAGGCCTTTCACCCAAGAACAATGTTGGGAAGATCCCAGTTTAAATAATTAGGGTATGGGTTCTAATCCCCCTTCTCATATCTAAAACCCGGAACCTTAGGTCTCTGGTTGGGAAGGTATAGTTCGCACATAATTTTCCTTTTGAATAGAGGAGGCACCTCTCTCCCATACCAGGGTCAATTTTAGGGAATCCATACTAGTGTAAGCCCATAAACGTTGATGTAGAAGGTTGCAATATTTCTCTTCTCTAATTCCTTCACCTTCATCCATTCATTACATTAGAAACTTGTCTAATGTTAGGAGTTCAAGGGGAAGGCTCATCACATATCCCTCTTCTCGGGTCACATCTCCCTCGTCCATCGTCGCCGCCGTTAGCATGCCCTCTTACACCAGCGGAGGAGGAATTGTGTGGGTGCCTTTGTTGAATCTTTGACATCCTCTTGTTTCGAACACCAAGCATGAATCACATGGGCTTAGAGATTTTTCCTGATCACAGTAATTTTAAAAGACCCATGAACAATGAGAAATCTGATTATTGTTATAACCAGGATATGTATGATGTCTGTTTTAAGGCCCAAGATCAAAATGGTGCCCTTCCAAAAAGGGTCAACCCAATCATGTCCCCTCAAATGGGCATCAATCATTCATAAGCCCCCAAACAATTAATGAACTACTAGAAATCTGATTCCCACCATAATTGAGATACTTAGAAAGCCTTATCAGGACCCGAGATCACTTGATATCCTCTTCAAGAGTCCGACCCTAATTCCCTTAATATGAGAATCCTCTTTTAGAATAATCCCCAAATTAAACTCCAAAATTGTCCAGGAATCCTCTTCAGGAAGTAATCCCAATCTGATTTCCCTCAGAGGACTACACTCTCCTATGAGTTTCATTGAACCAGATGGGATTTATTTCCATCTAAATAGATACATAGGAATTCTCTTAGAGGTTGAAACCCAACACATCAAATCAACCTTGTTCTCCTTGGGCCATATTCCCAATTGGGTTTAATCGTACTTGGAAATCCATATTCGTTCCAAGATCATTGGGCCACTTAAATATAACTTCCCAAACCAAAACTTGACTAAGAACCTTTCTCTTATATATCTTTACCACATAAAATAAAATTGTAATGTTAGGTCTGTATCAGATGACAATAAAATGTATAATGTGTCCCACAAAGCATCACCAAAATACAAGGGTTATGATTCCTTCCCCAAGGATACACAGGTTTCCCATTTATGTGTATGATCCCAATATCAAAACAAAAATTATTCTCCCTAGACGACAATAAATTCCATAGTTCCCCACTGAGTGGATTAAAAACTACTGTCCTCATATTGATGGTTAAAAGAATCTCTAAATAGTATATCAGAAGATACCATTGATGGAGATCCTCAAATACATATAGATATATCCATTAATGAGGAACCTCGAATACATAAAGATGATTATAAATTTCACACATGTTAATATGTGATTGAAATTTACAAGGGAAACTTATGTAATACTTGGTGAATTAATAAGGATTAATGAAAATATTTTAAATTTATAAATAGAGTCCTAGAGTAGATAATAATCCCCCCCAAAATGGTGTGAGGAGTCTGACCTCTCATCCTCTAGACCAATGCATGTTCTTAAGTATCATAAACTTCAAACATAATGAATGTATGCGTTTTTAATGTATGTACCTTTTGGATAAAAACTATTATATGTTTTCTGTTCCATGAATAAATCCAATGGAAACCTTCTAAAAGAAGTGATTCTAAAACGATGATAAATGTTCCATGGAACTAGGAAAAATTCGTAGGATGAATAAAATGAGGTATAAAATTTTCCCATAGTTATAATAACATATCAACATGTATATGATAATATATTTATTACACTCTTATGGAAAAAATACAAGAATATGAAGTAGAGGAAGAAAATAGCTTTGAAATATGTGATAAAACAATCACCCCTTTTTTGAGTATCTTCTTTGGATTTGAAAAAATTGTATCCAGAATATGGGTTTAGTCCAAATGTTTGGCCTACAAGATGATTTTTAGGGATGTTGGGAGAGGAAATGGGTAGAGTGAGGCTGACAAAAAGGGATTTATAGTATTTATTAAAAGACAACGTGACGTTCCCTTTTATAAGAGAGGGGAGGGGAACCTTTGAAAGTACCAAATCTATAAAATTAATATAAATTAATTTTTAAATTCAAATATATCCAAAGAGGCCTATTTAGAATATAATATGAGTATGGGTCATAATAATCAAATTCAATAAAATTTAGACATGTTTTGATTTTATTTTAATCCTTATCATTTTGATTTATCCTTATTTAGTCTATTTAATTTTAATTATGGTAATAATATTCTAAATATTAAATGATTATAAATATTTACTTTCATGTTTTCAATTGTCTATAATTGAATAATTTTCTAAATTTTAAACCTTAAAATTTTCAACTTATTATTTTTTTTTTGATTTTTAAATAATTTAATAATATATTATTTTTATAAAATATCAATAGTGTGATTTTTGACAAAATTAATTTATTTGAATTTAAATAAAAATAAAACTAAAGATAAATTCAAAACAAAATATTTAATACACTCCTAACATGTTATATTCACTTATTAAATTTTTGTAGCACATTAATTAGTTCATATAATATTTTTTTAATATTTTTAAACCATTTGTTCTATTAATAAAATAATTTCTACATCACTATTGTGTCTTGATTTATAGAAATTATTTGAAAACTAAATATTAGAAATATATTCACCTAATGTAGATAATTTCATTATATTTATAGATACAATTTAAGTTCAATGTTTTATCACGTTTATCAGCACATTAAAATTATTATACTTATATGAGATTAGAGACTGACATGTTGTCACATTATTTTGTTTTAATTACAATTAAATCACTTTCCTGGACAATAGTCCATTAAATGAATCAATTATGAAGGTTAGGTGATATTTTTCGTCTTTCATTAATCCAATCAGATTTTGGTTAGTGTTAGGGTAGTTTTAGTATCCTTACCATATTCTTTGTTACCCTAATTTATCTTATTTACCTATAAAGGTGGTAAATAAAAATTATCATAGTTACTATTCATAATATCAAAAATAAGTAACATATTAACATAATTTAGACCCACATATTACTAATGTGGAGTCCATGTTTTGTAATTTGGAAAGCATATGTTTTATTAAATAATTTCATTTAATTCTCCTTGTCAAAACCAAAAGGAATGTATTTAAGAAGTAAAAAGTATCAAAAGATTGATACGTGTTTATGAAAAATATAAATGTGAAATTATATCAAATGACAAAAAATTTATTAAATGACAAAAACATAATCTAATTACACTTTAAAACTAATTAAAAATATAATCTAACTAAATAAATAAGTTATACGCAATTCCAATCTTGAATTAAAATGCAGTATTTTTCAATATTCATTAAACCTTAAATTTAATATAAAAAATACCAAAATCTCATCCAATGTAAATTTTGATGCCCCAATTCCAAATTATAAATTTATTTTGTCAAATATAACTTATAATATTTTAAAAATCTAGATTTAAAATGGGTTCTCTATCAAAACGCTGTAAAACTATATTGTTTTTGAAAAATACTTCTTTTATTCGAAAAATTGAATTTTTTCTTATATCATATCTATAAAACATATAAGATGAATTTAAAACATTTAATTGAATATATTATATATATATATCACTAATAAAACTTATAAATAATGATTTTATTATTTTATAGACTCGCTTGTTTTCATTTAAATAGTTTTTTAGAAGGAAGTTAATACTATTCATACATGCAGTTATAATGACTAGGTTATAATATTTTGTTATCACTTGTACTCAGTTCTTCCTGATATTAATACTACCAAAATAACATGGAATTGTGTGTATCAGAAGGCAAGAATAGTGTTTCGTATACTCCAAGTTAATATAGTTTTTTGTATAGTGAAATCTAATTTTTGTGCAGTGTACTACACAATACATCAATGAAATTCAATATTCTATCTCATAAACACTCAAGGGGTTACATTATACCCCAATAAAATGAATTTCACCCTCAAAATTCATCAGGGTTATAAAATGATTACTAATTTAAAGTTTCATTAATAGAAACCCGAATCGTAAAAAGGTACAAAACACTTCATTTTAAAAAGGAATGTTAGAAAAATAATAGTTACTCAAAGTAACTCAACACTAGGTTTTCAAATCGGAGAACATAGGTGGGAAGAAAAAACATGGTTATAAAAAAAATAAAACCATCAAGTTATAATATATAGTGATAGAGAACTATGATAGGATAAATATAACAATTATAAAGCCATAAATATGTGATGATTTAAGGGACCATCTAATTCATCTGATAAGAAGGTACTAAGATAAAATTATTGATTTTCAAGATCCGTTCCATAATTGTAAATAATTTTTCATGAGAATAAATACTCGATTGATTTTGGTAAAATCTCACCATATTTCATGCCTTGAATAATTTCCACATCATATATTTTTTAATGAAATGAAGTTTAATTTTTCGTTCTTGAAGTGCTAGTAGATCATGCAATATAATGATAGGTTATTCCATCTGTCTCAACAAAAAGGTTATAACAAGTTATCAAATATGAAAAATTCCACCTATAGTGAGATAATACATCAATTGAACAATCTTCAACTCGAATATAATATATACTATCCATAAATGGATAACATTACAATCCTTTGAAAATCTAAAAATATAAAACATTAGAAAGAGGTGAACTAAATCAACTTAACATTTATATCCCAAATTTCATAATTTAGTTCCGGGCTGTCACATTCCAAAAAGGTGAATAACTTAATCAAGTATTCTCTTGAAACATGAGAATAACAATAATTACCATAGAATCATAGTGAAAACATGCATTCTATAAAAATTTACTCTTTCCACACACCAAAAATACCAAGAATTTTATATACGCAAACCATGATATCAGTGTTTCCTTGTATCATTCATGAGGACATAAATACAATCAATTATCTTGTTATCTCCTTATCCCTTCATTATGTGCATATCATGTGCTATCCAAAAATAATTCAATCACATTTCATGGATACTAGTACCAGATAATTATGGAAAACCACAAAAGTCCAATACATATATTTTCTTATATTCCATAATACTTTAAAATGGATTTTATAACACTATTTTGGAATCCCATTATATAAACACTTAATCATTCCGCTACTTTGTTGTCATACTCAATATCACAAAAAATTATTTCTTGTTATTTTCCGTTATCATTGGAATTAAGGGGTTTGTGATGTTGATAATCATCTATAAACCTTGTATTATGGTATTGGTGAGCATAATTCACCATCTCCTTGCACTTGTATCATTGAAGTGTGGGAGGTGAATTCTATATAGTCTTTTCTCAATTCACATCAATAGAAAACTTTTTCCCATTACTTAGGCACTCAACTTCTTGATTCCAATATTTTACAAACATAAAACATTTTTTATTCCTTTTATGAAAATCATTACCATTATTCATTCCACATATTGAGAATAAAAAAGCATTCATCTTCTTTTCACCCTACCTTTGAGATTATCCCTTGAACTCCATCATTTGTTTCTTTTCAAATCCATGTGATTGATATGTAACACCAACTACTAATTCAACTTGATAGCACAACACAACATATATTCATTTCTACTAAATTATCTTATTGATAAATCCCTTGTAATGGTTTTTTAATCAATTGTAGAATCAACTGACTTTACTTTCGAGTTGTATGATAAATCCAGAATCACACCTTGCATGTCTTGTAAATTTGTCCTTGCATGTACCAACAGATTAGTAACCATTTTCCATAATCTCAAGGAACTACATTCCCATATTTTTTTAAAGAATAAAAGGAAATTAATTATTTAAAAACAAGTTCTTTAACTAATCCCATTCCATAGATTCAATTTCATCATACTGCTTGTATTCTAGATTAGAGTCCACCACTGGTTTTCTTATCCTTCTAAATGATAAACACCGAAAATTATTTTTTCATGTTATGAATAGTGAAGGATGGAAAATATATATTCAATGGTACTAATCCATTGTTCATAAACCTTTGGATCTGAAGACCAATTAAAATAAAGTATATATCACCTCATAAAGGACTCAACTGAATTTTGTTCCCTTCTCTTCCCATTTGGAATTTCATAATGATTCATAGATTGCTTAATTATTTAAATAATATTTTTCATTGCATATCCCATAAAATTTTGTTGTTTAGGATGAAAATAATTACATTTCTTTGTGCATTGATCACTAACACACTTCCTTTGAGTTCCATCCATTTCCTAAAACCTTAAAAGAATATAGTGAGAGGAAAAAATAAAACTAGGAAATAAACATTATCAAGGGAGAGTACATTAAATATATAACGTCATAGGTATTATACTAGGTTGTTAATGGTCGTTACAATAATTATGAGACTGTAACATATAGTTAGACATACCCTTAGGGACATCACTAGACATAATTTATATATATCTCTAGGTATTTCACTAATGTTTTTACATACATGTTTCGAAAGGTTAACTAAACCTTTTCTCTGATACTAACTATAGACACTCAATCTTGACATACATGGACATTATAAAACTTTTTTAGAATACTTAATACATGATAAAAATTTACACCCAATGTCCATATTAGTTTAGATCCTTTATATATTGGAAAACATAAACAATTGGTTCATAAAATATCTATATCATCTCTTGTTTTATCCTTCATAACTAGAACCCCATTTTTGACAGATCATACTTAATACCCTTATTCAAATCCTAGGGTAATAGAAACCTGAATATGGGTGAGATAAAATGCTCAGTAAGGGTAAGAATGAAATGTATTTTAAAAAAATATATAAAAACATTAATATAATGTTTAAATATATAAATCTGGAGTCGTGAAATAAATCTTGGCAGTACATTAGACATAGATCATAAAGGAACATTAACCATGATAAAATAGAATTGGAATAAATCATAGATTTATGGAAAAAAAATATATCATAATATGATTTCTATATTATCCAATGAAATGCTACCAAGTCCATAATTATGGACAATTTACATTACTGAAATGGGTTTACATACTGTTTTGGTCATGTATTACTGACCTAGGATTACTTGCCGTTCTAGCTCTATATTACTAAATAGGGTTTACTCGCTATTCCAAACATGTCTATCTAATGAGATATGAATCATTACCCAATTATGTGGAGGAAGATATAGGTCCCACCCATATCATAATGAAATCCTTCTTATAAGTGCCACAAAAAAAATTCAATGTAGCATAACATATGAAATAAAACAGGGTTATTAAACATAATTCTATCATAACATAATACATATAAAATATCATTACATAATTAACACAATAAAATATTTATAATAATAGGGATAAAACATTACCTTGTTTAAATATAATCATATTAGATGGAAAATAATTTTAATAAAACACTCAAACTTAATCATTGATAAAAATATAATTTCTTCATCAAAAATGTTTTCCTTTAATAAAATAAAACGCAATTTTAAAAGGAAATAATTTATTTTAAAATAAAAATTAAATAGTTTAAAGGAATATTCATGTAAATAAGTTTTTATTAAGACATAAAAATTTGTTCATGTTGTGTAAGTTAACAAAACATTCTCCTAATACTTTTACTAAAAAAGTAAAAAAAGTACCTCATATTGAATAACGAAAAAACATCTCTTCGATACCATTTAGTGAAAATTAAACAATGGGTAAAATTGAATTTGACCAATTTTAGATGAATTTAAATAGTATTACATGTTTAAGTATCATGTATGTTGATTATAAATATATCCCAGTAAATAATTACTTATGAACAATCTCGGTTAATAATGAGATTGAAAAATACCACTTACCATTAGTCCGATATGAATAATATGTTTTAAAACATCCTCTATTATGATTTAAATAATTGTATTGAATTAATATAGAATTAATGTAATTTTTATGATATCATATATGACCATATTATCATCCGTTTGTTAGTAACAATTCAATGTCACCCGTTATTCAGATATTAACTACTTTTTTATCTGATGCATGTTTTTCCAGATAAATTCATGTTCCACTTATTAGGATAAAGTTATATCATTTTATGAATGATATTAGTATAATATATATCATATTTATTAATTTAATTCATTTATATGATCATGTTTTAATTAAGATCATGTAGAATAAATCACATTACCTTGTGAAGATGGTAGGTCGTACGTACGCACGAGCAATGATATCATTCACTTATTGGTTAAACAATATATAATTGGTTGAAATATCAATTCTAAATAATAATTTTAATGTTATATTCATTATTTATATCCATTATAATCATAATTATACTCAAACAAATTAATTATTGTTTAATGACAAGTTACACCAGAGCGTGGAGAAAATAAGTCGTACATACGCACGCATGGTGATATTGTTACTTGTAGGATAGAAAAAAGAGGAATAAGGTTGTACCATAATTATAATAACATATAAGATTGTAGAAGATACTTTATTTATTATTTAATTATCGAAAAAACATAATAATAGGAAGTATACAAAGAAATTAATTTTGAAAGAGGTGATAAAACAATTACTTCTTTTTTGAGTATCTCCTTTTGATATACACATAATGTATCCATATGATGGATTTGTACCCAAAGTGTTGCCTCTAGGATTGAGTGAGGGATGTTGAGTGTGTAAATGGGCAGAGTTTGTCTATGAAAAATGGATTTAGAGGTATGATTAAAAGAGAAGGAGAGGTGCCCTTTTATAAGAGAGGGGAGAAACGCCTTTGGGAACACCAAAACTATTAAATTAATATCAATTATATTTTTAAATTCAAATGCCACTAAAGAGGAAAATTTATAAAATAATATGGTTATGGGTCGAAAATATCTCATAAAATAAAATTTAAACATTTTTTAATTTTATTTTAATCCTTATCATTTTGATTTATCCTTATTTAATCAATTTAATTTTGATTGTGGTAATAATATTCTATTTATTAAAAGTTTATAAATATTCATTATGATTTTTTTTATTGAAAAAATAGGATACTTTATGAAATTTTATACCGTATAATTTTTCATGGAAATTTAAATATAATATTGTGTTTTTTATATAATTTACTATTATTTAATGTTTTTAAAATACCCATTGTTTCAATTTTGACACTATTAATTTTTTTTTACTTTAGATAAAATCCTTATAGAAGATAAATTCAATCAATAATATTTAATAAACTCCTAACATGTCATAGTCACCTATAAAATTCTTGGAGAAAATTAATTAGTACATATTATATTTTTTTCATATTTTAAGATTGTTTATATGATATTTCTATTAATAAAATAATTTCTACAACATTATCATCTCATCATTAATTGAAATTATTTAATATCTAAAAATTATAAAAAATTTCAAATGATGTATAAAATTTCATTAGATTCTTGGACTCTATTTATGTTCGAATTTGTATCATATTTATCACTAAATTAAAATTATTATACTTATAAGTGATAAGTGAGTGACATGTTGTCACTTTATTTTGTTTTAATTACAATTACAACACTTTCACGGAAAAAAGTCAATTACATGAATCAATTACAACATTTAGGTGATATTAGTCAAATTTAATTCATCCAATATGATTTAGGTAGGTTTAAGTATTGTTTTATTATCTTTATCAAATTGTTTGTTACCCTAATTTACCAGATTTACTTTTTACTATGGTAAATAAAAATTAACGAAGTAAATATTCAAAATATCCCCAAAATATAGAATTTACTTATTAAAAAATTTGTATCCATGTATTATAAATATGGAATAAAGTTTCAAAATTTGAAAACATAGAAGTTTAATTCATTAATTTAAATTAATTCTTGTGGTCAAAACCTAAAAGTGGGGATTTAAGAAAACAACTATCAAAATATTGACTTGTGTTTATGTCCAATTTTAATTTAAAATTACTTATAATGATGAAAATTGAATTAAATGATAAAAAATTAATACAATTAAAATTTAAAATCATCTAAAATGTTAATCTAACTATAAAATAAATTAGATGAAAATGCAGTTTTGAATTAAAATGTAGAATATTTCACTATTCCATAAAATATCCATTTAATCAGAAAAATAATAAAATTTAATCCAAGGTAAATTTTGATATCCATATTACAAATAAGATTTTTATATGTTAAATAAAACTTATAAAATTATCCAAAACCAGATTTAAAAATTGTTATCCTTTCAATGACGCTAAAACCTTTTTTTTTAAAAAAAATACATCTTTTACTTGAAAAATGAATTTATTATCATATCATTTCTAGAAAACATGTAAGATAAATTTAAAACGTTACCTTGAAAATATTACATATATATTTCACTAATAAGATCCATAAATAGTTATTTTATTATATTATAGACACATTTATATTCATTTAAATATTTTTTAGATTGAAGTTTATATTATTCATACTGTCCATTATAATGACTATGTTATAATATATAGTTACCATTTATAAATAGTTTTTAATGAAATTAATTCTATAAAAATAACATGAAATTGTGTGTAGCACTAGTAAATAATAGTTTTGTGTATAATCTAATATTATATGGTGTTGCATATAATGAACTCAAATCATGGTGTAGCGTACAACACAAGACACCAAAGAAATTAAAAAGAATCTATCTCATAAAATCATATGGTGTAAAACCGTCCATCTCATTATTCAACTATTATACAAAAATACTGGTATCCTAAATATATGGGGTTTTTTAGGCTAAGTGTTTTACCAACACTTACACACACGTCCATCTAATTGGTAAAAATCATGTTGTTTATGTGTATGGCGAACTACCACCTCTATAAACAATGATTGTTTGTTTCTTCTTTACCGCCTCTCATGGTAGGAATTATAATTGAAAATATATATATATATATATATATGTGTGATATATATGATAATTATTATTTATATTATATTCGTATATTATATTTCGACTCATATATTAATACATTTCATTTTTTTAATATGATAATTTAATTTGAGGAAGTGTCTACTTCCCCCTCAAAATGATGTGATTCATTAACACACTACATGTAATGTATTAAGGTTTTATTTAGTGAAATTATATAATATATATTTAATAGTAATTCTATTTTAATGATATTATATACATATATACGTATATTTTTTTTATTTCCTTGAATATTAAAATAAAATCAAAACAACATTCATACGTACGTACGTCCTACTATCTCTATGAACGGTGTATTCCATTTCTTACTTCTAATTTATATAGATTATTATGATGCACTTATATTTTTTATACATGATATTTATATCATATTTTACCCTCTTTGATATATGAATATTGACAAACGATATAACAAATTAAGAAACCTGAAAAAAACAAAGCGAATAGTATCTGAAGTGTAGCTTTAACATGAATTTTTTCACAAGAGGGTACTATAAAGTCATAATAAAACAATATATGGTATTATATATTAGTATATGTTTATATGATGTATTCATAATAAACTTATATTTATTATACATGTGTTTTTAATGAGTATGAAGAGAGTCAAGAAAAAATGTATGGGAATTTCATCTCACTTTTTATTTCCTTGAGATACATGATTTTTTGACCACCCAATCCTTTTCTGTGGTTGTTATACTAAAAATTAATCTATTTATTGTTTATTATAATTAAATATATTGGTATTCACATTCACATTTATTTTATTCCTTTCATTATTTTTATGTTTAAAAGGTACCAAATCTGTAAAGGAATTTGTTTCTCAATTTCCCTTTTTTGAGATACATGTCATGTAATGCACCTATATTTTTTCATGAGGTGTATATACTGCCTTTAAAATGTAATATCATTAATATAAATATTTTAATGATATATTAATCTTAAATTAATTTATTTTTAATATGGGGAGTATGGATTAATGTTATCAAGTGGTAACAGTTTATTTAAACAATCTAATTTGTTTTCGAGATTGTTTATGATTATACTTCCTTTGATGAAATATTATGATAAACCTCTTAATAACTATAATTAATATTATTATCCTCTTATTATTCATGATATTTTAAAGTATTTGTACCATTTTCAACTCTTTGGTACATAACATAGTTAATAATGTGTTTTTAAGAATGTCTAACATTACCCCTATCTTCTGTCAGAAATATGTGTTCATTCAAAACCATATTTTCTAAAAAAGGTTTCAAAAGACGTTTTCAAGATTTATTTATATTTTTTCAAATTATTTTTGATGAAATTTTTTAAAAACTATTTCAATAATTCTTTATAAGTTTTCATGTTTTTTTCAAATAAATTGGTTTTAATAAACATTCAAACTTTATTGATATTTTTTCATGGTGTTTTCAAATAGTTTTTAAAAAAATTCAAGATTTTTTAAAAAGTTTTATTTGTGTTTTCAAAGAAATGGATTTCAAAAAAATTCAATAAATCATTATATGTTTTGAATGTGTTTTCAATGAAATGGTTTCCAAAACTACTTCAATAATTCTTTATATGTTTTCAAGTTTATTTTCAAAGGAAAGGGTTTTCAAATAGGTTATTTTAAAAGAAAATGATTTCAATGATTTCAATTATTTTTTTATATGATTTCAAAGTATTTTGAAAGTAAAATATATTGAAAATTTATTCAATTTTATTTTATATGTTTTCAAGGGAAATGATATTCAAAATGTTTTCAAGAATATTTTGTATGTTTAAAAGGGAAAATGGTTTTAAAAATGATATGAATCCTTCTTTATAGGTTTCATGTATTTCTAAAGAAAATTATTTTCAAAAGGACTTATGTTTTTAAGATTCTATTTTAAATAATGAAGGATATTTAAATCATGAAATATTTTAATAATATTCTTTTATGTTATTTTATATCTAAGATAACATCTATTGGTGTTACTCACGACATTATAAGAAATGATCCAATGGTTTCATTTGTATTATTTAATGAATGGTTAATGTTTTTATGGTAAATTTTTTTCACAAATTTTTCTCTTCCATGTGTTATATGCTTTTGAATCCCGCATATTTTCAACGGTTAAGATTTTATGAAAAAATTCTGAAACCTATCTATTTTACATAGGTTATAATGTGATGAAATGTTAATGATAACAATTTAATTTCATTGATATTTATTTAATGTTAATATAACCCATCTCATTTTATGGGTCATGTGTTTGTGATGATTTCCATCAGGGAGTTCCACTTCGAAGCGTGTTTGACCTTCACTGACGGTGCATTGTACCCCACATTCGTCCTTTCCAATGATAGGTGACATTCATAAATTCTTCCAAGATGTATCCTCATTGATCAAAACTAGATGATGAGATATCAACTTCTCCATTCATATATTCCTACTCGGAATTAATCACCTAGTCCAGGTATCTCTTATAGATTAAGATGCTTTTCATGAAACTCATTCCCGGTGCTATCTCTTTGTGGATTATGGTTAATTACATAGCTTCTTTTAATACATTCCAAAGGGTCAAGTTAGGGTAGAAAACTTTGGTCAGTAGAGTAGTCCCGCTGGGCATCGGTGGAAAGTATAGACACTAAAACAATGGTCACCTATATTAATACTCCTTAGAGGACATCTCAAGGGTGTAGAAACTCGGGGCTTCCCATGTCGATCATGGGGTATCTTATGGAAATGGCATGTATTCTATGGGATTCATAAAGCATCCCATGTTTAACATGGGTTATGTCATGATTTTACGCTCTAGAGGATATGGATGAAACTGATTATAACACTTATAAAGGTGGACCAGATAGACACATACCTAGAATGGAGCACATGGATGGTTTATATGATGGATAGATCAGAAAGGCCAATGAGAGTGGACCTATGATGGTGTGTACTGTAAAATGATGATGTCACGCTATGAAGGCTGATATTGACAACATTGATGGAGGATTATAGAAGGTGGACCCTAATGAGGGGGACACTAAGGTTTACTATAGGATAATATTGAACCTCAGGGAGGCTTCCATCATACCTTATATAGAAAAGAGGGGTCAAAACCAACATTATTCAAAATTGTGATTTCAGGATTACACATGGATGGATACTCGGGTGCTTCTAGGAACAAAAATTCGATGATTGAGGAATTCTTGATGAAATTACCGATGGATATGATGTGATCCTACTAGGATGCGATAGCTCAAGTAAAATTAGACTAAAAATGGATGAATTATTTAAGTGGAATGAAATGGATAAAATGGATCCAATGTGAAGATGATGCTACTAGGATTAAACCTCATAGTGGTATCCAATATATCCCAATTGGTTGGGAATCAAATTACATGTAGTTCTATTTTAGGAATTAAGGCTTATGAATTTTTAGCTTCCCAATAAAATTTGGACATGTGGTTGGGGCTTACACATGGTTATCCACTGAGGTTGACCGAAGGGAGATGTGACCTCAGGGTGGTGCATGATCCTTCCAATATATATTTGGTCTAGGGAAAGACCATGATGGTAATGGCTGATGGTGGATTCTAATATCTAGGAAGGGAACCCCTAGGATGAGGGCACAAGGGTTTATCGATGGTTGGGATTGAACCTCAAGGAGGCTTCCTATGTATACTGTTTAATATATAGGGATCAAAACGCACATAGTTAAGTAGTTAGAGTATTACGCCGGGCTAGCATCTCAGAAAGGGGTAATTTGGTTCTTATGCCTAGATAGATTTTTGTAGGATGGGTTCCATAGTCACTACTAACCTGTAATACCACATGATTTATTCTTGGTGTTAGAAACAAGAGGAATTAGTAGGCAAGTTTGTCGCATCGTAAAATAAGCGTTAGTGAGGGATGGAGTAGGGATAAATCATTGAAGTGTCCCATAAGACAAAGTGAAAAAGGAGACTAATGGGGTATTAAGAGTCCCCTATGACCATCCCCTCTCTGGTTTTTGTATCTAAAAGAGGAAGGTAGGAGAAGGGGTGCTACCTTTGGAAAGAAAGGTACTGGATTAAACAAGGATAGATACCCTTACCTCACAGTCAGGTCCATTCCAGGAAAGGAGGATCTCATCCCATGTGAGGAATTTCTCACTAATGTGGTAGATATTGGGAATAGAAAATTCCTGAGGTGGTGCACCCAACGTGTGTTGCCGAGGGTGAGGATACAATTTAACATAATGTGCTGACGAAGATGATTCTTAGAAGGTTAATGTTCGATAGCACAGATGAGGGTGACTCACCTCTCAACACATGGAATTACATGTTCAGTTCTCTTCAACCCTTGGTGAAGGGATGAATCTAGAAATTCTTATATGCAACTGGGTGGAGTAGTGGTCACTCAAGGGTTCTGCGTTAGAGTAGCTATTTGATGAAGAAATAGATATTATCATACCTATGTGGAGAAGAATTAGATAGATAAATACAACATGATGAACCATGAAAACACACCACACAATTTTTGAGGGCTTCATGAGAGAGGAGGTCACGAATCTAAGAAACACACCAAGAGGAGATTTATGATGAAAGTGTGCTTCAGGAAGAGAAGTTTCATCATTATGAAAATACCCTCATGGAGAATGGGTCTATTTCAATAGCATTGAGATTATTATAAGAGTGCTCCATGAAGGATTAATTATTTACAGACCCTTGAGATACCTAAATGGGATCCCTCCTTCGTGAATGGTGGAGCCCTTCATGTAGGTAATCCCTACCATAAGTAGGAGATATAAGAAAAAAAAGTCACATATCACGATGCTGATGTACCATAAGAAATCCATTTTTAGGTCAAGTTCATGGTGCTCGAGAACATTGTGAAATGGGATACTAGATGTTGAATGGTTGGGGTCACAGTATATTTTATGTGGGAGGAGTGCAGTATTTATCGGCAACCCAGCACATGATAACCAAGAGGTACACCATGAAGGAAAAGGATTACACAATGTGGCGGGGCTTCATCGGACTCATGTAGGTACCTAAAAATACAGTCTCATGGTCATGGTGTTTATCAGCCTTGAATAGGAAGAGTCAAAGATGGTCACATGGCGGTGAGTGGTCTCTAAGAAGAAAATTCATGAGATAGACTCCTTTGATACATTTTAGGGTTTTTTGAGTTTGAGTTAGATTATAAAAGGTTATTAATTTGTCCGTGTCTTTAGTATCATGATTTTCAGTGCCAAAAAATTCCCTTACTCAGAATGGGAGATGATAGAAAAATGACTGATTTTGAGGGACAATCGCCAAAAAACACTATGTTTTCTAGACTATCATGTGATGATTGTAGGGTTTGATGCACTGAGAAGCTCGTGAAAGCGAATGTCACCAAAAATATTGATTAGGAAAAGGTCACTATGAAGCCTGGGTAGGAGAAGGTCTCCACGAAGCTCGAGCAGACTTAACTTATAAATAGTGTGTGGGGGTCCCATTGTCCATACTAAATATCTGTGAATGATTTTGCTGAATCTCTTCTCTCACAAAGAGATATGCCCTGAAAAATGGTCATGCTGAGAAATATGGGGAGAGAATAATGGTTCATAATTCACCCATTCCCTCTTCTGAAGTGGTAATTTACGAGCAATGTAACAAAAACCATAGCGAATCAATCATATCTTTTGTCTTTCTGAGGTGGAGTGCTAGTGGCATAGGTTGAATGTGTGTTGATACATGAACTATAAACCTCAAACTAATTCACTAAGAAATTTTGGTGTTTACAAAGATGACCTTGAGAGTGTACCTGGGATAATATCATGAATACCACATGTGTGGGATGATGTAGCTTTGGATCATGTTCATGAGGGAGTATTAGAAGATGTGGAAGGAGATACCTCTATATACTTCTACACTCTATCTATTAAATCAATATTAATAGATCAAAGAAGTTGTTTACCCAAGTAGAATATTGATGCAACTAAAAATTTGGCCCAATAAAGGATCAGTCCCTCCAGCTCAAGGATGACATCATGTTACAACAATGAAGAATCATGACGGAGGTCCCGATTAACATCATAATGATGAGGATGTATTAGCAAGGGATGGGGCCTAAGGACTAGTAGAGACCCATGTTGAAGAGAGACGAGTTGAAGTACCATATCTAGTGGTCCAAACCATGTGAATAAGGGATGGTGGGGAGCTATCAAGGGGGTTTTGAAGGACGTCCCCTTAAGAACCTATGATGAAACTGCATCGTGTGGCGCTTCCTCACGATGTTTTTTATCCCAAGGGATAGAATGCATAGGATACCTACATGAAGTACATAAACACCGATGATGTATGGAATCAACAAAATAGGTGTGGTATGTAGTTAGAAGGGATAATAATTTTTAAATGTGGCTTCAATGAATCCCATGAAGAGGGAAAAAAATTCATGGATGACTTATAAAACATCGTGAAATCTTGAGGTATTGAAAATCCCCTAAAAATTAGACTTCTGGTGCTATTGAGCATGAAATATCATCCAGTTCTATTAATGGATTAGTTGGAAGAACTCATCCCCATTACTAAAAACATAGATAGTGGGGGGAAGAGTTCAACCAAGAAAACTCCCAGGAGGATATCGAGGTAGTATCCTAAAACAATCCTCTTTAGAGGAATGTGAGATCACAATCTCAAGGGAAACATCCTTGGAAATTCTTACTAAAACACTAGAAGTAAGTGTTGAATCATCTCACTATGTTTTCATTTATCTTATAATTTTTAAAGATTCTCTATTGATGATTGTTTCACAAAGAAAAGTCATGTACAAGTGACCCCCTCTCATGGATATCAGGATGCAACATATACACAATGTTAAGTCGTAAGGTTTTTGCCTGATGTAGGAGGATCTGGTAGGATAACTGTAGCTGAGGAAGTGGGAACTTCTGAACCAGAGTCTTTATAACACTCTATTATATATTGGGGACCATTCCCTAGTAACCGAGTGATGAAAAGTCAAGGGAACAAGAAACCATCAATTGACCATTGTAAATTTCTCACTTTACAGAGTCATATTTTATGTTTTCTCAATCCGATTGGCTATAAAACCCCTATATTAATAGTCCTAAGATTAGTGGGTGTTTCTCTAGTGAGAACTACTAGAGGACCTGGTTCCCTTTCCAAATAAGATCTCTAATCCATATGGGGCTAGGTATCCAATTCAACTAGGTTTTGATAAACAATCAATTGTGATCTCAGGTTATTCCACTGGTTGTGTAGATCCTAGGGTTGGTTGGGATAACATTGCTGTGATAGTATCAAGTGATGAGGATCAAACTAATGATATAGAGACTGCCCCATTGGACAATATTTCAAAGGAGGATCCTGCTGTTGAACTCTAGTATGAATTTCAAGAATACGAACCCACTGGTCTAGTAGATCAGTATGAATATAATTATGATTTGGCTGGGGAAAGCCGACTACCCAACACAGAGCATGTAAGTAAATAAAAATATTTTTTAAAAAAACTACATAATTAGGATGGATGGGAGTAATTGGATAACATGTCCATTGGTTGTGTTATATATAAAATGGAGGGGAGTATGTGTGAGATCTGCACATGCTGATCCGGGAATACCTCACCGAGAAAATATAAAAAAATCGTCCAACATTTTTATGATTCATAGCGATATAAGAAATATGAAAACATCAAGAATCTCCATGAGTATGAACATGGAATCTAGAACCTTTTTGAGTACAAAAATGAGTTTTCTCTATATATAACCAATCAGACATAAACCATTGAACTATTGAAGAACCAGCCAGTAGAAGCCCCTGAGAATGTAAAACAGGAAATCCATTATGTGGCTAAGCTCCGAGCCAAATAGAACCAATGAAGATCAAGGATAAAGAGAATCATTCTATTACTATTCACAAGGAGAGATAGATTAGTAATTTGTATGAGACACTAGAAGACACATGTTAGAATGTGGAAGTGTTGAATCATTCCATTGATGGGGCAAATCCATAAGGGTCATGTTTTGGCCCAACTTTTGAATCAAATATTTTTTTTCTTGCTGTTATTGTAATTTTGTGCATGAGAATATTTATGTTTTATTTAAATTCATTCATCTTGATCATATATTTGAATAAAATAATGATCAATCTATAATCTCACGTGGATTATTCCTGGTGTGAGAAACAAGGGATAACCACATAATAATTCACTTTATATTAGTGTGCTAGCTAATCATAGAATAATCAAGGTATTTTATTATTGATAGAACACCCATAGTGTTATAATTGAGATTGGTTGTGACGAAAGAATATTGTTCTGAGATCATTAAAAATTCCCTTCCCAATGTGATATGACACACGAATGTGATAAAACCAGGGGCATTAGAATCAATTCAAACAAAGGGGAATGAAAAGTTTGATTCAATGTACCAACATTTCGTACACAGTGAGGATGGAATGCCAATATGAGATAAATACTGATCGAATTTGAAACACATTATCTACACAGACAGCATGAAACCGGGATAAACAAATGACGTCCAACCTCTATCCATATTCAAAACACTGGAAATGTCTCAGAATATCATCCAATGTCTTTCGGGGAACCGACCATGGATGGTAGGTGAGTTGAAGCAACACAGGACCAGGCCATTAGGGGTTACCTTTGTATTTTAAAGACGATGAGTATCTAAGTACGGGGCACACAAAGTGTTGAAGGGAATTGATGGAATATTCAAACTGATTCCAACACTCTTGGAATTACGCCACCATGGATTTTAGAAAATTAGTGTAGGTGAATTGGTACGAACATTGATCAAATATATCTTCCAGGAGAGTGTTGTCTCTGAAATAGAGTGGTGAAAAAGATTTGAACAATGTGGAAAATGAAAAAAACTATGGGATATGACCTCTCATATGAGGGCCTAAGATTCTTTTTTGTGTTACGTCATGCATGTGAGGAAGATTCCTGGTAATTTTTAATGCCATTTTATCATTACATCCAATAGTTTAACATCATGTTATAAGGATGATGCACATAGTATAAGGTCAGATCACCTAGACCATGGCCAAATGTTTAATCTCATATTGTATAGACTATGATTTCTATTCCTATAATGTCATCATGGAATAGAGGAGATGAACTTGATGTGAATGTGCCAAAAGAGTATTGAACACGATACAAATACCAAAGGACAGAAGATAAGGAGGAATATGTGATGGGGTGAGGGAAGACCCATCATGAATGAATTCCATAGAGACCCACGGTCACACCATATATCCCAATGATATTCATAGTTTATAGTCATATATTTAGACCTTAATCATGGATAAATCGATAAAGAGGTTAATGAACATGTGGTAGGGCCTATAAAATATATCTGGTCATCAATACGAATTTCATAAAGATAGGAATCAATCCATATGTGTTTCTTGAACATAGTGAAGTTAGAGACCAACACTAGGGGGGGGAGTCCACTCTATTGAGGAAACTAAAACATCCAATAATTATCATGGGAAATCCTGAACATTTTTAGGGTATGGTTGTGGTTTAAGGTTATGAATTTATTATTATGATTACCTAGATTATAGTCACAGAGTTTGGACCATAAGGATCGTAGTTTAACATTATAAAGTTTTGTCATATTGGGTTTGTGGTTGGGCCCAATGAAAAGGTTTTTGGGTGTCACGATGTATCCCCTACGAAGGGAAATTAAGATGCACATAGTTCTTGAATCCCATGTAGTTTAATGTTATGGTGAATAGATGAAGATGGTTGGATGTGAAATGGGTAAATAATTTTGTGATTAGGCCACAGATCGATGTTATCTGAGTTAATATGTGTCCCATAAATGCAGGAATCATGCCACACATAGTTTAGAAAAGGAAATTTTTCCATCTAGGTCTGACCCATGCACATAGAGAAGAGGCATTCTATATTTCTTTATAGTTGTACTGTTATTTTTTCATAGGCTGGATGAGGATGAAAAGTCCATGTGTCACTACAAGAATAAATCTGTATGCCAGTCTTGATAGGAGGAATGGTGGATGACCAGTTCCACGGGTGATGACCTATTAAAGGAGAACTCCACAATGTTGTGTTGTTTTTCGTCGTGTGTCTAGGATGATGATGCCATATTCAACGTCATATGATAGGACATGTCTATTCCTTTTTATGTCATGTTCCAAGGGTGAAACAATTTAATGTCATGTGGGATGGGTTGGAAAATTTTAAATTCATGTTTCTTGGATGAAAGAGAACGTAGTTTACGGTCATATAACATGACTAAAAAGCGGCACGCCTTCTATATATTGGAATAAACCTACAATGAATCCTATGACCATGTGATCCATTCTCATTTTCGGAAACAATTAGTTATTTTAATATGTCCCTATAATATGGGTGCACAGAAATATGGAAAGGGAATGTCAGGTGGGAAAGTCACAACCACAACAACAATCCTACTCAACATGTGTGGATTAATGGAGGGAAAAAATAGGTGTGTTGGAGATCCCAAAGAACATGAAAAGGTCGAAAAATGTAAATCATTATGAAAGATATCTGGAACATAATGAGGATGGCGGGGTGATGGAGGATATTTTATGACCTTTTTCAAAACACAACATCCATATCACGTTACCTGGGATGGAAACAAACAAGTGAGGTTCCACTGCTGATAATATTCGAAATAAAAGACCTGTCTCACAATTCCATTATGAATATTTTGATATGTTGGCCTATGATTTTAGGTGAGCCATGTGTCCAGAAACCCTTCCATTAGTGGGTCCCTTCAAAAGTGGAAGATGATGGAGATCTCAATAAGGGGACTCATGAAGTGTGGAAGTGTAGTGATTGAATGTTCAAAAGTATTCCAACACTATAGGAATTACACCATTGTACATTCAAATATTCTAATTTAGAACATTCTTAGGTGGGAAAAAATATATTATAAATGATTGGGTTCTTGAAAGGATCCAAAGGAAAATATGGAATGTAGGGAAATGGTGCACGATATTTTGAATAGGTTAAGTTAATGTGGCGGAGGCCAAAATATTTCAATTTGAGGCTGCACAGTATTGTTCATAAGAGCCCAGTTTAATATCGTGTTTGTGGGATGTACCCCTGAAATTTAACATCTATAATTGAGGATGAAAATTCCAAGCCATTTACCTTCATGAGACCCAGACACGTGCATCACAAAGGAGAAGTGTGTGGTGTGGTAAATACCTCGATGTGAATGAGGAATAAAGAGGTTTAAAAATCACAACAGACATTCTAAAAGGGGGAACCCATTCCAATAGATCAAAAAATATGAATTTATGTTATGAAACTACGATCGAGAACAAGACGACTGAGTATCACTACATATCATTTGAGGAAAGTAATCAAGAAACACGTAGTTCTTGACCATTCTAAGGAAAATGGCTAGTTCCAAAATGGGTGATATATTCTCAAATGAGAAGATCATTATTGCCACATAATTTACTATAATGCAAACTAAGGCACTAAAAATATTATCTTTTGGTCAAAGAGTTCAAACCGCAAATTGAGGAGATTTTTAGTATGACACCATGAGGCAACCCAACATGAATTGGGACAAAAGAGGTCTACACCAAATGACAAACTCCAAAATGATACTCATTCCAAGGGGTCGAAGGGACGAAATTATGTCTAGTCCCAATTACTAAACCATTGGGTGATCCAATATATCCCATAATGATAGGAATCAAGCGAGACATGGTTCTCAATTTTTCTACAGTTTAACATCATGAGGCATAGATGTGGTAGTGGTTCTTAAAAAGAACAAGCATGGTGAAACACACATAACCCGATGTGAGTGAGGAAAAATGAGGTCCTAACACCGAACCACACCTTCCCATGGGGGAAAACCAGACCAAGAAGGGGGGGGGCGTGCAAGGAATCATGATTCTACAGTTGGTCCCAGGGATAATATGTATAAGAATCACTATGTATCCCATAAGTATGAGAATAAAGATATACATAGATCTTAAATATTCCATGGAAGATGGATAGTTCCATGGTGCAACATAATCATAGGTGAATATATTATGGCCCAACTTAGTTTACCTTAATAATAATAGATTAAGAATACATAGTTAATTAAAAAACGATAAGGGGAAGGGAAATTATGAAGTTTACCATCATGAATAAAGGATGTTGGGGATCCTAGTTTGTGGTCAGGGAGCTCAGACTATTAGATGAGGCTTCCAAAGTGGAAATGTGTAGTGGGGAACCATGAAGTAAAACAACATGAATGAGGAACAAGAATATCCATACCACACCACACATTCTTTAAAGAATACACATGCACAATTTTAAGTCATAATGCTTAATCTTGGATTCTAGATTTACTGTCATGAGAATTGGACATATACTCAATGTTTTTGGTCATAGAGTTTTCACCATAGGAGGTGAACCACTTTCATGTGGGTATAAAACCCTACCAAGACCCCTAATACCATATGATCCATGCTCGGTGTGGTAATCAAGGGGCATAGGAGATTCTTACAACACATGGAAGCACACAAATGAGGAACTGAGAAGTTATATTAAGTGTGTCCTAATGAAACTGATCAGTCTAGTCAACGAAAAAAGGTTCACATAGTGGTATCACTAAGGGTGTTTAAGTTCATCATATATATAAGGTTATATAAAGGAATTTAATTCACAACGTCAGATATTTGGGACATAATGACGATGGAATAATGATGGAGGATAACTACTAACCTTTTTCAAAACACAACATCCATATTGTTTTACATTTGATGTGAACAGAAAAATGAGGGTTCGTCGCTAACCATTCAAGAAATGTGGAACCTTTCTCAAAATTATGTTCAAAAAATTCCAGGGCATTGCCCCATAATGGTAGGCAATCCATGTGGCTAGAAACATTGTTGTTAGGGGGTCCATTCTGAAGTGAAAGATGATTGAGATCCAAATAAGGAGATATGTGAATCATGGATGTTGACTGAGATAATTTACTTGTTTAATCAACACTCTATGTCCTACATCCCAGTTCATATGAGAATGTTAATGGGGTATATCAGTTGTATTGATCCAAGACCCTTATTAGTGGAAGACGTCTTTGGAGGGATCTTAGATATGGCACGGTAATAAGATAATGCCAAATGAATAGGATAAAGAGGGATAACATAGGGTAATGATCCCTGGTATGGACCAAAAGATAAAATTTTGAGGCATCGCTGCATATCCCATAAAGATGGGAATGATCGACATGTAGTTATTAAAATCTCTACAGTTCAATTTCCTGCTGTAAGGATGAAGGATATGACACATTGATACTGTTTATTATCATTCAACTATGAAGAAAGAATTAGAAGGTATCCCAAAGAAGTAAATATGATGTGTCCACATTAACTCGATGTGAATGATGACAATGGAGTTCATCCTTACCATATTTTTCTCGAGAATTACTAATTTAATGTCATAATTCATGGATATGGGCTTCCAGTTTATGGTCGTGGAGCATGGACTATAGGAAAAAGCCTTTTTAATGGATATCCATAGAATTGTGAGGAGATAAACTCAATGTGAATGAGTACCACATAAGTAATTTCCATAACACATAATCATAAGAAAAAGGGTTTTTAATGTTGGGATGGACCCGAATAAAAAATTTCAAGGTGTTCCTACATATTCCATGAGGATGGGAATGACACCATACGTAGTTGTCGAATTATGTGATGTTTAACATCACGCAGTAGGGATGATGGTTGTGACTCAGTTTATTATCATTAATCTTGGACATTGGGGGAATTTTATACCAAATGGGATGCACATGAAATGAAAAAACAAACACAATGTGAATAAGGACAGTGGAAATCCACACCACACCACACACTCCAAAAGTGAGATCACAAGCCAATGGGCTAATAGAATGAAATTATGGATCATTCCAAAGAAAAAATGTATGGGAATTCCTACATATCCCATGAGAATAGAAACCAAGCAATATATATTTCTGAATATGGAATTGTGAGTGACCGCCGCGAAATGTGACATCCTAATAGATGTGAACATCGAGGTGTTTTGTAATTCGTCATCATGCAGCTAGTACAGTGGTTGTCACAATGTTTAATGATGTGTAACTAGGATAAAATATTTGTTTAAATTCATGTTGTATGGGGTCATTTCGAATCATACTGGACAAAGGTGAACCTCACTTTTAAGGTCATACAATATGTACCATTATTTTTATTCATTTTAACATCCTATAGGTAGAAAACATAGTATAATGTCACATGGGATTGGGAAGCACATTTGAACATCATGTTTCTTATTTGAATGAGATCTTGGATTATGGTCATATAGATCAAACCATAAGATAAATCTACTAAAATAGATATGTGTAGTGTGTTTTTATCAAGAAAACTAAATTGAATGTGGACCAAGGATGTCAAAACACTGCACCACAAACTCCCTCAAAACTCGGGCAATGGGGCCAAAAATATGAACTTATGGCTGGGCGCAAAGAAAATTTGTCTTGGAATTCCTATATATCCCATAAGGATTGTAATGAATCCATATATAGTTATCAAATTCAATGAAGTCTAATTTTACACATCATGTACGTGGGTTGTTATGCAGTTTAACAACATGCAACTAAGAATAATCATCATATTTTTTATCGTCATTTCATTAGGAAGATGGTGAAATGTAGTTTTACATACTTGAGATTAGAAGAAAGCTCAGTGTAAGGTCACAGTGATCATACTATTGGATGAAGGTGGAGTTTATCATCATACCATATGAAAAAACCCACTCATGTGAAGTACCATTTGAGTAACATGGCATTGGTGGGAGGACTAATTCACTTACCATCCATGATCACCAAATAATATTCACCATTTTGGTAAACAATATGAATGAATTATGGTTCTTTTCCATTTGGGTAACAACAATGGTGACTTCCTTCCATGCATCATTGACATTATTAGAGCCAATAAAGTTTCACCTTGAAGGAAGGAGCAGAGATAAACTCGCTTATTTAAATCTCCAGAAATTGTGTTCTGGTGCCTATCTAGATTAGTCATGTCCTAAAACAATTTATCATCGATAGATTACAGTTCTTACAGAGGGACTTCTACTATCTTGTCTGACATATATTGTTCATAGACATCTGTATGGAGCGATTGAAACTGAATCTTGATGGACATGAATACCTCTGTTCTATACACTAGGTAATATGGAGTCACATGGTTCGAATTACAAGTTTTCATCTAATATGCCCAGAGTGCATCAGTGATATTTTCTAGCCACCACTTTTTTGGCCCACAATTAAATGTAGAATGTTATAGGGGGTCTTATTGAAATCCATGATCTATCCATTTTCTTGCACATGATAGGGATATTGGAGGTTGGAACATATGTTGTAATTGGTATATAATTTCTTCATCTCAGATACTCGGAAGACAATGTCATCATTAGTGAGGAAATAATGGGGGAATCCAAATAGATATATAATTATGGAGGTTAAGAACTCGAAAACATAATGGGACATGACCTCCTTGAGCTGGATTTCCTCTAGCAACATGGAAAAGAAGACTATTGTGGTCAGAATAAACCTTCACTAGTGAGATATTGTTGGTAGATATTTTCCCAAAACATTGAGTCCCTATACCAAAAAGAGATAGGAATACTTCTATGTGTGTCGGGGCTCCAACGGTTGTATCACAAATTTGGAATGGTTCTGACACATGTAGAACCTCTTGGAGAACTCAATATTATCTTGGTCCTTGGTGGGCTAAAAGTTTCCCGGAATTTGAATATGGTGTGAGAGATTTGATGCTACGAGATAGGATCCACAAGATCTAGCACAAAAATCCTACAAAACCTGATAAACCAAATCTCACTGAATGAATTAGAGGATAATTCCATAAAACACACATTTTTAGAGGATATATTAAATGATAGTCCCACTCTATAGGGTGAAATGAACTTTACACTGACATACTTTCTCATGATTAGATAATACTATCAAGAGATTGTGATGTTGTAGATACTATATGAAAGTAATTGTCCAATCAGTGGTCTCGTCTACATTGACATGGGGATCTTGAGTCCTTATGTGGTGGAACGAATGGTAAGATGACTTACCTACTGGTTTTCATCATTTTCCAAGGAGAAGGGAGTCATGAACCTTCAATGAGACACGTGTATAAAAATATTTTCCTAGTCAGGTTCGGTGACAGAAAAATCTAGACTTTCCAAGGCATCAATTCAATCAATCTATGATAAGGGATCATGAGTAAGCTCTACATGAGAAGGGAACTAGGCACTCTGATTGATACCGTGATTGAGAAAGGTTATAATCTCAGGATTCCTAATTATATAGTCACCATTTATCTGTTTGATGATGAGGTCAGAGGCTCTAATTGCATATAGGTGGGGAACATCAATATTGTGGGTGAGAAAAAGACCAAGGATGAGATCCTAATACTCTTCATTTTTGTTTGTGTATAATTTTCACAAGAAGAACGAATAAGGATAAAAAACTAGTGAATAATGATGAAAGAAACCCCCAAGACAACTATAATGAGTTGGGGATCATTTAACCTCCCATCATTTGAACATTGAGAGGCGTTGATGAAATGAAATTTCCAACACGAAATAGACTAATCCATTATAAGGATTGATTCAACTGGAAAATTTAGTTCTAGGGAATGCTCTGTGGGGGCTAGATGAGTGGAAATAATGTTTAGAAACACCTGACACATAATATCCTTCCGCATGATGAATCTGATGTCCAACTATTAATGGATCACTTCCCACTGAGATAGATGTTTTTTCAACATAATAATGTTTAGGATATACTTTAGCATATCCTCACAAGACCCAATCTGTATATCATGATGATATAGATAATTCCCTAATTTCTACAATATAAAAACCAACATGATGCATCACTTATTGATAGAAGAATATATGGTATTTCATTCTCAGAGCATGGGACTATGATATTAAAAACTATCATCTGTCCCTTATTTATTCTTATAGAAAAGAAGGTCGTTGAGGGATCATTCAGAGGATCCCATGTAAAATACCAAAAAAATTTCAGATAATGTTGGAATCGGAACCGAGGGATGTAGAAGATACTACTTGGTCTCCTTAAAATGGTCTTTCTCTCTTAATCTCAGTGGCATATGGAAGATTTATTCATAAATATATGAAAGGACTTACAATTTCTAGCTATATTTGTGATGAATCATTGTGTATAGGCTAAGTTGGATTGAAAGCCTCACAGATCCCTGAGGTTGCTTAGTGGAGGGATCAAAATGATGGCCTTAATCTTACATGGGTCTACTTCATAACAAATTTATTCTAAAAATATCCCAAGGAACTTCCTAGAGGCAACCTTAAAGGCACGTATCAAAGGGTTCAATTTTTGATTATGGGAGTTAAGGGAGATTAATACTTTCTTAAGAACTATCAGATGGTCCTAATGTTAGTGGGATTTGAACCCTAAATCTTCCATGTAGAATTCCACTGACATCTCTAGGATAAATTTGAATATGTGGTGCATGATACATCAGTAGATGTCTCTTGCAGTTGTTGCCACCAAAATTCTAGACAGAGAATGAGAGAAAAAGAAGGAATCATTGAATTCCTCGCAAAGACATTTTGTGGATTCCCCCCCCCCCCAGCACCACAGCCGCCGCAAAGGAAGGAGGTGGAATGCTCCATGAAACAATTTGACTTTCGCGAGGATGCAGTGAAGCAAGGAGGTGGGATGCTCTGCGAATTCATTTGACCTTCGTGAGCCTGCCGCAATGCAAGGAGGCGGGATGCTCTGTGAACACATTTGATGTTCACGAGCCTGCCGCGAAGCAAGGAGGTGGGACTCTCCGTGAAAGCATTTGATGCCCATGAGCCCACCGCAAAGCAACCATGTCCCTCTCCATGTCACATGAGCTCCGCTTCGCAGTTCCTCTTGCCTATAAATACCATGATCCCCCTGAGCCCAAAGGATAGATAATCCGACCTTTCGACTACCCAACTCCCGAATCGTGAAGCATTATTCTACTATACAAACCATGAGCTATGCGAGTTACTTCTTCTCTGCGAAGTGCCTCAACTTTGTCATGTTTTGATCCCCTCTTCCGAGAGGTATTCCTTTCGTGAAGCCTAAGGGCCTTCAAAAAGGAAGGGGATCCCCAAGGGGACCCGAGTCATCATGGGGTGTTTATTCTTCGCGAAACACCCATTATGTACAGATGAACCACATACTAAGACAATGTCATTGTACTTCGCGAAGCACATTGCTTCAAGACACCTTTCTTCTCGAGGAACCTCTGATCCGTGAGGCAGTGCTCCACGAATGCATTTCCACTTTGCGAAGCACCTCCCATATGAACCTCTGGCCTATTCATACTCTAAGGCACCCCACTTTTCATAGGACACCCCTTCGCAAGTGCCCTCCACCACGTGGAACAATAGAGCTTCACAAGGCCCTTGCCTATGAACCCCTCTGCTTGGAAATTCCTTTTCCCGTAAAACCATCCAAGATTTTGACATGTGACTTAAAAGTCCCATGGATGATACTACCTGTTGGTTTCCTTCGCCTCATGCTTCTTTGCATAGGAACACTAATGGATATTTCTTCTTCGCATAGCCATGCTAACGTGGGCCCCTCAATGGATCACTCCGTGACGCCCCCTCACTATGGAATTGCCTATCCCCTCTCTACACCAAGGAGTAGAGGGTACCAGTTATGTAATTCTTAGGGGTGCGGAGCAATCCCACCTCGTCCGAGCTACATGAAGTTAAACTGCCACGAACCTTCATCCTCAACACATGATGTTAAACTGTGACCTCAACCTGTTCTTCGCACATGGGATACCCTCACCTTGGGTGTTATCCACGCCCCTTGGTCTCTACAGGGGAAGATATCCTCCTTATGGGATTGGCATTTTTCTGTGGAGGAAGGGCAACTATCTCGCTGTAAGCCCCTAGCTTTCCTGTAGGAGGCAGTATCCATGCTCCTCATTTCATCTTTGCTTCCCAGGGCCAGCGAAGGTTGTGGTAGGGAATGGTGCTTCTCTTTTCTTCAGTCCCAAGTCCCTCCCCCGCTGCGCTTTGTCACCATCGGGCCTCCATCCTGGAGTAAGTCCCAATCTTTCTCTCCCTAGGCTGCTAGCCATGTTTACGCCCCACTTCACTTCCCACTATCCCACCTTTTGTGAGGTGATCGTATGGTCTTTGCTACCTCTTGTTTCTCAAAATGAGCATGACTCATGTGGGCTTAGAGTGAGCACCAACCATGACATCTTCCTTGGGCAGCCTGGAGTGTAATCCCCTTGCCACCTCTTGAACTACGTGGTCTTTGATCTCTACCAAGGCAGGGTATGTAGGAAGCATCCATGGGGTTCAATCCCAAAAACACCATGGGTAGCCTAGAGTGTAATCCCCACAATACGTTTAGAACTATGTGGTCTTTTGTCCCTGCCAAGGCAGGGTACGTTCGAATCGTCCATGAGGTTCAAGCACACCAACACCTTGGGAAACCTAGAGAGTATTCCCCATGCCACCTCATGAACTATGTGGTCTTCGATCCCTGCCAAGGTAGGGTACGCAGGAATCCTCCATGAGGTTCAATCCCACAAACACCTTGGGCATCCTAGAGTGTAAGCCCTACAATACATTCAGAACTACGTGGACTTTGATCCCTGCAAAGGAAGGGTACGTAGGAAGCCTCCATGAGGTTCAAGTCCACCACCCATGGGACCCTAGGTCCTCCTTCACATCGGTTCACTGACCCCCCCCCCCTTCATGAACTACATTGTCTTTGATCCCTTCTAATGTTGGGTACGTAGGAAGCCTCTCTGAGGTTCAATCCCACCACCCCGATCGTCCCGATCATCTTCATGTCGGTTCACCAAAACCTTGGGAATCCTACAGTTTAAGCCCCACACCGTCATCTAAACAACGAGGAATTTGATCCTTTTCAAGGTAGGGTATGTAGGAAGCCTCCCCGAGGTTCAATCCCAACACATAGTTTTCCCAACACCCCTTCATGTCAATTCTATAGCCCCCTTTTCACCAGAACTAAGAGGTCTTTGATCCTTTCCAAGGCAAGGCATGTAGGAATCCTCCCGGAGGTTCAAGCCCACTATCCTCCTGGAACCCACATTCGTATTCACTTTGGTACACCCCCATCCCAAATGAAGTTAAATTGTTGACCACTTTCATCGGTAAGCCATTGTCACTCCATTCAGCGGTAAGCCATTGTCACTGCAGCAATAAGCCGTCGTCACTCCGTTCAGCGGTAAGCCATTGTCCCTACAGCGGTAAGTCTTTTTCACTCCATTCATCGTTAAGACATTTTCACTACAGTGGTAAGCCATTGTAACCTCAATTAGCGGTAAGCTGTTGAATCCCCATCTAGCGGTATGCCGTTGAAATCCCCAATCGACGGTAGGCCGTCATCATATGAACTACAGGGACTTTGATTCCCTGCCACGGGGATACGTAGAAAGCCTCTTCAAGGATCAAGCCCGAAACGACCGTCATTCTCATGATTGTTCCATCCCATTCACCATCCCTTTCACAGAATCTTCCATCAGTCATCTTGATTCTAACGTGGGCCACCACATCCTGGTGGAATCATTCCCCCCCATTCACCATTCCATTTGACAACATTTGGGAAGCCACCCACGTGTTTGACAAATATCGGTGTTCTATCTTGGGGGTTACTCCATCTGATACACTCTATTCAGTGTTCTGATTAGTCTGATCTATCTCCAACAGACATTAATCTGGCGGAATAACCTTTGTTAAACATGGGAAGCTGAGGAAAACCTCAAATACATGCCCATGGAATATGATTCCCCACGTTTGATGTGGGATGCATCGGGCATTCGTGCCCTCGAAAATCCCTATAATAAGGAAAAGAAGACAGACACAACAATACCTAGTGTCCAGACACACCGGTGATTCCAAGTGTGACTACTACCCTATCCAAATGTTGAACCCTGAACGAACCCTTTGGAATGTCCTGACAGAAGCAGTGTAATTAACTGGTGTCCATGAAGATATGGCACTAGGAAGAGTTTCAGGAACAACGTTTTAATTCTATGAGGGAGTCCCAGACTAGGTGACGAGTTCTGAGGAGGAATCCACGGAAGGACGGGCATGCATCCCATCATCACTTTTCAATCAAGGAGCAGATGTCCCTGAATAAGGAGCAGATGCCACCCACCTTTGGAAAATGGGAATGCAGGGAAACAAAAAACCACATCTGTCATCCCCGAATGAGACGGATGTGCGCGCCCTGGTGAAAGCCATGAAAAAAGAAATGGTGAACCCGACGTGAAGATATTCTCCTCAAATATGGATATTAGTAGCGCTCACGACATCAATGTTTTGACATGTCACCAGATACAGAAATCCAGCACCGAGTCCCACCATGAAAATAGCGGGCCTGGTGTGAAACTCACTAGAAGATGGGGAAATAGAACTTTGGAAATCCCATTCTAAGATTTTGTCAGCATGAATCCCTCTTACTGATCACAGATGATGGGATGGAGTTGGGGCCTTGGTCATTGATTTATTTTTCATTCATTGCTAATGAGTTCATCTCCCCGCTCCTCAAGAATCAGGTTGCTCCCTCAGGAACGTGATCACCACCCACCCATCTACGCAGGGGCAGGGGAAAATCCAGCACAACCACTCCACATGGCTTCACCGCTTCCACGAAGGCCTCTGTATCCATGACCGTGGGGCGCCCATGCCCCATCTACAAATTAGAAGTTATCCAATGAAGGGTAATTAATGACCATGTGCATTGTTACAAGGAGGAGGGCATCATCCCAATGCAGGATATGGCCCTCCTGGATTTAGAGGCATCTGCACCTCGCTGTCAACACCGCTCCCATGTGCCATGCAAGGATCCATTTCTCCCCACCCGACATAAAAATGCCTCGGGAGCCTGTCCCCGGAGCGCTTTGATGACTCCCTGACTTACGCTGATGAGTTAGGCAATGTCCGAACCAGCCCATTCAGAGTCCCAGTCTAGGGGCTCCCTGCAAGGGATCCCACCTGGCCACGTCAGCGCCACCGCCCAACCTTGTCGGAGGAGAAGCAGGTAAGCTATGAACCTGCACCACCATCCCCTGCTTTTCCGACCTAACACCAGCATCGAGCACGAGCTGAGTAGGATGCCCGCCAAGGGGTGTCAAAGTCGACGACTACTATGGCCCGAGCCATCACCGACACATATCATCAAGTCCGTATATACACTAAGTAGGGGTGCTTATACTCCCAACCGGGATCGAGGCCCCAACCGCCCCACATGCTGGCTCGGTCGACTCTCCTAGTCATAGGCACGAGCAATGGTCGCCACGAACCAACCCGCAGTGATTCCACCCTGTACGAAGGTCCTGCCCATACCACTTCCACAGAGAGCATGGTTCATCCCCACTTTGAGGCTCGACATGGAGGTACACCCCATGCCACCCCAAATCCAAATGAGGGTTTGCCCAGCGACTGTGATACTTGATACATAAGCATCTCTCGTTACCATTATACTAGATATGGAGCTGATCCTCCTGATCCTGAACACCGATGAATGAACATTTCACATCCGTTCCCTCTCCAACGTGGGGATCCTCCCTCTGTCCTCTCCATATCTGTTGAAGGTCCTCCTCGCCCCGGAAACCAGAGGGGTGAAGGCTAGCCTCGCTTCACCCGCACCAAGCATGGAGGTCCTCTCCATACTCATGGCGGTCCCGGCAGAGGTTTTTCCCATTCTAGTGATATCAATTAAGGTCCTCCCTATGCCCCATTTGACATTTTTCCCAGTGCTCCTCGTACCCCGGATTTCTTCGGTGGAAACCCTCTCCGCCCCAGCACCCGTGCGGCTAAAGGACCTCATGTTAAGAATCATCCCTGTCCTGAGGTGCCACCCATGGGCATGAAGGCGGGTCATCGCTTCCACAATAAGAGTCCTAGGATGTCCTGGACAGAGATCAAACTTGTCCTCCTCTCAGACTCTGAAGCAGAGTACGACTCAGCTCGATAACCATCCTCTCGCTCATTCGAGTCATGGGCTGGTGCAGGGACAAGGTGCATCAGCCTGGTGATCCTGGAATGAGAGGTCTATAGGATTCCTGACTCCCTCCACAAGTATATCCATGAGGATGAAAATCTGGAGACCCCGTAGGTTACGGTTGTGCAGTCACCACCATCATCGTTAGAAGCGCTCTCTATGTCCACAAGAGATCATGAAGGGCTATTCTGGGAACCAATGTAAGGCCAGTAATATCACGAACTATCCACATCATCCCTGGACCCTAATCTAGGCATAGTGGCCATAAACCCCTCTTATTGCGACTTCGCATCCTGGTCGCTACAGTCTTCGGAGGACAGCCCGAGAATCGGCGGCCAGTCAGCCCACTCGTCGTACTCTCCACCAGCCAGCCTGACGTCCCAGTGGTCTGACTCAGAACCACTTCCAATTACTCAACCACCCCCAGTTGATGCGTGGGGAAATCAAGGGATAGACCTGAATTTGATCTGAGGAGCTTTTGGATCATCTTTGTAGCAGACCACTTCCCTGAGAAGTTCTGGCCCGTGGCAGCGCATGATTTCTGCAAACCCGAATCCCTCACCCCAAAAGAAGTTGAGTGTCTCTAGTACACTCTCTGGGAGACACATTTCAATCTTCGTCCTCAATGGGTAGTTTATCCAAGTATCCAAGTTCATTTCAATGATTTCATTGAGCAGTGTCGTCTAGTCGATCTGGCCGCAATACCTTTGACCCCACACCCCGAGTCACTTGGTCATCGTGAGGCTCTCCAATAGCGATGATTTTAGAGTATAAAGGTACTCCAAAAAATTATTAGGGAGGCTACCAAAATGTGAAAATATATGGCTAGGGGTTGTATTTTTCCCTCCTCTTCATCCATATTTGGTGGCAGCCCGACTCGCTATGTGATATTTAGGACACTCCCACCGGAAGGGTCACGATCAACATGGCCGACATAGTGGACAAGGAGGACAAGATAGATCTTATCGATAGAGACATACCCCCTGAGGGTGTTCCACCATTGTTGGACCCATCATGGAGGATTACCTATTATAAGAGAAACCTCCTTGGTCTCTCTGTGCCAACCGAGGCTTGGTTACTCGGCAGGAATGCCAGTAAGGGAAAACAGCATGTTGGAGCTATCAGGAACTCCGAACCGTCAGCTTCAGTGTAGAAGATGGAGGAGGACCCAGGGAAGGAAACGTTACACTAGCAACATTCATAGAAGAAGAGTCTAGTCGAAAGACTCTTAGTTGAATGTGCTATAGAACGCCGAACTGACTACGGTGATCCTTGGTCGGGGCTGCGGGGGAAGGAACAACTACCCCTCGGCGAGAAGCCCCTAGGACTCCCTGATCATAATGCTCGTTCAGATAGATCTGAAGTTAGAGCTTATGGAAAGAGGGAGTAGTATGTCTCAACAAACCCTCTCAAATGGCACAAAAATCCTAGGAATTTGGCTTGGGTTCACCCAGCTGCTCCGCATGCCGCTACACCAGCCGCTCCAAGATTCGCTGGTCCTATCTACTGTGTTGAGGAACTCGACAATGCGCTCATGGTTAGGGATCCCTATCAAGACAGGGACCCCTGCCCAGATGATCCTATGGCGGCACTGATAGCCCGCCTTGAGGAATTGGAAATGCCATAGGTGGCAATCCCACCTGATGGTAATCATTATCCGGCATGGGTGGATGATATGCTGGCACCTTCGGGTTCCAGGAATCCCACCTTCTCCCCCTTTAGTAGGATGGGGGACCCACCAAAGCACCTTTCCCACATCAACTCAAGGTGTGGGACTTTTTTAGGGACTCTGGTGTCGTAGAAGTTTTCCATGCTCCGATGTTTTTTCATATGATGGAGGGGATGGAATTCGTCTGGTACAACCTGCTCCCCATCGGATCCGTGACCACTTGGGAGGACCTTTGCAGGCAGTTCCTCTTTCAGTTGAGCTCTACCACCCAGAAGACTAGTATCACAGACCTCTTCAACTTCAACCAATGCCTTGATGAGCGAGTCGTGGACATTATCGCCCGGTGGAATGGGCTCACATACTCCCATGACATGCCACTGACTGAAGAGAAATTACCGACGATGTGCACAGGGAATGTCAAGATGGAACTAGTTCCCTCTCTGATAACCCAGAACTACCCTAGAGGATTCCAAGACATCTCCGAAAAGTCCAATTGCCTTGAAGAATCCCTGCAATAGTCCTAATAGGAATGTCTATTTCCCCCCTATTATCCTGGCGAGGAGAGCTGCCAGAGCCGAGCCTGCCACGGTGGCCCAAATAGAAGCACCCATACAACTAGAGTTTCTAATAGTATCACCAGGCCCGAATCCTCGTAGAGGCCCTCCTCCCCAGGCATAACCTCTGGCTCAACAGCGTCCTCAGAATTGGAATGTTCCTTCACGTAATTCACTGCCACTGCCTCGGTGGGACAACCAGGGTATTCTTCCTCGACAGGCCCCTCCATCTCCTTGTTAGGGCTAGGCTCTAAGGGACCTCTTTCCAAAAAGAAGAAACAAGACTTAATCGTTCAGTGAGGATCAAGTCCTCTGTTACTTATGTAGCACCCTAGAGCAAGAGATTATATGCTTGCCTGATTGTAGAAGGGCAGAAGTGGAAAGTCTCACCGATCACCCCAGCTACTGCCCCTATCATCAGATTATAGGGCACACCCTCAACTGTTGATGTGTGTTCAAAGACTGAATTCAAGAACAGGTCGATAAAAACATAGTTAGGATGGTCTCGGCCCCTGCACAAGTGACGGGTGTCTTTGTAAGGTCAGACAACGGTAGCGACAACGAAGGCGAGTGGCAGCAGGTTTCTAACTGTAGGTCCCAGAAGTACAATGACTAGATGGCTCACAATATGGTTTCTCACACCCATGTAATTATTTGGGCATGCATGAATCAGCTGGATCATTTAGAAACAATGGAAACTTCTATTTTATCACCATCTCAGTCGGCCTCTTCCCAGAAGAGCAAGTGTCGTCGGTGTAAGAAAAAGGAACGTGCCCCGAATAAGCCATCGTTTGTTCTGCAGTCTCAGTGAATTCATTCCCCCTGAGATAGGGATCCCTCCAAGAATCCACCAAGTAGTGGAAGACTATTCAATTGATATCTAATGGTACGCTTCAGTTAATACCTTGGAGTTGGTAAAACCCTATATGACTCCCGATGAGGGGGAGCACTGGGGGAACCTCTCCAAAGTCCATAGGTGGCGCCAACGTCAGAGGAGCTGTGAGAAAATGGGTGGTCATGGAACATCAGTTGGCACCTTGATCCAGGTTGTGCATTCCACCAGGACAAAACAGCAGGCCCAATGCAGAACTCAGCATGCTCAACCACTTCATCCAGTGTTGTCAGGACCGCCTCCACCACCGTTTGTGCTACTGGATCAGGTGAGCTACCTCATCCAGGCCGCGGAGAGACTTTCTTGGATATAGGCTGATCTCAGTCATCATTTCATCATATTGTGGCTACTTCTTAGTCTTCGAATAGTGAGCAGCGGGATATGCCCAGCACAACCCAGTCACCGGTCCAGTTGGCAGGGCCCACCTTGCCTCCAATCGTAGAGCGGCCTCCTGTAAGCATAATTTCGTGCTTGGCGTGGCAGTACGATGTCCTCAAGCACCTTGACGGAATCCCAGTGAGGCTCTAAATCCTTGAAGCCCTTCTCCTGTCGTTGAATATACGTGAGGCCCTCAGTGAGGCTTTAAGAATCCCCCTCCAGTTTGAGACTGAGGTAGCAGCTGTAGAAGCCTTTCATGCTGAAATGGTTGAGAATGCCGAATTTTAGGCCATCAATTCGTTCTCAGGAGAATATGAAGCTTCTCCCATACATGGAAAAATCCACCCACTGTACATCACCAACCAATTTAACTGCATCGAGGTTCGCCGCTTTCTAGTTGACACTGGCTTTAAGACTAACCTTATCCCAACGTGAACATTGCAAATGCTGGGGTAATCCGAGGATGACCTGACTCCCTCTGATTTAAGGATTTAGTGATATGACAAGACCGAGCGGACCCTAGTCATTATGATCCACTTGAAGACCCAGTTCGGTGGCATAGTTTCTAGTACCAAGTTTATGGTTGTCTCTCAGGACACCACGTAAAATGCATTTATTGGCAGACCCTGGAACCACCTACATGCGACAGTCCCCTCATCATAACACCAGTGCCTCAAGTAGTCCCTAAATGGTTTATTAGGCATAGTCCAAGGTGATTCATCTCCTTTTTCCTCTTTTTAAGCCCATTATTTGGATGCTGACTATTACAAGTGTAAGGATAAGCAGATTTTGGCAACTGAGGTTGAGCCCTCCATGGTCACAGATGACCCCTAGGCAGGTCTGGATGACACCTACATCTTCCTGATCCATCAATTGGAGGCCACAACCCCCCGACATAGGGCAATGCTTTGTTTTCTCTGGTATAAGAGGAATGCATATTTCAAAGTCCATGTGACGGTGGAAAATCACCTCATACTCCTACACAAACCAGGATCATGTGATCCCTTAGCCTCCTACCCCCGTACGATATCAGGATGTCCTCCCCATGGAAATGGAAGTACGCCATACGTGTCGGTTTCGCTGTCTTGGGATAAACCATCTCAATAAAACATGCCACTATTGCTTTGATATCATCAACCGTGGCCCCTTAGGCCAAAAAGCGGATGGGATTGGATTGACTACATTCATCGCTATGGTCTTAGCGGTGTGTGAATATTATGATATGATTTCTACTACTATCCAGGCCGGTACCAGCCTCCTGTTAGGTTCTTCCGACCCAGAGGAAGCTTCTCCCACTAGGAATCCTTCCTCCACAAGCGAATAAGAGGATCTGGAGGATGCTCCCCTGCCTTTGAAGAAGGCATCTCCGCCATAGTCGATGAACTAGTACAGGTGAACCATGGGAGCGAGGCATATCTGAGACTCACATTGATCAGTGCCTCCATGTCCCGCTAGGAGCAGCAGTGGTACATGGAATTCCTTAAGTAGCACCATGATTTGTTTTCCAGGAGTTAAGACTATATTCCAGGATAGATCTTTTGGTAGCCATTCACCTCCTTGGTCTCCCGACAAATCATCGCGGGTTCAAGCTACCTCCCAGAAAGATGCACCCTTATCAAGGTGCCATGGTCGAGGTCAATGTTGACAAGCTCATCAGAGCCAAATTCATTATGGAGGTCCATTACCCCAAGTGTCTAGACAACATTATGCCAGTCAAGAAGAATAATGGATATATCAGAGTCTACATTGACTTTTGAGATATCAACCAACACTGTCCGAATGATGATTTTCTTATTCCAGTGACAGAATTGTTGATTAACTCTACAACCAAGTTCCAATCCCTCTACATCATGGATGGTTACTCTGGATATAATCAGATCTAGATGGCCCCCATGGATGATGTGTCCATTGATTTTAGGGTGCCACAATGTACTTTCTATTACCATGTTATGCCCTTTATCCTGAAGAATGTAGGTGCCACTTATCAGCGGGACATGCACTACATAGTCAAGCCGATCCTTGGGGAATTCGTTGAATTCTATGTGGATGATCTGGAGGTAAAATCCCATTAGGGCTAGGACTATATCATGGACATTGAGAAATTTTTCGGCTTCCTTCGTTCCTACAACCTCAAGATGAACCCATTGAAGTGTTACTTCGAGGTCACCTTTGGTAAGTTTCTTGGCTTTGTTGTTAGGTGCCGGGGCATAGAGATAGACCTAGAGAAGATCAAGGAAATCAGCCAGATGCCTCCCCCGAGCAATATTCTGGGGCTTCGGGGTTTCCAAGGCCACTTAGCCTACATACGCCGATTCATTACGAATCTGGCTGGTATGTGTAAACCCTGTTCTTAGCACATGAATGAAGGATATGCCTACGAGTGGGATAAAGATTTACAGACTGAGTTTGAGGAAATCAAGCAGTAAATGCTCTAGCCTCCTGTCTTGATGCCATCCGTCACCGGAAAACCGCTGATCATGTACATGACTACCCTGGAACGATCTCTCGACACCCTTCTCTCCTATAAGAAAAATGAGGGGATGGAAAAAAGTCTCTACTACCTCAGCCGCAAGCTCCTTGATACAGAGACCAGATACTCCCCCATAGAGAAGAGGTACATTGCGCTGGTATTCGCAATACAGAAATGGCGACACTACTTGCAGCACCACTAGGTACAGTTGGTGTCTCCGGTAGACCTGTTGAATTACATTCGGAACCGCCCCATGATAACAACCCATCTAGAATAGTGGGCAGTAATCCTCCAGTAGTTTGACATCAGGTTTGTTCCCCAGAAATCTATCAAGGGATAAGAATTGGCATACTTTCCTACCACCCATCCGACCTCCGTGGACTAGTCCCTGGACTTGGATTTTTTCCGATGAGGAAATCCCCTTGGTAGATCCTGCCATCCCATGATGTAAAATGCACTTTGATGGTGCCTCCCAGAGATCCATCGGTAGGAGACTCAACGATCCCAGACACAACAGAGTAGGCTTGGGTATTTTCTTTATTACCCTGGCGCAATCCATTCTTCCATACTAATTCTTGTTTTCAAAAGGCTGCACCAACGACAATGTAGAGTATTAGCCCCTCATCGCATGCCTCAAGCTGGTCCTCAAGATCGATGTACCCTACCTACATGTGAATGGGGATTACGAACCAGTCAGTAAGAAAGTTGACGTTGACTTTGTTGTTTGAAATTCAGAGCTTTTACCATTATTGGAGCGCACCATCCAGGTAATGGCTCGGTTTCCCTCTCAGCTGGAAGTTACTCACGTCCCTCGATCTCAGAATGGTCGATCTGATGCCCTGGACAGCCTGGCTGCATCACTTGAAGAACCCAAGTAGGATGATCTGATTAAACCTGTGGCACACCGGAGATTCATTACCCTTGTAACCCCAGAGGATGGCGACGACATGTGAGTAAGCCATATTACCGCCGGAGCTTCCACCTCAGGAACCCTAGGTTCCTCAGATGCAGTGTTTGAAACAACCCCAAACATGAGATCCCCCTTTGTTGAATATCTCCAAAATGGTTTCCTCCCAACTGATCCAGACGAGCGTGAGAGAATCCGTTGCTACGCACTGTAGTTTACCCTCAAGAGTGGTCCCAGTCATGACTAGATCCACTATAAGAGAGGATTTGATGGTGATCTCCTCCATTACATCCAAGGAGTCAATATTTCTTAGGTCTTGTAGGAGGATCACGCCGGTTCATATAGTTCCCAACGGGCTAGTCCAAAGCTATCCCATCAGATTCGGAGACTGGGGCACTTCTGGCCCTCTATGATCCATGATTGTATTGGGTTCCCCAAGATATGTCACATGTGCCAAATCCATGATAAGTTCATGCATCGGCTTCCAAAACCTCTCCACTCCACCAAGTACTCTTTTCCATTTTCGGTGTGGGGACTCGATGTCATGAGACCATACCACTCGCGACAACTCACCAGTGTGTGTTCATCCTCACCAACATAGATTTATTTTCCAAGTGGGAAAATGAATTTCTGAACAAGGAGGTCAAGGACTGTTCTATCTTTGACTACATGAGTTCTGACATCATCTACCGATTTGGAGTCCCTCGTGTCGTCCTCACCGATAACGAAACTAACTGCCGAGCAGCCGAACTGAAAAAATTTCATGACTACTACAACTGCCATTCAAACCATACCTCCAACTATCTCACACAGGTGAATGGGAAGATCAAGGCATTCAAAAAAACCCTCTCTAACATTATTCTGAAAATGGTTGGCCAGAACAAAAAGAGTTGGCCGGAAATGCTCCCCAATGCCCTCTGGGCTTATCGGACAACAACTCATAATTCCACCCAGGTGACCCCCATATTCCCTGGTGTATGGAGCTGAGGCCATCCTGCCCATCAAGTTCCAAAATCCCTCATTATGTAGAGCAATCTATGACCAGCAGGCACCAGATTAGGTGGCCAAAATTCATCCGGATGAATTGGAAGCCCTTGAAGATAATAGGCTCTGTGCCTTGCACAATCTTGAAATGGATCAGAATAATATAGCTAGGGACTTCAAAAAAATGTTCTCCTCTTCTCTTTTCTACAAGGTGGCTTGATATTGTCCCTCAGGGCACCAATGATCCCTGGCAGGGAACCAACCACATTGGAGCCCAAATGGGAAGGACCATACATAGTTCACAGTTTTTACCCCAATGGAGCATCCTCCCTGGTGACTGTGGATGGTGAGTGTATAGCTCCTCCAAACAATTCCAAGTTCCTCAAGCAATACTTTTCTTGAGCTTAATAGTCCCACATGACCCTAAACTGCATGCCAGTCCCGCATGAACTTAAACTCTCTAGTCTTGCATGACCCTAAACTGCAGCCGGTCCCGCATGACCTTAAACTGTCTGGTCCCGCATGACCATAAACTGCATGCCGGTCGCACATGACCTTAAACTATCTCATCCCACATGACCCTATACTGCACGCTGGTCCTGCATGAATATAAACTATTTGGTCCCACAAGACCCTAAATTGCACGCTGGTCCCACATGACCTTAAACTTTTTGGTCCCGCATGACCCTAAACTGCACGCCCGTCCCGCATGAACTTAAAATTTCTCGTCCTGCACGACATGAAACTATGCATCGTCCTGTATGACATTATTCTTGATTTTGAGAACTATGTATGTCTTGATTCCCATCCTAATGGGATACATAAGAATGCTCAGACGCCTCGTCTGGAGCCCAGCCCCTGAACTCTTCTCTTTGACTATCCCCCTTGGTATAGTTCTCTCGGAGGATCTTTGCATGATATGGTGTAGGCTTCCTTAACCCCACTCATGCCAGTATTATAACGGTCACACCAAGTGTATGCTCCCCATTCATCTATTCTATCACATCCTCACCACATGACGTTAAAATGCATTTCCTTCAAGAACTATGTATGGATTGATTCCTATCCTTGTGGGATACATAAGAATTCCTGGACATTTTGTCTTTTGGCCCAACCCAAAGGCTAGAATCTTCCCCTTGGGTCAAGACATATGGTAGTGGTGCCAACTTTTTCCCCAATTCACATCGAGCTAACCTCGATCTGGCTGTACTTCCCATCCCCTTGATAATTTAACCTCTTTTAGAGATGGGTATAGCTAAGCTTCACCCACTCCTGTGATTGGGACTCCATCATTTTCCCCATCTAGAAGGGCCCCTAAATGGTATGGATTCTAGGCCTAAGGTCTATCTTACCACTTCGGGCCAATTCCCTCGTGGATGTTGAGATACAAGATGATACATGTCTCTCATTTCGAATACGCTCAGCGGTCGATGATCATTTGTTGCACCCATTTTAGGTAACGATGGGGATTTGTGTTTCAAACATGGTCAACAGCTATCATGTGACATTATGCCCACCCCAAGATGACCCAAACGTTTATTTTAGTGGTTCATTCTGCCCCATTGTATCCCAAAGCGATGAACTCCCTTTGGGAAATTCCCGCTATTAGGCCCCATGTGAAGGAGGAAACCGAGACCAGCTCCCTGTTTCCTTAACCGAGAATTTACCGCATGGGATTATGAGTAGTGATGAGGTAGAAACCGTATAATAGGACACTTGGACTTCCCATCTGAGGCCCAACCTCTGGACCCTTTTCCTTTTCGGTCCCTCATCCCAGGTTCTCTCTTATGAGATTGTATGGTGTGGTATGGGATTATGTCCTCATTCACATTAGGTTACTCACCCTGCCGCACACATCCCCGTATGAGATACCTTATCCCCTATTCGTCCTCACTGCAAGACGTTAAAGTAAAAACCGATCGGGCCTTCCCGAACGAGGCCCAGCCTCAGGCCCCTTGGCCATTTCGGTTCCCCTACCCAAGTTCCTATTTAGGGTCATACGGTGTGGTATGGGATTATGTCCTCATTCACATCAGGTTATTCGCCATTCCGTACACCTCCCTTATGTGGGACATATTACTCCCCTCTTCATCTTCACTGCAAGATGATAAACTAAAAACTGGTTGGACCTTCCTGACTAAGGCTTAGCCTCAGGCCCTGTGGCCTTTTCGGGCCCCCATCCCAAGTTCCTATTTAGGGTTGTATGGTGTGCTATGGGATTATGTCTTCATTCACGTTGGGTTTGTAACAACCACACTATGCACCTATTTCTCCGGAGGGTTCCCTATCCCATTTTTCTTTACCCATATTTTCAAATCAGCTACTCTCAAGATGAGCCCCTCGGTCCTCTTCATCGATTCACCCATGTGCCTATGGGTACTTTAATTTAATGCCTAGAATGTCGGAATCTACTCAGAAATGCTTTCTCCCAGTTTTTAGGATTTTTGTTACCCTTCAGCAAGGCTTCCATCACCTTTCACACCTGAAGATCCCCCAAATGGCATGGATGCTACGATTAAGGGCTATGCTACCATTATGGGTCAACGTCCTTGAGGTTTGCGGAAAACAAGCACATAGAAATCCCGCGTTGGAAATATGTTCAGTGGTCGATGATCATTTGTTGTTCTCATTCTAGGCTAACATGATATGAATACAGTGTTTTGAAGACAGTAAATAGTTATCCTCCATCTCCATGGCAACCCCATTGGGACCAAAATATCGGTTACCTGATTCACATCCTTCCCCACCTCATCATGTCCATTTAGAACTTAGAAACACTTGGTATTATTCCCTAGTGCGCATTCGCATGTTAGGAGATTAAAAGCCACGATAAGGGCATCATTCGGGGCTCCGAACCAATTTCCCTTTGGTGTGCATTCTAGGTAGTGAAACAAAACTTTTCCGCACTTGTTTCCCACACTGAGTTTTACTCACGTGGGATTTGGGATCGGGTTTAGGTCTTCACTTACTTGGAGGATTTTCGATCCTCTATGGTCCGAGCTCTATGACCATTAACTATAATCTCTTCCAGAACAACGTATGGCTTGATTCCCATCCTCATGGGATACGTAAGAACACTCTGACGTCTCGTTTTTTGGTCCAACTCAATTGAGATCTAGATTCTTCTACCCCTTACCCTCTTACTTCTATTTAGGCCCCTTGGCCCGAGGTTCCTTTCTTGGAATTGTGTGCGGTGTGGTATGGGATTATTTCTTTATTCACATCGGGTATGTTTAATTCCACTGTACACATTCCCCACTTAGCATCGTCTCTAAAATGTATGTGTTGTGTGACGTTAAAATGCACGCCCGGTCCTATCACATGACCCTAAACATTGACATTATCGTCCTAACTGCGCGATGAAAAAAGGCACTGCATCGTGATGTCCTCATCCAAGGGGACACCATGATTGGTATTGGTCACATGCCATACCATTTTTCAACACCTTCTACGACTTGATTCTTGTGGCGATTCCAGGACATGCTATCCCGGGCCTATTGCGTCACAAAAAAAAACCATTCACTTTAATGGAAAAACAAGATTTATCAAATACCACTTCTTTTGGTGCGAGGGCCACACCTGCAAGCCCTTTTTATCCCTTTCATTGGTACCTTACCATGCCGCCTCTAGAACTACGTGCAGCATGATGCCCATTGTCATGGGGTATATAAGAATGCTTGTTCACCTTGCCTCAGACCCAGCTTAACTCTCATTTTCGGTCCCTCAACCTAAAACCATGTAGAGACCCGAATCTTGACGTACATGGACATTACATTACTTTAGCGGAATACTTAATACATAACAAACACAGACACACATGGATTGTAATAGTTTAGTGTCTTTGGAAACTTGGAATGTAATTTTCTAATCGTGGTGAAAGATCTTCAACATATCCCATAAAGATATTCCCCTTTTTTTCTTACCTAAAACCTTTCTTTATATCCTGGGGAAAAGAAAACATAAAAAGGGTGAGCTCAAATTCTCAGTAAGGGTAACCATGGATAAAATAAAACATACCATATACATTTGAACTTAAAAACATGAACATAATGTGTAAACATCAAAAGCTTGAGAAATGACATAAAACATGGAAGTACGTAATGCATAGATCACAATGAAACATTATGAATGATAAAATAGCATGGGAATAAAACCTGTAATTGTGGCAACCATTAAGCACATGATATGATTTCCATAATAGCCAAGGCATTGTTTGCAAGACCATCTTAGTGAACAAAGTCCCTTTCTGAATCGAGTTCACTCCTCGTTCCAGTCCTGTATTACTGAACCGGTTTAACTTGCCATTCTAACCATGTCTATCTCATGAGATATAAATCTTTACCCAATGCGTTAGAGGGAGATATAGGTCCCACACATCTCATAATGAAATCATTCTTACATGTTCCACAATATAAACATAAATCATTCATCATAACCCAAAGAATAAAATGGGTTTCATAAGCATCATTCCATCATAACATAATCCATATAAAATTAATGGATATCATTTCATCATAAGAAAAGTGAAACCATGTAAATAATAGAGACATTATACTTGAAACATACACATATGAAATAATGTCATCTTAGATGGAAATGATTTTGATAAAACACTTGAAATGAATTCTTGAGGAAAATATCCTTTCTTCTTCAAAATCATTTTTGTTTCACAAAATGTCATGAAATTTTAAAAGAAAAGGATTTTGTTGAAAATAATCATGCAATCTTGTAGAGGATGTTTCTTGAAAATGAGGCGTTATGAAACCGTAAAAATCTGTTCATGTCGTATATGTTAAAAAAACATTCTTCTCGTACTTTTTCCGGAAAAGTCAAAAAAGTAACTCGTAACGTAAACAAAAGAAAGATTCCTTACATACCATGTAGTAAAAGTAAAAAAGGGTTAAAAGTGACTTTAAACATACATGAAAACACTTTTATAAAACATGGACATGGATTATAGAAATATCTCCAGTAAATATGTACGAATAAGCAATCTCAGATAAAAAATGAGATTTGCAAAATTATCCCTTACCTTAGGTCTGATATGCTTCGTAGATATCCGAACCTCCTGTATAATTATTGAAATAATGTTATTGACTTATTAAAGAATCATATTAATTGTTATGATATCATATATGGTTCGCTTATGACTTTATATTACCCGTTCTTTTGTAAATTCCATGTTAAAGAGCATTTTTGGTAAAATCGTTTCATTTGTCGTCCGTGTTTTGACTTGTAATTATTAATATGATTAATTAGATCATGATTAATTACATCCAGAATGTAAAACATGATTTATATATAATATATATTCAGAATATAAAAATATATAATAGACAGATAAATGGAATGAAATACACCGTTCATGGAGACGGTAGGCCGTACGTATGCATGAACGCTGTTTTCGTTTACTTATTGAATTGAATGAAATTAAGTAGATGACATACATATATATACACATAAATAAAGTATCATTATTATGTCATATATTTCATGATTACTTATTATATATACTTTATAATCATTCATGAATGGTTAACGTGGAGAATGAATCTCATCGCGTCGTGGAGACGGTAGTCCGTACGTATGCACGAGTGATGACATTGTTCCCATGATCGTGGAATTTTATTGGAGTGTTTGTATACTATTACAGAATAAATATAACATTACAATAATCATATATAGTTATTATTTACATCATTATACCCATCCAAGTAAGGTGGTGGTGGAAAATAGATTACACCACGACGTGGAGATGATATTCCATACGTATGCACGCGCGGGGATTTCGTTTTCCGTAGGATGGATAGATGGTGAAATAGTGTTTTTTCATACTTATAATAATATATCAGTATATTAGTGATACTGATGTTATTACTTCATATTGAAATGACCTAAGAAGAAGAAGTTAAAGAAGAAATAAAGGTGAAAGAATCGGTAAGGGAAATTACATCTTCTTTGAAGCACCTCTTTGAGACCTCATCTTAGTGAACTAAAATTTTCTCTGAATAACACCAGGACTTCTAGGATTTTTCTAGGGAAGTGGAGAAGAGAATTGGGCAGTGGTTGTCCGAGCATTAAGGCTCAAAGTGGTGTGTGGAAGAGAGGTAGGAGGTGCCCTTTTATAAGGGAGGAGAGGGGCACCTTTGGAAATCTTAAAAATATTAATTTAATAATAAATCTAACCCCACTTAAAAACCTCCAAAAATTACTCATATTCGAAGATTAGATGATATAGGGTAGTAATCTCATCAACCAATCAAATTTAGACATGTCTGGATATTATTTTAAACCTTATCATTTTAATTTATCCTTATTTAATCTATTTAAGTTTATTTGTGGTAATAAAATTATAAATTTTAAATTATAAAAATAATTACTTATTTGTTGTGAATTTTCCATAATTGTTTACTTTATAACATTATAGACCATATAAATTTAAATTTATAATTTTTAAATATTTTTGTTATATTTAAAAAAATTTATAATATGTTATTTTTATAAAATAACAATAGTGTCAATTTTGACACTATTCATTTATTTGAATTTAAATAAAATATATACAGAAGATATGTTCAAAATAAAAGCTTTAATAGATTCATAAAAGGTAATATGTATCTATAAAATTAGTGGATCACATTAAATAGTTCATATAATATTTATTTTATTATTTTTAAAACCATTTATTTGGTTTATCTCTTAATAAAATAATTTCTACAACATTTTTGTATAATTATTTAATATACATATTTGTTGCATAAAAATTGAAAATAAAATTCTATGATGAATATAAATATATTACCTTTCACAATAATACTTTTACTCGAATTTATCCTCTTAAAATCACAATATTTAAATTTCTATATTTATTAAATTATGAAGGTGACATCTTTGGCATCATTTAAAATAGAATAATATAAGTGTCATAATCACTTCTATAAGGCTCAAAACGGTTATATATTAGGTAATTGGATGACTAAGGTGTATATATACACTACCATAAAGTTTGTTTCTGGTTTTTGGGCCTTTTAACGGGTATTATTATTTCAATAAAAACTCTATTACTTATTTCCGACTTAATAAATAATTTCTGTATCATTAATGTATCACCATTAATGACAATTATTTAATCCCTAAAAATTCTAAATACATTATCATGATGTAGATAATTGTATTAGATTTCTGGAGACTATTCATGTTTTAGGTGTTATGATTTTTATCACTAAATTAAAATTATTATACTTATAAGATTTAAGAGAGTGACATGTTGTCACTTTCTTTGGTTTTAATAATAATTAAATTATTTTCATGGTCAAAAGCCCATAAAATGAATCTAATACGACCCTTAGGTTATATAGGTTTACTTTTAGCCATCCAATCGAATTTTTGAATGTGTTATGGTAATTTTATAATATTATATTTACCTTTAATTACCTGATTTACCTTTAACTATGGTAAATAAAATTTACCGTAGTTACTATTCATATTTCCCAAAAATAAAAAGTAGCTTATTAACATAATTTGGACCCACTGATTCCAAATATGGAATCCATTTTTCCAAATTCAATACACAAAATTTGTATAAATTAAATCAAAATTAATCCTGTTGTCGAAAGAAAATGGGTTTTTCTTTAAAACATTGCAAAAGATTGAATTGATTTAACCTACGAATTTAATGTAAAATCAATGCTAATGACATACATTATAATAAATGGTAAAAATATATTCTATTTATACTGTAAAACCATTCAATATTATAATTTAACGATATAAATTATCACGATGAAAAAAGTTGTTTTTAATTAAAATATAGCGTGTTTTTACTATTCATCAAAATATGAAAGTTACCAGAATAATATGAAAAATTTAACCAAAGTAAATTTTTATATCATGATTCCAAAAAAGAATTTTACTTTGTCAAATTTAACTTATAATCATGTCAAAAACTAGATTTAAAGTTGGTGCGCCATCAAAAGGCGGCAAAACTGCATTTTTTAAAAATACTTATTTTACCCAAAAAATTTATTTTGTTCTTATACCATGTTCTAGAAAATGTGTAAGATGAATAATAATGTTATAAAATTCAAAATTTAATTAATACTATTCATAACAGCTAGTTCATAATAATATTATAATAATATATCAGTTTTTAGTAAAACCCGGTATTGCGTACAACACACGCTATCGAGGAAGGTCGCGATTCTGTGTAATGAAAGCCAAGTCAGGGTTGCGTGTTGTGAAAGAATCCTTCGTTGTTTCGTATAACAGAATATAACCATATTTCATTTATACATTGAATATATATATATATATATATACTCAATGTTTCGTAGAATAACTATTATCAAAATTGTGTGTAACACGATCCAAGAATAGTGTTGCGTATACTGCAAGCTAATACAGTGTTGCGTATAGCGCAAGGTAATCTTGGTGTAGCATAAAACACAAGAAATTAATGAAATTAAAAGAATATTTTTCATAAAATCTCAGGGTGTTACAAACCATACCAGGGAACATGTGGTGTTGGGAGCCCTAGGTTCCCATTCATGTCGGGTTTTATAATTACCGCACCATGTGTCTCCTGTGTTTCCTACCATTCATGGTCCAAATTCTACGACCCTAAACTAAAATCTCCCTATGGAAAGGGACTCGATTAACTATATCTAATATGTTTCATTGTCGAATTCTGATGCGTTTTGAGATAGAGTCGGATGTATGGAATTTTAATGGGGACATTCCCCTCATTCCAGGTCCATGCTTCGTGAACAGACTATTTGGAACCTCATCCTCTTCTACATCCAAAGGGACCTCTTTCATGGTATTGACTTATGTTTCCTCGGATCACCTACCGTTTTGGGCCAACGCCCCTAAAGATATCGAAAGAAATTTGCGACAGGTCTCGTATTTCAAACATGGTCCGCGATCGACCCCAATTTTCCAGTCCCCATTCTAGGAAAACGCGCTACATATTTTTTTCGAACACTGTCAAAAGTAATCCCGCTATCATCATGTCACCATCATTTTGATCTATATTTCTAGCGTCATGACATACACATTTCCACTTCCTCATGTTTAAGTGGAATTCTGACATGCTCATCATTACTTCTTCACACATCTTGGTGTGCTAAATGGATGGTTTAGCATCATTTGGCTGACATTAACCTACTGTCCCTTCACCCAAACCTATTCCTTCTAGTGTTGGGAAAGTCCCACCACTACTTCTTATTTCCCACATCGAGTATGGCTCATGTGGGATTTGTAGTTTTGGTAGTATGTACACTAGTGTAACCAGGCTTTTCCTCACCCCACATGACTTTAAACTATTCTTCTTGAACTACATACAACTTTATTAACATCTTCATGGGATATGTAGAGACACTCAGGAATTTCACCTAGGGTCGAGCGCTAGGAATCATAAATCATGTTCCTCCTCATTTTCGGCCCCTGGCCTGACTGCTTGTGGGGAACCATGTAACTTTAATTTTTCCCTGAACAAGTTCGGGATGCCCCAAGATGACATTGGGAAGCAAAGGCTCCCTTTCCAGAGAGGTCCTATATAAAAGAACAAATGATCCATAATTAGAACGATGCTTCCATCTAATTTTCTTCCACCACGATGGCGTAATTTCGAGAGTGTTGGATTCTATTCTAACAAACCATCACTCCACATTCCACACTTTTTGTGCCCCTTATTCGAACCCTCGTCCTCTTTAATGTCTAAGGGATCCCCCAAATAGTATGGATGATCAGCCTATGGCCCACCTATTGTCCTAGGCCAACGTTCCAGAAGACTAACAGATTACATTTTGAGTCAGGCCCCGTGTTTCGAAAATGGTCAGTGGTCATCATCATTTTTTATCCCCATTCTAGTCTAACACAATAAGGATACTATTTTTCGAATGCAGTTAAAAATTATTCTTTATTGTCATGCCACCCCCTACAATGTTTCGAATCATAAGCATCATGATTCACACGTCACATTCCCATCTGTTTAGATTGATTTCATCGCCCCTGGCAATACCTCGTTCGTGAACAAGAGAACACTAGGAAAACAGTAATTTAGCTGTTCTGTGAGCTTCATTATCCAGTCAAGTCTCTCCCATTTCCTCCTAGAAATACGGACCGGTTTTTCAAACCCCGGATTCCCAAAATCAGGGTTTGCACTCCTACGTTTGAATGGGGTGATAAAGTGGACATCCCTTGTTTCTCACATCAGGCCCGACCCACGTGAGCATAGGGAATGATCACTGGATGTTCCGAGAACATCACAAGGATATAGTAAACCAATGTAAACAACCAAACTCATACATGCTAAGGCATCAAAAAATTAAAGCACGAAATTATGTTTGAGGGTTTATAATAATTACAGTACACGAGGGTTGATTCCCCCCATAGATGGGTTGACCTTTCCAAAAGATCATAGCAGTTCTGCCACCCTCTAGCTGGTGGCATCCAGGAGTTGCTGCTGCATGTTCAGCTCTTGCACCTCCTCGACACCGAGAGGGCATAAATCTTTGGTTGCAATCTGGGCCCACTCCGCGTCGGCCCGTATGGCGGTCATCCCCTCATGGGATATCTCCATGCCCTCGTTGTATTCTACCAGCTGGGCCTTCAATAACAATACATGATTAGATTGCGTGTTAAGGGAGGTCGAGTGCTTGTCCGTCCGATTTTGCACCCGCTAGACCTCATCTTCATCCTCCTAGAGCCTCTTGATGTTTAAAACCTTCCTCCACTGTCAGCCCACACCAAGGCCACGGTCATACTCCCAAATAATTTCCGCCATAAGATCTTGGAAAAGCATGTGAGGGCACTAGGCATCCACTCCCCCAGCACACAGTTGTCACATTCGCAGGCGAAGTCTGTCCTTATCATCCAACCATAGTGCTTGGGGGTTTCATTGATGAAGCGTGTGATCAGCTTCTACGATCGGCGACAGAATGTATTTTTTTCCTCCTTGTCAGTGGATGTCTCATCCCAGTCAACAGAGTTCTCAAGCTCATATGCATGGAATGCACCCAGGAACCCCTCAGTCGGGTCCACGTCTGGTGTTGGATCAGGCATGGTGGGGCCTTAACTGTCTGGTTGATCCTCATCATTGGATCCCACTTCAATAACCCCAGACGCAGCCCCACTGGCGCCCCCGCCAATGATCGGGAGCGCTACAGTATGTTCAGGTTGGATGTCCTCCTCCATGACCATTGGCATTCCTCTGGGAAGGGCACTACCAGAACTCCCGACCAACTTCGTCACAACAACCCAGGCAAATTGAAGGACTGTACACGCCAAAAAAGGGGATGTAAAAGTCATTTAACATGGTCAAGGGAAGGAAATCATAAATTCGGAAGAGAATAATTGCAGAGATCAAATCTCTGGTCTCGATCTTGGACTGATGTCGTTGGGACCCCGAGACGTGGTCCCCCGTATATGGTTGGCAGTTCTGGAGACTCCGAGGGAGCTGCCTCATGTGTCCTATCCCCACAAGACACAGATGTTAATGCATCCATAGGTGTGGATCCCGAAGGTCCCGCGCCGGTACCCACTGAGGGGTGAGAATGAGGTATATGCACGATGTCCTCCTGCATTGTGGAGATGTTAATAAGAAATCCAGAGTATCCTAAGAGGAGACCTTGAGGAACGAACTTGGGATTTTACCTCAAGGGTCTCCAGGAAATCTTCGAGGTCCCAGGACTGATCGCCGACTTCACCCTCCTCCAATGGACTCCATCTACCCGCCTCGTCTCACCAGGAGGACTCGTCCGATTCATCAAGTAGAGGGAAGCGCTTCCTCAGGTTAGCAGGTGACAGTTGCGGAGGGACTGTATGATCCAACAACACCCTGACCTAGTCTGTCATCGGGTGGGGGGCACACCGGGAGTGGATAAAATCTTCCATTTCAGCCATGTATTTCTCTGCCTCTGCCTGGTATATTGCAAAACTATCTCTAATAGGGACAATCCCCAGAAAGCCCATCCCGAGGTGGTTAAGGTGCTACCATAACTCAAATGGACTAAGGAATTGTCGGATGACTTCCCAGATGTCCCAAGCCTTCGGGAATACAATATTCTCCGACATGTCAATATGGCCATCTGTTTCCCCAGGGCCTGAGTAGAAGTCCTACGAAACCCTCTCAATGGCTGCCACTCCAAAAGACTATGTTCTCCTGGGACCACCGGGTCCACTGCCAGTGCCAGATCTTCTACTACTACTTCCCCCATAAATGGTGCGGGCATCGCCGCTACAGCAGCCCCGCCACTACGGGATGCCCTTGCCTCCTTCCGGCCTCCGCCCTGAGGTCGGGGAAGCTCACCATCATCTACTCGGATGGTTGGATAATTCTGCATCTCCCCTGGTTAGGCTGCCTCCTAGCTCTGGGAATATTCCTTCACCAGCCTAAGGACGATGGTCGGCGAAGGCTATACATTCCGCATCTTCTCATCCTCCCGTGTGAACATGAGACACATATGCCTCATCAGACAAGGGTGCTCCTCTTGACCCACCTCCAGGTAGACCAGCGGGATCAGTCCCTGTAGGCATCATAATTTCATTGCATACTAGTGTGGGGTTTATGGCTCGCAGAGGTGCTCACGGTCCACCATGGCCACCTAGACTAAAGCTCTAAAGGCCAGAAGGTAGGTCTGGTTCTCTTCCACTCCCCGACCATCATCCGTAAAGGCCCCTATCGGCCAAGGGAACAGATGGAAGTTGAACTCTTCTACCTTCCAGACTCTAATTAATACTGATGATACAGCCAGCTTGGCTAGAAAAAACTATATGTTGTTGTGAATTGAGGGGAATAAGTTCCACCCTAGAGGCGATATGGGGTTTAGATACTCATAGATCCCCCTGATGTGCACCGCTATCCACTCGTACAGGAGGTGGAACAACCCACATATCATTTGTGGCCTCTTCCCCTCACTGATGTTCCACAACAACTTATATAAAATGGGGAGCATCAGGATCCATAAGTTGTCCCACCCTCCTAGCGCCAATGTGGACGCAATGATGAAAGTGATTGGTCGCACTCCCATGTTAGTATCCCTCACTGGCGGGATCCAACCATAGACGAGATCTACAATGAATGCCTCCATCCTAACTTTTGGTTGTTGCTCAGTGCTGACACTGAACCCCCAAGTATTCCACTCGCTATCCTCTAACAGCTGCTAGTACGAGTGTTCCTTACTCCGGGACCCCTTTTTGCAAGTTCGAGGCCTCACCAGAAACTGCCTATTTTCTGGGAAGTTTTGGAATCGCTTGAACCCCCGCCTGAAGTGGAAATCCCTTACTTCATCCTTGTCCTCCCTGGGCATAGGCTCCATCAGTGCCAACGCCAGCTGTGGCCTCTGCTCCAGATCCTCCCACGCACCCATAGTTGGGAGGAATTCATTTCACGTCGCCCCAAGTATAGGGACCCTCAATATATGATACATCTCCCATAATCTGATGCCAACCTCCTTGTGATGCAGGTGGAAGGTATTGGTCCCCGACAACCACCGGTTCAATATCACCGGCATTAGTTGCTTCGGCTGGTAAATGTGAAACTGGGAAGCGCAAGATGCCTCATACAAGCCCACACTTCTTAGCTCCGCTCTAAACTCCTCGCACGAGGCACCTACCCAGTAGGCCCATGCCTAATAATCCGTGAAGTTCCCGCCCTGGCGCAGGTCCCATTCCTTAGACCACCCCTTCTTCGGGTTCCCCAGCACCACCTTTAGGATAGTTCGGTACAGTGTATGGTATTTATCCGGTTGAAATTCATTCCCGTCGATGTTGTTCAGATGGTTTTATAAGCAGTCGGCAATGATGAGCATGATGTCCTCTTGGGCATGACCATTGGCCACCCTGAACCAATGATATTGAAATGGTATGCTCTGGAACCAGTAAGATGGATCATCCCTATTTGTTTCAGGGATGAAAATTTAATCCCTCAGCCTGAAGCCACACATGGAAAATCTCATAAACAATGGGTAGTTATTCTGGATCTCTGATAGCAGCTCCACCAATGAACTATGGTCCGAGTGGCAATGAAAAAACTCTCCTAGTCACAGACTATTCTCCATCTCATCCCTCCAGGCTGCATCCACACGGACCCCATGGGTAGCTTCTTGGTGGGCCATTCAATTCTGAAACATGGATGATTTATTTTTTGGTTTGCGAAGATCATTCTCAGAGAATGTTCATGAAGACTGTTCGTAGAGCACTCTCTAGGATTTCAAGCACCAGATGGGAGATAGAAAACACAGAGTCGAGGACACGGTGTGCGCCGTAATGACTCGATTTGTGGAGAACACTAGCAGACTACGCGGAGCTTCACGAATCCAGAGAGAAAAGGGAAAAATTTGTAGGGAATAGAACAGACAAAAGAGAGTGCAACTCTCTTATTTATATTCTATGGTCGCCAGAGCATCGTGTTGCATCCAATTCGCACCGAGATTTGTGGCGCACTCAGCCCACACATCCCTTATCCACCTCCTGAGACCTCTTCTCAAGAAATCATCATGAACTGCTGAGGATTTTGGAAATTACACTTAGACTTCGACCCTTGATCTCTCCACAGCTCCATGTCTGGGCGTAGCATTTTTTGGCGGAAAACATCGGGACAGAGAAGGAGAGAAAAATAAGGAACCATTGACTACCTCGTGAAGCCATTTTTTAGAGTCCCCCCCTGCACCGCAGTAGCCACGAAGTAAGGGGGAGGGATGCTCCGCGAACACATTTGACGTTCATGAGCCTGCCTCGAACCAAGGAGGTGGGATTCTCCATGAACACATTTGATGTTCGTGAGCCCACAGCAAATCAAGGAGGCGGGACACTCTGTGAACACATTTCACATTCACGATCCCGCTATGAAGAAATGAGGCGGGACACTCCGCGATTGCATTTGATGTTTGTGAGCCCACCACGAAGCAACCAAGTCCCTCTCTGCACCGCGTGAGCTCTGCTTCACAGCCCCTCTTGCCTATTAATACCAGGCTCCCCCTGAGGCCAAAGGATGGAAAATCCAACCTTTCGACATCCCAGCTCCCGAATCACGATGCATCCTTCTACTCTGCTAACCATGAACTATGTGAGGTACTTCTTCTCTACAAAGATCCTCCCCTTTGTCTTATTTTGATCCCCTCTTCTGAGAGGGATGACTTTCATGAAGCCTAAAGGCCTTCGCGAAGGAAGAGGATCCCCAAGGGGAACCAGCTCATCATGGATCATTTATGCTTCGTGAAACACCCTTCATGTACACATGAACCACATGCTAAGGCATGGTCACTCTACCTTTTGAGACACATTGATTCACGACACATTTCTTCACGAGGCACCTCTACTCCGCATGGCAGTTCCCCTTGAATCCTTTCCACTTCGCGAAGCACCTCCTATATACACCTCTTCCCTATGCTTAGGCTAAGGCACCCCACATTGCGAAGCACACCCCTTCGAAAGTGCCATCCTCCATGCGGAACAACAAATCTTCACAAGGCCCCTGCCTATGAACCCCTCTTCTTGGAAATTCCTTTTCCCGTGCGACCCACCTGATTTGAACATTGTGACATCAATTTCCAATGGATGATATAGCACATTAAATTTCTTCTCCTCATGCTTCTTCTCATAGGCATGATAATGGATATTGCTTCTTCGCATTGCCACACTAACATGAGACCTCAATGGTTCACTCTGTGATTCCCCCTCACCACTGCTTTTCCGGTCCCCTCTCTACACCAAGGAGCAGACGGTACCAGTTATGTATGTCCTGGGGGTGCAGAGAAAAACCACCTCGTCCGAGCTGCAGGACGTTAAACTACCATTCACCTTCATCCTTAACACATGATGTTGAACTGTGATCCCACCCAGTGCTTCGCACGCAGGGTACCCACACATTGGAAATTCTCCATTCACACTGGTCTCCAAAAGGGATGATATCCTAATTATGGGAGTGGAATTTGTCTTTGAGGAAAGGGCACCATCTCGGTGTAAGCCCCTAGATTTCCTGTATGAGGCAATATCCCTACTCCTCCTTTCATCTTCGGTCCCCAGGGCTAGCTAAGGTTGTTGTAGGGAATGGTGATTTTCCTTTCTTCAGTCCCAAGTCCCTTTCTTGCTGCTCTTTGTCGCCATCGGGCCTCCATCCTTGAGTAAGTTCCAATATTTCTCTCCCTAGGCCGCTAACCACGTATAAGCCCCACTTCAATTCCCATGGATGCACCTTTCAAGACGTGATCATTGGGTCCCTACTACCTCTTGTTTCACACACCGAGCATGACTCACGTCGGCTTAGAGTGAGCACCGACCATGACATCTTCTATGGGCAACATAGAATGTAGGCCCCATGCCAACTCCCAAACTGCATGGTCATTGATCCCTTCTAAGGCAAGGTATGTAGGAAGCATCCACGAGGTTCAAGCCCTCTAACCCCTTGTAAATTCTATATTGTAATCACCAAAATCCGTTCGAAACTATGTGGTCTTTGATCCCTGCCAAGGCAGGGTACGTAGGAAGCCTCCATGAGGTTCAAGCCCACCAACAGCTTGGGCGGCCTAGAGTGTAAGCCCCATGCCCGCTCCAGAACATTGTGGTCTTTGATCCCTGCCAAAGAAGGGTATGTAGGAAGACTCCACGAGGTTCAATCCCACCAACACCTTGGTCATCCTAGAGTGTAAGACCCACAATATATTCATAACTAAGTGGACTTTGATCCCTGCCAAGGACGGGTATATAGAAAGCCTCCATGAGGTTCATTCCCACCACCAATTAGACCGCAGGTCCTCTTTAACGTCAGTTCACCAACCCCCCCCCCCATCCTGAACAACATGGTCTTTGATCTTGCTAAGGCAGGGTACAAAGGAAGCCTCTCTGAGGTTCAAGCCCACCACCCCGGTCGTCCTAATCATTTTAACATCAGTTCACCAACACCTTGGGCAACCTAGAGTGTAAGCCCCACACCATCATCTGAATTATGAGGAATTTTATCCTTTCTAAGGCAGGGTATGTAGAAAGCCTCGCTGAGGTTCAACCCCAACACCCATTTGTCCTAACACCCCTTCATGTCAGTTCTATAGCCCCTTATTTACCAGAACTATGAGGTCTTTTATCCTTTCCTAGACAAGGTACATAGGAATCCCCCTTGAGGTTCAAGCCCACCATCCACCTAGACCCCATGTCATTATTCATGTCAGTTCACCCCTGTCCCACACGATGTTAAACTGTGGACCTCTTTCTATAGAAATCCATTGTCACTCCATTCAGCAGTAAGTCATTGTCACTATAGTGGTAATCCATTGTCACTCCATTCACCAGTAAGCCATTGTCACTACAGCGGTATGTCGTTGTCACTCCATTCAGCGGTAATACATTGTCACTTTAGTGGTAAGCCTTTTTAAACTCAATCAGTGGTAAGCGATTGAAACTCCATCCAGCGGTATGCCGTTGAAAACCCGAATCGGTGGTAAGTCGTCATCATATGAACTACATGGACTTTTATTCCCTACCACGGGGATATGTAGAAAGCCTCTTCAAGGCTAAATCCCGAAACCATCGTCATTATCATAACAGTTCCATCCCATTCACCATCCCTTTCATAGAACCTTCCATCATCCATCCCGATTCTTAACAAGGCTGCCACATCCCGATGGAATCATGTCACCCCATGCCTCGTTCCGTTTGATAGCATTCCGGATGCCACCATCATGTTGGAACCAATATCGGTGTTCCCTCCATGGGGTTGCTCCATCTGATCCACTCTAGTATGTGTTCTGATTAGTATGATCTGTCTCTTTTGGATGTTAAACTTGAGGAATACCCTGTGTTAAACATGGGAAGATGATGAAAACATTGGATAAATTCCAATGGAATATGATTCCCTGCGTTCGATGTAGGATTCCTCGGTCATCTGTGCCCTATAGAAGCCCTATAATAAGGGACAGAAGACAGACACACCAATCCACAGTTTCCAAACATGCCAGTGATTCCCAGCGTGACTAATCCCCTAACCGAAGGTTGCTGCCCTGACCGGACCCCTTGGAATGTCCTGACAGAAGAAGCATAGTTAAATGTCGTCCATGAAGATATGGTACCAGGAAGAGTTTCAAGAAAAATGTCTTAAGTCTATGAGGGAGACCCGGACTAGGTGACGAGTTCCGAGGAGGAATCCACAAAAGGATGGAACGACATCCCGTCATCCTATTTCGATCAAGGAGTATACGTCCCTGAATAAGGAGCGGATGATGCCTGCCTTTGGAAAGAGGGAATGTGTGGCAACAAAGAACGACGTCTCTCATCCCCAAACGAGACCGATACGTGCACCCTGGCAAAAGAGTCAGAAGCAACAGTCTATAAATTGAAGGGAATTACCTGATAGAGAAAGGTTCCCTACGATGCCTATAATGTGGTGGACTCTTCATCGTTGGGATCCATCCAGATTTGATTATAATCAGAATAACCATACATTAAGGAGAGTAATTGGAACCCACCGGTGGAATCAATAAATAGATATATAATAATAAGGGGAAAATCATTCTTTGAATAGTGGTGGTTGAGAACCAAGAAGTCGATACAGGATCAGATATATCCATTATACTTCCTGATAGCAATGATGTTGGCTAACAACCCAGGTTAATGAAATTTCATGGTGAATTCAGCAATGAAGATATTATCTACTTCTACATCAACTATGACACAATGGTAGGGGTGAATCATCTGGGGGTAGTTTGATCCTGTGATGACTTACTAAGAGACCAAGGCAGTGGATGGATACCTAAGGGTCTAGTTCTGTCATATCATCATAACACCAGGAAAATACATCACGATATTTCTTTATAAAATCCACATACTGATGTTTTTCTTCTTTAAAAATATTTACATTGATCAGTGTTGGCATCATGGGTACCTTACTACAAAGATTCACATGTACCAACTCATCAAATGTGGTTGAAATACCTTCTTTGTATAAGGAAGTATTATTATCTAGGTATTCCTCATCATATGAGTTAGGGGGATCTTTGAGAGGGGATGTTTCATCCAAGACAAAATATTCAAGGGGAACACTGGTTCCCACATGGTAAAATGTGGAATCATCACATGGAGAATCTCACACAATTAAAACCATGGTAATGAAAGTTGTCTACCAAATTTAAACTATCCTTCAAATAAGGGGTTCGTGTTTTATGATATCAAAGTGGTGGTGGTGGGTCATCTTGTGACGATTCAACCTAGATCCAAAAACATGAAATTATGGACAAAATTTATGTCCATAGGGAAAATGTCTTGATACATAACAAGGGTTAGATTCTCTGGTACCACTCTACCCTATCCATTACATGCGTATAAAAAAATCTTTCGACATTCCTTATACATGGTAACATGGATTCCCCTTATATCGGAGATGATGAAGCAATGTCACAAGTCTGGTGTTGGAGCCTCAAAATGATGAATAGGGAGGATGAATGTGTCATCCAAGCCTACCCAGGGGTCTACCACAATATTAGTACGGTCAACCTCATTGTTCTTAACCCATTTTTTCATACACATTTAGTAGTCGATGTCTAGATTGTGAGATTCACATGGGGAAATTGGAGATGAATCACCTTGGTGCATTACCACCCACCCATTTTGGAGTACATGAGGAATTGGTGACATGAGGAAGGAACTAACGTATGCATATGGAGCTAGGGTCCACCCATTATCGCATCACAGGTAGTATCCTTCAAGAGATCCATGACCTCAATGATGGTAATAAGGCCACTGAATCAGGTATTCAGAAGAATATTTCCACATTGCCTCTCCATGGACCTATAATAATACTAAATCATTAGGTCAGAGGGACTCATATCTTCTTCATTTGGTCAATGCATATGGAGAATCAGAGTCTGGATGAGATTTATCCTAGAAGCTTTGACAACGATACAATGGTGGAATTCCATTCCATTGAGTTGGTCTGTGATATAAAATATATGTGTGTTCCCCTATATTTGGGACCCTTCATCATTTCATGAGAACAATATAATGGATTGGATTTCTACTCACTCGAATACTTCACCATGGATTCTATCTGTTGTTTCTACCTCTATTTCATCATACATCGTTCTTTTCAAAGCCTCTATGAAATCCTAATACATATATTCTGATATGAGTAGGGCCTCGTTGGTCGATATATATCATTTCAATTTGATAATAATTATGATGCACATCATACTCCTATGCTTGATGGAAATTTCTAGCGGAATGAGGCATGATTGGTGCTGATAGTTGAACCAACAGATTTTGGTTGGTGTTGGGGATGTATCATTATTCCATAGTTGAATTAGGAAAGATTAATAATGGCTAACTCTTAGGTGACTAAGGTCTAGCCACATCTAGAGACATCTAATCATGTTGTTTTCATAGAGGATCTACTTTATCGAGTGTCACACATGGTGGTGGAAGTGCATCAGATGAGAGGAGATGATAGTACAACACATGCTAGGATATATGTTGAGGATGGTATTTGGTCTTGGTAGCATGTGCAACATGACTAGAAGTTATGTCCTAATAATTCTATTGAATCACATATCCGCGACCACATAGAATCGACTCAGAACATTGGGAGGATCTTTTTAATAATCCCCATTGTTGGGAAGTATATAAGAATCTAGGAACCCGATGGTATTCATCGAGCCACTCTCATGATCATAAAAAGAGGAATCATTCAATACTCATTGAATTATGGGGGTGACTGCCATATTTGGAGGCATGAAGTCACTGAGAGTATGATAGGAATTCAACAGTAATGGGGGGCTTTGATTTTTCATTGGCCATTGGTTCCTGCTCTTCTGAGAATTAGAAGGCTCATATGTGCATATAGATGTGACAGCTAAAGGAGGTGATATGACTTCAAGAGGATCACGCCCAAACAAGAAGAAACAAATTACACCATGGGTGTGAGAGACTACTTGGGGAGATAACCAATAGTCATATTTATAAGACCTGTAGCCAGAGACATTCTACTATTCAACATCATTGTTGCTGTTAGGATTTGCAGAAACACATGTCACCTATGATGGGGCACGACCGAATCTAACCACATTAAAATAAATATTTTACTGGAGGCATTCCTTAGAACACATTTCATCACATGATCGTATGTCCGAGAAAATACGATAAGGCTAGTAGTCGGGGTGATATGTGAGATTAGGATCATCGAGCTTCCTAAATTCGGGAAACATCATGATTCCCATATTCAAAGAACATAGAAAATAAGTAGGGACATGTGATTCATCAAATTAGTTGGTCTAATTTAGTCTCTCAAATAAAGGGTCTTTGGGAGAATGGATCTAATGAGGGGATGGATCCTGAAAGGGGCTAGAGCTTGATTTTTATTCTGAGGTGGCAGTGATCGATAGTGTGGTGTTGATTGATTCTATAGTTGGTGAGGTTGAGACTAAGGTTGGGCCTGAGGTTGTTTTCCTTAGTGAGGTTGTAGATGATGATCCATCATCAAAAATTCAAATGTCATGGTTTCCTCTACCTGTGTAATTACATTACTCTCGATATCGGTGGATCTCTTTGTAAGAGCCGTGGGAGGTAATGAGCGTGCCTACTTTTCTTGCTAGATGGCATCCTCAATATTTTTATCCTTTTCATATAAATCATGTAGTTCACTAGGGAAATTATGAGTAATGAGGGTGGGAACAAATCCATTCTTAACATTCCCCATACACATCATCAAAATCTATTCTTGAGACGAAAAGTGTTGTGTGAATATGATATTCATTTTGACCTGGTAATAAATACCTCAACTCACACGTTAGGTTATTTTTACACTAAAAGAGGTCATCAATACTAGTCTTGTGAGTGGTGGAACTGAACAAATAAATAAAATTCTTATAATGACCTTCCCAACCAACTATGGACCTGATGGGTAATTGGATATATCATATTAATGGAGGCCCTTCCAATGTCTATATGAAACCCTAGAGCATGGTGGATTTCTACTATGATGGGGTTCCCAACATCAGTCCACACATTGAAATAAAGCGGGTTAGATGCTTCAATAGGTCTCCCATTCCGTTTAAGGGGGAGAAAGTAAGATACCTAAAATAAATGGGTTTTGAAATATCATCCAAATACGCTGGATATGGATTTCCATCAAGAGGGGTCACCACCTGTCGTGTCTCAAGGGCCTCGAGGAAGATGATGAGAGATGACATCATATCCTCTTGATAAGGATTCCTAACTTGGAAATAATTCTGGAATTCAAGTGTATTAGAGGGTTCTTGAACATGGTAGTCAAGATCAATATCTCATGGAGCTACTATAGGAACATCATGAGGAACCGATGGAGGAACAAACTGAGAAAGGTCTTGATGGGGGCTCTCTTAAATTTTAAGGGAATTCAGTGATGCACATCATGGTCATCTACAATACACTCCAGCCTATACCCATTTAGGTTGTGCAGGGTTGTCTAGTTCAATGAGAGGCAACTCAATGAGGAGAACCTGTGGATGCACTTTATTCCTCAGTGGAGGATAGAAGGGATAGTACCAAGGATCACCGTAGTCTAGATGTTTTTTTCAAGGAGATCATAAAAGAAAATCATCAATGAGACTTTTTGGTTCTGTGAGCTGCTAGAGTAATGAAGCTCTTTCGAGATTAAACTCTTTCATCTACATTGAACCAGATGGGTTAGAGGTATTTAATCTCCTAATATGGGTTTTTATATTATTATTATTTTTACCCATAGTCTATGATGTAGAGAGTTCTCCATTTCTTAAAATATACTTATGTCGATAGGTATGTACACTGGCAGTGTCCGCTAGGTGTCATGCTACCTTGAGGGGAGGGCTAGCTTCTTTGGACCCTACGATAACACATCCTTCTAGGTATATTTGTGAAAACCATATTTACTATGATAGTGCCTGTAAGAATATGCTCATTAATGATGGGTAGGTCTGGTTGTCGTAGGATCTGGATAAATTGAAAAGTAGCATACTACACCAAAACAAAGAATATGCATGTGTGGAGATTCCTCCTTGACAATTCTATACAGAATAAGAAATCTCAGAACACATCTTACCTAAGGAGTCCGGTGATAACCATGTGAGGCAGGGTGTTAAGCAATGGGAAGCAATTCTAGTTCACCCTTGAAATATAGCTGGTTGATTTCATCACAATGGTCCATGAAATTTGGATACGTCAACCATTAAACACGAAGGTATAAATGTGTTTCATAGAAGGTTTCACAAAAGTAATTGAGTTATTTCGAGGTAAGGGACTCTAGAATTTCGAATAATAGAGTTTCAAACAGATACAACCTCTCATATAATTGGTTCTCCATGAGATTGTCCCATAAACATATTCATTCAGAAGCATGGTACAACTCTTGGATACCGCATTGATCGAATGTGTGTGGATGAGGAACTGACAATAGAACTGATGTGGAACCTTATGGTAGTGGAATATATTGTTGAGAGAATGACGCATGAGATAACATTTCACTTCTTATTGGGTTATCTCTTGGGGGTGGTATCGACCACATCATCATGTCCCTAGAAGATGGGGTGTCGAACACAACATCATGTGAGAGGGAGTCAGTCATTGGTGGCAAGTCTACCAGGTTTTATTCATCTTCCATGCCGAAAATTAACTCGCAGTGACCTCATGTATAGTTTGATATTGTGTTTGGAGATGGTACAAAATAATTCATGAAATGACCCTTGAAGGTATCCAAATATTCCTTCCCCTTCATGTACCATAAATGCATTTCAATGATCTGGTACATCTCACTTTCGGGGAGGAGGAAACTCATAGGCCAGATTCCTTCCCAAGACATTGATGTAGAGGATTGGGGGGGGGGGGGGAAGTCTCCATAATCAAATCACATTATGATTCAAAATCCTAGAAACGAGATTTATTATAAAAAGATTCAGCACTTATCTGAGTTCTTCATTTGGAGGTGACAGTTTTCCCTCCTACTCCAAGACAGTTCTTCAGGGATGGGAAAATATTTGGCATGGGAAGTCCCTCCATGTGGGTTGGTGGTGTAGAAAGAAGGACCTCTACTTTTTCTAGTTGTGACATGAGGAGGGAATTTCTATCATTTATCAATGGAACGAGGATGACCTCCACTTTGTGAGTCGAGGTAGGCGGAGAACCAAAACATATGTCAAACAGAAAATAGAGAGGACCTCTGTGTTTATTCATGGATTCATGGGGTTGAACTCTTGTTATAGTTGGTAAGACCATGGGGAGGACCTTATTGTCGACTTTCGGTGGAATGGTAAGGTCATCCTCAATGGTTGGAAACAGTAGCACAATGAGGGAATTCGTATTGATCAGACTAGATTAGTGGAGGACCTCCATGTTGACTATCGGGGAATTGGGGAGGAATACCACTTTGATGGTTTTTGTAGAGGGAAGGACTAATTTTAAGTAGTTTTTAATATGGGGAGGACCTACATAATAATAGTTTATGGAGAATGTCAGACCTTCTCTATGTTCAATGCTTCTATGGTGAGGACTTATACTTCAACTGAGAGTGTCGCGAGGAGGGGCTTCCAATTAATGATCTTATACATGAGGAGGTTGTCCATATATGGAACCATATGCATGGGATGAACCTTCTGGTAGATATCAATAACCCAATGATTTCCTCCACGTGGAAGGATACTTCTGATATGGGGAGGACCTCTAAGATGATTGCGGTATTGGGGACGAACTCCACTCTGGATTGTGATGATATGGGGAGGTCCTCCATACTGGATCTCATAATCACAGGTTAGACCATGAATGATGATGATTGTACTAGTGGTCAGGAGACTCATCCCATCCCACCTGTGGGTGGATGAGGTATCAATCCCTTTTGAGCATAGGTGGGTCTGTGATTTACAGTAGTAGAGACCTGGTAGAATGCACTGTGAGTGGAGTGGGCCACTAAAGTTGTAGAAGTGGATTCCCCTTGATGGGATTCTTCCTAAGGTTTCACCTGAAAATGGTGTTGGGTTATCCAGATTGGGGTTAGCAGAGCAGGGGCATAGAAAACCTATTATTTGGTCTAATGAATCAGTAGTTGGTGTCCTTGACGTGTCCCGGTGGAATCCCGCATTGCCAGCTCTCGGGAAATAGTCATAGCTAGGATGAATTGAAGGTATTTTACCTCATCGACATTGGGGAGTGAGTCATAGTAACATTCTGGGAGAGTCTCTAGAAATGGTAGAATGACGGAGTGGGGAATAGTGGCTACCTAATGGACATTGGGGACATTGGTGACGATGAGGCACAAAATACTTTAGGTCTTGGCATGCCATATCACATGTGGGAATGACCACCTTCTGATCATATTGTTGGAAAATAACATCAATCACCCTCCTTTGAACAATTTTTGATGGTCAGATGGGGTGTGGTCACCTAGTGGTTGTGGTCACATGTGTCATTGGTGGTGGAGGTGGAGTCATGTGGGATTGTAACATTATTGTTCATCATTCCCTTGTATTTGACGGTGGGGTGAGTTCGGTTTCCTATATCATGGTTCCTACAAAGCAAGAAGATTCATCTATCAATATGGATAACAAGAATGAAATAAAAAATTCACCAACACCATACAGTCTTCCATGGTTGGATGAAGATATCCACACTATTAATGTCATAGACCATAATGGCCAATGATTAACTACCCCAAATTCTAGTGAGTTTTTCGTGAGGCCCAATATCTTTTTGGTGATTACTGGTTCCAGATAGCTAGATCTGGTGAAACGCTTATTATCTGATGTCACGAATTGTAGTAATCCTCATGGATTAAGGTAATCTAGTTCACATAGGGTTCACTATTTTTTTTGATGCATTCTTCTTTGGTGCACCACTGAGAAGTGTGTTTGAAATTAACTGATGGTTCATTTTATCCCACATTCCCACTTTCCGAAGGTGGGTGACATTCATCCCTTCATATGAGATGTATCCTCCTTTACTGAAATGGGATAATGGGATGTTGATCCCTCCTTCAATAGATTCCACATCATAATTTGTCACATAGTATAATTCCCCAATATAGTTTATGTTATTTATCATGAAACTCATTCCCACTACCATCTCTTTGTAGATGCTGGTTAATTATGCTGCTTTACTAGTTCATTCCATATGGTCATCGAAAGGAGGAAACCATCAACTAGGAGAGTATCCAATTTGGGCATCGATGGCATGTTTGGATGCAAAAACATGAGTCACAGTTATTATTCCTCATTAGCGGGATTCTTAGGGGTGATGAAAACAATGACTTAACACATCAATCATAGGGTATCATAAGCCAGAGTCATCTATTAACAGGGTTTCCTTAGGAATCCCATGTTTAACACAGGGTATTCCATGAATTTAATTTTTTGCAGAGATGGACCAGATTGTTCAGGACACATAGGAAGGGGGATCAAATAAAAACATCCCTAGGAGAGAGCACCTATAGGGTCTACCGAATTGATGGATCATAACTCTCAATGATAACAGGCCCAGAATGGTGCGTCACATAATGGGAAGATGTCACACTATTAAGTCTAATCTAGACACTACTGAAGGAGAATCCGATAAGGTGGATCCCAATTAAGGGGACACCATGGATTTACATTGGCCAAGATTGAACCTCATGGAGGATTCCTATGTACCATGTTTTGAAGATAGGCCTCAAAGCCCACATAGTTCAAAATTGTTATTTGGGGCGTACACATGGGTTGCTAACATGTCATTTTAGGAGAAAAATGGGGTGAATGAAGAATATATGCTAAGACAAACAATGGGGATGACGTGATCCCACCGGGATATGGTGGCCTGAGTAAAATTACAATATAAAAGGAGAATTTTTGAAGTGTAAAAGAATGTATGAGATGGAATCATTGCGAATATTACTATGTTTGTATTGTTCCATAGGGAGTTCTCCAACGTATCCCAGTTGTCTGGGAATCAAGGTACATGTAGTTTAAATAGGGGAGTTGGGGCTTATCCATGATTAGCCACCCAATCAAAATGGGACATTTGGTTGGAGATTACGTATGGTTAGCCATCCAGGTGGACCTAAGAGCGATTTCACCTCTAGGTGGGTTATGATCATCCCAAGATATATTGTATTGAGGGAAAGAATTGGATGGGAATGGATGATGCTAGACAATTTGATCTAGGTGGTCCACTTCTAAGATGAGGGAACTGGGGTTTACTAATAGTTCAGATGGAAACATGGGGAGGCTTCCTACATACCCTTTTAGAATATATGGATCAAACCCCATGTAGTTCAATGGTTTGCGGATAACACATGTCATGTAGCCCGGAAAGGTAGATGTTGAGGCTTACTAAAAGATGAATGCTAGAAAGATGGGTGCCAATGTCAGCACTAACCTCTAAGCCCTTGTGATTCATGAATAGTATGAGAAATAAGAGGAATCATTAGACCAGACGGTCACTTCATGTAATATAAGTTAGTGAGGAATAGAGAGGGGCTTACAAATTTACATGGACAATGGAGAAATGTCTTAAGGGAGAGAGATGTGGTATTAAGAGTTCCATTTTCCCATCTCCTCTATTTTATTTTCATCCATAGAAGCCAAGGTGGAGGAAGGGTGATACATCATGGATCAAAAGGATAAGGGCCTACACCCGGATGGCTTCCCTTCCCCATAAGCATGGTCATTCCATGAAAGGAGTATATCATCTCATGTAAGTAAGATATCACTCTTGTGGTGGCTAGTGGGTATGGGAAGTTCTAGAGGAGTGGTACCTAGTTTGCATTGCACAACGTGAGTCTATAGTTTATGCTTAGGTTCTAAGGATGATGGTTCTTAGCAATTTTACATCCCACAACACTGAAAAGGGGACTCACTTATTATCAATTGGTTATACAATATTTGTGGTCTTTAATCCTTCATGAAGGGATGGAACAAAACATTACTGTATGCAATGGAGTGTAGGAGTGGACACTCAATGGATCCAAATTATCTTAGCTATCCGGAGAATCAATAGCTATTATTATACCTATGAAAAGAATCATTTGGTAGGGAAGAAAAACATGAAACATCACACGAGGAACCATGGAAACACTTAGTAGAGGCCTAGAGGGATGCATGAGATAGGAGATCATGAATCTAGGTGGTGCTCCAAGAGTAGTTTTGTGATGAAATAGTGCTTCACAAAGCAAAGGTTCTTCACAAAGGGAGGTTTCTTTGTGAAGAAAAGACTCTCACGGAGCATAGGTTCCTTGACTTATCATTGAGATTATTAGAAGTGTGCTCTATAAAGGATTAATGCTTCATGGATTGGTGAAGTCCACCAAAAAGGAAATCTCGGCCATAAGTATTGGCTATGATTAAAAAAACAAGGCATGAATTGTTTTGGTCAAGTACCTTTGGCAATCCATTTATGGATCATGTATACTATACTTGGGAGCTTCATGAAATGGGAGACTAGAAGGGGAAAGGTTAGGTTCATGATGCATTTGAGGTGGGTGAGTCATATATTTATAGGTAGCACATATCACATTTCTTTTAGGGCACACCATGATGAAATTTGATACCATAAAGCAGCAAGGATCTGTTGGACTCATGAAGGTACCGTCAAATACACTCATGAGGTTGTAGTGCTCATCGTACTCGCATCAATATGAGAAAAGATGATCATGTGGTGTAGAGGGGTCTCCAAGAAGTAGCATCATAAAATAGAACCCTTTGATAATTTTTTGGGCCTTTTAAGTTAGAATTAGATTCGAAACAGTCATGACTTTGTCCATGTCTTCAGTAGAATTTTTTTTTGTACCAATATCTTGATACAATGAATCTTTTATTATCTTATAGAACATGTATTAATGATTTTAATATTTGATGGGTGGGAATTATATATCTCTATAATGATCTTTCTTATGATTTATATACCATTATATAATGATGGGAATCATGTTGACATGCTTCATCTACTATAGGATGATGGGAGAACCTAATCCTTTTGAAGAAGATGACTATGCCTAGGGATGGTGGTGTGTCCCACTAAGTATGTGAAGTCACCATGAATAATGAATATGGGAAAACCTAATCAATTGTTGGAAGATTTGGAAACCTAATCCATTACAAGGAAAAACAATTACTAAAGATGGTGGTGTGTCCCAACTAGCAGGTGATGTTCCCATGATGTTTCCTGATAAGTTCTAGCTATGAATCATAAATTACAGGGAATGATATAAAATTTCTATGTATTGTTAAATTATAAGTCTTATTTCTATGATATACTTTCATAGATTATGTTCATTATTTTATTTTTAATCTTGAGTTATGAACTCCAAAGCCTTATTCAATGATTCATGTTTCTAATCTTCTAATATATTATGTAAGATATTCTAATGTTATGATTACATTTTCAGACCGCTATGCTCATGTTAATGCTTACATGTATCCCTTGTTTACCCTCACTAATCATACAAGGTCACCCCTTTTTATGAAACTTTCCCTAGTTTATGATGATATTTATTATGTTTGAGGTTTTTAAGAAGGTTTCTAGTCATGAAGTACCTAGTGGGAGATAATATATCCCATTTATGTACATGTGTTTTTGTTTCCATGTTTCCAAAGGTGCTGAAATAATTTGATCTTTGGGATTTGTTATATGTAATATTAATAGTATTGTGTACAATTGTTATATTGTCTATATAAATTAAGACTTTTTTATATAATATAATAAAAGTATAGGTATAATGATTCAATGATAATGCATGATTGTAACATAAGAGTATCCATACACAATAATATACGGATCATCAATCATGAAGAATAGAAGAAATATATATCACTGTAAAATATCATAATAATGAATAATAGTGAGACATTTGATTTAAATCATGTTCAATGTAATCAATAATGACCCGTATAAAGGAAAACAAAATGTGTCGGTATCTTCAGAAATCATCTTCAAAAAACCCTTGCATAACCCATGTAGAACTCTTACAAATGGAATAACCATATTGTCAACATACATTCTCAATAAATTGAAGAATTCTCTGGGCACACCCATTGATAATCAATATCAAGCTCACCAAGAACTATTTGAGAACACTCATCATATATTATATATTAGACTCACCTAAATCTATTTGGGTGCATCCATCACAAAGAATATATTAGGTTCACATATCAGCAAAAATAGGGCTCAACCCATCCTCAAAATATTTTCGAAGGGCCATTACATGAATTAAGCACATAGAGGATTTATTTCAATATAAAAACAAAAAAATGGTCATTATTACTTTCATATCAACAATAAATTAGTAATAGAAATGGATTCCATGCCAATATCCTGAAACAACCATAATCAATCTAGAGAAAGAATAAGGATGGTATCAGTTCAATATATCCCAATGGAGCATTAGTGACATCATGGGATGTTGATATTGATGAATGGAAGTACCATAAAAATATCATTAAAAATGGTTTATGAGTATTATATTTTCACTTTTAGTAACATTAAAGAATATAATTTTAGATGTAAAATTATTTCAAAATATCCCTTGGATCATTTCTTAAGAAAAAATGATTTTTAATTTTAAAAATAATTATTTTAAATAAAAAACATTTGAAAAAATTAAACAAATAATTTTATTTTATAATAAGCACTGAATCATAAAAATAATTCTCTAAAAAATTTATTATTCATGATGGTGGAAAACTTTGTACATGCCAAGTATGTTAAAAAAATATTCCTTTCACGTTTTTGTTAAAAGTCAAAAAGTTCCTTGTTTTGAAAACATTTGGAATATTAATTATAAAAATAATTAAAATAGTATAATATTGGTAAAAAAGGAATTTAGAAATAATAGCAATATATTAAAAACATTCATGAAATGTTTTTGTAAAATATGGTTTTGGAAGAAAAGGGGGTTTTTGACAAATTAGAGAAATTATATCATGTTTTTTTGAAAAATAATTTCTAAATCATTTTCTATATATTCATGTGATAAAAATGGAAACATTACTTGAAATTTAATGAATAACCGGAGTATGAGAAAAATAAATCTTTTTATTAGACAATTATAAAATTATTTTCCTTCATGTAAATTCAAGTATAAACAATCCTGATTAAAATAGAGATTGTAACATAAAGAATTTTATGATTTTTAAAATATTAATCACAATCTCTATAAAAGAATAAAATGAAATGAAAATTTAAAAACCATGATTTAATTTTATTCAAGATTTAGAATATCTGTAGAGATGTAGATAAAATATAGAAAATAATATAGATATATAAAAAAACATATGTTCTAAATTAGATTATTTGTTATGAGAGACTCTTAAAATGAACAAAATGTTGTGTAGATAATTATCCCAAGAATATATTATGTATCAAACTTAAATACCCTTATAAAATTATAGATATAACATAAGATAATAAAACTCACTATAGACAAAATCTTATAATATAAAATATGGAAATATATGAATCAAAAACTCAAGATTGTGATAAAAAAATATTTATTGGTAAATAGGAATAAATATCATTTAACTAATCATAAAATAAAATTATTTCTATTATATAAACAACATACCAAAATATGTGGGTAATATGGATAATGTTTCACGAAAGTAAAAGCGATATGGGAAACTCTTACCCCATGTCCAGAAAAACTATATATGTCTATAAAAACATGTATAATAAAAATATATATTATATTATTTACTAATGAAATGTATACATTTGTTATAATTTAAATATTTAATTTATTTAATTTATTTTTAATTACATATTAAAACATTTAATCAGTTAATTGCACATTGGCTGTTTTGAGGAAGTTAAATTCACTGGTTCAAAAAATACTTTTTATATTAACCATTGTTGAAGAGGTCATTGTTCCATAATATCTAGAATAATAATCATGAAATATTTTTCATATGTATACATAAATTATAATTTTAAAACCCATAATTAATTATGGATAAAAAAATTGATTTATGTTACAATCATGGAGAAAATAGGCTATACGTATGCCTGAGTAACATTTCAGATGTTGAAAAATTATTATAAAAAGTTGGTAATTATTGTGTTATAATTACATAATTATAATAATATCATATATACAATATTGTTTAATTAAATATACTTATATATATCATCCATGTTATTTTTTACATGAAAATAATCACATCATAGGGTCGAGGCGGTAGTACACACTTATGCACAAAAAATGTTATCATTTTTAGTGAGTAGAAATGAAAATAAGAAATCATATGATATATTTTAATAATGATAAATGTTTCATGAATATCATAATTATTTCATACAATTAAAATATTTTCAATAACTTTTTCCTCATTACCTTGAATGTAAATCAATAGTGAAAAAATGAATCACATGTCCTTTAGATATGGTCATCCACCATAAACAAAAGAAATGTTATAGTATTTATGTTATTAAATTATTCATAAATTTATATTTAATACATTTATTTTCATGTAATGGTTTATAATTGGTGTGAAATACTCATGTTTTAATGAAAAATATAAATTTTGAGCAATATTTTTATTAATCGAGATTCGAGTATGCTGACTACTTTAATTATAAACCTCACAGCACATAACAAAATTATGTGATCATGGATTCCTAATCAAATTTCATAGAAATAATTCAATTGGGTCTTCATCTAATTCGGATGTAGTAAGGGTCATATGGTCTATGCAAAAAGGCCCAAAGAACCTTTCGAGGAAACTAGATCAACCATGATGATTGAATTTCTAGGAGAAATGATGAATCCAAAATCTTATGAAACTAATGACTATATTTTTTTTAATATCCAAATCAATAATGGATATAAATTTTAGGTCCTAAATCCACCAAAATGGGTCCAACTAATTATTTTATGTCCATTCAACAATTTTTTCTAGGAATTAAAAATATCCCATCATTCTTTAGTTTCTCCCAATAAAACAGTCTAAGTGAGATATGATTTAGTGGTGTAAAAGATAAGATATAATTGGATTAATTTATAAAATAAATGGTTCAGATTTGAGGGAATATGCCTAGGCTAAATATCATTAACATTTAGACCATGGGAAAACTCAACCGAAAAATGGATAGATTGATATTGTTTATTAAAATCACCATAACGTTGGATAAAAAAATCAAATGGATTCTGAATGCTGAGGTTTGATGGTACATATCAATTTATAACACTTTTTTGAATAAAATATCTCATGGTTTAGCTGTCTAGTTTGAAAAATCGGTGAGCTGAGTGAAGGGGATGATTTGTTATGAAAATTGTCCACCACCTTGGGCTATTAATACAGACCCCAATTCACTTTGTAAGGGATTGGAATGTCAGAATAGAAGAGGAGATATTGGAATGACCAAGGCCCGGGAAAAATATTGGTATGATCTTACAAACTCATGTTTTCACTTGATATAATTTTCCTCATCTCTATGTTTTCATCAACTTTTTCTTTATTTTAAATTGGAATCACATCTGTTGTATCCAACTTCATTTAAATTATAATGCATGTTTCTCCCTAATTGTCTCTTATACTCACCCACAATCTGATATTTAATATTAATGTTCAAATAAACTATTCAAATCATGGTAAAATCTATTATATTATATTTATTTCTCATTCAATCAAAAGTGTGTTTTAACTATGTTTATAGTTCGTGTGTGTGATTAGTGCACAACTCTTTTATTATAAAATATTTTTTATTATATTTCTAACTCATTAACATAAAAATGTTAAACAATATTAATATCCATATATATTACTGAGTAAATCATCCATTAGGGTGAGTAATGATTTGTGGATTTTCAGTGATTGAGGGATTCTGGTCATTGAATATTCTTTATGTTAACATTTTGTATTTTAAAAGTAAGATTTCATAAAATAATGAAATGTTTTGTTAAAAATGTGAATTTAATTGATTATTGTAATAATAAATATAATAACCTAAACATTTATTCATTGATATTACAACCATTGTTATGTTAATGCTTCGACTAAAGGCTCATCACTTGGGAATTCTGATAAAAATCATCTTTTGAAGTGGGTATTAATTTAATGCAATATAAAGAAAATATAATGGATTACAAAATCATAAATCAATAATAATGGATTCGAATCAAATATTGATCAAGTTAATAAATTAAAAACAAACTCAAAATAAATTTAATTAAGCTCTGCAGACACCCCCACCCCCAATAAAAAGACAAATAAATAATCAGATATAAAAAAGTACCATCACTAAGGATTTTACCCAATATCCACTATAAAAATTATTAGAGCACTAGAACATTGAACGGTCTATAGGTAACAATTATATGAACTTCATATAGATCCTTTTTGGGGGATGGGGAAACATACAGTTGGTAGTTTTTTATTTTTGAAAATGGAAACCCATTTCAAAAAACAAATTCTGAAGAAAATATATAAAAAACACCGGAAAACCCACCTACACATAAAATTCATAAACTAAAAATAACACAAAGAAACACCTAACTTCAGCATCCTTTCAAAATTTCAATGGATTCCCTATAACCTCGAAAAAAATCTATCAAATTATTTTAATCCAAAAATTGAGTGAACACTTTTCCGACATTGTAATAATATTAATGATAATAAAATAAATGAAGCTCCAATAATTTCCCATACAATTATTCTAGATATGTTCAATCATAGAGAACAATCCTTAAAAAAACTCACTTCCACTGATATTAATTACCAACCCCATGGTATTCAATATCCAAATATTGAGGATGATTTTGAACTCAAATCAGCTTTGATTAATCTTATACCTCTTTTCCATGGATAATCCGATGAGGATCCTCAACATCACCTCAAAGAGATCCATGTGTTGTGCTCTACCATAAAGCCTCAAGGGGTTTCTAAAGAACAAATCAATCTTTGATCATTCCCTTTATCCTTATATGACTCTGTCAAGTCACAGATCTACTACCACCATCCTAGATCCATAACAACATGGAATGCAACAAAGTGAATCTCTTATAAAAATTACTTCCCTCTTCTTAAACTACTTTTATTCGAATGTAAATAAGTGGAATCGATAAATTCTATAATGAATCACTACATGACTACTTTGAGAGGTTCAAAAATCTTGTGTAAACCTATCCAAATCACCAAATCATGATCTAATTCTTTTATGAGGGGATATTATATAAGGAAATAACTCTAATTTATGTCTCTTATGGCAGTTCCCTTGTTGAAAAAACACATTCATTTGAATGAGATATCGTAAGAAATGTTGATGAAAGTGAAAAATATTCCATACACGATCACATGATCAAATCGAACATGTTCAATAGAGTCAATCCATTGAGGATAATATGTTTACAGAGTGTATGAGTGAACTTATAGGTCCTATGAGACAACTAGCGGTGGCTACCAAATCACCAAGATCATATTCTCCATAATTTTTGTTCCATAAACCTGTCACGAATTTTGGAATTTTTATCTCACCAACTCATCCAACAGACACATGTTCACAAAATCAAGAGGAACCATATGATTCTTATAGTCTAATGGCTCTAAATGTTGAATATGTTCAGAGGAACACCTACCCACAACAATCAGTTTAGTTCATTAGAAACTTCAAAACAACCCCACTCTATGCCCTTTTATTTGACCTTTAACTATGGATTGAGTTTTGTTAGTCCCATTTCTCATCCCCCTCAGTTACCCACACAAAATCAAAACCAATTAAAATATTTTCAAGGTATTGGTAAATTCCAACAACATTAACAATTTGTTCCTCAACAACAAAGGATCAATACTCCTCTTTCTCCTCATATATTCCAATACCCTAATATTCCATCCTAATTCCCAAACCAAAATAGTACTTTAGGAAGAACCAAAATAAATGTAATCCCAATGTTGGACATACCACATCACCCATGAAAAAATAGCAATGTTCTATGGATTATTTTTTTATCCTTCACCCATTCTAGCCTAAAAAACATTGAGATCCAAATTGGTCAACTTTCGTCCCACCTCAACGAACATAAACAATTCAATTCATCCCAACTACCAACTCAACCTTTTCCCAACCCTAATGGTACTGTATGTTAAATTAAACAATAATATAGAAATAAAATTTCCATTCCCCATGATGAATCCTCCAATGAATTTGTAATTGTTGATCTTGAAAATGAAAAGAATAAAAATGTAGAATAATAACATAAATCCACTGCATCACCTCCCTCCATTCCACTATTAAACCAAATTCATTTCTAGAAAGCCATCTCTAATCAATGGACTCCCTTTAAATCCAATCATGAAAGGGTATAAATGTTTAGATGTATGGATGTCAACAGTCCACTCTTAGATGCCGTCAAACAAATTCCAAAGTATGAAATGTTTCTTAAAACAAATTTCACCCAAAATAGGAAACCTAGGACCATCAAGAATTTTTCAACCCATATGTCCATACCCATGATGTGGAAAGATCTAGAGATGTTTATGGTTCCATTAAAAATAGAGACTTCCATCTTTGATGATTCTTTCATAGACCTCAGATCCTCAGTAAATGTCTTGACAAAATATATCTTCACAAACCTTGGTATATGTCTCTTTTACCCAACCAGTTTCATTATCTAGATATCCAATAAAAGAACATATTTTCATGATGGAATAATTGAGGGCGTCCATTTTTGAGTTAATGATCTTATTTTCACAACTGATTTCCATGTCCATGACATGGATGGTGAGACAACCTCTTCTCAATCTCCCAACTTCCTAGAAAGGCCATTCCTATTTGTCATGACCCCCTCCACACTAAGTGTACCCCTCCTAGGACAATAATGTCTGAAGAGAGATAATGACACCCGATCCCCACTACCAGTAGGCCTCGGGTTGGAGACTAGTACTAATGGTATAGTAAACCCACAAATGGGAAGAATCAACCTTTAAGAGAACATATCCAAAAGATAGATATAAGACAAAAACCAAACAAATCCAACTCAATATTCAATATAATATAAACCCAAGTACATTAATGCAATGTCCTTCAAGAACTACTAAAACTGAAAGGGAGAACTACATGTACCAAAAGGAAGTAAAACAATAGTGAACACAAAGCCCGAATAGCTCTGGCAAACCCCAAGCGAGTAATAAGTAGCATAATATCTATCCTACTAGAAGTGAACTGAAAAAATAATTTATATACATAGGTTCAGTATAATAGTATACCTAAAAGGATCCACTATAGAGCCTCTTGTAAAAAAGATATTAAAGTATGTTAAATCATAGTAAACAACATGTGGAGCAAACTCATCACCTAAATAGGTATTCTATGTTCCCAGCATCCCCATGGAAACTCTAAACAAGTACTACATTCAAGTGTATATGATATAATAAATAATATTTTCACTACCCTGCTACCACTTCCCCACTGGTTTCTGATTTTTCCCAATGTTACACATCTTAAGAATCTCTCTCTAAAAAGGATTTCCCACAGACATCTGTTCATAGCACCACAACATGAATCTCATGTAACACAACCACCAGGTCCATTTAACTAAAGTAACCAGGGAGTTTCTCAGATCCACCACAACATTCATAATTTGTATAATACTTTAGGTATTATACCTCAACCAATTAAAACCCATTCACTGAGTAAGGATCCTCATGCCATCACATCCTTTACACGTTACACCTATATTATTTTGTTGGAAACTATATCTAGAATATATGTTTTTAAATGTACATAAGCCATTACATCCATATACACATAGATATGGGAAAAGCTAACCACCATTCTTATCAGCATAAGTAACCACCAAGAGAAGAGAGAGAGGCCAAAGGGGGTAGTCATCCATCTATCCTCCCAACAGGATATTGGGGAAAACATACAAAGGGATCAAAATCCATAGGGTGTCATTTTCCATAACCGAAATGGTAGAGTAGTGTATAGAAGCAAAATAATCTATAGAATATTATATATCTTACAAAAATACAATGGGAATAAACTATTATTATACTCAACTACAACTAATGTCTCCCAAACTCAAGCTTTCCACTACTAAGACTAGGTATCCTATAAGCACACAACCATTTAAAGATATACATTAGATTACATTATCCCTTGTTATCATTTTTAGTTTATGTTAAATAATTATTTAGCCATTAATTAACCAGTATCATTTCTACATTACCGTTCATTTGAATCAAAACAAATTTACATTGCCTCCCCGATAAACTAAACCAAGTCCACAGTTCTTTTAAATTGTAAACTCATAATTTCATCCCAGTAAGATGAAACCCCATGGGTTAAAATTTCTTCATTAATTTATGAATATCATTATCACTTTTCCATAATACTAGACATTAAATAAAATTATTATAATCCATCCACACAAGGGACTCAACACGGCGAGTAGGTGAACTACATGTCGATTCATTTCCACCTGTAGAAAGAGCGTAAACCCATCTATCCTAGAGAAGATAAACCTGGAATGAATGTGGAATACCTCACACGTCTTCACCTATTTTGGAAGGTGAGTAAGAAACCCAGGTGTATCAAGTAGTGGGGAATGTAAATCAGACAAAAAGATACATATTAAAAACAATCACTTTAATATCAATGGTAAGACCTACTTCAACCTATTCTATCTACTCAGGTGTCCTCCCCGACACCCATATGCATGAAACGATGCATCTTTCCACTCTTGGTGTCAACCGCTACCACTGTCTCTGGGCCTCCCTTCCCCCAAATACCACAAAATCTTTCTAGGCATAGCCATCCCATGATCACAAAACAACACATGAGGCAGGAAACAAACCTTATATCAACTGGGATGTTAGACCTCGAACAAGCCATCCAGTCTTCATACATAATGATAAATCAGAGATACAAAAGAAAAAGATCTTAGGTATTACAATAATGATGGTAACTCAAAAACATACCAGAAATTATCTTCTATTAAAAAACTAGTTCATTAATCCATATTTAATTAACCAATTCATTTTTAATCGGTTCCAACTATGGAAATCATAATCAACTAGCTTTCATAGCTATCACAAATTAATAAAAAAATTAATTTTACATGCCTTTAACCAATAAGAATACAAATGATTCATCTTTATCAACCAATGGGATTTAACATGTTTCTCTGCATTTATTTTATTAGATTAAAATTAAAATCACAACTATATTCATAAATATGCCTCTTTATCATTATCCAATTAATTTAAAATTAATCTCATCTTTATTTTTTTGATTTACATTAAGAACAACATGCTTAATTGAAATTCATAGATTCCACACTATCTAGAAAATCAAGATCCAACAACATTAGTTTAGTAAAAATTATTTTAATCTAGTTTGAATATTTATTATTTCTATACCATTTTGATCTAGTGGGATAAAACATGATAAATCTACTACTACATGTAAAAATTATAGAGAAGCCACGAATCCCCTAAAAAAAGTAATCCAATGTAATTTGCATGAGAATGGGACAATCACAATAGATCAAGATCACCTCTTTGGTAATGACTGCCTTCACCCGAGGACGTCATCGGACGACTATATCAACCAACACCCAAGAAGTATACATTAGAAACACAGAGATCACAAGCCATTACATTGAAAGGATACATGGGATGAAATAGATCAATAAACCTAGAATACAGAGGTATAAGATAAATTATGTTGAAAAAGGATTGATACTTCCTCGTTTCACCAAAATAGGGGGTGCACATGCAGCATGAAGAAACTTCCAGGGGAGACGATCCAAGGATTAATATTCAATCACACCACTCCTATGGGAAGAAAGTATCGGGGTACCTCACATAGAGATAAAGAAGAAGGAATAAAATAAAGTAATGTGCTGAATATGAAGAATTATATCTGAGACTAATGTTATTTGAAATGGCACTAATGTTCAATTACTATGGATCACGTTAAACCATGATTTTTGACAAATTACATGCATCCGTATTTTCAAAAAATCAGTGATATGATTTATATCCCTTGAGACAGATTCAAATCCTATAAAATATTTTATTTAATTTATTTAATGTCAAATAATGACATGTAAAGGGAAAAACTAGGAAATCTAAAAAAATCGGGAAATTTGACAAACTGTTGGAAGTAAAACACTATTCTAGAAATTTGAAAAACTTTTGAAAAAGACTCACCATTCTGGAAATTAGAAAAACTATAGGAAATGACACATAGTTATGGAAAATTGGAAAACTATTGGAAATGACTCACCATTATATAATTTTTACACTTTTGGAAATTAGTCACAATTCTATAAATTTGATATACTCTTGGAAATAACTCACCATTTTGAAAATTTGACAAATTATTGGATGACACACCATTCTGAAATTTTAAAAACTATTGGAAATGACTCACCATTCTGGATATTTTATAAACTATTATAAATGAGCCACCATGCTAGAAAATTAAAAAATTTGTTGGAAATAACACACCATTATGGAAATTTGACAAACCATTTGAAACGATACATTGTTCTAGAATTCTGAAAAACTGGTGGAAATGACTCACGATTCTAAAAATTTAACAAACTGTTGGATGAATCAAAATAATAGAATGTTTAAAAACTATTGTAAATGACTCAAAATTCTATAAATTTTTCACACTATTGGGAATGACTCATTATTCTGAAAATTAGACAATAATTTGGATCAATCACCGTTCTTGACACACCGTTCCCGACATTGAGAACTTCTGAAAATTGGAAATTTTTGAATAGGGATGAAATGAGTCATCTAAACCTTCCTAAACACCACAAACGCCAGATTTTAGAAAACATATGGAATCAAATGATCCAGTGCATTACATGATTTAATATTCAATACATTATCATCCTTGAGAATGTAAAACCAACCTAGAGCAGAAATGATAATAATAAAAATTTCTAAACAACCACCCTTTGTGTTACCTCACAAGTCTATCTTCACCAATAGAGATCAACCACCTCACTTGAAGAGTTAGCATAAAAAATGGAATAACTAAAACAAGATCCCAAACACTCTCTCAATGGAGATAATTGTCAAAAGGGAGTAAGCCAATAGAATAAACAAGAGAAATCTATATCATAAATTAGAAAGTTCTACAACTAGAAGTCCATCATCATTACAAAAAAAGAGCTAAACATGAAACAACTATGGGGTGATGAGTGCATATCTATGACTCATTTTCCCATGTAATCTCCTATATGAAATTATTCATCCACATGACAAGAAAAAAGGGGATAAAACACCTTCACAACACCTTATGATAGACCAAACATCGAGACACAAACTCTGAAACAATATTCTTCATCCCAGGACACTTAAACTGAATCCTCAAGGCTCAGAACATCTTTTTTCACACCATGATGTACCACTGAAATTGAACTATGGAACTCTATAATAACCATATCATGCTTCACCAAAAGAATAAAAAGCCTCCCCGATACAACACTCGGTGTTGTTCATCCTCAAACCAACCATCAAGTGCCTCAGGACAAACAACTTTACCTTTCCAGACCTCCACCTCATGATACCCAAATTGGGGATCTTTGAAATACTACCCCAAATATGACTGCACTATCATCTACAAAAGACAACCACTACATGAAACATCTCCCATATCTAGATGAAATGCTGAATTTTCTTCCATTACCCTATAGTAATAAGGTGATTCAATTACTTCATCACTATGTGACTTCCTACTCAGCACATCAACTAAAAATTCCCTTTACTAGGTGTATTCAAGATTTTTAAGTCATTATACTATAAAAACATCATCCACCTAATCTATCTCAAGTTTATGTCACATTGAGATAAAACATTCCTCAAGATCTTATGATATGTGAAGCCCACAATGTTCTCGACGATGAGGCAATGTCTCCAAAACAAAATCATAGAAAACACCACTGTCTCCAACTGATGATCATGGGTGTCATAGTTACATTCATCGGGAGGCAACTACCAATACCCATAAGAAATGACTGATCTCTGTTGTATCATAATACAGACCAACCCCAAATGTGAAGCATCACAAATTACATCAAACTGAACTCTCTCTATTTGCTGAAAAAGAACTAGAGTAGTGACCAACTTCTCTTTTAGATACTCAAAGTCTTCCTGACACTGATTAGTCCCAATGAATTCCTGATCCTTATAGGTAAATGCTATCATAGGAGTCACAACATGAGATAAATTGGGTATGAACCTCCTGTAATATCCTGCGAGACCATGGAAACTTTGCACCTCTAGAACTATATTTGGGGATTCCCAAGACACGTTTACTTCTATCTTTGACTTATCCATAGCTACTCCCTGATAGGATACAATATTATCTATGATGAAGACTTATCGAACAAAATACTCACACTTTGACAACTTCCCAAATAGCTAATGTTGATGAAGAACTCCAAAAATAGCACGTAGATGCTCTATATACTCCTCCTCAAACGGATATTACACAATGATGTCTCCAATGAAAACCACTTTGATCTTGTCCAGGAACTCACTAAATTTCATTTTTGTCAAACCCATGAACATAACTGGAGAATTTTTTACAAAAAATGGAATCACCATGAAATCATAATTCTAATGATGACTATAAAAAGTAGACTTCAAAATATCTTCATCCCCCACATGAAATTGATGATACCTGAACCACAAGTCGATCTTTGAGAAACAAATTTCTACATTATATTAATCAAAAAATAATAATAAATTATTGGAATAGGGTTGAAATTATTCAGTATCACTTTTTATATGTGTTGTTAATCAACACATAAGGAGAAACTGTTGTCATCAATCTTCACGGACAAAACTTGTGCACCCTATAGTGACACACTCGGATGAACAAAACTACTCTATAACAGACCATTGACCTGTATACGCAGCTATTAAAACCCATAAGGTTCCATCATAAACATATACATTAATATAGGACACACTACTAGCTACATCTCGATCCCAAACTCGATCTCCTATAAGGGGTAACACTACAAACACTTCTAGAAAGACATTAGGGTACTCTTAAAAAAACCTAGGAAACTCAGACTACTGAACCAATAATGAAAACAACGACTTATACTCCATAAAAGATGACAAATAAATAGCATGCCTCACACCCATTCGAGGGTATAGCTCTCTATCAAACTCTGATGGCTTTCCTAGAGCATCAAGAAGACCACATACCTCTAGAGGTAATCCAAGATAGTCTTCAATGAATACAACCAATCCGTACTAAGAATAAAATCATATGGTTTCATTCATAAATATAGGAAAACTATCCAAGAGAGGGTCTTCACTATCATTAGTTTGCAGTCTCTACATATTTCAAACATTCAACTCAAACTCAAACTAGAATAATCAATGAAAAATCCACGATACGTCTCTCTACCGTAAATACCAGTGCATGGACATGGGTATCAGATATAAAGGAGTGTGTCTCTATTGAATAAAACAATGAATACACCCAAGTAGAAAAATGAAAATGATAACTCAAACAATGACTGGATCTACTAGAGAAGGCAATAATAAAGACTGAATTTGACCATGATGTTCCCTATGACCTCTCTAACCCCTCTAAAGTCCACCACTATGGTTTCACTCTTCTCTATGTGGACCGAGAGCATCCTAGGGCTACCATATTCCTTCCCTATCTTCTCTCCACTAATCTAATTCTAGTGTAACCTACTACTGTTACCAGGGTTGGAACTTCCTCAATAGTGGATTATGAAGTGGAACACCTAACACATACTAACTACACTGAAATGTAGGGAACTCTCACTACTGATGACATTGGTCTACACAAGAAAATCAAGTTCATGAACACTAATTATAGGACTGAGAACATATGCCTCTGGAGAAATGAAATTCAAAGGGTTGAGACCTACCTCCAACTAAATGAAAATGATTCTTCCATGAAAACCGGGAACCTCAGACCATAGCTCTTCATCGTGAGGAATCTTGGAAACTCCCCCTCGTAACAATCAGGTTCTAGATAACATTTTCACTAGGAGCTCTTCACTCTCTAGAACCTCAAGATAAGTCATTAGAATAAATAAGGTGACATGGCACTGAATCTCTGGATGCAAGGCCTCCTCAAAATTCCTCGTTGTAGCCTCTTCATCTAGCAATAGGTCCAGAGCATATAAAAGAAGTTTCTGAAAATGGATCCCTAACTCTCACACACTAGAGATTCTCTATCAAAGGGTATGTAGCTCACGGAGATTGGCCACCATTTTGGTCGATGATAGAAACTCAGATATGAAATTCTTTCAGAAATTGTCCCTCGAGATGGATGGCTCCTCACAATCCTTAAGGAACAAGAACCACCACGGCCTCACTACCCCACATAACACAATAATAATCAAAGACACCCATGGCTCTATATAACCATGGATCAAACTGAATTTTATCCCAACCTACCCCATATAGTATTGTATGAATTCATATGAGATGGAGCCCTCGTGATTATGCAGAGTTTGGAGGTGAAACCCTCGATGTGTCCTACTCCATGTGTCATCATCTTCGACATTTACCATACAGAGATCTACTGGCACAACCTGCAGAACATCTTCTGCATGATCCTGATGAGGACATTGACTTAGAGACAAGTCTAAAAAAGATAAATAAGTTAGAGCTTCTAAACCTGTAATATGGAGGGAATTAACATAAATTAATTCTTTTATTTTATTCATTTTATGTTATCCTATCCCACGGTCATCCCATTCAAACACATGAGAAAAGAATAATGATTCATGATCCTTTTCTATGCCTCTACCCAACAACCTACATCACTTCGTTTATTATCCATTTTAAATGTAATGGTCCATGCATCATATCATAGGGGACCTAAATAAGTGTGTATTAATTTTAATCTGGTGTTTATAACACATTATAAACCTAAAAGACACCATTACCCTACCATCCCATACAACATAACCTATACCTAACTCCCAAATCCATCCTATCCCTCAACCAGACCTCTAATACCACTCTGTCAGAACCCCCTCCCCACAAAGTGTACCCCTCATGGGCTAGAAATGTGATAAGATAGATATTGACACTCGATTCCAACCTCTAGTAGGCCTGAGGTGGGTGACTTTCACCGAGGGAATAGAGAACACACACATGATAGGAATTACCTTCGAATAGAACACATGCATAAGAGATATATAAGACATACACCAACCAATTCCACATCAAACAGATATATAAAAAAACCCAAGTACATGTATTCAATGTCAAGAGGGAACTACGACAAGTGAAAGAGAAAACAGGAAGTACAAAAATAATATAAAATGTCAGCGACCACGAATCCCATACAACTCTAGCAGACCCAAAGAATATAGTAACCACCCTGGTCTCCAACATGATCAAAGTGATCAGAAAAAATATTTTATATACATAGGGTGTATATAAATGTATACTCAGTAGTATCCTCTGCAATTCCTCTCATGCAAAATTAATGAAATAATTCTAAAGAATGGTAAACAACAAGTGAAACCAACTCTCCACCTAAACATATATTCTATGTTACCATCCTCACCCTGGATACTATCACCAACTATTGCATACAAGAGTATATAATATAATAAATAAAATCAGGGGTACCCTATTACCACTTCCCCCTGGTTTTCCTTTTTTCCCCAACATCGCATGTCCTAAACATCATTATCCAAAAGACCTTCCTGTAAACACCTAGGTGTAGAACCACAACATTCACCTCGTGCAAAAAAACCACCACATCCATGACACCAATGTAACCAGGTAGTTTCTGGGATTCACCAATGCTCCCACAACACGTATCACACATCTGGTATTATATCTCATGCAACTATATTCCATACACTGAGTAAGGATCCTCTAGAAATCACAGCCTATACACGCTTCACCTTTAGTAGTCCATAAGAAGCATTATCCAGAATATATGTATGTGAATAACCACAGGATATTACAATACTCTACAAACATATAAGGGGAAAACTAATCACTATGCCTAGCAGCATAAGAAAATACAATGATACGAGAGAGGGGCCAGTGGGAGTAGTCATCCAGCCATCCTTCCATCGAGATGTTGTGGAAAACACACCCCAAGGCGCAGAATTCATGGGCTGTCAGTTTCCCTAATTGATAGGGTAGAGTAACGTATAGAAACACAAATAAATATATAATAAATATATCTCACAACTATACTACATGACCAACATAGTCTTAGAATCAACTATAACTAACATCTCGTAGACTCCCGACTTCCACTTCTACGATTAGGTATCCTATAAGAACAAAAACATTTAAAGAGATACATTAGATTAATTTATCACTTCTTATTTGTATCAATTTGTGTTAATTAATTATTTAATGATTAATTATCTAATACCATTTACACAATACATTTCATTAGAATCAAAAAAAAATTCCATGACCTTAAGTCATAACCAATCCATGTCCAACGTTCCTTTAAATTGTATCCTCAACATTTCATCCAAGAAATATCCGACCCCATACGTTTACATTTTTTCAATCATTTATTAATAGCATTATAACATTCCCATAATCCTTGGAATTCTAGAAAAGAAGTCTATGCTACCAAATAAAAGGGTCTAAATATAGTGAGTAGGTGAACTACCTGTCGAGTCTTTTCCAGCTACAGAAAGAACATAGACCCATCCATCATAGAGAAGACAAACATAGAAAGAACGCGGAATACCCAACACATCATAGCCTCTATTGGAAGGAAAGTAAGAAAAACCTGATTACTCAAGCATTGAGGAATGTAAATTTGATAATAAATAACATATTCAATAGAAACCACTTTTACATCAACTCTAATCCCTTCTGCAACCCGTTTTATCATCCATTGTATCCTCCCCGAAAGCCATATACACGAACCGATGCATCTTTCTACTCTAGGTGTCAACTTATGCCACCACGACTTAGTCTTCCAACCACCACATAACAAAATATCCTTCCAATATCAGCCATACCATGCTAAAAAACAATAGAAGCGACATGAAACAAAGACCATAGCAACTAGGATCTTCTCCCATAAACAAGGCATCTATCATTCATACATAATGATCACTCACATCTACAAAGCACTAGTATAATGGCTTTTACCAGTAAAAGGGAAACTCAGAACCCTATAAGGAATTATATTTTATTAAACAATAGGTTCATTAATCCATCTTAAAATAAACAATTTCTTATTATTACATTCCAACTATGGGAAACCTAATCAGAAAGCTATAATAGCTATAAATAATTAATTATTCAAATAATTTGACATTCCTATAATCAATAAGCGTCAAAATGATTCAACATTATCAATCAATTAAATAAAACATGCTCCTTTGCATTAATTTTATTAACATCAAATTACAACAACAACAACCATAATCATTAACAAGACACTTTATCTTTTTCCAATTAATTTGTAATTAATACCAGATTTATGTTCTTTACTGATTTACATTAAGAACAACATGTTAAACTGCAAGGCATAGATATCATTCTACCTATAAAATCAAGAGGCAACAATATATGATTGATACTAATTCTTTTAATCTGATTCAAATATTTATTATGTCGATTCCATTATGATCTAGTGGGATAAAACATGTTAACTCTAAAATTGTACATTAAGAGAATAAAGAAGCCATGAATCCCCTACCTCAAAAGGTTTCCTACTTTCCTTGCATGAGAACTAGAAAATCACAATATATCATGACCACCTCTCCCACAGTGTCTTCATTCACCTGAGAACGTCGGGGCACGACCGCATCAACCAACCCCAAATAAGTATCCTTCAGAAACATGGAGATCATAGGCCATTACATGGAATGGATACATGGGAGTAAATAGATAGAGGAACCTAGAAGATAGTGGTAGAACATACCTTATTTCAAATATAGATCAACAATTCCTCATTGCACCAGAAAAGGGTGTGCACATATAGGAGGAAGAAACTTCTAGGGGAAAAGATCCAAGTATTACAGTTTGATCACACCACTCATATGAGATGAAAGTGTCAGGGAGCCCCACACCTAGAGAATTAATTAAAAATGAAAGAAGGGATGGTTCCAAACATTGAAGGATTGGAACCGAGATTAACATGATTTGAAATGGGTTAGAATTTTCATTAATTTGGATCATATTAAACTACATGGTTTGACCAATTAAAAGCCTCTATATTTTATAGAAAAAGAAATATTTGATTTATATCCCCTGAAAAATATTCAGACCAACTTAAATATGGAATTAAAAACTTTATACATCAATGAAATATATAAAAAGGGAAAATTTTGGAAATCTGAAAAATCTTGAAATTGGACATACTGTTGTAAATATCACACAATTCTAGAAATGTGACAAACTGTTCAAAATGACTCACCATTATTGAAATGTGAAAAACTGTTATAATTTACTCACCATTCTAAATATTTGAAAACTATTGGAAATGACTCACTATTCTGGAATTTTTGCCCAGTTAAAAATGAATAACCGTTCTAGAAATTTGAAAATCTATTCCAAATGACTCACTGTTTTGGAATTTTGAAAAAATCTCGGATGAATCAGCATTATCAAAATTTGACAATCTTTTGGAATGGACTTCAATCTAGAAATTTGAGAAATTAATGGAAAGGAGTCATATTCTAGAAATTTTACAAACTATCATAAATGACTCACCATTTAAAAAATATGACAAACTGTTGGAAATGACTCACCATTATGGAATTTTCACTAACTGCTAGAAAGGACTCACTATCCTTGAAATTTAAAAAACAGTTGGATGACTCTCCATTTTTGTAAATTTAAAAAACTCTTGGAAATGAATCACCTCTTTACATATTTGAAAAACTATAGGAAATGACTCACCATTATTGACCTACCATTCCAGACATAGAATTTTTTGGAAAACTAGATCTTTTTTCAAAGTGGTCAAATGAGTCACCTAAAACTCCCTGAACTCCTCAAACATTATATTTCAAAAAAAAAGGGACTAGAGTGGTCCATGCCATTACACTCCTGATGGCTAGAACTATGATTTATGTCTATGCATGCATCTTAACCATGGTATTTTGTGACCAACTAGTCATGTGATACAATTTACAATCTATGAGATACCCATAAAAACATCACTCTTCCTTCTCAAACCAAGATTTTGAGGAAACTTATGACAGTATATTCTCCCCCATTCCATCATTTTTATCATGTTCTAATGAGAGATGAGATTATTACATTTTCTCCATGATTAACTACGTCATAAATGTGGAATTTTATTTTGACATATAATTCATAGACACCATCAATTTAGAGGATCTTTAAAACTCTCTTGAATACCATATTAACTATGATCTCTTCTATTCCACCTTAGAAAATATTGGGGAAATTGAATTGAAATCAACTAAAGCCCTTCCTCTATTCCTGAGCTCTCAAGCCCACAAATGAAGGATGAGACTGAATTGAAAACTATTCTTGCAGACATGAAATATGAATTTCTTTTCCATGAACACTCTTATCCTTTCATTATCTCTGTCACACTTACTAAAAACGTAGAGTCCAAACAAGTTTAGGTGTTAGGGAAAAAAGTCCTTAATATGGATCTGAGATGACATACTAATAATCAACCCTGCTCTTTTCATGCACTAAATAAATCATTGAAGAGTCATATAAACCAATAAAACAACCCCAATGAATATTCAATCCACTCAAACGTTAGGTAGATAGGAAATAGATTACCTTGTTTATTCAAGATGGTATTACCTACCATATTTCAGATAGTTAATGGGTTAGTTGAATTCAAGTTGTACCTAAAAATCATGGACTGACATTTTTCACATATGGACATAGAGAGGTGGTCACAAATCAGGTGAAAAATTGTCTATATTAATCAATTATAATAAATGGAATGTAAAGAAACAAAAAAAATCACTACCCTCTTCCTTTCCTTGATCAAATTCATGAACGATTCTCTAGATAGTCACATTATTGCTTTCTTGATGGATACAAAAGCTATTGAAAATCCCAATCACAACTCAGGAAAAAGAAAATACTATATTCACATTCCATTTTGGAACATTTTCATATAAGAGAAAACATTTGGTCCTTCGGAATTATCCAGGAACGTTCCAGAGGTGTATGATGTGTATCTTTTTGGAATTTAATGATCATTACAAGGAGGTATTCATGGATGAATTTATCATTTATGGTTATTAATTTGAATCTTTATTGCATTCAATCTATCCAGTCCTTCAAATGTTTTTCAAATATAACATTTTGTTAATTATGAATTTTTTTACTTTATAGTTACTAATAGTATTGTTCCATGGAACATAATTTCACATGATGGTATTTGTTGAACCCTCTGGGATAATTAGATGAACTCATATTTTGATAATCCCAATTATGGTCACTTATAATTTGATAAATCCCAATTATGCTCACTCATATTATGATAATTCCAAGTATTCTCAATTATGGTTTGATAATCCCTATATTGATTAATGGTTAATTACTTATTTCAGTATTTATATACACCATGCACATATGCATATATTATAATATTTATATTATCTTTAGAGAATTTGGTTATTGGATGAATATATAATCTAACGTAACCATTTCTGCCAATGGAATACTTAAATAGACAAGTGGTCACCATTACAGAACAAGCCTGCTGATACATCAAGTCCACCGGTACAACAAGTCTACCGATATGTGAAGGTCACCGATACATCAAGTCCACCGGTACAACAAGTCTACCGTTATGTGAAAGTTTAACGATGCGTGATGGTCACTGATACATCAAGTCTACCGATACAGACAAGTCACCGTTATAGACATGTTACTGAGGAGATTCTACCGATACACTAAGGAAGCTACCGGTACATGAAGGATACCGTTACACGAATGGTCACCAGTACATTAAGTCTACCACTACCGATCAAGTCTACCGACAGACATGAAGTCTACCGATAGAAAGGCTACCGTTACATAAGAGGTTACCAATACAAGAGGATACCGATACAAAGACTTACCTATAAACATGGTTCCCGACAGCCAAAGCTACCGTTTCAGATAATCTGATGCTGCCATAATTTATTTATCTTTATTTAATCTAACCAATTGTCATATCCGATATATTTTAATGATTTGTCATTTATTTAATGAAGGTTTTTTGATGCCAGGGAACCGTACCTCGTACCTACAAAAAGAAATCATTTCTTTTGCTAGAGCTCGTGACATAAATACAAGAAGTCCATGTTGCTGCAAAGGGAGACGTGTGAAAGACACAAATAATATAAAAGGGATATACAGGAGCGATACATGGATGACCAAGAAGACACAGAAGCTCATACACACTCAAACTTAATCAATAAGAGTTTGTTACATTCACAAGGACTTTGAAGAACTTCATCGACTACATCTTCACTATCTCTGAACATGGAAGTCAAGCATACGAAACCCTGTTTTTCAGAAAAAAACTAGAAGAGGACTCAGAAACATTTCTGATCAAATCTGAAGGAGTCCAGAGCTACACTGCAATCACTAGAGCCATTCTAAACTCAATATCTTACTCATTGATTTTTTATTTACATTACGAGCAGTGTGTGATCAGAAGGAGTCCAGAGCTACACTGCAATCACTAGAGCCATTCTAAACTCAATATCTTACTCATTCATTTTTTATTTACATTACGAGCAGTGTGTGTCATCAGTTTTAATTTACACACACACTATCTCCTAAACCATAACTGGAGGATCCGTAAATCCTCATTCAAACTCTTTGCATCTTATATTTCCCACTGTGGATTGTGTTAGAGGTCGTGTGTGACCTGGACAGCTGTATTTGCTATTGTTTTTGTTTCCCACGTAGAACTGTGGTAGAGGTCTTTGACATGGATAGTTTTAAATGGTTGTGAACCCTGATCCAGGGTGTGGATCAAATTTATATAAATTGTTGAGAGGAATAATTCTTGGTTTGAGACTAAACTTCTTGGTCATATCTTCTGTGCTCTATTTAGTTTTATCTAAAACCTTTTATTCCGCTGCCAAGTGCATTAGAACTTAAACTATTTTTCAAAGTTACTCTGTTAATTGAATTAGCAAGTGTTTTATTTATTTTTAAATCATTATGTTAGTTTCAAAAGATAATATGATATTTTGGTTATATTAACTTGGAATTAATCACTCCCTTGAGAAACTAACTGAAAGTTTGCTTTAGTTCAAATTCACTACAATTCGATTAGTATTTTAAATTGGGTGATTTTGGTAAAGGATTTTAAAACCGAAATTTTAATTGAAACACAATTCATCCACTCTTGAGTATCCACTCCGACCAAAATTTCGTATCATAAGATTTAAAATATGTTCTGAAGTACTCAGTTTTTCAACAGTTATTTTAGTTGTATTTTAATGTTCTTAAAATTTCTGTTATTTATAAATTTTTATCTCTTTAAAATTTTTGTTTTAACCTAGTTATCATGGATAGAAGACTTGAAGGTGTTTCTACTAATAGAACACCATTTTTCAAGGGAAATAACTATGCTCAGTGTAAAATTAAGATGAAAATTCATTTAGAAAGCATGGGTTTTGATATTTGGACTGCCATAGAATCAGAATATAAACTTCCCACTATTGTTAGATCTACGTGGAATGAAGCTACTAAGACAGCTTACAATAATAATTGCAAATATATGAATGCTCTATAGTGTGCTTTGGGTGATGAGGAAATTAATAGAATATCTTTTTGTAAGACTGCACATGAAATTTGGGATACTTTAAGTGTTTCTCATGAAGGAAAAACTAACGTTAAGGAAATGAGATTGAACACATATACTATTAAATATGATAATTTTAAGATGAATCCTGATAAACCCATTTCTGATATGTATGTCAGGTTTAACGAAATTGTCAACACAATGATCTCACTAGGAATGGATGTTCCATCAAAGGGTCAGATCATGAGAATTTTGAGATGCCTACCTGAAATATGGAGGGGAACTTCTATTTCAATCAGAGAATCTTGTGATATTGGTGAACTTCCAGTCAAGGAACTTATTGGTATGTTGATGATGTATGAAGAATAACTTATGGTAAAAGAAGAAGAAGATGATGAACCAAAAAGGATGCCAGTTGCCTTCAAGACATCTACTTCAAAGAATAAGGATAAGGAGAAAATTCAATCTTTAAGTGATATCTCAAGGTGTGAAGTAAGTGAAAGTGCATCTGACAGTGATGCAGAAATGACTCACATAGCCAGAAGATTTAAGAAGTTTTATAGGAAGAAGATGTTTTTTAGAAAATCAAATTACAAAGGTAAGTATGAAAACAAGGGTCACTGAAAAAGGACTGGAAGAAATCTGAAAAATCTGATGAAGTTGTCTGCTATGAATGCAAAAGAAAAGGGCATATATAAGCTGACTGTCCAAAGCTGAAATAAAAGAAGAAGTATGAGTATAAGGATAATAAGTATAAGAAAGACCTGAAGACTATGTGGAGTGCTTCTGAGGATAGGTCCAGTGAATTTGAAGCTTCTGAGACTGAAAATAGAAATAAGGAAAACATGTGTTTTATGACAAACATCTCTGAGGTAACATCTGAAACTCCTGCTTTAAATTCATATTATTCTGGATATGATTCTGATTCTAAAAATATGTCAAAATCTAAACTGCTTGAATACTGTGATATGTTGTAAGAAACCTGTAATGAGCTGAAAGACAAATACAAAGGTTTAAAGAGATAGTATTCTTTACCTATTAAACATAAACCCGATCTTGACATAGAAATGGAAAAGAATGCTCAATTACATAAAGAAAACACTGAACTGAAATTGTAAAATGAGAATCTTCGGAAGGATTTTGAAAAGTTCACATATGGAAAAGATACTCTTACTCAAATTCTAGGTAAGAAGATTTCACCTAGATATACTACTGGTATAGGATACCAACCTGGACAAAGAAAAATTACCAAAATTAGATTTATTCCTAAATCTGGACAGAATGTAGATGGTTATAGTTCTAGAAGTTCATATGCTTCAACTTGTTATATTCATAGTTATAGATCTAATAAGGTTTATCTATATAAATCTATTGATTCTGTAAATCTTATGGGAACCATAAGGCAAATTTGGGTACCTAAATTTTTATTGGCCAACCTGTCTGGACCCAAGAAGATTTGGGTACCAAAATCATTTCCCATCTAAATCTGTTTTGTAGGGAACCTTCTTAAAGAGATCCTATAGAATGACCTGGTACTTGGACAGTGGATTTTCAAGACATATGTCATGATACTTCTCATGCTTCAAAATCTTAGTCAGAGTTGATGGAGGTTTTGTCACTTTTGGTGATAATTATAAAGGGAAAATAATCGTCTTAGACCAGATTGGTAACACTGACTCAGTATTAATTTCTAATGTTCTATTTGTTGATGGAATTAAGTATATTTTACTAAGTATTTCTCAGTTATGTGATGATGGTTTTAATTTTAAATTTGAAAATGATTCTTGCAATGTTTTTAATTCTAAAAATGCTTTAATATTTTCTGCCTTGTGAAATAAAAATGTCTATGCTGTTGATTTAAATTATTTAGCTATGAAAAATATTACTTGTTTAAATGATTTTCATAAAGAGTATTGGATTTGGCACCTAATATTATGACATTGCGATGTACATTCACATAGAATATTTACTAGGAAGAACTTAGTTAGAGACCCACCGAAACTTGAATACCCAGCAGATAAAGTTTGTAATCCCTGTCAAAAGGGAAAGAAACATAAAGTTTCTTTCAAATCAAAGAAAGTAGTGTCAACTTCTCAACCTCTCGAGTTGGTTCACATGGATTTGTTTGGACGTTATAGAGTTTCTAGTTTAAATGGGAAGCACTATGTCTATGTTCTAGTAGATGACCACTCTGGGCATACTTGGGTATATTTTCTAGCTCACAAAAGTGAAGCTTGTTCTTACATTTTTAAATATTCCAAGTCTGTAGAGAACCTTAGTGGACATAAGATTAAAACATTGAGATGTGATCATGGTCATGAGTTTTAAAATCATGAGTTTGAATCCTACTACTCACACAATGTCTATAGTCACAATATCTCTCCCAATAGGACACCTCAGCAAAAATGGTGTTATAGAAAGGAGGAATAGAAACTTTCAGGAAATTTCCAAAACCATTCTAAATGAGTATGACCTACCTGTATATTTTTGGGCTGAAGCTATCAATATAGCTTGTTATATTATCAATAGAGTCTTTATTAGACCCGTTCCTAAGAAGACCCCTTATGAGTTGTGGAACCATAGGAAACCTAAGGTTAAAAACATAAGAGTTTTTGGTTGCAACGTATTTATTATTAATACCAAAGATAATCTTGATAAGTTTGCATCCAAGAGTGATGAAGGAATTTTCCTAGGTTACACTATTTCTAGTAAAGCCTATAGAGTTTTCAATAAGAGAACCAAATGTGTGGAGGAATCTGTTCACATCAAATTTCATGAAACTGGTCCACATGAACCTAAGACCTCTCTTGAAAATATTGAAGATGATCTCTCTGTTTTGAACCTTAATGATAAAGACAGTGGACCTGTAGTTAAAACATCCAGTTCTGGAAATTGTCCAGAACCTGCTTCTGTTGATTCTCAACCTATTGATGAACCTGAAATCTCTAGCTCTACCTTTTCGAGACCAACTAGGATTCTAAAGAACCATCATTTAGATGTTGTTGTAGGTAATCTAGATAGATGAACTCAGACTAGAGATTCTCTATGAAATCAGGTTGAACATCAATGATTTATTTCACAGTTAGAACCTAAAAATATCAATGATGCTGTCAATGATGAATTTTGGGCAATGACTATGCAAGAAGAACTAAATAAATTTGAATGAAATAATGTCTGGGAATTAGTAGAAAGACCTAAAGACACTTTAACCATAGGCACAAAATGGGTGTTTAGAAACAAAGTTGATGAATCTGGAAACATTATTAGAAACAAAGCAAGACTAGTAGCACACGGTTATAATCAAGAAGAAGTAATTGACAATGAGGAAACCTTTGAACCTGTAGCTAGATTAGAGGCAATTAGGATTTTACTTGCCTTTGCATCACATCTGAATTTCAGGTTATATCAAATGGATGTGAAAAGTGCTTTTCTAAATGGTTTTATTGTTGAAGATGTTTTTGTAGAACAACCACCTGGTTTCTTAAATCCTCACATTCAAAATAATGTTTTTAAACATTCTAAAGCATTATATGGTTTAAAACAAGCTCCAAGAGCTTGGTATGAACGACTTACAAATTTTCTTATTTCAAAAGGATTTACAAAAGGAATTTCTGATCCCGCTCTTTTTATAAAATGAATTTCAAAAGATGATTTAATAGTACAAATCGATGTTGATGATATTATTTTTGGATCTTCTAAAAATCCTTTATGTTCTGATTTTTCAAAGGTTATGCAAAATGAGTTTGAAATGAGCTTAATGGGAGAGCTTAAGTACTTTCGTGGATCTCAAATCATTCAAACTAAATATGGTATAATTTAAATCAAAGTAAATATACTAAGGATTTATGAAAATGTTTTGGTTTGGATAGTATTAAGGGAAGTGATACACCTATGAGTACCACCTGTAAATTGGATATTGATGAAACTGGGAAACCAGTGGATCAATCTAATTATAGAGGTATGATTGGGAGTCTACTTTATCTTACTGCTAGTCGAACTGATATTATGTTTACTGTATGTATGTGTGATAGATTTGAAGCTAACCCTAAAGAGTCACACTTTCCTTCTGTTAAAATGATTTTTAAATATCTTAAATATACTATTAATTTCGGACTGTTTTACCCAAAAGGAAAATCATTTGATTTAATAAGTTATTCAGATGCTGACTTTGCTGGAAGCATGTTAGATAGAAAGAGAACATATGGAACATGTCATTTACTTTTGAAGTCCATAGTATCATGGTGTAGTAAGAAACAGAACTCGGTTGCATTATCTACTGCTGAAGTAGAGTATATAGCTGCTGGTAGTTGCTGTGCACAGATTCTGTGGATGAAACACACTTTATTGGACTATGGATTTGTTTTTAAACATGTTTCAATTAACTGTGATAACACTAGTGTGATCAACATCTCAAGGAACCCTGTGTCTCACTCTAGAACTAAACACATTGTTGTTAGACACAACTTTCAAAGATATCATTATCAAATAGGTGATATAACTCTTGAATTTATAGGCACTGAACTCCAATTAGATGATATTTTCACTAAGACATTAAGTTCAGAAAGTTTAAGTTTCATTAGACATGAATTAGGAATGATAACTTACTCTTAAACCGTTAAGATAAAACATCACCGATAGAATATACCTCACCGTTAGGATAGACCTCATCGATTAGATAAAAACTCACCGTTAGATAAAACCTCACCGTTAGGATAGACCTCACCATTAGGATAGACCTCACCATTAGGATAGACCTCACCGTTAAGATAAAACCTCACCGTTAGATAAAACCTCCCCGTTAGGATAGAACTCACTGTTAGGATAGACCTCACCATTAGGATAGACCTCGACGTTAGATAAAACCTCACCGTTAGATAAAACATCACTGTTAGGATAGACCTCACCATTTAAGGACACCTCACCGGTACATCTCTCCCGCTGTTTTAAAATTTTCTTATTAAGTCTGAGACTTCGAATTGTTTTTAATATGAGATTTATTTTATATGTGAATCCTAAATGATATTAAACCCGACTCTAGACTTCACTCAATCACCACGAACCCGTCTGCTTGAATCCCTCCTACCTAAACCTCTCAAGCTCAAAAAACCCTAAGACATAAAATCTGAAATGGAGTGTGTGAAGCGACCCTTAGTGGATGAAGGGAGTGATGCACCGCAAGCTAAGAAGAAGAAAGTAACCAATGCTGGTGATAGTGAAAGCAGTAGAGGTGCTGCTCGAAGGAATCCTGTGAATCCGCATTTATCGAAGCGAGAAATTGTAGTGGTAAAGGAGTTATGTGCGGAATGGTTGTTGGGAAGAAAGTCCTTAATTATGATGATCTTACAAGAGCAAGGATGGCTCGAGTGCTTCATGAACAATATTGGGCCATATTATCCAGTACTAGTAAAATAGTTCTATGAGTTTGTCTGTTTTGAGACATCAGAAGAGGAGAATAGGATGATTTCCTATTTGAATGGTCAAAAGTTTTTGTTTTCATCAGTTGAATGGGCTGAGAACCTTAGAGTTCCTCATAGTGGTGATTATGGATTTTATTCAAAATTCATACCTATTGCTAGTGACTTTTTCAAATATGAGGATCCATTGTTGGAGTTGACAGGAAATGGAACCCCTAGAAAGATCATTGCTGCAGAAATGGAAGGGGAGGATAAACTACTTTTCATGTTCATTTAGTATGTGATTAGTCGAAGGAGAGGAGATCTTTCAACTCGCAGATTTCAGGATATTTATTTGTTGTATCTGTTAAAGCATGGAATAAAGGTGAACTTGTGCAGACTGCTAATTATTCAGATTGAGGATATGACTAGACCGAAGTCTGAGTCCAATGCACTTTTCTTTTATAAGTTGATTTCTATTCTGTTGAAGGCAGAGGAGGTAGCTGGACCTTAGGATGAAACTATTGTGGTTAAGGATAACTTTTTCCTCACCAGGACTGTTTGTAAGTGTATGAATGTTAGTTGGAACCCTTGGAAGAAATCATGGCTTAATGATGAAGGTAAAATCTATGACAAGTACACTCCTGTGGACCGTCCTTCTAGACCAAAGGATGTGAGGGATCCTGGTCTTGGACCAGATGAGCCAGAACCAGTATACAGTGATAATGAAGCTAAAGCTGAGGAGGAAGAGACGTTAGTTGAGGATGGAGGAGACCCAGATTTACCTCTTAGTCCTTTGCATCAAATTGTTTCCTATGGAGCAGACATCCCTCCAAAAGAACTACTAAAGAGAGAAACTATTATGAAGGACAATGATACTAAGACCACAGAAGAAGAAGAAGAAGAATCATATCAATATGTTGTTAAGGACACCTCTGAAGACGATGAGGCAACCGAATACGATCATTTTGTTAATGGAGAAAAGGAGGTTGCTGCTGAAGAAAATGATGAGGAAAATGAAGAAGAAGAGCTTAGTTTGAGCCCTATGATAAATAGTACAGTCCAGATAGTGCCTGATCAGGAAGCAGTAGTGGTACCTACTTCCATTACTGAGAGAGTCATTGATGACTCACAGAAGGATAGGACAAACCCTACTATTGAACTATCAGAACAAATGGTTGTTGCATCTACTGAAGTTGCAGAGGAGGTTGTAGAGTTACCTCGAGCAGAACCATTAGAGGAGATTCCTCAGGAGAATGCTCTATGTGGGGGGGGGGAGCATCTTGGTTTGGTTTATGTGTTGTATAACATTAAAGGTTGGACATCAGATCTAGGATATATGGTACTTGGACTTAATTATGGAGATTCTGATGAGGAAGACCAGCCCTAAACGGAATTAGTTATCCCACCTGCTGTGGCTGAAAATTTGGCAACCAAGGAGGACCTTGAGTCCTTAAAGGCTGAAATGAAAGAAACACTGAGAGAATTAGTGGCAGATTTGAAGAAAATCTTGGTTGATGAAATGAGAAGTGTGGAGAAATCCCTGGAGCTATCTCTGGGATGTGCTGTTTCTAGTCCAGTGAAGGGAATGATGGATGATGTTAAAGTATGCAATACTCAAATTGAGAGTTGGACATGAGTTGTGGTTGCTCTAAGACAATCGATTGCTTCATTAACTGCCATGAACAACACTCAAACCCAAGTGAATAATGATATCAGATATATCAAAGAAGTAGTCAGGAAGTTTGTGGATGTTTTTGAGTCTTTTAAGAAGTCAGTCAAAGAACATTTTAACAGTCAAGATGAACTTGTTCAGAAGGTGGTTAGTAATATGATACAATCATTAAAGGAGACAATAACTTTCTCAGTTAAACCCATTCCCTCATCCAGCTCTACTGTGAACCTTGACCAGATCAGAACTGTTATCCAGGAAGTGTTGGCTAAGGGTAGTTCCAGTGGCACCTCGGATACTCAGATCCTTGCTACCACTAGGGTAGTTAGTAGTTTTGTTCGTGATCACCTACGGGCATCTACTCCTTCTCAAGAGGCAATTAAAAATAAGTTGGATGCTTAATTTGAGAAGGTCTATACCAAGAATCAAATGACCAACCATTTCAAGCTCTTGATGGAGAATTGGATGTTTCCTCCAGTGACTCAAGCTTTCAGAGAAAAGGTTAGTAAGATCAGGGAGCTTACTCATGCATTGGATAAATTCATTGAAAATCGAGATGATTTTGTGTCAGCAATGGAGAGACGAGGTAGTATTATTATGGATTTCAGGAACCTGTTGCTACCATTCTGGCATGTGGATGCCAGACCTGGGATTGTACATCCTGCACTTTCTGCCTATGACTCTGGGAGTACACCTCAATTGACTCCAGTTCAGGCTATTCAAAGCTTGACACCTATGATCCCATAGAAGAGCACAAATTTCAGATCCGGTACAGTTTCAGTGGCTGATCGTCTAGCTGTTCTTTCAGATATTCCCAACCCATCTACTCAATCTGACCCTACACCCTCTTCTGATCCTAAGGGCAAGACTCATGTTCAAGAGGAATATTGAGTGATTCTAGATGTTTCTGATAGGATTCATTTGTATTTTTTCAATACTGAATTTCTCAGTTTTTATCTTTTGTGACTTAATGGAAATTTACTCTTACATTCTCCACTTTACGGTGTTTATGTTTCCTTGCAATTTGTTCTCTTTTTGACTCTACATTTCTCTGATTCTACCCTTCTTTTTGTTAATCACAATGGTGGAGAAAATGAACCAAATGAGAACTGGGAGTGAAATTGAAAGGGGTAGAAAAATGAGAACATTGTTTTAAAGTTTTTCTTAGGAAATTTTTCCTCTGACACTATTTTAATTTTCCTAAAACTTTGGCATAAGTTGTGATTATCAAAAAGGGGGAGATTGTTGAACACTCTGGGAGAATTAGTTGAACTCAAATTTTGATAATCACAATTATGTTCACTTATATTTTGATAAATCCCAATTATACTCACTCATATTATGGTGATTCCAATTATGCTCAATTATGGTTTAATGAACCCTATATTGATTAATGGTTAATTATTTATTTCAGTATTTCTGTACACCATGCACATATTCATATATTATAATATTTATATTATCTTTAGATAATTCACTTACTAGATGAATATATATTCTAACTTAACACTTTCTGCCAATATAATGCTTAAACAGACAAGTGGTCACCGTTACAGAACAAGCCTACCGATACATCAAGTCCACCGATACAATAAGTCTACTGATACATGAAGGTCACTGATACATCAAGTATACTGGTACAACAAGTCTACGATTACGTGAAATTCTACTGATACGTGAAGGTCACCGATACATCAATTCTACCGATACAGACAAGTTTCCATTACACAAGATTACCGTTGCAGACAAGTTACCGAGGAGAGTCTACCGATACACTAAGGAAGGATCCGGTACATGAAGGTTACCGTTACACGAAAGGTCATCGGTACATTAAGTATATCGCTACTGATCAAGTCTACTGACAGACATAAAGTCTACTGATAGAAAGGCTACCGTTACATAAGAGGTTATCGATACAAGGGGTTACCGATACAAAGACTTACCGATACACAAGGCAATCGATATCCAAATCTACCGTTCCAAAGAATCCGATGCTGCCTTAATTTATTTATCTTTATTTAATCTAACCAACGGTATTATCAGATATATTTTAATGATATTTCATTTATTTAATGAAGGTTTTTGGATGTCAGGGAACCGTACCTCGTACTTGCAAAAATAAATCTTTTCTTTTGCCGGAGCTCGTGCCATAAATACAAGAATTCCATGTTGCTACAAAGGGAGACGTGTGAAATACATGAAGAATATATAAGGGATATACATGAGCGATACATGCACGACCAAGAAGACACAGATGCTCATACATAGTCAAACTTAATCAAGAAGAGTTCATTACATTCACAAGGACTTTATAGAACTTCATCGACTACATCTTCACTGTCTCTGAACCTGGATGTCAAGCATACGACACTCTGTTTTTCAGAGAAAAACCAGAAGAGGACTCAGAACCATTTCTGATCAAATCCTAAGGAGTCCAGAGCTACACTGCAATCACTAGAGCCATTCTAAACTCTATTTACTCAGTGATTTATTATTTACATTATGAGTTGTGTGTGTCATCAGTATTAATTTACACACACACTGTCTCCTGAACCATAACTGGAGGATCTGTAAACCCTCATTAAAAATGTTTACATCTTCTATTTTCCACTGTGGATAGTGGTAGAGGTCGTGTGTGACCTGGACAGCTATATTTTCTTTTGTTTTTGTTTCCCATGTAGAAATGTGGAAGAAGTCTTTTACATGGATAGTTGTAAACTGTTGTGAACCCCGATCCAGGGTGTGGATCAAATTTATATAAATTGTTGAGAGGATGAAGTCTCATCTTGAGACTGAACCTATTGGTCATATCTGCTGTGCTCTATTTAGTTTTTTCTAAAACCTTTTATTCTGATGCCATGTGATTTAAAACATAAACTGTTTTTCAAAGTTACTCTGATAATTGAATTAGCAAGTGTTTCCATTATTTATAAATCATTTAGTTAGTTTCAAAAGATAATATGATCTTCTTGTTAGATTAACTGGGAATTAACCAATCCCAAGAGAACCTAACAGAAAGTTTTCTGTTGTTCAAATTCACTAAAATTCAATTAGTATTTTAAATTGGGGGATTTTGGTAAAGTATTTTAAAATAGAAATTTTAATTGGAACTCAATTCAACCCCCTCTTGAGTATCCACTCTGACCAACAGTATTTATATCAACCCTTCTGAAATTGAGGTGATCCAATAACTTCCTAAACCCACAATAGTATGAAACATCCATAATTTCCTTGATCATGAATGTATCTATTGATGATTCATCAATAAATTTAGTAGTATTTCCCTCAAAATCTCTTAGACACTCCAAAAAGTTGTTACCTTCAATTTTGAAGAGTCTTAGAGTATTTCGTTTGTTGAAGTAAAAGATATTCGTAAATCTTCCCTAATAATCCGACATATGGATTGGTCCTTACCCTTTAAGTTGATGTGTGATGCTTTTGATAGGTCTGTTGTGGATGTTCTTGGTAAAATAAGAAAACATTTCTTCATTTCTTCTATTATTCCATGAAAACATTGGATGAAATTCAATCTCACAAAACCATGATTGGAAAGGAACTTTTATCTTTGGGTTTTTCCATCAAAAATATTCGACACTCTCTCTTAAGTTCTAAAAGAACTATTTTTATAGTCCATTCACCTAGAATGTTTATAGTTATGAAAAGTGATTCCATACAGAGGCTAATACGATATATCTTAATGCTCCATGAGAGTGATATTTTTATTAAATATAGAACTAGAAATTAAATCCCTATAGATGTTCACTGAGTTGAATTTCTAATGTCTCTCATTCTGAAATAATTGTTCCTGAATTTACTATTGAAAACCTATCATTTATCACACCAAAGTTAACGTGGAATACCCCAATTTTATATTACATAGTTTATGGTGTTTTTAATGATTTTTATTCAAAGAACAAAAAATAAAGTGTAAAATTGATCCAAAATAATATTTTAAAGAAGATAGTATTATTTTGAAAACAGGGGATAACATTGTAATTATGAGATGTGTTTATGAAGGAAAACATGAATCCATCTTATAATTCTTTCACTCAATGCCTGATGGTGGCCATATTAGACCACAAAGTACCACCCAAAAGGTACCTAACATAGGATTATTCTAGCCATCACTCTTCAAGGACTCACATGAGTTTTATAAATCTTGTCCAACATTCCAAAATACTGGCATAATTTCTAAAATAAGATAAATTCCTGAAAATCCATTAATATTTTATGACATATTAGATGTATGGGGAATCGATTTCATGGGACCATTTCTATCTTCTAATGGAATATAATACATTTTTCTTATTCTTGATTATGATTATAGGTGGGTCGATCCCAAACCCACTAGAAAGGATGATGTAGATATTATTAGTTAGTTCCTCAAAACCTACACTTTCCCTCAATTTGGAACAATCTATGCCTTTATAAGGGACCTATGAACTAATTTCTATAATTAGACCGTAGATTTTTTTAAAAGAATGGGGTTTTACATAAAACTTCAAATACTTATCACCCAAAAACAAATGTATTATAAGAACATTCTAATAGATAAGTGAATGCAGTTCTTAAGAAAATTTTAAATCCCACCAGAAAATACTAGACTAAAAGACTTAGTGAAATAATTTGGGATTATTGAATTTCCAATAAAACACTCATGAGGATGTATCAATTAAGCTATTTTTGGGTAATAATTTCATTTAGACGTTGAAATCCAACATAAGTTGTTTTGGGCTATCAAAACATGCAAATTAGATTCTAAAAAATATGGTGAAGAGAAATTTTTACAGTTGAATTAATTAAAGGATATTTTACATAATTCTTATGAGAATTATAATTTCTATGAATAATTGTATAATTAAATCCATGAAAAGAATACTATGAAAGGTGTTCCATATAGGTGAAAAAGTAATTCTCTTCAACTCTTGATTTTGACTTTACTTAGGTATGTGTAATTCCCCTTGGGAATGTCCTTTTATTATTACTATTGTTTTCCCACTCAGTGAAGTGCATTTCTAATAACCTTATTTGAAATAGAAATTCACATATAATGGGAATTTTATAAAGAATCGCTGTGAGAGGAAACACACCACAGGAACCACATAGGCATACACTGACCCAAAAATGCATGGATATGAAAACACACCAAATCTAAACTAGGGAGAACCTATTTCCCTATAACTCTCTCTTTAACTCTTCATCATCTACTCTCTCTCTATCTCCATATATTTCTCTCTTTATTCATCTTCATCCCTCATTATAAATTTTTTTACCACTTTACTAATCAATTTTTTTTTGTCTTTCTCTTTGGTGTGGGTGTGTATTTTATAAATACTAAAAAAGTGTCATAATGACTAACCTTTCAGTTTAAAAATTTGGAAAATAATTTTTGTGGAGTCTAATGACTTGTTTTTATCTCATTCATTTTTTATTTTCAACTTATAATTGGATAAAAAATTTTATCTCAAGAACAATAGTTTTTTAATGCTTAATTTTTTATTTGTAAAATTATTCTTCCCCACCCATGAAGAACAACATTAGATTTTATTCCAAGGTTACTGATGACCATCTTCTCATTTTTTTATTTTTACCTCAGAATGTGAGTCTTATGTTTTTGGACATTTGAGATAAATATCCTACTTTACTATATGCTAATATGATATAGACACTTTCTGAACCACATGAGAACAAAAATATCCACATATCCTTACATTAAACTTAAATTATACTTCCTTTTAAAAACTCCTTGAAGTTTAGGAATAATTTTTTTGAGAGCCACTATATAATCCCAATACCTTATCCTACCCAATATATAAATGGATTTTCATTGCACGATTTATTGAAATTTATGTTTGGGGGGGGGGGGTTGGGGTAAATTGATTTCATTTAGGTACCATTTAATTATTTTAAATATGTCTTCATATGCTTAAGAGAAAAAAATATATTTAATTTTGGGTAGGGGAGGGGGAGGATTTCATTTAGTGAGTTTTGAGAATAAATTAATGTTTATTTAATTTTGTACATGTTATTGAAAAGAGTCCCAAATAAGGAAAAAATAATGGGTTGTGTTCTAGGAAATCCAAAAATCACTCTTCCCCAACCATTGATATTGTTATAAATTTTACAATTAGTGTCGTGAGGAGATAAAATATGGGTTGGGAGATGAGTGTGATATTTTTTTCATGTTCAAATTTCGAAAATTAAAATTGAAAAAAATAAAAAGAAGAACAATTATTTGATTGGGAGAAATTTTGCGTTCTATAAATATTTCATCATTTTATCCCCATCCATGTTTCATACTTTTTTTCTTCCATCACACAACCTTGACCCTGTAAATATGTGTTTCCATTTCCCTCAATGTTTCATATAAAAACAATTGTGTATTGTTTCCCCATATTGGTGTTCTATCCATATTTTCGACTCTTTTGGACAAAATATTCCTACAATCCTTTAGCCACTAAAACCCCTAAAAAATAAAAAAACTGATTATTAAGAACTTTCTGATAGGTGATGTAAGTTAAGAGCTCTTTCAAACTCTTTTATTTTCACTTTAGGTTGGATAATGAGTGAACCACCATAAAATGTTTTATCATCTTCAGAGGAGTATGTTCTAAGTGCCTATATTTTCCATTTCTAATTTTGCAAATGAAAAATGAACTATTTTTCAAAAATTACATCCATAAAATGATTTGGTGGAATTATTTATGGACAGATGAACGAGTCTAGACTGCACTTATTGGTGAAAATATAATTTTAATATTTGATGGTGAGTGAAAATGATTTAGTTATATATTTTTTTTTGTAAATGAGGAAATGAACAAGAATATTTGTGGGTGAGTTGATTTTATTATTTTCTGAATAACATTCTATTTAATCCCTATAATAATTTTCAGTGAAATGTTCATAGTTGGTGTGAAATTATCAAGTTTTAATATCAAATATAATTTTTAACATTATTTTTATTAATCGAGATTCGAGTTAGATTACTATATTAATTATAACTGTCACCATACATATTTAAGCTATTTGATTTGTGTATTTTGGGATACTAATAAAATTACATTCAAATCATTAAATTGGGGATTGTAACAATTCAGTAATTTGAAGGACCATATCATCCATACAAAGAATCCCAAAGAATTTTTCAAAGAAACTAGAGTAGCCATACTGATTGAATTTAAGGGATTAATTCAGAGGCCCACATTTTATAAAAATCATGTATATATTCCTGAATATCCAAAATATCCATGGATAAACATATTAAGTCCCAACTCTAAAAATGGGGCCCGACTAATTATTTCTAGTATGGACCACCATTCTGTCCCGGAATAAAATTAGTCCACTATTTCTGACTTTTTCCCAATCAAATCATCCAACTGAGTTATGAATTTATATTGCGAATGATAATATATATGTGGAAGACTTTGTAGAATAAATGGGTCAGATTTGAGGGAATCATCCTAATATAATGTATATTCACAATTAGGCCAATGACAAACATGATAAAAAATGAACCGAATGACATCTTTTAGTAAATTACCAATAAATTTGTCTAAACAAATTCTAATTTATACCAACCTTAGAGGATTTATAATCCATATCAATATATAATATTTATAGATTATGATATCTTGAGATCCATTTTATAGGTGTATAAATTCGAAATCCATGTTGAGGGGAAGATTTCGATTGAAAAATCCACCACCTTTGAATATAAATACACACCCCTATTCCCTATGAAAGTGGTAGAAATATAACAATAGAGAAGGAAAAATTGGATTGAATGAGGCCTTATTAAATCATTGAGAGGATATTCCAAACCCATTTTTATTCTTTAGATACCTTTTCTCTACTCTTTGTTATTATATTCTTTCATGTTATTTTCATTTTAAATCGTGTAAGGTTTTTTAAATTTCATTAGTATTTTAATTCATGTATATTATTCATTTTCTATTATCCTCATGAACTCTATGATATGTAAAATTAATGCACCAAAAAAATTAAATCATGTTAAAATATATTATCTTATTTGCCTTTATCATTTAATCAAAATTGTGTTTTAATTCTCATTATTGTTCATGTGTGTAGTTGGCACACTACTCTTTTCTTATATCATTATTTTTATGATACATTAAACTCAGCACCATAAACATAATAACCATATTAAAAAACATATATATTTATTATTGAATCATCCAATTGGGTGTGTCATGATTTGGGGATTTAAAGATATTGAGGGATTCTACTCGTTGAATATTCTTTTGGATAACATTATAGATGTTGAACATAAAATTTCAGAGATTAATGACATGTATTTTTCAGCCTGTGAATTATATGGTTTATTGGAAGCATATATACACTATCATAAGCAGTATTATTGAGATTTGAACCCTAGTAAAGTTATGCCTTGGATTAAATCCCCATCAATTTGGAATTTCGATAAAAATAATCTTTTGAAGTGGGTGGTAATTTAAATCAATATAAATAAAATATCAATGATATTATAAAAATAAAACACAAATAGTGAACTAACACAAATAATTTCCATGATTTTAGTGAAAAAAGTATACCCTCAATCAATCTAATTAAGCTCTGCAAACAACCCCGCATAAAAATTCAATATAAAATTGACTAAAAAAGTAGAATCGTTGAGGATTCGACTCTAGTGCCTCTCTAAAAATTATACCATATCCTCCATGAGATTTAAAGTTAGATTGTATATGTGAAATTGTAATTCAAAAATAATAATTATGCAAATAATATCAAATATGTATTTTAAATCCACCAGTATAATAATCTGTGAGTGGTGATGATTGAAGACAAATTAAATTTGTCTTTGAGGTGGTAGTATTTCATATGCATGAATAATGGTTTTAGTTCCCATTTCATGGAATATGAAATTACAATAGGTTATGAAATTAAAATAATAACAACTCAGTATTTGGGTTTTTATCATAATAATTGAAAAATATTTGAATGTAGTGGAAGATGATATAAAATAAAAAACTTCTACTAAGAATGATACCACTTTTTCGGAAAATATACTTAGGTGAGAACCAAAATTAAATATAGTATGGATTTCTGATAAAGAATTATATCTTGATCATTTTGAGGTAATAAATAAAGTTAATTTTTATATCTTTTATAATCCAAATAAATTTTATGGTGTGAATTGGGGAAGAGAAGGGTGGTCTTTTATAAGTGAGGTGAGGGGCACAATTTTTTATTTGTGAAATGAAAAATTGATTATAGTAATTTTATCAGAACCCAAGGATCAAAAATGGATTTTTTTATAATTATAAATTATAATTTCTTAATACGAAAAGTTGTTTTTCTAATTAATGTATTGTTATAACAAAATATGATTTTATATTAACTCTTTGACTAGTAATGATCATTTTATTAATTTAAATTAATAATTATTTATGTTGAATATATCAATTTCATTTAAATAATTCCACATTAGGGGTGTATTTAATTATTTAAAATGGAAAAACACTGGGCACTTTAAAGCAATTTTTATAAAATACTCCTTTGAAAATAAAAAATAAAATTATACTACAATTCAATTTAAATAGAAGAAGAATTAATTAATTGGATTTAATATAAATAAATTATATTTTTTACTTTAAATATTATATATAAAATAATGGGAATTTTAATTTACCTAAACAATAGAAATGGATTTACTTCTACTTATAAATCTGCATTTTACACTATTCAATGAAAAATTGATATCATCTAAATAATCCCAAAATGTAACCAAAAGAAAATTATGATATGCCAATTTTTAAAAATTATGTTCATTTTGTAAAATATATTCTCTAAAACATGTATAAATTATTTATAATGTTTTTTGACAGAATTCATTAATAGTTATTTTAAAAAATATTTATGAATAATAAAATTACATTAATAAAACTTAATTGATGATTTTATAAAACATTATAAGTAAAATTATATTTAATACTATATATATATCATAAATTATTGAATATTATTCCTACAACTAAATCCAATGGCTAGTTTATAATGGTAATATTCAAAAATATATTATTTCACGTTTCATTAATGTCTAGTGTTGAGTGTTGAATACACTGTGGAATATAGTGAAATTCCATTAAATTCTAAAGTTGCAATTCTCTCGCCAACCCCTAAAAAAATTATGTCATCATAATTTAAAAATGAACTCAATAAACTATGGTTCCAAATTTTAAAATATGCTTTTTGAAATCCCATATCATAAAAAGGGTTAATAAAATATCCACATAAAGAGTGATCAAGGGAATCATTACAGTTATCTAGAATTAGAAGGAACTATTTTCCAAGTAGGAAACAATTAGTGGTAGGTTTTTATATAGACATGGTAATACATTTTGTTTTATTAATATTTATGTACAGTTATAGAGATCATTGATCATAAAATAGTGAATGATCATGAGAAATTCATCATCAACAAAATTCCCAAAACAAAAGTTGTGTTAAAAATTCTGTTGTTTCATTGGAAATGAATGTAATATTATAAAATTTTCAATTTTTCATATTTTTCTTAGTGTTTTTATTCAATTCCATCCAGGCCATGAAAATATGTATATTTAATTTAATGTTTATTGGAATTTCATCCTATAATTAATTTCCACCAAAATTTCATATTTTTTACGAACTGATTAGTATTGAAGAGGAATATTTCATGCTTGAAGAACTAAAATAAACAATAATGTAACTACATAACAATAAAATGGATAAAAATTCTATTCCAACATCAAATACACATTACCAAAACTAAAAATTTTATCACATACTATGATGTTTTGCAAAAACATAATCCTCCAAAGCACAACACTAAAACCCAATGTTCAAACAAAATCATTCCATGAATAAATAATCATTTATCAAAAAAAAAAACTCAACAAAAACAACATTAATGTATTTTTTTATCCATAAAATTTATATCGTATATTATAGATTATATGATCAAAAATATTTTTATATTCTTCTAAAATAACATTAAACACTTAGTCACCAAATCAATTTTCATACCCATGGCCATCTATATGATAAAAAATATCCACCCATTTTTACCTAAATATCCATGATAAAATAATCCATAAAGTTAATCAATGCCTTATAAAGTATTTCCAAATGATGTTAATGAAATCTTCGCGTCAATAAAAATATTTTCATATAATTCACCCTAATAAAACATATATTAAAATTTTATTAATATATTTAAGATCTCATCACATTAATCTAAAATGAGGTTATTATGATATAGAAAATTTAACAAACATTAATATCTTAATCCCATGATGGTAACCATAAATTTTAATATAAACTCAAATGAAAACATTTGAATCTCTAATGTTTTCTATATACTTCATTAATGAAAACAATAATATCCTCCAACCCACACTCTAGTATCTAGTGTTAAAAACATTATAAATAATTTTTTTATTGGATAATGATAATAATTATGCAATTTTTTCCATAAAATACTTAAACCATGAAAAATTAAATTTTGAATAATTTAAATACACAATTATGTTTTAGTTTTATAGTATGAAAAAATATAAAAACAAACTATTACTTAAACAATACCTTTGATATCAAGAGAAAAAAATTTCCACCATACCCATCTTTGTATATTCCATATCTGGTCAAAATCATCATCAAAGTGAGACTCTCTTATTAATAATTCATAAAAAATAATTCTTTAAAACATGGAAAAATTAGAACACATGAAGGTTAACATAAAAAAATTTTGGGTAAAAATAATAAATAAAACCTTAACATCCTCACATATTATACAAAGACCAAAAGGGTATGACAACATATTAAATGTGAATGAGCATAACATAATAATATTTATAATAATCAATTCAATGATCATCAATCTATAAACAGGGAATAATTAATTATTTAAAGAAATATCGATAAGAATCAACAATAATGAGCCATGAGATTTCTATATTGATCAAAGGAATTATTAAAATCCCATATAAATAATGAATAAAATGTATCAGTATCCTGGGAAATCATCATTATTGATCACTTATAAAACCAGTATATTACACTTAATAATGAAATTAATATACATTCTACTTCCATTCCCAATGCATTGGAGCACTATTTATTTACACCCATTTTATATACTATATCAGTCTCACCAAGGTCTATTTGGGGTGAACCCATTATATAAGCTCTATCAAGATAACCCAAGTCTATCTTAGTGAATCCATTATAAAAACCATATTGGGCTCACTCGTGATTTGTAATGAGTCTTAACCCATCCTATTATAAATTTACATGAAACTCTATATGAATAAATTACATATATCATGAATTTCATCATTGAAATTAAACAAAAATCATTATTCATATCATTTCATAGAAAACCCAAGGTAATGAAATAGATTTTGCGAAAGCCTCTTGAATCAATCATAATCCATCCATAGAAATAAAAAGGATAGTATCATTTCAATATATCACGGTAGAGAATAAGTAATATAAAGGGTTATAAATATTGATGAATGGATATAACATTATAATATCATTAAAAACATTATTTAGGAAAATAATTATTTCACTTTTAGAAACCAAAAGCAATGGCATATTTGATAGAAAAAGATTTTGAATGATTACTTAGGATATTTATTCAAGAAAATATCTTTGAAATTTTGAAAAAACATAATTGAAAACTAATTTTTTTGATTTCGTGTAAATCCATTATTTTTAAATCTCATTTCATGTGTTTAAAATAAGCATTAGAATACTTAGTGGTCATGATGGCTGAAAATTCTATTCATATTTTATATGTTAAAAAGATATTTCCTACAACATTGAACATTAAGCGTAAAAATGGACATCATTTGGGAAAATGTCATAAGATTACTTTAAAAAAATAAAATAATAAAACACATGTAAAAATTTATTTTAAAAATCATTTAATTTTATTAAATAAATTCTTCAAAACATTTTAAAAAACATTATTTTGGATGAAAAATCGATTTTTGGCCAAGGAAAAAATGAAGTTGTATTTTCATAAAAGTTATATTTCCAATCATTTTAACTACCTAAGAGAGTGTGAAATAGTACAATTTAAATAAAAATTCATTACTAAATAAACATGAAAAAAATATAATTGGTTTATTTTACAATGATCAAATTATTTTCTTCAATGTAAATTCATGATTAATAATTACCGATTAAAAAGGATATTGAAACATGAAACCATTCCCACATTAAAATCTTTTCAATCATCACCACATGAAATAATAAAATTTATTGAAAATTTAAATATACTTAGTATATGTAGTTTCATGAAATAAAACATAAAAGACTAATTCCATACACCTTATTATATAAGATAGGTCTATAACACATAGTATGTTCTAAATATGATATTTTGAGATGTGAAAACCTTAAAATGATTATAAAGATGATGTGATAATTAATCAATGAATAGATTATTTGAATCAAATATATATATAATAAAAAAGTGAAAATTGACTATAAGATAATGAAAATTTATTAAACACATAATAATTGAATATAAATGACAACATAAAAGTGATACCTCCAATGGAAATGAATTTGGTTACAAAATTATTTACCACTTTGTAATTTCATATCAAATAACCTTAGTTAAAATAATTAGAATTAAAACATAAAATAAATTAAATAATGATGGATTCATGATATTTATTCAAAATGTTATTATATAAACTATTTGAAATAAGTTAGTTTCAGATCATTATAACACGCATCAATGATGTGAAATTGAGATGATGTCCCTTTCTGCTTTAGTAATTTCAATATCAAACCATCTAGAAAGGGAGAACCTCACATTGAATTAAATATACGAATAATTTAAATTAAATTTATCATAAAATACTTTCCTAGGATATACATAAACCTCACAATAAAAAAAATCTTGAATATGGAATATGAACCAATGAATTAAAAGTGAGAAGAGAACCCCTTACCTCAAATCTATACATTCTATATACGTCCTTTATCACTTGTATAATAAATGTCCATAAATGTTTTTATTTGAACATATAAAATATTTTTTTATTATTATCATATAATGAAAAAATTAATTTTAACTATTTATAATTACATATAAAAATAATTAATCAGATAAGTCCACATCTGGTGTTTTATGAATGTTTAGTTCATTATTTGAAAATGGCTTCGGTATGATAACCTTGATCAATTTGGACATTATTAAATAATATAAAAAATATTAATAATTACATAATTATCATATACATACCAAAATTATACTTTTAAAACTTATCATGGAATATGGATATGAAAAATGATCTATGTTACAATCCTAGAGATGGTAAGTCATATGTATGTACGAGTAATGATTCCATTTTTCAATGATCATTAGGGAAATAAGGTAAGTTTTATTTTGTCATTGAATAATTATCATAAAATAAAATATATATAATTATTTATTATAATATTATTCTTTATCATCCAAGTTATTTGGTGATGAAAAAAATCACATCCGTTCGTAGAGGTGGTTTTCTACAGATACGCACGAACGATGTTATTATTATTATTTTAGTGGAATGGTAAGAAAGATAATAATATATTAATTTTAATTATGATAAATATTTCATTAATATTATAAATATTTCATATATATATCACATATATTCATAAAAACTATCCTTATCACCTTCCATATAGATCTTTAGTTAAAAACATATCAATCATCTTCATGAGGCTCTATTCTTCCATACACATGACCGACTTTATCATAAACCCAATAATTGGAATGTTAAAAGATATATGTAATATAATAATTAAAAAATTATACTAATTATAATAAAATAACATCCATATATATATATATACTAAAAATATTAGCATAAAAAGTTATGAGGGGTGGTGGGGGAAAACTAATTACATAGGACCGCAAGGCATTAGTCTACCGTATACAAGAACAGTAATTTGGATTCCAAATTAATTGATGCAGGAAATATTATCAAAATAAAATTTACATATTAATATATTTATATGTATAATAAAATTGTGTTTAAATAACATTAAAGTGAAGAATATTTTTCTAAGGTGGAGGATGAAAGAAAATAATAATTCTCGACAAAGCACAATATCTCTTTTTTGAATTGCCACCTTAAGTTAGCACCAATATAATACATAGGATATCTTTTTGAAAAATACTTGCGATATAAGTAATGGAGAGGAACATAAAAATTGAATTTGTGTATTGATTATTGTATAAAAAATTTGTTGAATATTTTATGTGGAGAGGATATTGGGATGCCTTTTATAAGTGAGATAAGTAGAACAATTTAATTTTTTAATGAAAAATCCATTACTACTTATTTTATATGAAATAAGTCTCAATAATAAACTAATATCATTACATATACAATATGGGGTTTAAATATGGTCCTAAAATATATTTTTAATAAACTGTTTTTTTTGTTTTGATAATTATCATTTTAGTATGACCCCAATTACATCTATTTTTATCTTAACTACGACAATATATTTTTAATATTTTGACTAATCCTTATGAAAAAATAAATTTAACCTCATTATAAAATCAACAATATTAAAATAATAAATATAAAATCCATTTTACTGAATTAGATTAATAAAAGTGGTAGAATTTAATTTAAAATCAAACTTGTAGACGTGATGAAAAATTAATTTTTCATTAAATGTATGTTTCATGAATAAGTTGAATTTATAATAAATATATGGATAGTAATCATATTTTTATGAGTTTAAGTTATTATTTATTGATTTATAATTCACTAATTTCATATATATAATTTTATTTATTAGGGTTTTATTTCATTAGTTAAAATGTAGAAATATTATGCAATTTAAAACAGCATCCCGAAACAAAAACATTTAATAACCATAAAAAAATATACTAAAATCCAATATAATGATGATAAAAAATTATTTAATTTTATTAAGTATAACAAAATAATACATTGGTTACATTAGATTATATTAAGAACATAATTGTGATTTAAAATTAGTTTATTTGTTGAACTAATGATAGTTTTATATAAAAATTTAATTTTCACACTATATTAAAAAAAATATATCATATAAAATATAAATAAACGTCAAAGTAGGTTTTTTTATATACCTATATCAGAAATTAATTTCATGTTATAAAAAAAATCAAAAATATCTATAAATGTTTTATAAAATTTTCTCACAAAAATAATTAAGAATCATTTTTCAAGAAAACATATTTTAATATATTTAAATTACCTTACAATAAATTGAATTTCTATGTTCTTCGAAAATATTAATAATTTTAATTTTAGTTAGAAATATATATATACATATATATTTCATCATGTATTTATTTATATTAATACTCTCCAGTTTAACGACAAGCTTATAACGACCATATTTTAAAAAATAATTCTTGATTCATTTAAGATTGTTGTTCTGTGTCGAATACACTATCAAACATGCTGTTTTTCATTTGATAACTCATGGTGTTAAAATTTATAAATGTTATATTAAATAAATATTTTGTTATTATTATTATTATTAGTGATTCTAATGGTAATTACTATGTACTCATAGTTCTCATACTTTGTTCTAAAGGAATTCATGGAAATATATCCATACCTCATAGTTATTTGGTGATATCCCATATGAAGGAACCTTAAATATAAGTTCTAGGGCCTATACAAAGTTCTAAAAATTATAAATACATTCTAGGTTATATGTTTTCATTATAAGGATCATTATGAATTCAATATAATCAATTAAAAGGTGCATTTACCCACCATTCTTCTTTATGGAGAGGATTGGTGCAACCCATATTGAATCACTCATTAATATAAAATCGTTTTCCAAATTACCATGTAATGGTTTCTTTTTATTTTATAACTAAATGGTGTAAATTCTATAAGAAGTATTATATATTGGTAGAGGAGTAGGTCAGTGTTTAATTGATTCATCAAAATCTATTGTAAGAGGAATACTAATAAAATATTTATGGAATAAATCAGTATATTACCTCACAATGGGAATGTAATTTATAATTATTCTCTCCAATTTCACCTATATAGGTTTTTAGAAGCAAATAAATTTGGAATTGGAAGGATAATGACATAATATTCAATCTATAAGAGAGTCTTATAATTAATATTTATTATCCTCATTACACTTGTATTGAAATGGAGGAAGACCTAGGATGTCAAGATTGATCTCACTCTTCCAATAGTTGATGTTGTATTTAAATATGGACAAAACAATATTCTCAATACAGCATAAAATTCCATTGAAAGATGTTTGAAATTAATTAAGGAGATTTATTTTCACTAACATTGAATGATGGTTATATAAGTTGTATGCATCAATTTATGTGCTTATTTTTATCATAGATAACTCAACCTTTAGTTTTTGAGGTGCTTCATGAAATGTTATACTAAACATGTATATCATAAAATATTTCATAGTAATATTGTAATATATGACATTTTGTATTCATTAATGGATAATGAGATCACCATTCACATTTTTATTTTGGTTCTAGTCATTTATAATATCCAAAACAATCTTAGGGATGAGAATACTTAAAATAATAAACATATAAATTAAAATAGTGATCATGGAAGGAATAAATTATAAATGACATGTGTATCCTAACTTATCTATATCTATTTATTATCTTGGTTATATATGGTAATTATAATACATGGTTTTCAAAATTAACAATCTATTCAGGTCTTTCAAAATGGTTTGTAATGTGTTTCTGAATTTTGAAAAGCATGTCCACAGGGACTGTCAAAAGTATTACGCAAAAAGGCCACGTTGGTCTACCGATGAACATGTCTAGTTAATAACCAATTGTTTCATTTGGGGTAATTTGTCAAATATAAATTTCTTCTATATCCACATACACTAGTAGTATCTAGAAAAGAATGTAATTTTTTGGAAACAACTCAAAATATAAATCCTTAAAATTACAGTTTTTTTTCAATTCCTAAACTAATTTATATAATTAAAAATAAATTTTTCATTTCATATTCCACAAAAATAAACTAGAAAAATCTATGATATAAACTAAGGTGACTAATACATTTTATAAGTTTTATTTGATAAGATGGACATAAATAACAAATAAAAACATCCCCAAAATTCAATGTCCAGATGACTTTGGAAGAATAGGTTTATAATACATCAAAATGAAAACCCTATTAGAATATATTTATATGAATTTACAAAATGTATATCAAGATAAAATTTAGATATTAAATCAACATATTATTACATAGGTAATAATGAAATGAAATCTGTGATCTATAAATCCTAGTTTGGGAATAAAAATTATTAAGAAGCATATAAAATGAGTCAAAAGTCAAAACATGATATCATAAAAGTCACGAATCATGAATAATTATATAAAATAATATATTAATGAATATATAATAATAAGATCATGGTAATTTATTAATAAAAAAATATAATAAAACATGACATAAGCAGAAGTAAAGCATAGCTACAAAGACAACATCACATATTCGGAACTATTACATATTAGATTACGATTATTCCTTAATCTCACACATACATTCTCATGATACATAAAAAATACCCAATTAATTAGATCAATATATAGGTGAAACCATCATTACCTGTGCATTATTATGTTGTCCAAAGATAGAGATAAAATTTATGTAACATAAATAAAATTTACCTAAGGAATGAAATGTGATTCATATTCATTTATTATAACATAACCAGAGGCAGTTTCTTAATGGTTTCATTTAATAAAGTGATTAGAATTGTCCTAGGACTTTATAGGTTAAAATAAACTTGTATTATGAATAAATATGAAAACATGAAGTGATAATGATAAAAGGAGTGGATAGATATCTTTGAAAATTTACCGCATATGCATGGTTTTATGGAAAAGGGTAAAAAGCCACTAAAAAGGTGAAAAAGAATATTAATTTACATAAAACCCAAAATAAACTATAAATGTTTGACATGTTATAAAGAAAAATTTCAGAAGCTTTGTATGTTTCTCAAAAGTCACATTTTTTATAAAATGAAATATTAAAGTGGATTTTAAAACTTATATATCCCTATCAAGTAATTTTTATTTTAACTAGTTCTATAGGTGTCAGATATATTTATATGTATATTTATAATATAGGTTAATAAAATATGAATTATATATATATATATTGTGAGGAAAATATAGGGAAAGCGTAACCCAAAAACTATAGGGTGGTTTGGAGAGATACCTTATCATATGTAAATAATCATTCAACACAAACACATTATTTCCGAAGTAATCAAATTATATTTATTTATTAAGAAATTCATGACCAATTAAATTTATATTTTATTTACTATAATTATAAATTTGTTTCATTTAAAATATTATCAGTAAGGTAAATACTTTAATTTCATTGTTCCGAGAGAATGTATTTCATGGTTCCATGGTTGGATCACTTCTACATAATTATTATTGTTCTTCTAAAATGTGACTAAAAATTGAAAAGTTAAATGAAATGATATTAAAATCCATATATATATATATTAAAATGTTCCTAAAAACAATATATTCTTTTTGAAATTGAGTTTATTCATTTATTATAAAGGTTTTTGTTATAATGTTTTTTTCATTTAGGTTTTTTAACCGACCATTATTTAAAATATTATTTTTATTTAATTCAATGATTGTTAAAACAACATTGAAAAATAAATATGTTATATTTTATATATAGTTGTTATATTAAACCATATTAATATTTATATAATCAACCTTGATGGTGGTGGAAAAAAATGTATAAAATTTATGGACATGGTGAAGTCAATGTATTATGAAAAATAATTTCATTTTTATATAGAGAGTAAATTGGATAATGGATATTCATTTAACATAATAACATTTCATTAAATTTATTAAATTGGAGTCATTTTATAATATTTTATGGGGAATTTGAGGATGAAATAGAAATCGAAATGTACTCAATAGAGATCTACTATGAATATTAATCCTCTGATTTCATATCTTGAAATACACCTTAGGGAACATTGGTATTACTATTTTTTGAGACATGTATTTGAGTATGTGGGGGAGTGTGTTTATAATATAATAAAATAAAATTATTTCATGATACAAGGCTTTTTATGTGTGGGTATAAGGGGTACTAAGGGGTGGCATTTATTAGGGGGCCAGAGGAGAGTTTTTTACTATTATATTCATTATTTCATTATTTTTCCTAACGAATACTATAATTGTTGATTATTGTGATTATATAATATATATGGTGCTTGTGAGTTTGAACTAATTGGTTCTTACGTCATTATATTTTTAATAACTCAGGGATCCATATTATAATTTTAAATATCATTTTTTTTCATATTTCATTATTTGCTGATAATTCAACTATTTTTGGAAAATACCTAAAAGTCACCCAAATATTTTTTTGATATGTAAATGAAAATAATTAAATCAATTATATGAAAATATTTATCTCCTTATGAGAAAATTAATACATATTTCAAATAAATATGTTTTTAAAAAAATCCAATTTTAATATTATGATTAATATTATAACCCTTTGAAAAATTTCTTATTGTCTCATAATATAATATTATCATTATAATAAAAATAATACTAATTTAGAAACCCATTTTTTGAAAATATATTTTTTAAATTCATTTTTTATAAGACTAAAAAACAGAACATTTATTTTCTAAAAAAATACAAACAAAAATTTAATCATTTTTTAAAACATTTTTTTATTTGTATGATGAAATAAATATAACATATTTAAATGTTTAATAGATAAAAAAATTATTTATCACTCATATAGTTGACTATAATATACTAATAGTAAATTTACAATTCATAATTTCCATATTTCAATTCTAACGATCATAAAACTACTCCACTAGTTTGATTTTTAACAGTTATATTGGTTCTCTACTGTAAATAATTACTTCATATTTCATTCATTATTCATTCCACTAATTGTATCTCAATTTTATATACATATTTTTATTTTCTAGGTGTATATTTAATTAATTATATTTTGATTCATTTCAACAGTATTTTTCCAAACTATAATTATTTTGAGAGATCAACAAGATCAAAATTTGGTATTTTAGTTAGCTTATTTATTATTTTTACCCCATTATCAAATTTAGTATTTTGGTCACTTTATTTGTTCTCTCTATATAATGATTATATTAATATAAAAAATATTGATGACTATATCCTGTGTTGTGTGTGAATAATATAATACTACATTACTACAAATGAGTCAATTATTTAATAATAAGGGAAATTAAATTTATAAAACAATGGTATGTGACATAAATATCCCCCATTAGAATAGAACCCCATGTTGATCAACCTATAACCATCCTTTATTAGTATCTCAATATATGATATGATCGCACTGAACCATCCCCTAAAAGTCCCCGACTAAAACTCATCTACATACTATACCAATTATGATGTCATTTTCGTCTTATAAAAGTATTCTCTTCCATTAGCTTCCCTCACATTGAGAGTTCAGGATACAAAATATTCCATCACACTCTATCAATCTCTAGACTAATGAATTGAACCTCTATGAGACTTCATACTCAGTGTACCCATAATAACATTACCATTTATCATTGTATATATAATATAAATTCATAGTCTATTAATAAAATTAATCATTTTATTTTAAATAAATTATATTCTCACTAAGTGAAGATAATCCCCATGATTTTGGGATTTTTGATGAGAAAATAGTAACCCACTAATGAGGAAATTCTTCAATAGCTTCTTCCCAAACACATCCACGTACCACAAAAGATAACCAACATAATAACAAAACTTATCCGTTTTTCCAATAGAGTTATATAAATCATAAGGCTGTCCTCTAGTATCTTTATATCTCTTCCATTATTACTTAACTAGGTGAGACCAATTTCTTTGTTCCTAGTACTTGATGGAAACCATTATAATTGTTTATCATAATATAATAAACAATACTACAATAATGTCAATTGATGTATAAGAACTAAAACATATGTTTTCCACTAACTAGAAAATTTAATTACTTTAGTATGTAACTCTTAGTAAAATATTAATAAATACTAGATCTAGAGAAAAGATAATAAGATGGTAGTGACAGAATGAATTCTAGTCAAAACCTCAACTAACCATACATATAAGAGCCCCTCTCTACATTTGAGTCACTATAAAACTACACTCTCAGGTTCGATATGAAACATTTTATTCCCTAAATCATAAATTTTACTAAATGTTAGTAGATCCTACCTATATATTATAGTATTTCTATAAAGTTGACATTAAATATTAAAAATCAAATAGAATCCTATATATGAAAGATTCATTGTATTTTCAGACCAACTATTTTAGTAACTTATTATAAAAATACGTATGAATATTTACCCAATATTATGAAACACTATAATCCCTTCTAGATTCTATATTATTTATACTCGTTTTCATAACCTGTAGATTGAAAACATAAGAAATGCGTGATCTGAAAATCCTATTAAGGGAAAAATTTATCAAAATATCATCAAAGGTGGGATAATATGTATATGAGAGAACATGGGTTATAGAGAGTTATTTTATTAAAAAAATCATTAAAGAACATGATTTGTCCATAAGTCATGATGGAGTGACAAATAATCTCAAATTTTCAATCATCTTCAATGGAACAAGATTGTAATATATAGAACATAAGGCATAAATGATATACCATATATACAGAATGTATATAATTATATTTGGAATAATATTCTGAATTCATACCTTTGTAAACATAGATAACATTATTTAGTTCATGATCAATCTTGTGAACATAGCTAATCCACATCATGTTCAAGAACAATCATGTTAATGAATATAATTCTCAATATTTTGAATACAACTAATCTGAATGATGATCAGACATAAGATTGTGGATGTAACAACTCATTATCATCTTCATACTCAATCATTTGAACGTATCTAATAAAAATCATTTTCATGATCATAATTATTATTTCATGTGTTATTTAATGTCAACTAATTAATTGGATGGTTATTTAGAACTGCACTCATCATTAACAATCATCCAGGAAAATTTGTGCCACATTTAAAAAATCATTCATCATATAATGAGAACCCATGGAATTAAAATTTTATTCATATAATTTTCAAATAATATCTCAAAATATGATATCAAAAGTAGATTGGTTAATACCAAAAATTCAAAATAAAATTTTTATTTCATATAGAAATTCTATTAGTAGCTCATCAACCATAATTCTATAGGAACTAAATAGATTATAATTAAAGTATAAGATTAAAGAAACACATTAATAATTTTTATGAAAAAATTTATTAATATTGATTAAAAAGAATAATTTATCTTTATATTTTGTAAATATAACATTTTGGAAAATTAAAATCAGTTACTGGAAAAATTATTATTTTGGAAAAAATTTCATTAATTAAACCATGAAAATTTTAAAAATGGTTTCAAAAACATGGTCATTGGTAAAAATTTTACATTAAAAAAATTAAATCAATTAATATATACATTAAAATTACATAATTTATTAAAAAAGGTGACGTCAAAACATTTTGAGAATACATAATTTTAAAAAGAATATACAATAATTGAGATTTTGAAATACCTAATTCATGTGTAAATATAATTTTCGTTTGATGGTAAATTGTATGAGTTTGGAAGGGTGAAACACTTTTTATCATTTTAAAATACCATTGTTGAAAACCCACAACATCAAAAAGGAGGTTAAATTCCACTTTTAAAAGTGTTAATGTATAATAATAGGGTAACATGTGTAAATAAATATTTACATTTCAATACAAGATACATATTTTTTTTAAATAACCAACTTATATATATTGGTGAAACATTACTTAAAGGATATGAATTTTGTTAAATAAAACCATTGAAAATTTATGAGTAATAAATTAATTAAGAAAACATATTTGAGTAAAAAACATCATTTTACCCATATAAAAATAAGAAATATCTTTTGAAATAGGAAATAAAATAATTTTTTAAAATTTCAATAATTATGTTAAAGGAAAATAATTTTAGTACAGTGAATGAAAATTTGATTTAACCCAATAAATTTCATATAGCATAATTTATAAATAAAAATAAATTTAGAATGTTATTTATATAGAAGATATGTAAATACCTAGAAAATTAATATAATGTACTAAATAAATACTCAACAATTAGAATGCACTCTTCAGACATTAAATAATTTCAATAATTAAAATCATTACTCAATGAATGATAATTGAGATTATATTAACCCTAGAAATTTCATAATCATTCAAATTTAAAATTCCTAAAAGGTGAAAAATTAAATATATTTTTAGTTAAATTTAATTGAATGAAAATTATGAAAAAATAAATCTATCGACAAACATAAAATCAAAAAAAGGAAATAAGTGGTGAATTGGGATCATATCCAAATAATGAAAAATTAAGATTCAAAAAACCCATATGGTAATGGTAATGATATAGTAAAAACAACATTTAACGCTAACCATGAAATAGGCATTTAAATATCACAATATGGACATTAAAAATTACATTAAATGAAATTTGTTGCTAATACTTGATGGAAATAATTTATATTGTACCTAATATAAAATAAAAAATAGAGTGAAATATTAATTATGCCTCATAGAATAGAATATATAAGAAAGTATCTGATATATATAATTCCACATAGCTGAGGGAAAGAAAATTTGAGTTATATGATGAAAATATAGAGAATGAAAATATGATTTATATTATTTCTAAATAGAAACACGTAACAAGATATAATAATGAGAATGGTTGAGATAAAAAACAAAGTCACCCAAAAATATTATTTCAATTAGTTATTTAGAATATTATTCATATATCATATAACAATAATTGATAAATATTGTCGATTTAAAGAGGAAAATGAAATAAAAACACAATATATATTTTATAATACTTTTAAAATGATTTTTTTCTAAATAAGATGTTATACATTACATTCAAAAACATACCTTAGGATAAATGGAAATGAAATAATTATTTAAATAAATATTTGAATATATGTCTCAATAATAAAGCCATGGGAATGGAATATTGGTTTCAAGAAATTGATGTCAAAATAGTTTTAAATCATTTACATTTTAAAATCATAATATATCCTTAAATATGAAATTAAATTTCGAAAAAGGTTTAGTGATTTTTTTTAAATATTCTAAATTAAATGAAATTTCAAATAATAGATATTTAATAATATATAAGTGATTTATAATTATAATATGGAATTTATGGTAAACCTTTCATATTATAAAGGACAAAAATTATATATTTGATATTTTACAATATATTTTTCGAAAATCCATATCATAAAAATATATAATAAAAATTATCTTTGAAATTCGGTAAGGAAAAATTTAAAAGTCACATGAATTAAAACATATTTGGATATCAAAAAATGAAATACAATTTTTTTGGTGAATAATAAACATGTAAAATAGAGAAAAAAATATTTAATGAATATGTGAGTATTTTCTTAAAAATGTTTTTCTTTTTTAGAATAAAAATCATCAGGAAAATTTCATTGAGTTAAAAAAATAATTTCCCCCAATGAGAAAGGTGGAAATATATTATTAAATAAAAAGTAAAATAATTTATCAATAATCTAAGAATGATTCTCATGGAATAAAATTATAACTAAAACAAAAGAAAATTTGAGTTAATAAAGATGTAACTAACGAAAAAATATAACATGTATAGTATATTTATGATTCATTGAATGTAAAATATTATATAATATATTTATTTTTCACTCAATTGAAAAATTAAAAAATTATTTATATCTATATATGGATCATTGGAACCAAGTTCATTATATAATGAAAATGAAGTCTGGTTTGTGTTTGTTTTCATTACTCCCAAAGAAGACCAGGGAGATTACAAGGAAAGGCATCATAAAATTCGACCCAAAAGAAATATTGAAGCTGCCATATTTCCCAGTGTTTTCCAATTTTTTTGTTAAAAAAATTGGATTATAGAAAAAATTGTTTCAGGAAAAGGGAATTGCACCCAAGGTTGAAGGGTATTTTGAAATATGCGTGTAAGGATGGTTTTTGGATCAATGTTTAAAAATATGGAAAAGGAAAAAAGTGTGTGTAAGACATAAATGTACACAAAAGATGTCATTTTTTGAAAGAATATAACACAACCAATGCAACTTTAAAATGGGTATTTAATTCTCGGAAATAAACTTACGCGAACTGACAAAGATGCATCAGGATCTTGAACGCAGTGTTATGAAAGGCCTATAAATACGTGGCTACACCCAATAGAGACTTAAGAATTTTATAATGAAAATATAGTAGCTCATTCAAATGAATTATTTTCATGAAAAATATTGAAGTAGAGTTAATCTTGCATGCATGGTGTTCCTTTAGCCTAAAAAGACAATGTGAACCCTTCGGTGAATTTTCATGAAAGATAAGGGTTGTGCAAAATGTAGGGTTTGCGGGAAATTCAACTTTCATGATAATTTATAAATCTTGCGTGCATGTAGGGGTATTGCGCACAGGTGTAGTGTTATGCTTCTGATAGGCTTCATAATTTCAATTTCAGTGGTTCAGTGCTTTCAAGTGCATTAATTCATGGCTTTGATGAAAGTAGTCTCTCATACTGATTAGAGACATAGAAATCAATGAAAATCTATTTAAGCGACCATCATGTCGATAAACTGAGTTTTAATTCACTAAGGGCAGTGAGCTAGGGGGAGATGAGGGAAGTGATCTGAGGGATGCATTGACCTATCCCTGAACCTTTGAAAAGTAGGTGTGCATGGAACAAAGTAACTATGACCAAATAATATAATCCTCAAACTTGTAAAGATTCAAGGATTTGGGTACGACCGAAAAATTATCGACGTGTGCACCTTGGACATAGACCTTTATGGTGAACCAAGTACATTTGATGTGTCATCTCCCTACATTCATTTGTTTGAAAGATTTAATTGGTTCCTACTAATGTGAGAGCAAGATCCTCAAATTTAAGAAGACTATTTTGACACCATGATTCACCCATACCATCTCAGGGTGTTTCAAGGACCTTTATAGACTAATGGATAGATTAAATGATATGATTCATATTTTATGACCACCATACAAGACTGGGATGAAATATGTATTTAATATATATATATAATTATTGAAATATGTTTACTGTTTCGGTGTTTATGGAACCATAACCCCATTTACCATGGTAATTTCATGATTATTATTTTGTTCTTGTAATCCGAATGACCGCAAAACAGAAAACAAAAAATTAATTATTTTTTAAACTAAATAATTCATAGTAATAAATGAAATGAATTTTTTAAAATTTATTATAAGAACATGAAAATATTACTAAGAATCAATAACTATAATATAAATTTATTATTTCGGATTTGGATAATATACAAATCTTGAAGGGACATAATTTGAGGGTTTTTATTTCAAAAATAATGTTTTAATGAATAGATTCCAACCAAATTTATTCCATATTATGATTATTTTAATTATTTTAAAAAATGATATAATTTATTCTCAAATGGATACAAAATGTAAATTTTTTCTATTGTTTATTTTTTTATAAATGATTAAAATGGAATACTTTCAATATCTTCAATAAAAGTCATTTTTTACATTATTTTCAAAAGTATGAAAAGAATAATTGTTTTAATGATTGTATAATGAATGAGTTCTCCCAAAATAAATGTCATTATTCTCTTTAGATATTAATTTATATGATTCCATGTATATTTTTAAAGAAAATATTTTTCTTAATATTTTTTACATTTTAAAAAAACATTATCATAAGAAAAATGAAATTTGGTTGTTATTTATGATATAAATACTATTATTTATTATGGGATTGACTATAATGTAAAATGGGTTTTATGTTTAGTGTGAATGAAATATTTTTTTATTCATGCTATCAATATTTTTTACATTATATTAATGATGGGTGAGAAAGATATAGCTCTCCAATGAATTTTGAAATGTGATAGATTTTACCGGTTAAAGGATAATCCTAATATTTGTGGGAATTATGTGGTTAGGTGATTCGATTATAAGGGATATTTTGAGGATAATATATAAGGTAAAATTCATGGGTTTTCGATGACATATATGGGTTTTAAATAATATATTTTCAGTAAATTTGTTTTGAAAAGAAAATCATTATTAAATAAAATTTAATTATCTTTATAAGGAGAATTTTTTTTTCATAAGATATCAGGATTTCTTATGTAAATTTCATGATTATGAATTTCCATGTATTTTTTTTACAAAATTATTTATTTACACTATGGGATTTAATGTTGGTTAGATGAATAAATAAATTATTATTTTTATCTCAGAATTTTATTACTTAAAAATGTGATCATTGTTTTGGGTTCTCATTAATTTGATATGGATTAACGGGTTTCCTTTCTATTTATATCCCTAAATGAGCTTTATTTTTCACATCCTAATTATTCCAATGTTTTTCACAGGGCTTAAGAGTGACTAGACATTTTAAAAATATAATGAACCAGAATTATATTATAGAAATTTCCTCTATTATGAATATTTCATATAGTATAAATGACATAAATCACTTATGGAACATAATACAAACCTTTAAATGACGAATGGAAGAAATAATATCTATTTATATAAGTTAAAGAACCTATACCAATGGAATAGTGATTTGACATTTCTAATAGTGATAAATCCTTATGAATTATAAACCGACCAATAGAATAGTAACATCAACTATGAAATTCTAAATAAAATTTGTTTATCTTATAAATAAAAGTATGTTATATCTTTATCATTAAATAAGTAAACAAATATCACAAAAATAGAAAATACAGTTTTCATATTTTGTATGTTATAAACATATAATTATAATTTTATAATAAATATAAATATTTAGAAGAAAATTTATTTTCAAAAAATATATTTATATATAAATATTTTATTTTCTTATTATTATAAGATAACATTATGAGGCCTTAATTAATTTTTGAATGTGTTATATAATTAGTTAATATGTTAAAATTAGTATTTTATAAATATAATAATGATTTTAAATAAAATTTAAATCTATCATATTGAAAAAATTATTTTCAAAAAATGGGATTCATTTTTGAATTTTACATGTTAAAAATGGTTATAGAAATTTATTAGAAATTTTCTAAAATAGTTGAATTTTTTTTGAATAATGAAATATATAATATTATGGTATATATACATTATAATACAAATAAAATATTCATTGATTAATGAATGATTTATGAACCATAATTTATAACATTACATAATTAGATTTATATATTCAGTGATAATTGGTAACTACTTATAGTCTTGATCCAAAATAATAAACTAATAAATAAAATAATGGGAAATCACCCCTGTCCTCCCCTATAAAAACCACCCCATCTCCTCACACCTTCTGATCTTTGACCATTGTCAAATTTCTACCCAATACTCTTACCATGACCCTCCCCCATGTCTAGGACCCTTTCTGATCAAAAATGAAATAAAATCCCCTTAAGGAGGTTCTCAAAGAGGAGAATTCAAGAGATAAAAATACCTTTCTTTTCGATTATTTTCATTTCAATTTCTTCTATTTTCGTATCATTCCTTCACCTACCCAATAAAAAGAGACATGTTGACTCTATTTTAATGTATATACTTGAACTCTATCATCTTAATGGATGACCCATCCTCAAACTCCTTTCTCTCTATATATAAGTATATCTCCTACTCTGTAATATTTTATCAACAAACACATCACCCATGATGTGTCAATTTACCAACATCATGAATGATGCATTTTAATATTTCATTTAAACCATCAAGGAACATTATAATGAATTATTATGGTTAATCCATATTATACCATATGTATTACATCAAATCTAATGTTTTTTATCCTATAAATATAAATTATATTAATTAATGAAACAAAACCAGTTTGTGATGATCGAAAAAACACCAAAATAAACTAAATGATTATCACTATCAAATTATATAATGATATATACTCACTAAAAATAATAAAATGGCTTATATAAAAATTTATTAAACTATAAGATCATTAATAACCTATAATTTCATTTTTGGACAACTATTATCATTTTATATGTTCTTCTATATGTGTTTGAAAGTAAACCGATCATGAAACCCAAGGAAATGAACACTCTCAAATGAAGAAATTCAATCTTATAACTCATAAAAATGACCATAATTGATTCTAAAAAAACAAAATCAAATATATTTTAATAGGTATTAGATTAATTTATTTGTGAATCTAATTTCATTATCCAGGTAACTTAGTGCAAGTGAAGAACACTTCAAAACATAAGGTAAGGGTTTCTCTCCAAACCTCAATTTTTCATTTGGGTTATAGTTTCTCTCTCTTTACCACAAATTAATCATTCCATATTTTTATATAATTCTTCCACATTCTATATATATGTTCTATTATACTATATATATACTATTTTATCTTTATTTTATGGTAAATTCATGTTTTAAATGCGTTCCATCTCAATTCTTCTTGATACACAAACCCGATTAAAGGAAATTACCCATTATCTTACACATTTTCATGTACCATACATAATCTGATGAAAGAAATCCTTATTTTCCTAAAATCACAAATTTTTTCATAAAAAACTATATTTGATCATTTATAGTATTAGATAAAAAATTATTAAAATTAAAAATTATTTTTCCAATAAAACTATACTATGAAAAGTAAAAAGGGTATTCCTCTTGAGAATTCCATAACAATTTAATTAGAGTATTTTCATTTATTTCAACACATCTATTTAATATTATGATTTATTGATATATAACACTTATTATTATCATCTAATATCTTTTATTAAATGGTTTATTATTTGTTTAATAGTAAATGTTTTATTTTGATCCCATTTACGATACTACATAGAATGGTTAGTGACTATGTTTATAGATTGAGGATTCTTAATTACAATGTGTATGTATATGTTGTTTATATATCACCAAATTCATATGAGGAATTCATTTCACTTCATATATGATATGTGGGGACTGACATATCCCCTTGATAAATTGGTAAGTCTAATGAGGTAAAATAGATATGGACTTGGCCGAGGTCTTGGAAATTTATTTTTAGATATGGATTTGGATGAGGCCTTACACATTAATTTTTAGATGTCTTAGCTATCACCTCAACTGTATGTTTCAGATATCTATAATTATGGATTCATTAATTATTATATTTGTAATAGATATTTTTTTGTTGATTTGATTAGAATGATATACATGATTAAAATATTTTGATGTGATTATTTATGGAAATTTATAAATAGATTATATTATTACCATATTTTTCTCAAGATTTTGTATTAATGGTATATATTTTTATTTATTAACCATGCCTTATTATTAATGTTATATTCTTATTTATTACTTACCCTTTCCAAGGATTATATCTCACCCCTTTATTATATTAATGTTTCCCTAGGATGTGAATATATATTATGAATTACATACATGTATAATCTAGAAGTTTATGGGTGTTCCAAATAGTGATTATATATTTTATTTCATATCACATTTTAATGCAATATTTTTATATGGTTTTTGAAAAACTATGAAACTATTCAGCCCTTTGAGATGCGATATATTGTTCATTATACTGATTTAATTAAATAAGCCATTGGATCCGGGCTAATAAGGTTTGGGTATTTGTATTTTGTATCCAAGAAATATTAGATGAAACTATAGAAACTAGATTTAGAAAAAACATATTATTTATATAACACTAAGTTATAATATGAGGATAATAATAGGGTAAATTCTTTGAATTTTGGTAAGCTATATATTTTGTGGTTCTTATATGCAATGAATCTCTATCTGGATAATACAAGTGGATGTGGTTCTGAAAAATGTACCTAGGATTAAAAACTCCAACGAGGTGTCCTGAACCTGACTTGGGGTAACCTATTACATGATAATGAGCCTTAATGTCCAACTGACATGAGAATGCTAGGGGATATTCTTAGTATAATTCTCATTTTCTTTATAAACCATTGTGAATTATTTATAAGTAAATATATCCCCAAAGAAACCATGTTTATGATTATGAGATTATTAATGTAAAAATTTATAATTTTTGTGAATTGTTTTTCTAGTTCAAAATTATTCATCATGATTCATAACAAAATTTATTATATTTAATTATTTATAAATGAATCCTAGTTTAAGGAATTTAAATTATATCAATGTTTCTATCCTAAGTAATAATTTACCTCATATTCTGGATAATGATGTTTTAATTGGAGTTTCCACTATTGTTGAGAATCTGAAAACTATAATGGGACATTGAAATCAGGTTATGAACAATAACCTTACCCGTATAGAGCATCCTGATCCACAACATGGAGAACCAATGTTAGACCAAATTATGTGACAATATCCTCCATCTATCAATGGGTCTACAAACCAATTTATAGTAGAGAAATCAATATTATTTTAAAATATGACTTTTCACGCTTTGGGAAATAATGAAATGGAGAAGGTTATCATGGTAGTATATCATCTCTTACGATATTTTGATCAATGGTTTTTTTCGAAACACTAAGGGTGAGGAAGATATTTTAAATATCGAATGGAAGTATTTTATGGAAATATTAATGGAAAAATATTCCCATCAAGACCTATGAGTGGATATGGAGTAGAAATTATTGACATTAAAACACAAAGTGAATGAAAATGATACGAAGAATTAAGACAACTTTACACGGCTAGAATGGAATATTGTAGACTAAATATGTAATCCAAGGATAACGATTTATCAATATGTTGATTTATTAAAACCATTCCTATTAAGGGAATTGGTCCCCAAAAAATTATCATCACATGAAGGTATATTCTCATGTGATATAAAGATAGTGAAATAACTCTCTATAGCCTATGAATTTAAGGGAAAAAAGAATGAAAGTGTAGTTAAAAAATAAGTTTTAAATGGAAGAACAAAAAAATAAAATATTATAATGTGTGATACTTTTGGAAGAAACACTAAGGTGTATGCTTAAATGAAAAATGAGTTTTTTACAAGTGTCCCGATAAATGTCATCATGATCAATATTATATATGTTAAAAATATTATACCAATGTTCAATGACATAATTTTTGGGATATTAGAACCTTGGAAAACTATTTTCCAAATCGTGAACGAATAATTCCAAAAAAAATGATCACAAGATCAAGGATAAGCTTATGTGATAACAAAAACTAAGGTTTAAATTTTTAATGATGTGGTAGTAGGCGCTTTAATCATCCCTAAAATTTTTATAAAGAATTATTTTATTTTGGATCATATTATTTCATTATATATTCCCCATTTTCATTGAAAATTAGTAATTTTCAATTCTCATTAAAAATAGAGTTTTTAGTAAAACCCCATATGGAAAATATTATTACAATAATGATGTGTTAGGAAGATCCCAATAGGGAATATAAATTTACTTTATATATTAATTTTATCATCATATATAGGGTAAAATTTGATATAATCCTTGGCATGATTTTTTTTAAAAATATGATGCAAAATTATTTTTCAAGAAGAAGGAAATTGTGATTTGTAAGGAAGGTTAAAATTCCCTTATCGTTAGAGAAGAAGCTTCACCATCTTTTTCATAAAAATATATACATATAGTAGATCTTCTCAAACAATTGGGGGGGTGGGGTGGGGTGGTGAAAAATAATTTATGGATGAGAAATTATATCATAAAATTGAAGATATACATATTTTACAAGAATACGTTGAACTATTTATAGAGGATTTACCTAGACATCCACCAAAGAGAGACGTTGAGTTCTTTATTGATATAATTACTAGTGTAATAACAATATCAAAGAATAATTATATAGTGGAACTATAGTATTAGTGGATTTAAAGAAAAAACTATATGAGTTGAGTATTAAGGGATTTATTCAGCCTAGTGTTTCTCCATTGAGAGCCCATATTCTCTCTCTCATGAATAAAGATAGATTCATGAGGCTATATATTGAGTATAGATAAATCAATGATATTACAATAAAGGGAATTTATCCTCTACCTCGTGTTGATGATTTATTTGATCAACTTGATAGAGATCAATATTTTTTTCAAAATTAACCATCCATCTGGATATCATCAATTTTGTATGAGGATGGAACATATTCTAAAGATAACATTACAAACAAGGCATGTATATTATGTGTTTACAGAAACTCTATTTGGACTGAAAAATGCACACTATATTTCCATGGATCTAATATATATATTGTTATAGTAAAATATTGATGACTTTTTTAGTTTCTATTGATGATATCATGGTATAATATTATATCTACGAGGATCATGAGAACCACTTTCAGATTGTTCTAAAGTATCTTAAATAAAACATGTTATATAGGATATTTTTCTAGTGTAAATTCTAGCATCCAAAAATTTCTTTCCATGGCCATATTTTATATAAGTATATAATATCTTTTTATCCTATTAATACAAAGGTGGTCTAGAAATGGAATACACCAACAAACATAACCAAGTCATCTAGTTTAATTGGATTAGCATGTAACTATCAAAATCTCATTCAGAATTTTTCTTAATTAGATAAACCATTAACAAAGCTTACCCATAAATTGTTTAGGTTTATATAGAAAAAATAATGTGAATAATGTTTTGATAAATCAAATATGAGATTAGAAAATGTTATGATCTTGACTCTACCATCAGGAAATGGTGGATTTGTGATTTATAGTTATTAATAATATAATAAAACATGTCTCTGTCCTTATGAGAAATGATAGAGTTATTTTCTATGAAACAATAAAGATAAAAATCATCAACCAAACTATCCATCTCATGATATTGACTGTTCACCTGTAATATTTTCTCTAAATATATGGGGACACTATCTCTATAGTGAAATATTCGAGATATACATAGCTTATATTAGTTTTAAATATATCTTCTCATCGAAAGAACTCAACAATAATAAAAGATGATGGATCAAGATACTCAGAGACTATTATTTGTTAATACAATAACTCACATGGAAGGAAAAAGGTATATGATTCTTTCAGAATGATGGATCATGGAGTTCTAAACAGATTTAGGATTTAATGGGATCTTGTGTTCATGGATCTAGTGAATATAGATATGGTAATTATAAATAAAGGTGAAACTTATATAATGATTTAATTTGCTTCCCATCCATATTTAATATAAATTATTTAAAGTTATCACCCTGTACATGAGAATTATCAAAATAAAATTAAATATTTGAATAATGGGAAATTGGAAGACTTGGTGTATGAGGATGGAATTCTAAAATTTAAAAAGAGGCTTTTAGTTCCCTCAATATCCACGATAAAAAGGGAATTTTTTGATGATGCTTATAGATATAATTTCTATATATACCCTAGTAAAAAAAATAAGTTTAGAGATTGCAAGGAACATTTATAGTGGGATAACATAATGTGTGAAATTGATGGTTATGTATCAAGTTGTTTATTTTTTCAACATATGAATGATGAAAGGAAATATCCTAGAGGATTCATTCAACCTATTCCTTTTACCACATGGAAATGGGATGACACAACAATGGATTTTATCACTAGATTATAAGAAACTCCAAGAAATAATGATGCAATATGGTTCATTTTTGATTGACTTACCAAATATATACATTTAATATCTATACAGGAGGATTTTTTAACAAGATATCATTATAAAAATCTATATTGATGAAGTTTTAAGACTTAATAGATAATTTTTTTCTATTTTTTGTTACCATGATCCAAGATTTACATCAAAATAATGGAAAATTGTTCTGATGGCATAAGATACTGAGCATCATTTGAGTACATCATATGACCCTCAAATTGATGGGAAGTCAGAAAAGATGATCCAATATTTAAAAGAATTTTGATATCATTCTCACTGGAATTTAATGTCATGTTAAATCTGTATTTACCTTTGGTAGAGTTTCCCTACAATAATAGTTTCCATTCGAGTATTCAAATGGCACTGTATGATACAATGTATGGAAACAGATATCATACACCAACGTGTTGGGATGAAGTTGAATAAAGGATTTTACTTAGCCCAGAACCTATGGAGGAAAGAACAAAAAAGGTAAATAAAATTCAAAAAATAACAATGTAGTTAAAAGTAGTCAAAATATATATTCTAATAATCAAAGGAATATTTTTTAATTTCAATGGAGGGATCGTGTTTTCTTAAAATTATCTCCATGGATGGGAGTTGGCAAGAAATGGAAACTCATTCCCATGTAAACTGGACCTTTTAAAATCCTAGAGAGAGTTGGATCTATTTATTATCATTTTTCGATGTCTCCTAGCCTTCATATAGTACACAACGTGTCACATATATCTCTATTAAGGATGTAAATGCCAGACTGAATGCTTATCCTCACTTATAAAGTCATATAATTATAACATGACTTATCATATATAAATATAATATCCAGAGTTTGGACACTAATGAATAATATTTTGGTTATTAGATGACTTCCCAGGAAAATTTACATTGGAAGAAATCATAAAATTGAAGAGGTCATGTGGGAACCAGAAGATTTTAAGACGAAGTACTGCCCAAAACATTTTATAAGGGGACATTTTGAAAATTTTAAGGATGAAATTTTTGTAAGAGGGGAGAATGTAAGGAATTAGAGTTATATTAATGAAATTTCCCTTATGAATATTCCATATAGTATTAATAAAATAAAATCACTTGGAGAACATAATAAACACCATATAAATTTAAAACTACTCAAATTAGATGTATTTTAAGATGTTAAATAACATATTCCAATGGAATGGTAACATGACCTTTGGAATAGTAATATGAAGCATATGAATAGTAAAATACACAATATAATAGTATAATAAACTATAAAATTATAAATAAAATATTGGTATCTTAAAAAAACATGATATATCAATATCTTGTAATAAGTAAATAAATATTTTGAAAATGATAAATCAGGAGTTGGTATTTCTATAAGTTATAAATATTTAATGAAGATTTTATATTTCATATAATGATTTTAAAGAACATTTATTTTCTTTAAATAGATTAATAGATTAATATTTTTTTTCTGATTATAATATTATTTTACAAGACCATAATTAATTTTTCAAAGTGTTGTAAAATTATTTATAATATCCAAATCAGTATTTATCGAATAAATTATAATTTTAATGAAAAATTAAATTTATCATATTTTGATAATTATTTTCAAAAATGGATATAATTTTATAGTTTTACACACTGAAAAATGATTATGATATTTTTAAATGTAACTTTATGAAATAATTGAATTTACTATGATTAGTGAAATATGGAAATTAACATTATATATACATTATATGATAAATACAATATTCTAAGAGTCAAGAATGATGTGAAAACCATAATATCAAAATATAAATTATTATTTTAATATTTTTTTTTGTAATTATCAAACTATTCATAGCATTGGTATGAAATAATAAGTGAACAAATATAATAATGGGAAATCACCCATCTCCTCTCCTATAAATTTCACCACTCACTAGCCCTTCTGCTCACACCTTGGAAGATTTTATACTTGTAAAAGTTCCACCCAATCATCATCCAACACCCCTCCCCCCCATCTAGTACCCTTTGGTCAGAAAAAAGTCCAAAACTGATCCCCATAAAGAGTTTGTCAAGGAAGAGAATTCAAAAGATAAAATACATCTTTCCTTTATTTTATTTTATTTTTAATTTAATTTATTTTATTATCCTTCCATAACCTCCCATTTCCAAAGAGATACAAAAACTCTAGTATAATTTTTATACATTCATTCAATACTTTTATTGTAATATCCATCATTAAACTCCATTTCTTCTCTCTATTTTTTATTTTATTAATGAAAATGCAACCTGTGATGTGTCAATATACCGACATCAAAGATGATGCATTTCCATTTTCCATTATCACCTTTCCGGATGGTAATAAAACCATTTTTTGGTTAAAAAAATTATAATATATGGATTGAATCTTATATAATTTTTGGAAGTACTCCATTTACATAATATAAATTAACCAAACAAAACTAGTTTGTGATTATCAGAAAATGCCAAATATTCTAAATTATTATCACTAACGTATTATATAATTATTTATCCTCAGCAAAAATAACCAAATGACTTATATGATTAATATAATGTCATAAAAAATAATTAATGGCCATTAAATTCATATATAGATAGCTCTTTTAATTATACATTATCTTCCATATGCATATTAAGGTAAACAGATCAAGAAAACCATGTAAAGTAACACTCTTGAATGGAGATATTCAATATTATAACTCCTAAAAAAGACCACAAATAAAATTAATAATAATATTATAATAAATTAAATAAATTTTTAATAGATTTTAAATTATTAATTAATGTAATTTCATTGTGAAGTATATTATTGGTAAGTGTAGAACACTTATAAACACAAGTTAAGGGTTTCTCCCCGAACCTCCATTTTTCATTCGAGCTACAATTTCTGTCTATTTAACCCAAAGTATTTATTCCATATTTTTATAAAGGTCTTATAAATTATGTTTATAAGTTAAAAATTCAGATATATATTAAATTTTATCTTTATTTTATGGTAAATACATGTTTTACATGGTTCACTTCTCAATTATTCTTGACTAGCAAACTTGATTAAAGAGAATTTCCAAATGTCATACCCACATTCAAGTACCATCTGTAATGTATTTGAAGACGTTTTTTCTAAAATAAATACTTTTTACTATAAAACAATATTTGTTCATTTATGGTTTCATATAATCATTTATGAAAAATACACATTATTTTTTCAAAAGTACCCTTCATCACAAATTAAAAAGGGCATTCCTTTACTAATTGATTTTATTAGAGCATTTTCATCTATTTCAACACCTCTATTGAATATTATGATTAATCCATATTGAACTATTATGGTTATAATATATCATATTTTATTAAATGGATTATAACTAGTTTGACTATGGGTGTGATATCTTGATACCATTTACCATACTACTCAGAATGGTTAGTGATTATTTTTAATGATTGGGGAATGTTATTTAGATTGTTTATGTATATGTATTTTTATATAAAACCCCATTCATATGAGGAAGGAATTGGAATTTTTATGTGATTATTGGGGCCCACTATAGTCCCTCTATGAATTGGTAGGTAAGATTATAAAAAATTGATATGGACTTAGTCGGGGCCTTTGCCCATTTATTTTCATATATGGATTTGGCTGAGGCCATACCCACTTATTTTAAAATATGTTTTATAAGGCCACGATGGTATTTTTTCGATGTATAACATTATGAATTCCCTACTTATGATAATTTAATTGATAATTCATTTTTTTATTTGACTATTGAATTATCTATTATTAAGTTCATTTTTAGGTGATTATTTATGACATTATTTAATCATCTTCTATTCTCAACATATTTTTCTATAGATTATGTTTTAGCATCATGTTTTTTTATTTATTCACCATTCCATAATATTGATTTTTTCTTCTGCCCTAATACGTACCCTTGAAGATAATCTAAACTAAACACTTCTCTATGTCCTATTTTTCCCTAGGATATGAAGATATATATTATTAATGACATTCAAGGATAATCTAGAAGATTATTGGTGTTCCCAATAGTGTTGGTATATTGAATTTTATTTAGCATTTTAAATTAAAATTTTATATCTAGTTTCCTATATCTATTAAAATATTTTGTCCTTTGGGACATAATCACTTCTTCATTGTCCCGTTATAATAAATTATGGCCCCTACTCCAAGAAACTGGGGTTGGGGTATTTATAAATAAATTGAAATTTCTAGTTACAAGAGTTATCCTGAATGATGAAATTTTTTATTTATAACAAATATTTTTAGTTGGAAAATGGTTACCCTTAAGAAATGTAAGAATTCTTGAGTAATGTTATAGATATTTTCCTAAAACTCTAAATAAAATGGATCAATAAATGTGATAAAGTTAAATCTTTGTTATATATCATGTAATTATATTTTTTATATTACAAGGCATCGTATTTAGAGATTTAAAACAATAAACTATTTATAGGATGTTGGTAGTGAACCGAACCCATTTTTTTATGAAGGTGTTATAGATATGACCTAAATTTTGATATCTTATTGTTATTATTATGCCACATATTAATTTTATGATTAATTTTAATGATCCATAGTTTTAATCAATTTGGTCGTATTTCAATATGTAATTTCTATATAACTTTAATATTATGACATATATATAATGGCTTTATTATAACTCTATTATGTCCTTAATTATGATCACATATATTCATATAATTAATATCAAAATTGATTAACCCCTTACTGATCATATATGATCTCAATTTTCTTATGATTCCATTTTTTCATTGTAATGAAGATTAATATTTTGATTTATAATTCCAAATTAGAGTCATGTGGGGTCATGTTTATTAAATGAATATACACTACATTATTTGTTTTTATTTTGTGATTAATATATAAAGAAACTGAACCTTTAGGTTTTGGGAGTATGTTTTATTTATATTATTAAATATATATTGATCTAATATTATTTAAAATATATGTATTTTCTATATGGTTTATCTCAGTTGGTATCAAAGTGGGGAATATATAATTTTGAGGATTAAATCAAGAGGGATAAAATGATAAAACAAAAACCAACAAAGGTTAAACCAGAGTGTCAAAGGTAAAACAAAATATGGCATAGTTTATTTCATATTAGGATTAATTTTAATATTCATATGGACCTATCATTTGGTATTATTGGATATTATATTTTATAATTACCCTTTTTATTTTATGTAATTTTTATTTTTTGATGTAATTAAGTAAAAAAGTATTGATATGGATAATTCAATTACTATCAAAATGAACAAATAAATGACATTGCATTCGGTTCTAAATTTTTTATCCTTTATTACAGATTTATCTCAAAATAATATATAGAAATAGAATATTGTAAAACTCCCCAATTTACCAAATAATAATAACCTCTCAATAAATCATTTTGTTAAAAAAGAAATATCACCATTTTAAGGATATTTTAATCCATTAATTTTTGAGTAATCGATCAACAAAAAAAATATTTTACCAATTCTTTTTTAATTTTATCTTTAAATTATGGATTATCTAATTATGTCATTTTAAGATAAACAAGACTAATGGTGGAGCCAGATTAAGAAAATAAGGAAAAAATAAGAAACATACTGTAGGTAATTTTGGTATTTGATAAATTTCAAAAAATATTTTCCTCATTCATGTTTTATTACAATTAATTGATCCTTTCATAAGATGATGAGAAATGAAGATAAATTTATTATTTACTATAAAGTAAACATCGTTATTCAAGAAAGGTATGCCTTTTTTATTGACCAAGAAATTAAATCCTATCGATTCATCAGTATATTAAAACAATTTCAATGAAAATATTTATTTATATGACAATTTGTATATTAGTTGAGAGTTTTTTATTTTCTCTGAAAATGGAAATGGAATTTTTAGTCTCTTATATGCTTATATATTTAATACAAAGAAGATAAAAATTGTTACTTATTGAAAAAAAATGTTAAATTCAAAGGAATAAAGAATATTCACATTTCAAAATTATTGAAATAGTAATAAGATACCTATATATGGGTTTACACATAAATACATGACGTTTGAAATATTTAGAAGGAATCCATCAAGCACGTAGCTGCTAAGAAAATATGAATGAAATCATTGGGGAAAAATGTTTTCTTTAATATTAAAGGTATGATATATTATTAATTTGATCAATATATATTTAAATATGCTCATCCAATTTTTAATGAGGATAATTTATATCAACATAACATGGAATAATCATAATCATATTTTATCGCTATATTTGAGGATGACTGTAAGGACCCGACCTTAAACATTAAATCTTATGGTGATTCTATACTAGAATTTACTTTATTACATTTCCAATGAAATTTCAATTTTATTGATTCAGAGAGTTTGGTCCTATATCACACATAATAACTAATATATCTCAATGTACACACTTCTAGATAATATCAATCTTTTGATAAAACAAAATATTTTAAAATAAAATATTGTTTCTTTTCTTGCTCAATATGCAAAATTTTCCTCTTCATTTCAACTTTTTTTTATTCTCCATGAAATATTGTAAAGAAAATTTAAAAACATGGGATTAGAAAGAAATATCAGTAAGGGTTATAATTTAAGGTAAGAATTTATTCCAATTAAAATCCATAACACATTATCATAAAACATAACTTTCTTTTCAAAAATGAATATTATTTTGAAAAAGGTCAACGTATTACCTTTTTAAGATCAACCTATTTTCATGATAAATCATAATAAATCATCTAAATCATATATTGGTAACTTATTACATAATTATTTAAATCAATCTTACAAATTCAATAACTGAATTGGCCATCCTCCAACTCCAGAGCACCCAATGCCTTTGAGGTTATCATGTGACTAGTACTCATTAGTTTATTAAAAACCCACTAATAATTGGTTTACCAAATAACCAACTATAAATGTTTTATCACATAACCATACACAATTTATTATCACATGACAACCCTTAATTATAAAATATTCCGAATAACTATAACTTAATCATAAATGTTGAAATATATCATCATAAAAACACTCTTTAAAGAAAATAATTTTTTCATTTTGAGGTACTAAACACATATAATGGAAAACATTTTTTATGGAAATAAACATAAAAAATATATGATAAGATAAAAAATTATAATATGACATTAAAGTGGAAGATTCTATTCATTCTATATATGTAATAAAAACATTCTATTTTAAATAACTTTAAAAGATTATTTTTAAAAGAAAGTCCCATACAATTATTTTATCATAGAACTGAACATAAATCAAAAGAATATGTTGTGTTTGTTTCCTATAAATAGGCATGAAATATTTTAAATATACAATCTTAAAATCAAAATTTATTTTACATATAATCTTAGAACAATAATATCAATTAAGTTGATGTTTAACCTAATTAATGGAATATTCGATATGAATTCCCTTACATAAAATTAAACTTCCTTCAAATGTGTTATAAAATCTTATATAATTGATTAAAAATGTAATTAACTAATTATATAAATGAATTAATATTTATAAAATCTTATCTGTTGATTTTGTAACATCATATGACCCGTTCATCAATAAAATTTTATCATATTAATGGTTTTATGTGTCTCCATTTTACTGTTTCATGGTCAGTTAGACATGTGTAAAATTATATATGTTCCTATAAAATTGAATTATAACAATATAAGTGGAATAAAATATTATTAACGATATACCATAATTATTAATGGTCACATATATAATTTTTATTTCTAACATGAGTATGAATAATTTGATAAAACATTAATGATAAATGTTTAGCTTATTTAGGCCTTTACTGAAACATCATGATTTTTTTTCTTTTAACATAATATTATGTGTAAATAATAGTTACATATCATGAAAGAGGTTAAAAATACATAGTTTAATATTACATAACTAGAATAAATATTTTATGTATATCCTTTATGGTGGTAATCGAAAATAAAAAATCGTTATTCACGAAGACTGTAAACCGACCTAATTTGTAAAATTGAACCATTTCATTGAATTAGGGGATATGTGTGATGAAATTAACATGCTATATTCCATCATAATCATAAAAATGAATTATATACATGATTCGTAAGTTATCATTCCTTGGTAGATAAAATAGATTTGGATAAAATACAATAATCAAAATTAAGAGAGGTACTTTTTGATAATTACCACTTGAATATCTCATAATTGAGAAACCTTTGAGGAATTTAGATTTTTTATTTTTTAATAAAAAATGACTAGGGTGTAGAAAGAGTGAGGATAATAGTGTTGGGTATATAATTGGATACATTCATGGACTATTAGGAGAAATGGGATGGTGGGGAGTCATATTTATATTTGACGAGGGGTTGGTGTAAGTGACTAAATAATGATTATTTTACAAATAATGATATCCAAATTGAGGTGGTATTTAATTACAAATTTTTTTCTTTTAATTAATATTTTTAATGCTTGTAATGTTCAAAAAAATAATAAACAATCCATTATTTTTTTTAAGTTTTAGGTGTTTTAATTGTTTACAAATTTTGCATTAAGACGTTTCATTTTTTACTAATACAGTGATAAATAGTTATTTTACCATGAAATATTTTTTATTCCAAAAACGATAAAATTACTTAAAAACTAATTAGTAAAATTATTATTCAAAATATGGAATCCATTTTATCAAATTAGAATTATATAATTGGAAAATTTAGATTAAAAATTCATCTCTTAGACACTACGAAAATGAGTGTTTTCAAAGGGAAAAGATCTAATCTTTGAGATGTTTTTATATCCAATATTAGTGTGATGTTTAATAAAATGACCTAATTTGGATTTATTTATGGTTTACTTTTCTAATTATAATTTTAAACTAATTTTAAATATTATTTAACTATAAAATTATATTTTTTGAAAAAAGGTTTTTATTTAAAAGTTAGTATTTCTCCAATACTAATCCAAAAAATGAATCTTCTTTGATACATACAAAATTTTCAACATAATAATTTTTTTAATAGGATATAAAAAATAATCTTAGTTGTTTCAAATAAATTGTAAAATGGTGTGAAAATTTAGTTTTGTAAGAGGTGTGCTATTAAAATGAGGAAACATTTCCTTTTAGAAAAATATGAGTTTTTATGAAAAAAATTGAATTTATTCTTATAATAATACTATAAAACATATTGGATGCATATAAAATCATATTATTTAATATATAGAAATTGAAATTTATTAATAACATCAAATAATAATTATCAGTTTAATTTATTATGATAAAATTATACTGTGGGAATATAAATGTTTTTTTATAAAAGCATATTCTTTATATTTATTTTGTTTATATTTTCATATCAATTTTGTTGGTATCCGATGAATTCAATTTATAAACATCTATAAACTATATTTTCATAATTTACGCCATATCATTTATTCCCTATATTCCAACATCTAGTGATAACAATCAAATTTATAAAATAATATTTAGCCACTTGTTTAAGCATGATGTGACATGTATTCAATAATATTGTGCATAATGATTCAGTTTAAAAAATAAAATAATATTACATTCTCCAAAACCATTACAAAATTTATTCCTCATAGTTTCAATTTGGGATTCCAAAACTATGGGTTTGACTTCTCGAAATAACTTTTTCGAAATTCTACAATGAAACATGGTTCATTAAAACATTCATTTGAAAAGATAAAAAGTAAAGCACAAAGATAAAATGAGATAAATAAACTAGGGTTCCATATAGGAAAACGTGAAAATGGAAAATAGAAATAACTATAATGTTCTTATGTAGTGTGATCGAGAAATTGTTTTTCATAATACTAATCATCAAAAAACCATAAATTATATATGGTTAAAAAGGATATTTATTTCAATATATGAAAATAAAATTGATAAATTTTTTACTTTAAAATGATTTTCAAAAATTTTGGGTATTAATTTACAACCTATACATAATGAACAAGGAAACTTATTTAGATGATAATTAAAATTCCCTCATTATTCAATTTCCACCATATTCTCATCTTTTATCCAAATGAGGATTATTGAAGATGGATTTTTCATATATGAAGCATTAGAATCAACTTCAACGGATCATAAAATAATAAAAGGTTTAAATATATATTCCTCTTATATTTAGGTATTATCCAAAAAAAAATCAGTAAAAGGTAATTTAATTTTACAAAATAATACTCCGTAATATGCTGAAAACTACTTTGATCATCTAAATTCTATAGTAGTATTCAAATATTAACATTTATTATACAAAATAAAAATATCTATACAATTCCAAAAAAATCCATAATAAAATTTTATGAAAAATAATAAAATTATTTTATTACATAGTCTTTTCAGATAAATTGTAATACTCATATTATAATAATATAAAAAAGTATTAAAGTATTATATAAAAATTTAATTTCATAAATCACATAATCTATGAGATATAGTAATTTTTATGGAATCTCCATTAATTTAATATAAAATATTATATTCTCTGAAATACATTTCATTATTTATTACTCAAATAATATTCCATAATATTTATTTTTTACCTTAATCGTATTGGGTTTCCAAAGTAGTGAATGTCTTCCAAAATAAAAATATTAACATAATTATAAAATGAATATCTAATACCATGGTTATAAATATTATTGAATATATGTTCCAAAAAGTAACTAATCCTTTATTGGTAAAATATTTCATGAAAAAAAACCTCATTAAACTAGGACATCACGTAGGATAGTAGAAGGTGATGCACCCTTGTTGTCATGCAGTTGTAGGTTTGATCCTCGTGACCTTGCAATAAATGATGGTTTGTCACCCATACTACTAGTTTCCTTTTACTATATTAATATAATCATTATAAAAATCAATAAATCTCAAAAACATCCTAAAAAATAACCATATTATATTTTAACCTCAACGGTTATCCCAAACCATTTATTTTTCATCCAAAAAATTAATCTCCCATAATTTACTTTAATTTACAGATCATAGAAACTAAAAATACTTCCAAGGACATTAAACTTAGGTCCCATAATCGTAAATTAATTATTCTTCAAATAATGTTTTTCATATCAAAAAATTAAGGGCCTCATGTTCCTTAAAAATTATCACATTTTTACCACTTTCCAAGGGTTGTGATTACATCAATCCTAGGGGTTAAAATATATGAAAAAAATTTACTTCTTCCATGAATATAGTAAAGTTTTTAAAATACCACTACATCATAAAAATGAAAAAAGAATACATTAAAATATCCTTTATTTACCTTGCTTCTCAATCCATTAACCATTATTTTTCATCTTATTAGACCATAATTTTATTCATATAATCAAATATATAAAATATATATATATTATTAATAAATATAAACATTAAATGTTATTCATACCATTAAAATTACATCCTAAAAATAAAAAGATAATCCTTTCTCAAATAACATTTTCACATTATAAAGGTTAGGGATACATATAACTCAATCCCAATAAAAGTATACCAATGTAATCCCATCATCAAACTAGTATAAATTCATTTAAACATTTCATCATCATTAAATCTACAATAGCTATTGAATCCCATATTTTTATATAACTTATTTTTATCCATGGTATTAGATATTATTTATAATCCCTTACCCATGATTTCCTATATTATCCCTCAATTATTTTTCCTATGATCAAACAAATGAATCATTTCCCAAGATTCAACAATGTCAGAGCATGAGCCAGGAAATTATTCATATTGTCATATGTCATTTATAGTTTCCACATCTTTAATTATAATGTTATTTTTTATTACTAAAACGTTATATGTACCTTCATGATGATCCCCATCAAGAGCCCTCTTCCTAGGACATCAATGAAAATTAGGATTATACTCCTCATATTTAAAACATTCAATTGGTAAATCAAGAAGAAAATGTTTCGCCTTCAGGGAATAATATGGATTCTTCCATTTTACTTTCACAATTTATTGATTTATGACCACCTTTACCACATATTGAACTTATTCATATATTTTAGGTCATTTTCATATGTTCTAAATTCAAAATTCTTGACCCATAGATCATTGAAAATATATTCCTTTCTAATATTTATCACCTGATCATCCAAAGGGATTCATTTACCTCGTATTTTATGCATTATGATACCTAGAAAGGACCATGTGGTTTATAATTAATCGTAATGGTTGGTTTTGAATAAAGTAAAATGTTCTCCTTACAACACATAGTTCATTTTTTATCATTTAAGAATCCAAATTCTTTTCCTTCGCATCCATTTTTAGATTGGTGTATAATGGATCCATCCATTTACAAAAAACTAAAACATTTATTCTATTCATGTTAATATGATCATAGTATACAATTTTATTAGGAATATAATTACTAATATATCCTTATTAATTTTATCACAAACTCATTCAATTTATCCAAAATAACCATGAACAACCCTACCATGCTGTCCATTACGGGTATATATGAATTGTAACTTATTCGTAAATAATAACTTTACTTCTATAATTTTCTAAAACATTCTTTGATACCAACTATAAGGACCCGAACATAAACATTACATGTTTTTTGGATTTTATACTAGAATTTAAATTATTACATTTCCAGGGATCATTTTAGTTTATAATCATAGAGAGTTAGGTCATTACCCAAACAAAAAAACTCCAATATTTCAATGTAAACCATTTTACTCAATATCCATTTTCAAAAAACAAAATCTTCTTTAAATAAAAAATGGTTTATTTTCATGATAAGTCAACAGAAGTTTCCCCTTGATCGCATCTTTGTCTACATTTTCTATTAAACACTATGCAAAAAATTCACAAAATGTATAATAAAAATTCATAGTAAGGGGCCTAATAAAATGGAAAACATTAGTTGGGATAAAATGAATAAAACAGTTTCATAGAAACATACATATTTATTCAGAAAAAAGTATAATCTTTTGAAAAAGATCAATATCATACCTTTTTAAAATAATCATATTTTCATGAAAACTCATTATAGAATATCTAAAATATATCTATGTAACATTGTAAATCATTTTATAAATCAATATCTCTAATTTATTAACCAAAATGGTCATCATTTAACTTTATATTACCCAATGCATTGGAGGTTATAAAATAACTAACCATCCTTGGTTTATAACTGGAAAACTAATCATTGGTTTATAATGCAACCAAATCCATTGGTTTATCACATAATAGTTTTTCCTTGGTTTATCACATAACCACAATACATAATAAAAAATTACAAAAAACTATAATGTAAACATAAATCATGAAATATTGCATCATACAAACACTCTTTGTAGAAAATGAACTTTTCAGTTTTGAAATCACTCATTTTGAAAAACTCTTCACACAAAATGGAAAACCATTTATATGAATTTATAAACATTAAAATATAATTTATGAATAAAAATATTAAAGTAACATGAAATTGTAAAATGATTTATATTTCGTATATGTAATAAAAACATTCTTTTTTGAAAAGAAACATTAAAAGAGTATTTTTAAAAGAAATTCCCTTAAAAATATCGTATAATTTACGTGAGAGTAATTAAAAAATAATAGATTATATATATTATATATAAGTTCACAAAACAATATTGGGAATATATAAAAATGAAAAAAAAATTTATTTCACACATAATCTTAGAAATACATTAAAAAATAAGTTGACGTTTACCCTAAAAAATCAAAATTGGGTTAATTATTCACTTACATCAATGTTTAGTACCTTAAAAGGTATTAAAAATCAAGTATAATGGTACAAAAAATGTTTTTTAGTCATTCAATAACAATATTTATATTTATAATTACTTTTTTGATGATTTTATAACATCCTATGACCCATTAATTAATAATATTTTAATATTTTCATGGTTTTGGGTGTTTTCATTTAATCGCTTCATGGACGGTTTTATTTATATAAAATTATGGTTTTTCTTAAAAAATTGAATTAAAAATATATAAGTTAATTTAAATTGTTTTAATGATCTTCCACAACTTTTAACTATCCAATATGTCATTTTTTATACATACACTAGGATGATTCATTTGTTAAAAGGTTAATAAAAATTGTTTAGTTTATTTTGGATGTTTTTCGAACATCACTAACTAGATTAATTTATTTTATATTAAATATTTATATTAGATATGGAACCTAAAATAGTTTATAATATACCTACATAAATATGAATTAACAAGAAATAAACTTTTATGACCATCCATGAAGGAGGAAATAAAATACAAAAGATAATTATTCATCATGATAGTAAACCGATAAAATTTGGCCAATAGTTTTATTTTATTCAATAAGAGGATATGAGAAATTAAATAGATATAATACATTCTATTATAAACATAAATCAAATGTATACACATGATTTTTGAATTATCATTCTTCGATAGATAAATTAGATGGTGATCAAATAGAATAAGAAATGAAATTCCAAGAGGTAATTTGAGAAAATTACCTCTTGACTATCACCTCCTTCAGAGACCATTGAGGACCATGGATTTTCTCTTTTGGTGAGATCATAAATTGTCGGACGTGGGTAGATTAAGGAAGTAGTTTATGGGAATATATTTATAGAGATTCAAGGCTTGTGGGTGAAGGGTGGGGTTGAGGAGTGGTATTTATAAATGAGAAGCAGTGGGCTATTGTGACTAAATAATGAATACATTTTAATTAAATCCAACGTAATTGAGGTGGAAAACTATTTAAATGAATTTTTCTGACAATTAATATTTTAGAGTATAGTTAGGGTCAATAAATTTAACAACTAAAAATTAAATTTTGTTTTTTTATGTATTTTGAGACTATACCTTTTTAGCTTTAACATGATTCATTTTTTACATATACCACGACAAATATCTATTTTACAATCGAATCCATTTTGTGCATAAAAATAGAAAATTTCCATACTACGTAGTTTCAACCTTGTAATTCAAAATATGGAATCGATTTTAACAAATTATATTCATATAATTGGAATATTTATATTTAAAACTAATATTGTAGTCAATACAAAAAATCTAGTTATAAGTTGAAAAGGTCAAAACATTGAAATGTTTTAATATCCAATTATGATGATAAATTTATTCTCATGAACTAATGATAATTTATTTATTTATAATTAATCTAATTATTATATAATAAAAATTTCAAATTTAATTTAACTATAAATTAAGTTAGACGAAAAAATAGTTTTTAATTAAAATTTTGTATTTTTTAATATTCATAAAAAAATGAACCTTATTTTAAAAATACCCAAATTTCCCACAAACATAAATTTTATATTACCATTTATAAAATTAATTCTATCTTTTAAAATAAAATTTACAAAAGTGAAAAAATTTGTTTTAAAATAGTATATCCATAAATGACTACAAAATTTCCATTTGGAGAAATATTTTTTTATAAATAAATAAGAGATTATTATTATCATATGATTATAACACTTTTAAATAAATATAAAAATATTTGAATTAATATATAACAATTATATTTCATTAATATCTCTTACTAATTATTTTTATTTATTCCATTAATATAAAATTCCATTATGGGATACAAATATATTTTTATTAAAACACATTCATAATATTTAATTTTATTTTATTTTAATTTAAAATTAAATAGAAACAAAATATTTAATTTCATAAACATGTCTAAAAAATAGTTTCATAATTTATTTCAGCTCATTTATTCCCACCATTTGAATAGCTAGTTGATAACCGTCACATTTAAAAAAAATAATCTATAGTCATTCGTTTAAGCTTCTTGTGGTGTGTCATTTATGATATTGAGCATAGTTTTTTACTTTTAAAAATCAAATTATGATACATTAATCATGACATTAATGCTTAATTTTAGGAATATTATCTTTTAAAAAATTGTGAATTTTTTATTTAATTCAGGATATTTGAATTCCATCATATATTATAATTTTATTAATGCTATGAAATCACTATAAAAAATATTGGATATTAAATTATCATAGAAAGTGTCTATTTGTTTGATTATTTCATCCTGAGGGTATAAATATAATATCATACATAAATAAATAAATAATAAATTTTCTTTTTTATTAATATTTTTTGAATTAAATATTATTTTTACTTTAATGGGGTTACTATGTTCGATGACGTAACCGATACGTAACGATGAGTTTCTTTGAAATCTTACATTTCACACTAACAATATAATATTATAAATTTAAATGGTAGTTAAAACCTAGCCATTGTATTGGTAGGAATTAATATGACTAATTAAAATATTATAATACATGTTTGTTAAATGTTTATAAATTCATCCAACAAAAGATAGAGGCTTAAAATATAAATGAATCTAATTTTAAAGATAATTTACTTTAAAAGGTCAATTTACCGCCTTTTGATGGAGAACCCTCATTAAATCATTTTTTGGGAAATTTATATGTTATATATTACAAAAATAAAATCCATCATTTGAATCATGATATAAAAATTTACTTTGGGTATATTTTTGGTATATTTCAGATAAAGTTCATTTCTAATGAATAATTAAAAATTCTGTATTTTAGTTCAAAAGTGCATTTTAATATAATTTATTTATACGGATATATTATCTTTTTAATTATTTTTAAAGTTTTATTATATTATATTTTTACCATTTAATCCAATTCTAGTCATCTGAAGTAATTTTGCTTTGAAATTGTAGAAAAACAACTATCAATCTTTTGATAGTTATTATTTCTTAAAAAGGCATTTTTTTATTTTGAAAGCGGTAATTATTTTTAAATTAATTTTTTCCACTTCTGTGTCTTGAATTTGGAAAAATGGATTCCATATTTTGAATCAGGAGCTCCAAATTATTTAAATCTGTAACTTTTATTTTCAGTAATTTTAAATATTTACATCAGTTAAAATTTTATTGATCGTGGTTAAAGGGTAAATATGGTCAATATGCTAAAAACATAATATTTTAATAATATTAAATTACCACAAAATGTGTCTAATTACTATTGGTTGATAAATTTCAGACCATGGGCATCCTTGGGTCGATTTTGGGACCCCATGGAGCCACATGGGAGTGATGACAACACTTTATATTAATTAATTTAAAGTAAAGTCAAAAATGACACATACATATATCTTTTAGTAAATCTATTTTTACATGGGTTTATATAAGTTATTTTTTCACATATGAATATTATTTTGAAATATAAAAATATTTCCTATATTATTATATTCTTTTTATTATTTTTAGACATCAAATAAATAAAATTATTTATGACTAAATAATGATTCAGTGTTTTCCTCACTGATAAATTATTTAAATAAATAAGATTATAATCGTTAAAAAAATATCCAAAACCTGTAAAAGTATTATTGGATTATTTTATTTCTATTATAATTCATCTTATCTTACACTTTAATTATTTTAGGACCTTTTTAATGTAAAGATAATTTTATAATAAAATAATGCTTTCAATCATTCATAAAGAGACCCTCCTCCCCCTTTCAAAAAGACCTCATTTCTAACAAATTCTTCACACCTCTCATGCCATTTGGATCGTCCAAAATCTGACCAATTAAGCTCCCTACATACCTATCTTCCACTTAGATACCTTACATTATGCTGAAGGCAAATCCATAAGTCCTTTTGGGTCAAACCAATGTGAGTTACCCAAATTAAAGGTAACAGTTTCTCTTAAATTCATTTAATTTATTTTACTTCTCCAACCCCATAAACTCTTTTTATTACTTTATTTTATAACAACACCAGTGTCATAATTATTCTAGGATGTTGTTATGAGAAGTATTAAAACTACACTTATAAAAAACTTCATCGAATGGGTAAAAAACATAATGTTTCTGTGGATGGAAAACTAACGCCTCACGAAATGATGATTGTTCTATTATCTCTTACCACCTATGATAGTGGAAATTATGATGGAACTTTATTTATATATGATATATATTATGTTTAAAATTTCTTATGCCTTTTTATTTTTAGTTTATAGCATACCTTTACGGTTTCTATAATGGGTAAACGCAATAATTTCCTTTTAGGAAGTGCGGACTACCGCCCCCTAAAATTTATATGACACGTTAATGCCTTATGTGGGATGTATAAAGTCTGGATTTAATGATATTATAAATGATATTATACTTGAGTTATAATATAACTATTTATCATTATGTTTTAATTCCATTATAATAAGAAATAGAAATGAAAGTAGCATTCATGCATGTGTACTGCTTATCGTCTACATGAACAGTGCATTTCATTTCTTATCTCTAAATGTTATGTACTATTATATATACATACATATACTGGATATATATGATATATATGATATCTAGTTCATTAATATAATTATGAAGATAATATATATTTGACCACATGAACAACTTGTAATTATAAGAAGTTCATTTTTGACTTAAGCACCAAATATCGACAAAATGACCGTTATTAACATAAATTATTACAAAATGTTTATACAATGGTAATAAGTGATATAAAAGAAATAATAAACCTGAAAAATTTTCTTATTCAAGTATAAATTAACTTCTGTTTATTATTCAAGAGATTAAAGAATAAACGGGTCAAGTCAGACATGAGGTAAGGGACTTCGTCTCAATCTACTTTCATTATGGCATCCTTTGATTTCTATACAAATTTATTTTATAAAATGTATAAAAATATTTTACTTTTTAATTTCATTGAAAGGGGATCTTTTTCTATGAATATTTTTACTAAATGACAAAAATAGAATGTTTCTTTTTAACGTAAGTGGTGACAGTGACATTTTCAGCCGCCAGGAGTATTATTTGATCTATGGGATCCTTAACAAGATATAATGTTTTTAAAAATAAAACAAATACCATATACTCTTTTATGTATTTTGGTATTGATAATTGTTTTGATAATGGATTTGTTATGTTAATATATTTAAATAAAATATTATGACTGAAATTTTGAAATGTTATCTTTCCATTATGTTTGTTTTGTGTGTTATGAATATTCTATGGTTCGTGGGAATTGTTACGTATATGTCTAGTTCTCTGATAAACCTTGGTTGGTTGAGCTCAATATAGGTATCCAATGCATTGGGTAATGTGACAGAGGTAAATGTTAATGTTTCTCCTAAGGTATTTAGGGAATATACTATGAGGGGCATTCCTAATGTAACTCCCTACGTAGATGAGATAACTACAATGTAAATATGAAATTATTTCCACATGGTATATTAATGATTTATGTTTTCTATGTGTTATTCATAAATATTATGATTTCATTATTATTTTAAAGAGTTTATGTTATGTTTGTAATTACAAACTAATGTTTTCGTTATTTTTTTTATAACCCTTACTGAGCTTTTTATGCTCATCCCTAGTTTTGAAATGTTTTTCAAAGGACTTAAAGATGAATCAGTTCAAGGATGGGGTCAAGGAAAAGTCATGATGTCTACAACATGCAACTAGACAAGAATCGTTTTTTTAATAGGTTTTATTTTTTGAAAAAATGGAAACTGAGTAGAAGTGTCTACATTTTAATTTTTGAAATGAGATGTAATAGTTATGGAATAATTCTTTAAAACTATAAACCGGAAAATATCTTTAATGTGAATTACTCTTTTAAGTGAATATTATGTAATGTTTAAGGTTGGGTCCTTATAGTTGGTATCATAGGTTGGTTTGGACAACTTTAGGAGTTAGTGTACTGTTAAATTAATATCCATAGATTAAGTTATTGTAATTTAGTAATGATATAGAATTTACAGATTACCATGATGCTTAGCCTAAGATATTTGTATTTTTAGAATGGTTTTTTTTAGAGGAAACATGGCAGTTGTGATGGGATGGAATACAGAGGTTATGGAACTTCAGAATCATCATCCTCAGATAGTCAGAATCAGAAATTGAACAGTTTTTTAATGTGATGGCTCAGTTTACTCAGGTGATAAATGGTGGTTGTGTTCATTTATGGTATTTTGGTTTAATATAAAAGTAAAGAAGATAATTAAAGTCATTTAATGGTTTCCGTTCCAACCGTAAAAGAAGGGAAACTATATGGAAAATTTAGCAAGTGTGTGTTTTGGTTATAAAAAATTTATTTCCATGGGTACATTGTTTAAAAAATGGCATAACTATTGATCCTGCTAAAACAAAAGTTGTTAAAGAATGGCCAAGACCCACAAATATAACTGAGATCTATAGTTTTATAGGTTTGGAAGGTTATTTCCAGAGGTTTTTTGAAACATTTTCATGGTAATATAGTCAAAATGACTATGATAACATGGAAAGATGTTAAATTTATGCGGATAAAATAATGTGATGATTTTTTTCAATAATTGAAATGAATATTGGTGAATGATCTAGTTTTATCACTAACTTCTAGAAATGGTGAGTTTGTTATTTACAATGATGCTTTGTTGAAAGTACTTGGAAGTGTCTTTATACAGAATGATCAGCTAATTCCTTATGCTTCACGTCAATTGAATCCCCATGAGTTAAATTACCGTACACATGATTTGGAATTATCAGCTGTTATTTTTTTCTTTAAAAATTTGCAGGAATCATTTGTATAGAGTAAAATGTGAAATATATATCGACAACAAAAGATTAAAGTATATATTTACTATAAAAGTATTTAACATGAGTCCAAGGTGATTTCTAGAATTAACCAAGGATTATGATTACATGTTCCATTACCATCTAGGGAAGGAAAATAAAGTGGATGATACTTTGAGCCAAAAAAGTAATGCTTCATTTACCATGCTACATTTGGAACGAGATCCATTGTTTTCTTATTTGATGAAATTTTTCATATAAGTTGTTGGTGTAGGAAATTCCTCTATCTTGTTTTATGTGTCAGTGGAATCATCTCTATCAGACAGAATTAAGAAACCACATAAAGAAGATAGTGATTTACAGAAAAAGGTAGAGTTGGTTCAGAAGTGTAAGTTGCCTAATTTTAACATTGATAATGATTGTGTTTTGAGGTTTATAAATATATTATGATTGCCTTGTGATTCACAGTTGATGAATGGGTTATTATATAAGGATCATAGTTCTCTATTTTCATTTCATCCTAGTAGTACTATGATTTACAGAGATCTTTTAGAGTATTACTAGTAGGATGGAATAAAAAACAATATTGTTGATTTTAATATGAAGTGTTTTACTTGTCAGCAGGTTAAAGTAGAGTGGAAGATACCTAAAGGGATGCTTCAGTCATTACCAGTTCTAGAGTGTAAATGGAAAAATATATCCATGGGCTTTGTTGTGGGATTACCAAATACGTCTTAGGGTAATAATGAAATCTAGGTTATTGTTGATCGATTGACTAAATATTCTCATTTCCTTCCTATTCTAGATACTTTGTATGTAGATCAACTTTATCTGTTGTATGTTAAAGATATAGGCATGTTTCATGGTGTTACCCTCTCTATTGTATCTGATTATGATTCCAGGTTTAATTATAACTTTTGGAAAGGCAATCAGAAGTCATTGGGTGCTGAATTAAATTTAAGTTCAGTTTCTCATCCTCAATCATATGGGAAGTTAGAACAAAAAATTCTGAACATGGAGGATATTCTACAAGCTTGTTCACTAAAAATGTAGTGAAGTTGGGTCCAACATACTTCTTTTGTTGAATTTTTATATAATAATAGTTTTCATTCCTGTATATAGATGGATCCATTTGAGGCATTATATAGAAAGTGTTGTCGAACTATAGTTTTTTGGGATTAAGTAGGTGAAAGGAAAGTGAAGGGACCATAATTGGTAGAAGAGATGGAAGCAATAGTTCAGTTCATTTAGAATCATATGAGAATAGCTCATAAAATAAAAAAAATTTATACAGACAACCGGAGGAATGATCTTTCTTTCGAGGTTGGTGATCATTAATTTCTTAATGTTTCTCCATGGAAGAGTGTGATGTGTTTTGGTAAGAAGAGAAAATTGAGATTGAGGTTCATTGGACCCTATGAAATAATGGAGAAATTTGGTTCAGTTGCATACAAAGTGGATTTACTTCCATGTTTAACCCAGGTACACAATGTTTTTCATATTTTAATGTTGAGAAAGTATATTCCAGTTCTATCTCATGTTTTAATCTAAGTGATAGTTCAGTTGGAAAATAATATCTCTTATAGGGAACAACCAGTTCAGATACTTGACTATTGACACAAAGTGTTGCTGAATATGTTAATTCACCAGGTAATGTTTTTGTGGAAAACCCATATGGTTGAAGAGGAAACGTGGAAATATGAAAATGTTGTGGGGGATAAATACCCCCCATTTATTGGATAAGTGAATAAAATTTAGAGGATGCATTTTAGAAAAGGGGGAAAGGATGTAACATCTGTGTAAATAAAGAAATAATAAATTTTTATTTTTATTAATATTTTTTTAATTAAATATTAATCTTATTTTAAAGGGGATTCTATGTTCGATGGCGTACCCAATACACAACAACATGTTTCTTTAAAATCATACGTTGCACACTAACAATATAATATTAATATTTTAAATGGTAGTTAACACATAGTCATTTTATTGGTGAGAATTAATAGAAATAACTAAAATATGATAATATATGTTTGTTAAATGTTTTTACATTCTTCCAATAAAACATAGAGTCCTAAAATGTAAATGAATCTACTTTTAAGCATAATTTACTTTAAAAGGTCGATTTACCACCTTTTGATGGTGAAACCTCAAAAAATATATTTTTTTTCACTTTTATATGTTCTATTTGACAAAATAAAATACTTCTTTAGAATCAGGACATCAATATTTACATTGGGTAAATTTTTGGAATATTTTTGATAAAGCTCATTTTTTAAGAAATATTGAAAAATACTATTTTTTAATTGAAAAGTGCATTTTAATTTAATTTATTTATATGGTAAGATTATCTTTTTAATTTGTTTTAAAGTTTAATTATATTATATTATTACCTTTTAATCTGATGTTGGTCATTGGATGCAATTTCACTTTGAAATTGGACAAAAACAACTGTTAAGATTTCGATAATTATTATTTCATAAAAACACGCTTTTTTTACAGCTAGAATTAATTTTCAATTAATTTCTGCAACTTATGTGTTTTGAATTTGAAAAAAGGGATTCTATATTTTTAATCTATTGGGTCAAAATTTATAAATAGATAACTTTTAGTTTTATTCATTTTAAATATTTACTTCAGGGAAAATTTTATTTACTATGGTTTAAGGGTAAATATGGTAATAGGGTAAAAATAATAATATTATTATAATTTTAAATTACCCTAAAATCAATCATATTCCTATTGGTTGATACATTATCGACCATGGGCATCCTTTTGTCAATTTTGGGACCCCATGGAGCTACATGGGAGTGATGATGACACTTTATATTAATTAATTTAATGTAAAGACAAAAATGACACATACATATATATTTTAGATAATAAATTTTTAGATGGGGTTATATAAGTTATTTTTTGGACTATAAATATTATTTTGAAATCTAATAATATTTCCAACATCATGATATTTTTTTTAATAATTTTTAGACATCAAATAAATAAAAAATTTTATGAAACAATAATGATGCAATGTTTGCCACATTAAAAATGATTTAAATAAATAAGAATATAATAAAAAAAATATCCAAAACTTGTCCAAATATTATTGGATGATTTTATTTCGACCTTGAGTCATCTTATCTTTTACGTTAATGATTTTTTGACATTTTGAAACCGATGATATGTTTATAATAAAATAATTGTTTCAATCATTCTTAAAGAGCCCCTCCTCCCCCTTATAAGAAGACCTAACATATATCCAGTTTATCACACCTTTAAAGCCCTTTGGATAGTCCCAAATATGCCCAATTGATCTCCCTACATCCCTCTATTACACCTATATTCCTTACCTTCGGATGAGGGAACATCAAGAAGTCCCTTTGGTTCCATGAAAAGAGATGTTACCCAAATTAAATGTAACGGTTTCTCTTAAATTTATTTCTTTTGTTTTACTTATCCAACCCCCTAAATTCTATTTATTCCTTTATTTTATAAAAACATCATTATCATCAATAAACTAGGATTTTTTATGAGAAGGATTTGAACTACAATTACACACACCTCCATCTAATGGGTAAAAAACATAATGTTTCTGTGGATGGAAAACTAATGCCAAGCGAAATGATGATTATTCAATTATCTCCTACCGCCTCTCATAGTGGGAATTATGATGTCACGGTATTTATATATGATATATATTATGTTTATGTTTTATTTATGCTTCTTTATTTTTTAATTATAGTATATCATTGTCGTTTCTATAATGGGTAACCATGATAATTTTATTTTAGGACGTACGGACTACCACCCCCTTAAAGTAATATGTCTCGTTAATGCCTTATATGAGACATATAAATGATGGAGTTAATGATATTATATATTATATAATACTATAATTATAATATCATTATTTATTATTATTTTTTAATTCCATTAAAATAAGAAATAGATAAGAAAGTAGCGTTCATGCGTACGTACTGCTTAACGTCTCAATGAATGGTGCATTTTCTTTTCTTGTCTCCAAATGTTATGTAATATTACAAATACATACATATACTAGATATATATGATATATATGATATCAACATAATCCATATCATTCTGAAGAAAATAGATATTTGACCACATTAACGACTTTTAATTACAAGAAGTTCATTTTTGACTCATGTAACATATACCGAAAAAACAACCGTTATTAACTTAAAAGATTGCATAATGTTTTTAACATGGTAATAAGTTATATAAAATAAATAATAAACCATAAAATGTTCATAAGAATGAAGAAATTATCTATAGTTTATTATTCATGAGATTAAATATTGAACGGGTCAAGTCAGACACGAGGTAAGGGACTTTGACTCAATCTTCTTTCATTGAGGAATCCTTTGATTTCTACACAAATTTCTTTAATATAGTGTATAAACGCCTTTGAATTTTCATTTCATTCAAATGGAGTCTTTTTCTATGAAGCATTTTATTAAATGATAAAAAATAATGTTTTTTTAACGTAAGTGGTGACAACGACCTTTTCTGTCATCATGATTATTATTTGATCTATGGATTCCTTAACAAGCTGTAATGTTTTTAGAAGGAAAATAAATACCAAATAATATTTTATGTATTTTGGTATGGAAAATGTTTTTGATAATGGATTTTTTATTCCAATATATTTAAATGATATATTATGATTGAAATGTGAAAATGTTATCTTTTCTTTATTTTTGTTTTATGTGTTATGAATATGCTATGGTTCTTCGGAAATGTTACGTATACAGGTGGTTCCATGATAAACCTAGGGTGGGTGAGCTTGATATTACTCTCCAATTCATTGGATAACATGATAGAGGTAAACGTGAAGGTTTCTCCTAAGAGTGTTAGGGAATATACTGTGATAGATATTCCAAATGTAACTCCCTATGTAGTTGTGATAGATACAATATAAGTATGATATGGGTGCCACAAGTTACCTTTTTGATTTATGTTTTCTATGTGTTATTAATAAATGTTTTTATTTAATGAGGTATGTTAAAGAGCTTATGTTATGTTTATAATGAAGAAATAATGTTTTCATTCTTTGTTTTATAACCTTTACAAAGCTTTTTTTTCTCATCCCATGATTTGAAATTTTTTTCACAGGACTTAAATATGAATAGGGTCAAGGATAGGATCAAGGAAAAGTCAAAATATCTAAAACATGGAAGTAGATATGAATCTTTTTTTCAAGAGTTTTTATTTTTTGAAACAAATGGAAACTGAGTAGAAGTTTCTACTAGGTAATTTTTGAAACTTATTTTAATAGTTATTACCTAATTCTCTAAAACTCTAATCCCAAAAAGATCCTCAATGTGAATTATTCATTTAATTAAGTATTATATAATGTTTAAGGCCAAGTACTTATAATAATACTCCTTTGATTAATGTTTTTGGGAAGATAAATCATTCAAATCTAGTTATTCTTGCATTGGTGGAATTTTATATGATATTGAGCATGTATTTGCTTCTTCTATATAGAGTCTATGTCCTTTATTGGGATAGGGAAATCTCTTTCATATAAGAATTCATAAAAATATAGTATATCATTATAGGAATGATCAGGAAAAACACAAGGAGACAAATTCATTAATATGGATATTAATATGTAATATGGAGTGATATGCCCCTCAATTATTTGGTATAAACATAAATTTGGAAACATTCCAATAGTGTAGGGATATGATAGAGTAACTACTAAAGATCAATCTAGTCTTCCCCTAGATTGTGGGGTTGAATTTTAAATTTATATCAAATATTTTCATATTATTATATAAATTATTTAGTATATAATATGATTTATATAAGTAGGAAAATAAAATTATAAACTATAAAATAATTATAAAAATGTTTTTATATGACCCTATAATTCCCTATAGTATGAACTAGTTCATATTTTATATAAGAAGAATTATTTCATGCATGTTTTAATTTATTATCATGATCATAAATAGATCACAATCAATAATAAAAATCCTTATTTTTATTAATAACACATCCAATCAGTAGCATAGGGTGAAATATTTTTCAATGTTAGATAATTCATTAAAATAAGATAATATAAATTTTAATAGGGAATAAATGACTATGAAATCCTTCCATAGAAGAAATGGGAATTATAAATTCAATGTGATTCCTTTAAAACATATAATTACTCTATATATCGTAATATAATTGATGAATATAGAAATTATAGAATAGAAAGTCATATTTGTTGAAGTCTTTATTAATAATATATTCATATTCTAACTCTAAGGAACTACATAAATAAAATTTTAGGATTGTGCTATAGTTAATTTATAAAAGATAAATTGAATTCCAAATTCAATAAGATATAATTTTTCGATAGAAAGTATTATTATAAAGTTAAGTAAGAACAAAAGAGGGTATATATTTACATAACTAAAAAAAATATTTTGGACAAGAATGGCCTGGACTACAATGGGCCATAAATTTCATGAATTGATATTATATTTTATTAGACAAAAAATAATTACATAACATAACTATATTTTCTACAATTTTAAAGGTCTGGTATCATTGGAAATAGTGATACATAGATATTTACTATATAAATGAACCATATATTCTCCCATTATATTCTACCTAACTAAAACACTTTGTAATAAAATAATATACAATATATTGCTTCACTTACAAGTAAATAGAATGAAAATAATGTACTAGTTATAATGACGATTAAGGTCAAAAATGGGAGATATCAATTATACCATAAAAATAATATGACAATAATGGTATAATAACATGATTTTCACAATTTAAGAACCAAAATCTACATATCAAAGACCATAATCTTGAATCATTGAATAATGATATGTAGTCCATAAGAAATGAATTATAATGGAATAAAATAACATGATACTTGAGTGAACAACATAGGCATAAGGCATAGTTTCTTGTCATACACATAATCATGGTAAATAATTTCCTTAGTATTGAAGGATTATTTCCAAAACTATTATAGTGGAATAGGATCACTCTAAAAACCATTATAGTAGTTAAGGATCACTCCCATGTATATCATAAATTTAAATATCACTTACCGAACAGTGTTTACTCTCTATTTTAGTCATGTTTATACCATGATATATAGCTATTTGCACACTAAATTAGAATATGATTTTGGTCCAACAAATTGAATAATTAAAATATTACATATTTTTTCGACCATATCATAAAAAATTCATCTTAATAGATCCCATAAAGATAATAGGATTTCATAAAAATTTTATCATATAATAACACATGAAAATGAAATGGGATTCATAAATATTTCATCATTTCATCATAACATATCCCATGGAAAAAATGGGTTTATTAAAGAATATTTTCATCCTAAACATAAACTAAATTGAGAAAGAATAGGGATGGTATTATTGGATTATATCACCACTAAATTATATTAAGAATGAAGGAATGAATTCTTTTATGAATAAAAATACCATAAAAAGTTCATTAAAACCTTCTTGAGATAAAATACAATTTCCAATTTTAAATCACTTCAATAAAATCATAATATTTCAAAAATATTTTGTGTAAATTTTTATTTCTAATAACTATGGAAACATGTAATTTAAAATTCAAATAATTTACTATCATGGTGATGATAAGTTTGATCGCATTCTATAAGTTAAAAAAATAAATCCTTTTACATTTTTAAAAAAAGAAAAAAACACCACCTAATTTGGAAAAAAGAACAAAATTACATTCGAACCAATTTTTAATATTTAAATATGGATAAAAATGATTTTATTTCATTATTAGATAATATTAACAACATTATTGATTTTTATTAGAAAACATGGACATATAACATATTTTTTTCGGGTGAAGGGAAAAGTAATATTCATTTTCCAGAAATAAATTTCATTTTGGTCTATTATGTAATTAATTAATTGAAAATGAAAGGATGGAATGTATTATAAAAACCAAACTTATGATAAGAAACTTTTTCATGTTATTTTAAATTCATGTCTTATGAATCCTTTATCAAAACTTATTAATAAACAATGCTGATAAACTTTAGTATTTTAGAATAAAACCATTACCTAGGGAAAGGATTCACTTATTATTTTTTAAAACTACTATACAGTAAATATATGTTTATATTAAATTTATTATAAAAACATAATCATATATATAAAGCCATATATGATTTAATTATATCCATTTATCACCAATTTATAAACATTTACTGTCAAAAATCATTCAATGGGTGATAACTACTTCATTTTTCATGCATGTTTTAGTTTGTCCATTTCATACCTTTTACATATATCGTGATTACATCATCTTTAGATTATTTAACATGTTATAAATTTAATATAAATTAATTATATATATATATAGTCATAAAAACAATTTTAGTATAGAAAAATGAATTACATTGTTCTTGGTGATGATAAGTCATAAATACACATGAATGTTGTTCTCATTTTTTGATGAATTTAAAGATATAAATGTAAATATCCATATGAATTTATATAATAATTATTATAACATATAATTCATATAAATTACTATAATTCATCCTTATTACAATAAATTTGAAATATAAAGGAGAAACAAATTAAATTTCACTGTGTAGGTAGTAGTTGACACAAACGTACAAGCAATATTATCAATTCCCAATGGATTGGAAGATAATAAGGTAGGTATGGTTTTATCATTATATATGTATATTAATTTAATAAATATCAAATATATATACTATACCTATTATAACCTCCATCTATAAAATATTATGACGAAAAGTTATTGTTATTGCTACATGGATATGACAAGACGTACGCACACAAGACCAATAATTTAACATCCCATTTAATAGATATGATAGTGAAAAATGGATATTCACTGATTATAATAACATTTATGTATATTTAGGATAATTATGTTATAATTTTAGTATTGATATCATTTATTTCGATATAGTTTATAAATATTTAAATTGGAAGTGTTCTATTAAGAAGAACACCTCTTTTTGGAAAAACATATTAGATCCTATCCTAATGGTTCTACGGTTTGTATTTTTTAAGATAAGACCCTGTATAGTATGGATTGAAATGATTAAAAGTAATTTTATAGGGGATGATAAATAGAGTAGTCGCAATGTGGTGTGAATAATACATAATATTAGTGTCTTTTTATAATAGGAGAGATGACACAATTAAAATTTCATAAAAGGCTAAATTACAATAAACTCATTATCATGGAAAATAATTATGAATGGATACGTAATAAAATATAATATTTGATATTATTTTGATCATATAATCAAAATATATTTTTGTATATGATTTTATAGTTTTTTAAACCTTATATTTTGGTTTAACCCCTTGGTTAAACATATTTAATCTTAAGAAAACTAATAATGTTTTCAAAGTGAAGAGGTTATAATTTTACTTATAAAGTAAAAGGGTCTCATAAATTGAATGATGATGAAAATATTGGCCATATATTATCATTATTTTTTTCTTTAACTCTTTTTTAAAAAAATTAATGACTTTAATATTAAATTATTTTCATAAAATGGTAATAATGTAAAGTTTCAAATTATTCAATATATTTCACCAAATTGAAATAAATACAATTTAATGATTTGAAAATATTTCATTTACAGATCATTAATATTTATCTAATTTCTTTTGAAGACTATAACTCAAAAAAATATATATTTTTTAATATTTCAAAAATCTATTATTTTATTTTTTTCTATTAATTAAGGAGATATTACGTGGGCATTGTTTAATAATTTAGGAAAATTAATAATTAATAAAAATTAAAATGTATTTCATTCATGATTTTTTTCATTATTCTGAAAATAGAAATTTAGATTTTTTCAAAACATGAATTTTATGCCTATGTGAAAACATAAGAGATATTTAAGGCTATGAGCGGGACACTTTATTACTTTAATTTATTTAAATAACATATTTGTTATTTTAAGAGAATTGTGTCCATTATAAAATGAATTTTGAGATAAATATGATAAGGTCTGAATTCCAATTATCCTATAAGGATTAGGATGCAGAAGTATGGCCTTATTAGTTGTTGTTAACCTATATTAAGTTGATATAACTTTTATTGAGTTGATAAATTTTACCATAGTTACTATTCATATTTACTGAAAATAGATGGGGATTATTTATAAAATTTGAAAATCCTTATTTAAAATATGAAATCAATTTAACTAGATTCCATATTTTTATGTGGCAGAATCTATCTTCAAAATGTGTTCAAACAATGTAATGAAAACTACTTTTATAAAAATACATTTTTAAACATAAAACTAGAATTATTGTTATCCCACGTGTATAAAAAATGATATATGGATGTTAAAAAAATTATTGAATATATAACATATAATACACATTAAAACAATTCACTACTATTTATCAATTCAATTTTTATAGTGAAAAAATATATATTGTGAATAAAAATAATAGTTTAGATACACAATTCATTTAATTTGAAGTATTTTTTATTTTAATTTATATTAGATTTATAATGAATCGAGTTTTTAATAATCGTGTAATCCATATATTTTAATAAATTATATTTCTTTGTTCATACTCGTCAATCCATCTTCTATGTGAAAACATTATATAATAATATTTTAATTGTAAATTGTTTTTTTCTAAACTAATTGTTATATATAATATAATTTATTGAAGAAATACAATTATTTAAATTTATTATAACTTCATTGGGTTTTATATTCTACCCCCTAAATATAATTTTCCCCTCGAGATTCTATTACTCTAAAAAAGAAAATGAGGATAATTCGACCCCATCATATTCTCATATTCCCTTATAGCTTCAACAAAGGATTTGGGATTCCACAAAACATTGATCATGTGAGTGGTGTTGTTTCATAATACTTTCTCTCTATGATCCAAAATATCAACAAGTAATTTTTTAAAAATAATGTTTTTACTCTAGTTGTACGACCTCTATGTTTAGTAAATGTGAAGGATCATGTATGTTTTTCCTTGGGGTAGATACATGGAACACATAATGAACATGAGAGTGTTTTAGTGGAAACTCTAATAAATAAGATATCACACCAATAAAATCATGAATATTTAAAGGACTAATATACATATATCTTAGTTCTCCCTTCCTTAAAAAATTCATCACCCTATTCTATGGAGATATTAATGGGATGAACTTTTCCGCAATTTAAAACTCTATATAATAAAAAAAAAATTTCTATATAACCTTTTTGATGAGTACGAGCTTCCCATATGTGATGTTCAATAGAGTTAAATATCTTTTCTATTTAAATAGGTATACCAGGTACCAATTTATGTATTTATCCATCATCATTCCAATAAATTATATTTCTAAACATCCATCCATAGAGGGATTCATAAATATCCATTTAAATGTTTTAGAGAAATATATATGTGTAAAAAAATTAATCTAACGGAAGGTTTTTATCCCAAAAACCATTAAAATACATATATCATACACTGAAGAAATATTATAGAGTTTTAATTTTGGGCTAAGTTTTTCAATACTTATAAGGATATTAAGAATTGTGGAAACATAAATTTTTAGCCATAACCGATTGATTGCATATCCATAATGTCAAGGTAAACTATGGATCCTAATCAAATATAATAGATAGGGGTACACTATCCAATATTATGAAAAAATGTCTTGCTGAGTGTGTTGTATATGAGAGTAATATTTCCTAAATTAAATGATGGTTATAAATTTATAATTTGATTCACTATAACCAAATTACATTGTTCCCCATAGATATTTTTGGGGATTCTAATAAAAACTCTGTACATATGTCTCCTCATTTCCATTATGGTATGGTTAATGGATATGACATCACCTTAGTCTTAAGACACTTTGGCTTATCCTGCATACATACCAATAACCATGAAAAATACTATACAATTTCTATCATCATTTTTTCACAAATTAAATACACATTGAAATTTACATTCATATTTGTAATTCTATGCTAAATAGGTAATGAAGAACTATTATCTTCATCCAATAACTTATTCTTCAAATTTGGCACATTGATGACACATACAAAGTTCTAGAACATTATAATCCCATCATAATCAATGTTGATACTTGGAATTATTCCCACATTTTCATCTCTACATCATCCATCTTCCCCTCATTAATCATCACATGGATGTATAGATTAACAAATATTTGAGAAAGATAATATTTCTCCCCTAATTCATGATTTTAAGATCCATCCTTTGTATATACATAAGTATTGTGTTTTTATGATCCTCAACATATATATACATGGATGATTGTCTCGAGTAAGATAATATACCACTTTTTTTCTTTCCTAAGTTGGTAATGTATTGAGAAGTAGTAATATTTAACCAACTGGAACTATCTTCTATGGTGATTATTCATCTCTTCTTATTTGAACATATACTTTATGATTTTATCTTCAACACATATGTCCAAATTTTAATCATAATGAGAATTATACAATAAAAATCACGAATAATTAAATAATATTACTCCAAATCATAATTGGGGCCATTTTACTTATTGAACATCAATTATAATGGTTCATATGCTCTAACCAAGTCGTTCTGCATGAGGAAGCATCCAAATAATATCTTTTTTTCATCATTATTGAATATAATTCATTCTCGACTATATGGATTTATAAGAACAAGTACACTAATTTACTTTCTCTTTAGTTTGATAAGTCATTCTTCACATATACTAATCATTAGGAACTTTTATCCCTTCTGAGTTACCATGGTGAGTGGGTTCTATTGTTATGTAATATTCACTGCAAAGAACCAAAAATCTCAAGATATACCATGAAAACAATGGGTCACAATCACAATGGTTGGTCTGGTCCAATGTTAAATAAGTCATCTCGTTGATGGATCCACTGATATACACGTGAATTATATTATATGAGCAAAAAACTGATCTTTGTTTTTCCAAAATTTACACATTCTAAACATTACATACAACTTATCCCTCCTCAGTGGCTTGAATCGCAATTATCATGTTATATTTAGGATCATATATCCACATTAAATAAATATAAACATTGTCATAAAAGACAAATACTAATCAACAAAGGAAATATATAGATATTTTCTTCATTAAATTCATGAAGATAGAGGGGAATTAAAGATAACAATGGAATCACTATCTACTCATAATTCCCAAAAATTGTTTGAAGACATTTTTTAGTATACCTTCCATACTGCACGTCAATTTATGATATAAAGAATGAATTTGTGTAAAGGAAATGTGTTGTTCTATTTATAGTGATAAAATATGTCTTTATTACAATGTATATGAGAAATTTTCTTAATTTTGATCATATTATGTTCCAGATAATCAACATAGTGTTTTATTTATTAGTTTTATATCTTAAAAAAATGAATTAGTGGAAACCAATGTGACATAATTGGCCAAGTAAATCCCTATGTTGCTTCTTCAATTTAGGTAACTCAATATGGTCCAATAAATATAGAGTCTTATAAATACTCACATCATTATGTATGGGTTTTATTGAAAAATAAACTTCATATTTTGGAGTACAACTTTGAATTTATTCGAAAACACATCGACAATCTCTCACACAGTTTTAATTTATCTAATTATGATATTCTCACCAACCATATAGGGTAGAATCCCCTATTTAATAGTTATATAGACCCAAATGATGGGAATGACTTCCATCAAATGTTCATATTTATCATCATACCAATATATGACCATAATTTTTTTCGTCGTATAAAACTTAATTCAAAACCATGGTAATTTATATGGTATTTATTTTTAGTTATCCAATAAATTTCCAAAATATCATCAAATTCAACCAAATAAAGAATATAATGGTTTTTAGAAATGAAATTCCCATATACATTGACTGGAGACGAATAATAGATGTGATATGTGATCCTCATACCATTAAGTGTTTTCACAACTAATTTGACCTCTAATTGTTGATGTAGTGTTGTGATACACTTATAAAATTCATTATATACAAAAGAGTGTGTATAAATAGTCTCAAATAAGACATTAGTATTTCTAGGGTCATTTATATGTATACCGTTCACCACACTATTATTGTTCCCCTCATAATAAAAATTGATAGATTGAGATTTACCATTCTCAACAAGAATAATAGGTTTTTGACATCAATAATCATCATCAACATTAATATTTGGTCCCTTATCTGAAAAATTCCAATAATAATTTTTTTTAATACATTAGATCTTGGTTGGTTACTTATACATTGATTTATATCTATTCGCATTATTAGATAAATTATTCACATGAGTTTAGAATTCAGTTGTCTGATGAACTTCTACTCTACTCATGAATCATTTATTATTTCCCTTAATATAATTTCCTCCATGTTGTCTTCTACAAATTGTGCATAATTTACAACTCATCTACTTTTTGACATGGTTTTTAGAATATCCATTGATTTCCACCATTCATTTCATGTCAAAAACATCAGATTGATTAGTAAATCAAATATCCATATCTACAATGATGTCACATCAAATTATTTCTTCATAATTAATTATATCTATTATTTATAATACCACTTATAGATTTGGTTTTAATACACTAAATAATATGTCAACCTTAATTTTAGGTTTCCTGAAAATAGAATCAGAATAAGTGACATGTCCTATATGATTTCTAATATAGGAATCACCATCATTCAAATACATCTCACAAAATTCCTTCTCCATATTTATTTGATGAATTTATGGAATTTAATTGTTGAGAAATAATTACTTAATCTCATTCCACTCCATAGAGATAATTTATTAATATTACTTCATGTTCATGGTATGAATGTAAAACTGATCTTATTTACCTAACAAGTAAAAAATATCCAGAATAAATTTGTTCTATTCTTAACACTGGATAATTAAATATATCTTTATAGTGGTTATTATTGATTGATAAAAAAATTAGTAGATCAATGGAAGAATTTAAATTTGATTAAAATTTCTCTATAATGGGCTCAATAGAAATTTGTTCTCATATTTTTTCATCTGGATGAAAAATAGTTATTTATAGAATGAAAATTTTGTGTGGTTAGAAAAATAATATTTTACATTCTATATCAAAATAAGTTTGGTTCTATTAGAAAAAAAATCATTGAAATTATTATTGTGTTATGCATCAAAAAATTCCATCAGCTTCCAACCATTGAATAAATCCCAAAAAAAATCATGAGATAAAATAATAAAAGTGGAAAACCACCTAACAATATGAAATCATATCTATCATATCTAAATAATGAAAAATTATTATTTGAAATATTAGGTTTAACCCAGGTCATTAAAGACCACTAATAAAAAAATTTACTTTTATCATATACTTGGACATATGAAATGGTTTCTCAATGTTATTTTCCATTTCCATCTTCCAATTGTTAAATAATACTTTATATGTTACCAACAATAATGACCTATACTCCTCATACCTAAATATCAAATCTTATTGTTTGAGTATTCCTTACATAAAATAACCATCCAACCAAGAATAGTTATGTTCTAGTAACATTGGAAACATGGATACATAAAAAATTGATTCACGAATGAACTATAACTTCTCTAACTAAATTCATCATAACTAATACCCTTCCTAGAAAAACATACCTAATTTTTTATTCATAACATCGGGAAAAAGAAATACTAGGAAAGGGTGGGATCTAATTCATGGTAATGTTAAAAAACATATATATCAATGTTATGTTAAACATAACAAGATAATAAGTGTATGATAACATGAACATTAAATTTGAAAAACCATAGCATTTATATCAAGTTTCATAATCATGAATCATGGAATAAATCATGGAAATAAATAAGAGACGAATCGTAATAGAATCAAAGAAAATGATCCATGGGAGTATTTCATATTTACAATAAGAAGTTTTTATTAAATATACATAATCAAGGAAATTAACTTCCATATTAGTCAACTATAATTTCCCAAAAACATCATTGTGTAATGGTTCCAATCCCCAAAAAATAATATTATTCACGGTTCACTCAAAAAAATGTCAAAGTGGATAAATTCTCTTGATAAAGTAGTTTTACTCCTCAATAAATACATATTTATCATAAGAGATATAAATCATTACCCAATTCATTATGGAGAGATATAGGTCCCAACTATCATGTAATGAAAATAAAAAAAATTATGATAGAGGATCATAAAATAGTTTCAGGTCAAAACCATTTAAATTGAATGGGCTGCATGATCCTTTCATCATTGAAAAACACATGGAAAAGAAATGAGTTTTATAAAAATTTCGTCACATTATCATTGTATATCCCATGGAAACAGAATGAGTTTCATAAAAATATTATCATCATAAAAATAATACATCCATAGAAATATTAAGGATGGAATCCTGGGTTCATATCCCTGATAAGGTATAATTGAAAAAATTGTTTGATGTCTTTGATGAATATAAACTCCATTAATATATTATAACAAAATTCTTGTGGAAAATTATATTTCCATTTTAAAATCACACCCTTATAATTAAAAAACTTATAAAATATAATGGATAAAAATTTTATTGAAAATAACTATGAAAAATTTTATAGGACTCTCTAAAGCATTAATACTTCATGATGGTGGGAAATTTCATCTATGCAGTATAATTTAAATAAAAACATTCATTTTACAAATTTTAAATAGGTCAAAAAATATACCTCATTTTGAAAATGACAACAAAATTCCTTTTAAACTATTTTGTATAAAGTAAAAAACAATTAAATATTACGTTAATAAATCAAATATATATATAAAAATTGAAATTTATTTTAGAAGACATGTTTATGGAAGAGATATGTTTTTTGTTCGAATAAAAAAATAACAATTATTTTCCTAAAAAAATTTATTTCAAACTTATGAGGACATAAAGACAAGAAAATAAAAATAAAACATGTATTGTCTAGAAAAAAATAGTATAATATAATTCATAATATTATTGAATTCTTTTACATACTATTTCATTATCAGAACATAATCATAAATAATCAAGATATACATTGTGGTCCTAACATAAAAACCTTACCTTTGGTCTAACTTCCATAATATTATTTCTAACCACCTATATAAAAAATATATTTTCATTATTCATGTATTCTAGGATAATAAAAAACTATATCAAAAACTATATATTTTTTATAACATTATATCACCCATTTTAAACCAATTCTGTTTTAAAATCAGAGTTGAGGGTAATAACTGTTTCGTTTTTCTTTTATTTTTTTATTTGTTAGTTTCAATTCATGATGTTATATAATGGATAAGGCATATAAAATTTTATTATTTATATATAATGATAATATATTATATATATATATTAATAGTTATCTAAATAATTTATAGGTATAAAATTAATTACACCATTCGTTGAGAGGGAATGTTGTATGTTTGCAAGAAAATTGTTTTCAATTTTATATGGATGGAATGAAAAAATGATAAATATGAATTAACCTTTTAAAGTAAGTATTATATCAATTATACCATATATATTCATCAAATACGTCCTTATTATCATTCTTATAAAATATAAATGTAAAACGAATCATATGGCTTATTATAGGAGCATGTCTAATGTACGCATGAGTGATGTTATTATTTCCAAATAAAATTCAATGTAATATGGAAGATGTGTTATAATAATTATAGAGGTATAATAATTTAAAAAAAATTATATGTTATAATTATACCCATTTTAATACCCATCAACAATATAAGTTCATGAAAAATGAGTTGTATCTATTTGTAAAGACGGAAATCCCTAAGGAAGCACCAGTGATTATTTCACTTCCCATGTGATAAAAAATATGGGGGATAATGGGAATTTCATTATCATTATAATATTTCAAAATATTCAAGATACTTAATTTATAAATTTATCCTAAATAAAATAGATTTATAAGAGGTAAAATAATATGTAAAAAATGGGGTGATTAACTAAGGTGGTTACCACATTTTCTTAAATAGCTCCTTTACAAACCCTCTATATTATTATAGGGGGTTTCTATTGGGAATAAAAAGTCATATATAAAATTTTTAATTAGTTAAAATGAATATTGATCTGTAATGGATGACCTAGAAGGCTTAATGTGGTAGAACAAGAGTAATTAGGGGTGTCATTTTATCGTATATGGGGAGGACACACATAATTTTTTTTAAAAGATTAAATTATAATAAAGTATTTACCAAGGAAACATCATAAAAAACCATATATTCAAAGATGAAATATTATTTAGTTGTAATATATTCAACCAATATAGTTAGGATAGTATTAAGTTTTGTTTTAATCCATACTGTTTGGTTTAACCCATAGTTAACAATGTTTAACCTTAAGAACAGTTTCACATTTTTCACACTTAAAAGTTTAATTTTTTAATTATGTGGTAAATACTGAATCAGTAATGTAAATGATATGAAATAGGTGGCTATATATTATACTAATCAACCCCTAAATTATTATTTATAATTTTTATGTAATTTGATAAAATATATTTTATTATGTATCATTAATGTAAATGTTAACACTGAATTTAATTTTATATAAAATAAATAAATAAAGAATTTAAATAAAAATAAAACCCACTTATAAATCACTAATATTATTCATTTAACTAAACAATTCAAGAAACACTATAACTCAACAAATATATATTACTTTTAATTTTGTTAATATAATTTATATCATTTTGCAATTAATTGTTGAATTATTTTGTTGGCATTTTATAAGTATCTAAGGTAAATATATAATTAATAAAAATTATAAAAAATTTTAACATCCTGAAAATAATTTCATTTTGAATTAAATAAAAAATTATATTCATTCATCACCTAATTAATACCCAATGTGAAAAAATCAATGATATTTAAATTCAAAGAGAGTGACACTTTGAAATATTATTTTCATAAAATATTATATAGGTCGTATTTTTGGAAAAATGTCCATTAATTTTTTTTTATTACGATACTAATACGATTAGGGTATAATTAGCTTCATATATAAATGATTGGGATTAAAAATATTGGACTCATCACTGAGTATTAACAAATAATAACCAAATTTACCATTTACTATGGCAGAAAATATTGCAATTATTACTATTCATATTTACCAAAATTTAGTAGTGTATTATTTAAAAAATATAGAAATAGCGATTTTAAATATAGAATCCCGAATTGAAAATTATATTTTTATAAATGAATGAAAATTAAAATCCGCAGCTGAAACTTGATTTATATTATTTAAAAAAATAACTTTTTAAATATAAAACAACATTTAATATTATCACATGTATATTAAAACCTTTATTTGAAAATTAAACCAATTTTTTTAAATATCATATATTAACCCCATTATAATAAATCCCCAACAGTGATCAATTTATTTTATTTGGATAAAAATTACCCTGCTTGCATATAAATAGTTTTCAGGAAAAAAAAATTATTTTTGAAAATATTTGTTTTATTTTAAATTAATTATTGACCAATGAATTCATTTTATACATGTGTAAACTATAAAGGTTTATAATTTATTTAGTAATATTGAAACCCACCAATACAATTTTTTGATGATAAAATTTAATAAAATTAATTTCAAATTATATTGTTATTTTTTTAAAATCATTGTTTTATGTAATTAATGTAATCTTCAAATGTAAATTATTAAAATATTATGTAAATTACCAAGGTTTTACATAGAAAAATGTAATATAAATATATAATTTTTATATCTTGTATGGATATTATATTTTTTTTGAGAAATTTAACATAATTTCTAAATTTGTTACCCTAGTTAACCTGGATTGGAGTAATGTTTTTCTATATGGTATAATGAATACTCAACATCAAGGTGCCTAATAATATTTTAGTCACTACACATATAATCATTTTATCCAATAGTAAAAAAGGTTTTTTTAAACATAATGATGATTTTATTAAGTAATTTGGTTGTTTTCTCTTGAGAAATGAAAATAAAGTATCTTATATTTTTTTTAATTAATGTTACATTTGAAAAATTAATCAATGCATGATTTAGAAATACCAATGGAAATTTTATAACCAATTATTTGGTGTTATTATCTATATATGGATAAATAATATATATATATATAGTATCCTAATAGAGTATTTTACATATTCCTATAGAAAGGGATAAACTATCACCAAACAAGAATGTTATAATTGATCAAGGGTTATCACTAATCAGTAAATCATCATCCTGGGAAGGAAAATAATGTGTTTGAGGAATGGATAAAAAATACTCAAGCTATTATATCCATGATGATGATTAAAATAGACCTAATATATATTGAGATGAAAATGGAAAATATTTAAATCATATGGTAATGGATAAACTCATACCTTTCTTAAATGATTGTTTAATCATATGTCCATGTAAAGATCAAGTAGTAACTAAATAATTTTATAAAGATATATAAAAAAGTCCATAAATAATCAAAATATATATCTTGATAAATAAATTACTAGTTTGGTCATAGATATTTATTTTCAATAAATTATAGATCTGAAGAAGGTTTTTTTTGGAATATACGCCTAACCCTTAATTATCTATTATTCCATGAAGAAAAAATTATATAGAGATCAGGGGGATATGTTTTTGTGGTACATCATGTTGATATATAATTTATAATATACCTCATGATGAATTGTTTTTAGTAATATAAGGCTAAATTTATCCAGTCTACGATGATTATGAAACTATTACCAATACCCATATAGAAATAGGAAAAATGTATTCCTTGAATTTATCACTATTCTTCTAAATACCTCAAATGTAAGTAATTCTATTTTTGTTGTGGTAGATATACTAATAAATATTATGCACTTCATTTATAATTTAGACTAATACTTACATTGTTTAATTAATATGATATATGTGAAGTGAGTAAAAAAGGTCGGATGGATTTCCATGTTCAATTACATATGACCAGTATCAATGATTGTTCCCAATGTTTTAGTAGAGTCATTAATAATAATTAATAAAATTAAAAAAGACATTAATTATAGTCAAAAATATATTTTTAATTATAAAATGATAGTTACATTTTATAATATATATTGAGATCATGATCGATAAATTTAAATGGTGTTTCAAATAAATATTTTACATTTTTTGTTATCTTATAGAAATAATATAAACTAATTCATTAAAACAAAACTGTATGATGATTGGTATGGGGAAACATATTAAACTACAAGAAGGTCAGATAAAGCTAGAGAGTAAAATATGTTAGAGACTTATTTTGATCAAAAAACAATTAAAATATAAATAATATTCAATGTTATATAAATGTTTCAAAAATTAAGATTAAGAACATTATTGATAATCATGGATGATATTTGGAATTTGATGTTTGAGAAAAAGTAGAACATAAATTATCAAAATAGATGAGGGATATAAGATTATGAAAGAAGGTAATTTTGATACATGGGTACATCAAACCCTTATAGATTTTCTATCACGAGGGGAATATATCTTATTAGCTAGTGCTTCAACCGAACCACCCATAATGACACTGTAAAATCCTGATTTCTCATAGAGGTATAGATCTTTTATATTTAGAATTAAGAATCCTAGTTTATTATAATAAAAAGTCCCATGTGTTTTAATACTTTTTTGGGAGTGTCTATATATTGTTCAATGTTTGATGATGCAGTCTGTGGAGAAGTAGGTAGAAGACCACAATTTGAACATACTTATTATAAACTATGCAGACTAAAGGAGGATAATAACCGTTTTAGAAACAATATAAGGGAGGATTTAAACCACTGTAAAATTAAATAAACATGTTTTACAAGTTATATTCATGTTTAGGGAATCCATTTTCTTACTAAGAACTGATCATGTCAAGGGGCGTATAATATGGAAAGTGGTGGTTCATAGTTGATTCATGGTTTTTCCAACTATGTGCCTAAACAATTAACCTTTTAAAAAGATATAAAATTAAACATTTTCCCTCACATCACATAAAACTAAATCCACATTTAATTTCATTTATTATCCACAAGATTCCCACAATGAGAGATCCATTTCCAATCTTTTTAGTTTATTTTGTACGGACATCATCATTGTTTTAAAAATATGTCATCAGACACATTTAATCTTTCTCAATGAGCTCTTTAGTCCTCATGATTTCATTCATCATTCCACTTTCCATATAAAATGATAAATTGATGAAAGGTTGTATTCCCTATTTTTATGTCATTGTTATATTTCATTTATTCCACACAATTTATCCTTAATTAAAGTAAAATAATGTGTGAGGAGTTATTTACCGGTGTAATATATGTCTTCTAGTGATTTTGAAAAAAAAATCCTACTATTTTTATTATGTGTCATTGTTCCATGTGTACCAGACCCACTGTGTGTCTCTACCATAAATGAATAATCAAATAAATAAATTGTTTTTCTATTTAATTATTATCCTCATGTTTATAATTACACCATTGTTATTATCCCACAACTAAAATTACCACCACCTTTTGTTTGTGTTTACATTGGTTCCCTTGTTACACTATGGGTTCCTTGTGAACACACCACTATCTAAGTGGGATTTGGTTTTTATAATTAAAACTAATATAATTTAATTAAATAAATTGTTGTTGGAGGCAAGAACATATCACATGTATCATGATTCCCTATAATTGTTTTTGACATGTACCTTATTAATTAAAGGCCAATTCAAATTAAATGATTTATAAATAGAAATATGAAATTTCTAGGTGACACATGGGTACCATTATATAATGCATCAAATGGGGTCATTGTAAATTTGAGTTCAATGAGTTATGAATGAAATTATTATATCATTGTGGCGATACCCAGATCCTATATGGATTTCCATGGATAGGTTCACCGAGTATATGTGACTATAATATACGATGACTGATACATTTTATCCCTTTGTTTCATTCCTCCAATGATCATAGGAAAAAGCGTATTTATACCATTCCAATAGTTATATCATGGTTCCTATGTAGAAAACCATGGATTTAATTTTGAGGTGATGGAGTTTTATAGTATTCTAAGAGTGATACATGGGTTCCTTGTTTGTAATTCCTTGTATGAGATCAGGTTTACAATAAATTAAATTATATTAATTTCATGTCAATGAACATATACAAATTCAGTAAAATCATTAGATACATGAATATATTTATATATCATTGCATTATGAGGTTAAAATTCCACTAGACTTGTCGACCCCTTATACTATTATCATCACCTCAGAACTCCTTGTATATGAGACTAAATTATTTTATAAATAATAGTAATTAAATAGTAAAATCATATGTTCTTAGAAATATTCCATCATAGTCCATAGTAGGAAGTATCAAACTATTAATCAATGTGAAACCTAGATTTTCATGTTTATTTATAAATTTCAATAACATAATTTATTTTACCACATGAACACTACATTATGGTATATTAATTTATTGTATAGTATTATAGATAGTTCTTGGTGGTCAAATGAGTTTTACTTCAGACGTTTTGGCCCATATTTGTGTACCTTGATAGATATCATCGATACAGTAAGGGAAAATGAGAAGTGATATGATATAGGAATATGATTTTCTATTTTGTGATGGAGTATAGGGGTATAGAACAAAAATTATTCTCATTATTCTATTATATATATATTTTAGGCTATGTATCATTTTAGTATAACATGTTTTATATTTCTTCTACATTGTATCCCATGTATCCCATATTTTTCATAAATAATTTTATAATTTTTGTTTATGATACAGGAAATTTTATTCATTATTTTATTTATTTATATGTATGATTATTATATTTTTACTCATATCTGTTAAACATTTATAATTATTTCTTTATTAAATTTCAACAATTTGGTCCACTTGTTTTATGAGTGTATAGTGTCTCCACTATATCACCAGAGACCCCATTTCTGGTCGACTGCCTCTAGTATATGTGAAGTAATTCTCGAGGCCACGTGGAAAAAATATTTATTTTATATATGAGCTAACAGGTTCCATGACGTTACAAGTGGTGTGATAACCACTTTTTTCCTTTGGTCATACTATTTTGTTTTGGAAGATAGTGGACTATGAATGTTTCAAAATTTGGAAATGGGATTGTTCATAGGATTAGTTAACCCTCATTCATGAAAAAACACATGTTTTTTGGAATAATAATTAATCATATAGATTATTCCTATTGTATTTTCACTAATTTCACAAATAGAATTCACACATTTTTTGTGGTTATTATTATTATTTTTATATATTTTGTTTTACCCTTGGACTTGTAGGAAAAGTTATATTTATCATCCATCATTATATAAACTTATGGATAATATGACATGCATTTTATATTCCATGTTGAATTTCTTATGAACATTGGATGATGCATCATAGACATTCCATGATTATGAATGTTTTAATTGGACTAATATTTCTTATATTCAAGGGATGAATAATTGAATTTCATAGTGTATGCCTCAATCTAAATGATGATTTCCATATATATATATATTTATTATTAAACCTTATATATCAACTATCAGATGATTCTAGAAGAGAGAACTAGATTCATGAGAGGAAACATAATCATTTAAATTAAATGTATTACAATTGAAATTTATAAGGTGAATCAACTAATATATATTGGCAATGGTGATTTATATAAGTAATCCATATAAAGGGGATTAATGTAATTATAAGAAATTCTAGTTATTAAGTATAAAGGGTAATACATTATTATATTGGTATATTAGAAGCATATAACAAAATAAAAAACTATATATCTATAAATATGCGAAATTTCATAATTAAAATCAATTAATTATTTGGTTTCCATTAAATAGGGATGCCAATTACAACAAAAATGGTGTTTTCTTCTATAAAATGTAATTTACACTCCCTATACTAGAACCTATAATTTCTAAAATATGAGAACACATCCATGACCACAACATAGTTGTGGGATGTTTGGAGTGTCACTTGCAATCATTGTGATATTCTATGTCCCCAAAAATTGGAATTAGGAGCACCAAATAGGGTGTTCACTCTTTTATAAGAGTGATTGTATATGTAATAATTCTTTATAAGTGATATATAATGTTATAAAATATTATTATGAGGTGTGTTCATGGATTTATATTGATATTATACCATGATGGATTTAGGTCAATTTCTAATAATGTGGCGATGACCATGATTTTGAAGCGTGAGACCTGAGCCACAAGTATCACCTCTTATAGTGACACATGTAGCAAAACATACTATACCTGATTAGGGAGTCAATGCTATGTTTTATGAGGGTTACTTATAGCTCATGCAGAAAATGAGGGGTGCCCCATGACATTCCCCTACCATGACATAATAGAAATGATAATATCAGCATCATCGATTGCATATATTGGTAGCAGATAGAGGCCCCCATGCTACTTTCTCATAGATTGAGGCTACTATATATATTTTACAGAATTAGGAGATTCCTATAAAAAGGGGGGGAAAGAACTTGATCTTTAGGTTTTTTTATTCTTCTAAGAATTGGTTATAGGTTATTACCTAGGATTCTTATAATTCATAATGGTATGGATGAGTTCCCAAACAACATTCCATGTTTCCATTTCATGGAAAAAATAAAGGAAGAATGATCTTTTATGCTCTTTAAATGGTCACAATATATTTCATGGATTATTCATATAACTACATAGACCAAGGATTCACATCGATCATTGTTGATGATGAATTTAAGGGAGTGTAATACATTGAGGATGGACTATTTTATGCCATATGGTCTTAGTTAAATGTCATTAGACTTACTATATTTTTTGAGAAAGTGAATTAGGACATCATCATCTAGTATAATATGATGGAATATTAATGTTTTAGTTATGGTGTTTCAGTATTATGAAAGGAAGTTGGTTCATCGAAAAGTGTAAATCATCAACAAGATTAATCTCACAAGGTTAGTTGAATCCATTGTATATGTCCTTTCAATTTTGTGAGATGTTATCAATGTGGTAGGTCGAGTCATAAAAATCATCAATATAACATGGAAACACTTTTTTATTATGTTTGTATTAGAATGCTTCATCCTTAGTGGTTTTGGAAAAACCATCCTGCATCATCTAGTGAAAGAGGATCTGAACCAATACAAGGTTCTGTACCTAGATCATTAGCTCCATGATAGTCCATATAATGGATTAACACATGTGGATTATTTTTAAAATGATTAAGATGCTATATTTTTTATGTGGAACTCCAATAGGGAAAACGTACTCTGGGTAGTCAGGTTGTAGCTCACAACCACAAATAATACACTTACATGTTGTAAAAATGACTCTTGAAGAGATTGGTATTGTGCCTTATGTACATTGAGATAATATTTTACTTGCCTCTACATTACTGTTAACTTTATTTTATATAGGGAAGTCATGTTTTTTTATCTATTTAAATAATAGAATGTATGGTTCTTGAGATCGATTATTTTTGTTTAATGGTGATACTTTACATTCTATTTTAATTCAAAGAAAATATTTTTTTTGAATTCATGTATTTCCATCTAATTATTAGTGATTAGTAGTTCCTATTTAACCACTTCATCCTATAGATTATTGGTTTTGATGTCATTATTTAGATGGGCTGGTTAGTTCATTATAATGGTCATGTTGATTTTTATCACCATAGGGTATCCTCTATATCACATATGGGTATAAATTTCCATCGAAATAGCAAATTGTACTTCCAAGAAGTATGGGATGTAATATATAAACATAGACATGGTAGAGTATCAACCCACATTTATTCTTTTATTTGACAATAAACAAACACGTCCAGAATATTTCCAACATGTAGGAGATCCTTTCTATGATGTTTTCCCTAACATCATTTCTGGGTGACTAAATAAGAGAGTATTGGTAATTATGATCAATATAGTGTGAGGATAAACACCAGTGCCAATTCATCCTTATATGATAACTCAAATTGATCTACATAAACTTAAGAGATAATTATAGGCACTTGAATCTGAGGGGTTTATATAACCTAGTTCTTATACATAATGTTCACCCATATTTTTCTACATGAAGGAAGAAAAAATCTACATTATATGTGTAGATAATCAATATTTAATCTAGATTATGGTTTAAAATTGATATCTATTACCCAATTCAGAAAATATATTTCACCATCTCTAATTATATCGGTAGTAGTCAAAGATTTATTTTAGGTTAGGTTATCTTTATGAGGGAGTAAGGCCTTCATGAATAACCTGTATTGAATTTCAAAGTTGGTGTGGTCTATGTGAGTATCTAGTAATGGAGTATAGTCTCATGAATGCATTGAAATTTTTTATAGCTCTATTAAATTAAATTTTACACCATCCTCTATATATTCATTTTTGGTCATTTTCATGGACGATATCTTGGTATACTCATATACTCGAAATCATCATTCTGAAAAACATTATATCATATTGGCTTAAATGAGAGTGAATAGATTTTATCCCATTTTCAAAAAATATATGTTCTTTATCAATAATTCTAAAGTTCATGTCCACATAATATCTTAATCATGAGTATCTTTGGATCAAGGAAAGGTGATAGTCATAGTTTCTTGAAAGAATCCCAAGAATTTATTTGATATTTATTGTTTATTGGGACTACAAAAATATTATAGATATGATATTTAGGATTTATAATGATGATAAACACCTCTAATGATAATGAAAATGATGGGTTGAAAAAATAATTTTTTGAAGCATGGGAAAAGTCATTATAGAGTTGAAATGTTGGATTACCTCAAAATTGATCATTCTTATTCCAGAGTCGGGTGGAAGTTTTGATATTTATTCTTGTGTATCATGCATCGAGAATGGAGTAGATAAGATTCAAGGATATTATGTCATTGTGTGTAGAAATCATCAGTTGAGACATCACAAGGGAAATTACTAGATTCATGATCTCGAGTTAGAAGCATTCAATCATGTTTCACATTTTAAGAGACACAATATACTGGGAGAGTATATTTTATTGTACGCTTACCATAAAAGCATCAAATATATATGCAAATAGTTTGAATTTAATCTATGAATGGGAAACTGGTTTGAATTAATACAATATTTTTATTTTGGTCTTGCCTATAAATATAAAAATGGTAATGAAATGGATGATTCCATGAGTAGGAAGACTTATAAGAAAGTAGTCTAGTAGGCCACCGTTGAATAGAAGATTATAGAATTCGTTTTTGAGATGAATATTCAGAGTTTAGACATCGCATACTGACCATTATTAGGGGTTTTAGTATTATAATTTCCTCTAGATAGAGTTTGAAAACGGTATCACTGGGATTTAAATCCCTATTTTATACAGGACAATGTTTTGGGAGAGGATCTACAACCTAGTTTGGTAATTGAAGGGGATGATATCTTACACATTCATGGTTGTATCTGTGTTCTGGTAGACATATGATAATAGATTATTTGAGGGTTTCATGACTATAATTAGATGTCACATCCACGAATTATGATTAAGTAACATGATTTAAACTTGTATTATTGGTGACATGGTATGCATAGAGTTATATTAGGATTTATTAATAGGTGTTCCACCTGTTAGAATGTGATGGAGGAACACTAATGACCAATGGTACTTTTACAGTCATTAAATTTTTTTAGTGGATGTGGGATTATGTCACTGTTGATTTCACGATGGGTTAACCAAGGTCTCTTCTAGAAAGTGTCATACTATGAGTTATTTTTTATAGGATGATGATGGTCATAGAGTTCCTACCTTTTAGAGAGACAATCTATTTAGATGAGCTAGGGAGTGTATATGTTAGGGAGATCATACGAATTATTGAAAATCCACACCCCATCATATCATGTAGTGATTATCATTTTAATTCGTGGTAATATACTGAATTTCATAAGGAACTTTGATCACATGTACTTCAGACTACTAATTATCTCTTATAGTTTGGAAGATAGTTTGATAAAATGATACATGTGTTAAAATACATGCTACAAGTATGTGTTCATGATTTTAGAGGTTAATGGTAAATTAATATACCTATTTATAAATTTTCTAATAATAACTATTTACAATATATTATACATATGGCTACATATGAGGCCCTATATCATAGGCCATGTCAATCACCAATATTCTCATTAAAGGTACAAGAATCAATGCTCTTAATTCCTAATCTCAATAAAGATACATTAGATATGGTTAAAATTCATAGGTAGAATATGTATATAGATCATTTCTGGGAGATCCATTGTTTTTACCATCATCGTCATCCTCTAAATTTTATGTGAGAGATTGAGTCTTTTTGGATGTTTTGACTAGACTAGCACACTAATGGTTTATGTGGTATGGTAATGGATCTACAAGGTTTCTCAAAATGTACGAGGTCATATTGAGGGAATAAAAATGGATTATCATCTAGATATTCCTCATATATATATGTTTATGCATGGTGTATTCCATGTTTTACAGTTAAACCATTATCAACGAGACACATCTCATATTCTTTAGCATAATCATATTGAGTTAGATATTGTTGCTCTATCTAAGGAGAATCCAACTCAAATCATTTATTAGAGGATAAAGGATCATTGTGGTAGGTTAGTTTCTTATTTTCTGGTGTTATAGAATCATGTCCATGTAAAGGATGCAACATGGGAGAGATAGGCATATGTACATGCTCAGTGGATGGAATTATTCATAGATAATTTTCAATGACCTTTATAAGTGGAACTTGGGGATGAGTGTCTTTAATGAGGGGATGTTATAACGTACTCACACTTTATATAGTTATGGATCCCTTACACTTTGTTTTGAACATCTTATTTTATTATAATAAATGTTTCTAATACTTTAAAGAAGGTTTTCAGAGTTTCTAGTTCTTGATAATAGAATGGAGCTTTGGTTATTGGATAATCTGGTGATTATTATGTATTTTCAAGTAATTTCTTAATTTTTTAAATTTCTCCCATTCTATACATAATTAGAGGCCAATAAAGGATGATGAGTCAACTACTGCTATAATTTTAATGGCCTACTGATTTTTCCTAAAAGCCATGTGATTATAATATTCACTATTATGCCGCCTATTCCAGACCCAACTTCTGTCACCCCCATTACTAAAATATCAATTAAATAAAATATAGTTCCATGAAATTGTTAGAGATTTTAAATTAATTAAACCATTATTAGTTATCCAGATATAATATTACCACCACTCTATGTGTGCTTACATTGGTTACCTCATTATGTTATTTGTGTACTATGACAAAACAACTATCTATGTTGGTTTGGGGTTTCTTCTTATTAATATGGTTATAGTTTCATTAAATTAAAGGAGAATAGATGTGAGACTATAACAATTGGTCCATCATTCACAATTATATTTTTTTGACATCTCAAATAGTTAAATAAATAGACAATTTAAATGAAACGATTTAAAAAGGGAATTATGAGATGCCATCAGTGACACCTGGGACCCATTGGAGAATAACTCAGATATGATCATTATAAATTCAAATTGAAAGAGTTATAAATTTAATTTTGATGTGTAATATATATATATCATATATAGAAATCAATGGTTGGTCTCACCATGTATATGATATCATATTATTTAAATGAAGACACTTGGTTTCCATATATGGAATTCCTTGGATGAGCTTAGAGGGAAATTCATATATACCGTCCCTAGAGTGATACATTGGTTTTTAAGTAATCTTTCAATTGAAGACTCTTGAGATGATTGGATTTCTATAGTGTATGAATATATATACCTATTTTCCCTATAAAAATGAACATAAATGAGATCAATATTCCAAATAATTCAATGGAACACATTACAAGTCAAATAACATACATTGATTCGATCAGTGCCATGGAAACATGAGTATCATGATTTCTCTTCATATACTATGAGAAAAATGAAATGAGACATTTTCCCCTTATATAACTATCATCAGCTATAAATTTTTTTGGCTATGAGACTCGTGTCTAGAGCCAATAATAGAAGGTAAACCATAAGTAAATAAGTTACCATATACATATATGCTAAGGAAAAAATTGGTTGTATGAGATGGGTTAACCATGGGGATCCCATAGGGAAATAGTTATATATTTATTTATTTTAATACATTTATTATTATACTAAAACACTACATCATAATATAATCATGGAATGTATAAAATTAGATACCATTGGTGGTGCCATACTAAGTATTACTCACACCTACTTTGGTATACCATTGGGTTCAAAAACAGGCTTCATGGATTCAGGAAAAGGGGAAGCACCAATCTATAAACACTTGTTTTTCTATTTTAAGATAGAGAACTATATCATGGGAATGAGATAATGCTTTTGATAATTTTAGAGATAGTTTTTTAACTTTTATTCATGTTAGTATAACATTTTGTACATGTTTTCTACTTTTTATTCCTTATATCTACAATTTTTGTAGAATCATGAAATTCATCATTTATTATATGATATTAAATATATTTTTTAGTTTTTTTATTCATTTAAAAAGAGGTTTATTATATTCCGGTACCATTATTTTATCTATTTCCCTTTATTTCTTAATTATATAACACCACAGTGTAACACTTAGATGAAGTGAGTGTAGTCTCCCCGTGGTATAACTAAAGACCATGACTATTATTCAACAACCTCTATAAAATGTTTATTGACTGTTGAGGCCATGAGGAAAATGATATTTGATTACTTATTTATGATCTAGGTCAATGGAGTTATATACAGAACATGTTCCATGAATCCATTTTGATGAAGTGAATTCTAAATCAATCACATGAGGAAAAATTAGAAATTGAATAAATATAGTATGACCTATCTTATAAAGAGTAATTATTAATTATCTTTAGTCATTGTGATAAATTATTAGAAATAATACAACATATACAGTGAAATTTCTTCGGTAAAATTATATGCTTTAAGAAGTGCCATGGTAACTCTAAGATATATTATAGGAAAATAATTTTTTTATCCATTATATTATTAAATGTATTAAAGAGGTTTTTCAATATAAGGGAAAATATTATACCATCATGAACCAACCTGGGTTAACACCGAACCAGTAACCTAGGACAACCCATTAAAAGGCCCAATACGAGTTCCTAATCATCATGCACTGAAAACTACTTTTAAGGATTAGGTATTAATGAATTGGGAATGATTTATCCCATCAAAAATAGATAAATAAATATAATCATCATGAATCAAAATTAATAGTGCATATTGAAGATAAATAAATTATTAACACTATATTATCTTTTTATAAATTCATGTGTCACCAACAACAACAAACCCAGGATCGTAATATGAGAGATAAGATGTAAGGGAATCGATAACTGAAAAAATGGATAAAGAAATTAGTTGTGAGCACCAGGATGCTTTGTTGGGATTACAAAATAAGAACCACTCCTTATGACTTATCATTAAAATGAAAACCATTCCATTATAATTTGAAATAAATTTATTTAAAATATTCCTTTCATTTCAATTAAATCATGTTAGAATCTAATACTTTACAAAAGTTCCCTTTTCATATCCATTATCCAAAAACACTTTCCAAATAATGAAATAATTTCCAATAAATAATTTTATATAGAAGAAATGTTCAGTGAAAGTAAATATTTCAGTGAAAAAGAAGAAGTGTAAAATAGAGTAAAAGTAAACAAGTACAGATACTAGAATTTTCATTGGAACCCAAATTGTCGAAATGGTTTTTTAAAATATCACAAAATTAAGAACAATTTAATAAATTTTAAATAGTTATCATTTGGTATACCTAGACAGCATATAGAGAGAACATATATGTACTCAATTATGAATCCTTTTAGTGGCCTATCGATGTGATCCAATGTCAATAACCAACCTTTCCCCTCTCAATAAGCCTCACCAAGGGCACAACCCACATGGAAACTATATGGTGTTCTATTATCTCTAATATAGATGAAATACCAACTGTATCTCAACTTGGAATCTGAAACCTAGGATCCCTTGGTTAGAGAAAAATTGGGAGATGATGAAGAAAGCTTGAACACTAGGAAATCTACAATACATGCTAAGAACCACCTCCCAAAACCATCATTGAAAATTCCCACTAAAATGGAGTGTTTCTATGGAGATGCCATATTTTTAAAACAAATTAAATGGTACCAATATGGAATCATCAATTGAAAACCATATTTTACATTTTGAAATCTATTTTTGAGACAATATGTAAAATTAACATGTAATTAAAATTTTATGGAAACATATAATAAATGAAAAATCATATTTTATATTGTCCAAATTAAATAAATAAAATATTTTAGAAGTTAAAAGATGTACATAAATGATTCACCTTTAAAAACACATTTTTTAAAACATGATTCATCAGAGAAAACCCATTTCCAATGGATAAAAAATCATGAAAATAAAAATGAGTCAGTTTTTAATAATCAAAATCATTTTTTCATGTTATACTTAATTAATAAGATAAAAAACACCTAATATATCAAGAAAAATTTTATATCTTCAAAATTAATGGATTTGGCATAGGGAACATACATAAAAACCATTGCTTTTAATTATAGTAAACTGAACGCTCTTCACGCTTTCATGTATGAAGACACACACACACACACACATATTTCTCTGTGTGTAACTTTTGACCAGATGTACATATACCCCTCACCATTAAGAAATATATAATAGGATAATATATATATATATATGTTGTTACTTACATATATATATATAATACATGTCTCATCCAAATAGGCAAAAGATACAATAAATTTTGTAGACCACTAAATACCATAAAATCCCTAAATAAAAATTTTCCAAAGATGAAGAACAAAGGGATACCAACCTGAATCTAATAGAAAACTAACTACCTTTAATGGTGGTGGCTATAACTGACCCTAGTGGGAACTAAGATATATAAAAATCATGAATAAACAAAAGAAACACATAAATGGATGTAGGGTTTGGATAAACTCTAATGCACTACCCATGAGAAAAGGGAATAAAAAAATAAATCATGAATATGTAAGATGAGAAGTACAGATTCCCACCAGAAGAGTTCTCCCTATGAATTGGGAGGATAAATTTTAATGTCCCGATTTATTTTTTATAGATCCATTATATATTATATCCTATAAAATATGAAACATTGGGCTTATAAGAACAACTAAATATTATTATTATGTGATTTTTATAACCTAGTTAGAAAGTTGGATGTAATGGATAATATTAACTGAATTTATAAATATAAAAATTTCCAACTCATTAATATTTTATGAACTAATTCATAGAAAATTAATCGCTTAATTATAGAAAAGTCATATTATTATTAAAATACACATTCATTAGGAAGTTTTATTTATTTTATGTTATAATTATAAATCTTTGAAATTTCATATAATTATATAAATTTAAATTTTTAAATAATTACATAAAAATTATCTTATCATTAGGGTTTTATGTTTTTTTAAAAAATTTTGATTTTTCAATGAATAATAAGAATATGGTTTTTATTTAATTTTTTTATTTCATTGAAAACATTTAAAAATTAAAATTATAGTTTATATTAGTTTTAATATTTAATTTATATTATTTTTATATAAAATAATATAATTATTGTTTTTATATGTATTTTATAGTTAAATTTATTATAAATACATTTTATGTTTAAAAAAGAAATATTTACAATAATGGGTATTCATTTAGTCCTGTTGATATAATTTTAAATAAAATTGTGAGTATTATTATTTTTTAATTTGGAAAAATATATTCCATATATAAAATTAGAATTTAAAAATTTACTAAATAAGTCACATGTATTTTTGGACAATATGAATAGTAACAGATGTATTTTTTTGTTACCATTGTAAGGGTAAATCAGATAATTAATGGTAACAATAAAATAATAAAAACTATAAAATAACCCTAAAAGTTACCCCAAAATTATTTTGTGATTCATATTTTCATCAATTATCATTCAAGTTTCATTTATATGATAATATGTTTTCACAGGGATTATATTACGACCATTATAATATTTAGTTAAAGAAATATAAAACTTCTCACACTCTTGGTTTTAATAAGTATGATAATATTAATATAGTTTTATCCATAATTTATGTTGGATTATAAATATTATTTATAAATATAATATTTCTATGTTCAATGTGGTGATTTTTATTAATTTTTTGTGATGAAATATAAACCATAGATGCTTTCACACCACAGAATAGTGTCAAAATTGACAATAATGTCATCTTAAAATAAATAGTGTTCTATAAAATGATATTAATTTCCTCAATAAATCATAAATTATCAAAAATTATTTTTATTATATTTTTATAATATCAACTATTATCGAATTATGGGTCATTTCCCATTTTATAATAACAATATTTACCCTCAAAGAGTAAAATTAGTTTTGATACAATAAGGCATATAAGGGTTAAATAAGGGTTAAAACTAAATGATATGGGTAAGAATATGACACAAAGTTTTTATAAGTTATTTCATGAAAGGATTTAGACCAATTATAATGTTATTAAAGAAACACATTTATGGAATTTTAAATTGAGAATTAATTTATGTTAACTTAATATGATGGGAAATTCCATGAGTGTCCATCCCCTATTCTATAAAAGGTAAAATTTTATTCTCACTAATTCAATCATTACACAAAAATTGGATAATATATACCAACATACCTTACTACAATCCATATCCACATTCTAGAGTCATTAGTTTTTTGAGAACACCAACCTTAGTGGTCTTAAAGTGTTATGAAAAAAGGTTGTTTGAAGAAGTGGTTTTTTTATCAAGTGTTTCAATTTTTTCCCCAACACCTTAAAATCGTCTTAGACCATGATAGAATGAAAAGTAAAGTATTTTCCATATATATACATGTTATTAGTTTACATTAATTACCCATATCTACACCCACTTCATTTAAATAGAAAGAAATTCATTATTCATGTCTACGTCATATTACCACCTCGCCAACTGATGTAATGTTTTAACATAAATACCACTAAAGACCAGTTATAATCTTGGAAATAATGTTTATATATAGTATTAATGACATATTAATCATTATTAAATGATTATATTTCACATACATTCTTACCTTTGTATACACAGAAAAATGATAACGTTGTTCATGCGTACATGTGTACTACCACCTCCAAAAAGCGATGAGATTAATTTTTCATAACCGTATAACATGGATTATATATATAAGTTTATTTAAATAAATAAAATGATATTATTATCCATATGGAAATATAAAATGATACTTACCTTATTTCCATAGTTATAATTGAAATATGAAAACCTTACTCATGCATACATAGGACCTACCGTCTCCATTACTGTAACATAGAAACATTTTTATGACTACATTTACTAGTTTTATTTAAATATAACTTTTAGAAAAAAATTAAAAAATATTTAATTAATTTTATTCTATATATGGTGTTGTAATTATATCATTGGTTGTAGTAAACATTCTGATGTTGTTTATGGATTTTGAACTGAATATTCCCAAAGAGTCTGATTTGAACATGAATAATTATATAATTTCAATAACATGGTAGTAAATGATATAAAAATAATAATAAACTATATCTTTATTAATAATGTATAAATTTACATATGTATTTATTTATAAAGATAACTAATGTATGTGATCATTCAGATTCAGGGTATGGGACTATTTAAAAGAAAAATATCATTTTAAATGTTTTAAATATTTATTTTCTAAATCATTTTATTTCATGAAAATTTTGTAAAAAAAACTAATATGAACTTATTTATATTTATTTGAAATATTTAAATAATAAATTTCAAAATTTGTCTCAAATTTTTTAAAAAAGTAATATTTTTATGGTTTTATATATGGGAATTTATTTTTGCAAATTTTTATATTAAATAATATTTTCAAAAAAGTCAAAAAGAATGTTATATAACCAGGAAAGCTCAACCAGAGATAGTCTCTGACCATTTATTAAAATAATGAAAATTTGTAGCAATCAGGCATCACACTCCAAAACAGAAAATTACATATCATAAAAGCCATACATGTCACCATATCCAGGATCAATTGCTTCATCCACGGAAGCCGATTACCACTCGGAGCTTTCATAAAGCATTAGAGTCTTCACATACTTCTGTCTGAGATTTAACATCTCCAAATAACAAAAACTCATCAGAAGGATACATACCTTTTCCTTTTCTGATGGATGATCTAGTAGGAATTGGCTTTAGCATAAGAGAATAGTCCTACTTTTTTCTTCTTCTTTGTAGAGCAGTCACAACGTCCTCACTCCCTTCCACATTCTGCTTTCCACGCTGAAAAAAATTTCTATAGGAGGTTCGAACTCTACCACCAGAATTTTCTTTCTCACTCTCAGAAATGTCCTCCCATTTCCCAGGGATAATCAACTATTGATAACCATCATTCACACTCTATCCCTTCTTGACACAGATATTAGTGTCAAGTAATGCTAAACATTTTGGATGCACCAGAAACTCAAGACCATCATGTTCCCCTTCTGTAATAAACCTTCTCTAGATGCAACATCCTCATAATAAATAACAATATGCATATTTACATCTTCACTCCTTGGATGTTACTCCTCAACATGAGAGGATACCCCATGATTCTGTTCTTTTAAGAGATTGCATGAGCCCTGCACTTGAACCTTCCCATGATTTCTTCCACTTTTATTGGGGCTCTCTCCCAGACCTAGAACCCCACTGTCATGCAGCCCAACAACATCAACAGAAACCCAACCTGGAGACAAAGAAGGGGAAACATGACCAGTTAGAGGAGCAACCCGATCTACTCCCACTTCCAAATCTCCACTCTCAAGACTTGCAAAGCAGTTACTTGTTTCAAAACAAGATATATGCTTCTCCAGCTATGTTTTTAACCCACCTGAGACCCTCACCCAACCGCCAGCATAATCCAAAGATCCCACTGCCTATGAGGTCAAGAGAATTTCCTATAGCCTCATCACGCCCAGAAGGTACCACTTCCTGGTTCACACTTTCCACCCAGCCTATTGAAAAACAGGCCTCACAATAGACTCCAGACCTCCTAAGTTGATGACCCCAAGGTCACGCTGCCGTCTCCCAATCACCTCATCCACCCTTAGAGTCAAATACTTCTTTGTGTCCCTCATTATGTAGCCATTCACTGAATTTCTACTAAGAATACATGGTGATGTCTTCAATCTGGTACCCATGTCCTGCTTCCCTTGTTGATAATCCAAGTCCACCACATCCACAACATTTTGGTCCAAATCCACATGAGGAACCACCTTTTTCCCTCTGCATTCTTCCATTCAATGGACTACTTTTTGACATCAGGAGAGGTATTCAATCCATGACTCGAAGTATAAATTCTATTTATATCTAAATTCCTCACTCACAACAATGAAAAATGACTTAACATGCTGTTTAGATATATCTACTACAACGCAAATTCTTGGTGAAACCAGATAGAAAATAGCCATACTTCTACTGTCCGAACATAAATATCGACTGACTATATATCCAAGAAGGCGAAGGATGACATGATTTTCAAAAGGAAGTGGAAATTCTGGAAATCTTACCCAGATTGTAACGCCTCGACCCCAGTTACCCAGAGTCGGTGCATTATAACATGACATTGGAATGATCACAAGAAAGATCAAATCTCGGAAGACCGATTGGTTTACTAGCCACAGAAACACTAGATATACTCATAAGTCTTACATTAAATCGTCAAAATGAAAACGACAACAACATATTTTCTTAATAGTCCACACTCATATCCCCACATACTATCCCTGCAGGTCATTCATAAATTACTTCTTCACATCCCGGGAAAAATAAAACATAGAAAAGGGGTGAGCTCAAATGCCCAGTAAGGATAACAATATAGCAGAAACCTTCATAAATAAGAATAAACATTTAAGGCAGTGTATAACTAAAACAAAAGCCTTTTAAATTTGAACTTCTACATAGTATAGCATAAATAAAATGAAATAATTCCATTTAATTATTCACATGGATATTCTACTAATCGAATAATCACATGCAAAATCAGTAACCACTTTCATAATGATGCACTGCATAATGCCAGACTATCATAACCACATAGCCAAGGCCTTATGCCAAGACTAAAAATAATATTTTGCATAGCATTGTTCCAAGACAATAGTTTGTCTCATTAGACCTACCGATGCATCGAGGAGCTATATAGGGCTCTACCCGGCACATATTAAGTCCAATGCATTCCCATATGAAAAGGTTTAAACATAACATAAACATTCGTATTAAAACTAGCATATGAAATGTAAATACTTCATCCATAAACCATGAATGGTATAAAAATAGCACATCCACAGTCAAAAATATCACAAATCCTTTAATACAATATAGAAGTATTGTATCATAATAAATCAACTTCAAATAAAGGTTAAATCCATCAAAGGATGTTGACATAGATGAAATCAAAACTCTTTTTGGAGAAATATATCTTTCTATTTTGAAATCATTTAAGAGTCATATATTTATAAAATAAAACATTTTCTTTGAAAATATTCCTATAATCTTGTAATGGAAGCTTCGATGATTTTATAACGGCGGAAAATAGCCGCACCCACCGTATAAGTTAAAAAAACATTCTTAACTTAATTTTATCGAAAAGGTTCAAAAGCATCTTGTTTGGAAAACGACAGAAATATTACTTTATTAACCTCTTATAAAAATTCAAACAAGGGTATAAATGACTTTAACCCATATCCTAGTAAAAAGTAAAAATGTTTTGAAATTCATTTTTATGAAACATGGATGTGGATGATAAAGAGATCCCAGTAGATTATTACGTATAAACAACCTTGGATAATGAAGAGATTGCGAAATAAACCCTTACCTTGTACTTTTCATTGTTTGAGGGTAGGATAACCTCATGTATAATGGTGAAATAATTGTTATTAAATTATACAAGAATAATATATATTAATATGATATCATATATGATCTTTTAACATTGCTTTGTTAATAATATCTCAGTATTATCGTCGTTTCGGGTGTTAACTTACTCGTTTTCTATGTTATGTTTTGTTACGTAAGCCATGTTTTTTATGGATAGGATGTATCTTATTCATATCCAGAATGATATCAAGTCATTAAAAATTATTTTTAAATCATCAATTGATAATTATACTTGAATGGATACGATGCAAAATGAATCTCATCACGTTTGTGGAGACTGTAGTCCTTACGTACGTACGAGCGACCATATAATTCTTTTGATATTAAAATAATGTATAATTGGATGGTATATAATATATACAGAATCATAATCATGTTATATTTATTATTTACATGAGTTACACATCATTTTTATACCCATCCAATTAATAATTTATTGAATAACAATTACACCACGACGTGGAGACGGTAAGCCGTACGTACGCACGTATAGTGACATGTTATTCAAAGGAAGGATAGAATACTGAATATGGTTGTACCATATTTATAATAACATCACAGTATATATAAGATACGGGGGTTATTATTTTAGAATGGTAATAACAAAGAAGGAAGAAGTGGAAGAAGAAAGGAACTTTGAAAAGGGTGGTGAAATCATTACCTCTTCTTCGGGTTCTTCCTTTACATTTGATCAAAATGGCTCTTAGGTTAGATTTCTGACTAAAGTAAGGCCTCTAGGATGAGGTGAGGAAATTTGAGAGAGTATTTGGGGAGAGTTTGGCCCATCCAAAAGGCTTTAATGGGGTGAGTTAATGAGAAGAGAGAGTACCCTTTTATAAGAGGGGTGAGGGGCACCTTTGGAAAAACTAGAAATATTATTTTATAATAAATTCATATTCGGTTTCTAATGGCTAAAAAGTGGATTATTTAAAGGTTAAGGTGGGGATAGGTCAAAAACTACTCAACTAATAGAATTTAGATAGGTTTTGGTTACTATATTAACCTTATCATTAAGTATTAACTCTTAGTTAATTAGTTTCACTTTTACAATGTCTCTTTGTATTTTTATATTATATGGTTAATAAACATACTATATACATCCAAGAGACCCCCAAGTGGTCCATTAATGATAAACCTATCTTGATATAAGTCTCTTGGCCGAACCGTAGATTTTTAAAAATTTAATATCAATTAATAATATAATATTTTTTTAAACTCTTTTATGTCAATTTTGACACTATTCAATAATTGATTTTTGTAAATATCATAACAGAATGATTACTTCGAAAAAAGTAAATTCAATAATTCCTAATATGTCCTATTATCTTATAAAATTAGTGCAATTCAATAAAAGTCTCAAATTATATTTATTTGGTTATTTATAATATCAATTATTTTAATTTTTCACTATTATGGTAATTACTGCATCACTATTGTGTCATAAATAAATTAAATTATATAATATCTAAAAATTATAAATAAAATATAATTATGTAGTAAATTTTTCTAGATTTATAGTGAATATTTACAAACGAATATATCTTATGTATAACCCTATATTAAAAATGTTTTAGTAAATAAACGTTGATTTTAAGTGTTTTAACTCTTCTTTGAATTAAATAATAATGAATATCCTAATCTAATCCATGTGGAACTAAATGATAATATTTTATTCCTATGTTTTTCTTGGTCGAGATAAACTTGTCCAATAGAATTAGGACATGTGTTAGGGTTATATTAATATCATTTTTACCCTTAATTACCCTAATTACTTTTAACTGTGGTAAATAAAAGTAAAAAGTTACTATTCACCAAAAATTATATTCATCTCATTGAACCACATTTTACTCCTTGATATTAACCATGTCTCTCAGATTTTTGAAATTCCAATCACAGAAGTGGTAAAATTATGTTTTATGAAAAATTCAGTTTTTTTAACTACCACTTAGTAATTTCACTATTCATAAAAAATTGAAGTTTTTCAGAACAATGCCAAAATTTCACCCTAAGCTATAATTGATATTCCAAATTCAAAAATGATTTCTATTTTACAAAATTCCAAACATAAAAGTTTCATTAATTAATTTTATAATTAATTCCCGTTGTCACAAGAAATAGCCTGTTTTTTAGAAACAATATATATCGAAATATTGACAATTGTTTATTTCCAATTTCAAAGTGAAATTAATTATAATGAACACCATTGGATAAAATGGTAAAAATATATTCTAATTATACTTTAAAACAAATAAATAATATAATTTATCACTATAAATTATTTTGATTAAAAAATTTGTTTTTAGGTATTTTTCACTATTCATAAAATTGGAAGTTCTTAGAAAAATACCAAAAATTAAACTAAGGATAATTTTGATATTATGAATCCAAAAATGAAGTCCATTTTGAAATATAATATATATATAATTTCATAAAGTAGGTATTACTATTCATAACGGCTAGTTGGATTGGTTGTGGTGTGTTAGAACTCGGTGTTGCGTACAACACACGCTATCGCATTATTCCAAGAGAAGAGTATCGTAGAAGCTTGGGGTGTTACATTCTCCGTTCCTTCAAATAATTTCATCCTCGAAATTTCTAAAATACTACCGCATTAAAAGACTCGGGTGGTTCTTCGTCATAAGTTCTTCGGGTTCCCACGTTGCCTCTTCCATCTTATGGTTTCTCCACAAAACTATTACAAGACGCGTCGTCCGATTTCTTAGCACTTGTTCTCTTGTATCAAGAATCATGACAGGCTCTTCTCAATAAGATAGATCAGGTTCCAGTTCTAATTACTCGTAGGTCAGTACATGCGTTGGGTCAGCCATGTATTTACTCAACAGAGATATGTGGAACACATCGTGAACTTTGGAGAGACTTGGTGGCATTGCCAATCGGTAAGCTACATCCCCAATTCGTTCTAGAATTTCGAAAGGTCCGATGTACCTGGGACTCAATTTACCTTTCTTACAAAAACGTATGACTACCTTCCATGGAGATACCTTCATGAAAACATGATCACCAACTTGAAATTCCAAATCTTTCCTTCGATTATCAGCATAGCTCTTCTTCCTACTTTGAGCTGCTTTGATGTGATTTTGGATTACCTTCACCTTTTCCATTGTTTCCTCCAACGGTTCTAGGCCTACAAGTTTTCTTTCACCAACGTCATCCCAACAGGTTGGTGTACGACATCTCTTTCCATATAACGCTTCATATGGTGCCATATGAATACTCGAATGGAAGCTATTGTTATAGGAAAATTATACCAGAGGTAAATATTGATCCCACATACCCTGAAAGTCAAGTGAGCAGGATCTCAACATGTCTTCTAAGGTTTGAATAGTTCGTTCTGATTGTCCATCTATTTGGGGGTGGTAGGCAGTGCTCAAATGAAGTTTAGTATCCAAGGCTTTCAGAAGACTTTTCCAGAATCTTAATGTAAAACGGGGATCACAATCAGAAAAAATCAATATGGGTACTCCATGAAGTCTCACAACTTCATCAATACATAGTCTTGTTAGACGTTCCAGTGGTAGATCTTCTCTTATAGCAAGAAAATGTGCTGACTTGGTAAGATGATAAAAAATGACCCATATTGTATCGTTCCCTCTAGGAGTCTTTGGTAGCCCCATGAAAAATTCCATCTTAATATTGTCCCATTTCCACTCTGGTATGGGAAGAGGTTGCATGACTCCTCCAAGATGTTTCCTTCCATCTTTCACTTGTTGAAAAACCATACATCTTGACACAAAATCAGCAATCTCCCTCTTTATGTTGTCCCACCAAAAATGTTTCTTCAAATCTCTATACATTCTGGTGTTCCCAGGGTGTATTGAGAAATTGGAACTATGAGAATCATCCATCAATTCCCTTTTTAGATCAGGTATATCGGGAACACAAAGTCTCTTCCTGAATTTCAAAATTCCACCTTCATACACAAAGTCTCTCAATCTCCCATCATTCACAGCTTTTATATTCTTTTGAAATTTTTCATCATTGGTCTGAGAACTCTTAATCCTTTCTAGTAAAGATGGTTTGGCAACCATTTGAAAAAGAGTTGATGTTTCACCTTCCATGGGTATCCCCATGTCCATCTTCACTAGATCCATGAAAATTGGATCCCTTTGAATTCTCATATTGTTTAAAACTCCATGATCTTTTCTGCTCAAAGAATCTGCCACCTTGTTTGCTTTCCCCGGGTGGTAGTGTATCGTACAATCATAATACTTGATTAATTCAAGCAATGTCTTTTGCCTCATGTTGAGTTCTTTTTGTGGTAAAATATACTTCAAACTCTTGTGATCAGTATAAATCTCACATTTTTCACTATAGAGGTAGTGCCTCCATATATTTAAAGCAAAGATCATAGCCGCTAACTCAAGATCATGAGTAGGATAGTTTTTCTCATGAATTTACAACTGTCGTGATGCATAGGAAATAACCCTATAATTCTGCATAAGGACACAACAAAGTCCTTTTTTGATGCATCACTATAAATAATGAACCCATCATTCCCCGATGGTAGAGTCAATATAGGAGAATTGAATAATCTTCCCTTCAGTTCTTCGAAACATTCTTCACACACTTTTGTCCAAACAAATTTAACCCCTTTACGTGTGAGGTTCGTTAAGGGGTTTTCCAATCAGGAAAAATTATGGATGAAATGTCGATAATAACCTTCCAAACCAATAAAACTGCGTACCTCAGTTATACTCATAGGTGCTGGAAATTATTGGATTGCCTTGGCCTTAGAAGGATCAACAGAGATTCCATCTTTAGAGACAATATGGCCAAGAAAAGAAATCTCATGAAGCCAGAATTCACACTTGCTATACTTCCCATATAATTCATGTCTTCTTAGAGTCTTCAGGATAATGCGCAAGTGACTTTCATGATCCTCGTAGCTTTTAGAGTATACCAAGATATAATCAATAAATACCACAACAAATTCATAGAGATATTCCTTGAAAACTCTATTCATCAGATCCATGAATATAGAGGGTGCATTAGTCAATCCAAAAGGCATTACTGTAAACTCGTAATGTATGTACCTGGTTCGAAATGCTGTCTTTGGAATGTATTCCTTCTTTACACACAACTGATGGTATCCAGATCGAAGGTCAATCTTTGAAAAGTATTGAGCTCCATGCAGTTGGTCAAATAAATCATCAATGCGAGGTAGGGGATACTTTTTCTTTATTGTTATAGCATTGATATCCCTGTAGTCGATACATAACCTCATAGATCCATCTTTCTTTTTAACAAAAAGAACAGGGGCTCCCCATGGAGAAACACTAGGGCAAATAAATCCCTTATTATTCAATTCCTCTTGTTGTTTATTTAGTTCAACTAATTCTATAGTGTCCATTCTATAAGGGGTCTTCGATATAGTCCTTGATCCATGAATTAAATCAATGGAAAACTCAACTTCTCGTTCTGGAGGATGTCCAGGTAAATCTTCCGGAAACACATATACATATTCATTCACAATAGGTACATCCTCTATTTGAAAATTCCTTTCCTCACCCACAGTCATTTCATTCTCTTCCTCCCCAATAATTGAATTTAGTTGAGCTACAGGGGGTGGATCTAGATAAGAATTAGGTGGTGATGATTCTGCTCTAAAGATAAGATTTTCCTTATCGTCATCATCAAAAATCATAACCTCCTTCTTCTTACAATAAATCTTCACATCATAGTCTGAAATCCAATCCATACCGAGGATTATATCAAACTCAATCATAGGTATGACGATGAGATCAGCGGATAAAGAACATTTATGTGCTCTAATGGGGACTGATTCACAAAACTTTGTTGCAATGATACTTCCCTTAGGAGTTTTAACTGACAACACCCTTGTCAAATCAAATTGAAGATATCTAATTTTCTTAGCAAACTGGGGAGATATGAAACAATGGGATGATCCAGAATCAAATAATGAATTTTCTAAACATGAGGAAACCATTAAATTTCCTGCCACCACGTCTTTCGGAGCTTCTACCTCAGCAGTAGAGATAACATAAGCTTGGCCTTGATCCATTGGACTTTTCTGAAGTAAGTTCCTCAGACGCTTTGGGCATTCATTTGTATAATGTCCCATCTCCCTGCAATTGTAGCATTGAACATTGGTATGTTACTTCTTCCCTTTGCATTCATGAGCCTGGTGGCCTTTTTCACCACACTTGTAACAGACACTCATTCCCTTCAAGCAAGTACCGGGGTGTTTCTTCACACATTTACCACAGGATGGATATTCAACCTTTCTTTTCTTCCCCTTATTTCGATTCCCAGATTGATCAGAAGATCACTTCTTCTCTTTCTTTGCTTTAAAGCCAGAAGACTTAGAGAATTCCTTTTCTGTTTTGATAGCACAAGAGACAATGTCTTCGTACGACAAGAAGGATTGTGAGACTAGTGATCGACGGAGAATGGTTTTAACCCATAAAAGAAACGATCAATATTACTTCGTGGGTTACATATATAATCTCCAGCATACCTTGCTAACCTTGTAAAGTTATCCTCATACTTTGCAACATTCTCATCCTCCTTTTGTCTCAGACTCAGAAATTGCCTTTCTATATCTGATCGATGGTCACGAGAAAAGTATTTTTATAAAAATAGATCATTGAAATCACTCCATTCCATATTTGATACTTCATCATCTTCCTTCGTGTTTTGAATCAATGACCACCATTGATCAGAATCTCATGTGAGGCGGTAAACTGCCATGATAACTTTTTCCCTTTCACTACTCCCTAAAGCTTGAAATATTTTCTCTAGGGAATTTATCCATTGCTCAACTACTAAGGTAATTGTACTCACATTGAACGTTGGTGGTTGTTGCCTCATGAATCGATCTAACATTGATCCAACATGCTGCGGATCAGGGTGCTCCATATGGGTAAAGTTATTATTCATAACCTGAGTGAGTTATCCCAGTATGGTGATCAGCTGATCGGCACCAGTTGCATCACCAGCTCCACTATAATTATCTTGAGCAGGAGTCCAATCCCTACATGGAGTGCGTGCATTGATACGGTTTCCATTTCTTCCACTAGGCACCATTTCTAAACAATGGCATAAACTAGATTAGTTTATGAATCAAAATACATAATCCCATACTTATAAAACACTTAACATAAATTTAACAATTTATGGATATAATCCATAATCATAAAAAAAATGTTTTCTTTGAGGAAGTATATACTCATAAACCCTTTATAATGATTTGTAAAGAACATGAGAGTTATCTTAAGAATATACCCCCGGCAGTTTCGTAACCAACAGTGCAGCAAGGCCCATTGTCGTGCACCAGTTACCGTTCGAGTCTAGCTCAAAGCGGCGTTTTCAGGTTTTAACCCTAGGTGCATCTGTTCCAGAGCCGCCTCTACCTACTCGTATCCAGATAGGGATTTATTTCTCAGAAAACTCACAAAATCTCTACAATACCACAATTCTAGAAAGTTCTTCTATACTAATCCTCAAAGTCCATCTTAGGTCTATGTGCTCTAATCAGATTTTATCTAAATCTAGCTTCCAAGGATTCTATTAAACTTCCTCTGATATCAACTATAATGCCCCGACCCAAGTTACCCAAATTCGGTGCATTATTACATAACATTGGCATGATCACAAGAAGGATCAAATCTCAAAAGAGCGATTGGTGTAGTAGCTTTGGAAACACTAGATATATTCATAAGTCTTACATTACATCATAAAAATGAAAACTACCACAACATATTTTCTTCATAGTCTACACTCATATCCCCACATACTATCCCTACAGGTCATTCATAAATTACTTCTTCACATCCTGGGAAAAATAAAACATAGAAAAGGGGTGAGCTCAATTGCCCAGTAAGGATAACAATATAGTAGAAACATTCATAAATAAGAATAATCATTTAAGGCAGTGTATAACTAAAACAAAAGCCTATTAAATTTAAACATCAATATATTATAGAAAAAATAAAATGAAATAATTCCATTTACTTATTCACATGGATATTCTACTAATCGAATAATCACATGCAGTATCAATAACCACATTCATAATGATGGAATGCATAATGCCAGACTATCATAACCACATAGCTAAGGCCTCGTGCCAAGACTACAAATAAGATTTTTCCGAGGCCTTGTGCCAAGACACTAGTTTGTCTCATGAGACCTACCGATGCATCGAGGAGCTATAGCGGGCTCCACTCGTCACATATTATGTCCAATGTATTCCCATATGAAAAGGTTTAAACATAACATAAACATTCGTATTAAAACTAGCGTATGAAATGTAAATACTTTATCCATAAACCATGAATGGTATAAAAATAACACATCCACAGTCAAACATATCACAAAACCTTTAATACAATATAGAATTTTTGTATCATAATAAATGAACATCAAATAAGCATAAAATCCATCAAACGATGTTGACATAGATGAAATCAAAACTCTTTTTAGAGAAATATCTCTTTCTATTTTGAAATATTTTAAGAGTCATATATTTATAAAATAAAACATTTTCTTTGAAAATATTCTTATATGATTTTAAGGGAAGCTTCGACAATTTTATAACGGCGGAAAATAGCTGCACCCGACGTATAAGTTAAAAAAACATTCTTACCTTAATTTTGTCAAAAAGGTTAAAAAGCACCTTGTTTGGAAAACAACAGAATGATTCCTTTATAAACCTCTTATAAAAAGTCGAAAAAGGGTATAAATTACTTTAACCCATATTTTAGTAAATAGTAAAAATATTTTGAAATTTATTTTTAAGAAACATGGTTGTGGATGATAAAGAGATCCCATTAGATTATTACGTATAAACAACCTGGGATAATGAAGAGATTGCGAAATAAAACCTTAACTTGTAATTTTCTTTTGTTGAGGGTAGGTTAACCTCCTGTATAATGGTAAAATAATTGTTATTAAATTATAGAAGAATCATATATATTAATATGATATCATATATGATCTTTTAACATTGCTTTGTTAATAATATCTCAATATTATCATCGATTCGGGAGTTAACTTACTTGTTTTATTTGAAATTTTTTGTTACGTAAGACATGTTTTTTATGGATAGGATGTATCTTATTCATATCCAGAATGATATCAAGTCCTGAAAAATTATCTTTAAATCATCAAATGATAATTATACTTGAATGGATACGATGGAGAATGAATCTCATCGCGTTCGTGGAGACGGTAGTCCATACGTATGCACAAATGACAATATCATTCTTTTGATATTAAAATAATATATAATTTGATGGTATATCATATATACATAATCATTATCATGTTATATTTATTATTTATATGAGTTACACATCATTATTATACCCATCCAAATAATAATTTATTGAATAATAATTACCCAACGACGTGGAGACGGTAAGCCGTACGTACACACGTATGGTGACATGTTATTCAAAGGATGGAAAGAATACTGAATATGGTTGTACCATATTTATAATAACATCACTGTATATATAAGATACTGGAGTTATTATTTTAGAATGGTAATAACAAAGAAGGAAGAAGTGGAAGAAGAAAGAAACTTGGAAAAGGGTGGTGAAATCATTACCTCTTCTTCGGGTTCTTCCTATTGATTTGATAAAAAGGGATCATAGGATCAAATTCTGACTAAAGGAAGGCCACTAGGATGAAGTTAGGTAAGTTTAGAGAATATTCGGGTAGAGTTTGGCCGAGCCAAAAGGCTTTGAAGGTGTGAGTTAATGAGAAGGAAGAGTGCCCTTTTATAAGAGGGGTGAGGGGCACCTTTGGAAAAGCTAGAAATATTATTTTATAATAAATTCATATTTGGTTTCTAATGGCTAAAAACTGGATTATTTAAACTTTAAGGTGCAGATAGGTCAAAAACCACTCAACCAATAGATTTTATACAGGTTTGGGTTACTATATTAACCTTAACATTAAGTATTATCGATTAGTTAATTAGTTTCACTTTTACAATGTCTCTTTGTAGTTTTATATTATATGGTTAATAAAATTACTATATACATCTAAGATACCACCAAGTGGTCCATTAATGAAACACCTATCATGATATAAGTCTCTTTGCTGAACCTTAGATTTTTAGTAATTTAATATCAATTAATAATATAATATTTTTTTAAAAAACTGTTTTATGTCAATTTTGACACTATTCAATAATTGATTTTTGTAAAATTCATAACAGAATTATTACTTCGAAAAAAGTCAATTAAATCAATCCTAATATGTCATATTATCCTAGAAAATTAGTTTAATTCATTAAAAGGATCAAATTGTATTTAGTTTAATATTTATAATATCAATTATTTTAATTTTTTACTATTATGGTAATTACTGCATTATCATTGTGCCATAAATAAATTAAATTATATAATCTCTAAAAATTTTAAATAAAATATAATTATGTAGGAAACCGTTTTAGCTTTCTATTGAATATTTACAATCTAATTTATCTTAGGTATAACCCTCTATTAAAAATATTTTAGTAAATAAACTTTGATTTTATCTCTTTTAACTCTTCTTTGAATTAAATAATAATAAATGTCCTAATCTAATCCAAGTGGACCTAAATGATAATATTTTATTCCTAAGGTTGTTTTTGGTCTAGATACACTTGTCCAATAGAATTAGGACATGTTTTAGGGTTATATTAATATCATCTGTACCCTTAATTACCCTATTTACTTTTAACCGTGGTAAATAAAAGTAAAAAAGTTACTATTCACCAAAAATTATTTTCATCTCATTGAACCACATTTTACTCCTTGATATTAACCATGTCTCTCGGATTTTAGAAATTCCAATCACATAAGCTGTAAAATTATGTTTTAGGAAAAATTCAGTTTTTTTAACTACCACTTAGTAGTATCACTATTCATCAAAAATTGATGTTTTCAGAACAATGCCAAAATTTCACCCTAAGCTATAATTGATATTATAAATTCAAAAATGATGTCTATTTTACAAAATTACAAACATAAAATTTTCATTAATTAATTTTATAATTAATTGCCGCTGTCACAACAAATAGCATGTTTTTAAGAAACAATATATATCAAGAGATTGACAATTGTTTATATCCAATTTCAAAGTGAAATTAATTATAATGAACACCATTGGATAAAATGGTAAAAATATATTCTAATTATTCTTTAAAACCACTAAATAATATAATTTATCACTATTAATTATTTTGATTAAAAAAGTTGTTTTTAAGTATTTGTCACTATTCATAAAAATTGGATGTTCTCAGAAAAATACCAAAAATTCAACATAGGATAATTTCGATATTCTGAATCTAAAAATTAAGTCCATTTTGAAATATAAAATATATATAATTTCAAAAATTTGGTATTACTATTCATAATGGCTAGTTTTATTGGTTGTGGTGTGTTAGAACTCAATGTTGCGTACAACACACGCTATCACATTATTCCAAGAGAAACGTACCGTAGAAGCTTGGGGTGTTACACAGATCACCATGGTCAAAAAGTCATAAATATTTAATGATTTTATTATTACATTATAATTTCTTATGTGTATATTCAATGAAATTTTTTTCTTTAAGATGTACCCAATGTTTTTATTTTTATATTAGTTTATAAATGAAAATGTTATAGTGATATTCAAAACTGATTTATTTAGAACCTAAAAATAGTTATTCAAATGTTTTGTGATGAATAACTACAGTAATAAAAACATTTAATAAGTGATATGGTACTTAATAATTATATATGATAAATGGGATCACTGAGATAGCCCCAGGTGAGCTAGTTATAACTCATATGATGGGGTGGCCCACAAAAACATGGTGAGACTGTAATAGGTTATATGATGTGTGTGCCCATAAAGAGAACCAATGAATTGAAAAATGTACTTAAAATTTTGAATAAATAATTATTGATTTTCCATATTTTTTCTTCTATGAATTTAACTGGGCTCTGGTTATTTCAGACACTCATTTAAAACATGTAATATATGTAATGCTATGTGTTTCCAAAAAAGGACTAAATTTTATTACTATGGGTTTTAATAATTTTATTAAAGATACAATGTGTATGATTTAATTTTCAAATGATATATTTCAATAGAATATATAACATTGAGATAAAAAAATACTACATTGTTTTTTATGTTTTTCAATGGACTCATGGTATTCTATCCCTATCTCTATTACAGAGCATTTTTGTGGTCATACCATGTTTTAAAATGTATATCAGATTAATTTAAGAAAGAGTGTGGAAGAATATAATTTCACGATCTATATTATGAAGATGAATTAATGAAAAACATTATTTTATGATGTGTTGTTTTGTTTTTAAATTAAATACTATGTAAAAGTATTCACACTTAATTAATGGGTTCATTATGTATATATTATGACTTAATTATCTAAAACTCGAAAACTGAAATATATTTGGTAAAATAATGTGATTTATATTTTGTTTAAAAAACTGGAATATATGTTTTTAATGTCCTAGTCCTTACAGTTGGAATCAAATTAGGGAATAGACAATTCTAGAGGATAAGATGTTTTCAAGAGGGGTTATCTTATGAGTTATATATGCCATAATGGGTTTATATGTTTAGGATTAATAATATTTTAAAAATACCATTATACCCATTTTTTAGTGATGAATTTTAAGGTGATTATTGTTAGTTATGGAGATTTTATTTTGATTGGTTATCTAATTAGGTATAATGGTTTTTATGATAATATTTTTCTATAAGTTTTATTGGTATTTCATTTAGAAGGTACATTTTCATTTTAAAATCCATTTTATTATTTAATAATTTTTTCCCATATAGATTAAAGATAAATTATTAATATTAGAGGTGAAGTATCTCAAAAAACATTCTGATCAATTATAGATTTTTTAATCATTACTATCACAGAAAATTATTCTTCATATGACCTTGAATTAGTTTTGGTAATCCAATGATCCTATAAGAAATTATTTGATCATTCCAACACTAAAGATTCTATAAACAATTATATGTATCAGAGTATTTATCTTATTTTATTTCTAATTCAAGAATCATACACATCATTCTACAAGAAGAATATAATAAAATAATTTAAAATTTAATTTATAGATATGTGTACTACATACTATATATTAAAGGGGGAATAAAAAACATAAATGAAGATCATAATACATAAATTTATGTTATGAGTTATTTTCATTTGATATTAGAATGAATCAAGATTTAGTGATATTAAAAAATCATAAGGACATATCGCATATCTGGATTTATAGAAATAAAATATTACGGAATAATGGAATTGATGTGTTTATGCATAATGTTTTCAAAAAAGTGAAATAGTGGTATTTCATTAATATTATGGGAATCAAAAAACACCTAAAGAATATTCCATTATAGTTTTATTTCCAAAATTTTGAAATATACATTATAGGAAATTGATACTTTTGAAAAATTGGTGTAGTAAGAATTTGATAGTTTTAGGGATACATTCTTTGGGTTTTTATAATTGTTTGAGGTACATTTAACACATATGTTTGTGATATGAAAAATTTTAATTGAGGAAGAAATAAAATACATTCAGTAGACATAAATATAATTCTGTTTGTAGACATTATATTTTATATGATATGTGATTTTGAGGTAATTATGGGTTATCATAATTTGCGAACATATGCTTTATCATAGAGATATTTGAGAGATTTAAAAGTGATTTTCTGGTTATGAAATTACTTTTATTTCATACGATGGATTTTATTTTGGGAACATTATATGATTAAGGTAAACAGAATATAGTGGGATTTTATAAAAAGAATATAGGTTTAATTATATTTTGGAGTCATATGTGATTTTATTGTCATATTATAGAAATTCATGTTACTTATGGAAATAGTTAGCCTACTTTGAGATTATGTGACTTTGTAAATTACATTTTTTCTATGAGAGAGGATGGGTGATTGATTTTATTTTGGGAGACAAATGTTTAATTTTTCTTGCCTTATTATGCGGTCAAGTACATCTGAAATTTGGGATTCAATCGTACGTTATACTATGTTGAATAATTTTAAGAATAATTCCTTTTTGATTTAACTATAATTAATTTTTGGTATAAATATTTATTTTGAGAGATTAATAATAGTTTTTAATCATTTGATGAATTAATTATTTTTGTAAATATGTTTTCTTGTTCGTTCCGCATTATTTTTTGTTTATTTATATGTACATAAGGTATCTATTTTTATCTTTTTTTTGTGTATTTTTTATCATTTTGGGTTGATTCTAGTGTTTCAGGCATAAAAAATTAATACTGAAAATTTGGATAAGCATATTAGTTTATAGTGGAAATAGATTAAATTATGAAATTATAAATATCAAGTAATTAAATATACTTATATTCTTAGTCTAGGAAGTAAATGAATTCCACAACAATGTGAAATAGATTTAGAAACAAAGATTTTATCTATTTACTTTTCTTTCATATAAATCAATGAAATTTTAACCCATAAAAAATGTATGGATGTTTGACTATTCAATTTTTCATGAAATAGATCCCAATAATTCTCTCTTATTACATGGGTGTTATATTATCTCTCTCATTTTGATGTTTTCCTATATATAAAACCTGTAATGTGTTATTCCAGATGACCTTTTTACATCCCTTCTTTTATTCTAATGTGGGTGATCGGTTAAGTCCTTTTACAATGTGTTATTAAAATAAGGGAATTTAGGAATGAAAAACTCTAGTTATCGAAACATAGTTAATAATTTTTTGGATGATATTTCCAAAAGGGGGGATAAGATATTATCCCATGATTCTTAAAAGAAACACAATGTTCATTAGCATACAAGATATGCAACATCGAGCTTAAATAAACAATTAATGATTGATACTATGTAAACGATGTAAAATTAACATTAAATTAGTTGTAATGAAGAGTATTAACTAAATTATTAATCCTACCAATTAATAATGTATGAAATAATGCATAGAAAAATAAGAACTTCATATTTATAGAGTCATTCTATTCTCCAAATACACTATATTCAAGAATTTTTTTTGTTTTATTTTATGAAAAAACTATATAATAAATTTATGATCCTTATATAAATAATATTTAATGGAATAAATATCATTTTTAAAATCATAAAAGAAAATGTTTCTTTAGGTGTAATTTGGATTACATTATGAATGATTTTATTTTTCAATGGGTGATGAAAAATAATGATTTTTGTTTAAAATTTTATTTTATTTTCAAGTATTTAAAAATTAAAATTATTTTTTTATTTGTAAATTATAATTTGTTTATTTTTATATTAAATAATCCAATTATGGTTTTTAAATTGAATTTTCTTCTTGAATTTATTATATAAATATTATATATTTAAAAATGATATTTTTCATAAATATTGTTTTTCATTACATTCTTACTATTAAATTTAAAATAAAATTCAGAAAACATAGTCTTTCTAATTTTAAAAAACTCATTCCATATTTGGAATCAACATGTAAAACATTAGTTAATATGTCTTTTTTATTTTTTGGAAATATGAATAGAAACTATAATTATTTATTGTTACCATAATAAAGTTAAAATCGAGTAATTAATTATAAAATCAAATTGATAAGATCTAGATAATGACCCTAAAAAATGCACCAATTTTATTCAAAAGATTATTATTCATACATATTAATTCATTTTATTTTTATATTACCATTTATGAGCCCTTTTCTTAGATAACGAACTTTATAATATTTTGTTTAATTAAAAACCAATCATGTCACACTCTTGTTTTTAATAAGTATAATATTTTGAATACAGTGTTATCGAGAAGATATGTTCGAATATAATTATTTATTTGAAATATTATTTATTAATATTCGTCGTGGTAATTTATTTTTTATTTTTAGTTAAGGAATAGATACTAATAATTTGTGCACAATAATGATGCAGTAATTATTAAAACAATGGAAATATAAAATAAATGAAATTATAAATAGTAAAATAATTATAATTTGAGACAATTAATGATATAAATTTTTTTTATATTTATTTGACCTGATATGGATTTTTGATGCTTTTTTGAAGTTATCATTTTTTTTGATATTCTCAAAAGTTAATGTAATGAATAGTGTTAAAATTGATATTAATGACATTTTAAAATAAATAATATTTTATTAAATTATATACAATTATTAAAAATACTAAATTATGAAAATTTATTAAGTAATGCTTTTAAATATCATTCATGATGAAATTATTGGTATTTTTTCTTTTTATAGTAAATATATTTACCATCGAACAATAAAAATCATTGTTGTCATGGGAATAGTTAATAGTGTTAAAAGATTGTTAAAACTTAATGATAAAGGAAAGAGTGTGAACTATATTTGTCCAATTATTTTTTTAATATAAGATTAATTAAAATAATCATCTCATATAAAAACTAAATCACTATTGATCAATTTTCAATATAAAATTAATTTATAATATTTTGTTAATTTTTAGAAACTCCAAATGTGACTCTCCACTCTCCTCTAGAAGGGAACCTATTTTTCATATTTAATCACAAAAAAGACCATTTTTCAACCAATATCTTTGAAAATACCTTAATATAAACCATTAATTCATTCTAGAGTCCTTAGTTTAGGCAGAACACAAACCTTTGAGATCATAAGGTGTTAACCATAAGATATTGTCTGAAGATGAGGTATATTTTTAAAATCATGTATTTCTGTTTTATTATTTCTTCCACCTGATTTCTAATAGAAATGGGTTCTACATGAGGAATGGAATCGTCCAAGGAAGACTGACCAGTGCATTCCATTTATTAATGTAAATGCCTTAATTTAGTCCTTCACCTCGGGTTCACCATTTTTGTTTCCCTTTGGAACTGAAGTCTCGTTACCATTCTCAATTTCCAAATAGTTTTCATTTGGTTTGTTCATGGAACTGGAAACACCCTCTCATTTTGTATCCATGGAGACTTACTTTACATTGGAAAATTATTTTTATTTGTTTTGATGTATAGTGCTTAAGAAATCACATTGGTCGGGAGGATGGGAGTTTGGGCTCACTACACCCTTTTGAGGTGAATTATTTTCCACTACGGGACTCTCTTATTGATTTGACATATGTTCACGAATACATAATCAATTCCCATGTATGATATGATTCAACCAAATATAATATATGAATTATTAGAATGTATAAATCATATAATCATATCTCTGTATATGTCATTCATCATCAATGGAGATATCAATATATATTAGAGGTTCTCCATCGATGGTATCCTATTATGTACTATATGGATATTTTTTTCGTTACTACGATGATGTTAGTTTTCTAGACACACAACTGTGAACTCTGGAGTTTATTTCCATCTAGGGAGTCTAATTCCCCTATGGTGTTTATTTTCATCAATGGGGATATGATTTGTTTTGATGCTGGGATCAAACCCATGGTTGGGATTCCTACATCTCCTTGTGAAAGGAATCATAACCCACATAGTTTTTTGTCACTTAATGGAAAATATCATACCTTTAATGTTTATTTCATGAGAACCTAACCATAAAGATTAACATCATGTGGAGAGGATATCTAGGTAGAAGGTTCCTATTTGAATATTGGTGTGGTATGTGTGCCAAAGTAGCAGAAGGAACCTATAGAAGATAAAGAATCTCAGGTTGATTTAGATCCTACTAAGAATATGGTCTAAGAAAGAATACGATTGATTTGGGTTGTTTTCTTTGGAACATAGGGTGGATTCCTAGGTATCCCATTTGGATAAGAATCAAATCCCACATAGTTTAGTGAGTCTTGTAGGGGAGTATATCCTATTGAATGGATAGGTTGGTTTAATTCTTGAAGAGTATTCCCTTAAAAAAGGAAGAAAGAGTTATATCGTACATCATGGCAGTTTATGGAAATAATTCATGGGTTACTAATAAGGAGGATTTCTGGATTAATGGAATTATGATTGGGGCTTATTCATAGGGAGGATCTCCATTGATCCTGATGCTTAGGTTTGTATCCTATGTATCTTGGTTATGTCCGTAATCAGAGTTCTCATAGTTCAATCATGCTGGTTGATCATAGATTCTTTATGACCATCGCCAACCGCTAACACTACAAGATTCATTCTTTTTGTGTGAAACAATATGAAGTAAAAGATTCTAAAAACCACACACGTTTCCTCCATTTTTCTAAGAGGCAGGGGTAACGGTAGATGATTTTTGTGCTACAGTGGAAGAGGACAGGGCTACGACACATCCCTATATTCACATTACATTAGATGTGAAGTACAAGGTAATGGATAAATAAAGGTAATTTAAACATAGGTAGAAAATATAAATACTTAAACCTCCTACAATAAAGGATATGGGTTTACTCCCTAATGGATGCCCTATAATCAGTTTCACAGTGGGATGATGATCAAATCCCATGTTGAAGGAAAAAAAATGTAATCATTACCCACGTTGCTGGGAACTGGAGGTTTCATCTCTTAAGGATGATAAGGTCCATATATGGATTTATCCTCAGAATTCAAGACTAGGAACTCTTTGACACTCTTCCTGAGGTAAGGGTCCTCAGGACCATAGATATACAAATATATAGATTCTGTGATGATCCTGAACCTCTAGTTGGACATGTATGGTAAACCATTGATCCTAGAAATACAAATCATAATTGGAGACACACTGATGCTCCATTACCCAAGGTTTTTAAAATCAGGAGGTCTAGGTGGAGGTTTCAACTTGTTCCCTTTTAAAATAGGGATCCAAAGAAGGATAAGTCCGATCATGAGTGGATTATAGGGAGGCATCATAAATGGATCATGCAAGCTAGTGATTTGGGTAAACCAAGGAGGCTTGCCCATGGGGTTCTTATTGAAGGTAATCTTGGTTGAATTGGGATCACATTGCATGATGGAGAACCTGGGAAATTACAATGGGGAGATACCTTTCTCATGACTTATAGGGTCTCTATAGTTGTTCCATGAGATATGTCATGTAGTACCCCAGTTATGGAATGGAACATTACACTAGTATACATTAACTAGGGATTAAGTGAATGCCTTCTGCATGTTTGGATTAGTGTAAACACTAGGAGGACTTAAATTACACTATTAACCTTTAATTACCTTTTCATAAGGTGTTAGAAAACCACCTATAAGGTTTCAAAGGGCTTGAGGAAAGTGCATGGCCATTTAGAATAGTAATCACCCTTCAGAAAAGTTCATCCATAAAAATAAAAATCCCAAGGGCCTATTTATAAGAAAATATGGTACCCTGGATGAAGTAGTATTTTTTCACAGGTGTTCCACATTGGTGTCATTCATAAGTTTAACATGAAATTAGTTCACATAGGGATTTTGTGCGCCGGTGGTGTTTGGGGTAACAACATATATAACTTGTGAAAACTTTCTACTTTAAACGAATTGAGATGCGACCACACATCATTTCTCAGTATCAATTTCTGAATAGTGGTCCCATCCCTTTGGGCTTGTCCCACCACTATATCACTCATCCCAATGAAAAATGGAGACTTTCACTACAAACCTTTTAGGTCCAGTCAAGGACATTTTGCATCACAACACATGGAAATTTAATCTTCTCATTCTTCCTCCATCACGATGTATTTAAACTCAAAATCAAAATTTAGTGACTAAGTGTGGTATATACTATCATTATGTAGAAAATTTAATGGAACATATTTCAGGGTGTAATTAAAATCCCCCACCATTAGAATTATAATCATTTTTTACAAAAATAATATAGTTCTACGGTAATTTTAGGGCAGTTTGATTCATTCTAGAATCATCTTGTGAATTTTTGGAGCTAGGTAATGTTTGGAAATATTCTTTAATTTTCCCATAAGTCATGGGACCTAGTGAGCATAGTATAACTATTTCTAAGGTCGTATGGAAAACCATGTAGACATTGTATATTTTTATTTCATCACCCTAATTATATCCTAACATTAATATATAAGAGTCATAGAGGGTGAGACTTGGAATTTTCTAATACCTTCATTTTTTGGGTTTTGAACATAACAATTATTATGCCTATTTCTTTTTATTGCAAGATATTTTTCGTAAAAAAGAAAAATCAAATATTTAGCGATCTAAGACTCGACTTTTGTCTAGTGTTCCCTTTGCTGGTTTTCAATCTAGAGAGTATTATATCACTGTTTGTATTGCTATTTAAAATAATGAGAATCAGACTAATGATGCTAGTGATATAGGTGGAATATCTTTTAACATAAGGTATTAAATAATATCCAAAAAATTATTACTAGTCTAGAATGTTCCAACATTCATCAAATACAAATAAGGGGGATATTAGGATGCAATAGTGTGGTTTTGAAATAAAAATCATGGTATTTGATAGTAGAGGAGGTATTTATTGAGAGTGAAATTACCATTGGTAGAAAATTCTATTATGAGGGTTGTTGTATGAAAGTAGAACTGGGGAACTTACAATATAGTAAAATAGTGGAATCCTTAGGTTGATTGACCCATCACATGGGAACTTATGCAAGTCCAACTAGGGTGAGTAATAAATAGTATGTAAAGCAATTATCATGAATTAAGAAATTCTATTGCGGATGGAAAAAATAGAAGATTATGATTTAGATGTCATAAGACCACAATGTGGGGTTCTTCCAAGGAAAGGTGTCTAAAAATGAATGGAATATCTTTCTCGGTAAAGGCCATGAAAAAGAAACTTCTCCTACATGAATTTGGTGTGTGAATGAGGGTAAAATTTGTTAGATAACCAATGTCCTCGAAGAAGGCCACATTTTGAGAATGTATTAAATATATTAAAATTTAATGTCATGTGATTTGGACATTGACCGTGTAGCTTAATGCCATGCAGGGAGGAAAAGACACCGTGTAGTATAATGTCATGCAGCAATGATATCATGTTGTGTAGTTTAGTGTCCTACAACAAGGTTGTCATGTTTTCAAGTTTAATGTATTTTAGAAATGATATCATGTTATTTATTTTAATGTCATGTTTCATGGACATCACATTACGCGGGTTAAAGTAATATATCACAAACATTAGGGGGATTCAATTTATGGTGTTCTAGCTTCGACTGAATGATTTATGGTTTCATAATTCTTGAGAAATTTTCTAGAAATGCACAACTATATTCATTAAAATAAAATAATATTGTAAACTATAATCAGGGGATTTCCAGATCTAAGAAATGGCATTGGAAAAATGGATTATGGTGTTAGGTGAGGAAACAAACTCTACAGAGAAAGAAGATACTCGTTCTTGAAAACCCCCATTATAAGGGTTGTATTATGCAAGTAAAACTAGGGATGATACTTCATAGAAATTTATTGGAATCCTTATGATGAGAAACCAGTTATGTAGGAAACTTATACAATGCCAACTTGGGAGTGTACTTCATAGACAAGTAAAGGAGCTCTCAAGAATTCTGACATCCTATCACTAAAAGAGGATGAATGTTTATAGATAATTGAATATCACCAAGCACATAGATTGGTTTGTCGAGAGGAGTAACTGAATATGGAAGGGATATTTGAACCCATTATTTCCAATGAATTGGGGAAATACTATCTTTACGAATGTCTTTCCCAAATGTAAGAATTATGGTTCATGTATTTTTACATCATACGACTAAGACCATCGCACATAGGTTACCAAAGATATGTATGGCCTTTCAGATAAATATTATCCAAATATGTGTGTTGAATCTCCTTTCCCTCATAGAGTCTAACGAATTGAAAAGGGAAAATAGCTTGAACACAAAGTGATTCATCTTTTGAAGAAACATCAAAAATTGACAAAGGCATGAACAAAGAGTTAAATGCACCTGGGTCGCGCAAGTTCCACCAAGGTCGTGCATGTATACTTTCATGCCACGTAGGTGATGTGCATGCCACGCAGGTGATTTGCGCACGCTCTTTGAAGTTAGCCCAGGGTCTTCTCCAGCCTATAAATACCCCGGGTGGGCCCCCCATTTCGAGGAGGAAAAATTACCAAAAACACAGATTTGAGCTCCTGAAGCCCTATTCTCTTCTCAAAGCTTAGGAACACTTATAAGGTAGATTTTTACCTAGAAAAAAATATCTAAAGAGGGGGAGGGAGGCCTAAGTGTTGAAACTCATCAACACTTGCGCGCCTAAGTGGCCATCCCTTAAGGGAAATGGCCACACTTGCGCGTCGCCTTACCCCTTCCATAGAACTTGCGCGCCCCTCTTATGGAAGCCTCTAGGGATAATACTAAGGGCTTGAGCCAAGTCTCACCCACATATTACCCTAAGGGTTAACCGTCGCGCAAGTACCCATGTGTCGCACAAGTATACTTGCACGACCAGGACTTGCACGCCCACGCAGGACTTGCACGCCACCTTCTTTTTGGGTGCCCCTCCTTCCTATTTTACCTATTTTTATGCCTATCCACCTATCCTCTTCAAGATTAAGCCGTCAGAACTCTCTCCAAAGCCATTCAGGGCATGATTTCCTTGTTGGCTTCCTTATCTGAAAGAAATTCTGTGGAACATCTCTTAAAACTTAGTGATTTACATATATTTATGTCACTAAGGTCATATATTTCATTCATTTAACCTCATCCTATAAGATGAGAGAAACCTTAACCTGGGCCTCCTTTTCAAGACTAAGCCCTAGTCACAATTCCTCAAATCTGGGCCTCCTTTTCAAGAGTAATCCCCAAGTCCCCTTAATTCTGGGCCTCATTTTTAGGAGTAAACCTCAGTCTTCAAGTCCCCTTAATTTTTGGGCATCCTACTCATGAGTAAGCCCCAAACATTATTCATTTAATACGGGAATACATCTTAGGGGTAAGGCCAGAGTTCCTAAAAATCCAAATTTCCTTAAATCTGGGATTCCTTTTTAGGAGTAATCCCCAGTCATAATCCCATTTAACCTGGGCCTCTTCATTAAGAATAAGCCTCAGTTATAATTTCTCATAACCAGTCTTAATTTACTTTTGAATTGGGATTCCTTCTCAGGAGTAAAACCCAAATCATAAGTCCCCTCCTAATTTGGGCATCCTCTTCAGGAATAAGCCCCATGTTAGAGTATTCAAATCTCCATAAAGCATATATACCTTTATGGACCTTGTTCCCACGTTTCTTTCACTGAAGTAAATCCTAATCTTCATCTATCTGGGAAGTCATACATACATAAGTCCCACTCATTTCTTATTAATGCATATTTCATGGCACAATTGTCTGGTTTTACCAATACCTCTTGTTTCTCACTCCGAGCATGACTTACGTGAGCTTAGAGTGTAAAAGTAATTATGACATCATTCTTTGAGCCATCAATCATGCATAAACCTCATACTTCTTTACTCGAACTACATGGGTTTTGATTCCTTTTCCAGAACAAAGGATACGTAGGTAGCACATATGCGGGTACGATACCAACTCTGAAATAATCCATGTCCTTCTGAATGACAATAAACTTCATGTTCCCCACAGAGTGGCTATAAAACTTGTATAGTCATCATAATGACCAAGATAATTTTATGTATTGAAGGATACCATTGACTAAGAATATCTCACAAATAAAAGTGATTCTCTATCGATGAAAAACCTCTAATACATATAAAATATTCTCTAAAATTCTTACATATCAAATAATTGATTGTCAGATCTAAAGGAAATCACATTTTATACATGGTAATTTAATAAGGATTCACAAACATAACTTAAACTATAACGAGATTTTGGTAGTAGACAATAATTCCCCACAAAAAGGTGTGATGAATCTGACCTCCCATCCTCTTGACCAATAAAAATTCTTAAGCCTCATCAGTTAACAACTAATGACAACCTACCTTTGGAAAGTAGGTCCAATTGGATATAGAATCATTGGATGTTTCCAATTCTACAAACAAACTTGTTAGAAACTGATTGGAATGTTTGAACCTTAAATCAATGAGGTCATCCACAATTCCAGAGGAAACAAAAAATGGTGAACCCAATGCGAATCCTTAACCAAGTTAAAATGATGTTTTTCTTATTTGTTAGGCCCCTATTTAAAACTCAATGAGAGGGACAACAAAGAAATCAATAAAATATGTGCTCATCCCAAAGATGTAGTAGCCAAACTTATCTTGATTATGTTTGTTATATCAAACAGGAACTCATTTCAAAGATCTTATACATTACAAGAATGGACTTTCTTAAGTTCGCGTATGTGAATGCATCCGCTGTGAAAACCTCTACTGTGAATGCATCAGCTGCTACTCCTGATAGATCTTCGTCCGCTCTGAGGATGACATCACCTACTCAGCGTCTTCAATGCTGGGTATGAAATGCGCCGGTTAAGGAGTATCATCAACATGATACCATTCCATATCTGGAGGTTGCTCGACAAGCCCTCCAAGTTAAAAACTCACCCTGGTCGTCTGGACAGCAATGACCAGCGATCAAGAAGCAGGTGGTACTAACTACCATCTCCAACCAGTTCAGGTCGTTATCCCTAGAACGCAAACACCATTCCCTCCCGTATTCTAGGGAGGTGAATGAGCAAGTCCCTCATGGCCTTAACTCAAAGAGACATGAGTCCTTCCCGAGGGCTCCCACCAATAATCGACGCCAGACTCGTGCGGAAGTGCACCCTCAACATGATGAGGGTGTCATCCCCATGTGTTTGGCTCAGGTTCCTCAAACACGAGAAGGCAAGGAGAACCACTAGAGGTGATGACAGGTTAACAGTGAGCATGCTCTCATCTCTGCCGTTTCCAGAGAAGTCCACCAACCGAAATTGGGGGAAAGCAACGAGAAGGCACACACACCCATCTGTTTTAATTCTCCTGTCCAGCAGACTCGTCTTGTAGCAGCGCGCCAATCCCGCCAGGTAATTCCGGATGAGTACTATAGACAGGAACATACACCTGTGTATAAGTCATCACCTAGTCAGTAGGCTCGTCTGACTACATACGATGAATCTCGCCAACCCAATGTGTTGACAATTGATAAACATGCACATACACCTGCTTACACTCATCAATCCTGCCAGCAGCCTCGTATGTCAGTATTGAAGGAAGATCATCAATCATGTTCAGAGGAGTGCAATCAGAAGGCACATACACCTACTAGTATTGATCAATCCTACAAAAAGTCTCATTTGGTAGCACCCGGAGAAGTCAGTCAAAAAGCTCTGACGACAAACAGGAGGCAGACTCAACTCTCTGCCCCCACACTTAAGTACTATCAGAATTCCCTGATAGGAAATGAAGGATAGGAGAAGGAACACACACCTACTCCAAGCATAGAATCAACGTATATTCCTGTTCCAGCAGCTGGAGTCACCAAAAATATTCTATCCATGGTGAAAGAGAAGAATCAAATACCTTCTCATATTCTGGATGCCTTCCATGATATTATAACAGCTTTAGCAGCATCACAGGGGATGAAATGAAAATCTATCCCTACCAGTGGAGTGACACATCAACAGTTCTCTCCGGAACATACACACACCTCTGTTCCAATCCAAGAGGGCTATGGGGCATACTACACGATATCATATGGACAACCAAGTTAGGCACATACACCTTATTTGAGCGGAGATAGTCAGCCTAACCTGATCCTTTCTCTTGAGCAGGAACATACACCAACACATAATGACCACTTTCTTTAACAAGTGGTTCCTAAAGTGCGTAAAAAGGCGTCTAAGAAGTAGACTCGCCTGACACAGTCAAGGAATCAAGGCCCAATCTATAATAAGGCCTTACTCGATGCTGTAGTTCTTGATGTACTCCGAAATTTATCTATTGCAACTCAAGATTCTACTCTCTTAGTTCCCAATAGTGGGAACATTAATTCCGAAGGTATTCACCCGAAACTTCTTCATGAAGGATTGCTTCATGACAATTCAGTCAATCTTGATGTTTCATCTTCAGATGAGAGCCACAAGAACCCTCTGTGTGGCCAGAAGACAAAGGAGCAAAATGTTTCATCTTTTTTTGTAACCCACCATGGTGGTCCTCCCCATGACGATGAATTTAGCTGTGAATTTCCTCTCCACAGTAATAATGCACATTGCTTGGAAAATTCTCCAACGGACAATGTAGTGACGAGAAAGAACTCTTATATTGAGGCACTTGAAAATGTGAAGCCAGTCATGTATGATTCTTTACCAAAAGTAGGTGAAATACATTCTCAATCATAAGATATCCTGTGGTATAGCAAATTCTCTGAACCACCCATGATTCATGCATCTTCTTGTTTAATCAGTTAATTCTCTACCAATATTGTTGAATCCGATGAAGCAGAAAGGAAGCACCAGCCCTGTTCTAATCAGGTAGAATAATCATCATTGAATGATAAAGAGGATGTACTGAATATGAGAAAAAAACTGGCGAAAGGTGAAGTGGCAGTTATGTTTTGTCCTCTGGCTGATTCTCAGTATGACATTCCAGAGATGTTGACAGAAGATGGAATTCATGATATTCGTCTTAACATATTGAAAACTATTTTTCAATTGAAAAAGAAAATATTATCTTTTGATGAATATGAAAATCATGTCAATATAATATATTGGTTACAATTCCAAATTGATTTGGCTTCTCTCTCAGTTTCTCGATATCTGATGGCTGAAAAGCCACAGATAGCCCTTCAACGTTCATGCCTTGGTGCACCAAGAAGATTGTGCCAATTAATTTCCAAGGCCCCATTTGGTATTCATATCAAGGGATGGGGCGTTCATCGAGCACTATATTTCATTGTACTCTCCAGTCAGCAAAGCCCACCGAAAATGGTCTCATGCAATGTTATTTCCCATGGCCGCCCACAACCAACTGGCTTTGTTTGTAATCAAAGGCTCGCTCATGTACAAGCCTCAACTAGTTTTTCTCAAAATCAGGAATACAAAGAACAAGTTGTTGAATTACTCATGCATCAAGCAAACTAGAATATTGAACAAGCCTCTCGTTTGGAGAAAGCACATCATCACATGATAGAAGTTTCAGAAATCATCCAATGGTCTTTTGAGCCGGGTGATAAGAGTGGATGTATGTTGATGCATCCGGCCAATTTCTGGACTAATTTCTGTAAGATCAGGAGAGCATTCAAGAAAGTCTAAGATATATCATGTCAAGAACCATCCCATCTTACTATAATGGGAACAATTTTAACCTAACCCTTAGAATCAACAAATAGGATATGAGGAGTTGAGAAAAGACAGCAGGAACATCCCTAGTCCACAGGACTGGGGAATTTTTCAAATCATCAATCCCTCCCTCAGAGAAAGTCAGTCTTATCTCGATTAGGGAAGAAGACACAAGAGGAATTAAGAGACAAATTATCAGGATATTCCCTCCAAATTATGATTAGTCAAGAAGTTCCTGAGGAATCAAATCAGAAAAAGGCAGTGTCTCAACAAGGACATGGAAGAAGACAATATCGCGGAAATTCTGATAAAATAGATGCAATGCGCTATGCATCAATTAATGTCATCAGTTCCATTTTTGCTGATCCACTAGATGAGGCTCACTCTGAGGGATCAGAAGAAGATATTCCTTCTCAAGAGGTTGTACGCACAGACACAAATGAAGAAGGTGTGCATACACGAAATCAGAGGATTAACTAGAATTTAGGTAATCTTTCATGTAACCCATTTCCCCCTCTCCTAAAGGTGTCCAATAAGGGGAAAGGAATGAATCAGGTTACATACCATTCCTCTGGGGAAGGAGAATCACTCTCACTAGAGAAAATATTTGCACAACAAGAGGAGGAAATGAAGGAATAAAGGAGGATAAATGCAGAATTAAATAAAGGTAGTCTTCCTCCTAAGCATGCTGGAGTCAGTATGCCAAGGGAATTTTCTTTAGATATTGAGATGGATCAAGAATATCCTGCTCTACCAGTACACCCTCACAGGTCTAATCCTATGGGTCAAGTGAACAACAATTGGCGGTGCTACCATCAGTTGCAGCACCAGCCACCACATCTTTCTAAGCTCCAGTCATTTCACATGCTCAAGTCCAAGCTCAACTGGATATTTCTCAAAAGTTAATAACTTCTATTGAGTCATTAACAGCTCGGTTGGAAGCTATGGATGGAAAGCGTGCTCAAATTCAACCATAAAATAGAGCTTACCCTAAATCGGTTGATGCCATTTCTCCACTATCAAATTTTGCAAGTACCACATTCCCAATCATTAATGGTTAGGGAGACCCAGAGAAACACTTAACACATTTTGTTTCTCATTTCGATCCCGGTCAATTACCAGAATAGAGGATCTCCACTAACGATACCTTCTTCAATTCAGAACAACTTTTCCAAAGACAACAGTTTTTGATCTTACAAACTGTAAGCAAAGGGAGAATGAAAGGGTTTCGTATTTCATTGCTCGTGTAAAGACTCATAAATTTCAAGGAATTTTTTTTCCTAAATTCTTTGAGATTTTACGATTACGCGGTTTCTTATGGCACCAGATTCTGAGGCCCAGAGTTCCCGGAATCAATTTACAAATTTTAGCTCGGGTACGTTCACTGAACTAACGAGCGAGTTTTTCTATCTTTTAGACCGGTCCTCGAAATTGAAATTAGAGGGCACCGATGAACTCGCAGCACCGGTATTTTCTTAAGATGACATTTACCGTTGAAGCGTTTGCACGGGAGAAGTCGTTAAATTTTGGGGTTTAGTAGAGAAGTAAATAAAATTGTGTACAATTTTATTTTATTAACCTTGTAAGTTAAACTCTCTCATGGGAAGTTGTTTCTGGGACCCACAACCACTCAACTTCCCATTTGTGGTTATGAGGGAGTTGGGGCCCACACGAGCACCCGTCTTTTCAGATTCCATAACCATTAAACTCCCATGATAAATACATGGAAAATCCCTATTAAATATTGGTATCCTTTAATTGTGTAACTCTCCCCTCTCTCCACTTAAATCATTTAAACACACTTAATCAATTAATGTGAGTTATGTGTTTGAATTTTAAAATTGAAATGCATGGATTGAAGTAATAATATTAGATATGTCTTATTTTTTTGGGGGTTAGTTGTTGTGTGAAGATATTGGGTAGAGAGAGAGAGCTCTAGTTACTTCCGCGAAGAACTTCATCCTCTTCGTCGAAGAACGCAAAATCCATGATGGACAACGACGCACCTCCTTTTCTTTTCTCCCTGAAAAAAAGGGGAGATGCCTCTCTCCCCTCGGATTCTCTCCGTTGACATCTACGGAACCTCACCCTGCGACGCCGTTTTCCACGATGTCCATCATTCAACAACTTTTGTTGAGGTAGGGGTTAAGTTCAATTTTAAAGAATTAAAATCGGGCTTTGTTTTGTTGTTGAGTATCTCGTATACTTTGGCCAAATGTTATCATCATAACGGGAGGAGATCGGACCACGCAAGCATGGCCGATCCTCCTCCCCTTTTTATTGTTGATCATCGATGATGTTTGAGGAGAAGACGGTGTGATATCGTTGCACAACGCGGGGATGAAGATGACTATGGCCGGAGCGGGCCGCGGCGGCGGTACCCGGCGTTATCGCGCCGCGCCAGTGAGGCCGAAGGGACTGCGACCGGAGCGGGCCGCGGAAGTGGTGCACGACGTCGTCGTACCGCACCAGGGATGCCGAAGCAGGCCGCTTCCAGGAGAGGGCCTAGCGGACCAGCAGGGGCAGTCGGGCTCGGCCGGCCGCCGACGCTCGAGGAGGCAGGACCCTCGTGCGTCCCACGGCAGCTCACAACCGGCCAGCCATTAAGGCCGACCGTTACCTGAAACAAGGGGGGGTGTATAAACACCTCCCATTCACCTGGCTAGGGAGGACCCCACCAGGGGGTATCTATTTCCGAAACAAAGGGGGTCGCGCCCCCTTCGCACCCCGCTTGGCCAACAGCCGAGCCGCGATCAGCTTCTGAGCTGGGCCGTGCCGGGCCGGGCCGCCAGCACCAGGCCGGGCCACCAGCACCAGACCGGGCCGCACTATCTGGACCAGGACGCACCCAATCGGGCCGGACCTGGACCCTGGTCTGGTCGACTCGGTTCGGGCCGACCCAGGGGGTATTGGGCTGGGTCGGACTGGGCTTAGACCCCCTATTTTCGGACTATGTTCGTTCAAATTCCCATATATTGGGCTATAGAACTCCGATCGACACACCGTCAGTAGAGTAGGGATCCCTGGATCGATACGGTCGTTTTGGTATATTACACTCGAGGTTTTGGAGAAGTTTGGGTATAGCTGGGTTGGTTCAAACCCGAAACCAACCGGGACCTTGGAGCGGAAACGCATATAACTTAACGACCGGACGTCCGAATGACGTGCCGTCAATTATGTTGAATTCCTAATAGTGATAATATTATTTTGGATTACTAAAATTGAGTTTTGGATGCTGTTGGAGAATGTTCTGGTTGGTTTCAGCTTAAAACCCAACTGGGCCCCTAGGACGAAAAAGCCAATAACTCTCAGACCGAGCGTCCGTAAGATGCACCGTCTGTCGCGTTGAGTCCCTTTTGAAGAGACTAAACAGTGTGATACATCAACTCTGGACTTCATGAAAATTGTTGTACCGACCCCTTGGCTCATGGAGCGGTCCCTCCAGGAATCGATCGTGCTGTGTGCGGGAACCCTAGAGCTGGCTGCGACTGCGACAACGACGGCGACTGTACTTGGATGCTATGTTAGTTCAACAACAATGATGACTTCACTTGTATCCAACAAGGGTTCGGCAGTGATGGCGACTATACTTAGATCCTATGTGGGTTCGGCAATGAAGGTTACTTTACTTGGATCCTACATGGGTTCGACAGCGACAGCTTCTGTACTTGGATCCTATGTGGGTTCGTCAGAGGAGATGATTCAGAGGCTACATCTAATCATCTCCACCACTCTTCGTGAGTAGTATACCTATGTGAGCTGGGTCTTGACTTTCAATCATTATCTTTGATATGATTGACTTGTCATCCTGTGTGGATAGTGTTGTGCTTTCTTGTGTGAATTGGGTTGTACTTTCCTGTGTGGACTGGGTTGTACTTGGGCTTGTGAGCTGGGTCTAAACTGGAATTGATGACTTAGGTATATGTATCGGCATATACCTATGTAGAGTTTATTGATACTTCGTGTTTTTGTCCATCCTTTGTGGTTTATCCTTTGTGGATTCTGGGAGACCTTCGGGGGTCTCTGGGTCCCTACGAAGCATCGTATACTCACCCCTACAAGGGCTATTCCCACACTACGTTTTGTTGGTTGTAGATGATGGACAACACTGATCGTGGTTGAGGCTGGTGGAGCGGGACGGTACCCGGAGGTGGACTATCAGGCGGGACGTACAGGGAGCGGACGGACAGAACCGAGGAGATGATGAGACTATCTGTACCCACTATTCAGGTGGGAATTCCGGAGGACGACATGGTGGTTACTGATTTACTTTACTGCTGGTGTTCATTATTTTTAGTTATACTATACATTAAGTTGGGTTTGTATTCTGGCCCATTTACTTTTCAGCACTTACTTTTGTACTCAGTTTAGTTAGTGTTTACTTCAGCTTGCGTACACTGTGGTGTTTGTTTTCTTATATATAGGCAATGTGTTCCCTTTTATCAGGATTTACGTATTTGGTGCTAGTCGCCAGCCCCTAGCCTATGGAAGACGGGCTTGGGGTAGTCCTGGCACGGGCCCCGCAGACGGGTAGTGAAAAAATGGTATCAGAGGACTCGGTTCTACTGCAGAACTTTGGACTCTGATAATTTCTTCTATGTGAAGCAATAGTGTTAAGGGTATTGAGTGTGGTTATTAGTCCATGGAGTCTAGTGTTGGTGTGGCGGCAGACGTATCCATACACTAGGACCCCGACTTCTGATTTCCGACTCAATGCACGAAAACATTGATTGCATGTGTGTTTCAAAAGTTTTCTTTATGATTACTTTGTGTCAGCTCACCAGGTATACTGTATTAATAGTGGTGCACCAGATTCTTTTCAAGATGGTCCAACAACGACAACCATCTAGGATTCCGAGCTTTGTGTGAGACGGCAGCCCACTGAGTGACGAGGCCTCAGTGCAGGGCCCCATTACAATGGAGGCACTGGCGATACCTCTACCCGCCGAGCTACTAATTCCACCAGCCCCAGTAGCTGAGAGTGCAAGTCTCCTAAGTGTACTACACGGGTTTCAGCATCACAGTCCACTTAGGTTTCGCAGGGAGAAAAACCCTCAGGCAGCCAAGGACTGGCTGGAGGTTGTTGTTCGAGTCTTTAGATTAGTAGGGACACCATCTGACCTCATAAAGATCCTTTCAGCGAGTCTCATGCATGAAGCATCAAGTATATGGTGGATCCTGATGCTCCAGGTGCACGATGAGGCATCATTACATTGGTAGGAATTCGAGAGCCTCTTCCTCTAGGAGTTCGTTCCAACCACCCTCCGTGTGGTTTGCATTCATGAGTTACTACCGTTATGGCAGGGCAGCATGACAGTAGCCCAGTACTCGGTGAGGTTTACCGATCTCTCATTCTAGTCCACGGACATGGTACATGACCCAATCTTCTGGGACCGGACCTTCGAGCAGGGATTGAGGCATTATATCAAGGCTTTGATGATCTCCCTTGGTATTCCTACACAAGAAGGAGTACTGAAACGAGCCCTTCTTGTGGAGAGATTTCTTACTGAGCCTACACCAGCAGCGAGGCCTACCGCAGGGTGACACGTAGAGGAGTCTTCTGCAGCCGGCAGTAGACATATGTCGCAGAGGTCCAAGCGGACTAGACCATTAGGTGGATGACCTCAGGATACTGGTTCGAACGTGTGGGGAACACATAGCAGATACAGTCATACGAGAGGCATACAGTGCTATGGATGCAGCGGGCAGGGCCACATGGCTCATGACTGCCCGACCCGCCATGCAGAGGAGTAGCAAATGGTTGAGGGACCACCAATGCTGAGGTAGAGGTTCAACCATGGCAGTCCATAGGGAGTAGGTAGATGAGGCAAAGGAGCTGGCCGGGTAATAGGTGGTGGGCGATGCTTTCAGGCTCTACCACCACCAACACGACCAAGAGGTCCACCCTGACAGTAGGGAGCCGGCGGACGGGGCAGGCTCAGCTTCAGGTAGTGGAGGCCTACGACCACAGCAAACATGAGATGATTCGAGGTACTATCTGTGTCTACTTCACCCTTGTTCCTGTTCTTATAGACAAGGGAGTGAGTCATTCTTTTATTGTCGCTTCCCTTGTTCGGAGCTCAGAGATTCCGACGGAGCTGTTGGCTCGATCCTTACTACTAGAGACTCGTAGGGGAGCAGACTCAACAATTACGCACTGGTGCCAGCAGTGTGAGCTTACTATAGGAGGTGAGAGCTTCGGCTGGGATCTTCTTGTAGCGGCATCGAGGCCTTACGACGTCATCTTGGGCATTGATTGGTTATCTACGGTCCATGATCAGATCAACTGTATTTGGCGCAAGGTGCGGTGTGTCTGCACTGATGGGAGTAGGTTCACCTTCACCAGTGAGAAGGGAGCCTTTACAGTGCAGGATGGACTCACATAGAGGAGAGGAGATCCGATCACCCATGAGTTGGCTAGTCTCATCCTAGGAGCAGTTTATGTGCGACGTCCGAGTTTTCCTATTGCAGTGGATCAGTATGCAGACGTTTTCCTTAACGACAATCTAGGGATACCTCCTCGTAGAGAGGTAGAATTCTATATTGACTTGTACCCCAGGAGAGCCCCGATACTTAATCCAGCATATCGGATGGCTCCCGCTGAGCTTTGAGAGCTACGGTTAAAACTAGAGGACATGCAGGGAAAGGGATTCATTCGACCTAGTGTTTCACCATGGGCTTCCTCGATTTTGTTCGCCAAGAAGGCGGACATGAGCTTGAGACTGTGTGTCAATTACCCTCGCCTGAATCAGGTGACCGTAACGAACATGTATCCACTTCCTAGGACTAATGACCTCTTCGATCAGATCAAGGGAGCACGATGGTTCTCAAAGATAGACCTCAGGTCAGGATATCATCAGCTTAGAGTTCGAGAAGAGGATGTGAAAAACATGAAATTCAGGTGTCGATATGGAAACTATGAGTTCTTGGTTATGCCTTTCGGCATAACCAACGCTCCAGCAGTGTTCATGAGTCTCATGAACAGGATCTTCCAGCCTTACCTCGATCGATTTTTCATAGTCTTCATCGACGACATATTGATTTACTCGACTAATAAGTAGGAGAACGCCTACCCCTTATAGGTTGTACTGGATACGCTCCGAGAGTACCAACTTTATGGTAAGCTCTCAAAGTTTCGGTTCTAGATTCGAGAGGTCAACTTCTTGGGACACGTCATATCTAAGGCGGGAGTTGCATTGGACCCTTCGAAGATCAAGGAAGTGCTAGTTTGGGAGCTTCCCAGGAACGTGACGGAGGTTCAGAGTCTCCTAGGCTCGAACAGATACTATAGAATATTTGTTCCATACATCTCCAGAGTTGCAGCACCACTTTTAGATTTGAAGAAGAAGGGAAAACACTTTGTGTGGTCAGATAGATGTCAGCAGAGCTTCCAGGAGCTGAGACAGAGATTGACTAGTGCACTCATCTTGAGGCTACTGGAGGATGGATTAGGGTATATAGTTTACTGCGATGCATCAGGTACTGGACATGGGTGTGTTCTGATGCAGGAGCAGGTAGTGATCGCTTATGGTTCATTACAGTTGAGGCAGTACGAGAAGAACTACGCTACCCATGACCTGGAGTTAGAAGTAGTGGTCTTCGCCTTGAAGATGTGGTGGAAAAATCTAATGGGCGAGTGATTTAGAGTCTACTCTGACCACCAGAGTCTCATGTACATCTTCTCACAGAAGGGCCTGAACCTGAGACAGTAGTGATGGATCGAGTTCCTCAAGGACTATGACTTTCTGATAGTCTATACTTCTGGGAAGGGGAACGTTGTAGCTGATGCTCTCAGTATGAGTTCGGGAATTCAGATACATGGATAGGTGACAGAGAAGTTAGCTTCTTTGCAGATATACTTCATGGATAGAGATGGGGAAACCTTTCTACATTCACTCACAGTCACTCCTCCACTACGTCAGTGGGTCAGGGAGGCACAACGTGGGGACCTTGACTATGAGACGTGACGTGCACAGATATACTCAGGACTGGCACCTGATGGATTCTCTGTAGGAGGAGAACACGTCGTCCTTTTCAGAGGATGTACCATGGTTCCAGTTGCATTACAGGAAGAAGTGCTAAGAGAGTTTCACACTTCCCCTTTGGTGGTACATCCAGGAGTGGAGAATATGTACCAGGATTTCAGATGACAACACTGGTAGCCGGGTATGAAGAAGGTTGTGGCAGAGTTTGTTTCACGATGCCTCCCCTGCGAGTAGGTGAAGGCAAAGAATTAGGTACTGAAAGGATTGGTACAGCCCTTAGAGGTCCCGATGTGGAAGTGGGACATGATATCTATGGATTTCGTGATGGGACTTCCACATACTTCTAGAGGACACGACTCCATCGGGGTGATCGTAGACCGACTCACCAATTCGTCCCACTTCTTACCCATCAGAGAGTAGGGCTTAGTAGAGAGCTTGGGATTCCTCTACATTCAAGAAATCGTATGGCTTTATGGTGTGCCATCTTCCATCGTCTCCGATCGAGACACTCGCTTTTCTTCTCAGCTTTGGAAGGGGTTGCAGGAGGCATTTGGTACGAAGCTACACCTAAGCACCGCCTTTCACCCTCTGACGGATGGCCAGACGGAGAGAACCATTCATACACTCGAGGACATGCTCTGTGCATGTGTCCTTGACTTTGGTCATAGATTGGAGGATCACCTACCCTTGGTGGAGTTTGAGTACAATAATAGATACCACTCCACCATCGGGATGGCACCATACGAGGCATTGTACGACCGACCATGCAGATCACCTCTGTGCTGGACAGACCTAGGGGAGTCAGCATTTGTAGGACCAGAGATGGTCCAGGACACGATGGAGAAGGTACAGATCATCCAGGAGAAGATGGGGACTACTCAGAGCCGACAGAAGTCCTATGCTGACAGGAGGTGGAGACCACTAGAGTTCAAGGATGGAGACCACGTTTTCTTATGGGTATCACCTCGATATGGATTATGGATATTTGGAAGGGGTGGAAATTTATCTCCACGCTCCATCATACCATTCTAGGTTCTCAGTAAGATAGGCGAGATGGATTATCGCCTGGATCTTCCACCTCAGTTGCACTGGGTGCACAACGTCTTCCACATATCTCACCTGAGGAGATACGTGCATGACCCGACACATATCATTGATTATGGGGATCTAGACATCGATGACGGTATGACTTTTGAGGAGTTCCCAGTGGAGATCGAGGATCGACAGGAGCAGGTCCTACATGGATGGTCGATTCCTCTAGTGCGCATCAGATGATAGCACAGGAACCTCCAGAAGAGAAATGGGTGTGGGAGGCTTAGATTCGTGCACATTACCCTCATTTGTTTCCTTAGTTTATGATGTATCTTTTACAGGGGTGTAAAGCTCAGAGGTGGGATTAATATAAAGACCCGTTAATTTCAAGGAATTTGTTTTCTTAAATTATTTGGGATTTTAAGTGTACGCAGTTTCTGATGGCACCTGATTCCGAGGCCCAGAGTGCCCGGAATCAATTTCCGATGTTTAGCTCCGGTATGTTCAGTGAACGAACGAGCGCATTTTTCTATCATTTGGACCGGTGCTCGGAATTGAAATCTGAGGGCACCGATGAACTTTTAGCAACCATATTTTCTTAAGATGACTTTTACTATTGATGTGTTTGTGCAGGAGAAGAAGTTAAATTTTGGGGTTTAAGAGAGAAGTAAATAAAACTGTGTACAATTTTATTTTATTAACCTTATAAGTTAAACTCTCTCATGGGATGTTATTGGTGGGGCCCAAAACCACCCAACTTCTCATGTGTGTTTATGAGGGAGGTGGGTCCCACACGAGAACCCATCTTTTCACATTCCATAACACTTAAACTCCCATGATAAATACATGGAAACTCTCCATTAAATTTTGGTATCCTTTAATTGTGTAACTCTCCCCTCTCTCATCTTAAATCATGCCAACACATATAATCAGTTAATCTGAGTTATGTGTTTGAATTTTAAAATTGAAATGCATGGATTGAAGTATTAAAATAAGATAAGTCTTATTTTATTTTGGGTGGTTAGTTTTTGTGTGAATATATTGGGGAGAGAGAGAGCTCTAGTTACTTTTGCGAAGAAATTCATCCCCTTCATCGAAGAATACCAAATCCAAGAAGGATGACGATTCCGTTCCTTTTCTTTTCTCCGTGACAAAAAGGGGAGACATTGCTCTCCCCTCGGACACTCTCCATCGACGTCTACGGAACCTCACAACGCGACAACTTTTTCCGCGACGCCCGTCGTTCGACAACTTTTGTTGATTTGGGGTTAAGTTTAATTTTAATGAATTAATATTGTTCTTTGTTTTGTCGTTGAGTATCTCGTATACTTTGGCCAAATGTTATCATCATAATAGGAGGAGATCGGACCGCGATAACATGGCTGATCCTCCTCCCCTTTTTATTGTTGATCATCGATGATTTTCAAGGCGAAGATGGGGCGGTTCCATTGCACTGTGCGGGGAAGAAGAGGACTGCAGCTAGAGCGGGCCACAGTAGTGGTGCACGGAACCGTCACGCCATGCTAGTGATGCCAAAGTAGGCCGTGACCATGAGCGGGCCGCGGCGGAGGGGCACGACACCGTTGCGCCGTGCCGGAGAGAAGAGCAACTAGCTAACGCCGCGGCGAACGAGCATAGGTGGCCGGGCTCGGCCGACAGCCAGCGCTCCAGGAGGCAGGACCTCTGCGGGACCCGCGAAATCTCACAATCGGCCGGCCATTAAGGCAGGCCGTTACCCAAAATAGGGGGGGTGTGTAACCCCCTGACCTGCCTAGGGCGGACCCCACTAGGGGGGCCGCCATTTCCGAAACAAAGCGTGTCGCGCCCCCTTCGCACGCCGCTCAGCCGACAGCTGAGCCGCAGTAGGTTTCTGAGCCGGGCCGTGCCCAATCGGGATGGGCCCAAAACCGAGTCTGGTTGACCCGGTTCGGGCCGACCTAAGGGGTATTGGGCCGGGTCGTACGAGGCCCGAACCCCCTATTTTCGGACCAGGTTTGTTCAAACGCCTAAATCATGGGCTACATACCTGTGATCGATGCACCTTCAGTTGCGTAGGGATACTTGGATCGAGACGGTCATTTTGGTATATTAAACATGAGGTTTCGGCGAAGTTTGGGTACATCCGGGTTGGTTCGAACCCAAAACCAACCGGGCCATGGAGTGGAAACACTTATAACTTAACTATCGGACGTCCGAATAACGTGCCATCAATTACATTGAATTCATATTAGTGAGACAATTATTTTGGGTTAATCCACTTGAATTTTGGATGCAGCTGGAGAATGGTCCAGTTGGTTTCTGCTTAAAACCCAACCGCACCCCTGGGAAGAAAAAGCCAATAACTCTCAGACCAGATGTTCGAATAACGCGCCTTCTGTCGCGTTGAGTTCCTTTTGATGAGACAGAACATTGTGATACATCAACTCTGGACTTCATGACAATTGATGTATCGACCCCTTGTTTCGTGGAGCGGACCCTCTTCGAAATGAGCATGTTGTCTGCGGGAACCCTAGAGCTAGCTGTGACTGCGATGATGGTGGCGACTGTACTTGGATCCTACATGGGTTCAACAGCGGGGACAACTGTACATGGATCCTACGTTGGATCGGCAGTGATGATGACTGTACTTGGATCCTACGTGGTTTCGGCAGCGATGGTTACTGTACTTGGATCCTACGTGGGTTCGACAGTGATGACCTATGTACTTGGATCCTATGTGAGTTTGGCAGAGGAGATGATTCAGAGGCCACATCTAATCATCTCTACCCCTCTTCGTGAGTAGCATACCTATGTGAGATGAGTCTTGGATTTCAATCATTATCTTCTATATGATTGTCTTGCTGTCCTGTGTGGATTGGGTTGTGCTTTCCTATGAGGATTGGGTTGTACTTTCCTGTGTGGACTGGGTTGTGCTTGGGCTCGTGAGTTGGGTCTGAACTGGAATTGATTACATAGATATATGTATGGGTATATACCTAAGTAGAGTTGGTTTATACTTTGTGTTTGTGTCCTTCCTTTTCGGTTTATCCTTTGTGGATTCTGGGAGACATTCGGGGGTCTCTGGGTCCCTACTGAGTATCCTATACTCACCCCTGCACAGGTTATGCCCGCACTATGTTGTGTTGGTTGTAGATGACGAACAACACAGATAGTGGTTGTGTCTTGTGGAGAGGCACGGTACCCGGAGGTGGACTATTAGGTGAGACATACATGGAGTAAACGGATGGACCTGAGGAGCCAACACGACTATCTGTACCCACCCTTCAGGTGGGAATTCCAGAAGAAGACTTGGTGGTTACTGATTTACTTTACTGCTGCTATTCTTTCTTTTCAGTTGTAATGTACTTTTAGTTGGGTTAGTATTCTGGCCCATTTACTTTTCAGCACTTACTTTTGTACTCAGTTTACGTAGTGTTTACTTTGGCCTGCGTACTCTGTGGTGTTTGTTTTCTTATATCAAGTCAATTCCATCCATTTTATCGGGATTTATGCCATTGGTGCTAGTAGCCAGCCCCTGGCCTATGGAAGGCGGGCTTGGGGTAGTCACAGCATGGGCACCGAGGATGGGTCATGAAAGCTCACTGGAAGGTGTTAACATATTCCCTGAGCTTAGAACTCCCTCAAGAGGAATTGTTGCCAATCTGTGTGGCAAATCTGCGTGATGAATTATGCACGCCTTTGATCCCTGTGAAATACACAGGAGGGTTTCGAGACCTTACTTATATTTCTCAACAGATTGAAGATTCTCTTATGAAGACTAAGGATAATTCTCATTTAATTCCATCAGCTCTAGAGAGGATAATGGGTAAAGCAGAGACTACTACAGTTATGCTTAAACAAGCACCTATACCAACTTCTACTTCAAGGCCTTCATCTTCTCGAAGGGTTCCGCCTCCTGAGTGTCAAAAACAGAGGCTGTTTCGTCAAGATGATCAAATAGATCAAAGTCGAAAACAATTTCAGGATTTGAAGAGAAAATATTACTCTTTCTGAAATGAACAAGTTGCTGGTTACTTTATTTCAGCTCTGGAAAATAATTTGGTTCAATTGCCAAGGCCCAAGAGGCCAAACAAGGAAGGAGATGAAGACCGTCCCAATTATTGCCCGTTTCATCAGATATTGGGGAATCCCATTATAGAGTGTTTTTTCTTCAAGGACCGCCAGCAAGAAAATGGTCGACTTGGGAAAAGTCAAACTGAAAGGTTCTTTAGCTCAGGTAGCATGTGTTACTGCTGCATATCCAGAGGAGGAAGACGAGTGGCAAGAAGTCATGAAAAAATGACCAAAAATATGATGATTGGATGGTCAGAAAAATGATCAACCGAAATCATTCTATTTTTTAACACAATTGAATAAACCAATTATGTATTATGCCTTGAATGCCACAGAAAAACCCTCTTCATCAGAGGGAAATCCTCAATGAAATGGCTTAATTCAAAGAAAAATAAGAATTAGAAGAAAATGAAATCATGTCAAATTCTATGTTGTCAGTGACTCTGGAAGATTTTATGCCATCCACATCGATGCCACAGGCACCGTCCCACCAAACGGCACAACCTAAACTGGATAAATAGGAAGAGTCTTCATCAGAAAGAGAGTTGATATTTGGTTCTGTTAACATGATTCACTTAATAGATCCATAATCCAGTCGCAGTTTAGATTTTGATGATCATGAATTCCCTGTATCAAATATAATAATCAGAGGGAGTTCTAGAGGCTCAGGGTATAGGGGAAGATGTGTATCTTTCAGAGGCCACAATTCCAATTCTACCCCTACTGGAACTGTGTATACATCAGAAAATCATGGTAGAGCCCTTCAACGAGCTCAACAAGAACAAGAAAGTTCTTCTACACAAGGCAGATCCAGTCCCGAGATAGGTATTCTAGAAGATCGGTTGGAGGTTCCACCTTCTTCCTCTAAGCAATAAAATAGACCTAATAGGTCTTATCTTCCAAAGCAAGGAGTATTACCAATTCCCATCCCAGTACAAGATTCCTCGACTTCCAAAACATCAACTTCCAAGGCACCTTCGATGCCACATGTTCATGTTGGGAAACACATACCTTTGGATCAAAAGTACGATGTATTGAAACACTTGTCCCAAGTACCAGACAATTTATCAATTCTTGATGCATTGAATTTATCAAAAGATCTTTGGGAGGCACTCATCATGGCATTGTCATGTCCTCAGGATTTTTAAACTGAGATTGATGCGGCTGAAGCCTACCATGTTGAGAATAATCCTGCAGAATTCCATGTAGTGATATCTTTCACAGATGAAGATGAAGATGATGTCGTTCATAGACATATCAGACCATTATACATATCTAGAAAGATCAATGGGGTAGACTTCCGAAGAGTCTTCATTGATAATGGTTCAGGAGTCAACCTCATCCCCATTCGTACACTTTGTCAATTGGGCCTCACAGAATCTGATTTATCTCCTTCTACTTTGATGTTACAAGGATATGAAAAAAATGAACAAGAACCACTAGGTGAGATTATACTTAGAACTCAGTTTAGAGATCATGTATCCAATTCAGATTTCATGGTTGTTGATCAAGACTCAGGTTTCAACATCTTACTTGGTAGACCCTGGTTACATCGGCATGCGGTTATCCCTTCATCATACCATCAATGTCTCAAATATTTATTCGATGGTCAAATTGAGACATTTTATGGAGATAAGTACCCGTTCAGGACATGTGAATCTCAATACATTGAGGCAAAATTCTATCACATGAATGGAAAAGGGAAATCCACAATAAGGGATATTACCAAAGTTAATGCTCCATATGGTTTGGAAAATATTGCAGTAAACCCATTTACACATGTTAGTACAGATTATGTATTGACTATCAGTCAAATTTACAGGATATACCCAAATCAAAATACTCTTATAGAAACCTCCATAATGTCAATTACGGCAATCAAGCCATACAGCATGGGGGAAATTGGTGATTCACCAAGCAATGATGAAGGATCAAATGGAGATGTCTTCATTTCGTATGCTGAAATCCAGCAAGTCTATACTTCGCCAATCAGGCCAAAAGTAGTTATAGAAATGTCAGAGGTGAACAATGATGTTGATTCTCAATCCATTATATCTTCTATATTACCCAATTAAGACCCTTCATCACCAATCTGGTCAGAAATGGAGCTTCTTCTTCAAGATGTTCAAATTTTAACATTTCTTCTGATTATGGAAATTCTACTTCATCATCTACTATGCAAGTAAAAACATAATAAATAACACATGTTGAAGAAGAAGAGGAAGATCTTAGGGCTACTCCTCCATTATTTGAAGAGGGTATCTCTACCACCGTGGATGAACTCAGAGAAATAAATCTGGGTACACAAGAAGATCCACACCCACTTTAATTACTACAACCATGACTCCTGAAGAGAAAGAGATGTATATTTCATTTTTAACGAAAAATTGAGATGTATTTTCTTGGAACTATACAGATATTCTAGGGCTTGATCATGATGTTGCCACTCATCACTTGGGTTTTCCAGATGAACATTGAGGATTCAAACAAGCCGCTAGAAGAACACACCCAACCTATGCTTCCAAAATTGAGGCTGAAGTGGATAAAATTATCAAATCTAACTTCATCAGAGAAGTTCAATATCCCAAATGGTTGGCTAATATTTTCCAGTGAAATAGAATAATGTGAATATTAGAGTTTTCATTGATTTTAGAGATCTTAATTGGCATTGTACTAAGGATGATTTTCCAGTTCTGATTACAGAACTCTTAATTGATGCAGCAACTGGCTATGAAGCACTTTACTTCATGGATGTATATTCTGGATATAATAGAATCCAAATAGCTCCAGAAGATGAGGAATCTACAGCTTTCAGAGCCCCTTAGGGGGTGTTTTGCTATCGGGTAATGCCATTTCGCCTGAAGAATACAAGCGCAACATATCAGCGTGCAATGCATCGTATCATCAAACCCTTTTAGGGAAGTTTGTTGAATTCTATGTGGATGATTTGGTGGTTAAATCCAAAAAATGTTATAATCACTCGGCTGATTTGAAAATCATATTCCACAAACTCCGACAACATAATATGAAGATAAACCCCTTAAAATGTTCTTTTTGGGTAACCTCTGGAAAATTTCTCAGCTTTGTTGTATGCCATCGTGGTATCGAGGTCGATCCTGAGAAGACAAAGTCAATCATTGTTATGTCACCTCCTCGAAATTTGATTGAATTGAGACAACTTGAAGGACACTTAGCCTATATTCGGCGTTTCATCAGCAATTTAGCAGGAAAAAGTTTACCCTTCACCAAATTGATGAAGAAGGGAGTCACCTACAAGTGGACTGAAGAATGTCAAGAAGCATTCGATATTCTCAAGAAGTTTCTCTTAAGTCTACCGTTGTTAATGTCCCCTGTTGAAGGAATACCACTTATCCTCCATGTGACACTCTAGAGCAATCATTGGGTGCCTTTATTGCACAGAAGAATGATGCTGGGAATGAAAACAACCTCCACTATCTCAGTCGGACTATTCTTGAAGTAGAAACCCAATAATAAAATATTGAGAAGTGTTGCCTAGCATTAATCTTCACAGTTCAAGAGTTGAGACATTATCTGCAACATCACGAGGTCCAATTGGTATCTTGAAATAACCAGATCATATTCATCCTTAGTCATCCAATGCTTACAGGACGTCTGGCAAGGTAGGCCGTTATTTTGCAGCAATTTGATGTTCAATATGCATCTCTAAAAGTCAATAAAGGGCCATGCTCTGGCTGATTTCCTTTCTGAACATCCTTCAATAGAATATACATCCTCAGATATTGAACTTCCAGATGAAGAAGTATTCTTTATTCAAGATAGTATTCAAACATGGGAAATGGACATTGATGGTGCTTCCAGGAGTCCAACATGGAAGAATATGGAAGATCCTAAATTCAAAAAAGATGGGTTAGGAATTGTACTCATTTCCCCGAAAAAGGCAGTGCTACCTTATTCCTTCTCATTTTTCGAAGGCGGTACAAATAATGAAGCAGAATACCAAGCACTTATTACAGGATTGGAGTTGTCACTTTAAGAACAAGTGAATCACTTAAAGGTGAAAGGTGATTCAGACTTGGTAATCAAACAAGTCAATGGGGACTATACAATTAGAAAAGAAGAACTAATACCTTTATATGGTTACGTCAGAGAGTTAATGGAGGAATTTCCTACGAAATCGACATTTTCTTATGTCTCAAGACCACAAAATGCCCAAGATGATGCACTGGCTAATATAGCCATATCTCTGGTAGATCCAAATTGGGAGGAGAACCATCAGTATTGCCCACTGTCATACAATGTCACCTTATGTTCAAACTAGAACAGAGGAAATCAATGAAATTAGTCCCATTCCTGAACCATATGGTCATATTACAGGATGGATGATACCTATCAGGGAATACCTTCAAAATGGAACACTTCCTCCTGATAGGGCTGGGAATGATCAAATCCGGCGACGTGTGGTCAATTTCACTCTTTATGATATCCTAGATTGCCTAGAGAAAATTATCTACAAAAGAGGTTTTGATGAAGTTCTCTTCAGATGAATTGATGGTGAATAGACAATGGCTGTTATGAATGAAGTGCATGCAGGAGTCTGTGGTTCCCATCAGTCTGGACATAGACTATCTGATCAAATTTGATGGCTCAGATACTTTTAGCCTTCAATGATACAAGATTGTGTTGATTTCACGATGAAGTGTCATTCCTTCCAAGTACATGCCAACTTTATTCATCAGCCCCCTGAGATTCTTCATACAGATAAATACTCATGGCCATTTTCCACATGGGGAATGGATGTAGTAGGACATTATCCTTCGGCTACATCGAAGCAGTTTATGTACATTCTTATTTCTACTGACTTCTTTTCCAAATGGGCAGAGTCAATAACCCTCAAAGAAGTTAGTTCTAAATGCATTGTTAGAATCATCAAGTCTAACATCATTACCAGAGATGGTGTACCTCATACAATATTGATGGACAATAGAACCAACATCTGTTCATCTGAGGTGAGGAAGTTGTATCTAGAATACAACATTAAATCCAATCATTCATCTCAGTATCATACAATGGCCAATGTCCAGATAGAATCTCTCAACAAGACTCTTTCAAGATTACAGAAAAATATGGTGGATAAAGATACGAAGTCATGGCCTGATAAATTCTTTCATGCTTTATGGGATTATCGGACCACCACCCGCAATGCAACGTGGTCAACTCCATATTCATTGGTATATGTAATAGAAGCAGTCTTGCCAATTAAGGTTCAACTACCCTCCCTCAGAGTAGCAATTTCTGATTATTCATCTACAGATGAACAATCTCAAAATCGATTGGATGAATTTGAACGGTTATATAAGAAAATATTGTTCCCCTTTCACTACTTGGATGTCTATCAGAATTGAATAGAATGAGATTTCAACAAAAAATTTCATCTTCATTCATTCGTTCAGGGAGAATTGGTATTAGTTCTCAGAACTCCAATGATACCTGGAAAAAAACCTCCCAAGCTTGAGCCAAAATGGGAAGGACCTTATTCAATACATAACGTCTACTCCAATAGAGCTTATTCTTAAATCTCAGTGGATGGAGAACTCATTACTACTCCAACCAATGCTATCTTTCAGAAGAATTATTTTGTATAAACACAAAATACACCAAGGGTCCATGCATACGACCTTAAACTATTGGCATTTTTCTTGTCCAGCGAGACGTTAAATTGTATAATATCTGGTCCACGCGTTTGACCTTAAACTGTTCACACCATCCTCCTACATGACGTTAAACTGTGAAAAAGTCCATAATACATCCAACAAGATGTTAAAATCTGTCTCTTTTTTCTTTATTGCATGACATTAAACTGCACAGTCCCTCTTTCATCCAACTTGATGTTAAACTGTATTGTCCCCATCATCCTAAATACATGATTCTAAACTGTATAGAAGTCCCTTAATACGTCCTACATTATGGTAAATCTATATTTTGTCCCTACTTCATGATAATAAACTGTGCAACACCAATAGTCCTTAATGCAAGACTTTAAACTGCATAGTCCCTTCATATGCCCTACATGACATTAAACTGTGCATAATTAAGGTTGTTGCTACCTATTGTTTCTCACACCGAGTATAACTCATGTGAGTTTAGAGTAAACTTCAACCATAACACCCTCTCTGGGTCTCTAACCATGTGTATATCCAAACACCATTTTTTAGGTTGTTGTCCCCAAGATAAACTAGATCACTAATTAATTCTTTAATTGAACTACGCAGACTTTGATCCTTGCCTTCTAGGCTGGGTACGTAGGCAACCTCTTGAGGTTCAAGCCCAAAACCAATCTCTTCACATTGGTTCACCTTTGTCCATGCTACATGACGTTAAACTTTACAACACTTTTGTCTTGTATGACAATAAACTACAACATTATTTTTTCACTCTCAACTGAGAGAGAATCATTATTTACATTGATCTCTGATCATGTTATATTTCAAATACTACGTGCATACATGGAAATACCCGAACCTTTTATCTTGTGTCAAACTATCATTGCACTAAAGTCCCCTTTTCACCCTTTATATGTACGGACCATATCTGTAAAGAGGGTATTTAAATAACTACATGTGGCTTGATTCCCATCCATATGGGATATGTAGGAATGTTCGAGCATCCCTCAAATCCAGCCCCATGTCATTGGGCCTAACCACAAATTATACTTTCAGTCCTCTGGCTGAAATGTCCCCATGAAAACACACACTGTGTATTTATTGTTATAGTCCGAGCTCTATGACCCTAAACTAAGATTTCCCATACTTTCGTCCCACATGACGTTAAATTGTATTTCAAGAACTATGTACGGCTTGATTCCCATATTTATGGGATATGTAGTGAAGTCCAACATTTCAATTTAGGACCTAGACACAACATGATTATGGTAAGCATTGGTCTGTGTATCTCTACATGCATTGAAAAAATACCCATTTTTATGTGTCATACTTCTAAACATGAATACTTCCCTGATCTCCATAACACTTTTCTTGACATCTGGTCACAAAATGTCCAATTTATGAGAATTCTTTTTCCTGACCATGCAACATGTTCCCTTAGGCAGCCTTGAATAAACAGTCTACATAACAGACGTGTCAGCTAAAAGATGATATTATTTGACTATGCAGCCAATGACCTTAGGTGGCCCTACATAATTCAACCCCCTAATGGGTTTTCAAACAGTGGTAACTTAATTCTTGGTAAGAAAATATCATTTTTCCTTAGTTGTCTTAATGACAATATGTAGGGATCCGCAAAAAATGGACATCCTTAATATATCTGTCCCATACTCTTTTTCATGATCTGAAAGTATTCATGTCTATGGTTTATATTTTCCTTCACTATGTTTGGGTCAGACCTTCATAGGAGTGACATTAATCCAGTTCTTAGACAATCTTATTTGGAACTATCTTTTCCATATTCAAGTACCTCTCTCCATACAGAAAACTCAATTCTTTGGAAAATTTGAATCCCCATAAACATCCAATGGATTCTTAGTAGTAGAAAAGTATATTTCTGAGAGTTCTTTTGCCTGACTATGCAGCACGTTCCCTTAGGTGGCCTTGCATAAATAGTCTACATAAGAGACTTTTCACCCAAAAGATGCTATTATTTAACTATGCAGCCAATTCCCTTAGGAGTCCCTGCGTAATTGAACTCCCTAACGCGTTAGTTAAATAGTGGTAGCTTCATTCTTGTGAACTACTTCTTCTAATGCCTTTTTAGCCATTTTTCATATCATTCCTCAGATTAAAAATTTATTAAGTCATCATTTACATATTTTACCTCATACTTGAAAATTGTAATATGTTTTCAGATAAATTATCAAGGAATTGAGTCCATCTATTTGATCAAAGCTATTTCGACCTTAAACATTATCATTTTTTATGTCCGACATGCATGAATTCAAACTGCCTACAAAAGACGAGGGAACTATGAAAAAAATTCAAGTTCCAACTCACTAAACATACATTTCTTATGATTTAGTTAATATTGACTAATTTAATGATTCAAAGTTTATAGGGATATCTTTTATAATCCTAGTAAAAGTCAAACTATGCTTACTAGGCCCATTGGCTTAGGTAAAAATTTAAAGCTGGTAACGGGAAAATGCGTGCATAGATGATTGAAAATGAAATCATTTTTCTATTTTAATAACCAGAATTAGAAGGAAATCCACAGATTAGATTCGCTTCTCTTTTCCTAGAATTACACAAGGCTGTCAACATAAGTCTTCACATGATGTAAAACATCCGGAGCTTCATCAGCATCCACTTGAAGCTCATGCACTCGACCAACTTCATTCTTTTCATCCTGATGGAGTGCCTTCTTGAAATTTTCAATGGCATTCATACCATTCATTTGAACTCCTTCCAATGAATAGTTAAGCTGGTCAAGTTCCCAGTAACAACATCTAACTGTTGCTAAAGGTGCATTTGCTGGATGACTTTCTCTTTGATCTTATGCTTCAACTCCTTCAACATGGTTGCATAGTCAGCCTCAGCTCGAGATACCACAGTCTCAAATTCAATGATATTGGCGAACAACTTCACCCTGGTTAGATCTTCACGACACTTTTTCTCCTTCTCCCTCCTTAAGATGACTTGTTTTACCACGGCATGGATCTTTTGATATCCAAAACTTCCAAGTCCCAGCATAAAAAATAGGTATGACAGACATGGGATCATTGATGACAGTTATTCAAGAGGCATTCCAATATGATTTTCCATATATTTTTCCATGCCTTGCATCATAAAAATTGGAGCACCTTTTGTACTTTTGGATCCAACACAACATCACTATCACAGGGGGGAATATAATCCAAGATTAATGCACTTAGATAAGTTCTCTGTTCTGCTCCTTCCCCCCTGAACTATGCTTCTTCACATTCAATTCCCATTGTGGTGGAGGATGAGGCTTCACCTCCAGATCTAGCCACTGAAATTGATGGCCTTGCATAATCAATTGAATGCTTTGGTTAGTTTTAAAGGATAACACAAGTTGATTGGATGTCTTGAAAATTAAGTACAGTCGCAAATATTGGTATCCCTTACCCAACGGTAGATTAGTAACATGAGAAGGCTCCTCCCAGTCTTTCATAGCTTCAAAAGGATTTTCAGGGTGAGTTTGAGGATGCTCTATGGGGTTCAGATCCATCTGCGAAAATGTCTCTGCAATAGTACTGTTTTCTGTACCCCCTTCTGGAATTGGTAGTTCAGCAACTTGCTCAGATAGAGCTGCATATTTGAACTGATCATGATTAGACTTGTAATAAGAAGTTATTTTTAATAAGAAGAAGGATAATACTCACGTCCATAATCTTATAAATTACATGGTATGATAACATGATCTAAAAAATATTCAAACGATGTGCCAAGTCCCATCATTTCATCCAATGTAATCTCAAAATCCTAGTTAATCTCACCATTGGGAGCATTTGGAATGTCTTCTTGGTGACCTTCATCCTGTAGTCTATGACACTGGAAAACTTCATCAGATAAAGTGGCAGCGTCAATTGCAATGGATGCCAAAAGCTCTAACACAGGGGTTGAACCTAAAGTATCATAGAATGGAAGCCAGTCGATGTTTCATTCAACATTTTATGAAGCGTTGTTATCTTATCAGAAGAAAGTTCTTTTCTTCTTGCAACAACAACAGGAGGGATACTGGGAATAGACGCTGGATCTTCTCCAGGAGTAGCCAAGTCTGCCAGAAATTGTGATTTTTCACCAGTACCCTCTGTGGTCATCAAATGAAGGTCAATCCTCTCCCTCAAAGGGGAAATTGAAGAAGCCCCCGCAATCACAAAAAATTATGAGTAACCTTTTCATGGGTTAAGACTCATGATTATCTAAAGGATTTACCACTATTGATGACGCATTTATCTGTAGAATTCCTCCTTCGATGCCTTGGCTTCTTTGGTTTTTTGGGAGCGTCGGCAGTCTCCTTTATAGGTACGTGAATTGGAGAATGGAAATCCATATCCAACTCCTCATCTATGTCTTGCTGGAATGGAGATATCTTGCCCGACTCATGAGAAGATTCAGCAGTAGCCCCGATGGAAGTACCACTAGGGATATACTGTGGTGAAGGAACCTCAGCAGTTCCTTTCCTTGCAAGGTGCAGGATAAAGAAAATATTTTCCTTGAGTTACAAATATTTAACTGGAATCACGTTAAAAAGAAAAAAATGAAAGAGACCTACATATTCATGAGCCACGTAGTCATTCCACTCCTCATCTCTAGAACCACCCGTCCCCTCAGTGGCACCTCATTTATCATTTCCTTCACCCGCTTGGTGACAGGAATGGAATCATCAGTGGAATATATGATCATTTCCAGCTCTCTGATGTAAGGCCGCACTTAATCGGGGTTTATCCTTGTAACTGATATCTATAGAACCCAGATGTTTCCCTATTCTTGGGATGTGTGGCCCCTCGGACAAATCCAGCCAAGCAGTTTTAGCATCGCCGTATAAACTCTGCCATGTACGGACCGCCTCTGGTCATAGATATTCCGCATGCGTACCAGAAGGCTACAAGGAAGGTCCTACAATCATTGACTTCAGATTCTTCCCAGCTCCTGCAACTATAGATATAGAATAAGAAAATAAGACTTATTTCTCTATAATGTAATGGTGGTTAAATTTCCACAATGAAGTAACTCACTAGGAGTTGATGGAGTGGGTATTTTGATTCTGACTGGAGGATTGTATCGAGCCCATGGCCACTTTGCCTCTCGTTGTTCCTCATCATCCCCATCTTGGGAATCCAGTGTGTCAGTCCTAGATGAGGTATCTAGCGAATCATCTTCAGTTGGGGAAGCATCACCTTCCTGAGGATGGGTTTCTTTCTCTACAGTTCTCTTCCTTTTCCCCACCTAATAAAATGGGTGATTCAGCACCCCTCAAGGTTATTATGCTATGCAGTTCTCGGCAAACCATGTGGTCATGTTATTTACCACTTTATTGACTGGTAGATCATACACTTCCACTGTCTTCTCCCAAGAAGTCAACAACCATAGTTGCCAGGAAACCATCAGATGTTTCTCTAACCTGAAATGCATAGGGGGAGATACAACAATCTGCTGCAAACACTTGAATTGGTGTGAAAATCTATATGGACCATATGCCTCGCATATAATATTTCTGTGAATCCTGGTGACCAACACACCATCTCTATAGGCCAGCATGTATGCCCTTAATTCCAGACTGGTTGTTCCATCATCAACAAACCACATGGTCGGTGGATTTCCATAAGGAATGAAATTAAATTCCTTATACATGATGAGCCTCACCTTCATGTCATAATAATTGAGAGGTAGTGGGAAAATTCAAGAGAATGACTGCACCTATGGCCTAAAGGAACTTCTTGGAATCTGTACTCCGTTCTGTACATTATACATCCAGAAGTGAGTAGTGATCCATACCCATAAGATTTGGAATGGTCCCTCTATTCTTAAAGGATACTTACCCATTAATACATGGAGTAAAATCCTGTGAATTGTTGCTAAAATGGGGGTAGCCAACCCAACAATTTTCCCCTCAGCCATCTTGGCCGTAATGACAAAGGTCCCTGGCCTGACGCCTCCCTTCGAGTCCCTAACTGGAAAAAGATAAACACTGAGCCACAAGGCCAAGAAGCCTGCCAGACGAGTCTTCTTTGGGATTCTATGATTTACTTCATATCCCCACTTCTCAAATTCTCCTGCTTCCAAGGTCAGCCAGAATGTGCCTGGAGCACCCCTCTTTTCTATTTTGGGGTAGGTGGTAGGATGAGTGGGCCCCTTCTCCTTGTGCCCCTTCCCATTTGATCCCTTCTCCTTGTATCCCTTCTCCTTCGGCTCCTTCTCCTACTTCTTGGTAAGGAACATATTCATCCACTCCTCTGGATGAATGTCCTTTCTAGAATGAGTTAAGGAGGTCTCTGAACTCTTTATCTTATGGAAGATTTTCAATAATTCACGAGAATATACTGGGGTTTTCTCAGAATCATTCCAAGTCACCTTGGGAGGGATGAATTCATCATACATATCACCAAAAATTGGAGCCCCTGAGATCTTGTGGACATCCCACATACTAATTCCTACTTCTCGATGAGTCATATGGAATTAATTGGTTTCTGGGCTCTAATGGATGAGTATCTCCAGCACGAAATTATCATGCTTATAAAAATATGTTTCCCAGCCTAGACGGCTTCATATATCACAACTCCTTTCAAATCCTTGACAAACTCTGCACAGGATTTTCATGGCCAGTATTCCCACATCCAAGTTGGCTTCACACCTCCTCCAGGACGGAAGTCCCAGCTCTTCTTCCAGCCTTAGAATTGGTCCATCTGAGAATTTCGGAAGATTGAAGGCTAACAATGTGGTTGCATCTCGGGCTTGTGAGATTTCATATCCGGCGTACAAGGGCTATGATTCATCATATGACCCTTCTCCACTATTCTAGCATTTATAAATACTCCTCCACATGAGATATTTTCTGAAGAAAAATTGTTGTAATTATGAAGCAAAGAAATTGGGAGATAGTTCATTGCCTCTGGAATGGTAACTTCTCACAGATGATCGTAGCCATACAAAGGCATATAGATTCATTATGGGAAATCAAGGTGATACTTCTTCAGGAACTTGGCCATATCTAGGATAGTAATGTCGTAGAAGGTGTAATAATCATGGCCAATGATGGTCATCATATCATCAACTCGCTTTCTAGACAGTTCATCTGCCATTCAGATTCTCTTGGGAGCCATTGAATCTACACAAAAGTTGAATAAATTAACTCTTAAATGGGTTTATTTTTTATTAAATTTGTAAAGAAATTCGAGAAAATGGAAAATCCATTAAGGCGCGCAAGTATTTTTTTTGGCGCGCATGTATGGATGTGTCGCACAAGTATGGATGTGCCACGCAAGTTTTTGGCACGTAATTATCACCGTACAAGTCCAAATACCATGACAACAGTGCGATAGCGAAGAAATAGCGGAAAACAGAGTAACTTGCATGGTGAAGGGAACTTGCGCGGCGAGAGCTCGAAATTCTGAAATTCTGTGCTTTGCGTGAGGAGTGGCCGCATATATATAGGCCAGGCCACAAACCTGTACGCCTAAAGCCAACGCGCGCAACTTGCTGTACTGAGGCCTGCGCGACCCACACTTGCGCGACACCATCTATGCGCTCAAACTTGCACGATGAAGTTTCCTTGGTTTTTCTTCTTTCCTCGGAGTTACATCCTCATTTCATTTAGATCCAACTCTGAGGGGGGGACTTTTGTTGACGCTCCTTTCCATCCCAGAGTCTAATGAATTGAAAAGGGGAAATACCTTGAACACAAAGTGATTTATCATTTAAGAAACATAGAAAATTGACAAAGGCATGAACAAAGATTCAAATGCACTTGGGTCACGCAAGTTCCACCAAAGTCGCGCAAGTATACAAGCGTGCTGCACAGGTGACTCGTGCTCCCTCTTTGAATTTTTCCGAGGATGTTCTCCAGCATATAAATACCCCGGTGGGCCCCCCATTTCAAGGAGGAAAAACTTCTAGAAACACTGATTTGAGCTCCCGGTGCGCTAGTCTCTTCTCAATGCCTCAAAAAACTTCTAAGGTAGTTTATTACCTAGAACGGAAGATCTAAAGAGGGGGAGTTAGGCCTAAGTGTTGAAACTCATCAACACTTGCGCGCTTAAGTGGCCAACCCTTAAGGGAAATGGCCACACTTTCACACCGCCTTACCCCTTCCATAGAACATACATGCCCCTCTTCTTGATGCATCTTGGGATAATACTAATGGCTTGAGCAAAGTCTCCCCAAAGTATTACCATAAGGATTAACCGTCGCCCAAGTACCCATGTGTCGCGCAAGAATACTTGCACGACCAGGACTTGCACGCCCACGCAGGACTTGCGCACCGACTTCTTTTTAGGTGCCCTCCTGCCTATTTTTCCTATTTTTATGCCTGTCCACCTATCCTCTTCAAGATTAAGCCTTTAGAACTCTCTCTCAATCCATTCATGGCATGATTTCATTGATGGATTCCTTATCAGAAATTAATTATGTGGAACATCTCTTAAAACCTAGTGATTTACATATCTTCATGTCTCTATGGTCAGAGATTTAATTCATTTAACCTCATCCTTTAAGATGAGTGAATCATTAACCTGGGTCTCCTTTTCAGGACCAAGCCCAAGTCATTTTTCCTCTAATCTGGGCCTCCTTTTCAGGAGTAAGCCCCAGTCTTCATGTTCACTTAATTTTTGGGCATCCTCCTCAGGAGTAAGCCCCAACCACAATTCTTTTAATATGGGCATCCTCCTTAGGATAAATCCTCGAGTTCCCAAAAATCAAAATTTTCTTAAACCTGGGATTCTTTTTCAGGAGTAAGCCCCAGTCATAATCCCCTTTAACCTGGGCCTCTTGTTTAAGAATAATTCCCAGTCATAATTTATCTTAACCAGTCTTAATTTACTTTTGAATTGTTATTCCTTATCAGGAGTAAAACCCAATCATAAGTCCCCTACTAATTTGGGCATCCTCTTCAGGAAGAAGCCCCAAGTTAGAGTATTGAAATCTCCATAAAGCAAATATACCATTATGGACCTTGTTCCCAGGTTTATTCCCGGATGTAAATCCTAATCTTCATCTGTCTGGGCAGTCATAGATACATAATCCCCACTCATTTCTTATAATTGCATCTTTCATGGAAGAATTGTATCGTTTTACCAATACCTCTTGTTTCTCACATGGAGCCTGACTTACATGAGCTTAGAGTGTAAAAGTAATTATGACATCTTTATTTGATCCATCAATCATGCATAAACCTCATACTTCTTTACTCGAACTAGGTGGGTTCTGACTCCTTTTCCAAAACAAAGGATACTTATGTAGCCCATCTACAGGTACGATCCCAACTCTGAAATAATTCATGACTTTCTGAATGAAAATAAACATAAAGTTCCCCACTGAGTGGATTTAAAACCAGTATGGTAATTATAATGACCAAGAGGCTTCTAGGTATTGAAGGATACCATTGACTAAGAATATCTAACAAATACAGATGATTCTCTATCGATGAATAACCTCAAATACATATAAATATTCTCCAAAATTCTGACATATCTAATCATTGATTGTCAGATATAAAGGAAAGCTCATTTTATACTTGGTAATTTAGTAAGGATTCATGAACATAACATAAATCTATAAAGAGAGTCCTATAGTAGGCAATGATTCCCCTAAAAAAGGTGTGATGAGTCCGACCACCCATCCTCTCGACCAATGAAAATTCTTAATCCTCATCAGTCCACAACTAATGAGCACCTACCTTTGGAGAGTAGGTTCAATTGGATATAGAATCCTTGGATGTTTCCAATTCTATAAACAAACTCTATAGAAACCGATAGGAATGTTTGAACCTTAAATCAACGAGGTCATCTCCAATTCTAGAGGAAACAATGTGTTAAAATGATGGAGAAGGAAATTATAAACCTTGTCCTTTGTGTTCTCAAATTGTAAGTGAGAATATGGGACCGATATGTAGGATAATAAAATATTATTTTAATCATGGGTTCTGACCTATTGTCATCAATTTTCACAAAGAAATAACAGGATAATCCCAACAAATAAGTTACCTTAGGATGATAAACGTGTATGTGGTGTTTTTTATGGAAGTACAAATTTGGCAGGTATTATATAGCAAAATAGTGGTACCCTTTAGCTAACTGGCCTATTATATGTTTTAACTTATGAATGGATGACTGGGCACATAATGAATAGTTAGCAAAATGATCATTCAGGTATAAGAAATTATATCAATAAAAACTGATGGAAGATTATAAAGACTCTAATGTGACAATTATTAAGAGTATTAATTGCGGGATAAATGTGTTTGAGCATGAAAGAATAGTCTGGACTAAAACTGGTCATGATATTGGATCAATTTCTTATATCTAACTCATATTTAGGAGGGGTACATCTCTTGCTTCCTTGGTGGGATCCTTATGGAGATAACCCAAAATCAAAGCTCCTCCATTTATATTTTGTTTGAATGAAGGGGATGATGAATTTATTTACCTCATGGATGGGAATGGGATCTAATGCATTGTCATCAATACATATCCCAACGATATGATAATCAATCCATATGTCGTTATTTTTGTACCATGCAACATAATGTCATGTAGAAAGGAAATTATCCACATAGTTTAAAGTCCTGTGGTAATAAAGGGGGTGTCTCAATGTGAAAATGAATATTTTGTCTCAACTAAGGTATATAGAAAAACTATCACTATATATAATATCGAGGAAAGAATCAATAAGCATTTAGTATTAAAATTTATAGGATCACATATAATATGGGAACTCATATTACATCTCCTAATTTGGATATGACTTATACATGAGAGACTTTATGATTTTCCATGTAGTGTTGTAGCTGGGACCAAGAATAATGATCTAGGTGTCACTACGTATCACATGTTTGTAAGAATCAAGACACTTGAAGTTCTTCCAGGACCATAGGTTTAATGTCATATGACAAGTATATTTGGTGTTCATTTTAATGTCTTGTAGCTAAGACCATTATAGCCCCAATATGAATGGATATACATTACTCATGTAGGGAAATATTTTACCAAAATCTGATGCCCACATGTGCTATGCATGATGTTAAAAAAAGGCCTGGAAAATTGTTCTTTCACATTTAATGGGAAACATAAGATAAGTATATGTTCATGTTGATTATGTGGTGGTTGGGATATGAGATAGAGTATAGGAATAACTACGTATGTCATTTGATTAGAATCAAGTTGTATATTGTTCTAGATTTCAAATGAAATTTAACCTCATGTGATATGAATGAAGATGAACCAACATGAAAGGATTGAAATACTAAGGGTGGTCCAGGGTATATAACCTAAGCCTCACAAAATATCTTGCTAAGGAAGAATCACTCCACACGTACTTCTTGAATATGGTTCCCCACACAAACTAGATTATGATATGGGGATGAGGATTTAATATTCCCCAAAATAATGGTTGGGACCAAGACACCGAATGTCATGAGGATCAATCCATATGTTTTAGAATAATTTCTTGTATATATTTGGATCACACACTTATAAATATGGATATTTATTGAGGTTGTGTATGGACCCAATATTGGAAACCTAAGAATCACTATGTATCTTTTTAGGGAATGAATCAGGAAATGATTAGGTTTTGATGAGGTTCACCATGGAGGTCTGATCCATACATAGGGTGTGTGAAGATGTTTAATTGTGGATGGACCTGAGATATCATATCTGGGAATCACTACATATCTAATTGGGATGAGAATCAATACACTTGTTATTATTGTAATCACATGATTTTTAACGTCATGCAGTAAGGATGAGTGGTTCAGTTTAATGTAATGCGGGACAAAGAGTGTATTTTCCTTTTAAGGTCAAGAAAAAAGTAAAATGAATAATGTGCAGTTTAATGTAATTCCATATGATAAGGATCTTAGTTTAAATTGATAGAGCTCAGACCATGGGGGAATAACATCGAGCATAACATTTCATGATGTTATTTTCATGCAGTTTAACATCAGGTGACAAGTAGGTATGGTGATTAGTAGTTATAGGTCATTATTCTTGGACTAATGTCAGTTAGTCTATCATCATACTACAAGTATGATGATGGTTTTCAATTTAACAGCATATACTTCGTACATAAACAGTGCTATACAGTTTAACATACTACATCTATTCTAAACTCCATATGATTTACCCAAATTAATTCTTCATGAATATTTCCTTGGTTAGAGTCATAATGAGCTATCCATCAATTTAAATCAAGGAATAATATCTATTAGAGTAGAACTTATGTGTAGAGTAATATCCCTTCCATTTTGGTTCAAGGATTTGGAGACCCCTTTCCTAGAATCCATGGAGTATTAAGGACCAAAACCAAATCTCCTAAAATAATGAATAAAGGCAGTCCTTCATATGAATGTAATGTGGTATTTAGTTCTGATATACCTCCATATGATGAAAAATATTAAATATATTGTCATCCAGTCACTATAAATCATCCATTAACATCATTAATGGTTAATCTATTGATAGCTAATCAAAAATAGAAACTTGGAGTGGTGGAAACTGAACCACAATGGGAATGATTGATTCTATTCCATATACCTGTGAATAAGGAGTCGCTTGTGTAGTTGTGTAGTTCATGTTCTGGTAGGCCTATAATTAACACAAGAGATTATTAGGAAAATACATCTTATATTTATCCACCATCTTATGGTGTATGTTTGAGAGGGTCTTATTGAAACCCTCAATCTATCCATCGACTACTTCAAGATAGTGGGATGAGTGGTTGGATTTAATATTGCGCTCTCGATATAGCATTACTACATCCATAGAACATAAATTAGTTCCCTTTCACATCAATATGTTATGAGGGACACCAAATCTGGAGACGATTTTAGATTTGATGAAGATAACATTTCTTTTGGATATGAATTCCTTTAGGTGTATTGCCTCAACCCATTTGGTGAAGCAAATAATAGTAGTAAGGATATACTTAAACTAATTTTCCATTACAAGAGGATACGGTCTAACGAAATCCATTCCCCATGTAAATAATTTCCATTATTATTTGGATTTATGTAGCAACAATGAGGGTTATTGGATGAAGTTGGAATTCACTTGGAAATGATGACATTTCATAGTGAATTCTATACAATACTATGTCATCATAGGCCAGATGTATCAAAGCCTAAAGATTTGATTTGAGTGCCTATACCCATATTTGTGGGAACCACATGATCCATCGTGAACTTATTCCATAATAGTCATAGCCAATTATACATTGAAACATTTGAGAAGGACTCCATCAAAGCCTCATTTGTAGAATAATTTTTTGGTAATTATGGATATCATAAAGAGTAAAATTTTCTGATTACCGCCAAATCTATTATCTTCAAACTCTGTATAGTGGGACAACTCTACTTTGAACATTATCCATGATTGGAATCATATATCCCATCATAGGACCATACAACATGGTAATGAGACTTATTTCAATAATCCCTTCTATTATGATTTTAACTAAAGCTGGTACCATACGATGATGGGGAAAACTGATGATTGTTTCATCCTAGTTTGGATCTACTAGTGTTATGGATTCATTCACCAATGAATCGTATTGAGGGTTTTTTATCTTCGAATTTAGGAAAATATTATATTTGAGGGAAGTTATTCCATTAACCCCCACACATAATCACACAAGTGGATTAAAATCTATATTTTGATGGCACAATTTTCATTGATTTAATTGATTACCAACTCCGACTCACCCTTAACCTCGAGGTGGTTTACTGCTATTTGATGTTCTAATTCCAAACATGTAATGAGAGACTAACATTCTGATTCATTGTTTCTACCACAATCTAACAATAAGGAGTGGTATGACAATATTTCCTTCATATGAGATATAAGTACAACCCCTAACTGAACATTATTAAGCTTGTGTTATTTCATTCCCTTCCCCATTGGACTACTAGATGCACCATAAAAATAAATTTCCCATGATTTCGGGGATATCTTAAATATACAATACATTTTTATTTGGGTAATTAGATATCTAATTATTTATCTTCTACATATTAATACTCAGAGAGGAAATCTATGAAGGCTCAACCTTTCACTTCTTTATGAAAAACTAACTGTATATCGAACTATCATAGAATAACTACCCTCTGTGCAAGACGTCCCATCAGCATTTGAAAATTTATGATGAATATGAGTGGTTTATTATGAGAAACACAGTCGACTTTATTATTCTTCATATAATTCCTTATCCTCTAAAAAATATTAATCCCATGCATCAATTCTCAATAAATCAATAATGACTCTTCATGTTGATCATGTTTTGACTGAGATAGTAAAGAATGATTTTGTTCCCAACATCATTGTTCTATAAAAGAAATGGACCCATTTATTGTTCAAGATCCATCACATATATAATGAGTGGTTTTAATAATATATTTGGAATAAACACTAGTGGTCTCAATATATATTTCTTGAGAGAATAAAGGTATTTTTGACAGTCATTCGTCCACCGATATGTGACCTCCTTCTTCATCAATTTGGTGATGGTTAAAAAAATAAATGTCATATTTTCATTAAAGAATAGGATGTAGAATACTTTTCCATGACGTACTCTACATATTTTCATGTTTTAAGGAGGTGACATGGTAATGATATATTTAGTCTTCTCAGAATCAACTTCCATTTCATGATTGTGTACGATGAAGCTAAGAAATTTTCTCAAGGTTACACTGAAATAACATTTTAAGGGGTTTATCTACATATTTGGCCGGTTAAGCTTGTTCATGATGGTTTTATGGGAATACAGGTGGTCAAAAATTTCTGAGGACATTACACATAAGTCATCAATGTAGAATTCAACAACATTTCCCAAGAAGGGTTTGAAAATTTTGTGAATCACATATAGATATGTTGGGATGGAATTCTTCATGCCAAAGGTAATTACCTAATAGAAAAATACTCCTTGAGGGGATCTAAAGGCGTTGAATTCCTCATATTCTAAGGCCATGTGATTTTTTTATACTCGTAATATGCTTCCCTAATGTATTGGGCTTGATAATAAGTCGTTGCATTAATCAGGATATCTGTGACTGTGACCAGGAAGTAATCATTTGGAAAATGCTAGTTGAAATATCTAAAATCAATGAAATCTATAATTTGACAATAATTCTCCTTCGTATTGAAAATGTAGGCTATAAATTTGGGTATTTTACCTCTTAGATTAAATCAACCATTGTGATTTTGTCTACATCATCCTCAATATTAGAGGCATGAGTCGGGTGCTTCTTCTTGGATATTTATGTGTATCCCTAATGATCTTCTGGGAAACCCCAGTGTTGGGTGGCCACATCGGGGTCTAAGCATATAATCCTTGTTTAGTTCCAGGAAAACACATCCTAGTTATTTTTTAGGAAGGATGTTTATATCTCTTATTCTTTTAGAGTAAATGATTTACTAATCATAGTGGGGATTTGAACTTATTTTATACCTAGATTTATCTCTTTGAGTTCATCCAAGGTGGTGGATATACCTTCCTCAAATTATAGTGGGGTATCTTTGATTTATTCTTCATCATCATCCTCATGATCATCCTCCACCACTTTCACTTCTTCTTAGGAATGAGATGATAAAAAAATGTTCATTGGAGGGAAGAGGGGAACCCCCATTTGGGAATCTATAGGATAGGGCGATCATTTCAGGATTACATACTTGTAGGGAGCTTTATAAGAGTTCATAAAGGGAAATGAGAGACTGAGAATGAATCCTTTAATTTTCTTCTATTGTTAAAAATTCTATTTCAAGGAGGACTTGAATAACTAGATTTCTCTAGATCTCATAAGGTAAAGAAATAATATTTTTATTCAAGATTTCTCCATCACTTAGAGAGTTGATAATTTCTTCCATAACATCAGGTTTAACTTACATTATTGACATTACATATGTTTCAGAATGAATGTTTAAATTTGGAAGCACACCTTTAATTTTATGAATCGAAATTGTGTAATATGCCCTAAGCTTCTTGAAAGGGTTAGCCATGATAATCTCCAATCTAATTGGGGCATTTATTTCAAACAAAATCATCAGTAATGTAATTATTTCCTTTATTTTTATAGAATCCTGCAACAATGTATTGTTTCTCAGATGATTTAACCAAGGTCTTCTCAGCAAAACATTGAATTTGTACTATCTTGACAACAATTAATTCCAAGCCAGGTAAAATATTTCTAAATTGAGTTTTGAGTGTGATTTCACCAAGATTATCATGAGAATTCATTTCATAACCATGTAATATCATAGTGTATGGAGAAAAATGTTATTCAATGAGACCGAGTTGGTGAAGTGTCTTGACTAGAATGAGGTTTACACCTGAGACATTTTCAATGATAGATTATTGGATATCAATTTCATTTTTTCTTCTATAGATATATAGGGTTATGAAATGTCCTTATATGACAACATCCTCATCCTGTCCTATGAAATAGATAATCTCATGGAAATCTATAGGATCATTCATTAAATGATATACCTCAACAATGGAAACATTGCCTTCAAATTATTGGGGCCATAACAAGGCCTCAATAAGAGCTTCTCTGAGGTCATTTGATAGAATATGATAATCCATGATTGATTATTTGTCTAGAACATTCCCCAGTTTCTTTAAGACATCATAATTATGATTCAAATGTCTGCACTTCCCAAAATAATGATAATAATTTTCAAACACATTAAGAGTAGTTGTTCTTAATTAGGATATCACATCTCTTAGGATATGAGTGGGAAGTGTTCCTATTATTTGGGTATTAGACCAATTGGGTCAGCCAAACCATCGAGGAGGTGGAAGAGTATCATCTAACCGGTCCTCCAATATTATCATGTTAGGTAAGACCCTATCATGCATAAATAAATAACTATTTTCTTCTTACTCATCTCACTGGAGAACATTCCCATGAGTTTCGGTCATGTAGATAGTTCTAGTAGGGGTTTGGTTGATGTAGTATCTATTGGCCCAGAAAAATATTCCTCTATATTCTCATCCTCGAAGACCTCTTCCTCTAGTTCCCCAATAATGTATAGAGAACCCATGTTCATAATAAAATAATATTGTGACAGCGGATTCATTAATTAATCAACATTAATGGAACTAAAGATAAATTCATTGTCTAATGAAGATTCAGCCATGTGTGCCAATTCTTGTTGTACCCATTGGGTGGGGTGGTGGCTGTGCTTTTGGATGGTCAGAATGATGTTCGTTAAGGTTAATGTCAACATTTTCCATGACATTAGCATATATTCTTCTATTTTTTATTTATCATTTTTGGCCATATTTTTTAGAGGATTGTCCTTTATAGGATTGGATGATTATTGAGGCCGGATATAATATGGTGGAAGCAGTCAAATATACTTTTAGATATTTTATATATTCTCTATGAATGTCATGAGTTTGGTTGATAATTTTTCTTATCACCCAATCATTGAAATTATTCATAATGTTTCTTTTAAATTCCTACCATTCACCTCCCTCCTCTTGATTAGTTTAAAAAACACATACAAACAGAGCTGGAAACTTTTTCAATTTAACATGCTTAGAGTCCACCATAATTTATAGAAGGTATTTGAAAACAAAAAAATTATGTATGGGGTTCCTTATCATTTAAATTAAAGGGAAAATAGTTTGGTATATCATCATCACCATGATTTATAGGCTTTATCAGCTTTGGAAAATGAACTGGGTTTTTTTTAGAATTCTGAAATGATGTTACGAGGGGAGTGGTTGTTTTAAAAGAAATATACCTTCTTTTCTATCCCCTAAAACTGATTCCACATCTGACTTAATTGATCATCATCATGAGGGGGGCATTTTTTTGACTCTCTGGTGGTGGGTCCAAAAATTATAATGAGGTCATTGAAATAGGAGCGAGTATTGGAGCATGCATAAGTGAAACAATAACATCTATTTATTGTCTTGTTCTCCTTCCCTAAGTTAATGGAATCACCTGAGATTTTTCTTCAGTCTCTGTGATGGAGTCTTACAATTTTTGAGATACAAAGGCCAAATCTCGAAACCATACTGTGTATTTTGCAGGAATCAATGGTGTTCAAAACTCATCGCAGAGATTTCCTACAAATATAGGCACCATCTATTTGTGAGGAGTAGTAGGTTAAAGGAATATGTTTTTCCTTTCAACCGATCATTTAAATTTGATACCCTTTATCTCTTCCACTATTTTATATTTATTAGTTATAATGTGGTTCTATTCTTCAACATTGAGATAAACTAGTAGAGTAATTTATGATAAAGGTTTATTCATCTAGTGATACACTGGGAATGAAAAAAAGTGTACCACATGAAAGTTATCCTCTGTACTAATTTCAAAAAACACCTAATCTTCACAGCCACCTGCTGTTTAGCGGTACACATAATGGGTAGTCGTTAGAGATGAAATGAAACAAATTATCCTATAGGTCTCTTGAACCATTGAAATTATGGAAATTTAGGATTTAAGATGTTTTATGGGGGAGTGGTAGGATCTTCCCATTTGGGGTTGAACTTATTTTTTGGGTTTAATCGTGAATTATGTCCTTCCATTAATTCTAATTAATTCGTTAATGAATCAGTGGTGTTCATATGGATTCGAGGAATATATCACTAATCATGAACCTAAGAAGGTGTGGTGGCTGAATCTTAAGTAGGTACGACGACCGGTAGGACCACCTATGGAATCTCTATCGGTATATGTCATGGTTAACCAATAGAGGATGTCCTATAAGTATTTTCCTTCCCATGTTTTGGATGTTTACCAAAATGTTGATAATTCTCTATCTGCTTCATTCATTATGGAAAAAATTCATTATTGATGTACGATGAATAGAGGTGAATGTTAGGGATCTACTTAAAGAGAATATATTTTAGGAATGTTTCCATGATGAAACTATGCATCGAGTCTTATGAACTATTTCATATCTTCCTCTTGTTGAGAAAATTATTCCTCTAATGAAAGGTATTTAACCTCCCTCATAAAGAGGTGAGACATATTCATAAAAATTCCCTTATTCTGATTGGGTTTCTTTGAAGGTGGTAAATGTGGATTCTTAGAGGGTGTGACCATATTTAGCGTAATACTATGGTTTCATGTATATATACCTTGTTCATTTGTTTCATTATATAATGTAATATTAACTTAAAATTCCTCTCATATCTATCCTGATATATCATTATGTTATGGAGGGTCTTCGATAATTGTGTTAATGAAATTCATAGACGCGTAATGCACCACAAGAATTCTATTGGTATCACTGTGAGATCACCCTCTTCTGCACCATCAATGATACTTTATCCTCTTCATTATTTATTGTCGAGAATGTTTCTGATGGACAGTTACATTAATGGAATATCCAAAGAGTTTAGTTTTAGGTTTTCCAAGTGAATGTATCAGATCATGTGATGGGACTAACTAAGAATATTACTTCCATGAAATAATCCCTAATCATGATAAAAATGAATATTTCCGAGCATGTTATTTTTAGGGTAAAAATACCCAATCCTTGAGGGATGGGGCTATTCCAGTACTACTATTGAAACCCTTAAGGCATGACAGGATTATTCTAATGGTTAGGTAATAAAACCCCCATCCCTACGGGCTGGGCTAGCTCTAGAACTACTATGGATGATATTACTAAAGTTGGCCTTCTGATTTTATAGATTGTTTTTCAAAAACGGGTTGGGTGCATTATTCCAAACTCACTTAAATTTCCTTTTTTCGATGAAAATTGTGCTATTTCTAATATATAGTCAAAATTATGCTAACATCCTCTAAGTCAAAGGCATACTCGATATTCTCAGATACATGATGCAATAGTATTTTAGAAACATGCTATCATCTTTATTGACATAGGGTAGAGATGGTTGAGATCTATTTTTGATGTGAATAGCATCAATTATGAAAATATTATATTTGGCATAGACGGACTGGGGTAATGAAATTTCATGATACCACATTTTTCAGGATTTTCTAGTTAGAGAGTTTAGTGAAATGAAATGCTCCATATGCACCACATCGAATGATATGAACACTAGATGGAAAGTCTGCAATCAGTTGTTTCAATATCATTAATTCATCAAGGAATGCATGTTGAAGGTCTCCTTGTTGTTTCTAGATATTTGGATGTATGGAATCCAGGAAAGATTCCAAATAAATTTCTCATTGCAACACTTTTATTAGCTTTACTTGATTTTGATAATCGTCTTAGGTTAACACCATTACTTTTAGATGAATAATAGTTTTACAAACGTTGAGGAAGATTTCATGCATACAATCATCAGGAAACACATTTGGAATTATGTATTAAGGGTTTTCCAAAGTCCATAACATGACCATTACGTCATCATTAGCCAACTGTTTCCTCATATTTAGCATATCTTGGTAATCTATAACTAGTGGAAATTTGACCTCATATGAACAGAGTGAGTGCTTCCCGATTGTCTTGTCACATGAAATGGGTTTGGTTTGGATTTACTCTACTATGTTAGAAGGAAAATGAACCAAGGGATGTTTATAGAATCACCTTCAACATGGGTTATATTCTGGTTGAAAATAATTCCACCTTATAGTGAAAAATCATCTAACATGACTATCATTGTTTATGAAAGCACCCCTTGATAAGAGGGATTTCTGTTCACTAAATTTCCAATTGGATAATTATCTTGAAAATGGGAATCACTAATGTGGAGATAACATTCACGGTGAACACTAACATTATGAGAAACACCATGACGGTTTACAACAAGAGTATGATATTCTTGATCCTTGGTCTTCATGAAAAATGGATGGTTTTCATGCATATAATGAGGAGATAAGCTCTTAATATTTATGGAATCCTTTTCATGAAGAATTTATTCATAGTGATGTGTCTAATGAGGAACTTTGAAATTACTAATACTAATATCATAATTTGATAAATGGAGGGTTGGGTCATGTTTTAAGATAGATAAACATATTTGGGCTTCAATAACTCCAGTGTAAAGTGATTACTTATCATAGATAAGCTCTTGATATCAAAATTATGTTTTTTGAGAATTCTTCTTATATTTTCCAATATGAGTGATTGGGGAAAATGGATGGTAGAAGTGGTTTTCAAGGTAAGATGTTTGTTCCTTTTGTGGAGAGGCCATTGGAATAGGTTGATTATCTCTTATTGAAGAAGGATTATATTCTCGATCCGGTTGTCGATATAATATGGGGGAGTTTTCCCATGACCCTCCAATACTAGAACATAGGTGTGTGTGTCAGCTTCTGGGTGTTATGCTGGGGAGACACGCAATTTATGGGGATATATTTTTCTTTTTGTTCCTAGGTATCTAATTTCAAAACTGTTTTATGTTCTTGAAATTTAGTAGGATATGGGAAAATATTTTTGCCTTATATTTAACTGTTGCAAATATATTATTGGTGACTTTAGGAAAAAATGAGGATATATGTTCGTTATGTATCTGTAGTATGTTTATGTTCATTCTCTTATCCTCCCCTTCATGCCAATGGATATGGAACATAACCATGTGTGGGGTAGATATATGAGTCCTCCCACAACTTTTCTTTGAGTCATTCTTACTATCTTCTCAGGGTGCTGGAAGGCTTGATGGGTACTGGTAGGCGGGTGTACCTACTCGTTGTTTTCCTCCAAACATGGTCTCCACACTACTTTTCATGTTTCTAGAAGATTCGTTTGACATGATTGGTGGTTCTAGGAAAGCCTATGTTTCTTCTTGTAGGATGCCTTCATGTTTGATTTTTGGGATTATTTGAATGCCTCCAGATGATTCTGTTTTGTGGATGAAAGAAGGAAGATAGGTGTATGTTCCCACTTGTTCTATTCCACCGAACAAATTTTTTAGACTTATCCAGAGGGGGAAAGGTGTGGATCTACTCCCTTTTGGCCAGTTATCTTCCATATAAGGCCATATTTCATGCCTAGGTCTGATGTACCTAGGCCAGTCAGCTAAGTAAAAAACCTTATTGTAACATCCTAGGTAAATAAAAAATATGAAATTTTCATATTTAATAATACTTTTAAATTAATTATTAATTTTAATTTAAATGGGATACTATGTTTTATGGCGTACCCAATAAACAACAATGAGTTTCCTTGAAATCTTACGTTGCACACAACGTTGAGTTATACTAAAAAATAATAACATAATAATATTTTAAATGGTGGTTAATGTCTAGTCATTATATTGGAAGGAATGGAAAGAACTAACTACAATATTAATATTAATATTTGTTAAATGTTATAACATTTATCCCATAAATTTTAGAGGCTTAAAATAAGAAAGAATCTGATTTTAAGCATAAAAACTCTAATGTTCATTAAAAGGTCAATTTACCTCCTTTTGATGGTTAATCCTCTTTTAATCTAGTTATAGTCACTTTTATATGTTCTATTTGATAAAATAAAATTCATCAATATAATTTGGACTTAAAAATTTACTTTGGGTAAACTTTTATTATTTTTCTGATAAAATTCATTTTTTGATGTATAGTGAAAAATACTGTATTTTAATTCAAAACTGTCGCTCAATATAATTTATTTATATGGTTAGATTATCTTTATAATTGTTTTTAAAGTTTAATAATATTATATTTTTACTAATTAATTCAATGGTGATCATAGTAATTAATTTCACTTTGAAATTGGACATAAACAAGTGTCAATCATTCGATAGATATTGTTTCTTAAAAACACGCTATTTGTTTGGACAATGAGAATTAATTTAAAATTAATTAATGAAACTACTATGTTTTTAATTTTGTAAACTAGACATAATTTTTTAATTCAGAATATCAAATTTATCTTAGGCTGAATTTTTTGTAGTTCTCTGAAAAACATTAACTTTTGGATGAATAGTGAAACCACTATGTAATAGTTAAAATACTGATTTTTTCATTTAAATGAAATTTTACCACTTCTATGAATTGAATTTCGAAAATACGACATAATATTTTTTATTAGTATACAAAATGTTGTTCAATAATTTGAAAGTAATTTTTTATGAATAGTAACCTTTGACTTATTTACCGTGGTTAAAGGTAAATAGGGTAATTCAAGGTAAAAATAATATTATAATAACACAAAATTACATTAACACTTGTTGAAAACTTATTGGATGAGTCATGGCTGACAATGGGAATCCTTGGGTTGATTTTGGGACCTCATGGAGCCACTTGGGAGTGATAATGACACTTTATTTTAATTAACATAAGTAAAGGCAAAAATGAAATAAACAAATATCTTTTAGTAAATTAATTTTTACATGAGGTTATATAAATTATCATTTCTACTATAAATATTCATTGGCAATATAAAAATATTTCCTACATCATGGTACTTTTTTTATAATTTTTATACATAAAATAAATAAAATTATTTATGATAAAAAAATAATGCAATGATTACCTTATTAATAAATCATTTAAATAAATAAGATTATAAATATTAATATAATATCAAAAACCTTTCCAATTCTTATTGGATGAATTTATTTCAACAATTATTCATATTATATTCGTCCTTAATGACTTTTTTACATTTATAAACTATAAATCATTATATAATAGAATAATATTTTCACACGTTCCTAAAACACCCCTCCTCCTTATAAAAAGCCCCCACCTCTAGCCCATTCCTAACACCTCTCAAGCCCCTTGGATCATCCAAACCCTACCCAAATAAGCTATAATGACCCCTATCCTCCTTCTAAAACCCTTACCTTATGCAAGAGGCACTTCAAGAAGTCCTTTTGGTTCAATCCAAAGGGAGTTACCCAAATTAAAGGTAACTGTTTCTCTTAACTTTTTCTTTTATTCTACTTCTACAACCCCTAAACTCTTTTTATTCCTTCATTTTATAACAAAACTAGTATCATAAATATACTAGGATTTTTTTAATTATAAGTATTCACACTAAACTTACACACACCTCCAACTAATGGGTGAAGAACATACTGTTTTTGTGGGAGGCAAACTAATGCCACACGAAACGATGATTGTTCAATTATCTCCTACCACCTCATATGGATAACATTATGATTACACTATATTTATATATGATATATATTATGTTTATTTTTTTCTATATTCTTCTGTATTTTTAATTTATATCATACCTTAATGGTTTCCAGTATGAGTAAACGTGCTAATTTCATTTGAGGAAGTGCGGACTACCGCCCCCTCAAAGTGATATGGATCGTTCATACCATACGTGGGACATATAAAGGATGGAGTTATTGAAATTATATATCATATTATACTGGAATATAATATAACAATTTATCATTAATTTTTTATTCAATTAAAATATGAATCATAAATGAAAGTAGCGTTCATGCATACGTACGGCTTACCATCTCCATGAATGGTGACTTTCATTTCTTATCTTCAAATGTTATGTAATGTTATAAATAAATATATATACTGGACATATATGATATTTTGATATCTAATTCATGGATATAATTATAGATATAATGTAATCTTCACCACATGGACAACTTTTAATTATAAGGGGTTCAATTTATTACTCAAGTACCAAATATCGATAAAACAACCATTATTAACATGAATGATTACATATTATTTATAAAATTGTAATAAGTGATATTAAAGGAATAATAAACTTGAAAAACATTTCTTAATCAAGTATAAATTAACTTATGTTTATTATTCAAGAAGAATAATGAACAAACAAGTCAAGTCAGACACGTGGGAAGGGATATCTTATCTCACTTTTAATTCCATGAGAATTCAATTATTCACCACTTATTTCATGCATGTGGTGTATTGTGTACTGAAATTTGATAAATATTATCATGATTATTTTTATATTCACGGTATTATGTGATTAATTTGGTGATTATTAACTTTTTTTCATACAACTTGATTGATTAGAAAGTGGTATGGGGTTTTCATCTCACTTTTTATTCTCGTGAGATTCATGCAATATTGAAACTATTTTCCTTTTGTGTGCTTTATGTACTGCACATGATTGTATAAATTTTGTAATATAATTAAATTTATGGGTATTCTCATCTTAATTGTATGATCCATCTTTCGGGGGGTGTTTGTTTTGTAAGTTACCAAATCAGAATGGGAACCTTTCACCATACTCTTTTTAAAAGACATCCTTTTTGTTATGTATTTTAATTTACATCTTCTTATGTGGGGATATTTTCTTCTATATCCTTATTATTGTAAATTGTATGTACATGTGATTAGATACCATTTTTTCTCTCTTAAATTCATTTTCTAAATTTTAAAGTGACGTTGTTAGGCTCTCAGACTTCTATAAGGGAACTTCTTTACCCAATTTCAATTCATTGTGTTTAAATTATACTTCCTGATTGTGTCGTTCTATGAATATGTTTGAATAGCCTATGATTGATTCACACATAATATCCACTTATATTGAGTGTATTATTATTTTTTACACATTATTATGTAATTGATTTATCCTTAATCTAAGGATACCATTTTTAATGGATTTTGTCTCAATTTACATTCCATTGAGACTTCATTATTTTTATGCACCAATTCACTTTTATATGGTGTATATATTTCCCTTTGGAATATTATATCATTAATACCCATATTCTTATGATATTATATGTTTTGTTTTATTCTATTCCTCAAATTTTTTAGTCAAGTGTTTCTCGAGTGTTAAGAGACACTTTAACTAAAAAATCATTTTAAAAGCTTTAAAGAATTATTCTTCTAAACATTTCTCATTAATGTTCATGTTTTAAAAATGGATTTTAGTATTTATTTATATGAAAATTAATGTTTTAATACATTAATTTATTTTAAAGCATAAAATTGGTATGAGACACTCTGATTCAAAAAAATATATTTATTAAATATATTAAATGGTTTTGAAAATGGTTTGATAAAACATTGATTATGTCTATGATACATAGTGATAGAAATGTGGAAATGTTATTTTTCTCTATTATTCTTTTTTAAAGTTGTATGAATATGTTATGGTTTTTGGGAATTGTTTAAATATATGGGTGGTTCTGTGATAAACCTTGGATGGGTGTGCCTGAGATAGCTCTCCAATGCATTGGGTAATGTGATAGAGGAAAACGTTAATGTTTCACCTAAGAGATTTAGAGAATATAATATTATGGGTATTCCAAAAGTGACTCCCTTTATAGCTTTGATAGCTACAATGTAAGTATTTTATGAATTCCATAAATTACGTGTGTGATTTATGATTTGTGTGTGTAATTCATAAATCTTTTGATTTCGTAAGGTATGTTATGACTGAAAATTATGATTTCATTGATTTGTATTTAATGAAGGGATAATGGTTTCCTTATTTTATAACCCTAATTGAGCTTTTTATGGTCATCCCAAGTTTGGAAATGTTTTCTAGGTGACATAATGATGAATTGGTTAAAGGATGCGATTCAAGAAAAATTCATGTTGTCTAAAACATGGAACTAGACATGATTCATTTTAAGAGTTTTTTATGATAAAATGGATACTGAGTATTAATGTCTACCTGTAATTTTCAAGTAGATATATAATAGTTATGGCCTAATTCTCTATAACTCTAAACCTGAAAAGATCCTCAATGTGAATTCTATTCATAATTCAATATTATGTAATGTTTATGACCATGTCCTTCTAGTTGGTACCAAAGGTCGGTTTATATAAATTTAGAGGTCAGGGTGATATTTAAGAATAAGTGACATTACCATAATGGTTTGGATTTTAAAAAGAGTCATAGTTATTTTAAATATAGTGAATGAGTTTAATATAACATGAATAAATACATCTTAGTATTTACTATCCTCATAAGATATTATAAGATGGTTTTGATGATATACTTGCACTTACCTTTTTGGTTTTAGTCAATGGTCGGATCTAGTAGGCACCAAAGTAAAAGTGGATGTGAAGAAAACAATGACGGTTTTCTGAATGAGAAAATAAATGAAATGGGAGCTAAAATGAAAACTCTTATGGTTATTCTCAACCAACTATCTAGAGTAATGATTGACCACATGAACCTTGGTGATTTTTATATGGAATTTTATATGCGAGAACCAAATCCCCATGGAAATTCAGGTAATAATCATAATGGTATGTATATTAAAAAACATACGTGTCAAGGATGTGGAAATAAACACATAAGTAAATGTTTCAAAATGATGAGAAGATGTTATAGATGTGTAAATGAAGGTCATAAAGAAAGAACCAACCATGGAAAAAGGATGTATGCAATTGACTCCAGGAAAGGGAAAGAAGTTCCTTCTTAGGAATCAATTGAATGCTTTAAATGTGGTCTTCATGGTCATTAGACAAATATATGTCCTATGAAGAAGTTTCAGGAATGTGATCATCAGGATCATATAAATACTTTTTTACCAATTCCTAATGCCATTCTGATTAAGGATGAAGAAACTGACAATGACCAATGAAAGGTATTAATTATTTCTTAACATATGTATTGATATTATTGAATATTTGGATATGATTCATGATTTTTTTTGTAGGAAAGATGTATTTAAGAATAAGTTGTAATGTAATGGTTAATGGATCATGAATAATGTTGAATGAGTAATAAGTCAACATATAAGGGATTCAAGAGTAATGGTATATTTGAGGATGGTAAATGCTTAAAATTATTAAGGATTTTTTATGGTGGTATTACATTAGAATATATTTTATAGTACTTGTAACCCTGAAAGATTGATATATGAAAATTTTATTCAAGGAATAATGATCGTTTATTTTGTGGATATAGTTTTAAAGAACCATTTGGGTTAATTTGATCCTTAAATTTTAGGCAATTATAGGTTAGTACATTTTGGGATGGAAAAATGAATGTTATTAGATAAACATTGTAATTAAAATATGTTATGGTTATTTTTGATAAATTTATCTCTTTTGGGAATGTTTTAAAAATTATATAATTTTTGAAAAAGGAAAACACGTAGACTACATGACAACCTGTGGCGTGAGAAAAAGCTATGGGAATCGAACCCACAACCAAAGTGCAGTTGGGATTTATAGCCTACCACTGGACTGTGTGATGTCCCTAGTTATTATTACTAATTATTTATAGTTATATGATTTTATGAATCAATAATAAGTTTATTATGGGTTATCTATGGAAATGATTAACCTAATATGGAGAATATGTGATTAGGGTAATTACTTTTCAATATGAGACTTTAAGAGTAACTGATGTTATTTGGAGATAAATGTTAAGATTTATCTTAGAAGACTATGTTATTAAATCCTTATAGAATTTGGGTTTCAATATTAGTTTGTATTACATTGAATAATTTTATGTAAAATTTTTTATGGAATGGTCTTCGTTGAATTTTGGGTATTGTTTGACAAATTTTGGAGATTAAGAGTTGTTTTTCATTAGGTAAAAGATTATCCTTTTTCTGGATTATCTGATCTTCTACTAAAAATTTTTTGTTTTAGATGATGTCTAAATATAGGGAAAATATATATTTCCTATTTTTTAGATTACGTGATACTCTATAAGTTGATTCAGGCACTTCAGTTGTGACCATGTCATCTTGAATAATTACCTCTTTGAGAAAAGATGTGTTTGTGGTAGATTTTTATTAAAAATTGCACTATAAATGAAAATTAAGTATATTTACTTATGATCATAGTCTAGTTAATAATAAAATTCATCAACTCTATAAAAAGGATCATGAAGAATAAAAAATTATAAGCTCTCTTTTATCATCAGACTTTTACCCAACCACAAATTTATGCTATTGTGGTGGTTAACTTTCTGTGATCATGTTCTCTATCACTCTCTAATAATCTATGAGAGTTAGTTTCTCTTCCATATCTATGTTTTCATGGAATAATAGTATTTATTTTCTTGGGTGAACTTTGTATAAATATTTATTTATTTTAAAGTGACTTCTTTATTGACATTTTTTCGATATGAGACTTTCAATGATGTTTCAGAGCCCAATTTTAAAATTACGAGGACACAATTCTCCAAAGGGGGGAAGGCTGTAGCATCCCATGTAAATAAAAAATATGACATATTAATATTTAATAATATTTGTAAATTAATTATTAATTTTACATTAAATGTGATGCTGTGTTCGGTGGCATACCCGATAAACAGCAATGAGTTTCATTGAAATCTTAGGTTTCACACAACGTTGAGTTATACGAAAAAATAATTATATAATATTATTTTAAATGATAGTTAACACCTATCCTTTATATTGGTAAGAGTGGATAGAACTAACTAAAATATTAATATACATATTTTTTATTTTTATTCATTTATCCCATAAATTTTAGAGGCTTAAAATAAGAAAGAATTTGATTTTATGCATAAAAACGCTAATATATATTAAAAGGTCAATTTATCACCTTTTGATGGAGAACCCTCATTAAATCTAGTTTTGGTAACTTTTATATGTTCTATTAGACAAAATAAAGTTCATCTTTTAGAATTGGGACTTCAAAATTAACATTGTATAACTATTTAGTATTTTTCTGATAAAATCCATTTGATTATGAATAGTGAAAAACACTTTATTTTAATTCAAAACAGTCTTTTAATGTAATTTATTTATATGGATATATTATCTTAATAATTTGTTTTAATGAGTAATTATATTATATTTTTACCATTTAATTCAATGGTGGTCATTTAAATTAATTCCACTTTTAAATTTGACACAAACATGTGTCAATCTTTTGATAAATATTTTTTCTTAAAAACATGCTATTTTTTTGACAACATGAATTAATTTTAATTTAATTAATTCAACATCCATGTTTTTAATTGTTAAAATTAGACATTATTTTTTTTCATTCGGAATATCAAATATAGTTTAGGATGAAATTTGGGTAGTTTTATTAAAAACATCATTTTTTAATGAATAGTGAAACCACTAAGTAGTAGTTAAAATACTGAAGTTTTCATTTGAATGATATTTTACCTATTCTGTGAATTGAATTTTGAAATTAATACAAACATGGTTATTATTAGTATGTAATATGTGGTTCAATAATATGAAAATAAATTTTTTTGAATAGTAACTTTTGAATTATTTACTGCAGTTAATGGTAAATAGGGTAATTCAAGGTAAAATAAAATTATAATAATAACAAACTTCCTTAACTATTGTCCAAAACTTATTTTATGAGTCATGGACGACAATTGGCATCGTTGAGTTTATTTTTGGACCCCATGGAGCTACTTGGGAGTGATAATGACACTATATTTTAATTAACTTAAAGTAAAGGCAAAAATGATATAAAAAAATGTCTTTTAGTAAATTAATTTTTACATAGGGTTGAATAAGATATATTTTAGACTATAAATATTCATTGTAATGATAAAAATATATCCTATATAATGGTACTTTTTAAAATTTTTCAGAAATAAGATAAATAAAATTATTTATGACAGAAAAATGATGCAATGTTAACTCATTAATAAATCATTTAAATAAATAAGATTATAAATATTAAAATAACATCCCAACCCATTCCAATTATTATTGGATGAATTTATTTAACCATTAGTCATTTTATCTTTGACCTTAAAGAGTCTTTGACATTTAGAAACCGATAATTATTATATAATAAAATAAAATTTTAACAATTTCCTAATGAATCCCCCCCCCCCACATCTAAAAATCCATCGCCTCTAACCCATTCCTCACACCTCTCGGGACCCTTGTATCATCCAAACCCTTCAAAAATTATCTATAAAGATCAATATACTCATCCTAGATGCCTTAACTTAGTCATAAGTCACTTTGAGAAGTCCTTTTCGTTCAAACAAAAGGGAGTTGCTCAAATTAAAGGTAACAATTTCTCTTAACTTCTGTTTTTTTACTTACACAACCCCTTAAATATATTTATTTCATTATTTTATAAAAAAAAATTATCCTCAATATAATAGGATGTTATTGTGAGAAGGATTATCACTACACTTACACACACCTCCATCTAATGGGTAAATAACATATTGTTTCTGTGGATGGAAAACTAACACCTCACGAAACGATTATTGTTCAATTATCTCCTACCATCTCATTTGGTGGCCATTATGATGATACTATATTTATATATTATATATATTAAGTTTATGTTTTCTTTATTTTTCTTCATTTATAATTTATATCATAACTTAATGGTTTCTATTATGAGAAAATGCGATAATTTAATTTGAGGATGTGCGGGCTACCAACCCCTCAAAGTGATATGACTCGTTCATACCATACATGGGAAATATAAAGTGTAGAGTTATTGAAATTAAATATTATATTATAATTGAATTATAACATAACTATGTATCATTATTTTTTCATTCCATTAAAATAAAAAACACAAATGAATGTATCGTTCATGCGTACGTACGGCTTACCGTCTCAATGAACAGTTCATTTCATTTCTTATCTTCAAATGTTACTTACTATTATAAATACATATATACACTGGATATATATGATATTTTGATATCTAAATCATGAATATCATTCTGTAAATAAAGGAATCCTGATCACATGGACAACATGTAATTATAAGGTGTTCATTTTTTTATTCATGTACCAAATATCGACAAAACAACCATTATTAACTTAAATGATTACATTTTGTTTTAAACATAATAATAAGATATATAAAAGGAATAATAAACTTGAAAAACTATTCTTACTAAAATATAAATTAACATAAGGTTATTATTCAGGAAGAACAAGGAACAAACAAGTCAAGTCGGACATGATGTAAGGGATTTATTATATCACTTTTAATTCTATAGAATTCCATTATTCGCCACTTATTTCTTGCATGTGGTGTATTGTTTACTGCCATTTAATATATATAATCATGATTATATTTATATTAAGTGTAATTTTTGATTCATTTTCTGATTATTATCTTTTGGTCATATGACTCGATTGATTACGAAGTGGTAAAGGGTTTTCATCACACTTTTTATTCTCATGAGATTCATGCTATATTGCCACTATTTTACTTTTGTGTGGTTTATATACTACCCATTATTGTAATAATTTTATAATATAATTAAATTTATGGGTATTCACATCTTTATTGTATGATCGATCTTTTATGGGGTGTATGTCTCGTAAGATACTGAATCACAAAGAGAAACATTTCACCCTCCTCTTTTTAAAAGATTTCTTTTTTGTTATATATTTTAAATTACATATTCTTATGTTGGGATATGTTCTTCAATATCATTATTACTATAAATTTCATGCCCAAGTGATTATACACCCTCTTTCATCTCATCAATTCATTTTCTGAATTTTAAATTGACGTTGTTATGCAGTCAGATTTCTGTCAGGGAACTTCCTTACCCAATTTCAATTATTTTGGATAAACTTATACTTCTTGAATATGTCGAGATCTGAATATATGTGAATAACCTATGATTGTTTCCCACATAATATCCACTTAAATTGAGTTTATTATTATTTTTCACACATTATTATGTAATTTATTTATCATTAATGTATGGATACCATTATAAGGGATTTCTTCTTAATTTATATATCATTAAGACTTCATTATATTTATGCTTCAGTTCACTTTTATATTGTTTATATACTTCCATTTAAAATATTATATCATGACTACCCTTATCGTCATGATTTTATATGTCTTGTTTTATTCTATTCATTAATTATGTTTAGTCAAGTGTTTCTCTAGTTTTATGAGACTCTTAAACTAAAAGATCGTTTTAAAATCTATAGAGAATTATTCTTCTAAATATTTCTCGTTAATTTCCATGTTTTCCAAATATTTTTTTGTATTTATTTATATGGAAATTAATGTACAAAAACATTAATTCCTTTAAATGATTCAATGTGGTATGGGACACTTTGATTCAAAAATCTATTAATTAAATGTTTTAAATGGTGTTGAAAATGGTTTGATATAGCATTGATTATGTCTATGATATGTTGTGATTGCAATGTGGAAATGTTATTTTTTCTTTTATTATTGATTAATGTGTTATGAATATGTTATTGTTCTTGGGAATTGTTTACCCAAACATGTGGTTCCATGATAAACCTATGGTAGGTGGGCCCAAGATAGATTTCCAATGCATTTGGTAATGTGATGGAGGTAAATGTTTTTGTTTCTCCAAAGAGATGTAACGAATATATTGCGATGGGTATTCGAAAAGTGACTTTCTATGTAGCTGTGATATCTACAATGTAAGTTTGTTATGAATGCCATAAGTTACCTTTATTATTTATGATTTTTGAATGTTATTCATAAATCATATGATTTTTAAGGTATTCTATAACTGAAAAGTATGGTTTCATAGATTTGAATTTAATGATGGGATAATTTTTTTACTTCCTTATTTTATTACCCTTACATAGCTTTTTATTCTCATCCCATGTTTTCAAAATGTTTTCCACATAAATTAATGATGAATAGGGTGAAGGATGGGATTCAAGAAAAATCCATGCTATCTAGAACATGGAACTATACATGTTTCCTTTTAAGAGTTTTTTATTCTATGAAAAAATGGATACTGAGTAGTAGTGTCTACATGTAATTTTCAAGTCGATATGTAATAGTTATGGCCTAATTCTTTAAAAATCTAAACCTGAAAAGGTCCTCAATGTGAATTCATGATATAATTCAATATTATGTAATGTTGATGGCCGGGTTCTTATAGTCGGTATCAAAGGTCGGTTTATATAACATTAGAGGTTAGGGTGTTCTTTAAGCATAAGTGAAATTACTATAATGGTTAAGATTTTCGAAAGAGTCATTGTTATTTTAAATATAGTGAATGAGTTTAAGATAAAATGAATAAATATATCTTTGTATTTACCCTCCTCATAAGATAATATATGATGATTTTACTAATATACTCACACTTACATTTTTTGTTTTAGTCAGTGGCTAGATCTAGCAGTAACCAAAGTAACATTGGATGTGAAGAAAACTATGATAGTTTTCTGAATGAGCAACTGAATGAAATGGGAGCTGCAATGAAAACTCTTGTGGTTATTCTCAACCAACTATCTGGAGTTATGATTGACCACACAAACCTTGGTAATTTTTATAAGGCATTTTATATGCGAGAAACAAATCCCCTTGGAAATTCAAGTAATAATTATAAAGGTACGTATATTCAAAAACCTATGTGTAAATGATGTGGAATGAAACACATAGGAAAATGTTTCAAAGGGAAGAGAAGTTTCTATAGATGTGGAAATGAGTGTCATAATGCAAGAACCTACCATGGAAAAAGGAAGCATCCAACTGACTCTAGGAAAGGGAATGAAGTTCTTTCTGAGGGATCAATTGAATGTTATAAATGTGGTGTGCATGGTCATTATACAAATAGATTTCCTACGAAGAAGTTTTGGGAATGGGATCACCAGGATCATACAAATATTTTTTTACCAATACCTAATTCCATTCTGATTAAGGATGAAGAAATTGAAGATGTCCAATGAAAGGTATGGATTATTTTCTGACATATGGTTTGATATTATTGATTCTTAGGATATGATTCATGATTTTGTTTGTAAGGAAGAAGTATTTCATAATAAGTTGTAAAGGATTGGTTAATGGATCATGAAGAATGATTAATGAGTAAGAAGTCAACATATAAGGTATTCAAGAGTTATGGTAGATTTTAGTATTGTGAAATTCTTTAAAGTATTAAGGATCTTTTGATGATGGGATTACATTAAAATACTTTTTATAGTACGTGTAACCCTGAAGTTTGATATATAAAAATTTTAATCAAGTAATAATTATTTTTTCTTTTGTGAATATAGTCATAAATAACCATTTGGGTTTATATGATCCTTGAATTTTTGGCAATTACAGGTTGATACATTTTGGGATGCAAAAATGAAATTTATTAGATAATCGTTGTATTTAAAATATGTTATGGTTATTTTTTATAAATTAATCACTTTTTGGGAATTTAATAAAAATTATATAGTTTTTGAAAAAGGACAACACGTAGACAGCATGACAATATGTCGCGTCGGACAAAGATGCGGGAATCGAACCCACAACCAAAGTTCGATTGGGATTTATCACCTACCACTGGACTACATGAAGTCCCGGGTTAGTATGACTAATTATTTTTAGTTAGATGATTTTATGAATAAATAATAAGTTGATTTTGGGTTATCTATGGAAGTTATTAACCTATCATGGAAAATATGTTATTAGGTTAATTACTTTTCAATATGAGACATTAAGAGTAACTAATGTTATTTAGAGATAAATGTTAAGATTTATCTTTGAAGACTATGTGATTAAATCCTTCTGAGATTTTGGATTCAATCCTAGTTTAGATTACATTGAATAATTTTATGGATAATAGTTTATTTAATGGTTTTAGTTGAACTTTGGGCATTGTTTGACAAATTTTGGAGATAAAGAGTAGTTTTTATTTTTGTAAAATATTATCATTTTTAAGGATTATCTAATCTTATACTAACCAATTTTGGATTCGGATTATGTCTATGTATATGGGAAATATATAGTTCATCTTTTGTAGATTATGTGATATTCTATAACTTGATTCTATAACTTGAGGTCTGACCAAGTCGTCTTGAATAATTACCACTTTGAGAAAATATGGTTTTGTGGTAGAATTTTATTAAAGAATGAAAGTATACATGAAAAGTAAATATATTTCCATACAATCATAGTCTATTTATCAATACAATTCAACAAATCTATAAAAAGGATCTTGATGTAAAAATATTATAATCCCTCTTTTATCATCTGACTTTTACCCACCCTCAAATTTATGGTTTTGTGGTGGTTAACTTTTAGTGATCAAGTTCTTTATCACTCTCTATTAATCTATGATAGTTAGTTTCTATTTTATATCTATTTTTTCATCGAATCCTAGTATCTATGGTCTCAGGTGACCTTTATATATATATTTAGTTATTTTAATGTGATAGTTTTATAGAATCGTATCCCGATGTGGGACTTTCAATGATGTTTCTGAGCCCAATTTTAAAATTGTGAGGATGCAATTCTCATAGGGGGGGGGGAGGATGTAACATACGAGGTAAATAAAGAATATGACATTTTAATATTTAATAATATTTGTAAATTTATTATTAATTTTTCTTTAAAGGGGATTCTATGGTCGATGCCATACCCGATAAACAACAACGAATTTCTTTGAAATCTTAGGTTGCACACAACGTTGAGTTATACTGAATATTAATAATATAATATTATTTTAAATGGTGGTTAAGACCTAGCCATTATATTGGTATGAGTGGAAAATAATAACTACAATATTAATATACATATTTTTTAAATGTTTTTACATTTATCCCATAAATTTTAGAGGATTACAACAAGAATGAATTTGATTTTAAGCATAAAAACTATAATATTCATTAAAAGGTCATTGTACCGCCTTTTGATGGTGAACTCTCTTTAAATCTGGTTTTGGTCACTTTTACATGTTTTATTTGAAAAAAAATTCTTCTTTATAATTGAGACTTTAAAATTTACTTTGGGTAAATTTGACTATTTTTCTTAATAAATTCATTTTTTGATGAACAATGAAAACTACAATATTTTAATTCAAAACTATCTCTTAATATAATATATTTATATGGTTAAATTATCTTTTTAATTTTTTTTAAAGTGTAATTAGATAATATTTTTACTATTTAATTCAATGGTGGACATTGAAATTAATTTCACTTTCAAATTGGACATAAATAAGTGTCAATATTTTGATAGATATTATTTCTTAAAAAAATGCTATTTATTTTGATAATAAGAATTAATTTCAAATTATTTAATACAACTTCTCTGTTTTTAATTTTTTAAATTAGACATCATTTTTGAATTTGGATTGTCATATATAGATTAGGCTGAATTTTTGGTAGTTTTCTGAATGACTTCAATTTTTGATGAATAGTGAAACCACTAAGTATAAGTTAAAATACTGACTTTTTCATTTAAATGAAATTTTATCGCTTCTTTGAATTTAACATAAATAATAAGACATATATAGTTGTTATTATTATGTAAAAATTTGTTCAATAAGAGGAAAATAATTTTTGGTGAATAGTAACTTTTGACTTTTTTACCGCGGTTAAAGGTAAATAGGGTAATTCAAGGTAATAATAATATTATAATAATACAAAATTAACATAAAACTCGTCCTACACATATTGGATGGTTCATTTAGGACCATGGGAATCCCGAGATTGATTTTGGTACCCCATGGAGCCACTTGGAAGTGATGATGACACTTTATTTTAATTAACATTAAGTAAAGGCAAAAATGACACAAAAAAATATCTTTTAGTAAATTAATTTTTACATGGGGTTATATAATTTATATTTTCAACTATAAATATTCATTGGGAAGCTAAACATATTTCCTACATCATGTTAACTTTTTTTTTAATTTTTAGACATCATATTAAAATATTTGTTATGACACAATAATGATGCAGTGTTTTCATCATTAATAAAACATTCAAATAAATAAGATTATAAATATTAAAATAACATCAAAAACCATTTCAATTATTATTGGATGAATTTATTTCGACCATGAGGCATCGTATAGTCTATCTTAATGAGTTTTTGGACTTTAGAAACCGAAATTCATTTTATAATAAAATAATATTTTCAAACATTCCTAAAGAACCCCTCCTTCCCCTCATAAAAATCCCTCACCTCAAACCCATTAATCACACCTCTCAAGCCCCTTGGATCGTCCAAAAATTACCCAAATAATCTATCAAGAACCCTCTCCTCCTCATAGAATCCTTACCTTAGGCTAAAGGCACTTCAAGAAGTCCTTTTTTTCAAACTAAAGGGAGTTACCCAAAATAACGGTAACAATTTCTCTTAACTTCTTTTTTTTATATTTCATATACAACCTCAAAACTCTTTTTATTCCTTTTTTATAACAAAAATGGTATCCCAAATATACTAGTATTTCTTTATTATAAGTATTTGAATTACTCTTACACACGCTTCCATCTAGTGGGAAAAGAACATACTGTTTCTATGGATGACAAACTAATGCCTCACGAAACAATGATTGTTCAATTATCTCCTACCACATCATATGGTGGCCATTATGATGAAAATGTGTTTACATATGATATATATTATGTTTTTATTTTCTTTATTCTTCTGTATTTTTAATTTATATAATACCTTAATGGTTCCCATTATGAGTAAAAATGATTATTTAATTTGAGGAAGTGCAGACTACCACCCCCTCAAAGTGATATGACTTGTTCATACCAAACGTGGGACATATAAATGATGGAGTTATTGAAATTATATTTGATATTATAATGTAATTATAATATAACTCGGTATCATTATGTTTTCATTCAATTAAAATACGAAACTGAAATGAATGTAGCGGTCATGCGTACGTACGACTTACCGTCTCCATGAACTGTGCATTTCATTTCTTCTCTCCAAATGTTATATACGATTATAAATAAATATATATATAATGGATATATATGATATTTATATATCTAAATATTGAATATAATTCTGAATATAATGGAATCTTAACCACATGGACAACTTGTAATTATATGGTGTTCATTATTTTACTCAAGTACCAAATATGGAAAAAATGAACATTGTTAACATAAATGATTACATATTGTTTATAACATGGTAATAAGTGATATAAAAGGAATAATAAACTTTAAAAACAGTTCTTAATCCAGTATAAATTAACTTATGTTTATTATTCATGAATAAAAAGGAACAAAAAAGTCAAGTCAGACACGAGGTAAGGGATTTCTTATCTCACTTTTAATTCCGTTAGAGTTCCATTATTCACCACTTTTTTCTTGCATGTGGTGTATTGTGTAATTCCATTTGACATATATTATCAGGATTATTTATATATTCATATTATTTTGTGAATAAGTTGGTTATTATTAACATTTGATTATATGACTTGATTGATTACAAAGTGGTAAGAGGTTTTATATCAGTTTTTTATTCTCGCGAGTTTCATACTATATTGACAATATTTTTCTTCTGTGTGGTATATGTAATCCCATGATTGTATTCATTGTGTAATATAATTAAATTTATGGTTATTTAAAATTTAATTGTATGATCCTTCTTCCATTGGGTGTATGTCTCATAAGTTACCAAATCGGAAAGGGAACCTTTCGCCCTCCTCTTTTGAAAGACTTATTTTTTGTTATGTATTTTATTTTACAAAATCTTATGTTGGGATATGATATTCTATATCCTTATTACTGTATAATGTACGTCCAGGTGATGAGATACCCTTTTTTCTCTCATCAATTCATTTTCATAATTTTAATGTGACGTTGTTAGGCTGTCAAATTTTTGTAAGGGAACTTATTTACCCAATTTCAATTCTTTGTGTTAAAATTGTACTTCATGAATATGTTGTGATGTGAATATGTGTGAATAACATCCAATTTTTTCACATTTAATATCCACTTATATTGAGTTTATTATTATTTTTCAGACATTATTATGTAATTGATTTATCCATAATCTATGGATACTATTTTTAAGGGATTTCGTCTCAATTTAAATTCCATTGAGACTTCATTATTTTTAGGAACCAATTGACTTTTATATGGTGTATATAATACCCTTTAGAATATTATATAATGAATAACATTTCTATTGATATTATAATTTTAGTTTAATTCTATTCTTAAATTATGTTTAGTCAAGTCTTTCTCAATTGTTACGATACGCTTTAACTAAGACATCATTTTAAAAGATTAAAATAATTATTATTCTAAATATTTTTAGTTAATGTCAATGTTTTCAAAATGGATTTTAGTATTTATTTATATGAAATTTAATGTTTTAATACATTAATTATTTTAAATGATTCAAAGTGGTATGCGGCACTTTTATTCAGAAATCTATTTATTAAATGTTTTAAATGCTTTTGAAAATGGTATGATAATGCATTGATTATATTAATGATATGTTGTGATTGCAATGTGGAAATGTTATTTTTTTCATTTGTTCTGGTTTAAAGTTTTATGAATATGTTATGGTTCTTGGGAATTGTTTATGTATACGGAGGGTTCCATTATAAACCTTGGGCGGGTGAGCCTGAGATATCTCTCTAATGAATTGGGTAACGTGACAGATGTAAATGTTAATGTTTCTCTTAAGAGGTTTAGGAAAGATACTGTGATGGGTATTCCAAAATTGACTCCCTATGTAGCTTTGATAGCTATAATGTATGTATGTTATGAATTCCATTAGTTAAATTGCCGATTTATGATTTGTGTGTGTTATTCATAAATCTTATGATTTCGTAAAGTATGTTATGACTGAAAAGTATGGTTTCTTTGATTTGTATTTAATGGTGGGCTAATGTTTTCCTTCCTTATTTTATAACCCTTACTGATCTTTTTATTCCCATCCCATGTTTTTGAAATGTTTTCCACGGGACATAAAGATAAATAGGGTCAAGTATCATATTCAAGGAAAATAAATGATGTCTAAAACTCGTAACTAGACATGTTTCTTTTTAAGAGTTTTTTATTTTATGAAAAATATGGATACTGAGTAGTAGTGTCTATATGTAATTTTCCAGTTGATATGTAATACTTATTTCCTAACTCTCTAAAAATATAAACCTAAAAATATCCCCAATTTTAATTATTATCATAATTCAAGATTATGTAATGTTTATGGTCGGGTCCTTATACTTATCAGGTTCCAGGTTAACTATAGTGTGGTGTTAGAGGCGGCGATTGCTAGTAAGAGACCATGATAATGACCCATGTGTCTCCTAGATAGAGATTCAAGTGGACTGTTTATCCATCTCTATAGAATATAGTAGGCACTGGTTGATTAATTCAATGGATAATATCCTAAAATGGTTAAATATGATGGTCGGTGCCATCTACTTGAGGACCACCGGTTTTAATTGACCGGATTGTTGGTGGTGACGGTTGAGAGGGAGGACATGTGGGGTGGCCTCCAGGGCCATGATTGTATCATTTTTATTTTAATAACATTCTAGTGAGTTTGAGACAACATGTTGAGGAATATGTGTTGTATATGAGTACCTTCAAACGAATGAGGATCCGACCTCAGTAGTAGTCAGGCGTTCATAGGAAAGAAATTAAAGGAGGCCATTGGATCAAAGGGAGTTCTAAAAAGGATGTTCTTGTATATATATGAAAAACATAAATCTATCAAAGTATCATTTAATTTGATTGAACACATTATATATTAATTACCTTGTCTTATCTCCATTCATTTTAAATGTATATGGGTCATGAAATATGGGTTATACAATCATCTTGGGTATAGATTCACATCGAGTTCATTATTTTTTGTTTTCAATTAATATGGGTTGTCCTTGAGGAACAAAATAGTATAATGGAGACAAATAATTACAACACATTTACAAAATTAAATTAAATAATTTAACCATGCACGTTGATTTCACCATTTTTGTTTCCCTTTGGAATTTGAGCGTCGTAACGATTTTTGATTTCTAAATGGTTTCCATTGCGTTTTATAGTAGAAAATAAAACACCCAATGGTTTTGTAATGATGGGGACCAACATTCGAAAGGAATTTTCTGATTAGGTGTTTTGACATATAGTGATTAAGAAGTCACATTGGTCAAGAGGATGGAAAGTCGATCTCATCACGCCCTTTTGAGGGGAATTATTTCTCACTCTCAGACCCTCTTATAGATTACGGATTTGTTCACGAATCCTTCAACAATTTCCATGTATGATAAAAAATAGAAATCCATCATTAACATGTATATATATTATAATAATCTTTATGTATACTTGGTTCATCATTAATAGAGATACAAGTATGTATATGAGGTTCTCAATCAATGGTATCCTTTTACGTACTACACTATGATTATTTTTTCATTATTACAATAAAGCTAGTTTTTTAGGCAAATATTGGGGAACTCTAGTGTTTATTTTCATCTAGGGGGACTATGTTCACTCTGTAGTTTATCATGACCTACGGAGTAATGATTTTTCTTAGATGTTGCGATAAATCTAATGGATGAGTTTCTTACGTATACTTGTGAAAGGAATCAGAAACCAAGTAGTTTAGTAACACATAAAAAACATTGTTAATTTTAAGGTCATGTTATAAATACATAACCATATAGTTTAATTTCATGTGCCAAGGAATTATAGGTGTTTGATGCCAATTAAAATATTTCTGTGGGACTTGGGAAGATGTTGTCCAAGGGTCCTGAGAGTGATATTTATTCTCAGTTTGAATTAGGCCATGCTGGGAATGTGGCCCAGGAAAGAATTGGGTTGATTTTGGGTGTTGGGTTTGGACCTCTGGGATTATTCCTATGTTTCCCATCTGGATGAGAATCAAATCCCACGTAGTTATGTTAGTCCCATAGGGGTGTATTTCCCTTTTAGTGGATAGGTTGGGGATAATTCCCAATGTGGATTCCCTTATAAAAGGAACCATGAGGGATGTGTGAAATCATGGTGGGATGGGGGATTAAATAAGGGATTACTCATAAAGAGGAATCTTGGTTTTAATTAATTATTTATGGGTCTTATTTCATATGAGGATTCCCATTGATCTTGGGTCTGAGGTAGGTGTCCAACATATTCTACTTATGGAAGGAATTAAAGTTCTCATATTTCAATCATTTGGGTGGATCATGTATATTTCATGGTCATCATTAAACTCTAATCCCATTTCAGTCGTGCTCTATGTTGGAAAAAATAAGATGTAGAATATATGAAAAAACACACACTTTTCGTACTTCAGGGGTTGAAGATGTCGAGGCTACTATAGAATATTTTTGGCTTATGACACTTCCATCTCTTTACATTACATTGGGAGTAATCCCAAGCTAAGCGATGAATGATGATGAAGGATGTATAGGTAGTGGGGAGAAAGACTAAAACCTCATAAAAGAAATACTAGGGACTTACTCCAAGAGGGATTCCCTACAATTTGTTACATAGGGGGTTCAGGCTCTAATACAATGTTTAAGGGAAAAGGAAGTGTGATTCTTACCCAACCTACTAGGAACTGGAGACATCGAGTTTGTGAGACAGGAAATGAAGGTCATGGTACTATTCCAATAATCTGAGACAGGGAACTCTTGAACATTGACCCTGAAGTAAGGGTCCTCATGACTATAGATATACACAACTAAAAATTCCTCGAGGATACAGAACCTCTGGTGGGACAATTTCGAGAACACACTAAATATATAAAATCAAATCCAAATTGGATACATGATATTGTGACTTTACCTAAGTATTTGTAAATGATGAGGATTATGTGTAGGTTTCAACTTGGTAACTTCTAGACAAGGTATCTACATAGGGGGAGGCCCTGGAATGAGTGTCTTTGAGGGAGGCCCCATGAATGGATCACATAGACTAGAGATATGGGTGAACCAAGGAGGCATGTGCAAGAGGTGATCTACAAGGTCAATACTAGGAGAATTGGGAGAACCTTGGGAAGTGGTTCACTTAGGAAACTAAACATGGGAGAGACCTTGATCATTCCTTCAACAGTATCCATAGTTGTTTCAAGAGGTATATCAGGTAAGACTCTACTTAAGGAAGGGAAATTCGATGTATACTTTTTTAATTAGGGGTTGAGAGAATTACTCATGAAGGTATTGTTTACTTTAAACCCTGGGATAACATATGCTACACAATTAACCATTAATTCCCCATTATTTAGGTGTTATAATACTACATAGAAGGTTTTATAGGTCTTGAATGTTGAACTTGAGAGATTAGATAAGTAATCGACCATCAGGAAAATTCATCCATACAAATGAGGACCATAAAGGCATATATACAGGAAAATATGGGAGCCAGAGTGACGTTTTGTTTTCATGCATGTGTAACATGCAAGTGATATGTGTATGTGTCACATGCATGTAGTTTGTACATGGAACTTGCAAGATGATGGTGTTTAGTGAACTTGAAAATAGAAAATTGTAGAACCCAAATCATTATATCATGGGTGCTTCACCGCTACTGTAGAGACCCGAAGCCTGACGTACATGGACATTACATTACTTTTGCGGAATACTTAGTACATAACAAAAACACACACACAAGGATCGTAATAGTTTAGTGTCTTTGGAAACTCGGAACATAATCTTCTAATCCTGGTGAAAGATCTTCAATATCACCCATAAAGATCTTCCATTATTTTTTTTACCTAAAACCTTTCTTTATATCCTGGGGAAAAGAAAACATAAAAGGGTGAGCTCAAATACTCAGTAAGGGTATACAAAAGAAATAAAAATCATATCATAACTTTTTGAAAATCATAACCTGCAAAAGAGATCATAATATCTTAACATGGAACAAATCATAGAAGTGAAAATGAGATCACCATAATCATAACATGAAACTTGAAACTTTGTGTCATGCACACATAATCATGGAAAAACATTTCTTGTTAGTCATGACTCATTTCCAAGACTATCTTAGTGGACAAAGTCCCTTTCTGAATCGAGTAACCGTCGTTTCAGTCCTGTTTCACTGAACCGGTATAACCTACCATTCCAGCCATGTCTATCTCATGAGATATAAAATCTTTACCCAATGCATTGGAGGGAGATATAGGTCCCACCCATCTTATAATGAATCCTTTCTTATGTGTGCCACATAATCATAAATCATACATCATCACATAACCCATGTAATAAAAATGGGATTCTTAAACAACATGACATCATAAAACAATTCATATAAGATAAAGGAATTCATAAAAATTATTCCATCACAACATAATAAAATCCATGTAATAATAGGGATAAAAACAGAACCCTTTTATTATCTTAGATGGAAAATAATTTTGATAAAATACTTGAACTTCATTCTTGAGGAAAATATCCTTTCTACTTCAAAAACATTTTTTTCCTTTCATAACATGTCATACAACTTTAAAATATAAGAAGTTGATTAAAAATAAACTTGAAAACTTGTAAAGGATGCTTCTTGGAAATAATGTTTTAAAAATCCATTCATGCCGTATAAGTTAAAAAAACATTCTTCGTACTTTTGTCGGAAAAGTCAAAAAAGCACCTCGTATGAAAAACGTCAAAAGATTCCTTTCATATTTTTTACTAAAAACTCACCGAAAGGAAAAATTGGATATAAGCTATTGTAGAAGGATATAAATATTACATATTTAGGAAACATGGATGTGTATGATAAAATACACCCCAGTAAAAACTTACGAATAAACAATCTCGGATAAAAATGAGATTGTGATATTTCCATTACCTTAGGTCCGACTTGCTTTGTAAGTGTCCGAACCTCCTGTATAATGATTTAAATCATGTTATTGACTTATTACAGAATCATACTCATTGTTATGATATCATATATGGTTCACTTATGACATTATATTACCCGTTCTTTTGTAAATTCCATGTTAAAGAAGCGTTTTGGGTAAAATCGTTTCATTTATCGTAGGTGTTTTGACTTGTTGTTCTTGACATCATTATTACTTATATCATGATTTAATTACTTCCAGAATATAAAATATGATTTATATATCATATATATTCAGTATATATATATATAATAGGTAGATAAATAAAATGAAAAAACACCGTTCATGGAGACGGTAGTCCGTACGTACGCATGAACGCTGTTTTCCTTTCCTTATTGTCTTGAAATGGAAGTAAGTAGACGACATACATATGTAAATATATACATAAATCCAGTAGCTTTATAATGTCATATATTTCATTATTATTTATTATATATACTTTATAATCATTCTTAAATGGTTAACATGGAGAATGAATCTCATCGCGTCGTGGAGACGGTAGTCCGTACGTACGCACGAGCGATGATATCATTTCTATAAATATTGAATTGAATTCGAGTGGATTATACAATATATCAGAATCAATATGATTTTGTAATAACTATTTATAGTTATTCTTTACACCATTATACCCATCCATGTAAGGTGGTGGTGGAAAATAGATTACACCACGGCGTGGAGACGGTATTCCGTACGTACGCACGCGCGGTGATTTATTTTTCCGTAGGATGGATAGATGCTGAAATAGGGTTGTTTCATACTTATAATAACATATCAGTATATGAGTGATACTGATGTTATTACTTCATAATGAAACAACCTAAGAAGAAGAAGTGGAAGAAGAAATAAAGATGAAAGAATTGGTAACGGTAATTACCTCTTCTTTGAAGCGCCTCTTTGAGACCTCCTCTTAGGGCACTAAAATTGGTCTTTGAGGAAGACCAGAACCTCTAGGATGTTTTTATGTAAGTGGAGAAGATATTTTGGCAGGGGTTGGCCGAGCTTGAGTGCTCAAATTGGTGTGAGGAGGAGGGGGAGGAGGTGTCCTTTTATAAGGGAGGAGAGGGGCACCTTAGGAATATCTCAAAATATTATTTTATATTAAAGTCAAAATCGGTTTATAATGGTTCCAAAGGGTCTTATTTCTAAGCTAAGGTGGGGATGGGTCGAAATCCCATCAACCAATAGGATTTAGACAAGTTTATGGTATTATTTTAACCTTATCAATTAGATTTAACTCTAAGTTAAATAATTTAACTTTTACCGTGTCTTTTTGTTTTCTTTCACTATATGGCTAATACACTTACTTTAACATGCCAAAAGAACCACAAATTGTTTATTATTAATATATATATCCTTATCTAAGTCATTTGGCCGAACCATAGATTTTTAGGAATAAAATAACAATTAATAATATAATATTTGATTTAAAAACTATTTTGTGTCAATTTTGACACTATTTGATATATGATTTTTGTGAAAGTCATAACAGAATTAAATGTTCTAAAAAAGTTAATTAAATCAACATTAATATATCATAGTAACCTAGAAAATTATTGGAATTCATAAAAAGTCTCAAATTACATTTATTTTGGTGTTTATAACATCAATTATGTCAATATTTCATTAATAAGATAATTACTGCATCATCATTGTGTCATAAATAAATTACATTATTTAAAGTCTAAAAATTACAAATAAAATACCATTATGTAGGAAATCCTTTTAGCTTTCTAATGAATATTTATAATCTAAAATCCAACATATATAACCCTATGTAACAATTGTTTTTCTAAAAGATATATGCTTGTGTCAATTTTGTATTCATTTTAACTTAATTAAAATAAAGTGTCATTATCACTTACAAGTGGATCAATGGGGTCCCAAAATCGACCCAAAGATGCCCATGGTCGACCATGTATCAACCAATGGGGTTAAGACACGTTTTAGGGTAATTTAATATTATTATAATATTATTTTTTAACCCTTATTTACCGGATTTACCCTTAACCATGGTAAATAAAATATTTACCGCAGTAATTATTCAAAATGTCTAAAAATAAAAGTTATCTATTTACACAATTTGAACATCCTGATTCCAAATATGGAATCCATTTTTCTAAATTCAAAACACAGAAGTGGCAGAAATTAATTTAAAATTAATTCCCGCTGTCAAAACAAAAAGCGTGTTTTTAAGAGATAATAACTATCAAAAGATTGACACTTGTTTATGTTCGGTTTAATTGTAAAATTGTGTCCAATGACCAACATTATATTAAGTGGTAAAAATATATTCTAAATATACTTTAAAACCATTCAATATTATAATTTAACCACATAATATATTACTATGAAAAAAGTTGTTTTTAATTAAAATATAGCGTGTTTTTACTATTCATTAAAATATGAAAGTTGTCGGAAAAATATCAAAACTTTATCTAATGTAAATTTTTACATCCTGATTCAAAAGAAGAATATTATTATGTCAAATTGAACATATAAACATGTCAAAAACTATATTTAAAGTGGGTGCGCCATCAAAAGGCGGTAAAACTCCATTTTTTGAAAAATACTTATTTTACCCGAAAAATTTATTTTGTTCTTATACCATGTTCTAGAAATGTGTAAGATGAATAATAATGTTATAAAATTAAAAATTTAGTTAATACTATTCATAACGGCTAGTTCATGACAATATTATAATAATATAACATTGTTTATTAAAACCCGGTATTGCGTACAACACACGCTATCGAGGAAGGTCGCGATTGCGTGTAATGCAAGCCAAGTCAGGGTTGCGTGTTGTGAAAGAATCCTTCATTGTTTCGTATAACAGAATCCAACCATATTTCATTTATACATTTAATATATATATATATATACTCAATGTTGCGTAGAATAACTATTTTCAAAATTGTGTGTAACACGATCCAAGAATAGTGTTGCGTATACTGCAAGCTAATACGGTGTTGCGTATAGCGCAAGGTAATCTTGGTGTAGAATACAACAAAAGACATTAATGAAATTAAAATAATATTTTTCATAAAATCTCGGGGTGTTACATTCTACCCCCCTTAAAATGAATTTCGCCCTTGAAATTCGTCGGGGTTATAAATGGTTTACTATTTGAAAGTTTCTTTGATAGAAACCCACATCGTAAAAAGGAATACCAAAACTTATCTTTAAAAACAAAAGTATGAAACATAACGGTTACCCAAATAAACTAATCACTGGGTTTCCACATAGGTGAAAATATGGATATGGAAGAGAAATCTAACAATCATGTTTTGATGGAGAGTGGTAGAGAACATGGCTATGGAAAATCTAGCAATCACAAAGCCATAAATTTGTGACGATCTAAGGTACCATCCGATTCATCAGATATAAGATCAATAGGACAACATTTTTGGTTTTCAATATCATTTCCCTAAAGTTGAAGAATTTGAATTAGAATAAATACTTACTTTATTTTGGTACAATCTCACTGTTGTCCGTGCCTTGAACAATTTCTACTTCATCTCTTAAATATATGAAGTTGAATTTGTTATTCGAGAAGTGTTAGCAGATCATGTGATAGAATGACGGGTCATTCCATCTGTCTCAAACAAAAGGTTAGTAAAAATTATATGCATAAGTCGATCTATAGTGAGATTAATCATATATGGTTCCTAAAATGGACTTATACTTCATATATCATACTGCTTAATATAATAAAACTAGTTTCTACTAAACAGGGACTTCCTGTAGGCCAGTGGTAGGCGATAAAGGCCAGTCGCACTTCGGTTGTGGGTTCGATTCCTACAGCCTTGTCCGAAGCGATGGGTTGTCGCCCGTCCTGCAGGTTGTCCTTTTTCTAAAACTACATTACTATAACATCCCATCAATAATATCGAAAATCTTCTATCCTTAAACAATACTAACTTATGTCCAACATAATCCATTCTAATCTTTAGGCTTATCCATAATACTACAGTCCACTCTCATAACATAGTAAAAACGATTACAAGAGATTTAACACCATCGTCGATCCCCATATATCATAAGATATGTTTTGTTGGTCACATTCCAAACATTCAAAGTCCTTAATCATGTATTCTCTTGAATACCTTAGTGAAAACATGAATGCAGTTTAAAGTTAACACTTTCCACATACCAAAATCCTCAAAATTCTATATACTCAAACCATGATATCACTCAGTCCTTATATCAATCATGAGCTCATGAATACAATCAAACATCTCATTATCGTCTTATCCCTTCATTATGCGCATATCATCTTATTTCCAAAAATATCTCAATCACTTCGAATACCACATTAGACCAATACATAAATATTCCAATACACCATAAAAGTACCTCAACAACATTATTCTTGAATACCAATACATAAACACTTCAGTCCATCCACATCAATGACTGTCCTGGAATAAGTCCTTCCTTGATTTAGAAGTATCTTTTTAGGTCAGGGCATTGAGTTGGGTAATGCCCATGTTCTCCACAAATAAGACATTGAACTCCATAACAGTCTGTCACCCTATGACCCTTTTCTCCACACAGATAACATCGGTCCCTCCATTTGAGGTATTCCTCAAGGTTCTTCGTCCCTTCTTTAGAAATCTCAATCTTCCTTTCTTTATGCTCCTCAACATGCGAACATGCATAATAGTTTATCTTCCTCTTCTTTGATGAATTAGGCATACCACTAAATTTCACCTTGTTAATCATATATCGTGATGACTGATTTGGCATAATCACAATATCTTTATCTTTAGGCATTACACAATTTTGTTGCTCATAGTCACCAATTTTTCCATTGGATTCAATGTTAACCGAATTCCTTCTGGTTCCCTCCATTAACTAAAACACAAAAAGAATTTTGTGAGAGACGAAATCATGCTAGGGAAGACAACATAGTAAAGGGGGAGAACCCTCAATATCTAACATCTTAGGTTAAATTCTAAGATCGTTACCGTAGTTCTAGGACTATATCCTATACGTATACTTATCCTTAGGGAAATCCCTAGACATACCTTAGAAATATCTCTAGGGATATCACTAACGTTTTTGCGTCCTAGTTTCCAAAGGTTGACTAAACCTTTCCTCTGATACCAACTGTAGAGACCCGAAGCCTGACGTACATGGACATTACATTACTTTTGCGGAATACTTAGTACATAACAAAAACACACACACAAGGATCGTAATAGTTTAGTGTCTTTGGAAACTCGGAACATAATCTTCTAATCCTGGTGAAAGATCTTCAATATCACCCATAAAGATCTTCCATTATTTTTTTTACCTAAAACCTTTCTTTATATCCTGGGGAAAAGAAAACATAAAAGGGTGAGCTCAAATACTCAGTAAGGGTATACAAAAGAAATAAAAATCATATCATAACTTTTTGAAAATCATAACCTGCAAAAGAGATCATAATATCTTAACATGGAACAAATCATAGAAGTGAAAATGAGATCACCATAATCATAACATGAAACTTGAAACTTTGTGGCATGCACACATAATCATGGAAAATCATTTCTTGTTAGTCATGACTCATTTCCAAGACTATCTTAGTGGACAAAGTCCCTTTCTGAATCGAGTAACCGTCGTTTCAGTCCTGTTTCACTGAACCGGTATAACCTACCATTCCAGCCATGTCTATCTCATGAGATATAAAATCTTTACCCAATGCATTGGAGGGAGATATAGGTCCCACCCATCTTATAATGAATCCTTTCTTATGTGTGCCACATAATCATAAATCATACATCATCACATAACCCATGTAATAAAAATGGGATTCTTAAACAACATGACATCATAAAACAATTCATATAAGATAAAGGAATTCATAAAAATGTTTCCATCACAACATAATCAAATCCATGTAATAATAGGGATAAAAACAGAACCCTTTTATTATCTTATATGGAAAATAATTTTGATAAAATACTTGAACTTCATTCTTGAGGAAAATATCATTTCTACTTCAAAAACATTTTTTTCCTTTCATAACATTTCATACAACTTTAAAATATAAGAAGTTGATTAAAAATAAACTTGAAAACTTGTAAAGGATGCTTCTTGGAAATAATGTTTTAAAAATCCATTCATGCCGTATAAGTTAAAAAAACATTCTTCGTACTTTTGTCGGAAAAGTCAAAAAAGCACCTCGTATGAAAAACGTCAAAAGATTCCTTTCATATTTTTTACTAAAAAATCACCGAAAGGAAAAATTGGATATAAAATATTGTAGAAGGATATAAATATTACATATTTAGGAAACATGGATGTGGATGATAAAATACACCCCAGTAAAAACTTACGAATAAACAATCTCGGATAAAAATGAGATTGTGATATTTCCCTTACCTTAGGTCCGACTTGCTTTGTAAGTGTCCGAACCTCCTGTATAATGATTTAAATCATGTTATTGACTTATTACAGAATCATACTCATTGTTATGATATCATATATGGTTCACTTATGACATTATATTACCCGTTCTTTTGTAAATTCCATGTTAAAGAAGCGTTTTGGGTAAAATCGTTTCATTTATCGTAGGTGTTTTGACTTGTTGTTCTTGACATCATTATTACTTATATCATGATTTACTTACTTCCAGAATATAAAATATGATTTATATATCATATATATTCAGTATATATATATATATAATAGGTAGATAAATAAAATGAAAACACACCGTTCATGGAGACGGTAGTCCGTACGTACGCATGAACGCTGTTTTCCTTTCCTTATTGTCTTGAAATGGAAGTAAGTAGACGACATACATATGTAAATATATACATAAATCCAGTAGCTTTATAATGTCATATATTTCATTATTATTTCTTATATATACTTTATAATCATTCTTAAATGGTTAACATGGAGAATGAATCTCATCGCGTCGTGGAGACGGTAGTCCGTACGTACGCACGAGCGATGATATCATTTCTATAAATATTGAATTGAATTTGAGTGGATTATACAATATATCAGAATCAATATGATTTTGTAATAACTATTTATAGTTATTCTTTACACCATTATACCCATCCATGTAAGGTGGTGGTGGAAAATAGATTACACCACGGCGTGGAGACGGTATTCCGTACGTACGCACGCGCGGTGATTTCTTTTTCCGTATGATGGATAGATGCTGAAATAGGGTTGTTTCATACTTATAATAACATATCAGTATATGAGTGATACTGATGTTATTACTTCATAATTAAACAACCTAAGAAGAAGAAGTGGAATAAGAAATAAAGATGAAAGAATTGGTAACGGTAATTACCTCTTCTTTGAAGCGCCTCTTTGAGACCTCCTCTTAGGGCACTAAAATTGGTCTTTGAGGAAGACCAGAACCTCTAGGATGTTTCTAGGGAAGTGGAGAAGATATTTTGGCAGGGGTTGGCCGAGCTTGAGTGCTCAAATTGGTGTGAGGAGGAGGGGGAGGAGGTGTCCTTTTATAAGGGAGGAGAGGGGCACCTTAGGAATATCTCAAAATATTAATTTATATTAAAGTCAAAATCGGTTTATAATGGTTCCAAAGGGTCTTATTTCTAAGATAAGGTGGGGATGGGTCGAAATCCCATCAAAAAATAGGATTTAGACAAGTTTATGGTATTATTTTAACCTTATCAATTAGATTTAACTCTAAGTTAAATAATTTAACTTTTACCGTGTCTTTTTGTTTTCTTTCACTATATGGTTAATACACTTACTTTAACATGCCAAAAGAACCACAAATTGTTTATTATTAATATATATATCCTTATCTAAGTCATTTGGCCGAACCATATATTTTTAGGAATAAAATAACAATTAATAATATAATATTTTATTTAAAAACTATTTTGTGTCAATTTTGACACTATTTGATATATGATTTTTGTGAAAGTCATAACAGAATTAAATGTTCTAAAAAAGTTAATTAAATCAACATTAATATATCATAGTAACCTAGAAAATTATTGGAATTCATAAAAAGTCTCAAATTACATTTATTTTGGTGTTTATAACATCAATTATGTCAATATTTCATTAATAAGATAATTACTGCATCATCATTGTGTCATAAATAAATTAAATTATTTAAAGTCTAAAAATTACAAATAAAATACCATTATGTAGGAAATCTTTTTATCTTTCTAATTAATATTTATAATCTAAAATCCAACATATATAACCCTATGTAACAAATGTTTTTCTAAAAGATATATGCTTGTGTCAATTTTGTATTCATTTTAACTTAATTAAAATAAAGTGTCATTATCACTTACAAGTGGATCAATGGGGTCCCCAAATCGACCCAAAGATGCCCATGGTCGACCATGTATCAACCAATGGGGTTAATACACGTTTTAGGGTAATTTAATATTATTATAATATTATTTTTTAACCCTTATTTACCGGATTTACCCTTAACCATGGTAAATAAAATATTTACCGCAGTAATTATTCAAAATGTCTAAAAATAAAAGTTATCTATTTACACAATTTGAACATCCTGATTCCAAATATGGAATCCATTTTTCTAAATTCAAAACACAGAAGTGGCAGAAATTAATTTAAAATTAATTCCCGCTGTCAAAACAAAAAGCGTGTTTTTAAGAGATAATAACTATCAAAAGATTGACACTTGTTTATGTTCGGTTTAATTGTAAAATTGTGTCCAATGACCAACATTATATTAAGTGGTAAAAATATATTCTAAATATACTTTAAAACCATTCAATATTATAATTTAACCACATAATATATTACTATGAAAAAAGTTGTTTTTAATTAAAATATAGCGTGATTTTACTATTCATTAAAATATGAAAGTTGTCGGAAAAATATCAAAACTTTATCTAATGTAAATTTTTACATCTGATTCAAAAGAAGAATATTATTATGTCAAATTGAACATATAAACATGTCAAAAACTATATTTAAAGTGGGTGCGCCATCAAAAGGCGGTAAAACTGCATTTTTTGAAAAATACTTATTTTACCCGAAAAATTTATTTTGTTCTTATACCATGTTCTAGAAATGTGTAAGATTAATAATAATGTTATAAAATTAAAAATTTAGTTAATACTATTCATAACGGCTAGTTCATGACAATATTATAATAATATAACATTGTTTATTAAAACCCGGTATTGCGTACAACACACGCTATCGAGGAAGGTCACGATTGCGTGTAATGCAAGCCAAGTCAGGGTTGCGTGTTGTGAAAGAATCCTTCATTGTTTCGTATAACAGAATCCAACCATATTTCATTTATACATTTAATATATATATATATATATACTCAATGTTGTGTAGAATAACTATTATCAAAATTGTGTGTAACACGATCCAAGAATAGTGTTGCGTATACTGCAAGCTAATACGGTGTTGCGTATAGCGCAAGGTAATCTTGGTGTAGAATACAACAAAAGACATTAATGAAATTAAAATAATATTTTTCATAAAATCTCGGGGTGTTACAGCTACAACCCTACTCTTGATTAGTTTCAGGCTTTTGTATCAGCCCTTCAGGTCGATCCCTTAACAACAATCACTGAACCCCATAAAAAAAGAAACATACATTAATGTTTTAGGCCTAGTTTAGGATGTTTTGGATCACAAAAAATTTAAATCCAATCTAATCCTTCTTATTTCATCCTGATGTATTTCTATGAAAACTAAAAATTTGATGTCTAAATGAGGATTACATTATCAATCTATGGAAAAAGGCATGGTACACATTTCATGGTGTCAACACAAATCTATAAATTATTTATAGACCATTATAAAAAAAATATTGATTATCATCTGTATACATAGATGTTGTTATTTTAGTGGAACCACCTATATCCATATCCATTTCTATGAAATGAGAAAATAATTCATCATTCATGTGTATGGCGGACTACTGGCTCACAAACTGATGAAATTCATATTCCATAACCATTTCACAATACTATTTATAATGATGGAAATACAAATTTAAAATAATATAAATGGTATATGTTTAATTATGATAAAATAATACATCAATTTAAATAGTACTTTTTATGCCAATAAGAATGACAACATCATATTGTGTATGTGTGGACTACCACATCAATGAAGTAATGTGATTAATTTTTCATCACTGTATCACATGGATGATATATATATATATATGTATGTATAATTACAGAATTAAAGCATACATGGTAAGTGTTACCAAATAGAGAACCAATGAATTGGGTGATGTACTTTCTCTTTTGAGGAAGGAAGGAGGGTCTTACCAAATGGTTTCCCCAATAGATTTGACTAGGATCTAGTTAATTCATTCATGGGTTTAATATAGTTTTTGGATGAAATGATTTATGAAGGGAAAATGGGTTTAAATTATCTTTATATGGGTTTTAATGATTTTATTTGAGATAAAAGTGTGAATGTGTTCATGTGAATTTTTTTTAAGGATCAAAGAACATTTAGACAATGGTAAATGTAAAATTGGATATCATGTTCTTAATATACTAATAGTTTTCCTTCATTAAGTGACTTTTTACGATTGTTGTAATCCTCCAAGCATTTAAATTGTTCTTACAAGACTTTAAGGAAGAGTAGGGAAAATGATGTTGTGGTGATCCAAATTTTAATATGATTCAATTAAAAAATATATATATTTTTCAAAAATAATTCTTTAGTGGAAACTATATAAAGCGAGTAAATGTATTCACCTGTAATATAAGATTTTTTATGTGTGAGACATGAAATAATTCTATAAAATTATATTCCTTATAGAAATTTTGGAAAATATTGTGATTTATAGTTTTAAAATAACTGGAATATAAATTGTTTAAGTATTGTCCTTATAGAAATGGCCCACCAGAGAGAGAGGAGGTGGAGGCATGTTGGGATCACTTCTGGTTGGGGTATCACGAACCTAGGTGAAGGAGGGGGAGTTCCATGTATGTAATGGGGTAGGATAATCCTTAGGGGTAATAATAATAATAATAATATTATTAATATTAATATTAATATTAATATTAAAATAATTATAGTAATATTTTTAACGACCTAGATGACCCCCCAGTTGGCTAAACAATGTGCTAACTGAGCACATTTACTTTAGTCTATAGAAACCCCAAATGGGAAGGATACAAATTTATAGAAACCATGTTCTGGATGTTTGGTAAGAACATTTAGATACTACATACACCTTTAAATGGTTCGAAGAATCTTTCTACTAACTATGCACTAACAGAGCAACTATGCTAGGAAATGAAAAAAATTAAAACTGTAAAACTCATCCTGGACTAAAACTCAAAAACTACGATAAAAATAATTTCAAAAATATATATAATTATTATATTGGGGTTGGGTGGGATAATCCCCACTCCCTTATGATACATTCTTCTCCAACAATGTACAATAATTTAGTTGGTAACAAAATTAGGTGAAACAAAACTACTACAAGAGTATGTTTCTTAAATTTTAATACAAAGATATAATACTAACCCTTATTGAGAAACATCAATACCCAAAATAGACTAAAGAGATCAAATTTAAAAAAAATTAAATTACATGAAAGGTAAAATGAAAGTGGCTAAATAACATGAACCATCCCAAAAGAATTCCTTACTTAAGAGACTGAAACCATCACACATAATCTCAAAACATGGAACACACCAAATGATAAATTAATAAAATTGTTAAAACTACCATGGTATATTTGGGATCTCCATAAGAAACTTTCACATACACTATCATCCAAGCCAGGAAAACTACTATGTTCAGGGTTGGATGAGGCAGACTCATTGAATCACATAACTAAGTAGAATTAAAAATTACCCAGAATAAAAGATTAAGGAAAAGAGAGCATGGATCATATAGACTTCACCAAGGGTGTCCCCCCACCATTTTATAACCTAGTTTGGAAACTATTTTACAAATTTGAAACAATATAAAAATAGAGAACAAACTAATAACCCTTGTGTGACCTCTTAGCTGTCTATGTCACACCCGTCCATCTTAAGAGAAGACCTCAACACGACTCATAGTTGGTATCCCCATCATTTAAAAATAAACCATCAGGGAAAAACCCTTATCTTGAGAAAAAACCATATAAGAGACCACAATCTAATCTCTAAAACAACCTCAAATAATATTTTATATAATTCATAAGAATCTAAAAAATATGAACAACCCCATGAATAACCCAAAAACATCTCACAGAAATATCCAAATGATGAGACCTCTAAATCCTCCAAAACAAAAATATATCCAAAACAACATAATTTCCATATGGAAAAATCATGTTTACTTTTATTTAATATTATATTTGAGAATTTGGAGAAAAATCCCTCATTCCTTGGAAATTCATCGACTATGTGAATGGATTCGCTCCATGACCTATTGACAGTGTTCTAATGTCTTGATGCATCTAATTTTCCATAATCATGGAATAAAAACCTTAGACTGGGGTATGATATTTCGGAAACAAATCTTAGAGAACTACTACATGACCACACCATCAACAACCATCAAATGATTATGGAAAATGGTTAATAGTGTATGAACTAAGAACATTTTAATAAAAAGAGTTCATGTCCAAATGAACAAGACGAATGAATTGATTAATGGGATATTGGAGGATAAAGATTCCACAGTAAGAGAGTTTCATTCAATATATTTCTGAAATATATTTCTGAATATAAATAAATTTTCCCTATAATGTGGTCAACCTACCCATTCACTATTTGTTGGCCCTATTTAACACCCATAACCTCAGATATCCTATAACACCTAATAGTCACTAACCCCCATAAGAAAAAAGGTAACACACCAAAATAATTCAACCGACAACTCATTGAGGAGTTTGAAAAAAACAATCATCTAGAAGGGACTACTCAAAAACATTTGGACTATTTTAGGTAGCATACACTAAAAAACATACAAACACCAATCCAAATGAACATCAAACCCAAACAGAGAACCCTAATATTTAAAAAAACACCATGCTCATAAAAAAACTCATTAGAGAACCAAATCAAGAATTAAATCAAATATCAACCAAAAATAAACCACACAAAAAGGCCGATGACCAGCTTTTTTAAAACCACCATTTACAAAAACATCACATGAGCCTAATCCCACTTCAAAATACAATATCTGTTTCATGTCCACTTAAAATAAAATCATTCTAACATACCCAAAAATATCAAAAACCAACAACTACATAAATTGAAATTTTAAAAACTCATAAAAAAATTAAAAATTACACATTCAAAATTCAAAACCTTGAAATCATACCTTTTTAAATCCATTTTTGCAAAACATAACAAAATTTTCGAACTAAACACCTACAATTGGATTTACATAAAGCCACAAAAATATATATATTCATATTATAGCTCTATCTCAAATGAAAAAAATAAAAATTACCAACCATTTACTACATACATACATCTGTATACATATATGTGATCACGTAAAGGAATAACACATGAAAAATAAAAGAAATTAATTCAATTTGAAAATCAATTTAATAATACCCTGTTGATGCCGAAAAAAGCCCGCAACTCCCGGAGGAAGTTTCGGAATGACGAAGCGAAGTCATATTCGGAATCAGAGGCCTGGTACGGAGGCCCGGGAAGTGGTGCGTGAAATAAAGGAGGATCCGCGCGCAAAAATGTTCTGCGCGCGAAGTGCTCCCAGGATTCGTGGAATTGGACCGGTGAGGTGCGCAATAATTGGGCGCCCCATTTCTCCGCAGCGAGATTTTGCGCGCAAGCGGTTCCCGGCGCAGAAAACTTTGCGCGCCGCCAGGATTCTGCGCTGGAGGTCGCCTATAAATATAAGGTGACCCCGAACGGTTTGGGGGTTGAGGAATCCGAAGCGACTCTCGTGGGCACAATTCGGCTCCCCCCGCGCGAAAGATGACATCCAGGTAATCCAGAATTCTGCGCAACCTTGCCCCAGAGTTCACCTTTTCATGCAACTCCACCGGCTTCAGTGAATTTTCCCCTTCCCCCGGTTTCCCCACTTGCGTGCAATCTATGGTCCGCGCGCGCAATACCCTGCCGTGCGCGCAAAACTTTTCACGTAATTCCCTCTTCGCGCACAATTCCATTACTCCTATTGCGCGTCGTCTCGGTGTTTTGCACGCAAATCATCCCTTTTACACATGCAAGGCCGAGGACCCCTCACCTTGACGCCACTTGGCTGCCCCCTGCACCGGCACCTGATGTCTCCCCTTCCGGTCATGCACACCATGCGTTGTTTTCCCACACTGCCTTCCAGGATCGTGTGAAGTAACCTCAAGGTCCCCTGGGCCGTGTTTCCCATTGCGTTGCTTTGCCTTATGCTTCTCCTCATAGGCACGCTAACGTCTATTGCTTCTTCGCATAGCCACGCTAATGTGGACCCCCGGTGGTTTTCCCTGTGACCCCCTTTCACGATGGCCTTGCCGATGCCTTCCCTTCCACAAGGGGTAGAGGGCATTGGGCATGTAAGCCCTAGGGGTGTGGAGAAAACCCACCTCGTCCAAGCTGCAGGACATTAAACTGCTAAGCACCTCTTCCTTAACACAAGACGTTAAACTGTGGTCCAACCCCGTGCTTCGCACGCAGGCCCCCCCCAGCTCGGACATTTTTTACGCCCACTCTTCTCCACGGGAGTGGACTCTTCCTCACATGGAATGAGATCCTCCTTGTCGGAGCGGCGTTTGTCCGCGGGGGAAGGGCTGACTCAGAGCGTAAGCCCCTAACCTTTCGTATGGATGATTGCACCCGTGCATCTCCGTACATCCCCCCTACCAAGGCCAGTGGAGTCCTTTTCCCACTGCGCTTTGTCGCACCACGGGCCTCCACTCTGGAGTAAGCCCCGACCCCAAGGGCCTCTAACCACGCGTAATCCCATATCTCCTCTTTGGGCCGCACAATGCGTAATCCCCATTCCACTTCTCACGGACGCACCCTACCCGACGTGATCGTCTGGTCCCTAGTGCCTCTTGTTTCCCACACCGAGCATGACTCACGTGGGCTTAGAGTGCGCATCGACCATGACATCCTCATATGGGCCGCCTCAGAGCGTAAGCCCCATCCCAGCGAACTACGTGGACTTTGATCCGTGCTAACACATGGTACGTAGGAAGCCTCCACGAGGTTCAAGACCACCACCTGGTCTTCCCGAGCTCTCCATGTCGGTTCCCTGAACACCTTGGGCTGCCTCAGAGCGTAAGCCCCAAATCTACCGTCCTTCATGATGTTAAACTGTATCCCGTCCCGCATGACGTTAAACTGTATCGCGTCTTGCATGATGTTAAACTGTATTCCGTCCTGCATGACGGTAAACTGTATTCCGTCCCGCATGACGTTAAACAGTATCCCCCCTCTTGGGCCGTCTAAGAACGTAAGCCCCATGCTTCACCCCACCATCCATCCTGATCCTTACCCGGGCCGCCACATCCCGGTGTGATCATGCCACCCTTTCCCACTCCATGTTATACGGGAGGCCACCCACGTGTTGGCCCCAACATCGGTTTGCCCCCCCAGGGATCCTTTAACCGGATCCGTCTCCGCAAGACGTTAAACTTGCGACATACCCCATTTTAAACATGGGAAGCTGAGGAAATCCTCAGATGGTCCAATTCCCCGCATTCGATGTGGGATGCCTTGGGCTTTTGCACCCTCGTGAAGCCTTGTGATGAGGGACCAAAGATAGAGATGCCGACGATGCCCCAATGTGACCATTCTCCTCACCGCAGGTTGCTGTCCCGACAAGACCCCTTGGAGCGTCTTGACAGAAGCAGCATAATTAACTGGTGTCCATGTAGATATGGCACCGGGAATGATCTTCATGAACTCGTCTTAAATCTATGAGGGAGACCCGGACTAGGTAATGATCTCTGAGGAGGAATCCACGGAAGGAAGAACCAACATCCCATCATACTAGTTTCAATCAAGGAGCAGACATCCCTAAACAAGGAACCGATGCCGCCCGCCTTTGGAAAGCCGGAATGTGGGGCCAAAAGCAGCGCGCCCTCCCCGGCGAACGGACGCGCGTGCCCCGGCAAAAGCGTCAGAAACAAAAAATGGTGATCCCGATGAGAAGCTCTTCTCCTCAACACGGGGAATGGTAGCCGTTGGAGCATCGGAATAATAGCATGTCACCGGGTCCGGGTAACCCTCACCGGGACGTGAACCCGCCAGGGTTCGAGGCTATCAGGACGTTGAATACTCCATTCTGTGACGTCGTCAGCGTGGTTCCCTCTCGCCGACCACTGAAGACGGAATGATGCTAGGTCTTGGTTGTTGATCTCCTTTCCTATTGATTCTAATGGGTTCATCTCCCTGTTTCCAGGAATCTGATCACTGCATTCGGAGCACGATCGCCACATACCCACCGGCGCAGGGGCAGGGGCAGTGCCGACGCGGCTACCCCGCGCGGTCCCACCTATCCCACGGTCTCTACGACTTCGACCGCCGTAGAAGCCAGGCGCTTGCGCCCCCTCTCCCCGTCAGAAATCATCCAACGGAGGGTGATCAATAACCTGGTTCATAGGTATGACGAGGAAGGGATCATCCCCACCAGGGGCATGGCCCGCTTGGATCTAGAGGCGGTCGTGCCTCACCACCATCGCCGCCCTCGAGGGCCGCGTAGGGAGCCGCCGCTCCCCATGCAAATGTTCAACCGCTTCGGGAGCCTATCCCCGGAGCGATGTGACACATCCATCCCCTACGCCAATGAGGCGGGGGATGTTCGGGTCCACCCGATCGGCGATCCATCACAGGGGTTACCGGCAAGAACCCCCACTAGGCTGCGTCGACGCCGCCGCCCGACTCCCCGAGCCGAGGAGCAGGCAATCTTCATGCCTGCACCGTCGGCTCTGGCCCATCTGACTCGACGCCAGGGTCGGGCGCGAGTGGGGGAGAACGCCCGTCCTGGGGCACCAGCATCAGCAACCATTGTGGCCCCAACAACTGCTGACACCTGTTCCAAGATCCCTGCGCATGTTGAGCAGGGGCAGCCGCATGCCCGACTGGGATCAAAACCCCGACCGCCCTGTAGGCGGGTTGGGTCGAATCTCCCGGTCGCGGACACTGGAAATGGCCACTACAGGACAATCCACGTTAGTGCCGCTCACCATGAAGGCTCATCCCGTGCCACCAATCTGGGAAGCCGAAAGCTTCTTCGCGATGGCTATGCTTCGGGCACGAATCCTTCCAGCACCCACTGCATAGGGTATGAGGTCACTCCCCCTACCGCCGGTCGCGAGCATGGAGCCGTTGTGTATCCAGTTGCTCACTCACATGGAGGTCCTCCCCATGTCCCTTTCGACATCTGTCCCGGTGCTTCTCACACCCCGGCCTTCGGTCCCCTCTGCCCCAGCTCTATTGTGGCCGGGGGACCTGATGACGGAAGTCGTTCTTACCCTGAGGAGCTACCCAGGGGCAGGAAGGTCGGGCGTCGTCACCATCGGAGTAATGTCAGGGGAGTCTGGATGGGAATGAAACCAGTCCGTTTCTTGGATTCTGAGGTAGAGTACGATTCGACGATAGAACCTCCCCCCCAACCTTTCGAGTTGAGGGCAGGGATGGGGACACGGCGCGTCAGTCTCATACTCCCCGAATGCGGGATCCGTATGATTCCCTCCTCCCTTCGAAGGTATATCCAGGAGGACTAGGATTTGGCGTATCGCCAGGGATCACGCCCGCAGTTACTGCTGATCTCCTCGGAAGCACCTCCCGCCCCTGTTAGGGAGGACGAGGAACCTTTCTGGGGACCGACGGAAGGATCGCGAGGCAACACACCCTCGGCGAGCACCGATGTTGTGACTGGAGGCCCATCCACCGGCCCATCCTATCGCGACGGGGCGGCCAGGGCACTGCAATCTCTGGAGGATAACCCAGGGATCGGCGGCCAATCGGCATGTTCGCCGTATTCCCCGCCGGCCAGCTCACCGCCCCAACGGCCTGCCTCGGCGCCCTTGCCAATTCCTCGACTTTCCTCGGTGGACGAGTAGGGGCGGCAAGTTCCGGACCCCGAACCAGAGCCGTGGAGCTTCTGGACCGTTCTTACAGCGGGCCACTTCCCTGAGAAGTTTTGGCCAGTCGCAGAATCGGGTTTTGATATGCCAGAGTCACTCACCCCGGGAGAGTATGAATGCTTCCTCCCGATTCTTTGGGTGACTCACTCCCACCTCTGTCATTAGCTAGCGCCTTATCCCGAGAGCCATGCGAATCTCGAGGAGATTGGTGAGCAGTGCCGCCGGGTTGACCTAGCAGCACTCCCCGCGGTCCGGCACCCCGAGTCGCTTGGCCTTCACGAGGCCCTTCAGCAACAATGCATCCAGAGTTTTTATGTACTCCACAGAGTTATTGAGGAGGCCACACCCCACATGCACATCCGCGGGTGGGGGAAGTATGCTTCTCTCCTCTTCTGTGCGATCTGCCGGCAGCCCGATCCACTGGGCGGCCCTGATGGAACGTCGCCAAGGGAAGTCACGGTCAACATAGCTGACCTTTATGAAGAGGGAAACATTGTGGAGACCCTCGACGGGGACTCACCCCCCGAGGACAGGATGCTGTTGGACCCATCTGGGAGGATTACTCGCCAACAGAGGAGCCTCATAGGCCTTCCTGTACCCACGGAGGCACTGGCGCTGGGCCGAAACATCGGCAAGGGTAAAGAGCCTGTCGGGTCTGTCAAACTCGCCGACCCATCTGCCTCAGTGCATAAGGAAGATGAAGATCCCAAGAAGGCCACGCTGTGCAAATATCTAGCTGAGAAAAAGAGGCTGGTTGATGAGCTCCTGGCCGAACGCATTGCAGAGCGGCGGCCTGTCTACGGCAACCCTAGACCAGGACAGCAGGGGCAGAAGCATCTACCCCTTGCTGATATCCCCCCGGGAAACCGTGACCATGTCGTGTTCGCCGACATGGGAGACACTAGAGCCCATGTCAATAGGGCGCGATATGTTTTTCCGAACCCTCCCAAGCAGCGAGGCAACCTGGGAGACCCTGTTCGGTTTCCTCCCACCGCTCTGACAGTTGCTCCGCCAGCTGCCCCCCGAGCCGCTGAGCGCGACTATCGTACCGAAGAGCCTGACAATGCGCTTGTGGTTAGAGATATCCTTCAGGACATGAATTCGCATCCGAATGATCTGATGGAGGTACTCAACGCTCACTTGGAGGCCCTGGAAACTCGGCAGGTGGCGATCCCACCAGATGGCAAGACATACCTCGCATGGGTGGATGACATGCCGGCCCCGCCAGGATTTGGGAATCCCACTTTTTCCCCCTTTAACGGGACCAGAGACGCACCACAACAGTTTGCCCACTTCAACTCGAGGTGCGGTCCGATGTTGGGGACTCCGGCGTAGCAGGAGGCTGCCCAGCTCCGGTGCTTTGTTCAGACACTGGAGGGACCAGTGTTCGTTTGGTACAGCTAGCTCCCTGTTGGATCAGTGACTAGCTGGGAGGACCTTCGTTGACAATTCCTCTACCAATTCAGTTCCAAAACCTGGAAGACGAACATTGCAGACCTCTTCAGGTGCAAGCAAAGGCCCGACGAGTGAGTCACGGACTTCGTCACCCGGTGGAAGGGGCTCACGTACTCCCATGACATGCCACTGACTCAGGAGAAATTACAGACGATGTATGTGGGGATCATCAAGGCAGAGTTGGTTCCTTCCCTGATCACGTAGAATTACCCTGGAGGGTTCCGGGACTTCTCGGACAAGGCTCAGTGCCTCGAAGAAGCCCTGCAACAGGCCATTCAGGAACGCCCACTGCCTCCTGTGATATCCACAAGGAGAGCCGACAGAGCTGATCTCGCTACTGTGGTGCAGATAGAGGCCCCCAGATAGCTAGAGTTGCTGCCGGTGAGGCCAGCTTAGCAGGCTCATAGGGGTCCACCCCCACAGCCTCCGGCCCAGCAGCGACCACCTCAAAATCGGCAGACGCCTCCGCGTAACGCACCACCACCACCTAGGAGAGGTAATCCGGCTCTGCCTCCTTGTCCTGCTCCTCCGGTCCCGAGAAATGGTCATCCCCCAAGGGTCCCCTTTCCAGGTAGAAGGAATCAGGCTTACTTGTTTGGCGTGGCCCAGGTCCCCGGTTATTTCCGTAGCACCTTGGAGCAGAGGATCGTGCGGCTGCCTGAGTGCCGGAAGCCATAAGAGGCTTGTCTCATGGATCGCCCTGACTACTGCCCTTATCACCAGGTCCAGGGACACACCATCCAACAATGATATGTATTCTAGGACTGGCTCCAAGACGAGATTGACAACAACATAGTCAGGTTGGGCCCAGCCTCGGTACAGGTGGAAGGTGTCTTCGTGGGATCACATGGCAGTAGTGACGACAGTGATGGGTGGGAACAGGTTTCCGACCATGGGACCCGCAAGTATAACGACTGGATGGCCCGCAGGACGGTCGCCCGTGCCCATGGCATCATCCGTGCTCGCCTGGACCAGCCAGAGCCCTCAGAATCCGTGAGCGCCGTTTCGGCCTCGTCGTCCCAGCCTACTTCTTCCCAGAAGAGCAGGCGGCGACCCAAGAGGAAAGAACACACCCTGCCATTGCCGTCATCTTCTCGCACGCTTGGCGATTTCATGCCCCCAGGAATGAGGATCCCTCCGAGAACCCGTCCGGTAATGGATAAATCCTCGACCGAGAGCCCAGGGAACGCTTCGGTTAACACCGTAGAGTTGGTAATCCCTTTGTGGCTCCCGACGACGAGGAGCGCCTGGTGAATCTCCCCAATGTCCCCAGTTGTCGTCAACGTCGGCGGATCCGCGACTACATGAATCTCCGGGGCACAGCGGTCATCACCTCCAGTCAGGCCGTGCACGCCACCGAGACCAGGCAGCAGGCCCGGTGTAGAGAGAAGCACTCGTGGATCCCTTATTCGGTGACAACAGGTTCGCTTCCACCACCGTTCGTGTTGCTGGATCGGGCGAAATCACCTTACCCGCATCGCAACCAGCCCAGCCCTACCGTTGGCCGACTACGGCATTCCGATCCTAGCATGGCAGCCACCTCTCGGGCATCAGCTAGTGAACAACGGGACTTGCCTAGTACTAGTCAATCACCGGTCCCACCAGCAGGGCCCGTCATGCCCTCAATCGCAGAGCGACCTCCTGTAAGCAGAAGCTCGCATTTGGCACGAAAGTATGATGTCCTGAAGCATCTGGCCGGAATTCCGGCGAGGCTTTCCATCCTTCAGGCCCTCCTCCTAGCGTCTGAAATGCGTGAGGTGCTCGCCGAGGCTCTGAGGATCCACCTCCAGTTTGAAATGGAGGTAGCAGTTGCATAAGCCTTCCACACCGAGGTGATTGAGGACGCCGAATGCCAGGCGGTTATCTCATTCTCCGGTGAAGATGAAGACCCTTCCATACATGGGCACATCCGCCCACTGTACATCACCGGCCAGTTCAATAGAGTGGAGGTCCGTCGCTGTCTTGTCGACACGGGTTCTGGGATTAACTTGATCCCAACTCGGACACTGTGAAAACTGCGGTTGTCCGAGGATGATTTAACTCCCTCCGACCTCAGAATCCAGGGGTATGACAGGACCGAGAAAACTCCACTCGGCAAGATTCGTCTGAAGACCCAGTTCGGCAGCTTAATTGCCAATACTGAATTCATGGTTGTCTCTCAGGACACTGCCTATAACACGTTGATGGGCAGGCCATGGCTCCATCTTCACGCAGCGGTTCCCTCATCATACCATCAATGCCTCAAATACTCCCTTAAGGGTCGAGTGGGTGTGCTCCAAGGAGATGCGTCCCCGATTTCCTCTTGTGAAGCTCGTTACCTAGACGCAGACTATTACAAGAGCAAGGACAAGAAAATCCTGGAAGGTGAGGTTGAGCCTGCTGCTGTCGTGAGTGATCCCTGGGCAGGTTTGGATGACGCATATGTCTTCCCAATCCATCGGTTGGAGGCCACAACTCCTGATATGGGGGAGTTCTTTGTTGTCTCGGGTACCATGGGAATGCATGTTTCTATGTCTAAGCGACGGCGGGAAATCACCTCGTACTCTTACACCAACCAGGCCCGGGTGATCCCTGAGCCTCCTACCCCCATATAATATCGGGACGTAGGGCTTATGGCAACGGCGGTGCGTCATACGTGCATGTTTCGCCGAGCCGGGATTGACCGGCTCAGGACAACGCGACACCACTGCTTCGATGTCATAAAGAGTGGCCCCTTGGGCCATAGGCCGGATGGTATTGGATCAACTGCCTTTGTCGCTATGGTCTCCGCGGTGCATGAGCCTCCCGTCGTGACAACCTCTGCCGCCGAAGCCAGTGCTAGCTCCCCATCAGGGTCGAGCAACCCCAAAACAGCTCCCCCTGTAGACGATCTTTCCCTAATGGAGAAGAAGACGTGGAAGATGCTCCTCCTGCCTTTGAGGAGGGCGTCTCTGCCACAGTCGACGAGCTCGTACAGGTGAACCTCGGTAGTGAGGCGGACCCGAGACCCACATTGGTCTGCGCCGCTATGCCTCCCGAGGAACGGAAATGGTACATAGACGTCCTCAGACAGCATCGTGATGTGTTTGCCTGATGTTATGACGAGATGCCGGGACTAGATCCCAGGTAGTCGTCCACCGCCTTGGCCTCCCTGCAAACCATCGTGGGTTCAAGCAGCCTCCCAGAAAAATGAACCCCTTTCACGGTGCCATGGTTGAGGCCAAAGTTGATAAGCTCATTAAGACCAACTTCATCAGGGAAGTCCAGTACCTCAGGTGGCTAGCCAACATTATGCCCATTAGGAAGAAGAACAGGCAGATCAGGGTCTGCATCGACTTCCGCGATCTTAATCGCCACTGTCCGAAGGATGACTTTCCCCTTCCTGTGACAGAGTTGTTGATCGACGCAACGGACAGGTTCCAAGCCCTCTCTTTCATGGATGGTACTCCAGGTATAACCAAATCTGGATGGCCCCCGACGATGAAGTGTTCATTGCCTTCAGGGCCCCCCAGGGCACTTTCTGCTATCGGGTTATGCCCTTCGGCCTGAAGAACGCGGGTGCCACCTATCAACGGGCTATGCACCGCATATTCAAGCTGATCCTCGGGTCACTGGTGGAGTGCTATGTAGATGACCTGGTGGTTAAATCTCGTCAGTGTCAGGACCATCTCAAAGACCTTGTGAAATTTTTCGGTTTGCTCCATTCTCGTCAATTGAAGATGAACCCATTGAAGTGTGCCTTTGGGGTCACCTCCGGAAAGTTTCTTGGCTTCATCGTCAGGTATCGAGGTATCGAGATCAACCCCGAGAAGATCAAGGCCATCAGTCAGATGCCTCCCCCGAGTAATATTCGGGAGCTTCGAGGCCTCCAAGGCCACTTAGACTATATACGCTGATTCATTGCGAATATGGCCGGAAAGTGTAATCCCTTCTATCGGTTCATGAAGAAAGGCGCCGCCTATGGGTGGGATGAAGAGTGCCAGACCGCTTTTGAGGAAATCAAGCAGTATCTGCTTCAACCTCTGGTCCTGATGCCACCCGTTCCCGTAAGGCCGCTGGTCCTTTACGTGACCGCTCTGGAGCGATCCCTCGACGCCCTTCTCGCCTAGAAAAACAACGAGGCAACAGAGAATAGCCTCTACTACCTCAGCCGCATGCTCCTCGACGCGGATATTAGATATTCTCCCATTGAGAAGAGCTGCCTGGCGCTCATATTTGCCGTACAGAAATTGCGGCACTACTTGTAGCACCATGAGGTACAGTTGGTCTCTCGGGTAGACCCGTTGAAATACATCCTGAGTCGGCATTTGTCGACCGGCCGATTGGCATGCTAGGGGGTGATCCTACATCAGTTCGACATTAGGTTCATACCTCAAAGGCCGTCAAAGGACATGCGTTGGCAGACTTCTTAAATGCTCATCCATCCTCTACAGACCAGCCGCTGGATGTGGGATTTCCTGATGAGGCAATCCTCTCAGTCGATCACGCCACCCCATGCTGGCAGATGCACTTTGATGGTACCTCCCTAAGCCCTACCAGTAGAAGGGTCAACGATCCTAGGATTAACAGAGTGGGCCTAGGTATCGTCTTCATCACCGCGGAGCAAGCCATGCTACCATATTCTTTCTTATTGTCAGAGGGCTGCACCAATAATGAGGCAGAATATCATGCCCTCATCACTGGCCTCGATTTGGCTCTGGAGGTTAACGTACCCCACCTGTATGTAAAAGGGGACTCTAAGCTAGTCATCAAGCAGGTTAACTGTGAATACACTGTCAGGAATCCAGAACTCATGTCGTTTCTGGAGTGCACCCTCCATCTAATGGCTAAGTTCCCCTCCTGGCCAGATGTCGTTCACGTTCCCCGGTCACAGAACAGTCGAGCAGATGCTTTGGCCAGCCTGGCCACATCACTCGCGGAGCCTGAACAGGATGACCTAATCATCCACGTGGCGCACCAAAGAGTCATTGCTCCTGTTATCCCATAGGGTGGTCGTGGCCCGCGAGTGAACCATCTCACCGCTGGTGCCCCTACGTCGGGACCCCCTGGGGTTCCGGGCATGGTGATCGAGACAGTTCCTGACCAGAGGACACCTCTGGTTGAATATCTCCGGCATGACAATCTTCCGATGGAACGAGCGGAGCGGGAACGAATCCGGCGCCATGCACCACATTTCACCCTTCAAAGAAGTCCCAGTCGGGAGAATCTCCTCTACAGGCACGGGTTTAATGGGACCCCCTAACAGTATGGATGCTCGACCTATGGTCTGCCTTCTGTCCTGGGCCAACGTTCTGGAAAACTGACCAAAGATATTTGAGTTAGGCCCCGTGTTGCGAACATGGTCAGTGGTCAACCCTCATTTATTGTCCTCCCATTTCGGGCCAACGTGATATGGATGCTGTGTTTCCGCCACGGTTGATAGTTATCCTCCATGTTTGCGCCCCATTGGGTTCCGAATTTGGGCTGCGTGATGCACCCTTTCTCTCCATCCCCCTGTGTTCGGATGGATTTCAATGCCCCTGGCATTGCCCAGCTCGTGTGTTAAGGCACATTGAGAAGTCGACACATCAATCGACCTGAGGTCTCTTCAAAAGTCCATGCCTGATTTTGGACGCCTGAAGCTTGGTCAATGCCCCACAAGTTGAACGGAATGATGGTATGAGCATCTCTTGCTTCTTGCGTTGGGCATGTCCCACAGGAGCCTAGGGGTGAGTTGTTATTCGTTTCGAAGCTATGGATGAGCGCATTAAACCAAGGGTACAAATGAGTGGATTCGTCCATATATTGGATTGAGACGATGAGCAGTACAAGAAAAAAGTTCATGAGATGGAAAAAACAAAGCCCTCAGGGTTTAGCGTGCTGAAGCAATCTTTCAAGTGCTGCTACCCTCTGGCTGGTAGCCTCCAGGACCGCTTTCCGCTCTTTGAAGACTCTCTCCTCATCGGCCACCACAGAGCGCAGCTCATCAGCCCTAGCTTGTGGTTGCGCCCACTCGCATTGAAGCACGGTCATCTGGTGACTCGCCTCCACCAGTTGTTCCTGGGCATCAGCCAGCTGGGCGGTCAGTTGCTCCACGAGCTCGGATCATGTTGCGATGAAGACCTCTTTATCTGCCGCCTGCCCTTCGTGGTGCCGGACTTCTTGCTCCGCCCTCAGCAGCGCTTGAGCGCTCGTCGATCCTTCCTGGAACTGGGAAATGTCGGTGCGTCGGCTGCTCTCACACATCTTCTCGGCCATGTAATCACAGACCATTAGATGAAGGCACTAAGCATCAGCCCCTCATGCACACAGGAAGCGCAGCCAGGTTTGAAGTGATCCTATCCGCCTCAGCCAATCAGACTGGGGCTGCCTGGGAAAGCACTGGATACACTTCCACCCCTTGCGTTGTGTCATCCGGCTCTCCTTGGCTGCCTCTGAGTCTGAGTCATCAATCTCCTCAGGGTCAGCAGGTCGGTATATGGGGAAGGCCGCCAGCAGATCGGCAGCAGGATCCACCCCAGGGATGTCTTCATGAGGAATAAAATCCTCGACGTCCAGACGACCATCCCTCACCCCAGCAGCAATGATGCCTCCACGAGCTTCCGACCGTGTTCCGGGAACAACGCTGCTGATGTCCGCCGCCCTCTGTTCATCTATTGTCAGGGCCGACTCAGTGCAGAGAGCATGTTCCGAGCGAGGTGTTATGTCTGCTGCTGGTCCACTCGCAGATGGCCCGGGCTCCACAGCTTGACGTGCCTTCAGTGTTGAGATCACTACGCGGGGCATACGCTGGTCAGACGGGATCTCTTGACACCAAGTACTAGTAGTGAAGCATGATACTTACAAAAATCCAGAGCTTCGGTCCCCAGTGTTCCGGCCACTGCAGGATCCTCCACAAGGGGAGACCCCTCTACGCTAGTTAATTCAATGATGGGTGTCGGATCCCCATCATGTACCACTGGTTCCTCTCTGCCTTCCTCTGGTGGGGAAGCCCGCCCACCACTCAGCTGCTCCTAAGTAGGATGGGGAAGTGAGTTAGATGTTGGAAAGTAGAATGGATGAATGAGGGAAATGAATGAAGGCAGAGGCAAACCTCGAGAATCTCGGTTATGTCGAGATCAGAGTCGGAAATATCGCCGCTCTCTCGGAGACTCCCTTGGTAGGTCTCCCCTTGCGAACCCTCACCTTCAGGATCCTCTTCTTCGTCTTCTCCCTCACCTTCTTCCTCTCCGGTTTCCTTCTCCACCTCCGGCTCTTCGTCACTGTCGCCTTCTCCCGGCGGCATCGCTTCCGGATCATGCTCCTGGCCGAGCGTCACTTTCACTAGGAAAGTTGGCTCCGCACGCTGCCCCCTTTGGCGTGCGTATGCGTACATGGCCGTCACATAAGCATGCCACCGATGGAAATTTACTCGGTCAGTAATCCCAACGAGCCCGACCTCTGGCAGTTGGATCCCGTTCTGCATTATCTTCTGCCATATGGCTTCGACGCTCAGCGATTGCCGCAGGGTCATCCAGTCCGACCATAGTTCCGAGAGAATTGCGTCTTGAGAAGGTTCAAGCAGATATCTTATCTGCTTCCCAGGCAGTTCCCTGGCCGCCTCATGTGACCCACCTATGGGTAACGAGGACGTGGAGGCACCATGTGATGTCCTCGCTGCCGAAGTCCCGGCCTATGGAAGCCTCGCTGCCTGACGCGCCCTTGGTTCTCCCCTTCCGACCGCACCTTCCCTTCTTTACCGTCACCCGGTTTCCGCGCGAGTAACCTCGAGTTGCCGGAAGTGCTTGCGTAATAGCCCCTCAGGGTACGCAATGGTCCAGTTTTCGGCATATTCGGTTGCTAGGCCGGCATCGACCCCGGTGGGAGAGAGAGTAATGACGTCGCCAGAGCCGAAGGTGGTAAACATGAACCACATCTGGCGCAAGACGCATGGATTCTTCTCCTTCCAGACAGCCGTGAATACCTTCTTCGGCATTCGCTGGAGGCACCCGAACTGCCTGGAGAATCGGGATGGCACATACGGCTCGCATATCACCTTCCCGTCGATCCAAGACACGAGCACCCCGCCCCGAATGCTTTGGAAGTATTCCTACTGTTCTAGAGAGCCTCGCCCGTTGTCCACCAGCTGGCCAACCGGGGTGGGGAACAGGGTGAAGTTAAAGCTGGCATGGTTACCAATGCGGATCCTCATGCCCTCCTCATTGAGCGTCAATGGTGCCACCCCTGCAATGTTTAACAAGGACGGTCGCAAGCCATTTCCCGGAGGATGGACGACGTTTGGGAAAGTATACATGCCGCGATGAGCCGCCACCCAGCCATGGAAGATCTGGAAGGGACCATGGACTTTCTGAGGCGACCCCCCTCCTGAGATGCGCCCCAGAATGGTATACAGCTTGTCCAGCATGGGGACGCCCAAGTTGAACCATTTGTTTGCAGCCATGGAGCCAGGCATCACCAATGTCGCTGGACGGACGTCCATCCTCGCGTCCCGCACTGGTAGGAGCCACCCACTCAGGAAGGCGACAAGGAACCCGGCATACCAGATGTTCGGGTCCCGGGCCTCAATGACGCGGTATCCCCATGATTGGTATTGCCCTGCCTCCAGGGTCTTCTTGTATGACCCATCCTTGATCCTTTGAGTCGCGGTTGGGCACCGTTTGCCCCGTCCCGGCATCTTGACAGCGGGATCCTTATCATGGAACATGCTGAACTAGCCCTTGTAGGCGATGTCCTTCAGGAAGTCCTTGACCCCATCCTCTGCCTGGCCAGCTGCAGCTGGTGCCACGTCAGCATAGGTGTCCGCGACCTGTCTCCCCAGCTGTTTTTTTGAGGAACGAGCTCGGCGTATTGGTAACCCTCCAGTGGGATACCACCGATGCAGTGAATGTCCCAGATACTGACGCCGACTTCCCCATGATGAAGGTGGAATGTGTTGGTGTCAGGAGACCACCGGGTGAATAGGTCAGGTCCGAGTTCAGGCTGACGGTGGAAATGGAACTGTGATGTCCATACCACCTCAAACAGGCCGATATACCGCAGTTCATCAATGAACTGGTCGCAGGTATGGCGAACCCAGAACGCCCAGGCCCATTCGCTGTTGAAGTTACCCCCGGACCGCAGGTCCCAATCCTTCATCCAGCCCTTCATGTCATCCGTGATGCTCTGACGGAACGTGCTCGCGTAGAGGTCCGGAGAATCCTCCGCCACATGCTCGTCCCCGGTAATGGTCATAGTCCTCGGGTTCAGGACATATACATCCATGTGTCTAGTTTCCCTGGAAGGACGACAATTGTTGGTGATGTTTTAGCGAGGAAGTTCGTCCTCCCGAGTCACCCAGGACTGCGGTGTGTCCACCTCGAAGCCCGGCAGTGGTACCTCCTCCAGGATGCCAAAATTCCAGAGCGGGAGGTTGTCCGACAAGGGATATGCCTTTTGGGCCGGGGTCAGCAGATTGAACAAGGTGAGATTGTTGGAGACGATCAACTTGGCGCCATATACCTCCTCATTCGCCGCCATTTCTGTCCTACCGGCAGCGACTTCCCCCTCATCGACTCAGTTTGCAGCCATCTCGAATTTTTCGGGAGTTGGGCAAAATCGGGATGCCGTGCGTGGAATTGGAGAGTTCGGCGCGAAATCTGAAGGATTTGCACGAAATCCTGGAGATGAGCGCGCAATCGGCACGCGAAGCGCGGAAGATCACAGTTTGGCGCGAAATCACAGCCAAATTTTGGATGGAATTCTGCACTGCCAGTGCGTTATTATGCGCAGCCGCGGACCGATTTCGTGCACGAGAGCGAACAGCTTATCGCGCGGAAAAAAGCAGATGTACGGAGTTGGGACCCAGCGCCCCTTTTTATAGGCGAGGACAGGGATCCGCGCCGCGCAGAAAGTGGATTCCACACGAGTCCGGCATTTTGTGCACCCCATCTGAATTTTGCGCGCAACTTGACCAAGAGGCTCCGCACTTTGGCGTTTCGGCGTTTCCCTTGGAATCCGATCGTTGCGACCTCTCGCCGATCCCATACCAAGGGGGGGAATTTGTTGACGCTGAAAAAAGCCCGCAACTCCCAGAGGAAGTTTCAGAATGACGACGTGAAGTCATATTCGGAATCAGAGGCCCGGTCCGGAGGCCCGAGAAGTGGTGCGCGAAATAAAGGAGGATCCGCGCGCAAAAATGTTCTGTGCGCGAAGTGCTCCCGGGATTCACAGAATTGGACCGGTGAGGCGCGCAATAATTGCGCGCCCCGTTTCTCCTCGGCGAGATTTTGCGCGCAAACGGTTCCCTGCGCGGAAAACTTCGCGCGCAGCTAGGATTCCGCGCCGGAGGTCTCCTATAAATATAAGGTGACCCCGAACGGTTTGGGGGTTGAGGAATCCCAAGCGACTCTCATGCACGCAATTCGGCTCCCCCCGCGCGAAATATGACATCCAGGTAATCCCGAATTCTGCACAACCTTGCCCCGGAGTTCGCCTTTGCGCGTAACTCCACCGGCCTCAGTGAATTTGCCCCTTCCCCCAGTTTCCCCACTTGCGCGCAATCCGTGGTCCGCGCGCGCAATACCCTGCCATGCGCGCAAAACTTTGCGCATAATTCCCTCTTCGCGCGCAATTCCATTACTCCTATTGCGCGTCGTCCCGGTGTTTTGCGCGCAAATCATCCCTTTTGCGCACGCAAGGCCGAGGACCCCTCACCTTGACTCCCCTTGGCTGCCCCCTACACCAGCACCTGATGTCTCCCCTGCCGGGCATGCGCGCCATGCGTTTTTTTCCTACACGGCCTTCCAGGCTCTTGCGAACTAACCTCAAGGTCCCCTGGGCCGTGTTTCCTGTTGCGTTTCTTTTCCTTATGCTTCTCCGCATAGGCACGCTAAAGGCTATTGCTTCTTCGCATAGCCACGCTAACGTGGACCCCCCAGTGGTTTGCCCTGCGACCCCCTTTCACCATGGCCTTGCCGATGCCTTCCCTTCCACAAGGGGTAGATGGCATTGGGCATGTAATCCCTAGGGGTGTGGAGAAAACCCACCTCGTCCAAGCTGCAGGACGTTAAACTGCTAAGCACCTCGTCCTTAACACAAGACGTTAAACTTTGGTCCGACCCGTGCTTCACACGTAGGGTCCCCCCAGCTCAGACATTTTTTATGCCCACTCGTCTCCACAGGAGTGGACTCTTCCTCACATGGAATGAGATCCTCCTTGTCGGAGCGACGTTTGTCCGCGGGGGAAGGGCTGCCTCAGAGTGTAAGCCCCTATCCTTTCGTACGAATGATTGCACCCGTGCATCTCCGTACTTCCCCCTACCAAGTCCAGTGGAGTCCTTTTCCCACTGCGCTTTGTCGCACCATGGGCCTCCACCCTGGAGTAAGCCCCGACCCCAAGGGACGCTAACCACGCGTAATCCCCTATCTCCTCTTTGGTCCGCACAATGCCTAAGCCCCATTCCACTTCTCACGGACGCACCCTCCGCGACGTGATCGTCTGGTCCCTGGTGCCTCTTGTTTCCCACACCGAGCATGACTCACGTGGGCTTAGAGTGCGCATCGACCATGACATCCTCCTATGGGCCGCCTCAGAGCGTAATCCCCATCCCAGCAAACTATGTGGACTTTGATCCGTGCTAACGCATGGTACATAGGAAGCCTCCATGAGGTTCAAGACCACCACCCGGTCGTCCAGAACTCTCCTTGTCGGTTCCCTGACCACCTTGGGCTGCCTCAGAGCGTAAGCCCCAAATCTCCCATCCCGCATGACGTTAAACTGTATCCCCTCCCGCATGACGTTAAACTGTATCGCGTCCCGCATGACGTTAAAATGTATTCCGTCCCACATGACGTTAAACAGTATTCCGTCCCGCATGACGTTAAACTGTATCCCACCCTCTTAGGCCATCTCAGAATGTAAGCCCCATGCTTCACCCCACCATCCATCCTGATCCTTACCCGGGCCGCCATATCCCTTTGAGATCATGCCACCCTTTCCCACTCGATGTTATACGGGAGGCCGCCCACGTGCTAGCCCCATCATCGGTGTTTCCCCCTAGGGATCCTTTAACCTGATCCATCTCCGCAAGACGTCAAACTCACGACATACCCCGTGTTAAACATGGGAAGCTGAGGAAAACCTCAGATGGTACACATTCCCCACATTCGATGTGGGATGCCTCGGGCTTCCACGCCCTCAAGAAGCCCTGTGATGAGGGACCAAAGACAGACATACCGACGATGCCCCAACGTGACCATTCTCCTCACCGCAGGTTGCTGTCCCGACAAGACCCCTTGGAGCATCTTGAAGGAAGCATCATAATTAACTGGCATCCATGTAGATATGGCACCGGGAATGAGCTTCACGAACCCGTCTTAAATCTATGAGGGAGACCCGGACTAGGTAATGAGCTCCGAGGAGGAATCCACGGAAGGAAGAACCGACATCCCATCATCCCGGTTTAGATCAAGGAGCAGACGTCCCTGAACAAGGAATGGATGTCGCCCGCCTTTGGAAAGCGGGAATGCGGGGCCACAAGCAACGCACCCTCCCCAGCGGACGGACGCGCGCGCCCCGACGAAAGCGTCAGAAACATACCCCGACCAATTTTTAAACCAAATCTTATCATAAAATAAATAAAATTACAAATTACAAATTCCTTTTACAATTTCACATCCAAATGTACATTTCAACCACTAGTAGATTTTCCAAAATGATTTTATTAAAAAAGTCATTTCATTTTAAAAAACACTCAAGATTTTTATTTTTAAATATAAACATTGATAAAAGAGAATCTATTTTTTAGAAACGAAAAGCAAACCTAGAAAAAAAATCTAATAAATACCAAAGAAAAATAAATAAAACCAAATAATTGATCTAATTTTTCAAATATCATAGAGGAAAAAACACTACACATGGGTTGGCACATGGTTTGGCATGCCATGCACCAACTGTGTAAGCACATCAGAGGTCATCAGTGGGAGTTTCATAGTCTTTGCATAGTTTTTCAAACCCTTCCCTAAAAAATAATCCATCAAATCCCATCTATAATAACCACAAAATCCATAAAACTAGCTAAAATTCAAAAACAAAAACCATGTATTTCAAAACCACTTGAGATCTAATCATATATTTTGAGGAAAGACCACACCAGTCCACCTTGTAAGTTTATGTGTCCTTCAAAAAAAAACTATGATCGAGCACCAACCGGAAACTAACAACATGAATTATGAAATTATTCGATCTAAACTACTAGACATCCCAAAATAATAATGGATAATGATTTGATAACATTTTTTTCTTTAACCAACTCAAAACAACCCAAAACTAGTCACGAAGTCTAGTTTGTGATAGGGCTCGAGAGGCTTTCCTAATCACCTCATGCTATAAAATAATACCATGAATCTGGTATATCTCAATTTGTAATGATTTATATATTATAAAATAGATTAATTAATATAATTATCTTGAAAACAAAATAAAAACTATAAGTGAAAATGAAAAAGATACTTAATACTATATGTGCCTCCATGTATCCTCGTAGGTCACCACCTACCAAAAACCCATTCTCACACTATGAGAGATCAAATATATGAGAGACTATAACTAAAACAAATGATGATCAAATAAATCATGAGTATGGGGATTCTCAATAGTTATATAAAAATAATAACAATGTATTATTCTGTATCATTAAGAATAAAATTATTTCATTGTACTTTGAAATACAATTATTAAAAATAGAATTTTCATTTTCTAAACAACTTGTAACAATATAATAATTTTAAAATAACCATTTTCAATCCATTTTCCCAAATATATTCTATAGAATAAAATATTTCATATAAATTACATTAAAAAAAGAAACATATACTGAACTAATATATTTCATTAAATAATAAAACGTGGAAAATAGAGTCCAAGTAAAAAAGTGATAATATGATAATTTTTCAATGAAACAAAATAGTTGATATAATTTTATTAAAGCATATAAAAAATGGAAAATATAATACATTTGAAATATTCATCATTCTATGTACCTAGACACCATGTGAGGAGACCCTAGAAGTACATGGTTTGGAATTCATCTACCAACATATCTATGTGATCCAAAGTCAATAAATAAAATGGATGCTCTTAACTAAACTATTTAGTGGAACATCAAAAATTCATACACCATAATGATATAGTAAATATAATTATGACTCAATATAATCTATATCTACATTTTCACAATGATTCATAGGATCCCATGGTTATAGAAAAGGTGGGGGTGAGGGAGATTGCGCAGATACTAGGAAAGCCAACATACATGCTAAAGTCCACCTCCCAAAATCTTCTATGTGAATTCTCTTTAAAATGGAATGTATACATGATGGATCCCTCTTTTCAAGAAAACATACAATGGTACCAATTTGGAATCTTCATTTGAGATTGACCATTTACCATTTAAAAAAAAGTAAATTCATTGAAAAATTAACATCCTGCCAAAGGGAAAAAAATCATTGATATTATCACACCTGAATAATTTATTTTAAAAAAAGTAAAATCAGAAACTACTGTTCTTGATCTATGAAAACATATTTTTTTTGAAACACACATCATCAGATAAAACCCATAACAAATGTATAGAAAACATGAAAAATAAAAGGCCCAATTTTTACATCAAAATCATTTTTTCATGACATTATTAGGTCATAATATATAATAAAACTCAATAAAAAAAGTTAGAAATTATTTTTTCTAAATTGTAGGCATCGATATTGGGAAACTAACTCGTAACATGATTTTTTTTATGATGGAAAGATGAACCCAGATTATTCTTACATGTATATACACCTTCACACACACACAGACAAACACACACAAAATTGTATATATATATATACACCCTTTGGCATAATTTAAATATTATAATCACTATTAGATAATATGTACATGGTTGATAAAAATATATAATTTTGTTTACCTATGTATATAAATTCATGTTGTCTATCATGAGACACAAGAAACCATTAATAATAAGAGTATAACTAAATTTCATAAAATCCCTAATTATAAATTTTCTAAACATGTAGAATAGTGGGAAACCTACCCAAATCTGATGGCATACCAACTACCTTTGATAGAGGTTGCTATAACTATCATCAATGGTACTTGAGATCCTTGATCATCGAAAAACAACAAATAAAACACCCATAAAGTGGGTTAGGGATCAGACCAACTAAAAGGCACCATCCAATAGAAATGGAAACCATGAAATTTTGGAAGAAGACGAAGGATGAGGAGAAAAATATAGACCGACCAAACAATGACATGCCGTGAATCTTCAGGAGAAGTGTCAGCTCAATAGTGGTGATGAGGTATGATTAGATTCCTTTGGATTGGGGTGTCTCAAACCCAGGTAGGGAGGGGGTGTTTCATGCATAGGGGAAGAGTCTTTAGGGTTCCAATTCTAACAACAACAACAACAATAATAAAACAACAATAATTATTATAGTGGTGATGATTATGATTATGGTTGTGATAAAATATTCAAAACGTTAATGTGTTTTTTTTTGTATTTTTATGACCATGAAGTCCACACGGTTTGGACCAATGGTTTTCTAAATAGTACGCCAACCCTGAACCTCTATAGGAGGCACTAGAAATACTACACATGTAGGCCATGTGATAAGGGAAACCATGAAATGGACGTGCAACCAGTTCTAATATAAACTATTGATACTTTTGAAAGGTCTTCTGATGATTTCTATTAATTGTGTTCTCAAAAGAGTCCTATGGTAAAAAAGAAAAAAAGAAAATTATTTAATACATTTCATGGTTGGAAACATTGTACACGACTAAATACTATTGAAAATGTAAATATATTTAATATGTTAGGTTTGGGGTGCGACAAACCCAATATAATTTACTATAAAATCTAATTTGATAATTTTTTTGTGTAAAATAAATTTTTTCTCACAAAATTTCTAGATAAAAAACTATTATTTGTTTTATAAAATATAAAATACTTTCTAAAATTTAAAATGAGCATTATTATCACAATAAGGTTATATGAAGCATAATTATGAAAAATAAAAAATTTAATATCCCCACAAGGAAATAAAAAATCCATAAGCTTGATATATTCTTCCTCCCATATATTAATCACACCACAAATTACAACTATATAATGAATGAAAAACATAAAAATGTAATAAAATATTTTAGAACAAATTTAATGAATATAATAATTTGATTTCATATAACTGTTTAATGTTTAATTTAGTAATTGAAAATGGTGATATGGCTATTATTTAGTCGAATAAGATGTGGTTCTAGGAAGTATACTCATTGGGTAATAAAATAATCAATCGTTTTATTGAAATTATTATAATTCCATTTTATAATATTTACATGTAAATAAATTATAATGATAAAATATATTAAATATCCATTAATTAATTTAATAATAATAATAAATTTAATATAATAATATATAATAATAGAAATCATTTATATTAATTGTAAATTATTTAAAGTGTTGTGTATATTAATTTAAAACCTAAATTCATCATATTAAATGAATGAATATAATAAAATGGATGTTATATTTGGAATCATTTTATTAAAAAAATAAAATATTATGAAATTTATTTTTTAGAAAAAAAAATAATTTACCAGGGTGAATTAAAAATTATGTCAACAAATAATATAAATGGTAAAAAATAGTATATCTACATATAGATATATAATCCATAAAAAAATTAATTAATTATTTACTCCATTTTATTTTACTTATGGGTAACTTTCAAACAAATTTTAAATTTTGTTAACTATTTTGAAATTGATATTGTTAAATATTCCACTAAAAACATCTATTATTTGACCCCATGTCATCATATTCCAACTAACACCTATTATTCTGGTTACAATCCAATACATAACCAATTATCCTCTTATAAATATCTATCACATTTTTTGGGACCATCTATTCATAAAAAGGGGTCTTAAATTATTCATTATGAAGGAATTTGTTAAAATAGGTGAAAATTAAATCAATATTACTAATGATTCCATATTTTGAATATTAAATTGTCTTCGCAGACTCTTCTATATTAAATATTACTCAATAATATAATATCATTTAATTAATATCAATATACTAACATATAAATTTTATTAAAATAATAAAGCATTATATCATCACTTAATTGTTGGTTATACCCAATTATTATTTAGTTCAATTCCAACACTTACATGATAATTTTTATACTATTTTCATCATTATAATCATGTATGATTATCAAAAAATTAATAATGTCAATATGTGATATCAATGAATACATCTTGTTTTTTGGTATTGAGTAGTGGCACTTCATTGAATGTTCAATATAAATTAACTCTTTATTACATGTTAATTTAATTGAATTGAGAAAATTATGAATTTCACTACTATTATCCATACCCATACCTTCAATTAAATTAATATTTAAATTTATTTATCACTACATCATAATTATTATAAAATCATGAAAATTTTGAAGATGATGATCTTAAAACCAAGGAATTTGTAATGAAAACACTGTAACAAATCAACAGAAAACAATTCATACTCCTGACATCTGATTATAAACATAAACTCAAAATGACTAATATATTTGTAATAAATTAATACAAATAATTTTAATTAAATTGAATTTTATTAAATATAATTAAAAAATGATTATTATTATCCCTATGTTGATTACATAGGAAGGTATAGAATTCTCATGAACATTAGGTAAAGAGGAAACACAAATTTTATTTATCTCTTGTATTAGATAAAATCTATCTATCCTTTTACCATGCTCATTGTATTCTATTATAGAGAAATTATGGTTTTTAAATATATTTATATTATTTTTAATGGTTATATGTTTAATTTTTTTTAATTAGTTATAAAGGTGGGAAGAAAATATTTTATCTCTCTTCATTTGTATTTTTCTTAGTATCTTTCTCCCATATTTTTCTTCATCAAAATTTATGAATCTTCATTTTAAATTTTTCTTATTTATTATTCATATATATTTTTTAAATTTAAACTTAATAATAAATATAATTTTTCATTATTTTATTATTTTATGAAAACATTTAAATGAATAGTACATTCTACATGATTTTTAATATATTTATTATCTTACCCTAACGACGTTTTTATCTATGTCAAGATCCTTTCATGTTATAATAAATTTATTCATTCATTCATTCACCAGGGATATTTGTTCATGGTATTTTCCATATTCTACGTTACCATTATTAATACTTATACCACATGGAAGTTATTATATAACACAATTTTTAATGGGAATATTATATTATCATTATAATGGATTCCACATACATTTTTTGTGGAAAAATATTTAATGTTATATTTATGTGTTGGGTGGGGTTAAAATTATACTTCCCTTTAATAAATTGGACAAAAAATTATAAACTATTTCATTAATTTTTTTAATTTTATATGGTAATTAAACCAAATCCACTATGTTTAGGTAACTAGAAGGCTTAACTGTAAATACTATACTTTAATGATCTTGGTTTTAATCACGATTTATATTGTATTAAATTATATATTATACAATATAATGATGTTATAAATAAATTTTATACATTGATTTTCTCATTTATATTAGTACTAATTATTTAGGTTATTATTGTAAAACATTATTTCATTTTCATAAAAAATATATTGGTTTTCTGCTCATTGCTTTTTTATCTTCATTATGATCATCTCTGGGGCACTAATTTATATGTAATTTCATTTTCCAAGAATAAACATATGATCTCACACTATTCTTTTGTTTTCCATTTTTAGGGTAAAAATGATGAATTTTATAAATGATATGTCTAAAAAGACATAATACTGCTATATTTCATTGAATAAAGGTATATTTTAGTATAAAATAATATTGTTTTGAATTCAATCACAAAATAAAATAAACATTTGTGTTATATTAGAGTATTTTAATTATGAGGTAAAATTAATAATCATATAAAATAATGTGATCTATATTTATTTGTGGGTTATCTCACACTTCATCAATTGTTTCCGACATTGATAAAACTTTTGTGGGAGAGAAAGAGTTCACACACTCTATTGATTCATCTTCTATCTCAAATATGTGTGTTATCAATGGACCGTAACCTAGTTCTAGGGATAAAGATAGTAGATTAATCTATACATCATCACCAATCACAACCCATAACAGTGGGATTTCATCATATCACATTAATATGAGTTGATGGATATTTTTAAAGGGAGTCCCTAAAATATTTTTTCATACTCAATTTCCTAGAGTCATAGGACTACAACACATTCCAATTAAACTAACTAAGAATGAAATAATTGTACCTAAATAAAAGATTTCATCTATCAATCATGTATCTATCCCATGAAACATTATATTATACCGTGATATCAATGTTTTTGAGTATCCAAATTTCATAGTTCATTAAGGTAAAATGATAATTCAGTTATAATTATTTAATTTTTTAGTTCAAAACATCATTACGACACTATCATTATAACCATCTCATCATTAGAGATACAAATGTTTTTTATAATAATATCAATTTTTTTATTTTATCAAAATAATAATAAATTATTTCACAAATCCATTTAATATAGTTCATCAATACATTATTTTTAATTTTGATAGGAATGAAAAGTCAAATAATAAATTTCCATTATCTCATCTAAGAAATACTCTATGATATACATTATATTTTTTCAAAAATAAATATCTCTTTAATCATTAATTTTTAGAATTTTTGTTATTAATATTCAAAAACATTGTTACATAATCTATCTTCTTTAGTACCATTAATTTGACTTTACACAATGATATATATATTTTTATATATATAATTCTATTAAGTTGACTACTTTCTATTCAAACCTAATTGTTCCAATTAATATTCATTATATTTGAATCTATTATACATTTTCTACTAACATAAAAAATATCATTTTTATTTAATTATATTTTATTATTATACATCTTATGATAAACCTATCTTATGTCCAATATCTTTTTACCATGATCTACATAATTTTAATGGATTATTTATATGATATCTATGATGAGAAATTGATTTATTCATAATTACTATAAGAATCACTTTTAACATCCTCAAAATAACACAATGTAATCATTAATAATTTTAATTATTTTTACATAGTATTCCAAATAATATTAAATTTTATCATTATAACCTAAAAATAATAAATATAATTAAATTTAAGTTCTTCCTTCAGATAAATAAATATCATTATAGCATTAAATTTTCAATAAAATATTTTTATGTCCTCATGATTTCCATATAATAAGTAATTATGCCATTAATGAAATTACACATTTCAAATCACTGACATTTAATTACCATTAAAACATTTGAATACTATTATATAAGTGGAATAACCACTCTTTTGTTGCTTCCATATTGTCATTACATTCTTTAAGATCCACCTATTAATCCAAAAAGAATCAATAAATTGCCCATGTTATTTAAAATATTTCATTCTGAGAAATTATTATCAATTATTAATAATATTCTAAATAAATATTTTTAAAAGTAAGTTATTGTTTTCTTAGTGATATTCATTAAATCTCTGAACAATAATATCAAAATCTAAAAAAAATTAATTTAATGGTAGTAATTTTTATACCATCATTCATTTATTAATGACACTATATCCATAAAAAAGGAATCCCATCAACAAATAATATTTTTTTATATGAATCCAAATGGATTGGAAAACTAACATTTTTTATCATCATATTTTTTGTGGCTATTATAAATGTCATAATCATATAAAAAGGGGTGTAACAATTCCTAGTTATACAACCCTAATTTCCATATTTTTTATATAATTATATATTTTAAAAATCAATATATATATATATATATGATAAGGTCTTCCCACTAATGAATCCTAAAAATTTGGAAAACATTTATTTTTATAAGTTAATTAAACATTTCATATAAATTATATATATATATATCAAACCCGACAACTAAAATATCGAAAACCATGTTTTTGTTAAAAATAAAAATCAATATAATTATCATATTATTAGGAATCCATAGATGTTTTATATCAGTACTCAGCACAAGATAAGACATAAGCTATATTAGGTTCAACTCTTAGTAGCAACACTTCCACTGGATGTTTTTTCTTGGATGGTGTTATTGGGTGGTGACCCAGTATGAGTGGTGGGAAAGTGCATTATAGGTGAGCCCGGAATGAGGAAGACCAAATGATAGTGAGGCCGAAGGATGATTGCATGGACAATTGGTTGTCAGATCTTGTGATACAACTAAACTAGTATATGCAGTAGATGACGGCACACTGAGGCATACATTATAGTCTATGTAGGCACACTGGGTGTGCATTGGAGGCTCTATCATGATTTCTTTAGAGTTTACATGATATTATTTAGGATTTCATGCCTATTGGGATTTAAAAACATCATCAGTAATTATGGGTATGAGCTTAATGAAAATGTAAAGGGTACCCCCTACCCAATAAAAATATTGATTTTTCCCATTCAATAAATAAAAAGGTCAATTTACTATACATGTCAAATACATTTATTTGGTGTTTTTATTTGTTTTGATCTAATTCAATATAAAAAATTGAACTAACTCAATTAATTAAAAAATTATATAATTATTTCATTATTGGTTTGATCATAAATTTTCACATTGATAATAAATCTTAAATCAAAATGGTTTTGATGAAATTCAATTTAAAAGTCTATTTAATAATTTGATTAATATTTTATGAAAATACATCAACCTAAATTAATGTAAATCATAATTACTTGTATTCTTATGAATTTGAAGATAAAAAAATAGCAACTATAAAGAAAAAATTAGTGTGGATAAATAGTAATGATATGTTTGCCAATTTATCATTATTAATTAAAAATTCATATGTGGAAATATGATATTCGTGGTGTTAATCGATTCTATTTAACAATATCTACAAAATAGAATATTATTTTTATCAATGTTGTTCGTAGATTGATTTTTTCTAATATTTATCCTTAAAGGGTATAAAATATTCTGTCTAAATTATCCATACAACCTATATAAAATATTCAGTGAACTTTATAGAAAAATAATTTTTTTTAAAAATAGATTCAAGCTAATTAAGACTTACAACATGAGTTATATGTCCCTTACTTCATATTATAGTGAGAATTTTTAGAAAATAATTATTCTATCAATGAATGACATTGATATGTAACTCGGATTGACGTGAGAAATTTTTTATTACCCATTAATTTGATTGTCACATTATAATGATAGATAATATGAAATATAATTAAATTTCATTGAAATAAATTATCACAAGGGATAATTAGAATTGAGGAAATATACTCTTTAATACACTATCTCAAATTCATTAATGATTCCTCGAACCCTAGTGATGGTATCCATTTTAAATAATTCTCTATTTCCATATATTATATGCACTAAGATCTCTCTAAATGGAGATATATTAGTAGAGGTACTTTTTCAAATATATTATTCATATTTCAGGGCACGAAAACACCCGTGATCCCTCTTGAGCCCATAATAAAGACAAGAGTGGCCCCTAAGGCCCTCCTCCAATATGTCATGTGTTGGAGACTAGCATTGAGGTTAAAAGTCCAAAAATATGAGATTTTTTTATTAATACGAGAAATATAATAAGTAAAACATAAATGAACACCACAATATAATTTAAAACTAATATCCAAAAATAATCCACAATGCATTGAAATTTCATACAAGTACTAGTCTCTAATGTATAATATAAAACTAATCTCTTATAAAGAATTAAAAACCTAAAATATTTAATAAAATATAGTAATGTCCAACTTAATCTCCAAAACAGTCTAAAAATCTAGAAAAATTGATATATATATATATATATATGTTTTATCATGTTGGGGGTTGGACTGACTCCTGTTCCATAAATTTATTAATCCTTCGGACCATTAAAATATTACACATGTCACAGTTCCCAAGATAAAGAATCCCAACCCTCATAAAATATCCCAAGTTAATAGTGTATCATTGAATGGAATCTATAGAACCCTACACACTACACTAAGTCACACTCCTCATATAATATCTAAAAAATATTATAAATAAAACATTCATGTGAAGAAATCAATCGAAAATGAAAAGTAGAAAGACATGGTTATGTGGTATAGATATCATAAACTTTCCATGGGATAACATAGAAATATATTAAATTGAAGATATTATAAATGATTAAAATCAGAATAGATATGGTTCCTATGAAATAAATAGATTCATTTTAACACATATTTCAGTCACCTGTGCCACCTTTATTTTATAGAGTTATTCAGTTAGTGAAACATGATACACATGTAACTGATGATTGTGGTAAACCCACCATTGGAGTTTCTCAAGCTATGATTCCCTATTACTCCACCTATGTTACTATTTGAATTAATGAAACTTTATAGGGATAAAACACTCACCAATTATATGTTCATAAATTTCTAATAAATTTACCTTTATGATGAATCTATTAGCTATCGATTTATTAACAGAATTGATGTGAACCTTCTGAGTCCGTCTTTATGGTAAGATGAATTTGGTGAACTACTGATTATTAATAATCCAAAAATATACTAATTGAAGACTAATTGAAGGATATATTCATAATTATCCAATAGTTTGGAAAAAACCATACCCCTTCATCATTAATGCAATGTTATCGTTCATACATCATTCAATAAAGTATAATTGAGGCACAATACTACACCGTACTTTTTGACAATAAATAATTCTATAACATGTCCACTAAATTTTTATTATATGTTATCGTCAAAAACTCTTACACCTTTCCTTCAAGACAATTAAAATTTTAAATTAATTCTTGGTCAATGTTAATCTTTTTGGAATGATATATATGTTTATTTCACAATAAATATAATATAATAACACTCCTCGTTTTTTAAACTTCCATGATCTTTTAGCAATTCCATTAACTTGATTGACTACTTTAATTATTATATAATATATATATATATATATATATATTCCATTGTGGATAATGTAACAATAGTTTTCTATCAAGATATCCAAGTAATTTTATTTTTCCACAAAAAAAATGAAGTGTGTCTTGTTCGTAACATTATCTAAATCCCTCATAAAATTCACATCTAAACGCCTTCATTTTGGATCATCTTCACAAATGTAATTTTTCAATATTTTTAACCAATTTACTATCAAATGTTCTACATCACATCACCAAAATTCTAGCTTATATGGTTTGATAAAAAGTTATTTACTACTCCCACTCCAATGTAAATAGTTTTATATATAAAAATAATAACATAGATTATGATTTTGATAGACAATTCATATACTAATTTCTCTATATGCATGGAATAATCATAAAATATTTGTTCCAGAGCCTTAACTATCATGAAGTTTCTCGAAAGGGTGTTAAAGATAGACTTGGATCAATTTAATTGAAATTTTGTTTCAATACTAGGATTTTTTTCATTTTGTGATAACACCAATGTAACATATTTTCTATCCAAATCTACTCTCATCCCCAAGTATTTAATTACTTGTCTATGTTTCTTCCTTCTAAATAATTTAAACAACATAAAAATTATCTCATGATTCTACAAACTCTCTATACATAAGGGAAACATGTCATCCATATAGAGAAATAATACGATATAAGCCCCATCATCCCAAACCTTTTGATAACATAAATAATTTCATTCACATCATGTTTAACCATCCTCATTATTAAATTTTTAAAACAACCCATTCTACTGAAAAGGATCCAATTTTTGGAATTTCATTCTTCTCTTCAACTTGCAAACAAATCACTACATTTTCTGCTCTTTGATACCCTTGGGTTATTTCATGTAGATATCCACTATGATGTCACCATGAAAAAAGTTCTTCATAATATCCATATACTCCATATGATTTTTATTGTATATAAGTAGACATAGCACCATACTGAAGGTATAATTATAAAATAGTACTATGTTTTTCATGATATAATTTTTTTCTTTAGTGGGAATCATTTCACCATCAATAGTTCCATTAATATTCCACTTCATTCAACTTTATACTTTAAATAGAAAACCCATTTATTATTTAATTCTAAATTTTACTCTAGTTGTTTATCTAAAACCCATGATCAATTTAATTTGATGGAATTAATTTTCCCTTCATCTCTAACTCCTAGTGTTTCAACTCACTTGTTTTTAATACCTATTTAATGAATTTTGGTGCTCTAGAATTTGTTAGAATTATGAAATTTAAATCAACTCCATATAGATGGACCCATTTTAAGAGTCAATAAGATCTTCTCAAATCATAAAGATATTTGTATATTTATATGGATACTATATATGGTTATATATATTCTAGAAAATGAGTATTGATTCTTAAATCTCTTGATTTTAACCATAGGATTCAAGTGAAATTTTACACTATATAACTTATAATGTAGAACACACATCTAGTGAACCAATGGATATATCTAGTATCAAAAAATTATTTTATCTTATAGAGATCATATACATCTCAACATATACATAAATGGTCAGATTCAACCTCTAATATTCAGATTCATCTTATTTATAATCATTATATAATATCTTTTCATTGAGAAGATATTTTCAAAATTAGAATATTTTGAACGTTTCATCATATCATATTCTAAAATGAAAATATTAATTTATATAACCTATAAGAGTGAAATATTTAGAACTTTCCATAATCATGTATTTATTATTTACATATAAAAAACAGGGGATAAACATCCAAACATTATGAGGTTTTTAAAATCTCTACCATTACTAACTATAGCTCTTCCTTTAAATTTTTTTAAATAGCAGTATATAAACATCTATTGGTTAAGAATATTTCACTGTTGATTTCTTTTTTTTTTCAAGTAGTCCTTAGTAGTTATATATATTACACTCATACATATTTAATTATTTTTTATTGAATGGTTCAATCCCATCGCTACTCTATTATTATGTGGATTCCTGGTTACTATTATTTTCTAGTTGATCCTCTTCTTTTAATAAAAGTTCAACATGTTTCTTCCCCTACAGACAACATAGTTTTCTAATATTGAGAACTTCAAATTCTATCCACTATTTCTATATTAGATTTAATTATAATATATACATGAACTAAAAATTTCATACACAATATTAAGGATATATACTTGTCTTATCCCTGTGGAATCATCAATAAACTCGATAAGGGGTTGTGATCTTCCATTAAATATACAATTTTCTAGACTCAAAATGTTATATAATCATGAATTTTAAGTCAATAATTAAATTTATTACCTTATAGGGATATTTATTTTTTAATTTTTCAGATCATTAATTTTCAACCCTTACATAATAAACCTATATATTACAATGTAGGAACATCAAATTGCTATTTATTATTTCCAAAATTCTTTACTTTTAAAATGAAATGTGATTTAATTTAATAAAAATATTCACTATTTTAAACATGAAATTTTCACATTTAGTACACATCCTCATAACCTATGAAAAAATTGCAAAAAAATTTAATGGGAAAAAATATCAGTATGGACATATGAAAATATCAAAATAAACAGATTATCCCATTTCAAAACAATGAGATCATAAAGGAGAGTGTTATTTAACCAAATAAACATCCAATAAAAATAATAATTTACATACACATGATGTCAACATTATTTATGATAGTTTTTATAAAATATTATAATAGACTATAATGAATAAAATCGTATTCTTGTGGGTCTCTTAAAAAACATGATAAGCATTGAAATTATTTTCATATAATCATATCATTAACACTAAAATGGAATAACAATTATATTAAAAAACATCATTATCATAATTTATGAGATTATAAATTTACATTAATCCTAATTATGAAACATATAATATTAATATTAGTTCCTTGATACATCATTTTAATAAATACCATACTAGAACCTTAGAAAATGGAATAACCTACTTTGTTAATTCAAATATAATTCTTTGGAGAACATAATCATTTACGAATGTTTTAGAGAGATATATTGGGATCACCCATCTTCATAAATAATTTATAATGAACATATCATATATGAAATTAATAAAATAATGAATCTAAATCATCAATCTAATAAAATAATATTTTTATCCCATTATATTAATTTTCCAGAATTTGATATTTCAACTTCCTTTAGAACCCACTTTCCAAAAATAAAGTATATAGAAATAATGGAAGGAGGATTTTTAATTGAATAAAAAGTATAATAATATAAATGGAAAATTAATAAATCAGTGGTTGGGGTTGAAGGAATATCCATCAAAATATTATATGCCAAAATATAACATTCCTTATGCCTATTGTAAAAAATGTAAAAACTTCTAGTAAAAAATATATAAAATTTATTCGTTTGGATACATTTGAATGATATTAAAGAGATAAAAAATTTCCATTACAGTTATTTTAATTCCATATAAATATATACATAATATATTTTTATGAGTATGAACATTTATGAAAAAATTATCAAATAAATCTCAAAAACATTTAATATGTGGTTTTAAGTTAAACATTCCCTTGCCTAGAATCTAACTTTTAATGGAAATCACTAATTATCCTAAATAAAAACACTATGTTAATTATTTTATTCTACAATAATTTTTTTCAATATTTTTATTCTTTTTGTTTAACTTATATTAATTTAATATTTAATTACTCACTCGATTATCTTTACCTAGGGGATTTTGAGACCATTCAGTTTATTGATTATTAATGGATTGGGTAGGTTTACTATTTTTAGTGGAGTTGCTACCACATTATTTAAAAAAAAATAATATTTAAAGTATTTTTTAAAAAATTTAATAACTTTTTAGAATCATCCATGAATAGTGTATATAAGAAAAATATCACATTGGTTAATAGACGTTCTAGTCCACACATATAAACAAATAATTTTATATTTTTTTAATGGGATGGTAATGTAAGAAAATAGATTGTGTATTATCTTCCATGAATGATAATTTTGTCATTAATACAATTTATATTAATGAAACCAAGTATAATATCCATCCTTATGAAGTAGTTTTTAATAAGTAAACGCATGTCTAGGTGGAGGTGGAAATCCAGATATACACACAATTAGCATTATCATTTTTAAATGGGTGGAAATATAAAAATACTGATAATATATTAAAAATTAAAAATTATAATTATGCATTCAACATCATGTATATTAATTAAATTCACAATAATAAACATCCTTATGAGGTGATGTTGAGAAATGAAAAACATCTCTTCCAGGATGTTGTAATGAAAAATTACACATTATCCACGTTCTAAATTACCATTGGATATAAAAGAAGGTGAACTAGAGTTCTTCTATAATCATAAACAAAATCAGTATATTTAATATACCAATGATATTATTTCTCAATGGTTTAATAAAATTTTAATATTATATAATAGGAAATAAACATGTAATAGGCTGATTAAGACTTATATATTCTCCCCATATAACCTCCTACGCTTCCACCATAATCTTTCTTGGACTAGGCTATTTTTTGAGACTAAATAATCATGGATGTTGTTATGGTTTTTGGTGAGAGGTTTGGGTAGTTAATCAATAATATAGCATGATAAAATGGTGTGAGTAATGGGGTAGCAAAGATTCTATTTATAAATCAGTTGAGGGGTACTAGAGTAAATATTTGATGTATTAAATGAATATAACCAAATTTTATAATTATGGGGAAAATATTTAAATATTTTTAATATGAGATGATTATGAGTGAAAATAATCTTCTATAATAAAATTTGGACATGTATAGGTTAATTTTTCTCCTTTATCTCTTAGTTTTAACTACCCATTTACCCTTTTGATGATTACATCGATATCATTCTCTTTTACTCTATATGAATCAAGATATTATTTATAATTGGAAATTTTATCCATAAATAAAAAATGGATGATATTATTGACCATATGTTATTTAAAAGGAAAAAAAATAAAATATTTATGAATCTTAAATCACTAATAAAATATTATTCTATATTATATTCCAATAAATTCAATTCATATACTATTATCATAGTTTGATATTAATGACACCAAGTGGAATATGATTTTAATATAATTTTTTTGAAAATCACTGCTATTTTAAATATATGTAAAAATTTGTCGTTGAAAATAATTCATCCAAACTTTATTCTTTTAAATGAGGTTTAAATTTTTTTTGGGTATTTTTAATTTACTTGAAGAATCACAGTTTTGGCGTTGCAGAAACATGTAAGGTTTTTATTCGATAACAAAATTATTATTTTTAAAATGAATAAAAATTTCATTATTTTTCTAAATAATCATTTAGATCTAAATATAAAAACTTTTTCTTCACAAGATACAATATTTGAAATATTAAACCAAAGATAGAGAAATTTTCTTTTTATTCTTTAATTAAAATAAATTTAAGGACATTATCACTGTGAAGTGGCACTAAATTTCCATCTTATTGTAAAATTGATTATTATGGTTGAAAGAAACATATCCAATAAAATAAATAGATATTTAATAATATGTTTATGCATATCTATTATTTTTATCAGTATTTTACATATTTTCCCTTATCGTAGAAAAATATTTATTATAGTTACTATTCCATATGATAAAAATAAAAGGGAAATATTTACCAAATTGGATAATCCTGATTCAAAATATGTAATTAACATTTCATTATTCTATTCCAATAATTTGACGAAATCAATTTATAAATAATTATGTAATATATGATAAAAACAGTTTTCAAATAAATGTGATTTATGTGGAAAAATGAACACATACCAAAATCAAGTATATTGTTGATTACAACATAATTTTTCAGATTATATATAATTAAATGAGTTATATGTTACACTAATATAAAATTAAAAAAATGGAATCTAAAATTAAATCTATTAATGAAAGGAAATGACCATTTGATAACTCTTTATTCCTTATGTTTCAGTGAAAAATAAATCTTTCTAGAAAAATACAACAAATTCAACCAAATATAATATTTAAATGAATATTTAATAAATGATATAAATCTACAATAATAAAATTTCTACAAACCATATAATGTTTTATAATTTCCACGCAGAAAATTAAAAAAAAATATTTTTAGATGGAAATAATTTTTTGAATAAAAAATGGCTGTAGAGAAAAATGATTACTTCAAAATTATTCAATAATTTATATAAAACCATTATTAATTTTTCCAAATAATGTGTAATTTAATATTCGTATAACCAATTTAATATCTAGTATGTAGTGGTCACATATAAATTATAATATTATTATAGAATAATGAAATTCATTGGATATTTGATATTGTGTGTTAATAAAGATATCCATAATATTATTATTTTCAATTTTTAGGTTGTTATATTCTATACCTTAAATAAAATACATCCGTACAATTTTACCTTCATACTGATAACTTTTTTAATAATATTTTAATCAATTATAGGGAGAGGTTGATAAAACATATGATCCTCAAATGAAAATTCATTTTAATGTATAAAAATTTCATTACTAAAAACCAACATCATTAGAATGATAATAAAACATTCATTTGGAAAGAGAAAAATGATAATATAAAGATCTCCTAGAATTAAACATAATCATGTTCCCCAATAACGAAAAAATTGTTGGGAATGGAAACTATAGACATAATGTTTAAAAATAACTTTTAAGGAATAATTTAGAGTGATGTAGAATATGGACATGATAATGTAATTGTCCAAAAAAACATAATCATTTGGAGATAATAAGGACCATAAATTCAATATAAATGATGGTAATATGATCCGAGTTTTATGTCAGGATCATTTTTCTATAGTTGAGGAATTTTTTTTATAATCACGAAAGATAACATGAAAAAATATAATTTATTTATTTCCATTTGAAATGAAAAATTTAAAATTTTAGATATGGTTTCTAATGTTTTTTAAATTATATATAATCACTTAAAAAAATATATGAATATCGAATTTGATTTTTTTCTATTCTTAATGTAAACAATTTAACATCTAAAAAAATATTAATAAATGTTTTACTTGTTATTCCTCATATATTTATAAATTAAACATGTCAAAAAATTTGTTAGCATAACATTAGATAATGTTCTATGTGTATAAACTTATACATAAAGAAATATTAATCTACAGTTCCCCAATAATAACCCTTAAAGTTCAACATAAGTCATTCCATAAATATATAATATAAATAATCTTCAACATATATCTAAACAAAATTGAAACCCAAAGATTAGAGTGTTTTATCATATATTTGTCAATGATAAACAATAAAATTGACTCCCAATTACTCAAAAATCCATATACAAATCTGATATAAACCTAAATCAGATAGTCTCCCAAATATGTTAAACTAATTAATACATAAAAAAATCACCATATAACAAAATATTATCATGTATGATTCCAGAAGTTAATTTAACGTTTATTCCTTATATAAACTCCCATATTATCCAAAAATATATCCAATTACCCAAATCATATAATGATCCCAATATAGCGAACTTATTAAAAAATAACATTAACCACATATTATAAATCATATCTTCTAATGATATAATAAAACATTAATCACAACTACTTGTAAAATTCATAACATCATAGATCATCATAACTATAATGGTTATCAATAACTTTCAACATATACGAACAAAATATAAAGGTATTCATCCTCAAGAACACAATTTTAATAAAACATAAAATAATCCTAATAGTTATACATATACCTCAATTATTTATTAAAACTCAATACATGTCTCTGAAACAAATCCCATCACATTAAAACTGAGATTTTATTAATGAATTTAAAATTATTACCATATATATATATATATATTTATTTGTACTTAAATAAATTACCACTACACTTGAAACCCTATATTTAGAAACTTCTATTTATTTAATGTTTTTATAAACCCATATACATGTTTTTCTTTCATATTTCATTAAACTGACATCCTATAATAGAAAAATAATCATGCTCTAAGATTAATCAATATAAATATATTCATGTCTCTCTAAATGGAGATATATTAATAAAGGCACTTTTTCATATATATTATTAATATTTCAGGGCATGAAAACACCAGCGATCCCTCTTCAGCCCAAAATAAATACATGAGTGGCCCCTGAGGCCCTCCTCCAATATGTCATGTGTTGGAGACTAGCATTGAGGTTAAAAGTCCCAAAAATATAAGAAATTTTCTTTTATTAATATGAGAAATATAATAAGTAAAACATAAATCAACACCACAATATAATTTAAAACCAATATCCAAAAATAATCCACATTGCACTGAACTTTCATACAAGTACTAGTATCTAAGGTATAATATAAAACAAATCTCTTATACAAAATAAAAAACCTAAAATATTTAATAAAATATAGTAATGTCCAACTGAATCTCCAAAACAGTCTAAAAACTAGAAAAATTGATATATATATATATATATATATGTTTTATCATGTTAGGGGTAGGACTGACTCCTATTCCACAAATTTATTATTCCTTCAGACCATTAAAATATTACACATGTCATAGTTCCCAAGATAAAGAATCCCAACCCTCATAAATATCCCAAGTTAATAGTGTATTGTTGAATGGAATTTATAGAACCCTACACACTACACTAAGTAACACTCCTCATATAATATCTAAAAAATATTATAAATAAAACATTCATGTGAAGAAATCAATCGAAAATGAAAAGTAGAAAGACATGGTTATGTGGTATAGAATATCATCAAATTCCCATGGGATAACATAGAAATATTTTAAATTGATGATATTATAAATGAATAAAATCAGAATAGATATTGTTCCTATAAAATAATTTGATTCATCCTAACACATATTTCAGTCACTTGTTCCACCTTTATTTTATAGAGTTATTCAGTTAGTGAAACAAGCTACACCTCTAACTGATGAATGTGGTAAACCCACCATTGGAGTTTCTCAACCTATGATTCCCTATTAGTCCACCATTGTTACTATTTGAATTAATGAATCTTTATAGGGATAAAACACTCACCAATTACATGTTCATCAACTTCTAATAAATTTACTTTTATGATGAATCTATCAGCTATCGCTTCATTAACAGAATTGATGTGAACATTCTGAGTCCCTCTTTAGGGTAAGATGAATTTGGTAAACTAATGATTATTAATAATCCGAAAATATACTAATTGAAGACTGATTAGAGGATATTTTCATAATTATCCAAGAGTTTGGAAAAACCCATACTCCATCATTAATGAAATGTTCTCATTCATACTTCATTCAATAAAGTATAATGGAGGCACAATACTACACCGTACTTTTTGACAATAAATAATTCTGTAACATGTTCACTAAATTTTTATTATATGTTATTGTAAAAAACTCTGACACAATTCCCTATAGAAAATTAAAATTTTAAAGTAATTCTTGGTCAAGGTTAATCTTTTTGGAATGATACATAGGTTAATTTCACAAAAAAATATAATATAATAACACTCCTCCTTTTTAAAATTCCAAGATCTTTCAACAATTCCATTAACTTGATTAACTAATTTACTTATTCTATAATATATATATTTATATTTATATTCCACTGTGGAGAATGTAACAATAGTTCTCCATCAAGATATCCAAGTAATAGTATTTTTCCAAACAAAAACATGAAGTGTGTCATGTTCTTAACATTATCTAAATCCCTAGTAAAGTTCACATATAAACACCTTCATATTGGATCATCTTCACAAATGTAATTTTTCAATATTTTTATAAAATTTACTATAAAATGTTCTACATCACATCACCAAAATTATAGCTTATATGGTTTGATAAAAAGTTATTTACTACTCCCACTCCAATGGAAATCTGTTGACATATAAAACTAATCAGATATATTATGATTTTGATAGATAATTCATATACTAATTTCTCTATATGCCTGGAATAATCATAAAATATTGGTTCCAAAGCCTTAACTATCATGAAGTTTCTCGAAAGGCTGGTAAGGATAGACTTGGATCAATTTAATTGAAATTTTGTTTCAATACTATGAATTTTTTCATTTTGTGATTACACCAATGTAACATATTTTCAATCCATATCTACTCTCATCCCCATGTACTTTATTACTTGTCTATGTTTCTTCCTTCCAAATAATTTAAACAACATTAAAATTATCTCTTGATTCTACAAACTCTCTATAAACAAGGGAAACATGTCGTGTATATAGAGAAAGAATATTTTATAACTCCCATCATCCCAAACCTTCTGATAACATAAATAATTTCATTCACATCATGTTTAATCATCCTCATTCTTAAATTTTTCAAACAACCCATTCTACTAAAAAGGATACAATTTTAGGAATTTCATTATTCTCTTAAACTTACAAACAAATCACTACATTTGTTGCTCTTTGATCCCCTTGGGTTATTTCATGTAGATATCCACTATGATGTCACCATGAAAAAAGTTCATCATAATATCCATATACTCCATATGATGTTTATTGAATATAAGTAGTCATAAAAGCATATTGAAGGTATAATTATAAAATAGTACTATGTTTTTAATGATATTTTTTTTTCTTCAGTTGGAATCATTTCACCATCAATAGTGCCATCAATATTCTACTTCATTCAACTTTATACTTTAAATAGAAAACCCATTTATTATTTAATTCTCAATTTTACACTAGTTGCTTATCTAAAACCCATAATAAATTTAATTTGATGGAATTAATTTTCCCTACATTTATAAATCTTAGTGTTTCAACTCACTAGTTGTTAATACCAATTTAATGAAATTGGGTGCACAAGAATTTTTTAGAATTATAAAATTTAAATCAACTCTATATATATGGACTGGTTTTAAGAGTCAATAAGATCTCCTCAAATCGTAAAGAGATTTGAATATTTATATGGATACTATATATGGTTCTATATATTCTAAAAACTGAGTATTGATTCTTAAATATCTTTATTTTTACCATAGGATTCAAGTGAAAATTTTCACTATAGAGCTTATAATGTGGAACACACATCTAGTGAACCAATGAATATATCTAGTATCAATAAATTATTTTATCTTACAGAGATCCTATAATTCTCTATACATAAATGGTCATATTCAACCTCTAATCTTCGGATTCATCTAATTTATAATCATTATATAATATATTCTCATTCAGAAGATATTTTCAAATTTAGAATATTTTGAAGTTGTCATCATATCATATACTAAAATAAAAATATTAATTTATATAACCTATAAGAGTGAAATATTTAGAACCTTCGATAATCAAGTATTTATTATTTACATATAAAAATAGGGGATAAACATCCAAACATTATGAGGTTTTTAACATCTCTAACATTACTTACTATAGATATTCTTTAAAAAAAAATTAAATAGCAATATATAAACATCTATTGGTTAAGCTTCTTTCACTGTTCATGGATTTTTTTTCAAGTAGTCCTTGGTAGTAATATATATTACACTCATACATATTTACATATTTTTTATTGAATGGTTCAATCCCATTGCTACTCTATTATTATGTGGATTACCGGTTACTATTATTTTCTTGTTGATCCTCTTCTTTTAATAAATGTTCAACATGTTTCTTCCCCTATAGACAACATAGTTATCGAATATTGAGAACATTATGTTCTATCCACTATTCCTATATTACATTTAATTATAATCTATTCACGAACTAAAAAGTTCATACAAAATCTTAAGGATATATACTTGTCCTATCCCTGTGGAATCATCAATAAACTCGATAAAGTGTTGTGATCATCCATTAAATATAGAATATTCTAGCCTCAAAATATTATATAATCATGATTTTAAGTCAATAATTAACTTTATTACCTTATAAGGATATTTATTTTTTAATTTTTCAGATCATTAATTTTCAACCCTTACATAATAAACCTATATATTACAATGTAGGAATATCAAATTAGTATTTATTATTTCCACAATTCTCTACTTTTAAAATGAAATGTGATTTCATTTAAAAAAATATTCACTATTTTAAACATGAAATTTTCACATTTAGTACACATTCTCATAACCTATTAAAAAATTGCAAAAACATTGAATGAGAAAAAATATCAATATGGACATATTAAAATATCAAAATAAACTGATTATCCCATTTCAAAACAATGAGATCATAAAGAAGAGTGTTATTTAACCAAATAAACATCCAATAAAAATAATAATTTACATACACGTGATGTCAACATTATTTCTGAGAGTTTTTATAAAATATTATAATAGAATATAATGAATAATATCATATTCTTTTGGGTCTCTTAAAAAACATGATAAGAATTGAAATTATTTTCATATAATCATATCATTAACCATAAAATGGAATAAAAATTATATTAAAAAACATCACTATCATAATTTATGAGATTATAAATTTACATTAATCCTAATTATGGAACCTATAATATTAATACTAGTTCCTTGATACATCATTTTAATAAATACGATACTAGAACCTTAGAAAATGGAATAACCTACTTGGTTAATTCAAATATAATTCTTTGGAGAACATAATCATTTCCCAATGTTTTAGAGAGATATATTGGGATCAACCATCTTCATAAATAATTTATAATAAACATATCATATATGAAATTAATAAAATAATGAATCTAAATCATCAATCTGATAAAATAATATTTTTTTGTCCCATTATATTATTTTTCCATAATTTGATATATCAACTTCCTTTAAAACCCACTTTCCAAAAATAAAATATATAGAAATAGTGGGAGGATTTTTAATTGAATAAAAAATAGAATAATATAAAGGGAAAATTAATATAACAATGGTTGGGGTTGAAGGAATATCCATCAAAATATTATATGTCAAAATATAACATTCCTTTTGCCTATTGGAAATAATGTAAAAACTTCTGGTAAAAAATATGTAAAATCAATTCATTTGGATACATTTGAATGATATTAAAGAGATAAAAAATTTCTATTACAGTTATTTTAATTCCATTTAAATATATACATAATATAATTTTATGAGTATGAACATTTATGAAAAAAATTACTAACTAAATCTCCAAAACATTTAATATGTTGTTTTAAGTTAAATTTTCCCTTGCCTAGAATCTTACTTTTCATGGAAATCACTAATTATCCTAAATAAAAACACTACGTTAATTATTTAATTCTACAATAAATTTTTTCAATAATTTTTTTTCTTTTTTTTAACTTATATCAATTTTATATTTAATTACTCACTCAATTATCTTTACCTAGGGTATTTCGAGACCATTGAGTTTTTTAATTATCAATGTATTGGGTAGGTTTACTATAGTTAGTGGAGTTTCTAACAAATTATTTAAAAAAATATCATGATAAAATTATTTTTTTACAAATTAAATAACTTTTTAGATTCATCCATGAATAGTGTATATAAGAAAAATATCACATTGGTTAAAATAGGTTCTAGTCCACACATATAGACAAATAATTTTATATTTTTGTAAATGGATGGTAATGTAATAAAATAGATTGTATATTATCTTCCCCGAATGATAATTTTGTCATTAATATCATTTATATTAATGAAACCCAATATAATATCCATCCTTATGAAGTATTTTTTAATAAGTAAACGCGTGGCTATGTGGAGGTGGAAATCCACATATACACACAATTAGCATTATCATTTTTAAATGTATGGAAATATAAAAATAACGACAACATATTATAAATTAAAAATGATAATTTTGCATTCAACATCATGTATATTAATTAAATTCATAATAATAGACATCCTTATGAGGTGATGTTGAGAAATGAAAAACATCTCTTCCAGGAGGTTGTAATGCAAAATTACACATTAGCCACGTTCTAAATTACCATTGGATATAAAAGAAGGTGAACTAGAGTTCTTCTATAATCATAAACAGAATCAGTATATTTAATATACCAATGATATTATTTCTCAATGGTTTAATACAATTTTAATATTATATAATAGGAAATAAACATGTAATAGTCCGATTAAGACATACATATTATTCTCATATAACTTCTTACGCTTCCACCATAATATTTCTTTGACTATGCTATCTTTTGAGACTAAGAAATCATGTACATTATTATGGTTTTTGGTGAGAGGTTAGGGTAGTTAATCAATAATATAGCTTGACAAAATGGTGTGAGTAATGGGGGAGCAATGATTCCATTTATAAATCAGTAGAGGGGTACTAGAGTAAATATTTTATGTATTAAATGAATATAATTAAATTTCATAATTATGTCGAAAATATCCAAATATTTTTAATATGAGATGATTATGAGTGAAAATAATCTTCTATAATAAAATTTTGACATGTATAGGTTAATTTTTCTCCTTTATCTCTTAGTTTTAACTACCCATTTACCCTTTTGATGATTACATCGATATCATTCTCTTTTACTCAACATGAATCAAGATATTATTTATAAATGGAAATTTTATCCATAAATAAAAATTGAATGATATTATTGACCATATGTTATTAAATAGAAAAAAAATAAAAAATTTATGAATCATAAATCACTATTAAAATATTATTCTATATTATATACCAATAAATTCAATTCATATACTATTATCATAGTTTGATATTAATGACACCAAGTGGAATATGATTTTAATATAAATTTTTTGAAAATCACAACTATTTTAAATATATCTATAAATTTCACGTTGAAAAAAATTCATCCAAACTTTATTATTTTAAATGGGGTGTAAATTTTTTTGGGTATTTTTAATTTACTTGAATAATAACAGTGTTGGCATTGCAGAAACATGTAAGGTTTTTATTCGATAATAAAATTATTATTTTTAAAATGATTAAAAATTTCAATATTTTTCTAAATAATCATTTAGAACTAAATATAAAAACTTTTTATTCACCATATTCAATATTTGAGATATTAAACCAAAGATAGAGACATTTTGTTTTTATTCATTACTTAAAATAAAATTAAAGACATTATCATTGTGAAGTGGCACTAAATTTACATTTTTTTGTAAAATTGATTATAATGGCTGAAAGAAACATATACAATAAAATAAATAGATATTTAATAATATGTTTATGCATATCTATTATTTTTATCTGTATTTTACATATTTCCCCTTACTGTAGAAAAATATTTATTACATTTACTATTCAATATAATAAAAATAAAAGGGAAATATTTACCAAATTGGATAATCCTGATTCAAAATATGTAATTAACATTTCATGATTCTATTCCAATAATTGGACGAAATCAATTTTTATATAATTATGTAAAATATGATAAAAACAGTTTTCCAATAAATGTGATTTATGTGGAAAAATGAACACATTCCAAAATCAAGTATATTGTTGATTACTACTTAATTTTTCAGATTATATATAATTAAAGGAGTTATATGTTACACTAATATAAATTTAAAAAAATGGAATTTGAAATTAAATCAATTAATGAAAGGAAATGACAGTTTGATAACTCTATATTCCTTATGTTTCAGTGAAAAATAAATCTTTCTTGAAAAATACAACGAATTCAACCAAATATAATATTTAAATGAATATTTAATAAATTATATAAATATCCAAGAATAAAATTTATAAAAACGATATAAATTTTTATAATTTCCACGCAGAAAATTCAAAAAAATTATTTTTGAAGGAAATAATTTTTTTGAAGAAAAAATTAATGTAGAGAAAAATGGTTACTTCAAAATTATTCAATAAATTATATAAAACCATTATTAATTTTTCCAAATAATGTGTAAGTTAATATTCTTATAACCAATTTAATATATAGTATGTAGTTGTCACATATAAATTATAATATTTTTATAGAATAATGAAATTCATTGGATATTTGATATTGTGTGTTAATAAAGATATCCATAATATTATTCTTTTCAATTTTTAGGTTGTTATATTCTATTCCTTAAATAAAATACATCCTTACAATTTTACCTTCATACTGATAATTATTTTAATAATATTTTAATGAATTATAGGGAGAGGTTGATAAAACATATAATCCTGAAATGAAAATTCATTTTATTTTATAAAAATTTCATTACTAAAAACCAAAATCATTATAATGATAATAAAACATTCATTTGGAAAAAGAAAAATGAAAATATAAAGTACACCTAGAATTAAACATAATCATGTTCCCCAATGAGGATAAAATTGTTGGGAATGTAAACTATAGACATAATGTATAAAAATAACTTTTAAGGAATAATTTAGAGTGATGTAGAATATGGACATGATAATGTAAATGTCCAAAAAAACCTAAATCATTGGGAGATAATAAGGACCATAATTTCAATATAAATGAGGGTAATATATTCCGACTTATATTTCAAGATCATTTTTCTATAGTTGAGGAATTTTTTTATAATCACGAAAGATAACATGAAAAAAATAATATATTTATTTCCATTTGAAACGAACAATTTAAACTTTTAGATATGGGTTCTAATGTTTTTTTATATTATATATCATCTCTTAATCAAATATATGAATATAAAATTTGATTTTTTTATATTATTAATCTACTAAATTTAACATCTAAAAAAATATTAATAAACGGTTAACTTTTTATTCCTCATATATTTATAAATTAAACATGTCAAAAAATTTGTTAACATAACATTCGATAATGTTCGATGTGTAAAAACCTCTACATAAAGAAATATTAATCTATAGTTCCCCAACAGTAAAACATAAAGTTGAAAATAAGTTATTACATAAATATATAAAATAAATAATCTTCACCATATGCCTAAACAAAATCAAAACCCAAATATTAGAGAGTTTTATCATATATTTTTCAATGATAAACAATAAAATTGGCTCCAAATTACTCAAAAATCCATATACAAATCCGATATAAACCTAAATCAGATAATCTCACAAATATGTTAAACTAATTAATACATAAAAAATTCACCATATAACAAAATATTATCATATATGATTCCAGAAGTTAATTTAATGTTTATTACTTATATAAACTCCCATATTATCCAAAAATATTTCCAATTACCGAAATCATATAATGATCCCAATATAGTGAACTTATTAAAATATAACATTAACCACATATTATAAATCATATCTTTTAATGATATAATAAAACATTAATCACAACTACTTGTAACATTCATAATATCATAGATAATCATAACTATAATGGTTATCAATAACTTTCAACATATATGAACAAAATATAAAGGTATTCATCCTCAAAAACACAATTTCAATAAAACATAAAATAAGACTAAGAGTTATATATATACCTCAATTATTTATTAAAACTCAATACATGTGTTCCAAACAAATCACATCACATTAAAACTGAAATTTTATTAATGAATTTAAAATTATTACCATATATATATATATATATATATATTTGTACTTAAATAAATTCCCACTACACTTGAAACCCTATATGTAGAAACATCTATTTATTTAATGTTTTTTATAAACCCATATACATGTTTTTGTATCATATTTCATTAAACTTACGTCCTATAATAAAAAATTAATCATGCTATATGATTCATCAGTCTCAACATATTCATGTCTTTACATTAAAAGAAAATAACTCATATATTTAAATTATAGATCACCATTCATTCTAATGAAATTATTGAAGATAGATTCCCCATGATCTAGTAGTTCAATTCCTTATAATTATATAATATTTGTTTGGTCTTATCAAACATATATATTAAATCATTTTTATGAATATTCATTATATCACACAAACAAGTACTTGATGACTGTAATAGTTTAGTTTCTATTGGAACATGAAAAAAATATTGGCCCCAATAAAACCTATATAATACCTAATTGATGTATTCATAAATACCACCCATCTTAATATTATCATTCATAATAAATTTTTTCATAACCTTGGTAAAGTAAACATAAACAAAGCGAGTTTAATTGCTCAGTAGGGGTTAAAAATGGAGATATATAAGCTTAACATGAACATAAGGGTATGAGAATATGATAATAACAGTTCAATTCTATACAATTCATATCAAATATCAAAATCCTGTGTCAGGGAACACATGTTCATAACTCATAAGGCATGAATCAAATGGTAATAATAAATCATGATCCATGAGATAATAAAATTCACATAACACATAAAAAATTTTCATTTACCAAATAATAGGAAACAATTTCTATAGTAGTAAAAGATCCCTACCATGGGTATCATAGTGGATTGAGTTTACTCCCCAAACCATCATTGTAGTTAAGGTTCACTCCCAAGACAATTATAGTGGACATAATCCCTTGCTAAATAAGGTTAACTCCCCATTAACGTTCTATCAATATCCTGAAAAACAATTATATAACAATTCATTGGATGGAGATATAGGTCCCACCATTATTATATTTAAAACCATATTTATTTATACCTACAGATCTTAAACATTTATCATATCATAACAAATGAAATGAAATAGGTTTCATAAACATTCCATCATATAAAAATATGTAGGAAATAGATAGGGTTCTTAATTGTTTCATTATATTATCATTGCACTACCCTTTGAAAATTAGTCTAACTTCATTATAATTTTACTGTGGCACAACCTTTTAAAAAAGAAGTGGTTTTCATATTGGTTTTGTTATAGTATAAATAATATCAGATAAATTGTTTCCATTAATATCATGCCATCATAAAAATAAACCATTAAGATTAGGAATTATAATTTTATCCTTAAACCATATCCCCAGTGTGGAATATGTATCATGAATGGATGTCATCTTAGAGAGAAAATTATTTTGAACCATCATTTTCAAAATTTATTTAGTAAAATATTATTTCTTCCTTTAGAAACAATTTTTAAAACATGAAGCATTTTGAAATTCTTTTCTTTTTTAAATATCCTTTAAAACATACAATTGATGCTTAAAATATAATAATTATCTTAATGCGAGTAATCCCCTTTCATTATGTACAATTTAAAACAAATATTCTATTTACATAAAAAGTATAAAAATGCATTTTTTTAAAGACATGAGGAGTAAATTAAATTTTTTTTAAAAAATATATGAATAAGAATATAATTTAAAAATAATAGTATAATAAGACATTTTTTAAAACATTATTTGAATAAATGGTTTCTGAAGGAAAAACATTTCTGACCAAAGAGATAAAAAAATGTTGGATTTTAATAAAAACATTTCTCAATTATTTTAATTACCAAAGAGTGAAAAAGGGTTTTATTATGTGAAAATATATTGAATAAATATTGGGAGATGAAATTTATTATTTTATTGAGAGATGTATCATATGATATTAACAATGGAAATGTGAGCATAAAAAATACCAAAACGATGAGATTTTAACATAAAATCATTACCACTTTGGAAAATTTGATTTGAAAGCACCCTGAAATAATAACATAATATATAAAATAAAATATCATGGGTAAAAATAATTTCATGACATTACATGTAAAATTGGTTGCATATAAAAATCATGAAATAATATATTTGTATAATATAATGCACATCTCATAAAATTAAAATTAAACCAAAAAATTAAATTATGTCTTGACTCTAATCATACACGTTAAACCCACCTATATAATAAATATATGTTTATTATAAATATTTAAAAACCATTTTTTATATATCTTTCCATATATGATTTTATTATTACTATTAGTTATCAATTTATTTATAATTACTTGTTAATATTCTGTTTCGAGTAAAAACATGTTTGTTTTTTATATAGGTTTTTATTTTATGGTTATTAATCCTGTAACATTGATCATTATTTAATAATCATCATAAAATTAAACATGATACACATATCATATATATTCATTATATATGTATTTACTATAATACATAAAATAGAGTTATATAAAATAAAATCAATAGTTTATGGAGTTGGTAGGTATTATGTATTCAAGAACACTATTTCCATTCCCTTATCAGATTGAAATAAATAATGATAAATGATATATTATTGTTACATTATTGTTTTTATGAAATATATATAAAATAATTTAATTAAATACCCGTATATTACCTTCTATATAAATCATGAATGGATCAAATTGATTAGTACGGTGGTAGTCTTACGTACACATGACTGACATTTTCATATTCCAATAAATGGATAGAATGATGGTATGTGATATTATTGGACCACATAGAAACATGAGAGGTGAGGGGTGTATCAGGGTTTCAAATTTTTCTTTTAAATAAGCGGATCCAGTTCCCACATTTTCAGAAACCTTTTAAAATGGTTTGAAGGTAATGTGAAAATTTTAAATATTTACATGCAATGGGAAAACAAAACATTTTTCTCCGTTCAACACTAAGGGATAATCTAATTTGAATATTATATAGTGAGTAGACCATGCCAATATTCATTAATCTTCACTATTTTTGGAATATAGATGTTTAGATTGAGTCACTTTCTTTTAGGCACACTAACATTACAATGTTTTAGGGATAAAACATTGCCTCCCTCAGAACACATCGGTCAAATTCCTATACCCACTACATTGGTATAATTCATACTGAGTTTAACAACATTAATGTTGATTCAGTGTATTAGAATTAATTTCTTTGTCCCCAAATACCATGAGGCACTTCTTACATTGATGTACTGAGTTGAGTCACCCAAAATAATTATTCACTAAAATCAAAGGTTCGAAAAATGTTTCTTGTAATTCTGCTTCATGAAGATCATTCTTAAATCTCACAAACCCTTCACAAAGAAAACTTCCTTTATGGAACCCTATTTCATTATGGAATAAAAAGTCATCACAGAACTCATTTTCATGAAATACATAATCATTTGTTAACACTAATATAATATTTTCACAATTCTCATGCTCACAATGAAGACATGATTTGAGAGTCACTTAGGCTACACAAATTTAGATTGTTTTAACTTGTTCTTGAATTCATTTTGGTGTGTAATGAAGTGGGGTTATCCACTTATTAATAGGTTATTCCATTCATGCTGGTACCATATCTCCAATATAATTTCCATGAACCTTTAAATCCATGTTAATAAATCTTCATCCCTCACGATGCTCTAGTGAAATATAACCTTCTCATGAAGCATCTCTTAGTCATATATATTATCGTCAGTCCATCACACCTTTCGAGATGCTTGTTCACGCTACTTTCTATATTCATTAATATCATCATTTTATAAATCCAACCTTTACAAAACCCATTCTATTACCATATTTATGAAGGCTAAATTCCATAAAAACACCTTTAGTTATGCTTTCCTCTTCTTTGTGATATTTATCCCAATAATTTGGAAAACACTAGGAATTGATTCCAACATCAAAGTAGAAGTTAATATGTAATATAAGATCAAATTATTTAAAAAATATTTCATCATCATAGAGGGTATAGAAAAAAAATCCCAACCAGACCCCATTTCTATTTATGAAATACCTTTGTACCAACAATCTCTTACTCTGGGTTTATTGAAAAACTATACAAATATTTAATTAATTGACTATCCACTTATCAAAACTTGATAGGAGTGAAATAAATCACCCAACACTTTATGTGTATGTGATAAAAGTTCAGTTAAGAAAAAAGTGGTGTAACATGAAATGGGTTATTGTATTTTGGAATTATTTAAGATTTAAATGTAAATCGGGGAATGTTTCCCCAAAAAACCTAATTCTCAACGGGTCACCAAATCATTCCATGCTTTAAGAAACATATTATCCGCTAACCTTTAAATATTTTTTATCGTATTTATTCATTTTCCAAAAACCACAAAACATTTAATTTATTATTTTTCTCCATTCTACCTCTTTATAAAGAAACCAGAGGAACCCACATTTCTACATGTATAGCATAAAACAGACTCACTTGTATCGTTTCTCCCCCATAAACATGCGTCAGTCCCATAAATAGATTATGGAAATTAAAAAAAATGGGATGTGGGGAGAAAACATAACCTCCTCATGCACTGGGAGGTGGAGAAACATTGAGGTTCAACTAATGTATCTCAAACAAAATGTACTACCAATAGATTAGGTATGATGTCATACACTTGGTAAATAGTTACAACATGCTTCATTTTAATCACACCTTAATCAACATTTTCCTTAATTAAGTGATATTTGATCAATATATGTTTTGTATGAGAGTGATTACAATGATTATTTGTAATATAAATGATAATATTTTTTCATAGTCGATCATCATCATTTATTTCAACTCATCAAAAATATCATTTAGTTATTGATTTATCCACAATAGATGAGTGTAAGCCGTTTTAGCAGAGATATGCTCTTCTTCAACTGTACCATAAAAATATATCATGATTATTTTATATACTTCCAAATTCTCTTATTTTACATTACATTGAATGAAGACCTCTAGGAATGTTTTGATGAAAATATATGTCCATTTTATAATAAATCATATTATGATTCCAATTATTTTCTTATATACACTAGGATCCACATATGTCCCAAACACATGGATTCTATGTTTAATTTCAACCACAATTTGAGTCCTCATTGGTTTGGAGTCGTGCATATTGATTATCTTGAACATATCTTTTTCACATTTTTCCTAATCAATGGATATGTAATACACATTATGAATCACCTTCAACAATAAGATGTTATTTATTTCTCTAATGATAAATATTTCAACTTCTAATTACATGTGACAAAAAAATTATTCCACTAATCTCTGCCTCCTTACGCAAAATAAAATATCTTCCACATATACCAGAATAATAAATTAATCTTTCTGAAAATTATAACTATAGATATGATGGTCGACACCTAGCCTTTTAAATGAAGATTCCTCAGATAAGAATTGATTCAATAATACCATGCTCATGGTTCTTAATATAGACCAATGATATCTTTCTTTAATCTAGAAAACATGGTCCGAAAATTTATATTTAGAAATCCCATTATATGATCAATGTAGAATTGTTATTCATGATATCCATTTATGAATTATGTTCTGACATCCATCTGATAAACATTGCACTCTACCAGAATTTATATAGGATGGAAAATCGGGATTGACTCTAGTATCACTACTAGAGAAAAGGTTTCTTCAATATAAATTCCATCAATCTATGTATAACTTTTACAAACTAAGAATGAAATTTATCTTAAAACATTTTTATTCTTATCTATTTTTTTTAAATGATCAAATTTATTCAAAACACATTATTATTTTTAGGTATCATAACAATATCTTATGTATGTTCCTTTTCAATCTGATCTTGTTCTTTATTCATAGAGTTATCACATGAATCATTCTTTGAATCTTATTCAAATGAGGTCGCTTCCGAAATTGATAGGAAGGCATAATGTGAAGCATTAATCAGTCATGGACTCCTATTCTGAATCTTCCCTTCAATCATAATCATTTTTTTACCATTGTATGTATTGAACTCTTTCAACTACATATGTATTTTAATCCATTCCTTTTCAAATTTCTTATTAATATTCTATAATATCAGCATAATAGCTCCTTGAGGTATTTTTGGTTTTATCTTAAATGACGTTAACATAGATACATCCCAAAATTCTTCCATGATGATTAGTAAAACACTTATTGGATTTACCCTTCATTGAATATCCAAGGAATATTCAATTGTATATAGCATCATCATACATTCCATTCACACCTTTTTTATTTTGAATGTATCATTTAATACCGAAAACAAGAAAATACTTTAGAGAGGGATTCCTTCTATAACACAACGCTTATGGTGTCTTAGTTAATCCAATATAAATCCCTATTTTATTTTGATTGTACACCTATTATTTAACAACCGATTTCTAGTAATGAAGTGAGATATTACTCTCAATGAGCATAATTCTATACTTATTATTCAATTATATATTTTTGAATTCAACAACCCCATTTTTCTATCGGATTATAACTACATAAACCTAATTATGTATTCCATGTTTTTCAAGACAATTTTTAAATTCAATGGATATGTATTCCCATCCATTTTTAGACTATATAACATTTATTGTGCATCCAAAATAATTCATGTCTATTAAAAAATTACATTTCATGCAGTCAATGACTTGTTTTTCCTATGAATAATTAGTATACAAGAAATTATACAATAATCATAAATAAAAATAATTATGTAAATATATCTATATATTCTATCCATATTAATTGGACCACATTTGTCTCTATGGATGATATCATTTATATTTTATTCCCATTCTCAATTTGGATTATACAACCTACAAACCATCTTTCATCACATCCATGAATAGAATGTTATTTCTCATTCATGATTTAGATTGGGGATATTCATGACTATCTTCTTCTTAGATATATATTCCATCAATTTTTTATTAATGTGACACAACATTAGATTCCTCTAGTTATTCTATTCTTTAATAGTTATGTAACCAATTATCTCTTTACTATCAACATAGTATAAATTTTCATCTTTTTTGCATCCTTGTATGATATAATATCTGTTATTTCCTTTGATAGTGCACCCCAATTGAACAAATGTCCTTTTCTATCCGTGGTTATAGAGTTTACTCACACATAGAAGATTGTGACCCAATCATCCACATAGAGAACATGAGTTTTTATAAGCTCTTCATTTCACAGTTTGTACATCCACTAAATTTGATCTTTAATGCACCATTATTTTAGAACCATACTGATCCATCAACCATTATCATAACATTATTCAATAAATCTTTATTTCCTATGACATGAGATGAGATAATACTATCAATAAACCAGGTGTAACTATTCCTTGTATCATTGAGAGATTTTTTAGTAAGGTTAGATTTATCTATTCCCATATTTTCATTCCATGACAAACATTATTGGTTTGAGGCTACAATAGTCATTTCTAATAATATTTTCATATGCATGGTTTCATCATACTCTTATTTTTTTAGTAGGAGAATACCTATTTCTATGAGATACCCCACTTGGTAGCTGGGTGTTGAATTTTTTTCGAGTTCTATAAGTATTGTTCATGCCTTTTGTCTTCGAGTAATAATTTTTTTTGTATCCATTAATTGAACAATAAAAACAATATCCATATAAATTTTTTCTTCAATAAGATGAATGGTATGGTATCATTATTTATTGTTGACTTCCTGAAACTACACCATTAAAATATATCCTTTAATCTTCACAGTATGACTTGGTATGGCCACCATAGCCATATAATTGAAATTTTATAAGAGTAAATGTCTTCTCACTTTAATTCCTCCTCTTTACATCTTCATTTGAAAATGTATCTGACTAGTGATAATTTATATATACTCAAGGGTAATTAAGTGATTTCCTTTCTATTTAAATTTATTCTTTCTTTGATAGGAAATTAGCACCTTTTTTTGATATTTCAAAAATTGAACTTCCAATTATTTTAGATCATCTTATTTCTAGATATCGATGTTTTATCATCATCAAAAATTCCACATTTTCCTGTACATGATGATCATTAATCATTCAAATTATTCTATACTCCTTTAGAATCGTTCTTAGCTCTCTATAACAACTCTGGATATAAACCTATTTGAAACAATATTTTATTATTTGTTTCACATGAATTGGATTTTGTTTATTTTTTACTACATAGATTAAATAATTATTCATCATGCATATCAATTGTATTATAATTCTCTTCCAGTCTTTATATTAGGTTATAGATAACCTTTTCATGCTCTTCAATCATCAGTGTAAATTCTAAAAAATTTTCTAAGATTTTTTGAGTTTTTTACTTTTGTTTGTCTTCTTCTTCATTTATATCAATTTATACATTACACCAATTATTATAATATAATGGTTGTTCCGGAACATCTCTCATATTTATGTTTCTCTTTCTATGATTTGAAGGAATATCAAGAGAATCCTCAATTTCCACCTTTCGATCAATAACAATAATCAAATGGTTATATTTATCTTTATATTATAAGGGTTATGAATTTTTAATTGGTTCCATTAGGGATTTCTAGGTTACATATATAAACTATGGTTCATCACCCTCAAAGATATTATTATAATTTTGTTATTATATATAGATGAAACTCCTTCTCTGTAATTTCTTCAATGATTTGATGTATTTCTTTTAGGGCATCCTTCTATGAGGATTCTTCATTCCAAAAACATTAAATAATTCCTTATTAAAATTCCTCGAGAACAGAGAAAAAAATGCTCTCAATACTAAAAAATCAAAGATAAAATAAGGGAATATTTCATCCCGATATCTATATTCTTCTCTTGAATTTATGGGACAATAGTTAAAGCAGTTATTCTTCCACATTAACTTCATCAACACTATCTCCATAAACCTCTAGTTTTTTCATTGTTTAAAATGAAATTTCCTTTCTTACAAAACTCATTAAATCTTCATTTTTACAATCATTTCATAATCCACTAGAATACAAAACATCTCATCTATTGAGATTTTTGAAAGATCCATTTCTACATAGGCTGACCCATAAGGATTATATAGAATTGGAAGCCTTATTAATATTTTCATTATAATGTAAATATCATTAATTTCATCAAAATTTCCTCTAATGCCTCCAAAAACATTAGTGATTCGATTAAAAAGGGTATATACATTTTCATCAGGATGCATATGCAAATCCTCAAACGTGTTACAAATAATATGGTGTTTGGATTCCATCACTTTGTTATCACCATAATATATATATTTTATTTCTTTCACATGGTCGTGGATTAAGTGAAACTTATCACCATTAGATAGATTTGATCATATAGATCTCCAGTAAGTGTATTCTATGTTTTGTAATCTGTAACTTTAATTTTTCTATTTTTTCAGTCATAGATAGTCCTATTTCATTATTTACTGAAATACCCTATGAAAATGAAAAAAACATTTATTATAAGGGATATTATATGTGATTTAATCAGGTTTTTCAAAATTTTAATGCTTCCTACATCATATAGGGTTACTATACAAACATTTATAGAAATATACATTAAAAAAATATTCGAATGATTTAACTCTATGAACATGTATGCTTAGATACCAATTTTAGACAATGGATCACCATGAGAGGGGAGGGTTGAATTATGGTGTCAAAATTTTATTTTAAAGTGTTGTATCTTGACCCCATGTTTTTGGGAACTAGTTATACCATGTCTGATGGAAATGATAGATATTTAAACATTCACATGCAAAAACATAACATATAAATTTTACATGGTTCCCCATTAATGGGATAGTACTTGGACAATATGATTATTATGCTTTACTCATAAGAAAATCTACAAATCATCAATATTTTTTGAATATAGATTCTTAGAAACCATCACTCTGTTATAGGAAAACTAACTTTACTAATTATTAGTGATAATAGAATGCCTCCATCAGAACACTTCCATCCAATCCCCCTTGCCCAATTCATTGGGAGAATTATTAATTAGATAAAAAACACGATACACTTCTGTATATTATAAATGAATAATTTTTCCCATAGTATCTAGAGACTCTTCTTGCACCAATGACTTAATTTGATGCCCTCAAAATCAATGTCCACATAAATTATATTTTCAAAGACTACTATTCACAAAGATTATTCGTGGAGAACTTTCAAAAATCTCACAACCCCTTTCTGTAGAAAACTACCTTTAGGGAACCGTAACTCATTGTGGACTAAAAAGTTGTAAAAAATACATTTATCCAAAATACCAAAGAATTGGTCAAGAATAAGAATTTATTTTCAAAATTATCATGCACAAAATTAATACATGATTCATAAGGAACTTCGCCTTAACAAATCTTCATTATTTACACATGTTATAAAATTCATTTTCTGGTGTAAAAATATGGGGGTAGATGCATATTTATTGTCTTCTCCTTTCACGATGATCCCATACCTCCTATAGATTTTTGATGATCCTCTAAAACCATGTTCATCAAGCTCCATCATCCCTAATACTCTAGTGTAATATAACCCACTCATAAATATTCTCATAAATTCATACATTACCATAAAACCAACACTCCATTCATGATACTTATTCGAGATGATCCACTTATTTTTAGATCACTGCTTTTTTGAAGCCCTGTCTTCGCAAAAACTCTTGACATTACCATAATTATGAAGATTCAATCACAGAAATAAACATTTCATAATTATTTCATCTTCTTTCTGATTAGGAGAAAATATTATTGGAAAAAAATGGAAATTACTTCACCTTCAATGTTGTAGTTAGCCTATATTGTAATACCAATTTCCTTGAAAACTCCCTGATCATCTCATAGTGGATTGAAAAAAAAACAAAAAATAGACCCATTTTTAGTTTTGTTGGACCTTATTTCCAAAATATATTTTATATTTCAAAAATTATAATAATATCATTAAAATCTTATATCAATAATAAATTAATAATTATTTCTATCCTTGAGAGGTGGTAATGGGAGAATAAATATGTTTAGTTTGCGATGTTGTACACTACCGTACGAAATATTGATGATTTCATAGCCCAGTCAATAGAAGTGGAAATGTTTGTTCATTTTTACCCTAACATAACATAATCACTCTATTTGGAAAATGATTTGGTTATTATATAAGAATACTATAAAAATATTTTATAGGGTTAGCAGATAAAATAATACAAAAAGAATTATTGATGAATTTTACCTCTTCATTCGTTATCCTTCTTAAGTGTTCAAAAAAAACCATACTATGATGGATTTATGTACAAAAAAGGCATATAGGATGAGAATAGGTAATTTGAGAAGTGATTTGGTAAGGAATTATCAAAACAAAAATAGTATGATGGTGTGAATAAGTGAGGATAGTGGGAGGTCTTTTATATGAAAGGTTACTAGAACAATAGTAATTGTTTGAAAAAAGAATGGTTTACCCACATATTTATCTTAACACAAAATTCCAAAATGGAAGCTTCTCGAGGTTAAAATATATAATACAGAATTATGTCCATCCAATTGGGTTTGGAAATGTATTTTTTTATTTATTAACCCTTGTCTTTATAGTTCACCACCCCCTTGTAAACCCATTTATAACATCAATGTTGTAAAAATAGATTTTTTTTCTATTTATTTTGGTTAAAAAAATAATTCTTCTTCTGTATATAATATAAATTCTGGTAAAATTAAATACAAAATCATTTTTTTAAAAATTATATTCATATAAGGTGTAAAATTAAATTTAAAATCAATCGTGTAGATATGATGTGAGTGTTGGTTTTCAATAAGGAAATGATAAAAATATTATAATGTTCTTATTTGAAAAATAAATATTATGTTTTCTATGATGACATGAATTTTATTAATACATGTATAATTGGACAAATGTTACTTTAAAAAAATAAAAAATATAACTTATCATTATAAATAAGTTAAATGAGAAGGTTGTTTCCATTTATAATTCATTATTTATAAATATTCATTAAAAAATTATTATATTTAGATAATTTCAATATTAAGATTTCAAAAATGAAGATTATTTTTTGAAATAAATTCTTAAAAAGTTTCAATTGTGTTAATTAAGTTAAAAAACATTGATATTCCTTTTTTTAGAAATATAAAATTATAAAACATAAAATTGGATTTTTTATTTTATCCTTTATAAAAAACCCATAAGATGAATTAAAATCATTTTATTGAATGTATAATATATAAATTTCATTACAATTAATCACCAAATGTCATTTTCTTAATTTAATTAGGTAAATTTTTTTATAAAAATATATATTTTTTAAATTGATTCTGTTATTTTTAAATATTAATAAATTTAATATTTAATTAATTGGTCACCGAGAGTTTAATAATATATACATATGTAAATCATATATTTTAATATTTCAATAAATGTTAATTATAAAGGCCATTAAAACTACTAGATTTTAATATTTCAATATTTTAATAAATGTTAATTATTGGTCATCGGTGTTTTATTTAATGTAATATGAAATAATTGTTTCATATAAAAAAGAAAAAATTGAGTTTTTCTTGCAATGAAAAATATAGAGAATATTTATTTTCTCTATAAAAAATTTCACATTATATCATTATATTACATTATAGTCCCTTTAAAATAAAATTTTCTCTCAAAATATATCACTATGGTAAACACAACTAAGGATAATTATACATAATTACATCCTCAATTTCCTGTATTTCTTCTTCATACAGTTGGTCTCACCATAAAATATTGATCAGGTGAGTGGTCTTATTTTAGATATATTTTTTGCATTATCTAGAATTTGGACCAATTTTTCCTCATATGAAATATATTTCTCCAGTGGTATAAACTCTGAGTTCAATACATGTGAAGGATCAATTTTGTATTTCTTGAATAATGGTGAAAGTAACACATCATTGAAATGATGGAGGATTGTTGGAAGTTCCAATTAATCTGTAATATTACTGATATGATTGATAATTTCAATGGGAAATACATAACTATTGATCTGTTTCCAATTATTCCAAAATCTCCTAACCTTATATGATAGAAAATTTATTTGAATATACATTTCTCTAGCATCAAATTTTAAATTTTTCAAGCAGGTATCAAATAACATCACTAATGTCTTTTAGAATCCTTGATGTGTTAGTAAATGTCTCTAAAAATATTTTAAATTTCATTAGTTATCTTATGTACCAATATTATTCTTTATCTATCTTAATTCTAGCAAATTGGAGCTCTAGAAATCATTCTATAGAGGGATTCATGAGGATCTATTTTAATTTTTAATGAAAGTTATTGGTGTATTAAATATTTTACAGGGGATGTTGTTGATACCATTTATATTTGAAATCCAAAGAACCATATATCTATATTTCTTAAAGGATTTGAATTAATCTCCCAGACTGAAAGTATTTTTGAGGATGATACACAATGATGATACTCTAATATATATCAATGTCTTACTAAATAATTCACTAGAACATTGAGGTAATCCTAGGATCCTGATCAAAAAACAATTTAATGTCGTACATCAGGAATATTTACCAATTCCTTAAAGTATATACTAGAAATATTATCTATGGAAAATACCTCTCTGATAGTGATGAATTGCACAGAATTAGTATATTAATAAACTAAAACACTCATATAATTTTAGACTAATTGTTTTTTCAAAGTCTGAAAAAAAAATCCATGGTGATTTTTTCCATTTTTTTCCAGTATGGTCAATTGATATAACATCGAGTTAGACTATTTTAATTCATCTTTAACATAATAAAATACCAATCACTGAGATTAAAACATTATTACATCTCTTTAAATGCTATCCCACAATAAATAATCATTCCAATCTCTTTACATATCATTGCTTTGCGGATGAATAGAGAATGAATATATATGATATTCCTCTAACAAAACCCTCTTCTAATCTAGTATGGAAAGAACACATTCATGGTTCTTAATCATTAAAATTATATCATTATAAACGTAAACTCTGGAACATTTATATCATTATTTTTAGCTCTATATATTCCCTATAATCCTATTTATTCTCCATATGGATAGATTGTTAAACATCCAATTGAGAAATAGAATATTTTTTACATTCCTTTAGGAGTTTTAGTTCCATCCTATTTAAATCGATGAATATTCAATGATTGGATGTTCTCCTTATGGATAAGCTATCATGATCCTTTCAAATCAAAGCATTAGTCACCTTGTTCACTTTTTAAGAATGGTAATTAATTGAATATTCATAAAAAATTATTCTAACCAACTTTTTTATACATATTCGACCACTTATATGTGAATATATAATTTTAATATTTCTGGTTGGAATAAATAATTCTAATTTCTCCAAAAATATATTTCCTCCATAATCATGCCACAAAAATTGTTGTAGAAAACTCTAAAGCAGGTATCGGTATAACTATACTCATGAATCCTAAATTTTCAATAGGTAATCAACTATAACAGTTTCATTCTCCATTAGAGAAGATCCCAATATCTTCTTGTTTGCATCATTATATATTATAAATGATACTCCAATATAGGTTAATGTATGTACACGTGAAATTACTACTATTCTATTCATTAAATTAAAATTGTCCTTTTATTCATAAATTAAGATCAACTTGGATCCCTTCTGAGTTAACATGATTAGTGTAATAGTTTTTGATTAGAAATTGTCCACAATCCATCAACAATATCTAGCTAAACTAAGAAACTACAAATCTCAGTGACCATGGTAATTCTAATAAAACTCTCTATATATTTTTACATTGATGAAACAACTGATATTACCTCTCTTGAGACTATATTTCAAACAAATGAAACCTTTACCAACCAAAATTCACACATATTAATGTTTTAAAATAGTTTCTACTTACATACGTGAAGTGCCCAGATCAGTGTGAATCACTGAGAGGGGGAGGGGGTGAATCAGTGATCCTTTAAAACTTTTTACTAATTGATTCTTATCAATTAAACCTCTATGGCTGGTTAAAGCCTCGATCCACTCTTCTTGTATCTCTCAACCTTTCTCGGATAATGCAGTAATGAAAAGGCACAGGACACATGGATTTACAAGGTTCGGCACCAAATGCCTACATCCTTTCCATGCTCTCCAAGCATGGATTCTCCCATTATAATCTGTTAGTATTACAATGGTCGATACAGAGTCTCACTGTATCTCTCCTGAGTCCCACAAGAGGGTCTTTATACTGCGTCCCACAGTGTTACCAGAGTCCCACTGGCCTGCTCCAGAATCCCACTGAAGACTTCTTCTCCCTGAGTCCCACAGGGTCTTCTCCTGGCTCCTCGAGTCACACGAGTAGCACTTCTTCACTTTAAGTTCTTCAAGTAACTTCAGCATCCTGGGATAAAGGCTGCTGGCCTTGCTCTTCTTCTGATCACTTGTGGTGATCAGGGTCTTCTCGTCTAGCTCGGGCTTTATCACCTTCTTCTAAGGATGACCCGACTTCAATCTTCAACTACTGAATGCTCAGACAACTGATGTCTTTATCTTCGGTCTGGTCCAGTCTCAGTTCACTTCAACTTCATGCACTGAATGCATGGCATCACAATATCTTCAAGATCTCCAAGTCTTGGACAACTCAGAATGCACACCACTGATTTAGCACTGTTCACGTGTGCACGTGCATGCATGCATGCATGCACTTCTCCTTTCCTCTTCTTGGTGCAGTAGACCCACAAAGGGTGTAATCAATTATAGCACACACCTTCTCCGAACTTCACACACTTTATTCAATTTGGTTACACACTTAGGAGTGTGTTGTACTCTAGTGTGAGTCCTCCCTTTTCTTCTTCTATGTGTATACACACTTCTTAGTGCACACACTAGGTTCGGCCTTCACTTGTCACTTGTTAAGCATACACAAATTCTTCATTTTGCACACACTTGATCTTGGCCTATTCTCCTCTTCTTGTTGCACACACTCACTTTAGTGTTCTTTTAGTTTGTTCTTCAAGGTATGCACACACAAGGTCACAGCCCTCGGCCTCTTCAAATGCACACACTTAAAGTGTGTTCTTATTGTTGTTGCACACACTTAACCCATAGGTGGTTCTTCAATTTAGCACACACACACTAAGGTGTGGTCTTCACTTCACCCACACAAGGCTACGGCCTTTCACTTCCTTTGCACACACAATTTGTTCTTTCTCTTTTAATCTTCAAGTGTGCACACCCAACAAGGGCTACGGCCTTCTTCTTCAAATTGCACACAAAGTGCCTCGGGTACTTCTTCTCCACTTAGCACACACACTGCCCAAATTCAATCATCCCATAGGGTGTTCTCCTCACCTGGCACACAAGCACAAAGGCTCGGGTCTTCCACCTTCAAAGTAGGCGCGCAAGTGCTTGATGAGCTGCGGCCTCCTCTTCTTCAACAAAGCACAAGGCACACATGGTGCACAAGGCAGCTTGCAAGTGCACAAGGCCTCTAGGGCGCGCAAGCCTCGGGTGCAAGGCACCGCGGGTGCGCAAGTGATAACGCGCAGGGGGCACGGTGCACAGAGGGGGCGCACAACTTTGTGCTGCCCAAACTCCTTCCTGTCGCGCAAAGGATAGCGCACAGGGGACTCCTCCTCCTCCTTCTTCTTGTCGCGCAAAGATGTTGCGCGCAAGGAACTCAGCCACGCAAGTTTACTTGCGCGGGGCTTCAACTTCGCGAGGCAGAGAGATGCGCTCACGGGACTTCAAAAATTCAGAGCATCAGCAGCATCTTCTCGAGGGCTAGGCCTCATTTATATAGGCAGAGGAAGGCTTCAAATCCTCCGCGTGTTTTAACTTCAAAATGCCGAGATCTTAGGATCTTCAAAATCTTTACGAATCTTGATTTTACTCTCTGTTTCACGCGGGATCCATTTATGTTTTTTTTCTCCTCTACGTGCATGCGACTTCGAACGCATGCACGACCTCGGTTTTGGCTCATCCCATGCAAAACATCAACCCGGTGCCTCGGCAACTTCGTTTGCCTCGGCCAACATCGAATTCATTCATATGTTGCATGCACGTGTATTTTTGGACATGATCCTGTTCGTTATGGCCAGACGAGCGCGAGGGTGGCTTCACTTCGATCAACGGTGGCCGGGAGCTCAAATTCTGACGTCGGGCGGCTCTGGTTCATGCGGCGGCTCGCAGGAGGCTTCGACTCGAGCTTGAGGTGGAAGACGAGCCACGGCCGTCGGATCGATGATTTGGACGGTCGCGATCAGGATGGGCCGCGGCGGATTAGATGGGCGGCCGAGATCTGGCGCGCGATTGATCGTGCGGCCAGGATCGCTCCCGGGTGAAAATTCCGCGTCCCACATCGAAACGGGGCGCGGTTTTCACGCGGCTTATCAATATGCCGCTGCCGCTCAACTCCCAGTTGTACTTCTCCCTCCACGGTGCCGCCCCGCACCGTGTTCTCCCTACGGGCGCGCTCTGCGCCCACTCTCTGCTCCTGCGGGCGCGCTCCTAGCGCCCACTATGCACACACCGGGTGCGCGGGCTTCACCACCGCGTGCCATGCGCTCCTCCGGGCGTGCCCCAGGCGCCCATGCGGTGTCTGCGGGTGCGCCCTGCCACCCTGGACTCGCCCCACGGGTTCCCCCTTGGGCGTGGCGCCTTAGGCCCACATGAGCCTTGGGGTTGAACCCTCAAGGTGTCCAAGGGCTGGCCAATTTTTTGGCTAAGTCTTGAATAAGACTTTGTAAAAAACAAAGTCCTCCATGTAAAATTCCATATCAAGCCCTTTCATTCTTCTTCTCAATTTCTTCCCTTCTCTACTTCTTAAGAATTCCTTAGTCCTCCTCAACATATAATCTTCACTTAGGATATGGAATTCAAAAGGTTTCTTCATCTTCAACCGAGATCCTGAATCAAATAAATTCTTCAACATTCTTCATTGATCCAATCAGAGATCAAGTTGGATCTTCTTCTAATTCACATGCACTAAGTGTTAGTGCATGGAATTCTTCAGCTCACTTCATCCACTTAGTACTTGTGGATGGCTCATCTTCATCTCCTCATGCATTGTGAAGACAATGCATGGTCTTCTAAAAGTGTTGTGACTTTGTATCCAGTTGATACAAGTTCTTGGAACTTTAAGAACAGCTCAACAATCGTCAGATGTACATGGAGAATGTTGCAACCACAATTTCCAATACCACTTAGTGAATCTCCTAAGTGACATGCATCTTAGTACCATGGCCATTCTCCCTTCTTCACCAACACCATCACAACCTTTGTCATTCACATCTTGACATTCCCTGACTTCCATTCATTCCAAGACAACTTCATGTCTCATTGACAACAAATGCAACACAATGCACTTCAATCTCCCCCTTTGTATTTGTTGTCAATACACTCCTTCAGCACATATGAATGGGTCAATATGTGTGCCAATATTTTCTCCCCCTTATTGGCAATCAAATGCAAAGGTGTGGTGTGGTTCACTTTCAAAAATCTCTTCCTCCCTTTGAAAAGTATTTTCTTGAAAAACACTGAGAGATGGATGATGTCACATGTTCTTCTTTAGAAAAGAACCTTTAGTAAATCAGCTCTAAGTCTACTTGGGCTAACCCGGTGTAGAAAACAAGAGTGATATGACCAAGGAATTCAATGCTGTCCAAAATTCACTGTACATGTGAGATCATGCTTCAGGGGTTTGAAATTTTTCAGATATATCAATGAATTGCTAAATCCTGCACACACTTCACAAAACTTATTAGAAAGTTCAGTGCAAAGATAATGCTCCCCCTTTCATCCATTTGCCTTCAATCCATACTCCCCCTTAATTGACAAGATAAACTCAATTAAGAAACAAGGGATGAAATTATGATTGGAATACCTTCAACTTTTCTCAAGATGGTATTAATCTCAGAATCCCATCTTCTTCAGATTAGCTCCCCCTCAAGGGGTGCACTCCATTCTGTCCAAACCATCCTCCAGCTGAGAATGATCATCATCTTCAATTCCCTGCAATGTTAGCACATGTATATACCAATGTATAAGGGAATAAGATGGAACCTCCTTGGTTCATCAATGTGAACAACAAGGTTGAGAAGATTCTCTCAACCGAGATGCCCCATTTTCACCAGTCTTCACACTTGCACATTTGATCTTCACTGATGTTTGTGCTTGTGTGGATCTAAACCCATCTTCATGTGAAATCTTTTTCTTCCCTTTTTCTTTAGCAAATGCCAGAGCTTCATCTTCAGCTCTTTTTAGTTCTCTGGCAAGTTGCAACTGATGTGGCCATATGACAAGTATATCATTTGGAAGAGTGGCCTCAGTTTTGGAAATTCCAAATGGTTCTTTTGATGCTGTCAAGCTACCTCTCTTAGGAAAATTGTTTTCAATCAATCCCTTCTGCTTCTTCTGGATTGATTGTCTGTTTGAGTTCAGTTGGCTTCTATTGATTTCCATGGCTTGTTTACAAAGCTCCATGATATGTCCTTTCTTTCCACAGTAGAAGCATGTTTTCTTGGTGGTCCTTCTGGATGACTCACCCTTCTTGGATTTAGACTCCAAGGACTTCTATTCCTTCTTCAAACTCTTCTTGGGAGCATCTTCCACTTTCTTCTGCTTGCTTCCCAAGGAATCTATCTTAGCCAGGTTCAGTGATCTTCTCTTCCTTCCAGCTTTGGATACATTCAGAGATTGACATGTATCAGATTGTTGACCACTTTTGCAACCATCCCAGATGTTGTCAAGTAATCCAAATCTGTTAGCAGTGAACAGATGTTTCTGGACCTGTGGATGTTGCTTCTTTTCTTCTGGCTTGCTCCCCCTTGGCATGGGCTTCCTTTGTGCTTTGACATTTATTGGATTGTACCAACAATCCTTTGCACAGTGCCCATACTTATTACAACACCAACACTGACCCACAAATCTTGACTTTTTGATTCCTTCTGATTGTAGGGTACTTGTCTTGACCTGTTGTGCTGTTTCAGGAGAGCTCTGCTTCTTTACTGTCTTCATCCATATTTGTTTGGAGTTATTCTTCCATCCTGCACTTTTTGTGGAAGCACATTTAGAAGCATCAGTACAAGATGGTATGGATGGTTCCTTCTTTCTAGAAGATGTTTCACTTTTATTAGAGGATGTCTTTCTCTTAGAATCATCCTGCTCAAAGCATACTTGAGTAGCAACATGTCTTCTTTCAGCTGACTGGGAGGATTCAGCTTTGGGTGATTGCAGATTTTTCAATATCACCTCCAGTTCTAAGCATTTCATATTGAGGGAGTTCTTCTCATCCTCAATAGTTCTTAGCCTTGCTTCCCATTTTTCTTCCAGCTGTTTTATCTGATCTTCATACACCTTCTTCATTTCAAGCAATGAGTTGTCCAGCTCCTTCACCCTTTTGACTTTGTCTTCTAGTTGAGCATTTCTGACATTCATTGAAACTTTGTGCCTCTTTTCCAGTGCATGGAAAACTTCTTTGATTATTACTATAAAGAATTATTTCTCAGAAAGGCTTCTCTGCAATTCTTCAGCAGTGTCTTCATATCTTTCATTGCAAAGTGAAACGGTTTCATCTTTAGCCTTCACCAGCTTTCTGAGAGTGTTGGTTATACCAACCCTTTTTGCCAATTGGACTTCCAGAGAATTGGCTTCATCTTCTAGCTGTAATTTTTCTTCTTGTAGATCAAGGAGGCCTGTAGCTATACACATTGCAACTTCCTTGGGGACTCTCTTCTGAAGATATTTGATTGCATTTAGAAGATCATTGTTTCTTCCATCTTCATCACAGCTAGAGCAGGCTTCATCAGAAGAATGATAAAAGGAATTGTCATCTGATGTGACTTTCACATTTCTTTCCATAGAAGGAGTTTCTCTGATTGCACCAGCCTTCTTCTTCATCTTCTTTGCCTGTTTCTTCATTCTGTTTTTCAGAGTCTTGGCAGATATCTCCATTTGAGGCTGTTCTTTCATTTCCTCAAATCTGCACTCCATATAGACTCTCTTGGATCTTTTAGAGGGAACCTGGCTCTGATACCAATTGAAGTGCCCAGATTAGTGTGAATCACTGAGAGGGGGAGGGGGTGAATCAGTGATCCTTTAAAACTTTTTACTAATTGATTCTTATCAATTAAACCTCTATGGCTGGTTAAAGCTTCGATCCACTCTTCTTGTATCTCTCAACCTTTCCCGGATAATGCAGTAATGAAAAGGCACATGACACAAGGATTTACAAGGTTCGGCACCAAAGGCCTACATCCTTGCCATGCTCTCCAAGCATGGATTCTCCCATTATAATCTGTTAGTATTACAATGGTCGATACAGAGTCTCACTGTATCTCTCCTGAGTCCCACAGGTGGGTCTTTATACTGCGTCCCACAGTGTTACCAGAGTCCCACTGGCCTGCTCCAGAATCACACTGAAGACTTCTTCTCCCTGAGTCCCACAGGGTCTTCTCCTGGCTCCTCGAGTCACACAAGTAGCACTTCTTCACTTTAAGTTCTTCAAGTAACTTCAGCAGCCTGGGATAAAGGCTGCTGGCCTTGCTCTTCTTCTGATCACTTGTGGTGATCAGGGTCTTCTCGTCTAGCTCGGGCTTTATCACCTTCTTCTAAGGATGACCCGGCTTCTCTCTTCAACTACTGAATGCTCAGACAACTGATGTCTTTATCTTCGGTCTGGTCCAGTCTCAGTTCACTTCAAATTCATGCACTGAATGCATGGCATCACAATATCTTCAAGATCTCCAAGTCTTGGACAACTCAGAATGCACACCACTGATTTAGCACTGTTCACGTGTGCACGTGCATGCATGCATGCATGCACTTCTCCATTCCTCTTCTTGGTGCAGTAGACCCACAAAGGGTGTAATCAATTATAGCACACACCTTCTCCGAACTTCACACACTTTATTCAATTTGGTTACACACTTAGGAGTGTGTTGTACTCTAGTGTGAGTCCTCCCTTTTCTTCTTCTATGTGTATACACACTTCTTAGTGCACACACTAGGTTCGGCCTTCACTTGTCACTTGTTAAGCACACACAAATTCTTCATTTTGCACACACTTGATCTTGGCCTATTCTCCTCTTCTTGTTGCACACACTCACTTTAGTGTTCTTTTAGTTTGTTCTTCAAGGTATGCACACACAAGGTCACAGCCCTCGGCCTCTTCAAATGCACACACTTAAAGTGTGTTCTTATTGTTGTTGCACACACTTAACCCATAGGTGGTTCTTCAATTTAGCACACACACACTAAGGTGTGGTCTTCACTTCACCCACACAAGGATACGGCCTTTCACTTCCTTTGCACACACAATTTTTTCTTTCTCTTTTAATCTTCAAGTGTTCACCCCCAACAAGGGCTACGGCCTTCTTCTTCAAATTGCACACAAAGTGCCTCGGGTACTTCTTCTCCACTTAGCACACACACTGCCCAAATTCAATCATCCCATAGGGTGTTCTCCTCACTTGGCACACAAGCACAAAGGCTCGGGTCTTCCACCTTCAAAGTAGGCGCGCAAGTGCTTGATGAGCCGCGACCTCCTCTTCTTCAACAAAGCACAAGGCACACTTGGTGCACAAGGCAGCTTGCAAGTGCACAAGGCCTCTAGGGCGCGCAAGCCTCGGGTGCAAGGCACCGCGGGCGCGCAAGTGCTACCGCGCAGGGGGCACGGTGCACAGAGGGGGCGCACAACTTTGTGCTGCCCAAACTTCTTCCTGTCGCGCAAAGGATAGCGCACATGGGACTCCTCCGCCTCCTTCTTCTTGTCGCGCAAAGATGTTGCGCGCAAGGAACTCAGCCACGCAAGTTTACTTGCGCGGGGCTTCAACTTCGCGAGGCAGAGAGATGCGCTCACAGGACTTCAAAAATTCAGAGCATCAGCAGCATCTTCTCGAGGGCTAGGCCTCATTTATATAGGCAGAGGAAGGCTTCAAATCCTCCGCGTGTTTTAACTTCAAAATGCCAAGATCTTCGGATCTTCAAAATCTTTACGAATCTTGATTTTACTCTCTATTTCACGCGGGATCCATTTATGTTTTTTTTCTCCTCTACGTGCATGCGACTTCGAACGCATGCACGACCTCGGTTTTGGCTCATCCCATGCAAAACATCAACCCGGTGCCTCGGCAACTTCGTTTGCCTCGGCCAACATCGAATTCATTCATACGTTGCATGCACGTGTATTTTTGGACATGATCCTGTTCGTTATGGCCAGACGAGCGCGAGGGTGGCTTCACTTCGATTAGCGGTGGCCGGGAGCTCAAATTCTGACGTCGGGAGGCTCTGGTTCATGCGGCGGCTCGCGGGAGGCTTCGACTCGAGCTCGAGGTGGAAGATGAGCCACGGCCGTCAGATCGATGATTTGGACGGTCGCGATCAGGATGGGCCGCGACGGATTAGATGGGCGGCCGTGATCTGGCGCGCGATTGATCGTGCGGCCAGGATCGCTCCCGGGTGAAAATTCCGCGTCCCACATCGAAACGGGGCGCGGTTTTCACGCGGCTTATCAATATGCCGCTGCCGCTCAACTCCCAGTTGTACTTCTCCCTCCACGGTGCCGCCCCGCACCGTGTTCTCCCTGCGGGCGTGCTCTGCGCCCACTCTCTGCTCCTACGGGTGCGCTCCTAGCGCCCACTATGTACACACCGGGTGCGCGGGCTTCACCACCGCGTGCCCTGCGCTCCTCCGGGCGTGCCCCAGGCGCCCATGCGGTGTCTGCGGGTGCGCCCTGCCGCCCTGGACTCGCCCCACGGGTTCCCCCTTGGGCGTGGCGCCTTAGGCCCACATGAGCCTTGGGGTTGAACCCTCAAGGTGTCCAAGGGCTGGCTAATTTTTTGGCTAAGTCTTGAATAAGACTTTGTAAAAAACAAAGTCCTCCATGTAAAATGCCATATCAAGCCCTTTCATTCTTCTTCTCAATTTCTTCCCTTCTCTACTTCTTAAGAATTCCTTAATCCTCCTCAACATATAATCTTCACTTAGGATATGGAATTCAAAAGGTTTCTTCATCTTCAACCGAGCTCCTGAATCAAATAAATTCTTCAACATTCTTCATTGATCCAATCAGAGATCAAGTTGGATCTTCTTCTAATTCACATGCACTAAGTGTTAGTGCATGGACTTCTTCAGCTCACTTCATCCACTTAGTACTTGTGGATGGCTCATCTTCATCTCCTCATGCATTGTGAAGACAATGCATGGTCTTCTAAAAGTGTTGTGACTTTGTATCCAGTTGATACAAGTTCTTGGAACTTTAAGAACAGCTCAACAATCGTTAGATTTACATGGAGAATGTTGCAACCACAATTTCCAATACCACTTAGTGAATCTCCTAAGTGACATGCATCTTAGTACCATGGCCATTCTCCCTTCTTCACCAACACCATCACAACCTTTGTCATTCACATCTTGACATTCCCTGACTTCCATTCATTCCAAGACAACTTCATGCCTCATTGACAACAAATGCAACACAATGCACTTCAATACGTTTATTAGTAAATTGACGACATGATCTTAATGAACATACATTTTCTATGAATAAATTATAATCTGATCAATAAATACTTCAATAAATTGATCAAGGTAATCTCTAAATAAATTATTAAATAAATCCATGAATATTCTGAGAGAATTATTATGAATTAAAGTAATCCATATATATTAATAGTGTCCATACCTTTATAGAATATGGAATGTATTAAACTATAAATATTAGATTAAAAAATAATACATATGGAGAAGATGATACATGTTCTTTATTTTAATATTTCTCATCTCCAAATGATCAATGTAGAGTCTCATTGAATATTTGTTTAAAAAAATAATAGGTTCAACCCAAGGGAACACACATGGCCGAATAAATAACTTATCACAATACTCAAGGAGTTTTTTATAAATTTATTGTAAATAAATTTGGTCTATTCTATAGGGAATATTTTTAATTGGTGTGTCACTAGTTTTGAGTTCTATTATAAAATGAAATTTCAAAATTCGGTAAGAGATTATGAAATTATACTAGAAATAAATCAAAAATACTCTCAATTAATATAAAAATAATTGATAGGTATTTTCTCCAAAGCCATTTTTGATAAAACACCCCTTCTAAATTAGAAGTAAAACACATAATTTTTTTAATCTTTATCATTATTTCTTCTTTTTGTCACATAAACAAATGATCCTAAGTTGTTTTTGAATATTTAATGTGACTTCCCTTCCTAAAACATTTATGTGGGATTAATTTAGATAAGTCTAATCCAAAAAATATATGACATAAAATTAATCAAAATAAATAATTAAAATAATTTTAATAATCACATTCCAACTAACATAAACTATAGAAAAATCATAAACTTGATATGTAATCATCATAGCATAAGGGGTTTCTAATTATAATTAAAAATCTAATTATTTTGGTGGAATATTTGTAATAACAGAAAATGTTTCCTATTATAATGAATGGGTAGATCCAGAGTCAAATAAGACATTATTATTTATAGAGAGAATGATAATTATACCTTAAACAACATTTTTATCACACCACTCATTAGAAAAATTGATCCCATGATATTATCCCTTATCAATTTTCTTAAGAGGTTTTGGAAATTGATCAAAATAAAAAACAATGAGATTTTCGAATTAGTTAGTATTGTTCTAATACTCCTTTAATATTAGATTTTAGATTTTTATTGATGCATAATATTTATATTTCACTTTAATTTATTATTTTACTAATTTATTCGCATCACATCAGCAATATTTTTTTTGATGAACATCCCTTACACACTAAAAAAATTAATAGTACACCTAATACAATTCCCTCCCTATTTGTCCCCACACATTGAGGATAAAAATATATCATCTTATTCATTACATGGATCTTATATTTTATTTTTAATTCCATTTTTATCAACCTATCAAGACCGTGAGGTTGATATGAAACTCCATCCAAAACGTTTCCCTAGATAGAACATTGTATAATCTCTTAAAAAATAATAAATTATATTATTACTAATTATTTTCAGAGTCTTGGTTTTAAGAAACTGAAGAATCAATGAAAATTAATTTTAGGTTGGATACATTTAAATTATTTTAATATTTTACACAATGGTACAAAAAGATTCATCATCCTTTTGAATTAGCTAAAGGAAATAATTATCCATCTATGTATGAAGTATATGAGTTATCAAATTGATGAAAAATAATTTCCTGAACTCATCATGATCTGTGGTGTCAACTGCATCATATTGCCTCGTATTATTTATATATGTATACCATTTATCTATATAAACATCTATATGGTACACATCCAAAATATATTTTTCATGTTCAAAACTGTATAGAATGGAAAGTAACTATTTAGTGGTGTCAATCGATTATTTAATAACTCTTTTATAAGTAGATAGACTAAATGAGACTTAATGTTTCTTCATAATGGAATTATAAAAATTTTCTTCCCTCCTTTATTCATTAATATTTCTATCATAATAAATATTTTGACATATTTGTGTGACTATAAAAATGAGTTTTTCATAAACTATTTCCTAATGTAAAGACTATCCGGTAAAAATAATTTCATTTTGAGTCTCACTCATCTTTAATAAAGTTTCTTTGAGTTCCATCCATTGAATAAAATCTATGTGTAATAGTGTATGAGATAATAATGATGATGGGGAACCACATAGCCATGTAAAATAACTTATAAGATATTTATGTCATGAAACATTTTCTAAACTATAAAACTGTAGATTTATCCTAGGTTATTCATAGTAACCATATATTTCAATTCATTTTTATGGATCATAATGAGTTCATGAGTTTCAAAAGTGTATCCCCCGATATAGGAAATCGTTGTGTATAGAAATTCCCATTTTATGTACTTGATGACAATCTGGTCCACATCCACTTCTAGAATCTAGATAGTTATTTAATTAATTTGAAACCACTTTATTTATCCTTTTGAAAAATCCAATAATAATTTCCGAAAAATTTAATAATATAATAATTTTATAAAGAGGCATTTCCTTAGGGATCTCACTAGTATTTTTACATGATAGTTTCCAAAGGATAACTAAAGATATCCTCTTGTACCAACTATAGGTACCCAAGATTATCATATATATATATATATTATATCATTTTTATGAATACTCATTACAATAAAAAAACATGTTCCCATGGACCATAATATTTTAGTATCTTTGGAAAATTAGATTCCCAATAAACTGGTCCATATATAAAATACACCGTCTCCAATTATAATAATAATAACCAGCATTCTACTTAGACATATTATATGTAACACATTTCTTCAAAACTTTTTGAATTTAGACAAAACAAGGGGTGATATTAATTTCCCAATAATGGTAAAATATAATTCATAAATTCATAAAATGAACATATGTATGAGAACATGATGATAATTTTTGATGACCGCACCCTTGATTACAAAGATCATAATATTGAATCTTGGAATAAATAACATAAGTTCATAAGATATGAATCATAATGTAATCAATGAACATGATTCATGATATCAGAAAACTGGTAGAAGATATAATATTCTTGTATCCACATATGAAAATTAAAATATATCAATAGTATACATGGATCACTTCCTAGCCTATAAAAGTAAAATGGGTTCACTCACCAAACAATAATAGTTTTCATGGTTCACACCCTTGAAAATCATAGCAGAAACATTACCTAACTAAAATAGGATAAATACTTATTCTTTTCCAATCTATATCATGTGATATAAATCTTTACCCTATTCATCTTATATAGATACTTGTAACACACATATAATAATTAAAAACATATTTATTTTTTCCACATAATCCTAAATATTCATTGTATTATAACCCATGAAATTAAATGGGTTACATAATCATTTGATCATATAAAAACCCATAGAAAACAAATAGGTTTGATACTAATTTATTCACCTAATCATAGAATAACACAGGGAAAATTAACTATGTTTCTCAATAATATTATCATGGTATAACCCATTGAAAAAGATAATGGTTTCAAAATAATATCATTGTATAACCCAATAAAGAGAAACAAGTTTCATACACATAATTCCATAATAAATAGAATACAGTTACGAAAAGAATAGTAATGGGGTAAATGAATCACATTACCAATAAAGCACATGTAAAATCAACATATGCCTTGTTATATATAAAATTATTTTTTATGACCATTTAAGACATTTTGGAGGAAAATATACATTCCATTTCGAGAAAACCAATCTAAAACATAACACTTATTGGAAATATTTTTCTTTGGAAATAATTATTAAATGTAAAAAATAATATTCAAATAAAATAATGGTCATGAGGATAAAGATTTTCATTCATTCCATATATATTAATACAATTATTCCTTATACATATCTGATAAAATACAAAAATAATTTTTTTAGGAGATAATAGGAATAATACTTTAAAAACATTTTTCTAATATGAAAAAAATGGGTTGAAATTTATTTCACAAATCATATGAAAATAAAAAAATTGGAAAGAGTTTTAGAATTTTTTTTATGGAAATGGATTTCTGACAGAAAATAAAAATAAAGAACGATTTTCATAAAAACATTTTGTCAAATTTTTTTATACAAAAGAGTGGATGATTTATACAATTAATTGAAAATATATAGAACAAATATAGAAGTAAAAAATAATGATTTTCAATAGAGATGTATCCAATGATATTTTTATAAAAATGGTAATTATAAATTGTCCTGATAAATAGTGATATTGTATAAATAAATCATTACCACATTTGTAACTTTGAATCATATTCCCTATTAGGGAATAAAATAAAATGGATCATAAAATATGATGAGGATAATAAAATTCAATATATTTCTTGTAAAAGGTGCTATAAATACACCTCGTGAAATAATATAGGTACATTATATAATATATGTATAAAAGAAGAAAATTTGAGAAAAAATCTCATACCTTAATTACATGCATTTGTTGTACACATTCAATCCTGATGTATAATTAATAAAATTTATTATAAATTTATTAAAAATATTTATGTATATAATACCATATATGGTCAGATTATGACCATTTATTACCCATCTTTAAACAATTCCATATTAATGTTTTATTTTGGGTAATAAATGTATTGTTTTTCATATATGTTATGATTTTTTATTATTGTACATCTTAATTTTAAAACTATTTTTTAATATACATAATTTTAATGTTGATATAAATTCCATATTTATTAATTAATTAGGTATTTATATAAATCCAAAAATATTATATATAGAAATGAAATACACTACTCATGGGGAAGGTATGCCCTATGGACCCATGAACAATGTTTCCAATTTATTATTCGATTGATGGAAAGAAATGTAAATGTTATAGAATATCTAAATAATAATTTTTATTCAAATATATCACATATATTTATGAAGGACATAAATATTACCTTCTATGTAATGTTTTAATGAATCACATCACTTCACGAGGTGCCAGTTCACGATACACAAGAGAAACACTATTATATTCCAACATAATGGAGAGTATAACGGTATGGGTGATAAAATAATTCCAAAATTATAATTATATTATTAATATCTTATAAAAATAATAAATCCATTATTATTTCAAGATTTAATAGGTGGTAAATGGATGATGAGTGACAGCGATTTATGATGTGGTACCCTTCTTTATGCATGAATGATGATTTCATAACCCAATAATTTGATGTGTACATGGTTGTGGTTCATTAACATAATGTAAAAAAATAAAATTATATGTATGGAAATGATGTTATTATGTCATAGTGGAATAAAAATATTTTATGTATTTGGGGGAAGAAATAAACAAAAAATTCACATTGATGAATGCTACCTCATCCACGATCATCCTCCATAGGTTGAATCAAAATACATAATTGGTTGGATTTAAGTCTAAATAAATGATTTAATTATGAGATGATGAAATTTTTTAAGTTATTTTGGATATTATTGGAAACATTTAGTTAATGCTGTGAATAGTGGAGGGGAGGTGGTAGCCTTTTATGAGTGAGGTGAGTTGAACACATGTACTTTTTAGAAAAGAAACAATTTTTCCTTGTTCGTATCTAAATAAAAGTTAAAAAAAATTCCATTATAGGTTATATAACATATAAGGCCAAAATATAGAAATGAAATGTATGTTTGAAATGTTTTGGGTAATTGTTAACCCTTATATTTTTTATTTAACCTCCGATAAACTGATTATTGCCAAAACTATAGTAAACAATTTTTAGTATTTCAACAATTAATTTTGGTAAAAAATTTATTCAAACTTATTATATAATAAAAAAAATTGAATACAAATATGGAATCTATTTTACTAAATTCCATCCACATAAATTTTAAATTTTAATATAAAATAAATCTCGTTGACGCTATAAGAAAATGGGTTTTCAAAGAGAAAATGATCAAATTTTTAGAATGATTTTATATCAAATTTCAATATGGTATTGATTATAGTGATCTTACTTTGATTAATATATTTTAAATTAAAAGAATAATAATTTAAGCCCAATTTAAAATATAATTTCTCTTCATAAATATTTTCAATGAAATGGCAGTTTTCAATTATGATTCAGTATCTTTCACAATTCATCCATGAATTATTATTTTTAGAAAACAATCACAAATTAACCATATGATAAATTTGATCTGATGAATTGAAAAATAAAATTTGTTTTTTCAAATAAAAATTTCAAATTTTTCATAAATAGTTTTTAAGAGAAGTGTGAAAATGGATACAAAAATTTTATTTAAAAAAATGTAATTTTAAAGTAAAAAATTGGATTCATTATTATCAATTACCTAAAAAACCAAAAATTTGAATTTTAATCAGTTGAATTAATATGTACTATATAAATTTCATTAAAATTATTCCAAAAAAAATTTTCATTAATTTTTTTACGTAAAATATGTTTTTTTGCATTAAAATATTTTATCAGAAAAAACTTTCTATTATTTCTTATTAGATTTTATTTTCAGTTCTAATTAATTGTCCCACAAGGAATTCATTCTGTATACACACATATACAATATATTTTTATAATTTAGTTAAACATATTGATACCCCCCATTCCAACAACTATTTGAGAAAAATCATATTAAATATTTATATTTTTAAATAAGTCACATTTCATTTAATCTTTGTTTTATATGTAACAAAAGATGAACAAAGTGATTCATGTCATGCATTACAAAATCTGTGCTGAATATAATATAAAATATAAAAGATAAATTTCTTTTAAAAAATCACAAAATATTATGGTGCTACAGTTAGAATTACTTACCAACTCTCCAATTTTATTTACTTAATTTATCTATGTACAATCACTGTATGTTGATTAAAATGGATGTTAAAAGAGATTTAAATTTGAATTTTTTTTAAATATATGGCTTTCAAACATCATCTCTATAATTTTTCCAATTATATACTACGTTGTTCATTGATATGCATTTTTCTAATAATGGATTGTGTCTATAAAAATTATAAATTTTCAATAATAAGATAATAAAATGAACTACATGATAGTCACCCACCATTATAGCTGAGCCGAGGGTTATAAATACATTTTACGAGTCATCCATTTTTAAAATCATGTTATATCCCTTATGTTACATTCAAAAATTATTTTTATAAGAAAGATATATTTTCATAACATATATAAATGTATCCTAATGACCTTTATAGTATTGAAGTGTGGAAGAGGATTGGGAGTATTTAAAATGTTTTTTTTTCATATATGTTGAATACTAGAGATGGTTTTTAAATCTAAATATTTTTTTAATTTTAATAAAAAGTGAATCATCTTGATGAGAAATGAGGTTTCATTCTGATTTCTATCCATATGTCTAAATGATGTGATTTTAACCTATGGTATGAAATTTTTTATTCAATAAAAAATACTATCATTTATGATATCAATGTGAACTTGAAAATATATTTTTAATGTCTTAATCCATGAAAAACATCCTTCCAATTTATAAAACATTATATTTATCCGTAGTTATCCATGGTTATCATTAAATTATATATAATCAAATTTAAATCAATCAGAAGGGTTCATGTAAAATATTTATATTAAGCTATTCATATCACACAAGCGTGTCTAGATGGTTTTCTAATTGATGGACCACCTATTATGAACTCAGTGATGATTGAGTTAATATTCAATCTACTCCATTCAAGGTTGTGAGTTCAGGTAATGATTTTTTTTTTCACTTTCTAAAATATTATTCTGACAAAATTTGTTGTGGTACATAATAAAAGTGATGGTTTCAGTTTCAGTTTTTTAAAATAAATTTCAAAAACTCATATAAAAAATACAATTTAAGAGATATTTAAACATCAATTATTATAAAAAACAAATGTTGAATATTTGTTTAGTTGTCAGTTTAATTATTTCATTATGTTGAAAATATTAAAAAATGGTATTTTGATGTAAGTTTTTACTTAAAAAAGATAGACTAAAACACAAAAAAAAAACCACATTTATACTTTAACAATCATTTTTTTTACAAAAAGGACATTCAAATCCATGGATAAATTCCTTGATAAAACCATGGAAGTCTATTGTTTTTTATAAAAATGATGTTGAAATAAAAAAACAACACTTTTTTCATTGGGTTTGTAATTAAATTAACGTAGAAGGTTACTATTAGTACTGGTTCTAGTTAAGAAATCATGTTGAAGTCCTACCTAAAATATTCAATGTTAGTTTATAAATAACCAATAAGGAAAGTTCCATTTTTTAAGAAACAAAATAAACTATACCCTATAAGTGCATTTAAAAAAATTCACTATAAAATAAATAACCAACAATATGTTTTCTATAAAAAACAACCAAAAAACAATTTTCTAAATAATAATTTTCTAATCATTAATTAAAATATTGAAACTTCATATTCAATTTAAAAATTAAACATACATAAAAAATTAATGGAATAAAAAATTTATATATGGGAAGATATAAATCTCTATAGGACACGACATCATTGAAAATCTATAATAATAAAGATGGTTATAAGATTAAAAAATTAAATACTTTCAGATAAAATCTAAAATATTAAATATTTCAAAAAATATTAAATTTACTCATCTCCAAAATTGCAATAATCATGAAACATGAATATTAAAAAATAATAAACATATTCCCTATTTCCATTTAAATGATTACACAACGATAATTAAACATTAAATTAATATGAAAAACACACCCCGACATAGACACACACACACATATATAATAAAAAATATATATAATATAAATTTTATATTTCTTTTCATTTACATGTTAAATTTTTCTTGGATCCTCTATAAGAAAGTGATCATTATTAAACATTAATTATGGATGTTATTTTCAATTATCATATAAATAATGTATAAAAAGTACAACAAATATTGAATAACTTATAAAAAATTTCTAAAAATTATATGAACACTACTTAACAATTAAATAACCCAATATAATTTGAATTATTTTTCTAACAAATTACTAAAATACAAAGACTACTACCATATAAAATGTTCAAAATTAATAAAAATATAATGAAATATATTTCACATATATATGAGGTTTCTTAACCCTGATGGAATAGAAAAAACAATACCAACCACTTTATTTTATAATATTTCACACATATATATGAAATTCATACAATATAATTCAGATATGACACTAATATTAAAAAAAATTATCTATTTATCCATATACTATAGTGGTATCATATTGATTTCAATGAGTGTGTAGATACATAATTAAATATCTAGAAAATTAAGTTTTTTTAGGATATAGTTATTTAAATAATCAAAAAATTAAATATAAATTTACTTTAAAAAACTACTGTTAAACTTATTCGGATAGATCATGAACAATAACATGGTCCATGAGAACTTTTTCTGAATTTTATTAATCCATTTTATCTTATACAAATATCATAAATCACTCAATATATAGAAATATTTTCAAAGAATGAAGAAATCTAGTATATTCTATCTATCCCATAATAAATCTCATACCTATAAAAACCTGTTGATTTATGAAACTTTTGTTTCTATTGTACCATTTTTTATGGTTTTAGATACTACAATATACATTACATATATGAAATATGTATATAGTTTTTTCAATAAAATGTAAATTATTTTCAAAAATTACCTTATACATCCCCTGTCATGTAATAAAGAATGCCATCCAGAGTAAAAAATTATTAAATAATCACCAACTATTTTAACCACCTCGGTCAGAATTTGAATGAAAACGTTTTCATAAATAAAATTGTGCTATGAAACTCATACCAAACCAAAATTCAATGGATGTTTATCTATAAAGTCCAAAAAAATATTTATAACATTATATTCTATATTATGGACATGGGTATATCTAGCATATAATTTATAGTATAAGGCATTGTCTAAATGAGGATGATGAGGATCTGATTAGGTAGGATGGGGAGGTCATAATTTCCATGCCATTTATTATAAAATTGTCAGCACAACTTATTTAATTTTATCACACATATAATTGTTTAGGTATCCTATATTAACTGTTAAGGAATTTATTTCTCCATCCCTTTATTTAAAAATTTTATGAATAAGTAGGACATTAATATCAAATCCAAACTCATATAATCTTATATTAAAGGGCTTTATTTATTATGTAAATAAATATCTATAATTTCTATCCTACCCTCTAGTATAAAATCCCCCTATGTCACATTCTATTGAATTAAATCATATGATTATATATTAAAATTTTATTAAAACTTACCTAGCTACTGCTCTAATTGCATACATATTTGACACTCCCATGGTGATTGTGGCCTTGGGATGGATCCTATGAATAATTGTTTTGATGGAAAACCTCTACCGAGTAAAATAAAATCAATTTGGGATGATAAGGAAAGAAGTAATCTTGTTTACAAAGACGAAACCTTGAATGCTAAGGATCCATTTATGTTTTTATCGGTCCTAGATTCTTCCCAAGTGCAGCCTCAGTGCACTCTGGTCGATGTTTTTTCTATGTTTGATGATGATGTCCATAATTATTACCTATTAAATAAATTTTATGGGATGTTCCACAATTTTATGGGGATTCCAATGAGACTCACTATATTTCTGGTGACTCTAATTTTGGAGATAATGATAACGCACTTCAAATTGAGAATGATTATATGAATTCAAGTGCCAGAAAAGGTAAAAAAACCTCTTATTGATCCTGATTATTTCATCACTCTACATCCCAAGAAGACTCTAAAATGCATTGACTACTCTAACATGGGTATAACCATAGACACTAGATCTACAGGGACTATAATGAAAGACATTAGCATCCCTCCACATCTAGTGCTCAATGAAAATCCACTTGTATCAGTATTCTTTGAAGAGGGGGACTCTTCATTGGGTGAAGAGGAACCGTACCATTAGATTGAAGAAACAAGAGTATATAATTAAGCTTATAAATTGCACTCGTCTAATTAAGGAAGGATATAAGGTGGACTTTTACCCTTGTATTATGGAGCAAGAGAGGTTGTCTTTTGGAAGGTATCATAACAAAGAAATATATGTTGACGACAATCTCAGTTTTAGGTAGCGAATGTTTAATAGAGAGGAATTTGACCTTTACAAAAACCCTGATTTTAATTACCTTCAACATCAGTTTGAATAGATATCTTGTAGGATTTTCTCAACTTCTTCTTCATGCTTCCTTGGTTATGCATCACAAGGTGGGTGTGCTAACCTGTCTATTGTGTTCTTCTTGCACATTCTCACCATGAATCCATAAAACAAGTTTGGGAAATTTAGACATTGTCATGTTTTTTTGTGGGTTATGCCTTTTTTTATTTCATTCCATAGAGGAAAATTATTGTTTCACTTTGAAAGTAAAGAAGTTTGTAGGCAAAGAGGAAATGTATTCACTGGATTTTTCGAGTCCTCTCCAATGGAGAATCAGAAGATAGGTTGTTATTGCTGAGTCAGAAGATGTTACCTTCTGTGATGTGAGCACGCTTGTTCCTCAAGAATTGGTGTCCACATATTTGGGTGGTCAAAATTTCATCTCTTCATCTGAATAACACATATCGTAATCTTAGAGGAGGCATTCGACAAAGAGAATGTTCTTTAGAATTATGAAATAATGGTATTTTCTGCATAAATGATTCCATCGATGCCCCTCTGGTGTTGGCCTTAAGTTAGACATTCTAATTACCTTCTCTATATTTTTCCTTTGGTGAGGACTTGATCATTGGTGACTACTGCTCGTATGTATTCATTCCAACTCTTATGGATTTGCATAGATTTTTGAGGTGCATCTTGTCATTTTTTCTTCTTTTCTCTTTTTTATCTTGCTTGTACAAGATCATTGTACTTCATGTAATCAATTGATTTTTATTTTTTTATTAATAAATTTTGTGGAGCATGGGTTCTACTCATGCTTCATGCCTTTTGGAGTATATAATCTAAAACTTGATCCCATTCTATGATATAACATATATATAATACATAAAATTAAATGAATAAGTAATTAAGTAAAATAAATAATTTTAAATATAAAATAATTAATATACAATAAAGGATTCATCATGTCAGCATCCAAAAAAATTTATCCCATGTCTCTGAACCAAAATACACATACATTTGGCATGAATTTACATTTTATAACTTCACAAAAACAATTTTTTTTATAATTTTTTTAAATCACTATTGTGAACAACCAATAAATTTAAAAACCATTTCCTAATTTATTTTGTTTAATGAGTGTTTAATTCCATATTTAGTTAAAATCATTATTTATTATTCATATAAAGATATATAATATTCATAAACTGAGATAAAAATAAGTCAATTGAGATTTTTTTACAATAATAGACTCCCAAAACTGATTGTTATCCATCTTGTTGACATATACATAATTTATATATAATATTTTAGTATTGAAACAACTTTACATGGAGATATAATCCCTAAAATATTTTACATTTGGGTTCCATATATTATCATTTTCATCGAAATCAATTTTAATCCTATGTTGTTCATGATAATTTTATTGTTTTGCGAAAACTTTAATCACATAGATACAAACTCTTGGAATCATGATCATTGGAGAAGACGAATCAGACTTTACTTCATGAGGCCCACCAGTAGTACTCCATATAATTTTAAAAAAAAATTTAGTTTCATTAAATAATTTAATTATTGAAAATTTATCAATTTGAATAAACATACATGTATCATGGATAATTATCATCAGCCAACATGTCTATCATTTAAATAGATGAACGAAATGATATTATTTATACCTAAATATTATCATAGAATTTAATAAAAAACTTGTATGTATAAAATTGTGTCACCCATGTTTAAGATTAAAAAAAATGATTTCATGATTTAAAACCAAAATATATATATTATAATATAATAAGGATAGAAAATAATTCAAATATTTTATAAATTATGAACAAGTATAAATTTAAATATCACACTTAAAAAATATATATTTATTTATATAAATATATCCAAAACATAATTATTGATTACATATATTATAGGAAAAAAATATTTTTGAAAAACTACTCAATAAAAACATGAACACCAAATTTAATGAAATAATAAATAAATATATATATATATATATTAACATCTTGATTAAAAAAATATCTCTTTTAAATTTGTAAATTTCATAAAATAAAATATATATAAATATTTGTATTGATTATTTGGTGAGTATCCCTGTGTGATACGATATCAATTAAACCTCATAATTCTATAAATTATTGAATATATCTCCATTATTGTAATTTTTAGTTTCTATAAATAATTAGATATAAAAAAAATTCCAAATAAATCCAACAAATTATCATCAATCACATCACTCAAATGTATTCTTTTCACATGAAAAATTATAGACCCCTAATTATTTTGTGGTTTAATAACATAAAATTGTTTCATTCCATTTTTCTCCATGATAAATGATACATTTCAAAATTGGTTCATTCTAAATCATTGACTGTAAATGCATAATCCTATTTCTTTACACTAATATCACTATAATCCTTGTTTCACGAAAACACCATTACTCAGAATTTCATTTAATAAATTTCATTGATATCCTTAATAAATCTGTAATATTTTGTTAATGTAGATTCTTTTATCATATTCACATGGAAAATTTAATTCTTTCATGACGAACATTACCAAATTATTTTGAATGGTAGAATTTATAACTTTAATTTTTGGGTATAATGAGTGACTATTACTATTAAAACCAGACAATGAGATAACATGAAGAGATGAACCCCTTGAAAAACACTTTAATGTTTATGACACAGATAAATATGTGTTTAATATCTATTTAATACAAGAAACAAATGCCTATTTATTCTCAATAATATACCATTTTAAATTTCATTTAGGATATCATGTATTTAATCAAGAAAAATTAGTTGGTATATATGGTTAGATAATGACTCTGTGATAAAAAATATATAAATTTTCATGAATCATTTCATAATATGGAATGAACTGTACCTTTATTCCATGGATTACACTACCTTCAATATCACTTATAAAATTCAATGACATAGGAAGACCAATGTGCTCCACTTCATACAAATAATCAGTTCAAGAATCCATCACCATTTCTGATTTATATTTTTCAATAATAGAGGCCTTTGGTCGATAAGAATTTTAAATACATTACTTTAAAAGTTTCATATATATATATATATATATATATATCTAAAAACAATTCGTAAACATAAATAAATTGGCCCATATATTCTTATCTCTTAAACTGAATAAATCACTGAATGATCAATTTTATTAAAAAACATTCATGGGGGAATAATTTCCTGATGACAATGTATGAGTGAAGTATCATTATCCAACACATCATAAAAATTTTTATCAATGAAATCTCAATAAATAAATGTGAAAAATGAACATAACATGGTTATAGTCATTTGGATAGGTATTAAAATTATATAACACAATGTGAATAGTAGGAGTTTTTTAATAAATACATGCAAGTCATGAGATATTAAACATTTTAATTTCAAATAATTCAATGACACTGAATTGTTACCATTTTAATAATATCTATTGGGTACCATAATACAATAAATTCATTAAAAAAACATCCCAGTCATGTCTAATGTTTTACAAGATGGTGTTAAATAGGTTACATTTCTATTCATAGTGGGATCTAACAACAAATGTATACAAATTAATATACATTATAATCTATCATGAAATCCACATTTTTCATTCATTTTATATCTGAAAAATATCCCTTCAAAATATCATATTTTTGTTTTCTTAAAATGAATTATTATAATGTTACTATTTATCTCTTAAAATGTCTAATAATATAGTTTGAATAAGATAGATTGTTTATTCTATATTTTTTTGATAACCTACTGATCCATTATTTTAGAATATGAAAACAATATTTCTCTCCTTGTAATAATATTATTCATAAGATAATGATTTTTCATAATATTATATATTTTTAAACCATGAAACTCTTATATAAATATATGATAAGGATTATCCTTTCACAAAAAATAATTTATGTGTCAGGTATATTATTTTTCATTCATTCTATAATTGATAATATGAAGTCTCTTATTCATAAATTGGTTCTTCTCTGTTACCTGTAACATTATATCCATATATGATTCAATATACAACCATGCAGTGTATGGTGAAAAATTTTATAACATGAAAAAGAAAATAATATTTCTTGTGTGCATAAAAAATTGAAACACTTGTCTCGAAAAGTTTTTTCAAATCCTAAACCTCTAGAGAAAATAACCAATAAATATCATTTACCAATAGTTTATCCCAAAAATTATCAAGATCAATATTACATATTCTTCCTTTAAACATATAAGTGGGTATAAGTTGTGACCTACCAACAAAACATGCTATGAATTATCTTTGATAATGAGGCACTAATACAGATTCATTCCATCTATGCATGTTATTGTTTCTATATTTCTATATTCACATGAAAAATTTAGATTTTTTTTCAAATTTATTCCAATATGTTAAAAAATAAGTATTACTTATGTTTCCATAAGATATTTGCTCTACGTATTTTTTCTTAGATTTTTCAAATTATTATAGTTTTCAAATTTATGGTTCTATTGAAGGATTAGTGGATGGTACCAAATTTAATTACACATTGAATTTTTTATTGTTCCGAAGAATGAATTATAATATAATTTTCCATTCATATTACAATGTGATGTCGGATATTTTAGAAATATTTTTAAAAATTCATATAATTTTCAATATAATAGTGAATCATTGTAGAAAACATATATATTCTCATACCGAAATCCCATTCTGTGTGACATTTTTTGGAATCATAATTTGATTCTGGAAACTTGTTTCCTTTTTGATGTCGTTATTTTAAGAGATCAAGAAATTTAGTGGTACATTTATCACTCCACACAATTATTTATTTAATGTTATATATTATCAAAAATGCTAAAAACAAAATAGTATTGGTATTATATAAGTATAATTATTTCTCAAAATCACCATATAACCATTATATTAATGTTTTTTAGGGTTTTAATGCGTTTATCTTGAGTTAATTCTTCAATATAATCCATTGTAGCATTTTGAATATTTTAATAACTATTAGATTTTTAATTTCAAATAATTATAGAATAACTAATACAATTTTTTCGATTATAGCTAAAAACATAAAAAATCAAGTGATCCTTCATTTATCTGGAATTTCACTTTCACATATTCATAAACATCTTTCTTGGACATAAAATCATATATTTGTCTTCAAGAATTTTTTTGAAACATAAATGAGATCATCAACTCAATTTCATATTCATCAATGTTTCATTATAATTTTAACCAATAATTATCCATTAATTACCTAATATCACATTATAAAAGGTGAATACATTAAGACATAGACATTTTCTAAAAAACTATGTAAATCAAAGAAAATTAACATAAAAAATATAAAAAAAAACCATTTTTTGACAAAGAATGAACAATTCTATAAAATGGTTAAAACATGTCACTGAAAATTTAAAATAATAGTGATTAAATGTAGTTGAAATAAAAATTGAAAACAATTTAGTTTTAAATGACATAACATGATTACATGAAATTACCATAATATAACTATATATATTTTTTAATTTATTCACTCTCAATATATGTGTTTTTATATAATTAATTTAATTTAATTACTATTATTGGACATTCAAAAATAATATTGTATTTTTTGAATTTATGAAAAAATATATTCTAATGTGATATGTTTATGAAAATAAAAAAGATAAAAAGGATTATATTAAAGGAATATTATTGTTAACGTGAAATGTGTGTAAATACATCAGTTATTTTGAATTATTTTTTCTCCATTTGGGTGTAACCCTACTATAAAATGATGTCTTACATCAATGATGATATAGTATCAATACTTTTAAGACAATCTTAATTTATCTAGAATTCATAATCTAAATATAAATAAGGTTAACTATAAAAATAATAGAATAAAAACATTGATAAATATATACAATTATAAACACAATCAAGACCAATAAAAAATAAATTATACCACACTAATAGAAAATTATAATCATAATGTCATTTAAAAATTTAAATAATTTATAAACACAATAATTTATAAATGTAAAAAAATTATATAAATAATTGAATAAAATTTAAAAATAATAATTATCAAATAAATATTATTAAAATAAAAAACATATTCTATATGAAAAAATATATACTTAATAAAACTATGATATAGAGTCCTATAATGGTTATTGGTGTACTGTTTATTATAAATAATAAAAAAAAATCCAAAATAGTTAGGGTGAAAAAACAGGAATCATAAATGAAGATTGATGGGATGAATGAACGAACTGAAAGGATAGAAGGAGACAACAAATAAAAACATCAATGAAAACTATGTGAAAATAATCACAATAATTTATAATTTAAAATTATTTATATGTAAACATATAAATGAATAAAATTTAAAACTAACACCTATAAAACTAATAATCTAAAAATAAATATAATATTCAACTTACAAACTTTTCTTCACAACTACTATGAGATGATTTAAAATTGTGATAGATTAACATTGATTGGAAATAATGAAAAAATATGACTCCAAAACTAAGGTTTGAAAAAACTCAAAAAAAGATTAATGGTACAAATGAAGAGAAATACGAGCAAACATGATGTAATACAGAAGAAAAATGATGAAAATAATGTCATAAAATAGATCACAGAAATTTATAATTCCAAATCATGTATATAAAAACAAGTAAATGAATATAATATAAAATTTGAAATACAAATTTAAGATTTTAATACTAAACAATTTAAATTCCACATATAACGTATATAGATGAGGACAATCTATTATAGAGAAATATAAAATGGTAAATAGTGATCCATTGATTGTAAACAATAGAAATAAAAAACATTAAAATTGTAGGGTGGGAAATGTGAATTAAAAATAGATATTGATGGGATGAATGTATTAAATGACGAGCAAGTAGGATGAAACCTTAAAGAAAAATTATTAATATTAAGATAATAAAACTAGTAAACTGATGAATATGGATTCAAATTAATACTAGAGGTGAGTCAAGCACAAAAGTTTTTTAGTTTTATGTAAATACCATTTTAGTAGAATAAGGAGAAAATGTTCTGGGGTTTCTTAATGTCCGTTGATGTCAGTTTTGATTAAAATAAATGTCAAGAATTTAAAAAAAATATTTACCCCATTGAATTTAATTGAAAAGTATGCAACATGATCAAAAATATAAGAGAGCATTTTTAATGAATATTGACTTGAATTTACATTAAAATAACCTTAGCCATCTTTTTCTAATAGAAACTTATTTTACAGATAAATTGAACATTATTTTATTTCCTTCAATTTGAATTTGGTTTAAATACTTTCTCCATTTCTAAGATGTCATTTTTTTTGGAAAATTGTTTCATAATTTCAATGACTAATTTTATTTTTCTACTTGTTTATTACCATCGTCTTCATGTTTTTTATAGTCTCAGCCACATCCCAATATCCAAATATATGTGTAATTTTGACTAAAACCATGCAAACGTTCCATTACCAATTTAGTTGGAAATTATCATATACATATACTTATTTACCCATAATGGTATCTAAAAATCATGAACTATCCTTATCTAAATCATTATAAACTCTAATTTTATCAGAGCCATTATTTTGATATTAATTATAAGGATCCATAATTAAAAATTCACATAATCTTTAGTTTTAAGAATAGAATTTATATTTTGTGTCTTTATAATTTGTTCTATTATATACATAGTTGATAAATCATAAAAAATAAACCCATACTTTACAAAGTGGATAATTTATCTTAGTATCCATTTTATCATAAAAAATTTCTTTTAAAGTAAAAATTTCTTTCATTTCCAAAATAGTATTTTATATTTTAATGATGACGTCGTTATTGTTCTTTATCATCCATAAATACTCGGAATGTGCCACACCAAGATTTTGAAAGTAAATTTAATATTGAATGCATGTAATGGTGAGTTTTTACAAAACACCACTTTGTTATAACTTATCTAGTAAATTTAATTTTACCACCTCTGTGATTTGAATTTCGAGAACCTGACATACATAGTTGCATTCACTTCGATATTTTGAGTATAATAAGGCAAAATTAATTTTTGGTGAATAATATCATACCATTATGAACTGTAATATTAATATTAATATGGACCCTATAAATATTAAATCATATTATTATTTAATTTCCATGAGGTTATAAGATAATAAGATTTGATTAATTTTTCAAGGTGATATAAAATTGAATTATAGTTTTAAATTTTATATTTTTTTAGTAAATTATGATTTTATTTAAAAATTTAATTACTAATATTAAGAAAATAATATTTAGAAAAGGGAATTCATTTATTGATTTTATAAATCGAGAAATGATTAAGGTTATTTTTTTGGACTTTTCTAAAATACTCGAATTTTTATGAATAGTAGAATACGATAATTTACCCTATATATACATTATCATTTAAATTCACTATTCTAAGAATAATTGTTAATGTAAGAACTATTGGATTTATCACACATGAACATAATAATATTCACGGTTAGAAGAATAAATACTATTGGTTTTATTTGAAAAAAATAATAAAATAAAGAGTAAAATAATGACAAGACCCTCATCCCCTCCACTATAACCCCCCCCCCCATCACTCGCTCTTCCCTTCACTACTCTCAAGCATTATACCTTGTATAAATTTAAGATAACATATTCACCCAATTTCCACCCCCAAGTCCATCAACCCTTTGTATCATTAATAGACCAAACCCTATCCCTTAAAGCGGATATCAAGGAAGATTACCTCAAGAGGCAAATTCATCATTTCATTTCTTTTATTTCAAGTTTCTTAATTTTATTTTTCATTCCTCGCCTAATTTCATAAAAATGTTTTGATGAATTTATTTCTGTAAATGGTCTAGGATTTTTTTATGATAATGGAATAATTCTTCATCATCTCTCATTTCCCCCTTCTTTTATACATCAAACGAAAACATCATCTGAGATGTGTTAATTTGTCACATTCAAGGATGATGAGTATACAATTTCTATTACTGTAATCAATTATGGTCATGAATACATTTTTATGGTTGAAACATACCATAATATATTTATTATAACTTATTTAAGGTTCTTGAATCATTTTTCAGACATTATAATAAATTATAAATCAAAATGGGATTGTTGCAAATAAAACCACCAATTAACCAAAACAATTGTCATTAACGATGTATATAATGATTCATCTACACTTCATATAAACAAATTAATTTTATGAACACGTCATCTTTTGGTTATTCTATAATTAAATAAGACTTATAGTTTAAAAAACCATTCTCATTCTTCGTGTTTATCCATACATGAATATAAGTGAACAAATCATGAAAACCAAGTAACAAAACACTCCAAAACAATAATATTGAATATCTTAACCCATATAATTTCCATGAATGAACCTAACAAGGCTATAATAAATAAATTAAATATATATTAGGTTATGTAATCATTAATTTATGAACTTAAATTTTATTATTCAGGTCATTAAGATCAAGTGAGGATCCCCTTCAGACATAAGGTTATGGTTTTCTAGCCGAACCTCTATTTTCATTCTGGTTATTATTATTCTCTACATAAAACAATTAAATTATTATTTATTAATTTATATACCTTATATATTATGGTATAATGTTCAATATATATGTACCAACTATAATACTTCATTAATTTATGGGGATTTATATGGATTAAAATTATATTTCAAAAAAAATTTCCATAATACAAGCCCAAATCTAGATAATTTCTCAAATTCATTCCTATTTCAAGGGAACATCATAATATATTTTTATCCACCATTATATTTATAAAATAACTCAACATATTATTAAAATTATATCGTTCTTCACTTATGGTTTTATAAAACTACCTTTTCAATTGTACTATTATTTTCATAATAAAAGAGTATTTATCTCATGAATTACTCGATTATTTTATAAGATTGTCTTCATTTTTCAACACTCTTATTGATTAATATGTATTATTAGGATTATTATTTTATGATATCACATAAAATATTTAATTTAATGGTTTATGATTAGTTTTACAATAGATTTACTACATTAATACCATCCACCAATTTACTCCAAATAGTAATTGTTTATGCTTATTGTTTGGGAAATGTTATTTACATTTAATATGTTAGTTTTAATAAGTATGTATATGTTGTTTATGTTTATCCTCATTCATATTAGGAATTAATTGGACTTATTATGTGATCGGCAGTGACCTTTATAGCCCCTTGATTCACCATTTGTTCGTAAGAGAGAAATAGATATGGACTTCACCAAGGCCATAACCATTTTTAGATATGGTTTTGTCCAAGGACTAAAGAATTTTTAAAATTCGTGGCCTAGGCCTTTATGGTTTGATTCAGAATGTCTGGAATAATCATTTTCCTCATTATGAATCTATAAATTAAAATTTCATGAGGTTATTCGACTAGTAAAATACTCATGATTATGTTTTATTGTTGAAATATTTACTAAACTCATATTCCTACCATATTATATTCACATTATTCTTCTAATGGATGGTGTTTTCAATTATTTACTATGCCTACTATTAATGTTATCTTAATCTATATTTCTTACTCTTGTTGATCATTTGATCTCACCCCTTTCTTTTGTTTTACATTCTCAGGACATTAAGAAGTTAGTATGAATTAACTGTATGGATAAAACTATAGATGGGGATGTTCCCAATAAAAAATATAATTTGTATTTCATTTAAACTTGTAATGTTGAACTTTTGTATATATATTTTCTTCAAAGATACTATATTACTTGTTCCTTTAGGATGCATATTCCTTACTAGTATTCCAATGTAATAAAATAAGGAATTGGATACAAGAAACAAGGGTCTTTTCCTTATAGTTGGTATCATAGAAAGTTTAGTAGAAAACATTGAATGTTGATTTAGAAAATATAGAATAAATAATAAAACCCTAAGACTTTATTTTAGGATAAACATAAAAGAACTTCCTAGAATCATGGTAAGGAATATATTCTACATATCTTCTAAGAAAATACATCCCTCTCAAGATACTATAAGTGGACGAGGTTCTACCATAGATGTATCTAAGAGTAAAAACAATGACAATGAGTTTTGGGCTTGAATCAGGGTATCATATTACAGAAAAATAGGCCTTACTGCACACATGTTTTGACACTCTTAGGGGATATTTTATGGATAATTTATATTTTCATTACAAGACATTATGACGGATTTAATGTAAATTTTTCTACAAAGAAACCTTGTTTGTGATAATGGGATTACCCGTGCATAGGATATCAATTTATTCTATGTATTTTTCTATGTAAAGATTATAAATTATCATACATAACCTAATATAGTATATTATTTTATTTATAAATGTTTCCTAGTGTTTTTAATAGAAACCTCATGAATGCATGTATCACATGTAGGGATTTTCCTCATATTAAAGATAATGACATTGGATCTAGAGTTGCGACTAGTGTGGAGAAACTTGTAACTATATTGGCAAAACAAACTCATGTTGTAAAAAATGACCATACCTGAATTGATCATCTAGATCCACAATAAAAAGGATATATTTTAGATCACATTACTTGATAATAGACTCCATCATTTACTGGAATAAAAACCCATTCAAAGTGGAGCAGAGGGTATGTTCCATAGAGATGATATTTACTGCCATGGAATGTAATAAATTGGAGAATGTTTTCAAGGATGTTTATCATTTATTGGGAAATTTTGATCAATGGTGGTCAAAAGGTTAAAATACCAAGGAGGAATATGATATAGAAAACATGGTATGGAATGAATTTAATGAACTTTTCTACGATAAATTCTTTCCTCAGTAATAATGAGCATATATGGAAAATATATATCAGATATTGTGGTAAAAGGACGATGAAAATGTTGAAAAGTATGAAGCTAACGTCACATTATTTGCAAGTAATGGTGTGGACTATATATTTAATCCAAGGAAAAAGATTTATCAAATATTTGATGGCCTTAATCCATTCCTCTGGCGGGCGCTAGTCCGGAAAACATTGTCATCATACAATGATATAGTCTCATGTGCAATCCTAGTAGAAAAGGGGTTCTTTAAGTCCTATGATAATAAATGAAATAAATAAAAGAATAGGACTGGTTAAAATTCTATAAAAAATACGGAAATGTGGAATATGAGAATATTTGACTTTCCACCATGTGATAATTGTTGAAGGAAACACCCTGGTGCCTGCTTAAAAGGAAAAGGGGTGTGATATATGTGTGGATAGAAAGGGAATCATGATGGTGTTTGTATGGGGAAGAAATAATCTATTAATTTTCAATTCTATAATTTTAGAGAGATGTTACACTATTCTAATGATTTTATATAGTGTTATGGAAACATGCCTCATAAAATGCCAATGGAGCAAGGAAAAGCTTATGCGATCATAACTGCTAACATTGAAATTTATAATGATGTGGTGGAAAAAAATAATTGTTTCCTAAAACATATCCAATTCTTTATTTGACTATGTTTCATCACATTCTATCACATCTTCTAAATTCTCAAAGAAAATTAGATATTTATTATTTGATTTAATAAGGGAGTTTTCAGTCATAACTTCTAATAGAAGTATCATTGCCACAAAGTTGTGGCAGGTTGTCCCCATTATTGAATATAAACATTCTTTATATTATGATTTTATTACCATACCCATTATTGACTTTGACATAATCCTTAGTATGTATTGTCTTTCAAACCATGATGTGAAAATTTATTTCATGAAGAATGAGGTTATAAATTTTATAATGATATGGAATACCTTATCTTTAGAGATGACACGTCACCATCTGATTCATATCTTTATCCTCCCCAAGTAGTGCTACAAAATTAAATTATTATGGAGGAAGTGAATAAAATAAATATGGGAAAGGAAAGGAATGATCAAATAGAGGATGTAACTATTTTGAAATCACAAGTTGATGTGTTTCTAGAGTATTTACATAGACATCCTCTAGAGTAGGGAATTGATTTTTCCATTGAAAAAGATCCTGTTTCAAGGCCCATATCAAATAACAATTGTAGAATAGCTACTATGGAATTAGTGTAACTAAAGAAAAACAATAATGTAACTGAGTGATACATGATGTATTCTTCCTATTTTTTCTCTATGGGGAGCCCATGTTCTATTCATTAAGAAGAAATATGGTTCTATGAGGTTGTGCATTGACTACAAGGAGGTCAATGCTATAACAATAAAGAACAAGTATCTACTAGATTGAATTGATGATTTATTTGATTAAGTTCATGGAGGTCAATATTTTTAGATGATTGACATTCGATCTAGATATCATCAATTTCTTATGATGAAGGAAGACATTCCAAAAAAATAATTTCAAACCAGGTGTGGGCATTACGAGTTTACATTAATTACTTTTAGACTCAAAAATTCACCCTATATTTTCATGGATCTAATGAATAGATTTGTCAAGGAATATATTGATGAATTTGTGGTGGTATTAATTGATTAAATCTTGGTATACTCTAAATTCTATAAAGATAATGAAAATCACTTGCACACTATTATGATGACTCTTAGATGAAATGAATTATATGAGAAGTTTAGCAAGTGTAAATTTTTTCATCAATATATTTACTTTCATGGCCACATTTTCTCTAAGGATGGAATATCTATTGTTCCTACAAAGATAATGGCTATGAAATAATGGCCTACTCCAACAAACATAACCGAGGTGTGTAGTTTTATTGGTCTAACGAGTTCTTATAATCATTACCTTCAGATATTCACCTATTTAACCAACCCAATGACCATGATTGCACGTAAATGGGTTATGTTGATATGGAAAATATAATGTGAAGAATGTTTTGAGGAATTGAATTGGATATTAGTGATTTCCCCAATCATTAATCTTTCACAGGGGAATGGTAGATTTTCATATATAGTGTTGACTCAATGAAAGGACGTGGTTATGTCCTTATGAAAAATTATTGAGTTATTGCATATTCATCTCGGTAGTTAAAAATTAATGAACAAAACTTTACAACTCGTAATCTTGAGTTAGATGATATAATATTTACTCTGAAGATCTAGAGTTATTATCTCTATAGAGAAATATGTGAGATACATACAGATCATAAGACCTTGAAATATATCTTATCGTATAAATAACTCAACATGAGGCAAAGGTGATGGCATGAAATACTCAGGGATTAGGATTGTTCCATCCACTACCTCCCAGGAATGGAAAATAAGATAGTTGATTCATAGAGAAGGAATGATCATGAAGTTATAAAAAATGTGGATTGAAAAAGATCATGTGAAAATGGATCTAGTAATGTTAGATATGGGAATTATCAAAGAAGGTGACGCATAAATACCTTTTCATTTGGTTTACTAACCCTAATTATTATAAAGGATTAAAATCTCTCATCCTAGTGATGAGGACCTACAAAATAAAATTAATCTTTTGAAAGAGTAGAGGTTGGATTACTTTGTATATGAAGATAGAATTATGAAATCTGGGAAGAGGATATGTGTTCCCTCTATACCTGAGCTAAAAATGGAATTATACGATGATTCCCATATCTCAAATTTCACTATACACCATGTTAGCACTAAAATTTATAATGGTTTGAAGGAACATTTCTAGTGGGACAACATAAAGTATGGAATTACTGATTATACATCAAGATGTTTAGTCAATAAAAAAGTGGTGGCTGAAAGACAACATCCAAGAGGAGTCATGAAATCTATTCCTATACCGACATGGAAATTGGATTAAATCACTAGGAATTTTCTCATAAGATTACACAAAACTCTAAGGAAGAATGATGCAATATGGGAAATTGTTGATCAACTTAAAATATATGAACATTTACTCAATATAAGGGAAGATTTTCTATTTGAATGAATAGAATGACTCTATATCAATGATGTTTTGAGACTTCACAGGGAACATCTCTCAATTTAGTATGTTTGTGATCTAGGATTCAAAACAGAATTATGAAAAAGTATTCAGAAATCATTGGAAACTGAGCCTCATTTGAGTACTTCATACCACCCACAAATGGATGAGAAATCATAAAGGATGATCCAAACCATAAATGAAAAGTTAAGATAATGTTCACATGAATTTATAGGTATGTGGGATCAATATATAACTTTAGCGGTGTTTTCCTAAATCAATAGTTTCCATTAAAGTATTCAATTGGAACCAAATGAAGCATGTTACGGAAAGATATTTGTACACCAACTTGATGGGATGAAGTTGGAGAAAGGAAGTTTGTGGGAATAGAGCTTTTGGAGGAATCAGTAGAGAAGGTAATGATAATTCAAATCCATATCGAAGCTTCTCAAAGAATAAAAAAAGAACTATACTAATAATTGAATGAAGGATTTGGACATCCATGTGGGAGATCATGTTTTCATTAAATCATATCTATGGAAGAGTGTTATAAGATTTGGGAAGAAAGGGAAACTCATCACTAGGTACATAGGCCCATTTGAAATCATAGAGAGAATTTGAGTTTTTTCAAATCATTTGGAAATGACACCTAGACTGTCTAGAGTACACAATGTGTTCCATGACTCATTGTCAAGAAAGTACATTCTAGACCCTACACATGTCCTTTTTATGAATGTATAGAATTGGAACCTAACATATCTTACTATGAAGAGCCTACTAGATTCTAAAAACTAAATAAAAAGTGTCGAGGAATTAGATGACTCGACTGGTAATGACACTTCTAAAATATTCGAAAATATAAGAGGCAATATGGGAGCCTAAGGATCTTATGATAAAGAACTACCCAAATCTTTTTGTGAGGTAACATTCTCATAATTTTGAGGAAGGATATTTTATAAGTAGAGGATAGTGTAACACCCCAATATTTTTCAAATAAATTTATTATTGAATGCATGAAACACTGAGTTTCTCAAAACAACACTTTATTATAACCCAGCTAGTAAACGTAATTTTACCACCTTTGTGATTTGAATTTTGAAAAACTCACATACATGGCTACGTTGAGTAGGATATTTAGAGTTTAATAAGGTAGACATAATTTTTGATGAATAGTAACATACCGTTATAAATAGTAATATGAATTGTAATATGACCCTTATGAATATTAAAACAATTTATTATTTTATTTTATAATTTTATAAGATAATGAGATCATTAATAATTTTCAATTTGATAAAAAATTAATTATATTTTTAAAATTGCAATTTTTTAAATAAATTATGATTTTCAATAAAAATTAAATTAATAATATTTTGTGTATTAACTTTAAAAAATGAAGTTAATTTTTGATTCAAAACATTGAAAATGGCTAGGGGGAGTTTTTTTGGATTTTTATGAAATACATAAATTTTTTATGAATATTAAAATACAATAATTTAACATATATATACATTATTTGTTAAATTCACTATTCCTAACATAATGGATAATGTAAGCACTCTTGGATTGAACTCACATGTAGATTTTACTATTCATGGTTATAAGAATAAATACTTTTGTTTTTATTTTGGAAAATAATAAAATAACTGAAAACCCTCCTATCCTCCACTATAACACCCCCACCCTCATTTCATATTCACCTAACACCTCTCAAGACTTGTGACTTGTCTAAATTCAGATAAAATATTCTCCAAATCTCTTCCCCCATATCCATCATCCCTTGGTCTCATGAAAAGTCCAAAACCTCTCCCCAAAAAAGGCTATGAAGGAAGATTACTTCAAGAGGTAAGTTCCTATTTCCATTTTGTTTACTTCCGGTTACTTTATTTTTGTTCTCTTTCCTTGTCTCCTTTAATAAAAATATTGTAATGACTCTAGTAAAATTAATGTATTAGAATAATTGTTTGATAAATGATTAATTCCTCATCATAACTCATTTCTAATTATTTTATACACAAAATGAAAACACTATTCGAGATATATTAATTTATCATAATCAAGGATGATGAGTTTTAAATTTCTATAAAATTTTTCAATTATGGTCATGAAAACATTTTGGAGGTTGAAACAGAATATAATATACGTATTATAACTTATTTAAGGTTTTGGAATCCTTAATTAAACATGGTATTAATTTATAAATCAAAATTAGTTCGTTGTGAACTGACTGAAAATTGAATTTTTATTATAAAATCACTTTTTAGGAAAAGTGAGAAACTAGTCCCTGTTAATCTGGAGGTGAAGCCTCATAAGAGATAGAAAATCCATCAAAATATAGCCTTAGCCTATTAGTTCTTTCCTCTCTATAAAGATTCTAGTTCATAAGCCATACCTTTTCTACTGGGTCGTTGCCAATAAAATCTTCATGATGACATGCCACTTTATACCAGGTTCGAACATATTATTCTTTTCTGATTTTCCCATCATTGATGCCTCACACCAGGATCATATCTTGTTTTTCGATCCAATTTTCCTACTCGTTGTTGACCAAAACTAGAATAAGTCTCCCTATAAACTACACCTCTTCCTATGGTATGTTGACATAAGGAAATTCCTCCACTATCTCCTCCTTAGAATGGAGGATAGGTTCTTTAGAATCATTTTTCATTCTAGTGAATTTATCCTTTTTTTTTCATGGTCTAAAACTTCATGCTTCTCCTATAAAAAAACAGTTAGGGCCGAAGAAATATCCTTCTCATGCAATTTAGACTTTTTACCTAATCTTGTTTCCATCGGTTTTGGAAAATTGGAGTAATACTTGCACCCTTTCCCCTTTTTCTTCTTAGGGGTTTGATTATCCTCAAGAGCCTTAGTCTCCTCCTCTGACTCCACACCTTCAGTAATTCCTCCATCCACGTCATCGGGTGTATCCTGAACAGGCTCATTGGTGTCCAAACACTAAAATTAGTTTTGAGTCTGAACAATACTTTGAAATGTATCCTTACCCGCTATTTGAAAGTTGACCCCCGAAATACTCTGCTTTCTTTGAGGTTCTTTTTCCACCCCTTCTGACCAAACAGTTGTGAACAAAAACCACCAATTAACCTAATCAATAGTCATTAAAATATTATATAATGATTCATGTTTACTACAAAAACCATATTATTTTTATGAACATGTAATCTTTTGGTTATTCATTATTAATTTACAAATTATATTGTGGATGAACATTCCCATTCTACAAGATTATCAATACTTGAATATAAGTAAACCAATCATGAAAACTAAGGAACAAATCCCTCACAGACAATGAAATTGAGTCTCTTAACCCATAAAAAGACTATTAATGATGTTAATAAGTATATAATAAATAAATAAAATATATACCAGGATTAGGAATCAAAAATTTATTAACCCAATTTTGACTATTTAGGTCACTAAGATCCCGTGAGGAACACTTTCATACTTAAGGTAAGGGTTTTCAACCTGAACCACCATTTTCATTCAGGTTATTCTTATTCTCAACATACGTCAATATAGTTATTATTTATTCACATGTACTCTTCATATATTTTGTGAGATGGTTCATAAAATATGTATCAACCAGAATCCTACATTCATTTATGGGAGTTAAATTTTTTAAAAGGTTCTTTCAATAATTATTCTCATAATACAAACCCCATTAAATGGACTCTATAATTTGTTTATAGAAACATATATCTTTAAAAATCAGAAATAAAATGATTAAAATACTATCTTACATCAATTGTTTATTTATACAATGACTTTTACAAAAGAACAATTGTTTTCAAAAGAAAAGGGTATTTATCTCAATAATTACTCGATGATTTTATGAGAGTATCTTCATATATTTTCATAATCTTTTCCATTATTATAATTTATTTGGATTAATAATTTACGAAATAACATTACATATTTAATTGAATTGTTTATGATTATTTTTATTGTGTATGTGCTACCATAAAACTATTCACCAATTTTCTATGAGTGGTTAGTGTCTATGATTAATGTTCCTGAAAAGTTATTTATGTTTCATACGTTAGTTTCACTATGAATTTATATGTGGTTTATGTTTATCCCCATTAATATGAATAATTAATTGGAACTATTATGTGATATTTGGGGTCCTCTATATCCCCTTGATGCATCAGTTGGTCTCATTAGAGAAATATATATGGACTTGGCCAAGGCCTTTCCCCTTGTTAGATATTATTTTCACAAAGGCCTTAATAATTTTTAGTTATCTTGGACGAGGACATGAACACATGTTTTAGAATGTCCTCCATATGAATTTACTTGATTATGAAGATATTAATTATACTTTCATGAGCTTATTACATTAGTATAATACCCCAAATTATTTTATATTATAGAAATATTTACATAGATCAGATTCGTGCCATATTATGTTTATATTTTTCTTTTAAAGACATATGTTTTGAAATATTCACCATGCCTAATGTTTATTCCATATTCTATTGTATTTCATACTATTACTGAGCGTTTGAGATAACCCATTTCTTATGATTCATTGTCTCATGACATGATGAAGTTTACTATAAATAACATGTAGGGATAAACATATAGATGTGGATGTTCTGAATAAAACTTATATGTTGTATTTCATTTCAAGTGGTAATGTTGAACTTATTTATGTACTGTGATTCCAATGCTAATAAACTATTCGGTCCACCGAGAAGCATATTCCTTGTTTATATGCCTATATAATAAAATAAGGTAACGACTCTGGGAAACTGGGGTCGGGGTCAGGTCCTTAGAGGGAAGAACATTTGTAAACATTGTATGAGAGAAAAAATATTAGCATGGGACATATAACAAGATTAAAAGGAACACATTTTTCTATTTCAAAACAATTATTTAAAAGAGATTTTCCATTAAAATAGAAATCATTGACCTCAAATAACCATTTAAATACTCATGATGTAAGATTTAATGCCAAGTGATTTTCATTAAAAAAAATATAATAAAACATAAACGAATTTTTTAAGATTTTTTAATAAAAAATTTGAATCTTCTTACAAACACACCTTTTAACTATATAGTACATGATAATTCTGTTATTCAAACCATAATTATCATACCTTATGAGATCCAAATATTTTCAATAAAACTAAATATAAGATATGACTATTTAATTTTGGTGCCATGGTATATCATCTTTATAGAAACCGTATGATAATTATTATAGGAACCCTTAAAATGTAATAATTGTATGTAAATTCTGACATAGTTATCTGGATAACAAAAACATTAACCAATGAATTTGAGAGATATATCAGTCTTAAAAATCATTATAAAAAATTTATTATGGATATAAAATATATTAAACTCATAAAATAATTCTTCTTTATCATAAAACCAATAAATATATAATTTTCAACTCATAATAAAAACATTTATGTATATTGATATATCCTTTTCAATTATAGCATCATAATAGAAAATAAAAAATAAATAACAATGGGATAGAGTGTTTTTTAATGAAAACATTTAATATATTAATGAAACAAAAACATCAACTAATTGTTTCTATCGTGTGAAAATATAATTATTTTTTATGTTTTTAAATATAATATTCTATTTTCCTTGTTTAAATAAATTCATAACATAAAGTATAAGATAAATAAAAAAATTCTTTCGAAAATCATTAAAACAAATACAGGAGAGGCTTTAAATTTCTATTATATTAAATTTATGTTGATACAAATACCTCCGTAAAGAAATATTTTGAATATGAATCTAGACTACAAATAATTATAATTTTTTTTAAAACATTTAAAATGATGTTTTAATAGAAACTATCCCTTACCTCAAGTACAACATGTCATGTATGCTCTTTGTCTTCATCTATTATAACAATATTTTAATTATTCAATTTAATAATAATAATAATATGTGTATTATTCCCATTATTTATCTTATATGTCTATTATTCATAATTACTAAATCGATTATGTTCACATCAGATATTTTGAGAAAATTTAACTAACAAGTTCGGATTAGCATGGGTACGTAGACTATAGACAATGGTTTCATTGTTCCATCATATCTATAATCATAATAATTAAATTATTATTATTATAAAACATAAATTAAAATTCTACTACCATCCATGATTGGAATACATTACAAGAAAATCACGTTGATTTATTTATTTGGCATTCCAGACATACGCATGAACATTTTTTTCATTATTAAATTTATTGAAGGTTATGAAGATATATGATAACATATATTTTCAAAAATATGAATGATATCATGAATATATAATATATTAATTAAATCGATAACATTAATTTCTATTTTTATGTTGTGAATGTTAGTGAAACACATTGATTTTTGAAGGTGGTAATCCATATATTCAGACAAATGACGTTATCATTTTTCAATTGATGGAAATTGTAAAAAATAGAAGATATATTATCATTACATGAATTACAATTATGTCAATAATATATTATATATTAATAATTTCCATACTCAAAACCATCATTTTTTTGTGGTGATGAAAAATGAATCGCATTTCTTCAAGGAGATGGTAATCCAAACGCATGCATAAGCGATGTATTCATTTCACATAGGATGGAAAAATGATATGAAAAATGTTTCACGGCAATGAATATAATATTTATATACACTGGAGAATCATATTTTATTATTCCAATATGGTTAAATAATATCTAAACCATATAGATAATAATGTAAAGCTAAAATACCTCAATTATCACTTATACCTTCTCGTCAGATAACTTCGTTGGATTACATAATAAGACTTCTAGGATTCATATTTTTTAGATAACATGACTAATATATTGTGAGAAGGGGTTGGGGGGATTTTGGTATTTCATAGAGACAATTTAATGACCAACTGATGTGATTAAAATAAGTGTTTTAGTTTTCATTTATATGTGAGGGGAGGGGAACAATTGAAAATAATTAAAGTATTAAATTAATATAAATTAAGATTCATTTTGTAGTTGAAAAAATTAAACATATACAATATATTATAAGGATGGGTATTATTCCACCATGTTAATATAATATATATTGTTTTAGATTATTTTTTAACATATATCCATTAGAATTAACTCAATTTTAACCCTTATGATGACAACATTGATCTAGATGTTTTTTTTCTATAAGATTCATGAAAGATACTATAAAAGGGAAAGTGAAACATATATAGATTTTTTTTGATATTCCCGACCATATGTCCATCAATTTCTAGAATAAATTATTTTGATAAATTTTATATAACTAAATATAATACTATTTAACATAATATACCATTAAATTATCTTTAAAAATGATTCACATAGTTTGGATATAATGGAATTAAAATTGAAATAAAATGAATGGATAATATTTTACCACAAAAAATTATTTTCTATTTATCAAAAAAATGGAATGAAATAATTATTCAAAATATTGTAACATTTAATTATTTTAAATAATTTACTTGTTTTTTATATTACCTGAACAAGAAATTTTTCGGTATTGCGTAAACATTTAGAGTAGTTATTCCATTACTAAGAAAAAATAAATTATCACTATTTAAAAATTATTCATATTGAAATAAAAACCTATTATATAATATAAATACATTTTATCCATAAGAATAATTAGTAGAGATATTAAAATATAGAGACTGGGATTTTTTTTATTCATTACATAAAATAATATTAATTTTATTATAAAAAGAAATAGGAAGAAAAATGGAAGAATTTTTAAAACAAATGATGTTTTATGACTAAAAATCATAGCCAATAAAATAAATATAGGTGTTGGGGATATTTTGGGTATTTGTTTCATGGTTTTAACAATGTTTTACCTATTTCACCCTTTCCTAGGTGACAAATATTTACTATGCTTACAATTCAATATAAATAAATAAAGGGGATATATTTTCCAAAATTTAACTTCTTAATTTGAAAAATGGCATTAATTTTTCCTGATTTAATTTATATATTTTGTGGAAATTATTTATAAAATAAATTTATAAAATGAAATGACAATATTTTTTTTAAATGTGTCTATAATCTCAAAATTTAACTTATACGAAAATCAAGTGTAATACAACTCCCACTGTAATTAATATGGAAAAATATATTAAAATTAATATTATGATAATTTGATATCAAATTAGAAACTATTATGTAAATTGAAAGGACATAATTAAATGAAAAAATTAATGATTAAAAAACACATTTTTGAATATTGATTTTAAAATAATTATAATCATAAAATAACCTTAATATAACACCAACAAAATGATTTCAAGAATAATATTAATTTTTTCAAAAATTATTTCTATAAATAGTATAAATTAATTATTATTTATTCACATAAAATGAAATAAATTAAATTTTGGAAGAAAACATATTTTTTAAATATGAAATGACATCACTAAATATTGATTTCTTATACATTAATCTAAAAATTATATAGCACCTGTATTCAAATTTTTCATATTGTGGTTATTATTAAACATACATCCAATTTATTAGTTAGATAATAATGTTAATGTTAATATATTTTTATTTTTATTGAGTATCACAGTTGATATAATTCTCATTGTTACATAAAAATAATGATATCATGAAAAATATTTAATTAAATTTTCATGGTTTTACAATATACTACTGAGTTTATTCCAATACACTTCAGATAACTAATTATATAATTTGTTTTATGGGATTACTTAGATTTATATTAACCGAAAACCAATTTTTCTTTACCAAAACATATCCATAAAAAATTATGCTGCCTTTTCAATTTTAACATATGTATTCCTCTTCCTACTAAAACTATCACGTTCTTCTTAGTATGGAGATCAAGCCTTAAATAAATGACATCTAGATGTTATATTGTTTAAATTTTAACCATTTAATTTTAGTATAAATTATCAGTCATTTAATGTGTTCTATCCTTTACTCAAATCCCCATAACATTGGACCCTCTAATTACATTAATAACCCATTATAGAAGACCATTCAATGAAATTCAACATCTCAGTTTCCCTAAGAGGTAAGGTTCATTAGAAATACCAAAATGAGACTCCCTTCCATCAATAATTGGAATCACCCATCCTCACTTTGGATGATTACATATAAATTTCAAATCACTTATAAATATTCATCATCCACTAGATGAAAATTCCTAAAGCATCCGGATATGTAGTAGAGTAGAAAATTGTGACCAACCATTTAGTGGTAGGATAAATTAGAGTAAACCATCCTTAAATCCACCTAATTATTAATGTTGATCAATATTTTTTTACCTCATTTTTGTATTGCTGATTTAATTTGTTATTCTAAAATATTCGTTATGATAACTTCCATAAGATTGAAATAATTCCTTAAGATATGTCCAATCATCCCATAATTAAAAATATTGAGTCTTTCAATAATCAATGTTTTAATACTTATCTCATTGGACTTATCTTTCATCCACCAATGATTCATTATATGAGGTGAGCTTCCCCTTTTTGTTAATAATAATAGCACTATAATAATATACTTAGACCACTATTACATGGTGATCCTAATTTAGGATCATATTCTATAAAATATTTAACACTAACAATTGTCTCTACTTAGGAATTACTTAAAATCAATAAACATACCATATCATAAAATCGATGAAAATGAATATATTAGAATTTCATTTAAATTTTTCAAAAATGTAACTATAAAACTATTGATAATATTAAATTCATTCACATGATATGTCATTTACATAAATTATTATACCCTCAAGCTATAAAAGTATCACATTAGAGGCACATGTTTTAAATTCATTATTTTTTAATAAGATTCTGATAGATCCTCTATTAGTTCAGTTGTAGTCTTCTTATCCCAGTTATTGAAGGCTGTATATTAATCTAATGATATGTTATAAAAACATAAATAATTAAAGTATATATTTTCCCTTTTATAATTATTCATATTTTTGGTCTTCTATCCACCCATGAATGTTATTAATCATTTTGGATGAGATAATCCCCATTCAACATCTATCCAGAATAATATTTAATTGTCACGACCCCCTCCCCACAAAGTGTACCCCTCCTGGGCCGGCAATGTGAGAAGGGAGATAATGACCCCCGAGTCCCGCCTCCAGTAGGCCCCGGGTTGGCCACTAGCACCGAGGGTATAATACACACACAAATGGGAGGCATTACCCTCTAAGAGAACACATGCAGAAGAGAGAGATAGAATAGACTCCAATCAACTCCACCTTAGAATTGAAATATAAAAGGAAACCAAGTACATATATGAAATGTCATGCAAAAGTACTACAACTGAAGGGGAAACTAAAAGTACCCAAAAGAAAGAAAAACGACAGCGACCACGAGCCCAAACAGCTCCTCCTCCAACCACAAGCTAGTAGTAACCCGCTTGATCTCCAACCTGCTCCAAGTGACCTGAAAAATAGTTTATATGTACATGTGGTGAGTATAACAGTATACTCAGTAGGATCCTCCACAAGCCTCTCGTTCAAAGGTAAAGAAAGCATGCTAAAGCCCAGTGAACAACAAGTGAAACCAACTCATCACCTAAACAGGTATACTATGTTCCCAACCTCACTATGGCTACTCTCACCAAGTAACGCATACAAGAATATAGCATATAGTAAAGAATATCAAGGGTACCCCGCTACTACTTCCCCACTGGTTTTCCGCTTTGCCCCAACGACATACGTCCTATGCATCTCTCTCCAAAGGCTTACCGCAGACACCTGGGCTAAGCTCCACAAACTGCACCTCGTGCACCACATAGGCTTGCCCGCAGACACCTGGGCGAAGTACCACACCGTCCTCACAACCAAAAGTAACCAGGTAATTTCCGGGAGCCACCACAGCTCGCATAACGTGTATCATACGTCGGGTATAATACCTCAAGCCATTACAGCCCATACACCGAGTAAGGATCCTCAAGCCATCCTAGCCTATACATGTTACACCTATAGTAGTCCGTAGGATACTATATCCAGAATATATGTGTGTGAATAACCACAAGCCATTACAGCCCTCTACACACATATATGGGGTAACTAACCGCTGTGCCTCATGGCACAAGTATCTACCAAGAGTAGAGAGCGGGGCCAAAGGGGGTAGTCATCCATTCAACCTCCCATCAGAATGTTGGGGAAAACAACCCCCCAGGGATCCGAATCCCCAGGGTGTCAGTTGCCCTTACTGACAGGGTGGAGTAGCGTATAGAAACACAAAAAGTACAGAATATATAAGTAACTCACATCCACACTATGGGAATTACCTAGTCTTAGATACAACTGCAGCTAACGTCTCTCAGACTCCAGGCTGCTACTTCAAAGACTAGGTATCCTATAAGCACACAACCAATTGAAGAGCTTTATTAGATTACTCCATTCTCATTTATCAGTTCCACTGTGCATTAATTAATTCTTCAAACATTAATTAAGAATGAACAATTCCACATTAAACTAAACTGGCATCACTTTCAAAAACAACTGCTCCTTTTTATGATTCACATCACCTTTAAATTCCAGCATCTCCATCCCCGCAGATTTTCACCATTTAATCAAACATTCATTACAGAATTACTTTTCCACATTCCCAGGCATTCTAGAAAAACATCTTATGCTTCTAAACACAAAGGAGGCTCAACACGGTGAATAGATATACTACCTGTCGAGTCTTTTCCGCCTATAGAAAGAGCATATACCCATTCTCCCTCGAGAGGCTAAACACGGAAAGTAAGTGGCATACCCCGCGCGTCTTCGCCGCCTTCGAAAGAAGGGTAGCAAGACCAGCTACCTTGAGCAGTGGGGAAAAGCAAAGCAGATTAACATTCAAGAAAACCTTAAGCAAACAGCAACCACATCCATCCCATTCCATCACCCCTGGTGTCCTCCCCGAAACCCATATGCATAAACCGATGCATCTCGCCACACTAGGCGTCATCCGCTGCCACAACCACAAGGCCTCCATGCCTCCACATATCACAACAACCATCCAGGCTCACATCACAACACAAGCAGCAGGAAAACAAACATCACAAAATGGGCTCTCGGCCCTTTAACAAGGCATTCAGCCTTCAAACACAATGAGCACTCAGAGCTCCAAACCACAAGGCATTCAGCCTTACAAGAAAGCGGGTAACTCAGAACCCTTTTGAAATTCCCACATAATCTGTTTTCTAATCAATATGGAATTGGCATATTTGTTATTCTTAGGTTCCAATCATGGATACCTAATCAGTAAGCTATCACAATTAAATAACCATGCTTACTTCCCTAATTTGATTATCCTCAAATTGGAACTACAACAACGGCAACAACCAGATTAATTTACATGGCTCTTTATCTTTAGCCAATTAATTAACAATTAATTCCGGCTTTATGTTCATTATCAATTTCCATCATGAACGAGAAACTAATTAAAGAAAACATAGATATCACTATATCTAGGAAAACATGAGGCAAACCGTTATCACGGTATAAAGCAACAACATGCGATCAACCAATTCTTTTAATCCGGATCAAGTATTTAATTAGGTCAATTTCATTGTGATCCAAAGGGATAAATCATGCTAATCCTACGATTTCACATATACAATTAGAGAAGCCATGAATCCCCTACCTCGAAGAGTTCTTGATGTCCTTTATCCACACAGCGGGCCACAATCCTCCCCTCGTGACAATTGCATCCACCGGAGGATACTTATATCGATGATTGATCGACACGGCTCGGTTGCATCCAACAGAGCGGGACTGATCCTAGGAGTAAAGGTTGATTGTGTAACTCCTATGGAAAGGATTGAAAGGTTCTAGTGCCTCTTAATCGAGAACAAAGGGAAAGAACAAGGAAGAATGATATCTCGTCCCTTATTAAGATTTAACGAGGTGGCGGTTTAAGATCCGGTTATTTCTCCATTAAAAACGGATCGCATTAACCCACGCGGTTTGACCAAGTTAAACATTCCAAGCCTTAGGAATAATTAATATAGGATTTATGGAATTTGAATCGGCCTTAAGAGACCTTAAAAATAAGGCTTTAAATGTATTTTACGTCAAAAGAAACGTCAAAAGGGGCAAAACTGTAGGAGTCTGGAAACACTATTCACCCGCCGTTACTGTACATGAAACCGATCTGTGAAACCGATCTGTGAAACTGATCTGTCACACTGATCTGTGAAACCGATCTGTGAAACCGATCTGTGAAACTGATCTGTCACACCGATCTGTGAAACAGATCTGTGAAACCGATCTGTTAAACTGATCTGTGAAACTGATCTGTCACACCGATCTGTGAAACCGATCTGTGAAACTGATCTGTGAAACTAATCTGTCACACTGATCTGTGAAACTGATCTGTCACACCGATTTGTGAAACCGATCTGTCACACCGATCTGTGAAACCGATCTGTCAGACCGATCTGTGAAACCGATCTGTCACACCGATCCGTGAAACTCATCTGTCACACCGATCTGTGAAACCGATCTGTCAGACCGATCTGTGAAACCGATCTGTCACACCGATCTGTGAAACCGATCTGTCACACCGATCTGTGAAACCGATCTGTCAGACTGATCTCTGAAACCGATATGTCACACCGATCTGTGAAACCGATTTGTCACACCGATCTGTGAAACCGATTTGTCACACCGATCTGTGAAACCGATCTCTCAGACCGATCTGTGAAACCGATCTGTCACTAATCATAAAACTGGAAACACTCTTCACAAAATTGGAAAATTGGCAAAGTGTTGGGGATAAGTCCTCTTGACCTCCCAGAACACCTCCAACGCCAACATTTCACAAAGTAATGGACCAAAGAGGTCCGGGACATTACATTAGATACCTCTCAAAACATTCTCGTCCTCGAGAATTAAAAACCAACCCAGAAGAGAAGAGGGGTCCGAACAACCACCCCATAAGATACCTCTCAGGGAAAAACCACCATGAGTTGTTCGAAAGATGGAACAAAACTCTGACATCCGGGAAAACACAATCCATACCGAAACAATTCATTCACAACATCACATCAAAGGTACATAAATAAAACATGAAGGGTCCAAACACAAAGAAAACATCATTAAATTAAAGGAGTTAATCATTGAACAACTCTGGGTACTGAGCACGTATCTGTGACTCATGCTCCCAGGTACTCTCCTCTATGCCACCGTGTCGCCACAAGACACGAACTAAAGAGATAGAATGCCCACGCAACACCTTCTCCTTGTGGTCTTGGATCTCAACAGGTCGCTCCTTGAAGGTTGCATCATCATCGATATCGATCTCTCCCCAATCGATAACATGAGATTCATCATGAAGATAACGACGGAGCTGTGATACATGGAAAACATCATGTATTAGACTCATCTGAGGGGGAAGTGCTACCCGATATGCCACAGCTCCAACATGAGCTAACACCTCGAAAGGCCCAACAAAACGGGGAGAAAGCTTACTTCGGTGACCAAACCTTCGCTGCCCACGACGGGGAGTGACCTTCAGAAACACTTGATCCCCAACATTAAACTCTAAGGGTCTCCTTCTTTGATCAGCATAAGATTTCTGATGATCTTGTGCTGTCTTCATCCTCTCACGAATCACTTGAACCATCTCTGTCATATTCTGCACTAGTTCTGGTCCGAGAATTGTGGACTCTCCGACCCCAGTCCAGCACAATGGAGAACGGCATGGCCGGCCATACAAGGCTCCAAACGGCGCCATGCCGATGGTAGAGTGAAAACTATTATTGTAAGAAAACTCTACCAAGGGTAAGTGCTTCGTCCATGAACCTCCAAAATCAAAAACACAAGAGCGCAACATGTCTTCAAGAGTCTGGATGGTTCGCTCTGTCTGACCATCCGTTTGAGGATGAAAAGCAGTTCTACGGCACAATTGAGAGCCAAAATCATGCTGGAGACCTCTCCACACCCTAGAGGTAAAACAAGGATCTCTATTAGAAATGATCGTCTTAGGAACTCCGTGAAGCCTCACCACCTCCTCCAGATACTGCCTCGACAAAACCTCCACTGAGCTCGACTCCTTGATTGCTATGAAGTGGGCCGATTTTGTTAAACAATCCACTACCACCCATATAGCATCATGTCCTCCCGGAGCTCGAGGTAAAACTGTAACAAAGTCCATTGAGATGTCCTCCCACTTCCATTGAGGAATCTCTAAGTGCTGGAGAAGACCACCAGTAACACGGTGTTCGGCCTTTACCTTCTGGTAGACTAAACATCGAGACTCACACTCTGCAACCATACGCTTCAGCCCAGGCCACCAAAACTGACTCCTCAAGGATCGATACATCTTCGTCACACAAGGATGTACCGCCAATGGTGAACTATGGAACTCTCGGAGAACCATCTCGCGCATCGCCAAGGGAACAAAAATCCTGCCATGATACAACACTCGGTGTTGTTCATCCTCCGACCAACCATCAGGGGCCTCACCACATACAACTCTGTCTCTCCAAACTTCCACCTCTAGATCACCCAACTGAGACTCTTCCACCTTCTGCATCAGGGATGACTGCACCGTCATTTGGAAAAGACAACCTCTTCCCCCAACTTCTCCCATATCAAGATGCAAAGCTGATAGCTCTTCCATCACTCTCCAGGAATCACCAGATTCACGCACAACATCATTACGCGACTTTCAGCTTAGTGCATCAACAACAACATTCCCTTTTCCAGGTGTATACGATATTTCAAAGTCATATTCCTACAAGAACTCCATCCACCGACGCTGCCTCATGTTCAAGTCACGTTGGGAGAAAACATACCTCAAACTCTTATGATCGGTGAAAACCACAAAGTGCTCACCAACGAGGTAATGTCTCCACAACTTCAGAGCAAACACCACGGCCGCCAACTCAAGATCATGGGTGCGTTCATGGGGACGCAAATTCCGATACCCATAAGAAACAACTGACCTCTTCTGCATGAGAACACAGCCTAACCCCAGATGTGAAGCATCACAGAAAACATCAAACTGGACTCCCTCCGCTGGAAGACAAAGGACTAGAGCACTTACCAACATCTCCTTTAGATATTCGAAAGCTGCATGACACTGATCAGTCCATATGAATGCTTGATCCTTCTTGGTCAAAGATGTCAGAGGAGTCGCAACTCGGGAGAAATTGGCTACAAATCTCCTATAATAGCCTGCGAGACCGAGGAAACTTTGCACCTATGACACGGTCTTGGGGGCTGTCCAAGACACCACTGCTTCTATCTTCGAAGGATCCACAACTACTCCCTGTTGGGAAACAACATGTCCCAAGAAACGAACTTCTCGAGCCCAGAACTCACACTTCGACAACTTCCCAAACAACCGATGTTGGTGAAGAACTCCCAAAATGGCTCGTAGATGCTCTGCATGCTCCTCTTCAGATGTGGAGTACACAAGGATGTCGTTGATGAAAACCACAAAAAACTTCTCCAAGAATTCATGAAACACAGCATTCATCAACCCCATGAAAACAGCTGGAGCATTTGTCATGCCGAATGGCATTACAACAAACTCATAATTCCCATGACGACAGCAGAAAGCAGTCTTCGGGGTATCCTCATCCTTTACACGCATCTGATGATATCCTGACCGCAATTCGATCTTTGAAAACCAACTTCCACCCTTCAATTGATCGAATAGGTCATCAATCCGCGGGAGAGGATAGCGGTTCTTTATTGTCACTTTGTTTAACCGACGATAATCGACGCAAAACCGCAAACTGCCATCGGCCTTTTTCACAAAAAAAACTGGTGCACCCCACGGTGACACACTTGGCCGAACAAAACCACACTGCAACAGACCGTAGATCTGAATACGTAGCTCTTTTAACTCAGAAGGGGCCATCCTATACGGAGACATTGAGATAGGAGATGCTCTCGGCTGTAGCTCGATCCCAAACTCGATCTCTCGTCGAGGGGGTAAGGATACAACCTCTTATGGAAAGACGTCAGGGTACTCCTCTACGACCCTAGGAAACGCCAACTGTTGAACCTCTGAAGAACTCAGCATCATCCCAGCCATCATGGATGATAAGGATGAAACTCGTCTATGACTCATTCGAGGATCTCTCTCACCAACAAACACCACTTCCTCTCCGTCTTCATCAAAGAAAACGACCTTCTTCCTGTAGCAATCCACAATAGCCTGCACCGAATACAACCAATCCATGCTGAGGATGACATCATATGGTTGTATTCGTAAACATAGGAAATCTCCCCAAGAGCGGTGCTGCCCCAACACTAGCTCACAGTCTCTACATACTTCAAACAAGCTAGCTAGACCTCCAACTGGCATAGTCAACACCAAGGGCACTGGAAGCCTCTCTACCTCATGTCCCAAAGCGTGGACAAGGGTAGGGGATATAAAGGAGTGTGACGCTCCTGAATCAAACAAGGCATACACCAAGGTAGAAAACAATCAAAGGGTACCTCGGACGACGTCTCGCTCACCTGGAGCTGGCAACGCTAGAGCATGAAGCTGACCACGACCACCTCCACGGCCTCTCTGACCCTGATGACGACCACCACCACGGCCGCGCTCTGCTCTCTGAGGACGGGGAGCGTCATGGGGCTGTCCTCGGCCTGCTCCATCTACACTCTGGTGATCTAAAGCTGGTGCAACCTGCTGCTGCTGCCTCGGCTGGAACTGCCTCAACGGAGGAACCTGGAGTGGAGCGCCTAGGGCACGATGACTGCTCTGAAAAGTTGGGCACTCCCGCTGCTGATGACCACGACCACTACAAGAAAAAAAAGCGCCTGATCCCTTGGCATAGGCCTGAGAGTTGCTGCCTCTAGAGAAACGAGATGGGAAGGGCTGGGACCTACCCCCAGGTGAACGAAAACTCTTCTGTCCTGAAAACCGGGAACCCCGGACCACAGCTCTGCTTCGTGAGGAATCATGACGATTCCCCTATCGTGACGATCTGGTCCTGGTCAAAGTCCTCTCAACAACCTCTTCCCTTGACAGCACCTCAAGATATGTCTTCAGCATAAATGGGGTGACCTGGCGCTGGATCTCTGGATGCAAAGCCTCCTCGAAATGCCTCGCCCTGGCCTCATCATCTGGTAACAGGTCTAAAGCATATCGTAGAAGGTTCCTAAAACGGATTCCAAACTCCCGAACACTGGAGCTCCCCTGTCGAAGGGTGAGTAGCTCTTGGCGACTGGACGCCTTCGCAGTCGATGAAAGAAACTCGACTCTAAACCTGTCTTGAAACTCCACCCATGAGATCACTGACTCCTCACGATCACCGAGGAACATGAACCACCACTGCCTCGCTGCTCCACGCAGCATCGTCACAACCAAGGACACCCAGTGTTCCTTCCGAGCACGAATCGAACTGAAGCCTATCTTGACCTCCTCCAACCAGTCTTCTGTGACTGCATCTGAAACGGAGCCCTCGTACTTCTGTAGACTCTGGCGCAGGAACTCTCGGAGTGTCTTCCTCCAAGTGTCATCGTCGTCAACCTCTACCCGGCGGCGATCTGCTGGAACAACCTGCTGGGCATCTTCTGCGCAAACCTCACGAGGACGTCGACCTGGAGCCATACCTGTAAAATAACAACCGTTAGAGCTCCTAAGACTGGAATATGGAAGACTCAACATTAATTAATTAATTGTTGTGTTTTATTAATTTTAGGTTACCTATCCCAAGGTCTACCCATTCAAACACAAGTGCAAAGAATAATGATGCATGATCCTTTCCTAGGTCTCTACACTGCAATCGGTATCACTTGTTTAGTAGCCATTGTAAACTTAAAGGTCCGTGCAACAGATCATAGGGGGCCCTGAACGCCTATGTCTCTGCCGGTCTCCAGTGTTTACCCCACTTGCTAAACATGAATGACACCGTTTCCCTACCATCCCATACATCCTCACTTGTGCCTAACTCCAAACTCTATCCTATCCCTCAACCAGACCTCTGATACCACTCTGTCACGACCCCCTCCCCACAATGTGTACCCCTCCTGGGATGGCAATGTGAGAAGGGAGATAATGACACCCGAGTCCCGCCTCCAGTAGGCCCCGGGTTGGCGACTAGCACTGAGGGTATAATACACACACAAATGGGAGGCATTACCCTCTAAGAGAACACATGCAGAAGAGAGAGATAGAATAGACTCCAATCAACTCCAACTCAGAACTGAAATATAAAAGGAAACCAAGTACATATATGAAATGTCATGAAAAAGTACTACAACTGAAGGGGAAACATAAAGTACCCAAAAGAAAGAAAAACGGCAGCGACCACGAGCCGAAACAGCTCCTCCTCCAACCACAAGCTATTAGTAACCCACTTGATCTCCAACCTGCTCCAAGTGACCTGAAAAACAGTTTATATGTACATAGGGTGAGTATAACAGTATACTCAGTAGGATCCTCCCCAAGCCTCTCGTGCAAAGGTAAAGAAAGCATGCTAAAGCCCAGTGAACAACAAGTGAAACCAACTCGTCACCTAAACAGGTATACTATGTTCCGAACCTCACCATGGCTACTCTCACCAAGTAACTCATACAAGAATATAGCATATAGTAAAGAATATCAAGGGTAACCCGCTATTACTTCCCCACTGGTTTGCCGCTTTGCCCCAACGACATACGTCCTGTGCATCTCTCTCCAAAGGCTTGCCGCAGACACCTGGGCTAAGCTCCACAATCTGCACCTCGTGCACCACATAGGCTTGCCCGCAGACACCTGGGCGAAGCACCACACCGTCCTCACAACCAAAAGTAACCAGGTAATTTCTGGGAGACACCACAGCTCGCATAACGTGTATCATATGTCGGGTATAATACCTCAAGCCATTACAACCCATACGCCGAGTAAGGATCCTCAAGCCATGATAGCCTACACACGTTACACCTATAGTAGTCCGTAGGATACTATATCCAGAATATATGTGTGTGAATAACCACAAGCCATTACATCACTCTACACACATATATGGGGTAACTAACCGCTGTGCCTCATGGCACAAGTATCTACCAAGAGAAGAGAGCGGGGCCAAATGGGGTAGTCAGCCATTCAACCTCCCATCAGAATGTTAGGGAAAACACCCCCCAGGGCTCAGAATCCCCGGGGTGTCAGTTGCCCTTACCGACAGGGTGGAGTAGCGTATAGAAACACAAAAAGTACAGAATATATAAGTAACTCACATCCACACTATGGGCATTACCTAGTCTTAGATACAACTGCAGCTAACGTCTCTCAGACTCCAGGCTGCTACTTCAAAGACTAGGTATCCTATAAGCACACAACCAATTGAAGAGCTTTTTTAGATTACTCCATTCTCATTTATCAATTCCACTGTGCATTAATTAATTATTCAAACATTAATTAAGAATGAACAATTCCACATTAAACTGAACTGGCATCACTTTCAAAAACAACTGCTCCTTTTTAAGATTCACATCACCTTTAAATTCCAGCATCTCCATCCCCGCAGATTTTCACCATTTAATCAAACATTCATTACAGAATTAATTTTTTTCATTCCCAGGCATTCTAGAAAAAAATCCTATGCTTCTAAACACGAAGGTGGCTCAACACGGTGAATAGATATACTACCCGTCGAGTCTTTGCCGCCTATAGAAAGAGCATATACCCATTCTCCCTCAAGAGGCTAAACACGGAAAGCACGTGGCATACCCCGTGCGTCTTCGCCTCCTTCGGAAGAAGGGTAGCAAGACCAGCTGCCTTGATCAGTGGGGAAAAGAAAAGAAGATTAACATTCCAGAAAACCGTAAGCAACCATCAACCACATCCATCCAATTCCATCACCCCTGGTGTCCTCCCCGACACCCATATGCATAAACCGATGCATCTCACCAAACTAGGCGTCATCCGCTACCACAACCACAAGGCCTCCATGCCTCCACATATCACAACAACCATCCAGGCTCACATCACATCACAAGCAGCAGGAAAACAAACATCACAAAATGGGCTCTCGGCCCTTTAACAAGGCATTCAGCCTTCAAACACAATCAGCACTCAGAGCTCCAAACCACAAGGCATTCAGCATTACAAGAAAGCGGGTAACTCAGAACCCTTTTGAAATTCCCACATAATCTGTTTTCTAATCGATATGGAATTGGAAGATTTGTTATTATTAGGTTCCAATCATGGATACCTAATCAGTAAGCTATCACAATTAAATAACCATGCTTACTTCCCTAATTTGATTATCCTCAAATTAGAACTACAACAACGGCAACAACCAGATTAATTTACATGCCTCTTTATCTTTAGCCAATTAATTAACAATTAATTCCGGATTTACGTTCATTATCAATTTCCATCATGAACGAGCAACTAATTAAAGAAAACATATATATCACTATATCTAGAAAAACATGAGGCAAACCGTTATCACGGTATAAAGCAACAACATGCGATCAAACAATTCTTTTAATCTGGTTCAAGTATTTAATTAGGTCAATTTCATTGTGATCCAAAGGGATAAATCATGCTAATCCTACGATTGCACATGTACAATTAGAGAAGCCATGAATCCCCTACCTCAAAGATTTCTTCACGTCCTTTATCCACACAGCGGGCCACAATCCTCCCCTCGTGACAACTGCATCCACCGGAGGATGCTTATATCGAAGATTAATCGACACGGCTCGGTTGCATCCAACAGAGCGGGATTGATCCTAGGAGTAAAGGTTGATTGTGCAACTCCTATGGAAAGGATTGAAAGGTTCTAGTGCCTCTTAATCGAGAACAAAGGGAAAGAACAAGGAAGAATGATATCTCGTCCCTTCTTAAGATTTAACGAGGTGGCGGTTTAAGAACCGGTTAATTCTCCATTAAAAACGGATCGCATTAACCCACGCGGTTTGACCAAGTAAAACATTCCAAGCATTAGAAATAATTAATATAGGATTTATGTAATTTGAATCGGCCTTAAGAGCCCTTAAAAATAAGACTTTAAATGCATTTTATGTCAAAAGAAACGTCAAAAGGGGCAAAACTGTAGGAGTCTGGAAACACTGTTCACCCACCGTTACTGTACATGAAACTGATCTGTGAAACCGATCTGTGAAACTGATCTGTCCCACCGATCTGTGAAACCGATATGTGAAACCGATCTGTGAAACCGATCTGTGAAACTGATCTGTCACACCGATCTGTGAAACAGATCTATGAAACCGATCTGTGAAACTGATCTGTGAAACTGATCTGTCACACCGATCTGTGAAACCGATCTGTCAGACCGATCTGTGAAACCGATCTGTCACACTGATCTGTGAAACGGATCTGTCACACTGATCCGTGAAACTGATCTGTCACACCGATCTGTGAAACCAATCTGTCAGACCGATCTGTGAAACCGATCTGTCACACCGATCTGTGAAACCGATCTGTCACACCGTTCTGTGAAACCGATCTGTCAGACCGATCTGTGAAACCGATCTGTCACACCGATCTGTGAAACCGATCTGTCACACCGATCTGTGAAACCGATCTGTCAGACCGATCTGTGAAACCGATCTGTCACTGATCATAAAACTAGAAACACTATTCACAGAACTGGAAAATTGGCAACGTGTTGGGGATAAGTCCTCTTGACCTCCTAGAACACCTCCAACACCAACATTTCACAAAGTAATGGACCGGAGAGGTCTGGGCCATTACATTAATACTATTTAATTATCTTATTCGAACATTTCCTAACATATTCACCATATCCAGAAAACATCATAAAATGAACTAAAATTAATATAATATTGTGAAAATAGTACATTCTAACTATGAAATTAGATTACAGTTAATTTCTAATATCTTATATGTCCTATTTTGGAAATGAACATTCTTGAAACTAAAATAATATGAAACCTATAATATACTTAAGGAAGGAACATTCTAGAGAACATGTGATGTGTAATTAAGACTCTTATAAATTATCCCTGAGTATAGTGAAATATAATATGGGAATAAATTAATATCTTCTCACCAAACTAACTGAAACTACTTAAACACTCTCAAAATCATATCACACACAAATATTAATAAAATGAAAAATGTGGAAATATAAATTCGTCACACAAGATAATGTGGGTTACACATTCAAACAACATATATTTGAAAAAATTATAAAAAATTATATTAATACATGTATAAATTAATTAAAACACTATAAGTAATAATCAACTACTAGGGATAGTTTATTCACAATGTACGTTGTAGTGACTAGAAATTATAATAATTTATAATGGTATTTTTCTGGTGAAACTTGTTTTATACACAAACAAATATATAGTCATCCCACTATTTGAGTCTTTCAATGTGAGATACCATGTAGTTCCACCACCTCAGCCATTGGAACCTATAAACCAACACTCATAATCATCTTGAACTCATCAAAAGTTCATCAGCTTCTAGTAATCATACCCACATGATGAAGATGTCAATTAGTACATCAATGTAATAAAATTTGTGAAATTTCAGAGTTACACCTACAGGTAAATTAAATCTAATAACCAAATAAACCTTCAAGACACCAAAAACGTATACATGTGTACTCATTAGAGTCCTCTACAAGACCACTCATGTAAATATTTAATATGAATATTTATTCCTCAATGAGTAAAAAGAATAACCAAAACACACCATTACAAAGTGGACTAACACAGAATCTCACCAAAACTCCCCCATAAAACACCATAAGTGAGTAAAGTAATATTATATAAATTAATATACTAAAGTGGTTAACATAAAACACCTCCATAGTAGTGTTCATATTTCATGTACTGATGGTAAACATCCTGTTTATCTCAGATCATCCATATCAATAAATCCAAGTCCAAATATGTATATAATAAATTTTCATATCTAATCCACATAACATAAAATTTGTATCTAGAATCCAAATATCCTTATATATCATTTATATATTACTTTTCCATAAAAAGAATAAATTGTGAATATGGTGGACCACAGCCTCATTTGATCCTCCTACCATATATACTCTCCAAAATATTACACATAATTAACCCATTATCATCAAATTAATCACAATTTTAACTTTTGTTCATGACCTAACATGAATATATCATTTCCTTATCATACTAATTCCATATCTAGATGACAGAGTGATGAAAAGGTGATATTCATCAATTTTTCCCCTACTAAACATGATATTTATAGAGGATACCCAAAAAAATGAAATGGTATCAGTAAGGTTCTCTTACATGAGTTCGTGTATGTAAAATCACATTGAAAATATAATATAAATATCATATCCACTCACAAACGATCAACCAAAATGGTCTTTATCAAACATCCCTTGAATAGATCATAGCCATCACTCTGTCTTCATCATCACCATCTAATAACTGATATCATTGATACATCTTCAAAAACACCTAAAATACCACATTTTAATTATTAGCTCTATATATGAGGTAATTTAAAAACTAAATAATAGATCTATGTTTGTGGACCATTGTGATAAAAAACATGTAGTCGAAATATTTTATATACAATTAACACTTGAAACAAACAAATTAGGTAAGTCTCATGTGATTAATTATTTTCCATTCATTTACTTATTTCATATTGCATATTTCATAATTGGTGATAAAATATTTAATTATTTTAATATAGTAAAATGATAGTTTGATAGTTCACCCAAAAATAAAAATACTTCATGAATCTACTACCTCGTTAAGAAGCATCAATGGTTTTTTATTAAATAATAAAGAGGGGAATAATAATTAAATGCCTAGATATCATTTGAAAGAATCCAAAATAGACATTTAGGGGCTCTCTAAACTCTAATTGTGGTATACTAATATGTTGGGTTTATGAAATCATGAAGACTTTAATGGAAGGGGCTCCACATATCTAAATGATATAGGACACAAATTGTGCTGCAATTCTCCAAACAACATTCTTAATACTATGGAAACACACTTTAATTCATATTTAATCAGGAATGAATTTCCTAAAATCTGGGAACAGATCATACAAATTAAAATATTTATATTTATGTATTAAATATCCAAATAGTTATAGTATTTATAGTAAAAAATTTCAATTTAAATCAAAAAAATTTGATTCTAGATTAAGAAGATAATAATAAACAAATTCTTAAGGGAAAAAATATAACACTAGGTGAGAAGACATTTATTAACATCTGAAGACCGTTACCAAATATCAAAAGTATCTTACAAAAAACCCATAATAACCCTTTCAAACTCGAAAAATACTCTGATGAAAATTCACAATGATTTATATATTTCATTAAATTTAAGGGTAATTATACATATACATTCTAAATGGTTTTATGATAACACATTACCCAAATAAAATAATATTTTATTCAAAAAAAATTCATTTATCAAAAGAAATTTTTCATATTAAAAATTGGATGACTCTAATGATATCAAAAGGCTCCTAAATAAATTAAAATTTACTCTTTTGAAATATATATAAATAAATCATACAAAATCTGAAATGACACATTGGATGTAATATAAAATTGGGAAAACGCCAATAAAAATAACATTAACCTTACACAAAAAACTAACTCTTATAAAAATCATGCTTACTATTATTTTATGTGATATTGAATATCATGGTTTTATATTTTAAAAAACTCTTCAATAACAATGTATCATTCCAAAACATTTCAAAAAAACAGACAATGCCACAAAAATGATGAATTATAATAAAAATAATATATTTCATTATAGAATAGGTTAATGCTTTTAAAATAATAAAATACATTTCAAAATAAATTTTTAAACATCATAAACTATACCAAATCTCCAAATAATAGGAAAATTCATGGAAACATCCATTGAACATGAAATAAAAATATTTGGGACTCAATCAAAGATGGAGACAATATAGTTGACACCTAAAAAGATTATCATTCTTATGAATTAATCCAATCTAGGAAAAGAATGAAAAAACCTAAGACACAAACACTCCCTGATAGGTACTTTAGTAATAGAGATAGAGAACGCACTAAAAAAGGAATCACAACATTGAAAATCATAAACATGTCATTAGATTAAAAAAAACATAAAAAAGTCATTATATGATAAACATATCATTATCATTGAAAAACATGGATTGGAAAAATATCATGATACTAAGCATGGTTTTGTGACTTAGGATCCCTATTATACTTATATAATCTAACATTAATCCAAAAAACATAAAACAACAAAAAACAAATATATGAGAAGTACCTTACCCAGACAATATCGATTCTTTATAAGTCTCCCCATGAATTTATTTCCTCCTCAATATCAAATTATCCCTAATAAATGATATAATTTTCATTGTGAAGATATAAATGACGATGTGTCACATTAAAGTGGTAAAAAATCTAGTAAAAATACATGGGATTCACTAGTATATATTAAACCACATTGACTAAAATGAAATCATTTAATGGACTAATGAATTAGGGTGATACATTAATCCCTCCAACACAACACTATTGTACATGAAATTGGGAAATCCTCAATAACACATGAACTATATCCCAGAATCAGATCATTAATCATTTATCATAAGATTTATTTCGGTCTAGTCTTCCATTCAATATCTCTTAAATTATCTAAAACTTCATTATCATGCACTAAATAAAATTATGTCTAAGAACCACTTACCCTATCCTCCATAAAACATAGAGGCAATATGTAGGACCACCTAATAAATCCCTCAAGTATACACATGTAGATGGATGTGGATAGATATTATTAAATGCATTGTATCTTGGGATTATCATTCATGGACATTACATTATTTTAGAAGAATATTCATCAAATTATAAAATTACATGCCTAGAGACATTAGTTATTTACTGTTATTAGAAACATGGAGAAAAATTATTTTTAACATAGTTAAATATCACCAAATTCTTCTATAAAGATAATAATACATTGTAATCATACATAAAATACTTATTCATAACATGGGGAATAAAAATATAAGAAAGGTTGAACTAAGATGCATTATAAGGGTAAAAAAGTTAAGATACTTAAGAATAACATGAACATAAAGTTATGAGAATGTGAGAATAAAATTTTAAGATCATACCATACATATCAAAGATCATATACATGATTCATGGCATATATATTGGTATTTCATAATAAATTAATCAGAATAGAATCTGAATCATAATACATATAATAATAATATATGAATAAGACAATGAATTTATGGATTTAACATAATATTGTAAAATTATTACCTATAAGTAAAGGGTTATTGCAAAAAACGTTCCAAGTAACTTCATGTTGTACTGGCCTACTGGGTGGGAAACACCACATTCCCTAATTTATGTCCATTATTTATAGTGGACTAGGTTACAAAAGCTTCCTATATTACATTGTGTTTCCAAATCATCCCACAGTGGATTTGGTTTCCCCTTATTCTGATAGTGGATCAAGTCCATTGATTGTTTCCCATAAAAATGACAAGAGGTATAAATATTTACCAAATTAATTGGAGTGAGATATATGTCCAAACCATATCATAATTAAATATTATATATGTGTTCTATAAGGTAATAAAACTTGCATCATATCATGAACTATAAAAATACATTGGTTTCATAAATACCATATCATAACCATTGTATTAAAATGGGTATCATAACATTTTCATCATATTATAAACTATCTAAAATGGAAATTATTAATATTTATTTCATCATATAATAAAGCTTGAAAACAAATAAGATTCATAAGAATTTTTATCATGGTATCATACATTGAATAGAAAATAGAGTCATATACCACAATACATCATAAACAGAAACCATTCAAAGAATGAATGAGAATTTTATCCTTAGACCATATCGAAATAAATAAAAAAAACTATATTAAAGAGTGGAATACATGATGGAGAAGTAGTTATAAAGAAAATATGTAGCATTTATTAAGTAATATAATCACTATTTTAGAGTCACGTTTTATGGCATAAACAATTTAAAAAATTAATTCCCTTGAATTTTTTTGAGATCATATTAAATAATATTTAATAATAATTTAACACATTTCTTATAGAAAACATACATTATATATAAAAATTCATTTTTAAAACATAAAAAAATTGAAATCTACTTTCATGGAACAAAATTTGAAAACATATAATATAAACATCATAATCATTGAAATCATTTTCATTGAAATAACCATTTGATTCCAAATGAAATAAAATATAAAAATATTTTATAAAAAATTTAATATAAAAAAATTGAAAAAATTTTTATTTGAAAATAACTGTGAAAGTTTATAAAATAAGATTTCAAGAAATGATGATATAGATAGTTGATAAATTTTTACCTGAAGAACACTACTTATTCACCACAAAAAGTTTAGAAAATTACTTGATAAGTAAACAACTAGAATATTAATATCTAAAAAATTCACCATAATATAAAAAATGGACATTTTTTAAAATATATTATGATAATAGTTTAAATTTATTTAAAATTTTTAGTATAGAACATGGTTTTGCATGAACATATATTTCCGACTTAAGGGATAAGTAAAGTTGGATATTTATAAATAAAACTTATTAATTATCTTTAGTACAAAAGAGTGAAAAATGGTACGATTACTTTAAGATATAATGAATAACCATAGGATAAGAATTTTTATGATATTTATCAAGTTATCATATATAATATTCAATTAATGGAAGTAAAATCAGAAAGAATCTTGATAAATTATGAGATTGTAGCAATAAACTGTTACCACTTTGGAATCTATGAATCCTAAATGACATTACAGAATAAATTTAAATTATTTTTGTAATATCATTAAAATAATTAAATTGATAAATAATAATATCATGGGTCATTATACATACCTCTTAAAAGAATGTAGTTTCACAACATAACATGGGTATAAAAAGGAAAATTGTGACAAAACTGATTTTCTAATTTTGTAAATGATGAATAGTAGACCCCATGAAAGGGAGATAATCAAATATACATGAATATACCCATAAATATATGGATAATATTAATTTAATATATTAATTTGTAGTATTTAATCCATAAAATGAGTGGTGAATATGTCAAAAGTCTCAAAGAAATAAAAGTGAGACTAGAAATCCCCTTACTAGTTTAGTAACTATTGAATCTTGATATCCATGATAGAATTAAATCAATAAAAAACCAAATATCATAAAATAACTTAAATTCATGATGTTACATGTCATTGGGAAGTATATACACCACACAACAAGAATGATTTGTGAATATAGAATATATCTAACATAAAAATAAGAGAGGTTAGAAAACCATTTCTTTAATTATTGACTTTCTTCGAACACATTTAGACAACATATTTAATAATTATATGATTAATACAAATATAATACATAAAAATATTTCTTATAAAAATGTTTTAATATAAATTTTTTTTTATTAAATTATATTACTTGATTTTTTACAATTCCATGGAAGTGTTATGTTTTGAGTAATAACCGCTTTTCTATTCTTATATATTTTGACTTGTTATTCTTGATCCTCTTACGTATAAGATGAATCAAATATTTACATATAGTAAAACATGATATAAATATCATATATAATTATTATATAATTACTTATTTTAATATAAATATATAAATATGAAATGGAATACGCTGTTTAAGGAGACGGTAGGTAATACATATGCATTAATATTAATATTGTTTTCTAGTCCTATTGAATGATATAAAGTATATGATATATATATATATATATATAATTTATTTATTGTATAATATATTATTTCATGTATATAATATACATTTACCAATCCCATCATTAATACATTCCATTTAATGTGTGAAGAAACCACATCGCTTTGAGGAGGTAGTTTTCCACACATCATCACAAAACATTATTGTATTCCAACAATGTGGAATGAGTGAAGGTATGTGATATATAAAAATTAAATAAGAATAAATATCTAATAAATATAATATATATCATTTAAAATTTATATTCCCTTATTATTTCCAATAATGAATGATGGCAATGGGAGAACAAATTACATTGTTTTGCGGGGAGGTAGTCTGCCGTAATCATGAAGGATTATGGTGTATACCATTTGATATATTTGTGTGATGGTGTGGGTGAACACCTTAGATAAAAACCTCTTAGTGTATTTAGGTTAATTAGTTTGTTAAAAAATATTTTATTAATATTAATTAATGAATATTGTGAATGAAAAAAACAATAGTGATTGTTGAAGAATGTTACCTATTTTTGGGTAACTCCTTTTGGTTTTCACTAAAGGACATCACCAGGATTCTTCATACCAAACAATTGGACTATTATATGAGTGGAAGTATGTTATTATATTATTTTTAAATGTTACTTATGATCCAATATTCTGTTTTTTGTGTGTTAATAAGTAGGTGGGGTGAGTTCTTTTTTATAGTGGGGGATTTGTTGGATTCTTGTAAATATAAAAATGTAAAAAACTATTGTGTGATATCCATTACATCATGTGTCTTATGTAATGTTAAATATTTTACCCAGGGAAATATAGGCTCTAAATATATTTATATAATTAGTTTTGGAGATTTTTATATGTTATTTCACCCCATATGTAAATGTTTAACGAATAAGTAAACTAATTTTTTTCCTTAATCACTGTTATTAATTTTTATGGATTTCAATAGTATTTCTGGTCAAAAACTATTTTTTCCTTAATATAAATTATAAATTATTCTTAATATCAAGATTGAATAGATTTTTCCAAATAAAAATAATAGAATTTGAGAATATTAATTTATAATTAATCTCCCTGATGGGATGATACATTGAGGTTTTTATAAGAATTGTTCAAAATATGGAAATAATTTTTTATTAAATTTAAATGTGTAATTGATTCCAATAAAAAAATTTGTCTAATGATATGAATCTGAAATATTTATACCAAAAAAATAGTTACAAATATAATTTAACCCTATAAATTATTTATATTAAAATATTTATTCGATTAAAATTCGTTGTCATATACTATTCAATAAAATTTGAATGTTCTCAAGAAAATCTGAAAAGTGACCCAAAGTAAATCATGATAATACTATTTAATAAATTCGGATTATTTTATCAAAGATAAACTTAATATTATCATAATTTTTATTTAGGACAAGTGCGCCATTAATGGTTATAAAATTACCTTTTGCATAATTACAAATATCATTAAATGTAACATTGGTTTCATTCATATCTCTTATATAGAAATCACAAATGATGACTATTAAATAGTTTATTGGTTAAAATATATATACATATTTCATTACAATAATTGATCAAAATTAGTTTATTTTAAATATTTAGGTAAAATGTGTTTGATTTCATTAGTATTTTTTCCCTTCAAATGACTTACGAAAATTTCAAAAGTGTTATATTTTCATTTCTAGTTAGTTGGTCACCAAATAATACCTCTTATATACATTTGAAAATAATATTTTAATTTAATTTATATTATTGATAATCAATATCCAAAAGTATATGATATAACTATAACAATATTATAATAATAACATCAATCTTACATTTTAGTTTGGTAAAAAATGGTCATGGGTGTCATGAATGTTATCAAAGGAAGTCAACATTTTTTGTAACTGAAGAAAAAATAGTAGTTCAAGTACCAAAATCTAATATATGTTTTTCATGTTGTGCATGTCCGATTTGGTTTCACATTTAATGAATAAATATGTTGGTTCTCCCACACAACACATGTTATATTAAGTGTTGTGTGAAATAAAAAATATAAAAAATATTAAAATAAAATAAAATTAATAAAAACACATGGTTTCACATTCTACTCACCTTGAAATTAATTTCTCTATCTAAATATTTTTTATCAAAGGTTTAATTCTTTAAAATTTCATTTCATATAAATCAACATCATAAAAATGAATTGTAAAACTTCTTTTAAAAAGTAATATTTATAAATATAACCTTTACCCAAAGTAACTCATAACCGGGTTTCTATATAAGAGAAAATAAGTGGACAGTGAAAACAAGGACATAAATGTAAAATGTAACTAATAGTTGTTGATGGAGAGCGATAGAAAACATTATTAATATAAAGTTAATGATCATGAAGTCATAACCCAATAAGGAATGGAAAAGGTAATTTATATCATTAAAAAATGATGATAAGGGGAAAAATTTATTGAAATAACAGTTTTCTAATGTGGAATAATATTCCTGAGAATAAATACATAATTTATTTCATTTTCTATTATAACAACAATATCACCCATTGGATTTTAATTGAACAATATCCACATAAACTATTAAACACAAAAATGAAGGAGAATATTTTTACCCAAGAAGAACTAATAGATCCAAAGAGCCATAAATTTAATCATAAGTCATTTCATCCATCTTTAAAAAACAACATAAAAATGGTTAGCATAGATTATTATATACGCATAAATCCTCATATTTTGTGATTATAATTTAATGACTAAAAACTCACCTGAATTTTAGCTCAAAGCATTTGATAAATGGATAACATTATAACCATTCAGAAAGATTAATATCCAAAACATTAGAAAAAATATCACTAAATTTCTAAAAATTAGTATAACATTAATCCACCATATATCATAGAGTAAATCTTGGTTGTCATATACCGGGATTTGTAAAAACCATCATAATGTATTCTATTTAATCATGGTAATGACCTAAATAAAAATAAATCCTTATTGAAAACAATTATGTTTTAATATTCCAATGTTTGTTGGATATATCCCACAAACCCAAAAATGATATAAACTTATTCAAAGAGAGCATAAACCACACTGTTAAAAATCATTAATTATTTTCAAGGTAGTAAGTACCATCCAATTTACTCAATTTAAACAAATTTATCTTTACATAAGGAACATATTAAGGGTTATCATTCCCTAAATGATGTATTTACCATGAATATCACCACAACAATCAATGAAATTTATAAGACATTTGAACCATTCATCATATTCATGTATATAATTTCTGAAAACATAAAATTAAACATTCTTGAATATTTTATAATTCTTATTACATAAATCTTCTATCCAAATATATAAACAGTTAAATTATTCCACTTGATCCTTAATCCATTAACATATACACCTTGTCCTATAACTTAATAAGTATTTACTTTCAAATTTCATTTATAGTCTCATTAGAAACAACAAAATATTAATTATTCATACCACCATAATGATTCTATTTGTTAGTGTTCAAATTTTGACATATATTTTCATAATTACCATTCATCCAACATTTAAAAAATTCAACCATCGATGATGTCTAGATTTCCTTTTTCTCATTCATTATGTTAAAAATACTATTAATTTTTCCTTTACAGTTACATTCACTGTGTCATTATTTTAGATAATTAAAAATATTCTTATTTGTGTATGTAATTATCTTGGAATATTCATCCCACTTTCAGGACACGTGGGAAAATGATTCTTTATTACTCTATGGTATCCATTACCTAAATTCTGAGAGAACTCTTTCCTTTTAACCTTCGGTGAGTCTGAGAGTTGGTTATATTACAAGATGTAAATCATGTTCCCTTGAAATAGATTATGGATTATCACAATGTCATTTACTCTAGAAATCATCTCATCAGACCTCTGATCAGAACATTTCCCTTCACATTCTATTTTAAACCATTTTCTTTAGTTTCCCACTATTTAATAAAAGTAGATATCATAGAATTAGAAACGCTTATGAAAATAGAAAACAAACTAATAATGAAAAACCCATTATAGTATGTCTAAATTTGGACACCTTCATTAATTTATGACACATTTGTTTAATCCTTGATCATCTATAGGCAACTTATATTTGAATACATCAAGATGGTTAATGAAGAGTTTGTGAATTACCATTGAATGTGGTCCAGGCTTGTTACATTTGTACTGGAACCACATCCACCTGTAGTATCCATACAGTGATGTGATTATAGGAAACTACTCACTATATCTATAACCAAAATTCTAGGACATTTTCCTATATTTTTAATCATATATAGAAATATACATAGAGATATACCTAACCATATTAATGGAAACATCCATAGTGATATCACTATTTTTTTCTCATCCTAGTTTCAAATGTTTGACTATACATTTCCTTCTATAACAACTATTTTAACCGAGGATTAACACACATGGATATTATATAATTTTATATATAGATTAAACACTTTACCAAAATAAATTCTTTAGTATTGTAGTAGTTTAGTGCCTTTGGAAACCTATAAGTCAATATCTTCTAACATAGTGAAATACCTCCAATGTCTCCCATAAATATCTTACATTTTATAAATCATACATAAAAAAATTATTTATATCATAAGGAATAGAATCATAGGAAATGGTGATATCAAATTCTTAGTAAGGGTAAACAAGCATGACAAGTAAAAATAACATGAACATATGGATACAAGAAATTGAGAATAATATTTTACGATCATTCCCAACTTATCATAAATATTATACATGATTAATGGAATAAAAATTGGATGTTAATAAGACATGAATCATTTGGTAATCAAGAGTATTATTCTTTGATACCATGATATAGTAATAGGACATATAATTTATGGTATACACATAAACATAAAACATCATTTCACATAAGTAAATGATCATTTCCAAAACCATTATGGAAACTTCATGGGGGTTTCACATACTGGTCAGGACACACCACCATCCCCAATCACAATAATTTTCTTCTAGTGAATCAGGTTACACCTTTTCCCATAGTTTATCTAGTTTTTACTTATTCCTATAGTGGATCAATATTCGCCTTAATCATATAGTGGATCAATCATGTTGGCTAGTTTTCTATCATTATCACATGAGATATAAATCAATACCCAATGCATTAGTGGGGAAAATGGGTCCCAAAAATTTCATAATTAATTCTTACAAACATGTTCCAAAACATAATAAAACATTCATCATATCATGAAACATAAAAATAAATAGGTTTCATAAAAAAAATAACCTATTAAATAAAATAGGTATCTTAAGAAAATAATAATACATAATCTTGGGGAAAAGATAATGGATTCTGAATAATTCAATCATAAAATAACAAATGAAATGAAATTGGTTTCATAGTCGTTTTATCATAGTATAACACATGTAATTGGAACAAGTTTAATAAGTAATACTACTTCATAAACATAAACCAAGTAGAGAAATAATGATAATGATGTACTTAGATAATATCCACAGTAAATCATAAACTATTTCAAATGATATATTTTTATTCATTAAATAATTTTCACAGATAATATGGTGACTTTATTATTTAGAAAATCCTATTTTTTAAAATCAGTCAATAAGTCATAATAACCTTTAAAAACAATTTATATGAAAGAAATTTGAAAAATTACAAAATAATATTTAGAAATAATAGAAAACACTTATCAAGGAAAATATCATTTAGACATAAAATATAATTTTATTACATAAAACATTATGAAACCCATTTTATTTGAATGGGTCATTCAAAACATATAAAAGAATCATTGAAAAATTGAAATCCTATTATTTGAAAATACCCTTTTGAAAACATATAAATTAATATTTGAAAATCATTTAAAACCAATGTTTTATGTAAAACATTTTTTAAACCTTTTTCTCTGAAAATAACCATTAAAATTATAAAATATTCTTCGAAGAAATGAAATTCAGGACTGTATATAAATCTATACAGATGAACCTTTTTTTGTGTGATAAAATGTTTATAAAAGTTCCTTGACTAGAAAATGACAAGAAGAGTAATTTTTAAAAAATATTTTTTTATGATTGTGTAATGTGGAAAAAAAATTTAATGATCATTATGGAATATTTGACCATTTATTTAAAAAAAATATTTAGAAAACATGGTCTTAAAGAACATAGAATTTTGATAGAAGAGATAGATAAAGTCCTAATTTCATATTTTTTTAAAATTTTATTATTTACCAATGATTGTAAAATTTTAACATTACTTGAAGATAAAATGAATAAATATAGGATATGAAAAGACATTTGATTCCATGATAGATGGATTTCCACTATGGAAATTCTAAATTAGAATCTATATAAAAGTAAAACATTTCATAAAGCATGAAATATCATGAAATTAAGGAGATTTAGGATAGAAATTATTAAATGACAGTATATAATCCTCATAATAGAATGTGGGTTGATAACATAACATTTTTCTCAAATAAGAAAAATTGAGAAAAAAATTAAATTACCGATTTGTTAAATTTTCAGCCAAAAAACCAATTAATGAGATATCATAAAATGGAAATTTATATAGCCATAAATATATGGATAATAATCATAGTTACATTCATGGGTTTTATATAAATCACTCAAAAGAAACAATTGGTGAATATGTCCTAAATATCACAAAAAAAGTGAGACTCAAAATCCCTTTACTACTTGAGTATCTTTTGAAACATGAGATATGTGAAAGAATAACATCAATTATGGTTATGACCCACCTTCCTCAAGACAAGGGAGCGGAAAAAGTGAAAATCACTTCCTTATTCAATATGAAAGAGAGATAATGACCCTTGAGTCCTTCCTTGAATAGGTCTTGAAGTGGCGACTAGAACCAAGAGTATAGAATATCACACAAAATGGAATGCATTAACCTTTTTAATGAAAAAGGGTTCAGAAAATAAGATGTTACACACCCCAAACAACACCAAATAGTTATATAAGAAATACCAAAATCCAACCCAAGATTTATTCAAACATAAATTGTAAAAAAAGTATAACCCAAGAACTAAAACAAGTAGTAATGAAAGAGACTAACTAGCATAAAAAAATATCCCAACACTCAATCTAGTATGGTCTAGCACAGTAATAAATATCCCCTATTAAACATGAAAATTATTTTAAAAACATAGGGTGAGGATATATGTATACCCAGTAGGAAAACTAAAGTTACCTGTTCATAGGTGGGAGAATATACTAATGGCCCTATGAGTGAACAACAGATACTCAAATCACCTCATAATGAGTACTAACCAGCCTATCCCCATCGAGGAACCGTCACCAAAAACTCAATTCAGGTAAAGTATTAGTATAAGAACATTGAAATTTGGGTACCCCGCACAACATTCCCATGGGTTATTAACTCATACCTAATAGCTAACTCACATATGCTACAACTCTTCCAAAATGAAGTCCAACTACCTCAACCTACCTGCACACACCTAGTCCTCAAACCACACAAAAACACCTCTAGTAGACACATGGGGAACAAACACACAACACATCTAACAAGTAGACAAATGGACCACAACAACCACACCATTCGTGTGAAGACACATAGACCTCATCCTGAAGATAAATGGGATAATAAATAAAGAACTCAAACACCTATTCCCCTCATAAAAAAATTCCAAAAGGATCTTGGAAAATGGTAATCCTCATGCCATTACAGCCTGACCATATACACTCGAGCAGTAAGAACCAAGAAAATGGTGTGAAGAAGAAAGTTAGAAACCATCCATCCATCCTCTCACCAAGATTTCGGAAAACACGCCCTCCCCAATAGAATAGGGATTTTCAACACGTATTTCTCAATAAGGGTGTGGTAATTATAGAAATCACTAGGAAATAAAATTTATACATATATGTAAACAAACACTCTACCAAACCTATGGGTAACCAAGAAAAAAACATGTTTAGTAGATCCAACTTAGCCACTACCCATATTTGCACAACCACACAACCATCATCTATAAAATAATAAACCCAAAACCCTATTCATTTGAAAACATTCCATTCATTTATTAAATAATAGGTAAGATTTAGATGGTTATAGCACTACTCGAGGCATCTACCATGAAAAACATCTGCAACTGTCTCAAAAGGTGAAGATCATGATTAACTTAACACACAACAGCCAACCCACATTATTCTTATGTACAACCCACATTGAACAAAGGAACAGATACCAAGGTAAAACATTTCCACCTTAACACCAATTAATTAAAATAACATATAAAAACCAAATTGGAGTCCCATGACATACTCCTTTTTTACTAGACACCGACTCAACAATTTACAACTACAATTCTTCAAAGTTATACTGACCAATAATTCCCTCGTAACTAAACAAAGTAGTCCCATTGCACCAAAAAAACCACACATGGAACACCTATTTACATGAAGTCGGAATAAAACCCATTCCTTCAACTATGATGCCCAAAAATTTCCCAGATACAGTCCCACATAATAACAATTTCATAACCACACCATAGTCCAACTACCCAATGTAATTCTATGACCATAACATAAGAGAAGGTAGTGCAACTGCCTACAAGTCCATCCATTCCACAATCAATCAGTCTCTCAAACTGGGATATCAACACGCCCCATGTACCACCCCATACACAAGGCCCACATCATCTACATTAATAAACAACCCCGTTGTCCCCAAGTAATCCACCCTTCTCACAAAACCAACTAAAAAAACATGCAACCATACCATTAAGACACACATATTTAAGAATTTCATGAGATATTATCTAATTACAAATTAAAATAACATGGGTGATCACACAATAAGATTGATCATGGGGAATCCATTTCAGTTAGCAATGTATACATTATTATACTGATTTCTTGTTACTGCCATTTATCAAGCATCACGAAAAAATAGGACCTCTCCAGTTCTCATGGAAATTCCTCTAACTACCAGGATTTTCATAAGGAATGAATCCACAAAAAACAATAAATGAATTGAATAAAATAAGCGATCAACATCAAACTACTCCCAAATAATTATTTTATTGAACTCTGTTATCTTTTAAACAAATTCTATTATTATTTGTTACATGTTTTGAGGAAATTATTCCATCATTATTCAAAACAAATCATTATTACACCCACCCAACATGATGAAAAATAATGGGAGCATGAATAAATTCTTACAAGAAAAAACAGGCTACCAAAACTCTTCATTGCACCAAAAATATGAGATTAGATGAGTAGAAGGAAGGAACTCAATGAAAACCCAATATAGACCTCTAGATAGATGTTTGACTTTGGGGAGGGGAAATGCTCTGAGCGTTCCAAGGGAAGACTAAAAGGGTATTTGGAAAATAAGATATTGTCTTAAGGAAATACCCAATCCTAAAATCAGGGAGATGATTTAAAAATACATAAATTTATAATCATGGTTTTACCACACATCTTGGTACTTTCAATGGTCTCGACGCGTTAGGAAATCCTTGATATTTAATTATTACCTTTATAATAGTGAGAAGGGCATTATATATAGCTAATAGTTGATAGGTTCTCATTTAACAATGAAAAAATGTAACATGGTAGAAACTGGAAAAACAAGAAAATTTGGAATGAATCATCGATGCCCTAGCACTGACATCCTAACATCGAGGTCCTGAATCTAATACCCCAGAACCAATACCATGGCACCAGCACCCTGACACCAATGCCCTGGCACTGGCTCACCGATGCCGACGCCCCTAACTCACCGATGTCGACACCCCTAACACACCGATGCTGATTCCCCAGACTCACCGATGTTGATGCCCCTAATCACTAATGCCAACACCCTTTACTCAATGATGTCGATTCCCCTGACTCACTAATGCCAACTCCCCTGACTCACCGATGCCGAAACCCCTGAATCATCGATCCTAACTCCCCTAACACATCAACAACCCCCCACAGAATTTTTTAGAGAGTTGTTTTTCACAATTGAGTTACTGGGAGGGGTCCATGAAATTACATCAAATACCTCTGAAACTATTTTCACCCAAAAGAATTCAAAACCAACACTGATGAATGTGGGGTATAAACAACTTTCCCAAAAGATACCTCTCAGGGACAAACTACCCTTTGATATTAAAAAATTGGAGTGAAAACCTCAGCATCCAAGGACACCTCTATATCATCTATCTCATGAAAAAGTATACAAAAACTATGGCCCTACTACCCAGAACAACCACACAAACACCAAAGGTCACACTTTCCATACACATGAATTAGGGAGGTAATTTTTCCTTTTGAACATACTATATGATTTTACCACAAAAAATTTACCACGATGTTTTATTCGCATCTACATTAATGAGTCTCATTTATGGATCAGTTCCTTCACTCATCATAATCATGACATTGAACACACATTTAGAGAATCAGGAATCAATGCATATAACAAAAAATAACTTCAACCAATGCATTATTAAACAAACCAGAAAATTAAATAACAGGAAAAAAACAAATTATAGCTTAGTGTACTAGGAACACATCTATGCCTCCCACTCCCATGTATACTCCTTGAGGAAACCATTCCTCCATAACACATGGACCAATGGAATTGTCCCTCCAAGAAGAACCTTCTCCTCACAATCATTGATTCTTACGGACCACTCCATGAACAATATTCCATCCTCAATATCCAACACTCCCTAGTCAATGATATGGAGTCATCGTGCATGTACTGATAGAGTTGAGAGACATGGAAGATGTCGTGGATCCTCTCCAACCATGGGGGAAGTTCCAGCTGATATGCCACCTTGTCAACTCATCCCAACACTTTTAAGGGTCTGATGTACCTAGGGGAAATCTTTCTCCCCCAAACAAACCTATGATTCCAGCATCAAGGAGAATCTTTCCTGAAAACATAGTCCCAAACCTCAAACTCTAAAGGAATCCTCATGGGATTGGAATATGAATTCTTATAGTTTTGTGCCTCCTTTATCCTCTCACTGACAAACTCCACCTTTAAAATTGTACTCAGGATAAACTCTGGTTCAAGAAGAGAAGCTTCCCTCAACCTTTGTCCAGTACAATAGTGAAAAATATGACCTCCTGTATAGAGCTTCAAACCGAGCCATAACAATGTAATACTGATAGTTATTATTATAAGAAAACTATAAGAAGGGAATATTACATACGCAAAACCTACAAAATTCTAGAACTCATTCCCACAACATGGACCCAAATTTATGGATGGTCTTATATGTCAGTCTATTTGTATGAGGGTGGAAAGTATAATTGAGGTGTTATTGAGTGCCCAAGGCATGGTGAAATCCCATAAAACCTTGCGATGTCAAACATGTATCTCGATTCATTAAAATGGATCTTATAACTCCATTCATCCTAATATCCTCATCCACATACCTCTGTGCTAAGGAATCAATTGTGTTGTACTCCTTGATCACCAAGAAGTGGTCCAACTTCATCAATCAGTCCAATACAACCCAAAGAATCCTACCTAAGTCCTAGGTAATCCTGTGAAAAATCCAATGAGATGTCATCCCACTGCCATTTGGTAATTTCTATGGGATGAAACAGACTACTGAGAACACATAAATCATCCTTCACTTTCTAACACATGAGGAACCTTTCCACATACTCCACCATTTACCACTTCACCAAAATCCATTAAAACTATTTCCTCAAGCCTTGGTACATTTTAGATACTTTTGGATGCACCACCAGTGGTGAGATATGGTACTCATGGGTAATTTATTCTAGCATTCCCACTAGGAAAAACATTTTCCCACATAATAACATCTGATTCAGAATATCCTATGACCATACCATCAGATAATCTCCCTGGACATCACAATAATGCGTTACATTAGTCTCTAAGACTCCCCCAATGAGACACCTTAACCTTCCTCTCTATGTAAGACTACACTGTCATCTGAAATAGATATCCTCTGCCACCATACACTCTCACATCGAGTAACAAAGTGGACATATCCTCCATTTCCTTCCACGAATACATGGATTCCATAACTACCTCAATCTACGACTTCATGCATAAAGAATCCACCACCACGTTACCGTTTCCTAATATTTAGGAGATCTAAAATTCCTAGTCGTGGAGAAACTCCATCCACCTTCACTACCGCAAGTTCAGGTTTTGCTGTCAAAAGATATACGCCAAACTCTTGGGATCCCTGAAGACCAAAATTCCCTCCATGAGGTGGTAATTTTTCCACAACTTCAATGCGAACAATACCATTACAAGCTTCAAATCACTACTAGCATAGTTACGTTCATATGGACGTAATTACCTAGAACCATAATTGATAATTACCTTAAACAAAATCAGCACACATCCCAATCCTAGACCAGAAGAATCACAGAGATCATCAAAAATCACCCCTTCTTATGGAAACCAATGAAATAGGAAACAGACTAGCTTCCTCTTCAGGGAGCTAAAAGATGCCTGACACTACTCAATCCACACGAAGTCCTAGTAATTTCTAGTCAAGGTTGTCAACAAATCCTAAAATTGAGGGAATTCATGCAAGAATATCCCGTAATATACTACTAGAAACAAGAAGTATAAAAGCTCTTACTCATTATTGTGTTCTTCACAATAAAGAACCGCCTAAAACTTTGATGGGTCCACTACTAACCCTTATTAAGACACCACATTTCCAAGGATGTTCACCTCTCATATACAGAAATTTCATTTAGAAATATTCTATTAGAGATGGTGGTGCTGGAGGACCTCTATGACTATCTTGAGGTGATCGTCGTGCTCCTCCAATGACTTCGATTAGATCGGGATGTCATTAATGAACAAGATGATGAACTGGTCTAGGAACATTTGGATGATAAATTCCTTGATCCAGATAAACACAACTGGTTCATTCATAGCACCAAAGAGCATGACTATGAAATCAATGTACCTATTCCTGCAACTAAAAGCAGTCTCCAAGATGTCAACCTTCTGAACCCACTACTAATGATTTCCAGACCCCAAATCAATCTTGGAGAACCAACCTACTCCATTTAACTCTTCTAAACGATCGTCTATTCTTAGAAGAGGGTAACGGTTCTTGGCAACTAATAAAATCTGTCTCTGGTAGTCTATGCAAACCCTTATAACACTTTTTTCCTCTATTGAAAACAAGAATGGAGCACCCCACGATTACACAAACAGATAGATACAACCCTTTTTCATTAGGTCATCAACCTGAATCCACAATTATCACAACTCGAAAGGTTCCATTGGATAGGGATCCATCAAAATTTGATGGGAAATAGGTTGAAAGTCTATTAAAAAAGTGTCATGTCAAGGGGGTATATTTAAAACCTTCTTGGAGAAGAAATCCATGAACTATTTGACATCCTCCCTAACATCCACCATCTGTATGTCTTCAGATTCCACTGACAGCTTGGACAAAAAGGAGAGAAGATTCTATACACACTAAACTCCCTCATAACATCCCCACTCACCAATGAATACTACATGTTGTCCATCCATATTTGAAAATATGACACTCCTATATAACCAGTAGATAACGGAGTTTGTAGAAAAATCCCATTCGATTTCTAGGATGATATCATACGACTGAATCATTAGTAGAAGAAGAACCACACAAGAATGATGTGGCCTCAACATCAGTCCACTTCCTCGACAAATATAAAGAAATGGTATTTCTTCCAACTACTGCACTCAACACCAGGGGAAATAAAAGTATCTCTACATCTAATCCCAAGGAATGAGGTAGATTGGGTAAAATGGTGGAGTGTGAGGCTCCTAAATCAAAAACAAATTCACACACAAGAGTGAAAAATGGACTAATTGTACCTCAAACAACCTCCATCCCTTCTGGAAATGTTTTCTTGACGGTGTGAAACTTACCTCACCCAACTCTTCCACCCCTATATTGTCAACCACATCCTCTACCACTCCCCGGTCAAGGTCCCTGAGGACATACCTGAGGTCAGCCTCCCCTAACACTATCTACCCTCAGTGGAGTGGTAGCCCACTGACCACACTGAAAGAAAGGCATGACCAACAACTATTGAAGATAAGGTGGATGTTGAGCCAGCCCACCACCACCATACTACAGTAGAAATAGACATTGGTTCCAAATATGTCAAAAAAATCCAAATAAAATGAACTTAATTCTTAGGCCCATGGGGAAATGGCGAGGACATGTAGATTGAAACTAGAACTAATGAGGCTTACTCCCTGCTGGCAGAAACTTGGAAGGCCATAACATCAGAGAACTGCTAATGATATCCTTCTCCATCAATGAACTTGATTTCATACCCTCTCACAGCACACTAACCTGTGAGTGCATCATATCCACTATGTCTTCCTTTATCATACCTTATATTTATATCGGTAGGGTAAAATGAGTGATGAAATACTAAAGAGAATTCCTGAGTATAAGGACCCGACCTTATTACATAAATAATCTTGAATTTAGTAAAGAAAATTCTTCCTTTTACATTGAGGATCTTTTCATGTTTAGATATTTATAGAATTAGGTCAATACATTCATAACATTACACATTATTACAGAGTGGATACCACATAAATAGTTTCCATCTTTTTCATAATACAAAACATTAAAACATAAAACAAGACTCCTTGACAATTATTAATCATTTAACATGGATTCCTTCCTTGTTTTACACATCCATTAACCTATTAAAATCATTTAAAAACATGGTGTGTGCACAAAAGCTCACTAAGGGATAAAAAATAAGAAAAGAGCACATTAGTCCATGAATACTCATAACGTATGAAAACATTTTCCAAAGACACTCTTATCACCCATATATACTTACTTTGTGTAACATGAGATTTACACAAGATCCAAACACAACATGAGAACATAAATATAATCATAGAGGTATCTTGGGAAAATACATACATAATCATGTAACCATTCTTGGCTACCATATAATTTGTAACCCTCATGACTACCTTACTTTGTGTACCAATCACGGTTGGACTTAGAGTAATCATACGTACGACCTCCAACATACTCATAACCAATGAATTGGAGGAAAATAGAGGTCCCACCATTCATTATAAATAATTCTTGAGAAACAAAACATAATCATACAACATTAATAATTCCATAAAAACATTACTTTGTAAAACTGAATTTTAAAAGATGATTTTTAAAGAAAAACCCATTATAAATATCAAACAATTGAAGAGAGACATAATAGAGTGGATAGATTATGTATATATACTATAAATACACATAATAGAACATAATATAAATAGAACACACAACTCAAACAATTTAAATATTACATAAATAATGAAGTAGAAGGTTATCCCAATGTATGGAAATCGAGTTACGAATTCCCTAACCTCGGGTCTCTCTTACATCAAACTTGTTTAAAAATCATGTATAATGGTTAAAAGAGTTTTATTAGTAGTTTAAATAAACATTTTCATGTTTATGATATCTTATATTATCATTTCATAATATCTTTTCAACATTTCGTTGTTAGTATTTTTGTCCCTACACTATTTTTTGGCGAGTTCTTAACATGATTTCCATGATTGATTTCGGGTGGGTGTTCTTATCGATTGGAAGTGAAATTCCAGAATTGGAATGGAAAGGTATTTACATATTTCCAGTACCATAATTTATACAATTTCTCACTTTGATGTTTAATATGAGGATGATTCATAAGTTAAAACATTAGTGATGTTTGTTTAGATCATTTTAGTGGTTCTTTGATAATAACAACCTCATTTTCACTTATAAATTAGAACCATGAGTAAAAAAGAACTACAGAACCATGGCTGAGTCATAACACATATATTTAAACCTCGTTAAACCATATCAATGGTTTCATGACTAGACTTGAAATAATTAATGGAAATTGAAATCACATCATCCACGATGTTGGTAATTAGACACATCACAGACATTGTTTTTAATTCTTTGAATAAGTGGGAGAGGAGAAGAAAAAGAAGAAAATGGTATAGAATCATCAGTGTTATACAACATAAAAGAGAACATGAATAGAAAAAGAAGAAAATTGAAAATTTTCTAACCTTGTAGACTAACCCTTAAAACTTGAAGGATGTGACCATGGGGGATTGATGAAACCTTGGGAGGACTATTATAAAGTTAAGGAGGCCATAGCTTCATTTAGGGGGAGTTGGGAATGATGTTAATGAAGTAATGTGTTGGTATTTATTGAAAAATTAAGGGAATATTTTAATAATTTCCATGGGACACCTCATGACTCGTATTTGCAAAACCATGGGCTTGCCCATGGTATTTGATCGTGGTATAAGCCACTTGGGTCACCTCATGTCTCATTTAACTATAAAAAAGTTGACCGGATTTATGAAATCATTATTTTATCATTAATGATGTCATTAACACACCCAACTCAAAACTGTATATATTTACTCATCAGTGAAAAATAAATTGTTTTAGAAACATTACCAAAATTTATCCAAACCATTTATCGATGTGTAGATTTTAAAAATGATGTCCATTTTTTGAAAAGAATTTTCTAAATATTATTAATTAAAATTTTCAAAAAAAATCATACTTAATTAAAAAATTAATAATTCTAGTTCTGTAACTACTTCTATATCACAATGAAAAAATAGCCTGGATTCTATTATCATGAAGCCTTAATAAAATAAAATAATAATAAAATTTACTATTCATTAGGGTCATATTACTATTTGTATTACTATTTATAAGGTTATGTTACTATTCATAAAAAAGTAGGTTTCGATAGACTCTAAAAAACATACTGAACACAATTGAAGATGATAGTTTCTTGAATTTCAAAACCTAGAAGTAGAAAACTTATGTTTTAAAGTCTAGTTAAAAAAATCTACATAAAACAATGTTCCATGAATTTCCATTTATTTTTAGGAAAAAATGGGGTGTTACATTATCCCCACCTTTTGGAAATTGCGTCCTCGCAATTTTATTTACTTATTAAGCATCTGAGTGTACTTTTCCCTCATATCATTTTTAGACTCCCATGTTTCTTCTCCAACCATTTCGTTTATCCACAAAATCTTTACCTGGTGGATTAACTTACTCTGCAATAACTGTTCCCTTTGTTCAAGAATCTAAACTTGTTTCTCTTCACCAGAAAGGTTCTCTTCTAGCTAATTAGCTTCTAGGATCAAGAAATGTGATGAGTCTAGCACATACTTTCTCAACATAGAAACATGAAAGACGTTGTGTATGTGAAACAATCTCAGAGGAAAATCTACACGGTATGCCATTGTACTAAAATTCTCTATAGTTTCAAAAGGACTGATTAATCATGGACCTAACTTCCCTTTCTTACTGAAATGCATCACTCTTTTACAATGATAGATTTTAAGGACAACTGGTCACCTACCTAGAAAGGGAAGTCTTTCTTTCTATTATCTGTATTACTTTTCAACCTGCTCTGAGCTGTTCTCAGGTTCTGCTGGATTATCCTCACTTTCTCAGCCACTTCTTCTACTAATTCTGTCCCCATCAAGATTATTTCACCAACCTCATCCCAAAACGCTGGAGTCTGACACTGCTTCCCATACAAGGCCTCAAAAGGTGCCATATGAATAATGGAATGAAAACTGTTATTATAAGAAAAATCAATTAAAGAAAGATGATGATCCCAACTTCCATGATAGTCTGTTGAACAAGCTTAAATAATATCCTCCAATGTTTGAATCATTCGTTCTGACTTCCCATATGATTGAGGATGAAAATCAGTATTGATATTTAACTCTGTTCCCAACGACTTCTGAAGTCCCTTCCGAAAGTTAGAAGTGAACCTGGGATCTCGGTCCGATACAATTGAAAGAGGAACTCCATGTAACCTAAAAATCTCCTCAATGCAAAATTGAGAAAGATGATCCAAATTAATTGTATCTTGAATAGAAAGAAAATGTGCTGACTTTGTTATTCGATCAACAATAAACCAAATTGCATTGTTACCTCGGGATGTTTTTGGTAGTCCCACCACAACATTCATGGAGAAATTTTCCCATTTCTACTTTGGAACTGGAAAAGGCTGAAGCATCCCCTTCGGTAACTTCCACATTGTTTTAACATGTTGACCCGTCAAACAATTCAGGGTAAAATCAGCAATATCTATTTTCATTACATCTCTCCAATAATTCTCCCAAAGGTCTCCGTACATCTTAGTACTGCCAGGATGAAAAAAAATAGAGAACTATGATATTTTCAAAACAAATATTTATTCAACTATGAATCACTAGGCACACACAACCTTTTCCCAAATCTTAAAACACAATATTTGTCAAGGATACATTCTTGAAACTTACCCATTTTAACCAATTATACCTTTTTCTATAGGTCACGATCTTCCTTCTGTGCTTGTTTAATTCTGTCTGACAACGAAGACTACGCTAAAGCCTGAAACAGAATAGTGGTATTCCTTGCACCAACAACTTTTAATCCAAAATTAATCAAATTATTAATCAAGGGATAATGGTCCAAACGTAACATGGTTAATGATACATGATGTTTCTTACTTAAGGCATCCGCTACTTAGTTTTCTTTTCCAGGATGGTAATTGATCGTGAAGTCGTAATCCCTTACCAGTTCAAGCCATCTTCTCTGCATCATTTTTAATTCCTTCTGAGTGAATATATACTCTAGACATTTTTGGTTAGTATATATTTGGCATTTGGTTCCGTATAGATTATGCCTCTAAATTTTCAAAGAAAAACCGTCATCTACATTTCCAAATCACGTGTGGTATAATTTAGCTCATGAGTTTTAAGTTGTCTCGAAGCATAGGCAATTACCTAATCATTCTGCATCAAAACACAACCCTGCACCTTCAAAAAAGCATCACTATAGATGACAAACTCACCATTTCGAGAAGGTAAGGCCAAAACTAGAGAATTCACCAATCTCTTTTTAAGTTTCTGAAAACAAACATCACATTATTTTGTCCCCACAAATTTATCCCCTTTCTGTGTTAACATGGTTATCAGGCTAGATAACTGTGTAATGTTCTTAATGAACCATCTGTAATAACCTACTAACCGAAGAAAACTATGAATCTCTATAACATTTTTAGGTCTTGTCCATTCATCAACTACTTTTTCTTTGGTAGGATCAAATGTTATTCCATCCTTATTTACAATGTTCCCAAGAAAAGAAATCTGTTGTAACCAAAAATCACACTTGCAAAATTTTCCATATAGGTTCTTTTTTTTAATGTTTGCAAAAAACTCATAGTTGTTTTTCATGCTCCTCTTTATTTTTAAAAAAATACCAGAATGCCATCCATAAATACATCCACAAACATATCCATAAACTCATGAAATACTTTATTCATAAGATTCATGAATAAAGAAGGTTCATTAGTTAATCCAAACGGAATAACAAAAAATTCATAAGGAACATATCTAGTACGAAAGGTTGTTTTTGGGATGTCATCTCCTTTCAACATCAGCTGATGGTATCTGAATCTCCAATCAATCTTGGAAAAGTACTGAGCTCCCTAGAGCTGATAAAAAAATCATCGATATGAGGAAAAAGATACATGTTATTAATATTGATGTTATTCAAATATCTATAATCAATGAAAAGTCTTATGGAACCATATTTCTTTTTAACAAAAAAAAACAGGGGCTCCCCATAGTGAAGTACTCGAACGTATGAAGCCTTTATCAAGAAAATCCTAAAAATAATTTTTCAAAATCAAGAAGTTATATTTGAGACATATGATATAGTGGTTTTGAAATTGGTTTAGCATGAGGAACTAAGTCAATTGTGAATTTGACTTCTCGATCAGTTAGGACACCAGGTAACTCATCAGAAAAAACATCAAGGTATTCATTTACCACTGGAACATCATTAATTTGAATAGTTCTCTTATTTTCAACAATATGAGAAAGAAAACTTTCATTTCCATCTTTAAATAGTTTCTCAGCATCCAGATATTTTATCAATTTTATGGGTTCATTCATTTATACAAACTGAAACTCTTTCTAAAAAACAACTAATTTAGCTCTATAGTCAATCCTAGAATGATAATCAAAAAGCCAGTCTATCCCCAGAATAACCTCAAACTCGACTAAGGGTAAAATAAAAAGGTTTGAAGGTAATGTCTTATCATAGACCCCAATCGAAAGATAATTATAATTCCTCTTTTCTATGACATTTCCCCCTGGTTTTTTAACAACAATTTGGGGTCTCATTTTTTGAGGTGATATTTTCAAATTACCAGAAAATTTCTCAGAGATGACGGAATATGAAGACCTTGTGTCAAACAAATCATTAGAAAAATGTGAGTGAACAATCAATGTACCTGATACAACTTCATTGGATGGAACGAAATCTACTGACGTAGTCACAAAAGATCTGACTACACCTTTCTACTAGTAGTATGGCTTATTTGCATCATTAGAATCTCTCTTTGGGCTAGCATTTGCATAGTTACCCATCTCACCACATTTAAATAACTATACAGTCGGCTTTTCAGGATTAGTATTAGGATCATTTTCATTACAATCTTGGGCCATATGTCCAAACCTACCACATTTAAAACACTTCCCAGTTTTTCTAGGACATTCCCCATGGTGTTTCATTCAACACTTTTCATAAACTGGAAATTGTATTTTCTTACCATTAGATTTCATTGGTTGATTCGTACCCGTTTCTTTCCAATTGGACATCTTCTTCTCTTAGATTCCAAAATGCACGTGATCATTATAAAACTCTATCTCTACCCTCTCAGCACATCAAAAAAGTTTCTCATAACATATGAATTCGTGGGAGGCCAATGCCCTTCGATACATTGGCTTGAGTCATGAGTAAAAGAGGTTGATTTTTCTATCAAGATTTATATCATACCTCACTAGTTGGGTGAAGTTTGCTTCATACACAGCCACTGAATCTTCCTCCTTCTGTTTCAATTCAAGGAATTTCATCTCCATTCTAATACGCACCACATTCAGAAAATCTTTTTCAAGGAAAAGAATTTTAATTTAATCCAACTCTAAGGCATTAAAATCATATCTACCTATGATATTACTTACAATATACCACCACTGATAAGATTCCCCTTAAACACAACAAAAGAAAAGACTTACCTTTTGATTTTCTAAACAACCCATAACATCAAATATCATTCCAAGGGCTTCGATCAATCCTTCTGCTACAACTGGTTTAGAAGATCCATTGAATGCGGGAGGGTGTTGTCTCCTAAAATGTTCCACTAATGTGATGTTCCCTGGTGGTACCTCTATTAGTTCTCTTGCATGGATTCCACCACCATTTATTTTCTGCGTTAGCTGAGCCATTGTTGTCCCAAACTACTCGTTTCCAATCCCTACCATTCCATATTGTAGTTCTGGAAGGATGTCATTCTATGAGTGACTCTCCTCTTCAGCATACCTGTTCCTTCTGCAGACATTAATTCTGAAAAAACATTTCTTAGATGAAGCAACATGGTAATATTTAAATTCGGAAACCTTTTAAATTAAACATAGAGTGAAAATAATTTATGTATATCTATTAACATCACCCTAACCCCTATAGTTATCTAAACCTCCCCCTCTAATACCAACTATAAGGACCCGTCCTTATTATATACCTAATCTTGAATTTAGTCAATAAAACACTTCCTTTTACATTGAGGATATTTTCAGGTTTAAAACATTAGAGAGTTAGGAAAATACATTCATAACATTACAAATTATTACATAGTGGATACCATATAAACAGTTTCCATTTTTTCAAAATATAAAACATTAAAACATAAAACACGACTCCTTGACAATTATTCAACAATTAACAGGGCTTCGTTCATTGTCATACACATCCATTAACCTTTGAAAATAAATTAAAAACTTGGGATGACCACAAAGGCTCAATAAGGGATCAAAAATATGAAAAGAGCACATTATTCCATGAATACTCGTAATGTATGAAAACATTTTTAAAATACATTCTTATCGCCCATATATACATACATTGTGTAAAATGAGATTTAAACAAGATCCACACAAAACATTAGAACAAAAATATAATCAAATAGGTATCTTGGTGAATTACTTACATAATTTTGTAACCATTCTTGGCTACCTTATAATTTATACCCCTCACGACTACCTTACTTTGTGTAACCATCGTAGTTACACATGGAGTAACCATACGACTGACCTCAAAATTACTCGTACCCAATGAATTGGAGGGTAATATAGGTCCCACACTTCGTCATAAATAATTCCCAAGAACCAGAACATAATCATACAACATGAATAATTCCATAAAAAAATTAATTTGTAAAACCGAATTTAAAAAGAGGATTTTTAAAGAAAATCACCTTATAAATGTCATAAAATTTAATAGAGACTTAATAGAGTAGATGGAGTATGTATATATAATGTAAATAAACATAATAAAACATAATATAAACAAAACGCATCTCACAAACAATTTAAATAGCACATAAATAATGAAGTAGAATGTCGACCTAAAGAATGGAAATCGGGTTATGAATTCCCTTACCTTGGGTCTCTCTTACTTAAAACTTGTTTAAAAATCATGTACAATGGTTAAAAGAGAGTTATTAGTATTTTAAATAAACGTTTTAATGTTAATAAAATCTTATATTATCATTTCATAACATCATTTTACCCTTTAATTGTTAGTATTTTTCTCTTTGCACTGTTTTTGGTGAGTTCTTAACATGATTTCCAGAATTTATTCATGGTGGGTGTTCTTGTCGATTGGAAGTGAAAATCTAGAATTGTAATGGAGTGGTATATAAATATTTCTAGTACCATAATTTATACCATTTATCATTTTGATGTGTAATATGAGGTTGATTCATATGTTAACACATTAATGATGTTCGTTTAGATCATTTTAGTGGTTCTTTGATAATAACAACCTCATTTTGTATTATAAATTAGAACCATGAGTACAAAATATTTAAAGAACCATGGGTGAGGCAGAACACATATATTATAACCTGGTTCAAACATATAAATTATTTCATTACCATACTTTAAAGAATTAATGGAAATTGAATCACATCATCCCTGATGTCGGTAATTCGACACATCACAGACAATGTTTTTAATTCCTTGATTAAGTGGGAGAGGAGATAAAAATGATGATGAATTTTCCATGAACATGAGATCATCAAGAATATAAATTATTCTATAGATTTCATGCCTCTTGTATAAGAATATATTAAGAAATAATGATAAAGGAACTCAAAATAAAAGAATAATTGAGAAATCCCATACAAAAATTCGGCACCCTAACAACTACACAACATGGTTTTAGAAAATATTAAAAAAAGTGGGGACAAGATTAACCCATCCAGAAATGAATCGTAATATATAGCAGATCAATAATAAGAATAAAATAAGAACATGGTATGGAAACATGAATGTTAGACCACATAAAAGTAAAGTTGAATAGAAAAAGAAGAAAATTGAGAATTTTCTTTCCTTGTAATGAAACACGTCGAACATGATGGTTTTGACCTTGGGGTCTTGAGGAAAGCTTGGGAGGACTAATATGAAAGTGAGGAGGCTAGAGCTTCATTTAGGGGGAATTGGGAATGATGTTAATGAAGGAATGGGTTGGTATTTATAGGAAAAGTAAGGGAATATTTTAATAATTTCCAAAAGACACCTCACGGGTGGTATTTGCAAAACCATGGGCTTTACCATGGTATTTTCCCATGATATAAGCCACTTGGGACACCTCATATCGTATTTAACTATACAAAAGTATACCAGATTTATGACATCATTATTATATCATTAATGATTTCATTAACACACCAAAACTATAAACTGTATTTTTTTACTATTCACGGAAAAATCAACTGTTTCAGAAAAATTCTCAAAATTCACCCTAACCATTAATCAACGTGTATGATTAAAAAATAATGTCCATTTTTTGAAATGTATTTTCTAAATATTATTAGTTTAATTTTTAAATAAATTCATAATAAATTCAAAAATTAACAATTCTAATTCTGTATCAACTTCTATATCACAATCAAAAATTAACCTAGATGCTATTATCATAAAGCCTTAATAAAATAAATTAATAATAAAATTTATTATTCATTTGGGTCATATGATTATTATTATTACTATTTATAAGGGTATGTTACTATTCCCCAAATAAAAATTTGGTTCTAATAGACTCCAAAAAACATACTAAACACAATTTAAGATTATAGTTTCTTGAAATTCAAAACATAGAAGTAGAAAAGTTATGTTTTAATAGATAGTTAAAAAATATCTACTTAAAACAATGTTCTATGAATTTGTATTTATTTTTAGAAAAAATTGGGGTGTTACACAGAGTTCCTCCTCCAAGTATCTTTCCCAAGACTCCTCATATGGAAAGTAATCTTGTATGAAGAATAATATATCCATGAACTTGATCCCCAATTCCCTCACTGACATAATCTCATGCTAGAGGGAGCACCTCTCATGCCTCTTCTCAGCATTCATCTTTGTCGAAAGGAAAACTGCAAAAAAATCCTTTTGATATTCATCCCATTAGACATCAGTCTAATTCCTCTCCCCGAGGTAAAGAATCCACCACTGACGTCACTCCTTGAATATGGTTCATTGAAAGAGGAACCGAGGACTCCCATGGAGCATAAATCAAGGTGAAGTTGATTGTTATATCCCTAATCCAGTCCCCCTTCTCTTATTCTTAAATTCATCCTTCGTAATTCCCAAGGGGCTGTCACTAGAAATCAACAATGGTATTTTTTCAGAAGTCTTGTTCTCCCTCTAGTTCGTCCCTTCGCTGATCAACTGAGTCAGCCAACTTGGTCTCAATTTCTTGTACCTCATGTGGGAGATGTCTGGGTGCCATTGCTGGGAAGGATAACTAAGGAACTCCAAAGCCGGGGCAGTATGAGAATTTATTTTTATTATATATTTTTACTATTTATTTAAATTAAATCCTAAAAATTTCCATGACACATAAGAACACAAGTCATCATGATGCATGTACCATTCCTAGGGTGTCTACTCTGCAATAAAGGCAGCCTCACTTGGTCGTTCAGTAGTTTAATAGTCCTTACATTGGATCACGAGGGGTGGGTGGCTTAAATCTTGTGTCCTAGACCGTCTTTCCTGACCTATTTCACACACCAAGATTGCCAAACACCATTTCTCGACCACCGCATGCAATCATAACTGTTCCCAATGCTGAAATACATCCTATCTCTCAACCTCCCTTTGATTCCATTCTGTCATGAACCACTATTATAAAGATTATGGAAGGGATAAAAATGTTCCAAGACCTTCCTTATTCATGATTAAGAAGATACAATGACCCCCAAGTCCTGTCTTCAATAGGTCATATAGTGGAAACAAACACAAATGGTATAGAATCTCACACAAAATGGAAGGAATTACCCTTTTTAAAGAAATCATGATTGGGACATAAGATGGTAAAAACCCAAAACAACACTAAACCTTTATATAAGGGAAACCAAAATCCAATCCATGCAAGGTTTAAAAGTAATTTCTGACAAATGTACTACGAATGTACTATAAAAAGTACCAAATAAAGAGACTAAGAAAAAGCATAGAAATTATCCCCACACCTGAGCTTGTATGGTCCAATATAGTCCCCAAAGACCTCTTGGAAACCATAAAATAGTTTTAAAAACATATGGTGAGCATACAAGGTCACCTAGTAAGAAAACTAAAGATACCCATGCAGAATTGGTTGAACATACTAATTCCCCTATGAGGGAATGGTAGAACCTCAAATAACTATCCAAGGAGTAATAACCCGCCTAGCATCAACAATGAAAACACACAAAAACACAATTCACTTAAATTAGTAGTATATAAAGATTGACATTTGGGTACCCACAGGACGTTCCCACTGGTTAACTACTCATTCCTAATTGATAATGTCCTGAAGCTACCAATATTCAAAATCACACTCCCACTACCTCATCAAGCCCGCACACACCTAGGACTCAAACCACATAAAATTCTTTCTATAGACACCTAGGAGACCACCAAACCACACATCATGCTTGTAGAAACCTAGCCCACAACAACCACACATATCACCAAAAGTCACATAAGCCTCATCTAGAAGATACACGTGAAAAAACCCTGGACTGCAAACACCTGATCCCCTCCTCCACAACAAACCCACCCAAAGGATCTTGTACTACGGAAAGGATCATTCCATTATAGCCTTCCTAGAGACATGTGAGTGGTAAGAACCTGAAAGAGGGTGTGATGAAGAATGTTAGTAACGAGCCATCCATCCTCCCACCTGGATGTTGGGAAAGACACCCTCCCCCATGGAATGAGGGTGTTCAACAAATGGTTCTAGACAAGGTTGGGGTGCCTACAGAAATCAAAAGGAACTAATATTTATACATATAATAAAACAAACACTCATCCCAACCTATGGGTCCTAAAATAAACAACTATCCCACCGGATCCCTGTTTTCTACTACCCTTATATGCAAAACCACACAACCAGACACAGTCAAATGATAAACCAAACACCTTTTTCATTTAACGAATTTCCATTAATTTATTAATTAAGGGGTTCAAATTAATTTTTTCCATCACTACCTAGGGGAACTACCAAGCACAAAATCTTCTACCAAATCAGAAGGTGAAGAGCCTAATTAACTAAACAAATAAAAAACAACCAACTTCATTCTTCAGTACTAACAATAGTGAACAACAGAAGAGGGTCTATGTTAAATCATTTCTACTTTGACACTAATTCATAAAAAAAAATAGAGAAAAACCAACCTGCAGTCCCAATGAACACTCCCTTTTTCCTAGACACTCGTTTAACCACTTCCAACTACCACTCTTTAATGTTATACTTCATAATCATGCCTTCACAACCAATCCCGGTAGCCCCGCTGCACAACAACACCCCACCTGGCACACCTAATTACATGTAGTCATGAAACAACCCAGTCCTGCAGACATACTACCAAAACATTTACCAAATGCAGTCCCACTGTATAAAATGTTCATAACGACATATCAGTCCCACTTCCCAACATCCATCCACGGACACAACACAATAAAAGGATGTCCCATTTCCTACATGTCCATGCATCCCACAATCATTCAGTTTCTCAAACAGGAAAACCAACACGCCCCCTATACCAACCTATAAAAAAGGCCCACAAAAACTACCATTATGTGACAAAACTGATACACACACATACCAAACCCTTATCATATAACCAATCAAACACACACATGGCTATACCATTATGATATTTATATTTATTCTTATCAATAGGGATTCATTATTTTCACTTTTAAACAAATAGAATTACCACAAAACAAGTTTTATCCCAAAGAATCCATTTCAACTAGCCATGTATATGTCATTAAGAAGATTTCATGTTATATCCTTTTATCTAGAATCAGGAAAAAAATAGGATATCACCAACACGCAATAAGGAAAACCAATGGCTATGATTTTTAGAAGGAATATATCTATAAAAAACCATAAAATAATCATATAAAATAGGCGATCAAATCAATCCATGACCAGACCATTTTTTTATTGATCCATGTTATCTTTTGATCTTATACCCTACTTATTTATTACTTGTTAAAGGAAAATTATTCTCATGTTCTCCACAAGGAATCATTAGTACACCAACTTCACATGATGAACAATTAATTAGTGGAAGAAGAAATCCCTACCATGACCAAAAAGTGACTAAAACTACAACATGGACCAAAAGTAGGGGATCGTGCGAGTAGTAGGAAATAAGTCCATGAAAACCAAACAATGAATTTCACACATTTGCATGAATATGGGAAGGGTAAAAGCTCTGGGTACACAAATATAAAACTAAAATGGTTTATGGAAGATATAATCCCAACTTAAAAAAATTCTAAATCCTAAAATTAGGGTGGTGGTTTCCAAATACTTAAATTTAGGATAGGGGGTTGACCACACAGTTTGGCAGTTTCAAAGGTCTCAGCATGTCGTGAAATAAATGAGATTTAATTATTCCCCTCGTAAATGGTGAAAGGGGCATTAAAAACAGCTAAAATTTGATAGGTTATCATTTAATGACAAAAAAAATTACTGAGGAAAAATTATGAAAAATTGGAAACCATTGAAAGACTCTCGGTTGCCCTAGCACTGACACCCTCACACCAATGCCCTGGCAATGACGCCCATGCATCGACGCCCATGCACTGATGCCCTTGCACTGGCGCCCTAGCACTAATGCCTTGACACCAATGCCCTGACAGCGACACCCTGGCAATGAAACCTAATCACTGATATCCTAGTACTGATTCCTTGACACCAACTCCCTTACTCACTGATGTCGATGTCCCTAAATCACCGATGCTGATTCCATTGAACAACGATGCTCACGCCCCTGACACACAGATGCCAACACCACATACTCACCAATGTCAATTCCCCTAACACACCAATTATGATGATCCTTACTCACCAATGTCAACGCCTCTGACTCAGTAATGTTTACACCTATAAATCACAAATGTCGACACCCATGACTCACCGATGGCCCCCTAAAAACCCCAAATAGTGGGCTTTTACAATGGAATATCCCGGAGGGGTCCAGATCCCTAGAACTAAAACATATAATTTTATGAAATAAATTAAGTTCATGATATAACATTTCATATGGATGTATATGTACCACAAAACATGTTGTTAATATGTCAAATATATCACAAAAATAATAGTTATATGAGGAAAACCTTACCTTAGGTATTCAATATCTTCAGACACATTCAGACCTCTTGTATGATAAATATATGTTTATTGTAAATCTACCAGATTTTATATTTTTATATATTTAATACCAAAATTTTTTATTATGACCTTATATTACATATTTATTAACAATTACATATTAATTTTCTATTTTAAGTAATGATCACTTTGTTTTTAGTATTTTTTTCAAATATAATCATGATCTTCTCACATAGATCAAGATTAAAAAATTTATATAATGTAAAACAAGAAATAAATATCATATTTATTGAGTATATAATTCTTTATAATAATATATTATATATTGATATATCAGATGGAATACACAATTAATGGTGATGGTAGGCCATAAGTATGCATTAACAATGTTTTTGTTTTGTTGTCTTATTGAATGAAAGAAGTTAAATGACATATTTGTATACATATTTATTATAATTATAGAAGTATTATAATTCCATGAATATCATATACGTTTTCTAAACCTATCCTTAATACATTCCATTTTAGGATTGAGCAAAACACATCTCTTGGAGGAGGCAGTAGTCCACATATCCCCAAATGTGGTTTTTGTTCTCCAAAAAAGTCGATGATGTGATGTTATGTGTTATATAATAATTCTAGAATAACAAATAAATAACAAATAAATAAAAAATATCATATATATAATATTATAATATAAGTCAAATCAATATTTCCAACTATAATGAGTATCAATCGAAGATCAAACGATATTAGTTCATGAGGTTTTAGTACTCTGTACACATGAATGAAGATTATATATCCCAATTGATGGATGTGTATGATGTTGGAGGTAAAAACTATAACAAAAAAATGTATTAGTATTATGAAGATATTTATGTTATTATATAATCTATTAATAATAACTATTGAATATGATTGAAGAAAATAAATAAATAAACTGATCGTTGAAGATAGTTACCTCTTTTTCAAGTAAATCCTTTTAGTTTTCAACGATGGACTTATTATTTCCCCCAATGTGAAGCTTTTAGGTTGACAGAATGGATATTGGGAACTTATTTGTATAGTTTTATTATTATCTATATGTCTTTATAGGTTTGAATATGTGTGTCAGCTTAGTTACTTTTATAGTCAATGAGGTGTGTCATTCTTATAAATATAAAAAGGTAAACAATACTGAGAGGTCTCTCATACATAATTCCTCTCCAATAATGGTCCATTTTTTTATAAAAGGAAGGATGTGGTATAAAAATATTCTGAAAAATTGGGTTTTTACCAGTTTCATGGTTAGTTGGATCCTTTTATTAAATTTTATCCTCTAGTATACTCATTTTAACAATAATAGCTCCAATTAATTTGAATTTAATTCACTAATATTTTTGCTCAAATCCTACATTTAACTTATACAAAATTATAAATTTTTAATATTAACAATATGGAATATATTTTTCCAAATTCTCATGTCATAATTAGGAAATTTAAAGTAAAATTAATCCCATATACAGAATGTGATAGTGGGGTTTTCAAGAGAAAAGTACAAATGTTTAAATGATTTGATATCAAATTTATATGTGTAATTGATTAAAATGATCTAAAGATAATTAAATCATATAAAATTGATATAATTATACTTCAAAACCAATTTAAAATATAATTTATCATTATAAATTTTATATATGTAAAATAAGTTTTCTATAAAAATTCAGAGTCATTCACTATTCATCAATATATGAATGTTCATAGATAAATAAAAAAATTTAACCCAATTTAGTTTGTAATATTCCACTACCAAAAATTATGTTTATTTTATAAAATATAATTAATAGAAGTATAATAACATTCATTTTAATTTTTTCCAATTATATGGAGGTAAAATTAATTTTTAATTATATATATATCATTATGTGTAAAATTGGTTTTATTCTTACCTCATGTCTAAAAAACGTCTAAGATAAACCCTAAATAGTTGATTGAATATAAAATATATATCATTAACATAATATATAAAAATTTGTATAATTCATTTACTGTGATAAAATTTGTATGATTTTGTTATTATAGACTTCCAAATAAATAATTCTAATATTTTTGAGTGGGTATTGATTTTATTTATAGTTAATTGGTCACCAAATAATTCTTAATATATATATTTAAACCACATTTTCATAATTTAATTAATCATATTCATAACCACCATTCCAACATCTAGGTGAAAAATATAATAACATTTTTATAATAATATCAATAGATAATTTTAATTTGGTAATAGCAGGTCCTGTGTTTCATGAATGTTATTGAAGGAACTCGACAATGTGTGAAACATAAGCTAAAAATATTTCTTTAGATACCAATATATAATCAAAGTTTTCCATGTAGAATAATCATTACTTGGTGGTATGTAAAAATAAAGAATAACTTTGTTGTTTTATATAACAGAAACTATTTCAGTGTTGCATGAAATAAAAAATATCAAAAATATTGAATCGAAACAATATATTTCAAAAAACCATTGGGTGTTACAATAAGAAAACTTAAATAAAAATAATTACTTCACCCAGTATGTACCTAATTAAAAAATACACTCAATTAATATATCCTCCATCATGAGAATGGTTAACATTATCTAAATATTATTCTGAGGATGGAATGTAGTGATATGGAATAGTATTTACCTCAATTAATATGTCAGTCCCCTGTAATCTATGAAAATTTTCGATTTTATCCATATATTGTCAGTATGGACCATCCAACAAAACATACTCTTGGTTCACTATGAAATGATTTTCCTTTATGGATTAATCCTCATAAAAAATAGCAGCATACCATACATGGTATAATGTTAAATCAATGCCATAATATATCAAGGTATCCTCTTACATCATCTTGGGGACATCCAGTTGTTGCGTTAAACCACTAGGAACATGATTCGTTAACATCACCAAGTGAGAGAGAAAACATTTTTATGTGAAATCTTCTATGAGTCAATTCATCCAATGCTACCAAATATGACCCATTAAATCATGATTCACCTTCAATATACTAGTGTATGGTGCCTTGGGTATGCTATGAGACTCATGAAGAAAATCATCCCACATTAGAAATAGTATAATAAATCCCCATTGAAATGATATTTTATGTCAATCATCTTCCTAACACCCCCAAATATAATTACAATTGAAGATAAAATCATGCACCACCACTACCTTTGATTCCATCAACCTGAGTATTCCCTACCGACTTCGTTATAATTATAATATTGTTTTTATTTGTTGGAATCATCTGCATACAAACTCCTCCACATCCAGATGCATCATTAAACGTTATTTCATCACCCTCAAGAGTATCTTGACTCTAAAAAAATAAGTTACTATGAATAAATTCTATGAAAATACATTAATATTTTCCATATCTTCTAGGATTCATAGATATCAAATTCACAGTCCTTCAATAACTATGTCCACCACAAATGGAATTGATTATGATCGTCTAGAGAGAATATATGACTCAAAATATGTTTATTTGTGAAAAGTACACATTTGTATCTAATTAGGAAATTAATAAATAGGTTATGAGAAATCACAATTACCTCCAAGAAGAGATCATAGTTGGAAGAATAACCTTCATCATGATTTAACTGTATGGACCAATATAAGATCAATACTGAAAACCCACATGATTTTAAAATAGGAAAACTTTTAATAGAATGTATGACATGAAACACCATTATTATAACAAAATGTAACACACTACGACCCTGTGACATATTTCTTCTTAATTAAATTCAATTTCTTTGATATCTTACAATATATGCAATGATGGGTTTATGTGAAATATGACACTACTAAAATATTATTATTTAGAGATGAAAATTAATACCAAGTTGTTAAGATAGAGGGTATGAATATGACTAAAATTATTGAGGATATTAAATTTTTTACACATGTATAAAATAATTTCAATGGTCATCCTTTGAATATAAATATAATATGATCATTTAAAAGAGAAGGAAATGTTTTAAGAAAATTATATTTTTCTAAAGGGAGGATGTGTACCTCATTGAAAGCATAAGATAAAATTAATTTATACAAATTTTTCAAAATGTAAATAATAAAAAAAATCAATCTAGATGTCGAAATTATCTTTGTCTTAATTTATGGTAATTTTATGAAAAGTTAACTTTTTTGATGAATAGTGAGAACTACAATATTTTAATTTAAAACCTCACTTCCATTTAAATTATTTATAAAGTTACAATAGATTTTACATCAGTTTCAAAGATAAAATCCAAATGTTATGTTAATATTTAACTAATATTTTTCATTATATTAAAATTCATTTTGTGTATGGATATTAAAATAATCCAAACTTGTGAAATGCTTCTCATTAGAAACCTGATTTTTTGTTGACTTATAGGGTTTAATTTTGAATTTAGTTATTACAATTATGTGAATATAATTTATGAGAATTGATATAATATTTTGTATCAAAATAATTTCTAATTTCTAATTTTTTAAAGTTAATTTTTTATCAATATTAATTGTAAATCATTAATTGTTATTTCTAATGATTATGGTGAAAATTGGTATACCCAGTGGTTAGTATAAAATTTTGTGGGTTAAAAGGACATAATAAATACTCCATAACCAATTTTATGTCTATATCACAACCTTATAATCTCATCGGTTTGATAATGACCTATTTGGGGCCTTTTGAATATATAAAAAACATGGTTTTAATTGATAACATCCAAAAACACCATGTGTGCAATTTCCCAAAGTTATATATCCAACCGAAATATTCAATCCCAAATACCTTTGGTTATGAAAATAAACATCCAAATACATTCCACAAATCCCTACCCACAATGAAGATTAATTTTTTATATATTTAATATTATTTTGTTCGGATTTATGTTAAATATATATATGTTTCTTGAAGAAGTGGTAATGATTTTTACTATTCCATTTCATTTTAGACGTTGTTAAAAATCCTTTTAATTTTTTCCTAACAACAAGAAATAATAACCACATTATATCCTATCTAATTACATATAATTATTCTTATTTAATAACATTTATCCATCCCTATTTCCATCAAAGGGAAAATGATTCTATTGGGTGTGTCTGCGTCAGACTACCACCTCGCGAACTGATGTAACCCATTTCCATCACCACAATTCAAAGATGTATGTAATGATATTTTTTTAAAAAATAAACTATACTTATTATGTTATTATACTTAAATTAGTATCTTATAAAATATTCCTTTTTTACATTCAAATTTATAAGAGATACAACAGAGTTACACATGTGTTCTCAGGACTACAACCTCATAATGTGATATGATTCACTTTACACTTATTATTTACATGGATGGTAGTAAGGATAAATGTTATTGAGTATATTTGTTATTTATTATATGAAAATAGTTTAGGAAATATAATATCTCATATAACTTTATACCTTCCATTTCATTGGAAAACAGTAATGTCACTTGAGTGTACGTGTGGACTTCCACCTCCACTTGTTGATATGAAATGTTTTGTAATTTTTTCACCCATTAATGGTCATAAGGTTGTATTTTTGTAATATTGTTATATATATAACAAAATAAAATTTATTTAATGGTTAATTAAAATTATATTTTCCTTTTATTCTATCTGTTGACCAAAATGGAAATAGTGTTCATACGTATGGAAGGCCTTCCATCTCCATGAATAGTTTATTCCATTTTATATCACTATAATTTTATAGATTACACTAAATAAATATAAATTGACTATATATATATATATTTATTTTATTTAATTCATGGTTAAAATTATGGTTATTATATAATGATGATGAAATTTGAAGGGATCAAATTAATGAACCAAAACATACAAGAGAATCAAAGCATTTATCACTTGCAGTAATTATTTTAACAAAACTTATCTAACAAAAAAGTTATAAAATACTATATGTATATATATCATGGTATTATATATATCTTTATGGTTCTATAATATTTTTTTAATAAACCTATATTTATCATATATGAGTTCTGGAAACCTAATAAGGAAGTCTAACACGTGGTAATGGTTTCTCATCTAACGTTTACTTCATGATACATATTCCATAACCACCAATTATTATTTTTGGAAGAATATATATTTTTCTATATCAACCCCATAATATAATAAATGTTTATAAAATATATTTAAGAGAATATTTATTCCATTGCTCAAATAGATGACTGAATACTATAATAGTATAGTGCGTTGGATGCAAGGAACACAATTTTATAATCTCGTGAAGATCTTCAATGACACCCAAAAAGATCATACCATTTGGTATTATCCATATAAACACCCTACGTAGAACGATTATTAATAACATGGGTAAATAAATACTAATAAATTATTATCATCTACTATCCAAAATATTAAATATGATAAATAAATAATAATATCTTTAGTATATGTGTATTATAATGAGAGCATAACATTTTAAAACATACCCTACTTATCGATGATCATAATATTGAGTCATGGAATTAATATTGGTTGTTAAAAATAAATTAATCCTAATGAAATCATGTTAAATTTTCCAAGATGTTTCATCCATATCCTAATACATATATTTATGGCTTACACATAAGAATTGAAACTCACAAGTCAAGGATACCCACCATGACATTCATAACATGTTACTCCTAGGCTAACTGCCTGTGGACCCTATTTTTTGGGCTCGATATAATCACTAATGTAACAAAATTTTCGATATTGGGATAAAAAACCATGTAATATTTTATAATATATAACATTTATCATTAACCAATTCATTGAATGTAGATATTTTCACACACATCACATAATGAAAATAATTCACATGTGTTTCAAAAATGTCATAAACATTCATCATAAAAATACCCTAAAATGAATTGAGATTCATAAAAAATTAATCTTATATTATCATTTGGAAAATATTTAGGATTCATAATAATTTTATAATTTCAACATTTCATAACCCATGGAAAAAGATGTTGGTTTCATAAAAATTTTATGACCGTGTAAATGGAGGAAGCTAAAATACTTTCATAAACATATTCTCATCATAAACATAAATCATTCATAGATAGAACGATATTATTATACATGGATAAAAACTATATTAAATCATCAATAACATCAAAGTATGTAATCATATATGAAAAATTATTTTTATATATCACCTTTAACATTTATTTGTGGAAAAACAACTTTCCATTGATAATCACTTTTTAATACCGAAAACTTTTCAAAAAAACATTTCTTTGAAAATCATTTTGAATATATATAATGGTTTATTTAAAAAAAATTAAATTATTTAATGGTGAAAATAAATAATGAAATCTGAAAACATTTTTATAAAATATGAAACATTTTGAAAACATTTTTATAAAACATGATTTTGGAATAATAAGGTTTTCTTCTGAAAAAATGATTTATAATAATTTTTTTGAAATTATTAGTGATTAAAGAGATGAAAATAAAGACAAAATAGTTACTATCCTACAATTACAAAATGATATGAAAACTCATGAGTTTTAGGATACATGGATCATAACATTATGTAATAGAAAACCTAAACATATACAATTATAATAAACTATGAATTTTTTTTATAAATTTTTTTACCCTTTGGAAACATTGAAGAGTATTCCACGTAAATTAATAAAAATAATGGAAATAAAAATATAATGATCATAAATAAATTATTTATAATACATTTATAAGGAATATATATTTATATATACACACACATCGTGAAATAATATTAGTGCATAACATATTGTATGTCACAAAAAAGTCATATTGAGAAAGAAATCCCTTACCGATTTAGTAATATTCTGAATCAAAATACCGAATGAATAATAACATAAAATTTTACATAAAATATCATCAAAATAATGTTATTTTTTTAACATGTCAAAGGAGTAGAATATTCTTTACGAAAATGAAATGAGTGGTGAATTTTTATATGTCTCCCAGATATAAAGGGCAGACAAGAAATCCCTTACCTTACGACTTGACATATTTCATACATGTTGAAATATCATGTATAATAAAAATATGTTTATATTAGACATACTAAATACCCTTATTGATATCTTATTTTATTTACTAATGATCATTTATTACACATTTATAAATAATTACTTGTCAAAACAATAACTGAAAGTCCATGGTCCTACAGAAGTTATCCCTAAGAAATTTTGAAATAAAAAAGTATAGAGAGTTAGGAATAAAATGGTTTATTAAAAATATGAGAGTGTGTGAAACTGCATCTATCCACTTCCACAAATGAGGCATAATATTTTAGTTCTGTAACATACCATATCGTGTCCATTTCCATGATCTCCCTCTATGCCAGTGCATCTGCCACCTGATTGGCCTCTCGATAGGCATGTGACACAACCAAATAAATATAATTGAGGTTTTTAATACATTAATCCGAATGAAGTAAAAAACACCAAATCACATTATGTTTCTTTTTCTTCAAGGAATGAACCGAAATATGGGAATCAGATTTAATCTATAGTCATTTCAAATTAAACTAGGGATCACCTTATTGAAACATTATTCTGGGTAATAATGGTTTGTATTTCTTATATGTTTTTATTTTTTTAATTTTAGGTCCTCTTAAATTGATCGTGGCTCCATAAAATATTGAATAAGAACAAGGAAATAATTATATTATGTATACATAAATTATTATTTTAAACCTATCCATAATGATGGTTTTCAGATAATAAGTACCGTACGATCGTAGAGAGAGTAGTTCATACCTATGAATGATTAATATTTCTATTTTTCAATGATAATTATGGAAATGAAAATTTTAATATATTATATTTATATAATTATAATTATATAATAAATACCATAATTTATTTTAATATACCTAATCATATAATCCTTATTATGTGGCAATGAAAAGACATAGTATCATCGATTTGTGAAGGCCGTAGTCCACCAGTACATGAACATTGTTATTACAATTTAGTTAGTTAAAATGTACGAAAGTAATATTTTTTCATTTAATAATGATAAATATATAATTAATATCATTATTTTTTAATATATATGGCATATATTTATCATTACTATCTTCCATGTAATGCAGGAGTGAAAAAAATGACATCACTTCCTGAGGTAGTAGTTAGTTGTACACATGAATGATGTTGTCATATCCCCTATGGAATGGAATAAAAAAAATCCAATATTAATTAATTACTCATGAGTCATATTTTATCATATATATTATTTAGACCCATCATCATAACCATCTGTGTGAGGTGATAATGAAATAAAAAATGACATCGGTTACCAGGGCAGAAGTCTATTGTTCACAGAAATGATGATTTCATAACCCATTTTATGGGAATTTAGTTGGTTTTAGGTCATTAACATAGAATAATAACTTTCCGAATATGGTAGATACTAAGGATATTGTTTGTTAATATTTTCATATGAATTTATGTTTTTCATGGGAAGAAATTACATAAAATATCTAATTGAATAATGCTACATACTCTATAAGTAACCTCCTTATATTTGAACAAAAACCTTCCAGTGTTGTATTTATGAAAATATATATTTTTAAACACATATTTAATACAAATTATTAAATTTTATCAATGTTTTATTTGACATTTCGATGAGTTTTAGTTTTTTTGAAGGAATTGGGAATTCTGGACCTAAAGAATAAAATGATGAAAAAGTTCCAAAAAACCAGATTTATAAATAATTTACATTAAAATAATGTGTCTACATCATTCTCATCATAACTTAAGATCCATAGTCAAGCCTATAAAGAATTTAAATTATTTGAATCCATTAAATGATGTGAAAATTAATCAAAAGATGTTCATATTTCAATGTCCATAATCCCACTAAATGTAAATCACATTCATGTAACATCTTTCCCCGTCTCATTGGCTTGAGCGGGAAGATAGATTATACTTGGCCTTATGAAATGTTCCCATGGTGCCAAAGATATAAATACATGCATAGGTCTTAAAAAATAGATCAGGGAATGATTTTACCTTGATGTAAAACCCACAAAACAAATATTCCACTATAAAAAAACTACATAATGCATGTCAAAAAAACAACCAAACTCTTACATTACCAAGAAGGAAACCGACTATTCTATAACAATCCCACATGCCAAATACAACCAAGAAAAAATTATATTACCAATCATAAGACTACAGAAAGACTCCAAAAGAACTAGGACACCATCCATAGCTCCACAATAAGAACCACGCTGCAAGAACTACAACATCGTCAAAGCTTCTTTCCAAACCATTATCAAATGAGATTCTTTACACATACCTTTGTCTCAGAACACAACATCCATAAAAAGCATCCAAATTATAATATAGGGGTGTGTAATAATAATTATTACGATTTCTCAAAATTACTTCCCTATACACACCAATAAGATAAAATACTTAACACATTTAAATAAAACATTTTGTATAAAATATTCAATAGTTTATAAAATACCAATAAGAATAACAAAACATTACTGATCCACTGTTACCCATGACATGAAACCCAAGGAAAAAAAATTTTATAATCCATCTCATAATTTCACATTAGCACAAAATATTCCATCTTGCAATCGAATATAGAAAAAGGAGACAAAAATTGTGGAGCTTTCGTGAAACCTTTTCACAACATTTCCAACTAGTGGTGCTTCCTGAATACTGTCCATAATGATGGTTCATCAGACCACTATCCATTATCCTTTATAGTGAGACTTACCAACCACTTCAACGCAACTAACACAATCCACAACACTTAATTAACCAATAATCACAAAGCACCAAGGACACAATAAAGCACACCATCACTCCCATCACATGCCAATTCAATTCAATAAATCACCCATTTATTCAAAACACCCTTTAACCAATTTTCTAAGATCAAGATCATTTCAATAAACAACAAAACTTTTAAAAATAATCTTTCTCAAAACATTTTTCATAATCATCCACTAACTATTTTAAAATAAACATTTTAAAATCATACTACAAATCCCCCTTTTGCAACTATAACCCATTTTCCCCAAAATTCCCTAAATAATCACCAAATGGATTTCTTACAAGATTATAACATTATTACACTATTAATTTCAAGAAGAAAAATTAATCATAAACAAAACCACTAGATATAACCATCTAGATTCAAGAGAGAATTCACATACCATTATGGTTCTAGTGAATTGAACCCACAAGGAACCACACCCCAATTCAGGAAAATGCTCAATGAAAAACACTTTATTTATCCTTACATATCAGGAAGAAGCCAAAAAATAAACACACAAGGAAACCAAAACCCTATATCTACACATGAAGGGGGTAGATCTAGAAAACCAAGAGAGAGGGAGATGCATATCTAGAATAAACCACAAATAACATTGAGAGGAGACCACCCAAGAAGAACCACCATTAATCCACCAAGAAACCCATTTGGTTTTCTTCCAAAACGTGTGGGAGATCCCATAAAACCTTTATGAACCCAAAATCCCAAGTGAGGATGGAGTGTAAGAATGTTTGGAATGAAATAATGAAACCCTGAGGGATCCCTAATTTAAAAACCCCGTTTTAAGTGGTCGTATGGTTTTCCAGCAAGGTTTGGAAAACCGGGAACTAACCATGCACGTTCCACTACCTTGAGAGAAGGGTATGGCACGGATGCCTCATACGGTTTGGAAAACCATGCGCAGACAATGAGAAGCCCACAGTCTCCACCGTGCATGGTTACCTGAAAACCCGTCATGGTTTTCCCTAACCGTGCTCAAACCATCCACCCTTAGAAAATATTCCAAACATATTCAAAACCATTCCAAACTCTCTAAAACTCTTCCCAATAACATTTACCACAACAAAAGTAATAAAAAAGGCTACATAACACAAAAGGTAAAGTTACATTCTCCACCTATTGGACATTCCATCCTTAGAATGTATGGAACAATCACTTTTCTGAAAGAGCTTGGGCCATTTCTTGGTTATCTCCTTCTCCCACTCCTAACTCTCCTCTTGAATCTTTCCATGATACAATCAAATAAGAAATAAACCAATGCATTTACCATTTAAGACATTCTCTTTCCTATCCACAATCCGCACATGCATGTGCCACAAAGAAGAATCTCGTTTAAGCCCAACATGATCCCAAAGAATCACATGGTCATGATATGGATGATAATTTTTTAACAATGACACATGAAAAACATTGTGTTTCCCACTAAAAAGTGGTGGGAAATCCAAACTGTAATCCACCTCTCCAATTTTCTCATGTATATCAAAAGTCCCAAAATACCTCTGAGATAAATTACTCTACTTCCCAAACCGACGATGTCCCATACTAGGAGAGATTATAAAAAGAACATGATCACCCACATCGAATGACAACGATCATTGATGATGGTCCACATATGATTTCAGATGTATTTTAGATTTCTCCATTATCTTCCTAATAAACTTTATTTTCTAGATAGTATCTTGGATAAGGGTCATCCCGATCATCGAAGTCTCTCCCATTTCCACCCAAAATATTGGAGAACGACTCATACGCCCATATAATACCCCAAATGTAGACATATGTATTGAAACCTAATAACTATTATTATAGAGGATATCCACCAATGATAAGTGATCCTCCTATGAACCACCAAAATCAATCACAAAATTCCTTAACATATCCTCTATGGATTGAATCATTCTCTCAGATTGGCCATCCGTCTGCGGATGATACACCATGATCATGGTTAGCTGTTTCCCAAGGGCTTGATCCAAGGATTTCCAGAAACGATATATGGACCTAAGATATCTGTCTTGTACAATCCATACTGGAATACCATGACTCTTTACGACCTCTAATATATTGATTTTGGATAGATCCTCAACCATATTAGATTTACGAAGCTTGATGAAATGGTGAAACTTTTTGATACCATACATAATCACCCATATTGAAGAGTGTTTATTAACTATTTTTTGGGAGACCTATTGAAAAATCCATTTATATTTTCTTCCATTTCCAAAATGGGATAGGTAAAGACGGCAACATTCTTAATTGCCGATGATGCTCTGCCTTGACCTGATGAAAAGTCAAGCATCTCGAAACAAACGCAGCTGCATCACTTTTCATACTACCCTACCAAAAATGTGCTCTCAATGCCATGTAAATATTATGAATAATATGATGGACATCCCACCTAGAATTATGATAAGCCCCGAGAGGTTCCTCCCCACAAGCCACTAGTACAATCATCTAATTACGAAAACAGAAGATAGATTTCCCATTCTATTCCCAGTTCTCAGTGGTCTTCCCACCATTGAGTTTCTACCATATCACCATACACTCAGAATCTGATGTCTATGCCTCTATAACCAAACCAATCATGTTAGGAACCAACAAAATAAAAATGAATACCACTATTCCACCCTGGTCCTTACATTCCAACTGAATGTCGGGTATGACCAACATCAACTACCTCTAATCTGATTCATGTTCCACTAACTGAGCTTATTATTTTCTAATTAATGCATCTGTCTTCGCATTTCCCTTACCTAGTGTGTAAATTAAGTTGAAATAAAAAATTTAGTGATATTTCATCCATCTACTTTGGCTGAAGTTCAAATATACCTATGAGAAAAATATGTATCAAACTCTTATCGTTGGTAAGAACCATAAATTTATCACTAAAGAGATTATGACACCACATTTCGAAAGCATGTACCACTACTGCCAACTGAAAATCAGGTGTTGGGGAGTTCATCTCATTCATGATCAACTACCGTGACCCATATGAAACCACATGACCCCCCTGCATGATAACACACCCCAACCCTGATCTCGATGTGTTGAAATACACCACGTACCCTTCCACTCGTTCTAGAAAAACCATGATTTGTGCTGATGTATGGAGACCCATTAACCCTTCAATGCATTTCTAACACTACTCATCCCATTGAAATGAAACATTCTTCCTTGTCAAAGCTGTCATCGATGAAGCCAATCGTGATAAATCATGAACAAAACATTGATAATACCCAGATAGACCAAGGAAACAAGATATTTCTAAAACATTCTTGGGAATTTTCCAAGGGATAACAACGACTATATTTTATGGATCGAATGAAAAACCATTCTACGAAATAACATGCACAAGGTAAAAAACCTCATAGATCCAAAAGTCACACTTTGACAATTTGGCATAAAACCAATGGTCCCTTAAGATCCCCACTATGATTTCCAAGTGCTTATCATGCTCTACCCTTGTCCTCAAATACAATAGTATATCATCTATATAAAAAACCACAAAATAATACAGATATCTCTGAAATATCCAATTCATCAATCCCATGAACACCGATGGAACATTTGTTAGACCAGTGGGCATAACCACATACTCGTAATGGCCATACCTACTTCTGAATGATATTTTTGGGATATTCTTTTTCCTTACACGGAATTGGTGATAACTTGAACTCAAGTCAATCATGGAGAACCACTCATCTCACCTCAACTAGTCAAACAAATCATCAATGCATGGAAGTGGATATCAGTTATTTTTCATTACAAAATTAAGTCTATTATAATCTACACAGATCCCGAAGGTTCCATCCTCCATTATAACAAACAAAACTCGTACTACCAATAAAGATGTGAAAGGGTAGATGAAACCGTTGTTTTCTAACTCTTCCAAATTGCACCTTTAATTGCATCAATTATATTGGTTCCATTGGGTAAGATATATGTGAGATAGCTCTGGTCCCTGAAAGGAGATCAATTGTAAACTCCACTTCTCTCACGGGTGGCAACACAAAGAATTCTTTGAGAAATACATCCATAAACTGATCCATAACTACCTAAATATCTCTATTATCAAAAATATCCATCAATGTAAATGAAAAATTAAATAAATTATATGATATAATGCCAAAATCTAGTTCCATCATAATTGTTGCACCCATCTTTTCATTCATCTACCCCTTAAAGAGATGTCTAATGCCATCCTCCATCAAGAAACATACTGTTCAAGCATATGAATTGATATGGGATTTAAACATTTACAACCAATACATTCCTAGGATTATATAATAACAACCCATATCAAACACTGAGGAGTCATATGCCAATTAAATTCTATACACAACTAAGAAACATTCTCATCATAGGAAGGCTCGACACTCTCTTTGACCTGAAGGAGTTTTTAGTTTTAATATAGAAAGAATCATTTCCACTTGTAAAACCTACAGATCAAAGATGAAAGAAGAAATAAAAGAATATGAAGCACATGTATCAAACAAATCTTGCATCAATGTTGAATTTAAAATAACCATACCTCAAACCGTGGATTGTCCCGACTGATCATCCACCACAACCACTCTTCTCCGAACAACTGCTTTCTTGAAACGCACTGCTCTTTATTACCATTCTATGGAATCATGGTATTTCTAGAATCACCATGACCCACATTACTCCACTAATGAATAGTATGCTTCTTCCCCCATCCCGTCAAGGCATAATAACCCTACCACACTTGAGGAGTGTCATGGACACCTGACCTCAGAGCATTTCGACAATAACACTATAGATTCCCCATTTTCTTAAAATTATGACATGCTTGTGGATTTTACATATTATACCACTTGATGTGGATTATAGATACACACTTAAAACATCTCACCATAATCTTAGGATTTAGAGGAAGATTCACTGATCTAATTATCGTATTCGGAACTGTACACTAACCCTGGAAATAACTTCCCCTCTTCCGCTTGAACCTGACATTCGATTTCCCACTATTTCTCTTGGGTACAAACATACTTCCCCTACTTATATCCTCTAAAAGGTCGTGATTATCCACTGTAGCTCTATTCACCATTTCTATGTAATCATCTATACACAACACCACTATCTTGAAATGAATTTCTCTGTTCGACCAAACATAAAAAATTCATGCCTTCATTAATGTACTACTCACCACCTCAGGTAAAAACTACACAATGTTGATAAACATACCATCATATTCCATCACCTCCAAGTTCCCTCGATTAAAACTGAAGAAATATATTGTATACAAAATTTTTAACATTTCAGGGTAGAATAGTTTATTAAAAAAATCCCCAAACCCCAACCATGCCACACATAGGTCTGGCTCAGCTTGGACTGAAAGCTCCCACCACTAAAGGTAATGATATTCCAACATATATGTGTCTAGCTTCAGTTTAAGCTCTATCGATGTTCCTAAGAGGTCAAATATCCTATTCATTCTATTCATCCATGCTTCAACCCGTCCAGTCTCCAAATCACCATTAAACATTGGTGGATTCTTCCATTGAAAATGAATGACATGATCCATGTGTTTTGGTTAATCCACTTTATTCCCACTTTACAAATATTGAAATTCTTTCACTATACACTTCAATAGCTTCTAGTTTACCACAGTCTCCGGTGTAACCACATTTTCAGCATCTTCTTCTTGTTGGTCTCTACGAAACCTACCTAGTGCAACTTATATCAACACAAACACTACCATATGTTTCACTCCCATAACAAGAAAGGGTATTAAATTTTCATTTTCAATACATTGAAACTATCAAAACCATGACATACACATGTTTACATTTCTCATGTTTCGCTATTTTAAAAAATACACCATGTTTTGAAAACCGACCCATTTTCAAAATAACACTAGTTTCCATGTTTCAAATCCTTACATTTTGAATCCCTATTTATATTTTCGAAATACACATATTCATATCACACCGTAGATCATTATACTTTAATGAAATATACATCCTAATGGGAATTAATTTCTACCTTGCATTTCATGCTCATTTCATTGGCTACCCCAACGAAAATGAGATTTCAAATACCTATAAGTGTCTCCAAACAATTATGTACCCAACTCCCTGGACACTTGAAGTTCAGAATAACAAGGTTAGATACATCCTTTTATGCAATAAATTCCATGTTCCAAAAATACTAAACATTAATACCCTCTTGAGAAAAGTAATGGACCAAGAATGAACGTCAACACCTTTAGAAATAGTCAACACCAAAGGACTTAACAACTGTTCTCACTTGAGATCCAATGATCGACAAATGATACCACATGTAGCATCCCACCCCATATCATTGGCTTGAGTGGGAAGAGAGATTCTACATGGCCTTAAGAGACATTCCCATGGCACCAAGGGCTAGAAATAAATGTTGTGTGCTTCGATAATAGATTAAGGAATGATTTTTCCTTGATGCAAAACCAACCATCCAAACAATCCCATATCAACAAAATACATGATCCATGTCAAAAAAAACCAAAATCATACATTACCAAGAAGGAAACCAACTATTCCATAATAATACCACATGCCAAATACAACTAAGAAAAAAATGGAGTATCAATCAGAAGACTACAACAAGACTCCAAACTAACTATGACACCATCCATAGCTCCACACCAAGATACATGATGCATGCACCACAACATCGCCAAATCATCATGCTGAACCACTAGAAAAATGATAAGATTTACTATTTCCTATCTCCAGGAACACAAAATCCGAAAAATCACCCAAGTTACAAAGTAGGGGTGAGTAATAATACTCAGTAGGATTTCCTCAAATGACATTCCTACACACGCCAATAGGAAAAAACCATTCCAACATTTATATAATATAGTTTATATAAAACAAGCAATTGTTAATCAAATACCAAAAAACCATATAAACCATTACAAAGGTACCTTTTCCCAGGCCATGAAACCCAATGTAAACCCAAACAAACATTTCATAAGCCATATCACCATTTCAAATTAGCACAAAAAAATCCATCTTACAAAGGAACACACAAAAAGGAAACCAAAACGGTGGAGCTTCCGTCCAACCCGTTTACAACATTTCCAAAAAGTGGGGCTTCCCAACCACTATCCATAAAGGTGATTCTTCCAACCAAAATCCACAAGATTTTAATGTGATAATTTTCACCCACTTAATCACAACCATCAAAATCCATAACACTTAATCAACCAACATGAACAAAGCACCAAGGACACACAAAATCACACCATCATTCCAATCACATGCCAATTCACTACAATAAATCAACAATTTATTGAAATCACCCTTTAACCAATTTTCCAAGACCAACCACATTTAAATAAACACAATCATTATTTAAAATCATCTTTCAGAAAAAAAAAATTCATAATTAGACACTAAAAAATTTAAATTCTACATTTTAAAATCACATAACAAAGCCCCCTTTTGCAACAATAACCCACTTTCTCTAAAATTTTCCAAATCATCACCAAATGGATTTACAGAAATAATCGAACATCATTGTCCTAATAAAATTAAAAAACAATCAATTTTCACCAATACAACTAGTTCTAACCTAGTGGAGTCGAGAGAGAATCAACATGCCTTTAGTGTTTTGGAGAATTCTACCCATAAGAAACTGCACCCCAATATGAGAAAACACTCCATGAAAAATGATCTAGATCTCTTTCCATATCATAAAAAATCTTTAAAATAAACTCCAAAGGAAACCACAACACAATACCTACACATGAAATGTGTAGATATTGAAACCTGAGTAAAAGGCAGATGTAGATCTAGAGGGAACAACAAAATAACCACAAGAGGAGACTTAATTGAGAGGAACTACCTTCAATAGACCATGAAACCGCTTCTATTTTCTTCCAAAATGTGTAGGAGATCACCTCTAAAAATTGAGAACATAAAATCTTGAGTGAGGCTTGAGTGGGAGGAAGTTTGTAATGAAATGTAGCTAACCTGTGGAAACCCAGATTTAAAAACCCCATTTTTTAGTGGCCACATGGTTTGCCCACACAGTTTGGAAACTGCGTGCAAAGTGTATGCATGCCACTTTATCGAGATAAGGGGTTCTCATGGTTTCCTCACATGGTTGGAAAAACCGTGCGTAGACCATGCAAATCCCACTATCTCCCCCAACATGGTTACATAGAGAACCCGCACAGTTTTCCCTATCCGTGATAAAACTATGCACCCTTTGAGAAGACTAAAATCGTATTCAAAACCCTTGAAAACTCTCCAAAACTCTTCCCAACTCATCCAAATATATTTAAACACATAAAAAGGCTTAAAAATATGATTCATACCTTATACTAGGGGTTCTATAATGTTGGATGTGTAGAAAGTTCTTGACGTGAAAAGTTATTAGGCTCACCCGATCAATGATACAGAATCATTCCTCGGAAAAATTGGGGATCTAAACTACAAAACAGGGAACAAACACACCAAAAAATAATATTTTTGTATATCTGTCACATAAGATAGTACATGATGATAATGGCTGACATGAATAGTATTTTTCCAACCCATTAATGTGTCAACACTACTCCGTATACAAAAATCTAGGCAGGATTTATAATTTTCTCAATTTCTCCTATAGTTTTCTCCAATTATCGTCTTTTTTTCACTAAAAATCCATCTTAATTTTTTTATATTATCTTATTTTGATTAATTTTAATTTTCTAGATATTCTATTGTTTTTATAGGCATGTATTATATACTTTGAAATTATGGTTTCATTTTTTACTTCTATTTCAATACTGCTCAATGTTTTTTATCAATGGATGTAAGGTTCTTCCTTGATTCTATATGAGAAGTGAGTTTTTTATTATATTTACATTGATTAAATCTGAATTTATAGATTCTTCGATGTTTTATTCAAGAATTACTTCTTTCTCAATAGAATCATGATTATACATACCATGTTTACTATTTCCTTTCTCTTGATCATCACCAACAATCACAACTAATCCAAAAAGGTTTAGATGTATTAGTAGGGGTTTTTTAAAGTAATTATTCTAAAAATTGAACCTTCTATGCCTAATGTCTTCTAATTAGGTTACTAATAGTATTACATCACATTATTCCCACTACCTTCACCAAGGAATGTTTGATTGAATGAACCTAACCTAATTAGAGTTTAGTAGGACTATTACAATTAGTATGTGACAATTTATACATAGAAGATAAAAAAAATACACATAGGTTTTAAAATATACCATTAACATGGAGTGTTTTAAAATGGTTTGATCCAATTGGTTGGATCGTAACCAATTATTAATTCTTGAACATCGTCACACCCTATGCCAAAGATTATCCTAAGAAAAATATAGGATTGTCTTCTATAAAGAGACTTGAAATTGACTATTATACCGTAATTTTTATCTATAATAAATCCAAAATACCTATATTTAATAAAAACAAAACCTAATGAGTGAAAATGAAGAATAATTAAAAAATAGTTTTTGCAACTGGTAGATGGCTTTCCGGTTATTTTCGTGGGTTTGACCCTGCACTGTGGGTTTATGGATATAGCTGAGAGTGACTCTTTCCCTCCATATTAGTTTCCCCTTATACCGCCTCCATGATGTACCATGCTTGGGTCAATTTTTATAAATTTTATGAATGATCCCCCACTGTAATATATTTTATATATTTATTGATGTGATACTCTTTTTACTATAATGGAAGCTTTACATTTCTATGTATTATTTATGCATTTATATAGATTTGTCTAATTATTTTACCTCATTTATGGTTAATGAATGTTTTTAAATGATAGAATAATCAATCCATAATCAGATTTCTCAACATATTGCTTATAACAACCCACACTTTACATACATTGTTAATACTTCAAAATTGAATCACACTTATTACAACATATGACAAAACCACAAAGGACCGTATAGGTATAGTGTCTTTAGAAACTGGGAAACATAAACAACTGGTTCATAAATCTTCTACAGTGTCTCCCATTTATTTCATCATATCTAGGGTCCCTTTTAGCATATTCTACTTAATATCCATCTTCCTGACCTGGGGAAAAGAAAACATAAAAGGGTGAGCTCAAATGCTCAGCAAGGGCAAATAAAGGAAATAAAAATCATATCATATCTTTATGAAAATCAAAACCTGCAAAAGAGATCATAATATCTTAACATGGAATAAATCATAGAAGTGAAAATGAGATCCCCATAATCATAACATAAAACTTGAATCTTTGTGGCATGCACACATAATCATGGAAAATCATTTCTTGTTAGTCATGACTCATTGCCAAGACTATCTTAGTGGACAAAGTCCCTTTCTGAACCGAGTTCACTCCTCGTTTCAGTCCTGTATCACTGAACCGAAATAACCTTCTGTTCCAGCCATGTCTATCTCATGAGATATAAAATCATTACCCAATGCATTGGAGGGAGATATAGGTCCCACCCATCTTATAATGAATCCTTTCTTATGTGTGCCACATAATCATAAAACATGCATCATCGCATAACACATGTAACAAAAATGGGATTCTTGAAACATCATGACATCATAAATCAATTCATATATGATAAAGGAATTCATAAACATAATTCCATCACAACATAGTCAAACCAATGTAAAAATATGGATAGAAACAGAACCCTTTATTATCTTAGATGGAAAATAATTTTGATAAAACACTTGAATTGAATTCTTGAGGAAAATATCCTTTCTTCTTCAAAAACATTTTTACTTTCATAACATGTCATACAACTTTAAAATAAAAGAAGTTGATTAAAAATAAACTTGAAAACTTGTAAAGGAAGCTTCTTTTAAGTAATGTTTTAAAAATCCATTCATGCCGTATAAGTTAAAAAAAAACATTCTTCGTACTTTTGTCGGAAAAGTCAAAAAGTACCTCGTACGGAAAAACGACAAAAGATTCCTTTCATATTCTTTACTAAAAACTCACCTAAGGGTAAAATTGGATTTAAACTATTTCAAGTGGATGGAAACAATATTACATATTGAGGAAACATGGATGTGGATGATAAAATACACCCCAGTAAATACTTACGAATAAACAATCTCGGATAAAAATGAGATTGTGATATTTCCCTTACCTTAGATCCGATTTGCTTTGTTCGTGTCCGAAGCTCCTGTATAATGGTTTAAATAATGTTATTGACTTATTCCAGAATCATACATATTGATATGAGATCATATATGGTCATATTATTAGCTTCTTGTTAGTAATATTTCATTGTTACTTGTTACTCGGGTCTTTATAACTTTTTGTTCTTATGCGTGTTTTGTCGAATAAATTCTTATTCTTATCTTTAGGTTATAGATAATTCATTTCCAGAATGGTATTAGTGTATTATATACCATATTCATTCATTCAATTCATTTATATAATCATTATGAAATGAAGATCATGTAGAACGAGTCACATCACATCGTGGAGACGGTATTCCGTACGTACGCACGAGTGATGATATCGTTCCTATGATCGTGGAATTGTATTGGAGTATATATATATATTATTTCAGTATCAATATTACTAAATAATAATCATATATAGTTACTGATTACACCATTATACCCATCCTTGTAAGGTGATGGTGGAAAATAGATTACACCACGGCGTGGAGACGGTATTCCGTACGTACGCACGCGCGGTGATTTCATTTTTCCGTAGGATGGATAGAAGGTGAATTAGGGTTGTTTCATATTTATAATAACATATCAGTATGTAAGTAATACTGATGTTATTACTTTATCATGAAACAACTAAAGAAGAAGAAGTTGAAGAAGAAAGAAATTGAAAAGATCGGTAATGGATATTACCTCTTCTTTGGAACGCCTTTTTGAATCCTCCACTTAAGGAACTAAGATTGGTCTTTGGAGAAGACCAGGACCTCTAGGATTATTATAGGGAAGTGGAGAAGGGAAAATGGCAGGGGTTGGCCGAGCTTGAGTGCTCAAATTGGTGTGAGGAGGAGGGGGAGGAGGTGCCCTTTTATAAGGGAGGAGAGGGGCACCTTAGGAATATCTCAAAATATTATTTTATATTAAAGTCAAAATCGGTTTATAATGGTTCCAAAGGGTCTTATTTCGAAGCCAAAGTGGGGATGGGTCGAAATCCTATCAACCAATAGAATTTAGACAAGTTTAGGGTATTATTTTAACCTTATCAATTAGATTTAACTCTAAGTTAAATAATTTAACTTTTACCATGACTTTTTGTTTTCTTTCACTATATGGTTAATACACTTACTATAACATGCCAAACGAACCCCAAATTGTTTATTATTAAAATATATATCCTTATCTAAGTCATTTGGCCGAACCTTAGATTTTTAAGAATAAAATAACAATTAATAATATAATATTTTATTTAAAAACTATTTTGTGTCAATTTTGACACTATTTGATATATGATTTTTGTCAAAGTCATAACAGAATTATATGTTCGAACCAAGTTGATTAAATCAATACTAATATATCATAGTAACCTAGAAAATTAGTGTAATTCATAAAAAGTCTCAAATTACATTTATTTTGGTATTTATATTATCAATTTTGTCAATATTTCATTAATAAGATAATTACTGCATCATCTTTGTGTCATAAATAAATTAAATTATTTGATGTCTAAAAATTACAAATAAAATACCATCATGTAGGAAATATTTTTAGATTTCTAATGAATATTTACAATCGAATTTATCTTATGTATAACCCTATATTAAAAATGATTTACTTATTAAACTTTGATTTTAACTATTTTAACCCTTCTTTAAATAAATTAATAATAAATGTCCTAATCTAATCCAAGTGGGCCTAAATGGTCATATTTTATTCCTAAGTTTGTTTTTGGTCGAATTACACTTGTCCAATAGAATTAGGACATGTGTTAGGGTAATATTAATATCATATTTACCCTTAGTTACCCTATTTACTATTAACCGCGGTAAAAATAGTAAAAAGTTACTATTCACCAAAAAATTATTTTCATCTCATTGAACCACATTTTAGTCCTTGATATTAACCGTGTCTCTCGGATTTTTGAAATTCCATTCACAGAAGCGTAAAATTAAGTTTTATTCAAAATTCAGTTTTTAACCTACCACTTAGTGATTTCACTATTCATCAAAAATTGAAAGTTTTCAGAAAAATACCAAAATTTCACCCTAGGCTAATTTCGATATTCTGAGTCCAAAAATGAAGTCCATTTTGAAAAATAAAATTTATAAAATTTCAAAAAGTGGTTATTACTATTCATAACGGCTAGTTTTAATAGCATATTGTTGTTTAGTGAAACTCGGTATTGCGTACGACGCAAGCTATCGAGGAAGGTCGCGATTGCGTGTAAAGCAAGCCAAGAAAGTGTTGTGTAGAAAAAGATTCCTTTGATGATTTATATAACATAAAAGTCTCAGGTGTTACATTCTACCCCCCTTAAAAAGAATTTCGCCCTCGAAATTCGTCACTTTGCAACAAACAAATGAGGATACTTCTCCCTCATCATATCCTCAATCTCCCATGTAACTTCTTCAAGTTGGTGGTTTCTCCATAAAACTTTCACCAAGCGAGTGGTCTTGTTTCGTAGGACTTTTTCGCTACGATCCAGAATCTCTATCGGATGTTCTTCATAAGAAAGATCTTGCTCCAGTGGTACAACTTCTGAGCTGAGTACATGTGAAGGATCTGGTATGTACTTTCTCAGGATAGATACATGGAACACATCGTGAACTTGAGAGAGATTCGGTGGAAGCGCCAATCGGTAAGCTACCTTCCCAACACGATCCAGTATTTCAAAAGGACCGATATATCTAGGGCTCAACTTCCCCTTCTTTCCAAATCTCATAACCCTCTTCCAGGGAGATATTCGTAAGAACACTTTATCACCCACTTCAAACTCTAGGTCTTTTCTTCGGTTGTCGGCATAACTTTTCTGTCGACTCTGAGCTGCTCTTATGTGTTGTTGAATAGATCTGACATTTTCTGCCATTTCATCAACGAGATCAGGTCCTAAAAGCATTCTTTCCCCAACTTCATCCCAGCAAGTTGGAGTCCTGCATTTCTTTCCATAGAGAGATTCATAAGGAGCCATCTGAATACTGGAGTGAAAGCTATTATTATAAGAAAATTCCACCATAGGTAGGTGTTGATCCCAACCTCCTTTGAAATCCATAGAGCAAGCTCTCAACATATCTTCTAGGGTTTGAATTGTTCTCTCAGACTGACCGTCTGTCTGGGGATGATAAGCAGTGCTGAAACTCAACTCTGTATCCAGAGTATGCTGAAGACTTCGCCAGAACATCGAGGTAAATCTCGGATCTCGATCAGATATAATAGAAAGTGGTACTCCATGCAATCTTACCACTTCCTTTACATATATCTTGGCAAGCTGATCTAGAGAGAAATCCTCTCTAATAGCTATGAAGTGTGCAGACTTTGTAAGACGATCAACTATGACCCAGATAGCATTATTGCCTTTGGATGTTTTAGGAAGTCCTGTGACAAAGTCCATAGTGATGTTTTCCCATTTCCATTCGGGTATGGGTAATGGTTGTAACATCCCCTTAGACTTCTGTCTCTCAGCTTTAACTTGTTGACAAACCAAGCATCGAGAGACATATTCAGCAACATCTCTTTTCATGCCATCCCACCAGAAGTACTCTTTCAGGTCCCTATACATCTTCGTGCTTCCAGGATGAATAGAGAATGAAGAACTATGAGCCTCATCCAGCAGCTCTTTCTTTAATTCGGGGATGGGAGGAACACAAACCCGATTCCTGAACTTTATTATCCCATCACAATCAAGGTTGAATTCAGGAACATTTCTCACCTTCTTTTGTAACTCGACATCTTCTTTCTGTGCCTCTTTAATCTTCACATGTATAGATGGTTGAACATTCATTTGAGAAAGATAAGATTTTTCCCCTTCCATTATAATTCCAAGATCCATCCTTTGTAAATCCATAAATATTGGATCTTTTGTGATCCTCATCATGGATAAACTAGCATGGTCTTGTCGACTTAATGCATCTGCCACCTTGTTTGCTTTCCCAGGGTGGTAATGGATTGAGCAGTCATAATCCTTAATCAGCTCCAACCATCTTCTTTGGCGCATATTCAGCTCCTTTTGTGTGAAAATATACTTTAAACTTTTATGATCAGTATAAATATCACACCTTTCACCATAAAGGTAATGCCTCCAAATCTTTAATGCAAAGATTACCGCAGCCAACTCCAAATCATGTGTTGGGTAATTTTGTTCATGGATTTTCAACTGTCGTGAGGCATAAGCTATCACCATATCATTTTTCATAAGAACACACCCCAATCCCTTCTTGGATGCATCACTGTAGATCACAAACCTTTCTCCACTACAAGGCAGTGTGAGCACAGGTGCACTGGATAACCTTCTTTTCAACTCCTTGAAATTCTCTTCACATTCCTCTGTCCAGACAAACTTAACTCCTTTCCGAGTCAACTTGGTGAGTGGATTAGATAATCGTGAAAAATCTTTTACAAAACGTCGATAATATCCAGCCAAACCAAGAAAACTTCGGATCTCAGTTACTGTTGTTGGTCTTGACCATCTTTCGATAACCTCTGTTTTTGCTGGATCCACAGATATCCCCTCTTTTGAGATTATATGACCCAAAAATGCAACTTTTTGAAGCCAAAATTCACACTTGGTAAATTTGGCATAAAGCTTCTCTTTTCTCAGGGTCTTCAATATAATTCTCAAGTGATCTTCATGATCTTCCTTGCTCTTTGAATAGACAAGAATATCATCTATAAAGACTACCACAAATTGATCAATATAGTCTCTAAAGACTCTATTCATTAGATCCATGAAGATAGCAGGGGCATTAGTAAGACCAAATGGCATCACTATAAATTCATAGTGTCCATACCTTGTACGGAAAGCCGTCTTTGGTATATCCTCCCTTTTGACCCTTAATTGATGATACCCTGAACGAAGATCAATCTTGGAAAAGTATTGAGCTCCGCGTAGTTGGTCAAATAAGTCATCAATGCGTGGGAGAGGATATTTGTTCTTGATAGTGATCTTGTTAAGTTCTCGATAATCAATGCAGAGTCTCATTGATCCATCTTTCTTCTTAACAAATAGAACAGGTGCTCCCCAAGGTGACGCACTAGGTCGTATGAATCCCTTATCAAGATTCTCTTGGAGTTGCTTCTTCAATTCCTGCAACTCAATTGGGGCCATTCTATAAGGTGTCTTTGAAATAGGCAAAGCACCCGGTACGAGTTCTATTGAAAACTCAACTTCACGATTTGGTGGAAGACCCGGCAATTCCTCCGGAAAGACATCATCAAACTCCCGTACAATGGGCATATTCTTAATCGTGAGTTTCTCACCAACCATTTGAGATAAATATCCTTCATTTAGTGGAATCAATACCCATAAGATGGAAGAAATTTCCACTGGAAGGTTATGTTCATCCTTTCATTGATAGACGATTGTAGGTTGATCTGGAATATGAAATGTGACTTCCCTTATTTGGCAATTGATATGAGCTCCATGTAGAGAAAGCCAATCCATGCCAAGAATCACATCAAATTCCACTAAAGGAAGGATCACAAGATTTGCAGGAAGCACTTTCCCACAAACTTCGATCGGAGAAGAATTATAAACTTTTGATGCGATTGATGTGCCATTAGGTGTTGTCACAGCTAACTCAACATCTAATTGTTGAGGTAGTACGGTGATACCCTTAGAAAAGTCTTCAGAAATAAAAGAGTGGGTGGATCCAGAATCAAATAAAACATTTGCTACTTTAGAGTGGATGGTAAGTGTACCTTTCACCACATCGTTATCGTACTCCACATCGCTGATAGAAATTGCATGTGACTTTCCTTTGTCATTAGCCTTAAGAGTTTGTTGACGTCGACCATCATCATCAACCCTTGGATTTGGGCATTGATTGGCATAATGCCCCATCTCCTTGCACTTGAAACATTGAAGTGTAGCAGGTTCATTCTGTGTATCCCTTCCTTTGTTTGCATCATTAGACATCTTCTTCCCATTATCACGGCATTCAAATGCCCGATGACCTTCCTTTCCACATTTAAAACATTTACTTGTCCCTTTAAGACAACTCCCTCCATGTTTCTTTCCACACTTTGAGCATAAGGGAAAGTTCATCTTCTTTTCCGTGTGCTCTTTAGATTTTTCTTTGAATTCCATCTTCCTCTTCTTATCAAACCCATGTGACTGATGGGTTACTCCAATCTCCATCTCGACTTTGAGAGCACATCGAACGATTTCTTCGTAGCTATTGAAGTCCCTTATGGCTAACGCCCTTCGAAGACTTGGTTTTAAGCCACTAAAGAATCGATCGATCTTACTCTCAGGTTGGATAATAATACCAGAAGCGTACCTTGCAAGTCTTGTAAAATTTGCTTCATAGGTACTAACAGATTCATCATCCCTTTGCTTCAGTTCAAGGAACTCTTTCTCCATCTTTGTTCGGAGAATACGAGGGAAGTACTTATTGAAAAATAAGTTCTTGAACTCGTCCCATTCCATAGACTCAATTTCATCCCTTTGCCTCGTATTCTTAACAAGATTCCACCATTGATCCGCATCTCCTTCCAAACGATACACTGCTAGGATGACTTTATCATGCTCAGAACATTGAAGAACTGAAAATATCTTTTCAGTAGTACTAATCCATTGTTCAGCAACTAAAGGATCAGTAGACCCGCTGAAAGATGGTGGACGCTGCCTCATGAAGGATTCAACAGAATGTTGCTCCCTTCTTTGTTCGTTTGGAAATCCTGCATGATTCATAGCTTGAGAAAGTTGTGTGAGCATGGCTACAAGATTTTGCATTCCTGCTCCCATATCGTTTGGTTGCTCAGGGGGACAATCATTGCATTGCCCATCGCATTCCGCATTAACACGGTTCCTTCGGGTTCCAGCCATTGACTAAAACCAAGAAGAATAGTGTGAGCAACACTAATTATAATAGGAAACCACATAATTCAAGAATAAAATTTTCATGCTTAAGGTCTTATCCTAGGTTATTCAAGGCCATTTCTAAAACACTAAGATTGTGTTCTATGCTTAGACTTATCCTTAGGGTTCTTACTAAGGCTTTCACATCCTAGTTTCCAAAGGTTGACTATACCTTTCCTCTGATACCAACTATAACGACCCACACTTTACATACATTGTTAATACTTCAAAATTGAATCACACTTATTACAACATATGACAAAACCACAAAGGACCGTATAGGTATAGTGTCTTTAGAAACTGGGAAACATAAACAACTGGTTCATAAATCTTCTACAGTGTCTCCCATTTATTTCATCATATCAAGGGTCCCTTTTAGCATATTCTACTTAATATCCATCTTCCTGACCTGGGGAAAAGAAAACATAAAAGGGTGAGCTCAAATGCTCAGCAAGGGCAAATAAAGGAAATAAAAATCATATCATATCTTTATGAAAATCAAAACCTGCAAAAGAGATCATAATATCTTAACATGGAATAAATCATAGAAGTGAAAATGAGATCCCCATAATCATAACATAAAACTTGAATCTTTGTGGCATGCACACATAATCATGGAAAATCATTTCTTGTTAGTCGTGACTCATTGCCAAGACTATCTTAGTGGACAAAGTCCCTTTCTGAACCGAGTTCACTCCTCGTTTCAGTCCTGTATCACTGAACCGAAATAACCTTCCGTTCCAGCCATGTCTATCTCATGAGATATAAAATCATTACCCAATGCATTGGAGGGAGATATAGGTCCCACCCATCTTATAATGAATCCTTTCTTATGTGTGCCACATAATCATAAAACATGCATCATCGCATAACACATGTAACAAAAATGGGATTCTTGAAACATCATGACATCATAAATCAATTCATATATGATAAAGGAATTCATAAACATAATTCCATCACAACATAGTCAAACCAATGTAAAAATATGTATAGAAACAGAACCCTTTATTATCTTAGATGGAAAATAATTTTGATAAAACACTTGAATTGAATTCTTGAGGAAAATATCCTTTCTTCTTCAAAAACATTTTTACTTTCATAACATGTCATACAACTTTAAAATAAAAGACGTTGATTAAAAATAAACTTGAAAACTTGTAAAGGAATCTTCTTTTAAGTAATGTTTTAAAAATCCATTCATGCCGTATAAGTTAAAAAAAACATTCTTCGTACTTTTGTCGGAAAAGTCAAAAAGTACCTCGTACGGAAAAACGACAAAAGATTCCTTTCATATTCTTTACTAAAAAATCACCTAAGGGTAAAATTGGATTTAAACTATTTCAAGTGGATGGAAACAATATTACATATTGAGGGAACATGGATGTGGATGATAAAATACACCCCAGTAAATACTTACGAATAAACAATCTCGGATAAAAATGAGATTGTGATATTTCCCTTACCTTAGATCTGATTTGCTTTGTTCGTGTCCGAAGCTCCTGTATAATGGTTTAAATAATGTTATTGACTTATTCCAGAATCATACATATTGATATGAGATGATATATGGTCATATTATTAGCTTCTTGTTAGTAATATTTCATTGTTACTTGTTACTCGGGTCTTTATAACTTTTTGTTCTTATGCGTGTTTTGTCGAATAAATTCTTATTCTTATCTTTAGGTTATAGATAATTCATTTCCAGAATGGTATTAGTGTATTATATACCATATTCATTCATTCAATTAATTTATATAATCATTATGAAATGAAGATCATGTAGAACGAGTCGCATCACATCGTGGAGACGGTATTCCGTACGTACGCACGAGTGATGATATCGTTCCTATGATCGTGGAATTGTATTGGAGTATATATATATATTATTTCAGTATCAATATTACTTAATAATAATCATATATAGTTACTGATTACACCATTATACCCATCCTTGTAAGGTGATGGTGGAAAATAGATTACACCACGGCGTGGAGACGGTATTCCGTACGTACGCACGCGCGGTGATTTCATTTTTCCGTAGGATGGATAGAAGGTGAATTAGGGTTGTTTCATATTTATAATAACATATCAGTATGTAAGTAATACTGATGTTATTACTTTATCATGAAACAACTAAAGAAGAAGAAGTTGAAGAAGAAAGAAATTGAAAAGATCGGTAATGGATATTACCTCTTCTTTGGAACGGCTTTTTGAATCCTCCACTTAAGGAACTAAGATTGGTCTTTGGAGAAGACCAGGACCTCTAGGATTATTCTAGGGAAGTGGAGAAGGGAAAATGGCAGGGGTTGGCCGAGCTTGAGTGCTCAAATTGGTGTGAGGAGGAGGGGGAGGAGGTGCCCTTTTATAAGGGAGGAGAGGGGCACCTTTGGAATATCTCAAAATATTATTTTATATTAAAGTCAAAATCGGTTTATAATGGTTCCAAAGGGTCTTATTTCGAAGCCAAAGTGGGGATGGGTCGAAATCCTATCAACCAATAGAATTTAGACAAGTTTAGGGTATTATTTTAACCGTATCAATTAGATTTAACTCTAAGTTAAATAATTTAACTTTTACCATGACTTTTTGTTTTCTTTCACTATATGGTTAATACACTTACTATAACATGCCAAACGAACCCCAAATTGTTTATTATTAAAATATATATCCTTATCTAAGTCATTTGGCCGAACCTTAGATTTTTAGGAATAAAATAACAATTAATAATATAATATTTGATTTAAAAACTATTTTGTGTCAATTTTGACACTATTTGATATATGATTTTTGTCAAAGTCATAACAGAATTATATGTTCGAACCAAGTTGATTAAATCAATACTAATATATCATAGTAACCTAGAAAATTAGTGGAATTCATAAAAAGTCTCAAATTACATTTATTTTGGTATTTATATTATCAATTTTGTCAATATTTCATTAATAAGATAATTACTGCATCATCTTTGTGTCATAAATAAATTAAATTATTTGATGTCTAAAAATTACAAATAAAATACAATCATGTAGGAAATCTTTTTAGCTTTCTAATTAATATTTACAATCGAATTTATCTTATGTATAACCCTATATTAAAAATGATTTACTTATTAAACTTTGATTTTAACTATTTTAACCCTTCTTTAAATAAATTAATAATAAATGTCCTAATCTAATCCAAGTGGGCCTAAATGGTCATATTTTATTCCTAAGTTTGTTTTTGGTCGAATTACACTTTTCCAATAGAATTAGGACATGTGTTAGGGTAATATTAATATCATATTTACCCTTAGTTACCCTATTTACTATTAACCGCGGTAAAAATAGTAAAAAGTTACTATTCACCAAAAAATTATTTTCATCTCATTGAACCACATTTTAGTCCTTGATATTAACCGTGTCTCTCGGATTTTTGAAATTCCATTCACAGAAGCGTAAAATTAAGTTTTATGCAAAATTCAGTTTTTAACCTACCACTTAGTGATTTCACTATTCATCAAAAATTGAAAGTTTTCAGAAAAATACCAAAATTTCACCCTAGGCTAATTTCGATATTCTGAGTCCAAAAATGAAGTCCATTTTGAAAAATAAAATTTATAAAATTTCAAAAAGTGGTTATTACTATTCATAACGGCTAGTTTTAATAGCATATTGTTGTTTAGTGAAACTCGGTATTGCGTACGACGCAAGCTATCGAGGAAGGTCGCGATTGCGTGTAAAGCAAGCCAAGAAAGTGTTGTGTAGAAAAAGATTCCTTTGATGATTTATATAACATAAAAGTCTCGGGTGTTACATTGCTATCATCGAGTGCCATATTTAAGAGCTCCCACTTGATATTTATTCTCTTTAGTTATTCACACCATGATGAGAACTGATGTTATTCATACCTCATGAGATTTATGATTAGTACATCCTTGAGGTGGTAAATCCTACCGAGTATCCCCATGAGATCATTGAAAACACTACCAATTTTTATAGGTTGTGGAGGACCTCTGAGCTAATGGACATCACTTTATGATACATTTTTCTATCTATCAGGACAATGAAATCCTTGTTAGTTCTTTAGGGGCGGCAACTCCTATTTTTTATTTTTATATATTTTCAATTGTTTATATAAGATTTTTTTTCATTTTAGTACTATTATTATTCGATGATCACCTTGAATATCATTGTACTAACCTATCTGAAATTATATATGTTTTTTCCTAGATGTTCACTATGTTAATCTACCAATTTCACTTATATAGTCCAATATATTTCATATAGACTGATTTTTTAAAAATTGAATTTATTTTTTCAGTTAAAAAAATTATATCATTTTCAAAATTTTATTTCACTATAAAAAACATTTCCCCATGGCCTTAACTCAACCCAAGGAGCACTTGATTCCATAAATTTAAATTCAAATTGGAAATTACATTTTTATAAGTTGTTAATGATAACTCCCAAATGATTTTTTCTATGAAAGTGTTGACAATTTCCCATATTATGTGTAGGGAATATTTCTTGTGATTTATTTTCAATATAGTTGTATTATTTCTATTTTTCCTATCTAGGATGACTTTTTTAATTAAATCATGCTTTAAATGTGAAAACTCATTACATCGATTTAATCAAAATATAGTGATAGTTTAGAGATTATTCCAATATATTTTTTATTCCAATAAATAGGTCCATGGTTTCGTATATAATTTTATATCCCTACATAGTTTAATTGAAAAATATATAGGAAAAAATGTTATTAGGCTATGTATTAGGTAGTTTTAAAATCACCATTACCATACCAATGAATCCTAGGATGGATCATATGTCGTTTGGGTATGGATGTGAGACATTTCCTAGAAATGATTTCCAAAAAATAGAAAAATGAAATTAAAAGTAACGTTGTACATTTTGGATACTTACTCGCATACTCATGGACCAACATTGAGCTATAGAGAATAAACACACTCTCTTTTGATGTAAGTAGTTTATTACACTATTCATTACTTCAATTGATTTTATATTAAGGCATACCCACATTTAAGCTAGTTTTTTTTTAAATTTCAAGGAACCGAACCATATCCTATAAAACATTTGAATCCTTTTTACTAGGGAATTGATGATTGATTTTTCATTTTCCCTTAAGAAGTATATATGTTAGGAACAATGAAATATTTTGTTTAGTAGTTTGTATTTAGGGTACGAGCATAACTACAATTACATTTTACCTTGAGTGATATGATAAAATCTATTGTATGGTAAATTTTAATAGTTGTATAGAATTTTATTAATACTAATGAAATAATAATTAATTTAATAAAGATTTTAGGTAGAAACTCAACTATTAGGCATAGATGATTATATATATAGGATTGATTCTGGAGGACTAACTTTTTTCCCATATAATTATTTTTATTATCCATAATATTATGTATATTTATTATGTTTGAAATTGTATATTTGGAACCCTTGTTTAGATGCATTTTTTCTTAATAATAAAAAATAACTAATGTGTGGGGAAATTTGATAATTTAAATATATATATATATATATTGGATAGATTAGATTAAATATTCTTTATCATTTATTCTATAATTAAATGAGTTTTGGATTGTTTTTTATGGAGTAATGATATCTATATTTGATTGATGAAAGGATAGAGAAATAATAAAAATAGGATTTAGATGTGGTCTACATCATAGATGTCATTTATAACTCGCTCATTACATGATTTTAGAGCCACATACCTTACCATGATGCCATTACATGACATGAAACCAGTACACAATGAGGAAATTCATTACATGATGCGACGATTTAAACGATCATCTTACCACCAGAATTGAATCACATATATTATGTGAAGATACTACACAGTGTGGACTATTCGAAGGCTCACCCAATCCAATTTATAGACTGATTCTTCTAGGGTAAATATTGAATTTAAGTACAAGATCTGAAAAAAGACATACTAAACATGTAGAAGTTGGGATTATAGTATCTTATTCTAGTACATGCATTTCATGGTATACTCATTGTGTACATTTCTGAAAAATTAATAGTTTAATGATCTTATATGTATAAAATGCTTGGGACACATTATTTTTCTCACATTTTATTCTTTATTTTATTACTTATCTTTTAATATTTTCACCCAAAACAAATTTTATTTCATTAAGATGACTATTTTGATAAATTAATTTGATATTTTTAAAAATAAAAGACCAATATACTGGTTTTTCTAATCCCATTATGATTTATTTTTTGTTTTTTATGTCTATTTCATCACTTTTCATAGTTCTTTGTCAATACATGAAAGCTTCTTCTCTGTTTATTTTTGAGTAGAAATTTTTTATTAGATTTACATTCCTTATAACTTCATGGTCTTGATTGTCTGATTTTTTAATCTTGGATTTCTTCTGTCTCAACTATTTCATTATTATTCAAATATATATTTTTATTTATGTGCTTTTGATCATTAGTGTCATCTGCAGATAATCTATCCAGGGTTAAGGGGTGAGAGTAAAGGTTTTTTGAGCCTAATAAATCTATATATTGAGCCATGGTAACCCTATGGATATTAATTATGTTAATAATTGTTTTTAGACATATTAAATTGCATAACCATGACAATGAGAAGTGATATTTAGTGAACATAAACTAATTGTTGCTGAGCAGGACGTTGACCATTAGCCTATGATGTTTTCTCTTAATGGAAGCAATCCCTAATCTACCTAGGTTGTTAAATAAAACATTATTGTGGGATAGATTCAGCATGGGTAGATCCAATTGGTTTGACCAATCCCAAATTGAGGATTCTTACTCTATTTATCATACAAAGTCGTATGACTCTCCGACGAAAAATCTAGGATTATCTTCAATATGGAGAACACAAATTGATCATCATCTCTTACATTTTATCAATAAAAAAGTTAAACAAATAGGATTTAGTAAAAACCAATCCTAAAAGTAGATGTTTGGTATCCTTCAAAAGTGTTTTATTTGATTGGTTTCATACCTTATAGTAATCCTCATGGTACTGAAATATCACAAGTGCTTTACTACGCCCATGTATTATGATTATTTTAGGAATAAAAATTTATAATTTGATTACAAACCATCTGTATCCAATGACTCATGTCGGCGTGTCACATTATTCACAAACTAAGGAATATACGATGATATGAGAGATATATGGATGTGATTATGGAAGATCATAGATGAATCAATGGTATTTTTATGTGTGAATAAATTAGGTGATAGTTTTCCATTTAGAAGTCGGGGAGATGACATAGTAGATATTTTTAAATGAATTGTGTTATCACAGAATTCTCTCATTCCAAAAGAATCCAAAATGGTGAATTAATTAACCATATAGATGAAAGGTTCTATATATAGAATTAAAATAGTATTTTAGAAATGTTTATATTTCATTTTAACCCTTAAACTTTTAGTTTAACCACCATGTGGTAAAATAATTTTTTCATTAATTTATGTAACTAATATTTACTATTTTCACTAGTAATATAGGTTTAGAATTAACATGAAAATATTAAAAAATATAAATTATTCTAAATATAATTATAGAATCCATTTTTTCATATTCAATTCAATGAATTGTAAATGTTTATTTTAAAATTAATCATGCTGATGTGACAGGAATTCATTTTTTCAAAGAGAAAATGGTCAAAATTTTATAATGATTTTATATCAAAACAAAATATTAAATTGATTCCAATGAACTAAATTGAGATAGTAATTTTTTATTTAAAATAATACATCTTTTGAACCATTGTAAAATATAAATTTGTATTTTAAAATAACATAAATGAAATGGGAGTTTCAACTACTGTTTTTTAATTTTTAATATCCCTAAAAAAATAAAATATTTAAAAACAAATCCCATATATGAACTCTAATGTAATTTAAACACGATTTATTAATAAATAAATGTTATTATTTTCAAATAACTATTCAAAATGGTTCAAAAATTAGTCATCAAATAAGTAAGAAAACATGGTGACATAACCTTTTTATAAAATAAAATCATTAAGCATAAAATTTTATTTATTCTTATATCCTCTCTAGAAAAAACATAAAATCAATGATAATCTATTGATTGAATATATTCTATAAAAATTCCATTAAAAAATTTTCCCAAGAGGGTAATGTTTAATTTTTATAGGTAATTTTTTTTCATTATAGTAGTTTTATCAGGAATTTTTTTTCATAGTTTTCAAATAGTTTTAATTTTAATTTTAATTTAACTTGTCACTAAAGAGTTAATATTATATACTTGTGTAAAACATATATTTTCATAAATTTTATATTAATATTCGTACATTCCATTACAATTTCTTATAGCTAACCATAAATTTAGATAAAATTTACACTAATAATATGTCATTTTATGGTTAAATTCAATGTTGTGTGTAATTTAAGATAACCTCAGAGTTGTATATAATGCAAGCCAAAATCAGTGTTGTTGGTATTGTAAGAAAAACTTAGTATTGTATGTAATGAAATTTAAAACCTATTTTCTATACAATGAAATGTATATAAAAATTTAAATTATTTTTTTAAAAACCATAAAATATCAGGGTGTTGAATTCTACCACCAATAAAATGAACTTATCTGTAGAATACATCACTATCATAAAATCATTACAATTTGAAAATTATTTCATGTAAACCCAAATCATTAAAAGTTTAATAAAACATCATCCTAGAAAAGATATGGTAATGTGAAAAAGTCATCATGTATTACACATACTATGTTTCCATAAAGGAATACATTAGCAGTAAGTTAAAACAAGGACATATAAAAGAAAAATAACACCGAAATAGTGGTTGAGACTGATAGAGAACACACATCAGAAGATAGTGAGTGATCCAGGGGAGGTTAATGGCCATAAAATTGTAAACTAAATATGTATGAAATGTTTCATTTTCATCAAAAAAATATTATATCTTTACCACAATTTATTTAAAGATTCTATTTTTATTGTTGAATAGTTTTTATAAGACTATATACATAATTGAATTCAATAAACTTCATAACCATAATATCAAATTATTGTAGTTCCTTGATCAATTTCAAAACCATCTCTTAATACATGAAATGAATATGACTATGTTAAATAGAATGATATGCCATCCTTCCTATCTCTATTTTTCAAAATGGATAGAATAGGTTATCTAATATGTCTAAATCATCATGTGATGAAATAATACATTAATATATAATGTTCCATCCAAAGTTATAGTTACCCAATTCTATAATAGTTAAACCATTAACCCTTCTAGAAAAAAAAATTTAAAATTAAGGTCACTTAATTTATCAAAATTAACATTACATTGATCCCTAATAGGTCATAATTAAGCTCATGATGGTCGCTTAACAGACATGTTTATACTAGCATATTTTATTCTATTAGAACATGGTAAAAACCAAGATATCCTAAAACTATATTCATGATTCCTCATTACCAACACAAAAAATAGATTATAAGATGTATTCCTTAAATCCAAAAAATATTTAAACTTCGTCAATGATAACATGAATGATATTGTTAACAAATTATTAATTTGTTACATTGATTTTAGTACTATCCAATTTAAATTATCTATATCAATCAACTATTTTCCCTTAAATCATTATCTCAATATTAGGAAAATATTAATGTTTTTTTTCACTTAACCATGTGTTTTACATAAATATCACCTGTCTATTAAATAATATTTCAATGTTAATTAGCACCATTCAATATAGTCTTATAAATATTTAATGATATCCTTATACTGAAAAATCCTAATATATTTCATCATTCATGAATTTCAATATATAATCACATAAATCATTCATGGTTTTAATTAAAACTATAACTAGTCTTCTTTATCATATTCCTAAATACATCTTTATGTTCATATTTAATAAATTTTATCTACATCATCACTATAAAAAGCATTATTTTTCCACCATGATGATTTTCTTCATTATATCAAATGATATGGATAATTTCTATACATTACACAGTTAATATAACAATCCTTCTCTTTATTACAAACATAAACGTGATTTATTTCACAAAATTCACCTGATAAAACAAAGAATATAGCGAGGTATAGTGTCTATGGGGCTTAAAAAAATTAAAAAACATAGAAAATAAAACACACAACATATTTATTGAAAACATCATTTACATAACCAAAACATTCCCTCGTATATAATATTGCATGGGATAACCTGAGGACATACATGTGAACATGGTGAGCTATAATGCCCAGTAAGGGAGAAAAAAGGCATTAAATTAAGAATAAAATACATGTTAGGAAATAGGAATATCAATGGAGATTAAGAGAAAAATGAAAACAGAGGCATGATATAGCATGATTATTATAACATTGAAATGTGGAAACATCACTTAACATGGAATTAGCCTGAGCCAAGGCTCATTGCACATGGAGCATGAGTAAACCTTCATTGTACTTGAATTAGCTTGAGTAAACACTAATTTCACTTGAATTAACATTAGTAAACCCTAATTGCACTTGTAATGTCATTATACTAATCTCTACCCAATGTATTGGTGCACTATCAGGGCACACCCTTCTTAAACATTTCATTTCATGCATAATTGTGCCACATGAATCATACAATATAGAATCATTATAGATCATAATTATTTACACAATAATGGAATGTGAAATTCATACAGGAAACTATATAATCAAAAGGTAAATGTTCATAACAGTTACTACCCTGGATAGGTAAATGGTCATGGTATTCACTATACAATGACTTTGGCATGGAAAACCGCGGTGCAATTTCGACAGCATAACGACATGATAAAAAATCATAAAAATTGTTGATGTGCGAGAAATGGGTGTCTCATCATATGTATATGAAATGGACTATAGGTGGTTTGGGTCATATAGATACATGTCCCAACACATGTAATGGAATTTAGATTCATATAACAAAATAATTTCTTGACTGTAAATGATAAGAGTGAAATTCCTTACGAAATTTCAGCATAGTAATAGATGTACATGGGAGGCATTAATAAAAGGTAATGGTGTCTTTAATCATTATAAAATAAGGAGGGTTGTTTGTGGGAGTTTCTAAATCATACCCCAACATTTATAATTGAAAATAATAGGGCATATCAACATAATGAAATTTGGACAGAAATGAGAATGGAAGAAAATCTCTTACTTGGAAGTGTGATCCCAAAAGCATGGGAGATGATTGAGAGAGGATTATTGGGAGATTTTGGCACCTTGGGAGGATAATAGATATATGAGGGAAGAGTTTGGTTGATATCCAATAGAATTTAGTTAAGAGGAAGTGGGATATTGGGTGAGGTTATATAGGAAAAGTGAGAGAATTATTTATTATTTTGGTTTGGGACAGCACACATTAAACTAATCAAAACCACAAACTAGCCATTGGTTTTTGTAAATAATTTTTTCTAATGTGTACTGGAAAATGATATTTTATATGGAAAATGGATGAACTTCTTAAAATAATTGGCTTGCTTATGTGGAAGTGAGTTACATTCTCTGGGAAATCAATTAAAAAAGCTAAAATGTTTTAAAAGTATTGGAGGGTCCACTAAAGCATTGTAAAATAAACCAAACAAACCTATAATAAAATTATTTTAACCTTAAAACATATATTCGATGAACATAATGTTTATAGTTTTTTATTACATCAGTATTGGGTCATTATTAGGTCATAAAACACATTATATATTTAAACAATATTTAATTTTTTCCCAAATATTTGACTGTCTTAGAAAATTATGAAAAATTCCCCATAGGATAAATTTGACATCCTTATTCAAAAATTATTATTAACATTACGTAAATAATTGTCTAAATATGTGATTTTGTTACTTTTAACATAAAACTGACATTTATAAAAAACTCATGGGTTTTGTCAAAAATATTTTTCAAACCATAATAAAAATCACAATTTTATTTATAATAAGTATACATTAATTTATATTTAATAAAAATTAATTTAGTGATAATATTTTATTCAAATTTTATTTAACTAAAAAATCCATTAATTCAACAAAATTGATTTCTTAATTAACTAAAAATTTGATTTTTTATTTAAAAAATATTTACAAAGTAGCAATAATTAAATGAATATATATTTTCTATTGAAATAATGTACATAGTCATAGTATTATGGTCTCGTTACATAACCCCTTACAAAACCCACATAATTCTAATGGGTATGTTGTGCGATAGTGAAAGACTCTTCGAGTGTCTTGGATAACATCGCTTGGATGGTATTCTCTATCGAATTCCACTTCTCCCATATGAGGTTCTACTCGAGATTAATGTGTTGAAGATGAGCCTGTGATTTGTCAACAGATAAACCCAATGATTCCTCCTCCTTTCCGAGATCCAACAAATTGGGTTTGTATGGAGAAATTCAACTGGATGAGGCAATTTCATCTATTGTCTAAGAAAATTAGATTTGCTGAATCCTTATATTTATACTAATCATGTGATCACTGTTTAATGACTATATTTGGAATGGTCAAAATTTTTAACTTTATTTTAAAATACAAAAACATAAAAACATGTAAGGGAATATTTTATAAAAAATTTACAAAATATTACATTTAATTAGATCAAGAGGAAGTTTCATTAATGAATGTTTGGGTCATTAAAATCTTCTCCGCGTAATAAATTTCCCCCTCAAAATTTCTTTTCCCACACAAAATAGTTGTGGGTATCTCTACATCATCACTTTCGGTGATTCTGACATCACCACTTCAAACCTGTGGTTTCCCCACAACACCTTGATGGGGGAATTATCTTATTTTATATAACTTTTTCCCTATGATCTAAGACTTCTGCCGACTTCTCTTCATATGAGAGTTCATTATCTAATGGCACCACCTATGGATTGATGAAATGTGATGGTTCAGGTATGTACGTCCTCAATAGTGATACATGGAATAAATTATTTACTTGTGATAGGTTTGGGGAGATTTCTAGTTAATAGGATACTACTCAAATGAAATCATGGATCTCAAAAGGGCTAATATACCTTGGACTAAGATTTCTCTTCTTACGAAATATCATAACTCTCTTTCACTGTGATATGTGGAGGAATACAATGTCTCCGACAACAAACTATTGATCTCGTCAAAGATTATTAGCATAACTCTTTTGTCGACTATGATTAGCTTTAATGTGCTGATGTGTAATGCCCCGACCCCAGAATCCAAGAGTCGGGGCATTATTACAAACCATTGGAATGATCACAAAATATCAAGTCTTGAATGACTGATTAGTTTTGTGTCCTTGAAAGTACTATATTAATTCATAAGGTTTACATTACATCATAAAATGGAAAACTATAACAACATTGTTTCCATAGATCACTGTTATATCCCATAGACTATCACTGCAAGTAAGTCATAATATACTTCTTCGCATCCTGGGAAAAATAAAACATAGAAAGGTGTGAGATCAGAAGCTCGGTTAGGATAACAATATAGAGGAAACTTTAATAAAGAAAAATAAACATTTAAGGCGATGTATATGACTAAAACAAAAGCCTTTTGAACTTGAAATTCAGAATAATATGGAAAAGATAAAATCAAAATAATTCCATTTACAAATTCACATGGATATTCTACTAGTAGAATAATCACTTGTAATTTCAATAGCCACATTCATAATGATGGAATTCATAATGCCAGACTTTCATAACCACAAAGTCAAGGCCTTGTGCCAATACTACAAATAAGATTTTGTCACGGCCTTGTGTCAAGACACTAGTTTGTCTCATGAGACCTACAGATGGATCGAGGAGCTATAGCAGGCTCCACACGTCACATACTAAGTCCAATGCATTCCCCATATGAAAATGTTTAAACATAAGATAAACATTCATATTAAAAATGGCATATGAAATGTTAATACATTATCCATAAACCATGAATGGTTTGAAATAACACATCCACAGTCAAACATATCACAAAACCTTTAATAAAATATGGATGTTTTGTGTAGTAATAAATCAACTTCAAACAAACATAAAATCCATCAAATGATGTTGGCATAGATAAAATAAAAACCTTTTTATAGAAATATATCTTTCTATTCTGAAATCATTTAAATGTCCAATAAATTTAAAAGAAAACATTTATATTTTAAAATATTCTTATAAGCATGTAGGGGAAGCTTTGATGATGTTATATTGGTGGAAAATAGTCGCACCGGTCGTATATGTTAATAAAGACATTCTTACCTTAATATTGTTGAAATGTTTAGAATGTACCTTATTTGAAAAATGAAGGAAATATTCCTTTCAAATCATTTTATAAAAAGTCAAACAAGGGTATAAATGGATTTATCCGATAGTCTATTAAATAGTAAAACAGTTTTGGAGTACATTTATTTGAAACATGGATGTGGATAATAAAGTGGTCCCAATAGATACTTATATAAAAACAACCTTGGATAATAAAGAGATTGTGAAATTAACCCTTACCTTGTATTTTTACTTGGTCAAGTGTTGGTTAACCTCCTGTATAATGGTTAAATAATTGATATTAAATTATTCAAGAATCATATACATTAAAATGATATCATATATGATCTTCTAATATTGATTTGTTAATAATATCTTACTATTATCGTCTTTTTGGGTGCTAACTGATTCGTTTTCCTTTATAAGATTTTTTATGTAAGTAATGTTTGTTATGTATAGTATGTATATTATTCTTTGGTCAAAAATCCCTCAAGACATCATCGAAATTTTTTTGAGGTGATTGTGTTTGTTGAAAAATTAGACATCAGTGTTGTGATTGTTGACAATGCAAAACAATGACATATAAATTTGTTGACAAAGGTGATTTCATGGTGGAATATCGAGATCAAGAGATGGGGTCAATGATCCATGTTTGGTTCAAGAACGCCGACAATGGAATGGATGAACTGGAGGAAGTAGAAAAGTACAGATACAAGGTGGCGCCGTTTTCCATTGTTTGACAAATATTTGGGCCTGAAAATTGACAAATGAAGAAAAGTGGTTTTTGGCAGAGGGACATGCATTCCATGTGCATGAAGGAGAGGAAACATGAACGCCTAATGTTTTTCTAGATCATAAGGTCAAAGTATGGAAATGTAAAGAGGGTCGTGCAGGTATTCGTGTGGTCGCGCAGGTGACTTGCGCGCCGTGAAAGGACCTGTGTGCCAGTGCCTAGGAGGGTTCAAAAGTTGTGCGCCATATGTTTTTCAAGATCAGATCTTCGAAATATTGAAAATGAAATAGGGTCGCGTAGGTGTCTTGTAGGGGTAGAAAATTGTGTGATGGGACTTGTGCAGCAAGAGGATACTTGTGCGCCGCGACGTAGGTTGAAAAAATGCCAATAAATGCATGACCACTCATCCTTATTTTCAACGAAGTTCAACACGTAGAAAAATCAGAGCTCCTGTCATATAGGTGTGGTGGTCGCGCAAGAGGTGTGTGGTTGCATATGTGGACTTGTGCGCTAGTGTTTGAAGTTGTGCGCCAGTTGGTTGTTGTGCGCCAATATTGGTTTTGGAGTAAAATGAGTTGAGTCGCATAGATTTGGAGTATCAGAAGATTGTGCCATGCAAGTGTTTGAAGTGACTTGCGCACCAGTTGTGACATGTGCGCCGATACATTTGCACCGGGATAGACCTGCATTCCATGTATGGTTGATTAACAGTAGTAATTCAGGGCTGCATGAAAGATGGAAAATTTCCCGATACCTTCGGTGAAAAGTGAGATTCATCTACGGGTGAAATTTGAACATCAACAGAGCATCAAAATACAACATAGGATATATTCGTTAGAGATAATGAAGAGACCTACAGGTCTATAAACTGTGAGTGGATCCTTTATAGATTAGAGAGCAATGGAATAGAAAGAAGGTGATCCTATCCACCTGTAGTGAGCAAGAGAGAGAGAGAAACATGAAGTGACCCTTGGGAAAGCAGTGAGCTAACCCTAAACATTGTAAAGGTAGTGATCCTGGGAATAGAAGTGATATATCCCGAAACATTTTATCCACATCTAGTAAAGAATAGTCGAATTTGTTATGACCAACAACTTGTCGGTTTATGCTCCTTGAACGTATCCCAATGTGGGTGAACCAAGTAAAAATCTATGTGTCTGCCTGCTTACTTCCTTGCATTGGATTTAAAGCATTATGATTAGATAAAGAAGAAAATATGTGATCATAATAAACACACAAATGAAAACAAAGTGACCCTTGTAATAAAAAGGTCAATATCCAGTGGGGCAAGAAGAATTTTGAAAACAAATATCCATACCCTGAATCACCCCCCCCCCTCTTAGGGTATATATGCCCCTATTGGTCCTAAAAATTGGTATTAGAGGGGAGGTCTGTTTTATCAGATTTGTTTTCTCTGACTTGGTTCAGTCGATTTCTCAAGATAAAGATCCAATCTTCTCTTTTCATATTGTGGCCTGGCAAAGGGAAGAACATCAATGAAGAAGCAGAAGGCTGGTGGTATTACCCACTGTGGAAGTGTCAATAGAAAGAGTGTGATTTAGTTAAAGGAATCATGTAGTGAACAGAAGAATGGTTTGGATGAATCATACTATGAAAATACATACTGATTAAATGGTGCTGAATGAATGAGTGAAGAACCAAATTTTCCAAGTGATGTTGGAACCACTGTTGATGAAGAAACACCAAGAAGTCGAAAAGTGGAAGTTATCCACAAGGCAAAGGAATTGGATTATAAATTAGATGAAGAGATTAAAACTAAAGATATTCGGATCCAATCACTGGAAACTGAGATCAACATGCTAATAGGTTTGAATCAATGGCTTATTGATATAGCTAATGATCTGAAGGAGAGAAATTATTCTCAAGATGAAGAATTGCGAAAGAGATCTGCAAGGGTGGGAAAATCGAAATCAGGTGAAGAGGGGATGAATCTGAACTCAGATGAGATTCAGAATTTGAAATCAAAAAATGACGATCTTGCTACACTTCTATTTGAACTAGTTCAGAAGAATAAAAGGCTAAAACAAGATAATGCATGTTGTTCTAATTTTATTGGAGAAGATAACTTGACAGTGAAGGACAAAGGTGACATGGTGTAAAAGATCACTCGGGAAGTAGAAGATGAGTTGAGTAGCAGAAAGAATCTCAGAAAAGAACTCAATGATAAACTTGAATCAAAAAATAAGAAGATTCAACAATTGGACGAAGTGATAGAGAAATCCAATATAGAAATGGTGATATCAAAGGAAAAAGGAAAACCTAAGTTGAAGGATTCACTGCACTTACTATTCGAATGTCCTTCAGAAAGTGATGATAAAATGAAAAGGAAGTATGTGATCTCTAAGGACAAACAACAAAATATTTTCTCAGATCAAAGACCATATATTTTGGGAAACTCTGGCATTAGATTTGATGAATTCCCCCTCGTTCATGAATTAAAGAGATCCATGAATAGTTCCATAGGTGGAGCAAAACCTATGGGTGCTGGGGACAGGCCTAAGAAGACAGTTTCAAAAAGAAGTGATGACATGTGCTATTTGTGCAAGATTCAGGGCCACACATCAAGCTTCTGTTCAAAGGCTCTGGAATAAATTTCAGGCTGTGAAAATAGGATCTTTGGAAAATATAATAATAAGAATAAGCTTCATGAGAAATCAGAGTGAAGAGTCTCTCAGAGAAAAGCATTCATTAGATGATATTACTGTGGAAGAATGGGACACACCATGAATATGTCTCAGGAAGCTCAGGAGATCAATTTCAGTGGAAGAACTCAATATTCATCAACATATCAACAAGTAAATGATGAAATGAGGTATGACTTTAATGGCAAATGTTTTATATGTTCTGATTATGGGCATTTGGAAAGACATTTCTATAAGAAGAAAGTAGGAATGGGAAAGTAACTTGAAAGGAGATTTATGACTTCATTGGTCTATAATGAGAAATCGTACACTATAAGACAAAGTGGTAAATTGGAAAATAGGCTTAGAGCCTCAGGAGAATCACATGAAGCTGAATGAAAGTTGTATCAGTCACACTCACAACCTCCCTCTAAGAAATAACATGAACAACTCTAGAGGAAAAGGGGAGGAAATGCTCTAGCTGTGAGTAATAAGAATGAAGGTTCAGTGGGGGACTCACCACCAGTGCATAATATTGTGGTGACTCAGATATCTGATAAAATAAAGATGAACAAATAATGTATTGAAAAATTCAAATGTCATTTTCCGCAGTGATAAGTGGATAAAAGAGGAAGATTCCTACAATAGAGGAAGGATCCTGGGATGATGACAAGAAGAGATATTCCTGCTCAGAGAAGAAATAAAAATAAATGGATTTTTTTTGAACATCAAAGAAGGAAATGTGTACTAGTGGGTTTAAACCCCAAATGGTGAAAAAAGCCAGGCTCGTAGAATCTACATATCAGAAAAAGGCTCAGCATGTGGGTAATGAATGCTTAGTCATATGGAAAGCACAATTGAAGTTGTCTAGGCAGCCAGAAGAAGAAAATAAAGAGAGTGATGCTCTACAAGAAAGAATCAAAGGGTTGACCCATTAGGATCAACAACCATACTCATCTTGAGGATTCTAGAAAAACCCATCTCCCTATGAATATAAATTCTATGAACTGATGATTCAAAGTGTGTTAGGTTTTAGGGTGATATGATCCAAGGGTATGTGGCATCTAAAGATGCAAAGTGGAGAAGTTATTTGCATCAAAATTTCAATTGAGTCAAATCAGGTAGCAGAGTTGAATCATAGAGGGAGAAAAATAGCGCCATAGGAAGTGATTGTGTTATTTACTTTATATCTTGTTTCCTAAAACGAGTTGTAACTCAGTAGGCTTAGTGATTCTATTAATGGCTCGATGTTGTGTGACAGATTATAATAAATTATGCATGAGGAAAATTGTAACACCCGAGATTTTTATGAGTAATATTTTTTTTATATATCATCAAAATAATATTTCACTACATACTAGCTTGGCATACTTTACACGCAATTGCGACCTTCCTCGATAGCTTGCGTCGTACGCAATACTGAGTTTCACTGAACAACGATATGCTATTAAAATATTATTAAAACTAGCTGTTATGAATAGTAATAACCACTTTTTGAAATTTTATAAATTTTATTTTTTAAAATGGACTTCATTTTTGGATTCGGAATACCGAAATTAGCCTAGGGTGAAATTTTGGTATTTTTCTGGAAACTTTCAATTCTTGATGAATAGTGAAACCACTAAGTGGTAGGTTAAAAACTGAATTTTGCATAAAACATAGTTTTACCGCTTCTGTGAATGGAATTTCAAAAATCCGACAGACACGGTTGATATCAGTAAGTAAAATGTGGTTCAATGAGATAAAAATAATTTTTTTGGTGAATAGTAACTTTTTACTTTTTTTTACCGCGGTTAATAGTAAATAGGGTAACTAAGGGTAAATATGATATTACTATTACCCTAACACATGTCCTAATTCTATTGGATAAGTGTAATTCGACCAAAATCAAACTTAGGAATAAAATATGACCATTTAGGCCCACTTGGGTTAGATTAGGACATTTATTATTAATTTATTTAAAGAAGGGTTAAAATAGTTAAAATCAAAGTTTAATAAGTAAATAATTTTTAATATGGGGTTATACATAAGTTAAATTCGACTATAAATATTCATTATAAAGCTAAAAAGATTTCCTACATAATGGTATTTTATTTATAATTTTTAGACATTATATAATTTAATTTATTTATGACACAATTATGATGAAGTAATTATCTTATTTATGAAATATTGACATAATTGATGTTATAAACACCAAAATAAATGTAATTTATATTTTTTATGAATTACACAAATTTTCTAGGTTACTATTATATATTAGTGTTGATTTAATAAACTTGGTTCGAACATATAATTCTGTTATGACTTTCACAAAAATCATACATCAAATAGTGTCAAAATTGACACAAAATAGTTTTTAAATCACATATTATATTATTAATTGTTATTTTATTCCTAAAAATCTAAGGTTCGGCCAAATGACTTAGATAATGATATATATTAATAATAAACAATTTGGGGTTCGTTTGGCATGTTATAGTAAGTGTATTAACCATATAGTGAAAGAAAACAAAAAGACATGGTAAAAGATAAATTATTTTACTTAGAGTTAAATCTAATTGATATGGTTAAAATAATACCCTAAACTTGTCTATATCCTATTGGTTGATAGGATTGCGACCCTTCCCCACGTTAGCTTCGAAATAAGACCCTTTGGAACCATTATAAACCGATTTTGACTTTATTATAAAATAATATTTTGAGATATTCCTAAGGTGCCCCTCTCCTCCCTTATAAAAGGGCACCTCCTCCCCCTCCTCCTCACACCAATTTGAGCACTCAAGCTCGGCCAACCCCTGCCATTTTCTACTCTCCACTTCCCTAGAATAATCCTAGAGGTCCTGGTCTTCTTCAAAGACCAATCTTAGTTCCCTAAGTGGAGGATTCAAAGAAGCGTTCCAAAGAAGAGGTAATATCCATTACCGATCTTTTCAATTTCCTTCTTCTTCAACTTCTTCTTCTTTAGTTGTTTCATGATAAAGTAATAACATAAGTATTACATACATACTAATATGTTATTATAATTATGAAACAACCCTAATTCACCTTCTATCCATCCTACGGAAAAATGAAATCACAGCGCGTGCGTAGGTACGGAATACCGTCTCCACGCCGTGGTGTAATCTATTTTCCACCATCACATTACATGGATGGGTATAATGGTGTAATGAGTAACTATTTATGATTATTATAAAGTAATATTGATACTGAAATAATTAATATATATATATATACTCCAATACAATTCCACGATCATAGGAACAATATCATCACTCGTGCGTACGTACGGAATACTGTCTCCACGATGTGAATCGACTCGTTCTACATGATCAATATTACATAGTAATTATATAAATGAATTGAGTGAATAAATATGATATATGTTTCACTAATACCATTCTGGATATAAGGTATCTATAACCTTAAAAGAAGAATAAGAATGTATTCGGAAAAACACGCATAAGAACAAAAGGCAATAAAGACCCGAGTAACAAGTAACAATGGAATATTACTAACAAGAAGCTAAGAATATGACCATATATGATATCATATCAATATGTATGATTCTGGAACAAGTTAATAACATTATTTAAACCATTATACAGGAGCTTCGGACACGTACAAAGCAAATCAGACCTAAGGTAAGGGAAATATCACAATCTCATTTTTATCAGAGATTGTTTATACTTTAGTATTTACTCGGGTGTATTTTGTCATCAAAATCCATGTTTCCTCAAGTAATATTATTTCCATCCACCTACAATTGTTTAATTCCAATTTTACCCTTCGGTGAATTTTTAGTAAAAGATATGAAATGAATCTTTTGTCGTTTTTCGTATGATGTACTTTTTGACTTTTCCGACAAAAGTACGAAGAATGTTTTTTTAACTTATACGACATGAATGGATTTTTAAAACATTATTTCCAAGAAGAATCCTTTACATGTTTTAATGTTTATTTTTAATCATCTTCTTTTAGTTTAAAGTTGTATGACATGTTAAGAAAGGAAAAAAAATTTGAAGAAGAAAGGATATTTTCCTCAAGAACAGAGTTCAAGTGTTTTATCAAAATTATTTTCCATCTAAGATAATAAATGGTTCTGTTTCTATCCCTATTATTACATGGATTTGATTATGTTGTAATGGAAATATTTTTATGAATTCCTTTATCTTATATGAATTGTTTTATGATGTCATGTTGTTTAAGAATCCCATTTTTGTTACATGTGTTATGCGATGATGTATGTTTTATGATTATGTGGCACACATAAGAAAGGATTCATTATAAGATGGGTGGGACCTATATCTCCCTCCAATGCATTGGGTAAAGATTTTATATCTCATGAGATAGACATGGCTGGAACGGAAGGTTATTTCGGTTCAGTGATACAGGACTGAAACGAGGAGTGAACTCGGTTCAGAAAGGGACTTTGTCCACTAAGATGGTCTTGGCAATGAGTCAAGACTAACAAGAAATGATTTTCCATGATTATGTGTGCATTCCAGAAAGTTTCAAGTTTTATGTTATGATTATGGGGATCTCATTTTCACTTCTATGATTTATTCCATGTTAAGATATTATGATCTCTTTTGCAGGTTATGATTTTCAAAAAGATTTGATATGATTTTTATTTCCTTTATTTTCCCTTGCTGAGCATTTGAGCTCACCCTTTTATGTTTTCTTTTCCCCAGGTCAGGAAGATGGATATTAAGTAGAATATGCTAAAAGGGACCATAGATATGATGAAATAAATGGGAGACACTGTAGAAGATTTATGAACCAGTTGTTTATGTTTCCCAGTTTCTAAAGACACTATACCTATACAGTCCTTTGTGGTTTTGTCATATGTTGTAATTAGTGTGCTTCAATTTTGAAGTATTAAAAATGTATGTAAAGTATGGGTCATTATAGTTGGTTTCAGAGGAAAGGTATAGTCAACCTTTGGAAACTAGGATGTGAAAGCCTTAGTAAGAACCATAAGGATAAGTCTAAGCATAGAATACAATCTTAGTGTTTTAGAAATGGCCATGAATACCCTAGGATAAGATCTTAAGCATGAAAATTTTATTCATGAATTATGTGTTTTTCCTATTATAATTAGTGTTGCTCATACTATTTTTCTTGGTTTTAGTCAATGGCTGAAACCCGAAGGAACCGTGTTAATGCAGTGTGCGATGGGAAATGCAATGATTGTCGCCCTGAGCAACCAAACGATATGGGAGCTGGAATGAAAAATCTTGTAGCCATGCTCACACAACTTTCTCAAGCTATGAATCATGCAGGACTTCCAAACGAGCAAAGGAAGGAGCAACATTCTGTTGAATCCTTCATGAGGTAGTGTCCACCTTCTTTCTGTGGGTCTACTGATCCATTAGTTGCTGAACAATGGATTAGTACTACTGAAAAGATATTTTCAGTTCTTCAATGTTGTGAACATGATAAAGTCATCCTTGCAGTGTATCGTTTGGAAGGAGATGCTGATCAACGGTGGAATCTTATTATGACTACGAGGGAAAGGGATAAAATTGAGTCTATAGAATGGGACGAGTTCAAGAACTTATTTTTCAATAAGTACTTCCCTCGTATTCTCCGAACAACGATGGAGAAAGAGTTTCTTGAACTGAAGCAAAGGGATGATGAATCTGTTGGTACCAATGAAGCAAATTTTACAAGACTTGCAAGGTACGCTTCTGGTATTATTATCCAACCTGAGAGTAAGATCGATCGATTCTTTAGTGGCTTAAAACCAAGTCTTCGAAGGGCGTTATCCATAAGGGACTTCAATAGCTACGAGGAAATCGTTCGATGTGCTCTCAAAGTCGAGATGGAGATTGGAGTAACCCATCAGTCACATGGGTTTGATAAGAAGAGGAAGATGGAATTCAAAGGAAAATCTAAAGAGCACACTGAAAAGAATATGAACTTTCCCTTATGCTCAAAGTGTGGAAAGAAACATGGAGGGAGTTGTCTTAAAGGGACAAGTAAATGTTTTAAATGTGGAAAGGAAGGTCATCGGGCATTTGAATGCCGCGATAATGGGAAGAAGATGTCTAATGATGCAAACAAAGGAAGGGATACACAGAATGAACCTACTACACTTCAATGTTTCATGTGCAAGGAGATGGGGCATTATGCCAATCAATGCCCAAATCCAAGGGTTGATGATGATGGTCGACGTCAACAAAATCTTAAGGCTAAAGACAAAGGAAAGTCACATGCAATTTCTATCAGCGATGTGGAATACGATAACGAAGTGCTGAAAGGTACACTTACCATCCACTCTAAAGTAGAAAATGTTTTATTTGATTCTAGATCCACCCACCCTTTTATTTCTGAAAAATTTTCTAAGGGTATCACCGTACTACCTCAACAATTAGATGTTGAGTTAGCTGTGACAACACCTAATGGCACAACAGTCGCATCAAAAGTTTATAATTCTTCTCCGATCGAAGTTTGTGGGAATGTGCTTCCTGCAAATCCTGTGATCCTTCCTTTAGTGGAATTTGATGTGATTCTTGGCATGGATTGGCTTTCTCTACATGGAGCTCATATCAATTTCCAAAGAAGAGAAGTCACATTTCATATTCCAGATCAATCTACGATCGTCTATCAATGCAAGGATGAACATAACCTTCTAGTGGAAATTTCTTCCATCTTATGGGTATTGATTCCACTAAATGAAGGTTATTTATCTCAAATGGTTGGTGGGAAACTCACGATTAAGAATATTCCCATTGTACGGTAGTTTTATGATGTATTTCCGGAGGAATTACCGGGTCTTCCACCAAATCGTGAAGTTGAGTTTTCAATAGAACTCGTACCGGGCGCTTTGCCAATTTCAAAGACACCTTATAGAATGGCCCCAATTGATTTGCAGGAATTGAAGAAGCAACTCCAAGAGAATCTTGATAAGGGATTCATACGCCCTAGTGCGTCACCTTAGGGAGCACCTGTTCTATTTGTTAAGAAGAAAGATGGATCAATGAGACTCTGCATTGATTATTGAGAACTTAACAAGATCACTATCACGAACAAATATCCTCTCCCACGCATTGATGACTTATTTGACCAACTACGCGGAGCTCAATACTTTTCCGAGATTGATCTTTGTTCAGGGTATCATAAATTAAGGGTCAAAAGGGAGGATATACCAAAGACGGCTTTCCGTACAAGTTATGGACACTATGAATTTATAGTGATTCCATTTGGTCTTACTAATGCCCCTGCTATCTTCATGGATCTAATGAATAGAGTCTTTAGAGACTATCTTGATCAATTTGTGGTAGTCTTTATAGACGATATTCTTGTCTATTCAAAGAGCAAAGAAGAGCATGAAGATCACTTGAGAATTATATTTAAGACCTTGAGAAAGGAGAAGCTTTATGCCAAATTTACCAAGTGTGAATTTTGGCTTCAAAAAGTTGCATTTTTGGGTCACATAATCTCAAAAGAGGGGATATCTGTGGATCCAGCAAAAACAGAGGTTATCGCAAGATGGTCAAGACCAGCAACAGTAACTGAGATCCGATGTTTTCTTGGTTTGGCTGGATATTATCGACGTTTTGTAAAGGATTTTTCACGATTATCTAATCCTCTCACCAAGTTGACTCGGAAAGGAGTTAAGTTTGTCTGGACGGAAGAATGTGAAGAGAATTTCAAGGAGTTGAAAAGAAGGTTATCCAGTGCACCTGTGCTCACACTACCTTGTAGTGGAGAAAGGTTTGTGATATACAGTGATGCATCCAAGAAGGGATTGGGGTGTGTTCTTATGCAAAATGATATGGTGATAGATTATGCCTCACGACAGTTGAAAATCCATGAGCAAAATTACCCAACACATGATTTAGAGTTAGCTGCGGTAATCTTTTCATTAAATATTTGGAGGCATTACCTTTATGGTGAAAGGTGTGATATTTATACTGATCATAAAAGTTTAAAGTATATTTTCACACAAAAGGAGATGAATATGCATCAAAGAAGATGGTTGGAGCTGATTAAGGATTATGACTGCTCAATCCATTACCACCCTGGGAAAGCAAACAAGGTGGCAGATTCATTAAGTCGACAAGACCATGCTAGTTTATCCATGTTGAGGATCACAAAAGATCCAACATTTATGGATTTACAAAGGATGGATCGTGGAATTATAATGGAAGGGGAAAAATCTTTTCTTTCTCAAATGAATGTTCAACCATCTATACATGCGAAGATTAAGGAGGCACAGAAAGAAGATGTCGAGTTACAAAAGAAGGTGAGAAATGTTCCTGAATTCAACCTTGATTGTGATGGGATAAAAAAAGTTCAGGAATCGGGTTTGTGTTCCTCCCATCCTCGAATTAAAGAAGGAGCTGCTGGATGGGGCTCATAGTTCTTCATTCTCTATTCATCCTGGAAGCACGAAGATGTATAGGGACCTGAAAGAGTACTTCTGGTGGGATGGCATGAAAAGAGATGTTGCTGAATATGTCTCTCGATGCTTGGTTTGTCAACAAGTTAAAGATGAGAGACAGAAGTCTAAGGGGATGTTACAACAATTACCCATACCCGAATGGAAATGGGAAAACATCACTATGGAATTTGTCACAGGACTTCCTAAAACATCCAAAGGCAATAATGCTATTTGGGTCATAGTTTATCATCTTACAAAGTCTGCACACTTCATTGATATGAGAGAGGATTTCTCTCTAGATCAGCTTCCAGGATATATGTAAAGGAAGTGGTAAGATTGCATGGAGTTCCACTTTCTATTATATCTGATCGAGATCCGAGATTTACCTCGAAATTCTGGCGAAGTCTTCAGCATACTCTTGATACAGAGTTGAGTTTCAGCACTGCTTATCATCCCCAGACAGACGGTGAGTCTGAAAGAACAATTCAAACCCTAGAAGATATGTTTAGAGCTTGCTCTATGGATTCCAAAGGAGGTTGGGATCAACACCTACCTTTGGTGGAATTTTCTTATAATAATAGCTTTCACTCCAGTATTCAGATGGCTCCTTATGAAGCTCTCTATGGAAAGAAATGCAGGACTCCAACTTGCTGGGATGAAGTTGGGGAAAGAAAGCTGTTAGGACCTGATCTCGTTGATGAAATGGCAGAAAAGGTTAGATCTATTCAACAACACATAAGAGTAGCTCAGAGTCGACAGAAAAGTTATGCCGACAACCGAAGAAAAGATCTAGAGTTTGAAGTGGTTGATAACGTGTTCTTACGAATATCTCCCTTGAAGAGGGTTATGAGATTTGGAAAGAAGGGGAAGTTGAGCCCTAGATATATCGGTCCTTTCGAAATACTGGATCGGGTTGGAAAGGTAGCTTACCGATTGGCGCTTCCACCGAATCACTCTCAAGTTCACGATGTGTTCCATGTATCTCTCATGAGAAAGTACATACCTGATCCTTCACATGTACTCAGCTCAGAAGTTGTACCGCTGGAGCAAGATCTTTCTTATGAAGAACAACCGATAGAGATTCTGGATCATAGCGAAAAAGTCCTACGAAATAAGACCACTCGATTGGTGAAAGTTTTATGGAGGAACCACCAACTTGAAGAAGCTACATGGGAGCTTGAGGATATGATGAAGGAGAAGTATCCTCATCTGTTTGTCACAAACTGACGAATTCCGATGGCGAAATTCTTTTTAAGGGGGTTAGAATGTAACACCCGAGATTTTTATGAGTAATATTTTGTTTTTTATATATCATCAAAGGAATATTTCACTACATACTAGCTTGGCTTACTTTACACGCAATCGCGACCTTCCTCGATAGCTTGCGTCGTACGCAATACTGAGTTTCACTAAACAACGATATGCTATTAAAATATTATTAAAACTAGCCGTTATGAATAGTAATAACCACTTTTTGAAATTTTATAAATTTTGTTTTTTAAAATGGACTTCATTTTTGGATTCGGAATACCGAAATTAGCCTAGGGTGAAATTTTGGTATTTTTCTGAAAACTTTCAATTCTTGATGAATAGTGAAACCACTAAGTGGTAGGTTAAAATCTGAATTTTGCATAAAACATAATTTTACCGCTTCTGTGAATGGAATTTCGAAAATCCGACAGACACGCTTGATATCAGTAAGTAAAATGTGGTTCAATGAGATAAAAATAATTTTTTGGTGAATAGTAACTGTTTACTTTTTTTACCGCGGTTAATAGTAAATAGGGTAATTAAGGGTAAATATGAAATTACTATTACCCTAACACATGTCCTAATACTATTGGATAAGCGTAATTCGACCAAAAACAAACTTAGTAATAAAATATGACCATTTAGGCCCACTTGGGTTAGATTAGGACATTTATTATTAATTTATTTAAAGAAGGGTTAAAATAGTTAAAATCAAAGTTTAATAAGTAAATCATTTTTAATATGGGGTTATACATAAGATAAATTCGACTATAAATATTCATTAGAAATCTAAAATGATTTCCTACATAATAGTATTTTATTTATAATTTTTAGACTTTAAATAATTTAATTTATTTATGACACAATTATGATGCAGTAATTATCTTATTTATGAAATATTGACATAATTGATGTTATAAACACCAAAATAAATGTAATTTTAGACTTTTTATGAATTAAACAAATTTTCTAGGTTACTATTATATATTAGTGTTGATTTAATCAACTTTGTTCGAACATATAATTCTGTTATGACTTTCACAAAAATCATATATCAAATAGTGTCAAAATTGACACAAAATAGTTTTTAAATCACGTATTATATTATTAATTGTTATTTTATTCCTCAAAATCTAAGGTTCGTCTAAATGACTTAGATAAGGATATATAAATTAATAATAAACAATTTGGGGTTCGTTTGGCATGTTATAGTAAGATTATTAACCATATAGTGAAAGAAAACAAAAAGGCAGGGTAAAAGTTAAATTATTTAACTTAGAGTTAAATCTAATTGATAAGGTTAAAATAATACCCTAAACTTGTCTAAATCCTATTGGTTGATAGGATTTAGACCCTTCCCCACTTTAGCTTCGAAATAAGACCCTTTGAAACCATTATAAACCGATTTTGACTTTAATATAAAATAATATTTTGAGATATTCCTACGGTGCCCCTCTCCTCCCTTATAAAAGGGCACCTCCTCCCCCTCCTCCTCACACCAATTTGAGCACCCAAGCTCGGCCAAACCCTGCCATTTTCTCCTCTACACTTCCCTAGAATAATCCTAGAGGTCCTGGTCTTCTTCAAAGTCCAATCTTAGTTCCCTAAGTGGAGGATTCAAAGAAGCGTTCCAAAGAAGAGGTAATATCCATTACCGATCTTTTCAATTTCCTTCTTCTTCAACTTCTTCTTCTTTAGTTGTTTCATGATAAAGTAATAACATCAGTATTACTTACATACTGATATGTTATTATAATTATGAAACAACCTTATTTCACCTTCTATCCATCCTACGGAAAAATGAAATCACCGCGCGTGCGTACGTACGGAATACCGTCTCCACGCCGTGGTGTAATCTATTTTCCACCATCACTTTACAAGGATGGGTATAATGGTGTAATGAGTAACTATTTATGATTATTATAAAGTAATATTGATACTGAAATAATATATATATATATATATATATATACTCCAATACAATTCCACGATCATAGGAACGATATCATCACTCGTGCGTACGTACGGAATACCCTCTCCACGATGTGAAGCGACTCGTTCTACATGATCATTATTACATAGTAATTATATAAATGAATTGAATGAATAAATATGATATATGTTACACTAATACCATTCTGGATATAAGGTATCTATAACCATAAAAGAAGAATAAGAATGTATTCGGCAAAACACGCATAAGAACAAAAGGCAATAAAGACCCGAGTAACAAGTAACAATGAAATATTACTAACAAGAAGCTAAGAATATGACCATATATGATATCATATCAATATGTATGATTCTGGAACAAGTCAATAACATTATTTATACCATTATACAGGAGCTTCGGACACGTACAAAGCAAATCGGACCTAAGGTAAGGGAAATATCACAATCTCATTTTTATCAGAGATTGTTTATACTTTATTATTTACTGGGGCGTATTTTGTCATCCAAATCCATGTTTCCTCAAGTAATATTATTTCCATCCACCTACAATTGTTTAATTCCAATTTTACCCTTCGGTGAATTTTTAGTAAAAGATATGAAAGGAATCTTTTGTCGTTTTTCGTACGATGTACTTTTTGACTTTTCCGACAAAAGTACGAAGAATGTTTTTTTAACTTATACGACATGAATGGATTTTGAAAACATTATTTCCAAGAAGCATCCTTTAAAAGTTCTAAAGTTTATTTTTAATCATCTTCTTTTAGTTTAAAGTTTTATGACATGTTAAGAAAGGAAAAAAAATTGAAGAAGAAAGGATATTTTCCTCAAGAACAGAGTTCAAGTGTTTTATCAAAATTATTTTTCATAGAAGATAATAAATGGTTATGTTTCTATCCCTATTATTACATGGATTTGATTATGTTGTAATGGAAATATTTTTATGAATTCCTTTATCTTATATGAATTGTTTTATGATGTCATGTTGTTTAAGAATCCCATTTTTGTTACGTGTGTTATGCGATGATATATGTTTTATGATTATGTGGCACACATAAGAAAGGATTCATTATAAGATGGGTGGGACCTATATCTCCCTCCAATGCATTGGGTAAAGATTTTATATCTCATGAGATAGACATGGCTGGAACGGAAGGTTATTTCGGTTCAGTGATACAGGACTGAAACGAGGAGTGAACTCGGTTCACAAAGGGACTTTGTCCCCTAAGATGGTCTTGGCAATGAGTCAAGACTAACAAGAAATTATTTTCCATGATTAGGTGTCCATGCCACAAGGTTTCAAGTTTTATGTTATGATTATGGGAATCTCATTTTCACTTCTATGATTTATTTCATGTTAAGATATTATGATCTCTTTTGCAGGTTATTATTTTCAAAAAGATTTGATATGATTTTTATTTCCTTTATTTGCCCTTGCTGAGCATTTGAGCTCACCCTTTTATGTTTTCTTTTCCCTAGGTCAGGAAGATGGATATTAAGTAGAATATTCTAAAAGGGACCATAGACATGATGAAATAAATGGGAGACACTGTAGAAGATTTATGAACCAGTTGTTTATGATTCCCAGTTTCTAAAGACACTATACCTATACGGCCCTTTGTGGTTTTGTCATATGTTGTAATAAGTGTGCTTCAATTTTGAAGTATTAAAAATGTATGTAATGTATGGGTCGTTATAAAAATAATTGTTATGAGTCTGAACAATGGGACTAACCCAAGTAAGTGTTTCATAACATAGAGGGATTATTCAATAAAAAAATCAGATGCAAGATCCATCAATGCAATAATTGTATGACTCGGCTCAGGTGTTGTCTATAGAGGGAAGACATACTGCATGGGAAGTTACAATAATAAATCATTTCATGCTTATTTATTTTGCTCTAACAATGTGGTATCAGCTGACTACTTTCAGGATACCAAGAAGTTGTGATAGAAAATCAAAGGTGTGTCAACAAAAATTTGAAAGAAGATGTTCAGTGAAATTACATCATTGAACAATGACACAATGAATTGTTTTCTGTTAAAAGAGAGGAAGTGGTAAGAGACTCAGGCAAAGAAAAAGTGGATGAAGATGATTCAGAAGAGGATACTGATGGTGAGTATGAGGAAGTAAAATCCTTATCTGCACAAAAGCTAAAGAGTCGAGATGAAATTGACAGGCATAATATCATCAGTGATCAGTGAGCTCAAGTTCAAACATGAAGAATGAAATCACTGTAGCAGACATCATTACTTTCGCAGGTTGAGCTGAAATGCCTTCCTGAAGGAGCTAAAGATGAAAACTGGGTTCATGCCATGAATGAAGATCTATATCATATTGAGAAGAATCAGACGTGGGAGGTTGTTTCGAGACCATTAGATACGAGCTTCATTAGGACTAAATGGGTCTTTCTCAACAAGATGAATGAATATGGAATAGTGATTCAAAACAAATCATGACTACTGTGCAAGGGATACCCCTAAATAGAGGGTATTGATGTTGATGAGATATTTGCACCAGTTGCTAGGCTGGAGACAATCGTATTATTTTTGGCTATAGTAGTGCAAAGAAAGTTCAATGTGTTCAAGATGAATGTCAAATCTGCATTCTTGAATGGAGTTCTGGAATATGAAGTGTATATTGAGTTGTGAGATGGTTTTCTAATTAATGGGGATGAGAATAAAGTTTTTAGGCTTAAGAAGGCGTTGTATGGGCTGAAACAAGCACAAAGATCATGGTACTCAAGGCTTGATCAGTACTTGAAGAAGCTTGGTTTTCAGCATGGGGGGGTTGATTACAATCTCTATTTCAGCAACAATAGTAATCAAAGGATGATGGTGTTGGTTTATGATTATGACATAATATTTGGAGGATCAGATGATGTTCAGTGCATAAAATTTTCTGAATTCATGAAAAATGTGTTTGGAATGTCAATGATTGGTGAGCTAACATTTTTCCTTGGTCCATAGGTGACACAAGGAAGGAATAGAACATTCATTTCACCATCCAAATATGCCAAGGATGTTTTAAGATGGTTTGGGATGGATAATTTTAAGGAGATGAAGACTCTGGTTGCTAACCAGATTAAATTATCAAAAGATGAGGATGTCATGGTAGTTAATATCACAGAATATAGGAAAATCATTTGAAGTTGGTTGTACATGACCGCAACAAGGCCTGATATTGTTTTCGACACATTCCAAGCAGTGGGATATCAGAGTAATCCCAAGGAAAACCACATGCATGCAGTTAAAAGAATAATTCGGTATATTGAAGGCACTGTGGATTTTGGTATGATGTATAATGACAAATCTCAATCAGGGTCATTGGGTTACACAGATGCAGATTGGGCCGGATCACCAGAATTATAGAAAATCAACATCTGGAGGTGCATTCTACCTTGGGGAATTGTGTATTTCTTGGATAAAAAAGAAGCAAGATTTCATTTCATTAATCACCGCAGATGCTGAGTATATTGCGGCCACTCAATAATGCACACAGTTATTATGGATGAAGCAGCAGCTTGAAGATATAGGAGTTTACGTGAAGTCTTTAATCAGAATCCAATGTGATAAATCAAGTGCTATAAATATCTGCAAAAATCCATTCCACGCTCAAGGAAAAAGCACATTGAAATAAATTATCGTTTTATTAAGGAGATGGTTGAGAAGGGAATCGTGATGTTGGAGTAAATTCCTATACAGCTACATGTTATAGACATTCCGATAAAGGCCTTACCCAAAGAAGCTTCTGAGAGACATCGACTGTCTCTAGGAGTTCAGTTGACTCCCTACACATAAAAGAGTGTGTATTTGGAATACCACCATCTCCCTGAGGTATGATGTGTTTTTCCTTTAATGTGATGATATGTGTTCTCTAATCTGTTCCAAACTGCAAAAGAGTGACCTTTGGGTTCATTGAAAAAGAGGGAGAAAATAGTGATTGTTCAAGGGGAGACAGTGTGGAAATTTGACAAATCATGAATGGTATGGGGAGAAGCTGACAGATGGAGCAGTGATATAGGGGGAGAGCAAAGAGAAAGGTGTAGCATATTAGATCTGACGATGCTAGAAGTGATCAATCAAATAGTAGATATCACGATTGCTGAAGATCGTGATGAAAGTAGAAGAGTGATGTTGGTGGAAGGTGGTACAAATATTTCCAAAAATTGGTATCTATTTGGTAAAATAATTGGTATCAGTTTGGTTTCAACAGTATATGTTAGAGATGAAGTGATTCATTTACTAAATTTTCATTTACTCTTGTTTCTCACACCGATCATTACTCAACATGGATTGGAGTATGTGCTGAGTAAATCCTTGATCACTATCAAGAATCACAATAGGTGATTGGTGGATGTAGAATTAATGATGTATCTTTTTATGGAAGAGTTTTCAATAATCCCAAAGGTGGAGATTGTTGGGAAAAAATATTACAAGACAACATCGAAGCATTTTTGAGGTGATTGTGTTTGTCGAACAAGTATACATCTGTGTTGTCATTGTTGACAATGAAAAACAATGACATCCAAATTTGTTGACAAAGGGGATTTCATGAAGGAATGTTGAGTTCAAGAGATATGGTCAATGATCCATGTTTGATTCAAGAATGTCGACCAAGGAATGGATGATCTGAAGGTGTTACAAAAAAAACAGATACAAGGTAGAGCCGTTTTCCAGTGTTTGCCAAATATTTGGGCCTGAAAATCGACAAATGAAAAAAATTGGTTTTTCGCAATGGGACATGCACGCCATGTGCATGAAGAAGAGGAAACATGCACGCCTAATGTTTTTCAGGATCATAAGGTCGAAGTATGGAAAAGGAAATAGGGTCTCACAGGTATTGGTGTGGTCGCTCAGGTGACTTGCGCACCATGAAAGGACCTACATGCCGCTGCCTAGGATGTTTGGAAAGCTGCGCATCATATGTTTTTCAAGATCAGATCTTAGAAATATGGAAAAGGAAATAGGGTCACGCAGGAGTCTTGTAGGGGTAGAAACCTGCGTGCTGGGACTTGCGCGCCGAGGGGAGACTTGCACCCTGCCGTGTAGGTTGACCAAATGCCTATAAATACAGCAGCACCCCTCGTCATTTTCAATAGAGTTCAACACACAGAAAAATCAAAGCTCTCATCACGTAGGTGTGGTGGTTGCGTAAGTGGTGTGTGGTCGCGCAGGTGGACTTGCGCGCCTTGTTTGACATTGCCCACCGGGTGGTTGTTGTGCGCCAATATTGGTTTGGGTGTAAAAGGAGTTGAGTCACGCAGGATTGGAGTTGCAGAAGGTTGAGTCGCTCATGTGTTTGAAGTGATTTGTGCGCGATTTGTGACCTGCGCGCCGATACTTGTGTGACAGGTTATACCTACGCCCCAAGTAAGGTTGATTCATAACAGTAATTCAGGGCTACGTGAAAGCAGGAAGATTGCCCGATACCTTTGGTGCAAAGTGAGTTTCATCTATGAGTGAAAGTTGAACATCAACATAGCATGCAAATAGAAAAGTGGATGTATTCATTAGAGATAATGAAGATACATACATGTCTATAAACTGTGAGTGGATCCTTTCCAGAGCAATGAGAAAAGGAATAGGAAAAGGGGATCCTCTCCACCAACAGTGATCCAGAGAGAGAAAAACAAGAAGTGACCCTTGGGAAAGTTGTGAGCTAACCCTAAATATTTCAAAGGTAGTGAGCTTGGGAATAGAAGTGATCTATCCCGAAACATTGTATCAAAATCTAGTGAAGAATAGTGGAATTTCGTACGAACGGAAACTTTTCGACGTACGCTCCTTGGACGTAGCCTAGTGAAGGTGAACTAAGTAAAAATCTATGTGTCTGCCTGCTTACATCCATTGATTTCATTTAATGAATTATCATCAGATAAAGAAGAAAATTTGTGATCATAATTAACACAAAGTGCAAACAAAGTTATCCTTGTAATAAAGACGTCATTATCTAGTGGGGTAGGAAGAACTTTGAAAAATAATATCCATCCCCTGATTCAACCCCCCCCCACTCTTAGGGTATATTGTCTCATATTGGTCCTAAAAATATTCATATTCATAATTATATCAAGTCTTTAAACATTATTTTTAATCATCTATTGAAAATTATTCTTGAATGGATACGATGGGGAATGAATCTCATCGCGTTTGTGGAGACGGTAATCCGTACGTACGCATGAGTGAGAATATCCATCTTTTTATATTAAAATAATATTTAATTGGATGGTATATCATATACAAAGAATCATTATAATGTTATATTTATTATTTACATCAATTATAAGTCATTATTATACCCATACAAATAATAATGTATTGAATAACACTTACACGACAACGTGGAGATGGTAAGTGGTACGTACGCACGTATGGTGACATGTCATTCAATGGATGGATAGAATAATGAATATGTTCGTACCATATTTAAAATAACATCATAGAATATAAAAGATACTACAATTATTATTTTAGAATGGAAATAACAAAGAAAGACGAAGTGGAAGAAGTAAGGAACTTGAAAGAGATGATGAAATATTTACCTCTTCTTCGGGTTCTTCCTTTGATTTGATCAAAAGGGCTCAATAGGTTTTCTTTATGACTAGATTAATGCCTCTAGGATGAAGGGAGGATAGTTGATAGGGTATTTGGTCAGGTTTGGGCTGAGGCAAAAGGCTTGGATGGTGTGAATTAGAGAGAACGGGGAGTTCCCTTTTATAAGAGGGGTGAGTGTCATAATATGAAAAACTAGAAATATTATTTTATATTAAATTAATTTTCGGATTCTAATGGATCAAAAATGAATTATTAAAAGGATAAGGTTGGGATGGTTCGAAAAACACTCATCCAATTGGTTTTAGACAAGTTTGTGTCACTATATAAACCTAATATTTTAGATTTAACTCGTAGTTAATAGTTTGACTTTTACAATGTGTCTTTGTATTTTTATATTATAGGGTTAATAAACATACATTAAACATCGAAGAGAACTAAAATAGGTTAATTAATCAGACATATAATATTATTTAGGAACTTTGGCTGATCCTTAGACATTTATGAATATTATATCAACCAATAATTTTGTATTTGTTTTAAAAACTCATTTATGTCAATTTTGAGATTATTTAATAATTGATTGTTGTTAAAGTCCTAACAAAATTATTTCTTCTAAAAATATACATTTAATAAACCCTAACATGTTATAGTCTTTCATAATTTTTTTTGATGGCATCCAAACTTTCAAATTATATTTATTTTAGTATTTATAATATCATTTATTTGATTCTTTCATTAATAAGGAAAATATTGCATCATCATTGTGTCATAAATAAATTTAATTTTCAATTTCTAAAATTTATAAATAAAATTCCATTATGTAGGAAATAATTTTAGATATCTAATTAATATTTATAATATAAGATATAACATGTATAATCCTATGTAAATTTTTTTTCACTAAAAGATATATGATTATGTCATTTTTGTGTCTACAATATCTTAATTAATATAATGTGTCATTTTCACTTACAAGTGGCTCCATGGGTTCCCCAAATTGACCCAAAAATCACTATGGTCAGACCCGTATCATGAAATAGGGTTAGGACATGTTTTAGGGTAATTTGATATTGTTATAATATTATTTTTTACCCTTATTTACCAAATTTTAACCTTTAACCTTGGTAAATAAAATATTTACCGAAGTAATTATTCAAAATGTCTAAAAATAAAAGTTACTTATTTTAAAAATTTTGAACTCTTTATTATAAATATGGAATCCACTTTTTTAAATTCAAAACACATAATTGGAAGAAATTAATTTAAAATTAATTCCCACTGTCAAAACAAAATGCGTGTTTTTAAGAAATAAAAACTATCAAAAGACTAACACTTGCTTATGTCTAGTTTAAATGTGAAATTTCCTCAAATGACCAAAATTGGATTAAATTTTAATAAGAAAATATAATTATACTTTTAAACCAATCAATAGTATAATTTACCACTATAAATTATTTTTATTAAAAAATATGATTTTAATTTAAATTTAGTGTTTTTCACTATTCATTAAAAACTGAATGTTTTTAGAAAAATACCAAAACATTGCCCTAAGCTAATTTTGATATTCTATACCCAAAAATGAAGTCCATTCAGAAAGATAAAATTGGTAAATTTTTAAAAAGGGGTATTACTATTCATAACAGTTAGTTTGATTGGTCGCGATGTGTTAGAATCTCAAAGTTACATACAATGCAAGATATTGCATTATTCAAAGGGAAACGTACCGTGGAAGATTGAGGTGTTACATACAGGATCATCTTAACATTCTTAAACATTTCATTGAGCTATTATGGATTTATGATTACTCTATACCCAACATCATCCAAACATGCCGCTGTTCTGCACCTCTTCACGTACAGGTCTTCAAAAAGAGCCATTTTGATGCTTGAGTGGAAACTGTTATTGTAAGAGAACTCAGACAAAGGAAAATATTGATCCCATCCTTCATTGAAGTCCATTGTGTATGATATCAAAATTTCCTCTAGTGTTCAGATAGTCTTCTCAAATTGGCCATCAGTTTTAGGATGATAAGTCGTACTGATGTTCAGCTCCGTATCTAGAGCATGTTGAAGACTCTTCCAAAACACAGAGTAGAATCTTGGATCTCGATCAGATATAATAGATAGTTGTACTACATGCAGCTTGACCACATATTTGATGTATAATCATTCCAGTTGATCCAATGAAAAATACTCTTGAATTTTAATGAAGTGTCCTATCATTGTAAGATGATAAAAAAACCTAGACATCATTGATTACTTTGGATGTCTTTGGAATTTTGGTTAGAAAGTCTACAGTGAGTTCTCCAACATCCATGTCACTATGAGTAATTGTAGTATCATCCCCTTACGCTTCTTCCACTCAGGAATCACATGATGAAATACCAAGCACATTGTTGTATACTTAGCGGTCTACTTCTTCAACTTATACCATCGATAATGCTCTCGGAGTCCTTGATACATCTTTGTGTTTCCTGGGTGAATGGAGAAATCAGAACTATTTTCATCATCCAAAATTTCATTCTTAATCACTGTATTTGATGGATCACATAGTCTTGTCCCAAATCTCACAATTCCTTCTTCATTCCCATTGAACCTTGAGGATTTCTTTTTGATAGTTCTGAGTTTCTTATAAATTGCTACATCATCCTTTTGAGCATCTTTAATCCTTTCCAAATGAGAAGGTTGAGTAATAATTTTTGAAAGGATTGATGATTTTACCTTTTTTACGATTCCTATATACATCTTCCACAAATATAAATAGATTGGATCCTTTTTAGTAATCATCAATGATAGAATAACTGGGTTATTTCTACATAGACCATCTCATGCAATTTTTTCATTCCCAGTGTGGCAATGGATTGAGTATTTATAGTCTTTGATCAACTCTAACCATATATTTTAGCGCATATTCATCACTTTCTGCATGAATATATATATGTGAGGCTTTTTGTGATCGGTATATGTTTCACACTTCTCCCAAATGAGATTATGCCGCCTGATTTTTAACGCAAAGATCACTTTCGCCAACTCCAGATCATGTGTGGGAATCCCATGAGGCATATTCAATTACATAGGAATTTTGGCCTCAAATATCAGCAAATTAAGCATTAATATGTTTTCAATATTAACATTAACACAAACTTCAACATGTGATAGAACAATTATAGAATTTTTTTTCCTAATGATTTAATATCATTTCTGTTGGGGACTCAATGTTCTTAGAGAACAAAAAAGTTATACTAATAGTAAATGAATTGAAATAAATTAGGAAATACACTACATTAATTTAGTTGTAATATGTAATTTATTCATCTTTATCCATCTTATAATGGGCTTCATGTTCTCCCTTGATCAAGGAGATTATTGATGCTCATCATGTTTCATAGCACTTGTAATAGAGCATCGTCTTGGATAATCCCTGATTTCTCCTCATTTTTGACATAAAAATGAGTAAGATTCCTTATATAAGGATTTTTTTTCCATCCATAAATTTATCCATTATTTCACAATAATTGGATACGTTGTTCCCTTCCATTCTACAATTAAAGAATCTCCTTGTCCCTTTGTAACATTTCCCTTGGTGCCTCTTTCTACATTTGTTGTACGAAGGAAATTGTGGCTTCATTATTTTATCACCTTTATCAGATAGAAATTCATGATATGTAATCTTTATATGCCATGATGTTCTTTGGAATTCAAAAATGTACCATTTTTTAATCGTTATTTTTGATAGCTAGATAGGAATAATCATGATATGTCCTACTTCAGACCCCATTTGATTGGGAATATCATAGGGACATTCATCATGTTTCCCTTCACATTGGGTTTTATGAATATTCCATATTTTATAGGCCATTGTCTATAATAAAAATAAATTTAGTGGGTAAATAATAAAGGGTAATTCAAAGAAAAAAATTAATGTCATATAATTTACTTTTATTTCCTTAAATTATGAATTTAATGTCTTCAATATATGTTATCTATGATCTAATTCCAAACATTTATTCTTAGGGGAATTTTTTTATTCTTATATAAATGGTTCATACTAAGCATATGAATTTACCAAACCATATCCCCCAAGAGTGTCGTATCGAAGTGTGCAGCAAGGCCCATTGTCGTGTACGGGGATACCTTGTGTCAAGTCCCAATCTCCTGGCCAGAGTTTTCACTCCTAGGTACATCTGTTCAAGAGGCACCTCTACATTATCTTATCCAAATAGTGATGCATTTTATTGATAAACCACTTAATCAATACTACCAAAAATTTAGGGGTGTTTTTGTTATACTTAGTCTTATACCTAAGGATTTCACTAGGGTTTTCCAATCGTAATACCAAAAATAACTAAACCTATCCTCTGATACAAACTACAACAAACTTGATCTTTATTACACACATAAACATGATTTATTACATAAAAATCACTTGATAAACCATATATTATAGTGATTTATATTGTATTTGGAGTATATGAACATTACCTAACAACATAGAACATAAAATAAACAACGTCTTTATTGAAAACTTCCATTACATAACCACAAAATTCCCTCTTATACATCATTTCATGGGATAACCTGAAGAAAAACCTGTGAACATGGTGAGCTACAAATCCTAGTAAGGGGGTAAACATGGAATAACATGAAAAATACAATAAATGTTAGGAAATATTAATATCAATGTATCATAAGAGAAACATGAACACAAAGTCATGATATAACATGATTAACGTAACATGGAAATGTGGCAACAACACTTAACATGGTATTAGAATGATACAAGGTTCATTGCACATGGAGCATGAGTAAACCATAATTTTACATGAATTAGCATGACTGAACCGTAATTTCACTTGACTAATCATGGGTAAAAACTCATTGCACATGGAGTGTCATGATATTAAACTTTTCCCTGTGCATTGGAGCGCTATCAGGGTGCACTATTCCTAAACATTTCATTTCGTATATAAGTGTGCCACATAGATCATATAGCATGGAATCATTAATGACCATCATTTATTACACGATAATGGAATGATAAATTCATAAATGAAACTATATAATCAATATGTAAATTTTCATAAAGCTTAATACCCTTGATATGGAAACGGGAATGGTATTCACTACACAATGACTTTGTCTTGAAAAATCATGGTGCAATTTATACAGTATAACATCATGACATAAAAATTAAGAAAATTGTTGATGAGAAAGAAAGGCATGTCTCATAACATGTAAATTAAATGGAAAGTAAGAGGGGTTATATATATACATATCCCAACATATGTAATGGAATTTAGATTCATAAAACCAAAGAACTGATTGATTGTAAATAAGAAGTGGCAAATTCCATATGAAATTTCAGTATAGTAATGGGTGTAGATGGGAGGAATTAGTGAGAGAGAAAGGTGTATCTAATCATTCAAACACAACTAAGGAAGAATGTGGAGGTGAAAATTTATACATAACATTTTTAATTGAAAATAAAAGGTTATAATAATATAATGAAATTTGGACAAAAATGAGAAAGGAAGAAATCCCTTACGTGAAAGTGTGATTTCAAATTCATGGGAGAGGCTTGAGAGAGGGATATTTGGAGAATAGGGTGAATTGAAAATATTATATAGGTAAAAGGGAAGAGTTTGATCAAGCTCCAATGTCCATCAGTAAAGAGGATGTGGGAGCTTGGGTGGGTTTAAATAGGAAAAGAGAGGGAATTGTTTATTAATTCGGTTTGGGAGAACACACATTAAACTAATAAAAAAACAAACCACAACATGGTTTTGGACGAGGGGTTTTGCCAAAGGGCAGTGGAAAACAATAATTTATAAGTAAAATGGCCCAAATTATTAAAATATTAGTCTTGCATATGTGGAGGTGAGTCACACATTCAAGGAAATCAATTTAAAAATCTAAAATGTTTTATAAGTCTTGGAGGGTCCACTAATGATTTGAAAAATAAATAAAAATCACCAAAAATCACATTACGTTAATAGTAAAACATATATTGGAAGAAAATAATGTTTATAGTATTTTATTACTACACTATTGGGTCATTATGATGTCATAAAACACATTATCTATTTAATTGGTTTTTTATTTTTACCCAAAAATTTGAATGTCTCAGAAAATAATGAAAAATTCACCATTGGATAATATCAACATCGTAATTCAAAAAATAATATTCATTTTATCTAAGTAATTTTATAAATTTTTGAATTTTTACATTTGACATAAAAACCGATATTTATAAATAATTCACGGGGTTTGAAAAAAAAATTGCTTTCAAACCGTAATAAAAATTACAATTGTATTAATAATAATTATACGTTAATTTATATTTAATAAAAAGTAATTTAGTGATAATATTTAAGTGACATATAATTTAATAAAAAAATCCATTAATTCCTCATAATAGATTTCTTAATTAAATAAAATTTCCATTTTATCATTAAAAACCATTTTCAAAGAAACAATAATAAAATTAATGTTTATTCTATATAACAAAATTATGTACATAATCATAATACTAGGGTATAATTACATAACCCCTTATAACACTTGCATAAGAACAATGTGTAAGGTGTCTGATGGTGATGGACTCTTTGGGTGGCTTACATAACATCACTCTGGTGTTAATCTCTATCAACTTCCACTTCTTTTGTAGGCGGTCTAACTCGAGTTTAACATGTTGAAGATAAACTTGGGATTGGTGAAGAAAGAATCCAATGGATGCCACCTCCTTTACAAGATCTGATAAATAGGCTTCGAATGGAGAAATTATATGTTATGATGTTGTTTCTTTTTTTTCTGAGTAAATTAGATTTATTAAATCCCAATATATATACTAATCATGTGATCACTATTAAATGGATATATTAGCAACAGTCAAAATTATAAATGATATTTTAAAATCCAAAAACATAAATCCAAGGAAGTTAATATGTTATATAACCATTTTATATAATAAGACATTTAATTAGATGAAGAGGAATTTTCATTAATGATTGTTTGTGTCTTTACGTTTATATAATTCAACCGGTTATTATACCTTAGGCATACCATTATTTTCATCCATGACATTAGATAAACATTTCATTTTTCAACTATAGGTACATGATTTGTGTCCTACATTCCAATTCCTAAAACAACTTCTCATCCAACTCAGTCATTACCTTGACTTCTTCTTTCTACAGTCTCATCATATAGAAAATTGAGTATTCCTTCTTCCATGATCTCTTATGGCATAACTCTTGGTGAACTCTATAATTTTCTTATTTTGTGAGTCAGAGAGTTGGTTAAGGTTAATTTTGATAATCATACACCATGATAACAGATTTTTCATAATCAAAATCTCCTTACCTCTAGACATCATAGCATTTGGAAACTCATCACCAAATTTTCTACATCATTCAATGCTAACACATTTCCTTCAGGTTCACACCATTGACTAAAACAAATAATTATATTGAGGTCAACACTAATCACAGTGGAAAACCACATTTTCATGAAAAAATAACTTACATGATTTCTAAATCATGTAACCTTATTTTTAATCTATGCTATAATAGTATTAACCTAGGTCATTTATTTCCATAATATATTTAAATCATTCATGGTTGTCAAAAATAGTTTGTGAATTCTTAAAGAATTTCCCTCATAGTTTTGAAACCATGTGTGATGATTTTTTTTCATCAAGTGATGATCATGTCTTGCTGAATGATACTTTTTGTAGTTATTATTCATATGTACCTCAATTCTTGAGCCGCATACGGTTGTAGTATCTATAATGGGATGTAATATCTTATGAAACTCTTTCACATTCAATTTCGAAAAAAATAGTTCATTTTTATATACATTAAAAAATCTGTACACATATCCATAGTGATATCCCTAGATGTAAACTTACAAATACCTATATGAATATCAATCAATTTTCACATCCTAGATTATAACTATTAATTAAAACTTGCATATGATACCAACTATGAGTACCCAGGATTATCATACAAGTATATTATATCCTCTTATATGAGTATATATTAAATTAAATAAATAAACTATATAGGGCCATAATAATATTTTTCCTTTGGAAACATAGAAGACAAGCCTCTAAAATGGGTAATGATCTTCAATTTCTCACACAATGATCTTCCCATATCATACACTTTATAGAAATACCAGAGACCAAAACTATATTCCTAACATGAGGAAAAGAAACATATGAAAAAAATAGATCATATGATTTGTATGGGTAAACAATGAAAACACAATGATCATAAGAGTATCAAAACATGAGCGTAATATTTGATAAAGGTACCCACAATATCAACAATCATATTATTGATTCATTGAATTAATATTGGAAAATCATTAGACAAAAATCATATAGAAATAAAAAATCACGATCTTTTAGTGCGTAACTATGGAATAATACATATATTTGTGGCGTACAATTAAAATTTAAAAATATTATGTCATATTTAAGCATCATTAAATTCATAACATTTTTGGATTGATATAACCACCATTGTACCAGCTTCAGGCATGTGCTAACCACCAGTGTAGCCAATTATTCATGAATTGGATAACAACCTATGTAACATCTTTTTTGGGCTTGATCAATAAACCAGTGTACCCTCTAAGATTATATAACATTCATCATTACCCAATTTTTTGGGAGGAGATATAGGTCCCACATGTCACATAATGAAAATTACACAGCTATATTACACATGATCATAAAAAATTATTCATATCATAAAACATGAAATAAAATGGGTTTTATAAAAATTTCATCTTATTAGAAAATATAATAAATATTTTGGATTCATAATCATTTCATTAGTTAATTATATCCGAACACATGAAAAAAATATTTTTTATGAGATTTTTTTCGTGGTATAACTTATGGAAAGAAAAAATGTTTCATCATTATATTTACATCATAAATATGTACCCTTAAGAGAATGAATTAGAATGATATCCTTAGATGACAACCCTAGAAAAAAATTAACATCAAATTATTTCAACAAATATAAAAAATTATTTTGATTGACAACATGGGACATTTATTTGAGAAAAATTACCATTATTCTGATAATATACTTAAAAAATTATCAATGGAGATTTTTTTAAATAACATAATGAGGATTGTATTTTTTTATATTTGGAATCAATTTTTTTAAAACATACCATTTTTTGACAATAGTTTTTTCAAAAATGATTTTGAAATAATTATGGGTTATAAAGGAAATGATTATTTTTTTAAATATTCCATTTTGAAATCCTAAGTATGTATACAGGGGAAAATAAATTGAGATTGATTATTATAATGGAATAATAATAGATTAAAAAATTTATATGTTTAATGAGATATGGATAATAATATTTTATCATCAGATACATAATTATAAACAATGTCGATAAACAATGAGATTGTAACAGAAAATCTTAACCACATTGGTTACATTGAATCATAGAACCCTTAAAGGAACATGACAAAACATAACTAAAAATATCACAAATATAAATAAAATCATGAAATTTCATGTAAAAGGGCCCTTACGTACACCAAATGAAAGAATATAAGTTCATAACATATTGTACATCTAAAAAAATTTAGGCAATTATATCATTGATATTAGAAATACTTTCAATCTTAATCCCCAATAAAACATAACATCAAATTTTAAAAAAAAATCCCAGGAAAATAATTCTATGCTTGATATAAAAAGTCATAGGGGATATATATAAAACACATATAAAATTAGTGGTGAATTTTTATTTGCCTCTTAAAAATGAAAGTGATACTTGAAATAACATACCTTAAGTCTCGACATCCTTCATACACATTCAACATCCTTTATAAATTTTTTTTATTTATTATACACCTATGACAGAAACATAATCATATATATCTTAGTAAATTTTACTTACTTATTTCAATATATTACATGTTTATAAACAATTCAATGTTAATATCTTGTTTCATGTAATAAATGCATCGTTTCTTGTATATGTTTTTATTTTTTACTTTTTGTCCAAATACAATGATCATGGTCCTATAAACTATTGAATAATAATTATGAAATAATTTTAATTTTTATATATCAATTAATTTTTTACCAATCAATAAATATTCTCTTGATAAATTAAGTACATTATAATCATGGAGTGGGTAGGTCATACCTACGCATGAGAAACATTTCCAGTTTCAACAATCATTATTGAAATGAGGTAAGTAATATTTTGTTTCCATAATGAAAATAGTATCCTTAATATAATATTATTTATATTAATATAAATATTTAGATATACATATTAGATGTTTTTTGGTGATGATAATAGAGCATCACATCACTTCGTGAAGGTAGTACTCCATAGGTATATGGATGATGTTTCCACCATAAAGTGAGTAAAATATTAAGAAATAAAATAATATATTACCTTTTCAGAATGGTATATATGTTATTAATCTCATAATTTTTTCATGTAATTCACAAATATTTATCATTATTTTATTCCTTGTAAACTTTTATTGAGAATGAATCACATCACTTCCTGAGGTGGTACTCAACATCACACAAAAACCACATTATCATTTGTAATAGTGAATGGAATTAAAAATATGTATATTAGATATAATTACTCCAAAAGCATATGTATATTATGAATAATATATATATATATATATATATATATTATCAATTATCGTATCCAACAGTTGAAAAATGTAATGTATAAAATGAGTGGAATTGGTTTGTGAAGTGATCATCTGACGTACACACTAATGATGATTTCATAACCCATTTAATCTCAGTGGAGGTGGTTTTAAGTCATGAAAATATATAAATAACATCTAATTTAATGGAATATATTTATTATATTAAATAAAAAAGTTTTAAAAATAATTAATGGGTTTGGAAGAAGAAATAAAAAAATTATCATTAAAAAAATTATATCTTACTTAAGAAATCTTCATAGTTTGGCACAAACAACCTTCCCCCACATACTCACGTTTACATTAACCATGCTAATTAATTTTTACAACTTTGAATATTACTTTTGGTCATAAATTAAGTTTATATTATTATAAAATATAAATCATTGTAAATAAAAATATGTAATCTATTTAATCAAATTCATGCCGAATAAGTGGAAGGTTTTAATTTTAATTTAATTTTGTAGACAAGATGAGAATGTGTGTTTTTTATAGTATTTATAAAATGTTTATAAATTTTTATGTCAAAATTAAATATAATATTTTCTTTAATGAACAAAATTGGATTAATGTATATACATTTTGTAGTAATTTTGATTTTTAAACAATTTATAATATACTTTAACTATATAAATATATTAAATGAACATAGATTTTTCAATTTAAATTTAGAATAATTCAGTATTAATAAGAAAATAAAACACTTCATAAAAATTCCATAATTTATTCATAAGATAATTTTACATTATTATTTCAAAAAATTACATTATTTGTTTTATTAAAAATTCTAAAACATTAAAAAAATACTTTTCATGTCATCGTGAAAAAATGTGACAAAATATTTTTTAGGAAAATGATACTTTTATGATTAATATTGGATTTATTCATATGTATAATCTACAAAACACTTAAGATGAATATTGAAATTCCTATTGAATATATAAATTATAAAATTCATTAAATTCATTAAAAAAGTGGGTTGTTTAAATTATTTAGGTAAATGTATTTATTTGCATTAAAACTTTTTCCCTAAATAATAATTTAATTGTTTTCAAGTAGTTTTGATTTTAATTTTTAATTAATGCGGCACCAAAGAATTGATTTAATATACAATTTTAACAAAAATATTTTCATAATTTAGATATTCTTATTCATACCCATAGTTTCAATAACTAATAGATAAGAATAATTTTAAATTATAATTATCCTTATCATATTCATGATTCATTTAAACTTAGTGGCATGTTTAATGCATGATAAACTCAATGTTGTCTGTAACACAAACATAAATAAATATTTTATGTAACAAAATATAAAAATTATGTTCTGTGTAATCAAGGATATACTCTGTGTCTCACAGAATAGAATCTAATCTCAGAGTTTTATATAATACAAGCTATCAAAAAATTACAGCTAATTAGAAAGAAACAAAAAAAATGTATATATTAAATCCCCCGTATAATATTTTATATCATGAATCTATAGAAATTAATTATATTTTAGGATTAATTTATTTTACTTCATTCATGGGGATTATAATATAAATGTTACCATAATTTAAAGGGTTTATTTTACAATGTCCTCATTTTAAGAGACTATGGTTCTTTAAGCCTCGCTTAAAAAATTATATGTTATTTATGTATTAAAGTAAATCTATTTCATTATACTATAGTAATTAATGATAATTTTCATATAATAGTACAATGTTTAAATATTTTGTTCTTAAAATTACTGATAATATGTTTTTAAGAAAATATAACTTAATTTCCCTATTCATTGGATAATCTATTTACATCAAAATAAATTTTTCTAAATTAAAATTTCAAAATCAATTATACATATAAAAATAAAATATAAAATAAATTTTTTCTTATTTTTTCAATTTAAAAAATAGATATTAATTAAATATTGAATAAATTTTCAAAATAATCCCCTTTTGGACTTTAACAAAAAAATTAATGGAAATTGTTTCTTATCACTTAGGAAATGAACGAAATTTTATGTCCTCTTGATCGTTCAATGTTTTAATTATTTTTTTTAATATTTTTCAAAATTTATTTTTATATAATATTATTTTATAATTTTCTTTATAATTTTTGTTTCAAAAATATTTTCCTAGGGAAATCATTAATTTCCAAAAAAAAATTTAATTTTTATGATGCTTATAACATTCAATATAATTCTATTTTTGTTATACTTATGATCCAATGGGGATATGTTATATTTATTATTTTGTTATTATTTCTCTGGATGTTTTACGATTTGTTTAAATGTTCTAGTAAAATTATACTATCATTCACACATTTTCCCATGATATATTGTTAATATGTTTATTAATTTGGCTAAGTATATGGATTGAAATGTTAGTTTTTCAATATTAATGTTTATATTGATTATTTTTCCACCCTTGTATATCAATAACCTAGGACTGATTAAGTGATGGTTCAGGGCTAGAATTTCATAGCCCCATAAGGATTTGATAGGTATCCTGAGATAAATTATCTTGGGTATTTGGATAATGCCTTACCCATTTCTCCAATATGTCATATCATATAGCCTTGTGGATTTGAATTTATGGAATGAGCCCTTGAATATATATTTATTATTTCCATAATTATGAATTTTATCATTAATAATTTAGTCATTGATATTTAAATTGATTATTTTTTTATTTATAATATATATGGTTGAGTTTAAATATTGAGTAGTTATTTATATGGAATTATTTGATCCTATTTTATTCTAATTATATAATGACCATTATATTGATTAAATAGAATGATTTTTTATTATTAAACCTTCAAAATTGATTATGCACTATTTATTTATATCATCTCTTGTATGTATACCCCTACTGGGAATCTCAACTCACCCTTTTTTTATTATTTATTTTCCTTATGATTCTAGGTGGTGTTTTGTGATTGATAAACCATGATATATTAAGGGGAATAATTTTGACATCAAATGAAATTATTTTTTATTTTATGTTTTAAAATCATTTTTAAATTTCATGTATTTATCTAGTATCAAGAAAACACAAAACTATTCATCCGTTTGGGATATGATTTCTTTTATCTAATGGAATTATAATATATTAACCACATGATCTAGGATTCTGAGGTTAGGGTTCCTATAATTGGTATAGGAGCATGTTTAGTTGAAACATTTATAACATCATTTAAGAAAACATATATTAGGGAAAATAATCATATGAAAATATTTTATAATATGTATAGAAGAACAATATATTTTTTTGGTAAGGAAGATATTATGTGGTTTTTAATATAAATACATCCATCTATGGACACTACAGTTGGAGTTGGTTCTTGTACCGATGTACCTAGTCATTATAACTCTAAAAAGGGTTATATGGATTGTCTCTATAATAAAATAGTGTATGGAAAAAGGACATAATGTGGACCTGGATTTATTCTAATTTGGGATACGTTTAGAAAAATTCACATTTTCTTTACAAACCATTATAGTGGATTTGAAAATATATATATGCCCATCGAAACCATGTTTATGATTATAAAATTGGATATTCATAAATTTTTCAATGTCTTGAAGTGTTTCACTAGTTTTGGGACTACAAATTATGTTTCATATTGTAATTATCTAATATAGTTTATGGAATTTTTTAGAAATGAAACCTAAAAAATGAATGAACACTATTACAATGCATGTAATTCATGTGCATATTTCCCTCTTGGTCAATAAAATGATGTTTGACCTCGATATGTATCTATAACAGATCAATTTATAACTATAATGTGGAATATTACTTAGCATATGAGTAATTACCATTATTAAATGGTTAACCTGATGATATAACATGAAATGTAATTATGATAGACTTCTTCATGCATTAACAACATACATCATTCAATGGTACTAAAAATCTATTTTTAGATAGTAAATGGTCATATTCTTTAAATAATGTATTTCTCACTATGGGAAGTAGTGACAGGGATAAGTATGTCATGTATGTTTATCATCTCTCAAGATTTTTGAATTAGTGATAGATATTGATTCAAAAAATAAACATTGATTTGTATTATAAAACATGGAATGGACTTATTTCAAGGAACTATTCATAAAGAAATATTTTATTGATGATGAGCCAGAGGATACATAAATTTAGTTAGTGAGGCTATGATAGAACGAAGAGGGAGATTTTTTCATGAATGAATCCAACTTTACAATGTTAGAAGGATTGTTGTAGAAAAGGTATATAATCGAAATTGTATGTTTGACTATTCTAATGATGTGATTTTTCTAATCTATCTAATTTTACTACTCTCCAATTATTTTTCATCATTTTTGGAGAAAATATCATGAGATATTTATATAGAAAACAATCATCCAAGTCTTATTGATTCAAAGGGAAGAAAGGGAATAAGAGGATGACATATCATAAAATTGATATTTGGAAGAATAGAAAGAATGATTTTCCCTCATGTGAATCTTTTTGAAAGAATCATGTTGGTTTATTCCTAAAAATTGTTTTTAACATTATTTATGCAAAAACATTCTATCATGAACATTAATACAAAGGTATGTGAGAATTCAACTAAGTGCATCTCTTACACTATTAGGACATGGGGAACTATTACAACCATTTCCTGAAGCATCAAGGGAATACACTATAGAATAAGATAAGAGATCAAGGAAAATTATATAATATTGATAAATTGGAAGTGTAATATCTAATTTCATGTTTATTTATATCCAATAAATATATTGTAAATGTAATATATTAATGATATTCCCTCCATAATAGTCATAAAATGTCTATGGTGTATAATTAAATAGTATTTCATTATTTATTTTAAATAATGTGTTGAATGGTAATAAGAAATGTGATTTAGGGGAAATTTAATCATCCTAGTAGTTATCTGATAGTATTTGTGACCATTAAATTGGTTAGTGATTTTATGGGTTATCTTATCATTTTTGGAGTTTACTAATTGATTGGTTTTATGGAATATATTAGGAAACTTGATATTGTTTTACATTCATATATGTTTTCATTAAGTATTAATGGTTATTAAGGTATTTTCATATGAGTAATGTGACATTAAGATCCACATTATATTTTATGTGGAAGATAATGTTTAATTATTAACATTTCATCAAATTTTTTGGTATTTCAATTAGTTATTAGTGTTCTGGATGAATCACAAGGTTAAATATATAAGGAAAATATTATATTGATCTTTCGGTGATATTTAATAATTTATTCTAACCATGTTTATATTATAAAATATCTAGTTACAATAGGAATGTCTTAGACTTCTAGTGATCTATTAACTGTTCTTTGAGATTTAAAATTCATTTTTAGATAATAATTTCTTTTTGTATGAAATGGGATGAGAATTGATAAGTAAGAAAACAAAATTGTACATATGAAATATAAATATATCATATAATTAAATCTCCATATGTTATCTATCTAAATTGTAATGAAATTTCTCAACTCCGTGAAAAGGATATTGAAATAGAAATATAATCTTACTACCTTCCTTTTATAAGACTCATATGTGACCTTAACTCCCCATTGACATTGGGTTTTGTGTTAATTGAGATTATATTAATCATTCAACTTCTTATGATAATTTTCCTCTATCAACCTCCATCATTATTTAGGAATTACACTTTTATTTGATGAACATGTATTCATTTCCCACCAATGTTTTCATACATGGAAAGTTAGTCATGTTATAATTCTGAAAGACCTCAATAAATAAAATTATCTCTAATCAATAGGATGTTTTATTAACAAAAATAATGATGTGTTATTTCATTATGGGGATGATCAAATGTTAAACCCTGGATTATTTAGATCCAGATTAAATTGTTAGGATGAAATTTTTTAGGGGGTTCACAGTGACACCCCATGATTTTAAAATTGGAACACAATGTTCTATATGAATGTATTACAGATAAAACCAAGAATAGAATAAAATTTAACACCCATGAAATTATAATATATTTCTTTTTAAATAAATTCTATTTCTTTGATATTCAGTAATTTATGCAACACTATGTTTTAAAAAACATGAAACTATATTTAAATGTTATTATTTAAAAATGACCATTCTAATGAATCAAATAAGTTAGATAATATTAATAAATATATATTTTTTCAATTATATTGTTTATTCCTATGAAAAATAAATTCAATGGTCATCTATGGAATATACGAAAACTATGAACCATTGTAATTAGAAATAAATTTTGTATGAACAACCATAATTTTATGAATGGACGATTAGTTTTCATTTGAACTTAATATATATAACAATTAGGAAATTTTATAAAATTATTTTAAAATTAATATCAGTTTTATATGAATGAGAAAAAATAATTTTGGGGGTAAATTTAGGAGTTTTTTCTTATAATATTAATCATTTTATGAATATTGAAAATACAAAATGTTAATTTAAAAATATATGTTCATTTAAATTATTTATAATGGTAAATTATAATTTTAATTGGTTTGAAATTAAATTTAGATCAATTATATTACAATTTATCAAATATAAATCATTGTGGGTTAATATCATGTGAATTTTAGATATTAAAACATTCTATACATAAATATGGTTTTGTTGGAAACTCATTTGTTCCTCGTGTTTGTGGTAATAATTTTAAATTATATTCTATGATTTATATGAATTGAATTTTATAAAAAGTTATATATATATATTTAATTTTATTAATTTTGTTTTGTATAACATAATATGTCACGTGAATAAATTGTAAAAAATAAAAATTAGTTACCCTGATTAAGATAAAATGGGTTCATCAAGGGATAAACTTCAAAAATAATTATTAAAATAACATATAAATAAGTCTAAAACCGATGTTTTTCGGATTGTGATACCCTATAATATATATATTTTAAAAATGACTTATTTTGGTGTCTTTTGGAATGATAAATCATAGGGTAAAATGAATCTTCTCAAAAATACTAAATGTGTCCCCTACCCACTTATAAAAGTCCATCCCATCTACACCCTTAATCACACTCCAAAATCCATTTGACTATAAAATTCCCTCAATATAGAAAAATCCTAGAGGATATTCTTAGATAAAATTTCTAATTTAGGACAATAATAAGTTTACCCAAAGATGTTTCTCAAAGAAGAGTTGTTGTTTTTATGGTGTATTTTCATTTTCACATGTTATTTTGAATCCCTCTAATATTATTAAACAATTAAATAATAATAATAGTATATAATATATAATTATATGTTATTATGTTTATTTGATATCTAATATCCATCCCCACTTTTATAAAATAGAAAAATTAAATTTGGATGGTGTGTGTGGTGGACTATCTCCTCACTAACCTATACAATTCGTTATCAAACACCACATTTAATGGATGGATGTAATTATGAATTTAACATATATATATATATTATATTTATGACATCATTATACATTTTTAATTATCATATCATATATTCAATCCCACTTTCCATTATATGTGGGATACGATTACATAACTCGTTTGTTTAGTGGATTTCTACCCTGCGGATCGTTGTATTCTTGTTTCTCATATGCATTACATGGATGGTAAAAAATATAAAATTTAACTACTATATGTGATATTTAGGATTTGAAAATAGTTTTGGACATATAATATCTCATATAAATTTACACATTCTATGCCACTATAAAATAATAACATATCTCATGAATACATGTGGACTACCCCCTCAATGTTGCGATATATTTTTTTCATTTTATTTTTTACATTGATCATAATAAGTAATGATTTTATTAATATAAATTATCTATATAATAGGATTATTAAACATTAAAGTTTAATAAATATTTATTTTCTTTTCTTTACATCCTTTTAGAAAAACCGAAATAACAATCATGCATAAATATGACATACCATCTCTACGACCGGTGTAATCCATTTTCTATCTCTATAATATACAGATTATGTTAATGTCACATGATCTAAACAACAAGAAGATGATTTTTTCTTGAATATGTTTTTTTAAAATGGTAAAACATGGGAAAACATTTATTTTAAATATTATATTAAAATACTAAAAAAATTGGAAATGTGTTTCAGAAAACATAGTTTTGAAAGAACACATATTTCCAATTGAAAGAATAAATTTTGTCCTATTTTCATAAAAAGATTTTATTAATTATCATAATTAATATGAGAGAAAGTAAATAACAATTATTGAGATATGTATCATAATATTTCATCAATGGATTCATAATCATAAACAGTCAGGATAAATGATGAGATTATATCAACAAACTATTACAACATTGGTAACATTGAATCATAACATATGTGAGGTAATAACATTAAATAAATTGTATAATATTTTTAAAATAAGTATATTATTTATAAAATATTTCAAAGGGAATTATATAAACCAATATAAAAATAAAGGTGCATAACATGGCATGTATCTTTGAAAAGGAAAAGTGAGATGAAATTAATTTATCGATATGGTAAATTTTAACCATAAACCCCATGAAAGAAAGATTATAAAATGTATTATTAAATATCCATAAATATTTTTATAAAAATAATATTTTACATTCATGTAAATTATATACACATCAAAATATACATGAGTGGTGAATAATGAAAAGGTCTTACAGAAATAAATGTGAGATGAGGAAAACCTTACCACAGGTCTTGACTTTTGTCATACAAATTCACACATCATGTATAATAAATATAAGAATATTATAAATATAATAAATAACAATATAATAATATATAATATGATAAAAAAATTATTGATACATTATATTATAGGTTTATTATCAATTATATGGTAATGTTACATTTTGGGTAATATCTGATTCGTTTTTCATATATGTTTTGACTTGTTGTAATTGATCATATAACATAGATCATGATTTAATTCTTTCCATGATGTAAAAATGGTATAAATATAAAATATATCCAGTATATAAATATTTAGAACAATATATAAAAAATATAAATATGAAATGAAGTACACTATTCCAGGAGAAGGTAGGTTGTTCGTACAGATGAACACAATTTCCACTTTCGGGTCGTATTGAAAGAAAGTAAATGATATATATATATATATATTATAATTATATTATAATTAATATTTCTTATAGACTTAATTTATTTACTAACATCATCCATAATATATTCAATGTAAATTTTGAATAAATCATATTACTTTGGGGAGGCGGTAGTTCACAAGTCCCAACACAAAGTTACTTTACACCCACACAAGGAAATGCATTAATGTATGTATTAAATTGTAATAAAATAAGTATAATTACATGTTAAATTTCATTTATATAATATAAATATAGTATTTCCATCATAATTCCCATCAATGGGATGTGGTAATGTAAATGTGATTGACATCGTTTCGTGAGACGGTAGTCTGTGTTACTCACGAATGGTAAGTTCATTTCACATTTGATGGATATATGTGTAGGTGTAGGTAAAAATATTCCAATAAAAACCACATTATCTTTATTATACTGATATTATTATATTAACATGTTATAATAATAATTTATTGGTCATGAAAAAAATATAATGAAAGTTCATGTTGAAGGATGTTAACTGTTCATTAGGTACTTCTTTTTGGTTTTCACAAAAGGACTAACATAGTTATCTTATAGAACAAATTATATATTATAGGTTTATAGGAGATTTTTATGTTTCTTATTTGGTCTGGGTTTTGACGATACAATGGTTCTTTATAGGTTTGAGGAATACTAATAGTGAATGACTTTTTATAGAGATGGATAAGTGGAATTCTTGTAAATACTGAAAAGGAAAAAAATATTGGTAGCTCTCCCTTACCTCATGTGATTCCAAAATGGAAAAATAAAAATTAAATTTGGATTTAAGGTCTATAAAAAACTACAACATAATAAAATAAGTTTATTTTTATAATTTGTTTCTTCACTTTTATGTTTCCTCACTTTTATAATTTTTTTTATGAAAGTTACCAGTTTTGGTAGCTCTCCCTTATCTCACATATGTTGGAAATTAATTTTAAAATAATAGAATGTAACGTGCTAAAACACTCCTTTAACCCGAACCATGAAAACAATATTTTTGTATTAAAATGTAAATATGTTCCTTGAAAAAGGTAAATTGGATCATAAATAGAAATTATTTTATATTTATTAACATTTAAAAATAATTTGGATGATTGTATTATTTTTTGTAATTTTTATATCTTTTAACAAAATATCATTTTTTAGAATATAACATTAATATCAACATGGACATTATATACTTAATCTAAATATAAATATATAAAAAAATATAGGATTTGAATTAATTAAATTAAATTTTTTTAACATGATACATTCATCTAAAAATGAATATTCAACAATTGAATCAATTTAATTTACTTCTAATATATTTGGTATCATTTATTTCATTTAATTAGAAACAGTTTAATTACCGCATTTTTCATTCGTTAATCAATTAATATAAAGAATTATTCTCTAAATATTCCATTGAAATTAATATTATGACAAAAAAATCCCTTAAAAATTAAAATAATGTGTAGAACTGAACTAGTGGGATTTTTTGTTCATATATCATGTATTTATAATTGATAAAAGTAAGGATGGTTCATTTTTTACATATTTCAATACATAAATTATTATACTTGTACCTTTCCAATAATAGTATACTAATAACACATATAATTATAAACAGTAGAATATATTTTCTAAATATCTGAAAATGGATTTTTTAAACGTGTATAGGTCATATTTCCCATTAAGATTAATTTTTAACGACCTAGTAAACTAATTTGTGCCTTAATCATACTACTTAGATTTAAATTAATTTTTCTTATATTATTTTTCAAAAATAATTTTTACCAAACTATATATTATAAATTATTCTAATTTAAAATATTAAGTCTATTTTTCCATATTTTAAACACACAAGTGAATGACCTTAATTTAAAATTATTCATGTAGACATGTCCCGAAAGTAGGGTTTTAAAGTGAAAATTTAAAGTAGTTGAAATGTTTTTGTATGCCATGTCAAATTGAAATTGGTTCTAACCCTCTAAATTGTATTAGTTGATGTTAAATGTATCTAAACAAACAGTAAAACCAAATTAATATTTATTTTTAATATATAAAAAATTGAAGAGAAAGATGTTTTCTTTTAAAATTTAGGGTTCTCACTATTCATCAAAAAATTAATCTTCTCAAAAAATAATTTACTTTTACCAAATGGAAATTCTTATAATAATAAAAAAATGAATTATATTTTTTCAAATAAAAAAGTCAATCTTTATAAAATTTATATTTCAAATGATCAAACCATTAAAATGTTGTAAAATTAACTTTTTTGAAAAATATATATTTTTATTAAAAAATGGATTCATTCAAATATTATGCCTTTAAAATATATTGGATGTGTGTAAAATAAATTATATTTATTATATAATAAATATATTGTATATAAAAAATTTATGAAAAGCTATGAATTAATTTATTTTGAAAAAATTGTATTTATACATTGAAAAATAATACTCCTAGATAAGTAATTCCTTATTTTGAAAATATTTATTACATTCTTCTATATATATTTAATAAAAAATAGTAAACTTTATATAAATTATAAATCATATTTTCCCAATTCTTTTAATATTATTTATTACTTTCATTCTAATAGCTTTGTAGTAACGATAATACGGTAATAAAAACATTGTTATTAAAATATTATAATCAATAAATCTCATCCTTGCGTGAAACAAATTCTATAGAAGGAACTTTGTATTATGAGTAACAGAAGAGAAAAATATTTTTCGATGTGTAAAATTATTATATATGTTGTGTATAGCACAAAAATAAAATTGTTCTTTTAAAAATGAATTAATAATGTGAATATTTTAAATAACATAGTCTATATTCCGTGTTGTGTTAGATTTAGATTATTAAGAAGATTAAATCAATTCAAAAAAAATTTTCAACATCATAGTTGGTTACATTATACCCTCCCTAAAATAAATTTCACCATCAAAATTTAACTTTTTATCAAACACATAACAGCTAAAAATCTAGTTCATAGAAACCCACATCATAAAAATGAGTAATAAATCATCCTTTAAAAAGAATATTAGTACCAAAAAAGTTTACAAAAGTAACTCAAAACTATATTTCCACATATAAGAAAATTGTATTCATGTAAAAATTTGGACATGAAATAGATATCTAATTATAATGTTATAATATAGAGTGATTATGAACATGGTCATGAGAATTTTAATGATTGAAAATCTGTAAACCAAAGAGGCATAAAAGGTAATTAATATCAAAAAAATGATGATATATAGTTATCCTTATAAATCTTGAAAGATTCCATATTTTTTATTGTATTTTCTCACAAATATAAACTTACTTGATTCCTTTGTATTTAATATCAGCAATATCACCCTTTGGTTATACATTGATCAATTCCCACTTCATCACTTACTACCAGAAATAAAGGTGATTTTTTAATTACTAATATATTATTAGATCATGAGATTTATAAACTGAATGATATGTCATTCGATATTTCATTACCACAAAAAAGGTTATAAAAAGTGATCTGATATGTAGAAATCATCTTATATTCAGATAATACATTAATATCTAAAACATCATCTGATGTTTAACTCAAAACATTCCAAAAATGGTAGACAATATAAACCTTATAAAATAAGGAAATACATAACATTAGGAATAAGGTTACTAAATTCCCAAAAATCATATTAATATTGATCTCCATCTATCATAGATTATGTATCAGTAGTCATATTCCAAACATGTGAATAAAATTATATTGTATTCTCTTGAAATGCTGTAATTATTAAAAAAACTTATGGAAAATAAGATGTATTATTCATATAAGAAATAGACTTTTAGATATAATACTTAAATCCCTATGATGTAAACATCATCCAGGATAAAATATAACACTTTTTCAGTAAATCAATAACCCGTTATGTGGTAATTAGTAATATCAAATTTAATTATTTATATCCAAAATTCCTATACCCAAATAGTATTAACACAAAATCAATAACAAATTATGAATTATATTCCCTTAGATTAAATTTCACCTACACATTAAATCCCTTTTCAATTTCATTGGAACCACTCAACATAATTTTGTAAATCCTTAGAAAAAAACATAAACTAAATAATCGTTATATATTTCACAATTCCTACAACCCAAATATTGAATCCAAATAATTATAAACATAGGTTTATCCATTTCATCCATAATCCATTAACAAGGACTATTAATCATATTATTTAATTCCAATGTCCATTCACATATCAGTTGTAGTCCCAACATCATCATAAATATAACAATTTCTTGTACCACCCTGATGATTCTATTTGAGATATTTCCATTTAAGTAATTGATATTTATAATTTGTATTCTTTCCATGTTTAAAGTATTGAACAATTTTTTACATCTCAAGATGTCTATTATACTCATCTACTATATTAACAAAAAATTTCATTTTATCCTTTAGTTACTTATATTATATCATACATTCCACAATTAAAACATCCTCCTATTACTATAATACATTCTACTAGGTGTTTTATTCCACATTTTCTACATAATGTAATGTTTATCTTTATTACTTCATGTTCTCCATTACAAGAACTCTAAGATAAATCCATCCATATAATCTTTGAAGAGTCTGATAGTTGGTGGAGGTACATGTTTTTTTTAAAAAGGATGGTGTCGAATCCTCATTTATTATTAAAGCAAGGAAAATACCTCTTTAACTTGGTAGAGAGAGACCCATTACATTTCTCAAAGGCCTAGTGGGAATTTAGCCAATTATATTGCCAGTAGGCCCATTTTTTTTGCCCAAGACCCAATATGTGAATAGTTTTGCTACAGTGGCACATAGTACCGCCGCTGTTATAGTACCACACAGTACTCGTTGGTGCTATAGTACCATGATTTCATTACAGTGCTCGTCGATGCTACAATGCTGCCACTACTATAGTACAATACAGTAATACTACAATGACCAACACCCAATGGGTTTTCAACCCTCATCCTTTAAATTTAATTTTAACCCAGCTCATCTTGGTTTACACCATTGACTTAAAGAAGAAGTAATTTCCTGAGCCACATTTATCATATAAGAAATCATTATAATCCTAAAAATCACTTATATCATGTCTGAATAATGAAACCTTCATTAATATAGGGAAACATAGGCTCAACCATGGTCATTAATTCCCCAAATATATTAGAAGCCATCACGATGGTTCAGGATGAGTTTATGAATATGAAAATCATAGTCCCTAAGACTATCAATCTAGGTTGTAGTAAGGCTCATTGTCATGCACCGGTTCCCAATTGAGTATATCTCAATTGTGTGTTTTCAGGTTATTATCCATAGGGTCATATATGATAGATAAACATACACTAGTAGTATCCAGATAAGGATGTATTTCATGGAAACTAATTGCACTATTATTTACCAAAAATCCCTAAATTTTTCCATATTTGACTATTCCTTATACATAATATTATAGAGATACCTGCATAGATCATTAGAAATATCTCTAATGATATCACTAATGTTTTATCATTTTATTTTCTCAAGTTTGACTAAAACATTTCTTTGATACCAACTATATAAATAGAGACATAAAATACAAGTATATACCAACATTTTTAATGAATATTTCTCACATTAAAAAAGAACATTTTTGAGGACAATAGTAATTTTGTATATTTGGATACATAGAACTCAATATTCTATCTGGAGAAATATATTCAAGAAATCCCAAAAAAATATCACCATTTATTACTTCTTCTTAAAAGATCTCTTCATTATGTGGGGAAAAGAAGCATAAGAAAGGGTGAGATCAAATTCTTAGTAAAGGTAAATAAAGAAGATATGTAATAATAACATAAAAATTAGGGTATTGGAAGATGGTAATAACATATTATTATAATACCCTACATATTAAATATCCTATAGATGTTTTATTTCATAAATACAGGTAGTTGATAAAATATGAATCATAAGGGAACCAAGAGAATAATCCATGAGAGCATAATGAAGGAATAATATATGTAATTTTTGGCAGACACATAAAAATGTAATATCATTCTCTATAAGTCATGGATAATTTCAACAAATTATCATGCCACATTAGGGGGACTATACCTACTGGGTTGTATACACCACCATCACCGGTCATAGTCCTTTCCTTATAAGGGTTTAGGTGTCCCCTTCTTCCCATAGTGGATAGGGTATCCAACTCTACCCATAGTGGATCTGCCTCCCCTTATTTCCATAGTGTATCAACTCTATAATTAATTAATACATATGTCTTCCACAATATAAAAAAACATTCACGATATCACAATCAATAAAATATGATGGGTTTCAGGTCCATCATATCAGAACCATTGAAATGAATATGGTATCATAAATATTTCATAGTATTATAACCAATGTAAAAGAGAAAGGATTCATAATTATTTCATCAAAGAATAACCCATGTAAATAAATGGGTTTAAAAGTGTTTTATATTGGTAAAACCAATTGTAGAAAAATGTGTTTCATAAACAACAATACATTTGAAACATACTAAATTTAGATAAATAATTAAAATGGTGTCCTTAGATTATATCCCCAGCAATTCATATAATATATCAAAATATCATGTCGTATATGGAGAATGATTTTGTAAGATAACATGGAAGATTTATTAAGGAAAACGGTATTTATTTGAAAATCACTTTTTAAGACATAAAACCTATCAAAATTATTTTCATAGAAAACCACATATACAATCTAAAAAATAACCCTTAAAAATAATTTCAAATTTTTCTTCAAGAAAATGTATTTTCTTCCTTGATTTTTTTTAAATAAATAAATTTGAAAAAAATTCTTTGAAAATAGATTTCATAGCTTAACAAAGAATATAATAAAAAAAATTATCTCAATTTTATTTTAAAATAATGTAAAAACATTAAAGAAAACATGGAAACCTTTTCAAAAACATTTTTACTAAAAATATGTTGAGTAATAATAAAGACAGAATGAAACCATTTTGAAACCCATTAACATTCAAAACAGATTTAAAAAATATAAAATTCCCAAATATTAGTAAAACAATTTCTTTGTAATAAATTCTTTTAAAAATTCAATGGATGATTCAATAAAATGACGTTCGTGATGGTCAATAAATCTGTACATTCCAAACATTTATCTTTTGTCTTAAAAATATTGGGAAAGTTCATTGACCAAAAATTGAAAAGAAGATCCATTTTTTTAAAATAGTTTTGTAAAAGGAAAAAAATAAAAAGGAATTTTAAATATCATATAATAATATTAATACATTTCTATAAAACACAACTTTGGATAGACACAAATTTCTCACTAAATGAAAAAATATAGTTGGATTTTCCTTAAAATGTTTTCTTAATTATATTTAGTAAAAATATGTTGAAAAATGCTACCAATACATGTATATTTTATTAATAAACTTAGGATAAAAAATTATTAATAATTCTTAATATACTAACCATAATATTTCATAAATCAATGCATAATCAAATAAATCCTGATAAACAATGATATTATAGGAATAAACAATTACCACTACAGTAAATTTTAGTCATAACACAGAAGATATAATAACATTAAATAAAGAATAAAATATCATTGAAAAATTATATTCATGATAAAACTTGTCAATAGATTGTATGTACACCCAAAAGAAACATATACGTGCATAACATGGCATGTATCTCAAAGAAGAAAAATTGAGAAAAAATTACTTTATCGATTTGGTAACTTTTAAACCATAAAACCAATGAAGTAAATATCACTAGTTGGATATGTAACTACACTTAAACATTATTATATTAATCATAAAATACATTAATGGTCAGTATATACACCACACAAATGAAATGTATAGTGAATAAGGCATCAGGCTCATAAGAACAAAGTGAGACGGGAAAACCATTACCTTAAGTCTAGAATTATTTTATAAACATTAAAAATTCAAGTATAATAAATATAATTTAATTATAAATATACTAAATAACTATATTAGTATATCCAATTACATGAATTATTTTTTAGGACTTTATATTACCCGTTTATTAACAATTCAATAGTAATGTTACATTCTGGGTAATGTTAACATTGGTTTTTGTATATATTTTTACATTGTATTATTAATAATATAATATCGATCATGATTTAAATAATGAATTTAAAACATGGTATAAATATCATATTGATTTTTTATATAAATATTTATCTTCATCTATAAATGACATAAATATGAAATGGAATACACCATTCATGGGGACGGTCGGCCGTATATAGTAATGAACGCTATTTCTGTATTCTAATATAATTGAAAGAAATATTCTAAGTAAGAAATATGATCATATATATATATATTATCATTAAATTATAATTAGTTTTTCATATATATCTTATATGATTACAATTCCCATCAATAATATATTCCATGTAATGTGTGAACAAGAAACATCACTTTGAGGAGGTAGTAAGGTTCACGTCCAAAAATGATGTTATCATAATCCTTCCAAATAGAATACATAAAGGCATAATATACATAATAATTAATAAATTATAAAAAAATAAACAATGTTATATATAAAATATAAAAAATATATATTCATCATAATTCGAACAAATAGATGTGGTAAAGGAAAAACAAATGACATTGTTTCAAAAGGAGACATTCCATTGTAATCAAGAATGGTAAGTTCATTACCCATTTAATGGATGTTTTTATAGGTTTAGGTCTATACATTATAATAAAAACATATATATATATATATATATATATATTATATTATGGTTATAAAATAATCTTGTAATAATAATAATTGAGTGGGTGAAGAATGGAATAAAATGAAAGTGTTTGTTGATGGATGTTACCTATTTTTAAGTTGTTTACTTTTGGTTTGGGCCAATTGAATAAATTGGTTTTATTTATGCCAAAATTTGGTCTTATATGTTGATATGATATAATTATAGGGCTTAATTGTTTATTACGTGGATATAAGAGGTGGGATATTCAAAAATATCTAAAAGTAAAACACTATTTAGAGGTTTCTCATACTTCATGTTCATAGAAAATGAACCAAATAAGTATTAATGGGGATTTATGGTCGGATAAATAATCCCCCATAAAAAAGAGCTAAATTTTAATAATTTTTTTCTTAAGTTCTATGTTTCCCAAATTTTACCATTTTGGATTATTATTAAGGTAACTAGTTTTATAACAAATATAATTCAACCAATAAGAATAAATAAAAGTAATATTTATCAAAAAACATGATCCCACTAAATTGATGAAAAACAACATTAATTTGAACCAGGTTAACAAAATTTTTTATATTTAATTGGTAAAAGTTCATTATCAAAGATAAATTGGTCAATTAATATAGAATAATTCATATTTATTAAAATTTAGAAATAATTTTTTAGACAATAGGATAATTTAAAATAATTAAATATTTTATTAAAATATGACTTATTTTAAGATTTCAGTAATGTTTATATTGACATTATTTAAATTAGTATTTGAAAATATCAACACAAATATGGAATTTGAAATAATTAATTATAAACATGTGAAACACGGTATGTTCATTTCAAAAAATTAAAGGAAATAATTTGATAAGTTTATTTAACATTTTACATTTTTAGTTTCATTTAATTAAATTTAATTATAAACACAACAATTATATAATTTGGCTTACATTTAGAAGGTAGTCTAAAAAATTTATCTCTAAAAATTATATATAAATTAGAATATTTCCAAAAAAATAATTAACTTGAAATATAATGTGTATTACGAAAGTAATTTTTTTTTTGTCCATATCTAAATGTTTTATAATTTTTGACGAAAATGAAGGATCATTTTTTATCTTTTTTCTTTAATTAACCAATTATATAGGTCAATTTCAAGCAATAGTTTCACAATAACTCTTAAAATTAAAACCAAGAGCATTTATGGAAGAGATATTACCTGAAAATGGATTTTATGTTATTTCATAGGACATTTTTCCCATAAGATTAATGTTTATCATCAAGGTAACTAATTTTTCTTTATTGACTGTAATTCATTTTTATTAATTTCACTAATAGTTTTTGTGAAAAACAGATTTTACCATAAAATATATTACTATTTATGCACATTCCCAATATCTAATCTATTTTCCCACATTCAAAAATCCAAAATTTCAAAAACTAATTTAAAATTAATGTCACAGACCTTTCATGAAAATGAGTTTTTGATGTGAAAATGTTTAAAAGATTTAAATGTTTTTATATCTAATTTCAATTCAAAATTTGGTAAAATTGAATTAAATTACATTTATTTCTATACAGTTTATCTAATTAAACTATAAAACTATATTAAAATAATACTAAACTAAATAAAAAATTAGATTAAATGGGAGATTTAAATTAAAATTCATCAGTTTCACTATTCATCAAAAAATTAAATTTCATAGAAAAATGAAAATGTTTTATACAATGTAAATTTTTTTATTCAAATATATAAAATTTCATTTTTTCAAATATAAATTATAAAATCTGAAGAAATTATATTTAAAATCAATACACCGTTAAAAGTTGGGAAAATATCTTATTAAAAAAATATATATTTTTATTCACATTTTCTTAAATCGTAATTTATGAATATAAAAAATAATCTATGAGTATTGAAAAAATTACATTTAATATATAATTAATAATGTTTATTAAAAATAATTATAAAATATTGGTTTTTTGATTTATTGTGATTAAATTATGTTTTTACATAGAAAAATTGTTCACTTAGAAATAGGATTTATTTATTTTCAAATAGTTCATAAATTCAGTTTTATCTAATTTATAAACAATGGAATCACCTTTTTAGTTAATTGTAAATCATATTTTTACAATTTATCTAATCTTATTTACAACATTAATTCTAATTGCTAGGTGGTAGTTATAAAAATATTCATAATAACAATATTATTATTATAATTTAGTTTTTTTAAACTCGAGCATGTGTGTAATAGAAGATATCGAAGGAACATGGAATTATTTAAATTATAATTCAAAAAATGTGTTTCATGTATGAAAATTTAATCAATTTTTGGTTTGATGGAAATCATTACTTGGTGTTGCGTAAAAAGAAAGAGTAACCTGGTGCTTTCATAAAACCCATTCAATATTGAATGTTGTGTTAAATTTATAATATTTAAAAGTTTAGAATAATTTAAAAAAATAAAAAAAACTCATGAGGAGTTATACTATAAATCCCAAAAATAAAAAAGAGGTTAATTTTTATATGTCCCCCAATAAAATATAGAGGCCAGAAATCCCTTACTGTATTTTTTGACTTCCTTAGTACATGTCTGAACTTCCTATATAATAAATATAAAACTAATATACATCTATTAAAGTTTATATATTTATATATATATTAAAATATATAATTTACTTATTTCATCTTAGTAACTTAATATAAAAAATTTAACGTTAAAATAATCTCTTGGGAAATAACCACATTATTCATCATATATGATTCAATTTTTTTATTTGTTTGACCCACATGAAAAGTGATATGTAGTATATTATAGTAAAATATATATAATAATTTCATTAATATCTTATTATTTCTATATGAAAACCATACTTGTTGTTTTTCTAAAGAAAATTGAGTCACACCACTTCGTGAAGGCGGTAGACCACACATACATGAATGGTGTAATCATCATTCGTCATGTGAAAAGTTAAGAAAGAAAGTAACATGTTATATTTTCAGATTGAAAAATATTTCATGAATATCAAAATATATTAATTTATATGTCATATGATGATCTTTATTATATTTCATGTTAATCTTTATTGAAAAATGAATCACATTGTTACGTGAGGCGATAATCAACCGCACACACAAGATAAATGTATAGTATCCCAAAAGGAATAGAAAGTAATATATATATATATATATATGATATAATTAATATTTAATTATAATTATGTTTTATATATATATTTTATATATAATTTATTTCAATCATCACAGCCAACCGTCAGTGGAGTTAATGAAAATTGAAATTACATAGGTTCCTGTGGCGGTAGTTTGGCGTACACAATAATGATGATATTGTAACCCATTTGATGGAAGAGGATATGGTTGTAGTTAATTACCTTAACCTAAAAACATATTAGTATATAGAATATAATTAAGAAATTATATAATAATAGTTTAACTATAATTGAAGTAGGTGGAGAAATAAATGAAATAAAGTTGTCGTTGAAGAATGTTTCCCTTTTTTGTGTATCTTATTTATGTTTCAACCAAAAGCCTTCATATTTTTTCTTTCTACCTTAAAAAAGTTTTATTGTATTAGTTTAGTGAGAAGAAGAATTGATTTATAAGTTAAATGGATGCAAATGTTTTTTAACTTTGTGAATATAAGAGGATAGTGGTTGGGATCTTATAAGAGATGTGAGTGAAATGCATGTAATTTGTTTAAAATAAAAAATTTCACCCCACGTTCAATGCTGAAACAAAGTTCTAATATCGATAATTGGAGGTATAAGGTAAAAATATAGTGATAAAAGGGGTTTTGGTATAGTTTGTAGGTCATTGTACATATTTTATTTTAAGTTTAACTCCCATAAAACCTATTTTTACCTTTTCTATGGTAATTAATATTTTTTGTTTTCACGATTCATTTTGGTCAAAGATTATATTGACCATGTATGGTATTAAGAATTAACATAATTCTAAATTTGTAATCAATTTTAAAAATTATAACTCATAAGTTAAAAATTTTCATATAAAATTAATCTTGAACATGCAACGGGAATGCATGTTTTAATTGAAAAATGTTCATAAGATTGATTTTTTATATTATAATTAAATTTGAAAATTATTAAACTATCCTCAATTGAATAAATATATATATAATTGAAAAATATTTACATTAAAAATAATTTCCAATATAATTTAATATTATAATTAATTTCAAAAAAAATAGTTTTTATATAAAATTCTATATTTTTCACTACTCATATAAAAATGAATCCTTCCAAAAACATTGAAAAAATTCAACCCAAGATAATTATTAAACGACGATGAAAAACTTGTTTTATTATAAAATCAATTATTATTAATTTTCAAAAATTTATATTATTATTTTTCACATAAATAAATATGTAAATATTTTTCATAAAAATTGTATTTTCAAAAATATAATGAATTTTATAAAGATATAGAAATTTTATAAATATGTTTCTATTATATAAAAAAATTACACATAATTTTTAAAAAATTATTATTAAAAATTTAATGGATATGTCATAATGTTCTATTTTGAATAATAATATTAATAAATTATCAGAGGTTATTAAAAATAATTATTTCATCTCAGGCGTGCCAAAAAATGTTTTGTGTAAAACACATACTATACTCAAAGATTAATGTAAAAATAAATATAGAATGTAATAAAAATATAAGAAAAAAAATAAATATGTCAAAAAATAATCAGGATTTTACATTTTATCTCCATTAAAATTATTTTTACCGTAAAATTATTCAGTTTATTACCATAAATTAATGATAATTCTATCTCATACAACATAAGGTTCCAACATAGCTTCCCTAAAATAGTCATTTCATCATAAAATATTAATCAGGTGACTGCATTTTTTCATAGAACATTCTCTATTTAATCTAGGATCGATACTGGTTGTTTTTAATAAGATATGGAATTCCTCAACATTGCTACCAATTAGTTCAATTCATGTGATGGATCATGTATTCACACAATTTAGAGAACTTTAGTGTGAAAAATAATGATCCTAAGATAGGTTAGAATGAAATAAAAATGATAAGTTACAATCCTGATATGATCAAGTGTTTTATCGGACCAATATACCTAGGTATTTTTTTTCCATTAATTCTGAAATGAAGATAATTGTAGAAGGAAATTCTCAATAACATCAAATTCTATATCATTTCAGTCATTACCAACATAACATTTTGGTCAAATTTGTTATGTCCATACATGTTTTTGAATGGATCTAACTATTTCCTACATCTTTTCAGCTTCCTTAGGTCCCAATAATATTATTTCTATAAATTATTTCCATTTCATTAGAGTTATACCCTAGATTACTAAATGTGTGTCTTAAGGATCCATCTAAATTCCCAAGATAATGATTTTTTTGTATGAAACATACACACGACGAAGGTCTTAATCCTGAACACATTTTTAATCAATATAAAAATATATTATCATATCATCTGTGGTTTGAATTTTTCCCTTATATAGATAATTTTTATGATGATGATATGCAGTTTTGAAACTCAACTCTGTATCAAGATGTTTCTGAAAGCTTCCCAAAAAAATAATGGTAAAATTAATATCCCAATTAGGTACAATTAATTATTACACTCTATGATATATTACCACTTATTTAATTTATACCGTTAGAAGCATATCCACAGAACAAATCATCTTCAAAAAAAAATACTATGGATACCTCATCAAGTGATCAACTAAAAACCACAGTGAAATAAAAATAAAAGTTTAGATAAACAGTAAATGTTACTGGTTATTCCCATAACGTTTAAATGAATTCATCCTCAAATGAACTTTTTACTATATAAAAAACAGACTTTTTCATTATCATAAATTTATTTTAAAATTTCTTTAATCATGATAAACTACCATCAAATAAAACCAAAAAATTGGTGTCAATACCATTGAACTTATGATCATCATTAAACTCATTAAACCATGGTGCAATCCATAACTCTTCTTTTTTTCTTACATGGATTCATATACATATTAAAAAGTTAATTTGACGATTATTCCTTTTATAAGATATTATCTGATAAAAACAAATTATCATTGGAATAATACGATTATCCAAGAAATTATAGAATGTAAAATGTGATTTCATTATTCTTTAATGTGTATAGGGGGAGAAAATCACATGAAATTTATCAGAAATAAGAACAAGAATATTTTCATCGAGACTATTCCTAAAAAATCATACTTGAATTTTCCAAATAATAGGTAGTGGATAAATGTTCCCTGATTATGATGATTCACATCTAACATGACCTATCCCCCGAGGCCCGTATCGTGACTACCCCAAGCCCACCATCCATAGGCCAGGGGCTGGCGACTATCACAAAAGGTATAATTCCCTTAAACTATGAAGGCATTGCCTTTATAAAATATAAACACACACAACCAGAGTACAAGAAGAAGAAAAAACTATGTAAAAGATGTATAAAATGTTTATTGAATGTAAAGGGGGTCCAGAATAAAATCCCAACTGTAAATTAAAAATACAACTGAATGCAAGTACAACTGAAATGGGAGAAACTACTGAAAGTTGAAAGTTTCTCATGGATCATCCTACGGGGTTCCTCCCTAAAGGGTAGTTACAGATGGCCTCCACAACACTCCATGTCTATCATAATATATCGGGTACCGATACGTCATATGGTCCTCCTCTAGTTACCATCCAGTCTTGTCGCTCTCTGCCTTCGTCAGCGTTGTCCATCGTCTGCATCCAACACAACGAGGTGCGGGCATAACCCGTGTAGGGGTGAGTATAATGATACTCAGTAGGAACCCTGAGTCCCTCAACGTATCACAAAAAAATCCAACAAGGATAAACCAATAAGTATGAATCAACGGATAACCATTTCTTAGGTATATGCCCATACATATACCTAAGTTATCAAGTAACCCATCTCAATCATGAGGAAAACACAAAGGTCATCGACTCACCTCAAACTGGGATTTTTCATTATCGAAACCACTACTGCTGAAAAACTCTTCCTCTATCGAGAATAGTGGGCTTGTCGAGACACCAAGGCACTACTCACTAACCTTACACTACTGAGGTACTCCTCTTGTCGAGTACTGCGAGTCTCCTGCCAACTACCAGGTGCTCCGTCCACTGTGGGTCTGCCGCCAAATACCGGGAGCTCCCTCTAATAGAATACATAAGTACTCCTCCTATCGAGTACCACATGTCGACTGCCAACTACCAGGTCTCTTTCTGCTATGGTTCTACCAAAAAATACAGGGCTCTCCCCACTAGGCTAGTCGAGTAACTCCGAGTCGAATTGGTCAATCAGTCGTCCAGTCTGTTAGCTACTAGGTCTTTGCACTATGTCTGCTCGTCTCCGAGAGGATCCACTCCATGAGCTATAGGTTGATACTCCAAGTGTCATGAAGTCTCATTTACTAGTATCTCAAAGGACCTCCACATTATAGGGGTCTAAATGCAATAGACAGCGTGTCAATCAGACACCCTATGTGTGAGTTATTAGCCATTTAGTCCGGGGGCCTGATTGGTTTTGTGTATGAACAAACCTGACCGTATCTCAACTATACCGCGAACTCCCATGGGGTATTCTCAATGGGATAGGTTCATTCCATGAATAACGGCGCCACTGATAGTTTGTCAAATGGACGCCCGTAGCCTGAGTTATGGGCGAGTAGGTGTATTCGGGTCTGATGGGTCCGGGTCCGGTCCGACCCAACCTATCCCAGGTTGGGACTGGGGTGCAACCCGGTCCGTGGGTTCGACACGGTCTAAAGGGGCGGCCCAGCCCGAAGTGGTATCCCGAACCGAAGGCACGACCCAGCCCGAAGGCGCAGCCTGGCATGAAGGCATGGCCCGAAACGGTTGGATGGCCATGTGGCATAGCCCGACTAGATGTGTGCCTTAGCCCAGCCGGTCGTGTGGCCAGGCCCAGCTGGCCATGTGGCCTAGCCCGGCTGGAAGTTTGGCATGGCCCTGCTAGCCGTGTGGCGTGGCCCGGCTGGCCATGTGGCCCAGCCTGGCTCGCAATGTGGCCCGGCCCGGCTGGTAGTGAGGCAGCCAACTAGCCATGTGGCCTGGCCCGGATGGCTGGCCCGGCGAGACATCTAGCTGCGTAAAGGGGGTGTTACACCCCCCGGGCCCCCGAAACGGCTGGGGCAAGGCATCAACTCTTTTAACCAGGTCCAACCTCATGTGCACCAGCGGCCGGCTCATCCAGCCACCCTCCCCTATCCACCACGACCTGATGCTACGGGTCATCTCTAGCACGACATGATGGATCTGCCCCCCTAATCTCCCACCGCAGCCTGCCCTAGCTGCGGGCCTGCACCGTCGGTGAGGTGTGATGGCGCCGCGCCCCTCCACCACATCCTGTCATGGTCGCGGCCGCCTGCTGCCCTCCACGCGGTATAATGGCACCGTGTACCTCTGTTATGGCCTGACGTGGCTGCAGATCTACTTTCCTCCGTGTCTCATGGTGGTGACACACCTTTTTCAGTGTTCCGGTGGTCTTGCGCCGCTGGTTTCCTCATGGCCGGCTAGAGGCCAGCTGCCGTTGTCTGCTTCCATCGTTAACAACAAACAAGATCAAAAAGGGGGAGGGTTAGCCATGTTGGTGCAGTCTGAACCCCCCCTCCCCCCATGTTATTTTGATAACATTCAGAATAACGTAAACCAAAATATTAAATTACATAGATTAGAAGCAAGGAAACTCAAACCCCTAACTTTCTTGTCGACATCGTTTGATGGAGTCACGGAAATGCGTCATTGTTTATTCAATGTCGGAAGAGGAAGATAAGTACTCATCGTTGGTAGACATGTGTTCAAAGGTGATGAAGTCGAAGACGATTTTGGTGTTCCTCCTGGGTGTTGCTTCCCTTTCCATGCCTCGGTTGAAGAAGGAAGAGGACGATGTCAATTTTCGGCGGAAGGAGCGTTCTTCCCGTTTTTCGTTGAGAGGATTATGTTCCTGTCAAGTTTCCACCCAAAACAATTTCCAACCAAAATAATGGGTTAAGATAACCCATTATTTAATTATTGGGAAATTAATTCAAAATTATTTTAATTAAAAGAAACCATTCACTTAATTAATATGCAGAGATTTGGAAATTAAATGGTTGTGGATGATGGAAAGGCTCCCCGACATTATGGAGAGTTTTCCCAAATTTAATTGGGGGGTCGAGGCGGTTAAAGAGGAGTTAAAGAGGTTAGGTTGGCCCCACCTAATAATCCTCCCAAGGGAGGTTACAGTGTGTTCACCCCCTCCTCCAACCTCCCCTTGTATGTTTTATCCACCAACATGAAATAATGTTAAATCTTTAACTCTATTCAATTTAATTAAAAACCCCCCAAAACTAACATCTACTCTCGATAAAACACAACTAGGTTGAAGGTCTCAATAATAAATCAATGACACTGCGAGTTCAATAGTTCCCTTGGATTTCAATTACAAGAAATGGTTCAAAAGTTATAAAATTCCAAACATACGTTTACTGAACTTACCCAAACAAAACTTCATAATTTGATTCATGGAACACCAGGCCTCGGAATCAAGCGTCGTCAGAAACTGCGGACGCTAAAAATTCCCATTTACTTAACAAAATTATTTCCTTGGAAATTCCAGGTCTTTACATTCTCCCCACCTCAGGTATTTACATACCTGTAGGCTACAACTCCAGCTATGGGGAAAAAAGAGGGTACTGAGCACGTATCTGAGCCTCCCGCTCCCATGTGCTCTCTTGGAGGTTCTCGTGCATCAAGTGAACGTGCACCAGAGGTATCGAATGTCCATGCATTTCCTGCTCCTTTCGATCCCCAATATCCATTGTAACCTCTGTGATAGTCGCCCTGTCATTGATTTCCAGCTCTCCATGGTCGATGATCTGGGATGGGTCGTGCACGTATCTCCCCTCTTGAGATAGGTGGAAGACGTCGTGCACCCGATGCTGCAGATGTGGAAGAGTCAGGCGGTAATCCACCTCACCTACACTACTAAGGACCTAGAAAGGTCTGAAAAATAGTGGAGATAACTTTCCACCTTAGAAAAATCTACATATACCTCATCGAGGTGGGACCCATAATATGAAGTGGTCACCATCCTCGAACTCTAGAGGTCTCCGTCTCATGTCAGCATATGACTTCTACCTGCTCTGTGCAGTCTTCATCCACTCCTGGAATATCTGCACCTTCTCCGTGGTAGCCCGTACCATCTTTGGTCCCACTAGAGCTGACTCCCCAAGGTCAATCTAGTAAAGTGTCGATCCTTAAGGTCGATCATACAAGGCCTAAAAAGGATTCATTTCGATGGTGGAGTGATAGTTGTTATTGTAGGAAAACTCCGCCAAAGGTAGGTGATCCTACCAGTTGTGACCAAATTTGATGACACATGCATGGAGCATGTCCTCAAGGGTCTGAATGGTCCTCTCAATCTGACCATCTATTTGAGGATAGAAGATGGTGCTCAAGTGAAGATGTGTCCTGAAAGCCTCCTGCAACCCCTTCCATAGACAAGAAGTAAAATGTTTGTCACGATTGAGATGATAGAAGAAGGTAGTCCTTGAAAACCCACTATCTTCTGCACATAGTGGCATCCCAATATCTCTACTGAGCCCTGCTCTCTGATTAGTAAGAAATGGTCTGAATTGGTGAGTCGTTCAATGATTACCCATATAGAATCGTGACTCCTCGATGTACGTGGAAGACCCATCATGAAGTCCACAGAAATACCATCCCACTTCCACTCCAGGACCTCTAAGGGATGTACCAATCCTAATAGTACCTGGTAATCCACCTTCACTTGCTGACATGTGAGGCATATTGAGAAAAACTCTACAACCGCCTTCTTCATACATAGCCACCAGTGCTGTCGTCGAAGGTCCTAGTACATCTTTGCCTCAGCTGGATGTACCGCTAGAGGGGATGTGTGGAACTCCCTCAACACCTCCTCCTGAAGTGCAACTAGTATAATGGTACGTCCTCTAAAGAGAATGATGTGCTCCCCATATTCATAAAATCCATCAGGTTCCTGCCATGTGGATATCTGAGAATGTCACGTCTCTCAGTGAGGATCTCCACGTTGTGCCTCCCTGACTCACTAAAGAAGTGGAGGAGTGATTGTAAGAGATTGAAGATATGTTGCTCCATCTCTATCCACAAAGGATATCTGTAAGGAAGTTAGTTGCTATGTCGCCTTTCCTAGCAGCTAAATATCAGTCCTCCTGCTAAGCACATCCGAAACAACATTCCCCTTCCCAAGATTATAGACTATCATAAAGACATAGTCCTAGAGGAACCCTGTGAATGCCGTTGTCTCAGGTTCAGGTCTTTCTGAGAGAAGATATACCTAAGACTCTTGTGATCAGAGTACATGGTAAAACATTTTCCCATCATATAGTGCCACTATATTTTTAAGAAAAAGACCAATAATGCTAACTCCAGGTCTTCGGTATCGGAGTTAGGCTTATTTTATCTTATCTTCTAGGAACCATATGCGATCACTGCTCGCTTCTATATCAGGGCACACCCAAGTCCAGTCCCTAATCCATCGCAGTAGACTACCTACCCTACAATTTCCTCTAGAAGCCTCAAGATGGGGGAACTAGTTAGCCTCTTCCTCATCTCCTGAAATCTCTGATGGCATCTCTTTGACTATAAGAAAGGTTTCCCCTTCTTCATCATGGATGAAAGTGGTGATGCAACTCTGGAGAAGTCTGGAATGAATATCTGGTAGTATCCAACCAAACCCTAGAAACTTTATACCTCAGTGACACTCCTCGGTGGCTCCTATGCAAGTACTGCATTGATCATTGTGGATCCACTGCAAATCTAGCCTATGAGAAGATGTGTCCCAAGAATTGAACATATCAAATCCAAAACTTTCACATCGAGATATTTACATAAATCTTGTTCTGATAGAGTGTGTCCAGTACTACCTATAAATGGTAGGAAATCTCGTCATCAGTAGTCGAGTAGATCAAGAGGTCATCGATGATGACTATGAAAAAGCGATCAAGTTAAGTCTAGAAGATCCTGTTCAAGAGGCTCATGAACACTTCTGGACAGTTGGTTATACCAAAAGGAAAAACCAAGAACACATAGTGGTCGTATCGACACCAAAAGGACATCTTCTGCACATCCTCATCTCAAACTCTGAGCTGGTGATAGCCTGATCTGAGGTCAATCTTCCAGAAAAAGTTTTCTCCCTTGATCTGATGAAATATGTCGTCAATCCTCGGGAGTGGGTACTTGTTCTTCATGGTCACCTGGTTTAGGTGACGATAGTCGACACAATGCCTCAAGGTCCAATCCACCTTCTTGGAGAACAGAATCGGGGCTGCCTAGGGAGAAACACTGGTCTGGATAAATCCTATACCCTACAAGTTCTCCAACTATACCAGCAGCTCACGAAGCCTAGTGGGATCCATCTGATATGCTGGAGTAGATATCGGTGTCATCCTGGGGTATATGTCAATGAATAAGTCTACCTATCTATGTGGAGGCAGTCCCGGAACATCGTCAGGTAAAACATCTGTGTACTGGTCCACCACTACAGGATAAGTAGGACTCTCTACATCAACTGCTCCAAGGGTGAGGCTAGACAACTAGTGAGTGATCAGCTGCACCCTCCTCCGAGTAAGTCCATCCCGCACAACAAAGGTTCCCTTCTCACCGGTAAAGGTAAACCTAGTCCATCTGTGCAGACACTCTACACATTCCACCTAATACAGTCGATCTGAGCATGGATTGTAGATAACTATTCTATACGCATGATGACGTCATAAGGCCCAAATGTTGCTACGAGGAGTTCCCAAATGAGGCTATCACCTCCTAGTGTAATCTCACATTGCTGAAACCAGTGCGTAATAATCGATTCTTCTCCTATAGGATTCTCTAGAATTAAGGATTAAGCCATCCTCTCCGTCAGAATTTCCGTGCTCCGAACAAGGGTTGTTGCAATGAAAGAGTGACTGGAACATTTGTCTATAAGAACTATAGCGAAGGTTTAATAGACATAGATCATACCTAGAATCATCTATGGAGCGCCATGGTTGTATACCTCAACTACCTGAAGCTGAGCTCTCCCCATTCCACCTGCTCCCTGCGGTCGGAGTGGACCTCCTGGTGGTAGTGGTGGTAGCACCTTGTATCATCATCCACCACCAGTTTCACATCTAGATCCTATGTCACGTCCACTTATGCCCTGCGGACCACCTCGATCGAACCTCTGCCTTTGCCTAGGAGGCCCCCAACTGTCTGCTGATCATCAGTATGGCGTGTCGAATAATCACGAGCCATGTGACCCTGCCCGCCGCATGAGTAACACTACCTGATCCTAGCATGTCTGGATCTGTGTTCACTCAGGGTGCCCCAAACAACCGATCCTGAGTCATGTAGTTGACCACCCGTGGGTATGGTCTTCTTGTACCTCTATATTATCTGTCTACTCCCAGATACAGAAGACTCCACTACATGTTGACAAGTAGTAGGTCTCGCTGCTGGTGACTGCTCAGCAAGGAAACTCTGCACTAGGAGGCCTCACTCCAACACTCCTGCCTGCGTCGAGATGCTATTGAAGATAACTGAAGCTCTTATCTCTCACCTGAGTCCCTTCTCAAAGTTTCAGGCCCTGAAGAAAGGGTCATGTAACATATAATTGGAGTAACATGAGAGGTCCGTGATCCTCTTTGAGTACTGAGCTACAATCATGCTGCCCTGCTACAGATGAATTAGCTCCTATATCTGCACCGCTCGAAGGGTGGATGGTACAAAATCTACCCAGAACAGGACCTCAAATCCTTCCCTTAGATGTGATGCCTCATCGTGCATCTAAAGGATCAGGCTCCACCATCTACCTGCTACTGCCTGAAGGAGGCTGGCAGAAAGGATCACCATGATGTCATCTAGTGTCCCTACCAGTCTGAAGACTCTCACCACAGCCTCCATACAATTCTTAGCTTCTTGTGGGTCCATCTATCCCTTGAACTAGGGTGACCTCTGGTGCGGGAACTCGTGCAACGCACTCAAGCGGCATGCATAGTCTGCTACAAGGGCTGGGGGAATCGGTGGCACAACGGGTGGTGGTACCACTGGTGCCTCCACTGGTGCCGCAACTGGAAAGGGGCAATGCACTGAGGCCTCGTCTCTTGGCGGGATGTCACTGCGTACAACTCTAGAGGCTCTAGATGATCGTTCGTGGGGAGGCATCCTAAAAGAAAAAATGCGACAAGGTCAAAAGACTATACCTGGTGAGCTAGCCTGGTTTGAGTTGACTTAAATAAAAACTTTTGAAACACACATGCTATCAGTGTTTTTGTGTACCTCGTCGAAAATCAGTAGTCAGGGTCTTGGCTTATGGATACACCGGCCGCCGCACAAACACTAGACTCCATGAAATGAAAACCACACTCTATAACCTTAACACTATTGCTTCATAGAAAAGAAAACATCAGATTCATATGTTCTATGGTAGAACTGACTCCTCTAATACCAATTTGTCATGACCCATCCCATGGGGCCCATATCGTGACTACCCGAAGACCACCTTCCATAGGACAGGGGCTGGCGACAATCACCAAAGGAATAATTCCCAAAAAAATAGGAATCCATTTCCTTTATAAAACGTAAACACACACAACTAGAGTACAAGCGGATGCAAAAAATAAGTATAATCTATAAAACAAGTGTACTGAAAGTGAAGGGGGCCAGAATAAAATCCCAAAGGTATAGTACAAGTACAACTGAATGCATGTACAAATGAAAAGGGACAAACAACTGAAAGGTGAAAGTAGCTCCTGGATCATCCCCCTAGGTTCCTACATAAAGGGTAGGTACAAATGGCTTCCACATGACTCCACATCCATCAAACTGGACCATGTACCAATATGTATTAATGTCCTCCTCCAGGTACTCTCCAGTCTGGGTGATCTCAGCCTCCATCAGCGTTTTCTGTTGTCTGCATCCAACACAACGAGGTGTGGGCATAGCCCGTGTAGGGGTGATCATAACGATACCCAGTAGGGACCCTAAGACCCTCAAGGTCTCTCAAAAAAATAAAAATGGATAAAACACAAAGTATGAATCAATGGATAACCATTACATAGTTATATACACATAAATATACCTAAGTTATCAAGTAACTGATCTTAATCTTGAGAAAAAAAAAGTTCATTGACTCGACTCAAACCAAGATTTTTTATTGTCGAAACCACAGATGATGGAGAAATACTCCTCTGTTGAGAATAGTGGACCTTTCGTGAGACCTAGGCTCTTCTCACTATCCTTAGACTGCCGATTACTCCTCCTGTCGTGTATCGTGGGTCTGCTGCCAACTACCATGCACTCTGTCCACTGTGGGTCTGCCGACAAATACCAGGCACTCCCCCTAATAGCCTATATAGTTACTCCTCCTGTCAAGTACCGTGGGTATGATTCCATCTACCAAGTGCTCCATTCTCCAAGTGTCTTCCACCATATATCGAGCGCCCCCCACTGGGTTAGTTGAGTCACTCCGAGTCGAATCGGTCATGCAGTCTTCAGGTCTGTCAGGTACTAGGTCTCCGCACTCTGTCTGCTCATCTATGAGAATATCCACTCCACGAGCTACTGTTTGATACTCCAAGTGTCAAAAAGACTCACGTAGAAGTATCTAAAATGTCCACCAAGTCATACGGGTCTCAATAGAATGGAAGATGCTTGAATCGGACACCCAGTCTGTGAGTTATTAGCCTTTTAGTCTCGGGGGCCTGGTTGGTTTCGTGTATTAACCAACCTTCCCATATCTCAACTCTACCCCGAACTCCCATGTGGTATTATCAAAGGGAAGGCTTCATTCCATGAATAATGGAGCCACTGACGGTTCATCAAATGGAGGCCCGTAGACCGAGTAATGGGCGATTAGGTGTATTCAGGTCTGAGGGGTCCGGGTCCTGTCCGACCCTGTCGGACCGACATGACCTAACCCTTGTCTGGACCGAGGTCTGACCCGGTCCTTGAGTCTGACCCAGTCTGAAGGGGCGGCCCGGCCTGAAGGGGCTGCCTGACCAGATGGCGCGGTCCGGCCCGTAGGCGCGGCCCGACCCGAAGGCATGACCCGACCCGAAGGGGAGGCACGACCCGAAGGCGCATCCCGACCCAGTTGGCTTGTCATGTGGCCCAGCCCTGCTGGCCGTGTGGCTTGCCCTGGCCGGCCGTGTCGCCTAGCCCAATTGGCGGTGTGGCTAAGCCCAACTGGCCGTGAATCGCTGCCCAACTGGCAATGGGGCGCGGCCCGGCTTGCCATGTGGCACCCAGCTGGTCGTGTGGCCTGGCCTAACAGGCTAGCCTGGGTGGCCATCTGGCCACGTAAATGGTGGTGTTACACCCCCAGGCTCTTGAAACAGTAGGCGAAAGGCACAACCTCTTGTAATTGCAGGACCCGAATGGTCCCGCCTGGCGCGCACTGACGACCGGATAATCCGGCCGCCCTCCCCAGTCCACCTCGGCCTTAGGCCGCTGGTCTTCGACGGTACGGCATAGAGATGTTCCCCTGATCTCCCACCCCGGCCCGCCCTGGCTGCGGTACTGCACCACAGGTGTGGCGCGATGGCACCATGCCCCTCCACCACGGCCCGCCTTGGCTGGGGCCTCCTGAGGCCCTCCACGCGGCGCGATGGCGCCGCGTGCTTCCGCCGCGGCCCGACGTGGCCACGACTCTCCTTTCCTATATGTGGCACAGTGGTGCCACGCCTTTCCAGTGTTTCAGTGGTCTTACGCCGCCGGTTTCCTCATGGCTGGCCTGACGCCAGCCGCCGTTGTCCGCTTCCGTCATCAACAACAAACAAGATCAAAAAGGGGGAGGGTTGGTCGTGTTGGTGCGTTCCGAACCCCCCATGTTATATTGATAACATTTGGCATAATTTAAACCAAAATATTGATTGGAATGGAACAGAAACAAAGAAACTCATACCCCTACATTTCTTGTAGGTGTCGTTTGACTGAGTTGTGGGAAGGCGGAGTTGTTTCATCATCGTCGGAAGAGGACGAGAGGTACTCGTCGTTGGTGGACGGGTGTATGAAGATGACAAAGTCAAAGATGACGTCAGTGTTCCTTGTGGGTGTGACTTCCCATTCCTTGCCTCAGTTGATGAAGGAAGAAGACATCGTCGATTTTTGGTGGAAGGAGCATTCTTCACATTCTTTGTTGAGAGGATGAAGTTCTCTCTCAAGTTTCAACCCAAAATAATTGCCAGCCAAAATAATGGTTTAATCCAACTAATTATTTAATTATTGTAAAAATAATTCAAAAATATTTGAATTAAAATAAACCATTCCCTTAATTAATTGGTGGAGAGTTTTAAATTAAATGGTGGGGGAAGTTGGAAAGGCTCCCCCACTTTATAGAGAGTTTTTACAAATTTAATTTGGGTTTTTTGGGGGTTAAAGGGGAGTTAGAGACGTTAGGTGGGACCCAACTAATAATCCTCCCAAGGGAGGTTATGGTGTGCTGGCCTCCACATCCGACCACCCCTTGGATATTTTAACCTCAAACATAAAATAATGTTAAATCTTTAACTTTATCCAATTTAATTAAAACCCCCCAAAAACTAACTTCTACTCTCTATCAAACGCAACTGGGGTGAAGGTCTCACTATGAAATCACTGACATTACGAGTTCAACAGTGCCCTAGGATTTCAATTCCGAGCACCAGTTCAAATTTTATAAATTTTTGAATGTACATTTACTGAAAGTACTTGAACAAAACATCATAATTTGATTCCGGGCACACCGGGCATCGGAATCAGGGGTCGTCAAAAACTACAGACCCGTAAAATTCACATATATTTATGAAAATAATTTCCATCAAAATTCTAGGTCATTACAACTTCATACACTTTTATTTCATTACCAGTAACATTATCCCTTTTCATTATATTTTGTGCTGGATAATCATCCACATTATCCATTGGAATGGAATATTCATTATCCTAATTTTCAACAATTTTCTCGTGATGTACTGGATTTTGGGTGGTGTACTTTTTTTTAAAACCTTGTATCCTCTATTTAATTATCTAGATCATTAATTTCATTTATCCGTTAAAAGGATTTTGGAACCACCATTCCATATTTAATTAATACATCAATTCCATTCAACCAATTACTATGATTCTTCTTAACACATTTCATCCATTCAAATTACAGTAATTTTTTTCCACAATGAGATTTACTCAATATTTTATAAGAATCAATGTTACTTTTTATATCAAATTTATAAAAAAGTTAGAAGTATCAATTTACATTTTAGCATTCGATACATATCAAAATAGTTATACAATTCTACTATGTTCTCTTATGAATGACACCCCTCATAAACTAAGTTTTTGGCCATTGAATTATCGATCGAAGAAAATTTTAGGTTGGATAATAAAACCAGAAGTGTACGTTGAGTTTCTTGTAATGTATTTCAAATTTCTACCAATGGATACAACAATAATTTTTTATCTCAATTAAACACCTAAACATAATCAAACAATTAATTTTGGGAAATTAATTTTTGGAAAACATATTATAGAACTCATTCCAATCATCGGAGTCAATCACACCATATACACATATATACTTGATTAGAGTCCACCATTGATCCACATCCCCTTATAAATGAAATAAAAAATAATATTTTTTATCTTTTGAACAATGGAGAATTGATCTTATCATTCTAGTGGTACAGATTTATTTATCAACAACTGGTAGATCAATAGTACCACTAAAAGAAGGTTTGTGTTCCCACATGAAAGACTCAACATATAATTATTCCATCATTTTCTAATTTTGAATTTCAATGCAATTCATTTCTTGGAAATGATGTCTGACCATATCAAAAATATTGTTCCTTCCATATCCCATAACCTTATATTCCCTAGTGGGAAAATATTTTCATTTTTCATCGTACTCAGAATTAATAATGATCATTCATGTTCAATCCATTTACTAAGACCATAAATCAAAAAATGTGAAACAATAATTGTATTAGAAATTCATATAATTGTGAAATATCATTTATATTATTTCTTGATAAATTTATATCCTTTATAACATATGAATACTTGAGTATATCCTATACCATTCATAAACATCGTCTATCTAAATCCTCTATGACGGTTCAAATAGAGTTCTTGAATATCTAAATAATATCCCATTGGATTGTCAAGCTAGGTGAGTAGAAATGATCATTGTTATGAACCATGTGACAATTAAGTCATGGTAAATAAACCCTTATGAAATTTATTAACCCTAGGTACATCAGTTTCATATACACATCCACTTATAGTATCCCATCCGGGAAGTAATTTAATTGAATTAACGTTATCTATCCTACACCAAAATTCACTGATTTCTTTTATATTTAACTCATCATTATACTCATCCTTAGATAAATCCCTATAAATATTAAATAGAATATCCATATGTGTGCACCTAAGGGTTTATCATACTAGTATAAATGGCTAAATAAAATGTCACATTGATATAAACTATAACAATACATGCTTTTCATTCTTGTACATTAAATATTTGTAGATCGTGATCATTATATTACATAAAAAAATTACTAAAGATCATAATAGTTTAGCACCTTGAGAATCATGAGACACAATCGTATTGTTCAATGAATATCCTCAAAACATCCCGTAACAATATTTTCACATTGTAATTCCATTAGGAATATCATTCTTACTGGTTTATTCATTACCAAATAATGTAAACATAATAAAAAGTGAGCTCAGATGAACAATAAGTTTAAAAATAAGAGATAGTTATCTATAATAATTTAAAATCATATGACATAAATAATTGTATAAGATCATGTATATAATTTAAAAATTTCATTCCAAAACCACTCATGAATCAGAAACATGTGTCATGTAAGAAAACATAATAATTTCAGAAAAAACATGTATCATTAGAGTGATAAATCACCGTAAATCAATCATGAACTATAAGATCATGTAAAAACTATACGGCCCAGACCCTAATAATTATATAATTTGTAGTTTTTCTAAATAATTTTAATTAATTTACTATCAAGTATTTTATGGTTTAGTGTTTTGGATATTATGATATAACTCATATAAAAAACAATAAAATAAAAATTGGACACTCTTAATTTGTATTAATTTTTTCCACGATATGATTAAATTTTATAGAAAATCTACATGGCTTTCGAATTGATTTTTTAATTTTTCTTACACATCGCTAAACATAGTGAAAATAGATTTAAAAACATGGTATGTAAAAAAAGGATCAATATGTGATATAAAATTAAAGGGAATTGTTAGTTTGGATTAAACATGGAAATCCATGAAATATTTACCATTACATAAAGGATCTATGAGAAAAAGAGATGAATCATTTTAATAAAGATAAATACCAACGTTTTGGTCAAATAAATCCTTCAAATTCCGTAACAAGAAATTAAAACCCATTTTAGGTGACTTGAAGAGTCATAAACATAAATCTCTTTAAAAACCATTTTTAATTGGAATAACTATACAAAAAATGTCAAACATTATAATTTTTTAATGCACTGTATATCAATAATGGAGAACACCATTAGAATAATATATCTCATGCTCTCCCATAAGATATAATGGGGGATAAACACATTGTATAATCTTTATCGAGCTCACATATTTCTCATTAGCTAAATTGGGGATCATCCATTCTTATAAGATATATCAGGCTCACTGATTAGATATAATGGGGCTCAAACCTTTGAATAGTTGTATCAAGGTCATTATCATAAAATTCATATGTACTATTTCATGAATAATAGAATTTCATCATAAAACCCTTTGAAAAACTCCTTTGAAATCCATATGAAAAACACTTTTGAATAAAAATACAATTTTATTTTAAAACCCCATTCTCAATACAAAAAAATTGTTTTATTTGAAAAAATAGGTTCAATACCAAAATACCAAAAATTTTAAAATGTTTTTCTTTGAATAAAATATAAATAAATATAAATAAATTTATAAAATAAATAATGGTCATGAAGGTGGAGAAGTCATTGTCACCGTGTGTGTTAGGAATTCCTTTTGTTGTCTATGAAAACGGTCTGTATAATACAAGTGAAAAGATTTCTTTGGAAACATTTTAATTTAAAGTAGAAATATTAATAAATATACTCTATATAACTTTTATGTCGATTATATCCATCATGAAATCATTTTTGAAACACATACATAGAGAAGGAAGTGTTTGAAGGAAAAAATTAAAATTGATTTTATCAATTTGAGATGAATAATTTATCACATTTTAAATATTTAAATAATAATCCGCATGAATATAGAATAGAAAAAAATTAAATACCATGAGTATAGATAAATTAATTATATCACATGTCAAATGGTGTATATATAATAATTATAAAATAATATATGTTCATAACATCAGTAAAATGCCTCAATGAAAGTAAATTGAGAAGAAGTCCCTTACCATGAGTCTGAATTGACACATGTGTCATTATATTCCTAGATAATAAACTTATATTGATTATTTAATTTCATGATAATATTTTTAAATTTTATTATTAATTTTTATTATTAATTTTTATTATTAATTTTAATTCATTTATTATAAGGTTTTATACAATTTCATGATAAATTATGTTTATATCAGATGCTTTGACCATATTCGGCATTTATGTCAAAATGACTTTGGTATGTTGACTATGGTCAAAGAGGTCATTATTTAAAAATAATCTGAATATTAATAATTATATAATTATCATGTTAAATATTTAATTATACTTATATATATAATTTTTCTTGATACAGTGAAGATAAATGAAGAGTCACATCATTTTTAGGAGGCGGTGGTCCACCCAACCATAGATGACATTATCACTTTTTTAGTGTGTGAATACATAAGAATGAAATTTAGATATTATATTTGTAGATAAATTATTATTTAATTAATATCATATATATTTTATTTATGTCACAATTTTAATTAAATCAATCTTTAACACTTCCCATGTAAATCATTAATGAATAACATCGCTTTTAGGAGGTGGTAGTCCACTTGTCCATAAAAAATGTTATCATGTTCCAAATAAGGAAATACAGAAGAAATATATCAAATAATAAATAATGGAGAATAAATTAATCAAAAGTTTCTTAATTATATAATAAATACTATATTTACATACTGTTACAAACCTTTATACGTGGTAATGAAAAAATTGGTATATGATCGCTAGGGAGTAGAGCATTGTATGCACAAAGGACAATTGTGTACCCCATTTGATGGAAGTCTGTAGATTTTTTGGTAATAACACCAACATAATGATGTAACATTATATTTCAGATAAAATGGGAATTATAGAATAATTATATAAATAATATTGAATGGGTTTGAGAGAGAAATAAAATAAATCTAATAGTTGAGAAAACGTTGCCTCTTCTTCGAGTAACCCCTTTTGGTTTTCACCAGAGTTCTTATTATTATTTTATAAAAAGAAATTTAAGGGTTATAGGATTACAGTAGAGTATTTCAAAAATATTTTTATTTTTATTCGATTGGAAAAATGAATTTTTGGGCATGTATAGAGTATTATAGGCGGTGGATTCTATAAGTTGGGGAAAGGATATAGTTTACATTTTTTGTAAAAAAGTTAATTTATCCCAGGTTTTAACCTGACATGAGGATTTCATAACTTCCAAAATTCTATAACATATGGTTAATGCTATAATATTTCCAGACCACCATATTTTAATATGCTTTCGGTCATTTTTACAACTTCTATTCTATGCTAATCAACTATGTAATCCCATTTTATCTCAAAAACTATAATTAATTTTAAATTCAATCACTACTATTTTTGGTAAAAAAATTTGAAATTACCCAAAATTATTAATTATTATTATTCCCATTGTGGAATATACTTTTTTAATTAATTCTACATAAGTGGTAAAATTTTAAAAAATATTTTTTTTGTAGACATAACGATAAAGCATTTTTAAAAATTGAAAATATTCAAAATCTTACGATGTTTTTATATCTATAAATTCAAATTAAGAATAAATTAAACGACCTTAATTGTATTAATATATGTATAATTTAAATATTTTTAAATTAAAAATAATTAAAAATAAAATTTATCTACCTAAATAATTTGAACAAAAAGGAAATTTTCATTTAAATTTCAAACTTTTCCACTATTCATAAAAAATGATTCTATTCTGAAAAATAAAAAAATTAAACCATTAGATAATAATGAAATTATTAATTCAGATAGGAAATGCAATTTTAAAATTAATATTTATTAATACATAAACTATTTTTCTTAAAAAATGTATTCCATCAAAATGAGGAAAAATGCCTTTCAGAAAAATAGATTTTTATGCATAAAATTGGATTTTTTTATTATGTATATAAAATATTTCAGATGAATGTAAAAACATTTTTTTTAATGTATAATAAAAACATATTTATTTAATATCAAAAAATTATAGTGAAAAATTTAATTTATTATGTTAATACACCATTGGGTGCATAATACATTTTCATAATATTCAATTGTTTTTATTTTTTATTTCTAATTAATTAGTAACCAAAGAATTAATTATATAAATATGTGTAGAATATATATGAAAATTTTAGTTAATATTATTCATTTATGTCATTAAAATATCTATGTTATAAGTATCATGTTAAATATTAACATTAATTATATATTTCTTTTCAGTAAGTCTCAACCTTGCGTGGAACAAATTTTATCAAATAAAATCAATGTTACATGAATAGAAAGATAATCATGGTGTAGTGTATAATGAAAGAAAAAATTTACATTGAATGAAACCCACGGTATCATTGAATTTAAATTAAATTGAAGGAAAAATAATTCATAAAATCTTTGGTTGTGACATCTACCCCCTTAAAATGAATTTCTCTATCGAAATACATCTTGGTTATCAAAGGATTAACATTTTTAGATATCAATTACAAAATTTATCATAATGAAGGTTTAATAAAATAAAATAATAAAAATAAATAAGAGGATATATGAAATTCAACATGAAAAAAGCATTTTAAATTTCCAAATAGGAGAACATGTGTGGGAAATTGAAGATAATAATAAATAATTATAGAGATTAATTGATATATTTTATCATAAGAAACTGAATGATCAATAGAATTATGATGGCCTCACAAACATAAATATATTAGGAGAAAAACACAGTCCCTTCATTTTAAATAAATGTATTAGGATAAAATATTAACTTCAAGGCCCTTTTCCTTGAGTCAAGGAAATATTTTTTATTAAAAAATATTAAGAAATATACATAATTGATATATTACAATTTCAAAAGAATACATTCATACAATTACCAAAAATATGATGAAATGTTCTTAATGTATCCTTAATCATCAATGATAATATAAACTAAAAAGGTTACTAAAACATTAATAGTCATTTTATAATGTAAAGACATACATATCATTATACTAATGCATTGTATAAACATAATAACAAAAAAACATATCTTAAAAATTACTTAATATAATTATGATCACATTACATAAAACCACATAAGGAATGTATAATATAATGAACTTATAGATTACTTTCTAAAAATAATGATCTCTCCAAATCTGTCACCACTTCACTATATAGTTCAATATCAACTGTAGTTGTAGAGAATGATTTTATGCCCTTTTTCGATTCTGATCATAATGATTCCCACCATGAGTTACAATCCCTAAACACACATTAGAATAATGTCTAAAATAATTCTAGTTAAATCATCTTGCCATTTAATATATATCTTTTTTATAACCATTTGATTATTCAGGTCTATTTTCCTTTCAGTCACGAACCATTTAACCAAACATACCATGTCGGTAAAACATTATAGATCCTGAGATACATTCTCCAAAATTTATTTTACATCAACTCAGAACAATTTACGTGTTTAAATATAGAATTTGTTTGGATTCTTGTCTATTTTAGGAAACATTGAAAATTTATTATGCTTTTCATCACATGGAACGTATTAAAAAAATTAAATTTATTTTTCATATGAATAATATTCCTATAAATTTTTATATTCAAAAGAGTCTAAATCTATTCATAGACATCAATTTATTTCAGAGTAAATACTATTAATATTATTGTCAATTTATCTAATAAAATCTGGAACATACCTTGTTATATTTTGTTGTTTTCTTGATACAAATCAATATAATTTCCTTCTTATTTCATTAATTCCAAGAAATGATTCTCCATCCCAATGAAAAATATTATAGGGAAATACTTCTCAAGGAAAATAATATAAAACATGTCCCATTATATAGATTCAATACCTTGTTTCTCACTTTTATTCATTACCAATGATCAACATTAATTAGATTCACATTTAAAATGAAATATTGAAGGATTTTCCTATTTATGATTATAACATCCCATGAATTAAAATATCATCACAATGGAATTGATCCATCCTTATTATAGAACTAGATCTTATGATCCATTTAATGATGGGGATGTTGTCTAATAAAATCCTTCACTGTAATATTTTTATAATGTGTTATATCTAGTTTCTCTCTTGCATGTACACCACCACCATTTATATCTTGTATAAACTAAGAATCCACTACAAAACACATCTCATTTCTAATTCTCACCACCTCTGGATGTTGACTCAAAATTATATTTTCCTTTAGGTTCCATCCCACTATAACTTACTTGTTTCCTATTCCGAAAACCATTATGAACAAATATAATATTGGTGAAGAAACTTGGAAATCATTAAAATCTATATCATTATAACTTGACCATAAGGTAAATTCAATTTAAGAAAAATTTATTATCACTATTCTAACCACTAATGTAGAAAAAAAATTTCCATGACATGAAATGTAATACCATATCCATAATCATTACATAACATTTATTTTAGGACAATAATTTTACTTTCATTGACAATGAGTGTCTATTAAGGTTTATAGATTTAATGAATAATGCCTAAAATCATAAATAACATAAAAATAAAAGTAAAAAGTGGACACCTTCAATCTAAATTTATTTTTTCAATAATATAAACCTTTTAAAATAATGACCGATTTTTTTCTTTTAAAGTATCTAGGAATATTGTCTTGACTTCTTTAATTCCCTTGCCCATAATTAAACCTTATGAAAAAAATTAATTTTTTTTATTACACAATATTAATAAGGTATATAAAATTAAATGAAACCATTAGTTTAGTAAGAATATGTAAAGAAATGAAATAATTACTTTAAAATAAGTGTTCTTAGAGTGAAATAAATAATTCATTTCCATAAAGAAACAAAAACTCATTTTTCACAAATAAATCCTTTATAGCCCATATCAACTATTTAAATCCCCTTTTAGGTGACATAGAGAATTATATACGTAAAACACATTCAAATACCTTTTAATTTGAGTAACCATATTTCTTAATTCAATCATTAACATTTCACAATGCGTTGGAGATATATAATTGGGATTAACCATTGTATATGTTAAGTCAAGATCACCTATGAGATATAATGGGGCTCAACCCTATCTATAAGCTATATCAGGATCACCTATTTCTCATGCACTATAACGGGGATACAACCTTCATATAATCTATATCAGGCTCACTTATAAGTCATAATGGGGATCAAAATTTGACATAAACTCTATCAGGCTCACCAATGTCATATAATACTCATGTAAAAATACATGATTAAAATAAATTCTTCATTATACCCTTTGAATAACTTTTTTAACCCATATGAAAAACAATTTCAAATTAAAATACGATTTATTTTAAAACCACATTTTCCAATCAAAGGAATTATTTATGTTGAAACCCCATTTTTAATAAAAAAAATAAAAATTAAATGTGATTTTCATTGTATAAAAAATGAGACACTTAAGTGGTGTCAAAAAATTAATAAAAATTCATAATTATAGACGATTTTTGTCACTGTTTATACTAAGAATCCATTTTTATCAAAATGTTCTATATAAACATGTAAAAATATTCCTTTTGAAAACCATTTCAAATAAAGTAAAAAATACATTAAAATATAAATTTTAACTATTTTATTTCATTTTGGTCCTTAATGAAATATTTTTAGAAACATTGACAATGACAAGGAAGATTTTTTGGAAAACATTAAAATAAAATTTATCTTTCAAATAAAATTCCTATATCATATTTCAAATATTTAAAAAATAATCCCCATAAAAGAATAACGTTAAAAAAATTATACCATGATAATAAAAACCATAATGATATTACTTGTAAAATATGTTCTATATACACCATAAAAAATAATACAGGGGTATAACATCAAAAAAAATTCCTCGATGAAAGGAAATTGAGAGTAGGTCCCTTACCTTGAGTAGGACTTATCATTTGTGGGTTTAACATGACTATTAATAATATTATGTTAAATATATATATATATATATTATTTATATCCTTTTATATATTTATTATAAATGTTATTTTATATATTACACTATTAAATTAAATTTACTAATAAATTGAATTAACATTATATGTTTTGACAACATTCAGCTTATTTGTCATAATGATTTTTTTATAGTTACAATGGTCAAAGAGGAAATTATTTACACATATCTAGAATAATAATCCAAAAACATTTATCATATTAATACAATAATTATACATATATACATATATATATATATCATTAATTTTTTATGTGGTGACAAAAAAATAAGAAGCATCACATTTTTTTAAGGAGGAAGTAGTCCACACGTTAACAAACCATGTCATCAATTTTTCAGTATCCGAAAAGGTATGAAATAATGTCATATATTATATTTGTAGAAAGATAATTATTTTAGGAATTTTATTCAAATTTTATGTATATAACATATATTTAATAAATATATTCTTCATTTATTCAATGTAAATCATTAATGAGTCACATCACTTCGAGGAGGTGGTAGTCAACATGTCCTCAAACTGTATTATCGTATTCCTGGAAAATGGAAATAACAATGTTATACATAACATAATAATTATTGGATAATAAAAACATCATAAATATTATAAATATCATGTAAAAAAAGCACGTTCATAAATATTCCCATCCTTCAGGGGTGGTAATGGACAAACAAATGGCATTGTTTTGTGATACATTAGTCTTCCAAATACACGAACGACGATTGTGTATCCAATTTTCTAGTAGTGTGTAATTTTATAGGTAATACAATTAATATAAAAACATATATCTATCATATATATAATAATAATATTATATAATCATGATAAAAAACAAATATAGGTTTTTTTGAAAGAAAGAACATGAAAGTTCTCATTTATGAATGTTACCCCTTCTTTGAGTGACTCATTTTAGTATACAGAAAAAAACATAATTGGATCAATTTATGGAAAATATAATACTTATAAGATAAGGGTAGGGATTTTTGGAATATTTTTTCATTGTTATTTTTCAAGAAAAATTTATTGAGAATTTTTTAGAGAGAAGGATAGGTAGTGGCCTTTTCTATGTGGGGGAAAAAGACCGATTTAGAATTTTTTAACATAAGTTAAGTTAATCTATAGTCTAACCTAATAGAAAGCATACATAATAGAGACAATTAAATCCAAGAATATTAATTGTTTAAATGTTTCCATGCATTATTCATTTGATAGTTTTTGTTTCATTTTCACAAATTATATTTTATGTTTAACCACAATGTAAACTAATTTTTCTCTTATGTACTACTTTTAATTATAATTTATTTCCACTAATATTTTTGGATAAAAAGAAATTTGATCATACTAAAATTTTAAATTATTATAGTTCCAAATATGTATTCAATTTATTAATATTTCATTCATAGAAGTGGTAGAATTTAATTTAAAATTAATCTCGAAGATGAATCAAGAGAGAATGTTTTTAAAGTAAAAAATAGTCAAAAGTTAACAAAATTTTATGTACAAATTAAATAAAAATTGTTAAAATTTCCAAAAAAGTTTTAATATATTTATAATTGTCTTATATTTCACATTATAAATAATTTGATATATAATTTAATGGAAGAAATATTTTGAATAATATGGATGTTTTCAATTAAAATTCATAATTTTTAACTATTCTTAAGATATATAACTTTGTTGAAAAAAAATCACTATATGACAATTTTAACATTTTACTTATAGAATAATCATATTTTTATAAATAATATTTTTAAAAGTGTAAAAATTTATTTTTAAAGATATTTATCCCTTAAAAGACGGAAAAAAAATACTTTTAGTGAAATAGATCATTTTATGAGTAAAATTAGAGTTATTCTTATATTATGCCTATAAAATATATTTGATGAATGTAAAACTAATTGAATAAAAATATAATAACAATATTTAATTAATATTAGTAAATAATATTAATAAATTTATTTTATTAAGATAAAATTCCTTTGGGTATATAAAAATATTACCTTTATGTTCAGTTTGTTTTCATTTTCATTTATAATTTTTTGGAAACCATGGAATTAATATTATATACTTATATCAACTAGATTTTAAGAATTTATTTAATATTATTAATTCCATAAATACAAATGGAAACTAGATAACTATAATGTTATATACTAATAATAATTGTATATTGTTTAAAAGTAAGACAAGACCTTGAATGGAACCTAATTTCTTGAAGAAACCAAAATTTTACAAGCAACAAAATATAAATTATTTGTCTAAAATAAAAAATTACTAACCATTCATTTTTTCTAAAACTATAAATCAATGACATTATATTAATTTTATTGGAAAATATTTCAACAAATAATGATATTCTTTAATAATAGTGTAGGACCATCATATATATAAAAAACCAAATCATACATCAAGGTTTACAACCAAGACCATTAAAATATTGGATTAAGACATAAAAAATATTTCCCATTGTGGGAAAGAATATACTTGAATCCCATTTTGGATCGGGACAAACATTTCTTTTTGAGTGGATTAATACACAACAATTTTTCACAATCGATCAAGCCCATCAACTATATTAATAATATTATCTAATGATATAAAGATATTTTCCCAATGCATTGGAGTGAGATCTAGGTCACATACAACACTTAATTAAAATCATACATATATGTGAAATAATATAATAATACATTCATCATATTATATACCATGAAATAAAATGGGTTTCAATAACATTTTATCATTTCATCATAACATAAATCCAGGGAAAACTAGTGAGTTTACTAATAATTTTGGAATTTTATAAACCATTGAATAGAAATAGGTTCCATAAATAAAATCATCAAAAACCAATTAGTGTAATAATAATAATGGTATCACAGTAACATATTACCAAAGAAACATAATTTATAAAAAGTATTACATCGAATATGGATAATGAATTTGAAAGACAAATCACATTGACCATTTCATAAAGAACATAATTTTACTTTTTAAAATAATAATTTATTCATTATAAATTTTAGATGTCATTTTATTTAAATATAAAATCTAATTCTAATAATGAATTCTTAAAATAAAAAAATTATCCATAGGATGAGATGTTTCATTTATGTTGTACATGTTAAAATAGATAATCCATTAAAATTTTTGTAAAAAAAATTGGACATTATTTATAGAAATACATGATGATTCCATTTGAATTATTTTAAAAATAGTTCAAAAGAGTGTAGAAATTAATTTTTAAAAAAATGAGTCTATTAATATATTTTTTGAAAACATTTTAGGAAAAAATGGTTTTCAAAGAAAACTTATTTTCAACCAAATAGATAAAACATAATTGTTGTTCTGAAAAATATTTTAGGAATTATTTTAAGTACCAAAGAATATAAAAACAATATTATTACATTAAAATATAATAAATAACCATATTATAATAAAAAATTATTTTCTTAAGAGATTTATCATATGATTTCATCATTAAAAACATATTAATAAACAATCTCGATAAACTAAAAGATTATGTCATAAAAATCTTACCACTTTAGTAGCATTAAATAACTATCAACATGAAAGAAAAAACTTTATATGAATTTAAAATACCATTACAATAAATAAATTTTAGATATTACATGTCAATGAGGCTATATGTACACCTCATAAAAGAAAATATGTGTATAACATGACATATGTCTGAAATATGTTGAAATGCGAAGAAAATTATCTTACATCATGGGTCTCTTTTGAATAGTATACCCAAATAAAGGAAAAAATCAAAGGAATACTGATATATCATTTATGTTTTTATATTAATGATTTAACATGTCAAAGGGTAATTATATAAAACCACAAAAAAATAAATGATGACTACATTTTCATATGTCTTTGAGAAAAAAATCCGATTTGAAATCCCTTACATTAGGCCCCAAATTCCTTCATAGAAATCCAAAAAACATTGATAATAATTATATATTTATTTTAAATATATTAAATAACCATAAAAAAATATACATATCTTACCATATATTGTTTACCTATGTCCCTGTATTATCCATTTATTATCAATTATTTGTTAATGTCATGTTTCGGGTAATGGCCACTTTGTTTTTTCATATATGTTATGATTTGTCATTTTTTTCCTATAAATTTTATCATGGTTACATTATATTAGAAATAATAATAGTGAAATAACTATAATATTTATACATAAACTATTTTCATAATAATAGTCATGAATGTCGGTTTTGATAAATGATGTATGTTACAGTGATGGTGAATGTAGGTTGTATGTATGCAACAGTAACATTTACAATTTTAAATGATAATTATTGAAAGGAGGTATGAAATATCACATATTTATATATATATATCATAATATCATAAGTAAAATTATATTATATTATACATATCTTCCATGTAGTGTGGCGAAGAAAAAAGAGTCTCATTGCTTTGTTAAGGAGGACATCCATACGTACATGAACAATATTATCATTTTCCAATGAGTGAAAATATACAAAATTAAATAATTTAATACATTTTAATATTGAATAATATTATATAAATATCATTATTAAGTCATTTTTATCAAATATATTTGTCCTTTTTATCTTCTATGTCAATATTTAATGAAAATATAATCACATCACATCACGATACAACAGTTCTCCATAAACATGCACAAAATTATCATATCCAATATAGAATGGACTATAAAAAGGATTTATTTTATATAAAGACTATATATATATTATTATGTTGTAAACAAAATATATATACTTCATATTATTAATAATAAAAATATGTGAGAAGTGGTAATGGAAACCATAATGACATCGGTTCATGATTGCATTGTCAGCTGGACACATGAATAATGATTTCATAACCCATTTGATTGATGTTGAGATGTTTTTAGGTAATTAAAATAACATAAAAATATCTCATTAAATTGGGTATATTTGGGTTGGAAGGTCATAATGGTTTAATGATAACTCATGTTGGTGGATAATGAAATTAAATAAAAACACTTCATGAAGAACCTTACATCATCTTGGGGTAACCTATTTAGTTTTTAATTAATGCACCTATTAGTTGGTATCATAACGAAAAAAATTATTTTTGGATTAATTGAGTAAATTTTGGAAGTAATTTGGTTAGTTATTATCTTTAAAAATTGGTTTTAAGGTGTGAAGAGGATAATAGAGGTGATGTCCATTTATAAGTGAGGTGAGTGGCACACATGTAATTTTTTAAAAATAAATAATTCCAACCACATTTGATTCAGGTGAAAAGGATATAATAATGAAAAAGTATCTATGATATAAGTCATATGATCAAAATATGGCCATCTAATAGGTTTTTTAGTACTTTTATTGTCATATTATCCTTTATATTTTAAGCCTCCCCCCTATAAATCCATTTTATCATGACTAGGACAATTAATTATGACTATTTTCATAATTCATGTTGATAAAAAACTTCCTTTAACATATTTTATAATATAAAATATTTCGATTCAATAATATTTATTAACGATTTATAAATTAAATTCATGTATGTGGAAAATTTTAATTTAAAATTAATCCCATAGATGCAATGAGAAAGAGGTATTTCAATGAGAAAATGTTCCACCATTTTAAATTTTGTTATAAAACAATTCATTATAAAAATTATTAAAACAATATAATTAGATTAATATATATACAATTTAACTAATGATACTTTAAAACCACTTAAAAGTAAAATTTATCATTATAAATTATTTTCACAAAAAATGAAATTTTCATTATAATTAAATATTTTTAACTCTTCATCAAAACATTAAACATTCTATAAAAATAACAGAATATCACCATAAAATAATTTTAAAATTATTATTAAACAATTTTTGTAAAAATTTCCAATGAATTTTTTATGTTTTTAATATTAATTTTATTATAATCTAAAAATTAGATAAATAATTATTTTTTTGGTAAAATATTGTTTTTGAAACTTGTAATGAAATTTATAAAATTAAATTAATATATTTCATTATTTATTATTTATATAGAAAATTTATACATAATATTTAAAATTTATCTATTACTACTTTAATTTTAGGTTATAATGATCTCATTTGAATAATAATATTGATAATATATCACAATTTGTCAAAACTAGATGTTGTGTTCTCTGTAATTGAAATATAATGTTATGTATAATTCCATTTGTAATTAATAATGTGTGTAGTAAAAATTATATTAAGTAGAAAATTTATTTGAAATAATATATTTTATAGAATATCGTGGTATTTCAGGAAAATAAAATATGAATTGAAAATTCATTCATATGATGTCTACACTATGAAACATTATTTGAATGCATGACCTCTTATGTTTAATTAAGGGCATCCATGGTCTTTACTTATCCAAATATTTCATAATTTTTAATTTAATAAATGTGAATTAACCAATGCATATCGCCTAAGAGTGTTGAACTATGTAAGTAGTAATGTCTCATTCACCATGAGTTAAAATGATGGATGATATTAAATATAACAACACTTATCCTGGATATTACCACAAGATAAAACTATTAAGAGATCACATCTAATCATTGAATCCATATGAGTGTTTTTTATTCTTATGGAAACCACAATTCATCAATTACTGCTATATTGGATGTATTCATAAATAAAGAATTATCCAAAGGGTTTTCACTAATTATTTCTCATCGTAGTTTCCAAAATTTTTTAAACCAGTATATGATACCTACTATAGTGAACAAAAATTCACACACATGTTTACTATATAATATTATTAGAATATTACTTATATATGAATATGATCCATTGCTGAGCCAGAATGTTTTTGTGTTATGTTTAACATAGATACATAAAAAACTCGTAAATAAAAAGGCTTATATTATTTATCCTAATGTTATTAATATGTTGAATCCTTCTTATAAAAATCATACATAAAACCATTATTCATGACCTAGGAAAGAGTAAAATAATTAAAAGTGAGATTATATTCATAGTAATGGTAAATATAATAGATATCAATCGGTGATCATATATGAGCATAAGATAAGCATAAGGGTATGAGAATATGATCATCACTAAAATAATCACACCAAAGAATTAAAATAACATGATCCTGATATAAAATAATATTTCCAAATTAGTCAATGAACATTAAATGTGAATCTGTATATAAGGTATCATCAATAAAAATACCTAAAAATTATGATTTTAGAATCATCAATAATCAATCCTTCGCTATAATAAAAACCCATAATCCTTAAACATATTCATTTTTATTATCATGGGAATATCAAATTTCGTTCTTATTAAATGTTCACTCCTAATATAGTAAACATGGACTAAGTCCCATAATGTAAATTTATTCTCGGTAATTTCCAAAGTTAACTTTTATATAACTCAAACTGGTTAACTGTGTCAACTATTAAGAGATTATTAACTCTGTCATCTCTTAAGTGATTCTCAATACATTCCTTTTTATCTAATTAATTAATGGTATTTAATATAACCATACATAGTTGGTTTAAAATTTCACCCGTTATTCGTGGTTTTTAAGATAACCACCCATCCTTGGATTAAAATATAACGAACCAAAAAATAATTACTATCAATTCATATGAATTATTCAGTATCATGAATTCATTAATTGATACATCAAACTATAATCAATGGAAAAAATGGGTTCTATAAAAAAATTATCATCATAAACATAAACCATATGTATAATGAATGAATATGATAACATTAGATCATATCTCAAGTAAAGTAAAACTATCACCCAAATAAGTTTCTATATTTTAAAATCAATTTAAAAAATAATTGAAATATTTATTATGGAAAATATAATTTTCATTTTGAGATAATATATATAAAAATAAAATAATTCAAGATATTATAGAAATAAATTTCTTTGAACATAATCATGGAAATATACATTAATAATTAAGTAAAATTTTATTCTTATTGGTGGGTAAAGTCATTCAATAAATAAACATTAGAACAAAATCTCCTTTCACAATATGTACAAAAAGGAATAAGTAACTCATATATAAAATGACATGATGATTCATTTGAAAGAATTCCAAAAATATGATGAATGGGAATAAATAATTTCACATGTATTTTATTCACAGTTTAAAATATCTTGAAAACAGTTTAATGAAAATATGGGCATGGGAGTAAAGATTCACTTCCGAAGTGAGGAATTATGATTCCCTTCCTTTAAAACATTATTTAAATATCCTAGGTAGTCAATGAGTTTAAAATAAAAGGTAGGTGTTTAATCTCTTTAAATTAAATAATTATAAGAAAATATATATGATTTGGGATATATAGATCATATAATTTCATTATCACAAATTAAATAATAAACAAACATGATAAAAAAAATTGATATTGTAACCATATCACTTACTATTGTGGTAAAATTTGAATAAAAACAACCAACAAATAAATAACGCCAAATAAAATATTAAATTCAATTAAAATAATTATATTAATAGGAAAATTTATAGATTTTTTTGTATATATAAATTATCAAATATAATATTTGTATGAAATCAAACTTTTCTCAATGAAAAAGCAGTGACAAAGAACAATTATGTTATATCCCATAATTTTCATAAGATATCAATCCCTATATAGAATATATTTTGATTCAATATAATTCAATAAAAGAATAATTTTTATAATTCTACTAACATATATTATTCTCTTATACAATATGAACACTCGTTTATCAATAATTTCCTATTAATGTCATCTTTTTTGTTGTTTATGGATTTTTTTTTCAAATATGTTTTAGATTGGAAGTTATTTTCTATACACTATAATCATGGTTATCCCATTATTAGAATGAAAATAATGATATAATGATCATACATATTTATTATATATATATATATATTAATAACCATTAATATTAAGTGGTTTTGCAAAAATGAATTACATTACTATGTAGAGACGGTTTCCCGTACATATGCATCTGTTACATTTCCATTTTTCGATGGATGAGATGAATATTTTTAAATATTAATTAATAATTTAAAATAATAATTATTAAATAATTGTAATTTATAAAAATGTAATATATCATAATAATCAACCAGTAATTACGAAAATGAATCAAATTTCTACATGTAGGTGATATTTCACATGTGCACACATAAAATACATTAATATGCTGTTTGGTTTAGAAAAAGTGGGAAATAGTTGTTCCATCACAAATAAAACATCATAGTATATTAATTATATATCATTTTTCAAGGTTTTATAGAAAAATATTTTTTTAAAATAAGTAAATGTATAAATTTAATTTAAGGAACATGATTATGATTTATACATCTTCTTTGAGAAACTACTTTTTCATACACGATATTCCTTAAAATATTTATATTAGTATAATATAAAAAGATCCTTGATGAATATAAGGATTATAAGAATGTTTTTGTATAGTTTTTGTCTTAGATATATATCTCAAATTCCATGAATAATGAACTAGAATACATTCCCTTATATAATTGGGGGGGGGTACAAATATGTAATTTAATAAAATATTTCGATGATATAAAGTCAGATTTATTGGAAATTTTATCCACCTAGGAATGTATATTGTGTTATGATACGATATGGTTGAAATAACTTCAATGAATAAAAATTTGAGCAGTGGGGGTGGGGGGTATCCTACCCTTATCTCATGGTTCTCCCACACCATATAAACTTATATTAACTATAGTTTTAGTAACGAATTGATACTATTTTTACAATTTACTATGGCCTACAATTAATTTTACCTTATTTTATTACATTAATTATTTGTATTAATGATAGAAATCCATATTACCAAATTCCATTTCAAAAAGTGGAAGAAATTAATTTTAAATCAGCTTGCAAACCACAAAGAAAGTCAACTTTTTGTTAGGAACATCACATGAATATTTAATTAAATTATTATTATAAAATTAAAAAAAAGGGTTAAAAATTATTTAAAAAATTGAACAATTTTAATATCATTAATTAAAAGATTTATTAGAGAATTTCACATGGAAAAAAAATATTTCCCACCCAAGAGGGTAGTTTATTCAAATTCATTAAAAATATTCTTTCATTACCTTGAGTGCATAAATATATTTAAATTAAAGGAAAAGAATTAATCAGTATAACTAAACCAAGGTATGAAAATAAATAACATTTTTAAGAGATCAATGACATAAATTCTTCATCAAAAATTTAATCACAATCAATCCTAGAAAAAATAAGATTGTAACATAAAGAACATACCATTGGTACAATTTTTGATTCAAAACCTGAGAAATAAATAAATCCTAATAAAACAACAAATTACAAGGAAATAAAGATATTATTCCTAAAATATATCAGGTTTAAATTATAAATGAATCATGGTAACAATTTATTATTATTTATTTTTAAATAAACATGAAGTATTTGACTTCTTTCCTTGAACAAACCCACAGGTATTTTTAAATAATGTCATAGAATACTATTTTAACCATTCTATTAAATTATAATGTTTGAAGAGTAATAAAAAATTTCTGAAACATTATGTGTAATTTTTTTGTCTAATTAAAATTTATTAAATAATTCATAATAAATTAGTATTAAATTTTTAGTAAAGTCATTTTATTCCACAAAAATATGTTTTCTTCATAACATATTTTTATAATATTTTATATTGAGAAAATTATAATTAATTTATAGCATATTTTAATAAAACTCCATGAAATTAATTTCAATTTTAAAATAATCTTGTCTATATTTTCTTATCATGATCCATATGTATTGTTAAAGAAGATTTATTTTTTAGTGAAAAATGAAAAATATCAATTCTTATCAAAATGATATATTTTAGGCAATTATCATTATGTTTTGATGTTTATCACCAAATAACCTATGATTTATTAAGTTATATATAACATAATTATTTATAATTCAATCATCATTATACTTGATTTTGGAATAAGCTCATTTTTTTATTTTAAAAAACATTTTTCTAAAAACTATTTTAATGTTCACAATTTGTCATTATATTAGTATATTAAATTAATACATATTTGTTAATGGTTTTAATGAAATTCCTTGATTATATATTATATATAATATTTCAACATTCTTTTTATAGATTTTACGTGGCATGGAATAGAAATAGATTATGTTTTAGTCTTAATATTTATTTTTCCAATAATGGGATTTCATTACTGTGTAAAGTATTATTGAAACATAAATTCTATAAATTATATAAAATGTATCTGTGAAAATAGATTCCATATTTTTAATCAAAATATGTAATATAATTTAATATTTTTGTTATAATGGTTTTTATAGTGAATAATATATAGTGTAAAATTTTGTTTCAACAGTTAAGGTTACGACCTGATTACCAGAGGTTCAACCAAGATATAAGAGTATGATTTCAACTAAAATAGTAAAAATATATTTATTGGAAATAGGATAACAATATATTATATATATTTTTAATAATATGTTATTTTTAGCATCATTCATATAAAATTACCAGGTATAACTGAAATATTTTCAAAATTAAATTAATATACCTCCCTTCATATATAAAAGGGAATATCTTCCCTTCCCTAGTACACACCATTTTATTCTTATAGGGTTGATAATATATTATTCGATACATTTAAAGATTCATTACTTTATTCATATATCATTTTGTGTTCTCTTATGACCAATTCATCAATTCATAGAGAGTATTCTAATTAAGTTCTCTCAATGAAATGGTATATGTCTTAAACAATTGAATTAAATTTTATTTCTTATACTAAATCCTTTAAAAATGTTGTATCCATAAATAAATTATGAATCTAGTATTAGAAATATGATGTAATTTTATAATAATTATTTCATTATAATTTCTTACCTCTTCTCTACTAAATGGGAGATGAAAATATCGCTCGTTCATTTCTGTGGACTACCACCTCCACATATTGATTTCATTCAATTTTCTTACTCATATTTAACATTTTGTTATTATATATAATTTATTATATATATATATTTATAATATAAATATTTTTTTATTGTGTATTATTGTTTACCTTCCCCATTTTCCATCCAACAGAAAATGGAAACATCACATGTGCATACGTATGAACTACCATTTCCATGAAGTGATGTAATTAATTTTTCATCAGGGATTACTATGGATGGTAATTATAACATATATATTCAAGATAAATGGTATTAATATAATTATTAAAATTCTAGAGATGAAATATCCATCATCAATGTGTGATAACCATAGCCACTAAAGAAAAATATACATGAATAACAATGTAGTTACCACCCATAAATGGTGATGATAATGAATTATTGTTAATGAAAAAGTGATAAAATATTGAAAGTAAACCCATTATGGAATTAAATTTATGATTATGTAAATACTATATAGTTATAAAAAATTAAAATTTATTATTTCAGAATGTTAGAGTATTTACAAAAAATGAATTTTTTTACAGTTTTTGTGTTATAATAAAATTTTTATATGGATTATTTATACTTATGTTTATGATGATTAAATAATATTAAATATATAAATAAAAATATTAAATTTTTTCTTATCCAAATAATATTTCTATACATGTTAATTTTTCAATTCATATTCCATTCAATTTTACTAATTAAACAAAATTAATGTTTTAAGGAGTACTGAGATTATTTTTCTCTTTGGTTAGGAGTTTTTTCACTCAATATTCTCATCATAATCATAATGAAAATGTTAAAACATTATAACAAATTAGAGGTTACCAAGGTAGTAATTAAATATAATTATTATAAAAACTCGTTTTAGATATTTCACACATTGATATAGGGTGATACATTCACTAGAGATCCCCATACTAGATTCAATATCGGCCAAAATTTCCCTTACCTCCATTTGATACTAACATAAATACCACGATAAAAGGTAATTCTACACACTAATATGTTATAAGAATAGTTTCAAATGGGGATAAATATTTTTTAAAATAAATACAGAAAATATTTAGAAATATGAGTCCACTATAGATATATAATTTTTGAAAATCAAGGATAGTGAGAGAATATAATACTCTACTCCTGTATCCACCACATTTGGGTTTCTTGTTCTATATAAATCAATGAAACTATTTATAAATGATAACCTAAATTATGATCCATTAAACCCATTAAAATATCCTTATAAAGACATGATTAATCAATATTCCCCATTATCCCTAAAATGGGAGGCCTCCAATTAACCGATATCCCCTTGAGAGCCCTTCCAACCCCTTGAGTATATTTAGTTCCTTAGAATTATCTCCCTATTGAATTCTAGGGTATCCACATCATTTATAAGATCCCCAAGATCTTCCATGAGGAATTTCATCTTAACATTAATATATAGTTGAGAGTAACTCATATTTCTTACACTTTTATCCATTTATACCATATCTCCTTGCACACTGCTGTGAACACAATGAAATGAATTTCTGTTTCATTAACACGATTACACTCTATTTGAAACCGTTTGAGAGGAAATATTTATTAAAACCCCATCACATAATAATTTCTATAAAATAGATAATGTAAACCCAAATAAATATATCCCATTATTAATTTAATAATAACTTCTAGAACAAATCCATTTTTAAATACTGTTTATCCAAGAAATGTGGGACCATGTAAATAAACTTACATTTTATGTTATCAATGGTTTTATTTCCACTTTATTAAACTAAAAAAAATTATACAAATGTTTTTTGATCCAATATATACTAATATTAAGAATTAATAACCAAAACCAAAATAAAAATATTCAAGTGTTACAAGGGGTTTTAGAAAGATTGTTATCAATGCCACCACGAAAATATTCTCCAAGAAATAATGTAAAACATTATTTGGTCCAAAAGAACCACATCAGGATCATATCCATAAGTTATCTATTATGTAGGTAATTTTTAACCATATTTTAATCCATATATTCATGAGAGAAAACAATTTTGAGATAACTAACAGCCTGAAAGAATTCAATCAATTGTGGGAGAACATTCCAAGGAGCACTCCTTATTCGGGATTTCATAAAATTGGCTAAATGTTTTGAATATAATTAAATCCAAAGATAATCCGATTAATGGTGGACATAATAATTGATGGAATGGAAAATGGGCCATAATTCATCTTCATATACAATTCCTATACTGATTAGTGTTAAAAGAAACTTTTTATAAAGCCTTGGTGGGTACAGAAGACTAATCCACATTCAGATATTCCTATAATTCCATAAGATTCCCCATCAATATTTAACGTGATCCATAAGGAGATCATGGGTATTATTGAATTATTTTCCACAAAAATGGGTTTCTAGATCTTCCAATCACACCCAACACACATAAAATGTTCATTTTACAATTCGTGTTTTAAATGACACCTTCTTTGAATTTTAATTCCATGTGAAACTCCCTATAAATGGCCATGATTTATAAATAAAAGGAATGATTTTTATTATAAAAAACAATTTAATTATGGTCCTCCAAGGTTTATATGAGAATAAAAGTATTTGTTACTATATATATATTTTGAATCTCCCCACTATTGATATTAACCATGATGGTCTTCATAACCTTACATATGTTATTATTTTTAAAAAAATTTCTTCAAAATGACTCCTATAAATGATTTTGATGTTTGGATACAAATTGATATTTAATTCTCACATATTGTAAATTATCATTTTCTTAAAAACTATTTTGTATAAAGAATAAATTTTAATTCCATTACCTTGAAGCTTATACTATGTAAGAATATTTTCTATCGATATCCTCTATAAGAGTATCCATATTGATAGATCAATAAATTGAGTTCTAATGTTATTAATCCATCGAAGGTGTGTTGATAATGCCTCATATTTCATCATATTTTATATCTTAGTATTGAAAAAATATTTACAATTCAAAATCTAAATTAGGGTTCTCTTTTCACAAAAGACATATAGTTGAAATTGAAGGATTTCATGAGAGGGTATATTTATATAAAAATATTTATTTTAATGATTAAATTCATAAATTTCATTTTATTTCATATTCAAAATAACATATATGATTTCGTTATGTGAACTTTAAATCCTAGAGGTACGTCAACAATTCATATGTTAATTCTTAGAAACTAATCATTCTTAATTAGACAAAATTTCATTAAATTTTTGTAGGAAGTTAGTACAAAATAATGAGGAGAGGTAGTATGATCTACATTCCAGAGGCATAACATATATCCTTCTTAACAAAAAATAAAATGAAGTGTCATTATAACTCAAAAGGTTCTAACTGAATTTTCTAATAATATAAATGTAAAACTACCCATGGTACTTAATGACTAATCTCATATTTCAATGGGTATTTTCATATCGTTCCAAGAAGAAAATATGAGCTTCTTTTAAGGAAAGGATTCGGTCTAGATGAAATTCATGATCATCCTATGGAAATTCTTCATAATCCTTATTTACATTAGTACAATGAAAAGGAAAACAAAAATATAGATGTGATCACTAAGTTGACTAATCCTATTCATCTAGAATGAGACATAGAATTCCATTTCTTACTGGGAACTAGGGTAATAATTTTATAGTATATATTTTTAGTGTAAGATAACTAGAATCTACCTCAAAAGAGTGGGGTACGAAGCTAAATGAATCGATGTGTTCTGATTTTGAATCTATGAATTTTGGAAATCCAGTTTTCCTAGTGGAAATTAAATCTGTCTCCAAAAATAGATTGATTTTTCCAACTAATGAATTTTACTAACTCATTATCATAGTGACCAAAAATAACATTAATGACATAAAATAATCTTTTATAGGCCTATCTAAATAAATTGATCTCATCAACATAGAAGTGATGTGAGGGGGTGAACAATCCCTTACCAATCGTAATTATTTTATATAGAACAATATTTGTAAATTAATTTATGGACCATGAAATACTCACCCAATCATATGAATAATAATTTTTATACATCAATAATATCAATTCTTGAGAAATTGAGATGTTAGTAACCATATATTAATTGACAGCTATGTAGAGAATATTTTCTTTCATTTCATTGTTTTTTTCATTTATTTTAAAGAATTCTTTTACTATTCTCTTTATATTATTTCTTTTAATGTTTAGCTATATTTTATAATAATTACTAATTTTAAAATAGAAAATTATTATCACCTTCTAAAAGTTTTATTTTTTCTTTTCATTAAAAATTTGAATGTGAATTTTTTAACATAAACCGCATGAATAGATTTACCCAACATCACGGATGAAATTTTATTTAATGATTAAATTATTATTTTCCTTTTTAAAATTATATTAAAATGTTTTCATTAATATTTTGGAAATTTTAATAATTTAAATAAATGATTTTTTAGAACACATATATATGCTTTTATTAATATCACATGCGGTCCTAGAATTTTTTATCCCTCTAATGCATTTGAAAAGAATTAAATATCAAGAGGTAATAATTAATATAATGGGGATTAATCCAATTTATGTAAGTGCCACTTCCAAATAATATTTTCTGGGGAGTGAACCATGAATAAGGAAATGATTGAAAGAGAATTAATCCCAATACACAATGATAGACATGGATGTTATGCTTGAGTAAGGAAAAGATTTTCTATGTTTATTTCTATGAATTTTTTTTCTTGTGATATTTTATCATAGATTGAGAATGACTATTGTTGATTATCCACTCTAATGTATTGTTTATTTTTATTAATAAACCATATGGCATGTTCAATGGTTATTTTCAATGAATTAATGGGTATGTTTTTAAAATATTATTCTCATTTTACCATGTAATGTTTCGTATCTTATGCTCACTTATGATCAAGTATTGATAACTATTATGATCACCCTTTCTGAGTATTTGATATCACTATTTCTTATGTTTCCCTTCTCAATGATATGGAAAAAATAATTATGTATGTTATGTCACAAGTGGGTTGTAGTTATCAATAATATAAATGACAATGTTGTAGAAAATTTACATTCAAGTTGTTTATGTATCCATGTTTCCCAAGATACTAAAAAATTAATGTTACTGTGTGGATATTACAACTATAATGAATTGTATTCTAATATGATGTAGTATTTATTTATGTGAAGTTTGCATTGTTATTGTTGTTGTTAGAGTATAGTTCGGTTACATTTTCAAATATAGAGAAGAATAATTTTTAGGGAAAATTATTAAAATCCCATGATTTGGAGAACATCGTGTGTTATTTATGGATCCCAAGTGATCCATGATTTGTAGATTTTATTTTAATAAGTTATTAGTGATTTAAAAATGATGTTTAAGTTCTTAGATAATTGTTATTAATTCTTCTAATGGAGTGATATATCAATCTTGAGCAATTAACTTTCATCGAAATTTATGATTGTGTAGATAGTCCAAATTCTTAAGGATGTGTGGAAATGATGACAAATGGTTTAAATATTTTAAAATAATACTATACTGTACTCTATTATTTTATGAGTAAATTAATTGATATAATTCCATTAAAAATATTAAATGTTTTTTAATTATGAGTATTAAAATAAAGATAAAAATTATGAAGGCTGTGAAAAAAATTTATTTTCAGGACAATTTGATGAGGATAATATAGTTTGGAAATTTTCATGTTGTTATCAACAAATATGGTGATGTATTATCTAAAAAAGGACCCACCTCAAAAATAATTTTTATCAGGGGCCACCCATGTTGAATAAAGGTCTATAATGCATGCTCATGGAAGCATGAGTGAGATATACTATATATACAGGAATGATATGAATGTATAGTGATAGTAAGGTGTGCATGAGAATGAAAATGGAGATTATTCGGCCATCATACAGGCTTATAAGATGTCACATGGTGGTTCATGTGAATTTTCTTCGGGTTAAGGGCGTAGATATGGTTCTAATAGTGTATAAAACATATAGATATAAAAGGAAGCACTCAACTAATTGAAACATCAATATGGGAAACTGATATAGTGATTGATGTTCATCAATATATAAACGTTTTAGATTAAAAATTAATCATCTATTCCATTAAATCTGATTTCTAATCAATACACTCATTTTATTATATATCTAGCCTCACCAAAAAGGTTTTTAAAGTTTCTCTTCATGTTATAAACATTAATTATCGAAATCAAGGTCACCATATTTTTTATAAGGAAGAGATCTTATGCTGATGAGATAAAAGACCTACATGTTAACAATATCCATCTTGAATACATGAATTATGTTTAATAATATGATATTAGACATGGAATATATCAATATAGGGTAGGTTTTCCATGAATATGGAATTCATGAATGAGTTGAAAATTTAAATAATGATCATTTTACAATATCATATATGTGACTCTTATATAATTGATGAAGCTATTACAATAAGGATTCCATTTTTTTGATTATATGAGGAAATTAGAAATGCATAAACATTTTGTTGATAAAACACTACCATGAGATGATATATTTTTCATTACATTAATTAAATCCTTGTAGTTTATTTCTCGTCGGTGCTAAATTGGTATCAGGTAGCGGAACTATGCCAAAAATACCAAATCATCAAGATGATGAGATGTTTTTTCTAATGAAAGGGGATATCATTATTATAAAAAACAGACCTCTATATATTATTATTTTTTGAAGAGTATATTATTTAAATTAATCAAAATATATTATTATTAATAAATAGATAATTTTGGCCATCTAATAGATTTTAACACATTCAAACAGATTAATGAAGAAAAATTCATACAATATTTTTATCATTCACAAAAAGTCCTTAATAATTATACTACATCTTTAATCGTATTTGGAGAACCAATGTATCATTTATTTTTTATGTGAATACCTTACCCAAAAATACTTATGATTTTGAATAAAATATTATGAGAAGGAAAATCTTTTCACAATCTATTTCATAAATAATGTGTGATAAATTATGTACATATATCCAATTCACATGATGAGAAATAGAAGAATATTAATAATAATGGATTATCATTGATATATGTAACAGAAACATATATGATATTATACAAAATGAAACACATGAAAGAGTTAAAAGAACAAAATATATTCCATATATATATGAACATATGTGATTAATAATGAATAAGGGGGTACACATTTTGGAAGAACCTAAAATATAATTTCAATCCACATAGGATATGGTTTATTCAATACTAATTCATTATTCAAGAGAAAAATATAACAAACCATGGGTAAAAGGACTCATGTATGTCTTTCATGAAAATATATTAAGAAGGCGTGTGGATTAATTTCATACAGCAGGTTAGACCTAAACATAAACATCATAAGTAAGAATATTCCAGGTAGTTTTTTACCAAGGAAACCGATCATATATAGGTGATCAAATTAATTGATAAATTTTAGTAATTATGATTTATTAAGGGGAAACTATCATGATGTTTACACTAGAATATATTATCCTATATGATAATAAGGGAAGACTATCATCTATGTGGTTGAAGATCATTTAAATTTTAGATTGAACTTAAATAATAATTAAATATTTTAGTTGGTGATAGAAGTATTTGAAGTATCTCTAGTCATTCTGAGATTAGATGAAGACATTTATTTTGTTATGGAAGTACATGAAGAGTCTAGTGGGACTTTGAAGTAAGGGAATATATTTCATGGGAATAAATAAATGAGGATAATGGGTTATATTATTGGGGGATATAATAATTTGACAATGTTTTATCTCATATGGATCCTATTTTGGAATTAAATTAATATTTACACAATGTTCCCATGGAAACTATAAATTTTTTTATTGTATAAATGAGGAGTCATCAAGAAAAAAAATTATATGTATAAGAAGAGAATAATTTTATGGAAGGGATGTTCTCAAAATGGTTGGTAAATCCAAAACACTCAAAAAAAAAACATGTGACCAAAAAGGATGAAATAGTTTATATTTTCATTGTATGATATAATAATTATATAAAAGTGATTAAATGTAATTTTTATGAAGAATAAATATTTAACATTATTTTTATAGATGAAAACAATGGTCATTACATGTTTGGAAAGATTATTATTGTTTTCAAATCTTATGAACTGTAAACTAAAGAAAAAAATCCACGTTTCTTGAAAAATCATTACAATAATGAAGAAATATTCATGAATAAAAAATGAAGATGCTAAATGAGACTTTTTAAGGAAATATGAGAATTATTGCAATTGAGAAGAACTCAGTCAACATGAAGTGTTTATAGATGTAACTAGGATTGAACAATCATTATCCATAATATGGAACACAAAAAAATGATAAAAAAATAGATAATTCAACAAAATATCTCATTGAGGGTCATGAATCAAAATATGGCATGATATTATACTCTAACCAATGGGGAAATCCTTTAATCATAAGGTATAAAATAATGAAAAAAACTATATTATATACAACCAATGTATTTATTTATGGTGTAGGTTTCATAGCAACTTCATTGTAATAATGAATGGTAAAAATATTGATGATCCTTGAACATTAAGAGTGGATGAGAAAATATTTAGAAAGAAAATTCCTCAAGAGGAATCCAAAAGGGGGGTTGTACCCTGTGGAATATAGAAAGTTTAAAATTTTTTCAAATTTAGATAAAATACACTTGTATATTAGAGAAATATTTTAATAGGATTTTGTGGCTGTAGAAAAATATTTTGAAACAAGGAATTATGATGTTGTAATAAAAAACAATTCATCAAAAAAACTAGAATCCCAACATTTTGGTGGATAAAAGATGCATATGGGAGAAGTAAAGAATATATAAAAAAGTAAAATAATGTTAAATGTGAACCTTAAAATGAGGGTTAAATGAGGGTTCAAAATAGGAATTCTAGATTTGAACATAATACTTCTCAACAGAAAAATGGTATTTCTAAAAGTGAAGTTGAGAAAACTAAATATAAAACTTAACAGAAAAAGAATAAATTCAAGAGATATTAAACTATCTCAAAGGGATAAAGAAAATATATGAAACATATATAAAATAATACACATCATTATTAAATTAAATAGGAACATGTTTCCATTTATAACACATATAAAGGAGAAATACTCATGTTTATTGGTTTGTATATGCTATTAAGGGTATGGGAACAAATACATCTCTTCCTAGTATAATATTTCATTGATATGAAACATGAATTAATCAAGGGGAATTCATTATTAATATATAATATAATGTTCATAATGAAATAATGGTTTAATCATACACCCTTCTATGTTACAAAATTCAAAACAAATATAGATAAAAAATGTATTTTGTTGTATATGTAAGGAGAATAGTTACAAATCTAAGGAAAGTATATTAAGACTTATGGGAGATATTCCCTATGATGTGAAATGGAAGAGGTTTCAAATGAAAAGTTTTTTTAAGTTATTTGATGATTCATTATAGATGTAAAATGATAATAATGATAATCAAATTATTCATTTAAATAAATAAAAATTTGATCTGAAACTAGAAGAAGATAAAAAAAATCTTTCTGAATCTGAAGGAAATAAGGTAGCGGTAGAAACTGAAGTAAAAAAAGTATATCATATAGTGTTGATGTGATATTGAGTGTGATTGTTTAAAAAGAATGTAAAATATTAATACAAAATTCATAGATTAAATGTTTCTCAAAATGAATAAGAAGGATCCTCTATATTACACTACACATATGTGTGTTTTCAATTATTAACATGAGGCCAATTGAAAGACATGGAATTATTCCTAAAGGTGTAAAATTGGTATTATAAATTGGTTAAATCTTCATTTTTTTCAAATATCTGAAAATATTTATAATATTCCCAGATGAGGTATGATAGTTAATCCTTTATCCTTAATCTAATTTAAATGATAAAATTATCAAGGGGGAGTTGTTATTGAGCTAATATGGGTGTCCAATATCATTTTCACATAAATATTACGATGTGTTTATTAAATAGTGTTTAGGGTTTAGAATTTTATTGATAAATATTATTTCATAACACCCATATATTGGGAAGTGATAATTATTTTCCATTATTTCACATACATGAGAGTTTATGACATCTTGAAGAAACACGATTATATGTCTCTTATTTTCTACCTGTTTTTATCCCAAATGGATATATATTAAATTAAAAGAAATTTACTTTCTATGAGAACCACGTGTTATCACCCCTCTCTCAAAAGTACTCATGAAAAAAGCAATATTTTAGGGTGGATGATATATTTTTTAAAATAAATATTATATGAGAACAACATACATATCCATTTCATTTTATTTTCAATAAGTGGCATAGAAAGAGACTTCAACATACAAATTTTCCTTTATACTATTATAAAGATTCTGATAATTAAATTTCATGTGGGAGATTACTAATTCGAAGTATTGCATTTGTTTTCAATGTTATTTCTATTTTCGTTTGGTGAGGTAATGATTAAAGAGAGATTCGTAGAGAGTTGGTATGGATTTGTAAAATAGAACTAGATATTGTTATTGAGAAATTATCACTAATAAATTATTATGATTTTTGAATCATTTAGATATCTCACAGACTTATGTTAATTATGGAGCATTATTTAAAACAATATGAAATATTACATGTAACAATATATTATCAAATATGGATATTATTGGTGATAATTCCAGGAAATATTATTCTGGTATTTCATGATTATTATGAAAATAAATAAAAAAATTATAAATACCATAAAAAACATTTTTTGAGTTATTTTTGAAGATAATATGGTTATTACATTTTCATAGTGTTAACACAAAATTTATCCAATAATAATCTTAAAAAGGACCCATCACATCCATATACGGGACCACAATTCAACCACATGGGATACAAGTCACTTGAATACGAAAATAGAAGAATGGATGAGAGATCCTAAAAATATATGAATGGTGGGTATGTACAGTGCCCATAGAGTTAGCATGAGCATGTTGAGGAGATATCAAAGACAACCTGATAGGTGGTATAGTAGTGATGGGTAGTGTGTGTAATGTGTTCTAGGATACAAACCCCAGTGATGGATTGAAAGGTGAATGGAATTTGGTGATGTAAATAAAATATCTCAATTAAGAGTGGAATTGATGTTGGAAAATATAATTCCCCAGCCATAAACATTAAAAAATATTTATTTAATTCATGAATTCAAATTGAGGATCTTGTTATGTTTAGAGTTTAGAGAATTATACCGTAATCGTTACATTTCATCTCTATAATTACATTGTTGACACTTCTACTCTATCTAATTTACTGTAGTAATGAAACTCTTTAAATAAATCAATAATTATTTTCATGATATAAATATTTTATAATACTTCATTTCTCTTACCCTTCCTTATAACTTGGGAAAACCATTTCAAAAACATGTTGTGAGTATAAAAAGCTCAGTAATGTTTGTAAAATAAGGAAATAAATCATTAGTTTATCAATACATAAAAATGAATGAAATCATACTCCCAATAAAAAACATAATCTATTTAACATAATTTATGAAATCATAAGATTTATGAGTAACACATAGAAATCATAAATCATAAAGTTATCTTGTGTCATCCATATCATACTTACAATTTATCTTTCATAGATACATATGGAGTTATGTCTCAAATACTCATCACAGTATATATCCTAAATCTCTTAAGAGAAAAATTAATGTTTACCTCCTTCACATTAATAAATTCATTTGAGAGCTATCTCAAGCTCACCCTCCCTAGGTTTATCATCAAACCACCCATATACGTAAATAATTTTCATGAACTATAACATAATCATAACACATAACACAATCATAAAGGAAAGATAAAATTTCCACATTGTAATCACAATATATCATTTCAATACCTTGACATAACAAACCCATTCTAAAAACCATTTTCAATACCAAAATACGTGAAAAGTGTATATGGTATTTATTTTCTATTTAATAACATTACAGCTTCTTTTGGAATCCAAATATGAAATAATTCTCATGGCGGTGGAAAGGTTGTTGTCATCACATACATTAATAAGAAACATTCTTTTTGTCATTTAGTAAAACACTTCACTGAAAAATATATTTATTTTTAAAAACATTAAATTTAATTAAATGAAAAATGAGTATAATTATACACCATATAAAAGAAGTTCATGTATAAACCAAAATATTCCATAATGAATGGAAATTGAGAGGAAGTCACTTACCTTGGGTCTGACTTGTCTTATTCATTCTTTTTTGCATTTAATAATAAGCATATGTTAATTTTTACTTGCTTCAGAACATTTTTCAAGTATATTATTTATTTTATATAAAATATTATCTTTCTTTAACAATAATATTATTATTTATGTTCATATCGATCGTTTTGTCAAAGTTCGGTACTTGAGTCAAAAATGAACTTGTTATAATTACAAATTGTCCATGTGGTAAAAAGTGCATAATCCCCAGAATGTTATTAATGATTTAAATATCATATATATCTAGAATATATGTTTTTATATCCAGTATATATAAATTTATAATAGTCCATATAAATTAAATATAATAATTGAAATTCACCATTCATGGGGACGGTAAGTCGTACATACACATGAACATTACTTTCATTTATTTTTCATATTTAAAAGATTAAAAAATAAATGATACATATGAATATTATAATTAAAAGATAATATATATGTAATATATGTTACATAAGTTCATTAATTCATTCCATTATACATTCCATTTATAGAATTAATGACTCATATCACTTTAAAGGGGCAGTAGTCCGCACTTCTACAAATGTAATTATCGTATATACCTATTACAGAAAGAACAAAGGTCTGATGTAAACGAGACTTATAGAATAATAGAGAAAATATAAATAATATATATATATATATATAAATATAGGTCCATTGTAATGGTCCCCATGAGATGTGGTACTGGAAAATTGAACAATCATCGTTTTGTGGGATAGTAGTTCATCGTTTAAAGAAACAATATGTTCATATCCATTAGATGGAGGTGTGTATAAGTATAGTTTGAATAATTCTTATAAAAACATCCCAATATATTCGGGATTCTGTTTTTGTTTTTAAATCAATTAATAAGAAAAGAATATGGAGTGGAAAAGTAAAATAATTTAAAGTAACTTTAGAGAAGACTCTACCTCTTAAAACATGTAACTCTATTTTCATTGAACCAAAAGTATTTCTTCAATTTCTTTATGGATAGGGTAAGGAATCTAGAAGGAAGATAGATATTTTTTTTAAAGCTTATTTTGTCAGAGGTTGGATGCTCCATGGGGCTTGAGAGGTGTGATGAAATGGGTAGGGTTGATTCCCTTTCATTAGAGGGCAGTTTTCCACTTTAAGAACGTTTTGAAGTGTTATTTTATTATAAAATGATTTTAAGTTTTTGATGGTTGAAAATTAATTTATTTAAAATATAATATTCTTTTTGGTAGAAAACCTATCAACCAATAGCTTTAAGACATGTCTAGGTCACATATGTAATAATATATTACATCTTTAATGCTTAGTTAACTAATTTAACCCTTACCATGTCTTCCTGTATATTCATTATATATGGTTAATATAGTTATGATAAAATGACAATAGAACCTCAAGTGGTTCTTTAATAATATTTTAAACATTATATAAGTCATTTTTCTATATCATAGATTTTTAGAATGATAATATCATTTAATAAGATAGTAATTATTTTAGAAAAACTAATTCATGTTAATTTTTATACTATTCATATCATGAATTTTGTAAAAAGACATAACAACATTATTATTTAGAAAAAAAAATCATTAATTAAAATATAATTTGTTATAATCAACCACAAAATTCATTAATTTTATAAAAAGTTTTAAAATAAATTTATTTTAATATATATATATATTCCAATTTATTTAAATCATTCATTAATAAGGTAATCACTACATCATCATTGTGTCATAAATATATTTATTTATTTTAACAGTAAAATTTATAAATAAAATACCAATATATAGAGAGTAATTTTATAATTATAATTAACATTTATAGTTAAATATGTCACTTATATTACCCCATATAAAATTTGTTTTAGTAAAAATGACATGTTTATGTTATATTTATATTTACATTAAATTAATTCTTATAAAATAACATTTTCACATCAAAGTGGCTCCATGGGGTCCCAAAATTGACAAAAGGATATCCATGGTCGAACATATCTCATTTAATAGTATTAAGAAATGCGTTAGGGAAGTTTAGTATTATTATAATATTATTGTTAAACTTTATTTATGAGATTTTCCTTTTAACCATGGTAAATTAAATAATTACTGATGTTACTATTACTAATGTCTAAATATAAAAGGAAACTATTTACACAATTTAGACAACTTTATTACAAATATCGAAACCATTTTTCAAAATTCAAAATACAGAAGTTGACTAATTAATTTAAAATTAATTATTGTTGTCAAAACCAAAATGTGGGGATTTAAGAAGTAATGCCTATGAACAAATTGACATGTGTTGACATCCAATTTAAAATTGAAATTACTTTAAATTACCATAATTGGATTAAATGATAAAAAATAATCCAATTACTCTTTAAACATAATTAAAATAATAATCCAATTATATATATATGTTAGAATAAATGGAATTTTTCAATTAAATTTCATTATTTTTCCCAATTCATAAAAATATTAATTTTGTTAGAAAAATAACAAAATTACATCCAAAGTAAATTCTGATGTTCCTATTATAAATAAGAAATTTATTTTTTAAATTTAAATATATAAAAGTGTCAAAAAATATATTTATAAAGGGTTCTCTATCAAAAGGTAGTAAAAATGCCTTTTAAAAATATTAGATCATTTATGCTTAAAATTGGATTAATTCTCATTTTAAGCCAATAATTTTTATTGCATTATTGTAAAAACATTTAATAAATATGTTTAATCATAATATGTTTAGTTCTTTTCATTCCCACCAATACAATGGCTAGGCATTGAATACCATTTAAAAATAATAATATAATATATATTTTTCAGTATGACTCAGCCTTGTTTGCAACATATGATTTCGGAGAAACCCATTATTGCATGTTGGGTACACCATAAAACATAGAATCACCTTTAAAGTAAAATTAATATTTAATTAAAAATATTAATAAATATGAAAATTTCATATTCTTTATTAACTTGGGATGTTATATCCTTCCCCCATTTTGAAAATTACATCCTCTAAATTTTATTTACTTATCAAAATTGTAGGGGTATTTATCCATCTTAGTATTTACAGATTCCCTTGTTTCCTCTTCAACCATATGGTTTTTTCATAAAACCTTTATCTAATGAATTACCTTATTTCAAAAAAAACATGCTCTCTTTGGTCAAGAATATGGATTGGTTATTCCTCTGAAGAAAGATTCTCTTCTAACCGAACTACCCCTAGTCTCAAAACATGAGATGGATCTGGCACATACTTTTTCATCATTGAAACATGAAAAACATTGTCAACTTGGGATAACATTTGATGTAAATCCACTATGTAAGAAACTAATCCAACATTCTCTTGGATTTCAAAGGGTCCAATGAATATTGAACTCATATTTTCTTTATTAATAGAATGTGTCACACTTTTCCATAGAGAAAAATTATGAAATATATCATCACCTACAATGAAAAAAAAAGATCCATCCTTCAGATATCTACATAAGCTTTCTGCCTTCCCTAATCAATTCTCATTTTCTTCTATATCAATTAAATGTTTTCTACCATCTCTTCTACCAATTCGGGTCCCCCCAACATCTCTTTACATAATTCATCCCAAAAAATAGGTTTTTGACACTGATTTAAATAAAATGGCTCAAATGGTTCAATCAGTATACTAGAATGAGAAATATTTTTATATGAAAACACTACCAAACAAAGATGTTGGCCTTGAATTCCCTGGTAATCCAATGAACAAGCACATAAAAAATCTTCTAATGTCTAAATTATTTGTTATGACTTCCCATCAGATTGTATATGAATAGCAGTACTAAAATTTAATTCATTAGCCAATTAATTCTGAAGGCCCTTCAAAAAGTAATAAGTGATCCTATGATCAGGAGCCGATACAATTAAGAGGAGTAATCCAAGTAGCTTGACTATCTCTTTAATATAAAATTCAGACATTTTATCTAGAGATAGAGTATCTTGAATACGAGTAAAATAAGTGGATTTAGTTTATTGATCAACAACAACCCATATTGCAATTTTACCTCAAGAAGTCATTGGTAATCCTACTACAAAATCTATGGACACATTTTCTCATTTCCACTCTGGCACTAGAAAAGGATGTACTATCACTTTTGGTAACTGCCATTCTACTTTAACATATTTATAAATCAAACATCTCTGTGAAAAGTCAACAATATATCTTTTCATTCCATTCCACTAGTAATACCCTTGAAGATCATTGTACATCTTAGTACTTTCATGATGAACTGAAAATAGAGAACTATAAGGTTCACATAACAACTATTTTTTAAATTTTAATCACAAGGCACAAATAATATCTTTTTAACCCTAAAAACATGATATCTGTCAATGTTAAATTAAGGTCACATACCCTTCTGAACCAATTCTATATATTTTGGCAACTCAATATCTTCTTTCTGTGCTTTATTTACTCTGTATGCTAGAGATGATTGTACTGAAACATAAAAAAAATAGTTGAGTTTCATACACCAACAACTTCAATGATAAATTTCATTAAATAATTAATCAGAGGGTCATATTAAAAACATATCATGTTTAACGTCGAATAAATTTTCTGACTCAATGCATCAGCCACCTTATATTCTTTTCTTGGATGGTAATTAATCATGCAATCATAGTCCTTGATTAATTAAATCCATCTTCTATGTCTCATGTTAACTTATTTATGAGTGAATATATATTTTAAACTTTTGTTATCTGTATATATTTCTCAAATTACACAATATAAATGATGCCTTCAAATTTTTAAATAAAAAACAACAGTAGCTAATTCCAAATCATGTGTAGGGTAATTTAGCTCATGACGATTCAACTGACGTGAAGCATAAGAAATTACCTGATAATTCTTCTTTATGAAACATCCAAATCCTTTCAAGAAAGCATCAATATTGATAACAAATTCACAATTTCTAGAAGTATGTTCCAAAACTAGAGCATTCACCAATATTTTTTTCAGTTCATGAAAACATTCATCACATTCTTCTACCCATATTAACATAACACATTTTCTATTTAACATAATAAGTCGGATAGAAAACCGTGAAATGTTATAAAAAAACCTCAAGTAATAACCTTAAAAACCATGAAACTTATGAATCTTTGTTATATTGGTGGTTTATGGCCATTCATTGAGAACTTTTGTTTTAGTAGTATCAATAGTTATGCCATATTTAGAAACAATGTGTCCAAGGAATGGAATTGTTTTTATCCAAAACTCAAACTTGTTGAGTTTCCCAGACATTTTATTTTATTTTAACGATTTCAATACAGCCCATAAATGACTTTCTTGGTCCTCTTTTATTTTATAATATATCAACAATAAACACAACAATAGACATATCCAAGAACTCCTATAATATTCTATTAATAAGATACATGAATACAACAGGTGAATTAGTAAACCCAAAAGGCAGAACTACAAATTCATAATGGCCATATCTAGTATGAAACACAGTCTTTAGAATGTCTTCTCCCTTTACATTAATCTGAAGGTACCCCGACCTCATGTCAATCTTTGAAAAATACTATTCTCTGTGATTCTTATCAAACCAATCATCAATATAAGAAGAAAGATACTTGTTCTTAACAGTTATGTTATTCGAGGCTCTATAATCAATGCAAAGTCTCATTGAACCATCTATATTTTTAACAAACAAAACAAGAGAACCACATGGCGATGTCCAAGGTCGAATGAAACCATTATCTAATATTGCATGCAATTTCATCTATAAATCTAAAGGATCAATTTGAGTTATTTGAAAAGGGGGACTTGAAACTGCCTTAGCGTCAATAACTATGTCAACTATAAAATAAACTTCCCGATCAGGTATTGTACCATGCCACTAATAAAAAAAATCAAGATACTCATTTACCACTACCACACGATTAATCTGAATCATTCCTTTGTTTTAAATAATATGTTAAAGGTAAAACTCATTTCCTTATTTTACTAGTTTCTCATCATCCATATTTTTTATAAAAAAAGGGTTCATTTTTATACAAAAAATGAAATTCTCTCTGAATGGAAATTTCTTTATCTCTACAGTGATTCATTTCTTGATAAACATAAAGACAATCCATACCAAAAATAACATCAAACTATACTAGAGCCAAAAAATAATGTTTTCAGGTAGATTATTTCTACTCCCAAATAAAAAATGGTTCTTATAATTTCTTTTTGTATCAACATTTCCTCTTGGAGTTTTTAAAAGATGTCTAAGATTCATATATTTATATGGAATCCACAATTTACTAAAAAGTTTATCAGAAATGAAAAAATTTGTATACCATGAATCAAAAAACACATTGGTATAATCTAGAAAAATAAAAGGTGTAACTGATATTACTTCATTTGATGGACCACCATCTTCTTAAGTAGTTTCAAATGATTTCACCACCTCTTTATACTTGTAGTCTGGATGCTTTTCATCATTTTAGATCTTTATCAGAAAAAAATTTCCACAATGACCCATTACATTGTACTTACAACAATTTAATGACAATATATTTGATTTTTTCTTACCATTACCCTAATCTGTTTTATTGAAATTACGAGCCTTATGTCCCATTTTACCACATCATAAGAACTTGTCTTAATTCAAAAGGCATTCCCCAGTGTGCTTTTTACCAGAATTTTTATAAATTTTAAACATATATTTCATAACATCAGAAAATTTTTAAGAGTTCTTATCATTCATCTACAAACTCTACCTCTTATTCTGTTGTTTTTTAAGGGATAACTTATCATTAAGAAACTCCATTTCCACCTTCTCCACAAATAGAACATGTTTTCTTAGATTTTGAACTCTTAAAAACCTAAATCCATTTGATACATTGGAGTTAATACTATGTAAAAATGATTGATTTTACTATCATTAACACTTATGATATTTAGAGCATACGTTTCCATTTGAGTGAAGTTTTCTTCATAAGAAACCACTGATTTATCCTCCTACTTCAATTCCAATAAATCTTTTTCCATCCTAAGTTGAACTTCCTTAGAAAATATTTCTCAGGAATCATACCATTTAATTCACCCTAATAAAGAGCATCAATATCCTCACTATCCTTGATATATTTTACCATCTACCACCACTGATCAGATTAAACATGAAAACAGTAAACCATGAGACTAACCATTTAATGTTCTGAACACCCCATGATATCGAAAATATTTTCCATTTCTTTTATCCAACCTTTAGTTGGAACATGGTCATATGGTCTTATAAATAATGGGTTATTATGCCTCATGAAATGATCCACTACTAACATGTTCTTATGTGGTTGATCTGGCTAATATTGGGAATGGATGCCACCACCATTTATGGCCTGATTCAATTGTTCCATCACTGCAACAAATTGTTCAGTTCTGCTTATGACAATCTCTGGTTTCAGATTTGGTAGGTTGTTTCCCTCTTCATGTAGTCCCATCATAGCTTCCTTGTTTCCTTTAGAAATACAATTATAAACACAAAAATATCTTAGGGGAATCAATATGGTAATGTTCAAATGCTATCTCACTTCAATATTACCATAAATTAATTTATGGATATTAATTTAACAATATCATAACTCTTAATGTTTTCTAAACCGACCTCTGATAGAAACTATAAGGCCCTAGCCTTCAGCATTACATAATAACGAGTTATGTTAATATTTCACCTAGAGGATATTTTTAGGTTTCGGATTTTAGAGAATTATGTCGTAAATATTACAGTACATCTCAAAAACTACAATGCAAACAATTCTACCATATACAATTTTTTCATAATAATTAAACTCATTAAATAAATAAAGAATTGTTTTCCTTATATAAATATTTTGGAAAATATCTATTGTCTTACCCTTCACTATACCATGTAAAAAACATATCAAAAACATGTAATGAGTATACAAATATCTCTAAGGGTAGGGAAATAAGGAAGAAAACATTACTTCATCAACAAATACAAATCAAGGAAATCATACTTCTCAATAATATTATAAAATGAGTTAACATAGCTCATGAAACCATAATATTTATGAATGAAATATAGAAATCATAAATCATAAATATAACTTGTGTAATCCATATCATACTTACAATGCACCTTTCACAACTACCTAAAGAGTTACATTTGGAACACCCATCATAGTATATTCTCAAAATCTATGAGGAGCAACATCAATGTTTACCTCAATCATGTTTCCCAATTCATTGGAGAGATATATCATCTCAGAGACCCTAATATTATCATGGAACCACCTGTATGCATATGTAATGCCCAAGAACCAAAACATAATCATAACACATAACACAAGCATAAAGGAAAGATAACATTTACACATTGTAATCACAATATATCAAATCAATATATTGACATAATCAATCCATTATCAAAATAATTTTAATTACCCAAATACGTAAAAAGATTATATGGTTATTATTTTCCATTTACAATCATTACAGCATGGTATGGAATCCAAATAGGAAGTAATGCTCGAGGTGGAAGAAATATCTTTGTTTTTGGGTATGTTAAAAAGAAACAATATTTTTTTCATTCTGTAAAATTCTTCATTGAAAATAAAATATTTCCTTTGAAAATATTCCATTTAAATTCATCAAAAATGGGGTACTATTATACACTGTATAAAATAGATTCATGTACAAACAAACACATTTTTCAATTAATGGAGAGTGAGATGAAGTCCCTTACCTAATGTACGACTTGTCTTGTTCGTTCTTTATCTCCCTGAATAATAAAGATAAGTTAATTTTTAATTGATTAAGAACCTCTTTGATGTTTATTATTCCTTTTAAATCACTTATTACCTTTCTATAAAAATCATATAATTATTCAATTTCATATCAGTCATTTTTTCAATGTTCAGTACTTGAGTCAAAATTGAACTTGTAATAATTACCAATTCTCTATATGGTCAAAATTCAATTCTCTATAGAATCATATTAATGATTTAAATATTATATATTTAGTGTATATATGTATTTAGATCCAGTATATATGTATTTATAATATTCCATAATGATTCAATATAAGAAACAAAATGCACAGTTCTTGGAGATGGTAAGCCGTACACACTCATGAACAATACTTTAAATTGTTTTTCAAATTTAAAAGAATATTAGATAAATGATACATATGTATATAATAATTAAATTATAATATATATGTTATATATGTTACATAATTTCCTTAATTCCATCAATATATGTTCTATGTATATCTTGAATGATTCATATCACTTTGAGGGTGCAGTAGTCTATACTTCCTCAAATGAAATTATCGCATTTACGTGTTATAAGAAGCATAAAGGTATGATGTAAATGAAAAATACATAAGAATAGAGAAAATAAAAATATAATATATATAATATATAAATATATTTCCTTCATAATGTACACCATGAGAGGTGGTATGGGAAAATTGAACAATCATCATTTCTTGAGGCAGTAGTTCACTGTACACAGAAAGAGTATGTTTGTATGCATTTGATGGATGTGTGTGTAGGTGAAGTTTTAATAATTCTTATAAGAAAATCATAGTATATTGAGAATACTGGTTTAGTTATGTAATAAATAAATAATAATATAATATGAATTTAATAACTAAAATAATGGAAAGGAACTTTAGAGGAAACGACGCCTCTTAAAACGAGCAAATCTATTTGATTTGAGCCAAAAAGATTTCTTGAAATGCCTTATGCCCAAGGTATGGACAATAGGTGTAAGATAGAGATGTTGGGAGATTATTTGGGTAGATTTTGGATGACACAATGGGCTTTGGTGGTGTGATTAAATGGGTATGTGTGATGCCCTATTATAAGAGGGAGGAGGGGAACTTTAGGATAATTTTGAACTATTATTTTATTATAAACTCATTTTCAGTTTAAAATGGTTACAATGTAATTTATTTCAAATATAAAATGTTTTTGAGTCTAAATACACTCAATAAATAGGTTCAAAAAAATTATTGGTTTCAAATTTTACCATATCTTTTAACTTTATACCATAGTTAACTAATATAACTTTTACAATGTCTTCTTTTATATTCATAATATATGGTTAATATAGATACTATAAAATGACAATAGAAACTACAATGGTTCATTAATGATTTTTTAATCATTATCTAATTCAGGTTTCTGGAATATTATATTTTTAGGACTACTATTTCTTTTAATAAAATAATATTAGTATTAAAAACTCATTTATGTGAATTTTTACACTATTCATATCATGTTTTTTTAAATCCATAACAACCTGATTATTTTGGAAAAACATAATTAATTCAAATATAATAAGTCATAAACATCTATAAAAATTATGGATGGCATAAAAAGGGTTAATATAAATTAATTTTAATATTTATAATCTTATTTATTTAAATCATTCATTAATAAGGTAATCAATACATCATCATTGTGTCATAAATATGTTTATTTTTTTAATTCTAAAAATTATAAATAAAATACCACAATGTAAGAAATATATTAATGTTTCAAATAAATATTTATAGATGAATAGATCACATAAATAACCCCATATAAAAAACTTTTCAGAAAAAAGACATGGTTGTGTTATATTTTTATTTACTATAAATTAATTCTTATAAAATGTCATTTTCAAATCAAATTGGCTCTATGGGGTCCCAAAATTAAACCAAGGATTCCCATGGTTAGAAATATCTCATACAATAGTATTAGGACACCTGTTAGGGTAGATTATTATCATTACAGTATTATGTTTACCGTTATATACGAGATATGCCCTTTAACCATGGTAAATAGAATAATTACTAGTTAATATTCATAATATCTAAAAATAAATGTTACCTATTTACAAAATTTTTCCCTCTAAATTAAAAATATAGAATCCATTTTGTAAAATTCATAACACAGATGTTTCATTAATTATTTAAAATAAATTCACATTTCAAAACCAAAAAGCTGTGTTTTAAGAAGTAATAACTATTGGTAGATTAACATGTGTTTGTGTCCTCATTAAAATTGTAATTACTTCAAATGTCCATAATTGGATAAAATGATATAAAATTAAACCATTTAAACATTAAAACCAATTTAAATAATAATGCAACTATTTAAATAATTTAGATTAATATGAAGTTTTGAATTAAAATGCATTATTTTTTCACTATTCATAAAAAGATGAATTTTATCACAAAAATATAAAAATTTCATCGAAATTTAATTTTTATGTTCCTATTCTAATGAAAAAATATATTTTTTTAAATTTAACATATAAAGGTGTCAAACACTATATTTAAAAAGGGTTTTTCATCAAAAGGCGTTAAAACTGTTTTTTTAATATTAGAGTATTCATACTTAAAATTCGATTAATTCTCATTTTAAGACTCTAAATTTTATAGGATAAATGTAAAAGAATTTAACAAACATGTTTAATCATAACATGGTTAGTTTTATTCATTCCCAAAAAAACAATGTCTATGCATTAACTACAATTTATAAATTATAATATTATATTATTATTATTATTTCAGTATAAATCATCCTTGTGTGTAACATAAGATTTCGGAGAAAACCATTATTGTGTATTGTATACTCCATCCAACATAGAATCCCCTATAAAGTAAAAATAATATTAATTCAAAAATATTAATAAATATGAAAATTCCATATTCATTATTTACCTAGGATGTTACAGAAAATGACATAGAACATAATTTCAAAACATCATTATAAGTTATAGATAAAAAATACCATAAATCCCTTATATACAAGTAATTAGATCAAGAGGATCATTACCTTCTACATGAATCCTCATTGGACATGTTGTTCGTCAAGATATTCCTGGTCAAAACTTCAATGATTGAATTCGAGGACACCATGTTTTATATTGCTCAGATATTGATTTGACTAAATGTAGGAGCTACATATTAGAAACACTGATTTTCATAAATGAATCTATTTAAGGAATGTGATACTAGATGAGGGTGATAAGAATAGATAGAGGGTTTTTCATATATAGTGCATGAATATTCTCTATATTTAAAAGAGGAACACAGAATGATATCATGCATGTGATTGAAATATAATCAAAGATAGATGTATAATAATTATTCAATTTTATATCATGTACGATGATTTGAGAAATGAAAAATTTATTGGGTGATATAAAAAACTATGAAATTTTAAATTTTTGTGGGAAATAATAGCAGCCTTGATGGGGATATTTTATCAGTGATAAGGTGTTTTAGGACAGAATATTGTATCTATAATACCAAATCATCAACCTGAGAATGTATCTCTATATATTGAAAATAGTTTTTTTTTCAAATTCAAATAGTGCACAATGAATCTAATATTCCAATATGAGTAGTTCCTAATAATCATTTTACATGCATGATAATAATGATCGGGATGCCATAAGAAATCAATTTTTTTCTAACATGATTAAGAAAATTCTAGAAGAACTATTACACAAGGATTTATGGAATTTATAATGAAACACAAAGTCCTATATCATTTACATGAATAAGTAAAACTCACAGTTTATTCTTGGTATGTGTGAAACCCATATATAATTATCCTAGTGGTTTTGGAAATAATTTTTTGGGATGGAGTAGCTTTACAAACATTATTCCATGAAGGTAGTATGAGACGCTATATTCAAATATATAATTCACAGAAAGAAAACCATATTAATTTTTCATCATGTGCATTATCACATGTTTATAAATAATTACACTTGTATAATATAATAAATAAGTAAATATATGAAAGAGATCAAAGAACATAGAATAATCAGGTTATATAAAAATGTACAATGGGAATAATGAGTAATAGTTTATGCACTTAATAATAATACAAATAATAAAAATAATCCATATGTTCTATAGATTATTAATTTCATATTAATTTTTCTTACACGCATTAGAATAAACCACATTTTTTAGGTCTTGTGAAATTCCTACTTGAAGTTCTATTTAGAAATCATGGGCATTAATTACATATATCATGTGAGGTTGGGATATCAACATCATAAGGAATAATTTCAAATAAAATCAATTAGGAAGTTCCTCTTATAGAAATGATAGAAAAATATATAGAAAGAGTAGAAAATCTTATTTTTTAGTTGAAAAGTTTCTTGAAGTTTATGTGACAAAATCTGATCTCATAGGCTCTTGGAGGAAGACAGTCATCCATAAGGTTAAAGATATTTCTAATCGGATCTACTCCATTTGAAGGGTAAGTGGTGAAATTTTTACAAGAATTATTATATGTAATAACATAATTATAAATTTAAAAAATAACATTTATATTAATATTCGGTAGAAAAGTGTTATTTATTTTTTTAAAATATAAAAAAATAGTTCTAATTATACTCTTATAATAATTATGTTAAAAGATAAAATTATAAATTATAGAGTATGAACATGAAAAATGTATTTCCATTTTTTATATTATCATAAAAAAATTAACTTATGGTCAATTTTTTTTAAATTATTTATTTTTGGTGAATAATGAGAAATTTTGATTTTTGTGAACATCTGATTTATTTTAAATAAACTATGTAATCTAAAAGTCCCAAAATATAACAACTAATTTTAGGTACATGACCTATTATTTATGAATATTGTGTATTTATAGTAGTGAGTTTTTGTTTTAGGAGGTTCATAGGTGTTTTTTAATCATTTTAGGCTTTTCTGGAGGAACATTGTTTAAGCGCAGTTAGTATAAACTGTGCACCCAATAAAATAATCCATGTGGCTTGTCGAAGGAAGGAAAATATCTTTACATATTTGGAATGTGGTTTGGAAAAAATATTGTGGATGTCGTGGGGAAACCATTACTGTTTGTACATTGGGGAAATTACTGATTGTGTCACGAATTTTTTAATAATTTGGAAAAGCTATGTGAGATGTTGGCTTATGTTAATAGAACCACATATAAAGAACATATTATACCAAACTGTGTATCCTAGCAAGGAACGAATACATTTTTTATCAGAACATTGAGGATCTAACTATGATTAAATCCTAGTACCTTTTAAATTTCATAATCTTCTTAAATCTCAAATTTTATTTCCTCGCAATGACTGAGTGGAATTTGTTCTTGATCTTGGAGAAATATTATAGTAGTACAAAGCCATTTGGAGATCCAGATTCACTAGTAAGTTTCTATTCATCCCCATTATTCTATGATATATTCTAATTCTCTTTTTAGAATATTATTTATATTATAATTTTAATATATCATTGTTCCTTGAGGGTAGTTATAATGCATTATGGTTAGATCTGTTTATGAAAATGAAATCCAAGAAAGATCTAGAGGATTTTAGATCCATTCATTATTTTCCCCACCATGGTGATATAAGTGTATTCCCACTCAAGTTGACTTGATGAGAAAATAGAGGCTTAGATTAGGATATATTTTCATCTAAAAATGATTAAAAAATTCTGGTTTTGTTTTTATTAGAGTCCACATTAGTGATGGTTTTGAGAAATTGTGGAAATTATATTTTTTTATATACTATTCATTATTGATAATTTCCAAATGGTGATCTGGAAATTTTGATTATGTTTTAAAACATGAAATATAGTTATTGCAATTGTTTAATGAAATAATGATTTTAGGTGAAATGGAAAGGCATTGATTTTAGAATACATGGTTGGTGTGGGTTTATTTACATTAGATGTGATTGTATGAAGGGGTGTTTTCAATTACGAACCATGGAATTGGATACCTTACGATGACTAGGTCTATTGATGAGTGACCACTCGTGATCATGGAACTATCACATATGCATGCGTGTTTGGATCTATGGATGTGTGGATGGGTGGAATATTATAATGAATATCCTAATAATAATTTAAAATGTTTTTAACCTAATTTGTTTCAAAAAAAAAGAAATTTTGACTTGGATATAGACATTTATAACTATTTTAAACTATTTTATATAAATTTTATAACATTTTTTCTCTATGTGGCTTGATTTTGAATGTCATTGGAGAAATATTATGGAGTTTAGAGTCACCCCCTTCCTGGGATCTATTGTGAATTTGTAGACATAAAATATCCGGACAAAGATAAATTCTAGGTATATCAATTATTTAGTGATGCTTCATTATAGCATTGGCATGTCCTATCTAGTTTCTTCTAGGGGAAGGTTAAGAGTTTTTTGTGGGATGTATATGGAGGTTTCAGGTTTTTTTTGGTTCTTTTTGTTATGTCAGATTTTTTCCGCTTATACTATAATTTGGTTTATATCTTTGTTAAGTATGATTTCTATTTTCATAATCATGTTTTATATAAAGGTTGAATGGTTAAATTCTCATGTTTTTGATGTTCATCATTAAAAGTGATAATCATATTGAAAACATTCTTGAGGCTCGTGAATATTATTTCTAGATTTTGGTGTCTTGGGTATGTCCCTTAGGTCCAGTAATACCACCACATATTCCTATGAAAATGTTTAGGGTCTGAATATTACAAATGTTATCATTATCAGTTTGTAGAGATATTTTTTAGAGAAATGATATTTTTTCGATCTGTTGGTACCATTTATATTTGGTCCTTTAGTTGGTTGTTATATCAGTCTTGATATTTTTTTCAATTTCATGGGATAGTTGAAAGGTGATATGTTTTTTTCAAAATGAAATATAGAGCATAAAATGCTGTAGACAACCCCTTTTTTTCATAACATCATGTTATCAAGGAGTTCGTATACATGGTTGTTTTTTGAAAATGTTTGGTCAGTTTTCATCTTATAATCATGAGTTAAGTTTATTGTAGTTTCAGGACATTCATTTATAGTATGACATCCAAATAGTACTAAAATTGCCTTATTGAGTCATTTTTTTGGAAGTGTAAAAAATACCAATTATTTTTTAAATGGGTTGATTTTTTTTCACATGATGATATTTATAAAATGATTTATGGTGTTATTATAGAAATGAAAAAAATGGTATATCATGTATAACAATTATTATCGACCTTAGTGAAATGTTAATTTTTAGGAGTCAAGTATTGAGTTTCTAGACATTGTGACTAAATTGATATTTTTAAGGTTATATTGAATGGAACTCAGTAGGCACTATAAGGACCAATATGATGTGGATATATGGAATGTGGTTTCACTTGAGACATAGGTGAACAAAAATTGGACTAAATTATTTTCAAGGATTTTGAAGCCATGGATAGAGGAAATAAATAAGATGATCCAAGTAAGTGTACTATTATGTTCATAAAGTATAAATTCCCATCTTTTAAGGGAATTATGAAGTGGAAAAAGAAAAATTATAGTTGAACATCGTTAATAAAATCAACAATTTTTGTGGGACTCTAGTAGAGTTGAATGAACTATTTTAATTTTATAAGTTGAGTATCGAGCATGCTAGTGGCAGTATTTATTATTTCATGATAAATTGGGCCATTCATGGATTTGGTAGATTTTGATGAATTTTTCCACAAATAATTCAATCCTCACATGTATAGGGCTTCTACAAAAATGGACTTCATTAGTTTGAAGTAGTGGAATCTCCCTATAATGGAGAATGCTATGAAATTCATGATTTTTTTCCCATATTTCTCATGAAGTTGTTGTCAGCAAATCCTTAAAGGAATAAATATTTGAATCATGATTGAATCCCTAAATTATGTCGAAGGTTTTCATCATCTATATTATGAATTATAAAAAATTGTCAATAGAGAAGTGGGGGAAGAAATAGACATCTCAGGAAGCAATGTCGGAGAAATCATGTTTTTTCCTACAGGAACATATGGTAAATATAATGGGGGGAATTACATGAGGAGAAGAAAATATATTCATGGGAGTGTTATTTATCAAAATTAGACTATGGGATTAGACAAATGATTACAACTGGATAATTTTAGTGTGGTTCTTTTTAGCATAGGAAGCATGATTGTATTGAACAAACATGATCATTTTATAGTTAAAATCATAAAGGGAAACATCAACAATACTATAATAGTTCTATATTTTTAGGTTTTATGGAAAAATATTATGTTTCATAGATAACAAATTCATCTATGGGAAGAGTGAAATTTTACATCTCTTGTAAATAAAACTAAGATGGCCATAGTGAATCTAGAAAAACCATCACTACTCAATTTATTAAACCCTAGCCTGGAAATAGAGTAATGTTAATCTAGTAAAAAAATTCATGAAGTTTATAAAATGATCATGGATGATCAATCACGTGATTTGATAGTGAGATGTAGGATTATTTAGAATTCAAATATTTTAAAAATATATTTCATACGGGGACATCCCACCTATTTATATCTTATTGTGTCTTTTATTTGATGGGATTACCTATTGATATGACGAAATCGATTTTGAAAATCCAAAAACATTTAGTGAAACAAGAGTGTAGATCTATTAATATTCAGCATGATTGAATTCAATCAGTGGTATTGAGTTGGTAAGGGATTTATCTGTGTAGATATAGATGATGATGACATTATTTTGTGAATGGACCGGTTAATGAACATTGAGCCCATTTAAATTTATATACATGGATGGTGAGTTTCAAATCATATGATGATGTTATATATATGATTAAAAGATATTGGAAGGTGTATGAAATCATTATTGATCCCTTATTAGAGTTAGTGATAAATATATATTATCAGTTAACAATAGTTTTTACATCAGTGGATGTGATCATGAAAAGAGATTTTATGACCATAGTGGACTAGTTTGTTGAATGTTTTTCCAAAACAATCATAGGATTTCCACCAAAAATTGAATTGTAGTACATGATTCATCTCAAATCCTAGATGATTCAAATTTACCTTCCATCTTATCACATATAACCAAAAAAATTATTGAATTTATAGATAAGTCGTAACAGTTCGAATGTAAGTTGCTCTTTCGATGAAGTATGTCTCTATAGGTAGGGCCATTTATTTTTTTGTAAATGAAGGATACAATAATTTGATTTATTTTTATTATCATAATCTTAATAAATTTAAAATAATGAATTAAATAATCTACAATATATTGATGACATGGTTGATCAATTTATGGAATCCCAACTTTTCTCTAAAATTTAATTTTGTTCTGGATATGACCAATAGTAGGCATAGAAAGATTACATTACAAAGACATCATTCATAAGTTAATATATAGAGTTTTAGTAATATATTATTCCATTTAGAACTATGACTACTCCATCCATATTTTTCGAATTGATGAGTCATATATTTCTGATGTATCTAGATTTTTTTTTCATGGTATACTTGTGCATTCTAGGATAGTGGTGGAACATGAGAAAGACATGGCTATAGTGTTGGTAATTTTAACGGATCAATATCTGTATGGATTGTTATCAAAGTGTGATATTTGGATACAATAGGTAAATTTATTTTGAATTATCATATTTGAAAAAGTTTTTTAATATATCTAAAAAATTTTGAAGTTGTTATGTATTGGAATCCATCGAAATATGTCATTGATATAAATATTTTCCTTGTTTTTATGGGATACTAAGATGTTTTTATGTGATTTTTCAAATTGGGAATCATCGATGATAGATTTAACACTTAATGAAATTCCTTATGAATTGAATAATGAATGTCTAAAATCCATTCATGCACATATGGTAAGATATACATTAAAACATATCCTCACATTGTACGAATCTGGGAAGGGCTATATAGTCTATTTGTATGCATCATGATCCATTTTGTGATGTTTTCTCATATAGGGATATCTTATTATTTCTTATGGATCATGATAGTTATAGATTCATGAGATGGACTAAAAAACACACAATTTATAAATTATTGATGTAAAACATTCTTTTATGACTTGGTATCATTATATATTGGGTGATAAACTCAGATTTTTTTTACAAAATGATATCTTGAAACACATTTCATCAGAAATTGAGATGAATCTAAGTAAAATAAGATGGATGAAATCCCATTAAATTTTCTAAATAAACATAATTTTTTAACTTGGAAAAGGAAATTTGGTGGAAGATACATTAATAAGAATGGCGTAATATAAATTTCATATGAATGAAATGGAGTAGTCGTAGATTATTTTAGTCATATCCGATATGCACCAGGATTAAACTTGACATATTAGTGGTATTTTTTTCTTACAATTTTTTTATTCCTGATTTGGATGACCAATTTATAAATGCTCATATATCTAATTCTTAATGTGTTTATATGGGTTCAGAACACATTGGTGGGGAGACTATTGGGGTATAGAAGACAGATGGGAGTTTAGTTTTTGGTTTCGAATATTGAATCATGGTACCTTTATATTTTTACGAAAAACTAATTAGTGTCCACTACCATTCAAAATTTTATTTTCATAGAGGAATTAAATATATATATATATAGCGATGAAAGACTAGTTTGGTGGGAATTTATAAAAATCATCATGGTAGAATATGTATTGAGATTCTTCATCTGTAATCAGTTCAAAGTAATCATTATCGACTAGAGGGAATGCTTCAATCTATACTAAATCATGTGTCAAGGATTGAGTATCTAACCATTGATTTTGGGAAAAATTTACAATGAATGACAAGGAAACAAGAATCTTTATTAGTAAATGCGGATCTACTCCTTATGATAGCTCATTTTATACATATTCATGATTCAAATAAAGGGGATGAATTATCCAAAATCTCTATCTGATATTTTGTAAATATTTATAGCATTACAGTCTCGATTGTATCTGACTAAGACCCATGGTCCTCATTAATGTTTTGGACATTATTATAGAAAAAACATTGTAATCAATTGAATTTGTACATGGAATATCGTTCTCCAAAAGATATACTATCAGAAAAGATGATCCAAATGATGTAGGGTATGATTAAGTATTGTGTAGTGGATTTTGGTGGCCCGTGGGAGGAGCATATAAAATTATTGGATTTATTTTATAAAAATATATATCATGCATTGATATATATATATATATATATGGATCATTTTGAATCATTGTATTGGAATAATTTTTATTCTCCTCTTATATTAGTTGAATTATGTGAGATTTCATTGGTTGGATCTATAATTGAATAAGATACAACAAAAAATAATTAGTTTATTAGAAAGAGGGTGGAGATGGATCAGAGTCATAAGATATCATATGCATATCATTTTCACTAACTGTTGTCATTTGAGATGAGTGATCATTATTCCTAAGAATCTCCCCATTTTAAGGGCATCATCATTTTTTTATATAGGAAAAGATACCTCCTCGATACATATGTCATTTATAAATACATAATTGAGTTTTTATGTGGAATATTTATTGGATTTACCACGATGATCTAGTTTATTATATAATATTTTTCATGATCCACAATTAAAGAAGTATCAATATGATCCTGGCCATGTGATTCTATGTAATCACATTGGCCGAGTTCCAGGTTCTATGTTGATTCATGTGTCGGTATGGTCTACAGATAGTTTATAAAATGTATTCCATGGGATAATAAAATGTATAGTTTGGGTTTTATGGTAATGTAGTATAATTATATTTTGACCGTGGGAGAGAGAAATGGAAATGTTAGAGCAGTTTCCCAAACTCTTCTAGGATCAAATCTTGTTTTCTACATTACAAATATGTAATGACCAATGGTGGGGGAAATGGACCACCACCATTTCATGAACATGGCCATTTATTTAGGCATTTTATGTATATATATTGATCGAGTTACATTTTTGGATATTCAGATGAGTTTATTCATTCTTTAGAAGATTTTATAGAGGTTCACAGTTTGTTCATGGGGAGTAAAAACTCATCACCCGATTAATGAAACAATGTGGTTTCTAGAAATAATGACATTATCTACAAATAGTTTGTGTAGAAATTGGGAAAAACTTTTTGACGCCCAAGGGAAACCATTCATTTCTGGACATAAGAGAAAAACATGGTTGGGATACTATTTGTCTAATCAATTGAAGAAATGATAGGATTAGTTAGATTAAGGTATCAACACCACATAGTTGGATCACGGTCTTCCAAACCATGTAGGCTAACCATGGAGCATATATTTAGAGATTAAAAAATATCCAATTTAGCTCATATTAGGTCTCAGTAACCATTTGAATTAATAATCATTCTAAATCGTGAATTCCTTATACTCTCAATATATGAGTGTCATTCCCCTTCATTCCAGGGGAATGATTTATGTGATCAATGATTGATGGAGATCCAAATTCTCTAGTAAATCAATGTTCTTTCCCACTTTTCAAAGATGTCTTATTCTACTATTTCCCCTTACAATATATCTAATTTGTTTTGGATATATTCGTGTACTTTGATTTCAATTTTGTGGTTTTATGATTGGATATTTTGAAGTTAATGAGATCAAATCCAAAATCACGAGGATTGTTGTAGGACCCCAGGACACCCTGATAGGCGAGGGTTGAATCAGGGTGTAAACTTTTTGTTTTAAAAAGAAGGATCGCGTTCCCAAGTTGGTAAGAACTAGTTAAACATATATAATGGATATGATCAGTAATGAAACATTCATATGCAAAGAGGTGACACGAAAAATTTTACTTGGTTCACCACTAAGGGCTATGTCCAAGGAGCATATGCGGACATGTTGTCGGTCGTACCAAATTCCACTAATCTTCACTAGCTATGGATTACAATGGTTCGGGAACAATCACTATATCCCAGGCTCACTGCCTTTACAAAAGTTCAGGGATATCTCACTGCGTCCCTTGGCTCACTCCTGTTGACTACCCCTGGCTCACTGCCCATGGTGATGTACCACTCAGTCTATAGACATTAAGGTCTCTTCGTCAAATAAACATGAAGTTCTTTATCTCTTTTTCTGCATGAGACTTTGATTGCATCAAGGTTCTAAGTTGATTCTCTTTTCAGTACAATCCTTCTTCATTAGTGCAATTACTGAACGCACTAGATCCCCTGGTATTTGTTTTCTTGAAACACAACCACTTTTGTGATTTCTCAATAAATTAAGCTCATATTACTTGTCATTTTCAGAATCATTTTACCATGTATTCATGAGATCATGCATGTATCATTTCCATTTCCTCGTTAATTTCACTATGCATTGAAGGTATCGGGCAATCATCCAGCTTTCATGCAGCTCCAAAATGATCAGTTGGCTTCAACAATACATGGAGCACTTCCCCAAGCCCAGCACGCAAGTCTCAAGACGGCACACAAGTCTCGGCATGAAAGTCCAAACCGGCGCGCAAGTTCACCTCAACCACTTGCGCGACACTCACTCGTTCACTTCAAACTGCGCAACCCAATCCCTTTCTAGCCTAAAACACCTTGGACGTGCAACAAAAAAATGTCGGACATCTTACACTTTCCCGACCTACACACCACTTGCGCGACCAGCACACCGGCATGATGGGAGCTCTGATTTTCTCTATGTCTTGAGCTCGTGCAGAATGAGGAAGGGTCGACCTGTGTTTATAGTCATTTTGACACCCTGCGTGATAGTGCACAAGTCTCCCCTTAGTGTGCAAGGTTCGGCGTGCAACTAAAACCGCCCAAGCCTCTGTCACGCTACTCACTTGCGTGACCAAACCAATACTTGCGCGACCCTCTTTCCTTTTCCATATTTGATGTTGTGATCTTCAAAAACAACAGGCTCGCAAGTTCCCAAACCTCCAAGTAATCAGCATGGAAGTCCCTTTTATCGTGCTAGTCACATTCACAACTAAACCCAAAACATGCATGTCCCTTATCCCTTTTCCATAAACCAATTTTCTTCACTCATCAATTTTCAAGCCCAGAAATTTGGCAAACACTGGAAAATGGAAACACCATGTATCTACTCTTTTTGTACCATCTCCAGATCATTCATTCATTTGTCGACATTATTGAATTAAACATGGATCATTAACCAAAACCCTTGAACTCAACATGCCACTATGAAATCCCCTTTGTCAACCAATTTGTGTGTCATTGTTTGATTTTTTAACAAGCAGAATCACCTCAAAAAAAATTCTTTTCTGTGATTTTCCTTCTTTAGAAACTATTCTTCTTTCATCACAAACTCCACTATCATGATATATATCCTTTGATAGATCTGCATTAGCATCATAATATTTTGATAGAATGTGAAGTGCATGGCCATCTCAGAATTCCAATTCCTTGCACTTTGTCTTCTTCTTCAATCGTCATTCTCTACTTCATGCAAATCATATGATTCTATTCTTCAATAAGTCGCTTTCATGGTTCTCATGCAATCATGAAGAATTTAATGGTCTTTATCAAATCCCCATTCTTTTTTAATCATCCTCATATGGATTATACTTCACTATACTTCGCTGTTGTAAACAATGAGTCTCCTATGACACAAGTTCTTTGAACTTATGATCAGTACAACTATCATCTGAATTTCCATTCCTCCATTTCAATGGAGTACTTCTTAATCACCTTAATATTGATCTTCATTGACAACTATTGAAAAAAAATAAAACCTTGTACAGAAAGTGGTCCCAATAATTGCCTCCTTGGTATTTTGTTTTCAATAATTTACATATCTTCTGAAATGAATTCGTCAATCTAAATTGAGAATCCTCTCTTCGATCAAATTTTCTTATTAAACATTCATTTTACTTTCTGTTCGACTTATTGACAAGAAATAAAAATTTCATGGTAGAGAGGCTACCAATAAATACTTAAGAAATGTGTCATCAATCATTTCACTCTAAGTCAACTTACGCAATGCACGATGTAGAAAACAAGATGATTTTATTTAGCCAGTAAGGCTGTATATTATTTATAGATCATGATACCACATGGGATGAGAACAAATGTAATTTGTATTTAAGGATTTACCAATTTCATTTCATTTGAACGAAATCAAATGTCATAGGGAATAATCAACCTGAAACTCATGCACTCACATCATCAAACATATCAACAAAAACATTCAAGTGCAATTGGTAAGATAAGTGGCCATGGGGCACTTCCATTCTTCTTATGTCACTGATCAATTTAGTTACTCCCCATTTGTATAATGATCATTGTTCTGAGTAACCAAAGTTTATAGATTGAGAAATGACATACCTTTTTCAATGACATGTTCTTCAAGAAATTTACAGAGTAATTGCATTTAATACTAGACAGAGTTGATGCTGATTGAAAAAATGATTTTGGAAGCTTCTTTATTTTTTTTCAAGGGAAACACTCATAATCATCTTCGTCAAGAGTGTTCCTTCATCATCGTAATATTTGAATATCAGTTGAAGAATCTTATAAGGACAGAATCTTATTCATATTAGCTATCATGAGTTGATAGCATTCACTACTTCTCAGGTTCTCCCCCTGAGTGCATGATTCACCTTCAATTCCCTGCATTATTAGAACAAATTAAAATACACAAATGATTAAGAGAATAAGGTGGTTCCTCCTTGCTTAATCAACTGGAGATGCATGGTTGAGGTTCTTTTCAAAAAAAAGTTCCTTTGTTTAGTCCAGTCATTATGACTATAGAATTGAATATATGTTCTGATATGTGTTGATGTGCCTTGGTTCCCTTCACATTTTCTTCTACATGTTATGGAGAATTATTCTGCTCAATAACCATTTTGAATGATGCATTATTACTCCTTTTGAGGACTTCTTCTTTCTCTGGTGTTAAGGTTAGACAACCTTTTTCAATGTGACCTGATTTTTTTCATCTCTCGCATAGAAATTCATTGACACGTGTGTTTCTCTTTATTTTAAATCTCCCCTGCACTCGATCTTCATCACGTGAATGTTTTTATTTTCTTTTATCACCAGCCATGTTCTATTCATCTTCATGTTTCCTCATTCTTTTCAAATATTCTATCCATATGACTTATATTTCATTTGGAACTATTGAAGCCAGTTTGGATCTTCCACATGGGTTCATCTGAGTTTCATCCCAGTTAGTTTTTCTTTTGGATGAATGATCCTCAATTTCATGGATCTAAAATCCTGGGTCTTCTCATATTCCCTTTTTGAGATATTCTTGGGGAAATGTGTGTTCACAATATTCTTCTGATTTATTCCCAAGGCAATTTCTTCATACTGAGATGGAATTAGAGGTCTTCTTTTCTTATCAATAGTAAAAGCATGTTGATATGGGCATGTACCTGCCTTTTTACTACTGCCATTGCATACATCACATATGATACCAAGAATTCCAAATTTGTTTGCTATAAATAGATGCTTCTGGACCTGCATATGTTTCTTCTTCTTCTATGGATTTCATCCCTTTGATAAAGGATTTCTTTGCACTTTTTCGTTAAAGATATTGTACCCAAAAATCCAGTGCAAAATGCCCAAATCTGATGCAGCACCAACATTGACCAAAAAATATTTTCTTCTTTATATCTTCTGTATGAGGTTGTGGGGCCATCTTCTTAATTTTTTGTGCTCTATCAGAGGAACCATCTTCCTCATTTTTTCTTTCCATCCAACCTAGACATATTATTAGGTTTTTTATACTCCCATTTCCTCATCCATACTTGTTTAGAATTGTTCTTCCATCCTTCACTATTTGAAGGAACATATTTAGAAACAATAGTACAGGTTTGTATGGATTGTACCTTAACATTGATAGCATCTTGTGATAGATCAATGAGTGAATTCATGATCTCCTTATCACATGTTGGAGGTCTTTTGAAAATAGAATCCTCCAGTCATCAATGAGTACCAGCAACAACTGATTCATGAGATGGATAATCATGAGTTGTCATAATCTTCTTGTTACATGTTGGGGGTATTTCGGATTTAGAATCATCCAATGAGCATTAAATATAGGTGAAACCTATTTCATTCTTTTGTGAAGTCTCAATATGTGTATTCTCAAGATTTTTCAATTGTGCTTCCAATTTTTGACCTTCAATATTGAGGATGATCTTTTGATCTTCAATCATGATCGTCTTCTATTCACAAGTATTCTTCAATACTTCAACCACATATTCATGCATCTTAAATTTGTTTTGTAACAAAGAGTCATGTTACTTGAATCTCTTGGATGTTTCTTCCAAATAAAAACTCTCGACATCAGTGGTATTATTTAGCACATATTCAAGGGAATGGATCTTTTTATTTAGAGTTTTATTGACTTCCACTTTTTCTTCAAATACTTTAATATATTTGGTGAGCATTAAGCATTCGAGAATTTATCCTTCCAAGCCCTTTTCCAAATTATCATATTCACTTTCCAATTAGTTGATCTCAACCTGCATGAAATGAAATATTCTAAAAATAGCAGCAACTCTTTCTTCAGGAATATCATGCAGATAACTTATTAATTTCTCCTGATCACATGAGGTAGAAGTGTCTTCCTTTCCTACGGTAGGATCCTGAGCCACCTGCTCGATACATTCCAAGTCTGATTTTTCTTCATTATTAGAAGGGAATAGAGAACAAGACACTGCATCTCTTTTGGATATGAGGGACTTCTTCAAATGATTCTTCACTTTATTTTTCCTGTTTGTCATGGTCTTGCTAGATGTAGGATTCTGCTCAGAAATGACTAAATCTTTATCAATACTGCACTTCATTTTTGACATTAGGAAAGAAACTCAAATCCTCTTCTGAATAGAAATATTGTAGAGTATCCAACATATATAAACCATTCCCTATGATACCACTTTTTGGACACCAGGACACCCTAAGAGGGGAGCGGTGAATCAGCGTGTCAAATTTTTCATTTAAAAACAAGGATCTTGTTCCCACGTGGTAGGATCTTGTTAATCCTATATGATGGATATGATCAGTAATGAAACATTAATATGAAAAGAGGTGACACATAAATTTTTACTTGGTTCACCACTAAGGGATATATCCAAGAAGCATACACTGACATGTTTCCGGTCATACCAAATTCCACTAATCTTCACCAGTTAAGGATTACAAAGGTTCAGGAATAGTCATTATGTTTTAGGATCACTACCTTTACAAAAGTTCATGGATAGCTCACTATGTCCCTATGGTCACTCCCGTTGACTCCCCCTGGCTCACTGCCCTTGGTGAAGTCCAACTCAGTTTATAGACTTGAAGGTTTCTTCATCCGATAGACATGAAGTTATTTGTCTCCTATTCAGCACGAGACTTTTCTTGCATCAGGGTTCTTATTTGATGTTCTTTTCAGTACAATCCTTCTTCTTTAGTGCAGTGATTGAATGCACTAGATCCTCTTGACTTTGTTTGCCTGAATCAAAACCACTTATGTGATTTATGAATAAATTAAGCACATCTTACAAGGAATTTTCAGAACCCGTTTACCATGTATGCATGAGATCATGCAAGTATCATTTAGATTTCCTCTTTAATCTCACATTTCAACGAAGGTATAGTGAAATCTTCCAACATTCATGAAACTCTAAAAAGACAGGAGGTCTTAAACAATACATGGAATGCTTCCCCAATCCTAGCGTGCAAGTCTCAAGAGGGTGCGCAAGTCTTGGCACGCAAGTCCAAACAGGCGCGCAAGTTCACCTCAACCACTTGCGCGACAGTCACTCCTGTTGTACCCCACACTCTTTTATTTTCATGATCACAATCACTTTCATTTTTGTCTAACATTGTGTTTTAAGTGTTGTGGATGATAGGCAAGAGATGGCCAAAGGAATGGCCCAAGAAAGCCAAGAGTGGACTGAAACTCAGTCCACCGGCCAACCGGTGTGGTGGCACCGGCCAGCCGGTGGACCTGGCAGAGGCATTGCCCACTGCCAGGTTCCACCGGTCAGCCGGTGGCTCTGTCACCGGCCAGCCGGTGGCATCCTGGATCAACAGTGTTTGCTACTGTCTTTCCACCGGCCAGCCGGTGGCTCCTCCACCGGTCAGCCGGTGGAGCCTGGACCAAGTTCCCTCTCCTCTGCCAAGGCACCGGCCAGCCGGTGGAGCTGTACCGGCCAGCCGGTGGACCAGTCAAACTAGCCGTTGGCTTTGACCAGTCAACTCCTTTTTGGCCTCCAACGGCTCCGAGGCCTTTTCCAACGGCTCCAAAGCCCTCCAACGGATACTTGAAGGTTCCTAGCCTATAAATAAAGGCCTAGGAAGCCCCGGAACGTCACCCAAGCCACCGGACACATTGTTGATCATTTTGGCGAAGCTCCGGCGGATTGTTCCAAGAGAACCCCAAGTGCTCCATCCATTTCCACATCCAAGAGCACCACTCAAGGAGCTTGGGAAAGCACGCTACATCAACTCCATCATCCAATTGGCGCCCAAGTCTTCCCAATCACGGTTTTTCGTGTTTTATTTATTTTGATCTTAACTTTGAGTTTGTGCCTACAAACTCCCAATTTTCTCATCCCCTCTTTTCTTTGGGTTTCACATCACCACTAAGGTGTGACAAGGTTGCCAAGCTTTCCTTTAAATAGCTTGAGACATAGGTGAGCTATCCTTCACCTGTAAGAAGGATAGTGGGTTCTTGCTAAACCATCAAAAGCAAGTGGGTTCTTGCTAAACCACAAAAGCAAGCTGTAATAGGTCCTAGTGCTACCTCAAAGCCTAGTGGGTTTCTTGCTAAAACCATTGAAAAGCAAGCGGTAGGAATCTCTCAACGGTTGAGTTGGGAGCGGAGACGTAGGCCGGGTTTTGGCCGAACTCCGTTAACAATTTCGTGTGTCTTGCCTCTTTACTTTCCGCTGCATTTCAACTTTGATTTTTAATTTGTTAATCATTTTTTAAAAGGCAATTCACCCCCCTCTTGCCATCATTCCCCGTTTATTCCGACCCAACAATTGGTATCAGAGGGAGTATTTGAATAATTCCCTAACCGGTTTCAAATTAAAGATCCTTTTTGATGGCTTCTACCGCTTCAACCTCTCAATCCCCCGAAGGCTTTTCTTTGGATCGTGCTCCATTCTTTGATGGAACCGATTATTCTTTTTGGAAAACCCGCATGACTACTTTTTTAAAAAGCATTAGCTATCCAATTTATAAAATTGTTATGCAAGGATTTTCTCTCTCCTCTCCCGATGAATCTCAATGGACCCCCGCTGACATTGCAAATTTCGAGCTTGATGGCAAAGCCATGAATGCTCTACATTGCGGGTTAGATAGAAATGTTTTTGATTGTATTTATTCATGCACTACCTCTTATGATATTTGGAAATATTTAGAGCTAACCCATGAAGGTACTAGCATGGCTCAAAAGCAAGAACTCGCTCAAAAGAAAGAACCCGATGCAAAATCCGTGCCCAATTGCCCACTCCACAAGAAAAGGGCCAAGAAAAAGGAGAAGAAGAAGGCTTCAAAGGAAACATGGAGTGATAGCTCCACCTCTTCATTCTCCTCCTTCTCCTCGAGCGACCAAGGTAAAAAATGCCTAATGGCAAAACATGAGGTATCTTCCTCCTCTTCCTCCTCTTCCTCCTCTAGTTCTTCTAATTCATTGAATCATTTATCCTATGAAGAACTCTCGCACGCAAGAGATCAATTGGAAAAAGGTTTTCATGCTTTATCTTCAAAATTTGTCGCTTTGAAAAAGAATTTCAAAAAACTTTCCTCCGAAAAAGACCAACTTCTCAAAGAGAAGGAGGAACTCTCCCTCAAAATCCAAAATTTTCCAAATGTTGATTCCATGGAATCAACCATCAAAGACCTTAGGGAGACCCTTGCTAAGTTCACCCAAGGGGAACAAAATTTTAACAATTTGCTTGGTTCCCAACGTATATCTAGAACCACCCAAGGGCTAGGATATACCAATATAGCTTCCTCCTCCCATGCTCCAACTGTTTTTGTAAGGGGGAGCTCTTGTTTTAAATTTTACAATTATTGTAAAAAACTCGGGCACCTCATTTATGAGTGTGATTGCAAAAACGCCCGGTACGGTCAACCCAAAAGTTTTTTCTTTTCCGATGAATTTTATAGGAAAAGACCCGCCATGAGACAAGTGTGGATTGAAAAATCCCTCTTAGAGAGTCTCTCCGGTCCTAAAGTCATTTCTTTTCAAAATCCCTCTCCCCGGTGACTTTTTGTTTTTATTTAGGGTGAGTTAGGATCTTTTAAGTTTTTTTTGTAATTTCAAAATTTTCGATTCCAACTTTCAATTTCAACACTTTGTATCAAAATTTTCATTTCAAAATATTCAATTCGAATTTTTCATTCAAATCTCTCAATTCTTTTTTGATTCAAAACTCTCAATTTCAAAAATTTTATTTGGTTTCAAATTTCAAATTTCAATTGGTTTTTGATTCAAAACTTTTAATTCAAACTGTTATTCAAATTTTCATTTCAATTTTCATTTCAAAATTTTCAGCAATTGGTATTATTTTCAATTGGTTTAAAATCTTGATTTTCAATTTTTCCCTCAATCAAGTTTTATGCCCCACGCTATTTTGATAATCACAAAGGGGGAGAAATTTCTTGATTGATTGGGGGAGAATCCTTTTTTTCTCTTGCTTAGTATTTATGTTCAATTTATCTTTTAAAGCATGCCTTTCATTTAAGTTTTTACATTGCTTAGATAAGTGATTGTGATCATCAAAATAGGGGGAGATTGTTGTACCCCACACTCTTTGATTTTCATGATCACAATCACTTTCATTTTTGTCTAACATTGTGTTTTAAGTGTTGTGGATGATAGGCAAGAGATGGCCAAAGGAATGGCCCAAGAAAGCCAAGAGTGGACTGAAACTCAGTCCACCGGCCAACCGGTGTGGTGGAACCGGCCAGCCGGTGGACCTGGCAGAGGCATTGCCCACTGCCAGGTTCCACCGGTCAGCCGGTGGCTCTGTCACCGGCCCGCCGGTGGCATCCTGGATCAAAAATGTTTGCTACTGTCTTGCCACCGGCCAGCCGGTGGCTCCTCCACCGGTCAGCCGGTGGAGCCTGGACCAAGTTCCCTCTCCTCTGCCAAGGCACCGGCCAGCCGGTGGAGCTGTACCGGCCAGCCGGTGGACCAGTCAAACTAGCCGTTGGCTTTGACCAGTCAACTCCTTTTTGGCCTCCAACGGCTCCGAGGCCTTTTCCAACGGCTCCAAAGCCCTCCAACGGATACTTGAAGGTTCCTAGCCTATAAATAAAGGCCTAGGAAGCCCCGGAACGTCACCCAAGCCACCGGACACATTGTTGATCCTTTTGGCGAAGCTCCGGCGGATTGTTCCAAGAGAACCCCAAGTGCTCCATCCATTTCCACATCCAAGAGCACCACTCAAGAAGCTTGGGAAAGCACGCTACATCAACTCCATCATCCAATTGGCGCCCAAGTCTTCCCAATCACGGTTTTTCGTGTTTTATTTATTTTGAGCTTAACTTTGAGTTTGTGCCTACAAACTCCCAATTTTCTCATCCCCTCTTTTCTTTGGGTTTCACATCACCACTAAGGTGTGACAAGGTTGCCAAGCTTTCCTTTAAATAGCTTGAGACATAGGTGAGCTATCCTTCACCTGTAAGAAGGATAGTGGGTTCTTGCTAAACCATCAAAAGCAAGTGGGTTCTTGCTAAACCACAAAAGAAAGCTGTAATAGGTCCTAGTGCTACCTCAAAGCCTAGTGGGTTTCTTGCTAAAACCATTGAAAAGCAAGCGGTAGGAATCTCTCAACGGTTGAGTTGGGAGCGGAGACGTAGGCCGGGTTTTGGCCGAACTCCGTTAACAATTTCGTGTGTCTTGCCTCTTTACTTTCCGCTGCATTTCAACTTTGATTTTTAATTTGTTAATCATTTTTTAAAAGGCAATTCACCCCCCTCTTGCCATCATTCCCCGTTTATTCCGACCCAACATCTCCCTCACTTCAAAGTTGCACGACTCAATCCCTTTCTATCCAAAAACACCTTGGACGGGCGGAAAAAAAATTTCATGTAGCCTACACTTGCACGAGCTACATACCACTTGTGCAACCAGCACACCTATGTGATGGGAGCTCTGATTTTCTCTAAGTGTTGAGCTCGTGTAGAATGAGGAGGGGTCGACCGGTATTTATAGGCATTTGGACACCCTGCGCGATGACGCACACATTTCGACATGAAACTACAACCAACCAAGCCTCTATCGCGCTACTCAATTGCACGACCAAACCAATACTTGCGCGATCCTCTTTCCTTTGACATATTTTGATGTTATGATCTTGAAAAACAGTAGGCGCACAAGTTCCCAACCCTCCAAGTAATCAGAACAGAAGTCCATTTGGTCGTGCTGGTCACTTTCGCGACCAAACCGAAAACTTGCGCGACCCTTATCCCTTTTCTATAAACCACTTTTCTTCATTCGTCAATTTTTAGGCCCGAAAATTTGGCAAACACCAGAAAATGGCGACACATTGAATCTGGTCTTTTTGTACCGCCTTCAGATCATTCATTCCTTTGTCGACATTCTTGAATCAAACATGGATCATTAACCACAGCCCTTGAACTCGACATTCCACTATGAAATCCCCTTTGTCAACAAATTTTTGTGTCATTGTTTTCTTTGTCAATAAGCAAAATCAACTCAAAAAAACTTCTTTTCTGTGATTTTACTTCTTGAGAAACTCTACTTCTTTCATCACAAACTCCACTATCGTGATATATATCATTTGATAGATCAGCTTTAGCATCATCGTATTTTGATATAATGTGACGTGCATGGCCATCTAATAATTTTAATTCATTGCACTTCGTATTCTTCTTCAACTGTCATTCTCCACTTCATGCAAATCATACGATTATATTCTTCAAGAAGTCTCTTGCATGGTTCTCATGAAATCATGAAGAATTTCATGGTCTTCATCAAATCCCCATTCTTATTTAATCATCCTTATATGTATTATACCTCACCATTATTCACTATTGTAAACATTGAGTCACCTTTGACACATGTTCTTTGAACTTATGATCAGTACAACAATCATCTGAATTTCCATTCGTCCATTTCATTTGAGTACTTCTTGATCTAATTCATATTGATATTCATTGACAACTATTGAAAACAAATAAAACCTTATACACAATGTGGTCCCAACAACTGTATTGTCATTCCTCATTTTTTCTAAACATTGTGTGGTATGAGTCTTCTATATAGACTTCACATGATTAGAAATTGGAGGATTAGCTTGAAATAATTTATTTAATTGAATTTTTTGTGTTATTATTGTGTGGTACTTGTTGGAAACTACTCCAGTGATGGTTTTGAGAAATTCTAGAAATTGTATGGATTTTTTTAGAAAATAATCATTGAGGATATTTTTAAAATAATGATTTCTAAATTATGGTATTGAATAGATATACATAAAATGGTTCATAAATAGTTTATGTAAATAATAGTTTTATTTTAAATTTATTGGCATAGATATTTGAATACATAGTCACTGTGAGTTAATTCTCTTTAGAATAGACCTGGCATAAGGGGAATGATATATTGGGGCACTTGGTATTGGTTACGTTGTGATTACATGGTAGATAGAAAAGATAATTCTCATGCTTATAGAACTATCACCTAGTTAATAATTTTAGGATGTGTGGACGTATAGAATCATTACATGGCTATGCTAATTGTAATTGAAAAAGGTTTTAAAACCATGTTTTTATTTCATTTCAAGGAAAACTATTTTTTATTTTATGTAAAATAATTTATTAGTTTTAAACTATTTTATATAAATGTGATAAAATGTTATTTTCCATATTTTTGTGAAATGCACAGCTGTTTGGGAAATCCAACAGGGTTTGTACTCACCGCATGATTGGGTACAATTGTGCCTTTACAGTTTTTGTCTATTGAGACATAGGTAATGGAAAGTTATCATGTCTATTTATTAGGGATCCTAGATACAATGGTAATGTATTGTGGAGTTGGATGTTGTATTAGGTTTGGTGTTTCTGGTACGATTTCTTTGGTCTCTTGACGTTTTTGTATTCTTATTCCTTTGGTTATGTCCCTTGGTTTCTACTTGTACTCTAATATGGTTATTGTTTTGGTTATGTTTCGGGTTGTATTTTATCTATTCATTCATCATGTAGAAGTTTCCACACAAAAATAATAATTATTTATATGTTTATCATTGAAATGGAAAATCATCCACCAAATCTCATGGAGGGCCTTTGAATTTGTTACCATCATTTTTCCATCTTGGGGATTTCACATGAGCCCAGAATAACTAACGAATCATTTTAAGCTAGTGGTTGAGGGAGAAATATTACACTCATTATTTTTAGAATATTATTTTGAGTAATATACTTTCTATTTAATTATATTTATTCTTCGTAATTCATTTTGGATCAAATTTATATTGTATATTTATATAATTTTGTTTTCAGATTTACAAAAATATATTTTCTAAAAACTATTTTAATGTGTATAATCAATCTCGTTATTAAAATAGTGAAATAGTCACTAATGGGAATGTTTTAAATAAAAATAATAGAATAAATTTAATTATCAATTAATTTATATTCATATAAATAGTATTATTGGTCATATTGTTAATATAATATCAGCATTAAATTGATAAAAACACTTCTTGAAAACTCGCATTTTTTTCGTATCTGTTGGTTTTGTATTAAATTTTATTTTTCCAATTGTATAAATTTAATTTGTTAAAAATTATTCCACAATATGAATAATAAATATTTATATTATAACACATAATCAAATTAATTTTATATCATAATTAATTTTGGAAAATGTAAAAATTAATTACTAATGTTAAGGTAAAAATATACTAATTGTTGGATAAACTAAAAATACAAGGGATAAAATATTATAAAAACTTCTATAAAATCTATTTTATTACCTTATCTCAACCATACCAGGAATAATTCGTAATAATGGTACATTTTGGAGGCTATTTTAATGTAAAAAACGTGGGAAAATTGATTATTTAAAAAAATACTAGTGGGCCACTCGCCTCACTTATAAAAGGCCACTCTCTCTCATCTCATTTTCACTAATTCAGATCCCATTTCTTCATCCATGTACTACACAAATATCTTCCTTAATTCAATACCAATTTTTTAGATCCCATAAATTATCATAAATCTATCATATGAATATGTTTTTGTGCATTCCGACGGAGGTTTCCCCAATAAAAGGTATTATGCTTTATCAAACATCATTGTTTTTTTCTTCTCAAACTTTCATTAAATACTATTCAAATTTGAATATATATATAATAACACCTTTATATAACATATAATTATATTTTATTATGTTAATTTTATAACATAAGTCTATATCCTCTTCCAAAATATGGTATATGAAATCATCATTCATCTGTATAATGAACTATAAACTTAAAATGAGATGTCATTCGGTTTCCATCAGTGCCTCAAATAGATTTTTATGATGTATTTAAACTATTTTTTTAAAAACATATATCATTTTTGGGTTCTTATATCACATATAGACTCTTAATTTCCATTATATGAGGATATAATAAGATTTCATATGTATACAACAAAATACAAACTTGTGATGATATATGATTCATTCTCACTAATGCTTTACATGGATGTTAATAATGATAAATATAGTTGACATATGTGATATAAAAACATATTTATAATATTCGTGAAATAGTTTTCATTATGAAATTATCATATATCAATTTTTTTTTCACTGTAAAATGATAACTTCGTTCATGTACATACAAACAATAGCCTTCACAAAGCGGTGAGATTATTTTTTTCATCACCACATCATAAGAATTACATGTATAAGTTTATTTAATGAAATAATAAGGAATTTGTGATATTATTAAATTTATATAAATAATATATATTATATACCACATTTCTGTAATGATCAATGAAATATGGAAATGTTATTCATGCGTCTGTACAACCTACCATCACAATGATGGTAACATAGTTCATTTTTAATGACTATTTATTATTTTTGGATTTGATAAAATATGTCATTTAAAAATATAATAAATATTAACTGATTATTATTCTAGAGATATTGAAATAATTACCTTTTAGACCAATAGTCAATACACCGAATTCATTTTGACACATAAGACATTTATCATCGACACATCTGACAAAATTATAATTTATGAAGTAATTTTTCATTAAATGGGAAAAATTTAAATAAAAGAAAAAACTAGGAAATGGTTCTTAATCATTATCAAAATTATCACAATGTTTTTATTTGGGATAATAAATAAAAAACATGATGAACTAAACCTAAGGTAATAGAATTTGTCTTAATGTCATTTTATTGAGGCATATTTTGGTGTTATCATCATATATTATTGTATAAGGTGTTGATACATCCCATTTAGAAGGTTATATCATGAATTTATCTATTATAACTTTATTCATTGATTTATTAATGTTATTATTTCATGGGGTTTGTGACATATATATTTACAAATTGATAAGGGGATTTTCTTTTAGAAATATCCATTTAATGTATTCCTTATAAATCTATTTTTCATCTGTGTTCATGTTTTTAAATTAAATTTTTGTGAAAAGAAATAATTTATAAATAATTTCTTCATTTCATTGAATCTTTTTTAATGGAATATATTATAAATAATGTTTTAATTTATTTACATAATACACAAGGAATGCGCTATTATAACATATATGGTGTCAATAAATTTGTGTGCTTATATAACAATAATTTTTATTATGTAATCCTATATATTTATTTAATAGTACATTAATTAAAAAATGATTTTATTTTTCTGAGTATTTTTCTTTAGAAAATGGGTATTTAAATGTAAATGGAATTCAGGAATTAAACATTTACTTTTAAATGAAACATGTCTTTTGGAATCCAAAAGTGATTTTCATACAAGTTTAAAAGTGTTTTAAATCTATTTTATGATTTAATGTTGAAATCATAAAATGTTTTATTCAAGATATAGTCGATCAAAACTTTTTATAAATGATTCATCTAGATAGTATCGGGTGATACTATTAGGTCCTATATTATGAGTACACCAATATAGGTCTCTTATTCATTGGGTAACTATTATAGTCGCAAGATAATTATTTCGGAGGTTCCCAAATTAATTATTATAATTTTTATAATCTATATATGGGATCTGTAAGGGTTCAATGAGATTATTTCTCAAGGAAACTACATTGATTTTATATGTTTCATTAGGTTTTTTTAGAAATTTTGTTTAATTTAAAATTGAAAGATGATGAATTTTTTTAAAAATGATCTTTTTTAGGGAAAAGTTTTATGTTTTTAAGAAACCATTTTTAATTGGTTTTAATGTTTTTTCTCAAGACTAGTGATTTTATTCTTCTTATGTACCTTTATTAGAATTTTTCCCTAATCAAACATTTTAAAATGTTTGTCAGAGGTTTTAAAGATGTTTTAGCGGTAGGGAGATGACATATTGAATGTCATGATCATTTCCCATAAAAATAAATCAATATATATTTTAAACGTTTAAATTATTCCAAAACTGATAACCATAGAATTTCCCCATTTTTAATATATGGTTTATTTATAAATGAGTTATGACTGAATTCTATAAAAAAAATAAAAACAAAATTAAAAAATGTAGTAGAATAAATTAATTACATAATACTCATGAATGTGTAATTGTTAAGGTTTTCATCTTATAGTTTGAATCAAAGGATATTATAGATAAATGTATAGATTGGGATAATTTCTATTTAATTACCTTTATTTATTTAACATTATCATTAATTTAAACTGATATAGAAATTAATAATTTCCACGTAGCATCATGAAAACTGTGTATGTTCGTAACAGTTTTCTACAATGGAATTAGGGATGCTGTAATTTAAATGCACTAAGAGGAAAATGTACTAAAAAATATGTATCCCAATATGGTTAGTGTTATAATATAAATTTTTTTGTAGTCATGTCTTTGTTTACATAAACTATATTGTCACGACCTGTCCTCGGGGCCTGTGTCGTGACTACCCAAAGCCCGCCTTCGATAGGCCAGGGGCTTGCGACTAGCACCAAGGCGTAATTCCTGGTAAAAAGTGAAGGCATTGCCTTTGTAATGTAAACAAACACCACAGAGCAAGAAAGGAGTATAAGTAAAAACTAAGTAAAACTGATTACAACAGTATGTGTGGAAAAGTAAGTGGGCCAGTATACAAACCCAATCTGAAAGTAAAGTACAACTGGAAGGGAAAACGGCAATTGAAAAGTAAAGCCGCAACGTTGAGTTGTCCACTAGAAATCCCACCTAAAGGGTGGATACATATAGCCTCCACTGCTCCTCGGGTCCAGCCGACCGCTCCGAGTACGTCCCTCCCAGTGGTCGATCTCAAGGTATCGTCCGGCTCCGCAAGCCTCAACCACGATTAGCGATGTCCGTCGTCTGCAACCAACACAACGTAGTGCAGGAATAGCCCATGCAGGGGTGAGTATAAGCTACTCAGTAGGGACCCTGAGACCCCCGAAGGTCTCCCAGAATCCACAAAGGATAATCCAAAAAGGAAAGATACAATCACGAAGTAACATTCGACACTGCTTAGGTATATTCCAATACATATACATAAGTCATCAATTCCAGTACGCTCCAACTTCCAAGACCAAGTACAACCTAGTCCACAAAGGAAAACACAACCCAGTCCACACAAGAAAGAAAATCATAATCCACACAGGATAGCACAACACAATCCACAAAGGAAAGAAAAATATGATTCAGCTCACACAGGTATACTTCTTCGTATAACGATAGAGATGATCAGATATTTCCATTGATTCATCTAAGACGTCGGACCCAAAAAGGATCGATAGGTACTAACCCCCACAATGACCCACATAGGATATGACCCACAAAAGATCGATAGGTAACTAACCCCCGCAAAGACCCACACAGGATCAGATCCACACAGGATCTGTAGGTAACTAACCCCCGGAAAGACCCACACCCGATCAGATCCACAGAGGATCTGTAGGCGCTGGCTCACACAGAACCGCTGAGCGCTGACCCACACTGGATTGGACCCACACAAAATCGGTAGCACTGATCCACATAGGATTGCTGAGTGCTGTAGTCATCACCATCGAATCCACTGAGGATCTCTATACAGTCTTCGTCGTCGTCACAGTCGCAACGCGGCTAGCTCTAGAGTTCACGCACACAGCAAGCTCGTTCGGTAGGGTCCACTGCATGAGCCGAGAGGATGATAAATCAATTGTCACAAAGTCCGGATTTGATGTATCCAAAAGTTCCATATAATCAATAGGAACTCAGCGTCACATACGGTGCGTCAATCGGACGCCCGGTCTGGAAGTTATTGGTTTTTTCATCCCAGGGCCCCGGTTGTTTTTAAGTCAAAACCAACCCGACCATACTCCACCTACGTCCAAACCTCGGGTGGAGTAATCCAAAAGATCTGCTCACTAATAAGAATCCAACAAAGTAAACGGCACGTCAATCGGACGTTCGGAACTCAAGTTATGAGTGTTTTCGCTCCGAGGGCCCGGTTGGTTTCATGTACGAACCAACTCGGCCGAACCCAAAGTATTCTGAAACCTTGAGTGCGATATACCGAAATGAACGTCTCGATCCAAGGATCACATTTCAACTGACGGTGCATCGATCGGAGGCCCATAGCATAAGTTATGGGTGTCCAACCGGAAGAGAATCAGTATTAAGGGGTTCGGGCCCGGTCTGACCCGGGCCGATACCCCCAGGGTCGGCCCAAACCGGGTCCGGGTCCGCCCCGCATGGGTGTGGCGCGGCCCGGACGGCACGGCCCGGCCTGGCCTGGGTGTGCTGGCCCGGCGCTCGGCCAAATGGCCGAGCCGTTTGAAGGTGGGGGGCGCCTGCCCCCTGGTTTTTGTAATCGCGACCCCCAATAAGGGGGGCCGTTGAGCTGGATGCCAGGGGTTCGTATCCCCCGGCTTCTCCTTAAACGGCCGGCCCGCTTGGCCAGCTGGCTACGCTGCCACAGGACCGGCGACGGCCGGTACCCCCTGCTCCGACACCGGCGGCCCGGAACTGGCCGCCGGTCTCCCTACTCCGCCGCGGCCCGGAACCGGCTGCGACCATGGTTCGTCCGGCGCTGCGCGTCGGCGCCGCGCTCCTTCACTACGACCCCGCTCTAGCCATGGTGTCTTCCGGTTTCTCCGATACGGCGCGACGGCGTTGCGACCTTGTTCGGTTTCACGGCACGGCGCGACGGCGCCGCGCATTCCATGACGTATTATCCCGTGCGGTGCGACGACACCACGCCATTCCCGTTCCAATCCATATTAGAAACAACAATATGGATAAGGGAGGAGGGTCGTCCATGTTTGTGCGGTCTGAACCCCTTTCATTAATTGATAGCAATTGGTCATATTTCACGAAGAACATCAAGGTAGTAAACACGAACAAAAATTAAACAAACCCCTACCTCGAGCGTAGCTTGAACGGAGGTTCGTCGAATGAGGATTTCTCGCAGAAAATCCGTCGCAGAAAGAGATGTCATGAAAGAAGACGTCATCGGCGTCGTGGTATACGGCATCGCGTAGTCGGTTTCCGAGGACTCGGTGTTCTTCGTTAGAGATCAATGTGTTCTTCGCATTCTTCGTCGAAGACGAAGAAGTTCCTCAAGTTCCTTAGCCTTTTCTCCCAAAGACTACACAACAAGAATTCAACCCTTAAGAAAATAATCCCACACTTATTTTATTAACTTGACATTAGTTTGAAATTCAAACACTCACATTAAACACACTTCATTAATATCATAAGTTATTAAAACATAAGTTATCAAATTTAATTGTGAGTTGAGGGAGTTAAAGAATGTGAAGGGGTGGGGTTCGTGTGGGCCCCACCACCCTCATAACCTCCCAAGGGAAGTTGGGTAGTTACCCAACTTCCACCCTAAGCTTAAATCCACTTAGAGAAAATAAAAATTTTAGTTAAATTTTTATTTTAACTTCCACAATTTTTATCATCATCTCTCATGAAAAAGAAACTCCGAAAAAGGTCTTCCTAAGCAATTACTGGTGCTGCGAATCCATCGGTGCCCTCGGAATTCGATTACGAGCACTGGTTCAAATGTTAGAAAAAAACCCGCTTGTTCATTCACTGAACGTACCCGAGCCAAACTTCGGAAAAATGATTCTGGGCAAACCTGGTCTCGGAATCAAGTGCCGTCAGAAACTGCGTTCTTCTAAAATCCCAAAGAAAATTAAGAAAAAAATTTCCTTGAATTTTAAAGGTCTTTAAATTACTCCCACCTCAGGGATTTACGTCCCCGTAAAGATACATCATAAGATAGGGAAACAAATGTGGGTACTAAGCATGCATCTGAGCATCCCACTCCCAAGTGCTCTCCTAGAGGTTCTCGTGCTGCCATCTGATGCACACTATAGGAATCAATCGCCCACGTAGGATCCGCTCATGTCGATCCTCGATCTCTACCGGGACCTCCGCAAAAGTCACCCCATCATCAACGTCCATATCCCCATGGTCAATGATTTGTGTCGGGTCGTGCACGTACATCCTCACCTATGATACGTGGAAGACATCATGCACCCAGTGAAACTGAGGTGGTACAGCCCAGTGATAAGCTACCTCGCAAATATTATTGTGGACCTGGAATGGTCCGATGAAGCATGGAGACAACTTTCCTCCATGGCCAAATCTCCATAATCCACGTCGAGGTGAGACACACAAGAAGACGTGGTCGCCATCCTCAAACTCTAGTGGCCTCCACCTCCTATCAGCATAAGACTTCTGTCGGCTCTGAGCTATCCTCATCCACTCCTGGATGACCGGGACCTTCTCTATCATGGCCTGGACCACCTCTAGTCCCACAAGTGCTGACTCCCCAGGGTCTGTCCAGCACAGAAGAGACTTACAAGGTCGGCCGTACAATGCCTCGTATGGTGCCATCCCGATGGTGGAGTGGTAGCTATTGTTGTACGCAAACTCCACCAAGGGTAGGTGGTCCTCCCAACTGAGACCAAAGTCGAGGAAAAATGCGCGGAGCATGTCCTCAAGAGTCTGCATGGTCCTCTCATTCTGACCATCCGTCTAAGGGTGAAAGGCAGTGCTCAGACGTAGCTGTGTATCAAACGCCTCCTGCAACCCCTTCCAAAGTCGGGAAGTAAAGCGAGCATCTCGATCGGAGACGATAGATGATGGCACACCGTGAAGCCATACAATCTCCTGAACGTAGAGACGCCCCAAGCTCCCCACTCAGCCCTGCTCTCTGATGGGTAAGAAGTGTGCTGACTTGGTGAGTCGTTCGACAATCACCCAAATAGAGTCGTGACCTTTGGAAGTGCGTGGAAGTCTAGTCACGAAGTCCGTAGATATCTCATCCCACTTCCACTCCAGGACCTCCAAGGGCTGTACCAAGCCTGCTGGTACCTGGTGCTCTGCCTTCACCTGCTGGGAGGTGAGGCATCGAGAAATGAACTTCACCACAACCTTCTTTGTGCCCGGCCACTAGTGCTGTCGTCTGAGATCCTGGTACATCTTCGCCACTCCAGGATGTACCGTCAAAGGAGAAGTGTGAAACTCTCTCAGCACCTCCTCCCGTAAAGAAACTAGTACTAAGTTACGTCCACTGAAAAGGACATCGTTCTCTTCTCTAAAAGAGAAACCATCAGGTGCCTGTCTTGAGGATATCTGCGCACGCCGCATCTCATAGTCAGCATCCCCACGTTGTGCCTCTCTGACCTGCTGCAGTAGTGGATGGGTGACTGTGAGACACTGAAGGAAGGTTGCTCCATCTCTATCCACGAAGGATATCCTCAAAGTGGATAGCTGCTCTGTCGCCTCCTCAAGTAGTTGAATGCCCGTCGTCCAACTGAGAGCATCGGCTACTACGTTCCCCTTCCTAGGAGTATAGACTATCTCAAAGTCATAGTCCCGGAGGAACTCGAGCCATCACCGCTATCTCAGGTTCAGGTCCTTCTGATTGAAGATGTACCTGAGACTCTGATGGTTAGAAAATACTGTAAAGCACTCGCCCATCAGGTTGTGTCGCAATGTCATTAGATCTAAGACCACTGTTTCTAACTCCAGGTCAGGGGTAGCATAGTTCTGCTCATGCGGCCTCAACTGACGTGACCCATAGGCGATCACTGCCTGCTCCTGCATTAGGACACATCCGATTCCGGTCCCTGATGCATCGCAGTAGACTACGTACCCTACTCCCTCCTCTGGAAATCTCAAGATAGGGGCGCTGGTCAATCTATGTCTCAGCTCCTGGAAGCTCTGCTGACATCTGTCTGACCACACGAAGGGTTTCCCCTTCCTCCTTAACGTTCTTCAAAGCTGCAAAGATTTCTCTTTTGACGAAAAGGGAAATCCAGTCTCATCCCCTGGATGAACCACATTCCGTGACTAATACAGTCAATACCACCATGATTAGTTAATTCATGACATGGATGACGTCGTAAGGCCTCGATGCTGCTATGAAGATATCCAACCGTTACTCTCACCTAGAAGGGTTGAGTCACACCGTCGGCATCAATGTGTTGTCACTGGGTCTCCTCCAGTAAGAATCTCGCAAGTGAGGGTCAAGTCAACAGTTTTTAACCAGCACCTCTTAGTATTAACAAACAAAAGACAAGAAAGCAAACGTCACTATTGCAAGCGTCTTTTGTTACTTCAACTCAAAGTACAAGGACACAAGGAAACACAAACAACGAAGATTGAGGCATATTTGGAAAAGGCATCTACGCCTAGAGCTAGACCCGAACTTGTTCACCTGCTTCTGGAGCTCCATGATCGTAATCTTCAGCTGCCTGAAGTTGTGCTCTCCCCTGAGGTTAGGGTGGACCTCCTGGTGGTGGTGGTGGTGGTAGAGCCTCAAAGCGTCGCACACCACCTGCTGCTCGACCAGCTCCTCTTCCTCGTCCGCCTTCTCCCTGCGGACCGCCACGGTCGAACCTCTTCCTCTTCCTAGGTGGATCCTCAACCGTCTGATGCTCCTCTGCATGGTGGGTCGGGCAGTCACGAGCCATGTGGCCCTGCCCACCGCATGTGTAGCACTTCCTGCCTCTCAAAAGACTGGTTTCGCGCTGTGTGCCCCGCACTGCTGAGCCAGTATCCTGAGGTCGTCTGCCTGAGGGTCTGGTCTGCCTGGACCCATGAGTCATCCGTCGACTGCCTACTACCAAAGACTCTGCTACATATCGCCCCACGGTAGGTCTCGCTGCTGAAGAAGGCCCAACAAGAAAGCTCTCGATCAAAAGGGCTCGCTTCAGTACTCCTGCCCGAGTCGAAATGCTGAGGGAGATCCGCGATGCCCTGATCTCATGCCTCAATCCCTACTCAAAGGTCTGGGGCAGGAATAATGGGTCCCATACCATGTCTATCGAGTAGCGTGAGAGATCAGTAAATCTCGCCGAGTACTGGGTGACTCTCAAGCTACCCTACCGCAGCTGAAAAAGCTCCTGGATACGCACCGCATGGAGGGTGGCTGGGACGAACTCCGAGCGGAAGAGGCTCTCAAAGTCTGTCCAAAGGAGAGATGACTCATCATGCACCTGGAGAATCAAACTCCACCATCGGCCCATATCCTCATGTAATAGTCTCACTGCGAGGATCAACATGTGACTTGCTGGTGTCCTCACTAACCTGAAAACTCGTACAACTGCCTCCAGCCAGTCCTCGACTGCCTGGGGGTCCATCTCCCCGTGGAACCTGGGCGGTCGATGGCGCTGGAACTCGTGCAGTGCACTAAGGCGACGTGCATCGTCAGCGGCTGGGGCTAGAAGCATCGGTTGCTCAGCGGGTAGATGTACCTCCGGTGCCTCAGCTGGCAAAGGGACCTGTACTGAGGCCTCGCCGCTCGGTGGGCTGTCGTCATGCACAACTCTCGGAACCCTAGCTGGCTGCCTTCGTGGGGCCATCCTGAAAAGAAACAGGTGCGCCACGGTCAAACAGTATACCTGGTGAGCTGACATAAAGTAACCACAAAGAAAACATGAAACACACATGCAATCAATGTTTTCGTGCATTAAGTCGGAAACCATAAGTCAGGGTCCTGGTGTACGGATACGTCGGCCTCCGCACCAACACTGGACCTCCTGGACTGATAACCACACCCAATACGCTTAACAATATTGCTTCACATAGAAAAAGATCAGAGTCCCAAGTTCTACGGTAGAAACGAACTCCTCTGATACCAATTTGTCACGACCCGTCCTCGGGGCCCTTAGCCGTGACAACCCCAAGCCCGCCTTCCATAGGCCAGGGGCTGGCGACTAGCACCAAGGGGTAATTCCTAGAAAAAAGGAAAGGCATTGCCTTTGTAAGGTAAACAAACACCATAGAGCAAGCAAGCAGTAGAATTAAACACTAAGTAAAACTGAGTACAACAGTATGTGCGGAAAAGTAAGTGGTCCAGTATACAAACCCAAACTGAAAGTAAAGTACAATTGGAAGAGAAAAAACATCAACTGAAAAGTAAAGCCGCAACTTCGAGCTCTCCACTAGAAATCCCACCTGAAGGGTGGGTACACATAGCCTCCACTGCTCCTCGGGTCCAGCTGACCGATCCGAGTACGTCCCACCCAGTGGTCCACCTCCGGGTACCGTCCGGCTCCGCAAGCCTCAACCACGATCAGCGCTGTCCGTCGTCTGCAATGTACACAACGTAGTGCGGGCATAGCCCGTGCAGGGGTGAGTATAAGCTACTCAGTAGGGACCCCGAAACCCCCGAAGGTCTCCCAGAATCCACAAAGGATAATCCACAAAGGAAAGATACAATCACAAAGTAACATTCAACACTGCTTAGGTATATGCCCATACATATACCTAAGTCATCAATTCCAGTACGCTCCAACTTCCGAGCCCAAGTACAACCCATTCCACACAGGAAAACACAACCCAGTCCACATAGAAAAGAAAATCGTAATCCACACAGGATAGCACAACACAATCCACAAAGGAAAGGAAGAAAGGATTCATCTCACATAGGTATACTTTTTCGTATGATGATAGAGATGATCAGATATTGCCACTGATTCATCTAAGTCGTCGGACCCACAATGGATCGATAGGTACTAACCCCCTCAAACACCCACATAGGATCTGACCCACAAAGGATCGATATGTAACTAACCCCCGCAAAGACCCACACAGGATCTGTAGGCACTGGCTCACACAGAACCGCTGAGCACTGACCCACACAAGATCGGACCCACATAGGATCAGTAGGACTGATGCACATAGGATCGCTGAGTGCTGTAGTCATCACCGTGGAATCCACTGAGGATTTCTGTACAGTCGTCGTCATCATCACAGTCGCAACGCAGCCACCTCTAGGGTTCCTGCACACAGCAAGCTCATTCGGGAGGGTCCGCTCCATGCGCCGAGAGGCTGATACATCAACTGAAACAATGTCCGAAGTTGATGTGTCCAAAAATTCCGTATCATCAACAGGAACTCAGCGTCACAGACGGCGCGTCAATCGGACGCCCGGTCTGTAAGTTATTGGCTTTTTCGTCCCAGGGGCCCGGTTGGTTTTTAAGTCAAAACCAACCCAATCATAGTACTCCTACGTCCAAACCATGGGCGGAGTAAGCCAAAAGATCCGTTTCACTAAGAGGAATCCAACAAAGTCGATGACACGTCAATCGGACGTCTCAAGCTCAAGTTATGAGTGTTTCCCCTCCGAGGGCCCGGTTGGTTTCGTGTACGAACCAACTCGGCTGAACCCAAAGTATTATGAAACATTGAGTGAAATATACCTAAAAGACCGTCTCGATCCAAGGATCGCATCGCAACTGACAGTGCGTCGATCGGAGGCCTGTAGCACAATTTATGGGCGTCCGACCGGAAGAAAATCGGTATTAAGGGGTTCGGGCCCATTCCGACCCGGACCGATACACCCAGGGTCGGCCTGAACCGGGTCGACCCGAAGCGGGTCCTGGTCCGGCCCGCTTGGGCGCGGCCCGGCCCGGCCTGGGCATGCTGGCCAGGCGCTCGGCGAAACGGCCGATCCGTTTGAAGGTGGGGGGTGCCTGCCCCCTGGTTTTTGTAACCGCGACCCCCATTACGGGGGTCCGTTGAGCTAGCCGTCATGGGTTTGTAACCCCTGGATTCTCCTTGACCAGCCGTCCCGCTTGGTCATCCGGCTACGCTGCCACGGGAGCGGCGACGACCAGTCCCCCCCTGCTCCGACACCGGCAGCCCGGAACCGGCCGTCAGTCTCCCTGCTCCGCCGCGGCCTTGGTTCGTCTGGCACAGCGCATCGGCGTCGCGCCCCTTCATAGCGGCCCCGCTCTTGCTGCGGTGTCTTCGGGTTTCTCTGACGCGGTGCGACGGCGTCGCGACCTTGTTCTGTTTCACGGCACGACGCGACAGCGCCACGCATTCCTTGCTGTATGATTCCGTGTGGTGTGACAACACCGCACCATTCCCATTCCAATCCATATTAGAAACAACAATATGGATAAGGGAGGAGGGTCGGCCGTGTTTGTGCGGTTCAGCCCCCTCTCGTTAATCGATAGCAATTGGTCATATTTCACGAAGAACGTCAAGGTAGTAAACATGAACAAAAATTAAACAAACCCCTACCTCGAGCGTAGCTTGAACGGAGGTTCATCGAACGAGGATTTGTCACGGAAAATCCATCGCGGAAAGAGACGTCGCGAAAGAAGACATCATCGGCATCGCTGTATACGACGTCACGTAGTCGGTTTCTGAGGACTCGCTGTTCTTCATTGGAGATCGATGTGTTATTCGCGTTCTTCGTCGAAGACGAAGAAGTTCCTCAAGTTCCTTAGCCTTTTCTCCCAAAGACTCCACAACAAGAATTCAACCCTTAATGAAATAAGCCCACACTTATTTTATTAACTTGAAATTAGTTTGAAATTCAAACACTCACATTAAACACACTTCATTAATATCATAAGTTATTAAAACATAAGTTATCAAATTTAATTGTGTGTTGAGGGAGTTAAGGAATGTGAAGGGGTGGGGTTCGTGTGGGCCCCACCACCCTCATAACCTCCCAAGGGAAGTTGGGTAGTTACCCAACATCCACCCAAAGCTTAAATCCACTTAGAGAAAATCAAAATTGTAGTTAAATTTTAATTTTAACTTCCAAAATTTTTATCAACCGCTCTCGTGAAAATGAAACTCCGGAAAAGGTGTTCCTAAGTAATTACCGGTGCTGCGAATCCATCGGTGCCCTCGAAATTTGATTCAGAGCACCGGTTCACAATTTATAAAAAACCGCTCCTTCGTTAACTAAACGTACCCGAGGCAAACTTCCGAAAAATGATTCCGGGCACACCAGGCCTCGGAATCAGGTGCCGTCAGAAACTGTGTTCTTGTAAAATCCCAACGCAAATTAAGAAAAACATTTCCTTGAATTTTTCGAGTCTTTACATATATGTACTGGTGATATTCGGAAACGTGAGAAACTAGAAATACAAAATAAGATCATGTATGTAGTTGAAATTTTAATAGGAAATATCCCCTATCATTCCGTGGATCATCAGACCATGTGGTAGAAATTGTATCGATTAATTACCAAGAGAATATATTTAATGTCATGGGATTTCTTGATTGTCAATGGGTAACTCTTTCCATTTATCATTTTGACTGTAGATTCAATATATTCTTTCCATAGGTTAAGAATCCATGAGAGGAATATTAACACGATGACATGGAATAGAAATATTTTTTAGTTCTTATATTTAAAAAATATTTCCAAAAGTTTTTCAAATAATGGATAGATAAAAAAATTAGAATTGATAAAAAATAATATGGTTTTGTGGCAATGTGTGGAGTCAATATTAGAAGATTGTCTAGATATGAAACCTATTTTTTGACGGTTATTGTAACAATGATTGATTTTACACAAGATTGACACCACATATATAATTATATATTTCTATATAGTATTTAAAATCTATAATATAGTTGTTACTTATGATGAAAACATTGATTTGTGGGTTTCTAAAACTTTTGTTCCTCGTGATGGTGAAAGAATTAAGTGTTCACAATCGATGTTTATGGGGAATCAAACATAAAAGAAATATGGATGTAAGAAACTGATGTCCCCAAATTATTATTTTTTGTGCAAAAAATAAACCTAGATAATTTCTTATTAAATAATGGAATTGTTTCCAATATAGAATATTTGTTCATATAGATTTTTATTTTAAGGAACCAATATTGAAGAATCCAATATTGGGGTAACAAATAGATATCCATCAGTGAGATGTTTCAGTTTCAATGAGTTCATTAATTTTGTAACATGATCCCATGTTAGTAAATGAATCTAAAAATGAACATGAATAAAAAATGGATGTGGAAAAATATTTGAAATGGATTGGGTTTTAATTTATCATGTTAATATAGATATCATTTCCAAGAATTTTTTATTAAATGATTTCATATATTTTATATCATATCAAAAATATTTGAAATTTTTTATATATGGTAGTGAATATAACCTATTTTTTTTAAAGAATGCATATTGATGTCTCAGTGTTGGATGAATACAAGGTTGTATTTAATGATTATCTAGGCATTTGTATTCTTAATCAGGTGGTTTAGTTGGATGGTAAATTTTTTCCTTGATGATAATATTTTTTTAAAACCTATTAATCGAATAATTTATGTATAACATTTCAATTTTTAATATAAATTGAATGATTTTCTGGATAATTTTTTCATTTTATTTGGCACTTCACCATAGGGTGATCATGTTTTGTTGCTAAAAATATATATTTTTTAATGATACTTTTAATATATTATAGATACTTAAAGAAAATCACTAGTAAGAAAAGTATCATTTCCCTTATATCAATTATTTACATTATCATCACCCATGAGAATAGTATTTTTTGAAGGATTATCTATATCCGTAGAACCATCAGTTGAATGTGAAGAAAAAAATATTACAATGAATGCATTTTATTCTATATTTGAATATTATGAGAATTTAGTAATTATCTTTGGGTAATCCAATGATCCTACTATACTTATGGACAACATGAATAGTTGTTTTGGAGTTTTGTATATGTTATTGGTGTACTTATTGATGGAATTTTAGTTGTTATAAAATTCAAGAGGAATGTCAATGAAGCCTATGAATTGTTTAGAATACATTAAAATAATTTAAACTATATGGGAAATTTAGTAGTTGTGCATTTTAGTTGTCTATCCCACAAACTTAGTTCACTAAAAAAGTTTTTAAATTCCTCTAGGTAAATAGTAGTTAATAATTGTTTTTAGGAACTATAAAATTAGAGTGGTGAATGATCATGATTTACATATTCGTTCTAGAAATGGTGAATTATTCATCTACAATGTTGCATAATTGATGTGACTTAGTTTGGTCATATGGCTGAACGAATATGCAATTTCTTATTCCTCATATTAGTTTGAACCTCATGGGTAAAATTACATCACACATGATCTCTAATTACCTGTTGTGGATTTCTGTTTGTAAATTTTGTAGGGATTTGTTATATTAATTGAAGTGTGAGATATATATTGATATATATATTCATTCAAAAATAAATGAACATGAGACAAAGGAGATTATTGTAATTGATAAAGTCTTATGATTGCATGTTTCATAGTCATTTTATAATGGATTAAAACATATAATATTATATTCCTCATAATAATATCTCAATAATTATCATTTTACACATGTAATAATGAAATTTGGTTAATTATTTGGTGATTTTTCACCTAGTTGTTTTGGATGTGGGGATATCATCTCCATTGTTTTAGGTTTTAGTATAGTTTACTTCATTATAATAAATGATGATAACTCAAAAGTAATAAGTTGATTGGTAAGAAAAAGTAGATTCCATAAATAAGTGTATGTTTCCTAATTTTATTATTGATTTAGAAGGTGTTTTATTATTTGGAAAAAGATTATATGCCACATATTATTTCCCGATGAAGAAAGAGTTTTTGAGTGAATCACATAGTTTTTAATTTTCCATTCATTTGGAAAAATATAATAAATAAGGATATGTTTTGGGGAATTACTATTTTGATGGAATGAAAATGGATAATCCTTGATATAAAATTAATTTTTTAATGTATCAATAGGGTATAATGTATGAAAACTAATATGAAAAATACTTCAACCTATTACAGTGCTAGAGTAGAAATAAGAGAATATATCAATGGATATCTTTATGCGATTAACAAATAATTCATGAAGCAATAATGTGATATGTGTTTTTGTTGATTGATTAATTATATCCTCAAATTTCCTTCCCATTCGAGATAATATGTATTTATACTAGTTTTTACGAAAATAGATAATGGATATAGTTATATAACATAGATTTCCTCCCTCTAATGTATTAGACAATGATCATAGGTTCACATATAATTTTTTGATAATAATACAAATATATTATAGTAATATATTTAATATCATTACTGGTATTCATCCTAAAACTTATGGTCACTCTATGTGAATGGTTCAGAATAAGGAATATTAGATTCATTTAAAAGGAATAGTTGTAAAATTTAGTTAAAATTATTCCTTTTATCGAGTTTTATTACAATATCATTTTCAACTCCAGAATACAGATCACGTCGTTTAACACATTATATAGAAAGAAATGTTGGAAGCTGGATTTTTTGGATGAATTTTCAGAAATGATGTATATGGGATAGGATTTGTAGCTAAATGTTTGATAATGTGTATATTTTATAGCAATATATGTGGAAAACATGGATTATAAAAAAATATTATATAGATAAGGGGAGTAAAAATAATTCAATATAGGTAGGACTTCATGTCTTTCTTAATGTATCTCCATGGAAAAGTATTAAATATTTTAAAAATATGGAAATATAAGTCTAATGGTTCATTGGAAATTATAAAATACTATATATGTTTGGAATAGTTTTCAACTAAGTGGTATTACCTCCATGTATATCCATGCTACAGAACATTTTCTTTGTCATGATGTTAATGAAATATTTTCATGATTCACCTCATTTTATGATCCCTAAAGTATATCAGTTGGAATACATCTTTTCTCATGCATTATATTCAATTTTGATACTTCACCATACAGATATTTTGTTTTCAAAATATTTTATTTATTATGATAAGGTTTTATGATAATATAATATATTTGAAGAGGAAACCAGAGAGTCTGAAAATGCAATGAGTGAACGATATCTGAACATGTTTAATGAGTGATAAAAATTTTGAGGATTCAATTTAATAACTGGGGTATAACTTGAAAAACCATATAATTATAAAATAAATCAATTTCATTATTATATTCACTATAAATATATAAATTATTTTTTAAAATACATAAATGTAATCGTTTTCATTATACTATTTTATTACAAATATTTATTAAAAAATTAAATTCTAAATTATAAAGTTTTAACATTAATGTATTTATTTTATTTTTTTAAATAGTCATATAAAAAATAAACCTTTTTTAAATTTTGGGATTTTTCCGGAAATTTTGATTATTCAGTAAAATGGGAAAATTAACAATTTATTTTTGAAATGTCATATATTGTCAATAAAATATTTAATTTAAATGTAAAATAGATTTTTCAATATAAATTCATGTAATATAATTATTAATTCATTATATTTAATATATTTAATTACTTATTGATCAAAATTTTATTGGCATTTAGTATAAGTTTGTTTTTTATTTAATAAAGTGATTTCCCAAAAAATGGTTCTAATGTACCGAATGTATGTTAAATATTATTTATTAAAATAATTTTTAATTAGGTATTTTTTAAATGAAATTTATTGATTATATATCAAAAATTATTAATTTTTCTTAGTAAAAGTATTATCATTAGTCATATATTGAGTATGAAATCATCATTTTTTTGAAAATGCTCATCTTGTGAACCTGTTTTTTCATTATCTATATAGGTTTAATTTTAAATTAAAATTTTTATTTTCTGGGAATTTAATATGCTATAATAGATAAAATATGTTGAATAATCAAAATTTATATTATCAAATAACTTCAAACTAATTTTTTACCATAAATATTTTTGAAAACATTTAAAACTAAATATCATTTTCAAGGTTAAAACATATTGTTTGGTGATAAATTAAATTTTTAATGGTTTAAATGAAATACTAAATTGAATAAAATATATTTTAACGATATATTTCCATATTATAATTTCTAATAATTAATAATTTTCAATTTTATTGCCTTTTGGAATGTGATTAAAATGGGTACACCATTTTGTTTTAAAAAAGTAACATTGTGCCACTCACCTCACAAATAAAAGTTCATCCTCTTTCCTCACTGCTTTGCACATTCAAACACATTTTTATTTCCCAATACATACCAAAATATCTTCTTATGTTCTATACCCCAGACCTAGAGATAATATTTTTATTATAAAGATAATATATATTTCATTTTGGTTCGTACATAGGAGGTTTCTTGATGAAGAGGTAACGTGCCTAACTGAGCATATTTATTTAATTTCCACTACCTTTTACTTAAGAATAATATTAAATCATGAATATATAATAACATAATTATCTAAAAAATAATAATATAATATAATTTTTTTTCAAAACCTAAATCCATATCCTCTTCCATCCAATGAGATATAAAATCACCATTCATATGTATGACGGACAACCCCACCGCGAACTGATATAATTTGATATCCATAATATCTCCTCACAATATTTATATATATTTATTTTACGTAAAAATATTATATTTTTTAAAATATTTATACATATGGAGTGATTATATTAGATATTCCTTCTTTCTTTCCATTCCATTGGGGATAATAAAATACAGCTCATCTATATAGTAAACTATAGACTCACGAAGCGATATGATTCATTTGTCCATAATGAACAAAATTGAAGTTAATAAGGATAATTTTATTTCATGTATTTTATATTATATATATAATAAATATATTAACTAAAAAAGTATCATTATTATTGTATATATCATTTTCATTCATACACTGAAAAATAATAACGTTGTTCATGTACGTGTGAAATATTGCCTCTGGGAAGCAATGCGATTCTTTTATTAATTACTAGATCACATGATATATATATGAATGTATATTTACTGAAACAATAGTTTATATATGATATTTTATTAATATATAATTTTACATAGCTCCATTCGATAATGATCATTGCAAAAAGAAAATGTTACTAATGTGCACCGTAGAGACCCGAAGCTTGACGAATATAGACATTACATTACATTTGTGGAATACTTAGTACATAACAAAACCAGACACACAAGGACCGTAATAGTTTAGTGTCTTTGGAAACATACAAGGTAATCTTCTAATCGTGGTGAAAGATCTTCAACATCTCCCATAATGATCATCCCATTTTTGTTTCCATACCAAAAATCTTTATTTTATTCCTGGGGAAAAGAAAACATAAAAAGGGTGTGCTCAAATTCTCAGTAAGGGTAAGCATGGATAAAATAAAACATACCATATACATTTGAACTTAAAAAAACATGAACAATAAAAATCTTGAGCAACGACATAAAACATTAAAGTACATAAGGCATAGATCATAATGGAACATAAATCATGATAAAATATCATGGGAATAAAACATGTAATTGTGGAATCCATTAAGCACATGTAATGATTTACATAGTATCCAAGGCATTGCTTCCAAGACCATCTTAGTGGACAAAGTCCCTTTATTGAATCGAGTTCACTCCTCGTTCCAGTCCGGTAATACTGAACCGGGTTAACTTACTGTTCCAGCCATGTTTATCTCATGAGATATAAATCTTTACCCAATGCATTGGAGGTTGATATATGTCCCACCCATATCATAGTGAAATAATTCTTACTTGTGCCACAAAATAAACATAAAATATTCATCATAACCCAAAGAATAAAATGGTTTTTATAAACATCATCCCATCATCACATAATCCATATAAAACAAATGGATATTTCATCATAAGAAAATTTAAATCATGTAAATCATAGAGACATTATACTTGAGACATAAAAATATGAAATAATTTTATCTTAGATGGAAAATGGTTTTGATAAAACACTTGAAATGAATTCTTGAGGAAAATATCCTTTCTACTTGAAAATCATTTTCTTTTCACAAAATGCCATGAAATTTTAAAAGAATGAGATTTTTGTGAAAATAGTCATGAAATATTTTTGTGTAATCTTCATGAAAATAAGGCTTTATTAAACAGTAAAAATCTGTTCGTGCCGTATAAGTTAAAAAAACATTCTTCTCGTACTTTTGCCGGAAAAGTCAAAAAGTACCTAGTAACGTAAACAAAAGAAATATTCCTTACATACCATATAGTAAAAGTAAAAAATGGGTAAATTGGATTTTAAACATTCATGAAAACATTTTTATAAAATTTTGACATGGATGATAAATATAACCCCAGTAGATACTTACGAATAAGCAATCTCGGATAAAACGAGATTTGCAAAATTATCCCTTACCTTAGGTCCGATTTTCTTCATAAGTGTCTGAACCTCCTGTATAATGATTTAAATAATGTTATTTACTTATTACAGAATCATATTAATTGTTATTATATCATATATGGTTCACTTATGACTTTATATTACCCGTTCTATTGTAAATTCCATGTTAAAGAGCGTTTTGGGTAAAATCCTTTCAATTGTCGTCCGTGTTTTGACTTGTATTTCTTCATATGATTGCATAGATCATGATTACTTATATCCAGAATGTAAAACATGATTTATATGTAATATATTTTCAGAATATACATATATATAATAGATCTATAAATGGAAGTAAATACACCATTCAGGGAGACGGTAGGTCGTACGTACACATGAACGTTGTCTTCGTTTCCTCATTGAATTGAATGGAATTAATTGGATGACATACATAAATATATATAAATAAATCCATTATCATTATTATGTAATATATTTCATTATTACTTATTATATATACTTTATAATCATTTATGAATGGTTAATCATTGAGAATGAAGCTCATCGCGTCGTGGAGACGGTATTCCGTATGTACGCACGAGCGATTATATCGTTCCCATGATCGTGGAATTTTATTGGAGTGTATGTATACTATTACAGAATCAATATAACTTTATAATAATCAAATATAGTTTTATCTACACCATTATACCTATCCAAGTAAGGTGGGGGTGGAAAATAGATTACACCACGGCGTTGAGACGGTATTCCGTACGTACGCACGTGCGGTGATTTCATTTCCCGTAGGATGGATAGATGGTGAAATAGGTTTTTTTATTACTTATAATAACATATCAGTATATTAGTGAGACTGATGTTATTAATTTATAATGAAACAACCTAAGAAGAATAAGTGGAAGAAGAAATAAAGGGGAAAGAATCAGTAACGGAAATTACCTCATCTTTGAAGTGCCTCTTTGAGACCTCCTCTTAGGGAACTAAAATAGGTATTTGAAGAATACCAGGACCTCTATGATGTTTCTATGGAAGTGGAGAACAGAATTGGGAAGGGTTTGGCCGATCCGGAAGGCTCAATGTGGTGTGTGGAAGACAGTGACGAGGTTCCCTTTTATAAGGGAGGAGAGGGGCACCTTTGGAATTCTTAAAAATATTTATTTATAATAAATCTAAACCCACTTAAAAACCACCAAAAATGAATCATATTCGAATATTAGATGATATAGGGTTGTAATATCATCAACAAATCAAATTTATACATGTTTTGATCTTATTTTAAACCTTATCATTTTGATTTATCCTTATTTAATCTATTTAAGTTTATTTGTGGTAATAAAATTCTAAATTTTAAATTGTAACAAATAATTACTTATTTTTTGTGAATTTACCATAATTGTTTACTTAATAACATTGTAGACCATATAAATTAAAATTTATAATTTTTAAATATTTTTGTGATTTTTAAAAAATTTTATAATATGTTATTTTTATAAAATAACAATAGTGTCTATTTTGACACTATTCATTTATTTGAATTTAAATAAAATATATACAGAATATATGTTCGATATAAAAGCTTTAATAGATTCATAAAAGGTCTTATGTATCTATAAAATTAGTGGATCACATTAAATAGTTCATATAATATTTATTTTATTATTTTTAAATCCATTTATTTGTTTTATCTCTTAATAAAATAATTACTACAACATTTTTGTATAATTATATTATATACTTATTTGTTGCATAAAAATTTAAAAAAACTCCTATGATGAAGACAAATCTACTAAATTTCACAATAATACTTTTACTCGAATTTATCATCTTAAAATCACAATATTTAAATTGTTATATTTATTAAATTATGAAGGTGACAACTTTGGAATCATTTAAAATAAAATAATACAAGTGTTATAATCACTTTTATAAGCTCCAAACGGTTATATATTAGGTAATTGGATGATTAAGGTGTATCTATACACTAACAATAAGTTTTGGTCAGGTTTTTGGGCCTTTTAATTGAATTATTATTTCAATAAAAAATATATTACTTATTTCCCACTTAATAAATAATTTCCGTATCATTAATGTATCACCATTAATGACAATTATTTAATCCCTAAAAATTATAAATAAATTATCATGATGTATATAATCTTATTATCTTTCTGGAGACTATTCATGTTCGAAGTTTTATGATGTTTATCACTAAATTAAAATTATTATAATTATAAGATTTAAGAGAGTGACATGTTGTCACTTTCTTTGGTTTTAATAATAATTAAATTATTTTCATGATCAAAAGTCTATAAAATGAATCTAATCCGACCCTTAGGTTATATGGGTCTACTTATATCCATCCAATAGAATTTTGGAAAGTGTTAGGGAAATTTTATAATATTATATTTACCCTTAATTACCCGATTTACCTTTAACTATGGTAAATAAAATTTACCGTAGTTACTATTCAGAATTCCCAAAAATAAAAAGTATCTTATTAACATAATTTGGACCCACTTATTCCAAATATGGAATCCATTTTTCCAAATTCAATACACAAATTTTATAGAAATTAAATTAAAATTAATTCCGCTGTCGAAAGAAAACGTGTTTTTCTTTAAAACATTGCGAAAGATTGAATTGATATAACCTACGAAGTTATTGTAAAATCAATGCTAATGAAATAAATTATATTAAATGGTAAAAATATATTCTATTTATTATTTAAAACTATTAAATATTATAATTTAACCATATAAATTATTGCGATGGAAAAAGTTGTTTTTAATTAAAATATAGCGTGTTTTTACTATTCATCAAAATATGAAAGTTATCAGAATAATATGAAAATTTTATCCAAAGTAAATTTTTATTTCTTGATTCCAAAGTAGAAATTTATTTTTTCAAATTGAACTTATAAACACGTCAAAAACTATATTTAATGTGGGTGCACCATCAAAAGTCGGCAAAACTGCATTTTTTGAAAAATACTTATTTTACCCGAAAAATTTATTTTGTTATTATACCATGTTCTAGAAAATGTGTAAGATGAATAATAATGTTATAAAATTCAAAATTTAGTTAATACTATTTATAACGTCTAGTTCATAATAATATTATAACAATATATCGTTGTTTAGTAAAACCCGGTATTGCGTAGAACACACGCTATCGAGGAAGGTCACAATTGCGTGTAATTGAAGCCATGTCAGGGTTGCGTGTTGTGCAAGAATCCTTAGTTGTTCCATTTAACATAATACAACAATATTTCATTTATACATTGAATATATATATATATATATACTCAATGTTGCGTAGAATAACTATTAGCAAAATTGTTTGTAACACGATCCAAGAATAGTGTTCCGTATACTGCAAGCTAATACGGTGTTGCATATAGCGCAAGGTAATCTTGGTGTAGCATACAATAGAAGACATTAATGAAATTAAAAGAATATGTTTCATAAAATTTCGGGGTGTTACATTCTACCCCCCTTAAAATGAATTTTTCCCTCAAAATTCGTCGGGGTTATAAATGGTTTACTACTCGAAAGTTTGTTTAATAGAAACCCACATCGTAAAAAGGAATACCAAAACATGGCTTCAAAAACCAAAGTATGAAATGTAACGGTTACCCAAATTAAATCATCACTCGGTTTCCACGTAGGAGAACATAAGTGAAAATATGGATATGGAAAAAAATTTAACCATCAAGTTCTGATGGAGAGTGGTAGAGAACATGGCTATGAAAAATCCAATAATCAAAAAGCTATTGATTTGAGATGATCTAAGGTACCAACTGATTCATCGGATATAAGGGATCTAGGACAACATTTTTGGTTTTGAAGATCATTTCCCTAAAGTTGATGAATTAAAAGAAATACTTGCATGATTTTGGTACAATCTCACTGTTGTTTGTGAATTGAAAAATTTCCACTTCATCCCTTAAAGAAATGAAGTTGAATTTGTTATTCGGGATGTGTTAGCAGATCATGTGATAGAATGATGGGTCATTCCATCTTTTTCAAAAAAAATGGTAGCAAAAGTTATAATTCCATCTTATGGTTATATTAATCGTATATGGTTCCAAAAATGAACTTATACTTCATATATCATACCGCTTAACAAAATAAAACTACTTTCTACTAACCATGGACTTACTGTAGGCCATTGGTAGGCGATAAGGGCCAGTCTCACTTCGGTTGTGGGTTCGATTCCCACAGCCTTGTCCGACGCGATGGGCTGTCACCAGTCCTGCAGGTTATACTTTTTCGAAAACTATGTTACTATAACATCCCATCAATACTATCGAAAAAAAACTTCGATCCATAAACAATACTAACTTCTGTCTAACATAATCCACTCCAATCATTAGGCTTATCCATAATACTGCATTCCACTCTCATAATATAGTGAAAACGATTATCAGATATTTAATACCATCGTTGATCCCCATATATCATAAGATATGTCTTTTTGGTCACATTCCAAACATTCGATGGTCTAAATCATGTATTCTCATGAAAAATGAATACTCATTGAACCTTAGTGAAAACAGGAATGCAGTTAAAAGTTAACACTTTCCACATACCAAAATCCTCAAAATTATATATACTTAAACCATGATATCACTTAGTCATTATATCAATCATGAGCTCATGAATACAATCAAACATCTCATTATCTTCTTATTCCTTCATTATGGGCATATCATCTACTTTCCAAAAAAATCTGAATATCCTTTCATGGTTACTGGTACCATTTATCATACACTTTCAAAACATAAGGAAAGACAACAGTGTAACAATCCGTAGATGTCTCTTTATTCCATAGTACCATGAGATTACTTATACAGCATTACACATGATAAACATGAAATCATTCCACTACCTTCTTAAACCATTGACTAAACTTCAACAATTATTTCATCTTACATATCATTTGTAGTCTCTTCATCATCATCAACATAAATACTACCCATACGACTGTACTGATTCTCTTCATAAGACTTTCTCTTAGGGAATTGGTTTGCATAATTCCCATTAATTCCACATTTAAAACATTTAACCATTGTTGATATCGTAGGAATACCATTATCCTCATCCATGATGTTAACTGAACCGTTTCCTTTGCACTTATTGGCTTTGTATCCTTCTTTTCCACACCCAAAGCATCTTCCAGTTCCATTGAAACATTCTTCTTGATGCCTCTTCCCACATGATTTACATAGGGGAAATTGAACTTTCTTTCCACTATGATCATCAAGAAACTCTATCTTTCTCTTATTATCTGAGTCGGGAAACATACCAAAGTTGATATTATTGATCATATTATGATATTTCTGAATAGGCATAATAAAGATGTTTGGACTTCCAAGTCCCGATTCATTTGGTTTCTCATGAAGAATATTATTCCATTGTCTGTCATATCCTCCATTATCATGAATCTTCCTGTTTCCAGCCATTTTCTAAAACCCAAAAAGAATAGTGTGAGAGGAAAAAATAATGCTAGGGAAAATAACATAGTAAAGGGGAAGCACCCTGAATATCTAACATCTTAGGTTAAATTCTATGATCGTTACCGTAGTTCTAGGACTATATCCTATATGTATACATATCCTTAGGGACATCCCTAGACATACCTTAGAAATATCTCTAGGAATCTCACTATCGTTTTCGCATCCTAGTTTCCAAAGGTTGACTAAACCTTTCCTCTGATACCAACTGTAGAGACCCAAAGCTTGATATACATAGAAATTACATTAATTTTTCGGAATACTTAGTACATAACAAAAACAGACACACAAGGACCGTAATAGTTTAGTGTCTTTGCAAACTTGGAAGGTAATATTCAATTCGTGGTGAAAGATCTTCAACATCTCCCATAAAGATCTTCCCATTTTTGTTTCCTTACCTAAAATATTTCTTTTAATCCTAGGGAAAAGAAAACATAAAAAGGGTGAGCTCAAATGCTCAGTAAGGGTATGCATGGATAAAATAAGACATACCATATACATTTGAACTTAAAAAAACATGAACATTAAAAATCATGAGCAACGAAATAAAACATGGAAGTACATAAGGCATAGATCATAATGGAACATAAATCATGATAAAATAGCATGGGAATAAAACATTTAATTGTGGCATCCATTAAGCACATGTAATGATTTCTATAGTAGCAAAGGCATTGCTGCCAAGACCATCTTAGTGGACAAAGTCCCTTTCTGAATCGAGTTCACTCCTCGTTCCAGTCCTGTAATACTGAACCAGATTAACTTACCGTTCTAGACATGTCTATCTCCTGAGATATAAATTTTTACCCAATGCATTGGAGGTAGATATAGGTCCCATCCATCTCATAGTGAAATTATTCTTACTTGTGCCACAAAATAAACATAAAACATTCATCATAACCCAAAGAATAAAATGGGTTTTATAAACATCATCCCATCATCACATAATCCATATAAAACAAATGGATATTTCATCATAAGAAAATTGAAAGCATGTAAATAATAGAGACATTATACTTGAGACATACACATATGAAATAATTTCATCATAGATGGAAAATAGTTTTGATAAAACACTTGAAATGAATTCTTGAGGAAAATATCCTTTATTCTTTAAAATCATTTTATTTTCACAAAATTCCATGCAATTTTAAAAGAAAGATCTTTTTTTGAAATTAGTCATGAAATCTTTTGGAGGAATATTCATGAAAATAAGGATTTATAAAACCGTAAAAATCTGTTTGTGCCGTATATGTTAAAAAACATTCTTCTCGTACTTTTTCCGGAAAAGTCAAAAAGTACCTCGTAACGTAAACAAAAGAAAGATTCCTTACATACCATATAGTAAAATTCAAAAATGGGTAAAACAGACTTTAAACATTCATGAAAACATTTTTATAAAATTTGGACATGGATGATAAATATAACCCCAGTAAATTCTTACGAATAAGAAATCTCGGCTAAAAATGAGATTTGCAAAATTATCCCTTACCTTAGGTCCGATTTGCTTCATAAGTGTCAGATCCTCTTGTATAATGATTTAAATAATGTTATTTACTTATTACAGAATCATATTAAATGTTATTATATCATATATGATTCACTGATGACTTTATATTACCCGTTCTTTTGTAAATTCCATGTTAAAGAGCATTTTGGGAAAAATCGTTTCATTTGTCGTCCGGGTTTTGACTTGTAATTATTTAAATGATTACTTAGATCATGATTAATTATATCCATAATTTAAAACATAATTTATATATAATATATATTCAGAATATACATATATATAATAGATCAATAAATAAAAATAAATACACCGTTCCTGGAGACAGTTGGTCGTACATACGCATGAACGTTGTTTTCATTTCCACATTGAATTGAATGGAATTAATTGGATGACATACATATATATATATATATATATATAAATCCAGTATCATTATTATGTCGTATATTTCATGATTACTTATTATATATACTTTATAATCATTTATGAATGGTTAATCATTGAGAATGAATCTCATCGTGTCGTGGAGACTGTATTCCGTACGTACGCACGAGCGATGATATCATTCCCATGATCGTGGAATTCTATTTGAGTGTATGTATAATATTACATAATCAATATCACTTTATAATAATCATATATAGTTATTTTTTACACCATTATACCCATCCATGTAAGGTGGTGGTGGAAAATAGATTACACCACGGCGTGGAGACGGTATTCCGTACGTACGCACGCGTGGTGATTTCGTTTTCTGTAGGATGGATAGATGGTGAAATAGAGTTGTTTCATACTAATAATAACATATCATTATATGAGTGATACATATGTTATTACTTTATAATGAAACAACCTAATAAGAAGAAGTGTAAGAAGAAATAATGGTGAAAGAATCGGTAACGGAAATTACCTCTTCATTGAAGCGCCTCTTTGAGACTTCCTCTTCGGGAACTAAAATTGGTCTTTGAAGAATACCAAGACCTCTATGATGTTTCTAGGGAATTGGAGAAGAGAATTGGACAGTGTTGGCCGAGATTGAAGGCTCAAAGTGGTGTTTGGAAGAGAGGGAGGAGGTTCCCTTTTATAAGGGAGGAGAGGGGCACCTTTGGAATTCTTAAAATTATTAATTTATAATAAATCTAACCCCACATAAAAACCTCCAAAAATGACTCATATTCGTATATTAGATGATATAGTGTTGTAATCTCATCATCCAATCAAATTTAGACATTTTTGGATCTTATTTTAAACCTTATCATTTTGATTTATCCTTATTTAATCTATTTAAGTTTATTTGTGGTAATAAACTTCTAAATTTTAAATTATAACAAATAATAACTTATTTGTTGTGAATTTTCCATAATTGTTTACTTTATAACATTATAGACCATATAAATATAAATTTATAATTTTTAAATATTTTTGTTATTTTTAAAAAATTTTATAATATGTTATTTTTATAAAATAACAATACTGTCAATTTTGACACTATTCATTTATTTGAATTTAAATAAAATACATACAGAAGATATTTTCGATCTAAAAGCTTTAATAGATTCATAAAATGACATATGTATCTATAAAATTAGTGTATCACATTAAATAGTTCATATAATATTTATTTTGTTATTTATAAAACCGTTTATTTGGTTTATCTCTTAATAAAATAATTACTACAACATTTTTGAATAATTATTTAATATACTGATTTGTTGCATAAAAATTAAAAATAAAATCCTATGATGAAGATAAATGTATTAAATTTCACAATAATACTTTTAATCGAATATATAATCTTAAGGTCACAATATTTAAATTCTTATATTTATTAAATTATGAAGGTGACAAATTTGGAATCATTTAAAATAAAATAATATAAGTGTCATAATCACTTTTATAAGGCTCCAAACGGTTATATATTAGGTAATTGGATGGGTAAAGTGTAGATATACACTAAAAAAAGTTTTTGTCAGGTTTGTGAGACTTTTAAGGGGTATTATTATTTCAATAAAAACTATATTACTTATTTCCCACATAATCAATAATTTCTGTATCATTAATGTATCACCATTAATGACAATTATTTAATCCATAAAAATTCTAAATAAATTATAATGATGTAGATAATTTTATTAGATTTCTGGAGACTATTTATTTTTGATGTTTTATGATGTTTATCACTAAATTAAAATTATTATACTTAAACGATTCAAAAGAGTGACATGTTTTCACTTTCTTTGGTTTTAATAATAATTAAATTATTTTCATGGTCAAAAGTCCATAAAAAGAATCTAATCCGACACTTAGGTTATATTTTTCTTCTTTTAGCCATCCAAAAGAATTTTGTCATGTGTTAGCATAATTTTATAATATTATATTTACCCTTAATTACCCGATTTACCTTTAACTATGGTAAATAAAATTTACCGTAGTTACTATTCATAATTCCCAAAAATAAAAAGTAGCTTATTCACATAATTTGTACCCACTGATTCCAAATATGGAATCCATTTTTCCAAATTCAATACACAAAATTTGCAGAAATTAAATTAAAATTAATTCCATGATTGAAAGAAAACGGGTTTTTCATTAAAACATTGCGAAAGATTGAATTGATTTAACCTACGAATATTATGTAAAATCAATGCTAATGACATACATTATATTAAATGGTAAAAATATATTCTATTTATAATTTAAAACCATTCAATATTATAATTTAACCATATAAATTATTGCGATGAAAAAAGTTGTTTTTAATATAAATATAGCGTGTTTTTACAATTCATCAAAATATGAAAGTTACCAGAATAATATGAAAAATTTATCCAAAGTAAATTTTTATTTCATGATTCCAAAGAAGAATTTTATTTTGTCAAATTGAACTTATAAACATGTAAAATACTAGATTTAATTTGGGTACGCCATAAAAAGGCGGCAAAACTGCATTTTTTGAAAAATACTTATTTTACCCGAAGAATTTATTTTGTTCTTATACCATGTTCTAGAAAATGTGTAAGATGGATAATAATGTTATAAAATTCAAAATTTAGTTAATACTATTCATAACTGCTAGTTCATAATAATATTATAATAATATATCGTTGTTTAGTAAAACTCAGTATTGCGTACAACACACGCTATCGAGGAAGGTCGCGATTGCGTGTAATGCATTTCAAGTCAGGGTTGCGTGTTGTGCAAGAATCCTTCGTTGTTTCGTATAACATAATACAACCATATTTAATTTATACATTGAATATATATATATATACACAATGTTGCGTAGAAGAACTATTATCAAAATTGTGTGTAACACGATCCAAGAATAGTGTTGCATATACTGCAAGCTAATACGGTGTTGCATATAGCGCAAGGTAATCTTGGTGTAGCATACAACACAAGACATTAATGAAATTAAAAGAATATTTTTCATAAAATCTAAGGGTGTTACATGCACATACGACCACCTATCTCATTAATCGTATTGTTGTCCATTTTTCATAACCATATTTATTTATTATTTTTTAATTTATAATTGATGTATAAATAATAAAAATATCTCAAAATTATTATTTTGGATATTTGGAAATAATGACCTCCTTGATCAATTGTCAACCTATCAATGTCGTTATGATACAAATGTGAAAAATTATCGAAACGTCTGACCTGGTCATAATTGATTAATTAACTATATATTACATGGTAAAAAGTGAACTAAAATGAATAGTTTTATATAATAATTTTTTTATGAAAAACAATAAATAAGATATGTTTTCATTCTGAGAGATAAATAATGAATGCTCCAAATCGACCTCGAGGTAAGAGACTTCATCTCAGTATCATTAAATTGATGAAATTTTTGATTTGATGCACCTATATTTTCTAAATGGTGTAAATACATCCCATTTGAAATATTGTATCATAAATTAACCTATTATCATGTTATTTAATTGGTCTAACATTATTCTTTCATGGTTAGTATGATTCAAATATCATAAAATTGATGAGGGACTTTTTATTGAAAATATTCCCTTTAAATTTACTCCATCTAACTCTATTTTATTTCATTGTAGATATATTTAAAATGATATTTTAATTACATTAGTGTCTTATAATGGATGAATTTTATTTTATTTGAATTTTTTTTAATAAAGATAATATTTGTGTCAAATGTTTTAATTTCATTAAAATTTACATACAAAATGTTATCTCGAATTATAGGGGCCTCAGAGAAACTTTTAGATTTACCTATCTCTCTCTAGTATGGTTCTCTAATACTATGAATTGGATATAGATCTCATCTTGGTCCTCTATCAGCATTTTCTCCCTCAATACATCTCTTATTGAACCCTCCTCTATGATCCCTCTCTTTTTATGTGTCATATTTCTATTCAGATATAGTGGTGTAGAGTTCCCTCAGATGGCCCCATATCTTCCTAGTTTATGCCCCCCCACACATCCTCCCTTCTTGGATCCATTTAGATTCTTATATATTGAAACTAGTTTTTGTGTCCCCTAGTTCTCATTTCTTTTAGGATCCCATCCTCAATAGGAATTTTAGTTTCTTGATCATTCCCGGTCCTTCCTTCAATGATAGCATTTAGTATCCTTAGTGGGTCCTCTAGCATAGAATGTCATCTACTCATCCATGATTCACTTGCAGAATCAAGCTCGATGGATATGGTTTATCATTTGATGTTTTAAGGGTTTATGATAAGTAACATGATTTTATTCCATCATGGTAGGGTTAGATAAATGTTTATCTGTTCTGAATAATTTATTCTCTTGTTTTTTCCTCATCTTATGTGGTTTTCTGGAGGTTCATTGAGATATGATTCATGGAAGTGACAAATTTTCTTTGTGTGATGGACTTTTTGATGGACCTATTTCATGTTTCCTTGTGTCTCTATAATATATTTTCCACTCAGGTATCATTTTTTTCTTTTCTTCAGTGAAATGTGTCAGTTCTCAGTGATAGTGATGATGGTTGTTGGTCTGTGATGTTGGTGACAAGGAATTGGATTTCTTGTGTGAAGGATTATATGGTGCGGTGGTATAGTGTGAGGGTTCCAGTGGTTCATGTCGATTAAGTTTTATGAGGTTTTATTATATTGCGAGTGGACTTAAGTGGTACACAAATTCAGGCTAGATGCATTGCATGAAGAGGAAGGTTATGTGGCTCATGGTTTCTTTCACGTGGTTTGAGATGTGTCAGAGTCTGTTTGGTCTGAGTTTTTGAAATTTTATTGTCTTAAATTATAATGTTAAATATATGGGGTGTAAATTGGTACTATGATTTGATCCCACCTAACGATAAAGTGAATATTTACAAAAAAAATTGTGGTTTGGAGTTATACAGGGATTGCTTGTTTTAGTGTAAATAGTGAAACTTTATTTTCCCATTAAAATAACGATAAAATATAAAATGGAATTCTTTAAATTTCATCATGTTTCATTAAAATAACCTCCTTCCAGTTTTTAAGTAAAATTGTATTTGAAAATTGGGTTTTAAGAGAAACGGGAAATGATGGTATTGAATATCAGTTTTTAAATTAAAGTGTATTATGATATCTAAATATGATTTTCACATGAGTTTAAAAGTTTTTTTTCATGTGTTTATGATTTAATAATACAATATTAAAATATTCAATTCTTGATATGGTCCTTCTAAAATGTTTAGAATTGGTGTTATTATATAGCATTAGAGGAGCGCGTTATATCTTATTTGATCAGTGTTCCCAAATAGCGCTTAAAATTATTTTGTAATAATCAGGTTTCCAAGAAATTATATTTGAAGATAGTTGAATTTTTTTTCTAATTTATAATTTTTTATGGGATTATTTACCAATTTTATGATTTATTATTTTATCTTAAGGGGTTTCATGGAATATTTCGATTTCTAAGGTAAAGATAATGATATTTTCTTAAGGAAAAATTGTCTCCATTTTTGGGGAAAACGGAATGTTTTTATGAAATTGTTTTTTAAAGTCTTCCACGTTTTTCAATAAATTAGTGTACTTAGTTTTTTTATGTCCATCACTCAACATTTTGTGATCATCCCAAATTTTTTAAATGTGTTACACAGAGTTTAAAGATGTTTCTAGAAATAAAAGATTCAAAGAAGAAAGTGTATATGATTTTATAGGAAATGAATGCATGTTTTATTTTAAATGCTTTATATTTTGGGGAAAATGAATTCTAATCAGATGTTTCCACTTTGTAATATAGGTTTTTGTTATGTTTTAGTTATTAAATAATTTTATAATACTATAATCATTAAAATAAACATATATTTATGAGAATGTATTAAACAAAAAAACACAATATTATAAATATTTTAAGGTTCGAATAATTGGGAAAAAAACTCTTAGTTAGATCAAGTATAAGAGGAAGAAATTTGGTCTGTGATAGAGATAGTGGAATAATATAGTTATACACATGATCAGGAGATGATCATTAGTGGTTTGACCATCTCAGGAAGTCGTGGTTGATTACATGGGGTATATCAAAAAGCAACATGTGAAATTATTATTTGGTTGTATAATCAGTTCCACCCTAATCTAAAATAAGTTATTTTAAGACTATATTTGAGTGTCCATGGTGTATTGTCCATGAAAAATTTCAAGGAGTAGTTATTTATTTCAAGCCTTATATATACCATTTTTTTCTTTATAATATCGTTTCTAAAAACATTTTGGATCTGTTAGACATCACTGAGTGTATTAAACACCATAACAAGTGCAAGATGATTAATTTTAAATAATATAATTTGTGATTTAAAACCTTAATTTACTTCCCCCTTATCACGGGTCAATCCGTCTTAGGTCTATAGATTATGATAAATAAATGTTTTGGAATTTCCTCTAAAATAAATCCCTATCTGGATACTTAATGTGGATTTAGTTTTGGAATATATTCATCTTGGGGTTATAACCCAAAATAAGTTCTTATAGTAGATCTCAACCACCATTACAATACATGGAAATTGGGACCATACTGACCACCTAGTTTGAAATGTTTGCGGGATATACATAGGACAATTTATAATTTTTAGATATATTAACAAGGATTTTAATAAAAGACGATCATTAATGAGTAGGTTAATCCTAAGGTTTCATAGATTGAAAAAAAGGTTTTATGATTTAGGAAACCTATAAATTATTTTCATTATTATTTTAATTTAATCTATTATTATTGTTTCTCATTTTTCGATTTTTTGGATTTTTGTCGATGGTTGGAACTGTAATGGAATATTATTTATATGAGCATGATGGAAAATAAAATCAGGTTACTTATAAGAGGTAAAATGTTGTGTTAACTTTAATTTAAAACTATGTTTCTATGTTTATTTAAATTTCTCATGACATGAATCATACATGTTATACAAATTATAAAAGAAGTGAAAATTTTGTTTTTTAGTCCTTTATTTGGAAATAGCTACCTTGTTTTTCTAGGTAACTTGATATAATAATTTCGGTGTAATTTTTCAATCCAAATGAAAGTATTTTTTTATTCTATAGTTCTCAAAACATGAAAAGGTAATCACGTATGTTTGTTTTGGAAGGTGAAAAAGATCAATTATACGACATTATAAACAAATATTCTGTAATGGGATGAAATTTACTCCAGTTTGTGGGATGGGTTTATAAGTATATTTTTTAATATGAATTATCTTTGGTTTCTTTAGAAAAATATATATACTGAATTCCCTGTTCGTGAGAATAATTATGAATAATCTATTAGAACATATGAGTACATTTGATATTTTGTTTGAGGTGCACTATTGGAATTATTGTTGAAAAAAAGTATCATTTATTAATTCTCCAGTGGATTAAAATAATATTTTCCATGGGATGTTAGCTATAAGTGACTCTAATAAGATTGAGGAAATAATAATATTTTCTATCAATATAGAAATGGTAATTGGAGTAAACCATCAATATCTTAGATTCAATGGGGAATGAAATATGGAATTCAAAGGAAATTATTAAAATATTAACCATAGGAGGAAGAATATGTGTTTTGAATTAAGAAAAAATGTTTGAAAAGAAACATGGAGGAAATTATCTTAAAACAAATGGTAGAGGGTACATGTTTGGAATGTAGTATAATTGTAAATTTAATATCGAATTAATAGGAAGATATTATTTAATTATAAAATATATTAAAATATCTATAGAAGGAACCACCCAAACTCCACTGGTATTATTTCATAGAGTATTGAAATTTTGATAACCAGTGATCAAATCTTAGGTTTAATGATAATGATCGATGTCAAAGACATATTAATCCCATATAAATGGTAAATATCATGTGATCATTATTACTAATAGGGGTTATGATAATTATTTGGTGACAGGTGCCCATACCATACTTTCTGATACTCATAATTTTATATATGATTTGTGTTCAACTGAAACTTTTATATATGATGAATATTTCAAGGAAGTCAAATTAAAAATTTAATGATTTTATGTAGAATGATTATAAAGAAAATATTAATGGTAAAATTATAACATATAATGACTAGGATTCATAACCAATTGATATGTGTGGGGATGTGCTTCCAAAAAACCCTGTGATTATTTATCTAGAAGTATTTTATTTTGGTTTTTAGAATAAATTGAAATGTTTATATAAATACCATAAAAATTATTGATTATGGTATGAAACATATGATATTCCAAACCAACCAATGATTTTATGCGAGCTGATGATAAATGTGAACTTCAATCATAAATTACATCAATTTCATTGACCACGATTCTTATTTAAATTTTGGTACTTATGCCAACTTGTTGGGGAGAATCTCAACATAAATTATAATTATATTCAATTAATGTTTGATGATTTATTTCCAAAATGGATACCTAGATTTTGTCAAAATTGTGAATTTTTTTCCAATAGATCTCATACCTAGTTCTATACCTATTTCAATGAATATTTGAAGAATGACCCTAATTATGTTACAGTAATCGTAAAAAATATTGTAGAATCGGGATATGGGATTCATTTAGACGTATTTTTTATGATGGGGTGCACATGTAATTTTTAATAAATGGAAATATGGATCATAATGACTATAAATAGATTATCATGAAATTAAAAAGTCAATCATCATGAATAGATATGTGTTCCCTCATATTATTAATTTTATTAATTAATACCACATACCTCAATATTATAACATGAATTGTCTATTATATGGAAAATATTAGTTGATTGTCAAATAAATGAAATACCCATGATATCTTTTCATTCATTGTATGGACACTATTAATTAAAGGTGATATCATTTTTTCAAACTAATACACATTATATCATCATGAATTGATTGAATTGGTTCTTTACAGATTATTTAAATCGATTTCTAGTAGACTTTACTGGTGATGTTCTAATATATAATAAAATAAATTAATAGCATGAAGATCAAATAAGGCTTGTACGGAATACCCTATGTCATTAAATTTTGTGTGGATAATATATTATGTGTGATTTTTTTGTCAAAAAAACGTTTCATTTTTTGGTAATATAGTCTCAAAGAATAATGTATCTGGATCCATCAATGATTAAATTTATTAATCATTTTCATTGATGAAACACTCTGAATGAGATGTATATTTTCTAGGATTAAAAAGATAATATTGTTTCTTTTTTAATGTAATCTCATGACTATATTATTTCACAAAAATTTAACATAGAAAGGAGTTATGTTTCTTTTAATTGATGAATATAATGAATTTTTTAATAATCGAAAGAGAATATTGGTCAATAGACTATTCCCACACAAATATGAAGTGTATAATTGGTTTTACTTCATAGTGATGCATAAAAAAAGTGAAATTTTTGGGTTCTTATGAAGAATGTTGTGATGATAGGTTATAACTCACTCTAATAGTTGTTTCATGAGATTTGTTTCCACACTCTTTATTTTGAGATAGTATTGGTAGAATTTTCATTAGGAATTTGTAATAATTATCATTATATTGAAATTTGTGACATATATACTAATCCTAAAATATTTTTTTACACATTTACATAAAATTAGATAAATATAAACAAATTAAAAATGTTGTATTTGACTAAATATTATGACCTATCATTACAATATAATCCTAGGAATGAGACCAAGGTTGATTATTCTTTGATTCAAAAGGATCATGTCACAAATGATTTGATATTTAGGGTTTTTTATATTATGGGCAATTAAATCTTGATAGAAGTGGATAATACTTATCTTTCTCCAGTGATTGTTCAAATATATATCCATTTTATTATTAAATAGACATGGATAGAGGATATAGAGATTTAAAAGTGTGTAGTTATTATTAGTATGTTCAAATTTGATTTTGATAGAGAGAAAAGTTCTAACAAATGAGTGTGTTTCCCAAAATTACTATAATTGAAAATGGAAATGTTTTCTAAATATCATATCATATAATTTTATATTCATCTTCCAAGTATGATGATGTATATTGACTAAAGGATATTTTTTTTGGGACACCTTGGAGAGAGTTATTATGGAGTATGTATGCCAGATCCTGGTATGTCAGCATTTCAGGGATCAGATATGAAATTATATGTGGTTGCTATAACCGTTACACATACCAAATTGTAATTGTTAAAAAATCACCAAGTATATTTTCAATTGACACACCATACTATGTAATGTTCAAAATTATATTATTGTTGTATTTTAATTCCTATATAAGTAAGAACCCTTAATTGTTATTAGAAAATAAGTACAACTTGATCATATTTCCATGATATAAATTAAGAATGTGTCCATTATTGATGGAGTACCCCATTCAATAGTATCATAACAAGATATGAGGGTTACATCAATGTTCTAGATAATAATATATAATTTTCTAGAAAAGAATTTGTTTTTGATTAATTTCTATCACCCACAGGACAATTTTTAGTCTTGGAGAAAAATTCAATCCTTGGAGGAGATGATGAGATCATGGTATCTTGATTTCAATAGTGGATTTGATGAACACATTACACATGTCACGTATTATTAGAATTTTATTGTTCATTTTATCCTTAAAACGTATCTGTATGTATCCTCTATGAAAATAACTAAATAAATCTAACATATAATGATTAATGTGGTGAAATAAATCCATTTGAACCTATGCTAGAAGAAGAAATGGTCGACAATATTAGAGTTATTTTTTTTCTCATCAAGGTATCTTAGTGTAGATAGAATAGTTATAGTGACAATCATTATTGAGATAATGAATTTGATGATATTGAGAATCATTTCCAATGAATTTCTCTACTCTAGGGGCTTATAAGATTCATAAAAAATTTCAATATTATCCATAAGAATATTGGTCCTTTGAAAATTCATAATCGGATTTTGTTTTTTTCTTATCACTTGGAATTGCGAATGTACAAAATTCAAAGGTTATACCAATATATATTTATAGATCCTATGAATAAAAACCATTATAAATATTCGATCAATGAGATATCATTTTATAGAAGAAGAATTCTTAAAAGATTAAATGTATTTGGAGTAATCATAATTTTTTAGAAGATACATGGAAACAAGGGGATGTGTTGAAACAATAATATCATGATTTATATAAGGTAGTGATAGAAATTTGAAGGTGAAGCTAATTTTATGGGGATTATAATGTAACTCCCCAATATTTTATATGTATTTATTCTTAAATAAACACGATGTATTTGAAACATTCCTTCTACGAAACCATGAGTCTAAACGATCTATGAAATAGTAAACTATTATAACATAGCCATTAAAATAGAATGTGAATATATAAATATTCACTTTATTAAAATATTATGTGTATTAATATTAAATATAATGAATATTTATTGATTAATTCATAGGAAATAAGTATTCTATTTTTAGTAAAATCATTTAACAAATCAAGAAAAATATTATATAAAATGGGTTTTACTGAATTTTTTGATGTGAAAATTGTTATTAATTTATTTAATTTTCAGAAGTTTTTTTTGAAAGGAACATATTTTTATATATAATCACATATATATATATCACATTATGGTAAATTTCATGTTTTTTCTAAATATATATTTTTTACTTGAGTATTGGATATCCTATTTTCATTAAAGACAATAAATTTTTTTAAATTAAATGCGTTATTATGTTTTCAATTTTTTTCAAAATGTAACCTATGGTCCATTTGATTATAAATAGTATAATTAAATACATATTAATATTCATTAAACTTTATTTTGGTGTAAGTTCTTTTTTGTTATTAAAAACACATTATTCAAAACACAATTGTTATGTGCACAATGTTTTTTAATAATAGTAAATTCATGTAATATCAATTTATAAATGGTTTTAATAGTATATATTATATATTCAATATAACATTTTAATAATAATTTGATTTTTTTTAGTTTATTTGGAATGAAATTAAATTTAGTTTTTTTCTTAGAAATTAAATATTCAAAAAATGGATTATCGATGTATTTTGTGTGTTTATTTTAATTAAAAACATTCATATTATCGAAACTGAATATTGTAAAATTGATTAAATAACATATAATTATCATACTTTATGTAGTATAATTGGTTCAAAATAATGTTGGTTATATTAAAAAGTAAAGGAAATCAATTTTTTACCATGGTTAATGTTAAAACGAGTTTACTAGGTCGGTAATACGAAAAGATAATGGCAGGATTTCCACTAAAACATATAATAGTCTTCTTTTTTGAAGATATATAAACCTTATATTGTCTTTTATTTGAATACATTTCCATTTTTAGATGTTTTCTAATTAATGTGATTTTATATCATTAATTTTTTTTTAAAATTCCATGTTTGTCCCTTTCCTCAATTATAAAAGATACATCTTCTCATCCATTATAAACACCATTATATCCTTCTATATCAGTGAATACCAACACAAAATCCTTTATAGATACCATTATCTCAACCTACAGCTTATGGTATTCTTATGAATCTACTAATTCAAGGATTAAGGAGAAATAAATGGAGATATTCCAAGAAAGGGATATAGATCTTAACTAAGCTGTTTTAATGTTATTTATTCTTTTAATTTCTAAAATTAGACCATGATTTTTTCATTAGTCTTTAATATTTTATATCTTGTCTATATTTTGATACAAATTATTCTAATAATGTATTCAGTTTGTAAAAATTATTATTTTAAATAATTTTTAACTACACTAGATTATATATAATAAGTTTTAGAAGTAATATTCGTATAGTATTCCAAACATAGTACTTTTTTACTTTAATTGAAAATGTGAAAGGTATTTTAATTTTGATATACACCAGATAGAAATATTTCATCACCATCATAAACACTATTTTCATTGAATCATACATTATAATTTTATTTTTTAATTATCCAAAAAATGATTCCCTTAAAATTTTAAAAATTATCAGATTTTATATAAGTTATTTCAAAATGAAGAGTTTATATTTCTCAATAAATATATTATGGAGATTTTAAAGTTATTCCCACCTTTAAAGACACACATTTATGTTTCTTATAATTTAATAAATATTTGATCTAATGTTACCATCACTATTATTTCTAGATAGGATGTATTATTATGGTTATGAAATGTATGTGAAACTTTTATCTTTTCCATAGGCTATGATATGTCGATATGATTCCTGTCGTATTATATTATAGGACGCATATCTATAGTTTCAGTTATGTGATTTAATTGATCAGAATTATATATCCATCAAATTAAGTTGAAAAATAATCATATTTTCTACTATATTATGGATTGGAATGTGGAGTTACCACAGTTCCATATAGGACTTTCACAGTAATATAGTACTAAAAGTGTAATTTGAATAAGGTAATGATGGAATATGGATTAAACCTAATGCAACATAACATACCTAACATAGATCCCTGACAAAAGAAATGTTTTTCTATACTTATGTGTCTACAATAAACATATTACTTATGTAACTTCATGATACTTTAAATGATATTCATTGTTTTCTATAGCATGCATGACAAATATTACCCAATTTAGATGAAAATATAACACCTGAGACTTTATTAAATATTTTCTAAATAAATTTAATATCATTTAAATCCTATAGTATCAACAAACCCAAGTCAAAATGAACCGTTATATTGTATATCATTATAAACTATCCAGTGTGTTTTCATGTATTAATAGTACGAAAATAAATTATAAAATTTTTGATTAACTGTTGTTTATAAATAATATAACAATCATTAAAGGGAATCATGATTTTTTAATGAGAAATGATATTTTTCAAAAATATAGTTGAGTCACGTTTTTTCCACATAATTTTTAACTAATTTTCACAACATATATAAATTTTATTTTTTAAAATAATGACCATTTTTATTAATAATATCAATATTATGTTATCTTTAAATTTTTTAAGATTTTTTTTGAAATTATTCATTTTTGGATAAATATTGAACAACATTGAATTATATTTAAAATATATATTTTTTTAATTATATAAAATGTTAAATTATATATTTTATTGTATTTACTCCGATTTTATTAAAATAATAAACCTATTAAACCCATTTACTTAATTTTAATCAGTTTCATATTGTATTTTGATATATGATTATTGTAATATTTTTATCATGTTCTCTTTGAAGACCTTATTTTTCATCATATATGTGGGGTTAATTTTATATTGATATTTTGTAGTTCTAAGAATTGAATTTGGAAAATAGTATTCAATATTTGGTACCATGATAATTTAATTTTTTTTCATAAATTCACCTTAATTTTTTAATGAAAACATATAGTGAGAAAAGTAAAAATTAATTTCCACAGTTAAGGTAAAAAAATAAATTTATCTGTGGTTAAACTAAAAATATAAAAATTAAAATTAACTAAAAACTCACTAAAACATAAATTATGGGCTCATATCTACTCTATCGTGTCTAATTTTTAATAATAATTCATTTTTTACACCTGTGTTAGGTGAAGAAGGCGAGTATACATTTTTCGTTAAATATTCTAAGTGTTCCTCTCACATAACTTATAAAAGTCCACCCCATCTCCTATGTTCCAAACAATAAAAAAAATTTCTTCCAATATATAAAAATATAACTTGTCAACTTACATCATGTAATCATACGAGCCTTCATTTGGCTATAAATCCATCATTTGTAGGCTGTGGTGATAAACGAATTTGGTTTCCCAATAAATACCAAATGTACCGCAAGGAGGGTTTTTGTTTCATTTATCCATAAATATGATGAAGTTATTAGTAAAAAATTATTATATAATATAAATATTAATAATAATGTTATTAATTTTTTTCATACATGAAAATGGAGTGATGGTGAACCCAAATTTTCCCCTCCATAACATCTCATTCAGATCATCTTTCTATGGAGCTCTTTTTGAATTAGGGATGATTTGACTCACATAACTACATCATCTCTAGATCAGATGATAGCAAGGACACTTAGGATGGATTGAAGGATTCTTCCACCCATTTAGTTGAAATGATAAGTGCTTCATTCTCTATATTTAAGGATATTACAGTTGGGCTCTCTTTAGTGACCAAAGTGATGACTGGGTAGATTTGTGTGTGCATATCTGAGCCTATAATGCCCAAAATCTCTTTAAATAGGATCCTCTCATATTTTCAGGATGCATCAGCATCGTAAAATAAAAGGATATTAAGAAATGTGTATATTTCTATCGTTGAATAAAACCCTAAATTATTTTAAGAACTCCTCAAGGATTGTCACTTCTCCCTTCTGGATTGAGTTTTAGTTCCTCAAAAGGCATCTCAACGGGGACATTAATATTTAAAAAAATTATTTCATAGAAATTTGGGCATTGATGAATGGAACCTAATATATATAGGTAAGAGTCTTTACCACATTGTTTTTCATTCAGAATATTAAACATTTCATTCTTGGGGAAATGACCCAATCCCTCTAAAGCCTGGTTTTATTACACTGCAAGAATAAAATCCACTATTGGATCCCAAATCATCCAAGAACACCACAACACAAACCTGTATTCATATTATATGTTTTAATTGGTTTTTCTAGGATGCATTAATTTTTTTGGATGTAGCTACAATACTAGGGAAACCGATTAATATTGACAAGGTTATAGAAAGAGATCGTTATAACAATTATTCCAAAGCATTTGTTGAAATTTATTTGTCTCATGATCTTATTGATACTATATCCTTAATTAATTGGGGATTCAATTTGTAACTCTCAATCCATTTTTAATAACTTCAAGATTTATTAGATTATTGTTTTAGAATTGGAACGTATGTTTAATATTGTCACAAGAACACACATTTCTAAAAATGTATGAAATATGGTCACGTTTTTACTGTCAGTAAGCTTAACAGTTCTATTTTTTTTTTGATAAAATGAGGGTTCAACATGTTCCCATGAATGAAATATGTTTTTACCGGTGAAGGGATAGTGCTATTAATGACCAAAATGATAGAATTATTTACTTTGTTAATATTTTCAAATATGGGACTAGCAGTGGGGAAAGGAGTGAGCAAGGCTCTATTAATAGTAACTCTCATGATCCTTCCACTGAGAAGAAGGCGGTATAAGGTGTTAAATATTTGGATTCCACCTCATGGGATAAGACTTCATATGAGGCGAAGAAATCTAAACTACAGGCTGAAATCTAGGAAGAAGTATATATGAAAATGTTTCAAGAACAAATTATTAACTCTAAAAGAAAATTAATGAATAGTATGATTGATATCGAAGGCTTTGAGATGTTCCTTTAAAATATTTAAAATGCCAATATCTTAGAGGTTTGTGATATATGTTTATCTGACTCTCCATATAATCATCCTGACTCCAAAGTGACTATTTCAGACATTCATGGTGAGGCTTTTGTTGCTAGTGACTGTAGAAAAATGGTATATGCTTTAAAAAAATGAGGTGTCATGATCACCATGAATACATGGTTTCAGAATCAGTAGAGCTACTATATTATTTGAAAATTAATTCTTCTAATTTAGAGGAAAAAATGGAATCAACTCATCAGACTCATCCTACTAATCAAATAAAATATCTAGAGCCTCTAGTACCTGACTCTGATGTGGATATTGTTGCTACTTGCAAAGACAATTTTATTATAAAAGAAACCTGAATTCCTACCATTTTAATTAGGATGCTAGCAATAATTTCTTGGAATTACATGGGAAAATTAATAACAATTTGGTGAGAAAATATGAACTTGAACGTAGTGTTATGGCTCACATATCCAAAGATATAACTAATTTATAATAGGAATTATCCAATGAATCATGGTAACAAAAAAACCTAGAAGCGAGGTCGTCATCGTTGGAGTCATGGTCGGGGACATAGACGTGATGATTGTACTGCTTATAAAAAAGACTCACAACCAATGGTTGATTCTGATTCTGATGAAACTGGCATTTAAATCCTCCTCCAACAAGATAAATGTTTAGAAGAGATCAATTATAGATTTCATTGACATGGTTGTGGGCATGGTTGTGGGACAATTTGGATTGAATTTCAAGAATAGGAGAAGACAATTGGAGCTATGAATAGGAAAAAACATGGTCTTTGATTTTCTGATGAGGGCAGTGATGCTTTTTATAACCTCATCCTATCTTTTCGTTGTATTCCTTTCTTTCATTTTAATATATGGTTTTCGGGCCTTGAAAAATATTATATTTTTTATATTATTCTGATGACCTACAACCATCCCCCCATTAATCATATTGGTTTTGAAATCATTATTATTTTGTTTGTAAGACCACTACCCCCATGAACTTAGGTAATTCATTTTTCCATTACCATATCTAATGGATGGGTATTATAATTAATAAAAATTATATTTATTATATTTATAATATAATTATTCCTATATTATCAATATATCATATATATACATTTTTAACTTTCCATGTAGTAGGGGATAAGATAACATTTCTCATGGGTACGGTGGACTAACGCCTCAAAAAGCGATGTGATTTGTTTTCACAAGTGATATAAATGGAAGGTAATTATAATAATGTTCACTAATATATGATAAATAAATTATATTATTAGGATACATAATAATTATTTATTATTCTGAAATTATAATATATCATTTTACATTTACACTAAAAAAATAACATCATTTATGTACGTGTGGACTACTGCATTCACCAAGTGAAGTGACACTCTTCCATCACCATACCACATGGATCAGATATATGTGAAATTGTATTTAAATTAATAATATTGTATGTATTTAATTATTAAATTTCTAAAAATATAATATATTAATTAACTTCTTTCCATAACGATCACTGAAAAATGGAAACATTAACCATGTGTATGTACGAACTACTATGTCTTTGGTTGTAACATTGTTTATATTTCATCACCATAATTGATAATTATTTATAAAAATATTATTTATATAATAGTATGATAATAATTTCATGATTAATATTCAATATATTTTTAAATAATGTCCTCCTAGACCATAGTAAACCTACCAAAGTTGTTTTTGACACCTAATCCAAATATCCATGAAACATATGGTGTAATTATAATAGATTATGAAACCATATATAACATGGTTATTAGTAAAAAAATGAATAATAAAAATTTAAAATATTCTTAATAATTAAATAATTACCATATGTTTATTTTTCCGGAAGATAATAAACTAACGTTGTGAGTGGGACTAACGGTAAGGGTTTCACATCGTACATTTACTTCCTTCAGATAAAAATTATATTAACTAGTTACTTATTTTTTTAGGTGTATATAATACCTTTTTTATATAATATCATGAATTAATTTATCATAATGTTATTTATTTTTCATTTTATTTTATTTCATTTAACGTGATTATGATACAAAATTTAGAAAATTGTCAAGGGTTTATTTCAAAATCTCACTATCATTCAATTGTCTTTGTAAAAATATCCCACTGTGGTATAATTTTATATTTATATATTAAAACTAAAATATTCACTAGAATTATGGTCATTCATGAAATATTTCAATATGTAGTATCAATTTCATTGCTTCGATACTTAAAAATATTAAGAAAATTTGTTTATGATAGTCTGACATTATTTCTCACTTTGGTCGAGCATATTTTATCTTCCAAAACCATGTATTCTAAAAGTATTATAAAAAATGGTTTAGTATTCTCCAAATGAGTTATTATTCACATTTTAACCATGTTTTACTTTTTTAAAAAAAATTAATGAATATTCTATTAATTTTTAAAAAATGAACTTTTCTAACACTCTTAAATTGAACAATTAATATTTACTTTTACATATATGTAATTTAAATAATTACCCATCATCATAACCCACAATTTATAAAATCATAATGTTCATGTTTATACGATTATTTTAAAATAAATTTTTTTTATCATATTTGGGGATTCATATTTTTTAAAATATTTCTCAAATTCAATGATTTTCATAATATATTTCTAATTTTATTTTTTAAAAATATAAATAGTTATTTTAAATGAAATGATAATTTCCTCAATAAATTTTCCAAGTGATATTTAAAAATTATCTTCATTGAAAGAGTAGATTTTTTTTGTATTAATTATGTTTTAATGTGGATAAAATTCAATTATACCATCATAATTATTCTTCATATTGTTTATAATTAATTTGAAATGGGATATACTGTGTTTATAGAATTCATTTGGAAGTTTATGGTTTATGATTATATTTATTTATTAGGTATTGTAATTAAATTTCATATTCTAGTTCATATAGTTTTGTTTATTTCAATTAAGTTTCACCAATTTTATGTAACAAATTTCATGGCCATTTTATGTGATAGGAAGGACCCTTTCTTTCCCCTCAATGAATTTGTAGGTTTTAGGAAATAAAATACACATGGGTTTGGATTAAGACTTTCAATTTATATAGTTGTATTGTAAAAATAATTTATATAATTTGAGGACATGGCCTAATAATAAATTGTACTATATATCTTGGTATAATCCTCTAATGTTGGTTTTAAATATCTAAAATATGAATTCAATTAGTATGAATTGAGTGATTAATATTCCAAGTGATAATTCAACTTGTTATAATAACCCTTGTAAAATTTCAAGCTAATGTGATTATTTATATGGAATTATTTTACAATACCCTATTATTTAAATATTATTCTCAATTTATTGATTATATGTCATGTTTTTAGTTATTCATATTATTCAAATTGATTTTTATTTGTTTATAAAGATCATCCCATGTATGCTTACCCTTAATAAGCATCTCAGATCAATAATTTATTATTTTAATCTCTCTATGATACTAGGGAGTATTTTTTGATTTACATGTAAGGATATGCTATGTGGAATAATGGAATTGTCAAATAAAATTATTTATTTATTTTATGTATTTAAATGTAATATTTATTTTTATGTATGTATCAATTTTACCAGTAATAATAAACTATTTACACAGTCAGGATGTGATTCCTTGGATCTTATGACAATGTAGATATATAGAAAATGGCTCCTGGATACTAGTTTTCATGTCATTGAAATCTTTCTTATATTATGTTTTGTATAATCCTTGGGATCTAGAAATAAGAAGTCATATATTAAAGAACATAACCATGTTATAGGATTTTAGGATAATTAAAGAATATCATCCTATATTGTTGGTATGGACGAGATTATGGGGGTTTCTCCTGTAAAAAACAATCCCTTTATTAATTAAAAAACAGTGTGGTTCTAGAATTGATAAACCTAGGGGATATAACTATGAAAAGGGTGGATTGTGCGTGAACTGATAGTCACATGGTGCACCATAACAAGCTATACTATGCAATGGTTCTGACACTCCTTGGGGATATTCTTAGGATAAATTAAATTTTATTTACAAAAAAAATTACGAAGGACTAGAATATAAATATATCACTATATAAACCATGTTTCTTATTATGATATTAGCTATGTATTAATTTATATATTTTTTATGTATTCTATTAGTTTTGGGATTATAAATTATGTTTCATATTGTCATTATCTAATCTATTGTACTTCATTGTTTTGAAGGGAAGCCTAAAGAAGGAATTTTATCCTCTAAATGCACAAAATCAGTCTATGGATTTTCCTTATATAAAAGATGAAGATGATGGAGCATGATATGTAGCTAAAACAGATAAAATTATAAAAATATTTAGGCAAAAGACTCCTATTTTGAGTAATGTTAAGTCCTATATAGAGAAGCATGCTAATCTACCATGATGTGAAACAATGTTATCTCACTCCATGAGTCATCGAAATATATAATTCAATGGGACTACAAATCCATTATTAGTTAGTCCATGGATATGTTCCCTAGAGAATGAATTTCTTTCATTGGGATATACTGAAAGATAAAATTTATTCATGGAAGGCTATAATCTCATATGATATTTCGATTAATGGTGGTTATTGCTTCAAAAAACTATAGAGGATGAAGAATCAGAATGAATGGTGGGAAGGAATTCAATGTAATAATATTGTAAATATATTTGACTCATTATAAAATGATAGATGTTGAAAATATGTTCTTGATATTATGATTAAAATAATGGAAAAATGTTGTTATGTATAAATCCAACATTACAAGGTTAATAAGGAATGCGGTGGACTATATATGTAATCAACAAGGAAATTTTTTCCATGTATTTAATTTTCATAATATTGTCCTATAAAGGGAACTAGTATCCCAAACATTATCATCATATGAGTATGTAGTATCATTTTCTATCAAAATAGAGAAATAAATCTCTAAGATTTATTCCATTTTCGAGAAGAAACAATACTAGTGGAAGGAAAAGAAAAATAATAATAATGGGAAGAAGGGAAATAATTTTTTTTGAAAATCCGGTATTGGATACGATAAATCCTATCTCATGCATGAGTGGAAGATATCCAGAAATGGTTCCACTAATAGGAAATTTTTTCCCATACTAGAAATTATCAAAAAATTATTTTAATGAAAAAATTTATATTTCTTTGGGATACATTATAATAGTTCATGTTTTTTGAAGCATCGGAATATATAACATATTTTGAATATAGAAATACTGCTAGATCTGTGAATAAAAATATTATTCTTGAAAAATATGAAAGAATAGTATCTTATAAGATTATAGTCATCAAATGATATTATTGTAAAAGATATGGACACATCCCCGAGTACTTTTCCATAAGCCCGATGGATAAATGTTAGAAGAAGAACAATGGTCGCACGAACATCTCACCAGTGAAATGATGAAACAAGGTATGTGTTTAATGGAATATTTTTAATATGTTCTAATAATAGTTATTTTTTAAGACATTTAAATATAATGAAATAAGCTAAGGAAAAAGAAACAATAAGGAGATCCCCAACTATGATAGTGTGTAACAAAAAATACTATATTTGAAGAAAACATGATCATTTTAAAAATATTATTACAGCCTTAGGGAAATCACAAGGATCTTATGGAATGTCACATGAATAATCTCCGCTATTAATCATATTAAAACTCAATAGGAAATAATTTTAATTAACATGGAAGTAATGGGGGGGATATCCTACATTTTTTATTTAGAAGAATATAAATTCAATTGAAGACTAAACCCTAATAAGAAAGGGTAGTGTGACTCTGATAACTAATTTAATAAAAATTAATAAACAATTACTTTATAAAAATACATGTCATGCCACATGGATGGAAGTGAAGGATTGAGAAAGATACCCCCAATGGAGGATAAATAAATATCAGATGACCAGTGGAAGAATTTTAGCTCAAATAAACGTTCATAAAAAATGGAATATGGAAGAATATTAGTGATCAAAATTTTAAAAATGGGATTGATCCCAAAATTTTGAAAAAGTAGAAGCATGTAGAATCCAAAAATTCGAATAATAACCATCATGCGGGAAATTAATTTTTTGTCATATTGGAAGAACAGTTGAAGTTGGCTTTGAAGATGGAAGAAGCACAAAAACAATATAGTTTATTATAAGAATGAATCAATGTTTTGATAAATCTGGATCAATAAGAATAATTTTCATGAGGATTATAGTGGTACCTATATCATAATATGTTAAATTTTTCTCATATATTCTGGATGTTGTGTAGGACTAAGGGTACATAGGATCCAAAGGGTTTTTTATTCTCAAAGTGAATATGTTAGTTATTTGAATGCCATATGTATAATAGGAAGAACATGAACTCTTAAAATTTAGATATTATTTCTGATTCCATAATTTGGTGTTAAACACCAACTATATTATTTATTTTTTAATAGGTGGTGTTTTGTTGGAAAATAAGACTATATGATGATGTTCCTAATGTGAAATTAAAGATCTATCAAATATGTACATGAATGATCTAGTGGGTTTAAGTAACGTTGACTATTCCACCATTGGTAACATGCCTCTGTTTAAAGTGTTATTTTTACACAAATAGAATAAATAACGAGAGACATATAAGGGTTTCCGTGATATATGGTGACAAAAACTCTAAATGATATAGCATCGTATTAAAATAGATCCCTCTAAATAAATGGATAAATTCATGATGCAAGAATCTATGAAAGTAGGTGAGTGACATGGAAAACACTGATGTTTATTAACATAAACTCTTGTTCCCAACATATATCCCGAAATGAAAAGACTTGGAGGATATGTCAATGAATTAATGTCAAGTGGTAATTTCACATTATGAGAATATTTAAGTAGGGTCCATCATTATTGAGGAATCATTCACTAAACTTGAAACATGGTAAATTAATAAATGTATCGGTCTGAAGTTTATTAATGGAGTCCAAGTCAAAATTTCATATTATTTACATATCATGGTGGTTCTTGGCTATCATCATATAATATAGCATGGATAAGAATAAGTGAACAATAAAAGTGGATTATAGAAAATCAAAATAATGCATTTTATTACCAAAGGGTGAGAAAATTAATAATTTATTAAATCCCCTATTGAATTATTTGATAAAATTGGAGATTTAAGAGAATAATAAGATTTTTATTCATTTTGATAATTCAAGTGATAAAAATATTTAAATCAATGTATTATATCACCCTGGGAAATATTACCCTGAAATAAAATTTTACATTATCAAGAAGAATGTAAAGAATGGCCTTTTGAAGTTGGAGTTTGTGCCTACTGGATTTTAGGATGCATATATTCTGATGAATTCTTCATCAAAGAATATTTTGAGAGGAATAAATGGGAACATGGAGTTCATTCTATTTCTCACACATAAGGAGTGTATTCTTCAGAACCCCCTATCCCTAAGGTATTATGTTTTTCCCTTAATGGGTTTACATGTGTTCTTTTCCCTATCGGAGACCAAAAAAGAGTGAACTTCAAATTGATTGAAATAGGTGGAGAAATAATAGCTAAAAATGTGATGAAAATTTATTAATCAATACTAGGGAAGAATCATATAGAGGTATCAACAATGTTGGGGGATTTATAAATATGATGATCCTATATATTATTGGTCAAATGATATATATCATGACAGATGAGGATTTTGATGAAATATGTTAAGTGGTTTCCAAATAATGTTTCTCATTAATGTAAATTTCATGCAACACTTATGTCTTACACCATGAATTGATCATGTTCTCCAATAGTGTGTGTTTAATAAGTTTGTTATGGCAATAAAAATTACAAGAAGAAACATTTTGGTAGAATATGGAATAATATATAAAATGTGGTAAAAAATTTGAATAGTTGTAAACAAACTAAAAGTGATATATTATTTGGAAAAAATCCCTCTTGATGGTTCTTTTGGGTTGGATGTGTTTTTACACAAGGATTGATGTTGGTGATGAAGGGTGGTTGTAAAATAATCCATGAAGAGTTACAATTGATATTTGATCTCATAAAAATCCTAAATGTCTGATCCTATGAAATGGTGAATGGTTTGATCTTGTGAAAAGTGTGAATGTCTGATATCATGAAATAATGAACTGTTTGATCTTGGGAAAACAAAGAATGTATAAAATTTCACATGTGAGTACTGTTTTATCTCATGGAAATAATGATTTTATAATCTTATAGTAGATCGGAATTCCTATTCTTGCATAATTGAAAATGAATGATCTCACACAACGGTGATAAATCTAACTGTGCGAAAGTGAGACTGTCTAATATTACACAAGATTGAAATTCATGTTCTCATGAAATCATGAATTTTTGATCTCACACGATGGAGATATGTGAAATCTCCTAGAGTATGAATATGAACTGATCTCATAGTGAAATAATTTTTGAACTAATCTCTAATTGATATCATATGAAACAGATAATGGAAACGAATAATTGTTAAAGGATCTTACTGAAAGATATCATGACCTTCATGTATGTCTTTAGATATCATGGTGGGATATCATGTAGAGCTCCTAGTTTTCCATGAATCTCCCAATGGATAATGTAAATCACAGAATAAAACATCACTAACCATAGAAATAATGATTCTTGATATAATGATAGGAGCATCATAGAGCACGTTATACAAATTTATTTCTTGGTGGAACAGATGATTTTCCCTGATTTATGGAGTTAAGGTAGTGCATTTATGCCTATAAAAACCTCTTAAAAAATCCATAAAAATTATCAAAGTTTTTTTAGAATATTTTTCTAAATAAACATCCAAGAAAGAGGTTTATAGAGAGATATATAGAATTATAGTATTTTATTTATATCATGTAATTGTTACACATGATATGAAAAATTCACATTGAATTGTGATTCAAATCATGATCTGACATAATGCACGAAAAGGGTCTCAAGCCAAGATCTCATAAAAAATTTGAAAGTTGTCTCACACTAGTATCTCATAAAAATGATGATGGGGCTAACACACAAGGATCTCATGAAATGCATGATTAAGGCCTAACAACATTATCTCCTCCAAAGCATGGAATGGATATCCCTCTAGGATCATTCAAAAATCATGATAGGGGACTCATTCTAGGATCTCATGCAATAGGATACTCATCTATATCTTGTTCAAGTATTCACACTATGATATCAAAAAATTAGTTACGTGTTAGTATCTCGTGCAAGGGCATGTTTTAAGATATCATTCAAGGTGTTACATGACATGATATTGTGTTGGGGTATCACACTAGAGTGTTAAATAAAGAAATACACCCCTAAATTTACATTTTAGATATATATTTTTTGTATCTAAATTATAAAAGGGAATAAGAATACATTGGATCTACACCATTAAATAAATCTTTTAGAATGATTTTATTCACTGATAATGTTAATGAAGTGAAAGTAACACTTGAAATATCTTGATGATATAGCCAAATAGGTTGTATTTTTTGTTTCTACTGTAAAGAGAAGTCGGTTCTAAACTTATGTATAGTATAAGTGTTTCATTATGGTATTTTCACATATGTAAAGAAGAAACTAAGAAAGAACACTAAAAGAGTATCTATATATAGTTGAGGATGTATTCATTTTGGATAATGAAGGGAACTATATGTCCATAAAATATGTGTCGATCCATTCCAAAGTAGTGATAAATAAAAGTGAAAAAAGGTGATCCATTTATAGGTAGTGATACATTAAAGGATATTTTTAGGGCATTACCCCTATGAAGTAGTGATATGAACCTACACATTGTAATGGTTGTGACCCTTGTAATCAATGTGATGTATCCTAAACATTTAATTTGAACTCATCCTTAGTAATTTTTTCATATTAGTACATTACCATTGTATTCTATTTGGACGTATCCTAGTGATTGAAAAACAAGTAAAATTCCATTTATCATTGTTTATTCATTCTCTAATTACTTTCTAGGAAATGTCATTGGATATACATGGAATGGATGAGATAAATATGATCAATTATAAGAAAAAAAAGTGACCAGTATAATAATGGGGTCAATATCCACTAGGTAGCAATAATTTCAAAAATAATATCTATACCCAGATTCCACCCTAACTTGCTATTATCGCCAATTTTTGACGTAACACTGCTCAAGGTCAATATTATTATATTACTATAAGTTATGTGGAATGAATATTATTCATGTATTTTTGTATACAAGAAAAATGTTTACATGTGTTTTATTAAAGGTAATATAAAAATTTAAAAGAATTATAATGCTATTGTTTATAATTAGGGATTTAGAAGAATATGTTGAACGATACAAATGACCAAGAAAATTTTTTTAGGGGAATTTTTTTCATCTGGTAAATTACTCTATTAAGGAACAATTTCCCATAATTTGGTCTTTATATCAATATTATGATATTAAGATAAAGATATAATAGTGAATGATAATTTAAATTGGATGGTACAATCTACCTTAGAAGGAATTAATGATCTGTAGAAAATATGAAATATTCTACCATATATGGATCTTGGTCTATTTTGTTATTTAATTAATATACAAAATAATATGTTTTTACATAATTAATTAGAAAAAAATGATTGTTTTCAATAAGGTTTTATTGTAAATATGGTTACTACAGTGTTTTGATAGAATACATGATACCTGTATTGTCATGTTTCTTATGTTATGATTAAGGGTTAACTCATATTCATTAATGGATTAGTTATAATTTCATTTTTTAAATTCCCATACATTTATTCTAATATTTTTATAATAATATTATTTAAGGGACATAATGTTCACCATTTAGGAATTGATTAATTATTAACATTGTATAGGGTATTAGAGAATAATGTAAGACCTAACCATCTATAGAATCAACCATAATATATAAAATTGGATAAAAATTTTACCATAATAATAAATATAGATTATAAGAATACTATATAATTCTATTATGTATTGTATGAATGAATTAAAAATTAAATTTAGTGCTTTATGTATAAGAAATCATTTTTATGATATTTATGAGATAGTGTAAGAGATTCCTCAGTAAATTATTGGTGAAAATCCAAGGATGACATTGTTCTTAATAAATTGAAATGTATTAAGTATGTATATTTCTTTATAATCGTATAATATAAAATAGTTCCCCACCATTTTGAATAATATCCTGAAAAAACCATTTATATTATTTCGTCCAAATATGTGTAAGTATAATACCTTTAAAATTAGTATATATTTATGATTTTATGGTCTTAAATGATTCATTGATAATTCCCTATATTGTGATCAATGACCTATATCATTCTCTATAATTATTTACAATTTTCCTACTTGTCTATTTTTTTCAATTCCCACCAATGATCTCATTAATGGAAACCTAGTAATGTCTTATATGAAATGTCAAAAATATGGTACACTATATATTTTTAAGAATATGTTTTATTAACCATTTTTGGATGTTATTTTTTTATACTAACATTTCCTAATGTCAATCAATTAATTACCAAGATAAAGTTAAAATTGTGAGGATGAAATGTATTTAAGGTAGGGGGAAAATAACTCATTATGATTTTAAAATAATAACATTTATTTGGATTGTATGTATGACACATGACAAAAAATTAGAATATAATAAAACACTTGATATATGAAAAGTTATTTCATTTTGAATAAATTTAATATTGTTGATAGAAATTTGAACACAAACAACTAAGTCCAAATAAACAACAATATAATTTACCAATATATTATATCCATTAAGTCGATATGTATGAATAATACTGACTAAATTATGAAAATTATTATTAAATATTTATTATATATAATGTTAAAATCATTTAAAATAAAAAATTATGATAACATTATTTTTTTTAAAATGTCGGTTTTGTTGAGCTATTCTTAGATACAAAATTTTTTTTATACCAAATTTAGATAATTTATTTTACAAAATAAACACATGTCTTATATCAAAATATAAAAATTTATATTTTGATGATTTTTTATCTTTCATAAATTTATAATTTTTTTGATGAATAGTGAAAAATATTGGATTTTAATTGAAAATGAATTTTAATTTTAATTATTTAAACGTTTAAAATTTATTTTTATTTGATGATAATTTAAAATTCATTTTATTGCGATTATATTATTCGAATTTAGGTCTTTTTTATTTACATATTTAATTCTGATAAAAAATTTATGTAAACTTTTGAATATTTTCTCATTGAGAATCGACTTCCCCATAAAATCTATACGATAAATTTTAAATTATATTTTCCACTAATTTAAATGGAATTTGGGTAAATTGAATAAAAATTTGAAATCAATTTAATTTTTATTTTTGTATAATCCCAACTAAATTTTTCTCTAAAATACATTTTGATGTAGAAAAAATTAATTATATTGGTTATGGAAAATGGATTTATCGGGGTTTGAACTCAAAATTTATCATTAAATTGGCCTAAACGATTATATAAAATATATTTAAATTAAAAATTTTGAAGAATTGTATATAATTCATACAAATAATCCCTTTTAGACCATTTTTTCTTTTGAAAAACATGGGGACACATGTTTTATTCCAAATTGACAAGTTTGTCAGTCACCTCACTTATAAAAGTTCATCCTTTCTCCACTCATCCAAAAACATAAAAACCATTTTTATAAGAAAATACCTTCCCAATTAACAAAAAAATAAATTTCCTAATCCTATAAGCCATTTTTTTGTAATAAATCAACCTGTTGATGGGTTTGGCGCAAACCCAAAGAGATTTCCCGAAGAAAATGAAATGTTCTCCACCTAGCATTTTTACTTAATTTATCCATCGCCCACCTTAAATTTGTATTAAAAATTACTATCTAATATGATAAATATATTCCATATACTAAGTTGTTGTTATAATAATTTCATGACATAAAACTTTCCCCATATCCATAAAATTGGTTATGATATTGTCAATCATGTGTATGGGAGACTACCACCTCGTAAATCGATGAAATTCATATTTCCATTACCATCGATCACATATGTGTATGATGATAGATATAATTTATTTGTGTGAAATGTTTTTATATATATAACTCCATATAAATATTTTAATATATACATTTTTTATAGTTCAATCCATAGGGGATACGATAATGTCACATGTGTGTATAGTGGACTACCGCATCATGAAGCAATGTGACTGTTTTTTCACTAAATCATTAAATGGATGTTAATAAGGATAGTTATTAATTAAAATATATATAGTAAATTTCATAATCATGTTATTAATGTCATATTTATCCTTCTTAAAATATATTTTATCATTTTTTACACAGAAAAATGATAAAATCATTTATGAGCATATGGACTACCACCTTCACGAAATGATGTGACTCTCCATCATCACTAAACCAAATGGATCATATATACAAATAATTACAAGTAAATAATATTGTAAAATTGTTATTATTATAATTATATTAATATAAAATATTACTTATCTCTTTTTATAATGATTTTTGAAAAACAATGTTGCCCATGTGTATGTACAACCTACTATCTCCATGATTGTAACATAGTTCATTTTTTTCTACCATCATTGATTATTGATCTTAAAATTATAATTTATGTATAAATAAGATAACTATATAATAATAATTATTATTTATATGTTTAAATGATGACCTTTTTGACCATTACCACCCAACAAATGTCATTTTTACAACTTAAGTATATTATCATTGAAACATCTAATATACCTATAACTAATTATACAATCATATATAACATGGTAATAATAAATCATAATAATAAATATGATAATGGTTATTAATAATGAATATAATGAATATAATTCTATTATTCTGGAAGATATAGAATGTACACGATGTGTTAGACACAATGTAAGTGTTTGTCGTCTCACTTTTTATTCTATGAGACATGTTGTATGTTAACCACATATTTATTTTGTTTTATATATAAAATTAAATTTTAGCATGTTATATAATTTATTAATTAATCTTTTTGGTATTAATATTTTTGTTTAATTTTATTTCACCCATGTGGATTCTAAATACAAATCTTCCAAATTGGTAGGGGTTTATTTTACAATCGCATCATTATTCGGGATTGAATATGTTTAAGTTTACCTTTGGGGAATTACAATATTTTTATATATTAAAATCAATATATTTACATATAATCCTATTCATAAATAACTATTTCATGTAATAGTACCATTTCCCAATATTGTTTACTTTAAATTATTTCAATAATATTTTCTTGATAATCTAACCGTATTTATCTCTTCAATAAAAAAGATTTTTTCTACCAAAACTATATATCCTAAAATTATTTTAAAAAATGTTTCCGAATTTTAAAAATGTCTTATTAATGATATATTTAACCATGATGTAATTTTTAAAACATTTTTTCAATGTAATATTCTCTTTATTTTCTAAATGAGGAATTTTTTCGTCCTTTTTATAGTGGAAAATTAATGTTCTTTTTTACTTATAGTACATGTAAATAATTATCTTCTGGAATACATATCAATTAATTAATTAATACAATTCATTTTTATGATTATATTTATAAGGAATTGTTTTCCAAATATTCTATAAATTCTTAATATTTAAAATTTTTAGTCAATGAAATGTATTTTGAAAAAAAATTTACAAATTTTTTAGTTTTAAAATAAGAAGTACCATTTTCAAAGAAATGTAACATTCTGAATGAAATGATCCAAGTGATATTTAAAAATAAATTACAATCTATGAAGATAATTTTTATGTTACTTATTCTTTAATATGTATATATTCCAATTCTATCATATTTATTTGTCCTCTGAAAAGTTAATTATCAGTTTCATTAGGGATGTGCTATACTGATACATTCATTTTAAACTTGATGGTTTAGGAATATATTTATTTATTAAGAAATGTATTTAGATTATATATTATTCATTAAACATAAATGCTGATTTTATTATTGTTTCACCTATTTCCCCTGATGAATGCATTGGAATTTGTTAGTGATGGGTAGATCCCACTATAGCCCCATGATGCATCAGTATGTCTCATGATACAAACTATATATGATTTTTCTTGTGGCCATACCCATATATAAATGAAATGGGACAAGCCACGATGATTTGTTTTTTATGTATAAAATTATTAATTATATCTTTATGAATTCCATTATTGATATTCCATTTGATTATTTAATTTTTTAAAATATATATAGTTAAATTTAGATCTCATTTCAATATTTATAAGGAATTATTTCATTAGGTTTTATTACATCCATATAATAACCATTTTATTAACTATATGGAAGGTGTTTCTTTTTTTTACCTTTCCTACTTGGGTATGCCTTATTTATTGATATATTTTTTTTATTCTTATCCTTACTGAGAACTTGTGACCACCCCTTTATTATGTTCTATTTTCCCAATGATACCATGAATTATTTTATGAGTGATGTGCATGGATACTGATAGAGGGAATGATGTAATTATCAATGATAATTTTAAGTGTAATTTATATATTAAAATTTACAATTAATTTAAAATCATTTGTCTAGATTACCAAGACAATTAAACTAATTATTCCTTTTGGATTTCATTATTTTTATCATATACTAATATAATAAAGAAGACTCTAGGTTTGGGCCATAGGGGACATGGTCTACATCATATTCTTATTATATGTTATTAAGGATAGTTGTTTATTATATCTGATTATACACTCTTATGTCATATTAATTTTTAATGATGAATCATTATGTCATGATTGGTGATTGTTATCTACGAATTGAAGGGTATGAATTTAAATTATTATGATCATGTTATGATTTTATTATTCCAATAATATGAGAACTTATTATTATTGATAGATGATTATTGGGAATACCCTTACTATGAATTTGAAATCATGCATTATTATATTTACCATCAAAAGTTTTTACAAAAGTGAATTATATATTTTACATCTCATAGGTGATCTAATTATTAAGTATTTAATTTTAAATGATTTAAGGAGTTTATGAACTATTTTTTTATGTTCCCATATTTCTGAAGATATTATACATTAGAAGTTTTGTTTTTTATCATACTTATTTGTGATGAATATTATACTATTATTATTTCATATTTACATATGAATTGAATGGGTTAATTTATGATACACTTTGTAGAATAATATGTATGTATAATATAAAACATTCACCAATAAAATAAAATTGAAAGATAAAACCTTTTCTTGTATCCGACTTGATTTTAATTTTATATAACATAATTTTTTATAAATATATATTTATTATAATTATATAAAAAAATAATTTTAATACTTATAATATAATATATCATAAAATTATATCATTTCAACACCCATTAATTAATAAATATCTATTAAAATTATCATTTCTTATGTTAAGTTCTCTACTTTTTCATATTTGTTTTAGTTCGATAGTTATGGTCGTTACCCATTAATCATTTTTACTCCATCTATAGAATGTAAATCATGATATAATTATAATATATATCCATTTTAAACATTTTAATTACCAAATATATAAATAGTTTAGGAATAATTAATAACATAACTCTCTGGCGACAATAGTCCCTATATATGCACGAGTGACATTTCCTTTTTTCAATAGATAGAATGATAGAATGTAATAGAATAATTAAAAATTAATTAATAATAATAATTACATAATTATCATATATAAAAATTAAATTTTTCCTTATAATCAACAATTCTATAGGATGGTGGATAGTGGATCATATCTCTATGGGGTAGTGGTAGTCCTCACATATTCACAATTAACACTTTCATGTTTAATTTGACTGATAAGAGGTGGTAACTGGTTGTTCCATTATCAGTATAAAAGCCATTTATATTGATGATAATATATTAATATTTTTTATTTATAATAAATTTTTATATCAAATATAATATGAAATAAAATTTAAAGGCCTTGGTTATGATTTATATATCCTCATTCTGAAACCTTCTTCAGATTACAGCTTAATCTTTAAAGGATTTTTCTTAGGAGAAAACCATAATATCGGGGATGATTTGAATAATTATAAAATGTTTTTGGGATAAGTTTTATATTAAATATATGGGTCAAATGCTGTGAATAAGAATGCATAATAGGTGTCCATCTATAATCGAGAGGAGGGACACATATGTAACTTCATAAAATATTTCGGTGACATTTGGACACATTCATGGTAATGTGTTTCAAAATTCCATTTTATTCAATGGTAATATATAATAAGTTGGAAATAAATTCATAATTAAAAACATTATGAAATTCTTGTATGAAATCCTACTGTTATATCTGGGTGTAACCCCCTCCCTCAATAAAACAATTTTAACATTGACTCCTTCAAACAAATTACCATTTTAACTATTCCCTATGTGAAATTTTAGTCGGCCTCATTAATTAAAATAATTATATTTATTAAAAATAATTAATCCATTTTCATGATTACATTTTTATAAGGGGCGGAACATAATTTTAAATACGTAAGAAAAGTAAAACAAAATCCCTTTTTAGAAAAAAATTAATTTGAGGCATAATAAATAATTCCATTTCATTCCATTACGTGTAAAAAATTAAAATTAAAATTATAATATATATATTTAATATATTATTTATATAATTAAAACAAATAATTAAAATGGATTACATAATTTTATTAAAATAAAAACATATTCCGCGCAAACAAATTGTTTTTAGAAAAATGTGTTTTTTATGCTCAAAAATGGACTTATACAAAAATAATGTATAACGATGAATATATTATAATTAACTATATAATTTATAATTATAGGATAAATAAGTTGACTTAATATCATATTAAATAAAATAACATTACTTTTACGTAAAAAATGACACTTTTACAAAAAATTGGTCATTTTCACTATGCACTAAAATGAAATTTATTTTAAGAAAAATCATAAAACATCACCATAAGATAATATTTGAATGGTGATTTCATAAATGATAATATTTTAGTCATAGAAACATTCGATAAAATGGTAGAAATTAATTATAATTTTCATCTAAAATAATATGGTAAAACAATTTTTTAAGAAAACATAATTTAGAAGAATAAAATAAAAAACATAAAAATAAATACTTACATATTACGAATACATTTTATCTATATAAAAAATATGTAAATATATTTAATAATGACATTTTTACAATTATTACCAATGAAATTAACGGATATGTGATCATGTTTTTCTATATTGTTGTTCATATTGTCTTTGGGTTTTTTGTAAGGAAAGCTGTCGAATACATAAAATTTAATTGAAATGAAATACATATTAAACTATAGGTGTTACACATAAATCTACATGTGTGTTTGTTTTTGGATTAATTTGGCATTATTATTATAGGAATATTAATATATATTAAATATTGATTAAAATGGTAAGTAATGTGTAATTCATACCTCCCCACAAATTAAATACATAAAAATTAAAAAATATTTAAAAATAAGTGTTTGGAATAGTGTAATAGAGGATGTGTGAGGGGAGAAAGGGTATCCACTCACATTATCTCCTCACTATCCATTACACATTTCAATATATAATTTTATGAAAATTAAATATCATTTCAGAATGTGTCTTTTAAACATATATGTGGAAATAAGATTGAATTTTATTATATCGAATATTTTTTCATAAAAATATATTTTCAGTAAAATATTTGATATACATATATTATTGAAATAATTTTTAACATATAAACATATTAAATATTTTTGGGAATTTTTTTAAAATACAATAATCTTCTTTTTAATTATTTTTCAAATGTTATTTTATATCACTAATTTGACAATTTATGAAATTATTTAATTAAATATACACACACAAACATATATGAATATAAACTATAAAAAATATATGTTTATTTATTTAAATATATATTCCATAAACTTATTTTCATGTATTTTTTATTTTTTATTTATAGTATTTTTTTCATTACACATACTTAGCATGAACCCATTTAGTTTTTCTCCCAAGGAAATTCATGATGATATCAAGTAGATATAAGGACAAAGTATCCCATAAATGAATTAATTTCCACATCAAAGACAAATATAGAATTATTTTATATTATATAAAATTTTCATAGTACAAAACATTTAACATTTTGTAAATTATATTGATTAACACTAATGAATTTATAATAACACCACATAAGTGAAATATTGTATCACATAATTCATCCAAATCATTATTTAATGTATAAGTTAAAGTATTATAGGAAAAGATTAAAAAATTTATCATTTTCCATGAAGGTTTGAAATTATAAAGTGAAGAGGAATATGTTGTGGTGGATGCATTGGAAAAATAATGAGGCTTCAAAAATACTACCATAATGGGAATGAAAATACATAGTTTTTAGATCCACATAACAAGGAAGGTCGTTAATTTCTATTTCAAGTGAAAATGACTATTTTTTATGTAATTAATGTTTTTCAGTTGGGACTATGTGTGATCCTTTTATGATTTTTCATCCATGGATAATGTTGTTAACTTTTAGATAATAAATTTATCATTATAGTCTTCCCTTATTAGTTCATCCATCTTGGAATCCTATCTAAATTTTTTGATCATTCATCAAATTATAATGGTTCCATGTAATTTATTGTAATATGTATAGGGAACCATGGTCCCAGGAAAAAATAATTTATTTATGTAAGACTGATACATGAGAATCACTTTATGGTTTATTATGATAGATGGTTAAGGTGAAGTCATAGAAGGACTTGAATTAAAATGTAAGACCATTTGTACCATTATTATATTGATTGTACCTAGAGATATGGGTACCAATGGGGGGCGAAGGGAAGCCTAGGATAACAGATATTCCCTAGGTTTCTTCAATATTATCAATTTAAATTTTCATAGGATTACATGATTTAGTGGACACCAAGGAACCATGAAAGGTCGTGGAACTATAGAGGGTAGATATGAACCAAGATGTCATATTCCTATAATCAGTTTAATTTATTATCATAAGGGACTCAATATTTTTTTATGTTAACTAGTCATATATATCATGAGGCCATGATTTAGAGTTGGGAAATGTAAGATCTTTTGTTGGTATAACAATGTGATTGTATTTTGTGTAATGTTTTAAAATTAACAAGGCTAAATGGGGAACCTTCTTCCAAATATGTGAACTATGAGAGTTTCATAACTATGATAATCCATGAATATTTGGTATATGCTTATAGGATTTTGAGGGACATGGACACCCTTGATTTTTACCCTTTTCCACAGATGTAACCTTCCAAATAGTTATTCACTGTAGTTTATGTGATGAAATGGGTGATGTTATCATTCATTAGGTCCAATATATAATAAATGAAGTTAAATTGATTCATTTTATTTTACACCGATTAGAAATATTTTTTACTTATAAATAATCTATAAATGGTTTTGGAGTACCTAAGAAATCTAACAAGGGATTTTTTTTGATTTAGTAGTTAAGGTCTCCACTAGATCTTTAAGATGTAGGCTAGGGGGTCCTTTTGTAATAAAATAATATTAAAGAGCCTAACTATTGTAGAATCTAATATGGGTGCACATGACAACACTGGGGAATGCACACTATTTTAGTTTAGGGGTTGTATGAGATTCAAATAAAAAAAACATGAGCATGAAGTGGAAAGATTAGAAAATCATCATCTAGGGTGAATAATTTCTTGTCATTTTTGTGGACACTAAATATAACATGAAGAATCAACTTCATGATGATAAAATACATAAAAATCCATAAATTTTGATCTGAGTGTCCATTTTAGAACCATATGATGTTAAACAAATATAACATAATGATTTACCATCAATGATATAGGGTATAGCAATAAAATTTGTTTTTCATGTATAAAGGATGTTTATAAGACCTTAAATAATGTAAAAAAGTTACATTGATGGTTTATTTCGACTATTGTTGAGATACATACCCTACACCATATATAATATTCTCATCGCCAAATCAATTGACTAAAAAATTAATTGTATCAACCTCCCGATGAATGAGTAGTCATGAGGAACATAATGTTCTAATGTGTATTTTCTTTATAAAGAGATGTTAACTTTAACTTATCTATGAACCATGCGATGATAAAATTATTGTCTTTATGAAAAAATTTGAACCTCATTTTTTGAAACTTACTTATATAATATTATATAATTTAGTGAATATATATATATATATATTAATCTACAATGGTATAGGAAATCAGTAAAATATGCATTCTTATAATCTTTTATTAAACAGTAAATGAAATAGTTTGTATAATATTATTTTAGAGATGAGTATACACATCAAATATAAAATTATAATGATTTAAATTATGGAATGAAAATCAAGTGAAGATGATCAGATGTATTTTTTATCTTCCACTAAATTCATAGAGAAAAAATAAATAATGATGGAAACCTCCATATAAATATGAGTATCTTGTAATTAAATTATACTCATGTAGTTCAACCACGATATCCATTCAGTGAAGTTCTTCCAAGGAAACATATTTGATCGTTTCCTAATATGGATGAAAAAAAAAATTTAAATTGAATTCAATCAGAATATAGTATGATCCTAAAATTCTTAATTTATTTCCAAATTAATTTTTGTTACCCTTTTGTATATATTAATTGTAAAATATATTAAAAAAAATGTTGACATGTTTTAATAATTTTTTTCAATATTATATACCGATTTACTGTTCTTTAAATAATAATAGTGAATTTGTGTGGGAATAATTGATTTCTATATAATACTTTTCATAAATAAAAGATAGTTAATATTTATATATTAAATACTATATATAAAAATAATTATAAAAAACAACAACATTTATTTTATTCTATTTTCTTTTCAAAATTTAATTATTTTTATAGGGGTTATATATATAATTTTTTTTGTTATGAAGGTACAGATAAATAGGAATTATGAAAACCATACCTTATCACGAACACTAATCCCATAGTCACATCAGCTGACTATAAATTAAAAATCGAAAAATTGTGTACTCTAAATATCAACTGGTCATGAGTATATAAACTAGTTATAAGATGATATGTATCATATTTACCATGAGTTCCCTATTATTAGGGAAAATTGTACTTAAATGAAAAAGGAACTACTCCAACAGCCATGTCCATAAATTAAGTCTACATGATTAATATATTCAAGAACCTTCAAAAATTTATAACAAATGTATCATATTTTCATAGTCATGATTCCAAAAAATCTACACATGATCAATCCAATTAACTGAGATACACCAACACCATAATTGAATAGAGAATAGAGAAAATCCATGCATCAAAAATACTATATCTTTATAAAATACTATAAAAATACATTTAGTATCATCCCAAACACTTTAATTAAATCCAACTAGCGTTGATAACATATTATTACAGAATTACTTCATCAGTTATAGTACTATTATTTTTCCAAATCCACGACTGATTAATCAAGAATCTAATTTCACACTTAAATGTACATAAAATTCAACATCACATCCCCGTGACAAACTCTTACTATTTTGATGATGTTCATGAATAAATATGGATCATTCCACAAGTAAATTAAAAAATTCTGGTATCAAACCAATTGGGCCGGACCAATATCTATCAATTGAGTAAAGTATGAAATTCTAAAGTACAACTATTAATAATATCCATTATATTATCTCTCATCTCATATCAACTTTGAGACAATGCCCAAACTGAATATCACTTACAAAACCTACTTCCTCGACCCACAATCCCCTTTCAATAATTCATTCTTGTATGATATTGGAATCATTTATGCATGGGAGTTGTAATTAATTTTCATAAACCAAAAGGTAATTATTATGATATTTGTTCACTATAAAAGAGAAATATCATGTTTTAAACCAATTCCAAGATGAAAAATATTGGATTCAAATATATCTAGTTGAAGAATCCTAAATCAAAAATGGTTTATTTATATACAGGGGTGAGGTATTTTCACTCATTAAATATGGGTTTTATTTAATGAAAAACGTATACATTTTATAAATTCCACACAAATATATCCTTTGAAAATATATTTTACCACTATTGGTGGTATTTTAGGATTGTAAGTAGTTTCTAATTTTTCTATATAATTTTATAGAGTATTATATAATCTATGATACAATGATATTTCAGTGTTAAATATATTGTATTTTTTCTTCAAATAAGATTTGTTATGATTTCAAAAAATCCACTACTAAGAAACAAATTAAATCTATTAGAGGTGTATTTAAAAACCTCCCCTAAAAGTGATCTAACTCTTTACCCTATATCATACATATATTAATGACACATTAAAAATTTAACATTGTTTATAAAATCACTAAAAATTATGAGATATGATATTTTGTGGGAGTTTTTTAATCAACATTAAACAATAAACACAGATATTAGAATCACCATAATTTTTATTGATTAAAACCACCATTAATAAAAAAAGAGGTTGTTAAAACCACCTATAAAAAATAAAGATGGGTAAAACCATATAACATTATTGCACTAATATTAGGATAAATCATTGGGAGGTAAACACTAAAAGGGTAATTAAATTATTGGTAAATAATTTTTTTCACAATAAAAATATCTCAGGTATATTTATAAATTTTTTCTCAGACCTCATTGTGGTGAAGGATAAAAAATTGACATGCCTCGTTTGTTAACTATGTTCATCTCCTTAATAGTTAACTAATAATATCAATTTTTTTTGTTTTCATCCAACATTCATAGCTCTTTGTTTATTATTAATAAGACATTATATGTAATTATATATCCTTTTACATGTCTCAAAGATTGTTCTAGACAAGTTTCAATTGTTTAAAAATATAATAGATTGATATTTTTTTTGAATGATCATGTATGAAAACTTGAGCCATCACATTAGATCAACAGATATTGATCTTATTCATCTTATAAATCATCAATACTATAGGTCTCAAATCCATTCACATGGAATAGGCTTCACCTTATCTAAAAATTATTATTTCTAATATTCTGCATTTCATATTATCATAATATCATTAATAGTATTTCAATATAAAATTATGAGAACTCTCCATGATTTTTGGTAGCCCGAACATCTCATAGAATTGAACTTTTTATTGGTCACTAATTTCCCAAAATAATTCTATAGAATTGATAATGACATTGAGTTTCATATATTTAAATTTTAAATACAATTAAATTTCACCCATTATGTTGTTATTTAATTTTGATTCAAACATAAAATGTTTCTTATGATATTTTATTCATAAATTTCTCTATTAAACCTGCCATGAAATCCATATATATTTAATTACTTTCTCTATCTTCACGATATAATGCATAAACTACCATAGGATGGAAAATTATATAAAAATGAAGTCCTATTAAAACATTGAATCAACATCAGTTTGATTCATTAATCTCGTATTCAATCACAATATATTAGATTATTAGGGAATATAATTCTATAATTATCAGTATACCTCAAAATCAAATTTTATTACTGAAGGTATATTTTTTAATATACTAATTCTCTGAACTATTTACAAAATATAATACTTTATAATGACTCAAATATCTCATTACACCATAGATATCATACCTACTTAAAAAATATATATTTAAATAAAAATTATCTTATCAAATATATAAATATCTTTTATAGACTACAGATATATGACACTACTTCAGAATATTTTATATGATTATATATATAATGAAGTTAAACATATTAGATTCTAGTCATATATTTTTATACAAACTCAAGTATCCTAAGAAGACACCAAACGACCATGAATTTTCAAAAAAAAATTATAATATTAAACATTTCATATAAAATTGGCAAGAATTAGAAAATTTTCCTTCTACTTCAACATAGGATATCCAGAATTATTAGATGAAATAAAAAGACATCATCAATCATTATAAGTCAAATTATATTACATGGAATTTTCCCTACATTAGATTACAATTTTCATAAAGCATTGAAATATTATTTATAATATTTAAATAATCCTCCATTTCCTTAAATAAAATTTACATCATTAAATTTAATAATAATATTAATGGAGCTACATACCTATTATTAATAGCTCCTTCAAACTATTATAGACTTTATCACTCTCTTCACTCTATGGGAATAACTTACCATCTACTTCATTACAATGATATTACAGATAGTTCCACAACAACATCCCATATCATTTATATTTTTATTATTTAACGAACGACAAAAAAACTAACAAATTTTGATAAAAATTACGACATCAACCTCATGTAGGATAGAAAATATCAACTTTATTTTTTTTCAATATTATTCTTATCTAATTCCCCTTATTTAAAATATTATAATAGAATAAAAGGAAGTTATGAAATCTATATCCCCAATGAAAAAAATCCACTAATCAATAAAATTTATTTCTATTTCACTAGAACAATGTTGAATATTATTGTGATTGACTCAAAAATAAATTATGTCCTTAAGAAATATCACCAAAAAATTTTCAATTTAACAAAATAAATTACAAAATAAATGTAGATTTCAAAAATTAAATTTTACATTCACAAAAAAATCATAAATAATGATATTGGGTGTCTCCCCCATATAATACCCATCTAAATTATAGTAACACATAAATATAATATAATAGGAGTAACTCAAGTAACATCATACCTTAGTGAAGAGACAAGGGATGCACTCTTATTTATATGAATAGTTTATCAAATAGATATGTTGAATGTTTCCTAGTATGAATATAAATTATTTATTCCCTAGGTGGTGAAATATAGTTTCTAAATAATCATTTATCAACATTTTAATCTAGATAATGATATTTTATATAAATATGCAAGTAACTGGAGTTCTCTAATTGATTCGTAGAATGATTTCTTTACACTTCACAAATCATATATAACTGTTAGACGATATCAATATTATATATTTAAATCCTTCAAAATTTTCCTTCTATAGATCATTTGAGTTACTACTTCTATTGTAGAAACATATTTATCCTCTATAAGTCTAAATATAAATGATATATTCATCAATGAATTAAAAGATACATATCTTCTTCCGATGGAAAATATTTCAAATGATGTGAAATTCCAGTTATTAACAACAACTTTATTTAAACATCTATAAACCCATTAAAATACATATCATTATACATTACATACAAAATGACATTATTATATTAATGTGATATATATCACTTTGTAATTATAAAAAAAATTGATCTAACTCAATCATTTTATACTTAAATATTTTGGTATAAAATGATTTTATTTCTAGAAACTAATTGATTATATGTGAAGAAATTTTACAGTATTTTGGTTTATGGTATGATACATAGTTTGGTTTAAAATGAGATTACATGTGAATAATTAAATATGAAATAAATTTCCTATAATAAGGATACATAAAAATTAATTTCAGAGGAAAGAAAATATTAAAAGGTAAATTTCTGATGATTAAGTCACAACATGTCATCACTGTTCAGGCCATAGTGTGCCACCAAAACTAGGAATATGGGATGAAGCAGGAGTGATGTTGAAGAAACTATAAGATGAGTATTGAAATTATAAAACCAAATTTACATAATATTATTTTCAGGAGAAGTGAAATACATTGATTTTGGTCCACTCATCACAAGGTACAACGACAATTTTTACGATAAAAAAATTTATATTACATCGTACATTCATTGGTATGAAAAATGGGATGTAATCAATGTATTTAATAATCATAAATTTCATATAACGTTTTCATTAATTAATCTTAATGATGAGAAATTTTAGTCCATTTGTGAAGATAATTTTCTATTAACATTGTAAACCCATCTTGGTACACCAAAATTCAAGAAGGGATGAGGTGGAATTTATTAGAGACATTAAATTTATAACCAGTAACACTATTGGAGACTGTTATTGACCTAATAATATTAATGAAAATATATATGGGTGAATTAAATAAAACTTGTGAACCTTGGAGATGAATAAATATCATCTCGAACTTATTATAAGAGAGGATAAATCTAATGGTATACCTTGGAACGTGAGCTCATGATTCAATTATTTACAATTCTATTTTTTCATAAATTTAAATTCCTTCAAAGTATACCTTATCCTAAATCAACTCTATTACCCAATCATGGGATGGGCAGTTCATTTGAATGGTTGACAAAGTGGGATGAATTTCTGAATTTCTTTGCGAGAGTTTTAATATTAATGTATATAAAATCATTTCTTTTTTCATTTATCTCTTATGAATTTTTTCTTTGTAGTATCCAATACCTAATGCGATTATAATAAATTTGGATTCATTTAATATTAATTTCCATAGACAAGGATCCAAATCTCCCTTGACCCAATATTTTCCTATTAAAAAGAAAATAGGACAACATTGGATGGTGACTACTCAATGATTTTTTAACACATATATGGGTTTTAATTTGGAAATATTGGATTATTAAGGGACAATAATACTCGATCAGTGATTTAATTAATTAATCAAGAAGACCCAATAAAATTATATAAACATGGGATGGAGGGTACATCAACCTATATTCTCATTTAGGTATATCCTCACAAATCACTATCTAAAAAGCGAGAGATGAAAATTTATCTCTTAATATCACTCATACCAACCTGTAGAAAATGATAGTTATAAATTTTAAAACCATGATTGCATTGTAATTGGTGTATCCAAAACAACCTAATTACTCTTTATCAACTATTTTAAAATCATTTAATTTAATTCCAATTAAAAATTAAAAAAAATCAACCCCATAAAAATCAATTTTTTTAATTCTACTCAAAAAAGGAAAAAAGTTATTACTTTTTCTCCTTTATCAGAGGAAACATTGGGTTAACCACTTTTCTTATACAAAGAAAATTAACTGATATTAAACGCCCAATGACATGGAATGTAACATAATTCTGTAGGATATCATTGATATATGGAATAAATATTGACTAATTAGAAAATATATTGCATGGATGTTCCAAGCACATGAGATAAACAATTAATCTTCTGAATTATCATTCCTTAACTATTTTCCCTTCATTATCCTTTCTCAATTATATCCCACATTAATTATTATGAATAATCATCTAGATTCATTAATACTATGAATGATAAAATGCTCTGTCGAATATTATTCATGTGGGAAACAAATGTAACCAACATGTTGGGTAATCTATAAACTAAATAAAACATAATATATCCAAGCTTTGAAATTTCAAATTTCTTTTTCACGTGTAAAAAATATTCACAATATATTTCTTTATTCACATGAAAAAATAATCTCCTCAACATGAATAATAAAAAATATTTTTTTATTGTTGTTATCATTAAATAAAAGTTATTTTCCACGAAACCTTTCTTTAATCCCTGTCTTTCTATATATATTTCTAAATAAAAACCCAACACACCTTCAGAATACTTGAAAATAAAAAGACACTTATATAGAATACACACCATTCTTACATTTTATTTCTACATAAACACCTTGGGTCATCTTATTAACACCTATTAATATATCCCACTATTTAGAAATAATGATTTACCTCCTTCTAGAAAAAATTAAGTCATTTAAAAGTTGAAATATTTGTGAAAATAAATACATTTTCAATTTTGGAAACTATATTAAATGATTCATCATAGTCACACACTTAAAATTTTCAATGACTCTTATAATCTGCCCAATATTGTTTCATATACACTTCGCCTTTCTCATCCAACTAAATTTTAAATTCAAATTTTACCCTTATAAAATATTTTTATCTAGTCTAGTGAATATGTTACCATGTTTCCTTATATTCTATTTGATAATGTTATTCATTCATAAATTGAATCCATTATTTATACAAAAAATATTTATCTAATATTTTGGGATAACAATCACAATTTTTCTTTCAATAACACATACTATCAATGAAATAAAAAAATATACAACCTTAAATATTTTTATGAAAATTTACATTGTAGAATTTTTACACTTTAAGATGATACAAACTACACTGACAACATAATATTCCATCATTGATTTAAAAAAACCCAGAAGAACTAGGATTTCAACTCCATTAATTATTAAACTATAATATCATTCCATATATCACCATACATATCATTCACCCTAACATCCCCATAACAATCCCAAAATAAGTTGATCCATTACATAAATTTGTGAGGTAAATTCAAAAAACCAATTACATCATTCCATTATCTATCTAGTAAATATCAAATAAGCTCCAAACACATAGAAAATATCTTCTTATAAGAAAACCCATTATTGAAAGTCCAATATTTAATAACTCACTCCATATTAGTTGTAAGATTGTGTCCTAAATTCCCGCTCACTTGAGACCTTCTCTGAACCCACACACATGACATTTTCAAAAATTCACTCTTCTATAAAACATGGGTCATTCATTTATGAAGACATCAATTAATTTTCATAAACTAAGAATAAATCATTATGCTAGTCCGACTAATCACAGAGAAAAAACTAGTTTTACTTGAGGTTCAACATGATAATAGGTTATTTTTTATAAAGCTGGATAAGGAATCAAAAATCAATTAGTGTGTTTTTTATACACAATGTAGAGGGATTATAACTTATTAATTTGGGGTGGAATTTTAAGTATCACTGAAATAGTAGAGGAATGTCACTCAGGTATATCCTATAGTAGGAAATATATTCTTCAATAGTGATTTTTATAATTTCTAGTCATTTTATCATATGTTATCTCAATGTTTTTTTGTTTTATATAATATTCCTTGTCATTCTATTTTATTGTTCAATTAATGTTTTTAGAATTTCATTACATTATTTTTAATATTATAACAAAATCTAGATTTTTTATAGTATCTATCTATTAGTTGTGTTTTTTAAACCTACATATAATATGTTAGAAAAACACTTCATTCTATTTATGATATACATATATTACATCCACATATAGAATTTAATATTTTTAATAAACCTTTATACAATTATTTAAATGAATATATTTGTGATCATTTTCATAACTACATCCAAAATATATTTATACTTTTTTATTGACCATAAATGGAACAGGATAAACCTATATTTAATAAACTATATGTTGTTGAAACTATGTCCAAATAATAAAACATGGCCAAATCCACAAAAAAATATAGTAGTTCTATTTGGAAAACCCATAGTCTAGTAATCCTTGATATGGGAGTCCAATCGGTGTTTAATAAATTTTCTCAAAAAAATTATATATTGATTATTCAATAATATTATACATATTATCATACCGATATAGGGAATAAATGAACACATCTCATTTTTAATTTTTTTTTTCTCTTGAAATTATGAGTACAAGAGAAATATTCTCTAATATCACCCATGATCTACTCGTTTATTTTTTTATTCATACTTACCATTAATGTTGGGATATTTTTCACTTTATACAATCCATCAAACCACTTAAGAAATCCAAAGGTAGTTAATTTTCTTTCTAAATCTACATGATATCATAGAAAAATCCTCTTATCATGGAAACCACTATATAAACACAATGTACCTCAATATCCTTTAATCTATATTGATTTAATTCATCAATATGATCTCAAATAAAATCACATTGAAATTTAATGACAACTACTCAATGAAGATCACTATATTGAATCATTTTCTATTAAATTCAAAAATATCGTCAAGAAACTCTAGATGTTTAAAAATCTTAACATAGTAAAATATCTTCTTAAGTCTCTAATATCTTCAAAAAATGCATTATTTTTTAAAATTTAAAATTTCCTTATATTTTATCCAAATATATGTTTATGCCTTAATATTTTATACATCTATTCAAAACACCTTAATAAAAAATATATCTTATGAGTTGTAATACAATACACGCCCTAAAAAATCATCATATAATGACCTAAATATCATAAAAAATAAAAGATACTTACTAATATATAAATCATCATATGAAAACTCAAAATAACATTCAATATTTACATTAGTATTTAATTTTTTATCATCTTCAACATGGGAATTGTTGAATTTTCCAATGAATTAACCATACATCTTTAAGAATACATGGTCACATTAAATCAATTTGAATCCTCATTGAATCACATTATATTATAATCAGAATATATTCCATCGATCATGAAGTATGTGAGTATTATTTATAACTCAATTGAAATTCTTCAAACAAGATAAACCCAAGGACAAAACTGTATAGATATTATTAAAATCACATTCATTTAGATATAATTTTTTTTTAAACTCCCTACTTCATGGATCTAGAAAATCTTCAACATCATTATAGAACTATTATAGACTTCACAATTAAATAATCATATTTATTTTACATTATAATTAGAACACCATTCACCATACAAAAATAAATAATGTTAATGAATACATCATTAACCTTATGTGGGTTCATCAGTCACACCTTTAATTTATTTTAAATATTATCTATCTCTTCTCCCCCTATTATACAATAAAACTAATAGGAATAATGATGGTACAAAATTGATATCCTCGAATAAAAACATCCATGAATCAATCAACACAGAGACTACAAGAGATGTCTTAGTGAAGTAAAAAAGACTAAAAACCATAAAAAAATATTTTACTTAATAAAACCATTCCAAAAATTACAATTCAATAGAATCTAAAAAAAATAGTACAAATTATTTTTCACACACTATTCTACATTAACCCCAAAAACTAATTAAAATAACTAGTAATTCTGGAGAATTTTTTTATACATACATATTCCATCTTCAATATAAGAAAACATTTACCCATAAAAAAAGTCAGGAAAATCATGTAACATTATACCTTAGTTATAAGATATGGGAATCACTCCCACTTTAAAACATAGTTTCCCAAATAGATTAGTTTTTATTTTTTGGTAAGTATACCATATATTTGTTCTTTTGATGGAACAAAATATCTTTTTAAAATACCCATAACCCACTCCTTATTAAGAAAATGATATTTAATATCAATATATTTGGACCTTCTAGTCTATAATGGATTATTAGGAAGATTTATAGAAAACTGATCTTCAAAATAAATGATTATATGATATTCAACTTCAAAATTAAAATCCTCAAATTGTGTCTTTATCTAGATCATTTGAGTTAATTTTAATGATAAAACCACATTAAATTTCTCTGTATAACTTGAGGTAATTATTATATTTTTCTTTGAATATAATGAGAACCAATAATTTTAAAGAAATATAATACACTAGATATGGAATTTTTATTATATATAGATCATAAATAGTCAGCATATATAGTCCATTTCAATTCTATCTCACTATACATAATACGCATCAATTCTATAATATTATGTGTTTGATAGGTGTCTTATAATTCAGTTTTCTGCAAAAACAATTTCTTTTGAAAGAAATAGATATATATAATAATTAGTAACAACATAAATAATATCCAACTAAGTGTTTTTATATACATGAGAATTCCAATTAATTTAATAAATATGTTTTCATTAATAGTTTTTCCTTGATCATCCTTGATACTTTCCCCCACTTTAATTGTTGTATAAATTATTCTAGATTCATATACAGTAATCCTATTCAAAAATTAATTTGTTTATTTTTCAAGAAAAAATAAATTGTAACTCGCTTCATGGGTTATATATAAATTAAAAACATCTTCTACATAAGAATTTGGATTTTAAATTTTACATTTATTCGGATTTATATATCAACACCTGTTATTTACTAATTATTTGGGAAATTAAATTGAGTATTACACATAATATAAATTTATATATTCTTTTTATTCATTATATGTAAATATTTCCACAACTATGATTCCATGAACACCTTTGTTATTAGATATTTACCTGACTCAAAATAACAAAATCTAAGAGATTAATTTAGACCATAATGACCCTTCTTCGCCATTCACACATTTCTTCCACATATGTCCCTCATAATTTACATAGGATATTCTATGTAAATATAATAATTTAGAAATATATTAAGAAATGTTGGTTTTAAATCAATATATAAAAAATTAAAACATCTCCAAGATACAATATTTGGATAATTCCTGATGGTTTGATATATAAAAAATGGAGAAAAAGTTTCATCAAGACCAAAAACTTTTATATGGTATGGTGAAACTTAAATCCACCCATGACTTTTCCCATATCCACATCGAAATTTATATACATAATACTTATGAATACCAATTTTCCCCTAATAATTTTTTATATATTCTTATAATCAATTTCCCATTTTTAATTCTTTTCTATATGATATAATTCTAAATTCCTAACATGAGTCCATTATTTATGATCTAATTATTTTATAATAGTTTGGGGTTATATTTTTAATAAAAAAATATTATGTTTACATACCATGACCCTCCTTCCAGTTTTGACACCAAAATTTTGATATCAAATAACATTTTGAACATTAAAGTGATTCTTTAGTGCAGGTCTTCATTCAATGATCATGACATTGATGGAATTATAAATATTGTAGAATGAATATGTATCCTCAACAAGAGTATATTTTTTTTCAATTTTTTCTATAATCTTATAATGTTAAAGAAAATATTTCTTATCATTAATCATGAATTTGTTTTTGATTATTACTTAATATTCCAAAACAGTGACACCATTATAATAATTAACTCTCTAAAATATAAATATTTTTATCATTTTTATGAACATCTAATAAGTGTATATATATATAATGTTCTATTTTCTACATTTCAACATATTTTAAACAACTTATGTCTTTCTTCCTATTCATGAATGTAATCAAAAACACTAAATTGTATTATTAATTTAGGATTATACTTGACCAACACCTGTCTTGGTCAACTAACATAGTTCAATCCATATTAACATGGATTTTATTTTCACTCGCATATAATTCATTATATTAAGTTTTTTAAGAAACACAAAACTCTTCTCTGATACCACATGAACATAAAAAACTAGATAATGGTTTAATTTCACAAAAAGGGCCATTATGAGAACTCAAACTCTTCAAGTATAACCCTTTTTTCTTACGAACTTTTAAATATTTTGACTCTTTCTAGAGAATGTAACTTAGATGACCCTATAATGTTACATTTCATTCTTTTGATGTCATCTATGAAAGTGATGAATAGTCATTAGCCTCTTATTGACATATTTTTCATTGTTTCATAATCTTCAGAGTGGGTATTCTTAGGAGGTATCTTCATTTGAATAACAAATCTATTATATATTTTATTTAACATTTTTTACTTTCTAAAAATTATTAAAAATATAGGAAATATAATATTTTATACTATTTATATTATCATAATGACTTCCAATATATGTCTCCTCCTGATATTTTGGTAAATATGGGAAAGTCATATTTTCCATTGATTATTTTTTTCTTGTGGGGTTTAAGTAGAAATAATTCCAAGATTATCTATCCTAAAACATATTTCATAGGGTTTTGAAGACTGTTCATAAAAATAAGCAACATTATATCTCATTACTAAAACCCATAATTCATTAATATTTAATTTTTTTAGAATTAAAATGATTTGAATGACTGAATAGATTATGATGGTTTCTGTCAATAAACAATATTTTTTTAGAAATAATATAGTTTATATCAATATTGGATATTATAACTCCTTTGATATTTTGAGACATCTAATTTTGAATCATCGAAAATATTTTATATCATTAAATAATTTTTTATTTTTAAAATTATATAACATTTTAGATAAACAAAAAAATTTCAAGATCTTGAGATTCTCATACTTTTTTGCCTTAAATATTCCTTCAACATCATTTTCTTACTACATGATATTGACTCAAATCTAACCATATCAAAAAAATTAAAAATAGAGAATGAATAAATTTATATCATTTGTATAGGTTTTTAGTTTTTATTATTTCCTACCACATGGATGTTAGAGACTCCTAATATAATTATTTTATTCATATTTACTTCCATGTATTTGATTCTTTTCATAAGTTATCAATTCTTTTATATCTACCCATTGGTTGTTTATCACTTAAAAAGATTGGTAAATACATATTATAAAATTAATTGTAATATATATGGTATAATAACCCACAACTCTAGAAATAACCCTAAAACAATTTCTTTTGATAAAAACTATACTGTTGAGTGGGTTATTTTTACATTTATTCTAGGTCCTCAAATGAGTTGATCTCCAAAATATGCTATATAGGGTATTTTTTGAGATCTTTTTAGGATGGTTTTGATTCATTTACTGAACATTAATCTTGAGAATGATAATGATATTAATTCATTTTTTTCATATTATAATTTCAATATATTATTTATCAATGAATTCATTTTTTTGTGTGATGACCCAAATAGTTATAAATAATATTACTTATTTTATTTAATTAAAACTGTTATTATGAAATATGTTTATATAAACAAAAACAAACATATTTTGTTTTATTATATCTTATCAGATTTAAATGGCCATTAGGCATCATTACAATTAATAAAATAGTCATTAACTAGGGATCAAGTGATTAGTACAAATATTGGTTTTTGACAAAACCAATTGAAAAAGAAGGAGGTGATGTCCTCAAATAGTAGGATCATACCCTATGAATCCTATTTATATGAGCTTCTATGGGAGGTGACAACATTGGTATTTTCCCTTGATCAATCTCAATCTTAGATATTTCTATGTAAGCTTGAGCAAAACTGTTTACTAAAGAAGTTCAAGATGATCGAGATCACTGCCCAATTTTTGTACGTAAAAACACCCCATGAATGTCCCACCATCACACACCATACTGTTAGAGAGTTTTTAGGTGTATTAAATAGATATGTATCGAGACACTAGTGATATGAGTATGTTCATTATTTTGTATTGGATAAAATTTCCTTCCATTATTGTGACATTATAAATGATTTTAATTTTGATATAATTAAAAAGGTGGTATTTTTAAGTAATATAAAAATTAAATTAGGTAATTTATTTTTATAAATTAATCAATTCAGTAAATATATAATATTAAAATTAAATATTATGATCTTATAATTTTAATGAAGTTAAATGAAAATATGTTGGATGAATCGAAAACTGGTACTATCAAAAAACCCATAATTTCATAAAAACATTAATTTTATTTGAAAATAAAATACTTACTAATCTATAAATATTTTTACACAAAATATTTCTCATTTCTGGAATAATAATTTTGAAATTATCCAATGATAATTTTTGTATAATTTTCTAATATTGTTTAATTTTAGGGTATCAATTTAATTTTGTATAAACACACATTGTGTATTATAACACAATAATGACGAAAACCTATTGTCATATATACTATAAAATGTATCCAAGACAAAATCAATGTTTTAAAATTATAATAATTTTATTTTATTTTCTTTATTAATTTAATAAATCATTTTTTAATCCTCCAAAATTATTAATATATTTATGGTTTTATGATTATTTAGTTAAGATTATCTCCCACCTCCACATAAGAATGGGAATATCATTTTAAATTTTGACCCATTTCCATATAAAATAATGACAACCACTCTCATTTGAAAGAAACCATTGGAAAAACCGTGGGATGGTATGCTGTTTTTGTTATTTTAATATATATAGTCTAAAACCCATGATAGAAAAAATAATAAATAAATAAGAACACTTTTACTATATATATATACCCATTTTTTCATTTATCTTAACTAAAAAATATTTATAACTTCTTATCTATTCCCTCCCTAATCTATTATCCTCTGAAGGGGTCCCCATGCTATCAATAGGATCCTCCTGAGTATTTTGTGTCCCCAACACAAGTAAAGGATCCTCACATTAGATTCTTTAATGTTGTTCCATTATTATATTATAACATCTATTTCCAACAGAAAATGATGTGTCATTTCATTCTATGTCTATATTACAACCCATTTTATGTTAAAATTATGATATAACACTTTCTCTTTCATAATGAAATTTATGATTTTTTTTGAAGTCGTTATGGTGCCAAAATTTCACCATGACTGTACTTCCAAAAAATGTGTACTGAATGCCACAAAAATTTCATATCAACAGTTTTTATATTTATAATCATATTTTTTTTTGAATTTGGGATTAAATTTAATTAATACATACACTTTTGTTTTCTAATAAAATATGACGACAGTTGAATCCATATTTTATGATTTATGTGGCAGGATTAAGAATGAAAATATAAGGAATGTGACAGGTGATCTCAAAAATATATAGACATCCAATACATCATGTAATGATTATTATTATGAGACATCATGTTGTTATAGGGAATTAAAATGATTTATTTATGGTAATTTTTCCATTATGATGCCTTGGTAGTAATACTAGTCCTATGTTTTTGATGTAATGTTTAAAGTTGGTTTCATATTTCCCATGTTTGGATTATCATGAAATATCATGTCTTGTTATTGTTGTTTATGATTATCACTCCTTTTATTACACATTTATATTCCTATTTTCAAACATTTATTATCTTATGTATTCTTATTCCCTGATAGGGGTTTATAGACGACCCCTTTCGTATGTATTTCCCATGGTTATCCCATGCTATTTTTAAATACAAATAATTTTAGAATCATGCTAAGGAAGATTTCAATAATGTCTTTGGGTCCAATGTTTAGGATGTTATGCTATATACAAAATTCTAAAAAAAACTAGTATCCTCACTCTTTCATGATGTATTATGTGAAATTTTATTCAATAAATCAAGAATTAATCTGAAATGAAGGGCAGATATGTTATAATTCGTATCAAAGGAAATGTTTATTTATTTGGTGATTAGTATTATAAAAATCTAGTATAATTCATAAGGATAATACTAATTATAAGAAAATATCCCTATTTTTTTGTAAATTATAGATTAAGTGGTTCATTAGGAAAATAGATCACTATTTGGATACTATAAGTAGATTTGGTTATGACATAACTATACCCAGTGTTAACAAATCGAACAAGGTGTGTCAGGCCTGACTCTGTTTAACCTGGTACACGATAATGGGAATTACAAAGAACTAGGTTTGACACTCTGGGGGAATATTATTTATTAAATTTATAATATCATAATGATTCATTTTTAGGGTATTAAAAAAATTCCCATAAGAATGTATGTTAGGAAATAGATCATGGATAACATATATTGAAACCTACAAATTCAGAAGTTATGGAAAATAATATAATATATTAGATATCCACCTATTTTCATTAAAATATAATTTATGTGTTTAATAGTTTAAAAATATTCATCCCGAATTTTCCTTTTATTCTAAACAATGGCTATAAATATGGGGAATCTAGAAAAAAATGTAACATCCAATCAAATGAAAACCCCATTGAGATTCCCTACAAGATGGGAGATGGAATCACAAACTCCTGGATAATCATCTATCACCTGACTTAGGTTCTAAATAGAAACCTCCATTAAGAGGATCACACAAATCCCCCTAACAATGAAGAAGATCCAATTTAGTTATTTATGCCATAAATGCCTCCATCATTTAATGAATGATCAGATCCATTAATCATGAAATAATGAATCAAATGCATTGATAATATCTTTTTAGTCCTTCAATGTTATGAACAAGGTAATGTTCTGCTGGTTGTTTATCATATGATGGAAGAAGCTGATCAGTGGTGGACATTGATCAAGAATATAAAAACTGAGGAAAAGATCAAAGAGATGATGTTGATGGAATTCTTTTAAATGTTTTTCAATAAATATTTTCCTCACACTATATAACATAAAATTTTAATGGATTTCCATTCACTCAAGAAAAAATATCTTGAATATTTCAGGGAATATGAGGAAAACATCACAAGACATGCATGAATAATCATTCAACTATGTCATTACCCATGAATTCAATGTAAAATTCTTATTTTTTGGGCTAAATCATGTCTATGAAAATACCTGGTGATCTGTAACATTGATATCTTTGATGAAATTGATTAATGTTGCCTCAAATTCAAAATGGAGACAATATAATCTCAAGGGTAACACAGATATTAGAGGTTTAAATTAAAGTTTATTTCTGGTAGTCAGACATAGTAATCCAATGGTGTTAAGAAATATCAACATCCATCTTTTCAGTGGTGTTGAAGAAGATCCCCAAAAATTTTCTAAAGGGGACTAAGAAATTCTTTTGGTGTGTGAAGGAATGACACAAACCTTGATATTTATGATAGGGTAAAACCACTAATGCATTGTAATAGAGAAATTATCTTAGTAACCTTTAATGTATTGTTCATTTCTACAACTACATGTAACTAGGGAACATTGAAAACCAATGCACTATGTTGAGGTTTTTTTGAGACAACCAACAACCTCCAAGGAAACAAGGGTAAGATTTTTCCATTGCAACCACTGAGGAGGATCCCAACAACGAAGTGGTGATAGGAACACTAGTTATTAATTGATAAATAACGAACTTACTTATTGATTCTAGTTATATATTACTTCATATCATGGGTGATTCTTATACTATTAAAACATTACCACAAATCAAGGAAGTGAAGTTCTTAGTGAAAATAAAAAATGGTAATGTTTTTGAATCCCATGTATATAATTCATCCCTACTAAAACGTTTTGGGCCTAAAATTTTATAGAACATTATCATACTCCCTTTCAAGGTATTAGAATCCATTATAAGGCATGGATTTCCATTCCATATATACATAAAATATGAATTTACATGAGAAGGAAATATCTCACTTTATTTGAAATCATCATTCGATTCTATACAAGTGGAGGGCGGAAGATGAATGTTATTGTGAACCCAAAACTAAAGAATGTATATTATTTCCCTATTAAATAGTGTATCTAGATAAAATGATTGAGTATAAGGAAATAATCATCCTTAATGACATTACCATTATGAGTGAAGATGTATCTGTGTTTCCTAATTATTTTTATGGACCTCCTCTATGTGGATAGGTTGAATTCAGAATCAATATTGTAATGTCCCAAAACACTCTGGTCTATTACTTTGTGAAAATGTATTGTTTGAGGTGTTCTGGGAGGTCAAGGTGACTTATCCCCAACACTTTTCTAAATTTCCAATTCTATGAACATCTCCATCAGTGAATGATGTTTCTAACAGTAGGTGTAGAGTAACGGTAGGTGTAGAGTAACAATAGGTGTACATTACTGGTAGGTGTACAGTATCTGTAACTGTACAGTATCGGTGGGTTTATAGTACCGGTAGGTGTACCGTAACAGTAGGTGTATAGTAACGGTAGGTGTACAGTACCCGTATGTGTACAGTAACGGTAGGTGTATAGTACCTGTAGGGTTATAGTAGAGATAGGTGTACAATACGGGTAGGTGTACAGTATCGGTAGGTGTACAATATCGGTAGGTGTACAGTACTGGTAGGTGTAGAGTACCATTAGGAGTACAATACCTGTAGGTGTACAGTAACGGTAGGTGTACAGTAACGGTAGGTGTACAATACATATAGGTGTTATCTAACAGTAGGTCTACAGTGTTTCCAGAATGGTAGTTGTACAGTGTTTCCATAACAGTGAGGTCTATCGGTAACCTTTAAAGGTGAGGTCTATTAGTAACCTCTAATGGCGAGGTCTATCGGTAACCTCTAATGGTGAGGTCTATCGGTATCCTCTAAAAGTGAGGACTATCGGAAACCTCTAATTATGAGGTCTAATGGTGAACATTTCTTTATTTTTCCAAATTCTGAGTATGTGAACAGTGTTTCTACCTTCCTAAAATTTCACCCCTTTGACGTTTCCTTTGACGTAAAAAACATTTAAAGTATTATTTTAAGGACTCTTAAGGCCGATTCAAATGCCATAAATCCTATATTAATTTTTCTTATGGATCGGGATTTTTTTACTTTGTTAAACAGCGTGGGTTAATGCGGTCAACTTTTAATGGATAATTACGTGTATCTTAAATCGTAGCCCCTTTAAATATTCAAAAGGGGTAAGATATCATCCTCCCTTGTTCTCCATCTTTGTTCTTGGCTATGAGACGCTAGAACCTTTCAATCCTTCCTGTAGGAGTATAACAATCAAACTTTACTCATCAGATCAGTTCTACTCTATTTGGATGAAACTGATCTATATTAGCCAATCTTCGATATAAGGTATGTTTTATAGTCATTCGTTTGGGGATCATCTCCTCATTTTTCTCGATTCCATGTTATATCATGTAATCTCTATGCATCTGATGGGGTTTTTCTTTGGGTTTGGTTAGTGCTGTCCTACCATGGAATCCTTGGGTGGATGTAGTTTTTGCGAGAGGACCGTGACCCATTGTGTGGATAAAGAACATTAGGAACTGTTTGAGGTAGGGGGTCTGTTGCTTCTCTTTCTTTTACATGCAACTTTATTTTTAGCATGTTTAATCCCACTGGATGACAATGGAATTGACATAATAAATATTTTAACTGGATAAATAAATTGATATCGATCGTATGTTATTTCCTCTTGTTTTTCTAGATAGTTTCATATCTATGCTTTCTTTGGTTATATGTTTCTTCTTGATGGAAATCGGTAAAGAATGTAAACTGGGATTAATTGATAATTGTTTGGCTAAAGATAACGAGGCATGAAAATGAATCTGGTTCTAGTTACAACTTTATGTTAATCAAATTGGCGTTGTAATCATGTTTAATTACTTGTGATATCTTACTAATTATGTTTCCCGAATTTGGAACCTATGAATAACAAACCTTTTAATTCCACATGGATTAAGGAACTGATTGTTTGATAATTCCATAAGGGATTCTGAGTTACCCTCTTGATCGTTAATGGGACAAGAGCCCAATTATTGTGTTTTTGTTTCCTACTGCTTGTGCTGTGATGTAATCCTGGATGGCTGTTGTGATATGTGGGGGCGTGGATGCTTTTGGTTGTGGCAGTAGATGATGCCCAGAGTGGCGAGAAGCATCAGTTTATGCATGTGGGTGTTGGGGAGGAAAACATGGATGATGGATTGGGATGGATGTGATGGTTGGATGCTTGGTAATTATGTTTGGTTGTTTATCTACTTTACATTTCCCCACTCCTCAAGGGAGCTGGTCTTACATACCCTTCTTCCAAAAGAGGCAAAGACACGCAGGGTATGCCATGTTCTTTTCATGTTTAGCTTCTTAAGGAAGTATGTGAATATGCTCTTTCTCTAAGTGGAAAAGACTCTAGGGGTAGTAAATCTACTCACCATGTCAATCCCCCTTGTGTGTATTATCATAATGATTTTCATGAATGCCTAGGAATGTGGTAAAGTATTTATATAGTGAATAATTGAATAAATGGTGTTAAAACATGGGGTTGGAGATGCTGGAAAACAATGATGAGGTTGTAATTTATGAAGGAGCAATTTATATTGGGTGTGATTATAATGAACTTTAATGTGGAATTTTTCATTGCTAATTAATGTTTAATGAATTAATTAACGTACATTGGAATTGATAAAAAGGGAATGAAGTAATATAATAAATCTCTTTAAATGGTTGTGTGCTTATAGGATACCTAGTCTTAGATGTAGCAGCCCAAATTTTGAGAGACGTTAGCTACAATTGTGTCTAAGACTAGGTAATTCCCATAGTGTGGCTGTGAGATATAATATATCCTATACGTTTTGGGTTTCTATACACTACTCCACCCTTTCAGTAAGGGAAAGTGACACCCCGGTGATTCTGAGCCCTTGGGGGTGTTATCCCCAACATTCCTGTGGGAGGATGGATGGATGACTACCCCCTTTGGCCCCGCTCTCTTCTCTTGGTATTCACTGGTGCTGGCAGTAACATTGGTTAGTTTTCCCATATATGAGTTTAGAGGGTTTTAATGGCTTGTGGTTATTCACACACATATATTCTGGATATAGTTTTCTATGTACTACTATAGGTGTAACGATTATAGGCTGTGATAGTTTGAGGATATTTACTCTGTGTATGTGTTGTATTGTCTTGAGGTATAATACCCGACACATGATACATGTTATGTGAGCTTTGGTGGCTCCCAGAAACTATCTGGTTACTTTGGTGTGTGGACGTGGTGGTTTTGTTGCACGATGTGCATATTGTGGTGCTTCTCCCAGGTGTCTGCGGGCAGGCCTTTTGGAGATAGATGCTTAGTACGTGCAACATTGGGGTAAAGCGGCAAACCAGTGGGGAATTTTTGGCGATGTAACCTTGATATTATTTTTTATATGATATATTCTTGTATGTGTCACTTGGTGAGAGTAACCATGGTGAGGTTGGGAACATAGTGTACCTGTTTAGGTTACGAGTTAGTTTCACTTGTTCTTCACTATGCATTAGCATGATTTATTTACTTTTTTACAAGAGGATTTGGGGAGAATCTAATTGAGTATACTGCTATACTCACCCTATGTATATATAAACTATTTTTTTGGTCACTTGGAGCATATTGGAGATCAAGTCAGTTTCTACTAGCATGGAATTTTAGGAGCTATTCGGGCTTGTGGTGGCTGCTATTTTTACTTTCTTTTGGGTACTTTCAGTCATTCCCCTTTGAGTTGTAGTACTTCTGCATGACATTTCATATGTGTACTTGGGTTTTCATTTATATTACAGTCTTAGTTGGAGTTTATTGATGTCTATCATATCTCTATCTTCTACATGTGTTCTCTTAGAGGGTAATGCCTCCCATTTTGTGTGTTTCTATACCCTCGGTGCTAGTCCCCAACCCGGGGCCTATTGGAGGCGGGACTAGGGGGTCGTTATCTCCATTCTCACATTGCCTTCCCAGGAGGGGTACACTTTGTGGGGAGGTTTGTGACAAATATTGTACCTCGTGCATTAAAATTATGTAAAAATCCTTATATAATGGATTTTGTGGAATAAGGTGAGATGGAAAAACAACTACAATATAATAGTCGACTGGTAAGATTCACCTCTATATATGTAGACTACTTGTATTATCACTGTATTATAGTCGACTGGTAAGATTCACCTCTATATTTCGGAAAAGTCATCAATATTTTAAAAACACTTAGCTAAACCTCATCACAGATTATCACTCCCAAACTAATGACCAATCTGAACGGACAATAAAGAAACTTCAGTATATGTATGTATCACACTCAAATGACATGAAATGAGGATTGGATCAACATCCTCGAATAGTCAAGATCTCATAAAATTACAATTTCCATCCCAGGATCCAAATTTATCCCAATGAATACAGTTATAAGAATAGGTACAAAACACCTACATGTTGGGATGAAGTCAGGTAATGAAAACGTCTAGGTCCAAAAATGGTTGAGGAAATTATTGAATGTCTTCAGACCATTCAGCATAAAATGGAGTATATCCAGAGTCAAAGGAAGATATATAGAGACAGTATTCAGAAATTACAAGATTTTTATGTTGGAGGCATAATATTCATCTGAATATCTCCATGGATGAAATTATTGAGATTTCAGAAGAAGGGAAAGCATAATCAAAAATACATCGACCCCTTTTATATATATAGAAAATTAGATCAGTGGAATATCGACTAGACCCCCCCCCCACCTAACCTATAGCATGTACATGATATATTCCATGTGTCCCTCTTGATGAAGTATATAGAAGATCTATCACATGTATACTATCCATAGGTGGTAAATTGGATAACGACCTGTCCTATGAGGGAAGGATGGTCAAGAACATAGATCACCGTGACAATGTTCTACTGAAAAAAATAATTCACCTTGATAAAGTACTAGGGAGAAACTGTATGTTTGAAGAAGTGAATTAGGAAAAGGAAATGGGGATGAAACCGAGTTACCCTCCTCTGTTTTAGTGTCGTAAAATGAAATTTATAGGGTAAAATATCATAAGGGGGAAGAATGTAATGACCTGAATAGTTATAAATAAAATTCCACATTTGAATAAATTAAGATATTTATTATATAAAAATGTAATAACAACCTAGGGAGTTTTTTTATTATATCCTATCAAATTTAAATTACCCTTATGAATCATTATCTTTGATAAACTTTTTATTCAGTGTTGATGATATTATTAGTATAAATATAAGGGTTTAAAATAACCAATTGACATAGAAAAAATGAAGTGATAGCCTCAACCAGTAGGATCAGACCCTATAAAGCCTGTTTTTTTTTGCTTTTGAATGAGATAGAATCACCAAGTTATTCCCCTGACTAAACAAATATTAAATCCAACAACATAATCATTAGAGAAACAATTTTTAGAACAAGTTCAGTATCATCAAGAATATTACCAAAACCATGTATGCCGAACCCCCCCATGAATGTCTCACCATCACACAATTTACTCTTAAGGTGTTTGAGGGTGTATTAAAGGGATATATATTAGGACCCAATATATATGATTGTATACATTAGTTTGAAATTGATATATTTTTCTCAAATTCTATTCACTTTAAAAAAAACATCCTAATAAAATAAAACATAGATATTTTTTGGGTAACATTCAAGTTTAATTAATGAATTTGATTCCATGAATTTAAGGTTTTTTAAGTAAATTATATTTTAATAATCAATTAATCTTATATATTTTTGATGAAACCAAATGTAAATTTTTATAAGTGTTCAATAACTTTAATTATCAATAACCCATCATTTCTTAATAAATTATGATTTTAGAACATTGAGATTATGCGACAATAATTTTTTTATTATATAGATTCTGAAACCAATCTTTTACTAATAAAAAAGAAATTTCCACACTTTTCCTCTATAAACTGAAAACATAACTAGTTTATCTTTATTCAAAATCATAGGATCATGCCTTTTATATTTCCACCATTATATAGAGTCCTAAAATTTCCACCCAAGCACTTAAGAGGATCTTCCCCTTCATTTTTAGTAACAATTCCTTATAAGGGAACCTCACCTTCTCTCCATTATTCAAATTTGAATGTTATCTTTTACCTTCTATTTCATATTCAAAATGTTTTTATATATCTTTACATGTTCCTTATACTTTCCATATTATTTAAAAATTATGATATGACCCTTTAACTCTCATAAAACCATTTTATGAATTTTTATGTGACATGATTATGCTGTCGAAATTTCTCCATGATTTTCAATGACAAAACATTTTTGTAGTGAATAACATGGACATTTCCTATAAAGGGTGTTCAAATTTATAATCATATATTTCATTGAAATCTGAATTAAAAGTTTTTATTGGAAACAAAATTATTTTGTAATAATATATAATGATTATTGAATCGATGTCTTTTGATCTATGTGGAACACTTAAGCAGGATAATTAAATGAATGTGATAGGTTCTCACAGAATTATATTATGCTAAAATTCATTAGGTAATGATTAGCCTTATGATAATTCATGTTGGGATAAAGATTGAAAAAAATTCCTTTATGGTTATTTTTCTATCATGATGTATTTTCAGTAATCCTTGACCAATTTTGATGTTGTTTTTTTAAGTTGTCTCCACATTTACCATGTAATGATTACATTTTTTGTATCATTTCTTATTATTCATAGATTTGATTGTCACTAATTTTGTAAAAAAATGATAGGACTCTGGTATGAAATGTATTAACATATTCAATTTTTATTCCATTACTGGTATTTATAGCTCACCCCTTTCTTATGTCTGTCCCTAGGTTATCTCATGTAGTTTTAAAATAATGGAATTTTTGAAACATGTTAAGGAATTTTTAAACAATGTCATTGTATCCCATGTTCAAGTGTTTTGATATATACCTAATTCCCAAATACACTAGAAGTATCGATCATCTGAGTGTTATTATGTGTATTGTTTTGTAAAAATTCAATAATTAATGGTAAATAAAGAGAATGGTTGTTCTAGTATGTGTGTCTTTATTTTGAGGCATTATTTTTGTAAATTTCTCATTCAACTAGCCTATATTTTTTACATTATAGTTAGTCAAATAATGAATCATAGAATGATCAAAAGTTCCAAAAACATCCTTATTGAAGTTAGTTATATATTTTTCAATATATTTCCCCAGTCCTCTTAAATTAAATCATAGTTTGTAAATTTCGTTTTCTAGAATAATAGTTTGTGAAGTAATATAATCAATTCTGTTTCTACGTTCAAAATATTTTGGATTTCAATTTCCACATCAAAAACCTATTACAGAATTTTAATATGTTTATAATGTTTATAAGGACATAAAATTTATGATGTAAAATTTTTCTAGTCTCATTCATTCACATTTTAGTCTTCATTCTATAACTATATTTCTTTTTTTCTCCGTATTCTATTGAATAATTACTATTTATTATCAAACATCTTCTAATGAGACAAATTTTTTCTCCCCCTAATACATGATAACTATTTTATTAATTCTATAAGAACCTCATAATCATTGAATCATCATTCACTATAAAATAAATATTAATTAAATGGTAAAATATTCTTTAAAAAATTTCTTGTTATATTTTATTCATTCCTATTTTTTCATTTCCTATATAGAATCTATCAAATTTGTAACGTAATTTACTAGTTCTCTAAAATTTCATTCACTTTTATATTTAGCTGGATGGTTTTTATAGAAGTGTAAACCATTAACATAGTTATATAATTTAATTATAATCATTCATTTGAACTAGCCTCTTCCTCATATTATTTTTCTTCACAAAAGTGAGGGAGTATTAGTAAAGTATTCTATATGATCTTCTTCATCTGAGAAACCTCAATTGTATTCCATTATCAAACTATTATATGATTTGAAATAATTTTATTCATCATTATTTTACTTTATTTTGAGAGAAACCCATCTTATTGTCTCTTAAGAGATCATATTAATATGAAGTTAATCTTTAATGTAGTTATCGTATTCATTATCCTCAAGTTCTAAGATCGGTGCATCAGAAATATCAAGTAAAATCATCTTTAGCTTCTACACCAAATTAGAATCATCAATATTTTCTATAAACACACTAATATCACTAAATATAAGGTTGAACCTTATAATTAATTTATTTAATGTTCCATCCTATTGTATTTTAATTTCTTAAAAAAATAATTTATTAATTAATAATTTTTCTTACATTTACCATTTGGTTCCTTTATAGATTTTATTTACCATCCTAGAAAAGGAATTTTTTATTCTATAACTCAAAACAATTTCAATATCTTTTTGACATAATTTGTAAAATTAACTATTTATTACATTTCAATGGGTTTCAACATATTTCATGAGAAATAGAGGCCATGTATATGACTCATTTCTCATAGTGAATCCATAATGCAATGAATCGATCACATAGAGTATCAAAGCGAGGAGGATGAGTTCCATTTCCTCTTCAAAAATATTTATAATTTTCCACCTCATATTGAAATTCCATATATATTGATATTTTTTTAGGTTCCATAATTAATAATAAATGAAATTTTTGGAGAGGGATAATTTCTCTAATACAAATTATTATTCATTGGGAGGAAAACCCTACATGGGGTGACATGATGTTTAATAAATTCCCTCACACTAAAACACTTATGTTCCAATTAAAAAAAATTATATTAGTAATCCTAGTGTTATAGGTAATAAAAATGATTTTTTTTAATATTCTACAAAGATTCATCTCCTGAAAGGATTTCTTTTTCCTAAAGGTATAGTGTTTTTCACGTCATGCACAAATTGATTTTATTTTATTATCAAGAGGCCTCTAATAGATATCATATGGCCTTTTACCTATTACTATAGTGGTTATAAATCTCTTTTAATTATGTTATAATATATTAGTTTGATTTATTCTGATGAATGATCATATAAAAAATATAGGTCCTCTATATGGGATTAATTGATGTTTATCATTTTCCTCTTATACTTTATTCGATACAATATATCTCCAATACTTTTACATAGTATTCTCTTGACACAATCAAAAAAATCTTAATTTTTCAAATTTACCATTTATTCTCTCCATATATAATTATTAATAATTCAATATTAAAATTTAAATTTATTTCATGATTGTTTCTATCCTAGTTTCCTCATTAACATAAAATTTTGAAACTATAAAATATTTCCTACAAATATCTTCAATCATTAATCATGACAGTAAACTAAAAATAGTTCATTTTTAAATTTTAAAAAATGTTTTTCATGATATTATCTTTTTTTCTGTTTTAAAATTCCCATGATTCATTGGATATATCCTTATTTAAGATCACTATCACTCTAGCCCTGAAATTTATGCATATATAATCCTTTCCCCAATAAACATTATATATATCAAGTAAAAACCCAGACATAAAAACAATATATATAGAGACTGGAAGATTGTCAACTAATAGAATCAAATTCAGTTTGGCTTAACATTCAAGGCTAGAATATAAAAACATCATAATATTTATGATGATTAGTAAATTAATAACATCATAATTCATCATAATATTTTACTTCTGAAAATATATTTTCATAACACAAAACATCTCAAATCATACATATATTCTAATATATCATGATGTCTCCAATATAATAAAATAACATTAATACCTTATATATTTCCCAAGTATACTATCTAATAGTTAATATCTTATAAAACCTATAAATATATTTTAAAGTATCAATATATCTTTTGAAAATTCAAGATTTCATTTTTTCCTAAAAATATTACAAACTGAATTAACTTAAAAAATAGTAAAATATTTCTATACAATCATAGTTATCTTATGAATACTCAAAATTGTTATGAATAAACCAGAAAAATGAGAACTATAAATTTCTTATTAATTTTTAAAGAAATAACCATTATCCAATAGATTCAACATACGATTTCCAAAATTCTCACATGAATGTACAATATATCCACAATTATTATTAACACCTTCCATTCTAATTGAATAATAACTGAATAGTTTTGAATCATCACAAGAATATATTCCATTATTCATTTAATATATACATTTTCATTAAAATAATTCCAGGATATTCCTATTTTAAAACATAATTTTAAATATTCAAACTAAAAAGAAAAATGGATGAACCTACATAACTATTATTAATATATCCATATTAAATATATTAAATTTACCATTATACTCTTCCATGGAACTAAATTGTTGTTAAAATAAAATTGAAACTATTTTTTGAAGTACCATAGAATAATCTCTTCAATATAAAAAAATATTATTAGGTCATAACTATTTGGACTTAAATGAATATTCACCACAATAAAAATATAAACTTCAAGTGTCTTAAACAAATATTGTAGTAAATATCATATATATGGACAACTCAATATCATAAAATGTGGTAGAAAATGAAAAACTATTAAACATATAATATATTCTAACAATATAGTATAAAAAGTATTTATTTCAACCAAAAACATGAAATAAACCAATATATATTACCATATTTTATAGTATGTTAACATACAAAATGTGATGAGTGGAAATTTTCTGTGAAATTATATATCATAAAATTCATATAATTATTTTAGATTCTCTTCTAAAATGAATCCCATTCAGTGTCCCTTGATGGTTTTTTTAGTCATTAAATTTATAATAACATCCCATATATGGTACATACATTGAAATTAGTTATCTAAAAGTTAGTAATGAATATATTTAAGAAAAAATAGTAAATACATTATAATTAATTATTAAATAGTGACAAATAATGTCGTAACTAATTAAAAATCTTGCTGGAATAACTAAAGACACTACAAAAAGTAATATACAAGGTATGTGAATTATTTCCAATTTTTTTACTATGTATCAATTTAATATATGATACTATAATTTTACAATACATATAATGTTGATAATTATTAACTTATATTATAAGGAATCTGAAATCAATAAACATCTTCAAGGTTATTATTCTAATGAATATATATATAGATATATATTATATAATTCAATTTAAATTGAATATCAAATTTAAAAATATGACATTTATATTTATTCATTTAAAATGTAATGAAATAAAACACCCTTTTATATAAGTAATTCATCCTTTAAATCACATTATATTTGTAAAAAAAATCTTCAATAAATTAAAATTTAATTTTTTATGAATATAATGGAGGAAAATTCAATATATGGAAAAAATATATATTATTCTTGGTTAGTCAATATATTATCAGTTTACATTATTAACATTACTTTCGCATCCTCCTCTTAATCACCACTTATATGGATAACATTTTTGATATCGGCAAAGATATAATAATCATCTTATTATGGTAAATGGGGATTACTATCAAATATTAAATCACCTTAATTACCCATATAAATCGTGTCCCTAAATTTTAGTTTTTAAAATAAAATTCCACTAATCCATTAAAATATTGATATCATCATATACCATTTATTCTTGGGAAAATAATGTATATAGATTGTGTTCCTTAAAATCACCAGTATTAATCAACCAATTTATGTTTATATACGTAAAATTTAATAGATATTTCTTATAATGCACCAGACTTGAAGCCACTGAAATGGTGGTTTGGGGAGTTCCTCAAAATACCTCAATCACACATACTCATTTTCCAGATGATACAGAATAACATATGGGGTATAAATATAATTGTTAAGAGACTATACACACATATCAGAGTGCACAAAGTGATATAAATAACAAAATATCATACACATAAGAGTACGAGGAAATAATAAACAAATTGAAACTGAAGAAATGATGTATGAAAATGAAATTAAATATTTTCCCTAACATACATTTCATACGTACGTCCAACCACAAACTAGGCTAGTTAGATAAACATAAAAATAAAGGAAAATACTAAAAGGCGCCATTATTACACAAATACAAATCCATCGAGTCACCGGATACCACTTAAAAAATCTCTCTCAACTAACAATATTCAACAGGGTACATATCCTAACCTGTTCCTCGAATAACAATTTCAGAGTTTCTAGGCTAAGAAATATCAATGGTGGATTGAACAAGTTGTCAGAAAAACATTGTTTAACACATCCAACAATGTTTAGATAAAATATAATCAAGTGTAATAGTAGTTGTAGGATCTATTGTAAAAAATAATTGTAAGAAAAAAAGGATTCCTTGTTTAACAATATTATATTAATAAATTGTATCTATAATTACAAACGTTTCCAATTTTCATCCAATTAACCTCATCCAAAGCCAATAATATAATCCACATATCATATAGGTCATATGGTTGAAATCAAGGAGCCTCATTATAATAATCTAACGTATATTTGTAATTATAATCCCAATATTTGAAAACAGAAGTTAACATATTAAAAAACACATAACATTAGTTCATGAATCCAAAAAAGCCTCATAATTCTATGAATGATCATCCCAACCATTATCCGAGAGGTCATAAAACAATTAGGATCAGTCCAAGAAACCAATCGGGACTCATGACATCATGTCCAACCATTATAGACATTATTTGTAATGTCACAGCCATACCTTAGGGACTAGGAGCGTTAGTTCTTCCCTTGAATAAGTACAGTGCACCATGGATCCCAATCGTCATTTAGGCCTTCCCAAAAACAAAGGAGTGGTGTATTGATCCAATATCACAAAAAAATGATTAATAGTTTAATAAACATGGTTTATCTATCCATAAATAAAACTAGGACCCGAAAAGACATCTCTAGCCATACCACATCATACCAGTTCAAAATGTTTTATTTAAATTCCATTTATTAATCCCAAAATTCATTACCTTCATAAAATTAAACCAAAAACCTAATTAAATTATTCCATTCATTACCCAAATAAAAATTTATTAAATTTTATTCAAACCACATAACCACCATACATATCATTTTTAACTATATGAATTTACATTTCAAATCACATCATTTTCCATGGCCCAAAAAACCTTAAAATCTAAATATGGATCAATAAAATCCAATACATTTTGAAAGTCACAAATATACCATGATCATACAAAATCATTAGATATTTCAAAACCACCCTTTAAATCATGAAAATTTCCATTTCAAACCCAAAAAATGTCACCATTCATCATTTCCCATGACAACTATTTAAGGAGTCATCATGCTCCCATTTCAACTAAATATTTGACAGACCATTTTAAAAACCATTTAAAATTACCTTGAGGTCGACACCTCACATCAAAAAATTATCATTTTAAAACACAACCTTTCTCATTAATTATCGAGATTGGTTTAAAAAACCAATGCCCTAATTTAATAAATTTGAAAAACCTCTTAAATTTTTTCATGAAAACATAACCCCATATTGCAGTGTGGCCCTAATTTTCATCATATATCCCCATAGACCTAATGATATCTTTGGAAGGCCCATGGTTTCAATATAAGGTCAAAACAAATTTCATAATTCAAAGGGGGAATCATATCAGACCTTGTCTCTTGAAAAAAACTATATTTCAAATATAAATTAAATATTAATATAGCAGGTAATTCTTTTAGACGACCTAACTCATCATATAATCAATTTTAAAACATTTCTAAAGCATGGAGGCATATCCAAGGACTTTCTAAGAACCATACAACCCCTATACATGCATATGATATTTTCATGATCTCCAATGATCTAATATTATATTAAGAATCAGAAATTATTTAATTATAACAATTATAATTAATTAATTAACCAGAAACACACTTCAGTTAAATAAAAAAACTAGCCAAGTCATTGTCCCACACCAAATCCAAATTCACCCACTCATAATATACATATGGAACAACCCCAACATTAGTTATATGATAAATAATGGGGAAATACCAAATTTTCTACAAATTTAATTACAGTGGAGGGAAACCCTGAAAAGAATCTACATAAAAACATTCATTAATAGAACACTGGGCAATGAAGTACATATTCCATCTTGGGATCTCCTCTACCAACGACGTCCATGTGTAACATGATAAACATTGAATTAATCCACGATCTAGTTGAATCGTCAACATAACCATAACCAGAAAACTCCAAAATTATAAATAATGGAAGCGTAGAAGAAGGGAACCAACTAGATGATAGATCATACGTCAAAATGACAAAACATCGCCACTAAATCACCTCAATGGTGATGCATGAAAAGTAGTGGTGAGGATAAAGAGCATCCTCTTGTAATTATATGAAAGGGATGAATAAAGTGTAAGAGTAAATAGAAATCCCATTAGGGAAAAATTGTAAAATACCATCTTAAATAAAATCTTTGTAGTCATGGGGTTTTCCCTACAATGTGCCAACCATGCACCTACATAATTTTCAACACCAATAACCCACATGTTTAGGCTGCATGGTATGAAAAACCATGCAACAACTATGTTTCCAAAACATTAACCCACTTGTAGTAATATGAACAGTTACTATTAAACTATTTTTAACCCATATCCCATTTTTCATAACCTTTTTATATTTGTAGAAACAATCCTTTTCATAACACATTTTACCCAAAACTGTTCTCTTATCATGAAACACAACAGAGAACGACTCAAAATGAACTTTAGACCTTCTGTGCATCTGGTTGTTACACAGTTTCTCATATGCTATGCACAACGTATAGTGAATGCCTTCCAGAGAACCCAGAAACATCTAAAATAGAACCGAATGCCTCCATTGATCATAAAAAAACATATGGATACCTCCTAATAATCATTACTAATTTTAAAAAACAAATATAACATATTCAAACTCATTGAATCTTATTCAGAGTCTTAATTCAATATTTGAACCATCAATTAATGAGAAATTAAAATCCCTTCATAAATTTTTGATCCTCCCATATGTGGGATGCTACAACCTCCCCACCATAACTCTAATTGGATAAGAGATTCCTCGGTAGTCATCTATTTTCACCACCTGACCCATGTTAGTTACCATATTATAATCCCACATCATCATACCAAATTTCTTAACATGGAACACTCCTTAGGCATAACATTCATCTCAAGTCCCTTAACCAGAAAAAAAATATGGGTTAAAAACAATTTTTGACATCATAACATTATTATGATGCTTATTCATGCCCATACAACTGGGAAACATGTTAAAACAGGTCTGTACTGACCATTGAGTTATGGTTCTCCCCACTATACAACTTGTCTTATAACCACCACTCCTGATACATAACTCTCTTTTCTTAGGGGAACACCGCACTAAAAAACAAGTTACACCGGTAATGTCCAAAATGGAACACCATAACCACTCTCAGACACATATTTCCATAACTATATTTGGACTATCATTGGAATACTCAATCAAAAATTCCAAACTCCAATGATTGGTTTTTATCTATCCCACAGGAACACTATTCTCCCACACTAAAAGTAGTTCCACAAAACCCCAAACATACCCACTAGATTCCATACCCATAACACTTTCCAGACCCACCTCATGCTCAAAAAAATGTTTTTCTTGATCATATATCACCACTAATGTTCCATTGACATTCTCCATGGGATGACTAATGCTACTATATGGTTCCCCAATGACATAACAAGGAACCCACGATTGATCCAAAACTAGATCCACACACCGTCATTCAATCCCACACATGTGTCATACCCCAAAACTGACACATCACTCTACATCATAGTGGAATCATTATCAGAAACACACCTAATGAACAGAAAATCATTATACCAAGATCCATCCACTGGTAACCAAATAATTAGAGCCACCCATACTTCCCATAATTGAGAAACCAAATGGGACTTCATCTATCACCCATTCCTAGTATCCGATTACGGAACCCATTGTATTCTTCAAAATTTGGTCCATCTTGATGACCCCACCAAACAATAGTGAATGGTACTCTTTCCACCAGAAAACCAAACATACACCTCACCATGATCATCAAGTATTAGAGTCTCAACACATTCACATTATTTTTTACCCTACCAATAGGTACCTGCTCAACTAAATCACCATCGGCGTACACTCTCCTAATTCTTGATCCACAAACCAAAACATAAAAGAGTTTCATCATCCACTTATTCCTAAAAAATCTCATAAACACTTAACAATTACCAATACATTTGTAATAAAACCATATATTAATTTAAAATATTTGTAAGTAAAGTCACTGGAAATCATAGTTCACATGCCTAATCGACCAACCATGCCCAACCCAAACACCTATCTCAACCAAAGAAGATCACCCCTGGCAATTTCTAAAACCTAAAGAAATTTACTAATCCCAAAAAGTATTCAAGAAAAGTCTTCATAAACTAAATGTTCCAAGAACTAACAAATAAATGCCTTTAGAAACCACACATACCACCATTGTTCCAGAACTGAATGTATTTACCATCCCAAATTACTAGACAACATCATGTGTATCTCAACAAAAACAAAACATTCTTGCACAGTCACCACCCAAAGGAAACCAATATCTATGGTCAAGACAAAAACCACCAGGTATATCTATCCTACACCCTTGTCACCCAAACATGGCTCCAAAACAAGATATCCCATTTTAAGACCACACTAAAGGATAAAACACTAGCACCTAAGTGATTTTCCCAAACCAACAGAATCATAATTTCCAAAATCCAATGCAAGGCTTCACCCATTTTTCACTATTGTAAAAATTAAAAAATTTAAATCATGCCTCATAAACTATAATGGCACTTGAAACTCACCATATACCTCTCATGGGATATCCAAAAAATCCATTAGGAACTAAATCCCTTAAATGGAGTCACATCCAAAGGTCACAATTCCCACTCACCCAAGGTCTATGCCATCTAACAGAAGACCACAACTCATAGGAAGCAAACCATGTACCTATCTCTTCATTATATAATATCACCATCTAAAACACACTCCTCTAGTTTCTTGCACAAAAAAGGTCTGTATACCAACCAATTAACATAAATAGGTTGTCTATCCACTGCAAACATATTCACATCTTACTACTTCTTTGAGAGGTCATACAAACTTCCAACCCAATATAAACACCCAAACGTGTCTAGAAATTGTTTACTCATAAGGTGGCATCCCACAAGGGTCACTATGAATAATATATAAAAAATCCCCACCCATTTTTTCACTTTTTAACACCTCACTATAGATCAACATAACTTTCCATCAAAAAAATCTATAAAATCACACACTAGAAGGATACTAACATGTTGATACTATATGCCTAACTTCACGAAAGAGATACTTATTTCCCCTATATGCTAATATCTATTACCAAATCATAAGCCTCTTTATATAAGTAAAATATCCTTGAACCCATCATAAATAATAGAATCCAACCAAAATGTGTGGCTCTTGAAATAAAAATCAAATACAATCGTAAAATCACTAACCAATTAGTAGTCTTATCTATAGGTAACCTGGACTTCCTACAAGAATAGGTTTTTATAACTCACCTACTTATTTTCCATCTCAGGATATTTCCCCTTATTATGCATATGACCTCCCAAACAATAAATACTAAAAATAAAATGATTAAAATTACTCAGATACGATAATGTATCAACCCTGCCTGTAAGACCCTAAACTGGTTCCCTGGGCTAATTCACCACAAGAACTCAAGCACGACTCCTCATATGCTGGATGCTTCTGATTAGAATTAGAGTTCTAAATTCAAATTTTGAGGAGACTATACCCCCATTTTAGAGTGTACAATTAGATAAAACTAAGAAAATATCATACCCATTAGAGTACGTAGAAAGAAAAAAATAAACATAAACTATAGTTAAGGTATTTTAAAATAAAATGTAATAAAGGATAAAAAGAATTTATACAAATTTCTAAACACCTAGTGGTTCATTAATATAACATAATAAAATAAAATAATTTTCAAAAAAATATACACAATATCACCAAGCTAGATCCATCTGATCAAGAGATTCCACCTGAGAAATGCTGCTCAACCAAAAATACTCCAAATTGTTTTCATCCCAAGATTTGTTGATGATAATAATGTGAGAGATACTCGTATGACTATGTGTAATAGAGGACAGTACCGAGAGTGAGTAAAAATCAATATTCCACAATCAAAAGTATCTATAGAAAATACTAGTCTATGTAACAATCCATTCAAGAAGACTAGGATAATAAAAGATCAATAAGTAAATAAAACAAATTTATTTATTTAACAATATTAAATTAAAAAAATTTCACATTTTTTTTAATATTTAACAATTTTCATCAAATTATTCATTCCCTATGTTGTTCATCTATGGTATATATCATAGAGGCAGGTAGTTCTAAATCAAGGAGGCGCAATCCCAAAATCCTAATAAAATATGGAATTTCATGTTCAGTTATCACAAGCACATGGTTTAATGTCCTCAATCATGGAGCATCAATTTGTGAATCTAAATAGGACTCGGAATTACATGCCTTCCCATCCTATCATTTTGACATCTACTAGGATAAACAGGATCACTAGTGTGTGAATATAAAGAGGGAACATAACATCATTTATAACCATCCCAATATTTATATGGAATTCTATGTCCATACGATTTGGTTCAGGAGCATTGGTAATTCACCTAAATAACTATAGTCCACTAGGGATCCTGAGCGCAAATGGGCCTCACAAAAATCAATTCATGTATCATCAATCCAATATCCTAAAACAATGTGTAATTTTACAAAATCGTTGAGCATTAGTCTATTAATTCACTTGGGGCCTATAATTCCTTATCCAACCATCCCCAAACATAAAATTTCTTCCACATTTATTTATATTTCATTCCACTTTCAAAAAATCCATTACTTTCATAAAATTAAACCAAAAAAATTAATTTAATTTTTTTTCATTACCCAAATACAGAATTGATAATTGTTCTTGAAAAATATTAAAAATCCACCAACCCATTTAACCATTTCCAATTACCTTCCAAATAAAACATTTTCATGTGTTCCAAAGGACCAATAAATCAAAAAATGATTCTATAAAATCCAAAATAATTTTAAAAGTAAAAAACATACCAAAACAATACACTATCGTTAAAAATTTTAAAACCACCTTTTAAAACATGGTTATTTCACTTTGAATACCAAATAAGGTCCAAGGCAATAATTTTCCATGAAAATAAATTAAATATTCAACATTAAACCATTTCAAACAAATATTTGAATTCTGTTTTGAAACCCATTTAAAACCACCATGATGATGACACATCACTATAATAAAGAATCATTTTAACAAATAGTTTCTCCCCATTTCAACCAAGTCCAGATCAAAACCAAATTCATATATTTAAACAATTTCATAAATCTCATAATCATTTTCATAATGACATAACACATAAATAATTCTACTTCCATGGGATAATAAATCCCATCGGTGGCCATAAATTCGACATCATATCACCACAACAAAATGGAATATGTGGAACATATTAGATTTCAATATAATGTAAAATATTTTGTGGAATTAATAGGGTAAAACTTATCACACATGGGTTCTAGTCATACAATACATTTCATGTTTATAGCAATTATTAATATTATAGGTAAATGTTTTAGACCACCTACCTCATTAGCTATTTATTATATAAAATGTATCAAGTAGGTTGACCTTCCCATGTCCCATCAAAGCAACTTCCAACCCTTTAACACTCATCCAATCTCATCATAATCAAACGAGATGTAGTCTATAAAAAATAATAAACAACCTAATAATAATAATTATTATAAATTATAAATAACATAAAAAAATATTGGAATAAATCCATAACACTCACCGAGTCATTTTCCTTCATGGAAACCAAATCCTTTCGCTCATCAAAAACCTATTTTCTGACCCCTTCCACATTTTAGGCCAAATTCCTATGAGGTGATACCAAATAATCAACCAATTAAATTAATACATTGGGGAAAACGTAATTAAATTCACTACAGACATGTAAATTAATGAAACATCGTAAAAGGATGTGAACAATCCATCTCATGATCTCATATGACTTCATCGAACAAAACCCCCATGAAAAAAGAAAATTACACAATTACCTTATGGAATTATCTACAAAACCCTTAACAAATAACATCAAATTTTTATAAAACTAATGGGGATAAGGGAAGATACTATAGGTTACATCATATCTCAAAATGATGATGTAGCACTAATTAATAAAATCCTTAGTGAATATTGAATATGGGAGGAGAGGAGGAGGAGCACTCTATAGTTTGTGAATGTGAAAGGAGAAGAAAGGTGATGGGGTAACCTAAAATATAAGAGAGTTAAAATGGTTAAAAAAATTACAATGAAAATATATGTAGCATTACAATTTGGAAACACAGTTTTAAATATGTCAATCAACTGTGCACATCCATATTTTCTAACATGGTGATCTCACATGGTTAATCAAAATAGATTGAAAACAATCCAACTATTATGTTTTCAATAGAGCCTCCCACCCTCAGTAAGTAAAACACTTTTCATGAAACCGTGTGCATCCTATGTTTCGTGACTTAAAACTCCAGGAACCTCACATAGTAAATGTTATCTACTCATATATTTTTCTCCAATTTATGTTGTAATAATGAAAAAAAACTATCAATAATTCATAATGAACATAAAACTTATTAACCAACAATTTTTCACACATTTTCTCTTAAATCATGAACACCAAACCATCCACCCATTTTAGAGATCCAAAAAAACACCCAACACTTAAAATAAAAACACTAAAGCTCGTCCATGCACCCAATTTCTTCCCAAATATCATAATTTATCTAAAAACACAGCTCTAAGGTTTTATAAATCATGTAATGTCATTCTTATTCATTATTCAATATTTTAATAGTTCATAAATGAAAAATAAAAATTCTTTTAATAATTTCTCCGTTTTTAACATATGGGATCATATATTTCATTACCCTTAATAATATTGATTTAAATTTATTTTAATAATAGAAGAAACTGTTATAATTAAAACTAATTTTTCAAAGAATCACTAGTGTAAAATAATGAGTACATTAATAATTTATGTTTTTAACCTTCTTCGCAATTAATAGTATTCAAATATTAGACAAATGTAATGTAAGAAGCAACAATATTAGAAAGTACAAGAGGATATCAAACGAAATATTTAATATCTTTTAATAATTTAACTTGATAATAAATATTGATTATCTATGTATATTGATATAAAATATTGTTAAATACTCAAAATATTAAATAACATATTCAATATTGGTAATAGAATAAGAACATATATGTCATATAAGCCATTCAATAATCCCCCTATTAAGTAGTGCTTCATTTCCTCATTTCAAACTATACTCATTCTATTTATTTATTTTATGTCCACAATTCATAATTATATAAATCATTAATAGTATTATTATCTAGAAAAAATATGCGTTCTTATCTTAATGAAAAATATGTCAATGTAAATGTGGATACATTTCCAACATATTGACAGGAAGGTAAAATGATTCATGATTCTCTTTATTTATTGGATAGATTCTATTTTCAATAGTACATCCTAAAAGATTTAAAAATTTCTGTACAAATCAACATAAATCAAGTAGAAGGTCTGACCCACATCATATAAGAGACCATCAGTAACACAAACTAATGGTTATTATTTATTTATCAAATAATACATGAAATGAAATTGATACCAAATAGAGAGTAGTTAATGTAACATCCCTATTCCGGAAGCCACCGAGAGGTGCCCCATACCCGGTTGGTCACATGGCCTCATGCACATTTCCTTGAACTCCATAAGGTTACGACTAGTAGTGAGGGCCTTAGATGTGATAGTGTGGAAACTATTCCCTCATTTGGCAGAGTAACATAGTTGAAGTAAAACAGATATACAATAGAGGAACAGTAAACATACAATACAATAGTAAATAGTGGAAGACAGAAAAAATAAACCAGAGCACATATATATAATGATGATGAATGATACATACGTTTATGAAAATATCCTAACACATCACAATACTGAAATAACGTACTAAAAAAATTTAAAATAAAAAAAATAAAATCTAACAGCATAGCAAGCCTCAGCTTGGCCCATGGCTCTACAGATCCTCAGTAATAAATTCCCTGAAGTGTAAGGGCATGTTCCCTTATCTATAACTACAAAAATATAATCTATTTAGGCATAAAAGCATGACCCAAATAGGGTGTGAGACGAATCCCAGAAAGAACCACCCAAAGATATGTGCTTAACAATCAGTGAATATATATGGAAGGTAATATAATATAATGAAGCAGTAAACAAGAAATTAATCAAAATTAACAATCCTAGAGTTTAATTTCAAAACATTTACCTTTATGTATATAATCAACCATAATGAATACAAGCAACACTCTAGGTAGTTATCATAGCCTAACCCCTATGGTTTATAATGAATGAAAAGATATACCAAAGACTCCCTCAGGAAGCACTCACTATCAATTCCCCCTATAGGCATGTGTTATTTAAGGACTCTCTGAGGAAGCACTCACCGTCAATTCCCCCTATAGTCTATCCGTGTTAAGCTACAAACACTCTAAGGAAGAACTCAACGTCAAATTCCTCCTGTGGTCTCATAACATATCTATAGACGCTCTGAGGGAGCAGTCTACATCAATCCCCCTATAGTCTTGTAGCGTGATAATCATAATAGACACTCTGGGAAATCCCTCAATGTCAATTTCCCCTATGGTATCACTACACCAGGTTCTCGAAGCCCCATGTAAAGCAGTCATACACAAACGATAGTCATCATCCAAAGAAAACATCTAGAACTACTTGTCTAGACAATCTACACCATATCATAGCATGTTAGATAATAATCACTCCATCCTTACAATACTAGGCATGGAAAGAAAATTTGCAGCCTAACTGGAATGCTAGACCAAATGGTCAAAACAAGAAACATGGACAAAACATCCATAGACTGGAAAGATTAACCATTTTTACAAACAATTAACCTCAATCCAAACAAACAAGACATAACATGCAATATAAAGGCTAAAAACCATAAACACGCAATACCCCAAATGAGCGTATTGGGAATTTTTGGACATATAATTCAATGATGATCTACAAAAAGGCACAAACCACCATCCTGGGCATTTTGAAATCGATATACTTGAATTTAAGGGCTTGAATCACCGTAGAAATTCATAGATCTACAAAATCATTCAAAATGTTCAACCAAAAATATCTCATGAGAGGGGAGAAATTAGGAGATGGTGTAAAAGAAGAAAGGATAACTCACTGATGTGATTCCAACGCAATCGATGGTGGTCGATTCAGAGACCAGACAGTGAGTCAGGGGCTCAGAGAAGATTTTTTGTTGTACGGACGCTCCCGGATGAGGCAGACCTGGAAGGGGGGTGTTCTGTCCACTAGACATGACCCCGGTCCATTTAATGGAAAAACAAGTACATGGTGTTTAATTTATAAGTACACGGTGTGTACTCACCTTAACCGGCTCCCAAATTAGGTGGTCTCCTGGTCACCATACACTGCCATGTTCACGGTCTTTATACGACTAGAACACGACTACACGTGATAACTGAGTACATGGTGTATACTTATAAAGTACAGGGCATGTATTTTTGAAATTTCCAAAAACTCCTCTTTTTCCCTAAAAACCGCCAGAAAGAAAAAAATACCTGAAAAGAAGGTCATGGTTTTTAAAAACAGCCCCCCCCCCCTAAATAAATTCATCCCCAAATTTCTTTATCAGGGCGTCGTAGAAGAAGAGTCCTCAAAAATCTTGAGCCATTGTGGTCATACATCAGATTCCCTCTCATAGGTCTCGTCATGTACTCACCCATGAATCTATAGCACTCATACCATAGGAACTTACCAGCCTCAGAAAACATTCTCACGTCGATCAAGAATTAGGATAGGATGCTCCTCGGTAGATGCATTCATCACCTTCTCAACTTCCTTATGTTGAAAAGTATCAGATGATTCTTAGAAGTACTGTCGAAGCTGAGAAATGTGGAAGACATCGTGCATCACCTGGTAACTCTAAGGTAACTGCAACCGATACTCACCCGGCCCAATGCTCTCCAAAACATCAAATGGCCCGACGTATCCCGGTGAAATATTACCCTATCTCTTAATCCTCATGTGTCCCAACCTCGGTGTGACACACAATAAAAAACTGATTCCCAAACTCACACTCCAAAGGTCATATCTGTCAATCAGTATAATATTTCTCACATGACTGTGTAGTGATCATCCTCTTATGAATCATCTTTATCTAATATGTTGTCTCCTAGAAAAGACGAGGTCCCAAACAATCTGCCTCTCCTACCCCTAGGAATCACAAGGGTAGCATGGCCTACCGAACAAAGCCTCATACGGTTCAATTTGAATAGTGGCTTGAAAACTATTATTGTATGAAAACTCCACAATAGGAATTTGATTCTCCCAAGAACCTCCAAAATCAAGGATGCATTCTCAAATCATGTCTTCAAGAACCTAAATCGTACAATCAGACTGACCATCTATTAGGGGGGTGGTAAGCCGTACTCAAAAGTACATGTGTGCCAAAATCCTTTTACATCCCCTTCGAGACCCGAGATGTAAAAAACTTTGTCCATTTCTGAAACAATGGATTATGGATCCCCATCTAGATGTACAATCTCTCGAATGTATAACCATTCTAGCTTATCAACACTAAAGGTCTCCTTAACCAGCAAGAAGTTGGAATCCTTCAAGAGTCTGTCAATTCCAACCCATAATCCATATTTCCCTAAAGGAATCATGGACAATCCTATCACAATTTCCATCGAGAATTCATTCCACTTCCACTCCAGAATGGGAAAGAGATTCAAAAGTCATGCTAGTCGTTGATGCTCCACCTTCACCTGCTGACAGGTGGAACCCCTCAAGACAAAACCAGGAACATATCTCTTCATACTAGGCCACCAATACTGACTTTTTAGATCATGATAAATCTTGGTGACAACACTGTTAACATCCCAAAATGTGGAATGAAAGTCCCACATCAGCTCCTCATGTATGTCTACTAACACCCATTAGTGCCCTTGGAAATGTAGGATCTCATCCTCACCTATGGTCCATCTAGAAATAGGGTCCTCTCCTGACATGCTTTTCCATAGGACTAGGCCTTATGAATCTGATAGCTGCCTCATTAGCACTCGATCAAGAAGATTATAGGTAAAAACTACAGAATAAATAAATGTATGCCACTATTTTTGTGCACATCCAAAAGCATATTAGAGAACATAGACATAAGATGACACTCACTGCTATCCTCTAGAAATTCTTTTATCTGAGTCCTACTGCTCAACGCATCAGCTACATCATTGACATTAATAGGAATATAGGAAATCTCAATGTGAAAGGACTAAAGGTACTCAACCCACCTTTGTTGTCTCAAAATCAGGTCCCGCTGAGTGAAGATGTACTTGACGCTTTTGTGGTTGGTGAAAGCCACAAAACGCTATCCTAAAAGATAATTTATCCAACAGCGGAAAGCATGAACAACTACCACCGAATCGAGATCGTGCATCAGGTCATTCCTCTCATGTGGCCTCAACAGCTGAGACACGTACACAACCACTCTTTCCCCTGCATATGCTCAGCTCCAAGCCCGATACCTGATGCATCATAGTAAACAGTATATCTCTTACCCGGCTCTAGAAAACTAGTATCGGTGCTAAATTTAACCTCTCTTTTGTCTCTTCAAAATATGACTCAAAATATTCTGACCATAATTACTTAACAAACTTCTTAGTTTGGCCCATTAGTGGTGTTGTTAAATGTGAAAAGTCCGGTATGAAAAGTCTGTAGTATCCAACCATCCCTAGGAAACTCTATACCTCAAAGACGTTCTTCCACTACTCCCAGGACACTACAGCCCTAACTTTCTCAAGTTATACTGATATTATTATCTCTAAGATAACATGACCTAAGAAGTGAATCTGGTCCATCCAAAAGTGGCATTTTGGGAGGATATCATATAACAGATTCTCTCATAGTGTGCTCTAAATGATCTCAAGATGGGTAGCATGGTCGTGTCGAGTGTGATAGTACCCCAAGATATCGTCCATGAAGACTACCATGGATTAATCCAACTATGTATGGAACACTCGGGTCATCAGTTCCATGAAGACTGCAGGGGCGTTTGTGAGACCGAACGGCATAACCACAAACTCGTATAGACCATACCTACTCCTGAATTCTATAAGAGGTATAAAATATGGTCTAACATACAACTAATGGTAACCAGATCTCATATCAATCTTCAAGAACACCCAGGATACTCAAAGATGATCAAATAGATAATCAATCCATGGAAATGTATATTGGTTCTTGACCGTCGACTGGTTCAAATTTTGATAATCCACACAAAGTCTATGGGTACCATCTGCCTTTTTCGCAAAAATGACAGGAAAACCCCAAGGAGTAGTACTGGGTTGGATGAAACCCTTTTTCTGCAACTCCCCCAACTGCTTCTTAACCTCTTGTAACTCTAGTGTATCCATCCTATAAGGAGGAATAAACACTAGTGTCGCTCCTAGCACAAGGTCAATAAGAAATTCTACCCCTCTCTCTAGAGGAAAACCAGAAAATTCCTCTTGAAATACATACTTGAAGCATTCCACCACTGAAGGAAATTACAACTGTGAATTCCCCTGGTCATCCAGATATAGACTGGAAAACTGGGTTGTAACTCCTGCATAGACATTATGCTCGGGTCCCACTCAGCTCTCATGGACATCTCATCCACCCTTATAAAGAAACGAACTTCCCTATGGTGATGAAAAACTCACCCTATGATGATAATTGTCAACAATAGCCAAGAATATAAATAACCAGTGCATTTAGAGAATGAAATAATATCATGTCATCTATAAGACACAGAGGTCCCAAAAGAAGTGACACCCACAAACCTCTAGAGGGAACTTCTTGCACTAACAAACACTAGCCATTCTAGTCCCCGACCGAATGTCCAGGTTCAAGATATCAGCAGAAGAAAATATATAAATCCCAAGGCTCTCCACTATAGCAACAGATATGAAGCTATAGGAATCCCCGTGTATTGAAAAGAGAAGAATCCAAAATACTGGAAACTCGAATCGTACCTCGAACTATAGAGGGTCCAGGATCTTCCACTTTCTGGGTCTGCACCACTGCAAAAGTATGACCTACACTGCGGCCCAGTGACACTGCCTGAACAATATGATTTGATCCACCCTATTGTCAATGAAAGCCTGGTGACTGGATACTCTAACCACAACCTTCACCTTGGGCTGAACGACGAGAAAAACTCTACACGATTGAGGAGTAACTGGTGGTGCTTCTCCTGAATGCAGAGTCATAGAAGAACACCTTCCACTAGCTTCTGGTGACAATATCTCACAAAAGCTCTAAATATGGCCAATCTTTCAGCAAGATCAGAACTGTACTGGATCCCTCGGGCAACATGGCCTTGAATGCCCGACCATTAAACATTGGTAGCATACCGCCTAGCTGCCTGATGGTGAATCCCACCTAAATAGATATCCTTATGTAGACCCCCTGTGATGCTTCCTGTTATCGTCTAGAGAATCATTGATTCTAGATGCTGAGCTTCCCTGGACCACAGCTCTATAATCCCTCAGATTACATTCTGTGAATAATGCCTAGTTGATTACAGAAGTGATGGAATTCGACCTGAATATGTTCACCTGAGATCAGATATCCTTCCTAAGACCATCATTAATCTTCTATGCAAGGAACACCTCATATCACCCTAGAAAGGGTGTAATGTGATACATCTCTATGAATCAAGAAGAATATTTCATAACAGAATGAGTACCATGTTCCAGACTCATGAACTCTTGAGCTCGATCATCCCTCATGGTCTTCAGGTAAAAGTAATCGTAAAAGGTGCACTGAAACTCCTCCCAAGCCATATTTTGTTGTCATAACTCCTGTGAGATCACATCCGACCATTTCTTGGTAGAATACCAAGCCATATATGTAGCAAGCTTGACCCTCCTCTATGGAGGAATCTCCATATGCCTGATGATTAGCAGCATAGATTCCAGCCATGACTCTATAGCCTGGCCTCCTCCATCCCCTGAAAAGGTGGGAGGATGCTACTACTGAATGACCTGTGTCTATTATGCCATCGACTGGGAATGTGTCGGTGCTCCCAGGAAGGTCTGGATCATCCTCATAAAACCCTCTTGAAATAGTGCATCAACACCAGTATCTAGGATAACAGCTAGTGCCAAGACTGGAAAAACTGGAGGATCTGCTAGTAGTCCTTGACAAGCCATGCCTATTGTCAGATCACTGCACTGTAACTGAAATACAACCAGAGGACTTCTTGGTGTCATGACTCTACAAGGACAAGCACACACCTTAGATCAATATTTTCAAGGACTGAAAAATAGAAGTGTAAGAAGGGAACCGGGGAGAAAAGCATTCAAGTTTTTCAAAACACGGATACATGGAGTGTAACACCCCATGGTTTTATAAAATTAAATTGAAATTCTTGAATTTTTTTTTAAAGTAAATATTTAAAAGTATCCATTAAAATTTTACTTCTTATAGGTTATGAATTTTGAAAAATGGTCATCTATAAATGTGTTCTGTATTTTATTTAGAGTCTGTTAAGACCAAATAGTTTATTTTGTGAATACTAACACACCCTTATAAATATTAATATAAACCTAATTAATAGTAAATTTTATTACTATTTTATTTTCTAAAGGCCTTAAGGTAATGAAATCTTGATAAATTTTTCAATGTGATATAAAAGTAGATATAGTTTTTAAATAATTGATTTTTTAATTAAGTATGAATTTATTTAAAAAGTAAATTATAAATATTTATAAAAATATTTTCAAAAAAAGTATTTCATTTTTGAATTCTACATATTGATAAATGGTTAGGGTTTATTTTCGGGATTTTTCTGAAGCAGTTGATTTTTCAGTGAATAGTGAAAAAATACATTTTTTAGTTTTGGTGTTTTAATGACATCATTAATGATGTAATAATTATGTCATAAATCTGTTCAACATGTGTAAAGTTAAATAAGATGTGAGGTATTCCACATGGATTATACCATGGGAAAATACCACGATCAATACCATGGTTTTACAAATACCACTAATGAGGTGTCCCTTTGAAATTATTAAATTATTCCCTTACTTTTCCTCACAATTCCAACCCATTCCATCATGAAATTCATTAACAATTATTCCTCAATGATCATATGGCATATTTACCTCACTATTAGTCCTTCCATGGTTTCCTCAATCCCCCAAGGTCCCAACCTTCATGTTCTAGGGGTTACTCTACAAGGTAAGAAAATTTTCAATTTATTTTTTTCCATTCAAGTTCTCTTTTATGTGATATAACATTCAGGTTTCCATAAAATTTTCTTATTTCCTTCTAATTATTGATCTATTATAGATTATGATTTGTTTCTATATGGGTGACCTTTGTCCCCTATATTGTTAATGTTTTCTGAAACCCTATTGCATAGCCGTTGGGCTGTCAAATTTTTGCGAGGAATTTCTCACTTATTGTTTTATTTTGAGTTCCTTTATCTTCTTAATCATTCTTCATCCCTTCTTACCCACGAGGCATGAAATATCCATTAATAATATATATTCTTGATTTTCTCATGTTCATAGAATATTGATCATCATTATTCTTTCCCTCTCCCACTTATTCAAGGAACAAAAACATTGTCTGTGATGTGTCGAATTACCGACATCATGGACAATGTGATTTCAATAATCATTAACTCTTTCTTTACTAGTAATGAAACCATTTATATGGATGAACCAGGTTATAATATATCTATTATATCTCATCCATATTTCTGTAATTATATTGTACTTGTGGTTTAATTAATATGACAAAACGAGGTTGTTATTATCAAACAATGACTAAAATGATCTAAACGAACATCATTGATGTTTTAACTTCTGAATCATCCTCATATAAAAAATAAAATTGATAAATGGTACAAAATATGGTACTAAAAATATGTATGTATTTTTCCATTTCAATTCTGGTGTTTCACTTCCAATCCACAAGAATGTCTATCCTGAATCGATCATGAAATTCATTTAAAGAACTCACCCTAAATAATTCAAGGAACAAAATACTAAAAATTAAAGGGTGAAATGGCGTTATGAAATTATCATAAAAGATGTTGTAAACATTAAAATGTTTCTTTAAAGTATTAATAAAACTCTTTTTGCAATTATACAGATGTTTTAAACAAGCTGGAAGTATGTCAAACCCGTGATAAAGGAATTCCTATCTCGATTTCCATTCTTTGGGTTAACCTTATACTTCGTTATTTATGTGGTATTAAATTTTTTCTATCATGTGTTTTGTTTATATTATGTTTAATTATGTTTAATTATATTTTATATACATATTTCATCCACTCTATCAAGTCACTATTTAGTTGTATGATATTTATAAGGGGCTTTTCTTTTTAAAATCCTCTTTTAAAATTCAGGTTTTAAAAAAATTCTAAAGAAATGTTTTTATGGAATTATTCATGTTGTGTGATTATGTTCTGGTTCTTGGGGATTGTTTAATATGAAGGGTTGTACATATATCTCCCTCTAATGTACTGAGTATGTGTATGTTGGAGGTTGGCCGTATGGTTACTCCAAGTGTAACTGCGATGGTTACACAATTTGTAAGGTAACTATGAGGGTTACAAATTATAAGGTATCTATGAGGGTTAAAAGATTATATAATTAATTCCCCAAGATAACTTTATGATTATATTTATGTTATCATGTTTTTTTGATCCTGTTTAATACTCATGTTACACAATGTAAGTATATATGGTTGACCAACATGTCTTTTGAAAATGATTCTATAAGTTACAGATCTTTTGTTCTCATCAAAAGTTTTTAAATTATTTTCACATGTTAATCGATGTGTAAGACAAATAAGTAAGCCATGGTAAGTGTTGATGAATATTCAAGGAGTGATGATTTAAGTTTTAATGTTTTATATTTTGAAAAAAAATGGGAACTGTTTTTATAGTATCCACTCTGTAACAATGTGTAATGTTTTGAATGTATTATGTACCAATTCTCTAAAGCTGTAAACATGAAAAGATCCTCAATTTAAAAGGATATGTTTTCTTAACTAATTTAATTATTATGTATGTAATATGGTCGGGTCTTTATAGTTAGTATCAGTGGATTTTTTAGATAACATTAGGGGTTAGGATGATGTAAAAAGAATACTGTAAATGATTTTTAATATGATTAATTTGAACTGTTATAGAATTTAAATATTTCCATGCTTCCTCTTCTATGATATGTTTTTTCAAAATGGTTGTCCACAAATGAAATAGGGAAGCAGATGAGGAGAGGAACTGACAGAATGACATCCTTCTGAATTTGCAACCTGAAATGGTAGGGATGGGAATATACCAGTTTGTGACAGTAATGGCTCAGCTGACACAAGAAATAAATGGTAGTGGAATCCATGAATGAGAACAACCAGAGGTACCATAATGGAACATGACAATAGTGGAACATTTTATAAGGCAACACCCTCCTATTTTTAATTAATATTTTAACCTAGTAGCAGCCGAAGGATATATTAAAGCCCTTGAAATGACATTAGATGTTATGGGATGTTTAGAAAATTAAAAGGCAATTCATGAAATTTATTTTTTTGAAGGTGACGATGATCAGGGGTGATCATTGGTAAGTAATATCCGGTTTAGAGGGGATTTTTATGCTTTATAGTGGGACGAATTTTAAAATATTTTCGTTGAAAAATGTTTTCCTATGTTGGTACGACTTAGGATGTAGATGAAATTCCTTGAATTACAGAAAAAGGGGGACGATTCAGTGGATTTGTATGAAGTAAACATCAACTGACTACTGAGGTATGCTCCAAATATTATTCTGTATCATGATAGAATAATTAATCGCTTTTTCTGAGTATTAAAGCCAAGGTATCGAAGGGTGTTGGCCTCCCGTGAATTCAAAAGTTATGATAAACTTGTCCGATGTGATGAGAGAGTAGATATGGGTTTTTCTAATGATCATTTTCATTTTGGAAACAAGGGGAAGAATAGGTCTAGGTGGAATGTTATGTGTCCGAATCAACCAATGAAATCTGATGGTAAAAAAATCCAATTTCCAGTTTGTGAAAAGTGTTCCAACAAACACCCTGGAGATTGTCTTTGAAAAACTGGGATGTATTTTGAATGTCGAATGTTTGGACATATGTCCTGAGATTGCATTGGAAATGATCCTAAGACTAATTCTGATAATAAAAATGTAAACGAATTTAAATGTGGTGTGATTGTTCATTACACAAATCTCGGCCCAAAGGGAGATATGAATGATGAAAAGAATCCATTCTATAAGAAGAAAGGTGTTGTGAGGTCATTTTCAACTACGTTGGAAGATGTCGGTCAATACAATGAAGATGTATCAGGTACTTTGTTTGTTCACTAAGATTTTTCTAAAGTTTTGTTTGATACGAGGTCTACACATTCCTTTATCTCTGAGAAAAGTTTTGGTAAATTGCAAAAACCACCACAAAAAATGAGGCCAGAACTTGTTGTTAAAACACCAAGGGAAATATTATAGCAAAGAGGAATTATAAGAATATATCTATTGTGTTCTGTGGAAAGACATTTCTTATAAACTTTGTTGTTTTACCCATAGTAGATTTTTGATGTTGTTCTGGGAATGGATTGGCCTTCTATTTTTCATTCTAAAATTGACTGTAGAGTTAAAGAAGTAGATTTTCTAAAAGATTTGTAGTTTGTATTAAGGAATTAACCAATACAATTTATAACATATCAATAAGCTGAGAAACTTTTGAAAGATGGAAATGAAAGTTATCTTGCTCGTATTATTTAAAATAATGTAACAGTTCCTATTAATGATGTGCTAGTGGTAAATGAATGCCTTGATGTTTTTTCTAATAAGTTACCATGTGTCATACCTGATAGGGATGTTGAATTCACAATTGACTTAGTTTCTAATGATAATCCAATTTCAAAACCCCATTATCATATTTCTAAAATAAAACTTATTGAATTGAAAAATCAGTTGCAGGATTTTCTCAATAAAGTCTTAATTCATCTTAGAACATCACCATGGGAAGCTCGTATTTTGTTTGATAAAAATAAATATGGCTCCATGAGACTTTTCATTGATTATAGAGATTTGAATAACATCATTTTCAAAAACAAGAATCCTCTGCCTCTCATCGATGACTTGTTTGATCAGCTCCAGGGAGCTCAGTACTTTTCAAAGATTGAATTGAGATCTAGATACCATCAGCTAATGGTAAAGGAGTATGACATCCCAAAATAGCCTTTTGTACTAGATATGGTCATTATTAAATTGTTGTTATTCCCTTTGAGTAAACTAGTGCATTTATTGTATTAATTAATCTTATAAATATATTATTTCATGAGTTCATGGATATGTTTGTGGTTGTATTTGTTGATGGCATTCTGTTTTTTTATAAAAATAAAGAGGAGAGGGAAAAAAATCTAAGGTTTGTTTTACAAACCGGAAAAGAAAATAAACTGTATGGAAAATTCAGCAAGTGTGATTTTTGGTTGCAACAGATTTCTTTTATTGGAAACATTGAAAATAATGATGAAATAACAGTTGATACTAACAAAACAAATGTAGTTGATGAATGGACAAGACACACAAATCTTACCTAGATTCGAAGTTTTCTTGGGTTATTAGGTTATTACTGATGATTTTTTAAGAACTTTTCAAGGTTATTTATCCTGATAACTATGTTAACATGGAAAAGGGTTAAATTTTTTGGACATAGGAATGGGTTTTTTTTTCAAGAACGGAAGAAGTGATTGGTGAATGCCCTAGTTTTGGCCTTACCTTCCCAAAATGGTGAGTTTTTCATCTACAATGATTCTTAATTAAGGTGATTTTGTTGTGTTTTGATGTAGAATGATTTGATAATTACTTATGCTTCCTGAAAACTTAAACCTCATGAGCTCAATTATCCCAAACATGATTTAGAATTGGTGTCTATGGTTTTTGTGTTTAAAATTTAGAGGGATCATTCATACAGATCCAAAGGTCACATATATACTATCCATAAAATTCTAAAGTATATATTCACTCAGAAGGAATTAAACATGAGGGAGAGAAGATGGCTAGAATTGATAAAGTATTATGACTGCATGATCAATTTCCATCCTAGAAAAGCATACAATGTGGCATTTTCCCTAAGTCAAAAACATCATGCATCATTAACCATGATACATTTGAAACATGATCCCTTGATTAATGATGTGATGAATTTTCCTTAGAAGTTTTTGTTGCAGGAAATAATTCTGTTTTGTTTTAGGTTTTAGTGCAGTCATTGATGTTAGACAAAATTAAGAAATCCCAAAATGAAGATCATGAGAAAAAAATGTTGAATTGGATAAAATGGGTAAGTTTCCAGAATTGAATCTTGATAAAGTTTGTGTTTTGAGATTTTTTTAAAAGGTTGTGTGTGCCTTGGGATTCCTAGTTTAAGAATGAATTGTTGTGTGAAGCACATAGTTCTCCATTTTCTATTCATCCTAGTAGTACTAAGATGTACAGATACCTTCGGGAGTATTATTAGTAGGATGGAATGAGAAGAGATATTGACGATTTTACCATGAAATGTTTGACATGCTATAAGGTTAAAGAAGAGAGGCAATTACCAAAGTGGATTCTTCAGCCTTTACTTATGCCAAAGTGAAAATGGAAGAATTTATCCATGGACTTTTTGGTGGGACTACCAAAGCCTTCCCAAGGTAACAATGTGATTTGAGTTATTGTTGATCGGCTGACAAAGTCTGCACATTTTTCTTCTATTCTAGATAAAATGTCATTGGATTAGCTTTCTAGACTTTACCTCAATGAGATTGTCAGTTTAGAAGGAGTTCCACTTTCCATTGTATATGATCGAGATCCCAGGTTCACTTATGAATTTTGGAACGGACATCCAAAGTCATTGGGAATAGAATTAAATTTCAATACAAATTTCCATCCTCAATCAGATGGGAAGTCATAATGAAAAATTCAGAATATGGAGGATATGGTTCGATCTTGTTCAATGGACTACCAGGGAAGTTGGGATCAACATCTTTCTTTAGTTGAGTTTTCTTATAATAAAAGTATTCATTCTAACATTCAGATGTCACCTTTTGTGGCTTAGTATGGGAAGTGGTGTCAGACTCCATCATTTTGGGATAAATATGGTGAAATAAAGTTTATGGGGATAGAATTAGTAGAAGAAGTGGTTGATAATGTGAATATGATCCAGCAGCACATGAGGATAGCTCATTGTGGGTAGAAAAGTTATGCAGATGGTATAAGGTAAGAATTCTCTTTTGAGGTAGGTGACCACATTTTCCATAAAATCTCTCCCTGGAAAAGTGTGATGTGTTTTTGTAATAAAGGAAATATAATTCCAAGGTTCATATATCCTTTTGAAATCCTATAAAAATTTGGACCATTTTCATACCAAGTAGCTCTGCCTCCATGTTTTTTCCAGGTACACAATGTTTTTCTGGTTTCGATGTTGAGAAAGTATGTGCCATATATATCAAATGTTTCGTGCTCAGAAACAGTTTAGCTAGAAGAGATCCTTTCTTATTATGAGCAACCAGTTCATATTCTTGTTCAAATAGAACTTGTATTTTGGAATAATGTAATCCACCAGGTAATGGCTTTGTGGAGAAACCACATGGTGGAAGAAGCAACATGGGAGTCTGAAAATTCTATGAGGGAATGGTACCCTCACTTGTTTAAAGAGTTAATAAAACTGCCAGGATTCAATTTATTGAAGGTGGGGATAATATAAAACATCAAGGTTTTATAAAAATAAATTTATATTCTTGAAATTTCGTTTAATGTAGATATTTATAAGTAGCCTTTAAAATTTTACTGCTTATATGTTTTGAATTTCAAAAAATGGTCATTTACAATTGTGTTCAGTATTTTATTTGGAGTCTATTGGAACCAACATGTTTTGTATGTGAATAGTAACATAACCTAATGAATAGTAATATTAATAGTAATATGACTCTAAATAAATTTAAATTGTATTATTATTTTATTTTAGTAAGTCTTTAAGATAATGACATTTGATTAATTTTTCTTTGTGATATAAAAGCGGTTAATATTTTAAAATAATTAAATTTTAAATTAAGTATGATTTTATTTTTAAATTAAATGAAAATTATTTTGAAAATTATTTTCAACAAATTTACATTATTTTTTAATTCAACACATCGATAAATGGTTTGGTGAATTTTGGGGATGTTTCTGAAATAGTTTATTTTTCGGTGAATTGTAAAAAATACAATTTTTAGTTCGATGTGTTCATGAAATCATTAATGATGTAATAATAGTGTAACAAATCTGGTCAAATTGTGTATAGTTAAATAAGATTTATGGTTTCCCAAGTCGCTTATACCATGGGCAAATACCGTGGCCAAGCCCATGGTTTTGAAAATACCACTAATGAGGTGTCCCTTGAAAATTATTAAAATATTCCCTTACGTTTCCTATAAATACCAACCCATTCCTTCATGAAAATCATTCCAAATTATTCCTCAATGATTATATTGCCTGTTTACCTTACTATTAGTCCTCCCAAGGTTTCCTCAAGCCCCCATGGTCTTAACCTTCATGTTCTATGGGTTACTCTAAAAGGTAAGAAAAGTCTAAATTTCTTTCTTTTTCTATTCAAGTTCACTTTTATGTGGTATAACCTTTATGTTTCAATACCATGTTCTTATTTCCTTATTATTATTTATCAATTCTGTATTATGATACATTTTTTGAAGGTTTTCCTTTGTCCCATCTATTTTTAATGTTTTCTAAAACCCTGTGGCATAGTCGATGGGCTGCAGAATTTTTGTAAGGAATTTCTCACTAATTCTTTTATTTTGAGTTTCTTAATTTTATTATTATTTCTTAATATCTTCATAACCAAGAGGCATGAAATCCCCAGAAATCATGTATATTCTGGATGTTCTCATGTTCATGGAATATTAATCATCATTATTCTTCTCCTCTCCCACATATTCAAGAAATAAAAAACTTGTCTGTGATGTGTTTAATTACTTACATCGTGGACAATGTGATTACAATTTTCATTAACTCTTACAAGTTTGGTCATGAAACCATTTATATGGTTGAACCAGGTTATAATATATGTATTATGTATCATCCGTAGTTCTTTAATTCTTTTGTACTCATGTTTTAATTTATAAGTCAAAATGAGGTTGTTATTATCAAAGAACCACTAAAATTATCTAAACGAACACCATTAATGTTTTCAATTATCAATCACCCTAATATAAAACATAAAACTGATAAATGGTATAAATTATGGGTCTATAAATATGTAAATACCTTTCCATTCCAAATCTTTATTTTCACTTCCAACCAACAAGAACGTCCATCATGAACTGATCATGAAATTCATTTAAAGAACTCACCCTAAACAATGAAAGGAACAAAATACTAACAAATTAAAGGATGAAATGAAGTTATGAAATGATGATAAAAATGTTATAAACATGAAAATGTTATTTTTAAAATATTAATAAAACTATTTTAACCATTATACAAGAGGTTTAAACAAGTTGTATGTAAGTCAAACCTGAGGTAAGGGAATTCTTAACCTGGTTTTCATTCATTGGGATAACCTTCTATGTCATTAATTGTGTTGTATTAAAATTGTATGTGTGATGGGATTCGTTTATATTATGTTTAATTATCTGTAATTGTAGTGTATATACATATTTCTTCCACTCAATTAATTCTATCTTCAGTTCTATGATATTTTAAGGGGCTTTTCTTTTAAAATCCACTTTTAAAATTATGTTTTTACAAAATTCCCAATAAATGTTTTTATAGAATTATTAAGGTTGTATGATTATGTTATAGTTCATGGGAATTTTTTATTAAGGGTGGGACCTATTTCTCTCTCCAATGCATTCAGAATCTGTATGTTGGTGGTCGGCCGTATGGTTACTCCAAGTGTAACTGCTATGGTTACACAAATTGTAAGGTAGATGTGAGGGTTACAAATTATAAGGAAGTCATGAGGGTTAAAAGAATATTTAAGTAATGCCGCAAGATACCATCATGATTATATTTATTTTCTCATTTTATTTGTGGATATTTTGTAAATATCATGTTACACAAATTCATTATATATGGGTGACAAGCTTGTCTTTTGATAATGATTTCATACGTTACGAGTATTCATGGAATTATGTGCTCTTCCTTATTTTACATCACTTACTAAGATTTTGTGCTCATACCTTGTTTTTAATTTATTTATTCAAGATAATGAATGTATAAGACATATAATGAAGCCATGTTAAATTTTTAAGAATTGTCATGGGGTCGTGTTTTATGTTTTAATGTTTTATATTTTCAAAAAATGGAAACTGTTTTTGTGGTATCCACTCTGTAACAATGTGTAATGTTATGAATGTATTATGTCCCGATTATCTAATGATTTAAACTTGAAAAGACCCTCAATGTAAAATAAAGTGTTTTCATGAATAATTTCAATATTATGTATGTAATAAGTTTGTGTCCTTATACGGAAAGTACAATGACTACATGGTTTGTTCCTTTAAGCATTCACATGATTGTGTACTCTTGCCAACCCAGGTCGTGTAACACCACATACACATGGAGTGTCATCCAAGCACATGGCGTGTACTTGAATACTCTTCCCCTTCCCGAGTTCGCTTATACTACAAAGCCACACGATTCTCCTTATACAAGACTACACGGCATTTTCATTCCAAAAACAGCATGTACTAGACAAGATTCACCGGCCTTTGTTTGTTAGTGACAGGACCAGTTACATGGCTGACTCTACATGGCGTGTTTGTTCCTGACACAGTGTGTACATGGAATATTTTTCCGACCCATGTTGTATGTGACATGGCCAGATACTTGGTTTACACTACATGACATGTCCCATATGGACATGGCGTGTATTAGAAAAGACTCAACCAACCCGTGTTGTTAGTCACACGGCCGGTAACACGGTCTAAGCAACACAGCATGTACATCCTCTACACTGTGTGTCCACCAAAGATTTCCCAACCCTGTGTCTCTGCCCACACAACCAGGGACATAGTTAGAGACTACACAGAGTTTACATACAATACATGGCATGTACTTAGGAAAATCATTTCCTTCTCAAAAATAAGAACAGATGGCGTGTTTTCAACATTATAATCTGTGTATTCTAGGTTTTTTCAGAATGTAAGCCTCAGAAACTGCATTAGAACCCAGAAAACACTGAAATGAATGATAAAGTAAAAAATTCTGTTCATTGAGGGCCCATAATCCCCGAGAAACAAATCTTGGCATCTTATACATGTCATAAACAAGCATAACAAGAAAATGACCCACCAAATTCGGGTGCATGGGGGCCCAAAACACCTCAAGAACCAAATTTTGGCATTTATTCAAAAAACCTTACACAAATCAATAAACCTATCAAAAATCTGGAATTCTATCAAGTAATCTATATCAACTACATGAATATTGAACTCAATATCTATCACAACAACATGTAATCTCATATACACCAAAAATGGCATTGCAAGAATGAATGACATGTGATTTCTAACAAGTGCCAATAAGATGCATGAAATGGAATACCCTCATCTCATTAGGTTGCAACAAAAATACTACATTAATAACATCAACAATAAAATCACAAATCATGTGAATCACCCAATGGTGAAATCAAATCAACTGTAAAATTGGAAATCCAGAAAAATGACAATAACAAGGTAGATTGGCATTTCCCTGTACACAGGTTAGCTACTCCTGCGCACAACTTATTACCAAGTACTTATTCCTTCCTATCCCCGGATATTGTATCCAAATAGTAAGTAAAGAATAAAATAATCCTTTGATACCACTTTGTAACGTCCCAGTTCTGGAAGCCACCCAGAGGCACCCCGTACCCGGTTGGTACATGGCCCCAAGAGCATTTCCTCGAATGCCATCGGATGATGACTAATAACAAGGGACTTGGGGATGATAGTGGGGAAACTATTCCCTCATTGGCAGAGTAACACCGCAGAAGTAAAACATATATACAATAGTGGAATAATAAACATACCATACAACATAAAACAGAGGAAAACTGAAAACATAAAGTAGAGCACATATATATATTGATGATGCATGATACATACATATAGGAAAATTTCCAAACACATCACAATGCCGAAATACAATACTAAACGAAATATTAAAGAAAAAAATAAACTCCAACATCTTTGTAAGACTCATCTTGGTCCCATGATCTCTAGCTCCTTAGCAATCAAGTACCAGAAGTGGAAGGGCGCTTGCCCTTATCCATACCTGCTGCAATATAATCATTTTGAGCCCCAATGCTAGACCCAAATAGGATGTGAGACAAATCCTAGAAGGCAACCACCCAAATATTTGTGCCTAATAGTCAGTGAATAAATATGGCAGGGTGATATGAAAAATGAAGCAGTATACAAGGAAGTGATCAAAATTAATAGTCCTACTGTTTCATTAACAATCACATACCTTTAAGTATTTAATCAAACAGAACAAATACAAGAAACACTCTAGGAATTCTCACAGCCTAACCCCTTCAGGTTATAATGAAAGAAAAGATATACGAAATACTCTCTGAGTAAGAACTCACTGTCAATTTCCTCTATAGTCATGTGTGATTTAAAGACTCTTTAAGGAATAAATCACCGTCAATTCCCCCTATTGTCTTTCAGTGGTAAACTAAAGACACATTGAGGAAGAAATCATCATCAATTCCTCCTTTTGTCTCATAATGTAACTATAGACACTCTAATGGAGCAAAAAACATCAATCCCCCCTATAGTATCGTAGCGTGATAATTATTACAGACGCTCTAGGAAAGGCCTCATTGTCATTTTCCCCAATGTTCTCACTACACCAGGTTCCCACAGCCCCGTGTAACTATTTCATGCACAAATGATAATCATAATCCAATTTAAACCTGTATAACTACATGGTTAAACAATCTACATCATATCATAGCATGTCAGATAATAATGACTCCACCCTACCAATACTAGTCATGTAAAGCAGTGTAGCAGCCTAACATGAAAGTTAGACCAAACGGTCAAAATAAGAAACATGGGAAAACATCCATATAATGGAAAGATAAACAATAATCAAAAAAATAACCTCAATCCAATCAAACAAGTCATAGAAGGGAATAGGAGGGCTGAAATCCATAAACACCCAATACCCTGAATGACGCTATTGGGAATGTTTTTACATATAATTCAAAGACTATCTATGGAAAGGCACAAACAACCTACCTCAGCATTGTGATATCGATTTACATGAATATCAGGCCTTTATTCTCCTTATAACACTGTAGATCTACAATAACGTTCAAAACGTTCACCCAATGATATCTCACAAGGGAGGTGAAATTAGGAGATAGTGTGCAAGAAGTGGAGATAAATCACCGATTCAATTCCAATATAATAGACGGTAGTCAATTCAGATAACAGATGAGGAGTCAAGATTTGGGAGAAGATTCATTGCCATATAAATGATCCTCGACGAGGAAAACCTATAAGGAGGGTGTTCTGTCAATTAGACGCGACCCCGGTCAATTAAATGAAAAAAATGCATCTAAACGATGTGTACTCGCTTTAACCGAACCCCAAATTAGGCAGTCTCCAGGTCACCATACACTGATGTGTGCACAGATGTTACATGGCCAACACACAGCTACCCGTAGTAACTGATGACACAACATGTACTAAAAAAGTGCACTGTGTGTACATGAGAAATTTCAAAAAACTCATCTTTTTCTCAAAAAACTACAAGAAAGAAAAACATATATGAAAAGAAGATACATGTTTTTACATGCAATTAATTAATTAATTAATTAATAAAATATTAACTTGGAAATCTTTAATTTTTTTTCCCTGTCTCAACTATGGAATTTTCCAAAACATTCATTCTATTTGATTTAACACACATTAAGGCAGACTTGACATTCATGGAGACCTCCTACAACTTCATTGATTCATGGAACTCTTCATTAACAACCATTCAAACAATTTTTAGTTATATAAATCTAATTCTAATTATCTATCATCCATAGAAAATAATTTATAAAAACGGGATAGTTTCTTATTTTATATTCAATATTTTTTTGAGATTATTATAACTACATAAGTGTTCTCAATTATTATTCAATAGAACAAATTTTTTCATCTAGTTAAGGCTTTTTATCATTTATTCCCACTATGAATATAATTATATAAGTCATCTAATTAGTAGATAAATTATTCATATATCCTATAAAATCAGTGTAGTTGTTTTAATTTGATTCAGGGAACTCATTATCCAAATAGTTACTTTATCATTTAAGGAATCATAGCTATTATATTTAGAAAAAATACATACCACCCTGACACCAATTACTATTTTGTTGTTCATATTCAACTTTTGAAGCTATTATTAGATTCATTTATTCAATTTTTGGTATATTTCACACTATATTTGTTTAGAACGTGAAATTTAGTTATTTGGATGGATCTGGATTCTTCTATATGAGTTAATTAAAAAAACTCTTCAAATATTAACAGAATGATATCTGGTAAAAACAACTCAATACAAAAAATAAATATCTATTAAAAGATAACACTTTGTAACATGATTTTAGTTGTGATTTAATTACTGATCTAAAATAGAAGGAACATTGTCATTGATAATAAATAAATGTCAAATAAGGATCACGTAGAAAATTATAAGAGTGGGTTGAATGAAGTATTATCATATTTGATAAAAACTCATTCACATAATTTGTGGTATTTCCACAAATTCATTGTTCTCTACCACTTCCACCTATTAGGATTTATATTGTTCATGTGTATTTATGACTATAATACACCAATATAAAATTTAAATGAAAAAAGTTAATATGGAACATGTGTTTTTATAGTTTTTCCCCAACATGGATATCATTATTCTAATTATTCTCAAAACCTATTGAGATATGGATTATCCACCTAGAATATACGTATCAATTACAGTGGGTTTCTACAGATTATATCAAAATTGGGTTCACCATATTTCTTACCTATGGTGGCCTTATTACACTGGAGAAAGTCTAGTATATTATAAAAGTTGGATGAAAACCCCTATATGGTTCTTCATACTAGAATGAAACTACTCCTTAGAAGCTTTATCCTCTTGTGGTAGATCATCCGACATGTGTGTGGATGTCAGTACACATACAAAATATAATCTTTTCCCTTCATACATTTTTTTCCACTTCCTGAATATCATCATTTATAAGTCATGGAACTCATCGCCTATTCATGGAAAAACCATCATATAGTCTATTGAAAATTATTATAGGAAGCATGAACTAAGAAATTGAAAAAAAAATACTCAGGTATTCAAATTTATATATCTCAGTCTACTTGGACATCAATGACCCCACTTTATTATTTCATCCTTCTCAAATTTATCTGACTAGGGGTATATGTTTCCCGCTTCTAATTATTCTACTTTTACCTCCATTGAAATCAAATTAGTTATTACATAAGTTAAATCCCATCGCATTCTTATTTTAACTCTCTCTATAATATATCACATTCATTATCTTTTACATGATATTCTTCTTTATCATAGCTTCACACTACCTTATTATACGAGGGGATATTATTCTCCTTATATTAATATTCCCTTATCCTTAATTAATGAATTATTCATCTCTCAAAAAACTATTCACAACCCTATCTGTTAGATTTTTTATGTGTTAATAATTTTTTAATGATCAAAAATATTATACATTCTATAAATGTTTTTAGTCCTATTTAATCTATCTCAAATCATATATATAGATGGTTGTTTTCTTTATGATTTAAATAAACCGATCCATGATTTTAATTTCTATGTTTGATTATGGTAAAATACTTGTAATCTGTATTATAATTAATTTCCATGATAAATGATTAAGTCTATTCCATTATATGAATATCACTATTTACTTCTGTATACAGATATTTGGAAAAGTCTGAGATACCTTCAGTCTGCCATTAGTTGTGTTTTTCTGGCAAAGGAACCAGACACCATGATCGGACCCCATGACCAGAAACATTGACCCAGAGACAGTGACTGGACATTGTGACCCAAACATTGTGACCAGACACCGTGATCCAGACACCGTGGCCAGACACTGAAACCTGTTTCAAATCTATTCAAGTCTGTGACACAAGTTCCTTGTTGAGACTCCATTTTAAGTATGCAAAAAGACCAGACACCGTGATCCTAACATTTAATTTGTACTACAAGTTCCTGATCTCTATAAAACTATTCCATCATAAATGTCTCACCGATCAATGTCATAGAAGGATACATCATTTCATGTAGACACCGTTTCATGAATACACTGTTCCTAGACAGACTGTGACACCGTTCTTAAATCTGTTTTGTCGTATTTTAATTTAATTTCTAATGGTCATATTTGAGTCATTTAAATACACTGAAAAAATTAATATGTCTTTGTAGACATGTAACCTAACAGTACGAGGTTCAGGGTGTAGAATAAATGAATCATGTCTGCTCCAACACATGAAATCAATGAATAAAAAGAGAAGTGTGGCCCAGAAACAGGGGTGTGTGATAATGAAGAAGCACGAGAATTCATGAGAAAAGAACTGACAAATGTATCTAAATAAAAATGTCAAACACACAAATCATTCACAGGGATACCATAGAACCAAGTCGAGAACATATACACACTACCAACTCCATGAAGAACAAGATCCAGATCATACTAGAAACTAGAGCACCAGACTTTTGATACTCTGTTTCTCACAATAGGACTCAATTCCTATATCTACATCATCCTAAAAGTGCATAGCTATATAGAATAAAACTTATAGCACTTCTAACCTTATCTCAATATTCATTCCATGTTGTGTATTATTTTTATCTTTTGATCAATGTGTTTGTGTTGGTATAAAAACACACATTTTATCCTATATTAAACTAGAGGATAAATGATATACATCATTTTATATCTTTTATACTTGATTACTCTCACTTATATGTGTGGAATAGGTCCGTGTGTGGCCTGTTAGTTTATACCCACGATGAACTGTATAAGAGGTCATGTGTCCAGGATTGTCCTATGTACTATAGTTTATCATGATCCAGGGTGTCGATCAATTATATTAATATAAACTACTTGGTGGAAAGTGATCCCAAGTGGGGTGGATTAGGTCTCAGCTTGATACTGAATTACATGTTTTATATCAACTGTGTTGTTTGGTTTAGTTTTCTCTGTTTTACCGTATAATTCAAAAATCGCTAAATATACATTGATAGTTAATCATGGAACGATGTTATATTTTTTTCTTTATTAAAATAGAATCAAAAGTAATATTAATAACTAATATTATGATTAAAGAGAATTAATCAATCTGCTGAGAAGGTATTTAAAAATTTAAACTTCAATAACCATATTAAATTAAATAACTGGACTATATTTATTTTTAGTGAGGAACCTTTAAAAATAGTTTTCATAAATAAATTATTATAGATACTAAACTCAACCCCCTCTTGAGTACTCTAATCCGACCATCATTTGGCATCAGAGGAGTCTGTTATTCCTGTTATGACTCTGTTTTTTGACCCTATTAAACCGTGATTTTTGTTTTAATTTAAAGATCTATAAATTTATATTAATTATATTTTTCTTTATCTTTAAAATTATTTCATTTCTATGGATAATTGACTATAAGTTTTTGAAAAAATAGACCACAATTATTTTATGGAACCAATTATTATCAATGAAAAATTAAAATGAAAATGGATTTAGAATGTTTGGGTTTTCAAAAATTTTCCCCAATTATAGATGTGTATATTATTCTAAATACTAATAGATTTGCATGGGATGACCCAATCAAGACTACCAAAAATAAAAATTTTAGTTCATGATTTTTCATATTGATCTTTAGTAGATGAGGAATTTAACAGAATTTATACATGTAAAACTAAACATGAAATTTGGGATACTTTGTATATTTCACATTAAGGAACTACTGGTGTAAAATAAATGAGACTTAATACTTATACTATTAAATATGATAATTTTAAAATGAAAACCAATGAGCCTATTTTTGACATGTATTTCAGTTTTTACATAATTGGTAACAAAATAATTTCTCTTGAAAGAGAAGTTACTTCCAAAGAATAAATTATGAGAACTCCTAGATGTTTTCCTAGCAGATGGAGAGAAACCTCCCTCTATTATAAAATCATGTGAGATCAACAAGTTACCAGTAAATGAACTCATTGAGACACTAATGCTGTATAAATAGGAGTTGAATTTCAACAAGTAAGAGGAGGATTAACCCAAAAGAAAATATCATTCAATTAAGACCACTACCTCTAAACAAAAATAGAAAGGGAAATTTGAAGTCTCTGTAGAAAGTTACAGCAGTGAAAAATCATCAACTGACAGTAATGAGGAGATGGATCAATTATCTTATAAGATTAAGATATTATACATGAAGAATAAAATTTTCAGAAAAAAAAATTAAAGGGAAGATATTATCAAAAATATTGTTGGAAGAAATATTGTAAAAGAAGTGACATGTATGATGAGATAGTATGTTATGAATTTAAGCGAAAGGGACATGTAAATAATGACTATCCCAAGCTCAATTAAGAAAATGTACGAGGAAAATATATAAAGTATAAAAAGGAAATGAAAGAATCATGGAGTGATTCTGAGGAAAGTTCAAGTGACTCAAAATCCTCACATGATGAACATGCCAACAATGCTAATATGTGTTTTATGACAAAAACGTCTGAGGTAACACTAGAATCTCTTGTACATAATTCCTATTATTCTAGAGATGAAATTTATTCTGGAAATAAGTCTATTGAGTAAATGTTTAAGAATAGTAATATTCTTGAAGAGAAATATAATGACCTAAAAGATAAATACATGTCCTTAAAGAAACAACATGCTCTTTCCTCAACTGTTAAATATGAAATTACTGTAGAAATAGATAAAAATTTTCAACTACATAAAGAAAACAATGAACTAAATCTATCTAATAAGATATTGAAAAATCTTATTGAATGGTTTACTAAGGGTAATTTTACATTGGTACAAATTCGACGTAAATAGATTGCTCCTAAATATACTACTGGTATTGGAAATAAACATGGTGAATGAAATTTTTGAAGAACTAATTTTGTTTCTAAGTCTAGGACATGCGGTTTTACTCATAGTTCTGGAAATAATTCATATAGTTCAAATTATGATACACTCTCTACTATTTAAATTATTTCTAGACCAAATAGAGTTTATTCATAATGCACTATACATAATTCTTATAGGAAACCTATGAGGCGGATATGGGTTCCTAAAGAACTAGTCACTAATATTATAGACCCAAACAAATATGGGTACCAAAATAAATTTTTATTTAACTATTATGTAGGAAAACTATTTAAATAGTTCTTGTAAAAGCATATAGTACATGGATAGTGGGGTTTCAAGGCACAGGATAGGAGACTATTCATGTATCATGAATTTAAGTACAAATTATGTTGTACAAATCATCTTTGGTAACAATGCCAAAGGAAAGATCATTATCCTTGGTGAAGTCGGCAACTCTAACTCAGATTTAATTTCCAAAGCACTATTTGTTGATGGATTGAAATATAATCTTTTTAGTATTTCAAAACTATGTGATGATGGATTTCTGGTTTAATTTTAAAATGATTCTTGCAATAATTTCAGTTCTAAAATTGAATTTGTATTTATTGCGTTACGAAAAGAAAATGTTTACTCTGTTAACTTAGATTCGTTAGTTTCTCAAAATGCATCATGTTTTGGTGTATTTAAAAAAGAGTCTTGTCTTTGGAATAGGAGACTATGACATTGTAATATTCAATCTCTTAGAAAGTTAGATTTAAAAATTTTAGTCAAATACCTACCCAAAACTGAGTTTTGTAATGATAAAGTGGGTAATCCTTGTCAAAAGGGAAAGCAATACAAAATTTCCTTCAAACCAAAGAAACAATATTCAACTTGTAAACCTCTCACATAAGTTCACATGAATTTGTTTAACCATGTAGAGTTTCTAGTTAAAATGGGAATCACTATGTCTATGTTCTTATAGATGAATTTTCTCGATATACTTGGACTTTTTTTTGGCTCACAATAGTGAATCCTGCTCTAATTTTATGAAATATGCCAAAACTCTAGAAACTCATAGTGGACTAAGAATTAAATCCTTAAGAAGTGATCATGTCTATATGTTTTAAAGTAAATATTTTTAATCTTTTTTTTCACAAAATCACTATAGTCATAATTGATCTTCCCCTAGAACAGCTCAACTGAATGTATTTGTAAAAAGAAGAAATATAACCTTGCAAGAGAATACTAGAACCATGATTAATGAATATGAATTAGCTCATTATATTTTGTTTGAAGTAGTAAATATTGAATTCCATATTATTAATAGAATATTGATTTAACCTATTCTTAAAATAACTCCATATGAGTTATGGAACAATATAAAACCCAAAGTAAGCTACTTCAATGTATTTGGTTTCAATTTCTATATCCTTAATACTATGAATAGTCTTAGAAAATTTGCATCCAAGAGTGATAAAGGAATATTTCTAGGATATTCAATCTCTAGTAATGCCTATAGAGTGTTTAATAAAATAACTAATTGTATGGAAGAATCTGTCCATGTAAAATTTGATGAAATAGATCCATATGAGACTAAGACCTCTCCAGAGAACCTAGAGGATGATTTATCAAATCTGAACATTAATCCAACATCCTCTAACCATAATTTAATGGAATATATAAAAAATTATAGTTCTGTATATTCTTTAGATTCAAATCATAATGATCCAGTACATGTTGAAGTACCTAAAATCACTAGTCATTATTTTTCTAGAGTTGTTTTCACTTTTAAGAACCATACATTAGATGTTTTTATATGAGATTTAGATAAAAGAAGTCAAACTAGATCTTGTATTATAAATAAAGTTAAACATCTAGTCTTCTTGTCAAAACTTGAACCTAAAAACATTAATGATTCTATGACTGATGATTTTTTTGTGATGTTTATGAAAGAATAGACTAATTTGTTTGAAATAATTTTTTTTGGAAACTTGTTAACATACCTAAAAAAATTCACCATAGTCATATTATGGGGGTTTAGGAATAATGTAGATGAAACTGGTAACATTTTTAGAAATAAGGTAGATTAGTTGCACATGGATATAGTTCAGAAGAATGAATTGAGTATGAAGAGACCTTTTCACCAGTAGCTTGACTTGAAGATATCATAATTGTGCTTAATTATGTTTCACATCTAAATTTGAAACTATATCAAATGGATGTTAAGAGTGTATTCCTAAATGGGTATATAACTGAGGATGTCTTTGTTGAGCAAACCCCTGATTTTATAAATCCTCATTTTCCAAATCATATCTATAAATTATCAAAAGCATTATATGGTTTAAAACAATCTCCAAGTTCTTGGTATGATAGATTAAGTACATTTCTTATTTACAAAGGTTTTATAAAATGAATAGATGTTCCCACCCTTTTAATAAAACAAATTTCCAATGATGTTTTAGTAGTTAAAATTTATTTAGATGAAATTATCTTTGGATATTCAAGAAATTATTTATGTATTAATTTTTTTAAAATAATTAAATTTGAATTTGAAAAGAGTTTAATGGGTGAACTAAAATTCCTTCTTGGATTTGGAATATTTCAAAATAATAATGGTATTATTTTAAATAAAATAAAATATACTAGAGATCTTCTAAAAAATTTTGGCTTAGATATCACTAAAATTAATGACACTCTAATGAGTACCACTTATATGTTGGATATTGATGAAGATGGAAAATCTATTGATCAAACCACTTATAGAGGAATAATTGGAATCTTACTCAACTTAACTACTAGCTGACCTGAGATTAATTTTAGTGTATGTATGTGTGCTCATTTTCAAGAAAACCCTATAGAATCTTATTTAAATATTGTTTAGTGAATTTTCAAATACCTCATGTATACACCCGATTTAGGATTGTTCTATCCCAGAGGACAATAATTTGAGTTAGTTAGTTATTCTGAAGCTGAATTATGTGGTTGTATGTTAGATAAAAAAATCACCTCTAGAACATGTCACTTTCTAGGCAAGTCACTAGTATCATGGTGTAGTAAGAAACAACAATTTGTTACCTTATCTACTGTAGACGTTGAATTCATAGCTGCTGGTTGTTGTTGTCCACAAGTGTTGTGGATGAAACACATATTACTAGATTGTGGATATTAATTCATTCATCTACCTATAAATTTTGAATATACAAGTGCTATTATAACTTCTCAAAAAAATCAATTTTCACACTCTAGGACAATGAATATTGATGTAAGATGTCACTTTTTGAGATATCATTATCAAAAAAGTGATATTACTTTGGAATTTATTGGAATAGAATATCAACATGATGATATATTCCCCACACTATTAAATTCTAACATAATAGAATACATCATACATGAGTTGGGAATGAAAAATCTTAAGTAGTAAGTGTACTATATCGCATCTTATTGTTACACAGTTTATAGTTTCACAGGTCAATGTCTTCAGTTTACTGTCTAAAATATAATGGTTCTATAGTTTTCTGTTTTAAATGTTTCTATTTAATGTTTAAGGTCTCACAATTACTAGATCTCGATTACTTTCTGGAACCTATTGTCTCAAACAATACAGTCTCATAGTTTTGGAGTAACACAATTGCAATCTCACTGTGAAAACTAGTTACGGTCTCACAGGGAAAGACTATTATTGTCTTACCATAAAGACTCTTTGTTGTTTTATTTACAAATTATAACCTTTATCATAATAATTAATTATTTTAATCTTTTTTAATTTCCTGTACTTTTGATTTTACGATGCTCGGTATCCCTAAATGATAAAAATAAAAGAACTTTCACTCCTTTCATCACCCGAGCACTCTTCTCTCAAACTGTAACCCCTTCATCAAACTTTACCTCACTCTATCGATCCTTTGATGAAAGCCCATATTGAAATGCCTATCGTAATAGACTCTTGAGAAGTGTAGATTTAAGACAAAGAAGAAAATAACAATGAATTTAGCGCCCTAAGGTTGGTTGAATCCATACCTGGTGAACAGAATAGTGGTACCTGAAAAGGGAATTTTACCTAAGTAGATTCTGTCAATTATGTATTTAGTAATGAAAATAATAAAAGATAAATGGTGGGTGGATTGATTCAAAAATGAGGATAGGTCAATATACTAGAATCTAGTTGCATCATTTAATCGTTTCGTTGAATTTTATTTTGATACAGAAGATGGATTTGTCGTAAGAAGCTGGATCAACGGCTATAGATACACCTTTCCTATGAGGTTATGGGATATATGCCTTAGGATACCTCATGAGGGTATTTTTTAGGACTACCAGAGAGTTCCTCCTCCTCCAAGTGAGTTCTTCATTTTAGAAGATGATTTGCGAAGATTTAGTGGGAATGAAACAAGGAGATGAGCTATTTCTGGTGAGGTCAATGGTGAAACCAGACTTTTGTGTAGGTTTGTTTAGAATATGATTATCCCTAGAAAAGGAGACATTTATCCTCTCAAGTATCTAGATATATTTTTGATAAGTATTATTAATAATGGACATAATATCAACCTATGTATGTTTTTTATACTCTATATGTGTGAGTTGATAAAGACAGCCTCCATTTCAAACTCCCTATTCTAGTCAAGGTTAATCTCAGCTATACTTCATGAAAAAGGTTTAGTTGGACTAGATGATGAAGTCATTAAGGACTATTAATTTCGTATTTCAAAGGATACATTCAAGAGAATAATAATCTGTTGGAATCCATTGATAAAATCTTGGGTGGAAGATAATGAGAGGGTCCATGAAATGTTCAACCCTATTGAACACTCTTCAATACCTAAAGAAATTTTTTTCCCAATTGGGAACCAGATGAAATCGTTGACTATTATGATGATGACGAAGAAGAAGAGGAAGTTGTACCTATAGGGAAAATAGTACTAGATGAGGAATATACTGAACCTACTCCTCATGTATTAATTTAGAAGGATGTACTTGTCCCTGAAGAGATTGTTGATCTTGAAGAATATTTAGAATAATATATTTCTCTTGAGAAATAATCCACTCTTTAGGAATTCATAGAAGAAAAATCTATTCTTGATATTATTCCATCTTCTAAAGAGAGAATGGATAAAGACTTTCAATTATATAGAAAGGAAATGGGTGAGTCTATTGAGGATTAAATATTGGAAATAGATCAAGGGTCTAAATCTATTAGTCCTGAGAATGATGTACACGTTCAAGGGGAGAAGCACCCAAATCTGGTAAGTGATGAAGTTCTGAATTTGGTTGATTCCACCTTTCTAGATATATGTTATAAATTTACTTACTATTTTGATCTGAATGATTCCTAGGAAGCCTCGGTTAAAGGTATATATCTCTTAACTATGTTTTAATTGAAATAATTATCTTCTCTTGATGTTATAGCTTCAATGGAACCCAAGCCTGCCTCATCCCATATTCCCCAACCTTCACAAGAACCTCAAAACATGGAAAGTAAGGATTAATTAAATGCATTTGAAGATACCCTATTAGTTGTGGTTGAAAATATCATGAATACTCAACCCGCTACTGTGACAATCCTGACTAAAAGAAATGATGCCCTGTTGTTTGAGGAGATTATATGGAAGATTTGGACAAAAATGCTTCATGAAATCAGAGAGGTCAGCCTAGAGAACAGACATCTAGGTGATGAGGTGATGTCTCTCAGAGGTATGGTAGAAGAAATGTAGAGAGTGATGAACTCTAGAGAAAAATATTTTTCTCAACCTGTTTTGGTTGTTGGAAGTCAAATTCAACATGAAGTAGCCTCCTTGATTCAACCTAATCATACTTCTTTAGCTGACAAGGTGGCTGAAAAAAAACAAGAAAATGGTTCACGTTATGCGTGAGCTTGTTATTGTTCTTAACCAATTGACGGATGAGTATAAGGGATTTCTCAGGAATGTTCTGAATCAACTGAAGTCTCTTTATTTAGCTGTTATAGTTTTTAGTGCATCTGGACAACCATATAATCATTCCTTTGACATTGATCTGATCAGAATAGTTGATAAAAAATAACTTCAGTCTATGATTAGTGGATTGGACAAAGAGTCTCTATCTATGGTTGTCATGAAAAGTGATAGAGTTCTTGACTTTGTGATAATTCATTCTACGATTTCCAATGATGCACAAGAGGAAATTTCTAAGGTGGACTTCTATTTCAATAGGACCTTCTCTTATGATGATATGAAAAAACTACATCAAGTACTTTATATAAAATCTATAAATCCCTCCTCTCACTCAAGCAGTCAAAAATCATGTCCAGAAGCTCAATGATTTCAATCCTTTGTGGAATAAGTTCATGGATAACAAGGATGACTTTGATAAAGCGATACAGTATGGTGGTCAAATTATTTTTGACTTCATCAAGCATTTGAGTCCTTATCTTCATGTGTCGAGCACTATTGTTGTCTCTCTTAGAGGTGCACCCTTGAGATGTGGTTGCCCTACCTTATCATCATATCCCCTGCCTCTAATTTAATGTTTTTATCTGAGGCTATATGTCCGATCAGACTTGTTATCCTTGACCAATAATTGCCTTAGTCATCCACCAAACCTTCCTTGGCCACTTCTATTTTTGAACAACTCCCTTTACCATTGCTGTCAGTTGGATAAATTACTTCTTCCACACATACATCTAATCCTATGGATTCTAGTGATGTTTCTGCCAGGGGTAAAGAGAAGAGAGCTGGTGATGAAGAAAAATGAACACTATATTTTTATAGGGATTTTTGTGTATTTTTTGTTGCCTACTATTTTTATTGGCACCTTTTAATCAATATAATTCACTGTGAAAATTTATTTTCTCCTCTCTTATTTAATTTTGTATTGTTTTTGATAATCCCAAAAGGGAGGAGAGACATGCACACTAAGGGAGAGACACATTCACTAAGAACATATTTCTCACAGTTCTAATTTTTTATCATCAAAAGGGGGATATTTTTGGACTCATCATGTGTTAATCATGTTTTAATGATCACAAATCTTATACATTCTGTAAAGCTTGTTAGAAATGTTTAATTTGTCTCAGATCAGGTGTATAGATGGTTGGTTTCTTTATGGTTTAAATTAATTTATCCAAGATCTTAAGTGCTATGTTTGATTATTGTAATATAATTTTAATTTTTATTATAATGAAATTTCCTTGAAAAATGATTAATTCTAATCCATTCTATGAATCTCACTATTTAAATCTATATATAGATATTGGGCTATGTCTGAAAAACTGTGAGTCTGCTACTGGTTGTGTTTTTCAGGCAAAGGAACGATACACCATGACCAGACACCGTGTCCTCGACACCGTGACCAGACATATTGACCCAGACACCCTTACTAGACACCATAATCTAGACATTATGTCCAGACTCCATGACCAGACACCAAAACCAGTTTGAGATCTGTTAATTTTTGTGACACAAGTTCCTTACTGAGCACCATTTCATGTTTGGAAAAAGAGCAGACACCATGATGAAAACACTACATCTCTAAAATTGGTTCCGGATGTCTATAAAACTATGCCATCATAACTCTATCACTTCTCAAATGCAAATAAGTAGACACCTTTTCCTGGAGACACTGTTTCATAAAGACACTATTTCCAGACAGATTGTGACATCGTTCTTTAATCTATTTTTTCACTTTTCAATTTAGTTTCTAACATTCATATTTGAGTCTTTTAAATGCACTGACATAATTAATATTTCTATGTAGACATGTCACCTGATAGTATGAGGTACGTGTGCAGAATAAATGCATCATGTAGGCTCCAAAAATTGAAATCAAAGAATAAAAATATAACTGTGGCCCTAAAACAGAGGACCACGATAATGAAGAAGCATTAATATTATTACGAAAAGAACCAACACATGAACACAATAAATCTAAATAAAACATGATTTATTCACTAGGATACCATATATCAGAGTTGTTCACATCTTTCCAATACCAAATCAACAAATAACATGAGACAGATCTAACTGGAAACCAGTGAACCAGACTTGTGATAGTCTGTTTCTCACAAGAAGACTCTATTACTCCATATTCTTCATCCTAGAAGTCTAGAGATACATATAATAACACTCAAAGCACTTATATCCTTGTGTCATCATTTTTCTAAATGTGTATTTTTTTAGATTTTGAGCCATTTTTTCTCAATGTGTATTTATTTTAGATTCTGAGCAGTGTGTGTGATTGTTTGAATTGAAACATGAATTATCTCTTATATAAAACTGGTATATTCAAGATATCATTCCACTCATATCATTTACAATTTTTTACTCCCACATATAAGTGTGGAGGAGGTCCCTATGTGACCTCTTAGTTTATACCCACAAAGAACTATTCCAGAGGTCATTTGACCTGGATAGTCATATGTACTAATGTTTACCCCGATCTATGGTTTGGATCAAATTTATTAATTTAAACAGCTTGGTGGATGGTGATCCCCAAGTGGACAGGATTAGATATTGGCTTGAGACCGAACCACTTGTTTTATATCCCCCGTGTTGTTTAATTTAGTTTCTTTATTTTTCTATATAATTCAGAAATCACTAAATTAACATTGATAGTTAATCTTGGTATGATGTTATATTTTTTTCCTTATTAGAATATATTTGAAAGTAATATTAATAACTAATAATAAGATTAATGAGAATTATTCAATATTCTGGGAAGTTGTTTATATAGATAAACATTTATAAACGTATTAAATTGATTAACTATGTTGTATTTATTTTTATAAGGGAATCTTTAGGAATTCGTCTCATACAGAAATTTTTATAGACACTAAATTCACCCCCACCTCTTTAGTGCTCTACTCCGACCAACACTATCCTCTCTTCTCTTTCAATTTTTTATAGCATACCTCAATATATCTCGAGGTCCATATGTTATACTATTGTATTTTTATCACCATAAATTCTTACGGGGTCTTTTAATTTTTTAATGAATATATATATAGATGATATATCATGCAATTCAAACAAATAAACTATATTTGGAGAACATGATCTCATTAAAAAATTTCTTTTTCACCAGTTTCCCTTAGTAAAATAGATACACTTCCCTTGTTTTAATTTTATACTCATTTAAAACTTAGTAAAACATTTGTTTATAAATTTCCAATAGAATCATAGCATACCTCTTCCTTATAAAATGGTTCCACAAAACCACATTTGAATAATCCTTTATATTATATATAAAATATAGTAAAAAGATTATTTTGAGTGGAGTTTCTTATTTTTATCTTGAATGCTTCTAATCAAGAATCGTAAAGACATTTAACCCGAAATTATACTGATTTTATTATATTTAATTGTCATGATTCATCGGATCATTTGTGAATCAAAAATAATATTATGTAATTTAATATACTAAATTTAAACTCATTAATAAACTTATTTTTTCTCTTATTTCCAGATTAATTGATTTATGAAAATTCATCTCATTTCATTAATAATAAATTCCAAAACATAAATATCAGCATGATAATGGTTATAATTTTTAAAATTCTATAATCGCACTCAATAAACATTTATTATATAGATTTTTACCCTAAAAACAGTCCATGTATAAAATCAAATTCATTTTCATTATTTTTTAAAATTCATGAATATTAATTTTCATTGTCTAGAATAATGAACCTCATAAAATCAAGATTATATCATCAAAATAAATGTAATCATAATAATCATAAGTTTGATGTCAATATCTTTTTTTTCAAATTTCAAATTTAATCAACATTTTATATTCTAGAAACTCATATTCAAAACATATGATATAATCTAATTTTTTTCATCTTTCCCACATCTTATTCTCTATGATTGAAGATAAGGTTCTCATAATTTATTGATTGAATCATAGACTATTATAAATGATTGTTATGTTTAATATAAATAAGTATAAATTTTGAATCATCAAATTTTAATTTATTATTTAAAAAATAATTATATAAACATCATATTTTAGAATATATAATGAAATTTATTTAGAAAAAAATTGTGTTGATGTAAAGATGGTTGATGTTTTCATAGACTGAAATCATTCATCTATATGTGAGTTGAAAATTATATATCTCAACCTTACAATTATGTATAATATACATCATCCAAAAACAACACTAGATGGTGCTTACAATAAATTAGTAATTATATTTAAATAGGAAATGATTTAATCCCATGTAGTAGTATGTTACCAATTCATAGGTAGAATGATGTTTGTATAAGAATGTATGATTCTTACAAAAAATAATTAAATTCCATTTTTCACTATATTTATACTCAAATGATGATTACATAGTATATAGAGGTAATACATATGTATTTATTATTGTTTGAACACTTATAAATTTTTTAAATTCAAAATCAAAAATACTCCATGTAAATTCAATTTAGTCTAAATCTATTCTTATAAAAACATTATTTAATTTTAATTCATTTCTATATTCAGTATTAATTACATATGGAGTATATTTGATCGTTTCTCACAAATTCTCAAAAAAAAACTAAAAAATATTTTTACTAGATTGATTCACTCTACTCATGTAAAATTTGTATAGAAAATACTGTATAGACTATTAACAAGTAATTGACATTAGTAACTACTTACTAATAATCATATGCTACATGTTTCTCAAATTGAATAAAAAATTTCAAAATTCATTTACAATATTACATTAGTATCCTCTTTAATTTATTTTTCCAATGTCATCTAGATGCTATTATTCATGTATAATATAGTATTCTGACATACAATGAAATTCACTAAGTAATACAAAATAAGATATTATATCCACATATTTAAGGGAACATTTTTATCATGCACTCTAAATAATGTGAATACTAATAATAATAATAATTTATAAAATAAATTCATGATATATATGTTTGAAATATATTTATTCCTTCTGTTATTGTTTTTTTCGAGTTATATAAAATTTGATTTAAATTATTCCCCATGAATTTTTCAATCAGAACATTTTCAAAAATTTATAAGAAAAATTATTTATTGATTCAAGATATTTTTTAATGATAACAATTATAGTGGAATAATCAAATATTTTTAACAAATAAACCATGACATGTTATATTTAAATAAATTAGATTTATCAAGAAATCAACAATGATACATGAAACCCCACATTCATCTTTAAGGTCTTCGTTTCAGTATCACAATCAAAAATTAAAATGGGATTATCCACCACTATTTTTTAATAAAAATATTATACTTTTCGTGTATAAGAAATAAATTAATGGTTGATATTTTCAAAGCATGTATTTTGAATAATATTTTTGTTAATGAATCATATTTTTAAGCAAAATAATTCTAAAAATAATACAATTATAGAATTAGAAACTATCTCATGATGTCGGTGTAATTTCAAATAATCTGTTTTTCAAGAACAATCGTAGATAAATAAATTTATTTTATTTCATTAAGATATATGGTTGTAGATTATAGTGGATTAAAATAACTTCTCATATACTATAAATACTACTAAAAATACCAAAAGGATAAATTCTATCACATGAAAATCCTAATCACTCTTTTCTAGGGTCAATGAAAAACATTTTATTTAATAAAACTGGAGAAATCCATAATTTTGAATATCATAGATGTTGTATTAACTCATAATAATTATTATATATATATATATATCATTATATCTTATATGAACAAACATTTTTTATGCATACAGAGTTATTGTGATAATTTTTTTAACATAAAATAATACAATTCCCTTATAATATTTTTTATTCAATATAGTGATTTGATTCAAACTGGAATTATGATTTGATGACTACCATTTATATTTATAATATCTTTTTTACATATCTCTATTTAAAATATCTCAATGTGAAAAAAAATTAGTATGATTGATTTTTAAATTTTCTTAATTGATTCTATAGTATATAAAAACCATGTTAATCAGATAACATGTTCCATGGATCATTGATTTAGAAAATCCATCATCATGTAATTCCAATATCATTGAAATTGATTAACTTTTTACTATAAAAATACACATGATGTCGTACTACATCAGTGGAAAATGAAACTATAAATACATATAATATCCTCTATATAATTTGAAAATATATATTTATCTAATTTATAAAAAACAATTATTGATTAACTATGTTTTCCCTCACATATGATTCCATAAAATTATAATATTTTAGCAACAAAATTAAATTCTCCTCTTATTATGAAAATATTATTAATATTTAGAACATCATTATGTGGATCAACAATTATGGTATCCAATTGATTGATACTAACTATTATTTTGGAAACATAATTTTTGAATCATAGAATATCATTATCCACTATTGGGTCATTGACATGCTCATTTTGGTGGTTAACATGAAAACTCAATATTTTCTAAATTTTTGATTCTCGATTCAAAATAAACCATATATATTACAAATCAAATTATTACAATATAAAGGGATAAAATTCATCTTCTCTCTTTAAACATAATCTAAACGTACATTTTTTAAATGGACATTTTATTCTTCTATCGATGCATTTATTCTCAATTTTAAAATACAAGAATCCTCTCTAATCTATTAATAGAATTTGGTGTTTCAAGAGATAACCTAATATAAATTCATCATATAAAATCATTTTATTATACATTTAAATAAAAAAATAATGTTATAATGTATTTATAAATAACTTAATATAATTTTATTAATTACCATATCATTTTAATTATGCCACTCGTAACATTTTCAATTCTAAATGATACACAAAAAATAAACACTTTACATAAAATTAATAAATTTGTAATAGAAAATAAAATACAAACAATAAAATGAAACTCATCGAAACTGTATAATCCAATTCCTAAAAAAGTAAGAAAACATTTTCTATATATATGATATGTATAAATATAGTTTATAATAATAAAAAATTTTGTTTCAATCATATTTTCATTAATTAATCAACATGTTTTTTAAAATCAAACCAAAACAATAGAAAACATGAGTTCATTTTCATATAAGCATGTCTATTTTTTATATTTATAATTATAAATTAAAAATATTTATGGTTATATCATAGATTTGATCACTGATATTTACAATGTAAAATTGATATGTTTAAAAGAATAAATGTTGATTTATGTGTTTGTTTGATTTGACAAAAACTTTTTGTTGGTTATTTCTAAGGTTTTATCAACACCCTAAATATGTATTTATACAACCAACAATTTGTATTAATTCTAAAATAATGTTACTCTTCTGATAATATTGAAAATACTATGTTACAGAAACTTTCAGTGAATCAATGTTAAAAATAAAAATATTTAGGGTTCAAAATGAAAATTCTGAATGAAGGAAAAAAGTTATGCCAAAATAAATATACTATTGAAAAAAATTGTTATAATACGTTTCCAATATTAGAAATAATATTTCATTATTGTAAAGTAAAATTTTTTTCTTTAATAATAATCAAATATTTTATTCATAAATCGTTTCAAGGAAATATAATTTTTAAATTTCTTAATTAAAAAAAATCTTCTTACATAAAATTTTATTACTATTTTTAGTAGAAAGATATTATTTTCAATATATATAGTAGATAATATAATCCATATTATTTTAACATTAAATATTTAATTTTTTATATTAACAATTAATATTTTTCTATTTTAGAAAAATAATATATTTTATATTTCATTATAATGTTATATAGAAATATTTTTTCATATTATTACTTGAATTTCACATCTATTTCAATTAATAAATGGAACATTTAATTAATTAGTGAAACTAGAAAACTATGATAAAAATTTTACTATTGTTTTAATTTAAAAAATTTATAATGAACATTTTAATATAAACCCTATGTGTAATTTGAATACTTTAGAATAATGCTTCATTTCGAGGTTAAATGAAAGAGGCTTATTGATGTATACACATTGAATATTGAGATATTTTAATTTATAGATCCCCTTAATAATATTATAATGGTTCGTATCGATTTTTGATTGATAGTTTACTAATAATGGTTCCAAAATAATTTATATTGTGTTGAGAGTACTTTAAAAGCCTTGGAAAAAACGTTTTGTCTTTATTTTTTCTTGGAAAAGTTATATATATTTGTAGAAACCATAAATATATAACACCCATCGTTAAATTTTTTATTTTTTAAAATGGTCTATATTTCTCTATGTTTTACACAAATTATTTTCATTAAATATTGGTTTTCCGTGTTTGTGGATTTAATTATAACATATTGTTCAATTTTGATACATGATCAATGCTATAATAGTGTTAAATATTATTTAGGGTTAAAAGTGGTTTTGTACTAATTTATATGGATATTATATTCTTAGATACTTCTTCATATTCACTATGATTATCATATTGAATTATCCCATATTTAATAGTGATATATGGAACAATATCTAAGGTGGTTTGATTAATAATTATATGATTAGTATTATTAGATTTCATGTACCCCAGGGGAATATAATATTAAATTAATTCAATGGGAAAACATTCAAATGGGGAGATTAATTGAGAGTATTATTATCCAAAAAGAATGGAATAATAGATACTTATAATAAACAAATCATATTCATCCCTAAACTGTTCACCTGGACAGAAATAAGGCTCGAGAGGCATTCCCAACTCGAGAGGGAAGTAAACAAGTTTCAGTCATAGATAATAATCAGTTGTGCATGATTTAGTCCATGAAAAAATAATAAATTAATATAAAAGCATGAATAAAAATAAACATAGGCAGTGGAAAATAAATAAAACAGAAAAGATAAAAATACCTCTTAGAGACTTCCTGAGTCCCCACTAATCACAGAACTACACTCAATTCAATAGTGATCAAAAACTACAAGAACCTAAAATTGAAGACGTAGAGTAGGCATGAGCATCAAGACACTAAGTATGGATTCCAAAAAATGAACCACACCCTCAACCATAAATTTAAAAAAAATTATTTAGCACTACTGTGAAATTCATATTTTTAATAAAATGTTTTCATTTCCTTTTCATACATCAATGAAGTTAATAATTTCAAAATAACCATTTTCTTATATTTTTCAGAAAAATGTTTCAAATGAATTAATAGATTTCCAATAAAAAAATTTTCAAGGAAGAACATGTGGTGAAGGAAATATCCTGGTGATTCTATTGGGGATTAATAGAAAATAAAGGTTTATATAAGAACTACAAGTGTAAACAAAATATATAATGTGATTTTTTAAAAATATCACTAAATGTGGAAAAGTAAAATACTTGTGAATCACATATCATAAGATATATGTAGACATGTGGTGAAGTGACCCTAGATGTAATCGGTTTGGACTCCCGTTGTTCTCCTATAGATGCCCCCCATAATCAAGAACCAACCATGATGCCCTCTAATAGATTCACTAGTGTCACATATGACATCATATTTCCTTACCATGGGGATCTATTTCATCAAAACATGACTAAATAGAAATTTTCCCTTGATCCCCTCTATGACGCTATGGACCCCATGACAGTAGTATATAGGAGAAACAATGACTTAATTGCATAATTGATACTAACACTGGTTACAACATACATATATTTTGTACTTACTCTCACAATATATATAGTTACCCTTGCTATCTTAAGTAGAAACATGGGGTTTCCATAATACATAAATCATTGTGAAGGTGGCAACTGGGCCTATACATAATGAGACTTCAAAAGAATTTTCCATGAATATTTTTTTTCCAAACTGGCTGTTTGTATGGAAAATAATATTAATCATTTATGAACCCATTTTCTACATAAAAAATAATAATTTGAACCCATTTACAAAATAATCCCAACGTCTATGGTTGTTCATATTTTAATCAAACTTGGAAACATGATTTGATACATTAAAACTCAATCAAAAAATATGGAATGTAAATAATCATTGAAGGAATTCATTCCAATCACCCCAACCTTTTATTATATTCTATATGAATTATAAAATTTTAAAAACATAAGAATAATCATGCAATAAATCATAGTTTTCAAACTAAATCCTTTGACAATGTGAACATACCTCAGATGGGAGAGAACCATGCCAAAACACATCATCACTCAATGCCTTCATCAACGAACACTCTAATATTCCATTTCATATATCTATTTATATGCACCTTTTCATATGTATAAGGAAACCTAGCCATAATATACATATTTAAATTACCATAAAGGTGTATGTATAAAGAGTATACATACAAATTTTCTTACACTAGTATATATGGTAGACCGACCAAATATACCCCTATAATTACATGCATATGACCATATATATACACAAGCACACACATATATATATACCAACACACCAAGACCCAATAATATATATTATCACCAACACGAACAAATATAATAAAAATACAGAACATAAGTATTTATATAGACACACATACTATCATATTCTCATACGATTAGGTTACCTCCAAAAAACTAGAATACAAACTAGAAAAACATAGGGTAGCTAAATATAAAAAAATTCATAATTTTTAATTGGAAAAAAATATGGAATAAGAAAAATACTTCAAATGGTGGTGGGTTAATTGAATCAAATAGATGCACTTTTCCTTCAGTGATAAATTCTAAAACATGCATGAGGTTACCCCAAGAGACCAATCATATGCCCTAACAATGGAAGAATTCCGAAAAATCAGGTTACAAAGTTAACCTAGGGTTCTCTTAGATGAACTGAGATGTAAGGAGAATAGATAATACCCCGAAATTAAAGTATTAGAAAGGAATATATATTAATATATTTTCTCTTCAACAAAAAATAATTAAATCCGGAACAATTGGTTAGAGGATAGCGACATGCATGAAGTGTTTATGCATGGAAATGAATAACGGAAGTGAAGGGAATAGACATGAAATTAGGAGATGGTATGTGGGGATAGACCCCTTTAGTGTATAATAATAATAATAATATTTTTATTTTTATTTTTATTTTTATAATTAAAACTTGTTTATTAAACCTGGGAACTACACACTGATTGGCCACATAGTTAGATGAACAATGCGCCATACACACACCCCTTAGTAGGACAACGGAACACGTTGAACTAGAAGAATACATGGTTTGGATAACTTTTTATTGACTGTGTCATTTTTTCACAATTAAAAAATACATACATCTTTCATAATGTATGGATTGTTTCTATTTTCTATTAGCGAACCATGATTGAATTTTATAAACCCAATGTTTTAATAATTTATTCCCACAATAGCATGAAACTCAAAAAGTGGAAACTAAAAAATTAAATAATTACAATAATTTTTATTTTTATGGTTTTGGTGTGAAAATGCTCCCCACTATGACACCTTCTGTCCCCATAAAGTCCCAAAATACTTGAAAAAGTGTGACATACACAAGTCAGTTGTATATTTGAAATCTTAACCACCCAAATATAGAGATATGTAAACTCATTTTCCCTCAAAAACATAAGATAATAGGACCCCATGATTTTGGTAAAAACATCCATATTTACTATCTCTAAATCCAAATAATTTATTGATAAGTCTAGAATACTCGATCTCTATAATGAATGACGTAAAATCAAGGAACAAACATTGACAAACATAATACCAAAACAAGGAACACCAAGATCTCTAACATTGAAATCACCAAATTAACCCATATTGGTTGGTTTGGGATATCCTATAGTATCTGTAACATGAACCATTCACCAAATTATGTGAACCACAATTATTAGGGTTAGGTGGGGTGAAACTAAAAAACTCTCTATCATGAACTCTTTGAAACTGTTTTCACCATGCGGTCCTTCTACGTTGGCATCCCCAATATATTAAGATATTGGTTAAACTAGAACATGTTGACCTAAAGAACTCATGTTCTTATTCTCTCCCACAATGTTTGGATTTTGGTCCTTTCCTCTTTACCAAGAAGAAACATCCCATGAACAAACTAAAGACAAAACCCAAAATGTAAATTTAAACAAAACAATAAAAGTCAACATTCATAGTGAAATGATTCAAAAAACCTTCAAAAAATATACATCAACTAAATCCAAAATTGCAATGAATTGGAAAAAATAATAAATGACCCCTATGAGAAGCCACTAACACACAACACCCAATACTTTAACATTAAATATTTCTAAAACTCAAAATTACAAACCTAGATTAAAGATAACTAAGAAAACCCATCTAGATTTAAAACATAGTTCATGGAAAACAATTCCAAAAAAAAACCCACTAACACAACAAGATGGATGACCCCTAAAACATTTTTCCAATCCAATGAGTTAATAAATGGGGAAACCCATATAAAATCATGGATTTAATTTCCTAAAATATCCCAATCACCTCGAATTTGGCCATCAAAAATTAGAAAATGGTATCCACTGAGATACATAATATAAATGGAATTTCAAAGAAAAAAACCCAAAAAAAAATTATAAATATTTATATTATGAAGATAGAAGAAACATGTTGGGTCAACATTCACTACACCTTGAAGATCATTTACTATGTGAAAATACCACACCAACATATTTGGTTCGAGCCCTAATTTCATAACACATCTGTTATGACACAATATATTTTAGATAAAACACAATTAATTCATATTAATATTGAAATTTCAATCATAAAACACATTAAAGTGACTCATGAGGCCACACCCAATGTAACAAGAAAACATTCTAAGGACTGACCACCCACTCCTAATTACTGCTTTTAAAGGAAATAATCTAATGCCAAGAAACACTGAACCAAATCGTAACACATCACAATCCAAAATTAAGAATTTGAATTGAAAATAAAAAATTCATATTAAAAATACCAAACTTAATTAATTTCTATCATCTAATCAAATCCCATGAAATAACACACTAAAAATAAAAATAGAATAACAAAAAACTAGTCACTTTTCAAGACATTAAAATCTCACATTTTTTAAAACCATTTTCATATATCATAATAATCCTTAAAAAATAAGAACCAACCATTTTTACTCAATTAATACTCACTTATATAAATCATTATCCGAGATCAAGAACCCATCCCCATATACCATCTACCACCGATTTCCATACAAACATCCATATATGACGTAATTCATAGTAATAAAAATGGCCAAAACAATTTCATTTCAAAAAAAATATAATCCTATGTATCAAATTCTAAACCAATTTGAGGACACCCTACATAATAAAAAGAATATAATATTTTAACTTCTAGTTTCCAATTAAACATTTTTTTTTAAATTCTATAAAACTTCCAAAAAACCACCAAAACAATTCCATTTTCAAGAATTACCCATTTTCTAATATACAAAATAAGCACCCAAATATCAACTAAAAAAATACAAAATAAATAATTTCAAAAACATAATTCTTTAAAAATAATAAAAATTATTGAGTAACAACTATTACACATAGCATGGACACAATTTTGGGTAGGTTGGGAGACAATCGGGTGAGCACATGAATGGTCATTAGAGGTAGGTGTATTGTCTACACATGGTTTTCTAGACTATGAATAGAAACAAAGGACCCTATGAATCCCACCCATACTAAACAAAAAATATTAAAAACTAACTTGAAACACCCAAATAAAACCTAATGACCTCAAAAATACATGATATCTATAATCAAATGTTTATGAAATATCACAGATGACTAACCTGGATGTTCAGGTTTATTTTCAAATATGTAGAGATAATTAAAAAACCCATGACTAAACACATTAATTCCTGAAATACAAGATAAAAAAACATTCTTCCCAAAATAACAAGGGATAATTTTTTGGTACCATTTTCCAAAGAACCAAATTCAGTCATCCCCCAAACCAGTAACCCAATCCATCCCACAACATATACCGAGATGTGCTCTCAATCGTCGTAGGCTAGAATATACAGATGAGCATTGATAATACTGAGTTGGTAATGAATCAACCCATGAAAAATAAATATATAGACATATACATCTTGACTGAAAAGTCCTTATAATTTTAGAAAATAAAACTTATTTGATAGACATCTCTCAAAGTGACCTCTTGATTCACCACCAATCAAAGAAACATGATCTCTCCCAATCGAGACCAAAATTGGAATAACCTAAAACTGAAAATATTGTTTTGACCACACCACTGAGATAAATAATAGGGATTCCAAAATAATAACCAATCAACAAAACATACCATTGAAAAAAATCTTTTCATTCTAGTTTGAAATACATCTATTTAATGTATGTTTTCTTTTACATTTGAAACAAGTAAAAATATAAACATTTCAAAAAAAAATTCATTTTCCCTATCATTTATACTAATCGGATTTCAAATAATGAATGGTTTTCGAATAATTAGTTTTACAATGGAAAACATGTGATGATAGAAAAAACCAAGTGAAAAATAATTAGTGGAAATAAGTGTACAATTTATTAATTGATGACATAAGAACTACCAATAGAAATATAAAATGTGTTTTTATTTCATTAAAAACATCCCAAAATGTGAGAATGAAAATAAATGTTAATTAGATATCATGGGTTATATGTATACACTAAATAAACATTCCCCAAACATAATCAGTTCTAAATAAATATGTCATCCTATCGATGTGATCAATAATCAATAACAATCTTGGATACTCCTAACTGGCCTCACCAGTGGCATTTACCACACAACCATTCTGTGTCATGGAGATATAATCCATCTAATCACGACTAAATATAAACCATCTACCTTATCCAACTAAAACTCATAGCATCCCATGATAATAGAATACAATATAATTGAGGATGTCATCACAAGTTTGACACTGACATGGGTGCCAACATCCATTCCCCGACCATAGCATGAAACCATCGATGCATAAATTGTCTCTATTGAATGGAAAACCATGTTGTTTCATGCCACGCGGGAATAATTTTGAAGGTTCCAATTGCACCAACATATCATTATAGTTCAAAACCATTTTCGACAAAGCACTTTTCCAAATGGGCCATAGAATTTGAAATAAATATTATTCATTTGTAAAAACCATTTTTACAAAATATTCATATTTTAAGACCATTTTGAATATAAATCCATCATCCATGATTTTTTTAATTTAAAATAATATTGGAACTATGATTCGATAATGTAAATCTCAAGCGTTGGATTTTGAATGTATGATAACCATGGAAGAAACTAATTCCAATAAAAAACAATTTCATTTATTATATATACATCATAGAATAATAAAGACATTTCAATAAAAATGTAATTAATAATGGTTTTTAAATTATATAATTTGACCTAGGTAACCTACTTCAAAAGGTAGGGAGCCATGGTGAAACACCTCTATAATCAAAGCCTTAATCGGAGACCACTTCCATGTTTTCTTTTCCACTTCTGTGAAAGTGCACCGTTACATATATATACACACTCCTAGCCCAAATATACATATTCATATTACCATAAATGAATTTTTTAAGGGTATCCTCACACATATGAATACACATGAGTATGTAGAAGACCACTAGAATCCAACCCTAAAATTTGATGAATATAACCATAAATATAGAAATATATATATATATATATATATATATATATATATATATATATAAGTACACCTCTACCCTAATATATATATATTTTCACGACCATGAGAGAATTTATACAAAGTGGGGACATATATATATATATATATACATACCTAAATTTGAGCCTTTTAATAGAATGCATCCAATGAACATCAATGAATCCTAAAACAATTAAGGACTCTAAAAATCACAAAACATCACAAATATAATTGGACCAAAAAATAAGTGTGGTGAAACATAAATTAAAAGAAAGTGGGTGAATCAAATTGGGCATAGGTGCTTCTATTTTGGTGGAGGGTACTGAAACATGTATGAGGTCACCCCAAGATACCCATTGCATGCCATAATAATGGATGAAATATGAAAAAATAGGTTTCAAATTTAACATAAGATTTGCCTAAATGAGCTCTTTGATAAGGATAGGTGAAAAATGCAAAAAATTAAATCATCGTATAATTTTATTACTTACATTGGTGTCTCAACCACAACACCTAATGAAAAAATGTTGAAAATGGTGAGAGGATAGGAGCTCGCAAGAGAGTATGGCCTTCAAATATAGAAGAAGGGAAGAGTGGCCTTGGCCTCGTTAGTAGTAGAGGGGGAGGGGGTTGTTATTCATAAGAGTGGGGGGACCCCATAAATGTGTAATAAAAATATAGTAATATTGTAATATTAATAATATAATTATACCTCTTTATTATCGTTTATTTTCTATACCATGGGAACTGCACACAGTTTGACCATATGGTTGGCCAAACCATGTTCCAACCATAAACCCCTCACTGAGTCTATAGAGCACCTCACATGGGTAAGAGAAGACGTTTGGAATACTATTCACTGACTGTGGGATTCGACTTAGTAAAAAACTACACATGTCTCACACATTTCGTTCATGGTTTTTACAAACTGTGTGATAATAGTTCAAATGTTCTAAAAACAAAAAATTAAAAAAAATTAAATACAAACATGCCCAAAACTGAACAATAAGGAAAAAATAATTAAATAGTCAAAATAATTATTATCTATTGGAAATAATGGGAAATTAATTTCCTTAGAAAAATACCATAAATAATTGGATATTATATATGTAAATTTATTAGGTGTTTTTATTTGGTAAGGGATTAACATTTTGATATGGACTAAATTAGTGGTTTAGATGAAATTGTGTATAAATATATCAACATTCATTGCATGAAAACTATTTTTTAGACAAATGGGAATAATTACCAAATTTTGTTTCATAAGAAGATATTTAATATTTTATTACAAATAAATTATTATATATTTCATTGGGTTTCAATATTATTTTATCTATTCTATACCTTATAACTAATATTTTTTACATATTTATCTGTCACCACATTTGTTTCTGACATGGTATAAGATATTGAAATTTTTTTAAATGATAAATATTCGGAAAATGTATTCCCCCACCAATATAACATTTCACGAAAGATTACATATCATGTTAATTTTAGAAAAAAATGATAATATAAATATTTCTTTTACAAATAACGTAATATATTCTATTTAAAATAATATTTTAGGCCCCATTAAAAATGGATTTTTTGTAATATATACATATAATTTACTATAAATAAAGAATATCAAATAGTTAACAGTTTGATAGAATAGTAATTACCAAAATAGTATTTCCATTTATGTAAATATTATGATCCTAGCAGCCTATAGCTCATGGTTAAGTTATTATGTTGGAACTACATACAATAGATTCCATCAAAAAAGACTAAATAGGTTAGTTTTCATAGAAAATAGATTCATATGGAAAAATCACATTACATTTGAAAATATAAAATAAAACATTTTATTTTCGATTCAAAAATCATTATTATTTCTCAAATATCAAATAATAAAATTAATTGTACACTTTCTTACATTACAGGGTTAGGAAACATAAGAAATCAACGAGTTCATATTCTCAGTAAGGGAACACATAAAATTGAAGAAAATAAAAGTTTTAACAATATGAAATGAAGAAATGATGATCAAATAATGTCAAGAAATATTGAATTCTGCATTAAATATATCAATGTATTTAATAACAATTCAATTAATCTAATAATTAAATACACAATAATAAATAATTTCAAATTAGTGGCATGAATAATGTCAACCATTTTAAACATACTATCGACACCTCAATCAAAGACATATCACATAAAGGGGAAAGTCCATGCCCAAATACCCAATGTAATTTTTGTAATTAGAGTTATTAATACACTGTGAATATATTTAATTCTAAGCCCCACTGATCACATATTATTTCTAATACAGTCATCATATTAATAAACAATAAAACAAAATTAATATGTGCTAAAAATAAATAAATTTTCACACTAGAATAACTAGAATATAAAATGTCAGTACATTCCCTAGTAAAACTAATCATAAACCATGCATGTAAATATAGTGGATGGAATCAATATAGTTTTTTCTAATAAAAAAATAATATTCCTCAAAGAATTATTAATTATATGAAAATTATTTAAATTAATCCATGTATATTTTATTGAAGAAAATAAAAATTTCGTTTTGAAATAAAATATTTAAAATAAACAATTTAAAACATATTACTTAAAGAGTTTCCTTTGGAATGAACTAAGTATACATTTAATATGGTCTTTAGAGTATTCAATTTTCATTATGGTTGAAAATTATATTCATGAAGTACTTGTTACAAAAAATATTTCATTCACATTTTGTTAAAATACATATCTACCACATTTTTAAATCAAAAATTAGAATTATTTTAAAAAAATTATTTAATATCAAACATTGTTAAAATATTTTTTCCTTAATAATTTTATAATAGTAAAATAATGAAATGAAATTTTTTTAATGAAAATATGGGTATTGAAGAAAATGATTCTTGAAAATTCAATAGAACAATGTTGGTTTCTCTTTAAAACCTATTATTGGTCATTTTCAAAAAAAGATGATAAAAAATGGAACTAATACTTGAAAACCCAAGAAATACATGGATTAGAATAAAATATAAATGAATTTATATTGAAATATCATATAATTCCATCAGTTTATATTTAATACGTAAACAATCATAAATAAGGATAAGATTATGAAATAAACACATTCCTCAAATTTTTTATTTCTCCATATATGTGAAAAAGTACAATGTAAAAAACTAAAATTTATTACAATTCTATAATAAAACAAAAAATATATAAAACAATCAGTGTACCAATCCATTATAATTTCCAATTATCCTATTATCAATAAATCATCCTTAAAATTTGAATTAATGTGAATTTTGGTACATTTTCCATGCATGTCTCGATCAATGGTTCCACTAATTTCAATTTTTTCACTATTTCTTCACCTCCAAAATGTTAATTATATTCACCTTGACAATAGTATCATGGATCTGGTCATTAATTTATTACATTGGAACTAGATACATGAAATCTCATCCCAACGGACCAAATAATTTTCTAGACTTGGTAAACTATATACATAACTTATTTTCCCATAACATTTTAAATCATAAAATATATAAAAAAATCATTAGATCATCGTTATCTCCATTATTGAATCACTACATATAAATCACAAACAAAATACATGTATCCTAGGGAAAATAAAACATTAGGAATGGGTGAGATCAGATTCTTGGTAAGGATTTACGTACATTTAATGTTGAGAATAATTAATATGGAATTTTAAATAACTGCACACATTACATATAATCAATATCTTGAGAATAATATGCATGGATAATGGATAATTAAATAATATAGTATAAATAATCAAATAAATTTTAAAACTAACTAAAAATATCCCAATTAATCCAAAATTTACCATTAGTATCAATGAATGAATTTATAATGATGGAATGAATAAGGTTGTACATCTTAAAAGACCATCATATACTCATTCCAAGACCTCGTTCCCTCATTGCCTCAAGACAAGTTGTCTTAGATAAAAGGGTAAGGCCTCTTCCAGTATACCATGTAATTTTTCACATTAGGCCTACCAATGCATCATAAGGATATGTAATTTATTGCCCCAATGGTCACCTAAAAAGTCGAATCCATTCTTCTTATAAATGGTGTGGAAAATAATCAACACAATTATTTTTATAAAAAACATACATAAGAAAAATTCATACAAACCCCGATCAATTAACATAATCATAAACCATCTAGAGTAACATATAGATAAGTCATTTAATTTTATATCCCCACTAAAACTAATAATAAACTATTTATAAATATACCAATTCTGGTATATATAAAACATATCCCTTGTGCATAAGATGTAAAATAAACGAATAACATTATTAATAAAAATAATTGACATGGAAATGTAATTAGAAACAATTTTTTTTAAAATTCACTTTCAAAATATATTTCATATTAAATGTTCTAAAAATATTTCTAAAATACATTAATTTGAATATAAAATTGAAAATATTAGAAACAATCTTTACAAAATGTAGTTTTCATGATGCTAGAATTTTCTTCTCATTACATACACGTTAAAACAAATCTTCATTTCACATTTTTGGTATAAGCTAAAGAGGTCTTGTTCTAAAAATGACATATTGATTCCTTTAAAAAAAATTATAAAAAGTAACCCTAGGTAAAAATGTCATTAATTAATCATTTAAAAATAGTTAAAAACAATTTTTTATTTTTTTTGGAAAATAATGACTTTAATGAAATAGGATTTTTGATTGACGAGATAAATAATTTCATTTTTTAAAAAACAATATCAAATATTTTATGTACTAAAAAGTGTAAAAACAACATTATTACATGATAATAATCATTAATAACCATAAGTAAAGAAAATATATTTATTTTTATATATAAATATCAAATATTTTCCCCAATAGAGAAGTAAACAACAACAATCCTGAATAATAATGATATAGTGAAATAAAACCTTACAATGTAGGTAAAATTTGAATCATATTCTCTGTGAACGAAATTACATAAAATGAAACATTATATACCATGAATTGAAATACGTTAATGATATAACACATAAAAGGTAAAATACCGTAAGACATTATAATATTTTCCGTTTAGAATAAATTTCAATTTTTTGATATATTTTTTATACACAATGACTTGTAAAGATTACTCTACAGAGAAAAATGAGATTATTTTTTTTGTGAAAAATAACACTAAGTTGGATTATGATACTCATAATATCATGTACCATTGATAGCTTGTGTTACACAAAAGATTGAGTTTTACCAAAGTACAATATACTTTTAATTTTATTATTTAATTTGATATTTTGAAACTGGAAATTATAATGAAATGTATATTAAGTAATAACTAAATTTTGAAAATATATTTTATGCATGTTTATATAATTTTTTGGTGACCAATTAATTATATTTTAATATAAAAAAATATAGAGGAAATGTTTTTATAAAAACTATTTTATTTGAAAACGATGTTTTATCATAATAAATTTTATTATATTATTTTTTAAAATTATATTAATGAAATATATATGTTATATAATCAATAAAATATTTTTACATTCATCTACCAGATTTTATTGGCATAATATGAAAACAAATCCAATGTCACCCATAAAAGCTCTATTTTTCTAAAGGAAGCTTTACCACCTTTTGATATAACACTTGTTTAATAAAAAATTATATCTCTTTCATAAATATTAAATGATAAAAGAATCTTATTTTTCAAATTAGTAACTTCAAAATTAATTAGTTATAACTTTTTTTAGTTTTCTGTAATGATTCATTTTTTGATGAAAAGTGAAAAAATTTATATTTTAAATGAAACCCTTTTTTCATCTAAATAATTTATGATGTTGAATTATTTTTTATTTTAGTTATAAAGTATAATTATATTATTTTTACATCAACTAATATAAGTATGTCATTTAAAACATTTTTAAATTTAATTTAGATATAAAAACGTAGGTAACATTTGAGTATTTTGGATTTAAATCCCAAAACCCTCATCCCTTAAGTGGGATTACTTTTAAATTAATATCTATCATATTTATTATTGAATTTTTGGAAAAATTATTCCATATTTTTATGTATAATTATTTATAATTTATATTAATTTAAACATTGTTTTGGAAAAAGAAATATTAGTCAAAAAAATTAAAATTTATTACAACGATTAATTTTATGCTAAGTTACTTAGTGGGTAAAATTTAATCATAAGGGGACATCTGATCATGAAACTTTTCCTTATTTATACTATATACACTAATTAATCGAATCATATGATATTGTGGGATGATATTCCATGAAATTTACTTATATAATAAGTTATGTAAGGAAAAAAGATAAAAAATGTTGATTCCTTAATTGTATCATTTATAAGGCCATGATAAATGAACAAAATGTCATACGTTCAGCTATACATATCTTTTAAGAATATAATAAGTTATCTTTATCATAATAATTTATATTTAATTTTTAGATATGATAAAATTATATTTAATTCTTCATAAATTCTAACACATAACTTATTTAATTAATAATTAACTAGGATAAATGACACTAAAAATATTAAATGTGATGAAAGTTGATTGAATTAATTTTCTCCCATAATTTTTTAGATGAATATTTAATTGAACATATTTTTTTAATTAATATATTTTAATTCCAACATTTTCATGATATTTTAAAATTCAAATTAAATTAATAATGTGAAAATCTATATTAATTATATTTTATAATAAATGGTGTTTTATAAATTAATTTAAAACCCTAATGAACATATATTATGTAAATTGATTCTAAAATTTCAAAAAAATCAAATATTATTAATTAATGTACCATTTAATCTATTATAATATCTATATTTACTGTTAAATATTAAAAAACACTGGTTAGCATTGTTGCCGTTAAAATACAATTTTTTCTTGTTACGTGTGATTATGTTAAAATTAAATTCTGAAACACAATGGATTTTTATTTTATAGATTAAACTAAATATTTAAAATAATTGGAAAAAACTATTTTATATGTACAATTTTATTTTATTCCTAATTTATAAAATAAATAGGTTAATAAAACTAATTTCCTTAATAAAAACCAATATTGTAAAAGTAGAGAAACATATCAGTTAAGGAAAAAAAAATTTAAAATTAAACTTATTGTTGTGTGGGGGTGGTTTTGATAGACCATAAATTACATACACTCCATTAATTTTTAATTTTTAAAACACATTATGTAATGGATATTTCCAAATATGGTTTACCTTTTTATATTTACAGGAATGACACTCCTCATCCACTATAAAAAGTCACTCACCCCACACACTACGTTACACCTATAAATCATTTTGCACTGTATAAACCCTAAATAGATAATTAACCATTATATGAACCCCAATACAAGTATACTGAAATTATAATTATATCCAACCAAGGATGTATTTTTAATCAAACAAAATTGATTACCTGAAAAAGAGGTAACATTCTTCAACGAGTGCCTTAGTTTTATTTATTTATCTACACCTTCAATTCATATCACATATTTATTATATAATAAAATAACTATCCTAAATAAAATTATTTATTTTTATCTAATTTTTTTGAACGACACATTCTCACACTTTCATAAAATGGGATACACAATCATAGTTCCCTTGTACGGAGGACTACCACTTTGTGAAAAAAAGGTCATTCTTTCTTCCACTACAAACCTTTAATGCCTAAAATAATGATGGATTTATATTTTATATATTTTATAAGTGAAATTTACATGGTATATAAGATTTTATAATTATTTTATAACACAAACCTTCATGTATTCTATTTTGTGAGAATATATTTATGTAGTATGTGCACATGCAGGCTTCTTCCACCTTGAAGAGATGTGATTCATTCACACTTTACATTAAATTTATTGAGGATTGTTTTAATAAATATATGTCATATAAATGAAATAAATATTATAATATAATAATAATATACACAAATATATCATTTAGCATTCATTAAATTTAGTTGACAATAAAATGGAAACAATATTCATGCTATGTAGAGACCCACACCTGAAGTACGTGGACATTACATTACATTTGAAAAATACATAATACATAACAAGAACTGACCCCCAAGGACCGTAATAGTTTAGTGTCTTTGGAATCATGGAACAAAATATTCTAATCATGGTGAACGATCTTCAATATCTCCCATAAAGAACTTTCCCTTTTGTTTTCTTACCAAAAACATTACATTAAATCATGGGAAAAGAAAACATAAAAGGGTGGGCTCAAATGATCCGTAAGGGTAAGAATGGTGAAAATAAAACAAACCATATACATTTGATCTTAAAAAAACATGAACATTAAGTTTAAACATCAAAATCATGAGCATTGACATAAAACATGGAAGTATATAAGGAATATATCATAATAGAACATCAATCATGATAAAATAGCTTGGGAATAAAACATGTAATTGTGGAAACCATTAATAACATGTTATGATTTCCATAGTAGACCAATAATTGTTTCCAAGAGCATCATAGTAGAAAAAGTCCTTTACTGAACCGGGTTTACTTGATGTTCCATCCCAGTATTACTAAATCGGAATCACTTTCCATTCCACCCATATCTATCTCATTATATATAAATCTTTACCCAATGCATTCAATGGAGATATAGATCTCACCCATATCATAATGAAATCATTATTACTTGTGCCACAAAAATATACATAAATCATTCATCATAACCCAAAGAATAAAATCAGTTTCATAAACATCATCTCAACATACCATAATCCAAATAAAACAAATGGATATCATTTCTTCATAAGAAGAATCAAACCATGTATAAAATAGAGACATTATACTTGAAACATAATCATACTAAATAATGTTATCTTAGATGGAAACTATTTTTGAAAAAACACTTGAAATAAATTCATGAAGAAAGTATCATTTCTTCTTCAAAATCATTTTATCACAAAATTCCAATCAATTTTAAAAGAACATTTTTTTAAAAAAATATTCATGAAATCTTGTAGAGGAAGCTTCAGTAAAATTAGGCATTATAAAACTGTAACAATCCGTTCATGCCGTATAAGTTAAAAAAACATTCTCCTCTTACTTTTTCCGTAAAAGACAAAAAGTTCCTAGTATGGTAAAAAAAAGAAATATTCCTTCCATAAAATAATGTAAAAGTAAAAGAGAGGTAAAAATGACTTTAAACATGCATGGAATAATATGAAAAAATTTATTAAATTTTTTTTATGGACATAGATGAATAATATAACACCAGTAAATACTTAGGAATAATCAATCTTCTATAAGAACAAGATTGGAATAATTATCCCTTACCTTAGGTCCAATTTCTTCCGTATGTGTTCGAGAATCATATAAAGTGGGTCTAAACATATTTGTAACTTGTAACATAACCATAATAGTGTTTATGATATCATATATGATTCACTTATGACTTTATATTACCTGTTCTTTTGTCAATTTCATGTTAAAGCAGCGTTTTGGGTAAAATCGTTTCATTTATCATACATGTTTGGCCTTATTGTTATTGATATTTTTATTTCATATATCATGATTTACTTAATTCCATAATTTAAAACATGATTTATATATAATATATTTTCTATATATATATATAATAGATACATAAATAAAATGAAACACTCCATTCATGGAGACGGTAGGCCGTATGTACGCATGAACGCTATTTTTCTTTCCTTATTGACTTGAATGGAAGTAATTAGATGAAATATATATATATATATATATATATAAATCCAGTAGAATTATTATATATATAATTATTATTCATTATATATAATTTATAATCATTCCTGAATGGTTAACATTGAGAATGAATCTCATCGTGTCGTGGAGACTGTAATCTGTATGTATGCACGTGCGATGATATCATTCCCATAATTATTGAATGGAATTAGAGTGTATTATATAATATATCAGAATATGTATGATTTTATAATAACCATATATAGTTATTCTTTACACCATTATACCCATCCAAGTATGGTGGTGGTGGAAAAATATATTACACCACGACGTGGAGACGGTATTCCGTAAGTACGCACCCACGGTGATTTAATTTTCCATACGATGGAAAGATGGTGAAATGGGGTTGTTTCATATTTATAATAACAGATAAGTATATTATTTATAATTATGTTATTAAATTATAATGAAAAACTAAATTAGAGGATGTATTAGAATAAAGATACTTGAAATAATCGGTAGAAGAGATTACCTCTTCTTCGACAGGCCTCCTCATAACCTCCTCTTAGGGAACTAAAGTTGGTCTTTGAATAAGACCGGGACCACAAGTAGGTTTCTATGAATGTTTAGAAGTTAAATGTTATGGGTTTTTCCAATCATTAAGTTTCAAATTTGTGTGAAGAGGAGAGGGAGGAGGTTCCCTTTTATAAGGGAGGAGAGGGGCACTTTTGGAAACCTCAAAAATATTAATTAATAATAAAATAAAAACCCACATAAAAACATCCAAAGATTCTCAAATTCTGATATGAGGTAATATAGGGTTGTAAGTGCATCAAAAAATAAAATTTAGACATGTTAGAAAATTATTTTAAACCTTATAAATTTGATTTATCCTTATTTTTTTTATTTAATATTATTTGTGGTAATAATATTCTAAATTTCAAATTGTAATAAATAATTACTTATGTGTTGAAAATTGTCCATAATTGCATACGTTATTAAATTTTAGACCATATAAAATTAAATTTATATATTTTAAATATTTTTGTGATTTTTATACAATTTTATAATATGTTATTTTTATAAAATAAAAATAATTTCAAATTTGACACTATTCGTTTATTTGAATTCAAATAACATCCAGACATAGGATATATTCAAACCAAAATATTTAATAGACTGCTAACATGTCATGTGAATCTAGAATAGTTTTGGAGTATATTAATTAGTTAATATATATTTATTTTAATATTTTTAAAACCATTTATTTGATATTTCTCTTAATAAAATAATTACTACAATATTTTTGTATAATTATTTAATATACTTATTTTTTCGTAAAAATTAAATTTGAAATAATATGATTGATATAAATATATTATTTCTCATAAGGTTACTTTTAGTCTTATTTAACTACTAAAACACCCAACTTTTAATATGATATATTTATTAAATTATGAAGGTGACAACTTTGACATCATTTAAAATAAAAAATAATAAATGTCATAATCGATTTTATATTTCTCCAAATGGTCAAATATTCTACCATTGTATGGTTATGGTATAGATATACTCAACCAATATGTTTTGGTCAACTTTTGGGGACATTTTATGGGTATTATTATTTTAATAAAAACTATAATATTGATGTTTCACTAAATAAATAATTTCTGCATCATTAATGTATAAGTTATTAAGGCAATAAAATATCTCTTAAAAATTACAAATAAATTACCATAAGAAATAAAAAAAATTAACTTTAAAATTACTATTTATAATCCAATTTATTTTTGGTATAACCTTATATTAAATATACTTCAATTATTAAAGTTTGAGTGAGACATATCTCACTTTCTTTAAAATAAAATAATTTAAAGGTCTTAATCGCAAACATGTGGGTTATAATGGATTCTATTTAGACCCAAATATTCCTTAGGACGAAATATAATCATACAATTATATTATGTCAAGTGTTAGGGTAATTTTATAATATTATATTTACCCATAATTACCCGATTTACCGTTAACTAAGGTAAATAAAATTTACCATACTTACAATTCATAGATCCCAAAAATAAAAAGTATCATATAAAAATAATTTAAACCTAATAATTAAAAATATGGAATCCATTTTACCAAATTAAAATCATAGAGGTTGTAGAAATTAATTTAAAATTAATCTCGTTGTTAAGAAAACAAGTTTTAAAAGTTAAAACATTAAAAAAGATTAAAATGATTTTACCTATGAATTTAATGTAAAATCAATGCTAATGACATAGGTTATATTAAATGGTAAAAAATATATTATATTTATACTTTTAAACCATTCAATGTTAAAATTAAACCATATAAATCATCTCGATGAAAATTGTTTTTTTATTAAAATTTAGCGTATTTTTACTATTCATCAAAATAAGAAACTTATCAGAAAAATATCGAAGAATTTTCAAAATTAAATTTTTATATCATGATTCAAAAGAAGAATTTTATTTTGCAATATTGGACTTATAAACATGTCAACAACTAGACTTAATGTGGGTGTGCCAACAAAAGGCGACAAAACTACATTTTTAAAAAAATAATTATTTTACCTGAAAAATTTATTTTGCTCTCATATCGTGTTCTATGAAATGTGTAAGATGAATAATAATGTTATAAAATTAAAATTTTAGTGAATAATATTTGTAACAGCTAGTTCATAATAATATTATAAAAATATATATCTTTGTTTAGCGAAACCTGATATTGTGTACTACACACGCTATCGAGAAAGGTCGTGATTGCGTGTAATGCAAGGCAATTCAGGGATTCATGTAGTGGAATCTCCCTTTGGTGTTGCGTATAACAAAATAGAACCTTATTTCATTTATACATTAAACAAAATCTATATATAATGTTTTGTAGAATAATTTCTACAAAAAGAACTTGAAATTGTGTGTAACACAAGCCAGGAATAGTGTTGTGTGTACTGCAATCTAATATAGTGTTGCATACAGTAAAAGTTAATCTTGATCTATATTAAAATAGAATAAATCAATGAAATTGAAAAGAATATATCTAAAAAAATATCAGGTGTTACATTCTACCCCCCTTAAAATAAATTTCTCCCTCGAAATTTGTCGGGGTTATAAATCTTTTACTACTTAAAAGTTTCATTCATAGAAACCTACATCATAAAAATGAATACATAAAAATAATTTTAAAAAGTAAAGTATTAAATGTAATGGTTAACCAAATTAACTCATCACTGGGTTTCCACATATGAGAACATAGGTGAAAATATGGATATGGAAGGGAAATATAACCATTAAGTTCTAATGGATAGTGGTAGAGAACATGGCTATGAAAAAGCCAATAATCACAAAGACATAAATTTTTTATGATCTAAGTTACCATCTAATTCATCAGATATGAGGGAAATATGACAAAATTTTTGGTTTTCAAGATCATTTCCCTAATGTTGAATAATTTTTGAATTAAAATAAATACACACATTATTTTGGTACAATCTCACTGTTTTTTGTGCCTTTAACAATTTCAACTTCATCTCTTAAAGAAATGAAGTTGAATTTTTCTTTTGTGAAGTGTTAGCGGATCATGCAATAGAATGATAGGTTATTTAATCTGTCTAAAAAAAAGGTTAGAAAAAGTTATTAAATATATATAAGTTCGTCTATGGTGATATTAATCATATATAGTTCCTAAAATGGACATATACTTCATATATCATACCACGTAATAAATTCATAGTAACCAAGGACGTCTTGTAGGCCAGTGGTAGGAGATAAAGGCATGTCGGACTTAGGCTGTGGGTTCTATTCGCGCAACCTTGTCCGACGCGATGGGTTGTCACCCGTTCTGTAGGGTGTCCCTTTTTCTAAAACAACACTGTTATAACATTACAGAAATAATATTGAAAAAAGTTTTAGCCTTAAAAAATACTATCTGATGCCTGACATAATACAATCCAATCTTTAGACTTATCCAAAAAATATTTGTCCAATATTATAGTATAAAGAAAATGATTACTGGAAAGGTCACATAACACACACGTGAATACCATCATTTATCCCCCCATATCATAAGATATATCTTTTTGATCGCATTCTAAACATGTGAATATCATAATAATGTATTCTCTTGAAACATAAATTACTATAAAACCTTAGTGAAAACATGAATGATGTCAAAAGGTTACTCTTTACACATACCAAAACCCCAAAAATTCTATATACTCAAACCATGATATCACATTGTCTTTGTATCAGTCATGAGTTCATTAATAATATAAAACAGTTCATTATCTCCTTATCCCTAATTTATAAACATATTAGGTGATTTCTGAAAATATTTCAATAACTTTTCATGGTTACCGATACCATTCAACATATACTTTCAAATAATTTAGGAAAAACAATAGTCTAACAATCCTTAGATATTTCATTATTCCATAGTACTATGAAATTACATATACAACATTACTCTTGATAAACATTCAATCATTCCACTACCGTCTTAATCCATTGACCTAGCTTCATCATTTTATTCATCAACACTTCTTTCATCTCATATATCATTTTTAGTATCATCGTCATCATCAACATAAATACTACCCATATGACCATGCTAATTCTATTCATGATATTATACCTTAAGGCATTGGTTTTCATAATTTTCTTACATTCAATATTTAAAACATTTAACCAGTGTTGATGTCTTAGAAATACCGTTACCCTTGTCCATGGTGTTAACAGAACCTTTTCCTTTGCAATTACTAGATTTTGTCATCCTTTTCCACACCCAAAATATCTTCTAGTTCCTTTGAAAAATTATCCTTGATGCCCCTTCCCACATGATTTATGTGGAGAAATTGCACTTTCTTTCCTCTATGATCATCATGAAACTCCATCTTTATCTTATTAGATAAGTCAGAAAACTTACCAAATACGAGATTATTGATCATATTGTGAGATTGTAGATTGGGATTAATAATGGTGTTTGGTATTCCAAATCCTGTTTCATTTGGTTTCTCATGAAAAATATCATTCCATTTTCCATCATATCCTCCATTATCGTGAATCTTCCTGTTTCCATCCATTTTCTAAAACCCAAAAAGAATATTGTGAATGGAAAAAATCATGCTAGGAAAACAACATATAAAGGGGGAGTACCTTCAATATCTAACATATTACGTTTAATTCTAACACAGTTTCCATAATTCAAGGACTTAAACATATACTTATAATTAACCTTAGAGACATCCCTAGACATACCTTAGAAATTTCACTAGGGATATCACTAAAGTTTTTGGATCCTAGTTTCCAAAGGTTAACTAAACCTTTCCTATGATACCAACTATAGAGACCCACACTTGACGTACATGGAAATTACATTATTTTTGAGAAATACTTAATACATAAAAAAAATAGACACCCAAGGACCATAATAGTTTATTGTCTTTGGAGACTTGGAACACAATCTTCTAATCATAGTGAAAGATCTTAAACATCTCCAATAAAGATATTTCCCTTTTGTTTTCTTACCTAAAAACATTATTTATATATAGGGAAAAGAAAACATAAAAAGGGTGTGCTCAAATGCTCAATAAGGGTATGTATGGAGGAAATAAAACAAACCATATACATTTGAACTAAAAAAATATGAACATAATTTTTAAACATCAAAATAATGAGCAATGACATAAAATATGGAAGTATGTAAGGCAAAGATCATAATAGATCATCAATCATGATAAAATAGAATTGGAATAAAAAAATTAATTTGTGAAACCATTAATCACATGTTATGATTTCTATAGTAGCCAAGGAATTGTTTCCAAGACCATCATAGTGGAAAATGTCATTTACTAAACCAGGTTTACTTTCCGTTCCAGCCCTATATTACTGAGCCTGATTCACTTATTGTTCCAGCCATGTCTATCTCATGAGATATAAATGTTTACCCAATGTATTAGTGGGATATATATGTCCCACCCATCTCATAATGAAATAATTCTTACGTGTTCTACAAAAATAAACATAAATCATTCATCATAACCCAATGAATAAAGTGGGTTTCATAAACATCACCCCATCATAACATAACCCATATAAAACAAATGGATATCATTTCATCATAAGAATAATCAAACCATGTAAATAATATAGAAATTATACATGAAGTATAATAATTCTAAATAATGTCATCTTAGATGGAAAATAGTCTTGACAAAACTCTTGAAATGAATTCTAGAGAAAAATATCCTTTCTTCTTCAAAATCATTTTCTTTTCACAAAATGCAATTCAGTTTTAAAAGAAATAGATTTTGTTGAAAATAATCATGAAATCTTTTAGAGGATTCTTCATGAAAATTATACATTATGAAACCGTAACAATCCGTCCATGCCATATAAGTTAAAAAAACATTCTCCTCGTACTTTTGACAGAAAAGTCAAAAAGTTCCTTGTATTGTAAACAAAATAAATATTACTTCCATAACACTATTTAAAAGTAAAATAGAGGTAATAAATCCTTTAAAAATACATGGAATAATATCAAAAAATTTATGAAAAACATTTTTTGTACATGGATAAAAATATAACCCTAGTAAATACATACAAATAAACAATCTCGAATAAGAACGAGATTGGAATAATTATCCCTCACCATATGTCCAATTTCATCTGTACGTGTCCGAAACTCATGTATAGTGGTTTTAAACATATTATTAACTTGAAACATAACCATAATAATATTTATGATATCATATATGATTCACTTATGACTTAGTATTATCCATTCTTTTGTCGATTTCATGTTAAAGCAGTGTTTTGGGTAAAATCGTTTTATTTATCGTACGTGTTTGGACTTGTTCTTATTGATATTTTTATTTCATATATCATGATTTACATACTTCCAGAATGAAAAAATTATTTATATATCATATATATTCATTATATATATATAATAGATAGATAAGTAAAATGAAACACACCTTTCATGGAGATGGTAGGTCGTACGTACACATGAACACAATTTTTCTATCCTTATTGACTTGAATGGAAGTAAGTAGATAACATATATATATATACATAAATCCCGTAGAATTATTATATATATCATTATTGTTCATTATATATACTTTATAATAATTAATAAATGGTTAACGTGGAGAATGAATCTCATTGCGCCGTGGAGACAGTAATCCATACGTACGCACGAGTGATGATATTGTTCCCATTATTATTGAATGGAATTGGAGTGGAAGATATAATATATCAGAATCAATATGATATTATAATAACCATATATAGTTATTCTTAACACCATTATACCCATCCAAGTATGTTGGTGGTGGAAAAATAGATTACACCACGGCGTGGAGAAGGTATTCCGTACGTACGCACGTGCGGTGATTTCGTTATCCAAACGATGGATAGAAGGTGAAATGGGGTTGTTTAATATTTAAAATAACATATCAGTATATTTTTTATACTGATGTTATTAATTTATAATTTAATAGATAAATAAGAGGAAGTAGAAGAATAAATAAACATTACTGAATCGGTAGAAGAGATTACCTCTTTTCAACGTGCCTCCTCTTAACATCCTATTAGGGAACTAAAGTTGGTCTTTGAAGAATACCAGGACCTCTAGAAGGTTTCTATGGAAGTGAAGAAGCGAAATGGGATAGGTTTGGATGAGCATTAAGGATCAAATTTATGTGAATATGAGAGGGAGGAGGTGCCCTATTATAAGGGAGGAGAGGGGCACATTTAGAAACCTCAAAAATATTAATTAATAATAAAATAAAACCCAACATAAATACTTCCAAAGTGACTCAAATTAGGGTATGAGGTAAAATAGTGTATTAATATCATCATCCAATCAAATTTAGACATATTTGGAAATTAATTTAAACCTTACCAATTTGATTTATCCTTATTTAATTTATTTAATCATATTGGTGGTAATAATATTCTAAATTTTAAATTGTAATAAATAATTACTTATGTGTTTTGAATATTCCATAATTGGATACATTATGAAATTTTAGACCGTATACATTTCAATTTATAATTTTTAAATATTTTTGTGATTTTTAAACAATTTTATAATTAGTTATATTTATAAAATAACAATAGTTTCAATTTTGACACTATTTAATCATTTGAATTTTAATAAAATAAAAATAGAGGATATATTCTAAAAAAATATTTAATAGACTTATTAAATGTCATATTCATCTAGAAAAGTTTTGTATCATGTTAATTAGTTCATATAATATTTATTTTAATATTTTTAAAACCATTTATTTGATATTTATCTTAATCAAGTAATTACTACAACATATTTTCATAATTATTTAATATATATATTTGTTTCATAAAAATTAAAAATAAAATACTATGATGAATATAAATCTAATAGGATTCATAAGGTTACTTTTAGTCGAATTTATCTTCTAAAACACCCCACTTTTAAAATTAGATATTTTTTAAATTATGAAGGTGACAACTTTTACATCATTTAAAATAAATAACTATAAATGTCCTAATCACTTTTAAAAAGCTCCAAATGGTAAAAAAAAATAGACTCTTTTATGGTTATTGTATATATATACTCTACCAATAGGTTTTGGTAAAATGTTTGGGCCATTTGATGGGTATTATTACTTTAATAAAAACTATATTATTGATTTCCCACTAAATAAATAATTTCTCCATCATTAATTTATAAGCTATTATGGTAATTAAATTTCTCTTAAAAATGTAAACATAATTACCATGACAAAAAAAACAATTATATTTACAATGAGTATTTATAATAGAATTTATATTATGTATATCCTTATATTAAAAATACATTAATTATTAAAGTTTGAGTGAGACATATTTCACTTTCTTTAAAATAAAATAATTTAAAGGTCTTAATCACATACAAGTAGCTTCCAATGGATTCCATTTCGTCCCAAATATTCCTTAGGACGAAATATAATCATAAAATTATATTTAGACAAGTGGTAGGGTAATTTTATACTATTATATTTATCCTTAATTACCCAATTTACCTTTAACTATGGTAAATAAAATTTACCGTACTTACTATTCATAGTGCTCAAAAATAAATAGTAGCCTATTAACATAATTTGGAACAACTGATTCAAAATATGGAATCCATTTATCCAAATTCCAATCAAAGAAGCTGCAGAAATTAATTTATAATTTATCATGTTGTTAAGAAAACAGGTTTTAAAAGTTAAAACATTGGAAAATATTGAAATGATTTTACCTATAATTCAATGTAAAATAAATGATAATGATATAAATTATATTAAATGGTAAAAAATATATTCTATGTATACTTTAAAAACATTAAATATTATAATTTAACCATATAAATTATCTCGATGAAAAAAGTTGTTTCTAATTAAAATTTAGAGTATTTTTACTATTCATCAAAATAATAACCTAATCAGAAAAATATCAAAAAATTATCCAAAGTAAATTTTTATATCCTGATTCAAAAGAAGAATTTTATTTTGTTAAATTCAACTTATAAACATGTCAAAAACTAGATTTAAAGTTGGTGCGCCATCAAAAGGGGGAAAACTGCATTTTTTTTAAAATACTTATTTTACCCAAAAAATTTATATTGTTTTCATTCTGTGTTCTAGAAAATGTGTAAGATGAATAATAATGTTATAAAATTAAAAATTTAGTTAATAATATTCATAAAGTCTAGTTGATAATAATATTATAATAATATATCATTGTTTAGAGAAACCTAATATTGTGTTCTGCATATGCTATCGATGAAGGTAGTGATTGTGTGAAATGCAAGCCAAGTCAAGGAAGCATGTAGTGGAAGCTCCCTTTGGTGTTGCGTATAACATACTCAAAACTTATTTCATTTATAAATTAAACAAAATCTATACATAATGTTGCGTAGAATAATTTCTACAAAACGAACTTGAAATTGTGTGTAACACGAGCCAAAAATAGTGTTGCGTATACTGCAAGCTAATATGGTGTTTCATATAGTAAAAGATAATCTTGGTGTAATTTATAATAGAAGACATCAAAGAAATTAAAAATAATATATCTCATAAAATCTCGGGGTATTACATGCTATGTGTGGCCCACCATCTCATTGAACGGTGTATTTCATTTCCAATCTGAAAATATTATGCATTAATCTAACTACATATATATAGAATATATATAATATTTAAATAATATTTTAAATTAATTTGATTATGTAATAATGTTCAACATAATTGAAACCAAAAATTACAAGCCATCCCATACTCGAAGAATAAGGAAATTATCAATCGAAATGATAAGAACGATAAATTATTGTTAATTAATGCATTATAATTTGTTATAATAGGAGAATATAGGATATAATTAATATTATTTTGGTTTTTAGAAGTTAATAACATTAATTAAACCATTATAGATGTGGTTAATGATCATTAAACAAAACGTTACCATAAGCTATGATATTTTGTCTCGATTTACATTTCATTGATATTTATTCATTACTATGAACCCCCTCACATTTATGTGGTGTATATAATTACGCAAGTAATTTAATATCATTATTAACTCATGAAATATCTAATATGAAGTCACACATTGAATTATCCCATTTAAGTTGTTTTGACTTTTTAATTACCAAGTTGAAAAAAGTTATCTTTGCAATTTCACTTTCTTTTGTGATTGTTAACATTCTCTTGAAATAATCACTTCCTTCTGATCCTTTTTTGTTGTACATTACATTTATCCTATATATATTTATTTTTAGTGGATATTATTATTTAATATGTCAAATAAAATATTTATACATAGTGTTTACAATAATTTTTATTTGATTAATTAAGGGAATATTGACAAATTTTTGTCATTTACTCAATATGAATAAATGATATGGTGTATTAATTAGTATTTAAATCAATTATTCAATACATTATGGATAATATGGACATGAATTACATGGATTGGGGACCAGTTAAGGATTGACCCTCTATACATCGGTAATATCATGATATGAATCATTTGGCCAAATCAGAGTAGTTTAAACTGTTATGATAATAGATCATGATGATATAGGATCTAAGTACATGGAAAACATGGAATCCAATTTTATACCATTTACATTTTGCATTATTAAGTTTTCATTTTTTGTCTATTGATTAAATGGAATGTGTGTTTATTTATTTAATATTCAATATTTATTATTCGTTATAGATTAATCATAGCTTTTGTTATAATTAACCCTTACTGATAATTTGAGACCACTGTAATTTTGCTTCATTTCCCCATTCTATATATATGAATTCATGTAATGATTTTTCAAGGATGATGAACCTATTTCCATGTTTGGTATTAAGTTTAATTTTATATTCCTATCATAAAATGGGTATCATATAAGTATATGGTTTCATAACGAGATAATTTTTTCCCATTGGGAATTGAATCATTTATCTTTTCCAATATACTAAATTAAAGAACTAGCTCTATTATACTAAGGTTGAGGACATTATTGTTGGTATTATAGAATGTTTATTAGAAACATTGGAAACATGATTTTGGAAATTATACGTTATAGAAAAAAAATCTAGGATATAATTTTAGTATACATATAGAACAACATCTCAGTGAGACCATGTTTATGATTATGATATATAGTATGTATAAATATCTCAATTTATGTTAAGAATTTTTATATTTCTTTTCTTATACAATTTGTTTCATAATTATATTATCTAATATATTTTATGTATTATTTTTGAAATGGAACACCAAATAATAAATGTTAACATCACAAATGCATGTGATCCATATAGTAAAAAGGAGCATATATTTTATGGGCATAATAAAATCTTTAGAAATGAACTGGTCTTAAAAAATTATCATCATAATAAGACATAGTATCATGATATTATAGGATAAAAATGGATTTATTTATGTATTGTGTCATTTTATGGAATCATGAGAATAAGAATACATATGGTAAAATTATGGATAATGGAATGAGGAGAATTTATTATTTTATCATCTATGATAATAATGGAAAGAAACACCCTAATACCTTCTTAAAGTGAATGGGAGTTCATTATAAATGATGAAAAAGAGGAAAATAGGAAAATTAATGGAACATGAAGGAATAATTAAAGGATTCTCAGTGTTTCAATTTTTTTGAGATAGAGTACTAAAAAAATGAATTTCCCCAAGAATTAATGGAATATACATCAAATGAAGATAATGTATCATAGCCTTCATTATGTTATCAACACAAATCAAGTGTAATTATTAATGTGATTATATTTGGATTAATGAATTATGATATTTTATTATTTTATGAATTATGTAATTATAATTATAATTATGAAATTTATAAGGATGGTACTATAATATCATATCATAAACAATTTTAAAGAATTCTTTTGAATGTTACCGAGAGAAGTGATTAAGTGGAAAGTTAATTTTTTTGGAAAGAACAAGATTGTGGGAATCAAAACCCTTAATATGTTTTTGATATTGAGATAAATATTATAGTATATATTGATTATTTATTTGGAAAAAGTAATTTTGATACTACTAACTACTATTTCACTAGTTATAATGTATTGGATAAAGATATTTCATATTGTTCATATGTTTAACCAATAATGAAATGGTTTACATTGATAATTTGATGAGGCTTTAGAGGATAATGTTGTACATATCTATATGATGTTACATGTTCTATGAAATGGTATATAAATATTTCAAGGAACAACTAAATTATATTGTTTTTTATAGAAATTCATATCTTTTAATAATCATAAGGAATAAATAAATTACTCAACTATAGGAAAATTGTTTTGAAACAAAAATGATTTACTATTACCATAATTTCTTATTATATCAATAAACATTTCACACCACTTTTTTATTAATTTTTGTTAAAAATAATTATCACGAACATGTTCTCTCTCTCTCTACATCTTAACATGATAGTAATATTTCTCTTTCATCACTATGTTTTCACTAACTTTCTCCTATTTGAAAGCCCAGTTTTTGGGTGACCTTCACATTTCATTATCCATATTATTAAAAATACATGTTGTTAACCCAATTTATGTTGTTATTTTTTCAAAAGTAGTTTATTTTAAAACATCAAACCATTTATTATTGAGATAAATTATCAATTACAAGGATACAATTTATTTAATGTGGTGAGAATACAACACCCAAAGACATTACAATATTTTTACTTTAGAATAAATTTGACTATTTTTGTATTTATATTTATATGTAATTAAAAGTAAATCATATTATAAAATAAAAAATTAGATTATAATTTGGTACATCTAAAACTATGTTATCTTGGGTTACACATAATAATGGGTTCTTTTAACAGCTCATGTTTCACGTAAGACTTAGTTTTTTCAAACTAAAATATACTATTAATACTATTATTAAACATAATAGTTAAAAAATATATATTATAAAAACATGTATATGTGGGATTAACTAGATTAGGAATATATTTGTTTCACATATTTATATAAATTTTTTGTGACCAATTAACTATAAGTATATAAAAGACCAATATAAAATATAGGAAATATTTTTAGAAGAACAATTTTAGGCATTAAATGATTTATATATTAATAAATTAAATTTATTACTATTAGTGAATGAAATAAATTAAATACATATATTACATATTCAATAAAATATATTTTACATTCATCTAATAAAATTTATTGGCATAAGATATTAAAAAACTCAACTTTACACATAAAAAGATATATTTTTCAAAAGGGATCATTATTGCCTTTTGATGGTGCATAAATTTTAAACATTAATTTTGGAACGTTTATAAATTTTATGTGGAAATTAAACTTCATTTATGAATGGTTAAGGTCAATAATATATAGTGTTTTTATTTTTTTCTAATGTTTCATTTTTTGGTGAATGACTTACAATGCAGAATTTTAATTGAAGACTAATATTTCATCAAAATAATTTATATTTTTGAATTATATTCTTAATTAGTGTAAATCATATTTAGAAAAATTTTAAAATTATTAATTTATATTAGGTCATTGGAATAGTTTTTATATTTAATTTATATTTCACAAAATAGTGCGGGTATGATAATTTTCACATTCAATACTCTTTATCTCATCCCGTTGGCGGTATAAAATTAAAATTAATTTCTTACACATCATATATTTGATGTTGGAAAAATAGATTCCATGTTTATATTAAGAATAATATATAATTTTTTATTAGTTTCAAATAGTTTTTTAACTGATATATTTTTTAAATAAATAAAAATTAATTACATCTATTGGGGAAAATATAGTTTATATGGTTGTTAAACTTTTATCATATGGGATCAAATAGCCTAAAACATGTCCAAACCCATTAGATGGAAATATTTCTAACATATCCCATATTTTATTTAATCATATGAGTTATTGGGATATTAATCCATGTTATTGAACTATATAATAAGATTAGTAAGGGAAGTGAAAAAGGAACCTTTGATATCTTTAAATTTGATAAATCCTTGAGACATTGAAAACATCAAAAATAAATTTATACATATCTCTCCGAAATTTAATTGAATTGTTTTTGCATAATTGCTTCCATTTAATTGTTATATATTTTATAATTATTGTTAATAATTTAGTAATTCCTACAAAGTACCTATTTATTTATTAATTAACTAAGATATATGATACTAAAAACTATTGGTGGCTAAAATTGAGTTAACTATATTACTACAATAAATTTTTAGCTGAATATATCATGTTACAAATCTGTTAACATAATATATTTTAATTAAATCATTATTTTTGGAATTTTTAAATTCCGATTACATTAATCATCTAAAATTTGATATTAATGTTCTCTTATAATAAATAAAATTTTATTAATTGGTTTAAAAATATTAAAAATAATATTTATTTAAAGTGATTAGAAAATGTTAATAAATATAAAATATGGTACATGAATGGAAAAATTACTATTTTTTATGTTCAATTCTAAATATTAAATAGTAAAAACTAGGTTAGTGATGTTACAGTTTATGAAGTGTTTTAGAAAGTTACTTACACTTGTGTTAATATTAATTTACAAAACACTAATGATTTTTGTTTCTAAAATTAAATATCTTACTGAGAATAACTCTTATAAATTTACATATTTATGATTATTTTATTTTAATCTTAATGGACAAAATATTGAGTTTATAACAACTAGTTACCTTAAGAAAATGAAAAAATGGGATAATCATTGATGCTAAAGATAAAAAAATGTATAATTCAAATATTTTTGAGTGGCGGAGGTTTTAAATGACCATATTTTCCCAAAAATTATTTATTTGTAAATATTTTAGGAACATTATATAAGGGATACATCCCAAGAGTTTTTACCTTTATATATTTTCATGAATTCCACTCTTCCTCAACATTAAAAATACACTCACTTGAATCACTTATTAACATCACTCATGACTTTTGGATCAAAAAACGGTTAAAAATAATATAAAAACATCCTTTACCTCACCATATATGCTTAAAAATTGGAATAAATCTAGTAATTGACTTCTTTTGTTGTAATCTAGAAGGAGTTTCCCAAACAATAGGTCACATTATTCCATGAGAATTTTTTTTCAGGCCATTAAATTGTTCTTAAATATTTATGTTATAATAAAATAAATATACTAAATATGGTGATATATTTTAATATTAAGGTTATGATCTATAACATCACACACTTCCTTCAAATGTGATACACAATTATCTTTCATCTGTGTAGCGCACTACTACCTCACAAACCGATTTCCTTCTCTCTTCCGTTACAACATTTAGTGGTTAAAATTAATATTGAATTAATAGCTTATATATAGTTTATATGATATTTCTAATTTACTTATGCTTATGTAATTATTTTATAACACACTCGTTCATGACATCAATTTTTTCGGAATAACATCACAATGTTTGTGGACATGCGGACTACCTCCTCCTCAAAGCGTTGTGATTCATTCACTTTGTACCTAAAATGTATTAAGGATGGTTTTAATAAACATATGTGACATATATTACCTAATTATGATACTATAATTATTATTTTCACATATTTATCTTTTAACATTCATTATTTTTATGTGATAATAAATTTGAAAAAGTATCGATGCGTACATACGATCTACCGTTTCCTTGAACAGTGTATTATATTCCCTATCTCCCAACGTCAAGGATTACTCATAATAAATATGTAGGGAATATTTGTAATATTTAAATAATTTTTAATATTTTTTAGATTATTAAATCATGGTCTATGTAATAGGAACAAAAAATTACAAGTCAAAACACACTTTAAAACCAGGAAATTAAATCCTAAAACGATGAAAATGATGAAATATTATTAATGAATGGATTAAAATATATTATTAAAGGAATATATATGATATAATAAATATTAATATGTTCTAGGTATAATTTAATAACATTATTAAAACTATTATATAGGATTTTAAATGGAGTTCATCCAAAAGAGAGTGTAAGGTATGCGATTTCATCTCAATTTACATTCCATTGAGACTACTTTTTTTATTCAAAAATTCACATTTATTTTGGGTATATACTAATCAATTTAATTAATATCATGATTAAATTATATTTCCTGGAATTTATGTCCAAATTTTAATTATTCCATTCAAGGGATTTTTACATAAAATTGATCTAGTAGTAAAAGTTATCTTTGCAATCTGACTTTCTATTATGATTGTTAGAATTCTATTGAATATATCAATTCTTTATGATTATATTTTTATTTCACATTAAATTTATCATAAATATATATTATTGTTTAATAGATATTATTATTTCCTAACCCATATAGTAATTTTACATATTTTCTTTATTTTGATTGATATTTGATTAAATATCGAAATAATGATAAATCTGTATCTTTTAATCAATAAAGATAATAGATAACGAACATTTTTTATGTGTTACATAGATTATTTTATATATGAATAAAATATTAGATATTCATGAAATGGGTTTGGGGAATTGTTAATGAAATATCCTTGATTTATTGATAGTCTCATTAGACTAATCACTTAGCAAAATCAAAGTAATTTAAATAGTCTTGTGAATAGAGTTTGGTGGTAATTGTTCTATGTACGTGGGAAACTTGGAATCCATCATATAAAAATTTAATTAATTAATTATTCAGATATTATTCTACCTAGGTTTTTCACTATGAAAAAGAATCTATGGATGAAACTCTTACCATTTGTTCAGTTTCCCTAGTATGTTTCAGAACCTCTTAAAATATATATATAAGTTTCTCAAAAATAAATTATAAAACCACAATAAAATATTTCATATCATATATTACATAATTATATCCTTTGATGAGACATTTATTATCAATTCACTATTAAAATCACCATTTCAGGTGATAATTGATTTATTTGTCATGTATATTTTGGTTCAGATATTTTGGTCCTTTTAATTTGATCAAGGTTAATTATTTTAAATATTTTATACCATGATATAATTATCATATATATTACATATATATTTATATATAATAATATATAATACTTATATATTGAAAATTAATTACACCATTCATGGAGACGTCAGGTTTTATGTACGAATGAATGTTGTTTCAATTTTCCTAATGAATGGGGAAAATGGAAATTAAATATTAATTAAATATTAAATAATAGATTTTATGCTATAAATATCCCATATATTACTAAAATAAATCCTTATTAAAATCCATTTTAAAATAAAATGATCAAAATTTAATATTGTTATGTGGATGTGGTAGTCCACATGTACGCATGAGGGATGATATATTTTTCTAATGGAATTAAATGTGATAATTTATATGTTATATTATAATACAATTTATATTTTTATATTATAAATGACACATATATTAAATAAATTTTTCCCTTACAACATTCTATGTAAACAGTATGTGAAAAATGAATCACGTCACTTCTCATGGCTATAGTCCACCGCACACACGATCAATATTATCATATCCCTCACAGAATTGAATGTAAGAAGTTATATTTGATTTAAAAATTACAGAAAAATAACAGTAATATATATATATATTTGTTTAATCCATCATTATATCTTTCCATGAAATGTTGGAAAGGAAATATGACTACATCTATTATTGAGGTAGTAGTATGTCGTACACACGATCCACAGTTTGGATTTCCTTTTGATAATTTTTTATATGGATAAATGTTATTTCAATTTAATTATATAATATTGATATATTGGATATTATGGTGTAATAATTGTTTCATCATTTTTTCTATTTATATGGAGTTATAAGAATAAGTAAATTTTAAACCCATAGTAAAAACCCTACCTCTTCATAAAGGTTATTCGATACTATTAAACTAAATCTATCATAGATTATGTTATTGATATAAAAATATAATATAGGATGTTAAGAGTGTTTTAGTGAATATATTTGGAATGGTTTTGGATGAACGAAAGTTATTTGGGTGAGTGAAGAGGGGAGGATAAGGGTTAGCCTATTAGAAGTTATGGGAGAGGACATACTTTGTTTTTAAAACAAAATCAGTTACAAAGAGGGTTTTAAAATTTGAATAGCGTCAATAATAGGTACCTATATAACCATATTCATTATAGGATCTAAATATATCTCAAAATGGGTTTTGTAGAAGTAGCTATCTCATTTTATCCCTTTTTATTATTGTTAAACCTCCAGAAAACCCATGTTTACCATAATCACGATAATTAATTTTTAATCATTCTACATTTAATAATGGTAAAAATTTATACTCAATGTAGAAGAAAATACAAATTATTATGATTCCAAATATGCAATACGTTTTTACAAATTAAATTCATATATTTTCAAGGATCCAATTAAAAATTATACTTGTAGACGCGATGAATAAGAAAGTTTTGATCGATAAAATTCACATTTATATATAATGTTATAATATAAAAATTAAAAAAGAAATTTATTCCAATAACCTATGTTAGTGAATTTTAATATTATTGAACAAATTTAAATAAAATCCAATTTATAATATAATTTACGCTTAAAAATATTTTATCCAAAAAAGATGTTTTTAATTAATATTCAGTATATTTCATTATTCATCAAAAAATTAACCATTTAAAATAAGTATATAAAATTCAACAAATGATAATAATGAAATTTATATTTCATAAATATAATTAATTTTGTAATTTATTTTTCTGATGTGGATAAAATGAATTTTAAATTATGGTCACAAAGTTTGACTAATCGGCTATTTAGAATTATATAGTTTTTCATAAAACTATTATTTTAATTGAAGATGTTTAATATTTTATTTATAATAAATATCAATCCATTCAATATATTTTATCCACGTTTAGATATTATAATATCTATAATTTAGGTACTCATATTCAAACACTACAACACAACATCTAGGTTATAATTGTTCTGTTTAAATAATAATATTTTAATAGAGTGTTGTGTTTCATACACACATGGTGTTGCGGGAATCACAATATATCGAAGAGATTTAATTTATAAAAAATAAATATATCATAATGTTTAATAATTTTATATTTTATTATATTCTTGGTGATCTATTTCATACACACAATCTATCTTGTTGTTCCTATTTTAAAATCTCGGGGTGTTACGTTCTCCCTCATTAAAAATATTGTATCTTTGAAATTTAGTCATGATCTCAATATTTTAGGGTTTCAAATTATAAAATTCCATTATTGAATTCCCAAAAAAACAATAAGGGTTAGTAAATCAGGCTCTTTATTAAAGGGAATGTAAAGTACAACGGTCATCTAGAATAATCACACAACCAGGTGTTAATGTATGATAATATATGTGGGAAGTTATGAAATGGAAATGAAAGAAAATTTTAATGTCCAAATAATTATTGAGGATGATCGAGGAAATTAAACAAAATAAATCAAATGTTCAAGATAAAGTAAAAATATAAACAACAAAAAAATTATGATGAGTTAAGGGACTATATTCTTCATTATAAATATGTGTAAATGATATTCATTTTGTTTCAAGATCCTTTTCTTAGACTTGAGGAATTTAATTAATATCAAAACTGAGAACAAAATCAAATGTACTTACTTGGTATCTTCCTATTTCATAGTCATAATTTCATCCTTCAATTGTGATTTTATCATATCCCATGTCATATCTTTCACCATGAAATGCATATAAAAAAATAAATTTGTGTACCTGAGGAAAATTTAACATATCAGTATAATTCAGTGTCATTCTTTATATCCCTATATATTTTCCAAAATCAAAAAATTGAAACAGTTTTTCCAATAACACAAATATATCATCTTTATCCATTCTGAATAAATTTGACCATAAGTCACATCCGAATCATTTTTCTCCAAATGTAATATAGGAAACATTTGATGGATGGTCAACAAAATCCAAAATATATTCCCCCAACAATATAATGTTTCTATTAATTTTTTATTCAAATTATTTTAATACCTTTGTCAATATAATAAATTCATTAATACATTCATTATTAAAAAAATTAATTCTCTCTTTTTGAATTTATTCCGTAGATCCAAATATGCAATAATCATAAGAAATATATAATCAACCTTGAAATCACTGACCAATTTCATTGATACCAATACTATATCATATAAATATAATATTCATTATTATATCAACATATAGCTCATATTAAGGATTATCTTTCCTTACTCATGTGATTTAAAAAAATAACATATTTCTACTATATCCTATTTACTGGTTCTATTAAAAATATGATTTCAAATCCTAAAATAAATACCACTATAGTAAAACACAAATAAATTTCAGGATTATTATATTGATAATATAACATATAAAATAAATTTGAAAAATAATTATTAGATAAAATGAATAATCACATTAATCAATAAACTACAACTATAAGTAGAGTAAAAGATTGAGTTTGATATATTATATTATTCTATGGTATATTCCCATGATTCATGGAGAGTTGGTTGGAAGAGAAGCCCATATCCTTTCTGATGAATTACTGGACATTGAAGGATTATAAATTACCCTTTTATTCATAAGAATGAGGGCATTTTGTCCACATATTAAGAAACCCCATTTTTCTTTAAGTATTATAGCATGGTTCTTCTTTCCACAAGTATCACATGTGGGAAAATAATTATTTATCTTATTCCATTTATCTTGTTATTTTACTTTCATCCTCTTATTCTCTTCATTCAATTTTATGTCATTTTTCATGGATAATTCTTCCTCTATCTTGATAACACAAGATATTATGTCCTTATATAGTGAGAATGTTTTGGAGACATGTGGGCTTTGACGGATTTTTATAATACCATCAATGAAATTATCAATATTCTCTTTGGGTTACAAACAATCTCCACACCATTCCTTGGTAACCATGTAAATTTTCCTTCATACATAAAAACAATTTCCTCTATATTATTTCTTATACTCTTGAATTTTCATTACATATCTTCTTATTGATATTGAGGAAAATATTTTTCCATGAATTATACCTTGAAATCCTTATAGTACATATAAGTATTTTATTAATCAATGTTACTATTATCAATAAATGAAAACCATTTTTCATAATTTTTTGAAAACTCCCTCTATTTCACTACATCCTAGTGTGATTAATATATTCTACATGAAACCATCTCATTTATCTGCTAAAGATTGATTTTTAATCACATTTTTTGATAGTAGTTTTGATGCATGAGGTACTATAATATTGATACAACACATAGTGTATAAAATAGGCTATTTCATATGGGAAATCTAATCATTCATAACTCGAGTCATCATCCCCAATATGGTAATAATTTGATATTTTCTAGATATAATTCCAACTCGATTTTCATTAACATTCCAAGGAAGGAAATCCGTATATAGAGTATGTGGATTGGTATCATTCCCATTTCATTTGTCAGGAAAGCATTCTATTTAATATAATACACAATATTATATCCTAAAATTATGGTGAGAAATTTATAATCTCAAAACTAGAGAAACAATTAATATAATCAAAAAAAGTTATGGATAACCAATATCATAATCATAAGAATTTTTCCATTGGGGATAAATTTATTTTCAACTCCTTTATAATTTTATTTAATTAATATTTGAAATAACCTATACATTTCTCCATTCATGTCAATCCAGGTGTTAAATATGGCTTGTTGGAATTCCCTATGTGATGATCCAGTCATGACCAATACACCATGTTTGGATTTATTACCCCTAGCTACATCTATAACACCTATCCATAGATTCACGGAGTTAGTGTATTATTTTATTACATGAGAATTAATACATGTAATCAAATATTGAAGTTCTATTTAGTTTATTAGTCTTATAAATCCATATTACTTACATGATATCCATAATATATTGAGAAATATGAAATAAAAACAAGATATATAATAAAAATGAATAAAAAGAATTCTTGAATTCTTATTCAAATATTTATTCTTCATAACCTGGGGAAGGGAAAATTATTAACGGTTATATCCAATTCATAGTAAGGGTATGTAAATTGGAATGAATAATGACTCAACGAGAATTGATTAACATAGAAAAGGTAAATAACTGATAAGACATGCCATTAAACTGAATAGATAAGGAAATGTCTATATGAAATGTATGAAACTGAAAATCATGCCATCTAAATCAATAGAATGAAAATAATATGTATCCATAGATATGTAAATGCAAAATCACAAGGATAAATAATAAGTGAATTATAATAAACTGCATCCATAACTATGTCGGTGAAAAATGTCAAGGATGAATAATAAATATATTTAAATGATTGAAATGATTAGTTATTGTACACAATGTTTCCTAGGTACAAATTACATTTAATTTGATGACATTTAAGAAGATGGTTTACAACATATTGGGTAAAAATCAGATTCTGGCCAAATGATTCTTCTCATTATACAACTGATACATCGAGTGATAATTTATTACCGAGCCCCGCCCATGTCATACCAATCCAAATAATTAATAAAATATCAAAAAAACCCATGTTTATTTTCAAATATCCATACTGAATAAAGGATATTGATTTATCAATATTACATTAGAGGAAGATAATTAACAATAAGGATTGTTGACAGTAATATATGACTGAAAAACATAATTCTTAAACTTTCCAATGTTCCCATAAGACATTGAAACAATTAAATAATAATTCCCCAATAATGAAATAAAAAATATAATATCATTTAAATAAGTAGATTAAATATATATTATATAAAATAGATTTATATACACCAGTCAAAAGTTAATTGGTGCATAACAAAAAAAAATTCTCAATGGAATGTAGATTGAGATTAAATCCGTTACATTAACCTTTATTTTATTTTGTTATATTTATCCTCATGTATAGTAGTTTAAAATATTTTTATAACATATAATAGAAACATGATACTATTTATAATATTATATATATTAACTTATTACAATATATTATTAACCATTTGTCAACACTTTTTAATTAATTTAACTATTTCAGGTGTTAACAGTATAGTTTTTGCTAAAGTTTGTCTTGACTTGTAACATATTATACCTATTTAGTATATCACAATTTAATATTATAAAGAAATTAAAAAAAGGCTAAAGGATCTTATATATTAATAACATATTTATTAATAACAGTACACAATTTTTAGAGATTAGAAATGTAGTGCACCGTTCATGGAGACAGTAGGTCGTAGGTACACATGAATGCTACTTTTATTTATTTTTCGTATTAATAGAATGAAAATAAATGAAAAATATAAATATAATAATTCTATTATCATTCCTATGTTATATATGTTATGTAGTTTTTTTAAAACCGTAATTTGTACATTCTATTTATGGCGTGAGTCATATCGCTCTGAGGTGGTGGTAGTCCACAATTCCTCAAATTAATGTTTTGTATTTACAGAAGATGTAAAGAATAATTGTTAGTTATAAATAAAAATTATGTAATAATAAAGGCATTTTAAATACAATATATATCATATATAAGTAGTGTATTTATCATAATATCAACTTTAATAGGGGTCACTAAAAAATGAACAATCATCGTTTCATGAGGAATTACTTTGTTGAACATGGAAACAGTATGTTCGCTACCCATTAGAGGGAGGTTTGGGTAAGTATAGGTTATATCATTTAAATAACAACATACCAGTATTTATAGGATACTGGTTTATTTATATTGGTGTATAGTAATATTTGTTTATTGGGTGGGGAATAGAAAAGAAACAAAACATCTCAAGAGAAGATGTTACCTATTAATTAGGTAACTCCATTTGGATTTCACCAAAAGGCTGCCTTGGATTGATTCCTCTTAAATGGGAGTATTATAGGTATAGTGAATGTTTTTATAATAATATTTTGGAAATTTTTTTACGGTCCAATGTTTCTTGAGAGATGTGAGGAAGGGGTAGAGTACATTTCTTTTTATAGTGGAGTGGGAGTGGCACTCCTATAAATATCAATATGTATTAATTAAAGGGTGGTATACCTTTCTTAATGTACCGAAAAAACTAAAAAATAGTGAATTAAAGGGAATAAATGGTTGATTAAAATTACCACCATACAAAAATAGTATTATTTTAATAATTTGGATCCGTAACCCATAAGATTCCCTAAATTTATCATTTTGGTTTTTATTAAAGCATATAGTTTTCTTATATAATCAATTTTACTATTAAGTTGAAAATAAACTGTGGTTTATTATAAAATATAGAGATAATAAATTATTTATATTAATTATAATTTATAAAGTAAAATTATTTTTTTGGAAATTAAATTTAAAACAAGCGCATGTGACGCACAAAAACACTACTTAATCCCATATTGTGTTAACAATGTTTTAACACAATATGGTCCAATAAGTTAATTATAAATGATCTATTTACCCATTAAAATACTATATTAAATATTTATTAACACCTAAAATCCCTTTTTCTAATATAGTTTTTTTATTAATTTTAAATTATTTAATAAAACTAAATTTATTTTAAATCACAATAATGTCAAATTTGACATTATTGATTTAATGTTAATTTTAAAAATGAAATATAATATTATAATTCAAATGTATTAGTTTTAAGGATCTGTAATGTGATATAAAAACTAAAATAATAAATATAAATAATAAATCAATCAATAATATTCAATTTTAATATTTATAGTGTCAATTATTTTATTTTATTTTTAATTAAATGTTCACTACATTGGCATTTTTTATGCATTTTAAGTAACTGAACCAGCTATAAGAATTATTGATAAATTATTGTGACTAAAATATCCCGTAAATTTTTTAGAAGGATATATAACTTAAAATATGATGTTTTGTAAATATCTGAAAGTTTTATAAATGTTAAAGGTAAGGAATGTTTCCTTTTTAATTTTACCTTAAATACCCTTTCATATAGAGATCTTCCATCTAATAATATCCAATCTACGCATATATTTCTATCCATTTAGGGATATAGTTTAATTTTTGTCATCCATTTTATTTTGGATAAGTTTCCATTTTATTTTGGCCCTTAATAATAATGTTTAGTCCCTTATTAAGCATAATTTTACCAAAATAACCATAATTAATTTTAATTACTTTCACTTATATTTTTGGTCAATAATTAGGTTGATCATGTTAGACAAAAATATTATTCTCTTTACCACTATGTATGTCTATTTTTGGAAATTAAAATCCGATAAGTGTGGAAATTATGATTAATGTTAATCCAGCACACATGGTGAGAATGCAGTTTTTAGAGTAAAACTGTTCAAAAGTATAACAAGTTTTTATATCAAATTTATATATAAAGAAGATTTTAATGATAAAAATGGGATTAGTTTTTGAAATATTCTTATATTTTGACTTTATAACTAAACATCAAATATAATTTAACACTAGTCATTATTTAAATGAAAATTCAATTTTCACATAAATTGTAGTATGTTTGACTATTCCAAAAAAATGATTTTTCGTAGAAAATCTAAAAAATCAACCCTAAGAGAATTGTGACTTTAGGAATTCTAAATTGATTTTTATTTTGAAAAATAAAATTCATTACAATATACAAATTTATTTTTCAAATAGACTCTCTATTAAATTGTGGGAAAACCCAGCCTTGTGTATAACCCAATATAATTTATTGTTTTGTAGCAATATGTTTATCATTTTGTTGCATATGAAGAGAGAAAAAATAATATTTATTTTAAAATTAATGTATTTTTATGTATTGCGGTATTACACTATAAACACCTTATTTAAATTTCATCCTTGTAATTTAATCATGATCTTAGTAATTCAGGGATTGATATTTAAAAGTAAACTATTTTCCAAAACCCACATCATACAATGGGGTAATTAAATACATTCATAATAAGAGGGTAAGTTATGTACAATGGTCACATAAATAGGTTCCCTAGAAGGCTAATATATTTGGGAAATGGAAAATTTAATACAAAATAAAAATATATCAAGAAATATCTCCTAGAGAGTGCTAGAGAAAATGGTTTGGATAAAGTTAAAAATCACAAGGACATAAATCCAGAATGATCTAAGAGGTCGTTTGATTCCTTTTAAATTAATGAAATAAGACCAAATTTTTATTTAAAATCTATTTCTATATTTAATGAATTATTTCATTCTATAGTAATATAAATAAATATATATTTCTATTAACATAATCATTTCCATTCATTACATCTCGATCTATTTCTACTTTATTTCATTGAACATGATGCGTCATATAGTGATGTAATATATCAATATTTAAAACATCATCCAATGGTCAATGTAATAAATTTCATAAATGGTTATCTTTTCCAATACATCATGATCCACACTCTATAAATAAGGTCAAATAATTTCTAAAATGATCTTATCATTATCCTTCAATCAATATAAAGTAGTTCTTTAATGATCTGATGTCGAATATCTGAACACCTTCATCATGTATCCTCTTGTAATATGGTAATAACTAGAATCACCAAAAAAAGCCTATTAAAAACATTCATTTTTACTTATTAATTATGTAAAACCCATGTTATTGGATATATTCCTTAAATTAAAAAGTGATGTAAACTTCATCAGTGTCTGAATAGACAACATGTCTAAATGTCATTAATCAATTCCAAGTTATTTAATAGTTATATAAATTAATTATTTATTCATAATTATCTAAAAATAAAGAACCTATCAAATTTTTCATTTCCCTAAATTTTTTATTTTCTAAAAAGTTCAAATTTTTAGAGACTGACTTTTCGTGGTACCACTCGATATATAATCTAAAAAACATAAAAAAAGTATTGTAGTATAATCCTTATATATTCCATAATTGTTATAACTAACACATTTAAGATAAAATATTAATATGAAATAATTATTAAATAGGTATATTAATCTTTCCTCTTCATCTTTTGTAGTATCATCACTTGATAATTATCTAATAGAATCATTTAGTGTATATTCATTTGACGCATGGGAAATTGATTCACATAGTGTCCCATATTCTTTTAAGTTGAACCATTGCACATTTTAAAACTTTTTGTTACCCTTGAAATCAAAAACATGGTTTCATTTTTCTATACATGTATAAAAAACTCCCAATACCTTAAAAACATAGTGAAGTTTCTAATTCAAAAATTATAAAATGTTATGAAATACTTCTTTTACTTATTTTTCTTTTTCTCATTCCCCTTTTCATGGTTATTGTATGACCCCTTATTATCTTGGATTCATTCTAATATATATAATTTGTAGAAATATTTGCCTATAACATTGTCACATGATACTATGTCCTAGTTTTATGAGAATATTTGGGGGACTTTTTCCCATTTAAATATTGGTTGAAGACCCTGAAGGATTAATACTTCTTACTCTTTAGATTACATGCATTAGAATGGTTCACATTCCTTCTACTAGGCACCATTTATTAACAATGGAATATACTTTATTACATACTAATATAATGTTTAATTAAGTATATTGTATATAACATAAATTTATGCAACATAAAACCTATACTCATAATCTTTTATTATTATGGGAAATCATTAATTTCAATTCTTTCATAGTATTTCGTATTGAAAATGTGAAATACCAAAAATGTATCCCAGGGGAGTGTCATACCTAGTGTGTAGTAAGGCTCATTTTTTTATACCGGGTTACCCTGAGTCAGACCCAAAACATATAGTTGGAGTTATTACTCTATAGAACTTCTATACCAGAAGAACTTAATCTTGTAGTATCTAGATTGTAATGTATTTCTATGAATACCCACATAATATATACGTTAAAAATATTCAAGGATATTAATATAAACATATCCTAAAATCATATCCTAGGGTTGTTCTCATAAATCTAGGTATTCTAAATCTAGTTACCATGGTTTCTCAGAAACTTCCTTTTAATCAAATTTTAATACACCGACCAGTGATGCCTAGAGCTGGGACATTATTTTATTAAATTGGCATATTTACAAAGAATCAACTCCCAAAGGACTACTTAGTATAGTAGTATTGGAATGCCCGATTACATACATGATATCAATAATCCATTAGAAAATAATAAATACAAATATGACACATAATAAAATGAAATAAATTGAAATCATGAAATCTTATTCAATGATTTCTTCTTCATAAAATGGGGAAATGAAACACAATAAGGGTGATCTCAAAGGATCATTAAGAATGTGTAAAGTTGAATAATTAATGAATAAATGTGAATGAATTAACATTGAAAGGTAAATAATAGATAACAGAACCCATTAAAATAAGTTGAAAGGGAAATATCAATATGGAAATAAAAGAAACTGAATCTCATTCCATATAAGTCAATAAAATGGGAATGAAATATATCCATATAAATGTCAATGAAAATTATCATGTATTTATAAAAACTGAATTAAAATGAAATATATCCATATATATAACATTGTAAGACCCTCCACAATACAGTTTACAAAATATGGGGTAAATATCATCAGATTGTGGACAAATTATTCTTCTCATGTGACTGATGATGCATCGATGGGAAATCTATAATTTTTCCACATCCATTTCATACTGGTCCAATGAATTCCTCATATATAAAATATATAATGTGACTTATAAAAAATCAAAATTCAACAAAAAATATTTACTTTTCAATTATACCTCAATGTAGGATAATTAATAATAAGGGTTGTTGACATTAAAACATTCTTGAGAAAAAATAATGTTTAAAAATTCCAAAGTGTCAAATAACACTCTAAAACACTTACATCATAATTACATAAGAATTAAATTAAATATATAATATAATGAGAATAAGTATATTCATTATATTTAATATTAAATATATTTAGGTGGACTAGATAAAATTTTATTGGTTCATAACTAAAATAAGTCTCAACAGAATATAGATTGAGATGTAATTTTTTACCTTAACATTATTTTAGTTTTTTTTGTTTTCTTAATAATTTATTTTATATTAAAATATTTTAATAAATTATAAAATAACCATTCTAATGATAATAATATCAAATAATAACTTCTTACAATATTTTATCATCTCCTTCTTAACACTCTTTCTTTGTTTTAAGTATTTCGGGTGTTAATTTCCATATTTTATCATGTATGTTTTGACATGTAACATGTTTTTAATACCTTATAGATCATTATTTATTATAATCCATAAATTAATACATGAATTAATTATCATATATACTCTATACATATTTATTTAAAATATTCCATAATATTTGGAAATCTAAAATGAAGTGCACCGTTCATGGAGACAGTAGGTCGTGCGTTTTCATAAATGCTTCTTTCATTTTATTTTATTCTTAAAGGAATAAAAACATAAAAATAAATATGTGTATTATAATTATATTATCATATATATGTTATATATTTTATATAGGTTTAATAGAAACATCTGTTATTTGTTCCATAAATAGAATGAAAGATTCATATATCTTTTTGGGGTGGTAGTCCACACTTTCCCAAATGAAATTATCATATTAACACAAGATTTAAAGCATAAAGGTAGGTAATAAATAAAAATTATAGAAGTATAAAGACATTATAAATGTAATATATATCATTTATAAATATATTTTCCATCATAATGGCCACCTATATTGGTTTAAAACGAAAATGATTAATCATTTTTTACTGATGTAGTAGTTCTCCATACCTAGAAATAGTATATTCATTACCCACTACATGTATATGTGTGTAATTTTATGTATACAAATGCACAAAAATTCATAGTATATCATTAATAATTGTTCTATAATATACGAATTTATTAATGAGGTTTTATGTAGTGGATAATGGTAATGAAAAAATAGATCTAAAGAGAAGACATTACTTCTTATTCATGTAACTCCTCTTGGTTTGTAACTTTTATTGGCTTGTACTAAAATGCTTCATGTAACTCATCGTGTTTAATAATGATTGTGGAGGAAATTTTGTTCATCAGAACCAACATTAGACTATTAATGGAGTGATTTATATTTTAATTTTTCCTATTTATCCATCATGGAAAATTATTATCCACATGCTCGACATCCATCTCTCAGAATCACCAATGTTGATAATGATAGAATTTTCTTAGAGTTTATGTTGTGGAGGCTAAGGTGAAAAAATGATTCATTTTCCTATATTTTGAGAATGTGGGAAGGATCACTCAAGGGAGTTATTTATATGGACAATAAGATATTATGGGTTTGTAAAAGGAGGAAACAAAGTAACTATAAGGTAAAATGAGAAGTTCAGTTAATGAAATTTATCTAAAGAATTTTATCAATATTTTATCATCAACGAATGGACTTTTTTAATATAGAAATTATTTTCATTATGTAAATAAATGTCATTAGGGGAAAATTTCATGAAGATATTCAATAATGTAATACATGTAATAATTTTTTTATTAATGATAAAGATAAAATGAATAAAATTTGAAAGGAAATACGTATTAAGGAATAAGATGATGACTTCTAATTAATAGTCTGATAAGGAAGTGAGCTTATTGAAGTATTAATGTATAATAATTCAAGGATTATGTTTTATGAATCATGAAATATATAGGGACTAAAAATAATCTTTTTTAATGTATTTTAAAAAACATGTTAAATGGTAAATATATATTAGAATGGTTATTTAATATCAATGTGAAATTTTATGGAAATTAAATTATTAATGGAAGATAACCATTAATATGTTCATGAGGATGAGAAAATGTATTTTAGTTTGGATAAAGAGATGATTTTATGGTTAATGTAAATTTAAATTATATTAATGAATAATGTACTGATATGGGATTTGTGGAAAAAGTTTTTCATGTTATCAATTATATAATTTACATAAATATTTCATATATGTAACATGTTCAAGAATATAAGTTTTTACTAAATAAAGCATGCATTTTTTTAGTATTGTTTTATTGTAATTCATATTATTAATATGTTTCAAGACAATATATTATAAATGTATTCACATTATTGGTATGGGACATTCAATAGTAAATTTATGGGATATAAAATACTAATTTTATGTTGATTTCAAAATAAATAGTATCCTTTTTTGTGAATTTTTAATTTAGAATGGGTTATAAGGATAAAATTTTATTGAGTGGTTTATGTTGAACATTGGATGAGGTTTTAGAAGTAATTTATTATACCATATGATGAATTTTCAATACTAGATTACCTCTATAACCATTTTCCGAATATTTTTAGAATGAATTACATATCATTGTTTTATGGATTTTATTTAATAGTATGTACATGAAAAAATTCAACTTTTAGAGTAATAGATGAAGTTTTATTCGATCAAGAAACTTTCAAAGGATCAAATTGTTCCAAAAAAATAAAAAGATATCATGTATATGAATTTTCATATATTCTAATCATAGATGGAAATTAAATTGACCAACATTATGAAAAATATTTTTATATAATATTTTGGTATGATCTCATCATTTTTATTTTTTCAATGACCATTTTCACTCCCATTTAGTATATGGTTTTATGGTCATTATAATTCTATGGACCACCCACTTTTTTTATTGATGATCTCCATCACTCTCATTAATTGTTATATATTTTCATCCATGTACAAATCATCACTTCCAACCTACATTATTCAATTTTGGATCCTTGTATGGGTTATTTCAGATGACTTTGACACATCCATTACTTTTTTTCAATAGTATTTTTTATTAACAATTTTTATGATGTGGGATGCTATTAATAAATTTTAAAATGATAAACTATAGATTAAAAAGTTGAATTCTGGGGGAGAAATTCATTTTGTGGTGGTTTTATAATGTAACACCTTCAGATTTATTGGAATATATATTTTTTCAAATAAATTTAACATTTTCAATGATTTTAACTACACATGAAACTGATTTTATATTGATATACATGTAATAATGACTATAAATGAGAGGTTTCATATTTTTAAAATATTATTATATGATTGTTACCACATATAAATTTTAATAATGCCTATTAATAGTATTATCTATAATATTAATATTTATGGTCTACACATGTTTTTGAAACAAACTTTCGGTGACTGATTAATTTAAAATTAAAATAATACCGACTTAATGTAAAGAAAACAATTTCTATGAAAACAATTAATTTTTACCATAATAAATTAAAAAAACCCATTTATTTTCAATTACCTTAATGAAATTTATGTTGTATATATTGATTCACATATATAACATTCATAATATTTTTTTATAAACAAGAGATAAGAATAAATCAAATTTCACTTTCAAAAACTGTATTTTTCTAATTAAACATTTATCACTAATTGGGGAATATATCATAAAAATAATCTTTAAAATTGTAGAAACATTATTTTGAAAACATAATTTTCAATTTTAACATCTTCATTTTAAATTTATCTAGGGGTTCATTGTTTACAATATTTGGAAAATATTATTTTTCAGATTAATTGTGAAAAATTCAAGATTTTCATTGAAAACAATCTTTTTATTTAAATTATTTATAATGATAATATATATTTGAAATTGGTTTTAAAATAATATTATATATTATATATAAATATTAATAAAACATTTTTCATTTAAAACATTTTCATATTTATTTTTTATATATATACTTTTTAAGATTTTGATCTTTCTCTCTTTGAAACCCCTCCTCACCATCCAATCTATAGGAATAATTTTGAATCAAAATTATATACTATTTTTTATTTATTTAATTAAATGGATTATTTATTTTTAATCATTATATTTTATTTCATCTAATATTGTTAAAATAATTTTTGATGAACATTATTAGTGAAATTTGTAAAAAATATTTACCATGGTTAAGGTTAAAATTGTTTTATTTGGAGATAAACTAAAAATAAAAACGTTTGAATTACCTAATTTTTAAAAAAATATATATTTTATTAAAATAATCACCCATATAATGTATAAGTATTTTGGATACTCAATTTTGGATCCTTTTCATGGTAAAAATGTGGTTACACCTTTTTCTATTCAAAATATTACATTAATGTCACACACCTCACTTATAAGAGGCTACCCACTCTAATATCTTCTTCACACAAAAAAAATTAAGAGAAGTGCTAATAAAATTCCATTCCAAATTACCTCCTCTAATCTAATATTCATTATGAGGGGCATGAATCCAACCTCGTAATTATTTTTTTCAACCAAATAAGGTTACCTGATGAAGAGGTAATATTCTTCAATTATAATTTTTATTTTATTCCTTCCTCAGAATGAATAAATTATTATTAACAATGATTATATAAAAAGGGAATTATATTCTATATACTGTGATATATTTTATGTCAAATTTATGAACTAGAACCATCTCCACTTCCACCAATTGTGTTTTGAAATCATTATTCCTTTGAAGGTTATATCACTGCCTCAGTAACCGATGTCATTGGGTTTTCCCTTACCACTTATCATGGTTGTGTGTGATTGTAGGTATAAATTATATATATTAAATTTATAAAAAAATATTATCTATAATGTAATTATATCACAAACACCATTTTACATTCCATTTTGTATGGTATATGATAACATTGCATGTGTGTACAGCAGACCACTGCCTTTTTAAGTGATGTAATTCATTTTTCAATAACTCTTTACTTGGAAGGTAATTATCATATATTTAATGAGTATATGTTACATAATTTACATTATTATGATATTAATTTCATATTTATCATTTTTAAAGGATAATATAAAATTTTATTTTATATGTTTTCTCTCACTGATAAATTATAACATTGTTCATGTATGTGTGGACTACCACCTTCACAAAACGATTTGACACCCTTTTCTATGCCAAACCACATTGATTATATATATATATGTATATGTATCTGTGTGTGTGTTTTTAAATAAGTAATATTTTATATATGATATTAATAACATTATTTAAAGATAAAATACTACTGCTATTCATTCCATAATGGTCATTGAAAAATGGAATCATTAATAAATAATATGTAAGGCCTACCATCTCCATGATCAGAACATACTACATTTCTCAAAACTATATTCGATGACTGATCTTACATGTATAATTGGTGAATAAATATTATTTCTATTTCATGAATATTAATTTTTATATGATGGTTCCCGGATCAATGTATGAGGACCATTAATAAAAAATCAAAACATATAAAATACCAAAGTTGTTATTCCATGAAATGTAACTTTAATAAGGAATGTATACCATGTTGTTAATAAAGAGTCATAATTAAAACACATATCATATGATATATAAAATTTTGGCTATATAATATATTTATAAAAAAGGTATATTTATTACACAGGGGGTTCGAACAAGTTCGATGGAGTTCAAAACTTAAGGTAATGGATATTTGTTCTCTCCTTTATTTCAAGAAGACATATGAGAATTCAACACATGTTTCTTTTATGTGGTGTACTTAATTCCAATTTTACATGTTATATCATGAATATCTTCGTTTTATTGATTTTAAATTTTAAATTTTATTTTATTCATTGTTTTTGAAAATGATTCAAAATATTACAAAAGTGGTTCTATAGTGAGACACATTCCAGATTCACCAAAAATTTATCTATGTGGTTTTTATAAAGACCATGATTTTATTTTATAATTTTAATACTATGAAATATTTTTATTTACATATTCGTTTTAGGACCTCTCTTTTGAGTAGTTTACAGTTCAAAAGATCACAAAATGTGTAACATATTTTTATCTCAAATTTCATTCATTGAGACAAATGTTATGTTATGTAGATTTCTTCTATTAGAAGGTGTATATAATTCCAATTTGACATGTAGTATCATGAATTTATTTATTCTCATGAAATTATATTTTTAATTTAATTTTATTAATTTTGGGGTCCTATGATTTAATATAACCAAAATTATAATGTTTCATTATACAATATCATTATTTATCATGATTTTTTATAATTATGCTTCCAATTATGTAATATTTAATTATATATCATAGGAAACTAATAAATTTTCTTTCTCATTTGTCATGTCATTAGAATATATTTTTTTCATTCATTTTCCTTTATTGATGTAATCATGAGTTAAAATGAATATTTTTAAGAAAAACATAATTATTTCTCTCGTCAGTCAAAAAACATTTTTCTTCCAAAATGATGTTTTATATGAATATTTTCAAAATTATTTTAAAATTTATTAAAATGATTTAACAAAGGCAATTTCAAACATTTTAACTTTTTATAATAAAAATTAATGTAATTATTATGTTGTTTTACTAACAATGAGTATTTGGAATTAATCAAAAACCTGAATCGAATCCTTATTTTAATAAGTAAAAAATGAACTAAAATTCCCAGCATTATAACTATTTTTTCATTAAATATTAATTTATATGTTTCAATGGATATATTAAAATAAAAATATTTTTAAAAAAATTAATTTTTTTTTCATATAGTAATTGATATTTTCTTTAAGAAATGTTTTAAATGATTATAAAATATTCCTTTATTTGTTACATAGTATATTTTTAAAGAAAGTAATTTCCAAAATTTATTATGAATTTTTTGTTTTGAAACGATATTTAAAATGTAATTTTATTTTCCCTAAGAAATGTGCCATGTTATTTATCTTATAAAATCATTTTTTGTCTAAGATTTCATCCTTTAATGTAAATTTTCCCTCACATTAGTTATTATCCAAGGACACCATTATTTATTTCAATGAATGGTTTATGTTTATTATGGGAAGATATTTATTAAACTCACATCCCTTCCATTGGTTATAGCAAAATCAAATTATTATGAAACCCACATCTCATTCCATGTTTTAGGCTAAGATGAAATTATGATATGATTATCAAACCAGTCTCTTTTCCATAGATTATGATATAATGAAATGTTTATAAAATCAATTTAATTTCATATTTTATTATATAATGAATATATTATGACATTCTAGAACACATATGTAAGATTTTAATTATGAGATAGTTGGGATATATATATCCCTCCAATGCATTGGGTAATAATTGGTAACTCATTGGTATATATGTTATGATTGAGCCCGATTACATGATCAAAATATTAGGTCTGGACCTGAATACTTGTTATCAATGTTATTTTTAAACGTTATTACATGTTAAAATTTTATTCATGAATCAAATTAGATACACACTATATTATGTGTGAACATAATTACTTGTTTAAAATGTTAGGTGTGGACCTGTTCTTCTGGTCCATAATGTTATGCATGGACCTGGTTTTATGTCCATAAGTTTATATGAGGGATTTATTTCATTACCAAAATATAATGAGTAAACATATTTCGATTTATATATATGTTCACATTGTTATAAATTTATGTCTATCAAAAAAATCTGTTTATTAAGCTAATATTACTCTTTCATGGATCATGTTTATTGATTATCTTATGATTCATGTCCTATGAACTTCCAATATTTTTTTACATCACTCGATATTATGATTATTGATATGATATTTATGGTATTAAAATCTCATTATCAAGTTCTCATACAGTTTTCTTCATTTTATTCTTACATATCTCACCAATTTAACTTTACTATGATTCTAAACACATCCTTTCTTATGTTTCATTTCAACATGTTATAAAAAAAGATTTAAGTAACAGTTGTTTTTGAATATTAGAAGAGAGGAAGATATTTATGGGATGTGTTGAAGATATTTCACCACACTAGAAAAATATTTATATAGTCTGCAAACATAAAAAAATTTATAGTCCTCAGGCGTGTGTTTGTGTAATGTATTGAATATTCATCTAGAAATATATCATATCAATGTATGAAAATATGGGTTCCCTATAAAGGGTATGTCTAATTATGGTCCCCACCCATCCTATAATAAGTAGTCTAAATTCCTCATATGAAATAAATGAAACATAATTAGCATAATCATTCACATGGAAAAACTAATATACTAAATGTTAATAATTTTTTGTTTCAATAAACATAATCATATACCATCTCGAGTTATATGGTTAATGGTAATAAAAAAATATTTCCCTAAACTAATTGATAATAGAGCATATAGATAAATGATAAAAACAATGTCATTATAATATATCTCCAGTGGGTCATAAGTATAATAATGTTTTGATGTCCTCGATGAACAAGAATACCATGAAAATGTCATTATAAGTATTTTTGAGGAAACTATTTTCTCACTTTTAAAATATTTTTAAAAATAGAAATTCAAAAAATATTTTGAAAATATATTCTAATTTATATAAAATTCTAAAAAATTTACATTTAATTTCAAAACATATATTTTTCATGCCTATGTAAAAATGTGTTCATGTAATACACATTAAAATAAATATTCCATTAAGATTTTCAGAAAAAACCAAATGGTAATTATTTTCAAAACTACTTGACTATTTCATTCAAAACATTTTTTAAATATAAATAATTGGAAAAAACATCTATAATAAATAATTATTAAAATGATGAAAAAAAATTTGAAATCATTTTTAGAAAACATGTGTTTTGATGAAAAAGTTTTTTCGACCGAAGAATGAAATGAAGGCATATTTTCCTAAAAACAATTTTTAAATAATGATAAGTAACAATGATTTATAAGATCATAATACTAATTTTAAATTTTTTTAAATAACATAATGAGAATAAATTTTATCCACTTTAATATTTAAATATAACATTTTCCCATAAGGAAATCTTTTTCAAAAACAATACCCAATAAAAATGACATTGTGAAATACACACTTACAACTTTAGTAGCGTTTGATTCATAAACCCAAGGAAATAAATAACATCACATGAAACATTAAATATTCTTATTAAAAATATTTTTATGATATATCATATAAAATGGGTCAATATATACACCACAAAAAAGAATAAGTTGTTATTATGACAGATGTCTCATGAATGTTATTATGAGACGAGAAACCATTACAACTTGTTCAACTTCCTTAGTATGTTTCTGAACACCCATTATAATTATTATAGGTTTATTAAAAATATATTTCTGAAACCTAATAATATATATCATACCATATATTATCTACTTATATTTTTTTATCACTCTTTTTTAGCAATTCATTGTTAGAATCACATGTTTGTGTGATAGTTGCATCATTTTTCTCATATGTTTTGGTAATGTAATTTTGATACCTTAAATATCATAATGGTTACATATTGTCCAGAATTTTAAACTATATATAAGTTTATTATATATTATTTATAGGATTATTTATATTATTTTGTAAAATTAATATATTTAAAATGGATTACATCATTCCTAGAATGGTAAATCACATCTTTGCATGAATGTTGAAAATATTATTTTAAAAGGATTTAATGAAAGTAGAATAAATATTATTAAAACATTAAAGAATAAATATTGTATTATATATATCATTTATATTAATAAATCCCATCCTTAATACCATCCATGTTAAATAAATTTAAAAACATATCACATCACTATGTGGAGGAAATAGATCACATGTACGCACGAGTGAAATTATTATTTTCAAATGGATTAAATGGTAAGAAGTTATTTGTGATATTATATTTCTATAATTATAATATAACCATAAATATAACATATATTATTATAACATTATCATTATTACCAACCATGTTAATCATAATAGAAAAATGAATCACATCGCTTTGTGAGGAAGTAGTCTGTCGTCCACCTGAGAAATTTTATTGTACACCTCAGGGAATGGAAAGTAAGAAAGAATATATGATATTATTATTACAGAAGTATAATAACATCAAAAATATCATATAAATATTTTAAATGAATCATTACATTGATACATGAATTGTGGTGATGGAAAATAAACTAAATTTCTTTACAAGGCGATAATCTTTCACACACAAAATCCACTATTTCATTTCATTTTGAGAGAAGTGGTTATGGATATAGTTAATTTAATTTAAATAATAACATGTCATAATATAATAGCTTTTATTATGTTTCTATTTTTTTTAAATATTATATGGATTTATATGAATAAATATAATGAAAATTGATATTTGAAAACATTACCTATTCTTTGAGAAACATATTTTGGTTTAAACTTATTCAGTAATAGATTATATTTATAATATAACAATTGAACCTATTATTTTAAGAGTGATTTAAGGATTATATTTTTAATTAGTTTTTTTAAATAATAGGCATTGGTAGTATTATGTGGATAGAATAGGGGATGTCCATTTATAAGTGGGGGAGAGGACACACATGATGTTTTTCAAATCAATCAATTACAACCATGTTCTTATCAACCTAGAAGCCTACAAAATGGGTAATGGTAAAACCATAGAGATAAAAGGGTTGACTTATATCAATACAATTGGTGTTTTACATGTTTTTAGCACATTTAAATCCTACAATTTTTATTTTAACCCTCAGTAAATCAATATTACCTAAATCGTGGAAATTGATTGTTATTATTTTTACTTTTCATAGTGGTCAGAAGTTAAATAAAAATTTTATAAAATAAAAATTATTCTGATTATAATTATGGAATTCATTTTTTTTAAATTCAATTCTTACAATTGAAAGAATTTACTTCTATTATACCATTATACACTATAAAAATTGGGGTTCCAATAGGAAAATTCATATAAGTATTAAATGTTTCTAGATAAATAATCAATATTATTGATCCCAAATGATAATATAATTTATCTGATTTTACATTAATACCAATATAAAATATATTTATCTTCATAAATAATTTTAACAAAAATGGATTTTTTTAATTAAATCTTATTATTTTTCACTATTTTTCAAAAACAATTATCTTCATAAAAATAAAAAAACACCCCAATATAATTAAAACGTGTAGAATTCAAAAATAATTTCAATTTTTGGGAACTACATTTTCTAAATATGGTAATGTTTAATTTTGAATTATTTTTGAAAAACACAATGAATCTACAATTCATAAAAATATGTTTTTTCATAAAACAAAATTCTTTCCCATTACCATGGTTATTAATTTATTTATAATTAATAAATAAATATTCAATTAATTTTATACATGTGTTAACCATGTAAATTCATTAATTTAATTATTCATATTAATGCCCTTATACATAGATTCTATAATATAATGTTCATGATTAATGAATAATATTTCAATAGAGTGTCACATTTCAATCAAAACTAGTCATTAAATAATCTTTTTTTTATCAAAGAGAGTGAATTTTATTATAAAAAGCTAATCATAATGTCTTAGGGTGTGATATTTTTACTTTAAACATTTTTTTGTGATTCACACATTATATCAAAATTGATGTTCATATTTTATAATATAGGGGTGTTATATTAATAATGATATATATATCAAATATATTGATTATATAAAAATTTAGAATGAAAAATTATATAAGGACAAGGAAAATAAACCACATCGATTTGTAGAGGTGGTAATCCACACGTACACATGAGTAACATTAAAAAAAAATGTTGGGTCGGAGTGTATGAAGGTAAACGATATATTATATACCCAAAAAATATTATGTAAAGCATATCATATATACTCACTAGTTCAATCATTACAACCATCGAAGTAAAATGGAGATGAAAAATGAATCACACTGGTAAGTGGAGATGATAAGCCATATATATTAATGGCTGATGTTTCCACATTACATATAATATAATAGAGGTGAAAATGGTTGTCTTATAATCATAATAATAACTAGGTTTATTTATGATATTATAGTAATAATTTTAAGATTTTTTTAAAAAATTTAATTAATTAGAAGAAGAAATAATATGAAAGATTATATAATTATGATTAACATTTCATTGAGATAACTCCATTAGCTTACATCTGAATCCATGAAATATTGGTTATATGATAATAAAATGGGTTTTATGATGATGGGATTGAATCTATGTGAGTATTAGGGAAATATTCGCTGGAATAGGGTCCTGAAACATTGAATCTATGGGAGAATATGAGCCTAACTATTATATATGAGGAGTGGGAACCGTTAGAATTACATAAAATATTTAATTAATATAAATGATTTTTCATTTTTAAATGAATGAATATTGGTATATTATAAATATATGATGAGGATAAGTTTAATTACACTTATAAATGTATACCTAGACATCTTCATGGAATCTTTTTGTTGAGTTAGAAGTTTTACTTATTTATTTTCGATTCCTTTATTTTTGAAATCACAAACTCTATCTAAATATAATGTAAATATAATCCCTACTAAATTTCCATATTCTGTGTGTTTCAAATGTTTTTCAAAAAACATTACCTTTCAATAAAAAAATATATTTTTCAAAAGTATTATGATATAAATTTATAATTCGTAAATATGATAAATTGATTTATGGATTTCTATAACTAACTAGATAGACCTTTGTTATAAAAAGTGGTTAGAATTGTTTAATGCCTATTATATTACAAAATGAAATGACTGTCAAAAATATATTTCTGCTGATACAATAGACTTTATAATTATTATCATAATGAAAAATGATAATGAAGTCCATTGAAATGTACTATGATTGCAATTAGAATATATTAACTTTTTTCTATTATAACGAATGAAATTTAACATTTTAATGGTTCTAAAAGAGGATGTTATAAATTTAGTTAAAGATGAGATTTCAAGGACTATCTATCTATGAACCTTTCTAAAAAAAATTAACAATTGAATATTTTTTTATACATATACAATCATTTTAAGTGTTCAGAGCTGATAAATTTATCAACTAAAGTCTTCAAATGTTTTTCCTATGTGAACATCATATTCAAAGACATAATAATTCATCAGAGATTCATAATTCAAATGAATCATTTTTATGATCATTTCCATTTGGGATATTTTATTAAGTATTTTATTTATGATCATTATTACAATCAAGAAATTATAACATTAGGGAGATGGTGTATATGATCTAGAATTATGATGGCTTCATGGGCTATGAAGACAAACATTGATCATCATGGAGAGGGATTCCAAGAATATGAAGATAAAGCTTATATTGATCATTATATCGATTGATTTCCTGTTAAGTAATGATAGATTGTATCATATGTATAAAATTTTGGATATATATAGTCTTGATTTTTAACTACTGTTACTCATAAGGTTATAATAGTGAATTCTTTAATTTCGCATGAATGAAATTCTTAGTCTTATGTGATATTTTAGTGCATGTTTCTAAAAGGATTTATTTTTCTTTTCATTTTTTGATAGATTTCTTTTAAGAAATTCATTCTTATCATTTTTTACTCATATATCTGTGATATTGATTAAAATATAATATGATATAATAATAAAATATGGGTTTTTTGATTCTTACACATTCATCATAAGAAGATATGTGAGTCTAATCATTATACATAAATAGGTATTTTGTTTTTAATGTTTTTAAATTAAAATTAACCCCTTTATGGCAATAATAACCATGTTAGTTTCTAATTTGATAAAAAAAATTATATTAGAGCAGGTTCAGACTATTATAGAATTATTATTTTTTGTTTTTTGTATCAAATTCAAGTTTATATTTTGTTTTTATAGACACTAAGTTTATGATTCTTTTTTACACTAATGGTTACATGTAGAAATTATATTTTATATAAATATAATGGTTTGAATATTGAATATATTAATAATATAAATCACAGTAGACCAAAAATTATTAATAGGTATGGTTATGAGTTTTGGAGAGATAGAATGAAATTTATTTTTATCAATACTAGAGTTGATAATTTATTAATACTTACTATTAAGCACATGATTTCTTATAAGGAATATTCTTTTCCACTATTGCTTAGAGGTTTGAATATTTTTTGAACTAAACATTATAAATAATTTATTTTATTCCATGATAAGTATAATATACATTCAGATATAATCCTATGATGCTTACAATAGAATTTGGAGTAAGATAAAAGTAACCCATTTTGCCACATTCAATGTCATCGAAACAACATGGTATCTGACTATTGATGATTAATGAGAATTTTATTTTCTACATGGTTAATGAGTTTCCAACATAAACCAAAGGTTAATGAAAATTATTAATAATTTACAGTCTCTTTGTGAGAAGGATATTGATCATGATATTTTGGTTAAAAAAATTACTGATATAATACCTATTGAGTGGGAAACTAAATGAACTGTTGTACATGAAGCATGAAATATTACCAATATAACTCTTTGTGATGTTATTGGAATAATACTGAAATCTAAAAGAACATTAATGAGATATTATTAAAAGGATAAAAATAAAAAATGAGTTACTTTTCCTAAAAACACATTATTCATAATAATGTTCAGTCAGCAAAGACATTAGAAAAAAAATCTAGGAAGATTAACGTTGTTTTTGAATCAAATTATTTTTCATCATAAAATAATGAAAATTATTAGGCTAATCATAATAGTAATATGAACAATATTTTTAGAAATAATAAATTTCAATACAAATTCAAAAAAGGTCATAAGGATAAAAGTGTATATAATGGTTGTGAGGTAACTAAATATTAATTCCGGAGAACATGAAACACTTGACTAGATTTCTGAATATTAAAAATGAAATATTCAAAAGAAAGAAATTATGATAGAAATTAAGGAAAATATTATTAGTCAAAATTTGAGAAAATTATAAAATATATTAAAAATTTGAGTTCCAGTGGTAGAGATACATCAAAAAATTCATCTAATAATGAATGGTATAGATAGTGAACTATTGGACAAAATAAAAAAGTAATTATGGTAAAAAAAAATTTATGGAAAAGGTATACAATAACAAGTCCATTAAAAAATTCAATTAAAAACTATATTGATGAGGAGAAAAAAATTTAATCATCTGATGAAGAATATTTCATTGAAGAATATAATATTTTATATACTTATGATGATGTTTCAATATTTATGAAAAAATGAAAATGAAAATCGTATTATTTTCTTAAAACATAATAATTACCAAGGAAACATACCGAGTAATATTCATTAATTACACATCTAACTAGTGAAATATAATATCTTTCTAAAGATATTCAATATTTTAAAAAAATTTGTATATCAAATTAGATAAAAAATAATTCTGATAAAAATAGTTCAAAAAATAATTTTCCTATACATAATTATAGTATAATTAATAATGGTAAAAACATAGTTATAAAATTAAAAATAATAAAATAGTATATTTATATAATTTATTATCCAGGTTTACCATTAGTATGGAAAATTTTGATAAGATGTACAATAAAATTAAACATCATGTTAATAATTCTAGATGGGGATATAAAAATATGAAACATTTTTTAAGTAAAAAAGATATTATGTTCCTATAAGTCAATATTTTTACAATATACCAATGTGCTGTACATTGGATGAAATTTTTTACTTTTAATAGAGTTCAGTCTCTTAGTTTTCATAAATCAATTGTTTATATTGAAATAAAATATCCGTAATGAAATATTGTTAGCCAATTTCGATTCCTAAAACACTATATTCTAAAAATTCTATAACTAAGAATGTTTGTTATCTAAATAGCTTATTATTTTATTTTTAGGAGTTGAATAATTAAACAAAAAGTAATGAAATTCAATAGATGGATAGTGGTTTTTCTATATATATGATTGGAAAAAAATATTTCATTATGAAAATTGTTAAAATAAATGGTGGAAATTTTAATTTAAAATATAATTCTTAAGGATAAAATATTTTACAAGTAAAATTTACCTTATTTGATAGAGATAATTTAAAATGTTTAATTTTTTAGAATATAATAAATACCTTATAATCATAAGGAAATTTTGTTTATGAAAGTTACCTTATAAACCTTGTGAATGATAAAAGTACTTTACATGGTTCTAAGGATCATTATATTCATTTATCCAATTTTCATGATAATGCTTAGATAATAAACAAAAAATACCCATAGGTGAAAATAATTAATCTTATTTAGTGTAATGGAAGATAAATCATGTTTAGGGAATATATTTTTAGGACATTATAACCATTTAATATTAGAAAATATGACAAAAAGTTAACTTGTTAAAGGTCTACCAAAACAAAGGTTTTATACTTCAATTGTTCGTTTCCATTGTCAATTTTTTAAGTAACATATGTCACGTTTTAATTCTATAAGTGATGTCTCATCTTATGATGCATTACAGTTAATGCACATGGATATATTTGGTCCTCCAAAAACAAGATTTATTTATTGATAATACTATGCATATATCATAGTTGATGGTTACACTAGATAAACATGGTTGTATTTTCTTACCAAAGAAATATGAATCCTTTTGCTCATTTATAACTTTTTTAGCCTGCGTTAAAAATGATAAAAACCACTCCATAATGGTTATTCATAAGTTATCATGGTGGATAGTTTTAAAATTATGATTTTTAAACCTTTTGTAGTTGTATAGGAAATGAACATAAGATTTCATCACCTAAACCCCAATGGAAAATGGTGTTGTTGAAGGAGGAAATAGTGTTCTTTGGTAGACTATTAGAACCATGCTGAGATAACACTCAATTGATAAATATTTCTATGATGAAGTGATTACTACTACAAAATACACTAAAAGTAATGTTTTAAATAGAAATGTTCTTAATATAATCTCCTTATGAGGTTTATATAGTAAGATGTCCCAATATTCTTACATTAATGTTTGCAGTTGTAATTTATTTATCTTGAATAAAAATGTTAACATACATAAATTATCAGAAAAATTAGATGATGGAATATTTATAGGTAACTAGTAAACTATTAATACTTATAAATTTTTCTAAAAAGTATTATTTTACTATTTAAGATATAATGTATGACAGGTTTGATGAAACTGGTACTTTCGGATTGAATAAACCACAAAGTACATCCTCATATGTTGTTTATTAAACTGATTCTCAATAATTGTTATAAATTTATTCTAATATGAATATAGCATAGGATTATGATTCTAATGTTATTAATATGGAATATTTTCTTCTAATTTTTTAAGAATAGTTATCTAAAACACCCAAGAAATAATTTTTTTAGTAATCATTCTATTGAATGTATCATTAGTAATGTAGATCAGTCAGTTAGGACTATAATTTATTTGAGAAATGAAATTTTGAATCTAGATTTTATAAAACAATTTGAACCTAATAATACTGATGATACTATATGTTATGTGGATTAGATAAATGTGATGCATGATGAAGTCAATGAGTTTGAAGAGATCCATGTTTGGCTATTATTTGAACAAGTTAAAGAAACTTGTATTATAGCTTAAAATGGGGGTTTTCAAATTAAATTTTATGAAAATGGAATTATATTTAAAAATAGATCTATAATTTTTACTAATGGAGATAAAAAATAGTGAATATATTATAATGATTATATGAACTGTTAGTAATTCTTGAAGATATTCTAACACTTATATCCTTTCAATTATTCTTTAATTTAAATTTATTTTGAATGGATTTTAAGAATTGTTTTCCTAATGGATATGTCCTTAATGATGTTTATATTGAAAAAACAACTATTTTTTAAAATATAAAACATCTAGATCATGTGTATAATCTTATAAATAAAATTCATGGACTTAAACAATGCCCCGATAGTTTGGTATGACTGGTTATCTGGATTTTTGTTACAAAATAATTTTTTTATGTGAAAGGAATATATATCTCATTTAAAAAATATTAAAGAAAAAATATATTATTATATACGTATATTTTGTTGAAATTATATTTGGCCTGACAAAAAAATCTTTAATTGAATATTTTTTCGATCTTATGATTTTTTTAGTTTTAAATGAGTATGATGGGTGAGTTAACTTATTTTCATGGTTTTCCAATTTCATAAAAACCATAAGGAACTTTTGGATCTCAATGTAGGTATATAAATTATTTACATAATAATTTTTGATATGAAATACTAAAATCATTATTACTCCCATTGGTACCTCTGATAATTTAGATATTAAGGAGTTTGGGATATTAGTTGATCAGAAAACTATTTGAGGTATGATTGGTAGATTATTTTACATATTATCTAGTCAACTAGATTTAATGTTTTCAGTGTGCTTACATGATATATATCATGATAATCTAGAATAATCTCATGTTAATGTTGTAAAATGAATTTATTGTTATCTGTAGGGAAATAATGTTTTAGGTTTATTCTATTCTTTTAGAAATGATTTTTAAATTAATTTTTTTTTCTTTTCTTGATTTTGGGGGATGTAGAATAGATAAGAAAAGTATATCCAAAACTTTTCATTTTTTAGGTGAATCATTATTTTCTCAAGATTGTATGAAAAAAAAATAGTTCATTCCACTACAAAATTTGAATATGTGGAAGTTGGATGTTGTTGTGATAAAGTTTTGTGGATGTATTATATCACTCAAATTATAAGCTCATGGAAATATTCAACCATTTACGTATAGATAACACGCTTAGAGGATATATAATTGTATAATTTATCATAATTCAAGAAAACATTTCTGATATTTTTTCAAAAAAAATTAATTTGTTAAATTTGAATACATTAAAAAGAATATTGGAATTATTTATGTTAAACAATCATTTTTATATACTTCTTACTGACCCATATCCATACATTAATATAATACCTTTCATAGATGGATTACATAAGATTATGATCGCATGTGAGAGTGTGTGTAGCTAATAAAACAAATTGTGATTCCATGAGTGATATTAGTGTATGTTTAGTCCATGTTTGATTATGATCACTGGATTTTGGGAATTCCATTATATACTCATTATGATATTCTAAGGATAATTGTATTCTCACCCTATATAAGTTTTATTATTCCATATTGGTGGTTAGTGGATTTAGAGAAAGTTGGACTGTTATGAAATATCCATCCCCCAATGGGGGATAATGATTAATTACGATGATATAGAAAAGGGACCTGAGAATAGGGTTGAGGTATGATCAAGCTATAACATCATGTTGAGGGTGTGCTTAAGGTACCCTTGTTTTTACAAGAGTCATTCACCATGTGATATCTTGGTCAATGTGTTTACTATTTATTCTCATCTGGATTACATGGATGAGATGGTACTCTTGAGGGATAGATTACAATTTTCATCACCTCAACAAAACCATGAGGTCATCATACTATGACCAGTTTTATTTTTCTGAATCATTCATTTTCTTTTTATCCTGGAGCTGAACCATGTGTAGTTGGAAGTTATAGAGTTTTTGTTTGTGGATCATCGATTAGTTTTAGATTTTGTGTTTATGGTCTTACTAAATTTATTATTACTATAGAATACAATTTCATACATGTAGACACTGTTTTTTGAAATCATGGTGGGTGTCCTACTAAATCTTGTACTCACATCATAATCAGTCATTTAAATGTGCTTATAGATTTCATGAGAGGGCTGGTAAAGGGAAAGGGTCATGTGGTGGACGACTGAGTAGGTGGAGTATGGAGTTTGAATGGACTATTAAATATACGGCGGACTCTATAGTACATATATTTATTATATTTTTTATCCATTCTGGATGGGCTTACCTCACCGGTAGATTCTTTTATTTTCATGAAATGTATTTAAATTTAATTCTTCATTATTACTTTAATTATTTTTTATTGATCATATGAATAGATACCAAGGGTATAGTATCATCATTAACAAACATCAATTCTAATTGATAGCATCATGTGTATGGGGATTCCCACAAGAGGTAATATATAATTCTCTCTCAAACATTGTTGTCCAGGTCAGGGGGTTACAATCATTCAATCAATCATGTTTTTTATGTGATGTTCAAATCTCCACTAAATCATTTTTCTTGGAAATCAGTTTGGATCAACATAAAATTTTAAATAATCATTGAAAATTTATTGTGTTATTGTCCTTATACATTTTATAAGTCTTATATCCATGATATCATCTATAAAATAAACAAATGAAATAATTCAATAATCTATGAAAACATAAAATTATTCATTACAATTATTAAATGGTAAATTTATAAGAATAACCATTATCCATTACACTATACTTAGTTATATTCTTTTGTCAATTGATATGTTTATCTGTGGTATTCCTGTTCTCTTTATAGTTGAATCATTGTAAATTGGAATCTTTTTAATTTTATATTCAATCAAAACAATGGTGACCTTTCTCTCCAGACATGTTGCGATATACCATTCCTTTTAAGGAATCACTGGGATTATTTATTCCATGACTATAACATTTTAGAATATCCATATTTCCCTTCTTCCCTATATCAAACTTTTTACCTACTATTATCTTCTATTTCTTCTCTCAAAACCCATAATACTTCTACAATTATTTATATATTTTTTGAGAACATGATACATTAGATTTATATGATGATAATGTTTTGGAGACTAATTCCCTTTGATATATTAGCTTAATCCCATCAATAATATGTTTATTATGACACATGGTATTACATTCATTAATGTTATTCCAATTCCTTATTCTATACAAAATTATAAAAAGTTTAAATACACTATATTATCAAATTTCACTATTAGACAGAATGTAAAATCATAAAACAAGTGAAATACATAAAAAAATGAAAATTTTAGGCATATCTAATCTCATAAACATAATAGTAATTTATTTTAATATATCTCTATTTTCAAATCCTTTAAAATTATTTATAAAGAATATGATAATTTTCTTAAGTATATCTCCCAAATGTTTAGAACCAGGTGTGCAGTAAGGCACAATATCGGGAACTGAGTGATGTTGTGTTAAACACCAATGTACCCTTCCTTGTGTATTTACCCCTAGGCAGATCTTTTTTCCATTCAAAATAAATATGTAGTACCCATACATGGATTTAATTCTAGGAAAAAACACCTAATATCTACCATATCAAAATTTTAGGATGGTTTTATACACATTTCCCCTAATTCTATCGTCATATTATTATCTGTTGTTCATGGTTTCATAAATCCAGTTCTCATGGTTTCTACTAAAATTTCCCTAATACCAGTTGTAATGACCTTGAGTCCAGTATCCCAGAGCTGGATTCTACATTATTATATTATCATAAGAACCAATGAATCAAATCCCAATGGACCAAATAGTTAAGGAGTCTTGGAAATCTATATTTTAAAGACCCTGAAATCCTGTGGAAATGTTTTTCATAAATACATTAGAATTTTATGAGTCCGTGAAAATTTACGGTGCTTGATTCTGTTGACCGGTGTGACCTGAATCAATTTCTGAGGTTTTGTTCGGGTACATTTAGTAAATTTACAAGAAGGTTTTTTTAACTTTTGAACTGGTGCTCGGAATTGAAAATGAGGGCACCATTGAACTCCCAGTGCCAGTATTTCCTTAAGAAGACTTTCACCTTGACGGATGATGGTCGAGAATAAAAGTTAGTTTTTGGGTTTTCATAAAACACAAATAATAAAATAACGTGTGCTATACTTTATTTTATTTGACCCTCCATGTGAGTGTTCTTGGTTAAAACCTCCTCGTGGGAGTTTGAGGTGGGACCACCACACATTAATCTCCCATGAGAGGTTATGGTGGTGGGTCCCACCTGAACATAACCTCCCGTGAGAAGTTATGACTTGGGGACCACACGGGGCTAAAACCCCCTATTGATGGAGGAGAGTAAAACCTCCCAACTCTCCCTCATTAATGGGGGAGAGCCTCTCCACCTTTCCTTTAATTAAATGGAGCCAACGACCTTTTTATTAGTTGTTCCCACACCCATGAATTAATTAACGGGAGCCATGTAATTAATATTCCATTTTTGAATTTTGTGAAAACATCTAAAATAATATATCTATTATTATTTTTGGGTTTCTATTGTTCATTACGGTGGAAACCTAGGGTGTTTTGAAGAGAGGATTATTGGGAGAAGGCCCCAATGAAGAACTCTCGCCAACAAAGAAGGAAGAACGCCGATGGACCCCATCGATCATCTTCCTTAGAACATCAACTGTTGTGAGACGTCTTCAACGACTGAATTCTACATCGTCATCAACGAGCCAACACATCTCGGGTTTGGAAGTGGTTGGCAGACGCGACGAATGACGACCTTCTTCGTTGACTATCCGCGACTCCTTCAAATGTCGACGACCGACAATCAAAGGTAGGGGTTTGATTTTATCTAAGTATGATCTTTTTCCATGTTCTTCATTTCCCTCAAAATGAAGAACGAGGGTTGTTGTGATTCGTACTTGTGAGCATCTTGATATCACCCTAAATGTGGAGGGTGCGGGCCAAACAAACATGGCCAGACCCCTCCATCGTTCTTGTTTTAGATGATGCTCTGCATGGCGATGAGGCAATAGAACGACGAAGGTGGCGACGACAAAGGCCACGCTACCCATGGCATTTGCGAACAGTTCCACCCCCGTGGCGCACCGATGCTCCCATCCGAACAATGCCGGCCCACGCCGGACCAAGCCGCGCTGAACCGGCCAGCCCGGCCACCCTACTCGGCCAGCCCATGGCCTCCCTCACACCTTACCGGGCATGCCCGCGGCCTCCCGCGCTCTCTGCCCAGCCTGCCCGCGACCTCCCGCGTGCCCTGCCTGCCCTGACCTTGGCCTCCCGCGAGCCGTTCCCGCCCTACCCGGGGCCTCCTGCACCCCCGGTCCGGCCTGACTGCGGTCTCCCACATGCCCGACAATCCTACACACGGCCTGCCCGCCCACCCCGCCAGCCTGCCCGGGGCCTGCCCGTGCCCGTCTGGCCTGCCCAGCGCCCTCTCGACCGGCCCGCCATCATACTCAGACCGCACCTTGTCTCTTAGCCAAACCGTCTGAGCCACGCTGGCCTCATTAACCCTCCTAAAACGTCGCTCTCCGAACCGGCTCGGCCTTCCGAGACGAGTTTCATGAGCTGCGCCCCTCGCGGTGCTGGCCGAACCGGCCCCGGCCTACGGGCCGAGCCGCCTACGCAGTGACCTCTGGGTCGAACCGCCCAACAGTCCTCTCGGCCGAGCCCAGCGGACCGGGCCGAACCTAGCAAATTGACCCACCCAATGAGTCGGGTCTGACTTAGCGGGTCTGACCGAGTCGACCCAAACCAGGTGGGACCGGACCAGGGCCCACTTCCAACCTTTTACTTCCTTTGGACATATCTTTTGCATCAGAAGACCGTATGAAGAACCGTCAGCGACACTGGTATTCTTGAAATGCAACATTCCCTTTAAGAATACCTCACTAGATTTTGGGGTAAATTCGAGATACAATCAGGTTGGATCGTACACAAATCCAACCGGGCCCTCGGGACTAGAAGACTAATAACTCACAGACTGGATGTTTGATTGACGCGTCGTCTATAGCGTTGAGACCCCTATGACGAGGCAGAAATTTGAGATAATTCTACGTGGGACTTCATGACAGTTGGCATATCAAACTGCAGATCGTCGAGCGGATCCTCCCGGAGATGAGCGAGCATAGTGCGGAGACCTAGTAGCTGGCTGAGAACATACGACTACTGACTGATTCGACTCAGAGTGATTCGACAGGCCCAATTGGGAGTGAATTGGTGTCGCGGCAGACCCATGGTGGGGAGTGCCTCTATGTGACGCCGCATACCCACAATACTCGACATGTGGAGTACCTCAGCAGGCTATGAGGGGGAGCACCATTGTGTGACATGGTAGACCCACGGTGGGGAGAGCATCTGTGTGACGTGGAAGAACCACAGTACTCAATAGGATGAGTAACGCAGTAGTCTAGGGATAGTGGTAATTGCCTTTGTGTGACACGGTAGGCCCACAATACTCAATATTGGAGGAGTACATCAGTATGAGAGGTTTCGATAGTGTGTCTGGGGATGTTACTTGATACTACCCCTGGAATTAAATCATGGTTTGAGATGAGTCAGTAAATTTTGTGTTTACCTAGTGATTTAGATTGATTACATGGTAACTTGATTATATGTATGGTCATATACCTAAGTGATGTTATCTATTTATTTCATACATTCTTTTTTATACTTGTTGTATTTTGTGAGAAATTGAGAGTATTAGGGTCCCTACTGAGTATCATTATACTCACCCCTGCATGGGCTCTACCTGCAACACATTGTGTTAGATGCAGATGACAGACAATGCTGACTAAATGTGTGTGTATGAGGACTGGACTGTACCCAGATGTGGACTTCACCACGAGTCGGTACCTGGAGGAGACTGACAGAAGTGGAGTGACGAGGAGTCTATTTATACCACCCATTCAGGTAGGATCTGTGGTGGGTGATCCAGGAGATAATTTTCAACTTTCAACTATTTTTTTCCTTTTCAGTTGTACTTGTACCCTCATTTGGGCTTGTATTTTCAGCCCCTTTACATTTCATAACTCTCTAGTTATACAGTTTTACATAGTGTTTTGTATACAACTATGTACTCTGTTGTGTGTTTTTTATGTTATAAAAGCAATGCCTACCCAGTTTAAAGATTTACACCTTTGGTTCTAGTCGCCATCCCCTGGCCTATGGAAGGAGGGCTTCAGATAGTCACGGCACGGGCCACGTGGATGGGTCGTGACACATATATATATACATGAAATACAAATTACATTTTAAAAAATAAAGTAAAAAAATAATTTTCTATATTAATTCCATTATTTCTATTAACATGTCTATATATATCAATCAAAATGTATAATCTCGTGTCTTGGGGAAAATAAAAATGAGAAATGCATGAGCTCATATTATTAGTAAGGGTAAGAATACTGTGAAATCTATTAATAATTATGTCCTAATCAATATGGAAATTAATATAATGGAAAAATAATCCATTTAATTGGTAACATAATCATAATATGGTAGGGTTAAAATATGATCAAATAATTCAATATAAATAATCACTTGAGCTTGGAACATGACCATATATATTTTATGTAATCAAATAAGGATAAGGACTTTCAATAACTGAATTAAAAATGATGTAATACATAGTGTTGTACTTCTAAAACATATCATCAATGATTGTTACAAGACATCTAATACTATTGGATCTTCTTTTGAGACATATGTTATGTTCAGGTATTTTTCCATAAAATCTTATACTATTCTTTCATTCCCCAATTCATATATATAAATTGGTAAAGACTAGGAAAAAAATCATATCTAGTTTTCCTCGTGAGACCTACTGATGAATCGAGGGGATATAGTGGGACCCAATCATCACATTCGTAGTCTAATTAATATTTTTTTTCAATGGTTTTAATCATAATTAATATATTTATTCTTATTTTAAAACTAACATACAAAATTTTAATACATAACCGAATCAATAAACCAAATCATTAACTAATTTGAGTAAAATGGTGGATGGTAATAAAATTGTACATCCTTAATTAAACTAACCATAAATCATTGAAATAAAAAATATATATGGAAATAGTAAAATATATCCTTTGTGGTTCATATTTACATTAAATTGATGATGTTATCAATTAGTTGAAATACCATAAAAATATCATTAAAAACATTATTGAGGAAAATATCTTTTTCTTTTCAAAAATTAACTTGTAAAACTAAATACATAGATTTGATTTTGGAAAACTATATATTTTAAAATAAACATTTAAACATTAAAATAAAGCATTAAACAACTTATTTTTGTGATATAATAAAAATGTATACATGATGAGTATGTTAAAACAAATAATCCTTTCACAATTTCAGTAAAAGACAAATATACATTATTTTAAAAAAGACATGATGATTAATTTCAGAATAATTTTTATAATGTGAAAAAATTGAAATGTATAAAATAGATAATTTTTTATTTATTTTTTTAACTTAGGATTCAATAATTATTTTGAAAATATCAGTTTCGATAAAAATCTTTTTCACACAGAAGAGGGAAAAAGATGAATTTTTTACTAAAAATTTGTATAGTAATGTTATGTCGTAAATTGTGAAATAATGCTACTATTTCATGATAAATATGTTTAATAAAATAACTATAAGAAAATAGATTTCTTTTAGGATATAAATGTCAAATTATTCTCCCAATATAGATTTAAAAATACAATCTTCAATAACTATTAGATTGTGGAATGTACACTTACTAATTCAGTAAATTGTCTATCATAAGCCCCATGAAAGAAATAAAATTAAATGATATATTAATTTTCTAGATAAATTAATTAATTACATAATATAATTAATATTACAATATAAAACATATAAAATAATTTAGTTTTTAATTGGTAGATCTCAGAAGTAAAATTGATATGAGAAACTCTTGCCTTGGGTCTTAATCACCACATAAATTCTTCACCTTCCAAAATAATAAACATATTTTAATTATTGACTTACCTAATAAACCTTTAAAATTTTGTTATTCCTTTTATTTCACTTATTACCATGCTATATATGATTACTTGGTCAATTTATTTTGTGTTTGATGTTTTCATGATATTTGGATTATCTATAAAATCTGACTTTGGTAGGATTATTATAGTCTAATAGGTAATTATTTAAACATTTACATAATAATAATAATGAAATAATATAATATTTACACATAAATCATAATTTCATACCCAATCATAAATTATTTTAATGTAAAGATGAACTATTTTACAATCATGGAGATAGTGGGTCGTATATACCCATGAGTAACATTTCAATTTTAAAATGTTCATTATGGAAAATAGTTAAGATAATTTTATCATCACATAATGATAATAATATCATAAATATAATATTATTTCAATATATATACAAATATTTATCATTTGTGTGGTGTGTTTATTGTGGAATAGTCATGCCATTTCATGATGGTGATAGTCCACGCGATAAAAAATTATCTTATCATCATTCATTGAGTGAAACTTTGTGAAATAAAATGATATATATTATCATAAAAAGATGCTATATATTTTATTAATATCATATCTATAACATTTTTATCAAATATAATAATTAAATTTATCATTTTAACCTTCTATCTGGTGCCTTGGTGAAAAAAATCAAATCACATTCCGAGGTGGTAGGCTGTTGTAGGAATGAGTGACATTGTCATATCCCCCACATAATGGAAAGAAAAAAGATATATATGTTATCATGCCTCCATATGTATAATTATATTATACATAATATATATATATACCCTTTATATCCATTATCATACCCAACTGTGTGAGTTATTAACGGATAAAATAATGGCATTTGTTCATGATGAAGTAGTTCACCGTAAACAAATATGATTTTTTAAAACCATAGGATGAAAATGGGGATGGTTTTAGGCCATGAACACAACATAAAAACATATTAGTTTATTGTATATAACCAGGTTATTATATGACCATTTTTAATAATAATTGATGTGGGTGGAGGATGAAATAATATTAAAATGTGCATTGAAGAAAGTTACCTCTTCCCATGGTAATTCACTTAAGGGTTAAACAACATCCATAATAGATTGATATTTCTTAAAAAACAATTGTTATTGGATTATTGGAGGTATTTTGGGATGTGATCTATTCAAGTATCGGCTGACGTAGATTTTCTAGATGGTGGTCACAAGAGAGGAGTGTCGATTGTCTTTTATAAGTTAGAGGAGTGTTATTCTAGTAATTTTTTTGAAGAAAAAGGTGTAACCACTTTTTTCCTAATCTCAATTTGTGAATAAGGGAGTATTTTTAATCATAAAAAAATATGATATCTAAAAATTGGAAAGATTGTCTTTATATAGTTTTTAGCTCAGTTTATCCCTTTTCATTTTTGTTTAACTACTGTTAAATCCATAATTAACTTAACACCTGTAACTTATTAATATTATTTTACTATTCATTATGGTCACAAATTAAATGGAAATCATCTTAAATTATAAATTATTGTTTTTAAAAATATTTAAACAATTATTTAATTTTTATTTTATATAATAATAATATTTAATTTTAAATATATAATGCCTACATGAGGAGAAACATAATTTTCAAAACGAAAATATTCAAAAGCTCACAAAGATTTAATAACAATATTCATTATTAATGAGATTGAAATTAAATAAATTCAATTAAATGAGAATTTATTAAAGTAATATTAATTTATAAATAAATATATGTAAAATTTTACATTAAAAATAATTTGAATGAATAAGACAATCGTCCATTAATATTCAGTATTGATCACTATTCATGAAAAAATGAAACTGTTTAGAAAAATCCAAAACATTTAACAAAGGTAATTACTGATATTTTGGACCAAAAATTTAATGCTATTTATTCATTTAAATTATATAAATTTGGTAAGAATTAATTTTAAATTTTTCTTCATTGCACGACTAAACTGTCTTTTAGGAAAAATTAACCTTTTAATAAAACATTTATTTTTAACTTAAATGATTATTATATTATTTATAATAAAAAAACAATAACTTTAAAAAATTATTAAATATGTTTCATATCATCCAACATAATATTTAGTCTCTACTAGTATACTATATTATGGTTTTTAATTAGGGTTCCATGTTCCTCAAGATATCAAAGAGATTAAATATATATAAAATGAAATATTTTGTAAATTCATTAGTTTTATATTTTATTCAAATCATGGTGTTTAATTTCATATTTTCCATGAAAAAAAACATCTTTTAAAATGTTATGATTTTACATATTAATCATAGAGTCTTTGAGGGTTAGTATCGATGGATTTTCCTATTATAATTAATTAATATTACGCTTTAGAATGCACTTTTTTCATTATTCCCACATTTGCTCCATTATTATAACACATAGTCTCATAGACATTTTAAAGGTTTGAATTTATATTATTACTATTTTGACCCCTATGAATGAAAAAAATATTTAAAATGATTTTAAATAAGTATATTTACCAAAAAAACATTCATGTGTTTGTGTCAAATAATGTCATAGAACTGAGTATGTGTAAATTTTAGTTCTAAAATAAGGAATAACAACTAATAATATTTTTTAACATTTATTTATAAAAATTTAGAATATAGTAGCTCCTAGTATTATTATTAGCTTAAATTTAATAGGGGGGAGTTGAAAATAATTTTATCATTGTTTTTTTGAAATGAAAAAAACTATTTATTTTTTCTAAATGGAATTTTTTGTTTAATCATGTCATTGTGTGGAATGCATTTCATATAATCATTGAGGTTTTATTTTGAGGGAAAACATGATTAATGTTATTACTTACATGATATTATGGTTTTTCATCATGATTTAATATCATTTTTAATTTTGGATTCATTAATTAAAGTTTAAAAACCCACTAAATTTAGTTGTTTTATTAATTTTGATATCCGAACGTGTTTTTTTAGTAAATATTGGTTTTTGTTGAAATATTTTTCATTTTTAGCTAACCATGATACCCTATAATGGGTTTCCCGCTACTAAGGAAGGTGTACCATGAATCCCTACCCAAATGATCATATCCTATTAAAAAATCGTGTTTTAATTATGTTTTCCTTTAATATTTAAAATAATTTCCACTTATTTATCATTTTTTAAAAATTAAATAAAATTGGTTTTTTAATCTTAAATTATAAAATTCAATGAATACCATTTAAAAAAATTAATTTCAAATATTTATTTTTGTCACAAAATTTTATATAGTTTGAATTTAGGAAAAAATCTTGGGATTATTTTAAATTAGTTGGGAAAATTTTCTACTTTTTACTATTATATTAGTGTCCCTTATGTAATGAGTCAAAATAGGTCATTAATGTGAAGATAAACTGTAATTGATATATATGACTCTGCCTCTTCATTTCTACCATCTATTTGTAATTCATGATTAGATTGAATTAAAATTTAAACATATATTAATGGTGTCCAATTCTGGGTATTCAATAAACTAGAGGGGTAAATATTTTATGTCCAAACATAACAAAAATTGATCCCCAATATAGGTTAAATTTAAAATAGAAAACTCATATAGTACCTTCGTTTAGATTTAAAACCCTATCACCACCCACTCTCTTTAATTTCATTTTTTATCTTTTGGGTGATTTTATGATGGGTTTCAGGGTTATTGGATGAAGAGGGTTTTCCATTCCACCTCTCTAACCATTTAGAAGATAGAAGTCCTATATAATTTAGTTTCTACGTGAATATTTTCACCTGACTCTATTTCTTCATATTTATTTGGTTTTTTCATGTAATCTCACGTTAATTTAAATAAAATTTTTTTTTATTCTTTTCATACATTTTATTTTATTAAATACTATTTAATATATTATTGGAGAATATCTTCACTTTTTACCATTGAAACACTTGTTTACCATAATCATCTCCATGATGAAACTGCAACAAATTAATGAATAGTTTCCATTCATAGTCGATAAAATTCCTAAAAAATTGAATTGTTTGTTTTTTTAAATTAATTAATTCTCAAACGACAAATAACTAATTGATTTTGATTTTATAAAAAACATGAATGTTAACAAACAATACCATGAGTCCATTATTATGTGGTTCGTGAGAGAAAAACAACCATAGCCAAATATTATAAACATGTTTTAGAATTTTAAGAACCAAATATAGTCTGCATACTAAGTTATTTTTCATTTATTGGGTGGATATGGTACCCTAATTTTCCACTAATTAAGAGTTTTATTTATGACCAAAATCAAAATAGGGTGTCATGATTTGAGGTCTCAATAATAACCTAGGGAATATTTCATTCTATCCCTATTATAATGATGATTTTTTATGGTTATTGAGTACCCATGATAAAGGGGTCGTAATAAAATGGATTTAAATTTTATTTATAATGATGAATAAGTAATTAAGGTGTATTAGATCAAATATTACTTTTAATATTATTGTAAAATTTTCATGGATTCTTCATTTTATTATTAAATCATTTCATTTATTTCGTTTCATGAATTTCCAAACACAACCAAACCCCCATTTTACATTATATTTTATGAATTTCAAATTAAAAAAAATTTAATAATGTTATTGGTTTAGTGATTGAACCACAAGGCTACTCGTGATATAAGACATAGTATGGACCCTATAAAACACATAGTATAAAATTAAGATTATATTTACTGTATTCTAGAAACTTTTCATTAAATTATTGAAAATTTTAGGGATAAAATTCATTCAATCATTATTTATTATCACTTTTAAAAAATCCTTCTTTAAAAAAGATAAAATATTGAAAAATTGAATCATCAATAACTTGACCCATATCATTAGTGAAATTGTTCATCTATCTATATGGAATATTCAAGAGGTATAAAATCCAATTATGGAGAGATGAAAATAAACTAGGTCATTGAGGTCATAAAGGAGGACCAGATGTAGTTAATATTAGATTTTGTATATAATAAAATTAATTATTTTGCGCACTCATTCAATAGTAACATTAATATTTGGTGGAGTTAGAAATGAAAAAACCATTCAATATTTATAAGAAGACAAAATTGTGTTGTCTCCCCAAAAGTGAAACCCTTCTCTCACATATACCTTCATAATCTTCACAATGTATTTTTAAGAATAACCAACACATAAAATTCATAGGTTGAAGGGTGTGTACTAAAAACCAGATTCTATTTTTTATATATATTTTAATTCATATAAATACATTCCATTTATTTTTGTTTTAAATAAAACTAAGTATAGATTGGCTAAAGAATTAAAATACCATAACTACCTTATGGTGATGTGATGATCTCCTATAAAAAACATAGTACACCAATGGGTGGAGGAAAAAATGAATACTAATAGGGATTGAGATTTTATTATTTTTCCTTTACATATTTATTACTTCATTATGTTTTCTAATATTAGGATATGATCTCTTTTTTCATTATAGAACTCCACTTATGGTATCCTATTATGTTTAAAATTAGAAATAATTGTTCTGTTTCCTACAATAAAAATTATATCCTCTTATGTATTTGGATTAAACACAAGAATACCATACTATAATAGGTATAAATAAAACACTAGTTGGGTATAACACATCATTATAATTAAATCTCATTCAACAACTTATTTCATTACTTTTTATTACATACATTGATCAATTATTTAGTTAAAAGTATTTAGTAATTAGAATCTTAACTCAAAGCCTACAAATGATAAATACACTATGTTATAATTCTTCCTCATGTTGAATTACTTCCCTACACCCACTTAATGTGATTTAATTAAAATGTATAGTTTTAGTTAAGTTTTAGGGACTTCCAATCAACATCATCATATGGTTTATCTTTTTTCATTTTTAGAGACTTTTTGATTTAATAAATATTAAATATAATTTTTCGTAGTTCAATTCCCTATGAGATATTTTGATTGATTTTTGAATGGATGGATTTAAAATTACATTTTATGTGGTTCTTATAGATGTAATTTCAATTTCAATATTTTTTATGATTTTTACCAAAATTTTAAATCAATTTCCATCAAACACTGAAAAAGAAATATTTAACCAATACTCTACGATGTTTTAATCCCATTTTGGAATATTCTTTTTAATAAACATTTTTTATTGAGAGAAATATTGATTATTATTTTTCAAAAACTTATTATTTTTACCGTTCAATGATCTTGAGTTCATAGAATTTGTTCTGTATGATTGATTCATTATTTGGATGATCACATTTACAACTTGATATCTACATTTAAAACTATCACTGTTTATCCCATAACAACCATGAATTTCTCTATATTTTTATACCTCATTTAAAATAATTTTTTCCTAACCATACTTCACTCATAATATTTTTAAATTTTTATTTTATAATTTAGTATGGATGTGGGCCTCTCATGTGGATTTTTTTTATTCAATTCATTTTTTGTTATGTGAAGTGTGTATATCTATTTTAATTTTAATTTACAGATATGATAATAATTAATTATTCATTATACATCATCAATATCATATATTCAATAACTAATAATTATATTATGGAAAAAGAAAAAAGATTGAGGTGATATTGAATTCTTCGTTACACATTCTTGTGTGGTTTTTCCTTCAATCATTTTATTATTTCATCATATCATTTGATAATAATAATGATGTAAAAAACGAGAATTATGATGAAATATTTCATTAAATTTATTATTTGACTCATGTACTATTTCAAAAATAGAAATGTGTGGTTTTACAACTTTTAGGATAATTTATGTGAGGTTTATTTCTTGTCATTTCACTTCAATATTTATTCAATGGAATTTTATATTTTACACTCCAATTGTTTTCAAATATCTTTTAAATTTTATATCCGACCAATAAAAAGCCACAAAATTATAATTAAGAAACATATATTCATTTTTATTTTCATATATCATAATGTGTCGAAATTATTATTTTCATAATATTATATTGACACATTTCTTTTAAAACTGTAATAATAAATCTAGAATAAATGTCTCTTGAGTGGTGAGTGGAATACATTTCCATGTGATCTAAGATTTAATTAGTCCATCAATGAATTTTGAGGATTTTTTTTTAAATATTATAAAATTAAAGGAAATATAATTAATTTTCATAATTGAGAAATGGAGATTAATATTTTTTGAATGATATTGAATAATTACCTCAATTTTTATTATTTGTATACCTATAGTCATGTTTTACCTCAATATTGTCTATCCTCATTAAGTGAAATAATATTTTCCATGCTCATTATTTATTAAATATATTGTCACACTATTGAAATGAATTCATAATTATATAATTTTGGATTACGATTATGATTAATTATTAATTTTATCTTCATTAGTTTTCTTTTATTTTTTTATTCATTTAGTTATCATAAATTCTTCAAGTGATGGTTTATTGGATAAAAGATCATCTAGGATGGATTGTGTAATGATAGTTGATATATATTTTCAGATGTTTACTGAACTCTGTTTTTAATAAATCTTTTATTATATGATCTAATGGAAACATTGATATCCAAAATATAATAACCATATTTGTTATCTAGGAACATGACATAGTTTCATAAGGAATTGAATTAAATAAAAAACACTTCTGGGATCACTATAGAGCCCAATATAGATGGTTTGAGATAATTATAAATTTTTACATTTTTAATGGTATATTTATAATTATTAGTTCAATCTATATTTTAATCAATAACATATAGTCAATGTAGTGAAGTTATTACCCACATATATTAAATCTATCTATTTATATCTTGATTCATCAAATTGGTATATTTTATTTCATGTATGACTCATAATAAATTACACCAAATATATTTTTACTACATTGACCAAAATAAATATACATAATAATAAATACAGCCAAGGCACAAATTATTTAGTTTGAAACATCAAAACTATAGATCCATGTGGGATAAGTTTTTGATAATAGAAATATTCATTCTTTAATGGCTTGATGACAACCACTGCCACTCAATTTTTATATCTATCTTTTCAATATAGATCCAAAATTATTTTCAATCTAATTTGATATCTGTCTATGTTAGTGAATTAATTATGATGATAAAGATGTGATTACTTTTTCTATTATCTATTTTATCTTTTTCCACTTATTCATGGAATATGAAAGTATTTTTTTGTATTATTATTTTTTTATGATAAAAAAATTGGTCAAATATATGTTCATAATTAGAAATTCTTTTTTCATAGAATAATCCATAGATATAGGTGATACTTCCTCTATTCATATATTCTTCATTGATTTTAATATTAATTTATTTTCTAAATTTATTTATATTTTAAACTATATGATCTTCATGAAATTATATTTGGATTTTTATATAATTTTTATGACATGAGTTATCACTATTTTTTATAGTCTTACTGATTTTTTATAATGTTATTTATTCGATAGATCTCAAAATATCCCCCAACCAAAATAATATATCATTACATTATTTATTATCATTTTATGGTGGTCATATAATTTTGTTAGTAAATTATTTTTATTTTTCCAAATACAAAATGCCTTTATGAATTGTTTTAATTCATTGAAGTCAATTTCATTGTAATTTTCGTTTGGTTTATTTAAATTTTATCTAGAGAATGGAAATTTTTTTCTTTGTATATATTACTGAATTTTCCTTAAATGATAGCGAAATTATGATTCAGCATATTATCACTTCAATTATATAATTCCATTTATATGATCACTTTTTAAAATTGTTTATATTAAAATTTTAAAGAAATACTCTATTTAATGAAAGGATTCATTAGATAAATATTCTCAAGTTTCTTATTTTTTATATTGAACTATATAAAATTTTAAATATTGAATTTTTTATGTCATTACTATGAATATAGAATATTGATTTTATACGTCTTTTCATTTTTCTATATCTCATAAAATGTAAATTGTAATTCAGAATAAAAATATTAATTATTGATAATTGAATTTTTATTTGTATACACAACTATTTTAGATAAATTAACTTGGTTGACTTTCTAAATATTTATTTTCAAATCCTAAATCGAAATAAATTTTTAAATCAAGGTTCAAAAATTGATATGGGATAATATAATTAACACAATATAATATGAAAATAATTAACAAAAAAATAATTATTAAAACCATTATAATGTACAATAATAAGTTTCCATATTTTATGATTTATGGAATATTGGATTATTTTTACTGATTTATATTTTGATACATCATTTTGAATTAGAAAAGATGATGATGCTATTTGATATGTAGGGATTCTAATGGTTTATTTTCATAAATAGACAAATTATGTTTTTTATTATCATCTCTAAGATTATGAATCTATGTAGACTAGGATGATATTTGAGTATTTTAGGATGATCGTTTTATGAATTAAATAATTACTCTAATTGAAATTAATATCATACGTTATTTTCTCAGTTTCATAATCATTCTATAGTGGAATGAACCTTCATGTAAAAAATATTTTTTCTAGTTCTTTATGAAAATTAAATTTGATATTAATATTGATTGGATGATATTGGTTGAAGGTTGTTTTTTCGCATGATGTTTATTGAGGAATTTCCATTGATGGTCATTATTCCTTATATCATTATTCATTATAATAATTTAGATAAAACAAAAATTTATAAATGGTTAATGTGTTGTTTTATTTTGTTTATAAACTAGAAACATTTCTTATTAGTCTTCAAAATAGTTCAAAATATTCCCTGACTCTCAATGTAATTCTATTGTGCAATGTATAAAAATTGAAATACATTAGTGATGGTAGTGGTTGAGATTAACTCTTCTATTATATTTCGCACTTCAATAGATTATTGGAATGTTAAAACTTGTTTTATACATATCTTGGATGATTATGTCATCCTGAAATAATTTCTATTTTTATAATATCATGACCAAATATATAAAATGATTACTTATACAAAATTGGAAATATTATATGTTTTAAAATTTTCCCACTAGTTAATTGTTCCATATTTTTCTCAAGTTTGAACCATTACCAATTAAATTGGTCATATAACTTAATTATCATAATATCTGATGTAGATATAGATTTTATTATTTGTTCTACATAAATAAATTATCATTATTTATTTCACATACCTATCATCCTATTATATAATACATATTAAATTATTATTCTTATTAGAAATCCCTTAAAATATTAAGATACATAATTTAGATTCATATGATATGTTGGTATAATCTAGAGGTAAACGTCAACCCCTCATGTGATTGGATAATTATTATTTTAGATATTGACGACTCTATTTGATATTTGAGATGAAAATTATTATTTTACAATGTGGATAGGGAATATAGTGTGCAATTTGAAATATATTTTGTCATTTATGTTATTATACTATAGTTGATTATCACATTCAGTTATTTTATATGGGGCCTCAACACCAGGATTCAGTATCTAGTGTCTATGATTGGATAAAATATTTTCATGGAGTTTTGGTAATACTCTCTCTGAAACATAAAATTAGGGATTCCGGATCCTCTAAAATCTAATATATAGTGTTTGGGTATTAATTTTTTTTTGATACAAACACTTTATTGATCTTGAATATCCATATAATATTATATGGTATTTTGTTAATCCTCTGTCTAATACTTATATTCAGTTATGTTTGCACCTCGAAACACTTATATATCATGTTTTGGTATTACTTCATCAAATTAATTTCTTTTAAGTTCAAAATATTATAGTATGGTATTAGGTCATTCCACTAACCATTTTTCCCCCCAGCGGTGCCTGATCTACCATTTTATTAGTCTTATACCGTCATTTGTCCATGTTTTTTATTTATTGGGAACTATTGTTTGTCTGTGTGTTATGTAATTATATAAATCACAATTTTATGATATATATTTTTTAAGTTATGAGTAGCTAAAATGTTTTGATTATTAATTTGTTTTGTGTTATTGGGAAATTACAAGTCTATACTGACCTATATTTAACTACATGGGATTCATTCATATTTATGATTCACCATGTACCTGGGAAATTAATTTTAGATTTCTATATTTATTTTTACATAATTATATCAAGTTTTCTCAAAGAAGTAGAAAAATTTGGATATTTTATGTTAATATTATTTTAATCGATATTTATAAACTTTTATTGAATTCCATGTTACAATTAAGTTGAATGGGTGGTGAATATTTTCTATTATGAATCTATTGAATACATTTTACTCACCCATATATGAGAAATAATACATGCCACTATTATGTATTTTTTATATATTATACTGGCATGGATAATGATGTTTTCATTTTTGTGGTGTCTAAGTGTATGTGACACCCACATGTCCATCATACTATTAATTTTATAATATGTTATTCTAACTTGTGTAATTTAATGTTTTTGATATGAATAATTTTGAACATATAAGTCATGTAATTTTTCCTCTTTGTGTCATTTTTATGAAATTTTTAGGTGATATTAAAAGGATTGATATATGTGGGGACTTTCCAAGTTATGATTTTTATTTCGTATTTTAGTATGCATGGGTATCACATGGTTCGGTCCAATATATGTGAATATTATGGGATGAAGTGTGTGTTATTTAAGGTTTTGGTTTATAGGAGAATAGTTTCCAATTGGTTATGGGATAATCTTTGACATGCGTGTCATTAGTTTTATGGTTTTAACATATATATTTATCATTTCAAGTGCATGGTTAGGAAACTATGTAGCCAATATGTGTGAATTTTTCTTCATTGGATAGTGTTATCCATATGAATGTCGTATAGTTGGGTGAGACATATATCCAACCATGTGACCTACTAATTAGTAATTAATTTAGGTAGTTTTTCATTTCCCCTTTTGGATTTATTCCTTTTTCCAGATATTCTATATTATTGTTTGGCATAATTATATTGTGGATGAGAGAACGTGCAATATTCATCCTACTTCAATTTTTGGTCTTTTTATTCAAAATTTTAGGAAGGTAAGACCTTATTTATTATCATTTCCTCTTCCTTTTTCATCTCCACAATTTTTTCTCAATCTAATAACACTAAAACAAATTTTAGTGTAATTCAGGGTTTATGGGGTTTTTAATGATGGGATTTTGTGTTTTATAGGGTAGAAAAGGGTGTTTCCATCCTCGATTATTCATTACCAATTGATGGAGAGAATATTTGGATTATTCTAGTTGAATTGAGGTAGGGGTTTCCTTAGAATTCCACTATAATGCATGTTATAAATTTATTGTTTGTTTTGAAATAATATATTAAAAATTTAGAGGCAAATTGTATCCTGTTAATAGAAGTGGAATTTCTTCCCAATAGAGTTTACACATTTAATGGATGTGTCACCTGGAATGTTCTTGTGATGAATCTCGAGTGGGCCTTTTAAAAGAAATAAAATGTTATAAAATATTTCCTTATTAAAATAGATTTTTCATCAAACCCATGTTTGTTTTAAATTAAAATTAAAATTATATAAAGACCTAGAATGGGTATTTGTATCAATCTATTTACACTCAACATAACTCAGGAGATTTTAAAAAGTGATTTGATTATTTTTATGTAATGTCTCAACTTTATTCCATTTTTGAAATTTATAAGTGATGGTATTTAAAAGGTATTGGGTAAAGAAAAGGGACTTGAGAATTATTCTTTTTATGTCATTTTGAGACCATTTTTCTTCCTTCTAAAATTTTTATGGCTATAAAGCCTTCAAGTTTCTATTATAATTTATTTAAAGTAAGTGTAATTAGGTTGAATAATTCTTTACAATGCATTGGTTTCTAATAAATCACATTTGTTTATTCATTGAATATTTTTTTGAAATGGTTGTATATATAAATGGAAAATTTATGTGTTGTATAATTAGTTGACTTATAAAAACATTTAAATTTTTTTTCCAAATGTGTTAAAAATGTATTAGATTCCTAATAAATATTTCCAAGGCCTAGATGAAATTTTAGGTAAACTTGTTTTAAAAATATTTGATTCCACTATTTTTTCTATTGGATAATATTGTTATACTGGTGGGGGAAAATGATAACCTAGGGGTTGTTTTTGTCACTACCTTCCCCCGGGGCCCGTACCATGACTACCCCAAGCCCACCTTCCATCGGCCAGGGGCTGGCGACTAGCAGCTAAGGCGTAAATCCCGTTAACTGGGAAGGAATTACCTTTATAAATAAAAAACACATCCATCCATAGTACAAGCGGAAGTAATACACTATGTACAAAAGAAAGTGTTGAAACGTAAATGGGCCAGAATACAAACCCAACTGAAAAGTATAGCTACAACTGAATGAAAGTACAACAGAAATGACAAATAGCTGGAAAAATAGAAGCAGCTCCTGGGTCGTCCACCTCAGATTCTACTTGAAGGGTAGGTACAGATACTGTAGCTCCTGGTTCACCCACCACAGATCCTACCATAAGGGTAGGTACACATAGCCTCCTCAATGATCTCGCCCGTAAACCTCCTCCAAGTATCATCTCATCGTGAAGTCCACCTCCGGATACTGACTCGTCGTGAGGTCCACCTCCAGGTACCGTCCAGTCCTCGAACACTCGGCCTCCATCAGCGTTGTCTGTCGTCTGCATCCAACACAATGAGGTGTGGGCGTAGCCCGTGCAGGGGTGAGTATAACGATACTCAGTGGGGACCCCAAGACCCTCAAGGCATCACTAAATCCAACAACGATAACCACAAATAAGGATATAATAGATAATCCTTACTTAGGTATAAGCCCATACTTATACCTAAGTTATGAAGTAACATATCTCAATCCTGAGGTACCACACAGATATGAAATCAGCGGATAACGACTTCTTAGGTAAATGCCAATACATATACCTATGGTATCAAGTAACCCATCTCAATCATGAGGAAAAATCACAAAGGTCAACGACTCAGCTCACACCAGGATTTTCACTAAAGATACCGAATCCACAACTGCTGGAGTACTCCTCTTCTGTCGAGTACAGTAGCCTTCTCATGACTCTAAGGTGCTACTCACCAACCTGAGACTACTGAGGTACTCCTTCTGTCGAGTACCGCGGGTCCACTCCCAAACACAGTAGTGCTCCCCTCCAGGGGTCTACCGCCCAAACACAGTAGCGGTTCTCCAAATAGCCTACAGAGGAACTCCTCCTGCCGAGTATCGCGGGTCTTCTGCCAACTACCAGGCGCTCCGTCCGCCATGGGTCTGCCGCCAAATACCGGGTGCTCCGTCCACTGGTCTAGTCGGCTCACTCCAAGTCGAATCATTCAAACAGTCATCAAGTCCATAGATGCTAGGTCTCCGCACTCCGCACACTCATCACTAGGAGGATCCGCTCCATGAGCTACTGGCCGATACTCTAAGTATTAAAAATTCCCATAAGGAAGTATCACAAGAGACCACCTCATCACATAGGTCTCAATGCAATAGACGACAAGTCGATCAGACGCCCGGTCTGTGAGTTATTAGCATTTTTGTCTCGGGGGCCCGGTTGGTTTTGTGTATGAACCAACCTGACCGTAACTCAACTGTACCCTAAACACTCATATGGTATACTCATAGGGACCGTTTCTCAACGTGATTACCAACGCAGTTGACGGTTCTTCAACTGGACGTCTGATCTGAAAGTAATCGGCTTTTCCATTCCACGGGCCCAGTTGGATTTCAGGTACAATCCAACATGACCATACTCCAACTGATTCCAAACCTCAGGTGAATTATACGAAAAGATCTGTCTCACTAATAGGAATCCAACAAAGTCGACGGCACGTAAATCAGACGTCCAGATCTCAAGTTATTACCATTTTCACTGCGAGGGCCTGATTGGTTTCAGATTCGAACCAACCCAGATGTACCCAAACATTAACAAAAGCTTGATTTTAATATAGAGAAACGACTATCTCGATCCAAGGATCCCAGTGCAACTAACGGTGCGTTGATCGGAGGTTTTTAGCCCATGATATAGGTGTTTGAACGAACCTGGCCCGAAATTAGGGGGTTTGGGCTCAGTTCGACCCGCCCCGATACCCGCTGGGCCGACCCGAACCAAGTCGCACGACCTGGGTTCGGGTCTGGCCCAATTGCGAGTGGCCCGACCCGGCACTGGTAGCCTAGCCAGGCCGGTGCGGTTCTACCCGGCACTGGTAACCCGGCCCGGCCGGCGCGGTTCTGCCCGGCGCTGGCGGCCCGACTCGGCCCGGCGCTGGCGGCCCATCTAGGAAGCCATCCAAGGCTCGGCTCTCGGCCGAGCAGGGTGCGAAGGGAGGGGAGGCGCCACCCCCTTTTTACGGAATGGCGGACCCTGTGGGGTCCACCCTAATTGACTGTCGGGGGGTTACGACCCCCCCCCCCCCCCCCGCCCCGATTATTCGAATGGTTGGCTGTGTAACTGCGGGAGCTGAGGGGCCCACCTCCAGGTGGCGCCGGTGGCCGAAAGAGTCTAGCCGCCCCTGCTGGTGACCGCCACGGCCTTAGTACATGGCTTCCGTCCAACTGATGAGGCGCGTCGGCGCCGCGCCCCACCGCCACGACCCACTCCTGGACGTGGCCTCTTTCGGCCTATCTGGCGCGGCGTGACGGCGCCGCGCACCCCCGCCGCGGCCCGCTATGGCCGCGGTTCTCTTCATTCCCGCGCGGTGCGACAACACCGTGCCAACTTCGCCAAAACTCATCAACGGTTTTCATCAAGAAAGCAAGGAGGAGAAATCGGTCATGTTTGTGCGATCCGATCTCCTCCCATTGCGTTGGTAATATTCGGCCAAATTAATCAACGAAGAACGTTAAATTAATCATGAACGAAAATAACCCCGGCATCCTCCCGCAAAAATTTATTCCCAACCCGCGAGGAAAACATTTTCGGATCAACTTGATAATAAGTTGATCTGTGTTCTTTGTTTTTAGAAAGAATGAATCAAGGGAATAAATTCATACTTATTAAAAAGTAAACCATACCTCGATAAACGTTGACATTTGTCGGCGACACGGAAGAAGGCGTTGTGGGGTGAGGTTTCAAAGATGGCATTGGCGTGCGTCCAAGGAGGGAATGGCCTCTCAGACTAGATGCGTAGAGAACAATGAACGACACATCGTCTATTCTTGTGGTGATGGCGTTCTTTGTCGAAGGGTGTCGTTCTTCACGGGAGAATGAAATTCTTCAAAGGGACTTAGAGCTTTCACTCCCCAAAATCCTTACACAACAAGCCAACATAATAAAATAGGGTTCCTCCTTATTTTATTAACTCATGCCAAGATTTTCAAAATTACATAATTCAAAACACATAATTCAATTAATTAAAGAGGATCAATTAATTTAATTAATGTGTGTTGGCATTAAATCAATGTGTGGAGAGGAGAAGTCACCCAATTTATGCGGAAGTTTAACAAAGTTATGATGAGTTACACAACTTAAGAGGGAGTTTAGAGGAGTTAGGGAATATGAAGGGTTGGGCTCATGTGGGCCCCGCCTCACCTTAATCCTCTCATGGGTAGTTAGTATGTAGTGGGTCCCACCCCAACTCCCACTCCTAGGATAAAACCACTTACGTTAGGAATAAAATTTTTACCACCAATTATATTCAATTCTTTATTAATCCCCAAAAAAATTAACAAATCCTCCCGAGAAAATGCACCTTTGGTAAAGGTCCTATTATGTAATTACTGCCGCTGCGGTTTCATCGGTGCCCTCAGATATTGATTCCGAGCACCTGTTCAAAAGATAGAAACACTCACTCGTCTGTTCAGTGAACGTACCCAAGATAAAATTCGGAAATTTATTCCAGGCACACCGGGCATCGGAATCAGGTTCTGTCACAAACTTCTCACTCGTAAAATTCCAAAGAAATTAAGAAACAAATTTATTTGAATTTTCCGGTTCATTACATTACTCCCAGCTCAGTGCTTTACATCCTCGTAAAGCTACAACACAACTAGGTAAACTAAAGAAGGTACCGAGCACTCATCTGAGCTTCCTGATCCCATGTGCTCTCCAAGAGGATCTCGTTCTACCAATGAAAGTTCACAAGAGGAATATACAATCCCCGTAGGACCCACTAATGTTGTTCCTCATCCTCTACTAGAACCCTGTGAAAGTTGACCCGTCATCAATGTCCATCTCTCTGTGGTCAATGATGACAGCTAGGTTGTGCACACATTTCCTTAGTTGAGATACGTGGATGATGTCGTGCACCCAGTGCATCTAAGGTGAGAACTCTAGGCTGTAATCCACCTTTCCAACCTTGGTGGGGACCTGGAAAATATAATTGAAATGCAGATATAACTTGCTACCCCGGCTAAATCTCCGTAGACCCCATTGAGGTGAGACTCTTCTGAAAACGTGGTCGTCACCCTCAAACTACAGTGGTCTTGTCTCCTATCAGCATAGGACTTTAGTCTACTATATGCAGTCTTCATCTGCTCCTTGATGATCTTCACCTTCTCCATCCTAACTTGAACCATATCTAGTTCTACATGTGCTGACTCCCCAGGGTCAGTCCAGCACAGAGGTGATCTGCAAGGTCGGCCGTACAATGCCTCGAATGGTGCCATCCCGATGGTGAAGTGGAAGCTGTTGTTGTACGCAATCTCCACCGATGATAAGTGATCCTACCAGGTGCGACCAAAGTCAAGGAAACATGCACGGAGCATGTCCTTGAGTGTCTAAGTGGTCCTCTAAAAAGGATGATGTTCCCTCTTCCTACATAAAATCTATCAGGTGTCTGTCCTGTGGATATCTATGCACGTCGCGTCTCACAGTCAACATCCCCACATTGTGCCTCTCTATTCACGAAAAGAAGTGGAGGAGTGACTGCGAGGGACTGTAGGACGACTGCCCCATATCTATCACCGAAGGATATCTGTAACACGGCTAGCTGCTCTGTCGCCTCTCTAACTAGATGACATCCCGATCTCCTACTAAGAGCATCAGCCACAACGTTCCCCCTCTCCAAGAGTATAATCTATCTCGATGTCATAGTCCTAGAGGAATTCAAGCCATCACCGCTGTCTCAAGTTCATGTACTACTGAGAGTAGACACACCAAAGACTATTGAGTTGAAGAGAGCCGTAAACCGTTCACTCAACGAACAATGGGTGAGACTAGCCAATTGTATGAACTCATCTCCACCCTTCATAATCTACGTTCCACCAAAGAGCTGCAGGGATTTCTCCTCTACCGAAAACATAAATCTGGTCTCATCCCTTGGATGAACCATGTTCTTTTCCTAATAAAGTCAATGCTGTCATTAATATTACTATTTCATGTCATAGACGATGTCGTAAGGCCTAGACGCTACTACCAAGAGATCCAACCTTTACTATCACCTCCAAGGGTCGAGTCACACTGTCGGCAGTAGTGTGTGGTCACTGGGCCTCCTCCAGTAGGTATCTCGAATGTGAGGATCAAGTCAACATTTTTAAACCGGAACCTCTTAGTATTAACCATACAGAGTGGATAGTGAAATAAACTTCACAAATAAAGGTGTCTTTTATTACAGCAGCTCAAAGTACAAAGACACATACACTACTACAATGAAAACATTGAAACTAAAAACATCAAGAACAAGGGCCTCCATTCCAAGAACCGATCATGTCTGCCTACTTCTGGAGCTCCGTAGTCATATGCTACAGCTGCCTGAAGGTGAGCTCTCCCATATCCACCCATTCCCTACGGTCGGGGTGGTCCTCCGGGTGGTGGTGGTGGCAACACCTCGAAGCGTCGTCCACCTCCATCTACACGACCAGCTCATCTACCTCTAACTTCTAATCCTAGTGTTCTATCATGATCGAACATCTACCTCTACCTGGGAGGTCCTTCAACTACCACCTTTTGGTTATCTGAGCGGTGGGTCGGATAGTCACGAGCCATGTGACCCTGTCCACCGAATTCAAAGATCTTCTTTCTCCTCATATGGCTAGCTCTGTTTCGTTTTCCTCGCACTACAGAATCTATATCCTGAGGTCTCCCACCTGTAGGTATGGTCCTCTTACACCCCTATATCATTCGTCTACTACCTACAAATGACTCAACCTCTGATGGTAAACCCTGCAGAAAAGGCATCATCTCCCGATCATGCTCAGTGTGTATAGTCACTGGTATAAACACTACCCTGAAAAAGTTCTCGAAGTCTTCCCAGGTGAAGGTTATATCATCGAAAAACTAGAACATGTGTCTCCAACACCTCTCAGCTGCTCCCTGGAAGAGGTTAACAGCTGGGTACACCATCAAGTCTGCGGGTGTCCCAGCTGTGTGGAGAGCTCGTGCTACAAACTCCATCCAGTTCCCAACTGTCTTAAAATCTGACTCGCCTCGAAACATCTGAGGCCTCTGACGCTGGAACTTGTGCATCATGATCAAGCGGCGTGCACTCTCTACTGGTGTCTCAACTGGTGGAGGGCCCTATATTGAATCCTCGCTTCTAGGTGGGCTATCATTGCGGTCCCCATTCAGTACCCACGCAGTCTAACTAGGAGAAGACATCCTGAAAGAAACAGATGTGACATGGTCAAACGATAATACCTGGTGAGCTGACCTGGTTTGAGGTGTTTTTAAAAGAAACTTTTGAAAACACTCACGCAATCAGTTTTTTCGTGCACTGAGTCGGAAATCAGAAGGCAGTGTCTGGGTGTATGGATACGTTGGCCACCCGCACCAACACTGGACTCCATGAACTGAAAACAACACTTACTACCCTGAACACTATTGCTTCACAGAAAGAATATATCATAGTCCTATGTTCTGTGGTAGAACTGACTACTCTATCACCAATTTGTCGCGACCCGCCCTCGGGGCCCATTCTGTGACTACCCCATGCCCACCTTACGTAGGCAAGGGGCTAAAGACTAGCACCTAAGGCATAAATCTCATTAACATGGAAGCAATTGCCTTTATAAATCTTAAACACATCCATCCAGAGTACAAGCGGAAGTAATACACTAAGTAAAAAAGAATGTGCTAAAAACTAAATGGGTCAGAATACAAACCCAACTGAAAAATACACCTACAACTGAACGAAAGTATAATAGAAAATACAAACATCTAAAAAAATAGAAGAAGCTCCTAGGTCGTCCAGCTCGGATCCTACATGAAGGGTAGGTACAGATAGCGCAGCTCCTGGATTTCCCACCACAGATCCTACCAGAAGAGTAGATACAGATAGTCTCTTCAACGCTCTCGCCCGTCAACCTCCTCTGAGTATCATCTCATCGTGAAGTCCACCTCCAGATACTGACTCATCGTGAGGTCCACCTCCGGGTACCGTCCAGTCCTCGAACACTCGGCGTTCGTCGGCGTTGTCCGTTGTCTGCATCCAACACAATGAGGTGTGTGAATATCCCGTATAGGGGTGAGTATAATGATACTCAGTAGGGACCCCGATATCCTCAAGGTCTCACTAAATCCAACAAGGATCACCACAAAGAAGGATCTAATAGACAATCCTTACTTAGGTATAAGATCATACTTACAAAAATGTCTCCAAGTAACCCATCTAAATCATGAGGTACCACAAAGATATGAAATCAACAGATAACCACTACTTAGGTATACGCCCATACATATGCATAAGTTATCAAGTAAGCCATCTCAATCATGAGGAACAATCACAAAGGTCAATGACTCAGCTCAAACCAGGATTTTCATTAAAGATACTGAAACCACAACTACTGGAGAACTCCTCTGTCGAGTACAGTATCCCTGTCACAACTCTGAGGCGCTACTCACTAACCTTAGACTGCTGAGGTACTCCTCCTATCAAGTACCGCTCGTCTACACCCAAAAACAGTAGTGCTCCCCTCCAGGGGTCTGCCGCCCAAACACAGTAGCGGTTCCCCAAATAGGCTATAGAGGTACTCCTCCTGTCGAGTACCGCGGGTCTGCTGCCAACTACCAGATGCTCCGTCTGCCGTGGGTCTGCCGCCAAATACAGGGCGCTCCTTCCACTAGGCTAGTCGACTCACTCCAAGTCGAATTTGTCAAGCAGTCGTCAAGTCCACAGCTACTAGGTCTCGGCACTCCGCACGCTCGTCACCAGGAGGATCCGCTCCACGAACTAATGTTCGATACTAAATGTATAACATAGTCCCAAAAGGAAATATCATAAGGGACCGACTCGTCATAGTGGTCTCAACACAACAGATGACGTGTCGATCGAATGCCCGGTCTGTGGGTTATTAGCCTTTTCATCCCAGGGGCCCGGTTGGATTCGTGTACGAACCAACCCGACTGTAACTCAACTGTACCCCGAACTCTCATAGGGTATACTCATAGGGATCATTTCTTAATGTGATTACCATCGTTGGTGACGGTTCATCAAACAGACTTCCGGTCTGAATGTAATCAGGTTTTCCGTTCCAGGGGCCCGGTTGGATTTCTGGTACAATCCATCCCGGACATACTCCAACTGAGTCCAAAACTCAGGTGAAGTATACCAAAAGATCCTTCTCACTAATAGGAATCCAAATAAGTCAAAGACACATCAATCAGACGTCCGGAGCTCAAGTTATTACTTTTTCTGCTCCGAGGGCCCGGTTGGTTTCGGATTCGAACCAACCTCGCCGTACCCAAACATTACCAAAATCATGACTGTAAAATATTGAAACGACCGTATCGATCCAAGAATCCCAATGAAACTGATGATGCGTCAATTGGAGGTCAGTAGCCCAAGATATGGGCATTTGAACGAACCTGGCCCGAAAATAGGGGGCTTGGGCCCAGTCCGACCCGGCACGATACCCCCTAGGTCGACCCGAGTCCGAGTTAGGCCCAATTGGGCATAGCCCGGCCCAGTTGGCGTAGTCCAGCCAGGCGCTGGCGGCCCGTCCCGTGCGGCTTGCGGTTCGGCTCGGAAGCCGGCCGCGGCTTGGCTCTCGGCCGAGCGGGGTGCGAAGGGGAGGGGGCGACGCCCCCTATATTCAGAACAGCGAACCCTGTGGGTCCCACCCTAGTTTAATTCCAGGGGGTTATGACCCCCCCCCCCCCCAGATTCACAGAACCACCACGGCGACCCGCTCTTGTCACGGTTCTCTTCATTCCCGCGCGGTGTGACGACATCGCGCCGCCTTCGCCATAACTCGTCAATGTTGTTTATCAAGAATGCGGGGAGGAGAAATTGGCCATGTTTGTGCGGTCCAATTTCCTCCCATTACGTTGGTAACATTCAGCCAAATTAATCAACAAAAACCTTAAATTAATCATGAATGAAAATAACCCCTATAACCTCCCGCAACAATTTATTCCCATCCCGCAAAGAAAACATTCATGTATCAACTTGATAATAAATTGATCCGCGTTCTTTGTTTTTATAAAGAAAGAGTCAAGGGAATAAATTCATACTAAATAAAAGAAAACCCTACCTCAATAAACATTGACGTTTGTCGGTGATGCAGAAGATGGTGTCATGGGGTGAGGATTCGAAGACGATGTTGGCGTGTGTCCAAGGAGGGAACGTCGTCTCACACTAGCTGCGGAGAGAAGAGGGAACGACACGTCTTTTCTTATTGTGGTGATGGCATTCTTCGTCGAAGGGTGTCGTTCTTCATTTTAGAATGAAATTATTCAAAGGGACATAGAGATTTCTCTCCCCAAAATCCTCACACAACAAGCCACCAGAATAAAATAAGGTTCCTCCTTATTTTATTAACTCATGCCCAGCTTTTTAAAATTACAAAATTCAAAATACATAATTCAATTAATTAAAAAGATTCAATTAATTTAATTAATGTGTGTTGGCATTAAAAAAATTAGAGGAGAGGATAATTCTCCCAATTTATGGGGAAGTTTAACAAGTTAAGTTGAGTTACCCAACTTAAGAGGGAGTTTAGAGGAGTTAGGGAATAAGAAGGGTTGGGCTCGTGTGGGCACCAGCTCACCTTAATCCTCTCAAGGGAAGTTAGTATGTAGTGGGTCCCACCCCAAATCCCACTCCTAGGATAAATCCAATTATGTTAGGAATAAAATTTTTACCACAAATTTTATTCAATTCTTTATTAATCCCCAAAAATTTTAACAACTCCTCCCGAGCAAACGCACCTTTGGTAAAGTTCCTATTAAGCAATTACTGCCGCTGCGGTTGTAGGTTCCAGGCACAGCGGAGGCGCGTGGGTGGATGTGGCCACTTGGATTTTTTTTATTAGCAATGATCAATCTGGGATCAATACGACGATAAACGCCAGTCTCCACAGATCGAATCACAGAAAAAGATAAAGAAGACGGTTTTTCCCGGAACCACAAACAAGGTTCATTACAGGTTGATTATAATTAATTTAATTAATTATAAAGAAATACCTTTTGGGCGTTCTTTCTTTGTTGATGTTCTCGATCCCGTTGTTTATGTGATCCATCGTTGCGTCACAGATGCCATGTGTAGACTCCCTCTAGCGGTTATCCACACGTGAACCTCGTATCTCTGGACGTCGCCAGAGGATTCTCCGGGTGCTAGCGTGGAGAAGCCTTTGCTTGGTTTTTCTGCCTTAGATCGTCTTGATCTGATGGAAGAGGATCTCTCTCGGTATTGAGAGCGTTCATGGAGGAAAAGGATCTTTCGTCCTTGAAAGAATTCTCCAGAGATGTGGTGTCCAACGATTCTCTTGTGTGTTGGAAAAAAGTTGGGGTTGTGAGGATATTAATAATCGGGTGTGTGGGGTTATAGAGTTATGAAAATAAATAAATGTGTTAAGCGTTTTATTTATCTCATTGACTCTTTATTTAAAACCACATGTTGAATAAATAATTCCTTGACATGCGCCCACGCTGATTATAATAAATATCATTTAAAACAATATTACATCCTCAATATCCTGACTGGAAAAACTACACGGCGTGTAATAATAAATACACAGCATGTACTTCTTTTTCATTAAAAACAACACGGTGTGTACATTAAATGTACAAGGCGTGTATATCTTGTTTTCATTTATTCATTTCCTTTCCAAAATAAAACTACACGGCGCATGATAATAATACATGGCGTGTACTTGTTTAATTTTATTTTCCCTACATCATTAAAAACAACATAGGCTTCCTTGAATAATTATTAAACCACGTATGGGAATAATCTTTAATCAACTTGAGATACTTGGATACACATAGTGTGTGACCCTCTAGGCCTCTTTCTCTTTGGCATTAGGCAGGCTTGCCTAAAGTCCATGATTACTGTCTAGCAACGGGTCAAGGAACCCAAGAGAAAGAAGTTAATTCCGCATTGACGTATCACCTCATACGAATGCTTACTGTGTAATGTAATCCCTTTTTCTCAATATATCATCAAGCAGGTTTCATGGTAGTGTCATAAACCTATATGCTTGATATGTCGTTCTTGGACTACCTAAAATAAACTCGTCGTTTACACCATGGCCATGGAATTTAATGCGACAGTTCTATTTCAATCAAAGGGCCAAGATATCAACTTCCATAAATGGAAGGTACAAATCCTTCCTCGACTTATCCATTAACAACATGTCACTCATGATGCACCCAACGTACCCTACTTCCCGGCAATTGTCTGCGTGACGGTTTTTGTTAGTAAATCTAAGTGCGCGAGTCATGACATGAGTTAATGATAATATTCCAATCTAAGGACCATTACACACGCTCGTAGATAGCAATATCCGATGACACCAAGACATGAAGAATTACTACTGGTGGGTCTGTTCTCAAAATCTCCCATCTTGGAGATTACCAAATGCGAACTCCATGAGAGAGAGTCTCGCCTTCTTACGTGTACTCGCACATGACGGTCTGTATACTATGTGTCCTATCATAGTATTTCATCCAACCACAGAACATTATTTAAGAATATTGTTATAGCATTTCAAGGTTCTCATCATAGCGGGGATCTGCTATGACCTTATTAATGCAAAAAATATTTCAGGACATTATTATATTATAGTCATGCAGAACAATGAAAAATATATAATAAGTGAACATTTATGTAACCAAAGTACAAAACAGTTGGTTCTGAGGACACCAACCCTTACATACTCCCACTTGGACTAGAGCCAACTGCCTATGACTTTTAGTCCTGTAGACCTCACATGATGATCATGTTTCTGCTGAGTCAAGGCTTTAGTCAATGGGTCCACCACATTTTCTTATGTGGAAATACTGCTCACTGCATCTTCGCCTCTCTGAGAAAAATCTCTCAAGAGATGATACTTCTGAAGTATGTGCTTTGTCCGCTGATGTGACCTTGGCTCTTTTTCAAGTTCCACTGCTGTAGTATTATCAAAATAGAGTGTGATATGATCTTTACTGCTCGGTACAACATCCAGCTCTTGGATGAAGCTTCGCATCCATACTGCTTCTTTAGCTACCACAGAAGCTGCGATATACTCGGACTCTGCTGTAGAATTTGCCACCACAATTTGTTTTGAACTCTTCCAGCTCACTGCACCTCCATTCAAACTGAAGATGTATCCAGTCTGTGACTTCATGTGATCTTGATTAGTCTGGAAACTAGCATCTACATGTCCTCTGATGACTAGTTCCACATCTCCTCCATAAACTAGGAACATATCCTTAGTACGCCTCAGATACTTAAGGATAGTCTTGACTGCCATCCAATGGTGGTCTCCTGGATCAGCTTGATATCTGCCTACCACACTTAATGCATAATCAAAATCTAGCCTCGTACATAGCATAGCATACATGACTGACCCAATCGCGGATGCGTAAGGGATCCTTGCCATCCTATTTATTTCCTCATGTGTCTGAGGAAAAATTTTCTTGGAAAGATGAATGCCATGTGACACTGGCAATAATCCCCTCTTGGACTGTTCCATACTGAATCTATTCAGTATCTTGTCAATTTATGTACTTTGAATTAGTCCCAGCATTCTCTTGGATCTATCATGATGGATCTTGATCCCAAGAATATATGTCGCCTTTTCCAAGTCTTTCATAGAGAAGTATTTATGCAACCATGCCTTAACTAACTGTAAGACAGGTACTTCGTTTCCAATTAGAAATATGTCATCAACATATACTATTAGGAAAACGACTGCACTTCCACTAAACCTTTTGTATACACAAGGCTCACATTCATTCTTAACAAAGACAAATTCTGTAACAGCTTCATCCAAACGAATGTTCCATGTCCTAGATTCTTGCTTTAATCCATAAATGGATTTCGGCAACTTGCATACCTTGTTGGCATCCTTTGGAGTCCCAAACCCTTCAGGTTGTGTCATGTAGACATCTTCCTGGAGGTTCCCATTAAGGAAAGCTGTTTTGACATCCATTTTCCAAAATTCATAGTCATGGTAAGAAGCAATGGCCAATAGGATTCTGATGGACTTCAGCATTGCAACCGGTGAAAAGGTTTCATCATAGTCAATTCCATGATGCTGTCTAAAACCTTTTGCAACCAGTCGTTCCTTGTAGGTGCTGACTTGCCCCTCCATGTCCAGTTTCTTCTTGAATACCCATTTATTACCAATAGGATTTACCTCAACTAGAGGATCTACCAAAATCCAGACTTGGTTTTCGTACATGGAATCCATTTCAGAATTCATGGCTTCTTGCCACTTGGCAATGTCTGTGCCTTCAACTGCTTCCTTGTAGGTAATAGGATCATCATTTTCAACCAATAAAGGGTCACCATCCTCAGTGACAAGAAAACTATATCGTTCTAGTTCTCTCACCTCTCTCATGAACCTACATAGTTCTTGTGTCTCTGGAACAGATTGTTCTTCCACGAGGCATTGTGGAATCTTTTCTTGTACCAATTCATGTGTATCTTGAGCCTCGACTTCATCGAAGTCTATCTCGCTCCCACTATCTCTTTTGGAGATGTGCTCCCTCTCAAGGAATATGGTGTGTCTTGTTGCACCTCTCGAACCCCTCAAGGTTTTATTTTCATGATCACAATCACCCTCATATTTATCTAATCCTCTTTCAAGTGTTTTTGGTTGATAGGAATCAAATCAGGTGGCCAAGGAATTGGGCCAAGAAAGAAAGAAGGCAAAGTGGACTGAAATTCAGTCCACCGGCCAACCGGTGGCTTCACCACCGGTCAGCCGGTGGAGCCTGGACAGAAGGCATCCTTCTGTCCAGACCACCGGCCAGCCGGTGGCACCTGCAATCAAGAGGGAGCCACTGCCTCCCCACCGGCCAGCCGGTGGCCTCATCACCGGCCAGCCGGTGGCCTCATCACCGGCCAGCCGGTGGCACCCTCTCCAAATAGTGTCAGCTACTGCCTCACCACCGGCCAGCCGGTGGCTCTGGCACCGGTCGACCGGTGGCCCCTGGAAAAGAATCCTATGCCATTTTGCAAACACCGGCCAACCGGTGGGACTGTACCGGCCAGCCGGTGGAGCCAGTCAAACTAGCCATTGCAGTTTGACCAGGCTGGCCCACTTGGCTCCCAACGGCTCTTTTAGCCACTCCAACGGCTCCGAAGCCTCCCCAAGGGTTCCATGCCTATAAATAAAGGCCAAGGAAGCCCCGGACACCTACCAGAACGATACGGAAGCCCACGGACACCTTGTTGATCATTTGGCGTACCTCCGGTGCATTCCTCCAAGGGAACCCCAAGTGCTCCATCCAATTCCACATTCAAGAGCACCCTCAAGAAGCTTGGGAGAGAACGCTACATCAGCTCCATCATCCAATTGGCGCCCAAGTCTTCCTCCAATACGGTTTTTATTTTATATTCATTTTGAGCTTTAAAATTGGGTTTGTGCCTACAAACCCCAAACCCTTTTCTCATCCCCCCTTTCTTTTGGGTTTCACACCACCACTAAGGTGTGAAGAGGTTCACAAGATTTTCCTTTAAAAAGCTTGAGAAAAAGGTGAGCTATCCTTCACCTGTAAGAAGGATAGTGGGTTCTTGCTAAACCATCAAAAGCAAGTGGGTTCTTGCTAAACCACAAAAGCAAGCTGTAATAGGTCCTAGTGCTACCTCAAAGCCTAGTGGGTTTCTTGCTAAAACCATTGAAAAGCAAGCGGTAGGAATCTCTCAACGGTTAAGTTGGGAGCGGAGACGTAGGCCGGGTTTTTGGCCGAACTCCGTTAACAATTTCTTGTGTCTTGCCTTATTTATTTCCGCTGCATTTCAACTTTGATTTTTAATTTGTTAATCTTTTTTTTTAAAGGCAATTCACCCCCCCCCCCCTCTTGCCATCTTCCCCGTTTTTCTTCCGACCCAACAATTGGTATCAGAGGGAAATTTGAGTAATACCCTAACCCGGTTTCAAATTTAAGATTCATTAAGATGGCATCAACTTCTTTCGCCCCCGAGGGCTACTCATTGGGTCGGGCTCCATTTTTTGATGGGACCGACTATAATTATTGGAAAACCCGCATGACCACCTTTTTGAGAAGTATAGGATATCCCTTTTTTAAAATAGTCATGCAAGGTTACACTCTCTCTTCCCCCGACGAATCCAAATGGACCCCCGCCGATATTAAAAATTTTGAGCTTGATGGCAAAGCCATGAATGCTCTTCATTGCGGGTTAGATAGAAATGAATTTAATCGTGTATCCACTTGCACCTCCGCACATGAAATTTGGAAGCTTTTAGAAGTGACCCATGAAGGCACTAATAAAGTCAAGGATACTAGATTAGATATGTATAGACAGGATTTTGAATCTTTTTCAATGCATCCAAATGAGTCTATTTCTGAAATGTTTACACGATTTACTGACGTGTGCAATGGGAGAAAGTCCCTTGGTGATGATGTTTCAGCAGAAACTATGGTGAAGAAGATCCTATGGATCCTACCAAGCAAATGGGCACCGAAGGTCAAGGCGATTCAAGAAGCAAAAGACATCAAAAATATGCCGGTAGAGGAGCTCATCGGATCTCTCATGACTTATGAGATCACGATGAGGAGGCAAGCTCAAAAGGAGGGCACACCAATCAAGACACCAAAGAACATGGCCCTCAAGGTACAAAAAGAAGTAAGCTCCTCCTCATCCTCTTCCTCCTCATCTTCATCATCTTCAAGCGGCGACTCGGAAATGGAGAATCTCGCCCGCCAAATGCAAAAATTCATGAAGAAGCACAAGAAGAAGAAGCAATCTCGCAAGGCGCGAAAGCAATAACCCACCGCAAGATCCGAGCCCAAGGTAAAATGCTACGGGTGCGGCCAAAAAGGGCATTACAAGCCTGATTGCCCACTCAACAAGAAACGGGCCACGCCAAAGGAAAAAGGAAAGAAGAAGGTCCTCAAGGCGACATGGAGTGACACCTCCTCTTCATCATCTTCCTCCTCCTCCTCAAGAGACCAAGGTACAAAATGCCTAATGGCATTCCATGAGGTAACATCTTCCGACTCCTCCTCTTGTTCTTCAAATTCAAATTCTTTAAATCATCTTTCTTATGAAGAACTCTCACACGCTAGAGACCAACTTGAAAAAGGTTTTCATGAGCTTTCTTCAAAATTCATTGCTTTGAAAAAGAATTTCAAAAAACTCTCTTCCGAAAAAGAACAACTTCTCAAAGAGAAGGAAGAGTTGACCCTTAAAATCCAAAATTTTCCAAATGTTGATTCCATGGAATCAACCATCAAAGACCTTAGAGAGACCCTAGCTAAGTTCACCCAAGGGGAACAAAATTTGAACAATTTGCTTGGTTCCCAACGTATATCTAGAACCACCCAAGGGTTAGGATATACCAACCGAGCTTCCTCCTCCCATGCACCCACTATTTTTGTAAGGGGGAGCTCCGATTTTAAATTTTGTAATTATTGCAAAAAACCCGGGCACCTCATTTATGAGTGTAATTGCAAAAATGCCCGGTACGGTAGGCCAAAGACTATTTTCTATTCGGACGAGTTTTATAGGAGAAGACCCGCCATGAGACAAGTGTGGATTGAAAAATCCCTCTTAGCGAGTCTCTCCGGGCCTAAAATCATTCCTTTTCAAAATCCGTCTCCCCGGTGATTCATTGTTTTTATTTAGGGGGAGTTAGGCCTTTTTGTGAATTCAAACTTTCAATTTCAACACTTGGTTTCAAATTTCAAAATTCAATTGGTTTTTGATTCAAAACTTTCAATTCAAACTGTTATTCAATTTTCATTTCAATTTTCAAAATTTTCAACAATTGATATCATTTTCAATTGATTTAAAATCTTGTTTTTCAAACATATCCCTCAATAAAGTTTTATGCCCCATTCTATTTTGATAATCACAAAGGGGGAGAAATTTCTTGATTGATTGGGGGAGAATCCTTTTTCATCATGCTTTGCATTTCCTTTCAATTTCAGTTTTTTTTTTCATTGTTTGTTTCGGTGATTGTGATCATCAAAATAGGGGGAGATTGTTGTACCTCTCGAACCCCTCAAGGTTTTATTTTCATGATCACAATCACCCTCATATTTATCTAATCCTCTTTCAAGTGTTTTTGGTTGATAGGAATCAAATCAGGTGGCCAAGGAATTGGGCCAAGAAAGAAAGAAGGCAAAGTGGACTGAAATTCAGTCCACCGGCCAACCGGTGGAGCCTGGACAGAAGGCATCCTTCTGTCCAGACCACCGGCCAGCCGGTGGTACACCAGCGGCCAGCCGGTGGCACCTGCAATCAAGAGGGAGCCACTGCCTCCCCACCGGCCAGTCGGTGGCCTCATCACCGGCCAGCCGGTGGCACCCTCTCCAAATAGTGTCAGCTACTGCCTCACCACCGGCCAGCCGGTGGCTCTGGCACCGGTCGACCGGTGGCCCCTGGAAAAGAATCCTATGCCATTTTGCAAACACCGGACAACCGGTGGGACTGTACCGGCCAGCCGGTGGAGCCAGTCAAACTAGCCGTTGCAGTTTGACCAGGCTGGCCCACTTGGCTCCCAACGGCTCTTTTAGCCTCTCCAACGGCTCCGAAGCCTCCCCAAGGGTTCCATGCCTATAAATAAAGGCCAAGGAAGCCCCGGACACCTACCGGAATGATACGGAAGCCCACAGACACCTTGTTGATCATTTGGCGTACCTCCGATGCATTCCTCCAAGGGAACCCCAAGTGCTCCATCCAATTCCACATTCAAGAGCACCCTCAAGAAGCTTGGGAGAGCACGCTACATCAGCTCCATCATCCAATTGGCGCCCAAGTCTTCCTCCAATACGGTTTTTATTTTATATTCATTTTGAGCTTTAAAATTGGGTTTGTGCCTACAAACCCCAAACCCTTTTCTCATCCCCCCTTTCTTTTGGGTTTCACACCACCACTAAGGTGTGAAGAGGTTCACAAGCTTTTCCTTTAAAAAGCTTGAGAAAAAGGTGAGCTATCCTTCACCTGTAAGAAGGATAGTGGGTTCTTGCTAAACCATCAAAAGCAAGTGGGTTCTTCCTAAACCACAAAAGCAAGCTGTAATAGGTCCTAGTGCTACCTCAAAGCCTAGTGGGTTTCTTGCTAAAACCATTGAAAAGCAAGCGGTAGGAATCTCTCAACGGTTAAGTTGGGAGCGGAGACGTAGGCCGGGTTTTTGGCCGAACTCCGTTAACAATTTCTTGTGTCTTGCCTTATTTATTTCCGCTGCATTTCAACTTTGATTTTTAATTTGTTAATCTTTTTTTTTAAAGGCAATTCACCCCCCCCCCCCCCCTCTGGCCATCTTCCCCGTTTTTCTTCCGACCCAACATGTCTTTCCAGTGTAACCTTTTTTTCTGAGGGGCTGTATAGGTAATATCCCAGTGTTTCCTTGGGATATCCTATAAAGATACACTTTGTGCCTCGGGGTGCATGTTTGTTACCTGAAGAGGCCTTAACAAATGCTTCACTACCCCCACACATGTAAATCCGATAACATGGATTTGCGTCCACTCCATAATTTGTATGGAATACCATTTATCGATTTATTTGGTACTTGGTTTAGTATGTGTGCTGTTGTTTGTAATTCATATCCCCAAAAGGATAATGGAAGACTCGCATGACTCATCATTGACCTCACCATGTACAACAGGGTGCGGTTCCTCATTTCACTTACACAATTCCACTGTGGTGTGTAAGGTGGGGTGAGTTGAGATAGAATCCCAAACTCCCATAAGAAATCAATGATGTCTTGATTAAGATATTCTCCTCCTCTATCTGAGCGGAGTTTCTTAATCTTCTTACCAAGCTGGTTCTCAACTTCATTCTTGTATTCTTTGAACCAATCAAAAGAATCTGACTTATACCTCATTAAATAGATATATCCATATCTACTAAAATCATCAGTAAAAGTTATGAAGTACGAGAACCCACCCCTTGCTTCAACTAGAAATGCTCCACACACATCTGTGTGAACTAATTCTAGAAGCTCTTTAGCTCTTTCACCTTTCCCACTAAATGGGGCTTTGGTCATTTTGCCTTGTAGACACGCATGACATACACCAAGTTGTTTTAGTTCGAAAGAATCTAAATACCCATCTTGATGTAATTTTGTAAAACGTTTCTCATTGACATGACCTAGCCGGTGATGCCAAAGTTTGGTGTTGTATGAGTCATGTGAATTAACTTTGTTATCGATTTCCATTACTTGGTTTGTGTAGTCTAACACATAAAGGCCATTATATAAATGTGCCCTACCAAAACAAATGCTATATTTATAAAAGTAGCACCATTCATTTCCAAACATGAATATGAATCCATCAGTATCAAATCTGGATACTGAAATAATGTTTTTAGTAATAGAAGGCACATAATAACAACCTTTCAAAACCAAGACCATCCCGGTAGGCAATGTGAGGTGGTAGTCTCTGACAGCTACAACAGCGAGTCTGGCTTCGTTGGTTGATCTTAGATCTACCTCCCCTCGATCAATCTTCCCGAATCTACTTGGTTCCTGTATTTGGATACAAATGTGAGAACCACAATCAGTATCTAATACCCAATTAGTAGAAACAGATAGATTGCATTCGATAACAAACACACCTGAAGCTTCCCCTTGCTTCCTTTGTTGGGTGTAGTTTTTCGTCTAGTGGCCCTTCTTGCCACATGCGAAACAAATAGCATCCTGTTCCTTTTCCACCCCTTTGATCTTCCTTTTCTTGGAAGGCCTTGAAGAAGCTTTGGGATTAAATCTCTTAGCCTTCCCTTTCCTTTTATTCACCATAAGGAAAGAAGGATTTTCACGCTTCATGTCATTGTCCACTTGGCGAATAAGGATAAGAAGATCAGATAGAGACTTCTCAATATTGTTCATGTTGAAATTAACAACAAAGTTTGAGAAGCTCTGGGGGAGTGATGCCAGAATGAGATCGGTACCCAGTTCTTCAGGGAGTTTAAACCCTAGAACCTCCAATTGCTCAATGTAGCCAATGTGCTTGACTACATGAAGCCCAGCTGGGGCACCCTCTCTAAGCTTGCTCTGAAACAGAGCCTTGGAGATATCAAACCTTTCCTGTCTTTCTCTCTCCTGGTATAAACCATGGAGGTGTTCGAGCATGCTGTAGGAATCCATGTCTTCATGAGACTTCATGAGCTCACTAGACATAGATGACAGCGTCAAACATTGAACGTCGAGAGCATCGTTTAAATGTTGATCATAGACTAAGAAATCTTCATCACTTGCCCCTAGGGCAGGAGAATAAGGAAGTGAGGACTCCATCACATAAAACTTCCATTCATGGCATAGGATAACCCGAAGGTGCCTAAACCATTCCTGAAAGTTACTCCCAGTGAGGATGTTCTCTCTATCTAGAATTGATCGCAGAGAAAATGTGCTTGATGTGTTTTTCATATTGATTCTACAATTTATAAGAGCATATTCATCAGTACTTTCTTGATTACATTTTTTGAGAAATAATAAATTTTATTAAGTCTCCCACAATTTTATCAAGTCCCAATGGCCCTCACCATTGAACTCAGAATGTCCAGTTTCTTTGATATTCTAGTGGAAAGGATCCATATTTCCCTTCGCATATCCCCAAAAAGGGTTGGTCAAGATATTTGAAGGTATTTAGTTAGGCTGGTCTTTGCCAACTGTGAGCTTACAGTTCCTTGATCTATTGAGTGGACTCCCTAATCTTGAAATCCTGACTTGAATTTCCTCAACTCTTGCCTCCAATATTACATCAAGTCTAGCACGGGATACTTCTCTTGATGTAATATGGCTAAGTCAACCCGAAACCTTTCAAAAGGGATTCCTTTATAAAAGTAAGTGTCCCAACAAGGGTTAGTCAAACACATATTTTTATTGAGTATTTCCCTTAATCAAGTAACAAAAGGCTTGGTCTGACTTAATATGGTATTTGAGGGATTTTATTCTTAATTCATATCATTGCATTATCACATGCTTGTTAATATTAAGTTATGTTTTCTTAAGTGATTAAACATGTTCCGATAATGTTTACGCACAGTCTGGTTTTTATTTTATTCCATCTTTGCATGCTTGTTCATTTTATTAATTATGTGATCACGACAACACATGCATAATAAATAAACCATGAAATCAGACATAAATAAAATAAGATGGCATGATCATGAGCTTCTATTTGGTTAGCTTATATAGCGGTTTTGATACGCTAACCCTGACCTAGGGAAAACACCTTGAACCTGATGGTTCGTGTTTTTCAGCTCCCACCTTTCCACCTTTGTATCTTCTTGTGTCGGTTTCACCTCAGCTTCGGGATTTGAACCGTCTCCTCTGGCTTGGGAGATCCTCCATTACATGGGTTTACATTAAAGAAACCATGGGCACGCAGGCCCTACATTTTATTGGAAGAAGGCTCGCAGGCCACCAAATTTAAATTAAACAAATTTAAATGAAACCATACACATACAACGGGTCTTTGGTCTAGATCATGATCATCCATAGTATGCAACAACATTTACTCATATTTAGAATTCAAATTCTTTTAATCTTTCTTTTATTTAAGATAATACATGCTCTAATTCAATTAATTATGATCTTATAATTAATCAATTCTTTATCTTAAATTCATTTCTGAATTTCCTTGAGATTCTTCTAATCCATATTCCATGTACGGGTCTTTGTACATTGGAGGAAACCTGGTGAAATTCCATTTCTGGAAAGTACACGGCGTGTAGTTTATAATTACATGGCGTGTATTTTCTTTTCACCATTTATCCAAAGTACACGCCGAGGATTTGGTGTGTTTTCTGTACTTTGCAAATTTTAGAGTACACGGTGTGTAGATGAATCATACACGGCGTGTACTTCACTGTTACGCGGTAACAGGCCTGGCGATCATGTGTACGCGGTACGTGGCTTATCTTTGTACAAGGATTCACCTGGGTCGGAACGGACTACACGGCGTGTTGTTCCAACTTACACGTCGTGTATTCCGGTTTCCACACGCCATTCTATTCTAGTCAACACGGCGTGATTAAAACTTAGGCATAATCAATTCACACGGCATGGTTTGGCAGACCAGTGCCGGTTCGTTGAACCTATGTACATGGCGTGTAGTTTTAATTACACGCCGTGTAATCCCGTGTTGTACAGACCGAAAGAGAAGCTCCTCCAGATGAGTTCCTCGTTTTTATTTTAATCAAAATTAAAAATAAAAGGTCATTTCTATTATATGAATCGAGAAACGAAGGAGGAAGAATAGTTCTTGTTAATTCAGATTTATAGAAAGATTTATTTAAAATTGAATCAAATATGAATGCGTAAATTATCAACGAAAATGAAATAACTATAATAAAAATTCTAACCTCGCTCTGATACCATTATTAGGTTCCGGGCGCAGTGGAAGCACGTGGGTGGATGTGCCCACCTGGATTTTTGTCATTAGCAATTATCAATCCTGGATCAATACGACGATAAATGCCAGTCTCCACAGATCGAATCACAAAAAAAGACAAAGAAGATGGTTTGTCCCGTAACCACAAACAAGGATCATTACAGGTTAATTATAATTAATTTAATTAATTATAAAGAAATACCTTTTGGGCTTTCTTTCTTCGTTGATGTTCTCGATCATGTTGTCGATGTGATCCATCGTTGTGTCGCAGAAGCCAAGTGTAGACTCCCTCTAGCATTGATCCACATGTGTACCTCGTATCTCTGGACGTCGCCAAATGATTCTTCGGGTGCTAGCGTGGAGAAGCCTTTTCTTGTGTTGTCCGCCTTAGATCGTCTTGATCTAATGGAAGAGGATCTCGATCGGTCCTGAGAGCATTATTGGAGGAAAAGGTTCTTTCGGCTTTGAAATAATTCTCCAGAGATGTCGTGTCCAATGATTCTCTTGTGTGTTGGAAAAGAGTTGGGGTTGTGAGGATATTTATAATCGGGTCTGTGGGGTTATAGAGTTGTGATAATAAATAAACACGTTATGCGTTTTATTTATTTCATTGACTCTTTATTTAAAACCCTATGTTGAATAAATAATTCCTTGACATGCACCCACACTGATTATAAAAAATATCATTTAAAACAATATTATATCCTCAAAATTCCCACTGGAAAAACTACACGGTGTGTAATAATAAATACACAGCGTGTACTTGTTTTTCATTGAAAACTACACGACGTGTAAATTAAATGTACATGGCGTGTATATCTTGTTTTCATTTATTCATTTCCTTTCCAAAATAAAACTACATGGCGTGTAATAATAATATACGGAGTGTACTTGTTTTATTTTATTTTCCCTCCATCATTATAAACAACTTAGGCTTCCTTGAATAATTATTAAACCACATACGGGAATAATCTTTATTCAACTTGAGATACTTGGATACACTTAGTGTGTGACCCTCTAGGCCTTTTTCTTGTTGGCATTAGGCAGGCTTTCCTAAAGACTAAGATTACTGTCTAGCAACAGGTCAAGGCACCAAAGATAAAGAAGTTAACGCCGCATTGACGTATAACCTCATACGAACGCTTACTGTGTAATTTAATCCCTTTGTCTCAATATCTCATCAAGCAGGTTTCATGGCAGTGTCATAAACCTATATTCTTGATATGTCGTTCTTTGACTACCTGAAATAAACTTGTCGTTTACACCATGGCCAAGGAATTTAATGCGATAGTTCTATTTCAATCAAAGTGTCGAGATATCAACTTCCATAAATGGAAGGGACAAATCCTTTCTCGACTTATCCATTAACAACATGTCACTCGTGAGGCACCCAACGTACCCTACTTCCCACCAAATTTCTGCATGACGGTTTTCGTCAGTAAATATTTGTGCGTGAGTCATGATATGAATTAATGATAATCTTCCAGTCTAAGGACCATTACACACGCTCGTAGATAGAAATATCTGATGACCCCAAGAAATACGAAATTACTACTAGCGGGTCTGTTCTCATAATCTCCCATATTGGAGATTACCAAGTGCGAACTCCATGAGAGAGAGTCTCATCATCTTACGAGTACTCGCACATGATGGTCTTTATACTATTTTTCATATCATAGTATGTCATCCAACCGCAGAACGTTATTTAAGAATATTGTTATATCATTTCATGGTTCTCATCATAGCGGGGATCTGCTATGACCTTATTAATGCAACAAATATTCCAGGACATTATTATATTATAGTCATGCAGAACAATGAAAAATATATAATAAGTGAACATTTATGTAACCAAATTACAAAACAATTCATTCTGAGGACACCAACCCTTACAGCGGTTTCATCAGTGCCCTCAGATTTCAATTCCGAGAATCAGTTCAAAAGATAAAAAACCCGCTCATTCATTCACTGAACCTACCCAAGCTAAACTTCGGAAATTGATTGCGGGCACACCGAGCCTCAGAATCAGATTTCGTCAAAAACAGCACACTCGTAAAATTCTAAAGAAATTAAAAAAAATCCTCAGAATTTCTGGGTCATTACAGTTTTATATATTTGAATCCTTATAAATTTATTATGCCTAGTTTTATAATGGTTTATTTTTCAGGATGGTATTAATGGAGTAGTGTGGTGGTAATATAAAATTCATTATATTCAATTCATTTATGGTTACTATTTTTTCACCTCCATTTAACATTCCATTGGACATCTTTGAAAAAAGTTACTGACCATTATAATATAAAAATATTTTCTGTAGTAGTGGAATTTAAGGTGAATGATATTCGAATATGGACCATTTTTAGACTAATAAGGGTATTGGGTCATGTCAGAAAGAAATGTTTTATGGATCATGGTGTCATGACATCTCCTAGGATGTTTATGTCTTCATTTTTTGGTGGGAGTGTTATTGACCAGGACCAGATCAGCAGTGCTAAAAAAGGTTCCTTGTCACCAGTTTTAGTTTTTATTATATGATCTTAGGGATGATTCTGTTAACACCCCATTTTATTATATTATATTCAATTACATTAATACTATGTTGGATTTCATATCTGAAACCCAACACTGATCTAGAAGAACCCATTAAATAATATTAAATTATTATTATAACCATTATAACATAGAAATTGGATTCAAAGGTATCAAAATTAGTAATAGAATTATAAATAAAATAACGATACTTTTATAATAACAAAAGGGTACTAATTAATTACCATAAAATATGGGATGTTTTTATGAGTATTTTATAAAGTTAATGGATTTATTGTTATAAAAAGTGAGTTATGTGAAAAATATATATTTTATCAATGTAAATTAATTTAAGAGTCATATATGAAAAATAAAAATAAAATTTATATATGATATATTTATTAATATAAATTTAAATATATCTAATGGTTTTTAGTAGATAAAGATAGGGTGTAAACACATTGTACACACTAAAAATGCATTTTCTTCAAAAATAGGTTTCATTTATTTATTTGAAAGGATATTTTATTTAGTATCGATAAATTTATTAAAAATTTCAGGACAACATGGGCATCAATTTTGAAAAAAAAAACAGTCATATGATAAATTTTCAGGATGTTTCCAAAAATGTTGATTTTAGGGTGAATAGTGAAAACTAAAGATTTTACAAAATAATGTCATGTCATTACATTATGTCAAATTGATTTATTGTTCCATTAGGTTTGGGGTATGTTTTAAAGATAGAAAATATTAATTTCATTAACAATAACCCAATTAATACCCTTGTAGTCAAAATTAAACTTAGTTTGTTTATAAAATCATATTTCCGTTTAAAAAGAAATTTTTTTCTAAAAATGGATTTTCATTGGTATTTATGATCTTATATTAAATATAAATTTTATAACTACTAGAAATTAAATCCTAAAAATTTATTCCATAAATGAGATACAAATTTTCAAATTTTATTATATTTCCAATTTCATTTTCAATCATATTGAATCGTACTATATTGAATGTTTTCCACCATCGTTATGAGTAAAATGTGTAAATTTTGATTAAATCATTGATCTATGATTGTAGATTACCATATTAAATCTTATTGGATGATATTATTTTGATTCTCCAAACATTATATTTGAAAACAATGAACATTAGTTCCACTTCACTTTGATTCTGACCATTATATTATTTTAAATAATGAATAAATACATAATGTCACTATGTCTATTTTAATATCTATAATATGTTTTCATATGGATAAGATTATATATTAATTATTTATAATTAATTAACTTTAAAATTAATGAATAATTATAATAAAAGTAAATTATTTTTTAGTATTGAAATTATAATTACCTAGAACATTTACGCAATGCTAACATATCATTTTTAAAACCAGTACAGAAATGAAGTAAATAATTTTCAAAATCAATAGTAGTAATATTTTCAGATGAATTATGGTGTTCCCTAAATTTTAGATTTATTAATGAACTATAAATGACTATGAATTATTTTATATTCAAATTAAATGACAATATTATTCCTTTAAAATCAAAATAATTTTGATTTAATGAATAGTATATTAAATTTTATTTAATATTTCAAAATTGATCCTAAATAATTAAAAACTCATTACAAATTTTACTTAAATAAAAATTTTGGGTGTTATTTTATAATATTTTTCATTTTCCATGTATATGAAACATGAATTTCAAACATTACATTCACCGAATTTAATGATTTAAAATTTTAAATTTGCAGTTGATTTTTTCTTACAAAAATGGACTCACATAATTATTTTCAATATACAATTAAAGATCTATATTCCTTAAAACCTGTATGAAATTATATATTTACAATTATATCCTCGTATCCTCAATCCCTTGTAATTTCTAAAAATTTCACCTTAAATTTTCTTCAGATTAATCAAAAGGAGAATACCAAAATAATATGTATATGTATTTTGTGATTTCATTTATGTTTGTTTATACCTATACAAAATTGAAATATATCATGACAAAATATATATATATATATAACATTTTAATATAATATATACTAATATTACGTTAGGTTTATGGTAAAACTTTTCCCAATAATTTTGACTATCCAAATGAAAATGATCACATTTATAGTATGTACATGTGGACTACTATCTCAATGAAGCGATGTGGTTAATTTTTTATTATCGTATTACAAAAAAGTTTTTAAATATTAATTTTATGGAAATATGACATATTTAATCCATATTAAAACAATTTGAATAAAAAATAATACTTAATTTGTTACCTTTTCATTTTTTGGTTAATGATAACATCTCTTGTGTGTACTTGTGGACTGTAACCATCACAGTTTGATGTGATACATTATTCATTTCAACATAAAATGGAAAGTCATATTAATGGATGTAATGAATAAATATTATATTTATATGGTACATATAATTATTTTAAATTAAAATATTATCTACTTTGTTATTATTCCACTATTTTGTAAAATAAAATAATTGTTCCTGCATATGTATGGGCTATCTTCACAATGAAAAGTTATGTTTCATTTTTCTTAAATTTATTTAAAACATTGTATTAAAAATATATCTAAATTATAAAATTTATAATTATAAAATTTTTCATATATTTTATATGATGTAATAATTACCTCTTTGGACAAGATCAAAACAAATTTGACATTACAGACCAAATAACCACAAAATGTTGGACCTAAACATATTCTATTTAGGATACAAATAAAACAGAGAAATAAATGATAAAAAAGGATGAATTGTAAGTGAATGGAAGTTAATTTGTTATTATTTAAAAAATTATTAAATTTTATTATTTAAGAAAATTAATTACTTTTTTGGTGAGTTGGTAGACAATTTAATTAATTTCTCATTTCAAGGCCCTTTCATTGATATTTATTCATGTTTCAACTCATTTTGTAATGTTATTTATGAAAAAAATTATATATTTATTTCAAAATTCATTTATTATAATTTTATTGGTTTAGAAATCCATTTCATGTTCTATCCATTAATTTTCTTTTTAAGAAAAAGTTACCAATATTTAAAGGGGGTTTCTTTAATACTTTTTTTTAAAAGTATTCCTCTCGAATACCTTTCACACATGTCCATTTAATCTTAAATGTCTCACGAATTTTCATATTTTAAACAAAAGGATATTAAATTTAATTTCCAAATAATTTTTTCTATATTCACAAAATTCTAATAGTAAATCAATTTATTTTTTCCATATGTGTCACATTTACTTTGTTTATAAAAGTGAAAATTAATTTTTCCTAATTTATAAAAAATTTATTAATTTTCTTACCATAATTTAAATTATTTATTTTCAAGATCATAGTAAAATACTTCATTTATGAAATAAATAAAATAAATTTTGATTTCATTTTGAAAACATTCATTATAACGAGTTTTCATAATAAATGTATATTTCATTGCATTTTGATGTGACATGGAATTTGATTTTTCTAATTGGATCACATTCAATTTCAAAGGATTTAATTATAAAATAATACAAATTTATAAATATTTTAATAATTATATGGTAAGATGAATGTATGGATGATGATAATGAGTGAGTATGATATAGCTCCTGATGACTGGTGAGTGTGGTATTTCAGTCTAATGAATTGGGTAATGATAGTCTTCAAAGGATAAAAATGATAATGGTAAGTTAGTAGGTTACTCTTATGGTATCAAATTGGACATAGTTATTTCCCAAATGGGTTAATCATGACTGAACATGGGTTATTAATATAAATATTCATATTATGAATTTTATGCCTTAAAACTGTAATTATTTAAATCTATTTATTTCACAAGGTAAGGATGATTATGAAATTTTAAAGCTGAATAGTTGTTTTCCCTGATTTATTTTCATGAGTTCTCATGTTCTTCTTTTTTCCTCCATAGTTCAATTATTATTTTTAATGGTCTTCCAAGATTTTATTACAGAAAATCATTATTTTTATTGTGATTATGTGTTTATTATCATTTCAATTGTGTATTTTGAAAAAGGGTAATCATTTTCTATGGTTTTAATTCTTTCCCATGAACTAACAAGTTTCACATAGTTTTATATATCATTTTGATATATTTATTTTTATTCCTTTTTTAAAATTTAATTCTACAAGTAATATAGTAGAGTATAAATTTTTATGAATTATAAAACCAAATAATTCAAAATGACATGAATTAAAGATTTTGTAGTGAATGAAACAGAACTATGAACTTAAGGATGATATTTTTTAAAAATGGGTCTTTCCGAGTTAGTGTTTTGTATGTAATGAAATGGATTTACTATTTATCTAAAATTATGAAAGATAATAATTATTTTAATGTAAAAAAATTTTAAATCCTCGGTAGTAAAGTAAAATTCATTGGTTGGTGAAATAATTTATCATTATAATTAGTAAAAAGAATGGTTTTTGATACTATTATAGGTAAGGATTCTATTTGATCATATAAGAAAAGTATTCTATAATATGAATGGTCAGTATGATATATGAAATCAAGTTAATTAATGAGTGAATTAAAAGAGTTTAATTAAATATTTCATGGAAAATGATATATTAGTTTTTACCCATATCATAAGATGGTTTTTAAGATTGTATATCACATAATCATAGTAAATTTTTATGTTTTTTAAAATGTTTTTAACAAGTAAGAACCATGTTTGCTATGGATCTTTAGTATAAAAAAGTGGTCATCCGAATGTAAAATGGAGCTGGATGTGTGATGAATTGTAAAATTAGTAGGATGTGATTAATAATTTATAAGGATTTAATAGTAACAACCTAAATCTATGTGAGTTACCAGATACACTAAATAAAATAAAAATGAAGTTCCATGGATGTTATATTGATAGAGATAATAATGGTAAAAATATTCAACATTGCACATGTAAATAAAGTGAAACGATGTTCCCATATAAATTTATGAAAGGAATAATAAGATATTTTAGTTTTCGGGTGAATAATAATTATAAAAATCAATTTCTTATGATGAAATATTTTTATGTAATATCATATTCATAATGGTTTCACAATGTCATAAACTGAATATTAGTGTACATAAAATAACATATAAAATATTTTATTATATTAAATTTATTTGAAACATTATAATAATAGAATATATTAATCATAGGACGTGATTTATATATTTTAATGAAAGGTGTAAGTGTTGAGGTGTAACTGAAAAAATCTTAGAAGAGGGAACATAGAGAAATTTAAATGACCGATGTTTGTATATATACGTTTTGGAGTGTAATAAATAAATATAAATTTATTTAATGATTTATATCCTTTAATAATGAATAAAATATAGAATCATTAATATGATATTGATGTTTTACTCAATAGGATATATTTATTGTGTTTAAAAGGGGATTGGGATATATGTAACCCATATGTTTAACATCAGTTTTAGTAAAAAAATGTAATTTTATAGAATAACTCTAAAATATTTTTTGAACAGAAGATGAATTATATTGATAAAAATTATTATTTGTATGATCATTTTATGTGATTTAATTATTGTTAATTGGGTAAACTGGTAACAAATTTTTGGAACATAGGATTTTTCAAATGGAAAACCATGGGATTGAAAACATATTTTTTTTAATGAAGTAAAAGTTATTTTTCCTAGATTTCACTATATTAGGAACATTATATGATATATTTTAATAAACATATTATTTTATAATGTGATTCCCTGACCCTATTTAACCAAAGTCGATGCATTATTAAATAACATTGGCACGATACAAGGAAATCATGTCCTGAAAGAACGATTAGTTCAGTTTCCTTGGAAGTGCTAGATACATTCATAAGTTTTACATTACATTGTAAAATGAAAACTAAAACAACATTGTCTCCATAGACCACACTCATATCCCTTACATTATCCCTATTGGTCAGTCATAATATACTTATTTATATCCTAGGAAAAATAAAACACAGAAAGGGATGAGCTCAGATGTTCAATAAAGATAACAATATAGTAGAAACAAACATTAATGAAATTTAACATTTAAGGAAATGTATAAGACTAAAACAAAATCCATTAAAACATAAAATTCATCATAATATGAAAAATATAAATCAAAATAATTTCATTTACATATTAACATGGATATTCTACTAGTTGAATAATCACATGCAATATCAATGGCCAATTTTATAATGACGGGATGCATAATGCCAGACTTAATAACCACAATGTCAAGGCCTTGTTCCAAGAATACCAACAAGATTTGGTCAAATAATTTTTCCAAGACACTATTTTTTCTCATGAGGCCTACCAATTTATCAAGGAGTTATAGTGATCTCCACCTGTCACTTACTAAGACCACTGCATTCCTCATATGAAAATGTTTAAACATAACATAAACATTCGTATTAAAAATAGAAAACAAAATGTCAGTAGTCTATACATAAACCATGAATGGTATAAAATAACACATCCATAGTCAAACATTTTAGAAAACCGTTATTACAATATGGATGATTTGTATCATAAAAAATTTATTTCAATCATGTTAAAAATCCATCAACTGACGTTGACATAGATGAAATGAAAACTATTTGAAATAATTACCACCTTCTATTTTGAAACCATTTAAAAGAAAACATTGATTTTGGAAATATTCTTATAATTTTGTAAGGTATTCTCTGAAGGTGTTCCAATGGTGAAAAATAGTTTCACCCACCGTATAAGTTAAAAAAAATCTTTCGTAAATTTGTCAAAAAAGTCGTAATGTACCTTGTTTGCAAAAAGATGGAAAGATTAATTTATAAACATCTTATAAAAAATCATACAATGGTATAAATTACATTAACCCATACTCTAGGAAGTAGTTAAGATGTTTTGAAATGAATTTCAAGAAACATGGATGTGGATGATAAAGAGGTCTCAGTAGATAATTACGTATAAACAACCGTGGATAATGTAGTTATTTTAGGCTTCACTCTTACTTTGTAATTTTAGTTGGTTTAGGGTGGGTTAAACTCCAGTATAATTGTGAAATAATTGTTATTAAATTATAAAAGAACCATATACATTAATTTGATATCATATATGATCTTCTAATATTGCATTGTTATTTATATTTCAGTACTATCATCATTTCAAGTGTTAAATGATTCATTTTCCATTATATGCTTTGTTACATAAGTTATGTTTGTTTTGTATAAGATGTATATTATTCATATATTGAATTATATAACGTATTTAAACATTATTTTTAATCATCAAATGAAAATTAGTCTTGAATGGTTACGACGGGGAATGACTTCTCATCTCGTCGTGGAGACGGTAATCCGTTGGTACGCACGAGCGACAATATAATACTTTTGATTTAAAATAGTATGTAAATAGATGGTATATCCTGTATAAATAATTATTACTGTGTTATGTCTTTTATTTATATAAATTATACATCATTATTATACCCATCAAAATAACAATGCATTTAATAACAAATACAACACGACTTGGAGACGGTAAGTCGTACGTACTCACGTATGGTGACTTTGTCAATCATATAATGGATAGAATAATGAATATGGTTGTAACAATTTTATAATAACATTAGAGTATCTAGAAGATAATGGAGTTATTATTTTATAAAGGATACAAAAAAGAATGAGGAATTGGAAGATGAAAAGAACTTGAAAGAGGTGATGAAATGTTTACCTCTTCTACGGGTTCTTACTTTTGATTTGATAAAAAGGGATTCATAGGTTGGAATTTTTATCAAAATAAGGCCTCTATGTTGAACAGATGTAAGTTTGGAGGATTTTTGGGTAGGGGTTGTCTAATCCAAATGGATTTAGAGGTGTGATTGTTAAAGAAGGGGAAGTGCCCTTTTATAAGAGAGGTGAGGGGCACATTTGGAAAATATTGAAATATTATTTTAAAATAAAATAATTTTCATTTTTAAATGGCTCAAAAATGATTTATTTCTACAGTAAAGCGGGAATGGGTCGACAAAATCTCAACCAATAGGTTTTATATAGGATTAGGTCACCATATTAATCTTATCTGTTAGATTTAACTCATAGTTAAATAGTTTGACATTTCTCATGTCTCTTTGTATTTTTATATTATATGGTTAATAAATATACTATAAACAGCCAAGAGAACCCCAAGTGATTAATTATTGATATATATAACCTTATCTAATTCCTTTTTCCAAACCTTATATTTTTAGGAATATTATATCAATTAATAATATAGTATATGTTTAAAAAACAATATTATGTCATTTTTGACACTATTTGGTATTTGTTTTTGTTGAAATCATAAAATCATCATTACTTCGATCCAAATTCAATTAATCAACCTTAAAATTTAATATTAACAAATAAAATTAGTGGAATTCATTAAAAGTCTGAAATTATATTTATTTGTGTATTTATAATATCAATTATTTCAATCATTCATTTATAAGGTAATTACTGCATCATCATTGTGTCATAAATAAATTTAATTATATAATGTCTAAAATATATATATAATACACCATTATGTAGGAAATATTTTTAGCTTTATATTTAATATTTATAGACGAATTTATCTTATGTATAACCCTACAAGAAAATTGGTTTAGTTATTAAACATTGAATTTATCACTTTTAACTCTTCTATAAATAAACTAATAATAAATGTCCTAATATAATCCAAGTGTATCTAAAGGGTCATATTTTATTCTTAAGGTATTTTATGGTAAAATTAAACTTATCCAATAGAATTAGGACATCTGTTAGGGTAATAATAATATCATTTTTACCTTTAATTACCCTATTTACTTTTAACTGTGGTAAATAAAAGTCCAAAGTTACTATTCACTAGAAATTATTTTCATCTTATTGAACCACATTTTACTTACTGATGTCAAACATGTCTCTTGGATTTTTAAAAAAAATCTATTCATATAAGTGGTAAAGTTATGTTTTATGAAAATTTTCAAATGCTCCTAGGAGGTGGGTAAAAGATGGAAAAAAGTTCAGTAAGATTTTTATATATCTAAACATATTATAAAATGACACCAATGAATTAAATTGAACTTATATAGGTAATATGTATCCATTTTTACCTGAAATAAATTTAAATAAAATAAATAATTTTTATTTAAAAAGTCAGTTTTAACCAATAACGCTATGTTTTCACTATTTATAAAAAATGAATGTTTTTAGAAACATACCAAATAATCACCCTAAGATAATTTTGATATTCAGAATCCAAGAATGAAGTCCATTTTGAAAGAAAAAATTATAAATTTTAAAAAATGGGTATTAATATTCCTAATGGATAGTTTTATTGGTTGTGGTGTGTTTGAACTCAATGTTGCATACAACACAAGCTATTGTATTATTCAAAGAAAAGTTTACCGTGGAAGCTTGGGGTGTTACATTCTTTCCTACTTCAAATAATTCCCTCCTTGAAATTTCAAGAATACCACTAAATAAAAAGACACAGATGGTTCTTCATCATTAGTTCCTTGGGTTCCCACGTTGCCTCTTCCAGCTTATGATTTCTCCATAGAACGTTTACTAGATGAGTCGTCCGGTTTCTCAACACTTGTTCTCTTGTATCAAGAATCTTGACAGGCTCTTCACAATAAGACATATCATGGTCCAGTTCAATTTTCTCATAGGCGAGTACATGTGTTGGGTCTGGCATGTATTTTCTCAAAACTGATACGTGGAACACATCATGAACTTTGGAGATACTTGGTGGAATATCCAAATGGTAAGCTACAAATCCAATTAGTTGTAGAATTTTGAAGGGTCGGATGTACGAGGGAGTCAATTTATGCTTCTTACCGAAATTTATAACACCCTTCCTTGGAGATACACTTAAGAAAGCATGATCACCTACTTTAAATTCCAATGTCCTTCCTTCAATTATTGGCATAGATCTTTTTCCTACTTTGAGCTACGTTGATGTGGGTTTGGATAATCTTCACATTTTCCATTGTTTCTTCATCGATTTTTGGGCCTATGAGTTTTTTTTCACTAACATCATCCAAACATGTTGGTGTGTGACACCTCTTTCCATAAAACACTTCATGTGATGTCATCTGAATACTTGAATGGACGATATTGTTACAAGACAATTATACCAGAGGTAAATATTGATCCCACGTAACTTGAAAGTCATGTGAGAAATATCTCAACATTTATTCTAAGGTTTGAATAGTCTGTTCTGATTTTCCATCAGTTTGAGTGTGGTAGGCACTGCTCAAACGAAATTCAATATCCAAGGCCTTCTGAAGACATTTCAAAAATCTTGATGTAAAATAGGGATCACGATCAGAAACAATCGATAAGGGCACTCCATGAAGTCTTACAACTCCATTAATATATATTCTTGATAAATGTTCATGTGGTAAATATTCTCTTATAGGAATAAAATGTGCTAACGTGGTAAAACGATAAAAAATGACTCATGTTGCTTCATTCCTTCTAGTAGTCCTTGGTACCTTCATGAAAAATTCTACCATAATATCTTCTCATTTCAGAGGTTTCATGACTCCTCTAAGATGTTGTCTTCCGACTTTCACTTGTTGAAAACCCATACATCCTGACACAAAATCAGCAATCTCCCTCCTCATGTTGTCCCACCAAAAATGTTCCTTCAAATACCTATACATCTTGGTGCTTCCATGGTGTATAGAGAAATTGTAGCTATGATCGTCATCCAAAAATTCCCTTTTTAGATTAGGTATATCAGAAACACAAAGTCTCTTCCCAAATTTCAGGATTCCATCTACATATTCAAAGTCACTCAATCTCCCATCATTCAAAACGTTAATCTTCTTTTGAAACTCCTCATAATCGGTATGAGAACTCTTTTTCCTTTATAGTAATGATTTTTTGGAAACCATTTGAAAAAGTCCTAATGTTTCACCTTCCATGGTTATTCCCATATCCATCTTTACTAGATCCATGAAAATAGGATCTCTTTCAACTCTCATCTTGTTCAAAATTCCATGATTCTTTCTGTTTAAAGCATCTTCTACCTTATTTGACTTCCCTAGGTGTTATTGTATACTTAAATCATAGTCTATGAGTAGTTCAATAAATATTCTTTCCCTAATGTTGAGTTATTTCTATGAGAAAATATACTTCAAACTCTTGTGATAAGTATAAATCTCTCATTTTTCACCATAGAGATAGTGTGTCTATATTTTCAGAGTAATGATTATAACTTCTAACTCAAGATCATGTGTGGGATAGTTTTTCTCACTAATTTTTAGCTTAAGTGAGGAATAAGAAATAACCCTAAGATTCATCATAAGGACACAACCAAGCCCCTTCATTGTAGAATCACTATAAATAACAAACCCATCATTTCCCTATGGTAGATTCAAGATAAGAGAATTGACTAATCTCTACTTTAGTTCTTAAAAACATTTTTCACACACTTTTTTCCAAATAAATTTAACCCCTTTATGTTCGAGCTTAGTTAATGGGTTATCCAATCAAGAAAAATTCTAGACGAAACGTCGATAATAACCTGCTAAACCAATAAAACATTGTACCTCATTTATACTTGTCGGTGTTGTAAATTCATGGATTCACATTGTCAAAGAAATATCAACAGAGATTCCATCCTTAGAGACAATGTGGCCAATAAAAGAAATCTCCTGAAACCAAAATTCACACTTACTAAACTTCACAAATAATTCATTTATTCTAAGAGTCTTAGGATAATACCAAAGTGGTTTTCATGATCTTCATAGATTTTAGATTATACCAAGATATAATCAATAAATACCACTACAAATTCATCAAGATGTTCCTTGAAAACTCTATTCATTAGATCCATGAAAACAAAGGGTGCATTAGTTAGTCCAAAAGGCATTATTTTAAACTCATAATGCTCATACCTAGTTCGAAATGCTCTTTTTGGAATGTCTTCCATATTAAAACACAACTAATGATATCTAGATCATAGGTAAATATTTGAAAAATTTTGATTTCCATGAATTCGGTCGAATAGATCATCAATATGAGGTAGGGGATACTTGTTCTATATTTTTATAACATTGATCTCTCTGTAATCAACGCACAACCTCATAGATCCATATTTTTTTAACAAAAAGTATAGGGTCTCCCCATGGAGAAACACTGGGGTGAATAAATCCTCTATTTCTCAATTCCTATAGTTTTTTATATGGATCCACTAATTCCGCAGTGGCCATTCTATAAGGGGACATGGATTTAGGAATTGAACCAGGAATTAAATCATTGGAAATATCAATTTCTATTTTTGGAGGGTGTTAAGGTAAATACTCAAGAAATACATAAAAATATTCTTCCACAATAGGTAAATCCTCTATTTGAACATTATTTTCTTCACCCATAGTAATTTCATTCTTTCCCCCCCCCCACTAATTTATTTTAGTTGAGCTACTAGGGGTGGATCAAGATAAGAATTAGGTAGCGATGTTTCTACTCTAAAATATGTTATCCTTATCATCATTGTGAATTGTAACCTTCATCTTCTTAAAATAAAATTTCACATCATGGTCTGAAAATCCATCCATACCGAGGATTTTATCAAATTCAATCATGGTTATGATGATGATATTAAAAGATAAAGAACATTTATATGCCCTAATGGGAACTGATTCACAAAACATTGTTGCAATGATAATTTCCTTAAGAGTTTTGACTGACAACTCCCTTGTTAAATCAAATTTCAAATATCTAATTTTCATAGAAATATGAGAAGATATGAAACAATTTGATGATATATAATCAAATAAATCATTGGATAAGCTTAAGGAAACCATCAAATTACCTACCACTACGTCTTTTGATGCTTCAACCTCAGCAGTACTAATCATATAATATTGTCATTGATACCTTTGAATTTTCTAACTAAAGTTTCCTTCACTCTTAGGATATTCATTTTCATAATTCCCTCTATCTCTAAAATTGCAGAATTCAAAATTTATAGCCTCTTTCTATCCATTGCAATCATAAGATTAGTGGACTTTTTCACCACATTTGTAACTGACTCCCATTCCCTTTAGGCTTGTACTAGGGTGTTTCTTCCCACATTTATTGTAGGATGGATATTTAACTTTTCCCTTCTTGCCCTTATTTTCATTTCTAGAGTATTCAATAGATCACTTCTACTCTTGATTTGCATTAAAGTTGTAAGACTTAGAAAATTTCTTTTTTGTCTTAATAGCACATGAGACAATATATTTGTATGATGAGAAGGATTATGAGACTAATTTTCAATGGAGAAATGGTTTTAACCCTTTTAATATTCGATCAATCTTACTCCTTGGGTTACATATATAATCTTCACCATGAATTTCTATCCTTTTAAAGATAGCCTCATACATTGTGACATTATCATCCTTTTTTCTTGAGACTCAGAAATTGTCTTTTCATATCCGCTCTATGGTCACGAGGAAAGTATTTTTCTATGAAAAGAACTTTAAACTCCATCCAGTCAACATTTGATACTTCATCATCTTTTTTGGGGTTTTGAATCAATGACCACCATTGATCTGCATCTCTTGTGAGGTGATAAACTTCTATGACAACGTTTTATCTTTCGCTACTCCCCAAAGCATGAAATATTTTCTCTAAGAAACTTATCCATTTTATCATCTAAAAATGAATTTCTAGACCCATTGAATGTTGGTGGTTGTTTCCTAATGAAGCGGTCTAACATTGATCCTTCATGTTGTGGATCAGGATGCTCTACACGGGTAAGGTTATTGTTCATAACTTGTGTGAGTTGTACATGTATAGTGATAAGCTGATCAGCACTAGTTGCATCACCAGCTCCACTATAATTATCTTGTTTATGAGGTAGATACCTGCATGGATTATGTGTGTTGATACAGTTTCCATTTATTCCACTAGGCACCATTTCTAAACAATGGAATACACTAGATTAGTTTATGAATCAAAATACATAATTCCAAACTTGTAAAACACATAACATAAATTGAATAGTTTATGAATATAATCCATAATCATAAAAATGTTTTCATAATGGAGGTATTTACTCACAAATACTTCATAATGGTTTGTAAAGAAAATGTGAATTATCTTATGCATATCCCTTGCGATTTTTGTTACCAAGAGTGTAGCTAGGCTCGTTGCCGTGCACCAGTTCCTATTCGATTCAAACTCAAAGAGAGGTATTCGGGTTTTACCCCTAGGTACATATGTGCCAGATCCTCTTCTACGAGCTTGTATCCAGAAATGGTTTTATTCCTTGTAGAACTAAAATAATATCTAAATTAACAAAATTGTAGGATGTTCTTCAATACTAATCCTCAATGCCTATCTTAGGGTAGTGTTCTCTAATCAGAGTTTTTCTAAATCTAGGTTTCAAGGTTTTTACTAAACATACACTAATTCTATCTATAATTCCCCAACCCTAGTTACCTCGATTTGGTGTACTATTACATAAAATTGGAATGATATGAGGAAATCATGTCCCAAAAGGCCGATCAGTTTAGTAGCCTTGGAAGTACTAGATACATTCATAAGTATTACTTTACATTTTAAAATGAAAAACTAAAACAAAATTGTCTCCATAGAATACATTAATATCCCATAGAATATCCCTATAGGTTAGTGACAATATAATTCATCGAATCCTATGAAAAATTATACATAGAAAGGGGTGATCTCAGATGCTCAGTAAGGATAACAATATAGAAGAAACATTCATCAATGGGAATAAACATTTAAGGAAATTTATAAGACTAAAAAAAAGTCTCTTAAACATAAAAATAATCCTAATATGGAAAATTTAAATCAAAATAATGTCCTTTATTTATTCACATGGATATTCTACTAGTCTAATAATCACATGCAATATCAATAGCCAGTTTCATACTTTTGGAATGCATAATTCTAGACTTCATAACCACATAGTCAACGTATCGTGCCAAGGCTGCAAATATGATTTTTTCATGGCCTCATGCCAAGACACTAGTTTGAGTCATGAGACCTACTAATTCATCGAGGAGGCTTAGGGGGCTCCACCCGTCCCTTACTAAGTCCAATGCATTTCTCATATGAAAAGGTTTAAACATAAATAAACATTCGTATCAAAACTAGAATACAAAATTTAAATAGTTTATCCATAAACTATGAATGTCATAAAATAAAAAATCCACAATAAAACATATCACAAAACCATTAATTCAATATATAATATTTGTATCATAATAAATCAACTTCAAATGAGTTTAAAATCTATCAAAGGATGTTAACATAGATTAAATTAAAACTATTTGAAATAAATACCTCTTTCTATTTTGAAACCGTTTAATATAAAAAATTTCTTTTGGAAATATATTTATAAGCATCTAAGGGAATCTTCGAATTTGTTATAGTGGAAAAAATTAGTTTCACCAGCCGTATAAGATAAAAAACATTCTTTCATTAATTTTTTTGAAAAGATCATAATATACCTTGTTAGGAAAATGACAGAAATATTCCTTTATAAAAATATTATAAAAATTAAAACAAGGGTATAAATGACCTTAACTCATAATATAGGATATTTAAAAAAGTTTGAAATATATTTTATGACACACATATGTGGATGATAAAGAGGTCCCAATAGATAATTACATATAAACAACTTCTGATAATGAATAGATTGTAGAATTAACCCTTACCGTTTATTTTCTCATGGTAGAGGGTAGTTTAACCTCAAATATAATGGTGAAATCATGGTTATTAAATTATGAAATAACCATATACATTAATATGATATCATATATGATCTTCTAATATTGCTTTGTTAATTATATTCCAGTAGTATCATCATTTCAGGTGTTAAATGATTCATTTTCCTTTATATGATTTATTACGTAAGTTAAGTTTTTTAGGAGTATAATGTATATTATTCCTATAAATAATGATATAAAGTCTTTAAACATTATTTTTAATAATCAAATGAAAATTATTCTTGAATGGTTATGATGGGGAATGACATCTCATTGCGTCGTGGAGATGGTAAGTCGTACGTATGCACGAGCGACAATATCATTCTTTTGGTTTAAAATTGTATTTAAATAGATGTTATATCATATATAAAGAATCATTAACATGTTATATTTATTATTTACATCAATTATACATCATTATTATACCCATTCAAATAATAATTTATTGAATAACAACTAACCCACGACATGGAGATGGTAAACCGTACATACGCACATATGGTGACTTTTTCATTCATATGATGGATAGAATAATGAATATGGTTGTACAATTTTTACAATAACATCACAGTATATAGAATATACTATTTCTATTATTTTAGAATGGAAACAACAATTAAAGGGGGTGTGGAAGAATAAATGAACTTGAAAGAGGTGATGAAATATTGACTTCTTCTTCTAGTTCATCCTTTTGATTTGACCAATAAAGCTCTATAGGATGGATTTCTGATCAACATAATGCCTCTAGGTTGATGTGAGGGATGTTGGGAAGATATTCCGGCAGCGTTTGGCCGAGCCAAATGGTATTGGAGGTGTTCTTGTGAGAGAAGGGGAAGTTTACATTTATAAGAGAGGTGAGGGGAACCTTAGGAAAAGATTGAAATATTATTTTATAATAAAATCATTTTACATTTATATTGGCTCAAAAATGACTATTTTGAGGCTAAGGTGTGGATGGGATGAAAAAACATAACCCAATATGTTTTAGGTAGGTTAGGTATCCATATTAATCTTATATTTTGGGTTTAACTCTTAGTTAAATAGTTTGACATGTACCATGTCTCCTTGTATTTTTATATTATATGGTTAATAATCATAATATAAACTACCATGAGAACCCCAAGTGATTCATTATTGATATATAAAATTTTTCCTAAGTCCATTGGCCAATATTTATATTTTTAGTAATATTATAGCAATTAATAATATAGTATTTGTTTTAAAAACTCTTTTATTTCAATTTTGAAACTATTTGGTATTTGTTTATGTTAAAATCGTAACATCATAATTAATTCGAAGAAAATTCATTGAATCAACCCTAACATGTCATATTAACATATATAATTTGTGGAATTCATCAAAAGTATAAAATTACATTTCTTTGGATATTTATAATATCAATTATTTCAATATTTTATTTATAAGGTAATTTCTACATCATCATTGTGCCATAAATAAATTCCATTATATAAAGTCTAAAAATAATAAATAAAATACCATTATGTTGGAAATATTTTCATCTTTCTAATGAATATTTATTGTCTAATTTATCTTTTATATAACCATATATTGAAAATATTATAGCTATTAATCATTGAATTTTACACCTCTAACACTTCTATAAATAAAATAATAATAAATGTCCTTATTTAAACCATGTGGACATAAAGGATAATATTGTATTTCTAAGGTTGTTATTGGTTTAAATACACTTGTACAATAGAATTAGAACATGTTTTAGGTTAATAATAATAACATTTTTAACTTTAATTACACTATTTACATTTAACCGTGGTAAAAAAAAGTCAAAACATACGATTCAACAAAAATTATTTTTATGTTATTGAACCAAATTTTACTTAATGATATCAACTGTGTCTCTAGGATTTTTGAAATTCAATTCACAGAAGTGGTAAAATTATGTTTTATACAAATTTTCAAATGCTCTTAGGAGGTGGGTAAAAGACAGTAAAAAGTTCAATAAAATATTTATATATCTAAACTTATTATAAAATGTCTCCAAAGAGTTACATTGATCTTATATAGGTATTATATATCTATTTTGACCTAAAATAAATTGAATTTAAATAAATAAATATTTAAATAAAAATTCTGTTTTAACCAATAACGTAGTTTTTTTCACTATTCACCAAAAATAGAAAGTTTTCAAAAAAATATCAATAATTCACCGTAAGCTGATTTCTATATTTCAAATCCCAAAATGAAGTCCATTTTGATTTATAAAATTTATAAAATTTTAGAAATTGGGTATTACTATTCATAACGGCTACTTTTATTGGTTGTGGTGTGTTTGAACTTGACGTTGTATACAACACAAGCTATTGTATTATTAAAAGAGAGGTGTATAGTGGAAGTATGGGAAGTTACATCTACGATCTGAGTTTATTTGAGGGATAAATGTTATGTAAACATTTTGACTCATGTCATATTTTATTATTCCTTTATGGTGATTCATGCTATTTTTGGAATATTTTAGAATATTTTTGATTTTATTTGATTCGGGAATAATTTTTTTTAGTATATATCAATTTATGTTATTAGTGTATTTAGAGTTAAATTTTATTTAGTCTTGAAAAAATATTTAAATAAATGATTATTATATTTCGGTTTCAATTTTGGTTTGGAATATTTTCTGAGAGTTTATATGTTAGTTATTTAGGGAATGAATTTAATTGATCATTTGGAGTAGTTTTTTTATAATTTTGAGATCAATATAGTATTATTAATTACTATATAATATCTAAAAGTGGGTAAAACATTTTTTTATGGATAAAAGTAGGAGAAATAAGTTTTCATTCTTTTGAGGATGTTGTGATCCATTTTCATTTATTTTTAGTGTTTATGGCATGAAACATTTTTCATGGTTATTTTCATGCGATGATGAATTTAAATAAAAATCCATGAAACACAACCAAACTATGAAATTGATGATAAAAATAAAGTAATTATATTTTCTCATAGTCACCATCTTGATAGTAAAAGAAATCCACAACACATGAATGTGGGAGAAGTAGGACCCTGGGACACCCTGAGAGGGGAGGGGTGAATCGGGGTGACAACTTTTTCTTTTAATGTGATGGATCTTGTTCCTATGTTGGTAAGAACATGTTAAACCTATATGATGAAAATGATTAGAATGTTAACATTCACATCCAGAGATATGACACAACACTTTTTTACTTTGTTCACCACTAAGGGCCACGTCCAAGGAGCATATGCCAACAAGTTGTCTGTCCTACCAAATTCTACAAAATTTCACTAGCTGTGTATTACAAAGGTTCGGGCACAATTACTCTGTCCCATGCTCAATGGCTTTAAAAAGGGTCAGGGATAGCTCACTACATCCCTCGAGTCACTCCTGTTGACTCCCCCTGGCTCACTGCCTTTGGTGAAGTCCCACTCAGTTTGTAGACTTGAAGGTCTCTTCATCATTGTAAAATAATGAATCATCTATTGTATGTAGATGCTCTTTTGAAGTCCAACTCTCACCAATAGACGAATCTCACTTTTCACTAAGGGTACCAGGAAATCTCCCAGCTTTCGTGTAGCTTCAAAAAGAAGGGAGAACTTCAACAACACCATAAACGCTTCCCCAAGCCGACGCGCAAGTTTCAATGATGGCACGTAAGTTATAAGTCATACACAAGTCCACCTCCAACACTTGCACGACTCAACCTTATTCAACACCAAACCTGCACGACTCACATCTTTTCCACCCAAACCAGGTTTCGAATGCAGCAAACAACTATCGCGCAACTTATACTTGTGTGACCCACAAACACTTGCACGACCACTACACTTGCATGGTGGGAGCAACGAATTTCTCCATGTCTCAAACTTTTTTGGAAATGAGGAGGGGTGGTCCTCTATTTATAGGCAAAATAGACACCTTGCGCGGTGGTGCGCAAGCCTCCTCACGATGCACAAGTTCCGACACGCAGCTCCAACCTCCCTAGCCTCTCTCGCGCTACTCACTTGCGCGACCAAACCAATACTTTTACAACCCCTCTTTCCTTTTCCATATTTTGATGTTCTGATCTACAAAAAAAATATGGCGCGCAAATTTCCAATCCTCCTCAGCACCAGCGTGCAAGTCCTTTCTTGGTGGGCATGTCACTTGTGTGAACATACCAATAATTGTGCTGTAACACCCTTAGATTTTATGAGAAATATTTTTTATGTCTTATTTTATATGCAACACCAAAGGAATCTTTCTCAGCACACAATACGGACTTGGCTTGCATTACACGCAATCGTGACCTTCCTCGATAGCATGTGTAGTACGCAATACCAGGTTTCACTAAAAAACGATATATTATTATAGACTAGCCATTATGAATAGTATTAACTACATTTTTAATTTTATATCATTATTGTTATTCTTACACATTTTTTAGAATATGGTAGGAGAAAAAAATAAAATTTTCAGGTAAAATAATTATTTTTTAAAAAAGTGCACTTTTGCCGCCTTTTGATGGCGCACCCACATTAAATCTAGTTCTTGACACTTTTATAAGTTCAATTTGACAAAATAAAATTCTTATTTTGAATCAGGATATAAAAATTTACTTTGGATAAAATTTTGATATTATTCTGATAAATTTCATGTTTTGATGAATAGTAAAAATACGCTAATTTTTAATTAAAAACAACTTATTCCATTGAGATAATTTATATGGTTGAATTATAATATTTAATGGTTTTAATGTATAAATATAATATATTTTTACCATTTAATATAATGTATGTCATTAGAATTAATTTCACATTGAATTCATAGGTAAACACATTTCAATCTTTGACAATGTTTTAACTTCTAAAACCCGTTTTCTTAACAATAGGATTTATTTTGAACTAATTACTGCAACTTATGTGTTTTGAATTTTGAAAAATGGATTCCATATTTGGAATCAGTTGGTCAAAATTATGTTAATAGGCTACTTTTTATTTTTTGGGCATTATGAATAGTAACTACGGTAAATTTTATTCATCATACTGAAAGGTAAATCTGGTAATTAAGGGAAAATATAAGAATATAAAATTACCCTAACACCTTCCAAAATCCTATTGGATGACTAATAGTTGGCCCATATCACCTAAGGGTCAGATTAGATTCATTTAATGGACTTTGGTTCATGAAAATAAATTAATTATTATTAAAACCAAAGAATGTGACAACATGTCACTTTCTTAAATCTTATAAGTATAATAATTCTAATTTAGTGATAAACATAATAAAACTTAGAACATGAATAGTCTACAGAAATATAATACAATTATCTACATCAAAGAAGTTTATTTATAATTTTCAGGGGTTAAATAATTATCATTAAATATGACACAATAGTGAAGTTGAAAATATTTTATTAATTAAAATATCAAATAAATAGTTTTAAAAATATTAAAATAAATATTATATGAACTATTTAAAGTTCTCCACTAATTTTCTAGAAACATGTGACATTTTCGGGATCTATTAAAGCTTTTAGTTATAACTTATCTTCTGTAAATATTTTATTTAAATTCAAATAAATGAATAGTGTCAAAATTGACACTATTGTTATTTTATAAAAATAACATATTATAAAATTGTTTAAAAATCACAAAAAATATTTAAAAATTATAAATTAAAATATATATGGTCTAAAATGTCATAAAGTGTCAAATTATGGAAAATTAAAAACACATATGTAATTATTTATAATAATTTAAAATTAAGAATATTATTACCACAAATAAAATTAAATTGATAAATAAGGATAAATCAAGTTGATAATGTTTAAAATAAATTCCTAACATGTATAAATTTTATTGGATGATAGTATTACAAACCTATCTCTTCTAATATTTGGATATGAGTCATTTTGGAAGTTTTTATGTGGGTTTGGGATTTAATATAAACTAATATTTCTTATATTTCCAAAGGTGCCCCTCTCCTCCCTTATAAAAGGGCACCTATTCCCTCTCATCCTCACACCAATTTGAGCCTTAAAGGTCGGCCAATAACTACCCATTTCACATCCCCACTTCCCTAGAAACATCATAGAGGTCCTGGTCTTCTTCAAAGACCAATTGTAGTGCCCTAAGAGGAGGTCTCAAAGAGGCGCTTCAAAGAAGAGGTAATGTCCGTTACCGATTCTTTCAACTTTATTTGTTCTTCCACTTATTCTTATTTAGTTGTTTCATTATGAATTAATAACATAAGTATCAATAATTTTCTTATATGTTATTATAAGTATGAAACAACCCTATTTCACCATTTATCCATCCTATAGAAAAAGAAATCACCGCGCGTGCATACGTACGGAATACCGTCTCCACGCCGTGGTGTAATCTATTTTCCATCACAAACTTACTTGGATGGGTATAATGGAGAAAATAAATAACTATATGTGATTATTTTAAATTGGACTTGATTCTGCAATAGTATACATACACTCCAATACAATTCCATGATCATGGGAATGAGATAATCGCTCGTGCGTACATACGGAATACCGTCTCCACGATGTGATGTGATTCGTTATACATGATCTTCATTGCATAATGATTATAAAAATTAATTGAATGAATAAATATTATATATAATACACTAATGCCATTCTGGAAATGAGGTCTCTATAACCTAAAGAGAAGAATAAGAATTTATTCGACAAAACACGCATAAGAACAAAAAGTAATAAACACCCGAATAACAAGTAGTAATGAAATATTACTAATAAAAAGATAAAAATATGAAAATATATGATATAATAACAATAATTATGATTCTTTAATAAGTCAATATCATTATTTAAATCATTATACAGGAGGTTCGGACACTTAAGAAGCAAATCAGACCTAAGGTAAGGGAAAATATCGCAATCTCATTTTTATCCGAGATTGTTTATACTTCAGAATTTACTGGAGAATATTTATCATCCACATACATGTTTCCTAAATATTTAATATTTATATCCTTATACAATATTTTCTGTCCAATTTTACACTTCAGTGAGTTTTTAGTAAAAGATATGAAAGGAATCTTTTGTCATTTTTCGTATGAGGTACTTTTTGACTTTTCCAACACAAGTACGAGAAGAATGTTTTTTAACTTATACGGCATGAATAGATTTTTAAAACATTATTTCCAAGAAGAATTCTTTACAAGTTTTCAAGTTTATTTTTAATCAACTTCTTTTAGTTTAAAATTTTATGAAAAGTTAAGAAAGGAAAAAAATTTGAAGTAGAAATGATATTTTCCTCAAGAATGGAGTTCAAGTGTTTTATCAAAATTATTTTCCATCTAAGAAAATATTGGGTTCTGTTTCTATCCCTATTATTACATTGATTTGATTATGTTGTGATGGAATTATTTTTATGAATTCCATTATCCTATATGAATTGTTTTATGATGTCATGATGTTTAAGAATCCCATTTTTATTACATGGGCTATGCAATGATGTATGATTTATGATTTTGTGGCCCACATAAAAATGGTTTCATTATGAGATGGGTGGGAGCTATATCTCCCTCCAATGAATTGGGTAAAGATTCATATCTCATGATATATACATGGATGGAATGTCAGTTTAAACCGGTTCAGGGAAACGGGACTGAAACGAGGAGTAAACTCGGTTCAGAAATAGACTTTGTCCACTAAGATAGTCTTGGAAATGAGTCTTGATTAATAAGAAATTATTATCTATGATTATGTGTGCATACCACAAATTTTAATGTTTTAAGTTATGATTATTGGGATTACATTTCACTGTTATGATTTATCCCTTGTTATGAAATTATGATCTCTTTTGCATGTTAAGATTTCAAAAATGTTATGTTCTTATGATTATGATGTGATTGATATTTCTTTTATTTTCCCTTACTAAGAATTAGATCTCACCCTTTTTTATGTTTTCTTTCCCCAGGTCAGGAAGAAGGTTATTAAGTAGGATATTCCAAAAGGTACGCTAGATATAATGAAATAAATTGGAGACAGTGTAAATGCTTTATGAACCGGTTGTTTATGTTTCTTAATTTCTAAAGACACTATACCTATACATTCCTTTCTTGGTTTTGTTATATGTTGTAATAAGTGTACATAAATTTTGAAGTACTAACAGTGGATGTAAAGTATGGGTCTTTATAGTCGGTATGAGAGGAAAGGTATAGTCAACCTTTGGAAACTAGGATGCGAAAGCCTTAGTAATAACTCTAAGGATATGTCTAAGCATAGAACCCAATATTAGTGTTTTAGAAATGGCCATGAAAAACCTATGATAAGACCTTAAGTGTGAAATTTTATTCTTGATTATGTGGTTTTCCTATTATAATTAGTATTTCTCACACTATTCTTCTTGGTTTTAGTCAATGGCTGGAACCCGAAGGAACCGTGTTAATGCGGAATGCGACGGGCAATGCAATGATGTCCCCATGAGAAACCTAACGTTATGGGAGATGGAATGAAAAATTTTGTAGCCATGCTCACACAACTTTCTCAAGATATGAATCATGCAGGACTTCCAAATGAGCAAAGGAAGGAGAAACATTCTATTGAATCCATCCCGAGGAAGCGTCCACCTTCATTCAACGGGTCTTCAGATCCATTAGTGGCTGAACAATGGATCTGTACCACTGAAAAGATATTTTCAGTTCTTCAATGTTCTTAACATGATAAAGTCATCTTAGCAGTGTATCGTTTGGAAGGTGATGCTGATCAATGGTGGAATATTATTAAGAATACGAGGCAAAGGGATGATATTGAGTCCATGGAATGGGATGAGTACAAGAAATTATTTTTCAATAAGTATTTCCCTCGTATTCTTCGAACAAAGATGGAGAAAGAATTTCTTGAACTAAAGCAAAAAAATGATGAATCTGTTGGTACCTATGAAGAAAATTTTACAATACTTTCAAGGTACACTTCTGGTATTATTATCCAACCTGAGAGTAAGATCGATCGATTCTTTAGTGGCTTAAAATGAAGTCTTAGAAGGGAGTTAGCCATAAGGGACTTCAATAGCCATGAAGAAATTGATTGATGTGCTCTCAAGGTTGAGATAGAGATTGGAGTAACCCATCAGTCGTATGGGTTTGATAAGAAGAGGAAAATGGAATTCAAAGGAAAATCTAAAGAGCACACTGAAAAAAACATGAGCTTTCCCATATGCTCAAAGTGTGGAAAGAAACGTGGATAAAATTATCTTAGGGGGACAAGAAAATGTTATAAGTGTGGAAAAGAAGGTCATCGAGCAATTTATTGTCGAAATAATGGGAAGAATATGTCTAATAACGCAAACAAAGTAAGGGATACACATAATGAACCTACTAAACATCAATGTTTCAAGTTGAAGGAGATGGGGCATTATGCCAATCAATGCCCAAATCCAAGGGTTGATGATGATGATCAACGTCAACAAACTCCTAAGGCCAAAGAAAAAGGAATGTCACATGAAATTACTATCGGCGATGTGGATTACGACAACGAAGTGGTGGGAGGTAAACTTACCATCCACTTTAAAGTAGAAAATGTTTTATTTGATTCTAGATCCACCCACTCTTTTATTTCTGAAGGATTTTCTAATGGTATCTTCGTATTACATCAACAATTAGTTGTTGAGTTAGCTATGCCAACCCCTAATGGCACAACAGTCGCATCAATGGTTTATAATTCTTCTCCGATTGAAGTTTGTGGGAAAGTGCTTCCTGCAAATATTGTGTTCCTTCATATAGTGGAATTTGATGTGATTCTTGGCATGGATTGTGTTTCTTTATATGGAGTTCATATCAATTTCCAATGAAGGGAAGTCACATTCCCTATTCCAGATTAATCTATGATCGTCTATGAATGCAAGGATGAACATAACCTTATAGTGGACATTTTTTTCCATCTTATGGGTCTTGATTCCACTAAATGAAGGTTATTTATCTCAAATGGTTGGTGAGAAACTCACTATTATGAATATTACCATTGTACGGGAGTTTGACGATGTCTTCCCGGAGGAATTGCCGGGTCTTCCACCAAATCGTGAAGTTGAGTTTTCAATAGAACTCGTACCGGGTACTTTTCCTATTTCCAAGACACCTTATTGAATGTCCCAAATTGAGTTGCAGGAATTGAAGAAGCAACTCCATGAGAATCTTGATAATGGATTCGTACAACCTAGTGCGTCACCTTGGGGAGAACCTGCTATGTTTGTTAAGAAGAAAGATGGATCAATGAGACTCTGCATAGATTATCGAGAACTTAACAAGATCACTATCATGAAAAAATATCCTCTCCCGCGCATTGATGACTTATTTGACCAACTACGCAGAGCTAAATAATTTTCCAATATTGATCTTCGTTCAGGGTATCATCAATTAAGGGTCAAAAGGGAGGATATATCAAAGACGACATTCCATACAAGGTATAGACACTATTAATTTATAGTGATTCCATTTGGTCTTACTAATTACCCAGCTATCTTCATGGATCTGATGAATAGAGTCTTTAGAGACTATCTTGATCTGTTTGTGCTAGTCTTTATAGAAGATATTATTGTCTATTCAAAGAGCAAGGAATAACATGAATATCACTTGATAATTATATTGAAGACCCTAAGAAATGAGAAGATTTTTTCCAAATTTACCAAGTGTGAATTTTGGCTTCAAAAAGTATCATTTTTTGGTCACATAATCTCAAAAGAGGGGATATCTGTGGATCCAGCAAAAACAGAGGTTATCAAAAGATGGTCGAGACCAACAATAGTAACTAAGATCCGATGTTTTCTAGGTTTGGCTGCAAATTATCGATGTTTTGTGAATTATTTATCATGATTATCTAATCCCATCACCATGTTGACTCGGAAAGAAGTTATATTTGTTTGGATGGAGGAATGTGAAGATAATTTCAAGGAGTTGAAAAGCAGGTTATCCAGTGCACCTGTACTCACTCTTCCTCATAGTGGAGAACAGTTTGTGATCTACAGTGATTCATCCATGAAGGGGCTGGGGTGTGTTCTTATGCAAAATGTTATGGCGATAGCTTATGCCTCACGATAATTGAAAATCCATGAGCAAAATTACCCAACTCATGATTTGGAGTTAGCTGTGGTAATCTTTGCATTAATGTTTTGGAGGAATTATCTTTATGGAGAAAGGTGTGATATTTATACTAATCATAAATGTTTAAAGTTTATTTTCACACAAAAGGAGCTGAATATGCGCCAAAGAAGATGGTTGGAGTTGATTATGGATTACGAACACTCAATTAATTACCACCCTGGGAAAGCAAACAAGGTGGAAGATGCATTAAGTTGACAGGACCATTCTAGTTTATCCATGATGAGGATCACAAAAGATCCAATATTTATGGATTTACAAAGGATGGATCTTGGAATTATAATGGATGGGGAAAAATCATATCTTTCTCAAATGAATTTTCAACCATCTATACATGTTAAGATAAAATAGGCACAGAAAGAATATGTAGAGTTAGAAAATAAGGTGAGAAATGTTCCTGAATTCAACCGTGATTGTGATGGAATAATAATGTTCAAGAATTGGGTTTGTGTTCCACCCATCCCATAATTAAAGAAGGAGCTGCTGTATGAGGCTCACAGTTTTTCATTCTCTATTCATCCGGGAAGCACAATGATGTATAGGGACCTGAAAGAGTACTTCTGTTGGGATGACATTAAAAGAGATGTTGTTGAATATGTCTCTTGATGCTTGGTTTGTTAGTAAGTTAATGCTGAGAGACAGAAGTCTAAGGGGATGTTACAACCATTACCCATACCGGAATGGAAATGGGAAAACATCACTACAGACATTGTCACTGGAATTCCTAAAACATCCAAAGGCAATAATGCTATCTGGGTCATAGTTGATCGTCTTACAAAGTCTACACACTTCATTGATATTAGAGAAGATTTCTCTCTAGATCAGCTTTCCAGGATATACGTAAAGGAAGTGGTAAGATTGCATGTAGTACCACTTTCCATTATATATGATCGGGATCTGAGATTTACCTCAAAGTCCTTGTGAAGTCTTTAGCATACTCTGCATACAGAGTTGAGTTTTAGCACTGCTTATCATCCTCAGACAGACGGTCAGTCTCAGAGGACAATTCAAACACTAGAAGATATGTTGAGAACTTGTTCTATAGATTTCAAAGGTGGTTGGGATCAACACCTACCTTTGGTGGAATTTTCTTATAATAATATCCTTCACTCCAGCATTTAGATGGATCCTTATGAAGCTCTATATGGAAAGAAATGCAGGACTCCATCTTCCTGGGATGAAGTTGGGGAAAGAAATCTATTAGGACCTGATCTTCTTGATGAAATGGGAGAAAAGGATAGATCTATTCAACAACACATAAGAGCAGCTCAGAGTCGACAAAAAAGTTATGCCGACAACCGAATAAAAGACCTAGAGTTTGAAGTGGGTGATAAAGTGTTCTTGCAAATATATCCCAGGAAAAGGGTCATGAGATTTAGAAAGAAGGGAAAGTTGAGCCCTAGATATATCAGTCCTTTTGAAATTTTGGATCATTTTGGGAAGGTAGCTTACCGATTGGTGTTTCCACCGAATATCTCTCAAGTTCACGATGTGTTCCATTTATCTCTCCTGAGAAAGTACATATATGATCCTTCACATGTACTCAGCTCAGAAGTTGTACCACTGGAGCAAGATCTTTCTTATAAAGAACAATTGATAGTGATTCTGGATCATAGAGAAAAAGACCTATGGAACAAGACCACTTGCTTGGTGAAAGTTTTATGGAGGAACCACCAATTAGAAGAAGCTACATGGGAACTTGAGGATATGACGAGGGAGAGGTATCCTCATCTGTTTGTAATGAAGTGAAAAATTTCGAGGGAGAAATTCATTTTAAGGGGGGTAGAATGTAACACCCTAAGATTTATGAGAAATATTTATTTATGTCTTATGTTATACGCAACACCAAAGTAATCTTTCATATCACACAATATGAACTTGGCTTGCATTACACGCAATCGCGACCTTCCTCGATAGCGTGTGTAGTACGCAATACCGGGTTTCACTAAACAACGATATATTATTATGGACTAGATGTTATTAATAGTATTAACTATATTTTGAATTTTATAACATTATTATTCATCTTACATATTTTCTAGAATATGGTAAGAGAACAAAATAAATTTTTCAAGTAAAATAAGTATTTTTTCAAAAAATGATGTTTTGCCGCCTTTTGATGGAGCACCCACCTTAAATCTAGTTTTTGACATGTTTATAAGTTCAATTTGACAAAATAAAATTCTTATTTTGAATCAAGATATAAAAATTTACTTTGGATAAAATTTTGATATTTTTCTGATAACTTTCATATTTTGATGAATAGTAAAAATACGCTAATTTTTAATTAAAAACAACTTTTTCCATTGAGATAATTTATATGTTTAAATTATAATATTTAATGGTTTTAAAGTACAAATATAATATATTTTTACCATTTAATATAATTTTTGTCATTATCATTAATTTCACAATGAATTCATAGGTAAAAACATTTCAATCTTTGACAATGTTTTAACTTCTAAAACCTATTTTCTTAACAACGGGATTTATTTTAAATTAATTACTCCAACTTATGTGTTTTGAATTTTGAAAAATGGATTCCATATTTGGAATAAGTGGGTCCAAATTATGTTAATAGGCTACTTTTTAGTTTTTGGGCATTATGAATAGTAACTACGGTAAATTTTATTTACCACAGTGAAAGGTAAATTAGGTAATTAATGTTAAATATAATATTATAAAATTACCCTAACACCTTCCAAAATCCTATTTTATGACTAAAAGTCGACCCATATCACCTAAGGGTCAGATTAGATTCATTTAATGGACTTTTTTACAGGAAAATAATTTAATTATTATTAATACCAAAGAATGTGACAACATGTCACTTTATTAAATATTATAAGTATAATAATTCTAATTTAGTGATAAACATAATAAAACATTGAACACAAATAGTCTCCATAAATATAATACAATTATCTACATCATAGAAATTTATTTAGAATTTTTAGGGATTAAATAATTATCATTAATTATGACACAATAGTGATGTTGAAAATATTTTATTAATTAAAATATCAAATAAATAGTTTTAAAAATATTAAAATAAATATTATATGAACTATTTAATGTGCTCCACTAATTTTATAGACACATATGACATTTTATGGATCTATTAAAGCTTTTAGTTCGGACATATATTCTGTATATATTTTATTTAAATTCAAATAAATGAATAGGGTCAAAATTGACACTATTGTTATTTTATAAAAGTAACATATTATAAAATTGTATAAAAATCACAAAAAAACATTTAAAAATTATAAATTAAAATATATATGATCTATAATTTCATAAAGTGTCAAATAATGGAAAATTCACAACACATATGTAATTATTTATAATAATTTAAAATTTAGAATATTATTACCACAAATAAATTTAAATTGATAAATAAGGATAAATCAAGTTGATAATGTGTAAAATAAATTCCTAACATGTCTAAATTTTATTGGTTGATGAGTTTGAAACCATATCTCATCTAATCATCGGATATGAGTCATTTTGGATGTTTTTAAATGGGCCTGAGATTTAATATAAACTAATATTTCTTATATTTCCAAAGGTGCCCATCCCCTCCCTTATAAAAGGGCACCTCCTCCCTCTCCTCCTCACACCAATTTGAGCCTTCATGCTCATCCAATCCCTTTCCATTTCACTTCCCCACTTCCCTAAAAACATCCTAGAGGTCCTGGTCATCTTCAAAGACCAATTGTAGTGCCCTAAGAGTAGGTCTCAAAGAGGCGCTTCAAAGAAGAGGTAATGTCCGTTACCGATTCTTTCAACTTTATTTCTTCTTCCACTTCTTATGATTTTATTGTTTCATTATGAATTAATGACATAAGTATCACTCATATACTGATATGTTATTATAAGTATGAAACAACCATATTTCACCATCTATCCATCCTACAGAAAACGAAATCACCGCACGTGCGTATGTACGGAATACCGTCTCCACGTAGTGGTGTAATATATATTCCATCACCACCTTACATGGATGCGTATAATGGTGAAAATAAATAACTATATGTGATTATTGTAAAGTGTTATTGATTCTTAAATAGTATACATACACTCCAATACAATTCCATGATCATGGGAATGATATCATCGCTCGTGCGTACGTACGGAATATCGTCTCCACGATGTGATGTGATTCGTTCTACATGAGCTTCATTGCATAATGATTATATAAATGAATCGAATGAATAAATATGATATATAGTACTCTAATACCATTCTGGAAATTTGGTATCTATAACCTAAATATAAGAATATGAATTTTTTCGACAAAACACGCATAAGAACAAAAAGTAATAAACACCCGAATAACAAGTAGTAATGAAATATTACTAATAAGAAGCTAAGAAGATGACCATATATGATATCATAACAATAATTATGATTCTGGAATAAGTCAATAACATTATTTAAATCATTATACATGAGGTTCAGACACATACAAAGAAAATCAGACCTAAGGTAAGGGAAAATCTCGCAATCTCATTTTTATCCGAGATTGTTTATACTTCAGAATTTACTGGGGAATATTTATCATCCACATTCATGTTTCATAAATATTTAATATTTATATCCTTATACAATAGTTTAGGTCCAATTTTACCCTTCGGTGAGTTTTTAGTAATAGATATGGAAGGAATCTTTTGTTGTTTTTCGTACGAGGAACTTTTTGACTTTTCCGACAAAAGTACAAGAAGAATGTTCTTTTAACTTATACGGCATGAATGCATTTTTAAAACATTATTTCCATGAATCTTCCTTTACATGTTTTCATGTTTATTTTTAATCAACTTCTTTTAGTTTAAATTTTTATGACATGTTAAGAAAGGAAAAAAAATTGAAGTAGAAAGGATATTTTCCTCAAGAATGGAGTTCAAGTGTTTTATGAAAATTATTTTCCATCTAAGATAATATAGGGTTCTGTTTATATCCCTATTATTACATTGATTTGATTATTTTGTGATGGGATTATTTTTATTAATTCCTTTATCTTATATGAATTGTCTTATGATGTCACGATGTTTAAGAATCCCATTTTTATTACATGGGTTATGCAATGATGTATGATTTATGATTTTGTGGCACACATAAGAATGGTATCATTATGAGATGGGTGGGACCTATATCTCCCTCCAATACATTGGGTAAATATTTATATCTCATTAGATAGACATGGCTGGAATGACAGGTTAAACCGGTTCAGTGAAACAGGACAGAAACGACGAGTGAACTCGGTTCAGAAATGGACTTTGTCTGCTAAGATAGTCTTGGAAATGAGTCTTGACTACTAAGAAATGATTCACTATGATTATGTGTGTATGACACAAAGTTTAATGCTTTAAGTTAAATTTATTTGGATTACATTTCACTGCTATTATTTATCCCATGTTATGAAATTATGATCTCTTTTACAGGTTAATATTTCTAAAATGTTATGTTCTTATGAATATGATGTGATTGATATTTCTTTTGTCTACCCTTACTGAGAATTTGAGCTCACCGTTTTGTATGTTTTCTTTCCCTATGTCAGGAAGAAGGTTATTAAGTAGGATATTCCAAAAGGGACGCTATATATGATGAAATAAATGGGAGACAGTGTAGATGCTTTATGAACCACTTTTTTATGTTTCCCAGTTTCTAAAGACACTATACCTATACGGTCCTTTCATGGTTTTTTTAAATGTCGTAATATGTGTACTTAAATTTTGAAGTACGAACAATGTATGTAAAGTATGGGTCTTTATATGTGTGACCCTCTCTCCTTTTCCATATTTTCATTTTTAAAAACAATAGGCGCACAAGTTTACTCTCCTTCTGTTCAATGGCGTAGAAGTATTTTTTTCCAAAACACATTTTCTCCATTTGATGATTTTATGGCCCAAATCTGGAAAACACTAGAGAAGGGTGCCACCTTTATTAATGTTATCTGCATGTTCGGTATGATCACTTGGCTAGAAGACATTCTGAACTTCCACTGAGGATTGACAATATACACAAACCATACTGTAATTCATGCATAGAACGACCATGGTTCCAACAATCTCCCCCTTTGGGTTTTTTGACAGTCAACAAATAAATTCAATCAAGCACCAGCCAAAGGAAAACTAAAAATGCAAGAATCTACTCATCCAACACTTTAAGTTTACATGAGAAATGCTCATTGTAGAAAACAAAAGGGAAATCTTGAATTGGGTTCCCGTGTTTTGGAATTCACAATGACTCCCAAGAAATTCTCTTACAAGAGTGTCACAGAAGCATTACAAGTCGAATGTATTCCTTCTTTTCCTTCTCATCCTATGAATGACATTGAATTCTCATCATGTTATAGAATCATTACATGCCTAATCGTGCCTGAACATGCCTGATCTTATTCCATTCTCCCCCATTGAAAATAAACCCAAAACCGGTAAATGTTCATTTTTCAGCTCAAACCACACCCCATGGATAGTATCTCCCCAACAAACCTGCATCACAGCCACAAACAGAAAAAAAAATAGTTAACATAACTGAGGAGAATGTTATTTCGTAACTTCCTTATGCACTTAGAGGTGGCTGAACACCAAGGTTCAACCGATGCTTATCAAACACAGCCGCTAACAGTGACTTGGTTAGGATATCAGCCACGTGCTCATCTATTCCCACATGATTCATTCTAATCATTCCTTGTTCAACTATCTCATTAATAAAGTGATACCTTATTTCAATATATTTTGTATGAGAATGCTGAACAAGATTCTTCGTATGATCAATTGCACTCTCGTTATCACAGTAAATCATCATTGGTTGTTTCACCTCATCACCAATATCTGTCAATTGTAGCTTCATCCATAGCAGTTGAGTTCATTCATTTTTAGCGGATATATACTCATCTTCAGCAGTACTAGGAGAAGTACTTTCTTGTTTCTTGCTCAACCAGCCAACACATATATTCCCAATAAAGAATGCTCCACCACTGGTAGAATTTCTGTCCACTACATTGCCAGCCCAGTCAACATCAGAGAATGCTGATAACTCACTGTCTCTTCCAACAGCAAAGTATAAGCCAATATTGTGAGTACCTTGAATATACCTCATGATTCTTTTTACTGTTGTCATATGTTCTTCCTTTGTATTACTCTGAAAGCGAGCCACTAGATAGGTTGAAAAGTCAATATCCGGTCGTGTCACTGTTAGGTATAGTGGGCTACAAATTATCCTCCTTTACAGAGTGGGGTCTACAGATTCCCCATCCTCATGCTTTCCAAGTTTGGTTCCAACTGCAATCGGAGTTGATATTGGTTTGGAGTCTTGCATATTGAACTTCTTCAGAAACTCTCTTGCATAATTTTATTGTGAAATGAAAGTGCAATCCTGCCATTGAATTACATCCAGCCCCAAGAAAGATATGAGCTCCCCAATCATAGACATTTCAAATTCTAATTTAATGTGATGGGAAAATTTATCCACCAAATTCTGCTTGCTTCCACCAAAAATAATTTCATCAACGTAGACTGGAACCATTAACTAATATTTTGGAGAATTCTTCACATATAGAGTGTGTTACACTCCTCCTATTTTGAAATCCAGCTTCTTGATATACAAGTCCAGTCAAGAATACCATGCTCGGGGTTCCTACTTCAAACCATATAGAGTGTTCTTCAGTTTGCTGGCCTTTGTTTCATCAGAACGGAGAACAAAACCCACTGGTTGTTCGATATAGACTTTTTCTTCGAGAACACCATTCAAGAATGATGTCTTGACATCCATTTTATATACATTATATCCTCTTTAGAGTGACATGGAAAAGAAAATCCTTATTGACTACAGTCTAGCCACTAGAGAAAACATTTCTTCATCATCAACGCCTTCAATCTGGGAGTATATTTTGCATACCAAATGTGCCTTGTTTCTAATAACACTTCCATGCTTATCAAACTTGTTCTTAAAGATCCATTTTTTAACAATAACATTGTGACCTTCAGGTCTCTTGACAAGATCCCATGTCTGATTCCTTTCAATCTGATATAACTCTTCATTCATGGATTTCACCCATGATTCATCCTTTACAGCTTCCTCAAATGAGGATGGCTCCACAACTGACAGAAATGCAGATTTTGTGTTTTTCCTCATCCTCCTTGTTTGAGTGGGTGCACTCTAATCCCCAATTATGTAAGATGGATCAATCTCATCTCTTCGATTTCTCCTGCGATGTTCAGTTTCATTATCTCCATCCTTAGTTTCTTCTTCTGATTCTTCTTCTGAGTCAACATCATGAGGTGACTGCTGAGTGTTTTGTTCAACTTCCTCTATTTCTATATTTGTATTTTCTTCACGTTCACATTCTTCCTCACTCTCTATCACATCATCATAAGATGTCCTTGAAACATTTGTGGTTTTCTCTTCATTTATCTTAGCATCACTGCTTTCCACAATACTTCATAATCGCTTGTTGAAACACTTGTAGGCTTTGTTGTTCATTGAGTATCCGAGGAAAATACCTTCATCTTCATTATCACCATACTTCCCTTGATTTATTTCTTTGTTTCTGATGAATCATTTGCTTCCAAAAAAACAAATGTATTTCAAAGAGGTCTTTCTTCTCTGCCACAATTCATATCGTGTCTTCGTCTCACCCATATAGAGTCTTGTTCGATTTTTAATATACAATGCACCTTGAATATTCTCTTTCCAGTAATGTCGTGGAATACGACTCTCAATCAGCATAGTTCATGGCATGTTGTTAACCTATCGATTCCTATGTTCAACGACTCCCTTTTGTTGTGGAGTTCTCACAGAAGCTACCTCATGTTGTATCCCATGCTTCTCTAGATAATTCTCCAATTCAATGGACATGTATTCCCCTCCATTGTCAGATCAAAACACTTTGATTGTTCGTACCGTACCATTCTTGGCGATTCTATGATATGTTTTCATGCTGTCAAGGACATGTCATTTCATGTGAATGACCATCGCACATTCCATTATACTGTAATCATCTATGAAAAGGACAAAGTACCTCTCTCCATGAGTTCCAACAACATTTATCAGCCCACATACATCTGCATGGATTAGATTAAGAAGATGAGATTCCCTTTTCTTTTTTTGGCCGATATGAACTACAGACTAGCTTTCCACGAATGCAAGCATCACAAGACTTTTCACGCTCACGCATCAGGTTGGGAATGTCCATGAAAATCCTCAATTTTGATATTTTCTCTATGTCTTATTTATTGATGTGTCCCAGTCTCTGATCCCACAAATAGTGTTGTTATTCAATAGTCATGTAACAAACATTTTCATTACTATCAACCTGATACATGTTGACTTCTATTCTGCATCCCTTCATAAGTAAATTTCATGTCATTCCCTTGATAGTGCATCCATTCTAATTAAAAGTAACTATAAGTCTCAAGTCATATAGTTGACTCACGCTGAGTAGATTATGATGTAGGCCATCCACGGAGAGGACATCAGTCTTCTTTAGCTCTCCATTAGCTAATTCAATACTTCCACTTCCTTTTATTTTCAGAGCTCCATCATTACCAAATCGTACTGTACCATCAACCTTCCTTTTGATATTCGTTAACAGGCCAGAATTACCGATCATGTGAGATAAAAACCCACTTTCTAGAATCAATGTACTATTTCTTTTTGTATCATTGAGGGCCACCTCTGCAAGATTGGATTTTTCAATTTTCTTACTTTCTTTCCATGAGACATTGGAATGTGTATAAGTTATTCATGGTATTTCAATTATCTCATCTGTGTATATTGATTCTTCATAGTCGAAGTCTTCTTCGAGAGGAGAAAACCTATTTGAAAGAGCAACAAAACCCTATTGATGAGGTTTGGCTTGTCATGAACTTCGGTATGAGGTATCCATGTCCCTTCTCTACCAGCAATTAACAGCCTTGTGACCAATGTTAGAACAATGAAAACAGTATCCATAGAAACTATTTCTTCCATAAGACGGAGGATATGAAGTCAATCTCTTTTTTTGATGTAACAGATCTTACCCATTCAAGTAGCTCCTTGCCTCTTCACATTATGACATGGTTTGACCCAGATAGACACAGAACTGACACTTCATTAGAGGAAATGTCTTCTCACTTAATTTTCTCCTCATACCATCTTCCCAGGGAGAATAGTTGGACTGTGAGTCATTTCTGAATGTTTGAGGATAATTTTAATTTCTCATTTTAGTTTGGATGAAGTGATTCTTTTTTCGGCACTTCAGGTAACATTTCCACATGTCCAACTTTCATCTTATCTTTATTTTGTCTCTCTTTACTTCTAGTAGTTGATGTATTTGCTTCATAGCCAATTCCACTCATTCCCATGCAAGTGGGTCTTTGATCACTCAAGATTTTTCCAACCCCATATGAACCACACTTGGCTCTTGCTAGTAATTCAACATCTGAGAATCTTCCAAACTATATTTTCTTCCTTGATTCTTCTAAGATTGATTCAGTCTCAAGTTTACTTCTATGAGTAACAACTTCTTCCTCAAGATTCTTGGCAGCCTTGGATTTTTCATCTAGTCTGGATGTGAGGTCACTGATGACCTTTCCCGGCTCTTCAATTCTCAACTTCAGATCCAATACATCATCATTTATTTCAAGTAATTTAGATTGTACATTCACAAATTATTCTAGTCATTCAATTTCAGCATCAAGATGAAAAACATATTCAGTTGATTCCACTACAATTGATTTCCACTTATTACAACTCTTATATTTCATCTTATGATTGATTACAGCATCCTTATGTTGAAACTCGGGATTGTCATGAGTTTTTAACTGATCGTTTCCACTATTATCTTCTGATTTTTCAATAGTTGCCATCATGGAAGCATGGTTTCCAGTTTTAAACTATAGTTCTTCTTCTTCACAAAATTCATTATCATCATCTTCTTCTTCATATACAAAACTCTTCTTCAGATCTTTATTTCTAGATTTGAAGTCCCAATTCATGGAAAACCTTTTATAAGGCTTCTCAATGTTTTCAGCAATGCTATCATCATCATTGATCCTTCTTAACCACTGAGAAGCAATGTGCCTGACTTTACCACAACAAAAGAAAGCTAGTAGTAACATCCCTTTGAATTTTCCTTTTCCCATCTGGAACTTCTATGAAATGAGAGAAATAATTTCTTTTTCCTCAGAATCTTCACCACTACTATCTTTTCATATTTTCAGTTTCTCAATGGATTTGATTACCATTTCCTTGAAAACTCGAGTCGTGGCATCTTCTGGTTTGACTCTCATTACATATGCCACCAGGCTGCTCAGAAGATCATCCAATGAATGTTTGGAAATATCACATTCTTCAAGGGATGACACCATTGTATAGTACATAGGTAGAAGTATTCTCAATATTTTCTTTACAATCTCAATGTATTTGATTTCTTCTCCTAGGCCCTGAATTGCTCCAAACACTTCAGTAATATTATTGAAGAAGGAGTCTACATTCTCATCAGAATTCATCTTTAAATCATTGAACCTATTGTGAAGCACTTTTAGTTTTTCCTCCCTCAATTTTTTATCTCATTCATAAATATTTTCAATTTTATCCCACATGGACTTTTCTGAGGTTTAACTCATCACTTTTAGATATATCTGATCAGAATGGGCTACGGTGAGAGCATTCTGAGCTTTAGCATCTGCATTGAGAATTTTCTTATCTGCATCAGTCATAGCCAGTCCTGTTGGATCAGAAACATTTATACCTTTCACAGTGGAAAACAAAACATCTATTCCAAGGGATCTTAGATGAGATCTCATTCTGTCCTTCCAAATCTGAAAATTACTTCCCTTAAAGTGGGGGAATCCCCTAATACTGGCTGAATTTTCCATGACGGTAAAGGAAATATTCAACACCAGAAACCTTTACACTCTGATACAACTTGTAGGACCTCGGGACACCCTTAGAGGAGAGGGGTGAATCAGGGTGACAAATTTTTCTTTTAAAGTGATGATTCTTATTCCCAAATTGGAATGAATTTGTTAAACCTGTATGATAAAAATGATCAGAAAGTTAACATTCACATGCAGAGAGATGACACAACACTTTTTACTAGTTGTGTATTACAATGCTTCGGGCATATTCACTCTGTCCCAAGCTCACTCCCTTTACAATGGTTCAGGGATAGCTCACTGCATCCCTCAGGTCACTCCCATTGACTCCCCCTGGCTCACTGCCTTTGGTGAAGTCCCACTCAGTTTATAGACATGAAGGTCTCTTCATCATTGCAAAATAATGCATCCCCTATTGTTTGGAAATTCTCTGTTGAAGTCCAACTCTCACCAGTAGTTGAATATCACATTGCACTGAGGGTACTAGGAAATCTCCCAGCTTTCGTGTAGCTTAAAAAAGGAGGGCATACATCAACAACACCAGGCACGATTCCCCAAACATGAGCGCAAGTTTAAAAGTTGGCACACAAGTTATAAATGGCACGCATGTCCACCTCCAACACCTGCATGACTCAACCTTATTCAACACCAAACCTTTTCGACTCACATTCTTTTCCACCCAAACCGGTTTTGGTGCGCAACAAACAAATATCATGTAGCTTATACTTGCACGACCCACAACCACTTGCGCGACCACTACACCTGCGTGATGGGAGCACTGAATTTCTACAAGTCTCGAACTTCATTGGAAATTAGGAGGGTTGGTCCTCTATTTATAGGCAAAATGGTCACCATGTGCGTTGGGGCGCAAGCCTCCTCACGGCACGCATGTTCCTGTGCGCAGATCCAACTACCCTAGCCTCTGTCACGCTACTCACTTGGGTGGCCAAACCAATACATGCATGACCGATTGTTTCTTTGACATATTTTTATGTTCTGATCTACATAAACATATGGAGTGAAACATTCCAATCCTCCTTAGCACTGGCGCGCAAGTCCTTTCTCAATGCGCAAGTCAGTTGCACGACCAAACCAATACTAGCGTGACCCTCTTTCCTTTGACATATTTTCATGTCATCATTTTGAAAAACAATAGGCACACAAGTTTCCTCTTCTTCTTGTCAATGGTGTGCAAGTATTTTTTCCAAAACATGTTTTCTCCATTTGATGATTTTCAGGCCCAAATCTGGCAAACACTTTAGATCAATGCCACCTTTAATAATGTTATCGGCATGTTCTTTATGATCACTTTACTACCAGACATTCTAAACATCCACTGAGGATTTACAACAAACACAAACCATACTGTACTTCATGCATAGAACGACCGTGGTTCCAACCGAAGATAAATCTATTGAGTCTTATTTAGAGAAATTAATTCATATATAAACTTACACATTTAGAATCCCATTGAAAAGTGTGAGTTTAATAGTGGTACATGAATTTGTGATATAATAAGTTTATGTTTGTTGAACTATAAATTATCATTTATGATAAAATCTATATTTATTATTATTGTTAAATTTTTTATTAAATTAGAAATATGAGGATAAAATTTACATATGTGGGGGAAAATGTAACTCCCTAATATTTAAGTTTATTTTACATTAAATATATTTTTTTATTGATTAGGTTAACAACACACAACACTAATCTTTTAAAAAAAATGAAATATTATTGAAATATTATTATCAATATACAAAAGTTGATGGATTAGTAGGTACGAAAAAGTGTAACAGAAATATGAACTAAATTTATAAAATTATTTAATTATAAAAACATGTTGATTAATACTAATGAGATTATAACTATGTTTTTTTAAAAATCAATAAGATTAGAGGATTTATTATTTATAATATAGCCATATGTGGTCAATGTATTTTTATCGAATTAAATTAAATTTACAACTATATAGGATTGATTTTAATGAAATATATATATATATATATAATATTAACTAAATAATTATTCTCTATATAATTGTGTTTTCTATATTAGGAATAAATATAAATGAATTTTACATATCAGAAATACAATGATTTAAAAATAGATTTTATTTAGTTATTACCTTGATATTATGATTAATTTCCACCACATTTAGAAATTTTATTTTATAAATGGAAACATTTTTCTAAATAAGTTTTAAATATTATCTAAAAATTATATTTGGGTTTTTTCAAATAGTTTATTTCTGGATGAATAGTAAATAATTTTTCTTTTTTATGAGTTGTCTATTCAACATTGTTAATAAAATTAATTCAAATGTTTATTTGGTTTTATATTTTCTAGAAAGGCACCAAATATTCATTTTATAAAACAAAATCCAATTAATTTCAAGGTAATCATAATTATACATTATATTTTTATAGAATATACTTTTTACTTAAATGATCATTTTTTTTAAAAAAATATAGTCTTTCTGCGTTGTGAACATACATTAAATGAATTGTTTTTCAAATAATAATATTTTTTCCAATAAAATGAATTCCATATTTGAGATTAAAATATTCAAATTTTACTATATGTATAATTTCATATCTTTTTATATTGAATAGTAACCACGGTAAACTATTATCACATTAGAATAGGATAAAATGGGCTAATTAGGGTAAATAATTTGTGATAAACTCACAAAATCTAATATTCAGTCTTATTATATGATATTATTTGGACCCATATCACCTTCAACATGAAAATAAGACAATTATTTTCAATTTCCTTCAACTACAAAAAATATATTATTTTTTGTAAATAATAATTAACTAATAAAACTGTCTTTAATTGAGTATCTATAAAATTATTTATAGGAATAAAAATATGTTTTTAATGGTAAAATATTTTAATTTCAATATAAAAAAAATTAGTTTTATAACTTTTATTTTTAAAAAATTTATGTTTTTTATAATTACATAATAAAGTTACACGATGTTGTCATAATGATTATACACGCTGTAGAAAAATGAAGTGAATTATTCATTCAAATAAATTTATTGTAATATTTTTTGTATTAAATATTGTCTTATTGAAATATGAGGTATTTTTATAAATTATATTTCATGATGAATGTTTTAATATTCTCATTCCATTATTATCTTGATGTGTTTTAATCCAAAATATGTGAATAGTCATTAACATTAATTAAATTAGTATTTAATGATGAAATATTATTCTAAAATAATTATAGAAATAATAATACTTTTATATAAAATCATGTTTATGGAAAAAAAATAGAATATTATTTGTGATACATTTAGGTTCCAGATTGTAGTTTTAAAATGACTTTCATGGCCCTTAATGATTGAATAATTTTTAATATTCCATCGATTTTTTCATATTAAAGGGGACTCAATTAAACCCTTTAAAAATAAAACTCATGTTCTGTTTTATGTAAAAACATACTCATATTACTCATTAAAATTTCATCTTTGTATCCTTAATCTACTTTAATTACAATAAACCTCCCCATTAAAGGCCAAAAACTCAATCGAAAGGGGGACTTTAAATGATGAGGTATAAATATTCAATTATTTCAATGAAGTCTATTTTTTATTCTATGTACTTAAAATATATAATGACTATGGTGATATAAAAGGTGCTTAATATTTATTAATTTTATATTGAATCCATTTTACAATCACTATTTCTATCCAATGGAAGATTAACACTTCACTCATGCATACGTGTGGAAAACCAACTCTACAACATGATGTGATTTGTTTTTCATTACCTTATAAGATGATAACATAAGAAGATGTAGTTATTGAAAATATTGTATATTTTTTTGAATATTTTTTATTCTTAATTGATAAGATAATACAAACCTTCGAAACCATAATTATTTTTTGAAAATGATAATATTACTCATGTATGAGTGTGGACTACAAACTCCAAAAAAGAGATGTGTCTAAGTTTTTGTTATTGACTCACATGGAAGGTTAAAATGACTATAAATACTGAATAAATATATAATTTATAATATATTTATTATTCTAGAGAAATTTAAATATTCTTTCTATGTTTCCTTTTTACAATGTAAAAAAATGAAATTATTTTCTAGGTGTATGTGTGGGTTACCGTCTCCATGAAATGATGTGTTACATTTTTTTTACTATCTTATATTTATGTTTTTAAAACTATATTTAATTTTTATAAAAGATAATTATACAAATTTTATTTTCCTGTATATGATGTAAAAGTGATTCCTTTGACCATAATCAATAGTCCAAATAATTTTTATGATAAAAACCGAAATATCGTGAAATGTCTAATGTAAACATACCCAATTAGTTGACAAATTAAAATATGGAAATAAATTATATAAAATAATTAATTACAAGGTAGTTTCTTAAAAATAATGATTAATAAATTATTCAATAAATAATATTTTCTTATTCCGGAATTTAAAAACTGGATGAGGTTCGGGATTTATCGTCTCTTTCTACATTCCTGGAGACCTATTCGATTCTAACCACATGATTTCCTTATGTTGTGTATAATCTTAAATATCCATTTATTTTATCATTAATTTAATAAAATCCAAGTTTCTTACAAAAAGATTTCACAGTATATCCATTAATATTCATTTAATCAAGAAATTACCAAAATGTACGGATTTTTTTAAATCATTTTTTAAAGTGTTCTTTTTAAATCATTTCCCATAATGAGAATATTCTTATAAATTTTAAAATAATTTATTTCATTATAAATTTAGTTCATTTAAATTTAATTTTAATTACTTTTTACTGTATTAACATATCATTAAAATTGATAATTTTTAACATTTTATAGATGGGTCATGAATTACTATATTTTCTATAGTGGAAATGAATTTTTATAATGTATAAAAGAATGAAAAAATATATATTCATTATTTAATTAATTTTTTATTTTTATTACTCCATATTTCTTATGTTTATTAAAAAAAATTCAATTTCCTATTTTGTGGGAATATTTTATAAGTTTTATTAAAAAAACGATATTTATCTTCTTTTTTATGTCAAAAGGAAAAATTTATCTACTTATGGGATTGTGTGAGTTTTTTATTTGGGTTTTGATGAAAAGAAAATTATTATTTATCTTCCTATAATGACATAGTAATTTTGAATTATATATGATAATGGGTGGGTCAAATATATCTCTTGACTATATGAGAGCCTGATTTATCTCTATAATGGATTGGGTAAATTTTTTCATTAAATTGAGAAAATAAAAGATATTCAGTTACGTTACATCTATTAGACTTAACCAAGACTCATGTTTATTAAACATGTTTTAAAAAAAAGTAAAAAGGGTTTATGAAAATGACTATATAAGATACCTATTTTATGCATTAAATGAGATTTTATGAATATAATTTTATTCCATGAGGTAGGGAAAGAATGTGAACTATTAAAGGAGAATGGTTATTTTTTTTAAATAAATGGGTTTCATTATTTCTAAAGTTCCTCAAGGATCCATAATTATTTCATATACATCTTAATGGGTCCCACTTTTTTATTTGAGAAATTTTTTATTTTCTAATGGGATTATGTTTTATTTTTCTCTTAAATGAATCTTTTGTCAAACCATGTTTAATCTTTTCATGGGTTTTCATATATTTTTTACTATAATAACGTGTTTCAATTATTTTTATATCACAATAGTTATGTTTTAAGTTCTTATAGTGTTTTAAAATGCTTTTAAAAGGGTATATGTTTGAGTAAAATGATTTTTGATGTTTCGTTATAATTAAATGAGTGTTATAATGAATAAAAGATGTTTTTTAAAAATGAAATAGGATTGAAAAATTAGGAATGATGTATCTCTGGATAAAATTGACATTTGGGGTATGTTCCCTCTATAATTTAATTATATTAATTTATATTTTAATCTATAAACCAAAAATATAATAAAAATATAAAAATATTAATTCCTTTTTATTAAAATCATATTTATGTATAGTTATAGTGATGGTTATTTATAATTGGATTTAGAGAAATGGTTTATATAACTTTATAGGATGCAATTTTATTTTATCATATGATGAAATTCATTTAAAACGTATATAGTTATAATGTTATGATGAATAATGGTTATTTCTTACTAAATCGAAAGAGTTAAATAGAATATGAGATGATTAATGATGAATTAGAATATATCATTTTAAAAATATTGTTTATTATGATTTTATTTGTTATTTTCACTGTAAATATTTTGATTTTAGTAAATGTATGGATATAGAATGATCCACGTTAAAAATGGATGTCAAGGAAAATGCGGTGGATATCTTAATGAAAAAAATGATATGGATAAGAAATGATATGGAGAGTATATTTTGTTATTACAAACCATATTTCTCAAATAATTATTAATATGTTGAAGATAACTAAGTTTATGAAAAATAATTAATAAAAAAATAATGATTTTTCACGGATATTTATATAATAATTACAATAATGGTAAATAAATTAACTTCTTATATTTCATGAATGTTGGATGAAGAACCCAGGTAAAAGTCTCAATGGAATAGTAATATTATTAAAATATGGGGGGTAAATAAATTATTCAAATCAATTTTCTATGAAGAAATTCCATGGGGGGATAATTTAAGAATAAAGGTTTCTTTATGTTGGTAGTATAAATATAAAATAAATTTGAATAACATTCAAGAGGTATGAAAATTTTAACTTTTTTAAAACATGATTATTTCGAGGTTGATGAATTGTATGAAATGATTCAGATATTATTTTTTTGTATGGAAGAGTTAACGAATAAGAAAAAATTCATATGTATTATTTAAAATTATTAATGTTTCTATATACAGGTTATCAATATTTTTAATGTTGTACAATTTTATTTTTGTATTGATAAGACTTATATGGGATCATATGTTTTAAGTCACTAAACACATTTTTTATTGTGATGAGAGATGTTAATCGAGTTTTATAAATTTATTGAGGTATATCAAACCATTATTATTTCTATTCTTCCTAGTGAAATTATTATTTGATAAATAATTAGTTTAGGATTTCTAAAAATATGTTGAATGGAATTGATAAAAGTTTTCGTTACTATAATCTTTTTTCTTTAGAAAATTATGGTTAATTTTAAATAACATATAATTAAATTATTTTAACTTATATTATATCATATATATGACCCTGTGATTGATAGGTTATTTATTTACTAAGTGATTAAGGTTATTTTTGAATAAGATTACTATATTGGTAACATTATATGATTATGGTAAATGGAAATGTTGTTGAAAAACATATAATGAAATTGATAAATAAATTTTTAGTTAATTTTTGTAATTAAATAAGAAAAAAATATAGATTTATAGTGATTAAGTATTTTATGGAAAAATTTATAATAATATAGAGAATATATGATTATGTAGCATATTTTTTTGGTATATGACATTTTATGTGATTGATGGGAAACCTTCTCTCACTAGAAACCTCAAGAAATTAAGCCTCCTCTACCTAAAACCCTCAATCACACTGGCATGGCAGACTTACTCAATCCTGGGAGGTTCAAATCCCATCATTTTATGATTCCTCAAAAGAATCAGATGCTCCATTTTCATGATTCTTTCATAAATTGTCATATAAAAAATTCCCTTGACGAGCATACTTGCATCTGTCATTTCTTTGGTAGATCCAAAGGGATCTCATTTCTAGATTCGCTGAAGAGCTCTGATCCAAGAACTTAAATTATGAAGAAGACTAATCTTGTCATGTTACTTGATGATGGTGGGTTTTTGGTGGAAGCAGATCCTGATGCTCTTCATCCACAGACACAAATGTGCAATTTCTCTATCATGGGCTGCATCTCCAACCTTAAAGGGGATCGTCCTTGGCCTCTTTCTAATTTTCATATGGGTATTGCTCATTCTTGGGATGTTTTGAACTATAAACTGATTCCAATAGGAAAAGGATAATTTCACATACTGTTAAAATCACAAGAAGACATAAATAAGGTTTGGAAAATTTGAAACCGTAATCTAAAGATGGGACTTCCTAGACTATCTGATTGGGACTCTAATTTAAAACCGCATTCATACAGAAACACAATATAAAACGTTTGGGTTAAACATTATGGACATAATTGGTTCTTTTGGAGCCCAATAATTCTATATGACATTTTTTCATGAATAGGGACACCTCTGAAAATTGATCACAAAACATTAAATGATCACCAAGGGCTCTTTGCTAGAATTATGGTGTGAATTAAATTAGATGCAAAACTCCCTAACACAATCTATTTTACTGTGAATGAATACAAAATAGAATTCCTAATTGAATATGAGAGAAAACATCCCTTTTGTGAGATTTTTAAAATTATAGGTCACACAATCTCTAATTGTAGAGTGATTAGAAGGCAGGTAATCCAGCCAATTGAGAATGATTGGAAGAAAACTATGAGAAATAAAAAAGAAAAAGCTCCCATGATTGAGATAACTAAAACCTCCCCAAAAAGAAAGATGAAATCTAGGTTAAAAAATATAGTATAACACACATAGGGGACACCTCAGGTATAAACTGGGTAGATGTTGGAGAAGAGGAAGAAACTGCTATTAATGACCAACGAAATTGGGAATAACTAGAAATTATAGTCTTAGACACCATAAGGATATACAATGAGAAGGATAAATCTTGTCAAACCTCAAGGCCCATCCTCATCCAAGATGAAGATAATAATCTGGGTAAGAGGGATATGTCACCTGAACAAGTGAACTGCAATAAGTTCAACTCACATTATGTACCTCTACATAAGGATGATTGTCTTGATATTATTTCAATTCAAAATAAGGTAAAAATAGCCTAGATTTGAGTACTGGACAAATCCAGAATACACATCCGATAAATTCCATTGAAATATCAGAGTTAAAGATTAAATACAGCAATAAAACAGATAATGTAGACTCTCCTCACAGTCAAGGAACGTCTATGATTTTCTCTAAAAATCAGACTTCCACTAGACACAATTCAGAATCTTGAAAACTATTGGCAACCCAAAATGACACTCTGGTCATAACACAATCCACTACTAATCAAATGAGTGAAATTGTCACAAAAAAACTAGAACTTATAAATCCTTATAGAAGAACTATACCATTGGTACAAGCTCCTACAAAAACCCATAGCACCAAAAACTACACAAAACAGATAGCAGTCGAGCAACATGGGGTGGACGAAGGACCTGCTACAGGCATCTCTACTGCTACACATTCCTCTTCTGATGGGCATGGTGTTAATATTGTTTCCATGTTGTCGTGTAATATGAATCCCAAAACTCCAAACCATAAGGATTAACCAATGAAACCTACTAAAAAAGGCACATATCTAAGTATAATGAATTAAATAAAAATGAAAAATTATTAACAAGCTTATATTTTCCCAACGCACTCTAACACTATAAGAAACCCTGCCATTTCTGGATGTGTTGAGACTCTAAATAAATCCTATAATACTGATGTCATGGCACTTGAACTGGTTGATCTCAATAGAAATTTATCAGAATAGGAAACTAATCCCATGCAGGTTATAAATGGTTCTGTAGAGAAAATGCGTTACTGTCCAGACCAGGACAGCATCAAGAAATAGCATGCAACAACTTCCCAAGTGCCAGGTACAACTCTGTCCCTACCTGTAGATAATATGAGTAACCTGATACCTCAAAATTCTATGAAGAATACTACAAAATCCAGTAATAATAAAGAAGTGACCGATGATAATCAGGAAGTTATAAGATCATCAAGATATAAAGGCTCTGTAATAAAATAAAAAAGGGGGTTCCAACCACAAAACTAAACATTAATGAAGATCCTTTTTTGGAATTGTCAAGGAATTGCTAACTATGACACCATTATTGTGTTAAAAAGAATGGTTTACACTCATCACCCTCTTATATTTGCTATTTTGAAGCCAAAAAAACTATGCCTCTAAATAATCAAAAACATGTCCAAATTTTTTTTTACTGTTGGAATCACTAATAACCATAATGCTGAATATTTATGGATTTTCTCGCATTTCTCTTTATAGAATACCGGTGTCTACAATATCCCTGATCAAATTATTACTTGAAATTTCAATATTGATGACACAATGATTTTATGCTCATTTGTTTATTCTAATAATTGATACCAGGAAAAAAGTGCTTTGAAATGACCTCTCTTATCTTGACACAAATATTAATGAACCCTGGTTTATTATGTGTAATTTTAATTCCATTATTAACTCAAGTGATAAAATTGGACCCTATAACGATTCTATTTCAACAATATAATTTTAAACCACAATATTTGACAAACAAATCATAGAAATCAATCTCACTAGTGCAAAATACACTTTGTATATAAGGAACTACAACAAAGTAGTTACCTCTATGATGGATAGGGCTTTCATGAATGTCCTTACTTTAGATAATTGGGACACAATATTTAGTACTGCTCTTCATTGGCTGGACACTGATCAACATCCCATCCGGTTCAGTGTCTCGACCAAAGACATGAAACCTCGTATGGATTTTAGATTTAATAATTCTTGGCTCTCTAATAACAAGTGATCTCAAATCAATCAAAACTTTTGGTCCTCAATGTCTCATAACAATGATGTACTTGACTATAGCCTAAAATTAGAACATCTAAAACAGACTCTAAAAATATGGTGTAGCTATAAATCCAAACAAATAAATAATGAAATTATGAATCCTGAGAATGATCTCAATGGTATTCAAAACATAAACACCACCAATGATCTCAACACTGATCATACTCACGATCTAAACATTGTGGTCAAACACAACTCCTTGCTCACTTTTATATAAAACATGAGAAAACAAAATTTTTAAAAATGGTTAGCAGATAGTGTTAGAAATAATAAATTTAACAATTCTCTTCAAAGAATTATGAAGGCCTATAGGCCGTTAACTTTTTTAATGGATGGAGACAGGCTCCATGATAATGAGGTTGACATCGCAAATCGTATCATCTCCCACTATGAAACCATTTTCAAGGGCCCTAATATAAAAAAAGATTTCCTCCCAGAGGTCATTCCCATTGTAATCAATGATGAGGAAAACTCCTTCCTTCGTAACACCATGATGAATTTTGAAATCAAATACACTGTCTTTAGTCTGAACCCTGCTAGTGCCCCGGGCCCTGATGGCTTCAAGAATGGGTTTTTATGGCATTATTGGGATGTGATTTAGATTGATGTTTGTAAAATTGTAAATACCTTCTTCCACAAAATGGTTCTCCCTCATGCCCTAAATAACATGTTTCTTACCTTGATACTGAATGTCGATAACGCCTTAGAGATTTATTTGTTTAGACCCATTTTTCATATCAACATCCTTTTTAAAGCCATCAGAAAAATAATTTCCAACATACCTTACACTCTCACGAACTAAATTTTCCCATGGAACCAATTTGGTTTTATAAAGGGAATATCCATTCAAGACTACATTGGCCTCGCCTCTGAGTGTGTCAATAATTTGAATAAAACTAATAGGGGAGGCAACATAGCGATTCAACATGACATCAAAAAATATTTCAACACCATGGACTAGAGTTTTATCTTCAATTTCCTTCAAGGTTATGGTTTTAACACCTCTTTTATAACTACAATAGGAACCCTCTTCACCTCAGCATCTATCTCCATCCTGGTCAATGGTGAACCTAAAAGTTATATTAAATGAACAAATGGTGTCAGTAATGGTGACCCCCTTTCTGCCATTCTCTCCTCGATAGCATAATACTACCATAGTGGTCTGATCAATAGGCTAGTGAACCAAAATAAAATAAATCTCATTCGTGTATCTATGAATGTGAACGCTCCAACTCATCTCCTTTACAATGATGACATCATCATTTTCCTTCAGAGGGATAAAAGAAACATTATTAACCTAAAAAATGAGCTCTCGCACTATGAAGATGTTTCTGGTTAAACTATTATCTAGAACAATTCTTACATCTTCTTTGGGAAGAATTTCCCTCCTGGAAGAAAATTTAACATTCCCAGTGACCTGGGTCTGAAAGGAGGTACGCTTCCATTCACCTATCTTGGTGCTTCCATTTTTTAGGGTAGACCATAATCTTTTCACTTTATGACTATTGTTTACAAAGTTTTAAACCAACAACATTCATGGAAAGGTAAATCTCTCTCTATGGAAGTTATGACTTTCCTCGTAAAATCCACTATTTTCTCCCAGATGTTTTATTTAGTGATCATCTATAAATGTCCAGTTGGAATCATTAAAAAAATAAACACAACCATAATGAACTTCATATGTACTGGTAGCACTCTAGAAAAAAAACATGTAACTGTGCCCTGGTCAACTTGTTGCAAACCCATCGAAAATTGTGGTGTTGGTATTAAAAATATTAAGTACATTAATGAAGCCCTTCAAGAAAGAATCACTTGGAACCTTTTATAAAATACCTCTAAAGAAATCTCCTTTCTAAAAAATAGGTTTCTTGACAAACATAAAATTTGAAATTTTAACTTCATTAACTCATCTATCCAGCCTTCCATAAAAAAGAAATTCACTAATATTATGCATAACTCTAGATGGATGGTCTCTAGAGACTCCACCATGAAATTTTGGTTGGATAACTGGACCAGAATGCCATTAATATCCATGATTCCTTCAGATCAAACCCCTGATAATACCAACATCTCTATCAGAGGAATTTTAAACTCTCAATATGATCAACTTCCTGACAATATTCTGAACGTTATTTAAATCTACTCTTTCTCTCATGCTAATTATTTCATTACTTGGGGACCTGCTCACAATGTTACGCTTAATTCAAAACATTTATACAAACATTATTTTTGTATCTCATAAAACGACTATAGTTGGTTAAAAACACTTCACCAAACCTTGGATAAAAACATCATGATTCAACCTCATATGGAGTCTTTCTCACAATAGAGTTCCCATTGAACTTTGCCTCTAATATTTTGGAATCCCGCTCTCCTCTAAATGAAAAATCTATAATCAACAGAAGGAATATTCTAACAACCTATTTCTCTCTTTCACTGCTACTTCTGCTCTCTAGAACTATATTCTTGACATTTTTGACTGCATATGGTTGGAGCTTAATTCTATCAAAGCTCAACTTAAAAAATGTGCATAAATGAATAGCTCTCAGCAAATGAGGAACCTCATTCATGCTACGGTTGCTGAGCTCCACCATGTGACTTGGTATTATTGGAATGCTATTAATCATAATAATTACTTATTCAATCCAAATACAGGACGGATGAGGATCCACATTTCCTTACAAGAAGTATCCTTGATTCAAAAGGGACCTTTCCAAAACACCATTCATGTATTTGTGATCCTGAGGCGTCTCAGTATTAAAGTCCATTTCTACCATTCACATCGTACACTAGAGGTGTTCTAGAGACCCCCCTACCCGGATGGATCAAGATCAATATCGATGGTACCTCCAAGGGAAATCTGGGACCTGCAGGGTGTGGTGATGTCTTCAGAAATCATCACTGCCAGATACTTGGATGATTCATGGGTAAATATGTCATTTCCACCTCACTCGATGATGAGATGTTGGGATTGATTCATTCCATTACCTTTTCCAAATCCTATTGATGTAAGAGCCTTTGGATTGAATGTGACTCAATGACTATCATCTATGAAATTTTAAATGGAACAATCCACCTTGCTTGGCCGATTACTACCTGCTAAATGGAATGCTCTCGTTCTCTTAGCGATCTTAACTATATCATCACACATGTTTATCAAGAATCAAACACATTTGTAGATGGTCTGGCCAAAATGGGATCCAATCAGGACATTTCTTTGTTAGAATACTATCCCATTTCTCTTATTTCCTTTCATAAAAATATTGTAATATGATCCCATTATTTAGACTCTTGTAATCATTATTTTTAATAATATTTATGCTTTGGTCATTTTTGACCAATGCATCACCTTTTTTTAAATTAAGTTATTTACAGGATGACTTCTATCTAACATTGGGTTATATTTGTTGAGGCACCAGATCTTAATATGGTAATTCTTCACATTTTATATTATCTTAAAATATTCTAACCATTTTCAGTTTTCGATAATGTTTAGAATTTGTAGAAAAAAATATCATCTTTTAATGGGAATTATGACCCATTTGAAGTATATTTTAGTTAATTAAGCCTGAAAAATTCATCATGGTTATTTCTATGAGATGATATGGTGGTCGAAAACTGAAAAAATAAATTAAAGGATAAAATGGTGTAAATAAATCGAATATTATTATTTTTTCATAATCTATATATGAATGATAATATAATCCATTTACACTACATATGGGAAGATAAATAAATCAAGTCAGATATGTAAAACATTGATCATCTATCAATATACACTTTTATAGACTTGTCTATAATTATGTGTCTAGCATAGGTATATGCATTTGTAAAATAATATATTTATAGGTTTTAACATAGAAATATATTTTATGATTAAATATAAATCGTAATTTTTTTATGTTTTGATGAATTCATATTCATATAGTAAAATTAATAATTATAATATTTAATTTATTTAGGTGCTAATTAATGTAACACCCTAATATTTTAGTTTCATTTCTATCCAATGAAAACATTGTTTTATATCATATAACACAGTCAAAACTGGTCATAAATGAGCCAAAAATGTTATCCAAGTTATATTATCATAATTAAAACCATGTTTTCTTTTATTGGGGTATAGGAAAACGAGTAACATGATCATGAATTAAATTAAGTAATTCACCATTAATAAAAATTTTCTGATTAACTATCATAGAAAAGATTATCTATTTTAAATAATGTATTATATGATTTGAGGATATATTTTATTTAGGAAAAAATATGTTTGTGTCAAATATATTTTCATCAAAGTAAGATAAGTTAATTGTAATATATGAATAATTTAAATTAAATTCATAGATACAATATTTAATAAAATAAATTAACATTCATCTAATAGTGTTTACTATATATTGATTGAATATAAATTCATTTTATACATCAAAGAAATATTTTTTTCAAAAATAGTTTTATATAATTTACCAAATTGATATTAAATTTATTTTATACCACATATATATGATTTATTTTAGAAATTACAACTTATTTTCAAAATGAAATTTAAAAAATTTAAGATATATAGTTTTTTCATTTTTCTAAAATAGTTCATTTTTTATATTAACTATGAAATATAAAAAAAAATTCAAAAGTATCCTTTATTAAATTTTAATAAATATAATTTAAATGTTACATTTTCTTGTTTACATTCACTAAATTCAAATAAGTTTAATTTTAATATACATATTCCAATTAATTTTTTAGTAATCAACGTTATACTTCATTTTGGTATAAAATCATGTTTATGCTTACAATGATAAATTTTCATAAAATGTTTATTTGTTGTGTTTTATAAACACATAACAAAAGTTATTTTTAAAACATCATAAAATTAAATCACATAAAATGTATTCCACATATATGATCATCATTTTGAAATTCCATTACATCAACAATTTCATTTTAAGTAATAATAAAAAATAACCATGGTAGTTGATTATTTCCACAGTTGGGGATAAAACAAATTAGCTAGAGTAAAAATTATATAATAAGGTAACTAAAAATCATATTTAATATTATTACATGATTTTTTTTCATCCATTATTTCCATCTATTCTAAATTATAACAGATTTTCCAATGGACTTTGATTGTGACCATTACGTTATTTTATGTAAAAAATAATTAAAAATGACAATTCTAATAAGAATGGAATTTATGATAATATAGTATATCTATTTAATTTTTTTCTTTATATAAATATAATATAATATTTAATATCTTACAATTTCATCTATTGGAAAATGAAATTGTCTCTTGTCTGTATTTTTAGACTACCGCCTCTACAAGGCGATGTGATTCCTCTTCCATGATTACCTCACATGGCTTGTCATGATGATGAAAATAATGAATAATGAAAATTATAATATATTCATTACTATATTAATTTAAAATATATCCTAATTTATTTATTACCCCTTTTCAAAAAATTAAAATGTTCTCCATGCATATATATCGGATACCATGTCTATAAAACTATGTGCGTCATTTTTTCTATCCACTTTATATTATTGGGTGTAAAACTATATCGGGTGTTTAAAAATTATAATTATAAAATTATATTGTTAAATATATAATGTAACAATTACACCATTTACAATGATCTATATAATAAAGATATTTTGAGATCATAATCTAAACAAAATCATAGTGGTTGATGAAAGCATAATAAATTTAGAAACTATGTAAAACTTGGTAATAAATGATATAAAAGGAATAAAATTGATTGAATTATATTTAAAAGTGTTATAATCAAGTATAAAATTAAAACAAATTATTATTTCGGAAAATAAAATATTTGTGTGGTGAGTTAGTGGATGATGCAAGGTATTTCTCGTCTAAATTTACTTTCATGGATACTTATACAATTAAACCTCATGTTATCTATGTGTGGTTAAATTACGACATATGGATTTCAATTATAAATAAAATAATAAAATTTATGTGATTTAAATATACATTTCATTTTATATTCTTCAATGATCATTTAAATAAACATTTTCCCAAATGGAAAGATATTTATCTTTTAAACCATATTTTAAATTACTCCATTCAAATCTTCTTCCCCATTTCCATGTTCAGCAAATGTTTCAAAAGATTTCATATTTATGTATAAATAGATTCTAAATTTCATTTTCATCCATATTTTAATTACATTACAATGTTTTAAAAAGTAAATATTTTAACCGTTTATGTATAGGTCACTTTTGACATTATTTTACAAGTGAAAGGGGATGTAATTTATAGTATACGATATGAATGGATTTTACTTATTTAATGTATATAATATTCTACTAATAAAACATAAAATTTTTAATTTTTTTAATGTTAAATACATTTATCATTATATTTGGGATTATTACATTTTAAATAGTTTTCCAATGGAAGGGATATTTCAATTAATTTTCATGTGAAAAATAAATTTATTTCACTTATAGTATTTAATTGGATTTTTCGCTATTTTTTGTGAAAAATGAAATATTGATAAATTTATTTATAATATGATATTTTGAAATAATATATGAAGATGACTCAGCCCAATATTTCTCCAGATGATGGGTGAGCCAAATATTCCTCCACAATGCATTAGGTAATCAGTATTCTTGGAAGGTGAAACTGAAAGAGACAATTTGTTTTCTTACTCCTATGGAATAAAAATCAAAGTATTTATATATATAAAGGGTTAATCATGAGTGAAAACTATTTATAAATATTATGCTCTTGGACACCAACATTATGTATGAAATGGTTTTGATGGAATTCATTTTATTTCATGAGGTAAAACAATTTGATTATATTTTCAATGTTAGTGTTTTGTTATTAAAATAAATTTATATTTGGGTTTATCATGTTCTTAATGATTACTTAATGTTTTTATTATTATTTTTTAATGAAATTTAAATGTTTTATTTAAGATAATGTTTATTTTTAAATTTGATTATGTTTTAATTATGTTGTTCATGTTTTATAGTGAAAATTTTTATAATATTATTGGGGTCTAATTATATTCATTCAACTAATAAGAGACCGTTATTTTAAAATCCAATAAATTTTTTTTATATCGATACCATGTTTTCAATTGTTTCCAATAGGATTAAAGATGAGTAGAAACTATTGTGAAGTCCATCTATGAAAAAATTGGCCTTCAACAAAGGATGTTAATATGAATGAAATAGGATTGAAAACATAAGAATATTTTTGTTTGTGTGGAAAGAATGGATGTTGTGATTTATTTAACTATATGTAGTTTATTGTTTTTCATATTTTCTAAAAACATTGACCCAAAATGATCTTAGTAATATAATTATGTGAAACACTTATCCTAAATAATTCAATTATTTTTTGTTTATATTATATGGAATAATAATTCCCTTGAAGCTTTATCCAACATTATACATTTTTGGATACTTTGTTTACGTAATTAGATGTGTACCCTATATTGATTGATGCATGACACCGTCCTTTTTATCATATTTATTATGAATACATTATAAATTTGTATAAAAATTTTTTGTATCACATTCAGTGTGATTAAGTTTACATTTAAAAGTAATCTTTTTATAATGGTTTTACAATATGGTTAAAAATTAAAAATAGTTTGGTTATTTCTAAAATACATTATAATATTTTTTTCATTGGGTAGTTTTTATTGAAATGGTGTTTTCATAATATTTATTGGAATAAGGGGTAAATGGTGATTTGGATTGTTTTTAAAGGTTTTAATGTCCCCTATTCCATGGTGTGAAATTATTTGATTATGATTTTTAACCATCAAAGACTATTTTTGAAAAATTTAAGTCTTTTTAAAATATATAAGTAGAACATTATGTAATTTGTATTAAGAAATCACCTGAAAAAAACATAGATTTATATCTTATGTTCAAAATTACATTTTGTGAACAATGTTATGAATATATTTTCATAGTCATGATTGGTGTAAACCAATTATTTTATTTATATCATTCTTATATAGATCTTCTAAAGGTACCTAGTTCCTATTACCTGTTTTGCACCTTACATCAGGTTCATCCATGGATGGATGAGTGTAGTCTGAAATATGATTAGGGTTAATTAGTCGTAGTTTTTTAGTTCTTCAAGTTACTTTTCCCTTTTTTTGTATAAGGATATTTTTTCAGAGTTTTTTTCTTTTTCTGTTGATGTATGTTTTTTCAGACTATTTTTATTCATTTTGCAAGTCGTATTATAGAGGCTTATCAGGTATAACCAATTTTCTAGAAGTTTTATATTTTATAATACTGGTTAATTTTTTATTTTTATTATATGGTGAAATAATTATCACACATCATTATCCATACTAAGTCACTAGTTTTAAGCAGGTGGGGATTAGTACACTCATTGGGTTATTGGTATGTCATATTAAGTGACAATATTTATTGCATACAAGACTACTTCATTAAAATTTGAATCAGAGCCTAGGTTATTTATTGGGGACCTATGTTCCTAAGATAAATCACTTATTATTTGGGGGATCCTCTTGTGATTGAGTTAGGATTGTTATAATTACTCAGGTGTATGGACATTTGTTGTTTTTTGATGACCATCACTATCGAAGATTAATAATTAACCATGTTTAGGGGTTTTTGTTAATGAATTCTAAATTTCATGTCCTTTTCCATTTATAATGTGTTAATTTTCATTGGAATACTATGTGATTTCCATGGGTAGCAAGTTGGATTTTGGGATGGGAATGAAAAATGGATCAATGATGTGAGGTTTCCATGCATGTGATAATAACTCATCTATTTTACAAATACTTGATCATAAAGATATTATATGGATTATGACATGATTGACTCATGGAACATCAAGGCTTGTGATTATGTCAAGAATGGTTCTGAATTAATTTTAATTTTATAGATATCACTGGTGTAATTTTAAATGTTTGAAAAATATAATGTGGATATTATGATATGATAGTCATGTGGATATGATATTTTGTGAAATTTTAGTGTTCCTTCTATTTGGTGTGGTTTCCCTATGAACATATGTTTTTGAAAATTTGGATCTTCAGATTTTTTTTGTCTTGAAAGAATTCCCTGGATATTTTTTATATATGAGTTTCGGTTTTTGGAATGGTTTTTTGGTCACCTTTGTTTTAATTTTATTTATTTTTTATAGAATATAAAGAGTTTTTTGGTTTTAAACCATTTTTGTTTCTTAGATATAGAAGAATGTTCAACAATGTTGACTGATTTTGAAAAAAAAAATTATTATCTCTATTAAATGAAAATTAAATGGATTTTTTTATCATTTTTATGGATTTATCAAGGATAATATCAGATGGATTCGTTATTTAATAAATGATTTTGAGGATTTTGAAAACAGGTAATTTTTTGTTGGATTTTACCTGTGTAATTGGTATATCACCTAAAGTAAAAAAATTAGATGATTGTTTATTTTCCAACATATGTGTGTTTTTTTATATAAATTATTTTAATGGTAATTTTGTGTTCCTGAAAGAAAATGGGTTTTGAGAAAGTTATATTTTTTGATTCTTGTCTTTCTAATTGAATTTTGTACCCTATTTGATGTTTGGGAAATCGTGTATTAATTTGAGAAAACCTAGTTTGGTTGGGTATATGTTTTAGTTAATATAATGTATGACACCCATAAAATAATCTTATAAGAGTTAGGTGTTTTTCATTAAGGATGGTTATCCCCTCATTTGATATCCCATACATGTACTTCAAATGCAGTTGCAAGTTTTCCTCCCCCCTTTCAAGACTATTGTTCTTCTTTACACAGTAATTTTGTTTACGAGTATAGGTTATCTGAAAATTGAATATTCATTTGGTTTGTTTTATGATGACCAATCTCCTTTAGTTTTTTGGGAAATGCCATGCATTAAGCATTTGTTCATGGTGAGTTTAGAGCATTGCATCCATTATTTTTTTGGGTGTTATCTATGGGTTTTATTTTAGTTTCTTTTATTTTATAAGTGGTTATTTTAGATTTTTTTCATGTCAAATTATTCATTGTTATATGTATGGTTATATTTGTGATTTCATATGTTTTTGGAATCCATTAATGGGATTTGGATCAATGATTAGATGTGGAATGGACATTCTTATGTGCATTATGTGGCTATAAAAAGCATGGAAATAGTTTATTTTACATGTTGGATGGTGTCAATTTAAATCAGGTTAGGTTAACCATGTGATGATAACATAGGTATGAGTTCTTAACACCCCCCATTAGTATGGTATGTGTTGTATGGTTAGAAAAAATTACATTTATATTCTTCAATAATTTCATTGTTTATTACAATATTAGGAAAGTTTGAGGAGATATTATTTCAGTAACCTAGTCCCGTGACCTTTTGTTGGTTTGGAAGTAAATTTGTTGGATCATTTTGATCAGATGAACAAATTATATTACTCATTTCAAGGTTCTTTCCACAAATTTTTAGATCATATAGTGTGTATATAAATACAGTTATTGAAATATTGTGGTTTACAATGGTCCTGAAAGTATCGGTTTACCCCACCTTTAATGGGTAGTTCAATTAGTTGATTGGATTTCTTATATTTTATAATAGACTTTAAAATTTTTGACATGATAGAATACAATCCACTAAAAATAGAAAAAATTTATCCAAAAATGATCATGTAGAAAATGAATGATAAATAACCACAAATTTTTAATAATGTTCAGATTTAGTGAGGAATCATACACTATATCATAGTAAGTTATCCACCCCCAACCATGAATTCTCTTCACTATAAACCAATGTGTGTTCTTTATACAATAATCTATATAGGATTCCACTACACACATCAATTTTTATTCCATACATCCTATTGTCACGGTATAATACCAAATATTATTAGAAAATGAATGTGATCACCAAATTAACTATTTTTCTTCAACCAAAATGGATAATGATAAACTTCTATGAGCCTAAAAATATTCAAGAAAAAACATCTCACTATGTAGACTTGAATTATTCTAGACAACTAATCTTGGAATAAAATATCCAAAACTATAAATTTCAACAAAAATTAATCATTGAATATCCAACAATAGCTTTATAATCATTTTATTCTTCCACATTCTATTAAAGATTTAAGAATCTTAAATCATTGCCTAAAAAATGACCCAAACTTCTATTTTATTTTAAATTTACTAAAATGATGAAAAAAATATATTTATAATTTCCCCAAAATCTTTATAACCGCATTAAACTAACATAAACATATCATGTCCAAAACATTTCCTTTTTATAGTGTAATATAAACACTCTTTAATTATCCTAATGGTGAGTCGGATACTCTATAAAAACATTATAGAATCCTTGATTAATAACCAAAAAAATATTATTATGTAATATCTCGTAACATTCCAATAATTTACATAAATAATTTCTTTTCAGAGTATTCAAATTTTGGATACATTTATAATTTAAATCCGTACACAACCAAAAACCAAATTCACATATATCGCACAATTAGTTGTTTGAATCAATTTGGATAAATTTCATCATTGAATATGTGAATCAATTAGGATTCAAAAAAATTGGTTTCATGAATCAAATCAGATACATCAAACAATTAGCTTTTTGAATCAAATCAGCTATATGAATTTACACTTAACAAATTCACTTAAGTGTGTCTATGAAATTCCAATCATGTCATGTCCCATAGTATCCCATTATGAGACCCAGAAACTCACCTCTAATTGACCATGTATTGTCCACTGGCTATGAGACGGCTTATCCCTAACATGGGAGGCTTTATCATATGCACTAGTACACATGCACATATCTCCCAGCCTATAAATTACTAAAATGTAAAAACAACAGAAAAACCATGCATCCATTCTTCTAAATCTCATAACCATAGTACGAAATGTATTAATGTATTATAAAGAATAAAAAATAATAGCACACTAAATTGAGACTGAAAGAACATGTCCAGTCTTAATGTATGTACTAGGACCGCAATTAGAAATCCCTAGGAACACACCTCTATCTTCCCAATCTCACTAAGAATTGTTTTGTCCCAGTCAACCAAAGACTCTATCAAAAGTTCAATAATATTCAAAATACATGATATTTTGAGGAAAATATCTTATATGGGAGAGTATAACAATACTCATTAGGGAACGCCAATACCACACAACATAAAAAATGATGTATTATACTCTCTAAAATTATAAATCAACAACACATATAACAATAATATAAAAATATACATAAAAATACACACAATAAAGTGTTATTTCAACCATAATATACAATCCTAGGAATCCAGCATGAATATTCCAAAAAGAACTCAACTAGGAGAACACACTCCTAGTCTCATAGCACTATTGACAACTATCAGATATGTACTCCTCATCAAGTTACATCCTGAGAAAAAAACAATGATAGTCTAAAGAGAAAATTATACAGTTATGAAAATCAATTCCAAGTCCATGGGATGATACCAAAAACTTAATCTGGGTCAACCTGATAAGTAAAGTATTTCTACTTATGTATATTTGTTCAAGACGATACTGAAAACTCCACATAGTGTATAAAGTTAAATTGAGGATCTAACTCAGGGCCACTTGGATGGATTCCAATGACTCTATCTAGGAAGTCCTTCTAAATGTATTGTAATGTTAGGATTAGAATTTTATTACCTAACAATATTCAGGTAGAAGTTAAGTGGAACATACCCTAAAAAAATTTTCATAATAAACATAGGAAAATGGCTCCAAGGCAAGGTTAAATGATTACACAACATGTATTGGGGGTTACACACCGTGGCCCATAAACACGGGTCTTTCCCATGGAAATGCTCCATGTAATCAAGCCATGTTTTTGTAGTTATACACATTATATAGGCTACCCATGTCATCTACCAGGGTTCCAGTACATGGATTCATCTAATGTATGGGTGCCTGTGTACCAGTACAAAACATAGCCAGTGTAACACCCCGAGATTTTATGAAAAATATTCTTTTTAATTTCATTAATGTATTGTGTTATACGCTACACCAAAAGGAGCTTTCACAACACACATCTCTGACCTGGCTTGAATTACACGCAATCGCGACCTTCCACGATAGTGTGTGTTGTACGCAACACCAAGTTTCGCTAAACAACGATATGCTATTAAGATATTATTAAAACTAGCCGTTATGAATAGTAATAAGCACTTTTTGAAATTTTGTAAATTTTATTTTTCAAAATGGACATCATTTAAGGATTCGGAGTATCGAATTTAGCCTAAGGTGAAATTTTGGTACTTTTCGGATAACTTTCATATTCTGATGAATAGTGAAAATTACTAAATTTTAATTAAAAACAACTTTTTTTAATCGAAATAATTAATAGTGATAAATTATTAATTTGAGTGGTTTTAAAGTATATTTAGAATATATTTTTACAATTTAATACAATGTTGGTCATTAGATGTAATTTCACATTTAAACCAGTTATAAACAAGTGTAAATCTTTTGATAGTTATTATCTCTTAAAAACATGCTATTTGTTGTGACAGTGGAAATTAATTATAAAATTAATTAATGCAACTTATATTTTGGGAATTTTTTAAAATAGAAATCATTTTTGAATTCGGAATATTAATTATAGCTTAGGGTGAAATTTTGGCATTTTTCTGAAAAACTTCAATTTTTGAATAGTGAAACCACTAAGTGGTAGGTTAAAAACTGAATTTTGCATAAAACATAATTTTACCGCTTCTGTGAATGGAATTTCGAAAATCCGACAGACACGGTTGATATTAGTAAGTAAAATGAGGTTCAATGAGATAAAAATAATTTTTTCGGTGAATAGTAACTTTTTACTTTTTTTACCGCGGTTAATAGTAAATAGGGTAACTAAGGGTAAATATGATATTACTATTACCCTAACACATGTCCTAATTCTATTGGATAAGTGTAATTCGACCAAAAACAACCTTATGAATATAATATGACCATTTAGGTCCACTTGGATTAGATTATGACATTTAATATTATTTTATTTAATGAATAGTTAAAATAGTTAAAATCAAAGTTTAATAAGTAAATCATTTTTAATATGGGTTTATACATAAGATAAATTCGACTATAAATATTCATTAGAAATCTATAACGATTTCCTATATAATGGTATTTTATTTGTAATTTTTAGACATTATATAAGTTAATTTATTTATGAAACAATGATGAGGCAGTAATTATCTTATTAATGAAATATTGACATAATTGATGTTATAAACACCAAAATAAATGTAATTTGAGACTTTTTATGAATTCCACTAATTTTCTAGGTTACTATGCTATATTATTGTTGATTTAATCAGCTTTGATCGAACATATAGTTCTGTTATGACTTTCACAAAAATCATATATCAAATAGTGTCAAAATTGACACAAAATAGTTTTTAAATCAAATATTATATTATTAATTGTTCTTTTATTCCTAAAAATCTAAGGTTCGGCCAAATGACTTATATAAGGATATATATATTAATAATAAACAATTTGGGGTTCGTTTTCCATGTTATAGTAAGTGTATTAACCATGTAGTGTAAGAAAACAAAAAGACACGGTAAATGTTAAATTATTTAACTTAGAGTTAAATCTCATTGATAAGGTTAAAATAATAACCTAAACTTGTATAAATCCTATTGGTTGATAGGATTTAGACCCATCCCAACTTTAGCTTCGAAATAAGACTCTTTGGAACCATTATAAACCGATTTTGACTTTAATATAAAATAATATTTTGAGATATTCCTAAGGTGCCCCTCTCCTCCCTTATAAAAGGGAACCTCCTCCCTCTCTTCCTTACACAACCTTGAGCCTTCAAGCTCGGCCAAACCCTGCCAAAATACCTTCTACACTTCCCTAGTATCATCCTAGAGGTCCTGGTCTTCTTCAAATACCATCCTTAGTTCTTTAAGTGGAGGCTAAGAAAAGGCGCGTCAAAAAGAGGTAATATCCGTTACCGATCTTTTTCAATTTCTTTCTTCTTCAACTTCTTCTTCTTTAGTTGTTTCATGATAAAGTAATAAAATCAGTATTTATTATATACTGATATGTTATTATAAATATTAAAAAACTCTAATTAACCTTCTATCCATCCTACGGAAAAAGGAAATCACCGCGCGTGCGTACGTACGGAATACCGTCTCCACGCCGTGGTGTAATCTATTTTCTGCCACCACCATAATTGGATGGGTATAAAGGTGTAATGAGTAACTATATATGATTATTATAAAGTTATATTAATACTGAAATAGTATACAAACACTTCAACACAATTCCACGACCATGGGAACGATATCATCGCTCGTGCGTACGTACGGACTACCGTCTCCACGACGCGATGAGATTCATTCTCAATGATTAACCATTCATGAATTACTATAAAGTATATATAATAAGTACTAATGAAATATATTACCTGATAATGATACTGGAATTATTTATATTTATATGTATGTCATCTACTTAATTCCATTCAATTCAATAAGGAAACGAAAACAGCGTTCATGCGTACGTACGGACTACTGTCTCCATGAACGGTGTATTTCGTTCCATTTACTGATTTATTATATATCTATATTCTGAATATATATATATAAGTCATGTTTTATATTCTGTAATTAAGTAATCATGATCTAAGTAATCATATGAATAATTACAAGTTAAAAACACGAACGACAAATGAGGCGATTTTACCCAAAACGCTACTTTAACATGAATTTACAAAAGAACGGGTAAATATAAAGTCATAAGTGGACCATATATGATATAATAACAATGAATATGATTCTGGAATATGTCAATAACATGATTTAAATCATTATACAGGAGGTTCGGACACTTACAAAGCAAGTCGGACCTAAGGTAAGGGGAAATATCGCAATCTCATTTTTATCCGAGATTGTTTATACTTTGGTATTTACTGGGGTGTATTTTATCATCCACATCCATGTTCCCTAAATATGTAATATTGTTTCCATCCACTTAAAATAGTTTAAACCCAATTTTACCCTTCGGTGAGTTTTTAGTAAATAATATGAAAGGAATCTTTTGTCTTTTTTTCGTACGAGGTATTTTTTGACTTTTCTGACAAAAGTACGAGAAGAATGTTTTTCTAACTTATACGGCATGAATGGATTTCTAAAACTTTTTTTCCAAGAAGCTTCCTTTACAAGTATTCAAGTTTATTTTTAATCAACTTCTTTTAGTTTAAAATTGTATTACATGTTAAGAAAGGAAAAGTGTTTTTGAAGTACAAATGATATTTTCCTCAAGAATGGATTTCAAGTGTTTAATCAAAATTATTTTCCATCTAAGATAATAAAGGGTTCTGTTTCTATCCCTATTATTACATGGATTTGATTATGTTGTGATGGAAATATTTTTATGAATTCCTTTATCTTATATGAATTTTTTTATGATGTCATGTTGTTTAAGAATCCCATTTTTATTACATGGGTTATGCAATGATGTATGATTTATGATTTTGTGGCACACATAAGAATGGTATCATTATGAGATGGGTGGGACCTATATCTCCCTCCAATGAATTGTGTAAAGATTTTATATCTCATGAGATAGACAGGGCTGGAACGGTAGGTTATACCGGTTCAGTGAAACATGACTGGAACGAGGGTGACTCGGTTCAGAAAGGGACTTTGTCCACTAAGATAGTTTTGGCCATGAGTCTTGACTAACAAGAAAATATTCTCTATGATTATGTGTGTATGCCACAAAGTTTCATGTTTTATGTTTTGATTATTGTGATTACATTTCACTGACATGATTTATCCCATGTTATGAAATTATGATCTCTTTTGCAGGTTAAGATTTCCAAAAGATATGTGCTTGTGTATACGATGATATTTATATTTTTTTTGTTCACCCTTACGGAGAATTTGAGCTCACCCTTTTATGATTTATTTTCCCCAGGATATATAGAATGGTTTTAGTTAAAAAAAGGGAAGATCTTTATGGGAGATATTGAAGATCTTTCACCACGATTAGAAGATTATGTTCCGAGTTTCCAAAGACACTAAACTATTCCGATACTTGTGTGTGTATTTTTTGTTATGCACTAAGTATTCCGCAAAAGTAATGTAATGTTCATGTACGTTAAGCTTAGGGTCTCTACAGTTGGTATCAGAGGAAAGGTTTAGTCAACCTTTGGAAACTAGGATGCACAAACATTAGTGAGATCCCTAGAGATATTTCTAAGGTATGTCAAGGGATGTCCCTAAGGTTAAGTATACGTATAGGTTATAGTACTAGAATTACGCTAACGATCATAGAATTAAACCTAAGATGTTAGATATTGAAGGTACTCCCCCTTTATTATGTTGTTTTCCCCTAGCATGATTTTTTCCTCTCACACTATTCTTTTTGGGTTTTAGAAAATGGCTGGAAACAAGATGATTCAGGATAATGGAGAATATGATGGACAATGGAATGATATTCTTCATAATGAAATGGGATTTGGAAGTCCAAACATCATTATTATGCCGAATCAGCAATCTCATAATATGATCAATAAAGTAAACTTTGGTAAGTTTCCTGACTCGGCTAATAAGAGAAAGATGGAGTTTCATGATGATCATAGAGGAAAGAAAGTTCAATTTCCCCTATGTAAATCATGTGGGAAGAGGCATCAAGGAGAATGTTTCAAAGGAACTGGAAGATACTTTGGGTGTGGAAAAGAAGGACACAAAGCAAGTAAGTGCAAAGGAAAAGGTTCAGTTAACACCATGGATGAGGATAATGGTATTGCTACGACATCAACAATGGTTAAATGTTTTAAATGTGGAATGTACGGGAATTATGCAAACCAATGCCCTAAGGGAATGTCTCATGAAGAGAATCAGTATGGTCGTATGGGAAGTATTTATGTTGATGATGATGAAGAGACTACAAATGATATGTGAGATGAAAGAATTGTTGAAGCTCGGTCAATGGTTTAAGAATGTAGTGGAATGATTAAATGTTTATCATGTGTAATGTTGTATAAGAAATCTCATGGTACTATAAAATAAAGTGACATCTAAGGATTGTTACACTGTTGTATTTCCTTGAGTTATGAAAGTGTATGATTAATGGTACCACTATCCATGAAAGCTTATTCAGATATTTTTGGAATTTAGATGATATGTGCATAATGAAGGGATAAGGAGAAAATTAAATGTTTAACAGTATTCATGAGCTCATGATTGATATAAGGACTAAGTGATATCATGGTTTGAGTATATAGAATTTTGAGGATTTTGGTATGTGGAATGTATTAACATTTAACTACATTCATGTTTTCAATAAGGTTCAATGGGTATTCAATAGAATACATGAATAAGGCCTTTGAATGTTTAGAATGTGTCCAACAAGACATATCTTATGATATATGGGGATCAACGATGGTATTAAATCTATGGTAATCATTTTCACTATATTATGAGAGTGGACTGAAGTATTATGGATAAGCCTAAAGATTGTTAGACATAAGTTAGTATTGTTTAAGGATATAGGTTTTTTCGATATTAATGATGGGATGTTATAGTAATATAGTTTTAGAAAAAGGACAACCTGCTGGACGAGCGACAACCCATCGCGTCGGACAAGGCTGTGGGAATCGAACCCACAACTGAAGTGCGACTGGCCTTTATCGCCTACCACTGGCCTACAGGAAGTCCCTGTTTAGTAGAAAATAGTTTTTATTATATTAATCAGTATGATATATGAAGTATAAGTTCATTTTAGGAACCATATATAATTAATCTCACTATAGATGGACTTATGTATTTTTTGATAACTTTTCTAACCTTTTGAGACAGATGGAATGACCCATCATTCTATCACATGATCTGCTAACACATCAAGAATGACAAATTCAACTTCATTTCTTTAAGAGATGAAGTAGAAATTGTCCAAAGAACGAAAAACAGTGAGACTATACCAAAATCACGAAAGTATTTCTTCTAATTCCAATTTCATCAACTTTAGGGAAACGATCTTGAAAACCAAAAATGTTGTCCTAGTGCTCTTATATCTGATTAATCATATGGTACCTTAGATCGTCACAAATTTATGGATTTGTGATTCCTAGCTTTTCTATAGCCATGTTCTCTACCACTCTCCATCAGAATATGATGGTTAGATTTCTCTTCCATATCCATATTTTCACCTATGTGGAAACCCAGTGAATAGTTTATTTGTGTAACCATTATGTTTCATACATTTGTTTTTAAAGATTGGTTTTGGTATTCCTTTTTACGATGTGGGTTTCTATTAAAGAGACTTTCGAATAGTAAACCATTTATAACCCCGACGAATTTCGAGGGCGAAATTCATTTTAAGGGGGGTAGAATGTAACACCCCAAGATTTTATGAAAAATATTCTTTTTAATTTCATTAATGTATTGTGTTATACGCTACACCAAAAGGAGATTTCACAACACACAACTCTGACCTGGCTTGAATTACAGACAATCGCGACCTTCCACGATAGCGTGTGTTGTACGCAACACCAAATTTCGCTAAACAACGATATGCTATTAAGATATTATTAAAACTAGCCGTTATGAATAGTAATAACCACTTTTTGAAATTTTGTAAATTTTATTTTTCAAAATGGACTTCATTTATGGATTCGGAGTATCGAATTTATCCTAAGGTGAAATTTTGGTACTTTTCGGATAACTTTCATATTCAGATGAATAGTGAAAATTACTAAATTTTAATTAAAAATAACTTTTTTTAATCGAAATAATTAATAGTGATAAATTATTAATTTGAGTGGTTTTAAATTATATTTAGAATATATTTTTACAATTTAATACAATGTTGGTCATTAGATGTAATTTCACGTTTAAACTAGTTATAAACAAGTGTCAATCTTTTGATAGTTATTATCTCTTAAAAACATGCTATTTGTTGTGACAGCGGAAATTAATTATTAAAATAATTAATTCAACTTATATGTTGGGAATTTTGTAAAATAGAAATCATTTTTGAATTCGGAATAGCAATTATAGCTTAGGGTAAAATTTTGGCATTTTTCTGAAAAACTTCAATTTTTGAATAGTGAAACCACTAAGTGGTAGGTTAAAAATGGAATTTTGCATAAAATATAATTTTACCGCTTCTGTGAATGGAATTTCGAAAATCCGACAGACACGGTTGATATCAGTATGTAAAATGTGGTTCAATGAGATAAAAATAATTTTTTGGTGAATAGTAACTTTTTACTTTTTTTACCGCGGTTAATAGTAAATAGGGTAACTAAGGGTAAATATGATATTACTATTACCCTAACACATGTCCTAATTCTATTGGATAAGTGTAATTCGACCAAAAACAACCTTATGAATATAATATGACCATTTAGGTCCACTTGGATTAGATTATGACATTTAATATTATTTTATTTAATGAATAGTTAAAATAGTTAAAATCAAAGTTTAATAAGTAAATCATTTTTAATATGGGTTTATACATAAGATAAATTCGACTATAAATATTCATTAGAAATCTATAACGATTTCCTATATAATGGTATTTTATTTGTAATTTTTAGACATTAAATAAGTTAATTTATTTATGACACAATGATGAGGCAGTAATTATCTTATTAATGAAATATTGACATAATTGATGTTATAAACACCAAAATAAATGTAATTTGAGACTTTTTATGAATTCCACTAATTTTCTAGGTTACTATGCTATATTATTGTTGATTTAATCAGCTTTGATCGAACATATAATTCTGTTATGACTTTCACAAAAATCATATATCAAATAGTGTCAAAATTGACACAAAATAGTTTTTAAATCAAATATTATATTATTAATTGTTCTTTTATTCCTAAAAATCTAAGGTTCGGCCAAAGGACGTAGATAAGGATATATATATTAATAATAAACAATTTGGGGTTCGTTTGGTATGTTATAGTAAGTTTATTAACCATGTAGTGTAAGAAAATAAAAAGACACTGTAAAAGTTAAATTATTTAACTTAGAGTTAAATCTAATTGATAAGGTTAAATGATAACCTAAACTTGTCTAAATCCTATTGGTTGATAGTATTTCGACCCATCCCCACTTTAGCTTCGAAATAAGACCCTTTGGAACCATTATAAACCGATTTTGACTTTAATATAAAATAATATTTTGAGATATTCCTAAGATGCCCCTCTCCTCCCTTATAAAAGGGCACCTCCTCCCTCTCTTCCTTACACAACCTTGAGCCTTCAAGCTCGGCCAAACCATGCCAAAATCCCTTCTCTACTTCCCTAGTATCATCCTAGAGGTCCTGGTATTCTTCACAGACCATCCTTAGTTCTTTAAGTGGAGGCTAAGAAAAGGCGCGTCAAAAAGAGGTAATATCCATTACTGATCTTTTTCAATTTCTTTCTTCTTCAACTTCTTCTTCTTTAGTTGTTTCATGATAAATTAATAACATCAGTATTTATTATATACTGATATGTTATTATAAATATGAAACAACTCTAATTAACCTTCTATCCATCCTACGGAAAAAGGAAATCACCGCGCGTGCATACGTACGGAATACCGTCTCCACGCCGTGGTGTAATCTATTTTCCACCACCACCTTAATTGGATGGGTATAAAGGTGTAATGAGTAACTATATATGATTATTATAAAGTGATATTGATACTGAAATAGTATACATACACTTCAACACAATTCCACGACCATGGGAACGATATCATCGCTCGTGCGTACGTACGGACTACCGTCTCCACGACGCGATGAGATTCATTCTCAATGATTAACCATTTATGAATGATTATAAAGTATATATAATAAGTACTAATGAAATATATTACCTGATAATGATACTGGAATTATTTATATTTATATGTATGTCATCTACTTAATTCAATTCAATTCAATAAGGAAACGAAAACAGCGTTCATGCGTACGTACGGACTACCGTCTCCATGAACGGTGTTTTTCTTTCCATTTACTGATTTATTATATATGTATATTCTGAATATATATATATAAGTCATGTTTTATATTCTGTAATTAAGTAATCATGATCTAAGTAATGATATGAATAATTACAAGTTAAAAACACGAACGACGAATGAGACGATTTTACCCAAAACGCTACTTTAACATGAATTTACAAAAGAACGGGTAATATAAAGTCATAAGTGGACCATATATGAAATAATACAAATGAATATGATTCTGGAATAAGTCAATAACATGATTTAAGTCATTATACAGGAGGTTTGGACACTTACAAAGCAAGTCGGACCTAAGGTAAGGGGAAATATCGCAATCTCATTTTTATCCGAGATTGTTTATACATTGGTATTTACTAGGGTGTATTTTATCATCCACATCCATGTTCCCTCTATATGTAATGTTGTTTCCATCGATTTAAAATAGTTTAAACCCAATTTTACCCTTCGGTGAGTTTTTAGTAAAGAATATGAAAGGAATCTTTTGTCGTTTTTTCGTATGAGGTATTTTTTGACTTTTCCGACAAAAGTACGAGAAGAATGTTTTTTTAACTTATACGGCATGAATGGATTTATAAAATATTATTTCCAAGAAGATTCCTTTACAAGTATTCAAGTTTATTTTTAATCAACTTATTTTAGTTTAAAATTTTATGACATGTTAAGAAAGGAAAAGTGTTTTTGAAGTAGAAAGGATATTTTCCTCAAGAATGGATTTCAAGTGTTTTATCAAAATTATTTTCCATCTAAGATAATAAAGGGTTCTATTTCTATCCCTATTATTACATGGATTTGATTATGTTGTGATGGAAATATTTTTATGAATTCCTTTATCTTATATGAATTGTTTTATGATGTCATGTTGTTTAAGAATCCCATTTTTATTACATGGGTTATGCAATGATGTATGATTTATGATTTTGTGGCACACATAAGAATGGTATCATTATGAGATGGGTGGGACCTATATCTCCCTCCAATGCATTGGTTAAAGATTTTATATCTCATGATATAGACAGGGCTGGAACGGTAGGTTATACCAGTTTAGTGAAACAGGACTGGAACGAGGGTGACTTGGTTCAGAAAGGGACTTTGTCCACTAAGATAGTCTTGGCCATGAGTCTTGACTAACCAGAAAAGATTCTCTATGATTATGTGTGTATGCCACAAAGTTTCATGTTTTATGTTATGATTATTGTGATTACATTTCACTGCCATGATTTATCCCATGTTATGAAATTATGATCTCTTTTGCAGGTTAAGATTTCAAAAAGTTATGTGCTTGTGTATACGATGAGATTTATATTTCTTTTGTTTAACCTTACTGAGCATTTGAGCTCACCCTTTTATGTTTTATTTTCCCCAGGATATAATGAAAGGTTTTAGGTAAAAAAAAGGGAAGATCTTTATGGGAGAGATTGGAGATCTTTCACCACGATTAGAAGATTACGTTCCAAGTTTCCAAAGACACTAAACTATTACGATCCTTGTGTGTGTATTTTTTGTTATGCACTAAGTATTCCGCAAAATTAATGTAATTTTCATGTACGTTAAGCTTAGGTTCTCTACATCCAGTGTACCCGTCCTAGGTAGTGTCTGAGTGGGGGAGTACACACCATGTTGGAATCTCATGTATGCCATCCCCAGTTTGATGCCTCTATGATGTTCATTTCATGAATCTAGGGAGGGACCATACTCTGTGTGACAATGATTACACTTCATGTGATACTAATGTTCTTATAAAACCATAGTCACTACATAGGGGGCCAACATGGTGTGTATATCTAATTTACACGACATATGGTGTGAGATTTTTAGGAATCCCATTTTCCTCCTCTGCATATCTTAACCGATTGTCCATCCTCCTATCCATTTACCACCTTGATGTGAATATAATATCCCATATTATCCAAGAATTATTGTTACCAAACAATGTGTTTCATCATAATATTTTCTTGTAAAATGGATCGAATCACCATTATTTTCTATGTAGTTAAGGACATGAAATATGGTATCCAATTTTGTTCAATTCATTTCAACATTCTCAATTTCACCACATTTTTTCCATGACCCTAATAGATCTAAAATATTAAATGATTACACTGAGAAATGGGTGTGCATTGATTGATCATTCAGGATAAGTCAAGTGGTGGGACAAAAAAAAAAGAACTCTCGTGAAGAATGATTAATGGGGGGAGAAAAGAACAAGAATAGATTGGTGGAATGAACATTTATCAATATTGATGACGATATAGATCCATCACTATTAGAATGAAGAGATAAATAATCAAATAAAACATAGATTCTTCTGTTAACCCCCCCCCCCCAACCACTCATCTAGCAATATGCACAATTCGTGGATTTATCCAAGGATTTATTGATATAAAACTATATAATAAATAAGAACTATGAGGAATCCTATAAAAAAATTCCCTGCCTCAATTTACATCAATTTTTTACAAATAATCATACTTCATCGCATTCATTGGAGAGATCCTTCGAATATGATGTATATTTATTGTCGATCCATGATCCTTTCATTGATAACCTAATAGAATTACCCAATAGTCCCTCTATGGATTCTCCAATGTCTACAAGGTTATGCGGATAACCCTATAATTATGACATAATAATATATATAATGGTTGATAATTCATGTGTCAGTACAAATGAAATAAAATAAATTCATTCAATTATTTTATTTATATACATTCCTCTGAGAACTATTCTATAAATGACTAATACTGACTTATTTTAGGTCATTCCTCAGTTAAACCGCACAATTTTAAAATCAATGGTGCCCTTTTTTTATTGATATGGTAACCCCTTTTGATTTTATTCCCCTTCATTGATAAACCTACACATGCATGCTATTTAATATATTTAATATATTTCAAAACAATTATGGGTAAACCTGACCTCAAAATTTCATGTTTTCTTAGTTTCTATTCCTGATAATATTCTATATAATATTAAAAAGTAATACATAGAAAATATGAGAAACTAAATTTTTCCCACCATAGGGATTCACTTCTCTAAATATCCAAATAAGTGCTACAAAAAAAGATGTGGGAACTAAGGATGAATATTATTCTCTCACTCCCATGTTCTATCATAGATATTCTCATGATTCCACTTGACAGATAACAAAGGGATCTATTTCCCATGTAGGATCCCATAATTTTGATCCTCTATCACTATTTGGTACTTTGTAAATGTTTATCCATCCTCGATGTCCAAATCACCCTAGTCAATATTATGAAATTTTTTATCGATATGTATTATCAGTTGTGACATGTGGAAGACTTCATGTACCATGTGTAACTATGAGGGTAGAAAAATTGGAATGCGACCATGCCAAATCCATTAGTTTTTAGAAAGGGAAGATGAACCATTGAGATATCTTGTCTCCCCTTCTAAATCTGCATAATCCATGCCGAGTTGAAACTCATAGGAACACATGTTCTCCTTCCTCAAACTCGAAAGGCCTTCGTCACTTTCCAGTATAAAACTTCTAGTGTTTCTTTGTAGTCTTCATATTCTCCTATATGATTTTCACCTTCCTATTACTGATCTCCCTAAATTTGGTCCCAATATTGCTGAACATGATAGGTCAAACTATAAATGTGAATGCTTATAGGGACTACCATACAGAGCCTTTGATGGCTCCATACTGAAGGTGGAATGGTAACTATTTTCTTTATAAAAACTAAACTAGTGATTAGTGATCCTCCCAACTGTGTCAACAATTCAACATGAGGGTCATAGTTTGTCCTATAAAACATGAACGGTCCATTTAGTCATGCCAAAATTTTGGGGGTGAAACAATGTACTTAAATGAAATTGGGTCCCAAATTTTTCCTATAATCCCTTCCACAACATGGATGTAAATAAAACATCATGATCATAAATAACCATCATAGGATCTCCATGGAATTAGAATATCTTATGCACGTAGCATCATCCCAATCTCTTTAATGAAGCCCTATCTCATATAGCTAGGATGTGGTCCAACATGGTAAGTCATTATATGATCACCCAAATGGAATTGTGTCCCCTAAAAGGATGTGGTAATAAATTAATAAAATCTATAGATATCTCGTCCCACTTCCATTCTAGAACCATATGGGAATGAAACACGCTAGAAAACAGTGCTTAGTCTTTAAGTATTGGAAAGTAAGGCATCAAGAGACAAACTCTACAAGTCCATTCATCATCCCTATCCACACAAATTGATGTCAAAGGTCCTAGTACATCGTTTCCACAAAAGGATGTGCTTCCAAATGATATGTCTGAAACTCTCTTAGAACCTCCACTTTCAACAACACTGGTACCATTGTGTTTCCTCTAAAAAGAATGGTGTGTACCCCAAATTTATAAAATTCATTAAGGGAATGTCCAGTAAATGCCAAAGTATGTAGGGTATTCTAGTAGGTATCAATATGATTTTCCACCCTAACATGCTCTGAGATTTGAGTTGTGACAACTATATAATGGAGGTAACATGCTCCATTTTCATCCACAAGGATAACAACAATGATTCCAACTGCTCTGATGCCTTGTTCATAAACTTCAAACAATATCTCTTACAAGTAATATCATCTATGAAATTCCTCTTCCAAGCTAAATAGAAAATTGTTATAACACAATCATAAATGAAGTCTATAAATAAACTCTAACACATGTTGAGATACTTTAAAGAGAATATATACATGATACTCTTGTCATATTAGTGGAAGATATGTTTTTCACGCATCATGTAGTCTCACACCATCATTAATTAGTAGACTTCCACTGCTAGCTTAATATCATGGGTTAGGAAGTTTGGAAAACGTGGTATCAACTATCATGAACCATAGAAAATCACAAAATTAAACATCATCATAACATAACAAATACCGGTTCTTGATTTATTAGAGAAAACTATGTACTTGAAACCCTATTTGAAGATCTCAATATCTGATCACTCCTCAAATTTTTCCTCAACTAGTGAAAAGCCTTCTATCATATCTCTCTCCACAAGAATGGTTGACCCTTCTGAGTCAAATGTGTCATGTGTTATGTTATTTTGGAAAAAATGCGTATGGATATATTGTAATATACTACCAAACAAAGTAATATTTTCACCATTGTAACACAATTAAATGGATCTGAATCAAATGCTTCCTCAACATTAGGCGGGTCCATTGCTACTCCATCGGTTGTGATAATATTTCCTAGAAAGTGGACTGTCTGAATCCATAACTGACACTTCAAGAGATTTATATAAATTTGTCTCTCTTAGAGTACATATTGAACATACCCAAGGTTCTCACATGCCCCCACCCTCAAATGTTGAGTATATAAGGATATCATCAATTAATACTAACATTAGCCAGTATAAGAAAGGATAAATGATATTGTTCATGAGTCCTATGAACACAGTTGGGGATTTCATCATGAAATGGGGTGTCACCATCTACTCAGATAATCCATAATGATATTTAATTTCGTACTCTATATCATTTTCCCATTCCCACAACTAGTGATATCCTGATTTTAGGTCAACATTTGAGACCCACCATGACTCTCTCAACTGATCAAAATGGTCATCATTCATTGGTAGTTGTTACATTTTTGTCTTATTAACATGGTTCTAGTGTTGGTAGTTAACATATAACCTCAAGATCACATCTATTTTCGTGGAATATAAATCAATGAATTCCAAGGTTGAAACACTGGGTCACACAAATCCCTCCCCTTGTAAGTCCTCAAACTAGATGCTCATATTGCAAAGCTCTACAGAGGCCATACAGTATGATGGTATCAATATCAGTACCCTATCTAGGTGTAAATAAATGCATAAGTGTATTTATCAGTGTTGAGGTATACATGGATCATCCTCAGGGAAGACGTCCTCATTCTCCTCCAACTCTGTTGGAACCTATGAACTCACAACATCCACTACACCACACCTTAGTCTATAAAACTAATGATTCATAATCCATAACCAATTAATCGTTAGCCCATCCTATTCTTCCTATGTTTCAATTTCACTGAAAAAAGGACAATATCATAAATCATATTTAGACACACCACAAACATTTCCTCAAACAATTAGTATAGAAATTAATTGTAGATAACAAATCAAAACGAAGAATGATGTCAAAATGCCATGTCACTCATACCCTGAAATTCTGACAAAAAATCTCACCGACAAGACTTAGGTCACACAATTGGGTAATGTGTGTGATCACTTAGTCTTCTCTAGTAGGAATCTCTATGTGAAAGGATCAAGAAAAAGGTTCAAAAAAATCTCTAATACCCGCACAATGTTTGTGGAATGAAAGGATTGACTAGTGATTGTGACAATTAGTATGATAATAAATGTAGAAAAGACATATATAATACATTGAACCATTACTAAAGCCTCCTGTTTATAAGCTTCAACTATTGGTATTTGTCCATATCCCTATCTTCAATATCCATGAGGCAAGCATTGGCCACCTGTGGTTTATAGTTGTAAAAAGTATAAACATCATCCACCTATGATTTCTCTCCAATAACATAGTCATTATTTTCCACCCTAAAATCATTCCCTATACCACCATTTTATCAGCCTTGTTGGATCATCCTTGGCCTCTCTGTTAACTATAAGGCAGGTCATAAAATCTCGTGTTAGGTGTCCATTATTTCACCTTAGTTGAACTGCGACTCTATGGGATGTCTAGAACCACCCCTTGATCCCATACCCACTTAATCTCTATCTTTAGACCCCCTCCTAATATAACTCACATTTCCTAGTCCCTGAGACAAATGATGGCTCCCTACTAATATGTTATCCACTATTTCTTACACACTGCTGATAACCAGTGGTTTTATCTGCTCAACCAGGAAATTCTCAACCACCAAATCTTTCTCTAAAACCCAAGAATAGGTAGGAATGAATAAAGGGGTAACACAATCTCCTATGTCTCTACTCAGAACACAATCGATGGTTAGATCCCTGAAGAATTTATTTTGAACCACATTAATCGATAACCTATATGGGATGGTAAAACTTGACAAATACTCATCTATTGTTAGGATACCCTAGTAAAGATGTGGAATCTCCGGGATAAGTACAACCCTCAACACAGGTATTGAGAACTCCTTTCTAAAAAGGGTAATTATCTCTATCCAAGAGTGATTCATCTCAGCATAAGACTGGGTAATCAAACCCCACAATCACTCTATTAATCCATTATAAAGGCTCACTGTCGGACCAACATATGATCATTTACTGTCCGGACTAAAAAAAATACATGGTTTTCCACCATAATACAATCCTCAGAAACCTTTGTGATATTTTAACCGTTGATCCAAAGTGGTATATATCACTTAAACTCATGAATCATGCTTAGACTTCACACCTCATTTATTGGCATTGTGGGTGCCATGTAATGGTCTATAGGTTGGGGTTTGGATGTATCACCAACTAAAGGTAACATCTCATGAACATTTCCTTATATCAGTGGCTCATCACTAAGGGGATCATCATCATGATCATCCTGTTGAATCCTAGCAGGCAGACATCATAGAGTAATCCTAAAATAGACAATATAGACCCCCGTTAATGAGTATATATATAGTTCTTAATTATGAAGATCATAGAAACAACAAAAAATTCTATCATGATGCATGTACCATTATTTTCCCTACTACCAGTGTTCTTTTGTTCCCAGTAGAAAAGTTTGTAATCGGAGTCGAGGTGTATAGATACATCGGTTGTCTCACCAACACTAGAGTACATGGCTTAAAACAAACCTCGAAACACTTGACATTGTTTCAATAAATCAATCTCACAGACTTCTAGGAATATCGAAGAATTGACTACTCTTATACCACTCTATGATGACCTACCCTAGAGGTGCCCATGTCGTAACTCCCCATGACCGCCTCAAATAGTCCAGGGGCTGGTGACCAGAGTCTATATAGAATATCAATGTCATTACAGGCCATATTCTAAATACCTATACAATCACACATATGTAACACTATAAAATGATGAAATGTTGAAAAAATAGAACAAACATGCATGCATACATCTTAAACCCGTAACTGGATTATGAAAATATGTAACGTAAATTAAACAGATCAAAATACAATCCCACAAAAATAGTGTAAAAACACATGTCCAACATGAACATAAGTACTGGGACTACTGTCAGAAAGATAAAGGAACTCACATCAGTCTTCCTAATATCACTAATCACCATCCAGTCATTGTATTACATGGAATCTATTAAAATGTTGACTGGATACACAAGACATGACATGTGCAGGAAACACATGTGCAGGGGTGAGTATAAAAATACTCAATAGGACACTATGAAGTGATAAATCATAAAACAAGGTAATAAACTCTAATATACATAGGTATATTTCTATAGAACATATAATTATAATATCTATAAATACATAACAAATAAACACATTATAGAATTAAGTCGCAACAATAGTATACTAGCCTTGGACTCCAGCTCGATGAATCCATAAATAACTTATCCCGGAGGACACACTCTATAGTCTGATAGAACTGATGACATCAATCTAAGAGGTACTTCTCAATGGGTTTCACCATTGAAAATAACACACAAATAATATGAAGAGAATATCAGATAGATGAGGATCACTACTATGAAAATGGGTGATACCAACAACTCCATCTGGATTAGCCCACTAAGTAGGGTATCTCTTACATCGTAGTGATAGTCATCAAGATACCTTGAACTAAACATTGAGAAAAAATATGAATAGATGGTCTCACTCTATCCATTTTAGAGGTTTTCCAATTACACTATCAAGGGCATCTTGTTGATGGGATCGTAGTCCTTAGAGAAATTGAAAATACATACCAACATTCTGGGATAGGATAGTGGGAACTTACCTAAATGAAACATGTCCAATATATAGATTAAAAGGGCTCCAAGACATTTGTAAAAAAGTACATAACTTGTATTAGGGTTCCCATGTCATGTCCCATAACCTCGGGTCCTACCTGTGTAAACGTATCATGTCATCATGTTGTGTCTATGGAGTAATTCAAGGCATATAGGCTGCATGTGTAGTTTAACCTTGTACCAATACATGGATTCTTCCCATGCACATCTTATAATTTACTAATATATGGCTTAGTCTATGTATTAGGTCTAAGCCATGTTCATGTTGGAGAGTACACACCATACGAGCAACCCATGTACTCCACCTAATGTAAGTGTACTCTCAAAGGTACACAATGATTATTTAGTAAGGGAACACAAGTTGTGTGATAGGGGTAACTTGTCTTGTGATACATAATTTCCATGAAACCCCATACACTGCTAAAAGGATCCACACATAGTGTGTAGTTAAAAATTATATGACGTGTAGTGCATGATTTTCCAGATTCCATATTCCTCCTCTATGCATCATGACTCCTTTACTAACCTCTGATCCATCAACCACCATTACCGTAAACTAAAGTTCCAATAATTTCCATGAATTTACATCATCATAAAACACGTCTTTTCATTATATATTCTCCAAAAAATAAATCCAATTATCATTTATTATTGTGGTTCTAAGAACACTGATGATTGAAAAATTAGGTATCCACTATCATCTAATTCACCACCACTTCCAATTTTGCAACACCACTTTTCCATGTTAATCTTATATCCATGATATCAAATAACTAAACCAAGAAATTGGTGCGAAACAATCGATCGATTGGGATAAGTCGTGTTTTTGTCCAAATTATTAACACCTGTGAGGAATGAAGAATTGGGGGGAGCATAAGAATAGACTGGAGAGACAAATATCGAATGATTTTCACGTCGATATCAATCCATCAACATTAGAATGACAATTGAAAAAATAAAATACCAAATCTATTACCTCATTATACCATAAAACATAACCAATATAGTAATACACCAGATTTTTGGATAATTACATTGGTCGATTGATCCACATCCATTGTAGGAAATAATAACAGGGAAGAATAAAATAAAAACACTATTCCTTTCTTGATTTGGATAAATTTATCATGAAGAATGAAGTGGTGTCACATTTGATGTCTCGATCCTTCTAATGTGATGTTTTTCAATCATTGATCTATGTTCATGTTGTCTATCACATGAGAGGATCTTCTAGTGGTCTCTCCAAGGATATCAAATATCTATAAGGTTATGCGGAAAACCATAGAATTCTGATATAACATTATATTTATTAATTTTTCCTTAGTGTGTTAAAAAAATGTGAAATAAAATAATATTATTCTATAATATTATTCATTTTTGTGCCCCTAAAAACATTCTAGAAAACAACCCGCATCGACTAATGTTACTTCATAAAAATGGTAAACCTCATGCTTAGAACTCAACAGTGTGCTTAGATTTCTGTTCTGGGCACCCGTATAGATGTTATGCCATTTTTTCTGGAAAACTAAATGTGATTTATATTTTATATATTTCATGCATTTATTTTTGGAATTCTAGACCTCGAAATAGGATATTGTCTCTGTGCCTAGTCCGATAAATAATCGATATAATTTTAAAAAAATAATACACTGAAAATACAAGATATTAAAATTCCATAATTCACTAAAACATAGACTACTCCACATCAGATGACCACAAACCACTATAAAAACACAATCTAGAATCATGAAATTTTATCCCTTGATATATAAATCCTTACATAATAGATCCTAAAATGTAAAAATTAATGAATTTCATAATATTTTTTAACAAATAAAAAAATCTGAACTCCCCAAGAATCCTGGGGTTTATTTTTTTCCTAAACCATGGCACAAATCAATGTGGGTATTTAAATTAATCCTTTTGATTTGTCGACAAGAATATAAAACCCAATGAATTACTATGCCTAAACACACAAATCATCAAATCAAATACAATATAAATGAGAAGTATCATGACATAACACCATATGAAAAACGTAGTGTGTCTAAGATAATTTCACCCCCGTTAAAATGAAAGATTAGGTTGAGTAACTCAAATTAATCTTCTTATCAAACTCATAAACCCATTTTACATATACTCCACCTTTTGAATCATAATACAATAGATAGTGGTGGTCTCGTGGAAATATATTCTCAAATGTAAGGTAATGTTTAAACAGTTAAATATTACTTTATCTTCACGAATATCTCACAATACAAATATTTTTCAATGAAATCCCCAATATTATCTTCTATGATAATATATATATGTTTGATATAACATTTGTCCACCTACTAGTTATGAAATGATATCAATTGTTAATATGATTATAATGAGTGTGTTGAAAAGGAGTTTTCAAATGATCAATAGCACTATGATAGTTTCAAAGAATTTCCAATTATCTTTGAACATGAACCTAAAAATATGCAAGATTAACAGGAATACTTAAGGAATGAGTAAAAAAATGAATAACAGTACAATACACTTGTTCATATATAATTAGGGTCACTAAACACTTCTTTTTATTGGCATATCCTTCACAACCATCACCAATGAAAAATGATTCACCTAATGTGGATCTATGAAAAATACAGTCAACTACCCAATCCTCATCAGTTTTACCAATAATTTATTGAAACTAATTACTTATTTAGAGAAATCCATAATTAATTATAAATTTTATGAATCGTGGTAATATTTTAATTTCATGAATTTTTTACTCCTTCAATTAAATTAAATCCCATGAACATATATACACTGTATAGAAAATGTCTATTCTAGATGAGGTAAAATGTGTCATCCATAGTAGGTCACGATGTCTCCTTTCTCTCCTAACTCTCCCCCCTACTCCGCACCGTGTAGGGTTTACTCGTGAAAACCATCACTATAGGATCGACGATGCTTCTGATCTCCACTCTTTCTCTCTCTTGCTGCCTCCTCTTACCTTCTCCCAGCTCCAACATCAGTGCTCTGGTATTATCTTCCCATTCGTACTTCTCCTCCCCTGATTGCATAGTGATTGTTTTTTTGGTAGAATATCATCTGTCTTTCTCCTCCCCTCTTTCTGCTTTACCCTGCACATCAGAACTTCATTTTTTGGTCTATGTGTAGGTGATCCAGGTGGTTTGGGTCGGCGATGGAGAGGGTTTTTGGTATCCATACACTCCATTTCCCTTTTTGATCAACCCATCGGGATCGACCCCTCTTAGTCGAGATCGAGGAGGGTGTTGGGACTGCTTGGGATGGTGTTGGAGGGGGTGTTGGTGATCTTTATTCCTTTCTTGCTGATGTTGCTTGTATTTTGGGTTTCTTTTCCTTCTTCTTTTTATTGGGAATTTCTCTCTGCAGTTATCTTACAGTACGCTTCTGGCTTCCATACCATTTGTTCTGGTTAGTTCGGATTTTTTTTGGTGTGTTTTATTATTTGGTTTTTCTGTGGGACGTTGTTCCTGATGGCAAGAGATGTTGATTCATGGAGGGATGCAGTCGAATTGTGTTTACTAAAAAATCATATTCTGTATTTATTTTTGGCACAATGTTGATTGGATGGCGAGGGAAACTTGATGATGTTTTATGATAGGTCAATGGTCTTCAATGTCTGACGTTTGGATGGTGGTCACTGGCGTCGTAGTCACTGGCGTCGTAGTCACTGGCATTGTCCTCTGGTGAGGCTTTCTTCCTCTCATACTCTACTCTTCCATCCTGATCCAACACTCCATTCCAAGTCGGTATGGGGTGGCGGTCTTCATGGAGGGTTTGGGATGTGATGTTCGAGTGGTCAGTGGCCTCCGGAAGGCACATCCGGCATGGTACAATTGAGACGATGGTGCTCAAATGGTGACTATGGTTCTTGAACTATGATCGTGGTGATCAAACAATGAAAATGGAAGTTTTTTATTTAAATTTATAATGGTGTGATGTTGACGACGATGGTTCTAGTGGATTTTCAATAGCGATGAGGCATGAAGGATGAAGTTTTTGGTAGTGGTGTGTTGACACATAGACGGTGATGGAGCATGGATAGTGACGTGAGGATTGTGCTTCTGGTGGTGGATGACGATGATACTGAAGGATACTCTGGTGAAGACAGTGGTGTCGATGAAGGTGGTGTTTCGGAGGAGCGGTGATGATGGAGGTGAATGGATGTTGGATTTCTATCCGGTCAAATCGAGGCAGGAGAGTGAATTATGTTGCTTGGGATGGATCTTGGCTCAACCCAAATTATGTGGTTGGCACGTGGTCTGAAAGAAGTTTTATTATTATGAAATTTGAATTGGATGTTCGTGGCACAAAGCTTTGGTTTTGAAGAAGTGGGATGTCATGTTTTTATTTTGATGTTGGAATGTGGTGTGTCTTTATATTATGGAGTCTTCTAAATATTTTTATGTATTGATACCACTTAAAATTAAAGTGGCTATTATGAAATATTAAAAAAATTATTTAGAGGGGGGGTCTAGTCTTGATGATATGATATACAATTGGATGTAAATAATGTATATAAATTTCTTGTCATCAATATTACTACATCATTCATCAATGATCAACATTATTTAAACTAGTATATGTAAATTATAAATTCATAATATTCCATTATAAACATTATAAATATTTCTTTGGTATACGTTTTAAGTGAAATTAATACTCAATTTCAATTCAACTCAATCTTTAACCCCAGAAAATATATTTGTTCCCCTAGAATAAACCTCTCAAACTAATTTTTCATCTTTTTTGAGAATTCAGTATATATAAAACTAATAAATCTCTAGAAAAATATGTCATCCACATATACAATCACCATCAGTGTTTTTGTCAAATAATTCTCTAAATGTACATTAGTGTCAACAGTTCCTTTGGAAGGCCCCATTTTTCTAAAACAATTGTCATCCTTATAATACATACCTTGTGAGCATATTCCAATCCTTTCTAGGATTTATAAAATAAACATATCATTCTGCCATAATTTTTAACAATGAATCCTTTGCTATTTTCAATATTATTTTTATTCAAGGCCGCTATTTAGAAAAACTAACTTTACATCCATTTGTTAGAGCATGTAATGCTTATGAGAAAAAAATACAAGACATTTCTTATATTATCTATAATAGAAACTAAATAAAATGTATCTTCAAATATTATTCTTTCTGTTTGATAATATCTATTTCAAATAATACTATCCTTGTTCAATTTGATATCACCTTCAACATTCATTATGTTCTTCAGAAAAGATTTTTTACCACTGACATTATATATTTTCATCCACGGAACAAGTTTTCATGAAAGGTTATTCATAATTTAATTGATTTATTTATTTATTTCCTTCACCTATTCATTTTATGAAGTATCCATAGTCATTTTTCATTTAAAGGAAGTATGATTTATATATTAAATTCCATTTTCCAGTTAATAAATTCTATATTAATAAATGTAGCTATAGAAAACACATGCACTATATTGGTTATTTAAGAAAATTAGAAGTTATATATCTGAAGACATGTAGTACCATTAAGAAACATAACGGTTTATTATATTGCCACTATGTAGTGACTACTATTCATATTATATATTATTTCTCATGATAAAATCTAATTAACAATGAAAAATAGTCAATGGACTCAAACAAAAAGATTGTTCCCTATGAATCCCATTTGTTTTCACTGCTAAATGATATGGAATCATTGGGTATTTTCATAGACCAAGATCAAGATGATATCCAATGACTAATGTTTTACTAGAACATTTAATATGTGATGTTCAAACATATCTTGATAACAAATCAACCCAAGTTCATTGAACCATCCAATGAAGTTGTCACTATCTCACAACTAACCCTTAAGTTATACACTGGTGTAATAAGGTGTTACGTATCTAGACCCTAAATTTTGAATATACATATTGTTGTTTTTAATGAATTAATGATCATATTTAAAAAAATTAGTATACATTACAAATAATTAAATATTGATTCTGATGGAAATTATATTTTGATGTGATGAAAATAAAAAATGTATTTTTGTTAAATATATATAGTGTAAATCAAGAAACCCTTTTTGAGGAGTTAAATAAATATGTAATAAATTATCATTTAATAACATTTTCTGGTAAAATATTTATTATTATATATAAATTAGAATACAATTTTATGAAGAAATCATTATATTTTATAAGGGCTATAAAATATTTCATTTTAAGAACATGTATTTATTATTAGATCAAGTTTGTTATATATTATATAAAAATTTTAAATTTATACAACTATTGTGTGAAAGAAAATATTTCATATGAAATCACCTTTTCTATATTTTCCAAAGGTGAATGTTTTGTAATTTCATGTGACAATATAATTGTTCTGGAAAAAGTTAAATATTTTATAAATATATGAAGGGTATTATTACATAAAAAACCCCAAAATGGATTTAATAAACACTATAGGTAGTTTCAAAGACCATCATAATGATTCCATATTGAATGAATGTTTTTTGTGTAAGCTGATTAAATTTTTAAATGAATAATTAATCAAAAAAGAGCTATATTATGTTTTTGGGTTTTAAAATTATTTATTCATGAACATGACTCACTACCACATAAAAAAATTAATTATTTAATTATTTCTTTTATTATCCATATAATATTTTTAATCCAGTACTATTTGTTAAAATACATGGGAAAATCAATGGTATGTTTTTTGTTTTCATTATTTTATCATATAGAGTAAAAACTTGTGTTTATTATTTATTATATAATTCCCTAAATTTTTTATAAAATCCCACCAACCTTGAATTCCTACTCCTTAAATGCCTATAAATAATGAATTAAGTCATTATTTTTCTATCTATATCACTCCCAAGGTTCCCCCAAGATCTTAAGAGGATTATATAATATTTTAAGATATGTATTATAATGTTTTTTAGGTTCCCTACTTCTCCTATATATTTAGTCCCATTTTTTATATAATGCCTCTTGATTTCAAATTTCTCATTTATGATTTTTAATCCCCACTATTATCCTTATTATTTCCAAGTGATGATAGACCTCCTTTACACACATTTAACCCTTACTTGATTCATTATGTAGCACAATTATGTTGGTGAAACTATGATTTTATTTTCCATTCCACTCATTTTTATTGTGAATATATATCCCAGTTTCATTTCAAGGGAATTACCCTAGGCATACTTATCTTTATATAACTGGAGAAATACATGTGTATAAATCAAAATTCTTAATTAATTGATTACTAGTGATAAAGTAAATCATTATTTTTAATTTATTATGTGCAACACATATGACTGTACATGATATGAATATGATGGGAGGTCTAGCTATTACATATCCCTCCAATTAATTGGGTAAAAACATTTATTATGAGATTATATGTATGGTGAAAGGGAGGTTATCCAAAGAATACTATTTTATGATATCTTAGTGGATGGACTTGACCGGTTTTTATGAGTTCATGTTTTATATTGTTTCCACAATCCATATTTCATTCTTGTTATCATCTTACACCAATATTTTTTGTTCATGTTAATCATTATAATCACACATCTATTTCATTAATAACCCACATGACTTTAATTTACTACCTTACCTTGTTATAATTTTTGATTTTTCCATTTCTAAGTATTATAGGTCTCCCCTTTCTTGTTTACATCTTGAGATTATACTATTTAATTTTTTATAAGAATTATCATTTTAAGGGCCTACTGTGGAGTTTTCAAATTAATGTTGTCATACTCACATTTCATTTAATTTGGTTACATATCAAATCTTACAAAAAAATATATGTCACATGATCTTTAAGTATTCTATTATGTTTATCTTTATATATTAAATCATGAATTAATGTTTATTAATATATGGGTTGTAATAATTGGTATTGAAGAAGAGTCCTGTTATTTTTGGGAATTAGGATTATAAAAACAATATAATATGAGTAAATAAAGGGAAATCTATTTTGATTTTGGAAATGGATATATTATTTTGTTTCCATGAAATGGAATCCTGATTTTTATACTATAAGATGATGTTCCTCTATAATAGTTGTACCATGTTGTAATTACCTTGAAAATTTTTCATTGAGATTGACTGAATAAATACCTGGTGCACGATAACGTATCATTTATGAACTCTAGATTTATCACTCATAGGAGGTATTATTTAAAAAAGTCCGAATGTCCTTAAGAACCATTGGTACAAAAAAAATTCTATACTTTTTAGGTTAAAAAATGATCAAAGAAATTGTTTATTGAAAACTAATAATTCAATATCTAAAGAATATATTTCATTTATAAGATATCCCTTTAATGTTCATTTTTTCCCAATTTTGTGTTTAGTTGTTATATAATTCAAACCATACTTTTTTTAATTATATTTTTCAATGTATATGAATAGGCAGAATGAAGTAAAAAAGATATGTTTTGATGAATGGAATGAATACACAAATATTATGGCCAAACTGATAGGATAGGTGGTCAGAAATTTCATTATAATAATTTATTTATTAAATCTAGTCATAAATAGAAACATGAATTAGGGTGAAACCCACATCCCCAAAATAATTATATGGTTCGAACTAATACATTTATACAAAAAAAATTCCTTTGAATTTAGGTGGATATTCAGAACAATTCATTATATAAAAATAGATTAATTCCATTGAAAAGTTTATCACTATCCTTTAGTGCACTGATAAAGATTAGTGAATGTTTTTTGTGCATCTTATAAATGAAGATGCTGATCAATTATGGAAATTTATATAAAAAAATTAACCATGATGATGGGATCAAAGAGATGGAGTCAAAATAATTCCATAAAATGATATACATAACTCAAACCATCAGAACAAAATAGATATGGACTTATATAGACTAGTGAAAAAGGAATAGAAATGCATTAGGTCATATGAGGAAAACATCACAAGGCCTTCCTAATATGCATCCAACTTCTTCATTGACCTAGAAATTATTGATGACTTATTATTTTGTAGGTGAAATTAAATCCTATAGAAATAATTTGTGATTAAATACATTGATGGTTGAGAAATAATTTTATGTTGTTACATTAATGTTAAAATAGTTACCATATATTCATAAGGCTTTAAAGTGTTTGAATATTGAAACAATATGGTGGATTTTAGTTTTAGATTAAAAATGGAGGAATCTCATGGGGTAAAGGAAGTCCAAAATCCCACTTGTAAAATGTCTTGGAAGAATAATCATAAAAATTTCCAAATGTGGAAAGGAAAATGATTTTGGTTTGATAATTAAATCACCCATCTATCGATTCCTAATGGGTAAAACATACCAATGATATAGATGAATAGAATTCTTCATTCAACCCCAAAATATTTTATAATTTCTAAAAAGTTAGGAACAAGGACACTATGGGAAAAAATCACTAAACCAATGGATTTTGATCAAAACAACCTCCACAACCTAGAGAAAAATGAAGATCATATTTGATCACAACTGCCGATGTGGATCTGCAAAAAAATTGGTCTCATTTATGCTGGTAATTAATTTGATGAATGAAATTATAATATTTGATTCTGGTTTTACACATTTGTTGATAACACAACATTTTATTATAACTATTAAATTACCGTGTCAGAACATGGTGGTTGATCTCTCTATGGAAATAGATGATAGGAAAATTACCACATACAAAATATATAGCTTCTCTATGTCCAATTCTGAGTGTTGAACATCCCAAAAAACCATTTGATGCTCCTTTAGAATAATTTGATTCAAGTATGTGTTTGGATGATATTTCCTTATATATATAATATAAATTTCCAATATAAGAGAATCACTCTCCATATAAAAATCACAATTTAATTTTATGCAACTAAAGTAAAGGGTTTAATATAATTTTGTAACATCATCTCAAGAATGGATATAATTTCTATTTTAGTAGGTAAATAATTATATAATGATTGATACCAAGTAAAATATAATCATTTATTACATACCCATTATAAGGGATTTTACTAATGGGTTTTCCCAAGAATTATCTTCTCTTTTTCCAATATAAAATGTTTAGTTCTACAGCGAACATATACATGGATCTTCACAAATATCCAATATTATATATATAATTCCCACCGTTAAAAATAAGTAGACCAATAAACAACTATTTAATGATCTAGATAAAGGGTTCATACACCCATGGTCATCACTATGTGGTGCACCAATAATTTTTGTTAAATAAATTATGGGTAAATATTCCTCATAATTGATTATTTTAAGCTCATCAATACCAGGATAGTGAAAAAATATCAACTTCCATGGATTGATGAATTATTCAATTATCTATATTGTGGCTAATATCTCCCTAGGCTGGATCTTTGGTTTGGTTGTTATCCTTTAAAGCTCAATAAGGGTGATAACTCCAAAACTAGTTCTTTTACAATATATTGGCACTATGAGTTCATATTAATTCCTTTTGAAATAAATAATTCTCTATCTATCATCATGAACACTATTAACTGTTTTTATAGAGATTAAATCAACAACTGATTGGTATTTTAGTGGATGATATTATTATTAACTCGATAAGAAAGGAGGAATATGGTGTGTTTTTGAATGATTTTTTGATACCCTTGTGGGATTTAATGTTATATGCACAATACAGTATATGTAATATCTATATGGATAAATTAACAATCATGGGGAATGGTTTCACAAATAAAGGGATATTTTAGGAACCTTCAAAAACATTTTCAATTGAAATATTATCCAAACCAACATAGGTGATGGAAATCCATATTTTTCACAGATTCTAAATGCACTATCATCGATTTTTGGGAAACAAATCATGATTTTAATTCCAACTGACCAATCTAACTCGGAATGGAGTCATGTTTTTTTAGCCTGATGAATGGATTGAGTGCATTAAATTGTCTAATAAAAGGATAATAATCACACCAGTTTTGACATTACCCACTAGAAAAGAAGTATTTTTTATCTATAATGATTCACACAAAAAGATCATAGGTTGTGTACGCATGAAGGATGAAAATGTTAAATTCTATAACCCCCACCAATTAATGATCACTGATAAGAAAAACTTAATTCATGATCATGAATTAAAATTAGTGATCTTCACATTGATGGTTTGGAATCATTATCTCTCTGGGGAAAAGTATGAAACATATATGAATAACAAAAAGATCACATATATATTTCTACAAATGGAGATAAATATGCACCACAAAGGTGGTTAGAAAGATCAAGGATTATGCATGTTCAATCCATTACCATCATAGGAGGGAAATCAATGTTCTAAATACTTTTAGTTGAAAAGATCCTATAACTCAATCGATGGTAGTGATTGAATGTAATCCAATATTATTATATATGTATAGGATGGAAAAGGGCATAATAAATGAATATTCATACTTATTTTAAAAAATAACTACAAAACAATCCATTCTTTATAGAATCAATGAGTCAAAGAAAGACGACAAGGTAGTGCATAAAAAAAATAGAGATTATTAACAAGTTAAACATTACTATAGATTAATTTATAATGTATGGAACAAAAATATTTATTCAATAAGAATTTGAACTAAAAAGGTATATTTTAGATGATGAACTTATTCCTCTTTTATTTTTAATACAGTATAAACATAGATGTATACTGATAAAAAAATTCATTTAATATGACAACATGAAAAAGGAGACTATAGAATTTGTATCTTGATTCATGGTATTGTAAGAAGTCAAGGATGAATGAAGAATATTTAAGGGTGTGATTATTCTATTTCATATACCAGAATGTAAATGGTATTTCATAATAATTGATTTCTTCATAGGAATCCCTAGGAATTCTGAATGAAACAACAATATGTGGGTGGTAGATGATATCCTAACAAAGTCAACACATTTAAATTATATTATAGAATATTTCTCCCTTAAATAACTCACCATGATATACATTTGGTAAGTTGTAATAAATCATGGAGATCCAATTTCTGTTATGTTTGATCAATATTTTATGTCTTCATGAAGGATATGAAGAATCCTTGAGAAATAGTTTGATATAAAGATACATTCTAGTACTTCTTATCACCCATAGAAGGATTTTTATATTAATTAAACCAATCAAACTCTAGCAGAAATGATGATATCTTGCTCAAAATATTTCTAAGGATTTTGGGATCAATAGCCTCCCCTGGTGGGGTTTTTATATTCAAACAGTTTTTGTTTTAATAATAAAATAGAACCTTATGAGGCTCTATATGGGAAGAGGTTTCCATATCAAACTTAATGGGATGAAGATAATGAGTGTAAGCTAATGGTACCTAATCATAACTCATATATGATAGATATGATTTAAACAATTAAAAAAAATTCTAAATCTTAAAAAATTCAACATAATGTACTTGTATATAATCATCGATATGACATAGACATTGAAGTCAAAGATGAAGTATTCCGTTGAATATTCCCATGAGATAAATTCATGATGTAGGGAAAGAAGTGAATTTTTTATCTTATATCCATCATCTTATTTTAGATAATTGATCGCATCTGATTCATGGGTTACAAACTACCACTCCCACCTCACTTATCTCAAGTACATGATATATTATTTGTCTCTCTCCTAGGGATGTATGTACCAAACCCCTCACATGTACTAAATCCAAAGGTGATATCCTTGATTAGAAATAATTCATATGATGATAATCTAGTGAATATCATTGATTATAGAGACATTGTAATATGAGAAAATAAAACTAACCAAGTCAATGTGTTTAAGAAAACCCCAAATTTAAAGAAGAATGATTACAAGATAATGTGGAAATGAAAAAAAATTCCATCATTTATTTTAGTGTGTGAATTGAAATTTTAGTCTAAATTTTTTAAAAATGATGAAGAATATAACAAATTAACGTTTTATAAATTTGAATTAACTTTTCAAAAGAACAAATTTCTTCTTATTAGTTGTAGGTATAGAATATATTTTTCTACATTTGTTATTTTGGTTTGTTATAAGTTATATCAAGATATATTTGAAAAAATATTATGTATCAAAAATATTAAAAATATTTCGATTGTATAGTGATAGTTATGATTTGAATATATAATTGGTTTTGATAAAATAAAATTGTAATATGTGAAGAAAAAATAGCCACTACCATTAGGATCATAAATCATGAATCCAATTTTTCAAAGCTCCTTGATGGGGGTGGAATAACTAGACTATTCCATTAAAAAATCCCAAGATGAATTTAAATAACTAATACAAGAGAAAACACATTTACATGATAAGTTAAAGAATATTGAGATCTTGACACAAACCATATTCATCGAACCTCTTGAAGAAACTATCAACACCGATCTCTTTACCCATAGTACATACTATAGTATAATAAGGGGTTATGTATAAACCATAAAACCATATTTATATTTACATTATTATTTTTATTGAAATAAATAAAATAATTATTATATTTCATTTCAGAATATAAATTACTAAATTTCGAAATTAATAAAAGTAATATTTTCATACGATGAAAAAGAAATTTTATTTTTCGAAATATATAGTTTCAATTAATTCACTCTTATTGATGAAAACAAGATTTTTAAAAAAAATATTTTAGTAAAATAATATAACTAAATGATACTTCTTTAAATATAAATTATAATGTAATTTTATGAATTCCAATTTAATTTTTAAAAGGATTCGAAAAATATTGGTATCATGGAAACCATATTTCTCAATAAAGGGATCTTAGTAATTTTGAAGTTTAAATTTTTATATTTATATAATTAATTGAAAAATTAATATTATTATTTATATAAACCTCTATAATCTAACTAACTATTAAGTTTAAATAACTTTTTGAGACAACCTGATTTTTAGTTAAAAAATAAAAACTTTAAAAATAGATGATATGTAGAATGATATCGTTGCTGAAAAAAACGTTCGGTAATAAAATCTATAAAGAGTATCAATGAACATAATTGTTTTTCCCTTTTAACGTTACATATTATTCTTTTCTTTGAACAATTTTAAAAACCCTTAATGATTCCTCCAAAAACTATATTATATTTTATGGGTTTTAAAATAATTATTTATGAATACGATTCTATTTCTCATTACCAATTTTATAATTTTAATCATTTTGTTTAATATCATTTAACAATATTTTAAAACACTTATATATTGAAATACCATGGGAAAACCCCATGTAAAGGTTTTTAGTCTGTATTATTTTATCATTTAAATTCCAAAAAACATTGATTATAAATTAATAAATAATTACACACACTTTTTCTATAAAAACCCATCCATCACCTCTTTAATCATCAATAAATACTATTGAAACATGAAATTACTCTTACATTCTATCTCTATGTCCCTCTAAAGGTTTCCTTAAGATCTTTACTAGCATCTCCCATTTTTTTACAGGCTCCCTCTAATGATATGTGATTTTATCATTTTCTTTGTTATTAAATATCTTATTTATATTATTCCATTTTAGTTAAAATTGATCATGTTAAAATACGATTCCACATATGCCTCTTACTATCCATACGATTTCCATGTGAGGAGAGACACTTTTAGATTCCTATTGAATCCTTTTATGATTTTTTTGTACCTACATTATGAAACCAAATATATACTATTATTTTCTATGCCATCATTTGTTAAGTTAATACCCATCCCCATTTTCAAATAAGGGAATTCACCTAGATGTTTTTATAATTAATTTACGGTGAAATTTCTTGTATATAACAAACACTACATTATATTGGAATTAAATGTGATTATATATGTTCTTATGTTGTTTGATCTATATATAGAACTTATACATGTACATGATATGAATTTGATAGGTGGTCCTGGAATTATATACCCTCTAGTGAATTGGGTGATGTTTCTAACTCGAATGATACCATGTATAGTACATGGGTGGTTAATGTTATTCATCATATTTGAGGATTTCTTGATGATTACCCTTGATCTATTTTTATTATGTTATGTTTTATATTTTTTCCTTATTCTCATGTTTCCTTTATGTTACGATTTATGGAATTCTTCAAGGTTTATGTTTATGAATCTCATAACCCTTTTTTACCTTAATATTCCTATTGTCTCTCATGTACTATTGTAGGTTATGTTATTCAATGATTCTTATCATAATGGGATTTATATATCACCATTTTCTTATGTATTTCTATAGGTTATTTCATTTAGTTTTAAAAGATAACTATATTTTTAAGGGAATATAGTAGAGTTTTTAAATAATTTTTTCATATCCATGTTTAATGTTATTGTGATACATACAAAATTTCAAAAACAAACTTGGACTCATTATATTTTGTGATCATATTATATGTACCATAACTTAATATTTAATGATTTAAGGTGCATTAAAATATTTTTTTTTCATAGTTCCATGTTCAACATATGATACAAGTTCTATTTGGTTATCTACTATTATCCTCATTCTTGACTAAATGGATTTATTGTGGTTCTCAATGAGATTCATGATATATAAAGTTATCCTTATCATATGAAACTGATTTCTATAACTAAAAAAATATTCTTCACAAGAAATGGGACAATATAGATTTGTATAAATGGTTTCTAATATGATTTCATCATGATAATAAACAATTTTATTTGAAGTCCTCTCACCATAATCTATTGGATTCTAAAAAATAACTTGATACTACTAACATATTTTTCTAATATTTTCTTCAATATTTACTTGTAAACACTCATAAAATTTATGAAATATAATTTCTTGATGTTGATATTCATTGAAATTAGAATTATATCCCATAATTACTCTATCATCAACCATTTATTCAAGAATTCATAACCTATATCCTATGATTTTATTATATCAAGGTCTTCTGTAAGTAGTGAGATTTTTATTTTGGTTTTATTTTGGAACATTATATCATATGTTGTATCATGTCTCTTATAACTCAAGAGAAATATTTTTCAATATTTACCCCAAAATACACTACTTATTTTGAGAATAATTTTGAAGCACTATTCCCATCTAGCATAATTTTCTACATATCCAGAACAAGCATATATTTTGCTAAAAACACCATTCTATTATATTAGTTAAGGTTTTCTATACTAGTTATTTATATAGTTGCTTCTAAGATATGTTTCAATTTAATTACTCAAATAATCTATCACATTATTATATCTATATTAACTAATAAAAAAGGGATGCTACTTTTAATCCTATGTTATGGAAATTTTGAATAGCCAAATAACCAAAAACATTTTATAATGAAGAAAACATTTGTCATGTAAGTGAGGTAATCTATGAAGGTAATAAAATAATTATCTTATCTTGTATACATCTATCTCATGGTCCCAAAAACATATATGTTGACCAACAAAAATAGTCTTGCGGAAGTAAGACCCAGTATATTGTGATTATTCTTTGTTTTATTTACCTTGTGGAATGTTCTATAATTTCCATCTTGATCACTTTTCAGTTTGGTTAAATCTATTATGTAGTGTCCTGCCTTTATCCAAAGGTATAAACCATTAAATATTTTTTTACATTCCTTTCTAAGGCCCTAATAATAATTCGTAAATGATTAATGTATATATTGAGTATGTGTGGGGATCGATCAAATATCAAAACCCTGAAATGGGAAGAGGAAGGTTAGGATTCCTGGTTAGTGAAAACTGTGTATCCTAGCCTGCAAGGTTTCCATAAACAATATTGCATCTAGTACTATGTAGTTGGTGGATGAATGGTTTTCCATCCACCATGAAACCCAAAAAATGATTTTACAATCCTTTAGTGGTTTGGGATAATGCCCAAATGCATAATTTTGGTACTATTACTTAAATTTTGTGAATAAATGTGTGGTATGCCCCTTTGAAGCCATAGAAAGTGCAGAGTTGGTGCACAATTTGGCCAACCCATGTGGAAAAACTGTGCCTAGTGATATTGTGGGTGAAATTACATGTCTTTCAAATTTTGAGGATTCTAATCCCCCATTTATTTTTTCTCAACCCATAGATTTTTGTTTCTTCTCTTCCTCTCTTATATAGAGCCCTCCATCAAATCGTCTTTGGTTTTTTGACATCTTTATCAACCAAAAATCCAATCCTTCTTCGTCTGAAGAAATTAAATTCACTCTGTATTTTATTCCATTTTCAATTTTCTATTTCAAGGTTACTCTCTTATTTTCTATGATATTTTGTTTTGAAAATTTTTTCTTTATATTACAATGTTTGAAAAATCCATTTTTCATCAATTTTTATGTTTATTCAAGGATTGATAATAGATGAGTGGGGTACTAAATTTCAAGTTTGGGGTTCTATGATCATTCCTTTAGTTTAATTTCATTTTATATTGTGTGATGTTGTGAAGATATCTAGATTATTCTGTTGATTATTTTTTATTTTTTAATAAATTAATTAAAATTGTTTTTCATTCCTAATGCAACATCTCCGTACGGTGAACCCAAATTTCTTAATTTTAATTGGTCATTGGAAACAAATTTGGGTGTTCTAACCGTTAATGGGTGTTTTCCTATGCCTTAAATATTTTTTAACTAGTTGTGAATGATTCCTTTGTCAAGGGTTTTAATTTTTAAAATTAAATTTATTTGAATGATTTTCCATGAACTATATTCCCTCACCATAAAATATTATGTTCTTATTCTTGATGATTTACATGGTTAGAATTAACTAATTATTCTTTTTTTATGCCAATGTCTATTGATTTATCTTAATTTTTATTATGCTTGTCGTTGAGTTCCTATTATTCATGCCATAATCCATTTCATTCTAGTATTACATAATTTATTATCATGAATTAATTTTTATACTTCGTAAATATTCATAGAATGTGGTTGAGACACCATTGATGGTGTGTGATTAGGAAGGTGTTATGACTTTTTTCTTATACATCATTCCTATGACTTTCTATTACTTAATTCCTTGCCCTTTACCATAGTTTTGGATTAATTTATATAGTTGGTTATATTAATAAGAAATTATTATTGAATTTTATAATTCATGGAAACTGATTACAATTTCATGAATTTCATTATGATATTCCTTGATTTATATGGCTCACCTGATACTTTTTAGGGGAGAACATGAGTACCGAATTAAGGATTCCAGGGATAGACTCATTGTGCTTGGTTAAATCTACCTGACATACTGGGATAAATACCTTAGCTTCCTAGGTATGGGTTCTTTAGGCAGTTTACTTATACTGGTGATAGATGGAGGTTCCCTAGGGGAGAAACTGAGGAATGAAATGTTTGGAAATATTGTTATGACATTCTTCAGGTGATAGCTAATACACTATTTGAGATACATGGCACATGATCAGAGTCACCATGTCATGAGTGACACATGGGACACTGTATGTGTTTCCTTAGAAATACATGATGAAATTAGTTATAATAGGTTTACTTGTAATATCCATTGGGATCATTTTTAGATCACCATGGATGGGTTTGGGACTCCACCCATGGATTTTAATGCTTTATTTATTATGATATATTGATATATATATGTTTCTTCTTGGTTATATTGAGAATGCCTTAAATAGTGATGTAAAAATGATCCCCAATCCAATGAATAATCTTACGTATATTTTTTTAGAATTTATTGTTTACTACATCCCTTGAATGCATTTTGTGACTTACACTTGTAAGTATTTCAAAAATCTCACTTAGGGCTAAGGATGTTTTATTTGAAATGTGTCAATTTAGGAAACGATGTGATATTTTACATGATTTATTTAACTTATTCTTTACTTCCACTTATGCATGGAACACTGATCCATTACATTTGTAGGAAATATAATGGACTTTAAACTGTTTGTGTTAGCCTACTATGATTTATATATCACATATTCTTAGGTTCCATTTGGTACCTGATTCGGCGTTATGATCGTAGTTATGGATAATAGGAAGAATGATTCTTCTGATTCGTGATTAATTTTTAGATTTAGGATGGATTTTGGTGGTAGAGTACTGAGCCAATGCTCATGATTCTTGTAGTAGCATGTTTTTTCATTTTGTACATTTTTTCAGAAGGTAGTATATACTTATATCCATATTTCATTTATACCTCCCTTTTTGTATTATATCATAATTGTCAACATTTTTTTGTTTCTATTATAGATTACCCAAATTTCCCTTAGTTATTTTTTATACTAACTTTTTTTAAATTGTCTTTCATTATATAATAATTCATTGTTACGCTTCCACTATTTATTTCCATCATTTACTACTATGTATACCTTGATATATGAGGTAATAGTCTCCCCACTAATACACTCAAGGCCCTCACTACGAGTTGGAATCTTTAAATGTTCAGGAAGGCAGAGATGAGGTTATGTGGCCCACAAACTCAAGTCACTATTGACTGGAATTTGAGGAGGTATTATTAAAATTCATATTAGCGCATTATTTTATTTCTTATTACTATTTGGGTATTATACAAGACACTTGGACCAATTATTTTTTAACTAATCATGTGCATGGACGTAGATAACTTATGTATAGATGAAAATCAAATTACATGGGATGGGTAATTATAGTATTTTATTATGCCACTTATAGTTGATACGACTACAGCATTGGGTGACACTCTTATTATATGATTCTACTATATTAGTATTATTGAGTTGGTTTTCTTCACTCTTTTAAATTGATGACATGAGGGTATGTTAAAATTATTCATCAAACTGGGCACAATAAGAATTGAATTTTCATACAATATGATGTTTTATTATTATATTTAGTGTGAATTGAATATTTACATGTGTTTTCGGTTGTTCCGCCTTATATTTAGCCTTGTATTGCCTGTATTGTAATAAATTTTAACTTTTTCCAATTTTTCTTGAAGGTATATGTTATGTATTGATTGATGTGGACACCAATTTCGACTCAATAAATTGATGGGACATTATGAATTGGAATGGGGATCCTAATAATTCATCCTAACATGAATGGTAAATTAAATGAACAAAATAATGAAAAGGAAAAAATATTTAAAAATAAAATCAAAACCTCGTATGATAAATTTGAGATATTCACAGTGAACCAACTTTGAAAATTGTATGTAGGTCATGTATGATATGATCATTCTTATGAATCTTCCTTCTTATTTACTCATGGTTCTAGGAATAGGATTTTAATTGTGTTATTCTCAAAGGAATTATTTGTACATGTCCTTCTAATCACTTTCCTTATTTTCTTCAATATTTATTATAATTTCTCACTAAGGACTAAGCATTACATTAATATAACTATGGAACAGTGACATACTCATGTATTACTCCAAGTGAGTGGTGTTGAGCATTCTCCTGAGGTTGGGGGTCCTGATCCAACCATTATACCTCCTGAAATTCAACTAAAGTTTCCTCCTACTCATCCTCTTATGGGAACGATTCTCAGTTTCAGGGAAGATTTCTCTAGTTTATGATGTTTGTTCAAGTTTCTCCCCAGTCTACCTCGAATATGGTTGATATGTCAACAGACATCCATGAATAGAAACCTACCACCATCTATGGGGATGGAAGACCCCATACTACTATTTCTGGGTTATATTTCATGATATATATCTTCGACCATCTTGAGAATCCTCAAGAGCAGAGGATCGTTTCGCTACCTACATGATTTTTGACTCCACCAAGATTTGGTGGGAATTCATATAATAGTCTAAGAGACACTGAGGTATGGTCTAATAATAATTCTAGAATACATTCTATAGAAACATCTTCTTGAGGAAAGCATGACGTGGTTGAATTGGGATGTTCGTTATTCTTCAATAGGTCCCTCTATATGTGCTCAAGTATTTATCTCTCTTCACTGAGCATCTGTGTTTTTCTCCATCTATGGCTTGCGATGATTAAACCATTGTGAGAAACATTAAGGATGGGTCTAAGCATGATCTCATATCTTAGGTGAACATATTATGTTTTTCTACCATTATAGAGATAATTATCCGAGCCGGGATTATGGAAACAAATTTCATAGAATTTGGTCATATGAGCCAGGGTGTTTCAGTAACAAAACAGGGTGGTGGTTCTTCTAGAAGTATAATATACCATTTATATGCTGAAAATGGGGGTGGTTCCAACCAAGTGACTCAAATTGATAGTTTTATATTCATACATCGGTGTGTCAGGGGAGACTATAAGAAGGCTCATTGCATGAGGAACCCAATAGAATGTTTAGCATGTAGAATGATGGGTCACGATTAGGGATTATTCAATATATTCATCCATAATCTAGTGTAAGGGGATTAGTACCATCCCCTCAATTTAGTATAGGATATGTGACCCCACATCAGGATGGAAGGTGTTTATCTACTGGCCGATCAGGCTGAGGCAGTAATGGTCATGGACAAGGCAGTCATGCCCCAAAGTATCAGCGTCAGTAGCGTGGATCTACTCAGGCTAGATAAGAATCATATAGGGGAATCTTTTGGGAACATGTGTATGTAATATAGACAAATATAGTGGATTATATTCATGTATCCTCTATAGTTATAGGTATTATTCTCGTAGACTCTACATTAGTTTATTCCATTGTCGATATAGGTTCTTCACACTCTTTTATATCTGTTGTTTTTTTGAATGTATTGGTCTAATAATCAAGTACATATATGTACTTGGGCCTCTTATAATTCCATTAGATTACTGAACATAAATTATTGTTAGGAGTGACCCCTTTTATAGTTGGGTGTTGTTTCTACTAGATTTTCTTCATAATCAATATGACCAACTTCAATTTCATACTGAGTATGGACTGGATCATGCCATATCATGCCCTAGTGTATTTCTATGACCATCAAGTGTACTTTATATCACAAAAGGGGAACAATTATGCACAATGAAATGAATTAGATATATAAGAATATTGATATGGATACAAGAGAACTAGGCTTGGTATGGTGATTTCTTATTTGGAGAGTCTCTTTAGAATAGGTTAAGGAATTTTGTTAGAAGACTTTGTTCTGGTTATGGACCATTTTAGGGATGTATTCCTTGATGATTTCTCTATATTTCCTAATGAGAGAGAGGTTGAGATTACTATTGATACTTTTATTTCCATAACACCATTTTTTATACCTCCACATAGGATGTGATCTATAGAGATCCAATAACTCAATAAGTTTCTTAATTATCTAAAGGCTAATGGTTTCATCTAGCCTATCGCATTTCCATGGGGTCCACCCATCTGTAATTCAAACAAGGTGGATGTAACTCTCAGTTTTTGAGTGGATTATAGGTGGTTCAACTAGATTACAGTGATGAATTATTATCTACTTTATCGTATAGAAGGAATCTTCAACCAGATCTATGGAGAAACTATTTTCTCCAATATTGATTTGAGGATAGCCAATCATCAGTATCATATAAGGACATCAATTAAACCCCATTCGTCATTATGGTGCATGTATGGATGGTACGAGTACTTGGTTATTCTAATCGGTCTGAAAACATTATTAGATTTATTCATGGATTTGATGAATCCTTCTTTACACCAATACCTAGTTTACTTTGTGGTAGTCTTCATAGATTACATATTAGTGTTGTCATGCACCAAACATGGAATTAAAAATAATCTTGATACCATCCTAAGTACATTGTGACATCACCATCTATATGAAAATATTAGTAACATCCACTTTTGAGTATGTACGGGTCACTTATTGGGAAACATTATATCTATGGTTGGTGTATTAGCTGACCCATAGAAGGATAGGTCCATCGTTCCCTAGGAGAAATCCAAGAATGTGATTGATATATGTTGTTTTATAGGGATAACTGGATATTCCAGATGATTCACCTAGGACTTCTAATTCTTAACAACGCCTTTTATGGTCGTGACTAAATAGGGTTGATAGTTCATATTGTTTGAAGAATGTGGGAAGGATTTTCAAGATTTATATTGAATAACCAAATTAATATTGATCCAAATACCTCTAGAGATATGAATGAGTTCCACACTCTATTTTGATGCTTTAGGATCATGTTGGGTGCATTTTTAATATATGGTGATCAAGTTCTAGTGTATATATCATGTCAACTAAGGCCTCATGAGAGAAACTATCCTACCAAAAACCATGATCTTGAATCTATGGTTCATTCCCTATGTTTTTGGATACACTCTCTATTTACCATGCGATTGTTCAGTAATTTAATTAATTTCATTTTTCTTTTGATGTTCATAAAATCCCACCTTTGATTTTCTAATGAGTTTAATTTTATGTTAATTTTTAGAATTTATTAATTTTTAAAATATAAATTCGGGAATTATTATCAATCCATTGATTTGTGAAGAATATTTTTTGAAGTATTAATAACATGTTTTAGTGTATTATAGAAACACTATTCGTACCCTACATGTCCAAATGTAACTTGAGGAATAAACCCTAGGTTTGGAACAATGCGTGTGGATCCTATATACCAATTCATCGAAAAAGTGTGGTTCGGATTCCCTATTTTTGAAAGTTACCCTACATTTAAGGAAGAAAATATTGGGTGCATCAAACCTACTTTTATATTCAACATTATCTTTGGTGTTTAGTTGTTGTTTGAAGAAATCCTAGATTTAACTATTCAACTACATAGTATTGAATTTGCGATATTATCTGAGATTTATGCTATGGTATTGATGGGAGAAATAGATTATAAAATATATTTATGACAGATTAAAATGATCATTATGTTTTTTTTGAGGTCTCATATTCTGTAGAGTAAATCGGTACTATTATAACTGGAATTCATATTGCACATGAATGTTTTTGAATTCAAATATTCACAATTTAATGTGAAATATTTATAGAACTATTTTTTCCTTGAGGTGCTTGACCATATATATAAATATAAAGAATATATTAATAGAAAACTATGTGGGGAGAATATATTCAAAATGTATGATTATATTGAAAAATTGATATACATGTAAATTTGTGTGTCTTTTCTTTCAGATAAATACCTTGCAAACATACAAGTTTTGATATGTCATATCATTTTAATTGCTTAATTATTATTCATGTTGCTGCTACATCATGTTAATGTTTTATATTTTTATGAAATAATGTCAATGTATTTATTAGTGATAAAATATTGATACATAAATGTTTATATAGCTATATAGTGTGTTTACTACTACTAATTAAAAAAATCCTATACAATTTAGAGGATTAATTTGCTGCTCAGGATTTTGGAATATCTGAATACATTTCTCATTTGTTAATACAAATGTGATATTTAATCTATATCCTAAAAAAATCAATTCCTATTTATTTGTTGTGGTTTCTAATGCTTGGAATCATTCATTGTTATGATCAAGCTTCTTTCACTAATCTATGGATTTATGTTTCCTTGTAAAAGAACGAGAAGGATCTATAAATCCATGTTGTAATGGTGTTAACTAACTATAAACAGTTGTGGATTAATGTTTTTAGGATATGGGGACCATGTAAAAATAACCAATCCTATGCAGTTGAGCATTTGTGTAGTGAAATAAGGGATCTTTGGGCCATGAACCAATATACATCACTATGTTCATTTCGTTTATTTATTTATATTTCTCATTAATCTTTGATAGAAATGGAAATATTAACTACTAAATAGTAAAGGTATTTTGAATTGTTTAATGTGTTTTAAATTCTGAAATATCCCACTATTTTTTCATTATCTTGTTCATTACCATCCAGACCCAATAATTTATATCATAGGAATGACTATAATGGTATATTTCATTCTTGAAAATTCCCACATTCAATAAATGACACTAATGAAAGTTTTTTTTTATCATTATGTTTTTTAAAATATTCTGTTTGATCTATTAGTCTTTAAAAAAGTGGTATTTGAAGAATATTATGTGTAATAGATCAAACCATCCTGATTTAAATATTTTAAAGAAGATATTTGGAAATGAATAATTCTAGATAAGTATTTTCTATGATCCATGGAAAATAATTTTTTGGTAATAATTATGGATGAGGGGAATATAATATGATAATAAATAGGAATTATATTATAATAAGTGTCTATCTTTTGGTAGTTAACCCTTATTATGTCCCTAATAGTGATATTGAAAATTTGAGTAATGATCAAGATAGGGAAAATGTTCTATTATCGAAAGCTATTATTGTTATTGATTGTGGTTTAGAAAATTATGAATTCAAGCGAGTATCTCAATGTCCTACTGTATATGAGATGTGGTATACTATTGTTGTTTCCTTTGAAGGAAGTGACATCCAAAAATTAAGGTACACTACTATGAAACTAAAGTTTTATATTTTCAGAATATGTGAGGATGAAACCAACACCCAGATCAATGAATGGTTCATAAAAATAGTAAATGATTTTAATACTTCAGTAAATGCAATTTGAAAATATTTATTAGCATTAAATGAACTCTATGTACTACCCTCAATGTGGAACAAAATATCCACATTTATACTTCAATGTACACCAAAAAGCATTTTCCTCTGAAGGGGGTGATTGGAAATATACTGATATATGCTGAAAATATTCAATTATAATTTCAAAATCCTGTAAAACATAAAGCATATTTAGTAAAAAAAACTATTAATAAATCAGCTAATTCAATTCATCATGAATTTTATAAATATATATTGAATATTTTTAATATGATTGAAAAACAATAATTAAAAAAGAAGAAATGGACTGATGAAAATAGATATTGTGAATGAAAGAAGCAATGACATCTAAAAGAAAAGTGTCTTTTATTAAAAACTCAATGTGAATCCAACTACTAATAAAAATGGAAAATACTTATAAAGGATTCCTTGAGTAATAATTTAGGTTCACATAATGAATATTATATAGATTATATTCTGAATATAAAAAGAATATAGCATATCTGGTGGCACACACATATCATTAGGTATTATCTTATTACAGACAAAAAACTAGTTGAGAAAAAATATTATATAGGGAAATGAACAAATAATGTTTTATTTTAAAATAAAATATTAATAATTAATGAATGATCCTATAAAAATAATTAAATAATATAATAATGTAATTTAAAATAATTATTATTTTTCAAAATAGATATTATATTTACTTGATAACAATTCTATATCATGTGATATACATGAAATTACTATTAAATAACTATTGGATAAGAATTATTATTTATAATAGGACTCTAGTATGCTATAAATAAATTATTTAAATCAATTCCTTAATAAAAGTAAAATACAAAAATGAAAAATTGTAATAGAAAGTAATAGTGAATGATGGAAAATATATTAAAATTATATTATTCCCATTTTAAATAAAAAACATGTCTACTAGTAACTTCAATAATTTTAGTATTAATTGTAATTAGGTAAAATATTATTTTTTATAAAAACCTTAGATTTATGATGTTAAAAAAATTATTGTTTTGAATATTTTTTTAAATTAAATATTTGAATTAGTACTACGGGTAAAAATGTTTTGATACCAGGAAATTTAATTTCTAACAATTCAGGTCCCTAAAGTATATGGGTATGGAAATTAATTTTTATTATATCTTAACTGGGATTACACCACGAATCTGCACTGTTAAATATTTATGTAGTTTAACGATGGATATATGTTAAGGTATCTATAGAAGGAGTACCCAGCTCTGGAGTCATTCATTATCAAAAATCATTAGTAATAATGTTATGTACACAGGGATTATTTCATTCTAAATATTTATACAATTATATTACATTATCTCTTTTACAACTATTATTCTCTCCTTTATTTTATATATTTGTTTAAATTTATATCTTTAAATAATTTAGAACTACTGTATTTATTCTGAAATATTTTTATTTTCATTTTGTAAATAAATATCTTATGTGTTTTTAAAAATTATTCAAGCATTTATGAAAATAGAAATACTCTTCTTATGTAATATGTAATGCATATTGATTATTTTTCAGAAAAAGAAGATGAAGTGTGTTCAACAATATCAGATCATAACATTTCAGCTTATTCATAAAACATTAAAATTATTGTGTGTTCTTCTTATAATTATCTTTTTAAATTATTATAAAAACAATACCTTGAAATATGAAGTGATCAAACTCTTCATGTTCATCAGAAAATCATTCTCAAAAAAGGTTGAAATAAAATGTGAAGCTAAAATATGATATGGAAAGCATCTAAAAGGCCATATTATGATCTATAGTGTGATAATGTAATGAAAATGCAATTTGTTCCATTAAAAAATCACTCTCAAAATGTGAAAAAGGGTTTGATATCTAAAGCATATTTTAAAGCATTCAATGGAGAAATTCTAAGTTAAATGAAATTAATCTGAAAAGTAGCTACTACAAAACTAGTTCATTGTATGTTGAAGTTGTTTTTAGTTTTACAATGTTTTCCTTATTAATATAATATAATAATAGATATCCAATGAATATTAGAAGGTCTATCAAATTTCTTAGATGTTCCAAGTGATAATGTTCGATGTTTGGAAAGGTAAGATGAACCGACCACTTCTTTTTAACCCCTTCTTGTTTTCTATTTATATAATATTATTTTATTATTTTTAAAATATATTTTTTATAAAAATTTTGGGCGATCATTTAGATTAAAATTTATTTTTATTAACCAACTCTAAAAAATCAGGTATTTAATTATTTATTTTCATTAATAAAATTTTATTAGTTATTAGTTTCATGTAATTTGTAATATTTATTAGTCAAAAAATATCTAATTCAATGATTATTGGAAATTTAATTATTCATAGATAGTTTTTAGTAAAATAATAATTTTATTACTTTCTTTTACCTCTTATCTATGTTATTATTCATGATTCTTGTGTACTTATTTTAACGACTCCTTACTCCTATAATTTTGATGTCCCAAAATTGGGTAAACTATTATGTACAGTTTTTATACAAATGGAGAAGTTTAATAATGTTTTTAGTCAATATTTTCTAATATTTTTGGTTGAAAATGTTTTATTTTTATAAAATTTATATTTCATAGGTAGAAGAAATTTTTAATTATTTTTTGAAATTTTTATTCTATAGCCTATAATAAATTTGATCGAGATATTTTTTATTTATGATACAATGTTTTTAAATAAAAAATATAAAGAATATAATGGGTTATTAAGTGATAATATATGATATTTTTTTCAAAAATAAATAATATTTTTGTTACATTTATTTATTTAAACATGGTTTTTGACAAGGGTTTTGTGACCATCAAAAAATAGGGATATTTTTTAGAATGCGTTGATTCAACAATTTTGTTAATTTATATTTTGGTTTTGACTCTCACAAATTCCAAAATTTATTTTAATAGTGAATTTAATTTTAAGTGAAATTTAGAAATTTATAAATCATGGAAATATTTTTTTCTTTAATTATACTAAAAGATCTGGTATATGAATTGGTGACCTAACCCATATCCCTAAATAATTATTAAAAAAGGTAAAGTCAGTGATTACATAATGTATAATGAAAATACACCAACTAGGAAATGAAAGGATTGAAAAATATATGATACAAAATAAGCATACCTTGTTCAAATTACTATAGCAGCTTCAAAAACGACAGACCAACAATTATGTGAACCATTGATCATGATTCAACGAACCATCCAAATAGTGCAGCCAAGAGGTATAATTATAGTGACGACCATGTGCATCGAACAATTTGAATGCAACTCCAAATCCAGATCTAGGAAAATGCACAAATACAATGGATAGAGGTCTGACAGGCAATCCAGAAAACCTACACTATTTTCAGTACAACATATTCCATCCAAAACACACCTTTAAACCCTTCAAGAGTAAACATAGATGCCCCAAAGTGATTAGAACCTATCTTGGGGCTCCACAAACCCATACCTATATTTCCATGGGACAGCCCCCAATTCCCATGAATAAAAAGAAAATAACCAATCTGCAAACAACATGATATCTTGAATATCCCAATGAAAATACCCACTAAACTTTATATCATAGGTGATCGAAAAAGACTCCTAACACTCCAATGAAACCATCATGACAGTTCACCATTTTATCCATGTGCTGCAGAACAGTGCCTTAACATACACCAAACATCTAGAAGAATCCATGAAAAAACAACAAAAAAGTTATTCCCTACGATGTTTATGATAGCAAAAATCAGGGATTCGGTCAAGATCATGTTCTACTCTATCAAACATATGCTCCATTTTATCGAGATAATCATCAACATATATTTCATTGTTATGATATCTTCCAAAAGAAAACCTTTTTTATTCCTCGATCCAAGAGTAGAAGTCCTCTATGTATCCTTATTTAATGACACAAGTGAAATTTATAATTGTAATTATATCCTCTTGTGCCTCAATCAAAGAGTATGGGACCTCTTCATCCGACGAGGAGGAGGAATCTTCTTCAGCAGATACTATAGTATATGGAAGTTTATATAACACTGGTTGTGGTGGGGTATTAATTTCATTCATTCAGAGCCCTAAGGATCACGTGAAAATGGTTCTCTACAACATAGAGTAATCAATGCATTTTAGAGTCTTTTTGGATATGTAGTAACAAAGCCTTCAGGATTAGTGAATGGTTTATTGCCTTTATTGGAACTCGAGTTCAGATAAGAAACCTCAATTTGATGTGCTTTCTCATTATCAGAATAATTAGAATCACTAGAAACAAGATGAATCTCATTTACTCTCTCGTGATTGGCTGGTATAGGTCCTGAATTGTCTACCAAATGTTCAACATTCTTGACCGCATCCACATACCCATACAGAGCATCATCTTTTCACTAGGGATGTGCTAGGCAAGAATCTGGGGAAGATGAAGACATAAGTTGGACCTTAGCATCAGAGGGTTCAACGTGCTCATCAAGAGGCCTTCTATCTTCCTCAATCCAAATTGATTTCCCATTACATGGGGGAGGATTCCAAATAAAATGAGTTCTCATTGGGTCCTTCCCAGAACCATAGTCTCTAAGGAAATTTCCAAGATTTAGGCAATTCAAGCAGTAGTTAGGTACATTTTCATAAACCTCTTTTTGAAAAAAAAAACAAACATTTCCATTTTGAATCCAAATTACTAAAGGAACGTTCTGCATAAGATCAACCTCAACACACACACATTCAAATGATGGCCTTGTAAGGTTTCAAGTAGCATAGTCTAACTTAATGGCATGACCTATAAGTTTAGTGATAGTGAAGAGGGAAATTTGTTTGAAGAAATGCAACGAAGGTCTTAGGAACCCTAACCAAATAGGGGTAATTGGGGGTTCATCGTAAAAATTAAACCCATGGGACCATTTTAGGTCCTTCATCTAACAACCCACAAATATTCATTAAACCCTTGACCAAAGATAATAGTAGTCATCTTTAGAGGAGAATCGAATCTCTATATTCAATGAACTGAAAAGTCCAAGTTCATAAACAAAAAATCCAATGGATTTGAATGATTTCCACAAGAGGAAGAGCGAGGGGAAATGCTTAAAAAATTTCCTTTATTCGATAATTATAATCATGGCGTTGATTCATGAAGAATACTCCATAAATTATTCAAAATGTGTGTGAGCGTATTTTAGAAACACTTTTCATAACCTACATGTGCAATTGTAACTTATGGAATAAACTCTACTTTAGGAACAATGTGTGTGGATCCTTTATACTACCTCATTGGAAATAATGGTTCTAAATCCCTACATTCAGAATAAAACCAATATTTTTGGAATAAATAATATAGTAAATCAACACTAATTTTATATTCAACCCTAATTTTAGATTTTTTATGCTATATGAGGAAACCCTATGTTTGACTATTCAACAACGAAGTTCTAAATCTGCGATATTATATGAGATTTTCCTAATAGTATAGATAGAAGTAGTGATATGTTAAAACCTAATTTATGACCAATTCAAATTTTTTTACGATTGCTTCTAAATTCTTGTATTCAGCGAATGAAATCAATACTATTCTTACATGAAGTTATGAATCTCTTCAATTTTTCCGAATTAAAATATTCAAGATTTAGTGTGTGATATTTATGGGGTTGTTTTCACTTACCACATCTCGACCAATAGTATAAATATATATACACTATTCATTAAAATTTATGTAGGGAGTATATATAGAGAGGGAAAAAGTATACAAAAAATTTTATATACATACAAAGTCGTGTTTCTTTTTTTTCAGAACTACACTTTGGTGGCCTACATGTTTTTATATGCTGACTCATTATTAATTATATTTTTATTATTGTTGTTGTATCTATTTCTCTTTATCATTATATTATCTTATGTAGGAATAACTAAATATCTATCAGAGATATACTTTGGATAAATACATGTTCAAACATCTTCATTGTAGCAACCTGACCCCAAAGGTCTGAATTCGGTGTATATTATCTATTAAATTGTCATTATTTCCAACAATAAATCCCTAAAAGACTGAAGAGTTAGGAATAAAATGTAAACCAGATACATAAATGAGGATTTTATTACAAATTAATACACTAATTACAATATAACCTTTCTTTTCTAAACAAATGAATAAATAAATTCATGGATAAATTTATCACATGTATTATATATTTTCATGTCTTTCATATTATGATTCCTCACTTATTGGAGAAATTATAAAAAATAAGGGGAATATGAAAGTATTAGAAAGCATAAATTATACTATAAGAAAGAATGAATAAAGGAGAACAACAATAATGGAAGGGTAAAAAACTGGACCCACATACCATGTATTCAAAAAGCTAAGAAGTAAATGCATAATCAATATAGAAATGTAATTAATATAGACACATGAAATTCAAAAAATATGATAAGGAAATATCATTATGGAATGAAATGGATCTAAAAAACACATCATTTTATCAATGAAGTAAAATGTATCCATATATATATATATAGACACCTAGTATCATGGATAAATTATAATGAATAAATGATTAGTATATAATATGCCTAATTATTGAAATTAATGTTTCTAAGAAATTTGATTCCTTAACCATAAGGATTATTTAAAACATATGGGGTAAAACCCATTATCATAGGCTATGAAAATTATTTCGTCCCATGAGGCTAGTGATTCTTTGAGGGGCTTGTATTAACTATTTCCCAACCTATAAAACTTTCTTTAAATGCTCCCTTACCCTTGTATAGAATTTCCAAATAATTCATCATATATTGAATGAAAATTTTTCCTTATCTACTATTTAATTTTAATAACTATTATGGATTTAACAATGATAACTCAAAGGAGTATAAGTAACAAAAATGGTTTTGGACATTAAAACAATCTTTAGTAAAAATAAACATTATACATTGCAATGTGTCCTATAGCACTTTTAAACACATAACTCATACTTCCCAATGAATTATATATAACATATAATATCATTAGAATATGTATATTCAATATATAAAATGTAAAATTTTAGTTTATACACAAATAAAATTTAATTGCTACATAACAAAAATAAGCCTCAATAGAATTTAAATTGAGTTAAAATTCCATACCTTGCATTTAATTTCACTGTTGTTTATTTTTAATCTCAAACAACAAAATTATGTAAATTATTTTCTTTATTGAGAAAATTTTTCAATTTTATCATTAATTTTATTTTACTTATTACCATGTTGTACACATCTATATAAAAAATTATGTTGGCATCAAAACTTTTGACCAAATTCGTTTTATGTGTCAAAAATAACTCTGGTAGGTCATGTATGGTTAAAAAGGTCAATATATAACATATAATGAATAATAATAGTGACATAATTACAATATTTATATATCAATTTTACTTTTAGAAACAATCATTAAATTTTATTATGAAATAATTTATCAATTTCATAATCATAGAGACGGCTGGTCATGCATATGCATGAGTAACATTTTCATTTTTCAATGATCATTATAGAAAGAAGTTATGTAGAATAATATCTTTCCATTTTTATTATTATATAATAAATAATATTTTATTTAATCATATATACAAATATATTGAATTATTGGGATTGTAAAGGAATCAAATCATGTTGAAGAGGCGGTAGTCCACACATCAACGAATGACATTATAACATTTTAACTGTGTGAAAGGGTTATAAAGAAAATGATATATATTATATTTAATGAATGTTAATTTTTACATTAATATAATATATAGATTTTTTATTCCACAAATTTTAAAATAAAACCACCTTTTATACATTCCATGTATAGTGTCACGGAATCAAATCGGTTTGAGGGTGTGATATTCCACCCTTCCTCAAATAAAATTATCATATTTAAAAAAGATGGAAAGCATAAAGGTATGTTCTATATATAATTTATATAAGAATAAAGGCATTATAAATATCATATATATCATATATATATATATATATATATATTGTTAATCATAATGGCCAACATGAGATATCGTAAAATAAAAAAACAATCATAATTTCATGAGGCAATAGTTCGTTGTACACAGAAACAGTATGTTTGTTACCCTTTTGATGGAATTGTGTCTATATGTTATTATAACACTTAAAATAAAGAAATACTAGTATATTTTGGATAATTGTTTTTTAAAATCATTGAATAAGAAGAGTTTGTGGTTGAATAATGGAAATAAAACTAAAGAGATTGTTAAAGTTTGTTACCTCTTAATCAGGTAACTACTTTTGGCTTGTACAAAAAGGATTTGTTGAATTTATTCCAAACCAAAGGGAGGATACTATGATGATGGTATATATTTTGGGGATATTTTTCCATAGGATGGTTGATCCAATGTGGCTATATTTGTTTCATGGAAGTGGTAGGAGAGGAGGAACTTTTATAGTGGAGGAGGAGAGGGACTCTTGTAATATTTTGACAAAGGAATTAATCCCATGTTTTTCATGTTCCACGTTATTCCAATAGAGGACCTAATTATATAAATCAGATTATATTTTATAAATATGGATATAAAAGTGATTTTGGAAATGTGTATAAGTCATTTTGGGACTTATGGTTATGGATTAGTTCCCTTATTAAGCTAAATTTAACATTAATCCTTGTAGTTAATCTTAATCACTTTCCCTAATATTTTAGGTAAAAACTAACATTAAATTATTAGAAATTATAAATTACAATGATTCCAAATGTGGAATATATTTTCCACATTACAATAATAGATATGGTAGAAATTAATTTAAAATTCATCGTGCGAGCGAGATGACAATGCATGTTTTTATAGTAAAAATTTCTTAAATGATTATAAGTGTTTATAATCAATTTTTAAGTGAAATTGATTCAAATAACATAAATTTTATTATTTAGTAAACAAATTATCCCATTTCACATTAAAACCAATTGAAAAATTAATATATATTTATAATCTAAATATATGAAAATGATGTTTTGAAATAAAATTCAGTAATATTAACTTTTCATTTAAAAATGAAATGTTTCACAAAAATATCAAAAAAATAAAAATAAACTTATTATTCTGTTTATCTTTCAAAAATTTAGTTTTATTGAAATATAAAATCAATTAATATTTCAAAATTCATATTTAAAATGGGTTCTCAATTAAAAGGTTGTGAATTGACTTTATAAAAATATAGGATTTTATGTGTAAAATAGAGCTTGTTCTTATATTAGGACTATTAAAACTAATGGATGGATATAAAAAATATTTTATTGAATATATTACATATATAATTCATAAATGTCATTAACTATTATAATAAACTATGTTTATTAAAAACATCATTATAAGCATTAAAATGACACTATATCTTTTTATATCCAATTGATTCTTATTTTTATTTCTAATTAATTGGTAACCAATGAATTCATTTTATATTTATATAAAGAAAAAATGTTCACAATTTAGTCAATACTATTCATAACCACTAATATTATAGCGAGGTTATATCATATTATATTAATCAATAATATTTTAATAATAAAATGTTATTAACTGAATCTCGGCATTGCATGTACCACAAATTATCATGGAAGGTCTCTCATGAATGTAAAACAAGTTATTGATGAAGGTATATCTTGCGTGTAACACAAGATAACTTTGTGCTTCATGTATTACACACTATATCATGTATTACATTTATTTTAAATATTAAATATATATTAGAGTCTTAGGATATTGTATTCCCTTATGTTCTTGGGGATGCGTTTCATACATGCTGTAAAATAAAATGTTATACTTTAAAATTTCGGGGTGTGACAGTATACCCTTGTTATTAAATTTTTTCCTTGAAATTAAAACTCAATACTTATAATATATCATTTTATATTTCTTATGATAAATTCACACATCGCAAGATGTGTTCGTAAACATCCATTATATGAGATAGAATGTGAAGTATAAAGGACACTTGTACTACCATGTAACTAGGTCACTAATAAGGAGAACATTATTGGAAAGAGAAATTATAGACTAGGAGGAAAATCATAAATATTTATAAGGATTAATTGAGGTCATCATTCACATACAATATTTTGATTAATAGAAATATTACGACCTTAAAGTCATGATTATGATACTATTTAAGAGACCGTCGGTTTAACAGAATTTATGGTATTAAGAAATGTTTTATTTCTAAGTCATTTTCTAAATGTTGGGTAAATGATTTTCTAACTATGATTATGTGGATGTATTATTAATTGATACATTTAAATTTTTATATAGAAATTCATATATTTTGGTTGTTGTTTGTTCAAATTCTAATTCATCCCATTACTCCCATAAACTAATTACCAATAATGAATTTTTCTTCCCTAAAGAACTAAAAACATTTAAAGGATATTATAGCCTATAAAAGAGTAATAATCCTAACTATTTGTATCTAACTATTTTATGAAACTAATATGATATATATATATTAATCTGTTAACAAATAAATATTTACTAGTGGTTCATCATTAATATTTATTCATTAATATCCCCCAAGAGTTTCATACTAGGTGTATAATAAGGCTTATTTTCATGTACTAGGTTACCCCGAGTCAGGCTTGGAATTCCTTGTGAGGGTTATTACTCAACTATATATTTGTGGAAAGACCATGTCCACTTTTAGTATCCAGATACAGATCTTTTTTTAGGAAGACACATAATCTCTACCTTACCAAAATTCTAGGACGTTCATTTATTTTTATCCAAAATTTATACCACAGGATTTTTTTCTCTAATAAATGTTTTCCTAAATATACTTCCTAAGGTTTATTCTAAACCTCCTCTAAGAAAAACTATAGTTTCTGACCCCATAAACCTAGAGCCCATGTCTACTATTAATTAAACTGTCCTAATGACAAGTAATCATTCTTGGAAGGAATGATGAGTTCAATAGTCTTGGAATTAAAGATACACAAATTAGTATTGTATTACAAATTAATACACTAATGAAAAATATTTTATTTTTTCTAAATAATTAAATAAAAAACATTGAGGGTACTTTTTTCCAAATAGTATATCCCTATATATCATTCATAGTACGCTTCATATATTCATGGGGAAATGAAAGCTAATATGGTTAAGATCAAATTCTCAATAAGGGTATAGTATAGTTGGAGAAATAATGAATAAATGAGAATAATTATCATATAATCATAAATAAATGGACACACATACCATGTAATCATAAAATTGAAAAGGAAATGTATAAAAAATATGGAAAGGTAATAAATGAAAATAAATTTCATTAAAACAATTAGAAAAGTAAAATCATTAGAAAAAGTTATATATCTAAAAAAATTACGTTTAATTAATGAACAGAAATTTATCCACAGATATGTTGATCTAAAATCTCAGGGATGAACCATAATATACAAATTGTCAATAAAGTAAATTACTAATGATTAAACATCATGATTCAGAGGAACATGATTCCTTTACCATCAAGATGGTTTAAAATGTATTGGGTAAAAACCCATAATCATAGTCAATCTTCATGATTTCATCCCATTATAAAAATGATTCGTTGTGGGGCTTCCATTACAAGTTGAAAAATGAGACGGGCTTTCCTTAAACAATCCCTGACCCTTGAATTCCATGTCTAGAAAATTAATCTTATATTGAATAAAAAATGGATTTATCATATATCCATATTGAATAAATAATATATATTTATTAATAATACCTCAAATGATAATAATTAACAACAAGGTTTGTAAACATAAAAACATTCTCATGGAAAAATAATATTTAAACATTCCAAGGTGTCCTTTAACACTTTAAAACATTTAAATTAAAATTCATATAAAATTAAATTAAACTTATAATATCATGAGAATAATTATATTAATGATATATCATGTCAAATGGTGGTTTATACCAAAAATAAAAGTGAAATGGTGCACAAACAAAATAAGTATCAATGGAATGAACAATGAGTCAAAATCCCTTACCTTATACCTGTTTTTCCTCATGTGTCTTTATATTACTGAATAATAAAGTTATTTCAATTATTTATTTTTATAGAACCCTTTTCTTTTTTATCATTACTCTTATCTCACTTATACACGTGTTGTATACAACAACATAAACAATTATGTTTACTCAAGTTGTTTTGACGAAATTTGGTTTCTTTCCAAAATAATATTGGTAGGTCAACTATGTTCCAAGGATTCAATATAAAAAATATCAATAATAAAAATCATGAAATAATTATCATATTTATTCATCAGTTATAATTTTAAAAATAATCACTAAATCTTGTTATGAAAAAATAAATCAACATTACAATCATGGAGACAGTAAGTCATAGGTACTGATGAGTAACATTCTAATTTTTAAATGATTATAATGTAAAGAAGTTAGGTAGAATAATATATTTATAGAATTATAATTTTATCATAAATACCTCATTATTTAATCTTATATACTTATGTATATAATTCTTATGATGTATAACGAATCGTATCGTGTGGAGGAGGCAGTAGTCCACATGTCCACGAATGATGTTATTACATATTTAGTGTGTCAAATGGTAATAAAGAAAAAGAAATATATTTTATTTCCATAAAATATATTATGTAATGAATATAATATAGTGGGTTTTTATGTCACATATTTTTAATTAAACCATCCTCTATACATTTCTTGTATTGTGCGAATGAATCACATCACATTGAGGGGTTGTAGTGCACACTTCCTCAACCGAAATTATCATATTTTCAGAAGATGGAAAAATGATGTTTTGTCCTAAATAAAATTTAAAAAAGAATATAGATATTATAAATATCATATAAATAATATATAAATTTTTTCTTGATCATAATTTTTAACATAATTAGTGGTAAATTAAGATATATAAATCATCATTTCGTGAGGTAGTAGTTCTCCATACACTAAAACACAATGTTTATTACCCATTAGTTGGATGTTTTTGTAAGTTTATCTAGAAACCATAGCATAAAAATAATATATTTTTAGGTATATTTTTCATTATAAAAAAATATAATAATAATATTTTAGGGGTGGATAATGGAAATAAAACTAGAGATCTTGAGGAATGTTGTTACCAATTAATCTCATAAATACTTTTTGTTTGTACCAAAAGGATTACATAGATTGATTAAACCAAAAGGTTAGGACCCTGGGATTATGGGGTGGATTTTTATGATATATTTGGGAAGATATTTGTTGACACAAAAAGGTTTTATATGTGTTAGGAATTTGAAGTGGATGAGGTCTGTTTATAGTGTAAGAGGTGTGGCACTCTTGTAATATTTCGACAAAATAATTATTCCCACTTTTTAATGATAAATTTGGATTACATAATGATCAAAATTCCATAATTGAGATAATATGGTATAAATATTCCCAAATGATATATTATGGACAATTTTATTGGCCATCTTGGTCCGTAAGGTTAATGTTTTTTTTATTATTAAGATTAATTTAACCATAATTACTCTAATGAATTTTAATAACATTCAGTAATATTTTTGAACAGAAAACAATTTGACAATACAAGGAATTATAAATTATTACTATTTCAAACATGAAATCCATTTTTAAAAATTATAATCCTAGAAGTGTCATATCATAATTTAAAATTCATCCTGTTTGATGGATGAAAATTCAAGTTTTTAAACTATAATTGTCAAAGAGATTGATACATTTTTATAAACAGTTTAATTTCAAATTTATTCTAATTAAATAAATTGTAATAATTTATTTAAATATGATATAAATAAACTTTTTAAACTAAATGAAAATTTTATTTAACAATTTAAATTAATTTTATGTAAAAGAAGTTTTGAAATAAAATTCATTAGTTTTCACTATTCATTATAAAATAAAATGTTTTAGAAAAATATTAAAAAATTACCCTTTACTAATAATTATGATTATAATTAAAATATAAATTTTATTTAGAAATATTTATTCAATTAATATTTAAAATATAAGGTTTAAAATGGGTTCTCCATTAAAATGTTGAAAACATGCCATCATAAAAATATAGGTTTTTATATGTAAAATAGAGTTTTTTAATTTCTTATGTATATCAAACCTAATTGATGAATATAAAAAATACATGATTAAATATATAAAAAATATTTTTATGTAAAATAATTATCTAATTTTAATTAATTACGTTTATTAATACAAAACTCATTTGGAAGCACAAAAATAATAATATTTCCTTTTATATCTAACAGGTTCTTATTTTCATTTCTCGTTAATTAGTAACCAATGAATTCATTATTTTTATATATAAACCAAAAAGTTTCATGATTTAGCTAATATTAATCACAACTAATAACATAATGTCTAGGTTGTATCATATTATATTATATAAAAATTAATAATATAATGTTATATTGTGAAATTCTGTCTTGTGTGTAATGTAAGATATCGAGGAAGGTCTCTCTAGCATGTAACCCAAGTTATCGAGGATGATATCTCTAGTGTGTAAAAAAAGATAACTAAATATAGTATGGATTATATGCTATATCATTTTTTGAATTCATTTAAAATACTAAATATATATTAGAGTCTTGAGATATTATATTTCTCTACATGCTTGGTGATATGTGTCATATAGGTAATCAAATACAAAATTATTCTTTATATTTTCAGGTTGTTACATTCCTAGGGGTTTATAAATTGATGATTAATGAAATTTTACATAGCATTAATGAAATATTTTCCATTGTAGATTATTTTATATCTAAATACATCAATCAATGTTTACTACTACCTTGATGTTTAATATGTAACCTAAAAAATCAATCTCTATTGATTAGGTTGAGTTTTGAATGCTTGAATACAATAAAGGTTCTATGTCATCTTCTTTCACTAAACTATGGATTTATTTTTTTCTATAAAATAACCATACAGATCTATATATCATTTTTTAATGGTTTCAATTTCAGGTACTCAGCTGTAGATTATAGGTCTTAGGATAAGAAGACCTGGTAAAAATTTCCAAACTCGTGGAGTTGAGTGTTGGTGGAGTTTATTAAGGGATGTTTGAGATATGAACCACTATACATCACTCTATTTTCTAAAATGATTTATTTTTACAACCATCTAATAATTTAGAGGAAATTAAAGGTTTTTTGATAAATAAGAGAGACATTGTGAATTGTTTAATGTATATAAAATACAATATTCACACCCTCCCCCATGTTGTGTCATTATCTTCTTCATTACCATCCAGACCAAAATCTATCTATTCGTAGAGATATTAACTATTTTAAAAGATAACAAAGTATCAAATACATCTCCACTAAGTTGGATTTGAATCTGAGGTAGTTCAGGTGGGTGGAATACCAACAATTATTTGACTATGATCTTCCTTACACACCTAGTAAGCGTAACTCTCCTGTTGATTCCTTGACCCTAAAAACGTATACAGAAGTCATCAATGTGTGCAGTATTGAGTATAATATGGTGGTTATGATTTCTAATTCAAGTTTGGAGGTTCATTTACATCACATGAAAGAAATTATAGTATCTCTAGATATGACATTCACTCTCTTATAGAGATTTCATATGCAATTGTTGTCAAATTTTGAGGGCCTCATTTTGAAAAAAAAAAGTAATAAGAGAAAACCCTCATCCCGGTTGGGTTGTTATTGGTAGTGAGACCATAATATACCATGAAAATTTATAGATTCTGTCATATATACTAAAATATTTGATTAATGATTCTCATGCACCAGTTTGAGCAGTTTATCCTAAGCTTAAAAAATGTATCAGGGTATACATCGTTAGTACTAGTGTCCTGGTATGAGGAGGCATCTAGTAGGTTTTATTACTCGGTGCTCTACCTATTAGTAGGTAAAGGCGAAGAACCAGGGACTAGATATACATATAAAACCTCTCTCCATTCTTTAGTGTAAATTAGATGACATTAGCATGGATTTTGTGATGGGGTTATTGATATTTCATCATGGTGGAGATGTTGAGTGTGTTAACATCAATAGGCTAACCAATGTCGTTCACTTCCAAAGCAATTTGGAAGTCGTTTTTTTTAAGATTTAGTAAGACTTCAAATCCTTTGGTTTTTTAAAATTCATGTTGTAAGACATTCTATCATTTCAGAATAAGATGACGAGTGTACATCATAGTTTTAGATTGGGATACAAAATACACTATGTTAAAAATTTCTCTAGAGTACATGAAAACACCCTCAAACCAACGTGCAATCTAAGAAAACCATATCGGTGATACACGATATGTTGTGGGCCTATATAATTTAATTTTTTTTCCTTGAAAAAATATTCATTTGGTTATATTTTCCTACAATAAAAACATCCACTGATCAATTTATATGGATCCATATGAGGATCTTTATTAGAAACAATTATTTTACCTCTATGATGGATTGAGGTATGTGAGGTAGCTCTATTAGGTATCTGTCTTTTTTAGTACACTTTTGAGAAATTCTAGTTGATAAAGAATATATTCCTATGATTTAATCTAGGAATAATTATTATACTAATCATCATCAAAAACATATAGTGTTTTAGGTGGGACATTGGGTCATTCTCTGAATTTCACCTAGATTAAGAAATATATGAATCAGGATGCCAGTAAAGTCATCATGTTTTCTTGTCAGACCATTCATGATAGTGGATATAGTCTAGATAGAATCTTATAAGTTTTTATTAACTAATAGGCACCATTTACATGCATGACATCTTCCATGTATATCAATTTCAAAATTATCATCCAGACCCATTTCATTCATTTGATCCTGAGGATATCGAGCTATAGGAGGATGTGTTCATTAAGGATCATCCAATTCATATCATTGATCGTAGAATGATGGTTCTTTGAGTATGTTCAATTCCTTTGTTATGGGTGATACATAATCACAAATTCATATAGGATAAAACATGGGATTGGGAGACAGATGTACATGCATTGTGTCCAAAATTTTTCATATAAGATATTCTACCTCCCTTGGAAAGGAAATTAAAGGAAAAATTAATTTAAGGAGTGGAGTTTGTAACATCCCATATTTATCAAAATGTAAAGACCATTAAAATATCATTTAAATTCCTTTAAAAACCCTAATAATGGTTTCTATGTTCATAAAGGTGGTCTTATGTGAGTCTGGGGATTGGTGGATTCCCATAGCCCAAGAATTGGAAGAGGAAAACTAGGTCACACGATTTGAGAAAACCATGTATCCCAACCCATACAATTTTTCTAAACAATGTAGAAACTAAAAGTAGGCACATCGTGGCCACACAATGTATCTAAAACTGTATGACCCATGTAACCATGCTATGTGGTGCTATACTGGTTTTTAATATAGCCCAAATGAAAGGTTTTTACATCGTTAGTTAACCAATTAAACTAATTATGTGTTATTCCGCATTAAAGAATCATATGTCACAAACATGGAACAAGGTTTGGCCAAACCATTTGGCCAAACCTTGCATAGTTCCTTTTTGGGTGAAATTATTTGTTTTCCCTCCTTTAGGGATTTTAAACCATCTTTTTTTTTCTACTACCCTGAGAGGATTTATCCTCTTCCCATCATGAAAGGAGAACTCCCTCACCTCCCCCTAGGTTTTGTGACATCTTCCACTTCTGAAAATTAAATCCATCATCATCAAAAGAATAAAAATATCAGTAATTTCCTTTTTCACCATTAATCTCTTTCACGGTACCTGTCTTATAAATTTTTCTATATTGGTGTTATAGATTTCTCCCCAATTTTTTGGCATTTAATGTATCCTTATATTTCTTCCACTTTATGTCAAATTAAGTCTTAGTAGTGTTTGATTAGGGAGACACTACATCTAGGTTGGGGTAATATAGTATTTCCCATCATATCTCTATGTTTTAGATTTTGATCAATTGTACTTCTTGATGGAATATTCTGTTGAGGCTTTATTATTTTTTATTAAATAAACTTTAAATGGTTTTTTAATGCCATATGTGACATCTCCATATCATGAAATCCATATGTGTAATTTCACATTGTTGTTATCCACCCCTATGGGTGTGCTAACCGAACTGACAGATTTCGAATGACTTAAGTTGTTTTTAACCAATGGTGAATTTTTCTTTTATCAATAATTTAAATTAATTATACCAAATTGGTGTAAATTGTTTTCTTGAGAATTATGCATGAACATTATAAATTAAATTTTTTATGTCTGATGCATCTCTTGGATATGCCTCGATATTTATGCATTGGTTGGATTCCTATAGTGAGTACCTAATCTTTAATTTTATTATGCCTATCTTTGAGTGTCTATGCTTCATCCAATAATTTACTGATTTCCATTAGTCCGTTATAGTTTCTCTTAAATTAAATGTTATTCTTGGGAAAGATTTTTAAATTTTTCTTGATATTCCATTTAAGGCATGTAATTATGACTATTGTATCCCTTGTTTCTTATGCATCATTTTCATGATTTACTCTTACATTATGACTTGTTATTTGATAAAGTTGTTGGGTTAAATTTTACAGTAGGTTATGTTAATAAGAATGATTTATTTAGATGGATCATTGATGGCATGTGATTATATTCACATTACATTCCTTATGACGCGCCTTGTTTGGTATGGATAAGTTACTATGGGTATGGTGAGAACATGGGTTCTAATTTAATGATACCATGCATGGAGTCATCATGTAGGTTTGGATCTAATGGACATGCTGAGAGAGATACACTCTCTTCCCAATTAGGACATTTGTGGGTAGTTTACATATACTCATGAGTGAGACCAATTCCCCCAGGGAGTAACTAAGGATGGACCCATCTGGAAGATGGTTATGGAATGACTTGGTTTATACCATGCCCACTATGTGAGACAATTGGAATAGTATGAGAGTCACCATATCATGAGTAATAAAAGGGAAGCATTATGGGTTTCCTTGGATGGACCCGATGACACTGGTTATACTGGATGTACCTGTAGTGAGCCTTGGGGTTCTATTTATATTATCAATAACAGAATCAGGACACCACAAATAGATTTTATGGCATGATTTCTTAAAGTATATATATGTGGTAGTTCTTGGTAATGTTGAGCATCCTTATATAATGACATGGAAATAATCCCAATTTTAAAGCACAAGTATGGGGAATATGTATTTCTTATATTTTCTTGTTTACTATGGTGCCAGTATGTATACTATTACTTAAATTGGTATGTATTTCAGTCTTATGCCTTAGGCCAAAGTATGTGGTATGGTACATGTGTCCATTTAGGAACATAGACCATGGTAAACATGTTTTATTTATTCAATTACACCCTTCTATATATATGTGTGTGTAAAAATTCTCTTTTAAATTATCACACAATAGAATATAATATACACAAAGGCTGATAGACTACTAATAACAGTATATCACACCCTTATCAATCAAAATTCAGTACTTGATTAGACTATATGATCCCATGTTTGGATAAAGGAAATAATTACACTTCTAATTCTTGACTGATTTGCATATTTAGGATATGAACTATGGGTAAAGGACTAAACCTATTCATGAGATGCATGTAATAGTAGCTATTGTCTTTTTATATATTTTTATAGTATATAGTATATTCATGTATCTATCTTCCCCTTTTACCTCACTTTTTTATAGCATTATGGACATAATCATTTTTTTATATATAATTAATTACTCAACTTCCACTCCGTTGTTTATTTTTTATTTTTCATTTTCATTATCTTACACAACAATATGTTTCTTTGTTTTCTCACTATTTATTTCAAACAATAAATATTTTATATACTCTAGCCTATGAGGGAATATTATCCCCATTGACACACCCAATACCCTCACAACTAGTCGGTAGCCTCTGGCATTTTGGGAGGCACTCTTGAGGTCATGTTGCCCACCATCCTGGGGAACTTTTTATTGGCATTGTGGGTAGGATTATACATATTACAAATTAATGTTTGGAAATATTTCTTATGCTTCATTTACCATGATTACCTAGTATTATATTCCATTAAATTATCTTATCATTCATGGATAAGTAAAATCTATCAAATAGATAACTAATCAAGGATAAATTTGAATTTTCTATATTCTTAGTGAGGTAGTTTTTAGTTCAATTTTCCTTTTTATAATTCATGTAATTATATTGACTGCTTCCTCATTAAAACAATAACATATTTGGAAAAATATAAACCAATTTTGTTTTTGCCTTTAAAAAAATGAATTTAATATTATTTTAAACTATAATCCTCAAATTGAGATGTTCCAATAACTATGATTTTTAAGGAAATGTCATTAAAATCATTACTAAACCTCAGTAATTCTTCTCAATGTTTTTCAGGATTTTAGTATCAAATTTAATTTGGTGGGAACACCTACTATCATTTATTAATTCCATTTTAGTATGTTAATATCTAATAGGAAACCGCTTTAGAGAATGAATATTATTTATTATGTACATGAATTTAATTCACATAATATTTGAGTGGGAATAGACTAGGTAAGCTTATGTTGAATTTATCTCCCATATTTCTGTTTTAATAAAACCACCTACATAGACCTTAAATAAAATTAGAGCTATTTTTTCACCTTGTAACCAGTCTCCATCGTTGTATGATTTTGTCGAGAATCTAATTACTGATCATTGGGAGTACACCCCTAGATTATTCTCTTATCCCGACTAAATAAATGTTTTACCAATATGTATATTCCTTATGTAGAACATAAAAAAACTATTAATAACCCTGAAATATGAATTTTCAAGAAAACCTATATTTTTATAAAAAAGTTTATCCATAATTTGACATCTCGTTAAGTGTTTGAGTTTTATTCCATCTAGGATTTAGAATAACGGTTTCATTAAAACATATTTCATCATAAACTATTAGAAAAAATCTAACACCATTATTCTTGGTCCATACCATAATATAAATAATATTTCATCATACATTTTTATTGTCATAAATTTTGTAGGTAGATTTTATAGATGAGGAATTTAATAAATTTTTTTATGCCCCTTTGGAGGATTCACCCTTAAATTCAAGGGAACATATGAATTCATTAAATATCTTTTAGAGTACTTTCTCATATTCAATACATTTTCATTATGTTATTCATAACTATTCATCAATTAAAAATATTTTTCTAACTAAAACATTGATCATCTTCTCATATTTCATGACACTCAACCTCTGTATTTTATTTCCATCAACAAGAATTATCTCCCCTTTAGATTTCTCTCCCTTATCAATAACCCGTCTCTAATTATATTTTACCAACCTCTTCCTAAATTTTTTTACCATGTTTTTTATCAATATGTGCATTGAGTACATTATTGACCATTTATTTAAAATATATTTGTTTAGGGTTATCATAATCACCACTGTTTAATTAAAGAATTTTCATAAAATCACCCATATTATGTTTAAAGTTTCATATATTTCTTCATCATATTCAATTAATGATATGAAATCAATTTCATCTTATTTTCTAATCACATTTCTTATTTTAGTTTTATGAAATATCTACTTTCTTACACCAAAAACATATGCTTATTTATAATTTTTTCTCTACATATTTACATAACTATTTCCACAATTTTATGATTTATAATATTATAATTTTTCTTTGGAGAATTAATTAAATAAAATATAATTCCATTAAATTTATAAAATCTTTTAGAGAATTAATAATTCTTCTTTATTTTTCCATTATGAAGAATTTTAGAAATGAATGAAATAGATATTTGATATTCTTATTTATTCTAAATATAACTTCAGTCAACAAAAACTTTATCATTATACTAGGTACCTAACTTTTGATATATTATTTCACTTAGTCTTATTTCTTTTGCATGAAGTTCATAACATTAAACTCTTCTATATCCATGCCCCAGATAATTGATCTTCTTGAACTTGAAGTAATAGATTTAATCCTCTCATATGGGGTATCGAAATCCATGATTTCAAATTCAAGTATATCATTTTGCTTCTATTAGACATATTCAAAAACAATTTCTCCTTGACATTGACCTCATCTATCTGTTAACATTCCTTGATCCATCCTAAAGAGGCATCTCTTACTATTTTGATTCCTTTTTTATCATGTATCCGAATTTCATGATAAATTTTTTGATTAGAGAATGGTTAAATATTACATGGTTACATATTCTTTTTCAACGATGGAAGATTTATCATTTAATAATAAATTAAATTACATTGTAAATAATTAAATAAAATATATTCTCTATATTTATGAGATCAAATATTTGGATTTAATCTATTGAAAAAACATCTCATAATGTTCTTCATATTTTTGGAATCATCATGTTTTTTAATAAAGCATAAAATATGAAATAATAATTTATTTACCTGATTAAAAAAATCATCAATGAATTCTTGCACTAAATTTATTTATATTCATATTTTCTTCACCAGACCTATGCCATTGCCTCTTTATCTTTCACATTGTCATCATAAATACTCACCAACATTTCCCAAATTTCAGTTACAGTTTATAGTCCACTGAATTTAGTGTTAAATGTCTCTAATAAATGCATGATCGTGTAATTATTTTCATTTTCATAAACTGTTATATGACTCACATCTACAAACATCATCAAAAAACCATTTATGAATGGTATAAATCCGATTATACCAACACCACGAACATCTTGACCAAGAGATAAAAGATATGGAAACCTCTGATTCATCCAACTGTGAAAATTTCTCCCTAAAATGTTGGTATATCTTTTTTTACTAAATTAATACTCTCAATTTCTCAAAAGATAATTGACTGTATCCTACTATATAAACCATCATCTAATACAAATTGATGTTCCTTGTAAGATTGTTTTCCTCCACAGATAAAGGAGGTTGAATCTGTGGGGGCTATATTATAAAATTTATTTTTAAAAAACATTGTGACTTGTTAGTGTATGATCCACTCAAAATAGAAATAAATCATTATCACATTAGAATGAAATTTAAAGGGAAATAAACACACATCTTTACATAGATTGTAATGAGTGAGGAATTATACTCTTTTCAGTGGTTGGTTATCCCCCTCCAATAAGAACAGATTCTCTTCATTGTGAAGTAAAGTATGTTCTATTTAGGATATTTCATGTTGCATCCCACCACACATGTCCTAATTCGGTAAAAACCTCATAGTATCACACAAAAGAATAATTAATTATTTGATGATGAATAATATCCCCAAATAAACAATGTTTCATCTGATACAATGGGTAAAAATACACTTCTTTAATCCTTATGATATGAATAAAATAGAATCCCATAGATTAGACATGAATTGAACTACATAAATAATATCAAACCTAAATACAAAATATAAAATCTAGGAGATTCATCAAATTTACATCACTAAATATCCAACCATGGATTTAAAATAGACTTTTTTACTTCCTCTATCCCAAACAGTATAAGAACACATAAATAATATTCACAATACTCCAGCACACTTTTTGTTTATTTTTTATCTAGTATAATAAAGAAAAATACATATTAATATTTACCCCATTATCTCCATAAATTCACCCGAAATATATAACTATATTAGGGATAAAATTATCCCTTTTACAATATAATAAGAACACAATTAAATTCTCCAAAATAAAGTCTACATACTCTATCATAACATTCTAGAATCAAGGATAATAAATTGAATACTATGATTATAAAATTAGTTATAAACATAAAAAAAATTCAGTAAATATTTATCCAGTTAATATTTTCTTTCTATAGTCCTATTTAATTTTACTTTATAATTAAAAAAGGGTAATGTGATTTCCCAAATCATTTACATTTCAAAAACATCTACATGAATAAATTATGATGAATAAAACACTTATGCTTGTGTATCATTTCAACTAAATCACACAATTTGGTATGTGAATAAAATCAGATGCATGAATAAAATTCTCTATGTGAATATGCACCACACAAATTTTGATATATAAATCTTTGAAATTTCATAATTTACTCAAAGTCAATCAGTTCAATATCATATGAACACTACCCATTCTCAAAAACACTTTATATCATCAGGAACATTCATCCATGATATATAAATCTATAAAACCGTATAAGACCCTTTATTATTAATGAAATCATTAATTATGGGTTTTAACAAAACAAAATAACCCAAACTAAACCAGAGATGTGATATCATCATTATTTCTCAGTCCAAGACATAAATCCTTTGGGTTTTTAATTTTCTATTATAGGATTATGGATAATATAGTTTCCTTGTTTACGATAAAATTATAACAATTTTTATTTTTCCTTTTACAAGTTAAAGAAATATAAAATTTTGTGTATATCATGTTTAATCTACCTTAATATAATATTTCTTGTGGGTTCTCACAGTTGATTACTGCATGAGTTTGTACCTATTGGTTGAGGATTTTTTTTGTTCTTTTAGAAAATAGTTTCTATTTTTAATTTTTTTAGTATCTATGGATTTATCACTTTTTCATTTATTTATTAGGAAATAGTGGTATAATTCTCCCCAAAAATTCATTGCACTTGTTTGATTGAGTAATTGTTTGGAGAATAAAGTTGCATGGAGAGGTGAATTGAGAGGGAAACATGTCACTATTACATATTGTATTATTATATTTCATATATCTATGGGATTTTATTTTTTCATTTTTTTCAATTAAAAACATGTAAAATATGGAATTGGTTCCTCTATATATGGTTTGAATTCATAGTTTAGGGTAAAATGTACTTATGAGTTTGAGTATGGAATTTTCCAATAGATTTTGTTTTCTTTCATAGATTAGTATGAACAAGTAGTACATGGCTTAATACAAACTACATGAGTCCTAGTGGAACCTATCTTGGTTCTATTGGGATTTTTAGAATTTGTGCATGAAATATTCAAAGTTAGATGAAACCATCTGATAATCATATAATGAGGTCTAAAGATTTTATATATCTATCTATCAAGGTGGGTTCATTGTCAGTAAACTATGCATGACTGTCTTTATTGGATAGTTCAATATCAATGGTTGGAACACAGTTTGTAAAAGTTTTGTACCACACTATGTGGATTTCAAAGTTTTCATTAAATGGGCTTATATTTCCATTTCCTCAATTGGGAGTTATATATATATATATAGCCATAAATTTATTTATTATTGTTCAGATGAAATAGGAAATACATGGGAGTGTCTTCACTATTCATTCTCCTTCTTTTTTTTCTTCTCATCTTAATATCAAGTGGGTAAGAACTTATTTCTTCCTCTTTTCATCTATTCCTATCACCCCTTACCCTCTATCTATTCAAGAAACTATTGAAATCCCTAACAACTATTCTGGTTTAGATTAGTGTTTGGTGAGGTTATAAGGATGAGGATTTGGGTTTTCTTGTCTGATATGGGTTTTTCTATGCTCAATTATGTATTCTCCTTTAAAGGCGACTGGTTGTGGGTGGTTCCACTTGAATTGATTTATGTGCCTATTTAATATTACTTTGAAATTATTATTATAAATTTTGAATATATATATATATTAAATTAATTTTTATGAATTTGGATACATAATTTATTCCAGTAGTTTGGTTGAAATGGTTTTCTAATCGATATTACCATTTTCATCGATGTTTCTCATTCTATGTTATTGTGAAAATACCAGAGTGGACTTTTTAAAATCATTCAAATGTTTTCAAAATGTTCCTTATAGAATTATATTTTAAGGAATACCCATAATAGTTATAAATTTATTCCTTGCTTATTATGACTTGGTGTTGAAATATTTATCATGAAAAATATTTATTCCAAATAATTGAAAAGATTTATAAAATGGATATTAATTATTCGAAATCATGTCATTTTACAGATCCACTTATGAAATGGGTGCATGATGTTTTCCAAAATGTTTATTTTAACGTCAAGGGAAATATACAAAAACTTTTTTGAAACCATTTTGTCTCCCTATAATGTTTTTCAGAATATTGGATCATGGTGATTACTTGAGAATTTAAAAAAATATAAATATGTTTTGGAGAAATTTAGATAAGTGCCACAATCATTATACAGAAAATGGATGTGTTAATTTTAAAAAGATACTTGTGTAAATGGTTAGATTTCTAATTGGTATTTCCATTTTTTGTTGGATCAATGATTTTCAAAGGATATATGAAATATACTTTTCAAAGTGGGTATAAATGAATTGACTTATGGATAATTTTAATGAATTCTTGGTTTCCACATTATGTGCAATTGTTTAATAAATGTTTGCCACATTTATTTGAGACACATGTGACTATTATAGTGAAAATTGTATTTTGGGATCCCATAGGGGTGTTATATATTTTCGAATCATTATATATTTCTTATGAATGAATGTGAAGGGGATTATTTTATGTAAGGGTTTTGGATGTATCGATTGAGAGATTTTTAAATTCGTGATATCTGATTTAGCTGGTGGATGATTATTATTCACCTATATTTGACTTGACCTAGGAAAACAAGATAGATTGTTTATTAACATAATGAGATAAATCCATAGAATCTAGCAGTATTATATCTTGGGTACATATCTTGGCTAAACCTTATCAGTTTCACTAAGATGGGTACTAGATATGTGAGTTATAAACCATTCGTGGAATGTTGTAGCATTGAAACACCTATGATATTAACTTATAGATAGTTCCATTGGAATACCATAGATGTGGATAGGATCATTAGTTTCATTCAAAGTTCCTTTTATCAAGATTGTATCTTTATAATTAAATCATACAAATGATTCTAATGATTGCATGTTAATATTAGGATGTTTTAGGGGATTGTGTTTCATGACTCAATTGTGTACCCTATATTTTTTAATTCCTCAAACCGGTATTTAGTTCTCCTATTAATTGTGTTTCCTTGATAAATTGATTCTTATTGGGGTTTTTGTACCACCCCAAGTGCGATTTGGTTTAATTTTAATTGAGTTGTTTTCATAATATTTTCAAATAGTTCTTTATAATGAAAATGAATTATTTATTTCCTAAATGGGGTTTATGAAATGACTTTCCCTTGGGATTTTTATCAAAAATGGAGTATTTTTGTAATTTTTAGGAATATGGGATTTTTTTTTTTGGATTGGTTTCCGTTATTTTAAATTCCCAATTTACAACATATTAAATAATTTGTTTAATATTATTAATCATCATATCATTAATTTTACAAATGTCTGGTCGTTCAAAAAAATTTAAGTGGCATGTCATTAAAATTTATTTTAAAATAATGCAAAAAATTATCATTTTATGTTACATCTAATATAAAATTTTATAAACAGTGTAAGGATATTATTTCCATGGTATCAATTAGTGATGACTTACTGGACATTTTTTAAATTAAAATTCATATATATATATATCATTTATATGTTTCTGATTCCCATTCATATGATGTTCCATAAATTGATTTCATCTATAGATGGATAGGTGGGGTGTCACATGTGGTCAAGGGTCACTAGTTGTGGTGGTGAAGTAATTTAGGTTCCATTTAATGTTCTTTATTTTTTTTGACATTGGTCGTTGTATTTTGTTCTATATTCTTCATTTTATTCTATTTATTTATCTGGGATATCTTGTTTGATTGGATTTTTTATTTTAATTCTTCTATAGAGTTTTATAATGATAAATAAGGCTATGATTGTTCCCAAAATTTATTATTTTATACCAAGAGACTAGTTTCGATCCTATGAGGATTGAAAATTTCCTTCGATCTAAGGAAAATCTATGTCGGGATATGATTTATATAGTATACAAGGATGCTTTCTTATAGATCCATTGAAGGTTAAGGTTGTAGTTTGAGATATCTGGTGTTTCATGCCTTCTCTATGGATTCATTATCATTGATATTCCATTATGTTTGACAGTATCATTATCGTTGTTTGTTTTTTCAATAATTTTTCCTTCATGAATTAATAGATTTTATCAATATAATTACATGATTATTTTAGGGTATTATTCAACTGATATAATTTTTTTTTGTTTGTATTTAATTGATATTTAATGATAAATATTAGTTAGTATTGATGAACAACTCAAATATGTTGGAAAATATCCTATGTTCCCATCTTCAACCCCATCCTAATGGAGGAATGATCTGATAGACTATCTTACTATTTATGTATACACAAGAAATATCTCTACAACCTTGGGTTATGTTTTTTCATAACCAACCTCAATTAATTCATTCATTTGAGAAATACTTATTCATATAATGAATTTATCATAAACATATAATACATATCTCATGTCATTAGACACACACATGCATCATATAAAAAATAAATTCACTTCTAAACTACATTGATCTTACCCATATCAGAATTCAACTCCTATAATCACATAAATATATACATATATATAGTATCATATTAAAAATAATATAATATTAATGGTGTTTGGCATCATCATGTATAATGATAAAATTATATATCCATTATGATATGATAATAATTAACACATATATCATGAAACCTCTAGAAACTTCTATATATTTAATGACATGCATTTAATAATTTGACACATCCCAATACCATAAAAAATAATTATTGGATTCTTTTTGAAATCCTTAGAAAATAAATACCTAGAAAACAAATTTATCATGTAGACCATTTTTTTCTTCACCCAATGCCACTCAAGTGACAAAATCAGGACATGTACTAGATTGGATAAAAAAATTCTAAAATTTATCTCCAAATTATCAAAAAATACCCTATACATATCCCATTAACCTACTATTTCCATTTCATCTAATCATGAATTTCAATGTTATGTAAACCTAATACTTCCAAATATTTATGTTTTTGGCGATTGATGGAATAATTAATCTATTAGATAAAATTAGATAATTTAGAAAAAATTTATTTATGATATTTTAATTTCATATAGTAACTCACATATATTAAAAAATAAAAAATTTATAATATTATATTTTATTACATAGAAAATATAATGTTCTATGAAATATTTTTTATGTTTCTAGTATTTTGTTTGAGTGAATGTAAAGAAGTCACATAAAGAACACTACACAATGATGGTATGTTCATTTCACCATGGATTTTATATGATGTTTGTTTTGAGGATGAAAAGGAAAATATAATTTCAGAATGGGTAAGGGAGAGTCACCATTATTTCCCTAAGAAAAAACCCCACAATTCTAGAGATATAATATTATAACTGGTAGATAATGATGAAAAATTAAAAAAGAATCATTATTTTTAAAATATATGGAAGAATATAAATTTCCATGGAGTTTTTTAAAATTCTAGAAGAAAATGTAATGAATACATGACTAGAAAGATATATTTTGAAAATAAATGGAATAGAAGTCAGGTGGATAAATAATTGAAGATTTTTAGTAGATATGATTATAATCATAACAAAATTACCTTTTCAAGATTCTTCAAAACCATGTAAATATGAAATTTTCATAGATTTGGTAACCATATACATTTATGTTTTTGTGGAATTTGTAATCATGCATTTCAATATGGGTTTGTGAAATTTTAAGAAGATTGGTCTTGAGTGAGAGTAGAGTTTTTTGTTTCCTAATTTATCATATTTTAAAGTAATTATGGATTCATTGAAATTTATTAGATAATGTTTACTAATGAGTTTAAAAGTTAAGTTGTCTAATCTTGTGTTTTTGAAATTAAATATTAGAGAATATATTATTTTCAATGAAAAAAAGAGCTATTGGATACCCAGTGGTGGTGTACCTGGGATTATATATTTTCTATATTGGATATGTAGAATAAAAAATATACCATTATGTACTCAGTGGGGTGTCTAAAGGATACTTAACCCATGAGATTATTCCAAGACTATAATGTGTACCAATTATGTATCTAGTATGTCTAATGATATTTTTTAATAATAGGGGAATGGTTGTCATTTAATAATTATTCCCCTCAGTTTTAATAACTAGAGGGAATACGGGGATGGTATTTTTTCTAGCCTCCCCATGTTGTATCCTCTGCCTTTATTACCCTTAGGATGCCTTGGTATTTTAGGTCTATTATTGTGTGTTGGTGATGTTGGATCATAGTCATGTGGTTTCCTTATTTCTTACTCTATTATTATATTCCACTCCCTATATTTTTTTTGATAGATTCATTTGCGTATTTGGAGAACAATTCCACTAGATCATAGTGGAATTATAATGGGTGAGGGTGATTTCATGTATAGTTTATTCAAGACACTAAACATTTAATAAGACACTATATGTCTCTCCTTTCGAATGGAATTAATTTTTTTTTGTAATTTTATCATGTACATCATCATTTTTTTAATTAATTTTTAATTCGTTGTAAAATGATATTAAACAAATCATTATAGAGTAATCGATATGTTGGGGACCTTTGAAATATACTTGGATGCATTATTAGTGTCTCTACTCTATTTTTTTAATTTAATAATATTTATTTCTATTTTTAAAAAATTGATAAATTAATTATAATTATTCATGGTTAATTAATTATATATAACATATTGAGATAGGGTTTTTTGTTGCATGGGATGGCTATTATAAGTATGCATAATGGTTTGGTAGACTGTGACTAGTGGGTAATCCTAAAAATGAGGTAATTGATCTCTGATTTATATAGTCATGAATAGTGTTTCTATGTGTAAGATGACAAATAGAAGAAGGGAAATCAACTTAATGTGACTCATGTAGGAAATTTGTGGTCACATGTACAAAATATGAATAGATAGTAGTTATTATAATTTTAATAGAAATTCAAAAGAATATAATCATCCCGGAATTACATATAAATCATTATACTTTCTGATTATGAGGTCTATATTGATAATGAAACCTAATGGGGGTTGGAGTGTGAATTTGAGTAGAATGGGTATATAGTTTAGTATAATGGGATGAATTTGGCCACGTAATGTCACATATGGGGATTCAGTGGGAGTTTATTATGTGATCTATGGCTTGGAAACTCTGATATATGTATTTGTTACGATTCATTTAAGGTTTGAGGAATGGTCGTAGGTCCTTCAAAAAATCACTACAGAAATGATTATCCATTGAGTCTTTTGTACAATGTTCATTAACGTGATGAGAATGGTTTTTATTCTTAGAGATAGTCCTATGATTGGGATACAATGTTATAGAAAACCATAAATTTCATACATAAATAATACATAATATTAGTGTAATATTCACTTCATATCAATATGATCCATTCTTGAACTGAAAACTTTTAGCGTACATGGAAGCATGAGTACATAAAAACTACTATATAAATGATTTACATAATTCACCAATATGTTATTCAGAATTATCACCCGCATTAAATATAACATACAAAAAACCATTACTCTTATCCAAGAGAAGGGAAACATAGAAAAGGGTGGTCTCGAATTCTCAGTAAGGGTAATCAAATGATATATCAATCAATGAATAAAAGTGATCATGATTATATGAATAAGTGTATGATACATGAGAGTAAGAATATAAAATTATACCCATGAATCAATACATTTTTTATGAATGTGGTTCTTTGTCCGAAATACCAAATAATAATTTGTTATATAAAAAGATCTTACATGAGTCGAAAAGATAGGATCATATTACAATCTTTCACATGAAGGGGGAGTAAATTGTCCCAGAGATCGTCCTTAGTTGTAATATCCTCACTTACTCCTTTATTAGAGAGTCCATCTACAACCATATTCTCTTCATGATAGGTATGAGTGGTAATATTGTTGATGTCCTACAGATAACACAGACAATCCATCTAAAAAAGTAGTAACAGACCAAGCCATACGAATAAACCCCTTCCAAAATTTCTTTCATTATGGTAGTCAAATCACTTTCAATACATATGGTGTTCCAAACATTGTTATTTGTGAAAGAAATAGCATGGGTCCCACATAATTTCTGCCTCCTAAGATGAGTCAATACCATAGCTTCTAAAACTCGCATGAGTATATGACCTAGATGATTCTCAAAGACGGCATCAAATCTCACGGTGCCAAGATTCCATTTCGAAGAACCGTCTACATTAACATTAATTAAAATAGATATAGGAGGATTCTAGAAAATATCAAAATTGTGAAGCAGTTGGAAAAGAATTCCATCAACCCATAGATGCTAAAGAATCATAAATTCTTTTACTGTATTGTTATAGTATACATTTTTAATCAAAGAATATTCAAGAATAGTAATGAGGATCCGAATATGTCTCACGTTAATGTTGAGTGAGAAATTTTTGTGAATAATTGAATTTTTATAATAACAAATCACATGATGAAGCTCAGCAACTACATCAAGAAATAAGTTCATGGTTTGTGGGGAGTTATCCACATCTACACAAAAGGATAGCTGAGCACTGACATAATCAAGAATAAGCCATATATAATAAAATATGTCCAAAATATAGTTCTAATGATCGGTGGTAGTGGCACAAGAATGAAATAAATTGTTATCATATTTCTCTATATTTATTACAGAGATGATATTTTGAGCAAATGTGGGATTCCAAAAGATTGCAGAAAATTATAAGTGGGGTGCTATTTTAAGAAATATGCCATATAAGAGTAAGTATTGATGGATTTATCCATTTATTATCAATTTTTTTTAATCTAGCTAAAATATTTTCCAGAATTATGATAATTGTAGTTATAGACAATTTTTTAATCCAAAATACCATTATGTGAAGCCTCCAAGATTATAAAATCATCCGCGTTAGAAAAAAAGATTGTTTTCAATGACATGCACAACATTTTTAGGGAGAGTATGAAGATGAAAATTAATAACATCCTTGATGGTATAATTATTACATTCATGACATAGTTTATTAGGGATAATTGAAATTAGAGAAGCACCAGTCTGGTTAACTAACTAGAAGATCATGGAAGAGTTCCTGGTAACCATCCATCTAGAGGTGGTTATAATATTTTTATTCACTTTTTTAATGGACATCCAAATGGAAGAGTTCATGAAATTCATGATTCCTTTCATCAACTTCTCAAAACACCTATTTTTTATGAAAGAAATAGAAGGAGAGTCATTGTGGATCAGGTTCCAAGTAATCCTATCTTGAAGGGACTCATTAAAATATTTATGTTTTTCATTCCAAGGAAACCCTTATCAAATGGTTTTGAATAGGTAGATGAAGGTATAATCACAAATTTCTTATCTAGATTACTGCAAGTACAAAGAAATTTTTTGATATAAACATTCATTTTTTTATGATACTGATAGGATATTTATAAACTATAATAGATTAGACCATTTTGGAAACAAAGATAAACAAGAAATGGAAGATTATAACCATCATAGATGGTGTTTTTGCTTTTTAAGTGTAATGCTAATTAAGGATATGATCCACAATGACAAATAAATATCTAGATTTCAAACTACTCAAAAATATGGGAACATGAAGTGACATTTATGGAAATGATGCTTCTCTAATTCCTATTTCATTAATGATATGTGATAACCAACTAATTAGGAAATTTTTCATAAAGAATATATATGAATTTTTCCAGCTAATAACCAGACCTGAGACATCCTCATAGTGAGATAGTGCACTTTTGAGAGTTCAATTATTTATTTTATCACCTTGTAAGAACAAAATGCGGGCATCCACATATAAAATATGCATGGGGGAATTCACATTCCTGGAATCATGGATGTGTTTATGTTTATTTTTATGAAAAAGGTGAGTGTCCAATCTACATAATTATCCCTCTACAATGGGGAAAAGTATGGAAGAACTTAGAACACCTAGTATGACACCTTTGGTTCATTTGAAGTAACCTCTTGGAGAACCATTGACCAGGATAGATATGGAGGCCAAGTTGAATAGGGTTTTAATTATACTAATAATTTAATTATTTAAACCAAATAAATGAATAACTTTGAAGATGAAATTACCTTCCATGGTATCAAAATATTTTCTAAAGTCATTTTTTATCGAAATATTCCCACATTTATTGGAATTTTATAATGTGTTACTACATTCAAGGGAAAGAAAAATTATGTCCTTGATGGATCTTCCCATGATGAAACCAAGTTTATTCCAAGATAAAATATTGTCACCCATCGTAGAAAGTATTATTTCAAGAAGTTTTTTGATGATTTTATATATAGTGTTAATAATAGCTATGGTTTTCAAAAGATGAATCTCAGAGGCATTATCTATCTTGAGGATCAATGAAACAAATTGTGCATTCAAACCATGGGGTTGAAGGCAACTAGAAAATAAGGATTTGATATGATTAAAAAAATCAACCTGAATGAAGTCCCAATATTTCTAGTAGAATCCATTATTAAAACCATTGGTACCCTAGGAACTATAACGATTCAAGCTAAAAAATTGTATTTGATTTCCTGATCAAGGGGAATTCTAAAAAAAAGAGTTATCTTACTCATTCACAACTACTGAAATGAAATCATGTAAGAGATCCTTATTTATGTTAGGGCCATTAATTATAGATTCAAAATAGGAGACAACATGATTAGCAATATCATTCTAATTATCCAAAAGTTTGTCCCCATATTTGAGAGTGGTTAACAGTCTGCAAGATTTTCTTATTCTTTGAAGAGAGTTTGAGAAGTTGGTGTTTCTTTCATCATCAGATAACCATTTGATTTTGAGATCTTGTTTATGAATTTTATCCTTAAAGGTAATAAGTGGGTTTAGTTTCACATAAATATTAATTTCAGGATTCTTATCATTATAGAAATCCAATTCTGTGATGTTATATTGAAGTTGGTTCTGTTAATTATCAAAAATTCTGATGTAATTATCCATTTGTATAGTTTTTGAGCTTAACCACTGATGTTATTAATATTTTCATGACTTATTATATTCCCCCTTTACTGATTTTATATGAAATGTGCATAATTTTTGTGAAATATTAATGTTTTAATATTAAGTATAATTTTTTAGCATTTTTAGAAGTAGTCAAATAGAGTCAGTTTAATGTTTTAATAATAACTGTCACTATACTGATCCAAATTGTTTGGTTCTTGTTTTTTAGGATTATAAATTCAATATACAACATTTAATTAGAAGGTACCATGAGCCAATTCAACCAATGGAAGGGTCATATGGTCCTCACAAACAAGACCAAAAAACCTGTGAACAAACTGGACCAGCCTTGAAGATTGATTTACTGGGCTCAATCCATAAGTCCAAAAACATTACCTATCCACCATAATTCGGGGGACACCAAATTTCATCTTGGATAAAAATTTCAAGGCCCAAATCCAAGTACAAGGGGCCCAAATAAGCCATTTAAGTCCAGCCCACCATTCTGGCCGAGAATTAAAATCAGTATAGTATGCAAGCCATATCTCCTGATGTAAGCATCCAATAGAGCTGATATGTTTCAGTGTGAAAGAGGGGATATATGCGGCCTACTTTGTTGAATAAACCATTCGGATTTGAAGGCATATTCATATTCAAAAACCTTTTCACATTATGGACTTCAAAAATACTGGATTGAAATGGACAGTTTAACATTGTTTAATCAACCGGCCATAACTTTTGATCCGTAGGTCCAAATGACTCCAAATGTTGAGAGTAGTCGTACATTATTATTGTATACAACTTTGAAGAAGGAGATATTTGAATATTCGGCTGTCTGAATAGCCAAATTGGCGATGCAAGTGGAGGGACAGATTAGGAATGCAAACTGTCCACTCCTTGGGCTATAAATACTCTCCCCTTCTCTCCTTGAGAGGGGTTGGCATTTCAGAAAAGAGCATATCATATTGGCACGACCAAAGCCTTTAAAAAGGCTTGGTGGGACCTTCTATACTCATTTTTTCACTTGAGAGACCTTTCCTCCTCTCTTTGTTTTCACTTACTTTTGTGTTCTTCGTTTTTGTAATTTTGTAAGTCCTTTCTTTGTAATTCTGTTTTTAATGAAAGTTACTTATTCAATATCTCTTATTCTCATCCACCTTATGTAGTTTAATATTTATGTTCTTAAAATAGTTTAAATTCACCAATCCCCTTCCCTTCTTTTTCTTCCTCATTCAATTGAAAATCTGTTTTTAATTATCATCATTGTTCGTGTGTGTGTGTCGACGTACCACTCTTTTCTAATCCCTTTCTTTTTATTCTATTCTTAATTTATCATCATAATTAATATAACCAGAATATTAAACACACCAATCATTATCAACGTGTTAAATTAAACATCATTCATTAAACATTTCAATTAAGCTCTGCAAACAACCCCCCCCCCCAAATCAAAATACAATCAACTAAAAACAATTGACTATTACGAAGTACCATCACCGAGGATTCGACCCGAGTTCTGCTATACACATTAGCAGAGCACCAGAACTTTGACCGGTCGATAGGAGACAATAGGCTGTGCGTTTCAAATGGCGTCGTTGCCGGGGATTATTCTCTAAGTAGTCATTAGTTTCTGGTAATTGTCAAGAAAATACAAAAAAACAAATTTTTAAAAAAAATTGAAAAAAAACACAACGAAAAACCCGTCTTCCTCTTAAAAATCATAAACTGGAAAAATACAAAGAAAAACCCGTCTTCCTCTTTCTTCCAATGTCTCTTTGAATGACCCGTAGCCTTCTAAACAGTCCCCCACATTTTTTTGACCCTGAAATTGAGCGAACACTTCGCCAACTTAGGAGGAACATAAGAGATACTCAAATAATTCAAGAACCAGTCCTCATCCAACCAGTTGAAATTGAAATGGCCAATCCTAGGGAACAAACCCTAAAAGAAATCGATGCCCCTGATATGAATTACCAACCTCTTGGTATTCAATATCCAAACATTGAAGCTAACTTCGAACTCAAATCGGGTTTGATTCATCTTCTACCTCATTTCCATGGGCTAGCTGGTGAGGATCCACATCTTCACCTTAAAGAGTTCCATGTGGTGTGCTCTACCATGAAGCCTCAAGGGGTTTCTGAAGAACAAATCAAACTCCAAGAATTCCCTTTCTCCCTAGCTGACTCTGCCAATTCATGGCTCTACTACCTACCTCCTGGTTCCATAACCACATGGAATGATATGAAGCGGATTTTCTTAGAGAAATTCTTTCCTGATTCTCGTACTGCTTTTATCCGAAAGGAAATAAGTGGTGTCCGTCAATTCCCAAGTGAATCACTCCATGAGTACTGAGAAAGGTTCAGAAAGCTTGTAGCAACCTGTCCACACCATCAAATCCCTGACCAACTCTTGATCCAATACTTCTATGAGGGGTTATTGGCTATGGAGAGAACCCTCATTGATGCCGCAAGTGGCGGTGCTCTTGTTGACAAAACTCCAGCAGATGCAAGAGATCTCATAAGTAACATGGCTGCAAACACACAACAATTCCATACTCGAGCACATGCTCAAGTCAAAAAATCCCAAGATAATAAATCCATAGATCCTAACATGATGACTGAGTGGATGAGTGAACTTACAGGTCTTCTGCGTCAACTAGCGGTGGCTACCAAATCCCCAACCTTGTCTTCTCCACAATCAATGTTTCTTGGACCTGTCAAAAACTGTGGAATCTGCAACTCTTCATCTCATCCAACTAACACATGTCCACAACTTCAAGAGGATCAATCCGATTCATCTGGACCAATGGGGATCAATGTAGCATATGCTCAGCAGAACCCCAACCCTCAACAATCAGGTCAGTTTGTTAGAAACATCAAACAACCTCACTCTGGTCCCTTCTCTTCTTCCTTTAACCAAGGATTGAGGTATGGTAATCCAGTCTCTCATCCCCCTCATTTCCCTCCTCAAAACCCAAACAAATTCTAATATGGTCAAGGCGGTGGTAACTTCCATCAACCTTATCCTTTTGTTCCTCAACCTCAAAGGAACAATCCTCCTCCTGGATTCCATTATCCGAATGAGCCTTCCCAATTCCCAACTCAATACAATCGCTTTCCCAAGAACCAAAATCAAGGTAATCCCAATCCGGGAAAAGCCTCTTCTTCCAAGAAACCATGGGAAAGTGCTGTTGAAGATCTTTCCTCCTTCACCCGTTCTAGCCTTAAAATCATTGAAACTCAATTAGGTCAACTTGCATCCCACCTGAGCCAGAAACAACAATCAAATTCTTCCCAACTACCAGCTCAACCATTACCGAACCACAAGGGTAATGTAAGTGCAATTTCACTTAGATCAGGAAAGCAACTTGCTATGCCTCAAGATAAATCCTCAAACCCCACTTTCGATGTTGATCTAGAAAATGAAAATAACAAAAAGCTGGAAAAGGAACTTGAATCCACTCCTTCACCTCCTTCCATTCCACTTAGGAATCCAATTCATTTTCCTCAAGCCGTTTCTAAACCAAGTATGTCCTTTAAACCTGATCCTGAAATGCTTGACATGTTTAGACGTGTTAAAGTCAACATTCCCCTCTTAGATTCCATAAAACAAATTCCTAAGTATGCCAAGTTTCTCAAGGAGTTGTGTACCCATAAGAGGCAACTTAGGACCTTCGAAAATGTTTCCACCCAGCAGTCTATTCCTATAAAGTGCAAAGATCCAGGTACCTTTACAGTCCCATTCCAAATTGGAAGTTCCAAATTTGATGATGCACTCATAGACCAAGGAGCCTCAATTAATGTCATGCCCAAATCTATCTTCTCCAACCTTGGTCTAGGTCCCTTGCACCCAACGGGTGTTGTCATTCAGTTAGCAATCGAAGCACAACCAGTCCTGAGGGAATAATTGAGGATGTCCTTGTTCGAGTAAATGATATTATCTTCCCAGCTGACTTCTATGTCCTTGACATGGAAGGTGAGACAACTTCTTGAAAATCTCCTCTGATTCTAGGAAGACCATTCCTTATGACATCTAAAACCAAAATTGATGTCCACACTGGCATATTATCCATGGAATTTTGCGACCAAATGGTTAGGTTCAATATTTTTCAATCCATGTGATACCCATTAGAGAATCAATCTGTATTCTCTATCCATGTTTTTGAAACTCCCTCTGACAGTGTGTTGAATCCTAATCCATCATGTTCTTCCAATTCTACTAATAGAGGAGTTTGTGAATATTTAATCCTCATTAACCAAGTGATTAATGGTGAAATTGATGTTGACATTACAAATGCAAACTCCATTGATCTAAAGGATCTTGAAAACTCTTTGGAATCTTATCTCACCTCTGAACTCCAATGCTCCAACATGGATGGTAATGAGGAAAATGAACTAGAATGCTCATTTGTTGATTTAGATCAGATTATCCCACATTCATCCTTTCCTATCCATGATTCTGAAAATTATGTTATATGTGAAGTGAACCCTGAACCAATGTGTTTATATTGTCATGATGGTAGTGATGTTAGTGACATTTGTTCCCTAATTAATAAAGTGATCACAAGTGAGGTTGAAATTGACAATTCTTTGGCAAACAATATTGAAATAAAGGATATTGAAAATTTTATTAAGTATTATGACTCCACTGATCCTCATTACTCTACATCAGTAAGTGATGAAATAAATTAGTCAAAAACAATTGGGATCTCATACTGTAGTTCTGTGTTATTTGATCCTTACATAAATGAACCATCAGAATTGAGCCATCTTCCTGAATTTCCAAGAATAGAAAACCATCACTTTCTGGATAAAATCATTCCTCAGGTTGAAGACCAAAGTGAGAATAGAAATATTCTCTTTCCTACCCCATTGAATTGCAAGCACACCAACAAGGATGGGAAGAAATTATCCAATGAAGCATCAGGCCTCCCAAAGAAAAAGTTTTTCTGGAAGCACACTAGAGTTGAGAAAATACGATGGCCACCGTCAGACTATGGTTAGTCCACTGCAGTTGTCTAGCTATAGACAATTAAATGCAGCACTTCTTGGGAGGCAACCCATGTTTTCTTTTACTTTTATGAAATTTAAATTTCATTTTAGTTTTTCATTAAATGAATAATGAATTTTATTTTTCAGGTAACTTCCCACTGTCCTGGAACCACCTCTACTTCCACTGAATCCCCAAATTCTCTAGCCGACCCACCACTAGATGGAGATGGCAACCCACCAAATCTAAACCAGGGGGCACCTCTTTCCCTTTAACTCTCTCTCTATCTTTTCCTTTCTCATCCTCTTTCTTCTTCTTCCTCCCTCTTTCATTTTTTTACCACTATATTCATCAAACCCTTTATTTTTCTATTTCTTGTGTGGGTGTTTATTTTATAAAAACCTTAAAAACTAAAAAAACAAAAAAACAATCACTTAAAAAATACAAAAAAAGATTCATGCTTACTCACCATCGAGTTTTGAAATTTTGTCCAACCATTTTGGGGATTTAATAGACACGTTTTCATCTCAAAAATTTTGTATTTTCATCATGACTTTGGATAAAGAATTTTGTGTCAAAACCAACACATTTTGAACGCTCAATTTTTGTTTTGGAAAATTATTTTCCCCTATCGTGAGGAATAACATTAGCCTTCATGCCAAGGTCATCTATGGCCATCTTTTTCATTGTGTGTCTTCACCACTGATTGTGAGTCTTGAGTTTGTGGACCTTTGAGCTAAATTTCCTACCTTTGTGTGTATTTATATGATAGAGTCATTTTCTGAACCACATGAAAATCACAATAGCCAAATAGCCTCCCATTTCCATTACATTAATCCTCCTTTTGAAAGCCCCATCAAGCCTATGAAAACCTTTTCTTTGATAGCCGCATTACAAGCCCAATACCTTATCCCACCTAATATCAACATGGATATTCACTGCATAATTTTTTGAAATTTAAGTGTGGGGGGAATGGATTTCATTTTTGGGTATCATTTCCTTACTTTCTGGTGTGTTATCATATGCTTGAGGGCCAGCATCCATTTTAGTGTGGGGGGGAGGTTATCATTCAATGAATGTATTGTACAAATGATATTGAAAAGTGTTCAAAAAAAATTCAAAACACATAAAAATAAAAAATAATAAAAAAATGGTTTGTGTCTTGGGTAGGTCAAAAATCACTCTTCCTCAATATGAGTGTGAGATCTGTTTCAAGGTCAACTTTCGAAAAAACAAAGAAAAAAAGGGAAAACAATAACACTTGCATTATATTGTTATATCATTGGGAGAAGTTTGTTGGTTTGTAAATATTTCATCTTCTCATCCCCTTCATATTTTCTTCCTCTATTTTGTCTTTCATCACACAATCATTCCCTTGTAAATATGTGTTTTCATTTCCTTCCATGTTTTATTTCAAAAAAATGTGCATTGTTTTTCTATGTTGGTATTTTAACCCTCTTATTCTCTCTCTTGGACATTATATTCCTACCGTCCCATAGCCACAGAAAACCCCCTTAAAAAGACCTCTTGATTCTTGTGCACTTTGGATAGGGATTGGAAGTTGAGAGCTCTTTTCAAACTCTATGATTTTCACTTTTGGTTGGTGAAAGAGTGAACCTCCACAAATAAATTTTATCATCTTGAGAGGTGTGAGTTTTGAGTGTCCACATTCTCCATTTCTAAATTTGAGCACGGAAAAATGAATTAGTTTTGGGACATTGTTTCTGTAACAACTTGTGGTGGATTTCAAAATAGATGAGTGAAATAGTCTAAACCTCCCCTGATTGGAGAAAATAAAATTTTAATATTTGTTGGTGAGTGAAAATGATTTTGTCATGTTTTTATATTTGTTTCACATGAGGACATGCACAAAGATAAGTGTGGGGGAGTTGATTTTATTAATATTTCCACGACTTATTATATTCCCCCTTTACTGATTTTATAAGAAATGTGCATAATTTGTGTGAAATATTAATGTTTTAATATTATGTATAATTTTTGATCATTTTTAGAAGTAGTCCAATTGAGTCAGTTTAATGTTTTAATAATATCTGTCACTATACTGATCCAAATTGTGTGGTTCTTGTTTTTTAGGATTCTCCTTTCAATATAAAACATTTCATTAGAAGGTAACATGATCCAATTCTACCATTTGAATGGTCATATGGTCCTCATAAAAAAGACCAATGAACATGTGAACAAACTGGACCAGCCTTGAAGATTGATTTACTGGGCTCAATCCAGAAGTTCAAAAACATTACCTCTCCACCATATTTCGGGGGACACTACATTTCATCTTGGATAAAAATTTCAAAGCCCAAATCCATGTACAAGGGGCCCAAATAAATCTTTGAAGTCCATCCCACCATTCTGGACGAGAATTAAAATTAGTATAGTATGCATGACATATCACCTGATGTAAGAATCCAATCTAGCTGATATTTTGCAGTGTGAAAGAGGAGCTATAGACGGCCTACGTTTTTGAATAAACCATTCAGATTTGAAGGCATCTTCATATTACAAAACCCTTTCACATTATTGACTTCAAAAAGACTGGATTGAAATGGACAGTTTAACATTGTTTATTCAACCGGCCATAACTTTTGATCTGTAAGTCCAAATTACTCCAAATTTCAGAGTAGTCGGCCAAAATTATATTATAAAACATTGAAGAAGGAGATATGTGATGATTCGGCTTTCTGAATAGCCAAATTGGAGATACACGTGGAGGGAAAGATTAGGAATGCAAACAGTCCACTCCTTGGGCTATAAATACTCTCCCCTTCTCTCCTTGAGAGGGGTTGGCATTTCAGAAGAGAGGATATCATATTGGCACGACCAAAGCCTTGACAAAGGCTTTGGAGGACCTGTCATACTCACGTTTTTACTTGAGAGACCTTTCCTCCTCTCTTTTTTTTCACTTACTTTTGTGTTCTTCATTTTTTGTAATTTTGTAAGTCCTTTCTTTGTAATTCTGTTTTTAATGAAAGTTACTTCTTCAATATCTCTTATTCTAATCCACCTTCTATAGTTTAATATTTATGTTATTAAAATAGTTTAAATTCAAAAATCCCCTTCCCTTCTTTATCTTCCTCATTCAATCGAAAATCCGTTTTTAATTATCATCATCGCTCGTGTGTGTGTGTCGACGTACCACTCTTTTCTAATCCCTTTCTTTTTCTTCTATTCTTAATTTATCATCATAATTTTTATAACCAGAATGTTAAACACCCCAATCTTTATCAACTTGTTAAATTAAACATCATTCATTAAACATTTCAATTAAGCTCTGCAAACAAACCCCCACAATCAAAATAAAATCAACTAAAAACAATTGACTATTACGAAGTACCATTGCCGAGGATTCGACCCGAGTGCTGCTATACACATTAGCAGAGCACCGGAACTTTGACCGGTCGATAGGCGACAATCGGCCGTGCGTTTCAATCCCCCTTAAATATTTGGTTTAATATGTTTTAATTTAAAAGAAAAAGTGAAGGAAGCATTGTAATGAGTCATAGGGGACCAAATATTTAAATGATATTACAACATTCAGGGTTTGAGAACTATGTTTTTTTAATCTAACGGGTAAAGGAGGTTTTCGGTTTTTGAATGAAATAGTAACTATAATTGGATGGTGATCAAACTGAATATTTAGGAGAGTGGTGCTAGAAGTGGTGTCCAATTTATCTAAAGTATGGCCATTTGTTAACACAATATCCAATTTACTGGATACCACCCTATTATAATGTCTTCTATAATAAGTGAACTTGGAAAATTTAAGATTAATTTCAACAATATTGTAGTCCTTAATATCCATCTTAATATATCTCATAGATATAGTATTTTCGGATGTGCGCATACACTCACATGAAGCAAGGATGGAATTGAAGTCCCCATTAAAAATCTTGAAATTATGTATATTAAAACCCAGATAAGAGAGTTCAGTCAAAAGGGGCCCCCTATCCTAGTATATATTCATTTCATAAAAAAGGAACAATATAGATTTGTATTATCTAGAGTAAAATCACAGGTCAAAATTTTCTCAGCTACATAGAAAATATTAATATTTTTCAATGATCGTTTTGTGAAAATCCAAAGATTTTCAATATTGGATCTATTTTAACTCACACCTATTAATGTATATACAAACTAATAGAAATTATATAAATAAGAATAGAAGTTTATCATGGGTTCATCGATGGAAAAATCAAGGACGATGAATGTTAAGCAATATTTTTAAGACAATAAAGGTGTCATGTTTAGAATACCCTTACAATTTCATAATAGGATCTTTATTTATACCACTTTCAATGGGAGGATAAGGGATAATAGTGGTACCTTCATTTGAGGATTCTTTGGAATGATAATTCATAATGTCTTTAATAGATGTGATCAGATGGAAAATAGTCAAAAAATTACTATGATCTTCATTATCCACAATATATAAGGTTTCAGAATTTGAAGATAAAATAGTGACACCAATATTGTTGGTACCTACTGCAGTGTGCACGTCAATAGATAAGAGAGTTGAGGTACTTGAGTTTTTTGTACAGGATCTACCTGTTGTTTGAATTTTTTCAAGCCCAAAAATTGTTTTCTTCCATTCTTCTCAAACGAAACTACAGTGATGTGTTCAACCGCATAACCAAAAGGTCTAGGTGCAGGTATATTTACCTACTGGGTGTCACTACCTGAACTGAATGAAAGATATAAAGGATTTCTAGAAGAATTATATTTTTCAAGATGCTTATCATCACTACGTCCAGGGTAGATAATATATTTATCAACCATCCAATTAGTGACTTCCATATCAACTTCATAGAGATAAATAGTTTTAGGATATGATATATGATTGGAGGAATTCATATATGTCTTACATGCCTCAGTCTCCACAGAAACATATTCATGTTGAGATTGAATGGGATCTATCATAGTATCCTTTATTTCTTCAAGGATATCAATATATTTTTTTGTATTTATCCTCCTCTTTATTAGTTTATCTCAGGATTTACATGAGATGTTCTCTAAAGGAATTGATTAACCTCTTTTCCTCTCCCATATTTCATTCTTCTTCTTGGATGATTCAAGGATATAAAAAATTATAGATTTTCCATTTTTATTATTTCCCAAATGATTCCATTATCCATTGGTTGAATAATTTATTTACTAACCACATTTCAATTTCATATTGTATACCCAATAATCTAACATATCTAAAAAACGGGGTTTCCTCTCATACTCAATCTTGGCTTCATCTTTGTTCTAACACCCTAAGATTTAATAGTACATTATCTCTTTAAAGTAATTCAATAGCTTGCATCACACACAACAATGAGTTTGAGCGCATGACAACTTACCAAACTAGCCGATCAAAAAAATGGTTATGAATAGTATTAACTGGATATTGAATTTTATATACACCATATAATTTTAACTTATGTATTATGTGATTCTTTGACATATTATAAGAACATATTCAATTTTCCAGATAAAAAATGAATTTTTCAAAAGAAATGCAATTTTACCACCTGTTGATGGAGAACCCTTATTAAATACAATATTTGACACTTTTACATATTCAATTTGACAAAATAATATTCTTCTTTAATATCATCACATAAAAATATAACTTGGATGAAATTTTGGAATTCATATAATAATGTTCATTTTTTCTGAATGGTGAGAAATACGGTATTTAAATTCAAAAAATTATTTTAATGTAATTTAATTATATGGGTAGATTATCTTTTTAATTATTTTTTTATTTTAATTAGATTATAGTTTTACTATTTAATATATTTTTGGTCATTGGAAGTAATTTCACTTTGAAATTGAACATAAACTAGTGTCAATCTTTTGATAATTAATATTTCTTAAAAAGACAATTTTTGTTTTGAAAATGGGAATTATATTTAAATTAATTAGTCCAAATACTATGTTTTGAATTTGGTAAATTAGACATAATTTTGGAATTTAGAATATATAAAAATAGCTTCGGATGAATTTTTTGTATTTTTCTGAAAAGCATCAATTTTTGATGAATACTGAAACCACGAAGTATTAGTTAAAAATATGACTTTTTTATTTAAATGAATGTTTTCCTCTTCTTCTTATTGAATTTTGAAAATACGAAATACATGATAGATATTAGTAATTTAAATGTGGTTCAATAAGATGAAAACAATTTTTTCAATAGTAACTTTTGACTTTTATTTACCACGGTGAAAGGTAAATAGGGTAATTCAAGGTAAAAATAATATTATAATAATACCAAATTATGTTAACAATTGTCCTAACATTATTGGATGAGTCATGTATGACCATGGGAATCATTGGGTAGATTTTGGGACACCATGGATCCACATAATAGTAATAATGACACTTTATTTTAATTAACTTAAAGTGAAGGCAAAAACAACATAAACACATATCTTTTAGTAAATTAATTTTTACATAAAGTTATAAATGTTATTCTTTAAACTATATATATTATTTTGAAATATAAAAACATTTAATATAACATGGTATTTTTTTACAGTTTTTAGACCCCAAATAAATAAAATTATTTATGACACAATAATGATGCATTTTTTATATCTTTAATAAATGATTAAAATAAATAAGATTATATAAGTTAAAAAAATTTCCAAAACCTATCCAATTATTATTGGATTATTTTAATTTGAACAATAATCATCTTATAATCTACATTAATGAGCTTTGGACCTTTAGAACCGAAAATCATTATATAATAAAATAATATTTTCAATGTTTCTTAAAGAGCCCCTCCCCCCCCCTTATAAAAATCAATCACCTCTAACCCATTACTCACACCACTCAAGCCACTTGACATGTCGAACCTCTACCCAAATAATATCTCAATATCCCTCCCTTCCACCTAGAATCCTTACTTTAGTCATAAAACACTTCATGTTATCCTTTGGTTCAAACCAAAGGGAGTTACCCAATTTTAAAGTAACGACTTCCTTAAGGTTTTGTCCTGTTATTTTACTTCTCCACCCCCCCAAACACTTTTTAATAGTTTGTTTTATAATAACACCAGTATAATAAATATAATATGTTTTTAGGAAAATTATTCAATATACACTTTCACTCGCCTCCATCTAATGGGAAAATAACACACTGTTTCTGTGGACGGCAAACTACTACCTCACAAAATGATGCTTGTTAAATTATCTTTTAATGCCTCTTATAATGGAAGTTAAGATGAAAATTAATTTATATTTAATGGATATTATATTTATATTTTTTATATGCTTCTACATTTTTCATTTATATCATACCTTTGTGGTTTAAATAATGGGTAAATACGATAATTTCATTTGGGGAAGTGTGGACTACCACCCCCTCAATGTGATATGAATCGTTTTATTCCATATGTGAAACCTATGAAGGATGGAGTTACTAAAATTATATATGATATTATACCAGAATTATAATATACGTATTTATCATTAATTATTAATTAAATTAAAATACAAACTAGAACTGAAAGCAGTGTTCATGTGTATGTACGGCTTACCGTCTTCTTGAACAGTGCATTTCATTTCTTATCTCCAAATGTTATGTTCTATTATAAATAAACATATATACTAGATATATAAGAAATATATGATATATAAATCAGGAATACCATTCTAGAAATAAAGTACTTTTGACCACATAAACAACATGTAATTATAAGAAGTTTACTTTTGACATAAGTACCAAATATAAAAAATTGACAGTTATTAACGTAATGAGTACGTAATGTTTATAAAATGATAATAAGTGATATAAAAGAAACAATAAATTTTAAAAATGTTAAGAAAAAATTATAAATTAACTTTATCATTTTATCCAGGAGAATAAAGAACGAATGGGTCAAGGCGGACACAAGGTAAGGGGTTTCTTATCTCACATTTAATTCCATGAGATTTCTATTGTTTGGCACTTATTTATTTCATGTGGTGTATTGTGTAATTCCATTTGAAATATATAATCATGATTATATTTATATTTATGGTATTATGTGATTAATTTGGTGGTTACTAACTTTTGGTCTTACGACTCGATTGATTACATCATGGTAAGGGGTATCTTATCCCACTATTAATTCCGTGATATTTCCATTATTCACAACATATTTATTTTATGTGGTTTGTGTAAACTACCAATTATTGAATTACTTGTGTAATATACTTTAATTTATGGATATTTACATCATCATTTTATGATCCTTCTTTATTGGGGTTAGGCTTCATAAGTTGCCAAATCAGTAAGTGAATTTTAAAATTTTGGTTTCCACTAATTAGGTTTTATGAAAACTACATTGATGATTTTACTACAAGATTATGTCTAAAATCACTATTTATTTACATATGTAGTAATTTATACTCCCCTTTGTGTGGATATTATTTTTATACACATAATAACTCTATTGATAAATTCTCACATCATCGATATGAACATGATAAGAGTAATGTTAACTCAATATCCATTCATTGAGTTAAACATCCAAGTCATTGGTGTTGTTTTTACAAAAATATGTGTGAATGTCCTCTGATTGACTTATAACAAATATCAGTTAATATTGAGTGTATTTACATTTTTCAAAGGTAACTATGTCATTAATTTATCCTTAACTTAAGGATACGGTCTGTATAATGGATTTTATCTCAATTTACATTCCATTGAGACTTCATTATTGTTATTGACCAATTCAAATTCATATGGTGTATATACTGTACATTAACATATTATATCATGAATCCCTTTATTCTCATGATATTATAATTTTTTTTATTACATTAATTATTGGTATTCAAGCATCTCTAATTTGGTTAGAACTCTTACTAAAATATCATTTTAAATGTTTTGATGATTTATTCTCATAAATATTTCTCCTTAATGTCGATGATTTAAAAATGGTTTTAAGGATTTAATTATATAGACATAATTGTTTTTAAATTAAAATTCATTTTAAAAGTTTCAATGTGGTATGGGACACTTTCATTTAAAAATATATTTTAAACAACCTCTTGATAAAGAGTGAAACATTTAAATGTTTTCCATAAAAAGGGGAATATTTCTCTCAAATAGTTTTGATGATTATTTTCATCTATGTCAATATCCTTCACTATTCTCAATTTAGGTTGATTTATTATAATAAAATATTCGATATTATATTTAATGAGTTATGTTTGAATGTGTATGTGCTATTTTTATTCCATTCAAGGTTTGTGGTTAAAGTATTGATATTTCATATTCTAGTTTTGACACTAAATTTTAGATTATGTTTCACCCATTTCATATGAGGAATTCATTGGACTTAGTAAGTGACAGGTAGAGCCCGCTATAGCTCCACAATTCATCGTTTGTTCTCATGTGACATACTAGTGTCTTTCCACAAGTCCATGACAAAATATTATTTTTAGTCTTGGAACGAGGCCTGGAATATGTGGTTATGATGTTTTCCATTACACATTCCATAATTATGAGATTAGATATTGATATTTCATTAGGTTATTCGACTAGTAGAATTCATGTGACTATGTTTTATTATGAAATTTTTTACTCATCTCATATTCTTTCCAAAAAGTGCTCATTTTTATTATTTTTAAGGTCGTGTGTTTTCAATTATTCACCAGTCCTAACGTTTATGTTATCTTTCATTGTATTGCTTACTCTTACTGAGCATCTGAGATCACCCCTTCTTATGTTTTATTTTCCCAGAATACCAAGAAGTGTATTATGATTTATATGTAGGGTTAATCTGAGGTATTAATGGAGTTATCAAAGGATAATTTATGTTATGTTATATTTTCTAATGGGTAATGTACCGTTCATGTATGTAATCTATTTTCCAATGCTTCTAAACTAATCGGTATTTTGGGACATGATTCATTGTAATCCTTCCAATGTATAAAAATAATGCACTGGATCTAGGATTTTATGGTTGGGGCATTATAGTTAGTATCATAGGAAGTTTAGTACAATACTTGGAAACTAGATTTAGAAAAAATATGATTAGAGAACATTACCCTATGATAGACATTGAGGATAGGTATAGACGAACTTCCTAGAATTTTGGTAATGTAGAGATTTCTTGTATTCTTTAAACAATAAATCCCTCACTAGATATGATTAGGTAGAGGCAGCTCTAGAAAAGATGTATCTAGGAGTGAAAAATTTGAGAAGGAGTTTCGGTCTTGATATAGGGTATCCTAGTACACGACAATGGGCCTTGCTGCACTCTTGGTTATGACACTCCCGGGGGATATGCTTAGGATAATTTGAATTTTCTTTACAAACTGATTTCAAGGATTTTAATATAAGATGATAATAAATGACCTTGGTTATTCCTAAGGTGTTTTAGATTGAAAATAAGTTGTTATGATTTTCTATAAATGAATTTATGACTCACACCATTCTTTCTGGTTTTAGTCAAACTAGCCTTTCAATTACAGATTATTAATTTTTGGATAAAAATATGAGATATGAGATGTAATTTATTGTTAAAATATTTTAGGGTCATTTTTGAGGAATTAATATCATTTTATGTAATATAAAAAAATTATATAGTTTTTTTAAAATGACAACACGCAGACCGTGTGACAACCCGTTACGTTGGACAAAGCTACGGGAATTGAACCCACAACCAAATTGCGACTAGGATTTATCACTTACCACTAGATTACGTTAAGTCTCTAGTTTGTATGTATATTTATTTTTAAGTTAAATTATTTTATGGATAAATTATATGTTGATTTTGGGAACATATGATTTATCCTTAGTATAGGAAAAATATTTGGTGATTAAGTGATAAATGTTATTTTGAAAGATATTTTCTATTTTGGTAACACTATATGCCTAAGGAAAATAGAATACTATGGGATTTAAATTGAGGATTAATTGTGGATTACTATTTTGGAAGAATGTATGTTTTTTTAGAATACATATAGAAATTTTAGTTATATATGTAAATGATTAACCAATCATAGATAAAATATGATTTAGTTAATTACTTTTAAGTTTGTGACATTAAGAGTAGTCGATGTTATTTAAAGATAAATGGTAATATTTATCGTGGAAGACTATTTGATTAGATCCTTATAAATTTTGGGGTTCAAAAATAGTTTGGATTATTTTGAAAACATTTAAGGACATTTTTTTCTAAATGATCTTTGTTGAACATTGGGTATTGTTTGGTTAATTTTGGAGATTGAGAGTAGGATTTCTTTCTATAAAGGATTACCCTTTTCTGGGGGTCATATAATCTTTTACATACCATTTTGATATTGTTTAATGTATAAAGACAAGGGAAATATATATTTAATCTTTTTTGGATTATGTTATTCTCTATAAGTTGATACTAGCGCTTCAGGTGTGACCAAGTCATCTTGAATACTCATTGTTTTGAGAAAAGATTAGTTTATGGTAGAAATTTATTAATGGATGAAACTCTACTTGAAAATTAAGAATATTTAATTATACTCTTAGTTAATCTCATAAATAAATTCCTCAAAATTATGAAAAGAAACTTAAAAAACGTTCCCCATTTAATTTTCCTTCTAGGTAATCAAAGACCTTTCAACCCATCACAAGTTTATGGATTTAAAATAATTAAGTTTCTCCTAATAATTTTCTCAATCACTCTCCATAAGAACATGATGGTTATATTTCTCTTCCATATCCATGTTTTCATATATGGAACCCTATAATATGTTATGTTTGGTAACCTTTATACTTACCGTTCATTATTTTAAAATAGAGGTTTCATTAATCCATTTTTTGATGTGGGATTTCGACTAAGATATTTTGAAATGTGAAAATTTGTGTTTTAATCCTGAGATTAAATTTTGGGGACTAAATTTACTGAATGGGGTTAGAAAGTAACACCCCGAGATTTCAAAATATGTTAGCTTTTTAAAGTAAGTCAATAGCTTGATCACACACAACACTGAGTTTGAGCGCACAACGACTTACCAAACTAGTCCTTCAAAAAATGGTTAGGAATAGTATTAATTGGATTTTTAAATTTATATAGTCCATATATTTTTAACATTTTTATAATGTTTTTATATGACATATTATAATAAAAAATTCAATTTTTCAGATAAAAAATGTATTTTCCAAAATAAATTGTTATTTTATAACCTTTTAATAGAAAACCCTTTTCAAATACAATATTTGAGACTTTTACATATTCAATTTGTCAAAATAAAATTATTCTTTAGAATCGGGACATCAAATTTTTCTCTGGATGAAATTTTGGTATTTTTCTAATAATGTTTGTTTTTTTATGAATAGTGAGAAATAGTATATTTTATTTCAAAACAGACTTTTAATCTCATTTATTAATATGTTTATATTATAGTTTTATTTTTTTAAGTTTAATTAGATTATATTTTTACCAATTAATCCGATTTTGGTAATTGGAAGTAATTTTACGTTGAAATTGAACATAAACAAGTGTCAATCTTTTGATAGTTAATATTTTATAAAAATCCATTTTTTGTTTTGATAACAGGAACTAATATTAAATTAATTAATCCAACTTCTATGATTTTAATTTGATAAATTAGACAACATTATTGAATTTAGAATATCAAATCTATCTTAGGCTGAATTTTTTGTATTTTTCAGAAGAACATCAATTTTTGATGAATAGTGAAACCACTAAGTAGTAATTAAAAATATGGTTTTCTCATTTAAATGAATATTTACCTCTTATCGGAATTGAATTTGGAAAATATGACATACATTTTTGTTATTAGTAAGTAAATTTTGATTCAATAAATGAATTTAATTTTTGGTGTATAGATACTTTTGACTTTTATTTATCGCGGTTATAGGTAAATATGGTAATTCAAGGTAAAATGAATATTATGATAATACAAAATTACCTTTACACTTGTCCTAACCTTATTGTATGAGTCATGTACGACCATGGGAATCCTTGGGTTAATTTTGGGACCCCATGGAGCCACTTAAGTGTGATAATGACAGGTTATTTTAATTAACTTCAAGTAAAGGAAAAAATAACTTAAATAAATATCTTTTAGTAAATTTATTTTTACATGGAGATATATAATTTATTCTTTTTGCTAAAAATATTATTTTTAAATCTATATGGATTTTTTTAATCATGGTATTTTTTATAATTTTTAGACCTCAAATATGTAAAATTATTTATGACACAATAATGATTCATTTTTTACCTCATTAATAAATGATTAAAATAAATAAAATTATAAAAACTAAAACTATATTAAAAACCTATCCAATTCTTATTGGATTATTTTATTTTGAAAAATATTCAACTTATCTTATACCATAATGAGTTTTGGACCTTTAGAAATCAATAATTATTATATAATAAAATAATATTTTCAATGTTTCCTAGAGAGCCCCTCCTCCCCCTTAAACAAATCCCTCACCTCTAACCCATTACTCACACATCTCAAACCCCTTGGATCATTAAAACATGGACCAAATAATCTCTCATGATCCCTCCCTTCCACCAAGAATACTTACCTTAGACAGAAGGCACTTTAAGATATCATTTTTGTTCAAACCAAAGGGAGTTACCCAATTTTAAGGTAACGTCTTGTTTAATGTTATCATATTTTATTTTACTTTTACAACCCCCTAAACTCTTTTTATTACATACTTTTATAAAAAAACAGTATAATTAATATAATAGGTTGATTTTATGAGAATTATTCAAGAAAAACATACACTCACCTCCATCTAATGGGAAAATAACATACTGTTTCTATGGATGGAAAACTACTTCCCCACGAAACAATGATTGTTCAATTATCTCCTACCACCTCTTATGATGGACATTAAGATGGAACCGTAATTATTTTTGATATATATTTAATTTATATTGTTTCTATGCCTTTATATTTTTCATTTATAGCATACCTTTTTGGTTTCCACAATGGGTAAATGCGATAATTTTCTTTGAGGAAGTGCGGACTACCGACCCCTCAAAGTGATATGACTCGTTTCTGCCATACATGTAATGTATAAAGGATGGAGTTACTAAAGTCATATATGATATTATACTGGAATTATAATATACCTATTTATCATTAATTATTTAATCAATTATAATAAAAACTAGAAATGAAAGTAGCTTTCTTGTGTACGTATGACTTACCATCTCCAAGAACGGTGTATTTCATTTCTTATCTTAAAATGTTATATTCTATTATAAATAAATATATATATACTGGTTATATATAAGATATATATGATATCAAAATCATGCATATCATTTTGTAGATAAATTAATTTTTACCACATGGACAACATGAAATTATAATAAGTTTACATTTGACTCATGTACCAAATATCAACAAAACGACCGTTATTAAGTTAAATGAGTGTGTAATGTTTATAACGTTCTAATAAGTTATATAAATGAAATAATAAATTTGAAAAATATTCTGAAGAAATTATAAATTAACAATAGTTTATTATTCAGGAGAATAAACAATGAACGGGTCAAGTCGGACACAAGGTAAGGGGTTTCTCATCTCACTTTTAAATCAATGAGAATTCCATTGTTCGCCAATTATTTATTTCATGTGGTGTATTGTGTAGTTCCATTAGATATATATTATCATTATTATGTTTATATTCATGATATTCTATGATTCATTAGGTGGTTATTACCTTTTGGTCTTACGACTCGGTTGATTACAATGTGGTAAGGGGTTTCTCATCTCACTCTTAATTCCATGAGATTTCCAGTATTCACCACTTATTTATTGCATGTGGTGTGTATGTACAACCCATTATTGTTTTAATTGTGTAATATACTTTAATTTATGGCTATTTAAATCATCATTTAATGATGTTTATTTCATGGTGATATGTTTCGTAAGTTACCAAATCGGTAAGAGAATTTCAAATTTCGATTTCCACTCATTGGGTTTTACGCAAACTTCGTAGATTATTTTACTCCAAGAGTATATGTGGAATCACTATTTATTTACTTATGTAGTAATTTCTATTCCCCATTGTGTGGATATAATTTTTATACACTTAATCACTCTATTGATAAATTTTCAAGGCATCGATATGAACTTGATAAGAGTAATTTTAACTCAATATCAATTTATTGAGTTAAACATCCATGTCATTGGTGTTGTTTTTAAAAAAATATGTGTGAATGTACTCTAATTAAATTAAACTAAATATACAATCATATATATTTTATTTATATTTTTCACACAAAACTATGTCATTGATTTATCCTTAAACAAAGGATGTGGTCTTTATAATGGATTTCCTCTCAATTTAGATTCTTTTGAGACTTTTTTCTTATTATGCGCCAATTTACATTTATATGGTGTATATACAGTACTTTGACATAGTATATCATGAATCCCTTTATTCTCATGATATTATAATGTCTTAATTACCTCAATTACTTTTATTAAAGTGTCTCTCATTATGTTAGGAACTCTAACTAAAATATAATTTAAGATGTTTTATATATTTATTATTCTAAATATTTCACATTAATGTCCATGTTTTAAAAATGATTTAATGGATTTATTTATATGGATATTAATGTTTCTAAATTAAAATTTATTTTAAAAGTTTCAAATTGTTATGGGACACGTTGATTCAAAAAATCTATTTTAAATGGATTCTTGATAAACAGTGAAACTTTTAAATGTTTTCAATAAAAAGGGGGATATTTCTCTCAAATAGTTTTGACAATTATTTCCATCTATGTAAATATCCTTCATTATTCTCAATTGAGGATGATTTATTATAATACAATCATTCATATTGTATTGAATGTATTTTGATTGACTTTGGATGTGCTGTTTTTATGCCATTCATGGTTTGTGGTTAAAGTATTGACATTTCATATGGTAGTTTTAAAATGATTGTTTAGATTATGTTTCACCCACTTTATATGAGGAATTCATTGGACTTAGTATGTGACTGGTGGGGCCTTCTATAGCTCCTTGATGCGTGAGTAAGTCTCATGAGACAAACTAGTGATTTGGCACAATCCTTGACAAAATGTTATTTGTAGTATTGCCACTAGGCCTTGACTATGTGGTTATGATGTATGACGCTATGAATTCCATCATTATGAGATTAGATATTGATATTTCATATGGTAATTTGGATAGTAGAATACCCATGACTATGTTTTATTATGGCATTATTTACACAGCTCATATTCTTACCATAAAGTTTTCATGATTATTATTTATAAAGGCATGTGTTTTCAATTATTCACCATGCCTAATATTTAGGTTTTTTTCCACTGTATTTATAACTCTTACAGAGAATCTGAGCTCACCCCTTATGTTTTATTTTCCCAAGATTCCAAGAAGTGTATTATGATTGATATGTAGGGTTAAGATGGGGGATTGATGACGTTATCAAAGGATAATATATGTTTTGTTTTATATTCTAATGATTAATGTAACTTTAATGTATGTAATATATTCTCCAAGACTACTAAACATATCGATCTTTAGGGACTTGATTATTTGTAATCATTCCAATCAGTTAAAGTGATGCACCAGCTCTGGGATAATCGGGTCGGGTCATTACATTTGTAGTCAATAGTAGTGAAACATATTGTATTATGACGTTTTGATTCAAGATTAACTTCTGCCATAGCCCTCATAAATAAAACAAATTCATCATTTAAGGTTTTATGATCTATATTAAGTGTAGATTCAAAACAAGAGACAATTTCATTCATGAATTCTCATTTCAAAAAATACATGTTTAGACCATGCAGTCTAACCCATATTTGTTCCATCGTGTTAAAATGAGTATAGGGGTTGAAATCATAGTCCCAATCATAAAGCCTAAGAAAAACATGTTCTATATGTATGTTACATCGTTTCCATACCCGATCTACATATTCCTATGATTTAAACAGAATATGATATTAACCTCTACCTATAAGCACTAATTTCCAGTCTAAGATACCCTAAAAATGATGAAATCATGAATTTAATTCAAGTAATTTCCAATGAAGATCACTTTTCATATATGATATGCAACCCATGATGGAGAAATTTTATATCTGTATACGTTGTTGGAGTGCATATGGGTTCACATCGAACAATAATCCACCATAATCAAGCTTCTTGAACGGAGGATGATTCTTCATGTTTTTATTAACACAGATCTATACCGTTAAGGGAATCCAGAAATGAAACTCATTTAGATCTACCTGCAAGTGAGTGATTGAGAGTACCCTCTCTGAGGGATTATTTTTCTAGTATATAAGGTTCTGTACTTGCAATGTACTATTCCCACTCTTGGTAAAATGCCTACATTGAGAACCAGAATAAAATCAAATGGAAACAGAGTTCAAAATTGAAGAGGTGATTCGGGGTGAATCTTTGTAAGATTGATGAAATTCCCTAGGAGTCTCTCTCCATCCCACATATAGAATTTTTTGGTATAACCCTATGAATAGAATATCATTTCCTTTATCATGTTTCACTATGAAAAATATCATAGTGTATAGGGTTCACTCCCCATTCATTCATTCCCATTTTCAAGGTTCTCTCCCAAGACTATCTTATTGGTCAAAATCCCTTATTTACTGGGGTACACACCACATTACAATCAATCATATAACATTCAATATCAATATTTAATATATTTATAAGAGGACTATATAATTATTTCCTCGTGCACCACATAATTAAAACCATGTATATGTGTGTTATATGATCATTAAATAATTTTCATATCAATATATCATAACACATGGAAAGGATACAAGTTTCATTAAAATGTCATTATTACAATCATAAATAATCCCGATAAATAATAAATATTGTCTTATATAATCATAACCCTAATAAATAAAAATATATATCATAATATTTTTTAATGAATATAAAACCATTAAAAGATTAGTAGGACATTTCCTGAGGAAACTAACCTTTTCAATTTTAATTTTCTTTTTAAAAATATAATAATTTCGAATATTTTAAGGGAAAAAATTAATTAAAAACTACTAAAGAAATTAAAAAATTAAAATTAAAATAAAATACTATTTGAGATGTCATCCATTTTCGTTCATGTAGTGTATGTTAAAAAACTTATTCCTCATATTTCTAGTAAAACTAAAAAGTATACGATTTTTAAAATTATACAAAGAACTTATTTAGACCAAAGTAATGATCATAAAATATCGTTAAAAATTAATTTATATAATTATTGAATAATAATAATTATAATAATAAATTTCAAAAAATTTAGATAAATCATCGACAGGGATGAATATATTCCCAAATTAATTAGTAAACAAGGTTGGTTTCCAAAAGAATATTAATACAATCTCATTAATATATAAAGATTGGGGAATTAAAGGAAAGAAAATTAATCTCCATAAATAACTATATGAGGGGAAAGATATTAAATATTTTTGAGAGATAAAAAATAAAATTTCTTCATTATAAATATATTAATAAATAACCATAATAAAACATGTGATTGAATGATAAAACCATTACCTCAAATAAGTCTGGCTTCGTATGGGATCTATCCTCTAGTATAATAAACAAGAATTTATTATACAAATTAAAAAAATCATAATGATACATATAATATCATAAATAGTTTACTTATAAAATAATCTCACTTATTCATTTACAATCACTCACTATTACTTTCATTTTCATGTGGTAACTTCTTCATTTTTCATCAATGTTTTTGTTTCTCATTTCTCGCCCATACACATTGATTATGAAAACCCATATTTTGTTAACCTTTAATTACTCATATATTAAAATGATTTACACAAACTAAATCCTTAAAATATTGTGATGTATGGTTTCATTGAAAAATTTGGGTACATGAAATATTATCCTCAGAAATGGGTAAAACATAATTATTTTAATTTTTTGAAATATTCCCTTATATTCCTTGGATATTCTAAAACATTATGGGATAAATTTGGATGTACATAAGAAATGGGGGATTTGTAAATCCTTGTAAGGGAATAATTGAATCCTAGTATAAGGTAAAGGAATTATTTTTATCCATAAGGCATATCATGGTTACATTAGAGGGGTGGAAGTCATAATCATCAATAATGACACATGACATAACAAGATAACATAAATGAAACATAAAAATGTGGTGAAGGACTAAAACATGTGAAAAAAACATATTTCAAGGCAAACCTCAAATAAAACATAACATGGTGTTCTTTGGATAACCTCATATTCACCATCCTTGGATTCTCATAGTATAAAAACATTACCTAATGCATTGGTAGACTATTTAAACTGGGCACTCCCACCACATTCATTTCATGTACATTCATAACTGTACAATATAAACCTCACAACATATGAATGAATTTAATAAAATTTATCTAGAAAATTTCATATTTATTATTAGATAAATTTAAATCCCCAAAAAATCAATTATGGGTAAAACTAAATAAGTATCCTTGATTGAAAATGGAGATGGAAATTTTCACTAAAAATGTTTGGCATAGAAAATAAGTGGAAAATTTTAGCAGCACACATATGGTACAAAAAGATTTATAAAATGGATTGATGATGGATAAATGGGTTCCAAATTACACGGTAATAATAATGATTGTAAAGGGGATGTGTACAATCATATCCCAACATGACCAATTTTATATAAAAATTTAGTACATAAATAAGGATCTTTAATTAATAAGAGGTGGAGATAATTCTTTAACATGAGAGGGTGATTCTAAAAGAATGGGAGGATTTTTTTAAAAGAATGGGAAACTTTTTGAGGTCTTTGTAGAGAAAGGATTGTTTTCACATCATGCTCAAAGAGTTTGGAGTTAGGATGAAATGGAGGTTGATTGGGTTTATACAGAAAAGAAGATGATATATCTATATTAATTTCAAAACATTGTTCTTGGAATCTATAATATAATGTAATAAAAACAACAAGACCTCCCACAGTTTATACCATATATTTTTGGAAATCATTATTTTATAATTCTATGAACTAAAAAATTAAATAATTCCCATTTTAAGTGGAAGTGGGACATGTTAATAAAAATTGAATTTTAAAACATTAAAATATTTTATTGGTTTTGAAGTATTCGTTAAGGGTTTATAAAATTTATTAAAAAACATTAAACACATAATTTTAAAGTTCATAATAATTTATACCATATATGATATTTATTTTATTTATTATAATATTTTTTTGATTTTATGTTTTTGAAATCCATATCGTATAATTATTCCATATTTAAGTTTTACCCAAAAATTTATTGTCCAAGAAAATTATAAAAAAAATACACAATTGGATAATTTATACATGATGAGTTCAAAAATAATATTTAATTTATCATATTTTTTCTCTAAATATTATAAATTTTACATTTAAATCAAAAATCAACATTTAATGAAAAATAATGGGCTTTTCCAATAATAGATTTCTCAGCCTTAAAAAATTACATTTGACTTTCAAAAAAAATCTCATTAATATTTAATCTAAATAATATAAAAAAACATTATATTAAAATATTATTTAATAATAAAATCATTTAATTATTCAAAAAGAGTCCCATTATTTTAATTATATATTTCATAAAAATACTATTTCATTTTCATCATTTCAAAATATAACTTTTAAAAATTAATTTTTTAATCTTTTAAAAGGTAAAATTAAAATGGGGGATATATAATCATTGTTTTAATAAAATAATTATAAAAAAATTCAAACTATTATGTTTTTGATACACAAATATTTATTAATGTAGTGAATTCAGTAAGGGTATGTTGTGTGTTGGAGATATTTTCTTGGTTTTGTTCAATGAATATTGTATGGGACGTGTTCTTGACAAGATTTAACCTCTCTAGTAAATAGTTTCAATCATGAATAATTTATTGAATCTTGGAATGAGATTGGCCAATGAAAATTCTCAATTATGTTATCTCGCTAATAATATCTTTCAAATGGTGTTTATATTTTATTATTATACTAGTCTTGGACATCACTTCCTCAGTGTATATCAACTGGACTTTATCATAACACTTAATACACTAATCTTAATAGGTGTTTTATAATTGTTATGTTATGAATGTTTATGATTCATAAAGAAGTTTTATAATTTAATGCCCTTATAACTGTGAAAAATTACTGAAGTAGTTGACGTTGTTCATATAACATCATTTCTTAATAATGAATTTAATCATTTAAAAAAGGAATTCCACTTATAATTATTCCAAACATTAAATTATTCCCCTATTTAGAAATTTCACCCTAGGAATAGTCACAACATTTACTGAAACTAATGAATTTACTTCTATTTCATTAGCTCATCTGGAACCCATGTATCTTCTTAAAACATATGGTTCTACCACAACACTTCAATCGGGTGAGTTGTATTGTTTTGTATGACATCGTATCTATGATAAAATTTTCACTATATATTTCTCAAATGAAATGTAATTCTATAACAATGAAATCTCATAAATAGGTACATGTGTGGGGTCTTTTATAGACATCCCCGATAGGGATACATTGAACCCTTCATGTACATAAGACGGGTTATGTGGTAATGAAGAACATTTGGCCACTCCTATAACATGATCAAGGATCTCAAATGTGTTGATGTATCATGGAATAGCTTTCTATTATTAATAAAATTCATGAATTTATTCCAAAATGATATATGAAAGAACGCTATATCTCTAGCCTCAAACATCATGTTATATCAAATATTGTATTCAAATATTTTTATTATAGTTTATCTGTATTTCATATTTTTTAAATTTTTTTGGACATTCTCTACAATTTCTTGTATATGATTAGGTCACATCTTCTTCCCCTCCCAAATATAATCCCAGGATGTCGGATTCCAACACCTCTTCACATATAGAGCCTCATAAGGTGTCATTTGAATGTTAGAATGGAAAAAAAGTTTATAGAAATACTTTTATATGTAAAGGGTATGGTCACAATATCCATTTAAAAACATTGATCATGATCTCAACATATCCTTCAGAATTTATTGGTCCTTTCATATGGATTGTATATCTACGAGTTATAATTAGTGTTAATGATCTATTTTTCAACCAGTTCTTGTTATAGGAATCTCAAAAACATCGAGGTAAACCATAAAACCCAATAATATATAGTAGAATAAATAAAAAAATTCAGTATTACCAAATCCCTTATGTATATCTTAGGGAGTTGGTCAATAGAGAAATACTCCTTAATTGAAATTAAATGTTCTATCATTGTAAGGAAATCAGATACCTCCCAAATTGTGTTATTACATATGGTTTTATTATGGAGTCCTAAAAACGGCATGGTAATTTAGTCCCATTTCATACTAGTATAGGAAATGGATAAATCGTACCCTTGGAATTGTTTAATTCCTTTTGTACATATTGTCATTGAAATCATCAATATAAAAACTCCGCAATCTCCCACTTAATGTAATCCCACCATAATATTTTAATTAAATTATATTAAATATTAGTTATTCCAAAATGAATATATATGAATAAGATATCTAAATCATCTGAAATCCCCCAACTCGGTTATATTTTTGATAGAGAAATAATTCAAGTTAAAAAATATATAAATCTATCCTTAGTGATTTTGATCTCTAGAATATTTTCTACCATCATCAGTATAAACTCATCATCTCTATAGGGCTCCTTCACTGTCCCAATAATAAATGTATGTGCATTATTTTTCAAAATGTGTGATTAATATACTTTTATTATTCCCATATCCATACATTAAATTTTCCAGGATATTATATCCCTTTTAAATCCATATCTTTAGATTGGGTTGCATGATATTTTCTACTCAAAGAATCTTTCCATTTTCTCCCTTACAAGGATTGTAATTGATTGAAGAAACATAATCCACAATCATTTCTATCAACATTACTTGGTTAATATTAATCAATGTTTATTTGATCATATATATAATAATTTTATGATCTGTGTATATATCACACTTTTATCCATGGAGATAATGCCACAATGTATTCAATATTAACGTAATTATGAACAATTATAGACCATTATTGGGGTAGTTCCTCTCATGGTTATTTAATTTTTTAGAGGCATAGTGTATCAATTTTTCATCATACATTAGTATTAAACCCATTACCTTTTTGATACATCATTATAGATAACGAAATATTACCCACTAGTGGGAAATATGAGTACACGTGCGGTGAATAACCTCTTCATCATCTCATTTAATCTTTTCATAAATTCATATTTCCAATAATAACTGACTCCAATCCATGTAAGTTCAATTATTATGGTTGATGGTCATGATAATATTCTTAGAAATAAACAATAGTTCCTAGATAATCCATGGAAACTATGGACTCCCTTACAAATGTTATTTTGGGCCATCATAAGATTGCCTCTTGTTTATAGATCCAAATATATCCCATTTTTCTATAAAATTCCCCAATAAATATAATTTCTCTAAACAAAAATTAAATCTACTATATTATTCATAAAAAATTCATTAAGGTATCCAATATTGTACATAAATTCACCCCGTCCTCCTCCTTACCTTTCAGTATGTAAGAATAAAATCTTTAAAGAATACATAAAATTGTTCAATATAATCCCTAAAGAAATTATTCATTAATTCCCTAAATATTTTTATAGAATTAATGATTCTAAATGGAATCACCATGAATACATAGTTTTTATGCCTTGTATAAAAAATATTCTTGAAAATGTAATCGTTATTAACCTTTATCTGATAACATCTTTACCTAAGATCCACCTTAGAGAAATACTAGGCTCAGCATAACAGATAATAAAAGTAATATATCCATGTAATATGATACTTTTTTATTTATATTGACACTATTTAGATTACAAAAATCCATGAAGAATCCAATTTACTGATCCTTATTGTTTATGAAGTGAGCTGGTGCACATCACGGGGATGCATTTATGTATATAAACACTTATTCTAGATTACCCTATAATATGTTATTCAAATACCAAAGTTAAAAGTTATCCAGTCTAAATTTATTTTTTGTTAATGAAAAAGCATTGGGTATGAGCTTGATGGAGAACTCAACCTCACTGTTAAGCGGAAGACCAAGAAATTATTCAGGAAATACACCAATTAATTATTTTTCAATGATAAAGTAAACAAGGTTGACATTTTCGTTAGTATCAATCATTTATTCTATAAATGTATGTTATCCATGAAATAGTATCCATTCATGAGATGTTGGTAATATATAAGATTCAACCCCCTCCCTACACATGTATCGAATCATATGGTGGTTTATAATACACTGGGTCATTTTATTCTCTCGAAAATTTATGTTTTCCATATGCAAAGAAATGAAATCCTTTCCAAAAAATAGTTTTTGATTATGAATAGTTGGGTGTCATATGGAATTTTGTGAAATCTATCCCACAATTAATTATATTTATTTTTTATAATTGTGGAAAGGAATAATTGACCCATTTTAAATCATCAGCAATAACTACACATTGATGTTTTGAGGCATTTTTTAAGTAATTATAATAAATATTTCTAATATTATGATGTTTTAGAAGAAAACTAAATTATTATATTAATTTTTCTTGAATTAGTAACTATTGTACCTTTAACCCCTTATTTTTAAGAATCCACATCAATAGTCAGGATAGTATAAAATATTTTTATGAAGGCCTTGTAGGTTACAATCATCGATTATCTTCTACAACCTTAGTCTTACAGAATTTATTTTCATAGATTCCTATTCCTATTTATTAGAAATATTGGATGATTGGATTAGGGTTAAATAATCATTCCTTTATTCCATAAAATTGAGTTGTTTCCCCCATCGATAATCGCTATCTTGGTTCCCTTACCTCCATCGACTAATGAAATTCCTTGTCCACATTATCAAATTGTCTGGATTCATATTCACACACTTTTATAGGTGAAATGATTTTCATTATTTCCACCATGAGATTTATCCACTACAATGCAAGTATTTAAATATGATCTCATATTTATATCTCTAATCCCAACATAACATTGAGATTTATTGATCTCTAAGTCATATTTTAGGGAACATCAGTCAATTTTCTCATAGCTACCTAGACTTGAATATCACACACCTTTCATATATTCATATTTAGCCAAAACAAATTAAGCTATTCACATTTCATTCTAGGGTAATAACAAAACATGAGTCAAATATTGAAATTATTGTAAATTTCTATTCATATGTTCTAATGGTTGTGTCATCCATATCCTTGAGGATAATGAATTCTTCCTCTATTTTATGTTTTATACTTTGAAAAAAACGTTTCTTGACAAATATTTCAAGGAATTATTTCAGCTACGTTGATTCGATATCCTCCTTAGGATTCAAATTTATGACCAACGTCTAATAATGATCAACTTCACCCTCCATTTAATAATCATCCAGCATGGACATCTATTACTCAAATAGCTCTAGGAGATAAAATATGTTTTTAATATAATTGATCCTTTTGTTCTAGATTAAGGGATCAAGAGATCTGCTGAATATTGGAGGCCTTTATCCTAAAATTTCCTCAATTTTAAATTGATATTTCTTAGGATGTTTTTTTCATTCCTAATTATTTCGGATTCTATTTAATACATAAGTTAATTTGTGATTTATTATCTTGATATTTATGAATCTTGATCCCATCAGGTTTGGAATCTCATATGGGAAGTCTTCAAATTTTCCATCACATTGGTTATTAAGTTATTTCCTCCTATTCCCTGTCAATAACTATAAATAAAGGAAACGTTATAGGTGATAATTTTTTAACTATATAGGAAATAAATATGAAAACCTGGATATTACTGGAATAAATCATAAATTCAATATTTTCATTAAACTATGAATTTATATGTTCTCAATGATTCATTTACTAATATAAGATTGTATGGCTAGTTTTATTCCTTTATTAACGATTCAAAAAAAAAGCTTGTCAATTTACCAAATCATATCCCCTTAGAGTGTCAAACCATGTGTGTATCAAGGCACATTTTCCTACACCATGTTATGATCACACTACTGGAAAATGGGAATATACCCACGGTTTTGCAAAAACCAATGGGTATAGGGATAATATGGGTACCTATACCCACGGTTTTGGAAAAAATCGTGGGTATATATAATTTTTAGATACCAATACCCAGTTTTTTCAAAACCATGGGTATATGTGTTTTTTTAAGACTTATACCCACAGTTTTGGCCAAACCGTGGGTATAGTGTTTTTTCGGAAGACCTATACCCACGGTTCTTCAAAACCCTGGGTTTTGGGGTATTTGTTTTTGAAGACCTATACCCACGGGTATAGAGAACCATGGGTATATATTTCCCACCATAAGGAGGGAAAAAATTTACGCGGGACAACGAATAAAAATTAGCAGGAAGATGATCTGGATTAAGATAATTAGGAAGATAGAAATAATAAATAATAAACTCCTTGTAGCATAGTTGGTTAGGCGGTATTCTGTCATTTGTTGTAGTCCTGGGAACAAATCTTGCTGTAATTTTATTTTCTAAAAAATAATTAATATTAATAAAAGTAGACTAATATATATGTATTTAACAGAAATCTCTGTAGCTTTGTTGGTTCGGCGTGGTTTCTTCCTTCAGAAGGTTTCCGGTTCAAATCCCAACGTCTTCTATTTTCAATTCTTGGCACGTCTAATTTTAGATATGCAATATTATTAATATATTTAGATATATATATCTCTATATTACAAAGATGCAGCTGGCTCGGTTGGATGTGAAGGTTGAAGAGCTTCGTGCGCATCGCACGATCGAGTCCCACCAGCCTCGTTTCTTGAAGATTATATCCCCACAGTTTGAGAACCGTGGGGGCAATGCAGTTCTATCCTCTTAATAGGCCTGCCACGCTATGCTAATATAATACCCACAGTTTCTCAAACCGTGGGTATAGCCTATACCCACGGTTTTGGGGGGTATACCAAGGGTTCTGAGCTATGGGTATAGAGAAGCTTTCCAGTAGTGTCATTTCTATCTCAATGTTCCATTTTTATGTTATTACCCCCCATGTAACACTGTGTGTATGTTACATCCACATATAGTATCCAAAACAGGGTTGTATTTTCTTGGAAACTGATTACTCTATAAATTACTAAAAAAATTATTTTTTACTAAATTTAGTATTATCTGTATTTCTTTCACTATAATTTTCGTATCCAAATTCTTAAAAAATATCATACATTACCTCTAGTAAAAACTGGGACAACCCGTATTCTATTACACCATAATTTATGATTTATTGTACAATGATACACATAATCCGACCACATATGATCATGAGGCCTAGTGTCTTTGGGAAATTTGGTACATAAAAAATTATCTTAATACAGGGGTATAACATCATTATTAAAAAACATTTAATCATTAAATTATATTTCTATGATCTTTTAAAACTACATAGGATAACCTGTGGATGTTCTAAATAAAAGGGTGAGCTACAAGTCCTAGTAATAAAGTAATGAAAAACTATTATAATTTAAATTATTACATGTGATTGAAGAGGGATATAATTATAATATTTGATGAATGAGAACAATAATATTGAATAATGATGTATGATATAACATGATAACTTGAAGAAAACATATGAATGCGGAGAAAAAATAAAACATGACACTATAAACATATGTCATGTATAACCACCAAGAAAACATAAAATAGTGTACTTATGACAAACTTTTATTCACCATACAAGGAATATCATGATATATATACATTATACATGGAATTGGAGGGCTATTAAACTCTTGTCCCACCATTCAAATTCATATCATCTACATGAATACATGTTCTTTATATATTATACAATATAAGGATTTATTTCATAAATTATATTACCACACTTAAATAGTATGGGTTACATAAATGTAAATCCCTAGTTAGTGATGTTTTGGTACAAAAAGGTGATTTACCATGAGTGTGAATGGTGATAGGTATTCAATACACTAATATTTGATATGTAAAATCAGAAGTTAATTTTGACAGCATTATAGTGAACATAAATGTTTATGGATGGGGTGAATGAGATTGAAAGAGGTATCTAATTACTTTGGAATAATTACTATTTTAATAGGGATGTGTAAAATATTTTTTAACTTGAAAAATTTTCATATAAAAGGGATGACATAAAAAGGGTTCTTGAAAAAAGAAGAGAAGGATATGTTCCCTTACCATGAGAGGGTGATTCAAAAAAATTATTAGAATCTTATTCAGATCCTAGGGGACCTTGGGTAGCTCTAGAGTGGTAAGGGAATTTTTAATCCCTGATTTACGATTTTTCAGTTAAGAGGGGAGGTATTTTGTGTGGATTTATATATCAAAATATAGGATAATAATTTATTTATTTCCAAGCGTAGATGTAGAACACTATATGATAAAGGAAAAAAAATAAATCATACAATTTTTTTCACCAAATAAGAGTTTTTTCTATTATTTTATATGTCTAAAAATTAGACTCTTTAAAATTATTATGTTGGCGATGTGGATGTGAGTCATGTTTATAATTATTTTATTTTAAAACAGTAAAATATATTATTGGTTTTGGATGATTAATTGTGGGTTTATAAAATACATTTAATATATTTAAATTTTTATTTTAAATTGATAACCTAATTTCTATCTAGGATATGCTTTATAGTATTTATTACATTACTTTATTGCTTTTATGATGTCAAAATATGTACAGTATAGAAACACATTATTTAATTTTTATTGAAAAATTATAATGCCCCATAAAATCTTGAAACATTCACTATTAGATAATTCTACTATGATTAATTGAAAAATAATCCATATTTTTATCCAAATAATTCAGTAAATAAGATAACATATAATTATAAAAAAACTATACATTTATTGAAAAATAATTTGTTTTGAAAATGAAATTTTTTTGAACATTATGAAAATTACATTTGAAAATTTAAAATTATATCAACATTTATATTTAATAAATATTATTTTAAATAATAATTTATTAAAATACCATTTATTTCAATAATTAGTTAATTCATCAAAATGAGTTTCTTGATTGAAACCTTATATTTCACAAATATAGAATTTCTGTTTCATCAAATAAAAATAAATTTTTTTATCAAAAACATTATATAATAATTTTAAAAGTTACGTTAAAAATTGATAAATATAGTTGTTATTTTACTAAAAATTTAATAACATGATTCATGATACATATACATTTGTTAGAAATGTTAATTCCCTAGGGTTTAGGTGTGTGATTATAATATTTTCACAGGGTGGTTAGAAAAAATATGGTTTTGTTCATGATATCAATGACCTTAATCTCATCCCACAAATACATTCACTCAATATTAAGTTTTAGAATCCTGACTTGGTCATGGTCATGGGGAATGTATGTTATTTTATCTCTCTTGGATTCTCTGATAAATGGGCTTCATAGGGTAATATCTTATTGATCAAGGCCATCACATTCTTTGAATTTGTCTATTAGACCTTATCATAACCCTTAATATAATAATATCAATTTTTTACTATACAATTTATATATTTTAAATAGTTTTAATTATTACTTATCTATTAAATTTGAGATACTATATAATGATACAAAATAAGAAAAATATTTCCTGGGGTTTCCATACAATTATTTATTATTAAGTCATTTATTCATTTAAAAATAATAATGACATTAATAAATTTTTGGGTAATTACATTGATCATAGTTCCTTCATATATATATTTCTAATAAGTTTATAAATATAACACAAATTAATTATATTCATAATATTAACAATTAATTTAATTAGGTGATGATAAATGAATTATATAACTACGTAAAGATTGTAGTCTATAGGTATACATGAGTAATGTTTTAATTTTTGATTGATGGAGAAAAGTAAAGGTAAATAATAATTCACCATGAAAGAAAAATTATTATATTATAAATATCATATATACATATATATACATTAAATCAATCATAATAACAAATAAAAAATTATTTTATGGAAAATGAATCATATTTCTATGTGGAGGTGGTAGTCCACATATGAAAATGAGTGATTCATATTCATCTCCCATTTAATAAGGAATTGGTCATGATTTTATTATAATTATAAAAACATCACAATGTATAGATGATATTATTTAAATAATTTTTATAGGTATATAATAAATTCATAAGAAGTACAATAAGAAATAAAATTGATGGACGTCAGTTTAAATATACGCCTCTTCTTTGAAACAACTCCTTTTTATTACTCCTTAGACCTTGATGGATTGGTCTTAGGATAAGAACCAAGATATAGTATTAAGGAAATGATATTGGGATTGTTTTTTTGAAGCTATTATTTATTTATTTATAATGATCTAACGGTGTGTATAAGGGAGGAGAAGGGGTTCCCTTTTATAAGTAAAGGAGTTATACAAATGGAATTTTTAAAATGAATTTAATGATTTAAGGCCACATTCATGATAAAGGATTATAATGTAGAATATGATAGTGTTGAATTATATTATTCCAATATTAAATTGATGTGTGTGGGTGTAAATCCTTACCAAGTTGTTTAACCTCCCTTATCAACCTCGTTATATGCTTAATCTTGTTAGACATTATACAGTCTTACTATTCACTATGAAAAAATTAACTTTATTCTATCACATTATATTAAGTTTAATTATTCTAAATAAGTAATAGATTTTAATAGATTTAATTTATATAAGTTCAACAATTTAATTTTAAAAATATCACTCCAAAAAAATGTAAACAAATTATCAAAAGATAAATGTTTAAATACAATGCTTAATTTACTTCCAACAGATCTCTTGGAAAACCATCAAATGAATTAAAAAATATTATATTCAATATTAAATAAATTAATTTTATTATAAAAATTATGAAATTGGAATTAAAATAATTTATTAAGATTGAAATACATTGTTTTAATAAAAATAGTTTTGTTAATGTGTTTTAAAGCCCAAAAATAAACTTCTACAAATATTACGTATAATGAAAATTTATATATAATTAATAAGTTTATTTATATACAAATTAAAAATTGGTAAATTTATGATATAATTAAAATCATAATATTACTATTTCTGTGATGTTATTGATAGTTTAAAAAATGGGTTATTTTACTAGTTAGAGAAAAATATATATATTAGAAAAATATAAAACATTAACCCAAATATAATAAGGATATTATGATTTCAAAAATGATATTAATATATTTAAATTTAATTAGTAATAGTTTTTTAAATTAATTATAATAATTCCAAGGAAAAAATTCAACACAAATTATTTTTAAAAGAATCATTTTTATAAGAATAATTTCACTTTATTAAAAATCAATGGCATATTTATTATTCATTACTCAATACATATACATTTCATAAAATAGTTACAAACTTTTTTAATTGTTTTATTATTAATATTTATATATAACATTTAATATAAATGATATAGTGTTTTATTAATCATGGATTATATAGACTGGTGGTTGGGTGTAAGGAACGATATGAATTACATCGAATCTATATAAAACGAAATACATATAAAAATTCGGGTATTTTAATTATAACACCATTAAAATGAATTTCACACTCAAAAATTCATATCTCTAATAAAATAAAATATCGTATCATTTTTTCATTACATCCTATGTTATACGTTTATCTTTGTACAAAAATATATTCCAAATAACATCACTTAGGGAAGTATTCCATTTTCCTTATAACATTTTTTCAATTATCTAGGATTTATAATTTTTCTACATAATAAGAACAACCATGATCTATTAGTATACTCTATGGGTTCAATACATGTTATGGTTTGGGTTTTTACATCCCTGTGAGATATAAATTCAATGAATCATGATGTTGAGAGAGGTTTAGTGTGACTACTAAATGAGGAAAATAAATCCCAGTCTGAATATAAATCTAAAAAATACCATTAAACCTATGCATAATCATTCACTAGTTTTTGAATTTTTTAATCTTTGTCCATGGTGAAATTATTAGTAAAACATTCTCACCAACTACGAAATTCATATATCACAAATCAAAGTTAGTATAACTCTTCTACATATTATGGATTACCTTTATGTTATTTTAAATATCTCTTACATTTTAACCTATTTTCACATCTATCTCTAGATCAAATAGCATTATTTCTCTAACTCCATCCTATAATATTAGTCATCCAAATATTATTTTATATATTTATTTATAATTATACAATTGAATAGTTGAGTGAAATCTATTATTTTATGATTGACTAACTAAAAAAAGATGATGATCCCAACAACAATTGATTTTAAGATAAAAAATTCTAAAAATATCCTTAGGGGTTTGAATGGTTCACTTATAAATGTTAGTTATCTAAGAATGATATATAGAACTGAATAATAACTTTGTATCTAGAACTAGTTAAATTTTTCTCTATAAATTCATAGTAAACCTCATATCTCAATCAGATAAATTATAATGTGTCACTCCAAACAACCATAACACTTATTTACTCTTTATATTTATAATTTTATCAAGGGAAACGTCTTTTATAATAATAATGAATTATACTATATTTTTAAGGTGATTTAATATAACCTAAATATCATTATTTCCTTTATATGTTTTGGGGAGTATGATGGTGAAATCAATGGTGATTGTTTCCCATATCTATTTTGGTATAGGTAATGTTATCAAATCCTATATACTTATTTCTCTATGTCTTAGCTTATTAACATACCATTCACCAATATATAACTTCACAATATCTATCTTCATGTTTTCCCACTAGAAATACTCTTTCATATCTCTATACATCTTTGTATTTCATGAATTTATAGATAATGGTGTGCTATGATATTATTCCAATAGTTCCTTATTTATGTCAAGTAATGATGTGAAATGAACTTCGTTCTTGAAACTTATAATTTCATCATAAACACTATTGTGTTCCATAATAATTATCACATTCTATTGAATCTCAAAATAGTGTTTTTTAGTCATTAATATTTTCATATATGGATTGTTTAACCGTCATTTGGCAATGATAATATTCTTCCATCAATATTTCACAGTTCATCCTTTCCAAATACATAAATATTGAATGATTTTTTATCCTCATTATAGATAAGCTAACTTGATCATTTTAATAGAAATCATCATCATTCTTTTTCATTTTCCTTAAATGGTAATGTATTAAGTAGTTATAATCATTAATCAACTAAAACCATATTTTATCATATGGATTAAACTATTTTTTTGTGAATATATTCACTAACCATTTATGATCAGTATATATTCCACACTTATCTCCATAATTATAATGCCTATATTACAAATGAAAAATCCAAATCATAAATTTGGTCATTTTTCTCATGAACATTCCATTCACGTGAGTTATAATATATCACCATATAATTTTGAATAATAACAAACCGTAATACATTTTTCAACGAATAACTATAAATCAAAAACCCTTCTACACTACAAGGTTGTGTGAGGATTGTTGTACTGATAAACATCACATTAATTCCTTATTTTCATCACATTCATCGGCCTAATATATCTTAACTTCCATATAATATTACATGGTCATTGGATTAGATAGACATGAGGAATACTTGAAAAAGAACTTGTAATTTCCAACCCATCCTAGAAAACTATGGATCTAAGTTACAGTGGTTGGTCTAGGCCAATGTTTAATAACATTCAACATTTATAGATCCACTGATTTAACATTTTTTTAGATTATATGATAAAAAATTAATCCTTTTATACTCAAAATTCACACGTTATAAATTATATATTAACAATATACATTTTATGGTCTTAAATACAATCTTCGTGTAAACATCATTATTTTATTTACCAATTTAATGTATATAAATAACATTTATAAATAATATCAAAATCGGTTCACGATTATTTCTATCTACTTTATTCATTAAAATCATGAATAGGGATGTGAAATTAGAGACCCCAAGTTGAATAACTATAAAATCCTTCTATCCTTGCATAGAATGGAATCATTTCCTGTGCTTTTATTCACATTTTTACCCTTAACTGATATTTTCTAGATTTAAGGAAAATCATTATATAAAATTATGATCCTTATAGGAAATCAAAAAAATCATCAATAAGGGGGAATGATACATATACTCGAACATGATCTTATTAAGATCCTTATAATCATTTCAGATTCACAATAATCCATATTTTGTCGAAAACCCATTGGTCCACCCCATGTGAATCAAATGGCCAAATAAATACCTTATCAGAATTCAACTTGAGTTTCTTATTCAAATTATATAACTCAATCGGGGTAATTATATATGGAGTAATTGAAATAAGTGTGTCACCATATACGAGTTCAATTAAAACCATATCTTCATAATTCAAAATAATAATATTTGATTAATTTGAAAGGAAATAAATAAAATATCATATAGTTCAAGTATCTTGGATGTTTATTTTCTCCAAATAAATATGAAAAAACAATTTATTTGAAAATGAATCATGACACATGTACTAAATGTAACATCTATTGGATATTTAAATTTATCCATGCATCGATTGAAAATAATAGGATGGTATGTAAAATCAAATTATACCTTAATTACTTATAAATTCATACTATATTTCTATAAATAAATTCAATCCATCATCAAAATCAAATAAAATTTAATTTAAATAAAAATACGAATATTTTAAATGATAACGTTCATAGAAACATGAGTTGGGGAAGATTTATATACTTTTGTTGAGTCCATCATATCATTAAATGTTTTTACTAATATTTAATCATCAAATAGTTGTGGTGAAAATATGATACCGAGTGAAAATTTGGAGATTATAGAGTGTTATGAATCAGAATCAAAAGTAAATTATCAGTTAGAGACTAAATGGTTTGTGTACCATTCACCACTTCATTATTGAAACACATATCGGTAATATATATCTTAGGATTCTTGCACTTTTGTTAGATATTAAGAGGTTATTGGTGTCTATCATCATCATTAACCATCATATTCGAGCATTTTTTAGTATATTAGTCATACTCTATTAAATTAATGCATTGGAGTGTGGGTGGTATATTCAGTGGATATTCTATTCCATTTTTATTTTTATCCAACTTCATAAAATTAACTCATCATTTTATTTCCTAATATCATTATTTCCCACATATCAACCATTTATTGTTCCTAATAGAAAATTTACCTACATGCTTCTATCCATAGTTTTGGGATAATGGAGAACTCATCTTTTTACATCCATGGTTATTTTATTATAATTTCCTTTGAATTTCATCTTTATTTTCTTATTAAATATATGAAATTTATTTTTTCAATAAAATACCTATTTACATAATAATGGATCATCTACTGATTTAATTATAGCTACATAAGTCTATTGTGAATAACTCCCTTAGTAGACATTGTTTTCAGTCACTAAAGAATCTGTCAATCTTGCTTTTTGGATCATTAATAATACCATAGTCATAAATCACACTGATTTAAAATATTCCTCATTAGTATATTTGTATTCCTTATTCTTATACTTATGATCACATAATTCATTCTTGGCATTCTTATAAATCAAATGGGTAAAGTACATATTTAATTATAAGCTCTGAAACTCATCCAACTCAATGGAATAAATTCAAAAATGTTTCCCCTTATTTGTGATAGGAGTCCAAAATTGATTGATTCACCTTAAAATGATAAAGATATAAGATATCACTTTAATATTCTACGAACTATATAATAAAATAGCATTTTAGTGGTACTAATCTATTCCATAGCCATTGGTGGATCAGAAGACCCACAAAAAGAAGGTGGATGTTACCTTGTGAAGGAATACATAGAACATTGCTCCCCCTTTTTCGCTTTTGTAATCTCATTGTGATTCATGGATAGAGAAAGATTCATAAGCATAGAAAAAAATATTCAATCTCCCATAATATACAATTACTAGGAAATACAAGCACAAAATTTTATTTCTCTTTTATTTTTAACATGGTTCCTTCATGTTATGTCCATTTATTTAACAACAAACCACAGTATGTTGAAGAATAATCATATAGGTAAATTTTATAATTATGAAAATAAATTGTATGATTTCAATATCATGACACCTTTATTTAAATTTATTAAACCATAGGTTTATCCTATGCCATTCATGTTCATTACCTATCCAAATACATTATAATGGATCTTAACGAAAATATGTTTCATCCAATATATATACATTGGGAGTGGTAAACAAGAATCATTGTAATGGATCATTTACCATGCACCAGAATGATGGGAAAATATACTCAACCATCTCCTTTTGGGTTTATTTATGCTAGAATCGTCTCTTCTAAAACCAAATACAATTTTTGTATCCATATAGGGATGCATTTTTTAATGTAAAGTATTCTACATTCTTTAACATAACATTTTATTTTATCCTATTCATAGACTTATCCTATGGGCTTTAACTAGTTCATTATCATCATAGTTTCCAAAATAATCAGAATCATGATTTGATACCAAATATAGTGACCCATACATTCCATATGTAAATTATCTACATAATTTCGCATTAATTACGTCACAACTATAACACTTATTAGATATAACATTTTAAACCATTCTTAATAACTTGGAGGAGGGGAATATATCAAGGGTGACCCTGGATTCCTATTAAAGGTAAAAAAACTGAGATTAACCAATGATCATAGCTATGAATAATATTAGAATAGGGTTTCAAGAAAATGATCATAAATATATGAAATCTTACCCACCAATTAAAAGATCATAATCTTAAATAATTACATACTTTTTTCAATCAAAATGTATAATACATAAGAGATAGGATTCAAAATTAATAAGTTCAAGATACATGGGAGCATATCATAAAAATAATAAATAATATTTTTGAATAAACATTACCATAGAAAAGAATTTCATTTGTCAAGGATCACTGTCAATATTATCATCGTGGATTGGGTTCAATCTATATTCCACCATTTCCATATTCAATATTCACTCCCATGTATATATTAGTGGAAAAAGGCCCATAATGAACTGGGTTAACTCCATATTATAATTCTTATTATATGATTATATTTCCATATTTACCCAATGAATTGGAGGGATATATAATTCTAGTCACACCCATAACATAATGAAAACCATATATATAGGTTCTATAAGATCACTAAACAATCATCATATCATCATATCATAACACATATAAAGGATATGAGATATGTTGGAATTTCATTATAATAATCATAAACCATCCAGATAAAACAATTTTTGGTAACATTTTATCATATATATAATAAATCATAATAAACAATATATAATTTTTTATATGTGATAATACAATTAAAAACATCACTATAAAATATCTTGAGGAGAATACCATTTTCATTTTTTAATCACTTATTAGTAAAACATGAAATTTACAAAATATTAAGGAAAACATTTTATTAGAAAATATCTATGGAAATTTATAAAAACCCATTAAATAAACTAGTGTTCACGGTACTTGGGAAATCCGTTCAAGTGGTGTACGTTAAAATAAAAATTACATTCACATTCTCAAAAAAAGAAAGGAATTAGAATGTTTAGAAAAAAATAATATGTTTTCATTAATATGATGGAAAATATAATAAAATATACTAAGAAAATAATTTAAATAATATTTTGATTGTATTAAAAAAATCATGAATTAAATTTAAGAAACACATGGACTTAAAAGAAAATATTCCGGACCAAAAAAATACAAGGTCCGTTTTCCATAAGAACATTCATTCGGTATATTGTGTACTTAAAGGGAGTAAATTGAAAGTAAAACATGTAATATACGTAATCATCCATAGTATGTAAAAATTATATAATATTTGGGACATATATGTCACATAATTATTTTATCGTAAATTAAGGCATAAGCATCGTTGGTAAAAATGTTATTGTAATATAAAACAATTACCAGAATTCTATCTTTTATCATATGAAACATAAACTAATTTATTAAATAAAAAAAAATTACAATAATTATATATGTGAAATATTATCATACCTATAATTCAAAATATTTTTACTTATAATATCTTACCACTCATTAAATAACAATCATTCGTTACCATCATCATTTTCTTCTGTTAGGGGCATCATTTGTCAGGTTTGGTTTTGCATAAAGGTTATGGTTTGTGCACATTGATAATAGCTACTCTATCACAAAAAGGATAAAAGTGATAAAAAATAATATATATTCATTATATTCATAAATATTTTCATTCATATAATTTAATGATGACAATTATATTACATCACAATCTGGATATGGTATTCTATACATATAAGCGAGTGCTATGTCCATTTTTTAACAGATGAAAGAAAAACATATTAAAAAAATAAATGTTATAAAACCATTATAATATTATATATATCTTATATATACAATAAATATAATAAAATGACTAACAATTATACATGGGGATGGAAAATGAATCATATAGTTGCTTGGAAGAAGTAGTCAACCCATCAAAACAAGTGATACTATCATCAACCATTTGATTATGAATTGGCATAAACATTTGTAAGTTAATTATAGAAACATTTAAATATATCCATGATACATTATTTTACATTTTATTTAAGCATATAACACGTTTTTGAATTTAGAAGCATAAAAAATTGAAAAATCATGGTCAATATCTATACATCTTCATTGGGATACCTCCTTTGGATTACTCCATAACCTTTTTTGGATTGGTATTAGGAGAAAAAAATATAGGATGGATGGAAGGAATATAGTATGGTATTGGATCATGTATTTTATCATCTATACGTCCCATGTATTTTGTTTAATGGATGATAATTATTTTCCCTCTATTTGTAGGGGAGGGATACACAAGGAATTTTTTAATGATTTTAATGAATTAAGATCAGTTTCATGGGAAAATGGATTGAAATAACCAAAAGAATTGAAATTAGTAAAAGATAATATTTAGATATTTTATAGAATAATTATCTGATAATATTATTCTTTAATAAAATTATCATATATACCCCCTATAACAACCATGTTCTTTATTACATACTAAAACATAATTAATTACATAAATCATTTACTTGATAAAACATGGAATATTGAGATGTATAGTGTATTTGGTGCTTAGAAACATTACATAACAACTTAAAGTATAGAATGAAACATCTTATCGAAATATTACTTTAAATTACAACTACATTCCCTTGATCGTAGCATTGCATAGGATAACTTGTGGACTTTCATAAGAAAAGGGTGAGATATAAAGCCCATTAAGGGAATAAACATGGAATAACATGAGGAATACAATACATGTTAAACCATATGCATATAAATGGAGAACAAGGAGCCTGAGTAAACCCTCATTGCACATGAAGAATGATGAAACCCTAATTTCACTTTAATTATAATTAGTCAACACTAATTTTACTTGACGTATCATGATACTATACTTTTCCCAATGCATTGGGGTGCTATCAGGGCGCACCCTTCATAATCATTTCCTTTCACACATATGTGTTCCACATAGATCATATTACATGGATTCATTAACATAATAATTCATTCCACAAATAATAGATTTATAATACCTAAATATAAGTCCTCAATAGACAATTACATGTTCAGAAAGGTTAATACCCTTGATAAGGCAGTGGGTATGGTATTCACTACACGATGATTTTGGAATGGAAAATTTGGTGCAATTTCTGCAGCATAACGCTGTCAAATAGAAATTTGTAAAATTGGATGATGAGAGTGAAATGGGTATATCATAATTTATACATTAAATGAATAGTAAGGGGGTCATGTTACATAATATACCAATATATGGAGTGGAATTTAGGTGCCTGATATAAAAGAATTTTTTCAATGTAAATGGGGAGAGTGAAATTCCTTACGGAATTTCAACATTGTAACATGTGTAAATGGAAGGCATTAATTAGAGTAAAAGGGGTATAAAATCATTAAAACATAAATAGGGATGTATTTTTGAGGTTCAAAATTATTCCCCAATATTTATTATTGAAAAAAAGGGAATAACAATATTAAGAAACATGGATAAAAAGAGACGGGTAGGAATCCCTTACATGGAAGTGTGATTCCAAAGGCTCAGGAGGAGCTTGAGAGAGGATTCATGGGAGTATGGGGTGCCATAAGAGGATTATAGAAAGAGGAGGGATGAGGTTGGTATAAATATAAAGGCTTTCAGTGAAGAGGAAGTGAGATATGGGTTGGGTTTATATAGGAAAATAGATGGAATTCTTTATTATTTTGGTTTGGGACACCACACATCAAACTAATCAAAACCACAAACCATTCCATGGTTTTTCCCATGTTTTTTAAAAAATGGGAGTGGGAAAAAATATTTTATTTGTCCAATTTCTTAACTTATTCAAATAATATGGTTTATTATGTGGAGTTGAGTCACACTCTCAAGGAAAACATTTTAAAAAGACAAAATTTATTGTAAGTCTTGAAGGGTCTACTAAAGATTTGTAAGTCAAATAAAACAAACCCAAAATTACATTATTTTAATGGTAAAAAATATCTTTGCAGAAAATAATTTTTATAGTATTTTATTACATCACTATTGGGTTATTATGATGTCATAAAACACATTATATTTTTAAACAATATTTAAATTTTAACCAAACAATTTGACTGTCTTAGAAAATTTTGAAAAAATAACCATCGGAAAATTTTGACATCCTTATTACAAAAATAATATTCATTTTATATAAATATTTTTCTAAATATTTGAATTTTTACTTTTAAAATAACAAATGACTTTTATCGAAAATTCCTGGGTTTTGACAAAAATAGCTTTCAGACCTTAAAAAAATTACAATTGCAATCATAAAATTATAGGAACATTTACATATAATAAAAAGTAATTTAGAAATAATTATAATATTTTATTAAAATATTATTTAATTCAAAAATCCATTAATTCATCAAAATATATTTCTTAGTAGAAGATTAACTATAAATACTATTTGTTCTTTAAAAACTATTTACAAAGTAAAAATAATTAAATAAATGTGTATTAATTATTACATACAAAAATAATGCACATATTCCTAGTGCTATGATCTTGTAACATAGCCCCTTATAACACCCACATAAGACCAAAGGGTAAGGTGTGCGATCATGATAGACTCTTGGGGTGGCTTGGATAACATCGCTCGAGTGGTAATCTCTATCAACATCCACTTCTATCATGGGAAGTTCCCCTTGATCACGACTTATTAATTCTCAGTAGGGTCTTGGCCAAGAGAAAAGTCCAATGAAGCCACCTCCTTTCCGAGATCAGACAAATGGGCTTCACACGGGGCAAGTATACTAGATGATTCCATCGCTTCCTTTTTCTGAGTAAATTGGATTTTTCAAAGACCTATATTTATACTAATCATGTGATAACTGTTCAATGGATATAGTGGAAACGATCACAATTCTTAAAGGTATTTTAAATTCTAAAACATAGAACCATATATGTTCATACATTTTACATAACCATAAGAATACATTTAAATAGACAAAGAGGAATTTTCATTAATGAATTTTTGGGTCATTAAAACCTTCCCCCCTTATTAAATTTGGCCATTGAATTTTCATATTCCCACATTAAAAAAGATGAGGCCAACTTTTCTTCATCACTTCCTCTGATTCACACGTCGCTTTTTCAAACTTCTGGTTTCACCACAACACATTCACGAGGGGAATTGTCTTATTTCGTAGGACTTTTTCCCTATGATCTAATATCTTCACTGGTTTCTCCTCAAGATCCACAACAACCATTCTATATGGGTTCTTGGATATTGGAAACCTCCCAGGTATATGTTCAATAGAGAATTCAACACCTCTTTTTGGAGAAAGGCTAGGAAATTCATCAGGAAACACTTCAGTGAATTCCCTTAGAATAGGCATGGATTCAAGGATGTTATCTTCCTTAGACTCATTCATCTGAGCCAGATACATGTGCTCATAGAGCAGTAATATCCAGGCATGATATTATAGAGCTAAGGAAGATTCATCTTCTTCCTTTCACTTGTATAGAATCGGGGGTCGATTGTCAACATGGATATTTATATCCCTCTCACAGCAATTTATGTTGGCTTTATATAAGGAGAGACAATCCATGCCAAATATTACATAAAATTCCACCAGTGGGAGTATTATGGGGTTTCCTGGTAAGTTCAATCAACTGATTATGACTGGGGAGGAGTTAAATTCATTGGATGCAATGATTGGCCCATCTTCCATACTCACTGACATACTTAATTCTATGATTTGTGGTGGTGTTGGGATTGTTCTATTAAACATTCAAGACATAAAAGAATGCGTAAAAACTGAATAAAAAGGTACATTTTCTATTATTTAATGAATAACTAGTGTATTTTTTACCACTTCATTGTCATGTTTCACTTCGGGATTAGTGATGGAAAATTATCACCCTTTCTGCCTTGGAGGTTTTTGGTTGCCTCTTAAAACCCTTGTCTTAGGTAAATGATTTTCCAGATACCCTGGTTATTTGTAGTTGAAGCAATAAACAATGAGTTGAGAGTCGAATGGAGCGTTCCTCCCCTTTGTTGCAGCCATGTGTTTTTCTTGTCTGAAGTTAATGTATATGTTACCATATCTTCCACACCTAAATAATTTCCTCACCCCTTCAAAAACTTTTCGGGGTGCTTCTTTCCGCACCTTTGGCAAGTGGGGTACTGTATTTTCATAGCACTATTGGATTTATCCATCAGACATCCAGAATTGAAATCCACCTTACGCTTCTTATACCCCCGATACCCCTGAGATTCTCTGATCTCCTTTTCTATCTTGAGGGCACATCAGACAATATCCTCATAGTTGTTGAAGTTACGGATCACCAGAGCTTTTTTTAGGATAGGTTTCTACCCCCCACATAAGCCATCAGTCATCCATTCAAGGGTAAAGACAATGCTGGATGTGTATCATGCAAGAATTGTTATGTTTTCCTCATATGCTCAGTCAAATCTGTCGTCTTTTTTTCTTTCAGTAAGAAAGTCCATTTCCATCTTAATTCGGTGGTTGCGCAAAAATATTTTTCAAAAAACATCTTCCATAAATCCTTCCATTCCAATGCCTCAATCTCCTCTACAGGCTTCATATTTTTTATAAATTTCCACCATTGATTTGCTTCACCCTCTATACAATAAGCATTCAGGAGAACTTTCTCTTATTTGAAACATTGAAGGATGTATAATATCTTTTCAATAGAGTTAATCCATTTTTCGACAATTGAGGGATCATATGATCCATTAAAAGTAAGAGGACCTTGTCTCATGAAGCTAATGATAGTGAATTGTTTATTCTTAGGGGGCTTGAATGTTCCTCTTGACCCATGTTTCTATTAAAATATTGAGTTAACTAAGAGAGAATCATGACAATGATTGGGATTTCTGCTTCCATTGGATTGGGCATCTGATTAGAAAAGTCATCACATTAATCTTCACATCAGTTGTTATCTTGAGTCCGCCTATTACCGTACATTGGATGGAATAAAAGGAAAGTTAGGGGTAACACAAAAAGGGTAATCCAATGTCAAAAAGGGATGAATTGTAAATTACTTTTATTCCTTAACCTATGAATCAATATACTTCAATCTATGTTATCCATTATCTACTTTCTAACATAAGTTCTTAGGGAATTTTTTTTAAATTCCCTTAATAATGGTTCGTACTATGCTTTTGAATTTACTGATACATATCCCATGGGATTGTTGTAACCAATATTGAATGAAGGCTCATTGTTTTATACTAGGATTCCCAGGTCAAGCTCGAAACTCCATGTCGGGGTTTTCACCCCTAGGTAGATATGTGCCACAGTCGCCTCTATCACATCTTATCTAGATAGGGATATATTTTCTTGATAAACCACATAATCAACACTCACGAAACCTTAGGTATGTTTTTTATTATACTCATTATAGTCTTTATGGCTTCACTAGGGTTTTCTAATCCTAATCCCAAAAATAACTAAACATATCCTCTGATACCAAGTATAATAACCATTTTATTTATTACATATTTGAACATGAATTATTACATAAAACCTTCACTTGATACAAAATAGAATATAGAGAGGTCTAGTGTCTTTTGGGCTTAGGAACATTACATAACAACTTAAATAATATAATGAAAAATCTTATTGAAAACTTCCTTTACATGACCACTACATTATCTCATACTTAACATTACATTGGATAACCTGAGGACATGCATAAGAAAAGGGTGAGATATAAAGCCTAGTATGGGAACAAACATGGAATAACAAGAGGAATAAAATACAAGTTAGAAAATAGGCATACAAATGGAGAACAAGAAAAAAATCATGATAAATCATAATAATCATAACATAGAAATGTGGAAACAACACTTAAAATGGATTTAGCATGAGCCAAGGCTCATTGCATATGGATCATTAGTATACCCTCATTGCACATGAAGCATGAATAATCCCTCATTTCACTTGAATTATCATGATTAAACACTCATTTTACATGATGTGTCATGATACTCTACTTTACCCAATGCATTGGAGCGGTATCAGGGCGCACCCATCATAATCATTTCATTTCATGCATAACTGTGCCGCACCGATCATACGACATGGATTCATTAACATCATAATTCACTCCACAAATAAGAGATGTGGAATACATAAATTTAAGTCCTCAATCATCATGTATATGGGCATAAAGGTGAATACACTTGATAGAGGAGTGGGTATGGTATTCACTACATGGTGATTTTGGCATTGAAAATTTTGTGTTATTTTGACAGTATAACGACGTCAAATAGAAATTTGTAAAATGGTTTGATGAGAGTGAAAGGGGTATCACATAGTTTATACATTAAATGGTTATTAAGGGGGTAATGTGACATAGTATACAAACATATGGAATGGAATTTATATGCATAATATAAAATAATATCATGATGTAAATTAAGAGAGAGAAATTCCTTACCTAATTTCAGTATAGTAACGAGTGTACATGGAAGGAATTAATATAATATGAAAGGGTCTCCCATCATTCAGACATAAATAGGTATGTATGGGGGAGGTGGGAAATTATACAGCAACATTTATAATTGAATATAAAATGGCATGACAATATTATGAAACTTGGATAAAAAATAGAAAGGTAAGAATCCCTTAATTGGAAGTATGATTCCAAAGGTTCGGGAGGGGATTAAGAGAGGCTTCTTGGGAGATTAGGGAGCCTTTGGGGGATTATAGAGAGAGGAGGGGAGATTTTGGATGATCTCCAAAGGCTTTGAGTGAAGAGGATGTGGGATCTTTGGTGGTTTTATATAATAAAGGAGAGGAATTCTTTATTATTTAATTTTGGGACACCCCTCATTAAACTAATCAAAACCACAAAACAGACCATGGTTTTTGCACATGGATTCTGTCAAATGGGATTGGAAAACAATATTTTATAATTCCAATGGCCTAAACTCTTAAAATAATAGGGTTTCTTATGTGGAGGTGAGTCACACTCTCAAGGAAAACAATTTAAAAAGACAAAATGTTTTATAAGACTTGAAGGGTCCACTAAAGCATTGTAAAATAAATAAAATAAACCCAAAATCACATTATTTTAATGGTAAAACATATATTTTCTGAACATAATGTTTACAGTGTTTTATTACATCACTATTATGTCATTATGATGTCATAAAACACATTATATAATTAAATTGTATTTAATTTTTACCCAAAAATTCCACTATCTTAGAAGATTATGAAAAATTCACCATTGAATAATTTTGACATCCTGATTCAAAAAATAATATTCTTTTTATCTAAATAATTTTCTAAATATGTGAATTGTTTACTTTAAAAATAAATAACGGCTTTTATAAAAAATTCTTGGGTTTTGACAAAAATAGCTTTCAAACCTTAATAATAATTACAGTTGCATTCATAAAATTATACGTTCATTTATATATAATTAAAAAACTATAATTATAATAATAATATTTTATTAAAATATTTTTTAATTCAAAAAACCATTAATTCATAAACATATATTTCTGAGTTGAATATTAACAAAAAATATTATCTTCTCTTTAAAATCTATTTACAAAGTAAAAAAAATTGAATGTATATTTATTATTATATACACAAAATAATGCACATATTCATAATGCTATGGTCTTGTTACGTAACCCCTTATAACAATGGCATAAGACCGAAGGGTAAGGTGTGCGATCATGACAGGCTCTTGGGATGGTGCGGATAACATCGCTCGAGTGGTAATCTCAATCAACTTCCACTTCTATTGTAGGCGGTTCTAATCGATCTTAACTAATTCAAGCTCGGCTTCAGCTTGTTCAAGATATAATCCCAATGATTCCACCTCCTTTTTTATCTCTAAAAATGAGATTCATATGGGGAAAATCTACTAGATTAGGTCATCAATTACTTTGTCTGAGTAAATTGGATTTGTTAAAGCCCTATATTTATACTAATCATGTGATCACTATTCAACGGCTATATTAAAAATAGTTAAAATTCTTAAAGGTATTTTAAAATCCAATAGATAGAACCAAATAAGTGGATAAATTTTACATAACCATAATAATATATTTAAATAGACCAAGAGAAATTTTGATTAATGAGGTATTGGGTCATTACCCCCCCCCCCCCCTCTGTAAACCCATTTTACCATTCATTATTATACCAAATTTTAATAGTTTGAATATAAAATAACTCAATTAAGTCGAGTGTATTAAAGTAAATTAATTCTGATGATTATAATTATGGTATCTATTTCGTGGTTTTTAATTTCAATAAGTGGAATAATTCATTTTTAAATAAGAGCACATATCGTAATGAAAAATAGTATTAGAAAAATTATTTGTAAAGCATAAAACATATTTAACAACCCTTAATTTCCTCATAAAAACAAAATTTGAATGTTAAAATATAATATTTAATATATAATATAAAAATTTTGTTAATAAAATTAATAAATATATATTAATTAAATTAAATAAGATAAAAAACATTGTCTCTACACAAATAGTTTTTGGAAAATGTGTTTTTAAGATAAGAATTAAACTTGTAGCAAAATAAAGAATAATGTTGATTCATATATATATATATATATTAATATTATATGTAATTAAATTTTAATTATTTCAAATTAAGATAAAATAAAAATCATAATGGTACTACTACTTTTAAATTAATGACTGTTTTTTTTAAATTATTATATTTCACTATTCAATGAAAAATAAATATTTATCAAAAAATTAGACAAATAACTCTAATATTATTTAAAATTTCTGATTTCAAAAATCATATTAATTCCCCAAAATAAATTTTACATTCATGTTATTAATGAATTATAATTTTTATATGAAAAAATTTGATAAAAACAATTTTTGAAGAAAGAATATTTTATAACTCTAAAATGAATTTACATAAATTGAGTACTTATTTATTATGAATTAGTCAATAATTTTTCATTAATTAAAATATTTACACATATTTAAAAAATAGATATTAAAATGAACACCTTTTAATTTAATATCTGGGTTATAACTGTTTGATATATCATAGTTCATATAGACTCATGAGGTCGTGTAAGACAATATATTGAGTACTTAATGTTTATTTCAATGGGAGTATATATAATTATTAGGGTGTTACTGGTGAAATAAATCATATTATAACATTAATATCTAGGTGTACTATGATGTTTAAATCTAATGTGTGGTTCACCCAAAGGTTTGATGATGATGTATCCATATATGGGAGGCATGGGGTTAGAAAATCACCTTATTGGTGAATGATAAGAGGCATAAAAACAAATGTGGTCCTTCATAACTAAGTGGTATAGGTAGGGATGGTGGGACGGGGTAGCTATGTTTTCATATTTTCTATAAATTATGGTTGACCTGATATAGGTTTCGTCCATGCGATGTGGTTTGGGAAATGATCTTTGTGATGGATGAGCATTTCCCTAAATTTACAGACATCATTTCATGAATTATTTTAGGGGTTATTGTTTTTCAATGTACATTATCTAATTAGTATAATATGTTTCAGGAATTTTGGATATAAATATAGGTATGTTATGGTATTTATAATTCCAATTTTGTTTTTTGGGTTGTCGACATGTGTTATATATTACATGATGGTAATATCACAATTCTTATTCTTATATAGATTTTTTCGGGGACTGGAGTAAGATAACCCCCACTGATCATATCTTCCATGGGATATATAAATTTATTATTCGCAACAAGAAATTTATTCCTTATGGGTGGATGTGAGATTGGTCCTTTTACTCATTTCTTGATTATCTAGGTAACTATAATGTTTAAAACCCTAATACAATATAGTCTATTAATTTGGGATGAAATCATAGAGGGTACTCAAAATACATGTAATACCTTTTTGATATCATGCCTAACCCAAATAGGCCTCCCCTAAATTATTGATACCATTATCTGCCTGTAACATCCCAAGTAATTAATGAATAATAGATATTTTTATCTATGTCTATTAATTAATTAGTTAGTGTTTTAGAGGCTTAAAATGAAAATAAATACAATCTTATGCATGGAATACACTAATATTCTTAAAAGATTGTTTTACTGCCTTTTGATGGCAAACCATTTTAAAATCTATATTTTGAAAATTTTATAAGCTATGTTTGTCAGAATAAACCTATTCTTTATGATTGAGACATCAAAATTTAGTTTGTGTGAATTTTTGATATTTTTCTGACAATATTCATTTTTTAATGAATAGTGAAAAATACTGCATTTCACATCAAAACTGCTTTTTAATCTAATTTCTTTATATGATTATATTATCTTTTTAATTGGTTTTAAAGTTAAATTAGAATATATTTTTACCATTTAATCCAATGGTGGTCATTAGAATTAATTTTACATTGGAATTGGGCATAAACTAATGCCAAACTTTTCATAGATATTGTTTCAAAAAAACCCGCTATTTGTTTTGACAACGAGAATTATTTTTAAATCAATTATTTCAATTTCTGTGTTTGGAATTTGGTAAAATGGATTAAATATTTGGAATCAGAAGGTCCAAATTATTTAATCAAGGCTCTTTTGTTTTTTGACATTATGAACAGTAACGACGGTAATTATCTTTAATTATCTTGATTAATGAGTAATCGGGTAGTTAAAGATAATAAAATAATATCATAATAATAATAAATGACCACAACATGTGTCCTAAGGCAACTTATTGTCTCATTGACGACCATGGGTTGAATTTTTCGAAACATGGGGGCACCATGGAATCACTTTTGTTAGAAAGTGACTTTTTATCTTTTTATTTTTAAAGAATGTTAAATGTAAAAAAGAATGTATCACCTAAGTAAAATATTTTTAATTTTTTCTACATAAATGATATTTTGGACTATAAATTTTCATTAGAAATATAAAATGATTTCCTACATCATCATAGTTTTTTTATAATTTTTAGATATTAAATTTATTAAATTATCTATGACATCATGATGATGCAGCGATTACCTCATTAATAAAGGATTTAAATAAAATGTAAAGATAATGTAAAATATAAGACCTAAACACATCCAAAACCTATTGTATGGGTGGATTTGGAACCCTTATCACCTTATCCTTGAAACACATCAATGTGGGACCTTGTGAATACGAAAATCATTTTCAAATAAAGTAACATTTCCTTACATTCCAAGAGTGTCTATCCTCTCCTCTTATAAAAGGCCCCCACCTCTACCTCCATACCCACACTCCCAAAGCCTTTGGCTCGGCCAAAACCTACCCATTTTGTCTCTCCACGTCCCTCTCTTACTCCTTGAAGCCTCACTTTGGGCAGAAGTCTTCCCAAGGAAGCCTTTGAGCTCGATCGAAAGGGAGTTACCCGATTTTAATGTAAGGTCTTCACTTGAGTCCTTTTGTTTTATTTTGCTTCTCCAACCCCATAAACTCTTTTTATTCATTTATTTTGTAAAAACTCTAGTATTTTAAATATACTAGGATGTTTTTATAAGAATAATTCGAGCTACACATACACACACCTACATCTAATGGTTAAAGTACATACTGTTTCCGTGGATGGTGAATTTATGCCTCCTGAAACGATGATTGTTCAACATTCATTTAACACCTTCAAAGGTGGCCATTAAGATGAAACTATATTTATATATGATATATAATATGTTTATGTTTTCCTTAAGCTTATGTATTTTTGATTTTGGGCATACCTTTATGGTTTCCATTATTGGTAAACGCGATATCTTCATTTAAGGAAGTGCGGACTACCGCCCCCTCAAAGTGATTTGATTCGTTAAATACCATATGTGGGACGTATAAAGGATGGAAATATGATATTATATATGATATTATACTGGATTATAATATACCTTTATATCATTATGATTCCATTCTATAAAATATGAAATAGAAATGAAAGTAGCATTCATGCGTACGTACGGCTTACCGTCTCCATGAATGGTGCATTTCATTTCTTACCTCTAAATGATTATGTAATATTATAAATGTATGCATGTACTGTATATATATGACATATATGATATATACATCATGAATACCATTCTGAATATAATGGATACATGAAAAACTTGTAATTATAAAGGGTTTATTTTTGACTCAAGTACCAATGATCGTTAAACCGACCGTTATTAACTTAAATAATTACATAGTGTTAATGACATGGAAATAAGTGATTTAAATGGAATAATAAACTTGAAAAAGGTTCTTTAAAAAGTAGAAATTAACTCAAGTTTATTATTCAGGATATTATAGAACGATCGAGTCAAGTCGGACCCGAGGTATGGGACCTCGTCTCAATCTCCTTTCATTGAGGTATATTTTGTTTTATACACAAACTTTTTTTATACGGTGTATAAACCCCTTTGACTTTTACGTTTATCCAAAAGGAATATTTTTTATAAGAAGCGTTTTACTAAAAGACAAAAGGGAATGTTTTTGTCGTACGTATGCGGCGACAACGACTTCTCCGCCACCGTGACCATTATTTGAGTTTCAGATTCCTCTACAAGCCATACCTTTTTTTAAAAGAAAAATAAATACCATGTTTTACTTTTATTTTATTTTGGTATTGCAAATGGTTTTCCTAATTTTTTTATATCAATGTGTTGTATTGATATCTTTTGATTGAAATGGGGAAATGTTATGTTTCCTTTATGCATGTTTTATGTGATACTATTATGTTATGGTTCTTGGGAATTATTATGAAGACGGGTGGTTCCGTGATAAACTAAGGGCGGGTGAGCCCGATATAGCTCTCCAATGCATTGGGTAATGCGAAGGAGTGAAACGTTAAGATTTCTCCGAAGAGATTTAGGGAATATACTGTGATGGGTATTCCAAACGTAACCAAGAGGGTTACTCCCTACGTAAGAATGTTATGAATGCCTCAAGTTACCTTTATGTCTTATGATTTCTATGATTTATTCATGATATGATGAGGTATGTTAAAGTGCTTATGTTTTATGGGTAAAGTATGATTTCATTCTTATGTATATATGTACCCATGTTTCCTTTCCATATTTATATATCCCTTACTGAGCTTTTTATGCTCATCCCAAGTTTCTTGAAATGTTTTCCACAAGTCAAGGGAAAGGTACATGATATGATGATAGTGTCAAGGAAATGTCAAGAAATAATCCATGTTTTATTTTAAATATGTTTCCATTGATGGGAAAGAAGAATACTATCTTTATGTAACCACTTTGTTTATATGCGGAATGTAATGCATGTTTTATGATCTAATTCTCTAAAACTCTAAACCCGAAAAGATCCTCACTGTGTAATCTTGTAGTAACTCATGATTATGTAAGGTTTAAGGCTGTGGCCTTATAGTTGGTATCAGAGGTCGGTTTAGATAACTTTAGGAGTTAGAATTCTATTAAATGATTAGCGAAAAATATTTTTTTATGGTCAAATTGAAGTGATATAGCATTTGAATATTACCATGTTACTTCATATAAGACATGTTTTTTAAGAATGGTTTTTAATAGAGGAAACAGAACAGCTTTTCTGGGAAGGCATACATAGGGAAATGACCTTTCAAATCAGTATCCTGAGATGGTCAGAATCAGAACTAAACAGTTTACTGCATTGATGGCTCAGTTTAATCAGGTGAAAAATGTTGGATGTTTTTACTGATGATATTTTGGTGTTTTCTGAAAGTATAGAGGAGCATGAAAGACATTTAAGGGTTATCTTACAAACCTTAAAAGAAAAGAAACTGTATGGAAGATTTAGCAAGTGTGAGTTTTGGTTGCAACAAATTTCTTTCCTTGGTCACATTGTTTCTAAAGATGGGATAAATGTTGATCCTACGAAAACAAATGTTTTGGAAGACTGGCCAAGACCCACAAATGTAACTGAGATTCGTAGCTTCCTTGGTTTGGAAGGCTATTACCGAAGTTTTGTTAGAAATTTTTCATGGTTATCTAGTACAATGACTAAGCTAACTCAGAAGGGTGTTAAGTTTATCTGGACAAAAGAATGTGATGATTGTTTTCAGGAATTGAAAATAAGATTGGTGAATGCTCCAGTTTTGGCACTACCTTCCAGGAATGGTGAGTTTGTTATCTACAGTGATGCTTCATTGAAAGGACTTGGTTGTGTCCTAATGCAGAATGATCAGGTAATTGCTTATGCTTCACGACATTTGAAAACACATGAGGTAAATTACCCTACAAATGATTTGGAATTAGCTGCTGATGTTTTCGATTTCAAAATTTGGAGGCATCATTTTTATGAAGTAAAGTGTGAAATATATAGCGATCACAAAAGTTTAAAGTATATATTCACTTAGAAAGAGTTAAACATGAGACAGGGGAGATGGATAGAATTAATCAAGGATTATGATTGTACAATTCATTACCATCCTGGAAAAGAAAATAAAGTGGCTGATGCTTTGAGTCGAAAAAGTAATGCTTCATTAGCAATGTTGCATTTGGAACATGATCCTTTGGTTAAGGATTTAATGAACTTTGGCATAGAAGTTGTTGGTGCAAGAAGTTCTTCTGTTTTATTTCAGGTATCAGTGAGATCATCTATATCAGATAGAATCAAGCAAGCACAGAAGCAAGACAGTGAGTTGCAGAAAAAGGTAGAGCTGGTTCAGGATGGTAAGTTGCCTGAATTCAACATTGATAATGATTGTGTTTTGAGATTTGGGAAGAGATTGTGTGTGCCTTGTGATTCACAGTTGAAGAGAGAGTTGTTATGTGAAGCTCATAGTTCTCCATTTTCAGTTCATCCTGGCAGTACTAAGAAGTACAAAGATCTGTGGGAGTATTACTGGTGGGATGGAATGAAAAGAGATATTGCTGATTTTACTGTGAAGTGTTTGACTTGTCAGCAGGTTAAAGTAGAGCAGTAGTTACCGAAAGGGATGCTTCAACCTCTACCAGTGCCAGAGTGGAAATGGGAGAATATATCCATGGACTTTCTTGTGGGATTACCGAAGACATCTGTAGGTAATAATGCAATCTGGGTTATTTTTGATAGCTTGACTAAATCTTCTCATTTCCTTTCTATACAAGATACTTTTTCCCTAGATCAACTTTCCCATTTGTATCTTAAAGATATAGTCAGGTTACATGGAGTTCCCCTCTCCATTGTATCTGATCGTGATCCCAGGTTCACTTCTAACTTTTGGAAAGGCCTTCAGAAGTCATTGGGTACTGAATTAAATTTTAGTATAGCTTTTCATCCTCAATCATATGGGCAGTCATAACGAACAATTCAAACCTTGGAGGATATTCTATGAGCTTGTTTGATGGATTATCAGGGAAGTTGGGACCAATATCTTTCTTTGGTTCAATTTTCATATAATAACAGTTTTCATTCCAGTATAAAGATGGCACCATTTGAGGCGTTATATGGGAAGCGGTGTCGAACTCCAGCTTTGTGGGATGAATTGGGTGAAAGGAAGTCGATGGGACCATAATTGGTAGAAGAGAGGGCATAAAAAGTTCAGCTGATTCAGAAACACATGAGAACATCTCAGAGTAGGCAGAAGAGTTATGCAGACAATAGGAGGAAGGATCTCTCTTTTGAGGTAGGTGATCAGGTTTTTCTCAAGGTTTCTCCATGGAAAAGTGTGATGCGATTTGGTAAGAAAGGAAAGCTGAGTCCAAGGTTAATTGGACCATATGAAATTTTGGAGAGAGTTGGATCGGTTTCATTCCGGGTGGCTTTACTTCCGAGTTTATCTCAGGTACACAATATTTTTCATGTTTCGATGTTGAGAATGTATATGTCAGATCCATCTCATGTTTTGAGTCCAGAGGTAGTTCAGCTGGAAGAGAACCTATCTTATGAGGAACAACCGGTCCAGATTCTTGACCATAGGGATAAAGTGTTACGGAATAAGGTTATTAATCATGTAAAGGTTTTGTGGAAAAACCACATGATGGAAGAGGCAACATGGGAATCTGAAAATGCAATGGGGGATAAGTACCCACATTTGTTCGATAAGTAAATAAATTACGGGGATGCAATTTTCTAAAGGGGGGAAGGATGTAACATCCCATGTAAGTATTGAACAATATATATTTTTATCTATGTGTATTAATAAATTAGATAGTGTTTTAGAGGCTTAAAATGAAAATAAATACAATCTTATGCATGGAATACACTAATATTCTTAAAAGATTGTTTTACTGCATTTTGATGGAAAACCATTTTTAAATATATCTTTTGACAATTTTATAAGCTATGTTTGTCAAAATAAACTTCTTCTTTATGATTGGGACATCAAAATTTACTTTGTGTGAATTTCTGGTATTTTTCTGACAATGTTCATTTTTTTAATGAATAGTGAAAAATACTGCATTTTACATCAAAACTGCTTTTTAATCTACATTATTTATATGATTAGATTATCTTTTGAATTGGTTTTAAAGTTAAAATAGAATATATTTTTACCATTTAATCCAATGGTGGTCATTATGATTAATTTCACTTTTCAATTGGGCATAAACTAATGCCAAACTTTTCATAGATATTGTTTCAAAAAAACCCGCTATTTGTTTTGACAACGGAAATTATTTGTAAATCAATTATTTCCATTTCTGTGTTTGGAATTTGGTAAAATGGATTACATATTTGGAATCATAAGGTCCAAATTTTGTAATCAAGACTCTTTTGTTTTTGGACATTATGAATAGTAACGACGGTAATTATCTTTAATTATCTTGATTAATGAGTAATCAGGTAGTTAAAGATAATAAAATAATATCATAATAATAGGAAATGACCACAACATGTGTCCTAATGATACTAGTTGTCTCATGGCCGACCATGGGATGCCTTGTGCCAAACTTGGGGGCCCCATGGAATAACTTTTGTTAGAAAGTGACTTTTTATCTTTTTATTTTAAAGGATGTTAAATGTAACAAAGAATGTATCACCTAATAAAATATTTTTAATTTTGTCTACATAAACGATAATTTAGACTATAAATATTCATTATAAATATAAAAATATTTCCTACAACATGATATTTTTTTATAATTTTTATATATTAAATTTATTAAATTATTTATGACATCATGATGATGCAGCCATTACCTCATTAATAAACGATTTAAATAAAATGTAAAGATAATGTAAACTCTAAGACCTAAACATGTCCAAAACCTATGGGATGGGTGGATTTCGAACCCTTATCACCTTATCCTCCAAAAAAATCAATGTGGGACCTTTTGAATCCGAAAATCATTTTCAAATAAAGTAACATTTCCTTACTTTCCAAGAGTGCCCCTCCTCTCCTCTTATAAAAGGCCCCCACCTCTACCTCCTTACCCACACTCCCAAAGCATTTGGCTGGCCCACCCCTGCCTAGTTTGTCTCTCCACATCCCTCTCTTACTCCTTGAAGCCTCACTTTGGGCAGAAGTCTTCCCAAGGAAGCCTTTGAGCTCAAACCAAAGGGAGTTACACGATTTTAAGGTAAGGTCTTCACTTGAGTCCTTTTGTTTTATTTTGCTTCTCCAACCCCCTAAACTCTATTTATTCATTTCATTTGTAACAAATCCATTATATTAAATATACTATGATTTTGTTATAAGAAGGATTTGAGCTACACTTACACACACCTACATCTAATGGTTAAAGGACATACTGTTTCCGTGGATGGTGAATTTATGCCTCCCAAAACGATGATTGTTAAACATTCTTTTAATACCTTCAAAGGTGGCCATTAATATGAAACTATAATTATATATGATATATGATATTTTTATGTTTTCCTTAAGCTTATGTATTTTTCATTTTGGTCATACCTTTATGGTTTCCATTATGGGTAAACGTGATATCTTCATTTAAGGAAGTGCAGACTACCGCCCCCTCAAAGTGATTTGATTCATTAAATACCATATGTGGGACGTATAAAGGATGTACCTATGATATTATATATGATATTATATTTGAAATATAATATACCTTTATATAATTATGATTCCATTCTATAAAATACGAAATAGAAATGAAAGTAGCGGTCATGCGTACGTACGGCTTACCGTCTCCATGAACGGTGCATTTCATTTCATACCTATAAATGATTATGTAATATTATAAATGCATGCATGTACTGGATATATATGAAATATATGATATATACATCATGAATACCATTCTTTATATAATGGATACATGAACAACTTGTAATTATAAAGGGTTTATTTTTTACTCAAGTACCAATGATCGTTAAACCGACCATTATTAACTTAAATAATTACATAGTGTTCATGACATGGTAATAAGTGATATAAAAGGAATAATGAACTTGAAAAAGGTTCTTAAACAAGTTAAAATTAACTCAAGTTTATTATTCAGGAGATTAAAGAACGATCGAGTCAAGTCGGACCCGAGGTATGGGACTTCGTCTCAATCTCCTTTCATTGAGGCATATTTTGTTTTATACACAACCTTCTTTTATATGGTGTATAAACCCCTTTGACTTTTACGTTTATCCAAAAGGAATCTTTTTTATAAGAAGTGTTTTACTAAATGTCAAAAGGGGATGTTTTTGTCGTACGTATGCGGCGACAATGACATCTCCGCCGCCATGACCATTATTTGAGTTTCGGCTTCCTCTACATGCCATACCTTTTTTTAAAAGAAAAATAAATACCATGTTTTACTTTTCATTTATTTTGGTATTAAAAATGGTTTTCATAATGTTTTTATATCAATGTGTTGTATTGAAATCTTGTGATTGAAATGTGGAAATGTTATGTTTCCTTTATGTATGTTTTATGTGATACGATTATGTTATGGTTCTTGAGCATTATTATGAAGACAGGTGGTTCCGTGATAAACTAAGGGCGGGTGAGCCCGATATAGCTCTCCAATGCATTGGGTAACACGAAGGAGTGAAACGTTAAGGTTTCTCCGAAGAGATTTAGGGAATATACTATGATGGGTATTCCAAATGTAACCAAGAGGGTTACTCCCTACATAAGAATGTAATGAATGCCTCAAGATACATTTATATCTTATGATTTCTATGAAATACTCATGATTTGATGAGGTATGTTGAAGTGCTTATGTTTTATGGGTGAAGTATGATTTAATTATTATGTATATATGTACCCATGTTTCCTTGCCATATTTTTATATCCCTTACTGAGATTTTTATGCTCATCCCATGTTTTTTGAAGTGTTTTTCATAGGTCAAGGGAAAGGTACATGATATGATGATAGTATCAAGGAAGTGGAAAGAAAGAATACATGTTTTATTTTAAATATGTTTCCATTGGCGGGAAAGAAGAATACTATCTTTATGTAACCACTTTGTTTATATGTGGAATGAAATGAATGTTTTATGATGTAATTATCCAAAACTCTAAACCCGAAAAGATCCTCAATGTGTAATCTTGTAATAACTCAAGATTAAGTAAGGTTTAAGGCTGGGGCCTTATACTGCCACAAGATATTTATGTATGTGTAAGCATCTTGGTGATAATATGAGCACAAAATATAGGAGCTTGTGTGTTTCATGTTAATTATTATAGTATGGTATATTATCAATTTAATAAAAACATATATATATATATATATATACACACATGATTTTATGTTTTAAGGAATCCATTAGTGGGGGACTAATATGTTTTCTGGTCATGTCTTATGCATTATCATGATTAGATGGGTTTATTTTTGTTTATGTATAATTTTATGGTATGGGATTAATGAAATGGATAATTTTAATGTTATAGAAATGTTATAATTGAACTCTAATGAATGGTATATGACTTGGTTATTATAAATTTTTCCATTTTTTTACTCATTTTATATTTCTTCCATGAATTAATATTATTAAAACATAATGGCAAATAAAATGTTATGTTAATGATGTGTTTTCTACATGGAATCAATTTGATATTCTATGGGTTAGGATTTCAATATGATTAGTGTTACATCCATTCATGGTACATTCATACTGCTAAGGTGTATAATTACCCAACCTCAAATGTGTTCCCCATTTACTATTTACTATAAGAAATCATCAAGGATCTAAAATTACATCTTATAGAGTGATTTACCATGTATTAGTCCATCATAAAAGAATATAAAAATAAATAAAAACTCACTAACCATACACAATGGAAATAAGAAATAAGAGCCATGTTAAAATCTGAAATATCATCACATAAATTCCCAAATGTAACATGCCTCCAAATAACATAAAATGTATATTATAATTTCAGAAATCTTGACAATACATATTAAATAATGAACATAATAACATGTTGATAGAAACTCTACAAACATCATGATCATTGAAAATTTACTCCAAAATTTCATATGACATAATTTTGTAGTGATGATTGAATCATTAATTTACTAGTATCATCAATGGTGAAATAAATAGATGCATTATATGTGCACACAAAGGGAGTGGGAATTATTTCTCATTAGAAACTGTCACTACCCCCAAAAAACCCTTGTAGTGTAACATGATGAATTATAAATGTTTTAATGACATTAAATAATTTAAGTGTAATATTTAGAACATACATTTCAAATAAATAGGTTCTCATTAAGTCACAAAAAATGTTATATAACTATTTTATGGGATTTTGGTGGAAGAACTAAAAAATAATAATGAAATATTATATACAATCACATGGCTCAAGTAAAGTCTTTCAAAACATGTGTATAATGTACATATCAACTAAATATATTTCTAACAAAAGGTATATCTAAACCTATGGAACCCATTTCATTATCTCATATCATTTCACAACCTTTAGATCCTATCAATTTTTCTAAACTAATTTCATTTTAAGTGAAAACATATTTTTTCCCTGTTATTAAAAACATATGCTTCCAATTCAAAACACATACTCTTTAGTAATATCATATTTATCATAGAGAGATATTTTATATTATTTGAAAACACCCATGGAAACATAAAAATTTCATAAAATTTCATTAGCATTAATCCAATATTTCAATCAAATATGATCCTCTTTGAAATTATCATTTTAAATCCATAATTATTAATTTTATTTTTTACATATAAATGAAAAGTCTCCCCCAATTTAATTTCCCCATCAAATATTTAAATTATATTTTTTATCAATTTAAAATATTTTTATAGAAAAGTCATTTTTTATGAAATTACTATAATTCTGAAACCATGTATACTTAATCATTTTGAGGAGTATATAAACATTTTAATTTTATTTTCATCCATGAAATAGAAATTATATCACTTAACAAACACCAAATCATGCAATTCTTACCCATTTAATTATTTATTATTCATCTCAGGTCAAAAAAAAAAATATATAAACTTTCATCACCAAACAATTATATATAACATGAATAAAATCAAATTAACAAAGTATTATCACGCTAAATATTCATTAATAATTAAATTAATAATTAAATAACCAAACTCACGAATTTATCAAACATTTTCCTCGTTTATTTATAATTTCCCACATGTTAAATCCCATTTCAATCCATGAATGATATATTTAATTTTTTTTATCATAATAATTAATCTAAAATAATTCTATTTAACATTATTTATACATCCATTATATTTATATAACACATAAAATGCAATCACCATAACATTATATAATTCATATATAAGTACTCAATTAAATTCCAATGACAAGGAGTTCACCTACATCACAGTGAACCAACTACCCTATGAAAAAATATATAACCCCACCTAGAACACTATGAATTCATAATTTTAATAAACTGGAAGAATAAAATAATATTAAAATATAAATTATCCTTGATAATAATGGCTCCACAAAAATTTATAGGGCTTTCAATGATCCTAAAATTATAAGACCAATGCCACAAGAAAACAAATTATTTTTATAATGGATCAAGGAATCAAACATTTGATTTATAGAATCTTTGACATCCTGTCCTAGGTTACACAAAAATGTTCCTTGAACTCAGTTATCCACATGTCCGCATGTGTGCCTCTTTATTTTTCACAGGCTGTTGACTATCATCGATGGCCTCGATTGTTTCCATGAGGAGACAATTCCATCATTTCTAATGTGTATCACCGTATATATGATATAAAAAATCTAAATAGTGAAATCATAAAAAAATAGATGGTACCACGGAAACCAAAACTATGGACACTTTAAAAGTAGCCTTCCAAAAAGGAAGTATTCATAAATAATAAAAAACTAATAAAATTGATATTAATACTCGATGATGGAAACTAAATCCTCTATAAAGTGATGATAGTGTATTCCATATACCTATAATAAAGGAAAAAATGGATAAAAATAATAACGAAGATGTATTATAGATTTTATACCAAAATAAGAAAAAAATGTTTCCAGCATCCTGATTTCTGGCTTAGACATCCAATACCCACAATCATCCTAAAGAATGTAAGAAATGTTAGGCATCAAAAATAGGATACCTCACATTATTGACACCTTTATACATGTAATTTTCTTAAGTACCAATGGAATCCATGATAAGGTGTGATATAAATCAAAGTAAGACACCACTGAGGACATCTATAATAGCTTTTTCTTTTAATATAAACTAATGATTTGTGCATGAATGTATATATAAAAGCATAGTAGTACAATATTTTAAATTCACTAGTATAGGTTTCAGTATCACCTAGTGTCTGAACATGTAATCATTTAAAATATTAATTATTCTCCAATTTATATTTTATGTCACAATAGGTATTAACATCATTAAACTCATGACAAGATAATAATAATGTTGAATCAAAGATATAATAAGGCTTGATGAAATGATGATAATAATTAAAAGGATCCAAGGTTATAACCAAGGAAACCATGTCCTTTGGGGTCAATCCAACCCAATAATGACCTGTAACATGGATAACTATTTTATGTATAATTCAAGGTCCATCACCCGTATCATTATAGTGTAATATGATTATAACCAAGAATAAGTCATTCCTCCAAGGTAAAATGTGTTATGCAATCACTATGACCTATGAGTGTATACATTCCACCTCATGTCTGTAGATTTCATCCTGGATTCATGGATTGTATCCATGTAATCCTATAATGATTATTTTGGGATCCTATGAAATTATTCCATACATCCACTGGTAGAAAAAAATTAGGTTCCAAGGAGGGAATCAACCTCTTAAAATATCATACTTTAATTGGAATAGCTTCCATGAGTGCTGGAGTTATTCCTTAAGGAATCCTTTGTTAGCTCAAGTCTGAACACTACAATAAATAATTCATTTCCAATATAAAATAGAAAACATATATATAATTCGTTATATTATTATTTTAATTTAATACTTATTCCTATTAATAATTCAATTGGTTATTTCTATTCTATTCCATATAAGTGACAAGTCTAGAAAGACATGATACTATTTATTAGTCAATTTGAGTCATAATAAATTCATTGGGATCACTCTTATACATTCCATTTGACATGTAAATGGGTTCCATAGACATAGAAACAATTGTTTCAATTACTTCCAATAAGTAAAAGTGTTATGTTTCAACTTACTAGCAATTTATAATTTAAAATTTCATTATATGTATTTAAACACTTAACATAGACGTTTTAAGACTAGAAGAAAAATCATCTCTAATGTCATCATTTTAAAATCTGTTCATTGAGACCAAAGCTAAAAATAATCTAGAAGTAATTTTAATTAAATTTATTTGAAAACCTGATACTAAAAATGGTCTTTTAACATTGGTTCTAGAAAAACTGACATTTTATTTTGTTATCAAAGACTTTTAACATCGAGTTTTTCTGAAATTGATGATAATGATTCTTTTTTCCCTTTGTTTTTCATATAATTAACATTAAAATTTATTAAAAAGTTTTAGATTATTTCTCATGCTTATATTTTATTGGTCGTAGAGGGAAACCATAATTATGGATCAAAAGTGATGGACTTCAGAAGTTGAACATTATATGACATGACTTTTAACGGTGTTTTTTAAAGAAACCATGTTAAAATCAAATTTATGGAATCAGTTTTTCAAATAACTAAAATACAAAATCACATATATGTTGTATATCATTTATCATTATTCTATTTAACTATTTTTGGATTGAAAATGGACTTACATATCAAAAGATATGGGCGTTGTAATTTCAACTTCTCTAATAAAAGACCTAGAGAAGTCTAACTTTTGATGTCTATAATGCTTGATCTGTAACATAGTTTAATATGAAATACCAGTCAAATAAAATCTTGAGAAATGATATACAATATTGAAATTATTTTTAGCATAAATTATTTGAGAAACATATTCCAAAAAGTTACTTTTATCCTTGGTTCTTGAATAAAACTTATGTTTAAAGTCATCAATGAGGATATTAAATGTCGGTTTTTCTGGAACTAGTGTTAGAAGTCAAAATTTCGAACATGCTGGTTTGGTATTTCAATTTTTTCACAATGAAAAATTCGATTTTAAAAATTTTGCCTAAATTTTAATACATCACCTCCATAAATATTTTCATTTTAAATATATAAATCCCAATACTCTTTCTTTCAACATTTTCTACATCTTCAATCCAATCACAATTTAAACATATCCTCAACATATTATTTGTAAATGGTATTTATTCTCATCATTTAATTTCATTATTTTTGTTTTCCTTATCACGAATAATGTCTATAACTTTTCTTATGATAATTAATATTTACTCTGACCAAGATACAAAGATAAATCTTCTACATGAGATTCTCCAGCTGTGGTGAAAAAATCCGTACCAATCATCATTTTATTGATCACGAGTTTCATCACCTTTTTATTTCATCCTTATACAAACTATAATTAACAAGAAAACTATAAATTTGAATTAAAATAATTAAAGAACTAAAATTATGTTGAATCTTTGTGTTTATTAATTGTTTGTATCATTTTGTGTGTCAATATTAGTCCTTGTTTCTTATGTTTTTTTAATGTGAGTTGTATCTACCTAAACCTAACAAGGTACAACATACAAAGAAAATTACTTCAAATCTACATGTTCATTTCGGCTCTTTAACTAGTCAAATCAAATCTTTTGAAGATAAATATGTTCTAGTATTAAGAGTGTATATGTTTTAATGTTTTTTTTTACTAAACATATATGAAAAATAAATTTTATCTATTTAACATAGGTTTTTTGTAAAACTGACACTGAAGACCATAGATGCCCAATATATGGCATCACATTTTATGAAATCTAATGCTAATGAACCCTATGGTCCAATATTCAATGTCTGTTTCAATGAAATCAATTCTGAAGACCCCTTGAGGCTGAGTTTTGGCATCACTTTTTTTATAAAAAGACGCTAAAGACCATTGGATATGAGTTTTGGTGTTAGTTTTCTTAGAAACGATGCTAAAAATGCCTCTATCTAGATTTATAATTGATTTCTAGATATTGAGATTTTAAAAATAGATGTCAAAATGTAAAAAACCTGACATGGAAATACCTTCTCTGCTAGTGAAAGTGATTTAAACGTGTAATAACCAAGTATAACCCACTCATTTATTTTAAAAACATGCCTTTATAAGGGTCACATCATAACACACTTGAACGGTGGCACTGGTAGGATTAATAAGAAACTAAAAGAATAATTAATTAGTCACCCACCATGGGGTGCTCTATAATGAGGTTATAACCTCCAACGTTGAATAAAAAATATTAAAAAGGACTTGGAATATGATTCTAACAACTATATATAAGACATATGAATTTAACATAATAATCCTAATAAAAATCGGTGCATAAACAATAGTTATAGTGTATAAAATGGTGAGACTTGATGGTTTATCCATATATAACATATGTCAATTCAATAACACTATCATTATATAGTATCATCCATTAGATGGTCATAGATCAGAAGAAATATAAAGAATGGTTCAATGCCCTGAAAATATGCCCTATGAGCCAAAATCTCAATAGTATCATCTATAGAATAAAGAAATGCATGTGGCCCAAGATGAATAAATTACATACCAATTCACAAACAAAATCCTAAATGAGGTTAGAATCATACATTAGGTAATTGAATGTGATAAAAATCTTGGAAGTGGGCTTTGGGAGCTCCAAACGAGTGGAGATGGGAGCTTCTATCTGTTGGAATGAGTAGAAAGGATTGGTAGAGATAATGAGTCATTAAGGGAAAAATCATAAATTTACCCAAAATATTAGGGGTGAAAGGATTACCCAAACTGTGGTCAAACCCTACAGTGAATAGTGATTTGGAAGGGGAGGAACATGATAAGGTTGCATGGTTAAGGATATCATTCAACAACCATGAAATTCACTTATTCTAAATAGGATATGCATCCCTCAAGGGAATTCAGAACCTACTAAATTGATATGTAAAACCACAAAGTATTTTTCTCCTCTACCCATTCATATATGGTTCTGAGAAACAGTGCAGAATGGGTCATGATATTTCTATTAACCTTGCGGCTTAGATATTCATCCAACCTTATGGATTTTTGAGCTCTGAAAAATCCTCAAACACCCTCAAAACCTTTCAGAATTCATATGGAATCTATGTTGGTTCCAAAATAATTAATTATACTAAATTTAGAGGATCGATTCCAAAAATAAAAATAGGGATCTTACAATCTTACCCCTTAAAAAAATCATCCCCAAGTTCACATTCCAAGAGTGATGAAAACAGTTTATGTGAAAAATTCCATCCACTGAGCACATAAAACAACATATCACTTCTATTTCTTATCATATAGAAGTTTTTTCTTCTATTGAAACAATAATAATGAAACAGAATGACCTTGTAGAGAATTTATGATCCGATCAATAATGCGTATAGGATACTATTTATATTTTTCTTTGAAGTCTAACTCACCATCCTCGATTTCAAATTTATAAGACAGGTCGACATGATACCTTTGAAGCAATGAAATTTGGAATACATCGTTCTTGTTATTTTACCACTAAGGTAGTGACAACTGATATGTTATTTGCCTAAATCTCTCCGTAATATCACAAATACATACAAAACTAGTTGAAACTTTCCTTGAAATAGTATCTATTTATGACCGTGACTAGGAGATACCCATAGGAAATAATTATCATCAAACTCAAATTTCAGAGGTCGTTGATGGTGATAAAAATAATATTTCTCTCTAGACATATTAGTCTACATATTCTTCCATTCTAGTTAAACCCGCATCAATGTCTCCAACATGAGATAAATACCAAGTATTGTTTCCTCTTATGCCTCTAACAAACCTTGGGGAGGAAAGATGCCCTACTAGACTGACCCCCAAGAGGATCCGTCTAATTTATCTCCTAAAAACTATTATTAAATGTGAACTTGATGATAGTGATAATATTATTCCAAGATCCTACTAAATCAAGGATTCATGCTCGGAGAATGTCCTCTAAAACATTTATCATCTGTTCTTATTATCCATCAGTCTAGGGGGAGAGTTTTTCTCAAAATAAAAATTTTCGCCATAGCCTTAAATAACCCCTACCAAAATTATGATGTTAAATGAGTGTACCAATCTGAAAGGATAGTATGATGGATATCATTTATATATATGACCACATTAAAATATAGCCTTCCCAACTCATCAAGTGAGAAATTATCTAAATTAGGAAGGGAGTGGGATACATTAGTCATTCGGTCAAGGAAAACTGAAATTTTTATCAAATGGATTGTGATTTAATTAATTCAACTATAAATTCCATGTAAATAGTTTCACATTTCAATTCTATGATTTGAAGCAGCTGTAACAAGTCCATATGTCATTCGTGCTCCACCTTCATCTTCTAAAAGGTGGTACACCTATTAATAAAACCCGATATCTTACATTTCAACTTAGTACACAAACATGGGTGTATCATATCTCAATACATATTTTAGATTACAAAATTAAGTAAACTATAATAAGTACATGACTCATGAATTAATTTAACTCTCATATCATTAAAAACCCATACATGTCTGTGTACATAGACGGTTACACCTCTATCCATAGACAAATTCAGATGTGGGCACTCCCTTGAAATAATCTCATGGAAAACCAATCCTTCTAGATAATATTTCTTTCTAATCACCTTATCATGTATGAAAGAGGTAAATATCATGGCTGGGACATAACACTCCTCATGAATCTCATGAAACACTAGGACCAACATAGAATAAAGGACCCTCATTTTACTGTCATCACGGTCTTCTTTCATGGAAAGTGCTGGAGTATTCCGACTCAACCCATATGCTACCAATTTTCACCTTCCAGGCATATAGGGAAGATCAAAATTGGAGGAATAATGTTATTAGAACCATATTCACTATCTAATATTCAATTCATTCTATGTAAAGGTATACATGAGGATATTTTGGTCTGTATACACCAAAAATATATCACCCATAAAATAGTGTCTCCACCAACATAAGGCATGGACAACTGATGCTAGATTAAGGTCATGGATCGGGTAGTTCCCCTCATTTTACAATAATTTTAGAGATATGAATACTCAAACCATTTCTTCATGTATCATCACTACTCCTAGAATGATGCATTATGTATTATAGAACACTATATAGCCTCTACGGGGTTCAAGATGAATCTAAATAGAAGATGAAACAATCCTTCCTTTTAACTCTTGAAAGGATTTGTCACCCTCTAATGAGCATAGGAACTTAAAAAACTTCTTTGTTAGACCATTAATATGTTGTTCAAGGAGTTAAAAGTCCAGTATGAAATGCCTATAATATCTATCCTTCCCCAATAAACTCAGTATATCAGACACATTTTTTGGATGCTATAAGGAAAACCCAACATTCACATTATTTGTGTTAGTAGATACACCTCATTATGAGATAATATGACCCATGAAGTGAACATTGTTGATAAAAAGTTCCACATATAAATCATGGAATGAATATGACACTATCTCTCTTTATATAGATAAATCTCAAAATTTCGTTCTTGAAAGCTACGAGTGTCAAAAAACAGCAATATTTCATCTATAAGGATAATGAAAAAAGAATCTAGATAGGGTTGTCAAACCCTATTCATAAAATCCATGAAAACATTAGGAATATTTTTATGAACAAAAAATAAAAATACGCACATGTAGACCATACCAACTATGAAAAGATGTATGACATAAGTATGAAGGTGTGAGTCACACTTAATGATATCCTGATCTCATATCCATCTTATAAAATACCTGAGATCCTTGGATATAGTCAAGTAGATCATCTATTCAAGGAGGTGGATACTAGTTCTTAACCACATGTCAGTTCAATGGTCAGTAATTCAAACATAGAAAATGTGTCCCTTCCACATTCTTGGTGAATAACATGGGTCAACCCAAAAGAATAATTTTTATGTTGATAATACCCTTGGATATTAAATCATATAACTATTTCATGATATCTGAGACCTCAATAGTTAGAAACCTTAATATAGAATTAAACACTAGAGTTTCTTATGTAATGAACATGATCATAAAATCTACATCTCTTTCATTAGGTAAACAAGCATAATATTCTAAAAATACGTCCATAAAATGATAATCTACAGTAGGATAATCAATTAGAGAAAAACCCTACTCTATTATATAAAAACTAGTAATGTGGGTGGTCTCTCCACCAATCCCATGATTCAATGGTCTAGCTCTAATTTTTTGGACATCTTCCACATTGTTATGTACATACCTGCAGCCCTTTATTGGTGTAAATGATACCATACAATGAAATTTTTTTATGAATGTAGGTTTATAACTAATGAATCCATCATTTTAATTACAAATAAGCCCATTATTTTGAGGATGAAGAGGTCCCATAATAAATGATATCATTCTACAACAAGAAAACAATCATTGTGTTGGTGTATTCCCTTTGACCATTATTTCACTGGAGTATTCAAGTTCATCACACCACATTTATAATGAATTTCTATCCTGAGACATTCCATGATAGATAAAGAGATAAATGAGAGTGAAGAACATATATAAAATAATGAAGATACTATATATGAGGCTATATGAATGATATATTATACTTTATATGGTGTTGCACTTTGGTCCTCTAGTATAAGCTAAAACACTTACAATTGGATGGATAAAAAACAATGTTCTATAATTAGACTTCCCTGAGTATTATTTCTCTTTTGGATTGGATGATCTAATGTCCAAAAACCATGACCACGACCTCCTCGTAATCTAGTCCATCCAGTACTACTCCAACTCCCATCCTGACATGGAGTAAAAGAATTTTTCACTAAAGTTGGTTCTAGTGCGGGTCATCATCCCCAAGAAATTTATGAAAAGGTCCAAACAAATTATTGATTATTTGCTATATGGCTTGAAGAATGAAACTATACCTTGGATCTATCACACTAGGGTTTTAGATTCCCCTATTATCCACACTGGTGGATTACAATCGAGCTGCGAGTGTTGTCACTTTGACTACAACTACACTAACTAGAACCCTTGATTGGATTCCTCCTACTATAAAAAGAACAACTATCATTCATCATAATTGATCAACTATTCCCATTAATATATCCTTCTATTAGATTTCACTCATCGATAAAATCCTGATTAACAATGTTATATAAATATTTTAGGTGATAAACATTCCCCTGAGTGTCGATGGCATACTGGAGTCCATCCTCGAAACGTGGTGGTCACGAAATCTCATAACTAACTAGGATTTTTTCATAGCGCAGAAACATAGTAAAAAAAGTTTAATAATCCATGAATATCGTAATAAACTTTTCTAAAATCATAAAATTCCTGGATCGATCATCACCCAACATCTATGGAAATAAGTTATCATAAAAGGAAGTATGAAAATGTGCTTCAATCGTGTCATGTTGACGACCATCCTAGGTAATCAAATCCCACCAGTTATTGGAAACATAATGTAAAATATAAGTATAAATACTGACCCTCATCTCTAGAGAATTCTAAAAATGATTTAGGATAGATATAGTAGCCAATAGCCAAGACTCAACCACCTAAGGACCACCATTCCACAAAAATGTGGGAGGATTATAATACTAGAACTGAATGGTTATATCAGCCACAGTTGGTTCAGGTCATGGATCAGCCTACAGGGACTACATAATATTTAAAAATCCATCACAATTCTATGTTTTAGTTCCAATAATAATTATTGTAGGTGTTCCCACAAATGTCATTACAAGAGGAATCACTGGTTGTTTAGGGCTCACCACCTCTAGAGTGTGATTGTACGTACCCTCCTGACACATAACACAATGAAATCATGGGGTCATAGCTCTATAAATTTAAATATCAGACTTGAAAATAATATTATATGAATATTGATAAACTATAGGAAGTAGATGGTAAGAATAATAGATCACCACACAAGATATATTACCCCAAATACCTAGTTAGAAGTCTATATATAAGTATGTTCTCATGTTTATTTGTAGGGTTTCTAATAGGGTAAAGGTCAATAACACCTTTCCTCTTCATTTACTGGACACAATATCATTTTATAACTCATGATTTACACTTCATGTTTAATTTTGAAATGAACATATATCAAATTTTAGTTAAAATGGATTTTCATTCCAAGTGAATCATAGACCATACAACTTATCATTGAATTCAAAACATTTCAATCCCAAGTTAAACCAATTTACATTCAGTCTCACAGTATAGTGGGATATATACGATGTCTTGACATGGTAAATTACCCATTCAACCACATGAGAGTCCATACCCCTCATAAATTGAAACTATAAATCACTCAATCACAACTAAAGAGTAGCCTATGTATATATATAAATAAGTATCACTCAATAATAATAAGAATTGTATGAAAATGGATTTAGGGAAATGAACCTATATGGCATGTAATATACATGAAATTTGAATTATCGGTGCCAAAAATGATACATGATTGATTATCCTTACCCCCATATCATTGATCCATGGACAAAGTGAAAACTTCAATCAAAATAATAATAGTAATCATCACATAACATGTTATTCTCCCAGAGGAGTATGTTTCTCAACTATAATATGTGAAAAAATAAAAAAATTAATATTTAGGAAACTCAATAGTTACCCTAAACATGGTTCATATATGATCAATAACAAATTATATCTAATTTAAAAATAATTCCAAATCACCCCCACCATTTTATCAAAATAGTAATACAAGAATGGAACCACTCTGATAGCACATTTTGATTTCACTACACCGGGTCCACTAAAAGGTTCCCTAAACCAAGTTGGATACATGGCTTGAAGTGTGCCACCTCATATGCTATATTCTATCAACTAGAAGAAATGTAATAGGGTATGTATGTGGGTATAATATTACCTCATTAGTTGAGTGTAGTATAGTAGATTAGTAATATAATAGGAAAATAGATAAAGACTAAATAAATAGATGCAATATTGTAAATAGACACTATGGACACCAGACCAGTAACACTCCCTAATGGAAGCTAATAGAAATAATAAAACAGACTAAACCAACTGATAATAATACGCGATTATAGGAACTAAATCATATTAAAAATTATGAAAATTAATTTCTTGTGTTAATAAAGTGGGAAAACACAGATCAAAATATGTAGGCAATAATACAATACATGCTATAATAAAAGAACCCAAAAACTATTCTAGTATCTTGAGTGATGAAAAAATCATCTAATACAAGGCTATAGACTCAGAAAGATTGCAATATCATGTTTCTGATGTAGGATGATTCCCCATATCAATACCCTCATATATGTAATCTTCCTGTGTATCATAGGCAGACTAGATATGGTGTGAGAAAAATCTTATTAGGCCACCACCAACAATATCTATAACATAAAATCCTTACAATATAAATAGAAAATGTTAGAATTAATGAATATTTAAAAGAAAATCAATACAATATTTTAAATATAATATTACCTACTTCACCCTTTGGAGGTGTCTAAACATGTAATCAATTCACTTATTTTTTATGTTCCAGTTTATATTGTATTTCATGTTAGGTATAACCAACACTAACATCATTAAACTATAATAATAATAATAATAATAAAGGAACCAAGATATAACTAATCATCCTACAATGATTATAAAAATGAAGAGGATCCTAGGTATTAAATAAGTAATCCTTGACCACATGGGTTGATTTAACACAATAAGATCATATAGTCTAGTTAAGATGACTATGTGTAATCCAAGGGCCGTCTTGAAAGCCATTACATTGTAATAAAATTCTAACTGATCCCAAGGAATTCATCCTTGGTAATACTAGATAAGAAATGACTAGACTCTGTTTTTATATCCTTGGTGCCCCATGTTCATAAACATCATGCTAAATCCATGGAGTGTAATAATGGAATTATATAAGGATAATTGATATATCATAAGACGTCATGTTTGACATCAACTAGAAAACAAAAATCAGGTTCAAGGGTGGGTATAATCCTCCAAAAAATGAATTTATCAATCATAATGAGTCCAGTAATTATTGATGATTTATTTTGGGAATCCAAGCCTACATCAAGTCATAACACTCCAATAAATATGTCAAGGTCCATCTGAATTTTTAACATTATATTAAACTCATTCCTTAATTAAGGACATGTAATACTCATGAATTTTAATAATTCCATCGATTCAATCTGAAGTCTTTTATACGTTACAGAAGTATAGAATGAAATTAAACCATTTATAAGTTCATATAATTAATAATCAATTCATTAGGTTCACTCTACTATAATCCACTCAACATGGAAAGGGGTAGTAGTAACATCTAAAAAAGTCATTCAAGTACTTCCAATTAGGCCAAGTGATATGTATCAATATACTTGACATTAATAATATAAAAAATCATTGGTTTAGTTGAAACACTTACCTTATAAATATTTAATTAAACATTTAATAAGAATTAATAACACAATCAGTTAATTTAAACACTTAAATTATCAATTTCAAGTTAATTGTCACATGAAAAGTGGAATAGAAAGGCTTAACAAGATACTAAATGCACAATTAAAGTAAAACCCTCTCTGGGATAGTCGACTATCTGATCATAACCTACATTAGTGAAAAATATATTTGTAAATTTTCATAGAATAAGATTGAAATTACGATAATAAAAGCATAGGAATTTTAAAGAAAATTATGAATGAAATCAGTGATCACACAATGACTGCAGTTTATTAAATAGCGAGACTTGAGTGATGGTTTATATACCACAAACCATGAGGTTACATATCTCTCAATTTCCTATTTAGCCTTTAATTTTTCTTATATCAGGAGAAATGTAAATATCAGATCAACCCCCAAAAATTAAATAATATGTGAAAGCATCAAAATAGAGTTATTGAAGGAATGAAATATGATGAAATACTTAAGGTGAAAGAATTACTTATCAATGAACATCGAACATGACATACATGTATCAATTTAATCATTGGAAAAATTAATAACATAAAAATCAACGAATAGGTATTTGGGATCCCCAACAGGTGAGGATAGAAAATTTTTTCCCCTTGACTGAGGAAATGAGGTGATGTGTTAAGATATTAATAAATTAAGGAAAATGTCATATATTTACAAAACATATATAGGGTCATATGGTTTGGACACAAGGTTGTCAAAACAATGTTCCAACCAATGATGTCTCACTACTTTGGAAGGGGACCACCATATTTAGGGAAACCATGAACCAATAATGTGATTCGGATATTCTAAAATTCTATACTTCTCATATGGGTGTGCATCCCCTAGCACACGGTTAGAGAAACCTGTGAACACTGAATGTTCTTCTATCCATCCCTTCATATTTTGGAGAGATTATATGGGCTAGGTCGCACTATTTTCAGTAGTTATGTGGACCAATGATTTTATCTATGGGTGGGGATTTTGAGCATTGAACTAGCCCTCGACACCCATGAACCAGTCTAACCATAAAGGGAATTATGTCCAAATAATAAATTAGGAAAAAAATTAGGATCTATTCACAATATAATAATAATGTTCCCATATATGGGAAATGATAGGGACCATATATATAATTTCATATGGATATTACCTCAATAATATTAATCATTATAATTTATTTCAAATTATATGGCTATCATATTACCAAAACACACCTATATAAAATGTCTCTAGGACCTAATGGGTGTCAGGTGGCCACATGTAGCTTGGTGCATAGTCTTTGAAAATAATACATTTAACTCATCTACTAAGTACCCATTTTATTAAATTTTGGAAAGTAGTTTTCCACACAATAATTTTATAAAAATCCTCTATTAAAATTTTCTTCTACCAAATCTTCTTCCATCACCAAAATCCCATAATTTCACCAAAAATCAAATATCTTAATAATAAATTAATTCTAAATTAAAAACAAAAACATACCAATAAATTAGTAGTTATTGAAAACTCTCAAACGTATAGATTCTCATCCTTGAGAAGTTTAGTTTAGTATATCTATTGAACAACATCGACTATTGAGACCTCGTTTATGCTTTTCTCTACCAATTCTCCACTTGTACTCACTCATGATTCAATAGAACATGTACAAGTGATATGAATTTCCTAAATAAGTCATTCACAATATTATCCCCAATATGTACAAGTTTCTCAATTAAATATGTTTCTAACTCAAATAAAAAATCATTAAACTGAAAATAAGAAATACAACCATTTCATAATTTTTCAGCTATAAAAAATTAAATAAATAATATATCACACTATGCTTAAGAATAAATTACATTGAATTCATCATAAACCTTTTAAACATATTAAATGTCATAACAAATCATAGATCTAATTATTATTGATTTATTCAATCATAAAAGTCCCCAATGAACTCAGGTAGAAATAAAAGCATGATCTCAAGAACGAAACTCAAAAGGATTATGTATTTGATCAAAATATTAATTCTCTATAACTCGATATATAAATCACATCTTCATGGTCATCTAAACCTGAAAAAAAGTCACTTATAATATCCTTATACCCAATAAATATTTCTTACATGCTTCTATAATAACGGTTATCAACACATCGCCCCCTACAGTTCCTCCAATCAGGCCATTTAGATTTATTTTTGGTAGATATTTTTAAAAATAAACTCAAGAAACCCCATATGATCACTCCATAAAACACAATAATTAATGATAAATTCATTAAGCATATACTCTAGAATCTTATGGTGTACATAGATTTGTTGTTAATCAATGGATGATATGTCATGTTCAACATCAATGCGTACTCATATGATTTTTCATTTGCAAAATAAAAAAATATATAAACCTCGCATCATAATAAAATATAACTTTTTCAAGAATACTTGGGGGCTTTAAACCTCTATTTTATAAAGCTTTAAAATCTCATACACAATTATAGTTTCATTTATAATAATAACATGTAAAAATTTAGTTAATTAATTAAAAATTACCAAAATGCATATCTTCAATTTTATTTTCTAAAAAATTATTATTTAAATCCATTTTATCTTTAAATTATTTCTACTTAATAATTTGAAATTATTGAATCATAGTTATTGGACTCTAACATACATCTTCAACACAATGATAGGAAAATCATGAAAGATTAAATCCAATAATGTTTTTTTCATTCATATCCATCAAAACTATCAATACATTTTCTATTAAATGATGATTATACAATGATAAACTTCCCATCAAGAATTATGGAATAATATCATCACATTTTCCAATGATAAATATAGTATAATGAGTCTCTCATTGTGATGTAAGTTAAAATCACCACCATGAGCGTCACAAACCAAATCCGGTAGCCACCAATACTAGCACAAACCTGGTATGTGGCCAGGCCTGAAGGGAATTCCCTATCCCCACGAGCTGGTACAAGTTCCCGGTATAAAACAATTATGATTGGGAATGATTTACCCAAGTATGAAAGCATAAAACCTTAAAAACAATCCATAATATAAATCTGAAATTTTTATCCAAACAAGTGTAAGAAAAAACCTGAATTTAATACATGAATTTGAATTCAGTACAAGTGGTCCAAATAAAAATAAAAAAAAGCATCAATAAATCCACAAGGAATCCACATGACAATGGTCCATCAACCACAAGTCATCTCTATAACTCCGCCCCAAGGATGGCAACTAACACCCCGAACTGCCATCACTCAAAGCCTTCCATTAACCTAATTCAAGAATAATAATGTTTAATTACACCCAAGGGCAGTAATTAGGGTTTGAGTGTAATCCCAATAGATTACGAACCAACGATTCCATATTTTATTCAATACATGTTGAAAAGGTTTGCAGTTTTAATATGGAAAGAAAAGAGGTGAATAATTCCAATAAATGAAACTTTTAATTGAAAACAATTTTTTAGATAAAACTATCAGAATGTCAACACATTTAAATATTCATGTTATCTACTGTAATATACTGAAAAAAAACCTGAATACAATGTTAAATTCCACAAATCTAATCATCAATGAAATCGGGAATACCCTTACGCACTAGATAGTCTCGGGCCCCATGTACCACGTACATCAGTGTAATGTAACCATAGTAAAACCTCTTCTCATGCATGATCCACTAGTAGGGAATATACCCATGACCTAGAGTTCCCAAATAATCATCTATATAGTTTATTTAGAGTTATCGTTATCAAAATTCTATGTGAAGAAGGGACAAAACCCATCTTGGCCACTAGTCGTTCTTGTACATACCCACCCCACCTAGGTACCTGGGCTTCCCCCTTTGTGCTCAAATAGTTTCAGCATTACATAAAAATCAATTTTCATATAAAACACCGAAAATGGTCACATAATATAAGTAAATTAGCTATAACCATTTTAAACCACTTAAAACACACAATAATTTTTTTTTGATTTTTAATAAAACGATTCCTCAAAAATCCCCCATTTGTTTACACTCAAAAATCATTGAAAACCCTAATTTTCATACTATGAGCATAATTAAAAGTCGCCAAAATTTAAATGAAAGCCGAAATACATTTCAAATAAACCAATGAATCAATTTTAGGGCAGTCCCCTATGACCCAAGAAACGCTATCTTTGTAAAACTTATATTTTTAAATACACATGGCACTTAAAGTTCACAAGTTCAACAAAAACCATTAAAACCCACTTTTGCAGCAACTACTAAAGGGGTTAAACATTAAAAACATGATTTTAATCCCAAATAAATTTTAATAGAATCGATTAACTATTTATAGGGTATTTCTAATTGAACCACTGTAAGATTAATAAAAACCCCAATTTTAAATAAAATTAACACAAAAAAATTCTTTTTCATTTCAAAATCCACTAAAAGCAATTTTTGCAGTAATAATAAAATGCAATGAAAATTAAAATATCATAAACACAGAATTCCAATTCATAGAAATTTCATAAACATGAAATCACCTACCAAATTAATGAAAACCTTGAATCCTTTGTGTGAAAATTCATTCGCACCACCACCACACATCATAGAAGGTAGATTAAACCGAAGATCAGAATATTGGACCAAGAAAATGAAATATTAAAACCTAGGCTCAAAACCATAGATTCTATAAATTAGGAACCTTGAATATATGGGAATAAACCATATGAAAATTGAATGAAACCCAGAGTAAGTAGAATGAAAAATAAAGGAGACTCACTTACATGAGGGATCTTGAATAAATATCTATACATACACCTATATCTGAATTTTCAAACATCCAAAAATTCAATGGTGTTTCTAAAAATAATTAGGATATTAGTTTTGAACTCGAATGGTGGAAAATAATAATAAATGAAAGAGTTATGGAGGAATGAAGTTACCACTTGAAATCTGGACAATTTGAGAACCCCTATAAAGTTATCCTTTACTTTTGTGATGACCAAAAGCTCCAAAGTGAAGGTAAAGGTAATGGGGACTCCCCTAAGGATGTTAGCTTCGATTGGGATGTGGAATAAGTGAAAAATAGTATAAAATTAATACATTATCAAATAAACAAAAATCATTTTTAAAATAGGAAATGATATTCCTAGACAGCCAAATCCCTAAAATAAAACCACAAATACACCATGATTCTGGAATGGTAAATGGTCGAGATTAATATGGTGGTGTTAATATGTCCATGTAGGCCAAATAGGAAATGTAATAGATGAAAAATGTTGAAAAATGAAGGAGTTATAAATAAAACGAAATTTATTTTTAAATCTGGAATTGGGCTCACGGTTTGGGCCAAATCATGAAAACTTACCCACTCCTCCAAAATTGAATGGGAAACCACCAAAAAATAAATAATGGAAATTAAATTAAAAATACAAATAAAATATTTCATGTATGATACAATTATCTCCTGCATGAAGGAAGTTTCACCATAGAAAGTCAACCTGAAACTTGATCGAAAAACAAGAATGGGTACTTTTCCTAAACCCCTAACTTCTGCTCCCAGGTATCATGTGTATCACTACCATGATTCCAACAAACCCAAACCAGAGGAATACACATCCCTTGATTCACCTTCTCTTGTGAGTCCAATATTTTCACGAGCCACTCAAAAACTGACAAGCCATGCACTATCTCCAGTTCTTCCCAACTCAACACATGGGATGGACCTTTGTTGTATTTCATCAAATGGGATACATGGAAGAAATAATGGATGGAAGTCAACTAAGAAGGTAAGGCCAACCTATAACCCACCTTTCCAACATGCTCGCTGATTTCAAAAGGGCCGACATATCACAGCATCAACTTCCCTTTCTTCCCCAGTCGACGATGGCCCAAATGAGGGGCCACTTTGAAGAATACCCTATCACCCACAAAAAACACTATGTCCCGAAGCCTTCGATTAGAATATGATTTATGGAAAATCTGAGTTTTCAATAAACACTTCCTAATAAACATGACCTTCTCATACTTCTCTTACATCAGACTCGACCACAGTAGTGAGGTCTCACCATCCTCATCCCAACATCGGGGGGGACCGACAAAGCCAACCATAGAGCTCCTCAAAAAGAGTCATTCGAATTGAGGATTGGTAACTATTATTATACAAAAAATCAACTGAACCCAAATGGATATCATAAGAACCTCCAAAGTCCAACGCACTTACATAGAGCATGCCCTCTAGAATCTGGTTCGCCCATTCTAACTAAACATCCGTTTGAGGATGGAAGGTTGTTCTCATCCTAATTTGAGACCGCAAGGCCTTATGAAGGCCTTACAAAAACCGAGAAGTGAAACGAGGGTCTCTACCTAATATAACTGATTATGGAACTCCATGGAGTCTCACCACCTCCTGATGATACAAATGGCCCTACTCATCCACTTTATCTCTATCTTTTATCGGAATGAAGTGGGCTGATTTGGTCAGACAATCAATCACCACCCAAATGGAATTCATACATAGAGGTGTACGAGTTAATCCAACAATGATGTCCATTGAGACCTCTTCCCACTTCTAGTTAGTAATGGGTAATGTATGGAGCAAACCGGAGGGTCTCTAATTCTATTCCTTCACCTATTGGCATGTGTACTATCTTTATGGAATGTCCGCTCTGTCCTGTCGCATAGATGGACACCATAAATGTCATCACACATCATAATACCTATTGGTGCCACCCGAATGGATAGCCCCCTGAGATTGGTGGATATCCTAAATCACCACCTTCCGCAGAGATGATGCCACTATAGTGTGGCCCTTGAAGCATAAGATTCCCTCTGGAAATGAAAACCAATCAGAGGATGTCTCCCCACCAAGAAGAAATTGCCTCAGCGATTGAAAAAGCTCATCACTGCACTATTCATACTAAATCAACTCCAACAGAGATGGAGTCAACTGGATTCTCACCAAGAATGCACCTCCACTATGCTATCTAGTCTCCACATGAATCTGAGTAGAGAATCCCATCAACTACCACTCATCACTGGACTTCCTCAAAGCATGCACTAGAACTCTTTTTCTCAAGGCGTCAGCCACTACATTACCCTTTCCTGGTTTATAGACAATGTCAATGTTGAACCCCTGCAAGGCCTCGATCCAACGACACTGCCTAAATTTGATGTCCTTTTGCGAGAAGATATAGGACATGATTTTGTGATCAGATTAGTCCAAAAACATCTCACTAAAGAGTTAGTAATGTCAGGTCGTCAAATCATGCATCACCACAGCCAATTCCAAGTCATGGTTTGGGTAATTATTTTAGTGTGGTCAGTGTTTGTGAGACCCATATGCCACCATGTGATCATCCTGCATAAGAATTCACCCAAGACACATAACTGAAGAGTCACAATAGACTACATACCCCTTCCCAGTCTTAGGAAAAATCAACAAAAGTGTAGTAGTCAACTGCCGCTTCAGGTCATCTAATTATTCCTGAAATTATGGGACCCACACAAACTTCACCCCTTTCTATGTGAGTATGGTCATCGGTGAACAAAGTCAACAGAAATCCTAAACATATCTCCTGTAATAACAAGATAGGCCAAGGAAACACCAAATCTCAAACATATTTTTTGGTTTCTCCTATGACATGAACAAACTGCTCTTCTCGGGGTCCACTGAAACCCCTGCTCCAAGATCACATGACCTAAAAATTTCATCTACCTGATCCAGAAAGTTCACTTTGACAACATTTCATAGAAGCGGTGATCCCACAAGGTTCCCAAAACAATCCATAAGTGATGTACGTGTTCCTCTTCATAACTTGAGTATACTATTATGTCATCTATGAACACCACAACAATGGAATAAAGATATTGATGGAACACCCTGTTCATGAGTGCCATAATTAACACTGGATAATTGGTCAATCTGATGCGCATGGCCAAATAGTCAATGTGGCTATACCTTCTTCAGAAGGCTATCTTCAGAATATCTAACTCTTTCTCCCTGAATTTATGGTATCCCGAATGGAAGTCTTTTTTGTAAAACCAATATTCCCCCTTCAACTGATCGAACAAATCATCTATGCTGGGAAAAAGTTATTTTTTTAATTTTTACCTTAATCAGCATCCAATAGTCAATACACAACCGAAGGGATCCATCATCATTTTTCACAAAAAAGAAAGGAGCGGGCCAAGGAGAGATGTTGGGGAGAATTAATCTTTTGGATTCAATTTCATCTAGTTGTATCTTTAATTACCTATGCTCGGTGGGGGCCATGCGATGAAAGGGAAGAGATATCGATTTTGTTCAAGATTCCAGATCAATCGAAAAATCCATATCCTACTTCGGGAGAAACCTAAAAATCATCCAGGAATACCTCCAGAAACTCATTCTTTACATGAGGTAGTGAACCTTCAGGGAAATACCATCATTCACTAGTGTGATCAATGATAACTAGAAGATAAGACTTCTGAACTCTGTGAGTGTAGGTCCTGCGTGACCCAACAGAGGATATCATTCTCCCTGAAAACCCTAATGACTCCCATCAGGTGCCGTGAAAATCACTCACTGCCTATAGAAATGAATGTGCACCTGGATGTTTTCAATCCAATCCAAACCAAGTATTATTTAAAATAAATCCATATCTTTGACAAAGAGGTCCCACTCCATCTCAACGCCTAACATGGAAAGCACACATGAGGGTCACCTGAGACCATGCTCCTTCTTTTTTCCCAACGGTGTCACCAACTCCATCACAAAACACAAAAACTCGGTGGTAAATTCATTGTGTCCACAAAACGAGAATAAGTGAATGAAACTGAGCCACCAGTATCAAAAATAGATGCATCTATAGAAGATGTGGTCAAAAAGATACCTCGAACAGTTGATGATCCCACCTATGATCATGTTGGTGCTTGACCCAGCACATAGGCATGTCTGGTGTCTATATGAGGAAGACCGCTAGTCTTTGGATGTGACCTGAATTGGCTCTTCCCAGAAGATGACCCATCCCTACCACCATGGCCATTAAATTGAGATCCCCTAGTCCTCAACATCTTGAACTATTCTGGCACTCCTCTTGGAGCCACTGACACTGCCCCACTAGGAAGTAGACGTGCCACCTCGGAAAGGTGTTGTAAATGTCCCATTCCTCCACACCAGTAACCAGTATTTTGAGGAAGTGGTAATTATGGTCGTATGTGCCTATACATCCCACACTGGTAGCACATGACCAATTTTACATCAGAATCCACAGACGAAAACATCCAAGAAGAGTGGCCTAAATTGCCACCTTCTTTCTTCACCTGTTCTTCCTACTTCCTTCTCTTCTATGAGGAGATACCACTATCCACTACTAATACTGAACCAGAGAAACCAGACCTTCATTTCCTATCAATATCCACCATACATTCCTGGTTAACAAACTTGGTATAGGTCCTCATATTGAACAAGAATACCTGGGAGTATATCTATGGTCGTAAGCCTTTATCTAACCTGTGGGCCTTCAATTGTTCAATATATATGACTTCATTGGCATAGAAAACCAATTCAGTGAAACAGTTGTCATAATAAATCATAGAAATAATCCCTTGAATAAGGTCCATTAACTCTATGGACCTGGAATATGCCAATAACTCAGGTCAGTATTGTTCATTGAAGACGGACTAGAAATATCCCCAGTAAATTTGTTCATTCTTCCAAGTCTGAAGCACAGACACCCTCCACTTACCGTTGGGACCCTCCAATAGAAATGAGGGACACCTTACCCTACGCTCCTTGGTTGTTTCCAATAACTCAAACATACAATCGATCCTATCGAGCCATTCCTCTGCTTCCTGGGGTTCTGAGCATCCTTAGAAGGTAGGATGCTTGTTTTTTAGAAAATTGTGTGCTTTAACTTTTCTAGGACCCATGTCTTATTACCTAATATAAATAAAAGTAGTATATGGTTCATGACCCAAATCTTGGATAGCTCAGACCACAGCCTCGACTGGCCTTTGACCAATCGGTGTAGGAGAACTCTCTCCGGATTCCACCCGTGGGCGCGTGGGAGCATTCCGGGGAGGCATATTGCTATTAAATGCAAAAATACCAAAACAATAATCAATACCACAATTATGAAAGTTTTAATCAGATAAATAAAATATAAATAAACTAAACACATGTCAATAATAATTAAATCAACTACTCCACCCTCGCCCAATGTCCACGTGTGGTCTGCAGCCCACACATCTCACCTAGAAGTGAAGTCAATCAGACAATTCCAACATTCCATGTTGACTCAAGGTCTATCGTGATAGGTGCCGAAAATGCACCCTACACATGACCAAAACCCCAAGACCCAAAATTCCTAGCTCATGTCTATCCTGACACATCTCAAAATAATAATATAACAAAAAAACATTAACCTCCTTTGATACCATTTTTTCACGAACCAAATCCAGTTTCCACCAATACCGGCACCAAACCTAGCCTGTGGAATGTATTGATGGGCGTTCCCTATCCCCACGAGCTAGAACAAGTTCTTGAGTATCAAACAATTAGGTTTGGTAATGATTTAATCGAGTCTAAAATCATAAAACCTTAAAAAAAATCCATAATATAAATCTGAAATTTTCAGCCAAACAAGTCTTAAGAAAAAATCATAATAGAATACATGTACTTGAATACATTACAAGAGATACAAATAAAAATAAACAATGCATAAATACATCTACATGGACTTTACATGACAAGGGGATATAACCAAAAGGTTGTCTCCACAACTCCACCCCAATGATGGTAACTAACACCCCTAACTGCCATCACCCAAATCCCTCCCTTTACCTGAGTTGGGAATAATAATTTCTCTTACACCAAAGGGGTGTAATCATGGTGTGAGACTATGCCCAATATGATACAACCGAATTATTTCAGCATTCATGCAACACAATGTGAAAAAGAAATCAGTTTTAATATGAAAATAAAAGTGGAGACAAATTCTAGGAAATGCAACTTTCAATTGAAAATAGTTATCAAGCTAAAACTTTCAGAATGTAAACAAATTTAAATAGTCATATTATCTACAGTAATATATTTCCAATCACACCCTAATACAAGGGTAAATATCACAAATCCAAGCAGTGAAGAAATCAAGAACACCCCTCGACACTAGATAGTCTGTCGAGCCATGTACCTCGTACCTCGGTGTAAAGTAACCATAGTAAAATCCTCTCTCATGTATGAGGCACTGGTAGGGAATGTACCCAAAACCTAGTGGTCCCTAATAATAATAGGTATAGTTTAGTTAGAGTTGTCTTTATCCAAATTCTAAGTTAAATAGGGACAAACCCATCCGGTCCACTACCCGTACTACTACATATCCGCCTCACCTAGGTACCCGGTCTTCCCCCTTTGTGCTCAAACAATTTCATCATGCTACACAAATACATTTTCATATAAAAGAATACTACTGGTTATATATAATTATTAAATCATCTATACACATTTTAAACAACTTAAACACACAATAAAACACTTTGATTTTAAATAAATGATTCCTCAAAAGTCCCACATTATGTTGCACCCAAAACTCTTTGAAATCCACACGTTAAATACCACGTGCATACTCAAAAGTCCCAAAAAAAGAAATGGAAAAACAGGTTCATTATAAAGAAACAAATAAATTTTTTTTAGGTCAGCCTCATGTAAACCAAGAAATGTTATATTTGTAAAACTTCCATTTTAAAACAAACATGGCACTTGAAGTTCACAAGTTCCACAAACACCATTAAAACCCACATTCTCAAAAACCAACAAAGTGTTTAAAAAATAAAAACAAGATACAAAGCTCAGTTACATTTTTGTAAAATCAACTAAGAATTTATAGGGAAGACCCAATGGAACCATTAAAATATTTTTATAGAAAACCGCCAATTTCACATAAAGTTGGCACTAAAAATTCTTTTGCATTACAAACTCCACAAAAAACCAGTTTTCACAGAAATAATAAAATTAGATGAACATGAGAAAATCCTAAACGAAACCTTTCATTTCCCAAAAATTGAATACATAGGGAATCACCTACAAAATTAACGAAAAAACCTTGAATCATTTGTGTGATAATTAAATCGCACCACCTCCACACCTCAATGAAGGTAGATTGAACTTAAAATAATAATATTGGACCAAGAAAACATGACGATAAACCCTATGTTTGAAACCCTAGTTTTTGTAAATTAGAAACCTCAAGTATAAGGGAAGACACCCTAGAAAAATGGAATGATACCCAATGAAAAATGAATAACAAATCAAGGAGACCCACTTACTTGAGGGATCTTAAAGAAATCTCCCCAAATACACTATTAGATTAATTTTAAAATAGCCAGACATTCAATGGAGGTTCAAAAAATTATAAGGAGATCATGTATGAACTGTAATGGGGGAAAATTGTGAGAAATTAAGGAGTTATGAAGAAAAGAAGTTACCTCTTCAAATCTGGATGATTTGAAAACCATAACTAAGGTCTGCCCAAATTCACGATGCACACGAGCTTCAAAGAGGGGGTAAAGGTAATGTGGACGTTACTGAAGATTTTATCTTCCATTTTCATGTGGAATAACCTAAAAATAGTAAAAAATTGAATATGTTATTAAATAAACATAACTCATTTTTAAAACTAGAAATGGGATTCCGGGTATGCCCAATTATTTAAATAAAAACCCAAATCCCCCATGATTATGGATTTATATGGGCCAAATTAATATGACGGTGTTAATAGGTCAGGGGATCCCAAGTAGGAATTGAATTGGGTGAAAAATGTTTACAAATTTAAGAGTTATAAAAGAACCAAAATTTATTTTTAAAACTGGAATTGGACTCATGGTTTGTCCCAAATCATGAAAACTCGCCCATTATTTCAACAATGCATAGGAAACCCCAAAATCAAAGAGATACTACAATTGAAAATAAGAATACCATTAATATATGTAATGTATGTGAAAATTTGTCTGCCAATGTGTTTTCATTTGAACAATTTATCTATATTTTAAAATCACACATTTTGAACTAAATCATTGATCCCATTTCACTCTCTCTATTAAAAATTAATAATTATTAAATGGTTCTTCAAAATATAACATTAAATTTGAATGAAATATAGATTAAATTAAATATATATATATATATATTCTACCACTCATATTTCAATTCTTAAACATCATCAACGTGATATTTTCATCTCAATGTATTGACTAAAAAATTACTCTCCTTGAGTATATATCATTTCAAAATAAAATGAATGAATATACCGAATCAAATCCTTTTTTAACAACTATATATAGTCAAAATATATATAATTAAAGCTCTTATGGTATTTTATTACAACATATAGTTATTCAAAAAAATAATGTCACGCACTCATAAGAACGTGAATTATTGTTTCCAATTCAAGATCATATATAGGGAAATTTCACTCACGATGCCTATGATTATCATAACTAGATGCCACCACATATCCCTCTAACATGAATAAATACCCTAATACCATAAAAAATTCTTCACAATAATCATCATCTTACTTCCCTGGCTCATTAAAAAATAATATAGGTGTATATGATTACATTTTATTAAAATATTCAAATGTTTCCTAACATATTTCACACCACTATGACTTCTCCCACTTCTGAATAAACACTACAGTATACATACCTAAATAATGGAATGAATGTTTTACGTAACAGTAATAGCTATAATGTCTTATGAAACGTCATATCTTGACAAAAATTGTGGATATATCCCAAGACATAACAGCAGTCACTATCCAAGGATACACAAATATTCCATATTCAAAGAATAAATATAAATTCAAATTCAAATCACAAAAAAATGGATATTGGAATCTTATAATATATTTTGTGTGCATTGAAATTATGTAATAAATTTTCCATATGTTCCCCCTTTTAATAATAATATTATGAATATATGAATCTATAATAAAAAATGATCAAAAAATAGTTTAGATAAGATTGAAAAAATCAATTTATCAAACCTATAAAAAATTGTCATTGATTTTATTTCATTTAATTTTATTACCAAAAAATAAAATGGTCATATCTAGATTTAAAATAAATCGTTGGGATATAATATATTTAATGAAAATGTGATTGAAGATAACTCATTAAGAAATACTAATATCCCCTCAACTGGTTAAACAAATCATATATCCAGTGTAAATGATATAAAATCTTAAAATTATCGAATTATGACCTATGTTAATTAATACATATTTGAGATATATTATTGTTATTCTTGGTGAAAATATTTTGAGGACCCTAATGTCACAAACCATTCCAAATGAATCATTTAGGTGTATAATATTCAAAATATTTTTTCAATTATCTATTCAAAAATGAATCCTTCTGATTTAGACCTATAGGGATATTATAAATACATAGTACATAGTCAGTTATAAATACCACCTCTCATTCTAGAAATAAATGTAAAAAATATTTAATAGTCAAAACCATAAATAAATCATCCATATGATGAAGAAAACACAACCAACTCAATTGTTTGACCCAAAACAATTCCTTCTATACCTAAAATATCTTCATTATCAACTTCTATAAATAATTTCTTAGAAATATAACTTGAAATTTACACTATCCTTATAAACCAAAAGATTCATCCCAAGGGGGAAATAATGTCACTCATCAATAGAAATAAATTAGAGTTAAAAAAAATTCTTCCCAAACATTCTAATATTCATGTAGAAACAATTCCTCTACAATATTTTGAAGTCCCAAATATCCAAATATCTAAAAATAATAATGGAATATGTTGATAACATATTTATGGACTCCTCTATTTTTCTTATCAAATTATACATAATAAAAAACTCTAGATAAAATATTAATATATAAACATGAATTATATATAAAAAAATAAAAATAAATTATTGAGATTCATTAGTTTCAAATAGTACAGTAGACCTATTATATTTAATTGGTATCATAACTATAACCATCAATAAAACATCTATAATATCAACTAGTCAATTTTCCATCAAATAAAACTCTCTAAATGTTATTCATCATCCCTTCCACAAGGTCATCATACCCACTTACACTATGTTAAATCATTGATCTAGCCCATTTGAAGATTTGATATCCCCACAATTAGGTCATCCATTAAATTTCAATCATTTATTTGTATTATTAAACTATCATATTCATAGGTTTCCTGAAAAGAAGAAGAATCATTAACTTTACCCAATTAAGTCACCATATAGCATAAATTTTCAAAATATTGTACATTTATTTATGAATGATATTTATTTGACGTAGTAGGATATATGACATTGGTTTTTTTATTTCATCCAAACTGATAAAACTCTAATGGTTCTATACCTATTGAAATAGTTGAATAAATAGTCCCCAACTAGAAACTAGATTGATCACTATATCTATGATAGTCATCCAAATTTCTCTAAATACTGCCCATATATCTATTGGTACCCACTAACACCCCCAATTTGTCTTTCAGATCATTCACATCCATGATATGTTTTTTACAACATTCATCAAAGTACTTAAAAAGGATTCAAACCCTTTAGAGAAAGTATCAAAATCCATCCAAAATCAATAATTTAAGATATAAAGAATTCATCACCACTAATGGTGTGAGAAAAACTGATAAGTCTATGAAAATAGAGTAATAATTAAAATCACTAATATTTTAATTGTTCAACATAATGAAATGAAAACTACTACAGATAGTCAACATCTATAGATATAAATTCTCAATGAAATGAGAAAAAAATACCTAGATGTTAATAAATAGATCCTATTTTCCTTGACAAAAAAAACACCAATATGATCCCACATATATAAGGAATACGTGGTTCAATTTCATCCCATCTTGTTCATTACTTTGGTATACATTATTTTCTATGAATTATAACTATTCATATACACCATGATGCCCAAGATCATCCATATGTAGAAGAGGTTGTTGTGCTCAAAACGACCAGACCACATTAATCAACATTTCCACCATGTGATATACTCTCCCTTCTATATTATGAATCTCATAATTTCGAATCTAAGAAATATTTTTCATTACTGGAGTCATGTTAAATGTAAAAACATTTATGTCCTCTGCAACCATATCTCTCTCACATAATTTCAATTTCTCTTCACTTTCACTATGGGAATCAGAGGTATGTTTCTTGGGTGATGTAATTATGTAAAAAACCCATACATTTTAGGATCTAGCATCTATATTTTCAAATAGAAAACAATCCACGCATCACTTATTTTACATATCACAATATAATCAGTAAAATTAGACTTGTCACATTGAATCATTAAATTCATCTCACTGATTTTTTCTATTTCAATATATTTCCAATAACATAATCTGAAAACATAGATTTTCCTATTTACAATACAATCAATTAAGTGAAATTTAATCATCAATAAATCATAATATTATATGAAATAATATATTCATTGTCCTTATATACTAATGTGATGCATGAACAATCACTACTCATCCTCAACTATTGTGGTTAACATAAACAAAAATAAAATTTATATATCATAAAATATAGTCAAATAATACTTATGTAACATGGAGTTATATTTGGTTATAGTATAAAATTTCAAAAACATAGATTCCATCCCCTATCATATTCTTTATTTCCATTTATATAATTTGTCTAAATTCCAATTACTCCAAAAATAATACTCTGATGGAAGTTTTCAAATGTACCACCATGACATGACCCTAGTTCTAAGGTGGACTTTTATAGTATCTAAAATGTGATCTTAACTTACTAATGGTTTTATAATATCACTAAGAATACATATGTATCCGTTGGATATTAATTTACCATTTAACGGTCCATCAGAAAACAATATCAATATAAACATCTCATCACCCATGTGTAGAAAAAATAAGAATATACTACTATAATAATATTTAAAACCCCATAAAATAAATTACTAAAAATTAATTTCATATAAGTATGATTCAAGGTATAAGTGAAATGTTTCTATTATCAATAATACATATAAAATAACTAAAAAGTAAAAAATGTGAAAAACATTTGCATAAAACACTATTATAGAAACTCTTCTATAATTTATCATTACAATCATCATCTTATTACTAATCCATCATCCATTTTCCTTCTTCACCATGCATATAATCTATATTCACATGATATGTGTATTCACTGGGAGTGGGAAATAATTCTTAGTAAAACCCACCAAAACATTAACATTTCTTAATATTTAATGTGCTAAATTATAAATGGTGTGAACTTACTATATTATTTAGTAATAACATTAATATTTTGTATTTTAATATTTAAGTTCTCATAATAAAACCTAATAACTAATATACTCACTCTAGATACTGTTAATATTTGTTCTAAACACAAACCAAGCACTAATGTTGCAAAGTTCAAGGCTCCTACTGAATCATTACAAATACATTGCATAAATTACATCCCTTCTTAACAAATTACAACTATAATTATTTCCTAACTATCACATGATATAGCCAAACCCATGGATAATTTCATCATATCATATCAGATTCTAACCCAATATTCCTTTCAAATTTTCTAAGATCATATCATTTTCATAAAAAGGAGTTATGTCATAATATCACCAATAAATTATTTTAATTTATCACATTAAATTGAACAACATTATACATGAACATCCCATAATTATGAGTCAAATATCAAGTATTTTACATTATTATATTCCCATGGCCATTTTGGATTATATTGTTTTGAGAATTTGGAAAACCATTACATAAAAAAGAATACACTGACATACGATGTACATTTTTTTACAAAAATGGGTTCTTCTATTTACACCCATGATTCATTCACGAAAACTTTTCATTATTTTTTATTATTTTTAATTTTGGAATGATTGGACTTTAAATAGTTCCTAAAAATATTTAGATCATATGGAAACAATTTAATATGTTATATAAGCACAGGAATATCAATAAAGAATATAAAAACAAATTAACAATTTCGTTTAGTAAAAACATGGAACCCCATAAAAAATATTTACATGTTAATAATAAAAATTAATTGTGTAAAATAAATTGTAATCATATGTTTAACATTAAAAAATAATATCTAATACCCAAATAAAGAATACTAAAACAATGAATGAATCTTGAAGCTTCATATTTTGACCCAATATATGAAATTTCAACGAACCCTTTGAAAAGGAGTAACCTAATTAGTTCTCTTCAAAATTATCTCTTAGAACACTAAATAATTAACCAATGAATTGGAGATCTATATCCAATACTCACTTGCCAATATCTATAACACTTAAGCAATGTATCATTAACTAATAATGTAAAGTCATTCACTTTTTCATCATAAAACATTTTAAAAAATCAATTGAACCCATTAATATAAATTACATATTTTTTGTATCAAAATATGGAAGAAAATCCTTTTATTTTGAGAAATATTAAAAATGAAAATTTCATAAAATAATAAGAAAATGATATTTGTTAAAAAACCAAAAAATATTGTAAAGGAACATTGATGGTGAATAATGGATATTACCGTGGAAAAGGGAAGCCACATGGTAAATTTTAAGAAAGTATTATTTTATAGATTAAAAAAACAAAAGTGGGTCATACAAAAAATATTAAAGAGATTCCATTTAAAATCATTTATAAAAATCTATATATAGTTGATAAGTATTTTAAAACAACCGTTTGTGTATATATAATAACATTATTGGAGGATTTTAAAAATCATGGATACAGAGGAAAATCGGTTTGAATGAAAACATTAAAACAAGTTTTTATTGAAAATATCTAACAATATTAGAAAATTTTGAATAAAAAGGACATAGTTGGAGAGAACATACAATAATAATTCTGTTGAATTTAAGGTAGTATATTATTTCCATAAACTATATTTTTATAAATCAAAACTATTGTTCTCCTATTTTTTATATTTATTCAATGGAATAGAAATAGATTAGGTTATAATTCATAGAAAATAGGAATAAAACTAAAAAACCATTATTCACTCAAAGTTAAACATTATAACAATGTCACATGAAACTAATTGTCACACACTATAGGTTATTACTTGAAATTGATTATTGAATTCACTAAAGGTTAAACAATTCAAAATGTGATAATGAATTTAAAAAAAGAATCACCAAAACTGGGAGATCTCATGGATTATCTTCAACATTAAGGAACAAAAACATCCAAATAAATGATATAATGAGGAATAATATAAATCATTAATAATGAATATTGTGATATCTAAAATGAAAAATATGTAAATTAGATGCGTGACTTGAGAAGTGCGAATGAAAGTAATTATTTTACCAAGGATATATATAGGAATAAAATATGGCCCTTATAAATACGGTTTTTGGACATATGGTTATTGGAAATATAGTTTATTGATGCACATATATCCCATTGGTATACTGATGTTGTGTAATTATAGAAGTAAACTTTTAAAATATAATAGAGGAATGACAAATAATGAAATAAAAGTGTAATACCAAAGTACTATAAAATGCATATATATATATATATGTTTTTGTTTATTACATATTATTAATAACACTATAATTTTTAAAGTATGAGATTATTTATTTATAAAATTCATTGAATGAAATTAACATTAGTAAACTAGTCATATTTTTTTTAAATAATAATGTATTTCTGATAGTGAATAATATTTAATATAAAAGAAATATTTCTGAAATAATTTTTTTATCATATTGTTTTTTATATTATATCAAAATAAATTAAATGCACCATTTTCGAACTATTATATTAAATTAATTTATATTATAAATTAATATCAGATAATATTAAAAACACGTAATATTCAAAATGGACACTTTCTGTTAAAAATGATATTTCATTTTTTTATTTAAGGATAAAATGTTAGAAATTTATAAATTTATTTAGTAATAATAAATATAGTTTTTGAATTTAGTATCTCCAAATTATCTTATTGCGCATTTTTTAATTTTTATGATATAATCTCCTTATATGATTAGTAAAAATATAATTTTTACAAAAAAAGATAACTATTATGATTTGATCATGATATACAAGTTGGTAGATCCATTTTATTGATCAAATATATTTTTATGGAGAAAAAATTTTTATTTTTGAAAATATTATTATAAATGTATAAAACCTAGCTGAAATATTTATGAATAAGTAAAATTTTATAATGAATGAAACTGTTATTATCATTTATTTTAATTAAATATAATTTAATTAAAAATAAATTTGATCTTGCATTGAACACCATGCAACTATTATATGTTTTATTAAAAAGATGTATCATTAAAATAAAATATGTTGATATGTTTATACTATATAAAAATTTTAATCATAAATTTATGTTTTCATCTAAAAATGGGTTTTCATGCATTACATACACTAAAATTTGAATTAAATTTTTTACCAATTTTAGATACTTAATCGATGAAAATTATTGTATTATTTTTAATTATAATTCAAAAATTATGTAATAAGAGTAAATTTATGTTATGAAATAATATCAAGTTACCAAGTAAAATATTATTTATTGAGGTAGGATAATTATTTTTCAATATATTATACATTTCAAAATGTTTCTTTATTTTAAATTAAATTGATATATATTAAATTAAGGCTATAATATAATGTTTATGCATATATTAACATAATTTAATAGTAATAAAATTTATCATTAATATTTTATTATAAAAAGAACACATAAAAATAAAAATATGTTTTTCAATAAAAACACATTTTCTACACATTGTGTGTCTATATTTAAAAGATAATTTTATAATATATATAAATTAAATTAGTTGAAATTGATCCCAAATTTAGATTCAGCACATCTATACTTTTTATGAATTAAATTATCATACTTTTGTAATAAAACAAATAGAATTAATAATAATTAATTAAGATTGATAAATTTTAAATTGTGTATTCTAATATAGATTGAATCTTACTAAATCAATATTACACTTAGACCTTCAAGAATGAAATTTTTAGTCTGTAAATTTATACATAAGTTATCAAAAATAATTCCCCTCCTAACTCACCTAACTCACAACCCCCCAACTCACATGGTATATAATTCTTACCCCTTGCCAACATTTTTGGGAACCCTATTTTCACCAATAAAAATGAGAAAATTTCATCTTATGCATTCATCCCTCTCCAACACAAAGTAATTAATCCTGAAGTTAATATCCATATCCCTCTCAAAATCCCACCCAAGGAGATACTAATGTTCTAAGGAGTCATTCCAATCATTAAATAACTATTTAGACAAATTATAATATGTTTTATAAAAATACATGTGGCAGTTAAGATCATTATGTGGAGTTCCAAATAAAGGTGATTTTGTTTACATTTAAGATGATGTAATTATTTTTCTAAACATCCAAGAAACTATACCTCTTGATTATTGGATTTTAATTGTTGGAAAGATGTTGTAAAAATCATGAAATAGATTGTTTTTAATAATTGGGTTTTTTTATTTGGAATTAAAGGAAGGTATAATTAGTTTGGAGATTATGACTATATTACATTAATGAAACCCCTCAAAATAAGTCTATGTATATGAAATAATAATTAATATTTTAAAATATTGAATTTTTGGTTTCATAGAAAATGAATCCATATCTGGATACTAGATATTGGATGTGGTTTTGGCATAGATGTACACAGGGATAATATCACTAAAAATTAATGGTTAAGAACTGGCTCAATATTTAACCTAGTTCATGAGGAGTGGGCCTATGTCTTCATATCTTCCTAGGTACTCCTACGAGATATTCTTAGAAGTTAAGGTTACCTTTATGAACCATAATGGTGGATTATAACAAATTTATATAATATAATCTAGTAGAGAAATTACATGGGATAACTTATATTAAAATGATGAGAGCCATAAGTTATATAATAAATGATTTTTATTTAATATAAAAATGATATGTTGACTTTTTATAGATTATAATTTAATAATTATTTTTATCTAGGATAATTTCGGAAAGTTCATGAAAAGTTTGGAATAATGATTTATAGAATTCAGTTAATAAGTAAGAGGGAACCCAACCAAAGGAAACCTAGATTGAGCCTCGAGTGATATGGGTTGAACTAAAAACTAATAAAATAATTTCAAGGAATAAGACAATTTGGGTTCAATTTTCCATTTTAAAATAATCATATTATGGTGTAAATTATTCATCACTCATGTTAACTCCATTTTTTTAGTAATGGATAAAGCCTGAATTAATCACATTCATGATGGGTAACACAAACAATGTAAATCATATCCCAATGAGAAACCAACCGATATAGTAAATGATCTGAGACATATTTTGATTATCACAAACTAGCTATCAAGAATTAAGGTTAAAAAAGTAAAAATGGTTGAATTCCCAACCAACATAAATATGTCAATTGCAGTGTATCATGGATGTTTATGTGACTAATATGAAGATGTATGAAATTTTATATTCCCCAAATGGATATAATGAGGGATTTAACACCTCTAAGTGTATCTAAAAGGAATGGGAATATGTGTTATGTTTGGAAATAGATGGCATAGAGAATCAGGTTTACATGGAAAACTAAAGGGTTTTTCTTGGACAAAGCTAAAAGGAGTTCAAATTAAAAAACCATTATCAATCCACTATATTAATTGTGAAAAATGGGGAAATTATCCATATAAATTCCCAATTACCAGGGCTAAAAATGTTGATAATCACTGGAAATTTCCATTAAAATGGAATTCCAATGAAACTGAATCAATGTAAGAAGCTTTTGAAAATTATATTGGATGAGGAACACTAATAAACAACTCAAGAATTCTTAGTATTGTTTTTAAATATTTTTAAACCTACTCTTGTATACCTAATAATATATATTCACCACACCAATGACTAGATTTTGAATTATTAGTTAAATATTCTAGTGGTATTATTATTGTATCCCAATTATTTAACTCCCCTAAATTATTTTTTATAGGAAATTTTCTCCCATAATATCCAATTATCCTTTATTTAGACACATTTTTTGTGATATTATATATCGATTAGATCTCTTGAAATAGAGGCCATTATAATTTATATGGTATGAAAATCACATATAAAAGCACCACACGACCACCTATTACTACAAGTTTGACTATAAACTATCAATTAAAAAATTATATCATTATAATTGGGTTTTGAAAAAACAAATAATTAGTTATATTCATATTTTAAGGGGAAGCATATGTTACCTATTATTCAATGATATATAATGGTTTTTATACATTTAAGAGGTTTATATTTACTTCTGATGACCTTTAAGAGACACATAGGTATTTTTATTATTATTTAATAATAAAAATTGTGAGGAGGTAATATATTTAAGGGGGAGAATGTAACAGCACCGCTTTTTAAGAAGCATAACATTTCCATGAAGTATATGTTTATAAATTGAAACTATAATTCTTTTTTTTACTATTTATTATTAGAATTGATATATATTAGGAAATAATTCAACTAAGATTTTAACTAAAATAATAAAAATTTATTCATTTAGAGAATTAAATGTAAATAAAAGAACCTGAAACTAAGATTTACACAACCTGAATTATTTCTCATTATGGCATATTATATCCAATAATAGTGAATAAATTATAATGGTGAAATTATTAGAAGACATTTTGATATTGAACATTAAAAAATATTGAAGATTTTTTTCACCCTTTAAGATCACCAATAGAAAAATAAAACATATAATTATGGAGAGCCTCATGAAAGGTGAGATGATATTGTGATATCTAAAATATTAACTATGTAAATGCGATGTGTGACATAAGAAATGTGAATGCAATGAAATAGTTTAGTAACTGGTCTCGCTTGTCGTTGACTGAAGTTATATGTGTCCCAAATTAATTACTCGTTCTTAGAACGTTAGTATAGCATAAGTTTGGGGTCGATCCACAGGGAACTATGGTGTGCATGAATTCAATTGAGTTAATAATTTAATTAGGTGAGGAATGCAGAATTTAGAGTTGATTGGTTTGATTTTTTTTTGAAATAAGACTATATTGTTTTACTTTGAATAAATCCTTAATAGTTTTAAAGAAAACAACAAGTGAATTTAAAGAGTTTAAAATGGGAAAAAAGATGTGTCTGGGCTGTGGTGGTTAAGGAGTTCTTATGCAGGTTGTTTAAATGGTTGTGTTGTTCATAATAATTCAATCATTATGGATTTCGTTTTTTTACAAGATTTCCTTGGTCCAGTTCCCCTTGTTTGGAATTAGAGCAGTTGACTCCTTGGTCCGGTAGTCAGTGTTCTTAATTCTTTATTGAGTTCAGTCCATTATTTGAATCGGTGAAATCTTTCCAATGGTCATGGATGTTTTCACCGATACTTCTGTTTTTGTATTGCTAAGAATTATTCCCTTGGTCCGACTCAGAATTATATGTTATATTTGACAGTGAATTAAGAATAGTAAGATGAATTACAATGAGAAAACACAACTATATAAAACAACACACAATTTAGGATCCCTTCATCCATATCCCCAACACGAGGGGTTTAGTTACACATAGAAAGAAGGAGAGAAATTACACACGTGATACCATACGAATTCATCATGTAAGTGTTGAGGTAAGGTGTCGTAAGGCAGAGTAGTGGAACTATGGAACCACGGTGGGTCAGGAATGGTAGTGACAGAGCATCTTCTCTCCTCCAATGGTTTTGAACTCCAAAAATCCATAGACCAAGGCATATTTTTATTGAAAAATAAAGTACATGGCGTGTATAGAAAGTACACGCCGTGTACTTTTCGTCAACGCGCTTTGGTGCCAATTTCTCCACGGGTAGGCAGCCTAACACTCCGTCTTTGACTTTTTAACATGGCGTCGCCTGATATATGAGTGTACACGGTGTGTAGATCCACTATACACAGTGAGTAGTATCATAATTTTGGCCGCCATCCCCTTCTAGAATAGTAGACACATCATGTAGAAAGAAACACGCCGTGTCTCCTTCAACAGTCACATGGGCGTGTAGTCTTTTCTCAGCAACCACCACTTCTAGAAAGTAGTACACGACATGTAACGCCGCCTCAGACGGCGTGTATCTTCTTCCTGGTAACATGGGCATGTACACCCTCCTTCGGTCTGTGTCCCTGTCTGGATGTACACGGCGTGTATAAAAGTACATGTTGTGTAGTTTCAAAATTTTAACAGGCTTCCCTTGATTCGTGTATTTATCCAGAAACCTCTTGAAAGTAAACAGAATTGCCAAAATCAAAGAATATTTTCATAAAACAATAGATATTTTCTGAAAACATGTTTTTGTCTTCAGTTATATATATTGAAATGTATACATAAATTGGGTGCATCAAATTCCCCAACACATAGTCATTTGATTGCCCTCAAGAAAAATCTCAACATCTAATTAAAAGTTCCTATACATTAAAAAGAAAGGAATTTCATTAATCAAACGTATAACTGATAAATTTAATATGGAAAATTTCTAAAATGCACAAACAAATTCAATTCATAAGATATTAAAAACATGCCTCATATATAATGCAATTAACTACTCTCATCCTCTTGCAACACATTTTTCAACCTTTCAAAAATAAGCATTCCACTTGATGATTTACCTTACCAGTTAAAATCACACTCCAAACTCAAGATGTTTTTAATCAAAGTTATGCTCAATCTAAGGTATATACACTCTATCCATAGGTTTTCAAGATGCCTTGTTCTCTACTTCAGAAAAATTTAATTACAAAAAACATGAGGGCTTTATCAATAAGGTTCAGATGTCTCTATGGCTATGGGTTGGTAGGTTCATATGTGAAAATAAATTCTGAGGATTGAAAAAGGAAGGCTAATTCCTTTAAACAACATTGCATGATATTCAAAGTAAAGATCACTGAAAATTATTCTTTCACAAGCTCAGTAAAATTATTTTGTAATCATCACCATATTCCTTAGGAAAGTAGGGTTCATGAGTAAATAAGTAAAAGGTCCCCTTTTGGTTTTTTGTTTGTTTTTTTATTTATATAAAAAACACAAGGGAAAAAATAATGAATACAATGAGTAGATGTTCGGAACCCATTATTACCCAAATAATCAAGAGGCACTCCCCCACACTTTATTTCATGGTTATGCACAAAAATATGACATTTCTTGCTAACTCCCTCTTTAAAGCTCAAATGAATAATCATGCAATGTTTAAAAATAAATAGGGTAGGAAGGGAAATAGGCTTGTAATGTGGCTTCCTATAAAGGTTTTTCAAGGAATATATGGGCTTAAGGAAGATTAAATGTAGGGTAGGTCTCAAGATAAAGGGGTTGAAACAATCTAATGACTCAATAATTTTAAAGTAATTCAAAAATTACTTCATGTTTTGAAAAGAAAACTTTCAAATTCTGGTAGTGATGCATATCCAAAGAAGCTCTCAAGAAAGAGGGTATTAGAAAAGAAATACTAAAAAGGGTTTAGAATACCTCTTAGGAGTGGAAAAATAATAAAGGGACAATCAGGTCATGACATGCATATAAATGATTAGACTAATCAATGTAATTTAATCAAGGATGAAAAGTTGCAATTGAAACAATATCAGCAATCATTTTAAAATACTTAAAGACTAAAATAAGAATGAAACCTTTCCAAAAGTTCCTAATAATAACTCTAGCATTTATAAGAATGATTAACCAAAATTGTTTTACATTTTCAAATATAGAATCTAATAATGATGTCTCTTAGATTAGTTTAAGGGCAAAGACTAAGGTGAAAGATATAGATGCTCTGCCACACTTAATACCGCACATGGTCCACCAAGGGAAATACTAAGGTAAAGGGTGAGAAAGGGGGAGATATGAGGGACAAAATGAGGGGAAGCAGTGGAAGAAGTAAATCCAAAAATAAATAAAATAGAAATGGAAAAATACTCCCCTCGTGAAAAATGATGCCCAAGGTGCTCCATGATACTTGTGACCTTCAAGAAAAAACAAAACTGCAAACAAGCATAACATCACAGCATAGAAAATAATAAAATAGATTTATATGATAAAGGAAAATGTCGCTATCAAGGGGTCGCCTTAGGGGAGGCATCATCCTGTATACAACCATCCGGTAGAGACGGTGCAGGAGGCGTAGAAGTGGGGGCTCAGACTCTGCATCAGGAAGGGGAGATGAAGAAGTAGGATCCCCATGTGCTGGACTCGGGGTGGGAAGCTTAACAGCAGGCCCTAGCCCGGAAGAAGTGGTAGTAGTAGGGCTCACCATAGTCCGTAGAATAGAATCTGTGGCATGCGCAGGAGATGGTTATGGAGCAGCAGCAGAAGGCCCAGGAACGGAGGCAGAGGCCGGGGGTGGAGGCAGTGGAACACCAAGATGCTGAGCAATATGCACCAACAGTTGCTCCATCCGGTACTGGAAGCTGTCCAGATGAATCAGATGGCATGCAATGGTGTCCTGGCGACCGATGATACGAAAAAAACTATTTATCCATATGAACCTGTCGGTTGTCCAAGCGACACAAGACCTTCTCCATCGTGACTCGGCAGTGGGAAAGGGAAAGATCGACTGAGGGTGCGGTGGTGGGTGCGATGGGTGACGGTACAGAAGAAGGAAGGTCAGAAGAAGTGGGGTCAGTTGGAGGTGGGTGAGGTGGAGAATATGGAGGGGGTGGGGAAGGAGGAGCAGGGTCAGCAGCTGGGGCAGGAGGGTCAGCAGGTGGCGAGGCTCGAGCCTGAGAAAGGATGTAGGAACCCCCTACTTTTAGACCAATACCATGCGAATGAGTATGAGAAAATCCATCCGCTGGGGTGAACCTAACAAGTCATGAGGTAAAGAGGGCCTGATCACCCCTAGGTGGTGGGAAAGATGGGTGGTGTAAAATCCGCCGGTCAGCTTGCCCTGACGGCTGGTAATCATGGAGTGTAAATAGGAGGTGGCATGATAGGGGAGGTCTGGGTAGTCTTGCTAAATTATAGAGTTAAGGAGATCCATGTCACAGCCGGTCATGACCCCCATATCCTCATGGCGGAGAAAAAGGATGGAGATGAAGCACCGATGGGCGAAGCGAAGGATGGGGTCGTCTATAAGAGTGCTCTTATGGGAAGTGGGGGAGTATCGGTGGTCAGGCCCAGTGATTTCCCACCACATGGCAATGAGGTCAGAGCACTCTGGCCGGGTCAAGGTAGAAATGGGGGGTGGGGGATATGATGGGGTAGAAGCTGCACCCTCGGCCAAACTCTGTCATGGTAAGAGAAAATCGTCGGCCGTCCAGGCAAAATCGAACTATAGGTACCGCATCACCAGGTGTCTCCCGGTACTCTGCTCCATCAAACTCAAACGAGGCCGAAAAATCAAAAATAAATCATGGAATACAGGAGTGCTGACCTGGAAAATATCGAGGAGCGAGGTGTGCCTGAGAAGTTCCTCCAACTCCTCCCGAATACCGAGCTATTGTGGAACTCTACTATCAAGGTACCAGCCACTCAATGGGATCGTCCAACGAGAGAAGTGTCGGACCCTATCATATGGGAGGTTAGTGGTCGTGAATACCATGCAAGGATAAGGAGAACCTGTAGGTTCCGGCCTAGTTTGCGGTGCAGCAATTGCGGCAGGCTCTATAGGTGGATTGTCAGAAGTAGAGGGTGGCTCGGTGGAAGCTGTGCTCGAAGAGGGACCAGCTGCTGATGAAGATAGCATAGGGAAAGTGGCAGCTGGTGTAGCAGAAGTAGTTTTGACCTCCTCTGAGGGAGTGAGTGGCGGAAGAATGTCCAATGGAGGGAGCTCGAAGACCGGAGCATCTGGGTCCGGCTGCATAGGAGGTCATAGTCGGATCTGATGATAAATATACTTCTCTCCCTCAGTGGCGGAGGCTGGCTGCTTCCCGTGGGAAGGATCATGATCTTCCATATCCTGAAATAGAAAGAAAAAGAAAACAAAACAAAATAAAAAGAAAAAAGGAAAGAAAAAAACAATAAAAATGTGAGAAAACTGGAAAATAAAAGTACAAGGCGTGTACTCCAGAGTACACAACGTGTAGTAAAAAATGTAGAGTATCCTGTGTTCTCTGGATAGACACGCTGAGGGTGAATAACAGACCATGGAAAAATACACAGCATGTACCGAACATACACGTCGTGTTCACTCAAAGTGTAGGTGGTCGTGTGGTACAAATGAAACAGCCATGTTTTTATCAGTTCAAAGAAAACAATACATGCCGTGTAGGTACAAGACACAACATGTACTGCACATGAAGAACAAGGCCGTGTAGAGGGTGAGACATGGGCCGGTTAAAAATCTAAAAGACACAGCGTGTACCGAAAAGACACATCGTGTATAGGAACATGGGGTGAGAGGCCATGTATAGGGGATTCACGGGCCGACTGAAGATATAATGGACACAATGTGTACCGAACATACACACCATGTTCTGGAACACGAGGTGACAGGCCATGTTATGTGCCACACACAAAGGGGCCAATGGAAATGATCTACATGGTGTGTACCAAACACACAAGTTGTGTACATGAAAATGGTGTGTGAGGCCGTGTGCAAAGGTGTACTCGGGCACGATGAAAAGGACACGGTTTGTACTGAACATACACACTGTGTATATTAAAATTTCGAAATATTCTGTGTGTGGTTGTGTACTGAAGTACACGGTGTGTGTTCTTCATTTTGTGGACGTGTACTGGCGGAAGCCGAACGGTCGGCCGATCCGAAAAACACCCTAAACGAGTCTAAAAATTTGAAATAGAGGGTGTATAACGGTGTACCATGACCGAGGATCACAATGTGAAAGAAATCAGATCTTGAAATGCACCAAATCGACAGATATGGAAAATGGGGGTGCAGGTGGTGTTCGAAAGAAGAAAAGGGGAAGAGGGGAGGAAATGAGGTGGATGCGCGACACGGGCTCAAGATGGGTGGCCCGCGGCCTATATAGGTGAGGTACACTGCGTGTATGGTTGGACTACACACGGTGTATTCAAAAAAAATTGTTTTGTTTTTGAATTATATAAATAATTATAATTATTATAGTAAAATATATAATAATTATTATTAATAATTAAAATAAAATAGACATATCTACAAATTCTATTATAAATAAACCTATACACGACGTATATCGTGAAATACACACCGTGTGTTTTAAAATTTGAAAAAGAATGGTACAACCTTTAGTCTGGTGCTTGGGGCGGGATTTGAACCGGTGATCGGCCATTCCAAATGAAAGCCCTCAACCACTGGAGAAACAGTTATTCTGTTGTTCATATTTATTTTTTATATATATATTTATTCTATATGTCCTATACAAACGGAAAGAAATAAAATCACAATGTGTAGGTTTTATTTAGGAAAGGATGGGGGTGAAGCGGGGAGATTAGCACGATTCGAAACCGGGTTTTTGAACCTGGTGTTGAGACTTTTCCAATCCGCTAACTTCACCCGCAATTAATTTCTTATTTTATAAATGTTTTTAATTTATATTTAAAAAATTATGGCGGACATGGCGTATATCAGAGTACATGTCGTGTGGTTTTATTAAAAGAAAAAATGATGGAAATGAGACGGTTGTCTGGGTTCTAACCGAGGTCTTTTGAAACCAGATTACGATTCTAGCCAACTTGTCCATCCCCATCATGGGTTTTATTAAACACATTTATATATATATATATATATGGAAAATACCAAACATGTCGTGTAAATAAAAGGAGGAACCCCATGCCGAAGGTAGGTCAAGAGGATTCAAACCGGGGACGGTTTTTAATAAACTCTACTGACATTACCATCGGCACCGACATCATCCCTAGTTATTTATTTGTTATTCTATATATTTATACTATTAAGATAATAAATTAAAAAAATTAAATTAATATATGTACATGCCGTGTATATTAGTGGGAACCGGTGTGTAACCTCTGGGTTGCCTCCCAGGAAGTGCCTTTGTTTTAGGTCGTTGGATCGACCTTCTTTCCTTGATTACCTAATATTTACGATGGATAATGTTTCCAATAGTGGCTGCCCTAGCCATCTAGGAGTTGAAAGTTCTCTGGATCTTCTTCAACAGGAACGTCTAGATTGTTAAAATTATCAGAAATATAGGAATATACCAGATCATCCACCAGGATATCATCCATGGTAGTTATTTCAGAACAATCCTCATGATCGGATGATGATGCCTGCTTGATGGTTTTGAGAACATTGTAGGTGACTCTCTCGTCTCCTACCCGGAAAATCACCTCTCCCTGGTGCACAATAATGAGTGCCTTCCCAGTGGCTAGGAAAGGTCTTCCCAATATAAGTGGTCCCTCCGGATCATCCCCCATATCGAGGATGATGAAATATTTTGGGAGGATCAATCATCCCACCTTCACTAGTACATCATCCAATATCCCCTTCAGATACTTAATGGATCGATCAGTAGGTTGAAGGGATACTCGGGTTGGTATCAAATCATGGAGCCCGAGCTTTTGGAAAATTCTGAATGGCATGAGGTTGACTGTTGACATTCCTTTTCGACAAAGAGTCCAAAGGAATGTAAAGGGAAATGACTTAGCACAAATTGATTCAACCTTTGAAGAAAACATCAAAAATGGACAAATGGATGAACAAAAAGAACATTTCCCATAGGTCGCGCAAGTTCCCTCATAGTCGCGCAACTCCACTTGCGCGACACATAATGGTCTCAAAAGTGACTTGCACGACCTAAGTGATAACTGCCCGAGGTCTTCTCTTGTCTATAAATAGACCCTTGTGGGCCCCCCATTTGAAGGATCAATTTTTTCCAGAAACTCATATTTAAGCTCTTTCTGCCCTAGTCTCTTCTCAAAGCTTCTAAAACACTTCTAATGTAATTTCTTACCTTGAACGGAAGACCTAAAGAGGGGGAGGAAGGCCTAAGTGTTGAAACTGATCAACACTTGCATGCCTGAGTGGCCATACCTTAAGGGAAATGGCCACACTTATGCGCCGCCTCACTCCTTCAATAGAACTTGCGCGCCCCTCTTCTGGAAGAACCTCAAGAGGATTCTAAAGTCTTTAACCAAGAGTCGCTCAAGTATTACCCTGCTGGTTAACCACCGCACAAGTACCCATGTGTCACGCATGTAGACCTGCAAGACCGGGACTTGCGCGCCCATGCAGTACTTGCGCGCCTTCCAGGACTTGTGCGCCTCTGCCTCCATGGGTGCCCTTCTTTCCCATTTCACCCTTCTTATTTCATTACACCTATCCTATTCAAGATTTAGTCTTCAAGACACTCTTCAAAGCCATTTATGGCATGATTTCTTGATTTGACATCCTTATCTAAAAGGAATTCTGTGGAATAACTCTCAAAATCTTGATATTTACACATCTTTATGTCACTAAAGATTAAGATTTCATTCATTCAACCAAATCCTTTACAATGAGAGAACTCATTAACCTGGGCATCCTCCTTAGGAGTAAGCCCCAGTCCCTTAATCTTTCATGTCTCTTAACCTGGGCCTCCTTTTAAGGAGTAAGCCCCAGTCTTAATTTCTCTTAACCAGTCCTAATTTACCTTTGATCTGGGATTCCTTTTCAGGAGTAGAACCCAATCATATGTACTCTCCTAATTTGGGCCTCCTTTTCAGGAGTAAGCCCCAAAATAGAGTATTCAAATATCCATGAAGCACATATACCTTTATGGACCCTACTCCTGGATTTCATCCCTGAAGTAAATCCTAATCTTCATTTATCTGGGCAGTCATACATACATCAACCCCACATTATTTCTTACAATTGCATCTTTCATGGCACAATTGTATGATTTTTACCAATACCTCTTTTTTCTCACACTGAGAATGACTCACATGATCTTAGAGTGTAAAAGTAATTATGGCATCCTTCTTTGAGCAATCAATCATAAACATCATATTCCCTTACTCGAACTACGTGGGTTCTGATTCCTTTTATAAACAAAGGATACGTAGGTAGCCCATCTGCGAGTTTGATCCCATCTCTGAAATAATTCATGTCCTTCTAAATGATAATAAACTTCAAGTGACGCACTGAGTACCTTTAAAACCAGTATGGTCATCATAAAGACTAAGAGACTTTTTACGTATCAAAGGATACCATTGACTAAGAATCTCAAACAAATATAGATGATTCTTTATCAGTGAAGAAACTCGAATACATATAAAATATTATCTAAATTTCCTACATATCGATCATTGATTTTCATATCTAAATGAAAAAACTCATTTTATACATGGTAATGTAATAAGGATTCACGAACATAACTTAAATCTATAAAGAGAGTCTTGGAGTAGACAATAATTCCCCTCAAAATGGTGTGATGAGTCCGACCTCTCATCCTCTCGACCAATGCAAATTCCTAAGCCTCACAAGTCCACAAACTAATGAGAACCTACCTTTGGAAAGTAGGTCCAAATGGATGTGACTTCATTGGATGTTTCCGGTTCTACGAACAAACCCGTTAGAAACTCATCAGAATGTTTGAACCTCCCATCAAGGAGGTCATCCCGAAATTCTGACTGGAAACAAAAATGGTGTACCCGACGTGAATCCTTAACCAAGTTAAAATGATATTTTACTTATTTGTTAGGCCCCTGTTTAAAATTCAATAAGAGGGCCAACAAAAAACAATCGTTGACATATGTGCTCATCCAAAAGATGTAGTGGATGAATTTACCTTGATTACGTCTATTATATCAAACAGGAACCCTTTTCCAAGATCTTCTACATTTTCAAGAATGGATGCTCTCAAGTTCACACCTATGAATACTACTGCTACTCCTGTTGGATCATCGTCCACTCTGAGGATGATATCACCTACTCAGTGTCTTCAACGCTGGGTATCAAACGCGCTGGTTAAGGAGTACCATAAACACAATACCATACCAACTCTGGAGGCTGTCCGACAAGCCTTCCATGTGAACAACTCACACCGGTCGTCCAGACAACGACAACCTGTGATCAAGAAGCAGGTGGTGCTGACTACCATCTCTAACCGTTTCGGGTCGTTATCCCCGGAACGCAATCACCATTCGCTCCCTTATTATGGGGAGGTGAATGAGCAGGTCCTTCAGGTACATAATTCAATCAAACAAGAGTCCTTCCTGAGGGCTCCCACCAACAATCGCCGCCAGACTCGTGCGGCAGTGCGCCCTCAACATGATGAGGGTACAGACTCCAGGCGTTCGGCTCAGGTTCCTCGAACCCAAGCAGGAAAGACGAATTTCCAGAGGAGATGTCCGGTTAACAGTAAGCAGGTTCTCATCTCTGGCCTCTATAGAGAAGTCCACCAACCTAACTTGGTGGAAAGCAACAAGTAGGCACACACACATTCCCGTTTTAATTCTGTTGTCCAGCAGACTCGTCTGGCAGCATCACGCCAATCCCGCCATGCAATTCCGGCGGAGTACTATAGGCAGGAACATACACCGGTTTATAAATCATCATCTAGTCAGCAGGCTCGTCTTACTACATATGATGGATCTCGTCAACTACGTTCGGAGAAGAGTAATCAGCAGGCACATACACCTGCTAGTACTAATAAATCCCACCAACAGTGTCACTTGGTAGCATTCGGGGAAGTTAGTCGGAAATCCCCGACAACAAATAGGAGGCAGACTAAAATCTCTTCCCCCACACTTGAGTACTGTCAGGATTCACTGACAGGAAAAGGAGGACAGGTGCAGGCAGATACACCTACTCCAAGCCCAGAATGGGTGTATATTTCTATTCCAGAAGCTGAAGTCACCAAGCATATTCTATCAATGGTGAATGAGTAGAAGCAAATCACTACTCATATTATGGATTCTTGCCAGGATATTATAACAACTTCAGTGGCATTTCAGGGAAAGACACATAAATCTATCCCTACCAGTGGAGTGACACATCAACAATTCACTCCGGAATAGACACACACATCTGTTCTAGTCCAAGAGGGTTGTGGGGAATACTCCCCCATATCATACGGATAACCAAGTCAGGCACATACACCTGATTTGAGTGGAGATCGTCAGCCTAACCTGGCCATCTTTCCTAATTAGGCACATACACCTGCTTAGAGCACCCACATTCGTCAACAAGTGGTTTCCAAGGCGAGTAATAAGGCATCTAATAAAAAGACCCACCCAGCACAGTCAGGAGATCAAGAGCCAATCTTTAACAAGGCCTTGCTTGATGCTGGAGTTCTTGAAGCCCTCAGACAATTATCTGTTGAAATTCCATATTCTACTCCCTCATTTCCCAATAGTGAGAACATTAATTCCGAAGGTCTTCAATAGGCAATTCCTCATGAAGGCATGCTTCATGAAAATTCGGTCGATCTCGAAGTTTTATCTTCAGATGAGAGCCACATGAACCCTCTGTGTGGTTGGAAGACCAAGGAGAAATAGATCTCATCCTTTGTTGTAACCCATTATGGTGGCCCTACCCATGATGATGAATTTCGCTGCGAAATTCCTCTCCGCAGTAGTGATGCACATTGCCCGGAAAATGCTCCAGTGGACAATGTAGTGCAGAGAAAGCCCTCTTATCATGAGGCACTTGAAAATGTGAAACCGGTCATGTCTGATACTTCATCGCTAGAAGGTGAAATAATTTCTCAATCAGAAGATATCCCAGGGTGTAGGTCATTATCCGAACCACCCCTAAGTCATGGATCTTCTAGTTTGATCAATGATATCTCTACCAATCCTATTGAATCCAATGAAGCAACAAGGAAAAACCAACTCTGGTCAAATCAGGTAGAAGAATATTCATCAAATGATACAGAGGAAATTCTAATCATGAGAAAAAAACTGGCGAAAGGTGAAGTGCTAGTCATGATTTGGCCTCTGGCTGACTCTCAGTATGACATTCTAGAAATGTTGACGGAAGATGATATTCATGATATTTGTCTCAATATATGGAAAACTCTTTGTCAGTTGAAAAAGAAATTATTATCTTATGATGAATATGAAAATCATCTTAAGATAATAGAAGGGTTACAACGTCAGATTGATTTGGAATCTCTATTAGTCTCTCGATATCTAAAGGCTGAAAATCCGCAGAGATCCCTTCAACGGTCATGCCTTGGCGCGCTCAGAAGATTGCGTCAGTTAATTGCAAAAGCCCCATTTGGTATTCATGTCAGAGGATGGGGTGTTCATGGAGCACTGCATTTCACGGTGCTCTCCAGACAGCAAATCCCACCGAAAATGGTCTCATGCAATGTTATTGCCCATGGCCGGCCACAGTCAATGGGCATTGTTTGTAATCAAAATCTTGCCCATGAACAGGCCTCAACTAGTTCCTCTAAAAATCAAGAATACAGAGAACCGGTTATTGAATTACTCCTGCATCAAGAAAATGAGAATATTGAATAGGACTCTCGTATGGAGCTAGCGCATAATCAACTGACAGAAGTGTCGGAAATCATCCAATGGTCTTTTGAACCAGGTGATAAAAGTGGATACAGGTTAATGCATCCAGCTAATTTCCAGACTAAGGTTCGCAAGATCAGCAGAGCTTTTAAGAAAGTCTCATACATATCATGTCAAGATCCACCCCAGCTCGCCAGACTGGGGACTATTTTAAACCAACCATCGGAATCAACATATAGGATTCGAGGAGTTGAGCGGGAATTGTAGGAACAACCCCAGTCCACCGTACTAGGGACTTTTTCAAATCATCAATCAGCTCATCCGAGAAAGTATGCCTTTTCTCGATTGGGGAAGAAGCCTCAAGAGGAACTAAGAGCCAAATTATCAGGAGATTCCCTCCAAATTAAGGTTCGTCAAGAAGTTCATGAGGGATCGAATCAACAAAAGGCAATGTCTCATCAAAGACATGTAATAAGACAATATCACAGAAATGCAGATAGAAGGGATTTGATGAGTTATGCATCAATCAATGTCATCAATGCCGATGTTGCTGATCCACCAGATGAGGCTCACTCAGAGGACTCAGATGAAGAGGTTCCTTCTCAAGAAGATGTACACACCGACAAAAATGAAGAAGGTGAGCGTACATGAAATCAAATGATTAATCAGAACCTAGGTAATCCTTCGAGTAACCAACTTCCCCCTCTCCGAAAAGGATCCAACAAAGGGAAAGGAAAGAACCAGGTTACATATCCTTCCTCTGGAGAAGGTCAATCGCTCTCACTAGAGCAAAGCATTGCACAACAGGAGGAAGAAATGAAGGAATTAAAAAGGTTGAATGCAGAACTAATTCAGAGTAGTCTTCTTCTTAAGCATTCTGGAGTCAGTCAGCCAAAAGAATTTGTTGCAGCTACTGAGATGGATCAAGAATATCCTCCCCTATCAGTACACCCTCACAGGTCTAATCCTACGGGTCAAGTGCAACAACAGTTGGCAGTACTACCATCAGTTGCAGCACCAACCACCACATATATCCAAGCTCCAGTCATTGCACCTACCCAAGTCCAAGTTCAAACGGATGTTTCTCAAAAGTTAATAACTACTATTGAGTCAATAACAGCTCAGTTAGAACCTATGGAAAGGAAATTTGCGCAAGTTCAACTAGAAACGAACATTTACCCTGAATGGTTAGATTCAATATCTCCTCCATCCAGTTTTGGGAACCATGTATTCCCTATTTTCAATGGATAAAGCGATCCTGAATATCATTTGACGCATTATGTGTCTTGTTGCGATCCTATGATGGGAACTCTGGAGCATCAAGAAGCAGTGAAACTCAGATGCTTCGTGCGAACCTTTCAAGGACTAGCTTTTGTCTGGTATACAAGCTTGCAATCCCGATCAAATACTGGATGGGAGGATCTTCGCCAAATATACCTCCTTCAGTTCATCTCAACTTTGTCAAAGACAATAGTTTTCGATCTTACAAACTATAAGAAAAGGGAGAATGAAAGGGTTTCTGATTTCATTTCTCGCTGGAAGGGATTAACATATTCCTTGAGCTTATCACTCCCTCAAGAAGAATTGTTGCTAATCTGTGTGGAAAATCTACATGATTAATTACGCACGCAGTTAATCCCTGTGAAATACACAAGAGGGTTTCGAGACCTTACTTCAATCTCTCAGCAGATTGAAGATTCCCTTATACAGGCTAAGACTAAATCTTGTGTAATTCCATCAACTCCAGGAAGGAGAATGGGTAAAGAAGAAACTACTACATTTATGCTTAAATAAGCACCTGTACCTATTTCTACCTCAAAATCATCTTCTTCTCGAAGGGCTCCACCTCCCGAGCTCCAACAACAAAAGTCGTTTCGTCTATATGATGAAAGAGATCAAAGAAGAAAAAAATTTGAGGATCTGAAGAGCAAAACATACTATTTCTGAAATGAACAAGTTCCTGGTTATTTCATTTCGCCTTTGGAAAACAATTTGGTTCAATTGATAATGCCAAAGAGGCCAAACAAGAAAGGAGATGAAGACTGTCCCAATTATTTCCCTTTTCATAAAATGTTGGGGCATCCCATCCCTGAGTGTTTTGTCTTCAAAGACCTCCTGTAAAAGATGGTCGACTCGGGACAAGTCAAACTGAAAGGCTCTTCAGCTCAGGTAGCATGTGTTACTACTACAGTTCTGGAGGAGGAAGGCGAATGGCAAGAAGTTAGAAGCAAAAATGCACAGAAGTATGATGATTGGATGGTCAGAAAGACAATAAACCGAACTCATGCTATTTTGCGAACACAATTAAAGAAACCAATTGTGTCTTCTTCCATGAATGTTTCAGAAAGTCACTCTTCGTCAGAGGGAAAGTCCTCAAAGAAATGGCATGATTCAAAGATAGAAAAAGAATCAAAAGTAGATGAGTATGTGTCAAAGCCTAAGTTGTCTTTGATTATGGAAAACTTCATGCCATCTACTTCAAATCCACGGGCACTGCCCCACCAAATAGAACAACCTAAATAGGCTAATCAGGCATAGTCTTCATCAGACGAAGAGTTAATATTTGGTTCTATTAATATGATTCAATTAACAGATCTGTATACCAGTCGTAGTTTCGATTTCAATGAGCCTAAATTCATTGTATCAAACAAGGGAATCAGAGAAATTTCCAGGGGCTCAGGATACAGAGGAAGATGTGGATCTTTCTGAACCCACTATTCCAATTCTACCCCTGCTAGAACTATATACGCAGCAGAAACTCATGGTAGAGCCCTTCAGCGAGCTCAGCAAGAACAAGCAAGTTCTTCTATCAATAGAAAATTCAGTCCTGGCATAGTTATTTTGGAAGACCGGTTGAAGGTTCCATCTTCTTCCTCTCAGCAATTAAATGGATCTAATCAGTATAATATTCCAAAACCATGAATATTGCCAACTATTATCCCGATACAAGATGCCACAACTTCCAAAGCATCTGCTTCCAAGGTACCTTCTAAACCACATATTCCTATTGGGAAACACAGACCTCTGGATAAAAATTATGATATATTCAAACACTAGGCCCAAGTACCAGCAATGTTATCAATTCTGGATGCTTTGAATCTGTCAAAAGATATTTGGGAAGCGCTCATCGAGGCTTTGTCAAGTCCTCAGGAGTTTGAAACTGATATTGCTGCAGCTGAAGTCTGTCACATAGAGAATAATCCTGCATAATTCCATGAAATAATATCTTTTACTGATGAAGATGGAGATGATGTTGTGCATGGACATATTAGACCATTTACTTGTTTGGCAAAGTCAATGGCATAGACGTCCGAAGAACTTTCATTGACAATGGTTCAAGAGTCAACCTCATGCCCATTCGTACACTTCGTCGATTGGCCCTCATGAAATCTGATTTATCTCATTCTACCATTATGTTACAAGGATTTGATAAAAATGAACAAGAACCACTGGGAGAAGTTACACTCAGAACTCAGTTTGGAGATCTTGTATCCAATTCAGATTTCATGGTTGTTGATCAAGACTCAGCCTTCAACATCTTTCTTGGAAGACCCTAGCTACATCAACATGCGGTTATCCCTTCATCATACCATCAATGTCTCAAATATTGTTTCGATGGTCATGTTGGGACATTTTATGGTGATAATTCCCCATTCAAGACATGTGAGTCTCAATACATTGAGGCGTAATTCTATCACATGAAGGGAAGGGAGAAATCCACAATAAAAAAGATTACCAAAATTAATGCTCTATATGGTTTGGAGAAAATTCCAGTAAATCCATTTACACATGTGAGTATATATTATGTGCTGCCTATCAGTCAAATTGAAAAGATAGACCCAAATCAAAATACTCTTATGGAAATATCCATAATGTCAATTACGGAAATCGATCCAGACAACATGGAAAAAATTGGTAATCTACCAAGTAGTGACGAAAGCAAAAATGGTGACGTCTTCATTTCATCTGCTAAAATCCAACAAGTCTATGCTTCTTCAATTGGGATGGAAGAAGTTATAGCAACATCGGAGGTGAACAATGATGTCGATTCTCAATCATTCATCTCCTCTTTATTACCCAAAGAAGACCCTTCATCATCAATCGGGTCGGAAATGGAAACTTCTTCTTCAAGATATGAAAATTTTAACATCTCTTATGATCATGAAAATTCTTCTTTATCATCTAATATGAAGGTAGAAACGGAAGAAGTAACACATGATGAAGAAGAAGAGGAAGATCTCATAGATGCTCCTCTAGCTTTTGAAGACGGTATCTCTACCACTGTGGATGAACTCAGAGAAATATATCTGCGTACAAAATAAGATCCACGCCCCACTTTAATCAGTGCAACCATGACTCTTGAAAAGAAAGAGATGTATATTTCTTTTCTAATGAGAAATAGATATATATTTTCATGGAACTATACTGAAATGCCTCAGCTTGATCCTGATGTTGCTAATCATCATTTGGGTTTACCAGAAGAACATCGAGGATTTAAGCAAGCCGTGATAAGAACACACCCAACTTATGCTTCAATGATTGAAGCTGAAGTGGATAAGCTTATCAAATATAACTTCGTCAGAGAAGTTAAATATCCCAATTGGTTGGCTAATATTGTCCCTTTAAAGAAGAAGAATGGACAAATTAGAGTTTTCATCGATTTCAGAGATCTTAATCAGCAATGACCTAAGGATGATTTCCCAATTCTGATTACAGAACTTTTAAATGATGCAACAGCTGGATATGAAGCACTTTCCATCATGGATGGATATTTTTGGATATAATCATATCTGAATGGCCCTAGAAGACGAGAAATCTACAGCCTTCAGATCCCCTCAGGGTGTGTTCTTCTACCGGGTAATGCACTTTGGCTTAAATAATGCAGGTGCAACTTATCACCGTGCCATGCATCGTATCTTCAAACCCTTCTTAGGGAAGTTTGTTGAATGCTATGTAGATGATTTGTTAGTTAAATAAAAACAACTTTCTAATCACTTGGCTGATTTGGAAGTCATATTCCGCAAGCTTCGACAACATAATTTGAAGATGAACCCCTTAAAATGTTCTTTTGGGGTAACCTTAAGAAAATTTCTCGGCTTTGTTGTACACCCTCGTGGTATTGAAGTCGATCCTGAGAAGACCAAGTCAAACCTTGGTATGTCACCTCCTCAAAATTTTAAGGAATTAAGAGGACTTCAAGGACACATAGCCTATATTCGGCGTTTCATCGCCAATTTAGCCCGCAAAAGTTTACCCTTCACCAAATTGATGAAGAAGGGAGTCACTTACCAGTGGACTGAATAATGTCAAGAAGCATTCGATATTCTCAAGAAATACCTCTTGAGTCCACCAGTAATCATTCCACCTGTTGATGGAAGACCACTTATCCTCTACTTGACATCTCTAGAGCGATCATTGGGTGCTTTTCTTGCTCAAAAGAATGATGATGGGAATGAAAACAGCCTCTACAATCTCAGTCGAACTATGTTTGAAGCAGAAACCCGGTATTCAAGTGTTGAGAAGTGCTGCCTGGAATTAATCGTTGCAGTTCAGAAGTTGAGACACTGCCTGCAACATCACGAGGTCCAATTGGTATCTCGCAATAACCCGCTCAAATTAATCCTTAGTCGTCCAATGCTTACAGGACGTCTGGCAAGGTGGGAAGTTATTTTTGCAGCAATTTGACATTCAGTATGTGTCTCAAAAGGCGATAAAGGGCCAAGATCTGGATGATTTCCTATTTGAACACCCTTTAGTGGAAGACACATCTTCAGATATTGAAGTCCCTGATGAGGAAGTCTTCTCTATTCAAGAAAGTCCTCAGGCATGGGAAATGTATTTTGATTGTGCTTCCAAAAGTCGAACAGGGAGGAAAATGGAAAATCCTAAATCCAACAAAGTTGGATTAGGAATTGAGCTTATTTCTCCATGAAAGGCAGTGTTACCTTATTCCTTCTTATTGTGGGAAGTTGGTACCAATAATGAAGCAGAATACCAAGATCTCATCGTAGGCTTGGAATTAGCACTTCATGCACAAGTGGATCACTTGAAGGGGAAAGGTGATTCATACCTGGTAATCAAACAAGTCAATGGGGATTATGCCATCAAAAAATAAGAACTAATACCTTTGTATGATTGCGTCAGAGATTTAATGGCAGAATTCCCTTTGGAACCGACATTTTCTTATGTCCCAAGATCACAAAATGCCCAAGCTGATGCACTGGCTAATATAGCCACGGCTCTGGCAGATCCAAATCGGGATGAGACAACCATCATTATTGCCCACCGTCGTGCAATTTCGCCTTATGTTCGAATTAAAACACACTAAATTAATGAAATTAGTCCCATTCCTGAACTGTATGGTCATGCTACATGATGGATGTCACCTATCAGGGAATACCTTTAAAATGGAACACTTCCACCTAATAGAGCAGAGAAAGAACAAATCCGGTGACGTGTGGTCAATTTTACTCTTTATTATAGCCCAGATCACCAAGAGAAAATTCTCTACAAAGGTGGTTTTGATAGAGTTCTCTTCAGATGCATTGATGGTGAGGAGAAAATGGCTGTCATGAAAGAAGTGCATGCAGGAGTCTGTGGTGCCCACCATTCTGTACACAGACTGTCTGATCAGATTCAAAGGCTTGGAAACTTTTGGCCTTCAATGATACAAGATTGTGTGGATTTCACAACGAAGTTTCATTCATGCCAAGTACATGCAAATTTCATTCATCAACCTCCATAGTTGCTTCATACAGCTAAATACTCATGGCCATTTTCCACATGGGGAATGGATGTGGTGGGACTTTATCCTTCGACTACGGCCAAGCAGTTTAAGTACATTCTTACTGCTATTGACTTCTTTTCCAAATGGGAAGAGGAAATACCTCTCCAGGAAGTTAGTTCTAAATGCATTTTTAGCTTCATCAAGTCTATCATCATTACCAGATTTCGTGTCCCTCATACCATATTGATGAACAATGGCACCAACTTCTGTTCATCCGAGGTGAAGACGTTGTATCAAAAATACAACATCAAATCCAACCATTCATCTCGGTATCATGCAGCAGCCAATGGCCAGATAGAATCCTTTAACAAGACTCTTTCAAATATACTACAAAATATGGTGGATAAAGATAAGCGTTCATGGCCTGATAAACTCTTTCATGCTTTATGGGCTTATCGGACTACCACCTACACTGCAACTCAGTCAACTCCATATTCATTGGTATATGGAATGGAAGTCGTCTTACCCATTGAAGTTCAACTACCCTCGCTCAAAGTTTCCATTTGTGATCAATCATCTACAAATGAACAATCTCAAAAGTGATTGAATGAATTGGAACGGTTAGATGAGAAAAGATTGTGCGCTTTGCACCACTTGGAAGTCTATGAGAATTGAATAGCACGAGCTTTTAACAAAAAAGTTCATCGTCGTTCATTCACTCAGGGAGAATTGGTATTAGTTCTCAGAACTCCAATGATACCAGGAAAGAAACCTCCCAAGATTGAGACAAAATGGGAAGGTACTTATTCAATACATAGGGTCTACTCCAATGGAGCTTATTCATTAATCTCGATGGATGGAGAACTCATCACTACTCCAACCAATGCCAGATTTTTGAAGAAGTATTTTGTATAAACACATAACCTTCATTGTCCTTGCTATATGACGTTAAACTATACAGCAATGGTCCATACATATGAACTTAAACTATTTTTACTTTTGTCCCACGTGACGTTAAACTGTGAAAAAGTTCTCTAAATGGTCCTGTATGACCATAAACTGCAACTAAGTCCTGTATAACCTTAAACTGCATCATCAACAGTCCATGCATATGACCCTAAACTATTTGAAAGTCCCTTACGTCCAACAAGAGGTTAAACTGTGATGTCCTAACTACATGACGCTAAACTGTATAAAAGTCCCTTACGTTTGGAAAGACATTAAACTACATAATCATAAAAGGTCTTGTATGACCTTAAACTACACTTTTGTCCAGCATGACATTAAACTGCACCATCCACGGTCCATGCATATGACCTTAAACTATTCTCACTTTTGTCAAACAAGACGCTAAACTATAGAAAAAGTCCCCAATGCATCCAATATGACGTTAAATGGTGTACTCTGTTGTCCTCATTGCATGACATAAAACTGAACAGTTCCCCTTTCGTCCAACAAGACGTTAAACTATATTGTCCCCATCGTCCTAACTACATGACGCTAAGCTGTATAGAACGTCTATGATACGTACTACATGACATTAAACTGTACATTGTCCCTACTACATAACACTAAACTGTGTAGCGCCAATATTCCTAACTGCAAGACTTTAAACTGCATAGTCCCTTGGTATGTCTTGCATGACATTAAACTGTGCATCGTTAAGGTTGTTGTCACCTCCTGTTTCTCACATCAAGTATGACTCACGTGATCTTAGAGAAAACCTCAACCATAACACTCTCTTTGGGCCACTAACCATGTGAATGTCCCAATAACATCCTTTTTTAGGTCATTGTCCCCAAGAACAACTTGATCATTAATTCATTCATTAATTGAACTACACGGACTTTGATCCTTGCCTTCCAGGCTGGGTACATAGGCAACCTCCTAAGGTTCAAGCCCAAAACCAATCTTTTCACATCGGTTCATCTCCATATAATACGATGTTAATTCATGAAACTGTCCCTAGAATCAATATCTTTACATTTGGTTCACTTTCGTCCTTTCTATGCGACATTAAACTATACAACACTTTTTTCCAGTATGACAATAAACTACAACATTCTATGATACCCTCACCTAAGAGGGAACCATTATTTAAATTGATTTTCCAATCATGTTTCATTTCAAAGACTATGTGCATACATGGAAATGCCCAAACCTTTTATCTTGGGTTAAACCATCATTGTACTAAAGTCCCCTTTCACCCTTCACATGTACGAACCAAATTTGTAGAGAGGGTAATTCTAGAACTATGTGGGCTTGATTCTCATCCTTATGGGATACGTAGGAACGTACGAGTGTCCCTCGAATCCATCCCCAAGTCTTTGGGCCTAACCCCAAATTCCACTTTCAGTCCCTTGGCTGAAAAGTCCCCATGAAAACACACACTTTGTATTTCTTACAGTGGTCCATGCTCTATGACCCTAAACTAATATCTCTAATTCTTTTGTCCCACACGACATTAAAATGTAGTTTAAGAACTACGTATGGCTTGATTCTCATCCTTATGGGATACGTAGTGTAGTCCAAAATTCCAATTCAGGACCCAGCCACAACATGATTATGGTTAGAATTGATCTGTGTATCTCTGTATACATTGGACAATACCCATCTTTATGTGTCATAATCCTAACCTTAATTATTTTCAGATCTTCATAAACCCTTTTCATGACTTCTAGGTCACAAAAATGTCAAAACATCTGAGAATTATTTTGCCTGACTATGCAGCATGTGCCCATATGCGGCCTTGCATAAACAGTCTACATAACAGACTTGTTAGCCAAAAGATACTATTATCGGACTATGCAGCCAATTCCCTTAGGTGGCCCTGCATAATTCAACCCCCTAACGGGTTTTTTGGATAGTGGTAACTTCATTCATGGGAAGAATGCCTCTTTTTTTCTTATTTGTCTTAAATGACAGTATGTAGGGATCCGAAAAATTAGCCATCCTTAACATATTTGTCCCATATCATTTTTCATGATCTAAAAAGTATTCAAGTCTATGGTTTGTATTCTACTTCCCTGCGTTTGGGTCAGACCTTTTTAGGAGTGATATCCATCCAGTTCTTCGATAATCTTGGTTCGAAATATCTTTTCCATATTTCAACTACCTCTTCCCATACAGAAAACTTTATACTTTGGAAAATTTGAATCTCCATATACATTCACTGGCTTTTAGCACTAGGAAAGTAAATTTCTGAGAGTTCTTTTCCCTGACTATGCAGCACGTTCCCATAGGCAGCCTTGCATAAACAGTATACATAACAGACATGTTATCCAAAAGATACTATTTATTTAACTATGCATCCAATGCCCTTAAGTGTCCCTGCATAATTGAACCCCCTAACCGGTTTGTTAAATAATGGTAACTTCATTCTTGGGAACTACTTCTTCTAATTCCATTAGGCTCTTTTTCATGTCATTCCTCAGATTCATATATTCTTACGTCATAGCTTACATATTTTCCCTTATAATTGAGTATGGTACAATGTTTTCAGATGAATTTTCAAGGAATTGAGTCAATTCTAATTCATTCGGTCAAAGCTATTTCAACCTTAAGCATTAGCCTCTTTATGCCCGACGTGCATGACTTTAAACTGCCCACAAAAGACAAGGGAACTATGAATAAAAGTCAAGTTCCAGCTCGCTAAACATACATTTTGTATGATTTTGGTAATATTGAGAATTTAAAAGATTCAATGTTTGTAGGGTTATTTACATTAATCCTTGTAAAAATCAAACAATACTTACTAGGCCCATTGGCTTAGGTAAAATTTAAAGTAGGTAACAAGAAAATGCATGCACAAATGATTGAAGGTGAAAGTGTTTTTCATTGATGCATAAGAGATAGAAGGACATCCACAGACTGGAGTCTCTTCTCTTTTTCAAGAATTACAAAAGACTTTCAACATAACTCTTCATTTGATTTAAGGCATCCCGAGATTCATCAGCAACCACCTGGAATTCATTCATTTAACTGGATACCATAAGAGATTCAGTGATACCATCTCTTCTTGTAACAATTGTAAAAGAATGTTCATGAGTGCGGTTTGAGAAAAAATTTTGTTGATCAAACAGTGACTCTGTTTCTGTCCAAGAGACTTGGAAGATGGATACATGGATTTGAGAATAAAGCATTGGAAGTAAAGAGCCATTTTGAGAGAGTACTCTATTCAGATATTTCTCTAATAACATGATTGTATTCTCTCCACCAACCGGTAGCAGAAAGCATTTCAGCCCATGGGTTTGCCATTTTCATATCTACAAGGAAATGTCATGCACGAAAAATTTGAAAGTTCATGCCAATGTTGTTTCTCTTAATTCATAGCATAACTGAAATAAAGGAGTAGCAGTGCAGCTGCATTTCAAGCATATAGTTCTTTGCATTTTGAACATTGACTCCTTGTAGATGACCAGGACCATATAAGGGCAGGTAGATGCTCGTGTGGGAAATTAATATGATATTTCTTCAAGTACTTAGCCAAATATAGGATAGTGTTGTCGCAGATATCATAGTAATCATGGCCAACAATGTTCATCATGTCATTAATCTGCTTGCTAGCCAGTCCATCAGCCGTTACGATTCTCATGGGAGCCATTAAATCTGCACAAGAGTTGAATTAATTAACTCTTAAATGGATTGATTTTTCATAAACATTGTAAAGAAATTTGAAAATGGAAAAGGAATTTTAGTCGCGCAAGTCTAAACTTGGCGCGCAAGTATGGATATGTCGTGCAAGTATTTGGCATGCATGTATCACCACACAGGTCCAGATACCTACATAGTAGTGCGACGGCAAAGAAACAGCAGAAAACAGATCAATCTGCACGGCGAAGGTGACCTGCGCGGCAAGAGCTCTAAGTTTTGAAATCCATAAATTCGGATTCTTTGTAAGGAAGTGAGGACCTCTATTTATAGAGGCGTCCAGAACCCTGCTCACCTACACCCAGTGTGCTCCAGCCCTACTCGACTCGAACCTGCGTGCCAAGTGTTGCGCACTGGACACTTGCGCACCACCTTTTCTTGACTTTGCTTCTTTTCCTCAGAGTCAAATCCTCATTTCACTCCGGATCCAACTATGAGGGGGGAATTTTGTTGACACTACTTTTCGTTAGAGAGTCCAAAGGAATGTAAAGTGAAATGACTTAGGCCAAATTGATTCAGCCTTTGAAGAAAACATCAAAAATTGACAAAGGGATGAACAAAATGAACATTGCCCATAGGTCGCGAAAGTTCCCTCATAGTCGTGCAAATCCACTTGCGCGACGTCCTGCAAGTGACTTGCGCGACCTAAGTGATAACCGACCGGGGTCATCTCCTGTATATAAATAGACCCTATGGGCCCCCCATTTGAAGGAGGATATTTCCAGAAACTTAGGTTTAGGCTCCCGGCGCCATAGTCTATTCCCAAAGCTTCCAAAACACTTATAAGGTAATTTCTTACCTAGAATGGAAGACCTAAAGGTGGTAGGATGGCCTATGTGTTGAAACTCATCAACACTTGTGTGCCTGAGTGGCTATCCCTTAAGGGAAATGGCCACACATGCGCGCCGCCTTACTCCTTCAATAGAAATTTTGCGCCCCTCTTCTGGAAGAACCTCAAGAGGATTCTAAAGGCTTTAACCAAGAGTCACCCAAGTATTTCCCTGATGGTTAACCATCGCACAAGTACCCATGTGTCGCGCAGGTATACCTGCGCGACCGGGACTTGCGCGCCCACGCAGTACTTGCGCACCTGCCAGGACTTGTGCGCCCTTGCCTACATGGGTGCCATTCTTTCCCATTTCACCCCTCTTATTTCATTCCACCTCTCCTATTCAAGATTCAGTCTTCAAGAAACTCTTAAAAGCCATTTATGGAATGATTTCTTGATTTGACATCCTTATCTGAAAGGAATTCTGTGGAATAACTCTCAAAATCTAGTGATTTACACATCTTTATGTCACTAAAGATTGAGATTTCATTAATTCAACCTCATCCTTTATGATGAAAGAACTCATTAACCTGGGAATCCTCCTTAGGAGTAATCCCCAGTCCCCTAATCATTCAATTTTCTAAACCTGGGCCTCCTTTTAAGGAGTAAGCCCCAGTCATAGATTCTCTTAACCAATCCTAATTTACCTTTGATCTGGGATTCGTTTTCAGGAGTAAACCCCAATCATAAGTCCTCTCCTAATTTGGGACTCCTTTTCAAGAGTAAGCCCCAAATTAGAGTATTTAAATCTCCATGAAGCACATATACCTTTATGGACCCTATTCCTGGATTTCTTCCCTGAAGTAAATCCTAATCTTCATTTTTCTGGGCAGTCATACATACACAAGCCCCACATTATTTCTTACGATTGTATCTTTCATGGAACAATTGTCTGATTTTTACCAATACCTCTTGTTTCTCACACCGAGCATGACTCACATGATCTTAGATTTTAAAAGTTATTATGACATCCTTCTTTGAGCCATCAATCATAAGCATCATACCCTCTTACTCGAACTACGTGGGTTCTGATTCCTTTTATAAACAAAGGATACGTAGGTAGCCCATCTGCGGGTTCGATCCCAACTCTGAAATAATTCATGTCCTTCTGAATGGAAATAAACTTCAAGTTCCCCACTGAGTAGCTTTAAAACCAGTATGTTCATCATAAGGACCAAGAGACTTTTTACGTATCAAAGGATACCATTGACTTAGAATCTCTAACAAATACAGATGATTCTTTATCAGTGAAGAACCTCGAATACATATAAAAGATTATCTAAATTTCTTACATATCGATCATTGATTTTTAGATCTAAAGGAAAACTCATTTTATACTTGGTAATGTAATAAGATTCACGAACATAACTTAAATCTATAAAGAGAGTCCCAGAGTAGACATTAATTCCCCTAAAAAAGGTGTGATGAGTCTGATCTCCCGTCCCCTTGACCAATGAAAATTCCTAAGCCTCATCAGTCTACAAACTAATGAGAACCTACCTTTGGAAAGTAGGTCCAAATGGATGTGGAATCATTGGATGTTTCCGGTTCTACGAACAAACCCGTTAGAAACCGAACAGAATGTTTGAACCTCCTATCAAGGAGGTCATCCCGAAATTTCGAGGGGAAACATTGACACTTTCTCCCAAGTTGCAGAGGGCCTTCCCAAACTCATAGGATCCAATAGTACAAGGAATGGTCAAACTACCTGGATCTTGTATTTTGGGAGGAATAGAATTTTAAACCACCGTGGAGCACTCCTTTGTGAGTGTAATAACGACCAGATCCTCTATCTTCCTCTTATTTGAGAAGATTTTCTTCATGAATTTGGTGTATTTATGCATTTGTGTCAGTGCCTCCACAAATGGGATTTTGATGTGGAGCTTTCTGAACACTTCCATGAATTTACCAAATTGGTGGTCCAGGTTTCTCTACTTCAACCTCTCTGAAAATGGAAAGGCATGCTTGAATGGTTGGACTACCTCTTTCCCTTTATTCTGCGAAACTTCCTTCTGTGGGCTTTTGGAAGAGGAGAGGTCGGTATTGGTACGTTCTTCATCATCATGGGGTGTGGGTTCACATGACTGTGCTAGTTTGTTCTGTTGGATCTCTTTTCCACTCTGTTACATGATGTTATGGGCCTCCTCCCTCAGGTTATTCTCGGTGTTTACCGGTAGTGTACCGGGCTACCTCCCTGATAGCTGGTTTTCTATCTGGACAATTTGATTCTTGAGGCTTCGGATGGAATCCTCCTGGTTCTGGAATTTTGTTTCAGTATTTGATATAAATTTACTCATCATGTCCACTAACATTGATGTGTTCTCCTTCTGAGATGGTTGGGCAAGTGCTGGAGGTTGTTGCTGCCTTTCTTGATGTGGCCGAGGGTTCTTGTACCCTTGTTGGTGATAGGAACCTTGCTGGAACTGCTATCTCGGAAACTAATTCTGGTACTGAGGTTGATTTTAGGTAGGCGGTCGCTGGGGCAGAGGGTTTTTCTGCTGTTGGACCCAACCTTGATTCTATTGATCTCACCATGCAGGGTTCTGGTACGGCTGGTATTGGTTGGGCCCTTGATTTTGGGAAATAAAGCTCACCTCGCTTGTCGAAGGGTCAGATGGAAGTCCTGGGTATTCTCCCAGATTGTGGTTGTTTCCATAGTCACCGCATGATGGATGGTTCACCGCATGAACATGAGATGCTCTTTTGAGATTCAATGCGTCAATTTTCTTGGACATAGCGTCCAACTGAGCAACTAACATAGTGGTAGCATCAATATTATGCATACCTCACTTTTGAGTTCCCTGCTCGGAGTGCCACTGGAAACTATTGGCTGACATGTCTTCCAGTAGTTCGAATAACTCTTTTGGGGATTTCCGCATCACCGTACCTCCAACAACAGCGTCCACTACAGACTTTGTATTCGTTGTATGTCCTCCATAGAAAGCCTTGACTTGCATCCAGAGTGGGAGTCCGTGGTGGGTGCATTTTTGTAACATTTCTTTGAAGCATTCCCAGGACTCGTACAACGACTCGGAGTCGTGCTGCTGGAAATTGTGAATCTCATTCCGGAGTGTCACCGTCTTTGATGGTGGGAAGTATTTGGATAGGAACGCCTTGGATAGCTCCTCCCAGGTGAGGATAGATCATTGTGGCAGACCCTTGATCCAGTCTTTCACCTTTATTATAGAGAAAAGGGAAATAGGCGAAGACAGATGGTGTCTTCGGACACGCTGGTGTACCGAACGGTGTCACAGATCTCCAGAAAGATGGAGGGATGGGCGTTTGGGTCCTCCCTAGCTAGGCCTCCAAATTGGACTGTGTTCTGGATCAGCTGCACGATAGCAGGCTTGAGCTCGATGTGTGGATCCTAGATCAGGGTACTGACAATGCCCGTATCGTCTCCTTGGATCAATGGAAGCACATAATCTATAAGGGTGCGTCTTGGAGGTTTTTGCTGAAGTGGTGGATCTTGCATGAACTAACACAACTAGAAATAAAGGATATACCAACGGTTTAGAACCGTTGGTATAGGCTGGAGAACCGTTGGTATATTCTATACCAACGGTTCTCCAAACCGTAGGGAAGTAAGGCGTGGGGAAAGATATATACCAACGGTTTGAAGTAAACCGTTGGGGTAGCCCACTGTAGGTGTGGATTTGCCAACGGTTCTTGCTGAACCGTTGGTATAGGTTTACCCAACGGTTTGGGAATACTATATTCTCATCTTATACCAACGGTTCACAACCGTTGGTATTGTATTTTTCCCAACGGTTTTCATGAAACCGTTGGGAATTCAATGGTTTTTATTCTATACCAACGGTTGTAAACCGTTGGTATAGATTTTTTCCCAACGGTTTCATGGAAACCGTTGGCATATGTTTCAGTATGGCAATGTATACCAACGGTTTACAACCGTTGGTATTCAGTATTTTCAGAATTGTCAGCAGCTCCTCCAGTGGCCCCTCCAGTGCACCTGCATAAAAAACAACACTGAAAACAACACCACCTCTTTGAATAGAATCATGCTGAATAATTCCCCATTTGAATCTTCATATGACAAAAACACTGACACACTTAAAACAACAAAAAAGAACACCACCTCTTTGAATAGATTCATGGTGAATAATTCCCCATTTGAATCTTCATATGACAAAAATCATCCAGTATAGTTGAATCAGAGTTTCAATAAGTCAAATATTATTTACACCCATTTCAATCTTCATACGACAACCACTTTTATAATATACAGTGAAAAGGTATTTTCATAGGAGTCTCATCACTTGTAACTCAGTAAGTGCCACACCATGCCTCAAATTGAGGCTGGGTTGACTGGTACACATCAAATATGATCCATGGATTATTGTCCTTAAGTTTCAACACAATCAAAATCTGTTTGATCGGTTTGGCATATGTACGTAAAATATTAATCCATTTTGAACAAATGAGAGGTAGTTTGGGTGGTCCCCGCCCCACGGTGACTCGTATTGAGGTGGGATTGACTCGTACATGTCACATATGACCCATGGATTGTTTTACTAAAGTGTCAAAAGAATTAGAAGGTATTTGGTCTGTTTCTCGTATGTCAGTTGTTGATATCACTTACAATTTAGTCCCTTTTCAAGAAAAGAGAGACAATTTGAGTGGTCCTGGCCACACCGTGGCTTGGATTGAGGTAGGTTTGATTCGTAAAAGTCAAATATGACCCATGGATCGTTTTTCTAAAGTTTCAATACAATCCTAATGCGTTTGGTTGGTTTGGCGTTTGTCAACAGTTGTTTTCACTTAAAGTTATGTCCATTTTAAACAAAAGAGAGACACTTGGAGTGGTGTCGGCCCCAACGGACCTCGGATTGAGGCGGCATTGACTCGTACATGTCACATATGAGCCATGGATTGTTATCCTAATGTTTCAACACAATCAGAATTTGTTTGATCATTTTGGCGTATGTTTGTAAAATGTTGTCCATTTTTAACATATGAGAGACGGTTTGGGTGGTGTCGGCCTCAACATGCCTCAGATTGAGGTGGTATTGACTCTTACACATCAAATATGACCCATGTATTGTTTTCCTAAAGTGTAAATAGATTAAGAAGGCGTTTGTTCGGTTTCCCGTATGACAGTTGTTGATTTCACTTACAATTTAGTCTATTTTCAACAAAAGAGAGAAAGTTTTAGTGGTCCCAGCCACACCGTGACTCGGATTGAGGTGGGGTTGACTCGTAAACATCAAATATGACCCATGAATTGTTTTCCTAAAGTTTATACAGAATCCGTAGGCATTTGGTCAGTTTTCCGTATGTCAATTTTTGTTTTCACTTAAAATTAAGTACATTTTTAAAAAAAGAGCCACTTTCAGTGGTGTCGGCCACACCGGGCCTCGGATTGAGGCGGGGTTGACTCATAAACGTCACATATGAGGCATGAATCATTGTGCTAAAGTTTAAAAACAATCATAATCTGTTTGATCGGTTTGGCGTATGTACATAAAATATTGTCCCTTTGGAACAAAAGAGAGGCAGTTTGGGTGGTCCCGGCCCCACGGTGGCTCGGATTGAGTTGGGGTTGACTCGTACACATCACATATGACCCATGGATCGTTTTACTAAAATATAAATAGAATCTGAAGGTGTTTGGTCAGTTTCCCGTATGTCAGTTGTTGATTTCACTTACAATTTAGTCCATTTTGAACAAAAGAGAGACAGTTTGAGTGGTCCCGGTCACACCGCGGCTCAGATTGTGGTAGAGTTGACTCGTACACGTCAAATTTGATCTATGGATCATTTTAGTAACATTTTAATAGAATTATAAGTCGTTTGGTTGGTTTGGCGTATGTCAGTTGTTGTTTTCACTTAAAATTATGTCCATTTTAAACAAAAGAGAGATAGTTTGAGTAGTTCCGGCCACACCGTAGCTCGGATTGAGGCGATATTGACTTTTAAACATCACATATGACCCATGGATATTTTTCCTAAAGTTTCGATAGAATCTGAAGGAGTTTGGTCCGTTTCCCGTATGTCAGTTGTTGATTTCACTTACAATTTAGTCCATTTTTAACAAAAGAGATACATTTTGAGTAGTCCTGGCCACACCGTGGCTCAGTTTTTGGCGGGGTTGACTTGTACACGTCACATATGACACATGGATTGTTGTCCTAAAGTTTAGACATAATTAATAGGCGTTTGGTCGGTTTCTCGTATGTCAGTTGTTGTTTTCACTTAAAATTAAATACATTTAAAAAAAAGAGAGGCATTTTGAGTTGTGTCGGCCACACTGGGCCTCGGATTGAGACGGGGTTTACTCGTACACATCACATATGAGCCAGGTATCATTTTCATAATGTTAAAACACAATCAGAATCTGTTTGATCGGTTTGGCGTATGTACGTAAACTATTGTCCATTTTTAACAAAAGAGAGGCAGTTTGGATGGTCCCGGCCCCACGGTGCCTCATATTGAGGTAGAGTTGACTCATACACGTCACATATGACCAATGGATTGTTTTACTAATGTTTCAATATAATCCTAAGGAGTTTGGTCCGTTTCCCGTATGTCAGTTGTTGATTTCACTTACAATTTAGTCCATTTTGAACAAAAGAGAGAGAGTTTGAGTGGTATCGGCCACATCGTGGCTCGGTTTGTGGAGGGGTTGACCCGTACACATCACATATGACCCATGGATCATTTTACTAAAGTTTTAACAGAACTCGTAGGTGTTTGATCAGTTTGGAGTATGTCAGTTGATGCTTTTCACTTAAAATGATGTCCTTTTGAAATAAAAGACGGACACTTTGAGTGGTGTCAGCCGCACCGCATGTCGGATTGAGGCGGGGATGATTCTTACATGTCACATAGGACCCATGGATCGTTCTCCTAAAGTTTCAATGGAAACCGAATGCATTTGGTTGGTTTTCCGTATGTACTTAAAATGATGTCCATTTTAAACAAAAGAGAGCCACTTAGACTGATCTCGGCCACACCGCAACTCGGATTGAGCCCGGGTTGGCTCGTACAGGTCACATATGACCGATGGATCATTGTTATAAATTATCAACAGATTCGGAATGCGTTTGGTCAGTTTTTCATATGTCAGTTGTTCTTTTCACTTATAATCCTGTCCATTTTAAACAAAAGAGACACAGTTAGAACGGTGTCGGCCACACCGCTCCTCGGATTGAGGCGGGATTGACTCGTACACGTCACATACGACCCATGGATCCTTGTGCTAAAGTATTGACACAGTCAGAATGCCTTTGGTCGGTTTTTCGTATGTCACTTGATGCTTTTCACTTAAAATGACGTCTTTTTAAAACAAAAGACCGACACTTTGAGTGGTGTCAGCCACACCGCGTCTCTGATTGTGGCGGGGTTGATTCGTACACGTCACATATTACCCGTGGATCGTTCTCATAAATTTTCAATGGAAACTGAATCCGTTTGGTCATTTTTCAGTATGTACTTAAAATGGTGTCCATTTTAAACAAAAGAGAGCCACTTAGACTTATCCCGGCCACACCGCGACTTGGATTCTTCCCAGGTTGGCTCGTACACGTCACATATGACCCATGGATTGTTGGGATAAATTATCAACAGATTCAGAATGCATTTGGTCGGTTTTCCATATGCCAGTTGATGCTTTTCACTTAAAATGACGTCCTTTTGAAACAAAAGACGGACACATTGAGTGGTGTCGGCCACACCGCGTCTCCGGATTGAGCTGAAACCACCGTGAGACATTCTAATTATTATTCGTGACGTGTACGCGCATAGGTCACGTCAATCGGACGTGCGGTTTGCGCGGTACGGCTCAATATTCGTGTATTAAGTGATGAGCGTGCTTCGTAAACGCGCGTGAGGGGGTCCAAACAGGCCGAACGAAGTCAGAATGGCCTGAAATCAGACAACAAATACGGGTGAGTGATTTATGAAGTGGTCGAGCAGACAGCACGTCAATCGGACGTGTCATGTGCCCGCGGTGACCGAGAACGCAGTTCGGGTGTCATAAACGACCAAAACAGGCGTCAAACGGTCAAATTCATAGCAGACGACTTTAAATTCACCTGAAACCACCGTGCAATATTCTAATTATTATTCTTGACGTGTACGCACAGACCTCACGTCAATCGGACGTGTGGTTTGCGCGGTACGGCTCAATATTCGTGTTTTAAGTGATGCGCGCGCTTCGTAAACGCGCGTGAGGGGGGTCCAAACGGGCCTAACGATGTCGGAATGACCTGAAATCAGACGATAAATACGGGTGAGTGATTTATGAAGTGGTCGAGCAGACGGAATGTCTGTCGGACGTGCCGTGTGCCCGCGGTGACCAACAACGCAGTTCTTGTGTTATAAACGGCCAAAACGGGCGTCCAACGGGCAAATTCATAGCGGACAACCTCGGATTGTGCTGAAACCACCGTGAAACATTCTAATTATTATTAGTGACGTGTACGCGTAGACGGCACGTCAATCGGATGTGCGGTCTGTGCGGTAGGGCTCATTATGCGTTCTTTAAGCGTTGCGCGCGCTGGATAAACGCGCGTGGGGGGGTCCAAACTGGCCGAACGATGTCCGAATGACCTGAAATCTGACGACATCAAAGGGTGAGTGAATTGTGATGTGGTCGTGTAGGGGGCATGTCAATCGGACGTGCCGTGTGCCCGCGGTGACCGGGAACGCCGTTCTGGTGTCATAAACGGCCAAAACAGGCGTCTAACGGTCAAACTCATAGCGGACGACAACAGATTGACCTGAAATCACAGGACAACAACCCCATTATTATTCTCGACATGCACGCACAGACAGCACATCAATCGGACGTGCGGTCTGCACGGGAGGGCTCATTATGCATTCTTTAAGCGTTGCGCGCGCTTGATAAACGGGCGTGGGGGGGTCCAAACTGACCGAACGAAGTCCGAATGGCCTGAAATCGGACGACATCAAAGGGTGAATGAATTGTGATGTGGTCGAGCAGACGACACATCAATCGGACATGCCGTGTTCCCGCGGTGACCGGGAACGCCGTTCTGGTGTCACAAAGGGCCAAAACGGGCGTCTAACGGTCAAAATCATAGCGGACGACATCGGATTGACCTGATATCACAGTACAACAATACAATTATTATTAGTGACGTGCACGCGCAGACGACATGTCAATCGGATGTGCGGTCTGTGCGGTAGGGCTCATTATGCGTTCTTTAAGCGTTGTGCATGCTTGATAAACGCGCGTGGGGGGGTCCAAACTGGCCGAACGATGTCCGAATGGCCTGAAATCGGACGACATCAAAGGGTGAGTAAATTGTGATGTGGTCGAGCAGAGGGCATGTCAATCGGACGTGTCGTGTGCCCGCGGTGACCGGGAACGCCGTTCTGGTGTCATAAACGGCCAAAACAGGCGTCTAACAGTCAAACTCATAGCGAACGACAACAGATTGACCTGAAATCACAGGGCAACAATCCCATTATTATTCTCGACGTGCACACACAGACGACACATCAATCGGACTTGTGTTCTGCATGAGAGGGCTCATTATGCGTTCTTTAAGCGTTGCACGCGCTTGATAAACGCGCGTGGGGGTGGGGGGGGTCCAAACTAGACGAACGATATCCAAATGGCCTGAAATCGGACGACATCAAAGGGTGAGTTAATTGTGATGTGGTCGAGTAGACGGCACGTCAATCGGACGTGCCGTGTGCCCGCGGTGACCGGGAACGCTGTTTTGGTGTCAAAAACGGCCAAAACGGGCGTCTAACGGTCAAACTCATAGCGGACGACATCGGATTGACCTGAAATCACAGGACAAAAATCCCATTATTATTTGCGACGTGCACGCGTAGACGGCACGTCAATCAGACGTGCGGTCTGCGCGGGAGGACTCATTATGCGTTCTTTTAGCGTTGCGCGCGCTTGATAAAAGCGCGTGGGGGGTCCAAACTGGCCGAAAGAAGTACGAATGGCCTGAAATCGGACGACATCAAAGGGTGAGTGAATTGTGATGTGGTCGAGCAGACGACACATCAATCGGATGTGTCGTGTGCCCGCGGTGACCGGGAACACCGTTCTGGTGTCATAAACGGCCAAAACGGGCGTCTAACGATAAAACTCATAGAGGACAACATCGGATTGCCCTGAAATTACAGGACAACAATACCATTATTATTCGCGACGTGCACGCGCAGAAGGCACATCAATCAGACGTGCGGTCTGCGCGGGAGGGCTCATTATGCGTTCTTTAAGTGTTGCGCGCGCTTGAGAAACGCGCGTGGGGGGGTCCAAACTGGCCGAATGAATTTCGAATGGCGTTAAATCGGACGACATCAAAGGTTGAGTGAATTGTGATGTGGGTGAGCAGAAGGCACGTCAATCGGATGTGTCGTGTGCCCGCGGTGACCGGTAACGCCGTTCTGGTGTCATAAACGGCCAAAATGGGCGTCTAACGTTCAAACTCATAGCGGACGACATCAGATTGACCTGAAATCACAGGACAATAATCCCATTATTATTCGCAACGTGCACACACAGACGGAACGTCAATCGGACGTGCGGTCTGCGCGGGAGGTCTCATTATGCGTTCTTTAAGCGTTGCGCGCGCTTGATAAACGCGCGTGGGGGGGTCCAAACTGACCGAATGACAAAACCAAATAGGAACACACCCTCATGTTATCATATTAATAACTCTTCTTGAATCATTGAGAGTCACATCCCAATGATCATAGGATCATTAGCCTGATTGATCACTAACCATGAAACACATGTATGTTGGTCATGTCACCACATGCATCATCACTCATGCCACCATATCAATATATCACAAGGAATTCTCCAGGATAAAACAATATTTGATCACACATCATTCACATTTAGTTATCATAATACAAATTATATTTACATGCTTATGATATAGAATGAATCCACATTAGTAAGACCCACCCCTCTCATATGTTACCATCACATCACTACAACCCATCCTAGAAAGCACCCTACCGCATACAAATTCACCCAATCTAGGGTCTAATACCCAACAGGATCTTACATACTAGGATACACATCATGGATCACTATCAAAACCATAAAAACATTGAAAGATCTCAAAAAATTAGTGCATGCCATCATTAGCTCATAGAATTGAAAAAAGGTAAGTAACAAGCAATATATCTCACTACTCCATACTCACCCAACAACATAAGGGTCTCACATTACTAGGGAATAATTCTATCCAATACTAAATGATCTTGATCTATTTTTCATATACATATATGATTCACCTCACCAATTACTAAATATTAATAACATAAAAAATTATGATTCCATTTAACTAGAATTAAACCATCAGGTTTTACAAGGAAATTCTATATAAGTATTTGTTTACACTTTAAATAATCTTACCCCATACCATAAATAAGGTGTTCAACAAAAATCAAGAACATGAATTTCATGTTAACACCCAACATTGATTCATTAATAAATTTTATTCGAATTTTATGGAAATACCAAAATAAATTAGTGAATCAATGTACCTATAGTGGTGCACATGACCACCATGAAACAATCATAAATTTTTACAAAAACCCTAATAATTGGGAATAACAAAATCAAGAATAGAAGTATATGATTTATAAGACCTCGAACTATATCGTTGATAAAATATAGGAGTCTAACCTGGTAGGTGCTGATCTGATGGACGATGTGGGGATTGGGAGGTCCTTCCGCAAGAAATCGCTCCAGGAGGACACGAGGTGAATGCTTCTGTAATGTGGGGAGGCCGCTGGCTCGATTTGGTATTTGGGGCTTTTTTTTTCCAACGGTTTTTAATAACCGTTGGGAAAGACCAACCTTTCCCAATTTCTTCACCACTTTTCCCAATGGTTCTAAGAACCGTTGGGAAAAACCATCTTTCCCAACGGTTTCCATATAACCGTTGGGAAAACAAGGTCCTTCACCACTTTTCCCAACGGTTCTTAAGAACCGTTGGAAAAAACCTATCTTTCCCAACGGTTTCATACAACCGTTTGGAAAACTATGCATTGAGGGGTTTTTCCCAATGGTTTATAGAAACCGTTGGGAAAGATATGATATGCCAACAGTTCTTTGAACCGTTGGTACACAACTGTTGGGAAAGATCCCTTTTCCAGTAGTGTAATCATGAGGGGAGAAGTATGTCCATGGGAAGAGTTTCTACGATGGCCGTTGGTAATCCCTTGGGAGTAATTCCACGAATGCTCCAGGAGCCTGCTCCGGTAGACCAGTAGTGGAAGGCTGCTGATCCTGGTACTACTGACCAGCCGTAGCATCCACGGCTGGTTCTCCCTCTTCCTTGTTCACCATGGGTGGTGGTTGCTGGTTGTGAGTTTCTGTCAGTGCACATCGATGAAGAAGTAGGGTCTGTTCGATCTCTGGGTCAAGCAGAACTAATTCCGAAGACTCGGCGCTTCTGGATCATGTAAGACATCTAAACATACACTTTAGGTTCTGGACAACAGAAAAATAAAAACCAGGCGTAAAAGGGAAATGATAAAATTTGAAATAGGATTAGAAAAGATATTTTTGTTAATTTTTTATTTTTATTTTCACTTAAATAAATTATTAACACAATTTAAATCTTAGCACTAAAACCAAAGATGTTCCCCGGCAACGGCGCCAAAATTTGGTCTCGCTTTTCGTTGACTGAAGTTATGTGCGTCCCAAATTAATTACTCGTTCTTAGAACTTTAGTATAGCATAAGTTCGGGGAAGATCCACATGGAACTATGGTGTGCATGAATTCAATTGAGTTAATACTTAATTAGGTGAAGAATGCATAATTTAGAGTTGGTTGGTTTGATTTTTTGTTTTTAAATAAGACTATATTATTTTACATTGAAGAAATGCTTAATAGTTTTAAAAAAAAGAACGCGTGAATTTAAAGACATTAAAATGAGAAGAAAAGACGCGTCAGGGCTATGGTGGTTAAGGAGTTCTTATGCAGGTTGTTTAAATTGTTGTGTTGTTCATAATAATTCAATCATTCTGGATTTTGTTTTGTTAGAAGATTTCCTTGGTCCGGTTCCTCTTGTTTGAATTAGAGTAGTTGACTCCTTGGTCCGGTAGTCAGTGTTCTTAATTCTTTATTGAGTTTAGTCCATTATTTAAATCAGTGAAATCATTCCCATGGTCATGGATGTTTTCACCGTTACTTCTCTTTTTGTATTGCTGAGAATTCTTCCCTTGGTCCGGCTCAGAATTCTCAGTTATATTTGACATAGAATTAAGAAGAGTAAGATGAATTAAAACGAGGAAACACAACTATATAAAACAACACACAATTTAAAATCCCTTCATCCACAACCCCAACATGAGGGGTTTAGTTACACATAGAAAGCAGGATAGAAACGACACACGTGATACCTGATGGATTCAACATGTAAGCATTGAGGTAAGGTGTGAGAAGGTGGAGTAGCGGAACTATGGCACCATGGTGGGTCAGGAATGGTAGCAACAGAGCTTCTTCTCTCCTCCAATGGTTTTGAACTCCAAAAATCTGTAGGACATGGCCTCTTTTTATAGAAAAATAATGTACACGGTGGGTATAGAAAGTACACGCCACGTACTTTTCGTCAACGTGCTTTCACACCAATTTCTCTACGGGTAGGCGACCTAACACGCCGTCTTTGACTTTTGAACATGGCGTCGCCTGATTGTTGAGTGTACACGGTGTATAGCGCCGCCATACACGGTGTGTAATATCATAATTTTGTCCACCAGCCCCTTCTAGAATAGCATACATGGGGTGTAGAAATGAAACACGCCGTGTCTCCTTCAACGGCCACATGGGCATGTACACTTTTCTCAGCAACCACCGCTTCTAGAAAGTAGTACATTGTGTGTAACTCTGCCTCACATGGCATGTATCTTCTGCCTAGTGACATGGGCGTGTACTCCCTCCTTCGGTCCGTGTCCCTGTCTGGATGTACATGGCGTGTATAAATGTAAATGTCGTGTCGTTTCAAAAAATTCACAGGCTTCCCTTGATTCATGTATTTAACCAGAAATCTCTTGAAAGTAAACAGAATCACCAAAATCAATGAATATGTTCATAAAACAACAGATATTTGACGAAAAGATGTTTTTATAATCAATTATATATATGGAAATGTATACACAAATTGGGTGCATCAGTAACACTATATATATGAATGATATTTAGTCACTATAAATATTTTCATTGGAAATATGGTCATTAGAAATTTGTATAGGGATATACACATATCCAATATGGATACTGATGATTTTTATTTACAATAAAAAATTTAAATAATATTATCCATAAATAAAAAATATTGAAATAAATTTATAATATTTAAATATTAATAGCAATATTTATATTATATTCATATTTATATCCTATGTATTATTAATAACATTAAATTCATTTCTGTATGTTATTATATATATATTTAATTCATATTAAGAATTACTATTATTATGTTAGAAAAAGTTAAAATTTTACAATATAAACAAATATTTTTAGTCGTAAAAATTATTTAATATAATAGTTTTAATTTTTAATGACCTATGTATCATTAATTATTGTATATTTTAACATAAAAAAATATAATTTTTTTAAAATATTATAAAAAAATCATTAAATTATAAATTATTATAAATTAATATTAAACTAACATAATAATCATAATGGACACTTTTCAATAAAAATAATTTTGATTTTTTTATTTTAAATATAAATTTTAAAATTTTATAACAATAATAGATTTAATGTATTAAATTTGTGAATATAGTGTGTCAAAATTTTCTTGTTATGACATCTTGGGGATTTTCTGAAATAATAGATTTATAGTATAAATGTGAAAATACAGTTTTTTTGAAAATTGTATCTATTATAATATAACAAGACTTATTATTATATAGACCTCTTTTTTGGTCCATGATGTGTTTAAGGAGTAAAATTTTATTTTTTTTATTTTGTTCTAAATATATAAACCATAGTTTTATCATTTTATGAAAAATTAAAATCTTCTAATAAATAGAACTGTTTTTATTATTATCCTCTAATTAAATATTTTTTATGTAAAATACGGATTTTGATTTATTTTCAATCCACATAAATTTTTTGTGTTTTATAAAAATATTATAATTAAAATAAAATGAATGAATAAATTTATATTTCACATAATTTTTACAACTAAAATTTTACTTTATTCTAAAAAACTTGTTTTTACATGTTACATGTTCTAGTATTAAAATTTATTTTTTACCTATTTTTCAAATAAAACAAATAAATTAATTTTTTATTCATAATTATAAAATTAAAATTATATAATATTAGAAATTTAATTTTGTTGAAAACATTAAATTTACCAAGGTAAATATTAGTTACTACTATTATAGGGTTATTTTTAAAAGAATGTAACATTTCTAAATATTATGTAATATTAAATTTAATTTATATATATTAAATTAAAACTATAATAAGATTTTTATATACTAAAATAATTTCACACTAATTAAATTTATAATTATTTTTAAAAAACATGGAGAACACTTAAATATCAAAACATATTTTTTCTAAAAAACATTATATGATTTAATTTATAAGTTAATTTCATAGTATTTATACGTATAATTTTGTTAATTTGAGATTGAATTTGGAATTATGATATTGGAATTTCGAAAACGGAAAATATCATTTTATTTGTGTCAAAAATAATTGAAATTATTAGTATTAATCATGATTAATAAATGTTAAACTGTGTATTCTAATCTAGATTTAATTTTTCTAAATAAAATTGACGCATATAGCTTCGATAATACCTAAGTGATGTTCTGAAGTCATAACTACGTATAGTGACCCAAATTTATTATATATAAATATTTCATCATAAAATTTTGAATTAGCACAAAAAATAATAATGATGTACAATAGAATTTTTTTAGTCTAGTTCCTTTAAAATCACAGATACCAAATCAATTGTTTGATAAGTGAGCTAACTCATCACACACTATGTTATTCACAACAAGATACATTATTATACATATCATACATAATACCATTCTTTATATCCTAGGGAATAGAAACAATGAATTTTGTGATCTCATATGATCAGTAAGGGTATACAAGGGAGATATCAATGTAACATGACAATATAGTTATGGGAAAATGAGAATAATATTTCAAAACCATACCATGTATATCATAGAACATAAACATGAGTTATATAAAAACTATTGATATTTGATAAGAAATGTATCATAATGGAATCAATGAACATGATCGTTAAGAGCATAACATTGTAATGAGTCTTATATTTGTGGAATACACAAAATAGTAGAGAATATTATGTCATGTATATCCACAGATATGTTTGAAACATGTTAGGCAGTGGCTAACCACCTATGTACCTATTTCAGGAATGGGATATCATCTCATTTACCATATTTTAGTAATGGGATAATCTCCCATGTAACCATTTTATGGATTCATAAGAACATTAGTGTAACCATTGTGAATGTATAACATTAATCATTATTTAATGCATTAGAGAGATATATAGGTACCAACATTCACATAGTCTACATAAATTTATTCAACTGGATCAAAAAACAATTGTCTTTTCATCAACCATAGAAATGAAATGGGATTCAAAATGATTCCATCATAGAATAATTTTTACAAATGAAATTGGTTTCAAAAACATTTCATCATTGAAAAACCCATAGAAAGAAAATTCGTTTCATAATCATCTACTCAATTTATCATTGCAAAACCCATGGAAAATGAACATGTTTTATAAAAAAAATGTCACAATTGATTTAAACCATCCCATAAAATACTAATAATGGTATTATTGTATCATATCCCTTTTAAATCATAACCAACATAATATGATGTCATCATAGATGAATTTTATTTTGAAAATAAATTGGTAATATTTATTTTGCAAAATAACCATTCTTTTAAAATATATGTCTAAAACTAAATATTCCTAAAAAAATGGATTTAATTTTGATTGAAACAAACCATGAAAATTATAATGTCATACTTAATTTAATTTTTTTGTAGAATAAGAAACATTTCAAAAGGAAAAGACTATTTTATTAAATAAAAAAAATACAAGTGTCTGAATTGTTGATTTTTACCCTAATCATTATTTCAAAAACAAAGTATATCATAATGAGAATCATTTTCCTAGTCATCTCACAAGACATCACCTCCCAGTTTTTTATTCTATAATACATGGAATTTTCCTTGTTAAATTTATGTGTTATGATGTAATTCATGGATTACAGATGTTCCTTGAAACTCATCCACTTGGAAGTAAGAGTCAATGAAAAATGAATTATACCATCTATAATTTCCTACACCATAGTGGTTGAGTCAAATTATAGAAAAATATATGACCATATGTTCCTTCGTTCCACTTCAAACACATTGATAACCCCATGAATTTTTCATATAGAGATATAATTGTACTAAAAGCCCTATAGTGTCATCCCAAAGTGTTTCATTTGTTGTCTATGAAGATAACCCTATATTGAGAATGGTATGGATTACCTCTTTAATCACTATTTAGGTTTCACATGATTCTTCTTGGAAACAAAGAGACCTATAAGACATTTAAGGTTCTATTTGGAGGGTGGTAATTACCTATAAACTAAAATCATTTAATATAAACAAATTCTTGTAATTAATTTTCACAAAATCAATATTGTGAGGAATTGTCCCATTCATACGAGTAAGAATCTATATAGGGAGTGATTGTAGGAAGAACCTATTTCCTTCATGAATGAGATTGTTGTGTTTGATCCATATGACATAGTGAATTTCCACAAAATACACATGAAGAAGTTTCATTATTTTATGTGAGATATTCAATTGAACCCATAAAACTAAGTGTTCACAGATAAGATTTCAATGAGGAAAATGTTCCAATAATAGGTTATCCACAAAAAACCATAGGGAAGAAGTTGTGACACATCTAAAAAATAGATAACTTATGACATACCAGGTATGATTGAATAGAAAAAAAATAAACCTATGTTTATTCTAATAGGTTTTAGGAATTCATATATGGGTAACATTGAGTGAAACAGTTTCCATGTAAGAGAAAAATGGGAATGAATAATCTATGGTTATTTGAGATTCAATATCTTTCTGTTGTTTTGTTCCCTAATTTTCCTATGATATAACACATTTGAAGATAAAATTACATGTATAGTTTGTTACCATATATTAATATCATGAACACCAATGAAATTATTGTTCATTAAAAATATCTTTGACCACATCATGAGTATAGTCAAATAGAAATTTCCAGTATCATTATTATGTCATATATTTCATGATTACTTATTATATATACTTTATAATCATTCATGAATGGTTTAAAGTGGAGAATTAATCTCATCGCGTCTTGGAGACGTTAGTCCGTACGTACGCACGAGCGATGATATCGTTCTCATGATCGTGGGACTGTATTGGAGTGTATGTATACTTTTTCAGAATCAATATCACTTTAAAATAATAATATATAGTTATTATTTACACCATTATTGTAACACCCGAGATTTTTATGAGTAATATTCTATTTTTATATATCATCAAAAGAATCTTTCACTACACACTTGCTTGGCTTAATTTACACGCAATCGCGACCTTCCTCGATAGCTTGCGTCATACGCAATACCGAGTTTTACTAAACAACGATATGCTATTAAAATATTATTAAAACTAGCCGTTATGAATAGTAATAACCACTTTTTGAAATTTTATAATTTTTATTTTTCAAAATGGACTTCATTTTTGGATTCGGAATACTGAAATTAGCCTAGGGTGAAATTTTGGTATTTTTCTGAAAACATTCAATTTTTGATGAATATTGAAACCACTAAGTGGTAGGTTAAAAACTGAATTTTGCGTAAAACTTAATTTTACCGCTTCTGTGAATGGAATTTCAAAAATCCGACAGGCACGGTTGATATCAGTAAGTAAAATGTGGTTCAATGAGATAAAAATAATTTTTTTGGTGAATAGTAACTTTTTACTTTTTTTACCGCGGTTAATAGTAAATAGGGTATCTAAGGGTAAATATGATATTAATATTACACTAACACATGTCCTAATTCTATTGGATAAGTGTAATTCGACAAAAAACAACCTTATGAATAAAATATGACCATTTAGGCCCACTTGGGTTAGATTAGGACATTTATTATTAATTTATTTAAAGAAGGGTTAAAATAGTTAAAATCAAAGTTTAATAAGTAAATAATTTTTAATATGGGGTTATACATAAGATAAATTCGACTATAAATATTCATTAGAAATATAAAAAAGATTTCCTACATAATGGTATTTTATTTGTAATTTTTATACATTAAATAATTTAATTTATTTATGACACAATGATGATGCAGTAATTATCTTATTAATGAAATATTGACATAATTGATGTTATAAACACAAAAATAAATGTAATTTGAGACTTTTAATGAATTACACTAATTTTCTAGGTTACTATTATATATTAGTGTTGATTTAATCAACTTGGTTCGAACATATAATTCTGTTATGACTTTCACAAAAATCATATATCAAATAGTGTCAAAATTGACACAAAATAGTTTTTAAATCAAATATTTTATTACTAATTGTTATTTTATTCCTAAAAATCTAAGGTTCGGCCAAATTACTTAGATAAGGATATATATATATTAATAATAAAAAATTTGGGGTTCGTTTGGCATGTTATAGTAAGTGTTTTAACCATATAGTGAAAGAAAACAAAAAGACACGGTAAAAGTTAAATTATTTAACTTAGAGTTAAATCTAATTGATAAGGTTAAAATAATACCCTAAACTTGTCTAAATCCTATTGGTTGATAGGCTTTCGACCCATCCCCACTTTAGCTTCGAAATAAGACCCTTTGGAACCATTATAAACCGATTTTGACTTTAATATATAATAATATTTTGAGATATTCCTAAGGTGCCCCTCTCCTCCCTTATAAAAGGGCACATCCTCCCCCTCCTCCTCACACCAATTTGAGCACTCAAGCTCAGAAAACCCCTGCCATTTTCTCCCCTCCACTTCCCTAGAATAATCCTAGAGGTCCTGGTCTTCTTCAAAGACCAATCATAGTTCCCTATGTGGAGGATTCAAAGAAGCGTTCCAAAGAAGAGGTAATATCCATTACTGATCTATTCAATTTCGTTCTTCTTCAACTTCTTCTTCTTTAGTTGTTTCATTATAAAGTAATAACATCATTATTACTTACATACTGATATGTTATTATAAATATGAAACAACCCTAATTAACCTTCTATCCATCCTACGGAAAAATGAAATCACCGCGCGTGCGTACGTACGGAATACCGTCTCCACGCCGTGGTGTAATCTATTTTCCACCACCACCTTACAAGGATGGGTATAATGGTGTAATGAGAAACTATTTATGATTATTATAAAATAATATTGATACGGAAATAATATATATATACTCCAATACAATTCCACGATCATAGGAACGATATCATCCCTCGTGCGTACGTACGGAATACCATCTCCACGATGTGATGCGACTCGTTCTACATGATCATCATTACATAGTAATTATATAAATGAATTGAATGAATAAATATGATATATGTTACCCTAATACCATTCTGGATATAAGGTATCTATAACCTTAAAAGAGGAATAAGAATTTATTCGGCAAAACACGCATAAGAACAAAAGGCAATAAAGACCCAAGTAACAAGTAACAATGAAATATTACTAACAAGAAGCTAAGAATATGACCATATATGATATCATATCAATATTTATGATTCTGGAATAAGTAAATAACATTATTTAAACCATTATATAGGAGCTTCGGACACATACAAAGCAAATCGTACCTAAGGTAAGGGAAATATCACAATCTCATTTTTATCCGAGATTGTTTATACTTTGGTATTTACTGGGGTGTATTTTATCATCCACATACATGTTTCCTCAATATGTAAAATTATTTCCATTCATCTACAAATGTTTAAATCCTATTTTACCCTTCGGTGAGTTTTTAGTAAAAGATATGAAAGGAATCTTTTGTCGTTTTTCTTACAAGGTACTTTTTGACTTTTCTGACAAAAGTACGAAGAATGTTTTTTTAACTTATACGGCATGAATGGATTTTTAAAACATTATTTCCAAGAAGCTTAATTTACATGTTTTCAAGTTTCTTTTTGATCAAATTCTTTTAGTTTATAATTGTATGACATGTTAAGAAAAGAAAAGTGTTTTTGAAGGAGAAAGGATATTTTCCTCAAGAATGGAGATCAAGTGTTTTATCAAAATTATTTTCCATCTAAGATAATAAAGGGTTATATTTTTATCCCTTTAATTACATTGATTTGATTATGTTGTGAGGGAATTATTTTTATGAAGTCATTTGCCTTATAATATTTGTTTTATGATGTCATGATGTTTCAAGAATCCCATTTTTGTTACATGTGTTATGCGATGATGTATGATTTATGATTATGTGGCACACATAAGAAAGGATTAATTATAAGATGGGTGGTACCTATATCTCCCTCCAATTCATTGGGTAAAGATTTTATATCTCATGAGATAGACATGGCTGGAACGGTAGGTTATACCGGTTCAGTGAAACAGGACTGGAACGAGGGTAACTCGGTTCAGAAAGGGACTTTGTCCACTAAGATAGTCTTGGAAATGAGTCATGACTAACAAGAAATGATTTTCCATGATTATGTGTGCATGCCACAAAGATTTCAAGTTTCATGTTATGATTATGGGGATCTCATTTTCACTTCTATGATTTGTTCCATGTTAAGATATTATGATATCTTTTGCAGGTTATGATTTTCAAAAAGATATGATATGATTTTTATTTCCTTTATTTGCCCTTGCTGAGCATTTGAGCTCACCCTTTTATGTTTTCTTTTCCCCAGGTCAGGAAGATGGATATTAAGTAGAATATGCTAAAAGGGACCCTAGATATGATGAAATAAATGGGAGACAGTGTAGAAGATTTATGAACCAGTTGTTTATGTTTCCCAGTTTCTAAAGACACTATACCTATACGGTCCTTTGTGGTTTTATCATATGTTGTAATAAGTGTGCTTCAATTTTTAAGTATTAACAATGTATGTAAAGTATGGGTCATTATAGTTGGTATCAGAGTAAAGGTATAGTAAACCTTTGGAAACTAGGATGTGAAATCCTTAGTAAGAACCCTAAGGATAAGTCTAAGAACACAATCTTAGTGTTTTAGAAATGGCCATGAATAACCTAGGATAAGACCTTAAGAATGAAAATTTTATCCTTGATTATGTGGGTTTCCTATTATAATTAGTGTTTCTCACACTATTCTTCTTGGTTTTAGTCAATGGCTGGAACCCGAAGGAACCGTGTTAATGCGGAATGCGATGGGCAATGCAATGATTGTCCCCCTGAGCAACCAAACAATATGGGAGCTGGAATGGAAAATCTTGTTGCCATGCTCACACAACTTTCTCAAGCTATGAATCATGCAGGACTTCCAAACGAGCAAAGGAAGGAGCAACATTCTGTTGAATCCTTCATGAGGCAGCTTCCACCTTCTTTCAACGGGTCTACTGATCCATTAGTTGCTGAACAATGGATTAGTACTACTGAAAAGATATTTTCAGTTCTTCAATGTTCTGAACATGATAAAGTAATCCTAGCAGTGTATCGTTTGGAAGGAGATGCTGATCAATGGTGGAATATTATTAAGAATACAAGGCAAAGGGATGAAATTGAGTCTATGGAATGGGACGAGTTCAAGAACTTATTTTTCAATAAGTACTTCCCTCGTATTCTCCGAACAAAGATGGAGAAAGAGTTTCTTGAACTGAAGCAGAGGGATGATGAATCTGTTGGTACCTATGAAGCAAATTTTACAAGACTTTCAAGGTATGCTTCTGGTATTATTATCCAACCTGAGAGTAAGATCGATCGATTCTTTAGTGGCTTAAAACCTAGTCTTCGAAGGGCGTTATCCATAAGGGACTTCAATAGCTACGAGGAAATCATTCGATGTGCTCTCAAAGTCGAGATGTAGATTGGAGTAACCCATCAGTCACATGGGTTTGATAAGAAGAGGAAGATGGAATTCAAAGGTAAATCTAAAGAGCACACTGAAAAGAAGATGAGCTTTCCCTTATGCTCAAAGTGTGGAATGAAACATGGAGGGAGTTGTCTTAAAGGGACAAGTAAATGTTTCAAATGTGGAAAGGAAGGTCATCGGGCATTTGAATGCCGCGACAATGGGAATAAGATGTCTAATGATGCAAACAAAGGAAGGGATACACAGAATAAACCTACTACACTTCAATGTTTCAAGTGCAAGGAGATGGGGCATTATGCCAATCAATTCCCAAATCCAAGGGTTGATGATGATGGTCGACGTCCAGAAAATCTTAAGGCTAAAGACAAAGGAAAGTCACATGCAATTTCTATCAGTGATGTGGAGTACGATAACTAAGTGGTGAAAGGTACACTTACCATCCACTCTAAAGTAGAAAATGTTTTATTTGATTCTGGATCCACCCACTCTTTTATTTCTAAAGAATATTCTAAGGGTATCACTGTATTACCTCAACAATTAGATGTTGAGTTAGCTGTGACAACACCTAATGGCACAACAGTCGCATCAAAAGTTTATAATTCTTCTCCGATCGAAGTTTGTGGGAAAGTGCTTCCTGCAAATCTTGTGACCCTTCCTTTAGTGGAATTTGATGTGATTCTTGGAATGGATTGGATTTATCTACATGGATCTCATATCAATTGCCAAAGAAGGGATGTCACATTTCATATTCCAGATCAATCTACGATCGTCTATCGATGCAAGGATGAATATAACCTTCCAGTGGAAATTTCTTCCATCTTATGGGTCTTGATTCCACTAAATGAAGGTTATTTATCTCAAATGGTTGGTGAGAAACTCACGATTAAGAATATGCCCATTGTACGGGAGTTTGATGATGTCTTTCTGGAGGAATTACCGGGTCTTCCACCAAATCATGAAGTTGAGTTTTCAATAGAACTCGTACCGGGTGCTTTGCCTATTTCAAAGACACATTATAGAATGGCCCCAATTGAGTTGTAGGAATTGAAGAAGAAACTCCAAGAGAATCTTGATAAGGGATTCATACGCCCTAGTGTGTCACCTTGGGGAGCACCTGTTTTATTTGTTAAGAAGAAAGATGGATCAATGAGACTCTGCATTGATTATCGAGAACTTAACAAGATCACTATCAAGAACAAATATCCTCTCCCACGCATTGATGACTTATTTGACCAACTACGCGGAGCTCAATACTTTTCCAAGATTGATCTTCGTTCAGGTTATCATCAATTAAGGGTCAAAAGGGAGGATATACCAAAGACGGCTTTCCGTACAAGGTATGGACACTATGAATTTATAGTGATGCCATTTGGTCTTACTAATGCCCCTGCTATCTTTATGGAACTAATGAATAGAGTCATTAGAGACTATCTTGATCAATTTGTGGTAGTCTTTATAGACGATATTCTTGTCTATTCAAAGAGCAAGGAAGAGCATGATGATCACTTGAGAATTATATTGAAGACCCTGAGAAAGGAGAAGCTTTATGCCAAATTTACCAAGTGTGAATTTTGGCTTCAAAAATTTGCATTTTTGGGTCACATAATCTCAAAAGAGGGGATATCTCTGGATCCAGCAAAAACAGAGGTTATCGAAAGATGGCCAAGACCAACAACAGTAACTGAGATCCGAAGTTTTCTTGGTTTGGATGGATATTATCGACGTTTTGTAAAGGATTTTTCACGATTATCTAATCCACTCACCAAGTTGACTCGGAAAGGAGTTAAGTTTGTCTGGACGGAAGAATGTGAAGAGAATTTCAAGGAGTTCAAAAGAAGGTTATCCAGTGCACCTGTGCTCACATTACCTTGTAGTGGAGAAAGGTTTGTGATATACAGTGATGCATCCAAGAAGGGATTGGGGTGTGTTCTTATGCAAAATGATATGGTGATAGCTTATGCCTCACGACAGTTGAAAATCCATGAGCAAAATTACCCAACACATGATTTGGAGTTGGCTGCGGTAATCTTTGCATTAAAGATTTGGAGGCATTACCTTTATAGTGAAAGGTGTGATATTTATACTGATCATAAAAGTTTAAAGTATATTTTCACACAAAAGGAGATGAATATGCGTCAAAGAAGATGGTTGGAGCTGATTAAGGATTATGACTGCTCAATCCATTACCACCCTGGGAAAGCAAACAAGGTGGCAGATGCATTAAGTCGACAAGACCATGCTAGTTTATCCATGATGAGGATCACAAAATATCCAATATTTATGGATTTACAAAGCATGGATCTTGGAATTATAATGGAAGGGGAAAAATCTTATCTTTCTAAAATGAATGTTCAACCATCTATACATGTGAAGATTAAAGAGGCACAGAAAGAAGATGTAGAGTTACAAAAGAAGGTGAGAAATGTTCCTGAATTCAACCTTGATTGTGATGGGATAATAAAGTTCAGGAATCAGGTTTGTGTTCCTCCCATCCCCGAATTAAAGAAGGAGCTGCTGGATGAGGCTCATAGTTCATCATTCTCTATTCATCCTGGAAGCACAAAGATGTATAGGTACCAGAAAGAGTACTTCTGGTGGGATGGCATGAAAAGAGATGTTTCTGAATATGTCTCTCGATGCTTGGTTTGTCAACATGTTAAAGCTGAGAGACAGAAGTCTAAGGGGATGTTACAACCATTACCCATACCCGAATGGAAATGGGAAAACATCACTATGGACTTTGTCACAGGACTTCCTAAAACATCCAAAGGCAATAATGCTATTTGGGTCATAGTTGATCGTCTTACAAATTCTGCACACTTCATTGCTATTAGAGAGGATTTCTCTCTAGATCAGCTTGCCAGGATATATGTAAAGGAAGTGGTAAGATTGCATGGAGTACCACTTTCTTTTATATCTGATCGGGATCCGAGATTTACCTCGAAGTTCTGGAGAAGTCTTCAGCATACTCTGGATACAGAGTTGAGTTTCAGCACTGCTTATCATCCCCAGACAGACGGTCAGTCTGAAAGAACAATCCAAACCCTAGAAGATATGATGAGAGCTTGCTCTATGGATTCCAAAGGAGGTTAGGATCAACACCTACCATTGGTGGAATTTTCTTATAATAATAGCTTTCACTCCAGTATTCAGATGGCTCCTTATGAAGATCTCTATGGAAAGAAATGCAGGACTCCAACTTGCTAGGATGAAGTTGGGGAAAGAAAGCTATTAGGACCTGATCTCGTTGATGAAATGGCAGAAAAGGTCAGATCTATTCAACAACACATAAGAGCAGCTCAGAGTCGACAGAAAAGTTATGCCGACAACCGAAGAAAAGACGTAGAGTTTGAAGTGGGTGATAAAGTGTTCTTACGAATATCTCCCTGGAAGAGGGTTATGAGATTTGGAAAGAAGGGGAAGTTGAGCCCTAGATATATTGGTCCTTTCGAAATACTGGATCGTGTTGGGAAGGTAGCTTACCGATTGACGCTTCCACCAAATCTCTTTCAAGTTCACGATGTGTTCCATGTATCTCTCCTGAGAAAGTACATACCAGATCCTTCACATGTACTCAGCTCAGAAGTTGTACCGCTAGAGCAAGATCTTTCTTATGAAGAACAACCAATAGAGATTCTGGATCGTAGCGAGAAAGTCCTAAGAAACAAGACCACTCTCTTGGTGAAAGTTTTATGGAGGAACCACCAACTTGAAGAAGCTACATGGGAGCTTGAGGATATGATGAGGGAGAAGTATCCTCATCTGTTTGTTACAATGTGACGAATTTCGAGGGTGAAATTCTTTTTAAGGGGGGTAGAATGTAACACCCGAGATTTTTATGAGTAATATTCTGTTTTTATATATCATCAAAAGAATCTTTCACTACACACTTTCTTGTCTTAATTTACACGCAATCGCGACCTTCCTCGATAGCTTGTGTCGTACGCAATACCGAGTTTCACTAAACAACGATATGCTATTAAAATATTATTAAAACTAGCCGTTATGAATAGTAATAACCAATTTTTGAAATTTTATAATTTTTATTTTTCAAAACGGACTTCATTTTTGGATTCGGAATACCGAAATTAGCCTAGGGTGAAATTTTGGTATTTTTTTGAAAACTTTCAATTTTTGATGAATAGTAAAACCACTAAGTGGTAGGTTAAAAACTGAATTTTGCGTAAAACTTAATTTTACCGCTTCTATGAATGGAATTTCTAAAATCCGACAGACACGGTTGATATCAGTAAGTAAAATGTGGTTCAATGAGATAAAAATAATTTTTTGGTGAATAGTAACTTTTTACTTTTTTTACCGCGGTTAATAGTAAATAGGGTAACTAAGGGTAAATATGATATTAATATTACCCTAACACATGTCCTAATTCTATTGGATAAGTTTAATTCAACCAAAAACAACCTTATTAATAAAATATGACCATTTAGGCCCACTTGGGTTAGATTAGGACATTTATTATTAATTTATTTAAAGAAGGGTTAAAATAGTGAAAATCAAAGTTTAATAAGTAAATCATTTTTAATATGGGGTTATACATAAGATAAATTCGACTATAAATATTCATTAGAAAGATAAAAAATATTTCCTACATAATGGTATTTTATTTGTAATTTTTAGACATCAAATAATTTAATTTATTTATGACACAATGATGATGCAGTAATTATCTTATTAATGAAATGTTGACATAATTGATGTTATAAACACCAAAATAAATGTAATTTGAGACTTTTTATGAATTCCACTAATTTTCTAGGTTCCTATGATATATTAGTGTTGCTTTAATCAACTTGGTTCGAACATATAATTCTGTTATGACTTTCACAAAAATCATATATCAAATAGTGTCAAAATTGACACAAAATAGTTTTTAAATCAAATATTTTATTACTAATTGTTATTTTATTCCTAAAAATCTAAGGTTCGGCCAAATGACTTAGATAAGGATATATATATTAAATATAAACAATTTGGGGTTCGTTTGGCATGTTATTGTAAGTGTTTCAACCATATAGTGAAAGAAAACAAAAAGACACGGTAAAAGTTAAATTATTTAACTTAGAGTTAAATCTAATTGATATGGGTAAAATAATACCCTAAACTTGTCTAAATCCTATTGGTTGATAGGCTTTCGACCCATCCCCACTTTAGCTTTGAAATAAGACCCTTTGGAACCATTATAAACCGATTTTGACTTTAATATAAAATAATATTTTGAGATATTCCTAAGGTGCCCCTCTCCTCCCTTATAAAAGGGCACCTCCTCCCCCTCCTCCTCACACCAATTGGAGAACTCAAGCTCGGCCAAACCCTGAAATTTTCTCCTCTCCACTTCCCTAGAATAATCCTAGAGGTCCTGGTCTTCTTCAAAGACCAATCTTAGTTCCCTAAGTGGAGGATTCAAAGAAGCGTTCCAAAGAAGAGGTAATATCCATTACCGATCTTTTCAATTTCTTTCTTCTTCAACTTCTTCTTCTTTAGTTGTTTCATTATAATGTAATAACATCAGTATTACTTACATACTGATATGTTATTATAAATATGAAACAACCCTAATTCACCTTCTATCCATCCTACGGAAAAATGAAATCACCGCGCGTGCGTACGTACGGAATACCGTCTACACGCCGTGGTGTAATCTATTTTCCACCACCACCTTAAAAGGATGGGTATAACGGTGTAATGAGAAACTATTTATGATTATTATAAAGTAATATTGATACTGAAATAATATATATATACTCCAATACAATTCCACGATCATAGGAACGATATCATTACTCGTGCGTACGTACAGAATACCGTCTCCACGATGTGATGCGACTCGTTCTACATGATCATCATTACATATTAATTATATAAATGAATTGAATGAATAAATATGATATATGTTACACTAATACCATTCTGGATATAAGGTATCTATAACCTTAAAAGAGGAATAAGAATTTATTCGGCAAAACACGCATAAGAACAAAAGGCAATAAAGACCCAAGTAACAAGTAACAATGAAATATTACTAACAAGAAGCTAAGAATATGACCATATATGATATCATATCAATATGTATGATTCTGTAATAAGTCAATAAAATTATTTAAACCATTATACAGGATCTTTGGACACATACAAAGCAAATCGTACCTAAGGTAAGGGAAATATCACAATCTCATTTTTATCCGAGATTGTTTATACTTTGGTATTTACTGGGGTGTATTTTATCATCCACATACATGTTTCCTAAATATGTAATATTATTTACATTCATATACAAATGTTTAAATCCTATTTTACCCTTCGGTGAGTTTTTAGTAAAAGATATGAAAGGAATCTTTTGTCATTTTTCGTACGAGGTACTTTTTGACTTTTCCGATAAAAGTACGAAGAATGTTTTTTTTAACTTATACGGAATGAATGGATTTTTAAAACATTATTTCCAAGAAGCTTCATTTACATGTTTTCAAGTTTCTTTTTGATCAACTTATTTTAGTTTATAATTGTATGACATGTTAAGAAAAGAAAAGTGTTTTTGAAGGAGAAAGGATATTTTCCTCAAGAATGGAGATCAAGTGTTTTATCAAAATTATTTTCCATCTAAGATAATAAAGGGTTCTGTTTTTATCCCTTTAATTACATTGATTTGATTATGTTGTGAGGGAATTATTTTTATGAAGTCATTTGCCTTATAAGATTTGTTTTATGATGTCATGATGTTTCAAGAATCCCATTTTTGTTACATGTGTTATGCGATGATGTATGATTTATGATTATGTGGCACACATAAGAAAGGATTAATTATAAGATGGGTGTGACCTATATATCCCTCCAATGCATTGGGTAAAGATTTTATATCTCATGAGATAGACATGGCTGGAACGGTAGGTTATACCGGTTCAGTGAAACAGGACTGGAACGAGGGTAACTCGGTTCATAAAGGGACTTTGTCCACTAAGATAGTCTTGGCAATGAGTCATGACTAACAAGAAATGATTTTCCATGATAATGTGTGCAGGCCACAAAGATTTCAAGTTTTATGTTATGATTATGGGGATCTCATTTTCACTTCTATGATTTGTTCCATGTTAAGATATTATGATCTCTTTTGCAGGTTATGATTTTCAAAAAGATATGATATGATTTTTATTTCTTTATTTGACCTTGCTGAGCATTTGAGCTCACCCTTTTATGTTTTCTTTTCCCCTAGTCAGGAAGATGGATATAATGTAGAATATTCTAAAAGGGACCCTAGATATGATGAAATAAATGGGAGACAATGTAGAAGATTTATGAACCAGTTGTTTATGTTTCCCAGTTTCTAAAGACACTATACCTATATGGTCCTTTGTGGTTTTATCATATGTTGTAATAAGTGTTATTAAATTTTGATGTATTAACAATTTATGTAAAGTATGGTTCGTTATAATTATACCCATCCAAGTATGGTGGTGGGGGAAAATAGATTTCACCACGGCGTGGAGACGGTATTCCGTATGTACGCACGCACGGTGATTTCGTTTTCCGTAAGATGGATAGATGGTGAAATAGGATTGTTTCTTACTTATAATAACATATCAGTATATGAGTGATACTTATGTTATTACTTCATAATAAAACAACCTAAGAAGAAGAAGTGGAAAAAGAAATAAAGGTGAAAGAATCGGTAACGGAAATTACCTCTTCTTTAAAGCGCCTCTTTGAGACCTCCTCTTAGGGCACTAAAATTGGTCTTTGAGGAAGACCAGAACCTCTAGGATGTTTCTAGGGAAGTGGAGAAGATAATTTTTTAGGGGTTGGCCGATCTTGAAGGCTCAATGTTGTGTGAGGAAGAGAGGGAGTAGGTGCCCTTTTATAAGTGAGGAGAGGGGAACCATTGGAATAACTAAAAATATTATTTTATTATAAAGTCAAGTTCGGTTTTAAATAGCTCCAAATTGAATTATTTAGAGGATAAGGTGGGGATGGGTCGAATTCCTCTCATCGAATAGAATTTAGACAAGTTTAGGTTCCTATTTTAACCTTATCATTTAGATTTAACATTAAGTTAAATAATTTTACTTTTACCGTGTCTTCTTGTGTTCTTACACTATAAGGTTAATAAACTTACTATAAGAACCCAAAAGAACCACAAATTGTTTATTATTAATATATATAACCTTATCTAAGTCATTTGAATGAACCTTAGATTTTTAGGAATAAAATAACAATTAATAATATAATATTTGTTTTAAAAACTATTTTATGTCAATTTTGACACTATTTAGTAATTTATTTTTGTGAAAATCATAACAGAATGATAAGTTGGAAAAAAGTTAATCAAATAAATACTGACATGTCACATTAACCTATAAAATTAGTGGAATTCATTAAAAGTCTCAAATTATATTTATTTGTGTATTTATAACATCAATTATGTCAATATTTCATTAATAAGATAATTACTGCATCATCTTTGTGTCATAAATAAATTAAATTATTTAATGTCTAAAAATTACAAATAAAATACCATTATGTAGGAAATCCTTTTATCTTTCTAATGAATATTTACAGTCGAATTTATCTTATGTATAACCCTATATTAAAAATGTTTTATTAAATAAACTTTCATTTTAACTCTTTTAACTCTTCTTTAAATAAATTAATAAAAAATGTCCTAATCTAATCCAAGTGGGCCTAAATGGTCGTATTTTATTCTTAAGTTTGTTTTTGGTCGAATTAAACTTGTCCAATAGAATTAGGACATGTGTTAGGGTAATAATAATATCATTTCTACCCTTAATTACCCTATTACTTTTAACCGTGGTAAAAAAGTAAAAAGTTACTATTCACCAAAAAATTATTTTCATCTCATTGAACCACATTTTACTTACTGACATCAACCGTGTCTCTCGGATTTTTGAAATTCCACTCACAAAAGCGGTAAAATTAAGTTTTATGAACAATTCAGTTTTTTTAACTACCACTTAGTGGTTTCACTATTCATCAAAAATCGAAAGTTTTCAGAAAAATACCAAAAATTAGGCCTAAGCTATGAACTCAAAAATGATTTCTATTTTACCAAATTCAAAACATATCAGTTGCATTAAATAATTTAAAAATTAATTCCCATCGTCAATACAAATAGCGTGTTTTTAAGAGATTATAACTATCAAAAGATTGAAACTTGTTTATAACTGGTTTAAATATGAAATTACATCCAATGACCATCATTGTATTAAATTGTAAAAATATATTCTAAATATACTTTAAAACCAATAAAATTAATAATTTATCACTATTAATTATTTTGATTAAAAAATTTGTTTTTAATTAAAATTTAGTAATTTTCACTATTCATCAGAATATGAAAGTTATCTGAAAAGTACCAAAATTTCACCTTAAGCTAATTTTGATATTCCTAATCCAAAAATGAAGTCCATTTTGAAAAATAAAAATTTACAAAATTTAAAAAAGTGGTTATTACTATTCATAACAGCTAGTTTTAATAATATTTTAATAGCATATTGTTGTTTAGTGAAGCTCGTTATTGTGTACTACACACGCTATCGAGGAAGGTCGTGATTGCGTGTAATGCAATGCAAGTCAAGGATGCGTGTTGTGCAAGCTCCTTTTGGTGTAGCATATAACACAAGACATTAATGAAATTAAAAAGAATATTTTTCATAAAATCTCGGGGTGTTACAATTTTTCATGGATTTCTCTTTTTGGTATTGATTCTTTTGAGACATACTCAAGGCCGATTCATGTTGGTAATTCCACCATTCATGAGTAATGATTAAATTTTTTTCTTCCTTTGGGTAATAATATTGCAAGTTATCACATTTGGTGAGTCTTGGTGGATGAGATGTGGGTTGATTTTTTGACCTCCATGCTCTCCCCATCCACGAATTTGAGCATCGTACTAGGTGTTGTTGATAAGGGAAAAAAACTTGTACAGTGTGTGGTGGTAGGACAATTTGAGATCTTTCCATCGCCTCTCTAATTCTGGATGTCATGTAGATGAGAAAGATTCTATGTTAATTAGACAGGGAAGCCCTCCTAGTATGCTGACATGGTCTACATATCCCTTATAGGGAAGGAATTTTTCCTTTAACTGTCATGGATTAGTCCACATATTTTTGATAATGTTATGCTTACATTCTTTTGTAAACTCTCTATGTAAGTTGAACAGATAAGTGGTTGTGGGCCATTACATCACTGGTAAGTCATCCCTAGCTAGTTGTCTTCTAAGGAGTAACATATCTTGTTGTTTATCTTACGTAGTCAACTCTTATTTTTATTCCCAACGTGAATGGTCCTATATTTCATTATGAATAATGGGGAAGGAAGGATCCTCATTAATGTGCCAACGGTATGGGGGTGCCTTGGATGTTGAACATGGACTCAGGACATCTTCAAGAGGAGAATGGTTATCACTCATCATAGACATAGTGTCTGACATGTATGACTCCATCAATTCAGGCACCTCAATGTTGGAGGGCTTCCTTATGTTTTCCATGAAAAGGGGAGGACCTTCTTGAAAGTGTTAACTTTGACTATGGGGAGGACCTTTGCAATCGTTGCTACATTTGTGAGCGCTAAATTTGCAACTTGATTCCCAACTACAAGGAATGTTCCTAATGTCTATACTCTAGGGAGGACCTTCAAGGTGGGTTACAGAAGGAGGACATTCTTGTTTCTAGATTTCTTTGAGGGGAATACCATCTCGATGACTACTAGTATGGAGTGGAATACTATCACAACATGATATCTAACTGTAGGGAGAATTTCTACAGTGTACATTCTAGGGAGGTCCTTTAGAATATACTGCAATGAGGGGAGGACCATCTCTTTTATTAATGTTTCTATGGATAGGGCCTTTACAAAAACGCCCATTTTATGGAGGGACTTTGTAGTGGGTACCATCACGATGAGGACTACCACATGGATTAATGTCTGATTGTAAGGAGAAGTGTATCTGCAGGGTATACCCAGGGGAGGACCATTAGGGCAGATGATAGAAAGTGGAGGGAATTATTTCTATTTTATTTTCATGTCCAGGGGAGTACTACACTGAAACACATCAGGATATAAGGTCTCATTATCTATCATTCATGGACCATATAGTATTCCTCCATCGGTGCTCTGGGGAGGTCCCTCAGAGCTCCTAGTAGAGACATTACAAGGAGGGACTTCACAAATTCTACTATAAATTTTGTAATTTGGTAATGGGCTGACTGGAGCTTGAGGTTCTGTTGATATATGCTTGATTTTATAAATAACCCCAACTTCCAATAATGAAAAATCATGAATATGTTCTTTATTTACTATTGAATTTGGAACCCATCATCTTTGGTTGATTTTTTATGGGAAACTAGGGCCTCCTAATATTGTTAACAACCTTCATATATGGGTTCTTATTTGGATTGTTCCCGTGATATCATCAAGATATAACTGTAAAAATCATGAGTTTTGGAAGGGATATATGCTTTCCCTGGAGTGGTCACCACATTAGACCAGTGTCCCCCAGTTGTAATAGATATTTATTCTCGTCCTTGTTGTCCGTGTAGAATGGGATATTTACATAAACCCACCTTGACTAGAGCAGTGATGCATAATTGCTCAAGAGCAACAAACCAGTCTTGAGGATGAGTCATTTCATTCAAGGAAACCTGGTTGTGGGCCTTGTTCCTCTCCTTTTCCTCTAATGCAATAATTTCATGACATGTCTAGAGGATATGGTCTGGAATCGATGTCTAATCTTCCATCATTTCTCGGATGGGATGAGCTACATCTTTGGTTGTAATAGGTATGAAGGCTCATTTCAATTTTGGAGTAGGAGTTTGTACCTGCTCCAGTCCTCTATAGGATGCTAGTGGATATTTTCTATTCTCTATTTTCAGGATAGAGGAACGTGACTTTCACTAGTTATCTTCTTTGGTTTAAACCATATTTTATTGGAGGGATTCATATTTTTTGGCATTAATTTTCATATCCTTTTTTTCCACTATATTTTTCTCACGGGATTTTTATGCATCCACAAGAATTTGACTCTACTCATATTTTCTACTACCGTATTTGGATGGAAGACTTGATATGCATTAGCAGGTGTTTGTGCCTTCATTTAGCTACTTTCTATCCAATTTTTTTGACATGCTTCTTGTGAATCAGCATATATTTTCATCTCCATGTAATTAACCACATTTTCAATGAGGTGGGAATGGAGAGAACTAGCAATAATTTTCACATTCTTGTCTTATTCCACCCTATTTCAGTAGCGGGCTTCAGTGGAGGTGAAGATTTGTATGTCTACCCTTTAAATGTCACCATGTGTGTATAACATTTTTCCTCCTGATGAATTAGGTTGATTAAATACTTTTGATTATATTTTTTCTACCCTCGGAGAGAGTCCCAAGGTTCCCCTGTCCTTTTGGACTTTTGTAAGTTCCCTCAGCATGAGATCATCTTCCAAGTGAGGATACATGGTTGACTGATGTTGGCGGTGATGCTCTCCAACAGGGGAACACAAGTAAGACCCCTATACTGCTGGGTTGAAGTCATCCACATCAACTTCATCTTCCTCCGTGATATAAGGGAGGTAACTATTACTGAGCTTTGTGGAATGTCTCCCGAAGTAGTTGGAGATGGACAACGGGGCCACCCGGTGTTGGGGTGACGGCATTAGATAGGGTCACGGTTGGAGAGAATTTTCAGATCGGAGGGTCTGTATTTAAGCCTCCACTATGGGGAGAGTACCATTTGGTGGTGCTATCTAATTATCATGTTTGATACCTAGTGTTTAATATTTTAGGTCAGTGAGGGGGGGGGTTCTATTTATCTAGGCCCCGACCTCCAGGGGATCACTGAGGTGTGTGTCAGTATTAGTTGTCGAGATGAGTTTTGGATCGAAGTTTGAAATAGAAACCTGCAATATATATATATATAAAAATATATATCATATAAATAGACAAGAAAACTCTGTCAATGTAACATCTCTTGATCAAGTAAATAATTGAGGAATCAACTTATCCCCCTTATTTCTTTATGAGGAGAAGTGGATTATGTGGTGTAAAACCTCCTCCTTGGTTGAGGATTCAAGTTAGGTTCACCATTTTTTTCTACCCTAGGTCATCCTTTGGGAAAAAATGGTCTAATTGGTGACAATAATTTGTCTACTATTATAGATAATTTCATATTGGGTTCACTATTTTTGTTTAAACCTGATTCACATCACTATCCATTAAGAGTAATTGGATTGACCGAGTGGGGACTGGAAAAATATTCTTTTTGTATTATGGGGGATGTTCCAAAATAGAATGGTCCCAGTGGGTAATTGATGGGGGTTAAGTATTTTTTCAGTCGGTCCTCTTAGGATATCATTTCCTCAGATGGTCTCCAATAGTTTCATTTGTGGAGCCAAAAATACCCAATGGTCCTTCTATCCATGATTCATGGTCTTTATATCCAATGGTAGGAACTTGTTTGATGGATTGGAAAACAATACATGAGGAATCCATTTGTCGATAGGATCGGAGGTTGGGTTCATCACATCATTAGGGGAGATTATTGTGTACTATGTGAGTCCCTTATAGATTTAATCTATGTTTATATGTCCGTGAATCCTTGGTTTATTCTAGAAGAATGTATTTATGGGTTTCATATGGGTTATAGGATCATCATGGATATATAAGGATTTGATACTACAAATACAATGCTAACATAATCCAAGTAATTAGGGGCTCTGGAGTTTATCATTATCTAGGAAGGATAGAAAGGGGTTTGATGTTGGGGTCAGACACATAACATAGGCATCCTACGAACCCTCGAGAGAGGAATCATAAACCAACGTAGTTTGGTGTCACTTAACTAGAAATATCCCATTTTAATTTATTGTGATGCAGACTGATCCATGTAGTTTAATATCATGTGTTTGGGACATTAATGTGAAGGATTCTTGGTTAGTACATTGTGTGGGGATTACACCGAAGCGGCCCGAGAGTCCCAAGAAAGATGTGGTATTCTAGGTGAACATTACCCTACCTGGGATATGGCCCAGAGAACATTAGGGTTGATTCTAGGGTTGGATTTGGACCTCACTAATTCATACAACATATCCCAATGAAATGGGGTATCAATGTCCATGTAGTTCTATTTTCCAGACTTACACCTAGGAGGGATCCATTTTGAATTTGTGGGAACATTTTATCGGGAGTCTCTTATATAGAGAACATACCTTGATCTCATGCCTCAGATTATCATCCTACATATCCTAGTTAGAGCATGAATCAATGTTCTTGCAGTTATTTTATTGCTTGTGACTTGATTGGGTCTTACGCATGGGAGCTGCTGATCTGAGAGAATCGAATTGGACAAACTCTTAATGAGGATGGCCTTTATTGGGGACAATGTTGGTGTGATACCATTGAAAAACCCACATATTATAGATCAGTCCATAAGTAGGAATCCTACATATTCCAATTATGGTGGAATTATATTTCCCATAGTTCAATAATGGGTTTTTCTAATGTTGTATCATCATAGACCTCTAGGCTCACGTGATTCATAGTCGATGTGAGAAATAAAAGAATGTGAAAGATTCAATAAGGGAGCACATTCTCTAATTTTCTAATGGAAAATGAGGAATATGGATGAGGAAGAGGCCATTATTACAAGCCCAACATGAGTGGGAAAGAGCATTGGGTGTGTCAATTCCCTCAATTGGTCCCACGTTGTGCTGAAAATGGGTGACAACCCAAACCAATGTATCTTACAATGTGGAATGACATTGAAATTAATGTGTTCTAGCACTCGAAAGGAAAGGGGATTACCTCAGTGGGAGTTCCCCAAAGCAGTTTCTAGTAAAGGGTAGGAGTGTGATTCCTTTCCAAAGTGGTAGGAAGGGGTGATCTTCTCGCTTGAAACTGGTAATCATCGAACATAAAGTCCAGTAATTACCTATAATCCCTATAATGGGGAGACTCACATTGTCATCCCATGGTCTTATTCTAGGTTACCTTGGGAGTGTAGAATTAGAGACATTATTTGGGTCCCAATAATTTTTGGGATAGCCTTCATGACTGCAGTTACATTGCGTATGTAAATTCAGAAAGGCACACTGCTGCACCCGATGATCTGATCATACGGGTCCAGTAGATTTATAGGAGGCTTTGGCCGGTTTCTGATAGACTGGTTCATGGGGGATCTATAGAGGACAATATGGTAATGGAGGAGAATTATTGTATCTATTAGGAAGGCCATCTGAGAAAAGCCTATTCAGTGTACTTTTTTCTCACGTGGGATTGGGGAAGCCCTGTATATCATACTGCCATACGGGTAGAAGGGTTATCTGTGTACCGAAGTGGTATAAGGATCAGAATATGTTCTGTATATCGAAATGGTATGAGACCCTAAATGTGGTCTATGACATGGTTTTCCATGTAACCCTGAATTCCATCTACATACAGATGTACTATGAATAGTTATCTGATCTGTGGTGAACTAGATTGAAGAAGGGTATTAGATCATGTTACTCCCAGTAAGTTCATCTGCGAAGGATTTATGGTTTGTGTTTTAGCATTACTATTTTTTTTAATTCTTTTTATGGTACATGGATGTTTATACCGGGGAAGGTGGTGGTTCGTGGTTTTCAATTTGGCGATGATTGGAGACTGAATTTGATGTCTTCTTTATATATCTGCAAAATCTCCAAATTTGTAGCTCAATCTTCTATCTTAGTCTATGCTCTCATTACTCCTATGGTATCTTCGAGTTTTTTCTCATTTTGTCTATTCCTCTTCAAATCATTTTATAGGACATTGAGTAAATCATATATGTGGGCATGTGATATCATTTTCAGAATCCCTGGAAGATATAATTCATCATACAGAATACTTAGTCAACCTAGTTTTGTGGAGGTTGTGTTTTGTGAGACTGGTTGGCTTGATTCACCCAAAAACTTCTTAGTTTTCATGATGGTATTTATTGTTATTTATGTATTTGATTCCACGAATGACACAGTTCTTGGAGTCTTGGGATATCTTGATATCATGATGTGGTTTAGTTCCTTGTGGGTTCTTCTACATATTGATGGTTCACAGTTTATGCTCCCAACAAACCTTTCCTGGTGATGGTATGTGGCCAGCCTAAATCCCTTTGAAAATTTGAATTAAATAAATTTTATTCTTATATATGAAATATAATTTGCCTCTATTTTCCTTTCTAGACTTGTAGGAAAATTTTATTCATTATGAAAAGTTCTACTGGGAATATTTACTTTCCTTCAAAAAGTTTCCAATACATAATATTTTTAAAAGAAACTAGTTTAATTAAAATCTATTTGAAATAATAATAATCCTTCTAGATGAAGCATGAGAATTTTATCATTAAACTATATCCCTAATGAATAAAAAACCCTCAGGGGTTTTTGACTTTGATGAATAGAAATACCATTAAACGGTTGTTAAAAACATTTTTTAGGGAAAATACCATTTTCACGTTAAAAATCACAGTTAAAAAGAAAATATTATAAAAATATTCAAATAATTATTTTCATTGATACAATCATTAGAATATTATAATGTAATATTCGTTGAAATTTATTTTCATTAGTATGGGTAAATCCATTCATTATTTAAATTAAAAATTGAAACAATCTTCTCAAATATTTTTTATAAGGGTATTAAAGGTGACCCATTTGGAACGAGTTCGGAAATTTCCTTTTAAATAATTTTCAAAGATGGATATAAATCATTTTAAATAAATTTATGGAATCATTTATGTTTATAAAGGAACATTATTGAAAACATTTTACAAAACATTGATATGGGGGAGAAAGATTCTTGCACTAAAAGAAGATTCAAGATTGCTATCACTTACGAACATATTTCTTGTTGTTTATTTAATAAGGGATTATATGGAATGTAGACAAGTAAAAATACATTAATAACTAGAGTAGAATAAAATATAATTTGTTTCAAAGAAAATTCATTTCATATCCCCCAAGGATCCTTGAACAAAAATAATCTTGAAATGAACGGATATTCCAGTATAAAGTCTTTCCACATTGGAAACATTTATATCATAAACCCCATGAAATAATAACATCAAATGACACATTAAATATTATTAAAATAATAATATTAATTACATAACATAAAAAGGGTTTATTAAATACACCTCATAATATAATATTGATGTTTATAAAAAATTTATGTCCCAAGGAAATGGAATATGTGGCGAGTAACCTTCACAAATACCATATCATAAAATTGAAAGTAAATCAATTGAGATATTCTGTTTAAAAAAATCATATATAAAAGATTAAAAAAGAATAAAACAATATAGTGGTCCATTCATAAAACATCATGTATAATCTATGTCAATGAAGAAGAATTATAACCCAATAAAAATGATGTTTAGTCAATAAACACTTGGCCACTTCGTAACATTCAATCCAAAACCCCCTTGGATGAAATAATTCACATTGAAACATAAAATACCATTAATTATGAAAAAATTTAGATATAACATGTAAAATGGTAGTATACCAAACATATGAAAAAAATTGGTCCTTAACAATAAAATATTCCGTAACGAAAGTAAATTGATATGAAATCCCTTACCACATTTACGAACATTCCATGTATGTCCTTTAACTCCTAAAAAATAAAATTATATCAATTATTTTCCCTATAGAAAATATTAATATTTTAATAATTAATCCTTTAATAATTTATTACTTTTATCCTGATTCTATAGTTAATTATTGAACCAGTTAAGTCCTTGTTAGGTACATTGAGAACATTAGATCCATAATTTTAAAACATGTTCTACGTGTTGTCTGTTTTCAAACAGGGTTGGTTTCCTGTAATATCTACATAAATAATAATGGAAAAATTATAATCTTGAATCATAAACATTAATTTTATAACCAATCTCGAATTATGGTAATGAAAAATGAACTAGGTTATAATCATTGATATGGTAGGCTGCATATACACAAGAGTAACGATTCCAATTTTAAATCATCATTATGAAAAGAAGGTAAGTATTATTTTAAGGTCCCATATTTTTTATAATATACTAAATTCCATATTATGTTTTTACTTACACTTATATATATCATCCATATTATGTGGTGATGAAAAAAGAACCACATCTTTTTATGGGGGAGGTAGTCCACTCATACGCATGAATGTCATTATAGTTATTCATTTTTTGGAAATTTAAATAAATAGTTGTCATGTTATTTATATATAATGTTTAATATTTCATTTATATAATATATTTAAATTAAATAAATCATTATAACCATACATGATAGGAGTTTATGGAAACCACAATACATCGGTTTGTGAGGCGATAGTCTACGTACATAGAAACGATGATTTTTTTCCCATTTGATAGGGGTTCCAGGGGATATAGTTCATTACAATAAAATAATAACATATTAGAATATTATATTTAATGATTATATTATCTTATAATGGTTTTAGAATATTTAAAAGAGGCAGAATAAGAAAAAAAAAGTGCTCGGTTAGGAACTACATTTCATCTTCGGAGAACCTACTTTTCATTACACTTTCACCCCTCAGAGGTTGGTATTATATAAAAAATAAGACATATGTAATGTGTATATATATATTTGAAGTTTGTTTTGGAATATTTCTTGGTAAATTAATGGTTCTTTATGTGTAAATAAATTAGAAAAGATAGGGGACATTCTCTTTTGTATGTTCATAAAATATTAAATTAATATAAATTAATATTCATGTTAAAAAGGAATAAAATTTTTGGTATCTATATTTAATATGATTTTATTTAGAAATAATATCATCTAATAATATTTATACAATTTTATACTATGTTTTTACCCTTATCATTTGGTTTTAACCCTCTTTAACCCTTTTCACACTTACCATGATAACATGTGTTTTACTCTTAAAGGGTCAAGATAATAACTATAAATGGAAAAGGATCATAGATGGACCATGGTCAATATTTGAAACATTATATCAATAAGATGGATGATGATATTATTTTTAATAATTTTTCTTTATTTAAAAAAATATTATTTATTGTAAAATATCATTAGTGACAATCTTATAACTGCTCATTTATGTTGAATTCAATAACATTAAGGAAACAAAGGAATGATAACATAGTCAATTAACACATCCATGAAATTTAATATTTTTCCAACAAAATATGTGTCACAATAAATTTTTCAAATTACAATACTTTTATTATTTTTGGTACCATTTATTTTATTTTATTATGAATTAAAAAATTATTGTATCAGCATCGTGTAAACCATTAATATAATTATTTCATCTCTAAGAATAAAAAATAAATAACCATGATCATTTATATTTAGATTGAAAATTTTTAACCTGAAATATTTTATGTTAATTTCAATTTACAAAATATTATAGTTATAAAAACCGAAACTCTGATATTTCATGCTTTATGTTTACTTAAATATTATAAAGGTCAAACCCATGAAAAAATGAAAATGGTCATATATTAAAAATTTCGGATTTTTATTGATGAGATATACCCAAATAATAAATCCAATCCAAGTTTCATGGTCATTTTTGAGACCCTATAAAATAATTTTAAACTTAAAATACATAGTTTTCCCATAACAAGGTGATATAAATTTACTAAGGTTACTCTAAAGAAAAAGAAAAAGAAATTAAATTACATAATTATCAATTTTGGTCATCTTAATTAAATATATTTAACTAGTTTTTAATTATTTAAAATATGATAGATTTATAATTTAATTTAATATTTAATCGATAATAAGAAATAAAAAACGTTTTTAATAAATAATGTCATGTATAAAATTATTTCTCTGCCGAATTCATGTGTAAAATTCATTAAAAACACTATAAATTGTTTATTTTAAGTAAAAATGAAATAATCAAATTTAAAAATTAATCTCAAATATAATTTTATATTTTAGATACTTTAGAAAAAATTACATTTTTTATTAAAAAAGAGTATTTATCATTTTTCATTTAGAAATAATACATTTGAGAAAAATATCAAAATTTTACATTATGATAATTTTGATATGATAATATAGATATTATAATATTTTTATCAAATATTATTTAAAAAATTTAAGTAATTATTTATAATATTCACTAACCAAAACCAAAGAACGTCATTAATTTTATAAAACCTTTCATTGAAGAATTAAATGTATTTACTAAAAATTGAGTTCTTATTTTATAATAATTAATCAATAAATTTCAATTTATTAAATTATTTTTATACATTTAAAAATTTATTATATCCAATTCATATACAAGGTATTAACTAAAATTTAATAATGGTCATATTTAAATCGTGTTATTTCCCTGTTCATTTAAGCTCTGTGTTGCACGTCGTACACATTATTTGACATAAATTTATTATTTTAAAATATCGAGATACTAAAACAACCCTAATAAATTACATCCTCAAAATTATTACTCATTCTTAGTAACTAATTGTTTAAATTTCCAAAATAATTTTTTTGAAATCCCACATCCTAAAAAGGTTTAATAAAACATCCACGTGGAAGTGGGGAATGTGAAATTATAGGGTCTTTTAAAATGACTCATACTATGTTTTTAAAATTGTTGAAAATTAGTGGGAAGTGAAGATTTAAAAATGGATGAAATTCATAACATTCAAATTATTATATACAGTGAAATATATAATTTATAAAAATATATTAAATGATTAAGAGAATGTTAATGACCAAAAAGCCATAATCCAAAGATCTATGTAAATTTATATGGATTCATTGGTAAATATGGTAATATAATAATTTTTTTGAAATCCATTTCTTAGTTTTAAGGAATTACATAATCATCTAGACTAAGAACATAAGAAAAGATACAAACATGAAGATTATAATTTCATACTTTCGTCAATTTCCATCGTAATCTCTTCTTGTGATCCAAATGATGAGTTTCTAATACATATTATTCCTACCTGGAGTCCTAGAATCATTTATAATGAATCAGATAATTCCAAAAAATTACAACAATTCATTCCTCTTATCTGTATACATTACCCAAAACCAAAATCGTAAGTAGGGGGTAAGATAACTCCAAAAATGAATAATCCTTCATTATTTAAATTATAAATTAATCCCCAAAATTCAACATTAATTCACAAAGTTCAAACTAAACCATTCAATAAATTACTATACATATAATTATTCAAATTATTCATAACCAATATTGTATCCAATAAATTTGAATGATTTTATCACACATTTTTTCAAGATAAATTTTGAAATTTGTCACCAGATAACATTATTCACTATTAATGTCACATACCCTATTAAGAGTACAAATTAATAATATAATGTCTAAAATATTCTATCATAAAGCCACATTACGATCATATATGCTACCAAAATACTATTCAAAAATGACTCCTTAAATAATTATTAACGTTATATCTAAGGGTAATATAAAACTCAACCAAATTAAATGGCTCTAAAAATAACATTATTCACTTTAAAATTACATCACTTTAAACCTAAAAAAGGGTGTATAATATAATAAAATTTTTAGAAAACATAAACTCATAAACATGTGATGGTATCTATATGTATTAATATAACCTCTATTTAAAAATATATTTATACAATGTTCTTTAAACCCTCCTCTGATACCACCTATGATTGCCCAAAAATTACACTCATGAATCTGGTGCTCAAACCTAATCATTATATTTGTATCATTTATAATAATTAACGTGACCCAATTCTTTCCAAATTTTCCCATCTAGTATATAAAATATTATTAGGTAAAAAATGAACACTTTTATACCAAATGACATTTTTTGTTTAGAGTTTCATAGAATTAGGAATAACTCCTACATAAACAAAACTCATGAAATTAAAAAAATATTTTACCAAATATTCTAATATTTTCATATTTCATATTAAGTCATAAATATCACCCATAAAATTATTCACATTTGAAACACTTCTAGACACAAATCATTTAATATCATTCTTCAAAACCTTGGGATTATTAAATATAAAAATGGAAATTTCAAATGACTAGAAAGAGTAAACATAAACATTAACAATTAAATTTCATTGGGGATATTAATAAGAGCATATGGTTATGATTTCATAGTCATAGTGAATAATAATAACTTAAAATAATGTGTACCCAAAAATATCTAGAAAATCAATCATCAAACATGGTGTTAATATTTAAAAAAGAATATATTCATTGGAATCAATAATCATGATCGATGTGATAACAATACTGATCCAATGAAACAATAATAACACATAGAATGTATTAAAAATTATTTAGAGTTGTGGAAAATTCCCTTCACAGAACCATATAGAACCCTTAAATATTTTAAGAACCATATGTTCATATTCCAATATAATTAACCAATGCATTGAAGATCTATAATGTGGATCACCCATCATATCCTGAGATATAGTGTGGCTCTACCCGTCAAACCTTGAGCTATACTGGAGGATCTTCCCATGGTATAAGTTCCATCAGGCTCACCCATAATCATAAACAATGTACCATAAGTATAAAATGAATAAAGTACAATGAGAACTCACTTCGCCATAAAGCTAATAGAAACATCCATTATTCCTTTCATTATATGATTAACCGGAAGAATGGAAATTTGGTCCATGAAAATATCTTTCAAATAATCATAATCTATCCAGATAAATAAGGAGTATGTTATCATTACAAAATATCCCCTTTGAGTATAATTGAAATAAAATTTTATTGATTCTGATGAAAGGAAATACCATTAAAATATATTTCAAATCATTTTTGAGGAAAATACCCAATCCACTTTGAAAAAAAATATTTGAAAAATATAAATTCAAATAAAATATTATGAAAAATAGTTATCATTGAAAATTACATTACAACCATATAAAATAATATCAATTAAAAATAATCATCATGTTATTGGGAATATTTATTCATGATATAAATATTAATAATATACATTAATTTAAAACATTTTGTAGAAGGGAATAAAAATTGTCCCATTTGGAAAACATTAATAAATTTACATTTAATTACTTTTAAATATATGTTAAAATATTTTAAAATAACTTCAAGAAATACTTTATGTTTAAAATGGAATATTTTTTAAAACTTTTTATACAAAATGGTCATGGAAGAGAAATAGTCTCATTCTAAAATAAGATACAATATCGACATCACAAACGAATAATTTTCTAGATGTTTATTTCATTAATAAGGGATGAAATGGAATTTGGGCATATAGATCACATTCATATCTAGAGTAGAGAAAAAGATCTGGTTCTTGATAACAAGATAATATAATTTCCCTAAATGAACCATGAACATAAACAATCCCTAAATGAATAAATATTATAACATAAATCCTTGCCAATTTTGTAAATTTTAAATTAGAATCCACACTAAAGAATAAAATCAAATGAAAAATTAATAATCATTTGTATACTCATATTCATGATATAACATATCAAATGGGAATTATATACATCACATAAAATAGTATTGGATAACACCCTAAATTTATGTCTTACGGAAAGATAATTTGAGATGAATAACCTTTTAAATGATTGTATAATTGAATTGAGCTTCAATGAACAGTGATATTATTGTTAAAAAAATAAATTAAAAAAATTAATGATGAATAAAATAATTTATGGAAAAAAATAAACAAAATCATGGAATTACAATGTCATGGAAGAAGAGTTATATACAATAAAAATGAAATTGTCTAAAGAAACCCTTTACCACGAATTAATTTTATATTCAAATCCAATTATATGAAAAATTCCAAATTTATACTTAAAATACCAGAAATTATGATTTATTCTTGATATAACATGTTAAATTTTAGTATATACACAATATAAAATAAAATAATTTTATAACAATCAATTAAGACTCAGTGAAAATAAATTGAGAAGAAATACCATACCTCTAGTACAATCATTAAATGTACTCCCATTAACTCATGTACTATAAAATCATATCAATTATTTGGTTTATTAATAAAATTTTCTTTGTATAATTCATTATCCTTGGTTTAGTTATTTCTATTATTTTAATGACACCATTAATTAATTAATCAATAAAGTCCACATTAGGTATATTGAAAACACTCAATCCTGAGATTGAAAATAGATTTAGTATGTTTACCCAGGTAAAAAGAATCAATTGTTCCATAATAACCATAAATCAAATAATGTAATAATACCATTTTAATATATCAAAAATAAATTTGAAAATAATCCTGAATTTTAACATCCTATAAAATATATTTTTTTATTAATGGATCACTTTCTTCCCATTTATTTTTTTGTCTTCAATAGAAGCATAGATAAAACAAATTCATTCCATTAGAGGTTTAAAAAGTATATGTTGTGATGAAATTTTATAAATAATAATATTAAAATGACATAAAATTCGTACTAGAAAACTAAAAACACATTCTTCCATTGTCTAAGAACAAAAAAATTAGTCTAAAAAACTTCTGTTATATAAAAAAATTTTTTAAATAGGAAGACTATTAGATAATGAAAAAGTAAAATATAAAATATTATGGTTCATTTATCCCTTAGAATCAACCCAACAATGAATATAACTATAGAAAAGAAAGAGAGAGCTGGTAATATAGTATTCAATCTGAAAAAAATGTCAAACCTTGATAGAATTGATGTGATTGATGAACACCAACAAGGGTAGTTTATTTATAGGTAAATATTATCAAATACCTTTATTTTGTAAACTAGTATGGTTGGTTAATATTATTTTCATTAGTCGATAAACAATTTGGGCATCATATTGTTGGTTATATAGTTTCATTTTAAATTATAGTAGATACTTTTTTATTTGATGTAGTCAATCTTTATCAATTTTTATGAATATAGAACACATTCTATTGAAATATGTTTTATTTAGAAGTATAAAATTAAATTATGATTAAAATAATAATCTTATAAAATTATTTCTATATGAAACAAATTTTATTGAATCCTATAGTTATTTTTTTAATGGTATGAATTTTGTCCTTATTATTTAATTGATTATTTCCATTAAATTACTAATTTATTTAAAAATTAAATATCTCTTACATACGTAATGATTCTGATAAAATAAAATTCTTTTTTTAATCATAAAATACAAATTACAATAGGGTTATTTTTTTTGAATTTTCTAATGAAGATTAATTTTTAGTGAAAATGATTAATTTTCCACTTTAAAAATCATTGTGATTTTATAAAATCATTATTATGTGAACATGATTATAAATTTTTGGAAATTTGTATTTAAAATAAATACCATTTAATAATTATAAATTTGTTTTTAAATTTAATAATTTTAATTTATAAACATATACCATTCATTTTGGAACAAAAATATTTCTTTTAAAAATTAAAAATATTTTTAATTTATGAGTGTTAATTAGGTGTTTTGGAATTTGTAGTTATTTATAGGGGAATTTAATGTCCTACGACCCTATATCACTCCTAATTAGTTTATAAATATGGTTTTATTGATTTATATCGCAATTTGTTTGGCTATATATTTGAATAAAAAAAATTTAATCACTTAAAACCCGCCTCTACTATGAAACTTCTTTCATTCCCCACAGTAAAATAAGTTATGACAAAACCATAAGGATACTAATTTCATTTCCATGGGTTATTCTCTGATGAATGTTTTTGGATACTTTTTCACACATATGTATGATTTTAATTTTTGGATGGGTGGGCCCAAGAATATATATCACTGCAATGAATTGGTTATATATGGATATCTCATGTTATAATATGGTGTATATATTTAATTGATCCTAGATCAATAAGAAAATATCTCCATTAATATACTCTTATAAGAAACCCTCATTAAGGATAGTATCGAATGAGGAGTGAACCCAATCCAAAATGATAGATGTGGAAGTGAGCCTTGACTAAGGGAATTGTTTTCTATTATTATAAAAAATTCATAAAATAATATAATGTGGCAATGTTATTCTTTAAAATCTCATGTTATTTTATTAATTTAAAGTTCTTTCCATATTAACATCCATTCTATATTAAATAAATCATAATAATCCTTTTTGAAATTTTGGGTATGTTTTTGAAATGTTAATATCATTTTGCATACACTTCTATACATTCTATATATCTGTAATCATTGATATCATCTTTATTTATCATTATCGAGAATCTGAGAAGACCCATTCATATGTTTTATTTCTATTGGAGATTATGAAAAGTTTTATGTATGATATTTATATTAAGGGTTCAAATTATTAATAAGTTAGTGGTATGTTTCAAATATATCTAATGAAAAAGTTATTTATATATTATATTTTCCAAATAAACTTAAACTCTATAATTATTTAATGGATTTTAATGTTATATATTATATATTCATTTGAAAACATGTAACATTTATTATTGAATGTTTTGGGTTGCTATAGTTTCTTTTAGAGTTGGTTTAGATAATATTTAAATAATATAAATAAGGATTTTTTAAAAACCTAGGGATAAACCTACGTATACGATAATAACCTAAATCTATGGTAAGATAGATATTATGTGTTTTCCTTGTAATTAATCTCTCTCTAAAAACTAAAAGTGTATTTGGTTTTGAAAGAGATATATCTAGGGGTAATGATCATTAAAAGTGTTTTTTGAAGTACTTTCCATCCATCATTATTGTGAATTGTGACTATTCCCTTACTATAAACCTAGTTTTAAACTCTAAGGTAATACTATTTGGTTATCACATATTTTATTTATGAACCGTTATGAAGGATTTTAATTGATGATATACATGGATGTAATAGGATGAACCTATGGAGTCGTTTATTGAAATTATTTTGTCATTATATAAATCATAAGAATGATTTATAATGACTATATGATTCCTCACATTGGATATTTCTACTAACACTATACATTTTTGGTTTTTGTCACTGGATATTTCTTCACGACTAACTAAATGAAAAAGATAGTGGAAGGTGAAACCATCAGTCTATGCCTAACTATCAATCTAATAATATTATTAACAATATAAACTTGGTTGTCTTTTCTAATATTATTAATAAAATAAATATTATATTGACCACGACCCTACTATGACTGAGTTGATGTTATACTTCATTACATTGTCATATGATAATAAATCGCATTGTGTATGACAAAATAGTTTGGTTGTCTTTGTGATCTAGATTCATAATTGAAATTTTCTTTACATTTTAAAAAATAAAATGCAGAAACTAATTTTATTTGATAATTTCATTATTCCCCTTTGTGTATCCCTCCATATCAATCACAAAATACTTCCTCATATCTTTGTGAAAATAAAAAATAAGAAAGTGGGGAGATTAAATTCTCACTAAGGGTATGTGTATATCTAAAGAAATGAATAAATAGAGAATAATAAGAATAAGAAGTCAAATAACATAGGTACATTCCATTAAATTAAGAAATTGAGCATAAAGTGGAATGAATAAAAGTGATCATATAGTGGTATATATAATAATCTCAAGAACATGAAATATTGTAATAGATATTCTAAATAATTCAATAATCACATTGAATATCATAATAGATTTATTAATGATGCAATGAATAATAATGGTTGTCTAAAACATACTCTTTTTGCCTTATTCCAACATATAAAATACCATACAGGCTTAGCTCAAATATATCTAATACCATCATGGATTCATTTACAAACTTATAATAATTTTTTAAGTCCTTGGAATAACCAATATCTAGATTGTATCATGAAACCTATGGATGCATCGAGGGCTATAGAGGACATCACACATCACATATAAAATTCAATTCATTCCTCATATTAAATAACTAAATCATAATTAATATATAAATTCATATTAAAAACTAGCATACAATGTTTAAAAATATTGCATGATCAATAAACAAAATCACAGACTATCCAGAGTAAAGAGAATAGTATCAAAATTATACATCCACAGTTAAACATATCATAAACTATAAAGACAAATAATAATAATTATTCAACTAAAATATTTACCCATTGGATTATTTTTAAATGTATGTTTTCATTGATTTATAGAAATACCATAAAAATATATTTAAATTTAATCTTTAGGAAATTATCCTTTTCATAATGACAATCACCTTTTTAAAACATAAAATTTCTTGAGAACCCCTTTCCATGAAAAGATAATAAATTATATGTTATAAAGTAAATATATCATTAAAAATAACAATATAAAATTAAAAATTAATATTCTGAAAAATGATGATCATGTTAGTGGTTAGTTCCGTAAATTCCATAATATTTATCAAGAGAATTCCTTTTGTAATGGAAAAAGGTTAGAAACATGAATTGTTCTGAAATAAAAAGAAAATACCATTGAAAAAAATTGAAAAAAAAATTGTAAAATTTTACTTGATAAATCATTTTTGAAATGTTAAAAAATTGAAATCATGTTTTTAAATAATGATATTGGAAGAAAATAGATCCCCTACTGACGATAGAAATGATTTATAATTTTATTCAAAATTACTCCTTATTATTTTAAGTAAACAAATAGTGGAAACTAGTACTATTATTTGAAAATGTCGTGAATAACTAAAGGATAAGAAAATATATTTATTTCAAAATAGTAATATCAAATAATTCCTCTATGGGAGATGTAAACATAAACTATCATGAAATAACGATGATATTGTGAATTAAAATATCACCGCTTTGATAAATTTTGATTTCAAATCCCCATGAAATAAAGAATATAAAATGAATCATTAAATATCATGATGAAAAATTAATTCATGATATATGATAATTAAATTTAAATATATACACCATAAAAAATAAATATGTGGTTAGTAAGGAGTATGTCTCGTACAAGTAAAGGTGATTCGAGAAACCAATAACTCACGCTTCCATTTGTTTGAATGTTTATTAAACTTTTGTATAGATTTTTAAAACATTAAATTAACTTAGCCCAAAATGATATTAATATTTATGATATCATATAGGATCCTTTTACAACATCTTATTACACATTCATTAATATTCTTTCATTATTTTGATTGTTTTAGGGGATAACTATCTTGATTTCTCATGAGTGTTTTGTTGTGAATGGTCTAGTTCAGGACCATATTATGTAGTTTTATGATAGCTAGACTAATAAAAATAAAATAACTATAATTTTTATATAAATATTAATTTTTAAATTAGTCATCAATTAAGGTTATGAAAAATGATATATGTCACAATCATGGAGATGGTCATTCGTATCAATGCCTCGGTAACACTTTTATTTTTGAATGATAATTATAACAACAAGGTCAAAAAATATCTCACCATTATAAACTGATCATAATATAATTAATATAATAACATATTATTATACATGTCTACATTTTTTGTGGTGATTAATAGAGATTCACATCACTTTGTGAAGGTGGTAGTCCACACGTACATTAACAATGTTGTTATCTTTACGTAAATGAAATGGAAAATAGAAAAATGATAAGTATTTGATTTACAGATTTTTAAATATTTAATAAATATAATAAATATTTTTTTATCATATATAATCAGAAAATTTTTCTTTATCACCATCCATGTGAAGTGTTATTGAATAAGGAATCACCTTCCTTAACAAGGCATTAGTCCATCAAAAACACGAGCGATGTTATCGTATCTCCTAGATAATGGAATGTAAAAAAAATATATGATATAGTGATAGAATAATTAAAACTATTTTATAAATATCACATATATACTTTTTATCCATCATCAAACCTAATCTAGAGAGGTAGAAATGAAAAAAAAACATCGGTTCAGGAGTTGGTTGTATATTGAATACATGAATGATGATTCTGTAAACCATTTTATGGATGTGGAGATGATTTTAGGTCCAAAAATTATTTCAAAACATCCCATTATAATTAATATTAGAAAATTTTTTATATTATAATTTTATAATGAAAATTTAATGATGTAAAGAAATAATTAAAATAATGTACTTCATTGAAGAAAATTGCATCATTGTTGGTTGTTGATTAGAATCTGTAATAGGATAATATTAATTGCTAATATATTTAGTTTTCATGTGCCTTGCGATTCATAAATACCATTTTAGGGCATTTCACATTTTGAACACCCATTCTTATCATTTGTGCACTTCATCCCTAATGTGCACCAATTTAGGCACAATGTTTCATCTTATTTTAAAGAATGTAACTATCCATATTTTAATTTGATATTTTGGTAAATGTATATAAACTTAATTATGAACATATTTTATTCAGTGATCAATGGATTATTCATAAAGGATGATGGGATATTTGGAAATTAAAGGAAACAATTCTGGATATGGTAGATTGGATATCATCCCGTTGATGAGAATGTGGGGCCCACAATACAGGCCCCATGAAGCCCAAGTTTCATGGGCGTCTAGAATACATATAGAGGAACACATAATAATTCTTGAGCCAGTGCTAATTCGTCTTACATGGCAGTTATTAAGGTGGCCCAATTTGAAGATGAAATTCTGGTCCAGATTTTACGGCCCAGAAAAACAGCCAACAAGTTATATCATATCACTCGAACGGCTTATTATTTTGGGCTGAAATCTTACAGACTGTTACGGGACATCTAGGGATTTATTTATGTCTTATATGGCCCACTCAAATCAGATTTCTAGAAGGTACTTTCGACGCGTCTTTCCGGTGGATGAAATCTGGCTGCAACTTCAAGGCAAGAGTTGAAAAGTCTCTTATGCATTAAATGTCCACCCACCTTTCTCCAAAAAAAACTAATTAAAGGCACATGGGATGATGGGAGCTAGGAAAAAGGCTTCAAAAATGACTATTTAAGGCAGTAGGGATGGGGGATTTGAGGTTCTTGGAGTTTTACTTTCATTGTAATGTTGTTATGCCAAATTGCCTTTGTAATTGTTCTTCATTCTCATGGTAGTCGTTTGAATCAAATTAGTTCTTAATTAAAGTTATTCTTCTTCCCTTTTTTGTTATTCTTATAATCCCTTTGATACCATTGCTTCAGGTTGTGAATTTATTTAGTCCAAATCATGTAAAGTTTATTCACACAACGGTGGAGTGATCATTTTTGTTGTTGTTATTTTTTCTTCTTCAATCCCGCTTCTTTAAGTCAACTTTCCGCTTCCATTTTTTGAATAGCATAAATGGAGGGCTAACTGCTTATGGGTTGGACCTAGGGAGTTGCATGGGGAAGATTGGATATTATTTTATGATCTTAATTCATAATCATTTCATTATTTTATTATTTACATTTGATTCTTTATTTTCTTTTCGTCTTCGCCAACTTTAACAATGACACATTTTGAGTGCTAGTGTGATCCAATTCCTTGGAGTGATCATTAAATAGATCCTATAAGTGAATTGGTGATTAGACTTGGAATGGTTTAGGGATTAAATTGGTGAATTATGTTGAGGAATTTTATCATCTTTTTGGATATATATTGAATTAGTGAAACGAATGTTATAAGAAAATAAATGCATCCAATCTAACCCTATTAACAACTTAGGATCAACTCATCTCCATTAATTGTTTTAGACTAAGTAATTATATGCTTTAATTTATTTTCTTTAGATTAAATCAGTAGTTATTAAAATCAAATCAATCTATACAGTTGGCCACTCCAAAGCCAAATCCTTCCAAAATCAGAGTGTCTCTCAGTTTCTTCTTCGATCCCTGTGGATTCGACCCCTACCTGTACTACAACGACCGCATACATGTAGGGTAAATTTGGGCGCTACCAGTTTTCCTCCTTAGGTTTTCACTAAATTCTTCCTATGTTGTATTTTTCCTCAATATAAATATTATTGAATTAGTGTAGTAATGTTGGTAAGTGATATGGGTAGGTATTGGATGATCTAATTGCTTTCTATGGTGTTAAGGGAGGATGAGAGTGGGTGCACTTTTATAAGTGAGGTGAGTATCACACTTTTAATATTTTTGAAAGAGTGAATTCTACAAAAAAAAATTCATGGAAATAGCAAAAAATATTGGTTAATTTTATATTATATTAGTTATAAGGTCAAAATATGTCTAAAACATTTTTTGGTACATTTTTCTAGGCCATTTGGTTCAGTAAGTCTAAATTTTAATCCCTCGGTAAACTCATTTCTACCTTAATCGCTCTAATTAATTTTAAATGTTGTCAGTAATAAATTTTGTAAAAAAATAAAGTTGGAATTATTATAAATTTTAAATCATAATGATAAAATTTTGAATATACTTTTTAAAATTCAATTCAAATAAGAGGTGAAAAATAATTTAGAATTAGTCTCATATATGTGATGAGAAAGTATGTTTTTAAAAAGAAAAAGTTTATATATTTTCATTGTTTTTATATCTAAATTCAATGTGATATTGAATCCAATTATCATAATTATTTTACTTTATATAAATTTTAACATGTTTTTATTTAAGACCAATTCCAAATATTTTTTAACATTATCAATTATTTAAATGAACATGTTTTTAATGAAAATTTATTAATTTTCACTATTCTTCAAAAAATAAAAAAAAATCATAAAAAAAACCATAAATTTTCCTATGATTATTTATATATTGTAAATTTAAAATTAATATTTATATTTTCATATTATTTTTATAAAATTGATAAAAATTAATTTTCAGTTTTGTTCCTCAGGCACAACTAGACGGCCTTTTTAGAAAAAAAATGTTTTTTTTTCTAAAAATATATTTTTATTATAAATGATTATTATCGTTATATGTAATCAATAGATAAATGATAAATATGTGTATAACATATTTTTTCATATATTATTTAATCCTATTAATACACTAGATTAAATCATTGTGGAAATAACTATTATATTAAATAATAATATTAATAGTATATTGTTTTTCGAAAAAACTGGTTCTTTCGTGTAAAGAAAGCTATTGAAAAAGCTCATTGGTTCACATAATAAAAGATAAAATCCTTATTTTTTTATTGAAATATTACCTCAATGTTCCATGTCACGTATTATATTTAATAAAATATTAATCTTTTATAAATTTAGGGTGTTACATTATCCCCACCATTAATAAATTACTTCCTCACAACTGAAACTTGAATAGGAAATCAATGGTTTGATATTTGGAAATAGTATTATTGAAAACCCCCCATCATAAAAGTGTTTATAAAATAACCACTTAATAATTGAGTTAGGGAGGCTACATTTTCATTTTTAATAGCACATAACTAGATTTCTGATTATGACAACATATTTGGGAAGTGATGATATAGACATCGAAAACTGTAAATAACTATAGAGAGTGATTGAGGTTATTAATAATAAAAATTGACGGATAAATGGAATTTTAAGGTCCTAGAAACTAGAAATATTTTTTATTTAAAATACCATATGATTCATCAGATAAAAATGAAATAGGATGACATGTTTATTTGAAGATCCAGTTGCTAATGTTGTTGAATTATTTTAATGCATAATACGAAAAAAAATATACAAACTTGATCTGTCTCTATTTCATATGTGAAATTTCAAAATTTGGTTGTGCTTCAGTGAATTTTCAATTCATCACATACTAATATAATAATGAATTTTGGTAAATGAATTTTTTATTCCTAAAGTACTAAAATTCTCTTTTAACGAATCGTAAGATCCATAAAATAGGTAATTATATTTGTCTTTACTTATTTTCCAAACCAAATATGGTTACTAAAATAATTCTAATATAGTAAGTAAATTTATAAAACATTGTCAAATTTTAAAAATAAACCATTTCATAAATTTTTAACCCTATAACATTTCCTAATGATTAATATCCTTAAATTTAGGAAGAATGATATTGAATTTTTAAAATGAACTTATCATTAATCATTTCCATATTAGTTAGTATTGTCCAATTTTATTTATCTATTTCAATAATCCCCTTATCGAGACATAATTATCTCATAAATATGATCATATTAAGGGTAAAATTTTCTTCAATCATTTGATTCCATGAATTATAAATTCCCACTAAATCATTATTCTTGGTCATCGGTATAAATCAACATACAATTTCAAATCCAGAATGAAAATTAACTTAATTAAATACTTATACATTTCATAATTCTTATGAGTAGAATATCATTGATTAATATACTATTATAACCTAATTCTTGAATACAAACCTAAAATCATTAATCATTCCACTTCTTATGTTGTGATAAAATAACCATGAACTCGATATCTTTTATTCTTTGATGTATATTCTCTTAAATCTATGGGAATATATTTTCATAGTGCCCCATATCCTTATAGATGAATAATTAAAAATTGAAAAATTCTTTTATTCCAATTCAATCTAAATCATGGCGGAATTTGTCTCCACACACGAGCAAACTAATTTTTATTTTTTTCAAGTACCAAACTATTTCCTTAAACAAATATCACATATCAAAAAATTATTCTTTCCATTCATCCATTTATACTATTTTTTCTATTTTTTTCAAATTCTTCTCTTTTTCCCCATAAAATTAATAAGTCATAGAGGGTTACTTCTCTATCTTAATATCATGTTATATTTTTTCACATATAATGAGAATGATTGGGAAAATAGATCCCTTTTTAGAATTATCATAAACCAATCAAATAAAGGGTCAATATTTCACATTTGATTATAGAGGTAGTCCATAACATTCCATGATAACTATGTAATGTTGTATTCGTTCCTAAAAAAATTTCCTCTTTATCCTATTTTAGAATAGTAAATTATTTTTCCATAAATAGTATCTTTTCTATAAAAAAATTTTTTTCCATGAAGATAGGCTTTAAATCCTTCAACTGTAGAATTTTTATTTCCTCCTTATCCTTAATTTTTTGAATCAATGACCACTATATATTTAAATATCCCAAGTGATGATAATTATACGAGAAAAGTTTTTCCATTTCCCTACTCCCCAGACTAATTAATATTTTACCTAAAGAATTTATCCATTTAAAATAAAAAAATGGATATGTTGTCTCATTGAATAGTTGAGGTGGTTGATACATAAAGATATCTAACACTATCACTCTTCATGGTGGATCATTAGTATGTTCCAAATATGAAAAATAATTACTCATAACCTATTTTAACTTCCCCAATATGGTTATAAATTGATCATTTCTAGTTGTATCCCAAGCCCCAGGTTTATTATCATTCCAAGGTGGAAAATCTCTACATGGAGTAAACACGTTATTATTGTTAACATTCCTTAAATTAGGCATAATTTATGCACGATCGAATAAAGTAGATTATATAAAAACATTATTAAATATAATATATAACCCCTAAACTAGTGAAATAATTAAAATGATAATCTAAAAAATAGACATGGTTTCTTTTTTAATCCAATAGTTTGCATCCTTTCGGCCAGGAGTTGGTGTATTTGGAAAGAAATAAATAAAGGTCTTTATGAGGTTCATTCTAGCTCCATGATAACCATTATTGCAAGAACATGAAATATACTGGTTGATTTTGGTCACCTCGTTAAGCATAGGGATTTATCGCCCTCCTTGAACGTTGTTCTAGGTCCTAGGTCAGACAACTTTTCTTCTCCAAACCTCTCTCCGAGTTGATGGGTGAGATAGAATCCTCATTGATCTAGGATGAAACTGAACATAGATAGTTCATACTGAAGGTTCCTGGCGCAGAGGAAGTACATGGGTGGATGTGCCCACGTGGATTTTTGTCATTAACAATGATCAATCCGAGATCAATATGTCGATAAATGCCAATCTCTACGGATCGACTCATAGTAATAGACAAAGAAAAGGAAAGTCTCGGAACTACAAAGTATGATCGTTACAGGTTGATTATAATTAATTTAATCAATTTAAAATAAATACCTTTTGGGTGTTCTTTCTTAGTTGATGTTCTTTATCACGTTCCGATTTGATTCGTCATTGAGTCACAGAATCCAATTGTAGAATTCCTCTAGCGGGGATCCACACGTGTACCTCGTATCTTGGGACACCTCCAAAGGAGTCTCTGGGTGGTATCTTGGAGAAACCTTTGCTTTCGTTGTCTACCTTAGATCATCTTGATCCGATGGAAGATGATCTCTCTCAGTTTTGAGAGTGTTCTTGGAGGAAGAGGTTCTTTCGGCCTTGAAATAATTCTCCATAGTTTTTGTGAACAACGATTCTCTTGTGTGTAGGAAGAGAGTTGGGGTTGTGAGGATATTTATAAACAGGTTTTAGGTTGTAGAGTTATGACAATAAATAAACATGTTACCCGTTTTATTTATTTCATTGACTCTTATTTAAAACCCCCATGTAGAATAATTAATTCCTTGACATGCTCCCACACTGATTATAATAAATATAATTTAATAAAACAATATTATATCCTCAAAATCACGACTGAAAAAACTACAATGTGTGTAAAACTTAATACATGGAGTGTACTTGGTTTTCATTTAAAACTACATGGTGTGTACATTTAATGTACACGGAGTGTATATCTTGTTTTCATTTATTCATTTCTTTTCATTAATGAAAACTACACGGCGTGTACATATAACAATACTTGGTGTGTACTTGTTTTAAAAATAAAACTACATGGTGTGTAATCATTGATACACGACGTGTACTTGTTTTATTTTATTCTTCCTCCATCATTAAACCAATTTAGGCTTCCATGAATAATTATTAAACCATGTACCGGAATAATCGTTATTCTACTTGAGATACTTGAATACACATAGTGTGTGATCCTCTAGGCCTCTTTCTCGTTGGCATTAGAAGGGATTGCCTAAAGTCCAAGATTACTGTATAGAAATGGGTCAAGGCACCCAATATAAAGACGTTGATGCTACATTGACGTATCACCTCATACGAACACTTATTGTGTAATTTAATCCCTTTTTCTTGATATCTCATCAAGAAGGTTTCATGGCAGTGTCATAAACCTATATGCTTGATCTGTCGTTCTTTGACTACCTGAAATAAACACGTCGTCTACACCATGACCATGGAATTTAATGCGATAGTTCTATTTCAATCAAATGGCCAAGATATCAACATACATAAATGGAAGGGGAAAATCCTTCCTCAACTTATCCATTAACAACATGTCACTCATGATGCACGCAACGTACCATACTTCCCGCCAACTGTTTGCGTGACAGTTTTCGTTAGTAAATATAAGTGCGCAAGTAATGACATGAGTTAATGATAATATTCCAGTTTAAGGACCATTACACACGCTCGTAGATAGAAATTTCTGATGACACCAAGACATGCGGAATTTATACTGGTGGGTCTGTTCTCATAATCTCCCATATTGGAGATTACTAATTGCGAACTCCATGAGAGAGAGTGTCGTCTTCTTACGAGTACTCGCACTTGATGGTCTGTTTACTATGTGTCCTATCATAGTATGTCATCCAACCGTATAACTTTATTTAAGAATATTGTTATATCATTTCAAGGTTCTCATCATAGCGGGGATCTGTCATGACCTTATCGATGCAACAAATATTCCAGAACATTATTATATTATAGTCATGCAGAACAATGAACAATATATAATATGTGAACATTCATGTAATCAAAGAACAAAATAGTTGGTTCTCTAGACACCAATCCTTACAAACTCCCACTTGGACTAGAGCCAACTGCATACAACCTTTAGTCTGCTAGACCTCACCTGATGATCATGTTTCTTCTAAGTCAAGGCATTAGTCAAGGGGTTCGCCACGTTGTCTTATGTGGAAATACTGATCACTGTAACTTCACCTCTATGAGAAAAATCCCTCAAGAGATGATACTTCCGAAGTATGTGCTTTTTTCGCTGATGTGACCTAGGCTCTTTTTCATGTGTCGTCGCGGTAGTATTATCACAATAGAGTGTTATAGGATCTTTAATGCTTTGTACTACATCCATATCTTGGATGAATCTTTGCATCCATACTGCTTCTTTAGCTACCTTAGAAGTTGTGATATACTCAGACTCTGCTGTAGAATCATCCACCACACTTTGCATCGAGCTCTTCCAACTCACTGCACCCCCATTAAAACTAAAGATGTATCCATTATGCGACTTTATTTCATCTTGATCAGTTTGAAAACTAGCATCTACATGTCCTCTGATGACTAGTTCCTCATCTCCCCCATAAACCAGGAACATATCCTTAGTACGCCTCAGATACTTAAGGATAGTCTTGACTTCCATCCAATTGTGGTCTCCTGGATCAGCTTGATATCTGCCTACCACACTTAATGTGTAAGCAACATCTATCCTCATACATATCATATCATACATGACTGACCCAATCGCGGATGAATAAGGGATCCTTTCCATTCTCTTTATTTATTCATGTGTCTGAGGACACATTTTCTTGGAAAGATGAATGCCATGTGACACTGGCAAAAATCCCCTCCTGGAATGTTCCAAACTGAATCTCTTCAGTATCTTGTCAATGTATGTACTTTGACTCATGCACAGCATTCTCTTGGATCTTTCACGATGGATCTTGATCCCAAGAATATATGATGCCTCTCCCAAGTCTTTCATGGAGAAGCATTTATGCAACCATGCCTTAAGTGACTGTAAGATAGGTACTTCATTTTCAATTAGTAATATGTCATCAACATATACTATTATAAAAACAATTGTAATTCCACTAAACCTCTTGTAGACACAATGCTCACATTCGTTCTTAACAAATCAAAATTTTGTTACAGCTTCATCAAAATGAATGTTCCATGACCTTTATTTTTTTCTTTAATCCATAAATGGATTTTTTCAACATGAATACCTCATTAGCATCCTTTGGAGTCACGGACCCTTTAGGTTGTGTCATGTAGACATCTTCCTGGAGGTTCCCATTAAGGAATGTAGTTTTGACATCCATTTTCCAAATTTCGAAGTTATGCTATGTGGAATGGCCAATAGGATTCTAATGGATTTCAAAATTGCAACTGGTGAAATGGTTTCATCATTGCCAATTCCTTGACGTTGTCTAAAACCTTTTATAACCAGTCGTGCCTTATAGGCACTGACATGCCCCTCCATGTCCAGTTTTTTCTTGAATACCCATTTATTACCAATAGGCCTTACATCAACTGGAGGATCTGCCAAAATCCAGACTTGGTTTTGGTACATGAAATCCATTTCAGAATTCATGGATTCTTTCCACTTGGCATCGTTTTTGCCTTCAACTACTTCCTTGTAGGTAAGAGGATCATCATTGTCAACCAATAATGAGTCACCATCCCTGGTGACAAGAAAACCCTATTGTTCTAGTTCTCTCACCTATCTTGTGATCCTACACAGTTCTTGTGTCTCTGGAATATATTTTTCTTCCACGGGGCTTTGTGGAATCTGTTCTTGTACCAACTCCTGTGAATCTTGATTCTCGACTTCATCGAAGTCTATCTCGCTCCCACTATCTCTTTTGGAGATGTTCTCCCTATCAATGAATATGGAGTGTCTTACCATTGTAACCTTTTTTCTGAGAGGTTTTATAGGCAATATCCCCTTGTTTCCTTGTTATATCCTATAAAGATACACTTTGTGCCTTGGGGTGCATGTTTGTTACCTGAAGAGGCCTTAACAAATTCTTTTCTACCCCACACATGTAAATTCGATAACATGGCTTTTCCTCCACTCAATAACTCGTATGGAATTCCATTTATCAATTTAGTTGGTAATTGTTTTAGTAAGTGTGATGTTGTTTGTAATGAATATTCCCAAAAGGATAATGGAAGACTTTCATGACTCGTCATTGATCTCACCATTTCCACCAGGGTGCGGTTCCTCCTTTCACTTACACCATTCAACTGAGGTGTGTAAGGAGGAGTGAGTTGAGATAGAATCCCAAACTCCCGTAAGAAATCAATGAAGTCTTGATTAAGATATTATCCTCCTCTGTCTGAGCAGAGTATCTTAATCTTCTTACCAAGCTAGTTCTAAACTTCATTATTGTATTCTTTGAACCGATCAAAAGAATATGACTTATACCTCATTAAGTAAATATATCCATATCTTCTAAAATCATCAGTAAAAGTTATAAAGTACAAGAACCCACCCCTTGCATCAACTGAAAATGGTCCACACACATCTGTGTGAATAAATTATAGAAGATTTTTAACCCTTTCACCTTTCTAACTAAATGGGGCTTTGGTCATTTTTCCTTGTAGACATGCATGACATACACTAAGTGGTTTTAGTTCGAAAGAATCTAAATACCCATCTTGATGTAATTTTGTCAAACATTTCTCATTGAAATGGCCTAGCCGGTGATTCCGAAGTTGGGTGTGGTATTAGTCATGTGAATTAACTTGTTCATCGATCGCCATTACTTGGTTTGTGTAGTCTAACACATAAAGGTCATTATATAAATGTTCCCTACCAAAACAAATGCAATCTTTATAAAAGTAGAAACATTCATCTCTAAACTTAAATATGAATCCATCAGTATCTAATCTGGATACTGAAATAATGTTTTTGGTTACAAAAAGAACATAATAACAACCTTTTAACACCAAGATCATTCCAGTTGGCAATGGGAGGTGGTAGACCCTGATAGCTACAGCAACAAGTCTGCCTCCGTTGGCTGCTCGTAGATCTACCTCCCCTCGATGAATCTTCTTTAATCTACTTGGTTTCTATATTTGGATACAGATTTGAGAACCACAAGAAGTATCTAATACCCAATTAGTAGAAACAGATAGATTTCATTTGATAACAAACTCACCTAAAGCTTCCCCTTGCTTCCTTTGCTGGGTGCATTTTTTTTCTAGTGGCCCTTCTTGCCACATGAGAAACAAACAACATCATGTTCCTTTCCCTCCCCTTTGATCATCCTTTTCTTGGAAGGCCTTGAAGAAGATTTGGGATTAATGCTCTTCGCCTTACCTTTCCTTTTATTAACCATGAGACCAGAAGGATTTTCACACTTCATGTCATTATCCACTTAGAGAATAAGGATAAGAAGATCAGACAGAGACTTCTCAATATTGTTCATGTTGAATTTTAGAAAAAATTTTGACAAGCTCTGGGGAAGTGATGTGAGAATGAGATCGGTGCCCCCTTCTTCAGGAATTTTAAACCCTAGAACCTCCAAGCGCTCAATGTAGCTAATGATCATGACTACATGAGGCCCGGCTAGGGCACCCTCTTCAAGCGTGCTCTGAAATAGAGCCTTGGAGATATCAAACCTTTCATGTCTTGCTCTCTCCGTGTATAGACCACAGAGATGCTCGAGCATGCTATAGGCATCCATGTCTTCATGAGACTTCATGAGATCACTAGACAATGATGATAGCATCAAACATTGAATGTCCAGTTCATCATTCAAATTTTGATCATAGACTAGGAAATCTTCATCACTCGCCCCTGGGGAAGGGGAATGAAGAAGTGAGGACTCCAACACCTAAAACTTTCGTCCATGGAGTAGGATAACCTGAAGACGCCTAAACCATTCCTGAAAGTTACTGCCGGTGAGGATGTTTTCTTTATCTATAATTGATCGTAGAGAAAATGTGGTTGACGAGCTTGTCATATTTGTTTCTAAAAATTAAAAGAATAGTTTTATCAGTACTTTCTTGATTACATTTTATGAGAAATAATAAATTTTATTAAGTATCCCACTATTTTATCAAGTCCCAATGGCCCTCACCATTGAACTAGGAATGTCTAGTTGATTTGACATTGTAGTGGAAATGATCCATATTCCCCTTCTAATAACCCCAACAAGGGTTGGTCAAGATACTTGAAGGTATTTAGGTAGGCAGGTCTTTTCCACCTGTGAGCTTACAGTTCCTTGATCTATTGAGTGGACTCCCCAATTCTAAAATCCTGACTTGGATTTTATCAAATCTTTCCTCCAATATTACACCAATTCTAGAAAGGGATACTCCTCTTGATGTAATATGGTTAAGTCAACCATAAATCTTTCATAAGGGTTCTTTTATTAAAGTAAGTGTCCCAACAAGGGTTGTTCAAACACATAGTTTTATTGAGTTGTTCCCTTAATCAAGTAATGGAAGGCTTGGTCTGACTTAATATGGTATTGAGGGATATTAATCCTTTATGCGTAGTTTCGCATTATCACATGCTTTTTAATATTTAGTGATTCTTGCTTAAGTGATTAACCATGTTCCGATAATGTATATGCATAGTCCCGTTTTTATTTTATTCCATCTTTGAATGGTTTTTCATTTAATTATGTGATCGAGATAAAACATACATAAGAAATAAACCATATAATTAGACAAAAATAAAATAATATGGCATGAACATGAGCTTCTATTGGTTAGCTTATCAAGAAGTTTTGATAAGATAAACCTAGCCTAGGAAAACACCTTGAACCTGATGGTTTGTGTTTTGCATCTCCCACCTGTCCACCTTTGTATCTTCTTGGGTTGGTTTCGCCTCAGCTTCGGATTTCAAACCGTCTCCTTTGGCTTGGGATATCCTCCATTACATGGGTTTACATTAAAGAAACCATGGTCACACATGCCCTACATTTTATTAGAAGAAGGATCGTAGGCCATTAAATTTAAATTAATAAAAGTTAAATGAAAACATACACACATACAAATGGTATTTGGTCTAGCTCATGATCATCCATAGCATGAAACGACATTTACGCATATTTAAAATTAAAATTCTTTTAATCAATCTATTATTTAAGATAAGTCATGCCTCAATTCAATTAATTATGATATTATAATAAATCAATTATTTATCTTAAATTCCTTTCTAAATTTCCTTGAGATTCTTCTAATCCATATTCCTTGAATAGGTCTTTGTACTTTTAAAGGAAACCTAGTGAAATTCCATTTCTAGAAATTACATGGCGTGTAGATTATATTTACATGGCGTGTATTTCTTTTCACCCTTTATCCAAAGTACACGCCAGGTGCTTTGGCGTGTTTTCTATAATTTGGAGTTTTTGGAGTACACGGCGTGTAGATAAATCATACACGTTGTGTACTTCTGTGTTATGCGGTAACCGGCTTGGCGATCCCATGTATGTGGTACGCGGCTTCTCCTTTATACACGGTTTCACATGGGCTGAATCAAACTACATGGCATGTTGCTTTGACATACACGCCATGTATTCCAGTTCCCATGTGCCATTTAATTTTGGTCAACACGGGGTGTTAAATACTTGGGTGTAATAAATTCACACGACATGGTTTGGAGGACCAGTACCGGTTCATTGAGCCTAAGTACACGGTGTGTAGTTTTAATTACAGGTCATGTATTCCCGTGTTGTACAGACAGAAAGGGCGGCACCTCTGAATGAGTTACTCATTTTTATTTTAATTAAAACTAAAATTAAAATGTCATTTCTTTGATGTGAATCGAGAAATGAAGGAGGAAGAACAGATCTCGTTTATTTGGATTTATATAATCATCATTGTAACCTCGCTCTCATACCATTTTAAGGTTCCAGGCATAGTGGAAGCGCGTGGGTGGATGTGCCCACTTGGCCTTTTGTCATAAACAATGATCAATCCAGGATCAATACGATGATAAACACCAGTCTCCATGGATCGAATCATAGAAATAGACAAAGAAAAGGAAAGTCCCAGAACCACAAAGTAGGATCGTTACAGGTTGATTATAATTAATTTAATCAATTTAAAATAAATATATTTTTGGTGTTATCACTTCGTTGATGTTCTTGATCACGTTCCGATGTGATTCGTCATTGTTTCGCAGAAGCCAAGTGTAGAATTCCTCTAGTGGTGATCCAAATGTGTACCTCGTATCTCAGGATGCCGCCAAAGGAGTCTCCAGGTGCTAGCATGGAGAAACCTTTTCTTTTATTATCCATCTTAGATCATCTTGATCCGATGGAAGAGGATCTCTCTCGATCTTGAGAGAGTTCTTGGAGGAAGAGGTTCCTTCAGCCTTGAAATAAATCTCTAGATTTTTTGTGCACAATGACTCTATTGTGTGTAAGAAAAGAGTTGTGGTTGTTAGGATATTTATAATTAGGTTTTAGGTTGTAGAGTTATGATAATAAATAAACGCCTTACACATTTTATTTATTTCATTGGCTCTTATTTGAAACCTGCATGTCAAATAATTAATTCCTTGACATGCTCCCACGCTGATTACAATAAATATCATTTAAAAAAACAATATTATATCCACAAAATCCCAACTGGAAAAACTACACGGCGTGTAATAATAAATACACGGCGTGTACTTGTTTTTCATTGAAAACTACACGGTGTTTACATTTAATGTACATGACGTCTATATATTGTTCTCATTTATTCATTTCCTTTCATTAATGAAAAATACATGGAGTGTACATATAACAATACACAGTGTGTACTTTTTTTCAAAATAAAACTACACATCATGTAATAATTGATACACGACGTGTACTTTTTGTTGTTGTATTCTTCCTCCATCATTAAACTAATTTAGGCTTCCTTGAATAATTATTAAACAACGCACGGGAATAATCTTTATTCTACTTGAGATACTTGAATATACTAAGTGTGTGACCCTCTAGGCCTTTTTCTCATTGGCATTAGGAGGGCCTGCCTATAGTCCAAGATTACTGTCTAGAAATGGGTCAAGGCCACCCAAGAGAAAGAAGTTGATGCTGCATTGACGTATCACCTCATACGAATTCTTACTGTGTAATTTAATCCATTTGTCTCGATATCTCATCAATAAGGTTTCATGGCAGTGTCACAAACCTATATGATTGATTCCTCATTCTTTGACAACCTAAAATAAACTCGTCATCAACACCATGGCCATGTAATTTAATGCGACAGTTCTATTTCAATCAAAGGGTCATTATATCAACTTCCATATATGAAAGGGACAAATCCTTCCTCAACTTATCCATTAACAACATGTCACTCGTGACGCACCTAACGTACCCTACTTCCCACCAACAGTTTGTGTGTTCGTTTTCATCAGTAAATCTTAGTGCACGAGTCGTGACATGATTTAATGATAATCTTCCAGTCTAAGGACCATTACACACGCTCATAGATAGAAATGTCCGATGACACCAAGACATGCAGCATTGCTTCTTGTGGGTCTGTTCTTATAATCTCCCATCTTGGATATTACCAAGTGAAAACTCCATGAGAAAGAGTCTCATCTTCTTACGAGTACTCGCACATGACAGTTCGTATTCTATGTATCCTATCATAGTATGTCATCCAACCGTATAACTTTATTTAAGAATATTGTTATAGCATTTCAGGGTTCTCATCATAGCGGGGATCCTCCATGACCTTATCAATGCAACAAATATTCCAGGACATTATTATATTATAGTCATGAAGAACAATGAACAATATATAATAAGTGAACATTCATGTAATCAAAGTACAAAACAGTTGTTTCTCAAGGAACCTACACTTACACATACTTCTCTGGAGTCATCCGGGGAGGCGGTTTGGTCAAAGATAATAGAGGTTTGGTTTTATTTTCTTTCTTGGACTACTTTGGTAAGGGCTACTCTCTTCATGCTGAAGCTTATGCTCTCTTTGTTGGTCTTGAATTGTGTTACAATAAGAACATCCCCCTTTTGCCTTTGAAATGGACTCACTAGTCTAGCATAAGGCACTTCTTGGTCTCTTCCATACCCATTGTACTATTGCGTATCATGTTCGGATATACAGTAAGTTGTTGCATGACAGCTTATAGATCTCCCATATTTGGCACGAAGGGAATAGAGAGGCTGATTATCTTGCCTCCAAAGCTCCTTTAGATGATGTATTCATTTGTTTTCATTTCATAGGCTCTATTCCTCCCGAAGGAGTGAGTATTTTTATAGGTGACTCCCTTGGTTAGAATTATTTTAGGCCTATGTAATCTTCGGCATTTTGTATCCCCCCTTCATGGTCTCTTCCCTTCTTTCAATAAAAAATTTCTTGATTATGATGAAAAAAATGTTTACCTTGGAAATATCATTATTTTCAACCCCTGAATTTTTGTAATGAAAATGAGACCTATCTTAAGAATATCATCCATGAATTTCGAAAAAGGTCTATAGTAAGACCAATTTTTTGGTATTATGTGACACTTGAGTTATGCCCGACACACCTATTTTAAATTTAATACCCCTATAAACCCCTATGTTAGAACAAAACCCACTTGTACTATAAAGATATGTGTTTATTTCAAGGATGAAAAATATAATAATTATCTTACAAGAACATTAGTATGTACTAATATACCAATCCTCAAGCATTATCATAGGTATATGTTCCATAATCTAGAATTTCCCTAAATCTATTTTCCAATGATTCTACAAAACTTTCTATGATACGAACTATAGTGACCATGTTCTTAGTATAACGGACCAAGTGTCGTAATTAATTACATTTTTATAATATATAAGGATTTTAATCCTGAAGGAACAAATATACAATTAGACTTATTAACCTATATAATTAAATTTAATTTACCTAAAATTTTAAAAAATAAAATATACAAATAATATACATTTAAATTACATTATTTACCTTATAGTATCCCTTCATATAAATCAAAAATTACTACCTCATATGCTAGGGAAAATAAAACATAATAAAGGTGTATGCCCAGATTCATAGTAAGGTTAAGTGTATAGTGGAAGCTATGAGTAAGTAATTTTCAAAATAAAAATTTAAATAACTTAAAAACTATATTAAATTAATAACTTTATAATAAAATGGATGGAAAAAAAGATGATAAAATAATTCCATTTAAATTATCACAAGATCATGAAACTTAACAAAGTATATTATAACTAATAAAAGAATCACATAGAATATCAATAAATGAAGTAATAATTATGGAATTCATAATAGGGGATGTCTAAAACATACCATCAATGATTTTTTACCAGATATCTAATACAGTCTAGGATTTCTACCTAGACATCCAATAAATGGGTAATGCCTTATCCAAAACCATGTCTAGTTTGTCTCATAAAACGTATAGATGTTTCAAGGGGGGTATAATAGAGAGTTCAAATCACATAATAAATTCAATGAGTTCCTAATATTATATTTTTGAAACATAATTAACATAATAATCTTATTTAAAATTAGAATATAAAAATTAAATGCCTTCCCCAATAAATAAACCTAATCGTAAATTGTACCGAGTAATGTGAATGGTATCGAAATAGTAAATCCCTAGTCAAACATATAATATACCATATAGAGAAATAATAAGGACTATATCACTATAATATAAACTCATATGAGTAAGGATGAATGTTTTTTTTATCATTTATGAATTGAAATACCACAATAATATAATTAAAAAATTCTTGAGTAAAATAAACTATTCATTATGAAAATCACCTTTTAAAAGAAAAAAATGTTTTGAAAACTAATTTTATTTGAAAAAACTATGTATTTAAAAAATATAGGGAATAAATTCATTTAATAAAACCTTATTAAATTGAGAATCATCTTTAAATAAAATTATCATACTTTATGTGTGTAATTTGGTACTTGCCGCACAAGTTAAAAGGAATATTCCTTTTGCAATGTAAAAAGTTCAGAAAAGTTTCTTTATAAAAAAATGAAAAGTATATTCATTTGAAGAAATTTTCTGTAAAGAAATAATTGGATCAACTTCTTAAATAAATAATTTTAAAAAGGTTAAAAAATTAAAATCATTTATAGAAAATATGGTTTTGGAAGAAAATATATTTCTAACTGAAGATGGAAATGAAGTCATATTTTCTAGAAAGACATCTCAATTATTTTTTCATCAAAATAATTTAAAATTTATTATATTACTTGAAAATATTTAAGATAACTAAACTGGAAAAAATATATTAACTTAAATATAGTAATTTCAAATAATTCTCCCAAGGTATATGTAAACATAGACCACTTTAAATAATTATGGGATTGTGAATTAAACACTTACCACTTTGGTAAATTTGGTATGAAAATAAAAATTAAATAAATATAAAAAATTTAAACCTTAAATGTAATTATTATAATCTAAGTCAAGATAAATCATAGAAAAAATTAAATACATACAAAACATAATGTATATAAGTGATGAATATTGCATATGTCTCACAGAAGTATAACTAAGACTAGAAACCCATACCTCACGATTCTTTTCTTTAGTTGATTTCACCAATTATTTAGTTTTTTAAAATCTATTATAAAATTATTATAGAACCATATTAACATTTATTATATCTTATTTGATTCTTTTATAAAATATTATTACCCATTTTTTAATGATCTTTCATTATTTGTATTATTTTAGGTGTAAATAGTCTTGTTTTCTAATGCATGTTTGGATATAAATATTTTTATTCTTGTGAATATTATATATATTAATCATAAAAAACATCATGACATAATTATCATATTTTTACATCAATTTTACTTTTAAATCTAATCATGAATAATTCTTATGAATAATGAAGTATGTTACGATCAAGGAGATGGTTGGTCGTGCGTACGCGTGAGTAAAGTATCCATTTTTCAATAGTTAATATGGAAGACAGGTATGTAATATTTCACATTTACATACTAATAATAATGAAATTAATACCCTATTATATAATAATATATTTTATCCTTAGTTTGTGGTGATGAAAAGTGTATCACATCGCTTGTTGAAGGTGGTAGTCCACACGTACACCAATGATGTCATCATCTTTACATAACAAAAATGGATTGAAATAAAATGATTTATATTATCTTTAAATAATTTAATATATACAATTAATATCAGAAATAAATTATTTATATTATATTTAATCATTAAATATATCTTTATAAACTTCCACTTCAAGAGTTTTTGTAAGAATAATCTCAATGTTTCGGGAGGTGGTAGTCCTTCGTACACATATGTGACCCTATCAAATATCCTATAGAATGGATGGTATATATATATTTTATATAGTGATTATATATGTATAAATATGTTATAATTATTTTAAATATACTTTATATCCATCATAATTCCAATTCTTGATAGGTGAACATGGAAAAATGAATGGCATCGGTTCGTGTGACGGTAGTCCACCGTACACATGAACAATGATTTTGTAACCCATTTGATGGTAGTGCATATGGATTTATGTTTTTAATTATTATAAAAACATCCCATTATTTTTTAGATAATTATATTTTTATATCATTATTCTATAATAAAATTTTATGTATGTAGAGAATGGGGAAAAATAGAGAAGCTCATTGAATAACATTACCTCTTCTTCGTGCATCCTCTTTTGGTTTGAACTAATGTCTCCAAAGATTAGTTTTTTATTCAAATATAAATTTTATAATATTATAAAATGGAATTTTTGATATTATTTGTGATTTACATGGTAAAACCAATTAGTTTTGGTGTTGTGAATAGATAAGGAGAGGGGGTGGCCTTTTATAAGCGGCATGAGTGGCACACTTGTAATTGTTTTGATAAACTGAATTCCATCGACATTTTTTAAATGTAAAAAGGATCAAATAATGGTCCATAATAAATAATATGATTTATATGTTCAAAATTATTCCTTTATTTAGGTTTTTTTAAGTTTGTGGGTTATTTTCCCTATTAAGATCAATGCTTAATCCCATGGATTGTTCCTTTTAACCTTAATCAATGTAAATAATTATACCAGCTTTCAAAAACAAATATTGTTAAAGAATAAAATTTCAATGTTAGATATTAAATTTATGATTATTAAAAATATTGAATCCATTTTCCAAAATCATATCACATCAGTGTAAAAAATTTATTTAAAATTTAAAACATTAATGTGAGTAGAAATGTTATGTTTAATGTGAAAATGTTCAAAATATTACACTGTTTTTATATCTATATTCAACATTAAATTGATTAAAACAAAGAAAAATGGATAAATTTATATTAAAGTGGACTAATTTAATTTAAAAACCAATTTAAAATATATTTAACATTAAATATCACTTAAAGTAAAAAGAGAATATTTCAATTAAGATTCAATATTTTTCAAAATTGAGTAAATACATAAATATTTTAGAAAAATCCAAAACAATTACCCTACGATAATTTAGATATTATGAAATAAAAACAGAATTTTATTTCTTAATATAAATTTTTTATAATCAGTAGATATTGATTTTAAATTATTCCTTCTAAGCGTGACTAAACCATATTATGGAAAAAATATAGTTTTTTCTGAAAACATTCTTTTTCTTTTAAATAATTTTTATTATTACTTGTAATAAATAAATAAAAAATAATTTTTTTTAAAATATATATTAATAATCTATTTAATAAAATTTATACTCACCATTATAATGCTAAGGAGATAATAGTCATATGAAATAATAATATTAATAGTATAATATTATTCAATAAAAACGCAACATTACGTGCACTGCAAGATAATGCAGAAAATCATTTTTTCATGTAATATAAGATAAAGTAGTTGTTTCATGTTTTTAAATATAAAATATATTTTGGTTGTCACATAATCTATTTAACAAAATGTTATTCTTTTATAATTTCAAGGTTTTTCTACAATAGAGTTCCAAGAAGACCATATTGGGAAGAAGATACAAATTCCTACAAGTCAACTATATGTGATAAAGAGATTAGGTAATTGTCTCATTGGAAATAGAAAAAAAATTGTGTTTATAATATAATGGAATTGATCATGTAATATTTTAGGAAACATTATATGGAGGTAAATTAAGTTCATCATATGTTACCATTAACAATTCAATGTCTTGTTTGTGGGGAATATCAGAATTTTATAACCTAATGGCCTAATATTAGGGTTATATCCTAGAAAGTCGAAGATAAAATGATATACCAATAATCAAAGTGAAATGATTGAAGTGTATATGTATTTGGATTAAATAATTACATTTTATAAGAGTTATATCAATGGTATTTTACATATAATAATCATGAAACATATCATGTGTAATGACCCAACCAACTTCGGACCGCATGGCCATTGGATAGTCGATCCATGAAATCCCAAGATAAACTCTAAAGGATAGGGGATAGATAAAATATAAAGAATTAATAATAAAATGGGATTCCTTTTCCTAATGTAACCATATGAATTCACCCAACCAACACCTTGTGAAAGTGTAGAGGAAGGTATATAATAGTAATATCTAGTGTATAATCCTGCATGAAATGACTTATAAGTAAATAAAAAATCATATGATAGTATAAACCAAAATGAAGGAGGGTAAATACATGCCCAACCAGAACTGAAGTCTGAACCTAACAAAAAATGGAATAAATGATGATCGAGGGAGATTGGCTCACAATCTCCAAGTCCCAACAATCGTACATGGTAAATACACCCAAGAATCACTAAACTCCACAAAATACACCATAGATCAGTCAATGTTCTACATAAGACATTACATGTGTGGTTATACCCCATGTATTAGAAAGTATATATATACCTAGTAGGATTCCCTAAAAATGGGAACAACAGAAGGATACAAAAATTACCAGCTCAAGCCATATAAAGAGATAAGTATCCCCATCATTAATATATATATATATATATTATCATATAGAATACAATATTATAGAGAATGGGTATATCCATCTCACATCCTAGTCTAAATTTGATGAGTCTACATAGAAGTCAAAAATTACAACTCTGATGTCAATGTTCTAATTCAATCTCACCAGAGTATGTTTGGATGGTCTTGATCTTCACTACTATGCTCCACATTAAAGTAATCCACAACACCCATAGAATATTCACATCCAAATTAATATATATTATGAATGATTAACACTCCATTGATAGAGGACATACACCCAATATGGTGGAGTTTTTTCTCAATCTATATAAAGAGTATAGGGAACACATGCCCTTGTGTTACATGGGAGTAAAAATCCGAAAACTATATGGATCCTACAATTACCACTCAATCATTAAGAATTTACTAAATAAGTATCTCACTCCAAACACTTTTCATCATATATCATATTCCACAATGAAGTTCGTCATTATGATCAATGCATAAAATCACTAAGGATGGTCTAATCATAATAAAAAATTGACTCTCAAAGAATAAGATATAAGGGTGGATTTTATGGATGTAATAAAATATGTGCATGGGGGTCCACATGGAATTTAACCCCTTCATTTCACATGTACTTACTATCCTATGGACATATAATGGAATCACTGACATCGTACATGACATGTACATGTGTTAAATGACATTCCCTAGTCACTTTGATTTATCTAGTGTCCTACTAGTCATTCTTGTGTACATTAGGTGGTGTCCATGTAACATCCCATGCACTCTTAGAGTACATGGAATGCTATCCCACTTGGGATCCTAGGAGTGTGTTAGAAGACACAAGGGATGGCCCCTAAGGGAGAGTCACCAGGAGTTTGGGCCCAACCACATGGAGTGTTATCCTTTCCCCACTCAAAATTGCAGCATCTCAGCCAAGGGGATTACATGTTGTGCGGTATTCTAATATACACTGTATCAAGTTTGGTATTTTTTAAATCCTTAATTCCATTCAGGTTTTTCTTCGATCTGGCCTTTTCACAATGGTTGTTTCCATTTCACCACCCAAAAATGTAAGAAAACAACTAGGGACTTCATTTCCTAGCCTTTGATAGAAAACAAATATATTTCAATCATCCACATGATGATTCTTCATGTGTCTTATGTGTGTCTCGTTTACCATCACCACTCAGGATCCTAGATACACCATGCTTCACCAGAAAATCATCCTAAACCAACCTCAAATTACCACTATTCTCATTAGGCATGACCCATGGATATCTATGTGTTCTTGGAAAATAGGGTAAATCCATTGTTTTCCAAGTGTTCTTGGAATATAATTTCATAAACATGTATATCCATGGTGAAAATCATGGAATACCAATAATAAAATTAATTATAAATTCATATTATTGAATGGGAAAAAGAGAAGTAAATATATGCACAAATCACTAAGCAGGTAAAATATCAATGTTTAGTCTTTTAATCAGAATTATGAAAACCTAAATTAATTATCTCCCCCTCTATTAGGATTTATTTTTAGTGAATAAAGTGATCACCATTAAAGGATAAGCTCCTCTCCATTCTATAACTCTTGATCCACCTCAATCCAATCACCTTCCATCCATTGATTCCATCCATCAACTTGATGTTTGACCATGAACAACCTTAAGTCATGGAAAGGGAAAACCATGCATTCTAGAGTCAACCATTGTCTCATATTTGTTATATTAGATTCCATTTGGGAGTTATACTACTTTTTTAGTAAAAATTAATCCACATGATGTTAATATATTTAATATTTTTCATAATATCAACACTGAACTCATTGGTCCTTGGAATCACACGTCGTATGAGCATCAGGCTCCAAAAATATTTCGTAATATATTCCAAAGCCTTTCAAGAAAAAAATTGACCCCCCTGCATTCTAGGTGATGTATTTTCACCCTAAAAAAGAAAAATTTTTACAAAATTGTGGGTCTAAATAATTTTCATATGGATCTCTCTCTCCCATGAATTCATTTACACCTCGTTTTCTACCAAATCTCTCAAAACAAGGGAATGGTCTAGCCGTGCATGATCTTATCACGATGATCCTTGATCACTACTAGGAACTCCATTAATGTTGAACTATATTCCATTTCCATATCACCAAAATCAATAATGTGTGTATTGTGATTCATTTATCTCATAAACATAGACACATGGAAGACATCATAGACCTGGTCTAACTACGGGGGAAAAGGTGGGCGATATGTGACAATGTCAACTATCCTCTTTATTTTGAATAGCTTGATGATCCTTGAAGATGACTTGAACCCTCATAATAATTTCCACCATCTTTATCATGGGTATAATTTCAAGAAAACATGGTCCTCTATTAAAACTCCATGGCTATATAAAATTGATCTGTGTAAGATTTTCATTATCTTTTTGCTATCCTCATATGCTCACAGATCAGTTGAACCTTCTTTCTCAACCCATGTGGAATATCTGGTCTTATAGGAGTGGTATCCTAAATCATAAACCATTATGAAGATTACTTGTAGGATTATTCATAAATGGCCTTGAAAGGTGTCATTTTTATAGTTCAATGATAGATGTTATTATAAAAAATTCTATTAAATTTAAATGTATCCTCCTATATCTGACTAAATTCCAACACATTTTCTCTCAGCATATACTCTAATACATATATATTCCACTCTATCCTTTAATCCTTCTTATTGGACTGCTCGTGTATTAATCATGTCTTAATGATCACAAATCCTATTCAGTCTACAAACCTTGTTAACTCTATGTAATCTACCTCACATCAAATTCCCATTTGTTTAGTAAAAGCTATCCAAATCTCTTAAGTGTTATACACTAAGTTTAGTTACAATATACTATCTTTTTATTTATATTATAATGATTTCTCTGAAAAATTATTACATTTTATCCATTTCATAAATATCACTGTTTATGTCTGAATACTGATATTTGACTAAGTCTGAGACATCGTGAACAAGCATACATCATGAACAAGAAGACACCATGACCATCAGACACCGTGAACAAGAAGACACAGTGAACATTCAGACACTGTGAACATTCATACACCATGAACAAAAGACACTGTGAACTAAACACCGTGTCCCCAATACACTGTGTCCCCAAGACACCATGGCCAATCCAGACATTATGTGAATGAGTCGTTGTTTCCATGACATAATGTGACATTGTTTTCTTAATCTGTTTTTTCGTCTTTCAATTTAATTTCTAATGGTCATATTGGATGATTTTAAATGCATGAACTTAATTAACGTTTCTTGGTATACATATCATCTAATAGTACAAGGTATAAGGTTCAGAATACATTCAACCTATCGTCTCCAAAACATGCAATCCATGTTAAAAGAGTATTGTGGCCCAAAAAAATACCACTAAAAAATGAAACAAGCGGGTGGGAATGAGAACAACAATGATGAATAAGTGTAGATAATTTTTTAAGAAATGATTTTCACCTACAAATCGATGCTACTGAAGAACACATGAAACATACTCAAACCCCAGAATCAAGGACATCTCCACACTGTCAAACATCATGAAGAACACAAGATGGATCTATCTATATTTCGACTCTATGTTTTCCATATAATGACTTCATTTGTACATCTCCTTCATCTTTGAAGTATAGATCTATAAGGAATAACACTCGAAGAATTTCTAAACCTATTTTAATATTTCTACTCAGTTGTGTATCCTTTTACTAGAATTCGAGTAGTGTGTCTATCTGTATAAAAACACACTCTATCTCATGCATTAAACTAAATGATACAGGATATCCTTACTCAGACATCTTTTTACACTTTTGTATACCCACAGATAAGTGTGGAAGAGGTCCCTGTGTGGTCTGGTTGTTTGTACCCATGAAGAACTGTGGAATAGGTCCTTATGTGACTCGGACAGGCCTATGTATTGTTGTTGACGCCAATCCAGAGTTTGGATCATGATTATTTATATAAACTGGTTTGTGGTATTTGATCAACAAGTGTAGTGGATTAGGTATTGGCTTGAGACTAAACCACTTGTTTAATATCTATTGTGCTACTGAATTTAGTCTTCATTTTTTTTATTCATTACTGTATAATTCAGAAATCACTAAATTCACTTTGATAGTTAATCTTGGAAAGAGGTTATAATTTTCTTGTCTTAGTATAATAGATTCAAAAGTGATATTAATAACTAATTATAATATCACTGAGAACTAATAAATATTCTGTGAAGTTATTTAAATAGTCAAACTCTTATAACAGTATAACCTTGATTAATTGGGATTTATTTAACCATTTGGTGAAACCTTTTAAGAATACCTTTTAACCAAAAATTTCTATAGAAACTCAATTCACCCCCACCCTCTTGAGTAATCTACTATGACCAACATTTGGTATCATAGGATGTTTATTAAGACTTGATTTAACCTACCACAATTTTGGTTGTAGTTATACTTTAAAGATCTGTTAATTTCTGTTAATTCTAAATTAATATCTCTTTCAAAGTATTTTTGTATTATGGATAATAGATTGGACGGTTTTGCAACCAATAGAACACAATTGTTTAGTGTAACCAACTATTCTCAATGGAAAATTAAAATTGAAATACATTTAAAATGTATGGGTTTTGAAATTTTGTCTTCCATTATAGTTGAATATAAGATTCCTACTACTGATAGAATCACATGGGATGAATCTAACAAAACTGCCTATAATAATAATTGCAATGTTATGGATGCTATATACTATTTCATAGGAGATGAAGAATTCAATAGAATTTCTGCTTGTAAAACTGCCCATGAAATTTGGGATACCCTGTCTGTCACACATGATGTAACATATAGTGTAAATTAAATGAGACTTAATACTTATACTATTAAATAAGATAACTTTAAAATAAAACATGATGAGCCTATCTCTTACATGTATCTTAGGTTCAATGATATTGTCAACACAATGATATCTCTTAGAAGAGAAGTCTCTGCCAAGGAATAGATCTTGAGAATTCTCAGATGTCTGCCTGACAGATGGAGAGGAAACATTGTCTCTATTAGAGAATCACGTGACATCATCAAGCTGCCTATAAAAGAACTCATTGGGAAACTGATCATGTATGAAGAAGAGCTGAAAGCCAACAAGGAAGAGGAGGATGAACCAAAAAAGAAATCTGTTGCAATCAAGACGACCACCGCTAAACACAAAGACAAAGGGAAATTGGAAGCTTCTATAGAAAGTTCCAGTAGTGAACAATCATCACCTGATAGTGATGAGGATATGGATCAATTATCCATAAGATTCAAGAAATTTTACATGAAGAAGAACTTTTTACGAAAGCCTAACTTCCAGGGAAAATATGACCAAAAAGGAAATTGGAAGAAGGATTGGAAAAGAAGTGACACGACTGATGAGATTGTCTGCTATGAATGTAAGCACAAAGGACATATCATGGATGACTATAGAAAGATCATGTATAGAATTAAATATGAGGACAAGGACAAGAATCCTGAAAAGGCCATGAAGGCAACCTGTAGTGCTTATGAGGATAGTTCAAGCGGCTCAGAAACATCACATGATGAACAGGCAAACAAAGCTGATATGTGTTTTATGAAAAACACGTCTGAGGTAACACTGGACTCTACTATACATAATTCATACTATTTAAATATGAGAGTGACTCTTAAAATATGACTAATAAATAAATGTTTGAATATTGTAATATTCTTGAAGAAACATGCAATGAACAAAAAGAAAAATATAAATCATTGAAGAAACAACATTCTCTTACTATCACTGTTAAATTTGAACTCAAAACTGAAAGAGGGAAAAATGGTCAACTACTCCAAGTGCACAAAGAATTAAAAATGTTTTATGAGAAATTGAATATGGACCTAGAAAAGTTTAATAATGAGAAAAATACCCTTACTCAAATGCTATGTAAACCAGTTTCCCCTAAATAAAACACTGGAATTGGTTATCAACCTGGAAAAATAAACCTTGGTAGAATAAATTTGGTTTTTAAATCTAGGACATATATTTCTACTCCCAGTTCTAGACACAAATCAACTAGTTCAAGTTATGATACACTTTATACTGTTTAATGTTTTTCTGGACAAACCAGATTTTATTTTTCTAATAATTTACACAATTCGTAAAGGAAACATATGAGGCATATATGGGTTCCTAAAGCACTTATTACCAATAATACTAGACCCAAACAAGTATGGGAACCAAAATCTATTTTTTCATTATCATTTTGTAGGAAAGATGCTTAAAGAGTTCCTATAAACGTTTATGGTACTTGGATAATGGATGTTCAAGACACATGATTGGAGACTACTCATGCTACAAGAACCTAATAAAAATAGATGGAGGAAATGTCACATTTGGTGAGAATGACAATGGAAAGATTATTGGCCTCGCCCAAATTGGTAACTCTAACTCAGTAATGATTTCCAATGTAGTATTTATTGATGGTTTATAATATAATCTTCTTAGTACCTTACAATTATGTGATGATGGAGTTCATGTTAGATTTGAAAATGACGATTTCAATGTTTTTAATTATAAATAAGCATTAGTGTTTTATGCATTAAGAAATGAAAATGTTTACTCTGTTAACTTATATCCCTTAGCCCCTCAAAATGCCTCATGCTTAAGTGAATTTCATAAAGTGTCTTGGCTCTAGAATAGGAGACTAGGAAACTATAATATTCACTCCATTAGAAAGCTAACTAGAAATATCTTAGATATATACTTACCCAAACATGAGTTTCCAAATGACAATGTGTTTAATCCCTGTCAAAAGGGAAAATAACGCAAAATTTCTTTCAAACCAATGAAATAAGTGTCAACTTCTAAACCTCTTGAACTAGTAAATACTACAAAAACGGGATTTATCAACGCTCAAAATGGGCTTTATCAGTGTTAAAAAAGCGCTTTAAAGCTCAGAGCTGATAAAGGGGGGGGGTCCCCTTTATCAGCACTTTTTTATCATTGATAAAGGGATATTTTATCAGGGCTGATAGAGGACTCCTTTATCAGTGCTCAAAAAGCACTGATAAATTCCATGTCAGTTGCACAACAAATTTCTACAGCAGCACACCCAAACAGCACCTGAAAAAAATCAGCATCTCAATAAGTATACCCATACAAGATTAACACATAAATCATAATCTAATTACACCAAGTATACCGATACACCATTAACACATTATTTATAAGTTAATTAAATACATAAAGAATACTACTTAGAATTCAAGGGGTTGGGGAGCTGCTCAGGGGTTTGGGGTGGTTTTCCATGGGGGGTGGGGGTGTCCAAGGGGATGGGGGTGTCCGGGGGGGGGGGGGGAGGGGTGTTCAGGGGGTGGGGCGGTCCAGTGGGTTGGGGGGATGTCCACGGAGGGTGGTGGTGTTCTGGGGGTGGGGGTGTCTAGGTGGTGGGTGGTGTCTTAGAGGGGGGTGTCCAGGTTGGGGGGGGGGCTGTCTATGGGGGTGTCTAGGGGGGTGGGCTGTTGTCGAGGCTGTCGGGGGGGGGGGGGGATTTCTAGGGGTGGGGTGGTGTGCAAGAGGGTGGGATGGGGGTGTCCAATGGGATAGGTGTGTTTAGGGTGTGGAGGTGTCTAGGGTGGTGGGGTGGTCCAGGGGTTGGTGGGGCTGTCCAAGGGGGTGGGGTGGTGTCCAAGGAGGGGAGTGTCTAGGTGGGGGTGTCCAGGAGGAGGGGATGTCTATGGGGTGTCCATGTGGGGGGGGGGGGGGTGTCCAGGGTGTCGGGGGGTGGCTTTCTAGGGGGTGGTGTGTACAGGGGGGTCCATGGGGTTGGTGGGGATGTCTAAGGGGTTGGGATGGTGTCTAGGGGGTGGGGGTGGCCGTCCATGGGTGGGGGGTGTCCAGGGGGTTGGGGTATCCAGGAGGTGGGGTGGTGTCAAAGAGGGGTGGCGGTGCCGTCTAGGGGGGTGGTGGTTTTCCAGGAGGGTGGGGGTGTCCGGGGGGGTTGTCCAAGGTGGGGGGATGTCCATGGGCGTGTCCAAGGGTGGGGTGTCCAGGAGGTTGAGGGGGCTTTCCAGGGGTGGGGGTGTCCAGAGGGGTGGGGGTGTCTAGGGGGTGGTTTGGTGTCCAGGGGGGTGGGGCGGTCCATGGGGGTTAGTGGGGTTGACTCTTACATATCACAAAGGACCCATGCATCATTCTCATAAAGGATCAAGGCAATTTGAATAAGTTTGGTCTGATTTCTGTAGGTCAGTCGTGGTTTTCACTTAAAATTGTGTCCATTTTAAACAAAATAGAGACCCTTTGAGTGATACTGGCCACACTGTGCCTTAGATTGAGGTGAGGATGACTCACACACATCGCAAAGGACTCGTGGATCATTCTTCTAAAGGATCAATACAATCCGAATGTGTTTGGTCAGATTTTCGTAACACAGTTGTTGTTTTCACTTAAAATTGAGTCTATTTTAAACAAAAGAGAGACCCTTTGAGTTATACTGGCCACACCAACCCTCGGATTGAGTAATATTTGACTTGTATATGTCACAAAGGAATCATGGATTGTTCTCTTAAAGTATCAATACAATCCTAATGTGTTTGGTTGGATTTCCGTAGGTTGGATTTTTTCACTTAAAAATCTGTCCATTTTAAACAAAAGAGATACCCTTTGAGTGGTACCGGCCACATCGTGACTCGGATTGAGGTGGGGATGACTCTTAAACATTAAAAAGGACCCTTGGATCATTCTCCTAAATTATCAATACAATCTGAACGTGTTTGGTCATATTTTCGTAGGTCATTTGTTGTTTTCACTTAAAAATCTGTCAATTATAAACAAATGTGAGACCCTTAGAGTGGTAACGGTCACACCATGCCTTGAATTGGGGTAGGGGTGACTCATAAATGTCACAAAGTACTCGTGGATCATTCTCATAAAGTATCAATCAAATCCTAATGTGTTTTTTTGGATTTCCGTAGGTCTATTGTTGTTTTCACTTAAAAGTGTGTACATTTTAAACAATAGAGAGACCCTTTGAGTGATACCGGTCACACCGTGCCTCAGATTGAGCCAGGGATAACTCATACATATCACAAAGGACCTTTGGATCGTTCTCCTAAAATATCAATACAGTCTTAACGTGTTTGGACCGATTTTTGTAGGTCAGTTGTGTTTTTCGCTTAAAAATCTGTCCATTTAAAAAAAGACTCTTTGAGTTGTATTGGCCACACCATGCCTTAGATTAAGGAGGGGATGACTCGTACACATCACAAAGAACCCATGGATTGTTCTTCTAAAGTATCAGTACAATCTGAATGCGTTTTTACAAATTTTCATGGGTCATTTGGTGTTTTCACTTAAAAATCTGTCCATTTTAAAAAAAAGAGAGATCCTTTGAGTGGTATCGGCCACAAAGTGCCTCGGATTGAGTCTAAGATGACACTAACACATCAAAAAGGCTCTGTGGGTCGTTATCCTAAAGTATCAGTACAATAAAAATGTGTTTGGTTATATTTCTGTAGGTTATTTGTTGTTTTCACTTAAAAATATGTCCATTCTAAACAAAAGAGAGGCTCTCTGAGTGGTATCGGCCACACCGTGCCTCAGATTGCAATGGTAAGGACTCTTACATGTCAAAAAGGACTCTTCGATCATTATCCTAACAGATAAATACGATCCGAATGTGATTAATTGGATTTCTATAGGTTAGTTGTTGTTTTAACTTAAAATTATGTCCATTTTAAACAAAATAGAGACTCTTTGAGTGATACCAGCCACTATGTGCCTCAGATTGAGAATAGGATGACTCTTAATCAGAAAAAAGGAACTGTGTATTTTTCTCTTAAAGGATAAATACAATTCAAATGTGTTTGTTTGGATTTCCGTGGGTCAGTTGTTGTTTTCACTTAAAAATCTCTCCATTTTAAACAAAAGAGAGACCCCTTGAGTGATATCGGCCACACCGTCCCTTATATTGAGTAGATGATGACTCATACACTTCAGAAAGGACTCTTGGATCATTATCATAAAGGATCAGTACAATCCAAAAGAGTTTGGTCAGATTTCCGTAGGTCACTTTTTGTTTTCACTTAAAAATTTGTCCATTTTAAACAAAAGAGAGACCCTTTGAGTGGTACCAGCCACACCATGCCTTGGATGGAGATGGGGTAGACTTTTACACATCAAAAATGACCCATGTATCATTCTACTAATGGATCATTACAATCAAAATTAATTCGGTTTTATTTCCATAGGTCAGTTGTTGTTTTCACTTAAAATATTGTCCATTTTAAACAAAAGAGAGACAACTTTAGTGGTACCGGCCACACCGTGCCTCGTATTGAGGAAATGTTGACTCGTACAATTCCCCAACGCACTTGTGGATATTTATCCAAAAGGATAAATAAAATCCTAATGTGTTTGGTCAAATATCTGTAAGTCAGTTGTTGTTTTCACTTAAAAATATGTCCATTTTATACAAAAGAGAGACCCTTTGAGTTGTATCGGCCCCACCGTGACTTGGATTGAAGATAGGATGAATTATACATGTCACAAAGGACATTTGGATCATTATCCTAAAGTATCAGTATAATACAGATGTGTTTGGCGATATTTTCGTAGGTCAGTTGTTGTTTTCACTTAAAAATATGTCGATTTTTTTAAAAAAAGAGACCCTTTGAGTGGTGTCAGCCACACCATGCCTCAGATTGAGGTTGGGATGACAAGTAAATTTCATAAATGACCCATGGATTTTTATCCTAAAGTATCAATACAATCCTAATGAGTTTAGTCAGATTTCTGTAGGTCAATAGTTGTTTTCACTTAAAATTGTGTCCGATTTAAATAGTAGAGAGATACTTTGAGTGGTACCAGCCACAATGTGCCTCATATTGAGGCGGGGTTGACTCGTACACGTCCCCAATGCACCCCTTGGATCATTATAACAATGGATCAATACAATCCTAATGCGTTTGGTCAGATTTAAGTAGTCTAGTTGTTGTTTTCACATAAAAATATGTCCATTTTAAACAAAAGAGAGACCCTTTGAGTGGTACTGACCACAATGTGCCTCATATTGAGGCGAGGATGACTCGTACACATCCCAAAGGACCCTTGGATAATTATCCTAAAGGATCAATACAACCTGAATTCATTTTTTTATATTTCCGTATGTCAGTTGTTTTTTTCACTTTAAAATTAGTCCATTTTAAACAAAATAAAGACCCTTTGAGTGGTGTCGACCACGCCGTGCCTAGGATTGAGGTTGGTATGACTCATAAATGTCCCCAATGCACTCATGGATCATTATCTCAAAGGATAAACACAATACAAATACGTTTGTTCAGATTTCAGAAGGTCAGTTGTTGTTTTCACTTAAAATTGTGTCCATTTTAAACAAAAGAGAGACCCTTTGAGTGGTATCGGCCACACCATGCCTCAGATTGAGGAGGGGATTACTCGTACACATCAAAAAGGACATGTGGGTTTTTCTCCTAAAGGATCAATACAATACAAATGTTTTTGGTCATATTTACGTAGGTCAGTTGTTGTTTTCAATTAAAAATCAATCCATTTTAAACAAAAGAGAGACCCTTTGTGTGGTATCAGCCACACCATGCCTTGGATTGAGGTGTAGATGACTCGTACACGTCAAAAATGACATGTGGATCATTCTACGAAAGGATCAATACAATCCGAATGTGTTTGGTTGGATTTCCGTAGGTCAGTTGTTGTTTTCACTTAGAAATTTGTCCATTTTAAACAAAATAGAGACCCTTTGAGTGGTACCAGCCACACCGTGCCTCGGATTGAGGTGAGGTTGACTCGTACATGTACCTAATGCACCCATGGATCGTTCTCGTAAAGTAAAAACACAACCGGAATGATTTTGGTCATATTTCCATAAATTAGTTGTTGTTCTCACTAAAAAATCAATCCATTTTAAACAAGAGAGAGACCCTTTGAGTGGTTCATCATTCATGCTTGTTGTTGGTGCATATAATTTTTTAAAATGGGAAATTTAATCATTGGTGAAAGTATGTTATGTTTAATAGCAATTAAAATTTTCCTATGAACATTTACATACAACAATGTGTCATCTTTTGATCCCCTTAACACCTCTCAAAAATGACATCCAATTGTACATGTCCCCAAGTCAGATCTTCATGCTATTTGTGTACAATCTGCCATCAGGTATGTGGCCCACTCATTTCTGAACACATCTATATCGTCCTATGAGTATGAGGATTTTCGGAAGTCATAGTAGTACTATAAAATATACAAATAAAGAATTAATAAATAAATTAAACGAACTGGTAGTTGTTTTTAAAAATACCTCTTTAAAGATGCTAGTTTGTTGATTAAAAACGATATCTTTCATAAATTTACAAACATAATAACCACAATCATTATCGTTTGTTTTTTTTGGACACTGCAAAATGATTGATCACTAGGAGAATAAGTAACCTGTGTTGAGATGTGTTTGGATAGTGAAATTTTATTATATATACCCTAATACTTGTCCAGATGTAGTACTTTCTCGCCTCCTTATGTTTATCCCCTAACCTCATTCCTTTTTTAGAAGATAATGATACACCGCACTATCATAATAGAATCCTCGGTAAAAGATAATATATGTTATATTACTTGATGTTTAGACCTAAAAAGTATGATTTTCTATCTTACAGATTCACACACTCCATCATATCTGGTCCGTTTGATGGATATCCTTGCTTTAAATCCTGAAAATAAATCGTTGGAGTATCCATGTTCACAGAAATTTGCATCCAATGTTGGCTATAAACACAAAAAGGAATAAGTAATAAAATAAGTGAAAATATAATTGATATGATTTAATCGTAGAGTTCTACCCCTGCATGGTTGGTATTAAGAAGAGTATATCATCTGTAATCATTCATTCAAATGATTTTAGCAAGCTGTTCACTATTTCATTTTTTTATGGATCTAATTTCGTTAGATGTGATGATTTGGTATGAGGACTAACGAGTCCACATTTTGGATCATGGGAAAATTCCTTCAACAGTTTTTCATATATGCGTCTGTCAACAATATAAAATGGATTTAGTCATAATTTTCACATTAGATCAGCTTTTAGAAAATCAATTCATGAAAAAATACAGTATATATATATTTATAATTGTGATTCCTAGAAAATCATTTTCAAGGATTTCATTTACATTTTTAGCAGCAAAGAAAACTTCAATTTCCTCTCTGTATATATTCTTTCTGAAAACCACTATATGACTACTACCACCTCTTAGCATCATATCCACTTGAGTATTCAATGCTAGTAAATGTGGATAGAGAACAGGTGGTGTTATTGTGATTTTAGTAGCTCCTTGGGATCAGTTGTTTGATCCTTTAGATGGTTTTGATCCGTTGTTTGTCACCCTCTTCCCTTTCTCTGTCTATAATAACATTCATTGGTTCAGACCCTTATTTCATTAATTTTTAAAGGTTTAGCTTGAAAAAAAGGAAATAAATACCTCTTTGGCCGCATGTACTCTTACAAGTTGTGACAACCATGAAATGAATGTAATAATAGCCTTTTCGACCATATGAATATCATCTTCATCAAGTGGAATATGTAGCTCTGCATTTGGATCATGAGCTACAGTAATCATCACTTTCAGATGATCTTTTGGAATTGGTATATTATGCAGCATGTCATATGTGATGTTGAATAATGTAGTCATCGCTAGAAAGTGATAGGTTGGTGTTGACAAATATAAATTACAATAATTATCACCCTGTAAATGATCAGTATAGGAAAAGTTTCGGTTTTTGTCTGATTCACATTTAATGGGAACAATTATTAGAATATTGATTACCATGGCTAAGACAGCTCTTTGAGGGTAATGGCTCACCTCAAAGCTGGTGGGGGTGGGGCGGGATCTTGTCGCGTTGGATGTTTCATGAGTTGTGTCTTGTCCTTGCTTCCCACCCATAAAAGTTTCTAGCATATCTCCCTACAATTGCAATTGTTCTTCAAAGGCTTCTAGTTTTTATCTCATTTGTTTCAATGTTTCATCTCTATCATCCAATTTTTTTCATCTCCAAATATACTCGGGGTGTTAACCTAAACCCCACACCTCTGAAAAGACCGTATTTTTTTTGGCTAATTCAAATCTGTCGATAATAGGACTGCATTCTCTACAAGAGTAGAGGACTCTTGTGACTGTCAGATATAGGAAAATAACTAATTATTTTTATATAATAGCAATTTAAAACAGATATTTTTATCATCGCGTCATACTTACACAAATTTCCCACACTTTTTGTGTGTCCTCATATACTAGCTTCCCTTTCTTATTCACTAGTGCCTCCTTCTAAAGAACATGACCTGAGATGGAAGTGTCTTTGGTTTTAGACTCATCAATCTACATATAAACATAAAAATATAATTATGATATTGTTTATTGGCACCTAATAATATTACTGTAAATTTAAAATACATACCAGTTTTCCTTTCTAGTGAAGCATACCCCATCCTTGCTTTACGATAGGTGTATGTTGGTTTTGATGCACGTTCCTTATTTTCATTAAAGAGTTGTTGTTTCATAAATGAAATATTGAGAATCAAAGTGATGAATACATGTATCCTCAAACAACGTATTATCACCCACAATGTAACTGAAACTTCGCATCCCCATGGCAGCCAATAAATGCATCCCATGCTTCTTGGGATATCAGGGGAGCATATGCAATGGGTGGGTGCGGGTTTATTTTACCTTTGGAATCTTTCAGGTGACATCTTGTTAAAATAGTGAGAAAACCTCGATGAATCCTTCCTACAAGCCTTAGTACATAATCCTTGAGTGAATCGTCTACTATAAATGTACACTGAAAGATATTGATAAGACTAAGAAATTGTTTAATTTTTTTTTATTAAATTAAATAAATAAATTCATAATTTTACTGTAATTTTTTCCCAAATCACAGCCTTCAGCCCAGACACAACAAGGTTCCATGAATCTATGTCAATCCGCATGTGCTTCCGAGTGACAACTCTAATGTAACTACTAAACATAGCCTTGTTGGGTTTAACATGTTTTCCTCATGAATTCCATCAGACATCAAATTTTATGCCATTGTTTATTGTCTTAAGAACTTTGGCTAACACCGTCAAACTACGACGCACTTGTGTTTTCTGTGATGCCAGTTCTTCATTCTTGACCATTTCATCAATATCAACATAATCAATATGTTCATCTGAAATGGTATCAAAGGCATGTGATGATGGTTGTTGGACCTCAAAACTAGGAGCAGTAGATGCTTCAGCAACAGGAGAAACAGCAGCCGTAGTAGGAGCAGTTGGAGCAGCAGGAGCCGTAGCAGGAGCACCAGCAGGAGCACCAGCAGGTGCAGCATGAGTAGCAGTAGTAACCACAGCAGCAGCAGCTTAAGAGACTTGGTCAGCCTCAAGGTTAGAAGCACCAGAATGTGCAGAAATCATTATACGCAAATGTGGCTGAAAAGTTAATTTAGATTACAAAAAATCAATAATGATAAGATAATAACATGATATAACAAGATCTATATTACAAACAAAATATAACATGTTTATTAAACTATATTTATTTTTTTCAAAGGATGATGGGATTAGACACCACTATCGATTATCCAAATCTTTTCATTGTGGTCTCCACTAACATAAAAAACATAATCTCCATTGGGACCGCTCCTACACTAGTACAAAAACCTTTTTTTATGTCGGTTTTTTTTCTTTTTTACGTTGGTTTTTAGGCGACGTTATTGCGAGCGACGTTAAAAATAGGATTTTTTACGTCGGTTATTAAATAACCAACTTAAAAAATGGGGTAATATAGTTTTTAACGTCAGTTTTTAAAAAACCGACGTGAAAAACATTCTGGAAAATGGCGATAAGAAGCCAATTTTTGTCGGTTTTTGAAAAAACCGACGTTATAAGTCATTTTTTACGTCGGTTATTTAATAACTGACGTTAAGAGTTATTTTTAACGTCGGTTATTAAATAACCGACGTAGAAAATGTTTAGTATCTTATAGAAAATTTTCTAAGCTTTCATTTGACAGGTCATAGAGCTCAAACGGATTTATGGATCAAAAGTTATGATCATCATAAGTTTAATATTTTTTTTGAGGAAAGATTGAATGGGCCAACCGTAGCTTCATATTAGAAGGAATTTTTGAATCTTTAGGGGGATTTGTAGTTTTATCATGATATAAAGATTCATCCATCATTATAATAAATTAACAATCATTAAATGGTATATCAATTAAGTAAACTACTCATAGAAAATATAAATCATGGGAAAATATTTACAAATAACTTGATGAGGTCACGGAAATAAGAAATCATTGATTCAAGTTGAAGATAAAACAATTTGATTCGGTGGAATGATGATGGTTGAATGAAATTATCATAAAATGGTATATCAATTAAGGAAAAAAATCATAAAAACCATAAACCATGGATGTATGATTAAATATACCTGGACGAGATCACGGAAAGAAGAAATAATTGATTCACGTTCGAGAGAAAAAGAGTCGATTTGGGGGAACGATAATGGTTGAAATAAATGACCTTCAAATTAGGATGGGTGTATAATGGAAACATTTAATTGAGATTCTATGAGAAAACGAGGTATTAAAAATTTTAGGCTGTAATTCAAAATTTCGATGCCTCGATGTAAAAAAATTGAAATTTCGCTTTAGCGGGATATTAAAAATATCATTCATGTCGGTTTTATGATAATTGACGTGAAAAGATATTAAAATTTTAACTTATTTTTCACGTCATTTATTATAAAACCGATGTGAAAAATCAATCTTTGTCACTCTTTCACGTCGGTCATTAAATAACCGATGTGAAAAATCAATTTTCATGACTTTTTCACGTCAGTTATTTAATAACTGACGTTACAAGGTATTTTTCACATCAGTTATTTAATAACTGACTTGAAAAAAGTTTACAAAAATTTAGTTCATTTTCCAAGATTTAATTTGACAGGTCACAGAGCTCAAACAGAGTTACAGATTAAAAGTTATAGCCTTCAGATGTTGGACATCCTTAAGACATCGTTTAGAGGTGATCAACTTCTGAAGGCCATAAATTTTAATTCGTAACTCCGTTTGTGCTCTGTGACCTGTCAAATTAAATCTTGAGAAGTCAACTACATTTTGGTAAAATTTATTGACATTGGTTATTAAATAACCAACGTGAAAAATACGTTTTAACGTCGGTTATTAAATAACTGACGTGAAAACGTCACGAAAATCAATTTTTCACGTCAGTTATTTAATAACATACGTGAAAAATAAGCGAAAATTTTAATATATTTTCCTGGAAAATGATTTTTCACGTCGGTTATTTAATAACCGACATAAGAAAAGTGATGTACAGTGATTTTTCACGTCGTTTATATAATAACCGACGTGAACAATCTGATAAAATGGATTTTTAACGTCGGTTCTTATATAACCGATGTGAAAAATCAGTGAAAATGTATTTTTACGTCGGTTATATAATAGCCGACATGAAAAATCATTTTTTAGATATTTTCACGTCGGTTCTAAAAAACCGACGTGAAAAATGGTGACGTAAAAAATGGTTTTTGTACTAGTGCTAAATGATTGAGACGTACCACCGAAAGGATCATACTCAATTGAATATTCATATGAACATTCAATATTTTTGGACGATAACAGAACAATCGAAAACATTCGGTTTGCAGGATCTAGAATATAAAAACTTGTAATGCTTGTGATGCCATTATAAACTGCTCGTCATTGTACCCCTACTTACTAAAATCAACTTTCACAAATCCCCATTCATCTATTTTAACACCACTGTTTTTATCAACCCATTTGCATTGAAAAATCGTCAACTGGAATGTTGTATAATCCAACTCCCATATTTTTTTGATAATGCCAATGTATGAAATATTTGCATAAATTAGATTTCTGTCCTTACTACCATAAACATGCATCACTTCTTCCACTAGTGTAACTCTACTATTTTTCATGGAACTATCTTCATCATGTTCATCTGTATAGAATGTATAACCATTAATTACATAACCAATGTAAGATAATATATACAAACTTGGTCAAGCGGCTAGCCATTTAAGTCATTCTGAATTTTAATTCATATTTTCACCCAACTACTTAAAAACATGGTCCTAAAACCATCCTATAGGCTGGTGATTATGTGTATTTGATAACCATTTTCAGCCCATGATGGATTTAACTACCTAATAATTTCATTGTGAGTTTAAATATATAGATAAACCTCCCAACTATTATGAAAAACATAAATTTGGGCCAACTCCCAATCTGTAATATTGATTGTCACAACATCTCTTCCAGAAATTCCCTCACCCTCAATGCATCCAGTGTGACGAGATTTCGGGAGACCAATGATTTCCACATTAGATAGGTATTTGGTACAAAATTAAATGGCTTCCTAAAAAATGTATCGATCCACTATACAACCCTCTGTAAGACTTTGATTTTTGACGTATCCTTTCAAAATCATCATATACCATTCAACAGGATACATCCATCTATAGTGCATAGGACTACAAAGTTGAATCTCTCGCACCAAGTGAATCATCAAATGAACCATCATATCAATGAATGATGGCGGGAAGAACATTTATAATTCACATAATATGATGAAAATTTATTTTTCCATTGTTGGAAATTTTTTAGGTCTAAAACATTGCTACATAAGCGTTGAAAAAGAAACAATGTTTGGTTAACGTATGACGGACATTCTGGCGAAAAATGCAACGGAAAGCTATATGAATTAGATCTTCCATCAAAACATGGCAGTCATGTGATTTCAAACCTTTTAACTTCAAATCATTCATTGAAAAAATGTTCTTGATATTTGATGAATACCCCTCTCGAACCTTTACATCATTTATGAAGTTACAGAACTGATATCTCTCCTCCCTAGAAAGAGTATAAGCAGCTGGAGGAAGAAACATTCTATTTTCACCCTTCACGGGTGCCAACCCTTCTCATATTCCCATGTTAACCATGTCCAACCTTCCCTTAATTCCATCCTTTTTTTTTCAGGGGCATTTAGCAATGTTCCGATAACACTATCAAATAAAATATTTTCCACATGAATCACATCAAGAAAATTTCTGAAGTACAAACAGTTAAAGTATGGTAATTCAAAAAAAACTGATCTCTTTTTCCTACCAATTTTCGTAAGGTTTTTCGAAAATGGTTTACCAAAAATAGTTTTCACATCTTTTACTTTCTCAATTAGCAGATCACCTGTTAGTGGAGATGGTGCTACGCGTTGTTTTGAACTTTAATTGAATGATGTTGTCCAAGATCGGTACTTATTCCGACGAGGTAGAAATCTACGATGTCCTAGAAACACATATTTCGATGAATGTTTCAACCTAATTGATTCTGTATCTTTTTTTCACACGGGACACCCTTGATTTCTTTTAATGATATAGCATAACAAATTTCTATAAGCATGGAAATCATTTATTTTCCCATACAACATCGCTCTCAACGTGAAGTATTCACATTTATAATCATCATACAACATAACACATGAATCCCAAAATAACTTCAAATCCTCAATTAAATGAGCCAGATAAAAATCAATATCTTTACCTGGTTGTTTTGGTCCTTATATAAGCATAGATAACATGATAAATTTCCACTTCATGCATAACCCGAGTGGAAACTTATAATTTACCAATAAAACATGCCATGTACTATGTGTGCTGGTGTGAAAACCAAAAGGATTCACTCCGTCTGTAGATAATTCAAGATGAAGGATTCTCAGCTCTTTTCCAAATTCTGGATACTCATGATCAATTTCCTTCCATTGAGGAGTGTCATCCGGATGACATAATTTCCCATCATTATTTATTTTATATTAATGCCATGACAATTGTCTTGCAGTTTCTTCACTTCCATATAGATTCCTAAACCTTGGAATGATTGAAAGTACCATATCACTTTCGTAGGATTAGATTCATATTCATTATATCGAGAAGCACCACACTTTGGGAATTTTGTAAGTTATTTTTTCTCCTTGAGAAACAATATAAGTCTTTCGAGAAAGCATGTACTCTTTCAAAAATCATACCCACCGAGCGTAGCATTCGTTTAGCTTCATATGTCCTGCTTGGGATCTCATTATCTTCAGGGATCATGTCATTCCAGAGAGAAAGTAGTTCTGTAAAACTGACATCACTCCATCTATTTCCTCCTTTTAATTTATACAACTTCATTACAGCTGACAATGTTGTATATATAGTGAAACCAGTATAAAATGGCGTCTTTTCATAACTCTTTAACTTCTAAAACAATTTTGTAAAATCACTGAGTACATCTTCAATTGTATTTTTCATTTCCTCAATACTATCTTCCTCATCATTGACATCTGTAATCACATCCTCTATATGATCTTCTTCATTATCCATATTTTTATTCATATATGATGATCCATTAAACGTATTTTTATCCCATCCAGTAGCTACATTCTATTTTTCTCCTTGTTTATTCCAACATTTATAACTCTGAACCATTCCGTGAAATATAAAATGTTCTTCCAACTCCTCTGGAGTAAGTAGTCTAGAATATAAACAACATAAACATGGACAAAGTATTTGAAAAGGATCCTTTGCGTGATCCTTTACAAACATGATGAACTGTTTCACTCTGTTCTCGTACTCTATTGTCAAATGATTAGCATCCATCCAATCTGTATTCATCTTAATCCTATTTGAATCTTAAATATTTATATTTATAGTTCAAGTACACAAAACAAGACATCAAAATACAGTAGAAGATAACCAATTCCTTATAAAATTAGAGATTAATAAAGCCTTACCATTTCCAATAAATATTTTGTAATAAAAAAAACCAGGATAGACCCCCCATCAAAATAAATACAGTTTCCAAACACAAAGGTGTTAGCGGGAATAATAACTTATGTCATAAATGGTAAAACTCACATGGCATCATCCTCTATGGCTCATTCTCCTCTATCGGTTAAACCCTTCAATGGTCAACTAGTTCATCCTCTTATACCTCACCAACCTATAATACATATGGATGACAACCAGTATCCAACTATGTAAGTAAAGAAAGGATTCTCATAGTCTCTAAAATATGGAATTAATTAAATATAATTACTTTTGATTCAATGTAGTTTCCTCAAATCACCCCAGTCTAAACACAATAATAATCAAGAATGATACATCTACCACTCCTAGGTTGCTGCCCTACATTCAATATCATCATGCCTAAATACCCATATATGCACACATACACATGTCACAAACACATAAAAAACCATATCCACATCAGAACCAAAGTACCCATATGGATTCCAATCATGTTACTAGACTCAAGTGATGGTGTGTAAGAAATAATATGAAAATATAATAAGTATATAGTCACACATAAATCTCAAACTGGTGTTAATAGTCCAATAAACCAAAGGTATCATTCCAACTATCAGAATACTCTGAAGGAGCCCATATGTGGCAGTAGTTCCAGGTGGTGATGGTTCCTGAGGAGGAAGGTGAGAACACGCACCCATCAGGGTTCGAGGTCAGGTCATTGAGGTTGAAGGTGGCTTGATACTCTTAAAAGTGTTTATTCCATATTTCACAAACCATGTCAGAGTACCCTAGGATGTTAACCCATAGCTGGTGGAAGTGAAACCGTTCCTGATGATCATGCCAAGAAGAAATGGAAACCAAGAGGGGGAGTGGTTAGAAATACCTCAAGAAAGATGGAAAAACATGGTATTTGAGAATAGTTTAGAGTCTTTCATGTAGTCTATAAACCTATCCAATGGACTTCACAAGAGGTGATGGCCCCTGTAGTTTTTGCACTAGGTGAAACTGTCACTTGAGAAGCTGAGATAAATGAGTCCCTTCATAGCCATGAATTGAAAAAACTTCATGATGGCATTCCTCTGGAATTGGCTTCTACCATTCCTTTACCTTGGATTGGAAATGACATTATAGTCACCCCTAACAAACACTGGATTGTGGAAAGGATCGAAGGTATTTTGTTCACTCTGTAGAGATTCCCTTTAAAGAGGGTCATAGCTTCCAAAAACAAAAGTCATAAGGAAGGAGGTGTCACCGTTGGACACCTTGGTAGTGATGAATTGATTTCAATCATGAACAATCTCAACAACAAATTTATTGTCCCAAAACAGCCATTTATGTCTGTTGGAGGGGTCAGATTGTATAAATCTGTGCAACTTAATCTTCCAGGAGAATTCTATGATTATTATAGGGTTTTTTGTGTTATTTGACAAAAACAACAAGGAAATTAGGCTTTTTGGTTTATATGGTGAGGAATTCTGATTTAACCAGGGCACTAAGACAATGATCATTACATATGAAGATAATAATGATGGTTAAGACAAGGCTCTGGCATTGTATCTAGAGATAGTAGCCTTATTGAAGTGGGAGGATTATCTCTCATTGTGGTTCCTTGATTTTGAACAAGTTCATAATCCCTTCTAGTTGGTAAGATTCATATGTGTGGGAGATGAGGATCCATAGTGTAAGGGGAAGGATGGGTAATGAAACTTGGGGGCTAGTGAGGGAGTTATCTCTGGATCCATAAGTATTTGGAGCTGGATGACATGCTGAGAGCCAAGGGAGACAGAACAAACCCTACTAGGAAGGGGCCTGGCCACATCAGATAAGTAGTCAGTAACCTCAGCGAGGGAGAATGACAGAGGAGGAGGTAGGTGTGGCAAGGCTAGAAAGCTTGGTGGTCTAGGCATCATTCCATACAAGTGAACTTCTAGACAAAGTCACTTAGATAGCATGAAGTAATTAAGGGGGGAACCCCTAGAAGAAAATAGGGTCCAAGCATTGGATGACCTAGAAATGCATCAGAACCGAGTGGTGTTGTCCTTAATGAAAAATTTTATCCTTCATTCCTTACATTATAGTGACATGGTGTTGGATCTAAGGGAATCGATGATACCTAGGAGGATTCTATTGAAACTGGAATCCAAGTTGGAAGGACCTTAAATTTTTCAAAAACTTCACTCTAATAGTGTAAACTCATTGATCGCCATTGATGATGAGCATATCCATCTTTCCACCAATACTAGGTTTCTCGAGAGATATTTCATATGAATAAACCATCCCTTTAGTCTGAGATATATGGATTTGAACTAAAAATCCAACATCCTAGTTATATGTTGTTAAATTATATGGTAACATCCGCAGATCATGATGTTAAACTATAGGCTTACCCTGTGTGATAAACACGAGATGCCTCATATGATAAATATAGGATGATTTATGTTAGAACTATGCGTGTATTTATTCTAAACCACAATAGGATATTTAATGATGTGTTGACCCTTTGTCTTTATCCCGAGTAACAAATCCACCCCCTATGTTACAAGCATATGATGCCTCCTGTGAAAAATAAGAAACACTCATTGCATTAATAATATTATTCATCATGAGAAAATTATGTGATGATTCCAAAAAAAACCTATTGGTCTCCTCATTTGGTGCATGCCTCAGTTGTATTGTTCCCACTATTGGGTTAAAAATATGAAATATATATATCTACTAATTTCAATCACACTCTTAGGGGGTGTAAACTCTAATACAATTCCCATAGACTATTCTTATGTTGTGATTCTCACGGGTCCTGATACGAGGAAGATAGAATGGAAAGATCAGTAGACTGGTTTCGTGTTTGAAATCCACAAAACATGATGTTAAAATGTAGCCTTATCTAGTGTCATGTACATAATAAGCCTCATATGATAAATAGGATATTACATTTAGTCCAATCTATATTAATTTAAACTATGAAGCTTGACATCCTAGTTTCTTGATGTGAAATTGTGTGAAATCTTTGTCAAATCTATTCAACCTTACACTACAAAATCTTCATCATAATCATAATAAATTCAAATGCATGTCTAAATTCCTTTCCACATGATTTTAATATATATAGTTCATGTCCCCGTTGCATGATGTAAAACTATGTAATGCCTTTATCCCCCACTCGAGAGAGAACCCCCTCTTGGTGTAGGTCTCCAACCACACTTATTTTTATAACTACATATGAATTTATTCCCAATTATAAGAGATATGAATGGATTCTTTAAATTAATATCTCAAGCATAACCAGTCCATTGATAATTTTTAGGGTTGTTCCCCTTTGGGATCATGTCCAACACATTCTAAATGGTGCCCCTATTCAGTGCATTCAAACACATGATGGGATAACTATATATTGTTCAAATCATCCCTGAAAATATACGCATCACCTCCTTAAATATTTGAGTTTCCCTCAATTTGGATCCTCATCAAACTATTTCACTTGAATGGGATCCCTATGGTAATGGTGTATGGCCTAAATATGCTCACATACCACCTAAGTGAAATCCCTGATGGACCCCCGACAATAGATGGTGGTTCGCCTATTTTCAAACATAGTGATGGAACATGAAACCAATAGGATCTCCTACTACCTAGGAACACATATTGGAAGGGACATATTTGGTAGAATGGTTTTGGAACCAGTGTTTTGAACATGTTCAATGGTTATCCTCAATCCATCTACCTCAACTCTTCAGTCCAGACCATCAAGGATGTGATTTACTTCTCTACATTCATTACCCGCACAAGTGTAACTATAACACCATTGGTTTTAAAATTTCATGACCCATACACATCGATGAGAAATAAAAAAACCTTGGGATTAAATTATCATTGTTTCTAGAAGAGTGTGTGTAATAGGGGACCAAAAAAACTTTGCACACCTGGTCCGACAACGCGAAGATCTAGGGCGGCAGAGGTCCAGCAACACGAAGCTCGGGGGGAAGCGGAGGGGAGTTGCAGTGTTTTAGTACCACGAGAGCTTTAGGTCGCAATAAAATAAGGACATTGTGTGACCGATTTTATAAAATATGGGACTACGGTTTTATCAGTGCTAAATTTTTAGCACTCATAAAGGTATCCATTATCGGTGATTTTTTCCCTGATAAAGGTCCTCTTTATCAGTGCTAAAAACGAGCTGATAAATCCTCCCTGTATCACCAATAACATTTTAGAATTGATACATGCCTTCTTTATCAGTACTTTTTAAGCGCTGATAAAGGGTTTTTTATCAGCGATTTTTTAGCACTGATATTAAGTGGCTCTTCCCTTGCCCGTTTTTGTAGTAGTGAGTTCACATGGATTTGTTTGGAACATCTAGAGTTTTAGTTTAAATGAGAATCTATATGTTTATGTTCTTTTATATGACTTTTCTAGATATACTCAGACCTTCTTTCCAGCTCAAAAAAGTAAAGCCTGATCTGCTTTTACTAAATATGCCAAATCTGTAAAAAAATCTTAGTGGACTTAGAATTAAATCCTTAAGAAGTGATCATGGCCATGAGTTTGAATATCAAGAGTTTGAATCATTTTTCTCACAAAATGGTTATAGTCACAATTTCTCTGCCCCTAGAGTACCTCAACAAAATGGAGTTGTATAAATAAGAAATATAACATGAAAAGAGATTTCTAGAACAATGATTAGTGAATATGACCTACGCATTTATTTTTTGGATTAATATATCAATACAAAATGATAAATAATCAATTGAGTGTTGATCAGTCCTATTCTTAAAAGTACACCTTATGAGTTATGGAAAAATTGAAAAACCAAAGTTAACTACTTCAGATTTTTTGGTTATATAGTCTATATCCTTAATACTAAGGGAAATATTGAAAAAATTTCAACCAAGAGTGATTAAGGTGTCTTTTTACGATATTCCATGTCTAGAAAAGCCTATAGAGTGTTGAATAAAAGAACTAAATTTGTGGAATAATTTTTCCATCTCAAATTTGATGAAACATATCCACAAGAGCATAAAACTATTCTTAAAATCATGGGGGTGATTTATCCAATATGAACAATAATTCAAAATCCTCAAACCATTCTAGGAAATAATCTGTGAAATATTCTAGTTCTGAAAATCCCATTGACTCAAGTCACAATGAACCAAAACCTATTGATGAACCTGAAATCACTAGTCCCACTTTTTCAAGAGCAGTTAGAAATCTTAAAAACCATCCCTTAATGTTTTTGTAGGAGACCTAGATGAAGTAACTCAAACTAGAGATTATATTAGAAATTAGTTTGAACATCAATTCTTCTTGTCACAACATGAAACTAAAAAAATTAATGATGCTATCAGTGATGAATTTTAGGTGACAATTATGCAAGAAGAACTTAATCAGTTTGAAGGGACCAAAGTTTCGAAAGTTGTTGAAGTACATATTCACCATAGGAACTAAATGGGTGTTTATAAATAAGGTAGATGAAGCTGGTAACATAGTTTGAAACAAGGATCGATTTGTAGCACAAGGATAAAGTAAATAAGAAGGAATTGGCTATGAGGAGACCTTTTCATGAGTAGCTAGACTTGAATCCATAAGAATGTTTCTTACTTATGTTGCACATATGAATTAAAAACTATATCAAATGGATGTTAAGAGTGAATTCATAAATGGGTATATAGCTGGGGATGTCTTTTTTGAACAACCCCTGGTTTTACAAACCCCCATTTTCCAAATCATATTTTTAAATTTTCAAAATATTTATATGGTTTAAAACAAGCGCCAAGAGACTGGTATGATTGGTTGAGTACTTTTCTTATTTCCAATGTTTTTATAAAAGGAATATCTGATCCTACCCTTTTTATAAAATGAATTTATAATTATATTTTAGTTGTTCAAATCTATGCAGATGACATTATCATTGTATATTCATGAAATTATTTATGTGATTATTTTTCTAAAATGATGAAAAATTAATTTGAAATGAGTTTAATGGGTGAACTAAAATTCTTTCTCAGATTTCAAATCATTCAAAATAATGATGGTATTATTTTACCTCAAAGTAAATATACTAGAGATCTTCTAAATTTTTTTGAATTGCATAGTACTATAAGTAGTGACACTACAATTAGTACCACTTGTAAGTTGGATCTTGATGAAGATGGAAAATCTGTTAATCAAACCACTTATAGAGGAATGATTTAATGTTTACTCTACTTAACCTCTAGTCGACCTAATGATATGTTTAGTGTGTATGTGTACTCATTTTCAATCAAATCCAAAGTAATCTCATTTAAATGATATAAAGATAATTTTCAAATACCGCAAGCATAAAACAAAACTAGTACTGTTTTATCCTAGAGGACAATAATTTTAATTAGTTAGTTATTCTAATGCTATCTTCGGTGGTTGTAAGTTAGATAGAAAAAGAACCTCTGGAACATGTCACTTTTTAGGCAAGTCACTAGTATCATGGTGTAATAAGAAACAAAATTTTATAGCATTATCTACTACAGAAGCTGAATACATAGCTGCTGGCTGTTGTTGTGCACAAATCGTGTGGATGAAACACACATTACTAGATTATGGATTTCAATTCATGAATGTACCTATAAATTGTGACAACACAAGTGCTATTAATATCTCAAAAATACATGTTTCACATTCTAGGAAAAATCATATTGATGTAATACATCACTTTTTGAGAGTTCATTATCAAAAGGGTGATATCACTTTGGAATTCATTGGTACTGAATATCATCTTGATGATATATTCACCAGACTGTTAAATTATAAAAGAATAGACTACATCGCACTTGTAATAGACATGATAAACCTTAAGTAAATGTATTACTATTTTATATCTTATAGTTTCATGTTAACCTTCTCACAGATAGAATTTCGTGATTACTGTCTGAAAGTCACTATCTCATCGTAATGTTCAGTCACTATCTCATTGTAAAGTTCAGTTACTATCTCACTGTAATGTTCAGAAACAGTCTCACCATAAATAATTAAAGTTTATTAATTAAATATTAAATAAAATGTATCATAATAATTATTCATTCCACCATTTTATTTTTCTGCACTTTTATATTTTCAAGGATTGGTATTCCTAAATGATAAAATAAAGGAAGTGTCACTTGTCTTTCACTCAATATTTCTTCTATTCACTCAATTTGTAACCATTATTTACCCCATAGAACCTTTTCTATCGAGACTTTGGTGAATTCCCAAGATGAAACGCCCTATGTCATCAACTCTTGAGAAACATAGCTCAAAGAAGTATAAGAAGATTGCACCCAAGCTAGCACATGAAGGCCCTCAAAATCCAAATTTGGTGAACTGAGAAATAGTTAATGGGAAAGAGATATTCCATATGTTGCTTCTGTTGATTAAGTATTTGTTTTTAAAAGTTTTAAAAGATCAAGGCTGGTTAGAATGTGTTTTGAAGGAAGATAGAACTATTTAACCTAAGCCAGTGGCTCAAATTTATCAGTATGTTTAGTTCTCATTTGATTCTGTATGTGGTTATGCTGTGAGAAGCTAGATAAATGGCCATAGATGCACATTCTCTTCATAGTTATGGGATGCATGCCATGTGATACCTCATGAAGTCATTTGTGAAGACAATCATATGGGACATCCACCTTCTAGTGAATTATTTGTTTTGGAAGATGCTTTAAAAAGCTTAACCAGAAATGTCACCAAGAGGAGAGCCATTGCTGCTGAACTGTATAGGGAACCTCGAATACTTTTTAAGTTTATTCAGAACTTGATTAGCACAAGAAAATGTGATTTTTCTTTACTAAAATATCAGGATTTGTTTTTGATTCATCTTATGAAAAATGGGCACAAGATCAACCTTTGTAAGTATGTCATACACCATATGTGTGAGATGATCAAATCCAAATCCATGTCAAACTCCCTTTATTATTCTCGAAATATCTCAGCCATGTTTCATGAAAAAGGTATGGTTGGACCTAATGAATAAGTTATCAAGGATTGTGACTTTTTCCGTTCATATGTCATTATCATGAGGATGAAAATCAATTGGAATCCTTATAAAAAGGCATGGGTGGAATTCTATGATAAGATCTATGAGAAATTCAATCAAGTGGAACATCCCTCAAGACCAAAAGATATTTCTGATCCTGGTTTATAACTAGACGAAATTTTTGAGTATTCTGAAGAAGAATAAAAGTATTTTGTGCCTCCTAGGGAAACTTTTTCTGATGAGGAAGAAAGTACTCTTATTCTTCAGGTAGTAAGTGAAAAAGAAGTCATTGTTTCTAAAGATGTTGTTAATTTGGAAGATCAACCTGATGTTGAAATAGAATCTGTTTCCAAAGAATTCGAAAAGAATGATATGGAAGATATTATAGAACAAGAAATTCATGTTATGCATGAAGCTGACCTTGAAGAAATCATACTGGAAAAATCTGTTTATGATGTCATACCTTCAGCTGGAGAGAGGATAGAGAATGATTTTCAGTTGGTTAGACAAGAAATAGGTGGGGAACTAAGTGATGAATTCATGGACATAAATCAAGATCCTAAGCCTCTCAGTCCTGTGATGTATGAAATTTTTGAGGGGGAGCAGCCCCCAAATCTGGAATCTATTGAAGTACAAAACTTTATTGATCAAAGCTTAGTAGACACTAATTATTAGTTTCCTAGTTATTATAATGTGAGTAACTCTCATGAAGTCTTAGTCAAAGGACTAGACCTTTCCACTGTGTTTCAGTTGAAAATGATGTCTGGTTCTAAACCAACCTTGGTGAGTAAAGATAACCTGAAAGAGTTTGGAGAAAATATTTGGATGGGGTTGAAAAACTCTTGAATACCCAACCAGCTCCCGTAACAAATCTAAGTGAGAGAGATTCCTCACTACTGTTAGAAAAAGTCATTTGTTGGATTCATCCCAAAATTCCTCATGAGATTTAGGATGTCAGAGTTGAAAATAGAAAACATAGCAATGAAGTGAAGACTCTAAGAGGTATTATTGAAGACATGTAGAAAGTGATGAATTCGATTTTAGAGCTAGCATCTAATTATGTAGAGCCGGTTGTTCCACAAACCCCATTGAATATTTCCTCTCTGATTAAACCTCATTTTTCTTCCTTAGCTAAAAAGGTCACTGAAATAAACAAACAGATAGTGAAAGAGATGCAAGATATTTTTATTAGTCTTAACAAGCTCACTGATGAGAATAAGGGGTGCCTTAAAAAGGTGATCAATCAACCAAAATTTCTTACCTTAGTTGTCACTACTTCTAATGTAGCTGGACAATAATCTAAACCTTCCTTTGACAGTGACCTACTCAGAACACTGTTCAAAGAAGAACTTCATACTATGCTAAGTGGTTTCAATAAAGATTCTCTATCTATGTTTATCAAGAATGGTTACATAGTTCTTGATCTGGTCCAAATCCATTAAAAAATTACTTCTGATGCTCAGTAAGAAATTTCCAAGAAAGTGGATTTAAACTTCAACTAAATTATCTCAAAGACTAACATGAACAATCATTTCAAATACCTTGGGGAAAATCTGAGGATTCCTCTTTTTAATTAAGCATTCATGACTCAAGTCCAAAAGCTTAGAGATTTCACTCATCGGTTGGATAAGTTTATCGAAAACAAGGTTGACTTTGAGAAATATATGTAGTATGGTATATAGATCATTGCTTATTTTATAATACTTCTAAGGCCCAATCTTCATGTACAGAGTACAACAATTGTTTCTCCTACAGCTGCACCTCTGAGAACTAGTTATCCAACATTCACCTATGCCCTAGCCTCCACTTATATGTCTGTCAGTCAAGCACTAAGTCAGATCAGGCCTATGATATTTGATCAACAACGGCCTTTATCTTCTACTATACCAACATAGGATCCCACTATCTTTGAAGGTCTTCCTTTACCTTATCTATCAACTATTTCACTCTCTTTTTCTACCTCAACCTCTAATCCTATGGATTCCTCTTCTCCTATTTCTACTAAGGGAAAGGGGAGGACCAGTCAGTGAAGAAGGACAGTGATTACTCTCTCTTGATAGGAATATTTCTACATTTGTTATCATCTTTGTAATTCCCTTATTTTTTATCTAATACAATATGCAATTTTCGTTTTTCTTTTTCTATTATTTCTTGCTAATTTTTGATAAACCCAAAAGGAGGTGTAATCTCTACAGGAATGCACATACTAACTATGTTGTTAGAAGAAATATACACTCTAAATATACATGATTTTTTATCATAAAACATTTGGAGATTATTGGAATCCTCATGTATTAATCATGTTTTAATTATCACAAATCCAATTTAGTCTATAAACCATGTTAACTCTCAATAATCTATCTCACATCAAATGGACAGTTGTTTAGTAAAAGCTATCCAATGCTCTTAAGTGTTATACACTCAGTTTGGTTACTATATACTATCTTTTGATTTTATTTATAATGATTTCTCTGAAAAATGATTATGTTTGATCCATTTCATAAATATCATTCCTTAAGTCTGAATACATTTATTTTCCTAAGTCTAAGACATCGTGAACAAGAAGACATCGTGAACATGAAGACACTGTGACCATCATACACCGTGAACAGGAAGACATCGTGAACATTTAGACACTGTGAAAATTCAGACATTGTTACCACAAGACACTGTGATCCAGACACTGTGACTACAAGACACCATGACCACAAGACACTGTGACCACAACACACCATGACCAATCCAAACACCATGTGATGGAGACACCGTTTCCATGAAATAATGGGACACCTTTTCTTATTATATTTTGTCGTGATTAAATTTAATCTCTAATGGTCTTATTTGAATATTTTAAATGCATTTACATAATTAATGTTTCATTGTAGACATATCATCTGATAGTACGAGGTACGAGGTGAAGAATACATGAAATCTGTCGACTACAACACAAGCACTCAATAATAAAAGAGTAGTGCATCCAATAAACTAATACGATTGAAAAAAAATGAAACAAGCAGGTGGGCATGATCATGACAACGTAGAATACACTTAGAGAATTCTTGAAGAAATAATTGTCACATGAAACTCAACGCTGCTAAAGAACACACAAATCATACTTGAACATCAAAATTGACAACATCTCCACGCTGTCAAACATCACGAAGAACACAAGTCAGATTTTTCTGACTTGTGACACTCTGTTTTCCATACAAGGACATGATTTCGACATTTGCTTCATCTCAGAAGTCCAAACCTACAAAGACTAACACTCAGGGCATTTGAAAACCTATCTCAATATTTCCACTTTTTTGTGTAACGTTTTACTAGATTTCGAGAAGTATGTATATCTGTATAACAACACACTCTGTCTCCTACATTAAACTGAAGGATACAAGATATCCTCAATCAAACATCTTTTTACACTTGTGTATACCCACAAACAAGTGTGGAAGAGGTCCCTATGTGGCCTGTTTGTTTGTACCCATAAAGAACTATGGAAGAGGTCATTATGAGACCTGGACAGTCTTGTGTACTATTGTAAACCCTGATCCAGGATGTGGATCAAGTTTATTTATATAAAATTCATGGTGACTGGTGATCACAAAGTGGAGTGGATTATGTCTTTCCTTGAGACTGGACCACTTTTTTCATATCCGATGTGCTTATTACATTAGTCTTCTCTGTTTTACTTCTTTACTGTATAATTCCAGAATAACTAAATTCAATTTGATAGTTAATCTTGGAAGGAAGTTATAATTGTATTGTCTTAGTATAATAGCATCAATAGTAATATTAAAAACTAATCATAAGATTACTTATTACTAATCAATCTTCTATAAAGTTATTTAAACAGTAAAACTCTTATAACAATGCAACCTTGATTAACTGGGCTATATTTATCCTTTTGGGGAAACCTTTTAAGAATAATTTTTAACCAGAAATTTTAATAGATAATCAATTCACCCCCATCTTGAGTAATCTAATCTGACCAACATTCAGCGTAAAAAAACAAGAATCTGATGGCTTCAAGTCTAGCTACTGGCGCAAAGGTCTCCTCGTAGTAAATTCCTTCTTCTTGAATATAGCCTTGTGCAACCAATCTGTCCTTATTTCTAATTATTTTTCGAGCTTCATCTCTATCATTTCATTCTTCTAGTGGTAAAGCACTTTGATAATCCTCTAATACATTCTGAAGGCCTCCTATTAGACTCTAACACCCATGATGTAAACCAATAATCATGTTAATAGATGATTTTTGAGGGTAAAACCTACTATCATATGATCTTCCCCACATAAAACATCCCTAATCTATCTAATAAACAATGATACCATTTAGAAAGAAATATTTCCTACTTCGTATATTGGTAAAATATCATCCATATTATATCATGGCCTGTCACTATCCATGGAATCCTAATCTCAATATCTTTGGATATTTCATTCGATTTTTACTGTGTGATATCAAGAGGTTGTATAAAATCTAACGAAACATAGTTCCCAGCCATCAAATACTAAAATTTGAGACACTGAGAGATAAAATCTTATATTCTTTTCCACATGACAGTCCACCAAAACAACCGCAGATTTTTCATGTACAACATTTCCACAATAGCGTGTAGAGCCAATGGTGGATTTTTTGAACTCCCTCATAACCTCCTATTACTATGTGACCGAAACCTCCATCCATTACTAGAAAATTATGATGTTACCCACTATTTATTAAAATCCATTCGATATATCTTCTAAGGATATCTAGTCACATAAAACCACATAGTATATTTCTCCTAATTGAGAATCCCTCACACTCTAAATGACCGGAGGAGAAAATATCATTATGTGAGGGAAATATGGTCCCCTATCCTCCACCATGATCAGCTACAAAGAATCCAAAAAATCATATAATTCTTACACCAATTATGTAAGGGACATACTAATTATAGAATATGACACCAAGTTTCCAATCCTACGAGTTTAAACAACTCGACCTCATAGTTATGTAGGAGTCCCAACCATATCATCTATATTAGGTTATGGTCTCCCAAGGTGATGACATAACTGAGACTCCAGTGGTAAATGTATATAATAATATACTATCCCATAAGATAGTTCGTCAACATTTTCATAGAAAATAACACCACTAAAACTCCATTTTGTGAGTCTCATAGTATAACTTGTATAGACCTATCTAACTTGACCAATATGTGAACATTGAATACCTCAACACCAATATGCAATTGATCCCATTTAAAAATGCCTCTCAATACACTATGTATTTAATTCCCTCATTTGGTAGCCTAAACATAGGTTCACTAGTAATCCTTAAACTCAACTTCTAAACTCCTCTTTAGAAATTTTCTATGTAGTTATGTGGAATCACTTTCCACATCAGGGTGGTTAAGGGGGCTGTAGTCTTGGTAGAGTCTTCCAAAAAACTCATGTAGTACCCTTCCATGCTATAAAATCAATGTAATTCTTTCACAATATTGGGTAGATCCTAGTAAATAACTATAACAATGTTTTCTCTTTCCAAATCTATGTCATGCAAAGAAATGGGAAGCCATATAAAGTGAACCTTATTCATAAAAAACTAAAAATTTGAAATCTTACTATAAATATGGTTCTCCCGTAGTATTTTTATGACTATACACAATTCTTTACATGATCCTCAAAAATATTAGACAAAATCAGTATATCATCAATGAATATAACCACAAGTTGGTAAAACTAGGGATGGCAAATCTAGTTCCTCAAATCTATAAACACGGTGGGGGCACTGATCAAACTGAAATGCATTACTAGGAAATTATAGATTCTGTGGTGATATTGGACAGTTGAATTATGAATATTAGCTATATGAAAACATAGATGGTAGTATCCATACATAAGATCAATCTTTGAGGACCATGTTGCACCAATAATCTGGTTGAATAGGTCTTCAATCATTGGAAAGGGGTAAATTTTATTTATCATTACATGGTTCACGTGATGATAATAAACACAATGATTTAAAATATCTTCAATATTTTTTATGAGAACAAATAGATCTTTGTATGGGGAAAATTTGGTCTAATAAATAACTTATTATGAAGGTACTTTAACTATATTCTCAACTTCTGAATCTCGATAAGGCCCATCTAATATTCTTATGATGATATCAATGTGGTTCTAGGGTTAAAGTCAATGAAAATTTCTATCTCGAACCATGGATTTAGTCTCATAATATCCTTGGGGAAGACATTCATATAAATCTCTATGACTTAATGAACCCATGTACTTGAAAATTCAAGTACATATGGGGACCAACTCACCAACTAATAGGTTACATATTGTATATTACTACTCACAATTCCCACACCCTCTATCATAAGATCTCTCACATAGACAAAGGAGAATCATATCTCGTCAATCCATAAGAATATTACTGATATGTGATGATAATAAATTTGAGTATGGATTGCTGAAAACCAATCCATAACTAAGATTACATCAAAAGGACTCATCCTGGGATTAGAAAGATCCCACATGAAACTCTATCCACCAAGTGATAAATCACACATCTGGAATAAATGTGATAAATAAGAAACTTCTATCCATATCTTCTAGGATAAAGTCTCAACTATAATCTCAAACTCATTCAACATGGATAAAGGTTGGAAGAATCACTCACATATGTCTATTCTAGTAATGAGGAATGATTATAATAAGTGCTTATTATAAAACTGATAATATCATGTGTTCTATATTCATAGACCTCCATAGACACCAACTACCCACGTATTCGACCAAAAACACTATGAGCCCGATGTTTACCACATCGTTTCTATGATAGTGTTAGACCATGACATTGTCATCTACCAACTTCTCCTCCCTACAGAGAGGATCAAACTCCTCTTCCATTACCACCTCTATGAGGCTCATCATAGAAACATCTGGGAGATCCCAAATCATGAAACAGCCTCTTCCATGGAGGTTTATCCACTATTAGTATATGATAATCAGAATGACAAGTATTTCAACCATGATTCATGTGACCTCACCTATAGAATGCATAGAATCACAACTCTTTAGGATGATTGGAACCTCCCTGTGATCCATGAGTTAAATATCCTCACATATGAGTCTAAGAGTGATAATTCCTCCTCTCTATAGACTTAAACATCTAACGACTTCTACACAAAACTCATCCATATGTTTCCACCATTGGATCCTGCAACATGATGACCCTCAGGTAGGAATCACTCTATCACCAAATATCTCTCTAGAACTCCATTGTATGTTAGAATTTATAAGGAGTCCAATCTAGCTGAAATTCCTCTTCACAGACCCTAGTCAAATTTCATCACTCGAAAGAAGCTATCTCACAACATATTAGAGGAGTATGTGATGTTATTGAACATCACAGTATACTTAAGAACATTAATGTTACCCTATTGTAGATTAATAATCTTTAGGATATGAACTAAACACAATAATAAATTGTAAAACTCATTAAGATATACTTAATGGAAATAAGAACATGAGAGTTTCATCTCATCATGGTTATATGTGACTAGAATCCACTAGCACCCTACTACTCCATGAAAATGGCTAGCCGCTAGTGCAACCATCTAATCGGTTGGTGTCTAAACCAACATAAAGAATTGAACAAAGAAATAAATCCAATCTTATGCTTCCAAATGATCTAACCCACTTCAGTACTTTGGATATATATGACAGTGGAACTCGCAGAGTGTGTTACGCCTACATTCATCATCATCCTAAACATATAGTTCTATCTGCATCTCAATAGGTGGAGGTGATTCCCCATATATTTATGTAGGAAAAAGATCATGATATGGTCCTTAAACTAAGGCCTAATCACCAATAATATCATCACAACAATGTTGAATCATTAACCTAAGGATATATCTTTATGGATGGATCTGGAAAGTAATCACGACATACATATACTTGATGAGAATATATATATATATATATATTGGGAGATTAATAAATAGTTGTATTTAAAGGAATTAATCTTATATGATGCATTTAACATTTAATCACTAAAAATATATCTTACTATTCAAAGTTGACAAATAGGTAATCAAAATTCATGAATAATGGATACATTTTCCATCAAACCAAAACTCAGTTTCCTGGCCTGAATATCTTAATCAAAAGACTCGGATACTATTTCCCTAAGTGACAACCAATCCCAAAACAGTAAAACTCCAAACACAACCCCAAAGATAAAAACGAATCAATACAACTATTTCATGAATCAAACCTTTAGGGACCCCCTGGGCTGTAGAAGGCTGATTCGTGAAAAAACCAATCCTACCTCAAAAATTATATGCATTGGTAACATGTAACCTGAATATATAAATGATATGGGAGCCCTTTTTAAAGTGTTACTATAAACATACACCAAACCATCTCTATAAAGTAGTGTAGAAGAATGTAGAATAAAATATCTTCTTGATTGTAATTATTCATGCTATAAATTATACTGAAATAAAACCTAATACAATAGAATAAACCCAAAAAATATGGGATGAATACATGTATAATGAAATAAATCCCCAAAAATAAAACGACAAGGATAAATAAATATTGAGAGTTCCCAGTTCCTAATCTCCATTTCTTGACCACTATACATGTTTGATACATAAAACTGTCCCTAATCTCTACTAATTTAATCACTGATCATTTTATAATTTTTATAAGACACTGCATGTGTGGGAATATCCCAAGAAGTGGTTAATATTAGAAACAAAGTAGGATGACTCAAAAAATATAAAGGTAATTATATAAATATAAAAAATAGTGAGCTCAACCTGATGAAAGAGGGAAACAAAACCCATAGTCAATATGTGTGTGTGTGTGTCTGTTTGTGTGTGGTGATAAAAAACTGAGGATATAGAAAAAGGGGATATCCAATTAATATCCCATCCCAATGTATATGAGTCTTCCAACAGCTCCAAAAATCAATCTTTTATACCTAGCTTCTAATGAAACATCACCATAGTGTTTGTGAATGGGCCCAATCCTTTCTATTTTGATCCATTTTCGGGGGATCAACAATAAATAGGTAGTAACCACACCTCTTTGGTGTTAGATGATGAAATAGTAACACTCTGTAGATAGAGAATTTTTTTCCAATATAGGGCAGTAAAATATCTATTTGTATAAAGTGTATATGGAACCCGCAACCTAGTGAAACAGCTGAGTAGTAACCCAATAAAATAATTGATGATGCTTCCCTGATCACTACCATCATCAATAGTCATCTAAAGAAGATTCACACTTGTAACACCTCATATCGGATATCCTATTATATAATTAAATAAAACTTCACGTTCTATATTGTAAAAAACTCAGGATATACTTCTCATGGGAAAATATTTGGGTCTCAAAGATAGAGATATATGAGGAAAATGTTTTTGAAGGGAATACATAGTGTATATGGGTGTTCACACATAGAATGACCCTGCCTCATGTTCCTTCCAGGTTTTCATTTCTACTTGACATGGATGCAATTTCATTGTTCATGGAATGTACACTTGGTACATAGAGTGCCATAGCTGTTCAGGTTTTTCCTGTGTGATCCTATTCATTCTCATGTACATTATTATGTGATCATGTACCGAACCATTCTGAGGTACATGCTAATTCTTTTGTGCTCTTAGAGTACATGGAGTGTCCTTTTGTATGGGATCTATGGAATGTCCATGCTGGTATATGGATGGACCAGCTGGGAAGTGTCACATGACATGTGGGCCTAGTAATATGACATGTGATCCTTATCTTTACATGAAACCCTAGGGATGAAACTGAGGGGTATTCACACCATATGTACTTTTTATATACATGGAATGTAGTTAGGAATTTTCCAAATCCCATCATCCATTAACTTGTTTCCCATATCTAACAATGTTAGTTTATTTATTACTATTTGGCTACATAAAAACAAAGGAAACACCTCCAGTCAGTGTTTACCAGAAACTAGTGGCTGAAAAACGGAATCAATCCATTTTCTCGAATACCCTAAATCTATCTCATATGCATTCTGTTTCCTATATCCACTTTGAATCCAATGTCCACAGATAATCAGTAACATCTTGAGTTTTTACGGACCTTTTTTTCTCGAATAAATTTAAATTTTATTTATGTATTGCAATAAACTAAGTCAAACATTCCTTTCACATGCAACTAAGTTTTAATATGTTATATAGAACATATACAGGTTTTATGTTACCCAGAACATTAATGTGGTGTGTGTTACACACAATAATAACTAAGAGTAAATTTACACAGAATGTCGATGTTTCTACGAATCGTCATTTAATTTTTATAATTACTTACATGAGATAATTATAACTTTTCTATTAAACTTATTTATGTGGATATTAATAAATACATTACAATTTTTTTGTAATTATTCTATATAAATGAAACATATTTATAATGAAATATATAGTTTTTGGTAAAGTCTTTATATGTTTACAATATCATGTTCTCAAATGAACATCTTTTAACATCCTTCTATGAAAAATGATAAAATTAATTTTATAAAAGTTTATAAATTTAATTTGATAAAAAAACATAATTCATTGAATTTATAATTTTACAATTTTATTATGGTTAATGTTTTTGGATATTTTCATAAACATAATTTGTTTGATAAATATTGAAAAATACTAGATTTTAATTCAAAACTGATTTTTCACGTAGTTTGTTTACATATTTAAATTATATTTTAATTTTGATTTAAAGTGTAATTATATGATTTTTTATCAATTAATTCAATTTAGGTCATTGAAATCAATTTCACTTTGAAATTTGATATAAAAAAATATCAAACTATTGGACATTTTTACTTTAAAAACATGTATTGTCCTCCAATCAGAGGTATTGATTTTTAATAAATTTCGAGCACTTAAATGATTATAATTTGAAAAAATTGATTCCATAATTTTAATAATCATAATATATAATTTTTAAAAATGTAAACTTAATTTTTGACAAAAAAACTATCAGTGAAAGTGATTAAAATTATTACAATTATTAAGGGAAATATTTTGTTCAAAAAGTAATAAACCAGAAATTTAAGATAAAAAATGACCTATAAACTTGTCCAAAACCCATTTTATGTCCATTATTCATCCATTAACCTTCAAGTATTTAGTTATTTGTTTTTTTATTATTGTATTATGGTTAAAATGTCAGTACACCAAACTTGATTTCAAAAATTCCATCTGTGTTCTTTCCCTTCTGTTGACATAAGAAATCACATCCATGTAATTCACCGAATGCTTCCACACATGATACTGAAGCATAGATAATCTTGTAAGATTTTATTTGACTAGTCGTAGAGCCCAAATGGAGTTACAGATCAGAAGTTATGGTCGTTCGATGTCTTACTGGTGGAAATGGCCATCTAGGACGATTTTGGGGAAAAGTATGGTTTTGCATTTAAGAATTGAAATACTGCATGCATGAATGGATTTTTATCATGCAAGAATTTAATCTTTCATGAAACAAAAAAACTCTTGTAGGTAACATGTCACACAAACATTTTACGTGTCCAATGAGATGTCATCTTCCGCCCAGTCCACCTGAAAAATTTCCAAGGAAGGTGTGCACAAGTTTTTAGAGGTGCACACAAGATTAGAATCTGCGAGCAAGATTATTATGTGCCCAAGGTGAAGAAAAAAAATATGATTGCACACCCACCCTTTATAGGGTGTGCGTAAGATCATCTCCATGGTTGGAATCTTACGCGCAACCACTCCCGGGTTCACCTATAAATACAAGTGCAACCCACGCCCATCAGGGGAGCTCTCCGGAGGTCGGTCATTGCTCTGATGTGCGTAAGACAACCTCTTTTATGACCACATGGAATAATGGAACCCTCCATGTGATATCTTTCACGACAGGTCCCATATGGGTCCGCTTTCTTGCGGTCCCACAGTGGTTTGATCCTCACCAGGCATATTTTCTGCATAAGTCATGTGCACGCAAGATTTCATTCTTGTGAACAAAACATCCAATCTTTCATGCAAGAAATCCAATATTGAACGCAAAACATCCAATATTTCACACAAAACATCCAATATTGCGTGCTATCCTTCAATCTTGCATGAAATATTACCAAGTAGTCGAATCTTGCGCGCACCTATACCGGAAAATCCAATCTTGCGTGCAACCCATTCTGCGTGTAGCATATCTTACGCACAACAGTATAAAAGCTTTCACCCGCTGGTCCATTTTGTCAAGGTTTTGCCCCCGCACCCTCATTTAGGGTCTCTGTTGGGCTGCGAGCCTAGCCCTCCGGGCCAGTCCCTTCCCTACAATCACTAACCCCCATGAAAAATGGAGAGTCATACCGAAAACTTTTCAGGTCAGAATGCCTAAATCTTCCATTTCACCCATATGTGCATCATCCTTCCAACTACGGATTAACGTTATTTGAGATACTCCTCCAGAAACCATTAAACACCTTCAGTCTACATATTCCTCTTGGTTCGTTTCTTATGTCTCGAGTTGAGATTATAATCATAAATTTCCCGAGTACCTTGAGTCGATCCATTCCTCAAAAAACTCATCCAAACCCCATCACCTGACTCCTATACAGGTTAAAACAGACAGGTCCACCCTTGCTTAAGTCCCAAAACCAACCATTTCTAGGTACCTTATGCCAAATCGTCCGATCTACAATACTATAAACTTTAGTATACCCTATGTTCCAATCATAGGATTCCTCTTTGTCCAAAATAGTGATGCATTATGCTCCGAGCATAAGATGCCAATAGTTCTATCTACATGACTATAAACTGTAGTACACCCTATGTGACAAATATAGGACACCTCTTACTCCAAACAAGAGATGCCTTATTCTCTAAGCATAAGAAGATAATATTTCTGTCCACACGACTATAAACTGAAGTACTCCCTATGTGATAGATAGAGGATTCATGTTTCTTTAAATAAGATATGCCTTATACTCCATGCATAAGATGAAAACAGTCTTTTCTATAAGACTATAAACTATAGTACACCCTATGTGGAAATTATAAGATGCCTCTTTCTCCAATCAAGAGATGCCTTAGGCTCTACGAAAAAGATGCTAATACTCTTATCTGCATGACTATAAACTGCAACATGCCCTATTATTCAACAATAAGATACCTCTTGTTCCAAATAAGAGATGCCTTATGTGCTAAGCATAATATGCCTCATTCCATGATTACAGTGGCATAATTTTAAGAGCATTTGAATCCGTTCAAGCATTTCACCACTCTACCCCATGCTTTGTGTGTCCTTCATTTGGATCTCCAGCCTCTTTCATGTCATAAGGGACCCCTTAACTGCCTACTCCCATGCTGCATCGGCTCACATACCGTCCTTGGCCAACGTCCCCAAAAGAATTTGGATGACACTTCGAGTTAGGTCCTATGTTTCAAACATGGTCAATAGTCGACCCTCATTTAATTATTTCCATTTCAGGCTAATGCGATATGGATGTTGTGTTTCGAACATGGTCAACAACTATCCTCCATAGTCATGCCATCCTCACCATGTTCTGAATGTCGGTCAGGTGATTCACACTTTTCATCTCCCTTTGTTCGGACTGATTCCAATTCCCTTGGCCTTATCCAACTTATGCACTTGCGCATTAGTGTAGACCTAAATTATGTACGTCAAAACGCCAGTCAGTTGAGATTCCCTCATGACTAGATATAAGGATGGCACCCGGGAAGCTTCCTTGCATAAGCCCCATTCACCATTGTCGCTCCTTAGCAGCACCCAAGCATCTTCCTTGTATAACCCCCACTCACCATTGCTGCTTTATAGCAGCACCCAGGCAGATTCAATGTGTAAGCCCCATGCACCATCATCACTCCTTAGCAGCACCCAGGAACGCTAATGGCTATTTCTTATTCGCATATCCACGCTAATGTGGACCCCAATGAGATCGCCTCATGACACCCCCCAACACGACGTTTTTGATGTCTTCTCTTCACTAAGGGGCGGGAGGTACCATTCATGTAAGTCCTTGGAGTGTGGAATGAACCCACCTCATCTATGTTTCTAGAAGTTAAACTATCAAATGCCATCATCCTCAACACACGACGTTAAACTATGGCCTCACCTCGCACACTCTAAGAATTGCACCCCATATCCGACATTCTATAAGCCTGCTCGTCTCCATGGGAGTGTGACCATTCCTCACAAGTAATGAAATCCTTATAATCGAAACGACATCTGTCCACGAGAAAAGGGAAACCATCTTGTTGTAATCCCCTAGCTTTTCTTGCATGAGGCAGTACACCTACTACTCCTTTCTTCTTATGTTCCAATGACTAAGAGGAGAGATGGGGACATGGATTTTGTTATCACTACCCTCTCCCTCTGGGATTTGTCTCCATCTGGGCCTCCACCCTGATGTAAGTCTCAATCTCCATCGCCCGGGGTTGTTAACCATGTGTAAGACCCTATTTTTTATTTGGGTGGCTAAACACGTGTATGCCCTATTCCACTCCAACTGACGCACTAATCACGACGTGATCGTCACGTCCCTGATACCACTTGTTTCTCACACCAATCATGACTCATATGAGATTATTGTAATCACTAACCATGACATCCTTTCCAGGCAGCCCAGAGTGTAAGCCCCACGCACCTTCCAAACTACATGGACATTGATCCTTTATAAGGAATGGTATGTAGGAAGCCTCCCTGAGGTTCAATCCCAACACCCGGTCGTTCCTACCCCCTTCACGTCAGTTCTACCACACATCTCGAACAACAGGGACTTTTATCCTTTCCACGTTAAGGTATGTATGAATCCTCCCTGAGGTTAAAGCCTAACACCCAGTCGTTCTGACCCCCTTCACGTCGGTTCTCCCACACATCCCGAACTATAGGGACTTGGATCCTTTTCATGGAAGGGTTTGTAAGAATCCTCCCTGAGGTTCAAGCCCAACACCCGGTCGCTCCGACCCCCATTCATATCGGTTCTCCCGCACCTACTGAACTATGATGAATTTTATCCATTCCAAGGCAAGGTATATAGGAAGCCTCCACGAGGTTCAATCCCAACACCCAATCGCTCCGACCCCCCTTCACGTCGGTTCTCCCACACATCCCGAACCATGGGTACATTGATCCTAACCATGGCTGCATACGTAGGAAGCCTCCCTAAGGTTCAATCCCAACACTCAGTCGCTCTAACCCCCCTTCACGTTGGTTTACCCACACCTCCCAAACTATGGGGAGGATGATCCCTACCAAGGTATGGTACGTAGAAAGCTTTCCTGAGGTTCAACACCACCATCATTTTTGACCCCAAGTCCTTATTCACTTTGGTCCACCGACTCCCAATCTTGGAACTACGTGGACTTTTATCCTTACCAATTCAAGGTATGTAGGAAGCCTCACTGAGGTTCAATCCCAAAACCCACTAGCCCTGATCACTCCATGTTGGTCCACCCCCATCCTACATGATGTTAAACTGTATGCCCCTTTTTGGGCCTCACGCAGTGGTAAGCCGTTCTTATCCATACTCAGCAGTAATCCATTATCATCTTTAGTCAACGGTAATCCATTTTCAACCTAAACCCAGTGGTAAGCCGTTGTCGTCCTCTTTTGTCGGGACCCATAACTCGGGTCCGTCCTAGTGGCGTCAGATCAACCTCAGGCTGTTAACCATGAGTAAGCCCTAGTATATCGTCGGTTCATTGTCCTCTGCGCACACCACGATCCTATACCCCTTCCTGAAATACGTGGACTTTGATTCCCTGCCACGTAGATACGTAGGAAGTCTATTCAAGGCTTAATCCCATCTTCACTGTCACCCTTGGGTCGACTCTATACCATTCTCCATCCACTTCACTTAACCACCCATCACTCATCCTGATTCTTACATGGGCCACCACTTTCCGGTGAGATCATGCCAATTCACCTCTTCGCTGCTCCTAGTAGTAACTGGGTAACTAACTATGTGTTATCTCCAACATCGGTGTTCCCTCAAGGGGTTACGCCTATCTGATACACTCTAGTCACTGTTCTGATCAACCCGATCCATCTCCGCTAGACGTTAAACTCACGGAATACCATGTGTTATACATGGGAAGATGAGGAAAACCTCAGAGACATTCCCATGTCATATAATTCCCCACATTCGATGTGGGATTCCTCAGGCTTCCACACCCTCGAAAATTCCAATAATAAGGGATGTAAGATAGAAGCGTTAGTGTTCCAGCATGTAAAAAATGCCAGTGATGTCCAACGTGGCTACTCCCCCAACAGAAGGTTTCTTCCCTAGCTGGACCCCTTGGAATGTACTGACAGAAGCAATGTAAATAACTGGATTCCATGAGGATATGGCACTAGGAAGAGATTCAAGAACAATTTATTAAATCTATAATGTATATTCGGTCTAGGTGATGAGTTCAGAGGAGGAATCCATAGAAGGAAGAGCCGACATTGCATCATCTTGTTTCGATCAAGGAGAAAAAATTCGTGAATAAGGAACAGATTCCTCCAACCTTTGGAAAGTGGGAATGTGAGTAAACAAGCATCACCTTCATCCCTGAATCAGATGGACGCACACGTGCCCTGACGATACTGTCAGAAACTCCTTTACTATAAAAGGCCACCATCTCTCTATCTTTGTCAAACCTCTAAAACTACTATGGTTCAGAAACTCTCATGCCAATAAACTTCCCAAAATTCATCCCAAATCCCTACAATACTACCCTTGGGAAGAAATGAATTTATGGAATCCATTTGCCACAATCCAAATGGAGTTACCCGATTAAGAGGTAACATCATCTCTCAAGATCCTTTCATTTATTTTATTCTCCATCTCTTCACAAACGTTATTCCATGGTTTTATAAAAAAGTAGTATCTTAAATATACTAGAATGTTTTTACAGCATTTTTTTGAAATAAAGTTACTCACAATTCCATCTAATAGTTAATCAACTTACTGCATTAGTGTACCATGAACAACCACCTCGCAAAATAATTATTGTTCATTTTTTCTTCTTCTTCCAATCATGGTAGAAATTGCGATGGACAATGTATTTTAATATTATATTAATTGTATTTATTATGTACTTAATATTCTGCAATCCTTTTAATAGATATATCATTATATATTCCATTTGGCGTAAATAAGATAATTTCATTTTAGGAAGTGTGGACTACTGCCCCTTCAATGTGATGTGATTCGTTCACAGATTACACAGAATGTATTAAGGATAGGATTAGTGAAATTATATGATATAATATTTATAATTTAATACTTATATATATATATAACTATATATTCACATATTGTAATTCCCATATTTATTTCAATATGATAATAAAAATAGAAACAATGTTAATGTGTATGTATGGATTACCAAATCCCTAAATAGTGTGTTCCACTTCAGAATTCTATATTATGTAGATTATTATAGTATAAACATACTAAATATAAATTATATTTATATCATGGTGTATATTTATGAAATTATTTTATTATTATAAAGACCAATGATATAACATATTAAGAAACATGCGAAGAACAAAGCGAATATTACCTAAAGTGAAACCTTAACATAGTACTGATAACAATTGGGAAATATAATGCCATAATAATATCATATTTTTTATTATATATATTAATATTTTTCTTTAAAAAATTTATAACAAATTTTTATTTATTATAAATTTGGTTTTAATTCATATGATGAGAGTCAAAACACATGGTAAGGGGATTTCATCTCACTTTTTATTTCTCCGAGATACGTGATTTACTCACCCCCATTCCTTTTTTGTTGTTTATATACTTCCCATAGATGTATCAAATGATTATTGTAATTAAAGTTATGGGTATTTGAATATCCATTCAATGATATTTATTTCATGGGGTTAATGTTTAAAAAGACACTAAATTGGTAAGACAGTTTTGTCTCACATTACCTTCTTTTAGACATATCTTTAATTATGCACCTAAATTATTTTTGGAAGTGTATGTAATTATGTTTGAAAAGTTTTATATTTAATATAATTATTTTAAACATATTTTAATCTTTATTTAATTTCATTTTCTTATATGGGTAGTATGATTCCATGTTAACATATGGTGAGAGTTTATTGAAACAATATCATTTTTTATCGAGCCAATTTATGATTATGTTTCCTTTATTGGAATCTTATGATCCGTATCCCACGAACACTCATAAATTTTTTTCCCATATTATATTCTCGATAGATCTAGGTTATAGTACCATTTTCCACGTTTTGGAACATAATATATTTCATAATATGTTATCTATATAAATATGATTATATTTCTCTCTTCAGTCGGAAATCAATTTTATTCAGAATGAATGTATTAAAACATATTTTCAAAAATTCCTTCAAATGATCCTTGAAGATACATTTTAATGAAAAAATTATTTAAAGATGTTTTATTTTTTTAATGATTTATATATATGTTTTCAAATTTATTTTCAATGAATTTGTTTTAAAATGTTTTCTATTTTAAAAAGGATTTCTCAATAAAAGGATATTTTACTTAATAAATGTTTCTAAAAGATATTTTAAAATCATTTCCCATCTAAGATAACATTTATTGGTGTTAATCATGTCTTTATGGGGAAATTATTCAATATTTCCATTCAAATTCTTTCTTTGAATGGATTTTATTTTGATGGCATGATGTTAATGAAACCTGTTTCTATTTCACAAGTTTTATGCTTTTGAAACTCAGTTATTTTCATGGTTTATATTTATGATGAAATGATTATAAAGACTATATTTTTCCATAGGTTATGATATGATTACATGTTTATAATACCCATTTTATTTCATGGGTTATGATATGAAAATTTATGATATTCTGTGAAATGAACATATGATTTAATTATTAGATTGGTGGGACCTATATCTCCATCCAATGTGTTTGGAAATGATTTATATCTTCTGAGAAATACCTAGATGGAATTAGAAATGAAATTTCTTTAGTATTATAGGGCTAGAATGAAGAGGTAACTCATTTTAGAAATACAAGGCCGGAATAGGGTGTGAACCTTGTTCAGTAAAGGATTTTTTATACTAATATGGACTTGGAAGAAATTATTTGATAACTATAGAAATCATTATATATGCTTATGTGTCCGCCATAATTCCATTTTTTATCCCAAGGTTATTCCTTCATGGATTATGGTCTTTATTTCCTTATGATTCATGTCTAATGAACTACCAATATTTATGCCATGATTGATGTTGGTGATCTTTAATATAGAGGGTACGATCTTATATTTTCATGATCATGTTCTCATACCCTTATGCCCATGATTATGCTTATTTATCTCTCTTGTTTACCCTTATTTGGATTCTAAAGTCACACATTTTTTTGCTTCCTTCCCCCATGTTAGGAATACATGTATTAAATTTTAAATATATTAGAAGGGGGTGATTCATGAAGAACAAAGTGGGAGATGATGTAGCTCATTTATCTACAAGTGTTTACATTTCCATGTCTCTAAAGGAACTATACTAGTATGGTCTTTTGGATTCGATTTGTATACAATTTTATGTATTCTTCACTTGTTTTTTAATGTTAATGTATGAAATGTGAGGGTTGAAATATTTGGTATCAATGAAAATTTTTAGATATCATTTGTAAGCATGGATGAGAATACCATAGTTAGAAACCTAAAGACATGTCTAAGGATAAGTTTATAGATAAAGAAAAGTAGACAAAAATATACCAAAATAATAGTAATGGATTGAGTGAGTGGTTTCCTTGTAATTAATTACTCTATGGATACAACAAGTGGTTGTGGAACTAGAATAAATGTATCTTGGTGTAACAACTCTAAAAAGATATTTCAGGCCTGACTTGGCTAATCTAGTACAAGATAATGTGCCTTGTTGCACACTTAGTTTGACACTCTTGTGGGATATGATTTTGGAATTCACAAACTCTTCACGATCCATCATGAAGGATCTAAATAGGTTTTTTCTAGGATTAACCTTGGATAAAACTATTGTATCATAGATTATAGAAGGTGTCATAATTTTGATGGAATATATGTGAATTTTAAAGATTTTGTGGTTCCTCAATATGATAGTTTCTTCTTACTCCTGGATTTTTGGTTTTTGTCAATGATCAGAACCTAAATGAACCATCCTAATGGTGATTGTTATGGAAAATGAAATTATTATCCTCCAACAAAACCAAATTGTATGGGATATGGAATAAAAAATCTCATTTTTATTCTCATAGAATTTTCTCAATATAGGAATCATGGTGTACATCCAAATTAGAAATAGAAGGAACATAATTCTATTAACTCTTTCATGAGAAACATACCCATTATTTTAGAGGGCCTTTTGATCAACTTTTTTCTCAGAAATGTATCAGTACTATGGAAAATATATTCTTTGTTTGACGATATTCAGAGCATAAGAAATTCATTTGGTTGTTTATCATTTAGACAATGAAGTGGACCATTGGTGGACTATAATCAAGAATATGTAGAAGAAATATTATATTGAATCCATTTGTTAGGATTAGTTCAATAACACATTTTTTAATAAGTAATTTTCTCATATCCGTTGTACTATGATAGAGAAAGCGTTTGTCGGTTTGAATCGAAGTGCTTCTGAATTTGTTGGTACCTAAGAAGCTAATTTCATGAGACATCTAAGATACACTTCAAGAATTATCATCCAACCTGAATGTAACATGGATAGATTCTTTAGTGGATCAATGCCATTTATTAGAAGGTAATAGGCCATAAGAAAATTTAGTTTCTATGAAGATATTTTATTCTTTGCAATAAAGTTTGAAATTGAGGTTTTATCCATGTATCAACCCAATATTTTTTACAAGAAAATGACGATGGATTTCATGGGAAACTCTGTGAAACATGGATAAAATAATATAATCTTTCCATTATTCTCTAAATATGTGAATAATTATGGATGAATTTAACTTAAGTGTTTTAGTAAATATATTATGTGTATAATTTATGGTCACAAGGAAATTGATTATCGAAATAATGCGAAGAAGTTAGCTCAAAAATATAATGGAGAGAATGAAGCACTGAATGAACCTCCCCCACTTTAGTTCTACAATTGTTAGGAGAATAGGTATTATGATAACCAATTCCCAAACCCAAGGGTTGGTGATGATGATCGGCATCAGCAATATCTTAAGCTGAGGGAAAAAGGGAAATCTCATGCAATATCTATATCTGATAAGGGGTGTGAAAAAATCAAGATGAAATGTACACATACCATCCACTCAAGAATTGTTTATGTCATATTTGATTCTGGATCTACCCACTATTTCTTATCTAAAGAATTTTATAAGGGTGTTAGGATTCCACAAAGACTATTAGATTTGGAATTAGTATTGAAAATTTATAATGGTATAATTATTGAATCCCAATTCTATGAATCCTACCTTATTAGTGTTTTAAAGACTGTGCCTCTTGCAAATGTTTTGATTATTCCTTTGGTTGAATTTGATGTCATCTTAGGTATATATTTTCTTTCTATACATAAATCCCACTTTAATTTTCAGGTAAGGGAAGATAAATTTGATATTTCAAACCTTCCTATGACAATCCATAAATGTGATGATAATCATGAACATATAGGAGAGAATAAATATGGAGTATGGGTCTTAATTCCCATTCCGAAGGATTTTTTATCTAAATTTTTTTGGGATAAAATCAACATCGATGATATGCCTATTCATTTAAATTATGTGGATTTCACTCTAGAAGATTATCCTAGGTGAAGTTAAATTCTAAAAATAACTCACACCTGGTTCCACACATATTTTAAATACTTCTTATAGAATGAATCCAATTGATTTGTCTAAATTGAAGAAGAAACTCCAAGAAAACATTGATAAGGGATTCATTAATCAATATGTGTCACCTTGGAGTGTACCAGTTCTTTTTGGGAATAATAATTACGGATCAAGGAGACTCTTTATTGACTATCATGAGTTGAAAAATATGACAATCAAGAATAATTATCATTTCTATGTATTTATTACTTATTTGATCAACTGTGCAGATCCCAATACTTTTCAAAAATTAACTATTGTTCTAAATATCTTCAACTATGGGTCATGAAGGAGGATATAGCCAAGAATTCATTCTATACAAGGTATGGACACTATGATTATATAGTGATTCTTTTTTTTTCTTACATAATTCCTACACTATCTTCTTGGATTAAATGAATAGAGTCTATAGAGAATGCCTCAACCAGTTTGCGGTAGTCTTTATAGATGACATTATTATCTATTCAACGAGTAAAAAAGATCAAGAAAATAACTTGTTAATTTTACAAAATACCATAGGGGAGGATAAAATATTTGAAAAATTTTAAATGTGTAAATTTTGGAGGAAAAGGATTCATTTTTTGGCCATAAAATCTAAAGATATGGTATAGTAGTAGATCAATAAAAGATAGGGGCTATTGATGCTATCTTAGACTTACCATAGTGACTAAGATCAATATATTTCATCGTCTAGCTATATTTCATTGATTGTTTGTGGAGAATTTCTCATGACTATCTAATCCTATGAAAACTTTAACTTGAAATGGTGTTGAGTTATTGTAGACAGATGAATATGAGGATGATTTCAATGAATTGAAGCGAATGTTAGTCAGAGAACCTGTGATCACATTACCCAACAGTGGAGAAGGGTTTTAATTCTATAGTGGTTCATTTATGATGGGATTGGGATGTATTATTATACAGAATAATATGGTCATATTTGGTTTCTCAAGGCAGTTGATGATTCATGAGAAAAATTTACCAACTCCTGATTTTAAGTTAGTAGCGGTAAATTTTTAATTAAAGATATGGTGGAATTATCTTTATTATAAAAAAGATTGATATATATACCAATCATAAAATTATGAAATATATATTCACATATAATTAGTTAAACATGTTCCAAATAAGATAGTTATAGTTTTTAAAATATTATTTCTTCTCAATACATTACTATCCTAGGAAAGTAAACAATGTGGTCGATGCTTTGAGTCGGAAGGATCATGCTAGCTCATCCATGATGAGGATCACAAAAGATCCAATATTTTATGATTTTAACATGATGAATCTAGAAATATATACAAAGGGGAAAATCATTCTTTCTAAAATGAATTTTCAAAAATCTATCCAAGTGAATACTAAGTAGGTGTAAAAGGAAGATATGGTGTAAAAAATAGATTTATAAATGTTACTGAGTTCAACCTTGATGATGATGGAATGATAAGGTTCAGGAATTGTGTATGTTTTCTTTCCATGCCATTTTTGATGAAGGTTATTTTAGAGTAATCTCGCACTTCTAAATTCTATATCCATCATGGATGTACGAAGATGTATTTTGACTTAAAAGAATACTTCTAGATGGATATCATGAAGAGACATATCTTAGAGTTTGTTTCTCGGTGCTTGGTATTCTAACAAGTTAAGACTAGAAGACAAATGTAAAAGGGTTTTATTTCAACCATTGACCATAAAAATGGAAATGGGAGAAAATCACAGTTTATTTATTCATTAGAATACCATGAAATAGTGAAGGGTTTAATGCTTTGTGGGTTTTAGTTGAGAACCTTCCTAAATAATCACACGTCATCACTAATAAATAATACATCTTTCTTGATATTATTTACTTTATATACATTAAAGAAGTGGTAAGGTTTCATGGAGTTCCACATTATATTATATAATATTGGGATATGAGGTTCACCTTAATTTTCTTCAAATTTCTCCAGTAATCACTTGATATATAATTTAGTCTCATCACTAATTAAGACCCTGATACTGATGGTCAGTGTTAAAGAAAAATCCAAAACCTAAAGGACGTGTTGATATCTTGTTCTTTGGATTTTGAATATGGTTGGAATCAACACCTTACTATATATGAGTTTTCAAACAAAAATTTCATTCACTAACGCATTAAAATTTCACCTTATTAATCCATATATGTTATGAAATATAGAGATCTATTGTGATGGGATGAGTTTAGAGAGAGTAATCTATTAGGACCTGAGATCTCTAAAGAAATAGTTGATATGGTTCAAAGAATTTAGCAGTATATCAAGGCAGTTAAAGGTTGACAGAAAAGTTATTCCAATCACCAAAATAGTGATCTAGAATATGAAGTTGGTGAAAAGGTGTTTCTATAAATCTCAACCTGGAATGAAGTTATGGGGTTTATAAATAAAGAGAAATTACGTTCTAGGTATATCAGTTCATTTGAGAATATTGATTATATCGGGACAGTAGCCTATTACATGGAACATACTTCAAATCTCTCTCAATTTTATGATGTGTTCCATGTATCACTTCTGAACATGTTCATACTTGACCCTTCACATGTACTAAACATAGAGTTCATACCGATGGAGCTTGATCTTTCTTACAAACAATAACTATTTGAAATTTTGGATCGATCAGATATTGCTCTACTAAACAAGGCCACCCTTCTGGTCAAATTTTTGTGGAGAAATCAAAAGTTATAGAAAGATATGCTGGAACATTAGGTTATGATTTAGTAGAACAATCCTAATTTAATTTACCCAGGTGATGAATTTCTAGGGAGAAATTTATTTTAAGGGAGGTAAAAAGTAACACCCTTAATTTTTATGGACAGTTTTATGGAATAAAATAAATTTTCATTTATGGATTGCAACACACTAACTAAAACATTCCATTACCACAAAACTAACTCATTGTACATTACACTAAACATTTACAAGAAAGATACTACATGGAACATAGACATGGAGTATGTTATACATAAACCCAACATGGTGTACATTACACTCAACACCAATGTTTCTACAAAGCATAATTTAATTGTTATAATTATTTAAATGATATAGTTATATCATACCCATTAAATTTATTTATATAAATATTAACAACTATTTTCAAATATTTTTTTAAATTTTATTTATATAAATAAATCATAATGATAATGAAAGGTGTAATTTTTCATAATGTCCTTACATGTTTTAAAAAAAATGTTCTCAAGTAAACTAATATAAATGTCATTGGTTGAAAAATAATAAAACATAATTAGAATCATTTAGAAATTGGATTTTATATAATAAAATTATTTTTTTATTTTAAAATGTCAATTTTAGATTGTGGTTATTTTTTTGAATTTTACTTGGAAATTTTATTTTTGGATAAAATGTGAAAATATCAAATTTTAATGCAAAACTACATTTTAATATAATTTATTTATAAGCTTAAACTATATTTTAAATTGGTTTTAAATATTAATTAGGCTATAGTTTTATAAATTAATTAAATTTAGGTCATTTTAATCAATTTCACTTTGAAATTGGGTATAGAAACATAGAAATCAGTTGGTCTTTTTTACATAGAAAACTAACAGTGTTGTCCCATCGGTAGGATTAATTTTAATTTAATTTATTCCATTTATTTGATTGTAATTTGGAAAAATGTATTACATAGTTTAAATAAAAATAATTTATAATTTCTAATAAGTTCAACATAGTTTTTTTACTGAAATGTTTAGTGAAACTTATTAAAATTGTTCGCAACGATAAAGAAAAAAATTAGGTTAACAAACTACTAAACATTAAATTTAAGACAAAGAACGACCTAGAAACCTATAAAAACCCCATTTTATGGACATTATTTATCCATTAACCTTCCATTATCGCGTTTTAGTGATTTTCATTGAATTTTTAGGTACAAAAGTAGGTATAAATAACTTATTTTTAAAAATTCCTAATATGTCCTTTCCCTTCCCTATAAAAGGCCACCACTTCTCCCTCCTATTCACACCTCTATAACCTCATAATATTGGCCAATATGTTTATAATAAACATTAAAACATTACTCCATTACACCAATAATCATATCCTTGGGAATAATGGAATCCACGGAATCATGTTGGTATAAACCACAAGGAGTTACCCAATTAATAGGTAACACATTTTCTCAAGCTCCATTATTTTATTTTCTTTCTCTACCACTATACCCTATTTATTACATGATTATACAAAAAAAATATATTAAATATAATAGTATGTTTTAATTCTATTTTTTATACCAACACATACACATACCTCCATCTAATGGGTAACAAACATACTATCTATGTGTATAACAAACTACGACATCACAAAACGATGATTGTTTATTTTTTCCATTACCACCTTTCATGGTAGAAATTATGATTGAAAATATGTTTATATATGTTATATGTTTTATTTATTATTTTTTAAGATTCATTAACCTTTTACCACATATATAATTTTACTTTCAATTTGGGGTAAATAAGATAATTTGTTTTTGATTAAGTGTGGACTACCGCCCCATCAACACAACATGATTCATTCACACAACAGATGGAATGTATTCAGGATATGTTTAGTGAAAATATAATATAAATATTATATAATAATTATAATTTAGTAATAATATATATACACACATAATGTTATTTAACTTCTTTCTTTCATTATTACAATAAAAACATAAACAATGTGTATGCGTATGTATGGCTTAATGTCCCCATGAATGGTGTGTTGAATTTTATAAATATATATTATATATATTATAATAACACATATATAATTATTGTAAATTATATTTATATAACGTTTTACATTCATTATGTCATTATATAAGTATAAGTACCAATGACATAACAAATTAAGACACATGAGAAGAATGAAGCGGGTATTACCCGATGTGAAACCTTAACATAGGATTGCTGACAAGCGGGTAATATAAGGGCATAATAAATACATGTATAGTATTATATATAAGAATATGGTTTATAGAACTATTTACAGTACATTGTTTTCTATTATACTAGTTTTTTGAATGATTATGACGGGAGTCAAGAAACAAGGTATTGGGATTTCATCTCCCTTTTTATTTCCGTGAGACACATGCTTTATTCACCACTGACCATTTATGTATTAAATTATTATTAAAATTTAGTTATGGTTATTTTCATATATTTTATATGTTATTTATTTAATGGTTTTAATGTTTCAAAATCCAACAAAATGGTAAGACATTTTTCTCCCAATTTTCATTTTTTGAGATACATGTTTGGTTATGTATGTGAATTTTTTATGGTGTATATACGTAAATATTTCATGTTTATCATCAATATTTTTTATTTAATAATATCATAATCTTCTTGTAAATTAATTTTCTTACATGAAGAGTATATTCCTAACTTACCATGTGGTAAGATTTTGTTGAAGCAATCTTATCATTTATCAATATTCTTTATGATTATAATTCCTTTATTGAAATCTTATGATCCATATCTAAAGAACACTGACGAAACTTATTCTCCTGTATTTATTCATGATATATTCCTTTTTTATTACCATTTTTCACACTTTGGAACTTAATATATTTATGAAAATATGACAGTATTTCTCTCTTCTGTCGTAAATCTATTTTATTCGAAAACCATGTTTTCAAATATGTATAAAATAATTTTATCAAATCATACATAAGGATTATTTTCATTGAAAAATTATTTTAAAAATGTTTTATGGTTTTAAATTATTTACTTATATTTTTTCAAATCTATTTGCAGAGAAAACGTTTTTCAAAATTATTTTATGTTTTAAAAATAATTTTCTAATAAAGAAAGCATATTTTCCTAAAGTAATGTTTTTAAAAGATATTTAAAAGTTATTTCCCATATAAGATAGAATTAATTGGTGTCACTCATTCCTTTCTCAGAAATTTATTCAATGTTTACATTCATATTCTTTCTCGGAATGGATTATTTATTGATTGGATAATGCTTATGAAACTTCTTTCTCATTCAAGGGTTATATTCTTTTGAAACAATGTTTTTTACTCAGGTTATGTTTGTGATTAAATGATTATAAAACCTCATTTTTACTAGGTTATGATGTGACTATATGTAAATAATACAAATTTAATTTCATGGGTTCTAATATGATTATTTATGATCTTGTGCAACATATATGTGTGATTTCTTTTTTTGATGGGTGGGACCTATATTTCCCTCCAATAAATCAGGTAAAGATTTATATCTCATGAGATAAACATGGATGGAATAATAAATGAACTCTATTCAATATTTTAGGGAGGAAAAAAGCCTGAACTCTGTTCAAGAATATAAGACTTGAATGAGGTGTGAACCATGTTCAGTAAAAGGACTTTTTCCACTAAGATGGCCTTGAAAGTAATTCCTTGACTACAATTGATATAATTATATATATTTATGTGTTTTCCATAATTCCAAATTGTATTCCTACGTTATTAATTCATGTATTATATTCTTTATTTCCTTATGATTCACATCTTTTGAGATACCAGTATTTATTTCATGATTCATGTTTATGATCTTTGATACGTAGGGTATGAAATTCTATTTTCATGATCATGTTCTCATACCGTTATACTCATCATTATGCTTATGTATATCCCTTGATTACCATCAATGAGCTTTTAAGCTAACCCATTTTTTTGTTTCCTTCCTCTAGGTTTTGAAGATATGTGTTGTGTTTGATATTTCTGAGAAGTGTTCTATTAAATAAGAACCTAGTGGGAGATGATAAAGATCATTATCAAACCACTCTTTATGATTAAATGATTCTAAAATAACTAGAATTGTACGGTCATTGTGTGACATTTTATATTTGTTTTATATATTCCACCAATGTTATTTAATGATAATGTTTGAAAATTAAGAGTTTCTATAGAATAAACAGAAAATTTCTTGGTTCCATCCACAAATAATCATCACAATCATTATTTGGACCCCATAAATTTGAATATCTAGTCAGTCTTGAAACCTCCATGACAATGTTGAATGAAAACCTCTTGGGCCAATTATTATTAACATAAACAATACTGGGGAGAAATGAACAATAATGCAGTAAATATTTCTTTAAACAAGATTTATATAGTAATGATTACATAAATGGGGATATCCATGGGAAAAATCATGTAATATCAAGAATAAATTGTATTAAACTATTCATATTATCGAACTGGCTCATGCGATGTGTGGATCGATGAAGATCAATAAGAATATAAAATATTCATGCCCTATATTTTAATAAAAATAGAGGAAACCAAAATTGATTATCCATACATTAATATGGGTCAATGGTTGGTGGAGAATTCATTTTCCTATATAGGATAATTCTGGTAATGATTCCTACCTCTTAATACATCATTATCTAACCACCTACTATCCTCTGATGTGATCCACCAATATAGAATCCTCAGAATTCCTCTAAAATCCTCTTTGGTTATACAACTATCCTTTATGATTTATTATATTTTTTACTTATATAGGTTTCACTAGGTTGTGTCATATTTTAGAAAATATATACAATTTAATTATTTATTTCCTTAAATGCATCCATAAATGACTAGATCATAATGATGTATAATGATGATCAACCTTGGGTCATACTAAGGATAAACTCCATGTACTACAGTTAAGTGTGATTTTAGATATCAATTCTGAAATTCTATTTATGATTTCTTCCACTATTATAGTAAAAATTCATTCATTTGATATTAATATATTTTAAATTTTTACAATATCAATGTTAGGATCAACATTCCTTAGACTCCCATGTCATCTTAGGGTTGAGATCTAAAAATATAATATAATATATTCTAATGTATTGAAATTCAAAAATACAGTGACTTCATAAGGGTTGTTCCGCTATAGTTTTTTAAGGATTTTAATTTTTTTTCTAAAAGTAACCTATAAACAAGAAAAATAATTTTGTGGTGATTGAAATTAATGTAGTAAATGGGATAGTATTAGGGACCATTAAAGTGGTTATTTATTTTATGAAAAAGTATTTTAGGCCACATTTCATGATGTTTATTTCAATTTTTGGATATATAGAAGTAGTTTTTTATTATATTTGAGTAATGAGGATTGTGATAACATTTGGAAGCATATATGTTTTTTTGTGGGGTTGACATAATATTTATGGATACAATCATGGGATTAATAATTTATGATTGATTATATGTTTAAATGTATAGATATTCCTTTTGACGTTTTTAGTTTATGTATTTTGAGGTTATTTGAAACTCATATATAGATTTTGTAAGAATAATATATTGAAGATCAAAAACCCATTTTTATTAATATATTATTTTATTTTCTGTTAATTATGGTCTATTTGATATTGGTATATAGATTTATTGTTGAAATGTTATTCATAAAAAGGAAATTTTTTAGAGATATTAATAGTCAAGATAAGGATTATCTTAAGGGTTTATATTTAAATTTTATTCATGATATTTTGGTAAATATCACCCCATTATAATATTATATAGGGATTTATCATTGTGATTAATGATATTTTGGGATATGCTTCACTATTTTGAGGTATATGTAACCTTTATGATTGAAATTTGATTTAATAGTAAATATTATTTAGGAAGAATGAAATTAAGTATTTAGCGATATATAATTAAAAGAATTAATTAAACTTTTGGGATAAAATATACTTTAATTTTGAACTTATTATGGTTATTTGGGATGTATATTCATTCATGAAATGATCTATGTGGAAGCTTTATTATTATTTTTGAAATTTTAGTTATAAATGTATTATTTTTATCCTGTGACATTTTAGACATTGTGGATATTATCATACATTGTTCTAAACATTTATTTTTTTTCATTATTTAATGATAGGAAGAATATATTGAAATTGTTATTATGAATTAAGAATGTGATATTATTCCTTCAGGTGTGAATAATTCATCTTGTGTACTAACTGTTTTGAAATAAATATAGTAATGTGGTAGAAATTGATTAATAGATGAAATATTACATGTAATGTAAGTATATTTCCATATGTTTTTGGTAAATATTGTAAATTAATTCCTCAAATCAAGGAAAGGTTCTTCAAACAAAAAATTTATCAAATGAAATTCATTTTGGATGAATTGATGGGGTTTTCAAATCTGTTTGATTAATGGTTTTGTCTTCATTAACATTCTCATGATAATACATTTTAATGAGAACAACTTAGTCTTCCATTAAATATAATTATTTATTAATTAATTTTCTCTCCTAGGTCTATATATTTTTACTTCACATTAATCTTGTCATATTTCAAATCCTTTCTATTTGTTATTATAGATGAAATTTTTTCCCTTCCCACTATTCTAGTGGATGTTTTATTAACCCTTATTACGATGTGGATTTAAAAAAACACATTTTTCAAATACCAAAAACTTCATTATAGACCAAAATTTTGAATCACAAGGAATCAATTTTTTAATACAATGAGAATGTATTACCCTACGATTTTAAAAAAACACTATTCTCCAATGCATATACAACACGCAACACTAAGCTTTAATGAACTACAAAATACTCTTATTTTATTATCATTATAACAGTTTCATTGAGTTTGTATGTATGAATATTTGTAAATAATTTATTAAAAATATATATGATTTATAATCAATGACAATTTATTGATAAATTGCTTCCAAATAAACACTAAATATTTTTTAAACTCTTTTTATTAATTAAAATATGTAATCTTTAAAATTGGGTTTTATTATATTTTTTCAGTGAATATTATAATTAATTTATAAAAATTATATATATATATATATATATATATATAATTTTCTACATCATAACATCGATATTATCATAGGTCCATGTCTAAGATTTTTCTCAAAATATTCAGTGTCTAGTGAATAAGGAAAATATTTATTTCTATTGAAAACTATATTTTTTCAATAATTAAAATTATTAAATTATGTTTTAAAATGGTTTCTATGTAATTTTGGAAATCTTATTTTATTAATAATCCAATTATTTTCATTGGAATCTATTTTATTGCATATTTTTGTATAAAAATATTTTTATACATAAAATGCATTTTTTTGGAACAATATATATTTTTCTTCTTATTTTTTGAAACTAATATTAAATTATATTATTAATAATATTTGGATTAAATTTGATAAAATATATCCGCTTTTTTTATAAATATTATTTATTATTTGGTAATAGGTTCAGATTATTTTCTGGTCTCTAAAAATAGTAACCGTAAAAAATGTGTTTTCCAAATGTAAATGTAAAAAGGGATGGTTAGGGTTAAAACTAATGTGATTTGGCTTAAATTTTATTCAAAAGGTAAATTTGTTTGATTTTATGAGTCAATATAATCATTAATCATCCATAATTCTAAAATATAACCTATTTCATTTTTCTGTTTATTTTTAACTTGATAATATTTAATTAGAATATAAAGTCAAAAATAGAACATTAATTCTTTTAATGCCTATGATTTTTTTTGATAGGGAAAAAAGAAACATATGTTTTGTTATAAAAGTTAATATAAAATATGAAATAATTTTTTTATTTCCATTTTTTCATTTTTAGTGATGAAATAATTACATAAAATAGTTATGTAATGTTGACACGGTGCTTGTACAAGTAGTAAAAAATCTTTTAAATGATATTAGAAACAGTAAAAGTCATATTGTTTTCATAATTTAATGTTTCTTGAAAATTAGGAAGATAAATATAACATATTAGATATTTTTAATTCTTATTTTATAATTCCATTACTCTTATGTAATTTTAAAAGATAAATTTTGGGAATTCTTCTTAAAATGGTTATAATTATATTTTTCATAAAAGAAATTTTATTAAATTATTTGAAGACAATAGAAAAATATTTAAAGAGGTTATTTATGGAGATAAATGATATAAAATTTAATATTAATGATATTTATGTTCCAATTGTTTCATTATATATAATGTTATAACCCTCTAATATTAAAAAATTATTCACCTCAATAATGATTACAATTGGCCAACCAAGGGGTTAATCTAATAGATAAAGTTTAAAATAATATCTAAACCTCTAAACATTTGATTTTATGATTTTATAAATAATATATCTTACTTATATTAAAATACATCTCATTGTGGAAAAATTTAAAATGAGTTAAACATATATTATATTATAATATTTCATGTATTTTAAAAATGACATTGAATAGATTTTATAATAAATAATATTTAATTAAATGGTATAATTTTTTTTAAAATTTTATATTAATAATATTTAATGGGATTTGTTTTAAAATATTAATATTATTCTATTTATGGATAAATTTTTCTGTTATAGTTTCTTTCCTGACCCCTAAAGAGTAATAAACATTAATGTTGGGGTAATTGTCAATAGGTTTGGTGGAGGGTTAAAATTACGAGATAATGGTAAAAACATAACAAAAATTTGAAAAAAATTATTCTACGAGATTATTTCATTTCATAATCATTTAATGTTAAAGTTATTTCTTCTTTTGATATATTTTTGTATAACCTTTTAATTATACTAATTTAACTAATCATGTTTTTAAAAGAGCCCCCCCCGGTTATAAAAGGGAACATCCTATCATTTATTATTCACATTTTTTGAGCCTTCTAGATTGAAGAACACTTATAAATTATCATTTAAACAATAATATACATGAATTATATATTATTTTATTTTTACAATACCATTATAATGGGCCTCCAAAATGAATCTAAAATATACCTGCCGAAGAAGAGGTAATAATCTTACCTTACATATTTATATTTATTAATTCTTCTACATTATCTAATTAAATGGTATACATTTAAAAATAATAACTTCAGTATCATTGATATACATAACTGTTATAATTATGAAATAATAATAATCGACCTTCTTCCCATCAATGGGAAAATGATAATGTCTCTCATGTGTACATGTGATCTACCACCTTATAATGACCCATGCATCTCATAAAAATTTATTAAAATTTTTAGAATAATATTAAATATATTTTAAAAAATATATTCATGAGGATAATAATGGTTTATTGTATTTAGTGACTTGTTTATAAATCTTCTCATTTCATGAAATTTCTTCAGAAAATCCCATAAATATCTTCATTTTTAATAAGATTCCTAAATATACAAAACATAAAGAATTATTCATAATGAGGGGAAGGAAACAAAAGAAAAGGTGATCTTAGATTCTTAGTAAGGCTTGACATGGGTGACATAAATTGATGATACTATAAAATTATGAGATAACCATATTGGTTTTTCATTATGAAAATAACTTATAAATTTCATACTCAATATAACATGGATCATAAACATGAGAAATGAAATCAAAAATTGTCATTTGAAAGTACATGAACCATAATAGTGAGAAATAATACTAAATCAACAAAGAACCACATGTTAATTTCATATAACTGTCTCACCATCATAAGTATATAATCCATTTAATCTATCGAGGATAACAAATGAGACCATAAAAACATAACAGATATAGAATCAACACATGTTTACCATTTTATAGATGATATATAATCATGAAATACTACCATATTATATCCAGCACATCATCCCATTTCAGATAAGTGATCATGCACATCATCTGGTTCCCATCATCATCTCATGAGATAAAAAAACATTACACAATGCATTAGACGAATATATTCGTAAAACCTATAATACAATCCACACATTTTTGTTACATAATATCATATAAAAATCATCATATCAAAACCCATGAGAAATACATGTGTGTAATAACTTTTAATTATGTAATAACTCGTGGAAAGAAATGTATTTCATAACAATTTCATCAATACATCTAATAATAAACCATGAAAATGAACAAGTTTCAAATAAATCATTTTAAAATAAAAAAACTATTCAAATAAATAATATGGACTGAACCATTGGATACCGTCCATAGTAAAACATAAAAAACAGAAAAGTTTTCTTTTCTAGATGAATATAGATTACATAAAATATCATTCAAAATGTGATTGACTAAATATATTTTCCATTTGAAAACCCATAATTAAAATTAAAAATATTATAAAATATTATGGAAAATTTTATTTTATTGTGAAATTAAAAAATCTAATGTATGATTGAAAAATATGGGTTTTCATGATTTTATATAATTAGTTTTATACTATATACATTAAAAAAATATCCCTTTTTCAATTTTTTTTGTAAAAACTACCAAGTGACTTGTTTGGAAAATGAAATGAATTTCAATTTTGAACCATTTTTAAAAAAATAAATCATTGGTAAAAATTGATTTTTATAATAAATTTATAATAGTTAAAACAATATTTATATTATATTTATAATACATGTATTTGGGAAAATAGTTTTTAACCGAAGAGAGAGAGAAGTTCCGTTTTTCTTTAAAAAATAATTTTTAAATATTGAGTTATAATGAGATGAAGATAAATCAAAAACATATATTCTTTACAAATAAATAGAAGAGAATAAATCAGTATAGTTTCCTAATTTTTTGACCATAATATTTAATCTTCTGGTTCTTAATCACAAATTATCCAGATAAATAAAGATATTGTTGCATAAACCTTTTAAAACTTTGGTAAAAATTTAATTATGACACCCCATGAAATTACAATAATTTCCTTTAGGAATAAATTTAATTTTCATACTACATTTAAATATACACAACAAAAATTTAATTTTATTCTATACACAGAACTTACATTTTATTTTGTTACATGAAACACTATATTTTCTTGTGTTACACACAATATTAAGTTTCTTCAATTGTTTTCATCACACATAAGACTGAGTTTTATCAAATAATAATATTCTATTAATATTGTTATTAAATATGATAATTTTAAAAATTACATTGTAGTGACATATAAAAAAACGCATTCACTAAATTTTAAAAATATTTCTATACAAATATATGGTCTTTAAAATGAATATATAATTTAATTGAATATAAATGAAATTTTTCTATAAGAAAAATATTTTATAAAACCAAAGGATCATTCTATCAATAAAATAATTTAATTCATATTAGTAAAATTTATTAATTTAATCTATATATTATGTAATCTATTAATTATTGTTTATTTTAATCCAATAGTTTTGATATGAATAAGACAAGAACAAATTCAATTTTATATATACAAAGATGTATTTTTCTAAAGGTAGTTTTCCCGCCATTAAATGGTAAATATTTTCTAAATATATATTTTGAAAAATCTATAAATTATATATGAAAAATAAAATTGATTTTTGAAATTGAAACACAAAAATTTTCTTAGCGTGATTTTTTGGTATTTTTCCATGAAGTTTCATTTTTTATGGATAGTGAAAAATAGTGAATTTTAATTGATAACACCCTTTTCATATAATTAATTTAAAGGGTTAAATAATATTTTAAATTAGTTTTAGACTTTAATTATATCAATTTTTAATATATAATTCCAAAATTTCTCATTTTTTTCAATTTTTATTGAATTTGAACACAAAAACATTTCAAGTGTTTTGACGTTTTCACTTCAAAAACATTCTTTCTCGTCCCGTATAAGGGATTAATTTTAAATTAATATCATAAAACTATATTATTTATATTTTTAAAAATGGATTCCCATTATTTAATCATATAAATTTATATTTTATAGTCTCATCATCTTATTTTTTATGAAATATAATAGTGAAAAAAATTAAAATTAATTATGATGATTAATATTAAAATGAGTTTATGTAGTGGTTAAACATTAATCTTAAGGTGCCAAATAACCTAGAAAATTCTCCAGAAACCCCTTGTATGAAAATATTCTGAAACTATCATTACATTAATCAGAATTGGTTAATTATTGGAGGAACATTATGTAAGTGATACCTCCCCATAATGTTTACATTCTCATATTTAAAAGAATTCCACTCCTCCACTATAAAACGACACTCAACACCCTCAGTTATTCGAACCTCTAAATACCATTGTCCTAAACATACCCCCAAAAAAATAAGATACAAAAAACCCTATTATCATTATAGAAGCCTCAATTTTGGATTAAAGATATCCAATGATGGATTTTGGAGTAAACAAAAAGAAGTTACTGGAAAAGGAGGTAACATTCTTCAATGAGAACTTTTTCATTATTACTTTATTAACCCCTTAAATTATTTTTATTTATTTATTATATAAAAACATTAGTGTAAAATGTAATATTACATGTTTTTATCTTATTTTTACAACCAACACTTTCACACACTTCCATCAAATGGGAAAATTGATCATCTTTCATGTATATAGAGGATCACCGCCTCACGAACTGATGTCGCTCATCCATCCATTAACACCTTTCATGTTTTGAAATAATGATGGAATTATAATTTATATGTGGTTTATATTATATTTATAATGTATTTAGTATTTTAGAAATATGTTATATAAATCACCATCATGCTTTCCATTTTTTGAGAATACAATAGCACTATTTGTGAACGTATGGACTACCTCCTTCTAAAAATGATGTGTTTCATTCCCTCTTTACAAGGAATTTATTAAGGATTTTTTTAATAAAAATATATGAAATAAATGAAATAAGTATGATAATTTAATTTATATTCAAAAATTTATATATCATTTACCTTTCATTCATTCAATAAGAAAAGAAAATAGAAACAACTTTCATGCATACGTATAGCCTATCATCTTAATAAATGGTGTATTCCATCTCCAATCAACAAATATTATGGATGAATATTTATATATATAATGAGTATAAATTATAAAAATTAAATAATTATGGTATTAATGAAATAATTACAATTATAGTAATATAAAATGTAATTTTCTTTATTACCCTTTCCCATACTGGAAAAGTGATAACATTGTTCCTGGATGTGTGGACTACCACCTCCTCGAATATATGAGATTCATTTTGAATCAAAATAATAATATATAAAAGTAAACATGAATAAAAAATATGTTATTTAATATTTAATGATCATTACAGAAAATAATTGTTAATTACCTTTTTCCATAATGATTATTGAAAAATGGAAACATTACTCATTCATATGTACCACCAACCATCTCGATGATCCTAATGATAGTTCATTTTTCATAAACATAATACATGAATTGTTTTAAAATTAAAATTTATGTATCGATCTGATAATTATGTAGTGATTATTATTCTATATATTCTTAAATAATAACCACTTTTACCATATTCATCCCCAAAGTTGTTTTTGACACATAAATTTAATGTGGTAAAAACGTATGAATTGAAATTTATTGGATAAGTAGATGTTTATAACATATAAATCGGTGAAATAAATTTAATAAATATTATATAAAAATGATTTCCAACATGTAAATAATTAACAAAATTTAAATATTTAGGATGATATAGACACACATGATAAGTCAGGCTCAAGGTAAGGGATTTCATCAAAATATACATTCTATTGAGACTTATATGCTGTTATGATCCCCATTTTCATTTAATATTCTAATTCTCCAATACTTTATGTTATTTTATGCATCAATTTTAATTATCTCAAGCATGGGGTTTGGAATTCAAAATTACCACATGGTATAATTTTACTATGTAATTCCACATTCTTTTGTGGTTGTTAACTTTCTACTGACAAAATCATATACTTATGTTCACTTTTGTTGTTGTAAATTAAATTTATATTAAATATTTATATTATTGTGTAATGGATATTATTTTTCACTAAACCATATACCATTTTTTTCATACGGTTTTTATATGCATTGTTATTTGAATAATTGGGGAAATATTGAAAAATATCTATCTTTTACACAAAATGGATATTTATTTAGGAACATTATATATGAATTAAATAGTCTATTTGATATATTTGGAATGATTTTGAAGTTATTAACATGGGTTGGGGACTATTTAATTAAATAATCATGGGTCAGGACTGATTAATTCCATCCCCATGATTCATTAGTAGTCTCATTTAATGCATATGTTGGTCATGTTAGATGTGTTTTCACCTGGTATGTTATAAATTGTCATGAGTATATATCATTACAATAATAGTTCCATGTACCTTGGAAAAAAGGAATCTAATATTTAAGTATTCCCTGCATTCAATATTTAGTTACTATTATCCAGATGATTTTCAATACAACACAATCTATGGATTCACAAGATAAGTTTATTTTTAAAATGGAATATTTTTTGGTTATTTACCAATAAATATTTATTATTGTCATTGATTAATTATTTTTTATACTATAATTAACCCTTAATAAATTTTTGAGCTCACCGTAATTTTATTTCCATTCCCCATGATATAATTATGAATTCTTTAAATGAGTTTCAAGGGAAGATGATATTTTACTTTTGTTATGATTTATTTTCTTTTACAAATATAATATCAATATAATGTATGTAATATAGTTTTATGAACCTTTTAAACTATTTGGTACTTTGGAATCTAATCCTTTTATTTATTTTAATCTAATAATGTAAGGCACCGACTCCGAGCTACATGGGTCAGGTCGTTGTATTAATCATAAGCCTTATAGAATAAATAACTCTAGATGGAATTTTCAGTATTATATTACTATATTCATGTATTCCTAGTCCCTTTTCAGAGAATTCCTTTGTTGGGTTTATTTTGGGGGAATCTTGGAGTGAAAATGGTGAAAATTTTTAAGGATTTCTGTGTTGTGCATAGTTGGTGCATAGTTTTCACAAACTGTGCACCTTGACCGTGAAATCCCTAAAAAGCCAGACAATGAGTGTTTTCATATTTGGAATATAGTGTGGAAAAATTTGTGCCCAACAAGGATAAACTATGAAATGATAGTAACTGAGTTTCAAGGTTAGGATGAAAAAGTTTCCTCACCATGTGTCCCTACCCCAGAAACCATGAATGGGATTTAATTACTCGAAAAATCTAATTTTAAAATCTATAATCCCAATTTTTAGGTTCCAAATAAATATAAATTGACCTCTAATATTTTCTTCATATATAAGGGTCCAAAGAGTTTATGTTTTCCTAAATACGTCATTCTAAAAATGGATCAAAGTATGGAAAATGGCATTCAATATCTACCTAGTATGTTTCCACTTCCTCTTATCTTTCTCCCAATATATCTTCTTTTTCCATATGTTTTTTGTAGATATACATTTTTTGTTGATCTAATCCACACTACTTTAGATATTCAATGTTTGTTTGACTCATGGAACCTTTTAGTTGACGTTCTTTATTGGAGTTTCATGTTTAGAACATTGGGATTGGAGATTTCATGATTCAAATGAATGTGGCTCCATTAGGATATCCAATTTTGATCAACCCTTAATTGATTGAGTTAGATTCAATTTTTTATTTAAATTCACATGCCTGGTATAAATGAAATTACATTTTAATGGTTGATTAAAAATACAATTATATTTAATTAGGGATTTAAAACTAGTTTTTAGATAAAGTTGGGAAACCTCCAATTCAATTTAATTGGGGTGTGTTGTGAAATTGGATGAAAATTAATTAAATATAATTATAGAATTAAATTTTGGAATTTGAATTGTGAAAAAGATTTTATTTAGTTGATTTCAAATTGGTATTTGATAAAAACTATTTAAATTATTTTTATAGAAACCCGGTGTTTCTATATTGGAAAAGGTAATATTTTATATTAAAAACCCAATTTTTTGTTTTTAAAGGAAATACGAACATTTTAAACATTACAATATCATGAAGTGTATATTAAATAGTTTTAAAATAAATTATCCACCACTGATTTCTATTATTACATATAAAATACAAGGAAGTTAGTGATTTATTAGTATTACACTTTCAATTATTTACAACTGAAACAAATCATAGTTTATAATGCCACATCCCATATGAGATAGAGATCTGTCCTATTAAGACAATGCTAGAGGAATGTGTGAATACACATATTTAGGTGATTCACCTTCAAGTGTTTGAGGATCCCATATCTAGTAACTGTCATAACTTCTGTAAGATGGGCATGTTTCTCATTGTTTGTATTATAAATCTATGTTACAATGTTTATAAATTGTATTACCAAACCATCTAATTTATATAAGTTGTTTTATATAAATTGTTTATTTAATCGATTTATCTAAACTATTTCCATCATTTGAAATTTTGAGAATGATTTAATAAATATTCTTTTGATATACCATGACCATATTATTGAAAATTGATTGATTTTTTAGGTTAACTAAATGTGGAATCTTATAATGAAATCATGAGTGAGATTCCACAAGGATTTTAACTCACACCCTACATGTTCATTCATGTGTTGGTATAATTCCATCTTCCAGGTTCAAGAAATGGTAAACAACCACTTGGAGTTGGAGATAGTTTTTTATCCTTAGGCATTGACAGTTTTATATGTTGGGATGTGGTTTTTAAAACTATTTTCTTATAAATTGTTATAGTATATTGGTTTGTTTATACATATTATTGACTTCTGGTATATTTCTCCCTGTGTAATTTTCATCCATTAAACTAATTTATTTATCCATCTTATAAAATGTTTTTCGTCGAATTTTTTCCCACTTTAATTTTATATTATGCCAGGTGATAGTCACCAAAACATGGGGAATGGTAATTCCTTTAGGTCTATTTCTGGAACATCCTAGTAATCATGATACAAGTTCATCCATGATGGGTTGTCATAAAGTGGTATTAGAGATCTAGGTTGACCTTCTTTTGATGTCAAAATGTTGTTTTGGTAATCTTGTCCATACATAGAAGCTACAAGCAATTGAGAGCCTGGAAAACTTTAACTAAAATGAACCTTAAGTTACTAGGGGTAGTTTGGGAAAGATGTCTGGAGGAGTAGTTCTAGTAATTTTCATGCTTCTAATTTAGATATATTGAAATCAAAATATTTTGTTCTATTTATTAGGATTAATTTCCATTATTGATTTGTTTTAGTCTTAATCTGATGTCTTCTATGTTATTTTTTGATGTGGTGTAGCATCATGACTATGAGATGACGTGAAAATAGGATCGAAGAGGATCCTTATGGTAAACAATAAAGATAAAATCCTCATGTGTAACTGATTTTGTTTGATGTGATTATGTGAACTCTCCATGCATTCGGAGTGGAACAACATCGAGTTCCCATTTAGCCTCAAGGTGTTGAATCTATAAGTGATGTTTTTCATAATATTTTTCAAGAATTCCATCACAATAATCCACTATGATTATATGGATCCAATTTTCCTCAAGAGGTCAAGTAATGGATGAGAAATATTGAGAGCTTGTATGAGTTCCAAGAGACATGTGATGAAATCAAGTTGGTGTGTGCCGCGTTCATACTAGAGGGGCTGGGAAGTAGATGGGATGACATGATTATGATGGAGGAGAAGCATGAGGGGTTAGAGTAAAACGACATAAAATATCATTTAGTATACCACTTATATCCAAATTAAATGGTTTTGGAAAAATATATTCAGTTTTTTAATGTTCATCATACTAACAATATCATGACAGAGTACGCATATTATTTTTCGGAGATAGTGTAGTTTTCACCATAGATAGTACCAAATGGGAAGATGAATAATTGAAAGTTTTGGATGGAACATTGATATGATATTCATTATTAGTTTTTCTTATTGGTTTTTCCCTCTTATTCTGATGTGTTGGATATATCATTGACGGTAGGAATTGACCTTCCTAGAAAGTCAGGCTCAATGGGACATCTAATTTATCCAAGTTGAGATGAATGTTCCATTAAAGGATACTAGAATAATGATGACTATCATTGTGGTTATCGAATGCCTAGTTTTTCAATACCTCATACATTTATTGGATGTGGACTTTGTATTTTCTACAAATGTGGAATCCTAGGGAATTCAAAGGGAGTTCTCACTAAGGCATCCAAGAATTGTTGATCCTACGGATGCTCAGTTTTCTTGAAAAATATCTTTCATGTATTTTCCAATTAATTTAGTGTCATGGGATCATTAATTCCTTCTTAAAATGTGGTTCACTCAGATGATTTAGGAATAAATGGTTTCTATCCACAAGAATACAGAACTAAGCTTCTTCAAGCAGTGGAAGAGTCTCCCGATGAAGTAGATATGGGTCCAGTGATCGTGAGTGGTACCATGCCTATAGATTCAACATTAGTCACTCTTTTATTTTATATCGATGTATCATACCTTTTATCACAAAATTAATTTTTAATCGTCTAAATATTCATATATATATTTTATCTTATGTGATGGATATTACTACATTCTGTAGATCGAAGTGGGAGAAGGGTCGCTATAGTCCTCCATGTGTTTTCTCTCTATCATAGGTTGATCCTTCTTGGAGTTTCTTTTTCTCAATAGGAATCTTTTTGATGTCATATTTAGGACGGATTGGATCATTTCCAATTAATTATATATTGATTTTTATAGTAAAAGGGTTAGTATTACTACACATGATGGTGTATGTCATATAATTATAGGAGAATGGGACCTAAGGTTGAGTTGATTCGGACCCTCTTATCCAGAGTTAGGGAATGTAATATTAGTGTTTTATTTTGACCTAGAGTCAGAATCTTTGTTTAGTTGTCTCCCTCCATTTATTATTGAGTTTCCTGAGGTGTTTTCTTTTAAATTCTCTAATTCTTCCATTGTTAAGGGAGGTATAGTTTTTTATGGATTTAGTACCTGGTAATAAACCATTGTCTATTCCTTATTACCACATGTAACCAACTTAAATGAAAGATATGAAGACTTAGTTGGGTGATATTGTGGAGAAATGATTTATTCACTCGAGTGTATCACCATAGGTGATGAGGATTATCATTGTTAGGAAAGATAATGGTTCACTTCTCCTTCGTTTGGATTACTAAAAACATTTTATATTCAAGGTAAATTTTAACTATATATTTTAAAGAATTTATTACTTGTTTGATCAGATAAAATGGGTGATGTGGTTCTCAAATATTGATCTTTGATCTAGTAACCATATACTTATGCTAAAATAATCTCAAATTGAAAAAACCATCTGTCGGTGAATGTGAAACCATTATGGGTACATTTTTTAGCATTTGGTTTAACAAATTCCCATGTAGTATTTTTTTATTTTATGAACATGATTTTCTATGTATACGTTGATTCTTTTTTACTGGTATTTTGGGATTAAATCCTTATTAACTCAATGTATTAAGAGGATCATGTGCATAATCTAAGAGAAGTTTTAGAATTATTGATAATTCACTAACTGTACCAAAAAATTTCAAAATGTGGTTTCTGGATTTGGAAAATGAATTTATTGGGACACATGGTGTCAGAACATATAATTATAGTTGATCCAGAGTAGGTGAAAGTTGTAATGTCATGGGAACAACCAAGGAATGTTTTCTAGATTCAGAGGTTTCTAGGTCTAGTTGGATATTATTATTGATTCATTAAGAAATTCTCAAAGTTTTATTATATAAGGATATATCTAACATGAAAGTGAGTAATGTTTTCTTAGGATGAGAAACGTTAGAATTATTTTGTTGAGATAAAATTTCTTTTTAATATTTTTCTAGTGTCAACTCTTCTAAATTCCACACATGGCTATGTGGTCTTCTGTAATGTGTTAGGATCATAGTTCGGATGATTGGTTTTATAGTATGAATGTATCATTGCCTAAGGATCTATTCATCATCATACACATGATAATAATTACCTAATAAATGACCATGAACTCACAAATATGATGCATGAGCTTAAAAGTGGGAAGAAATACATTTTAAAAGAATGGTTTTCCAAATATTTACACCACCATAGATTGGTTTATATTTTTTCTCAAAAATATTTAAATCCTTTCTAGATGTGTTGTCTAGAATACATGAAATCAATTAAATTTCATATTGCTTATACCCTGGTTAAAGAGAATGTCATCGCATATGCTTTGAGCAGCAAACATTTGATGTAGTCCATTAAAGAATCATTTAATGAGTGAAAACTAATTTCTCTTTTAGAACTGTTTCATATTGAAGGCCATGAATTAGGGGTCGAGGAGTCATCAGAATTCTTTCTATTTACATACACTATTATTGATGTGATTTTTTAGGTTAACATCTTAATGATGAGTTACATGGATTTAGATACTCTCAATGTTGTAGGGTGACCATTCCTGACTATTCTCAAATGAGGGAATTCTATTCTATTAGAATCATTTCTTGTGCTTTTAGAGGTAAGGAATGATGTGGTGGGGGGATTTACATAACTCACAGTGGAACGTGAAACCATGAAAATAAAATATGTTCTATGACATGAAGTGAAGATTCTGGAGTATCATAATGAGACAATGTGTTATTGATTTGTTATCTCATTATTATGTGTGCCACCAGGTCATGGATAAGAACAAAAAAAACATTAGGTTTTCTTCAGCCATTCCCAGTTCCTATATGGATGTGGGATATAATATATATGGAATTTCTGGTTTTTTTTCTGCATACCAAGAGAATGGAGAATGTTCTATGGGTTTTGATTGGTAGGCTGACTAAATTATATCACATTATAGAAATTATTCATTGAAACAAAGAGAAGGATAATCTCAAAATGATAGATATTGTTCATTTTCAAAAAGTTTCATCTGGTATAGTCCATAATTGGGATAATTGTTTTAATTACCATTTTCTTAGAGTCCATCAGGAGGCATTGGGATCTCATGTCCATTTGAGCATGGAATATCATATACAATCAGATTGAAGAATAGAACTTTTTGTACATATTCTTCATGATATTATTCTTTCATGTGTTCTCAACATTGGTGTGGATTGGGATGACCATCTAGGGATCATTGAGTTTTATTATAATAATAGGTACCATTCCATGATCATAATGGCTCTTTTTGTGGCCTTGTATGATTGGTCAATCATATCACTGTTGTGTTGGTCGAAATTTGGGGAAAGATCCTTTGTTTGACTGAGAATGGTTTAAGAGACAATATCAATCATTCAGACGATTCATCAAATAATGATGATAGCATGAAGGCGATATAAGTCTTATGATGATCTTAATCATAGATCGTGTGAATTTTCAAATAGTTACTAGGTGTTCCTGAATGTTTCACCATATTTTTGTCATCAATGGATTGGGGGTAGGGGAAGCCTGAACCTTGCATTATGTGATATATTTAGGTTTTTTAGTAGTTGGGGAATGAATATTACCATTTATTACTTCCACCAATGTTGACATCAATACATAATGTGTTCCATGTATTGTAGATATGAAAGAATCTATCTAATACATCACATTTTGTGAGATGGAGTGACCTTGAGGTTTAACATGATTTATCCATGATTGAGAAACCATTCAGTATAGTTGATTCTAAACCAAGGTGCTTCACGAGAGGCCAATACATTTAGTTTTATTTTTATTGAACTGTGGTTCTTATTTGCACGAGATGTGGGAGAGAGGGAAGTTCAAAGAGAACAGTGGCCTCAACGTTTTGACGTGGATGTTTCTTAGTAAGATTTCAGTGGTCAAAAGGTTTCTATGGTAGGGATCTTATAACATATTGTTAATTTTTTTCAGAATTACTAACCCTCAATTTTGATCATTCCCTTGTTGGGTTTCATTTGAGGATTCTTCTGGTAAAAAAATAAATATTTTGAATGTATTTTGGGTTTGGTACAGTTGGCACACAAATTTTCCAAACCGGGTTCCCTGTTAATGTAATCCATACTAACATAGAAACTTATGGTTTTCTTAGTTGGTGTGAGTTTTCCAAACTATGCTCACACCAATGAGTAACTGTTAAACATCATTAAATTGGGAAAATTGTTAGGTCACACCATTTTAAACACCATATATTCCTACTCAAGAAACTTTTCTCCGAATTTAATTAATTTAAAAATCTAATTTTAAAATTCCAAATCTTATATTTTTTCTTCCCAAAAGACCTAACTCTACCTACTTTGATCTATTCTTCCATGTAGGTTCCAAATAAGTGATTTTTTTCCTCTAACCCCTTCTAGAATAGGATCAAATCTTGATGAATGTCTCTCGATCTCTACCTGGTAGGCTTCATCTACCCGTTCACTTTCTCCATCTCTCTCCTCTTTTATCCTTAAATTTTTCTTACTATATTTGTTTTTGGAGGATTTAATCCATGATATTTAATATCTTGAATAATGTCTTGATTCATAGATCGTCATCACTAACATTATTAAATTGATTTTCTATATTATTTATTTTTGATTCAAGATCTTGTGATCTCAAGGTAGGTTGTTCTGTTATGATGGCCAATTTGAATTTATCCTATTTTTCTTGATTTAAATTAATTCTTTGTTTAAATTAAATTTTTTTATATAAATGAATTATCTAATTATTATTATATTAAAAAACCAATTCTATTGAATAGGGGATTTCAAATTATATTTGGCATGAAATTAATAAAAAACCCCTAATTCTATTGAATTGGGGTGTGTTGTGAAATATGATGAAACATTTTTCATTATAGAGTGGAATTTAAATTTTTTTGAATTTTAATTGTGAAATTGATTCAATGAAATTGATATTAAAGTTGTATTTGAGGAAATTAATTAAACTAGGTTTGATAGAAACCCAGTGGTCTTATCATGGAAAAGGCGTGCTTTTTATTTTGAAACATTATGTTGATTTTGAAAAGAAAAATGGAATATCTAAAATTAGGGAATTCGATGTATTGAATTTTAAGTAGTATTAAAATAAATAACCCTTCACTGATTGTTATTATAACACATACAAGCTTATGTAGTTAGTGAGTTGTTGGTAAATCACTCTTGTGACGCTTTAAAATTGAAAAAAAACCTATTGTAGTATGAAGCATCTTCGATATGATGGTGATGGGTCCACTTTGAAGAGTGTCATAGGGAAATGTGTACACATATATTTTCATGAATCAGCTTTGAGTGTTTAAGTATCCTGTATCATGGATCTATCATACCTTTTGAATGATGACCATGGTTCTCATTGTTTATATTTAAAATATATATTCCAATGTTTATAAAATGTTTTACCATGCGTTATGATTTATATAAAAAATATAATATAAAGTTTTTATTTAATCAATTTATGTAAATTACATACATAATTTGAAATTTAATAATTGTTTTTTTCAAATTATTATTTGACATTCCATGCTAATTTACTAAAAATTGAATTAATTACTTGGTTAATTAAATGTGGAATCTTATTATGGAATCCGTAGTGAGATACTTCTTGGATTTTCTCTTACTCCATAAGAGTTCATTTAGGTTTTTGTAGATTACTATATTATGAGTTTGAGAAAGGTTAAGGAATCATATGGAGGTGGTGGTAGTTATTGATTCTTGGTATTTTATATTTTTGTCCATTAGGACTTCAATTTACATCTTGTTTTCTGGTAATTTGTTTTAGTACTTTGTGGTTTGTATACATTCTTGACATCGAGTATAGTTATCAGTGTTGAGATTTTCTTCCATGAATACTGAATTTTTTCATTCTTCCTTAATGTTTCTCATAGATTCATTCCCACTTTCATTTTTTATGATGTAAGATGATAGTCTTCGACCAGTGGGGATCGAGAATGCCCTCTGGGCTTTGTTAGGATCATCCTGGTTATCAGGATATAGAGGTATCATAGATAGTTTATGATAGATGTAGATAACATGAAATTTTTATCATATTAATATTAAAGTTCATTCATTGTAAATATATATACACAATAATAAAAAACACATGACCTATAAGGCATGTGTCCAACAAAAATAAACATGAGATGAAAATCCCTTACATTATGTCTTGACATTCTTTGCAATTATTATATTCACCTGTATAATAATTATAGGTTTATTAGAACTAGTTTTCATAAACATAATTATATACAACATACCATATATTATCTTTTTATGGCACTTTATTACCTATTTATTATCATTGCCTTCACAAAACCACATTTTGATTAATAACTATTCATTTTTCATGTGTGTTTCTATTTTTTTTATTTTTATTCCTTCTAATATTTTCATGGATCCATAATCTGTAGAATTTTAAAAAAACATTAATTCATATATATTCATTAATTATCTATTTAGTGTAATCCGTAAAATTTAGTGGTATAAATTGAATTACACCATTTATGGAGACAATAGGTCGTATATACTTGTGAACATTGTATCCATTTAATCAATGGATATAATTATTGCAAGGAAAATAATATAAAAAATTTATAGAGTCATTATGACATCATATATATTACATATCTTCAATGAATTCACATTTATTACCTTCAATGTAATGTGTAAGTGAAAAATGAATCACATTTCTCTGCGAGACGATAGTATTACTTATAAAAGAGTGACATTATCATATTCACACAGAGTGGAAAAAAGTTATTATATGTGATATTATAATTATATAATTATAATTATGAAATGGATGTAATAAATATAATTTAAATCCATTTTTAAGTACTTTTAGTATAAATGGTATGTAAAATTATTGGCATTGGTTCACGAGGCGGTAGTCTGCCTTACAAAAGGGCAACATAGTCGCAATCCAACAAAATAAAAGTAAGAATGTATATGGGATATTAAAATTACATTAGTATACTTATTGTATATATATCATATATATATATAGTATAATTCCATAAATTTATGCTTTATTTATGTATGGTAATATAAAATCAATTACATGAGTTTTTGAGGAGGTAGTCCGATGTACAAAAGAACCACAGTTTCATTTCCCATTTGACAGAAGAGGATATGGATATATGTCATTGAATTATCATAATAACACCTCAGTATATTGGAGATACTAAAATTTTTAAATCATCATATATGAAGAGTATATCATGTATCTAGAAGTGGAAGTAAAATAGAAACTCTGTGAGAAATGATACATCTTCTTCGAACAACCTCCATAGGTTAGCACAAAAAGTCATCTTCTAAGGGATTCCGGACAAAACAAAATCTTTTAGTGTGTGGTAAGATAATGAAGTAACAAATATAAAAAATTATTTAGTAAAATAAATGGTTTTGGAATTTTAATGGGATATGAGAGAGGGTTCCCTTCTATAAGTGACAGAGAGGACCCACAATGAATGTTCTTAAAGAAAAATGTGTACCCACATTTTGGAAATGCCAAAAATCTCCCAATTGGATAATTCCAGAACCATATATGTGAAAAGTTTCAAATATTTCAATAAAACTTACTTTTTAATTTTTTTTTCATTTTACCTTGTATCATTCTTGTTTATCCCCCATCTAAACACGCTTTATCATTGAACACGATAATAATGTTTTATTGTTTTTAGTATTCATTTTATCCAAAAAATAAATTTTATATTAGATTTTAGTAATAATTATTTTGATTATATATATAATCAATTTTTTAAAAGTAATTAATATAACTATAAAATTTTAATTTAAAATTACTCCCACCAACGCAACAAAAAAACAGTTTTCCAAAGAGAATGAATTCATGAGTATAAAAAGTTTTCATATAAAAATTCAATATTAAATTGATTATAAGGACCATAATTGAATAAAAAATATATAATTAAAATGATTTTTAGTTTCAAACAATATTAAAATGAAATTTATTTTCTAATGTCTTTTAAAATAAGTATTTTAATAAAAATAGATGTTTTTTACAACTCATTGAAAAATTAATCGTTGCAAAAAATTATCAAAAATTAACTCAAAGTAAATTTTTACATATATATAAAAATATATTTTTATAAAATTGGAAATATACTAGATTTATTATTTTTTAATAAAAATAACTTAAACACATTTCTTGGGAAAATAATTTATTCTAAATATATAACAATTTTACTAAAAATTATTTACTTTTTATTGGTATGTTTTATTAATATAAAACTAATATACATAATTTTTAAAATTTTCTAAATAATATGAAAAAAATATTAATGGTTTGGTTTTAAAAGTAAATTATTTCACTATCCGTTAAATAATGGGGTTTTTTGTATCACAAGCTATCAATTAAATTAAATTTATTCAAAAAAATGTTTTACAAAATCTCGGGGTGTTACACAACTCCAAAAAGTGATAGGATTTTTTGATTTATCTTTTTCACTGATTATAATAATGATATATTTAATGAAGATATATAATATATATTATATAACAATGTTCATGGAATGTTGATTTATTTTTTAACTTTATTTCCTTCAATCCGTTGAAAAATTATTGTAGTATTTATCTATATGTACGACCTACCGTCCCCATGAATGGTATAACTCATTTTTTCAAAATCATTATTTATGTATGGATATATATATATATATATATAATTAATATCTAGGATAATTATATCTTGTTAAACATTATTAATGTGATGGAACCATGATCATTTTACAAGGATCAGATCTACGGAACCAAGACTCTTATGAAAAACAAAACAGCATAGAACAAGACATGATAATTTTAATAAGTAATTATTAATAAAGGGGAGATTATATGTTATTATTGGATCATATATGATATTAATAGTATTTAAATTATTTACGAATATAATTATAATAATATTAAATATATTATATAAAAGTTGATGGAACGTTCAATGTATGATGTGCCTGAGGTAAGGGATTTTTGTCTCACTTTTATTTGGATGTAACACATGACCTATTCATCAATTGTTTCATTTATGTGATGTATATAGGTCCCATGAATATATTATATGGTTATTATCATGAAAATTATATAGATTTACATTTTCGTATAAGGTTCTCTCTTTCGAGATTTGTTTATTCTAAAATTACCTATGTGGTAATAGGTTTATGATTAAATCTCGTTATTTATAAGTATTGTTTGTGATTAAGATTCTAGTGATGTAATTTTATGGTCTAACACTCTACAAACTCTTGAATGATCCTATAATTTGGTTATTTATATATATTACATTCTTTATTTTAATTTTCTTCTCTATAAAAACTCTAGAGGGAAAAATAATATTTTTAATGAAAATGAAATTTATTTATATCCTTAATAGAAAATATTTTTCCTTCCATATCCACATTTTTAAAAGGATTTCTAAAATTTCATAAATATTCAAAAATTATTGATTAATTTCATTTTTCCATTATTTAATTTCATCAAAAATAGGTTAAGATGATTGTCTTTGTCATTTTGTTAACATGGTACATTTTAATTTTTTCGCAAATTGTGAAAGAAATATGTTTTTAACATTCACAACATGAATGTGATCTCCCTTCATCATGAACACTCAATGATTTGAATATTCCATTACATTTTTCTAATACTATTTTAATGTAAATTGTTTTCCTTAATATTTTGTAAATTTTTTTACTTTAAATAAGTTATTTTAAAGTGAAATTTAATTTTCCACATGAAATAATTTATCGATATTTTAAAAGAATTATTTATCTAAGATAACATCCTTTTATGTTACATATGATTTTTAGGGGTTATGATCCAATAGTACAATCCATTTTCAGTCTTTAGATGGATTATTATGATGATGATTTAAGGAAGATTCTATAAAACTCTTTTCTTTTAAAATGGTTTATTAATATATGATGATGCCTTTATGAAACCCATTTCTTTTCCATAAAATATTCTAACATTTTTCTAGTACTCTAATATTATTTTTTTATTGTTATTTTATTTTTTTATTATCCATACATAATTCATCATATTGTTTTTTGTTTAATTTATTTTTTCATTAATTTCACTAGTTTCTAAATGTATAATTGTAGCCACAAAGAATTAGTATGATCTTTGAATTTTTTTTAATCCAGTGGTGTATAGGGGATGTAACCTATGGTTGACAACATATCATCTATTTACAATCAAGTTTTTAGGTTTATGATGTGACAAGTTGTAGTAGTTTGGGTAAATTTGGCATATTATGATGGTATCAAGGAGGGATAATAAACACTTAAACATGAAATATATAATATAAAATGTTGTAGAATACATTTTTATATATAACCTCATGTTGTCATAGTTTTTTAGGAATAAAAGGAGTTCTTGAGAAATTTATCTGAGTGTTTTCATCTCATCATTTTGGGGTTAGCCCATGAGTGAATAATGACATGAATTAGTAATGATACATCACACTAGGACTTCATGATACATATTATATTTGAAAATTCATGAAAATTTATTATTAATAATGTTACATTGATGATTTGAAATAATTTTTAGCAATCAGTTTAATAGTGAGTGATGAAAAAGTGGTGTTTTATTTTGACTATAGAGAAATAGAAATAGTTTGTTGACCTATAGAACTTTATGAAGAGTTTTCAATAAATGTTGTTTTAACTAAAACATAGGTCAACCAACATCTTGTTTAGACATTTCTTCAATATTTTCAAGATGTTGATAACGGAAATCTAAATAATGAACCATGACATGTTGATCTTTCAATACATTTTCAAAAATAGAATCCACAAGTATTTTAGAGGGATTCAAAACTAGAAAAGGAATAATCACAGATTAGAAGAATGAATCGTATCATTTATTTCCATTGAACCCCATATGATATAATATTCATGTTATATGTTTACATACTCAGGGATATTTCATTCCAATGGAGGATTTAAGTATCCAAAAAATATTTGTCTATTCACATATATGGTTGGGATTTGTAGAAATGTATAATAAAATATTATATACAAATGCATTCATGATAGATAAAATGATATATTTTGTTAGACTTAAGAATGAAAATTCTCTAGTAATAGAATATGAAGCTATGTTTATGAACGTGGTTTTCCTTTCTATTGATGTAAATGCTATAACATCTTATAAAGATCATATATATGAGACTGGACAATAACTATAAATCCATATATGATTGTTTTTATTTTTATTAATTATTATATAGAAATATATAATTGATATATAATGGTATAATTTGATATTATTACGAATCATACTGGAGGAAGTGCATTGGTCAACAAAAGATAAAGTGGAAACTCTAATGTTGGGAACAAACATACGTGGGATTACTTATTATAGGGAGGCATAACAATAGATAATCTATCCACTATACTTATTAACATTAATATATGAAATAGTGGATAGCCTAGACGTTTTTAATGTGTTCTGTAAGAGTACAAGATATAGGATTATATTGAGTCACTAAAATAATATTTCATTTATAATTAGATGGTCATCATAAGAATTTTTTCCCTAACACTAAAAATTTAATTACTGAAAATAAAACTTATTTTTCTCAGACAATTTTATTATTCAATAGAAAAATCATGTTGGATATATTCTCATCCTCAAAACTGAGAAATTTAGGGAGGTTCCAAGAACACCCTAACTCCTCAGTCAAGGCATCCATTGTAGGGAATTAAAGAATAAGGGGTGTATATAAGATCTAAATGTGAATCTTGTTCAATAACAATCTATGTTTTTCAATTTTTATAAAAATTTTCTTATTTGGACATGGAAATAATTAACTTAATCATAGAAATGGATTTTATATTTTGTATCAAGGATCATATCAATTGATATATATGAATAGTAATGTTTACCTCTTATAATGGTATAATTAATATCTTTAAAGGTGATGAGTATTTTACTAACGAAAAATTAGGACCTTTTTCACCAATGGTTTCAAATATTTATTAGAAATTTCTAGCGGTTACATTGGGGACAAATGAAATATTTGATAGAGAAGTTTTTATACCATTTTGGATCAGCTTCTATAAATTTTTCCTAAAAATTCCATTATTTATCCACCTAAAATGGAAGTGGGATTTTTTTATTAATCTTCTTCTATGATCAAATCATATTTAGACCCATCAAATTGAATGATACTAGTAGAATTAAGGGATTTGAATTTTTAATAAGAAAACGTAGAATGTCAATTTTTCATAAGAAAAATTACATCATGTAAAAATAGAAAATCTATCCACTAGAACTATTATATTTCCCTCAATAATGTTTTCACAAAGTGGTTCAAATTGTCACTGGATAACTTTTCTTGGTCATTGGTACCATTCAACGTATGCTCCCAAATCCTTTATGAGATGGTAATGTAGTAAAATTCATATACATTTAATGATCCTTATAATTACTATTTTATTAACAACATAAATCTATAAAATATTTCTTGTATCCAAATACACAATCACAATAATTATTTCCCTTCGATTGTCTCATTATAAAAATCTCTACTTTGATATCTTATCTTCTTCTAAGGAATATTCCCATGACTCTTAGGGAATTAAATTTTCTAGTTTCCCATATCCTTACAGTTGAAGCATTAAAAATAGAAACCTTTTCTTTCCATTGAAATACTTATCATATTGTCCATTATCTCCAGAATTGTAGAACACTCATATTCCCTTTAATCATGTACTAGTGTGTTTCATTACATGATTATCACTTGTGGGAAAATTCTTATTTCACTTCATTTATCTTCCATTTTCTATATTGTCTATTTCTTCTGTTTATTCCCATTTAATCCATAATATTTACATAATTATTTATTTATCTTTTATACACAAGATAATTTTTCCCTGTATGATAGGAGTGTTGTGGATTCTAATTTATTTTGAAATATTTTCTTAATCTAATCAATAAAATGATCATTCTTACTCCTTGGAATGTGTGCATCGATTTAGATCACAATCCTTCTAGTAAGAGAAATTTCTAAATGATGGAATATAATATAATAGAACATTACATTATGAAAGATTAGATATAATACCAAAACTAGTGAAATACATAAATAGAAAGATTTATGCATTTCTAATGTTATAATCATAAATATTGTTTCATTGGGTATTTCTTTATTTTCAAATACATCATAATAGTTTGTAAAGAAATTTGAATTTTCTAAAGAATATCCCCTAGGGGTGTTACAATAGATGTTGATTAAGACCTATTTTCATGAACTAGTTGATGATCGGGCCATACCCAATGTGTCTTGTTCTAAGATATTCACCTAGGTACATCTATTCCAGAACCATGTCTACTTGTAGTATCCATACAAGGATTTATCTTCTAGAAAAAATATAATATATTACTTAAAAAAATATTTTATTCTAAACTTATCCTCAATTTATACAACATGTTTATTTTATATAATATAGGTTTTCCAAAATCTAGTTCACAAGGTTTCTACTACATTTCCTATGGTACCAGATGTAGCAACCTTGACCCGAGTTACCCGAAGTTGGAGCCTGATTTTTTATATTTGACTAAGATACATGGAATCATATCCTGAATGAATGAATAGTTTGTAAATATTGGTAAAATAGATACATATGTTAAATTCAAATAATATTTTAAATCATAAAATATAAAACTAATTCCCATTGATAATTCCATTATTCCCCATGATGTATCCATTCATATCAATCACAAAATACTTCCCCATATCCTTTGTAAAAAAATAATAAAGGGGTGATATCAGATAGATAAAAAGTTTAATATTACAATGGCATAATAAATTATACATGATAAATAACTAGCAGACATGCAATTTAATCAATATATTGAGAATAATATGGTAGGATTAGTTGGTGATAAATAAATTCCTTATAAATAATAACATGATCAGGAAATGTAACTATAAATTTTTTAATAAATTAAATAATAACACAGATTATAATTAAATGATTTCTTAATGATGGAAATCTAAGACATATCATCAATTCCTTCTTTAAATACATCTAATATTGTAAAGGACTTGTTCCAAAACTAATATCTAAATGGGTTGGGCCACATCTAAAAACTAATCTAGTTTGTCTCATGAGACATCTCGATGCATTAAGGGGATATAGAATATATTCACCTAGGATTATCATGCATATATATTATATACTTTATTATGAGTATTGATTACATTACACAAACACACACTCTAGGACTATAATAGTTTAGTGTCCTTGTAAACATATAAACAAAAAGAACTTGTCCATAAGTAATATACATCATCATTCATAATGGTATTCATAACATTCTTTCTAAACTTATCCTATGTAATACATTTCTTCATAACTTAGGGAATGTAAATATAGGAAAGTGAGACCACATATGCTCAGTAGGGGTAAAAAATGGTGATATGTCAGAATAATATAAAAATGAGTGTATGATAACCTAAGCATAACAATGGAAAACCATACCCTGCATATCAAATATCACAATCAAGAGTGATTTAATAATGAGTGATAAATCATAAGACATTAATCATAAGGGAATCAATTAAAATGAGTCATGAGAGAATAACATTGGCATAAGACATATATTTTTTTCATACACATAAGCGTAGATAATAATTTACATATTATCCTAGTATCACATACAAGGATATAATAGTGGAATAAGTCCACTCCCAAAACTATCAAAGTAGACATGGGTTGCTCCCAATACCATTATAGTGAAAACTGCCCCTTATTGAACTGTTTGACTCCCTATTCTAGTCCTATCTATCTCGTGAGACATATATTATTACCCAATTAATTGGATAGGGATATAGGTATCACCCATATCATAATGAAAACCACATTTATGTGTGTGACCAGATCATAAAACATTCTTCATAACCCATGAAATGAAATGGTTTTCATAAAAATTTCATTATATCATAACTTATAGAAAAGAGATTGTCTTCTGAATCATGTCCTCATTTCATCATAGCATAACTTGAGGAAAAATATTGGTTTCATAAAATATTTATCATGGTATAACACGTGTAAGAGAAATACGTTCAATAAAAATCATGAAAACATAAACATAAACCATTCAGAGAAAGAATAATAATGGTATCCTTGGATCATATCCTCGGTAAGGCGTTGGTACCACCAATAGGGTTGACCTTAGATAAAGTGATTTTTATTGACCATTTAAATCATTTTGACAAAATATTAATTCCTATTTGAAAAAAAATTAAAACCTAAAGAATTTTGGAAATATTCTCATTTTAATATATCCTTGGAAATTATAATTAAATCATTAATCAAAATAATGGCCATGATAATGGGAAGTTTCATCCATGTTGTACACATTAAAATTTTTTTCCTTTCATATTTCCTATAAATAAAAAATGTTCATTGTTTGGAAAAATAAATAAAGTCTCAATTAACTTTTTTTATAAAATTTATAACATTGGTAAAAATAAATTTTTTAAAAAATAATATGAGAGTATTAAAATATTTTTTATTTTATTTAAAACATGGGTTTAAATAAAAATAATAATTCCAACCGAACAGATAGTTAACATCTGAGTTTATTAGAAAAAATTTTGAACTAAATTTAATTAATAAAGAGTTAAAAAAATAGGTACTATTAAATTAAAATATCATGAATAAAAAAGGATAATAAAATTCAGCAGTTATATTAAGATATGGATCATAATTGTATATTTATTGTAATCATAAACATAAAAAATCCCGATAAATGATAAAATTGTAACATACAATCATTACCACTTTGGTAAATTTTAATCATAGAACCCATAATGTAATAACATAAAACGAAATGTAAAACTAATTGAGGATAAATAAATTAATGATATTACATATCATATAGGACGTATATACACCCTGTTAAATATTATAGGCGAAAAATATAACATACATCTCAATGAATTATAATTGAGACAAAAATCTATTACCTTATGTCTTTAATTTCATCACACACGTTCAAAAAACCTATTTAATAAATAGTATTTTATTATAAATATATTATATAATTAAATTTATTTATATAATTCCATATTTTATTTTCTAATGAACCTTTATAATCCATATATCAATAATTCCTTGTTAATGTTGTGTTTCGGGTAATAACCTATTTTTTTTTGTAAATGTTTTTTTTTATTTTTTTATATATTAATTTATCATGATTTAATAATATAATGAATAATATTGATGATATAAATATCATATATTTTTATTATATATGTTTTTAGAGTAATCCATAAAATTTATTGATTCAATGTCAAGTACACCATTTATGGAGACGGTAGGCCGTACATACACATGAACAATGATTCCATTGTTATTGTTGTATTGAAAAAATGAAAGTTAAATGATATATTATCAATAAATAATAATTTTCCTTTTATATATATCACAAAAGTTTCATTAATATTATCCTTATTACAATCCATCTAAATAAAAAATGAATCAAATTGCTTCATGAGGTGATAGTCAGTCGTATAAAAGAGCGATGTTATTGTATCCCCACAAAATGAAATTTATTAATGTATGTGTGATATACTAATTACATAAATATAAAAATGTCATTTTTATATATATTACCATTTAATTAATCATTATAAATAACTTTCTCACATGGTAATGGAAAAATAAATTACATCGGTTAATGAGGCGGTAGTTCATCGTACACATAAATGATGATTTCAAACCCCATTTGATAGAAGTGGACTATTTTTACATTATGAAATTAATATAAAAAACCAATATACAAAATATACATGTTTTATTATATCTTCATAGTATAATAAGAATTGAATGATGTGGATGAATATATAAAACAATTCTTACAAATTAATTTTAACTCTTCTTTCAGTATCCTCCTTAGGTTTTCACTAATATAATTCCATGTTTTCCGTTAAATATAATAAATTATTCTATGATGGTATGATGTAATAATGGATGTTATTTGGGAAGTGTGTTTTAGAGATAAATGTCTTGATATTTATGATGAAGTGAGGGGAGTGAGTAGCCTTTTAAAATTGAGCAGGACCAGTATATTTGCAAATACCCAAAATTATTCACTAATGGGATGTCACTATTACCTCATTTGCCTAAAAAATCGATCATTAATAGATTAGATAGATGATATGTTCAATAAAAACCTAAAAAATTAAACCTATTTTTTTGTTACTTAGTATTTATGTACACTCAAACTTAACCTTTTAGTTTTTTTACCTGGTAACTTCTATGTTTTTATTTACCATGGTAATATATCCACTAATAATGAAATTAAATTGAGATTTACTACATAATTTAGTCTTAATAATTATAAATATGAAATAAAATTTATTAAATAAATATCCTATGTATATGAAAAATGTAATTTTAAAATAGCCACATATAACGTATGAAACCCCATTTGAACAATAATTATGATACTTAATATTAACTATTTTCACAAATCATTATATTAAAATATTAGGTTGACCTTAATAGATAATATAAATTATTTTTAAAAAATAATAATAAATTATTTTTTTCAAATTCCATTTATAGATGTTGGAAATTTCAATTTTAAATTAATCTTATTCATGCAACAAGAAAATTGATTTTTAAAGTGATAATGTTCAAAATGTTCAATGTTTTTATATCCAAAATTGATAGGAAATTGATTCTAATGACCTAAATTAGATAAAAAGATATATTATTGAACTAATGTACATTTAAAACAAGTTTAAAATAAATTTAATCTCAATAACTAAATTAAATTAAAAATATGTTTTCCATAAAAATTCAGTAATTTCATTTATTTATTATAAAAAGATCCATTTAAAAAAATCCAAAAAATTCACTGATTCTAATCTTAAAATTTTGATTTAAAAATTGATGTTTAAATTATAATATAAAATTTCTTCAATTTTAAATAATTAATTTTGTTTCTTTTTTCTTTACAAGAGATATAAAAACCATTTTTTTAGAAAATAGTATTTTTTAAAACATATAAAATCGTTATAAAAAATTATATAATTTATTAAAAGTATGATTACATTATTTAAAACCATTATAGTTATTATCTAAAAGTATATATTACTATTTATATCACTATGTTAAATAGATGGTTAATAATTGTGGCGTTTAAATAAATATATTAAGAATATATTTTGGTTTTTTTAAAACTCGTCGTCATATGTAATGAAAGGCATCCCAATTTTGTGTGTAGTGCAAGCTCAAAATAATTTTTTATATAACAAAATCTATCAAATAAATTAAATTTACTCAAAGAAAAATATTTATAAAATCGTTGGGTGTTACATTCCATCCTCTTTAAAATGAATTTCTCCCATGAAATTCTTCACTATGATATTAAAAAATTAGGATACTTTTACCTTATCATATACTAAAGTACCCATATATTTTCTTCCAACTCGTGGTATCTTCATAAAAATTTTACCATGTGATTGTTCCACTTTCATTGAACATTCTCCATATAATCCAGAATCTCTAGTGGTTCTTCTTCATAAAATATATCTTTCTCCATTGGTATAACCAATCAGTTTAGTACATCTGATGGGTCATGTACACAATTCCTCAAGAGAGATACATTGAATACGTCATGGAATTTATAAGGTATTGGGGAATCTCTAAGTGATAAGCTAAATTCCTGATATGATCATGAATTTCAAAGTGACAGATATACTTAGGGCTCAGATTTCATTTCTTCATGAAACCAATAACCTTATTCAATGGTGATGTTTTTAATGAACACCTTGTAACCAACATCAAATTATAGAACATGTGGATTATTATCAGCATAACATATCTATCTACCATAAGCTATCATGATCTATTACAAAATGGATTTAACAATTTTTTTCATTTCATCATATTTCTCAAGTCACAATATATTTTTTCTCCAACATTATTCTAGTATTTTGTATATATAAACTTCATTCCATGGAGGGATTAATAAGGAAAAATATGACTGCTTTATTGAAATCTATTGTTTTATGAAAACTCAAAAAGAGAAATGTGTTGATCCCAAAACCCACTGAAATCAACATAACTAGATCTGAACATATCCAATTGGGTGTGAATTTTTTTAACAATTAGAACATCTAAAATTCAATGTTAGGAAGTGATGAAACTCGACTCTATATCAATATATTGATATAGACTTCTCCAAAACATGGTGATAAAACTCATATACCGATCAAAGACAATGAAATGGTGTACTATATATAACCTTACCACTTCCTTAATGTATATCATGTAAAGATGATCTCGAGAGAAGTAATCTCCACTAGTGATGAAGTGTGATGACATATTAAGGTGGTTAACTACAAACCATATAGAAATATATCCTTTAGATGTCATGGGGTGTCTAATTAATAAAACCAAGGTTATTTTTTCCATTTCCAATCTAGTATAGGTAATAGATGTAACAAATCCTTACATTTTTCTCTATCATCCTTAACTTGATAACATACAATGAACTGATATTAATAATCGATGATATTTCTCAATATACCATCCCAAAAAATATAATATTTCAAATATTTGTACATCTTCATACTTCCTAGATTAATAGATTATGAAGAATTGTGATCTTTCTCTGAAAAATCCATATTTAAATAAGTTATGGATAGAATGCATACATGGTTATTGAACTTCATCATCCCATCATGATCTAGGTTAGACTCGGGAACATTTCTATCCTTATTTTGTAGATCTATATCTTCTGTTCATACCTCTTTAATCATCACTTGGATAGTTGGATAATGATTCCATTAAGAATGATAATGTTTTTTCCTTTCCTTCATGAATTCCATATCTGTCCTTGGAAAATAAAAAAATGGTGTATCTTATGTAACCCTGATCATGGGAAAACTATTATGATCCTTTTGATTCAAATTATTGGTCACCTTGTTCTCTTTCCAATGGTGGAAGTTTATTGAGTATTCATAGTCATTAATCATCTATAACCATTTTATTCTGAAAATATTTAACTCTTTCTATGTGAATACATACATTAATCTTATATCACCATTTTATATATAAAAAATTATCTATAAAGATAATAAATATGTAAAATTAATTAAAAAGTTATAATAGATAACTCCAAATCATGAGTTGGGGGATTTTACTCGTGAATATTAAATTTCTGTGATGCATTAGAAATATCCATGTCATTTTGTATAATGAAACATCACAACACATTCATGGACATGTTATTACAAATTGAAAACCCTTCTACAGTATATAGTAGTGTAAGAACATTTTCAATGACTAATATTCACTTAAGTTCTATGAAATTTTCATCCCATTCATCTATCTAGACGAACATGGCTCCCTTCTGAGATAACAATGTTAAAGTATTAGTTTTCTAGGATAAATTATCCAAAAACCATCTTTAATTTCAATATAATCAAGTAAAAAGTTAGACTTTAGTAATCTTGGTTAGTCTGGGGAAACATTCAATGTCTTATATCTTTTATGGATCTACTGATATACTCTATCTTGACATTATAGGACCCAATAATGAATCCTTTTTCATCAAAAACTCACACTTTTTAAATATTTCATATAGTTTCACTTACCTTATGGTGTTTAGTAAAATTATATTGTGATATTCATGATCATTCTTTTCCTTTGAGAAAATAATATTATCATATAAGATGTCCACTATAAACTAATCATGGTAATCACATAAGACTAAATTCATTAAATCCATGAAGGTAGTTGAGGCATTATTATGATTGAATGGAATCATAATATTTTCATAGTGATTATACCTTGTATAGAATGTGAACCTAGATATATCCCATATATTCTCTCTTAATTGATGATTTCCCGAAAAAATGTTGGACATGGAAAATTATTGAGCTCCATGTAGTTGACCAAAAAAGTCATCAATATAGAGAATATGAAACTTATGATAAATTATGTTCTAGTTTTGCTCCTAATAATCAATTAAGTGTCACATCGAACCATGTTTCTTTTTAACAGAAATAACATCTGCTCCCCAAGGATACACAGTTAGCCCAATGAATCCTTAGCAATGTTATTCTAGATTATCATCTTTAATTCCCACAACTCAATCAGGGAGATTCTATAGGGATTATATGAAATTGGAGTGGCACAAGGTATTAGATCTATTGATAAATCAACATAATGTTATGATGGAAGTCTATGAAACTCCTCTGGAAAGACATAAAAAAATTACCACACAATAGGAATCCCATTGATGTTGATTTTCTCCAAAACCATTTGAGATAAACCCCAATTCTGAATGGGAATTATGAAAAATACAATGTATGTTATATCCATCAAAATTTCATACATATCATCACATTTATATATTATCATATGATGTTTAATAATATCAACTTTTACGTCCCTTCCCTAAAACATTATGAGGGATTTATGTATAAAAATATAATACATTTTAAAAATAAATTAAAATTCAACTAGAGGTAGAATAAATGGATTTTCATAAATTACATTCCCATAAACATTAACTATAAAGTAATCATGGGCTTTATATGCCATAATTATACCATTGGAGGTTTTCACTCTGAATTCTATGTCTAATAATTTGGGAGGAATATTCAAACCCTTATAAAACCTAATAGATTTCAAATAATGAGTACATGAAGAGTCAAATAATAAATTGGTAGTTCTATAATGGATGGTAACTATGCATTTCACAATGTTGTTATTTAACCTTTGGACATAAATACCATTTTCATGGTATTTCAATTTTTCTATCAACTTAAAGGTTTTCTAACATCGATCATCTTCATTTACTATTAGATTTGGGAACTTGTTTGAAATGTTACCATGCTCGATGAAATTGGAACATTGTAGTGTGTGTGATCCATTCTATAGATCTCTCTCTCAATTCACATCGTTAGCTCACATAATCCCATCATTATGGAAAAAAATATCCTAATGAACATTCCTTCCACACTTAAAATAATTAATATCCCCTTAAGACAATTTCATTCATAATTCATCCCACACTTTGATCATAGAGTATATATCACATTATTTTCTCCATAGTTCATAGATCTTAAATTGAATTAAATTATTCTATCCTTATCAATACCATGAAATAGAAAATTAAATCCAACCTTTATTTACACATTGATATTGCATCAGATAATATCTTCATAACTATTAACGTCTAATATTCCAATGTTATTTCAGACTTTGTTTTAGGTCACTAAATAATTATTCAACCTTACTTTCAATTTGTAAGATAATACCAAAAGTGTACCTCACAATTATTGTAAAAAATTTCTCATTTGTGATAAAACATTCATCATCCTTTTGAATTATCTCAAGGAACTCATTCTCGAACTTCAAATAAAAATGACATGAAATTGATTTTTGAGAAATATGTTAATAAACATTTCCCAATCCATGGATCTAATTTAATCATGTTTTCTCAAATTATTTATTATTTTCCATCATTGATCAGCTTCACCTTCCAGATGACAGAAAACAAAATTATCTTTTTCATGTTTCAAACACTAAAGAATGGAATTATATTTTTTCTATGGGTTTGATCCATTATTCAGAAAATAGTGGATCAGAAGACCCACTACAAAGAAGGTAATATTTACCTCATTGAAGGAATCGATAAAAGGTTGTTCCATCCTTTTTCATTTGGAAGTACAAAAGTATTCCAAACTTGTAAATTAGGTGTTAAAATAAAAATGAGAACATTCCTTCTAAATCTAATAAAATTTGTATGGTTAGGAGTAAAATAATTTCATCATCCATAACAATCAACATTAACATAGTTCCTTTTTTTCATCCATTGACTAAAATAATAAATCCTTTTGTAAGTATTTATGATAATGATGGGAACCTTATAATCTTGAAAAAATTATTATAGAATTCCTAAATCGTTACAACTTAGTTTTAATCTATGAAACCCATGGTTTATCCTATGTAATTCATATTCCTATTCTATTTAAGTCCATCATCATAGTTCGTAATTATTTTGTGATCTTCTAATGTTTATCTCCATGAGTTTAAAACTAGGTTTTCAATAGGGCATATTTTCATGAACATGGTGCCAATCAATTCTAGATAAACACACCCTTTAGATTTTATTACTCTTAGGTACCTCTATGTCAAATCTATATCCACTTTTAGTACCTATACATGGATATAATTTATTGGAAACCTCTATCTTTATAATATACCCAAACTCATGGAACAATTCCTATACTTGGACCGATCCTTATACTTATCCTTAGAAATAAATTTTAGGATATCCCTAAGGTGTTCTCATAATAGTTTCCAAATGTTTACTGACCCTATCCTCGAATGCTAATTATAATGACCTAGGGTATTCATAAATAGATATTACACCGTAATTTCGGAATATGAATTAAATTACACAAACACATGCTAGAGGACCATAATAGTTTAGTGTCTTTGGAAACATGGAAACACAACTAATTAGTCCATAGGTAAACTAAATTATCTCCCACTATGATACTTATAACTAGAACCCTTCTTAGACATATTATATGTAAAACGTTTCTTTATAACATGTGTAAAATAAACATAAGAAATGGTGATATTTGTAACGTCCCCACCCTAGAATCCACTAAACTCATGCTCCGAGCCAAGTGGTACACGACCTTTAGTGCACCTCCCCGTATGACAAAGGTTTCTAACTAGCAGTGGGGGTCCAAATAGTAAATTAGGGAGACTAAACCTCCTTTTTATTAGAGTAAGACACAACAGAATATAAAAAAATAGCATAATAACAACTAATAATACAATAGTATTCATAAAAAACCATTCCAAAAATGGGGTACAACCATTTCCAATATTAAATATGCCATGCCATAATACAAGTTAAAAACTCAACAAAAACCTATATGAATATAGTCTAAAAAATCTAAAAAATGGTCCTGACACCAAGTCCTGGACCTCCTCCATGAATACACATGCCAACCCAACTCCCTAGAAAGATCCTTTTCCCTTTAACTGACCTGCAAACATGAAGTCTGCTCAGGTACCCAAAGGTGGCCCGAGTAGGGTGTGAGTACAACTGAGTAGGCCCCCACCAACGGTGACTATAAAATATTTGGTATAAATAATTATGCATGATAAAGGGAAAATGAATAATAAATGAAAATGAAAATATTAAGTTCCTTAACCAGTTTATGTCCGTTACCAACATTTATTACCACTTCCTTATCTTATCATTTCATCCCATTTCCCATTAATTCCATTTCCAAAGCATTTACCATAGGATCATAAAACTCAATAAGTTACACAAGATTAAAGTACAGAATCACATTAATGAAGAAAAAAGATCTTTATCCTATCTCACCAAGATTAACTTCCTCATGTAAACCATATATTCACCTCGAAGCCTCTGTCTAGGTGGATGCAACCATTAGGGGAACAGAGCCTTAGTCCTCTTCCCTAACAAGTTCATTAGGGGTGGAGTTTAGAGACTCAGTCTGACTCGACCTGTGGGTTTAGATCCTCATGTCAATACCCCACTCTACCATGCCATGTGATCATACAATATATATATATATATATATATGTATATACATCAACCATTCACACAACATCACAACCATTTCCCAAGGAAAACATTAATCATAACAATAACATGAGAGTTAATACCAAGCCTTACCCCATTAACACATATAACAAATTTCACATCATTTAGTCATTTACCACGATCCCCTTTCATTAGTTTTATTTCACTAAGAATTAATTCAACGTTCCTATCTCACTTGGCTTTGTTCATCAAGAATAACTCACTAGGCATCATTATCATACTCATAATCCATTACATTATGGTCTTTATTCATTTCCACATATTAACCCAATATTCCATAGGTTATTACTATGCCTAGGGGCATCACCTAGATTCTATTCCAACACAAAAAATTACATCAACATCTTTATCAAGGGCTCTACATAAATACTCAATAGTCTCACTTTTTATCCACAAATACCTAGGTATGGGGAAGTCGGTGCACCCCATGGGTGGCCCTAGATTAGTGTCATCACACTTTATGAACCCCATGGGGTTTGTGAGGGTTTCAATTAACTTTCTTAATAACCATTTTACCTAAAAATTCCAAGATGTATAAAAATATACCCAAAGACAGCCAAAAAACCACACATGCACAAATATAGAAATAAACCATGGGATATATCTTATAGACCACCTACCTCAATTCCATGGGTGAACTCACACTTAATAGAGCCCTTAGATTCCACTTAAAACAACCCTTTAAGCTTCAACCTAGATCTCACCCAAAGAGTAGGGTTTTAGAGCTTTATAAAGAGAGGAGAAGAATATACAAACCCTAAACTCAAAATAGATGCAAGGATGGGATTAGCCTTACTCGAGGATTTGATCCACAAAAAAATGGCACCAAAAACCCCTTAGAAATAATGAATATTGATCTCTTGGAGCTCTTAGAAGATTTCGTTTGTTCCTAGGGTGAAGAGAGGAAAATGGAAAGGTAATCCCGAGTTGGGTTTTAAAATTCCAGAGTGGAAATTTTTTAAATTTTTAAAATTTTCAGGGCCGCACCTTTAACTCGCATGATTTTTGAAACAGTGTGGAGGACACTATTTAAATCCCACCTCATTTATGGTTTCTTTGGTTGTCCACGCAGTTATCACTAACTGTGCACAGAATGTGCGACATACCAAGAAGTCCCCCTTTTCTCCATTTTTCTTGTCTCGAACCCTGAGAACACCCCAAGCCTCCTTAAGGAATTGGGTATGCACTAAAGTAACCAGAACAAGAGATTCAAAACAAAACATAAACAATAGAATAATTTTCCAAGATCTGGGATCTTACAACTACCCCACATTATAATGGTTCATCCTTGAGTCGAGCTTCCAAGATTCATTGCACTTCCAATGAAAAGAGACCGGGCCACTGAACCCACATATCTGATTACCTCTCCCAATTTTCTTCGTAAACCTTCCCATGATTCTATAATACTCTCATTAATGGAACAACCTTTCCCTGCAAGACTTTATCACTATGATCCACCACACAAACTAGATTCTCCTCAAAGGACGCATCGACCTCAAGATCAACATCCTCAGTACCCACCATAGGAGTTGGGTCAGGGTGGTACCACTGAAGCTAAGACACATGAAAGACATCATGAATCTGGCTATACCATTGTGGAAGATCCAATCAGTATGCCACTGACCCAATAATATCCACAATATAAAACGACCCCACATACCTGGGATCCAACATTCCATGATTTGAATCTGTCAATGACCCTTCCTTGGAGACACCCGAAGGAACACACTATCACACACCATGAACTCAAGAGGTCTACGTCTTTAATCCGCATACGAATTATGCCTACATTTATCTGTTTCCATCCATTTCAGAATCAACTCAACTTTATCTGAAGTCTCCTACATGAGACTTGGTCCCAAAAGATCAGATTCATCGACCTCTAACCAACACAGTGGAGATCTACACGGTCTCCAATAGATAACCTCAAACAGTTCCATCTTAACCGTATCCTAAAAATGGTATTTGTATGAAAATTTAACAATATATAGGTGGTTGTCCTAGGAACCACCAAAATCCAATACACAAGTACTAAAAATGTGTTGCAACACTTGGATTGTACGCTCCAACTTCCCATCCATTTGCATGTGGAAATCCATACTCAAAATCACCTACACACAAAGAGCATTATGCAACCCTTTCCAGAAGTGCAATGTAAAATGAGGATCATGATCTAAAACTATAGAATGTGGTACACCATGCAACTGTACTATTTCGCGAACATACAACTCACTCTAATGGTTAACTGTGTAAGTCTCATGAATCGGTATGAAATGAGCCACTTTCGTTAGCTGATCCAAAACACCCATATTGGATATTTAATCTAGAAAATCATTGGAAGACCCACCAGAAAATCCATCATCACATCATCCCATATCCATTCCGGAATGGGCAATGGATGTAACAAAACACTGGGGTGTTGATGCTCGGCCTTTTCCTTTTGACAGGTAAGACATCATGCCACAAAGCCCACAACTTCCTTTTTCATTCCCGGCCACCAAAATTGTCTATAAAGATCACGATACATCTTCATAAAAATAGGATGCACATCCCAATTAGATGCATGGAACTCCTGCCTCAATTCTTCCTGAATTCATACTGGCCCAACCACACGACCTTGAACACAAACAACCTCGTCCACACTGACGACCAAACCAGAAGGTGGATCCCCACATTTATATATTTCCATCATGGCCAAACTTTCTGGATTTTCAATATAAATATTTTTAAAATGACTCAAAAGAATCAAATATACCATCACAGAAACAAGAGTCACCTGACCATTTTCCTCCCACACCTCCAGGTGTATCTCTATAAACAAATACATCACCTTACACTCGGTGCGAAATTCTTGAACCACCAATTTCTAACCATTCCTTCTAAAATAATCAGCAACATTGTTCCCTCACCCTTATCTATATACCATATAAAAGTCGAAATACTAAAGATAATCAACCCATATTCACTATAAAAGAATCAAATCCCACTACAAAAGAATTTACTTTAGGCTCTTTTGATCAATATTCACTGTGAACCATTCCCCCAACAAGTAGTTCCTTCAACACATTATGACATACACTACTGCAGCCAACTCAAGATCATGAGTGGGATAATTTTGCTCACAGGGTCTCAATTTCCTCGACCCATAACCCACCACCCACTCATCTTGCATCAAGACATCCCCAAGGCCAATATCAGACACATCACAAAATAAAACATACTTCCTACCAGGCTGAGGTAAGATCATGATCGATGCTATCGTCAATCACTTTTTAAACTCTTGAATGTAATTATCACATGCCTCAGACCACTCAAACCTGATTCCCTTATTAATAAATTTCCATAGTGTTGCTTCCAAGCGAGAGAAATCCTCAATTAGCCTTCGGTAATATCCATCCAACCCCAAGAAACTCTAAACATCTCAAACACTCTTAGGATGCTCCCAAGACACAACAGCCTGCACTTTCTCTAGATCCACCAAAACTCCGACCTCAGAGATGATGTGACTATGAAAATTCACTTCTCCAATCTAGAAATGACACTTTTACAGCTTGTTATAAAGTCGATGCCCTCTTAGTGTACTCATAACGATGTCAAGATGTTGGACATGATTGTCATGAGTTTTCGAGTACACCAAGATATCGTCAAAAAAGACAACCACAAACTAATATAGGTAAGGATAAAAGATTTTGTTCAGAAAATCCATTAATACCACCAGTGAATTGGTAAATCCGAAAGACATCATTACAAACTCAATCAACCCGTACTGAATCCTAAAAACTTTTAGCGGTAAGCCAGAAGGTCTCACCCTCAACTGGTGATATACTGATCTCAGATCAATCTTATAAAACACAGATTCACCCTTCAACTAGTTAAATAGGTCATCAATTCTTTGAAGAAGGTACCTATTTTTCACCATCATTTGATTTAACTTATGATAATCAGCAGATAGCCTTAACGACCCGTCAGCATTCTTTAAACAAAATCCCAGAAGATCCCCATGGAGATGTACTAGGCCATATGACCCCCTTACACTCCAACTCCTCATTATGAACTACTAACTCCTATAGTTCTTGTTAGCGCCATTCATTATGGTTGTATAGAATCTGACTCTGCACTCGAAAGCAACTCAATCATGGACTCAACATCCCTATCTGATGGAAACCTCAAGATATACTCAGAAAACACATCCTGAAACAGATCCACTACTGGAGGGAACAAAAATGGTTCCCCCCTTTCATCATCGAGCACAAGACAAGAAACATGAGTTGTGAGCCTATCGAGCTGCTGACAAAATGGACTCACACAACCTGCTCGAACATAACATTATCCACAATGGACATAAGTGTCACCCTCATGTGACCTGAACAATACCCTGATTTGGTAACTATCTATGCATGATCGATAGAACACCAACCAATCCATACCCAAGATCAGTCAAATCCCAACATCTCGAGGATGAACAATTCCCATGGGAAATGATACCCACCGACTTCCAGAGAACATCCCTTACACTGCATAATATCTTCATTTCACATCCCCCATCAGAGTGTCAGTCAACATAACACCACACACACTCTCAAACATAAAACCCAATACTACCAGAAACTGAGCAGTAATAAAAGAGCGTGTGGAATTAGTATCAAAAAACACACTAGAAATCTTAGAATCTACAGGGATAATACCTCGAACAATCAATGGCCCATCCTCGCCATCACCAAGTGCCGAATGAACTCTATGAAGTTGATCGACCCTTCTACCATGGGCTTGAACCTATGTTCCCTACACTAAACTTCCATGTCGACATGGGTGATCCTGACCAAGAGTTCCACATCCACCACCCCTTCCAGTACATCCCAAGTAGCTTCATCTTCCCAATTGATATTGATCAACTGATCCCTTGCCTCTGCTTGGTATCTTTCTATCACCAATATTCATTCTCACCTATTGAGGGTTTCTGTAGAACCTATGCACGTGTCCCAATCTGCTGCTCGGTCGACACCCAACTAGAGGATGAGGAAAATGTACACACATGTCCTTGTCCTACCAAACTGATAAAAGAAAATATGATTAGCACCATAAGAGGCTAACCCTCTCTTCTAGAAACCATGCTCACTTCTTCCCTGCTAAAAACATCCAAAACGATGCTTCCGGACCTCAGAGGTCTCAACACTTCTCCGTCTAGATGATACGATAAGTCGACTAACAGAAGCTCCCTTTAGGTTCCCTTATGAGATCAAGGATTGATTTAATACCTCTGTAAATCTCTTTATTTGAATGATATTCACCTGATACCTTATCCCGTGTCTCAGTCCATCCTAGAAATGCCTCGTAACTACTGCCTCATCCCCTACCAATGCTGGAACAAAGAATTGAAGGTCTATGAAATGGACAGCATACTCCATCACCGACATCGATCCTTGAGTCAGGCTCATGAACTCTATATCCCACTCTTACCTCCAATTATATGGGTAAAAATTCACCAGAATCGTTTCCTTGAATTCTTTTCACAACATTCCCTCAGCCTACTCAAGCTGAGCTAGGATTTCCCACCAATGCTTTGCCTGTCCCCACAACATACAAGCTGTCAAATTGAATCGATTCCTATCATGAGTATCTAGATGATCATGTATTGTCTTGATATACTCAATCAAGAACTCTACTACCTCTAGCACACCCTCTCTGGTAAAGGGAGAAGGTTGCTGTAGCTGAAACATTCTGGCCATCTCAAACATACATGGTGCAACCTGCCCTGGGTCCCGATCCATCATCTTCATAAAATGAGACATGTTCTATTGGAACTTATCTTCTCTACTCCCCTAGATCACCACATTATTTTTCTCTTATACTAGATAAGTTTTCTCGGTAATATCCTATTTTTTCTCACTCGGCGCTCGATGTCGTGGTGGCATTTTCCTACATTTCCAAACACGAGGTTTGGAACACATATCATAAAACATTCACAACTTCAAAATAAGAAGGCTCCTCACTAGCCACAACAGCCCACCATACATGCACCATCCCAACAAACCTTAACATTCCAAAAACACCACCCCAACCATCCATTCCTTAGGCTATGGTCCACAAGGGGAAAAAACCACACACAACCTCGAGGCTCATACAACATGTTACAAAAAAAATTAATTCATTAAAAACCCTTAATTACACATATTTAATTAATAATATCTTATCATTCATTTATCTTCAAACATTTACATTATTTTATTTTATCTGATTTTCCTTTTTCAATTATAATGATTCAAGGTGCATTTAAACATTCATGCCTCACACACCCAACCAATGTGTGTCTACAATGATGTATGCCACTTATCTCTTTCTAGGTGCCTACAATGATGCATGAAGACACAACCTCATTCCATTGAGGACACATTATAAATATCATAAAATAATCAAATCACACAATATGTGCATATACCAATGGTGAAATATCATCAACTGTAACATCACACAATAAAGAACAACAATTCCCACCCTGGGTGACATGGGATTTACCTCATACATGGGTTAGCTACTCCCAAGCATGACCTTATTACCAAGACTCAAAACATCATAACGCCCATATACCATCTCAAATAATAAGATTCCTAAGAAGGATAAGAAAGAACTCCTCTAATACCACTTTGTAACATCCCTGACCCAGAATCCACTAAATCGGTTCACCGAGCCGAGTAGTTACATGACTTTAGGAATGCCTCTCGTATTCAAACGGTTTTTGACTAGAATCGGGTGTCCAGATAGTCAATTGGGGAGACTATACCCCATTTTATCAGACTAATCTAGAACCGAAGATAAAAAATTTATGAATAACAAACAATAATACAAGAGTATTCATAAACAACCATTCCCCAAAATGGGGTATAACCATGACCAACAGTAAATATGTCATTCCATAATACAAGTGAAAAAGTGAAGAAAACCCAAGATAAAGACAATATGAAAAATCCCCAAAATTCTCCTGACACTATGTCTAGGCCCTCCTCCGTGAATACCCACGAAAACCCACCTCCCTCAAAAGAATTTTTTCCCTTACCCTAACCTGCAAACATGAAGTCTACTCAGGTACCCAATGACGGCCCAAGAAAGTTGTGAGTACCACTCAGCAGGCGACCACCAATGGTGTCTAAAAAATATTTGGTAAAAACAATTGTGAATGAAAAGGTGGAAATGAATAATAAATGACAGAGAAAAAGATTGAGTGACTTATCTAGTTTAGGTCCATTACCAATATTACCACTTTCTTATCTTACCATTTCAACCCATCCTTCCATTATTTCCATTTCAAAATCATTTAACATGGGCTCATCAAACACAAAATGTTACACATTATTAATGTACAAAATCCCATGAATGAGGAAAAAACATTGTTATCCTGTCTCACTAGGATTAACCTCCTCATGTAAATCATATACTCACCTTGAAGCCTCAGTCTGGGTGGATGCAAGTGTTAGGGAAACAATGCCATTGTCCTCTTCCCAAACACGTGCATTAGGGGTGGAATTTAGAGCCTTTGTCCGACTCGACCTGTGGGCGTAGATCCTCATGTAAATACCCCTCTCTATCGATACATGTGAACATGAAATATATATATATATATATATATATTTGTGTGTGTGTTCCCATCAACCATTCACACAATATCACAACCATTTCCCAAGGAAAACCTAAATCATAAAAATTACATGATAGTTGATAACATGCATTAAACCATTAACACATTAAACACATTTCACATAATTTAGTCATTTATCATTATACCCTTTCATTAGACTTATCTCACTAATCATTTATTCATTGTGCATATCTCACTAGGCTTCGTTCATTATGCGTAACCCACTATACTTCATTACTATACTCAAAATCCATTCCAAAATAGTTTTTAATAATTAAAACATATAAACCAAATATCCCTTTAGTTATTACTAATCCTTGGTGCATCACCTATATTCTATTACAATACAAAAAATCAAATCAACGTGTTTATCAAGGGCTAATATCACATGCTCTTCACAAATCCCTAGGTCCGAGGAAGTAGGCGCACCCCTTGGGTGGCCCTAGATTAGTCCCATCACCCTCAATGCATCCCATGCGGATCATGAGGGTTTCCATTAACCTTATTAATAACCATTTTACATAAACATGCCAAGAGTGATCAAAATATTCCAAGAGACACCCAAGAACAAAACCACACATGCACAAATCCACAAATAAACCATAGGATATAACTTGTAGACCACTTACCCCGATTCCATGGGTAAAGACACTCCCAATAGAGCCATTAGAATCCACATCAAAAACCACTTGAATCTTCAACCTAGATCTCCCCAAAAAAGTAGGTTTTTATAGCTTTAGAAAGATAGGATAAGAAGATACAAAACCTAAATTCAAAAGAGAAGAAAGGATGGTATTAGCCTTACCCAAAGAATTGATCCGCAACCAACGGGAACAAAAATTCCATAGAAACTAATGAGATTCATCTCTTGGAACTCTTGGAAGATTTGGTTAGTTCCTAGGGTGAAGAGAGGAGAATGGGATGGAAATCCTGAGTTGGGGTTTAAAATTCCAGAGGGGAAAATTTGTAATCTTTTAAAAGTTTCTGGGCTGCACAATTTCCCCAAACAGTTTTCCAAACCATGTTTAAACCGTGTGTATTCCACTGCCCAAAACCCCACCTCTTACACAGTTTCCTAGGTTGTCCGCACGATTAGCACTAACCATGCTCAGACCATTCAACCTACACAGAAAACCCATTGCCTCCATGTTTCGTGTCCCGAACCCTCAGAAAACCCACGAGCCTCCTTAAGTACTTTGTTACTCACTTAATTGAAAAAATATATTCAAACAAAAACTTAATTGAGATCATACCTTTCTAAGCTCTAGGATCTTAAAATATTAGATGCTCAGTAAGGGTAAAAATTTAAAATACATAAGTTTAACATGGGAAAAAGTGTATGAGAACATGATCATAACCTTTTATAAACATATTCTACATATCAAATATTAAAATATCAAGTCATGGAATAAATATTAGAATTTTATATGAAATTAAAATAACATGAGTCATCTGATAATAAAAATATAATATGAAATATATTTGGTTAATACACTTAATCCTAGAAAATAATCTCCATATTAGTCCAGACTCATTTTTAAGGCTATCATAGTTGAATGGGTTCACTCCTAGAACCATCATTGCAGTCAATGTTCACTCACATGAACAATTATATAGGGAAAAGTCCATTTTTGTATAGGTTTGACTCCTCATTCCATTTCTATCTATATCATGAGATGAGAATCTTTAATTAATGCGTTGGAGGGAGATATAGATCCCACACATATCATAATGAAAAAAATATTTATGAGTTCCCCATGATCATAAAAAAATCATCATATAATAAAACATGAAATTAATTGAGTTTCAAAAACATTTAATCATTTCATAACCTATTTAAAGGAGACAAGATTCTTAATCATTTAACAATATTATCATAATATAACACGTGGAAAAAGGATCATGTTTCATAAGAATTTTATCATGGTATTAGCTGTAGAAATAAAATATGTTTCATAAAAATCATGCCATTATAAATATAAACCATTCAAGGAAAGAATAATAATGTTATTCCAAGATCATATCCCCTATAGGATATTGTTAATATTAATGGGTGTCATCATAGATGGAAAATTATTTTGATCAACCATTTAAAACATTTCATGATGAATATGTACTCTCCATTTTACAAAACACTTTCAAAAACATATATAATTTGGAAAATAACATTCCATGAATTTAACCGTGAAAACATATAAGGTAATATTCAAGGAAAATAATATAAATGATGAAAATATGTTTTATTCATGTCGTATTCATTAAAAAAAATATTCCTCTCACATTTTTAGTAAAAACTATAGAGTCCTTATGTGGAAAATTAAATGAACATTTCATTCAAAAAAATTCAAAAAAGTCAATAATGAGTAAACATTCCTGTTAAAAAATCGTTAGGTAATAATAAAATATTTTTTGAAAATAGTTTTAGTATTAATGGTTTTGAAGAAAACATATTTCTAACTAAAGAGGTAGTTAGTGTGGGATTTTCATAAAAAAAAATTTCCTATTCTTTTAATTACCTAATAGTAAAAACAATAGTATAATTACATAAAAATATCATGAATAACCATAGGATAAGAATTTTTTTTTTAGATATGGATCATAATATTTTATCAGAAAAAACATAATCATAAACAATCCCAATAAACAATGGAATTGTAACATTAAATCATTACCATATTGGTGACATTGAGTCGTATTCCCCCATGAAGTAATAATTTAAAATTGAAAATATAATATCATTATGGTAAATAAATTCATAATATTACACATCAAAGTGGATATATATATATATATAACTTTTGAAATAATATAGGTACAAAATAAATCTTATGTCTCAAAGAAAGAAAACTGAAACAAAAGACTCTTACCTTAAGTCTTGACATCCGTTATACACATTCATACATTCTTTATAATAACTATAATTAAATATAAATATATTTTAGAAAACAATATATATATATATTACCATATATTATTTTCATATGACCTTTTATTATGTTTTTAGTAACAATTCATTGTTAATGTAATGTTTTGGGTAATAAAAACTGTCATTTTAAAATATGTATTGATTTTTTTTGGTTTTTTCTAATTTGATCATGATTTTGTCAACTCTATAATTTTAACCATGCAATAAATATCATATATATTTGGTTTTTTAATAATCCATAATATTTATTGACATAAAATGAATGAACTGGCTCATGGAAACAGTATGTCATATGTACGTATGAATGTCCTTTCCATTATTCTTGTTGGATTAATATAAATAAATTGAAATGACTTATTATCTTCAAAAAAAATCAATATCATTTATATCAATTTTATTCATTAAAATAATCTTTAATACCTTTCACATAATGGGTGAATGAATCACATCACATTTTGAGATGTTAATACGTCATACACATGAGTGAAGTTATCGTATTCCCACAAAATGTCATGTATGAAGATATATCAGATATAATAGTTAATTAATTATAATAATATCATATATATCATAAATATATTTATATGTATGTAATGTATCATTATAACAAACCGTGATAAATGGTACTAGAAAAATGATTCACATCGGTTCGTGAGGGGGTAGTTCGCTGTTCACATGAACGATGATTTCATAACCAACTTTATGGAAGTGGATTTGGTTGTTGGTAATTACCATAACATAAAAAAATATCAGTATATAAAAGGTACTAATTATACTATATCATCATTTTATAATAAAACTTTCTTGTGGTGGATGAAGAAATTAAACAAAAACACTAATTGATGAATGTTACCTCTTCTTCAGGTATCCTCCTTAGGTTTACACCAAAAAAACATCCTTGGATTTCTTCCCGTAAAAACTAATTATTCTAGGATGGGGTTAATAACTTTTTAAGGAAATTTGGTAATGTGATGGTTATCAAGACTTAGGATTTTCATATATATACATAACATCATGTTGGGGGATATTTTTTATATTACATAAACTCGTACCTGACAACCTTTATAGTTTATTTCCTTTGGAAACCTAGAAATATAAATTCCATCCTATAATTAAACTATGTTATATATCACTAAATTAATTATATCTTAAAAACCTCTTAGGAATATCATAAATAATTTATATCTTCATAACTCTGGGTAAGGAAACATAAGAATAGGTGACCTCATATGATCAGTAAGGGAAAAAATGAGATACTTAAGCATAACATGAACATGAGGGTATGGAATCATGAGAATAGAAATTGAAAACAATACCCTATATAAAAAATATAATAATAATGAGTCATGGTATACAGATTGGTAGATTATAGGACCTGATTCAAAAGGAAATCAATGAACCTAAGCCATTAGAGAATAAGACATGGAATTTTTGGCATGCATATAAGAAAAGAAAATGATATGTCAGGGATACCCATAAAAGAATTCATAACATGTTTGGATTCAGATAACCACTAATTTACATGCTCTAGGAATTGGCCGACTACTCATGTATCATTCTCTTTGGTCATGGGCTGACCACACATGTACCCTCATCTTTGGTATTGGGCTAAACACCCATGTTCCATCAACATTTTGGATTGGGATAACCACTTGTGTACCCACATATTTGGGATTTGATTAAACTCCCATGTTCCCTCATCAATTATTATTGGGTGAAACACATGTTTACCATCTGATATCATATAGAATTTATCACCACCCAATGCAATGAAGTATTATATGGGTGCACTGATAATGAAAGCCATAACGGGATCACTCGATGGTATTTGGGATGCCTGGTCGTAGAACCTATAATAATATAATGGAGTTCTGTATGGGTTTCCCAATCATAGAAGCTATAATGTTCATACACATAGATATCCTTGATTCCCTATTATATAAGCAATTTCTAATAACCAAAACCATAAAAATGTATAAATACATTTACTTTCACCATAAAACACATAAAAAATTCAATTATTACATTTATAACAAGATTAAAACATGGGAAAATTGGGTTTCATGTGAATCACCCATAAACATGATTTTTTCTATGGAGTAGAAATGGTTTCCATAACAATCTCTATGAAACATGACTAACCCATGGAAAAGAAATGTGCTTCTATAAACAACATGCCATGGAAATATAAACCATTCTAAGATAGAATATGAATGGTAAACATGGATCATATCCTCTATTAGGAATATTTAACACCAATATATTTCATCATTTTTGTGAAATATTTTATAAACAATAATTTAAAATAATTCTAGGGAAAAATATCATTTCCTCTTTGAAAAAGGATTTCTTAAAACAAAGAAAATTTTAAAAACCTTTTTCTTTCAATGTAAACAAGACAAATTATAAAGTACGATTTGAAAATCAATTAAAAGAATTAAATAATTTTAAAAATAATTTTCATTGAAATTTATATAAAAATATCATTTAAAAACTTTTTTAAAAATTTATAGAAAACAGGTTTTTGTAAAAAAAAAGGATTTCTAACAGGAGAGATAAATAATGTCAGATTTTACTAAAAATAATTATTAGTTATATTAAGTTATAGATATTGGAAAAAATTTACAATTACTTGATTGTATCATTAATAACAATATTATAATAAAATTAATGAGGATAATTTAGATTTAGATCATGATATTTTAAAATTCGAGACTTGATTATATATATTCTTGATAAACTGTGAGATTGTAACATAAAAATCCTACCAATTTTGTAAACATGAATCCCAATCCTCATAAAGTAATGATATAAAATAATAAATAAATTATCACAAATATTAATAGATTCATTATATTACATTTAAAAGTTGAATTATTTTCCCATAAAAAAAAAATAGGCGCAAAACATCACATACGTCTCAGCAAGGGAAAATTGAGGCAAAATTCCCTTACTGATTTGTAAAATTCTGAACCATAAAACCCATGAAACATATATACCAAAATTGATAATTAAATAGAAATAATAATCATCATCATTATAAAATAATTTCATGTGTTTTATATGAAACATATTAAATTAATTGGTAGTGAATATGACCTTTGTCACATAGAAGTAAAAAAGTGAGACAAAAATTTCATACCTTAAGTATTAATTTCCTTCATACATATTCAAAATTATTTTATCATTAATATAATTTTCTTATAAACCTATTAAAAACCATATTATTATATACATAATACCACATATGGTTTTATTGTGACCTTTTATTACCTTTTTGTTAACAATACTATGTTGAAGACATGTTTTCTGTAATAACAGCTTTGTTTTTTGTATAAGTGTTGATTTTTTATTTTTTATCTTACATTAATGATGATTTTATAATATAAATATTATAAACATTAAAAAAATATCATATATATTCAGTATATATGTATTTTTGTTAATATCTAAAATATAGAAATATGAATTGAAATACATCTTTCATGTAGAGAGCAGGCCGCACATATGCATGAATGTTGTTTTCAATTTCCTATCAGCTTCCAAGAAAGAAAAAATTATGTATTTCCATTATAAAATACTTTTTAAGTGAAAAATATTACATATTTTAATTAATATCATCTTTAATACATTCTATGTATAGTGTGAACGAATCACATCACTTCACGAGGCGGTAATCCATCATACACATGAATGAAAATATATGTAAAAACCTGGATTTCGATGTAATTTTATTAAAAAATTATATAGGAATTTTACGAGTTCGTGAAAATTGACAGCAAATAATTCCAAGGCTCAGTGTGCCCAGAAAGGAATTTTTGAACTTTTTTTTGGGTAAGTTCATAAAACGTGTGAGCGGGTTTTCGTAACTTGTGAACTGTTTCTCATAATTGAAATCTAAGTATACCATTGAACTTGCAGCACCAGTATTCACTTAAGGAGACTTTCACATCGACTGTAGATGGTTAAGGGTGGAAGTTAGTTTTCATATTTTTCATGGAAATTAAAATAAAATAAATAAAAACTTTTTCTATTATTTTAACCTCCCAATTGAATGCTTTGACGTGGGGACCTCCTGAGCTAGAAAACCCCCATTTGTGAATTCATGGTGGTGGGGACCACCTGAAGCACCCTTTAATGTGGGAAATTCCTTTTGAATCCTCCCCTTTAATTGAACCAATGTAAATTAAATGTATTGAACTTTCAAATACTATGTAATAACATCGTTGGAATTTAGGAAGGTTCCTATTAAATAAACCTTCATAAATTCCATGATCGTTACTTACCTTCCACCTCTCCTATTTATATGGAGCATGGGGGAATTGGCACGACTTCACCATGCGATGAAGATATGGTAAAGTGCCACGACGCCCAACACTAGGAGGATAGAGCTGGTTCTAACAAGCTATGACAAGCGACCCTGAACCATGAACTGAAGAACGACGATCATGAGGCATTGTTGGAGGCTTGTTGCGGGGACAACGAATGACGACACTTTGTCAAACACAGACACTCTTCAATGAACATGAGGTCGGGTTTTTTATTTGTATACCCCTTAAACCGTTCTTTATGTACTTAATGATTCAACAATAAACAAGTCTCTTGTTGTTGTTCTAATGCAGAGAGAGAGTGGGCCAAACCTACACGACTCGACCCCTCAACAAACTTTGGGAGTTTTGACGGGCTTGAAATGATGGAAACAACCTGAGACTAGTGCTGAGATCTTCAGAATGAAGAACATACCACCGGGGCATGCCCGGTGCCTGAGGAACCTCACCAGTGGGGATTGGGAACGCCGACCGACACTCCGACCGGCCATGATGAAGGTGGCAGCGCGACGTTGCTGCAGGAGAAGGGACACTGTTCATCGGCTGTGGAAGCTGGCAGCAGCCGGCCAAGCGAAGGGGCGGCAGTGCATGTCCATGCCACCTAGCGGAGAAGATCAATGACCTTTTTTTTTGTGGCGACAAGGGAAGGGCGGTCGGCTGGCTGCCGGCCACCGGCAAAGGTGCGGCGCACGACCACACCATGTGGAGGATGGCTCGCCGACTGGCTAGCCGCGGAACCATGAACCACCGTGGGCCCTGGAACCATAGGCCAAGCATCAAGCTAGGTAATTCCAGTTGGTCGGGCCAGACCCAATGCACCAGGCCGGGCCCAGGGTCAGACCCGGGTCGAGTCGGTCCGAGCGGTTCGGACTAGACCCAGACCAACGTCGACCCTTTTCGCTCATTCAGACATATCATGAGCTATGGGCGTTCGTTTGATGAACCGTCTATGGAAACGAAAAATGTGAAGCAAGGAGGTCCTTCTGGTATACCCCAATTGAGAATTGGATAAATTTGCATTACGGTCGGGTTGGATCAAGCACGAATCCAACCAGGACCTCATGTCTAAAAGGCCAATAACATACATACCAGGTGTACGATTGACACACCCTCTATTGTGTTGAGACCACTATTACATGGTGGTCCATTGGGACACATCTTCATGGGAATTCATGGTAGTTGTATTATCGATCAGTAGCTTGAGGAGATGACCCTCCCCGAATACAAGCAAGCTTAGTGCGGGAACCCTGTAGCTGGCTATGACATGAGAATGAGATGCTCTCTAGGTCTATGACTTGGGATCCTCTGTGGGTCTGTGTTCAGGAGTCTCACATGGAACCGCTCTAGTAATCCACATTAGACCACTCTAGGATCCGACGTGGGTCTTCTATACTCGGATAATATGTGGGTATGTGCTTTGGGATTCTTTGTGGGTCTGATGGTTTAGGATCCTACGTGGGTATAATGATTTAGTATCCTCCATGGGTCAGCCTCTTAACAGAGAAAGATGATTCAGTAGTTACATCTAATCATCTTTACTATCATACCTACGTTATACCTGGTAAGAGCTGAGTCCTTACCTTTGTGGTAATTTTCTGTGTGGCGTACCTTTGTAGTACATACCTTCGTGGTGATACCTTTGTGGTATTCTTTTATGTGGCATACCAGGTGATACCTTTGTGGTATTCTTCTATGTGGCATACCTTTGTGGTACTTACCTCCGTGGTGATACCTTTGTGGTATTTTTCTCTGTGGCGTACCTTTTTGGTACATACCTTCGTGGTGGTTACCTTCGTGGTATTCATTTCTTCGTGTAACAGATGTAGTTTGGCTATGGATTTGGGCATTGAGTTTACTCATGACTGAGATGGGTATACATGATAACTTAGGTATATGTATGGGCATATACCTAAGTATGGTTTTCACTATTTTACATGATTTGTGGTTTATCTTTTGTGGATTTTGAGAGACGTTGAGGGTCTCAGGATCTCTACTGAGTATCATTATACTCACCCCTACACGAGATACGCTCGCACCTTATTGTGTTTGGTGCAGACAACGGACAACGCTGACTGAGGACAAGGGTACCCGTACTGTAGGTAGTTCGGAGGTGAACCTTAGATGAGCCGTACTGCAGAGGTGACCATTCAAGAGCTATACCTACCCTTCAGGTAGGCTCCTTGGTGGGTGTTCATAGGAGTTGTTCATATTACTTGTACTTTCCAATTTTCTTGTACTTTCTAGTTGGTCTTGTAGTATGGCACTTTTACATACTATACACACTCTTTTTACTAATCAGTTAACCCATGTCTGTATCTTGATGTGTGCTTGGTTGAGTGATTTTACCAGTTATAAATGAAATGCCTTCCCAGTTTTAGGGAATTTACCTTCCTTGCTAGTCGCCAGCCCCTGGCATATAGATAGCGGGATTGGGGTAGTCCCGTCTCGGGCCCCGGGGGACAGGTCATGACAAATTAGTATCAAAGGTGTTGTTTCGACCATAGAACATTAGACACTGATCATCTAAAAACAATAGTGTTGAGTGTAGTGAATGTGGTTATCAGTTTAGGGAATCCAGTGTTGGTGTGGAAGACGATGTATCCATACACTAGGACCTTGACTTCTTATTACTTACTCAGTGAATGAAAACACTGATTGCGTGTGTTCTTTGAAAATTTTTCTTTGTCAACTCTTGGCGTTAGCCCAACAGGTATAACTTATTTATCGTGGCGCACCTATTTAATTTCACGATGCCTCCATGCAGACAGCCAGCTAGGGTTCTGGGTGTAGTATGCGATGTTGTACCATCAAGCAATGAGGCCTCGGTTCAGGGATTTTTATCTGTAGAGGCACTTGTATAGGCACAAGCGTTACCATTACCCATTGGGCCACCGATTCCACCAGCACCAGCAGTAGAGAGTGCACGCTTCTTGAGCACATTGCACGAGTTGTAGCATTAGAGGCCACCCAGGTTCAGGGGAGAGACAGACCCACAGATGGCTGAGTATTCGCTGGAGGTCATGGTGAGAGTCTTCTAACTCGTAGGGACACCAGCTGATCTCATGGTTATCCTTGTATCCAGTCTTCTTCAGGAAGAAATATGAAGATGGTGGAGCTTAATGCTCTAGGTTCACGAAGGGGTGACACTTTTCTAGGCAGAATTTGAGTGCCAGTTTCGGGCGGAGATTCTTCCAGCGACCCTTCGCGTAGTGTTGCATAAAAGAGCTTCCTCATCTACTTTAGGGTAGCATGACTATTGCTGAGTACTTAGTGAGTTTCACCGACCTCTCATGTTACTCCACTAATATGGTTCGGGGCCCATTTTTAAGGGCTTGGACCTTTGAGCAGGTACTTGGGTGGGAGATTAGGTCTTCGATGATTTATCTCAGTATCCCGATATTGGTGTGGTGTTAGAGTGATCCCTCTTAGTGGAGAGTTTTCTTACTAAGCGGTCACCAGCAATGAGACCCACAAACGGGTGTCACGTAGTGAAGTCTTCTGCAGATGGCCGCAGACAGATGTCACAGAGGTCCAAGAAGACCAGACCTACTGGTGGATGACTGTAGGATTCAGGGTCAGTTGTGTGGGGCACTAGAGACAGATCCAGTCATGTGAGGAGTAGGTAGTGTTACACATGCGGCGGGCAGGGTCACAAGGCTCATGAATATCTAACCCTCCATACGGAGGATCAGCCGAAAGTCATAGAACTACCCAGGCAGAGACATAGGTTCAACCGAGGTGGTCTGTAGGGAGCAGGGGGACAAGGCAGAGGAGATGGTCATGTAGTTAGCGGTGGGAGATGATTTGATATGTTACCACCACCACCACCAGGTGGTCCACACCGACCACAGGGAGTAGGTGGGTAGGGGCAAGCGCAACTACAGGAAGTTGAGGCTTACGACCATGGTGCTCCAGAGATGATATGAGGTACGATCTGTATCTACTCCACCTTAGCAGCAGTACTCGTAGACATAGGTTCCAGTCATTCTTTTACACACTAGTGTCAGCTGGGATCTCATAGTAGCGGCGTCGAGGCCTTAGGACGTCATCTTTGGTATTTACTAGTTATTTACATTCCATTATTAGATTGATTGTATTAGGCGCAATGTATGGTGTGTCCGCACAGATTGTACTAGGTTAACCTTCACCAGTGAGAAGGGTGCCTTTGCAGCACCGGATGGAATTACCTGGAGGAGGGTGCAGCTGATAACTCATTAGTTAGCTAGCCTTACCCTCATAGCAGTTGATGTGGAGAGTCTGATTTATCCTGTAGTGGTGGACTAGTACGCGAATGTCTTCCCTCATGATGTTCCAGGTCTACCTCCTCGCAGAGAGGTGAACTTTTTCATTGAATTGTACCCCAGGATGTCACCGATATCTACACCAGTGTATCGGATGGCTCATGCGGAGCTTCATGAGCTGCGGGTACAGCTGGAGGACTTATAGGGGAAGGGATTCATTCGGCCCAGTGTTTCTCCTTGGTCAGCCCCGATTTTGTTCGCCAAGAAGTCGGATCGAAGCTTGAGACTTTGTGTTGACTATCAACGCCTAAACCAGGTGACTGTGAAGAACATGTACCCACTTTTTAGGATTGAAGACCTCTTTGATCAGCTTAAGGGAGCATGGTTGTTCTCGAAGATAGACCTTAGGTCAACCTATCACCATCTCAGAGTATGAAATGGGGATGTGTAGAAGACGGATTTCAAATGTTGGTACGACCATTATGAGTTTTTTTCATGTCGTTCGGTGTGAAAAATGATCTAGATATGTTCATGGGACTCATGAACAGTATATTCAGCCATACCTTGATTGCTTTGTAGTAGTATTCATTGAATACATTCTAATATACTCGGCTACTGAGGAGGAGCATGCCTATCATTTGCAGATAGTTCTGGACACACTATGAGATCACCAACATTATGAAAAGCTCTTGAATTTCCAGTTCTGGATCCGAGAGTTTCACTTTCTGGGAAATTTCATCTAAGAGGATGGAGTTGTAGTGGATCCAGTGAATATTGAGGAGGTACTTTCTTGGAATCCACCCAAGAGTGTGACAGAGGTACAATGATTCTTGGGTTTGGTCGGATACTACCAAATATTTATGCCAGATTTCTCCAGAGTTGCAGAACCATTATCTGCATTGACAAAGAAGAGGAAAACCTTCATGTGGTCAGAGAGATTCCAGCGGAGTTTTCTGGAGATGAGGTAGATGCTGACTAGTTGCCCCATCTTGAGGCTTCTGGAGGAGGGCGTTGGGTACATAGACTAATGCGACACATCAGGGACCGGGATCAGATGTGTCCTGATGCAAGAGCGAGTAGTTATCGAATATGGTTCTCTACAGCTGAGACAATATGATAAGAACTATGATATACATGACCTGGAGTTAGTAGCAGTGGTCTTTACCATGAAGATGTGGTGACATTACTTGATGAGAGAACGCTTTATAGTATACTCTGATCACAAGAGTCTCAGGTATATCTTCTCTAAGAAGGACTTAAACCTGAGAAAGAGATGTTGTCTTGAGTTCATCTAGGACTACGACTTCATGATATTATATACTTTTGAGAATGGGAATGTTGTAGCATATGAACTTAGTAATAGATCTGGTATACAGCTTCTAGGTGAGGCGATTGAGCAGCTGGCCGCGTTACAGATATCCTTTGTGGATCGAGATGGAGCATCTTATCATATGTCTCGTATAGTCACTCCCCCACTTATTCAGTGATTCATGGAGGCGTAACATGGGGACACTGACTTCCAGGCTCGACGTGCTTAGATATCCACAGGATAGGCACTTGATTGATTTTCTGAAGGTGGGGAGCACGTAATCCTTTTCAGAAAACGTATAATGGTACCAGTGTCGCTTTAAGAGGAAGTGTTGAGGGAGTTCCACACATACCCTCTAGCAGTACATCCAAGAGTGGCGAAGATGTACCAGGGCCTCCGACGACAACACTGGTGGCCAGAAATGAAGAAAGCAGTAGCATAGTTTGCCTCTCGGTGCCCCACTTGTTAGCAAGTGAAGGCGAAGCATCATGTACCAGTAGGGTTAGTTCATCCTTTAGAGGTTCTAGAGTGGAAGTGGGATGGGATATCCATGGAATTAATGATAGGAATTCCATGTACACCCAGGGATCATGACCCGATTTGGGTGATCGTCGACCGACTCACCAAGTCGGCCCACTTCCTACCAATCAGAGAGAATGGTTCACTAGAGAGCTTGGGATGCCTCTATGTGTAGAATATTGTGTGGCTACATGGATTACCCATAATGATTGTCTCTGATCGTGATGCATGTTTCACTTCCTGGCTAAGGAAGGGGTTGCATGAGGCTTTTAGGACGCAGATTCGTTTGAGCACCACTTTCCATCCTCATACGGATGGCCAGACTGAGCGGACCATTCAGACCCTCGAGGACATGCTTCATGCTTGCGTCATCGACTTCAATTGTAGTTAGGAGGATCACTTTCCTTTGGTGGAGTTTTCTTACCACAACAGCTGTAACTCCACCATAGGGATGGCACTATTCGAGGATCTATACGGCCGACCTTGAAGATCACCTTTGTGTTGGAAAAACCCAAGGGAGTCAGCACTCATGGGACCAGAGATGGTACAGGCTACCACAGAGAAGGTTTAGACCATCGCAGAGCAGATGAAGACTGTATAGAGAAGGCATAAGTATTATGTTGATAGGATATGGAGAACTTTGGAGTTTGAGGATTGCGACCATTTCTTTCTACGGATCTCACCTCGATGAGGTTTGCAGAGATTTGGACAGGGTGTCAAGTTATCACTAAGGTTCATCAGACCTTTTCAAGTCCTCAATAGAGATGGTGAGGTGGCTTACCGCTTGGATCTTCCACCTCAGTTGCACCTAGTGCACTACGTCTTCCAGATATCCTAGTTGAGGAGATACATGCATTACCCATCTCACGTCATCGACCATGGTAAGCTGGACATCGACGATGGGGTGATGTTTACAGAGGTTCTAGTGGAGATTGAGGATCGACAAAATCAGGTCCTTCATGGGTGGTCGATACCTTTGGTGTGTGTATATTGGAAGCATGGGGACCACTGGGAGAGCACATGGGAGCGGGAGGCTCAAATTTTTACTCAGTACCCCCATTTATTTTCCTAGTTTTGTGATGTGGCTTTCGGGGATGCAAAGCCCTGAGGTGGGGATAATATAATGAATCAGAATTTCCCTGTAATTTGTTTAATTATATGGGTATTTTATGAGTCCGAAAAAATTGACGGCGTGTGATTCTGGGGCTCAGTGCTTCTGAAATGAATTTCTGAACTTTTTTTGGGTACGTTCAGTAAATGTGTGAGCTGGTTTTTGTAACTTGTTAACTGTTGATCAAAATAGAAATCTGAGGACATCGTTAAACTCACAAAGCCAATATTTTTTAAAAGATACTTTCACCTTGACCGTAGTTGGTCGAGGGTGGAAGTTAGTTTTTGTGTTTTTCATGGAAATGAAAATAAAATAAATAGAAGATTTTTATTTTATTTTAACCTCCCAATTAAATTCATAGATTTTGGGGCAAACCAAGCTAGAAAACCCCCATTTTAGAATTCATGGTGGTGGGTACTACCCGAACCCCCCTTTATTGTGGGGAGGACCCTTGGAATCCTCCCTTTTAATTGCACCAATGTAAATTAAATTGTTTGACCTTTAAAATACTATGTAATAGCATTGTTGTATTTTTAGAATGGTTCTTATTAAATGAAACTTCATAAATTTATACAATCCTTACATACCTTCCCCCTCTTCTATTTATATGGAGCTTGGGGGGAGGAATTGGCATGACTTCACTTAGCGACAAAGCTGTGGTAAAGTGTTGTGATTCCCAACACTTAGAGGACGGAGCCAGTTCTGGAAGGCGGTGATGAGAAACACCCAAGCATGAACCGAAGAACGACGATAGAGCGGCATTGTTGGAGGATTGTTGCGAGGATGACGAATGTAGACACTTCTTCAAACACAGACGCTCTCTAATGAACTTGAGGTAGGGTTTTGTTTTTTATATACCCCTTACCTCATTCTTGAAGTACTTCATGATTCAAGAATAAACAATATGATTTCTATCATTTTAATCAGAGAGAGATCAGGCCAAATGAACACAGCCCGACCTCTCTGCAACCTTTGTGAGCTTTGATGGGCATGAAATTATCGCGACAACCCGAGACAAGTGAGGATAACTTCAGAATGAATATAGGGCCACCGGGGTGCTCCCGGTGGCCCGAGGAACATCACTGGTGGGGATTGGTAAAAGTGGTCGGCACTCCGGCCAGCCAAGACGAAGGCGACGACACGACCGTGCCGCCAGAGAAGGGCCACAACCCGTCAGTCGCGGCGTCTGATCACATAAAAGAGTGGTAGACCGTGTCTGCGCTGCCCGACAGAGAAGATCCGCGGTCTTGTGTCGCGACGGTGAGGGAAGGGAGGCCGACTCACAGCTAGCCGCCAGCGAAGGTGTAGCACGCGACCGCGCAGCGCATAGGATGGTTGGCCGACCGGCTAGCCGCGACACCATGAGCCACCGCGGGCCATCGTACCATGAGCTGCCATGGGCCACCACACTGTAGGCCACCACACCGCGAGCCGCCACACCATCGGCCGCCACACTGTGGGCCACCACACCGTGGGACGGGCCGAGTCAGCAGGCTGGGTCACGCCAGTGGGCCGAGCATGGTCGGTCTGACCAGGTCAGACCGGACATGGACCAACTTCGACACTTTTCGCTCATTCGACCATATCTTGAGCTATGTGCATCCGTTTGATGAACCATATGCGGCGCTGGAAAACTTGGAGCGAGACGTACATTTTAGTATAAACCACTTGAGATTTGGATAATGTTGAGGTACGATCGGGTTGGATCGAGCCCGAATCCCACCAGGCCCTTAGAACTAAAAGTCCAATAACATATAAATTGGGAATGTGATTGACACACCATCTATTGTGTTGAGACCCCTATTAAATTGAGGTCCTCTGGGACACTTCTTAAGGGGAATTAGTGGAAGTTTTTGTATCGACTAGTAGCTTGAGGAGCAGACCCTCCCAGAGACAACAAAGCTTAGTGCGGGAACCATGTAGCTAGCTCTGACATGAGAAAGGGATCATATGTGGGTCTGTGATTTGGGATCCTTTGTGGGTTTGTGTTTGAGAGTATCACATGGATCCACTATTGGAATCCATGTGAGACTACTCTAGGATCTTACATGGGTCTTCTATACTAGGATCCTATGTTGGTATGTTGTTTGGGATCCATTATGGGTCTGATGATTTAGGATCCTACATTGGTCTGATGATTTAGGATCCTTCATGGGTCGGCCTCTTAACAGAGTAAGATGATTCAGTAGTTATATCGAATCATCATTACTTCCGTACCTAAGTTATACCAAGTGTGATATGAGTCCTTACCTTCATGTTAATCTTCTGTGTGTAATACCATTGTGGTACTTACATTAATGGTGATACCTTTGGGGTATTCTTCTGTGTGGCATACCTTTGTGGTACTTACCTTCATGGTGATACTTTGTGGTATTGTTCTCTATGGCGTACCTTTTTGGTACTTACCTTCGTGGTGATACCTTTGTGGTATTCTTATGTGTGGCATACCTTTGGGGTACTTACCTTCATGGTGGTTACCTTCATGGTATTCTTTCCTTCATGGAACATATGTACTTTGGCTATGGATCTGGGCCTTGAGTTACTTTATGAATGAGATAGGTATACCTGATAACTTAGGTATATGTATGGGAATATTCCTAAGTAGTGTTTTCACTAGTTTACATGATTTTTGGTTTATCTTTTTTGGATTTTGTTAGACCTTGAGGGTTTTGGGGTCCCTACTGAGTATCATTATACTCACCCATGTACAGGCTATGCATGTACCTTATTGTGTTTGGTGTAGATGACGGACAATGCTGACTGCGGAAGAGGGTGCCAGGACTGGAGGTATATCAGAGGTGGACCTTAGATGAGGCATACTGTAGAGTCGACCATTCGAGAGTTGTACCTACCCTTCAGGTCGGATCCTTGGCGGGTGTTCATAGGAGTTCTTCAGCTTACTTGTACTTTCCATTTTTCTTTTACTTTTATAGTTGGGCTTGTATTCTAGCCCCTTTTACTTACTATACACACTCTTTTTACTAGTCATTTTACTTCTGTTCGTATCTTATTGTGTGATTGGTTGCATGAGTTTACAGGTTATAAAAGAAATTCCTTCCCAATTTTAGGGAATACATCTTCGGTGTTACTCCCTTGCCCCTAGCCTATGGAATCCGGGATTGGGGTAGTCACGGCACGAGCCTTGGGGGATGGGTCGTGACATTATGATATTCCCAAAAAATGTAAATCATGATGGAATGTGGTATATAATAGTTAAAAATCATAATAACATCATAAGAATAATTTATATCTTATAAAAACATTATTTCCATAAGTATTCACATCATTGAATGGTGTTAATGGAAGGACAAATGATATTCGTTTGTGAGTTTGTAGTCTATCATACACACAAACTATGATTTTGTAACTGATTTGATTGAAATGTGTATAGTGGTATGTCATAAAATTAAAATATAAATATATAAATATATGGAATAAATTTACTTTTTTACGTAATAATGATACAAAATTAATTTAAGGGATTTGAGGAAGAAAAAAACAAAAACATTTTTTTATGTATTATTCTGTTATCCTTGTTAACATTTCACTATTATCTTTACTAGAATATTCTTTTTTACAAAACTAATAATTCTAATATAAGTTGAGGGAATTTGGGAAACTCTTTTTTATGGTTTATTCCAGCCTAATGGATTTATAGGTGTTAATAAGGGCGAAGAGTGAATGCCCTATTATAATGGAGGAGGAGTGGCGTTCAAGTAAATATCCCGAAGTATTCACTATTAGGAGGTCTCAAATACCCCTTGTGCCCCCATAATAAATCAATAATTAAAATGATGGATTAATTTGTCGATACATTCCTCCACCACAAAAAATAATTACATTTCTTATCAATATATTCCTTAGTCATTGAAATTACTCAATTTTATCTTTATAGTTTTTACCAAAGTAACATGTATCAGTTTATTTACATAGGAAATTTATCCCTTAAGATTATAATCAAAAAGAAAATTAATAGATAATTTATACAAATTTATTATATTTATTAATCCAAATTAATTAAATAAAAATTATATTTTTGTGTAAAATTATTTTTAAATCAAACATATGTAATGTGAATAACCCTGTTTTACCCATAATCATATCAATCAATTTAAATTGTTTTCACTAATAAATATGGAAAAAAATTATGTTTAACACCATATATAATATATGTTTTTTTATTGGAAATAAAAAATCCAATTTTTCAAATTAAATTCACTTATGTTTCTTAATTTAATTTAAAATTATTCCCATAGATGTGATTATAATTCATTTTTTTAAATTAAAAATACTCAAAATTTTATAGGGTTCATATATCGAATATCTATATGAAATTGATTCCAATGGCCTAAATTGTATTGGTATATTTATAATTAAATAATTATACTTTAAACAAAATTTAAAATATAATTTAACAATATATATAATTCAACAATATAAAGGAAATTTTCAATTAGAATTCATTATTTTTAATTATTTATCAAAAAATGAATCCTTTAGAAAAATAAAAAAAATTCAACCTAAGATATTTTTTAGGTTATTATAAAATATGAAGTTTATTTTTTAAAATATTATTTATTAATGTGTCATAATTATTTAAAAAAAGTTTTCCTTTAAAAGTCACTAAATCTATCTGTATGAAAAATACATATTTTTATGTGTAAAATTAGATTTATTATTATTTATCTTCTATAAAACATACAAGATGAATGTTAATACTTTTTGCATTATATAATATATAAATTTTATTAAATTCGTTCATATAAATTTTATTTTTTAATTTATTGAGATAAAACGTGTTTATGTATAGAAAAATTGTGTTTAAAAAAAAATATCATTATTTTCAAATAGTTCTTACATTAATTTATAATTAATGAGTTCTAAAAGAATTATTTTGGAAAATATTAATAAAAAATTAAAAAAATTAATCCTTATCATATTATTAAATCCAATGTTTATGTTGTAACTATAATAATATTTTTATAATATGTCACACTATGTTTAAACACAGTGTTATGTGTAATGAAAGACAAGATCTGTGTTGCATGTAACAAAATCTAGACCTACTATTTCATGTAACACAATCCAAACTCAGTTATTCATGTAACAAAATTTAAAAATATTGTAGTATGTAACTCAAGTTTGAATCATTATTGTATGTAACATGAAATGTCAAAAATATTAAATTCATTTCCAAATTTTTAAAAAATATCGGGGTGTTATATTCTACCATCCTTAAAATAAATTTTTCCCTCAAAATTCATCTCTATCATCAAAATGTTAATAATTGTAAATAACTTTTATATAAACCCTTATTGTTAAAATGTTTAATAAAATATCCCCTTTTAGAAGACAATGTGATGTGAAAAGATCATCTCAAAAAACATATAAAAAATTATCAAATAGTATAATATAGGTGGTATGTGGAAACATGTAAGAACTGATCAATTTCCTCCTCTTCTTCCTTTACTATATGTGAGAAGATCAACTGAAGAATTTTCATGTGAAGATATACTTACATGGATTCATTTCATTTCATACGAACAATATTACAATGTGGTTGTGACTTGATCAACTTCCTCTTCTTCCTTTACAATATGAAATGATGTTGAATTTGTTACGCCTGAAGTAATAATAAATCATAATAACCATAAGTAAAAGTATAATTTATTCCACCAGTCTTTTTTATCATTAGAAAAATATAGGTACCACAGGTCATGCATAATTATCACTATGATTGTGTAATACAATAATCTATAAAACCTCATCTGAAGTTCAATATAAACCATTCCGTAAATGGAGAACCATATAAACCGTAAAAATAGAATTTATAATTAATAATTCTAAATTTCCAAAAATCATCTCTACATTAATTTCCCAAATATCATTAAGTTGATCATAATAATCACATTTTTAATATGAGAATTCCATGGTGATATATTCTATAGACTGTTGGTAATAACCAAAATTACTATAAATTAATCTTAAGATATATTTAATCTTGATAAAATCCTATAACGTAAAACCCCAAGTAGGGGTTTATAATATTTTTAACTTATTATGAACCTTAATATTATAAAACCTTGATGTAATCCATAACTCTTAAGTTAATATTACAAAAATATATACAAACTTCCATATATTAATTCACTTTTTCTTTCATACATAATCTCATATCATATATATGAAAAAAAATCCATTGCGATATTGGGTTCATCCTTATAATAATTGAATATGTGATTTAATTATTCTAGAATACCTGTATATAATCACATGAAATTTCACTAAATGATGAACAATAATATTTCTATATATGGATCATTCATAAAAAATCAAACAAAAAATTCTAAACTTTGAAGGGAAGGATAAGAGTTACCTATCTATCATAGTTCACTTCATCCATTATGATGGAATAATAATTCCCCTTATTCATTGTCTTATAAAGTTGTTATGTCTTATCATCCTCATTAATCCCTAGATCGGGGAACATGTATGGATAATTGCAAAACTCCTTGAAATTGAAAAACATAATTTTTTGAGGTGTCTTATATCAGTATTTCTCATTTTTCACATCATTCACTATATTTTTCCCATCACTTCAACATTCATCCACTCGATGACCTTAATTTCCACACTTAAAATAAATAATTGTTCCATTAAGATAATTCCCTCTGTGATTATTCCCACTCTTTTAATTTAACGGAAATCTTATATTATTCAATCCATTACTTTTAAATTTTACTTTGAATTATATTTTTATCTTCTAATCAAGATTAGGATACTTCTATATAACACAAACTTAAATTTCCATTATTATATCACATATAATAGTCTCTAAAAAGAAATTAAATTCCCTTATCACTAAATCCCTTCATATATTTCGTTTTAATCCACTGAATAATCACTCAATCTTAATATCATGTTGAATGATAATACTCATAGAGTACCATTTAATTGTGGTAAAATTTTATTCATATGAACCAAAATATTCAAGATCTAGTAATACCTTCTCCATATTCATACACAAAATATGAGTAATGTAATTATTGAAACATAATATTTTGAAATCATCCCAATACATAGAGTCATTTTCATCATTTCACCTCAGAGTATTGATAATATTTCATCCTAAATTCACCTAACCTACCAGATGGTATAATTAAAAAAAATTGTTTTCATGCTCTGAACACTATAGAATGGGAAATATGTTTTTAGAGGTACAGATCCATTAGTCATCAACTAATTGATCAATAGACCCACTGAAAGAATGTTAATGTTATCTCATAAAGGACTCAACGGAGCATTTGTCCCTCATTTTCTCATTTGGTTGTTCACAATGATTCATAGCTTGAGAAATTCATTCGAGTATAGAAACAATGTTATTGATTTGAGCTACAATAAGATTAATTTTTTTAGGAGTAAAAACACTACATTTTTCATTTGATTCCTCATTATCATAGTTCCATTTGGTTCTAGAAAGTGTCTAAAACTAAAAACATTGTGCCATAAATAATGATCGTAATGGTAGATCACATAATCATGAAAATTACACATATGATGTCTAAATCATGACACCTTTAACAGTAATCTATGAAACCTTGTTTTTATCTAAGGTTATTCATATTCATATTCTATATAAATACTCCATGATGTTTTGTATGGAGTTTTTGAATTCCCAATGCATAACCCAATGAGTTTCAAACCCAGTGTGCAATAAGGCCCATTGTAGTGCTCTAGTTACCGATCATGTCTAGCTCAATATGGTGTTTTTGGGGTTGTAAGCCTATGTGTATCTCTGTCAAATCCACACTAAGTTGTAGTGTCAAATTTTTAAAATTTTCATTAAAACTTAACTTTTATACTAACTATAATTACCATGGTTTTTAATACATGGACTTTAAATCATGTTTTGTAGAATACCTATTAAATTACATAAATACATGCATGAGAACTATAATATTTTACCACCTTTGGAAACATGGAAACCCAAATATTGGTCTATAAGTTAACTACGTCATCTATCACTATGTTCATCATAACTAGAACCTTTATTCTCAATATCATACATAGTACAAATCTTCATAACATGCAGAATGTAAACAATGAAATGGTGATATCATATTCTTTGTAAGGGAAAAAGGGAGATATGTAATAATAACATGAACATGAATGTATGATATCATGATAATAACATTAAAAATACCATACCCAAAATTTCAACAGTCATAATCAAGTGTCATGGAATAAATATTGGAAGTTGATAAGACATGATTCATAATGGAATCAAACAACTTGATCCATGAGAGTATAAGACATGGAAATTATGTCATACATAGAAGAATATAAAATCTTATGTCCAGGATACCAACCAATATGTTAATAACATGTTAGGTCTGTGCTAACTATCTATGTACAATATTTTGGGATGATATAACAACCCATGTACCCTCCTATTTGGGTTTGGGCATAAGACATGTGTATACTCATCTGTTTTCATTGGATAAACACTTTTGCATCCTGAAAATTTGGATTGGGATAAACACCAGTGTGCCCTCATCTTTGGGATTCATCTAAACACCTATATACCATCATCTTTGCACTTAGGTTAAACACGCATGTACCCACATCTTTGGGATTGGTCTAAACACTTGTGTACCATTATATTTGGTCTTGTTAATTACACGCATGTAACCCATGAGCTCATAAATAATTTGTGATTACCCATTGCACTAAATTTCTATCTAGGAACTCACATCATGTAAGCTATAATGAACTCACCCATTTCTATTTAAGACTCCCCATAAAATAAGATATAAGATAATTACTTAGCACTATATATGTATCCCAATCATACAATAGATATTGGGATTACCAGACTCATTATATTATACCCAACCTTATTAGTAATGTCCATAAACTACAACACTATTAATGTAAAAAAGTGCTTGTACTTCAACATATAACTCATAATATCAATCATTATTCAATTAATAACTTGATTATCCCGGGGAAAAGAAATGGTTTTAATGTAAATTTCTCTAAAAAATTATTTTTTCATGGAAACAAAATGGGTTCCATAGTAATATCTTTGAATCAATATTTACCCATTGAAAAGAAACAAGTTTCCATTAACAACATACCGCTAAAACATATGCCATTAAGAGAAATAACATGAATGGAAAACACGGATCATATCAATATTTTGGAATATTTAAGACCCCTAGATGTCATCATATAATTAAAATAATTTTTAAAGAATCATTTATATAATTTATTAAGAAAAGTATTCATTCCTCTTTCCAAAATAATCTTCAAAACATAAATCATTCAGAAGAACATTTTAATTTAATGTAACAATGAAAAATTATAATGTTTGATCTAAAAATCATTTAAAATACCTAAAACATTCTCAAAATAATTTTACATTTAATTTTATTTTTAAATAAAAATTAAAAAAATTTAGAAAACATTTTTAGAAAACATGGTTTTGGAAGAAAACAGACTATGGACAAAAAAGAGGAATAATGTTGGGATTTCATAAAAACATTTTATTAGTTATAATAAGTACCAAAGAGTGTAAAAATGGTAAATTACATGAATATATAATGAATAAAAATTGTTAAGAAAATATATTATATTTTTTTTAGATTTGGATCAAGTTATTTTTATAATGGATACTTGATTATAAGAAATTCTTGATAAATGGTGAGATTGTAACATAAAACCCATACCACTTTAGTAACCCTGAATCATATTCCCTGAAAAAAGTAACAAAAAATAAAACTGAAAATATATTTAGTGTTAATTAATATACGATTTTACATGTCAATGTGTCTGTATATACACCTCATTACAGAGTTTAGGTACACAACGTAATGTACGTCTCAAAGAAAAAAATTAAGAAAAAATACTCTTATAAATTTTGTTTCTTTTGGAATAAAAAACAGTAGAAAGAGATTTCATCAAATGTATCTTTAAATAAAAATAATTTTAATTACAATCATTATAAATTGGAGTTGTATACACAATATAAATTAAATAGGTGGTGAATATGTCAATTTTCTCACATAAGTGAAAGGTGAGATGCAAATCCTTTACAGTAAGTATTGACATCCTTTGTACGAATTCAAATATATTATATAATAAATAAAATTATATTATATATCCATTAAAGAAATATATTTATATTTATCATATCTCATTTGGTGTTCTTATGACATTTTAATACCTGTGTTTTAATAATACCTTTTTAAAGATATGTTCCGGGTAATAATCACTTTGTGTACCTATAAGTTTTTGTTATATTTCTTATTATCTTGAATTAATAATGATATTATCATCTCCATAACTATAACTATGATTTTAATATCATATATATTTAATTTATAGGTTCTTATAATTATTTATAAAAGATAAAAATATGAAAAAAACATACACCATTCACGGATATGACACTACTAGCAAAATACCGCATACCAACGGTTTGAAACTGTTGGTATAGGCCCCTAAACCATTGGTATACCCTATACCAACGGTTTGGAGAACCGTTGGCTAGTAAGCGATGGGGATAGGTCTATACCAATGGTTTTGGAAAACCTCTTGGTATAGACCTATACCAAGGGTTTTCAAAACTGTTGTTATAAGTAATATGAAAAATATATACCAATGGTTCCATAAAACCATTGGTATATGTAATTTAAAAAGGAAGCATTCTGTTGGTTTTGATCCCAATACCTTCCGTTTATGATTGAAAGACCTATCCACTAACCTAACTTGACTTTTTTAACATAATTTCATAAATATATATATGTATTATCATATATATTTTAAATTTATATTTATTTAATGTTCTCTGTTATAAGATTCCATAAAAAATACATGTAACTATACCAACTATTCTCAAAACCATTGGTATAGACCTATACCAATGGTTTTTAGAACCGTCTATATAGATTCGTTGACTTTGGGACCTATATCAACGGTTTTGGACAAACTGTTGGTATAGGGGGGACCTATACCAATGGTTTGGGGGAAACTGTTTGTATAGGGTCTCTATTATGGACCTATACCAACAGTTTTGGAAAAACTGTTGGCATTGGTCCATATAAGTGACATTATACCAACGGTTTTCCCCAAACCGTTGGTATAGGTCCACCTATACCAATAGTTTTTCCAAAATCATTGGTATATGTCCAAATTAGTGACCTATACCAACGGTTTTGTCCAAACCGTTGGTATAGGTCCATATAAGAGATCTATACCAAGGGTTTTCCCAAAACTGTTGGTATAGATCTTATTTCAAATACTACGACGTGGTGTATGTAAGCATGATCGTTGTTTTCATTTTCATTTAATATTTATTGAAATTAAATTATATGACTTATTAAAATTATAGAAAAAAAATTATTTTATGTATGTTAGATTTTTTTATTAAACTCATCCTCAATAAATTCCATGTATACCATGAACGAATCACATCACTTCGCAAAGGTTTAATCCACCGTACACATGAATGACATTATCGTATTCCCATAAAATAGAAATCATGAAGGTATGAGTAATTTGAACAATTATATAACAATAATAAATTATTGAATAAAATTTTTATATCATATTTAAATAGTATTTCTATAATTATTCCCAACCATGATGGGTGGTAATGGAAAAATGAATGACATCAGTTTAGGTGGTGGTGGTCCACCGTATACACGATGAATGATTTTGTAACCCATTTGATTTATGCGTGTGATGTTGAACATTTTATCCTTAAAAAACAAATTATATGTCTATTTAATATAATGAGGTTATAATATAATAATAATATAAAAATAATTTAAGGTTCCTGATGATGAAATTAAACAAAACCTTTTTTTGAACGTTTCCACTTCTTCAGGTATCCTCTTTATGTTTTCACTAAAAACATTACTTATATTTATTTCATTCAAAAATATGACATATAGAATGAGTTAATGGATTTTAGGAAGTGAGTTTTCTTGGTTTGGTCTATAAAAATAGAATGAGAGGTTTGAATAAGTGAGGAGTGTGAATTCTATTTTATAATGGAGTAGTGGGTTTCTTGAAAATAACCCCAATGTTTTCACGATTAAGAGGTATCCCTTACATCATGTGCCTATAAAATATAATAATAATGTAGGGGAGAGATTAATAGGTTTATAAAATTTTTCACCACAAAAAATAAATACATTTTTTATTAATATATTCCATAGTAATTTGGTTTTCTCAATTTTATATTTATAGTTTTAAAAAAGGTAATTAGTATTTTTTATTTACCAGGGAAATTATTCCTATAATATTATAATTAAATAGTTATTTATTAGATAATTTATTCCCAATTTTTTTAAATTTTATTTCCAATTAATTAAATTGTAATCATATTTTTTTGTAAAATTAATTTTAATACAAATGTATATGTTATGAAAACCCTATATTAACCATAATTTTGTTAATTAATTTTAACTCGTTTCAATAATAATTATGGAAGAAATTAATTTCACCTTATTATATTGTATATATTATTCTTATTCCAAATATGTAATCAACATTTTCAAATTTTAGTCACATTAGTGGAAGAATTTAATTTAAAATTAATCTTGCGGACATTATGAGATAACAAGATTTAAAGTGAAAATGTTAAAGAGTTAAAGATGTTTTTTAAAAAAAATTAAATATGAAATTGATTTCAATTACATTGATTGAATTAATATTTGTATAATTAAGAATTTTATAATTTGAAAAAATTAAAATAGAATTTAATTGTATATATATTTTGGATAAAAGAGCGGTTTTAAATTAAAATTAAATATTTTTTACTCTTCATCAAAAAATGAACCTCTTAAAAACATTCCAAAAAATAGCCTATGATAATTCTGATTTTAAATAAAAAATTAGGATTATTTTGTAAAATATAATTCATAAATGTGTACAAAATTATTTTTCAAATATGTGTTCCATTAAAATGCATTAAAAAAGCTTTCATAAAATTACATCTTATTATGTGTTAAATCAGCTTTATTATTATCTCTTTTCTAGAAAAAACAAAATATTAATGTTAAATAGTTTAGTTAATATATAATATATAAAAATTTCATTAAAATAAATCATCAAAAGTTTTTTGTTTAATTTGTTGAGATAAAATGTGTTCATGCATAAAAACAGTCTTTTAAGAAATGAATTTATTTAATTACAAAAAATTTAAACATTCAATTATAGTTAATTGGTTACCAAATAATTTATTTTATAAATATAAATAAACCATATTTTCAAAATTTATTTAATAATTTTTGTAACGTGCTAGATCCAAGTGTCTTCTAAAGGTGCCCCGAACTTAGTTGTCCACATAAGCTCAAGCACATTTCCTAAAATGCTAGAGGCTTTCGTCTAGTAGCGAGGGATAATATAAGACATTGGGGAAAATATTCCCCCATTTGAAAAGTATACATAGTGTAATATAAATATTAAACAATAGTGTAAGTAGTAATACCACAAAATTAAATATTGGATGATTGAAATTAAATCCAACATAAGCCACAATATATATTTATATATATGATGCAATGAATATGTATCTAAGAAAATAGCTATACAAGTCACAATGCTGGAATGAAATATGGAAACCAAAGTACAAAACAAACAAGTAAAATTCCACAGTATCGCAAGCCTTAGCTTGGTCCCATCCTCTCTAGATCCAACCATAATCAAGTACCTGATGAGGAAGAGAGCTTTCTCTTAACTATAACTTCCACCATATGATCTGTTTAGGTCCAAAACATGACATAATAGGGTGTGAGATGAATCCCAGTAGGCAAATACCAAAAGATCACTGTCTAACTATCAGTGAATATATATGGATGGTAATATGATGAAATGATGCAATAAAATAGGAAATACTCAAAAGTAAACAATCCTACAATTTTAAACTACCTTCATTTATATTTATTATTCATCCTTTGAATCATGTTATCTAGGGATCTGAGTTAAAATATACATCCCCTGGGTAATAGTAACATAATAGATGTCCTATAAGACCATCTAAAAAATAAAGTAAGATCAAGTCCAAACTTGTGATTATTCTTGGAAGACTTGTCACAGTCATTTAATCATTCATAAACAACTCTCTGGGAATGTTCTTGCAGTCTATCCCCTTTGGTTTAACAAAGCACCAATTATTTACAAATGACCACTTTGGCAGCTCTCATAGTCAATGACTATAGGTCAACATGGACACAATTGTATATAAACAAACTCCTGGGTTTCTCTAGTGGTTAATAACCCTAGGTCAAAATAACATCAATAAATTATTAAAAACCTCCTGGTTAGATCTGTCTGTCAATACCCTTATGCCTACATAACATAAGGTAATTATAAGCAACCTCCTAGGTAGCTCTCAAAGTCAATACCCCTAGGTCTACATAGCATAAGGTAATTACAAATGGCCTCCTGGGTAGATCTCACGGTCAATACCCTTGGGTAAAAATCTACACCAAGGCTCCTATGGTCTTGTGTAAATAATGTTTAAGTCCCCACAGTCTTCCTGGTTCAAGGATCTCATAGTCCATTGGAAAAACAGTGCATATATAAAATCAAAGTAGCTCATGAAATCATAAACTACTATATGGATAATCACTCAAAATCATATCACATAAATTTCATATAATAGATCAAACTCCACCATAATTAAAAAAGTCATTGAAAACAAGGTACCCCTCATTGGAAACCTAAACAAAAAGGCCAAAAACAAACAATCAAGGAAAACACCCCCTTGAGGTGTCCCATATTCAATTAATCTATCCTTATGCATATGAAACTACTCTTTATAAATAAACCAAACCATAACATGTAATAAATATGGTTTAGTTACAAAAAAAGAAATACCAAAAATGTGGGTATTCGGCACTTTTAGCATATATAATCTAATGACAAAGAACAAAAGGCACAAACAACCAACCTCGATGTCGTACGATCGATATACTTGAACATTGGCCCATGAATCGGCCTAGAAAGGAGTAGATATATAGAATATGAATAACTATAAACCTTTAATAACTCACAATAGAAGTGGAATCAGGAAAAAAAGGCTCAAGGGGTTTTGATAACTCACTGGTGGGATTCAAACGCACCTGATGGTTTCTAAATCATGGCTCGGACAGAGAATTGGGAGGGGTATCAATTTCATCAGTTGTTCTTTGATCTCCTATACAAACCACTGGGAGAAGAAGATGTTTAGAATCATAAGATGCGATCCCACTCCAATATATCAAATAAAAAGAAAAATATATATGGTCTATTCATCAATAGTACATGGCATGTATTCGTCTCAACTGGCCCTCGACTTAAGTGTTCTGCTAGGTCATCACATGGCCATGTACTCTACCATTACACATAAGGACCCGGCCTTATTACATTACATAATATTGAATTTAGTCAAGAATTCACTTCCTTTAACATTGAGTATCATTAAAAGTTTATATATTTAGATAATTGGGACATAATACATTCAAAAGATTAAACATTGTTACAGAGTGGATACCATAAAAATAGTTTCTATTTTTTTCAAAATATAAAACATCAAAGCTGAAAACATGATTTCATTGACAATTATTCAAACATTTAAATTGGATTCCTTATTTGTCTTACACTTCCTTATAACCTATTAAAATCATTTTAAAACTTGTTATGGTCACAAAATCTCTGTAAGGGATATAAAAAGAAAGGAAGAACACATTAGTCCATGAATACTTGTAACATTTGAAATCACTTTCAATAGACATACTTGTCACCCGTATATACTTTCATTGTAAAAAATGATATTTCCAAAAGATTCCCAAAAAACAAAAGAACATAAATATAACCATAAAGGTATCTTGGCTAATTACTTAGAAAATCTTGTAACCCTCACGTCTACCTAATAATTTGTAACCCTCACAGATACCTTGATATCTGTGTAACCATCGCTGTTACACTTGGAGTAACCATACGGTCGACCTCTAACATAGACATAACCAATGCATTGGAGGGAGATATAGATCCTAACCTTCATTATAAACAATTCCCAAGAACTGGAACATAATCATAAAACATTAATAATAGCATAAAAACATTGCTTTTTAATTTTGTAAAACATAATTTGGAAAATGGATTTAAAAGGAAACCCCCAATACATAAATCATATAATTGAAGAGAGACTTAATAGAGTGGATAGAATATATATATAATCATTAATTAAACATAATTTAACATAATATAAAAAAAAACTTTTTACAAAAATAATTTTAATAACACATAAATAATGAAGTAGGATGTTAACCCAAAGAATGGAAATCGGGATAAGAATTCCCTTACCTCGGATTTGTCTTACATCCAACTCATTTAAACCTCATGTATAATATTTCAAAAAGTTTTACTAATATATTAAATAATATTATCCATATTTATAATACCATATTTTACCATTTCATTACATCATTTCTCCATTAATTGTTATTATTTTGTTCGTAGCACAGTTTGGGTGAGTTCTATACATGATTTTCCGGAGCGATTCATGATGGATTGTTCTTTTAAATTGGAAATGAATCTCCAGAATTTTAATGGAGTTGTATTTACATATTTCCAGAACCATAACTTATACCAATTATCATTTTTAATTTTTACATGATGAGAATTCAGAAGTTAATACATTAATGATGTCCATTTAGATCATTTTAGTGGTTCTTTGATAAAAACGACATCATTTTGTTCTATAAATTAAAACCATCAGTAAAAAATAATTACAGAACCATGTATGTGAGATAATACATTTATTATAACCTGGTTCAACCATAAAAATGGTTTCATGACCATACTTGAAAATTTTAAAGAAAAATAAAATCACATCATCCACGATATCGGTAATTCGACATATCATGGACAATGTTTTTAATTCTTTGAAAAAGTGGGGGAAGAGAAAAATATTGATGATTAATTTCCCATGAACATGAGAAAATAGATAATATAAAACATTATAGAGCTTTCATTCCTCTTGTATAATAGGAGGTGAAGAAAGAAGTAGAAAAGAAAGGAATCTTCAAATAAAACAAAAACTTGAGAAATCTGTTACGAAAATTCAGCAGCCTAACGACTTCTCTTAAAATTTCTTAAAAATAGTTGGATGAGAGAAAGGGGATATCCATAACTCTTAGATAATATAGACATTGAGGGATAATATGGAATGAATCTCAACATAAGAAAAAGATAAAGTAAGAGAATTACAATAAATGAAAGAAAAGAAAGAAATTAAAAGAGGATGTTTACATCTTGATCTCTTCTCCTTGAGATCCATCTTAAGGGCTTTGGTTTTGGTCTTCTAGGGAGAAAAGAAGCTCTAGGACGTGGGGAATATCCTTTTGAGGATTATTAGTCAGAACATAGGTATGTCTCAATGCTTGAGAGGTGTGGTAAGAAGAGGGAAATGATGGTGGTATTTATAGTGGAGGAGAGGGGGTATTTTTCATTATTTTAATCATTATTATAATATTTCTTCTCAAGATTTTTAATAGTCTTAGTTAATGTGACCTAAAATAGTAATAATGGAATGTGAGTTCTAACCAAGTGGCCTTACATCACTTATGATGTCATAAATAGTGTATTTTACTATTAATTTGATTATATAGTTTGTTACCGTATTTGACTATTCATCGAGAATTCAAGAATTTCAGAAAAATCACAAAAATTCAACCTAACCATTTTTTGATGTTTATAATTCAAAAATGGAGTCCATTTTTTGAAAATATTTTTCTAAATATTATTCATTTAGTTTTTAAATAAAATCACACTTAATTCAAAAATTAACAAATCTAATTCTATAACTACTTCTATATCACAATGAAAAATTAACCAAGTTGTTATTATCTTAAATCCTTAAGAAAATAAAATAATAATAAAATTTAATATTAATTAGGGTCATATTACTATTAATATTACTATTTATAAGGGTATGTTACTATTCACAAAAAAAACATGTTGGTTTCATCAGACTACAAATAACATACTGAACGCAATTATAGATGACATTTTCTTGAAATTCAAAACATTGAAGTGGGAAAATTATGTTTAAATGATATTTATAAATATCTACTTAAAACAAACTTCTTTGTATTTCTATTTATTTTTAGACAAACTAGGTGTGTTACATTATCCCCACCTTCTTAAAATTACGTCCTCACAATTTTATTTAATTTTTAAACAGGTGAGGGTATTTTTACCTCATAGAATTTTTAGACTCTCATGTTGATTCTTCAACCATGTGGTTTCTACAAAAAACAAATACCTAGTGGATTACCTTATTCCAAAAAACATGTTCTCATCGATCAAGAATCTGAACTAGTTTCTCTTCATATGAAAGGTTCTCTTCCAGCTGAACTGCTTCTGGGCTCAAGACATGTGATGAATATGTCACATACTTCCTCAATATCAAAACATAAAAAATCAGTGTGTACCTGAGACATACTCGGAGGAAACGATACTCAGTATGCGATTGGTATAACTTCCCCCATAATTTCAAAAGGACCGATGAACCATAGACTTAGCTTTCCTCTCTTAAAAAAATTCATCACACTTTTCCAAGGAGAGATTTTAAGGAAATCATGGATACCTACCTCGAAAGAGAATTCTTTCCTTCTGTCATATGCATAACTTTTCTGCCTTCTCTTAGCTGTCCACATGTGTTGTTGGATCAGCTTCACTTTTTCAGCCACTTATTCTATTATTTCTAGCCCCGTAAACTTCCTTTCACCAACTTCTTCCCAAAACGTTGGAGTATGAAACCACTTCCCATATGAAGCCTCTAAAGCTTCCATCTGTATACTAGAATGAAAACTATTATTATAAGAAAACTAAAATAAAGGAAGATAATGATCCTAACTTACCTGGTGGTCCATTGAACAAGCATGAAGCATTTCATCCAAAGTATGAATCATTCATTCTGACTGCCCATCTAATTGAGGATGAAAAGATGTTCAGAAATTTAACTTTGTTCCCAATGACTTTTGAAGTCCCTTCCAAAAGTTATAAGTGAACCTGGGATCTAGATCTGATACAATGGAAATAGGAACTTCATATAACCGAAAAATCTCTTTGAGGTACAATCAAGAAATCTGGTCCAAATACATTATATCTCAAATAGAATGAAAATGTGCATATTTTTTCTTTCGATCCACATTAACCCAAATCACATTGATACCTCATGATTTCTTAGGTAGTCCCACATCAAATTCCTTAGATACATTCTCCCACTTCTACTCTAGCACTGGAAAAAAAAGCATCCCCTTTGGTAATTTCTACTCTGTTTTAACCTGCTAACATGTCAATCATTTCATGGTGAAATCAACAATATCCCTTTTCATTCAATCCCACGAGTATTAGTCCCAAAAGTCCTTATGCAACTTAGTACTTCAAGGATGAACTAAAAATGGAGAACTATAAGCTTCACACAACAAATATTTCTTCAACTGAGAATCACAGGGAACACACCACCTTTTTCCAAATCTTAAAACACAATCTTTATTAAGGATAAATTATGGAAACTTACCCATTTTAACCAATTCTACCATTTTCTATAGCTCACGGTCTTCCTTATTAATTTTGCCTGACAACAAAGTCTACACTGAAACCTAAATCAAAACAGATGTATTCTCTCAACCAACAACTTCTAATCCAAAATTCATCAAATCAAAAATCAAGCTACCATGTTCCGAACGTATCATGTTTAATGATTCATGATGTTTTAGAATCAAGGCATCGGCCACTTTGATTGCTTTTCCAGGATGGTAGTTGATCATGCAGTAATCTTCCTTTATCAGGTTTTTCCATATTCTTTGCCTCGTGTTTAATTCCTTCTGAGTGACTATATACTTCAGACTTTTATGGTCAGTATATATTTGACATTGGGTTGTGTATAACTGATGCCTCTAAATTTTCAATGTAAAAAACCATAGTTTCCAATTCCAAATCATGTGTTGGATAATTTAAATCATGAGGCTTTAGTTGTCCTAATGCATAAGAAATTACATAATCATTCTGCATCAAAACAAAACCAAGTCCCTTTAAGGAAGCTTTATTATTTATGACAAACTCACCTTTTCAGGATGGCAAGGCCAAAATAGATTCATTCACCAATCACTTCTTCATTTCCTGAAAACAAACATCACATTCTTATGTCTAAAAAAATTAGCCCCTTTTCGTGTTAACCTAGTTATCAGGCTAGATAACCATGAAATGTTTTTAACAAAACATCGGTAATAACCTGCTAATGCAAGAAAACTACGAATCTCTGTAACATTTTTGGTTCTTGGACATTCATCAGCAACTTTTTTTTGGCAGGATCAACTATTATTCCATCACTATTTACAATGTTCCCAAGACAAAAAAATTTGCGACCAAAAATCACAAATGTTTAATTTTCCATATAGTTTATTTTTCATTAAGGTTTGTAAAATAACCCTCAGATGTTTTTTATTCTCCTTTTTATTTTTATAAAATACCAGAATGTCATCAATAAACACAACCATAAACATTTCTAAGAACTCATGAAATATTCTATTCATAAGATTCATGAATATAGTAGGTGCATTAGTTAACCCAAACGGCATAACCACAAATTCATAATGCCCATATCTAGTATGAGAAGCTGTTTTTGATATTTCATCCTCCTTCACCTTTAGATAATGTTATCCATATCTCAGTCAATCTTGGAAGAGTACTAAGCTCCCGGGAGCTGATCAGATAAGTTGTTGATGTGTCGAAAAGGATACTTGTTTTTAACAGTGATGTTATTCAAAGATCTATAATCAATGAAAAGTCTCATGGAACCATCTTTCTTTTTAATAAACAAAATAGGAGCTCGCCATGGTGAAGTGCTAGGAAGAATGAAGCCTTTATCAAGAAAATCCTATAACTGATTTTTTAATTCAAGAAGTTCTATCTGAGAAATACGATATGGATGTTTTGAAATTGGATTAGCATCAGGAACTAAGTCTATTTTGAATTCGACTTCCCAATTATGTATGACACTAGGTAAACCATTAGGAAAAACATCAAGGTATTCATTTACCATAGGCACATCATCAATCTGAAGACTTCCCTTGTTTTCAACAATATGAGCAAGATAAATTTAATTTCCATCTTTTAACAATTTCTCAACTTCCTAATATGTTATCAATTATATGGGTTCATTCTTGTATACAAACTGAAACTCTTTCTGAAAAAAAAAATTATTTAGCTCTACAGTCAATCTTACCATGATAAACTGAAATCCAATCCATTCCCAGGATAACATCAAACTCGACTAAGGAAAAAATACAAGGTTCTCAGGTAAATTACTTCTACATAACACAATATAAATATTCTTATAATTTCTTATTTACTATAATATTCCCCCTAGTGTTTTAACAACAAGTTTTAGGTTAATTTGATGGGTTGATATTTCCAATTTACCAGAAAATTTCTCAAAGATGATGGAATGTGTAGACCCCGTATCAAACAAAACATTAGCAGAATATGAGTAAACAAACAAAGAACATAGTAAAACTTCATTGGATGGACTGACAACTGTTGAAGTAGTTGCAAAGGATCTCACTACACCTTTCTTCTTATATTATGTCTTCATTGCATCATTCAGATCTCTCTTTAGGTATGCATTTTCATAGTGACCCATATCACCTCATTTAAAACACTTAACAATTTTCTTATCAGGATTAGTATTAGGATCATTTTCATTACAATCTCGGGCCATAAATATAAACTTACAACATTTAAAACACTTCCCAGTTTTTCTAAGACATTCTGCAGCATGTTTCTTTCCAAACTTTTTACAAACTAGAAAATGGATTTTCTTAACATCCGATTTCTTTGGTTGATTCTTACCCATATCTTTCCAATTGGACCTCTTTTTCTCCTTGTTTCTAAAATGCACGTAATTATCCGAAAACACCATCTCTACCCTCTCATCACATTGGAAAAGTTTCTCATAACTTTTAAATTCACGGGAGGCCAACGCCCTTCGATACCTTGGATTCAGTCCTGAGTAAAAGCGATTGATTTTTCTATCAATATCCAGAATAATATTTGGATCATACCTCACTAGTCGAGTGAATTTATCTTCATAAAAGGCCACTGAATCTTCCTCCTTCTATTTCAATTCATGAAATTTCTTCTCCATCCTAAGTCACACCACCTATGGAAAATAGCTTTCAAGGAAACGACTTTTAAATTCATCCCACTCTAAGGAATAAAAATCTTCTCTAACACTGATATTATTTACCATTTAACAACACTGATTAGCTCCACCTTCATAACGATAAATGGAAAGACTTCAATTTTTATTGTCTGAACATCCCATAACATTAATTGCCATTTGAAGGGATTTAATTCATCCTTCAGCTACTACTGGGTCAGAAAATCCATTTAAAGTAGGAGGGTGTTTCCTCATAAAAGTTTCCACTATTATCATGTTATCCTGTGGCACCTCTGGTTGTTCTCTTGAATGGATTCCACCACCATTTATTTCTTGCGTTAACTGAGCCGTTACTGTCAAAAAAATTTGGTTCCAATCCCTACCATTCCAGGATGTAGATTTGAAATGATGTCCTTCTGTCGGTGCCTCTCCTCTTCAGCTTCCCTATTTATTCTATGGAAAAAAATTGTGAACAAACATATCTTAGATGAAGAAACATGGTAATCATTAAATTCTAAAAAATTTCAAATTGATAATAGAGTAAAAAATCATTTACAATATTCTTTTAATATTATCCTAACCCCTAAAGTTACCTAAACCATCCTCTGACACCAACTATAAAGACCCTACCTAATTACATCACATAATATTGAATTTAGTCAAGAATTAACTTCCATTAACATTGAGGATCTTTTCATTTTTTATATCTTTAGAGAATTGGTACGTAATACATTCATAATATTACACATTGTTACATAGTAGATACCATAAAACAGTTTCCATTTTTTAATAAATATAAAATATCAAAGATTAAAACATGATTTATTTGACAACTCTTTAAACATTTAACTTGGCGTCCTTATTTGTCTTCAACATCCTTATAACCTGTGAAAATAATTTAAAAACTTGAGATGATCACAAAATCTTATTAAGGGATATAAAAATAATGGAATAAAAAATTGGTCCATGAATACATGTAACATATGAAATAACTTTTGAAAGACATACATGTCACCCATATATACATACTTTGTAAAACATGATATTTCTACAAAATTCCCAAAAAACATAAGAACATAAATATAACCATAAATTTATCTTGGTTAATTACTTACAAAATCTTGTAACCCTCTCGGCTACCTTATAATTTGTAACCCTCATGGATACCTTAAAATTTTTGTAATCATCACAGTTACACTTGGAGTAACCATGCGGCAGACCTCCAACATACACATACCCAATGCATTTAAGGTAGATATAGGTCCAACCCTTTATCATAAAAAATTCCCAAGAACCATAACATATTCATACAACATGAATATTAGCATAAAAACATTGCTTTTGAATTATGTAAACCAGAATTTTAAAAGGGGATTATTATTTCTTTAGTCATGTTATCTCAGAGTCTGGAGTATCATTAGACCTAGAGATAGTGAGAGTAGTTGTTTCCTAGAAGAATACAAATAATGTCTTTGAGGTATGGAGCTTTCTGGGTATTTCTAGTTAATATAGGTGTGTTATTCAAGACATTTCAGGATTTTTATCACCATTATAATTAGAACACCATTCACCATACATAAATAAATAATGTTAATGAATAAATGATTAACCTTATGTGGGTTCATCAATCACACCTTTAATTTATTTTAAATATTATCTATCTCTTCTCCCCCTTTTATACAATAAAACTAATAGGAATAATGATGGTACGAAATTGATATCCTCGAATAAAAACATCCATGAATCAATCAACACAGAGACTACAAGAGATGTCTTAGTGATGTAAAAAAGACTAAAACCCATAAAAAATATTATACTTAATAAAACCATTCCAAAAATTCTAATTCAATATACTCTACAAGAAAATAATACAAATTATTTTTCACACAATATTCTACATTAACCCCAAAAACTAATTAAAATAACTAGTAATTATGGAGAATTTTTTTATACATACATATTCCATCTTCAATATAAGAAAACATTTACCCATAAAAAAAGTCGGGAAAGTCATGTAACATTATACCTTAGTTATAAGATATGGGAATCACTCCCACATTAAAACATTGTTTCCCAAATAGATTAGTTTTTATTTTTTGGTAAGTATACCATATATTTGTTCTTTTGATGGAACAAAATATCTTTTTAGAATACCCATAACCCACTCCTTATTAAGAAAATGATATTTAATATCAATATATTTGGACCTTCTAGTCTATAATGGATTATTAGGAAGATTTACAGAAAACTGATTTTCAAAATAAATGATTATAGGATATTCAACTTCAAAATTAAAATCCTCAAATTTTGTCTTTATCTAGATCATTTGAGTAAATTTGAATGATAAAACCACATTTAATTTCTCTGTATAACTTGAGGTAATTATTAATTTTTTCTTTGAATATAAAGAAAACCAATAATTTTAAAAAATATAATACACTAGATATGGAATTTCTATCATATATAGCTCATAAATAGTCTGCATATATTAGCCATTTAAATTATATCTCACCATTCTTAATACGCATCAATTCTATAATATTATGTGTTTGATAGGTATCTTATAATTCAGTTTTCTGCAAAAACAATTTCTTTTGAAATAAATAGATATATATAATAATTAGTAACAACATAAATAATATCCAACTAAGTGTATTTATATACATGAGAATTCCAATTAATTTAATAAATATCTTTTTATTAATAGTTTTTCCTTGATCATCCTTGATACTTTTCCCCCACTTTAATTGTTGTATAAATTATTCTAGATTCTTATACAGTAATCCTATTCAAAAATTAATTTGTTTATTTTTCAAGAAATAATAAATTGTAACTCGCTTCATGGGTTATATATAAATAAATAACATCTTCTACATAGTAATTTGGATTTTAAATTTTACATTTATTCGGATTTATATCTCAACACCTGTTATTTACTAATTATTTGGAAAATTAAATTGAGTATTACACACAATATAAATTTATATATTCTTGTTATTCATTATATATAAATATTTCCACAACTATGATACCATGAACACCATTGTTATTAGATATTTACCTCACTCAAAATAACAAAATCTTAGAGATTAATTTAGACCATAATGATCCTTCTTCACCATTCACACATTTCATCGACATATGTCCCTCATAATTTACATAGGATATTCCATGTAAATGTAATAATTTAGAAATATATTAAGAAATGTTGGTTTTAAATAAATATATAAAAAATTAAAACATCTCCAAGATACAATATTTGGGTAATTCCTGATGGTTTGATATATAAAAAATAGAGAAAAAGTTTCATCAAGACCAAAAACTTTTATATGGTATGGTGAAACATAAATCCACCCATGAATTTTCCCATATCCACATCGAAATTTATATACATCTTACTTATGAATACCAAAATTCCCCTAATAAATTTTTTTCTATATTCTTATAATCAATTTCCCATTTTTAATTCTTTTCTATATGATATAATTCTAAATTCCTAACATGAGTCCATTATTTATGATCTAATTATTTTTTAATAGTTTGGGGTTCTATTTTTAATAAAAAAATATTATGTTTACATACCATGACCCTCCTTCCAGTTTTGACCCCCAAATTTTGATATCAAATAACATTTTGAACATTAAAGTGATTCTTTAGTGCAGGTCTTCATTCAATGATCATGACATTCATGGAATTATAATTACTGTATAATGAATATGTATCCTCAACAAGAGTATATTTTTTTCAATTTTTTCTATAATCTTATAATGTTAAAGAAAATATTTCTTATCACTAATCATGACTTTGTTTTTGATTATTACTTAATATTCCAAAACAGTGACACCATTATAATAATTAACTCTCTAAAATATAAATATTTTTATCATTTTTATGAACATCTAATAAGTTTATATATATATAATGTTCTATTTTCTACATTTCAACATATTTTAAACAACTTATGTCTTTCGTCCTATTCATGAATGTAATCAAAAATAGTAAATTGTATTTTTAATTTAGGATTATACTTGAACAACGCCTGTCTTGGTCAACTAACATAGTTCAATCAATATTAACATGGATTTTATTTTCACTCGCATATAATTCGTTATATTAAGTTGTTTATGAAATACTAAACTCTTCTCTGATACCACATGAACATAAAAAACTAGATAATGGTTTAATTTCACAAAAAGGGCCATTATGAGAATTCAAACTCTTCAAGTATAACCCTTTTTCTTACGAACCTTTAAATATTTTGACTCTTTCTAGAGAATGTAACTTAGATGACCCGATAATGTTACATTTCATTCTTTTGATGTCATCTATGAAAGCGATGAATAGTCATTAGCCACTTATTGACATATTTTTCATTGTTTCATAAACTTCAGAGTGGGTATTCTTAGGAGGTATCTTAATTTGAATAACACATCCATTATGTATTTTATTTAACATTTTTTACTTTTTAAAAATTCTTAAAAATATAGGAAATATAATATTTTATACTATTTATATTATCATAATAACTTCCAATATATGTTTCCTCATGATATTTTGGTAAATATGGGAAAGTCATATTTTCCATTGATTATTTGTTTCTTGTGGGGTCAAGTAGAAATAATTCCAAGATTCTCTATCCTAAAGCATATTTCATAGGGTTTTGAAGAATCTTCATAAAAATAACCAACATTATATCTCATGACTAAAACCCATAATTCATTAATATTTAATTTTTTTAGAATTAAAATGTTTTGAATGACTCAATAGATTATGATGGTTTCTATCAATAAACAAAAATTTTTTAGCAATAATATGGTCTATATCAATATTGGATATTATAACTCCTTTGATATTTTGAGACATCTAATTTTGAATCATCAAAAATATTTTATATCATTAAATAATTTTATTATTTTTAAAATTATATAACATTTGAGATAAACAAAAAAATTTCAAGATCTTGAGATTCTCATACTTTTTTGCCTGAAATATTCCTTCAACATCATTTTCTTACTACATGATATTGAATCAAATCTAACCATATCAAAAAAAATTAAAAATAGAGAATGAATAAATTTATATCATTTGTATGGGTTTTTAGTTTTTAATATTTCCTACCACATGGATGTTAGAGACTTCTAATATAATTATTTTATTCATATTTACTTCCATGTATTTGATTCTTTTCATAAGTTATCAATTATTTTATATATACCCATTGGTTGTTTATCACATAAAAATATTGGTAAATTCATATTATAAAATTAATTGTAATATATATGGTATAATAACCCACAACTCTAGAAATAACCCTAAAATAATTTCTTTTGATAAAAATTATACTGTTGAATGGGTTATTTTTTTCATTTATTCTAGGTCCTCAAATGAGTTGATCTCCAAAATATGATATATAGGGTATTTTTGAGATCTTTTTAGGATGGTTTTGATTCATTTACTGAACATTAATCTTGAGAATTATAATGATATTAATTCATTCTTTTCATTTTATAATTTCAATATATTATTTATCAATGAATTCATTTATATGTGTGATGACCCATATAGATATAAATAAAATTACCTATTTTATTTAATTAAAACTTTTATTATGTAATATGTATATAGAAACAAAAACAAACATATTTTGTTTTATTATATCTTATCATATTTAAATGGCCATTAGGAATCATTACCATTAATAAAATAGTCATTAACTAGGGATCAAGTGTTTAGTACAAATATTAGTTTTTGACAAAATCAATTGAAAAAGAAGGAGGTGATGTCCTTAAATAGTAGGATCATACCCTATGAATCCTATTCATATGAGATTTTATGGGAGGTAACAACATTGGTATTTTCCCTTGATCAATCTCAATCTTAGATATATCTATGTAAGCTTGAGCAAAACTGTTTACTGTAGAAGTTCAAGATTATCGAGATCACTGCCCAATTTTTGTACGTTAAAACACCCCATGAATATCTCACCATCACACACCATACTGTTAAAGAGTTTTTAGGTGTATTAAATAGATATGTATCGAGACACTAGTGATATGAGTATGTACATTATTTTTTATTGGATAAATGTTCCTTCCATTATTATGACATTATAAATGATTTTAATTTTGATATAATTAAAAAGGTGGTATTTTTAAGTAATATTAAAATTAAATTAGGTAATTTATTTTTATAAATTAATCAATTAAAAAAATATATAATATTTAAATTAAATATTATGATCTTATAATTTTTAGGAAGTTAAATGAAAATATGTTGGATGAATCGAAAACCGGTACTTTCTAAAAACCCATAATTGCATAAAAACATTAATTTTATTTGAAAATAAAATATCAACTAATCTATAAATTGTTTTACAAAAAATATTTCCCATTTCTGGAATAATAGTTTTTAAATTATATAATGATAAATTTTGTATAATTTTATAATATAGTTTAATTTTAGGGTAACAATTTAATTTTGTATAAAAACACATTGTGTATTATAACACAACAATGACGAAAACCTATTGTCATATATACTATAAAATGTTTCCAATACATTATCAATGTTTTAAAATTATAATATTTTTATTTTATTTTCTTCATTAATTTAATAAATCCTTTTTTTTATCCTCCAAAATTATTAATATATTTATGGTTTTATGATTATTTAGTTAAGATTATCTTCCACCTCCACATAAGAATGGGAATATAATTTTAAATTTCGACCCATTTCCTTATAAAATAATGACAACCACTCTCATTTGAAAGAAACCATTGGAGAAACCATGGGATGGTATGCTATTTTTGGTTATTTTAATATATATAGTCTAAAACCCATGATAAAAATAATAATAAATAAATACGAACACTTTTACTATATATATGTACCCATTTTTTCATTTATCTTAACTAAAAAAATATTTATAACTTCTTATCTATTCCCTCCCTACTCTATTATCCTTTGAAGGGGTCCCCATGCTATCAATAGGATCCTCCTGAGTATTTAGTGTCACCAACTCAAGTAATGGATCCTCACATTAGATTCTTTAATGTTGTTCCATTATTATATTATAACATCAATTTCCAACAGAAAATGATGTGGAATTTCATTCTATGTCCATATTACATCCAAATTTATGTTAAAATTATGATATAACACTTTCTCTTTCACAATGAAATTTATGATTTTTTTTGAAGTCGTCATGGTGCCAAAATTTCACCATGACTGTACTTCCAAAAAAATGCGTACTGAATGCCACAAAAATTTCATATCAATGGTTTTTATATTTATAAACATATTTTCTTTTTAAATTTGGGATTAAATTTAATTAATACATACACTTTTGTTTTCTAATAAAATATGACGACAGTTGAATCCATCTTTTATGATTTATGTGGTAGGATTAAGAATGCAAATATAAGGAATGTGACAGGTGATCTCAAAAATATATAGACATCCAATACATCATGTAATGATTATTATTATGAGACATCATGTTGTGATAGGGAATTAACATGATTTATTTATGGTAATTTTTCGATTATGATGTCTTGGTAGTAATACTAGTCCTATGTTTTTGATGTAATGTTTAATGTTGGTTTCATATTTCCCATGTTTGGATTATAATTCAATATCATGTCTTGTTATTGTTGTTTATGATTATCACTCCTTTTATTACCCATTTATATGACTATTTTCAAACATTTATTATCTTATGTATTCTTATTCCATGATTGGGGTTTATAGATTACCCCTTTCGTATGTATTTCCCATGGTTATCCCATGCTATTTTTAAATACAAAGAATTTTAGAATCATGCTTAGTAAGATTTCAATAATTTCTTTGGGTCCAATGTTTAAGATGTTATGCTATATACAAAATTAAAAAAAACTAGTATCCTCACTCTTTCATGTTGTATTATGTGAAATTTTATTCAATAAATCAATAATTAATCTGAAATGAACGGGAGAGTTGTTATAATTTGTATCAAAGGAAATGTTTATTTATTTGGTGATTAGTATTAGAAAAATCTAGTAAATTTCATAAGGATAATACTAAGTATAAGAAAATATCCCTATTTTTTGTAAATTATAGATTAAGTGGTTCATTAGGAAAATAGATCACTATTTGGATACTATAAGAAGATGTGGTTATGAAATAACTATACCCAGTGTTAACAACTCAAACATGGTGTGCCTGGCCTGACTCTGTTTAACCAGGTACACGATAATGGGAATTACAAAGAACTAGGTTTGACACTCCGAGGGAATATTATTTATTAAATTTATAATATCATAATGATTCATATTTAGGGTATTAAAAAAATTTCCCATAAGAATATATGATAGGAAGTAGATCATGGATAACATATATTGAAACCTACAAATTCATAAGTTATGGAAAATAATATAATATATTAGATATCCACCAAATTTTATTAAAATATAATTTATGTGTTTAGTAGTTTGAAAATAATCATCCCGAATTTTCCTTTTATTCTAAACAATGGCTATAAATATGGGGAATATAGAAAAAAAATGTAACATCCAATCAAATGAAAACCCCATTGATATTCCCTACCAGATGGGAGATGGAATCAAAAACTCCTGGATGATCATCTATCACCTGACATAGGTTCTAAATAAAAACCTCCATTAAGAGGAGTGCACAAATCCCCCTAACAATGAAGAAGATCCAATTGAGTGATTTATTCCATAAATGCCTCTATCATTTTATGAATGATCAGATCCATTAATCATGAAATAATGAATCAAATGCATTGAGAATATCTTCTTAGTACTTCAATGTTATGAACAAGGTAATGTTCTTCGGGCTGTTTATCATATGGTGGGAGAAGCTGATCAGTGGTGGACATTGATCAAGAATATAAAAACTGAGGAAAAGATCAAAGAGATGATGTTGATGGAATTCTGTTAAATATTTTTCATTAAATATTTTCCTCGCACTATATAAAATAAAATTTTAATGGATTTCCATTCACTCAAGAAAAAATATCTTGAATATATCAGGGCATATGAGGAAAACATTACAAGACATGCATGAATAATCATTCAACTATGTCATTACCCCTGAATTCAATGTCAAATTCTTATTTTTTGGGCTAAAACCATGTCTATGAAAATACCTGGTGATTTGTAACATTGATAGCTTTGATGAAATTGATTAATGTTGCCTCAAATTCAAAATGGAGAGAATATAATCTCAAGGGTAACACAGATAGTAGAGGTTTAAATTATAGTTTATTTATGGTAGTCAGACATAGAAATCCAATCGTGTTAAAAATATCAACATCCAACTTTTCAGTGGTGTTGAAGAAGATCCCCATAAATTGTCTAAAGGGGACGAAGAAATTCTTTTGGTGTGTGAAGGAATGACACAATCCATGATATTTAAGATAGGGTAAAACCACTAATGCATTGTAATATAGAAATTCTCTTGGTAACCTTTAATGTATTGTTCATTTCTACAACTACATGTAACTAGGGAACATTGAAAACCAATGCACTATGTTGAGGTTTTTTTGAGACAACCAACAACCTCCAAGGAAACAAGGGTAAGATTTTTCCATCGCAAACACTGAGGAGGATCCCAACAACGATGTGGTGATAGGTACACTAGTTATTAATTAAATAAATAACTTACTTATTGATTCTAGTTATATATTACTTCATATCTTGGGTGATTCTTATACTATTAAAACATTTCCACAAATCAGGGAAGTGGAGTTCTTAGTGAAAATAAAAAATGGTAAAGTTTTTGTGTCCCATGTATATAATTCATCCCTAATAAGACGTTGTGGGCCTAACATTCTATAAAACATTATCATACTCCCTTTCAAGGTATTAGAATCAATTATGAGGCATGGATTTCCATTCCATATATATATACAATATGAATTTACATGAGAAGGAAATATCTCTCTTTATTTGAAATCATTATTCGATTCTATACATGTGGAAGACAGAAGATGAATGTTATTGTGAACCCAAAACTCAAGAATGTATATTATTTCCCTATTAAATAGTGTATCTAGATAAAATGATTGAGTATAAGGAAATAATCATCCTTAACAAAATTATCGTTATGAGTGAAGATGTATCTGTGTTTCCTAATTATTTTTATGGACCTCCTCTAAGTGGATAGGTTGAATTCAGAATCAATATTGTAATGGCCTAAAACTCTCTGGTCCATTACTTTGTGAAAATGTGTTGTTTGAGGTGTTCTGGGAGGTCAAGGTGACTTATCCCCAAAACTTTTCTAAATTTCCAATTCTGTGAACAGCTCCATCAGTGAATGTTGTTTCTAACTGTAGGTGTAGAGTAACGGTAGGTGTAGAGTAATAGTAGATGTACATTACTGGTAAGTGTACAGTATCTGTAATTATATAGTACCAGTGGGTTTACAGTACCGGTAGGTGTACCGTAACAGTAGGTGTATAGTAATGGTAGGTGTACAGTACCGGTATGTGTACAGTAATGATAGGTGTACAGTACCTGTAGGGTTATAGTACAGATAGGTGTACAATACGGGTAGGTGTACAGTATCGGTAGGTGTACAGTAACATTAGGTGCACAATACTGGTAGGTGTATAGTAACGGTAGGTGTACAGTACCAGTAGGTGTAGAGTACCATTAGGAGTACAATACCGGCAGGTGTATAGTAACGGTAGGTGTACAGTACATGTAGGTGTTATGTAACAGTAGGTCTATAGTGTTTCTAGAATGGTAGGTGTACAGTGTTTCCATAATAGTGAGGTCTATCAGTAACCTTTAAAGGTGAGGTCTATCAGTAACCTCTAACGGTGAGGTCTATTGGTAACCTCTAATGGTGAGGTTTCTCGGTATCCTCTAAAAGTGAGGACTATCGGAAACCTCTAATTATGAGTTCTAACGGTGAACTTTTCTTTCTTTTTCCAAATTCTGAGTATGTGAACAGTGTTTCTAACTTCCTACAATTTCACCCCTTTGACGTTTCCTTTGACGTAAAAAACATTTAAAGTGTTATTTTAAGGACTCTTAAGGCCGATTCAAATTCCATAAATCCAATATTAATTTTTCTTATGAATCAGGATGTTTTTACTTTGTTAAACTGCGAGGGTTAACGCGATCAACTTTTAATGGGGAATTAAGTGTATCTTAAACCGTCGCCCCTTTTAATATTCAAAAGGGGTAAGATATCATCCTCCCTTGTTCTCCCTCTTTGTTCTCAGCTATGAGATGCTAGAACCTTTCAATCCTTCCCGTAGGAGTATCACAATCAAACTTTACTCATCAGATCAGTTCTACTCTATTTTGATGAAACTGGTCTATATTGGCCAATCTTTGATATAAGGTATGTTTTATAGTCATTCATTTGGGGATCATCTCCTCATGTTTCTCGATTCCATGTTATAGCATGTAATCTCCATACATCTGATGGGGTTTTTCTTTGGGTTTGGTTAGTGTTGTCCTACCATGGAATCCTTGGGTGGATGTAGTTGTTGCAAGAGGACTGTGACCCATTGTGTGGATAAAGAACGTCTGGAACTGTTTGAGGAAGGGGGTTCGTTGCTTCTCTTTATTTTACATGCAACTGTATTTTTAGCATGTTTAATCCCACTAGAAGACAATGGAATTGACATAATAAATATTTTAACTGGATAAATAAATTAATATTGATCGTATGTTATTTCCTCTTGTTTTTCTAGTTAGTGTGATATCTATGCTTTCTTTGCTTAGATTTTTCTTCTTGATGGAAATCGGTAAAGAATGTAAACTGGGATTAATTGATAATTGTTTGGCTAAAGATAACGAGGCATGAAAATGAATCTGGTTCTAGTTACAACTTTATGTTAATCAAATTGGCGTGGTAAGCATGTTTAATTATTTGTGATAGCTTACTAATTATGTTTCCTGAATTTGGAACCTACGAATAACAAACCTTTTAATTCAACATGGATAAACAAACTGATTGTTTGATAATTCTATAAGGGCTTCTGAGTTACCCTCTTGATCGTTAAAGGGACAAGAGCCCAATTAATGTGTTTTTGTTTCCTGCTTCTTGTGCTGTGATGTAATCCTGGATGGCTGTTGTGATATGTTGGGGCATGGAGGCTTTTGGTTGTGGTAGTATATGATGCCCAGAGTGGCGAGAAGCATCAGTTTATGCATGTGGGAGTTGGGGAGGACAACATGGATGATGGATTGGGATGGATGTGATTTTTGGATGCTTGGTAATTCTGTTTGGTTGTTTATCTACTTTACATTTCCCCACTCCTCAAGGTAGCTGGTCTTACATACCCTTCTTCCAAAAGAGGCAAAGACAAGCAGGGTATGCCATGTTCTTTTCATGTTTAGCTTCTTAAGGAAGTATGTGAATATGCTCTTGCTATAAGTGGAAAAGACTCGAGGGGTAGTAAATCTACTCACCATGTCAATCCCCCTTGTTTTTAGTAGCATAATGATTTTCATGAATGCCTGGAAATGTGGTAAAGTATTTATATAATGAATAATTGAATAAATGGTGTTAACCCATGGGGTTAGAGATTCTGGAAAACAATGATGAGGTTGTAATTTATGAAGGAACAATTTACATTGGGTGTGATTCTAATGAACTTTAATGTCGAATTGTTCATGGCTAATTAATGTTTAATGAATTAATTAACGTACATTGGAATTGATAAAAAGGGAATGAAGTAATATAATAAATCTCTTTAAATGGTTGTGTGCTTATAGGATACCTTGTCTTAGATGTAGCTGCCAAAATTCTGAGAGACGTTAGCTACAGTTGTGTCTAAGACTAGGTAATTCCCATAGTGTGGTTGTGAGATATAATATATCCTGTACGTTTAGGGTTTCTATACACTACTCCACCCTGTCAGTAAGGGAAACTGACACCCCGGGGATTCTGAGCCCTTGGGGGTGTTATCCACAACATTCTGGTGGGAGAATGGATGGCTGACTACCCCCTTTGGCCCCACTCTCTTCTCTTGGTATTCACTGGTGCTGGCAGTAACATTGGTTAGTTTTCCCATATATGAGTTTAGAGGGTTGTAATGGCTTGTGGTTATTCACACACATATATTCTGGATATAGTTTTCTATGTACCACTATAGGTGTAACATGTATAGGCTGTTATAGTTTCAGGATATTTACTCGGTGTATGCATTTTATTGGATTGAGGTATACTACCCGACACATGATACATGTTATATGAGCTCTGGTGGCTCCCAGAAACTATCTGGTTACTTTGGTGTGTGGACGTGGTGGTTTTTTTGCACGAGGTGCATATTGTGGTGCTTCTCCCATGTGTCTGCGGGCAAGCCTTTTTGGAGATAGATGCTCAGTACGTGCAATGTTGGGGTAAAGCAGCAAACCAGTGGGGAAGTTTTGGAGATGTAACCTTGATATTTTTTTATATGATATATTCTTGTATGTGTTACTTGGTGAGAGTGACCATGGTGAGGTTGGGAACTTAGTGTACCTATTTAGGTTACAAGTTAGTTTCACTTGTTCTTCACGGTGCATTAGCATGCTTTATTTACTTTTTCACAAGAGGATTTGGGGAGAATCCAATTGAGTATACTGCTATACTCACCCTATGTATATATAAACTATTTTTTTGGTCACTTGGTGTAGGTTAGAGATCAAGTCAGTTTCTACTAGCTTGGGGTTTTAGGAGCTATTCGGGCATGTGGTGGCTGCTATTTTTACTTTCTTTTGGGTACTTTCAGTCATTCCCCTTTGAGTTGTAGTACTTCTGAATGACATTTCATATGTGTACTTGGGTTTTCATTTATATTACAGTCTTAGTTGGAGTTGATTGATGTCTATCTTGTCTCTATCTTCTGCATGTGTTCTCTTAGAGGGTAATGCCTCCCATTTTGTGTGTTTCTATACCCTCAGTGCTAGTCCCCAACCCGGGGCTTATTGGAGGTGGGACTAGGGGGTCATTATCACCATTCTCACATTTCCTGTCCAGGAGGGGTACACTTTGTGGGGATGGTTGTGACAAATATTGTACCTCGTGCATTAAAATTATGTAAAAATCCTTATATAATGGATTTTGTGGAATAAGATGAGATGGAAAAACAACTACAATATAATCTGGTTAAATGGTTCATATATGCAAGTGATTCACGATGGGGTACACTGGTCATCTAGATCCAAAATAAGGATGGATCAATGTGCCTTTTCATTAATTATTGTGAGACCAACAAGATCATGGTAAAGAAGATCTATACTCCCCCATGGATTGATGACTTATTTGTTCCACTTTGCGGAACACAATACTACTTTAAGGTGGATCTCTGGTAAGATATTACCATGTTAGGATGAAAGAGTATCTTACCAAGGTTACATCTTTTATAATGTATGGGCACTTTTAGTTCATAGTAATTACATTCAGACTCGCTAATGCACCATAAATCTATATAGTCTTCTTGAATAATGTATTTTTGGATTACCATGAAAAACATGTTGTATTCTTTATAGACAATATTAGAATGTTCACCAATACCATGGAATATCAAAAGGTGCATCTATGTACTATTATACATACCATACCAAAAGAGTATCTTAATTCCAAGTACAAAAAATGTGTGTTTTGTGGAATGAAGTATCATTATTGGGGCATATCATCATAAGAAATGGGGTATCTATAGACACTTAAAAAAGATGTAATTGAAGTATATACGAGGCTAATATCTTAGAATGATATATGTAGACTACATGTATTATAACTGTATTATAGTCGACTGGTGAGATTCACCTCTATATTTCGGAAAAGTCATCAATATATTAAAAACACTTAGCTAAACCTCATCACAGATTATCACTCCCAAACTAATGACCAATCTGAACGGACAATAAAGAAACTTCAGTATATGTATGTATCACACTCAAATGACATCAAATGAGGATTGGATCAACATCCTCCTATAGTCAAGATCTCATAAAATTACAATTTCCACCCCAGGATCCAAATTTATCCCAATCAAAACAGTTCTAAGAATAGGTACAAAACACATACATGTTGGGATGAAGTCATGCAATGAAAACGTCTAGGCCCAAAAATGGTTGAGGAAATTATTGAATGTCTTCAGACCATTCAGCATTAAATCGAGTATATCCAGAGTCAAAGGAAGAGATATAGAGACATTATTTGGAAATTACAAGATTTTTATGTTGGAGACATAGTATTCATCTGAATATCTCTATGGATGAAATTGTTGAGATTTCAGAAGAAGGGAAATCATAATCAAAAATACATCGACCCCTTTTATATATATAGAAAATTAGATCAGTGGAATATCGACTAGACCCCCCCCCCACCTAACCTATAACATGTACATGATGTATTCCATGTGTCCCACTTGATGAAGTATATAGAATATCTATCACATGTACACAATCAATAGGTGGTAAATTGGATAATGACATGTTCTATGAGGGAAGGATGGTCTAGAACATAGATCACAGTGACAATGTTCTGTTGAAAAAAATAATTCACCTTGATAAAGTACTATGGAGAAACTGTATGTTTGAAGAAGTGATGTAGGAAAGGGAAATGGGGATGAAACCGAGTTACCCTCCTCTGTTTTAGTGTCATAAAATGAAATTTATAGAGTAAAATTTCATAAGGGGGAAGAATGTAATGACCTGAATAGTTATAAAAAAAATTCCACTTTTGAATAAATTATGATATTTATTATAAAAAAATGTAATAACAACCTAGGGGTTTTTTATTATTATATCCTATCAAATTTAAATTACCCTTATGAATCATTACCTTTGATAAACTTTTTATTCAGTGTTTGTAATATTATTAGTATAAATATATGTGTTTAAAATAACCAATTGACATAGAAAAAATGAATTGATAGCCTCAACCAGTAGGATCATACCCTATAAAGCCTATTTTTTTTGCTTTTGAATGAGATAGAATCACCAGGTTATTCCTCGGACTAAACAAATATTAAATCCAACAACATAATCATGAGAGAAACCATTTTTAGAACAAGTTCAGTATCATCAAGAATATAACCAAAACCATGTATGCTGAACCACCCCATGAATGTCTCACCATCACACAATTTACTCTTAAGGTGTTTGAGGGTGTATTAAAGTGATATATATTAGGTCCCAATATATATGATTGTATACATTAGTTTGAAATTGATATATTTTTCTCAAATTCTATTCACTTTTAAAAAAAATAATCCTAATAAAATAAAACATAGAAATTTTTTGGGAAACATTTAAATTTAATTAATGAATTTGATTCCATGAATTTAACGTTTTTTTAAGTAAATTATATTTTAATAAACAATTAATCATATATAATTTTTTATGAAACCAAATGTAAATTTTTATAAGTGTTCAATAACTGTAATTATCAATAACCCATCATTTCCTAATAAATTACGATTTTAGAACATTGAGATTATCCAACAATAATTTTTTTATTATATAGATTCTGAAACCAATGTTTTACAAATAAGAAAGAAATTTCCACTCTTTTCCTCTATAAACTGAAAACATAACTAGTTTATCTTTATTAAAAATCATAGGATCATGTATTTTATATTTAAACCCTTCTATAGAGTCCTACAATGTCCACCCAAGCACTTAAGAGGATCTTCCCATTCATTTTTAGTCACAATTCCTTATAAGGGATCCTCACCTTCTCTCCATTATTCAAATTTGAATGTTATCTTTTACCTTCTATTTCATATTCAAAATGTTTGTATATATCTTTACATGTTCCTAATACTTTCCATATTATTTAAAAATTATGATATGACCCTTTAACTCTCATAAAACCATTTTATGAATTTTTATGTGACATGATTATGCTTTCGAAATTTCTCCATGATTTTCATTGACAAAACATTTTTGTAGTGAATAACATGCACATTTCCTATAAAGGGTGTTCAAATTTATAATCATATATTTCATTGAAATATGAATTAAAATTTTTTATTGGAAACAAAATTATTTTGTAATAATATATGATGATTAATGAATCGATGTTCTTTGATCTATGTGGAACACTTAAGCAGGATAATTAAATGAATGTGATAGGTTCTCATAGAATTTTATTATGCTATAATTCATTAGGTAATGATTAGCCTTATGATAATTCATGTTGGGATAAAGAGTGAAAAAAATTCCTTTATGGTTATTTTTCTATCATGATGTATTTTCAGTAATCCTTGACCAATTTTGATGATATTTTTTTTATGTTGTCTCTACATTTACCGTGTAATGATTACATTTTTTGTATCATTTCTTATTATTCAAAGATTTGATTCTCACTCATTTTGTAAAAAATCGATAGGACTCTGGTATGAAATGTATTAACATATTCCATTTTTATTCCATTACTGGTATTTATAGCTCACCCCTTTCTTATGTCTGTCTCTAGGTTATTTTATGTAGTTTTAAAATAATGGAATTTTTGAAACATGTTAAGGAATTTTTCAACAATGGCAGTGTATCCCATGTGCAGGTGTTTTGATATATACCTAATTCCCAAATACACTAGAAGTATCGATCATCCGAGTGTTATTATGTGTATTGTTTTGTAAAAATTCAATAATTAATGGTAAATAAATATAATGGTAGTTCTAGTATGCGTGTCTTTATTTTTAGGCATTATTTTTTTAAATTTCTCATTCTACTAGCCTATATTTTTCACATTATAGTTAGTCAAATAATGAATCATAGAATGATCAAAAGTTCCAAAAACATCCTTATTGAAGTTAGCTATATATTTTTTAATATATTTCCCCATTCCACTTAAATTAAATCACAGTTTGTAAATTTCGTTTTCTAGAATAATAGTTTATGAAGTAATATAATCAATTTTGTTTCTACATTCAAAATATTTTGGATTTCAATTTCCACATCCAAAACCTATTACAGAATTTTAATATGTTTACAATGTTTATAAGGACATCATATTTAAGATATATAAATTTTTATAGTCTCATTCATTCACATTTTAGTCTTCATTCTATAACTATATTTCTTTTTTTCTCCAAATTCTATTGAATAATTACTATTTATTATCAAAAATCTTCTAATGAGACAAATTTTTTCTTCTCCTTAATACATGATTACTATTTCATTAATTCTATAAGAACCTCATAATCATTTAATCTTCATTCACTATAAAATAAATATTAATTAAATGATAAAATATTCTTTAAAAAAATTCTTGTTATATTTTATTCATTCCTATTTTTTCATTTCCTATATAGAATCTATCAAATTGGTAACCTAATTTACTAGTTCTCTAAAATTTCATTCACTTTTATATTTAGCGGGATGGTTTTTATAGAAGTGTAAACCATTAACATGGTTATATAATTTAATTATAATCATTCATTTGATCCAGCCGCTTCCTAATATTAATTTTCTTTACAAAAGTGAGGGAGTATTAGTAAAGTATTCTATATGATCTTCTTCATCTGAGAAACATCAATTGTATTCCATTATCAAACAATTATATGATTTGAAATAATTTCATTCATCATTATTTTACTTTATTTTGAGAGAAAACCATCTTATTGTCTCTTAAGGGATCAGATTATTGTGAAGTTAATCTTTAATGTAGTTATCATAATCATTATCCTCAAGATCTACGATCTGTGCATCAGAAATATCAAGTAAAATCATCTTTAGATTCTACACCAAATTAAAGTCATCAATATTTTCTATAAACACACTAATATCACTAAGTATAAGGTTGAACCTTATAATTAATTTATTTAAAGTTCCATCCTAATGTATTTTAATTTCTTAAAAAAACTATTTATTAATTAATAATGTTTCTTACATTTACTATTTGGTTCCTTTATAGATTTTATTTACCTTACTTGAAAATAAATTTTTTTATTCTATAACTCAAAACAATTTCAATATCTTTTTGACATAATGAGTAAAATTAACTATTTATTACATTTCAATGGGTTTCAACATATTTCATTGGAAATAGAGGCCATGTATAGGACTCATTTCGCATAGTGAATCCATAATGGAATGAATCGATCACATTGAGTATCAAAGCAGGGAGGATGAGTTCCATTTCCTCTTTAAAAATATATTATAATTTTCCACCTCATTTTGCAATTCCATATATATTGATATTTTGTTTAGGTTCCATAATTAATAATAATTGAAATTTTTGGGGAGGGGTAATTTCTCTAATACCAATTGTTATTAATTGGGAGCAAAACCCTACATGGGGTGACATAATGTTTAATAAATTCCCTCACACGAAAACAGTCATGTTACAATTAAATTAAATTACATTAGTAATCCTAGTGTTATAGGTAATAAAAATGATTTTTTTTAAATTTTACAAAGATTCATCTCCTGAAAGGATTTCTTTTTCCTAAAGGTATAATGTTTTTCACGTCATGAACAAATTGATTTTATTTTATTATTAGGAGGCCTCTAATGGATATCGTATGGCCTTTTACCTATTACTATGGTGGTTATAAATCTCTTTTAATTATGTTATAATATATTAGTTTGATTTATTCTGATGAATGATCATATAAAAAATATAGGTCCTCCATATGGGATTAATTGATGTTTATCATCTTCCTCTTATACTTTAATCGATACAATATATCTCCAATACTTTTACATAGTATTGTATTGACACAATCAAAAAATTCTTACTTTTTCAAATTTACCATTTATTCTCTCCATATATAATTATTTATAATTCAATATTAAAATTTAAATTTATTTCATGATTGTTTCTATCCTAGTTTCCTCATTAACATAAAATTTTGAAACTATAAGATATTTCCTACAAATATCTTCAATCATTAATCATGACAGTAAACTAAAAATAGTTAATTTTTAAATTCTAAAAAAAATTCATGATATTATCTTTTTTTTGTTTTAAAATTCCCATGAGTCATTGGATATATCCTTATTTAAGATCACTATCATTCTAGCCCTGAAATTTATGCATATATAATTCTTTCCCCAATAATCATTATATATATCAGGTAAAAACCCAGACATAAAAACAATATCTATAGAGACTAGAAGCTTGTCAACTAACGGAATCAAATTCAGTTTTCCTTAACATTCAAGGCTAGAATATAAAAACATCATAATATTTATGATGATTATTAAATTAATATCATCGTAATTCATCATAATATTTTACTTCTGAAAATATATTTTCATAACACAAAACATTTCAAATCATACAAATATTCTAATATATCATGATGTCTCCCATATTATAAAATAACATTAATACCTTATATATTTCACAAGTATACTATCTAATATTTAATATCTTATAAAACCTATAAATATATTTTAAAATATCAATATATCTTTTGAAAATTCAAGATTTCATTTTTTCCTAAAAATATTACAAAATGAATTAACTTAAAAAATAGTAAAATATTTCTATACAATCATTGTTATCTTATGAATACTCAAAATTGTTATGAATCAACCAGAAAAATAAAAACTATAAATTTCTTATTAATTTTTAAAGAAATAACCATTATCCAATAGATTCAACATACGATTTCCAAAATTCTCACATGTATGTACAATATATCCACAATTATTATTAACCCCATCCATTATAATTGAATAATAACTGAATCGTTTTGAATCATCACAAGAATATATTCCATTATTCATTTAATACATACATTTTCATTAAAATAATTCCAGGATATTACTATTTTAAAGCATAATTGTAAATATTCAAACTAAAAAGAAAAATGGATGAACCTATATAACTATTATTAATATATACATATTAAATATATTGAATTTATCATTATACTCTTACATGGAAGTAAATTATTGTTAAAATAAAATTGAAACTATTTTTTGAAGTACCATAGAATAATCTCTTCAATTTAACAAAATATTATAAGGTCATAACTATTTGGACTTAAATGAATATTGACCGCAATAAAAATATAAAATTCAAGTGTCTTAAACAAATATTGTAGTAAATATCATATATATGGACCACTCAATATCATAAAATGTGGTAGAAAATGAAAAACTATTAAACATATAATATATTCTAACAAACAGTATAAAAAGTATTTATTTCAACCAAAAACATGAAATAAACCAATATATATATTACCATATATTATAGTATTTTAACATATAAAATGTGATGAGTGGAAATTTTCTATAAAATTATATATCATAAAATTCATATAATTATATTAGATTCTCTTCTACAATGAATCCCATTCAGTGTCCCTTGATGGTTTTTTTAGTTATTAAATTTCTAATAACATCCCATATATGGTACATACATTGAAATTAGTTATCTAAAAGTTAGTAATGAATATATTTAAGAAAAATTAGTATATACAGTATAATTAATTATTAAATAGTGAAAAATAATGTCATAACTAATTAAAAATCTTGATGGAATAACTAAATACACTACAAAAAGTAATATTCAAGGTATGTGAATTATTTCCAATTTTTTTACTATGTATCAGTTTAATATATGATACTATAATTTTACAATACATATAATGTTGATAATTATTAACTTGTATTATAAGGAATATGAAATCAATAAACATCTTTAAGGTTATTATTCTAATGAATATATATATATATATATTATAATTCAATTTAAATTTTATATCAAATTAAAAAAATATGACATTTATATTTATTCATTTAAAATGTAATGAAATAAAACACCCTTTTTTATAAGTAATTCATCCTTTAAATCACATTATATTTGTAAAAAAAATCATCAAGAAATTAAAATTTAATTTTTTATGAATGTAATGGAGGAAAATTCAATATATGGACAAAATATATATTATTCCTGGTTAGTCAATATATTATCAGATTACATTATTAACATTACTTTCACATCCTCCTCTTAATCACCACTTATATGGATAACATTTTTGATATCGGTAAAGATCTAATAATCATCTTATTATGGTAAATGGGGATTACTATCAAATATTAAATCACCTTAATTACCCATATAAACCGTGTCCCTAAATTTTAGTTTTTAAAATAAAATTCCACTAATCCATTAAAATATCGATATCATCATATACAATTTATTCTTGGGAAAATAATGTATATAGATTGTGTTCCTTAAAATCACGAGTATTAATAAACCAATTGATGTTTATAGAAGTAAAATGTAATAGATATTTCTTATAATCCACCAGACTTGAAGCCACTGAAATGGTGGTTTGGGGAGTTCCTAAAAATACCTCAATCACACATACTCATATGCCAGATGATACAGAATAACATATGGGGTATAAATATAATTGTTAAGAGACTATACACACATATCAGAGTGCACAAAGAGGTATAAATAACAAAATATCATACACATAAGAGTACGAGGAAATAATAAAAAAATTGAAACTGAATAAATGATGTATGAAAATGAAATTAAATATTTTCCCTAACATACATTTCATACGTACGTCCAACCACAAACTAGGCTAGTTAGATAAACATAAAAATAAAGGAAAATACTAAAAGGCGCCATTATTCCAGAAATAAAAATCCATCGAGTCACTAGATACCACTTAAAAAATCTCTCTCAACTAACAATATTCAACACGGTACATATCCTAACCTTTTCCTCGAATAAGAATTTCAGAGTTTCTAGGCTGTGCAATATCAATGGTGGTTCGAACAAGTTGTCAGAAAAACATAGTCTAACACATCCAACAATGTTTAGATAAAATATAATCAAGTGTAATAGTAGTTGTAGGATAAATTGTAAAAAATAATTGTAAGAAAAAAAGTATTCCTTGTTTAACAATATGATATTAATAAATTGTATCTATAATTACAAACGTTTTCAATTTTCATCCAATTAACCTCAACCAAAGCCAATAATATAATCCACATATCATATAGGTCATATGGTTGAAATCAAGGAGCCTCATTATAATAATCTAACATATATATGTAATTCTAATCCCAATCTTTGAAAACAGAAGTTAACATATTAAAAAAAACATAACATTAGTTCATGAATCCAAAAAAGCCTCATAATGCTATGAATGATCATCCCAACCATTATATGAGAGGTAATAAAACAATTAGGATTATTCCAAGAAACCAATCAGGACTCATGACATCATGTCCAACCATTATAGAAATGATTTGTAATGTCACAGCCATACCTTATGAACTAGGAGCATTAGTTCTTCCCTTGAATAAGTACAGTGCACCATGGATCCCAATTGTCATTCAGGCCTTCCCAAAAACAAAGGAGTGGTGTATTGATCCAATATCACAAACAAATGAGTAATAGTTTAATAAACATGGTTTATCTATCCATAAATAAAACTAGGACCCGAAAAGACATCTCTTGCCATACCACATCATACCAGTTCAAAATGTTTTATTTAAATTCCATTTATTAATCCCAAAATTCATTACCTTCATAAAATTAAACCAAAAACCTAATTAAATTGTCTCATACATTACCCAAATAAGAATTTATTAAATTTTATTCAAACCACATAACCACCATACACATCATTTTTAACTATATCCATTTACATTTCAAATAACATCATTTTCCATGGCCCAACAAACCTTAAAATCTAAATATGGATCAATAAAATCCAATACATTTTTGAAAGTCACAAATATACCATGATCACACGAAATCATTAGATATTTCAAAACCACCCTTTAAATCATGAAAATTTCCATTTCAAACCCAAACAATGTCACCATTCATCATTTTCCATGACAACAATTTAAGGAGTCATCATGCTCCCATTTCAACTAAATATTTGACAGACCATTTTAAAACCCATTTAAAATTACCTTGAGGTCGACACCTCACATAAAAAATTATCATTTTAAAACATAACCTTTCTCATTAATTATCTACATTGGTTTCAAAAACCAATGCCCTAATTTAACAAATTTGAAAAACCTCTTAAATGTTTTCATGAAAACACAACCCCATATTGTATTTCCAAAAATTGGAACACCACACTAGTGACCCTAAATTTCATCATATATCCCCACAGACCTAATGAAATCGATGGAAGGCCCATGTTTTCAATATAAGGTCAAAACCAATTTCATAATTCAAAGGGGGAATCATATCAAACCTTGTCTCTTGAAAAAAAATATATTTCAAATATAAATTAAATATTAATATAGCAGGTAATTCTTTTAGACGACCCAACTCATCATATAATCATTTTAAAACATTTCTAAAGCATGGAGGCATATCCAAGGACATTCTAAGAACCATACAACCCCTATACAGGCATATGATATTTTCATGATCTCCAATGATCTAATATTATATTAAGAATCAGAAATTATTTAATTATAACAATTATAATTAATTAATTAACCAAAAACACACTTCAGTTAAATAAAAAAAACTAGCCAAGTCATTGTCCCACACCAAATCAAAATTCACCCACTCATAAAATACATATGGAACAACCCCAACATTAGTTATATGATAAATAATGGGGAAATACCAAAGTTTCTACAAATTTAATAATAGTGGAGGGAAACCCTAAAAATATTCCACATAAAAACATTCATTAATAGAACACTGGGCAATGAAGTACATATTCCATCTTGGGATCTCCTCTACCAACGACGTCTAAGTGTAACATGATAAACATTGAATTAAACCATGATCTAGTTGAATCGTCAACATAACCATAACCAGAAAACTCCAAAATTATAAATAATGGAAGTATAGAATAAGGGAACCAACTAGATGATAGATCATACGTCAAAATGACAAAACATCTCCACTAAATCACCTCATTGGTGATGCGTGAATATTAGAGGTGAGGATAAAGATCCTCCTCTTGTTATTATGTGCAAGGGATGAATAAAGGGTAAGAGTAAATAGAAATCCCATTAGCGAAAAATTGTAAAATACCATCTTAAATAAAATCTTTGTAGTCATGGGGTTTTCCCTACAGTGCGCCAACCATGAACCTGCACAATTTTCAACACCAATAACCCACATGTTTAGGCTGCATGGTATGAAAAACCATGCAACAACTATGTTTCCAAAACATTAACCCACTTGTAGTAATATGCACAGTTACTATGAAACTATTTTCAACCCATATCCCATTTTTCATAACCTTTTTATATTTGTAGAAACAATCCTTTTCATAACACAATTTACCCAAAACTGTTCTCTTATCATGCAACACAACAGAGAACAACTCGAAATAAACTTTAGACCTTCTTTGCATCTGGTTGTTACACAGTTTCTCATAATCTATGCACAACGTATAGTGAATGCCTTCCAGAGAACCCAGAAACATCTATAATAGAATCAGATGCCTCCATTGATCATATAAAACATATGGATACCTCCTAATAATAATTAATAATTTTAAAAAACAAATATAACATATTCAAACTCATTGAATCTTATTCAGTGTCTTAATTCAATATTTGAACCATCAAATAATGAGAAATTAAAATCCCTTCATAAATTTTTGATCCTCCCATATGTGGGATGCTACAACCTCCCCACCATAACTCTAATTGGATAAGAGATTCCTCGGTTGTCATCTATCTTCACCACCTGACCCATGTTAGTTACCATATTATAATCCCACATCATCATACCAAATTTCTTAACATGGAACACTCCATAGGCATAACATTCATCTCATGTCCCTTAACCAGAAAAAAATATGTGTTAAAAACAATTTTTGACATCATAACATTATTATGATGCTTATTCATGCCCATACAACTGGGAAACATGTTAAAATAGGTCTGTACCGACCATTGAGTTATTGTTCTCCCCACTATACAACTTGCCTTATAACCATCACTCCTGATACATAACTCTCTTTTCTTAGGGGAACACCGCACTCAATAACAAGTTACACCGGTAATGTCCAAAATGGAACTCCATAACCACTCTCAGACACATATTTCCATAAATATATTTGGACTATCATTGGAATACTCATTCAAAAATTCCAAACTCCAATGTTTGGTTTTTCTCTATCCCACAGGAACACTATTCTCTCACACTAAATGTATTTCCACAAAACCCCAAACATACTCACTAGAGTCTATACCCAACACACTTTCCCGACCCACCTCATGCTCGAAAAAATGTTTTTCTTGATCATATATCACCACTAATGTTCCATTAACATTATCCATGGGATGACTAATGCTACTATATGGTTCCCCAATGACATAACAATGAACCCACGATTGATCCAAAACTAGATCCACACACCGTCATTCAATCCCACACATGTGTCATACCCCAAAACAGATACATCACTCTACATCATAGTGGAATCATTATCAGAAACACACCTAATGAAAAAAAAATCATTATCCCAAGATATATCCACTGGTAACCAAATAATTAGACCCACCCATACTTCCCATAATTGATAAACCAAATGGGACTTTATCTATCACACATTCCCAGTATTCGATTACGGAACCCATTGTATTCTTCAAAATTTGGTCCATCTCGATGACCCCACCAACAATAGTGAATGGTACTCTTTCCACCAGAAAACCAAACATACACCTCACCATGATCATCAAGTATTAGAGACTCAACACATTCACATCATTTTTTATCCTACCAATAGGTACCTGCTCAACTGAATCACCATCGGCGTACACTCTCCTAATGCTTGATCCACAAACCAAAACATAAAAGAGTTTCATCATCCACTTATTCCTAAAAAATACCATAAACACATAACAATTACCCATAAATTTGTAATAAAACCATTGATCAATTTAAAATATTTTTGAGTAAAGTCACTGGAAATCATAGTTCACATGCCTAATCGACCAACCATGCCCAACCCAAATACCTATCTCATCCAAAGAAGATCACACCTGGTGATTTCTAAAACCGAAAGAAATTTAATAAACCCAAAAATTATTCAAGAAAAGTCTTCTTGAACTAAATGTTCCAAGAAATAACAAATGAATTCCTTCAGAAACCACACATACCACCATTGTTCCAGAACTGAAAGTATTTACCATCCCAAATAACTAGACAACATCATGTGTATCTCAACAAAAACAAAACATTCTTGCAAAGTCACCACCCAATGGAATCAAATATCTATGGTCAAGACCAAAACCACCAGGTATATCTATCCTACACCCATGTCACCCAAACATGGCTCCAAAACAAGATATCCCATTCTGAGACCACACTAAAGGATAAAACACTAGAACCTAAGTGATTTTCCCAAACCAACAGAATCCTAATTTCCAAAATCCAATGAAAGGCTTCACCCATTTTTCACTATTGTAAAAAGTAAAAAATTTAAATCATGCCTCATAAACTATAATGGCACTTGAAACTCACCATATACCTCTCATGGGTTATCCAAAAAATCCATTAGGAACTAAATCCCTTAAATGGAGTCACATCCAAAGGTCACAATTCCCACTCACCCAAGGTCTATGCCATCTAACAAAAGACCACAACTCACGGGAAGCAACCCATGTACCTATCTCTTCATTATATAATATCACCATCTAAAACACACACCTCTAGTTTCTTGCACGACAAAGGTCTGTATACCAACCAATTAACATAAATAGGGTGTCTATCCACTCCAAACATATTCACATCTTACTACTTCTTTGAGAGGTCATACAAACTACCAACCCTATATAAACTCCCAAACGTGTCTAGAAATTGGTTACTCATAAGGTGGCATCCCACTAGGGCCACTATTCATAATATATAAAAAATCCTCACCCATTTTTTCACTTTTGAACACCTCACTATAGATCAACATAACTTTCCATCAAAAAAAATCTATAAAATCACACACTAGAAGGATACTAACATGTTGATACTATATGCCTAACTTCACGAAAGAGATACCTATTTCCCTATATGCTAATATCTATTACCAAATCGTAAGCCTCTTTATATAAGTATAATATCCTTGAACCCATCATAAATAATAGAATCCAACCAAAATTTGTGGCTCTTGAAATAAAAATCAAATACAATTGTAAAATCACTAACCAATTAGTAGTATTATCTATAGGTAACCTGGACTTCCTACAAGAATAGGTTTTTGTTAGTCACCTACTTATTTTCCATCTTAGGATATTTTCCCTTATTATACATATGACCTCCCAAACAATAAATACTAAAAATAACATGATTAAATTTACTCAGATACCATAATGTATCAACCCGGCCTGTAAGACCCGGAACTGGTTCCCTGGGATAATTCACCACAAGACCTCAAGCACGACACCTCATATTCTGGAGGATTCTGACTAGAATTAGAGTTCTAAATTAAAATTTTGAGGAGAATATACCCCCATTTCAGAGTGTACAATAAGATAAAACTAAGAAAATATCATACCCATTTGAATACGTAGAAAGAAAAAAAAATAAACATAAACTAAAGTTATGGTGTTTTAAAATAAAATGTAATAAAGGATCAAAAAAATTTATACAAATGTCTAAACACCTAGTGGATCATTAATAAAACATAATAAAATAAAATAATTTTCAAAAATATCTACACAATATCACCAAGCTAGATCCATCTGATCAAGAGATACCACCTGAGAAATGCTACTCAACCAAAAATACTCCAAATTGTTCTCATCCAAAGATTTGTTGATGATAATAATGTGAGAGATACTAGGATGACCATGTGTAATAGAGGACTGTACCGGGAGTGAGTAAAATTCAATATTCCACAATCAAAAGTATGTATAGAAAATACTAGTCTATGTAACAATACATTCAGGAAGACTAGGATAATAAAAGATAAATAAGTAAATAAAACAAATTTATTTATTTAAGAATATTAAATTAAAACAAAATTCACATTTTTTTAATATTTAACAATTTTCATCAAATTAATCATTCCCAAAGTTGTTCATCTATGGTATATATCACAGAGGCCGGTAGTTCTAAATCAAGGAGGCACAATCCCAAAATCCTAATCAAATATGGAATTTCATGTTCAGTTATCACAAGCACATGGTTTAATGTCCTCAAACATGGAGCTTAAATTTGTCAATCTAACTAGGACTCGGAATGACATGCCTGCCCATGCCATCATTTTGACATCTACTAGGATAAAAATGATCACTAGTGTGTGATTACAAAGAGGGCACATAACATCATTTATAACCATCCCAATATTTATATGGAATTCTATGTCCATTAGATTTGGTTCAAGAGCATTAGTAATTCCCCTAAATAACTATAGTCCACTAGGGATCCTGAGCGAAAATGGGCTTTACAAAAATCAATTCATGTATCATTCATCCAATATCCTAAAACAATGTGTAATTTTAGAAAAAACGTTGTGCATTAGTCTATTAATTCACTTGGGGCCTAGAATTCCTTATCCAACCATCCCCAAACATAAAATTTCTTCCTCATTTATTTATATTTCATTCCACTTTCAAAAAATCCATTAATTTCATAAAATTAAACCAAAAAAATAATTTTTTTTTCATTACCCAAATACAGAATTGATAATTGTTCTTCAAAAATATTAAAAATCCACCAACCCCTTTAACCATTTCTAATTACCTTCCAAATAAAACATTTTCCTATGTTCCAAAGGACCAATAAATCAAAAAATGACTCTATAAAATCCAAAATAGTTTTAAAAGTAACAAATAGACCAAAACAATACACTGTCATTAAAAATTTTAAAACCACCTTTTAAAACATGGCTATTTCCCTTTCAATACCAAATAAGGTCCAAGGAAATAATTTCCCATGAAAATAAATTAAATATTCAACATTCAATCATTTCAAACAAATATTTGAATTCCGTTTTGAAACCCATTTAAAACCACCATGATGATGACACATCACTATAATAAAGAATCATTTTAACACATAGTGTCTCCCCATTTCAACCAAGTCCAGATCAAAACCAAATTCATATATTTAAACCATTTCATAAATCTGATAAGCATTTTCATAATGACATAACACATAAATAATTCAATTTCCATGGGATAATAAATCCCATCGGTGGCCATAAATTCGACATCATATCACCACAACAAAATGGAATATATGGAACATATTAGATTTCAATATAATGTGAAATATTTTGTGGAATTAATAGGGTAAAACTTAGCACACATGGGTTCTAGGCAAACAATAAATTTCATGTTTATAGAAATTATTAATATTATTGGTAAATGTTTTAGACCACCTACCTCATTCGCTATTTATTATCTAAAATGTCTCAAGTAGGTTGACCTTCCCATGTCCCATCGAAGCAACTTCCAACCCTTTAACACTCATCCAATCTTATCATACTCGAACGAGATGTATTCTATAAAAAATAATAAACCTAATAATAATTATTATTATAAATTATAAATAACATAAAACAACATTGGAATAAATCCATAACACTCACCGAGTCATTGTCCTTCATGGAAACCAAATCCTTTCACTCATCAAAAACCTATTTTGTGACCCCTTCCAAATTTTAGGCCAAATTACTATGAGGTGATACCAAATAATCAACCAATTAAATTAATACATTGGCGAAAACATAATTAAATACGCTACAGACATGTAAATTAATGAAACACCATGAAAGGTTGTGAACAATCCATCTCAGGATCTCATATAACATCATCGAACAAAACCCCCATGAAAAAATAAAATTACACAATTATCTTATGGAATTATCTACAAAACCCTTAACAAATAACATCAAATTTATATAAAACTAATGGGAATAAGGGAAGCTACTAGAGGTGATATCTTATCTCAAAATGATTATGTAGCACTAATTAATAAAATCCTTAGTGAATATTGAATATGGGAGGAGAGGAGGAGGAGAACTCTATAGTTTGTGAATGTGAAGGGAGAAGAAAGGTGATGGGGTAACCTAAAATATAGGAGAGTTAAAATGGTTAAAAAAATTACAATGAAAATATATGTAGCATTAAAATTTGGCAACATAGTTTTAAATATGTCAATCAACTGTGCACATCCATATTTTCCAACATGGTGATCTCACATGGTTAATCAAAATAGTTTGAAAACAATCCACCTATTATGTTTTCAGCAGAGCCCCCCACCCTCAGTAAGGAAAACACTTTTCATGAAACCGTGTGCAACTTGTGTTTCGTGACTTAAAACTCCAGGAACCTCACATAGTTAATGTTATCTACTCACATATTTTTCTCCAATTTATGTTGTAACAATGAAAAAAAACAATCAATAATTCATAATGAACATAAAACTTATTAACCATCAATTTGTCACACATTTTCTCTTAAATCATGAACACCAAACCATCCACCCATTTTAGAGATCCAAAAAAACATCCAACACTTAAAATGAAAACACTAAAGCCCATCCATGCACCCAATTTCTTCCCAAATATCATAATTTTTCTAAAAACACATCTCTAAGGTTTTATAAATCATGTAATGTCATTCCTATTCATTATTTAATATTTTAATAGTTCATAAATGAAAAATAAAAATTCTTTCAATAATTTCTCTGTTTTCAACATATGGGATCATATATATCATTACCCTTAATAATATTGATTGAAAATTATTTTAATAATAGAAAAAAACGTTATAATTAAACCTAATTTTTCAAAGAATCACTAGTGTAAAATAATAAGTACATTAATACTTTATGTTTTTAACCTTCTTTACAATTGATAGTATTCAAATATTAGAGAAATGTAATGTAAGAAGCAACTATATTAGAAAGTACAGGAGGATCTCAAAAAAAATATTTAATATCTTTTAATAATTTAACTTGATAATAAATATTGTTTATCTATGTATATTGATATAAAATATTGTTAAATACTCAAAATATTAAATAACATATTCAATATTGGTAATAGAATAAGAACATATATGTCATATAAGCCATTAAATAATCCCCCTATTAAGTAGTGCTTCATTTCCTCATTTCAAACTATACTCATTCTATTTATTTATTTTATGTCCACAATTCATAGATATATAAATCATTAATATTATTATTATGTAGAAAAAATATGTGTTCTTATCTTAATGAAAAATATGTCAATGTAAATGTGTATACATTTACAACATATTTACAGGAAGGTATAATGATTCATGATTCTCTTTATTTATTGGATAGATCTATTTTCAATAGTACATCCTAATAGATTTAAAAATTTCTGTACAAATCAACATAAATCAAGTAGAAGGTCTGACCCACATCATATAAAAGATCATCAGTAACAAAAACTAATGGTTATTATTTATTTATAAAATAATACATGAAATGAAATTGATACCAAATAGAGAGTAGTAATGTAACATCCCTATTCCGGAAGCCACCTAGAGGTGCCCCGTACCTGGTTGGTCACATGGCCTCATGCACATTTCCCCGAATGCCAGAGGCTTACGACTAGCAGTGAGGGCCTTGGATGTGATAGTGTGGAAACTATTCCCTCATTTGGCAGAGTAACATAGTTGAAGTAAAACAGATATACAATAGAGGAACAGTAAACATACCATACAATAGTAAATAGTAGAAGACAGAAAAAATAAACCAGAGCACATATATATAATGATGATGCATGATACATACGTTTAAGAAAATATACTAACACATCACAATACTGAAATAACTTACTAAACAAAATGCATAATAAAACAAATAAAATCTAACATCATAGAAAGCATCATCTTGGCCCATGGCTCTACAGATCCCCAGTAATAAATTCCCTGAAGTGGAAGGGCACTTTCCCTTATCTATAACTACAAAAATATAATCTATTTGGGCATAAAAGCATGAACCAAATAGTGTGTGATACAAATCCCAGAAAGCAACCACCCAAAGATATGTTCTTAACAATCAGTGAATATATATGGAAGGTAATATAATAAAAGGAAGTATTAAACAAGAAATTAATCAAAATTAACAGTCCTAGAGTTTAATTTAAAAACATTTACCTTTATGTATTTAATCAACCATAATTAATACAAGCAACACTCTAGGTAGTTATCATAGCCTAACCCCTCTGGTTTACAATGAATGAATAGATATACCAAAGACTCCCTCAGGAAGCACTCACTATCAATTCCCCCTATAGTCATGTGTGATTTAAGGACTCTCTGAGGAAGCACTCACCGTCAATTCCACCTATAGTCTATCCGTGTTAAGCTACAAACACTCTAAGGAAGAAGTAAACTTCAATTCCTCCTGTGGTCTCATAACATATCTATAGACGCTCTGAGGGAGTAGTCAACATCAATCCCCCTATAGTCTTATAGTGTGATAAGCATAACAGACACTCTGGGAAATCCCTCAATGTCAATTTCCCCTATGGTCTCACTACACCAGGTTCCCGCAGCCCCATGTAAAGCATTGATACACAAACGTTAGTCAGCATCCAAAGAAAACATCTAGAACTAATTGTCTAGACAATCTACAACATATTATAGCATGTTAGATAATAATCACTCCATCCTTACAATACTAGGCATGGAAAGAAAAGTTGCAGCCTAACTGGAATGCTAGACCAAACGGTCAAAACAAGAAACATGGACAAAAAATCCATAGCCTGTAAAGATTAACCATTTTCACAAACAATTAACCTCAATCCAAACAAACAAGACATAACATGCAATATAAAGTCTAAAAACCATAAACACGCAATACCACAAATGAGGGTATTGGGCATTTTTGGACATATAATTAAATGATGATCTACGGAAAGGCACAAACCACCATCCTGGGAATTTTGAAATCGATATACTTGACTTTAAGGCCTTGAATCACCGTAGAAATTTATAGATCTACAAAATCATTCAAAATGTTCAACCAAAAATATCTCTTGAGAGGGGAGAAATTAGAAGATGGTGTAAAAGAAGAAAGGATAACTCACTGATGTGATTCCAACGCAATCGATGGTGGTCGATTCAGAGAATTGACAATGAGTCAGGGGCTCAGAGAAGATTTTTTATTGTACGGACGCTCCCGGATGAGGCATACCTAGAAGGGGGGTGTTCTGTCCACTAGACATGAACCTGGTCCATTTAATGGAAAAACAAGTACATGGTGTTTACTTTATAAGTACACGGTGTGCACTCACCTTAACCGGCTCCCAAATTCGGTGGTCTCCTGGTCACCATACATAGCCATGTGCACGATCTTTATATGACCAGCACACGACTACCTGTGGTAACCGAGTACATAGTATATACTTATAAAATACAGGGCATGTATTTTTGAAATTTCCAAAAACTCCTCTTTTTCCCTAAAAACCGCCAGAAAGAAAAAAAACCTGAAAATAGGGTCATGCTTTTTATAAACTTCCCCCCTAAATAAATTCATCCCCAAATTTCTTTATGAAGGCGTCATAGAAGAAGAGTCTTAAAAAATCTCGAGCCATTGTGGTCATACATCGGATTCCCTCTCCTAGGTCTCCTCATGTACTCACCCATGAATCCATAGCACTCATACCATAGGAACTGACCAGCCCCGGAAAACATTCTCACATAGATCAAGAATTAGGAGAGGATGATCCTCGGTAGATGCATTCATCACCTTCTCAACTTCCTTGTGTTGAAAAGTATGAGACGAGTCTTAGAAGTACTGTCTATGCTGAGAAATGTGGAAGACATCGTGCATCACCTGGTAACTCTAAGGTAACTTGAACCGCTAGGCAACTGGCACAGCGCTCTCCAAAACATCAAATGGACCAACATATCTCGGTGAAATATTACCCTATCTCTTAATCCTCATGTGTCCCATCCTCGGTGTGACACACAATAAAAAATTGATTCCCAAACTCAAACTCCAAAGGACATCTCTGTAAATCAGTATAAAACTTCTCACATGACTGTGTAGTGATCGTCCTCTTATGAATCATCTCTATCTAATATGTTGTCTCCAAAAAAGAGGAGGTCCCAAAAAATCTGCCTCTCCTACCCCTGGGAATCACAAGGGTAGCATGGCCTACATAACAAAGCCTCATACAGTTCAATTTGAATAGTGGCTTGAAAACTATTATTGTAGGAAAACTCCATAGTAGGAATGTGCTTCTCCCAAGAACCTCCAAAATCAATGATGCATTCTCAAATCATGTCTTCAAGAACCTAAATCGTACAATCAGAATGACCATCTATCAGGGGGTGGTAAGCCATACTCAAAAGTACATGTGTGCCAAAATCCTTCTACATCCCCTTCGAGACCCGAGATGTAAAACATGTGTCCATTTCTGAAACAATTGATTGTGGAACCCCATCTAGATGTACAATCTCTCGAATGTACAACCATCCTAGCTCATCAACACTAAAGGTATCCTTAACCAGCAAGAAGTTGGAATCCTTCAAGAGTCTGTCAATGCCAACCCATAATCCATATTTCCCTAAAGGAATCCTGGACAATCCTATCACAATGTCCATCGCGAAATCATTCCACTTCCACTCGATAATGGGAAAGAGATTCAAAAGTCATGCTAGTGGTTGATGCTCCACCTTCACCTACTGACAGGTGGAACACCTCAAGACAAAACTAGGAACATATCTCTTCATACTAGGCCACCAATACTGGCGGTGTAGATCATGATAAATATTGGTGACAACACTGTTAACATCCCAAAATAAGGAATGAAAGTCCCACATATGCTCCTCATGTATGTCTACTGACACCCATTAGTGCCCCAGGAAATGAAAGAACTCATCCTCATCTACGGTCCATCCAGAAATAGGGTCCTCTCCTGACATGATTTCCCATAGGACTAGGCCTTATGAATCTGATAGCTGCCTCATTAGCACTCGATCAAGAAGATTATAGGTAAAAACTATAGAATAAATAAATCTATGCCACTATTTTTGTGTACATCCAAAAGAATATTAGAGAACATAGCCATAAGATGACACTCACTTCTATCCTCATGAAATTATTTTATCTGAGTCCTACTGCTCAACGCATCAGCTACATCATTGACTTTAATAGGAATATAGGAAATCTCAATGTGAAGGGACTGAAGGTACTCAACCCACCTTTGTTGTCTCAAAATCAGGTCACGCTGAGTGAAGATGTACTTGAATATTTTGTGGTTGGTGAAAGCCACAAAATGCTATCCCAAAAGATAATTTATCCAACAGAGGAAAGCATGAACAACTACAAACAACTCGAGATCTTGCATCAGGTCATTCCTCTCATGTGGCCTCAACAGCTGAGACACGTACACAACCACTCTTTCCCCTGCATAGGCTCAGCTCCAAGCCCGATACCTGATGCATCGTAGTAAACAATATAGCTCTTCCCGTCTCTAGAAATACTAGTATCGGTGATAAATTTAACCTCTCTTTTAGCTCTTGAAAAGATGACTCAAAATAATCAGACCATAATTACTTCACACCCTTCTTAGTTAGGCCCGTTAGTGGTGCTGTTAAATGTGAAAAGTCCGGTATGAAACGTCTGTAGTATCCAACCATCCCTAGGAAACTCTATACCTCAAAGACCTTATTCCACTACTCCCAGGACACTACAGCCCTCACTTTCTCATGTTATACTGATATGATTATCTCTAAGATAACATGACCTAAGAAGTGAATCTGTTCCATCCAAAGGTGGCATTTTGGGAGGATATCATATAACTGATTCTCTCATAGTGTGCTCAAAATGATCTCAATATGGGTAGCATGGTCGTGTCGAGTGTGATAGTACCCCAAGATATCGTCCATGAAGACTACCATGAATTAATCCAAGTATGTATGGAACACTCGGGTCATCAGTTCCATAAAGACTGTAGGGGCGTGCGTGAGACCGAACGGCATAACCACATACTCGTATAGACCATACCTACTCCTGAATTCTATAAGAGGTATATAATATGGTCTAACATACAACTAATGGTAACCAGATCTCATGTCAATCTTCAAGAACACCCAGGATAGTCAAAGATGATCAAATAGATAATAAATCCATGGAAATGTATATCGGTTCTTGACCGTCAACTGGTTCAAATTTTGATAATCCACACAAAGTTTAAGGGTACCATCTGCCTTCTTTGCAAAAAATGACAGGAAAACCCCAAGGAGTAATACTGGGTCGGATGAAACCCTTTTTCTGAAACTCCTCCAACTGCTTCTTAACATCTTGTAACTCTAGTGTAGCCATCCTATAAGGAGGAATAAACACTAGTGCCACTCCTAGAACAAGGTCAATAAGAAATTCTACCCCCCTCTCTAGAGGAAAATCGGAAAATTCCTCTTGAAATACATCCTTGAAGCATTCCACCACTGAAGGAAATTACAACTGTGAATTCCCCTTGTCATCTAGATATAGACTGGAAAACTGGGCTGTAACTCCTGCATAGCCATTATGCTCGGGTCCCACTCTGCTCTCATGGACATCTCATCCACCCTTATAAAGAAACAAACTTCCCTATGGTGATGTAAAACTCACCCTATGATGATAATAGTCAACAATAGCCAAGAATAGAACTAACCAGTGCATTTGGAGAATGAAATCATATCCTGTCATCTCTAAGACACAGAGGTCCCAAAAGAAGTGAAACCCACAAACCTCTAGAGGGAACTCCTTGCACTAGCAAACACGAGCCATTCTAGTCCCCGACCGAGTGTCTAGGTTCAGGATATCAGAAGAAGAAAATATATAAATCCCAAGGCTCTCCACTATAGCAACAGATATGAAGCTATAGGAATACCCTGTATTGAAAAGAGAAGAATCCAAAATACAAGAAACTCGAATCGTACCTCGAACTATAGAGGGTACAGGATCTTCCACCTTCTAGGTCTGCAACACTGCAAAAGTATGACCTACACTACAACCCAGTGACACTGCCTGAACACTATGATTTGATCCACCCTATTGTCACTAAATGCCTGGTGACTGGATACTCTAACCACAACATCCACCTTGGGCTGAACAACGAGAAAAACTCTAGTTCCACGATTGAGGAGTAACTGGTGGTGCTGCTCCTGAATGCAGAGTCATAGAAGAACACCTTCCACTAGCTTCTGGTGACAATATCTCACAAAAGCTCTGAATATGGACAATATTTCCGCAAGATCGGAACTCCACTCGGTCCCTCGGGCAACGTGGCCTTGTATGCCCGACCATTCCACACTGGTAGCATACCGCCTAGCTACCTGATGGTGAATCCCACCTACTTAGATCTCCTTATGTAGACCCCCTGCGATGCTTCCTGTTACCGTCTAGAGAAGCATTGATTCTATATGCTGAGCCTCCCTGGCCTATAGCTCTATAATCCCTCAGATTACATTCTATGAATAGTGCCTAGTTGATTATATAAGTGATGGAATTCGACCTGAATATGTTCACCTGAGATCAGATATCCTTCCTGAGACTATCCTTAATCATCTGTGCAAGGAACAACTCATCTCACCCTAGAAAGGGTGTAATGTGATACAACACTGTGAATCAAGAAGAATATTTCATAACAGAATGAGTACCATGTTCCAGACTCATGAACTCTTGAGCTCGATCATCCCTCAAGGTCTTCAGGTACAAGTAATGGTAAAAGGTGCACTGAAACTCCTCCGAAGCCATATTTTGTTGTCAAAACTCTTGTGATATCACATCTGACCATATCTTGGTAAAATCCCAAGCCATATATGTAGCAATATTGACCGTCTTATATGAAGGAATCTCCATATGCCTGATGATTGGCAGCATAGATTCCCGCCATGACTCTACAGCCTAGGCTCCTCCATCCCCTGAAAAGGTGGGAGGATGCTGCTGCTGAATGACCTATGTCTATTCTGCCATCGAGTGGGAATGTGTCGGTGCTCCCAGGAATGTCTGGATCATCCTCATAAAACCCTCTCTAAATAGTGCGTCAACACCAGTATCTAGGATAACAGCTAGTTCCAAGAATGGAAAAACTGGAGGATCTCCTAGTAGTCCCTGACAAGCCATGCCTAGTGTCGAATCACTGCACTGTAACCGGCGTACAACCAGAGGACTTCTTGGTGGCATGACTCTGCAAGGACAAGCACACACCTTAGATCAATATTTTCAAGGACTGAAAAATGGAAGTGTAAGAAGGGAACCGGGGAAAAAAGCATTCAAGTTTTTCAAAACATGGATACAGGGAGTGTAACACCCCATGGTTTTATAAAATTAAATTGAAATTCTTGAATTTTTTTTAATGTAAATATTTAAAAGTATCCATTAAAATTTTACTTCCTATAGGTTTTGAATTTCGAAAAATGGTCATCTATAGATGTGTTCAGTATTTTATTTAGAGTCTGTTAGAACCAAATAGTTTATTCTGTGAATACTAACACACCCTTATAAATATTAATATAAACCTAATGAATAGTAAATTGTATTACTATTTTATTTTCTAAATGCCTTAAGGTAATGACATCTTGATAAATTTCTCAATGTGATATAAAAGTATATATAGTTTTTAAATAATTAATTTTTTAATTAAGTATGAATTTATTTAAAATGTTAATTAAAAATATTTATAAAAATATTTTCAAAAAAAGGATTTTATTTTTGTATTATACATATTGATAAATGGTTAGGGTTTATTTTGGGGATTTTTCAAAGCAGTTGATTTTTCGGTGAATAGTAAAAAAATACATTTTTTAGTTTTGGTGTGTTAATGACATCATTAATGATGTAATAATTATGTCGTAAATCTGTTCAACATGTGTACAGTTAAATAAGATGTGAGTTGTTCCACATGGATTATACCATGGGAAAATACTACGATCAAGACCATGGTTTTAGAAATACCACTAATGAGGTGTCCCTTTGAAATTATTAAAATATTCCCTTACTTTTCCTCCCAATTCCAACCCATTCCATCATGAAATTCATTACCAATTCTTCCTCAATGATCATATGGCATCTTTACCACACTAGTAGTTCTTCCAAGGTTTCCTCAATCACCCAAGGTCCCAACCTTCATGTTCTAGGGGTTACTCTACAAGGTAAGAAAATTCTCAATTTATTTTTTTCCATTCAAGTTCCCTTTTATGTGATATAACATTCAGGTTTCCATACCATTTTCTTATTTCCTTCTAATTATTGATCTATTCTAGATTATGATTTGTTTCTAGATGGGTGACCTTTGTCCCCTCTACTGTTAATGTTTTCTGAAACCCTGTTGCATAGTCATTGGGCTGCCAAATTTTTTTCAAGGAATTTCTCACTTATTGTTTTATTTTGAGTTCCTTTATTTTCATAATCATTCTTCATCCCTTATTACCCACGAGGCATGAAATCTCCATTAATAATGTATATTCTGTATTTTCTCGTGTTCATAGAAAATTGATCATCATTATTCTTCTTCTCTCCCACTTATTCAAGGAACAAAAACATTGTCTGTGATGTGTCGAATTACCGACATCATAGACGATGTGATTTCAATAATCATTAAATCTTTCTATCCTAGTAGTGAAACCATTTCTATGGATGAACCAGGTTATAATATATCTATTATATCTCATCCATATTTCTGTAATTATTTTGTACTTGTGGTTTAATTAATATGAAAAAACGAGGTTGTTATTATCAAACAATGACTAAAATGATCTAAACGAACATCATTGATGCTTTAACTTCTGAATCATCCTCATATAAAACATAAAATTGATAAATGGTACAAAATATGGTACTAAAAATATGTATGTAACTTTCCATTCCAATTCTGGTGTTTCGCTTCCAATCGACAAGAATGTCTATCATGAATCGATCATGAAATTCATTTAAAGAACTCACCCTAAACAACTCAAGGAACAAAATACTAAAAATTAAAGGGTGAAATGAAGTTATGAAATTATCATAAAATATGTTTTAAACATTTAAATGTTTCATTAAAATATTAATAACACTCTTTTTTCAATTATGCAGATGTTTTAAACAAGCTGGAAGTATGTCAAACCCGAGATAAAGGAATTTTTATCCCGATTTCCATTCTTTGGGTTAACCTTATACTTCGTTATTTATGTGTTATTAAATTTTTTTTGTCATGTTTTTTGTTTATATTATGTTTAATTATGTTTAATTATAGTGTATATACATATTTCATCCATTCTATCAAGTTGCTATTTAGTTGTATGATATTTATAAGGGGCTTTTCTTTTAAAATCCTCTTTTAAAATTCAGTTTTTAAAAAATTCCAAAGAAATGTTTTTATGGAAATATTCATGTTGTGTGATTATGTTATGGTTCTTGGGGATTGTTTAATATGAAGGGTTGTACATATATCTCCCTCTAATGTACTGAGTATGTGTATGTTGGAGGTCGGCTGTATGGTTACTCCAAGTGTAACTGCGATGGTTACACAATTTGTAAGGTAACTGTGAGGGTTACAAATTATAAGGTATCTGTGAGGGTTACAAGATTATGTAATTAATTCCCCAAGATACCTTTATGATTATATTTATGTTCTCACTATTTTTTGATCCTGTTTAATTCTCATGTTACACAATGTAAGTATAAATGGGTGACCAGCATGTCTTTTGAAAATGATTCCATAAGTTACTGAGCGTTTGTGCACATCAAATGTTTTTAAATTATTTTCACATGTTAATGGAAGTGTATGACAAATAAGTAAGCCATGGTAAGTGTTGATTAATAGTCAAGGAGTTATGATTTATGTTTTAATGTTTTATATTTTGAAAAAAATGGGAACTATTTTTATAGTATCCACTCTGTAACAATGTGTAATGTTTTGAATGTATTATGTACCAATTCTCTAAATCTATAAACATGAAATGATCCTCAATTTAAAAGGATATGTTTTCTTGACTAATTTCATTATTATGTATGTAATATGGTCGTGTCTTTATAGTTGGTATCAGTGTATTTTTTAGATAACATTAGGGGTTAGGATGATGTTAAAAGAATACTGTAAATGATTTTTAATATGATTAATTTGAAATGTTATAGAATTAAAATATTTCTATGCTTCTTATTCTATGATATGTTTTTTCAAAATGGTTGTCCACAAATGAAATAGGGAAGCAGATGAGGAGAGGCACCGACAGAATGACATCCTTCTGAATTTGCAACCTGAAATGGTAGGGATGGGAATATACCAGTTTGTGACAGTAATGGCTCAGTTGACACAAGAAATAAATGGCAGTGGAATCCATCAATGAGAACAACCAGAGGTACCATAATGGAACATGACAATAGTGGAACATTTTATAAGGCAACACCCTCCTATTTTTAATTAATCTTTTAACCCAATAGCGGCCGAAGGATGGATTAAAGCCCTTGAAATGACATTAGATGTTATGGGATGTTTAGAAAATCAAAAGGCAATTCTTGAAATTTATTATATCGAAGGTGACGATGATCAGGGGTGATCAATGGAAAGGAATATCCGGTGTAGAGGGGATTTTTATGCTTTATAGTGGGACGAATTTTAATATATTTTCGTTGAAAAATATTTTCCTATGTTGGTACGACATAGGATGTAGATTAAATTCCTTGAATTAATGAAAAGGGGGTAGGATTCAGTGGATTTGTATGAAGTAAACATCAACTGACTAGTGAGGTATGCTCCAAATATTATTCTGTATCATGATAGAAAAATCAATCGTTTTTTATGAGTATTAAAGCCAAGGTATCGAAGGGTGTTGGCCTCCCGTGAATTCAATAGTTATGATAAACTTTTCCGATGTGATGAGAGAGTAGATATGGGTTATTATAATGATCATTTTTATTTTTGGAAACAAGGGGAAGAATAGGTCTACGTGGAATGTTATGGGTTAGAATCAACCAAATAAATCTGATGGTAAAAAAAATCCAATTTCCAGTTTTTGAAAAGTGTTGCAACAAACACCCTGGAGATTGTCTTTGAAAAACTGGGAAGTATTTTGAATGTGGAATGTTTGGACATATGGCTTGAGATTGCATTGGAAATGATCCTAAGTCTAATTCTGATAATAAAACTGTAAACGAATTTAAATGTGGTACGATGGTTCATTATGCAAATGTCGGCCCAAAGAGAGATATGAATGATGAAAAGAATCCATACTATAAGCAGAAAGGTGTAGTGAGGTCTTTTTCAACTACGTTGGCAGATGTCGGTCAATACAATGAAGATGTATCAGGTAGTTTGTTTGTTCACTCATATTTTTCTAAAGTTTTGTTTGATACGGGGTCTACACATTCCTTTATCTCTGTGAAAATTTTTGGTAAATTGAAAAAACAACCTCAAAAAATGAGGCCAGAACTTGTTGTTAAAACACCAAGGGAAATATTATAACAAGAGGAATTATAAGAATATATCTATTGTGTTCTGGGGAAAGACATTTCTTATAAACCTTGTTGTTTTACCCATAGTAGATTTTGATTTTGTTCTGGGAATGGATTGGCCTTCTGTTTTTCATTCTAAGATTGACTTTATAGTTAAAGAAGTAGATTTTCAAAAAGATTTGTAGTTTGTATTAATGAATGAACCAATACAATTTATAACATATCAATAAGCTGAGAAACTTTTGAAAGATGGTAATGAAATTTATCTTGCTCGTATTATTTAAAATAATGTAACAGTTTATATTAATGATGTGCTAGTGGTAAATGAATTCCTTGATGTTTTTTCTAATAAGTTACTCAGTGTCATACCTGATAGGGAAGTTGAGTTCACAATTGACTTAGTTTCTGATGATAATCCAATTTCAAAACCCCATTATCATATTTCTAAAATAAAACTTATTGAATTGAAAAATTAGTTGCAAGATTTTCTCAATAAATACTTAATTCATCTTAGAACATCACCATGGGAAGCTCATATTTTGTTTGATAAAAATAAATATGGCTCCATGAGACTTTTCATTGATTATAGAGCTTTGAATAACATCACTGTCAAAAACAAGTATCCTTTGCCTCACATCGATGACTTGTTTGATCAGATCCAGGGAGCTCAGTACTTTTCCAAGTTTGAATTGAGATCTGGATACCATCAACTGATGGTAAAGGAGTATGACGTCCCAAAATATCCTTTCGTACTAGATATGGTCATTATTAAATTGGTGGTATTCCCTTTGAGTAAACTAATGCATTTATTTTATTCATTAATATAATAAATATAGTATTTCCTGAGTTCATGGATAATTTTGTGGTTGTATTTGTTGATGGAATTTTGTTATTTTATAAAAATAAAGAGGAGGAGGAAAAATATCTAGGGTTTGTTTTACAAACCTGAAAAGAAAAGAAACTGTATGGAAAATTCAGCAAGTGTGATTTTTGGTTACAACAGATTTCTTGAATTGGGAACATTGTAAATAATGATGAAATAACAGTTGATCCGAACAAAAAAAATGTAGTTGATGAATGGACAAGACACACAAATCTTACCTAGATTCAAAGTTTTCTTGGGTTATTAGGTTATTACTGATGATTTTTTAAGATCTTTTCATGGTTATTTAGCCTAATAACTAAGTTAACATGAAAATGGGTTAAATTTTTTGGACATAGGAATGGGTTGTTTTTTTCAATAACGGAAGAAGTGATTGGTGAATGCCGTAGTTTTGGCCTTACCTTCTCGAAATGGTGATTTTTTCATCTAAAATGATTCTTAATTAAGGTGAATTGGTTGTGTTTTGATGTAGAATGATTTGGTAATTACTTATGCTTCCTGAAAACTTAAACCTCATGATATCAATTATCCCAAACATGATTTAGAATTTGTGGCTGTGGTTTTTGTGTTTAAATTTTAGAGGGATCATTCATACAGAGCCAAAGGTCAAGTATATACTATCCATAAAATTCTAAAGTATATATTCACTCAGAAGGAATTAAACATGAGGGAGAGAAGATGGCTAGAACTGATAAAGTATTATGACTGCATGATCAATTTCCATCCTAGAAAAGCATACAATGTTGCAGTTTCCCTAAGTCAAAAACATCATGCATCATTAACCATGATACATTTGAAACATGATCCCTTGATTAATTATTTGATGAATTTTTCCTTAGAAGTTGTTGTTGCAGGAAATAATTCTGTTTTGTTTTCGGTTTTAGTGATGTATTTGATGTTAGACATAATTAAGAAATCCCAGAATGAAGATCATTAGATAAAAATGTAGAATCGGTTAAAATGGGTAAGTTTCTAGAATTGAATCTTGATGAAGATTGTGTTTTGAGATTTTTTTAAAAGGTTGTGTGTGCCTTGGGATTCTTGGTTTAAGAAAGAATTGTTGTGTGAAGCTCATAGTTCTCCATTTTCTATTTATCCTAGTAGTACTAAGATGTATGGATACCTTCGGGAGTATTATTAGTAGGATGGAATGAGAATAGATATTGACGATTTTACCATGAAATGTTTGACATGCTATAAGGTTAAAGAAGAGAGGCAGTTACCAAAGGGGATTCTTCAGCCATTACTTGTGCCAAAGTGAAAATGGAAGAATTTTTCCATGGACTTTGTGGTGGGACTACCAAAGCCTTCCCAAGGTAACAATGTGATTTGAGTTATTGTTCATCGGCCGACAAAGTCTGCACATTTTTTTTCTATTCTAGATAAAAGGTATTTGGATCAGCTTTCTAGACTTTACCTCAATGAGATTGTCAGATTAGAAGGAGTTCCACTTTCCATTGTATATGATCGAGATCCCAGGTTCACTTATGACTTTTGGAAGGGACATCCAAAGTCGTTGGGAATAGAATTAAATTTCAGTACAAATTTTCATCCTCAATCAGATGGGCAGTCATAACGAACAATTCAGAATATTGAGGATATGGTTCGATCTTGTTCAATGGACTACCAGGGAAGTTGGGATCAACATCTTTCTTTAGTTGTGTTTTCTTATAATAAAAGTTTTCATTCTAACATGCAGATGTCACCTTTTGAGGCTTAGTATGGGAAGTGGTGTCAGACTCCATCATTTTGGGATAAATATGGTGAAATAAATTTTATGGGGCCAAAATTAGTAGAAGAAGTGGCTGATAACGTGAATATGATCCAGCAGCACATGAGGATAGCTCAGTGTGGGTAGAAAAATTATGCAGATGGTATAAGGTAAGAATTCTCTTTTGAGGCAGGTGACCACGTTTTCCATGAAATCTCTCCCTGGAAAAGTGTGATGTGTTTTGGTAATAAAGGAAATATAATTCCAAGGTTCATATATCCTTTTGAAATCCTATAAAAATTTGGACCATTTGTATACCAAGTAGCTCTGCCTCCATGTTTTTCCCAGGTACACAATGTTTTTCAGGTTTCGATGTTAAGAAAGTATGTGCTAGATATATCAAATGTTTCGTTCTCAGAAGCAGTTCAGCTAGAAGAGATCCATTCATATTATGAGCAACCAGTTCATATTCTTGTTCAAATGGAACATGTATTTTGGAATAAGGTAATCCACCAGGTAAAGGTTTTGTGGAGAAACCACATGGTTGAAGAAGCAACATGGGAGTCTGAAAATTCTACGAGGGAAAGGTACACTCACTTGTTTAATGAGTTAATAAAACTACCAGGATGCAATTTATTGAATGTGGGGATAATATAAAACATCAAGGTTTTATAAAAATAAATTTATATTCTTGAAATTTCGTTTAATGTAGATCTTTATAAGTAGCCTTTAAAATTTTACTGCTTATATGTTTTGAATTTCGAAAAATGGTCATTTACAATTGTGTTCAGTATGTTATTTGGAGTCTATTGGACCCAACTTGTTTTGTTGGTGAATACTAACATACCCTAATTAATAGTAATATTAAAAGTAATATGACTCTAAATAAATTTAAATTGTATTATTATTTGATTTTAGTAAGGCTTTAAGATAATGACATTTGATTAATTTTTCTATGTGATATAAAAGTAGTTAATATTTTTAAATAATTAAATTTTAAATTAAGTATGATTTTATTTTAAAATTAAATGAAAATTATTTAGAAAATTATTTTCAACAAATTTACATTATTTTTGAATTTAACACATCGATAAATGGTTTGGTGAATTTTGGGGATTTTTCTGAAATATTTTATTTTTTGGTGAATTGTAAAAAATATAGTTTTTAGTTTCAGTCTGTTCATGAAATCATTAATGATGTAATAATGGTGTCACAAATCTGGTAAAATTGTGTATAGTTAAATAAGATTTACGGTTTCCCAAGTCGCTTATACCATGGGCAAATATCGTGGCCAAGCCCATGGTTTTGAAAATACCACTAATTAGGTGTCCCTTGAAAATTATTAAAATACTCCCTTACGTTTCCTATAAATACCATCCCATTCCTTCATGAAAATCATTCCAAATTATTCCTCAATGAATATATTGCCTCTTTAGCTTAATATTAGTCCTCCCAAGGTTTCCTCAAGCCCCCATGGTCTTAACCTTCATGTTTTAGAGGTTACTCTACAAGGTAAGAAAAGTCTAAATTTCTTTCTTTTTCTATTCAAGTTCACTTTTATGTGGTATAACCTTCATGTTTCAATACCATGTTATTATTTCCTTATTATTATTTATCAATTATTTATTATGATTCATTTATTGAAGTTTTTCCTTTGTCCCATCTATTTTTAATGTTTTCTAAAACCCTGTGGCATAGTCGTTGGGCTGCAGAAGTTTTGTAAGGAATTTCTCACTAATTATTTTATTTTGAGTTTCTTAATTTTCTTATTATTTCCTAATATCTTCATAACCAAGTGGCATGAAATCTCCATAAATCATGTACGTTATGGATTTTCTCATTTTCATGGAAAATTAATCATCATTATTCTTCTCCTCTCCCACATATTCAAGAAATAAAAAACTTTTCCGTGATGTGTTGAATTACCAACATCGTGGACAATGTGATTACAATTTTCATTAACTCTTACAAGTCTGGTCATGAAACCATTTATATGGTTGAACCAGGTTATAATAAATGTATTATGTATCATCTGTAGTTCTATAATTCTTTGGTACTCATGGTTTAATTTATAAGACAAAATGATGTTATTATTATTAAAGAACCACTAAAATTATCTAAATGAACGCCATTAATGTTTTAAATTATCAATCACACTAATATAAAACATCAAATTGATAAATGGTATAAATTATGGGTCTATAAATATGTAAATACCTTTCCATTCCAATTCTTTATTTTCACTTCCAATAAACAAGAACGTCTATCATGAACCGATCATGAAATTCATTTAAAGAACTCACCCTATACAATGAAAGGAACAAAATACTAACAAATTAAAGGATGAAATGAAGTTATTAAATGATCATAAAAATTTTATAAACATGAAAATGTTTTTGTAAAATATTAATAAAACTCTTTTAACCATTATACAGGAGGTTTAAACAAGTTGTAAGTAAGTCAAACCTGAGGTAAGGGAATTCTTAACCTGGTTTGCATTCATTGGGATAACCTTCTATGTCATTAATTGTGTTGTATTAAAATTGTTTGTGTGATGGGTTTCGTTTATATTATGTTTAATTATGTGTAATTTCTGTGTATATACATATTTATTCCACTCAATTAATTCTCTCTTCAGTTCTATGATATTTATAAGGGTCTTTTCTTTTAAAATCCACTTTTAAAATTTTGTTTTTACAAAATTCCCAAGAAATGTTTTATAGAATTATTAAGGTTTTATGATTATGTTATAGTTCATGGGATTTTTTTATTAAGGGTGGGACCTATTTCTCTCTCCAATGCATTCAGAATCTGTATGTTGGTGGTCGGCCATATGGTTACTCCAAGTGTAACTGCTATGGTTACACAAATTGTAAGGTAGATGTGAGGGTTACAAATTATAAGGTAGTCATGAGGGTCACAAGATTATTTAAGTAATGCCGCAATATACCTTCATGGTTATATTTATGTTCTCATTTTATTTGTGGATATTTTGTAAATATCATGTTACACAAATTCAGTATATATGGGTGACAATCTTGTCTTTTGATAATGATTTCATACGTTACGAGTATTCATGGAATTATGTGTTCTTCCTTATTTTACATCACTTACTAAGCTTTTGTGCTCATACCTTGTTTTTAATTTATTTTTTCAAGATAATGAATGTATAAGACATAGAATGAATCCATTTTAAATTTTTAGTAATTGTCATGGGGTCATGTTTTATGTTTTAATGTTTTATATTTTGAAAAAATGGAAACTGTTTTTGTGGTATCCACTCTATAACAATCTGTAATGTTATGAATGTATTATGTCCCAATTATCTAATGCTTTAAACTTGAAAATACCCTCAATGTAAAATAAAGTGTTTTCGTGAACAATTTCAATATTATGTATGTAATAAGTTCGTGTCCTTATACGGAAAGTACAATGACAACACGGTACGTTCCTTTAAGCATTCACATGACTGTGTACTCCTGCCAACCCAGGTCGTGTAACACCACATACACACGGCGTGTCATCCAAACACATGGAATGTACTTGAATCCTCTTCCCCTTCCCGAGTTCGCTTATACTACAAAGCCCCATTATTCTCCTCATACAAGACTACACGGCGTTTTCATGCCAAACACGGCATGTACTAGACAAGCTTCACCGGCCTTTGTTTGTTAGTGACACGACCAGTTACATGGCTGACTCTACATGGCGTGTTTGTTCCAGACACAGTGTGTACATAGAATAATTTTCCGACCCGTGTTGTATGTGACATGGCCAGATACTCGGTTTACACTACATGACATGTTCCATATGGACATGGAGTGTATAAGAAAAGACTCAACCGACCTGTGTTGTAAGTCACACGGGCGGTAACACGGTCTAAGCAACACAACATGTACATCCTGTACACTGTGTGTCCACCAAATATTTCTTAACCCTGTGTCTCTGCCCACACAACCAGGGACATAGTTAGAGACTACACAGAGTTTACATACAGTACATGGCATGTACTTAGGAAAAGCATATCCTTCTCAAAAATAAGAACAGATGGCGTGTTTTCAACATTATAATCTGTGTATTATAGGTTTTTTAGAAAGTAAGCCTCAGAAATTGCATTAGAACCCAGAAAACACTGAAACGAATGATAAAGTGAAAAATTTTGTTCCTTGAGGGCCCATAATCCCTGAGAAACAAATATTGGCATCTTATACATGTCATAAACAAGCATAACATGAAAATGACCCACCAAATTCGGGTGCATGGGGGCCCAAAACACCTCAAGAACCAAAGTTTGGCATTTATTCAAAAAACCTTACACAAATCAATAACCCTATCAAAAAATATGGAATTTTATCAAGTAATCTATATCAACTACAAGAATATTGAACACAATATCTATCACAACAACATGCAATATCATATGCACCCAAAATGGAATTGCAAGAATGAATGACATGTGATTTCTAACAAGTGCCAATATGATGCATGAAATGGAATACCCTCATCTTATCAGGTTGTAAAAAAAATACTACCTCAATAAAATCAACAATAAAATCACAAAGCATGTGAATCACCCAATGTTGAAATCAAATCAACTGTAAAATTGGATATCCAGAAAAATGACAATAACAAGGTAGATTGGCTTTTCCTTGCACACATGTTAGCTACTCCTACGCACAACTTATTACCAAGTACTTATTCCTTCCTATCCCCGGATACTGTATCCAAATAGTAAGTAAAGAAGAAAATAAACCTTTGATACCACTTTGTAACGTCCCGGTTCTGGAAGCCACGCAAAGGCGCCCCGTACCCGGTTGGTCACATGGCCTCAAGCGCATTTCCCCGAACGCCATAGGATGATGACTAGTAGCAAGGGACTTTGGTATGATAGTGGGGAAACTATGCCCTCATTGTCAGAGTAACACCGCGGAAGTAAAACATATATACAATAGTGGAACAATAAATGTACCATACAATATAAAACAGAAGAAACTGAAAACATAAACTGGAGCACATATATATATTGATGATGCATGATACATACATATAGTAAAATTTCCAAACACATCACAATGCTGAAATACAGTACTAAACCAAATATTGAAGAAAAAAATAAACTCCAACATCTTTATAAGACTCATCTTGGTCCCATGATCTCTAGCTCCTCAGAAATCAAGTACCAGAAGTGGAAGGGCGCTTTCCCTTATCCATACCTGCTGTAATATAATCATTTTGAGCCCCAATGATAGACCAAAATAGGGTGTGAGACAAATCCTAGAAGGAAACCATCCAAATATTTGTGCCTAATAGTCAGTGAATATATATGGCAGGGTAATATGAAAAATGAAGCAGTATAGAAGGAAGTGATCAAATGTAATAGTCCTACTGTTTCATTAACAAACACATACCTTTAAGTATTTAATCAAATAGAACAAATACAAGAAACACTCTAGGAATTCTCACAGCCTAACCCCTTTAGGTTATAATGCACGAAAAGATATACGAAAGACTCTCTGAGGAAGAACTCGCCATTAATTTCCTCTATAGTCATGTGTGATTTAAAGACTCTTTAAGGAAGAAATCACAGTAAAACCCCCCTATAGTCTTTCAGCGGTAAACTAAAGACACTTTGAGGAAGAAATCATCATCAATTCCTCCTTTTGTCTCATAATGATACTATAGACACTCTAATAGAGAACTCAACATCAAACCCCCCTATGGTATCGTAGCGTGATAATTATTACAGATGCTCTAGGAAAGGCCTCAATGTCAATTTCCACAATGTTCTCACTACACCAAGTTCCCACAGCCCCGTGTAACTAAATCATGCAAAAATGATAATCATCAGCCAATTTGAACCTATATAACTACATGAATAAACAATCTACATCATATCATAGCATGTCAGATAATAATGACTCCACCCTACCAATACTAGTCATGTAAATCAATGTAGCAGCCTAACATGCAAGCTAGACCAAACGGTCAAAATAAGAAACCTGGAAAAAACATCTATAGAATGGAAAGATAAACCATATTCCAAAAAATAACCTCAATCCAATCAAACAAGTCATAGCAGGCAATAGGAGGGCATAAATCCATAAACACCCAATACCCCAAATGACGCTATTGGGAATGTTTTCACATATAATTCAAAGACTATCTACGGAAAGGCACAAACAACCTACCTCAGCATTGTGAGATCGATGTACATGAATCTCAGGCCTTTAATCTCCTTAGAACACTGTAGATCTACAATACCGTTCAAAATGTTCACCCAATGATATCTCACAAGGGAGGTGAAATTAGGAGATGGTGTGCAAGAAGTGGAGATAACTCACCGATTCAATTCCAACATAATAAATGACAGTCAATTCAGATAACAGACGATGATTCAAGGGTTAGGAGAAGATTCATTTCCATATAAATGCTCCCCGACGAGGAAAACCTAGAAGGAGGGTGTTCTGTCAATTAGACGCGACCCCGGGCCAGTTAATGAAAACAAATTCATCTACACGATGTGTACTCGCCTTAACCGAACCCCAAATTAGGCAGTCTCCAGTTCACCATACACAGATGTGTGCACGGATGTTACACGGCCAACACACAGCTACCCGTAGTAACTGATGACAAAACATGTACTAAAAAAGTTCACTGTGTGTACTTAAGAAATTTCCAAAAACTCATCTTTTTCTAAAAAAACTACAAGAAATAAAAACATATATGAAAAGAAGATCTATGTTATTACATGTAATAAATAAATAAATAAATTAATAAAATATTAACTTGGAAATTTTTAATTTATTTTCCCTGTCTCAACTATGGAATTTTCCAAAACATTCATTCTATTTGATTTAACATACATTAAGGAAGACTTGACATTCATGGAGACCTCCTACAGCTTCATTGATTCATGTAACTCTTCTTTAACAACCTTTTCAAACAATTTTTAGTAATATAAATCTCATTCTAATTATCTTTCATCTATAGAAATTAATTTAGGAAAATGGGATAGTTTCTTATTTTATATTCAATATTTTTTTGAGATTATTATAACTATATAAGGGTTTTCAATTATTATTCAATAGAACTAATTTTTTCATCTAGTTAAGACTTTTTATCATTTATTCCCACTATGAATATAATTATATAAGTCATCTAATTAGTAGATAAATTATTAAAATATCCAATAAAATCAATGTAGTGGTTTTAATTTGATTCAAGGAACTCATTATCCAAACAGTTACTTTATCATTTAAGGAATAATAGCTAATATATTTAGAAAAAATACATACCACCCTGACACCAATTACTGTTTTGTTGTTCATCTTCAACTTTTGAAGCTATTATTAGATTTATTGATTCAATTTTTGGTATATTTCACACTATATTTGTTTAGAACGTGAAATTTAGTTATTTGGATGGATCCGGATTCTTCCATATGAGGTAATTAAAAAACTCTTCAAATATTAACAGAATGATATCAGGTAAAACAACTCAATACAAAAAATAAATATCCATTAAAAGATAACACTTTGTAACATGATTTTATTTGTGATTTAATTGCTAATCTAAAATAGAAGGAACATTGTCTTTGATTATAAATAAATGTCAAATAAGGATCACATAGAAAATTATAAGAGTGGGTTGAATTAAATATTATCATATTTGATAAAAACTCATTCACATCGTTTGTGGTATTTCCACAAATTCTTTGTTCTCTACCTCTTCCACCTATTAAGATTTATATTGTTCACGTGTATTTATGACTATAATACACCAATATAAAATGTATATGAAAAAAGTTAATATGGAACATGTGTTTTTATAGTTTTTTCCCCAACATGGATATCATACTTCTAATTATGCTCAAAACCTGTTGAGATATGGATTATCCACCTAGAATATACTTATCAATTACAGTGGGTTTCTACATATTATATCAAAATTGGGTTCACCATATTTATTATCTATGGTTGCATTATTACACTGGTGAAAGTCTAGTATATTATAAAAGTTGGCTGAAAGCCCCTATATGGTTCTTTATACTAGAATGAAACTACTCCTTAGAAGCTTCATCCTCTTGTGGTAGATCATCCGACATGTATGTGGATGTTAGTACACGTACAAAATATAATCTTTTCCCTTCATACATTTTTTATTCCACTTCCTGAATATCATCATTTATAAGTCATGGAACTCATCACCTATTCATGGAAAAACCATCATATAGTCTATTGAAACTTATTATAGGAAGCATGAACTAAAAAATTGAAAAAATGATACTCAGGTATTCAAATTTATATATCTCAGTCTACTTGGACATCAATGACCCCACTTTCTTATTTCATCCTTCTCAAATTTATCTAACTAGGGTCATATGTTTCCCACTTCTAATTATTCTACTTTTACATCCATTGAAATCAAATTAGTTATTACATAAGTTAAATCCCATCGCATTCTTATTTTAACTCTCTCTATAATATATCACATTCATTATCTTTTACATGAGATTCTTCTTTATCATAGCTTCACACTACCTTATTATATGAGGGGATATTATTCTCCTTATATTCATATTCCCTTATCCTTAATTAATGAATTATTCATCTCTGAAAAAACTATTCACAACCCTATCTGTTAGATTCCTCATGTGTTAATCATTTTTTAATGATCAAAAATATTATACATTATATAAATGTTTTTAGTCCTATTTAATCTATCTCAAATCATATGTATAGATGGTTGTTTTCTTTATGATTTTAATAAACCGATCCAAGATTATAATTTCTATGTTTGATTATGGTAAAATACTTGTAATCTGTATTATAATTAATTTCCTTGATAAATGATTATGTCTATTCCATTATATGAATATCACTATTTACTTCTATATACAGATATTTGGAAAAGTCTGAGATACCTTCAGTCTGCCATTAGTTGTGTTTTTCTGGAAAAGGAACCAGACACCGTGATCGGACCCCATGACCAGAAACATTGACTCAGAGACAGTGACCGAACATTTTGACCCAAACACTGTGACTAGACACCGTGATCCAAACACCATGGCCAGACACTGAAACCTGTTTCATATCTATTCAATTCTGCGATACAAGTTCCTTGTTGAGACTCCATTTGAAGTATGCAAAAAGACCAGACATCGTGATCTTAACATTTAATTTGTACTACGAGTTCCCGATCTCTATAAAACTATCCCATCATAACTATGTCACCGATCAAAGTCATAGAAGGATACATCGTTTCATGGAGACACCGTTTCATGAAGACAATATTCCTAGACAGACTGTGACACCGTTCTTAAATCTGTTTTGTCGTTTTTCAATTTAATTTCTAATGGTCATATTTGAGTCATTTAAATACACTGACAAAATTAATATGTCTTTGTAGACATGTCACCTAACAGTACAAGGTTCAGGGTGTAGAATAAATGAATCATGTCTGCTCCAACACATTAAATCAATGAATAAAAAGAGAAGTGTGGCCCAGAAACATGGGTGTGTGATAATGAAGAAGCACGAGAATTCATGAGAAAAGAACTGACAAATGTATCTAAATACAAATGTCGAACACACAAATCATTCACAGGGATACCATAGAACCAAGTCGAGAACATATACACAATACCAATTCCATGAATAACAAGAGCCAGATCATACTATAAACTAGAGCACCAGACTTGTGATACTCTGTTTCTCACAATAGGACTCAATTCCTATATCTGCATCATCCTAAAAGTCTATAGCTATATAGAATAAAACTTATAGAACTTATAACCTTATCTTAATATTCATTCCATGTTGTGTATTATTTTTATCTATTGATCAATGTGTTTGTGTTAGTATAAAAACACACATTTTATCCTATATAAAACTAGAGGATAAAAGATATACTTCATTTTATATCTTTTACACTTGATTACTCTCACTTTTAAGTGTAGAATAGGTGCGTGTGTGGCCTGTTAGTTTATACCCATGATGAACTGTGTAAGAGGTCATGTGTCCTGGATTATCCTATGTACTATAGTTTATCATGATCCAGGGTGTCGATCAATTCTATTAATATAAACTACATGGTGGAAGGTGATCCCCAAGTGGGGTGGATTAGGTCTCAGCTTGATACTGAATTACTTGTTTTATATCAACTGTGTTGTTTAGTTTAGTTTTCTCTGTTTTACCGTATAATTAAAAAATCACTAAATTTACATTGATAGTTAATCATGGAAAGATGTTATATTTTTTTCATTATTAAAATAGAATAAAAAGTAATATTAATAACTGATATTATGATTAAAGAGAATTAATCAATCTGCTGAGAAGTTATTTAAAAATTTAAACTTCAATAACCGTATTAAATTAAATAACTGGACTGTATTTATTTTTAGTGAGGAACCTTTTAAGAATAGTTTTCATAAATAAATTATTATAGATACTAAACTCAACCCCCTCTTGAGTACTCTAATCCGACCAACATTTGGCATCAGAGGAGTCTGTTATTCCTGTTAAAACTCTGTTTTTTGACCCTATTAAACCGTGATTTTTGTTTTAATTTAAAGATCTATAAATTTATATTAATTATATTTTTCTTTATCTTTAAAATTATTTCATTTGTATGGATAATTGACTATATGTTTTTGAAAAAATAGACCACTATTATTTTATGGAACCAATTATGTTCAATGAAAAATTAAAATGAAAATGGATTTAGAATGTTTGGGTTTTCAAAAAATTTCACCAATTATAGATGTGTATATTATTCTAACTACTAATAGATTGCATAGGATGACCCAAACAAGAATACCAACAATAAAAATTTCAGTTCATGAATTTTTCATATTGATCTTTAGTAGATGAGGAATTTAACGGAATTTATACATGTAAAACTACACATGAAATTTGGGATACTTTGTATATTTCACATTAAGGAACTACTGGTGTGAAATAAATAAGACTTAATACTTATACTATTAAATATGATAATTTTAAAATGAAAACCAATGAGCCTATTTTTGACATGTATATCAGGTTTAACTTAATTGGTAACACCATAATTTCTCTTGAAAGATAAGTTACTTCCAAAGAATAAATTATGAGAACTCCAAGATGTTTTCCTAGCAGATGGAGAGAAACCTCTCTCTATTATAAAATCATGTGAGATCAAAAAGTTACCAGTAAATGAACTCATTGAGATACTAATGATGTATAAATAGGAGATGAATTTCAACAAGTAATAGGATGATTAACCCAAAAGAAACTATCATTCAATTAATACCACTACCTCTAAACATAAATAGAAATGGAAATTTGAAGTCTCTGTAGAAAGTTATGGCAGTGAAAATTCATCAACTGAAAATAATGAGGAGATGGATCAATTATCTTGAAAGATTATGATATTATACATGAAAAAGTAAATTTTTAGAAAACCAAACATAAAGGGAAGATATTATCAAAAATATTGTTGGAAGAAATATTGTAAAAGAAGTGACATGTATGATGAGATAGTATGTTATGAATTTAAGCGAAAGGGACATGTAAATAATGACTATCCCAAGATCAATTAGGAAAATGTACGAGGAAAATATATAAAGTATAAAAAGGAAATGAAAGAATCATGGAGTGATTCTGAGGAAAGGTCAAGTGACTCAAAATCCTCACATGATGAACATGCCAACAACACTAATATGTGTTTTATGACAAAAACGTCTGAGGTAACACTAGAATCTCTTGTACATAATTCCTATTATTCTAGGGATGAAATTTATTCTGGAAATAAGTCTAATGAGGAAATGTTTAAGAATAGTAATATTCTTGAAGAGAAATATAATGACCTAAAAGATAAATACATGTCCTTAAAGAAACAACATGCTCTTTCCTCAACTATTAAATATGAACTTACTGTAGAAATAGATAAAAATTTTCAACAACATAAATAAAATAATGAACTAAATCTATCTAATGAGCTATTGAAAAATCTTATTGAATGGTTTACTAAGGGTAATTTAACATTGGTACAAATTCTACGTAAATAGATTCCTCCTAAATATACTGTTGGTATTGGAAATGAACATGGAGAAACAAATTTTTGAAGAACTAATTTTGTTTCTAAGTCTAGGACATGCAGTTTTACTCATAGTTCTGGAAAACATTCATATAGTTCAAATTATGATACACTCTATACTATTTCAATTATTTCTAGACCAAAGAGATTTTATTCTTCGTGCACTATACATAATGCTTATAAGGAACCTATGAGGTGGATATGGGTTCCTAAAGCACTAGTCACTAATATTATAGACCCAAAAAAATATGGGTACCAAAATCTATTTTTATTTGACTATTCTGTAGGAAAACTACTTAAATAGTTCTTGTAAAAGCATATGGTACATGGATAGTGGGGTTTCAAGGCACATGATAGGATACTATTCATGCATCATGAATTTAAGAAAAATTGATGGTGGACAAGTCATCTTTGTTGACAATGCCAAAGGAAAGATCATTAGCCTTGGTGAAGTCGGTAACTCTAACTCAGTTTTAATTTCCAAAGTACTATTTGTTGATGGATTGAAATATAATCTTCTTAGTATTTCAAAACAATGTGATGATGGATTTCTGGTTTAATTTTAAAATTATTCTTGCAATAATTTCAGTTCTAAAATTGAATTAGTATTTATTGCATAACGAAAAGAAAATGTTTACTCTGTTAACTTACATTCGTTAGTTTCTCAAAATGCATCATGTTTAGGTGTATTTAAAAAAGAGTCTTGTCTTTGGCATAGAATACTAGGACATTGTAATATTCAATCTCTTAGAAAGTTATATTTAAAAATTTTAGTCAAATACCTACCCAAAACTGAGTTTCGTAATGATAAAGTGGGTAATCCTTGTCAAAGGGGAAAGCAATAAAAAATTTCATTCAAACCAAAGAAACAAGATTCAACTTATAAACCTCTCGAATAGGTTCACATGAATTTGTTTAACAATGTAGAGTTTCTAGTTAAAATGGGAATCACTATGTCTATGTTCTCATAGATGAATTTTCTAGATATACTTGGACTTTCTTTTTGGCTCACAATTGTGAATCCTGCTCTAATATTACGAAATATGCCAAAACTCTAGAAAATCATTGTGGACTAATAATTAAATCCTTAAGAAGTGATCATGTCTATAAGTTTGAAAGTAAATAGTTTTAATCTTTTTTTCACAAAATCACTATTGTCATAATTGATCTTCCCCTATAACAGCTCAACTGAATGTATTTGTAAAAAGAAGAAATATAACCTTGCAAGAGAATACTATAACCGTGATTAGTGAATATGACTTAGCTCATTATATTTGGTTTTAAGTAGTAAATATTTAATTCCATATTATTAATAGAATAATGATTTAACCTATTCTTAAAATAACTCCATATGAGTTATGGAACAATATAAAACCCAAAGTAAGCTACTTCAATGTATTTGGTTTCAATGTATATATCCTTAATACTATGGATAGTTTTAGAAAATTTGCATCCAAGAGTGATAAAGGAATATTTTTAGGATATTCAATCTCTAGTAATGCCTATAGAGTGTTTAATAAAATAACTAAATGTATGGAAGAATCTGTCCATGTCAAATTTGAATAAATAGATCCATATGAGACTAAGACCTCTCTAGAGAACCTAGAGGACGATTTATCAAATCTGAACATTAATCCAACTTCCTCTAACCATAATTTAATGGAATATATAAAAAATCGTAGTTCTGTATATTCTTTAGATTCAAATCATAATGATCCAATACATGTTCAAGTACCTGAAATCACTAGTCATTATTTTTCTAGAGCTGTTGTCACTTTTAAGAACCATACATTAGATTTTGTTATACGAGATTTAGATAAAGGAACTGAAACTAGATCTTGTATTATAAATAAAGTTAAACATCTAGTCTTCTTGTCAAAACTTGAACCTAAAAACATTAATGATTCTATGATTGATGATTTTTTTGTGATGTTTATGAAAGAATAGATTAATTGGTTTGAAAGAAATTCTTTTTGGAAACATGTTAACATACCTAAAACAATTCACCATAGGCATATTATGGGGGTTTAGGAATAAAGTAGATGAAACTGGTAACATTTTTAGACATAAGGTAGATTGGTTGCATAGGGATATAGTCAAGAAGAATGAATTGAGTATGAAGAGACCTTTTCACTGGTAGCTAGACTTGAAGATATCATAATTATGCTTACTTATGTTTCACATCTAAATTTGAAACTATATCAAATGGATGTTAAGAGTGTATTCCAGAATGGGTATATAACTGAGGATGTCTTTGTTGAGAAAACCCCTGGTTTTATAAATCCTCATTTTCTAAATCATATCTATAAATTATTAAAAGCATTATATGGTTTAAAACAATCTTCAATTTCTTGGTATGATAGATTAAGTACATTTCTTATTTACAAAGGTTTTATAAAATGAATAGATGATCCTACCCTTTTAATAAAACAAATTTCCAATTATGTTTTAGTAGTTAAAATTTATTTAGATGAACTTATCTTTGGATATTCAAGAAATTATTTATGTATTAATTTTTTTAAAATAATGCAAAACGAATTTGAAAAGAGTTTAATGGGTGAACTAAAATTCTTTTCTTGGATTTGAAATCTTTCAAAATAATAATGTTATTATTTTAAATAAAACAAAATATACCAGAGATATTCTAAAACATTTTGGCTTAGATATCACTAAAATTAATGACACTCTAATGAGTACCACTTATATGTTGGATATTGAGGAAGATGGAAAATCTATTGATCAAACCACTTATAGAGGAATAATTGGAATCTTACACTACATAACTACTAGCTGACTTGAGATTAATTTTAGTGTATGTATGTGTGCTCATTTTCAAGAAAACCCTAAGGAATCTTATTTAAATATTGTTTAGTGAATTTTCAAATACCTCATGTATACACCTGATCTAGGACTGTTCTATCCCAGAGGACAATAATTTGAGTTAGTTAGTTATTCTGGAGATGAATTATGTGGTTGTATGTTAGATAAAAAAATCACCTCTAGAACATGTCACTTTCTAGGCAAGTAACTAGTATCATGGTGTAGTAAGAAACAAAAGTTTGTTGCCTTATCTACTGTAGACGTTGAATACATAGCTGCTGGTTGTTATTGTCCACAATTGTTGTGGATGAAACACACATTAATAGATTGTGGATATTAATTCATTCATGTACCTATAAATTGTGAATATACAAGTGCTATTATAACTTCTCAAAAAATCAATTCTCACACTCTAGGACAAAGAATATTGATGTAAGATGTGACTTTTTGAGATATCATTATCAAAAAAGTGATATTACTTTGGAATTTATTGCAATAGAATATCAACCTGATGTTATATTCCCCACACTATTAAATCCTAAAATAATAGATTACATCATACATGAGTTGGGAATGATAAATCTTAAGTAGTAAGTGTACTATATCGCATCTTATTGTTACCCAGTTTACAGTTTCACAGGTCAATGTCTTCAGTTTACTGTCTAAAATATAAAGGATCTATAGTTTTCTGTTTTAAATGTTTCTCTTTAATGTTTATGGTCTCACAATTACTAGATCTCGATTACTATCAGGAACCTATTGTCTCAAACAATACAGTCTCATAGTTTTGGAGTAACACAATTGCAATCTCACTGTGAAAACTAGTTACGGTCTCACAGGGAAAGTCTGTTATTGTCTTACCATAAGAATCTTTGTTGTTTTATTTACAAAATATAACCTTTATCATAGTAATTAATTATTTTAATCTTTTTTAATTTCCTGTACATTTTATTTTACGATTCTCAGAATCCCTAAATGATAAAAATAAAAGAACATTCACTCCTTTATTCACCGAAGCACTCTCCTCTCAAACTGTAACCCCTTCATCAAACTTTACCTCACTCTCTCGATCCATTTTTGAAATCCCATAATGAAATGCCTATCGTAATCGACTCTTGAGAAGTGCAGATCTAAGACCAAGAAGAAAATAGCAATGAATTTAGCACCCTAAGGTAGGTTGAATCCATACCTAGTGAACAGAATAATGGTACCTGAAAAGGGAATTTTACCTAAGTAGATTCTGTCAATTATGAATTTAGTAATGAAAATAATAAAAGAGAAAGGGTGGGTGGATTGATTAAAAAATGAGGATATGTAAATATACTAGAATCTAGTTTCATCATTTGATCAATTTGTTGAATTTTATTTTGATACAGAAGATGGTTTTGTTGTAAGAAGTTGGATCAACGGCTATAGATACACCTTTTCTATGAAGTTATGGGATATATGCCTTAGGATACCTCATGAGGGTATTTTTTAGGACTACTAGAGAGGTCCTCCTCCTCCAAGTGAGTTCATCATTTTAGAAGATTATTTGAGAAGATTTAGTGGGAATGAAACAAGGAGAAGTGCTATTCTTGCTGAGGTCGATGGTGAAACCAGAATTTTGTGTATGTTTGTTCAGAATATGATTATCCCTAGAAAAGGAGACATTTTTCCTCTCAAGTATCAAGATATATTTTTTATAAGTATTATTAATAATGGACATAATATCAACCTATGTATGTTTTTTATACTCTATATGTGTGAGTTGATAAAGACAACCTCCATTTCAACCACCCTGTTCTAGTCAAGGTTAATCTCAGCTATACTTCATGCAAAAGGTTTAGTTGGACCAGATGATGAAGTCATTAAGGACTATTAATTTTGTATTTCAAAGGATACATTCAATAGAATAATAATCAGTTGGAATCCATTGATAAAATATTGGGTGGAAGATAATGAGAGGGTCCATGAAATGTTCAACCCTATTGAACACTCTTCAATACCTAAAGAAATTTTTTTTCCCAATTAGGAACCAGATAAAATCATTTACTATTATGATGATGAAAAAGAAGAAGAGGATGTTGTACATATAGGGAAAATAATACTTGATGAGGAATATACTGAACTTACTCCTCATGTCTTATTTTAGAAGGAAGTACTTGTCCGTGAAGAGATTGTTGATCTTGAAGAATATTTAGAATAATATATTTCTCTTGAGAAATAAGCTACTCTTTAGGAATTCCTAGAATCAAAATCTATTCTTGAAATTATTCCATCTTCTAAAGAGAGAATGAGAAGGACTTTCAATTATATATAAAGGAAATGGGTGAGTCTATTGAGGATTAAATATTGGAAATAGATCAAGGGTCTAAATCTATTAGTCCTGAGAATGATGTACACGTTCAAGTGGATAAGCACCCGAATCTGGAAGGTGATGAAGTTCAAAATTCGGTTGATTCCATCTTTCTAGATATATGTTATAAATTGACTTACTATTTTGATCTGAATGATTCCCAGGAAGCCTCGGTTAAAGGTATATATCTCTAAACTATGCTTTAATTGAAATAATTATCTTCTCTTGATGTTATAGATTCAATGGAACCCAAGCCTGCCTCAGCCCATATTCCCAAACCTTCACAAGAACCTCAAAACATGTAAAGTAAGGATTATTTAAATGCATTTGAAGATACCCTATTAGTTGGGGTTGAAAATATCATGAATACTCAACCCGCTTCTGTGACAATCTTGACTGAAAGAAATGCTGCCTTATTTTTTGAGGAGATTATATGGAAGATTCGGCCAAAAATGCTTCATGAAATCAGAGAGGTCAGACTAGAGAACAAACAGCTAGGTGATGAGGTGATGTCTCTCAGAGGTATGGTAGAAGAAGTGTAGAGAGTGATGAACTCTAGTGAAAAATATTTTTCTCAACCTTTTTTGGATGTTGGAAGGCAAATTCAACATGAAGTAGCCTCCTTGATTCAACCTAACCGTACTTCTTTAGCTGACAAGGTGGCTGAAAAAAACAAGAAAATGGTTCAAGTTATGCGTGAACTTGTTATTGTTCTTAACCAATTGACTGATGAGTATAAGGGCTTTCTCAAGAATTTTTTGAATCAACTAATTTCTCTTTATTTAGCCGTTATAGTTTTTAGTGCATCTGGACAACCATCTAATCATTCCTTTGACATTGATCTAATCAGAATAGTTGCTAAAAAATAACTTCAGTCTATAATCATTGGATTGGACAAAGAGTCTCTATCTATGGTTGTCAAGAAAAGTGATAGAGTTCTTGACTTTGTGATAATTCATTCTATGATTTCCAATGATTCTCAAGAGGATATTTCTAAGGTGGACTTCTATTTCAATAGGACATTCTCTTATAATGATATGAAAAACTACATCAAGTACTTTATATAAAATCTATAAATCCATCCTCTCACTCAAGAAGTCAAAAATCATGTCGAGAAGCTCAATGATTTCAATCCTTTGTGGAACAAGTTCATGGAAAACAAGGATGACTTTGAGAAAGCGATACAGTATGGTGGTCAAATTATTTTTGACTTCATCAAGCATTTGAGTCCTTATCTTCATGTGTCGAGCACTATTGTTGTTGCTCTGAGAGGTGCACCCTTGAGAGGTGGTTTCCCTACCTTATCATCATATCCCCTGCCTCTAATTTAATGTTTTTATCTGAGGCTATATGTCCTATCAGACTTGTTATCCTTGAGCAATAATTTCCTTAGTCATCCACCAAAACTTCCTTGGCCACTTCTATTTTTGAAGGACTCCCTTTACCTTTGCTGTCTGTTGAATAAATTACTTCTTCCACATATACATCTAATCCTATGGATTCTAGTGACGTTGCTGCCAAGGGTAAAGAGAAGAGAGCTGGTGATGAAGAAAAATGAAACCTATATTTTGATAGGGATTTTTTTTGTATTTTTTGTTGCCTACTATTTGTAATGACACCTTTTAATCCATCTAAATCATAGTGAAAATTTATTTTCTCATCTCTTATTTAATTCTGTACTCTTTTTGATAATCCCAAAAGGGATGACAGACATGCACACTAAGGGAGAGACACATTCACTAAGAACATATTTCTCACAGTCCTGATTTTTTATCATCAAAAGGGGTATATTTTTGGACTCATCATGTGTTAATAATGTTTTAATGATCACAAATCCTATACATTCTGTAAAGCTTGTTAGAAATGTTTAATTTGTCTCAGATCATGTGTATAGATGGTTGGTTTCTTTATTCTTTAAATTAATTTATCCAATATCTTAAGTGCTATGTTTGATTATTGTAATATAATTGTAATTTTTATTATAATGAAATTTCATTGAAAAATGATTAATTTTAATCCATTCTATGAATATCACTATTTAAATCTGTATATAGATATTGGGCTATGTCTGAAAAACTGTGAGTCTGTTACTAGTTGTGTTTTTCAGGCAAAGGAACGAGACACCGTGACCAGACACCGTGTCCTCGACACCGTGACTAGACACATTGACCTAGACACCCTTACTAGGCACCGTAATCTAGACATTGTGTCCAGAATCCATGACAAGACACCAAAACCAGTTTGAGATCTGTTAATTTTTGTGACACAAGTTCCTTACTGAGCACCATTTCATGTTTGGAAAAAGACCAGACACCATGATGAAAACACTGTATCTCTGATATTGGTTCCTAATGCCTATAAAACTATTCCATCATAACTCTATCACTTCTCAAATGCAAAGAAGTAGACACCTTTTCATGGAGACACTGTTTCATGAAGACACTATTTCCAGACAGATTGTGACATCGTTCTTTAATCTATTTTTTCACTTTTCAATTTAATTTCTAACATTCATATTTGAGTCTTTTAAATGCATGGAAATAATTAATATTTCAATGTGGACATGTCACCTGATAGTATGAGGTACGGGTGCAGAATAAATGCATCATGTAGGCTCAAAAAATAAAAATCAAAGAATAAAAATAGAAGTGTGGCCCCGAAACAGAGGACCACGATAATGAAGAAGCATTAATATTATTATGAAAAGAACCGACACATGAACACAATAAATCTAAATAACAAATGATTTATTCACTAGGGTATCATATATCAGAGTTGTTCACATATTTGCAATACCAAATCAACAAATAACATGAGACAGATCTAACTGAAAACCAGTGAACCAGACTTGTGATACTCTGTTTCTCACAAGAAGACTCTATTCCTCCATATTCTTCATCCTAGAAGTATAGAGATACATATAATAATACTCAAAGCACTTATATCCTTATGTCATAATGTTTCTAAATGTGTATTTTTTAGATTTTGAGCCATTTTTTCTCAATGTGTATTTTTTTTAGATTCTGAGCAGTGTGTGTGATTGTTTGAATTGAAACATGTACTGTCTCTTATATAAAACTGGTAGATACAAGATATCATTCCTCTCCTATCATTTACACTTTTTTACTCCCACAGATAAGTGTGGAGGAGGTCCCTATGTGAACTCTTAGTTTATACCCACAAAGAACTATTCCAGAGGTCATTTGACCTGGATAGTCATATGTACTAATTTTTACCCCGATCTAAGGTTTGGATCACATTTATTAATTTAAACAGCATGGTGGATGGTGATCCCCAAGTGGAGAGGATTAGATATTTTCTTGAGACCGAACCACTTGTTTTATATCCCCCGTGTTGTTTAATTTAGTTTCTTTATTTTTCAATATAATTCCGAAATCACTAAATTAACATTGATAGTTAATCTTGGTATGATGTTTTATTTTTTTCCTTATTAGAATATATTCAAAAGTAATATTAATAACTAATAACAAGATTAATGAGAATTATTCAATATTCTGGGAAGTTATTTATATAGATAAACATTTATAACCATATTAAATTGATTAACTATGTTGTATTTATTTTTATAAGGGAAACATTAGGAATTCGTCTCATACAGAAATTTTTATAGACACTCAATTCACCCCCACCTCTTCAGTGCTCTACTCCGACCAACACTCTCCTCTCTTCTCATTCAATTTTTTTATAGGATACCTCAATATATCTCGAGGTCCATATGTTATACTATTGTATTTTTATCACCATACATACTTACATGGTCTTTTAATTTTTTTAATGAATATATATATAGATGATATATCATGCAATTCAAACAAATAAACAATATTTGGAGAACATGATCTCATTAAAACATTTATTTTTCACCAGTTTCCCTTACTAAAATGGATACACATCCCAGGAATTAATTTTATACTCATTTAAAACATAGTAAAACATTTGTTTATAAATTTTCTATATAATCATAGCATAACTCTTCCTTATAAAATGGTTCCACAAAACCACATTTGAATAATCCGTTATATTATATATAAAATATAGTAAAAAGATTATTTTGAGTAGAGTTTCTTATTTTTATCATGAATGCTTCTAATCATGAATCGTAAAGTCATTTAACCCGGAATTATTGTGATTTTATTATATTTAATTTTAATGATTCATAGGATCATTTGTGAATCAAAAATAATATTATTTAATTTAATATACTAAATTTAAACTCGTTAATAAACTTATTTTTTCTCTTATTTCCAGATTAATTGATTTATGAAAATTCATCTCATTTCATTAATAATAAATTCCAAAACATAAATATCAGCATGATAATTATTTTAATTTTAAAAAATACTATAATCTCACTCAACCAACATTGATTATATAGATTTTTACTCTAAAAAACAGTCCATGTATCAAATCAAATTCATTTTGATTATTCTTTAAAATTCATGAATATTAATTTTCATTGTCTAGAATAATGAACCTCATAAAATCAAGATTATATCATCAAAATAAATGTAATCATAATAATCATAAGTTTGAAGTAAATATCTGTTTTTTCAAATTTCATTTTTAATCAATATTTTATGTTCTAGAAAATCATATTCAAAACATATGATATAATCTAAATTTTTTCATCTTTCCCACATATTATTCTCCATGATTGAAGATAAGGTTCTCATAATTTATTGATTGAATCATAGAATATTATAAATGATTGTTATGTTTAATGTAAATAAGTATAAATTTTGAATCATCATATTTTAATTTATTATTTAAAAAATAATTATATAAACATCATATTTCTGAATATATAAGGAAATTTATTTAGAAAAAAATTGTGTTTATGTAAAGATGGTTGATGTTTTCATAGACTGAAATCATTCATCTAAATGTGATTTGAAAATTATATAGCTCAACCTTATAGTTATGTATAATATACGTCATCCAAAAACAACACTAGATGATGCTTACAATAAATTATTAATTATATTTAAATAGGAAAGGATTTAATCCCATGTAGTAGTATATTACCAATTAATAGGTAGAATGATGTTTTTATAACAATGTATGATTCTTACAAAAAATAATTACATTCCATTTTTCACTATATTTATACTCCAATGATGATTACATAGTATATAGAGGTAATACATATGTATTTATTCTAGTTTGAACACTTATAAATTTTTTTCTTTGAAAATAAAAAATACTCCAAGTAAATTCAATTTAGTCTATCTCTATTCTTATAAAAACATTATTTAATTTAAATTCATTTCTATATTCAGTATTAATTACATATGGAGCATATTTGATAGTTTCTCACGAAGTCTAAAAAAAACTAAAAAAATATTTTAACTAGATTGATTCACTCTACTCATGTAAAATTGGTATAGAAATTACTCCATAGACAATTAACAAGTAATTGACATTAGTAACTACTTACTAATAATCATATGCTATAGGTTTCTCACATTGAAAAACAATTTTCAAAATTCATTTACAATATTACATTGTATCCTCTTTAATTTATTTTTCCAATGTAATCTAGATGCTATTTTTCATGTATAATATAGTATTCTTACATACAATTAAATTCACTAAGTAATACAAAATAAGATATTATATCCACATATTTAAGGGAACATTTGTATCATGCACTCTAAATAATGTGAATACTAATAATAATAATAATTTATAAAATAAATTCATGATATATATGTTTGAAATATATTGTTTCCTTCTTTTATTGTTTTTTTGAGTTATATAAAATTTGATTTAAATTATTCCCCAGGAATTTTTCAATCAGAACATTTTCAAAAATTTATAGGAAAAATTATTAATTGTTTCAAGATATTTTTTTATGATAACAATAATGGTGGAATAATCAAATATTTTTAACAATTAAACCATGACATGTTATATTTAAATAAATTAGATGTATCAAGAAATCAACAATGATACATGAAATCCCACATTCATCTTTAAGGTATTCGTTTCAATATCACAATCAAAAATTAAAATGGGATTATCCACCACTATTTGTTTAATAAAAATATTATAATTTTCATTTATAAGAAATAAACTAATGGCTGATATTTTCAAAGCATGTATTTTGAATACTATTTTTGTTAATGAATCATATTTTTAAGCAAAATAATTCTAAAACTAATACAAGTCTAGAATTAGAGATTATCTCATGATGTCAGTGTAATTTCAAATAATCGGTTTTTCAAGAACAATCGTAGATAAATAAATTTATTTTGTTTCATTAAGATATATGGTTGTAGATTATAGTGGATTAAAACAACTTCTCATATACTATAAATACTACTCAAAATACCAAAAGGATAAATTCTATCACATGAAAATCCTAATCACTCTTTTCTAGGGGCAATGAAAAACATTTTATTTAATAAAACTGGAGAAATCCATAATTTTGAATATCATAGATGTTGTATTAACTCATAATAATTATTATGTATATAAATAATTATATCTTATACGAACAAACATTTTTATGCATAAAGAGTTATTGTGATAATTTTTTTACATAAAATAATATAATTCCCTTATAATATTTTTTATTCAATATAGTGATTTGATTCAAATTGGAATTATGATTTGATGACTACCATTTATATTTATAATATCGTTTTTACATATCTCTATTTAAAATATCTCAAAGTGAAATAAAAAATTAGTATGATTGATTTTTAAACTTTCTTAATTGATTCTATAATATATAAAAACCATGTTAATCATATAACATGTTCCATGGATGATTGATTTAGAAAATCCATCATCAAGTAATTCCAATATCATTGAAATTGATTAACTTTTTACTATAAAAATACACATGATGTCGTACTACATCAGTGGAAAAAGAAACTATAAATACATATATTATCCTCTATATAATTTGAAAACATATATTTATCAAATTTATAAAAAAAATATTTTTTAACTATGTTTTCCCTCACATATGATTCCATAAAATTATAATATTTTAGCAACAAAATTACGTTCTCCTCTAATTATGAAAATATTATTAATATTCAGAACATCATAATGTGGATCAACAATTATGGTATCCAATTGATTGATACTAACAATTATTTTGGAAACATAATTTTTGAATCATAGAATATCATTATCCACTATTGGGTCATCGACATGCTCATTTTGGTGGTTAACATCAAAACTCAAAATTTTATAAATTTTTGATTCTCGATTCAAAATAAACCATATATATTACAAATCAAATTATTACAATATAAAGGGCTAAAATTCATCTTCTCTCTTTAAACATAATATAAATGTACATTTTTTACAAGGTCATTTTATTCTTCTATCGATGCATGTATTCTCAGTTTTAAAATACAAGAATCCTCTCTAAACTATTAATAGAATTATGTGTTTTAAGAGATAATCTAATATAAATTCATCATATACAATCATTTTATTATACATTTAAATACAAAAATAATGTTATAATGGATGTATAAATAACTTAATATAATTTTTATTAATTCCCATATCATTTGAATTATGCTACTCGTAACATTTTCAATTCTAAATGATACACAAAAAATAAACGATTTACATAAAATTAAAAAATTTGTAATAGAACATAAAATAGAAACAATAAAATGAAACTCATCGAAACTGTAGTATCCAATTCCTAAAAAAGTATGAAAACATTCTCTATATATATGATATGTATATATATAGTTTAAAATCATAAAAAATTTTATTTCAATCATATTTTCATTAATTAGTCAACATGTTTTTTAATATCAAGCCAAAACAATAGAAAACATGAGTTCATTTTCATATAAGCATGTCTATTTTTTATATTTATAATTATAAATTAAAAATATGTATGGTTATATAATAGATTTGATCACTGATATTTACTATGTAAGATTGATATGTTTAAAAGAATACATGTTGATTTATGTGTTTGTTTGATTTGACAAAAACTTTTTGTTGGTTATTTATAAGGTTTTATAAACACCCTAAATGTGTATTTATACAACCAACACTTTGTATTAATTCTAAAATAATGTTACTCTTCTGATAATATTGAAAATACTATGTTTTAGAAACTTTCAGTGAATCAATGTTAAAAATAAAAATATTTAGGGTTCAAAAAGAAAATTCTGAATGAAGGAAAAAAGTTATCCCAAAATAAAAATACTATTGAAAAAAACTGTTATAATACGTTTCCTATATTAGAAATAATATTTAATTATTATAAAGTAAAATTTTATTCTTTAATAATAATCAAATATTTTATTCATAAATCGTTTCAAGGAAATATAATTTTTAAATGTCTTAATTAAAAAAATTCTTGTTTCATGTATTTTTATTTAAATTTTTATTATAAAGATATTATTTTCAATATATATAGTAGATAATATAATCCATATTATTTTAACATTAAATATTTAATTTTTTATATTAACAATTAATATTTTTCTATTTTAGAAAATTAATATATTTTATTTTTCATTATAATGTTATATAAAAATAATTATTCATTTTATAACTTGAATTTAACAACTATTTCAATTAATAAATGGCACATTTAATTAATTAGTGAAACTGGACAACTATGATAAAAAATTAACTATTGTTTTAATTTAAAAAATTTATAATGAACATTTTAATATAAACCCTATGTGTGATTTGAATACTTTAGAATAATGCTTCATTTCGAGGTTAAATCAAAGAGGCTTATTGATGTATACACATTGAATATTGAGATATTTTAATTTATAGATCCCCTAAATAATATTATAATGGTTTGTATCCATTTTTTGATTGATAGTTTACTAATAATGGTTCCTAAATAATTTATATTGTGTTGAGAGTACTTTACAAGCCTTGGAAAAAACGTTTTGGCTTTATTTTTTCATTGAAAAGTTATATATATTTGTAGAAACCATAAATATATAACACCCATCATTAAATTTTTTATTCTTTAAAATGGTCCATATTTCTCTATATTTTACAAAAATTATTTTCATTAAATATTGGTTTTCCGTGTTTGTGGATTTAAGTATAACATATTGTTCAATTATGATACTTGATCAATTCTATAACAGAGTAAAATATTATTTAGGGTTAAAAAGTGGTTTTGTACTAATTTATTATGGATATTATATTCTTATATACTTCTTCATATTCACTATGGTTATCATATTGAATTATCCCATATTTAATAGTGATATATGGAACAATATCTAAGGTGGTTTGATTAATAATTATATGATTAGTATTATTAGATTTCATGTACCCTAGGGGAATATAATATTAAATTAATTCAGTGGGAAAACATTCAAATGGGGAGATTAATTGAGAGTATTATTATCCAAAAATAATGGAATAATAGAAACTTATAATAAACAAATCATATTCATCCCTAAACTGTTCACCTGGACAGAAATAAGGCTCGAGAGGCACTCCCAACTCTAGAGGGAAGTAAACATGTTTCAGTCGTAGATAATAATCAGTTGTGAATGATTTAGTCCTTGAAAAAATAATAAATTAATATAAAAGCATGAATAAAAATAAACCTAGGCAGTGGAAAATAAATAAAACGGAAAAGATAAAAATACCTCTTAGAGACCTCCTGAGTCCCCACTAATCACAGAACTACACTCAATTCAATAGTGATCAAAAACTACAAGAACCTAAAATTGAAGACGTAGTGTAGGCATGAGCATCGAGACACTAAGTAAGGATTCCAAAAAATGAACCACACCCTAAACCATAAATTTTAAAAGAAAATTATTTAGCACTAGTGTGAAATTCATAATTTTAATAAAATGTTTTCATTTCCTTTTCAAACATCTATGAAGTTAATAATTTCAAAACAACCATTTTCTTATATTTTTCAGAAATAGGTTTCAAATGAATTAATAGATTTCCAATAAACATTTTTTCAAGGAAGAACATGTGGTGAAGGAAATATCCTAGTGATTACATTGTGGAGTAATAGAAAATAAATGTTTATATAATAACTACAAGTGGAAACAATATAGTTAATGTGACTTTTTAAAAATATCACTAAATGTGGAAAAGTAAAATACATGTGAATCACATTTCATAAGATATACGTAGACATGTGGTGAAGTGACCCTAGATCTAATCGGTTTGGACTCCCATTGTTGCCCTATAGATGCCCCCCATAATCAAGAACCAACCATGATGCTCTCTAATAGATTCACTAGTGGCACATATGACATTATATTTCCTTACCATGGGGATCTATTTCATCAAAACCTGACTAAATAGAAATTTTCCCTTGATCCCCTCTATGACGCTATGGACCCCATGACAATAGCATACATGAGAAGCAATGACTTCATTACCCAATTGATACTAACACTGGTTACAACATGCATATATTTTCTAATTACTCGCACAATATATATAGTTACACTTTCTATCTCAAGTAGAAACATGGGGTTTCCATAATACATAAATCATTGTGAAGGTGGCAACTGGGCCTATATATAATGAGACTTCAAAATAATTTTCCATGAATAATTTTTTTCCAAACTGGATGTTTGTATTGAAAATAATATTAATAATTTAAGAACCCATTTTCTACATAAAAAATCATATTTTGAACCCATTTAGAATGTAATCCCAACATCCATGGTTGTTGACATTTCAATCAAACTTGGAAACATGCTTCGATACATTAAAGCTCATTCAAAAAATATGGAATGTAAATAAACATTGAAGGAAGTCATTCCAATCACCAAAACCATTTATTATATTCTATATGAATTATAACATTTTAAAAACATAAGAATAATCATGCAATAAATCATAGTTTTCAAACTAAATCCTTGGACAATGTGAACATGCCTCGGAAGGGAGTGAACCATGCCAAAACACATCATCACTCAATGCCTTCATCAAAGAACACTCTAATATTCCATTTCATATATCTATTTGTATGCACATTTTCATATGTATAAGGAAACCTAGCCATAATATACATATTTAAATTACCATAAAGGTGTATGTATAAAGAGTATACTTACAAATTTTCTTACACTAGTATATATGGTAGACCGACCAAATCTACCCCTATAATTACATGCATATGACCATATATATACATAAGCACACACATATATATATTAACACACCAAGACCCAATAATATATATTATCACCAACATGAACAAATATAAAAAAATACAGAACATAAGTATTTATATAGACACACATACCATCATATTATCATACGATTAGGTCAGCTCTAAAAAACTAGATTACATACTAGAAAAACATAGGGAATCTAAATATAAAAAATTCATAAATTTAATTTGGAAAAAAACATGGAATACGAAAAATACTTCAAATGGTGGTGGGTTAATTGAATCAAATAGATGCACTTTTCCTTCAGTGATAAATTCTAAAACATGCATGAGGTTACCCCAAGAGACCCATCATATGCCCTAACAGTGGAAGAATTCCTAAAAATCAGGTTACAAAGTTAACCTAGGGTTCTCTTAGATGAACGGAGATGTAAGGAGAATAGATAAAACCCTGAAATTAAAGGAGTAGAGAGGAATATACATTACAATATTTTCTCTTCAAAAAAATAATAATTAAATCCGGAACAATTGGTTAGAGGATAGCGACATGCATGAAGTGTTTATGCATGGAAATAAATAACGGAAGTGAAGGGAATAGACATGAAATTAGGAGATGGTATGTGTGGATAAACCCCTTTAGTGTATAATAATAATAATATTTTAATTTTTATTTTTATTTTTATAATTAAAACTTGTTTATTAAACCTAGGAACTTCACACTGATTGGCCACATAGTTAGATGAACAATGCGCCATACACACACCCCTTAGTAGGACAATGAAACATGTTGAACTAGACGAATACATGGTTTGGATAACTTTTTGTTGACTGTGTCATTTTTTCACAATTAAAAAATACTTACAGCTTTCATAATGTATGGATTGTTTCTATTTTCTATTATCGAACCATGTTCAAATTTTATAAACCCAATGTTTTAATAATTTATTCCCACAATAGCCTGAAACTCAAAAAGTGGAAACTAAAAAATTAAATAATTACAATAATTTTTATTTTTAGGGTTGGGGTGTGAAAATGCTCCCCACTATGACACCTTCCATCCCCATAAAGTCCCAAAATACTTGAAAAAGTGTGACATACACAAGTTAGTAGTATATTTGAAATCTCAACCACCCAAATATAGAGATATGTAAGCTCATTTTCTCTCAAAAACATAAGATAATACGACCCCAAGATTTTGGTAAAAACATCCATATTTACTATCTCTAAATCCAAATAATTTATTGATAAGTCTAGAATACTCGATCTCTCTAATGAATGAACTAAAATCAAGGAACAAACATTGACAAACAAAATCCCAAAACAAGGAACACCATGATCTCTAACATTGAAATCACCAAATTAGCCCATATTGGTTGGTTTGGGATATCCTATAGTATATGTAACATGAACCATTCACCAAATTATGTGAACCACAATTATTAGGTTTAGGTGGGGTAAAACTAAAAAACTCTCTATCATGAACTCTTTGAAACCATTTTCACCATGGGGTCCTTCTACATTGGCATCCCCAATATATTAAGATATTGGTTAAACTAGAACATGTTGACCTAAAGAACTCGTGTTTTTATTCTCTCCCGCAATGTTTGGATTTTGGTCCTTTCATCATTTACCATGAAGAAACATCCCATGAACAAACTAAAGACAAAACCCAAAATGTCAATTTAAACAAAACAATAAAAGTCAACATCCATAGTGAAATGATTCAAAAAACCTTCAAAAAATATACATCCACTAAATCCAAAATGCCAATGAATTGGAAAAAATAAAAAATGATCCTTATGAGAAACCACTAACACACAACACCCAATCCTTTAACATTTAATATTTCTAAAACTCAAAATTACAAACCAAGATTAAAGATAACTAGGAAAACCCAGCTAGATTAAAAAAATAGTTCATGGAAAACAATTCCAAAAAAACCCACTAACACAACAAGATGGATGACAACTAAAAAATTTTTCCAATCCAATGAGTTAATAAATGGGTAAACCCATAGAAAATCATGGATGTAATTTCCTAAAATATCACAATCGCCTCGAATTTGGCCATCAAAAATTGGAAAATGGTATCCACTGAGATACATAATATAAATGTAATTTCAATGAAAAAAAACCCCAAAAAATTATAAATATTTATATTATGAAGATAGAAGAAACATGTTGGGTCAACATTCACTACACCTTGAAGATCATTTACTATGTGAAAACACCACACCAACATCTTTGGTACGAGCCCTAATTTCATAACACATCTGTTATGACACAATATATTTTAGATAAAACACAATTCAATCATATTAATATTGAAATTTCAATCATAAAACCCATTCAAGTGACCGATGAGGCCACACCCAATGTAACAAGAAAATATTCAAAGGACTGGCCACCCACTCCTAATTAATGCTTTTAAAGGAAATAATCTAATTCCAAGAAACACTAAAACAAATCGTAACACATCACAATCCTAAATTACGAATTTGAATTGAAAATTAAAAAATCATATTAAAAATACTAAACTTAAATAATTACTATCATCTAATCAAATCCCATGAAATAACACACTAAAAATAAAAATAGAACAACAAAAAACTAGTCACTTTTCAAGACATTAAAATCTCAGATTTTTTAAAACCATTTTAATATATCATAATAATCCTTAAAAAACAAGAACAAACCATTTCTACTCAATTAATCCTCACTTATATAAATCATTATCTGAGATCAAGAACTCATCCCCATATACCATCTACCATCGATTTCCATACAAACATCCATATATGACGTAATTCATAGTAATAAAAATGGTCAAAACAATTTCATTCCAAAAAATATAACCCTATGCATCAAATTCTAAACCAATTTGAGGACACCCTACATAATCAAAAGAATAAAATATTCTAATTTCTTGTTTCCAATTAAACATTTTTTTAAATTCTATAAAACTTCCAAAAAACCACCAAAACAATTCCATTTTCAAGAATTACCCATTTTTTAATATACAAAATAAGCACCCAAATATCAACTAAAAAAATACAAAATAAATAATTTCAACAACATAATTCATCAAATAATAATAAAAATTATTGAGTAACATCTATTACACATAGCATGGACACAATTTTGGGTAGGTTGTGGGACAATCGGGTGAGCACATGAATGGTCATTAGAGGTAGGTGTATTGTCTACACATGGTTTTCTAGACTATGAATAGAAAAAAAGGACCCTATGAATCCCTCCCATAGTAAACAAAAAATATTAAAAACTAACTTGAAACACCCAAATAAAACCCAATGACCTCTAAAACACATGATATCTATAATCAAATTCTTATGAAATATCACAGATGACTAACCTGGAAGTTTAGGTTTATTTTCAAATATGTAGAGATAATTAAAAAACCCATGACTAAACACATTAATTCCTAAAATACAAGATCAAAAAAAACATTCTACCCAAAATAACAAGGGATAATTTTTTTGTACCATTTTCCAATCAACCAAATTCAGTCATCCCCCAAACCAGTAACCCAATCCATCCCACAACATATACCGAGATGTTCTCTCAATCGTCGTAGGCTAGAAAATATAGATGAGCATTGATAATACTGAGTTGGTAATGAATCAACCCACGAAAAATAAATATATAGACATATACATCTTGACTGAAAAGCCCTTCTAATTTTAAAAAATAAAACTTATTTGATAGACATCTCTGAAAGTGACCTCTTGATTCACCACCAATCAAAGAAACATGATCTCTCCAAATCGAGACCAAAATTTGAATAACATAAAACTGAAAATATTGTTTTGGCCACAGCACCGAGATAAATAATAGGGAATCCAAAATAATAACCAATCAACAAAACAAACTATTGAAAAAAATCTGGTCATTCTAGTTTGAAATACATCTATTTAATGTATGTTTTCATTTACATTTGAAACAAGTAAAAATATAAAAATTTCAAAAAAATTCATTTTCCCTATCAATTATACTAATCGGATTTCAAATAATGAATGGCTTTCAAATAAGTAGTTTTACAATGGAAAACATGTGATGATAGAAAAAACCATGTGAAAAATAATTAGTGGAAATAAGTGTACAATTTAATAATTGATGACATAAGAACTACCAATAGAAATATAAAATGTGTTTTTATTTCTTTAAAAACATCCCAAAATGTGAGAATGAAAATAAATGTTAATAAATATCATGGGTTATATGTATACACTAAATAAACATACCCCAACCATAATCAGTTCTAAATAAATATGTCATCCTATCGATGTGATCCATAATCAATAACAATCTTGGCTACTCTTAACTAGCCTCACCAGTGGAATTTACCACACAACCATTCTGTGTCATGGAGATATAATCCATCTAATCACGACTAAATATAAACCACATACCTAATCCCACTAAAACTCATAGGATCCCATGATAATAGAATACAAGATAATTGAGGATGTCATCACAAGTTTGACACTGACATGGGTGCCAACATCCATTCCCCGACCATAGCATGAAACCATCGATGCATAAATTGTCTCTATTGAAAGGAAATCCATGGGGGTTCATGCCATGTGGGAATAATTTTGAAGGTTCCAATTTCACCAACAAATCATGATAATTCAAAACCATTTTCTAAAAATCACTTTTCCAAATGGGCCATAGAATTTCAAATAAATATTAATTATTTGTAAAAACTATTTTTACAAAATATTCATATTTTAATACCATTTTGAATATAAATCCATCATCCATGATTTTTTTAATTTAAAATAATATTGGAACTATGATTCGATAATGTAAATCTCAAGCGCTGGATTTTGAATGTATGATAACAATGGAAGAAACTAATTCCAATAAAAAACCATTTCATTTATTATATATACATCATAGAATAATAAAGACATGTCAATAAAAATGTAATTAATCATGGTTTCTAAATTATATCATTTGAACTAGGTAACCTACTTTAAAAGGTAGGGAACCATGGTGAAACACCTCTATAATCAAAGTCTTAATTGGAGACCACTTCCATGTTTTCTTTTCCACTTCTGTGAAAGTGCACCGTTACATATATATAAACACTCCTAGCCCAAATATACATATTCATATTACCATAAATGAATTTTTTAAGGGTATCCTCACACATATGAATACACATGAGTATGTAGAAGACCACTAGAATCTAACCCTAAAATTTCTTGAATATGACCATATATATTGAAATATATATATATATATATATAAGTACACCTCTACCCTAATATATATATTTTCATGACCATGTTAGAATTTATACAAAGTGGGGACATATATATATATACATACATACCTAAATTTGATCCTTTCAATAGAATGCATCCAAAGAACATCAATGAATCCTAAAACAATTAAGGACTATAAAAATCACAAAACATCACAAATATAATTGGACCAAAAAATAAGTGTGGTGAAACATAAATTAAAATAATGTGGGTGAATCAAATTGGGCATAGGTGCTTCTCTTTTGGTGGAGGCTACTGAAACATTAATGAGGTCACCCCAAGATACCCATTGCATGCAATAATAATGGATGAAATATGAAAAAATAGGTTACAAATTTAACATAAGATTTCCCTGCATGAGCTCTTTGATAAGGATAGTTGAAAAATGCAAAAAATTAAATCATCGTATAATTTTATTACTTACATTGGTGTCTCAACTACAACACCTAATGAAAAAAGTAGAAAATGGTGAGAGGATAGGAGCTCGCAAGAGAGGATGGCCTTCAAATATAGAAGAAGGGAAGAGTGGTCTTGGCCTCGTTATTAGTAGAGGGGGTGGGGGTTGTTATTAATAAGAGTGGGGGACCCCATAAGTGTTTAATAAAAATATAGTAATTTTGTAATATTAATAATATAATTAACCCTATTTATTATTGTTTAATTTCTATACCATGGGAACTGCACACAATTTGACCATATGGTTGGCCAAACCATGTTCCAACCATAAACCCCTCACTGTGTCTATAGAGCACCTCACATGGGTAAGACAAGACGTTTGGAATACTATTCACTGACTTTGGGATTCGACTTAGTAAAAAACTACACATGTCTCACACATTTCATTCATGGTTTTTACAAACTGTGTGATAATAGTTCAAATGTTCTAAAAACAAAAAAATTAATACAATTAAATCCAAACATGCCCAAAACTGAACAATAAGGAAAAAATAATAAAATAGTCAAAATAATTATTATGTCGTGGAAATAATGGGACATTAATTTCATTAGAAAAATACCATAAATAATTGGATATTATATATGTAATTTTATTAGGTGTTTTTATTTGGTAAGGGATTAACATTTTGATATGGGCTAAATTAGTGGTCTGGAGGAAATTGTGTGGAAATACATCAACATTCATTGTAGGAAAACTATTTGTTAGACAAATGGGAATAATTAAAAAAATTTGTTTCATAAGAAGATATTTATTATTTTATTATAAATAATTTATGTTATATTTCATTGGGTTTCAATATTATTTTATCTATTATATAACTTATAACTAATATTTTTTACATATTTATCTGTAACCACCTTTGTTTCTAACATGGTATAAGATATTGAATTTTTTTAAATGATAAATATGGGGAAAATTTATTCCCCCTCCAATATAACATTTCACGAAAGATTTCATATCATGTTAATTTTAGAAAAACATGATAATATGAATATTTCTTTTATAAATAACGTAATATATTCTTTTTAAAATAATATTTTAGGCCCCATTAAAAATGGATTTTTTGTAATATATACATATAATTTACTAAAAATAAAGAATATCAAATAGTTATCAATGTGATAGAATAGTAATTAGCTAAATAGTATTTCCATTTATGTAAATATTCGGATCCTAGAAGCCTATAGCTCATGGTTAATTTATTATGTTAGAACTACATACAAGAGATTCCATCAAAAAAGACTAAATAGGTTAGTTTTCATAGAAAATAGATTCGTATAGAAATCTCACATTACATTTGAAAACATAAAATAAAACATTTTATTTTCGTTTCAAAAATCATTATTATTTCTCAAATATCAAAGAATAAAATTAATTGTAAACATTCTTACATTACAGGGTTAGGATATATAAGAAATCAACGAGATCATATTCTCAGTAAGGGAATACATAAAATTGAAGATAATAAAAGTTTTAACAATATGACATGAAGAAATGATGATAAAATAATGTCCACAAATATTGAATTGTGCATTAAATATATCAATGTATTTAATAACAATTCAAATAATCTAATAATTAAATACACAATAATAAATAATTTCAAATTAGTGGCATGCATAATGTCAACCATTTTAAACATACTATCGACACCTCACTCGAAGACATATCACATAAAGGGGAATGTCCATGCCCAAATACCCAATGTAATTTTTGTAATTAGGGCTATTAATACACTATGAATATATTTAATTATGAGCCCCACTGATCACATATTATTTCTAATACTGTCATCATATTAATAAACAATAAAACAAAATTAATATGTGCTAATAATAAATAAATGTCCACACTAGAATAACTATAATATAAAATGTTAGTACATTCCATAGTAAAACTAATCATAAACCATGCATGTAAATATAGTGGATGGAATCAATATAGTTTTTTCTCATTAAAACATAATATTCCTCAAATAATTATTAATTATATGACAATACTTTAAATGTATCCATGTATATTTTATTGAAGAAAATAAAAATTTTGTTTTGAAATAAAATATTTAAAATAAACAATTTAAAAAATATTACTTAAAGAGTTTCCTTTGGAATGAACTAAGTATACATTTAATATGGTCTTCAAAGTATTTAGTTTTCATTATGGTTGAAAATTATATTCATGAAGCGCTTGTTACAACAAATATTTCATTCAAATTTTGTTAAAAATACATATCTACCACATTTTTAAATTAAAAATAAGATTTATTTTAAAAAAATTATTTAATTTCAAACATTGTTAAAATATTTTTTCCTTAAAAATTTTAGAATAGTAAAATAATGAAATGAAATTTTTTTAATGAAAATATGGGTATAGAAGAAAATGATTCTCGAAAATTCAATAGAACAATGTTGGTTTCTCTTTAAGACTTATTATTGGTCATTTTCCAAAAAAAAGATGATAAAAAATGGAACTAATACTTGAAAACCCAAGAAATACATGGATTAGAATAAAATATAAATGAATTCATATAGAAATATCATATAATTCCATCAGTTTATATTTAATACGTAAAAAACCATAAATAAGGATAAGATTATGAAATAAACGCATTCCCCAAATCTTTTATTTCTCCATATATGTGAAAAAGTACAATTTAAAAAACAAAAATTTATTACAATTATATAATAAAACAAAAAATATATAAAACAATCAGTGTACCAATCCATTATAATTTCCAATTATCCTATTATCAATAAATCATCCTTAAAATTTGAATTAATGTGAATTTTGGTACATTTTCTATGCATGTCTCGATCAATGGTTCCACTAATTTCAATTTGTTCACTATTTCTTCACCTCCAAAATGTTAATTATATTCACCTTGAAAATAGTATCATGGATCTGGTCATTAATTTATTTCATTGGAACTAGATACATGAAATCTCATCCCAAAGGACCAAATAATTTTCTAGACTTGGTAAACTATATACAGAAATCATTTTCCCATAACATTTTAAATCATAAAATATATAAAAAAATTCATTAGATCATCATTATCTCCCTTATTTAAATACTACATATAAATCGCAAACAAAATAGATTTATCCTAGGGAAAATAAAACATTAGGAATGGGTGATATCAGATTCTTGGTAAGGATTTACGTACATTTAATGTTGAGAATAATTAATATGGAATTTTAAATAACTGCACACATTACATATAATCAATATCTTGAGCATAATATGGAATGGGTAATGGATAATTAAATAATATGTTATAAATAATCAAATAAATTTTAAAACTAACTAAAAATATCCCAATTAATCAAAAATTTACCAGTATTATCAATGAATGAATTCATAATGATTGTATGAATAAGTCCATACATCTTAAAAGACCATCATATACTCATTCCAAGACCTCGTTCCCTCATTGCCTCATGACAAGTTGTCTTAGATAAAAGGGTAAGGCCTCTTCCAGTATACCATGTAATTTTTCACATTAGTCCTACCAATGCATCATAAGGATAGGTAATTTATTTCCCCAATGGTCACCTAATAAGTCGAATCCATTCTTCTTATAAATGGTGTGGAAAATAATAAACACAATTATTTTTATAAAAAACATACATAAGAAAATTTCATACATACCCCGATCAATTAACATAATCATAAACCTTCTAGAGTAACATATTGAAAAGTCATAAAATTTTATATCCCCACTAAAACTAATAATAAACTATTTATAAATATGCCAATTATGGTATATATAAAACATATCCCTTGTGTATAAGAAGTAAAATAAATGAATTACATTATTAATGAAAATAATTGACATGGAAATGTAATTAGAAACAATTTTTTTTAAAATTCACTTTCAAAATATATTTCATCTTAAAATTTCTAAAAATATTTCGAAAAAACATTAATTCGAATATAAAATTGAAAATATTAGAAACAATCTTTTCAAAATGTAGTTTTCATGATGCTGGAATTTTCTTCTCATTACATACACGTTAAAACAAATCTTCATTTCACATTTTTGGTATAAGCTAAAGAGGTCTTGTTCTAAAAATGACATATTGATTCCATTAAAAAAAATTATAAAAAGTAACCCTAGGTAAAAATGTCATTAATAAATCATTTAAAAATAGTTGAAAACTTTTTTTTATTTTTTTGGAAAATAATGACTTTAATGAAATAGAATTTCTGATTGATGAGATAAATAATTTTATTTTTTAAAAAACAATCTCAAATATTTTATGTACCAAAAAGTGTAAAAACAATATTATTACATGATAATCTTCATTAATAACCATAAGTGAAGAAAATATATTTATTTTTATATATAAATATCAAATATTTCCCCCAATAGAGAAGTAAACAACAAAAATCCTGAATAATAATGATATACTAAAATAAAACCATACCATGTTGGTAAAATTTGAATCATATTCTCCGTGACTGAAATTACATAAAATGAAACATTATATACCATTAATTGAAATACGTTAATGATATAACACATAAAAGGTAAAATACCGTAAGACATTATAATATTTTCCTTTTAGAATAAATTTCAATTTTTTGATATATTTTTTATACACAATGACCTGTTAAGATTACTCTACAGAGAAAAATGAGATTATTGTTTTGGGAAAAATAACACTAAGTTGGATTATGATACTCATAATATCATGTACCATTGATATCTTGTGTTACACAAAATATTGAGCTTTACCAAAGTAAAATATACTTTTAATTTTATTATTAAATTGATATTTTAAAACTGGAAATTATAATGAAATGTATATTAAGTAATAACTAAATTTTGAAAATATATTTTATGCATATTTATATAATTTTTTGGTGACCAATTAATTATATTTTAATATAAAAAAATATAGAGGAAATGTTTTTATAAAAACTATTATATTTGAAAACGATGTTTTATCATAATAAATTATATTATATTATATTTTTCAATTATATTAATGAAATATACATGTTATATAATCAATAAAATATTTTTACATTCATCTACTAGATTTTATTGGCATAATATGAAAACAAATCCAATGTCACCCATAAAAGCTCTATTTTTCTAAAGGAAGCTTTACCACCTTTTGATATAACACTTGTTTAAAAAAAATTATATCTCTTTCATAAATATTAAATTATAAAAGAAACTTATTTTTTAAAGTGGTAACTTCAAAATTAATTAGTTATAACTTATTTTTGTTTTCTGTAATGATTCATTTTTTGATGAAAAGTGAAAGATTTTATATTTTAAATGAAACCCTCTTTTCATCTAAATAATTTATGATGTTGAATTATTTTTTATTTTAGTGATAAAGTATAATTATATTATTTTTACATCAACTAATATAATCTAAGTCATTTAAAACATTTTTAAATTTAATTTAGATATAAAAACGTAGGTAACATTTGATTATTTTCGATTTAAATCCTAAAACCCTCATCCCTAAAGTAGGATTAATTTTAAATTAATATCTATGACATTTATTATTTAATTTTTGGAAAAATTATTCCATATTTTTATGTATAATTATTTATAATTTATATTAATTTAAAAATTGTTTTGGAAAAAAAATTATTAGTCAAAAAAATATAAATTTATTACAACGATTAATTTTAAGATAAGTTACTTAGTGGGTAAAATTTAATCATAAGGGGAAATCTGATCATGAAACTTTTCCAAACACTATTAGATGTCCTTATTTATACTATATACACTATTTAATCGAATCATATGATTCTGTGGGATGATATTCCCAGAAATTTACTTATATAATAAGTTATGTAAGGAAAAAAGATAAAAAATGGTGATTCCTTAATTGTATCATTTATAAGGCCATGATATATGAACAAAATATCATACATTCAGCTATACATTTATTTTAAGAATATAATAATTTATGTTTATCATAATAATTTATATTTAATTTTTAGATATGAAAAAATTATATTTATGCTTCATAAATGCTAACACATAACTTATTTAATTAATAATTAACTAGGATAAATGACACTAAAAATATTAAAAGTGATGAAAGTTGATTGAATTATTTTTCTCCCATAATTTAGTAGATGAATATTTAATTGAACATATTTTTTTAAATTAATATATTTTAATTTCAACATTTTCATGATATTTTAAAATTTAAATTAAATTAACAATGTGAAAATCTATATTAATTATATTTTATAATAAATGGTGTTTTATAAATTAATTTAAAACTCTTATGAACATATATTATGTAAATTGATTCTAAAATTTCAAAAAAATTCAAATATTATTGATTGATGTACCATTTAATATATTATAATATCTATATTTACTGGTAAATATTAAAAAACATTGGGTAGCATTGTTACCGTTAAAATAATTTTTTTTCTTCTTATGTGTGATTGTGTTAAAATTAAATTCTGAAACACAATGTATTATTATTTTATAGATTAAACTAAATATTTAAATTAATTGGAAAAAAAATATTTTATATGCAACATTTTATTTTATTCCAAATTTATAAAATAAATAGGTTATTAAAACTAGTTTACTTAATAAAAACAAATTTTGTAAAAGTAAAGAAACATATCAGTTAAGGAAAAAAATTTAAAATTAAACTTATTGTTGTGTGGGGGTGGTTTTGATAGACCATAAATTACATACACTCCATTAATTTTTAATTTTTAGAACACATTATGTAATGGATGTTTCCCAATATGGTTTACCTTTTTTTATTTGCAGGAATGACACTCCTCATCCACTATAAAAAGTCGCTCACCCCATACACTAATTTTCACCTATAAATCATTTTGCATTGTATAACCCCTAAATATATATTTAACCATTATATGAACCCCAATACAAGTATACTAAAATTATAATTATATCCAACAATGAATGTATTTTTAATCAATCAAAATTGATTACCTGAAAAAGAGGTAACATTCTTCAATGAGTGCCTTCGTTTTATTTATTTATCTACACCTTCAATTCTTATCACATATTTATTATATAATAAAATAACTATCCTAAATAAAATTATTTCTTTTTATCTAATTTTTATGAATGAAACATTCTCACACTTTCATAAAATGGGATACACAATCATAGTTCCCTTGTACGGAGGACTACCACTTTGTGAAACAAATTTCATTCTTTCTTCCACTACAAACCTTTAATGTCTAAAATAATGAAGGATTTATATTTTATATATTTTATAATTGAAATTTACATGGTATTTTGGATTTTATAATTATTTTATAACACATACCTTCATGTATTTTATTTTGTGAGAATATATTTATGTAGTATGTGAACATGCAGGCTTCTGCCACCTCGAAGAGATGTGATTCATTCAAACATTACATTAAATTTATATAGAATTGTTTTAATAAATATATGTCATATAAATGAAATAAATATTATAATATAATAATAATATACGCATATATATCATTTAGCATTCATTAAATTTAGATCACAATAAAATGGAAACAATATTCATGCTATGTAGAGACCCACACCTGACTTACGTGGACATTACATTACATTTTCAAAATACTTAATACATAACAAAAACTGACCCCCAACGACCGTAATAGTTTAGTGTCTTTGGAATCATGGAACACAATATTCTAATCATGGTAAAATATCTTCAACATCTCCCATAAAGAACATTCTCTTTTGTTTTCTTACCAAAAACTTTACATTAAATCATGGGAAAAGAAAACATAAATGGGTGAGCTCAAATGATCAGTAAGAGTAAGAATGGACAAAATAAAACAAACCATATACATTTGATATTAAAAAAACATGAACATTAAGTTTAAACATCAAAATCTTGAGCATTGACATAAAATATGGCAGTACATAAGGAATATATCATAATAGAACATCATTCATGATAAAATAGCTTGGGAATAAAACATGTAATTGTGGAAACCATTAAGCACGTGTTATCATTTCCATAGTAGCCATGGAATTGTTTCCAAGACCATCATAGTAGAGAAACTCCTTTACTGAACCGGGTTTACTTGATGTTCCATCCCGGTATTACTGAATCAGAATCACTTTCCATTCCAGCCATATCTATCTCATTATATATAAATATTTACCCAATTCATTGAATGGAGATATAGATCTCACCCATATCATAATGAAATCATTATTACTTTTGCCAAAAAAATATACATAAATCATTCAACATAACCCAAAGAATAAAATCAGTTTCATAAACATCATCTCAACATACCATAATCCATATAAAACAAATGGATATAATTTCTTCATAAGAAGAATAATACCATGTAAGAAATAGAGACATTATACTTGAAATATAATCATACTAAATAATATCATCTTAGATAGAAACTATTTTTGAAAAAACACTTCAAATAAATTCATGAAGAAAGTATCCTTTCTTCTTCAAAATCATTTTTTCACAAAATTACATTCAATTTTAAAAGAAAACAATTTTTTAAAAAATAATCATGAATTATTGTCGAGGACGCTTCAGGAAAATTAGGCATTATAAAACTGTAACAATCCATTAATGCCGTATAAGTTAAAAAACATTCTCCTCATACTTTTTCCGGAAAAGCCAAAAAGTTCCTAGTGTGGTAAAAAAAGAAAGATTTTATCCATAAAACAATGTAAAAGTAAAAGAGAGGTAAAAATGACTTTAAACATACAAGGAAGAATATCAAAAAAATTATTAAATTTTTTTTTATGGACATAGATGAAAAATATAACACCAATAAATACTTAGGAATAATCAATCTTGGATAAGAACGAGATTGGAATAATTATCCCTTAACTTAGGTCCAATTTCTTCCGTATGTGTTCGAGAATCTTATATAGTGGGTCCAAACATATTTTTAACTTGTAACATAACCATAATAATATTTATGATATCATATATGATTCACTTATGACTTTATATTACCCGTTCTTTTGTCAATTTCATGTTAAAGCAGCGTTTTGGGTAAAATCGTTTCATTTATCATACATGTTTGGACTTATTGTTATTGATATTTTTATTTCTTATATCATGATTTACTTACATACATAATTTAAAACTTGATTTATTTATAATATATACTCTATATATATATATAATAGATAGATAAATAAAATGAAACACACCGTTCATGGAGACGGTAGGCCGTATGTACGCATGAATGCTGTTTTTCATTCCTTATTGACTTGAATGGAAGTAATTAGATGACTTATATATATATATATATATAAATAAATCCAGTAGAATTATTATATATATAATTATTATTCATTATATATACTTTATAATCATTCCTTTATGGTTAACATGGAGAATGAATCTCATCGTGTCGTGGAGACAATAATCTCTATGTACGCATGTTCGATGATATCATTCCCATAATTATTGAATGGAATTGGAGTGGATTATATAATATCTTAGAATATGTATGATGTTATAATAACCATATACAGTTATTCTTTACACCATTATACCCATCCAAGTATGGTGGTGGTGGAAAAATATATTACACCACGACGTGGAGACGGTATTCCGTACGTACGCACCCACAATGATTTAATTTTCCATATGATGGAAAGAAGGTGAAATGGGGTTGTTTCATATTTATAATAACAGATAAGTATATTATTTATAATGATGTTATTAAATTATAATTAAAAAACTAAATTATATGATGTATTAGAATAATGATACTTGAAAGAATCGGTAGAAGAGATTACCTCTTCTTCGACGCGCCTCCTCGTAACCACCTCTTAGGGAACTAAAGTTGGTCTTTGAATAAGACCGGGACCACAATTAGGTTTCTATGGAAGTGTAGAAGTTAAATTTTCTGGGTTTTTCCAATCATTAAGTTTCAAATTTGTGTGAAGAGGAGAGGGAGGAGGTTCCCATTTATAAGGGAGGAGAGGGGCACTTTTGGAAACCTCAAAAATATTAATTAATAATAAACAAAAAAACCCACTTCAAAACATCCAAAGAGACTGAAATTCTGATATGAGGTAATATAGGGTTGTAAGTGCATCGACAAATAAAATTTAGACATGTTGAAAAATTATTTTAAACCTTATAAATTTGATTTATCCTTATTTAATTTATTTAATCTTATTTGTGGTAATAATATTCTAAATTTCAAATTGTAATAAATAATTACTTATGTGTTGTAAATTGTGCATAATTACATACTTTATGACATTTTAGACCATATAAAATTCAATTTATAAATTTTAAATATTTTTGTGATTTTTAAACAATTTTATAATATGTTATTTTTATAAAATAAAAATAATTTCAAATTTGACACTATTCATTTATTTGAATTCAAATAACATCCAAACAGAGGATATATTCAAAAAAAATATTTAATAGACTCCTAACATGTCATGTGAATCTATAAAAGTTTTGGAGTATATTAATTAGTTAATATATATTTATTTTAATATTTTTAAAACCATTTATTTGATATTTCTCTTAATAAAATAATTACTACAAAATTTTTGTATAATTATTTAATATACTTATTTGTTTCATAAAAATTAAATTTCAAATACTATGATGGATATAAATATATTAATTTTCATAAGGTTAATTTTAGTCTTATTTAACTAATAAAACACCCAACTTTTAATATGATATATTTATTAAATTATGAAGGTGACAACTTTGACATCATTTAAAATAAAAAATCATAAATGTCATAATCGATTTTATATTGCTCCAAATCGTCAAATATTACACCATTGGATGATTATGGTATATATATATTCGACCAATACGTTTTAGTCATGTCTTGGGGACATTTTATGGGTATTATTACTTTAATAAAAACTATAATATTGATGTTTCACTAAATAAATAATTTCTGCATCATTAATGTATAAGTTATTAAGGCAATAAAATATATCTTAAAAATTACAAATAAATTACCATAAGAAATTAAAAAAAATAAACTTTAAAATTTATATTTATAATCCAATTTATTTCTGGTATAACCTTATATTAAATATACTTTAATTATTAAAGTTTGAGTGAGACATATCTCACTTTCTTTAAAATAAAATAATTTAAAGGTCTTAATAGCAAACATGTGGGTTCTAATGGATTCCATTTCGACCCAAATATTCCTTAGGACGAAATATAATCATCCAATTATATTATGACAAGTGTTAGGGTAATTTTATAATATTATATTTACCCTTAATTACCCGATTTACTGTTAACTAAGGTAAAAACAATTTACCATACATACAATTCATAGTGCCCAAAAATAAAAAGTATCATATAAACATAATTTAGACCTAATAATTAAAAATATGGAATACATTTTACCAAATTAAAATCATAGAAGTTGCAGAAATTAATTTAAAATTAATCTCGTTGTTAAGAAAACAAGTTTTAAAAGTTAAAACATTGAAAAAGATTAAAATGATTTTACCTATTAATTTAATGTAAAATCAATGCTAATGACATAAATTATATTAAATGGTAAAAAATATATTCTATGTATACTTTTAAACCAATAAATATTATAATTTAACCATATAAATCATTTCGATGAAAAATGTTTTTTTATTAAAATTTAGCGTATTTTTACTATTCATCAAAATAAGAAACTTATCAGAAAAATATCAAAAAAAATTCAAAATTAAATTTTTATATCATTATTCAAAATAAGAATTTTATTTTGTCATATTGGACTTATAAACATGTCAACCACTAGATTTAATGTGGGTGCTCCATCAAAATGCAAAAAAACTACATTTTTTTAAAAATAATTATTTTACCCGAAAAATTTATTTTGTTCTCATATCGTGTTCTATGAAATGTGTAAGATGAATAATAATGTTATAAAATTCAAATTTTAGTGAATAATATTAATAACAGCTAGTTCATAATAATATTATAAAAATATATCTTTGTTTAGCGAAACCTGATATTGTGTACTACACACGCTATCGAGGAAGGTCGTGATTGCGTGTAATGCAAGGCAATTCAGGGATGCTTGTAGTGGGATCTCTCTTTGGTGTTGCGTATAACAAAATAGAAACTTATTTCATTTATACATTAATCAAAATCTATACATAATGTTGCGTAGAATAATTTCTACAAAAAGAACTTGAAATTGTGTGTAACACAAGCCAGGAATAGTGTTGTGTGTACTGCAAGCTAATAAAGTGTTGCATATAGTAAAAGTTAATCTTGATCTATTGTAAAATAGAATAAATAAATGAAATTGAAATGAATATATCTCAAAAAATCTCAGGTGTTACATCCTACCCCCCTTAAATTAATTTCTCCCTCGAAATTTGTCGGGGTTATAAATCGTTTACTACTTGAAAGTTTCATTCATAGAAACCTACATCATAAAAAGGAATACATAAAAATAATTTTAAAAAGTGAAGTATGAAATGTAACGGTTAACCAAATTAACTCATCACTGGGTTTCCACATATGAGAAAATAGGTGAAAATATAGATATGAAAGGGAAATATAACCATCAAGTTCTAATGGATAGTGGTAGTGAACATGGCTATGAAAAATCCAATAATCACAAAGACATAAATTTTTTATGATCTAAGGTACCATCTAATTCATCAGATATGAGGGAAATAGGACAAAATTTTTGGTTTTCAAGATCATTTCCCTAATGTTGAATAATTTTTGAATTAAAATAAATACACACATTATTTTGGTACAATCTCACTGTTGTTTGTGCCTTTAACAATTTCAACTTCATCTCTTAAAGAAATGAAGTTGAATTTGTCTTTTGTAAAGTGTTAGCGGATCATGCGATAGAATGATAGGTCGTTTAATCTGTCTCAAAAAAAAGGTTAGAAAAAGTTATTAAATATATATAAGTTAGTCTATGGTGATATTAATCATATATAGTTCCTAAAATGGACTTATACTTCATATATCATACCACGTAATAAATTCATAGTAACCAGGGACGTCCTGTAGGCCAGTGGTAGGAGATAAAGGCATGTGGCACTTTGGATGTGGGTTCTATTCCCGCAACCTTGTCTGACGTGATGGGTTGTCGCCCGTTCTATAGGGTGTCCCTTTTTCTAAAACAACACTGTTATAACATTACATAAATAATATCGAAAAAAAATTTAGCCTTAAACAATACTATCTGATGTCTGACATAATACAATCCAATCTTTAGACTTATCCAAAATACATTTTTCCAATCTTATAGTATAAAGAAAATGATTACTGGAAAGGTCACATAATACACATGTGAATACCATCATTTATCCCCTTCATATCATAAGATATATCTTTTTGATCGCATTCTAAACATGTGAATAACTTAATAATGTATTCTCTTGAAACATAAATTACCATAAAACCTTAGTGAAAACATGAATGATGTCAAAAGGTTACTCTTTACACATACCAAACCCCCAAAAATTATATATACTCAAACCATGATATCACATTGTCTTTGTATCAATCATGAGCTCATTAATACTATCAAACTGTTCATTATCTCTGTATCCCTTATTTATAAACATATTAGGTGCTTTCTGAAAATATTTAAATAACTTTTCATGGTTACCGATAACATTCAACATATACATTAAAATAATTTTGTAAAAACAATAGTGTAACAATCCTTAGATATTTCTTTATTCCATAGTACCATGAAATTACATATACAACATTACTCTTGATAAACATTCAATCATTCCACTACCTTCTTAATCCATTGACCGAGATTCATCATTTTATTCATCAACACTTCTTTCATCTCATATATCATTTTTAGTATCTTAATCATCATCAACATAAATACTACCCATACAACCATGCTAATTCTATTCATTATATTATACCTTAAGGAATTGGTTTTCATAATGATCTTACTTTCAATATTTAAAACATTTAACCAGTGTTGATGTCTTAGCAATACCATTACCCTTGTCCATGGTGTTAACAGAACCTTTTCCTTTTCCATTACTAGATTTTGTCCTCCTTTTCCACACCCAAAATATCTCCTAGTTCCTTTGAAACATTCTCCTTGATGCCTCTTCCCATATGATTTAAGTGGAGAAATTGAACTTTCTTTCCTCTATGATCATCATGAAACTCCATCTTTATCTTATTAGATAAGTCAGAAAACTTACCAAAGACAAGATTATTTATCATATTATGAGATTGTAGATTAGGAATAATAATGGTGTTTGGTATTCCAAATCCTGTTTCATTTGGTTTATCATGAATAATATCATTTCATTTTCAATCATATCCTCCATTATCGTGAATCTTCATGTTTCCAGCCATTTTCTAAAACCCCAAAATAATAGTGTGAATGGAAAAAATCCTGCTAGGAAAATAACATATAAAGGGGTAGTACCTTCAACATCTAACATATTAGGTTTAATTCTAAGATAGTTTCCATAATTCTAGGACTCAACCTATACTTATAATTAACCTTAGAGACATCCCTAGACATACCTTAGAAATATCACTACGTATATCACTAAAGTTTTTGGATCTTAGTTTCCAAAGGTTAACTAAACCTTTCCTCTGATACCAACTATAGAGACCCACACTTGACATACATGGACATTAAATTAATTTTGAGAAATACGTAATTCATAAAAAAACAGACACCCAAGGACCATAATTGTTTATTGTCTTTGGAGACTTGGAACACAATATTCTAATCATAGTGAAAGATCTTCAACATCTCCAATAAAGATCATTCCCTTTTTTTTCTTACCTAAAACCATTATTTATATACAGGGAAAAGAAAACATAAAAAGGGTGAGCTAAAATGCTCAATAAGGGTATGTATGGAGAAAATAAAACAAACCATATACATTTGAACTAAAAAAATATGATCATAATTTTTAAACATCAAAATCATGAGCAATGACATAAAATATGGAAGTATGTAAGGCAAATATTATAATATATCATCAATCATGATAAAATAGAATTGGAATAAAACATTTAATTTGTGAAACCATTAATCACATGTTATGATTTCTATAGTATCCAAGGCATCGTTTCCAAGACCATCGTAGTGGAAAAAGTCATTTACTAAACCATGTTTACTTTCTATTCCGGCCCTATATTACTGAACCTGATTCACTTATTGTTCCATCCATGTCTATCTAATGAAATATAAATCATTACCCAATGTATTAGAGGGATATATAGGTCCCACCCATCTCATAATGAAATCATTCTTACGTGTTCTACAAAAATAAACATAAATCATTCATCATAACCCAATGAATAAAGTGGGTTTCATAAACATCACCACATCATAACATAACCCAAATGAAAAAAATGGATATCATTTCATCATAAGAATAATCAAACCATGTAAATAATATAGACATTATACATGAAGTATAATCATTCTAAATAATGTCATCTTAGATGGTAAATAGTCTTGACAAAACTCTTGTAATGAATTCTAGAGAAAAATATCCTTTCTTCTTCAAAATCATTTTCTTTTCACAAAATGCAATTCAATTTTAAAAGAAATAGATTTTGTTGAAAATAATCATGAAATATTTTAGAGGAAGCTTCATGAAAAAAATACATTATGAAACTATAACAATCCTTCCATTCCATATAAGTTAAAAAACATTCTCCTCGAACTTTTGACAGAAAAGTCATAAAGTTCCTTGTATTGTAAACAAAAGAAATATTACTTCCATAACACTATTTAAAAGTCAAAGATAGGTAATCATTCCTTTAAAAATACATGGAATAATATCATAAAATTTATGAAAAACATTTTTTGGACATGTATAAAAATATAACCCTAGTAAATACATACAAATAACCAATCTCAAATAAGAACGAGATTGGAATAATTATCCCTTACCATATGTCCAATTTCATCTGTACGTGTCCGAAACTCATGTGTAGTGGTTTTAATCATATTATTAACTTGAAAAATAACCATAATAATATTTATGATATCATATATGTTTTACTTATGACTTAATATTAACCATTATTTTGTCAATTTCATATTAAAGCAATGTTTTGGGTAAAATCGTTTTATTTATCGTACGTGTTTGGATTTGTTCTTATTGATATTTTTATTTAATATATCATGATTTACATACTTCCAGAATGTAAAAATTATTTATATATCATATATATTCATTATATATATATAATAGATAGATAAATAAAATGAAACACACCTTTTATGGAGATGGTAGGTCGTACGTACACATGAACCTAATTTTTCTATCCTTATTGACTTGAATGGAAGTAAGTAGATGACATATATATATACATAAATCCCATATCATTATTATATATATCATTATTCTTCATTATATATAATTTATAATCATTACTAAATGGTTAACGTGGAGAATGAATCTCATTGCGTCGTGGAGACGGTAATCCATACGTACGCACGAGTGATGATATCGTTCCCATAATTATTGAATGGAATTGGAGTGGAAGATATAATGTCTCAGAATTAGTATGATATTATAATAACCATATATTGTTATTATTAACACCATTATAACCATCCAAGTATGTTGGTGGTGGAAAAATAGATTACACCACAGCGTGGAGACGGTATTCCGTATGTACGCACGTGCGGTGATTTCGTTATCCAAACGATGGATTGAAGGTGAAATGGGGTTGTTTAATATTTATAATAACATATCAGTATATTTTTTATACTGATGTTATTACTTTATAATTTAACAGATAAATAAGAGGAACTATAAGAATAAATAAACATTAATGAATCAGTAGAAGAGATTACCTCTTTTCAACATGCCTCCTCTTAACATCCTCTTAGGGAACTAAAGTTGGTCTTTGAAGAATACCAGGACCTCTAGAAGGTTTCTATGGAAGTGAAGAAGTGAAATGGTCCCAGTTTGGATGAGCATTAAGGATCAAATTTATGTGAAGATGAGAGGGAGGAGGTTCCCTTTTATAAGGGAGGAGAGGGGCACATTTGGAAACCTCAAAAATATTAATTAATAATAAAATAAAACCCAACATAAATACTTACAAAGTGACTCAAATTAGTGTATGAGGTAAAATAGGGTATTAATATCATCAGAAAATCAAATTTAGACATATTTGGAAATTAATTTAAACCTTACCAATTTGATTTATCATTCTTTAATATATTTAATCATATTGGTGGTAATAATATTCTAAATTTTAAATTGTAATAAATAATTACTTATGTTTTTTGAATATTCCATAATTGGATAAATTATGAAATTTTAGACCATATAAAATTCAATTTAAAATTTTTAAATATTTTTGTGATTTTTAAAAAATTTTATAATAAGTTATATTTATAAAATAACAATAGTTTCAAATTTGACACTATTTTTTATTTGAATTTAAATAAAATCAAAACAGAGGACATATTCTAAAAAAATATTTAATAGACTTATTAAATGTCATATTCATCTATAAAAGTTTTGTATCATGTTAATTTGTTCATATAATATTTATTTTAATATTTTTAAAACAATTTATTTGATATTTCTCTTAATAAAGTAATTACTACAACATATTTTCATAATTATTTTATATACATATTTGATTCATAAAAATTAAAAATAAAAGACTATGATAAATTTAAATCTAATAGGTTTCATAAGGTTACTTTTAGTCGAATTTATCTTCTAAAACACCCAACTTTTAATATTAGATATTTATTAAATTATGAAGGTGACAACTTTGACATCATTTAAAATAAAAAACTATAAATGTCCTAATCACTTTTAGAAAGCTCCAAATGGTAAAAAATTACACTATTTTATGGTTATGGTATAGATATACTCTACCAATAGGTATTGGTAAAATGTTTGGGCCATTTTATGGGTATTATTACTTTAATAAAAACTATATTATTGATTTCCCACTAAATAAATAATTTCTCCATCATTAATTTATAAGATATTATGGTAATTAAATTTCTCTTAAAAATCTAAGCTCAATTACCATGACAAAGAAAAACAATTATCTTTAAAATGAGTATTTATAATCGAATTTATATTCTGTATATCCTTATATTAAAAATACATTAATTATTAAAGTTTGAGTGATACATATTTCACTTTCTTTAAAATAAAATAATTTAAAGGTCTTAATCACATACAAGTGGCTTCCAATGGATTCCATTTCTTCCCAAATATGCCTTAGGACGAAATATAATCATAAAATTATATTCATACAAGTGGTAGGGTAATTTTATACTATTATATTTATCCTTAATTACCCAATTTACCTTTAACTATGGTAAATAAAATTTACCGTACTTACTATTCATAGTGCTCAAAAATAAATAGTAGCCTATTAACATAATTTGGAACAACTGATTCGAAATATGGAATCCATTTTTCCAAATTCAAATCAAAGAAGTTGCAGAAATTAATTTAAAATTAATCATGTTGTTAAGAAAACAAGTATTAAAAGTTATAACATTGGAAAATATTGAAATGATTTTACCTATAATTCAATGTAAAATCAATGATAATTATATAAATTATATTAAATGGTAAAAAATATATTCTATTTATTCTTTAAAAACATTAAATATTATAATTTAACCATATAAATTATCTTGATGAAAAAAGTTGTTTCTAATCAAAATTTAGAGTATTTTTACTATTCATCAAAATAAGAAACTTATCAGAAAAATATCAAAAATTTATCCAAATTAAATTTTTATATCCTGATTCAAAAGAGGAATTTTATTTTGTTAAATTCAACTTATAAACATGTCAAAAACTAGATTTAAAGTTTGTGCGCCATCAAAAGGAGGCAAAACTGCATTTTTTTAAAATACTTATTTTACCCAAAAAATTTATATTGTTCTCATTATGTGTTCCAGAAAATGTGTAAGATTAATAATAATGTTATAAAATTAAATATTTAGTTAATAATATTCATAAAGTCTAGTTCATAATAATATTATAATAATATATCATTGTTTATAGAAACCTAATATTGCGTTCTACATACGCTATCGATGAATGTAGTGATTGCGTGTAATGCAAGCCAAGTCAAGGAAGCATGTAGTGGAAGCTCCCTTTGGTATTGCATATAACATAATCAAAACATATTTCATTTATAAATTAAACAAAATCTATACATAATGTTGCATAGAATAATTTCTACAAAACGAACTTGAAATTGTGTGTAACACGAGCCAAAAATAGTGTTGCGTATACTGCAAGCTAATACGGTGATTCATATAGTAAAATATAATCTTGGTTTAATGTATAACAGAAGACTTCAAAGAAATTAAAAATAATATATCTCATAAAATCTTGGGGTATTACATGCTATGTGTGGCCCACCATCTCATTGAACGATGTATTTCATTTCCAATCTAAAAATATTAAGCATTAATCTAACTACATATATATAGAATATATATAATATTTAAATAATATTTTAAATTAATTTGATTATGTAATAATGATCAACATAATTGAAACCAAAAATTACAAGCCATCCCATACTCAAAGAATAAAGAAATTATCACCTAAAATGATAAGAATGATAAATTATTGTTAATTAATGCATTATAATATGTTATAATAGGAGAATATATGATATAATTAATATTATTTTGGTTTTTAGAAGTTAATAACATTAATTAAACCATTATACATGTGGTTAATGATCATTAAACAAAAAGTTACCATAAGCTATGATATTTCGTCTCGATTTACATTTCATTGATACTTATTCATTATTATGAACCCCCTCACATTTATGTGGTGTATATAATTACGAAATAATTTAATATCATTATTAACTCATGGAATATCTATTATGAAGTCACACTTTGAATTATCCCATAGAAGGTGTTTTGACTTTTTAATTACCAAGATGAGAAAGTTATCTTTGCAATTTCACTTTCTTTTGTGATTTTTAACATTCTCTTGAAATAATCACTTCCTTCTGATCCTTTTTTGATGTATATTACATTTATCCTATATATATATATATTTAGTGGATATTATTATTTAATATGTCAAATTAAATATTTATACGTAGTGTTTACAGTAATTTTTATTTGATTAATTAAGGGAATATTGAAAAATTTGTGTCATTTACTCAATATGAATAAATGATATGGTGCATTAATTAGTATTTAAATCAATTATTCAATACATTATGGATAATATGGACATGAATTACATGGATTGGGGACCAGTTAAGGATTGACCCTCAATACATCGGTAATATCATGATATGAATCATTTGGCCAAATCAGAGTAGTTTAAACTGTTATGATAATAGATCATGGTGATAAAGGATCTAAGTACATGGCAAACATGGAATCCAATATTTTACCATTTACATTTTTCATTATTAAGTTTTCATTTTTTGTCTATTTATTAAATGGAATGTGTGTTTATTTATTTAGTATGAGATATTTATTATTCATTATTGATTAATCATAGCTTCTGTTATAATTAACACTTACAGATAATTTGAGACCACTGTAATTTTGTTTCATTTCCCCATTCTATAGAGATGAATTAATGTAATGAGTTTTCAAGGATGATGAACATATTTCCATGTTTGGTATTAAGTTTAATTTTATATTCCTATCATAAAATGGGTATCATATAAGTATATGGTTTCATAATGGGATAATTTTTTTCCCATTGGGAATTGAATCATTTATCTTTTCTGATGTACTAAATTAAGGAACTAGATCTATGATACTAAGGTTGAGGTCATTATTGTTGGTATTATAGAATGTTTATTAGAAACATTGGAAACATGATTTTGGAAATTATACGTTATAGAACAAAACTCTAGGATATAATTTTAGTATATGTATAGAACAACATCCCAGTGAGACCATGTTTATGATTATGATATATGGTATGTATAAATATCTCAATTTATGTTAAGAATTTTTCTATTTTTTTCTTATACAGTTTGTTTCATAATGATATTATCTAATATTTTTATGTATTATTTTTGAAATGGAACACCGAATAATAAATGTTAACATCACAAACGCATGTGATCCATGTAGTAAAAAGGAGCATATATTTTATGGGCATAATAAAATCTTTAGAAATATACTGGTCTTAAAAAATTATCATCATAATAAGACATAGTATCATGATATTATAGGATAAAAATGGATTTATTTATCTATTGTGTCATTTTATGGAATCATGAGAATAAAGATACATATGGTAGAATTATGGATAATGGAATGAGGAGAATTTATTATTTTCTCATCTATGATAATAATGGAAAGAAACACCCTACTACCTTCTTAAAGTGAATGGGAGTTCATTATAAATGATGAAAAAGAGGAAAATATGAAAATTAATGGAAAGTGAAGAATAAAAAAATGATTCTCAGTGTTTCAATTTTTTTTTGAGATAGAGTACTAAAAAATGAATTTCCCCAAGAATTAATGGAATATACATCAAAAGAAGATAATGTATCATAGCCTTCATTATGTTATCAACACAAATCAAGTGGAGTTATAAATTTGCTTCTATTTGGTTTAATGAATTATGATATTTTATTATTTTATGAATTATGTAATGGTAATTATAATTATGAAATTTATAAGGATGGTACTATAATATCATATCATAAAAAATTTTAAAGAATGCTTTTGAATGTTACCAAGAGAAGTGATTGAGTGGAAAGTTAAATTTTTTGGAAAGAACATGATTGTGGGAATCGAAACCCTTAATATGTTTTTGATATTGAGATAAATATTATAGTATATATTGATTATTGATTTGGATAAAGTAATTTTGATACTAATAACTACTATTTCACTAGTTATAATGTATTGGATAAAGATATTTCATATTGGTCATATGATTAACCAAGAATGAAATGGTTTACATTGATAATTTGGTGAGGCTTTAAAGGATAATGTTGTACTTATCTATATGATGTTACATGTTCTATGAAATGGTATATAAATATTTCAAGGAACAACTAAATTATATTGTTTTTATAGAAATTCATATCTTTTAATAATCATAAGGAATAAATAAATTACTCAAATGTTGGAAAATTGTTTTGAAACAAAAATGATTTACTATTACCATAATTTTTTATTATATCAATAAACATTTCACGCCACTAGTTTATTAATTTTTGTTAAAAAGAATTATCATGAACATGTTCTCGCTCTCTCTCTCTCTCCATATTAACATGATAGTAATATTTCACTTTCATCACTATGTTTTCACTAACTTTCTCTTATTTGAAAGCCCAGTTTTTTGGTGACCTTCACATTTCATTATCCATATTATTAAAAATACATGTTGTTAACCCAATTTATGTTGTTATTTTTTCAAAAATAGTTTATTTTATAATATCAAACCATTTATTATTGAGATAAATTATCAATTACAAGGATAAAATTTATTTAATGTGGTGAGAATTCAACACCCAAAGACTTTACAATATTTTTACTTTAGAATAAATTTGACTTTTTTTCTATTTATATTTATATGTAATTAAAAGTAAATTGTATTATAAAATAAAAAAATTAGATTATAATTTGGTACATCAAAAACTATGTTATCTTGTGTTACACATAATAATGGGTTCTTTTAACAGCTCATGTTTCACGTAAGACTTAGTTTTTTAAAACTAAAATATACTATTAATACTATTATTCAACATAATAGTTAAAAAATATATATTATAATAACATGTATATGTGGGATTAACTAGATTAGTAATATATTTTTTTCACATTTTTATATAGATGTTTTGTGACCAATTAACTATAAGTATATAAAAGACCAATATAAAATATAGGAAATATTTTTAGAAGAACAATTTTAGGCATGAAATAATTTATATCTTAATAAATTAAATTTATTACTATTAGTGAATGAAATCAATTAAATACATATATTAAATATTCAATAAAATATATTTTACATTCATCCAATAAATTTTATTGGCATAATATAATAAAAAAAACCACCTTTACACATAAAAAGATATATTTTTCAAAAGGCATCATTATTGCCTTTTGAAAGTGCACAAATTTTAAACATTAATTTTGGAAAGTTTATAACTTTTATGTGGAAATTAAACTTCATTTATGAATGGTTAAGGTCAATAATATATAGTGTTTTTATTTTTTTCTAATGTTTCATTTTTTGGTGAAAGACTTACAATGAAGAATTTTAATTGAAGACTAATATTTCATCTAAATAATTTATATTTTTGAATTATATTCTTAATTAGTGTAAATCATTTTTACTAAAAATTTAAAATTATTAATTTATATTAGGTCTTTGGAATAATTTTTATATTTAATTTATATTTCACAAAATAGTGGGGGTATGATAATTTTCACATTCAATACTCTTTATCTCATCCCGTTGGCGGTATAAAATTAAAATTAATTTCTTACACATCATATATTTAAAGTTGGAAAAATAGATTCCATGTTTATATTCAGAATAATATATAATTTTTTATTAGTTTCAAATAGTTTTTTAACTAATATATTTTTTAAATAAATAAAAATTAATTACATCTATTGGGGAAAAAATAGTTTATATGGTTGCTAAACTTTTATCATATGGGGTCAAATAGCCTAAAACATGTCCAAACCCATTAGATGGAAATATTTCTAACATATCCCATATTTTATTTAATCATATGAGTTATTGGGATACTAATCCATGTTATTGAACTATATAATAAGATTAGTAAGGGAAATGAAAAAAGGAACCTTTGATATCTTTAACTTTAATAAAGCCTTGAGACATTGAAAACATCAAAAATAAATTTATACATATCTCTCTGAAATGTAAGTGATTTTTTTTGCATAATTGCTTCCATTTAATTATTATATATTTTATAATTATTGTTAATAATTTAGTAATTCCTACAACGTACCTATTTATTTATTTATTAACTAAGATATATGATACTAAAAACTAATGGTAGCTAAAATTGAGTTAACTATATAACTAAAATAAATTTTTAGCTGAATATATCATGTTACAAATCTGTTAACATAATATATTTTAATTAAATCATTATTTTTGGAATTTTTAAATTCCAATTACATTAATCATCTAAAATTTGATATTAATGTTCTCTTATAATAAATAAAATTTTATTAATTAGTTTAAAAATATTAAAAATAGTATTTCTTTAAAGTGATTAGAAAATGTTAATAAATATAAAATATGGTACATGAATGGAAAAATTACTATTTTATATGTTCAATTCTAACTATTAAATAGTAAAAACTAGGTTAGTGATGTTACTGTTTATGATGTGTTTTGGCAAGTTACTTAAACTTGTGTTAATATTAATTTACAAAACACTAATGATTTTTATTTCAAAAATAAAATATCTTATTTAGAATAACTCTTATAAATTTACCTATTTATGATTATTTTATTTTAATCTTAATGGATAAAATATTGAGTTTATAACAACTAGTTACCTTAATAAAATGAAAAAATGGGAGAATCATTGATGATAAAGATAAAAAAATGTATAATTCAAATATTTTTGAGTGGCGGAGGTTTTAAATGACCATATTTTCCCAAAAATCATTTATTTGTAAATATTTGAGGAACTTTATATAAGGGATACACCCCAAGAGTTTTTACCTTTATATATTTTCATGAATTCCACTCTTCCTCAACATTAAAAATACACTCACTCACATCACTTATTAACATCACTCATGACTTTTGGATCAAAAAATGGTTAAAAATAATATAAAAACATCCTTTACCTCATGCTTCAAAATTGGAATAAATCTAGTAAATGACTTCTTTTGTTGTAATCTAGAAGGAGTTGCCCAAAAAATAGGTCACATTATTCCATGAGAATTTTTTTTATCAACCCATTAAATTGTTCTTAATTATATATGTTATAATAAAATAAATATACTAAATTTGGTGAGATATTTTAATAAAAATGTTATGATATATAACATCACACACTTCCTTCAAATGTGATACACAATTATCTTTCATTTGTGTAGTGCACTACTTCCTCAAAAACTGATGTCCTTCTTTCTCCCGTTACAACATTTAGTGGTTAAAAATAATATTGAATTAATAGCTTATATATAGTATATATGATATTTCTAATTTCCTTATGCTTATGGAATTATTTTATAACACACTCTTTCATGACATCATTTTTTTAGGAATAACATCACAATGTTTGTGGACATGCGGACTACCTCCTCCTCAAAGCGTTGTGATTCATTCACTCTGTACCTAAAATGTATTAAGGATGGTTTAAATAAGAATATGTGACATATATTACCTAATTATGATACTATAATTATTATTTTCACATATTTATCTTTTAACATTCATTATTTTTATGTGATAATAAATTTGAAAAAGTATCAATGCGTACGTACGATCTATCGTCTCCTTGAACAGTGAATTATATTCCCTATCTCCCAACTTCAAGGATTCATCATAATAAATATGTAGGGAATATTTGTAATATTTAAATAATTTTTAATATTTTTGAGATTATTAAATCATGATCTATGTAATTGGAACAAAAAATTACCAGTCAAAACACACTTTAAAACCAGGAAATTAAATCCTAAAACGATGAAAATGATGAAATATTATTAATGAAAGGATTAAAATATATTATTAAAGGAATATATATGATATAATAAATATTAATATGGTCTAGGTATAATTTAATAACATTATTAAAACTATTATATAGGATTTTAAATGGAGTTCATCCAAAAGAGAGTGTAAGGTTTGAGATTTCATCTCAATTTACATTCCATTGAGACTACTTTTTTTATTCAAAAAGTCACATTTATTTTGGGTATATACTACTCAATTTAATTAATATCATGATTAAATTATACTTCCTGGAATTTATTTCCAAATTTTAATTATTCCATTCAAGGGATTTTTACATAAAAATGATCTAGTAGTAAAAGTTATCTTTGCAATCTAACATTCTATTATGATTGTTATAATTTTATTAAATATATCAATTCTTTATGATTATATTTTTATTTCACATTAAATTTATCATAAATATATATTATTTACTAATCGATATTATTATTTCCTAACCCATATAGTAATTTTACATATTTTGTTTATTTTGAATGATATTTGATTAAATATAGAAATAATGATAAATCTGTATCTTTTAATCAATAAAGATAATAGATAACGAACCTTTTTTATGTGTTACATAGATTATTATATATATTAATAATATATTAGATATTAATGACATGGTTTTGGGGAATTGTTAATGAAATATCCTTGATTTATTGATAGTCTCATGAGACTAATCACTTAGGAAAATCAATGTAGTTTAAATAGTCTTGTGAATAGAGTTTGGTGGTAATTGTTCTATGTATGTGGGATACTTGGAATCCATAATATAAAAATTTAATTAATTAATTATTCAGATATTATTCTACCTAGGTTTTTCACTATGAAAAAGAATATATGGATGAAACTCTTACCATTTGTTCACTTTCCCTAGTATGTTTCAGAACCTCTTAAAATATATATATAATTTTCTCAAAAATAAATTATAAAACCACAATAAAATATTTCATATCATATATTACTTAATTATATCCTTTGATGAGTTGTTTATTATCAATTCTCTTTTAAAATCACTATTTCATGTGATAATTGATTTATTTGTCATGTATATTTTGGTTCAGATATTTTGGTCCTTATAATTTGATCATGGTTTATTATTTTAAATATTTTGTACCATGATATAATTATCATATATATTACATATATATTTATATATAATAATATATAATACTTATATATTGAAAATGGATTACACCATTCATGGAGACTTCAGGTCGTATGTACGAATGAATGTTGTTTCAATTTTCATAATGGATGGGGAAAATGGGAATTCAATATTAATTAAATTTTAAATAATAGATTTTATGCTATAAATATCCCATATATTACTAAATTAAATCCTTATTAAAATCCATTTTAAAATAAAATGATCAAAATTTGATATTGTTATATGGATGTGGTAGTCCACATGTACGCATGAGGAACGTTATATTTTTCAAATGGAATTAAATGTGATAATTTATATGTGATATTAAAATACAATATGTATGTTTATATTATAAATGACACATATATTAAATAAATTTTTCCCTTACAACATTCTATGTAAACAGTATGTGAAAAACGAATCACGTCACTTCTCATGGCTATAGTCCACTGCACACACGATCAATATTATCATATCCCTCACAGAATTGAATGTAAGAAGTTATATTTGATTTCAAAATTATATAAAAATATTATTAATATATTTATATATATTTATATGTTTAATGCATCATTATATCTTTCCATGAAATGTTGAAAAGGAAATAGGACTACATCTATTCTTGAGGTAGTAGTATGTCGTACACACGATCCACAATTTGGCTTTCCTTTTGATAATTATTGATATGGATAAATGTTATTTCAATTTAATTATATAATATTTATATATTGGATATTATGTTGTAATAATTGTTTCATCATATTTACTATTTATAAGGAGTTATAAGAATAAGTAAATTGAAAACCCATAGTAAAAACCCTACCTCTTCATAAAGGATATTCGATACTATTAAACTAAATCCATCCTAGATTATGTTATTGATATAAAAATATAATATAGGATGTTTAGAGTGTTTTAGTGAATATATTTGGAATGGTTTTGGATGAACCAATGTTATTTGGGTGAGTGAAGAGGGGAGGATAAGGGTTAGCCTATTAGAAGTTATAGGAGAGGACATACATGGTTTTTAAAAAAAATCAGTTATAAAGAGAGTTTTAAAATGTGAATAGCTTCAATAATAGGTACCTATATAACCATATACATTATAGGATCTAAATATGTCTCAAATGGGTTTTGTAGAAGTAGTTATCTCATTTTAGACCTTTTTATTATTGTTAAACCTCCAGAAAACCCATGTTTACCCTAATCACGATAATTAATTTTTAATCATTCTACAATTAATAATGGTAAAAATTTATACTCAATGTAGAAGAAAATATAAATTATTATGATTCCAAATATGCAATACATTTTTATAAATTAAATTCATATATTTTGAAGGATCAAATTAAAAATTATACTTGTAGACGCTATGAATAAGAAAGTTTTGATCGATAAAATTCCCATTTATATATAATGTTATAATGTAAAAATTAAAAAAGAAATTTATTCCAATAACCTATGTTAGTGAATTTTAATGTAATTGAACAAATTTAAATAAAATTCAATTTATAATATAATTTACCCTTAATAATATTTTATCCAAAAAAGATGTTTTTAATTAATATTCAGTATAATTCATTATTAATAAAAAAATTAACCATTTAAAATAAGTATATAAAATTCCACCAATGATAATAAATAAATTTATATTTAATAAATATAATTTATTTTGTAATTTATTTTTCTGATGTGGGTAAAATGAATTTTAAATTATGGTCACAAAGTTTGACTAATCCTCTATATAGAAATATATAGTTTTTCATAAAACTATTAATTTAATTGTAGATGTTTAATATTTTATTTAAAATAAATATCATTCCATTCAATATATTTTATCCAAGTTTAGATATTATAATATCTATAATTTAGGTACTCATATTCAAATACTACAACACAACATCTCAGTTATAATTGTTATGTTTAAATAATAATATTTTAATAGAGTGTTGTGTTTCATACACAAATGGTGTTGCGGGAATCACAATCTATCGAAGAGATTTAATTTATAAAAAATAAATATATCATAATGTCTAATAATTTTATATTTTATTATATTATTGGTGCTTTATTTCATACACACAATCGATCTTGTTGTTCCTATATTAAAATCTCTGGGTGTTACGTTCTACCTCATTAAAAAAATTGTATCTTTGAAATTTAGTCATGATCTCAATATTTTAGGGTTTCAAATTATAAAATTCCATTATTGAATTCCCAAAAAACGATAGGGGTTAGTAAATCAAGATCTTTATTAAAGGGAATGTGAAGTACAATAGTCATATAGAATAATCACATAACCAGGTCTTAATGTATGGTAATATATGTGGGAAGTGATGAAATGGAAATGAAAGAAAAGTTTAATGTCCAAATAATTATTGAGGATGATGGAGAAAATTAAACAAAACAAATCAAATGTTCAAGATAATGTAAAAATATAAACAACAAAAAAAATTATGATGAGTTAACAGACTATATTATTCATTAGAAATAAGTGTAAATGATATTCATTTTGTTTCAAGATCCTTTTCTTAGACTTGAGGAATTCAATTACTATAAAAACTGAGAACAAAATCAAATGTACTTACTTGGTATCTTCCTATTTCACAGTCATAATTTCATCCTTCAATTGTGATTTTATCATATCCCATGTCATATCTTTCACCATGAAATGCATATAAAAATAAATTTGTGTACCTGAAAAAAATTTAACATATCAGTATAATTCTGTGTCATTCTTTATATCCCTATATATTTTCCAAAATCAAAAAATTGAAATAGTTTTTCCAATAACACAAATATGTCAGCTTTATCCATTCTGAATAAATTTGACCATAAGACACATCCGAATCATTTTTCTCCAAATGTAATATAGGAAAAATTTGATGGATGGTCAACAAAATCCAAAATATATTCCCCCAACAATATAATGCTTCTATTAAAGTTTAATTCAAATTATTTTAATACCTTTATCAATATAATAAATTCATTAATAAATTCATTATTAAAAAAATTAATTCTCTCTTTTTGAATTTATTCCATAGATCCAAATATGCAATAATCATAAGAAATATATAATCAACCTTGAAATCACGGACCAATTTCATTGATACCAATACTATATCATATAAATATAATATTCATTATTATATCAACATATATCTCATATTAAGGATTATCTTTCCTTACTCATGTGATTTAAAAAAATAAAATATTTCTACTATATCCTGTTTATTGGTTCTATTAAAAATATCATTTCAAATCCTTAAATAAATACCACTATTGTAAAAGACAAATAAATTTCAGGATTATTATATTGATAATATAACATATAAAATAAATTTGAAAAATAATTATTAGATAAAATGAATAATCACATTAGTCAATAAACTGCAACTATAACTAGAGTAAAAGATTGTGTTTGATATATTATATTATTCTATGGTATATTCCCATGATTCATGGAGAGTTGGTTGGAAAATAAGCCCATATCCTTTCTGATGAATTACTGGACATTGAAGGATTATAAATTACCCTTTTAATCATAAGAATGAGGTCATTTTGTCCACATATTAAGAAACCCCATTTTCCTTTAAGCATTATAGCATGGTTATTCTTTCCACAAGTATCACATGTGGGAAAATACTTATTTATCTTATTCTATTTATCTTGTTATTTTACTTTCATCCTCTTATTCTCTTCATTCAATTTTATGTCATATTTCATGGATAATTCTTCGTCTATCTTGGTAACAAATGATATTATGTCCTTATATAGTGAGAATGTTTTGGAGACATGTGGCCTTTGAAGGATTTTTATAATACCATCAATGAAATTATCAATATTCACTTTGAGTTACATACAATATCCACACCATTCCTTGGTAACCATGTAATTTTTCCTCCATAATTAAAAACAATTTCCTCTATATTATTTCTTACACTCAGGAATTGTCTTTACATATCTTCTTATTGATATTGAGGAAAATACTTTTCCATGAATTATACCTTGAAATCATTCTAGTACATATAAGGATTTTATTATTCAATGTTACTATTATCAATAAATGACAACCATTGACCATAATTTTTTGAAAACTCTATCCCTTTCACTACATCCTAGTGTGATTAATATATTCTACATGAAACCATCTCATTTATCTGCTAAATATTGATTTGTAATCACATTTTTTGATAGTAGTTTTGATGCATGAGGTATTATAATATTGATACAACACATAGTGTATAAAATAGGCAATTTCATATGGGACATCTAATCATTCATAACCCGAGTCATCATCCCCAATATGGTAATAATTTGATATTTTCTAGATATAAATCCAATAAGATTTTCATTATCATTACAACGAAGGAAATCCGTATATAGAGTATGTGCATTGGTATCGTCCCCATTTCATTTGTTAGGAAAACATTCTATGTAATATAATACACAGTGTTATATCATAAAATTATGGTGAGAAATTTATAATCTCAAAACTAGAGAAACAATTAACCTAATCAAAAAAAGTTATGGATAACCAATATCATAATCATAAGATTTTTTCCATTGGGGATAAATTTATTTTCAACTCCTTTATAATTTTATTTATTTAATATTTGAAATAACCTATGCATTTCTTCATTCATGTCAATCCAGGTGATAAACATGGGTTGTTGGAATTCCCTATGTGATGATCCAGTCAGGCCCAATACACCATGTTTGGATTTATTACCCCTAGCTACATCTATAACACCTATCCATAGATTCACAGAGTTAGTGTATTATTTTATTACATGAGAATTAATACATGTAATCAAATATTGAAGTTCTATTTAGTTTATTAGTCTTATAAATCCATATTACTTACATGATATCCCTAATACATTGAGAAATATGAAATAAAAACAAGATATATAATAAAAATGAATAAAATGAATTCTTGAATTCTTATTCAAATATTTATTCTTCATAACCTGGGGAAGGGAAAATTATTAAGGGTTATATCCAATGCATAGTAAGGTTATGTAAATTGGAATGAATAATGACTCAACAAGAATTGATTAACATAGAAAAGGTAAATAACTGATAAGACATGCCATTAAACTAAATAGATAAGGAAATGTCAATATGAAATGTATGAAACTGAAAACCATGCCATCTAAATCAATATAATGAAAATAATATGTATCCATAGATATGTAAATGAAAAATCACAAGGATAAATAATAAGTGAATTAAAATAAACTGCATCCATAACTATGTCGGTGCAAAATGTCAAGGATGAATAATAAATATATTTAAATGAGTGAAATGATTAGTTAATATACACAATGTTTCCTAGGTACACTTTTCCTTTAATTTGATGACATTTAAGAAGATGGTTTACAACATATTGGGTAAAAATCAGATTCTGGCCAAATGATTCTTCTCATTATAAAACTAATACATCGAGTGGTAATTTATTACCGAGCCCCGCCCATGTCATACCAGTCCAAAGAATTAATAAAATATCAAAAAACCCATGTTTATTTTCAAAAATTCATATTGAATAAAGGATATTGATATATCAATATTACATTAGAGGAGGATAATTAACAATAAGGATTGTTGACATTAATATATGACTGAAAAAAATAATACTTAAACTTTCCAATGTTCCCATAAGACATTGAAACAATTAAATAATAATTCCCCAATAATTAAATAAAAAATATAATATCATTTAAATAAGTAGATTAAATATATATTATATAAAATAGATTTATATACACCAGTTAAAAGTTAATTGGTTCATAACAAAAATAATTCTCAATGGAATGTAGATTGAGATTAAATCCCTTACATTAACCTTCATTTAATTTTTTTGTATTTATCCTCATGTATAGTAGTTTAAAATATGTTTATAACATATAATAGAAACATGATACTATTTATAATATTATATATATTAACTTATTACAATATATTATTACCCATTTGTCAACACTTTTTAATTAATTTAACTATTTCAGGTGTTAAAAGCATAGTTTTTGCTCAAGTATGTCTTGATTTGTTACATATTATACCTGTTTAGTATATCACGATTTAATATTATAAAGAAATTAAAACAAGTCTAAAGGATCTTATATATTAATTCCATATTTATTAATAACAGTCCACAATTTTTAGAGATTAGAAATGTAGTGCACCATTCATGGAGACAGTAGGTCGTAGGTACACATGAATGATACTTTTATTTATTTTTCGTATTAATACAATGAAAATAAATGATAAATATCACTATAATAATTCTATTATCATTCCTATGTTATATATATTATGTAGTTTTTTTTAAACCGTAATTTATACATTCCATTTATAGCGTGAGTCATATCGCTCTAAGGTGGTGGTAGTCTACAATTCCTCAAATGAATGTTTTGTATTTACAGAAGATGTAAAGAATAATTGTAAGTTATAAATAAAAATTATGGAATAATAAAGGCATTGTAAATACAATATATATCATATATAAGTAGTGTATTTATCATAATATCAACTTTAATAGGGGTCACTAGAAAATGAACAATAACCGTTTCATGAGGAATTACTTTGTTGAACATAGAAACAGTATGTTTGCTACCCATTAGATGGAGGTTTGTGTAAGTATAGGTTAGATCATTTAAATAAAAACATAAAAGTATTTATAGGATACTGGTGTAATTATATTGGTTTATAGTAATATTTTTTTGTTGGGTGGGGAATAGAAAAGAAACTAAATATCTCGAGAGAAGATGTTGTCTATTAATTGGGTAACTCCTTTTGGATTTCACCAAAAGGATTCCCTGGATTGATTCCTATTAAATTGGAGTATTCTAGGTATAGTAAATGTTTTTATAATAATATTTTGGAAATTTTTTGACGGTCCAATGTGTCTTGAGAGATGTGAGGAAGGGGTAGAGTACATTTCTTTTTATAGTGGAGTGGGAGTGCCACTCCTATAAATATCAATAGGTATTCATTAATGGGTGGTATACCTTTCTTAATGTACTGAAAAAATTAAAAAAATAGTTAATTAAAGGGAATAAATGGTTGATTAAAATTACCACTATACAAAAATAGTATTATTTTAATAATTTGGATCCGTAACCATAAGATTTTCTAATTTTATCATATTGGTTTTTAGTAAAGCATATAGTTTTCTTATATAATTAATTTTACCATTAAGACGAAAATAAACTATGGTTTATTATAAATTATAGAGATAATAAATTATTTATATTAAATATAATTTATAAAGTAAAATTATTGTTTTGGAAATTAAATTTAAAACAAGCGCATGTGACGCACTAAAACACTACTTAATCCCATATTGTGTTAACAATGTTTTAACACAAATGGTCAAATGAGTTAATTATAAATGATCTATTTACCCATTAAAATACCATATTAAATATTTATTAACACCTAATATCCCTTTTTCTAATATAGGTTTTTATTAATTTTAAATTATTTAATAAAACTAAATTTATTTTAAATCACAATAATGTCAAATTTGACATTATTGATTTAATGTTAATTTTAAAAATGAAATATAATATTATAATTCCAATATATTAGTTTTAAGGATCTGTAACGTGATATAAAAATTAAAATAATAAATATAAATAATAAATCAATCAATAATATTCAATTTTAATATTTATAGTGTCAATTATTTTATTTTATTTTTAATTAAATGTTCACTACATTGGCATTTTTTATGCATTTTATGTAATTGGACCAACTATAAGAATTATTGATAAATTATTGTAACTAAAATATCCCGTAAATTTTTAGAAGGATATATAACTTAAAATATGATGTTTTGTAAATATATGAAAGTTTTATAAATGTTAAATTTAAGGAATGTTTCCTTTTGTATTTTACCTTAAATACCATTTCATATAGAGATCTTTCATCTAATAATATCCAATATATGCATATATTTCAATTAGTGTAGGGATATAGTTTAATTATTGTCATCCATTTTATTTTGGATAAGTTTCCATTTTATTTTGTCCCTTAATAATAATGTTTATTACCTTATTAAGCTCAATTTTACCTAAATAACCATAATTAATTTTAATCACATTCACTTATATTTTTGGTCAATAATTAATTTGATCATGATAGACAAAAATATTATTCTATTTACCACTGTGTATGTCTGTTTTGGAAAATTAAAATCAGATATGTGTGGAAATTATGATTAATGTTAATCCAGCACACATGGTGAGAATACAGTTTTTAGAGTAAAACTGTTCAAAAGTATAACAAGTTTTTATATCAAATTTATAAATAAATAATATTTTAATGATAAAAATGGAATTAGTTTTTGAAATATTCTTATATTTGGACTTTATAACTAAACATCAAATATAATTTAACACTAGTCATTATTTAAATAAAAATTCAATTTTCACATAAATTGTAGTATGTTTGACTATTCCAAAAAATGATTTTTTCTTAGAAAATCTAAAAAATCAACCCTAATAGAACTGTGACATTAGGAATTCTAAATTGATTTTTATTTTGAAAAATAAAATTCATTATAGTATACAAATTTAATTTTCAAATAGACTCTCTATTAAATTGTGGGAAAACCCAGCCTTATGTATAACCCAATATAATTTATTGTTTTATAGCAATATGTTTATCATTGTGTTGCATATGAAGAGAGAAAAAATAATATTTATTTTAAAATTAATGTATTTTTTTGTATTGCGGTATTACACTATCAACACCTTATTTAAATTTCATCCTTGTAATTTAAACATGATCTTAGTAATTCAGGGATTGATATTTGAAAGTAAACTATTTTCCAAAAATCCACATCATAAAATGGGGTAATTAAATAAATTCATAATAAGAGGGTAAGTTATGTATAATGTTCACATAAATAGGATCCCTATGAGGATAATATATTTGGGAAATGGAAAATTTAATACAAACAAAAAATATATCAAGAAATTTCTCCTAGAGAGTGCTAGAGAACATGGTTTGGATAAAGTTAAAAATCACAAGGACATAAATCCAGAATGATCTAAGAGGTCGTTTGATTCCTTTTAAATTAATTAAATAAGACCAAATTTTTATTTAAAATCTATTTTTATATTTAATGAATTTTTTCATTCTATAGTAATATAAATAAATATATATTTCTATTAACATAATCATTTCCATTCATTACGTCTCGATCTATTTCTACTTTATCTCATTGAACATGACGCGTCATATAGTGATGTAATATATCAATATTTAAAATTTCATCCAATGGTCAATGTAATAAATTTCATAAATGGTTATCTTTTCCAATATATCATGATCCACACTCTATAAATAAGGTCAAATAATTTCTAAAATGATCTTATCAATATCCTTCAATCAACATAAAGTAGTTATTTAATGATCTGATGTCGAATATCTGACACCTTCATTATGTATCCTCTTTTAATATGTTAATAACTAGAATCACCAAAAAAAGCCTATTAAAAACATTCATTTTTTACTTATTTATTATATAAAACCCATGTTATTGGAAATATTCCTTAAATTAAAAAGTGATGTAAACTTCATCAGTGTCTGAATAGACAACATGTCGAAATTTCATTAATCAATTCAAAGTTATTTCATAGTTATATAAATTAATTATTTATGCATAATTATCTCAAAATCAAGAACCTATTAAATGTTTCATTTCCCTAAATTTTGTATTTTCTAAAAAGTTCAACTTTTTAGAGAATGGCTTTTCGTGGTACCACTCGATATATAATCTAAAAAACATAAAAAAAGTATTATAGTATAATCCTTATATATTACATAATTATTATAGCCAACACATTTAAGATAAAATATTCAGATGAAATAATTATTAAAGAGGTATATTAATATTTCCTCTTCATATTTTGTAGTATCATCACTTGATAATTATATAATAGAATCATTTAGTGTATATTCATTTGACGCTTGGGAAATTGATTCAAATAGTGTCCCATCTCCTTTTAAGTTGAACCATTGCACATTTAAAAACATTTTGTTACCCTTGAAATCAAAAACATGGTTTCCTTTTTCTATACATGTATAACAAACTCCAAATACCTTAAAAACATAGTGAATTATCTAATTCAAAAATTATCAAATGTTATAAAATACTTCTTTTATATATTTTTCTTTTTCTCATTCCCCTTTTCATGGTTATTGTATGACCCCTTATTATCTTGGATTCCTTCTAATATATAAAATTTGTAGAAATATTTTCCTATACCATTGTCACATGATATTATGTCCTAGTTTTATGAGAATATTTAGGGGACTTTTTCCCATTTAAATATTGGTTGAAGACACTGAAAGATTAATCCTTCATACTCTTTAGATTACATGCGTTATCATGGTTCACATTCCTTCTACTAGGCACCATTTCTTAACAATGGAATATAATTTATTACATACTAACATAATGTTTAATTAAGAATATTGTATATAACATAAATTTATGCAACATGAAACCTAGAATCATAATCTTTTATTATTATGGGAAATCATTAATTTCAAATCCTTCATAATTTTTGGTATTGAAAATGTGAAATATCAAAAATGTATCCCTGGGGAGTGTCATACATGGTGTGTAGTAAGGCTCTTTTTTGTATACCGGGTTACCCTCAGTCAGACCCAAAACACCTAGTTAGAGTTATTACTCTATAGAACTTCTATACCAGAAGAACGTCATCTTGTAGTATCTAGATTGTAATGTATTTCTATGAATACCCACATAATATATACCTTAAAAAAATTCAAGGATATTAATCTAAACATATCCTCAAATCATATCATAGGTTTTTTCTCACAAATCTAGGTATTCTAAATCTAGTTACCAAGGTTTCTCAGAAACTTCGTTTTAATCAAATTTTAATACACCAACCAGTGATGCCTAGAGCTGGGACATTATTTTATTACATTGGCATATTTACAAAGAATCAACTCCCAAAGGACTACTTAGTATAGTAGTATTGGACTGCCCGATTACATACATGATATCAATAATCCATTAGAAAATAATAAATATAAATATGACACATAATAAAATGAAATAAATTGAAATCATGAAATCTTATTCGATTATTTCTTCTTCATAAAATGGGGAAATGAAACACAATAAGGGTGATATCAAAGGATCATTAAGACAATGTAAAGTAGAATAATTAATGAATAAATATGAATTAATTAACATTGAAAGGTAAATAATAGATAATAGAACCCATTCAAATAAGTAGAAAGGGAAATATCAATATGGAAATAAAAGAAATGAAATCTCATTCCATATAAGTCAATAAAATGGGAATGAAATATATCCATCTATATATCAATAGAAATTATCATGTATTTATAAAAACTGAATTAAAATGAAATATATCCATATATATAACATTGTAAGACCTTCCACAATACAGTTTACAAAATATGGGGTAAAAATCATCAGAATATGGACAAATTATTCTTCTCATGTGACTGATGATGCATCGATGGTAAATCTATAATTTTTTCCCATCCATTTCATACCGATCCAATGAATTCCTCATATATAAAATATATAGTGTGACTTATAAAAAATCAAAATTCAACAAAAAATATTTATTTTTCAATTATACATCAATGTAGGATAATTAATAATAAGGGTTGTTGACATTAAAGCATTCTTGAGAAAAAATAATGTTTAAAAATTCCAAAGTGTCAAATAACACTCTAAAACACTTACATCATAATTACAAAAGAATTAAATTAAATATATAATATAATGAGAATAAGTATATTCATTATATTTAATATTAAATATATTTAGTTGGACTAGATAAAAGTTTATTGGTTCATAACTAAAATAAGTCTCAACGGAATATAGATTGAGATGTAATTTTTTACCTTAACATTATTTTTGTTTTGTTTTTTTCTTAATAATTTATGTTGTATTAGAATATTTTAATAAATTATAAAATAACCATTCTAATTATAATAATATCATATAATAACTTCTTACAACATTTTATCATCTCCTTGTTAGCACTCTTTCATTGTTTTATGTATTTCGGGTGTTAATTTCCATGTTTTATCATGTATGTTTTGACATGTAACATGTTTTTAATACCTTATAGATCATTATTTATTATAATCCATAAATTAAATCATGAATTAATAATCATATATACTCTATAAATATTTATTTAAAATATTCCATAATATTTGGAAATCTGAAATGAAGTGCACCGTTCATGGCGACAGTAGGTCGTGCGTTTGCATGAATTCTTCTTTCATTTTATTTTGTTCTTAAAGGAATAAAAACATAAAAATAAATATGTGTATTATAATTATATTATCATATATATGTTATATATTTTATATAGGTTTAATAGAAACATCTGCTATTTGTTCCATAAATAGAATGAAAGATTCATATATCTTTTTGGGGTGGTAGTCCACACTTCCCCTAATGAAATTACCATGTTAACACAAGATTTAAAGAATAAAGCCAGGTAATAAATAAAAATTATAGAAGTATAAAGACATTATAAATATAATATATATCATTTATAAATATATTTTCCATTATAATGGCCACCTGGATTGGTTTAAAAAGAAAATGAATAATAATTTTTTTACTGATGTAGTAGTTGTCCATACCTAGAAATAGTATATTCATTACCCACTAGATGTGTATGTGTTTAATTTTATATAGAAAAATGCACAAAAATTCTTAGTATATCATTAATAATTGTTCTGCAATATAAGAATTTATTAAGGAGGTTTTATGTAGTGGATAATGGTAATGAAAAAATATATCTAGAGAGAAGACATTACTTCTTATTCATGTAAATCCTCTTGGTTTGTAACTCCTATTGGTTTGTACTAAAATGCTTCAAGTAACTCATCATGGTTAACAATTAATGTGGAGGAAATTTTGTTCATGAGAACCAACGTTGGACAATTAATGGAGTGATTTCTATTTTAATTTTTCCTATTTATCCATCATGGAAAATTATTATCCACATGCTCCACATCCATCTCTCAGACTCACCAATGAAGATAATGATAGAATTTTCATAGAGTTTATGTTGTGGAGGATGAGGTGACAAAATGATTCATTTTCCTATATTTTGAGAATGTGGGAAGGATCACTCAAGGGAGTTCCTTATATGGACAATAATATATTATGGGTTTGTAAAAGGAGTAAAAAAAGTAACTATAAGGTAAAATGAGAAGTTCAGTTAATGAAATTAATATAAATAATTTTATCAATATTTTATCATCAATGAATGTATTTTTTTAATATAGAAATTATTTTCATTATGTAAATAAATGTCATTAGGGGAAAATTTCAAGAAGAAATTCAATAATGTAATACATGTAATAATTTTTTTATTAATGATAAAGATAAAATGAATAAAATTTGAAAGGAAATAGGTCTTAAGGAATAAGATGATGAATTCTAATTAATAGTCTGATAAATAAGTGAGCTGATTGTAGTATTAATGTATAATAATTCAAGGATTATGTTTGATTAATCATGAAATCTATAGGGACTAAAAATAATCTTTTTTTATGTATTTTAAAAAACATGTTAAATGGTAAATATAGATTAGAAAGGTTATTTAATATCAATGTGAAATTTTATGGAAATTTAATTATTAATAGAAGATAACGATTAATATGTTCATGAGGATGAAAAAATGTATTTTAGTTTGGATAAATAGATAATTGTATGGTTAATGGAAATTTAAATTATATTAATGAATAATGTACTGATATGGGATTTTTGGAAAACGTTTTTCATGTTATCAATTATATAATTTACATAAATATTTCATATATGGAACATGTTCAAGAATATAAGGTTTTATTAAATGAAGTATGCAAGTTTTTAGTATTGTATTACTGTAATTCATATTATTAACATGTTTCAAGACAATATATTATAAATGTATTCAAATTATTGGTATGGGACATTCAATAGAAACTTTATGAGAAATAAAATACTAATTTTATGTTGATTTCAAAATAAATAGTATCCTTTTTTTGTGAATTTTTAATTTATGATGGGTTATAAGGTTAAAATTTTATTGAGTGGTTTAAGTTGAACATTGGATGAGGTTTTAGAAGTAATTTACTATACCATATAATGAATTTTCAATACTAGATTACCACTATAACCATTTTCCAAATATTGTTAGAATGAATTACATATCATTGTTTTATGGATTTTATTTAATACTATATACATGAAAAAATTCATCTTTTAGAGTAAGAGAAGAAGTGTTATTCGATCAAGTAACTTTCAAAGGATGAAATTGTTCCAAAAAAATAAAAATATATCATGTATATGAATTTTCATAAGTTCTCATTATAGATGGAAATTAAATTGACCAACATTATAAAAAAGATATTTATATAATATTTTGGTATGATCTCATCATTTTTATTTTTTCAATGACCGTTTTCACTCACCTTTAGTTTATGGTTTTATGGTCATTATAATTATATGGACCACCCACTTTTTTTATTGATGATATCCATCACTCTTATTAATTGTTATATATTTTCATCCATGTACATATCATCACTTCCAACCTATATTATTCAATTTTATATCCAAGTATGGGTTATTTCAAATGACTTTGACACATCCATTACTTTTTTTCAATAATATTTTTTATTAACAATTTTTATGATGTGGGATGCTATTAATAAATTTTAAAATGAAAAACTATAGATTAAAAACTTGAATTCTAGGGCAGAAATTCATTTTATGGTGGTTGTATAATGTAACACCATCAAATTTATTGGAATATATATTTTTTCAAATAAATTTAACATTTTCAATGATTTTTACTACACATGAAACTGATTTTATATTGATATACACATAATAATGACTATAAATGAGAGGTTTCATATTATTAAAATATTATTATATGATTGTTACCACATATAAATTGGAATAATGCCTATTAATAGTATTATCTATAATATTAATATTTATGGTCTACACATGTTTTTGAAACAAACTTTCGGTGACTGATTAATTTAAAATTAAAATAATACCGACTTAATGTAAAGAAAACAATTTCTATGAAACCAATAAGTTTTTACCATAATAAATTAAAAAACCCATTTATTTACAATTACCATAATGAAATTTATGTTTTATATATTGATTCACATATATAACATTCATCATATTTTTTTATAAACAAGAGATAAGAATAAATCAAATTTCACTTTCAAAAACTGTATTTTTCTAATAAAAAATTCATCACTAATTAGGGAACATATTATAAAAATAATATTTAAAATTGTAGAAACTTTATTTTGAAAACATAATATTCAATTTTAACATCTTAATTTTAAATTTATCTTGGGGTTAATTGTTTACAATTTTTGGAAAATATTATTTTTCAGATTAATTGTGAAACATTCTAGATTTTCATTGAAAACTATATTTTTATTTAAATTATTTATAATGATAATATATATTTGAAATTGGTTTTAAAATAATATTATATATATTATATATATATTATTCAAACATTTTTCATTTGGAACATTTTCGTATTGATTTTTTATATATATACTTTGTAAGATTTTGATCTTTTTCCCTTTGAAACCCCTCCTCACCATCCCATCTATAGGAATAATTTTGAATCAAAATTATATACTCTTTTGTATTGATCTAATTAATTGGATTATTTTTTTAATAATTATATTTTATGTTATATAATATTGTTAAAATAATTTTTGATGAACATTATTAGTGAAATTTTTTAAAAATTATTTACCATGGTTAAGGTTAAAATTGTTTTATTTGGAGATAAACTAAAAATAAAAACGTTTGAATTACCTAATTTTTTAAAAAATTTATATTTTATTAAAATAATCACCCATATAATGTATAAGTTTTTTGGATACTCAATTTTGGATCCTTTTCATGGTAAAAATGTGGTTACACCTTTTTCTATTCAAAATATTACATTAATGTCACACACCTCACTTATAAGAGGCTACCCACTCTAATATCTTCTTCACACAAAAAAATATTTTTTTGAAGAGAAGTGCTACTAAAATTCCATTCCAAATTACCACCTCTAATCTAATATTCATTATGAGGGGCATGAATCCAACCTCGTAATTATTTTTTTCAACCAAATGAGGTTACCTAAAGAAGAGGTAACATTCTTCAATGATCATTTTTATTTTATTCCTTCCTCAAAATGAATAAATTATTATTAACAATGTTTATATAAAAAGTGAATTATATTCTATATACTGTGATATATTTTATGTCAAATTTATGAACTATAACCATCTCCACTTCCACCAATGGTGTTTTGAAATCATTATTCCTTTGAAGCTTATATCACTGCCTTAGTAACCGATGTCATTGGGTTTTCCCTTACCACTTATCATGGTTGTGTGTGATTGTAGGTATAAATTAAATATATTAAATTTATAAAATAATTTTATCTATAATGTAATTATATCACAAACACCATTTTACAATCCATTTTGTATGGTATACGATAACATTACCTGTGTGTACAATGGACCACATCCTTTTTAAGTTATGTGATTCGTTTTTCACTAACTCTTTACATGGAAGGTAATTATGATATATTTAATGATTATATGTTACATAATTTACATTATTATGTTATTAATTTCATATTTATCATTTTTAAAGGATAATATAAAATTTTATTTTATATGTTTTATCTCACTGATAAATTATAACATTGTTCATGTATGCGTGGACTGCCACCTTCACAAAATGATGTGACACCCTTTTCTATGCCAAACCAAATTGATTATATATATATATATATGTATATGTATCTGTGTGTGTTTTTAAATAAGTAATATTTTATATATGATATTAATATCATTATTTAAAGATAAAATACTACTTTTATCCATTCCATAATTGTCATTGAAAAAATGGAATCATTAATAATGAATATGTATGACCTACCATCTCCATGATCAGAACATACTACATTTCTCAAAACTATATTTGACGACTGATCTTACATGTATAATTGGTGAATAAATATTATATTTATTTCATGAATATTAATTTTTATATGATGGTACTAGGATCAATGTAGGAGGACCGTTAATAAAAAATCAAAACATATAAAAAACCAAAGTTGTTATTCCATGAAATGTAACTTTAATAAGGAATGTATACCATGTTGTTAATAAATAGTCATAATTAAACACATATCATATGATATATAAAATTTTGGTTATATAATATATTTATAAAAAAGGTATATTTATTACACAGGGGGTTCAAACACGTTCGATGGAGTTCAAAACTTAAGGTAATGGATATTTGTTCTCTCCTTTATTTCTAGAAGACATATGAGAATTCAACACATGTTTCTTTTATGTGGTGTACTTAATTCCAATTTTACATGTTATATCATGAATATCTTCATTTTATATATTTTAAATTTTAAATTTTATTTTATTCATTATTTTTGAAAATGATTCAAAATATTACAAAAGTGGTTCTATAGTGAGACACATTCCAGATTCACCACATATTTATCTATGTGTTGTTTATAAAGACCATGCATTTATTTTATAATTTAAATACTATGAAATATTTTTATTTACATATTCGTTTTAGGACCTCTCTTTTAAGTAGTTACAGTTCAAAAGATCACAAAATGTGTAACATATTTTTATCTCAAATTTCATTCTTTAAGACAAATGTTATGTTATATACATTTCTTCTATTACAAGGTGTATATAAATCCAATTTGACATGTAGTATCATGAATTTATTTATTATCATGAAATTATATTTTTAATTTAATTTTATTAATTTTTGGGTCCTATGATTTAATATAACCAAAATTATAATGTTTTATTATACAATATCATTATTTATCATGATTTTTTATAATTATGCTTCCAATTATAAACTATTTAATTATATATCATAGGAAACTAATAAATTTTCTTTTTCATTTGTCATGTCATTAGAATATATTTTTTCATTCATTTTCCATTATTGATATAATCATGAGTTAAAATGAATATTTTTAAGAAAAACATAATTATTTCTCTCTTCATTCAAAAAACATTTTTCTTCCAAAATGATGTTTTATATAAATATTTTCAAAATTATTTTAAAATTTATTAAAATGATTTAACAAAGACAATTTAAAACATTTTTACTTTTTATAATAAAAAATTAATGTAATCATTATGTTGTTTTACTAACAATGAGTATTTGGAATTAATCAAATACCTGAATGGAATCTTTATTTTAATAAGTAAAAAATGAACTAAAATTCCCAACATTATAACTATTTTTTCATTCAAAGTTAATTTATATATTTCAAAGGAAATATTAAAATAAAAATATTTTAAAAAAAATTAAATTTTTTTTCAAATGGTAATTGATATTTTCCTCAAGAAATGTTTTAAATTATTATAAAATATTCCTTTATTTGTTAAAAAGTATATTTTTAATGAAAGTAATTTCCAAAATTTATTATGAATTTTTTGTTTTGAAATGTTATTTAAAATGGAATTTTATTTTCCCTAAGAAATGTGACTTGTTATTTATCTTATAAAATCATTTTTTGTCTAAGATTTCATCCTTTAATGTAAATTTTCCCTCACTTTAGTTATTATCCAAGGACACCATTATTTATTTCAATGAATGGTTTATCTTTATTATGGGAAGATATTTATTAAACTCACATCCCTTCCCTTGGTTATAGCATAATCATATTCTTATGAAACCCACTTCTCTTTCCATGTGTTAGGCTAAGATGAAATTATGAAATGATTATCAAACCTGTCTCTTTTACATAGATTATGATATAATGAAATGTTTATAAAATCAATTTTATTTCATATTTTATTATATAATGAATATTTCATGACATTGTAGAACACATATGTAAGATTTTAATTATGTGATAGTTGGGATATATATATCCCTCCAATTCATTGGGTAATAATGGGTAACTCATTAGTATATATGTTATGATTGAGCCTGATTACATGATCAAAATATTAGGTTTGGACCTAAATACATGTTATCAATGTTATATTTAAACTTTATTACATGTTAAAATTTTATTCATGAATCAAATTAGATACACACTATATTATGTGTGAACATAATTACTTGATCAAAATGTTATGTGTGGACCTGTTCTTCCGGTCCATAATGTTATGCATGGACCTGGTTTTATGTCCATAAGTTTATATGAGGGATTTATTTCATTACCTAAATATAATGAGTAAACATATGTAGATTTATATATATGTTCACAATGTTATAAATTTATATCTATGAAAGAAATCTATTTATTTACCCAATATTACTCTTTCATGGATCATGTTTATTGATTATCTTATGATTCATGTCCTATAAACTTCCAAATTTTTTTACATCACTCGATATTATGATTATTGATATGATATTTATGGTATTAAAATCTTATTATCAAGTTCTCATACATTTTTCTTCATTTTATGCTTATATATCTCACCAATTTAACCTTACTATGATTCTAAGCACATCCTTTCTTATGTTTCATTTCAAAATGTTATAAAAAAAGATTTAAGTAATAGTTGTTTTTGAATGTTATAAGAGAGGAAGATATTTATGGGATATGTTGAAGATATTTCAAAACACTAGAAAAATATTTATATTGTCTGCAAACATAACAAAAATTTATAGTCCTCAGGCGTGTGTTTGTGTAATGTATTGAATATTCATCTAGAAATATATAATATCAATGTATGAAAATATGGGTTCCCCATAAAGGGTATATCTAATTATGGTCCCCACCAATCCTATAATAAGTATACTAAATTCCTCATATGAAATAAATGAAACATAATTAGCATAATAATTCACATTGAAAAACTAATATACTAAATGTTAATAATTTTTTGTATCAATAAACATAATCATATACCATCTCGAGTTATATGGTGAATGATAATAAAAAAATATTTCCCTAAACTAATTGATCATAGACCATATATATAAATGATAAAAACAATGTCATTATAATATATCTCTAGTGGGTCATAAGTATAATAATTATTTGATGTCCTCGATGAACAATAATACCATGAAAATTTCATTAAAATTATTTCTGAGGAAAATATTTTCTCACTTTTAAAATATTTTTTAAAATAGAAATTCAAAAAATATTTTGAAAATATATTTTAATGTATATAAAATTCTAAAAAATTTACATTTAATTTGAAAACATTTATTTTTCATGCCTATGTAAAAATGTGTTCATGTTATACACGTTAAAATAAATATTCCATTAAGATTTTCCGAAAAAAACCAAATGGTAATTATTTTCAAAACTACTTGACTATTTCATTCAAAACATTTTTTAAATATAAATAATTGGAAAAAACTTCTATAATAAATAATTATTAAAATGATGAAAAAAAATTTGAAATCATTTTTAGAAAACATGTGTTTTGATGAAAAAGGTTTTTCGACCGAAGAATGAAATAAAGGAATATTTTCCTAAAAACAAATTTTTAAATAATCATAAGTAACAATGATTTATAAGATCATAATAATAATTTTAAATTTTATTAAATAACATAATGAGAATAAAATTTATCCACTTTAATATTAAAATATAACATTTTCCCATAAGGAAATCGTTTTCAAAAACAATACCCAATAAAAATGACATTGTGAAATACACACTTACAACTTTAGTAGCGTTTGATTCATACACCCAATGAAATAAATAACATCACATGAAACATTAAATATGATTATTAAAAATATTTTTATGATATATCATATAAAATGGGTCAATATATACACCACAAAAAAGAATAAGTTGTTATTATGACAGATGTCTCATGAATGTTATTATGAGAAGAGAAACCATTACAAAATGTTCAACTTCCTTAGTATGTTTCTGAACACCCATTATAATTATTATAGTTTTATTAAACATAAATTTATGAAACCTAATAATATATATCATACCATATATTCATTTACTTATATTGTTTTATCGCTCTTTTTTAGCAATTCTTTGTTAGAATCACATGTTTGGGTGATAGTTGCATCATTTTTCCCATATGTTTTGGTAATGTAATTCTGATACCTTAAATATCATAATGGTTACATATTATCAAAAATTTTAAACTATATATAAATTTATTATATATTATTTAGAGGATTATTTATATTATTTTGTAAAATTAATATATTTAAAATGGATTACATCATTCCTAGAATGGTAAATCACATGTTTGCATGAATTTTGACAATATTATTTTAAAAGTATTTAATGAATGTAGAATAAATATTATTAAAACATTAAAGAATAAATATTGTATTATATATATCATTTATATTAATAAATTCCATACTTAATACCATCCATGTTAAATAAATTAAAAAACATATCACATCACTATGTGGAGGAAATAGATCACATGTACGCACGAGTGAAACTATTATTTATAAATGGATTGAATGGTAAGAAGTTATTTGTGATATTATGTTTCTATAATTATAATATAAACATAAATATAACATATATTATTTAAACATTATAGTTATTATCAACCATATAAATCATAATAGAAAAATGAATCACATCGCTTTGTGAGGAAGTAGTCTGTCGTACACCCGAGAAATTTTATTGTACACCTCAGGGAATGGAAAGTAAGAATGAATATATGATATTATTATTCCAGAAGTATAATAACATCAAAAATATTATATACATATTTTAAATGAATCATTACATTGATACATGAATTGTGGTGATGGAAAATAAACTTAATTTCTTTACAAGGCGATAATCCTTCACACACAAAATCCACTATTTTGTTTCATTTTGAGAGAAGTGGATATGGATATAGTTAATTTAATTTAAATAATAACATGTCATAATATAATAGTTTTTATTATGTTTCTATTTTTTTTAAATATTATATGGATTTATATTAATAAATATAATGAAAATTGATATTTGAAAACATTACCTATTCTTTGAGAAACTTCTTTTGGTTTAAACTTATTCAGTAATAGATTATATTTATAATATAACAATTGAACCTATTATTTTGAGAGTGATTTAAGGATTATATTTTTAATGATTTTTTTTGAAATAATAGTCATTGGTAGTATTATGTGGATATAATAGGGGATGTCCGTTTATAAGTAGGGGAGAGGACACACGTGATGTTTTTCAAATAAATCAATTACAACCATGTTTTTATCAACCCAGAAGCCTACAAAATGGGTAATGGTAAAACCATAGAGATAAAAGGGTTGACTTATATCAATCTAATTGGTGTTTTACATGTTTTAGCACGTTTAAATCCTACAATTTTTAGTTTAAACCTCAGTAAATCAATATTACCTAAATCGGGGAAATTGATTGTTATTATTTTTACTTTTCATAATCGTCAGAAGTTAAATAAAAATTTTATAAAATAAAAATTATTCTGATTATAATTATGGAATTCGATTTTTTAAATTCAATTATTACAATTGAAAGAATGTCCTTCCATTATACCTTTAGACACTACAAAAATTGGGGTTCCAATAGGAAAATTCATATAAGTATTAAATGTTTCTAGATAAATAATGAATATTATTGATCCCAAATGATAATATAATTTATCTGATTTTACATTAATACCAATATAAAATATATTTATCTTCATAAATAATTTTAACAAAAATGGGGTTTTTTAATTAAATCTTATTATTTTTTACTATTTTTCAAAAATATTATCTTCATAAAAATAAAAAAACACCCAAATATAATTACAACGTGTAGAATTCAAAAATAATTTCAATTTTTGGGAAATACATTTTCTAAATATGGTAAAGTTTAATTTTGCATTATTTTTGAAAAGCACAATGAATCTACAATTTATAAAAATATATTTTTTCACAAAACAAAATTATTTCCCGTTACCATGGTTATTAATTTATTTATAATTAATAGATAAAAATTCAATTAATTTTATACGTGTGTTAACCATAAAAACTCATTAATGTAATTATTCATATTAATGCCCTTATACATAGTTTCTATGTTATAATGTTCATGATTAAGGAATAATATTTCAATAGAGTGTCACATTTTAATCAAAACTAGTCATTAAATAATCATTTTTTTATCAATGAGATTGAATTTTTTTATAAAAAGCTAATCATAATGTCTTAAGGTGTGATATTTTTACATTAAACAATGTTTTGTGTTTCACACATTATATCAACATTTATGTTCATATTTTATAATATAGGGGTGTTACATAAATCATGAAATATATATCAAATATATTGATTATATAAAAATTTAGAATCAACAATTATATAAGGACAAGGAAAATAAACCACATCGATTTGTAGAGGTGGTAATCCACACGTACACATGGGTAACTTTAAAAAAATTGGGTCGGAGTGTATGAAGGTAAACGATATATTATATACCAAATAAATATTATGTAAATCATATCATATATACTCACTAGTTCAATCATTACAACCATTGAAGTAAAATGGAGATGAAAAATGAATCACACTGGTAAGTGGCGATGATAAGCCATACATATTAATGGCTGATGTTTCCACATTACATATAATATAATAGAGGTGAAAATGGTTGTCTTATAATCATAATAACAACTTAGATTATTTATGATATTATATTAATAATTTTAAGATTGGTTTAAAAAAATTAATTAAGAATAAGAAGAAATAATATGAAAGATTATATAATTATGATTAACTTTTCATTGAGATAACTCCATTAGCTTACATCTTAATCCATGAATTATTGGTTATATGATAATAAAATGGGTTTTATGATGAAGGGATTGAATCTATGTGAGTATTCGGGAAATATTCGCTGGAATAGGGTCCTAAAACATTGAATCTAAGGGAGAATACGAGCCTAACTATTATATGTGAGGAGTGGGAACCGTTAGAATTACATAGAATATTTAATTAATATAAATGATATTTCATATTTAAATGAATCCATATTGATATATTATAAATATATGATGAGGATAAGTTTAATTACACTTATAAATTTATACCTAGACATCTTCATGGAATCTTTTTGTTGAGTTAGAAGTTTTACTTCTTTATTTTCGATTCCTTTATTTTTGAAATCATAAACTCTATCTAAATATAATGCCTACTAAATTTCCATATTCTGTGTGTTTCAAATGTTTTTCAAAAAACATTACCTTTCAAAAAACAAATATATTTTTCAAAAGTATTATGAATATAAATTTATAATTCGTAAATATGATCAATTGATTTATGGATTTCTATGACTAACCGGATAGAACTTTGTTATAAAAAGTGGTTAGAATTGTTTAATTCCTATTGTATTACAAAAGGAAATGACTATCAGAAATATATTTCTGCTGATACAATAAACTGAACCTTATAATTATTATCATAATGAAAAATGATAATGAAGTCCATTGAAATGTACTATGATTGCAATTATAATATATTAACTTTTTTCTATTATAACGGATGAAATTTAACATTTTAATGGTTCTAAAAGAGGATGTTGTAAATTTAGTTAAAGATAAGATTTCAAGGACTAGCTATCTATGACCCTTTCTAAAATAATAAAAAATTAACAATTGAATATTTTTTTATAAATATAAAATCATTCTAAGTGTTTAGAGCTGATAAATTTTTCAACTATAGTCTTCAAATGTTTTTCCTATGTGAACATCATATTCTAAGACATAATAACTCATCAGAGATTCATAATTCAAATGAATCATTTTTATGATCGTTTCCATTTGGGATATTTTATTATGTATTTTATTTATGATCATTATTACAATCATGAAATTATAGCATTAGGAAGATGGTGTATATGATCTAGAAGTATGATGGCTTCATGGGCTATGAAGACAAACATTGATCATCATGGAGAGGGATTCCAAGAATATGAAGATAAAGCTTATCTTGATCATCATATCGATTGATTTCCTATTAAGTAAGGATAGATTGTATCAAATGTATAAAATTTTGGATATATATAGTCTTGATTTTTAACTATTGTTACTCATAAGGTTAAAATAGTGAATTCTTTAATTTCGCATGAATGAAATTCTTAGTCTTATGTGATATTTTAGTGCATGTTTCTACAAGTATTTTTTTTTATTTTAATTTTATGATAGATTTCTTTTAAAAAATTCATTATTATCATTTTTTACTCATTTCTCTGTGATAGTGATTAAAATATAATATGATATAATAATAAAATATGGGCTTTTGATTCTTACACATTCATCATAAGAAGATATGTGAGTCTAATCATTATACATAAATAGGTATTGTTTTTTTAATGTTTTTAAATTAAAATTAACCCCTTTATGGCAATAATAACCATGTTAGTTTCTCATTTGATAAAAAAATTATATTAGAGCAGGTTCAGACTATTATAGAATTATGATTTTTTGTTTTTTGTATCAATTTAAAGATTATATTTTGTTTTTATAAACACTTAGTTTATGATTCCTTTTTACACTAATGGTTACATGTAGAAATTATATTTTATATAATTATAATGGTTTGAATATTGAATATATTAATAATATAAATCACAGTAGACCAAAAATTATTAATAGGTATGGTTATGAGTTTTGGAGAGATAGAATGAAATTTTTTTATCAATACTAGAGTTGATAATTTCTTAATACTTACTGTGAAGCACATGATTTCTTATAAGGAATATTCTTTTCCACTATTTCTTAGAGGTTTGAATATTTTTTGAACTAAACATTATAAATACTTTATTTTATTCTACGATAAGTATAATATACGTTCAGATATAATCCTATGATGCTCAAAATATAATTTGGAGTAAGATAAAAGTAACCCATTTTTTCACATTCAATGACATCGAAACAACATGGTATCTGACTATTGATGATTAATAAGAATTTTATTTTCTACATGGTTAATGAGTTTCCAACATACACCAAAGGTTAATGAAAATTATAAATAATTTACAGTATCTTTGTGAGAAGAATATTGATCATGATATTTTGGTTGAAACATTTACTGATATAATACCGATTGAGTGGGAAACTAAATGAACTATTGTACATGAAGCAAGAAATATTACCAATATAACTCTTCATGATGTTATTTGAATAATCCTGAAATCTAAAAGAACATTAATGAGATATTATTAAAAGGATAAAAATAAAAAATGAGTTACTTTTCCTAAAAACACACTATTCATAATAAAGTCCAGTCAGCAAAGACAGTAGAAAATAAATCAAGGAAGATTAACGTTGTTGTTGAATAAAATTATTTTTCATCATAAAATAATGATAATTATTAGGCTAATAATAATAGTAATATGAACAATATTTCTAGAAATAATAAATTTCAATACAAATTCAAAAAAGGTCATAAGGATAAAAGTGAATATAATGGTTGTGAGGTAACTAGATATTAATTCCAGAGAACATGAAACAATTGACCAGATTTCCGAATATTAAAAATGAAATATTCAAAAGAAAGAAATTATGATAGAAATTAAGGAAAATATTATTATTCAAAATTTGAGAAAATTATAAAATATATTGAAAATTAGAGTTCCAGTGGTAGAGATACATCAGAAAATTCATCTAATAATGAATGGTATATATAGTGAACTATTGGATAAAATTAAAAAGTAATTATGGAAAAAAAATCTTATGGAAAAGGTATACAATAACAAGTCCATTAAAAAATTAAAATAAAAACTATATTGATGAGGAGAAAAAAATTAATCATCTGATGAAGAATATTTCAGGGAAGAATATAATATTTTATATACTTATGATGATGTTTCAATATTTATGAAAAAATGAAAATAAAAATCGTATTATTTTTTTAAAACATAATAATTGCCAAGGAAACATACCGAGTAATATTCATTAATTACTCTTCTAACTAATGAAATATCGTATCTTTCAAAAGATATTCAATATTTTAAAAAAAATTATATCAAATAAGATAAAAAAATAATTTTCCTAAACATAATTATAGTATAATTAATACTAGGAAAAACATAGTTATAAAATTAAAAATAATAAAATATTATATTTATATAATTTATTGTCCAGGTTTACCATTAGTAAGGAAAATTTTGATAAGATGTATAATAAAATTAAACATCATGTTAATAATTCTAGATGGGGATATAAAAATATGAAACATTTTTGAAGTAAAAAAGATATTATGTTCTTAAAAGTCAATATTTTTACAATATACCAATGTGGTGTACATTGGATGAAATATTTTACTTTTAATAGAGTTAAGTCTCTTAGTTTTCATAAATCAATTGTTTATATTGAAACAAAATATTCGTAATGAAATAATGTTAGTCAAATTTCGATTCCTAAAACACTATATTCTAAAAATTCTATAACTAAAATGTTTGTTATCTAAATAGCTTATTATTTTATTTTTAGGAGTTGATTTATTAAACATATAGTGATGAAATTCAATAGATGGATAGTGTTTTTTCTATACATATGATTGGAAACAAATATTTCATTATGAAAATTGTTAAAATAAATGGTGGAAATGTAAATTTAAAATATAATTCGGAAGGATAAAATACTTTACTAGTAAAATTGTCCTTATTGGAGAGAGTTAATTTAAAATGTTTAATTTTTTAGAATATAAGAAAAACCTTATAATCATAAGGAAATTTTGTTTATGAAAGTTACCTTATAATCCTTGTGAATGATAAATGTTCTTTACATGGTTCTAAGGTTCATTATATTCATTTATCTAATTGTCATGATAATGTTTAGATAATAAACAAAAAATACCCATAGGTGAAAATAATTAATCTTATTTAGTGTAATGGAAGATAAATCATGTTTAGGGAATATATTTTGAGAACATTATAACCATTTAATATTAGAAAATATGACAAAAAAATAAATTGTTAAAGGTCTACCAAAACAAAGGTTTTATACTTCAATTGTTCATTTCCATTGTCAATTTTTTAAGCAACATATGTCACGTTTTAATTCAATAAGTGATGTCTCATCTTATGATGCATTACAGTTAATGCACATGGATATATTTGGTCCTCCAAAAACAAGATTTATTTATTGATAATACTATGCATATATCATAGTTGATGGTTACACTAGATAAACATGGTTGTATTTTCATACCAAATAAATATGAATCCTTTTTCTCATTTATAACTTTTTTAGCCTACGTTAAAAATGAGAAAAACGTCTCCTTGATGGTTATTCATAAGTTATCATGGTGGATAGTTTTAAAATTAGGATTTTTAAACTTTTTGTAGTTGGATAATAAATGAACATAAGATTGCATCACCTAAACCCCAATGGAAAATGGTGTTGTTGAAGGAGGAAATAGTGTTCTTTGGTATAGTATTATAACTATGCTGATATAACACTCAATTGTTAAATATTTTTATGATAAAGTGATTACTACTACAAAATACACTAAAAGAAATGTTTTAAATAGAAATGTTCTTAATATAATCTCTTTATGAGGTTTAGATAGTAAGATGTCCCAATATTCTTACATTAATGTTTGTAGTTGTAATGTATTCATCTTGAATACAAATGTTAACATACATAAATTATCAGAAAAATTAGATGATGGAATATTTATAGGTAATTAATAAACTATTAATACTTATAATTTTTTCTAAAAAGTATTATTTTACTATTTAAGAAACAATGTATGACAAGTTTGATGAAACTAGTACTTTCGGATTGAATAAACCACAACGTACATCCTCATATGTTGTTTATTAAACCGATTCTCAACCATAGTTATAAATTTAATCTAATATGAATATGGCACAGGATTATGATTCTAATATTATTAATATGGAATATTTTCTTCCAAGTGTTTAAGAATAGTTATCTAAAACACCCAAGAAATAATTTTTTTAGTAATCATTCTATTGAATGTATCATTAGTGATGTAGATCAGTCAGTTAGGACTATAATTTATATGAGAAATGAAATTTTGAATCTAGATTTTATAAACCAATTTGAACTTAATAATACTGATGATACTATATTTTATGAGGATTAGATAAATGTGATGCATAATGAAGTCAATGAGTTTTAAGAGATCCATGTTTGGCGATTATTTGAACAAGTTAAAGAAACTTGTTTTATAACATTAAATGGGGGTTTTCAAATTAAATTTGATGAAAATGGAATTATATTTAAAAATAGATCTATAATTTTTACTAATGGATATAAAAAATAGGGAATATATTATAATGATTATATGAACTGTTAGTAATTATTGAAGATATTCGAACACTTATATCCTTTCAATTATTCTTTAATTTAAATTTATTTCGAATGGATTTGAATAATTTTTTCCTAATGGATTTGTCCTTAATGATGTTTATATTGAAAAAACACCTATTTTTTAAAATATAAATCATCTAGATCATGTGTATAATCTTATAAATAAAATTCATGGACTTAAAAAATGCCCAAATAGTTTTGTATGACTGGTTATCTGGATTTTTGTTACAAAATAATTTTTTCTGTGAAAGGAATATATATCTCATTTAAAAATTATTAAAGAAAAAATATATTATTATATACGTATATTTTGTTGAAATTATATTTGGCCTGGAAAAAAAATATTTAATTGATTATTTTTTCGATCTTATGATTTTTTTAGTTTTAAATGAGTATGATGGGAGAGTTAACTTATTTTCATGGTTTTCCAATTTCACAAAAACCATAAGGAACTTTTGGATCTCAATGTAGGTATAAAATTTTTTTACATTATAATTTTGGATATGAAATACTAAAATCATTATTACTCCCATTGGTACCTCTGATAATTTAGATATTAAGGAGGTTTGGATATTAGTTGATCAGAAAACTATTTGAGGTATGATTGGTAGCTTATTTTACATATTATCATTTCAACTAGATTTAATGTTTTCAGTGTGCTTACATGATATATATCATGAAAATCTAGAATAATCTCATGTTAAAGTTGTAAAATGAATTTATTGTTATCTGTAGGGAAATAATGTTGTAGGTTTATTCTATTCTTTTAGAAATGATTTTGACATTAATTTTTCTTTTATTTTCTTGATTTTGGTGGATGTAGAATAGATAAGAAATGTATATCCAAAACTTTTCATTTTTTAGGTGAATCTTTATTTTCTCGAGCTTGTAAGAAAAAACAAAATATAGTTCATTCCACTACAAAATTTGAATATGTGGAAGTTGGATGTTGTTGTGATAAATTTATTTGGATGTAGTATATCACTCAAATTATATGCTCATGGATATATGCAACCATTTACTTATAGATAACATGCTTAAAGGATATATAATTGTATAATTTATCATAATTCAAGAAAACATTTCTGATATTTTTTCAAAAAAATTTATTTTTTTAGATTTGAATACATTAAACCGAATATTGGAATTATTTATGTTAAACAATCATTCTTATATACTTCTTACTAACCCATATCCATACATTAATATAATACCTTTCATAGATGGATTACATAAGATAATGATCGCATGTGAGAGTGTGTGTAGCCTATAAAACAAATTGTGATTCCATGAGTGATATTAGTGTATGTTTAGTCCATGTTTGATTATGATCACTGGATTTTGGGAATTCCATTATATACTCATTATGATATTCTATGGATACTTGTATGCTCACCCTATATAAGTGTTATTATTCCATATTGGTGGTTAGTGGATTTAGAGAAAGTTGGCCTGTTATGAAATATCCATCCCCCAATGGGGGATAATGATTAATTACGATGATAGAGAAAAGGGACCTGAGAATAGGGTTGAGGTATGATCAAGCTATAACATCATGTTGAGGGTGTGCTTAAGGTACCCTTGTTTTTACAAGAGTCATTCACCATGTGATATCTTGGTCAATGTGTGTACTATTTATTCTCGTCTGGTTTACATGGATGAGATGGTACTCTTGAGGGATAGATTACAATTTTCATCACCTCAAAAAACCATGAGGTCATCATACTATGACCAATTTTATTTTTCTGAATCATTCAATTGCTTTTTATCTTGGAGCTAAACCATGTGTGGTTGGAAGTTATAGCGTCTTGGTTAGTGGATCATCGATTAGTTTTAGATTTTGTGTTTATGGGCTTACTACATTTATTATTATTATAGAATACAATTCCATACATGTAAACACTGTTTTTTGAAATCATGGTGGGTTTCCTACTAAATCTTGTACTCACATCATAATCAGTCAATTTAATGTGCTTATAGATTTAATTAGAGGGCCGGTAAAGGGAAAGGTTCATGTGGTGGATGACTGAGTAGGTGGAGTATGGATTTTGAATGGACTATGAAATATATGGGGGACTCTATATTACATATATTTTTTATATTTTTTATCCATTCTGGATGGGCTTACCTCACCGGTAGATTCTTTTATTTTCAGGACATGTATTTAAATTTAATTCTTCATTATTACTTTAATTATTTTTTATTGATCATATGAATAGATACCAAGGGTATAGTCTCATCATTAACAAACATCAATTATAATTGATAGCATCATGTGTATGGGGATGCCCACAAGAGGTAATATGGAATTCTCTCTCAAACATTGTTGTCCAGGTCGGGGGGTTACAATCATTCCATCAATCATGTTTTTTATGTGATGTTCAAATTTCCACTAAATCATTTTCTTGGAAATCAGTTTGGATCAACATAAAATTTTAAATAATTATTGAAAATGTATTATATTATTGTCCTTATACATTTTATAAGTCTTATATCCATGATATCATCTATAAAATAGACAAATGAAATAATTCAATAATCTATGAAAACATAAAATTATTCATTGCAATTATTAAATGGTAAATTTATAAAAATAACCATTATCCATTACACTATACTTAGTTATATTCTTTTGTCAATTGATATGTTTATCTGTGGTATTCCTCTTCTCTTTATAGTTGAATCCTTGTAAATTGGAATCTTTTTAATTTTATATTAAATCACAACAATGGTGACCTTTCTCTCCATACATGTTGCGATATACCATTCCTTTTAAGGAATCACCAGGATTATTTATTACCTGACTATAACATTTTAGAATATCCATATTTCCCTTCTTCCCTATATCAAACATTTTACCTACTATTATCTTCTATTTCATCCCTCAAAACCCATAATACTTCTACAATTATTTATATATTTTGTGAGAACATGATACATTAGATTTATATGATGATGATGTTTTGGAGACTAATTCCCTTTGATATATTAGCTTAATCACATCAATAATATGTTTATTATGACACATGTTATTACATTCATTAATGTTATTCCAATTCCTTATTCTATACAAAATTTTAAAAAGTTTAAATACGCTATATTATCAAATTTCACTATTAGACAGAATGTAAATTCATAAAACAAGTGAAATACATAAAATAAATTGAAAATTTTAGGCATATCTAATCTCATAACCATAATAGTAATTTATTTTCAGATATTTCCATCTTCAAATCCTTTAAAATTAATTATAAATAATATGATAATTGTCTTAAGTATATCTCCCAAAAGTTTAAAACCAGGTGTGCAGTAAGGCACAATGTCGGGAATTGAGTGATGCTGTGTTAAACACCAATGTACCCTTCCTTGTGTATTTACCCCTAGGCATATCTTTTTTCCATTCAAAATCCATATGTAGTTCCCATACATGGATTTATTTCTAGGAAAAAACACCTAATATCAACCTTATAAAAATTTTAGGATGGTTTTATATACATTTCCCCTAATTCTATCATCATATTATTATCTATTGTCCATGGTTTCATAAATCCAGTTCTCATGGTTTCTACTAAAATTTCCCTAATACCAGTTGTAATGACCTTGAGTCTAGTATCCCAGAGCAAGATTCTACTTTATTACATTATCATAAGACCCAATGAATCAAATCCCAATGGACCAAATAGTTAAGGAGTCTTGGAAATATATATTGTAAAGACCCTGAAATCCTGTGGAAATTTTTTTCATAAATACATTAGAATTTTATGAGTCCGCGAAAATTTACGGTGCTTGATTCTGATGACCGGTGTGCCCTGAATCAATTTCTAATGTTTTGTTCAGGTACATTTAGTAAATGTACAAGAAGGTTTTTTTAACATTTTAAACCTTGCTCGGAATTGAAAATGAGGGCACCATTGAACTCCCAGTGCTAGTATTTGCTTAAGAAGACTTTCACCTTGATGGATGTTGGTCGAGAATAAAAGTTAGTTTTTGGGTTTTCATAAAACACAAATAATAAAATAAAGTGAGCTACACTTTATTTTATTTGAGCCCCTATGTGAGTGTTCATGGTTAAAACCTCCTCATGGTAGTTTGAGGTGGGACCACCACACCTTAATCTCCCATGAGAGGTTATGGTGGTGGGTCCCACCTGAACATAACCTCCCGTGAGAGGTTACGACTTGGGGACCACACAGGGCTAAAACCCCCTATTGACGGAGGAGAGTAAAACCTCCCAACTCTCCCTCATTAATGGGGGAGAGCCTCCCCACCATTCCTTTAATTAAATGGAGCCAACAACCTTTTTATTAATTGTTCCCACACCCATGAATTAATTAAGGGGAGCCATGTATTTAATATTCCATTTTTGAATTTTGTGCAAACATTTAAAATAATAGATCTATTATTATTTTTGGGTTTCCATTGTTCATTACGGTGGAAACCTAGGGTGTTTTGAAGAGAGGATTATTGGGGGAAGGCCCCAATGAATAACTCTCGCCAACAATGAAGGAAGAATGCCGACGGACCCCATCGATCATCTTCCTTAGAGCATCAACTGTCGTGAGACGTCTTCAACGACTGAATTCTGCATCGTCATCAACGAGCCAACACATCTCGGGTTTGGAAGTGGTTGGCGGACGCGACGAATGATGACCTTCTTCGTCGACTATCCGCGACTCCTTCAAATGTCGACGACCGACAATCAAAGGTAGGGGTTTTATTTTATCTAAGTATGATCTTTTCCCATGTCCTTCATTTCCCTCAAAACGAAGAACGAGGGTTTTTGTGCTTTGTACTTGCGAGAATCTTGATATCACCCTAAACGCGGAGGGTGCGGGCCAAACCAACATGGCCAGACCCCTCCATCATTCTTGTTTTAGATGGTCCTCTGCATGGCGATGAGGGAACAGAACGACGAAGGTGGCGACGGCAAAGGCCATGATACCCAGGGCCTTTGCGAACAGCTCCACCCCCGTGGCGCACCGGTGCTCCCAGCCGAATACTGCTAGCCCACACCGGCCCGAGCCGTGATGAACCAGCCAGCCCGGCCACCCTAATCGGCCAGCCCGTGGCCTCCCTCACACCTTACCTGGCCTGCCCGCGGCCTCTCGCGGCCTCCCGCGCTCTCTGCGCAGCCTGCCCGCGACCTCCCGCGCGCCCTGACTGCCCTGACCTTGGCCTCCCGCGAGCCCTGTCTGACCTACCCGGGGCCTCTCATGCCCCCTGTCCGGCCTGACGGTGGTCTCTGACATGCCCGACAAGCCTACACATAGCCTTCCCCCGCACCCCGCTAGCCTACCCGGGGCCTGCCCGTGCCCCTCTGGCCTGCCCGGCGCCCTCCCGACCACCCCGCCATCATACTCAGACCGCACCTTGGCACTTAGTCGAACCGTCTGAGCCACGCCGGCCTCATGAACCCTCCTAAAATGTCACTGGCCGAACCGGCTCAGCCTTCCAATCCGAGTTTCACGAGCTACGCCCCTCGTGGTGCTGGCCGAACCGGCCCCGGCCTACGGGCCGAGCCGACTACACGGTGACCTCTGGGTCGAACCGCCCCAACAGTCCTCTAGGCCAGGCCCAGCGGACCGGGCCGAACCTAGTAGATTGACCCACCCAACGTGTCGGGTCTGACCTACCGGTCTGACCGAGTCGACCTAGACCAGGTGGGACTGGACCATGGCCCACATCCGACCTTTTACTTCCTTTGGCCATATCATTTGCATCAGAAGACCGTATGAGGAACCGTCAGCGGCACTGGTATTCTTGAAACGCGACTTTCCCTTTGAGAATACCCCACTAGATTTTGGGGTAAATTTGAGATACAATCAAGTTGGATCGTACACAAATCCAACCAGGCCCTCGGGACTAGAAGACTAATAACCCACAGACTGGATGTCCGATTGACGCGTCGTCTATAGCGTTGAGACCCCTATCACGAGGCGGAAATATGAGATACTTCTACGTGGGACTTCATGACAGTTGGCATATCAAACAGCAGATCATCGAGCAGATCCTCCCGGAGATGACCGAGCATAGTGCGGAGACCTAGTAGCTAGATGAGAACATACGACTACTAATTGATTCGACTCGGAGTGATTCGACAGGCCCAATGGGGAGCGACTTGGTGTCGCGGGAGACCCATAGTAGGGAGTGCCTCTGTGTGACGCGGCATACCCACAATACTCGACAGGTGGAGTACCTCAGCAGGCTATGAGGGGGAGCACCTTTGTGGGACATGGAAGACCCACGGTGGGGAGAGCCTCTGTGTGACATGGAAGAACCACAGTACTCAATAGGAGGAGTAACTCAGTAGTCCAGGGATAGTGGTAATTGCCATTCTGTGACACGGTAGGCCCATAGTACTCAATGTTGGAGGAGTACTCCAATAGGAGTGGTTTCGATAGTGTTTCTGGGGATGTTACTTGATAATACCCCTTGAATTAAATCATGGTTTGAGATGAGTCAGTAAATTTTGTGTTTACCTAATGATTTATATTGATTTCATGGTACTTTAATTATATGTATGATCATATACCTTAGTGATGTTATCTATTTATTTCATACATTCTTGTTTATCCTTGTTGTATTTTGTGAGACCTTGAGGGTCTTAGGTTCCCTACTAAGTATCATTATACTCACCCATGCATGGGCTCTACTTGCAACACATTGTGTTAGATGCAGATGACAGACAATGCTGACTAAGTGTGAGTGTATGAGGACTGGACTGTACCCAGAGGTGGACTTCACCACGAGTCGGTACCTGGAGGAGACTGATGGACGTGGAGTGATGAGGAGGCTATCTATACCACCCATTCAGGTAGGATCTGTGGTGGGTGATCCAGGAGCTGATTTTCAACTTTCAACTATATTTTTCCTTTTCAGTTGTACTTGTACCCTCATTTGGGCTTGTATTTTCGGCCCCTTTACATTTCATCACTCTCTAGTTATACAGTTTTACATAGTGTTTTGTATACAACTGTGTACTATGTTGTGTGTGTTTTCTGTTATAAAATCAATGCCTACCCAGTTTAAAGATTTACACCTTTGGTTCTATTCACCAGCCCCTGGCCTATGGAAGGAGGGCTTCAGATAGTCATGGCACGGGCCACGTGGACGGGTCGTGACACATATATATATACATGAAATACAAATTACATTTTAAAACATAAAGTAAACAAATAATTTTGTATATTAATTCCATTATTTGTATTAACATGTCCATATATATCAATCAAAATGTATAACCTCGTGTCTTGGGGAAAAAATGAGAAATGAATGAGCTCATATTTTTAGTAAGGGTAAGAATGTTGTGAAATCTATTAATAATTATGTCCTAATCAATATTGAAAGTAATATAATATAAAAATAATCCATTTAATCGGTAACATAATCATAATATGGTAGGGATAAAATATGATCAAATAATTAAATATAAATAATCACTGGAGCTTGGAACATGGCCATAGATATTTTATGTAATCAAATAAGGATAAGGACTTTCAATAACTGAATTAAAAATGATGTAATACATAGTGTTGTACTTCTAAAACATATCATCAATGATTTTTACAAGACATCTAATACTATTGGATCTTCTTTTGAGACATCTGTTATGTTCAATCTTGTTCCATAAAATCTTATACTATTCTTTCATTCCCCAATTCATAAATATAAATTGGTAAAGACTAGGAAAAAAATCATATCTAGTTTTCCTCGTGAGACCTACGGATGAATCGAGGGGATATAGTGGGACCCAATAATCACTTTCATAGTCTAATTAATATTTTCTTTCAATGGTTTTAATCATAATTAATATATTTATTCTTATTTTAAAACTAACACACAAAATTTTAATACATAACCGAATCAATAAACCAAATCATAAACTAATTAGAGTAAAATGGTGGATGGTAATAAAAGTGTACATCCTGAATTAAACTAACCATAAATCATAGAAATAAAAAATATGAATGAAAATAGTAAAATATATCCTTTGTGGTTCATATTTACATTAAATTGATGATGTGATCAATTTGTTGAAATACCATAAAAATATCATTAAAACATTCTTGAGGAAAATATCTTTTTCTTTTCAAAAATTAACTTGTAAAACTAAATACATAGATTTCATTTTGGAAAACTATATATTTTAAAATAAACATTTAAAAATAAAAATAAAGCATTAAACAACTTATTTTTGTGATATAATAAAAATGTATACATGATGAGTATGTTAAAACAAAGAATCCTTTCACAATTTCAGTAAAAGGCAAATATACATTGTTTTAAAAAAGACATGAGGATTAATTTCAAAATATTTTTTATAATTTGAAAAAATTAAAATGAATAAAATAGATAAATTTTTTATTTTTTTAACTTATGATTCATTAATTATTTTGAAAATAGCAGTTTCGATAAAAATATTTTTCACATAGAAGAGGGAAAAAGATGAATTTTCTCATAAAAATATGTATGGTAATGTTATGTCACAATTTGTGAAATAATGGTACTATTTCGTGATAAATATGTTTATTAAACGAACTATATGAAAATATATTTTTTTAGGATATAAATATCAAATTATTCTCCCAATATAGATTTAAAAATACAATCTTCAATAACTATTAGATTGTGGAATGTACACTTACTAATTCAGTAAATTGTCTATCATAAGCCCCATGAAAAAAATAAAATTAAATGAAATATTAATTTTCTAGATAAATTAATTAATTATATAATATAATTAATATTACATTATAAAACATATAAAATAATTTAGTTTTTAATAGGTAGAATATCCCCCGGAAGTAAAATTGATATGAGAAACTCTTGCCTTGGGTCTTAATCACCACTTAAATTCTTCACCTTCCAAAATAATAAACATATTTTAATTATTGACTTACCTAATAAACCTTTAAATTTTTTTTATTCATTTCATTTCACTTATTACCATGCTATATATGATTACTTGGTCAATTAATTTTTTGTTTGATGTTTTCATGATATTTGGATTATCTATAAAATCTAACTTTGGTAGGATTACTATAGTCTAATAGGTAATTATTTAAACATTTAAATAATAATAATAATGAAATAATATAATATTTTCACATAAATCATAATTTCATACCCAATCATAAATTATTTTAATGTAAAGATGAATTATTTTACAATCATGGAGATAGTGGGTCGTATATACCCATGAGTAACATTTCAATTTTAAAATGATCATTATGGAAAATAGTTAAGATAATTTTATCATCACATAATGATAATAATATCATAAATATAATATTATATCAATATATATACAAACATTTATCATTTATGTAGTGTGTTTATTGTGGAATAGTCATGCCATTTCATGATGGTGATAGTCCACGTGATAAAAAATTATCTTATCATCATTCATTGAGTGAAACTGTGTGAAATAAAATGATATATATTATCATAAAGAGATGCTATATATTTCATTAATATCATATCTATATCATTTTTATCAAATATAATAATTAAATTTATCATTTTAACCTTCTATCTGGTGCCTTTGTGAAAAAAATCAAATCACATTCTGAGGCGGTAGGCTGTTGTAGGCATGAGTGACATTGTCATATCCCCCACATAATGGAAATAAAAAAGATATATATGTTATCATGCCTCAATATGTATAATTATATTATACAAAATATATATATATATATATATATACCCTTTATATCCATTATCATACCCAACTGTGTGAGTTATTAATGGATAAAAGTAATGTCATTTGTTCATGATGAGGTAGTTCACCGTAAACAAATATGATTTTTTAAAACCATAGGATGAAAATGGGGATGGTTTTAGGCCATGAACACAACATAAAAACATATTAGTTTATGGTATATAACCAGGTTATTATATGACCATTTTTAATAATAATTGATGTGGGTGGAGGATGAAATAAAATTAAAATGCGCGTTGAAGAAAGTTACCACTTCCCATGGCAATTCACTTAAGGGTTAAACAACATCAATAATAGATTGATATTTTTTAAAAACTAATTGTTATTCGATGATTGGAGGTATTTTGGGATGTGATCTATTCAGGTATCAGATGACTTAGATTTTCTGGATGGTGGTCACAAGAGAGGAGTGTCGATTGACTTTTATAAGTTAGAGGAGTGTTATTCTAGTAATTTTTTGGAAGAAAAAGCTGTAACCACTTTTTCCTAATCTCAATGTGTGAATAATGGAGTATTTTGACTCATAAAAAAATATGATGTCTAAAAATTGGAAAAAAAATGTCTTTATATAGTTTTTAGCTCATTTTATCCCTTTTCATTTTAGTTTAACTACTGTTAAATCCATTATTAACTTAACATCTGTAACTTATTATTATTATTTTACTATTCATTATGGTCACAAATTAAATGGAAATCATCTTAAATTATAAATTATTATGTTTAAAAATATTTAAACAATTATTTCATTTTTATTTTATATAATAATAATATATAATTTAAAATATATAAAGCCGACATGAGGAGAAACATAATTTTCAAAACGAAAATTTTCAAAAGCTCACAATGTTTTAATAACAATATTCATTATCAACGCGATTGAAACTAAATAAATTAAATTAAATGAGAATTTATTAAATTAATCATAATTTATAAATAAATATATGTAGAATTTTACATTAAAAATAATTTGAATGAATAAGACAATCTTCCATTAATATTCAGTATTGATCACTATTCATGAAAAAATGAAACTGTTTAGAAAAATCCAAAACATTTAACAAAAGTAATTACTGATATTTTGGACCAAAAATTTATTATTATTTATTCATTTAAATTATATAAATTTGGTAGGAATTAATTTTAAATTTTTCTTTATTGCACGACTAAACCGTCTTTTAGGAAAAATTAACCTTTTAATAAATCATTTATTTTTAACTGAAATGATTATTATATTATTTATAATCAACAAAAAACAATAACTTTAAAAAATTATTAAATATGTATCATATCATCCAACATAATATTTAGGTTCTACTAGTATACTATATTATGGTTTTTAATTACGGTTCCATGTTCCTCAATATATCAAATAGATTAAATATATATAAAAGCAAATATTTTGTAAATTCATTAGTTTTATATTTTATTCAAATCATGGTGATTAATTTCATATTTTCCATGAAAAAAAAATCTTCTTTTAAAATTTTATGATTTTACATATTAATCAAAGAGTCTTTGAGGGTTAGTATCGATGGATTTTCCTATTATAATTAATTAATATTACGCTTTAGAATGAACTTTTTCCATTATTCCCACATTTTCTCCATTATTATAACACATAGTCTGATAGACATTTTAAAGGTTGGAATTTATATTTTTACTATTTTGACCCCTATGAATGAAAAAAAATATTTAAAATTATTTTAAATAAGTATATTTACCAAAAAAACATTCATGTGTTTCTGTCAAATAATGTCATACAACTGAGTATGTGTAAATTTTAGTTCTAAAATAATGAATAACAAGTAATAATATTTTTTATCATTTATTTATAAAAATTTATAATATATTAGCTCTTAATATTATTATTAGCTTAAATTTATGAGGGGTGAGTTGAAAATAATTTTATCATTGTTTTTTTGAAATGAAAAAAACTATTTATTTTTTCTAACTGGAATTTTTTGTTTAATCATATCACTGTGTGGAATGCATTGCATATAATCATTGAGGTTTTATTTTGAGGGAAAACACGATTAATGTTTGTACTTACATGATATTATGGTTTTTCATCATGATTTAATAACATTTTTAATTTTGGATTCATTAATTAAAGTTTAAAAACCCACTAAATTTATTTGTTTTATTAATTTTGATATCGGAACATGTTTTTTTGGTAAATATTGGTTTTTGTTGAAATATTTTTCATGTTTAGCCAACCATGATACCCTATAATGGGTTTACCACTACTAAGGAAGGTGTACCATGAATCCCTACAAAAATGATCATATCCCATTAATAAATCATGTTTTAATTATGTTTTCTTTTAATATATAAAATAATTTCCCCTTATTTATCATTTTTTAAAAATTAATTAAAATTGGTTTTTTAATCTTAATTTATAAAATCCAATGAATACTATTTAAAAAAAAAAGTAATTTCAAATATTTATTTTTGTCACAACATTTTATATAGTTTGAATTTTGAAAAAAAAATCATGGGATTATTTTAAATTAGTTGGGAAAATTTTCTAATTTTTACTATTATATTAGTGTCCCTTATGGAATGAGTCAAAATAGGTCATTAATGTGAAGATAAACTGAAATTGATATATATGACTCTGCCTCTTCATTTCTACCATCTATTTGTTATTCATGATTAGATTGAATTAAAATTTAAACATATATTAATGGGGTCCAATTCTGGGTATTCAATAAACTAGTGGGGTAAATTTTTTATGTCCAAATATAACCAAAAATTGTTCCCCAATATAGGTTAGATTTTGGATAGAAAACTCATATTGTACCTTCGTTTACATTTAAAACCCTATCACCACCCACTCTCTTTAATTTCATTTTTTACCTTTTGGGTGATTTTCTGATGGTTTTAAGGGTTATTGGATGAAGAGGGTGTTTCCATTCCACCACTCTAAACATTTACAAGATGGAAGTCCTATAGAATTTAGTTTCTACGTGAATATTTTCACCTGACTCTATTTCTTCATATTTATTTGGTTTTTTCAGGTAATCTCATGTTAATTTCAATAAAATTTATTTTTATTCTTTTCATACATTTTATTTTATTACATACTATTTAATATTTTTTTGGGGATGTGATCCACTTTTTACCATTGAAACACTTGTAAACCATAATCATCTCCATGATGAAACCTCAACACATTAAAGAATAGTTTCCATTCATAGTCGGTAAAATTCCTAAAAAATTGAATTGTTTATTTTTTTAAAATAATTAATTCTAAAACAACAATTAACTAATTGATTTTGATTTTATAAAAAACATGAATGTTAAGAACCAATACCATGAGTCCATTATTATGTGGTTCGTGAGAGAAAAACAACAATAGCGAAATATTATAAACATGTTTTAGAATTTTAAGAACCAAATATAGTCTGCATACTAAGTTATTTTCCATTTATTGGGTGGATATGGTACCCTAATTTTCCACTAATTAGAAGTTTTATTTATGACAAAAATCAAAATAGGGTGTCATGATTTGTGGTCTCAATAATAACCTTGGGAATATTTCATTCTATCCCTATTATCAGGATGATTTTTTTATGGTTATTGAGTACCCATGATAAAGGGGTCGTAATAACATGGATTTAAATATAATTTATAATGATGAATAAGTAATTAAGGTGTATTAGATCAAATAATACTTTTAATATTATTGTGAAATTTTCATGGATTCTTCATTTTATTATTAAATCATTTCATTTAATTTGTTTCATGAATTTCCAAACACAACCAAACCCCCATTTTACATTATTTTTTATGAATTTGAAATTACAAAAAAATAAATAATGTTATTGGTTTAGTGATTGAACCACAAGACTACCTGTGATATAAGACAAAGTATAGACCCTATAAAACACATAGTATAAAATTAAAATTATATTTACTGTATTCTAGAAAATTTTCATTAAATTATTGAAAATTTTAGGGAGAAAATTCATTCAATAATTATTTATTATCACTTTTAAAAAAATCCTTCTTTAAAAAAGATAAAATATTGTAAAATTGAATCATCAATAACTTGAACCATATCATTAGTGAAATTGTTCATCTATCTATATGGAATATTCAAGGGTCATAAAATCCAACTATACAGAGATGAAAATAAACTAGCTCATTGAGGACATAAAGGAGGGCCTCATGCAGTTAATATTAGATTTTGTATATAATAAAATTAATTATTTTACGCACTCATTCAATATTAACATTAATATGTGGTCGAGGTAGAAATGAACAAACCTTTCAATATTTATAAGTAGCCAAAATTGTAATGTATCCCAAAAAGTGAAACCCTTCTCTCACATATACCTTCACAATCATCACAATGTATTTTTAAGAATAACCAACACATAAAATTCATAGGTTGAAGGGTGTGTACTAAAAAAAAGATTCTATTTTTTATATATATTTTAATTAATATAAATACATTCCATTTATTTTTGTTTTAAATAACTCTGAGTATAGATTGGCTAAAGAATTAAAATACCATAACTACGTTATGGTGATGTGATGATCTCCTATAAAAAAACATATTACACCAATGAGTGGAGGAAAAAATAAATACTAATAGGGATTGAGATTTAATTATTTTTCCTTTACATAATTATTACTTCATTATGTTTTCTAATATTAGGATATGATCACTTTTTTTGTTATGGAACTCCACTTATGGTATCCTATTATGTATATAATTAGAAATAATTGTTCTGTTTCCTACAATAAAAACGATATCCTCTTATGTATTTGGATTAAACACAAGAATACAATACTATAATAGGTATAAATACAACACTAGTTGGGTATAACACATCATTATAATTAAATCTCATTCAACAACTTATTTCATTACTTTTTATTACTTACATTGATCAATTATTTAGTTAAAATTATTTAGTAATTATAATCTTAACTCAAAGCCTACAAATGATAAATACACTATGTTATAACTCTTACTCATGTTGAATTACATCCCTAAACCCACTTAATGTGATTTAATTCAAATTTATAGTTTTAGTTATGTTTTAGGGACTTCCAATAAACTTCGTCATTTGGTTTATTTTTTTTCTTTTTTAGAGACTTTTTGATTTAATGAATATTAAATATCATTTTTCATAATTCAATTCCCTATGAGATATTTTGATTGATTTTTGAATGTATGGATTACAAATTACATTTTATGTGGTTCTTATACATGGAATTTCAATTTCAATATTTTTTATGATTTTTACCAGAATTTTAAATCAATTTCCATCAAACACTAACAAAGAAATATTTCACCAATACTCTAAGATGTTTTAATCCCCTTTTGAAATACTCTTTTTAATACCCATTGTTTATTGAGAGAAATATTGATTATTATTTTTCAAGAACTTATTATTTTTACATTTCACTGATCTTGAGTTCATAGAATCTGTTCTGTATGATTGATTCATTATTTGGATGATCACATTTACAACTTGATATCTAAATTTAAAACTATCACTATTTATCCCATAACAACCATGAATTTCCTTATATTTCTATACCTTATTTAAAATAATTTTTTCCGAACCATCCTTCACTCATTATATTTTTAAATTTTTATTTTATAATTTATTATGGATGTGGGCCTCTCATGTGGAGTTTTTTAATTCAATTCATTTTTTGTTGTGTGAAGTGTGTATATCTATTTTAATTTTAATTTGAAGATATTATAATAATTAATTATTCATTATACATCATCAATATCATATATTCAATAACTAATAATTATATTATGGAAGAAGAAAAAAGATTGAGGTGATATTGAATTCTTCGTTACACATTCATGTGTGGTTTTTCCTTCAATCATTTTATTATTTCATCATATCATTTGAAAATAATAATGATGTAAAAAGGGAGAATTATGATGAAATATTTCATTCAATTTATTATTTGACTCATTTACTATTTCAAAAATATAAATGTGTGGTTTTACAGGTTTTAGGATAATTCATGTGAGGTTTATTTCTTGTCATTTCAATTCAATATTTATTCAATGGAATTTTATATTTTACACTCCAATTGTTTTCCAATATATTTTAAATATTATATCCCACCAATAAAAAGACACAAAATTATAATTAAGAAACATGTATTCAATTTTATTTTCCTATATCATAATGTGTCAAAATTATTATTTTCATAATATTATATTGACACATTTCTATTACAATTGTAATAATAAATCTAGAATAAATGTCTCTTGAGTGGTGAGTGGAATACATTTCCATGTGATCTAAGATTTAATTAGTCCATCTATGAATTTTGAGGAATTTTTTTTAAATATTATAAAATTAAAGGAAGGATAATTAATTTTCATAATTGAGAAATGGAGATTAATATTTTTTGAATGATATTGAATAATTCCCTCAATTTTTATTATTTTTATACCTATAGTCATGTTTTACATCAATCTTGTATATCCTCATTAGATGAAATAATATTTTTCCATGCTCATTATTTATTAAATATATTGTCATACTATTGAAATGAATTCATAATTATATAGTTTTGGATTACGATTATGATTAATTATTAATTTTATCTTCATTTGTTTTCTTTAATTTTTTTATTCATTTAGTTATCATAAATTCTTAAAGTGATGGTTCATTGGATAAAAGATCATCTAGGATGGATTGTGTAATAATAGTTGATATATATTTTCAGATATTTATTGAACTCTGTGTTTAATAAATTTTTTATTATTTGATCTAATGGAAACATTGATATTCAAAATATAATAACCATATTTGTGATCTAGGAACATGACACAGTTTCATAGGGAATGGAATTAAATAAAAAACACTTCTGGGATCACTATAGATCCCAATATAGAGGGTTTGAGATAATTATAAATTTTTACATTTTTAATGGTATATTTATAATTATTAGTTCAATCTATATTTTAATCAACAACATATAGTCAATGTAGTAAAGTTATTACCCACGGATATTAACTCTATCTATTTATTTCTTGATTCATAAAATTGGTATATTTTATTTCATGTATGACTCATAATAAATTACACCAAATATATTTTTACTACATTAACCAAAATAAATATACATAATAATAAATACAACCAAGGCAAAAAAAATTAGTTTGAAACATCAAAACTATAGATCCATATGGGATAAGTGTTTGATAATAAAAATTTTCATTCTTTAATGGGTTGATGACAACCACTGCCACTCTCTTTTTATATCTCTCTTTTCTATATAGATCCAAACTTATTTTCAATCTAATTTGATATCTGTCTATGTTAGTGAATTTATTATGATGATAAATATGTGTTTACTTTTTCTATTATCTATTTTATCTTTTTCCACTTATTCATGGAATATGAAAGTATTTGTTGTTATTATTATTTTTTTATGATAAAAAAATTGGTTAAATATATGTTCATAATTAGACATTCTTGTTTCATAGAATAATCCATACATATAGGTGATACTTCTTCTATTCGTATATTCTTCATTGATTTTAATATTAATTTATTTTTTTAATTTATTTATATTTTAAAATATATGATCTTCATGAAATTATATTTGTATTTTTATATAATTTTTATGACATGAGTTATCACTATTTTTTATAGTCTTTCTGATTTTTTTATAATGATATTTATTCAATAGATCTCAAAATATCCCCCAACTAAAATAATATATCATTACATTATTTATTATAATTTTATCGTGGTCATATAAATTTATTAGTAAATTATTTTTATGTTTCCAAATACATAATTCCTTTATGAATTGTTTTAATTCATTGAAGTCAGTTTCATTGTAATTTTTGTTTGGTTTATCTGAATTTTATCTAGAGAATGGAATTTGTTTCTTCGTATATATTACTGAATTTTCCTTAAATGATAGAGAAATTATGATTCATCATATTATCACTTAAATTATATAATTCCATTTATATGATCACTTTTGGAAATTTTTTATATTAAAATTCTAAAGAAATACTCTATTTAATGAAAGGATTCATTAGATAAATATTCTTAAGTTTCTTATTTTTTATATTTAACTATATAAAAATTTAAATATTAAATTTTTTATATCATTACTATGATTATAGAATATTGATTTTATATGTCTTTTCTTTTTTCCATATCTCATAAAATGTAAATTGTAATTCAGAATGAAAATATTAATTATTGATAATTGAATTTTTATTTGTATACACAACGATTTTAGAGAAATTAACTAGGTTGACTTTCTAAATATTTATTTTCAAATCCTAATTCGAAATAAATTTTTAAATCAAGGTTCAAAAATTGATATGGGATAATATAATTAACACAATATAATATGAAAATAATTAACAAAAAAATAATTATTAAAACCATTATAATGTACAATAATAAGTTACCATATTTTATGATTTATGGAATAATTGTTTATTTTTACTGATTTATATTTTGATACATCATTTTGGATTAGAAAAGATGATGAGGTTATTTGATATGTAGGGATTATAATGGTTTATTTTCATAAATAGACAAATAATGTTTTTTATTATCATCTCTAAAATTATGAATCTATGTAGACTAGGATGATATTTAAGTATTTTATGATGATCGTTTTATGAATTAAATAATTACTCTAATTGAAATTAATATCATACGTTATTTTCTCAGTTTTATAATCATTCCATAGTGGAATTAACCTTCATGTAAAAAATATTTTTTCTAGTTCTTTATGAAATTTATATTTGATATTAATATAGATTGGATGATATTGGTTTAAGGTTGTTTTCTTGCATGATGTTTATTGAGGAATTTCCATTGATGGTCATTATGCCTTATATCATTATTCATTATAATACTTTAGATAAAACAAAAATTTATAAATGGTTAATGTGTTGTTTTATTTTGTTTATAAACTAGAAACATTTCTTATTAGTCTTCGAAATAGTTCAAAATATTCCCTAACTCTCAATGTAATTTTATTGTGCAATGTATAAAAATTGAAAGACATCAGTGATGGCAGTGGTTGAGATTAACTCTTCCATTATATTTCTCACTTCAATAGATTATTGGAATGTTAAAACTTGTTTTATAGATATCTAGGAGGATTATGTCATCCTGAAATAATTTCTATTTTTATAATATCATGACCAAAGACATAAAATGATTACTTATACAAAATTGGAAATATTATATGTTTTAAAATTTTCCCACTAGTTAATTGTTCCATAGTTTTATCAAGTTTGAACCTTTTCCAATTAAATTGATCATATAACTTAATTATCATAATATATGATGTAGATATAGATTTTATTATTTGTTCTATATAAATAAATTATCATTATTTATTTCACATACCTATTATCCTATTATATAATACATATTAAATTATTAGTCTTATTATAAACCCCTTGAAATATTATGATACATAATTTAGATTCATATGATATGTCGGTATAATCTTGAGGTAAACGTCAAACCCTCATGTGATTGGATAATTATTATTTTAGATATTGACGACTCTATTTGATATTTGAGATGAAAAATAATATATTACCATGTGGATAGGGAATATAGTGTGCAATTTGAAATATATTTTGTCATTTATGTTATTATACTATAGTTGATTATCACATTCAGTTATTTTATAAGGGGCCTCAACACCAGGATTCAGTATCTAGTGTCTATGATTGGAAAAAATATTTTCATAGAGTTTTGGTAATACTCTCTCTGAAACATAAAATTAATGATTCTGGATCCTCAAAAATCTAATATATAGTGTTTGTGTATTACTTTTTTTTGATACAAACACTCTATTGATCTTGAATATCCATATAATACTATATGGTATTTGGTTAATCCTCCATCTAATTCTTATATTCAGTTATGTTTGCACCTCGAAACACTTATATATCATGTTTTGGTATTACTTCATCAAATTACTTTCTTATAAGTTCAAAATATTATAGTATGGTATTAGGTAATTCCACCAACCATTTTTTCTCCCCAGCGGTGCCTGATCTACCATTTTATTATTCTTATACCGTCATTTGTCCATGTCTGTTATTTATTGGGAACTATTGTTTGTCTGTGTGTTATATAATTATATAAATCACAATTTTATGATATATATTTTTTTAAGTTATGAGTAGCTAAAATTTTTTGATTATTAATTTGTTTTGTGTTATTGGGATATTACATGTCTATACTCACCTATATTTCACTACATGGGATTCATTCATATTTATGAATCATCATGTACCTAGGAAATTAATTTTAGATTTCTATATCCATCTTTAAATAATTATATCATGTTTTCTCAAAGAAGTATAAATATTTGGATATTTTTTGTTAATATTATTTTAATCGATATTTATAATCTTCTATTGAATTCCATGTTACAATTAAGTTGAATGGGTGGTGAATATTTTCTATTATGAATTTATTGAATACATTTTACTCACCCATATATGATAAATAATACATTTCACTACGATGTCTTTTTTATATGTTATACTGGTATGGATAATGATGTTTTTATTTTTGTCGTGTCTAAGTGTATGTGACACCCACATGTTCATTATACAATTAATTTTATAATATTTTATTCTAACTTTTGTAATTTAATGTTTTTGACATGAATCATTATGAACATATAAATCATGTAATTTTTTCCTCTTTGTGTCAGTTGTATGAAATTTTTAGGTGATATCAAGAGGATTGATATATGTGGAGAATTTCCAAGTTATGCTTTTTATTTCATAGTTTAGTATGCATGGGTATCACATGGTTCGGTCCAATATATGTGAATATTATGGGATGAAATGTGTGTTATTTAAGGGTTTGGTTTATAGGAGAATGGTTTCCAATTAGTTATGGGATAATCTTTGACAGGCGTGTCATTAGTTCTATGGTTTTAACATATATATTTATCATTGCTAGTGCATGGTTAGGAAACTATGTAGCCAATATGTGTGAATTTTTCTTCATTGGATAGTGTTATCCATATGAATGTCGTATAGTTGGGTGAGACTTATATCCAACCATGTGACCTACTAATTATTAATTAATTTAGGCATTTTTCCATTTCCCCTTTTGGATTTATTCCTTTTTTCAGATATTCTATATTATTGTTTGGCATAATTATATTGTGCATGGGAGAACGTGTAATATTCATCCTACATCAATTTTTGGTCTTTTTATTCAAAATTTTATGAAGGTAAGACCTTATTTATTATCATTTCCTCTTCCTTTTTCATCTCAACAATTTTTTCTCAATCAAATAACACTAAACAAATTTTAAATGTAATTCAGTGTTTAGGGGGTTTTTAATGATGGGAGTTTGTGTTTTATAGGGTAGAAAAGGGTGTTTCCAGTCTCGATTATTCATTAAGATTTGATGGAGAGAATATTTGGATTATTCTAGTTGAATTGAGGTAGGGGTTTCCTTAGAATTCCACTATAATGCATGTTATAAATTTATTATTTGTTTTGAAATAATATATTAAAAATGAAGAGGTAAATTGTATCCCGTTAATAGAAGTAGAATTTCTTCCCAATAGAGTTTACACATTGAATGGATATGTCACATGGAATGTTATGGTGATTAATCTCTAGTGGGACTTTTAAAAGAAATAAAATGTTATAAAATAGTTACTTATGAAAATAGTTTTTTCATCAAACCCATGTTTGTTTTAAATTAAAATTAAAATTATATAAAGACCTAGAATTGGTATTTTTATCAATCTATTTACTCTCAACATAACTTATGAAATTTTCAAAAGTGATTTTATTATTTTTTTGTAATGTATCAAATTTATTCCATTTTTTAAATTTATAAGTGATGGTTTTTAAAAGGTATTGGGTAATTAAAAGGGACTTGAGAATTATTCTTTTTATGTCATTTTGAGACCATTTTTCTTCCTTCTAAAATTTTTATGGCTATAAAGCCATCAATTTTTTATTATAATTTATTTAAAGTAAGTGTAATTAGGTTGAATAATTCTTTACAATGAATTGGTTTCTAATAAATCACATTTTTTTATTCATTGATTATTTTTTTGAAATGGTTGGATATATAAATGGAAAATTTTTGTGTTGTATAATAAGTTGACTTATAAAAGCATTTAAAATATTTTTTCCAAATGTGTTAAAAATGTATTAGATTCCTAATAAATATTTCCAAGGCCTAGATGAAATTTTAGGTAAACTTTTTTAAAAAATATTTGAGTCCACTATTTTTTCTTTTGGTTAATATTGTTATACTAGTGGTGGACAATGATAACCTAGGGTTTGTTTTTGTCACTACCAGCCCTCAGGGCCCGTACCGTGACTACCCCAAGCCCGCCTTCCATAGGCCAGGGGCTGGCGACTAGCACCTAAGGTGTAAATCCCGTTAACTGGGAAGGAATTACCGTTATAAATCAAATTCACATCCATCCATTGTACAAGCGGAAGTAATACACTAAGTACAAAAGAAAGTGTTGAAAAGTAAATGGTCCAGAATACAAACCCAACTGAAAAGTATAGCTACAGCTGAACAAAAGTACAACAGAAATGACAAACAGCTGGAAAAATAGAAGCAGCTTCTGGGTCGTCCACCTCAGATTCTACTTGAAGGGTAGGTACAGATAGTGTAGCTCCTGGTTCACCCACCATAGATCCTACCTTAAGGGTAGGTACATATAGCCTCCTCAATGATCTCTCCCATAAACCTCCTCCAAGTATCATCTCATTGTGAAGTCCACCTCTGGATACTGAATCATCGTGAGGTCCACCTCCAGGTACCGTCCAGTCCTCGAACACTCGGCCTCCGTCAGCATTGTCCGTCGTTTGCATCCAACACAATGAGGTGTGGGCATAGCTCATGCAGGGGTGAGTATCACGATACTCAGAAGGGACCCCAAGACCCTTAAGGTATCACTAAATCCAACAAGGATAACCACAAATAAGGATCTAACCGATAATCCTTACTTAGGTATAAGCCCATATTTATACCTAAGTTATCAAGTAATGTATCTCAATCCTGAGGTACCACAAAGATATGAAATCAACGGATAACGACTTGTTAGGTAAATGCCAATACATATACCTAAGTTATCAAGTAACCCATCTCAATCATGAGGAAAAATCACAAAGGTCAATGAATCAGGTCAAACCAGGATTTTCACTAAAGATACCGAATCCACAACTACTGGATAACTCCTCCTCTATCGAGTATAGTAGCCTTGTCATGACTCCGAGGCACTACTCACTAACCTTAGACTACTGAGGTACTCCTTCTATCGAGTACCGCGTGTCCGCTCCCAAACACAGTAGTGCTCCCCGCCAGGGGTCTACCACCCAAACACAGTAGCGGTTCCCCAAATAGCCTACAGATGTACTCCTCCGGCCGAGTATCGCGGGTCTACTGCGAACTACCAGGCGCTCCGTCCGCCATGGGTCTGCCGCCAAATACCGGGTGCTCCTTCCACTGGTCTAGTCGACTCACACCAAGTCAAATCGGTCAAACAGTCATCAAGTCCACATATGATAGGTCTCTGCACTCCGCACGCTCGTCACTAGGAGGATCCGCTCCACGAGATACTGGTCTATACTCCAAGTATGAAAAATTCCCATAAGGAAGTATCACAAGAGACCGCCTCATCACAGAGGTCTCAACGCAAGAGATGGCGCGTCGATCAGACGCCCGGTCTGTGAGTTATTAGCCTTTTTGTCTCGAGGGCCCAGTTGGTTTCGTGTATGAACCAACCCGACTGTAACTCAATTGTACCCTAAACTCTCATATGTTATACTCATAGGGAACGTTTCTCAATGTGATTACCAACGCAGATGATGGTTCTTCAACCTGACGTCTGATCTGAAAGTAATCGGCTTTTCCGTTCCATGGGCCCGGTTGGATTTCAGGTACAATCCAACCTGACCATACTCCAACTGCTTCCAAACCTTAGGTTAATTATACCAAAAGATCTGTCTCACTAAGAGGAATCCAAAAAAGTCGACGGCACGTCAATCGGACGTCCAGATCTCAAGTTATTACCATTTCCACTACGAGTTCCCGGTTGGTTGCGGATTCGAACCAACCCGGATGTACCCAAACTTTAACAAAAGCTTGATTGTAATTTACTGAAACGACCATCTCGATCCAAGGATCGCAACTCAACTAACGGTGCATCAATCGGAGGACTGTAGCCCACGATATAGGCATTTGAACGAACCTGGCCCGAAAATTGGGGGTTTGGGCTCGGTTCGACCCGGCCCGATACCCGCTGGGCCGACCCGAACTGGGTCGCCCGACATGGGTCCGGGTCCGGCCCAATTGCGAGTGGCCCGACCCATAACTGGTAGCCTAGCCAGGCCGGTGTGGTTCTGCCCGGCACTGGCGAGCCGGCCCAGTCGGCGCGGTTCTGCCCGGCGCTGGTGGCCCGGCCCGGCCCGGCGCTGGCGGCCCATCTAGGAAGCCAGCCAAGGCTCTGCTCTTGGCCGAGCGGGGTACGAAGGGAGGGGGGTCCCCACCCCCTTTTTACGGAAAGGAGGACCCTGTGGGGTCCTCCCTAGTTGACTGTCAGGGGTTTACGACCCCCCCCCCCCGGTTATTCGAATGGCCGGCTGTGTAACTGTGGGACCTGAGGGGCCCACCTCCAGGTGGCGCCGACGGCTGACTGAGTCCAGCTGCCCCTGCTGGTGACCGCCACGACCTTAGTCCGCGGCTTCCATCCAACCGGCGAGGCGCGTCGACATCGCGCCCCTCCGCCACGACCCACTCCTGGCCGCGGCCTCTTTCGGCCTCTCCGGCGCAGTGTGACGGCGTCGCGCACCCCCTCCGTGGCCCTCTACAGCCGCGGTTCTCTTCGTTCCCGCGCGGTGCGACAACACCGTGCCAAATTCACCAAAACTCATCAACGTTGTTCATCAAGAACGCAAGGAGGAGAAATCGGTCATGTTTGTGCGATCTGATCTCCTCCCATTACGTTGGTAATATTCGGCCAAATTAATCAACGAAGAACGTTAAATTAATCATGAATGAAAATAACCCCAACAACCTCCCGCAAAAATTTATTCCCAACCCGCGAGGAAAACATTTTCGGATCAACTTGATAATAAGTTGATCTGTGTTCTTTGTTTTTAGAAATAATGAATCAAGGGAATAAATTCATACTTAATAAAAGAAAACCATACCTCGATAAACATTGACATTTTCCGGCGACGTGGAAGATGGCGTTGTGGGGTGAGGTTTCGAAGATGGAATTGGCGTGCATACAAGGAGGGAATGGCCTCTCAGACTAGCTGCGTAGAGAAGAAGGAACGACACGTCATCTCTTCTAGTGGTGATGGCGTTCTTTGTCGAAGGGTGTCGTTCTTCATGGGAGAATGAAATTCTTCAAAGGGACTTAGAGCTTTCTCTCCCCAAAATCCTCACACAACAAGCCAACATAATAAAATAGGGTTCCTCCTTATTTTATTAACTCATGCCAAGCTTTTCAAAATTACATAATTCAAAACACATAATTCAATTAATTAAAGAGGTTCAATTAATTTAATTAATGTGTGTTGGCATTAAATTAATGTGTGGAGATGAGAAGTCACCCAATTTATGGGGAAGTTTAACAAAGTTATGATGAGTTACACAACTTAAGAGGGATTTTAGATGATTTAGGGAATATGAAGGGTTGGGCTCATGTGGTCCCTGCCTCACCTTAATCCTCTCATGGGTAGTTAGTATGTAGTGGGTCCCACCCCAACTCCCACTCTTAGGATAAAACCACTTAAGTTAGGAATAAAATTTGTACCACAAATTTTATTCAATTCTTTATTAATCCCCAAAAAATTTAACAACTCCTCCCGTGCAAACACACCTTTGGTAAAGGTCCTATTATGCAATTACCACCGTTGTGGTTTCATCGGTGCCCTCGGATTTTGATTCCGAGCACCGTTTCAAAAGATAGAAAAACTCACTCGTCTGTTCACTGAACATACCCATGATAAACTTAGGAAATTCATTTCGGGCACACCGGGAATCGGAATCATGTTCCGTCACAAACTTCTCACTCGTAAAATTCCAAATAAATTAAGAATCAAATTTCATTGAATTTTTCCGGGTCTTTACATTACTCCCACCTCAGGGATTTACATCCTCGTAAAGCTACAACACAACTAAGGAAACTAAAGAAGGTACCGAGCACGCATCTGAGATTCCTGATCCCATGTGCTCTCCAAGAGGTTCTCGTGCTACCAATGAAAGCGCACAAGATGAATATACCATCCCCGTAGGACCCACTCATGTTGATCCTCAACCTCTACTAGAACCCCGTGAAAGTCGCCCCATCATCAATGTCCATCTCTCTGTGGTTAATGATGACAGATAGGTTGTTCACACATCTCCTCAGTTGAGATACATGGATGATGTCGTGCACCCGGTGCATCTAAGGTGAAAACTCTAGGCTGTAAGCCACCTTTACAACTTTGGTGGGGACCTGGAAAGGTTCGTTGAAATGCGGAGATAATTTGCTACCCCGACTGAATCTCTGTAGACCCCGTTGAGGTGAGACCCTTCGGAAAACGTGGTCGTCACCCTCAAACTACAGTGGTCTTGTCTCCTATCAGCATAGGAATTTAGTCTACTCTATCCAATATTCATCTGCTCCTTGATGATCTGCACCTTCTCCGTCCTAACTTGAACCATCACTGGTTCTGCATGTGCTGACTCCCCAGGGTCAGTCCAGCACAGAGGTGATCTGCAGGGTCGGCCGTACAATGCCTCAAATGGTGCCATCCCGATGGTGAAGTGGTAGCTATTGTTGTACGCAATCTCCACCGAGGATAAGTGATCCTCCCAGGTGCGACCAAAGTCAAGGAAACATGCACGGAGCATGTCCTTGAGTGTATAAGTGGTCCTCTAAAAAGGATGATGTTCCCTCCTCCTACATAAAATCTATCAGGTGTCTGTCCTGTGGATATTTATGCACGTCGCGTCTCACAGTCAACGTCCCCACATTGTGCCTCTCTATCCACTGAAGAAGTGGAGCAGTGACTGTGGGGGACTGTAGGAAGGCTTCCCCATCTCTATCAGCGAAGGATATCTGCAATGCGGCTAGCTGCTCTATCGCCTCTCCAACTAGCTGACTTCTCGATCTCCTACTAAGAGCATCAGCTACAATGTTCCCCCTCTCCAAGAGTATAAGATATCTCGAAGTCATAGTCCTGGAGGAATTCAATCCATCACCGCTGTCTCAGGTTCATGTACTACTGATAGTAGACATACTTGAGACTATTGAGTTGAAGAGATCCGTAAACCGTTAACTCAAAAAACAATGGGTGAGACCAGCCAATTGTATGAACTCGTCTCCACCCTTCATAATCTACGTTCTACCAAAGAGCTGCAGGGATTTATCCTCTATCGAAAACAGAAATCTGGTCTCATCCCTTGGATGAACCACGTTCTTTTCCTAATAAAGTCAATACTGACATTAATAGTACTACTTCATGTCATAGACGATGTCGTACGGCCTAGACTCTACTACCAAGAGATCCAACCTTTAATCTCACCTCCAAGGGTCGAGTCACACTATCGGTAGTAGTGTGTGGTCACTGGGTCTCCTCCAGTAGGTATCTCGAATGTGAGGATCAAGTCAATAGTTTTAAACCAGAACCTCTTAGTATTAACAATACAGAGTGGATAGTGAAATAAACTTCACAAAGAAAGGTGGCTTTTTTTTACAGCAGCTCAAAGTACAAAGACACATACACTACTACAATGAAAACATGGAAACTAAAAACATCAAGAACAAGGGCCTCCATTCCTAGAACCGCTCATTTTTGCCTACATCCGGAGCTCTGTAGTCATATGCTCCAGCTACCTGAAGCTGAGCTCTCCCATATCCACCCATTCCCTACGGTCGGGGTTGTCCTCCGGGTGGTGGTTGTGGAAACACCTCGAAGCATCGTCCACCTCAATCTGAACGACCAGATCCTCTACCTCTGCATCCTAATCCTAGTGTTCTATCACGATCAAACATCTACCTATGCCTGGGAGGTCCTTCATTTACCACCTGCTGGAAATCTGAGCGGTGGGTCGGACAGTCACGAGCCATGTGACCATGTCCATCGAATGCATAGATCTTCTTTCTCCTCGTATGGATAGCTCTGTTTCATTTTCCCCGCACTACCGAATCTATAACATGAGGTCTCCCACCTGTAGGTATGGTCCTTTTAGACCCCTGTATCATTCGTCTACTCCCTACAAATGACTCGACCTCTGATGGTAAACCCTGCAAAAAAGGCAGCAGCTCTCGATCATGCTCAGTGTGTATAGTCACTGGTATAAACTCTACCCTGAAGAAGGTCTCGAAGTCTTCCCAAGTGAAGGTCATCTCATCGCAAAACTAGAACATGTGTCTCCACCACCTCTCACCTGCTCCCTAGAAGAGGCTAAAAGCTAGGTACACCATCAAGTTTGCGGGTGTCCCAACTGTGTGGAGAGCTCGTGCTACAAACTCCAGCCAGTTCCCAACTGTCTTAAAATCTGACTCGCCTCGAAACGTCTGAGGCCTCTGACATTGGAACTTGTGCATCACGCTCAAGCGGCGTGCACTCTCTACTGGTGTCTCAACTGGTGGAGGGCCCTGTATTGAATCCTCGCTTCTTGGTGGGCTTTCATTGCGGTCCCCACTCGGAACCCACACAGTCTGACTAGGAGATGACATCCTGAATGAAAAAGATGTGACATGGTCAAACGATAATACCTGGTGAGCTGACCTGGTTTGAGGTGTTTTTAAACGAACCTTTTGAAAACAGAAACGCAATCAGTTTTTCATGCACTAAGTCTGAAATCAGAAGGCAGGGTCCTTGTGTATGGATATGTTGGCCAGCCGCACCAACACTGGACTCCATGAACTGAAAACCACACTTACTACCCTTAACACTATTGCTTCACAGAAAGAATATATCATAGTCCTAAACTCTGTGGTAGAACTGACTACTCTAACACCAATTTTTCGCGACCCGCCCTCAGGGCGCGTTCTGTGACTACCCCATGCCCGCCTTACATAGGCAAGGGGCTAGCTACTAGTACCTAAGGCATAAATCTCATTAACTTGGAAGGAATTGCCTTTATAAATCATAAACACATCCATCCAGAGTACAAGAGGAAGTAATACACTAAGTACAAAAGAAAGTGCTAAAAAGTAATTGGGCCAGAATACAAACCCAACTAAAAAATACAGCTACAACTGAACGAAAGTATAATATAAAATACAAACATCTAAAAAAATAGAAGCAACTCCTGGGTCGTCCAGCTCGGATCCTACATGAAGGGTAGGTACAAATAGCGCATCTCCTGGATTTCCCACCACAGATCCTACCGGAAGAGTAGATACAGATAGCCTCTTCAACGCTCTCACCCGTCAACCTCCTCTGAGTATCATCTCATCGTGAAGTCCACCTCCGGATACTGACTCGTCGTGAGGTCCACCTCCGGGTACCGTCCAGTCCTCGAACACTCAGCCTTCGTCGGTGTTGTCCATTGTCTGCATCCAACACAATGAGGTGTGGGCATATCTCGTGCAGGGGTGAGTATAACGATACTCAGTAGGTACCCCGAGACCCTCGAGGTCTCACTAAATCCAACAAGGATAACCACAAAGAAGGATCTAATAGATAATCCTTACTTAGGTATACGATCATACTTACAACAATGTTTTCAAGTAACCAATCTAAATCATGAGGTACCACAAAGATATGAAATCAACAGATAACCACTACATAGGTATATGCCCATACATATACATAAGTTATCAAGTTACCCATCTCAATCATGAGGAAAAATCACAACGGTCAACAACTCAACTGAAACCATGATTTTCATTAAAGATACTGAAACCACAACTGCTGGAGGACTCCTCCTCTGTCGAGTATAGTAGACCTGTCACAACTCTGAGGCACTACTCACTAACCTTAGACTTCTGAGGTACTCCTCCTATCGAGTACCACTAGTCTACACCCAAACACAGTACTGCTCCCCGCCAGGGGTCTGCCCCCCAAACACAGTAGCGGTTCCCCAAATAGCCTATAGAGGTACTCCTCCTGCCGAGTACCGCGGGTCTGCTGCCAACTACCAGATGCTCCGTCTACCGTGGGTCTTCCACCAAATACTGGGCGCTCCATCCACTAGGCTAGTCGACTCACTCCAAGTCGAATTGATCAAGCAGTCGTCAAGTCCACAGCTACTAGGTCTCGGCACTCCGCACACTCGTCACCGGGAGGATCCGCTCCACGAGCTAATGGTCGATACTAAATGTATCACAAAGTCCCACAAGGATGTATCATATGGGACCGTCTCGTCATAGGGGTCTCAACGCAACAGACGACGTGTCGATCGGATGCCCGGTCTGTGGGTTATTAGCCTTTTCATCCCAGGGGCCTGCTTGGATTCATGTACAAACCAACCCGACTGTAACTCAACTGTACCCCGAACCCTCATATGGTATACTCATAGGGACCATTTCTCAATGTGATTACCAACGTCGGTGACGGTTCATCAAACGGACGTCCAGTCTGAAAGTAATCGGGTTTTCCGTTCCAGGGGCCCAGTTGGATTTCTGGTACAATCCAACCCGGACATGCTCCAACTGAGTCCAAACCTCAGGTTAAGTATAACAAAAGATCCTTATCACTAATAGAAATCCAAAAAAGTCGAAGACGCATCAATCAGACGTCTGGAGCTCAAGTTATTATTGTTTCTGCTTCGAGGGCCCGGTTGGTTTCGGATTCGAACCAACCCAGCCGTACCCAAACTTTACCAAAATCCTGACTGTAAAATATTGAAACGACCGTATTGATCCAAGGATCCCAATGCAACTAACGGTGTGTCAATTAGAGGTCTATAGCCCAAGATATGGGCATTTGAACGAACCTAGCTCGTAAATAGGGGGCTTGGGCCCAGTCCGACCCGACCCGATACCCCCTAGGTCGACCCGAGTCCGGGTTAGGCCCAATTGGGCATAGCCCGGCCCAGTTGGCGCAGTCCGGCTAGACGCTGGTGGCCCAGCCCGGCGCTGGCGGCCCATCCCATGCGGCTTGTGGTTCGGCTCGGAAGCCGGCCACAGCTTGGCTCTCAGCAGAGCGGGGTGCGAAGGGGAGGGGGCGACGCCCCCTATATTCGGAACAGCGAACCCTGTTGGTCCCACCCCAGTATAATGCAAGGGGTTTACGACCCCCCCCCCCAGATTCACAGAACCACCACCGCGGCCCGCTCCGGTTGCGTTTCTCTTCATTCCTGCGCGGTGCGACGGCACCGCGCCGCCTTCTCCATAACTCGTCAACGTTGTTTATCAAGAAAGTGGGGAGGAGAAATTGGCCATGTTTGTGCGGTCTGATCTCCACCCATTATGTTGGTAACATTCATCCAAATTAATCAACAAAAACCATAAATTAATCATGAATTAAAATAACCCATATAACCTCCCGCAACAATTTATTCCCAACCGTCAAGGAAAACATTCGCGGATCAACTTGATAATAAATTGATCCACGTTCTTTGTTTCTATAAAGAAAGAGTCAAGGGAATAAAATCATACTAAATAAAAGAAAACCCTACCTCAATGAACATTGACGTTTTTCGGTGACGCGGAAGATGGCTTCACGGGGTGAGGTTTCGAAGACGGCGTTGGTGTGCGTCCAAGGAGGGAACGACGTCTCACACTAGCTACAGAGAGAAGAAGGAACGACACATCGTCTCTTTTTGTGGTGACGGCATTCTTCATCGAAGGTTGTCGTTCTTCATGGTAGATTGAAATTATTCAAAGGGACATAGGGATTTCTCTCCCCAAAATCCTCACACAACAATCCAACAGAATAAAATAAGGTTCCTCCTTATTTTATTAACTCATGCTAAGCTTTTAAAAATTACAAAATTCAAAACACATAATTTAATTAATTAAAGAGGTTCAATTAATTGAATTAATGTGTGTTGGCATTAAATTAATGTGAGGAGAGGATAAGTCACCCAATTTATGGAGATGTTTAACAAAGTTAAGTTGAGTTACCCAACATAAGAGGGAGTTTAGAGGAGTTAGGGAATAAGAAGGGTTGGGCTCATGTGGGCACCACCTCACCTTAATCCTCTCATGGGTAGTTAGTATGTAGTGGATCCCACCCCAACTCCCACTCTTAGGATAAATCCAATTATGTTAGGAATAAAATTTTTACCATAAATTTTATTCAATTCTTTATTAATCCCCAAAAATTTTAACAACTCCTCCCGAGCAAACGCACCTTTGGTAAAGTTCCTCATAAGCAATTACCGCCGCTGCGGTTGTAGGTTCCGGGTGCAGTGGAAGAGCATGGGTGGATGTGCCCACTTGGATTTTTTTCATTAGCAATGATCAATCCGGGATCAATACGACGATAAACTCCAGTCTCCACAGATCGAATCACAAAAAAAGATAAAGAAGATGGTTTGTCCCGGAACCACAAACAAGGATCGTTACAGGTTGGTTATAATTAATTTATGTAATTATAAAGAAATACCTTTTGGGCGTTCTTTCTTTGTTGATGTTCTCGATCACGTTGTCGATGTGCTCCGTCGTTGCATCGCAGAAGCCAAGTGTAGACTCCTTCTAGCGGTGATCCACACCTGTACCTCGTATCTCTGGACGTCGCCAAAGGATTCTCCAGGTGCTAGCGTGGAGAAGCCTTTGCTTGCGTTGTCCCCCTTAGATCGTCTTGATCTGATGGAAGAGGATGTCTCTCGGTCTTGAGAGCATTCTTGGAGGAAAAGGATCTTTCGGCCTTGAAAGAATTCTCCAGAGATGTTGTGTCCAACGATTCTCAGTTGTGTTGGAAAAGAGTTGGGGTTGTGAGGATATTTATAATCGGGTGTGTGGGGTTATAGAGTTATGACAATAAATAAACGTGTTACGCGTTTTATTTATTTCATTGACTCTTTATTTAAAACCACATGTTGAATAAATAATTCCTTGACATGCACCCACGCTGATTATAATAAATAACATTTAAAACAATATTATATCCTCAAAATCCTGACTGGAAAAACTACACGGCGTGTAATAATAAATACACAGCATGTACTTGTTTTTCATTGAAAACAACACAGTGTGTACATTAAATGTACACGGCGTGTATATCTTGTTTTCATTTATTCATTTCCTTTCCAAAATAAAACTACACGGCGTGTAATAATAATACATGGAATGTACTTGTTTTATTTTATTTTCAATACATCATTAAAAACAACTTAGGCTTCCTTGAATAATTATTAAACCACGCACGAGAATAATCTTTAATCAACTTGAGATACTTGGATACACATAGTGTGTGACCCTCTAGGCCTCTTTCTCATTGGCATTAGGCAGGCTTGCCTAAAGTCCAAGATTACTGTCTAGCAATGGGTCAAGGCACCCAAGAAAAGAAGTTAACGCCGCATTGACGTATCACCTTATACGAATGCTTACTGTGTAATTTAATCCCTTTGTCTCAATATATCATCAAGAAGGTTTCATGGCAGTGTCATAAACCTATATTCTTGATATGTCGTTCTTTGACGACCTAAAATAAACTCGTCATTTACACCATGGCCATGGAATTTAATGTGATAGTCCTATTTCAATCAAAGGGCCGAGATATCAACTTTCATAAATGGAAGGGACAAATCCTTCCTCGACTTATTCATTAACAACATGTCACTCGTGACACACCCAACGTACCCTACTTCCCACCAACTGTCTGCGTGACGGTTTTCGTCAGTAAATCTAACTGCGCGAGTCATGACATGAGTTAATGATAATCTTCCAGTCTAAGGACCATTACACACGCTCGTAGATAGAAATATCTGATGACACCAAGACATGTGGAATTACTACTGGCGGGTCTGTTCTCAAAATCTACCATCTTGGAGATTACCAAGTGCGAACTCTATGAGAGAGAGTCTCGTCTTCTTACGAGTACTCGCACATGACGGTCTGTATACTATGTGTCCTATCATAGTATTTCATCCAACCGCAGAACTTTATTTAAGAATATTGTTATAGCATTTCAAGGTTCTCATCATAGCGGGGATCAGCTATGACCTTATTAATGCAACAAATATTCCAGGACATTATTACATTATAGTCACGTAGAACAATGAACAATATATAATAAGTGAACATTTATGTAACCAAAGTACAAAACAGTTGGTTCTGAGGACACCAACCCTTAAATACTCCCACTTGGACTAGAGCCAACTGCCTACGACTTTTAGTCTGCTAGACCTCACATGATGATCATGTTTCTGCTGAGTCAAGGCTTTAGTCAATGGGTCCGCCACGCTGTCTTCCGTGGAAATACTACTCACTGCAACTTCACCTCTCTGAGAAAAATCCCTCAAGAGATGATACTTCCGAAGTATGTTCTTTTTCCGCTGATGTGACCTTGGCTCTTTTGCAAGTCCCACCGCTGCAGTATTATCACAATAGAGTGTGATATGATCTTTACTACTCGGTACAACATCAAGCTCTTGGATGAATCTTCGCATCCATATTGCTTCTTTAGATGCCTCAAAAGCTGCGATATACTCGGACTCTACTATAGAATCTTCCACCACACTTTGTTTTGAGCTCTTCCAGCTCACTGCACCTCCATTCAAACTGAAGATATATCCAGTCTGTGACTTCATGTGATCTTGATCAGTCTAGAAACTAGCATCTACATGTCCTCTGATGACTAGTTCCTCATCTCCTCCATAAACCAGGAACATATCCTTAGTATGCCTCAGATACTTAAGGATAGTCTTGACTGCCATCCAATGGAGGTCTCCTAGATCAACTTGATATCTGCCTACCACACTTAATGCGTAAGCAACATCTAGCCTTGTACATAGCATAGCATACATGACTGACCCAATCGCGGATGCTTAAGGGATCCTTGCCATCCTCTTTATTTCCTCATGTGTCTAAGGACAAATTTTCTTGGAAAGATAAATGCCATGTGACACTGGAAAAAATCCCCTCTTGGACTGTTACGTACTAAATCTCTTCAGTATCTTATCAATGTATGTACTTTGACTTAGGCCCAGCATTCTCTTGGATCTATCACGATGGATCTTGATCCCAAGAATATATGCCACCTCGCCCAAGTCTTTCATGGAAAAGCATTTATGCAACCATTCCTTAACTAACTGTAAGAGAGGTACTTCGTTTCCAATTAGCAATATGTCATCAACATATACTACTAGGAAAACGACTGCACTTCCACTAAACCTTTTGTAGACACAAGGCTCACATTCGTTCTTAACAAAGACAAATTCCATAACAGCTTCATCAAAATGAATGTTCCATGACCTTGATTCTTTATTTAATCCATAAATGGATTTCTGCAACTTGCATACCTTGTTGGCATCCTTTGGAGTCCCAAACCCTTCAGGTTGTGTCATGTAGACATATTCCTGGAGGTTACCTTTAAGGAAAGCTGTTTTGACATCCATTTTCCAAATTTCATAGTCATGGTAAGCAGCAATAGCCAATAGGATTCTGATGTACTCCAGCATTGAAACCGGTGAAAAGGTTTCATCATAGTCAATTCCTTGACACTGTCTAAAACCTTTTGCAACCAGTCATGCCTTGTAGGTGCTGACTGGCCCCTCCATGTCCAGTTTCTTCTTGAATACCCATTTATTACCAATAGGCTTTACATCAACTGGAGGATCCACCAAAATCCAGATTTGGTTTTGGTACATGGAATCCATTTCAGAATTCATGGCTTCTTGCCACTTGGCAACGTCTTTGCCTTCAACTGCTTCCTTGTAGTTAAGAGGATCATCATTGTCAACCAATAACAAGTCACCATCCTCAGTGATAAGAAAACCATATCATTCTAGTTCTCTCACCTCTCTCGTGCTTCTATGCAGTTCTTATGTATCTGGAACATATTGTTCTTCCACGGGGCTTTGTGGAATCTGTTCTTCTACCAATTCATGTGTATCTTGAGCCTCAACTTCATCGAAGTCTATCTCTCTCCCACTATCTCTTTTAGAGATGTGATCCCACTCAAGGAATATGGCGTGTCTTTCCACTGTAACCTTTTTGTCTGAGGGGTTGTATAAGTAATATCCCCTTGTTTCCTTGGTATATCCTATAAAGATTAACTTTATGCCTCGGGGGTCAAGTTTGTTACCTGAAGAGGCCTTAACAAATGCTTCACAACCCCACACATGTAAATTCGATAACATGGATTTGCGTCCACTCCATAATTCGTATGGAATTCCATTTATCGATTTAGTTGGTACTTGGTTTAGTATGTGGGCTGCTGTTTGTAATGCATATCCCCAAAAGGATAATGGAAGACTCACATGACTCATCATTGATCTCACCATGTCCAACATGGTGTGGTTCCTCATTTCACTTACACCATTCCATTGTGGTGTGTAAGGAGGAGTGAGTTGAGATAGAATCACAAACTCCCGCAAGAAATCAATGAAGTCTTGATTAACATATTCTCCTCCTCTATCTGAGCGGAGTTTCTTAATCTTCTTACCAAGATGGTTCTCAACTTCATTCTTGTATTCTTTGAATCAATCAAAAGAATCTGACTTATACCTCATTAAATAGATATATCCATATCTACTAAAATCATCAATAAAAGTTATGAAGTACGAGAACCCACCCCTTGCTTCAACTGGAAATGGTCCACACACATCTGTGTGAACTAATTCTAGAAGTTCTTTAGCTCTTTCACCTTTCCCACTAAATGGGTCTTTGGTCATTTTGCCTTGTAGACACGCATGACATACACCAAGTGGTTTTAGTTTGAAAGAATCTAAATACCCATCTTGATGTAATTTTTTCAAACGTTTCTCATTGACATGACCTAGCCGGTGATGCCAAAGTTGGGTGTTGTATGAGTCATGTGAATTAACTTTGTTATTGATTTCCATTACTTGGTTTGTATAGTCTAACACATAAAGGCCGTTATATAAATGTACCCTACCAAAACAAATGCTATACTTATAAAAGTAGCAACCTTCATTTCCAAACATGAATATGAATCCATCAGTATCTAATCTGGATACTGAAATAATGTTTTTAGTAACAGAAGACACATAATAACAACCTTTCAAAACCAAGACCATCCCAGTAGGCAATGTGAGGTGGTAGTCTCTAACAGCTACAGCAGCGAGTCTGGCTCCGTTGGCTGCTCTTAGATCTACCTCTCCTCGATCAATCTTCATGAATCTACTTGGTTCCTGTATTTGGATACAGATGTGAGCACCACAAGCAGTATCTAATACCCAATTAGTAGAAACAGATAGATTGCATTCGATAACAAACGTACCTGAATCTTCCCCTTGCTTCCCTGGTTGGGTGCAGTTTTTCTTCTAGTGGCCCTTCATACCACATGCGAAACAAACAGCATCATGTTCCTTTGCCACCCCTTTGATCTTCCTTTTCATGGAAGGCCTTGAATAAGCTTTGGGCTTAAATCTCTTAGCCTTCCCTTTCCTTTTATTCACCATAATGACATAAGGCTTTTCATGCTTCATGTCATTGTCCACTTGGCGAATAAGGATAAGAAGATCAGATAGAGACTTCTCAATATTGTTCATGTTGAAATTAACAACAATTTTTGAGAAGCTCTGGGGGGAGTGATGGGAGAATGAGATCGGTACCCAGTTCTTCAGGGAGTTTAAACCCTAGAACCTCCAAGCGCTCAATGTAGCCAATGAGCTTGACTACATGAGGCCCAGCTGGGGCACCCTCTCTAGGCTTGCTCTGAAACAGATCCTTGGAGATCTCAAACCTTTCTTGTCTTTCTCTCTCCTAGTATAAACCACGGAGGTTCTTGAGCATGCTGTAGGAATCCATGACTTCATGAGACTTCATGAGCTCACTAGACATAGATGACAGCATCAAACATTGAACATCGAGAGCATCATTCAAATGTTGATCATAGACTAAGAAATCTTCATCACTTGCCCCTGGGGCAGGAGAATAATGTAGTGAGGACTCCAGCACATAAAACATCCGTTCATGGCAGAGGATAACCCGAAGGCGCCTAAACCAATCCTGAAAGTTACTGCCAGTGAGGGTGTTGTCTTTATCCAGAATTGATTGCAGAGAAAATGTGGTTGATGTGTTTGTCATATTGATTCTACAATTTAAAAGAGCAGATTCATCAGTACTTTCTTGATTACATTTTATAAGAAATAATAAATTTTATTAAGTCTCCCACTATTTTATCAAGTCCCAATGGCCCTCACCATTGAACACAGAATGTCCAGTTTCTTAGATATTCTAGTCGCAAGGATCCATATTTCCCTGCGCATAACCCCAACAAGGGTTGGTCAAGATATTTGAAGGTATTTAGGTAGGCGGGTCTTTGCCAACTGTGAGGTTACAGTTCCTTGATCTATTGAGTGGACTCCCCAATCTTGAAATCCTGACTAGGATTTCCTCAACTCTTGCCTCCAATATTACATCAAGTCTAGCAAGGGCTACTTCTCTTGATGTAATATGGTTAAGTCAACCTGAAAACTTTCATGAGGGATTCCTTTATAAAAGTAAGTGTCCCAACAAGGGTTGGTCAAACAAATAATTTTATTGAGTCTTGCCCTTAATCATGTAACGGAAGGCTTGGTCTGTCATAATATGGTATTTGAGGGATTTTATTATTTATGCGTATCTTTTCATTATCACATGCTTGTTAATATTAAGTGATTCTTGCTTAAGTGATTAACCATGTTCCGATAATGTTTACGCATAGTTCGGTTTTTATTTTATTCCATCTTTGCATGATTGTTCATTTTATTAATTATGTGATCGCGACAACACATGCATAATAAATAAACCATGCAATCAGACAGAAATAAAATAATATGGCATGATCATGAGCTTCTATTTGGTTAGTTTATCTAGAGGTTTTGATAATCTAACCCTGACCTAGGGAAAACACCTTGAACATGATGGTTCGTGTTTTGCAGCTCCTACCTGTCCACCTTTGTATCTTTTTGTGTTGGTTTCACCTCGGCTTCAGGATTTGAACCGTCTCCTCTGGCATGGGAGATCCTCCATTACATGGGTTTACATTAAAGAAACCATGGGCACGCAGGCCCTACATTTTATTGGAAGAAGGCTCGCAGGCCAAAAAATTTAAATTAAATAAATTTAAATGAAACCATACACATACAACGGGTCTTTGGTCTAGCTCATGATCATCCATAGTATGCAACAACATTTACGCATATTAATAATTCAAATTATTTTAATCGTTCTTTTATTTAAGATAAGACACGCTCGAATTCAATTAATTATGATCTTATAATTAATCAATTACTTATCTTAAATTCCTTTATGAATTTCCTTGAGATTCTTCTCATCCATATTCCTTGTACGGGTCTTTATACATTACAGGAAACCTGGTGAAATTCCATTTCTGGAAAGTACACGGAGTGTAGTTTATAATTACACGGCGTGTATTTTATATTCACCATTTATCCAAAGTACAGGCCAGGGCTTTGGCGTGTTTTCTGTACTTTGCAAATTTTAGAGTACACGGCATGTAGATGAATCATACACGGCGTGTACATCTTTGTTACTCGATAACGGGCCTGGTGATCCCGTGTACGCGGTACGCGGCTTATCTTTGTATACGGTTTCACCTGGGTCGGAACGGACTACACGGCGTGTTGTTCCAACTTACACACAGTGTATTCCGGTTTCCACGCGCCGTTCTATTCTGGTCAACACGGCATGATTAAAACATAAGCATAATCAATTCACACGGCGTGGTTTGGTAGACCAGTTCCGGTTTGTTGAACCTAAGTACATGGCATGTAGTTTTAAATACACGTCGTGTAATACCATATTGTACAGACAGAAAGAGCAGCTCCTCCAGATGAGTTCCTCATTTTTATATTAATCAAAATTAAAATTAAAAGGTCGTTTCTGTTATATGAATCGAGAAACGAAGGAGAAAGAATAGATCTTGTTAATTCAGATTTATAGAATGATTTATTTCGAATTGAATCAAATATGAATGTGTAAATAATCAACGAAAATTAAATAACTATAATCAACGTTGTAACCTCACTCGGATACCATTTTTAGGTTCCGCGCGCAGCGGAAGCGCGTGGGTGGATGTGCCCACCTTGCTTTTTGTCATTAGCAATGATCAATCCGGGATCAATACGATGATAAATGCCAGTCTCCATGGATTGAATCACAGAAAAAGATAAAGAATATGGTTTGTCCCGGAACCACAAACAAGGATCGTTATAGGTTGATTATAATTAATTTAATTAATTATAAAGAAATAACTTTTGGGCGTTCTTTCTTCGTTGATGTTCTCGATCACGTTGTCGATGTGATCCGTCGTTGCGTCGCAGAAGCCAAGTGTAGACACCCTTTAGAGGTGATCCACACGTGTACCTCATATCTTTGGACGTCGCCAAAGGATTCTCTGGGTGCTAGCATGGAGAAGCCTTTTCTTGTGTTTTCTGCCTTAGATCGTCTTGATCTGATGGAAGAGGATCTCTCTCGGTCTTGAGATCATTCTTGGAGGAAAAGGTTCTTTCGGCCTTGAATGAATTCTCCAGAGATGTTGTGTCCAACGATTCTCTTGTGTGTTGGAAAAGAGTTGGGGTTGTGAGGATATTTATAATCGGGTGTGTGGGGTTATAGAGTTGTGACAATAAATGAACGCGTTACGTGTTTTATTTATTTCATTGACTCTTTATTTAAAACCCTTTGTCGAATAAATAATTCCCTGACATGTGCCCATGCTGATTATAAAAAATATCATTTAAAACAATATTATATCCTCAAAATACCGACTGGAAAAACTACATGGCGTGTAATAATAAATACAAGGCGAGTACTTGTTTTTCATTGAGAACTACACGGTGTATACATTAAATTTACATGGCATGTATATCTTATTTTAATTTATTCATTTCCTTTCCAAAATAAAACTACACGGAATGTAATAATAATACACGTCGTATACTTGTTTTATTTTATTTTCCCTCCATCATTAAAAACAACTTAGGCTTCCTTGAATAATTATTAAACCACGTATGAGAATAATCATTATTCAACTTGAGATACTTGGATACACTTAGTGTGTGACCCTCTAGGACTCTTTCTTGTTGGCATTAGGAAGGCTTGCCTAAAGTCTAAGATTCTTGTCTAGCAACGGGTCAAGGAACCCAAGAGAAAGAAGTTAACGCCGCATTGACGTATCACCTCGTACAAACGCTTACTGTGTAATTTAATCCCTTTGTCTCAATATCTCATCAAGCAGGTTTCATGGCAGTGTCATAAACCTATATGCTTGATATGTCGTTCTTTGACTACATGAAATAAACTCTTCGTGTACACCATGGCCATGGAATTTAATGCGATAGTTCTATTTCAATCAAAGGGATGAGATATCAACTTCCATAAATGGAAGGGACAAATCCTTCCTCGACTTATCCATTAACAACATGTCACTCGTGACGCACCCAACGTACCCTACATCCCGCCAACTATCTGCGTGACGGTTTTCGTGAGTAAATCTTAGTGTGCGAGTCATGACATGAGTTAATGATAATCTTCTAGTCTAAGGACCATTACACACGCTCGTAGATAGCAGTATCTGATGACACCAAGACATGCGGAATTACTACTGGCGGGCCTGTTCTCATAATCTCTCATCTTGGAGATTACCAAGTGCGAACTCCATGAGAGAGAGTCTCATCTTCTTATGAGTACTCGCACATGACGGTATGTATACTATTTTTCCTATCATAGTATGTCATCCAACCGCAGAACGTTATTTAAGAATATTTTTATAGCATTTCAAGGTTCTCATCATAGCTGGGATCTGCTATGACCTTATTAATGCAACAAATATTCCAGGACAATATTATATTATAGTCATGCAGAACAATGAACTATATATAATAAGTGAACATTTATGTAACCAAAGTACAAAACAGTTGGTTCTGAGGACACCAACCCTTACAGTGGTTTCATCAATGCCCTCTGATTTCGATTCCCAGCACCAGTTCAAAAGATAAAAAAAAACCCTCTCATTCATTCACTGAACCTACCCAAGCTAAACTTCGGAAATTGATTTCGGGCACACCGGGCCTCGGAATCAGATTCCGTCAAAAACAGCACACTCGTAAAATTATAAAGAAATTAAAAAAAAATTCAAAATTTCTGGGTCATTACAGTTTTATATATTTGAATCCTTATAAATTTATTATGCCTGGTTTTATAATGGTTTATTTTTCATGATGGTATTAATGGAGTAGTGTGGTGGTAATTTAAAATTCATTATATTCAATTCATTTATGGTTACTATTTTTGCACCTCCATTTAACATTCCATTGGAAATCTTTGAAAAAAGTTACTGACCATTATAATATAAAAATATTTTTTTGTAGTAGTGGAATTTAAGGTCAATGATATTCGAATATGGACCATTTTTTAGACTAATAAGGGTATTGGGTCATGTCGGAAAGAAATGTTTTATGGATCATGGTGTCATGACATCTCCTAGGATGTTTATGTCTTTTTTTCAGTGGGAGTGTTATTGACCAGGACCAGATCATCAGTGCTAAAAAAGGTTCATTGTCACCAGTTTTAGTTTTTATTATATGATCTTAGGGATGATTCTGTTAACACCACATTTTAGTATTTTATATTCAATTATATGAGTACTATGTCTGATTTCATATCTGAAACCCAACACTGATCCAGGAGAACCCATTAAATAATATTAAATTATTATTATAACCATTATAACATAGCAATTGGATTAAAAGGTCTCAAAATTAGTAATTGAATTATAAATAAAATATGGATACTTTTATAATAACAAAAGGGTACTAATTAATTACCATAAAATGTGGGATGTTTTTATGAGTATTTTATAAAGTTAATGGAGTTATTGTTATAAAAAGTGAGTTATGTGAAAAATTTATATTTTATCAATGTAAATTAATTTAAGAACTATATATGAAAAACAAAAATAAAATTTATATATGATATATTTAGTAATATAAATTTAAATATATCTACTGGTTTTTAGTAGTTAAAGATAGGGTATAAACACATTGTACACACTAGAAATTCATTTTCTTCAAAAATATGTTACATTTCTTTATTTGAAAGGACATTTTGTTTAGTATCGATAAATTTACTAAAAATTTCATGACAACATGGGCATCAATTTTGAAATAAAAAATAAAAACAGTCATATGATAAATTTTCAGGATGTTTCTAAAAATGTTGATTTTAGGGTGAATAGTGAAAATTAAATATTTTACAAAAAATGTCGTGTCATTACATTATGTCAAATTGATTTATTGTTCCATTCGGTTTGGGGTATGTTTTAAAGACACAAAAGATTAATTTCATTAACAATAACCCAATTAATACCCTTGTAGTCAAAATTAAACTTGGTTTGTTTATAAAATCATATTTTCGTTTAAAAGGAAAATTTTTCTAAAAATGGATTTTCATTGGTATTTATGATATTATATTAAATATAAATTTTATAACTACTAGAAATTAAATCCTAAAAATTGATTCCATAAATGAGATACAAATTTTCAAATTTTATTATATTTCCAATTTCATTTTCAATCTTATTTAATCGTACTATATTGAATGTTTTCCACCATCATTATGAGTAAAATGTGTAAATTTTGATTAAATCATTGATCTATGGTTGTAGAGTACCATATTAAATATTATTGGATGATATTATTTTGACTCTCCAAAAATTATATTTGAAAACAATGAACATTAGTTACACTTCACTTTGATTATGACCATTATATTATTTTTAGTAATGAATAAATACATAATGTCACTATGTCTCTTTTAATATCTATAATATGTTTTTATATGGATAAAATTATATATTAATTATTTATAATTAATTAACTTTAAAATTAATGAATAATTATAATAAAAGTAAATTATTTTTTAGTATTGAAATTATAATTACCTAGAACATTTACGCAACGCTGACACATCATTTTTAAAACCAGTACAGAAATGAAGTAAATAGATTTCAAAATCAATAGTAGTAATATTTTTAGATGAATTATGGTGTTCCCTAAATTTTAGGTTTATTAATGAACTATAAATTTATATTAATTATTTTTTATTCAAATTAAATGACAATATTATTCCTTTAAAATCAAAATAATTTAGATTTAATGAATAGTATATTAAATAGTATTTAATATTTCAAAATTGATCCTAAATAATTAAAAACACCTTACAATTTTTTCTTAAATAAAATTTTTGGGTATTACTTTATAATATTTTTCATTTTCCATGTATATGAAACATGAATATCAAACATTACATTCACCGAATTTACTCATTTAAAATTTTAAAATTGTAGTTGATTTTTTTCTACAAAAATGGACTCACATAATTGTTTTCAATACACAATTAAAGATCTATATTCTTTAAAACCTGTATGAAATTATATATTTACAATTATATCCTCGTATCCTCAATCCCTTGTAATTTCTAAAAATTTCACCTTAAATTTTCATCAGATTAATCAAAAGAAGAATACCAAAATAATATGTATATGTATTTTTTGATTTCATTTATGTTTGTTTCTACCTATACAAAATTGAAATATATCATGAATATATATATATATATAAACATTTCAATATAATATATACTAATATTACGTTAGGTTTATGGTAAAACTTTTCCCAATAATTTTTTTCTATCCAAATGAAAATGAACACATTCATAGTATGTACATGTGGACTACAATCTCAATTAAGCGATGTGGTTCGTTTTTTATTATCATCTTACAAAAAAGGTTTTAAATATTAATTTTATGGAAATATGACATATTTTATCCATATTAAAAACAATTTGAATAAAAAAATATTACTTAATTTGTTACCTTTTCATTTATTGGTTAATGATAACATCACTTGTGTATACTTGTGGACTGTAACCTCCACAGTTCGATGTGATCCATTATTCATTTCAACATAAAATGGAAAGTCATAATAATGGATGTAATGAATAAATATTATATTTATATGATACATATAATTATTTTAAATTAAAATATTATCTACTTTGTTATTATTCCACTTTTTTGGAAAATAAAATAATCGTTCCTGCATATGTATGGGCTATCGTCGCAATGAAAAGTTATGTTTCATTTTTCTTAAATTTATTTAAAACATGGTATTAAAAATATATCTAAATTATAAAATTTATAATTATAACATTTTTCATATATTTTATATGATGTAATAATTACCTCTTTGGACAAGATCAAAAAAATTTTGACATTACAAACCAAATAACCACAAAATGTTTGACGTAAGAATATTCTATTTAGGATACAAATATAACAGAGAAATAAATGATAAAAAAGGATGAATTGTAAGTGAATGGAAGTTAATTTTTTATTAATTTAAAAAATTATTAAATTTTATTATTTAAGAAAATTAATTACTTTTTTGGTGAGTTGGTAGACAATTTAATTAATTTCTCATTTCAAGGCCCTTTCATTGAGATTTATTCATGTTTCAACTCATTTTGTTATGTTATTTATGAAAAAAATTATATATTTATTTCAAAATTCATTTATTATAAATATATTGGTTTAGAAATCCATTTCATGTTCTATCCATTAATTTTCTTTTTAAGAAAAAGTTACCAATATTTAAAGGGGGTTTCTTTAATACCTTTTTTTTAAAATTATTCCTCTCGAATACCTTTCACACATGTCCATTTAATCTTAAATGTGTCACGAATTTTCATATTTTAAACCAAAGGATATAAAATTTAATTTCCAAATAATTTTTTCTATCTTCACAAAATTCTAATAGTAAATCAATTTATTTTTTCCATATGGGTCACATTTACATTGTTTATAAAAGTGAAAAAAAAAATTTCCTAATTTATAAAAAATTTATTAATTTTCTTACCATCATTTAAATAAATTATTTTCAAGATCGTAGTAAAATACTTCATTTATTAAATAAGTAAAATAAATTTTGATTTTATTTTGAAAACATTCATTATAACGAGTTTTCATAATAAATGTATATTTCACTGCATTTTGATGTGACATGGAATTCAATTTTTCTAATTGGATCACATTCAGTTTTCAAAGGATTTAATTATAAAATAATACAAATTTATAAATATTTTAATAATTATATGCTACGATGAATGTATGGATGATGATAATGAGTGAGTATGATATAGCTCATGATGACTGGTGAGTGTGGTATTTCACTCTAATGAATTGGGTAATGATAGTCTTCAAAGGATAAAAATGATAATGGTAAGTTAGTAGGTTACCCTTATGGAATCAAATTGGACACAGTTATTTCCCAAATGGGTTAATCATGAGTGAACATGGGTTATTAATATAAATATTCATATTATAAATTTTATTCCTTAAAACTGTGATTATTTAAATCTATTTATTTCACAAGGTAAGGATGTTTATGAAATTTTAAAGGTGAATAGTTGTTTTCCATGATTTATTTTCATGAGTTCTCATGTTCTTCTTTTTTCCTCCATGGTTCAATTATTATTTTTAATGGTCTTCCAAGATTCTATTACAGAAAATCATTATTTTTATTGTGATTATGTGTTTATTATCATTTTAATTTTGTATTTTGAAAAAGGGTAATCATTATCTATGGTTTTAATTCTTTCCCTTGAACCAACAAGTTTCACATAGTTTTATATATCATTTTGATATATTTATTTTTATTCCTTTTTTAAAATTTAATTCTACAAGTAATATAGTAGAGTATAAATTTTTATGAATTATAAAACCAAATAATTAAAAATGACATTAATTAAAGATTTTATAGTGAATGAAACAGAACTATGAACTGAAGGATGATATTTTTTTAAAAATGGGTCTTTCTGAGTTAGTGTTTTTTATGTAATGAAATGGCTTTACTATTTATCTAAAATTATGAAAGATAATAATTATTTTAATGTAAAAAATGTTAAATCCTTGGTAGTAAAGTCAAATTTATTGGTTGGTGAAATAATTTACCATTATAATTAGTAAAAAGAATGGTTTTTGATAATTTTATAGGTAAGGATTCTATTTGAACGTATAAGAAAAGTATTCTATAATATCAATGGTCAGTATGATATATGAAATCAAGTTTATTAATGAGTGAATCAAAAGAGTTTAATTAAATATTTCATGGAAAATGATATATTAGATTTTACCTATATCATAAGATGGTTTTTAAGATTGTATATCACATAATCATACTAAATTTTTAAGTTTCTTAAAATGTTTTTAACAAGTAAGAACCATGTTTGCAATGGATCTTTAGTATAAAAAAGTGGTCATCCGAATGTAAAATAGAGCTGGATAAGTGATCAATTGTAAAATTAGTTGGATGTGATTAAAAATTTATAAGGATTTAATAGTAACAACCTAAATCTATGTGAGTTCGCAGATACAATACATAAAATAAAAATGAAGTTCCATGGATGTTATATTGATAGAGATAATAATGGTAAAAATATTTAACATTGCACATGTCAATAAAGTGCGACGATGTTCCCATATAAATTTATGAAATGTATAATAAGATATTTTAGTATTGGGGAGAATAATATTTATAAAAATCAATTTCTTATGAAGAAATATTTTTATGGAATATCATATGCATAATGGTTTCACAAAGTCATAAACTGAATATTAGTGTACATAAAATAACATATAAAATATTTTTATTATATTAAATTTATTTGAAACATTATAATAATAGAATATATTAATCATAGGAAGTGATTTATATATTTTAATGAAAGGCGTAAGTGTTGAGGTGTAACTGAAAAAATCTTAGAAGAAGGAACACAGAGAAATTTAAATGACTGATGTTTGTATATATACGTTGGAGTGTAATAATTAAATATAAATTTATTTAATGATTTATATCCTTTAATAATAAATAAAATATAGAATCATTAATACGATATTGTTGTTTTACCCAATAGGATATATTTATTGAGTTTAAAAGGGGATTGGGATATATGTAACCCATATGATTAACATCAGTTTTAGTAAAAAAATGTAATTTTATAGAATAACTCTAAAATATATTTTGAACAGAAGATGAATTATATTGATAAAATTATTATTTTTATGATCATTTTATGTGATGTAATTATTGTTAATTGGGTAAACTGGTAATAAATTTTGGGAACATAGGATTTTTCAAATGGAAAACCATGGGATTGAAAACATATTTGTTTTTTATGAAGTAAAAGTTATTTTTCCTAGATTTCACTATATTAGGAACATTATATGGTATATTTTAATAAAAATATTATTTTATAATGTGATGCCCTGACCCTAGTTAACCAAAGTCGATGCATTATTAAATAACATTGGCACGATACAAGGAAATCATGTCCTGAAAGAACGATTAGTTTAGTTTCCTTGTAAGTTCTAGATACATTCATACGTTTTACATTACATTGTAAAATGAAAAACTAAAATAACATTGTCTCCATAGACCACACTCATATCCCTTACATTATCCCTATAGTTTAGTCATAATATACTTCTTTATATCCTAGGAAAAATAAAACATAGAAAGGGATGAGCTCAGATGATCAATAAAGATAACAATATAGTAGAAACAAACATTAATGAAAATTAACATTTAAGGCAATGTATAAGACTAAAAAAAGACTTTAAAACATAAAATTCATCATAATATGAAAAATATAAATCAAAATAATTTCATTTACATATTAACATAGATATTCTACTAGTCGAATAATCACATGCAATATCAATGGCCAATTTAAAAATGATGGTAAGTATAATGCCATACTTAATAACCACATAGTCAAGGCCTTGTGCCAAGAATTCCAATAAGATTTGGTCAAAGAATTTTTTCCAGACACTAGTTTTCTCATAATGCCTACCAATTCATCAAGGAGTTATTGCGGTCTCGACCTGTCACTTACTAAGACCACTGCATTCCTCATATGAAAATGTTTAATCATAACATAAACATTCGTATTAAATATAGAAAACAAAATGTCAGTACTCTATCCATAAACCATGAATGGTATAAAATAACACATCCATAGTCAAAAATTTTAGAAAACCATTATTACAATATGGATGATTTGTATCATAAAAAATTTATTTCAATCATGTTAAAAATCCATCAACTGATGTTGAAATAGATTAAAAGAAAACTATTTGAAATAAATACCTTTTTCTATTTTGAAACCATTTAAAAGAAAAAATTGATTTTGGAAATATTCTTATAAGTTTGTAAGGTATTCTATGAAGGTGTTCCAATGGTGAAAAATAGTTTCTCCCACCGTATAAGTTAAAAAAAATTCTTTCGTAAATTTGTCGAAAAAGTCATAATGTACCTTGTTTGTAAAAAGATGGAAGGATTAATTTATAAACATCTTATAAAAAATCATACAAAGGTATAAATTACATTAACCCATAGTCTAGGAAATAGTTAATATGTTTTGAAATTAATTTGAAGAAACATGAATGTGGATGATAAAGAGGTCTCAGTAGATAATTACTTATAAAAAACCGTGGATAATGAAGGTATTTTAGGATTCACTCTTACTTCGTAATTTTAGTTGGTTTAGGGTGGGTTAAACTCCAGTATAATTGTGAAATAATGGTTATTAAATTATACAAGAACCATATACATTAATTTGATATCATATATGATCTTCTAATATTGCACTATTATTGATAATTCAGTACTATCATCATTTCAAGTGTTAAATGATTCATTTTCCATTATATGCTTTGTTACATAAGTTATGATTGTTATGTATAAGATGTATATTATTAATATATTGAATTATATAAAGTATTTAAACATTATTTTTAATAATCAAATGAAAATTAGTCTTGAATGGTTACGATGGGGAATGACATCTCATCTCATCGTGGAGATGGTAATCCGTTGGTACGCATGAGCGACAATATAATACGTTTGATTTAAAATAGTATGTAAATAGATGGTATATCATGTTTAAATAATTATTACTATGTTATATCCTTTATTTATATAAATTATACATCATTATTATACCCATCAAAACAACAATGCATTTAATAACAACTAGAACACAACATGGAGACGGTAAGTCGTACGTACTCACGTATGGTGACTTTGTCATTCATATAATGGATAGAATAATGAATATGGTTGTAAAAATTTTATAATAACATAAGAGTATCTATAAGATACTGGAGTTATTATGTTAGAAAGGATACAAAAAAGAATGTGGAAGTGGAAGATGAAAAGAACTTGAAAGAGGTGATGAAATGTTTACCTGTTCTACGGGTTCTTCCTTTTGACTTGATAAAAAGGGATTCATAGGTTGGAATTATTATCAAACTAAGGCCTCTATGTTGAACAGATGGAAGTTTGGAGGATTTTTGGGTAGGGGTTGTCTAATACAAATGGATTTGGAGGTGTGATTGTTAGAGAAGGGGAAGTTCCCTTTTATAGATAGGTGAGGGGCACCTTTGGAAAATATTGAAATATTATTTTAAAATAAAATAATTTTCAGTTTGAAATGGATCAAAAATGATTTATTTATAAGGTAAAGTGGGGATGGGTTGACAAACTCTCAACCAATAAGTTTTATATAGGATTAGGTCACCATATTAATCTTATCTTTTAGATTTAACTCACAGTTAAATAGTTTGACATTTCTCATGTCTCTTTGTATTTTTATATTATATGGTTAATAAACATACTATAAACAGCCAAGAGAACCCCAGGTGATTAATTATTGATATATATAACCTTATCTAATTCATTTTTCCAAAACTTATATTTTTAGGAATATTATATCAATTAATAATATAGTATATGTTTAAAAAACTATATTATGTCAATTTTGACACTATTTGGTATTTGTTTTTGTTAAAATCATAAAATCATCATTACTTTAATCCAAATTCAATTAATCAACCCTAAAATTTAATATTAACAAATAAAATTAGTGTAACTCTTTAAAAGTCTGCAATTATATTTATTTGTGTATTTATAATATCAATTATTTCAATCATTCATTTATAAGGTAATTACTGCATCATCATTGTGTCATAAATAAATTTAATTATATAATGTCTAAAATATATATATATATAACACCATTATGTAGGAAATAGTTTTAGATTTATATTTAATATTTATAGTCGAATTTATCTTCTGTATAACCCTACCAGAAAATAGGTTTAGTTATTAAACATTGAATTTATCACTTTTAACTCTTCTATAAATAAACTAATAATAAATGTCCTAATATAATCCAAGTGTATCTAAAGGGTCATATTTTATTCGTAAGGTATTTTATGGTAAAATTAAACTTATCCAATAGAATTAGGACATCTGTTAGGGAAATAATAATATCATTTTTACCTTTAATTACCCTATTTACTTTTAACTGTGGTAAATAAAAGTCCAAAGTTACTATTCACTAAAAATTATTTTCATCTTATTGAACCACATTTTACTTACTGATGTCAACCATGTCTCTTGGATTTTTTAAAAAAATATATTCACAGAAGCGGTAAAGTTATGTTTTATGAAAATTTTCAAATGCTCCTAGGAGGTGGGTAAAAGACGAAAAAAAGTTCAGTAAGATTTTTATATATCTAAACATATTATAAAATGACACCAATGAATTAAATTGAACTTATATAGGTATTATGTATCCATTTTGACCTGAAATAAATTTAAATAAAATAAATAATTTTTATTTAAAAAGTAAGTTTTAACCAATAACGCTATGTTTTTACTATTCATAAAAAATTAATGTTTTTAGAAACATAACAAAAATTCACCCTAAGATGATTTCGATATTCAGAATCCAAAAATGAAGACCATTTTGAAAGAAAAAATTTTAAATTTTAAAAAATGGGTATTAATATTCCTAATGGCTAGTTGTATTGGTTGTGGTGTGTTTGAACTCAATGTTGCATACAACACAAGCTATTGTATTATTCAAATAAAAGTGTACCATGGAAGCTTGGGGTGTTACATTCTTCCCTACTTCAAATAATATCCTCCTCGAAATTTCTAGAATACCACTGGATAAAAAGACGCAGATGGTTCTTTATCATTAGTTCCTTGGGTTCCCACATTGCCTCTTCCATCTTATGATTTCTCCATAGAACTTTTACGATTCGAGTCTTCCAGTTTCTCAACACCTGTTCTCTTGTATGAAGAATCTTGACATGCTCTTCACAATAAGACATATCATGGTCCAGGTCAATTTTCTCATAGGCGAGTACATGTGTTGGGTCTGGCATGTATTTTCTCAACACTGATACATGGAACACATCATGAACTTTAGATATACTTGATGGCATATCCAAATGGTAGGCTACAAATCCAATTAGTTCTAGAATTTCGAAGGGTCCGATGTACAAGGGAGTCAATTTATGCTTCTTACCGAAATGTATAACACCCTTCCTTGGAGATACACTTAAGAAAGCATAATCACCTACTTTAAATTCAAATGTCCTTCCTTCAATTATTTTCATAGCTCTTTTTCCTACTTTGAGCTACTTTGATGTGGGTTTGGATAATCTTCACATTTTCCATTGTTTCTTCAACGATTTTTGGGCCTATGAGTTTTTTTTCACCAACATCATCCAAACATGTTGGTGTGTGACACCTCTTTCCATAAAACACTTCATATGATGTCATCCAAATACTTGAATGGAAGATACTGTTACAAGAAAATTATACCAGAGGTAAATATTGATCCCACATAACTTGAAAGTCATGTGAGAAAGATCTCAACATTTATTCTATGGTTTGAATATTCTGTTCTGATTTTCCATCAGTTTGAGTGTGGTAGGCACTGCTCAAACGAAATTCAATATCCAAGGCCTTCTAAAGACATTTCAAAAATCTTGATGTAAAATAGGTATCACGATCAGAAACAATCAATAAGGGCACTCCATTAAGTCTTAAAACATCATTAATATATATTCTTGATAAATGTTCATGTGGTACATATTCTCTTATAGGAATAAAATGTGCTAACTTGGTAAAACGATAAAAAATAACCCATGTTGCATCATTCCTTCTAGTAGTACTTGGTACCTTCAGGAAAAATTCCATCATAATATCATCTCATTTCAACTCAGGTATGGGAAGAGGTTGCATGAATCCTCTAACATGTTGTCTTCCATCTTTCACTTGTTGAAAAACCATACATCCTGACACAAAATCAGCAATCTCCCTCCTCATGTTGTCCCACCAAAAATGTTCCTTCAAATACCTATACATCATGGTGCTCCCATGGTGTATAGAGAAATTGGAACAATGATCGTCATCCAAAAATTCCCTTTTTAGATCAGGTATATCAGAAACACAAAGTCTCTTCCCAAATTTCAAGATTCCATCTACATATACAAAGTTACTCAATATCCCATCATTCACAACTTTAATCTTCTTTTGAAAGTCCTCATAATCGGTATGAGAAATCTTTGTCCTTTATAGTAATGATGTTTTGGAAACCATTTGAAAAATTCCTGATGTTTCACCTTCCATGGTTATTCCCATATCCATCTTTACTAGATCCGTGAAAATAGGATCTCTTTCAACTCTCATCTTTTTCAAAATTCCATGATTCTTTCTTTATAAAGCATCTTCTACCTTATTTTCCTTCCCCAGGTGTTATTGTATACTTAAATCATAATCCTTGATTAGTTCAATACATATTCTTTCCCTAATTTTGAGTTATTTCTATGAGAAAATATATTTCAAACTCTTTTGATTAGTATAAATCTCTCATTTTTCACCATAGAGATAGTGTCTCTATATTTTCAGAGTAATGATTACAACTTCTAACTGAAGATCATGTGTAGGATAGTTATTCTCACTAATTTTTAGCTAACGTGATGAATAAGAAAAACCCTAAGATTTATCATAAGGACACAACCGAGTCCTTTCTTTGTAGAATCACTATAAATAACAAACCCATCATTCCACTATGGTAGATTCAAGATAAGATAATTGACTAATCTCCACTTTAGTTCTTAAAAACATTCTTCACACTCTTTTTTCCAAACAAATTTAACCTCTTTATTTGTGAGATTAGTTAATGGGTTATCCAATAGGGAAAAATTCTAGACGAAACGTCGATAATAACCTGCTAAACCAATAAAACATTGTACCTCATTTATAATTGTCGGTGTTGTAAATTCATGGATTCACATTGTCAACGAAATATCAATAGAGATTCCATCCTTAGAGACAATGTGGCCAATAAAAGAAATCTCCTGAAACCAAAATTCACACTTACTAAACTTCACATATAATTCATTTCTTCTAAGAGTCTTATGATAATACCCAAGTGGTTTTCATGATCTTCATAGATTTTGGAGTATACCAAGATATCATCAATAAATACCACTACAAATTCATCAAGATGTTCCTTGAAAACTCTATTCATTAGATCCATGAAAACAAAGGGTGCATTAGTTAGTCCAAAAGGCATTATTGTAAACTCATAATGCTCGTACCTAGTTCGAAATGCTCTTTTTGGAATGTCTTCCATATTAAAACACAACTAATGATATCTAAATCGTAGGTAAATCTTTGAAAAATTTTGATTTCCATGAATTCGGTCGAATAGATCATCAATACGAGGTAGGGGATACTTGTTCTTTATTTTTATAGCATTGATCTCTCTGTAATCAATGCACAACCTCATAGATCCATATTTTTTTAACAAAAAGAATAGGGTCTCCCCATGGAGAAACACTAGGGTGAATAAATCCTCTATTACTCAATTCCTATAGTTTTTTATTTGGATCCACTAATTCCGCAGTTTCCATTCTATAAGGGGACATGTATTTAGGCATTGAACCAGGAATTAAATCATTGGAAATCTCAATTTCTCTTTTTTGGAGGGTGTTAAGGTAAATACTCTAGAAATACATAAAAATATTCTTCCACAATAGGTAAATCCTATATTTGAACATTATTTCCTTCACCCATAGTAATTTAATTCACCCCCCCCCCCACACACTAATTGATTTTAGTTGAACTACTAGGGGTGGATCAAGATAAGAATTAGGTAGTGATGTTTCTTCTCTAAAATAAGTTATCCTTATCATCATTGTGAATTGTATCCTTCATCTTCTTAAAATAAATTTTCACATCATGGTCTGAAAATCCATCCATACCAAGGATTTTATCAAATTCAATCATGGGTATGATGATGATATTAGTAGATAAAGAACATTTATATGCCCTAATGGGAACTGATTCACCAAAAATTGTTGCAATGATAATTTCCTTAAGAGTTTTGACTAAAAACTCCCTTGTTAAATAAAATTTCAAATATCTAATTTTTATAGAAATATGAGAAGATATGAAACAATTTGATGATATATAATTAAATAAATCATTGGATAAAATTAAGGAAACCATTAAATTACCGACCACTGCGTCTTTCGATGCTTCAGCCTCAGCAGTACTAATCATATAATATTGTCATTGATAACTTTGACTTTTCTACCTAAAGATTACTTCACTCTTAGGACATTCATTTTCATAATTCCCTTTATCTCTATAATTGTAGAATTCAAAATTTATAGCCTCTTTCTATCCATTGCAATCACAAGCTTAGTGGACTTTTTCACCACACTTGTAACTGACTCCCATTCCCTTTAGGCTTGTACCAGGGTGTTTCTTCCCACATTTAATGTAGGATGGATATTTAACTTTTCCCTTATTCCCATTATTTTCATTTATAGAGTATTAAATAGATCTCTTCTACTCTTGCTTTGCATTAAAGTTGTAATACTTAGAAAATTTCTTTTTTGTCTTAATAGCACATGAGACAATATCTTTGTATGATTAGAAGGATTATGAGACTAATGTTCAATGGAGAAATGGTTTTAACCCTTTTAAGATTCGATCAATCTTACTCCTTGGGTTACATATATAATCTTCACCATGAGTTGCTATCCTTTTAAAGTTAGCCTCATACATTGTGACATTATCATCCTCTTTTTTCTTGAGACTCAGAAATTGTCTTTCCATATCCGCTCTATGGTCACGAGGAAAGTATTTTTCTATGAAAAGAACTTTAAACTCCATCCAGTCAACATTTGATACTTCATCATCTTTTTTTGGGTTTTGAATCAATGACCACCATTGATCGGTATCTCTTGTGAGGTGATAAACTTCCATGACAACTTTTTACCTTTCGCTAATCCCCAAAGCATGAAATATTTTCTCTAAGAAACTTATCCATTGTATCATCTAAAAATGCATTTCTAGACCCATTGAATGCTGGTGGATGTTTCCTCATGAAGCGGTCTAACATTGATCATTCATGTTTTGGATCAGGGTGCTCCACACGGGTAAGGTTATTGTTCATAACTTGTGTGAGTTGTCCATGTATAGTGATAACCTGATCAGTACTAGTTGCATAACCAGCTCCACTATAATTTTCTTGTTTATGAGGGAAATACCTACATGGATTATGTGTGTTGATACAGTTTCCATTTATTCCACTAGGCACCATTTCTAAACAATGGAATTTACTAGATTAGTCTATGAATCATAATACATAATTCCAAACTTGTAAAACACATAACATAAATTGAATAGTTTATGAATATAATCTATAATCATAAAAATGTTTTCTTAATGGAGGTATTTACTCACAAATACTTCATAATGGTTTGTAATGAAAATGTGAATTATCTTATGCATATCCCTTGGGATTTTTGTTACCAATATTGTAGCTAGGCTCGTTGTCGTGCACCAGTTCCTATTCGAGTCTAACTCAAAGCGGGGTTTTCGGGTTTTACCCCTAGGTACATATGTGCCAGAGCCTCCTCTACCAGCTCGTATCCAGAAATGGATTTATTCCTTGTAAAACGAAAATAATATCTAAATTAACAAAATTGTAGGATGTTCTTCTATACTAATCCTCAATTCCTATCATAGCGTAGTGTTCTCTAATCAGAGTTTTTCTAAATCTAGGTTTCATGGTTTTTACTAAACTTCCACTAATTCTAACTATAATTCCCCAACCCTAGTTACCTCGATTTGGTGTACTATTACATAACATTGCAATGATATAAGGAAATCATGTCCCAAAAGACCGATCAATTTAGTATCCTTGGAAGTACTAGATACATTCATAAGTATTACTTTACATTTTTAAATGAAAAACTAAAACAAAATTGTCTCCATAGAACACATTCATATCCCATAGAATATTCCTATAGGTTAGTCACAATATACGTCTTCTAATCCTAGGAAAAATTAAACATAGAAAGGGGTGATCTCAGATGCTCAGTAAGGATAACAATATAGAAGAAACATTCATCAATGGGAATAAACATTTAAGGAAATTTATAAGACTAAAACAAAAGCATTTTAAACATAAAAATAATCCTAATATGTAAAATTTAAATAAAAATAATGTCCTTTATTTATTCACATGGATATTCTACTAGTCTAATAATCACATGCAATATCAATATCCAGTTTTATACTTTTGGAATGCATAATTATAGACTTCAAAACCACATAGTCAAGGTATCGTGCCAAGACTGCAAATAGGATTTTGTCAACGCCTCATGCCAAGACACTAGATTGAGTCATGAGACCTACTAATTCATTGAGGAGGTTTAGGGGGCTCCACCCATCCCTTACTAAGTCCAATGCATTCCTTATATGAAAAGGTTTAAACATAAATAAACATTCGTATCAAAACTAGAATACGAAATGTCAAAACTTTATACATAAACTATAAATGTCATAAAATAAAAAATACACAATAAAACATATCACAAAACGATTAATACAATATATAATATTTGTATCATAATAAATCAACTTCAAATGAGTTTAAAATCCATCAAAGGATGTCAACATAGATTAAATTAAAACTATTTGAAATAAATACCTCTTTCTATTTTGAAACCATTTAATATAAAACATTTCTTTTGGAAATATATTTATAAGAATCTAAGGGAATCTTCGAAGGTGTTATAGTGGAAGAAATTAGTTTCACCCACCGTTTAAGATAAAAAACATTCTTTCATTAATTTTTTCGAACAGATCGTAATGTACCTTGTTAGGAAAATGACAGAAAGATTCCTTTATAAAAATATTACAAAAATTCAAACAAGGGTATAAATGACCTTAACTCATAATCTAGGAAATTTCAAAATTTTTTGAAATATATTTTATGACACACATATGTGGATGATAAAGAGGTCCAAATAGATAATTACGTATAAACAACTTCTAATAATGAATAGATTGTAGAATTAACCCTTACCGTGTAATTTCTCATGGTAGAGGGTAGTTTAACCTCCAATATAATGGTGAAATCATGGTTATTAAATTATAAAAAAAAACTATATACATTAATATGATATCATATATGATATTCTAATATTGATTTTTTAATTATATTTCAGTAGTATCATCATTTCAAGTGTTAAATGATTCGTTTTCCTTTATATGATTTGTTACGTAAGTTATGTTTTTTAGGATTATAATTTATATTATTCCTATAAATAATGATATAATGTCTTTAAACATTATTTTTAAAAATCAAATGAAAATTATTCTTGAATGGTTATGATGGGGAATGACATCTCATTGCGTCGTGGAGACGGTAAGTCATACTTATGCACGAGCGACAATATCATTCTTTTGGTTTAAAATTGTATTTAAATAGATGTTATATCATATATGAAGAATCATTAACATGTTATATTTATTATTTAAATCAATTATACATCATTATTATACCCATTCAAATAATAATTTATTGAATAAAAACTACCCCACGACCTGGAGATGGTAAACCGTACATACACACATATGGTGACTTTTTCATTAATATGATGGATAGAATAATGAATATGGTTGTAAAATTTTTACAATAACGTCACAGTATATAGAATATACTATTTTTATTTTTTTAGAATGGAAAAAACAATGAAAGGGGATGTGGAAGAAGAAATTAACTTGAAAGAGGTGATGAAATATTGACTTCTTCTTCTGGTTCATCCTTTTGATTTGACCAATAGAGCTCTATAGGATGGCTTTCTGATCAAAATAATGTCTCTAGGTTGAAGTGAGGGATGTTGGGAAGATATTCCAGCAGGGTTTGGCCAAGCTAAATGGTATTGGTGGTGTGCTTGTGAGATAAGGGGAAGTTTACTTTTATAAGAGAGGTGAGGGGAACCTTAGGAAAAGATTGAAATATTATTTTATAATAAAATCATTTTACGTTTATATTGGCTCAAAAATGATTATTTTGAGGCTAAGGTGTGGATGGGATGAAAAAACATTAACCAATATGTTTTAGGTTGGTTAGGTCACCATATTAATCTTATATTTTGGGTTTAACTCTTAGTTAAATAGTTTGACATGTACCATGTCTCCTTGTATTTTTATATTATATGGTTAACAATTATACTATAAAATACCATGAGAACCCCAAGTGATTCATTATTGATATATAAAAATTTTTCTAAGTCCATTGGCCAATATTTATATTTTTAGTAATATTATATCAATTAATAATATAGTATTTGTTTTAAAAACTCTTTTATTTCAATTTTGAAACTATTTGTTATTTGTTTATGTTAAAATCCTAACATCATAATTAATTAGAAAAAAATTCATTGAATCAACCCTAACATGTCATATTAACATATATAATTTGTGTAATTCATCAAAAGTATCAAATTACATTTCTTTGGATATTTATAATATCAATTATTTCAATATTTTATTTATAAGGTAATTTCTACATCATCATTGTGCCATAAATAAATTCTATTATATAAAGTATAAAAATTATAAATAAAATACCATTATGTTGGAAATATTTTTATCTTTCTAATGAATATTTATTGTCAAATTTATCTTCTATAGAACCATATATTGAAAATATTATAGCTATTAATCATTGAATTTTACACCTCTAACACTTCTATAAATAAAATAATAATAAATGTCCTAATTTAATCCAAGTGGACATAAAGGATAATATTTTATTTCTACGGGTGTTATTGGTTTAAATACACTTGTAAAATAGAATTAGGACATGTTTTAGGTTAATAATAATATCATTTTTATCTTTAATTACCCTATTTACATTTAACCGTGCTAAAAAAAGTCAAAACATACAATTCAACAAAAATTATTTTTATATTATTGAACCACATTTTACTTAATGATATCAACTGTTTCTCTAGGATTTTTGAAATTCAATTCACAAAAGTGGTAAAATTATGTTTTATACAAATTTACAAATGCTCTTAGGAGGTGGGTAAAAGATGGTAAAAAGTTCAATAAAATATTTATATATCTAAACTTATTATAAAATGTCTCCAAAGAGTTACATTGATCTTATATAAGTATTATTTATCTATTTTGACCTAAAATAAATAGAATTAAAATAAATCATTATTTAAATAAAAATTCTGTTTTAACCAATAACGTAGTTTTTTTCAATATTCACCAAAAATAGAAAGTTTTCAAAAAAATATCACAAATTCACCCTAATATAATTTCTATATTTCAAATACAAAATTGAAGTCAATTTTGATTGATAAAATTTATAAAATTTTAAAAATTGGGTATTACTATTCATAACGGCTACTTTGATTGGTTGTGGTGTGTTTGAACTTGAAGTTGTGTACAACACAAGCTATTGTATTATTCAAAGAGAGGCGTACAGTGGAAGTATAGGGAGTTACATCTACGATCTGATTTTATTTGAGGGATAAATGTTTTCTAAACATTTTTACTCATGTCATATTTTATTATTCCTCTATGGTGATTCATGCTATTTTTGGAAGATTTTAGAATATTTTTGATTTTAGATGATTCGGGAATAATTTTTTTAGTATATAACAATTTATGTTATTAGTGTATTTAGAGTTAAATTTTACTTAGTCTTGAAAAAATATTTAAATAAATGATTATTATATTTCGGTTTCAATTTTGGTTTGGAATATTTTCTGAGAGTTTATATGTTATTTATTTATGGAATGAATTTAATTGATCATTTGGAGTAGTTTTTTTTATAATTTTGAGATCAATATAGTATTATTAATTACTATATAATATCTATAAGTGGGTAAACCTTTTTTTTGATGGATAAAAATAGGAGAAATAATTTTTCATTCTTTTGAGGATGTTGTGATCCATTTTCATTTATTTTTAGTGTTTATGGCATGAAACATTTTTCATGGTTATTTTCATGCGATGATGAATTTAAATAAAAATCCATGAAACACAACCAAACTATGAAATTGATGATAAAACTAATGTAATTATATTTTATCATAGTCACCATCTTGATAGTAAAAGAAATCCATAACACATGAAAGTGGGAGAAGTAGGACCCTGGGACACCTTGAGAGGGGAGGGGTGAATCGGGGTGACAACTTTTTCTTTTAATGTGATGGATCTTGTTCCCATATTGGTAAGAACATGTTAAACCTATATTATGAAAATGATCATAAAGTTAACATTCACATCCAGAGATATGACACAACACTTTTTACTTTGTTCACCACTAAGGGCTACATCCAAGGAGCATACGCCAACAAGTTGTTGGTCATACCAAATTCCACAAAACTTCACTAACTGTGTATTACAAAGGTTCGGGCACAATTACTCTGTCCCAGACTCACTGACTTTACAAAGGGTCAGGGATAGTTCACTACATCCCTCGAGTCACTCTTGTTGACTCCCCCTGGCTCACTGCCTTTGGGGAAGTCCCACTCAGTTTATAGACTTGAATTTCTCTTCATCATTGCAAAAGAATGCATCATCTATTGTATGTAGATTCTCTTTTGAAGTCCATCTCTCACCAATATATGAATCTCACTTTGCACTGAGGGTACTAGGAAATCTCTCAGCTTTCGTGTAGCTTTAAAAAGAAGGGAGAACTTCAACAACACCATAAACGCTTCCCCAAGCCGACCCGCAAGTTTCAATGATGGCACGTAAGTTATAACTCGTACAAAAGTACAACTCCAACACTTGCACGACTCAACCTTATTCAACACCAAACCTGCACGAATCACATTCTTTTTCACCCAAACCAGGTTTGGAATGCAACAAACAACTACCGCGTAGCTTATACTTGTGTGACCCACAACCACTTGCACGACCACTAATCTTGTGTGGCGGGAGCAATGAATTTATCTATGTCTCAAACTTTGTTGGAAATGAAGAGGGGTGGTCCTCTATTTATAGGCAAAATAGACACCATGTGCGGTGGTGCGCAAGCCTCCTCACGGTGCACAAGTTCCGACGCGCAGCTCCAACAGCCCTAGCCTCTCTCGCGCTACTCACTTGCGCGACCAAACCAATACTTTTACAACCCCTTTTTCCTTTTCCATATTTTGAAGTCCTGATCTACAAAAAAAATATGGCGTGAAAATTTCCAATCCTCCTCAGCACCAGCGTGCAAGTCCTTTCTTGGTGCGCATGTCACTTGTGTGAACATACCAATACTTGCGTTGTAACACCCTAAGATTTTATGAGAAATATTTTTTATGTCTTATTTTATATGCAACACCAAAGGAATCTTTCACAGCACACAATACAGACTTGGCTTGCATTACACGCAATCGTGACCTTCCTCGATAACGTGTGTAGTACGCAATACCAGGTTTCACTAAACAATGATATATTATTATGGACTGGCTGTTATGAATAGTATTAACTACATTTTTATGTTTATAACATTATTATCCATCTTACACATTTTCTAGAATATGGTAATAGAACAAAATAAAATTTTCAGGTAAAATAAATATTTTTTTTAAAATGCACTTTTGCCGCCTTTTGATGGCGCACCCACATTAAATCTAGTTCTTGACACGTTTATAAGTTCAATTTGAAAAAATAAAATTCATCTTTTGAATCAGGATATAAAATTTTACTTTGGATAAAATTTTGATATTTTTCTGATAACTTTCATGTTTTGATGAATAGTAAAAATATGCTAATTTTTAATTAAAAACAAACTTTTCCATTGAGATAATTTAAATGGTTGAATAATAATATTGAATGGTTTTAAAGTATAAATATAATATATTTTCACCATTTAATATAATGTATGTCATTAGAATTAATTTTACATTTAATTCATAGGTAAAAACATTTCAATCTTTGACAATGTTTTAACTTCTAAAACCCGTTTTCTTAACAACGGGATATATTTTAAATTAATTACTGAAACTTATGTGTTTGGAATTTTGAAAAATGGATTCCATATTTTGAATCAGTGGGTCCAAATTATGTTAATAGGCTACTTTTTATTTTTTGGGAATTATGAATAGTAACTACGGTAAATTTTATTTACCATAGTTAAAGGTAAATCGGGTAATTAAGGGCAAATATAAGATTATAAAATTACCCTAACACCTGTCAAAATCCTATTGGATGACTAAAAGTTGACCCATATCGCCTAAGGGTCGGATTATATTCATTTAATGGACTTTTTTTCATGAAAATAAATTAATTATTATTAAATCCCAAGAATGTGACAACATGTCACTTTCTTAAATCTTATAAGTATAATAATTCTAATTTAGTGATAAACATAATAAAACTTCGAACATAAATAGTCTCCATAAATCTAATACAATTATCTACATTAAAGAAATTTATTTATACTTTTAAGGGGTTAAATAATTATCATTAATTATGACATAATAGTGAGGTTGAAAATATTTTATTAATTAAAATATCAAATAAATGGTTTTAAAAATATTAAAATAAATATTATATGAACTATTTAAAGTGATCCAATAATTTTATAGATACATATGAAATTTTATGGATCTATTGAAGCTTTTAGTTCGAACATATCTTCTGTATATATTTTATTTAAATTCAAATAAATGAATAGTGTAAAAATTGACACTGTTGTTATTTTATAAAAATAACATATTATAAAATTGTTTAAAAATCACAAAAAATATTTAAAAATTATAAATTAAAATATATATGGTATAAAATGTCATCAAGTGTCAAATTATGGAAAATTCAGAACACATATGTAATTATTTATAATAATTTAAAATTAATAATATTATTACCACAAATAAAATTAAATTGATAAATAAGGATAAATCAAGTTGATAATGTTTAAAATAAATTCCTAACATGTAAAAATTTTATTGGTTGATGGGATTAAAACCCTATCTCATCTAATATTCGGATATGAGTCATTTTGGTATTTTTTAAGTGGGGTTGAGATTTAATATAAACTAATATTTCTTATATTTCCAAAGGTGCCCCTCTCCTCCCTTATAAAAGGGAACCTATTCCCTCTCCTCCTCACACCAATTTGAGCCTTCATGATTGGAAAATACCTACCCATTTCACATCCCCACTTCCCTAGAAACATCTTAGAGGTCCTGGTCTTCTTCAAAGACCAATTTTAGTGCCCTAAGAGGAGGTCTCAAAGAGGCGCTTCAAAGAAGAGGTAATGTCCGTTACCGATTCTTTCAACTTTATTTGTTCTTCCACTTCTTATTATTTAGTTTTTTCATTATGAATTAATAACATAAGTATCACTCATTTTCTTATATGTTATTATTAGTATGAAACAACCCTATTTCACCATCTATCCATCCTACAGAAAAAGAAATCACCGCCCGTGCATACGTACGGAATACCGTCTCCACGCCATGGTGTAATCTATTTTCGATCACCACCTTACCTGGATGGGTATAATGGTGCAAATAAATAACTATATGTGATTATTGTAAAGTGTTATTGATTCTCCAATAGTATACATACACTCCAATACAATTCCACGATCATGAGAACGAGATCATCGCTCGTGCGTACATACGGAATACCGTCTCCACGATGTGATGCGATTTGTTCTACATGATCTTTATTGCATAATGATTATAAAAACTAATTGAATGAATAAATATTATATATAATACACTAATACCATTCTGTAAATGAGGTCTCTATAACCTAAATAGAATAATAAGAATTTATTCGACAAAACACGCATAAGAACAAAAAGTAATAAACACCCGAATAACAAGTAGTAATGAAATATTACTAATAAGAAGCTAATAATATGAAAATATATGATATCATAACAATATTTATGATTCTATAATAAGTCAATATCATTATTTAAATCATTATACAGCAGGTTCGGACACTTACGAAGCAAATCAGACCTAAGGTAAGGGAAAATCTCGCAATCTCATTTTTATCCGAGATTGTTTATACTTCCGAATTTACTAGAGAATATTTATCATCCACATCCATGTTTCCTAAATATTTAATATTTATATCCTTATACAATATTTTATGTCCAATTTTACCCTTCAGTGAGTTTTTAGTAAAAGATATGAAAGGAATCTTTTGTCGTTTTTCGTATGACGTACTTTTTGACTTTTCCAACACAAGTACGAGAATAATGTTTTTTTATCTTATACGGAATGAATGGATTTTTAAATAATTATTTCCAAGAATCTTTCTATACAAGTTTTCAATTTTATTTTTAATCAACTTCTTTTAGTTAAAAATTGTATGACAAGTTAAGAAAGGAAAAAAAATTTGAAGTAGAAATGATATTTTCCTCAAGAATGGAGTTCAAGTGTTTTATCAAAATTATTTTCCATCTAAGATAATATTGTGTTCTGTTTCTATCCCTATTATTACATTGATTTGATTATGTTGTGATGGAATTATTTTTATGAATTCCATTATCTTATATGAATTTTTTTATGATGTCACGATGTTTAAGAATCCCATTTTTATTACATGGGTTATGCAATGATGTATGATTTATGATTTTGTGGCACAATTAAAAATGGTGTCATTATGAGATGGGTGGGACCTATATCTCCCTCTCATGCATTGGGTAAATATTTATATCTCATGAGATATACATGGATGGAATGACAGTTTAAACCAGTTCAGTGAAACAGGACTGAAACGAGGAGTAAACTCGGTTCAGAAAAGGACTTTGTCCACTAAGATAGTCTTGGCAATGAGTCTTGAATAATAAGATATTATTATCTATGATTATCTATGTATGCCACAAATTTTAATCTTTTATGTTATGATTATTGGGATTACATTTCACTGTTATGATTTATCCCATGTTATGAAATTATGATCTCTTTTGCAGGTTAAGATTTAAAAAATGTTATGTTCTTATATATATGATGTGATTTATATTTATTTTATTTACACTTAATGGGCATTTGATCTCACCCTTTTGTATTTTTTCTTTCCCCAGGTTAGGAAGAAGGTTATTAAGTAGGATATGCCAAAAGGGACGCTAGATATGATGAAATAAATGGGAGACAGTGTAGATGCTTTATGAACCGGTTGTTTATGTTTATCAGTTTCTAAAGACACTATACCTATACGGTCCTTTCTTGGTTTGGTTATATGTTGTAATAAGTGTACATCAATTTTGAAGTACTAACAATGGCTGTAAAGTATGGGTCTTTATAGTCGGTATCAGAGGAAAGGTATAGTCAACCATTAGAAACTAGGATGTGAAAGCCTTAGTAAGAACCCTAAGGATATGTCTAAGCATAGAACCTAATCACAGTGTTTTAGAAATGGCCATGAACAACCTATGATAAGACCCTAAGTGTGAAATTTTATTCTTGATTATGTGGTTTTCCTATTATAATTAGTGTTGCTCACACTATTCTTCTTGGTTTTAGTCAATGGCTGGAACCCGAAGGAACCGTGTTAATGCAGAATGCGACAGGAAATGCAATGATGTCCCCCAGAGAAACCTAACGTTATGGGAGCTGGAATGAAAAATTTTGTAGCCATGCTCACACAACTTTCTCAAGCTATGAATCATGCAGGACTTCCAAATGAGCAAAGGTAGGAGAAAAATTCTATTGAATCTTTCATGAGGCAGCGTCCACCTTCATTCAATGTGTCTTCTGATCCATTAGTGGCTGAACAATGGATTAGAACCACTGAAAAGATATTTTCAGTTCATCAATGTTCTTAACATGATAAAGTCATCTTAGTAGTGTATCGTTTGGAAGGTGATGCTGATCAATGGTGGGATCTTATTAAGAATACGAGGCAAAGGGATGAAATTGAGTCCATGGAATGGGACGAGTTCAAGAACTTATTTTTCAATAAGTATTTCCTTCGTATTCTTCGAACAAAGATGGAGAAGGAATTTCTTGAACTAAAGCAAAAGGATGATGAATCTGTTGGTACCTATGAAGAAAATTTTACAAGACTTTCAAGGTACGCTTCTGGTATTATTATCCAACCTGAGAGTAAGATCGATCTATTCTTTAGTGGCTTAAAATGAAGTCTTAGAAGGGAGTTAGCCATAAGGTACTTCAACAGCTATGAGGAAATAGTTCGATGTGCTCTCAAGGTTGAGATGGAGATTGGAGTAACCCATCAGTCATATGGGTTTGATAAGAAGAGGAAAATGGAATTCAAAGGAAAATCTAAAGAGCACACTGAAAAAAACATGAGCTTTCCCTTATGCTCAAAGTGTGAAATGAAATATGGAGGAAATTATCTTAGGGGGACAAGAAAATGTTATAAGTGTGGAAGAGATGTTCATCGAGCAATTTATTGTCGAAATAATGGGAATAATATGTCTAATGACGCAAAAAAAGTAATGGATACACAGAATGAACCTACTAAACATCAATGTTTCAAGTTCAAGGAGATGGGGAATTATGCCAATCAATGCCCAAATCCAAGTGTTGATTATGATGATCAACGTCAACAAACTCCTAAGGCCAAAGACAAAGGAAAGTCACATGCAATTACTATCGGCGATGTGGATTACGACAACGAAGTGGTGAGAGGTAAACATACCATCCACATTAAAGTAGCAAATGTTTTATTTGTTTATAGATCCACCCACTCTTTTATTTCTGAAGGATTTTCTAATGGTATCACCGTATTACATCAAAAATTAGATGTTGAGTTAGTTGTGACAACCCCTAATGGAACAACAGTCGCATCAATAGTTTATAATTCTTCTCCAATTGAAGTTTGTGGGAAAGTGCTTCCTGCAAATATTGTGTTCCTTCATATAGTGGACTTTGATGTGATTCTTGGCATGGATTGGATTTCATTATATGGAGCTCATATCAATTTCCAAATAAGGGAAGTCACATTTCGTATTCTATATTAATCTATGATCATCTATCGATGCAAGGATGAACATAACCTTATAGCGGAAATTTTTTCCATCTTATGGGTCTTGATTCCACTAAATGAAGGTTATTTATCTCAAATGGTTGGTGAGAAACTCACTATTACGAATATTCCCATTGTACGGGAGCTTGATGATGTCTTCCCGGAGGAATTGACGGGTCTTCCACCAAATCGTGAAGTTGAGTTTTCAATAAAACTCGTACCGGGTGCTTGGCCTATTTCCAAGACACCTTATAGAATGTCCCCAATTGAGTTGCGGGAATTGAAGAAGCAACTCCATGAGAATCTTGATAAAGGATTCATACAACCTAGTGCGTCACCTTGGGGAGCACCTGCTCTATTTGTTATGAAGAAAGATGGATCAATGAGACTCTGAATAGATTATAGGGAACTTAACAAGATCACTCTCATGAACAAATATCCTCTCCCACGCATTGATGACTTATTTGACCAACTACACGGAGCTAAATAATTTTCCAAGATTGATCTTTGTTCAGGGTATCATCAATTAAGGGTCAAAAGGGAGGATAAACCAAAAACGTCTTTCGATACAAGGTATGGACACTATGAATTTATAGTGACTCCATTTGGTCTTACTAATTCCCCTACTATCTTCATGGATCTGATGAATGGAGTCTTTAGAGACTATCTTGATCGGTTTGTGCTAGTCATTATAGAAGATATTATTGTCTATTCAGAGAGCAAGGAAGAACATGAATATCACTTTATAATTATATTGAAGACCCTGAGAAATGAGAAGATTTTTTCCAAATTTACCAAGTGTTAATTTTGTCTTCAAAAAGTAACATTTTTTGGTCACATAATCTCAAAAGAGGGGATATCTGTGGATCCAGCAAAAACAGAGGTTATAGAAAGATGGTCGAGACCAACAATAGTAACTGAGATCCGAAGTTTTCTTGGTTTTGATGCAAATTATTGAGGTTTTGTGAAAGATATTTCACGATTATCTAATCCACTCACTAAGTTGACTCGAAAATAAGTTATATTTGTTTGGACAGAGTAATGTGAAGAGAATTTCAAGGAGTTGAAAAGAAGGTTATCCATTGCACCTGTACTCACTCTTCCTCGTAGTGGAGAAAGGTTTGTGATCTACAGTGATTCATCCAAGAAGGGGTTGGGGTGTGTCCTTATGCAAAATGATATGGTGATAGCTTATGCCTCACGATAGTTGAAAATCCATGTGCAAAATTACCCAACTCATGATTTGGAGTTATCTGTGGTAATATATGCATTAATGATTTGGAGGAATTATCTTTATGGAGAAAGGTGTGATATTTATACTGATCATAAAAGTTTAAAGTATATTTTCACACAAAAGGAGCTGAATATGTGCCAAAGAAGATAGTTGGATTTGATTAAGGATTACGACCGCTCAATTCATTACCACCCTGGGAAAGCAAACAAGGTGGAATATGCATTAAGTCGACATGACCATTCTAGTTTATCCATGATGTGGATCCCAAAAGATCCAATATTTATGGATTTACAAAGGATGGATCATGGAATTATAATGGAAGGGGAAAATCGTATCTTTCTCAAATGAAATTTCAACCATCTATACATTTGAAGAATAAAGAGGCACATAAAGAAGATGTAGAGTTACAAAAGAAGGTGAGAAATGTTCCTTAATTCAACCTTGATTGGGATGGGATAATAATGTTCAGGAATCGGGTTTGTGTTCCTCCCATCCCAGAATTAAAGAAGGAGCTGTTGTATGAGACTCACAGTTCTTCATTCTCTATTCATCCGGGAAACACAAAGATGTATAGGGACCTGAAAGAGTACTTCTGGTGGGATGAAATTAAATGAGATGTTGTTGAATATGTCTCTCGATGCTTGGTTTGTTAGTAAGTTAAAGCTGAGAGATAGAAGTCTAAGGGGATGTTACAACCATTACCCATACTAGAATGGAAATGGTAAAACATCACTACAGACATTGTCACTGGACTTCCTAAAACATCCAAAGTCAATAATGCTATCTGGGTCATAGTTGATCGTCTTACAAAGTCTGCACACTTCATTGATATTAGAGAGGATTTCTCTCTAGATAAGCTTTCCAGGATATACGTAAAGGAAGTGGTAAGATTTCATGGAGTACCACTTTCCATTATATATGACCGGGATCCGAGATTTACCTCGATGTTCTTGCGAAGTCTTCAGCATACTCTGGATACAGAGTTGACTTTCAGCACTGCATATCATCCTCAGATAGACGGTCACTCTCAGAGGACAATTCAAACTCTAGAAGATATGTTGTGATCTTGTTCTATAGATTTCAAAGGTGGTTTGGATCAACACCTACCTTTGGTGGAATTTTCTAATAATAATATCTTTCACTCCAGCATTCAGATGGATCCTTATGAATCTCTCTATGGAAAGAAATGCAGGACTCCAACATCCTGGGATGAAGTTGGGGAAAGAAATCTATTAGGACCTAATCTTTTTGATGAAATGGCAGAAATGGTTAGATCTATTCAACAACACATAAGAGCATCACAGAGTCGACAAAATATTTATGCCGACAACCGAATAAAAGACCTAGAGTTTGAAGTGGGTGATAAAGTGTTCTTACGAATATCTCCCTGGAAAAAGGTCATGAGATTTAGAAAGAAGGGAAAGTTGAGCCCTAGATATATCGGTCCTTTTGAAATTTTGGATCGTTTTGGGAAGGTAGCTTACCGATTGGTGTTTCCACCGAATCTCTCTCATGTTCACGATGTGTTCCATGTATCTCTCATGAGAAAGTACATACATGATCCTTCACATGTACTCAGCTCAGAAGTTGTACCGCTGGAGCAAGATCTTTCTTATGAAGAACAACCGATAGAGATTCTGGATCGTAGAGAAAAAGACCTACGGAACAAGACCACTTGCTTGGTGAATGCTTTATGGAGGAACCACCAATTAGAAGAAGCTACATGGGAACTTGAGGATACAATGAGGGAGAGGTATCCTCATCTGTTTGTAATGAAGTGACAAATTTCGAGGGTGAAATTCGTTTTAGGGGGGTAGAATGTAACACCCTAAGATTTTATGAGAAATATTTTTTTATGTCTTATGTTATACGCAACACCAAAGTAATCTTTCACAGCACACAATACAAACTTGGCTTGCATTACACGCAATCACGACCTTCCTCAATAGCGTGTGTAGTACGCAATACCAGGTTTCACTAAACAATGATATATTATTATAGACTAGCCGTTATTAATAATTTTAACTATATTTTTAATTTTATAACATTATTATTCATCTTACAATTTTTCTAGAATATGGTAAGAGAACAAAATAAATTATTCAGGTAAAATAAGTATTTTTTTCAAAAAATGCAGTTTTTCCGCCTTTTGATGGAGCACCCACATTAAACCTAGTTTTTGACATGTTTATAAGTTAAATTTGACAAAATAAAATCTTTCTTTTGAATCAGGATATAAAAATTTACTTTGGATAAAATTTTGATATTTTTCTGATTACTTTCATATTTTGATGAATAGTAAAAATACGGTAATTTTTAATTAAAAACAAATTTTTCCATTGAGATAATTTATATGGTTAAATTATAATATTGAATGGTTGTAAAGTACAAATAGAATATATTTTTACCATTTAATATAATTCTTGTCATTATCATTAATTCCACAATGAATTCATAGGTAAAAACATTTCAATCTTTGACAATGTTTTAACTTCTAAAACCTGTTTTCTTAACAATGGGATTTATTTTAAATTAATTACTCCAACAAATGTGTTTTGAATTTTGAAAAATGGATTCCATATTTGGAATCAGTGGGTTTAAATTATGTTAATAGGCTACTTTTTATTTTTTGGGCATTATGAATAGTAACTACGGTAAATTTTATTTATCATAGTGAAAGGTAAATCAGGTAATTAATGTTAAATATAAGATTATAAAATTACCCTAACACCTGCCAAAATCCTATTGTATGACTAAAAGTCGACCCATATCACCTAAGGGTCGGATTAGATTCATTTAAAGGACATTTTAATGGAAAATAATTTAATTATTATCAATACCAAAGAATGTGACAACATGTCACTTTCTTAAATCTTATAAGTATAAAAATTATAATTTAGTGACAAAAATAATAAAACTTCGAACATGAATAGTCTCCAGAAATATAATACAATTATCTACATCATAGAAATTTATTTAGAATTTTTAGGGATTAAATAATTATCATTAATTGTGACACAATAGTGGTGTTGAAAATATTTTATTAATTAAAATATCAAAAAAATGGTTTTAAAAATAATAAAATAAATATTATATGAACTATTTAATGTGATCCACTAATTTTCTAGATATATATTACATTTTATGGATCTATTAAATCTTTTAGTTCGGACGTATATTCTGTATATATTTTATTTAAATTCAAATAAATGAATAGGGTCAAAATTGACACTATTGTTATTTTATAAAATGAACATATTATAAAATTGTTTAAAAATCACAAAAAACATTTAAAAATTTTAAATTAAAATATATATGGTCGATAATTTCATAAATTGTCAAATTATAGAAAATTCACAACAAATATTTAATTATTTATAATAATTTATAAATTAGAATATTATTACCACAAATAAAATTAAATTGATAAATAAAAATAAATCAAGTTGATAATGTTTAAAATGAATTCCTAACATGTCTAAATTTTATTTTTTGATGATATTGCAACCCTATCTCATCTAATAATAGGATATGAGTCATTTAGGACATTTTTAAATGGGGTTGGGATTTAATATAAACTAATATTTCTTATATTTCCAAAGGTGCACCTCTCCTCCCTTATAAAAGGGCACCTACTCCCTCTCATCCTCACACCAATTTGATCCTTCAAGCTCATACAATCCCTGAGAATTTCACTTCCCCACTTCCCTAGAAACATCCTAGAGGTCCTGGCCGTCTTCAAAGACCAATTGTAGTTCCCTAAGAGGAGGTCTCAAAGAGGCGCTTCAAAGAAGAGGTAATGTCCGTTACCGATTCTTTCAACTTTATTTCTTCTTCCACTTCTTATTATTTTATTGTTTCATTATGAATTTATAACATAAGTATCACTCATATACTGATATGTTATTATAAGTATGAAACAACCCTATTTCACCATCTATCCATCCTACGGAAGACGAAATCACCGCACGTGCGTACGTACGGAATACCGTCTCCACGCAGTGGTGTAATATATTTTCCATTACCACCTTACATGGATGGGTATAATGGTGCAAATAAATAATTATATGTGATTATTTTAAAGTGTTATTGATTCTGAAATAGTATACATACACTCCAACACAATTCCATGATCATGGGAACAATATCATCGCTCGTGCGTACGTATGGAATATCATCTCCACGATGTGATGTGATTCGTTCTACATGAGCTTCATTGCATAATGATTATATAAATGAATTGAATGAATAAATATGATATATAGTACACTAATACCATTCTGTAAATTAGGTATCTATAACCTAAATATAAGAATATGAATTGTTTCGACAAAACACGCATAAGAACAAAAAGTAATAAACACCCGAATAACAAGTAGTAATGAAATATTACTAATAAGAAGCTAAGAAGATGACCATATATGATATCATAACAAAAATTATGATTCTGGAATAAGTCAATAACATTATTTAAATCATTATACAGGAGGATCATACACATACAAATCAATTCAGACCTAAGGTAAGGGAAAATCTCGCAATCTCATTTTTATCCGAGATTGGTTACACTTCAGAATTAACTGGGGCATATTTATCATCCACATTCATGTTTCATAAATATTTAATATTTATATCCTTATACAATAGTTTAGGTCCAATTTTACCCTTCGGTGAGTTTTTAGTAATAGATATGGAAGGAATCTTTTGTCGTTTTTCGTATGACGTACTTTTTGACTTTTCCGACAAAAGTACGAGAAGAATGTTTTTTTTAACTTATACGGTATGAATGGATTTTCAAAACATTATTTCCATGAATCTTCTTTTACAAGTTTTCATGTTTATTTTTAATCAACTATTTTTAGTTTAAATGTTTATGACATGTTAATAAAGGAAAAAAATTGAAGTAGAAAAGATATTTTCCTCAAGAATGGAGTTCAAGTGTTTTATCAAAATTATTTTCCATCTAAGATAATATAGGGTTCTCTTTATATCCCTATTATTACATTGATTTGATTAATTTGTGATGGAATTATTTTTATGAATTCCTTTATCTTATATGAATTGTTTTATTATGTCACGATGTTTAAGAATCCAATTTTTATTACGTGGGTTATGCAATGATGTATGATTAATGATTTTGTGGCACGCATAAGAATGGTATCATTATGAGATGGGTGGGACCTATATCTCCCTCCAATTCATTTGGTAAAGATTTATATCTCATTAGATAGACATGGCTGGAACTGAAGGTTAAACCGGTTCAGTGAAACAGGACAGAAACGACGAGTGAACTCGGTTCAGAAATGGACTTTGTCCGCTAAGATAGTCTTGGAAATGAGTCTTGACTACTAAGAAATGATTCACTATGATTATGTGTGTATGACACAAATTTAATGTTTTAAGTTATATTTCTTGGGATTACATTTCACTGCTATTATTTATCTCATGTTATGAAATTATGATCTCTTTTGCAGGTTAAGATTTCTAAAATGTTATGTTCTTATGAATATGATGTGATTGATATTTCTTTTGTCTACCCTTACTAAGAATTTGAGCTCACCGTTTTGTATTTTTTCTTTCCCTAGGTCAGGAATAAGGTTATTAAGTAGGATATGCCAAAAGGGACGCTAGATATGATGAAATAAATGGGAGACAGTGTAGATGCTTTATGAACCAGTTTTTTTATGTTTTCGAGTTTCTAAAGACACTATACCTATATGGTCCTTTCATGGTTTTTTATATGTCGTAATAAGTGTACTTCAATTTTGAAGTACGAACAATGTATTTAAAGTATGGGTCTGTGTATGTGCGACCCTTTTTCCTTTTCCATATTTTCATTTTGAAAAACAATAGGCGCCCAAGTTTACTCTCCTTCTGTTCAATGGCGCATAAGTATTTTTTCCAAAACACATTTTCTCCATTTGACGATTTTATGGCCCAAATCTGGAAAACACTAGAGATGGGTGCCACCTTTATTAATGTTATCTACATGTTCAGTATGATCACTTTAATAGAAGACATTCTGAACTTCCACTGAGGATTGACAATAAACACAAACCATACTGTAATTCATGCATAGAACGACCATGGTTCCAACAATCTCCCCCTTTGGTTTTGTTGACAGTCAACAAATAAATTCAATCAAGCACCAGCCAAAGGTAAACCAAAAATGCAAGAATATACTCAGCCAACACTTTAAGTATACATGAGAAATGCTCGTTGTAGAAAAAAATAAGAAATCTTGAATTGGTTTCCCGTGTTTTGGAATTCACAATGACTCCCAAGAAATTCTCTTACAAGAGTGTCACAGAAGCATTACAAGTCGAATGTATTCCTTCTTTTCCTTATCATCCTATGAATGACACTGAATTCTCATCATGTTACAGAATCATTACATGCCTGATCGTGCCTGAACATTCCTGATCTTATTCCTTTCTCCCCCATTGAAAATAAACCCAAAGACCGGTAAATGTTCATTGTTCAGCTTAAACCACACCCCCTGGATAGTATCTCCCCCACAAACCTGCATCATATCCACAAACAGAAAAAAAAGTTAACATAACTGAGGAGAGGGTTATTTCGTAACTTCCTTATGCACTTGGAGGTGGCTGAACACCAAGGTTCAACCGATGCTTCTCAAACACAGCCGCTGACAGTGACTTGGTCAGGATATCAGCCACGTGCTCATCTATTCAGACATGATTCATTCTAATCATTCCCTGCTCAACTTTTTCAATAAAAAAGTGATACCTTATTTAAATATAACTTGTATGAGAATGCTGAACAAGATTCTTCGTATGATCAATTGCACTCTCGTTATCACAGTAAATCACCATTGGTTGTTTCACCTCATCACCAATATCAGTCAATTGTAGCTTCATCCATAGTAGTTGAGTTCATTCATTTCTAGCGGATATATACTCAGCTTCAATAGTACTAAGAGAAATACTTTCTTGTTTCTTGCTCAACCAGCCAACACATTTATTCCCAATAAAGAATGCTCCACCACTGGTGGAATTTTTGTCCACTACATCGCCAACCCAGTCAGCATCAGAGAATGTTGATAACTCACTGTCTCTTCCTACAGCAAAGTATAAGGAAATATTGTGAGTACCTTGAATATACCTCAGGATTATTTTTACTACTATCATATGTTCTTCCTTTGGATTACTCTGAAAGCGAGCCACTAGATAGGTTGAAAAGTCAATATATTATCGTGTCACTGTTAGGTACAGTGGGCTACCAATTATCCTCCTTTACAGAGTGGGGTCTACAGATGCCCCATCCTCACGCTTTCCAAGTTTGGTTCCAACTGCAATCGGAATTGATATTGGTTTGGAGTCTTGCATATTGAACTTCTTCAGAAACTCTCTTGCATAATTTTATTGTGAAATGAAAGTGTAATCCTGCCATTGAATTACATGCAGCCCCATGAAATATATGAGCTCCCAAATCATAGATATTTCAAATTATAATTTAATGTGATGGGAAAATTCATCCACTAATTTCTACTTGCGGCCACCAAAAATAATTTCATCAAAGTAGACTGGAACCATTAACTGATATTTTGGATAATTCTTCACATATAGAGTGTGGTACACTCCTCCTCTTTTGAAATCCAGCTTCTTGATATACAAGTCCAGTCAAGAATACCATGCTCGGGGTTCCTGCTTCAAACCATATAGAGCGTTCTTCAGTTTTCTGACCTTTGTTTCATCAGAACGGAGAACAAAACCCACTGGTTGTTCGATGTAGACTTTTTCTTCGAGAAAACCATTCAAGAATGATGTCTTGACATCCATTTGATATACATTATATCCTCTTTAGAGTGACATGGAAAAGAAAATCCTTATTGACTATAGTCTATCCACTATAGAAAACGTTTCTTCATCATCAACGCCTTCAATCTGGGAGTATTTTTTGCATACCAAATGTGCCTTATTTCTAATAACACTTCCATGCTTATCAAACTTGTTCTTGAAGATCCATTTTGTAACAATAACATTGTGACCTTCAGGTCTCTTGACAAGATCCCATGTTTGATTCTTGTCAATCTGATACAACTCTTCATTCATGGATTTCACCCATGATTCATCCTTTACAGCTTCCTCAAATGAGGATGGCTCTACAACTAACAGAAATGCAGATTGTGTGTTTTTCCTCATCCTCCTTGTTTGAGTGGGTGCACTCCTATCCCCACTTATGTAAGATGGATCAATCTCATCTCTTCGATTTCTCCTGCGATGTTCAGTTGCATTATCTCCATCCATAGTTTCTTCTTCTGATTCTTCCACTACTAGAAATTCAGGCTTCTGCGCCTGCTAGCATTAGCGACCGCTTTTGGTGGTTGCTAAAGGGGGGTATTAGCGACCGCCAATGGCGGCCGCTAATTCCGTCAAAAAATCTGGCGGGATTTTTCCCACTTCCAGTCTTCTTCTTCATGGGTTTCCTGTAACAGCACGGTTTCGCCGCCTCCTACCACCTCCGCCGTCGCCCACGCCACCATGGGTGACCTCCAAACAAACCTCGAACTCTGTTGTTGTACCTAATAGGTCCTTGAACCGCTGTGGAAGCCTTACCTGACCTCCCCATGACATCCGCCTAGGTACCTTCTTCTTTCTGACCACCGGGAATCCGCCATGGACGGCGACCAAAGGTTTCGGCATCCCTCCCTTCCACCCCCCGCATCACCATGTTTAATCGACAGCAAGCCACACAAAATGTCGCTGTTTTCATGTGGGGGTTTTAGCGGCCGCCATTGGCGGTCACTGTTGAGCTTCACCGACGAAGCAACAGCGACCGCCATAAGCGGTCACTGAGCGGCCGCAAAATGCCTTTAGCGACCGCCTTTGGTGGTCGCTAATGACTACAATTCTAGTAGTGTTCTTCTGAGTCAACATCATGAGGTGACTGCTGAGTGTTTTGTTCAACTTCCTCTATTTCTATATTTGTATTTTCTCCACGTTCACATTCTTCCTCACTCTCTATCACATCATCATAAGACGTCCTTGAAACATTTGTGGTTTTCTCTTCAATTATCTTAGCATCACTACTTTCCACAATCCTTCATAATCACTTGTTGAAACACTTGTAGGCTTTGTTGTTCATTGAGTATCCGAGGAAAATACCTTCATCTTCATTATCACCATAATTCCCTTGATTTATTTCTTTGTTTCTGATGAATAATTTACTTCCAAAAACATGAATGTATTTCAAATAGGTCTTTCTTTCGTGCCACAATTCATATGGTGTCTTCGTCTCACCAATATAGAGTCTTGTTCGATTTTGAATATACAATGCACCTTGAATAGCCTCTTTCCAGTAATGTCGCGGAATACAACTCTCAATCAGCATAGTTCATGCCATGATGTTCACCTGTCGATTCCTATGTTCAACGACTCCATTTTGTTGTGGAGTTCTCACAGCAGGTACCTCATGTTGTATCCCATGCTTCTCCAGATAATTCTCCAATTCAATGGACGTGTATTCCCCTCCATTTTCAGATGGAAACACTTTGATTGTTCATCCGGTATCATTCTTGGCAATTCTACGATATGTTTTCATGCTGTCAAGGATGTGTCATTTCATGTGAATGACCATCACACATTCCATTCTACTGTAATCATCTATGATAAGGACAAAGTACCTCTCTCCATGAGTTCCAGCAACATTTATCATCCCACATACATCTGCATGGATTAGATTAAGAAGCTGAGATTCCCTTTTCTTTTTTGGCCGATATGAACTACAGACTAGCTTTCCATGAATTCAAGCATCACAAGACCTTTCACGCTCACGCATCAGGTTGGGAATGTCCATGAAAATACTCAATTTTGATATTTTCTCTATGTCTTGTTGATTGATGTGTCCCAGTCTCCGATGTCACAAATAGTATTCTTATTCAATAGTCATGTAACAAACATTTTCTTTACTATCAACCTGATAGAAGTTTCCTTCTATTCTGCATCCCTTTATAAGTAAATTGGATGTCTTTCCCTTGATAGTGCAGCCTTTCTGATTAAAAGTAACTATAAGTCTCATGTCACAGAGTTGACTCACGCTGAGTAGATTATGATGTAGGCCATCCACGTAGAGGACATCAGTCTTCTTTAGCTCTCCATTAGCTAATTCAATAACTCCACTTCCTTTGATTATCAGAGCTCCATCATTACCAAATCTTACTGTACCATCAACCTTCCTTTTGATATTAGTTAACAGGCCAGCATTACCTATCATGTGAGATGAAAACCCGCTATTTATAATCAAGGTACTGTTTCTTTTTGTATCTTTTAGGGCCACCTCTGCATGATTAGATTTTTCAATTTTCTTACTTTCTTTCCATGAGACATTGGAATGTGTATAAGTTATTGATGGAATTTCAGTTATCTCATCTGTGTATATTGATTCTTTATAGTCTAAGTCTTCTTCGAGAGGAGAAAACCTGTTTGAAAGAGCAACAAAACCCTATTGATGAGGATTGGCTTGTCTTGAACTTCAGTATGAGGTATCCATGTCCCTTCTCTACCAGCAATTAACAGCCTTGTGACCAAAGTTATAACAATGAAAACAGTATCCATAGAAACTATTTCTTCCATAAGATGGAGGATATGAAGTCAATCTCTTTTTTTGATGTCCCAGATCTTACCCATTCAAGTAGCTCCTTGCCTCTTCGCATTATGACATGGTTTGACCTAGATAGACACAGAACTGACACTTCATGAGAGGAAATGTCTTATCACTTAATTTTCTCCTCATACCTTCTTCCCAGGGATAATAGTTGGACTGCGAGTCATTTCTGAATGTTTGAGGATAATTTTCATTTCTCATTTTAGTTTGGATGAAGGGATTCTTTTTTCAGCACTTCAGGTAACATTTCAACATGTCCAACTTTCATCTTATCTTTATTTTGTCTCTCTTTACTTCTAGTAGTCGATGTCTCAGCCTCATAGCCAATTCCACTCTTTCCCATGAAAGTGGTTCTTTGATCACTCAAGATTTTTCCAACCCCATATGAACCACACATGGCTCTTGCCAGTAATTCAACATCTGAGAATATTCCAAACTATATTTTCTTCCTTGATTCTTCTGAGATTGATTCAGTCTCATGTTTACTTCTAAGAGTAACAACTTCTTCCTCAAGATGCTTGGCAGTCTTGGATTTTTCTTCCAGTCTGGATGTGAGGTCACTGATGACCTTTCCCTCCTCTTCAATTCTCAACATCAGATCCAATACATCATCATTTCTTTCATGTAATTTAGATTGTACTTTCACAAATTATTCTAGTCATTCAATTTCAGCATCAAGATGAAAAACATATTCAATTGATTCCACTACAATTGATTTCCACTTAATACAACTCTTATATTTCATCTTAAGATTGATAACAGCATCCTTAAGTTGAAACTCGGGATTTTCATGAGTTTTTAACCGATCGTTTCCACTATTATCTTCTGATTTTTCAATAGTGGCCATCATGGAAGCATGGTTTCCAGTTTTAAACTATAGTTATTCTTCTTCACAAAATTCATTATCATCATCATCTTCTTCACATAAAAAACTCTTCTTCAGATCATTATTTCTAGATATGAAGTCCTCATTCTTAAAAAACATTTTATAAGGCTTCTCAATGTTTTCAGCATCTCTATCATCATCATCGATCCTTTTTAACCACTGAGAAGCAATGTGCCTGACTTTACCACAACAAAAGAAAGCTAGTGGTAACTTCCCTTTGATTTTTCCTTTTCCCTTCTGGAACTTCTATGCAATGAGAGAAATAATTTATTTTTCCTCATAATCTTCACCACTACTATCATTTCATATTTTCAGTTTCTCAATGGATTTGATTACCATTTCCTTGCTAACTCGAGTCGTGGCATCTTCTGGTTTGACTCTTATTTCATATGCCACCAGGCTGCTCAGTAGATCATCCAAAGAATGTTTGGAAAGATCACATTCCTCAAGGGATGACACCTTTGTATTGTACATAGGTAGAAGTATTCTCAATATTTTATTTACAATCTCAATGTATTTGATTTATTCTCCTAGGCCCTGAATTGATCCAACCACTTCAGTAATTTTATTGAAGAAGGAGTCTACATTCTCATCAGAATTCATCTTTAAATCATCGAACCTATTATGAAGCACTCTTAGTTTTTCCTCCTTCAATTTTTTATCTCATTAATAAATATTTTCAATTTTATCCCACATGGACTTTTCTGAGGTTTAACTCATCACTTTTAGATAGATCTGATCAGAATGGGCTACGGTGAGAGCATTCTGAGGTTTAGCATCTGCATTGAGAATTTTTCTATCTGCATCATTCCTAGCCAGTCCTGTTGGATCAGAAAAATTTATACCTTTCATAGTGGAAAAAAAACATCTATTCCAAGGGATCTTAGATGAGATCTCATTCTGTCCGTCCAAATCTGAAAATTACTTCCCTTAAAGTGGGGGACTCCCCTAATACAGGCTGAATTTTCCATGAAGGTAAAGGAGATATTCAAAACCAGTAACCTTTACACTCTGATACAGCTTTTAGGACCTCGGGACACCCTTAGAGGGGAGGGGTGAATTAGGGTGGAAAATTTTTCTTTTAAAGTGATGATTCTTGTTCCCAAATTTGTAGGAACTTGTTAAACCTGTGTGATGAAAATGATCAGAAAGTTAACATTCACATGCAGAGAGATGACACAACACTTTTTACTAGTTTTGTATTACAATGGTTCGGGAATAGTCACTCTGTCCCTAGCTCACTCCCTTTACAAAGGTTCAGGGATAGCTCACTGTATCCCTCGGGTCACTCCCGTTGACTCCCCCTGGCTCACTGCCTTTGGTGAAGTCCCACTCAGTTTATAGACTTGAAGGTCTCTTCATCATTGAAAAATAATGCATCCTCTATTGTTTGTAGATGCTCTGTTGAAGTCCAACTCTCACCAGTAGTTGAATATCACTTTGCACTGAGGGTACTGGGCAATCTCTCAGCATTCGTGTAGCTTAAAAAAGACGGGCGTACATCAACAACACCAGGCGTGCTTCCCCAAACATGAGTGCAAGTTTAAAAGACTACACACAAGTTATAACTGGCACGCATGTCCACCTCCAACACCTTCGTGACTCAACCTTCTTCAACACCAAACCTGCTCGACTCACATTCTTTTCCACCCAAACCGGTTTTTGTGCGCAACAAACAAATATCGCGTAGCTTATACTTGCATGAACCACAACCACTTGCGCGACCACTACACCTGCGCGATGGGAGCACTGGATTTCTCCAAGTCTCTAACTTAATTGGAAATTAGGAGGGTTGTTCCTCTATTTAGAGTCAAAATGGACACCATGTGTGTTGGGGCACAAGCCTGCTCACGGCACGCAAGTTCCTGCATGCAGATCCAACTACCCTGGACTCTGTCACGCTACTCACTTGCATGACCAAACCAATACATGGATGACCCATTTTTTCTTTGACATATTTTTAAGTTCTGATCTACATAAACATATGGTGCGCAACTTTCCAATCCTCCTCAGCACGGGCGCGCAAGTCCTTTCTCGATGCGCAAGTCAGTTGCACGACCAAACCAATACTAGTGTGACCCTCTTTCCTTTGACATATTTTCATGTCCTCATTTTGAAAAACAATAGGCGCGAAAGTTTCCTCTTCTTCAGGTCAATGGCGCGTAAGTATTTTTTGCAAAACACGTTTTCTCCATTTGATGATTTTCAGGCCCAAATATGGCAAACACTTTAGATCAATGCCACCTTTAATAATGTTATCTGCATGTTCCTTATGATCACTTTTCTACCAGACATTCTGAACATCCACTGAGGATTTACAATAAACACAAACCATATTGTACTTCATGCATAGAAATACCATGGTTCCAACCGAAGATAAATCTATAAAGTCTTATTTAGAGAAAATAATTCATATATAAACTTGCACATTTAGAAGCCCATTGAAAAGTGTGAGTCTAATAGTGGTACATTAATTTGTGATATAATAAGTTTATGTTTGTTGAACTATAAATTATAATTTATGATAAAATCTATATTTATTATTATTGTTACATTTTTTATTACATTAGAAATATGATGATAAAATTTACAAATGTGGGGGAAAATGTAACTCCCTAATATTTCAGTTTATTTTACATTAAATATATATTTTTATTGATTATGTTAACAACACACAACACTGATCTTAAAAAAATATGAAATAATCTTGAAATATTATTATCAATATACAACAGTTGATGGATTAGTAGGTATGAAAAAGAGTAACAGAAATATGAACTAAATTTATAAAATTATTTAATTATAAAAACATGTTGATTAATACTAATGAGATTATAACTGTATTTTTTTAAAAATCAATAAGATTAGAGGATTTATTATTTATAATATAGCCATATGTGGTCAATGTATTTTTATCAAATTAAATTAAATTTACAACTATATAGGATTGATTTTAATGAAATATATATATATAATATATTAACTAAATAATTATTCTCTATATAATTGTGTTTTCTATATTATCAATAAATATAAATGAATTTTACATATCAAAAATACAATGATTTAAAAATAGATTGTATTTAGTTAGTACCTTGATATTATGATTAATTTCCACCACATATAGAAATTTTATTTTATAAATGGAAACATTTTTCTAAACAAGTTTTAAGTATTATATAAAAATTATATTTGGGTTTTTTTAAATAGTTTATTTCTGGATGAATAGTAAATAATTTTGCTTTTTTATGAGTTTTCTATTCAGGATTGTTAATAAAATTAATTCAAATGTTTATTTGGTTTTAAATTTTCTAGAAAGGCACCAAATATTCATTTTATAAAACAAAATCTAATTAATTTCAATGTAATCATAATTATACATTATATTGGTATAGAATATACTTTTTAATTAAATGATCATTTTTTTAGAAAATATAGTCTTTCTACATTGTGAATATACATTAAATGAATTGTTTTTCAAATAATGATATTTTTTTCCAATAAAATGAATTCCATATTTGAGATTAAAATATTCAAATTTTACTATATGTTTAATTTCATATCTTTTTATATTGAATAGTAACCACGGTAAACTATTGTCACATTAGAATAGGATAAAATGGGCTAATTAAGGTAAATAATTTGTGATAAACTCACAAAATCTAATATTCAGTCTTATTATATGATATTATTTTGACCCTTATCACCTTCAATATGAAAATAACACAATTTTTTTCACTTTACTTCAATTACGAAAAATATATTATTTTTTATAAATAATAATTACTTAATAAAACTATCTTTAATTGAGTATCTATAAAATTATTTATAGGAATAAAAATATGTTTTTAATGGTAAAATATTTTAATTTCAATATGAAAAAAAATTAGTTTTATAACTTTTATTTTTAAAAAATTTATGTTTTTTATAATTACATAATAATTTTACATGATGTTGTCATAATGATTATACACGCTGTAGAAAAATGAAGTGAATTATTCATTCAAATTAATTTATTGTAATATTTTTTGTATTAAATATTGTCTTATAGAAATATGAGGAATTTTTATAAATTATATTTCATGATGAATGTTTTAATATTCTCATTCCTTTATTATCTTGATGTATTTTAATCCAAAATATGTGAATAGTCATTAAAATTAATTAAATTGGTATTTAATGATGATATATTATTCTAAAATAATTCTAGAAATAATAATAATTTTATATAAAATCATGTTTATGGAAAAAAAATAATATTATTCGTGATACATTTAGGTTCCAGATTGTAGTTTTAAAATGACTTTCATGGCCCTTAATGATTGAATAATTTTTAAATTTCCATCGATTTTTTCATATTAAAGGGGACTCAATTAAACCCTTTAAAAATAAAACTCATGTTCTGTTTTATGTAAAAACCTACTCATATTACTCATTAAAATTTCATCTTTGTATCCTTAATCTCCTTTAATTACAATAAACCTCCCCATTAAAGGCGAAAAACTCAATCGAAAAGAGGACTTTAAAAGAAGAGGTATAAATATTCAATTATTTCAATGAAGTCTATTTCTTATTCTATGTACTTAAAATATATAATGACTATAGTGATATAAAAGGTGTTTAATATTTATTAATTTTATATTGAATCCATTTTACAATCACTATTTCCATCCAATGGAAGATTAACACTTCACTCATGCATACGTGTGGAAAACCAACTCTACAACATGATGTGATTTGTTTTTCATTATCTTCTAAGATGATAACATGTGAAGATGTAGTTATTGAAAATATAGTATATTTTTTTGAATATTTTTTATTCTTAATTGATAAGATAATACATTCCTTCGAAACCATAATTTTTTTTGAAAATGATAATATTACTCGTGTATGAGTGTGGACTACAAACTCCAAAAAAGAGATGTGTCTACGTTTTTGTTATTGACTCACAAGGAAGGTTAAAATGACTATAAATATTTAATAAATATAAAATTTATAATATATTTATTATTCTAGAGAAATTTAAATATTTTTTCTATGTTTCCTTTTCACAATGTAAAAAAATGTAAATATTTTCTAGGTGTATGTGTGGGTTACTGTCTCCATGAAATGATGTGTTTCATATTTTTTACTATCTTATATTTATGTTTTTAAAACTATATTTAATTTTTATAAAAGATAATTATAAAAATTTTATTTTCCTGTATATGATGTAAAAGTGATTCCTTTGACCATAATCAACAGTCCAAATATTTTTTATGATAAAAACCGAAAAATCGGGAAATGTCTAATGTAAACATACCCAATTAGTCCACTAATTAAAATATGGTAATAAATTATAAAAAATAATTAATTACAAGGTAGTTTATTAAAAATAATGATTAATAAATTATTCAATAAATAATATTTTATTATACCGGAATTTAAAAACTAGATGAGGTTCGGGATTTATCGTCTCTTTCTACATTCCTGGAGACCTATTCGATTCTAACCACATGATTTCCTTATGTTTTGTATAATCTTAAATATCTATTTATTTTATCATTAATTTTATAAAATCCAAGTGGCTTATAAAAAGAATTCACAGTATATCCATTAATGTTCATTTAATCAAGAAATTACCAAAATGTACTGAGTTTGTTTTTCAAATCATTTTTTAAAGTGTTCTTTTTAAATAATTTCCCATAATGAGAATATTCTTATAAATTTTAAAATAATTTATTTCTTTATAAATTTAGTTCATTTAAATTTAATTTTAATTACTTTTTACTGTATTTACATATCATTAAAATTGATAATTTTTAACATTTTATAGATGGGTCATGAATTACTATATTTTCCACAGTGGAAATGAATTTTTATAATGTATAAAAGAATGAAAAAATAGATATTCATTATTTAATTAATTTTTTATTTTTATTACTCCATATTTTTTAAGTTTATTAAAAAATTATTTCAATTCCCCATTTTGGGGGAATATTTTATAAGTTTTATTCAAAAGAAAACGACATTTATCTTCTTTTTTATGTCAAAAGGAAAAATTTATCTACTTATGGGATTGTATGAGTTTTTAATTTGGGTTTTGTTGAAAAGAAAATTATTATTTATTTTCCTATAATGACATAGTAATTTTGAATTATATATGATAATGTGTGGGTCAAATATATCTCTTGACTATATGAGAGCCTGATTTATCTCTTTAATGGATTGGGTAAATTTTTTCATCAAATTGAGAAAATAAAAGATATAATCAGTTAAGTTACATCTATTAGACTTAACCAAGACTCATGTATATTAAACATGTTTAAAAAAAAGTAAAAATGGTTTATCAAAATTATTATATAAGATACCTATTTTATGCATTCAATGGGATTTTATGAATATAATTTGATTCCATGAGGTAGGGAAAGAATGTGAACTATTAAAGGAGAATGGTTAGTTTTTTAAATAAATGGGTTTCATTATTTCTAAAGTTCCTGAAGTATCCATCATTTTTTCATATACATCTTAATGGGTCCCACATGTTTATTTGAGAAATTTTTTATTTTCTAATGTGATTATGTTTTATTTTTCTCTTAAATGTTTATTTTGTCAAACCATGTTTAATCATTTCATGGGTTTTCATATATTTTTTACTATAATAACGTGTTTCAATTATTTTTATATCACAAATAGTTATGTTTTATGTTCTTATAGTGTTTTGAAATGGTTTTAAAAGGGTATATGTATGAGTAAAATGATTTTTGATGTTTCGTTATAATTAAATTAGTATTATACTGAATAAATGATGTTTTTTATAAATGAAATAGGATTGCAAAATTAGTAATGATGTATCTCTGGATAAAATTGACATTTGGGGTATGATCCCTCTATAATTTAATTATAATAATTTATATTTAAATCTATAGACCAAAAATATTATAGAAATATAAAAATATTAATTCATTTTTATTAAAATCATATTTTTGTATAGTTCTAGTGATGGTTATTTATAATTGGATTTAGATAAATGGTTTATATAACTTTATAGGATGCAATTTTATTTTATCATATAATGAAATTCATTTAAAACGTATATAGTTATAATGTTATGATGAATAATGGTTATTTCTTACTAAATCGAAAGAGTTAAATAGAATATGAGATGATTAATGATGAATTAGAATATATCATTTTCAAAATATTGTTTATTATGATTTTATGTGTTATTTTCACTATAAATATTTTGATTTTAGTAAATGTATGGATATATAATGATCCACGTTAAAAATGGATGTCGAGGACAATGCGGTGGATATCTTAATGAAAAAAATGATATGGATAAGAAATGATATGAAGAGTATTTTTTGTTATTACAAACCATCATTCTCAAATAATTATTAATATTTTGAAGATAACTAAGTGTATGAAAAATAATTAATAAAACAATAATGATGTTTCACGGATATTTATGTCATAATTACAATAATGGTAAATAAATTAACTTCTTATATTTCATGAATGTGGGATGAAGAACCCATGTAAATGTCTCAATGGAATAGTAATATTATTAAAATATGGGGGGTAAATAAATTATTCAAATCAATTTTCTATAAAGAAATTTCATGGGGGAATAATTTAAAAATAAAGGTTTTTTTATGTTGGTAGTATAAATATAAAATAAATTTGAATAACATTCAAGAGGTATGAAAATTTTAACCTTTTTAAAACATGATTATTTCGAGGTTGATGAATTGTATGAAATGATTCATATTTTATTTTTTTGTATGGAAGAGTTAACGAATAAGAAAAAAAATCATATGTATTATTTAAAATTATTAATGTGGCTATATACAGGTTATCAATATTTTTAATGTTGTACAATTTTATTTTTGTATTGATAAGACATATATGGGATCATATGTTTTAAGTCACTAAACACATTTTTTTATGTGATGAGAGATGTTAATTTAGTTTTATAAATTTATTGAGGTATATCAAACCATTATGATTTCTATTCTTCCTAGTGAAATTATTATTTGATAAATAATTATTTTAGAATTTCTAAAAATAGGTTGAATGGAATTGATAAAAGTTTTCATTACTATAATCTTTTTGCTTTAGAAAATTATTTTTAATTTGTAATAACATATAACTAAATTATTTTAACTTATATTATATCATATATATGACCCTGTGATTGATAGGTTATTTATTTACTATGTGATTAAGGTTATTTTTGAATAAGTTTACTATATTGGTAACATTATATGATTATTGTAAATGGAAATGATGTTGATAAACATATAATGAAATTGAGAAATAAATTTTTAGTTAATGTTTGTAATTAAATAAGAAAAAAATTTATATTTATAGTGATTAAGTATTTTATGGACAAAATTATAATAATATAGAGAATATATGATTATGTAGAATATTTTTTTGGTATATGACTTTTTATGTGATTGATGGGAAACCTTCTGTCACTAGAAACCTCAAGAAATTTAGCCTCCTCTACCTAAAACCCTCAATCACACTGGCATGGCAGACTTCCTCAATCCTGGGAGGTTCAAATACCATCATTTTATGATTCCTCAAAAGAATCAGCTGCTCCATTTTCATGATTCTATCATGAAATGCCATATAGAAAATTCCCTTGACGAGCATACTTGCATCTGTCCTTTCTTTGGTAGATCCTAAGGGATCTCATTTCTAGATTCACTGAAGAGCTCTGATCCAAGAACATAAATTATGAATAAGACTAATCTTGTCATGCGACTTGATGATGGTGGGTTTTTGGTGGAAGAAGATCCTGATGCTCTTCATCCAGAGACACAAATGTGCAATTTCTCTATCATGGGCTGCGTCTCCTACCTTAAAGGTGATCTTTCTTGGCCTCTTTCTAATTTTCATATGGGTATTGCTCATTGTTGGGATGTTTTGAACTGTAAACTGATTCCAATAGGAAAAAGGATAATTTCACATACTGTTAAAATCACAAGAAGACATAAATAAGGTTTGGAAAATTTGAAACCTTAATCTAATGATGGGACTGCTTAGACTATCTGATTGGGACTCTACTTTAAATCTGCATTCATACAGAAACACAATAGAACCTGTTTGGGTTAAACATTATGGACATAATTGGTTCTTTTGGAGCCCAAGAATTCTATATGACATTGTTTCATGCATAGGGAAACCTCTGAAAATTGATCACAAAACATTAAATGATCACCAAGGGCTCTTTGCTAGAATTATGGTGTGAATTAAATTAGATTCAAAACTCCCTAACACAATAAACTTTACTGTGAATGAATACAAAATAGAATTCCTAATTGAATATGATAGAAAACCTCCCTTTTTTGAGATTTGTTAAATTATAGGTCACACAATCTCTAATTGTAGAGTGATTAGAAGGCAGGTATTCCAGCCAATTGAGAATGATTGGAAGAAAACTATGAGAAATAAAAAAGAAAAAGCTCCCATGATTGAGATAACTAAACCCCCCCCCCAAAAGAAAGATGAAATCTGGGTCAAAAAATATAGTATAACACACATAGGGGACACCTCAGGTATAAACTGGGTAGATGTTGGAGAAGAGGATGAAACCGCTATTAATGACCAATGAAATTGGGAATAGCTAGAAATTATAATCTTAGACACCATAAGGATATACAATGAGAAGGATAAATCTGGTCAAACCCCAAGGCCCATCCTCATCCAAGATGAAGATAATAATCTGGGTAAGAGGGATATGTCACCTGAACAAGTGAACTGCAATAATTTCAACACACATTATGTACCTCTACATAAGGATGATTGTCTTGATATTATTTCAATTCAAAATAAAGTGAAAAATAGCCTAGATTCGAGTACTGGACAGATCCAGAATACACATCCGATAAATTCCATTGAAATATCAGAGTTAAAGATTGAATACAGCAATAAAAAAGATAATTTAGACTCTCCTCACAGTGAAGGAATGTCTATTATTTTCTGTAAAAATCAGACTTCCACTAGACACACATCAGAATCTTGAAAACTAGTTGCCACCCAGAATGACAATCTGGTCATAACACAATCCACTACTAATCAAATAAGTGAAACTGTCACAAAAAACTAGAACTTGTAAATCCTTTTAGAAGAACTCTACCCTCGGTACAAGCTCCTACAAAATCCCATAACACCAAAACTACACAAAACAGATAGCAGTCGAGCAACATGGGGTGGACGAAGGACCTACTACAGGCATCTCTACTTCTACACATTCATCTTCTGATGGGTATGGTGTTAATATTGTTTCCATGTTGTCATGTAACATGAATCCCAAAACTCCAAACCATAAGGATTCAGCAATGAAACCTACTAACAAAGTCACCTATCTATGTATAATGAATTAAATAAAAATGAAAAATAATGAACGATCTTCTATTTTCCCAACGCACTCTAACACTATAAGCAACCCCGCCATTTCGAGATGTGTTGAGACTCTAAATAAACCCTATAATATTGATGTCATGGCACTTGAACTATTTGATCTCAATAGAAATTTATCAGAATAGGAAACTAAGCCCATGCAGGTTATAAATTGTTCTGTGGAGAAAATGCATTGCTATCCAGACCTGGACAGCATCAAGAAATAGCATGCAGCAACTTCCCGGGTGCCAGGTATAGCTCTCTCCCTACCTGTAGATAATATGAGTAACCTGATACCTCAAAATTCTATGAATAATACTACAAAATCCAGCAATAATAATGAACAGACCAATGATAATCAGGAAGTTATAAGATCTTCAAGAAATAAATGCTCTGTAATAAAATAAAAAAGGGGGTTCCAACCACAAAACTAAACTTTAATGAAGATCCTTTTTTGGAATTGTCAGGGAATTTCTAACCCTGACACCATTATTGTGTTAAAAAGAATGGTTTACACTCATCATCCTCTTATATTTTCTATTTTGAATCCAAAAATAAGCTATGCCCTTAAATAATCATACATATGTCAAAAAAAACTCTTTTTACTGTTGTAATCACTAATAACCATAATTCTGAATATTTATGGATTTTCTCGCATTTCTCTTTATAGAATACCGGTGTCTACAATATCCCTGATCAAATTATTACTTGAAATTTCAATATTGATGACACAAAGATTTTATGCTCATTTTTTATGCTAATAATTGATACCAGGAAAAAAATGCTTTCGAATGACCTCTCTTATCTTGACACAAATATTAATGAACCCTGGTTTATTATGTGTAATTTTAATTCCATTATCAACTCAAGTGATAAAATTGGACCCTATCACAATTCTATTTCCCCAATACAATTTTAAACCTCAATATTTGACAAAAACATCATATAAATCAATATCACTAGTGAAAAATACACATTGTATATAAGGAACTACAACAAAGTAGTTACCACTAAGATGGATAGGGATTTCATGAATGTCCTTAATTTAGATAATTGGGACACAATCTTTAGTACTACTCTTCATAGGCTGGACACAGATCAACATCCCATCCTGTTCAGTATCTCGACCAAAGACATGAAACCTCATATGGCTTTTAGATTTAATAATTCTTGGTTCTTTAATGACGAGTGATCTCAAATCAATCAAAACGTTTGGTCCTCAATGTCTCATAACAATGATGTACTTGACTATAGCCTAAAATTAGAACATCTAAAACAGACTCTAAAAATATGGTGTAGCTATAAATCCAAACAAATCAATAATGACATTATGACTCCTGAGAATGATCTCAATGGTCTTCAAAACATAAACACCACCAATGATCTCAACACTGATCCTACTCACGAACTAAACATTGTGCTCAAACTTAACTCCCTGCTCACTTTTATAGAAAACATGAGAAAACAAACTTTTTAAAAAATGGTTAACAGACAATGATAGAAATAATAAATTTAACAATTCTCTTCAAAGAATTAGGAAGGCCTATAGGACATTATCTTTTTTAATGGATGGAGACAGGCTCCTTGATAATGAGGATGACATCGCAAATCGTATCGTCTCCCACTATGAAACCATTTTCAAGGGCCCTAATATAAACAAAGGTTTCCTCCCAGAGGACATTCCCATTGTAATCAATGATGAGGAAAACTCATTCCTTCTTAAAATCCTGATGGATTTTGAAATCAAAGACATTGTCTTTAGTCTGAACCCTGCTAGTGCCTCAGGCCTTGATGGGTTCAACAATGGTTTTTTCCGGCATTATTGGGATGTGATTCAGATTGATGTTTGTAAAATTGTAATTACCTTCTTCCACAAAAGTGTTCTCCCTCATGCCCTAAATGCCCAGTTTCTTACATTGATACTGAATGTCGATAACGCCTCAGAGATTTATTTGTTTAGACCCATTTCTCATATCAACACCCTTTTTAAAGCCATCAGAAAAATAATTTCCAACATACCTTACACTCTCACGAACTAAATTTTCCCATGGAACCAATTTGGTTTTATAAAGGGAAGATCCATTCAAGACTACATTGGCCTCGCCTCTGAGTGTGTCAATAATTTGAATAAAACTAACAGGGGAGGCAACATAGCGATTCAACTTGACATCAAAAAAGATTTCAACACCATGGACTGGAGTTTTATCTTCAATGTCCTTCAAGGTTATGGTTTTCACACCTCTTTTATAACTGCAATAGGAACCATCTTCACCTCAGCATCTATCTCCATCCTGGTCAATGGTGAACCTAAAAGTTATATTAAATGAACAAATGGTGTCAGGAAAGGTGACCCCCTTTCTTCCATTCTCTCCTCGATAGCATAAGACTACCATAGTGGTCTGATCAATAGGATAGTGAACCAAAATAAAATAAATCTCATTCATGTATCTATGAATGTGAATGCTCCTACTCATCTCTTTTACACTGATGACATCATCATTTTCTTTCAGAGGGATAAAAGAAACATTATTAACCTAAAAATGAGCTCTCACACTATGAAGAAGTTTCTGGTTAAACCATTTGATAGAACAATTCTTACATCTTCTTGGGGAATAATTTCCCTCCTAGAAGAAAATTTAACATTCCCAGTGACCTGGGTTTGAAAGGAGGTACGCTTCCATTCACCTATCTTGGTGTTTCCATTTTTTAGGGTAGAACGAAATCTTTTTACTTTAGGACTATTGTTGATAATGTTTTAAACCAACAACATTCTTGGAAAGGTAAATCTCTCTCTATGGAAGTTAGGAATTTCCTCGTAAAATCCACTATTTTCTCCCAGATGTTTTATTCAGTGATCATCTATAAATGTTCAGTTGGAATCATTAAAAAATAAACACAACCATAAATAACTTCACATGTACTGGTAGAACTCTAGAAATAAAACATGTAACTGTGCCCTAGTCAACTTGTTGCAAACCCATCGAAAATTGTGGTGTTGGTATTAAAAATATTAAGTACTTTAATGAAGCCCTTCAAGAAAGAATCACTTGGAACCTTTTATAAAATACCTCTAAAGCAATCTCCTTTCTAAAAAATAGGTTTCTTGACAAACATAAAATTGGAAATTTTAACTTTATTAACTCATCTATCCGGCCTTCCATAAAAAATCAATTCACTAATATTATGCATAACTCTAGATGGATAGTCTCCAGAGACTCCACAATGATATTTTGGTTGGATAACTGGACTGGAATGCCTTTAATATCCATGATCCCTTCAGATCAAGCCCCTGATAATACCAACATCTCTATCAGAGGAATTTTAAACTCTCAACATGATCAACTTCCTGACAATATTCTAAACGTTATTTAAATCAACTCTTTCTCTCACGCTAATTATATCATAACTTGGGGACCTGATCACATTGGTATTCTTAACTCAAAACATTTATACAAACATTATTTTTTTAACTCATAAAATGACTATAGTTGGTTAAAAACACTTCAACAAACCTTGGATAAAACCATCGTGATTCAACCTCATACGGAGTCTTTCTCACAATAGAGTTCCCATTGAACTTTGCCTCCAATATTTTGGAATCCCGCTCTAATCTAAATGAAAAATCTATAATCAACAGAAGGAATATTCTAACCACCTATTTCTATCTTTCACTACTACTTCTTCTCTCTGGAACTATATTCTTGACATTTTTGACTACATATGGTTGAATCTTAATTCTATCAAATCTCAACTTAAAAATGTGCAGAAATCAATAGCCCTCAGAAAATCAGGAACCTCATTCATGCTACGGTTGTTGAGCTCCACCATGTGACTTGGTATTATTGGAATGCTATTAATCATAATAATTACTTATTCAATCCAAATGCAGGTCGGATGAGGATCCACATTTCCTTACAAGAAGTATCCTTGATTCAAAAGGGATGTTTCCAAAACACCATTCATGTATTTGTGATCCTGAGGCGTCTTAGGATTAAAGACCATTTCTACCATTCACATCGTACACTAGAGGTGTTCTAGAGATCCCCCCTACTAGGATAGATCAAGATCAATATCGATAGAACCTCCAAGGGAAATCTGGGACCTGCAGGGTGTGGTGATGTCTTCAGAAATCATCACTGCCAGATGCTTGGATGATTCATGGGTAAATGTGTCACTTCCACCTCCCTCGAAGACGAGATGTTGGGATTGATTCATTCCATTACCTTTTCCAAATCCTTTTGATGGAATAACCTTTGGATTGAATTTGACTCAATTACTATCATCTAAGAAATTTTAAATGGCACAATCCACCTTGCTTGGCCGATTACTACCTGCTAGATGGAATGCTCTCATTCGCTTAGCGATCTTAACTATATCATCACACATGTTTATCAAGAATCAAACACGGTTGCAGATGGTCTGGCCAAAATGGGATCCAATCAAGACATTTCTTTGTTAGAATACCATCCCATTACTCTTCTTTCCTTTCATAAAAATATTGTAATATGATCCCATCATTTAGACTCTTGTAATCATTCTTTTTTAATAATATTTATGCTTTGGTCATTTTTGACCAACACATCACCTTTTTTTAAATAAAGTTATTTACAGGATGACTTCTATCTAACATTGGGTTATATTTGTTGAGGCACCAGATCTTAATATGGTAATTCTTCACATTTTATATTATCTTAAAATATTCTAACCATTTTCAGTTTTGGATAATGTTTAGAATTTGTAGAAAGAAATATCATCTTTTTATGGGAATTATGACCCATTTGATGTATATTTTAGTTAATTAAGCCTGAAAAATTCATCATGGTTATTTATATGAGATGATATGGTGGTCGAAAACTGAAAAAATAAATTAAAGGATAAAATGGTGTAAATAAATCGAATATTATTATTTTTTCATAATCTATACATGAATGATAATATAATCCATTTACACTACATATGGGAAGATAAATAAATCAAGTCAGATATGTAAAACATTGATCATCTATCAATATACACTTTTATAAACTTGTCTATAATTATGAGTCTAGAATTGGTATATGCATTTTTAAAATAATATATTTATGGGTTTTAACATAGAAATATATTTTATGATTAAATATAAATTGTAATTTTTTTATGTATTGATGAATTCATATTGATATAGTAAAATTAATAATTATAATATTTAATTTATTTACGGGATAATTATTGTAAAACCCTAATATTTTGGTTTCATTTTTATCCAATGAAAACCTTTTTTATAGCATATAACACAGTAAAAACATGTCATAAATATGCCAAAAATGTTATCCAATTTATATTCTCATAATTAAAACCGTGTTTTCTTTTATTAGGGTATAGGAAAACGAGTAACATGATCATGAATTAAATTAAGTAATTCACCATTAATAAAAATTTTCTGATTAACTATCATAGAAAATATTCTCTATTTTAAATAATGTATTATATTATTTAAGGATATATTTTATTTAGGAAAAAATATGTATGTGTCAAATATATTTTCATCAAAGTACGATAAGTTAATTGTAATATATGAATAATTTAAATTAAATTCATAGATACAATATTTAATAAAATAAATTAGAATTCATCTAATAGTGTTTAATATATATTGATTGAATATAAATTCATTTTATATATCAAAGATTTATTTATTTCAGAAATAGTTTTATATAATTTATCAAACTGATATTAAATTTATTTTCTACCACTTATATATGTTTTATTTTAGAAATTATAAATTATTTTCAAAATGAAATTTAAAAAAAATTAAGATATATAGTTGTTTCTTTTTTCTAAAATGGTTCATTTTTTCTTTTAACTATGAAATATAAAAAAATTTCAAAAGTATCCTTTATTAAATTTTAATAAATATAATTTAAATGTTACATTTTCTTGTTTACTTTTACTAAATTCAAATAAGTTTAATTTTAATATACATATTCCAATTAAATTTTTAGTAATCAACATCATACTTCATTTTGGTATAAAATCATGTTTATGCTTACAATGATAATTTTTCATAAAATGTTTATTTGTTGTGTTTTATGAACATGTAACAAAAGTAATTTTTACAACATCATGAAATTGAATCCCATAAAATGTATTCCACATATATGATCATCATTTTCAATTTCTATTACATCATCAATTTCATTTCAAGTAATAATAAAAAATAACCATGGTAGTTGATTATTTCCACAGTTGGGGATAAAAAAAATTAGCTAGAGTTAAAATTATATAATAAGGTAACTAAATATCATATTTAATATTATTACATGATTTTTTTGCTTCCATTATTTCCATCTATTCTAAATTATAACATATTTTCCAATGGACTTTGATTGTGACCTTTATGTTATTTTATGTAAAAAATAATTAAAAATGAAAATTTTAATAAGAATGGAATTTATGATAATATAGTATGTTTATTTAATTTTTTCATTATATAAATATAATATAATATTTAATATCTTACAATTTCATCTATTGGAAAATGAAATTGTCTCTTGTGTGTATTTTTAGACTACCGCCTCTACAAGCCGATGTGATTCCTCTTCCATTATTACCTCACATGGCTTGTCATGATGATAAAAATAATGAATAATGAAAATTATAATATATTCATTAATAAATTAATTTAAAATATATCCTAATTTATTTATTAACCCTTGTCAAAAAATTAAAATGTTCTCCTTGCATATATATAGGTTACCATCTCTATAAAACTATGTGCATCATTTTTTCTATCCACTTTATATTATTGGGTATAAAACTATATCGGGTGTTTAAAAAATATAATTATAAAATTTTATTGTTAAATATATAATGTAACAATTACACCATTTACAATGATCTATATAATGAAGCTATTTTGAGATCATAAACTAAACAAAATCATAGAGGTTGATGAAAGCATAATAAATTTAAAAACTATGTAAAACATGGTAGTAAATGATATAAATGGAATAAAATTGATTGAATTATATTTAAAAGTGTTATAATAAAGTATAAAATTAAAACAAATTATTATTTTGGAAAATAAAATATTTGTGTGGTGAGTTAGTGGATTATGTAAGGTATTTCTCGTCTAAATTTACTTTCATGGATACTTATACAATTAAACCTCATGTTATCTGTGTGTGGTTAAATTATGACATATGGATTTCAATTATCAATAAAATAATAAAATTTATGTGATTTAAATATACATTTCATTTCATATTCTTCAATGTTCATTTAAATAAAAAATTTCCCAAATGGAAAGATATTTATCTTTTAAACCATTCTTTAAATTACTCCATTCAAATCTTCTTCCCCATTTCCATGTTCACCAAATGTTTCGAAGGATTTCATATTTATGTATAAATAGATTTTAAATTTCATTTTCATCCATTTTTTAATTACATTACAATGTTTTAAAAAGTAATTATTTTAACCATTTATGTCTAGGTCACTTTTGATATTATTTTACAAGTGAAAGGGAATGTAATTTATAGTATACGACATGAATGGATTTTCCTTATTTAATGTATATAATATTCTACTAATAAAACATAAAATTTTTACTATTTTTAATGTTAATTACATTTATAATTATATTTGGGATTATTACATTTTAAATAGTTTTCAAATGGAAGGGATATTTCAATTAATTTTCATGTGAAAAATAAATTTTTTTCACTTATAGTATTAAATTGGATTTTTCGCTATTTTTTGTGAAAAATGAAATATTGATAAATTTATTTATAATATGATATTTTGGAATTATATATGAAGATGACTCAGCCCAATATTTCTCCAGATGATGGGTGAGCCTAATATTCCTCCACAATGCATAAGGTAATCAGTATTCTTGGAAGGTCAAATTGAAAGAGACAATTTGTTTTCTTACTCCTATGGAATAAAAATCAATGTATTTATATATATAAAGGTTTAATCATGAGTGAAAACTAGTGATAAATATTATGCTCCTGGACACCAACATTATGTATGAAATGGTTTTGATGGAATTCATTTTATTTCATGAGGTAAGACAATTTGATTATATTTTCAATATTAGTGTTTTGTTATTAAAATAAATTTATATTAGGGTTTATCGTGTTCATAATGATTACTTAATGTTTTTATTATTATTTTTAATGAAATTTAAATGTTTTATTTAAGATAATTTTTATTTTTAAATTTGATTATGTTTTAATTATGTTGTTCGTGTTTTATAGTGAAAATTTTTATAATATTATTGGGGTTTAATGATATTCATTCAACTAATAAGACACCATTATTTTAATATCCAATAAAAAGTTTTTTATATCGATACCATGTCTTCAATTGTTTCCAATAGGACTAAAGATGAGTAGAAACTATTATGAATTCCATCTATGAAAAAAATTGGCCGTCAACAAAGTATGTTAATATGAATGAAATAGGATTTCAAACATAAGAATATTTTTGTTTTTGTGGAAAGAATGGATGTTGTGATTTATTTATCTATATGTAATTTATTGTTTTCATATTTTGTAAAAACACTAACCCAAAATGATCTTAGTAATATAATAATGTGAAACACTTATCCTAAATAATTCAATTATTGTTTGTTTATATTATATGGAATAATAATTCCATTGAATCTTTATCCATCGTTATACGTTTTTGGATACTGTGTTTACGTAATTAGATGTGTTCCCTATATTGATTGATGCATGACACCATCCTTTTTGTCATATTTATTATGAATAAATTATAAATTTGTATAAAAAATTTTGGTATCACATTTAGTGTGATTAAGTTTACATTCAAAAGTAATCTTTTTATAATGTTTTTACAATATGGTTAAAAATTAAATATAGTATGGTTATTTCTCAAATAAATTATAATATTTATTTCATTGGGTATTTTTTTATTGAAATGGTGTTTTCATAATATTTATTGGAATAAGGGGTAAATGGTGATTTGGATTGTTTTTAAAGGTTTTAATGTCCCCTATTCCATGGTGTGAAATTATTTGATTATGATTTTTAACCATCAAGGACTATTTTTGAAAAATTAAAGTCTTTTTAAAATATATAAGTAGCACATTTTGTAATTTGTATTAATAAATCACCTGAAAAAAATATATTTATATCTTATGTTCAAAATTAAATTTTGTGAACAATGTTATGAATATATTTTCATAGTCTCGATTGGTGTAAACCAATTATTTTATTTATATCATTCTTATATATATCTTCTAAAGGTATCTAGTTCCTATTACTTGTTTTGCGCCTTACATTAGGTTCATCCATGGATGGATGAGTGTAGTGTGAAATATGATCAGGGGTAATTAGTCGTAGTTTTTCAGTTCTTCAAGTTACTTTTCCCTTTTTTTGTATAAGGATATTTTTTCAGAGTTTTTTCTTTTTATGTTGATGTATGTTTTTCTAGATTATTTTTATTCATTTTGCCTGTCGTTGTATAGAGGCTTGTCAAGTATAACCAATTTTCTAGAAGTTGTATATTTTACAATACTGGTTAATTTTTTATTTTTATTATATGGTGAAATAATTATCACACATCATTATCCATACTATGTCACTAGTTTTAGGCAGGTGGGGATTAGTACACTCATTGGGTTATTGGTATGTCATATCAGGTGACAATATTTATTGCATACAAGACTAGTTCATTAAAATTTGAATCAGAGCCTAGGTTATTTATTGGGGACCTATGTTCCTAAGATCAATCACTTATTATTTGGGGGATCCTTCTGTGATTGAGTTAGTATTGTTATAATTACTCAGGTGTATGGACATTTATTGTTTTTTGATGACCATCACTATAGAAGATTAATAATTAACCTTGTTTAGGGGTTTTTGTTAATGAATTCTAAATTTCATATCCTTTACCATTTATAATGTGTTACTTTTCATTGGAATACTATGTGATTTCCATGGGTAGCAAGTTGGATTTTGGGATTGGAATGAAAAATGGATCAATGGTGTGAGGTTTCCATGCATGTGATAATAACTCATCTATTTTACAAATACTTGATCATAAAGATATTATATGTATTACGACATGATTGACTCATGGAACATCAAGGCTTGTGATTATGTCAAGAATGGTTCTGAATGAATTTTAATTTTATAGATATCACTTGCGAAATCTTAAATGTTGGAAAAATATAATGTGGATATTATGATATGATAGTCATGTGGATATGATATTTCGTGAAATTTTAGTGTTCCTTCTATTTGGTGTGATTTCCTTATGAACATATGTTTTTGAAAATTTGGATCTTCAGATTTTTTTTGTCTTGACAGAATTCCTTGGATATTTTTTATAGATGAGTGTCGGTTTTTGGAATGGTTTTGTGGTCACCTTTGTTTTAATTTTATTTATTTTTTATAAAATATAAAGAGTTTTTTGGTTTTAAACCATTTTTTTTTCCTAGATATAGAATAATTTTCAAAAATGTTGACTAATTTTTAAAAAAAAATATTATCTCTATTAAATGAAAATTAAATGGATTTTTTTATCATTTTTAAGGATTTATTAAGGATAATATTAGATGGATTCGTTATTTAATATATGATTTTGAGGATTTTTAAACCAGGTAATTTTTTGTTGGATTTTACTTGTGTAATTGGTATATCACATAAAGAAAAAAAATCAGATGATTGTTCATTTTCCAACACATTTGTGTTTTTTTTGATATAAATTATTATAATGGTAATTTTGTGTTCCTGAAAGAAAAAGGGTTTTGAGAATGTTATCGTTCTTGATTTTTGTCTTTCTAATTGTATTTTGTACCCTATTTGATGTTTGGGAAATCGTGTATTAATTTGAGAAAACCTAGTTTGGTTGGGTATATGTTTTAGTTAATATAATGTATGCCACCCATAAAAGAATCTTATAAGAGTTAGGTGCTTTTCATTATGGTTGGTTATCCCCTAATTTATTATCCAATACATGTACTACAAACGCATTTGCATGTTTTCCTCCCCCCTTTCAAGACTATTGTTCTTCTTTACACAGTAATTTTGTTTAAGAGTATAGGTTATTTGAAAATTGACTATTCATTTGGTTGGTTTTATGATGACCAATCTCCTTTAGTTTTTTGGGAAATGGCATGCATTAAGCATTTGTTCATGGTGAGATTAGAGCATTGCATCCATTAATGTTTGTTGGTGTGATCTATGGGTTTTATTTTAGTTTCTTTTATTTGATAAGTGGTTGTTTTAGATTTTTTTCATGTCAAATTATTCATTGTTATATGTATAGTTATATTTGTGATTTCATATTTTTTTGGAATCCATTAATGGGATTTGGATCAATGATTAGATGTGGAATGGCCATTCTTATGTGCATTATGTGGCTATGAAAAGCATGGAAATAGTTTATTTTACATGTTGGATGGTGTCAATTTAAATCAGGTTAGGTTAACCATGTGATGATAACATAAGTATGAGTTCTTAACACCACCCATTATTATGGTATGTATTGTAAGGTTAGAAAAAATTACATTTATATTCTTCAATAATTTCATTTTTTTTACAATATTAGGAAAGTTTGAGGAGATATTATTTCAGTAACCTAGTCCCGGGACCTTTTGTTGGTTTGGAAGTAAAGTTTTTGGATCATTTTGATCAGATGAACCAATGATATTACTCATTTCAAGGTTTTTTCCACTATTTTTTAGATCATATAGTGTGTATATAACTAATGTTATTGAAATATTGTGGTTTACAATGGTCCTGAAAGTATCGGTTTACCCCACCTATAATGGGTAGTTCAATTAGTTGATTGGATTTCTTATATTTTATAGTAGACTTAAAAAAATTTGACATGATAGAATACGATCCACTAAAAATAGAAAAAAGTTATCCATAAATGATCATGTAGAAAATGAATGATAAATAACCACAAATTTTAAATAATGTTCAGATTCAGTGAGGAATCATACACTATATCATAGTAAGTTATCCACCCCAACCATGAATTCTCTTCACTATAAACCAATGTGGGTTCTTTATACAATAATCTATACAGGACTACACACATCAATTGTGATGCCCTACATCCTGTTGTCACGGTATAATACCAAATATTATTAGAAAATGAATGTGATCACCAAATTAACTATTTTTCTTCAACCAAAATGGATAATGATAAACTTCTATGAGCCTAAAAAATATTCAAGAAAAAACATCTCACTATGTAGACTTGAATTATTCTAGACAACTAATCTTGGAATAAAATATCCTAAAACTATAAATTTCAACAAAAATTAATCATTGAATATCCAACAACAGCTTTATAATCATTTTATTCTTCCACATTCTATTAAAGATTTAAGACTCTTAAATCATTTCCTAAAAAATGACCCAAACTTCTATTTTATTTTAAATTTACTAAAATGATGAAAAAAATATATTTATAATTTCCCCAAAATCTTTATAATCGCATTAAACTAACATGAACATATCATGTCCAAAACATTTCCTTTTTATAGTGTAATATAAACACTCTTTAATTATCCTAATGGTGAGTCGGATACTCTATAAAAACAATATATAATCCTTGATTAATAACCAAAAAAATATTATTATGTAATATCTCATAACATTCCAATAATTTACATAAATAATTTCTTTTCAGAGTATTCAAATTTTGGATACATTTATAATTTAAATCCATAAACAACTAAAAACCAAATTCACATATGTCGCAAAATTATTTGTTTGAATCAATTTGGATAAATTTCCTCATTGAATATGTGAATCAATTAGGATTCAACAAAAAATTGGTTTCATGAATCAAATTAGATACGTCAAACAATTAGCTTTTTGAATCAAATCAGCTATATGAATTTACACTTAACAAATTCACTTAAGTGTGTCTAGGAAATTCCAATCATGTCATGTCCCATAGTATCCCATTATGAGACCCCGAACCTCACCTCTAATAGACCATGTATTGTCCACTGGCTATGAGACGGCTTATCCCTAAAATGGGAGGCTTTATCATATGCACTATTACACATGCACATATCTCCCAGCCTATAAAATACTAAAATGTAAAAACAACAGAAAAACCATGCATCCATTCATCTAAATCTCATAACCATAGTACAAAATGTATTAATGTATTATAAAGAATAAAAAATAATAGCGCACTAAATTGAGCCTCAAAAAACATGTCCAGTCTTAATGTATGTACTTGGACCGCAATTAGAAAGCCCTAGGAACACACCTCTATCTTCCCAATCTCACTAAGAATTGTTTTGTCCCAGTCAACCAAGGACTCTATCAAAAGTTCAATCATATTCAAAATACATGATATTTGGAGGAAAATATCATATATGGGTGAGTATAACAATACTCATTAGGGAACCCCAATACCACACAACATAAAAAATAAAGTATTATACTCTCTAAAAGTATAAATCAACAACACATATAACAATAATATAAAAATATACTTAAAAATACACACAATAAAGAGTTATTTCAACCATAATATACCATCCTAGGAATCCAGCATGAAGATTCCAAAAAGAACTCACCTAGGAGAACACACTCCTAGTCTGATAGCACTAATGACATCTATCAGATATGTACTCCTCATCAAGTCACATCCTGAGAGAAAAACATTTATAGTCTAAAGAGAATATTATACAGTGATGAAAATCAATTCCAAGTCCATGGGATGATACCAAAAACTTAATCTGGGTCAACCTGATAAGTAAAGTATTTCTGCTTATGTAGATTTGTTCAAGACGATACTGAAAATTCCACATAGTGTATAAAGTTAAATTGAGGATCTAACTCAGGGCCACTTGGATGGATTCCAATGACTCTATCTAGGAAGTCCTTATAAACATAGGAAAATGGATCCAAGGCAAGGTTAATTGATTATACAACATGTATTGGGGGTCACACACCGTGGCCCATAAACTCGGGTCTTTCCCATGGAAATGTTCCATGTAATCAAGCCATGTTTTTGTAGTTATACACATTATATAGGCTACCCATGTCATCTACTAGGGTTCCAGTACATGGATTCATTTAATGTATGGGTGCCCGTGTACCAGTACAAAACATAGCCAGTGTACCCATCCTAGGTAGTGTCTGAGTGGTGGAGTACACACCATGTTGGAAACTCAGGTATGCCACCCCCAGTTCGATGCCTCTATGAAGTTCATTTCCTGAATCTAGGGAGGGAACATACTCTGTGTGACAATGATTACACTTCATGTGATACTAATGTTCTTATAAAACCATAGACACTACCTAGGGGGCCAACATGGTGTGTATATCTAATTTACATGACATATAGTGTGAGATTTTTAAGAATCCCATTTTCCTCCTCTGCATATCTTAACCGATTTTCCATCCTCCTATACATTGACCACCCTGATGTGAATCTAATATACCATCTTATCCAAGCATTATTGTTACCAAACAATGTGTTTCATCATAATATTTTCTTGTAAAATGGATCAAATCACCATTATTTTCTATCTATTTAAGGACATGAAATATGGTATCCAATTTTGTTCAATTCATTTCAACTTTCAAAATTTCACCACATTTTTTCCATGACCATCATAGATCTACAATATTAAATGATTACACTGAGAAATGGGTGTGCATTGATTGATCATTCAGGATAAGTCAAGTGGTGGGACAAAAAAAAGAACACTCTTGAAGAATGATTAAAGGGGGGAGAAAAGAACAAGAATAGATTGGTGGAATGAACATTTATCAATTTTGATGTCGATATAGATCCATCACTATTAGAATGAAGAGTTAAATAATCAAATAACACATAGATTCTCCTGTTAAACCCCCCCCAAACCACTCATCCAAAAATATGCACAATTAATGGATTAATCCGAGGATTTATTGATATAAAACTATATAATAAATAACAACTAGGTGGAATCCTATCAAAAAAACATTACCTCCCTCAATTTACATCTAATTTTTACAAATAATCATACTTCATCGCATTCATTGGAGAGATCCTTCGAATATGATGTATATTTATTGTCGATCCATGATCCTTTCATTGATCGCCTAATAGAATTACCCAATAGTCCCTCTATGGATTCTCCAATGTCTACAAGGTTATGAGGATTACCCTATAATTATGACATAACAATATATATAATGGTTGTTAATTTTTGTGTTAGTACAAATTAAATAAAATAATTTCATTCAATTATTTTGTTTATATACATTCCTCTGAGAACTATTCTACAAATGACTAATACTGACTAATTTTAGGTCATTCCTCAGTTAATCCTCGAAATTTTAAAATCAATGGTGCCCTTATTTTATTGATATGGTAACCCCTTTTGATTTTATTCCCCTTCATTGATAAACCTACACATGCATGCTATTTAATATATTTAATATATTTCAAAAAAATAATGGGTAAACCGGACCTCATAATTTCATGTTTTCTTAGTTTCTATTCATGATAATATTCTATATAATATTCAAAATTAATACATAGAAAATATGAGAAACTAAATTTTCCCCACCATGGGGATTCACTTCTCTAAATATCCAACTAAGTGCTACACAAAAAGATGTGGGCACTAAGGATGAATATTATTCTCTCACTCCCATGTTCTATCATAGAGATTCTCATGATTCCACTAGACACATAACAAAGGGATCTATTTCCCATGTAGGATCCCATAATTTTGATCCTCTATCACTATTGGGTACTTTGTAAATGTTTATCCATCCTCTATGTTTAAATCACCCTAGTCGATATTATGAAATAGTTTATCGATATGTATTATCAGTTGTGACATGTGGAAGACTTCATGTACCATGTTTAACTATGAGGGTAGTCAAAATTGGAATGCGACCATGCCAAATCCATCAGTATTTAGAAAGGGAAGATGAACCTTTGAGATATCTTGTCTCCCCTTCTAAATCTTCATAATTCATGCCGAGTTGAAACTCATAGGAACACATGTTCTCCTTCCTCAAACTCGAAAGGCCTTCATCACTTTCCAGTATAAAACTTCTAGTGGTTCTTTGTAGTCTTCATATTCTCCTATATGATTTTCACCTTCCTATTACTGATCTCCCTAAATTTGGTCCCAAGATTTCTGAACATGATAGGTCGAACCATAAATGTTAATTCTTATAGGGACTATCATACAGAGCCTTTGATGGCTCCATACTGAAGGTGGAATAGTAACTATTTTTTTTATAAAAACTAAACTAGTGATTGGTGATCCTCCCAATTATGTCAACAATTCAAAATGAGGCTCATAGTTTTTCCTATAAAACATGAACAGTCCATTTAGTCATGCCAAAATTTTGGGGGTGAAACAATGTACTTAAATGAAATTGGGTCCCAAATTTTTCCTATAATCCCTTCCACAACATGGATGTAAATAAAACATCATGATCATAAATAACCGTCATTGTATCTCCATGGAATTACAATATCTTATACACATAGCGGCATCCCAATCTCTTTAATGAATCCATATCTCATATAGCTAGGAAGTGGTACAACAAGGTAAGTCATTATATGATCACCCAAATGGAATTGTGTCCCCTACAAGGATGTGGTAATACATTAATCAAATCTATAGATATCTCGTACCACTTACATTCTAGAACCATATGGGAATGAAACACAATAGAAAATAGTGCTTAGTCTTTAAGTATTGGAAATTAAGGCATCAATAGACAAACTCTACAAGTCCATTCATCATCCCTATCCACACAAATTGATGTCAAAGGTCCTAGTACATCGTTTCCACAATAGGATGTGCTTCCAATGATATGTATGAAACTCTCTTAGAACCTCCACTTTCAACAACACTGGTACCATTGTGTTTCCTATAAAAAGAAAGGTGTGTACCCCAAATTTAGAAAATTCATTAGGGGAATGTCCAGTAAATGCCAAAGTATGTAGGGTATTCTAGTAGGTATCAATATGATTTTCCACCCTAACATGCTCTGAGATTTGAGTTGTGACAACTATATAATGAAGGTAACATGCTCCATTTTCATCCACAAGGATAACAACAATGAGTCCAACTGCTCTGATGCCTTGTTCATAAACTGCAAACAATATCTCTTACAAATAATATATTCTACGAAATTCCTCTTCCAAGCTGAATAGAAAATTGTTATAACATAATCATAGATGAATTCTATAAATAAACTCTAACACATGTTGAGATACTTTAAAGAGAATATATACATGATACTCTTTTCATATTAGTGGAAGATAAGTTGTTCACGCATCATGTAGTCTCACACCATCTTTAATTAGTAGACCTCCACTGCTAGCTTAATATCATGGGTTAGGACGTTTGGAAAACGTGGTATCAACTATCATGAACCATATAAAATCACAAAATTAAACATCATCATAACATAACTAATATCTGTTCTTGATATATTAGAGAAAACTATGTACTTGAAACCCTATTTGAAGATCTCAATATTTGATCACTCCTCAAATTTTTCCTTAACTAGTGAAAAGCCTTCTATCATATCTCTCTCCACATGAATGGTTGACCCTTCTGAGTCAAATGTTTCATGTGTTATGATATTTTGGAAAAAAAATTGTATGGATATATTGTAATATCCTACCAACCCAAGTAATATTTTCACCATTGTTACACAATTAGATAGATCTCAATCAAATATTTCCTCAACATTAGGCGGGTCCATTGCTACTCCATCGGTTGTGATAATGTTTCCTAGAAAGTGGACTGTCTGAATCCATAACTGACACTTCAAGATATTTATATAAATTTGTCTCTCTTAGAGTATATATTGAACCATCCCCAAGGTTCTCACATGCCCCCACCATCAAATGTTGAGTATATAAGGATATCATCAATTAATACTAACATGAGCCGGTATAAGCAAGGATAAATGATATTGTTCATGAGTCCTATGAACACAGTTGAGGATTTCATCATGAAATGGGGTGTCACCATCTACTCAGATAAACCACAATGATATTTAATTTCATACTCTATATCATTTTCCCATACTCACAACTAGTGATATCTTGATTTTAGGTCAACATTTGAGACCCACCATGACTCTCTCAACTGATCAAAATGGTCATCATTCATTGGTAGTTGTTACATTTTGGTCTTAGTAACATGGTTCTAGTGTTGGTAGTTAACATAGAACCTCAAGATCACATCTATTTTCATGGAAAATAAATCAATGAATTCCTAGGTTGAAACACTGGGTCACACAAATCCCTCCCCTTGTAAGTCCTCAAACTAGATATTTATATTGCAAAGCTCTACCGAGGCCATACAATATGATGGTATCGATATTCGTACCCTATATAGGTGTAAATAAATGCATAAGTGTATTTATCACTGTTGAGGTATACATGGATCATCCTCAGGGAAGACGTCCTCATTCTCCTCCAACTCTGTTAGAACCTGTGAACTCACAACATCCACTACACCACGCCTTAGTCTATAAAACTAATGATTCATCATCCATAACCTAATAATCGTTAGCCCATCCTATGCTTCCTATGTTTCAATTTCACTGAAAAAAGGACAATATCATAAAATATATTTAGACACACCACAACATTTTCCTCAAACAATCAGTATAGAAATTAATTGTAGATAACCAATCAATATGAAGAATGATGTCAAAATGCCATGTCACTCATACCCTGAAATTCTGACAGAAACTCTCACCTCCAAGACTTAGGTCACACAACTGGGTAATGTGTGTGATCACTTATTCTTCTCTAGTAGGATTCTCTATGTGAAAGGATCAAGAAAAAGTTTCAAAAAAATCTCTAATACACTCACAATGTTTGTGGAATGAAAGTATTAACTATTGATTTTGACAATTAGTATGAAAATAAATGTAGAAAAGACATATATAATACATTGAACCATTACTCAAGCCTCCTGTTTATAAGCTTCAACTATTGGTATTTGTCTATATCCCTATATTCTATCTCCATGAGGCCAACATTGACCACCTGTGGTTTATAGTTGTAACAAGTAAAAAACATCATCCACCTATGATTTCTCTCCAATCACCTAGTCAATATTTTCCACCCTAAAATCATTCCCTATACCACCATTTTATCAGCCTTGTTGGATCATCTGTGGCCTCTCTGTAAACTATAAGGCAGGTCATAAAATCTCGTGGCAGGTGTCCCTTTTTTCACCTTAGTAGAACTGCGACTCTATGGGATGTCTAGAACCACCCTTTGATCCCATCCCCACTTAATCTCTATCTTTAGACCCCGTCCAAATATAACTCACATTTCCTAGTCCCTGAGAAAAATGATGGCTCCCTACTACTATGTTATCCTCAATTTCTTACACACTGCTAACAACCACTGGTTTTATCTTCTCAACCAAGAAATTCTCAACCACCAAATCTTTCTCTAGAACCCTAGAATAGGTAGGAATGAATAAACGGGTAACACAATCTCCGATGTCTCTACTCAGAACACAATCGATGGTTAGATCCCTGAAGAATTTATTTTGAACCACATTAATCGATAACCTATATGGGATGGTAAAACTCGACAAATACTTATCTATTGTTAGGATACCCTAGTAGAGATGTGGAATCTCCCGGATAAGTACAACCCTCAACACAGATATTGAGAACTCCTTTCTAAAAAGGGTAATTAACTCTATCCAAGAGTGAATTGTCTCAGTATAAGACTGGGTAATCAAACCCCACCATCACTCTATTTAGCCATGATAAAGGCTCACTGTCGGACCAACATCTGATCATTTACTTTCCGGACTAAAATAAAGTCATGGTTTTCCACCATAATACAATCCTCAGAAACCTTTGGGATATTCTAACCATTGATCCAAAGTGGTATATATCACTTAAACTCATGAATCATGCTTATCCTTCACACCTCATTTGTTGGAACTGTGGGTGCCATGTAATGGTCTATAGGTTGGGGTTTGGATGTATCACCAACTGAAGGTAACATCTCATGAACATTTCCTTATATCAGTGGATCATCAATAAGGGGATCCTCATCATGATCATCCTATTGAATCCTAGCAGGCAGACATCATAGAGTAATCCTAAAACAGACAATATAGACCCCCGTTAATGAGTATATATATAGTTCTGATTTATGAAGATCATAGAAACAACAAAAAATTCCATCATGATGCATGTACCATTATTTTCCCTACTACCATTGTTCTTTTGTTCCCATTAGAAAAGGTTGTAATCGGAGTCGAGGTGTATAGATACATCGGTTGTCTCACCAACACTAGAGTACATGGCTTAAAACAGACCTCGAAACACTTGGCATTGTTTCAATAAATCAATCTCATAGACTTCTAGGAATATGGTATAATTGACTACTCTTATACCACTCTATGATAACCTACCCTAGAGGTGCCCTTGTCGTAACTCCCCATGACCTCCTCAAATAGTCCAGGGGCTGGTGACCAGAGTCTATATAGAATATCAATGTCATTACATGCCATATCCTAAATACCTATACACTAACACATATGTAACACTATAAAATGATGAAATGTTGAAAAAACAGAACAAACATGCATGCATACATCTTAATCCTGTAACTGGATTATGAAAATATGTAAAGTAAATTAAACAGATTCTAATACAATCCCACAAAAATAGTGTAAAAACACGTGTTCAACATGAATATAAGTATTGGGACTACTGTCATAAAGATAAAGGAACACATGTCAGTCTTCCTAATATCACTAATCACCATCCAGTCATTGTATTACATGGAATCTATTAAAATGTAGACTAGATACACAAGACATGACATGTGCAGGAAACACATGTGCAGGGGTGAGTATAAAAATACTCAATAGGACACTATGCGGTGATAAATCATAAAAATAAGGTAATAAACTCTAATATACATAGGTATATTTCTATAGAACATATAATTATAATATCTATAAATACATAACAAATACACACATTATAGAAGTAAGTCGCAACAATAGTATACTAGGCTTGGACTCCAGCTCAATGAATCCATAAATACCTTATCCCGGAGAACACACTCTATAGTCTGATAGAACTGATGACATCAATCTAAGAGGTACTTCTCAATGGGTTTCACCATTTAAAATAACACACAAATAATATTAAGAGAATATCAGATATATGAGGATCACTACCAAGAAAATGGGTGATACCAACAACTCCATCTGGATTAGCCCACTAAGTAGGGTATCTCTTACTTCGTAGTGATAGTCATCAAGATACCTTGAACTACACATTGAGAAAAAGTATGAATAGATGGCCTCACTCTATCCCTTTTAGAGGTTTTCCAATGACACTATTAAGGACATCTTGTTGATGGGATCGTAGTCCTTAGATAAATTGAAAATACATACCAACCTTCTGGGATAGGATAATGGGAACTTACCCAAATGAAACATGTCCAATATATAGAGTAAAAGGGCTCCAAGACATTTGTAAAAAATTACATAACTTGTATTAGGGTTCCCATGTCATGTCCCATAACCTCGGGTCCTACCTGTGTAAATGTATCATGTCATCATGTTGTGTCTATGGAGTAATTCAAGGCATGTAGGCTGCATGTGTAGTCTAACCATGTACCAATACATGGATTCTTCCCATGCACATCTTATAATTTACTAATATATGGCTTAGTCTATGTACTAGGTCTAAGCCATTTTCGTGTTGGAGAGTACACACCATACGAGCAACCCATGTACTCCACCTCATGTAAGTGTACTTTCAAAAGTACACAATGATTATTTAGTGAGGGGACACAAGTTGTGTGATAGGGGAAACTTGTCTTGTGGTACATAATTTCCCATGAAACCCCATACACTACTAAAAGGATCCACACATAGTGTGTAGTTAAAAATTATATGACATGTAGTGCATGCTTTTCCAGATTCCATATTCCTCCTCTATGCATCTTGACTCCTTTACTAACCTCTGATCCATCAACCACCATTACAGTAAACTGATGTCCAAATAATTTCAATGAATTTACATCATCATAAAACACGTTTTTTCATTATATATTCTCCAAAAAATAAATCTAATTATCATTCGTTATTGTGGTTCTAAGAACACTGATGATTGAAAAATTAGGTATCCACTATCATCTGATTCACCCCCACTCCCAATTTTGCAACACCACTTTTCCATGTTAATCCTAGATCCATGATATCAAATCACTACACAATGAAATTGGTTCAAAACAATCGATCGATTTGGATAAGTCATGTTTTTGTCCAAATTATGAACACCATTGAGGAATGAAGAATTGGGGGGAGCGTAAGAATAGATTGGAGAGACAAATATCGAATGATTTTCACGTCGATATCAATCCATCAACATTAGAATGACAATTGAAAAAATAAAATACCAAATCTATTACCTCATTAAACCATAAAACATAACCCATATAGTAATACACCCGATTTTTGGATCATTACATTGGTCGATTGATCCACATCCATTGTAGGAAATAATAACAGGGAAGAATAAAATAAAAACACTATTCCTTTCTTGATTTGGATAAATTTATCATGAAGAATGAAGTGGTGTAACATTTGATTGCTCGATCCTTCTAATGTGATGTGTTTCAATCATTGATCCATGTTCCTATTGTCTATCACATGAGAGGATCTTCAAGTGTTCTCTCCAAGGATATCAAACATCTGCAAGGTTATGAGGAAAACCATAGAATTCTGATATAACATTATATTTAATAATTATTCCTTAGTGTGTTAAAAAACGTGATATAAAATAATATTATTCTATAATATTATTCATTTTTTCCCTAAAAACATTCTAGAAAACAACTCGCATCGACTAATGTTACGTCATGAAAATGGTAAACCTCATGTTTAGAACTCAACGATGTGCTTAGATTTCTGTTCTAGGCACCCGTATAGATGTTATGCCATTTTTTCTGGAAAACTAAATGTGAGTTCTATTTTATATATTTCATGCTTTTATTTTTGGAATTCTAGATCTCGAAATAGAATATCGTCTCTGTGCCTAGTCCGATAAATAATCCATATAATTTAAAAAAAATAATACACTAAAAATACAAGATATTAAAATTCCATAATTCACTAAAACATAGACTACTCCACATCAGATGACCACAAACCACTATCAAAAACACAATCTAGAATCATGAAATTTTATCCCTTGATATATAAATCCATACATAATATATCCTGAAAGGTAAAAATTAATGAATTTCTTATGATTTTTTTAACAAATACAAAAATCTGAACTCCCCAGGAATCCTGGGGTCAATATGTTTTCCCAAACCATGGCACAAATCAATGAGGGTATTGAAATTAATCCGTTTGATTTGTCGACAAGAATATAAAACCCAATGAATTTCTATGCCTAAACACACAAATCATCAAATCAAATCCAATATAAATGATAAGTATCATGACACAACGCCATATGAAAAATGTAGTGTGTCTAAGAGAATTTCACCCCCATTAAAGTGAAATATTAGGTTGAGTAACTCAAATTAATCTTCTTATCAAACTCATAAAACCATTTTACATATACTCCACCTTTGGAATCATAATACAAAAGGTAGTGGTGGTCTCGTGGAAATATATTCTCAAATGTAAGGTAATGTTTAAACAGTTAAATATTACTTTATCTTCACGAATATCTCACAATACAAATATTTTTCAATGACATCCCCATGATTCTCTTCTAAGATAATATATATATATATGTGTGTGTTTGATATAAAATTTATCCACCTACTAGTTATGAAATTATATCAATTATTAATATGATTATAATGAGTGTGTTGAAAAGGAGTTTTCAAACGATCAATAGCACTATGACAGTTTCAATGAATTTCCAATTATCTTTGAACATGAACCTAAAAATATGCAAGATTAACATGAATCCTTAAAAAATGAGTAAAAAAATGAATAACAGTACAATACACTTGTTCATCTATAATCAGGGTCACCAAACTCTTCTTTTTATTGGCATATCCTACACAACCATCACCAATGAAAAATGATTCACCTAATGTGGATCTATGAAAAATACAGTCAACTACCCAATCCTCATCCGTTTTACCAATAAATTTTTGAAACTAATTACTTATTTAGAGAAATCCATAATTAATAATAAATTTTATGAAACATGGTAATATTTTAATTTCATGAATTTTTTACTCCTTCAATTAAATTAAATCCCTTGAACATAAATACACTGTATAGAAAATGTCTATTCAAGATGAGGTAAAATGTGTCATCCATAGCAGGTCACGATGTCTCCTTTCTCTCATAGCGCCCCCCCTACTCTGCACTGTGTAGGGTTTCCTCGTGAAAACCTTCACTGTAGGATCGACGATGCTTCTGATCTCCACTCTTTCTCTCTCTTGCTGCCTCCTCTTACCTTCTCCCTGCTCCAACATTAGTGATCTGGTATTATCTTCCTATTCATACTTCTCCTCCCCTGATTGCATAGTGATTGTTTTTTGGTATAATATCATCTGCTTTTCTCCTCCCCTCTTTCTGCCTTACCCTGCACATCAGACCTTCATTTTTTGGTCTATGTGTAGGTGATCCAGGTGGTTTGGGTCAGTGATGGAGATGGTTTTTAGTGTTCAAACACTCCATTTCCCTTGTTGTTCAACCCATCGGGATTGACCCCTCTTGGTCGAGATCGAGGAGGGTGTTGGGAATGCTTGGGATGGTGTTGGAGGGGGGTGTTGGTGATCTTTATGACTTTTATGCTGGTGTTGCTTGTATTTTGGGTTTCTTTTCCTTCTTCTTTTTATTGGGCGTTTCTCTCTTTAGTTTTCTTACAGTACTCTTCTAGCTTCCATACCATTTGTTCTGGTTAGTTCGGACGTTTTTTGGTGTGTTTTATTATTTGGTTTTTCTGCGGGATGTTGTTCCTGATGGAAAGAGATGTTGATTCATAGAGGGATGCAGTCGAATTGTGTTTACTCTAAAAATCAGATTCTGTATTTATTTTTGGCACACTGTTGATTGGATGAAGAGGGAAACTTGATGATGTTTTATGATAGGTCAATGGTCTTCAATGTCTGACGTTTGGATGGTGGTCACTGGCGTCGTAGTCACTAGCATTGTCCTCTGGTGAGGCTTTCTTCCTCTCATACTCTACTCTTCCATCCTGATCCAACACTCCATTCCAAGTCGGTATGGGGTGGCGTTCTTTATGGAGGGTTTGGGATGTGATGTTTGAGTGGTCAGTGGCCTCCGGGAGGCACATCCAGCATGGTTCAATGGAGATGATGGTGCTCAAATGGTGACTATGGTTCTTGAACTACGATCGTGGTGATCAAACAACGACAATTGAAGTTTGTTATTTAAATTTATAATGGTTTGATGTTGATGACGATGGTTTTAGTGGATTGTCAGTAGCGATGAGGCATGAAGGTTGAAGTCTTTGGTAGTGCTGTGTTGAAACATAGACGGTGATGGAGCATGGCTAGTGACGTGAGGATTGTGCTTCTGGTGGTGGATGACGATGATGCTGAAGGATACTCTGGTGAAGACAGTGGTGTCGATGAAGGTGGTGTTTCGGAGGAGCGGTGATGATGGAGGTGAATAGATGATAGATTTCTATCCGGTCAAACCGAGGCAGGAGAGTGAATTATATTGCTTGGGGGTGGATCTTGGTTCAACCCAAATTATACGGTTGGCACGTGGTCTGAAAGCAGTTTTATTATTATGAAATTTGAATTGGATGTTCGTGGCACGAAGCTTTGGTTTTGAAGAAGTGGGATGTCATGTTTTTATTTTGATATTGGAATGTGGTGTGTCTTTATATTATGGAGTCTTTTAAATATTTTTATGTATGGTTACCAATTAAACATAAAGTGGCTATTATAAAATATTAAAAAATTTATTTATAGGGGGGTCTAGTCTGGATGATATGATATACAATTGGATGTAAATAATATATATAAATTTCTTGTCATCAATATTACTGCATCATTCATCAATGATCAACATTATTTAAACTAGTATATGTAAATAATAAATTCATAATATTCTATTATAAACATTATAAATATTTCTTTGGTATAAGTTTTAAGTGAAATTAAGACTCAATTTCAATTCAACTAAATCTTTAACCCCAGAAAATATATTTGTTCCCCCATAATAAACCTCTCAAACTAATTTTTCATCTTTTTTGAGAATTCAGTATATATAAAACTAATAAATCTCTAGAAAATTATATCATCCACATATACAATCACCATCAGAGTTTTTGTCAAATCATTCTCCAAATGTACATTAGTGTCAACAGTTCCATTGGAAGGCCCCATTTTTCTAAAACAATTTTCATCCTTATAATACATACCTTGTGAGCCTATTACAATCCTTTCGAGGATTTATAAAATAAACATATCATTCTGCCATAATTTTTAACAATGAATCCTTTGGTATTTTCAATATTATTTTTATTCAAGGCCGCTATTTAGAAAAACTAACTTTATATCCATTTGGTAGAGCATGTAATGCTTATGAGAAAAAAATACAAGACATTTCTTATCTTATCTATAATAGAAAATAAATAAAATGTATCTTCAAATATTATTCTTTCTTTTTGATAATATCTATTTCAAATAATACTATCCTTGTTTAATTTCATATCACCTTCAACATTCATTATGTTCTTCAAAAAATATTTTTTACCACTGACATTATATATTTTCATCCACGGAACAAGTTTTCATGAAAGGTTATTCAAAATTTAATTGATTTATTTATTCATTTCTTTCACCTATTCATTTTATGAAGTATCCATAGTCATTTTTCATTTAAAGGAAGTATGATTTATATATTAAATTCCATTTTCCAGTGAATAAATTCTATATTAATAAATGTAGCTATAGAAAACACATGCACTATATTGGTTATTTAAGAAAATTAGAAGTTATATCTCTGAAGACATGTAGTACCATTAAGAAACATAACAGTTTATTATATTTCCACTATATAGTGACTTCTATTCATATTATATATTATTTCTCATGATAAAATCTAATTGACAATGAAAAATAGTCAATGGACTCAAACAAAAAGATTGTTCCATATGAATTCCATTTTTTTTAACTACTAAATGATATGGAATCATTGGGTATTTTCATAGACCAAGATCAAGATGATATCCAATGACTAATGTATTACTAGAACATTTAATATTTGATGTTCAAACATATCGTGATAACAAATCAACCCAAGTTCATTGAACCATCCAATGCAGTTGTCACTATCTCACAACTAACCCTTAAGTTATACACTGGTGTAATAAGGTGTTATGTATCTAGACCCTAAATTATGAATATAAATATTGTAGTTTTTAATGAATTAATGATCATATTTTAAAAAAATTATTATACATTACAAATAATTAAATATTGATTCTGATGGAAATTATATTTTGATGTGATGAAACAAAAAATTGTATTTTTGTTAAATATATATAGTATAAATCAAGAAACCCTTTTTGATGAGTTAAATAAATATGTAATAAATTATCTCTTAATAACATTTTCTGGTAAAATATTTATTAATATATATAAATTAGAATACAATTTTATGAATAAATCTTTACATTTTATAAGGGCTGTAAAATATTTCATGTTAAGGACATGTATTTCTTATTAGATCGAGTTTGTTATATATTATATTAAAATTTTAAATTTATACAACTATTGTGTTAAAGAAAATATTTCATATGAAATCACCTTTTCTATATTTTCCAAAGGTAAATTTTTTGTAATTTCATGTGACAATATAATTGTTCTAGAAAAAGTTAAATATTTTATAAATATATGAAAGGTATTATTACATAAAAAACCCCAAAATGGATTTAATAAACACTATAGGTAGTTTCAAAGACCAGCATAATGATTCCATTTTGAATGAATGTTTTTTGTGTAAGTTGATTAAATTTTTAAATGAATAATTAATCAACAAAGAGCTATATTATGTTTTTTGGTTTTAAAATTATTTATTCATGAACATGACTCACTACCACACAATAACATTTAATAATTTAATTATTTCTTTTATTATCCATATAATTTTTTTAATCTAGTACTATTTGTTAAAATACATGGGAAAATCAATGGTATGTTTTTTGTTTTCGTTATTTTATCAAATAGAGTAAAAACTTGTGTTTATTATTTATTAAATAATTCCCTACATTTTTTATAAAATCCCACCAAACTCGAATTCCTACTCCTTAAATGCCTATAAAGAATGAATTAAGTCATTATTTTTCTATCTAGATCACTCCCAAGGTTCCCCCAAGATCTTAAGAGGATTATATAATATTTTAAGATATGTATTATAATATTTTTAGTTTCCCTACTTCTCCTATATATTTATTCCCATTTTTTATATAATGCCTCTTGATTTCAAATTTCTCATTTATGATTTTTAATCCCTACTATTATCCTTATTATTTCCAAGTGATGATAGACCTCCTTGACACACATTTAACCCTTACTTGATTCATTATGTAGCCCAATTATGTTGGTGAAACTATCATTTTATTTTCCATTCCACACATTTGTATTGTGAATATATATCCGAGTTTCATCTCAAGGGAATTACCCTAGACATACTTATCTTTATCTAACTGGAGAAATACATGTGTATAAATCACAATTCTTAATTAATTGATTACTAGTGATGAAGTAAATCATTATTTTTTATTTATTATGTGTAACACATATGACTGTACATGATATGAATATGATGGGAGGTCTAGCTATTACATATCCCTCCAATTAATTGGGTAAAAACATTTATTATGAGATTATATGTATGGTGAAAGGGAGGTCATCCAAAGAATACTATTTTATGATATCTTAGTGGATGGACTTGACCGATTTTTATGATTTCATGTTTTATATTGTTTCCACAATCCCTATTTCATTCTTGTTATCATCTTACACCAATATTATTTGTTCATGTTCATCATTATAATCACACATCTATTTCATTAATAACCGACATGTCTTTCATTTACTACCTTACCTTGTGATAAGTTTTGATTTTTCCATTTCTATGCATTATAGGTCTCCACTTTCTTGTTTACATCTTGAGATTATACTATGTAATTTTTTATAATAATTTTCATTTTAAGGTCTTGTTATGGAGTTTTCAAATTAATGTTGTCATACTCACATTTCATTTAATTTGGTTACATATCTAATGTTACAAAAAATATATGTCACGTGATCTTTAAGTATTCTATTATGTTTAACTTTATATATTAAATCATGAATTAATGTTTGTTAATATATGGGTTGTAATAATAGGTATTGAAGAAGAGTCCAGTTATTTTTGGGAATTAGGATTACAAAAACAAAATAATATGAGTAAATAAAGGGAAATCTGTTTTGATTATGGAAATGGATATATTATTTTGTTTCCACGAAATGGAATCCTGATTTTTATACTATAAGAGGATGTGCCTCTATAATAGTTGTACCAAGTTGTAATTACCTTGAAAATTTTTCATTGAGATTGAATGAATAAATACCTGGTGCATGATAAAGTATCATTTATGCACTCTAGATTTATCACTCATGGCAGGTATTATTTAAAAAAGTCTGAATGTCCTTAAGAACCATTGGTACAAAAAAATATTTCTATACTTTTTAGGTTAAAAAATGATCAAAGAAATTGTTTATTGAAAACTAATAATTCAATATCTAAATAATATATTTCATTTATAAGTTATCCCTTTAATGTTCATTGTTTCCCATTTTTGTGTTTAGTTGTTATATAATTCAAACCATACTTTTTTTAATTATATTTTTCAATGGATATGAATAGGAGGAATCAAGTAAAAAAGATATGATTTGATGAATGGAATGAATACCCAAATATGATGGCCAAACTGATAGGATAGGTGGTCAAAAATTTCATTATAATAATTTATCTATTAAATCTAGTCATAAATAGAAACATGAATCAGGGTGAAACACGCATCCCCAAAATAATTAGATGGTTCAAACTAATTAATTTACACAAAACAAATTCCTTTAAATTTAGGTGGATATTCAGACCAATTCATTATATAACAATAGATTAATTCCATTGAAAATTTTATCACTATCCTTTAGTTCACCGATTAAGATAAGTGAATGTTTTTTGTGCATCTTATAGATGAAGAAGTTGATCACTTATGGAAATTTATATAAAAATAATTAACCATGATGATGGGATCAAAGAGATGGAGTCAAAATAATTCCATAAAATGATATACAAAACTCAAACCATCAAAACAAAATAGATATGGACTTACTTAGACTAGTGAAAAAGGAATAGAAATGCATTAGTTCATATGAGTAAAACATCACAAGGCCTTCCTAATCTGCATCCAGCTTCTTCATTGACCTAGAAATTATAAATGACTTATTATTTTGTAGGTGAAATTAAATCCTATAAAAATAATTGGTTATTAAATACATTGATGGTTGAGAAATAATTTTATGTTGTTACATTAATGTTAAAATAGTTACCATATATTCATAAGGCTTTAAAGTGATTGAAGATTGAAACAATACGGTGGATTTTAGTTTTAGATTAAAAATGGAGGAATCTCATGGGGTAAAGGAAGTCCAAAATCCCACTTGTAAAATGTCTTGGAAGAATAATCATAAAAATTTCCAAATGTGGAAAAGCAAATGATTTTGGTTTGATAATTAAATCACCCATCTATCGATTCCTAATGGGTAAAACATACCAATGATATAGATGAATAGAATTCTACATTCAACCCCAAAATATTTTATAATTTCTAAAAAGTTAGGAACAAGGACACTATAGGAAAAAAATCACTAAACCAATGGATTTTGATCAAAACAACCTCCAAAACCTAGAGAAAAATGAAGATAATATTTGATCACAACTGCCGATGTGGATCTGCAAAAAAATTTGTCTCATTTATGCTGGTAATTCATTTGATGAATGAAATTATAATATTTGATTCTGGTTTTACACATTTGTTGATAACACAAAATTTTAGTATAACTATTAAATTACCGTTTCAGAACATGGTGGTTGATCTCTCTATGGAAATGAAAGATAGGAAAATTACCACATACAAAATATATAACTTCTCTATGTCCAATTCTGAGTGTTGAACATCCCAAAAAACCATTTGATACTCCTTTAGAATAATTTGATTCAAGTATGTGTTTGGATGATATTTCCTTATATATATAATATAAATTTCCATGATAAAAGAATCACTCTCCATATAAAAATCACAATCTAATTTTATGCAACTAAAGTAAGGGGATGAATATAATTTTGTAACATCATCTCAAGAATGGATATAATTTATATTTTAGTAGGTAAATAATTATAGAATGATTGATACCAAGTAAAATATAATCATTTATTACATACCCATTATAAGGGATTTTACTAATGGGTTTCCGAAGAATTTTCTTCTCTTCTTCCAATAAAAACGGTTTAGTTCTACAGCGAACATATACATGGATCTTCACAAATATCCAAGATTATATATAGAATTCCCACCTTTAAAAATAAGGATACCATTAACCAACTATTTAATGATCTAGATAAAGGGTTTATACACCCATGGTCATCACTATGGGGTGCACCAATAATTTTTGTTAAAAAAATTATGGGTAAATATTCCTCATAATTGATTATTTTAAGCTCAACAATATCAAGATAGTGAAAAAATATCAACTTCCATGGATTGATGAATTATTCAATTATATATATTGTGGATAATATCTCTCTAGTATGGATATTTGGTTTGGTTGTTATCCATTAAATCTCAATAAGGGTGATAACTCCAAAACTAGTTCTTTTACAATATATGGGCTCTATGAGTTCATATTAATTCCATTTGAACTGAATAATTCTCCATCTATCATCATGAACACTATTAACTGTTTTTTAGAGATTAAATCAACAAATTATTGGTATTTTAGTGGATGAAATTATTATTAACTCGATAAGAAAGGAGGAATATGAGGTGTTTTTGAATGATTATTTGATACCCTTGTGGGATTTAATGTTATATGCACAATACAGTATATGTAATATCTAGATGGATAAATTAACAATCATGGGGAATGTTATCTCTAATAAATGGATATTTTAGGAACCATCAAAAACATTTTCAATCGAAATATTATCCAAACCAACATAGGTGATGGAAATCCATATTTTTCACAGATTATACATGCACTATCGTCGCTTTTTGAGAAACAAATCATGATTTTAATTCCAACTGACCAATCTAACTCGGAATTGAGTCTTGTTTTTCTAGAATGATGAATGGATTGAGTGCATTAAATTGTCTAATAAAAGGATAATAATCACACCAGTTTTGACATTACCGACCAATAAAGAAGTATTTTTTATCTATAATGATTCACACAAAAAGATCATGGGTTGTGTACACATGAAAGATGAAAATGTTAAATTCTATAACCCCCACCAATTAATGATCACTGATAAGAAAAATCAAAATCATGATCATGAATTAAAATTACTGATCTTCACATTGATGGTTTGGAATCATTATCTCTCTGGGGAAAAGTATGAAACATATATGAATAACAAAAAGATCACATATATATTTCTATAAAAGGAGATAAATATGCACCACAAAGGTGGTTAGAATGATCAAGGATTATGCATGTTCAATCTATGACCATCATAGGAGGGAAATCAATGTTTTAAATACTTTTAGTTGAAAATATCCTATAACTCAATCGATGGTAGTGATTGAATGTAATCCAATATTATTATATATGTAAAGGATGGAAAAGGGCATAATAAATGAATATTCATACTTATTTTAAAAAATAACTACACAGCAATCCATTCATTATAGAATCAATGAGTCAAAGAAAGATGACAAGGTAGTGCATAAAAATTTAGAGATTATTACTAAGTTCAACATTGCTATAGATTGAGTTATAATGCATGGAACAAAAATATTTATTCCATAAGAACTTGAACTAAAAAGGTATATTCTAGATGATGAAATTATTCCTCTTTAATTTTTAATCCAGTATAAACTTAGAGGTATATAGATAAAAAAATTCATTTAATATGACAACATGAAAAATGAGACTGTAGAATTTGTATCTTGATTCATGGTATTCTAAGAAGTCAAGGATGAATGAATAATCTTTAAGGGTGTGATTATTCTATTTCATATACTAGAATGTAAATGGTATTTCATAATAATTGATTTCTTCATAGGAATCCCTAGTAATTCTGAATGAAACAACAAAATGTGGGTGGTAGATGATCTCCTAACAAAGTCAACACATTTAAATTATATTATAGAATATTTCTCCCTTAAATAACTCACCATGATATACATTTTGTAAGTTTTAATAAATCATGGAGTTCCAATTTCTGTTATGTTTGATCAATATTTGATGTCTTCATGATGGATATGAAGAATCCTTGAGAAATAGTTTGATATAAAGATACATTCAAGTACTACATATCAAACATAGAAGGATTTTTAGTTTAATGGAACCAATAAAACTCTAGAAGAAATGATGAGATCTTGCTCAAAATATTTCTAAGGATTTTGGGATCAATAGCCTCCCCTAGTGGGGTTTTCATATTCAAACAGTTAATGTTTTAATAATAAAATGGAACCTTATGAGGCTCTATATGGGAAGAGGTTTCCATCTCAAACTTAATGGGATAAAGATAATGAGTGGAAGCTAATGGTACCTGATCATAACTCATATATGATAGATATGGGTTTAACAATTAAAAAAATTCTAAATCTTAAAAAATTCAACATAATGTACTTATATATTATCATCGATATTACATAGACATTGAAGTCAAAGATGAAGTATTCCTTTGAATATGTCCATGAGATAAATTCTTGATGTAGGGAAAGAAGTGAATTTTTTATCTTAGATCTGTCATCTTATTTTGGATAATTGATCACATCTGATTCATGGGTTACAAACTACCACTCCCACCTCACTTATCTTATGTACATGATATATTATTTGTCTCTCTCCTAGGGATGTATGTACCAAACCCCTCACATGTACTAAATCCAAAGGTGATATCCTTGATGGGGAATAATTCATATGATGATAATCTAGTGAATATCATAGATTATAGAGACATAGTAATTTGAGAAAATAAAACTAACAAAGTCAATGTGTTTAAGAAAACCCCAAATTTGAAGAAGAATGATTAGAAGATAATGTGGAAATGAAAAAAAAATTCTATCAATTGTTTTAGTGTGTGAATTGAAATTTTAGTCTAAATTTTTTAAAAATGATAAAGAATATAACAAATTAACGTTTTATAAATTTGATTTAACTTTTCAAAGAAAAAATTCCTTCTTATTAGTTGTAGATATAGAAAATATTTTTCTACATTTTTTATTTTGGTTTGTTATAAGTTATATCAAGATATATTTGAAAAAATATTATGTATCATAAATATTAAAAATATTTCCATTGTACAGTGATAGTTATGATTTGAATATATAATTGGTTTTGATAAAATAAAATTGTAATATGTGAAGAAAAAAAAGCCACTACAATTAGGATCATAAATCATGAATCCAAATTTTCAAAGCTCCATGATGGGGGTGGAATAACTAGACTTTTCCATTAAAAAATCCCAAGATAAATTTCAATAACTAATACAAGAGAAAACACATTTACATGATAAGTTAAAGAATATTGAGATCTTGACACAAACCATATTCATCGAACCTCTTGATGAAACTATCAACACCGAACTCCTTACCCATAGTACATACTATAGTATAATAAGGGGTTATGTATCAACCATAAAACAATATTTATATTTACATTATTATTTTTATTAAAATAAATAAAATAATTATTATATTTCATTTCAGAATAAAAATTACTAAATTTTGAAATTAATAAAAGTAATAATTTCATACGATGAAAAACAAATTTTATTTTTAGAAATATATAGTTTCAATCAATGCACTCTTATTGATGAAAATAAGATTTTTTTTAAAAAAAATATTTTAGTAAAATAATATAACTAAATGATACTTCTTTAAATATAAATTATAATATAATTTTATGAATTCCAATTTAATTTTTAAAAGGGTTCGAAAAATATTGGTATCATGGAAACCATATTTCTCAATAAATGGATCCTAGTAATTTTGAAGTTTAAATTTTCATATTTATATAATTAATTGAAAATTTAATATTATTTTTTATATAACCTTCTATAATCTAACCAACTATTATGTTTAAATAATTTTTTGAGACAACCTGATTTTTAGTTAAAAATTAAAAACTTTAAAAATAGATGGTATGTAGAATGATATCTTTGCTGAAAAAAAAAATGATCGGTAATAAACTCTATAAAGAGTATCAATGAACATAATTCTTTTTCCATTTTAAAGATACATATTATTCTTTTCGTTGAACAATTTTAAAAACCCTTAATGATTCCTCCAAAACCTATATTATATTTTATGGGTTTTAAAATAATTATTTATGAATACAATTCTATTTCTCATTACCCATTTTATAATTTTAATGATTTTGTTTAATATCATTTAAAAATATTTTAAAACACTTATATATTGAAAACCCAATGGAAAACCCCATGTAAAGGTTTTTAGTCTGGATTATTTTATCATATAAATTCCAAAAACATTGATTATAAATTAATAAATAATTACACATACTTTTGCTATAAAAACCTATCAATCACCTCTTTAATCATCAATAAATACTATTGAAACATGAAATTACTCTTACATTCTATCTCTATGTCCCTCTGAAGGATTCCTTAAGATCATTACTATCATCTCCCATGTTTTTACAGGCTCCCTCTAAAGATATGTGATTTTATCATTTTCTTCGTTATTAAATATCTTATTTATATTATTCCATTTTAGTTAAAATTGATCATGTTAAAATACGATTCCACATATGCCTCTTACTATCCATACGATTTCCATGTGAGGAGAGACACTTTTAGATTCCTATTGAATCCTTTTATGATTTTTTTGTACCTACATTATAAAACCAAATGTATCCTATTATTTTCTATGCCAACATTTGTTAAGTTAATACCCATCCCCATTTTCAAATAAGGGAATTCACCTAGATGTTTTTATAATTAATTTACGGTGAAATTTCTTGTATATAACAAACACTACATTATGTTGGAATGAAATGTGATGATATATGTTCTTATGTTTTATGATCTATATATAAAACTTATACATGTACATGATATGAATTTGGTAGGTGGTCCTGGAATTATATACCCTCTAGTGAATTGGGTGATGTTTCTAACTTGAATGATACCATGTATAGTACATGGGTGGTTAATTTTATTCATCATATTTGAGGATGTCTTGATGATTACCCTTGATATATTTTTATGATGTTATGTTTTATATTGTTTCCTTATTCTCATGTTTCCTTTATGTTATGATTTATGGAATTCTTCAAGGTTTATGTTTATGAATATCATAACCCTTTTTTACCTTAATATTCCTATTGTCTCTCATGTACTATTGTAGGTTATGTTATTCATTGATTCTTATCATAATGGGATTTATATATCACCAATTTCTTATGTATTTCTATAGGTTATTTCATTTAGTTTTAAATGATAAATTTATTTTTAAGGGAATATAGTAGAGTTTTTAGATAATATTTTCATATCCATGTTTAATGTTATTGTGATACATAAAAAATTTCAAAAAAAAACTTGGACTCATTATATTTTGTGATCATATTATATGTACCATAATTTTATATTTAATGATTTAAGGTGCATTCAAATATTTTTTTTCCATAGTTCCATGTTCAACATATGATACAAGTTCAATTTGGTTATCTACATTTATCCTAATTCTTGAATAAATGGATTCATTGTGGTTCTCAATGATATTCATGATATTTAAAGTTATCCTTATCATATGAAACTGATTTCTATAACAAAAAAATATTCTTCACAAGAAATGGGACAATATAGATTTGTATAAATGGTTTCTAATATGATTTCGTCATGATAATAAACAATTTCATTTGAAATCCTCTCACCATAATCTATTGGATTCTAAATAATAACATGATACTACTAACATATTTTTCTAATATTTTCTTCAATATTTACTTGTAAACACTCAGAAAATTTATGAAATCTAATTTCTTAATGTTGATATTCATTGAAATTATAATTATATCCCATAATTACTCTATCATCAACCATTTATTCAAGAATTCATACCCTATATCCTATGATTTTATTATATCAAGGTCTTCTGTAAGCAGTGAGATTTTAATTTTCGTTTTATTTTGGCACATTATATCATATGTTGAATCATGTCTCTTATATCACAAGAGAAATATTTTTCAATATTTACCCCACAATACACTACTTATTTTGAGTAAAATTTTGAAGCACTATTCCCATCTAGCAAAATTTTGTACATATCCAGAACAATCATATATTTTGATAAAAACACCATTCTATTATATTAGTTAAGGTTTTCTATACTGGTTATTTATACAGTTTCTTCTAAGATATGTTTCAATTTAATTACTCAAATAATCTATCACATTTTCATATCTATATTTTCTAATAAAAAAATAGATGCTACTTTTAATCCTATGTTATGGAAATTTTGAATAGCCAAACAACCAAAAACATTTTATAATGAAGAAAACATTTTTCATGTAAGTGAGGTAATCTAGGAAGGTAATAAAATAATTATCTTATCTTGTATACATCTATCTCATGGTCCCAAAAATATATATGTGGACCAACTAAAATAGTCTTGCGAAAGTAAGACCCACTATATTGTGATTCTTCTTTGTTGTATTTACCTTGTGGAATGTTCTATAATTTCTATCTTGATCACTTTTCAGTTTGGTTAAATCTATTATGTAGTGTGCTGCCTTTATCCAAAGGTATAAACCATTAAATATTTTTTTACATTCCTTTCTAAGGCCCTAATAATAATTCATAAATGATTAATGTATATATTGAGTATGTATTAGGATCGATCAAATCTCAAAACCATGAAATGGGAAGAGGAAGGTTAGGATTCCTGGTTAGTGAAAACTGTGCATCCTAGCCTGTAAGGTTTCCCTAAATAATATTGCATCTAGTACTATTACTTAAATTGTGTGAATAAATGTGTGGTATGCCCCTTTGAAGCCATAGAAAGTGCAGAGTTGGTGCACGATTTGGCCAACCCATGTTGAAAAACTGTGCCTAGTGATACTGTGGGTGAAATTACATGTCTTTAATATTTTAAGGATTTTAATCCCCCATTTATTTTTTCTCAACCCATCAATTTTTGTTTTTTATCTTCCTCTCTTATACGGATCCCTCCCTCAGCTCGTCTTTGGTTTTTTTACATCTTTATCAACCAAAAATATAATCCTTATTCGTCAAAAGCAATGAAATTCACTCAGTATTTTATTCCATTTTCAATTTTATATTTCAAGGTCACTCTCTTAATTTCTATGATATTTTGTTTTGAAATTTTTTTCCTTATATTACAATGTTTGAAAAATACATTTTTCATCAATTTTTATGTTTATTAAAGGATTGATAATAGATGAGTGGGGTATTACATTTCATGTTTGGGGTTCTATGATCATTCCTATCATTTAATTTCATTTTATATTTTGTAATGTTGTGAATATATCTAGAATATTCTGTTGATTATTTGTTATTTTTTAAAAAATTAATTAAAATTGTTTTTCATTCCTAATGCAATATCTTTTTACGGTGAACCCCAATTTCTTAATTTTAATTGGTCATTGGAAACAAATTTGGATGTTCTAACCGTTAATGGGTGTTTTCCTATGCCTTAAATATTTTTTAACCAGATGTGAATTATTCCATTGTCAAGGGTTTTAATTTTTTAAATTAAATTTAATTGAATGATTTACCTTGAACTATATCCCCTCACCATATAATATTATGTTCTTATTCCTAATGATTTACTTGGTTATGATTAACTAATTATTCTTTTTTTTATTCCAATGGCTATTGATTTATCTTTATTTTTATTATGCTTGTCGTTGAGTGCCTATTATTCATGCCATAATCCATTTCATTCTAGTATTAAATAATTTATTATCATGAATTAATTTTTATACTTGGTAAATATTCTTATAATTTGGTTGAGACACCATTGATGGTGTGTGATTATGAAGGTGTTATGACTTTTTTCTTATACATCATTCCTATGACTTTCTATTTCTTATTTACTTGTCCTTTACCATAGTTTTGGATTAATTTTTATAGTTTGTTATATTAATAAGAAATTATTATTGAATTTTATAATTCATGGAAACTGATTACAATTACATGAATTTCATTATGATATTCCTTGATTTATATGGCTCACCTGATACTTTCTAGGGGATAACATGAGTACAGAATTAAGGATTCCAGGGATAGACTCATTGTGCTTGGTTAAATCTACCTGACATACTGGTATAAATACCTTATCTTTCTAGGTATGGGTTCTTTAGGCAGTTTACTTATACTGGTGATAGATGGAGGTTCCCTAGGGGAGAAACTGAGGAAAGAAATGTTTGGAAATATTGTTATGACATTCTTCAGGTGTTAGCTAGTACACTGTTTGAGATACATGGAACATAATCAGAGTCACCATGTCATGAGTGACACATGGGACACTGTATGTGTTTCCTTAGAAATACATGATGAAATTAGTTATAATAGGTTTACTTATAATATCAATTGGGATCCTTTTTAGATCACCTTGGATGGGTTTGGGACTCCACCCATGGATTTTAATGCTTTATTTATTATGATATACTTATATATATATGTTTCCTCTTGGTTATATTGAGAATGCCTTAAATAGTGATCTAAAAATGATCCCCAAGCCAAAGAATAATCTTGGGTATATTTTTTTATTAGAATTCATTGTTTACTACGTCCCTTGAATGCATTTTGTGACTTACACTTTTAACTATTTCAAAAATCTCACTTAGGGCTAAGGATGTTTTATTTGAAATGTGTCAATTTAGGAAACGAGGTGATTGTTTACATGTTTTATTTAACTTATTCTTTACTTCTATCTATATATGAAACATTGATCCATTACATTTGTAGGAAATAGAATGGACTTTAAACTGTTTGTGTTAGCCTACTATGATTTATATATCACATATGCTCGGGTTCCATTTGGTACCTGATTCAGCATTATGATCGTAGTTATGGATAATAGGAAGAATTATTCTTCTGATTCATGATTAATTTGTAGATTTATGATGGATTTTGGGGGTAGAGTACTGAGCCAATGCTCAATATTCTTATAGTAGCAGGTTTTTTCATTTTGTATATTTTTTCAGAAGGTATTATATACTTATATCCATATTTCTGTTATACCTCCCTTTTTGTATTATATCATAATTATCAACATTTTTTTGTTTCTATTATAGATTACCCAAATTTCCATTAGTTATTTTTTATACTATGTTTTTTAAAATTTTCTTTCATTACATAATAATTCATTGTTACGCTTCCACTATTTATTTCCATCATTTACTACTATGTATACCTTGATATATGAGGTAATAGTCTCCCCACTAATACACTCAAGGCCCTCACTACTAGTTGGAATCTTTAAATGTTCAGGAAGGCAGAGATGAGGTTATGTGGCCCACCAACTCAAGTCACTATTGACTGGAATTTGAGGAGGTATTATTAAAATTCATATTAGCGCATTATTTTATTTCTTCTTACAATTTGGGTATTATACAAGACACTTGGACCAATTAATTTTTAACTAATCATGTGCATGGACGTAGATAACCCATGTATAGATGAAAATCAAATTACATGGGATGGGAAATTATAGTATTTTATTATGCCACTTATAGTTGATACGACTACAGTATTGGGTGACACTCTTATTATATTATTCTACTATATTAGTATTATTGAGTTGGTTTTCTTCACTCTTTTAAATTGATGACATGAGGGTCTGTTAAAATTATGCATCAAACTGGGCACAATAAGAATTGAATTTTCATGCAATATGATGTTTTATTATTATATTCAGTGTGAATTTAATGTTTACATGTGTTTTTGGTTGTTCCTCCTTATATTTAGCCTTGTATTTCCTGTATTGTAATAAATTTTAACTTTTTCCAATTTTTCTTGAAGGTATATGTTATGGATTGATTGATGTGGACACAAATTTCAACTCAATAAATTGATGGGACATTATGAATTGGAATGGGGATCCTAATAATTCATCCTAACATGAATGGTAAATTAAATGAACAAAATAATTAAAAGGAAAAAAATATTTAAAAATAAAATCGAAACCTTGTATGACAAATTTGAGATATTCACCATGAACCAACTTTGAAAAATGTATGTAGGTCATGTATGATATAATCATTCTTATGAATCTTCCTTCTTATTTACTCATGGTTCTAGGAATAGGATTTCAATTGTGTTATTCTCAAAGGAATGATTTGTACATGGACTTCTAATCACTTTCCTTATTTGCTTCAATATTTATTATAATTTCTCACTAAGGACTAAGCATTCCATTTATATAACTATGGCACAATGACATACTCATGTATTACTCCAAGTGAGTGGTGTTTAGAATGCTCATGAGGTGGGGGGGTCCTGATCCAACCATTATACCTCCTGAAATTCCACTAAAGTTTCCTTCTACTCATCCTCTTATGGGAACAATTCTCAGTTTTTGGACAGATTTCTCTAGTTTATGATGTTTGTTCAAGTTGCTCCCCAGTCTGCCTCGAATACAGTAGAAATGTCAACAAACATCCATTAATATAAACCTACCACCATCTATGGGGATGGAAGACCCCATAATATTAAGGCTAGGTTATAATCCATGATATATATCTTCGACCATCTTGAGAATCCTCAAGAGTAGAGGATCATTTCGCTACCTACATGATTATTGACTCCACCATGATTTGGTGGGAATTCATATAATAGTCTGAGAGACACTGAGGTATGGTCTAATAATAATTCTAGAATACATTCTATAGAAACATCTTCTTGAAGAAATCATGACGTGATTGAATTGGGATGTTCGTTATTCTTTAATAGGTCTCCCTATATGTGCTCAAGTCTTTATCTCTATTCACTGTGCATCAGTGTTTTGCTCCATCTCTGACTTGCGATGATTAAACCAATTTGAGAAACATTAAAGATGGGTCTAAGAATGCTCTCAGATCATAGGTGAACATATTATGTTTTTCTACCATTATAGAGATAATGATCCGAGCCTGGATTACGGAAAAAAATTTCATAGAATTTGGTCATATGATCCATGGTGGTTCAGTACCAAAACAGGGTGGTGGTTCTTCTAGAAGTATAATATTCCATTTATATGCTAAAAATGGGGGTGGTTCCAACCAAGTGACTCAAATTTATAGTTTTATATTCATACATCAGTGTGGTAGGGGAGACCATAAGAAGGCTCATTGCATGAGGAACCCAATAGAATGTTTAGCATGTAGAAGGATGGGTCACGATTAGGGATTATTCAATATATTCCTCTATAATATAGTGGAAGGGGATCTGTACCATCATCTCAATTTAGTATAGGATATGTGACCCCACTTCAGGATGGAAGGTGTTCATCTACTGGCCGATCAGGCTGAGGCAGTAATGTTCATGGACAAGGCAGTCATTCCCCAAAGTATCATGGTCAGTAGTGTGGATCTACTCAGGCTAGATAAGAATCGTATAGGGGAATCTTTTCGGACCCTGTGTATGTAATACAGACAAATATAGTGGATTATATTTGTGTATCCTCTATGGTTATAGGTATTATTCTCGTAGACTCTACATTAGTTTATTCCCTTGTCGATATAGGTTCTTCACACTCTTTTATATCTTTTGTTTTTTTGAATGTATTGGTCTAATAATCAAGTACATATATGTACTTGGGCCCCTTATAATTCCATTAGATTACTTAACATAAATTATTGTTAGGAGTGACCCCTTTTATAGTTGGGTGTTGTTTCTACTAGATTTTCTTCATAATCAATATGACCAACTTCAATTTCATACTCAGTATGGACTGGATCATTCCATATCATGCCCTAGTGTATTTATATCACCATCAAGATTCCTTTATATCACAAAAGGGGAACAATTATGCACAATTAAATGAATTAGATATATAAGAATATTGATCTGGTTACAAGAGAACTAGGCTTGGTATGGTGATTTCTTATTTGGGGAGTCTCTTTAGAATAGGTTAAGGATTTTTGTTAGAAGATTTTCTTCTAGTTATGGACCATTTTAGGGATGTATTCCTTGATGATTTCTCTATATTTCCTAATGATAGAGAGGTTGAGATTACTATTGAGACTTTTCTTTCCATAACACCATTGTTTGTACCTCCACATAGGATGTGACCTATAGAGATCCAATAACTCAATAAATTTCTTAATTATCTAATGGCTAATGGTTTCATCTGGCCTATCACATTTACATGGGGTCCACCCATCTGTATTTCAAACAAGGTGGATGTAACTCTCAGGTTTTGAGTGGATTAAAGGTGGTTCAACTAGATTACAGTGATGAACTATTATCTACATTATCGTATAGAAGGACTCTTCAACCAGATCTATGGAGAAACTATTTTCTCCAATATTGATTTGAGGTCAGTCAATCATCAGTTTCATATAAGGACATCAAGTATACCCCATTCGTCATTATGGTGCATTTATGGATGGTACGAGTACTTGGTTATTCCAATCGGTCTGAAAAATTTGTTAGATTTATTCATGGATTTGGTGATTCCATATTTACACCAATACTTTGTTTACTTTGTGGTAGTCTTCGTAGATTACATATTAGTGTTGTCATGCACCAAACATGGCATTTAAAATAATCTTGATACCATCCTAAGTACATTTTGAGATCACCATCTATATGAAAATATTAGTAACATCCACTTTTGAGTATGTACGTGTCACTTATTGGGAAACATTATATCTGTGGTTGGTGTATTACTTGACCCATAGAAGGAGAGGTCCATCGTTCCCTAGGATAAATCCAAGAATGTGATTGATATATGTGGTTTTATAGGGATAACTTGATATTCCAGATGATTCACCTAGGACTTATAATTCATAACAATGCCTTTTATGGTCATGACTAAATAGGATGTATAGTCCATATTGTTTGAAGAATGTGGGAAGTATTTTCAAGATTTATATTGAATGACCAACTTAATATTGATCCAAATACCTCTAGAGATATGAATTAGTTACACACTCTATTGTGATGCCTTAGGATCATGTCGGGTGCATTTTTAATATATGGTGATCAAGTTCTACTGTATAGATCGTGTCAACTGAGGCCTCATGAGAGAAACTATCCTACCCAAAACCATGATCTCGAATATATGGTTAATTCCCTATGTTTTTGGATACACTCTCTATTTACCATGCGATTGTTCAATAATATAATTAATTTCATTTTTCTTTTGATGTTCATAAAATCCCACCTTTGATTTTCTAATGAGTTTAATTTTATGTTAATTTTTCAAATTTATTATTTTTGAAAATATAAATTCGGGAATTATTATCAATCCATTGATTTGTGAAGAATATTTTTTGAAGTATTAATAACATGTTTAGTGTATTATAGAAACACTATTCATACCATACATGTCCAAATGTAACCTGAGGAATAAACCCTAGGTTTGGAACAATGTGTGTGGATCCTATATACCAATTCATCGAAAAAGTATGGTTCATATTCCCTATTTTTGAAAGTAACCCTACATTTGAGGAAGAAAATATAGGGTGTATCAAACCTACATTTATATTCAACATTATCATTGGTGTTTAGTTGTTGTTTGAAGAAATCCTAGATTTAACTATTCAACTGCATAGTATTGAATTTGTGATATTATCTGAGATTTATGTAATTGTCTTGATGGGAGAAATAGATTATAAAATATATTTATGACTGATTAAAATGATTGTTATGTTTTTTTTGAGGTCTCATATTCTGCATAGTAAATCGGTACTATTATAACTGGAATTCATATTGCACATGAATGTTTTTGAATTCAAATATTCACAATTTAATGTGAAATATTTATAGAACTATTTTTTCCTTGAGGTTCTTGACCATATATATAAATATCAATAATATATTAATAGAAAACTATATGGGGAGAATATATTCAAAATATATGATTATATTGAAAAATTGATATACATATAAATTTGTGTGTCTTTTCTTTCAGATAAATACCTTGCAAACATACAAGTTTTGATATGTCATATCATTTTAATTGCATAATTATTATTCATGTTGCTACTACATCACGTTAATGTTTTATATTTTTATGAAATAATGTCAATGTATTTATTAGTGATAAAATATTGATACATAAATGTTTATATAGCTATCTAGTGTGTTTACAACTACTAATTAAAAAATCATATACAATTTAGAGGATTAATTTGCTGCTCAGGATTTTGGAAGATCTGAATACATTTCTCATTTGTTAATACAAATGTGATATTTAATCTATATCTTAAAAAATAAATTCCTATTTATTTGTTGTGGTTTTTAATTCGTGGAATCATTCACTGTTATGATCAAGTTTCTTTCACTAATCTATGGATTTATGTTTCCTTGTAAAAGAACCAGAAGGATCTATAAATCCTTGTTCTAATGGTGTCATCTAACTATACACAGTTGTGGATTAATGTTTTTAGGATATGGGGACCATGTAAAAATAACCAAGCCTATGCAGTTGAGCATTTTTGTAGTGAAATAAGGGATCTTTGGGCCATTAACCGATATACATCACTATGTTCATTTCATTTATTTATTTCTATTTCTCATTCATCTTTGATAGAAATGGAAATATTAACTACTAAATAGTAAAGGGATTTTGAAATGTTTAATGTGTTTTAAATTCTGAAATATCCCACTATTTTTTCATTATCTTCTTCATTACCATCCAGACCCAATAATTGATATCATAGGAATGACTATACAGGTATATTTCATTCTTGAAAACTCCCACATTCAATAAATGACCCTAATGAAAGTTATATTTTTATCATTATGTTTTTTAAAATATTATGTTTGATCTATTAGTATTTAAAAAACTGGTATTTGAAGAATATAATGTTTAATAGATCAAACCAGCCTGAGTTAAATATTTTAAAGAAGATATTTGGAGATGAATAACTCTAGATAAGTATTTTCTATGATCCATGGACAATAATTTTATGGTAATAATTATGGATGAGGGGAATATAATATGATAATAAATAGTAATTATATTATAATTAGTGTTTATATTTTGGTAGTTAACCCTTATTATGTCCCTAATAATGATCTTTAAAATTTGAGTAATTATCAAGACAGGGAAAATGTTCTATTATCGAAAGCTATTATTGTTATTGATTGTGGTTTAGAAAATTATGAATTCAATCGAGTATCTCAATGTCCTACTGTATATGAGATGTGGTAGACTATTATTGTTTCCATTGAAGGAAGTGTAGAAATCCAAAAATTAAGGTACACTACTATGAAACTAAAGTTTGATATTTTCAGATTATGTAAGGATGAAACCAACACCCAGATCAATGAATGCTTCATAAAAATAGTAAATGATTTTACTACTTCAGTAAATCCAATTTCAAAATTTTTATTAGCATTAAATGAACTCTATTCACTACCCTCAATGTGGAACAAAATATCCACATTTATACTTCAATGTACACCAAAAAGAATTTTCCTCTGAAGGGGGTGATTGGAAATCTACTGATATATGCCAAAAATATTCAATTATAATTTCAAAATCTGGTAAAAGATAAAGAATATTTGGTAAAAAAATATTAATAAATCAGCTAATTCAATTCATCTGGAATTTTATAAATATATATCGAATATTTTTAATATGATTGAAAAACTATAATTAAAAAAGAAGAAATGGACTGATGGAAATAGATATTGTGAATGAAAGAAACAATGACATCTAAAAGAAAAGTGTCTTTTAGTAAAAACTCAATGTGAAACCAACTACTAAGGAATATGGAAAATACTTATAAAGGATTCCATGAGTAATAATTTAGGTTCACATAATGAATATTATATAGATTATATTCTAAACATAAAAAGAATATATCATATCTGGTGGCACACACATATCATTAGGTATTATCTTATTACAGACAAAAAACTATTTGAGAAAAAATATTATATAGGGAAATGAACAAATAATGTTTTATGTTAAAATAAAAATATTAATAATTATTGAATGATCCTATAATAATAATTAAATAATATAATAATGTAATTTAAAATAATAATTATTATTCAAAATAGATATTATATTTACTTGATAACAATTCTATATCATGTGATATACATGAAATTACTATTAAATAACTATTGGATAAGAATTATTATTTATAACATGACTCTAGTATGCTATAAAAAAATTATTTAAATCAATTCCTTAATAAAAGTAAAATACAAAAATGAAAAATTGTAATAGAATGTAATGGCGAATTATGGAAAATATATTAAAATTATATTATTCCCATTTTAAATAAAAAACATGTCTACTAGTAACTTCAGTAATTTTAGTATTAATTGTAATTAGGTAAAATATTATTTTTTATAAAAACCTTAGATTTATGATGTTAAAAAAATTATTGTTTCGAATATTTTTTTAAATTAAATATTTGAATTAGTACTACGGGTAAAAATGTTTTGATACCCGAAGATTTAATTTCTTACAATTAAGGTCCCCAAAGTATATGGGTATGGAAATTCATTTTTATTTTATCTTAAATGGGATTACACCACGAATCTGCACTATTAAATATTTATGTAGTTTACTGATGGATATATGTTAATCTATCTATAGAAGGAGTACCCAACTCTGGAGTCGTTCATTATCAAAAATCATTAGTAGTAATGTTATTTACACAGGGATTATTTCATTTTAAATATTTATACAGTTATATTACATTATCTCTTTTACAACTATTATTATCTCCTTTATTTTATATATTTATTTAAATTTATATCTTTAAATAATTTAGAACTAGTGTATTTATTCTAAAATATTTTTATTTTCATTTTTTAAATAACTATCTTATGTGTTTTTAAAAATTATTCAAGCATTTATGAAAATAGAAATACTCTTCTTATGTAATATGTAATGAATATTGTTTATTTTTCAGAAAAAGAAGATGAAGTGTGTTCAACAATATCAGAACATAACATTTCATCTTATTTATAAAACATTAAAATTATTGTGTGTTTTTCTTATAATTATCTTTTTAAATTATTATAAAAACAATACCTTGAAATATGAAGTGATCAAACTCTTCATGTTCATCAGAAAATCATTCTTAAAAAGGTTGAAATAAAATGTGAAGCTAAAATATGAGATGGGAGCGTCTAAAAGGCCATATTATGATCTATAGTATGATAATGTAATGAAAATACAATTTGGTCCATAAAAAATCAATCTCAAAATGTGAGAAAGGGTTTGACATCTAAAGCATATTTTAAATCATTCAACGGAGAAATTCTAAGTGAAATGAAATTAATCTGAAAAGTAGCTACTACAAAACTAGTTCTTTGTATGTTGAAGTTGTTTTTAGTTTTACAATGTTTTCCTTATTAATATAATATAATAATAGATATCCAATGAATATTAGAAGGTCTATCAAATTTCTTAGATATTCCAAGTGATAATGTTCGATGTTTGGAAAGGTCAGATGAACCAACCACTTCTTTTTAACCCCTTCTTATTTTCTATTTATATAATATTATTTTATTATTTTTAAAATATATTTTTTATAAAAATTTTGGGCGATCATTTAGATTAAAATTTATTTTTATTAACCAACTCTAATAAATAAGGTATTTAGTTATTTATTTTCTTTAATAAAATTTTATTAGTTATTAGTTTCATGTAATTTTTAATATATATTAGTCAAGAATTATCTAATTCAATGAATATCGGAAATTAAATTATTCAGAGATAGTTTTTCGTAAAATAATAATTTTATTACTTTCTTTTACCTCTTGTCTATGTTATTATTCATGATTCTTGGGTACTTATTTTAACGACTCCTTACTCCTATAATTTTGATGTCCCAAAATTGGGGAAACTATTATGTACTGTTTTTATACAAATGGAGAAGTTTAATAATGTTTTTAGTCAATATTTTCTAATATTTTTTGTTGAAAATGTTTTATTTTTATAAAATTTATATTTTATAGGTAGAAGAAATTTTTAATTAATTTTTGAATGTTTTATTCTATAGAATATAATAAATATGATGGATATATTTTTTATTTATGATACAATGTTTTTCAATAAAAAATAAAAAGAATATAATGGGTTATTAAGTGATAATATATGATATTTTTTCAAAAATAAATAATATTTTTTTTACATTTATTTATTTCAACATGGTTTCTGACAAGGGTTTTGTGACCATCAAAAATAGGGATATTGTTGAGAATGCGTTGATTCAACAATTTTGTTAATTTATATTTTGGTTTTGACTCTCACAAATGCAAAAATTTATTTTAATAATGAATTTAATTTTAAGTGAAATTTATAAATTTATAAATCATGGAAATATTTTTTCTTTAATTATACCAAAAGATCTGGTATATGAATTGGTGACCTAACCCATATCCCTAAAAAAATTATTAAAAAAGGTAAAGTCAGTGATTACATGATGTATACTGAAAATACACCAACTAGGAAATGAAAGGATTGAAAAACATATGATACAAAATAAGCATACCTTGTTCAAAATACTATAGAAGCTTCAAAAACGACAGACCAACAATTATGTGAACCATTGATCAAGAATCAACGAACCTTCCAAATAGTACAACCAAGAGGTAGAATTATAGTGACGACCATGTGCATCGAACAGTTTGAATGCAACTCCAAATCCAGATCTAGGAAAATGCACAAATATAATGGATGGAGGTCTGACAGGCAGTGCAGAAAACCTACACTATTTTCAGTACAGCATGTTCCATCCAAAACACACCTTTAATCCCTTCAAGAGTAAACATAGATGCCCCAAAGTGATTAGAACCTATCTTGGGGCTCCACAAACCCATACCTGTATTTCCATGGGACAACCCCCAATTCCCATGAATAAAAAGAAAATAACAAATCTGCAAACAACATGATATCTTGAATATCCCAAAGAAAATACCCACTAATCTTTATATCATAGGTGATGGAAAAAGACTCCCAACGCTCCAATGAAACCATCATGAAAGTTCACCATTTTATCCATGTGCTGTAGAACAGTGCCTTAACATACATCAAACATCTAGAAGAATCCATGAAAAAACAACAAAAAAGTTATTCCCTACGATGTATATGATAGTAAATATCATGGATTCGGTCAAGATCATGTTCTACTCTATCAAACATATGCTCCCTTTTATCGAGATGATCATCAACATATATTTCTTTGTTATGATATCTTCCAAAAGAAAACCTTTTTTATTCCTCGATCCAAGAGTAGAAGTCCTCTGTGTATCCTTATTTAATGACACAAGTGCAATTTATAATTGTAATTCTATCCTCTTGTGCCTCAATCAAAGATTATGGGACCTCTTCATCCAACGAGGAGGAGGAATCTTCTTCAGCAGATACTACAGTATATGGAAGTTTATATAACACTGGTTGTGGTGGGGTATTAATTTCATTCATTCAGAGTCCTAAGGATCACGTGAAAATGGTTCTCTACAACACAGAGTAATCAATGCATTTTAGAGTCTTTTTGGATATTTTGTAACAAAGCCATCAGGATTAGTGAATGGTTTATTGCCTTTATTGGAACTCGAGTTCAGATAAACAGCCTTAGTTTGATGTGCTTTATCATTATCAGAATAATTAGAATCACTAGAAACAGGATCAATCTCATTTACTCTCTCGTGATTGGCTGGTATAGGTCCTGAATTGTCTACCAAATGTTCAACATTCTTCACCGCATCCACATACCCATACAAAGCATCATCTTGTCACTAGGGATGTGCTAGGCAAGAATCTGGGGAAGATGAAGACATAAGTGGGACCTTAGCATAAGAGGGTTCAACGTGCTCATCAAGAGGCCTTCTATCTTCCTCAATCCAAATTGATTTCCCACTACATGGGGGAGGATTCCATATACAATGAGTTCTCATTGGGTCCTTCCCAGAACCATAGTCTCTAAGGAAATTTCCATGATTTAGGCAATTCAAGCAGTAGTTAGGTAAATTTTCGTAAACCTCTTTTTGAAAAAAAACAAACATTTCCATTTTGAATCCAAATTACTAAAGGAACATGCTGCATAATATCAACCTCAACACACACACATTCAACTGATGGGCTTTTAAGGATTCAAGTAGCATAGTAGAACTTAATGGCATGACCTATAAGTTCAGTGATAGGGAAGAGGGAAATTTGTTTGATGAAATGCAATGAAGGTCCTAGGAACCCTATCCAAATAGGGGTAATTGGGGGTTCATCATAAAAATTAAACCCATGGGGCCATTTTAGGTCCTTCATCTAACAACCCAAAAATATTCATGAAACCCTTGAACAAAGATGATACTAGTCATCTTCATAGGAGAATCGAATCGCAATATTTAATGAACTGAAATGTCCAAGTTCATAAACAACAAATCCAATGGATTTGAATGATTTCCACAAGAAGAAGATCGAGGGGAAATTCTTAAAAAATTTCCATTATTCTATAATTATAATCATGTCCTTGATTCATGAGGAATACTTATTAAATCATTCAAAATGTGTGTGAGCGTATTTTAGAAACACTTTTCATAACCTACATCTGCAATTGTAACTTATGGAATAAACTCTACTTTAGGAACAATGTGTGTGGATCCTATATACTACCTCATTGGAAATTATGGTTCTAAAGCCCTACATTCAGAATAAAACCAATATTTTTGGAATAAAAAATATAGTACATCAACCCTAATTTTATATTCAACCCTAATTTTGGAGTTTTTCTGTTATATGAGAAAACCCTATGTTTGACTATTCCACAATGAAGTTCTAAATCTGCGATATTATATGAGATTTTCCTAATAGTATAGATAGAAGTAGTGATCTGTTAAAACCTAATTTATGACCAATTCAATTTTTTTTAACGATTGCTTCTAAATGCTTGTATTCAGCAAATGAAATCAATACTATTCTTACATGAAGTTATGAATCTCTTCAATTTTTCTGAATTAAAATATTCAAGATTTAGTGTGTGATATTTATGGGGTTGTTTTCACCTACCACATCTCGACCAATAGTATAAATATATATACACTATTCATTAAAATTTGTGTAGGGAGTATATATAGAGAGGGACAAAGTATACAAAAAATGTTATATACATACAAAGTCGTGTTTCATTTTTTTCAGAACTACACTTTGTTGGCCTATATGTTATTATATGCTGACTCAATATTAATTATGTTGTTCGGAGTGGTTTACTCAAGAGGGGGGTGAATTGAGTACCAATTAAAATTTCTGTATTTAAAAATAGTGTCTTAAAGACCCCCAAAATAAAATAATAAATTAAACTGTAGTGAATTTATATTAAAGTAGAGGTTCTGTCAGATTCTCAAGGGATTGATTAATTCCCAGTTAATCAACACAGGAGTGTGTGATTATCTTTTGAAACTAACTTACTAATCTACACTTAACATAAACACTTGCTAATTTAATTATCAAAATAACTTTAAAAACAGTATTGGTTTTAAAGTGATTAGCAGTGGAATAAAACTTTGAAAGATATGGAACAACAATGTAACCAAGAGGTTCAGTCTCAAGCCGAGACTTAGTCCTCTCAAAAGTTTATATATAAAAATGATCCACACCCTGGATCGGGGTTCAACATTTTACAACTGTCCAGGTCCAAGACCTCTACCACTGTTCTTCGTGGGAAACAGTACAACATCAACCAGCTGTCCAGGTCACACACGACCTCTACCACTGTTATTCGTGGGAAAGAAAGAATGAAAGAGTTTGGTAAGGATTTACAAATCCTTCAGTTTGAGTACAGGAGACAGTGTATGTGTTAGATACAGCAGATAACACACACTACTCGAAAAGAGTAATTATAAATCACAGAACAAGAGATGAAGAGTTTAGAAGTGGTTGTGGTGATTTCAGTGTAGCTCTTGACTCCTTTGGATTCGATCAGAAGTGAGTCTGAGTCCTCTTCTCGTTTCTGTTTGACAAACAGAGTGTCGTATGATTCAGGTTCACAGACAGTCGATGAAGCTCTTCGATATTCTTTTGTACGCTCCAGGACTCTTCTTGAGTAGGCTTGATTGTATATGTGATTCTGTCTTGCCTGGTTCTTCTTGTATGCACAGAGCTCTTCTTGAGTATGTCGTATATCTTGTCTCTGTGTGTGTTGTCTCTTTTCTCTTCAGCAGAGTCTTCTTGTATTTATGTCACGTGCAACAGGAGACAGAAAAGATTTCCTTTCTGCAGGTACGAGGTACGGGTTCCTGACATCCGACAACCTTTATCAGATATTTGACAAATCATTAAAATGTTCATGATATGACCGTTAGATGGATTAAATATAGGAAATAAAGAAATTCAAACAGTGAGTCGAGTGATCGTTAGGTAATCAGCATCGGTAGCTTGGACATCGGTAGCTTGAACATCGGTAGCTCAATTTCATTAGTTGCTTTGACTCTATCAGTGGCTCTATGCGTCGGTTGGTACATGCTTGTATCGGTGACTTTGTTTATCGGTAGCTCCATGGGTCGGTAGCTCCATGTGTCGGTAGCTCCATGCGTCGGTAGCTCCATGCCTCGGTATCGGTAGCTATGAGTCTGTCAGTAGCTTCGTCCATCGGAGACTCTTATTCCATCGGTAGCTATTTATACTTACACCGGTAGCTCTATGTTTGTATCGGTAGCTGTCTTTAAGTCAGTAGCTTACATTTATAAGCACATCAGTAGCTCTGTGTTAAGTATATCGGTAGCTGTGTGTTAAGTATATCGGTAGCTCTGTGTTAAGTCTATCGGTAGCTGTCTGTCGGTAGACTAAGTCTATCGGTAGAATGGGTACCGGTAGCTCTTTATCAGTAGCTATAGGCAGATTACTTATCTGTTTTATGCAGAACACATCCGATTGTGTTAGAATTAATTTATAACTTGTATGAACATGGATAAATGAGGATTAACATATTCCAAAGACTATTTTAAAAATTATTATTGGTTTGATCACAGATTTGAAAGAATTAATGTATAGATCAATGATACTTAAAAATATCATAGAGAATGAAAAAATAATTGGGATTTTCAACACATATGAATACATGATTGAGATTATCAAAACAGGTGAGGTCAACAATCTCCCCCTTTTTGATAATCACAATTTATGATATGGGCATTTAACATAGTGAAAATATAATAGTAAAGAGTATAATATTGAATTCAATTTTCTCAGAGAAAATAGCATCAGAGATAATAGAAACAGTATGATATAGACATAAGTTATTAGAGGTAACAATCATAAGGTACTATATAGACATAAGTTATCAGAGGGAAAAGTGAAAAAAGGGTAATGTGTCTCCCCTTATTCCTTATTTTTCTCCATTGAAAATATTTATCATTCTCTCATTTTGTTCTCCCCCTTATTATTGTTCTCCCCCTTATTATTATCTCATTTTGTTCTCCCCCTTGGTGATAATCAAAAAGTGGGAAAGCATATATAGGAGACAAATAAAACATGATAAGTAAAAAAGAGTTCTTCTGTATTAGAGTAGTCAAAAATTACAGAAACAGAATACAAATGAATTCCTATCCAAAATCCTAGCCACTGGATCATTCCACCTCTTCCACGTGAGATTTTCCTTTGGGATCAGAAGAAGGTTCGGGTGGTGAGGATGCAGGTGAAGGTTTTGGAATGCCAAAAAATATCAAAGGAGGCTGGGCCACTGACACAGAGTCAGGCCTGTAGGTTGAAGATCTCTGAGTGATCATTGGTGTGAGGCTTCGAATAGCTTGAGAAGGAGTCAGCTGGACTGTGGAAGCAGCTGAGGCAGAAGCAGGCAAAGCAGGAGGTATGATGACTGGTCTGGCATCAACATGCAAGAAGGGTAGCAGCAGATTTCTAAAATCCATAATAATTCCTCCTCCTCTTTCCATAGCAGAGATGAAATCATCTTTGTTCTCTATGAATTTCTTTAAGGGAGGAGTCAGTTGTCTTAGCTTGCTCACTTGTTCTCTGAAAGCTTGATTGACTGGAGGGAGCTTCATGTGTTCCAACATCAGCTTGAAGTGGTGTTCGAGTTGATGCTTGGTGAAAATTTTGGTAAAGTAGTAGTCCACTTTGCACTTTATGGCTTCCTGAGAGGCAGAGGCTTCTCTCATATAATCTTGAACAATCTTCATTATTTCTCTGGAAGAATCTCTTGTAGAAAGCACCACTCGGCTCAACTCTGATGAGTCCACAGAGCCACTGGTTGAAATAGAACCAATCTCCTCATTCAACATTGATCGAACTTGATTCAGATCAACTGATAGTTTGGATGTGAGAGGGCCATGAGAGAAGGAAACAGTTTCTTTGAAACTCTTAGACAGACCACTGATTAGGCTTTGAACTTGAGAGTCTTGTAATTGAACATGATCCTTTACTGAGGTTTTGAAACTTTCAAACACCGAGACAAACTGGCTAACTACACTCTTCACATAAGCTAGGTCCTTGTCAGCTTGAGACTTGGAGCTCATATAAGAATCCAAAGCAGCAACTGATGTCTTGAGAGCTTCAAGATCTGCTTCGATCCTAGAAGACTGAGTCTGGCACTCTTTCACTTCTTCCATAAGCTCAGACAGAAAAGAAGATAAATTACAAGCCAGAGACAGCTCGAAGGATCTCTCTAACATTTTCATTTCTTCATAAAAGTTTTTTTTCATCTCAGAAACTGATGCACTGAATGATTCTTTCAGCTCATTCTTCATGGATTCAAGATCAGATTTAGAGACAAAATCATTAGGGAAAACTGCAGCATATCCTCTTGCTGAGGCCAAACTAACTACAGAATCAGTCATTATTGAATTAATTGAGGATGTAAGAGAGGTTTCCATTAACTTCACTTCTTCAACAAAACTGGATTTGAGGTCCACTTTCAGCTTATTCAGATCATGAAATCTGACCACATCATCTGGAAACAACTTAGATGCAAGATCATAATTGGTCTTCGGTCTATTCACAGACATCTCATTATCTGAATCCGGATAATCCAATCCACAGACTATAAACCCTGGGTCTTCTACCCAGTCTCCAAGATCAACAGCAACTGTAACATTTCCAAGAACAGATTGATGCTCCCCCTCAATGGGTGCATTCCCATGTATCACAACAGCATTCAGTGCTGGATTCTCTTCATCAGAATCTTCTAGTACAAGTTCCACCGGTGCAGCATCTAGAAGATCTTCTGATACAGGTACATCTTCTTTTGTATCTCTTTCTACTTCAGCAGCAGGCATAGCTGAGCTTCCAATCAAAGGACTCATACTTAAACTACCAGAAGCAGACAATTCAGATACATTTTCCTTTTCCTCTTCTTCTTGGTGAGGTACAGACTGGTCTTTCTCATGAGTAGACAAAATTTCCTCTACCTTTCCTTTTCTAGAATAGACCAATTCTGCAACAGGACTTGGGGGCAAGTCTGGATCTCCTCCAACATCCATAGGAGTTTCTTCTTCTTCTTCTTCTGTTTCATCACTGCTATAAACAGGTTCCTCTTCATCAGGTCTCAGACTCGGATCTCTCATATCCTTTGGTCTTGAGGGATGATCCACAGGATTAAACCTATCATATACCTTCTGATCATGACTGACCCATTCTCCCTTCCATGGGTTCCAGTTAATTTTCATGTACTTACAAACAGTCGAGGTGATGCAGAAATTATTCTTGACTACAACTGTCTCATCCTGAGACTCAGCTATTCCTTTTACTTTTATCATTACTGAAATCAGCTTGGAAAAGAACAAAGCATTAGTCTTTGACTTTGGTCTAATCATGTCTTCCATTTGAAGCATTAACAATCTGCACAGATTGATCTTCACACCATGTCTTAGCAAATGAAGAAGATAGATATCTTGATATCTCAGATTTGCAAAATCTCCTCGCCTTGGTATCAACACATGGTGAACAAACATGAAAAGCAGTCGATTCTCTCCATCCATTTTAGAAGCAACCACTTGCCTTTGATTCCCATTACCAGTCAGTTATTTTAAGGCAGTTTCATAATCAAAGATGTCACTGATAGGTGGAATTGCTCTTGATACATACCCAGAGACACCTTCATGTGGTACTTTTAAACTCTCGGCCCACTCTACTGAAGAGAAAGACATCTCTTTTCCATTTAAGAAAGAGCTTACCCGATTCTCATTTTCAGACTTCTCAAAGGTTACAAACTCATAGAACTGTTTTACCAACTTCGGGTAGTATGGGCCATTGTTATTCGAAAAACAATCCACCCATTTCTGGTCCTCCAGAATCTCGAGTACTAACGATTTTCTCGGCAGTAGCCATTCCACGCACAGTTCCTTCTCGATTACTATGTCTCTATTCTGCAAGTGAGGATTCACTGGTCGCCTTCCCGATCTAGTTCTGACTTCACTAACACTGGCTTTATGCTGTGTCTTCTGCTTCTTAGCGTTTGGTTCTGCACTTTCATCTCTGACGATAGGAAGCTTAGTTTTTTCCATCACGGGTTTAGGGTTCTTGGCCGATTTGGGAGCTAAGGTTCGAAGGTGAGAGATCTTGAGCTAGGTGAGGTAAGAAGTGGCTTAGACTTAGTTTTATCATTTAGGAATTCCAAATAAATGACTAAAACAGAGAAAAAAAATAAAATAAAACAATTCGTATTCTTGGCGGCAGACAGAAGTTTTAAAACCTTGCCTCGGTGTGAGTTAATCATCGGTGAGAAAAACAAATCGGTGAGAATTGTACATCGGTGAGGATTTTTACATCGGTGAGAATTTTTCACATCGGTGAGAATTTTTCACATCGGTGAGAATTTCACATCAGTGAGGATTTTCACATCGGTGAGTATTTCACATCGGTGAGAATTTCACATCGGTGAGAATTTCACATCAGTGATGATTTTCACACCGGTTGTGATTAAACATTCCCAATTCGTGTCTTATGTAACTTAGCCTATCCGAACTTAAAGGTTTAGTGAAAATATCAGCCAATTGATGTTCGGTGCCAATAAATTCAAGAGAGATATCACCTTTTTGATAGTGATCTCTTAGGAAATGGTGTTTTACAACTATGTGTTTGGTTCTAGAGTGAGATACAGGATTCTTAGAGATGTTTATTGCACTGGTGTTATCACACATGATTGAAATATGTTTAAAAACATATCCATAGTCCAAAAGAGTGTGTTTCATCTAGAGAATTTGTGCACAGCAACTACCAGCAGCTATATATTCTGCTTCGGCAGTAGATAATGCAACTGAGTTCTTTTTCTTACTACACCAAGAAACTAAAGATTTTCCAAGCAAATGACATGTTCCTGATGTGCTTTTTCTATCTAACTTACAACCAGAAAAGTCATCATCTGAATAACTCATTAAGTCAAAGGATTGTCCTTTTGGGTAAAACAAACCTAAGTTAACCGTGTGTTTGAGATATTTAAAAATTATTTTAACAGCAAGCAAATGAGATTCTTTTGGATTAGCTTGAAATCTAGCACACATACACACACTAAACATAATATCAGGTCGACTAGCAGTAAGATAAAGTAAACTACCAATCATACCTCTGTAATTTGTTTGATCAACTGGTTTCCCAGTTTCATCTGCATCCAATTTACAGGTAGTACTCATAAGAGTTTCACTTTCCTTTATACTATCCAGACCAAAACGTTTTAAAAGATCCTTTGTATATTTACATTGATTCAATATAATACCATCTTCATTTTGAAATACTTGAAATCCAAGAAAGTACTTAAGCTCTCCCATTAAGCTCATTTCAAATTCATTTTGCATACTTTTTGAAAAATCAGTACATAAAGAGTGTTTAGAAGATCCAAAAATAATATCATCAACATATATTTGTACAACTAAAACATCTTTAGAAATTCTTTTAATGAAAAGAGTTGGATCAGCAATCCCTTTAGTAAAACCATTTGAGATAAGGAAATTTCTAAGTCTATCATACCAAGCTCTTGGAGCTTGTTTTAAACCATACAAAGCTTTAGAAAGATTAAAAACTTGATTTGGAAAATGGGGGTTAGTAAATCCAGGTGGTTGTTCTACAAAAACATCTTCAATTATAAAACCATTTAGAAATGCACTTTTCACATCCATTTGATATAACTTGAAATCCAGATGTGCAGCATATGCAAGTAAGATCCCAATGGCTTCTAGTCTAGCTACAGGTGCAAAAGTTTCCTCATAGTCTATACCTTCTTCTTGACTATATCCTTGTGCAACTAGTCTATCTTTGTTTCTAACTATATTCCCAGATTCATCTACTTTATTTCTAAAAACCCATTTTGTGCCTATTGTCAAAGTGTCCTTAGGTCTGTCAACTAATTCCCAGACTTTGTTTCTTTCAAACTGATTTAATTCTTCCTGCATAGCTATTTCCCAGAATTCATTATTGATAGCATCATTGATATTTTTGGGTTCTAGCTGTGAAAGAAAAGCTTGATGTTCAACCTGGTTTCTTAGAGAAGCTCTAGTTTGTGTTCCTCTATCAAGATTACCAACAACAGCTTCTAAAGGATGATTCTTTAGAATCCTCGTTGATTTGGTAAAGGTTGGACTAGAAATTTCAGGTTCATCTATAGGTTCGGGTTCAACAGAAGCAGATTCTGGAAAAAGTCCAGAACTTGATGTTTTTATAACAGGTTCTTTAGATTTATCATTAAGGTCCAGAATAGAAAAATCTTCTTCAAGATTCTCAAGAGAGGTTTTAGGCTCATGTGGATCAGTTTCATCAAACTTTATGTGAACAGATTCTTCCACACATTTGGTTTTCTTATTGAATACTCTATAGGCTTTACTTGAAATAGAGTAACCCAGAAAAATTCCTTCATCACTTTTGGAAGCAAACTTATCCAGATTATCTTTAGTATTTAGAATAAATACTTTTCAACCAAAAACTTTAAAGTAATTAACCTTAGGCTTTCTATTGTTCCACAATTAATAAGGGGTTTTCTTAAGAACAGGTCTGATTAAGACTCTATTAATGACATAACAAGCTGTATTTACAGCTTCAGCCTAAAAATAAATAGGCAGGTCATATTTATTGAGCATGGTTCTAGAAATTTCTTGAAGGGTTCGGTTTCTTCTTTCTACTAAACCATTCTGTTGGGGTGTTCTAGTGGCAGAAAAGTTATGAGTATAGCCATTGTGTGAGCAATAGGATTCAAAATCTTGATTTTCAAACTCACGACCATGATCACTCCTCAATGTTTTAATCTTAAGTCCACTAAGGTTCTCTATAGATTTAGAGTATTTAACAAAAGAAGAACAGGCTTCACTTTTGTGAGCTAGAAAATATACCCAATTATATCTAGAAAAATCATCTACAAGAACATAAACATAGTGCTTCCAATTTAAACTAGAAACTCTTGATGGTCCAAAGAAATCCATGTGAACCAATTCAAGTGGTTGAGAAGTCGAAACTTCTTTCTTTTATTTAAAAGAAACTTTGTGTTGTTTTCCCTTTTGACAGGGGTTACACACTCTATCATTTGGGAATTCTAATTTAGGTAGGTCTCTAACTAGGTTTTTTCTAGAGAGTTTTCTAAGTGACTGAATGTTGCAATGTCCCAATCTTCGGTGCCATAGCCAAGATTCTTTATGAAAAGCATTCAAACATGTAATATTCTGCTTAGTTAAAGAATTCAGATTAACAGCATAAACATTTTCATTTCATTAGGCAGAAAATACCAAAACATTCTTAGAATTAAAAACTTTGCAGGAATCATTTTCAAATTTAACATGAAAACCATCATCACATAACTGAGAAATACTTAATAAATTGTATTTAAGGCCATCAAAAAATAAAACTTTAGAGATCAGAATTGAATCAGTGTTACCAATCTGGCCTAGGCCGATGATTTTCCCTTTTTGAATTATCACCAAAGGTGACAAAGCCTCCATCAACTTTTATTAAACTATTGAAACAAGAGAAGTCTCCTGACATATGTCTTGAACATCCACTGTCCAAATACCAGGTCTCTTTACAGGAGCTCTTCAGGCAAGTTCCCTACAAAACAGATTTAGATGGGAGATGATTTTGGAACCCATATTTTCTTGGATCCAGACAGGTTAGCCAATAACACTTTAGGTACCCATATTTGTCTAATGGGTCTCAAATAATTTGTAGAATTGACATGCTTTGAAAGATAAACTTTATTAGATCCATAGCTATGTATATAACTGGTTGAAGCATATGAAGTTCCAGAATTACCTTCATTCTGTCCAGATTTAGAAATGAATCTAGTTTTGGCAATTTTCCTTTGTCCAGGTTGGTATCCTATACCAGTAGTATATTTAGGTGCTATTTGCTTTCCTAGCATCTGTGTTAGTGTATTTTTTCCATTGGTGAACTTCTCTAAGTCTTTCTTGAGTTTCTCATTAGATAGTTTCAGTTCAGTGTTTTCTTGAAGCAACTGAGCATTCTTCTCTTTTTCAATAGTAAGTTCGGTGTTAACTGTAGTGGTGAGAGCATGTTGTTTCTTTAATGACTTGTATTTATCCTTAAGTTCATTACATGTCTCTTCCAGCATATCACAGTACTCAAACAATTCATTTTTAGACATTGTTCCAGAATCAGAGTCAGATTCTGCATTATCTCCAGAGTAATAATTTAAAGCAGGAGTTTCAGCAGTTACCTGAGAAGTGTTTGTCATAAAGCACATGTTTGCTCGATTCCTTTCAGAGTCTGAAGATTCAGCTTCACTTGTGCTGTCTTTTGAAGCACTCCAAGTAGCCTTCATGGCTTTCTTAAACTTATTTTCCTTATATTCATATTTCTTTTTATACTTCATCTTTGGACAGTCGGCTTTAATGTGTCCTTTTCTCTTGCACTCATAGCAGACAACATCATCTGATTTGTCATTCTTCTTCCAATCCTCTTTCCATTTACCTTGGTGATCATACTTACCCTTATAATTTGTTTTTCTGAAGAACTTCTTTTTCCTATAAAATTTCTTAAATCTTCTAGCAATGTGAGCCATCTCAGCATCACTGTCAGAATCACTTTCACTGTCTTCACAGCTTGAACTTTCAACTACAGCTTGAAGCTTTTCTTTGTCCTTATTCTTTGAAGTTGAGGATTTGAAAGCGACAGACTTTCTTGGAGGTTTATTTTCTTCTTATTTATTCACTTTAAGCTCTTCTTCATACATCATCATCTTGCCAATTAGTTCCTTGATAGGTAGATCAGCAATGTCACATGATTCTCTGATTGAGACAGATGTGCCTCTCCCTATATCAGATAGACATCTCAAAATTCACATATTTTGTTCCATCGATGAGACATCCTTTCCCATCCAGATCATTGTATTGACAAGTTCATTGAACCTGAGATACATGTCAGAAATGGGTTCATCATGCTTCATTTTAAAATTATCATATTTGATAGTGTAATTGTTCAATCTCATTTCTTTAACATTAGTTGTTCCTTCATGAGAAACAGCTAAGGTATCCCAAATTTCATATGCAGTTTTACAAGCAGAAATTCTATTAAACTCTTCATCTCCTAGAGCACAGTACAGGGCATTCATAGCTTTACAGTTGTTATTGTAAGCAGTCTTTGTAGGTTCATCCCAAGTAGATCTAGCAGTAGTAGGAATTTTGTATTCTGATTCAATAGCAGTCCAAATATCAAAACCTATGCTTTCTAGATTAATTTTCATTTTCAGTTTCCACTGAGCATAATTACTTCCATTGAAGAAAGGTGTCCGGTTAGTAGCAGCACCCTCAAGTCTATTGTCCATGAAGAGAATATTTTAAAGAGATAAAAATTTAGATATAACAGAAATTTTAAGAACTTTAAAATACAACTAAAATAACAGTTCAAAAGTAGAGTATGGTTAGAAAGTATTTTCAATCCTCTGATACCAAGTGTTGTTCGGAGTGGTTTACTCAAGAGGGGGGTGAATTGAGTACCAATTAAAATTTCTGTATTTAAAAACAGTGTCTTAAAGACCCCCAAAATAAAATAATAAATTAAACTGTAGTGAATTTATATTAAAGTAGAGGTTCTGTCAGATTCTCAAGGGATTGATTAATTCCTAGTTAATCAACACAGGAGTGTGTGATTATCTTTTGAAACTAACTTATTAATCTACACTTAACATAAACACTTGCTAATTTAATTATCAAAGTAACTTTAAAAACAGTATTGGTTTTAAAGTGATTAGCAGCGGAATAAAACTTTGAAAGAGATGGCACAACAATGTAACCAAGAGGTTCAGTCTCAAGCCGAGACTTAGTCCTCTCAAAAGTTTATATATAAAAATGATACACACCCTGGATCGGGGTTCAACAGTTTACAACTGTCCAGGTCCAAGACCTCTACCACTGTTCTTCGTGGGAAACAGTACAATAGCAACCAGCTGTCCAGGTCACACACGACCTCTACCACTGTTATTCATGGGAAAGAAAGAAGGAAAGAGTTTGGTAAGGATTTACAAATCCTTCAGTTTGAGTACAGGAGACAGTGTATGTGTTAGATACAGCAGATAACACACACTGCTCGAAAAGATTAATTATAAATCACAGAACAAGAGATGTAGAGTTTAGAAGTGGTTCTGGTGATTTCAGTGTAGCTCTGGACTCCTTTGGATTCGATCAGAAGTGAGTTTGAGTCCTCTTCTCATTTCTGTTTGAGAAACAGAGTGTCGTATGCTCCAGGTTCACAGACAGTCGATGAAGCTCTTCGATATTCTTTTGTACGCTCTAGGACTCTTCTTGAGTAGGCTTGATTGTATATGTGATTCTGTCTTGCTTGGTTCTTCTTGTATGCACAGAGCTCTTCTTGAGTATGTCGTATATCTTGTCTCTGTGTGTGTTGTCTCTTTTCTCTTCAGCAGAGTCTTCTTGTATTTATGTCACGTGCAACAGGAGACAGAAAAGATTTCCTTTCTGCAGGTATGAGGTACGGGTTCCTGATATCCGACAACCTTTATCAGATATTTGACAAATCATTAAAATGTACATGATATGACCGTTAGATGGATTAAATATAGGGAATAAAGAAATTAAAATAGTGAGTCAAGTGATCGGTAGGTAATCAGCATCGGTAGCTTGGACATCGGTAGCTTGAGCATCGGTAGCTCAATTTCATTAGTTGCTCTGACTCTATCGGTGGCTCTATACGTCGGTTGGTACATGCTTGTATCGGTGACTTTGTTTATCGGAAGCTCCATTCGTTGGTAGCTCCATGCGTCGGTAGCTCCATGCGTCGGTAGCTCCATGCATCGGTATCGGTAGTTGTGAGTCTAACAGTAGCTTCGTCCATCGGTGACTCTTATTCCATCGGTAGCTATTTATACTTACACCGGTAGCTCTATGTTTGTATCGGTAGCTGTCTGTAAGTCAGTAGCTTACATTTATAAGCACGTCGGTAGCTCTGTGTTAAGTATATCAGTAGCTGTGTGTTAAGTATATCGGTAGCTCTGTGTTAAGTCTATCGGTAGCTGTCTGTCGGTAGACTAAGTCTATCGGTAGACTGGGTACCGGTAGCTCTTTATCAGTAGCTATAGGCAGATTACTTATCTGTTTTATGCAGAACACATCCGATTGTGTTAGAATTAATTTATAACTTGTATGAACATGGATAAATGAGGATTAACATATTCCAAAGACTATTTTAAAAATTATTATTGGTTTGATCACAGATTTGAAAGAATTAAAGTATAGATCAATGATACTTAAAAATATCATAGAGAATGAAAACATAATTGGGATTTTCAACACATATGAATACATGATTGAGATTATCAAAACAGGTGAGGTCAACAAATTATATTTTTATTACAAATTAATACACTAATTACAATATAACCTTTATTTTCTAAACAAATTAATAAATAAATTCAGGAATAAATTTATCACATGTATTATATATTTTCATGTCTTTCATATTATGATTCCTATATTACTGGAGAAAGTATAAAAAAATTAGGGGGATATGAAATTATTAGTAAGTATAAATTATACTATAATAAATAATTAATAAATGAGAACAACAATAATGGAAGGGTAAAAAACTGGACCCACATACCATGTATTCAAAAAACTGAGAAGAAAATGCATAATCAATATAGAAATGTAATTAATATAGACACAAGAAATTCAAAAAATATGATAAGGAAATATCATTATGGAATGAAATGGATCTAAAAAACATATCATTTTATCAATGAACTAAAATGTATCCATATATATATAGACACCTAGTATCGTGGATAAATTATAATGAATAAATGAATAGTATATAATATGCCAAATTATTGAAATTAATGTTTCTAAGAAATTTGCTTCCTTAACCATAAGGATTATTTAAAACATATGGGGTAAAACCCATTATCATAGGCTATGAAAATTATTTCGTCCCACGAGGCTAGTGATTCTTTGAGGGGCTTGTATTAACTATTCCCCAACCTATAAGACTTTCTTTAAATGCTACCTTACCCTTGTATAGAATTTCCAAATAATTCATCATATATTGAATAAAAAATTTGCCTTATCTACTAGCTAATTTTAATAACTATTATGGATTTAACAATGATAATTCAAAGGAGGATAAGTTACAAAAATGGTTTTGGACATTAAAACAATCTTTAGTAAAAATAAACATTATACATTGTAATGTGTCCTATAGCACTTTTAAACACATAACTCATAATTCCCAATGAATTATATATAACATATAATATCATTAGAATAATTATATTCAATATATAAAATTTAAAATTTTAGTTTATACACAAATAAAATTGAATTGCTACATAACAAAAATAAGCCTCAATAGAATTTAAATTGAGTTAAAATTCCTTACCTTGAATTCAATTTCACTGTTGTTTATTTTTAATCTAAAAAAACTAAATTATGTAAATTATTTTCTTTATTGAGAAAATTTTTAAATTTTATCATTACTTTTATTTTACTTATTACCATGTTGTACATAGCTACATAAATAATTATGTTGGCATCAAAAAGTTTGACCAAATTCGGTTTATGTGTCAAAAATAACTCTGGTAGGTCATGTATGGTTAAAGGGGTTAATATATAACATATACTGAATAATAATAGTGACATAATTACAATATTTATATATAAATTTTACTTTTAAAAACAATCATTAAATTTTATTATGAAATAATTTATCAATTTCATAATCATAGAGACGGTTGGTCATGCATATGCATGAGTAACATTTTCATTTTTCAATGATCATTATAGAAATAAGTTATGTAGAATAATATCTTTCCATATTTATTATTATACAATAAATAATATTTTATTTTATCATATATACAAATATATTGAATTATTGGGATTGGAAAGGAATCAAATCATGTTGAAGAGGCGGTAGTCCACACATCCACGAATGGCATTATAACATTTTAACTGTGTGAAAGGATTATAAAGAAAATGATATATATTATATTTAATGAATGTTAATTTTTACATTAATATAATATATAGATTTTTTATTCCACAAATTTTTAAATTAAACCACCTTTTATACATTCCATGTATAGTGTCATGGAATCAAATCGGTTTGAGGGTGTGATATTCCACCCTTACTCAAATGAAATTATCATATTTAAAAAAGATGGAAAGCATCAAGGTATTTTCTATATATAATTTATATAAGAATAAAGGCATTATAAATATCATATATATCATATATATATATATATATATTTTTAATCATAATGGCCATCATGAGATATCGTAAAATAAAAAAAAATCATAATTTCATGAGGCAATAGTTCGTTGTACACAGAAACAGTATGTTTGTTACCCTTTTGATGGAAGTGTGTCTATGTGTTATTATAACACTTAGAATAAAGAAATACTAGTATATTTTGGATAATTGTTTTGTACAATCATTGAATAAGAAGAGTTTGGGGTTGAATAATGGAAATAAAACTAAAGAGATTATTGAAGTTTGTTACCTCTTAATCAGGTAACTACTTTTGGCTTGTACAAAAAGGATTCGTTGAATTTATTCCAAACCAAAGGGAGGATACTATGATTATGGTATATATTTTGGGGATATTTTTTCATAGGATGGTTGATCCAATGTGGCTATATTTGTTTCATGGAAGTGGGAGGAGAATAGGAACTTTTATAGTGGAGGAGGAGAGGCACTCTTGTAATATTTTGAAAAAGGAATTAATCCCAAGTTTTTCATGTTCCACATTATTCCAATAGTGGACCTAATTATATAAAACAGATTATATTATATAAATATGGATATAAAATTGATTTTGGAAATGTGTATAGGTCATTTTAGGACTTATGGTTATAGATTAGTCCCTTATTAAGCTAAATTTAACATTAATCTTTGTAGTTAATCTTAATCACTTTCCCAAATATTTTAGGTAAAAACTAACATTAAATTATTAGAAATTATAAATTAAAATGATTCCAAATGTGGAATCCATTTTCCATATCTATATAATGGATGTGGTAGAAATTAATTTAAAATTCATCGTGCGAGCGAGATGACAATGCATGTTTTTATAGTAAAAATTTCTTAAAACATGATAAGTGTTTATAATCAATTTTTAAGTGAAATTGATTCAAATAACATAAATTTTATTATTTAGTAAAAAATTATCCAATTTTACATTAAAACCAATTGAAAAAATAATATATATTTATAATTTAAATATATGAAAATGATGTTTTGAACTAAAATTCAGTAATATTAACTTTTCAATTAAAAATGAAATGTTTCACAAAGATATCAAAAAAAAATAAAAATAAACTTATTATTCTGTTTATCTTTCCAAAATTTATTTTTTTTGAAATATAAAATCAATTAATATTTCAAAATTCATATTTAAAATGGTTTCTCAATTAAAAGGTTGTGAATTGACTTTATAAAAATGTAGGATTTTATGTGTAAAATAGAGCTTCTTCTTATATTAGGCCTATGAAAACTAATGGATGGATATAAAAAATATTTTATTGAATATATTACATATATAATTCATAAATATAATTAACTATTACAATTAACTATGTTTATTAAAAACATCATTATAAGCATAAAAATAACACTATATCTTTTTATATCCAATTGATTCTTATTTTCATTTCTAATTAATTGGTAACTAATGAATTCATTTTATATTTACATAAAGAAAAAATGTTCACAATTTAGTAAATACTATTCATAACCATTAATATTATGGTGAGGTTATATCATATTATATTAATCAATAATATTTTAATAATAAAATGTTATTAACTAAATCTCGACATTGCATGTACCACAAACTATCATGGAAGGTCTCTCATGAATGCAACACAATTTATTGATGAAGGTATATCTTGCATGTAACACAAGATAACTCTGTGTCTCATGTATTACACACTATATCATGTATTAAATTTATTTTAAATATTAAATATATATTAGAGTCTCAGGATATTGTATTCCCTTACGTTCTTGGGGATGCATTTCATACATGCTGTAAAATAAAATGTTATACTTTAAAATTTCAGGGTGTAACAGTATACCCTTGTTATAAAATGTTTTCCTTGAAATTTAAACTCAATACTTATAATATATCATTTTATATTTCTTTTGCTAAATTCACACATCACAAGATGTGTTCGTAAAACATCCATTAGAAGAGATAGAATGTGAAGTATAAAGGACATGTGTACTACCATGTAACTAGGTCACTAATAAGGAGAACATTAGTGGAAAGAGAAATTATAGACTAGAAGGAAAATCATAAATATTTATAAGGAGTAATTGAGGTCATCAGTCACATACAATACAATGATTAATAGAAATATTATGGCCTTAAATTCATGATTATGATATTATTTAAGAGATCGTCGGTTTAACAGAACTTATGGTATTAGGAAATGTTTTATTTCTAAGTCATTTTCCAAATGTTGGGTAATTGTTTTTCTAACTATGATTATGTGGATGTATTATTAATTGAAACATTTCAATTTTTATATAGAAATTTATATATTTTGGTTGTTGTTTGTTAAAATTCTAATTCATCCCATTACTCTCATAAACTAATTACCAAAAATGAATTTTTCGTCCCTAAAGCACTAAAAACATTTAAATGATATTATATCTTATAAAAGAGTAATAATCCTAACTATTTGTATCTAACTATTTTCTGAAACTAATATGATATATATATATATATTAATCTGTTAACAAATAAATATTCACTAGTGGTTCATCATTAATATTTATTCATTAATATCCCCCAAGAGTTTCATAATAGGTGTATAATACGGCTCATTTTCATGTACTAGGTTACCCCGAGTCAGGCTTGGAATTCCTTGTTAGAGTTATTACTCAACTATATATTTGTGGAAAGACCATATCCACTTGTAGTATCCAGATACAGATCTTTTTTTAGGAAGACACATAATATCTACCTTACCAAAATTCTAGGATGTTCATTTATTTTTATCCAAAATTTAAACCACATGATTTTGTTCTCTAATAAATGTTTTCCTAAATATACTTCCTAAGGAGTCTACTAAACCTCCTCTGAGAAAAACTATAGTGTCTGACCCCATAAACCTGGAGCCCATGTCTACTATTAATTAAACTGTCCTAATGACATGTAATCATTCTTGGAAGGAATGATGAGTTAAATAGTCTTGGAAAGAAAGATACATAAATTATTATTGTATTACAAATTAATACATTAATTAAACATATTTTATTTTTTCTAAATAGTTAAATAAAAAACATTGAGGGTACTTTTTTCCAAATAGTATATCCCTACATATCATTCATAGTACACTTCATATATTTATGGGGAAATGAAAGCTAATATGGTTAAGATCAAATTCTCAATAAGGGTATAGTATAGTTGGAGAAATAATGAATAAATGAGAATAATTATCATAGAATCATAAATAAATGGACACACGTACCATGTAATCATAAAATTGAAAAATAAATGCATAAAAAATATGGAAAGGTAATAAATGAAAATAAATTTCATTAAAATAATTAGATAAGTAAAATAATTAGAAAAAGTTATATATCTAAAAAATTAAGTTTAATCAATGAATAGAAATTTATCCACAGATATGTTGATCCAAAATCTCAAGGATGAACCATAATATACAAATTGTCAATAAAGTAAATTATTAATTATTGAAAATCATGATTCAGAGGAACATGATTCCTTTACCATCAAGATGGTTTAAAATGTATTGGGTAAAAGCCCATAATCATAGTCAATCTTCCTGATTTCATCCCATTATATTAACGATTCATTGTGGGGCTTCCATTAAAAGTTGCAAAATGAGACGGGCTTTCCTTAATCAATCCCTGACCCTTGAATTCCATGTCTAGAAAATTAATCTTATATTGAATAAAAAATGTCATTATCATATATCCATATTGAATAAATAATATATATTTATTAATAATACCCAAAATGATAATAATTAACAACAAGGTTTGTAAACATAAAAACATTCTCTTGGAAAAATAATATTTAAAAATTCCAAAGTGTCCTTTATCACTTTAAAACATTAAAATAAAAATTCATAGATAATTAAATGAAACTTATAATATCATGAGAATAATTATATTAATGATATATAATGTCAAATGGTGGTTTATACCAAAAATAAAAGTGAAATGGTGCATAAAAAAAATAAGTATCAATGGAATGAACATTGAGTCAAAATCCCTTACCTTATACCTGTTTTTCCTCATGTGTCTTTATATTACTGAATAATAAAGTTATTTCAGTTATTTACTTTTTATAGAACCCTATTCTTTTTTATCATTACTCTTAACCCACTTATATACGTGTTGTATACAACAACATAAACAATTTTGTTTACTCAAGTTGTTTTGACGAAATTTGGTTTCTTCCCGAAATAATATTGGTAGGTCAACTATGTTCCAAAGAGTCAATATAAAAAATATCAAGAATAAAAATCATGAAATAATTATCATATTTATTCATCAGTTATAATTTTAAAAATAATCACTAAATCTTGTTATGAAAAAATAAATCAATATTACAATCATGGAGACAGTAAGTCAAAGGTACTGATGAGTAACATTCTAATTTTTAAATTATTATAATGTAAAGAAGTTAGGTAGAATAATATATTTATAGAATTATAATTTTATCATAAATACCTCATTATTTATTCATATATACTTATATATATAATTCTTATGATGTATAAGGAATCGTATCGTGTGGAGGAAGCAGTAGTCCATATGTCCACAAATGATGTTATTACATATTTAGTGTGTCAAAGGGTAATAAAGAAAAAGATATATATTTTATTTCCAGAAAGGAAATTATGTAATGAATATAATATAGTGGGTGTTTATGTCACATATTTTTAATTAAACCATCCTCTATACATTTCTTGTATTCTTTGAATGAATCACATCACATTGAGGGGTTGTAGTGCACACTTCCTCAACCGAAATTATCATATTTTCACAAGATGGAAAAATGATGTTTTGTCCTAAATAAAATTTCAAAAAGAATAAAGATATTATAAATATCATATAAATAATATATAAATTTTTTCTCCATCATAATTTTTAACGTAATTGGTGGTAAATTAAGATATATAAATCATCATTTCGTGAGGTAGTAGTTCCCCATACACTGAAACACAATGTTTATTACCCATTAGTTGGATGTTTTTGTAATTTTATCTAGAAACCATAGCTTAAAAATAATATATTTTAAGTATATTTTTTCATTATAAAAAAATATAATAATAATATTTTAGTGGTGGACAATAGAAATAAAACTAGAGATCTTAAGGAATGTTGTTTCCAATTAATCGCATAACTACTTTTTGTTTGTACCAAAAGGATTACATAGATTTATTAAACCAAAAGGTTAGGACCCTAGTATTATGGGATGGATTTTTATGATATATTTGGGCAGATATTTATTGACCCAAAAAGTTTTTATATGTGTTTGGAATTTGGAGTGGATGAGGTCTGTTTATAGTGTAAGAGGTGTGGCACTCTTGTAATATTTTGACAAAATAATTATTCCCACTTTTTAATGATAAATTTGGATTAAATAATGTTCACAATTCAATAATTGAGATAATATGGTATAAATTTTCCCAAATGATATATTATGGACAATTTTATCGGCCATCTTGGTCTGTAAGGTTAATGTTTTGTTTATTATTATGATTAATTTAACCTTAATTACTGTAATGAATTTTAATAACATTCAGTAATATTTTTGAACACAAAACAATTTGACAATACAATGAATTATAAATTATTACTATTTCAAACATGAAATCAATTTTTAAAAATTATAATCAAAGAAGTGTCATATCATAATTTTAAATTCATCATGTTGGATGGATGAAAATTTAATTTTTTAAACTATAATTGTCAAAGAGATTGATACATTTTTATAAACAGTTTAATTTCATATTTCTTCTAATTAAATAAATTGTAATAATTTATTTAAATATGATATAAATAAACTTTTTAAACTAAATGAAAATATAATTTAACAATTTAAATTAATTTTATGAAAAATAAGTTTTGAAATAAAATTCATTATTTTTCACTATTCATTATAAAATAAAATGTTTTAGAAAAATATTAAAAAATCACCCTTTACTAATAATTATGATTATAATTCAAATATAAAGTTTATTTAGAAATATTTATTCAATTAATATTTAAAATTTAAGGTTTAAAATGGGTTCTTCATTAAAATGTTGAAAACATGCCATCATAAAAATATAGGTTTTTATATGTAAAATAGAGTTTTTTAATTTCTTATGTATATCAAACCTAATTGATGAATATAAAAAATACATGATTAAATATATAAAAAATATATATATGTAAAATAATTATCATATTTTAATTAATTATGTTTATTAATACAAAACTCATTTGGAAGCGTAAAAATAATAATATTTCTTTTTATATCTAACAGGTTCTTATTTTCATTTCTCGTTAATTAGTAACCAATGAATTCATTATATTTATATATAAACCAAAAAGTTTCATGATTTAGATAATATTAATAACAACTAATAACATAATGGCTAGGTTGTATCATATTATATTATATAAAAATTAATAATATAATGTTATATTCTGAAATTCTGTCTTGTGTGTAATGTAAGATATCAAGGAAGGTCTCTCTAGCATGTAACCCAAGTTATCGAGGATGGTATCTCTTGTGTGTAAAAAAAAGATAACTCAATATAGTATGGATTATATGCTATATCATTTTTTGAATTCATTTAAAATAGTAAATATATAGTAGAGTCTTGAGATATTATATTTCTCTACATGCTTGGTGATACGCGTCATACAGGTAATCAAATACAAAGTTATTCTATATATTTTCAAGTTGTTACATTCCTAGGGTTTTATAAATTAATGATTAATGAAATTGTACATAGCATTAATGAAATATTTTCCATTGTAGATTATTTAATATCTAAATACATCAATCCATGTTTATTACTACCGTGAAGTTTAATATGTAACCTAAAAAATCAATCTCTATTGATTAGGTTGAGTTTTGAATGCTTGAATACAATAAAGGTTCTATGTCATCTTCTTTCACTAAACTATGGATTTAAGGTTTTCTATAAAATAACCATATGGATCTATATATCATTTTTTTAATGGTTTCAATTTCATGTACTCAGCTGTAGATTATAGGTCTTAGGATAAGAAGACCTGGTAAAAATTTCCAAACTCGTGGAGTTGAGTGTTGGTGGCGTTTATTAAGGGATATTTGGGATATGAACCACTATACATCACTCTATTTTTTAACATGATTTATTTTGACAACCACCTCATATTTTAGAGGAAATGAAAGGTTTTTTGATAAATATGATAGGAATTGTGAATTGTTTAATGTGTATAAAACAGAATATTCACACCCTCCCCCATATTGTGTCATTATCTTCTTCATTACCATCCAAACCCAAATCTATCTATTAGTAGAGATATTAACTATTTTAAAAGATAATAAAGTATAAAATACATATCCACTAAGTTGGATTTGAATCTGAGGTAGTTCAGGTGGGTGGAATACCAACAATTATTTGACTATGATCTTCCTTACACACCTAGTAAGCATAACTCTACTGTTGATTCCTTGAGACTAAAAACGTATACAGAAGTCGTCAATGTGTGCAGTATTGAGTATAATATGGTGGTTATGTTTTCTAATTCACGTCTGGAGGTTCCTTTACAACGCATGAAAGAAATTATTGTTTCTCTAGATATGACATTCACTCTCTTATAGAGATTTCATATCGAATTGTTGTCTAATTTTGAGGGCCTCATTTTGAAAAAAAAGAGTAATAAGAGAAAACCCTTATCCCAGTTGGGTTGTTATTGGTAGTGAGACCGTAATATACCATGAAAATTTATAGATTCTATCATATATACTAAAATATTTGATTAATGATTCTCATGCACCGGTTTGAGTAGTTTATCCTAAGCTTAAAAAATGTATCAGGGTATACATCGTTAGTACTAGTGTCCTAGTATGAGGAGGCATCTAGTAGGTTTTATTACTCAGTGCTCTACCTATCAGTAGGTAAAGGCGAAGAACCAATGACTAGATATACATCTACAACATCTCTCCATTATTTAGTGTAAATTAGATGACATCAGCATGGATTTTGTGATGGGGTTATTGATATATCCTCATGGTGGAGATTTTGTGTGTGTTATCATCAATAGGCTAACCAATGTCGTTCACTTCCAAACCAATTTGGAAGTCGTTGTTTGTTGAAGATTTAGTAAGACATAAAATCCTTTAGTTTTTTATAATTCCTGTTTTAATACATTCAATCATTTCAGAATGAGATGATGAGTTTACATCATAGTTTTAGATTGGGATACAAAAGGCACTATGTAAAAAATTTCTCTGGACTATATGAAAACACCCTCAAATGAACGTGCAATCTAATAAAACCATATCGGTGTCACACGATATGTTGTGGGCCTTTATAATTTATTTTTTTTCCTTGAAAAAATATTCATTTGGTTATATTTTCCTATAATAAAAACATCCACTGGTCAATTTATATGGATCCATATGAGGATCTTTATTAGAAACAATTATTTTACCTCTATGATGGATTGAGGTATGTGAGGTAGCTCTATTAGGTATCTGTGTTTTTTAGTACACTTTAGAGAAAATATAGTTGATAAAAAATATATTCCTATGATTTAATCTAGGAATAATTATTATATTAATCATCGTCAAAAACATATAGTGTTTAGGTGGGACATTGGGTCATTCTCTGAATGTCACCTAGATTAAGAAATATATGAATCAAGATGCAAGTAAAGTCGTCATGTTTTCTTGTCAAACCATTCATGATAGTGGATATAGTCTAGATAGAATCTTATAAGTTTTTATTACCTCATAGGTACCATTTACATGCATGACATCTTCCAGGTATATCAATTTCAAAATTATCATCCAGACCCATTTCATTCATTTGATCCTGAGGATATCGAGCTATAGGAGGATGTGTTCATTAAGGATCATCCAAATCATATCATGGATCGTAGAATGATGGTTCTTTTAGGATATTCAATTCCTTTGTTATGGGTGATACATAAGCACAAATTCATATAGGATAAAACATGGGAGTGGGAGACAGATGTATATTCATTATGTCCAAAATGTTTCGTATAAGATATTCTACCTCCCTTGGAAGGGAAATTATGGGAAAAATTAATTTAAAGAGTGGAGTTTGTAACATCCCATATTTATCAAAATGTAAAGACCATTAAAATATCATTTTAATTCCTTTAAAAACTCTAATAATGGTTTCTAAGTTCATAAAGGCGGTCTTAGGTTAGTCCGGGGATTGGTGGATTCCCATAGCCCAAGAATTGGAAGGGGACAACTAGGTCACATGATCTGAGAAAACCATGTAGCCCAACCCATACAATTTTTCTAAACAATGTGGAAACTAAAAGTAGGCACCTCGTGGCCACACAATGTATCTAAAACTGTATGACCCATGTAACCTTGATATGTGGTTCTATAGTGGTTTTTAATATAGCCCAAATGAAAGGTTTTTACATCGTTAGTTAACCAATTAAACTAATTATGTGTTATTCCCCATTAAAGAAGCATATGTCACATACATGGAACAAGGTTTGGCTAAACCATTTGGCCAAACCTTGCATAGTTCTTTTTTGGGTGAAATTATTTGTTTTCCCTCCTTTAGTGATTTTACACCATATTTTTTTTTCTACTACCCTGGGAGGATTTATCCTCTTCCCATCATGAAGGGAGAACTCCCTCACCTCCCCCTAGGTTTTGTGACATCTTCCTCTTCTGAAAATTAAATCCATCATCATCAAAAGAATAAAAATATCAGTAATTTCATTTTTCACCATTAATCTCTTTCATGGTACCTGTCTTATAAATTTTTCTATATTGGTGTTATATATTTCTCCCCATTTTTTGGGATTTTAATGTATCCTTATATTTCTTCCACTTTATGTCAAATTAAGTCTTAGTATCAATTTATTAGGGAGACACTACATCTAGGTTGGGGGAATATAGTATTTCCCATCATATCTCCATGTTTTAGATTTTGATCAATTGTTCTTCTTGATGGAATATTCTGTTGAGGCTTTATTATTTTTTATTAAATAAACTTTAAATGGTTTGTTAATTCCATATGTGACATCTCCATTTCATGAAATCCATATGTGGAATTTCACTTTGTTGTTATCCACCCCTATGGGTGTGCTAACCGAACAGATGGATTTCCAATGACTTAAATTGTTTTTAACCAATGGTGAATTTTTCTTTTATCAATAATTTAAATTAATTATACCAAATTGGTGTAAATTTTTTTCTTGATAATTATGCATGAACATTATAAATTAAATTTTTTATATCTGATGCATCTCTTGGATATGCCTCGATATTTATGCATTGGTTGGATTCCTATAGTGAGTACCATATCTTTAATTTTATTATGCCTGACTTTGAGTGTCTATGCTTCATCCAATAATTCACTAATTTCCATTAGTCCGTTATAGTTTCTCTTAAATTAAATGTTATTCTTGGGAAATATTTTTAAATTGTTGTTGATATTCCATTTAAGGCATGTAATTGTGACTATTGTATCCCTTTTTTCTTATGCATCATTTGCATGATTTACTATTACATTATGACTTGTTATTTGATAGAGTTGTTGGGTTAAATTTTACAGTAGGTTATGTTAATAGGAATGATTTATTTAGATGGATCCTTGATGGCATGTGATTATATTCACATTGCATTCCTTATGATGCGCCTGGTTTGGTATGGATCAGTTACTATGGGTATGGTGAGAACATGGGTTCTAATTTAATGATACCATGGATGGAGTCATCATGTAGGTTTGGCTCTAATGGACATGCTGAGAGAGATAAACTCTCTTCCAAATTAGGACATTTGTGGGTAGTTTACATATACTCATGAGCGAGACCAATTCCCCCAGGGAGTAACTAAGTATGGACCCATCTGGATGATGGTTATGACATGACTTGGTATATACCTTGCCCACTATGTGAGACACTTGGAATAGTATGAGAGTCACCATATCATGAGTAATAAGAGGGAAGCATTATGGGTTTCCTTGGATGGACCCAATGACACTAGTTATACTGGATGTACCTATAGTGAGCCTTGGGGTTCTATTTATATTATCAATAACAGAATCAGGACACCACAAATGGATTTTATGGCATGATTTCTTAAAGTATATATATGTGGTAGTTCTTGGTAATGTTGAGCATCCTTATATAATGACATGGAAATAATCCCAATTTTGAGGCACAAGTATGGGGGATATGTATTTCTTATATTTTCTTGTTTACTATGGTGCCAGTATGTATACTATTACTTAAATTGGTATGTATTTTAGTCATATGACTTAGTCCAAAGTATGTGGTATGGTACATGTGTCCATTTAGGAACATAGACCACGGTAAACAAGTTTTATTTATTCAATTACACCCTTCTATATATATGTGTGTGTAACAATTCTCCTTTAAATTTTCACACAATAGAATATAATATACACAAAGGGTGATAGACTACTAATAACAATATATCACACCCTTTTCAATCAAAATTCATTACTCGAGTAGACTATATGATCCCATGTTTGGATAATGGAAATAATTACACTTATAATTCTTGACTATTTTGCATATTTTGGATATGAACTATGGGTAAAGGACTAAACCTATTCATGAGATGCATGTAATAGTAGCTATTGTCTTTTTATATATTTTTATAGTATATAGTATATTCATGTATCTATGTTTCCCTTTTACCTCACTTTTTTATAGCATTATGGACATAATCATTTTTTTATATATAATTAATTTCTCATCTTCCACTCGGTTGTTTATTTTTTATTTTTTATTTTCATTATATTACACAACAATATGTTTCTTTTTTTTCTCACTATTTATTTCAAACAATTAATATTTTATATACTCTAGCCTATGAGGGAATATTCTCCCCATTGACACACCCAATACCCTCACAACTAGTCGGTAGCCTCTGGCATTTTGGGAGGCACTCTTGAGGTCATGTGGCCCACCATCCTAGGGAACTTTTTATTGGCATTATGGGTAGGATTATACATATTACAAATTAATGTTTGGAAATATTTATTATGCATTATTTCCCATGATTACCTAGTATTATATTCCATTAAATTCTATTATCATTCATGGATAAGTAAAATCTATCAAATAGATAACTAATCAAGAATAAATTTGAATTTTCTATATTCTTAGTGAGGTAGTTTTTAGTTAAATTTTCCATTTTATAATTCATGTAATTATATTGACTACTTCCTCATTAAAACAATAACATATTTGGAAAAATATAAACCAATTTTGTTTTTGCCTTTAAAAAAATGAATTTAATATTATTTTAAGCTATAATCCTCAAATTGAGATGTTCCAATAAATATGATTTTTAAGGAAATTTCATTAAAAGCATTACTAAACCTCAGTAATTCTTCTCAATGTTTTTCATATTTTTAGTATAAATTTTAATTTGGTGGGAACACCTACTATCATTTATTAATTCCATTTTATTATGTTAATATCTAATAGGAAACCTCTTTAGAGAATGAATATTATTTATTATGTACATGAATTTAATTCATATAATATTTGAGTGGGAATAGACCAGGTAAGATTATGTTGAATTTATCTCCCATATTTCCGTTTTAATAAAACCACCTATATAGACCTTAAAGACAATTAGAGCTATTTTTTCACCTTGTAACCAGTCTCCATCGTTGTATGATTTCGTCTAGAATCTAATTACTGTTCATTGGGAGTACACCCCCTAGATTATTCTCTTATCCAGACTAAATAAATGTTTTACCAATATGTATATTCCTTATGTACAACATAAAAACACTATTAATAACCCTGAAATATGAATTTTCAAGAAAACCTAGATTTTTATAAAAAAGTTTATCCATAATTTGACATCTCGTGAAGTGTTTGAGTTTTATTCCATCTAGGATTTAGAATAACGGTTTCATTAAAACTTATTTCATCATAAACTATTAGAAAAAATCTAACACCATTATTCTTGGTCCATACCATAATATAAATAATATTTAATCATACATTTTTATTGTCATAAATTTTGCAGGTAGATTTTATAGATGAGGAATTTAATAAATTTTTTATTCCCCTTTGGAGGATTCACCCTTGAATTCAAGGGAACATAAGAATTCATTCAATATCTTTGAGAGTACTTTCTCATATTCAATACATTTTCATTATGTTATTCATAACTATTCATCAATTAAAAATATTTTTCTAACTAAAACATTGATCATCTTCTCATATTTCATGACACTCTACCTCTGTATTTTATTTCCATCAACAAGAATTATATCCCCTTTATATTTCTCTCCCTTATCAATAACCCATATCTAATTATATTTTACCATCCTCTTCCTAAATTTTTTGACCATGTTTTTTATCAATATGTGCATTGAGTACATTATTGACCATTTATTTAAAATATATTTGTTTACGGTTATCATAATCACAACTGTTTAAGTAAAGAATATTCATAAAATCAACCATATTATATTTAAAGTTTCATATATTTCTTCATCATATTCAATTAATTATATGAAATCAATTTCATCTTATTTTCTAATCACATTTCTTATTTTAGTTTTATGAAATATCTACTTTCTTACACCAAAAATAGATTCTTATTTATAATTTTTTCTCTACATATTTACATAACTATTTCCACAATTTTATGATTTATAATATTATAATTTTTCTTTGGAGAATTAATTAAATAAAATATAATGCCATTACATTTATAAAATCTTTTAGAGAATTAATAATTCTACTTTCTTTCTCCATTATGAAGAATTTTAGAAATGAATGAAATAGATATTTGATATTCTTATTTATTCTAAATATAACATCAGTCAACAAATACTTTATCATTATAAATTTTCATATTCTTTGTGGATAAAAAATCCATCTCATAATTTAAATTTTTTAAAGGATAGAGTAAATTATACTTTAATTGGAAATATGAAAGAAAAAAAGGGTTCCATGTAGGAAGGGGTGAAATAAGAAAAATGATCGTAGCATAAAAACTAGGTACCTAACTTTTGATATAGTATTTCACTTAGTCATATTTATTTTTCCTGAAGTTCATAACATTAAACTCTTCTATATCCATGTCCCAGATAATTGATCTTCTTGAACTTGAAGTAATAGCTTTAATCCTCTCATATGGGGTATCGAAATCCATGATTTCAAATTTAGGTGTATCATGTTGCTTCTATTAGACATATTAAAAAACATTTTCCCCTTGACATTGAACTCATCTATCTGTTAACATTCCTTGATCCATCCTAAAGAGGCATCTCTTACTATTTTGATTCCTTTTTTATCCTGTATCTGTATTGCATGATAAATTATTTGATTAGAGAATGGTTAAATATTACATGGTTACATATTCTTTTTCAATGATGGAATATTTATCATTTAATAATAAATTAAATTACATTGTAAATCATTAAATAAAATATATTCTCTATATTTATGAGATCCAATATTTGGATTTAATCTATTGAGAAAACATCTCATAATGTTCTTCATAGTTTTGAAATCATCATGTTTCTTAATAAAGCATAAAATATGAAATAATAATTTATTTACCTGATTAAAAAAATCATCAATGAATTCTTGCACAAATTTTTTTTATATTCATATTTTCTTCATCAGAGCTGTGCCATTGCCTCTTTATCTTTCACATTGTCATCATAAATACTCTCCAACATTCCCCAAATTTCAGTTAGAGTTTATAGTCCAATGTATTTAGTGTTAAATGTCTCTAATAAATGCATGATAGTGTAATTATTTTCATTTTCATAAACTGTTATATGCCTCACATCTACAAACATCATCAAAACATCATTTATGAATGGTATAAATCCCATTATACCAACATCCTGAACATCTTGACCAATAGATAAAAGATATGGAAACCTCTGATTCATCCAACTGTTAAAATTTCTCCCAAAATGTTGGTATACCTTTTTTTACTAAATTAATACTCTCAATTTCTGAAAAGATAATTTACTATATCCTACTATATAAACCATCATCTAATACAAATTGATGTTCCTAGTAATATTGTCTTTATACATAGATAAAGGGGGTTGAATCTGTGGGGGTTATATTATAAAATTTATTTTTAAAAAACATTGTGACTTGTTAGTGTATGATCCACTCAAAATAGAAATAACTCATCATCACATCAGAATGAAAATTAAAGGGAAATGAACACACATTTTTACATAGATTGTAATGAGTGAGGAATTATACTCTTTTCAGTGGTTGGTTATCCCCCTCTAATAAGAACAGATTCTCTTCATTGTGAAGTAAAGTATGTTCTATTTAGGATATTTCATGTAGCATCCCACCACACATGTCCTAATTCGGTAAAAACCTCATAGTATCACACAAAAGAATAAATAATTATTTGATGATGAATAATATCCCCAAATAAACAATGTTTCATCTGAAACAATGGGTAAACATACACTTCTTTAATCCTTATGATATGAATGAAATAAAATCCCATAGATTAGACATCAATTGAACTACATAAATAATATCAAACCTAAATAAAAATCTAAAATATAGGAGATTCATCAAATTTACATCACTAAATATCTAACAATGGATTCAAAATAGACTTTTTACTTCCTATATCCCAAACAGTATAAGAACACATAAATAATATTCACAATACTCCAGCACACTTTTTGTTTATTTTTTATCTAGTATAATAAAGAAAAATAGATATTAAAATTTACCCCATTATCTCCATAAATTCACCCCAAATATATAACTATATTTGGGATAAAATTATCCCTTTTAAAATATAATAAGATGACAATTAAATTCTCCAAAATAAAGTCTACATACTCTATCATAACATTCTAGAATCACGGATAATAAATTGAATACTATGATTATAAAATTAGTTATAACCATAAAAAAAATTCAGTACATATTTTTCCAGTGAATATTTTCTTTCTATAGTCCTATTTAATTTTACTTTATAATTAAAAAATGGTAATGTGATTTCCAAAATAATTTAAATTTCAAATACATCTACATGAATAAATTATGATAAATAAAACACTTATGCTTGTGTATCATTTCAACTAAATCACACAATTTGGTATGTGAATAAAATCAGATGCATGAATAAAATTCTCTATGTGAATATGCACCACACAAATTTTGATATATAAAACATTGAAATTTCATAATTTACTCAAACTCAATCAGTTAAATATCATCTAAACACTACCCATTCTCAAAAACACTTTATATCATCAGGAACATTCATCCATGATATATAAATCTATAAAACCATATAAAACCCTTTATTATTAATGAAATCATTAATTATGGGTGTTAACAAAAAAAATAACCCAAACTAAACCAGAGATGTGATATCATCATTATTTCTCAGTCCAAGACATAAATCCTTTGGGTTTTTAATTTTATATTATGGGATTATGGATAATATAGTTTCCTTGTTTAAGATAAAATTATAACAATTTTTATTTTTCATTTCACAAGTTAATGAAATATAAAATTTTGTGTATATCATGTTTAATCTACCTTAATATAATATTTCTTGTGGGTTCTCACAGTTGATGACTGCATGAGTTTGTACCTATTGGTTGAGGATTTTTTTTCTTTTATAAAATAGTTTCTTTTTTAAATTTTTTTCTGTATCTATGGATTTATCAATTTTTCATTTAGTTATTAGGAAATAGTGGTATAATTCTCCCCAAAAATTCATTGCACTTGTTTGATTGAGTAATTGTTTAGAGAATAAAGTTGCATGGAGAGGTGAATTGAGAGGGAAACATGTCACTATTACTTATTGTATTATTATATTTCATATATCTAGGGGATTTTATTTTTTCATTTGTTTCAAAAAAAAAACATATAAAATATGGAATTAGTTCCTCTATACATGGTTTGAATTCATAGTTTAGGGTAAACTGTACTTATGAGTTTGAGTATGGAATTTTCCAATAGATTCTTTTTCTTTCCTAGATTAGTATGAACAAGTATTACATGACTTAATAAAACTATGTGAGTCCTAGTGGAACCTATCTTGGTTCTATTGGGATTTTTAGAATCTATGCATGAAATATTCAAAGATAGATGAAACCATATGATAATCATGTAATGAGGTCTAAAGATTTTATATATCTATCTATCAAGGTGGGTTCATTGTCAGTAAACTATGCACGACTGTCTTTATTGGATAGTTCAATATTAATGGTTGGAACACAGTTTGTAAAAGTGTTGTACCACACTATGTGGCTTTCCAAGTTTTCATTAAATGGGTTTATATTTCCATTTCCTCAATCGGGAGTTATATATATATATATAGCCATACATTTATTTATTATTGTTCAGATGAAATAGGAAAGACATGGGAGTGTCTTCACTATTCATTCTCCTTCTATTTTTTTCTTCTCATCTTAATATCAAGTGGGTAAGAACTTATTTCTTCCTCTTTTCATCTACTCCCATCACCCCTTACCCTATATCTATTCACGAAACTATTGAAATCCCTAACAACTATTCTGGTTTAGATTAGTGTTTGGTGAGGTTATAAGGATGAGGATTTGGGTTTTCTTTTCTGATATGGGTATTTCTTAGCTCAATTATGTATTCTCCTTTAAAGGTGACTGGTTGTGGGTGGTTCCACTTGAATTGATTTATGTGCCTATTTAAGATTACCTTGTAATTAATATTATAAATTTTGAATATATATATATATATATATTAAATTAATTTTTATGAATTTGGATAAATAATTTATTCCAGTAGTTTGGTTGAAATGGTTTTTTTCTAATCGATATTACCATTTTCATTGATGTATCTCATTCTATGTTATTGTAAAAATACTAGAGTGGACTTTTTAAAAGCATTAAAATGTTTTCCAAATGTTCCTTATAGAATTATATTTTATAGAATACCCATAATAGTTATAAATTTATTCCTTGTTTATTATGACTTGGTGTCGAATTATTTATCATGAAAAATATTTATTCCAAATAATTGACAAGATTTATAAAATAGATATTAATTTTTTGAAATCATGTCATTTTACAGATCCACTTATGAAATGTGTGCATGATGTTTTCCAAAATGTTTATTTTAACGTCAAGGGAAATATTCAAAAAAAAATTTGAAACCATTTTGTATCACTATAATGTTTTTCGGAATATTGGATCATGGTGATTACTTGAGAATTTTAAAAAATATAAATATGTTTTGGTGAAATTTAGATAAGTGCCACATTCATTATAATGAAAATGGATGTGTTAATTTTTAAAAGATACTTGTGTAAATGGTTATATTTCTAATTCGTATTTCCATTTGTTGTTGGATCAATGATTTTCAAAGGATATATGAAATATACTTTTCAAAGTAGGTATAAATGAATTGACTTATGGATAATTTTAATGAATTCTTGGTTTCCACATTAAGTGAAATTGTTTAATAAATGTTTGGCACATTTATTTGAGACACATGTGACTATTATAGTGAAAATTGTTTTTTGGGATCCCATAGGGGTGTTATATATTTTCAAATCATTATATATTTCTTATGAATGTATGTGAAGGGGGTTATTTTATGTGAAGGTTTTGGATGTATGGATTGAGATATTTTTAAATTCATGATATCTGATTTAGCTAGTGGATGATTATTATTCACCTATATTTGACTTGACCTGGGAAAACAAGATAGATTGTTTATTAACATAATTAGATAAATCCATATAATCTAGCAGTATTCTATCTTGGGAACATATCTCGGCTAAACCTTATCTGTTTCACTAAGATGGGTACTAGATTTGTGAGTAATAAACCATTTGTGGAATGTTGTAGCATTGAAACACATATGATATTAACTTATAGATAGTTCCATTGGAATACCATAGATGTGGATAGGATCATTAGTTTCATCCAAGGTTCCTTTTATCAAGATTGTATCTTTATAATTAAATCATACTAATAATTCTAATGATTGCATGTTAATCTTAGGATGTTTTAGGGGATTGTATTTCATGACACAATTGTGTACCCTATATTGTTTAATTCTTTAAACCGGTATTTAGTTCTCCTATTAATTGTGTTTCCTTGATAAATTGATTCCTATTGGTGTTTTTGTACCACCCCAAGTGCGATTTGGTTTAATTTTAATTGAGTTGTTTTCATAATATTTTGAAATAGTTCTTTATAATGAAAATGAATTATTTATTTCCTAAATGGGGATTATGAAATGACGTTCCCTTGGAATTTTTTTCAAAAATGGAGTATTTTTGTAATTTTTAGGAAGATGGGAAATTTTTGTTTTGGATTGGTTTCCATTATTTTAAATTCCCTATTTACAACATATTAAATAATTTGTTTAATATTATTAATCATCATATCATTAATTTTACAAATGTATGGTCGTTCAAAAAATATTAAGTGTCATGTCATTAAAATTTATTTTAAAATAATGCAAAAAATTATCATTTTATATTACATCTAATATAAAATTTTATAAACAGTGTAATGATATTATTTCCATGGTATCAATTAGTGATGACTTACTGGACATTTTTCAAATTAAAATTCATATATATATATATATCATTTATATGTTTCTGATTCCCAATCATATGTTGTTGCATAAATTGATTTCATCTATAGATGGGTGGGTGGGGTGTCACATGTGGTCAAGGGTCACTAGTTGTGGTTGTGAAGTAATTTAGGTTCCATTTAACGTTCTTTATTTTTTTTGACATTGGTCGTTGTATTTTGTTCTATATTCTTCATTTTATTCTAGTTATTTATCTGGAATATCTTGTTTGATAGTATTTTTTATTTTAATTCCTCTATAGAGTTTTATAATGATAAATAAGGCTATGATTGTTCCCAATATTCATTATTTTATACCAAGACACTAGTTTCTATCCCATGAGGATTGAAAATTTCCTTCGATCTAAGGAAAATCTATGTCAGGATATGATTTATATAGTATACAAGGATTCTTCCTTATAGATCCATTGAAGGATAAGGCTGTAGTTTGAGATATTTGGTGTTTCATGCCTTCTCTATGGATTCATTATCATTGATATTCCATTGTGTTTGACAGTATCATTATCGTTGTTTGTTTTTTCAATAATTTTTCATTCATGAATTAATAGCTTTTATCAATATAATTGCATAATTATTTTATTGTATTATTCATCTGATATAATTCTCTTTTGATTGTATTTAATTGATATTTAATGATAAATATTAGTTAGTATAGATGAACAACTCAAATATTTTTGGAAAATAACCTATGTGCCCATCTTCAACCCCATCCTAATGGAGGAATGATCTGATAGACTATCTTACTATTTATGTATACACAAGAAATATCTCTACAACCTTGGGTTATGTTTTTTCATAACCAACCTCAATTAATTCATTCATTTGAGAAATAATTATTCATATAATGAATTTATCATAAACATATAATACATATCTCATATCATTAGACACACACATACATCATATAAAAAATAAATTCACTTCTAAACTACATTGATCTTACCCATATCAGAATTCAACTCCTATAATCACATACATATATACATATATATAGTGTCATATTAAAAATAATATTATATTAATGGTGTTTGGCATCATCATGTCTAATGATAAAATTATATATCCATTATGATATGATAATAATTAACACATATATCATGAAACCTCTAGAAACTTCTATATATTTAATGACACGCATTTAATAATTTGACACATCCCAATAACATAAAAAATAATTATTGGATTCTTTTTTAAATTCTCATAAAATAAATACCTAGAAAACAAATTTATCATGTAGACCATTTTTTTCTTCACCCAATGCCACTCAGGTGACAAAATCAGGACATGTACTAGATTGGATAAACAAATTATAAAATTTATCTCCAAATTAACAAAAAATACCCTATACATATCCCATTAACCTACTATTTCCATGTCATATTATCATGAATTTCAATGTTATGTAAACTAAATACTTCAAAAAATTTATGTTTTTGGCGATTGATGGAAGAATTAATCTATTAGTTAAAATTAGATAATTTAGAAAAATTTTAATTATGATCTTTAAATTTCATATCGTAACACACATATATTAAAAAATAAAAAATTTATAATATTATATTTTATTACATATAAAATATAATGTTCTATGAAATATTTTTTATGTTTCTAGTATTTTTTTTGAGTGAATTTTAAGAAGTCACATAAATAACACTACACAATGATGGTATGTTCATTTCACAATGGATTTTATATGATGTTTGTTTTGAGGATGAAAAGGAAAATATAATTTCACAATGCGTAAGGGAGAGTCACCATTATTTCCCTAAGAAAAAACCCCACAATTCCAGGGATATAATATTATAACTGGTAGATAATGATGAAAACTTAAAAAAGAATCATTATTTTTAAAATATATGAAAGAATATAAACTTCAATGGAGTTTTTTTAAATTCTAGAAGAAAATGTAATGAATCCATGACTGGAAAGATACATTTATAAAATAAATGGAATAGAAGTCAGGTGGATAAATAATTGAAGATTTTTAGTAGATATGATTATAATCATAACAAAATTAACTTATCAAGATTCTTCAAAACCAATTAAATATGAAATTGTCATAGATTTGGTAACCATATACATTTATGTTTTTGTGGAATTTGTAATCATCCATTTCAATATGGGTTTGTGAAATTTGAAGAAGATTGGTCTTGAGTGAGAGTAGAGTTTTTGTTTCCTAATTTTTCATATTTTAATGTAATTATGGATTCGTTGAAATTTAATAGATAATTTTTACTAATGAGTTTAAAAGTTAAGTTGTTTAATCATGTGTTTTTAAAATTAAATATTAGAGAATATATTATTTTCAATGAAAAAAAGAGCTATTGGATACCCAGTGGTGGTGTACTTGGGATTATATATTTTCTATACTGGATATGTAGAATAAAAAATATACCATTATATACTCAGTGGGGTTTCTAAAGGATACTTAACCCATGATATTATTCCAAGACTATAATGTGTACCAATTATGTATCTAGTATATCTAATGATATTTTTTAATAGTAAGGGAATGGTCGTCATTTAATAATTATTCCCCTCAGTTTTAATAACTAGAGGGAATACGGGGATGGTATGTTTTCTAGCCTCCCCACGTTGTATCCTCTTCCTTTATTACCCTTAGGATGCCTTGTAATTTTAGGTCTATTATTGTGTGTTGGTGATGGTGGATCATAGTCAGGTGGTTTCCTTATTTCTTACTCTATTATTATATTCCACTCCCTATATTTTTTTGATAGATTCATTTACTTATTTGGAGAACAATTCCACTAGATCATGGTGGAATTATAATGGGTGAGGGTGATTTCATGTATAGTTTATTCAGGACACTAAAAATTTAATAAGACACTGTATGTCTCTCCTTTCGGATGGAATTAATTTTTTTTTTGTAATTTTAACATGTACTTCATCATTTTTTAATTAATTTTTAATTCATTGTTAAATGATATTTAAAAAATCATTATAGTGTAATCGATATGTTGGGGACCTTTGAAATATACTTAGATGCAGTATTAGTGTCTCTACTCTATTTTTTTAATTTATTAATACTTATTTCTATTTTTAAAAAATTGATAAATTATTTATAATTATTCAAGGTTAATTAATTGGATATAACATACTGAGATAGGGGTTTTTGGTTGCATGGGATGGCTATTATAAGTATGCATAATGGTTTGGTAGACTGTGACTAGTGGGTAATCCTAAAAATGAGGTAATTGATCTCTGATTTATATAGGCATGAATAGTGTTTTTATGTGTAAGTTGACAAATAGAATAAGGGAAATCAACATAATGTGACTCATGTAGGAAATTTATGGTCACATGTACAAACTATGAATAGATATTAATTATTATAAATTTAATAGAAATTCAAAAGAATATAATCATCCCGGAATTACATATAAATCATTTTACTTTCTGATTATGAGGTCTATATTGATAATGAAACCTAATGGGGGTTGGAGTGTGAATTTGAGTAGAATGGGTATATAGTTTAGTATAATGGGATGAATTTGTCCACGTAATTTCACATATGGGGATTCAATGGGAGTTTATTATGTGATCTATGGCTTGGAAACTCTGATATACGTATTTGTTACGATTCATTTAAGGTTTGAGGATTGGTCGTAGGTCCTTCAAAAAATCACTACAGAAATGATTATCCATTGAGTCTTTCGTACAATGTTCATTAACGTGATGAGAATGATTTTTATTCTTACAGATAGTCCTATGATTGGGATACAATGTTATAGAAAACCATAAATTTCATACATAAATAATACATAATATTAGTGTAATATTCACTTCATATCAATATGATCCATTCTTGAAATGAAAACTTTTAGCGTACTTTGAAGCATGAGTACTTAAAAAACTACTATATAAATGATTTACATCATTCACCAATATGTTATTCAGAATTATCACCCGCATTAAATATAACATACAAAAAACCAATACTCTTATCCTGGAGAAGGTAAACATAGAAAAAGGGTGGTCTTGAATGCTCAGTAAGGGTAATCAAATGATATATCAATCAATGAATAATAGTGATCATAATTATATGAATAAGTGTATGATACATGAGAGTAAGAATATAAAATTATACCCATGAATCCATACATTTTTTAAGAATGTGGTTCTTTGTCCGAAATACCAAATAATAATTTGTTATATAAAAAGATCCTACATGAGTCGAAAATATAGGATCATATTACAATCTTTCACATGAAGGGGAGTAAATTTTCCGAGAGATCATACTTACTTGTAATATCCTCACTTACTCCTTTATTAGAGAGGCCATCTACAACCACATTCACTTCATGATAGGTATGATTGGTAATATAGTTGATGTCCTACAGATAACACAGACAATCCATCCAAAAAAGTAGTAATAGACCAAGCCATACGAATAAACCCATTCCAAAATTGCTTTCATTATGGTAGTCAAATCACTTTCAATACATATGGTGTTCCAAAAATTGTGCTTTGTGAAAGAAATAGCATGGGTCACACTCATAATTTCTGCCTCCTAAGACGAGTCAATACCATAGCTTCTAAAACTCGCATGAGGATCTGACCTAGATGATTCACAAAGACGGCGTCAAATCTCACGGTGCCAAGATTGTATTTAGAAGCACTGTCTACATTAACACTAATTAAAATAGAGATAGGAGGATTCTAGAAAATATCAAAATTGTGTAGCAGTTGGAAAAGAATTACATCAACCCATAGATGCTGAAGAATCATAAATTCTTTTACTGTATTGTTATAGTATACATTTTTAATCAAAGAATATTCAAGAATAGTAATGAAGATCTGAATATGTCCCACTTTAATTCTGAGTGAGAATTTTTTTTGAATAATTGAATTTTTATAATAACAAATCACATGATGAAGCTCAGAAACTACAGCAAGAAATAAGTTCATGGTTTGTGGGGAGTTATCCACATCTACACAAAAGTTTATCTGAGCACCAACATAATCAAGAATCAGCCATATATAATAAAATATTTCCAAAATATATTTCTAATGATTGGTGGTAGTGGCACAATAATGAAATAAATTGTTAGAATATTCTCTATATTTATTACAGAGATGATATTTTGAGCAAATGTGGGATTCCAAAAGATTGCAGAAAATTATTAGTGGGGTCCTATTTTAAGAAATATGCCATATAAGAGTATGTATTTATGGATTTATCCATTTCATATCAATTTTTTTTAATCTAGCTAAAATATTTTCCATAATTATGATAATCGTAGGAATAAACAATTTTTTAATCCAAAATACCATTGTGTGAAGCCTCCAAGATTATAAAATCATTCGTGTTAGAAAAAAAGATAGTTTTCAATGACATGCACAACATTTTTAGGGAGAGTATGAAGATGAAAATTAATAACATCCTTGATGGTATAATGAATACATTCATGATCTAGTTTATTAGGGATCACTAAAATTAGAGAAGCACCAGTCTAGTTAACTAACTAAAAGATCATGGACGAGTTCCTAGTAACCATCCATCTAGAGGTGGTTATAATATTTTCATTCACTTTTTTAATGGACATCCAAATGTAAGAGTTCATGAAATTCATGATTCCATTCTTCAACTTCTCAAAACAATGATTTTTTATGAAAGCAATAGAAGTATATTCATTTTGGATCAGGTTCCAAGTAAGCCTATCTTGAAGGGACTCATTAAATTTTTTTTGTTTTTAATTCCAAGGAAACCCTTATCAAATGGTTTTGAATAGGTAGATGAAGGTATACTCACCAATTTCCTATCTAGATTACTTCAAGTCCAAACTAATTTATTGATATAAACATTCATTTTTTGATGATACCGATAGGATATTTATAAACTATAATAGATTAGACCATTTTGGAAACAAAGATAAACAAGAAATAGAAGATTCTAACCATAATAGATGGGGTTTTTGATTTTTAAGTGGAAAGCTAATTAAGGATATGATCCACAATGACAAATAAATATCTAGATTTCAAACTACCCAAAAATATGGGAACATGAAGTGACATGTATTGAAATGATGCTTCTCTAATTCCTATTTCATTGATAATACGCGATAACCTACTAATTAGGAAATTTTTCATAAAGTAGATATATGAATTTTTCCAGCTAATAACCAGACCTGAGATATCCTCATAGTGAGATAGAGCACTTTTGAGAGTTCAATTATTTATTTTATCACCTTGTAAGAACAAAATGGGGGCATCCACATATAAAATATGCATGGGGGAATTCATATTCCTGGAATCATGGATGTGTTTAAGTTTATTTTTATGAAAAAGGTGAGTGTCCAATCTACATAATTATCCCTATACAATGGGGAGAAGTATGGTAGAACTTGGAACACCTAGTATGACACCTTTGGTTCATTTGATGTAACCTCTTGGAGAACCATTGACCAGGATAGATATGGAGGCCAAGTTGAATAGGGTTTTAATTATACTAATAATTTAATTATTTAAACCAAATAAATGAATAACTTTGAAGATGAAATTACCTTCCATGGTATCAAAATATTTTCTGAAGTCATGTTTTATCGAAATATTACCAAATTTTTTGGAATTTTATAATATGTTACTACATTCAAGGGAAAGAAAAATTATGCCCTTGATGGATCTTCCCATGATGAATCCAAATTTATTCCAAGATAAAATATTGTCACCCATCGTAGAAAGTATTATTTCAAGAAGTTTTTTGATGATTTTATATATAGTGTTAATAATTGTTATGGTTTTCAAAAGATGAATCTTAGAGGAATTATCTATCTTGAAAATCAATTAAGAAAATTGGGCATTCAAACCATGGGGTTGAAGGCAACTAGAAAATAAGGATTTGATATGATTAAAACATCATCCTGAATGAAGTCCCAATATTTCTAGTAGAATCCATTATTAAACCATTGGTACCCTAGGAACTATCACGATTCAAGCTAAAAAATTGTATTTGATTTCTTGATCAAGGGGAATTCTTAAAAAAAAGAGTTATCTTACTCATTCACAACTACCGAAATGACATCATGTAAGAGATCCTTATTTATGTTAGGGCCATTAATTATAGATTCAAAATAGGATTCAACATGATTAGAAATATCATTCTCATTATCCAAAAGTTTTTCCCCATATTTGAGAGTGGTTAACAGTTTGCAAGATTTTCTTATTCTTTGAAGAGAGTTAGAGAAGTTGGTGTTTCTGTTATCATCAGATAACCATTTGTCTTTGAGATCTTGTTTAAGAATATTTTCCTAAAAGGTAATAAGTGGGTTGAGTTTCACATAAATATTAATTTCATGATTATTATCATTAAAGAAATCAAATTCTGTGATGTTTTATTGATGTTGATTCTGTTAATTATCAAAAATCCTGATGTAATTATCAATTTGTATAGTTTTTGAGCTGAACCACCCTTAAAGATTTGGTTTAGTATGTTTTAATTTAAAAGAAAAAGTGAAGGAATCATTGTAATGAGTCATAGGGTACCAAATATTTTAAATGATATTACAACATTCAGGGTTCGAGAACTATGTTTTTTTAATCTAACGGGTAAAGGAGGTTTCCGGTTTTTGAAAGAAATAGTAACTATAATTGGATGGTGATCAAACTAAATACTGAGGGGAGTGGTTCTAGAAATGGTGTCCAATTTATCTAAAGCATGACCATTTGTTAACCCTCTATCAAATTTACTGGATACCACCCTATTATAATGTCTTTTATAATAAGTGAACTTGGAAAATTTAAGAGTAATTTCAATAATATTGTTGTCCTCAATATCCATCTTAATATATCTCATAGATATAGTAGTGTCAGATGTGCGCATACACTCACATGAAGCAAGGATGGAATTGAAGTCCCCATTAAAAATCCTGCAATTATGTATATTAAAACCCAGATAGGAGAGGTCAGTCAAAAGGGGCCCCCTATCCTAGTATCTATTCATTTCATAAAAACGGAACAATATAGATGAGTATTATCTAGAGTAAAATCACAGGTGAAAATCTTCTCAGCTACATAGAAAATATTAATATTTTTCAATGATCGTTTTGTGAAAATCCAAAGAGTATCAATATTGGATCTATTTTAACCCACACCTATTAAAGTATATAAAAACCAATAGAAATTCTATAAATTAGAATAGATGTTTATCATGGGTTCATCGATGGAAAAAATCAAGGACGATGAATGTTAAGCAATATTATTAAGAAAATAAAAGTGTCATGTTTAGAATACCCTTACAATTTTATAATAGGATCTTTATTTATACCACATTCCATGGGAGGAGGAGGGATAATAGAAGTACCTTTATTTGAGGATTCTTTGGAATGATATTTCATAACGTCTTTAATAGATGTGATCAGATGGAAAATAGTCAAAACATTACTATGATCTTCATTATCCACAATATATAAGGTTTCATAATTTGAAGATAAAATAGTGTCACCAATATTATTGGTACCTACTGCAGTGTGCATGTCAATAGATAAGAGAGTTGAGGTACTTGAGTTTTTTGTATAGGATCTAGCTGTTGTTTGAATTTTTTCAAGCCCAAAAATTGTTTTCTTCCATTCTTCTAAATAGAAACCACAATGATGTGTTCAACCGCATAACCAAAAGGTCTAGGTGCAGGTATATTTACCTACAGGGTGTCACTACACGAACTGAATGAAAGATATAAAGGATTTCTAGAAGAATTATATTTTTCAAGACGCTTATCATCACTACGTCCAGGGTAGATAATATATTTATCAACCATCCAATTAGTGACTTCCATATCAACTTTATAGAGATAAATAGTAGTAGGATATGATATATGATTGGAGGAGTTCATATATGTCTTACAGGCCTCAGTCTCCATAGAAACATATTCATGTTGAGTTTGAATGGGATCTATCATAGTATCCTTTATTTCTTCAAGTATATCAATATATTTTTTGTATTTATCCTCCTCCTTAATAAGTTTACCTCTGGATTTACACGAGATGTTCTCTAAAGGAATTGATTAATCTCTTTTCCTCTCCCATATTTCATTCTTCTTCATGGATGATTCAGGGATATCAAAAATTAGGGATTTTCCATTTTTATTATTTCCCAAATGATTACATTATCTATTGGTAGAATAATTTATTTCTTAACCACCTTTAAATTTCATATTGTATACCTAATAATCTAACATATCTAAAAAATGGGGTTTCCTTTCATACTCAATCTTGGCTTCATCTTTGTTGTAACACCCCAAGATTTCATAGTACATTATCTCTTTAAAGTAATTCAATAGCTTGCATCACACACAACAACGAGTTTGAGCGCATGACAACTTAACAAACTAGCCGTTCAAAAAAAGGTTATGAATAGTATTAACTGGATATTGAATTTTATATACACCATATAATTTTAAGTTATGTATTATGTGATTCTTAGACATATTATAAGAACAAATTCAATTTTCCAGATAAAAAAATGAATTTTTCAAAAAAAAAATCAATTTTACCACCTTTTGATGGAGAACCCTTATTAAATACAATATTTGACACTTTTACATATTCAATTTGACAAAACAAAATTCTTCTTTAATATCGGCACATCAAAATATAATTTGGATGAAATTTTGGGATTTTTATAATAATGTTCATTTTTTCTGAATGGTGAGAAATACCGTATTTAAATTGAAAACTTTATTTTAATATAATTTATTTATATGGTTAGATTATCTTTTTAATTATTTTTGTATTTTAATTAGAATATAGTTTTACTATTTAATATATGTTTGGTCATTGGAAGTAATTTCACTTTGAAATTGAACATAAAAAAGTGTCAATCTTTTGATAATTAATATTTCTTATAAACACAATTTTTGTTTTGACAATGGGAATTAATTTTAAATTAATTAATCCAACTACTATGTTTTGAATTTGGTAAATTAGACATAATTTCATAATTTATAATATCAAAAATAGCTTAGGAAGATCTTTTTGTATTTTTCTAAAAAGCATCAATTTTTGATGAATACTGAAACCACGAAGTAGTAGTTAAAAATATGACTTTTTCATTTAAATGAAAGTTTTCCTCTTCTTCTTATTGAATTTTGAAAATCCTAAATACATGATAGACATTAGTAATTTAAATGTGGTTCAATAAGATGAAAACAATTTTTTTAATAGTACCTTTTGACTTTTATTTACCACGGTGAAAGGTAAATAGGGTGATTCAAGGTAAAAATAATATTATAATAATACCAAATTACGTTACCAATTGTCCTACCATTATTGGATGAGTCATGTATGACCATGGGAATCATTGGGTAGATTTTGGGACACCATGTATCCACATAATAGTAATAATGACACTTTATTTTAATTAACTTAATGTGAAGGCAAAAATAACATAAACAAATATCTTTTAGTAAATTAATTTTTACATAAAGTTATAAATGTTATTCTTTAAACTATATATATTATTTGGAAATATAAAAACATTTAATATATCATGGTATTATTTTACAATTTTTAGACCCCAAATAAATAAAATTATTTATGACACAATAATGATGCATTTTTTATATCTTTAATAAATGATTAAAATAAATAAGATTATATAAATTAAAAAAATTTCCAAAACCTATCAAATTCTTATTGGATTATTTTATTTTGAACAATAATCATCTTATAATCTACCTTAATGAGCTTTGGACCTTTATAACCGAAAATCATTATATAATAAAATAATATTTTCAATGTTTCTTAAAGAGCCCCTCCCCCTTATAAAAATCCATCACCTCTAACCCATTACTCACACCACTCAAGCCCCTTGACTCGTCGAACCTCTACCCAAATAATATATCAATATCCCTCCCTTCCACATAGAATCTTTACTTTAGTCATAAGGAACTTCATGTTATCCTTTTGGTTCAAACCAAAGGGAGTTACCCAATTTTAAAGTAACGACTTCCTTAAGGTTTTGTCCTATTATTTTACTTCTCCACCCCAAAAACTCTTTTTATTACTTTGTTTTATGACAACACCAGTATACTAAATATAATAGGTTTTTTAGGAGAATTATTCAAGATACACTTACACTCACCTCCATCTAATGGGAAAAGAACACACTGTTTCTGTGGACGACAAACTACTACCTCACAAAATGATGCTTGTTCAATTATCTACTACTACCTCTTATAATGGAAGTTAAGATGAAAATTAATTTATATTTAATATATATTATAATTATATTGTTTATATTCTTCTATATTTCTCATTTATAGCATACCTTTGTGGTTTAAATAATGGGTAAATACGATAATTTCATTTGGGGAAGTGTGGACTACCACCCCCTCAATGTGATATGAATCGTTTTATTCCATATTTGAAACCTATGAAGGATGGAGTTACTAAAATTATATATGATATTATACCAGAATTATAATATACATATTTATCATTAATTATTAATTAAATTAAAATACAAACTAGAACTGAAAGCAGTGTTCATGTGTATGTACGACTTACCGTCTCCTTGAACAGGGCATTTCATTTCTTATCTCCAAATGTTATGTTCTATTATAAATAAATATATATACTAGATATATAATAAATATATGATATCTAAATAAGGAATACCATTCTAGAGATAAAATACTTTTGACCACATGAACAACATGTGATTATAAGAAGTTTACTTTTGACATAAGTACCAAATATAAAAAAATGACAGTTATTAACGTAATGAGTACATAATGTTTATAAAATGATAATAAGTGATATAAAAGAAATAATAAATTTTAAAAAGGTTATGAAAAAAGTATAAATTAACTTTATCATTTTATCCATGAGAATAAAGAACGAATGGGTCATGTCGGACACAAGGTAAGGGGTTTCTTATCTCACATTTAATTCCATGAGATTTCCATTGTTCACCACTTATTTATTTCATGTGGTGTATTGTGTAATTCCATTTGAAATATATAATCATGATTATATTTATATTTATGGTATTCTGTGATTAATTTTGTGGTTACTAACTTTTGGTCTTACGACTCGATTGATTACATCATGGTAAGGGGTTTCTTATCCCACTCTTAATTCCGTGAGATTTTCATTATTCACAACTTATTTATTTTATGTGGTTTTTGTATACTACCGATTATTGTATTACTTGTGTAATATACTTTAATTTATGGGTATTTACATCATCATTTTATGATCCTTCTTTATTGGGGTTATGCTTCGTAATTTTCCAAATCGGTAAGTGAATTTTTAAATTTTGGTTCCCAGTAATTAGGTTTTATGAAAACTACATTGATTATTTTACTACAAGATTATGTGTGAAATCACTATTTATTTACATATGTAGTAATTTATACTCCCCTTTGTGTGAATATAATGTTTATATACATAATAACTCCATTGATAAATTCTCACATCATCGATATGAATATGATAAGAGTAATTTTAACTCAATATCCATTCATTGAGTTAAACATCTAAGTCATTGGTGTTGTTTTTACAAAAATATGTGTGAATTTCCTTTGATTGACTTATAACATATTTCAATTAATATTTAGTGTATTTACATTTTTCAAAGGTAACTATGTCATTGATTTATCCTTAACATAAGGATACGGTCTTTATAATGGATTTTATCTCAATTTACATTCCATTGAGACTTCATTATTGTTATGCACTTATTCAAATTTATATGGTGTATATACTGTACATTATATCATGAATCCCTTTATTCTAATTATATTATAATTTTTTTATTACATTAATTATTAGTATAAAAGAATCTCTCATTTGGTTAGGAACTCTAACTAAAATATCATTTTAAATGTTTTAATGATTTATTCTCATAAATCATTCTCCTTAATGTCGATGATTTAAAAATGTTTTTAAGGATTTAATTATATAGAAATAAATTTTTTTAAATTAAAATTCATTTTAAAAGTTTCAAAGTGGTATGGGGCACTTTCATTTAAAAATATATTTTAATCGACCTCTTGATAAACAGTGAAACATTTAAATGCTTTACAGAAAAAGGGGAATATTTCTCTCAAATAGTTTTGATGATTATTTTCATCTATGTCAATATCCTTCACTATTCTCAATTTAGGTTGATTTATTATAATAAAATATTCCATATTATATTTAATGAGTTATGTTTGAATGTGGATGTGCTATTTTTATTCCATTAAAGGTTTGTGGTTAAAGTATTGACATTTCATATTCTAGTTTTAACACTAAATTATAGTTTATGTTTCACCGATTTCATATGAGGAATGCATTGGACTTAGTAGGTGACAGGTAGAGCCCGCTATAGCTCCTCAATTCATTGTTTGTTCTCATGAGACATACTAGTTTCTTGCCACAAGTCCATGACAAAATATTATTTTTAGTCTTAGAACAAGGCCTGGAATATGTGGTTATGATATTTTCCATTACACATTCCATCATTATGAGATTAGATATTGATATTTCATGTTGTTATTCAACTAGTAGAATTCCTGTGACTATGTTTTATTATGAACTTTTTTACTCATCTCATATTCTTTCCAAAAAGTGCTCATTTTTATTATTTTTAAGGTCGTGTGTTTTCAATTATTCACCCGTCCTAATGTTTATGTTATCTTTCATTGTATTGCTTACTCTTACTGAGAATCTAAGATCACCCCTTCTTATGTTTTATTTTCCATGAATTCCAAGAAGTGTATTATGATTTATATGTAGGGTTAATCTGAGGTATTAATGGAGTTATCAAAGGATAATTGATGTTGTGTTATATTTTCTTATGGGTAATGTAACGTTCATGTATGTAATCTATTTTCCAATAATTCTAAACTAATCGGTATTTTGGGACATGATTCATTATAATCATTCCAATGTATAAAAATAATGCACTGGCTCTAGGATTTTATGGTCGGTGCATTATAGTTGGTATCATAGGATGTTTATTACAAACCTTGGAAACTATATTTAGAAAAAATCTGATTAGAGAACATTACCCTAAGATAGACTTTGAGGATAGGTATAGAAGAACATCCTAAAATTTTGGTAATGTAGATATTTCTTATATTCTTTAAACAATAAATCTCTCTCTAGATATGATTAGGTAGAGGCAGCTCTAGAACAGATGTATCTAGGAGTGAAAACCTTGAGAAGGAGTTTCGGTCTTGATGTAGGGTATCCTAGTACATGACAATGGGCCTTGATGCACTCTTGGTTATGAAACTCCCGGGGGATATGCTTTGGATAATTTGAATTTTCTTTAAAAACTGATTTCAAGGATTTTAATATAAGATGAGAATAAATGACCTTGGTTAATCCTAAGGTGTTTTAGATTGAAAATAAGTTGTTATGATTTTCTCTAAATGGATTTATGACTCACACTATTCTTTCTGGTTTTAGTCAAACTAGCCTTTCAATTACAGATTATTAATTTTTGGATAAAAATATGGGATATGAGATGTAATTTATTGTTAAAATATTTTTGGGTCATTTTTGAGGAATTAATCTCATTTTTGGTAATATTAAAAAATTATATTGTTTTTGAAAAATGACAACACACAGACAGTGTGACACCCGTTATGTTGGACAAAGCTACAGGAATTGAACCCACAACCAAAGCACGACTGGGATTTATCACCTACCACTAGATTACGTTAAGTCCCTAGTTAGTATGTATATTTATTTTTAAGTTAAATGATATTATGGATAAATTATATGTTGATTTTGGGAACATATGATTTATCCTTAGTATAGGAAAATTATATGGTGATTAAGTGATAAATGTTATTTTGAAAGATGTTTTCTATTTTGGTAACACTATATGCCTAAGGAAAATAGAATACTATGGGATTTAAATTGAGGATTAATTGTGGATTACTATTTTGGAAGAATGTATGTTTTCATAGAATACTTATAGAAATTTTAGTTATATATGAAAATGATTAACCAATCATAGATAAAATATGATTTAGTTAATTACTTTTAAGTTTGTGACATTAAGAGTAGTCGATGTTATTTAAAGATAAATGATAAGATTTATTGTGGAAGACTATGTGATCATATCCTTATAAATTATGGGTTTCAAAAATAGTTTGGAATATTTTGAAAACATTTAAGGACATTTTTTTCTAAATGATCTTTGTTGAACATTGGGTATTGTTTGGTTAATTTTGGAGATTAATTGTAGGATTTCTTTATATAAAGGATTATCCTTTTTGGGGGTCATCTATTCTTGTAATTACAATTTTTATATTGTTTAACGTATAAAGACAAAGGAAATATATATTTAATCTTTTTTGGATTATGTTATTCTCTATAAGTTGATACTAGCGCTTCAGGTGTGACCAAGTCATCTTGAATACTCATTGTTTGGAGAAAAGATGAGTTTATGGTAGAAATTTATTAATGGATGAAACTCTACATGAAAATTAAGTATATTTAATTATACTCTTAGTTAATCTCATAAATAAATTCCAAAAAATTCTGAAAAGAAACTTAAAAAATGATTCCCATTTACTTTTCCTACTAGGTAATCAAAGACCTTTCAACCCATCACAAGTTTATGGATTTAAAATAATTAAGTTTCTCCTAATAATTTTCTCAATCACTCTCCATCAGAACATGATGGTTATATTTCTCTTCCATATCCATGTTTTCTTATATATATAACCCTATAATATGTTTTGTCTGGTAACCTTTATACTTACCGTTCATTATTTTAAAATAGAGGCCTCATTAATCCATTTTTTGATGTGGGATTTTGACTACGATATTTTGAAATGTGAAAATTTGTGTTTTAATCCCGAGATTAAATTTTGAGGACTAAATTTACTGAATGGGGTTTGAATGTAACACCCCGAGATTTCAAAGTATGTTAGCTTTTTAAAGTAAGTCAATAGCTTGATCACACACAACACTGAGTTTGAGCGCACAACGACTTACCAAACTAGTCCTTAAAAAAATGGTTAGGAATAGTATTAACTGGATTTTTAATTTTATATACTCCATATATTTTTAACATTTTTATAACGTTTTTATATGACATATTATAATAAAAAATTCAATTTTTCAGATAAAAAATGTATTTTTCCAAAAAAAAAATTTTGTTATTTTATAAAATTTTAATATAAAACCCTTTTAAATACAATATTTGACACTTTTACATATTCAATTTGCCAAAATAAAATTATTCTTTAGAATCGGGACATCAAATTTTACTCTGGATGAAATTTTGATATTTTTCTAATAAAGTTTGTTTTTTTTGAATAGTGAGAAATAGTATATTTTATTTCAAAATAGAATTTTAATCTAATTTATTTATATGTTTATATTATAGTTTTATTTTTTTTAGTTTAATTAGATTATATTTTTTCCAATTAATCCAATTTTGTTAATTGGATGTAATTTTACTTTGAAATTGAACATAAACAAGTGTCAATCTTTTGATAGTTAATATTTCATAAAAATCCATTTTTTGTTTTGATAACGGGAACTAATATTAAATTAATTAATCCAACTTCTATGATTTTAATTTGATAAATTAGACATCATTATTGAATTTAGAATATCAAATATATCTTAGGCTTAATTTTTTGTATTTTTCAGAAGAACATTAATTTTTGATGAATAGTGAAACCACTAAGTAGTAATTAAAAATATGGTTTTCTCATTTAAATGAAAATTTACCTCTTGTCAGAATTGAATTTGGAAAATATGACATACATTTTTGTTATTATTAAGTAAAATTTGATTCAATAAATGAATTTAATTTTTGGTGTATAGATACTTTTTACTTTTATTTATCGCAGTTATAGGTAAATAGGGTAATTCAAGGTAAAACAAATATTATGATAATACAAAATTACCTTAACACGTGTCCTAACCTTATTTTATGAGTCATTTACGAACATGGGTATCCTTGGGTTAATTTTGGGACCCCATGGAGCCACTTAAGAGTGATAATGACACTTTATTTTAATTAACTTCAAGTAAAGGAAAAAATAACTTAAATAAATATCTTTTAGTAAATTAATTTTTACATGGAGATATATAATTTATTCATTTTGATAAAGATAATATTTGTAAATCTATATGGATTTTTTTAATCATGGTATTTTTTATAATTTTAAGACCTCAAATATGTAAAATTATTTATGACACAATAATGATGCATTTTTTTACCTCATTAATAAATGATTAAAATAAATAAAATTATAAAAACTAAAAGTATATTAAAAACCTATCCAATTCTTATTGGATTATTTTATTTTTAAAAATATTCAACTTATCTTAAACCTTAATGAGTTTTGGACCTTTAGAAATCAAAAATTATTATATAATAAAATAATATTTTCAATGTTTCCTAGAGAGACCCTCGTCCCCCTTAAAAAAAGCCCTCACCTCTAACCCATTACTCACACATCTCAAACCCCTTGGATCATTAAAACATGGCCCAAATAATCTCTCATGATCCCTCCCTTCCAGTAAGAATACTTACCTTAGTCAGAAGGCACTTTGAGATATCATTTTTGTTCAAACCAAAGGGAGTTACCCAATTTTAAGGTAACGTCTTCTTTAATGTTCTCTTCTTTTATTTTACTTTTACAACCCCCTAAACACTTTTTATTACATACTTTTATAAAAAAAACCCGTATAATTAATATAATAGGTTGTTTTTATGAGAATTATTCAATCTAAACATACACTCACCTCCATCTAATAGGAAAATAAGATACTGTTTCTATGGACGGAAAACTAATGCCCCATGAAACAATGATTGTTCAATTATCTCCTAACACCTCTTATGATGGACATTAATATATCACCGTAATTATTTTTGATATAGATTTTATTTATATTGTTTCTATGCCTCTGTATTTTTCATTTATAGCATACCTTTCTGGTTTCCACAATGGATAAATGCGATAATTTTATTTGAGGAAGTGCGGACTACCGACCCCTCAAAGTGATATGACTCGTTTATGCCATACGTGGAATGTATAAATGATGGAGTTACTAAAATCATATACGATATTATACTAGAATTATAATATACCTATGTATCATTAATTATTTAATCAATTATAATAAAAACTAGAAATGAAAGTAGCTTTCATGTGTACGTATGACTTACCATCTCCATGAACGGTGTATTTCATTTCTTATCTCCAAATGTTATATACTATTATGAATAAATATATATATACTGGTTATATATAAGATATATATGATATCAAAATCATGAATATAATTTTGTAGATAAATTAATTTTTACCACATGGACAACATGAAATTATAATAAGTTTACATTTGACTCATGTACCAAATATCAACAAAACGACTGTTATTAAGTTAAATGAGTGTGTAATGTTTATAACATTCTAATAGGTTATATAAATGAAATAATAAATTTGAAAAATATTCTGAAGAAATTATAAATTAACAATAGTTTATTATTCAGGAGAATAAACAACGAACGAGTCAAGTCGGACACAAGGTAAGGGGTTACTTATCTCACTTTTAATTCCACGAGACTTCCATTGTTCGCCAATTATTTATTTCATGTGGTGTATTGTGTAGTTCCATTCGATAAATATTATCATTATTATGTTTATATTCATGATATTCTATGATTCATTGGGAGGTTATTACCTTTTGGTCTTACGACTCGGTTGATTACAATGTGGTAAGGGGTTTCTTATCTAACTCTTAATTCCATGAGATTTCCATTATTCTACACTTATTTATTGCATGTGGTGTGTATGTACAACCCATTATTGTTTTAATTGTGTAATATAATTTAATTCATGGCTATTTAAATCATCATTTAATGATCTTTCTTTCATTTGGATATGTTTCGTAAGTTACCAAATCGGTAAGGGAATTTCAAATTTCGATTTCCACTCATTGGGTTTTACGCAAACTTCATCTATTATTTTACTCCAAGATTATGTGTGGAATCACTATTTATTTACTTATGTAGTAATTTCTACTCCCCATTGTGTGGATATACTTTTTATACACTTAATCACACCATTGATAAATTTTCAAGGCATCGATATGAACTTGATAAGAGTAATTTTAACTCAATATCCATTTATTGAGTTAAACATCCATGTCATTGGTGTTGTTATTAAAAAAATATGTGTGAATGTACTCTAATTTAATTAAAGTAAATATACAATCATATTTATTTTATTTATATTTTTCACACATAACTATGTCATTGATTTATCCTTAACCAAAGGATGTGGTCTTTATAATGGATTTCCTCTCAATTTAGATTCTTTTGAGACTTTTTTCTTATTATGCGCCAATTCACATTTTTATGGTGTATATACAGTACTTCGACATAGTATATCATGAATCCCTTTATTCTCATGATATTATAATATTTTAATTACCTCAATTACTTTTATTCAAGTGAATCTTATTAAGTTAGAAACTCTAACTAAAATATAATTTAAAATGTTTTATATATTTATTCTTCTAAATATTTCACATTAATGTCCATGTTTTAAAAATGGTTTAATGGATTTATTTATATGGACATTAATGTTTCTAAATTAAAATTTATTTTAAAAGTTTCAAAATTTTATGGGACACGTTGATTCAAAAAATCTATTTTAAATGGATTCTTGATAAACAGTGAAACTTTTAAATGTCTTCAAGAAAAGGGGGGATATTTCTCTCAAATTGTTTTGACAATTATTTTCATCTATGTAAATATCCTTCATTATTCTCGATTGAGGTTGATTTATTATAATACAAACATTCGTATTGTATTGAATGTATTTTGATTGACTTTGGATGTGTTATTTTTATGCCATTCATGGTTTGTGGTTAAAGTATTGACATTTCATATAGCTGTTTTAAAATGATTGTTTAGATTAGGTTTCACCCACTTTATATGAAGAATTCATTGGACTTAGTGTGTGACTGGTGGGGCCTGCTATAGCTCCTTGATGCGTGAGTAAGTCTCATGAGACAAACTAGTGATTTCGCACAATCCTTGACAAAATGTTATTTGTAGTATTGGCACTAGGCCTTGACTATGTGGTTATGATGTCTGACGCTTTGAATTTAATCATTATGAGATTAGCTATTGATATTTCATGTGGTAATTTGGCTAGTATAATACCCATGACTATGTTTTATTATGGCATTATTTACACAGCTCATATTCTTCCCATAATGTTTTCATGTTTAGTATTTATAAAGGCATGTGTTTTCAATTATTCACCATGCCTAATATTTAGGTTTTTTTCCACTGTATTTATAACTCTTATATAGAATCTGAGCTCACCCCTTATGTTTTATTTTCCCATGATTCCACAAAGTGTATTATGATTGATATGTAGGGTTAAGATGGGGGATTGATGAAGTTATCAAAGGATAATATATGTTTTGTTTTGTTTTGTTTTCTAATGATTAATGTAATATTCATGTATGTAATATATTTTCCAAGACTACTAAACAGATCGGTCTTTAGGGACTTGATTATTTGTAATCATGCCAATCTATTAAAGTGATGCACTAGCTCTGGGATTATCGGTTCGGGTCATTACATTTGTAGTCAATGGTAGTGAAACATATTGTATTATGACGTTTTGATTCAAGATTAACTTCTGCCATAGCCCTCATAAATAAAACAAATTCAGCATTTAGGGTTTTATGATCTATATTAAGTGTATATTCAAAACAAGAGACAATGTCATTCATGATTTCTCATTTCAAAAAATACATGTTTAGACCATGCAGTTTAACCCATATTTGTTCCATCGTGTTAAAATGAGTATAGGGGTTGAAATCACAGTCCCAATCAGAAAGCCTAAGAAAAACATGTTTGATATGTATGTTACATGGTTTCCATACCCGATCTACATATTTATATGATTTAAACAGAATATGAAATTAACCTCTACCTATAAGCACTAATTTCCAGTTTAAGACACCCCAAAAATGATGAAATCCTGAATTTAATTCAAGTAATTTCCAATGAAGATCACTTTTCATGTATGAGATGCGACCCATGATGGAACATTTTCATATCTGTATACGTTGTTGGAGTGCATATGGGTTCACATCGAACAATAATCCACCATAATCAAGCTTCTTGAAAGGAGGATGATTCTTCATGTTTTTATTAACCCAGATCTTTACCGTTAAGGGAATCTAGAAATGAAACTCATTTAGATCTACCTGTAAGTGAGTGATTGAGAGTACCCTCTCTGAGGGATTATTTTTCTAGTATATAAGGTTTTGTACTTGCATTGTACTATTCCCACTCTTGGTAAAATTCCAACATTGAGAACCAGAATAAAATCAGATGGCAACAGAGTTCAAAATTCAAGAGGTGATTCGGGGTGAATCTTTGTGAGATTGAAGAAATTCCCTAGGAGTCTCTCTCCATCCCACATAAAGAATTTTTTTGTATGACCCTATGAATAGAATATCATTTCCTTTATCATGTTTCACTATGAAAAATATCACAGTGGATAGGGTTCACTCCCCATTCATTCATTCCCATTTTCAAGGTTCTCTCCCAAGACTATCTTATTGGTCAAAATCCCTTATTTACTGGGGTACTCACCACATTACAGTCAATCATATAACATTCAATATCAATATTTAGTATATTTATAAGAGGAATATATAATTATTTCCTTGTGAACCACATAATTAAAACCATGTATATGTGTGTTATATGATCATTAAATAATTTTCATATCAATATATCATAACACATGGAAAGGATACAAGTTTCATTAAAATTTCATTATTACAATCATAAATAATCCAGATAAATAATAAATATTGTCTGATATAATCATAACCCAAATAAATAAAAATATATATCATAATATTTTTTTTAATGAATATAATACCATTAAAATATTAGTAGGACATTTCCTGATGAAACTAACCTTTTCAATTTCAATTTTCTTTTTAAAAATATAATAATTTCGAACATTTTAAGGGAAATAATTAATTAAAAACTACCAAAGAAATTAAAAAATTAAAATTAAAATAAAATACTATTTGAGATTTCATCCATTTTCGTTCATGTGGTGTATTTTAAAAAAAATTATTCCTCGTATTTCTAGTAAAACTAAAAGTATACTATTTTGAAAATGATACAAAGAACCTATTTAGACCACAGTAATGATAATAAAATATCGTTAAAAATTAATTTATATAATTATTGTATAATAATAATAATAATAATAAATTTCAAAAAATTTACATAAATCATCGACAGGGATGAATATATTCCCAAATTAATTAATAAACAAGGTCGGTTTCCAAAAGAATATTAATACAATCACATTAATATATAAAGAGTGGGGAATTAAGGGAAAGAAAATTAATCTCCATAAATAACTATAGGAGGGGAAAGATATTAAATATTTTTGATAGATAAAAAATAATATTTTTTCAATATAAATTTATTAATAAATAACCATAATAAAACATGTGATTGAATGATAGAACCATTACCTCAAATAAGTCTGGCATCGTATGGGATCTATCCTCTAGTATAATAAATCAGAATTTATTATAGAAATTAAAAAAATCATAATGAGACATATAATATCATAAATATTTTACTTATAAAATATTATCACTTATTCGTTAACAATCACTCATTATTACTTTCATTTTCATGTGGTAACTTCTTCATTTTTCATCAATGTTTTTGTTTCTCATTTCTCACCCATACACATTGATTATGAAAACCCATATTTTTTTAACCTTTAATTACTCATGTATTAAAACAATTTACACAAACTAAATCCTTAAAATATTGTGATGTATGGTTCCATTGAAAAATTTTGGTACATCAAACATTATCCTGAGAAATGGGTACAACATAATTATTTAAAAATTTTGAAATATTCCCTTATATTCCTTGGATATTCTAAAACATTATGGGATAAAATTTGGATGTACATAATAAATGGGGGATTTGTAAATCCTTTTAAGGGAATAATTGAAACCTATTATAAGGTAAAGGAATTAATTTGATCCATAAGGCATATCGTGGTTACATTAGAGGGGTGGAAGTCATAATCTTCAACAATGACACATGACATAACAAGATAACATAAATGAAACATACAAATGTTGTGAAGGACTAAAACATGAGAAAAAAACATATTTCAAGGCAAACCTAAAATAAAACATAACATGGTGTTCTTTGGATAACCTCATATTCACCATCCTTGGATTCTCATAGTATGAAAACATTACCTAATGTATTGGTAGACTATTTAATTCTGGGCACTCCCACCGCATTCATTTCATGTACATTCATAACTGTACAATATAAAACACACAACATAAGATTGAATTTAATAAAATTTATCTATAAAATTTCATATTTATTATTAGATAAATTTAAATCCCCAAAAAATCAATTATGGGTAAAACTAAATAAGTATCCTTGATTGAAAATGGAGATGGAAATTTGCACTAAAAATGTTTGGCATATAAAATAATTGGAAACTTTTATCAGCACACATATGGTACAAAAAGTTTTATAAAATGGATTGATGATTGATAAATGGGTTCCAAATTACACGGTAATAATAATGATTGTAAAGGGGATGTGTACAACCATATCCCAACATGACCAATTTTATATAAAAATTCAGTACATAAATAAGGATCATTAATTAATAAGTTGTGGAGATGATTCCTTAACATGAGAGGATGATTCTAAAATAATGGGAGGATTTTTTTTAAAGAATGGAAAACTTATTGAGGTCTTTGTAGAGAAAGGATTGTTTTCACATCATGCTCAATGAGTTTGGAGTTAGGATGAAATGGAGGTTGATTGGGTATATACAGAAAAGAAGATGATATATCTATATTAATTTCAAAACATTGTTCTTGGAATCTATAATATAAGGTAATAAAAACAACAAGACCTCCCACGGTTTATACCATATATTTTTGGAAATCATTATTTTATAATTCTATGAACAAAAAATTAAATAATTCCCAAATTAAGTGGAAGTGGGACATTTAATAAAAATTGAATTTTAAAACATTAAAATATTGTATTGGTTTTGAAGAATTCGTTAAGGGTTTATAAAATTTATTAACAAACATTAAACACATTATTTTGATGTTCAAAATAATTTCTACCATAAATGATATTTATTTTATTTATTATAATATTTTTTTGATTTTATATTTTTAAAATCCATATCGTATAATTATTCCATATTTATGTTTTACCCAAAAAATTTATTGTCCTAGAAAATTTTAAAAAAAATACACAATTGGATAATTTATACATGATGAGTTCAAACATAATATTGAATTTATCATATTTTTTCTCTAAATATTATAAATTTTACATTTAAATTAAAAATCAATATTTAATGAAAAATAATGGGCTTTTCCAATAATAGATTTCTCATCCTTAAAAAATTACATTTGACTTTCAAAAAAAATCTCATTAATATTTAATCTATATAATATAAAAAAACATTATATTAAAGTATTATTTATTTATAAAATTATTTAATTATTCAAAAAGAGTTCCATCATTTTAATTATATATTTCATAAAAATACTATTTCATTTTCATCATTTCAAAATATAACTTTTAAAAATTCATTTTTTAATCTTTTAAAAGGTAAAATTAAAATGGGGGATATATAATCATTGTTTTAATAAAATAATTATAAAAAAATTCAAACTATTATGTTTTTGATACACAAATATTTATTAAAATAGTGAATTCAGTAAGGATATGTTGTGTGTTGGAGATATTTTCATGGTTTTTTCAATGAATATTGTATAGGACGTGTTCTTGACAAGCTTTAACCTCTCTAGTAAATAGTTTCACTCATGAATAATTTATTGAATCTTGGAATGAGATTGGACAATGAAAATTCTCAATGATGTTATCTCGCTAATAATATCTTACAAATGGTGTTTATAGGTTATTATTCTACTAGTCTAGGACATCACTTCCTCAGTGTATATCAATGGACTTTATCATAACACTTAATACACTAATCTTAATAGGTGTTTTATAATGGATATGTTATGAATGTTTATGATTCATAAAGAAGTTTTATAGTTTAATGCATTTATAATTGTGAAAAATTACTGAAGTAGTTGACGTTGTTCCTATAACATCATTTCTTAATAATGAATTTAATCATTTAAAAAAGGAATTTCACTTATAACTATTCCAAACATTAAATCATTCCCCTGTTTAGAAATTTCACCCTAGGAATAGTCACAACATTCATTGAAACTGATGAATTTACTTCTATTTCATTAGCTTATCTGGAACCCATGTATATTCCTAAAACATATGGTTCTACCACAACACTTCAATCAGGTGAGTTGTATTGTTTTGTAAGACATTGTATCTATGATAAAATTTTCACTAGATATTTCTGAAATGAAATGTAATTCTATAACAATGACATCTCATAAATAGGTACATGTGTGGGGTCTTGTATAGACATCCCCAATAGGGATAAATTCAACCCTTCATGTACATTAGACGGGTTAGGAGGTAATGAAGAACATTTGGCCACTCCTATAACAAGATAAAGGATCTCAAATGTGTTGATGTATCTTTGAATAGCTTTCTATTATTAATAAACTTCATGAATTTATTCCAAAATGATATATGAAAGAACGCTATATCTCTAGCCTCAAACATCATGTTATATCAAATATTGTATTCAAATATTTTCATTATAGTTTATCTGTATTTCATATTTTTAAAATTTATTTGGACATTCTCTACAATTTATTGTATATGATTAGGTCACATCTTCTTCCCCTCCCAAATATAATCCCAGGATGTCGGATTCCAACACCTCTTCGCATATAGAGCCTCATAAGGTGTCATTTGAATGTTAGAATGGAAAAAATGTTTATAAGAATACTTTTATATGTAAAGGGTATGGTCACAATATCCATTTAAAAAAATGATCATGATCTCAACATATCCTTCAGAATTTATTGGTCCTTTCATATTGACTGTATATCTAGGAGTTATAATTAGTGTTAATGATCTGTTTTTCAACCAAGGATTGTTATACGAATCTCAAAAACATCGAGGTAAACCATAAAACCCAATAATATATAATAGAATAAATAAAAAAATTCAGTATTACCAATTCCCTTATTTATATCTTAGGGAGTTGGTCAATAGAGAAATATTCCTTAATTGAAATTAGATATTTATCATTGTAAGGAAATCAGATACCTCCCAAATTGTGTTATTACATATGGTTTTATTACGGAGTCTTAAAAAAAGCATGGTAATTTAGTCCTATTTCATACTAGTATAGGAAATGGATAAATCGTACCCTTGGAATTGTTTAATTCCTTTTGTACATATTGTCATTGAAATCATCAATATAAAAACTCCACAATCTCCCACTTAATGTAATCCCACCATAATATTTTATGTAAATTTCATTAAATATTAGTTATTCCAAAATGAATATATATGAATAAGATATCTAAATCCTCTGAAATCCCCTAACTCAGTTATATTTATGATAGAAAAATAATTCAAGTTAAAAAATATATAAATCTATCCTTAGTGATTTTGATCTCTAGAATATTTTCTACCATCATCAGTATAAACTCATCATCTCTATAGGTCTCCTTCACTGTCCCAATAATAAATGTATGTGCTTTATTTTTCAAAATGTGTGATTAATATACTTTTATTATTCCCATATCCATACATTAAATATTCCAGGATATTTTATCCCTTTTAAATCCATATCTTTAGATTGGGTTGCATGATATTTTCTACTCAAAGAATCTTTCCATTTTCTCCCTAACAAGGATTGTAATTGATTGAAAAAACATAATCCACAATCATTTCTATCAACATTACTTGGTTAATATTAATCAATTTTTATTTGATCATATATATAATCTTTTTATGATCTATATATATATCACACTTCAATCCATGGAGATAATGCCACAATGTATTCAACGTTAACGTAACTATAAACAATTATAGACCAAGATTGGGGTAGTTCCTCTCATGGTTATTTAATTTTTTAGAGGCATAGTGTATCAATTTTTCATCATACATTAGTATTAAACCCATTACCTTTCAGATACATCATTATAGATAACAAAATATTACCCACTAGTTGGAAATATGAGTAGAGGTGCAGTGAATAACCTCTTCATCATCTCATTTAATCTTTTCATAAATTCATATTTCAAATAATAACTGACTCCAATCCATGTAAGATCAATTATTTTGGTTGATGGTCATGATAATATTCTCAGAAATAAACAATAGTTCCTAGATAATCCATGGATACTATAGATTCCCTTAAAAATGTTATTTTGGGCCATCATAAGATTGCCTATTTTTTATGGATCCAAATATATCCCATTTTTCTATAACATTCCCCAATAAATATAAGTTCTCTAAACAAAAATTAAATCTACTATATTATTCATAAAAAAAATTCAATAAGGTATCCAATACTGTACATAAATTCACCATGTCCTCCTCCTTTCCTTTGAGTATGTAAGAATAACATCTTTAAAGAATACATAAAATTGTTCAATATACTCCATAAAGACATTATTCATTAATTTCCTAAATATTTTTATAGAATTAATGATTCTAACTGGAATCACCATTAATATATAGTTTTTATGCCTTGTATAAAAAATATTCTTGAAAATGTAATCGTTCTTCACCTTTATCTGATAACATCTTTACCTAAGATCCACCGTAGAGAAATACTAGGCTCAGCATAACTGATAATAAAAGTAATAAATCCATGTAATATGATACTTTTTTATTTATATTGACCCTATTTAGATTACAACAATCCATGAAGAATCCCATTGACTGATCCTTATTGTTTATGAAGTGAGATGGTGCACATCACGGGGATGCATTTATGTATATAAACACTTATTCTAGATTACCCTATAATATTTTATTCAAATACCAAAGTTAAAAGTTATCCAGTCTAAATTTATTTTTTGTTAATGAAAAAGCATTGGGTATGAGCTCGATGGAGAACTCAACCTCACTGCTAAGCGGAAGACCAAGAAATTCGTCCGGAAACACACCAATTAATTATTTTGCAATGATAAAGTAAACAAGGATGAAATTTTCATTAGTATCAATCATTTATTCTATAAATTTATGATATCCATGAAATAGTATCCATTCATGAGATGTTGGTAATATATAAGATTCAACCCCCTCCCTACACATGTATTGAATCATATGGTGGTTTATAATACTCTGGGTGATTTTATTCTCTCGAAAATTTATGTTTTCCACATGCAAAGAAATGAAATCCATTCCCAAAATAATTTTTGATTATGAATAGTTTGGTTTCATATGGAATTTTGTGAAATATATCCCACAATTAATTATATTTATTATTTATAATTGTGGAATGGAATAATTGACCCATTTTAAATCATCACCAATAACTATACATTGATGTTTTGAGGCAGTGTTTATGTAATTATAATAAATATTTCTAATATGATGATGTTTTAGAAGAAAACTAAATTATTATATTAATTTTCCTTGAATGAGTAACTATTGTACCTTTAACCCCTCATTTTTAAGAATCCACATCAATAGTCGGGATAGTATAAAATCTTTTTATGAAGTCCTTGTAGGTTACAATCATCGATTATCTTCTACAACCTTAGTCTTACAAAATTTATTTTCATAGATTCCTATTTCTATTTAGTAGAAACATTGGATGATTGGATTAGGGTTAAATAATCATTCCTTTATTCCATAAAATTGATGTGTTTCCCCCATCGATAATCGCTATCCTGGTTCCCTTACCTCCATCAACTAATGCAATTCCTTGTCCACATTATGAAATTGTCTGGATTCATATTCACACAATTTTTATTGGTGAAATGATGTTCATTATTTCCACCATGAGATTTATCCACTACACTGAAATTATTGAAATATGATCTCATCTTTATATATCTAATACCAATAGAACATTGAGATTTATTTATCTCAAAGTCACATTTGAGGGAACATCAGTCAATTTTCTCATAGCTACCTAGTCTTGAATGTCACACACTTTTCATATATTCATATTTAGCCTAAAAAATAAGCTATTCACATTTCATTCTAGGGTAATAACAAAACATGAGTCAAATATTGAAATTATTGTTAATTTCTATTCATATGTTCTAATGGTTGTGTCATCCATATCCTTGAGGATAAGGAATTATGCCTCTATTTTATGTTTTATATTTTGAAAAAAACATTTCTTGAAAAATATTTCAAGGAATTCTTTCAGCTACATTGATTCGATATCCTCCTTAGGATTTATATTTATGACCAACGTCTAATAATGATCAACTTCACCCTCCATTTAATAATCATCCAGCATTGAATTCTATTACTCAAATAGCTCTAAGAGATAAAATATGTTTTTAATATAATTGATACTTTTGTTCTAGATTAAGGGATCAAGAGATCTGTTGAATATTGGAGGCCTTTATCCTAAAATTGCCTCAATTTTAAATTGATATTTCTTAGGAGGATTTGTGCATTCCTCATTATTTCGGATTCTATTTAATACATAAGTTAATTGGTGATTTATTATCTTGATATTTATGAATCTTGATCCCTTCAGGTTTGGAATCTCATATGGGAAGTCTTCACATTTTCCATCACATTGGTTATTAAGTTATTTCCTTCTATTCCCTGTCAATAACTATAAATAAAGGAAACGTTATATGTGATAATTTTTTAACTATACAAGAAATAAATATGAAAACCTAGATATTAAAGGAATAAATCATAAATTCAATATTTTCATTAACCTATGAATTTATATGTTCTCAATGATTCATTTACTAATATAAGATTTTATGGCTAGTTTTATTCCTTTATTAACGATTCAAAAAATAAAGCCTGTCAATTTACCAAATCATATCCCCTTAGAGTGTCAAACCATGTGTGTATCAAGGCTCATTTTCCTACACCATGTTATGATCACACTACTAGAAAATGGGAATATACCCACGGTTTTGCAAAAACCTATGGGTATAGGGATAATATGGGTACCTATACCCACAGTTCGTCAAAACTGTGGGTATAGGTGACCTATACCCACGGTTTTGGACAAAATCGTGGGTATATATAATTTTTAGATACAAATACCCACGTTTTTTCAAAACCCTGGGTATAGGTGTTTTTTTAAGACTTATACCCACGGTTTTGGCCAAACTGTGGGTATAGAGTTTTTTCGGAAGACCTATACCCACGGTTCTTCAAAACCCTGGGTATTGGGGTATTTTTTTGAAGACCTATACCCACAGGTAAAGAGAACTGTGGGTATATATTTCCCACCATAAGGAGGGAAAAAATTTACGCGGGACAATGAATAAAAATTAGCAGGAAGATGATCTGGATTAATATAATTTGGAAGATAGAAATACTATATAATAAACTCATTGTAGCATAGTTGGTTAGGCGGTATTCTGTCATTTGTTGCAGTCCTGGGAAAAAATCATGCTGTAATTTTATTTTCTAAAAAATAATTAATATTAATATAAGTAGACTAATATATATGTATTTAACAGAAAGCTCTGTATCTTTGTTGGTTCGGCATGGTTTCTTCCTTCAGAAGGTTGCCGGTTCAAATCCCAATGTCTTCTATTTTCGATTCTTGGCACGTATAATTTTAGATATGCAATATTATTAATATATTTAGATATACATATCTATATATTACAAATATGTAGCTGGCTCGGTTGGATGTGAAGGTTGAAGAGCTTCGTGCGCATCCCACGATCGAGTCCCAGCAGCCTCGTTTCTTGAAGATTATATCCCCACAGTTTGAGAACCGTGGGGTCAATGCAGTTACATCCTCTTCACGGGCCTGCCACGCTATGATAATATAATACCCACGGTTTCTCAAACTGTGGGAATAGGTTGACCCCCTATCCCGATGCCTTTCCATCCCACGGTTCCCAAAACCGTGGGTATAGCCTATACCCACGGTTTTGGGGGGTATACCAAGGGTTCTGAGCTGTGGGTATAGAGCAGTTTTCCAGTAGTGTCCTGTCTATCTTAATGTTCCCTTTTTATGTTATTACCCCCCATGTACAACTGTGTGTATGTTACATCCACATATAGTATCCAAAACAGGGTTGTATTTTCTTGTAAACTGATTACTCTATAACTCACTAAAAAAATTATGTTTAACTAAATTTAGTATTATCCGTATTTATTTCACTATAATTTTCGTATCCAAATTCTTAAAAAATATCATACATTACCTCTAATAAAAACTGGGACAACCTGTATTCTATTACACCATAATTCATGATTTATTGTATAATGATACACATAATCCAACCACATATGATCATGAGGCCTAGTGTCTTTGGGAAATTGGGTACATAAAAAATTATCTTAATACAGGGTTATAACATCATTTTTTAAAAACATTTAATCATTACATTATATTTCTATGATCTTTTAAACCAACATAGGATAACCTATGGATGTTCTAAATAAAAGGGTGAGCTACAAGGCCTAGTAATGAAGTAATGAAAACCTATTATAATTTAAATCAGTACATGTGATTGAAGAGGGATATAATTATAATATTTGATGAATGAGAACAATAATATTGAATAATGGTGTATGATATAACATGAGAACTTTAAGAAACCATATGAACGTGGAGAAAAAATAAAACACGACACTATGAACATATGTCATGTATAAACACCAAGAAAACATAAAATAGTCTACTTATGACAAACTTTTATTCACCATACAAGGAATATCATGATATATATACATTATACAAGGAATTGGAGGGCTATTAAACTCTTGTCCCACCATTCAAATTCATATCATCTACATGAATACATGTTCTTTATATATTATACAATATAAGGATTTATTTCATAAATTATATTCCCACACTTAAAGAGTATGGGTTACATAAATGTAAATCCCCAGTTGGTGATGTTTTGGTACAATAAGGTGATTTACCATGAGTGTGAATGGTGATAGTTATTCAATACACTAATATTTGATATATAAAATCAAGAGATAATTTTGACAGCATTACGGTGAACATAAATGTTTATGGATGGGGTGAATGAGATTAAAAGAGGTATCCAATTACTTTGGAATAATAAATATTTTAATAGGGATGTGTAAAATATTTTTTAACTTGAAAAATTTTCATATAAAAGGGATGACATAAAAAGGGTTCTTGAATAAAGAAGAGAAGGATATGTTCCCGTACCATGAGAGGGTGATTCAAAAAAATTATTAGAATCTTATTCAGATCCTAGGGGACCTTGGGTAGCTCTAGAGTGGTAAGGGAATTTTTAATCCCTGATTTACGATTTTTCAGTTAAGAGGGGAGGTATTTTGTGTGGATTTATATATCAAAATATAGGATAATAATTTATTGATTTACAAACGTAGATGTAGGACACTATATGATAAATGAAAAAAAAAATAAAACATACCATTGTTTTCACCAAATAAGAGTTGTTTCAATTATTTTATATGTCTAAAAATTAGACTCTTTAAAATTATTATGTTGGCAATGTGGATGTGAGTCATGTTTCTAATTATTTTATTTTAAAACCTTAAAATATAGTATTGGTTTTGGATGATTAATTGTGGGTTTATAAAATACATTTAATATATTTAAATTTTTATTTTAAATTGATAACCTAATTTCTATCTAGGATACGCTTTATAGTATTTATTACATTACTTTATTTCTTTTATGATGTCAAAATACGTACATTATAGAAACACATTATTTAATTTTTATTGAAAAATTAGAATTCCCCATAATATTATGAAAAATTCACTATTAGATAATTCTAGTAATATTAATTCAAAAATAATCCATATTTTTATCCAAATAATTCAGTAAATAAGATAATATATAATTATAAAAAAAACTCTACATTTATTGAAAAATAATTTATTTTGAAAATAAATTTTTTTTAACATTATGAAAATTACATTTGACATTTTAAAATTATATCAACATTTATATTTAATAAATATTATTTTAAATAATAATTTATTAAAATATCATTTATTTCAATAATTAGATAATTCATCAAAATGAGTTTCTTGATTGAAACCTTATATTTCCCAAATATAGAATTTCTATTTCATGAAATAAAAATATAATTTTTATCAAAAACATTATATAATAATTTTAAAAGTTACGTTTAAAATGGATAAATATAGTTGTTATTTTACTAAAAATATAATAACATGATTCATGATACATATACATTTATTAGCAATGTTAATTCCCTATGGGTTAGGTGTGTGATTATAATATTTTCACAGGGTGGTTAGAAAAATATGGTTTTTTTCATGATATCAATGACCTTAATCTCATCCCAAAAATACTTTCACTCAATATTAAGTTTTAGATTCCTGACTTGGTCATGGTCATGCGTAATGTATGTTATTCTATCTCTCTTGGTTTCTCTGATAAATGGGCTTCATAGGGTAATATCCTATTGATCAAGGCCATCACATTCTTTGAATTTGTCAATTAGACCTTATCATAACCCTTAATATAATAATACCAATTTTACTATACAATTTATATATTTTAAATAGTTTTAATTATTACTTATCTATTCAATTTGAGATACTATATAATGATACAAAATAAGAAACATATTTCATGGGGTTTCCATACAATTATTTATTATTAAGTCATTTATTCATTTAAAAATAATAATGACATTAATAAATTTTTCGGGTAATTACATTGATCATAGTTCCTTCATTTATATATTTCTAATAAGTTTATAAATATAACACAAATTAATTATATTCATAATATTAACAATTAATTTAATTAGGTGATGATAAATTAATTATATAACTACGTAAAGATTGTAGTCTATAGGTATAAATGAGTAATGTTTTCATTTTTTGATTGATGGAGATAAGTAAAGGTAAATAATAATTCACCATGAAAGAAAAATTATTATATTATAAATATAATATATACATATATATACATTAAATCAATCATAATAACAAATAAAAAATTATTGTAGTGGAAAACGAATCATATTTCTATGTGGAGGTGGTAGTCCACATATGAAAATGAGTGATTCATAATCATCTCCCATTTAATAAAGAATTGGTGATGATTTTCTTATAATTATAAAAACATCACAATTTATAGATTATATTATTTAAATAATTTTTATAGGTATATAATAAATTCATAAGAAGTACAATAAGAAGTAAAATTGATGGACGTCAGTTTAAATATACGCCTCTTCTTTGAAACAACTCCTTTTCATTTCTACTTAGGCCTTGATGGATTGGTCTTAGGATAAGAACCAAGATATAGTATTAAGGAAATGATATTGGGATTGTTTTTTTGAAGCTATTATTTTTTTATTTATAATGATCTAACGGTGTTTATAAGGGAGGATAATAGGTTCCCTTTTATAAGTAAAGGAGTTATACATATGGAATTTTTAAAATGAATTTAACGATTTAAGGCCACATTCATGATAAAGGATTATAATGTTGAATATGATAGTGTTGAATTATATTATACCAATATTAAATTGATATGTGTGGGTGTAAATCCTTACCAAATTGTTTAACCTCCCCTATCAACCTCGTTATATGCTTAATCTTGTTAGACATTATACAGTTTTACTATTCACTATGAAAAAATTAACATTATTCTATCACATTATATTAAATTTGATTATTCCAAATAAGTAATAGATTTTAATAGATTTAATTTATATAAGTTCAACAATTTAATTTTAAAAATATCACTCCTAACAAAATGTAAACAAATTATCAAAAGACAAATGTTTAATCACAATGCTTAATTTACTTCCAACAGTTCTCTTGGAAAACCATAAAATGAATTAAAAAATATTATATTCAATATTAAATAAATAAATTTTATTATAAAAATTAAAAAATTGGAATTAACATAATTTATTAAGATTGAAATACATTGTTTTAATAAAAATAGTTTTTTTTAATGCGTTTTAAAGCCCAAAAATAAACTTCTACAAATATTAGGTATAATGAAAATTTATATATAATTAATAAGTTTATTTATATACAAATAAAAAAATGGTAAATTTATGATATAAATAAAAGCATAATATTACTATTTATGTGATATCATTGATTGTTTAAAAAATTGGTTATTTTACTAGTTAGAGAAAAATATATCTATTAGAAAAATATAAAACATTAACCCAAAGATAATAAGGATATTATGATTTTAAAAATGATATTAATATATTTAAATTTAATTAGTAATAGTTTTTTAATTAATTATAATATTTCCAAGGAAAAAATTCAACAAAAATTATTTTTAATAGAATCATTTTTATAAGAATAATTTCACTTTATTAAAAATCAATGGCATATTTATTATTCATTACTCAATACATATACATTTCATAAAATCATTACAAATTTTTTTAATTATTTTATTATTAATATTTATATATAACAATTTAACATAAATGATATAGTGTTTTATTAATCATGGATTATATAGAATGGTGGTTGGGTGTAAGGAATGATATGAATTACATCGAATCTATATAAAATGAAATACATATAAAAATTAGGGTATTTAAAAAATAACACCATTAAAATGAATTTCACACTCAAAAATCCATATCTCTAATAAAATAAAATATCGTATCATTGTTTCATTACATCATATGTTATACGTTTATCTTTGTAAACAAAATATATTCCAAATAACATCACTTAGGCAAGTAGTCCATTTTCCTTATAACATTTTTTCAATTATCTAGGATTTATACTTTTTCTACATAATAAGAACAACCATGATCTATTAGTATACTCTATGAGTTCAATACATGTTATGGTTTGGGTTGTTACATCCCTGTGAGATATAAATTCAATGAATCATGATGTTGAGAGAGGTTTAGTGTGACTACTAAATGAGGAAAATCAATCCCAATATGTTTATAAATCTAAAAAATACCATTAAACCTATGCATCATCATTCACTAGTTTTTGAATTTTTTAAAGCTTTGTCCATGGTGAAATTATTAGTAAAACATTCTAACCAACTACGAATTTCATATATCACAAATCAAAGTACGTTTAACTCTTCTACATATTATGGATTACCTTAATGTTCTTTTGAATTTCTCTTACATTTTCACCAATTTGAACATCAACCTCATGATCAAATAGCATTATTTCTCTAACTCCATCCTATAATATTAGTCATCTAAATATTATTTTATATATTTTTTATAATTTTATAGTTGAATAGTTGAGTGAAATCTATTATTTTATGATTGACTAACTAAAAAAAGATGATGATCCCAACAACAATTGATTTTAAGATAAAAAATTCTAAAAATATATTTAGGGGTTTGAATGGTTCACTTATAAATGTTAGTTATCTAAGAATGATATATATAATTGAATAATAACTTTTTATCTATAACTAGTTAAATATTTCTCTATAAATTCATAGTAAACCTCATATCTCAACCAGATAAATTAGAATGTGTCACTCCAAACAACCATAACACTTATTTACTGTTTATATTTATAATTTTATCAAGGTAAAAGTCTTTTATAATAATAATGAATTATACTATATTTTTAAGGTGATTTAATATAACCTAAATATCATTATTTCCATTATATGTTTTGGGGAGTATGATGGTGAAATCCATGGTGATTGTTTCCCATATCTATTTTGGTATAGGTAATGTTATAAAATCCTATATACTTATTTCTCTATTTCTTAGCTTATCAACATACCATTCACCAATATATAACTTCACAATATCTATCTTCATGTTTTCCCACTAGAAATACTATTTCATATCTCTATACATCTTTGTATGTCAAGAATTTATAGATAATGGTGTGCTATGATATTATTCCAATAGTTCCTTATTTATGTCAACTATTGATGTGAAATGAACTTCGTTCTTGAAACATATAATTTCATCATAAACACTATTGTGTTCCATAATAATTATCACATTCTATTGAATCTCTATATAGTGTTTTTTCGTCATTAATATTTTCATATATGGATTGTTTAACAGTCATTTGGAAATGATAATATTCTTCCATAAATATTTCACAGTTCATCCTTTCCAAAAACATAAATATTGAATGATTTTTTATCCTCATTATCGATAAGCTAACTTGATCATTTTAACAGAAATCATCATCATTATTTTTCATTTTCCTTATATGGTAATTTATTAAGTAGTCATAATCATTAATCAACTAAAACCATATTTTATCATATGGATTAAACTATATTTGTGTGAATATATTCACTAACCATTTATGATCAGTATATATTCCACACTTATCTCCATAATTATAATGCCTATATTACAAATGAAAATTCCAAATCTTCAATTGGGTCATTTTTCTCATGAACATTCCATTCGCGTGAGTTATAATATATCCCCATATAATTCTGAATAATAACGAACCGTAGTACATTTTTCAATGAATAACTATAAATCAAAAACCCTTCTACACTACAAGGTTGTGTAAGGATTGGTGTACTAATAACCTTCACATTAATTCCTTATTTTCATCACATTCATCGGCCCAATATATCTTAACTTCCTTATAATATTACATGGTCATTGGATTAGATAGACATGAGGAATACTTGAAAATGCACTTGTAATTTCCAACCCATCCTAGAAAACTATGGATCTAAGTTACAATGGTTGGTCTAGGCCAATGTTTAATAACATTCAACATTTATAGATCCACTGATTTAACATTTTTTTAGATTATATGATAAAAAATTAATCCTTTTATACTCAAAATTCACATGTTATAAATTATATATTAACAATATACATTTTATGGTCTTAAATACGATCTTCGTGTTAACATCATTATTTTATTTACCAATTTAATTCATATAAATAACATTTATAAATAATATCAAAATTCATTCATGATTATTTCTATCTACTTTATTCATTAAAAGCATGAATAAGGATGTGAAATTAGAGACCCCAAGTTGAATAACTATAAAATCCTTCTATTCGTGCATAGAATGGAATCATTTCTTGTGCTTTTATTCACATTTTTACCCTTAACTGATATTTTCCAGATTTAAGAAAAATCATTAAATAAAATTATGATCCTTATAAGAAATCAAAAAAATCATCAATAAGGGGGAATGATACATATACTCGAACATGATCTTATTAAGATCCTTATAATCGTTTTAGATTCACAATAATCCATATTTTTTCGAAAACCTATTGGTCCATCCCATGTGAAACACATGGCCAAATGAATACCTTATCAGAATTCAACTTGAGTTTCTTATTCAATTTATATAACTCAATCGGGGTAATTATATATGGAGTAATTGAAATAAGTGTGTCACCATATATGAGTTCAATTAAAACAATAACTTCATGATTCAAAATAATAATATTTGATTAATTTGAAAGGAAATAAATAAAATATCATATAGTTCAAGTACCTTGGATGTTTATTTTCTCCAAAGAAATATGCAAAAAATAATTTATTTGAAAACGAATCATAACACATGTACTAAATGTAACATCTATTGGATGTTTAAATTTATCCATGCATCGATTGAAAATAATAGGATGGTACATAAAATCAAATTATACCTTACTTACTTATAAATTCATATTATATTTCTATAAATAAATTCAATCCATCATCAAAATCAAATAAAATTTAAATTAAATAAAAATAAGAATATTTTAAATGAGAACATTCATAGAAACATGAATTGGGGAGGATTTATATACTTTTGTTGAGTCCATCATATCATTAAATGTTTTTACTAATATTTCATCATCAAATAGTTGTGGTGAAAATATGATACTAAGTGAAAATTTGGTAGATTATAGAGTATTCTAAATCAGAATCAAAAAGTAAATTATTAGTTAGAGACTAAATGGTTTGTGTACCATTCACCACTTCATTATTGAAACACATATCGGTAATATATATCATATTATTCTTGCACTTTTTTGAGATATTAAGAGGTTATTGGTGTCTATCATCATCATTAACCATCATATATGAGCATTTTTTAGTATATTAGTCATACTCTATTAAATTAATGCATTGGAGTGTGGGTGGTATATTCAGTGGATATTCTATTCCATTTTTATTTTTATCCAACTTCATAAAATTAACTCATCATTTTATTTCATAATATCATTATTTCCCACATATCAACCATTTATTGGTCCTAATAAAAAATTTACCTATATGCTTCTATCTATAGTTTTGGCATAATGGAAAACTCATCTTCATATATCCATGATTATTTTATTATAATTTCCTTTGAATTTCATCTTTATTTTCTAATCAAATATATGAAATTTATTTTTTCAATAAAATACCTATCTACATAATAATGGATCATCGACTGATTTAATTATAGCTACAGAAGTCTATTATGAATAACTCCCTTAGTAGACATTGTTTTAAGTCACTAAAGAATCTGTCAATCTTTCTTTTTGGATCATTAATAATACCATAGTCATAAATCACATTGATTTAAAATATTCCTCATTAGTATCTTTGTATTCCTTATTCTTATACTTATGATCACATAATTCATTCTTTGCTTTATTATAAATCAAATGGGTAAAGTACATATTTAATTATAAGCTCTGAAACTCATCCAACTTAATGGAAGAAATTCAAAAATGTTTCCCCTTATTTGTGATAGGAGTCCAAAATTGATTTATTAACCTTAAAATGATAAAGATATAAGATATCACTTTCATATTCTAAGAACTATATAATAAAATATCATTTTAGTGGTACTAATCTATTCCATAGCCATTGGTGGATGAGAAGACCCACAAAAAGAAGTTGGATGTTACCTTGTGAAGGAATAAATACAAAATTGCTCCCCCTTTTTCTATTTTGTAATCTCATTGTGATTCATGGATAGACAAAGATTCATAAGAATAGAAAAAAATATTCAATCTCCCATAATATACAATTACTAGGAAATACAAGCACTAAATTTTATTTCTCATTTATTTTAAACATGGTTCCTTCATTTTCTGTCCATTTATTTAACAACAAACCATAGTATGTTCAAGAATAATCATATAGGTAAATTTTATAATTATGAAAATAAATTGTATGATTTCTATATCATGACACCTTTATTTAGATTTATTAAACCATAGGTTTATCCTATGCTATTCATCTTCATTATCTATCCAAATACATTATAATGGATCTTAAAGAAAATATGTTTCATCTAATGTATATACATTGGGAGTGGTAAACAAGAATCATAGTAATGGATCATTTAACATGCACCAGAATGATGGGAAAATATACCCAACCATCTCTTTTTGGGTTTATTTATGCTATAATCATCTCTTCTAAAACCAAATCCAATTTTTGTATCCATATAGGGATACATTTTTTAATGTAAAGTATTATACATTCTTTAACATAACATTGTATTTTATCCTATTCATAGACTTATCCTATGGGCTTTCACTAGTTCATTATCATCATAGTTTCCAAAATAATCAAAATCATGATTTGATACCAACTATAGTGACCCATACATTCCATATGTAAATTATCTAAATAATTTCGCATTAATTACATCAAAACTATACCACTTATTAGATATAACATTTTTAAACCATTCTTAATAACTTGGAGGAGGGGAATATATCAAGGGTGACCCTGGATTCCTATTAAAGGTAAAAAACTGATATTAACCAATGATCATAACTAATAATAAAATTAGAAAAGGGTTACGAGAAAATGATCATAAATATATAAAATCTTACCCACCGATTAAAAGATCATAATCATAAATAATTACATAATTTTTTCAATCAAAATGAATAATACATAAGAGATAGGAATCAAAATTAATAAGTTCAAGATACATGGGAACATATCATAAAAATAATAAATAATATTTTTGATTAAACATTACAATAGAAAATAATTTCATTTTTCAAGGATCACTGTCAATATTATCATCGTGGATTGAGTTCAATCTATATTTCACCATTTCCATATTCAATATTCACTCCCATGTATATCTTAGTGGACAAAGGCCCATAATTAACTAGGTTAAATCCATATTATAATCCTTATTATATGATTATATTTCCATCTTTACCCAATGAATTGGAGGGATATATAATTCTAGTCCCACCCATATCATAATGAAAACCATATATATAGGTTCTACAAGATCACTAAACAATCATCATATCATCATATCATAACACATATAAAGGATATGAGTTATGTTGTAATTTCATTGTAATAATCAAAAACCATCCAGATAAAACAATTTATAGTAACATTGTATCATATATATAATAAATCATAATAAACAATATATGATTTTTTATATGTGATAATACCATTAAAAACATCACTATAAAATATCTTGAGGAGAATACCATTTTCATTTTGTAATCTCATATTAGTAAAACTTAAATTTTAAAAAATATTAAGGAAAACATTTTATTAGAAAATATCTATGGAAATTTATAAAAACCCGTTAAATAAACTATTGTTCATGATACTTGGGAAATTCGTTCAAGTGGTGTACGTTAAAATAAAAATTACATTCACATTCTCAGTAAAAGAAAGGAATTAGAATGTTTAGAAAAAAATAATATGTTTTCATTAATATCATGGAAAATATAATAAAATATACTAAGAAAATAATTTAAATAATATTTTGATAGTATTAAAAAAATCATGAAATAAATTTAACAAACACATGGACAAAAAAGAAAATATTCCAGACCAAAAAAATTACAAGGTCTGTTTTCCATAAGAACATTCATTCGGTATATTGTGTACTTAAAGGGAGTAAATTTAATGTAAAACATGTAATATACATAATCATCCATATTATGTAAAAATTATATAATATTTGGGACATATATGTCACATAATTATTTTATCGTAAATTAAGGCATATGAATCATTGGTAAAAATGTTATTGTAATATAAAACACTTACCTGAAATCTATCTTTTATCATAGGAAACATAAACTAATTTATTAAATAAATAAAATTTACAATAATTATATATGTGAAATATTATCATACCTATAATTCAAAATATTTTTACTTATAATATCTTACCACTCATTAAATAAAAATCATTCGTTACCATCATCATTTTCTTATGTTAGGGGCATCGTTTTTCAGGTTTGGTTTTGTATAAAGGTTATGGTTTGTGCACATTGATAATAATTCCTCTATCACAAAAAGGATAAACATGATAAAAAAATAATATATATTCATTATATTCATAAATATTTTCATTCATATAATTTAATGATGACAATTATATTACATCACAATCTGGATATGGTATTCTATACATATATGCGAGTGATATGTCCATTTTTTAACGGATGAAAGAAAAAAAATATTAAAAAAATAAATGTTACAAAACCATTATAATATTATATATATCTTATATAGACTATAAATATAATAAAATAACTAAGGATTATACATGGGTATGGAAAATGAATCATATAGTTGCTTGGAAGAAGTAGTCAACCCATCAAAACAAGTGATACTATCATCAACCATTTGGTTATGAATTGGCATAAAATTTTGTAAGTTAATTATAAAAACATTTAAATATATCCATGATACATTATTTAACATTTTATTTAAGCATATAACAATTTTTTGGATTTAGAAGCATAAAAAATTGAAAAATCATGGTCAATATCTATACATCGTCATTGGGAGACCTCCTTTGGATTAATCCATAACATTTTTTGGATTGGTATTAGCAAAAACAAAATATAGGATGGATGGAAGGAATATAGTATGGTATTGGATCATGTATTTTATCATCTATAAGTCCCATGTATTTTGTTTAATGGATGATAATTGTTTTCCCTCTATTTTTAGGGGAGGGATACACAAGGAATTTTTTAATGATTTTAATTAAATAAGATCAGTTTCATGGGAAATGGATTGAAATAACCAAAAAAATTGAAATTAGTAAAAGATAATATTTAGATATTTTATAGATTAATTATCTGATAATATTATTCTTTAATAAAATTATCATATTTACCCCCTATAAAGCCCATGTTCTTTATTACATACTAAAACATCATTAATTACACAAATCTTTTACTTGATAATACATGGAATATTGAGAGGTATAGTGTATTTGGTGCTTAGAAACACTACATAACAACTTAAAGTATAGAATGAAACATCTTATCGAAAAATTACTTTAAATTACAACTGCATTCCCTCGAACATAGCATTGCATAGGATAACTTGTGGACTTTCATAAGAAAAGGGTGAGATATAAAGACCATTAAGGGAATAAACATGGAATAACATGAGGAATACAATACATGTTAGACAATAGGCATATCAATGGAGAACAAGGAGCCTGAGTAAACCCTCATTGCACATGGAGAATGATTAAACCCTAATTGAACTCTAATTATAATGAGTCAACACTAATTATACATTACGTATCATGATACTATACTTTACCCAATGCATTGGGGTGCTATCAGGGCGCACCCTTCATAATCATTTCATTTCATACATAAGTGTTCCACATAGATCATACAACATGGATTCATTAACATAATAATTCATTCCAAAAATAAGAGATTTATAATACATAAATATAAGTCCTCAATAAACAAGTAAATGTTCACAAAGGTGAATACCCTTGATAAGGCAGTGGGTATGGTATTCACTACACGATGATTTTGGCATGGAAAATTTGGTGCAATTTCTGCAGCATAACGATGTCAAATAGAAATTTGTAAAATGGGATGATGTGAGTGAAAGTTGTATATCATCATTTATACATTAAATTAATAGTAATGGGGTCATGGTACATAATATACCAACATATGGAGTGGAATTTAGATGCCTGATATAAAAGAATTATTTGAATGTAAATGGGGAGAGAGAAATTCCTTACGGAATTTCAACATTGTAACATGTGTAAATGGAAGGCATTAATTAGAGTGAAAGGGGTATACAATCATTAAAACATAAATAGGGAAGTATTTTTTAGGTTCAAAATTATTCCACAATATTTATTATTGAAAAAAAGGGTATAACAATATTAAGAAACATGGATAAAAAGAGACGGGTAGGAATCCCTTACATGGAAGTGTGATTCCAAAGGCTCGGGAGGGGCTTGAGAGAGGATTCATGGGAGCATGGGGTACCTTAAGAGGATTATAGAGAGAGGAGGGATGAGGTTGGTATAAATATAAAGGCTTTCAGTGAAGAGGAAGTGAGACATGGGTTGGGTTTATATAGGAAAAGAGAAGGAATTCTTTATTATTTTGGTTTGGGACACCACACATTAAATTAATAAAAACCACAAACCATTCCCTGGTTTTTCCCATGTTTTTTAAAAAATGGGAGTGGGAAGAAATATTTTACTTGTCCAATGTCCTAACATATTCAAATAATATGGTTTATTATGTGGAGTTGAGTCACACTCTCAAGGAAAACATTTTAAAAAGGCAAAATTTATTGTAAGTCTTGAAGGGTCTACTAAAGATTTGTAAGATAAATAAAACAAACCCCAAATTACATTATTTTAATGGTAAAAAATATCTTTGCAGAACATGATGTTTATAGTATTTTATTACATCACTATTGGGTCATTATGATGTCATAAAACACATTAAATATTTAAACGGTATTTAAATTTTAACCAAACAATTTGACTGTCTTAGAAAATTTTGAAAAAATAACCCTTGGAAAATTTTGACATCCTTATTACAAAAAAAATATTCATTTTATATAAATATTTTTCTAAATATTTCAATTTTTTCTTTTAAAATAACAAATGATTTTTATCTAAAATTCATGGGTTTTGACAAAAATAGATTTCAGACCTTAAAAAAATTACAATTGCAATCATAAAATTATATGATAATTTATATATAATAAAAAGTAATTTAATAATAATAATAATATTTTATTAAAATATTATTTAATTCAAAAATCCATTAATTCATCAAAATATATTTCTTAGTTGAAGATTAACTATAAATACTATTTTCACTTTAAAAACTATTTACAAAGTAAAAATAATTAAATAAATGTGTATTCATTATTACATACAAAAATAATGCACATATTCATAGTGCTACGATCTTGTAACATAGCCCCTTATAACACCCACATAAGACCAAAGGGTAAGGTGTGAGATCATGACAGACTCTTGGGGTGGCTTGGATAACATTGCTCGAGTGGTAATATCTATCAACATCCACTTCAATCATAGGCAGTTCCCCTTGATCATGACTTATTAATTCTCAGCAGGGTCTTGGCCAAGAGAAAAGACCAATGAAGCCACCTCCTTTACGAGATCAGACAAATGGGCTTCACACGGGGCAAGTATACTAGATGATTCCATCGCTTCCTTTTTCTGAGTAAATTGGATTTTTCAAAGACCTATATTTATACTAATCATGTGATCACTATTCAATGGCTATAGTGGAAACGATCAAAATTATTAAAGGTATTTTAAATTCTAAAACATAGAACCATATATGTGCATACATTTTACATAACAATAAGAATACATTTAAATAGACAAAGAGGAATTTTCATTAATGAATTTTTGGGTCATTAAAACCTTACCCCCTTAAGAAATTTGGCCATCAAATTTTTCTTTTCCCACACTAAAAAAGATGAGGCCAACTTTGCTTCATCACTTCCTCTGATTCACACGTCGCTTCTTCAAACTTGTGGTTTCACCACAACACATTCACGAGGGGCATTGTCTTATTTCGTAGGACTTTTTCCCTATGATCTAATATCTTTATTGGTTGCTCCTCAAGATCCACAACAACCATTCTATAAGGGTTTTTGGATATTGGAAACCTCCCAGGTATATGTTCAATTGAGAATTCAACACCTCTTTTTGGAGAAAGGCTAGGCAATTCCTCAGGAAACACTTCAGTGAATTCCCTTAGAATAGGAGTGGATTCAAGGATGTTATCTTCCTTAGACTCATTCATCTGAGCCAGATACATGTTCTCATAGAGCATTAATATCCAAGCATGATATTATAGAGATAAGGAAGATTCATCTTCTTCCTTTCACTTGTATAGAATCGAGAGTCGATTGTAAACATGGATATTGATTTCCCTCTCACAGCAATTTATGTTTGCTTTATATAGGGAGAGACAATCCATGCCAAATATTACATCAAATTCAACCAGTGGGAGTATGATGGGGTTTCCTGGTAAGTTCAATCAACTGATCATGACTAGGGAGGAGTTAAATTCATTGGATGCAATGATTTCCTCGTCTTCCATACTCACTGAAATCTTTAATTCTATGATTTTTGGTGGTGTTGGGATTGTTCTATTAAACATTCAAGACATAAAAGAATGCGTAAAACCTGAATAAAAAGGTACATTTGATATTCTTTAATGAATAACTACTGTACTTGTTACCACTTCATTGTCAGGTTTCACTTCGGGATTAGTGATGGAAAATGATCACACTTTCTGCCTTGGAGGTTGTTGGTTGCCTCTGAAAACCCTTGTCTTAGGTAAATGATTTTCCAGATACCCTGGTAATTTGTAGTTGAAGCAATAAACAGTGAGTTGAGAGTCAAATGGAGCATTCCTCTCCTTTGTTGCAGCCATGTGTTTTTCTTGTCTGAAGTTAATGTCTATGTTCCCTTATCTTCCACAGCTAAATCATTTCCTCACCCCTTAAAGAAATTTTCGGGGTGCTTCTTTCTACACCTTTGGCAGGTGGGGTAGTGTATTTTCATAGCACTATTGGATTTATCCATCAGACATACAGAATTGAAATCCACTTTATACTTCTTATCCCCCCGATACCCCTGAGATTCTCTGATCTCCTTTTCTATCTTGAGGGCACATCATACAATCTCCTGATAGTTGTTGAAGTTACGGATCGCCAGAGCTTTTCACAGGATAGGTTTCTACCCCCCACAGAAGCCATCATCCATCCATTCAAGGGTAAAGATGAAGCTGGAAGTGTATCATGCAAGCATTGTTATGTTTTCCTCATATGCTAAGACAAATCCGTCGTCTTTTTTTCTCGCAGTAAGAAAGTCCATTTCCATCATAATACGGTAGGTGCACAAAAATATTTATCAAAAAACATCTTCCATAAATCCTTCCATTCCAACGACTCAATCTCCTCCACAGACTTCATATTTTTTATCAATTTCCACCATTGATCTGCTTCACCCTCTATACAATAAGTATTCAGGAGAACTTTCTCTTGTTTGGAACATTGAAGGATGTATAAAATCTTTTCAATAGCGTTAATCCATTGTTCGACAATTGAGGGATCAGATGATCCATTAAAAGTAAGAGGCCCTTGTCTCATGAAGCTGACGATAGTGAGTTGTTCATTATTAGGGGGGTTGAATGTTCCTCTTGACCCATGTTTCTATTAAAATATTGAGTTAACTAAGAGAGAATCATGACAATGATTGGGATTTCTACTTCCATTGGATTGGGAATCTGATTAGAAAACTCATCACATTAATCTTCACATCAGTTGTTATCCTGATTCCCCCTATTACCATACATTGGCTGGAATAAAAGGAAAGTTAGGGGTAACACAAAAAGGGTAATCCAAGGACAAAAATGGATGAATTGTAAATTACTTTTATTCCTTAACCTGTGAATCAATATACTTCAATCTATGTTATCCATGATCTACTTTCTAACATAATTTCTTAGGGAATTCTTTTTAAATTCCCTTAATAATGGTTCGTACTATGCTTTTGAATTTACTGATACATATCCCCTGGGATTGTTGTAACCAATAGTGAATAAAGGCTCACTGTTTTTTACTTGGATACCCGGGTCAAGCTCGAAACTCCATGTCGGGGTTTTCACCCCTAGGTAGATATGTGCCACAGTCACCTCTATCTCATATTATCTAGATAGGGATATATTTTGTTGATAAACCACATAATCAACACTCACGAAACCTTATGGATGTTTTTTATTATACTCAGTCTAGTCTCTATGGCTTCACTAGGGTTTTCTAATCCTAATCCAAAAAATAACTAAACCTATCCTCTGATATCAACTATAATAACCATGTTCTTTATTACATATTTGAACATGAATTATTACATAAAACCTTCACTTGATACAAAATAGAATATAGAGAGGTCTAGTGTCTTTGGGGCTTAGGAACATTACATAACAACTTAAATAATAGAATGAAAAATCTTATTGAAAACTTCCTTTAAATGACCACTACATTCCCTCATACTTAACATTGCATTGGATAACCTGAGGACATGCATAAGAAAAGGGTGAGATATAAAGCCCAGTATGGGAATAAACATGGAATAACAAGAGGAATAAAATACATGTTAGAAAATAGGCATATAAATGGAGAACAAGAAAAAAAAATAATGACAAATCATGATAATCATAACATAGAAATGTGGCAACAACACTTAAAATGGATTTAGCTTGAGCCAAGGCTCATTGAATATGGATCATTAGTATACCCTCATTGCACATGAAGCATGATTAATCCCTCATTTCACTTGAATTATCATGATTAAACACTCATTTTACATGATGTTTCATGATACTCTACTTTACCCAATGCATTGGAGCGGTATCAGGGCGCACCCTTCATAATCATTTCATTTCATGCATAACTGTGCCGCACAGATCATACAACATGGATTCATTAACATCATAATTCACTCCACAAATAAGAGATGTGGAATACATAAATTTAAGTCCTCAATCAACATGTACATGTGCATAAAGGTGAATACACTTGATAGAGGAGTGGGTATGGTATTCACTACATGGTGATTTTGGCATTGAAATTTTTGTGTTATTTTGATAGTATAACAACGTCAAATAGAAATTTGTAAAATGTTTTGATGAGACTGAAAGGGGTATCACATATTTTATACATTAAATGGTTATTAATGGGGTCATGTGACATAGTATAGAAACATATGGAATGGAATGGAATCTATATGCATAATATAAAATAATATCATGATGTAAATTAAGAGAGAGAAATTCCTTACCTAATTTCAGTATAGTAACGGATGTACATGGAAGGAATTAATATAATAGGAAAGGGTCTCCCATCATTCAAACAGAAATTGATATGTATGGGGGAGGTGGGAAATTATAGAGAAATATTTATAATTGAATATAAAATGGCATGACAATATTTTGAAACTTGGATAAAAAAGGGAAAGGTAAGAATCCCTTAATTGGAAGTGTGATTCCAAAGGTTCGGGAGGGGATTAAGAGAGGATTCTTGGGAGATTAGGGATCCTTTGGGGGATTATAGAGAGAGGAGGGGAGATTTTGGATGATCTCTAAAGGCTTTTAGGGAAGAGGATATGGGATCTTGGGTGGTTTTATATAAGAAAGGAGAGGAATTCTTTATTATTTAATTTTGGGACACCCCTCATTAAACTAATCAAAACCACAAAACAGACCATGGTTTTTGCACATGGATTCTTCCAAATGGGATTGAAAAAAAATATTTTATAATTCCAATGGCCTAAACTCTTAAAATAATAGGTTTTCTTATGTGGAGGTGAGTCACAGTCTCAAGGAAAACAATTTAAAGAGACAAAATGTTTTATAATACTTGAAGGGTCCACTAAAGCATTGTAAAATAAATAAAATAAACCCAAAATCTCATTATTTTAATGGTAAACCATATATTTTCTTAACATAATGTTTACAGTATTTTATTACATCACTATTAGGTCATTATGATGTCATAAAACACATTATATAATTAAATTGTATTTAATTTTTACCCAAAAATTCCACTGTCTTAGAAAATTATGAAAAATTCACCATTGAATAATTTTGACATCCTGATTCCAAAAATAATATTCATTTTATCTAAATAATTTTCTAAGTATGTGAATTTTTTACTTTAAAAATAAATAACGGCTTTTATAAAAAATTCATGGGTTTTGACAAAAATAGCTTTCAAACCTTAATAATAATTACAGTTGCATTCATAAAATTACACGATCATTTATATATAATTAAAATATATATAATAATAATAATAATATTTTATTAAAATATTTTTTAATTCAAAAAACCATTCATTCATAAACATATATTTCTGAGTTGAATATTAACTAAAAATATTATTTTCTCTTTAAAATCTATTTACAAAGTAAAAAAAATGAATGTATATTTATTATTATATATAAAAAAATAATGCACATATTCATAATGCTATGGTCTTGTTACATAACCCCTTATAGAATCAGCATAAGACCGAAAGGTAAGGTGTGCGATCATGACAGGCTCTTGGGATGGCGCGGATAACATTTCTCGAGTGGTAATCTCAATCAACTTCCACTTCTATCATAGTCGGTTCTAATCGATCTTAACTAATTCAAGCTCGGCTTCGGCTTGTTCAAGATATAATCCCAATGATTCCACCTCCTTTTTTATCTCTAGAAAATGGGATTCATATGGGGAAAATCAACTAGATTAGGTCATCGATTACTTTGTCTGAGTAAATTGGATTTGTTAAAGCCCTATATTTATACTAATCGTGTGATCACTATTCAACGGCTATATTAAAAATAGTCAATATTATTAAAGGTATTTTAATATCCAATATATAGAACCAAATAAGTGGATAAATTTTACATAACCATAATAATAGATTTAAATAGACCAAGAGAAATTTTGATTAATGGGGTATTGTGTCATTACACCCCCCCTCTGTAAACCCATTTTACCATTCATTATCATACCAAATTTTAATATTTGTAATATAAAATAACTCAATTAAGTCGAGTGTATTAAATTAAATTAATTATGATGATTATAATTATGGTATACATTTTGTGGTTTTTAATTTCAATAAGTGGAATAATTCATTTTTAAATAAGAGCACAAATCGTAATGAAAAATAGTATTAGAAAAATTAATTTTAAAGCATAAAACATATTTAACAACCCTTAATTTCATCATAAAAACAAAATTTGAATGTTAAAATATCATATTTAATATATAATATGAAAATTTTATTAATAAAATTAATAAATATATATTAATTAAATTAAATAAGATAAAAAACATTGTCTCTACACAAATAGTTTTTGGAAAATGTGTTTTTAAGATAAGAATTAAACTTATAGAAAAATAAAGAATAATGTTGATTCATATATATATATCTATATTAATATTATATGTAATTAAATTTTAATTATTTCAAATTAAGATAAAATAAAAATAATAATGGTACTACTACTTTTAAATTAATGACTATTTTTTTAAAAATTATTATATTTCACTATTCAATGAAAAATAAAGATTTTTCAAAATAATCAGACAAATAACTCTAATATTATTTAAAATTTCTGATTTCAAAAATCATATTAATTCCCCAAAATAAATTTTACATTCATGTTATTAATGAATTATAAATTTCATTTGAAAAAATTTGATAAAAACAATTTTTGAAGAAAGAATATTTTATAACTCTAAAATGAATTTACATAAATTGAGTACTTATTTATTATGAATTAGTCAATAATTTTTCATTAATTAAAATATTTACACATATTTAAAAAAAATAGATATTAAAATGAACACCTTTTATTTTAATAGCTGGGTTATAACTATTTGATATATCATAGTTCATATATACTCATGAGGTCGTGTAAGACAATATATTGATTACTTAATGTTTATTTCAATGGGAGTATATATAATTATTTTGGTGTTACTAGTGAAATAAATCATATTATAACTTTCATATCTAGGTGTACTATGATGTTTAAATCTAATGTGTGGTTCACCCAAAGGTTTGATGATGATGTATCCGCATATGGGAGGCATGGGGTTAGAAAATCACCTTAGTGGTGAATGATAAGAGGCAGAAAAACAAAAGTGGTCCTTCATAACTAAGTGGTATAGTTAGGGATGGTGGGATGGGGTAGCTATGTTTTCATATTTTCTATACATAATGGTTGACCTGATATAGGTTTCGGTCATGCGATATGGGTTGGGGAATGATCTTTGTGATGGATGAGCATTTACCTAAATTTATAGACATCAATTCATGAATTTTTTTGGGGATATTGTTTTTCAATGTACATTATCTCATTAGTATAATATGTTTCAGGAATTTTGGATATAAATATAGTTATGTTATGGTATTTATAATTCCAATTTTTTTATGGGTTGTCGACATGTGTTAGATATTACATGATGGTAATATCACAATTCTTATTCTTATATAGATTTTGTCGGGGATTGCAGTAAGATAACCCCCACTGATCATATCATTCATGGGATATATAAATTTATTATTCGCAACAAGAAATGTATTCCTTATGGGTGGATGTGAGATTGGTCCTTTTACTCATTTCTTGATTATCTAGGTAACTATAATTTTTAAAACCCTAATACAATATAGTCTATTAATTTGGGATGAAATCATAGAGGGTCCTCAAAATACATGTAATACCTTTTTGATATCATGCCTAACCCAAATAGGCCTCCCCTAAATTATTAATACCATTATCTTCCTGTAACATCCCAAGTAAGTAATTAATAATAGATATTTTTTATCTATGTCTATTAATGAATTAGATAGTGTTTTAGAGGCTTAAAATGAAAATAAATACAATCTTATGCATGGAATACACTAATATTCTTAAAAGATTGTTTTACTGCCTTTTGATGGAAAACCATTTTTAAATCTATATTTTGACAATTTTATAAGATATTTTTGTCAAAATAAACCTATTCTTTATGATTGGGACATCAAAATTTACTTTGTGTGAATTTTTGGTATTTTTCTAACAATGTTCATTTTTTTAATGAATAGTGAAAAATACTGCATTTTACATCAAAACTGCTTTTTAATCTACTTTATTTATATGATTAGATTATCTTTTGAATTGGTTTTAAAGTTAAATTAGAATATATTTTTACCATTTAATCCAATGGTGGTCATTATAATTAATTTCACTTTGGAATTGGGCATAAACTAATGCCAAACGTTTTATAGATATTGTTTCAAAAAAACCCACTATTTGTTTTGACAACGGGAATTATTTTTAAATCAATTATTGCAATTTCTGTGTTTGGAATTTGGTAAAATGGATTACATATTTGGAATCAGAAGGTACAAATTATGTAATCAAGACTCTTTTGTTTTTGGACATTATGAATAGTAACAACGGTAATTATCTTTAATTATCTTGATTAATGGGTAATCGGGTAGTTAAAGATAATAAAATAATATCATAATAACACAAAATGACCAAAACATGTGTCCTAAGGCTACGGGTTGTCTCATCGCCGACCATGGTATGCCTTGTGTCAAACATGGGGGCCCCATGGAATCACTTTTTTTAGAAAGTGACTTTTTATCTTTTTATTTTTAAATAATGTTAAATGTAACAAAGAATGTATCACCTAAGTAAAATATTTTTAATTTTGTCTACATAAATGATCATTCGGACTATAAATATTCATTAGAATTCTAAAATGATTTCCTACATCATGATATTTTTTTTATAATTTTTATATATTAAATTTATTAAATTATTTATGACATCATGATGATGCAGTGATTACCTCATTAATAAAAGATTTAAATAAAATGGAAAGATAATGTAAACTCTAAGACCTAAAAATGTCCAAAACCTATTGGATGGGTGGATTTGGAACCCTTATCACCTTATCCTAGAAACACATAAATGTGGGACCTTGTGAATACGAAAATCATTTTCAAATAAAGTAACATTTCCTTACTTTCCAAGAGTGCCCCTCCTCTCCTCTTATAGAAGGCCCCCACCTCTACCTCCTTACCCACACTCCCCAAGCCTTTGGCTCGGCAAAACCCTGCCCATTTCGTCTCTCCACATCCCTCTCTTACTCCTTGAATTCTCACTTTGGGCAGAAGTCTTCCCAAGGAAGCCTTTGAGCTCAAACCAAAGGGAGTTACCCGATTTTAAGGTAAGGTCTTCACTTGAGTCCTTCTATTTTATTTTGCTTCTCCAACCCCCTAAACTCTCTTTATTCATTTATTTTGTAACAAATCCAGTATCTTCAATATACTAGGATGTTGTTATAAGAAGTATTCGAGCTACACATACACTCACCTACATCTAATGGTTAAAGGACATACTGTTTCCGTGGACGGTGAATTTATGCCTCCCGAAACGATGATTGTTCAACATTCTTTTAACACCTTCAAAGGTGGCCATTAAGATGAAACTATATTTATATATGATATATAATATTTTTATGTTTTCGTTAAGCTTCTGTATTTTTCATTTTGGGCATAACTTTATGGTTTCCATTATGGGTAAATGTGATATCTTCATTTAAGGAAGTGCGGACTACCGCCCCCTCAAAGTGATTTGATTCGTTAAATACCATATGTGGGACGTATAAAGGATGGAACTATGATATTATATATGACATTATTTTGGAATTATAATATACCTTTATATAATTATGATTCCATTCTATAAAATACGAAATAGAAATGAAAGTAGCGTTCATGCGTACGTATGGCTTACCGTCTCCATGAACGGTGCATTTCATTTCATACCTCTAAATGACTATGTAATATTATAAATGCATGCATGTACTGGATATATATGACATATATGATATATACATCATTAATACCATTCTGGATATAATGGATACATGAACAACTTGTAATTATAAAGGGTTTATTTTTGACGCAAGTACCAATGATCGTTAAACCGACCGTTATTAACTTAAATAATTACATACTGTTCATAACATGGCAATAAGTGATATAAAAGGAATAATGAACATGAAAAAGGTTCTTTAAAAATTATAAATTAAATAAAGTTTATTATTCCGGAGATTAAAGAACGATCGAGTCAAGTCGGACCCGAGGTATGGGACTTCGTCTCAATCTCCTTTCATTGAGGAATATTTTGTTCTATACACAACCTTCTTTTATACGGTGTATAAACACCTTTGACTTTTACATTTATCCAAAAGGAATATTTTTTATAAGAAGCATTTTACTAAATGAAAAAAGGGAGTGTTTTTGTGGTACATATGCGGCGACAACGACTTCTTCGCCGCTGTGACCATTATTTGAGTTTCAGCTTCCTCTACAAGCCATACCTTTTTTTAAAGAAAAATAAATACCATGTTTTACTTTTCTTTTATTTAGGTATTGAAAATGGTTTTCATAATGTTTTTATATCAATGTGTTGTATTGATATCTTGTGATTGAAATGTGGAAATGTTATGTTTCCTTTATGCATGTTTTATGTGATACGATTATGTTATGGTTCTTGGGCATTATTATGAAGATGGGTGGTTCCATGATAAACTAAGGGCGGGTGATCCCAATATAGCTCTCCAATGCATTGGGTAACATGAAGGAGTGAAACATTAAGGTTTCTCCGAAGAGATTTAAGGAATATACTGTGATGGGTATTCCAAATGTAACCAAGAGGGTTACTCCCTACGTAAGAATGTTATGATTTCCTCAAGTTACCTTTATGTCTTATGATTTCTATGATTTATTCATGATTTGATGAGGTATGTTAAAGTGCTTATGTTTTATGGGTAAAGTATGATTTCATTCTTATGTATATATGTACCCATGTTTCCTTTCCATATTTTTATATCCCTTACTGAGCTTTTTATGCTCATCCCAAGTTTTTTGAAATGTTTTTCACAGGTCAAGGGAAATGTACATGATATGATGATAGTGTCAAGGATGTTTCAAGAAAGAATCCATGTTTTATTTTAAATATGCTTCCATTGATGGGAAAGAAGAATACTATCTTTATGTAACCACTTTGTTTATATGTGGAATGTAATGCATGTTTTATGATCTAATTTTCTAAAACTCTAAACCCGAAAAGATCCTCAATTTGTAATCTTATAGTAACTCAAGATTAAGTAAGGTTTAAGGCTGGGGCCTTATAGTTGGTATCAGAGGTCGGTTTAGATAACTTTAGGAGTTAGAATTATATTAAATGATTATCCAAAAATATTTGTTTATGGTCAAATTGAAGTGATATAGTATTTGAAGATTACCATGTTGCTTCTTCTAAGACATAAATGTTAAGAATGGTTTTTCATAGAGGAAACAGAACTGCTTTTATGGGAAGACATACAGAGGGAAATGACCTTTCAAATCAGTATCCTGAGATGGTCAGAATCAGAACTAAACAGTTTACTGTAGTGATGGCTCAGTTGAATCAGGTGAAAAATGTTGGTTGTTTTTATTGATGATATTTTGGTGTTTTCTGAAAGTAAAAAGAAGCATGAAAGACATTTAAGGGTTATCTTGCAAACCTTAAAAGAAAAGAAACTGTATGGAAGATTCAGAAAATGTGAGTTTTGGTTGCAACAAATTTCTTTCCTTGGTCAAATTGTTTCTAAAGATGGGATAACTATTGATCCTTGAAAAACAAAAGTTGTGGAAGACTGGCCGAGACCCACAAATGTAACTGAGATTCATAGCTTCCTTGGTTTGGCAGGCTATTACCGAAGGTTTGTTAGAAATTTTTCACGGTTATCTAGTCCAATGACTATGCTAACTTGGAAGGGTGTTAAATTTATCTGGACAAAAGAATGTGATGATTGTTTTCAGGAATTGAAAAGAAGATTGGTGAATGCTCCAGTTTTGGCACTACCTTCCAGGAATGGTGAGTTTGTTATCTACAGTGATGCTTCATTGAAAGGACTTGGTTGCGTCCTAATGCATAATGATCATGTAATTGCTTATTCTTCACGAAAGTTGAAAATTCATGAGGTAAATTACCCTACACATGATTTGGAATTAACTGTTGTTGTTTTCGCTTTAAAAATTTGGAGGCATCATTTGTATGGAGTAAAGTGTGAAATATATACTGATCATAAAAGTTTAAAGTATATATTCACTCAGAAAGAGTTAAACATGAGACAGAGGAGATGGCTGGAATTAATCAAGGATTATGATTGTACAATTCATTAGCATCTGGGAAAAGCAAATAAAGAGGCTGATTCTTTGAGTCGAAAAAGTAATGCTTCATTAGCAATGTTGAATTTAGAACATGAACCTTTGGTTAAGGATTTGATGAACTTTGGCATAGAAGTTGTTGGTGCCGGAAGCACTTCTGTTTTGTTTTAGGTATCAGTGAGATCATCTCTATCAGATAGAATCAAGCAAGCATAGAAGCAAGACAGTGAATTGCAGAAAAAAAGGTAGAGCTGGTTCAGGAAGGTAAGTCGCCTGAATTCAACATTGATAATGACTTTGTTTTGAGATTTGGGAAGAGATTGTGTGTGCCTTGTGATTCACAGTTTAAGAGAGAGTTGTTATGTGAAACTCATAGTTCTCTATTTTCAGTTCATCCTGGCAGTACTAAGATGTACAAAGATCTGCGGGAGTATTACAGGTGGGATGGAATGAAAAGAGATATTGCTGATTTTACTGTGAAGTGTTTGACTTGTCATCAGGTTAAAGCAGAGCGGCAGTTACCGAAAGGGATGCTTCAGCCTCTACCAGTTCCAGAGTGGAAATGGGAGAATATATTCATGGACTTTGTTGTGGGATTACCGAAGACATCTTGATGTAATAATGCAATCTGGGTTATTGTTGATCGCTTGACTAAATTTGCTCATTTCATTGCTATACGAGACACTTTTTCCCTAGATCAACTTTCCCGTTTGTATCTTAAAGAGATAGTCAGGTTACATAGAGTTCCCCTCTCCATTTTATCTGATCGTGATCCCGGGTTCACTTCTAACTTTTGGAAAGGCCTTCAGAAGTCATTGGGTACTGAATTAAATTTTAGTACAGCTTTTCATCCTCAATCAGATGGGCAGTCAGAACGAACAATTCAGACCTTGGAGGACATGCTACGAGCTTGTTTGATGGATTATCAGGGAAGTTGGGACCAACATCTTTCTTTTGTTGAATTTTCATATAATAACAGTTTTCATTCCAGTATACAGATGGCACCATTTGAGGCGTTATATGGGAAGCGGTGTCGAACTCCAGCTTTGTGGGATGAAGTGGGTGGAAGGAAGTTGTTGGGACCAGAATTGGTAGAAGAGATGGTAGAAAAAGTTCAGCTGATTCATAAACACATGAGAACAGCTCAGAGTACGCAGAATAGTTGTGCAGACAATAGGAGGAAGGATCTCTCTTTTTAGGTAGGTGATCATGTTTTTCTCAAGGTTTCTCCATGGAAAAGTGTGATGCGATTTGGTAAGAAATGAAATCAAATTCCAAGGTTCATTGGACCATATGAAATTCTGGAGAGATTTGGATCAGTTGCATACCGGGTGGCTTTACCTTCGAGTTTATCTCAGGTAGACAATGTTTTTCACGTTTCGATGTTGAGAAAGTATATGCCAGATCCATCTCATGTTTTGAGTCCAGAGGTAGTTCAGCTGGAAGAGAACCTATCTTATGAGGAACAACCGGTCCAGATTCTTGACCACAGGGAGCAAGTGTTACGGAATAGGGTTATTAATCAGGTAAAGGTTTTGTGGAAAAACCACATGATGGAAGAGGCATCATGGGAATCTGAAAATGCAATGAGGGATAAGTACCCCCATTTTTTCGATAAGTAAATAAATTGTGGGGACACAATTTTCTAAAGGGGGGAAGGATGTAACATCCCAAGTAAGTAATGAATAATAGATATTTTTATCTATGTCTATTAATGAATTAGATAGTGTTTTAGTGGCTTAAAATTAAAATAAATACAATCTTATGCATGGAATACACTAATATTCTTAAAAGATTATTTTACTGCCTTTTGATGGAAAACCATTTTTAAATCTATATTTTGACAATTTTATAAGCTATGTTTGTCAAAATAAACTTATTCTTTATGATTGGGACATCAAAATTTACTTTGTGTGAATTTTTGGTATTTTTCTGACAATGTTCATTTTTTAATGAATAGTGGAAAATACTGCATTTTACATCAAAACTGCTTTTTAATCTACATTATTTATATGATTAGATTATCTTTTGAATTGGTTTTAAAGTTAAATTACAATATATTTTTACTATTTAATTAAATGGTGGTCATTAGGATTAATTTTACTTTGGAATTGGGCATAAACTAATGCCAAACTTTTCATAGATATTGTTTCAAAAAAACCCGCTATTTGTTTTGACAACGGTAATTATTTTTAAATCAATTATTGCAATTTCTGTGATTGGAATTTGGTAAAATGGATTAAATATTTTTAATCAGAAGGTCCAAATTATTTAATCAAGACTCTTTTGTTTTTTGACATTATGAATAGTAACGATGGTAATTATCTTTAATTATCTTGATTAATGAGTAATCGGGTAGTTAAAGATAATAAAATAATATCATAATAATAAAAAATTACCAAAACATGTGTCCTAAGGCTACTGGTTGTCTCCTGGCCGACCATGGGATGCCTTGTGCCAAACTTGAGGGCCCCATGGAATCACTTTTGATATAAAGTTACTTTTTATCTTTTTATTTTTAAAGAATGTTAAATGTTACAAAGAATGTATCACCTAAGTCAAATATTTTTAATTTTGTCTAAATAAATGATCTTTTGGACTATAAATATTCATTAGAAATCAAATAATATTTCCTACATCATGATATTTTTTTTATAATTTTTAGATATTAAATTTATTAAATTATTTATGACATCATGATGATGCAGCGATTACCTCATTAATAAAGGATTTAAATAAAATGGAATGATAATGTAACATATAAGACCTAAACATGTCCAAAACCTATTGTATGGGTGTATTTTGAACCCTTATCACCTTATCCTAGAAACACATCAATTTGGGACCTTTTGAATCTGAAAATCATTTTCAAATAAAGTAACATTTCCTTACATTCCAAGAGTGCCCCTCCTCTCTTCTTATAAAAGGCCCCCACCTCTACCTCCTTACCCACACTCCCAAAGCCTTTGGCTCGTCCCAACCCTGCACATTTTGTCTCTCCACATCCCTATCATACTCCTTGAATCCTCACTTTGGGCATAAGTCTTCCCAAGGAAGCCTTTGAGCTCAATCCAAAGGGAGTTACCCGATTTTAAGGTAAGGTCTTCACTTGAGTCCTTTTGTTTTATTTTGCTTCTCCAACCCCCTAAAATCTTTTTATTAATTCCATTTGTAACAAATACACTATCTTAAATATACTAGTATGTTTTTATAAGAAGTATTCGAGCTACACTTACACACACCTACATCTAATGGTTAAAGGACATACTGTTTCCGTGGATGGTGAATTTATGCCTCCCGAAACGATGATTGTTCAACATTCTTTTAACACCTTAAAAGGTGGACATTAATATGACACTATATTTATATATAATATATAATATGTTTATTTTTTCTTTAAGCTTCTGTATTTTTCATTTTGGGCATTCCTTTATGGTTTCCATTATGGGTAAACGCGATATCTTCATTTAAGGAAGTGCGGACTACCGCCCCCTCAAAGTGATTTGATTCGTTAAATACCATATGTGGGACGTATAAAGGATGGAAATATGATATTATATATGATATTATACTCTAATTATAATATACCTTTATATCATTATGATTCCATTCTATAAAATACAAAATATAAATGAATGTAGCGTTCATGCGTACGTACGGTTTACCGTCTCCATGAACGGTGCATTTCATTTCTTACCTCTAAATGATTACGTAATATTATAAATGCATGAATGTACTGGATATATATGAAATATATGATATATGCGTCATGAATACCATTCTGGATATAATGGATACATGAACAACTTGTAATTATAAAGGGTTTATTTTTTACTCAAGTACCAATGATCGTTAAACCGACCGTTATTAACTTAAATAATTACATAGTGTTCATGACATGGAAATAAGTGATATAAAAGGAATAATGAACTTGAAAAAGGTTCTTAAACAAGTATAAATTAACTCAAGTTTATTATTCCGGAGATTAAAGAACGATCGAGTCAAGTCGGACCCGAGGTATGGGACTTCATCTCAATCTCCTTTCATTGAGACATATTTTGTTTTATACACAACCTTCTTTTATATGGTGTATAAACCCATTTGAATTTTACGTTTATCCAAAAGGAATTTTTTTATCAGAAGCGTTTTACTAAATGACAAAAGGGATTGTTTTTGTCATACGTATGCGGCGACAACGACATCTCTGCCACCGTGACCATTATTTGAGTTTCGACTTCCTCTACAAGCCATACATTTTTTTAAAAGAAAAATAAATACCATGTTTTACTTTTCTTTTATTTTGGTATTGAAAATGGTTTTCATAATTGTTTTATATCAATGTGATGTATTGATATCTTGTGATTGAAATGTGGAAATTTTATGTTTCCTTTATGCATGTTTTATGTGATACGATTATGTTATAGTTGTTGGGCATTATTATGATGACGGGTGGTTCCCTGATAAACTAAGGGCGGGTGAGCTCGATATAGCTCTCCAATGCATTGGGAAACACGAAGGAGTGAAACGTTAAGGTTTCTCCGAAGAGATTTAGGGAATATACTCTGATGGGTATTCCAAACGTAACTAAGAGGGTCACTCCCTACGTAAGAATGTTATGAATGCCTCAAGTTACCTTTATATCTTATGATTTCTATGATTTATTCATGATTTGATGAGTAATGTTAATGTGCTTATGTTTTATGGGTAAAGTATGACTTCATTCTTATGTATATATGTACCCATGTTTCCTTTCCATATTTTTATATCCCTTACTGAGATTTTTATACTCATCCCAAGTTTTTTGAAATGTTTTTCACAGGTCAAGGGAAAGGTACATGATATGATGATAGTGTCAAGGAAGTGTCAAGAAAGAATCCATGTTTTATTTTAAATATGTTTCCATTGATGGGAAAGAATAATACTATCTTTATGTAACCACTTTGTTTATATGTGTAATGTAATGCATGTTTTATGATCTAATTCTCTAAAACCCTAAACCTGAAAAGATCCTCAATGTGTAATCTTGTAATAACTCAAGATTAAGTAAGGTTTAAGGCTGGGGCCTTATACTGCAACTAGATATTTCTGTATGTGTAAGCATCTTGGTGATAATATGGGCACAAAATGGAGGAGCTTGTGTGTTTCATGTTAATTATTATAGTACGGTATATTATCAATTGAATAAAAACATATATATATATATATATAAGCACACATGATTTTATGTTTTAAGGAATCCATTAGTGGGGGACTAATATGTTTTCTGGCCATGTCTTATGCATTATCATGATTAGATGGGTTGATTTTTGTTTATGTCTAATTTTATGGTATGGGATTAATGAAATGGATAATTTTAAAGTTATAGAAATGTTATAAATGACCTCTAATGAATGGTATATGACTTGATTATTTTCAATTTTTCCATTTTCTACTCATTTTATATTTCTTCCATGCATTAATATTATTAAAACATAATGGGAAATAAAATGTTATGTTAATGATGTGTTTTCTACATGGAATCAATTTGATATTCTATGGTTTAGGATTCCAATATGATTAGTGTTACATCCATTCCTGGTACATCTATACTGCTAAGGTGTATAATTACACAACCTCAAATGTGTTCCCCAGTTACTATTTACTATAAGAAATCATCAAGGATCTAAAATTACATCTTATAGAGTGATTTACCATGTATTGGTCCACCATAAAAGAATATAAAAATAAAAAAACTCACTAACCATACACAATGGAAATAAGAAATAAGAGCCATGTTAAAATCTGAAATATCATCACATAAATTCCCACATGAAACATGCCTCCAAATAATATAAAATGTTTATTATAATTTTAGAAATCATGACAAATACATATTAAATAATGAACATAATAACATGTTGATAGAAACTCTACAAACATCATGATCATTGAAAATTAACTCCAAAATTTCATATGACATAATTTTGTACTGATGATTGAATCATTAATTTACTAGTTTCATCACTGGTGAAATAAATAGATGCATTATATGTGTACACAAAGGGAGTGGGAATTATTTCTCAGTAGAAACTGTCACTACCCCCAAAAAACCCTTGTAGTGTAACATGATGACTTATAAATGTTTTAATGCCATTAAATAATTTAAGTGTAATATTTAGAACATACATTTCAAATAAATAGGTTCTCATTAAGTCACAAAAAATGTTATATAACTATTTTATGGGATTTTGGTGGAAGAACTAAAAAATAATAATGAAATATTATATACAATCACATGGCTCAAGTAAAGTCTTTCAAAACATGTGTATAATGTAAATATGAACTAAATATATTTCTAACAAAAGGTATATCCAAACCTATGGAACCCATTTCATTATCTCAAATCATTGCACAACCTTTAGATCCTATCAATTTTGTTAAAATAATTTCATTTTAAGTGAAAAAATATTTTTTCCCTGTTATTAAAAACATATGCTTCCAATTAAAAACACAAACCCTTTAGTAATATCATATTTATCATAGAGAGATATTTTATATTATTTGAAAACACCCATGGAAACAAAACAATTTCATAAAATTTCATTAATATTAATCCAATATTTCACTCAAATATGATCCTCTTTGAAATTATCATTTTCAATCCATAATTATTAATTTTATTTTTTATATATAAATAAAAAGCCTCCCCCAAATTAATTTCCCCATCAAATTTTTTAAATTATATATTTTATCAATTTAAAATATTTTTATAGAAAAGTGATTTTTTATAAAATTACTATAATTCTGAAACCATGTATACTTGATCATTTTCAGGAGTATATAAACATTTTAATTTTATTTTCATCCATGAAATAGAAATTATATCACTTAACAGACACCAAATCATGCAATTCTTACCCATTTAATTATTTATTATTCATCTCATGTCAAAAAATAAAATATATAAACTTTCATCACCAGACAATTATATATAACATGAATAAAAGCAAATTAACATAGTATTATCACGCTAAATATTCATTAATAATTAAATTAATAATTAAATAACCAAACTCACTAATTTATCCAACATTTTCCTCGTTTATTTAAAATTTCCCACATGTTAAATCTCATTTCAATCCATGAATGATATATTTAATTTTTTTTAATCATAATAATTAATCTAAAATAATTCTATTTAACATTATTTATACATCCATTATATTGATATAACACATAAAATGCAATCACCATAACATTGTATAATTCATATATAAGTACTAAATTAAATTCTAATGACAAGGAGTTCACCTACATCACAGTGAACCAACTACCCTATGAAAAAATATATAACCCCACCTAGAACAATATGAATTCATAATTTTAATAAACTGGAAGAATAAAATAATATTAAAATATAAATTATCCTTGACAATAATGGCTCCACAAAAATTTATAGGGCTTTCATTGATCTCAAAATTATAAGACCAATGCCACCAGAAAACAAATTATTTTTATAATGGATCAAGGAATCAAACATTTGATTTATAGAATCTTTTTCATCCTGTCCTAGGTTACACACAAATGTTCCTTGAACTCAGTTATCCACATGTCCTCACGTGTGCCTCTTAATTTTTTACAGGCTGTTGACTATCATCTATGGCCTCGATTGTTTCCATTGGGAGACAATTCTATCATTTCTAAAGTGTATCACCGTATATATGATATAAAAAATCTAAATTGTGAAATCATAAAAAAATAGATGGTACCACGGAAACCAAAACTAATGACACTTTAAAAGTAGCCTTCCAAAAAGGAAGTATTCATAAATAATAAAAAACTAATAAAATTGATATTAATAATCGATGATGGAAACTAAATCATATATAAAGTGATCATAATGTATTCCATATTCCTATAATAAATGAAAAAATGGATAAAAATAATAATGAAGTTGTATTATAGATTTTATACAAAAATAAGGAAAAAACGTTTGCAGCATCCTGATTTCTGGCTTGGTCATCCAATACCCACAATCATCCTAAAGAATGTAAGCAATGTTAGGCATCCAAAATAGGATACCTCCCCTTATTGACACCTTTATACATGTAATTTTCTTAGGTACCAATGGAATCCATGATAAGGTGTGATATAAATCACAGTAAGACACCACTGAGGACATCTATAATAGCTTTTTCTTTTAATATAAACTAATGATTTGTGCATGAATGTATATATAAAAGCATAGTAGTACAGTATTTTTAATTCACTAGTACAGGTTTCAGTATCACCTAGTGTCTGAACATGTAATCATTTAAAATATTAATTATGCTCCAATTTATATTTTATGTCACAATAGTTATTAACATCATTAAACTCATGACAAGATAATAATAATGTTGAATCAAAGATATAATAAGGCTTGATGAAATGATGATAATAATGAAAAGGATCCAAGGTTATAACCAACGAAACCATGTCCTTTGGGGTAAATCCAACCCAATAATGACCTGTAACATGGATAACTATTTTATGTATAATTCAAGGTCCATCACCCATATCATTATAGTGTAATATGGTTATAACCAAGAATAAGTCATTCCTCCAAGGTAAAATGTGTTATGCAATCACTAGGACCTATGAGTGTATACATTCCACCTCATGTCTGTAGATTTCATCCTGGATTCATGGATTGTATCCATGTAATCCTATAATGATAATTTTGGGATCCTATGAAATTATTCCATACATCCACTGGTAGAAAAAAAATAGGTTCCAAGGAGGGAATCATCCTCTTAAACTATCATCCTTTAATTGGAATAGCTTCCATGACTGCTGGAGTTATTCCCTAAGGAGTCCTTTGTTAGCTCAAGTCTGAACACTACAATAAATAATTCATTTTCAATATAAAATATAAAACATATATATAATTCGTTATATTATTATTCTAATTTAATACTTATTCCTATTAATAATTCAATTGGTTATTTCTATTCCATTTCATATAAGTGACAAGGCTAGAAAGACATGATACTATTTATTAGTCAATTTGAGTCATAATAAATTCATTGGGATCACTCTTATACCTTCCATTTGACATGTAAATGGGTTCCATAGACATAAAAACAATTGTTTCAATTACTTCCAATAAGTAAAAGTGTTATGTTTCAATATACTAGCAATTTATAATTTATAATTTCGTTAGATGTATTGAAACACTTAACATAGAAATTTTAAGACTAGAAGAAAAATCATCTCTAATGTCATCATTTTAAAATTGGCTCTTTGAGACCAAAGCTAAAAATAATCTTGAAGTAATTTTAATTATATTTATTTGAAAAACTGATACTAAAAATTGACTTTTAACATTGGTTCTAGAAGAACTGACATTTGATTTTGTTATCGAAGAATTTTAACATCGAGTTTTTCTGAAACTGGTGATAATGATTCTTTTTTTTAATTTGTTTTTCATATAACTAACATTAAAATTTATTAAAAAGTTTTAGATTATTTCTCATTATTCGATTTTATTGGCCTTAGAGGTAAACCATACTTATGGATCAAAAGAGATGGACTTCAGAAGTTGAACATTATATGACATGACTTTTAAAGGTGTTTTTTCAAGAAACCATGTTAAAATCAAATTTATGGCATCAGTTTTTCAAATAACTAAAATCCAAAATCACATATATGTTGTATATCATTTATCATTATTATATTTAACTATTTTTGGAGTTAAAATGGACTTACATATCAAAAGATATGGGCGTTGTAATTTCAACTTCTCTAATAAAAGACCTAGAGAAGTCTAACTTTTGATGTCTATAATCTTTGATTTGTAACATCGTTTAAACTGAAATACCAGTCAAATCGAATCTTGAAAAATGATATACAATATTGAAATTATTTTAGCATAAAGTATTTGAGAAACATATTCCAAAAAGTTACTTTTAATATTGGTTCTTGAATAAAACTTATGTTTAAAGTCATCAATGAGTATATTTAATGTCGGTTTTTCTGGAACTGGTGTTAAAAGTAAAAATTTCGAACATGCTGGTTTGGTATTTCAATTTTTTCACAATGAAAAATTCGATTTTAAAAATTTTGCCTAAATTTTAATACATCACCTCCATAAATATTTTCATTTTAAATATAAAAATCCCAATACTCTTTCTTTCAACATTTTCTACATCTTCAATCCAATAAAAATTAAACATATCCTCAACCGATTATTTGTAAATGGTATTTATTCTCATCATTTAATTTCATTATTTTTGTTTTCCTTATCACAAATAATGTCTATAACTTTTCTTATGATAATTAATAATTCCTCTGACCAAGATATAAAGATAAATCTCCTACATGAGATTCGCCAGCTGTGGTGAAAATATCCGTACCAATCATCATTTTATTGATCATGAGATTCATCACCTTGTGATTTCATCCATATACAGACTATAATTAACAAGAAAACTATCAATTTGAAGTAAAATAATTAAATAACTACAATTATGTTGAATCTTTGTGTTTATTAATTGTTTGTATCATTTTTTGTGTCATTGTTAGTCCTTGTTTCTTATGTTTTTTTAATGTGAGTAGTATCTACCAAAACCTAACAAGGTACAACATACAATGAAAATTACTTCAAATCTACATGTTCGTTTCGGATCTTTAACTAGTCAAATAAAATCTTTTGAAGAGAAATACATTCTAGTATTAAGAGTGTATATGTTTTAATGTTGTTTTTTACTAAACATATCTAAAAAATAAATTTTATCTATTTAACATAGGTTTTTTGTAAAACTGACACTGAAGACCATAGATGCCCAACATTTGGCATCAAATTTTTTGAAATCCAATGCTAATGAACCCTGTGGTCCATTATCAATGTCTGTTTCAATGAAATCAATTCTGAAGACCCCTTGAGGCTGAGTTTTGGCATCACTTTTTTTTATAAAAAGATGCTAAAGACCACTGGATATGAGTTTTGGTGTTAATTTTCTTAGAAACGATTCTGAAAATGCCACTAACTAGATTTATAATTGATTTCTAGATGCCGAGATTAAAAAAATAGATGCCAAAATGTAAAAAACCTGACGTGGAAATACCTTCTCCACTAGTGAAAGTAATATAAACATGTAATAACCATGTAGAACCCAGTCATTTTTTTAAAAAACATGCCTTTATAAGGGTCACATCATAACACACCTGAACGGTGGCACTGATAGGATTAATAAGAAACTAAAAGAATAATTAATTAATCACCCACCATGGGGTGCTCTATAATGAGGTTATAACCTGCAACGTTGAAGAAAAAATATTAAAAAGGACTTTGAATATGTTTCTAACAACTATATATAAGACATATTAATTTAACATAATAATCCTAATAAAAATCGGTGCATAAACAATGGTTCTAGTGTATAAAATGGTGAGACTTGAGGGTTTATCCATATATAACATATTTCAATTCAATAACACAATATTTATATCGTATCATCCATTAGATGGTCATAGATCAGAAGAAATATAAAGAATGGTTCAATGCCCTGAAAATATGCCCTATGAGCCAAAATCTAAATAGTATCATCAACAGAATAAAGAAAGACATGTGGCCCAAGATGAATAAAGTACATACCAATTCACAAACAACATCCTAAACGAGGTTAGAATCAAACTTTAGGTAATTGAATGTGATCAAAATCTAGGAAGTGGGATTTGGGAGCTTCAAATGAGTGGAGATGGGAGCTTCTATCTGTTGGAATGAGTAGAAAGGATTGGTAGAGATAATGTGTCATTAAGGGAAAAATCATAAATTTACCCAATATTTTAGGGGTGAAATAATTACCCAAACTGTGGTCAAACCCTACAGGGAATAGTGATTTGGAAGGGAAGGAACATGATAAGGTTGCATGGTTATGGATATCATGCAACAACCATGAAATTCACTTATTCTAAATAGGACATGCATCCCTCAAGGGAATTCAGAACCTACTAAATTGATATGTAAAACCATGAATTATTTTTCTCTTCTGACCATTCATGTATGGTTCTGAGAAACCGTGCAGAATGAGTCATGATATGTTTATTAACCTTTCGGCTTAGATATTCATCCAACCTTATGGATTTTTGAGCTCTGAAAAATCCTCAAACACCCTCAAAACCTTTCAAAATTCATATGGAATCTATGTTGGTTCCAAAATAATTAATTATACTAAATTTAGAGGATCCATTACAAAAATAAAAATAGGGTTCTTACATTCTTACCCCTTAAAAAACTCATCCCCAAGTTCACCTTCCAAGAGAGATGAAAACACTTTATGTGAAAAATTCTATCCACTGAGCACATAAAACAACATATCACTTCTATTTCTTATCATATAGAAGTATTTTCTTCTATTGAAACCATAACAATGAAACAGAATGACATTGTAGAGAATTTATGATCCTATCAATGATGCTTATAGGATACTATTTATATTTTTCATTGAAGTCTAACTCAACATCCTCGATTTCAAATTTATAAGACAGGTCGACATGATACCTTTGAAGCAATGAAATTTGGAATACATCGTTCTTGTAATTTTACCACTAAGGTAGTGACAACTGATATGTTATTGGCCTAAATCTCTCCGTAATCTCAAAAATACATACAAAACTAGTTGAAACGTTCCTTGAAATAGTATCTATTTATGACCATGACTAGGTGATACCCATAGGAAATAATTATCATCAAACTCAAATTCCAGAGGTCATTGATGGCGATAAAAATAATATTTCTATCTAGACATAGTAGTGTAAATATTCTTCCTTTCTAGTTAAACCCTCATAAATGTCTCCAACATGAGATAAATACCAAGTATTGTTTCCTCTTCTGCCTCTAACAAACCTTGGGGAAGCAAGATGCCCTGCTAGACTGACCCCCAAGAGGATCCGTCTAATTTATCTCCTAAAAACTATTATTACATGTGAACTTGATGATAGTGATAATATTATTCCAAGATCCTACTAAATCAAGGATTCATGCTCGGAGAATGTCCTCTAAAACATTTATCATCTATTCCTATTATCCATCAGTCTAGTGGGAGAGTTTTTCTCAAAATAAAAATTTTCCACATAGACTTTAATAACCCCTACCAAAATTATGATGTTAAATGAGTGTACCAATCTGAAAGGATAGTATGATGGATATCCTTTATATATACGACCACATTAAAATATAGCCTTCCCAACTCATCAAGTGAGAAATTATCTAAATTAGGAAGGGAGTGGGATACATTAGTCATTCGGTCAAGGAAAACTGAAATTTTGTATCAAATGGATTGTGATTTAATTAATTCAACTATAAATTCCATGTAAATAGTTTCACATTTCAATTCTATGATTTGAAGCAGCTGTAACAAGGCCATATGACATTCGTGCTCCACCTTCATCTTCTAAAAGGTGGTACACCTATTAATAAAACCTGATATCTTACATTTCAACTTAGTACACAAACATGGGTGTATCATATCTCAATACATATTGTAGATTCCAACATTAAGTAAACTATAAGAACTACATGACTCATGAATTTGTTTATCTCTCATATCGTTAAAAACCCATACATGTCTATGTACATAGACGGTTACACCTCTATCCATAGACAAATACAGATGTGGGCGTTCCCTTGAAATACTCTCATGGAAAACCAATCCTTATAGACAATATTTCTTTCTCCTCACCTTATCATGTATGAAAGAGGTAAATATCATGGATGGGACATAAAAATCCTCATGAATCTCATGAAACACTAGGTCCAACATAGAATAAAGGACCATCATTTTACTATCATCATGTGCTTCTTTCATGGAAAGTGCTTGAGTATTCCGACGCAACCCATATGCTACCACTTTTCACCTTCCAGGCATATAGGGAAGATCAAAATTGGTGGAATAAAGTTATTAGAACCATATTCACTATCTGATATTCAATTCATTCTATGTAAAGGTATACATGAGGATATTTCGGTCTGTATACACCAAAAATATATCACCCATAAAATAGTGTCTCCACCAACATAAGGCATGGACAACTGATGCTAGATTAAGGTCTTGGATCGGGTAGTTCCCCTCATTTTACAATAATTTCTGAGATATGAATACGCAAACCATTTCTTCATGTATCATCACTACTCCTAGAATGATGCATTATGTATTATAGAACACTATATAGCCTCTACGGGGTTCAATATGAATCTAAATGGAAGATGAAACAAGCCTTCCTTTTAACTCTTAAAAGGATTTGTCATCCTCTAATGAGCATAGGAACTTAAAAACCGTCTTTGTTAGACCATTAATATGTGGTTCAAGGAGTGAAAAGTCCAGTACGAAATGCCTATAATATCTATCCTTCCCCAAGAAACTCAGTATATCAGACACATTTTTTGGATGCTATAAGGAAAACCCAACATTAACATTATTTGTGTTAGTAGATACACCTCATTATGAGATAATATGACCCATGAAGTGAACATTGTTGATAAAAAAGTTCCACATATAAATCATGGAATGAATCTGACACTATCTCTCTGTATATAGATAAATCTCAAAATTTGGATCTTCAAAGCTACGAGTGTCAAAAAACACCAAGATGCCATCTATAAAGATAATGAAAAAAGAATCTAGATAGGGTTGTCAAACCCTATTCATAAAATCCATGAAAACATTAGGAATATTTTTATGAACAAAAAATAACTATACGCACATGTAGACCATACCAACTATGAAAAGATGTATGACATAAGTATGAAGGTATGAGTCACACTTAATGATATCCTGATCTCATATCCATCATATAAAATACCTGAGATCCTTGGATATAGTCAAGTAGATCATCTATTCAAGGAGGTGGATACTAGTTCTTAACCACATGCCGATTCAATGGTTAGTAATTCACACATAGAAAACATGTCCCTTTAACATTCTTGGTGAATAACATGTGTCAACCTAAAAGAATAATTTTTATGTTGATAATACCCTTGGATATTAAATCATATATCTATTTCATGATATCTTAGACCTCAATAGTTAGAAACCTTTATATAGAATTAAACACTAGAGTTTCTTATGTAATGAACATGATCATAAAATCTACCTCTCTTTCATTAGGTAAACAAGAATAATATTCTAAAAATATGTCCATAAAATGATAATCTACAGTAGGATAATCAATTAGAGAAAAACCCTACTCTATTATATAAAAACTAGTAATGTGGGTGGTCTCTCCACCAATCCCATGATTCAATGGTCTAGCTCTAATTTTTTGGACATCTTCCACATTGTTATGTACACACCTGTAGCCCTTTATTCGTGAAAATGATACCATACAATGAAATTTTTTTATGAATGTAGGTTTATAACTAACTAATCCATCATTTTAATTAAAATTAAGCCCATTATTTTGAGGATGAAAAGGTCCCATAATAAATTATATCTTTCTACAACAGGAAAACAATCATTGTGTTGGTGTATTCCCTTTGACCATTCTTTCAATGGAGTATTCAAGTTCATCACACCACATTTATAATGAATTTCTATCCTGAGACATTCCATGATAGATAAAGAGATAAAAGAGAGTGAAGAACCTATATAAAATAATGAAGATACTATATATGAGGCTATATGAATGATATATTATACTTTATATGGTGTTGCACTTTGGTCCTCTAGTATCAGCTAAAACACTTGCAATTGGATGGGTAAAAAATAATGTTCTATAATTAGACTACCCTGAGTATGATCACTCTTTTGGATTGGATGATCTAATTTCCAACATCCACGACCACGACCTCCTCGTAATCTAGTCCATCCAGTGCTACTCCAACTCCCATCCTGACATGGAGTAAAAGAATTTTTCACTAAAGTTGGTGCTAGTGCGGGTCATCATCCCTAAGAAATTTATGAATAAGTCCAAAAAAATTATTGATTATCTACTATATGGCTTGAAGAATGAAACTATATCTTGGATCTATCACACTAGGGTTTTAGATTCCCCTATTATCCACACTGGTGGATTACAATGGAGCTGTGAGTGTTGTCACTTTGACTACAACTACACTAACTAGAACCCTTGATTGGATTCCTCCTACTACAGGAAGATCAACTATCTTTCCTCATAATTGATCTTCTATTCCCATTACTATATCTTTCTATTAGGTTTCACTCAGCGATAAAATCCTGATTAAAAATATTATATAAATATGTTAGGTGATAAACATTCCCCTGAGTGTCGATGGCATACTAGAGTCCATCCTCGAAACGTGGTGGTCATGAAATCTCATAACTAACTAGGATTTTTTCATAGTGCAGAAACATAGTAAAAAAAGTTTAATAATCCATGAATATCATAATAAACTTTTCTAGAATCATAAAATTTCTGGATCGATCATCACCCAACATCTATGGAAATAAGTTATCAAAAAAGGCAGTATGAAAATCTGCTTCAATCGTGTCATGTTGACGACCATCCTAGGTAATCAAATCCCACCAGTTATTGGAAACATAATGTAGAATATAAGTATAAATATTGACCCTCAACTATAGAGGATTCTAAAAATGATTTAGGATAGATTGAGAAGCCAATAGCCAAGACTCAACCACCTAAGGACCACCATTCCACAAAAATGTGGGAGGATTATAATACTAGAACTGAATGGTTATATCAGCCACAGTTGGTTTGGGTCATGGATCACCCTACATGGACTACATAATATTTAAAAATCCATCACAATTCTATTTTTTAGTTCCAATAATAATTATAGTAGGTGGTCCCACAACTGTCATTACAAGAGGAATCACTGGTTGTTTAGGGCTCACCACCTCTAGAGTGTGATTGTATGTACCCTCCTGACACATAACACAAGGAAATCATGGGGTCATAGCTCTATAAATTTAAATATCAGACTTGCAAATAATATTATATGAATATTGATAAACTATAGGAAGTAGATGGTAAGAATAATAGATCACCACACATGATATATTACCCCAAATACCTAGTTAGAAGTCTATATATCGGTATGTTCTGATGTTTATTTGTAGGGTTTCTAATAGGGTAAATGTCAATAACACCTTTCCTCTTCATTTACTGGAAACAATTTCATTTTATAACTCGTGATTTACACTTCATGATTTATTTTGAAATGAACATATATCAAATTATAGCTAAAATGGATTTTCATTCCTAGTGAATCATAGACCATACACCTTATCATTGAATTCAAAACATTTCAATCCCAAGTTAAACCAATTTACATTTAGTCTCACAGTGTAGTGGGGTATATACGATGTCTTGACATGGTAAATTACCCATTCAACCACATGAGAGTCCATACCCCTCATAAATTGAAACTATAAATCACTCAATCACAACTAAAGAGTAGCATAAGTATATATATAAATAAGTATCACTCAATAATCATAAAAAATGTATGAAAATGGAATTAGGGAAATGAACCTATATGGCATGTAATATACATGAAATTTGAATTATCAGTGCCAAAAATGATACATGATTGATTATCCTTACCCCCATATCATTGATCCAAGGACAAAGTGAAATCTTCAATCAAAATACTAATAGTAATCATCACAGAACATGTTTTTCTCCGAGAGGAGTATGTTTCTCAACTATAATATGTGAAATAAAATAATATTTAAGAAACTCAATAGTTAACCTAAAAATGGTTCATATATGATCAATCAAAAATTATATCCAATTTAAAAATAATTCATAATCACCCCCACCATTTTATCAAAATAGTAAACTAAAAATGGAACCACTCTGATAGCACATTTTGATTTCACTACCCCGGGTCCACTAAAAGGTTCCCTAAACCAAGTTGGATACATGGATTGGAGTGTGCCACCTCATATGCTATATTCTATCAACTAGAAGCAATGAAATAGGGTATGTATGTGGGGCTAATATTACCTCATTAGTAGAGTGTAGTATAGTAGATAAGTAATATAATAGAAAAATAGATAAAGACTAAATAAATAGATGGAATATTATAAATAGACACTATGGACACCAGACCAGTAACCCTCCCTAATGGAAGATAACAGAAATAATAAAACAGACTAAACCAACTGATAATAATACTCAAATCTAGGAACTAAATCATATTAAAAATTATGAAAATTAATTTCATGTGTTAATAAAGTGGGAAATCATAGATAAAAATATGTAGGAAATAATACAATACATGCTATAATAAAAGAACCCAAAAACTATTCTAGTATCTTGAGTGATGAACAAATCATCTAATACAAGGCTATAGCCTCAGAAAGATTGCAATATCATGTGTCTGATGTAGGATGATTCCCTATATCAATACCCTCATATATGTAATCTTCCTGTGTATCATAGGCAGACTAGATATGGTGTGAGAAAAATCTTATTAGGCCACCACCAACAATATCTATAATATAAAATCCTTATAATATAAATAGAAAATGTTAGCATTAATGAATATGTAAAAGGAAATCAGTACAATATTTTAAATATAATATTACCTACTTCACCCTTTGGAGGTGTCTAAACATGTAATAAATTCACTTATTTTTTATGTTCCGTTTTATATTGTATTTCAAGTTAGGTATAACCAACACTAACATCAGTAAACTATAATAATAATAATAATAATAATAAATGAACCAAGATATAACTAATCATCCTATAATGATTATAAAAATGAAGATGATCCTAGGTATTAAATAAGTAATCCTTGGCCACATGGGTTGATATAACACAATAAGAACCTATAGCCTGGTTAAGATGACTATGTGTAATCCAAGGGCCATTTTGCAAGCCATTACATTATAATAAAATTATAACTGATCCTAAGGAATTCATCCTTGGTAATACTAGATAAGAAATGACTAGAATCTGTTTTTATATCCTTGGTGCCCCATGTTCATAAACATCATGCTAAATCCATGGAGTGTAATAATGGAATTCTATAAGGATAATTGATATATCATAAGATGTCATGTTTGACATCAACTAGAAAACAATAATCAGGTTCAAGGGTGGGTATAATTCTCCAAAAAATGAATTTATCAATCATAATGAGCCCAGTAATTATTGATGATTTATTTTGGGAATCCAAGTCTAAATCAAGTCATAACACTCCAATAAATATGTCAAGGTCCATCTGAATTTTTCACATTATAATAAACTCATTCCTTAATTAAGGACATGTAATACTCATGCATTTTAATAATTCCATTGATTCAATCTGAAGTATTTTATACGTTACAGAAGTATAGAATGAAATTAAACCATTTATTAGTTCATATAATTAATAATCAATTCATTAGGTTCACTCTATTAAAATCCACTCAACATGGAAAGGGGTAGTAGTAACATCAAAAAAATTCATTCAAGTACTTCCAATTAGGCCAAGTGATATGTATCAATATACTTGACATTAATCATATAAAAAATCATTGGTTTAGTTGAAACACTTACCTTATAAATATTTAATTAAACATTTAATAAGAATGAATAACACAATCAGTTAATTTAAACACTTAAATTATCAATTTCAAGTTAATTCACACATGAAAAGTGGAATAGAAAGGCTTAACAAGATACTAAATGGACAATTAAAGTAAAACCCTCTCTGGGATAGTCGACTATATGATCATAACCTACATTAGTAAAAAATATATATGTAAATTTTCTTAGAATAAGATTGAAATTATGAAAATAAAAGCATAGTAATTTTAAATAAAATTATGGATGAAATCAGTGATCACACAATGACTGTAGTTTATTAAATAGAGAGACTTGAGTGATGGTTTATATACCACAAACCATGAGGTTACATATCTCTCAATTTCCTATTTAGCCTTTAAATTTTCTTATATCAGGAGAAATGTGAATATTAGATCAACCCCCAAAAATTAAAGAATATGTGAAAGCATCCAAATAGAGTTATTGAAGGAATGAAATTTAATGAAATACTTAAGGTGAAAGCATTACATATCAATGAACATCCAACATGACATACATGTATCAATTTGGACATTGGAAATATTAATAACATAAAAATCAACGAATAGGTATTTGGGACCCTCAACAGGTGAGCATAGAAGTTTTTTTCCCCATGATTGAGGAAATGAGGTGATGTGTTAAGATATTAATAAATTAAGGTAAATGTCATATATTTACAAAAAATATATAGGGTCGTATGGTTTGGAGACAAGGTTGTCAAAACAATGTTCCAACCAATGATGTCTCACTAATTTAGAATGGGACCACCATATTTAGGGAAACCATGCACCAATAATGTGATTCAGATATTATAAAAATCTATACTTCTCATATGGGTGTGTATCCCCTATCACACGGTTAGAGAAACCCGTGAACACTGAATGTTCCTCTATCCATCCCTTAATATTTTGGAGAGATTATATGGGCTAGGTTGCACTATTTTCAGTATCTATGTGGCCCAATGATTTTATCTATGGGTGGGGATTTTGAGCATTGAACTAGCCCTGGACACCCATGAAGCAGTCTAATCATAAAGGGAATTATGTCCAAATAATAAATTAGGAAAAAAAATTAGGATCTATTGAAAATATAATAATAATTTTCCCATATATGGGAAATGATAGGGACCATATTTATAATTTCAAATGGATATTACCTCAATAATATTAATCATTATAATTTATTTCAAATTATATGGCTATTATATTACCAAAACACACCTATATAAAATGTCTCTAGGACCTAATGGGTGTCGGGTGGCCACATGTAGCTAGGTGCATAGTCATTGAAAATAATATATTTAACTCATCTACTAAGTACCAATTGTATTACATTTTGGAAAGTATTTTTCCACACAAAAATTTTATAAAAATCCTCTATTAAATATTTCTTATACAAAATCTTCTTCTATCACCAAAATCCCATAATTTCACCCAAAATCAAATATCTTAATAATAAATTAATTCTAAATTGAAAACAAAAACATACCAAAAAATTATTAGTTATTGAATACTCTCAAACGTATAGATTCTCATCCTTGAGAAGATTAGTTTAGTATATCTATTGAACAACATCGACTATTGAGACCTCATTTATTCTTTTCTCTCCCAATTCTCCACTTGTACTCACTCATGATTCAATAGAACATGTACAAGTGATATGAATTTCCTAAATAAGTCATTCAAAATATTATCCCCAATATGTACAGGTTTCTTAATTAAATATGTTTCTAACTCAAATAATAAATCATTAAACAGAAAACAAGAAATACAACCATTTCATAATTTTTCAGCTATAAAAAATTAAATAAATAATATATCACACTATGCATAAGAATAAATTACATTGAATTCCTCATAAACCTTTTAAAAATATTAAATGTCATAACAAATCATAGATCTAATTATTATTGATTTATTCAATCATAAATGTCCCCAAAGAACTCAGGTAGAAATAAAAGCATGATCTCTAGAACGAAACTCAAAAGGATTATGTATTTGATCAAAATATTAATTCTACATAACTCGATATATAAATCACGTATTCATGGTCATCTAAACCTGAAAAAAAGTCTCTTATAATATCCTTATACCCAATAAATATTTCTTACATGCTTCTATAATAACGGTTATCAACACATCGCCCCCTATAATTCCTCCAATCAGGCCATTTAGATTTATTTTTGGTAGATATTTTTATAAATAAACTCAAGAAAACCCATATGATCACTCCATACAACACCATAATTAATTCTAAATTCATTAAGCATATACTCTAGAATCTTATGGTGTACATAGATTTGTTGTTAATCTATGGATGATATGACATGTTCAACATCAATGCGTACTCATAGGATTTTACATTTGCTGAAAGAAAAAATATATAAACCTCGCATCATAATAAAATATAACTTTTTCAAGAATACTTGGGGTCTTTAAACCTCTATTTTATAAAGCTTTAAAATCTCATCCACAATTATAGTTTCATTTATAATAATAACATGTACAAATTTAGTTAATTAATTAAAAATAACCAAAATGCATCTCTTCAATTTCATTTTCTAAAAAACTATTATTTAAATAGATTTTATCTTTAAATTATTTCTACTTAATAATTTGAAATGATTGAATCATAGTTATTGGACTCTAACATACATCTTCAACACAATGATAGGAAAATCATGAAAGATTTAATCCAATAATGTTTTTTTCATTCATATCCATCAAAACTATCAATACATTCTCTATTACATGATGATTATACAATGATAAACTTCCCATCAAGAATTATGGAATCATATCATCACATTTTCAAATGATAAAAATAGTATAATGAGTCTCTCATTGTGATGTAAGTTAAAATCACCACCATGAGCATCACAAACCAAATCTGATAGCCAAAAATACCAACACAAACCTAGCATGTGGCCAGGCCTGAAGGGCATTCCCTATCCCCACGAGCGGGTACAAGTTCCCGGTATAAAACAATTATGATTGGGAATGATTTACCTGAGTATGAAAGCATAAAACCTTAAAAACAATCCATAATATAAATCTGAAATTTTGATCCAAACAAGTATAAGAAAAAACCAGAATTGAATACATGTATTTGAATTCAGTACAAGTGGTCCAAATAAAAATAAAAAAAGCATCAATACATCCACACGGAATCCACATGACAAGGGTCTATCAATCACATGTTGTCTCTATAACTCCGCCCCAAGGATGGGAACTAACTCCCCGAACTGCCATCACCCAAAGCCTTCCATTAACCTAAGTCAATAATAATAATGTTTAATTACACCCAAGGATAGTAATTAGGGTTTGAGTGTAATCCCAATAGATTACAAACCAACGATTCCATATTTTATTCAATACATGGTGAACAGGTTTGCAGTTTTAATATGGAATGAAAAGAGGTGAAAAATTCCAATAAATGAAACTTTTAATTGAAAAAAATTTCTAGATAAAACTTTCAGAATGTAAACACATTTAAATATTCATGTTATCTACTATAATATACTGAAAAAAACCCTAATACAATTTTAAATTCCACAAATCTAATCATCAATGAAATCGGGAATACCCCTACGCAATAGATAGTCTCGGGCCTCATGTTCCACGTACATCAGTGTAATGTAACCATAGTAAAACCTTTTCTCATGCATGATCCACTAGTAGGGAACATACCCATGACCTAGAGTTCCCAAATAATCATCTATATAGTTTATTTAGAGTTTTCATTATCCAAATTCTATGTGAAGCAGGGACAAAACCCATCTTGGCCACTAGTCGTACTTGTACATACCCACCCCACCTAGGTACCTGGGCTTCCCCCTTTGTGCTCAAATAGATTCAGCATTATATACAAATCAATTTTCATATAAAACACCAAAAATGGTCACATAAAATAAGTAAATTAGATATAACCATTTTAAACCACTTAAAACACACAATAAATTTTTTTTATTTTTAATAAAACGATTCCTCAAAAATCCCCCATTGTTTACACTCAAAACTCTTTGAAAACCCTAATTTTCATACTATGAGCATAATAAAAAGTCACAAAAATTGAAATTAAAGCCAAAATACATTTAAAATAAACCAATGAATCAATTTTAGGGCAGTCCCATATGACTCAAGAAATGTTATCTTTGTAAAACTTCTATTTTTAAATAAACATGGCACTTAAAGTTCACAAGTTCAACAAACACCATTAAAACACACTTTTGCAGAAACAACTAAAGGGGTTAAACATTAAAAACATGATTGTAATCCCTAATAAATTTTAATAGAATCAATTAACTATTTATAGGGTATTCCTAATTGAACCACTATAAGATTAATAAAAACCCCAATTTCAAATAAAATTGACACAAAAAAATTCTTTTTCATTTCAAAATCCACTAAAACCAATTTTTGCAGTAATAATAAAATGAAATGAAAATTAAAATATCTTAAACACAGAATTCCAATTCATTGAAATTTCATACACATGAAATCACCTACCAAATTAACGAAAACATTGAATCCTTTGTGTGAAAATTCATTCGCACCACCGCCGCACATCATAGAAGGTAGATTAAACCGAAGATCAGAATATTGGACCAAGAAAATTAAATATTAAAACCTAGGTTTGAAACCCTAGATTCTAGACATTAGTAACCTCGACTATATGGGAATAAACCCTATGAAAATTGAATGAAACCCAAAGTAAGTAGAATGAAAAATGAAGGAGACTCACTTACATGAGGGATCTTGAATAAATATCCACACATACACCTATATCTGAATTTTCAAACATCCAAATATTCAATGGTGTTTCTAAAAATGATTAGGATATTAGTTTGGAACTGGAATGGTGTAAAATAGTAATAAATGAAGGAGTTATGGAGGAATGAAGTTACCACTTGAAATCTGGATGATTTGAGAACCCCTATAAAGTTATTCTTTACTTTTGTGATGACCAAAAGCTCTAATGTGAAGGGAAAGGTAATGGGGACTCCCCTAAGGAAGTTAGCTTCGATTGGGATGTGGAGTAAGTGAAAAATAGTAAAAAATTAATACATTATCAAATAAACAAAAATCATTTTTAAAATAGGAAATGATATTCCTAGAAAGTCAAATCTCTAAAATAAAAAAACAAATACACCATGATTTTGGAATGGTAAATGGTCGAAATTAATATGGTGGTGTTAATATGTCCGTGTAGGCCAAATAGTAAATGTAATAACTGAAAAATGTTGAAAAATGTAGGAGTTATAAACAAAACGAAATTTATTTTTAAATCTGGAATTGGGCTCACGGTTTGGGCCAAATCATGAAAACTTACCCACTCCTCCAAAATTGCATGGGAAACCACCAAAAAATAAATAATGGCAATTAAATTAAAAATACAAATAAAATATTTCATGTATGTTACAATTATCTCCTGCATGAAGGAAGTTTATCCACAGAATGTCAACCTGAAACTTGATCAAAAAACAAGAATTGGTACTTTTCCTCAACCCCTGACTTTTGCTCCCAGGTCTCATGTGTATCACTACCATGATTCCAAAAAACCCAAACCATAGGAATACACATCCCTTGATGCACCTTCCCTTGGGAGTCCAATATTTTCACAGGCCTCTCAAAAACTGACAAGCCATGCACTATCTCCAGTTCTTCCCAACTCAACACAAGGGATGGATCTTTGTTCTATTTCATCAAATGGGATACATGGAAGAAATAATGGATGGAAGTCAACTGAGAAGGTAAGGCCAACCAATAACCCACCTTTCCAACATGCTTGGTGATTTCAAAAGGGCTGACATGTCACAGCATCAACTTCCCTTTCTTCCCCAGTCGACGATAGCCCAAATGAGGGGCCACTTTGAAGAATACCCTATCACCCACAGAAAACACTATGTCTCGAAGCCTTCAATTAGAATATGATTTATGGAAAATCTGAGTTGTCAATAAACACTTCCTAATCAACTTGACCTTCTCATACTTCTCTTACATCAGACTCGACCCCAGTAGTGAGGTCTCACCATCCTCATCCCAACACCAGGGGGACCGACAAAGCCAACCATAGCGCTCCTAAAAAAGAGCCATTCGAATTGAGGATTAGTAACTATTTTTATAAGAAAAATCAATCGAACCCAAATGGCTATCATAAGAACCTCCAATGTCCAACACACATACATAGAGCATGTCCTCCAGAATCTGGTTCGCCCATTCTAACTAAACATCCGTTTGAGGATGGAATGTTGTGCTCATTTTAATTTGAGACCGCAAGGCCATCTGAAGGCCTTCCCAAAACTGAGAAGTGAAATGAGGGTCTCTACCTGATATAACTGCTTATGGAACTCCATGGAGTCTCACCACCTCCTGATGATACAAATGTCCCTACTCATCCACTTTATCTCTATCTTTTATCGGAATGAAGTGGGCTGATTAGGTTAGACAATCAATCACCACCCAAATGGAATTCATACACAGAGGTGTACGAGTTAATCCAACAATGATGTCCATTGAGACCTCTTCCCACTTCTAGTTAGGAATGGGTAATGTATGGAGAAAACCGGAGGGTCTCTGATGATCTTCCTTCACCTATTGGCATGTGTACTATCTTGATGGAATGTTCACTATGTCTCGTCGCATAGCTGGACACCATAAATTTCATCACACATCATAATACCTATTGGTGCCACCCGAATGGATAGCCCCCTGAGATTGGTGGCTATCCTAAATCACCACCTTCCACAGAGATGATGGCACTATAGAGTGGCCCTTGAAGCATAAGATTCCCTTTGGGAATGACAACCAATCTGAGGACGTCTCCCCACCAAGAAAGAAACTGCCTCAACGATTGAAAAAGCTCGTCACTGCACTATTCCTACAAAATCAACTCCAACAGAGATCGAGTCAACTGGATTCTCACCGCGAATGCACCTCCACTGTGCTTTCTAGTCTCTACATGCATCTGGGTATAGACTCCCATCAACTACCACTCATCACTGGACTTCCTCAAAGCCTGCACTGGAACTCTTTTTCTCAAGGCGTCAGCCACTACATTACCCTTTCCTGGGTTATAGACAATGTCAATGTTGAACCCCTACAAGGCCTCGATCCAACGACACTGCCTAAAGATGATTTCCTTTTGCGAGAAGATATAGGCCATGATTTTGTGATCAGATTAGTCCAAATAATTCTCACCAAAGAGTTAGTAATGCCAGGTCATCAAATCATGCATCACCACAGCCAATTCCAAGTCATGGGTTGGGTAATTATTTTCATGTGGTCATTGTTTGTGAGACCCATATGCCACCATGTCTTTATCCTGCATAAGAATGCACCCAAGACACATAACTGAAGAGTCATAATAGACTAGATACCCCTTCCCAGCCTTAGGAAAAATCAACAAAATTGTAGTAGTCAACTGTCGCTTCAGGTCATCTAATGATTCCTGAAATTATGGGACCCACACAAATTTCACCCCTTTCTGTGTGAGTATGGTCATCGGTGAACAAAGTCGACAGATATCCCAAACATATCTCCTGTAATAACCAGCTAGGCCAAGGAAACACCAAATCTCAAACACATTTTTTGGTTTCTCCTATGACATGAACAAACTGCTCTTCTCGGGGTCCAGTGAAACCCCTGCTCCAAGATCACATGACCTAAAAATTTCATCTACCTGATCCAGAAAGTTCACTTTGACAACATTTCATAGAAGCGGTGATCCCACAAGGTTCCCAAAACAATCCGTAAGTAATGTTCGTGTTCCTCTTCATAACTAGAGTATACTATTATGTCATCTATGAACACCACAACAATGGAATAAAGATATTGATGGAACACCCTTTTCATGAGTTCCATAATGAATAATGTATAATTGGTCAATCTGATGAGCATGACCAAATAGTAAATGTGTCCATACCTTCTTTAGAAGGCTGTCTTCAGAATATCTGACTCTTTCTCCTTGAATTTATGGTATCCCGAACGGAAGTCGTTTTTTTAGAACCAATATTCCCCCTTCAACTGATCGAACAAATCATCCATGCTGGGAAAAAGGTATTTTTTTACATTGTTACCTTAATCGGCATCCAATAGTCAATACACAACTGAAGGGATCCATCATCATTCTTCACAAAAAAGAAAGGAGCATCCCAAGGAGAGATGTTGGGGAGAATTAATCTTTTTGATTCAATGTCATATAATTGTATCTTTAATTCCCTATGCTCAGTGGGGGCCATGCGATGAGAGGGAAGAGATATCGATTTTCTTCAAGATTCCAGATGCATCGAAAACTCCATATCCCACTTCGGGAAAACCTAAAAATCATCAAGGAATACCTCCAGAAACTCATTCTTTACATGAGGTAGTGAACCTTCAGGGAAATACCATCATCCACTAGTGTGATCAATGATAACTGGAAGATAAGACTTCTGAACTCTGTGAGTGTAGGTCCTGCGTGACCCAACCGAGGATCTCATTCTCCCTAAAAACCCTGACGACTCCCATCAGGTGCCGTGAAAATCACTCACTGCCTATTGAAATGAATGTGCACCTGGATGTTTACTAGCCAATCCAAACCAAGTATTATTTCAAATAGATCCATATCTTTGACAAAGATGTCCCACTCCATCTCAACGCCTGACATGGAAAGCACACATGAGGGTCACCTAAGACCATGCTCCTTCTTCTTTCCCAATGGTGTCGCCAACTCGATCGCAAAACACAAAAACTCAGTTGGTAAAATCATTGTGTCCACAAAACGGGCATAAGTGAATGAAACTGAGCCACCAGTATCAAAAATAGAAGCATCTATAGAAGATGTGGTCAAAATGATACCTCGATCAGTTGATGATCCCACCTATGATCATGTTGGTGCTTGACCCACCACATGGACATGTCTGGTGTCTGTATGAGGAAGACCGCTAGTCTTTGGATGTGACCTGAATTGGCTCTTCCCAGAAGATGACCCATCCCTACCACCACGTCTATTAAATTGAGATCCCCTAGTCCTCGACATCTTGAACTATTCTGGAACTCCTCTTGGAGCCACTGACACTGCCCCACTAGGAAGTAGACGTTCCACCCCAGAAAGGTGTTGTAAATGTCCCATTCCTCCACACCAGTAACCAGTATTTAGAGGAAGTGGGAATTATGGTCGTATGTGCCTATACATCCCACACTGGTATCACATGACCAATTTTACATCAGAACCCACAGACAAAAACTTCTAGGAAGAGTGGCCTAAATTGCCACCTCCTTTCTTCACCTGTTCTTCCTACTTCCTTCTCTTCTATGAGGAGCTACCACTATCCACTACTAATACTGAACCAGAGAAACCAGCCCTTCATTTCCTATCAATATCCACCATATATTCCTGGTTAACGACCTCGGTATAGGTCCTCATCTTGAACAAGAATACCTGGGAGTTTATCTATGGTCGTAAGCATTTATCTAACATGTGGGCCTTCAATTGTTCAATCTATATGACTTCATTGGCATAGAAAACAAATTCAGTGAAACAGTTGGTATACTAAATCATAGAAATAATCCCTTGAATAAGGTCCATTAACTCTATGGACCTGGCATATGCCAATACCTCAGGTCAGTATTGTTCATTGTAGATGGACTAGAAATATCCCCATTAAATTTGTTCATTCTTCCAAGTATGAAGCACAGACTCCCTCCACTTACTGTTGGGACCCTCCAATAGAAATGAGGTACACATTACCCTAATCTCCTCGGGTGTTTCCAATAACTCAAACATACAATCGATCCTATCGATCCATTCCTCTACTTCCTGGGGTTCTAAGCATCCTTAGAAGGTAGGATGCTTGTTTTTTAGAAAATCATGTGCTTTAACTTTTCTAGGATCCATGTCTTTTTACATAATATAAATAAAAGTAGGATATGGTTCATGAGCCAAATCTTGGATAGCTCAGACCATAGCCTCGACTGGCCTCTGACCAATCGGTGTAGGAGAACTCTCTCCAGATTCCACCCGTGGGAGCGTGGGAGCATTCTGGGGAGGCATATTGCTATTAAATGCAACAATCCCAAAACAATAATCGATACCACAATTATAAAAGTTTTAATCAGATAAATAAAATATAAATAAACTAAACACATGTCAATAATAATTAAATCAACTACTCCACCCCCGCCAAATGTCCACGTGTGGTTTGCAGCCCACACATCTCACCTAGAAGTGAAGTCAATCAGATAATTCCAACATCCCATGTTGACTCAAGGTCTGTCGTGATAGGTGCCTAAAATGCACCCTACACATGACCAAAACCCCAAGACCCAAAATTCCTAGCTTCTGTCTATCCTAACTCATCCCAAAATAATAATATAACAAAAAAAACATTAACCTCCTTTGATACCATTTTTTCACGAACCAAATCTAGTTTCCACCAATACCGGCACCAAACCTAGCCTGTGGAATGTCTTGATGGGCGTTCCCTATCCCCACGGGCTAGCACAAGTTCCTGAGTATCAAACAATTAGGTTTGGTAATGATTTAATCGAGTCTAAAATCATAAAACCTTAAAAACAATCCATAATATAAATCTGAAATTTTCAACCCAACAAGTCTTAAAAAAATCATAATAGAATACATGTACATGAATACATTACAAGAGATACAAATAAAAATAAACAATGCACAAATACATCCACATGGACTTTACATGAAAAGGGGATAACACCAAAAAGTTGTCACCACAACTCCACCCCAAGGATGAGAACTAACACCCCTAACTGCCATCACCCAAATCCATCCCTTTACCTGAGTTGGGAATAATAATTTCTCTTACACCAAACAAGTGTAATCATGGTGTGATCCTATGCCAAATATGATACCACCCAATTATTTCAGCATTCATGCAACACAATGTGAAAAAGAAATCATTTTTAATATGCAAATAAAAGTGGAGACAAATTCCAGGAAATGAAACTTTCAATTGAAAATATTTATCAAGATAAAACGTTCAGAATGTAAAAACATTTAAATAGTAATATTATCTACATTAATATATTTCCAATCACACCCTAATACAAGGGTAAATATCACAAATCCAAGCAGCGAAGAAATCAAGAACACCCCTCGGCAGTAGATAGTCTGTGGACCCATGTACCTTGTACCTCTATGTAAAGTAACCATAGTAAAATCCTCTCTCATGTATGAGGCACTAGTAGGGAACGTACCCAAAACCTAGTGGTCCCTAATCATAATCTGTTTAGTTTAGTTAGAGTTGTCGTTATCCAAATTCTAAGTTAAATAGGGACAAACCCATCTGGTCCACTACCTGTACTACTACATATCCACCTCACCTAGGTACCCGGGATTCCCCCTTTGTGCTCAAACAATTTCATCATGCTACACAAATACATTTTCATATAAAAGAATACTAATGGTTATATATAAGTGTTAAATCATCTATACACATTTTAAACAACTTATACACACAATAAAACACTTTGATTTTAAATAAATGATTCCTCAAAAGTCCCACATTATGTTGCACCCAAAAATCTTTGAAATCCACACGTTTCATACCACGTGCATACTCAAAAGTCCCAAAAAAAGAAATGGAAAAATAGGTTCATTATAAAGAAACAAATATATTATTTTTAGGTTAGCCTCATGTAAACCAAGAAATGTTATCTTTCTAAAACTTCCATTTTTAAACAAACATGGAACTTGAAGTTCACAAGTTCAACAAACACCATTAAAACCCACATTCTCAAAAACAAAGTGTTTAAACAATAAAAACAATATACAAAGCCTAGTTACATTTTTGTGAAATCAACTAAGAATTTATAGGGAAGACCCAGTTGAACCATTAAAATATTTCTATAGAAAACCCCCAATTTCACATAAAGTTGGCACTAAAAATTCTTTTGCATTACATACTCCACAAAAAACCAGTTTTCACAGAAATAATAAAATTAGATGAATATGAGAAAATCATAAACGAAACATTTCATTTCCCTAAAATTTAATACATAGGGAATCACCTACAAAATTAACAAAAAAACCATGAATCATTTGTGTGAAAATTAAATCGCACCACCGCCACACCTCAATGAAGGTAGATTGAACATAAAATAATAATATTGGACCAAGAAAACATGAAGATAAACCCTATGTTTGAAACCCTAGTTTCTGTAAATTAGAAACCTCAAGTATAAGGGAAGACACCCTAAGAAAATGGAATGATACCCAAAGAAAAATGAATGACGAATCAAGGAGACCCACTTACTTGAGGGATCTTGAAGAAATCTCCCAAAATACACTATTAGATGAATTTTAAAATAGCCAGACATTCAATGGAGGTTCAAAAAATTATTAGGAGATCATGTAGGAACTGTAATGGGGGAAAATTGTGAGAAATGAAGGAGTTATGAAGAAAAGAAGTTACCTCTTCAAATCTGGATGATTTGAAAACCCCAACAAAGGTCTGCCCAAATTCACGATGCACACGAGCTTCAAAGAGGGGGTAAAGGTAATGTGGACGTTAATTAAGATTTTATCTTCCATTTTCATGTGGAATAACCTACAAATAGTAAAAAATGAACATGCTATTAAATAAACATAACTCATTTTTAAAACTATAAATGGGATTCCGGGTATGCCCAATTATCTAAATAAAAACCCTAATCCCCCATTATTATGGATTTATATGGGCCAAATTAATATGACGGTGTTAATGGGTCAGGGGATCCCAAGTAGGAATTGGAATGGGTGAAAAATGTTTACAAATTTAAGAGTTATAAAGGAACCAAAATTTATTTTTAAAACTGGAATTGGACTCATGGTTTGGCCCAAATCATGAAAACTCACCCATTATTTCAACAATGCATAGGAAACACCCAAATCAAAGATATACTGCAATTGAAAATAAGAATACCATTAATATATGTCATTTATGTGAAAATTAGTCCGCCAATGTGTTTTAATTTGAAAAATTTATCTATATTTTAAAATCACACATTTTGAACTAAATCATTGATCCCATTTCACTCTCTATGAAAAATTAATAATTATTAAATGGTTCTTCAAAATATAAATTTAAATTTGAATGAAATATAGATTAAATTATATATATATATATATTCTACCACTCAGATGTCAATTCTTAAACATCATCAACGTGATATTTTCATCTCAAAGTATTGACTAAAAAATTACTCTCCTTGAGTATATATCATTTCAAAATAAAATGAATGAATATACCGAATCAAATCCTTTGTTTAAAAACTATATATAGTCAAAATATATATAATTAAAGATCTTATGGTATTTAAATACAGCATATAGTTATTCAAAAAAATAATGTCACGCACTCATAATAAAGTGAATTATTATTTCCAATTCAAGATCATATATAGGGAAATTTCACTCATGATGCATATGATTATCATAACTAGATGCCACCACATATCCCTCTAATATGAATAAATCCCCTAATACCATAAAACAATCTTCACAATAATCATCATCTTACTTCCCTATCTCATTAAAAAATAATATAGGTGTATATGTTAACATTTTATTAAAATTTTCAAATGTTTCCTAACATATTTCACACCACTATGACTTCTCCCACTTCTGAATAAACACTATAGTATACATACCTAAATAATGGAATGAATGACTTACATAACAGTAATAGATATAATGTCCTAAGAAACCTCATATCTGGACAAAAATTGTGGATATATCCCAAGACATCACAACAGTCACTATCCTAGGATACACAAATATTCCATATTCAAAGGATAAATATAAATTCAAATTCAAATCACAAAAAAATGGATATTGGATTCTTATAATATATTTTGTGTGCATTGAAATTGTGTAATAAATTTTCCATATGTTCCCCCTTTTCTTAATAATATTATGATTATATAAATCTATAATAAAAAATGATCAAAAAAATAGTTTAGATAAGATTGAAAAAATCAATTTATCAAACCTATAAAAAATTGTCATTGATTTTATTTCATTTAATTTTATTACCAAAAAATAAAATGGTCATATCTAGATTTAAAATAAATCATTGGGATATAATATATTTAGTGAAAACGTGATTGAAGATAACTCATTAAGAAATACTAATATCCCCTCAACTGGTTAAACAAATCATATATCCATAGTAAAGATATAAAATCTTAAAATTATCAAATTATGGCCTATGTTAATTAATTCATATTTGTGATATATTATTGTTATTCTTGGTAAAAATATTTTGAGGACCCTAATGTCACAAACCATTCCAAATGAATCCTTTAGGTATATAATATTCAAAATAATTTTTCAATTATCTATTCTAAAATGAATCCTTCTGATGTAGACCTATAAGGATATTATAAGTACATAGTACATAGTCAGTTATAAATACCACCTCTCATTCTAGAAATAAATGTAAAAAATATTTAATAGTCAAAACCATAAATAAATCATCCATATGATGAAGAAAACACAACCAACTCAATTGTTTGACCCAAAACAATTCCTTCTATACCTAAAATATCATCATTATCAACTTCTATAAATAATTTCATAGAAATATAACTTGATATTTACACTATCCTTATAAAACAAAAGATTCATCCCAAGGGGGAAATAATGTCACACATCAATAGAAATAAATTAGAGTTTAAAAAAAATTCTGCCCAACCATTCTAATATTCATGTAGAAACCATTCCGCTCCAAAATTTTGAAGTCCCAAATATCAAAATATCTAAAAACAATAATGGAATATGTTGATAACATTTTTATGGACTCCTCTATTTTTCTTATCAAATTATACATAATAAAAAACTCTAGGTAAAATCTTAATATATAAACATGAATTATATATACAAAAAATAAAAATAAATTATTGAGATTCATTAGTTTCAAATAGTACAGTAGACCTATTAGATTTAATTGGTATCATAACTATAACCATCAATAAAACATCTATAATATCAACTAGTCAATTTTCCATCAAATAAAACTCTCTAAATGTTATTCATCATCCCTTCCACAAGGTCATCATACCCATTTACACTATGTTAAATCATTGATCTATTCCATTTCAAGACTTGATATCCCCACAATTAGGTCATCCATTAAATTTCAATCATTTATTTGTATTAATATACTATAATATTCATAGGTTTCCTAAAAAGGAGAAGAATCATTAACTTTACCCAATTAAGTCACCATCTAGCATAAATTTTCAAAATATTGTACATTTATTTATGAATGATATTTATCTGACATAGTAGGATCTATGACATTGGTTTTTTTATTTCATCCACACTGATAAAACTCTAATGGTTCTATACCTATTGAAATAGTTGAATAAATAGTCCCCAACTAGAAACTAGATTGTTCACTATATCTATGATAGTCATCCAAATTTCTCTAAATACTGCCCATATAACTATTGGTACCCACTAACACCCCCAATTTTTCTTTCAGATCATTCACATCCATGAAATGTTTTTTACAACATTCATCAAAGTACTTAAAAAGGATTCAAAACCTTTAGAGAAAGTATAAAAATCCATCCAAAATCATTAATTTAAGATATATAGAATTCATCACCACTAATGGTGAGAGAAAAATCGATAAGTCTATGAAAATACAGTAATAATTAAAATCACTAATATTTTAATTGTTCAACAAAATGAAATGAAAACTACTACATATAGTCAACATCTATAGATATAAATTCTCAATGAAATGAGAAAAAAATACCTAGATGTTAATAAATATATCCTATTTTCCTTGACAAAAAAAACACCAATATGGTCCCATATATATAAAGAATATGTGGTTCAATTTCAACCCATCTTGTTCATTACTTTGGTATAATTTATTTTCTATGAATTATAACTATTCCTACACACCATGATGCCCAATATCATCCCTAAATAGAAGAGGTTGTTGTGCTCAAAAGGACTAGACCACATTAATCAACATTTCCACCATGTGATATACTCTCCCTTATATATTATGAATATCATAATGTAGAATCTAAGAAATATTTTTCATTACTGGAGTCATGTTCAATGTAAAAACATTTATGTCCTCTGCAACCATATCTCTCTCACAGAATTTCCATTTCTCTGCACTTTCCCTATGGGAATCAGTGGTATGTTTCTTGGGTGATGTAATTATATAAAAAACCCACACATTTTAGGATCTAGAATCTATATTTTCAAATAGAAAACAATCCAAGAATCACTTATTTTACATATCACAATGTAATCAGTAAAATTATACTTGTCACATTGAATCATTAAATTCATCTCACTGATTTTTTCTATTTCAATATATTTCCAATAACATAATATGAAAACATAGATTTTCCTATTTACAATACAATCAATTAAGTGAAATTTAATCATCAATAAATCATAATATTATATGAAATAATATATTCATTGTTTTTATATACTAATGTGATGCATGAACAATCACTACTCATCCTCAACTATTGTGGTTAAAATAACCAAAATTGAAATTTATATATCATAAAATATAGTCAAATAATACTTATGTAACATTGAATTATATTTTGTTATAGTATAAAATCTCACAAACATAGATTCCATGCCATATCCTATTCTGTATTTCCATTTATATAATTTGTCGAAATTCCAATTACTCAAAAAATAATACTCTGATGGATGTTTTCAAATGTACCACCGTGACATGACCCTAGTTCTAAGGTGGACTTTTATAGGATCTAAAATGTGATCTTAACTTACTAATGGTTTTATACTATCACTAAGAATACATATGTATCCGTTGGATATTAATTTACCATTTAATGGTCCATCAGACAACAATATCAATATAAACATCTCATCACCCATGTGTAGAAAAAATAATAATATACTACTATAATAATATTTAAAACCCCATAAAATAAATTACTAAAAATTAATTTCATATAAATATGATTCAAGGTATAACTGAAATGTTTCTATTATCAATAATACATATAAAATAACTAAAAAGTAAAAATGTGAAAAACATTTCCATAAAACACTATTATAGAAACTCTTATATATAATTTATCATTACAATCATCATCTTGTTACTAATCCATCATGCAATTTCCTTCTTCACCATGAATATAATCTATATTTACATGATATGTGTATTCACTGGGAGTGGGAAATAATTCTTAGTAAAACCCACCAAAACATTAATCTTTCTTAATATTTAATGTTCTAAATTATAAATGGTGTGAAGTTACTATATTATTTAGTAATAACATTAATATTTTGTATTTTAATATTTAAGTTCTCATAATGAAACCTAATAACTAATATACTCACTTTAGATACTATTAATATTTGTTCTAAACACAAACCAATCACTAATGTTGCAAAATTCAAGGCTCCTACTGAATTATTACAAATACATTGCATAAATTACATCCCTTCCTAACAAATTCCAGCTATAATTATTTCCTAACTATCACATGATATAGCCAAACCCATGGATAATTTCATCATATCATATCAGATCCTAACCCAATATTCCTTTCAAATTTTCTAAGATCATATCATTTTCATAAAAAGGAGTTATGTCATAATATCACCAATAAATTATTTTAATTTATCACATTAAATAGAACAACATTATACATGAACATCCCATAATTATGTGTCAAATATCAAGGATTTTACATTATTATATTCCCATGGCCATTTTGGATTATATTGTTTTGAGAATTTAGAAAACCATTACATAAAAAAGAATACACTAACATACAGTGTACATTGTTTTTACAAAAATGGGTTCTTCTATTTACACCCATGTTTCATTCAAGAAAATTATTCATTATTTTTTATTATTTTTAATTATGGAATGATTGGCCTTTCAATAGTTCCTAAAAATCTTTAGATCATATGGAAAAAATTTAATATGTTATATATGCAAAGGAATATAAATAAAGAATATAAAAATAAATTAACCATTTCGTTTAGTAAAAAGATGGAACCCCATAAAATATATTTACATGTTAATAATAAAATTCATTGTATAAAATAAATTGTAATCAGATGTTTAACTTTAAAAAATAACCACTAATACCCAAATAAAAAATACTAAAAAAGTGAATTAATCTTGAAGCTTCATATTTTGTCCCAATATAAGAAATTTCAATGAACCATTTGAAAAGGAGTAACCTAATTAGTTCTCTTCAAAATTATCTCTTAGAACACTAAATAATTAACCAATGAATTGACGATCTATATCCAATACTCACTTGTCAATATCTATAATACTTAAGTAATGTATCATTAACTAATAATGTAAAATCATTTAGTTTTCATCAAAAAACATTTTAAAAACCCAATTGAACCCATTAATGAAAATTACATTTTTTTCGTATCAAAATATGGATGAAAATCCTTTTATTTTGAGAAATATTAAAAATAAAAATTTCATAAAATAATAAGAAAAGGATATTTGTTAAAAAAACCAAAAAATATTGTAAAGGAACATTGATGGTGAATAATAGATATTACCGTGGAAAAGGGAAGCCACATGGTAAATTTTAAGAAATTATTCTTTTATAGATTAAAAAAATAAAATTGGGTCATACAAGAAATATTAAAGAGATTCCATTTGAAATCATTTATAAAAATCAATATATAGTTGACAATTATTTTAAAACAATCGTTTGTGTATATATAATAACATTATTGGTGGATTTTTAAAATCATGGATGTAGAGGAAAATTGGTTGGAATGAAAACATTAAAACAAGTTTTTATATAAAATATATAACAATATTATAAAATTTTGAATAAAAAGGACATAGTTGGAGAGAACATACAACAATACTTCTGTTGAATTTAAGGTAGTATATTATTTCCATAAACTATATTTTTATAAATCAAAACTATTTTTCTCCTATTTTTATATTTATTAAATGGAATAGAAATAGATTATGTTATAATTCATAGAAAACAGGAATAAAACTAAAAAAACATTATTCACTCAAAGTTAAACATTACAACAATGCCACATGAAACTAATTGTCACACACCATAGGTTATTACTTGATATTGATTATTGAATTCACTAAAGGTTAAATAATTCAAAATGTGACAATGAATTTAAAAAAAGAATCACCAAAACTGGGAGATCTCATGGATTATCTTCAACATTCAGAAACAAAAACATCCAAATAAATGATATAATGAGGAATAATATAAATCATTAATAATGAATATTGTGATATCTAAAATGAAAACTATGGAAATTAGATGGGTGACTTGAGAAGTACGAATGAAAGTAATTATTTTACCAAGGATATATTTACGAATAAAATATGGGCATTATAAATACAGTTTTTGGACATATGGTTATTAGAAATCTAGTTCATTGATGCACATATATCCCATTGGTATACTGATGTTGTGTACTTATAGAAGTAATCTTTTAAAAATATAATAGAGGAATGACAAATAACGAAATAAAAGTGTAATACCAAAGTACTATAAAATGCATATATATATATATATATATATGTTTTTGTTTATTACATATTATTAATAACAATATAATTTTTAATGTATGAGATTATTTGTTTATAAAATTCATTGAATGAAATTAACATTAGTAAACTAGTCATATTTTTTTTAAATAATAATGTATTTCTGATAGTGAATAATATTTAATATAAAAGGAATATTTTTGAAATAATTTTTTATCATATTGTTTTTTATATTATATCAAAATAAATTAAATGCACAATTTTTGAACTAATATATTAAATTTATTTATATTATAAATTAATATCAGATAATATTAAAAACATGTAATATTCAAAATGGACACTTTCTGTTAAAAATGATATTTCATTTTTTTATTTAAGGATAAAATGTTAGAAATTTTTAAATTTATTTAGTAATAATAAATTTAGTTTTTGAATTTAGTATCTCCAAATTATTTTATTGTGCATTTTTTAATTTTTATGATATAATCTTCTTATATGATTAGTAAAAATATTATTTTTACAAAAAAAGATAACTATTATGATTTGATCATGATATACAAGTTGGTAGATCCATTTTATTGATCAAATATTTTTTTATGGAGAAAAAAATTTTATTTTTGAAAATATTATTATAAATGTATAAAACCTAGCTGAAATATTTTATGAATAAGTAAAATTTTATAATGAATGAAACTGTTATTATCATTTCTTTTAGTTAAATATAATTTAATTAAAAATAAATTTGATCTTGCATTGAACCCCATGTAACTATTATATGTTTTATAAAAAAGATGTATCATTAAAATAAAATATGTTGATATGTTTATACTATATAAAAATTTTAATCATAAATTTATGTTTTCATCTAAAAATGGGTTTTCATGCATTACATACACTAAAATTAGAATTAAATTTTTTACCAATTTTAGATACTTAATCGATGAAAATTATTTTATTATTTTTAATTGTAATTCAAAAATTATGTAATAAGAGTAAATTTATGTTATGAAATAATATCAAGTTACCAAGTAAAATATTATTTATTAAGGTAGGATAATTATTTTTCAATGTATTATACATTTCAAAATGTTTCTTTATTTTAAATTAAATTGATCTATATTAAATTAAGTCTATAATATAATGTTTATGAATATATTAACATAATTTAATAGTAATCAAATTTATCATTAATATTTAATTATAAAAAGAACACATAAAATTAAAAATATGTTTTCAATAAAAACACATTTTCTACACATTGTGTGTCTATATTTAAAAGATAATTTTATAATACATATAAATTAAATTAGTTTAAATTGATCCCAAATTTAGATTCAGCATGTCTATATTTTTTATGAAGGAAATTATCATATTTTTGTAATAAAATAAATAGAATGAATAATAATTAATTGAGATTGATTAATTTTAAATTGTGTATTCTAATATAGATTGAATCTTACTAAATCAATATTACACTTAGACCTTCAAGAATGAAATTTTTAGTCTGTAAATTTATACATAAGTTCTAAAAAATAATTCCCCTCCTAACTCACCTAACTCACCACCCCCCAACTCACATGGTATATAATTCTTACCCCTTCCCAACATTTTTGGGAACCCTATTTTCACCAATAAAATGAGAAAATTTCATCTTATGCCTTCATCCCTCTCCAACACAAAGTAATTAATCCTGAAGTTAATATCCATATCCCTCTCAAAATCCCTCCCAAGGAGCTACTAATGTTCTAAGGAGTCATTCCAATCATTAAATAACTATTTAGTCAAATTATAATATGTTTTATAAAAGTACATGTGGCAGTTAAGATCATTATGTGGAGTTCCAAATAAAGGTAATTTTTTTTACATTTAGGATGATGTAATTATTTTTCTAAACTTACAAGAAACTATACCTCTTGATTATTGGATTTTAATTGTTGGAAAGATGTTTTCAAAATCATGAAATAGATTGTTTTTAATAATTGGGTTTCTTTAGTTGGAAGTAAAGGAAGGTATAATTATTTTTGGTGATTATGACTATATTTCATTAATGAAACCCCTCAAAATAAGTCTATGTATATGAAATAATAATTAATTTTTTTAAATATTGAATTTTCGGTTTCATAGAAAATGAATCCATATCTGGATACAAGATATTGGATGTGGTTTCGGCATAGATGTACATAGGTATAATATCACTAAAAATTAATGGTTAAGAACTGGCTCAATATTTAACCTTGTTCATGAGGAGTGGGCCTATGTCTTCATATCTTGCTAGGTACTCCTACGAGATATTCTTAGAAGTTAGGGTTACCTTTATGAACCATAATGGGGGATTATAACATATTTATATAATATAATCTAGTATAGAAATTACATGGGATAACTTATATTAAAATGATGAGAGCCATATGTTATATAATAAATGATTTTTATTTAATATAAAAATTATATGTTGACTTTTTATAGATTATAATTTAATAATTATTTTTATCTAGGATAATTTCGGAAATTTCATGAAAATTTTGGAATAATGATTTATAGAATTCAGTTAAGAAGTAAGAGGGAACCCAACCAAAGGAAACCTAGATTGAGCCTCGAGTGATATGGGTTGAACTAAAAACTAATAAAATAATTTCAAGGAATAAGAAAATTTGGGTTCAATTTTCCATTTTAAAATAATTCTATTATGGTGTATATTATTCATCACTCATGTTAACTCCATTTTTTTAGTAATGGATAATGCCTGAATTAATCACATTAATGATGGGTAACATAGACAATGTAAATCATATCCCAATGAGAAACTAACCGATATAGTAAATGATCTGAGACATATTTTGATTATCACAAACCAGCTATCAAGAATTGAGGTTAAAAAAGTAAAAATGGTTGAATTCCCAACCAACATAAATATGTCAATTGCAGTGTATCATGGATGTTTATGTGACTAATATGAAGATGTATGAAATTTTAGATTCCCCAAATGGATATAATGAGGGATTTAACACATCTATGTGTATCTAAAATGAATGGGAATATGTGTTATGTTTGGAAATAGATGGCATAGAGAATCAGGTTTACATGGAAAACTAAAGGGTTTTTCTTGGACAAAGCTAGAAGAAGTTCATATTAAAAAACCATTATTAATCCACTATATTAATTGTGAAAAATGGGGACATTATCCATATAAATTCCCAATTACCAGGGATAAAAATGTTGATAATCACTGGAAATTTCCATTAAAATGGAATTCCTATGAAACTAAAACAATGTAAGAAGGTTTTGAAAATGATATTGGATGAGGAACACTAATAAACAACTAGAGAATTATTAGTATTGTTTTTAAATATTTGTAAACCTACTCTTGTATACCTAATAATATATATTCACCACACCAATGACTAGATTTTGAATTATTAGTTAAATATTCTAGTGGTATTATTATTATATCCCAATTATTTAACTCCCCTAAATTATTTTTTATAGGAAATTTTCTCCCATAATATCCAATTATCCTTTATTTAGACACATTTTTTGTGATATTATATATCGATTGGATCTCTTGAAATAGTGGCCATTATAATTTATATGGTATGAAAATCACATATAAAAACACCACACGACCACCTATTACTACAAGTTTGACTATAAACTATCAATTAAAAATTTATATCGTTATAATTGGGTTTTGATAAAACAAATAATTAGTTATATTCATATTTTAAGGGGAAGCATATGTTACCTGTTATTCAATAATATATAATGGTTTTTATACATTTAAGAGGTTTATATTTACTTCTGATGACCTTTAAGAGACACATAGGTATTTTTATTATTATTTAATAATAAAAATTGAGAGGAGGTAATATATTTAAGGGGGAGAATGTAACACCACCTCTTTTTAAGAAGCATAGCATTTACATGAACTATATGTTTATAAATTGAAACTATCATTCTTTTTTTTACTATTTATTATTAGAATTGATATATATTAGGAAATAATTCAACTAAGATTTTAACTAAAATAATAAAAATTTATTCATTTAGAGAATTAAATGTAAACAAAAGAACCTGAAACTAAGATTTACACAACCTGAATTATTACTCATTGTGGAATATTATATCCAATAATAGTGAATAAATTATAATGGTGAAATTATTAGAAGACATTTTGATATTAAACATTAAAAGATATTGAAGATTATTTTCACCCTTTAAGATCACCAATAGAAAAATAAAACATATAATTAGGGAGATCCTCATGAAAGGTGAGATGATATTGTGATATCTAAAATATTAACTATGTAAATGCGATGTGTGACATAAGAAGTGTGAATGCAATGAAATAGTTTAGTAACTGGTCTCTCTTGTCGTTGACTGATGTTATAAGTGTCCCAAATTAATTACTCGTTCTTAGAACGTTAGTATAACATAAGTTTGGGGTCGATCCACAAGGAACTATGGTGTGCATGAATTCAATTGAGATAATAATTAATTAGGTGAGGAATGCAGAATTTAGAGTTGATTGGTTTGATTTTTGGTATTGAAATAAGACTATATTGTTTTACTTTGAATAAATGTATAATAGTTTTAAATAAAACAAAAAGTGAATTTAAAGAGTTTAAAATGGGAAGAAAAGACGCGTCGGGGCTGTGGTGGTTAAGGAGTTCTTATGCAGGCTGTTTAAATGGTTGTGTTGTTCATTATAATTCAATCATTATGGATTTCGTTTTGTTACAAGATTTCTTTGGTCCGGTTCCTCTTGTTTGGAATTAGAGCAGTTGACTCCTTGGTCCGGTAGTCAGTGTTCTTAATTCTTTATTGAGTTCAGTCCATTATTTGAATCGGGGAAATCTTTCCAATGGTCATGGATGTTTTCACTGGTACTTCTCTTTTTGTATTGCTGAGAATTCTTCCCTTGGTCTGACTCAGAATTATATGTTATATTTGACAGTGAATTAAGAAGTTTAAGATGAATTACAACGAGAAAACACAACTATATAAAACAACACACAATTTATGATCCCTTCATCCATATCCCCGACACGAGGGGTTTAGTTACACATAGAAAGAAGGAGAGAAATGACACATGTGATACCTGACGAATTCATCTTGTAAGTGTTGAGGTAAGGTGTCGTAAGGAAGAGTAGTGGAACTATGGCACCACGGTGGGTCAGGAATGGTAGTGACAGAGAATATTCTCTCCTCCAATGGTTTTGAACTCCAAAAATCTGTAGGCCAAGGCATCTTTTTATAGAAAAATAAAGTACATGGCGTGTATAGAAAGTACACACCGTGTACATTTCGTCAACACGCTTTGGTGCCAATTTCTCCACTGGTAGGCGTCCTAACACTCCGTCTTTGACTTTTGAACATGGTGTCGCCTGATATATGAGTGTAAACGGTGTGTAGAGCCACTATATACAGTGTGTAGTATCATAATTTTGGCCGCCATCCCCTTCTAGAATAGTAGACACGGCGTGTATAAAGAAACACATCGTGTCTCCTTCAACGGCCACATGGCCGTGTAGACGTTTCTCAGCAGCCACCGCTTCTAGAAAGTAGTACATGGCATGTATAAAAGTACAAGTCGTGTACTTTCAAAATTTTAACAGGCTTCCCTTGATTCGTGTATTTAGCCAGAAAGCTCCTGAAAGTAAACAGAATCGCCAAAATCAAAGAATATCTTCATAAAACAATATATTTTTTCTGAAAACATATTTTTGTCCTCAGTTATAAAAATTGAAATGTATACACAAATTGGGTGCATCAAATTCCCCCACACTTAGTCATTTGATTTCCCTCAAGCAAAATCTCAACATCTAATTAAGAGTTACTATACATTAAAAAGTAAGGCATTTCATTAATCAAACGTAAAACTGATAAAGTTAATATGGAAAATTTCTAAAAGGCACAAAAAAATTCAATTCATAAGATATTAAAAACATGCCTCATATATAATGAAATTAACTACTCTCATCCTCTTACAACACATTTTTCAACCTTTCAAAAATAAGCATTCCACTTGATGATTTACCTTACCAGTTAAAATCACACTCCACACTCAAGATGTTTTTAATCAAAGTTATGCTCAATCTATGGTATATACACTCTATCCATAGGTTTTCAAGATGCCTTGTTCTCTACTTCAGAAAAATTTAATTACAAAAAACATGAGGGCTTTATCAATAAGGATTAGATGTCTCTATGGCTAAGGGTTGGTAGGTTCATATGTGAAAATAAATTCTGAGGCTTGTAAAAGGAAGGCCAATTCCTTTAAACAACATTGCATGATATTCAAATTAAAGATCACTGAAAATTATTCCTTCAAAAACTCAGTCAAATTCTTTTGTAATCATCACCATATTCCTTAGGCAAGTAGGGTTCATGAGTAAATAAGAAAAAGGTCCCCTTTTTGTTTGTTTTTTGTTTTTTTATTAATATAAAAAACACAAGGGAAAAAATTATGAATTCAATGAGTAGATGTTCGTAACCCATTATTCCCCAAATATTTAGGAGGCACTCCCCCACACTTTATTTCATGGTTGTGCAAAAAAATATGCCATTTATTGCTAACTCCATCTTTAAAGCTCAAATTAATAATCATGCAATGTTTAAAAATAAATAGGGTGGGAAGGGAAATAGTCTTGTAATGTGGCTTCCTATAAAGGTTTTTCATGGAATATATGGGCTTAAGGATGATTAAATGTAGGTTAGGTCTCAAGATAAAGGGGTTGAAACAATCTAATGCCTCAATCATTTTAAAGTAATTCAAAAATTACATCATGTTTTGAAAAGAAACCTTTCAAATTCTGGTAGTGATGCATATCCAAAGAAGCTCTCAAGAAAGATGGTATCAGAAAAGAAATACGAAAAAGGGTTTAGAATACCTCTTATGAGTGGAAAAATAATAAAGGGACAATCAGGTCATGACATGCATATAAATGATTAGACTAATCAATATAATTTAATCAAGGATGAAAAGTTGCAATTGAAACAATATAAGCAATCATTTTAAAATACTTAAAGACTAAAATAAGCATGAAACCTTTCCAAAAGTTCCTACTAATAACTATAGCATTTATAAGAATGATTAACCAAAATTGTTTTACATTTTCAAATATAGAATCTAATAATGATGTCTCCCAGATTAGTTTAAGGGAAAAGACTAAGGTGAAAGATATAGATACTCTGCCACACTTAATACTGCACATGGTCCACCAAGGGAAATACTAAGGTAAAGGGTGGGAAAGGGGGAGATATGAGGGAAAAAATTAGGGGAAGCAGTGGAAGAAGTAAATCCAAAAAGAAAGCAAATAGAAATGGAAAAATACTCCCCTCGTGAAAAATGATGCCCAAGGCGCTCCATGATACTTGTGACATTCAAGAAAAAAGAAAACTGCAAACAAGCATAACATCACAGCACAGAAAATAATAAAAGAGATATATATGATAAAAAAAATGTCACTATCAAGGGGTCGACTCAGGGGAGGCAGCATCCTATACAAAACCATCCGGTAGAGACGGTGCAGGAGGCGTAGAAGTGGGGGCTCGGACTCTACATCAGGAAGGGGAGCTGAAGAAGTAGGAGCCCCATGTGCTGGACTCGGGGTGGGAAGCTCAGCAGCAGACCCTGGCCCAGTAGAAGTGGTATTAGTAGGTCTCACCATAGTCCGTAGAATAGAATCTGTGGCATGCGCAGGAGATGGTGATGGGGCAGCAGCAGAAGGGCCAGGAACGGAGGCAGAGGCCGGTGGCAGAGGTAGTGGAACACCAAGATGTTGAGCAATATGTGCCAATAGCTACTCTATCCGGTCCTGTAGGCTGTCCAGATGAATCAGATGGCATGCAATGGTGTCCTGGCGGCCGATGATACAAACAAACTATTTCTCCATCTGAACCTTTCGGTTGTCCAAGCGACTCAAGACCTTCTCCATCGTGACTAGGAGGTGGGAAAGGGAAAGATCGACTGATGGTGTGGTGGTGGGTGGGATGTGTGATGGTATAGAAGAAGGAAGGTCAGAAAAAGTGGGGTCAGTAGGAGGTGGGTGAGGTGGAGAAGATGGAGGGGGTGGGGAAGGAGGAGCAGGGTCAGCAGATGGGGCAGGAGGGTCAGAAGGTGGCGAGGCTCGAGCCTGAGCAAGGATGTAGGCACCCCCTACTTCTGGACCAATACCATGCGAATGAGCATGAGAAAATCCATCTGCTGGGGTGAACCTAACAAGTCATGAGGTAAAGAGGGCCTGAACACCCCTAGGTGGTGGGAAATATGGGTGGTGTAAAATCTGCCGGTCAGCTTGCCCTGACGGCTGGTAATCATGGAGTGGAAATAGGAGGTGGAAAGATAGGGGCGTTCTGGGTAGTCCTGCCGAATGATAGAGGTAACGAGCTCCATGTCACGGCCGGTCATGACCCCCATATCCTCATGGCGGAGAAAAAGGATGGCGCTGAAGCACCGATGGGCGAAGAGAAGGATGGGGTCGGCTATAAGAGTGCTCTTCTGGGAAGTGGGGGAGTATCGGTGGTCAGGCCGAGCGATCTCCCACCACATGGCAATGAGGTCAGAGCGCTCTGGCTGGGTCAAGGTAGAAATGGGGGTGGGGGATAGGATGGGGTAGAAGCCGCACCCTCGGCCAAACTCTGTCATGGTAAGAGAAAATCGTCGGCCGCCCAGACGAAATCGAACTATAGGTACCGCATCGCAAGGTGTCTCCCGGTACTCTGCTCCATCAAACTCAAACAAGGCCGAAAAATCCAAAAATAAATCATGGAATACATGAGTGCTGACCTGGAAAATATCGAGGAGTGAGGTGTCCCTGAGAAGTGCCTACAACTCCTCCCGAATACCAATCTATTGTGGAACTCTACTATCAAGGTACCAGCCACTCAATGGGATCGGCCAACGAGAGAAGTGTCAGACCCTGTCATATGCGAGGTTATTGGTCGGGAATACCATGCAAGGATAAGGAGCACCTGCAGGTTCCGGCCTAGGTTCCGGTGCAGCAGTAGAGGAAGGCTCTGTAGGTGGATTGTCCGAAGTAGAGGGTGGCTCGGAGGAAGCTGTGCTCGAAGAGGGACCAGCTGCTGATGAAGATAGCGCAGGGAAAGTGGTAGCTGGTGTAGCAGAAGTAGTCCCGACCTCCGCTGAGGGAGTGACTGGTGGAAGAATGGCCAATGGAGGGAGCTCGAAGACCGGAACATCTGGGTCCGGCTGCGTAGGAGGTCGGAGTCGGATCTGATGATAAATAGACTCCTCACCCTCAGTGGCGGAGGTTGGCTGCATCATGTGGGAAGGATCGTGATCTTTCATATCCTGAAATAGAAAGAAATAGAAAACAAAACAAAATAAAAAGGAAAAGGAAAGAAAAAAAACAATGAAAATGTGACAAAACTGGAAAATAAAAGTACACAGCGTGTACTCCAGAGTACACGACGTGTAGTCAAAAATGTATGGTATCCTGTGTTCTCTGGAAAGACATGCTGAGGGTGAATAATAGACCATGGAAAAGTACACAGCATGTACCGAACATACACATCGTGTTCACTCAAAGTGTAGGTGGTCGTGTGGTACAAATGAAACGGCCATGTTTTTATCAGTTTAAAGAAAACAATACACGCCGTGTAGGTACAAGACATGATGTGTACTGCACATGAAGAACATGGCCGTGTAGAGGGTGAGACATGGGCCTGTTAAAAATCTAAAAGAAACAGCGTGTACGAAACAGAAACGCCGTGTATAGGTACATTGGGTGAGAGGCCATGTAGAGGGGATACACGGGCCGACTGAAGATATAAAGGACATGGTGTGTACCGAACATACATGCCATGTTCTGGAACACGGGGTGACAGGCCGTGTTATGTGCCACACACAAAGGGGCCAATGGAAATGATCTACACTACGTGTACCAAACACACACGCTGTGTACATGAAAATGGTGTGTGTGGCCGTGTGCAAAGGTGTACTAGGGTACGATGAAAAGGACACGGTTTGTATCGAACATACACACTGTGTATATTAAAATTTCGAAATATTCTGTGTGTGGTTGTGTACTAAAGTACACGGTGTGTGTTCTTCATTTTGTGGACGTGTACTGGCGGAAGCCGAACTGCCGGCCGATCCGAAAAACACCCTAAACGAGTCTAAAAATTTGAAATAGAGGGTGTATAAGGGCGTACCATGACCGAGGATCACAATGTGAAAGAAATCAGAGCTTGAAACGCACCAAATCGACAGATATGGAAGATGGGGGTGTGGGTGGCGTTCGGGAGAAGAAAAGGAGAAGAGGGGAGGAAATGAGGAGGATAGGCGACACGGGCTCAAGCTGGGTGGCCCGCGGCCTATATAGATGACGTACATGGCGTGTACGGTTAGACTACATGTCGTGTATTCAAAAAAAATTATTTTGTTTTTGAATTATATAAATAAATATAATTATTATAGTAAAATATATAATAATTATTATTAATAATTAAAATAAAATAGATATATCTACAAATTATATTATAAATAAACCTATACACAACGTCTATCGGGAAATACACGTCGTGTGTTTTTAAATTTGAAAAAGAGTAGTACAACCTTTGGTCCGGTGCTTGGGGCGGGATTCGAACCGGTGATCGACCGTTCAGAATGAAAGCCCTCAACCACTGGAGCAACGGTTGTTCTGCTGTTCATATTTATTTTATATATATATATATTTATTCTATATGTCCTATAGAAACGGAAAGAATGAAAATCACAGTGTGTGGGTTTTATTTAGGAAAGGATGGGGGTGAAGCGGGGTGATTACCACGATTCGAAACCGGGTTTTTGGACCTGGTGCTGAGACTTTTCCAATCCGCTAACTTCACCCGAAAGTAATTTCTTATTTTAAAAATGTTTTTAATTTATATTTAAAAAATTACGGCGGACACGGCGTATATCGGAGTACATGTCGTGTGGTTTTATTAAAAGAAAAAATGATGGAAATGGGACGGTTGTCTAGGTTCAAACCCAGGTTGTAACGACCCAAAGTTTCATTAATGGAAAATCCCTCTTGATCCAGTTAAATGTTTCTTTATGAAAAATGTTTTTATATGATGTCAACTTCTTTAGTTTTACGTTAAGATTTGTGACCGTTACTTTTTAGCCGTTGATAAGTGATCATCTGAGTAGTATAAATATAAGGCTTTAACGAACCCATTTCTACTCAAACAAAGGAAGCGATGGCCTCATCCAGTAGAATTACCCCTTACGAAGCCCATTTGTCAGAGCTCGGAAAAGAGGTGGCATCTTTGGGCTTTGCCCTTGACCAAGCCCAAGCTGAGCTTCATCAAGTAAAGCTCGAACGTGATCGTCTACGGGAAAAGTGGAAGTTGATTGAAATTATCACTCGAGTGATGTTATCCGAGCCGCCCCATGAGTTTGTCACCATCGCACACCTTACCCTTAGGTCTTACACGGCTATTTTAAGGGGTTATGTAACAAATAAGTAGCACCATGTTCATGTACATTATTTTTTTATATAATAATGAATATAATTTCTAATCATTTTTGATACATTTTAATTAGTTTTTAAAGTACAAATGGTGTTTTTAGTTGTTATTTAATTAAGAATTATATTTTATTAAATTAAAGGATTTTTGAATTAAATAATATTTTAATAAAATATTATTATTAATATTAGATTAAATTTTTATTAATTATAAATGATCTTATAATTTTATGAATGCAATTAAAATTTTTATTAAGGTTTGAAAGCCATTTCTGTCAAAACCTGTGGATTTTTTTTATAAATGACAGTTTTTATTTTAAAAGTGAAAATTCACATATTTAGAAAATTGTTTAGATAAAATAAATATTATTTTTGGAATCAGGATGTCTAAATTATCCAATGGTGAATTTTTCATAATTTTCTGAGACAGTCAAATTTTTGGGTAAAAATTAAATACCATTTAAATATATAATGTGTTTTATGACATCATAATGACCCAATGGTGATGTAATAAAATAACATAATCCTTATTTTCGGCCAATATCTGTTTTATAATTAAAATAATGAGGTTTTGGGTTTTTTTGACTTACTTTTCAAAGCATTAATGGAGCCCTCAAGACTTATTCAACACTTTGCCTTTTTAAATTAATTTCCATGGGAGTGTGACTCACCTCCACATAAGAAACCCTAATTTTTTAATAATTTCGGACCTTGGCCTTGTAAAATATTGTTTTCTTCTTTCCTTTTCCAGAAACCATGGGCAAATACCATGGGATGGTTTGTGTTTTGGATTATTTTAATATAAGGGGTCCCAAACCTAAATATTAAAGAATTCTCTCACCTTTCCTATATAAACCCACCCAAGCTCCCACTTCCTCCTCACTAAAATCCCTTTTAGTTCGTACAACATCTTCCCTAATCTCTCTATAATCCTCCCAAGGTGCCCCAACCTCCCAAGAAGCCTCTCACAAGCCTCTCTCTAGCCTTTGGAAGCACACTTCCAAGTAAGGGGTTTTTCTTCCTTTCTCATTTTTGTCAATTTTCTTTCAGTTGTATTGCCCTTTTTAATTTCAATTATGATTGTTGGGGTATGGTTTCGTACCTCTCCCATACTTCCCTCTTATTGTTTGAATGATGGGAGACCCCTTTCTCTCTCATTAAATTCCTCCCATGTACACCCGTTACTATGCCGAAATTCCGAAAGAAACCTTTTTCTCCTCTTTTATATTCAAGCAATACTTTTGTATCATGAATCTAAATTCCTTTTCAATTGTTGGTACATGTATCTATATAACCTCCTTACTGTACATTACATGTAAATATGATGAGGAACCCCTTTCTCCCTCATCAACTTTTTTTATGAATTCTTATGTCACGCCGTTACGCAGCCGAAATCACAACGATTTTCTAAGCCAATATCATTGTGTAGTGAATACCATGCCCATTTCTCCATCAAGGGTATTCACCTTTATGAACATTTACTTATTGATTATAATGTTTCATGTATGAATTCCACATTACTTTATCGTGGAATAAATGATTACGTTTTATGAATCCATGTTTTATGATCCATGTGGCACACTTATGCATGAAATGAAATGTTTAAGAAGGGTGCGCCCTTTATAGCGCACCAATGCATTGGGTAAAGTATAGTATCATGATACGTCATGTGCAATGAGTGTTGACTCATGCTAATTCAAGTGCAACGAGGATTTACTCGTGCTTCAAGTGCAATGAGGGTTTACTCATGCTCCATGTGCAATGAGCCTTGGCTCATGCTAATTCAATGTTAAGTTTTGTTTCCACATTTCCATGTTATGGTTATCATGCTTTATCATGCCTTTATGTTCATGTTACTCTAATGCTCTATTGATGTTCCTATTGCCTACCATGTATTGTACTCCTCATGTTATTCATTGTGTACTCCCTTACTGGGCTTTATAGATCACCCTTTTCTTATGCATGTCCTCAGGTTATCCCATGCAATGCTAAGTACGAAGGAATGTAGTGGTCATGTAAAGGAAGTTTTCAATAAAGATGTTGTATTTCAAGTTTAAAGTTTTTATGTAATGATCCTAAGCCCCAAAGACACTAAACCTCTCGATCTTCTTTGTTGTATCAAGTGAAGTTTTATGTAATAAAGCATGCTTAAGTTGTAATAAAAAGCAGGGTTGTCATAGTTGGTATCAGAGGATAGGTTTAGTTATTTTTTGGGATTAGGAAACCCTAGTAAAGCCTTAGATACAAGACTAATCATAATAAAAACATCCCTAAGTTTTGGGTAAATACTAAGTAATTGGTTTATAAAACAAATACATCCCTGTCTGGATACGAGCAGGTAGAGGCGGCTCTGGCACAGATGTATCCTAGGGGTAAAACACGAAAACACCGCTTTGAGCTAGACTCGAACGGGAACTGGTGCACGACAACGGGCCTTGCTTCACTCTTGGTTACGACACTCCTAGGGGATATGTTTTGATAAATTCACAATCTTAGTATGAACCCTTATTAAGGGAAAAATGCCCCTAAGAATATATGTTAGGAGGAAGATCATGAAAAGCCTGGATTGAATCATATAGACTCATGAGTTAAAGAGATTAAAGTTTATTTATAAGTAATCATCTTTTGTCTTTGGATTACCCTTTATGTGTTACCCCTAACTTTCCTTTTATTCCAGCCAATGGTCGGTAATAGGAGAACTCGGGCTAACAACTGTTGTGAAGATCAGTGTGATGATTGTACTTATGAGATGCCCAATCCAATGGGAGCGGGAATTGCGAACTTTTTCACGCTTGTCTCTTAGCTAACTCAAGTTTTGAATAGAAACACTGGTCAAGAGGAACGTTCAACCCCCCCTAAGAAAGAACAAGTCGCTATTGAAATCTTCATGAGACAAAGGCCTCCTACTTTTAGTGGATCATCCGATCCCACGATCGCTGAATAGTGGATCAACTCCATTGAAAAGTTATTATCCATCCTCCAATGCTCTGAAAAAGAGAAGGTTCTCCTGGAGGCTTATCGTATGGAGGGTGAAGCTGATCAATGGTGGACGTTGATCAAAAATACGAAGCCTGTGGAGGAGATCGAGGCTTTGGAATGGAAGGAATTCTGGAAGATGTTTTTCGATAAATATTTTTCACGCGCCCTCCGTCTTAAGATGGAAAGGGACTTCCTTTCCCTCAAACAGAAAGATGAAGAATCTGTGGGAGCGTACGAGGAAAACATCACAAGGCTTGCACGATACGCTTCCGTCTTTGTCGTTACCCCCGAATGCAAGGTTGACCGCTTCTTTGGTGGGCTGAAGCCTACAGTGCGGAAAGAATTAGCGATCCGTGACTTCGACAGCTATGAGGAAATTGTCCGATGTTCCCTCAAGGTTGAAATGGAGATCGGAGAATCACAGGGGTATCATGGGGACAAGAAGCGTAAAGAGGACTTCAATGCTGGTGGTCCGATGGATAAATCCAACGGCGCTAAGAAGTTCCAGCACCCCACTTTCCAAAAGTGTGGAAAGAAGCACACTGGAAATTGCTATAGGGGGACAAGAAAATGCTTCAAGTGTGGAAGAGAAGGGCACCTAGCTATTAACTGTCAGCAAGAAGGACCCGTGGCTGCGACAGAGGAGAGGAACGCTCCGTTCGAACCTCAACGCATTGTTCAATGCTACAAATGCAAAGAACCGGGTCATTTTGCGAATCAGTGCCCTAATCCAAGGGTTATCGGAGGCAACCAGCAACCTCCAAGACAGCAAGGAAGAACTTTTGCCATCACTTCTGCCGAAGTGAACCCCGACAACGAAGTGGTGACAGGTACGCTAGTTATTCATTCAAGAAAAGTGAACGTACTTTTTGATTCAGGTTCTACGCATTCTTTTATATCTCAAAAGTTTAGTAGAACAATCCCTGCACCACCACAAATCATGGAAGTAAAGATGTCGGTGAGTACGGAAAATGTGGAAATCATTGCATCCCATTAGTATAATTCCTCCCCTGTTATAATCTATGGATTGAATTTCCCGAAGAACCTCATCATACTCCCTCTGGTGGAATTTGATGCAATTCTTGGCATGGATTGGCTTTCCTTATATAGATCCAACAAAAATTGTCGGGAGAGGGAAATCACACTCCATATGGAGAATCGACCCCCGATTCTTTACAAGTGTTAGGAGGAAGATGAATCTCCTTTAGCTCCATCATCTCAAGCATGGATATTACTACCTTATGAGCATGCATATCTGGCTCATATGATTGTGTCCAAGGAAGAAACCACCCTTGAAGAAATGCCTATTGTGAGGGAATTCGCTGAAGTATTTCCCGAGGAACTTCCTGGTCTTCCTCCAAGAAGAGATGTTGAGTTCTCAATTGAACTTAAACCTGGGGTGCTACCAATATCCAAGACTCCATATACAATGGCTGTTGTTGAGCTTGAAGAGCTGAAGAAACAACTACATGTGAATCTGGATAAAGGGTTTATACGCCCAAGTGCATCAACATGGGGTGCACCAGTCCTCTTCGTCAAGAAAAAGGATGGGTCAATGCGGCTTTGCATCGATTATCGTGAACTTAACAAAATAACGATAAAGAACAAGTATCCTCTCCCAAGAATCGATGACTTGTTTGATCAGCTGCGTGGAGCACAATACTTCTCCAAGGTGGACTTGCGGTCGGGATATTATCAAGTAAGGGTGAAGAAGGAAGATATCCCCAAGACTGCTTTTCGTGCAAGGTACGGGAACTATGAATTCATAGTAATGCCTTTCGGACTCACCAATGCTCCAGAAATATTCATGGACTTGATGAATAGAGTCTTTATAGATTACCTAGACAAATTTGTGGTAGTCTTTATAGATGATATTCTAATATACTCCAAAACCAAGGAGGACCATGAGGAGCATTTAAGAACTGTACTGGAGACTTTGCGCAAGGAGAAGCTCTATGCCAAGTACAGCAAGTGTGATTTCTGGTTGAAGGAAGTCTCATTCTTTGGCCATATCATCACAAGCAATGGGATATCTATGGACCACTCCATAACAAATGCAATTGAGGGATGGCCGAGGCCAACATCGGTAACTGATATCCGTAGCTTCTTGGGGTTAGCTGGATATTATCGACGATTTGTGAGAAATTTCTCATGATTGTCCAACCCTCTTACCAAGATAACGCAAAAGGGAGTAAAGTTTTCTTGGAGTGATGAATGTGGAGAAAGCTTCAAGGAGTTGAAAAGGAGTCTTATCACTGCACCCGTGCTCACTTTACCCACAAGTGGGGAGCGTTTTGTGGTATTCAGTGATGCTTCGAAGAAGGGCTTAGGATGTGTGCTAATGTAGAATGATAAAGTGATGTCCTATGCCTCAAGGCAGTTGAAAATCCATGGGCGAAACCAACCAACGCATGATCTGGAGTTGGCGGCGGTGATCTTTGCCTTAAAAATCTGGCGGCATTATCTCTATGGAGAGAAATGTGAGATATATACTGACCACAAGAGTCTTAAATATATATTCACACAGAAAGAGATTAATATGCGCCAGAGAATATGGATAGATCTCATCAAGGATTATGACTGTTCAATACATTACCACCCTGGGAAATCGAACAAGGTGGCGGATGCCCTAAGTAGAAAGGATCCAGCTATTCTATCAGTGATGAGAATTGAGAAGGATCCAATCTTCTTATACTTGATGAAGATGGATGTGGGAATCATAAATAAGGGAACATCATCAATCCTATCACAAATTATTTCTCAACCATCTCTTTTGGAAAGGATAAAGGATGCTCAAAAGGATGATGCAGGAATCCAAGAAAAAGTGGAAGCTATAAAAATGGGAAAATCCTCAGAGTTTAATGTTAATGAAGAAGGAATTGTGCGGTTTGGGAAAAGACTATGTGTTCCATCAAGTTCGGAGCTGAAGAAGGAACTTTTGGATGATGCACATAGTTCAAATTTCTCTATTCACCTAGGGAGCACAAAGATGTATCGAGATCTCCGAGAAAACGTTTGGTGGGATAATATGAAGAAGGAGATCGCTGAATATACATCAAAGTGCCTGGTGTGTCAGCAAGTGAAGGCAGAGAGGCAGAAGTCTAAGGGGATGATGCAACCATTGCCCATACCAGAATGGAAATGGGAAAACATCACCATGTACTTTGTCACTGGACTTCCAAGGACATCCAAAGGCAACAATGCAATCTGGGTTGTTGTGGATCGTCTTACAAAGACTGCACACTTCATTGCTCTTCGAGAGGATTTCTCTTTGGATCAACTGGCATAGATATATATCAAGGATGTGGTACGGTTGCATGGAGTACCACTATCTATTGTTTCTGACCGAGATCCAAGATTCACCTCTATGTTTTGGAAGAGTCTTCAACAAGCTCTAAATACTGAACTGAACTTCAGTACGGCCTATCATCCTCAAACGGATGGACAATCCGAGCGGACTATCCAAACACTTGAAGATATTTTGAGAGCGTGCTCAATGGACTTTAAAGGAGGATGGGATCAACATCTTCCTATGGTTGAGTTCTCTTATAATAATAGTTTCCACTCGAGCATCCAAATGGAACCATATGAAGCCCTGTATGGGAAAAGGTGTAGAACACCGGCATGTTGGGATGAGGTCGGTGAACATAAGCTACTTGGACCAGAAATGGTCAAAGAAATGGTGGAGAAGGTGAAAACCATTCAGCAGCATATCAAGGCAGCCCAAAGTCGACAGAATAGTTATGGAGATAATCGTCGACGAGACCTTGAGTTTAAAGTCGGAGACATGGTGTTTTTACGCATATCTCCGTGGAAGAAGGTCATGAGGTTTGGAAATAAAGGGAAGTTAAGTCCAAGGTACATCGGCCCATTTGAGATTCTTGATCGTGTTGGGGCTGTGGCCTATCGACTAGCACTTCCACCTACTATGACCAAGGTGCATGATGTCTTCCATGTATCCCTCTTAAGGAAGTACATACCAGACCCTTCACATGTACTCTCTTCCGAGGTGGTACAATTAGAAGACAATCTTTCTTATGAGGAGCAACCAGTGAAGATATTAGATCATAGAGAAAAAGTTCTACGAAACAAGACAATGCCCCTCGTCAAGGTGTTGTGGAGAAACCACAAGTTTTAAGAAGCAACTTAGGAGTCGGAGTATTTGATGAAGCTAAGTTACCCACATTTATTTTAGTGTGGGAAAAGGAAAATTTCGAGGGCGATATTTCTTAAGGGGGGAATGTTGTAACGACCCACAGATTCATTAATGGAAAATCCCTCTTGATCCAGTTAAATGTTTCTTTATGAAAAATGTTTTTATAAGATGTCAACTTCTTTAGTTTTACGTTAAGATTTGTGACCGTTACTTTTTAGCCGTTGAGCAGTGATCATCTGCGTAGTATAAATATAAGGCTTTAACGAACCCATTTCTACTCAGACAAAGGAAGCGATGGCCTCATCCAGTAGAATTACCCCTTAAGAATCCCATTTGTCAGAGCTCGGAAAAGAGGTGGCGTCTTTGGGCTTTTACCTTGACCAATCCCAAGCTGAGCTTCATCAAGTCAAGCTCAAACGCGATCGTCTACGGGAAAAGTGGAAGTTGATTGAAATTACCACTCGTGCGATGTTATCCGAGACGCCCCAAGAGTCTGTCACCATCACACACCTTACCCTTAGGTCTTATGCGGCTATTTTAAGGGGTTATGTAACAAATAAGTAGCACCATGTTCATGTACATTATTTTTTTATATAACAATGAATATAATTTCTAGTCATTTTTGATACATTGTAATTAGTTTTTAAAGTACAAATGGTGTTTTTAGTTATTATTTAATTAAGAATTATATTTTATTAAATTAAAGGATTTTTGAATTAAATAATATATTAATAAAATATTATTATTAATATTAAATTAATTTTTTATTAAGTATAAATGGCCTTATAATTTTATGAATGCAATTAAAATTTTTATTAAGGTTTGAAACCATTTCTGTCAAAACCCGTGAATTTTTTTATAAATGTCGGTATTTATTTTAAAAGTGAAAATTCACATATTTAGAAAATTATTTAGATAAAATAAATATTATTTTTGGAATCAGGATGTCGAAATTATCCAACGGTGAATTTTTCATAATTTTCTGAGACTGTCAACTTTTTGGGTAAAAATTAAATACCATTTAAATATATAATGTGTTTTATGACATCATAATGATCCAATGGTGATGTAATAAAATAACATAATCCTTATTTTCGGCCAATATGTGTTTTATCATTAAAATAATGAGGTTTTGGGTTTTTTTGACTTACTTTTCAATGCATTAATGGAGCCCTCAAGACTTATTCAACACTTTGCCTTTTTAAATTAATTTCCATGGGAGTGTGACTCACCTCCACATAAGCAACCCTAATTTTTTAATAATATCGGACCTTTTCCTTGTAAAATATTGTTTTCGTCTTTCCTTTTCCAGAAACCATGGGCAAATACCATGGGATGGTTTGTGTTTTGGATTATTTTAATATAAGGGGTCCCAAACCTAAATAATAAAGAATTCTCTCACCTTTCCTATATAAACCCACCCAAGCTCCCACTTCCTGCTCACTAAAATCCCTTGTAGTTCGTCCAACCTCTGCCCTACTCTCTCTATAATCCTCCCAAGGTGCCGCAATCTCCCAAGAAGCCTCTCACAAGCCTCTCTCTAGCCATTGGAAGCACACTTCCAAGTAAGGGTTTTTTCTTCCATTCTCATTTTTGTCAATTTTCTTTTAGTTTTATTGCCCTTTTTAATTTAAATTATGAATGTTGGGGTATGGTTTCACACCTCTACCATACTGCCCTCTTATTGTTTTAATGATGGGAGACCCCTTTCTCTCTCATTAAAATCCTCCCATGTACACCCGTTACTATGCCGAAATTCCGAAAGAAACCTTTTTCTCCTCTTTTATATTCAAGCAATACTTTTGTATCATGAATCTAAATTCCTTTTCAATTGTTGGTACATGTATCTATATGACCTCCTTACTTTCCATTACATTTAAATATGACGAGGAACCCATTTCTCCCTCATCAACTTTTTTTATGAATTCTTATGTCACGCCATTACGCTGCCGAAATCACACCGATTTTTAAGCCAATATCATTGTGTAGTGAATACCATGCTCATTTCTCCATCAAGGGTATTCACCTTTATGAACATTAACTTATTGATTATAATGTTTCATTTATGAATTCCACATTCCTTTATCATGGAATAAATGATTATGTTTTATGAATCCATGTTATATGATCCATGTGGCACACTTGTTCATGAAATGAAATGTTTAAGAAGGGTGCGCCCTTTATAGAACTCCAATGCATTGGGTAAAGTATAGTATCATGATACGTCATGTGCAATGAGTGTTGACTCATGCTAATTCAAGTGCAAGGAGGGTTTACTCGTGCTTCAAGTGCAATGAGGGTTTACTCATGCTCCATGTGCAATATGCCTTGGCTCATGCTAATTCAATGTTAAGTGTTGTTGCCACATTTCCATGTTATGGTTATCATGCTTTATCATGCCTTTATGTTCATGTTACTCTAATTCTCTATTGATGTTCCTATTGCCTAACATGTATTGTACTCCTCGTTTTATTCATTGTGTACTCCCTTACTGGGCTTTATAGCTCACCCTTTTCTTATGCATGTCCTCAGGTTATCCCATGCAATGCTAAGTACGAAGGAATGTAGTGGTCATGTAAAGGAAGTTTTCAATAAAGATGTTGTATTTCAAGTTTAAAGTTTTTATGTAATGATCCTAAGCCCCAAAGACACTAAACCTCTCGATCTTCATTGTTGTATCAAGTGAAGTTTTATGTAATAAAGCATGCTTAAGTTGTAATAAAAAGCAGGGTTGTCATACAGGTCTTTTGAAACCAGATTATGATTCTAGCCAACTAGTCCATCCCCATCATGGGTTTTATTAAACACATTTATATATATATATATATGGAAAATACCAGACATGTCGTGTAAATGAAAGGAGGAACCCCATGCCAAAGGTAGGTCAAGAGGATTCAAACCGGGGACAGTTTTGAATAAACTCTACTGACATTAACTTCGGCACCGACATCATCCCTAGTTATTTATTTGTTAATCTATAAATTTATACTATTAAGATTATAAATTAAAAAAATAAAATAAATATATGTACATGCCGTGTATATTAGTGGGAACCGGTGTGTAACCTCTGGGTTGCCTCCCAGGAAGTGCCTTTGTTTTAGGTCGTTGGCTTGACCTTCTTTCCTTGATTACCTAATATTTAAGATGGATAATGGTCCCAATAGTGCCTGCCCTGGCCATCTAGGAGTTGAAAGTTCTCTGGATCTTCTTCAACAGGAACGTCTAGATTGTTGAAATTATCAGAAATATAGGAATATACCAGATCATCCACCAGGATATCATCCATGGTAGTTATTTCAGAATAATCCTCATGATCAGATGATGATGCCTGCTTGATGGCTTTGAGAACATTGTAGGAGACTCTCTCGTCTCCTACTCGGAAAATCAGCTCTCCCTGGTGCACAACACTGAGTGCCTTCCCAGTGTCTAGGAAAGGTCTTCCCAATATAAGTGGTCCCTCCGGATCATCCCCCATGTCGAGGATGATGAAATCTTTTGGGAGGATCAATCGTCCCACCTTCACCAGTACATCGTCCAATATCCCCTTCGAATACTTAATGGATCGATCAGTAAGTTGAAGGGATACTCGGGTTGGTTTCAAATCATGGAGCCCGAGCTTTTGGAAAATTCTTAATGGCATGAGGTTGACTTTTGACACTCCTATTCGTCAGAGATTCCAAATGAATGTAAACGGAAATGACATAGCACAAATTGATTCAGCCTTTGAAGAAAACATCAAAAATCGACAAAGGGATGAACAAAAAGAACATTGCCCATAGGTCGCGCAAGTTCCCTTATAGTCGCGCAACTCCACTTGCGTGACACATAATGGTCGCGCAAGTGACTTGCGCGACCTAAGTGATAACTTCTTGAGGTCTTCTCCTGTCTATAAATAGACCCTTGTGGGCCCCTTATTTGAAGGAGCAATTTTTTTTCCAGAAACTCAGATTTAAGCCCCTGGTTCCCTAGTCGCATCTCAAAGCTTCCCAAACACTTCTAAGATAATTTCTTACCTAGAACGGAAGGCCTAAAGAGGGGGAGGAAGGCCTAAGTGTTGAAACTGATCAACACTTGCACGCCTGAGTGGCCATCCCTTAAGGGAAATGGCCACACTTGCGCGCCGCCTTACTCCTTCAATAGAACTTGCGCACCCCTCCTCTGGAAGAACCTCAAGAGGATTCTAAAGTCTTTAACCAAGAGTCGCTCAAGTATTACCCTGCTGGTTAACTATCGCACAAGTACCCATGTGTCACATAGGTAGACCTGCACGACCGGGATTTGCGCGCCCACGCAGTACTTGCGCGCCTGCCAGGACTTGCACTCCTCTGCCTCCATTGGTGCCCTTCTTGCCCATTTCACCCCTCTTATTTCATTCCACCTCTCCTATTCAAGATTCAGTCTTCAAGACACTCTTCAAAGCCATTTATGGCATGATTTCTTGATTTGAAATACTTATCTGAAAGGAATTATGTGGAATAACTCTCAAAATATTGAGATTTACACATCTTTATGTCACTAAAGATTGAGATTTCATTCATTCAACCAAATCCTTTACAATGAGAGAACTCATTAACCTGGGCATCCTTCTTAGGAGTAAGCTCCAGTCCCTTAATCTGTCATGTCTCTTAACCTGGGCCTCCTTTTAAGGAGTAAGCCCCAGTCTTAATTTCTCTTAAACAGTCCTAATTTACCTTTGATCTGGGATTCATTTTCCAGAGTAAAACCCAATCATAAGTACTCTCCTAATTTGGGACTCCTTTTCAAGAGTAAGCCCCAAATTAGAGTATTCAAATATCCATAAAGAACATATACCTTTATGGACCCTGCTCCTGGATTTCATCCCAGAAGTAAATCCTAATCTTCATTTATCTGGGCAGTCATACATACATCAGCCCCACATTATTTCTTAAAATTGCGTCTTTCATGGCACAATTGTCTGATTTTTACGAGTACCTCTTGTTTCTCACACCGAGCATGACTCACGTGAGCTTAGAGTGTAAAAGTAATTATGGCATCCTTCTTTGAGCCATCAATCATAAAAATCATACTCCCTTACTCGAACTATGTGGGTTCTGATTCCTTTTATAAACAAAGGATACATAGGTAGCCCATCTGCGGGTTTGATCCCAACTCTGAAATAATTCATGTCCTTCTGAATGACAATAAACTTCAAGTGCCGCACTGAGTAGCTTTAAAACCAATATGGTCATCATAAGGACCAAGAGACTTTTTACGTATCAAATGATACCATTGACTAAGAATCTCTAACAAATATAGATGATTCTTTATCAGTGAAGAACCTCGAATACATATAAAATATTCTCTAAATTTCCTAAATAATGATCATTGATTTTCAGATCTAAATGAAAAAACTCATTTTATACTTGGTAATGTAATAAAGATTCACGAACATAACTTAAATCTATAAAGAGAGTCTTGGAGTAGAAAATAATTCCCCTCAAAAAGGTGTGATGAGTCCGACCTCTCATCCTCTCGACCAATGAAAATTCCTAAGCCTCGTCAGTCCACAAACTAATGAGAACCTACCTTTGGAAAGTAGGTACAAATGGATATGCAATCATTGGATGTTTCCGGTTCTACGAACAAACCCGTTAGAAACTGATCGGAATGTTTGAACCTCCCATCAAGGAGGTCATCCCGAAATTCCGAGGGGAAACAAAAATGGTGAACCCGACGTGAATCCTTAACCAAGTTAAAATGATATTTTACCTATTTGTTAGGCCCCTGTTTAAAATTCAATAAGAGGGCCAACAAAAAACAATCATTAACATATGTGCTCATCCAAAATATGTAGTGGATGAATTTATCTTGATTACGTCTATTATATCAAACAAGCACTCTTTTCCAAGATCTTCTACATTTTCTAGAATTGATGCTCTCAAGTTCACACCTATGAATACTACTGCTACTTCTGCTGGATCATCATTCACTCTGAGGACGATATCACCTACTCAGCATCTTCAATGCTGGGTATCAAATGCACTGGTTAAGGAGTACCATCAACACGGTACCATACCAACTCTGGAGGCTACCCGACAAGCCTTCCAAGTGAACAACTCACACCGGTCGTCCGGACAACGACAACCAGTGATCAAGAAGAAGGCAGTGCCGACTACCGTCTCCAACTGTTTCGGGTCGTTATCCCCAGAACGCAATCACCATTCGCTCCCTTATTCTGGGGAGGTGAATGAGAAGGTCCTTTAGGGACATAATTCAATAAAACAAGAGTCCTTCCTGAGGGCTCCCACCAACAATCGCCGCTAGACTCGTGCGGCAGTGCGCCCTCAACATGATGAGGGTACCGACTCCAGGCGTTCGGCTCAGGTTCCTCGAACCCAAGCAGGAAAGACGAATTTCCAGAGGCGATGTCCGGTTAAGAGTAAGCAGGTTCTCATCTCTGGCATCTATAGAGAAGTCCACCAACCTAACTTGCTGGCAAGCAATGAGTTGGCACACACACATTCCCGTTTTAATTCCGCTGTCCAGCAGACTCGTCTGGCAGCATCACGCCAATCCCGCCATTCAATTCTGGCGGAGTACTATATGCAGGAACATACACCAGTTTATAAATCATCATCTAGTCAGCAGGCTCGTCTGACTACATATGATGGATCTCGTCAACTATGTTCGGAGAAGTGTAATCAGCATGCATATACACCTGCTAGTACTAATCAAGCCTACCAACAGTCTAACTTGGTAGCATTCGGAGAAGTTAGTCGGAAATCCCCAACAACAAATAGGAGGCAGACTAAACTCTCTGCCCCCACACTTGAGTACTGTCAGGATTCACTGACAGGAAAAGGAGGACAGGAGCAGGAACATACACCTACTCCATGCCCAGAATGGGCGTATATTCCCGTTCCGGAAGCTGAAGTCACCAAGAATATTCTATCAATGGTGAAAGAGTAGAAGCAAATCACTGCTCATATTATGGATGCCTGTCAGGATATTATAACAACTTCAGTGGCATCTCATGGAAAGACACATAAATCTATCCCTACCGGTGGAGTGACACATCAACAATTCACTCCGGAACAGACACACACATCTATTCCAGTCCAAGAGGGTTGTGGGGCATACTCCCCCATATCATACGGACAACCAAGTCATGCCCATAAACCTGATTTGAGTAGAGATCGTCAGACTAACCTGGCCATCTTTCCTGATTAGGCACATACACCTGCTCAGAGTATCCACTTTCATCAACAAGTGGTTTCCAAGGCGAGTAATAAGGCGTCTAAGAAAAAGACCCGCCCAGCACAGTCAGGAGATCAAGAGCCAATCGGTAACAAGGCCTTTCTAGATTCTAGAGTTCTTGAATCCCTCAGACAGTTATCTGTTGAAATTCAAGATTCTACTCCCTCATTTCCAAATAGTGGGAACATTAATTCCGAAGGTCTTCAACAGGCATTTCCTCATGAAGGCAAGCTTCATGAAAAATCGGTTGATCTCGAAGTTTCATCTTCAGATGAGCGCCACATGAACCCTCTGTGTGGTTAGATGACCAAGGAGCAATAGATATCATCCTTTGTTGTAACCCATTATGGTGGTCCTCCCCATGATGATGAATTTCGCTGAGAAATTCCTCCCCGCAGTAGTGATGCACATTGCCCGGAAAATGCTCCAGTGGACAATGTAGTGTCGAGAAAGCCCTCTTATCTTGAGGCACTTGAAAATGCTAAACCAGTCATGTATGATGCTTTATCGCTAGCAGGTGAAATAATTTCTCAATCAGAAGATAACCTAGGGTGTAGGTCATTCTCCAAACCACCCCTAAGTCATGCATCTTCTAGTTTGATCAATGGTATCTCTACCAATCCTATTGAATCCAATGAAGAAACAAGGAAAAACCAACTCTGGTCAAATTAGGTAGAAGAATATTCATCAAATTATAAAGAGGAAATTCTAATCATGAGAAAAAAACTGGTGAAAGGTGAAGTGCCAATCATGTTTTGGCCTCTGACTGACTCTTAGTATGACATTCCTGAAATATTGACGGAAGATGAAATTCATGATATTCGTCTCGACATATGGAAAACTCTTTGTCAGTTGAAAAAGGAAGTATTATCTTATGATGAATATGAAAATCATCTTAATATAATAGAAGGGTTACAACGTCAGATTGATTTGGAATCTCTATTAGTCTCTCGATTTCTGAAGGCTGAAAAAAAGTATAGATCCCTTCAACGTTCATGCCTTGGCGCGCTCAGAAGATTGCGTCAGTTAATTACAAATGCCCCATTTGGTATTCATGTCAGAGGATGGGGTGTTCATGGAGCACTGCATTTCACGGTGCTCTCCAGTCAGCAAATCCCGCAGAAAATTTTCTCATGCAATGTTATTTCCCATGGCCGGCCATAGTCAATGGGCTTTGTTTGTAATCAAAATCTTGCCCAAGAACAGGCCCCAACTAGTTCCTCTCAAAATCAAGAATACAGAGAACCAGTTATTGAATACTCCTGCATCAAAGAAACTAGAATATTGAATAGGCCTCTCATATGGAGCAAGCACATAATAAAGTGACAGAAGTGTCGGAAATCATGCAATGGTCTTTTGAACCAAGTGATAAAAGTGGATACAGGTTAATGCATCCATCTAATTTTTGAACTAAGGTTCGCAAGATCAAGAGAGCTTTTAAGAAAGTCTCATACACGGCATGTCAAGAGCCACCCCAGCTCGCCAGACTGGGGACTATTTTAAACCAACCCTCGGAATCAACAAATAGGATTCGAGGAGTTGAGCGGGAAGAGCAGGAACAACCCTAGTCCACCGTACTAGGGACTTTTTCAAATCATTAATCACCTCCTCAGATAAATTCTGTCTTTTCTCGATTGGGGAAGAAGCCTCAAGAGGAACGAAGAGCCAAATTATCAGGAGATTCCCTCCAAATTAAGGTTCGTCAAGAAGTTCATGAGGGATCAAATCAACAAAAGGAAATGTCTCATCAATGACATGGAAGAAGACAATATCACAGAAATGTGGATAGAAGGGATGCGATGAGTTATACATCAATCAATGTCATCAATGCCGATGTTGCTGATCCACAAGATGAGGCTCACTCAGAGGACTCAGATGAAGAGGTTCCTTCTCAAGAAGATGTATGCACCGACACAAATGAAGAAGGTGTGCATACATGAAATCAAAGGATTACTCAGAACCTAGGTTATCCTTCGAGTAACCCACTTCCCCCTCTCCGAAAAGGATCTGACAAAGGGAAAGGAAAGAACCAGGTTACATATCATTCCTCTGGAGAAGGTCAATCGCTCTCACTAGAGAAAAGCTTTGAACAACAGGAGGAAGAAATGAAGGAATTAAAAAGGATGAATGTAGAACTAATTCAGAGTAGTCTTCTTCTTAATCATGCTGGAGTCAGTCAGCCAAAGGAATTTGTTGTAGCTACTGAGATGGATCAAGAATATCCTCCTCTATCAATACACCCTCACAGGTCTAATCCTACGGGTCAAGTGCAACAACAGTTGGCAGTGCTACCATCAGTTGCAGCACCAACCACCACATCTGTCCAAGCTCCAGTCATTGCACCTACCCAAGTCCAAGTTCAACCGGATGTTTCTTAAAAGTTAATAACTACTATTGAGTCATTAATAGCTCGGTTAGAAACTATGGAAGGTAAATGTGCGCAAGTTAAACTAGAAACGAACGTTTATCCTGAATGGTTAGATTCAATCTCTCCTCCATCCAGTTTTGGGAACCATGTATTCCCTTTTTTCAATGGATCAAGCGATCCTGAATAGCATTTGACGCATTACGTTTCTTGTTGCGATCCTATGATGGGAACTCCAGAGCAGCAGGAAGCAGTGAAACTCAGATGCTTCTCGCGAACCTTGCAAGGACTAGCTTTTGTCTGGTATACAAGCGTGCAATCCCGATCAAATACTGGATGGGAGGATCTTCGCCAAATATTCCTCCTTCAGTTCAGCTCAACTTTTCCAAAGACAATAGTTTTCGATCTTAAAAACTATAAGAAAAGGGAGAATGAAAGGGTCTCTGATTTCATTTCTTGATGGAAGGGATTAACATATTCCTTGAGCTAGCACTCCCTCAAGAAGAATTGTTGCCAATCTGTGTGGAAAATCTACATGACGAATTACGCATGCCATTAATCCCTGTGAAATACAACGGAGGGTTTCAATACCTTACTTCAATCTCTCAGTTGATTGAAGATTCCCTTATACAGGATAAGGCTAAATCTTGTTTAATTCCATCAACTCTAGGAAGGAGAATGGGTAAAGCAGAAACTACTACAGTTATGCATAAACAAGCACCTGTACCTGTTTCTACCTCAAAACCTTCTTCTTCTCGAAGGGCTCCACCTCCTGAGCTCCAACAAAAAGGGCATTTCGTCCAGATGATCAAAGAGATCAAAGAAGAAAACAATTTGAGGATCTGAAGATCAAAACATACTATTTCTGAAATGAACAACTTCCTAGTTATTTCATTTCATATTTGGAAAACAATTTGGTTCAATTGACAATGCCCAAGAGGCCAAACAAGAAAGGAGATGAAGACTGTCCCAATTATTTCCCTTTTCATCAAATGTTGGGGCATCCCATCTAGGAGTGTTTTGTCTTCAATGACCTCCTACAAAAGATGGTCGACTCGGGACAAGTCAAACTGAAAGGCTCTTCAGCTCAGGTAGCATTTTTTACTGCTACAATTCCAGAGGTGGAAGACGAATGGCAAGAAGACAGAAGAAAAAATGCACAGAAGTATGATGATTGGATGGTCAGAAAGACAATCAACCGAACTCATTCTATTTTGCGAACACAATTAAAGAAACCAATTGTGTCTTCTGCCATGAATGTTGCAGAAAAACACTCTTTGTCAGAGGGAAATTACTCAAAGAAACGGCATGATTCAAAGAAAGAAAAAGAATCAGAAGAAGTTGAGTATGTGTCAAAGCCTAAGTTGTCTTTGATTCTGGAAAACTCCATGCCATCTACTTCAAATCCACAGGCACCGCCCCACCAAACGGCACATCCTAAATAGGCTAATCAGGCATAGTCTTCATCAGACGAAGAGTTAATCTTTGGTTCTGTTAATATGATTCAATTAACAGATCTGTATGCCATTCGTAGTTTCGATTTCAATGAGCCTGAATTCCCTGTATCAAACAGAGGAATCAGAGAAAGTTCCAGGGGCTCAGGATACAAGGGAAGACGTGGATCTTTCTGAACCCACTATTCCAATTCTACCCCTACTAGAACTATGTACGCAGCAGAAACTCGTGGTAGAGCCCTTCAGCAAGCTCAACAAGAACAAGCAAGTTCTTCTATCAATAGAAAATTCAGTCCTAGCACAGTTATTTTGGAAGACCGGTTGAAGGTTCCATCTTATTCCTCTCAGCAATTAAATGGATCTAATCAGTATAATATTCCAAAACCATGAATATTTCCAACTCTTATCCTGATACAAGATGCATCAACATCCAAAGCATCTGCTTCCAAGGTACCTGCTAAACCACATATTCCTGTTGGGAAACGCAGACCTCTGGATCAAAATTATGATATATTCAAACACTAGGCCCAAGTACCAGCAAAGTTATCAATTCTGGAAGCTCTAAATCTGTCAAAAGATCTTTGGGAAGCACTCATCGAGGCTTTGTCAAGTCCTTAGGAGTTTGAAACTGATATTGCTGCAGCTGAAGTCTATCACATAGAGAATAATCCTGCAGAATTCCATGCAATAATATATTTTACTGATGAAGATGGAGATGATATTGTGCATGGACATATTAGACCATTTACTTTTTTAGAAAATTCAATGGCATAGACGTCCGAAGAACTTTCATTGACAATGGATCAGGAGTCAAGCTCATGCCCATTCGTACACTTCGTCGATTGGGCCTCACGAAATCTGATTGATCACATTCTACCATGATGTTACAAGGATTTGATAAAAATGAACAAGAAACACTTGGCGAAGTTACACTCAAAACTCAGTTTGGAGATCTTATATCCAATTCAGATTTCATGGTTGTTGATCAAGACTCAGCCTTCAACATCTTTCTTGGAAGACCCTGGCTACATCAACATGCAGTTATCCCTTCATCATACCATCAATGTCTCAAATATTGTTTTGATGTTCAATTTGGGACATTGTATGGTGATAATTCCCCATTCAAGACATGTGAGTCTCAATACATTGAGGCGGAATTCTATCACATGAAGGGAAGGGAGAAATCCACAATAAAAGAGATTACCAAAATTAATGCTCCATATGGTTTGGATAAAATTCCAGTAAATCCATTTACACATGTGAGTATATATTATGTGTTTCCTATCAGTCAAATTGACAAGATAGACCCAAATCAAAATACTCTTATGGAAAGATCCATAATGTCAATTATGGCAATCGAGCCAGACAACATGGGAGAAATTGGTAATCTACCAAGTAGTGATGAAAGAACAAATGGTGACGTCTTCATTTCATATGCTGAAATCCAACAAGTCTATGCTTCTCCAATTAGGATAGAAGAAGTTATAGCAACATTGGAGGTGAACAATGATGTCGATTCTCAATCCATCATCTCCTCTTTATTACCCAAAGAAGACCCTTCATCATCAATCGGGTCGGAAATGGAAGCTTCTTCTTCAAGATATGAAAATTTTGACATCTCTTATGATCATGAAAATTAATATTTATCGTCTAATATGAAGGTAGAAACAGAAGAAATAAGCCATGATGAAGAAGAAGAGGAAGATCTCAGAAATGCTCCTCTAGCATTTGAAGACGGTATCTCTACCACTGTGGATGAACTCAGAGAAATAAATCCAGGTACAAAAGAAGATCCACGCCTCACTTTAATCAGTGCAGCCATGACTCTTGAAAAGAAAGAGATATATATTTATTTTCTAATGAAAAACAGATATATATTTTCCTGGAACTATATAGAAATTCCTGGGCTTGATCCTGATGTTTCTAATCATCATTTGGGTTTACCAGAAGAACATTGAGGATTTAAGAAAGCCGCGAGAAGAACACACCCAACTTATGCTTCAAAGATTGAAGCTAAAGTGGATAAGCTTATCAAATATAACTTCGTCAGAGAAGTTCAATATCCCAATTGGTTGGCTAATATTTTCCCTGTAAAGAATAATAATGGAAAAATTAGAGTTTTCATCGATTTCAGAGATCTTAATCGGCATTGACCTAAGGATGATTTCCCAGTTCCGATTACAGAACTTTTAATTGATGCAACAGCTGGCTATGAAGCACTTTCCTTCATGGATGGATATTTTGGATATAATCAGATCTGAATGGCCCCAGAAGATGAGTAATCTACAGCCTTCAGAGCCCCTCAGGGTGTGTTTTTCTACCGGGTAATTCCCTTTGGCTTAAATAATGCAGGTGCAACTTATCACCGTGCCATGCATCAAATCTTCAAACCCTTCTTAGGGTAGTTTGTTGAATGCTATGTATATGATTTGGTAGTTAAATAAAAACAAAGTTCTATTCACTTGGATGATTTGGAAGTCATATTCCGCAAGATTCGACAACATAATTTGAAGATGAACCCCTTAAAATGTGCTTTTGGGGTAACCTCAAGAAAATTTCTTGGCTTTTTTGTACGCCATCATGGTATTGAAGTCGATCCTGAGAAGACCAAGTCAATCCTTGGTATGTCACCTCCTAAACATTTGATGGAATTTAGAGGACTTCAAGGAAACATAGCCTATATTCAGCGTTTCATCTCCAATTTAGAAGGAAAAAGTTTACCCTTCACCAAATTGATGAAGAAGGGAGTCACTTACCAGTGGACTGAAGAATGTCAAGAAGCATTAGATATTCTCAAGAAATACCTCTTGAGTCCACCGGTACTCATGCAACCTATTGAAGGAAGACCACTTATCCTCTACGTGACAGCTCTAGAGCGATCATTGGGTGCCTTTCTTGCTCAAAAGAATGATGCTGGGAATGAAAACACCCTCTACAATCTCAGTCGAACTATGTTTGAAGCAGAAACCCGGTATTCAAGTGTTGAGAAGTGCTTCCTGGAATTAATCTTTGCAGTTCAGAAGTTGAGACACTACCTGCAACATCACGAGGTCCAATTGGTATCTCGCAATAACCCACTCAAATTAATCCTTAGTCGTCCAATTATTACAGGACATCTGGCAAGGTGGGAAGTTATTTTTGCAGCAATTCGACATTCAGTATGTGTCTCAAAAGGCGATAAAGGGCCAAGATCTGGATGATTTCCTAGTTGAACACCCTTTAGTGGAAGTCACATCTTCAGATGTTGAACTCCCTGACGAGGAAGTCTTCTCTATTCAAGAAAGTCCTCAGGCATGGGAAATGTATTTTTATGGTGATTCCAGAAGTCCAACAGGGCGGAGAATGGAAAATCCTAAATCCAAGAAAGTTGGATTAGGAATTGTGCTCATTTCTCCAGGAAAGGCAGTGTTACCTTATTCCTTCTTATTGTGGGAAGGTGGTACCAATAATGAAGCAGAATACCAAGCTCTCATCGTAGGCTTGGAATTAGCACTTCATGCACAAGTGGATCACTAAAAAGGGAAATGTGATTCAGACCTGGTAATCAAAAAAGCAATGGGGATTATGCCATCAAAAAATAAGAACTAATCCATTTGTATGATTACATCAGAGAGTTAATGGCAGAATTCCCTTTGGAACCGACATTTTCTTATGTCCCAAGATCACAAAATGCTCAAGCTGATGCACTGGATAATATAGCCACAGCTCTGGCAGATCCAAATCGGGATGAGACAACCATCAGTATTGCCCACCGTCGTGAAATTTCGCCTTATGTTCAAATTAGAACAGATGAAATTAATGAAATTAGTCCCATTCTTGAACTGTATGGTCATGCTATAGGATGGATGTCACCTATCAGGGAATACCTTTAAAATGGAACACTTCCACCTAATAGAGCTGAGGAAGAACAAATCTGGCGACGTGTGGTCAATTTTACTCTTTATGATTGCCCAGATCACCTAGAGAAAATTCTCTACAAATGTGGTTTTGATGGAGTTCTCTTCAGATGCATTAATGGTGAAGAGAAAATGGTTGTCATGAAATAAGTGCATGCAGGAGTCTGTGGTGCCCACCATTCTGGACATAGACTGTCTGATCAGATTCGAAGGCTTGGATACTTTTGGCCTTCAATGATACAGGATTGTGTGGATTTCACAATGAAGATTCATTCATGCCAAGTACATGCAAATTTCATTCATCAAACTCCAGAGTTGCTTCATACAGCTAAATACTCATGGCCATTTTCCACATGGCAAATGGATGTGGTGGGACTTTACCCTTCGGCTATGGCCAAGCAGTTTAAGTACATTCTTACTGCTACTGACTTCTTTTCCAAATGGGCAGAGGCAATACCTCTCCAGGAAGTTAGTTCTAAATGCATTGTGAGCTTCATCAAGTCTAACATCATTACCAGATTGGGTGTCCCTCATACCATATTGACAGACATTGGCACCACCTTCTGTTCCTCCGAGGTGAAGAAGTTTTATCAAAAATACAACATCAAATCCAACCATTCATCTCGGTATCATGCAGTAGCCAACGGCCAGATAGAATCCTTTAACAAGACTCATTAAAATATATTGCAAATGATGGTGGATAAATATAAGAGTTCATGGCCTGATAAAATCTTTGATGCTTTATGGGCTTATCGGACTACCACCCGCACTGCAACTCGGTCAACTCCATATTCATTGGTATATAGAACGGAATTCGTCTTACCCATTGAAGTTCAACTACCCTCGCTCAGAGTTTCCATTTGTGATCAATCATCTACAAATGAACAATCTCAAAAGTGATTGAATTAATTGGAATAGTTATATGAGAAAATATTGTGCACTTTGCACCACTTGGAAGTCTATTAGAATCGAATAGCATGAGCTTTTAACAAAAAAGTTCATCATCGTTCATTCACTCAGGGATAATTGGTATTAGTTCTCAGAACTCCAATGATACTAGGAAAGAATCCTCCCAAACGTGAGACAAAATGGGAAGGACCTTATTCAATACATAGGGTCTACTCCAATGAAGTTTATTCATTAATCTCGATGGATGGAGAACTCATCACTACTCCAACCAATGCTAGATTTTTGAAGAAGTATTTTCTATAAACACAAAACCTTCATTTTCCTTGCTATATGACGTTAAACTATACAGAAATGGTCCATACATATGACCTTAAACTATTTGTACTTTCATACCACGTGACGTTAAACTATGAAAAAGTTCTCTAAATGGTTCAGTATGACCTTAAACTGCAACTAGGTCCTGTATGACCTTAAACTGCATCATCATCAGTCCATGAATATGACCCTAAACTAATTGAAAGTCCCTTACGTCCAACAAGACGTTAAACTGTGATGTCCTAACTACAAGACGCTAAACTGTATAAAAGTCCCTTACGTCTGGAAAGACGTTAAACTACATAATCATAAAAGGTCTTGTATGACCTTAAACTACACTTTTGTCCAGCATGACATTAAACTGCACCATCCACGGTCCATGCATATGACCTTAAACTATTCTCACTTTCGTCCAAAAAGACCCTAAACTATAGAAAAAGTCCCCAATGCATCCAACATGACGTTAAATGGTGTACTCTTTTGTCCTCACTGCATGACATTAAACTGCACAGTCCCACTTTCGTCCAACAAGACGTTAAACTATATTGTCCCCATCGTCCTAACTACTTGACGCTAAGCTGTATAGAACGTCTGTGATACGTCCTACATGACATTAAACTGTACTTTGTCCCTACTACATGACACTAAACTGTGTAGCACCAATAGTCCTAAATACAAGACTTTAAACTGCATAGTCCCTTGGTATGTCCTGCATGACATTAAACTGTGCATCGTTAAGTTTGTTGTCACCTCTTGTTTCTCACATCGAGTATGACTCATGTGAGCTTAGATAAAACTTCAACCATAACACTCTCTTTGGGCCACTAACCATGTGTATGTCCCAACAACATCCTTTTTTAGGTCGTTGTCCCCAAGAACAACTTGATCATTAATTCATTCATTAATTGAACTACGCGGACTTTGATCCTTGCCTTCCAGGCTGGGTGCGTAAGCAACCTCCTAAGGTTCAACCCCAAAACCAATCTCTTCACATCAGTTCATCTCCATCTCATATGATGTTAATTAATTAAACTTCCCCTAGAATCAATATCTTTACATTAGGTTCACTTACGTCCTTTCTATACGACATTAAACTATACAACACTTTTTTCCAGTATGACAATAAACTACAATATTCTTTGATACCCTCACCTGATAGGGAACCATTATTTACAATGATTTTTCAATCATGTTTGATTTCAAAGACTATGTGCATACATGGAAATTCCCAAACTTTTATCTTGGGTTAAACCATCATTATACTAAAGTCCCCTTTCACCCTTCACATGTACGAACCAAATTTGTAGAGAGGGTAATTCTATAACTATGTGGGCTTGATTATCATCCTTATGGGATACGTAGGAACGTTCGAGTGCCCCTCGAATCCAGCCCCAAGTCTTTAGGCCTAACCCCAAATTCCACTTTCAGTCCCTTGGCTGAAAAGTCCCCATGAAAACACACACTGTGTATTTCTTACAGTTGTCCAGGCTCTATGACCCTAAACTAAGATCTCTAATTCTTTTGTCCCACATGACGTTAAACTCTAGTTTAAGAACTACCTATGTCTTGATTCTCATCCTTATGGGATACGTAGTGAAGTCCAAAATTCCAATCCAGGACCCAGCCACAACATGATTATGGTTAGCATTGATCTGTGTATCTCTGTATACATTGGAAAATACCCATCTTTATGTTTCATAATCCTAACCTTAAATATTTTTAGATCTTCATAAACCCTTTTCATGACTTCTAGGTCACAAAAATGTCAAAACTTCTGAGAATTCTTTTGCCTGACTATGCAGCATGTGCCTATAGGCGGCCTTGCATAAACAGTCTACATAACAGACTTGTTAGCCAAAAGATACTATTATCTAACTATGCAGCCAATTCCCTTAGGTGGCCCTGCATAATTCAACCCCCTAACGGGTTTGTCGGATAGTGGTAACTTAATTCTTGGGAATAATGCCTCTTTTTTCATTATTTTTCTTAAATGACAGTATGTAGGGATCCGCAAAATTAGCCATCCTTAACATATTTTTCCCATATCATTTTTCATGATCTAAAATGTATTCAAGTCTATGGTTTATATTCTCCTTCCTTGCATTTGGTTCAGACCTTTGTAGGAGTGATATCCATCCAGTTCTTTGATAATATTGTTTCGAAATATCTTTTCCATATTTCAAGTACCTCTTCCCATAAAGCAAACTCTATACATTGGAAAATTCGAATCTCCATAAACATTCACTGGCTTTTAGCACTAGGAAAGTAAATTTCTGAGAGTTCTTTTGCCTGACTATGCAGCACGTGCCCATAGGCAGCCTTGCATAAACAGTATACATAACAGACTTTTTAGCCAAAAGATACTATTTATTTAACTATGTAGCCAATGCCCTTAAGTGGCCTTGCATAATTGAACTCCCTAACAGGTTTGTTAAATAATGGTAACTTCATTCTTGGGAACTACTTCTTCTAATTCCATTAAGCTCTTTTTCATGTCATTCCTCATATTCAAATATTCTTAAGTCATAGCTTACATATTTTCCCTTATACTTGAGTATGGTACAATGTTTTCAGATGAATTTTCAAGGAATTGAGTCAATTCTAATTCATTTGGTCAAAGTTATTTCATCCTTAAGGATTAGCCTCTTTATGCCCGACGTGCATGACTTTAAACTGCCCGCAAAATTCAAGGGAACTCTGAATAAAAGTCAAGTTCCACCTCACTAAACATACATTTTGTATGATTTCGGTAATATTGAGAAATTAAAAGATTCAATGTTTGTAGGGTTATTTACATTAATCCTAGTAAAAATCAAACAATTCTTACTAGGCCCATTGGCTTTGGTAAAATTTATAGCAGGTAACAAGAAAATGCATGCACAAATTATTGAAGGTGAAAGTGTTTTTCATTGATGCACAAGAGATAGAAGGACATCCACAGACTGGAGTCTCTTCTCTTTTTCAAGAATTACAAAAGACTTTCAACATAACTCTTCATTTGATTTACAGCATCCCGAGCTTCATCAGCAGCCACCTGGAATTCATTCATTCAACTGGATACCATAAGATATGCAGTGATACCAGCTCTTCTTGTAACAATTGTAAAAGAATGTTCATGAGTGCAGTTTGAGAAAATTTTCTGTTGATCAAACAGTGACTCTATTTCTGTCCAAGAGACTTGGAAGATGGATACATGTATTTGAGAATAAAGCATTGGATGTAAAGAGCCATTTTGAGAGAGTACTCTTTTCAGATATTGCTCTAATAACATGATTGTATTCTCTCCACCAACCGGTAGCGGAAAACATTTCAGCCCATGGGTTTTCCATTTTCATATCTACAAGGAAATGTCATGCATGAAAAATTTGAAAGTTCATGCCAATGTTGTTGCTCTTAATTCATAGCATAACAGAAATAAAGGATTAGTAGTGCAGCTGAATTTCAGGCATATAGTTCTTTGCATTTTGAACATTGACTTCTTGAAGATGACCATGACCATATAGAGGCAGGTAGATGCTCGTGTGGGAAATTAATATGATATTTCTTCAAGTACTTAGCCAAATATGGGAGAGTTTTGTCACAGATATCATAGTAATCATGGCCAACAATGTTCATCATGTCATCAATATGCTTGCTAGACAGTCCATCAGCCATTACGATTCTCTTGGGAGCCATTAAATCTACACAAGAGTTGAATAAATTAACTCTTGAATGGATTGATTTTTCATAAACATTGTGAAGAAATTTGAAAAATGGAAAAGGCATTTTAGGCGCGCAAGTCTAAACTTGGCGTGCAAGTATGGAGATGTCGCGCAAGTATTTGGCGCGTATGTATCACCGCACAGGTCCAGATACCTACACAGTAGCGCGACAGCAAAGAAACAGCGGAAAACAGATCAATCTGCATGGCGAAGGTGACCTGTGTGGCGAGAGCTCTATGTTTTGAAATCTGGAAATCTAGATGCTTTGTAAGGAAGTGAGGCCCTCTATTTATAGACGCGGCCAAAAACTTGTGCACCTACACCCAGTGCGCTCCAGCCCTACTCGACTTGAACCTGTGCGCCAAGTGTTGCGCACTGAACACTTGCGCGCCACCTTTCCTTGAGTTTTCTTCATTTCCTCAGAGTCAAATCCTCATTTCACTCCAGATCCAACTCTGAGGGGGGACTTTTGTTGACATTCCTTTTCATCAGAGAGTCCAAAAGAATGTAAAGGGAAATGACTTAGCCCAAATTGATTTAGCCTTTGATGAAAATATCAAAAATTGACAAAGGGATGAACAAAAAGAACGTTGCCCATAGGTCGCGAAAGTTCCCTCATAGTCGCGCAAATCCACTTGCGCGACGCATAATGGTAGTGCAAGTGACTTGCGTGACCTAATTGATAACCGCCTAGGGTCTTCTCCTGCATATAAATAGACCCTATGGGCCTCCCATTTGAAGGAGGATTTTTTTCCAGAAACTTAGGTTTATGCTCCCGGCGCCCTAGTCTCTTCTCAAAGATATCAAAACACTTATAAGGTAATTTCTTACCTAGAATGGAAGACCTAAAGAGGGGGAGGAAGGCCTAAGTGTTGAAACTCATCAACACTTGCGCGCCTGAGTGGCCATCCCTTAAGGGAAATTACCACACTTGCGCGCCACCTTACTCCTTCAATGGAACTTGTGTTCCCCTCTTCTGGAAGAACCTGAAGAGGATTCTAAAGGCTTTAACCAAGAGTCACCCAAGTATTACCCTGATGGTTAACCATTGGACAAGTACCCATGTGTCGTGTAGGTATACCTGCGCGACCGGGACTTGCGCGCCCACGCAGTACTTGCGCGCCTGCCAGGACTTGCGCGCCTCTACCTCCATGGGTGCCCTTCTTTCCCATTTCACCCCTCTTATTTCATTCCACCTCTCCTATTCAAGTTTCAGTCTTCAAGACACTCTTAAAATCCATTTATGGAATGATTTCTTGATTTGAAATCCTTATCTAAAAGGAATTCTGTGGAATAACTCTCAAAATCTAGTGATTTAAACATCTTTATGTCACTAAAGATTGAGATTTCATTCATTCAACCTCATCCTTTACGATGAAAAAACTCATTAACCTAGGCATCCTCCTTAGGAGTAAGCCCTAGTCCTCTAATCTTTCAATTCTCTTAACCTGGGGCTCCTTTTAAAGAGTAATCCCCAGTCTTAATTTCTCTTAACCAGTCCTAATTTACCATTGATCTGGGATTCCTTTTCAGGAGTAAAACCCAATCATAAGTCCTCTCTTAATTTGGGACTCCTTTTCAGGAGTAAGCCCCAAATTAGAGTATTTAAATCTCCTTGAAGCACATATACCTTTATGGACCCTGTTCCTGGATTTCTTCCCTGAAGTAAATCCTAATCTTCATTTATCTGGGCAGTCATACATACATAATCCCCACAATATTTCTTATGATTGTATCTTTCTTGGAACAATTGTCTGATTTTTACCAATACCTCTTGTTTCTCACACCGAGCATGACTCACATGAGCTTAGAGTTTAAAAGTAATTATGACATCCTTCTTTGAGCCATCAATCATAAATATCATACTCCCTTACTCGAACTACGTGGGTTATGATTCCTTTTATAAACAAAGGATATGTGGTTCCCCATCTGCGGGTTTGATCCCAACTCTGAAATAATTCATGTCCTTTTGAATGACAATAAACTTCAAGTTCCCCACTGAGTAGCTTTATAACCAGTATGGTCATCATAAGGACCAGGATACTTTTTACATATCAAAGGATACCATTGACTAAGAATCTCTAACAAATACAGTTGATTTTTTATCAGTGAAGAACCTCGAATACATATAAAAGATTCTCTAAATTTCTTACATATCAATCATTGATTGTCAGATCTAAAGGAAAACTCATTTTATACTTGGTGATGTAATAAAGATTCACTAACATAACTTAAATCTATAAAGAGAGTCCTAGAGTAGACCATAATTCCCCTAAAAAAGGTGTGATGAGTTCGACCTCCCATCCTCTCGACCAATGAAAATTCCTAAGCCTCGTCAGTCTACAAACTAATGAGAACCTATGACAAGGCTTATAATTTGCACATTTTTTTAATGCATTTCTATTGTTTTAAACATCCCAAGATAACATTTTTAGCTTATATGTAACAATTTTGGATTTAAGAAGTATTTTAAGTTTAAATGCAAAAATGACCAAATTCTGCATTTTGGACAGATTTTCACTACAAGGGTATTTTGGTCATTTACAAAAAAATATAAATCCAACTTTTATGATTATAATTTCTTTAGAATCCTAATTTAATTTCCTTCAACTTTGTCTTCTGGACTAGGATCTGATTCTACCATATTGAGGTCCAAACAATTCAATGAAGTTTATCGAGGAACACCAAGGAAGCTTCCAGGAAATTTCTTCCAGAAAAACGAAGGTTCAGTGAAATATCCATAACTCGCTCAAAACGACTTTACTGGAGCTTCAATTTTGTGGATAGACGGTTAAGAAGATTTTGAACAAGTTTTATTAAGAAGGCCACGCCTGAAATGGCCGTGGTCAGGGACATTAATTCAGTACAAAACGGTGTTTTCGGTTTGATGATTCTGACTGGACAGAATATATTTTCAGAGGAAATTGGCCATAACTCTCCGAATACCTATCCAAGTCCGCTGAGCTTTTGAGGGGACACGTCCAAGACAACTATGAACAACATTGAAGAAGGCCTCAACGCGTGAAGAGGTCATTTATGGGGTCCAAAACGCGACAACTTTCGGGGGTCGAATTCTGCCTATAAAAGGAGGAGAGCTCCTCCCCCTCAAGCTATCCCATTCTCCACCCCATTCCATCTCGGGCACCCAGGAGAAGAACTTCTCATATTTTTCTTTTATTTCTTTTGTTTTAAAATGTCTCTCCTCTCCCGAATCATCTCTCTTACCCCATCCATGGAGGGGTAATTTCATTTGAGTGATCGGAAAGAGGGGAGGCTGGACCGATGTGTTGTGCTTGAGTTTTGTGCTTGAAATGAATAAAATTTGTTCTTCTTTCTTCTTCTGGTTCCAATTCTTAATTCAGTATTAAATTCCAAATGCGGTTGTGTTATGGTTTTTATTCTGAAATTATAAATTGTTTTGGTCGATGATCACATCTCCCTCCACCCAATTCTAATCTGTATACGGTGGAACATGATTAGGGTTGGGTGGTGATTGCTCGACGGTTGTCAAGCACGTGTATAGGATTGTATGTCGAAATCTTGGTTTATTAGGGAACAACAATTCCAGGTCTGGGATTGCTCTAATTAATCATGAGACCTTCTACAACCCTAAACACATTGGAAGGAGGATAGACCAATCTAAGGTTTTAGAAAGGAAAATTCTCATCACATTTATCTGACTAAGGGAGAGAGAGGACTCGGTAGATAAATCTCTCTCTTACCAGTTTAAGGAAGAAGAATAGATAAAATTTGGAAACCATGATGGCACAACACTAAGTCCAGCCAAACCCAATCTGATCACCATCTTTATCATTTGTTAAAATCAATCAATTTCTGTTGTTTGTTTCTCTCATAATCATTCAAATTAATTAAAACCAATCTTTTGAAGAAAACCAACAAAAAGTGACAACCTTGTTTTGTGTGCACTCCTCTTCGGGAGACTACCTAGGATCAACTGCTATACTATACTTAGGTAAATAAAATATTGTTTTGCCACGCCCCACGACAGGCGTGCGTCAAACTTGGCGCCGTTGCCGGGGAGGCAGTGCCACAATCAAATTGTAAATATTTGACTTTTTTCCAAATTAAAAAAAAAACACACTTTCCATGTTGTTTTCAAATGACTATTTCTTTAATTCATGGAACAATTACCCACCAATAAATGAACAAATTATTGAATCGACCTTTTCCGCAGAGGATGGTGTTTCTTCTATTGTTAGACAGGTGAGGTTATTTTGGAAAACAAATAATGATGAGAAAACATTCAAAGAATTCATAGATGGGCTAAGGGAGGACATGAACGAAGATGTTTTTGAAGCGATGGCACGAAAGCTAGATGAGTTCTCCCATTATTTTCCAGAATTTTATGAAGTATCCAAGGTCCAAGAAGATCCCCCATTAGTCATCCCTGATTTTTCAATGGAGATCCCAAATATAGTGGAGCCTGACTACCTGCCTATATCTTCTACTACTCAACTCCAAGATGTGATTTCAAATGAAGAAGAGATTGAACCAAACCCAACTCAGGGAGATGATCCTTCCATGAACTCTACCTTTTCTGATTTCATTCAATCTTATTTGAGCATCACTCCTTATAATTTTGAATTTTCAGATTTGGTCAATCCTTACATTGCCTTAAGAGAATATGAAAAAGAATATGCACCTGTTGAGGAACACCTGGAGCTCCCTGAAGATATTGATCATCTACTTGAGGAAGTCTATGACAAGATACAAGTGGCTATTCATGAAGAACCAAATCTAAAAGCTGCCTACCTTAAAAGGGAATATTTTGAAATTAATATTTCAAATTTAAATGTTGAATCTCCCTTTGATTATTCTTTTCACACAGCACATCTGAAGAAACCACTGGATTTTGAAGAACTCTTTACACAAGTAGAAACCGAAGAGGAGGAGGATCCATACTTCATCCTACCCCCGCCATGCAAGCTATACCACATTGCAAAGGGGGTGGATCTGGTGTACTCTATACAGGGAATCCTCCTCAACAAGGATAATGAAGCACAAGCTGGGAAAAGCCACATGTGGTGGTTCAAATCAAAGAAGCTACATCCACCATCAGACTTTGGATAACAGCTGGTACTGCCCACTGGAGGCAGTAAAAATTCAGGGCCCACTTGGGGGATCATACCAAGACAAATCCCTTGCATTCTAGGAATTTAGATTTCAATTTTATTTCTTAGAAGTAGTTTAGCATTCATCCCTTTCCTCCTTATCATTTTGAGCTTTAATGACATGATACTTGTTCTTAATTTTGAAATTTTCTTTTGTAGGATCATGATGGCAGAAGGAAGCCCCAAAAATTTGTTAAAGGGGACTGAATCTTTATTTCAAAAGGGAGTTCATTTTTAAATTTTAAATTTTAAACTCCTTAATTTTTTTGTCCAAAACATGTTTTAAGCATTAATGATAAGAATTGCATACCCACACTTTAATTAATGATGTACTCAACTTATCTAGGAGACATGAGTTTCTTAGGAATCTTGTGATGCCATGTTTTAGATTTCAATGATAATAAGATTGAATGATTAAAATGGATAATTGGATGATTAGAGTGAATCAAGGATATTGAAATAAGGACTCATGATTTGAGGGAATTAATTGATTCATGTAAATGAAATTTCCCTTCCATTTTTCATTCTTTGAATTTATGAAATTCATGTGAATTAATTTGTTATTATTAATCATGCCATGAGTGATTGTCCAATATCATATTCTCATTCCTGAGAGGATTTCTAGACCAAATATTTCCTATTTTATCTTGAGCATATTTCTTGAGTGATCTTGGGACGTGCCACCTGCTAGAACTTGTATTGAAACTTGTCAAAGCTATGACTGTACAAAACCACATTTAAAATGATTGAGGAATATCTTTGGTTAGCCACATTTTATCCTAATACCCACCTTTACATTTATCCTTCGTAAGCCCTTAGATGCCATGAATTGCCTTATAGGTTTAAGCCACATTACAATCCAATTTTTCCTTACCTACCTGCACTTTTAGTATTTTTGCATGGTTATTTCAAGTTTGAGTGTGGGGGAAGGGCCTTTCGTGTGCGTTCCTTGGGATATGTATCATTTTTGGGTGGTGTAATGTGTGCGTCATCATTTTGGGAAATGTATTATTAGAAAATTGGGCATGAGTCATCATTTCATTATGCTTCTATCATTTCATCCGGTTCTCCATAAAAAAAAGAAAACAAGAAAATAAAGCTGTGCCTTTCTGGAGCTTTACAAAAAAGAAAAAAAAGGAAGAAAATAAAGAAAATAAAGTTGTGCCTTTCTGGAGCTTTACAAAAAAAACAGGGAGAACTTGGATGATATCATTCTTTGTAATCAATTATTGACTCATGACCCATGTCATTGAAAGGGGAGTGGTGTTGTGATTCACATTTCAAGGGGATTTGAGTGAGGTTCATCTTTTGTTTTCACTTGATTAATCATGAATTGTACTTAAGAGTCAAACCTCCTACTTCTGGCCTTAAATTATTTCAATCATTTACCCACCAACCCTAAGCCACAGAGTCATTTGAACCTTTATTGCAAGTCCTCATGATTTTATGTGTGTTTTGTCTTTACAAAGTGAAGAAAGTAGTTACTTTACAAGCCTATGGGTAAGGAGCATGTTATCATGATATGAGCATAACTCCACTATTAATTGTATCATGAGTGATGAGAGAAAAGATTCATAAGTGAGGTAGATCATGATTTGGCATGTTTAATAATAATAAATTGAGAAGCTTGAATGAATGAAAGGAGAAGCTTCATTATTTTTCAAAGGGAAAAGTAAAATGCATGAATTGATTGTTTCTTTGAAAAATGGGAAATTAAATTAGTATTTTTGTGGAACTGGAAAATTTGATGGGACATTGAAAATCATTTGATTTTACTTGAAATTTAAATATTGGTGACATTAGTGCCCTTTGAATTCCATGTTGAGATTTTATGCTTGAGGACAAGCATGGTTTTAGTGTGGGGGAATTGACAAGGCTTATAATTTGCACATTTTTTTAATGCATTTCTATTGTTTTAAACATCCCAAGATAACATTTTTAGCTTATATGTAACAATTTTGGATTTAAGAAGTATTTTAAGTTTAAATGCAAAAATGACCAAATTCTGCATTTTGGACAGATTTTCACTACAAGGGTATTTTGGTCATTTACAAAAAAATATAAATCCAACATTTATGATTATAATTTCTTTAGAATCCTAATTTAATTTCCTTCAACATTGTCTTCTGGACTAGGATCTGATTCTACCATATTGAGGTCCAAACAATTCAATGAAGTTTATTGAGGAACACCAAGGAAGCTTCCAGGAAATTTCTTCCAGAAAAACGAAGGTTCAGTGAAATATCCATAACTCGCTCAAAACGACTTTACTGGAGCTTCAATTTTGTGGATAGACGGTTAAGAAGATTTTGAACAAGTTTCATTAAGAAGGCCACGCCTGAAATGGCCGTGGTCAGGGACATTAATTCAGTACAAAACGGTGTTTTCGGTTTGATGATTCTGACTGGACAGAATATATTTTCAGAGGAAATTGGCCATAACTCTCCGAATACCTATCCAAGTCCGCTGAGCTTTTGAGGGGACACGGCCAAGACAACTATGAACAACATTTAAGAAGGCCTCAACGCGTGAAGAGGTCATTTATGGGGTCCAAAACGCGACAACTTTCGGGGGTCGAATTCTGCCTATAAAAGGAGGAGAGCTCCTCCCCCTCAAGCTATCCCATTCTCCACCCCATTCCTTCTCGGGCACCCAGGAGATGAACTTCTCATATTTTTCTTTTATTTCTTTTGTTTTAAAATGTCTCTCCTCTCCCGAATCATCTCTCTTACCCCATCCATGGAGGGGTAATTTCATTTGAGTGATCGGAAAGAGGGGAGGCTGGACCGATGTGTTGTGCTTGAGTTTTGTGCTTGAAATGAATAAAATTTGTTCTTCTTTCTTCTTCTGGTTCCAATTCTTAATTCAGTATTAAATTCCAAATGCGGTTGTGTTATGGTTTTTATTCTGAAATTATAAATTGTTTTGGTCGATGATCACATCTCCCTCCACCCAATTCTAATCTGTATACGGTGGAACATGATTAGGGTTGGGTGGTGATTGCTCGACGGTTGTCAAGCACGTGTATAGGATTGTATGTCGAAATCTTGGTTTATTAGGGAACAACAATTCCAGGTCTGGGATTGCTCTAATTAATCATGAGACCTTCTACAACCCTAAACACATTGGAAGGAGGATAGACCAATCTAAGGTTTTAGAAAGGAAAATTCTCATCACATTTATCTGACTAAGGGAGAGAGAGGACTCGGTAGATAAATCTCTCTCTTACCAGTTTAAGGAAGAAGAATAGATAAAATTTGGAAACCATGATGGCACAACACTAAGTCCAGCCAAACCCAATCTGATCACCATCTTTATCATTTGTTAAAATCAATCAATTTCTGTTGTTTGTTTCTCTCATAATCATTCAAATTAATTAAAACCAATCTTTTGAAGAAAACCAACAAAAAGTGACAACCTTGTTTTGTGTGCACTCCTCTTCGGGAGACTACCTAGGATCAACTGCTATACTATACTTAGGTAAATAAAATATTGTTTTGCCACGCCCCACGACAGGCGTGCGTCAACCTACCTTTGGAAAGTAGGTCCAAATGGATGTGGAATCATTGGATGTTTCCGGTTCTACGAACAAACCCGTTAGAAACCGATCAGAATGTTTGAACCTACCATCAAGGAGGTCATCCCAAAATTTCTAGGGGAAACATTGACACTTTCTCCCAAGTTGCAGAGGGCCTTCCAAAACTCATAGGATCCAATAGTACAAGGAATATCCAAACTACCAGGATCTTGGAGTTTGGGAGGAATAGAATTTTAAACCACCGTGGAGCACTCCTTTGTGAGTGTAATAACGACCAGATCCTCTATCTTCCTCTTATTTGAGAAGATTTTCTTCATGAATTTGGCGTATTTATGCATTTGTGTTGATGCCTCCACAAATGGGATGTTGATGTGGAGCTTTCTGAACACTTCAATGAATTTACCAAATTGGTGGTCCAAGTTTTTCTACTTTAACCTCTCCTAAAAGGGTAAGGCAGGCTTGAATGGTTGCACTACCTCCTTCCCTTTATTCTGCGAAACTTCCTTCTGTGGGATTTTGGAAGAGGAGAGGTCGGTATTGATACATTCTTCATCATCATGGGGTCTGGGTGCACCTGACTGCGTTGGTTTGTTCTATTGGAGCTCTTTTCCACTTCGTTGCATGATGGTATGGGCCTCCTCCCTCAGGTTATTCTCGGTGTTTACCGGTAGTGTACCGGGCTACCCCCTGATAGCTGGTTTGCTATCTGGACAATTTGATTCTTGAGGCTTCAGATGAAAGCCTCCTGGTTCTGGAATTTTGTTTCAGTAGTTGATATAAATTTACTCATTAGGTCCACTAACCATGATGTGTTCTCTTGATAAGATGATTGGGCAAGTGGTGGAGGTGGTTGCTTCCTTTGTTGCTATGGCCGAGGGTTCTGGTACCCTTGTTGGTGATAGGAACCATGCTGGAACTGCTATCTCGAAAACTAATTCTGGTACTGAGGTTGATTTTAGCTAGGCGGTCGCTGGGGCGTAGGGTTTTGCTGTTGTTGGCCCCAACCTTGATTCTATTGATCTCACCATGTAGGGTTCTGGTACGGCTGGTATTGGTTGGGCCCTTGATTTTGGGAAATAAAGCTCACCTCGCTTGTCGAAGGGTCGGATGGAAGTCCTGGGTATTCTCCCAGATTGTGGTTGTTTCCACAGTCGCCGCATGATGGATGTTTCACCGCATGAACTTGATATGCTCCTCTGAGATTCAATGCATCAATTTTCTTGGACATAGCGTCAAACTGAGCAGCTAACATAGTGGTAGAGTAAATATTATGCATACCTCGCTTTTGGGTTCCCTGCTCGGAGTGCCACTGGAAACTATTGGCTGACATGTCTTCCAGTAGTTCGAATAGCTCTTCTAGGGATTTCCGCATCACCGTACCTCCAGCAGCAGCGTCCACCACAGACTTTGTATTCGTTATAAGTCCTCCGTAGAAAGTCTTGACTTGCATCCAGAGTGGGAGTCCATGGTGGGTGTATTTTCGTAACATTTCTTTGAAGCATTCCTAGGACTCGTACAACGACTCAGAGTCGTGCTGCTGGAAATTGTGAATCTCGTTCCAGAGTGTCACCGTCTTTGATGGTGGGATGTATTTGAACAGGAACGCCTTGGATAGCTCCTCCCAGGTGAGGATAGATCACTGTGGATGACCCTTGATCCAGTCTTTCACCTTTTCCTGTAGAGAAAAGGGAAATAGGCGAAGACAGATGGTGTCTTCGGACATGCTGGTGTACCGAACGGTGTCACAGATCTCCAGAAAGATGGAGATATGGGCGTTCTGGTCCTCGTTGGCTAGGTCTCCAAATTGGATTGTGTTCTGGATCAGCTGCACGATAGCAGGCTTGAGCTCGATGTGTGGAGCCTGGATTGGGGAAGTGAAAATGCCCGTATCGGCTCCTTGGATTGTTGGAAGCACATAATCCATAAGGGTGCGTCTTGGAGGTTGTTGCTGAAGGGGTGGAGCTTGCATGAACTACTCATGAGGGGCGAAGTATGGCCATGGGAAGAGTTGTTGCGGTGGCCGTTGGTAATCCCTTGGGACTAATTCCATGAATGCTCCAGGAGCATGCTCTGGTAGTCTAGCAGTGGGAGGCTGCTGATCCTTGTACTAATGACCAGCCGTAGCATCCACTGCTGGTGGTCCCTCTTCCTTGTTCACCATGGGTGGTGGTTGCTGGTTGTGAGTTTCTGTCAGTGCACATCGATGACGAAGTAGGGTCCGTTCGATCTCCGGGTCAAGAAAAACTAATTCCGAAGACTCGGCCCTTATGGATCATGTAAGATGTCCAAACATACACTTTACGTTCTAGACAACACAAAAACGAAAACCAGGCGTAAAAGGGAAAAGAGAAAATTTGAAATAGGATAAGAAAAGATATTTTTGTTAATTTTTTATTTTTATTTTCACTTAAATCAATTATTAACACAATTTAAATCTTAGCACTAAAACCAAAGATGATCCCCGGCAACGACGCCAAAATTTTGTCTCGCTTTTCGTTGACTGAAGTTATATGCATCCCAAATTAATTACCCGTTCTTAGAACATTAGTATATCATACGTTCGGGGTCGATCCACAGGGAATTATGGCATGCGTGAATTCAATTGAGTTAATACTTAATTAGGAGAAGAATGCATAATTTAGAGTTGATTGGTTTGATTTTTTGTTTTGAAATAAGACTATATTATTTTACATTAAAGAAATGCTTAATAGTTTTAAAGAAAAGAACGAGTAAATTTAAAGACTTTAAAATGAGAAGAAAACACGCGTCGGGGCTATGGTGGTTAAGGAGTTCTTATGCAGGTTGTTTAAATTGTTGTGTTGTTCATAATAATTCCATCATTCTAGATTTTGTTTTGTTACAAGATTTCCTGGGTCCGGTTCCTCTTGTTTGAATTAGAGCAGTTGACTCCTTGGTCCGGTAGCCAGTGTTCTTAATTTTTTATTGAGTTCAGTCCATTATTTGAATCAGTGAAATCATTCCAACGGTCATGGTTGTTTTCACCGTTACTTCTCTTTTTGTATTGCTGAGAATTATTCCCTTGGTCCGGCTAAGAATTCTCAGTTATATTTGACAGTGAATTAAGAAGAGTAAGATGAATTACAACGAGAAAACACAACTATATAAAACAACACACAATTTACGATCCCTTCATCCACATCCCCAACATGAGGGGTTTAGTTACACATAGAAAGCAGGAGAGAAACGACACACGTGATACCTGATGGATTCAACATGTAAGCGTTGAGGTAAGGTGTCGGAAGGTGGAGTAGTGGAACTATGGAACCATGGTGGGTCAGGAATAGTAGCGACAGAGCTTCTTCTCTCCTCCAATGGTTTTGAAATCCAAAAATCTGTAGGCCATGGCCTCTTTTTATAGAAAAATAATGTACACGGTGTGTATAGAAAGTACACGCCGTGTACTATTCGTCAACGTGCTTTCGCACCAATTTCTCTACAGGTAGGTGACCTAACACGCCGTCTTTGACTTTTGAACATGGTGCCACCTGATTGTTGAGTGTACACGGTGTATAGCGCCTCCATACATGGCATGTAGTATCATTAGTTTGTCCACCAGCCCCTTCTAGAATAGCAGACATGGGGTGTAGAAATGAAACATGTTGTGTCTCCTTCAACGGCCACATGGGTGTGTACACTTTTCTCTGCAACCACCGCTTCTAGAAAGTAGTGCATGGTGTGTAACGCCGCCTCACATGGCGTGTATCTTCTTCCTGGTGACATGGGCGTGTACTCCCTCCTTCGGTTTGTGTCCCTGTCTGGATGTACATGGCATGTATAAAAGTAAATGCTGTGTAGTTTCAAAAAATTCACAGGCTTCCCTTGATTCGTGTATTTAACCAGAAAGCTCCTGAAAGTAAACAAAATCACCAAAATCAAAGAATATGTTCAGAAAACAACATATATTTGATGAAAAGATGTTTTTATATTCAATTATATATATGGAAATGTATACACAAATTGGGTGCATCAGTAACACTATATATATGAATGAAATTTAGTCACTATCAATATGTTCATTGGAAATATGGTCATTAGAAATTTTTATAGGGATATACACATATCCAATATGGATACTGATGTTTTTTATTTACAATAACAAATTTAAATAATATTATCCATAAATAAAAAATATTGAAATAAATTTATAATATTTAAATATTAATAGCAATATTTATATTATATTCCTATTTATATCCTATGTATTATTAATAACATTAAATTCATTACTGTATGTTATTATGTATATATTTAATTCATATTAAGAATTACTATTATTATGATAGAAAAAGTTAAAATTTTAGAATATAAACAAATATTTTTAGTGGTAAAAATTATTTAATATAATAGTTTTAATTTTTAATGACCTATTTATCATTAATTACTGTATATTTTAATATAAAAAAATTAATTTTTTTAAAATATTATAAAAAAATCATTAAATTATAAATAATTATAAATTAATATTAAACTAACATAATAATCATAATGGACACTTTTCAATAAAAATAATTTTGATTTTTTTTATTTTAAATATAAATTTTAAAATTTTATAACAATAATATATTTAATGTAATAAATTTGTGAATATAGTGTGTCAAAATTTTCTTGTTATGACATCTTGGGGATTTTCTGAAATAATAGATTTATAGTATAAATGTGAAAATACGGTTTTTTTGAAAATTGTATCTATTATAATATAACAAGACTTATTATTATATAGACCTCGTATTTGGTCCATGATGTGTTTAGGGAGTAAAATTTTATTTTTTTTATTTTGTTCTAAATAAATAAACCATAGTTGTATCATTTTATGAAATATTAAAATCTTCTAATAAATGGAACTGTTTTTATTATTTTACTCTAATTAAATATTTTTTATATAAAATATGGATTTTCATTTATTTTCAATCCACATAAATTTTTTATGTTTTATAAAAATATTATAATTAAAATAAAATTAATGAATAAATTTATATTTCACATTATTTTTATAATTCAAATTTTAATTTATTCTAAAAAACTTGTTTTTACATGTTACATGTTCTAGTATTAAAATTTATTTTTTACCAATTTTTCAAATAAAACAAAAAAATTAATTGTTTATTCATAATTATAAAATTAAAATTATATAATATTGGAAATTTAATTTTGTTGAAAACATTAAATTTACCAAGGTAAATATTAGTTACTACTATTATAGGGTTATTTTTAAAAGAATGTAACATTTCTAAATATTATGTAATTTTAAATTTAATTTTTATATATTAAATTATAACTATAATATGATTTTTATATACTAAAATAATTTCACACTAATTAAATTTATAATTATTTTTAAAAAACATGGAGAACACTTAAATATCAAAACATATTTTTTCTAAAAAACATTATATGATTTAATTTATAAGTTAATTTCATAGTATTTATATGTATAATTTGGTTAATTTGAGCTTGAATTTGGAATTATGATATTGGAATTTTGAAAAGGGAAAATATCATTTTATTTGTGTCAAAAATAATTGACATTATTAGTATTAATCATGATTAATAAATGTTAAACTGTGTATTCTAATCTAGATTGAATTTTTCTAAATAAAATTGTCGCATATAGCTTCTATAATACCTAAGTGATGTTCTGAAGTTATAACTACGTATAGTGACCCAAATTTATTATGTATAAATATTTCATCATAAAATTATGAATTTACACAATAAATAATAATGATGTACAATAGAATTGTTTTGGTCTAGTGCCTTTGGAATCACGGATACCAAATCAATTGGTTGATAAGTGAGCTAACTCATCACATGCTTTGTTATTCATAACAAGATACATTATTATACATATCATACATAATACCATTCTTCATATCCTAGGGAATAGAAACAATGAAATTCGTGATCTCATATGATTAGTAAGGGTATACAAGGGAGATATCAATGTAACATGACAATATAGTTATGGGAAAATGAGAATAATATTTCAAAACCATACCATGTATATCATAGAACATAAACATGAGTTATATAATAACTATTGATATTTGATATGAAATGTATCATAATGCAATCAGTGAACATGATCCTTGAGAGAATAACATTGGAACAAGTCTTATATTTGTGGAATACACAAAATAGTAGAGAATATTATGTCATGTATATCCACACATATGTTTGAAACATGTTAGGCAGTGGCTAACCACCTATGTACCTACTTTAGGAATGGGATAACATCTCATTTACCATATTTTAGTAATGGGTAATCTCCCATGTAACCTTTTTATGGCTTCAGAATAACTTTAGTGTAACCATTGTGAATGTATAACATTAATCATTATTTAATTCATTAGAGAGATTTATAGGTACCAACATTCACATAGTCTACATAAATTTATTCAACTGGATCAAAAAACAATTGTCTTTTCATTAACCATAGAAATGAAATGGGATTCAAAAATATTCCATCATAGAATAATTTTTACAAATGAAATTGGTTTCAAAAACATTTCATCATTGAAAAACCCATATAAAGAAAATCAGTTGCATAATCATCTACTCAATTTATCATTGCAAAACCCATGGAAAATGAACATGTTTTATAAAAAAAGTGTCATAATTGATGTAAACCATCCCATAAAAGACTAATAATGGTATTATTGTATCATATCCCTTTTAAATCATAACCAACATAATATGATTTCATAATAGATGAATTTTATTTTGAAAAGAAATTGGTAATATTTATTTTGGAAAATAACCATTCTTTTAAAATATATATCTAAAACTAAATAATCCTAAAAAATGGAATTCATTTTCATTGAAAAAAACTATGAAAATTATAATTTCATACTTAAATTAATTTTTTTGTAGAATAAGAGACATTTAAAAAGGAAAAGACAATTTTATTAAATAAAAAAAATTTACAAGTGTCTGAATTGTTGATTTTTACCCTAATCATTATTTCAAAAACAAAGTATATCATAATGAAAATCATTTTCCCAGTTATCTCACTAGCCATCACCTCCCAGCTTTTTATTCTATAAGACATGGAATTTTCCTTGTTAAATTCATGTGTTATGATGTAATTCATGGATTACAGATGTTCCTTGAAACTCATCCACTTGGAAGTAATATTCAATGAAAAATGAATTATACCATCCATAATTTCCTATACAATAGTGGTTGAGTCACATTATAAAAAAATATATGACCATGTGTTCCTTCGTTCCACTTCAAACACATTGATAAACCCATGAATTTTTCATATAGAGATATAATTGTACTAAAAGCCCTATAGTGTCATCCCAAAGAGTTTCGTGTGTAGTCTATGAAGATAACACTATATTGAGAATGTCATGGATTACATCTTTAATCACCATTTAGGTTTCACATGATTCTTTTTGGAAACAAAGAGACCTATAAGACATTTAAGGTTCTATTTGGAGGGTGGTAATTACCTATAAACTAAAATCGTTTAATATAAACAAATTCTTGTAATTAATTTTCACAAAATCAATATTGTGAGGAATTATCCCATTCATACGAGTAAGAATCTACATAGGGAGTGATTGTAGGAAGAACCTATTTCCTTCTTGAATGAGATTGTTGTCTTTGATCCATATGACATAGAGAATTTCAACAAAATACACATGAAGAAGTTTCATTATTTTATGTGAGATCTTCAATTGAACCCATACAACTATGTGTTCACAGATAAGATTTAAATGAGGAAAATGTTCCAATAATAAGTTATCCACAAAAAAACCATAGAGAAGAAGTTGTGACACATCCTAAAAAGAGATAACTTATGAAATACTAGGTATTATTGAATAGAACAAAAATAATCCTATGTTTATTCTAATATGTTTTAGGAAGTCATATGTGGGAAACATTGAGTGAAACAATTTCCATGTAAGAGAAAAATGAGAATGAATAATCTATAGTTATTTGAGATTCATTATCTTTCTATTCTTTTGTTGCCTAATTTTCCTCTGATATAACAATTTTGAAGATAAAATTACATGTATAGTTTGTTACCATATATTAATATCATGAACACCAATGAAATTATTGTTCATGAAAATCTCTTTGACCACATCAAGAGTATAGTCAAATAGAAATTTCCAAGTATTTTTAATTTAAGTGTTGGTGTCCAATGAAATGTCATGTGATGTTTTTCTAAAGAGACGGATTCCAATCCCATTACCCATATAGATAATAAGAGAGGAACTATTTATAAAAATCCAATGGGTGACAATCTTGACTTAGGAAAAGGAATTCGTAAAATAACGATAATTGGAGGTTTCAATATAATCAAAATTTCAATATTTATGTTTTCCACGAAACATTGATCTAGAAAAATAAATACAAATAATTTTATTTATAATACTCAATATGAGACTAGATTTGAAGCATTATCGAATTTTGTGAGATTCTTAATTCACATCTCTCTATAATCAGTTAGTTGAAAACACTTTTTTCATCGGACAATAGTAATTTTTCTTTGGATAATTCTTTCACTACAAATAACTTTTTTAGTATATATGATGATAATTTTCATGAGGAAAGACGGTGATTTGAAAAAAAAGATTAAATGAATTCTAAAACAACTCTAACTTTAACAAATAAAATGATTCATTCCATTGATCTTTTTTCCTTTTCATGAGGATATTTGGTTCCTGGTTTGACTAATAATCTATGAAAAAACTTCAGCTTTGTGATTTCCCAAAAACATAAGAACCCCAATGTATGTGAAGGGTTAATTTCCTTCTATAATACCCAGCTAAATGATAATGCTCTCCCACTAAGATAATTGTATTATTTTTCCAATATAAATAAAATATTTATAAAAACTAATTCCCCACCCATAATCTTTTTAGTAGTGGAGGAGATCGTGTTTTATATTAATGATATTTCTTTGGTCCCCTTTAATTATATAGATGATTTCATCAGCATAAAAGATGTGATTGGAAGAAATAATGACTCTACCATCCTTGATGGTTGATATATTATTCTTACTCACCATTCAATGAATAATTCTATTTAAATAGACGTAAAAATGGGAAACAATATCTAAAAGGGGATCCCCTTTCCTGAAAACCTCTTGAAAATGAGAAATACCCCTCCTGGGAGCCATTTATCATGATATAAATTTCAGTTGAAGTTAGGAAAAATTTTACCCAATTAAAAAATCATTCATTGAATCCAAACCTTCTAATAACATTATAGACACAAACCTAATCAGGAGTGTTGATGCATTTTTTACATCAAAAATTGATAGTAATTTGACATTTCATATTGGGTTTCCTAATGTGGATAAAAAATATAAAAGATTTGAAAATTCATTATTTTTTAATTCTACTATTTATGAATGCTAGTTTGTTTGATGATCCAATGTTGTTGGTGATTATAGAAAGTCTAGTTGTCTTGAATAATCACAAAAATTTAGAAATTTTTTTGAATAAGACTAGATATCCAAAAGTGGTGTATCTAATTATCATTCTCATCATTAGGGATGAGGTACAATAATTGAGTATTGATTAATTGTGTATGTTGAAAATTATTGAAGAAAATGATTAACTAGTCTGCATACATCTATTTATATAATTTCCCAAAAATATTGAAATAAATAATTCATAAAACTATCCATCTTGAGTGTGCTTGCACAATTCAAACTAAAAAATTCCTCATTAATTTAAAAAATGGAATGGTAGAAATATTATAATTATCCTCTTGATTGAATATTTTATCAAATATTCCATCCAAAGACTTGTTAAAAGTACTAGAGAAACCAAAAAACCTCATTTAATTGGAAACAACATGTATTAAAAGGAATTAATTATTTGAAAAGTAATTGCCATTGATAGAAATAATGGACAAGGTCCTATAAAGATTCCCTACCCTATGAATATAGTTAAAGAAATATGAATTTCTATATCTATCATTAAGACATTTAACATTGAAATCAACCCTCTTCATTCTTTCTTTGGGAGTGATTATGAAATTCAAATCATGTGTGGCATTATTTTCCTATTCAATACTGAAAGAAATATAATTTACAGTGTTCCTCCCCTATTTTGAAAGAATCATGGTGTAAATATATGATATATCATCATAAATTTGACTTAGTAAATTATTTCTCCATAATTTCATCTTTTGTATTGAGGATCTTGTGATTTAAAACACAATTAAGAGCATAATATTTTTCTTGAAGGATCTCCATGTCTCTAGAATCAGTGGTATACAATTAGGATGAGTATTACAATTATTATAAATTCTAAAGGGTAAAGTTTTCCTATCCGTTTTATATCTAAACATTTAAATAATTGGATGGTGATCATAGTTGAATTAGGTATTGGTGGATAAAGTGGTTGATGACTCGAAATTATGAGATGAATCATTTATAAAATATATATATATAAATTTCTAGCAACTAATGAGTTGATTTTCATTCTATACCAAGTATATTTTTATATAATAAATGTGATTTATTAGTTATTTCTATCATTAATATTGGCTTTAAATTATCTGTATAAAGAAGAGTTTATGCCCATTCCAATCCTCTTATCCTTATTTAATATATCATTAAAATCATCCATGATAATTTATTTGAATCTTATAATGTTATTATTGTACAAAATGGCCATAGAATGGACTTTTCTATCTTAATATCCTTTAAAGGCATTAATTATTGAACAACATTGCATCATTACTTCATAGTGAAAATTGAAATTAACAATATGATCACATGAGGTAATGGAAGATAATACCTTCATCCCATGAAGAGTAAGAAACCAAATTATCTTAGTATAATTATTGGATAGATTTCATCCAATTACAAAATAAACCAATTTACCAAGATAATAAACCTATTACGAGAAGATCTTCAATGTCTCACAAAGACCCAAAATATATAGTTTATTCTTGCTCATAAATTGCTGAAGTTCTCTAACTTCTTTAAGATTAGTTATTCCCAAGCAATTTGAAAAAAAGTGTATTCATTTGAATTTTTTTTGGAAGAACGACCTCCATTTTTCCTCCCCTCCATAATTATTTTGGTTGATTACGTAATAATAATGGATTTTATATCATGTTTTTTCATTTTTTTATGACTCTTTAGGTAATGGGTTTCTTGGATTTGAGTAGTACAGTGATATTTTATTATTTTATGATTTATCACCATCCAACCCAATTACAACTTGTTCAGTATAAGGGACCTACATATTATTATTAGCAGATATGGACTCCTGATTGGTTATTATAGTTGAGTTCGTCATATCAACAATTTTCCCACTGAAATATATTAATATGATCCATTAATGAAAAAAATAAAATTAAAATGTTTAATATAATGGGAAGAAATATATTTATTACATTACATGTACATGGTTCATTTTATACCCCTTATATAATAAGATAGGTGCATAACATAACTTTTGTCTCGAAGAAGAAAATTTTAGAAAAACATATGTCATATCTATAGTAATATTTTGAATCGTAAGAAAAATTAAATAAAAAAATAAAAATAAAAATTTAATATTATGAAATGAACTGAATTTATGATATAACATGTCAAAGGTGAAATATATAGTCCTCAATGATGAAGATAGGTGCTCACTAAAACATATATCACACATAAGACAGTTTATGATGAAATTCCCTTACATTATGTCTCGATATACTTAATACATGTTCAAATAACCTATATAATAATTTTTAGTTTAATAAAAATATTATATAATACCATAATTATATATATCATTTTATATATATTTTTTATTAAGGACTATTTACTAACCATTTGTTAATAATTCATTGTCAAAATCATGTTTTGCGTAGATAATACTTTGTTTTTCTTATATATTTTTATTATTTTTTCTAATTTATTGACCCAAGTTCCAACATCTATAGAAAATAAGTAGTGATAAAAATATCATATATATTAAATATATATTTATTTAGAGTAATACAGAAAAATGATAGTGATAGAAAATTAAATACAATATTCATGGAGACAGATGGTTGTACGTATGCATGATTGTTATATACATCTTCAGGATGAATGGAATAAATTTATGGTATATAAAATAAGACCCTTATAAATCATTATTATTTGATATATATCATATAAATTAATTAAATTTAACTTTATTATATTAAATGTAAAATCATAGGGAAAAGATGTGTTACATTTCTTCACAAGATGTTAATCCACCATACATATGAATGACATTATCGTATAGCACATCAAATGTAATGTATGTAGGTATATGTGATATAATAATTTAATATGAATAATTATGTCAAAAACATCATAAATATTAATTTAATCAATCCTTATTATATTCTATGTAAAATAGAAATAAAAAATAAAAGACATCAGTTCCTGAGGAGGTAGTCCCCCGTAGACATGAGTGACGTTAGTGTTTTCCAACAGGGTGGGAGGTAGGAAGGTAAATGTGTTATTATAATAATATAGGTATAATAATATCAATAATATCATATATAAATAATAAATATATCATTATATTCTAATATTAGAGGTGGTTATGGAAAATGAATAATATTGACTCACGCGTTGGTATTCCGTTTTACACACGATTGAGGTTTCATTTTCCATTTTATGAAAAAGGTGGTAGATAAAGATCACACAATTTTAATAATAAAATATCAGTACAAATTATAAACTATTTATATTATTTTATCAGTGTTAGATAATATTTTATGGATTTATAAGAATAAGTAAGATAATGATGCATAGTTAAAAACATTACCTCTTCATCGGACAACCACATTAGTTTTAAGCTATATACTTCAAACATTAGATTTGTGAACCCAGCAAGGAATCTATAATTTGGGTAGGTAATTAAAGAATAAATTTGGGTAGGTTTTGGATGAAAAAATGGTTTTGGAAGTTTGAATAGGGAAGTATATGAGAAAGTATTTTATATGTAGGGAACATGACGCACAGGGGATTTTTGAAAAGAATAAAGAGTAGTAATATTTTTAAAATTATATAATTCCCCAAAATAGTTAATTTTATAATATAATATATTATTAGGTATAAATATTTCAATAAAATGTTTTTTGACCAGTGTCATTGTTATTTAAAACCTAATCTTCATTGTTTAACCACTAGAAAACTCTTTTTAACATCAACTATAGTAAATAATTTTTATTATTTTCACTTTTAATTATTGTAAATGATTATGTTTCAAATATTAAATGATATTAATCATGATAATTAAAAACATTTAATTCATTTTTCAAAATTTTATTAACTAAAGGGTCATATTATATTTTAAAATTATACCTACATACGCCACAAAAAAAGTGGTTTTCTAAAGAGAAAATATTCAATGGTTTAAAAGGGTTTTATATAAAAACTCAGAATAAATTAAATTTAATGAACTAAATTTTATTAATCAATATATTATTTAAATAATTATATATTTGAATCCTTTTTAAAAAAAATGGAACCTTATTATTTCATTGAATGAAAATGATGTTTTCATTAAATACTATTATTTTTACTATTCATTGTGAAATTATTCGTTTATGAGAATTCAAAAAAAATAAACCTTGGATAAATTTATCACGGTTATTTAAAAAATAGATCTTATTTAATTAAATTAGTTTTATAAATTATTAAAATATAACTTACAAAATATAGGTATAAAAGGTGAAAAACTTTTTTTTCAAAAATACATTTTTAAGCATAGAATTGGATTTATTCCAATCTCGTGACTATAAAAAACAGTAGTTGAATTTTAAATCTTTTATCTAATGAATAATATATAAATTTCATTAAAAACATTGAAATATTATTATTTATTCTATTTATTGAAATAAAACACATTTCCCTGGGCCCAAAATAGTTTTTAAGAAATCATTTATCATTAAATGGTTTTTAATTTTTAATTTTCAATTAATTAGTTACCAATGGATTAATTTTATATACATTATTAAACAAGAAAAATATAAAATAGTTAATCATCTTCATATTAACAGTTCCAATGATTAGTTTATAAAAATCATTTTAAATAATAATATTTTAGTTTTATGTCACATTTTCATTAAAATCATTGTTATGTGTAATCTAAGATATCAGTGAAATAAAATTATTTGAATTAATATTTTTCATAAAAAATATTCGTGTTACACTCTTCCCAAATTAAGTTTAATTTTTAACATTAAAAGATTCAAATTATTTAAATGTAATGAGGATACTTAATCCCAATTTCATGTTAATGTCCTCAATTATCTTCCTCAATTGAGTGGTTTTTTGACAAAAATATGACCATGTGAGGGGCCATGATTGGTTGAAATTTTAGTGTATTATATAGAATCCCAACCATTTATTCCAGATAACAAATATCATGCTCTATTACTATATCCATTGATTTTGTAACTTGTGAAGTGTCAAGAATGCACTTCATCATAAGAGATAGATAGAACAAATCGTGGACTTGAGGTAAGTTTAGTGGAAGCACAAGATAATAAGTTATTATACTGATATGATCATAAATATTAAATGGAAGAATATATGAAGGGATATAATTTATTTAATATCATATGAACAATTTAATCCTTTGGTTCTGTTTCAATAAATTTCAAATTTTTCTCATACTTCAAAAATTTGTGATTAGTTTTTAATTTCTGATGTACTAAAATTAACTTCTAAAATATTTTAAGAAATAAAAGTGAATCCTTCAATATCTAAAAATAATAAAATCCAAAATGTTTAGAACAATTTATATTATATGGAAAAGTATTCATTTTATGAAATAATATATAAATCTCAAAAATATCAATGACACCAAACTCTGTCTTAATTCATTAGAACAATAGTTAACCATATGCTCCTCCAAAATTCCATTAAACAAATTTTTTTAAATAAGGTAATTAAATTTAAAAAATATAATTTTCATTAATCCCCCAATGAAAATAAAGTATCTCTTAATTTCACATACCAAATATGTGAATAGATAGGTCATATATACTCCTAAAACATTCTAATAACCTAAATTACATTATAACCTCAATGAAATAAATTACTTCTTCAAGAAATTAAACCCTTTCTCAATACAAAAACAAAATAAAATATTATAACTTGTATTTAAGAAATATAAAAATAATGAAACTCCATAAAAGTTAATGTAAACTTGTTCATCATCAAATCATTAATCAATTCCAAGGTTATCAGTACTCTGCAATTTACGTTTTTCATGTGAATCGTCTCTCTATCAAAATAAATATTTTTTTAATATCATTTACATATAAATACGTATATTCCCTTAATCGTTTTTCCCTATAAAATACATTTGTATCCTTAAATAATTTATCAAGGTCTCCATTACCATTCAATGTATTCTTAAAAACCCATAAAACCAAACTTTAATAAATAGTTTTTATATATTTCATAATTCATTAATTCATATAAAAAAGATCTTTAATAATTACATATTATCATTAAACCATTAAGTTTGATTGATAGTCTTATTCCATAACACCTCTTTCCTATAATATTAAATATGAATCTCTATTTATGACTGATCAACCTCAATATAATCATGATTTTTATTTTTAACATAAATAATATTGATAAAGAATCTCATATATTTCATATATAGTTTAGGGTCTCTACATCATTGTCGATATAACAATAAATCATAGCACCATGATGATTCTATATATAGGATTTTATCCTAGAACAATTATTTTATGAATTCTCATAGTTACCACATTTAAAACATTCAATAGTATATCATAACCATGAGAGACTATTATTGTCATCAATTTTGTTAATTGGTCTTTTCGTTTTTCTTCACAATTTACTTGATTTTGTTTTCTATAAAAACATAAGACATCTTCAAATTCTGCTAACGAATTCACATGGGTGATTATTTCCACATTTGTATCAAATAGGAAATTGGATCTTCTTTACACTATGGTCTCTACCACTCAAACTAGCAACAAAATCTATCTTCCTCCGATTTGGTGAGTCTTAAAGTTCGTTTATGTGTATGATGTTAATCATATTTCATCATAACTGGTCTAGGATAATCATATAATGTTCACTATATTCATAAACCTATATTACTATTTATTAATAAATTTTCTATCACCTTAAATGTTATCCAAATTCCTTCAGGTTCACTCCATTATAAAAAACCAAAAAATATAGTTTGAATAACAATAGTAATAGTGGGGAACACAATAATCATGAAAATAACTTATTAGATGTCCAAATCAAGAAACCTTATTTCCCTGTATGACACCTTTGACTTATCATTGGGAATTCATAGTCATTATTCAAATATTTTATGATGGTTCTTAATTTTTAAATGAATTTACCAGGCATAACCCTTGGGAATTTCAAATCAGGCATGTATTTAGTCCTTTTTTCATATAATGGGAAACACATGAGTCGTTACCATCACAAACTTTGCACAGTTATTACCCATAGGTGTTTCTCTAAAAAACCATTTCCTCCTATAGTATTCCCATAGGGATGTATTTCAAGGGAAAACACACTCTTTTTCTTACCATAACTTTGGACACTCACTGATTGTAATATTATTATAAGGGTTCCAAATAATTTTTTATCATCCATGTTACTGAAGGTTTAACTATCCCATTTCCCTAATATCAGACATTAAAAACAAAAAAAAACACATCATTCATTAATAAATCATCAAAATAGAATAATATTTTATACAAATCATAATGTTCGATTCTAGAAATGTTTAATTCTAGTTCATTTGTAAACAATGATTCATAAAAAACATATTCATAAGTGAGCTATGTCATCCCCCATTAATTTATTCATAACTATATCCTTATTAGACAAATAATACATATTATCCTTCTTCATATCCTTGGAATATGAATCATAGGAAAGGTTGATCTCAAATGATTAGTAAGTTTAAACAAGGGAGATATCATTATTACATAAGCATTTGGGTATAAGAACATTATAAAAATACCTAAATATTATACCCTTAATATCATAGATCCTTAAAATGATTCATAACATAATTCTTGTATGTTAATAATACATTAACCATAATTTAAGAATAAAACATGATCTATGAGATTATAGTAATATCATAAGTCATAGATTTTAGGATTTCACATAGTAATATAAAATCATATGTTAAGGCTATCCACCAGTAAATTAATAACATGTTTGTCTTAGGATTAAAACATGTGTACATATATTGGGCTTCAGATATCTTCTTGTATAACCTAATTTGGGCTTCTGCTAACCACTCAACTACCCCCTTTCTGTCTCCGGATAACCTCTCATTCACACTTTGATGTCATATAACATTAATCAATTCCAAATATGTGGGATGAAGATATAAGTCCCAATCATCACAAAATAAACACAATTATGTGATATATGATGATAAAAACATATCATATCATAACACATATAATGGAAATGGATTTAACAAAAATTCCAACATATCATAACCCTTGGAAAGGTAATGGGTTTCATAAACATTTCATTATAGAATATCCTATATAGAATAAATTTGATTAATAAAAATATCATCAATTCATAATTGTACAACCCAAAGAAAGAGGAGCATGTTCATAAATAAATTTTCATCAGAAACATCAACCATCTATAGAAAGACTAATAATGTTACAATTAGAGGCTTGAATGTTAAAGAAGGAACTCAATAATCAATAAAAAATAATTTCCTCTTAAAATATCTTCTTTATAGAATATGTTATTTTTTGACCTTATATTCTTCTATGAGGTGTAAATACTAACAATTACACATTTGTTTATAATTAAAAAAAACTTATTTTCATGATATTTATTATTTAATTTTATTTTATTAATAAACGGTTCATACCATTCAAAATATTACTAAAGCAGAATAATATTTTTTCTAAAATTTCCTTCTTTAGTATATAGTTATATTATGAACATATATTATTCTATGAAATGTATAGATTTACCCTACTACTAGTTGTAACATGAATTTAATTCATATTATGGTATTAAAAGTTTCATTTAATGTTATTTCTTGTTATTAATTATGATTTAATAGATACTGAAGTGGTAAAGGATTGATTGTACAGTCTCATTGTTTTTAAGGATTATTTATGATAATGATTTTGATGTTTGAATCTTAAAATTAATGAATTTAATTATAAATATATCATAATATTTCAACATCAAAATCATTATCATAAACAATCCCTAAAAAATAAGATTGTACAATCAAACCTTTACCACTTCAGTATCTCTTAAATCATAAGTAATAACAAAATATAATATAAAATAAATATTTTAATACCATTATATTAATTATATTAATTTTATAACTGGTACTGGGGTAAATATATACTTCTCATAGAATAATATAGTTGCATTATATAACAATATTCCAAAGAAAGAAATTTTAGAAAAAATCACACTCTCATTTAGTAATATTTTGAATGGTATGAACTCAGTATTAATAAAACTGAAATAAAAAATAAATATCATGAAAATAAGTTTTTTAAATATTAAAAAAATGTGTATGGTTAGTATATACACATCATATTGGAATATAGGTGCGTAAAATAACATATTCTCTAAAGAAGAGTGTTTTAGAAGAAATACTTTTCCTGGATTGGTGAGTTCTTTAATTAGCTTTCTAGCCTCCATTATAAAAAATATAGGTATATTATAAATATATTAATGAAAAATAATTATATATTTCATACCTTATATGTTTTATGTACGACCTTTTATTAACATTTTATTAATAATTCCTTGTTAAGATCATATTTTGTGTAATAACTACATTATTTTTCATATATATTTTGATTTGTTATTTTTAATAATATTATATTTATAGTGGTTACATAATATAAATAATTTCAACCATAATATAAATATCATATATATTCAGAATTATTTATTTTTAGTAATCCCTAAAACAAATTAGAGATAGAATATGAAATAGGCAGTTCTTGAAGACGGTAGGTCATACATATGCATTAATGATGTATCCATTTTCTAGTATATTGGAATGAAAGGATGGAAAATAATAATACTCCATTATATATTAATTATGATTTAATATATACCACATATATTAATTCAGTTTATCCCTATTACCTTCCTTGAAAAGTGTTGGTGGAAATGAATGACAACACTTTCCAAGGTCGTAGTCTTCTATACACAGGAACGATGTTATCTTGTCCACCTCGAAATGTCAAGTAAGAATGTATATATTATATAATAATAATATAAGTATAATTGTGTTAAAAATATCCCATATATTTATTTAATATATCCTTATTAATATCCAAATAAAAAATGGAAAAAACATCACATCTGTTCATGTGGTGGTAGTCCTCCGTACATCTAAGCGACATTGTCATTTTCCAACGTGTTGGGAGGACAATTTTGATGTGTCATTATATTTATAAAGGTATAAAAATATCATAAATATTATATAAAATATAAAATCAATCAAAATATTAATTTTTTATAGTTGCTTAAGTAAAATTAATAACATTGGCTTGTCAGTCGGTAGTCCACCAAAGACATAATCAACAGTTTCATTTTCCATTTAAATGAAGAGGAGGATAATATAGGATATTATATTTTCCTTATAACATATCATTATATAGAATATAATTGTGGTATTAGTTTACTATTTTTGAGAATATTTTAATGTGTTATAAGAATAAATAAAATAATGACACACTGTTATAAACATTACCTCTTCTTTAGGAATCATCTATAGTTTTAACCTATATCATTCCAAGAGTTTATTTATTATCACACCATGGACTATTTGATTATGAGAGGTATTTAAGGAGGATATTTTTTCAAATTTTTATGAATCAAATGTTTTTGGACTTTTTAATTGAGGGGATAGGGGTCATAATTTTATAAGTGGGGGAGAGGGCACACTAAGAATGTTTGAAAACAATAATGTTTACCCAAATTTTAACACATGAAAATAGATTAAAATTGTTACTTATAGAAAATTATATGTTATAATATAGAAATATTTACATAAAATGGGTTTTTAGGTTTTTAGGTAATTGTAAACTATATATTATAAGTATAAATCCCTAGTAAACATGTTTTTACCTTAACAACAGTGATTAATTTTCACTATTTTCAACATTCTTTATGGCCGGAACCTAATTTTTTCTTATTAGAAAATATTAATTCTTCTTATTCCAAATATTCAATCCATTTCTCTAACATAAATTTATATAAGTGGTAAAATTTATTTTAAAACTGTATCAGCATAAGTGATAAGAAAGTTGTTTTCCAAAGAGAGAATTTTCAAAACACTAACATGTTTTTATATAAATACTCATTTTTAAATCGACTCCAATAAAATAAAATGGATTATTAAATATTTGACGTAGTAACTGTTACTTTTAATATATTAAAAAAATTATCCATATTAATTCCTTAACCAAAAAGAATGTTTTTAGAAACAAAATTCATTTTCACTATTCATCGAATAGTTAATTTTTTAAAAAATTACCAATTAATCACACAATAATAATATTGAAATAGGATTTTAAAAGGTTATTATTTTCAGAAAAATATCCTTAAATTTAGTAACTTTTTTTTAAAATAAATTTACAAAGGGAAATTAAAAATCATTTTATATGAATTCTTTTTTGAAGCATAAAATTAGATTTATTCATGTCTCATGCCTTAAAAACACAAATTAAAAATGTTAAAAAATTTATTGAATATATAATAGTTAAATTTCATGAAAATAATTCACCTAAAGATATTTATTTTATTTATTGATAAAACATGTTTTGGTTCACATAAAAAGAATTTTTTTTAAAAATGATATCATTCATCTTCAAATTGTTTCTATTTTTCATTTCAAATTAATTTGTTACAGAATAATTAATTTTATATACATGTATCAACCATGTATTTTCATAATTTAGTTAATCCTAAACATACCCACCATTTTAATGTCTATTGGATAACTCTCTAATTAAGTTATAAAATTTAATTTGTATGTCATGTTTCGTTCAAACCATGAGTTTCATATAATGCAAGCTATTGATGATATTAAATTCTTTTAAGAAGAACATTTTTCATAAAAACACATTGGGTTACACTATATATATTATAAAAATTTTCTAAACTAATTTACCAAACCCACCAAACATACCTAACCACCATGGAATTCCATTCTCACCACTTAGCTAAATTTAGTATTCGTGGAAAATTCCCCCTTTTCACCTATAAATGGAAATCCCTCTCACCCATTCTTACATGTATATCCATATAAATGGAATAGGTCATGATTTTCCCATCTATATCCCTCTCTAAGGCGCTTTCAATGAGTTTGTAATGTTCTAATATTTCCTCTAATGAGTTAAGAATCTTTCTAAAAATGGTAAAATGTTTTATTTTAGAGGACTTATAGGAGTAGTGAAATATTTGTGGAGTTTTAGATTAAAATGATGTAATTTATGTTTAATAAGACGTACTTATAATTTTAATATCCAAATACTGAAATTCTATTGATCTTTTTATTGTAATTTTTATAATATTATGGAAAAAACAATGAAATAAAATGTGTATAAGGATTATGTCGGTATTGAAATGGATTTGAAGAACACTTGAATTTTTTTAATAAAATTATAATATAAATCCGTATTTTAGTTTATACACCAAAAAACATGTTTTGAAAATGTAATAAGTATCAATGAAATAAAATAGAGATAAGAAATCACTTACCTTGAGTCTCGCCTTGCTTCACATGTTCTGTAGATGTTGAATAAGTAAATGATATTTTATTATTTAATTTTATTAGAATACATTTAATATTCATTCCATTATTATTTTTATTATTATTATTTCATTTATTAACGTTATCTATTAAGTTACTAATTTTTGTATGTTTCATTATATATTTTGAGGCTACATGGTACAAAACACATTCATTGTGTTGAGATTGGTAAAATATTTTATGGTTCTATCATCTAAAATAATTTAATAATTTAATAATTCTAATGTTTCATTATATATACCTTTAAACCCTCATTTAATAGATGTAATGAAAAATGAGATATTTTTTTCGTGGAGGCAGTAGTGCATACGTACACATGCACAATGTTTTAATTTTCAATATAATTCAATTGATTTAGAAAATAGTTTGTGAATAAACATAATATAATTTTAGTACAATAAAGATACCAATATAAATATATTAGGATTTATATAATTGATTTTAAGGTAAAAAATTAATAAAACATATAGAAAGATAAGGTTAAGTCTTTTTCCACAATCATGGATATTAATCTGTGGATTAAAACTTAAACCTTATAATATTTTTATATTGATGATACTAGGATGTATATTATGTGGGTATGAGGGTTTTGGATGTATTTGAGTTTATATTTGTGGATATATGGTGATTAATTTGCGTGGATAACTAAGGATAAGCGGTCCTCTTTTATAAGTGAGATGTGTAACATAATTGCAAATTTCACACATTTTAAATTATAATAATTTTCTTTCTCATGTAAAATAGTTCAAATTTAGTAAAAAATATTTTATAGGATAATATAGTTTCAAAATAAACTTCTATAATAACTTATATACAGGTTTTATATGAATTTTTACCGTGTCTCTTAGTTTAAAAAACCTATTTAACCCTTTTAACTCATAACAAGGTTATAATGGTTTATAATAGTAAATATCAATCATTAATAAAAAATAAATTGAAATAAATTAAAAAATTTAATATTTTAACTAAAATAGGGATTATGTTTTCTACTAATGAATTCAAAAAATTTAAAAAATCAACATTCATATAAGTATGAAAAGTATAATGAAAAACTGTTATTATTTCCTTTTTATAAAGAAAAATTATTTTACACCAAAATAATGAATAATGGTGAATATCATTGAAATTTACTAGGTTAAGATAAAAAAAGGATAATTTTTTTTAGTTTTAAACCAATCAAAAAATGAATAGAACCTTGAGAAAACATGATTAAAAAAGATAAATTAAAATAGTTTTTATTTGAAAAAACACTACATGGGTTTCCAAACTGTCAAACATATATATCTGAGTTCAAAATAAAATTTTTAGTTTCATTACATTTCCACATAGGTAAAAATTTATTTTATAAAATTGGTTTTATAAACATTTATGTAATTATTATATCATGATAATATCAGAAAAATTATAATATTTGTATAATCGATATTTCCCACTATTCTCCAAAAAAATCTACTATTTATTAAAAATACAAAAAAAATATCATAATGTGATTTTAATATTTTTATGTTAAAAATTAACAATATTTAACCAAAAAAAATTTCAAAAAATAATAATTTTATATTTTAATTAAAACCATGTGATACATTGAAAAATAATTTAGTTAAATACAATTGTTTCTTTTTTCAATCGTTATCTTTTATATTATTATTTTTAAAAAAATGGTGAATATGAGCCTATAAAATGAATACAAATTAATCATAAAATTTTTTTATTTATAAAATTACTAGGTTTCTGACATTCTTCCACCCTTAATGAAATTGCATCCTTCCGATTTTACTCATTACATAAACATGTGAGAATGTTTTTCCCTCATAGATGTTTTTTGATTCCCATGATTCCAACTCAATCTTGAAATTCTTTAAAAAACCCGTAAACATATGAGTCACCTTATTCCATAATACCTTCCCTATATTTTCTAGATTTTGAACTATTTTTTCTCATCCTATGTATTGTCTTCTAACTATACCACATCAAGGCTCAAAACCTTTTATATATCAAATACATATTTTCTTAAAAAAGAAACATAAAACACATAATCTATATTAGAAAAAATTAAAGGTAATGACACATGGTATGAAAATTATCCTATATTTCCACAGTTTTTTATAGACTAATATACCATGGACATCATTTTCCGTTCTTTCCCAAATTCGCGACACATTCTTAAAAATATATATTAATTGAAACATGATCACCTAACGCAAAAGAATGATATTTCCTATAGGTATCTTGATAAATATTCTACCTTATCTGATCTACCATCATATGGTTCTATATTTTAATTAATTTTTTAATAATATCTTCGGACTACTATTGCCCCAATTATTTTATTTAACAAAAAGTATCCAAATATAATTGAGTCTGTTACTACTTTTCCTATAATTCCTCAAATGGTGACATTTGTATACTTGAATAAAAACATTTAGTATAAAATTTTAAACTAACGAAATTTAGTAATCCCAAAATACATAATAATCGAATGAGTAATCTTGAAACATATCATCCAAAGATTCAATTGTTCATTATAAATATCTTCCAAATTGAGGATTAAAAGGTCTAGTAATAATTAAATTAATTCAAAATAATTTTTGATGTTTTTTTTCAAAAATTGAATGTAAATTTTGTGACACAATCAAGTAAGAAAGAGAGAGACTTCCAGTAAAATGTCTATATCATTATGATAAATTACAGAAATATTAAATCAAGGTATAACAAATAAAATTGGTATAAAATGAAGATATTCTGTCAATTTATCAAAAACAAAACAAATTTTATTATTACCTCTAAATATCATTCATAATACCACTACATGATCCATGGATATATACTCATGTTTCCATTCCTTATCTATAAAAGGTTAATGCATCCCATGAAGTAGTTTTCATTCAACATTGACCTATCAAAAATTTAAAATTTTCATGGTGAAATTAGTAACATATTTCTTCATTCAGTTTCACCAATCATATTCATGATGCTATATAGACATCATAGTGGAACATGTACGAACAGAAAATAAGAAATTTTGATAATTTCTAATTAATTCATTCTTGAAGTAAAAATCATTCAGCAAACATAGCCTATTTCCTGACCTTATAACACCTTTTTTAATAATTAACCCCATTAAAAATACCATTATAAGTTATTTGTATATTTTATAAAAATATGTGACCATCGTTAGGAGCATTATTAATTCTTTCTAACAAATATTACTATACTAACAGCTACCCCTGGAGAGGGGGATTTTACATACATTTCCATGTCCAATGTTAATTCTATCCTTAACAAATGGATTATGATGCATATGTAACATAGTTAATTAGGCATAATATCCTTAACTTGTGCAATCAAGTACCTAATTTTCATTACTTGTTTGACTGAAAATCATGATATCCTAATCCTTTATTAGTTCCAACTATATTTTATTCCTCATGTTAAAATCTTTTTGAGTGAATATATACTATTATAATTTATGATCAATATAAATTTCTCATTTCTACTCATTTAGATAATTACACCTTGTGTTTACATAAAAGTATAAAACAACTAATTTATGGCCATCCATTAGATAATTCTACTCGTGATGTTTTTATTAGTGCAATGAATAAGTAATTAACTAATTTTTCATCATCAAAACACAACCAAGGCCCATCAAAGAAGGATCACAATAAATGAATAATTCACCATTTCATGATATAAAATATTATAGTATATATTTAACCATTATTATTTTATATTCAAAAAAAATTCATCACACAAATTTATCAAAATGAATTTAAATATCTCTTGAGTTAACATGGTTGTTAGTCATTAAAATATAGAAGTTTTTTCAAAACTCTATCTGAAGTAACATGTTAATACTTGTAAAAAATAAATATTAGTGAAATTTATCATCCTTGTGAACTCTTCCACCTAATTTGTTTTAAACAATTAAGGGGATAACCAAATTTATGAATAATATTCCCAAGGAAAGAAATATGTTCAGAAAAATAAACATTTATTAAATATAATTTTTAGATTCATCTCATGTCTCTAAAGAATTCCATAGAAATTATTCATAATACTCATAAATGATATAATGTACTAAAATGTTATAAATTAATATCACTAATAATTTATCCAAATACTTAAAGAAAATTCTATTGATTATATCTATAAATACAGTGGGACAGTTTTTTAACCTGAAAGGAATAACCAAAAACTCATAATTGTCATGAATAATAGTAAACATTATCCTTGAAATGTTAGATTCCTTCAATTTCAAATAATGTTATTATAATTAGATTTCAAGAATGTAAAATTATAAAATATTAACTATAACTTTATTCATTTCTCTATAATCTATTTAAATCCCCAAAGAAGCATCTGTCATTTTAAAAGAAACAATAAGAAACCCTCAAGGTGATTTTCTAGATTGGACAAAAACATTATTAAAAAACATTTATAAATAATTTAGTAATTACATTTTTTCTACCACAAAAATCTGATAATGAAGTTATGAAATTCTTTTTGTATCAGGATCTAATATAATTGTGAATTCTTTCTCCCGGTCTGGAATAACACTAGGAATATCATCATAAAATACATTCATAAATTTATTTAATACTCCCACATAACTAATTTTTCTAATTAAATTATTTCAGATTATTTGTTTGAGATAAAATTCACTCCAAATGTAACACCCCAAGCTTCCACAGTACACTTCTCTTTGAATAATACAATAGTGTGTGTTGTACTCAACTTCGAGTTCTAACACACACCACAACCAATCAAACTAACCGTTGTGAATAGTAATACCGAATTTTTGAATTTTTATAAATTTTATCCTTCAAAATAGAATTTATTTCTGAATTTGTAATATTGAAATTAGCTTAGGGTGAAATTTTGGTACTTTTCTGATAACTTTCATAATTTTATAATTAGTGAAAATTCCTAAATTTTAATTAAAAACAACTTTTTTAATCGAAATAATAAATAGTGATAAATTATGAATTTTAGTGATTTTCAAGTATAATTAGATTATATTTTTACCATTTAATCCAATAATGGTCATTGGATGAAATTTTACATTTAAACTAGACATATACAAGTGTCAATCTTTTGGATAGTTATTATTTCATAAAAACACGGTTTTTGTTTTAACAACGGGAATTAATTTTATATTAATTTCTGCCACATATGTCATTTGAATTTAGAAATATGGATTCCATATTTATAATCAAGACGTCTAAATTTTTTAAATAGTTATCTTTTATTTTTAGACATTTTGAATAATTACTTCATTAAATATTTTATTTACCACGGTTAAAGGGTAAATCTGATAAATAAGGGTAAAAAATAAAATTATAATAATATTAAATTACCCTAAAACGAATCCTAACCCTATTGGTTGATACATGTCTGACCATGGGAATCTTTCGGTCAATTTTGGGACCCTATGGAGCCACTTGTAAGTGATAATGACACTTTATATTAATTAAGTTAAATTAAATACAAAAATGATATAAGCATATATCTTTTAGAAAAACAATTTTTACATAGGGTTATATATGTTATATTTTGAACTATAAATATTCCACAGAAATATAAAAATATTTTATACATAATTTAATTTAATTTATAATTTTTAGAAATTGAATAATTAAATTTATTTATGACACAATAATGATGCAGTATTTTCCTTATTGATGAAAGAATCAAATAATTGGTATTATAAATTTTAAAATAAATGTAATTTGAAAGTTGTGATGCCATACACGAATTTTATTGGTTAATATGACATTTTAGGATTGATGAAATGAATTTGGTTTGAATTAATAAAGTTTATTAAGACTTTAACAAAAATCAATAATTAAATATTGTCAAAATTGACATAAAAGAGTTTTTAAAACAAGTATTATTTTATTAATTGATATAAAATTATTAAAAATCTAATTATTATCCCAAGGACTTATATGATGATAGTTATGTCATTAATGAACCAATTGGGGTTATCTTGGCAGCTTCTAGTATGTTTATTAACCAAATAATATAAAAATACAAAGAGACATGGTAAATGTCAAACTAATTAACTAAGAGTTAAATCTAAAAGATAAGGTTAATATAGTGACATAAACCTATCTAAAACAAATTTGTTGAGTGGATTTCGCCCCATCCCCACCATATCTTAGAAATAAATAAATTTGGAGCCATTATAAACTGAAAATGAATTTATTATAAAATAATATTTTAAGTTTTTTCTAAGGTACCACTCACCCCTCTTACAAAAGGGTACTCTCCCTTCTCTCTAATTTATACCATCAAATACTTTTTTCTCGGACAACCCCAGCCCAAATATTCCCTCAACTTCTGTAACTTTAACCTAGATGACTTAGTTTGATCACAAAACCAACCTAAGGATCCCTTTTGATCAAATCAAAAGGAAGAACCCGAAGAAGCGATAATGATTTCACCACCATCTTTCAAGTTCCTTTCTTCTTCCACTTATTCTTTCATTGTTATTTACATTATAAAATAATAACTCCAGTACCTTATATATACTGTTATGTTATTATAAATATGGTACAACCATATTCAGTATTCTTTCCATCCTTTGAATGACATGTCACCATACGTGCGTACTTACAGCTTACCGTCTCCACGTCGTGGTGTAATTGTTATTCATTCCATTATTATTTGGATGGGTATGTTAATGATGTTTAATTGAGGAAAATAATAAATATAACATCATAATGATTCTCTATATATGATATACCATCCAATTATATATTATTTAAATATCAAAATAATGATATTGTCGATCATGCGTACGGACAGACTACAGTCTCCATGAATGCGATGAGATTCATCCCCCATCGTATCCATTCAAGTATAATTATCATTTTATGATTAAAAATAATGTTTAAAGACTTGATATCATTCAGGATATTAATAAGATACATGTTATCCATAACAAGCATAACTTATGTAACAATACATAGAAAAGAAAACGAGTAAGTTTACACCTGAAATGATGATAATACAAAGATATTATTAACAAAGCAATATCAAAAGATCATATATGATATCATATTAATGTTTATGATTCTCATATAATTTTATAATAATTATTTCACCATTATACAGGAGGATAAACTACCCTTGTCCACGTAAAATTACAATGTATGGGTTAATTCTACAATCTCTTCATTATCCGAGGTTGTTTTTACGTAATTATCTACTGGGACCTCTTTATCATCCACTTCCATGTTTCATAAAACATTATTCCAATACATTTTTAATATTTAATATACTATGGGTTAAATTCATTTATACCCTTGTTTGACTCTTTATAAATTGGTTTGAAAGGAATCTATCTGTCATTTTCCAAACAAGCTCCTTTTTAACCTTTTCGACAAAATTAAGGTAAGAATGTTTTTTTAAATTATACGGTGGGTGTGGCTATTTTCTGTCATTATAACATCATAAAAGATTACATTACATGCTTATAAGAATATTTTCAAAATAAATGTTTTTTTTAATTATGTGACTCTTAAATGATTTCAAAATTGAAAGAGATATTTCTCTAAAAAGTGTTTTGATTTCATCCATGTCAACATCCTTTAATGGATCTTATGTTTATTTGAAGTTGTTTTATTATGATACAAAAATTCCATATTGTATTGAAGGTTTTGTGATATGTTTGACTGTGGATGTGATATTTTTATACCATTCATGGTTTATGGTTAAAGTATTGACATTTCGTATACTATTTTTAATACGAATTTTTATGATATGTTTAAACCTTTTCATATGAGTAATGTATTGGACTTATTAAGTGACGGGTGGAGCCCGCTATAGATCCTTGATGCATCATTAGGTCTCATGAGAATACTAGACATGGAATTGGCCTAGGCCCTTTCCCAAATTGATATGTGGTTTTGGCCGAGGTCTTAATCTTTTTTAGATGTCTTGGCCGAGGCCTTGACAAAATGTTTCAGAATGTCAGGCATTATGCATTCCCTCATTATGAAAATAATATTGATGGTTCATATGGTCATTAGACTAGTATAATACCGATGATTATGTTTTATTATGGCATTATTTACTAATTTCATATTCCTGCCATAAAAGTATTCATGTTTATTATTAATAAACGAATTTGGTTTCAATTATTCACCATGCTTAATATTTATGTTATCTTACACTGTATTTTCATACCCTTACTGAGCATTTGAGCTCACCCTTTTCTTATGTTTCATTTTCCTTGGATATGTAGAAGTTAGTTATGAGTGACTTGCAGACATAATCTATGAGGATTGTATTTTTCAAATGGAATAAATTTGTGTTGTATTTCTTTTCAAGTTGTAAAGTTGAACATATGTATGAATCTTATTTCCAATAATACTAAACTGATCGGTATTTTGAGATATTATATGCTTGTGATCATACCAATTTAATGTAATAATGCACCGACTCTGGGTAACTTGGGTTGAGGTGTTATAGTTGGGATCAGAGGAAGTTTAGTACAAACCTTGGAAGCGAGATTTAAATAAACTCTGATTAGAGCACATAGACCTAAGATGGACTTTGAGGATTAGTATAGAAGAATTTCCTAGAATTTTGGTATTGTAGATATTTTCTGAGGCTTCCAAGAAATACATCCTTGTCTGGATACGAGAAGGTAGAGGCAGCTCTGGCACAAATGTACCTAGGGATAAAACCCAAAAACCTTGCTTTGAGCTAGACTCGAGCGGGAACTGGTGCATGACAACAGGCCTTGCTGCACTCTTTGTTACAACACTCCTGGGGGATATGATTAGGATAATTCCCAATTTCATTACAAACCATTATGAAGGTTTTATGAGTATATACTTCCTCAAAAGAATTTTTTTATGATTATGGATTATATACATAAAATGTTCAATTTATCTTAAGTGTTGTACAAGTTTAGAATTATGTATTTTGATTCATAAACTAATCTAGTGTATGCCATTGTTTAGAAATGGAACCTAGTGGATGAAAAGAAAATCCTATCAATGCATGTACTCCATCTAGGGATTTCCCTCCTGCTCAAGATAATTATAGTGGAGCTGGTGATACAACTGGTGTTGATTAGATTATCACCATACTGGGACAACTCACATAGGTTATGAATAATAACCTTACCCATATGGAGCACCCTGATTCACAGCATGGAGGATCAATGTTAGATCGCTTCATGAGGCAACAACCACTGACATTCAATGGGAGTATAAATACCTTAGTGGATGAGCAATAGATAAATTCTTTAGAGAAAATATTCCACTCTTTGGGGAGAAGCGAAAGGGAAAAAGTTTTCATGGCAGTTTATCGCCATACTAGAGATGCTGATCAATGGTGGTCATTAATTCATAACACAATGGATGATGAGGAAGTATCAAATATGGAATGGAGGGTGTTTAAAGAAATTTTCGTAGAAAAATACATTCCTCATGACCATCAAGTGGATATGGAAAGACAATTTCAGAGTCTAAGGCAAAAGTAGGATGAGAACATCGCAAAGTATGAAGCTAACTTTACAAGGTTAGCGAGGCATGAAACAGATTACATAAGTAACCCAAGAAGTAATACTGATCATTTCTTTGATGTGTTAAAACCATTTCTCCATCAATAATTAGTATCACAATCCTTCTTGTCATACGAAGACATAGTCTCGTGTGCTATCTGGATTGAAAAGGAATTCTCTAAGTCTTATGACTTTAAATCAAAGAATGATAAAAAAAGAGATCTGGTGAACACTCTGGGAAAGGAAATAAGGAAACAGGGAAGAAGGGAATAATTTAATTTCCACCCTGTGATAATTGCGGAAGGAAGCACCCTAGTGCCTGTCTAAATGGAAAAGGAGAATGCTACAAATTTGGACAAAAAGGCCATATTGCTGGTGATTGTAAGGTATATAAAGACGCTACCAATGTTCAATGCTACAACTGCAGGGATATGGGACATTATTCAAATGAATTTCTTAAGTGTCAGGGGAACTTACCTCAGAAAATGCCAATGGATCAAGGCCCTGATTATGCTATCACTACTGCTGAGGTATAAGCTCTAAAAGACGTTGTTGCCGGTAATTTAATGGTTTCCTAAAGTTTAAAAAATTCATTAATTCATTCTATATCATCACATTATTTTATATCTTCCTAGTTTGATAATAAAATTAGATATTTCAAATTTGATTTAACAAGGGAGTTGTCAGTCAAAACTCCTAAGGGAACTATCATTCCAACAAATATCGGTGAATCATTTCCCATTAGGGCATATAAATTTTTTTTATCTTCTGATCTCATCATCATACCCATGATTGAATTTGATATAATCCTCAGAATGGATTGGCTTTCGGACCATGATGAAAAAATTTATTGTAAGAAGAATGAGGTTACTATTTTTGATGATGATTGTAAAGAACACCTTATCTTTAGAGTAGAATCGTCGCCACATTATTCTTATTTAGATCCACCCCCATTAGCTTAACTAAATCCAATTATCAGGGATGAAGATAATGAAATAACTGTGGGTGAGGAAAGGAATGTTCAAATAGAGGATGTACCTATTGTGAAAGAATATGTAGATGTGTTTCTAGAATATTTATATGGACATCCTCGAGAATGATAAATTGAGTTTTCCATTGATTTAATTCTTGTTTCAAGGCCTATATCGAAGACCCCTTATAGAATGGCCACTGTGGAATTAGTTGAACTAAATAAATAGCTAGAGTAATTGAGTAATAAGGGATTTATTTTCCCTAGTGTTTCTCCATGGGGATCCCCTTTCCTTTTTGTTAAGAAGTAAGATGGATCTATGAGGTTATGTATCGACTACAGGGAAATCAATGCTATAACAATAAAGAACAAGTATACCCTACCTCGCATTGATGATTTATTTTACCAACATCATGGAGCTCAATACTTTTCAAAGATTGACCATCAATCTGGATACCATCATTTTTGTGTGAATAAGGAAGACATTCCGAAGACAGCATTTCGAACCAGGTATGAGCATTACGAATTTACAGTATTGCCTTTTGGGCTGACTAATGCACCCTCTGTATTCATGGATCTAATGAACAGTTTTTTCAAGGAATATCTAAATTATTTTGTAGTGGTATTTATTGATGATATATTGCTATACTCCAAAAGCTACAAAGATCATAAAAATCACTTGAACATTATCTCGAAGACTCTTAGAAGACATGAATTATATGGGACGTTTAAAAAGTGTGAATTTTGGCCTCAGGAGATTTATTTTCTTGGCCATATTGTCTCTAAGGATGGAATTTCCATTGATCCTTCTAATACAAGAGCAATCCAAGAATGGCCAGCACTGATGAATATAACTGAAGTATGCAGTTTTATTGGTTTATTAGGTTATTATCGACATTTCGTCCATATTTTTTCCCGATAGGCTAACCCATTAATGAAGCTCATATGTAAAGGGGTTAAATTTGTTTGGACAAAAGAGTGTGAAGAATGTTTCGAAGAATTGAAGAGAATATTAGTCAATGCTCTTATCTTGACTCTACCATCGGGGAATGATGGATTTGTTATTTATAGTAATTCCTCAAATAAAGGACCTGGTTGTGTCCTTATGAAGAATGATAGGGTTATTGCTTATGCATCACGATAGCTGAAAATTCATGAGCAAAACTATCCTACTCATGATCTTGAGTGAGCTGCTGTAATACTTGCTTTGAAGATATGGAAACATTATCTCTTTGGTGAAAACTGTGAGATATATACCGATCATATTAGTTTGAAGATTATTTTCTCACCGAAAGAACTCAACATGAGGCAAATGTGATGGCTTGAAATACTCAAGGATTATTATTGCATGATACACTACCACCCGGGGAAGGCAAATAAGGTGGCAGATGCTTTGAGCAGAAAGGGTCATGGAGTTTTGAAAAAAATAAGAGTTGAAAGGGATCAAATTTTCATGGATCTAGTAAAGTTGGATATGGGAATCACCATAGTAGGTGAAACATCGATAGTTTTTCAAATGGTCGACAAACCATATTTACTAGAAAGGATTTAGAGTTATCATACCGATGATGAAGAATTTGAAAAGAAGGATAAAGCTGTGAATGATAAGAGATTGAGTGACTTTGTGTATGAAGATGGAATTTTGAAATTTTGGAAGAGACTTTGTGTTCCCAATATACCTGATCTAAAAATAGAATTGTTGGATGATACTCGTAGTTCGAATTTCTCTATACACCCTAGGAGCATCAAAATATATAGAGATTTGAATGAACATTTTTAGTGGGACAACATGAAGAGGGAGATTGCTGATTTTGTGTCAAGATGTATGGTTTTTCAACAAGTGAAAGCTGTAAGGCAACGACCTAGAGGATTGATGCAACATCTTCCCATACTGGAGTGTAAATGGGATAATATTACGATGGACTTTGTCATTGGACTACCAATGACTCCTATAAGAAATGATGCAATATGGGTCACTATTGATTGTCTTACCAAGTCAGCACATTTTCTTACTATAAAAGAAGATCTACCACTTGAACATCTAGCAAAGCTATATATTAATGAAGTTGTGAGACTTCATGGATTAACCATATCAATTGTTTCAGATCATGATCCACATTTTACATTAAGATTCTGGAAGGGTCATCAGAAGGCCCTGGATACTGAACGTTGTTTGAGCACTGCCTACAACCACCAAACTGATGGAAATTCAGAATGGACTATTCAAAACTTAGAAGACATGTTGAAATCATGATAACATGACTTTCAAGGTATGTGGGATCAATATTTACCTTTGGTAGAATTTCCCTGTTAAAATAGCTTCCATTCATGTATTCGGATGGAACCATATGAAGCGTTATACAGAAAGAGATGTCGCACACCAACCTGTTGGAATGATGTTGGTGAATGAAAACTCATAGGCCCAGAACTAGTGGTGGAAAAGATGGAAAGGGTAAGGTAATCCAAAACCACATCAATGCAGCCCAAAGTAGGCAGAAGAGCTATGCCGATAACTGAAGGAAGGATTTGGAATTTCAGGTAGGAGAACATGTTTTCGTGAAGGTATCTCCACGGAAGGCTGTTATATGTTTCGATAAGAAGGGTAAGTTGATTTCTTGGTACATAGGACCATTTGAAATTCCAGAACTAATTGGGGTTATATCTTACCATTTGGAAATGCCGCCATGTCTCTCAAAAGTTTATGATGTGTTCCACATATCACTGTTGAGAAAACACATGCCAGACCCAACACATGTACTCACCTATGAGGAAGTAGAACTGGAACCTGATATATCTAATTGTGAAGATCCCATAAAGATTCTTGATACCATATAACAATTGATGAGAAACCGGATGACTCGTCTGGTAAAAGTTCTATGAAGAAACCATAAGATGGAAGAGGCAACGTGAGAACCCAAGGAACTTATGATAAAGAACCACCCGAGTCTTTTCATATGGTAGTATTATAGAAATTTTGAGGACGAAATTATTTGAAGGAGGGTAGAATGTAACACCCCAATATTCCATGGTACTCTTCTCTTTTAATAATATAATAGTGTGTGTTGTACGCAACTTTGAGTTCTAACACACACCACAACCAATCAATCTAGCCGTTATGAATAGTAATAGCCACTTTTTGAATTTTTTTAAATTTTAACATTTAAAATGGACTTCATTTTTGGATTTTTAATATCTATATTATCTTAGGGTAAAATTTTGTTACTTTTATAATAACTTTCATATTTTGATGAATAGTGAAAATTACTAATTTATTTTTAAAAACAACTTTTTTAATCGAAATAATTAACAGTGGTAAATTATGAATTTGAGTGATTTTAAAGTATTATTAGATTATATTTTTACCATTTAATCCAATGTTGGTAATTGGATGAAATTTCACATTTAAACTAGACAAACAAGTGTCAATCTTTTTTATAGTTATTATTTCTTAAAAACACGCTTTTTGTTTTAACAACGGGAATTAATTTTAAATTAATTTCATCCACTTATGTGGTTTGAATTTAGAAAAATGGATTCCATATTTAGAATCAAGAGGTCCAAATTTTGTAAATTGGTAAGTTTTATTTTTTGACATTTTGAATAATTACTTCGGTAAATATTTTATTTACCATGGTTAAAAGGTAAATCCGGTAAATAACGTACAAATTAATATTATAATAATATTAAATTACCCTAAAACATGTCCTAACCTTATTGGATGATACATGTACGACCATGGGCATATTTGGGTCTATTTTGGGACCCCCATAGATCCACTTATAAGTGATAATGACACTTTATATTACTTAAGTAAAAGCAAATACAAAAATGACATAAGAATATATCTTTTAGAAAAAAAATTTACACAGGGTTATATATGTTATATTTTTTACTATAAATATTCATTAAAAATATAAAATGATTTCATACATAATATTATTTTATTTATAATTTTTAGACATTGAATAATTAAATTTATTTATGACACAATGATGATGCAGTATTTTCCTTATTAATGAAAGAATAAAATAATTGGTATTATAAATGTTAAAATAAATATAATTTGAATGTTTTGATGCCATAAAAGAATTTTATTGGATAATATGACATGTTAGGATAGATTAAATTAATTTTTTTCGAATTAATTATGTTTTTAAGAATTTAACAAAAATCAATTATTAAATAGTGTCAAAATTGACAAAAAAGAGTTTTTAAAACAAATATAATATTATTAATTGGTATAATATTATTTAAAATATAAGGTTTGGCCAAAGGACATATATGATGATATTTATGTAATTTATTAACCACTTGGGGTTCCCTTTCTAGATTATATTATGTTTATTAACCAAATAATATAAAAATACAAAGAGACATGGTAAATGTCAAGCTAATTAACTAAGAGTTAAATTTAAAAGATAAGGTTAATATAGTGACCCAAACCTGTCTAAAACCTATTTGTTCAGTTGATTTCGACCCATACCAACCTTATCCTTGAAATAAATCAGTTTTGAGATATTATAACGCTAATATTAATTTATTCTAATAAAATATTTTAATTTTTTCCTAAGATGCCCCTCATCCCTCTTATAAAAGGGTACTCCCCCTTCTCTATAATTAAAAACCTAAAAGCCTTTTTGCTTGGAAAAAACCTGCCAAAATATTATCTAAACTTTTCTCACTTCAACCTATATGACTTATTTTGATCATAAATCAAACCTACGGAGCCCTTTTGATCAAATCAAAAGGAAGAACCCGAAGAAGATGTAATTTTTTCACCACGCTCTTTCAAGTTCCTTTCTTCTTCCACTTCTTCTTTCTTTATTATTTCCATTCTAAAATAATAACTCCAATAAATTATATATAATGTGATGTTATTATAAATATGGTACAAACATATTCAGTATTATATCCATCCTTTGAATGACATGTCACCATACATGTGTATGTACGGCTTACCGTCTCCACATCGTTGTGTAATTGTTATTCAAAACATTATTATTTGGATGGCTATGATAATGATTTTTAATTGAGGTAAATAATAAATATAACATTATAATGATTCTGCATATATGATATACCATCCAATTATATATTATTCTAATATCAAAATAATGATATTTTCACTCGTGCGTACGTACGGACTACCGTCTCCACGAACGCGATGAGATTCATCCCCCATCGTATCCATTCAATTATAATTCTCATTTAATGATAAAAAAATAATGTTTAAGGACTTGATATAATTATTTATATGAGTAAGATACAACCTATCTATAAAAAAAAGGACTTATTTAACAAAACATATAAAATAAAATGAGTAAGTTAACACCCTAAATGACGATAATACTAAGATATTATTAACAAAGAAATGTGAAAAGATCATATATGATATCATATTAATGCATATGATTCTTGTATAACTTAATGACAATTATTTAACCATTATATAACAGGTTAAACTACCCTAGACCAAGTAAATTTACAATATAAGGGTTAATTCTACAATCTCTTCATTATCTGAGGTTGTTTATACGTAATTATCTACTGGGACCTCTTTATCAACCACATCTATGTTTCTTAAAAATGTATTCCAAAACATTTTTACTATTTTCTATAATATGGGTTAAAGTCATTTATACCCTTGTTTTACTTTTTATAAAATGGATTGAAATGAATATTTTCATCGTTTTCCAAGAAAGGTCCTTTTTAACCTTTTCGACAAAATTAAGGTAAGAATGTTTTTTAACATGTACTATGGGTGAGGCTATTTTATGCCATTATAACATCATAAAAGCTTACCTTAAAATATTATATGAATATTTTAAAAATAAATGTTTTTTTATAATTATGTGACTCTTAAATTATTTCAAAATAGAAAGAGATATTTCTCTAAAAAGGGTTTTGATTTAATCTATGTCAACATCATTTGATGGATATTAAGTTTATATGAAGTTGATTTATTATGATACAAGGCTTTAATATTGTATTGATGGCTTTGTGATATGTTTGACTATGAATGTTCTATTTTTATACCATTCATGTTTTATGGTTAAATTATTGACAATTTGAATGATAGTTTTAATACGAATGTTTATGATACGTTTAAACCATTTCATATGAGGAATGTATTGGACTTAGTAAGTGATGGATAGAGATTGCTATAGCTTCTCAATGCATCAGTAGGTCTCATGAGACAACTAGACATGGAATTTGTGGAAGGACCTTTCCCAATATGATATGTGGTTTTGTCCATGGCCTTAATCATTTATATATGTCTTGGCCGAGGCCTTTCCAAAATGTTTTAGAATGTCCGGCATTATATATTCCCGCATTATGAAAATAATAGTGATGGTTCATGTGGTCATTAGACTAGTATAATACACATTATTATGTTTTATTATGGAATTATTTTTTCATTTCATAATCATTCCGTAAAAGTATTCATGTTTATTATTGGTAAAGGCATGTGGTTTCAATTATTCACCATGTTTAATATTTATGTCATCTTCCGCTGTATTTGATTACCCTTACGGGGCATTTGAGCTCACCCCTTTCTAATGTTTCATTTTCCCAGGATATGAAGAAGTTAGTTATAACTGACTTGGAGGCATAATCTAGGAGGCCTGGATGTTTCTAATGGAATAAATTCATGTTGTATTTCTTTTTATGTTTTAAAGTTGATCTTATGTATGAGTATTGATTCCAATTATACTAAACTGATCGGTCTTTCAAGACATGATTTCCTTGTGATCATGCCAATGTAATGTAATAATTTACTGACTCTGGGTAACTGGGGTCAGGGCGTTACACCAAAAATTAATTAGTTTCTCAAATTATTGATATTTTATTACAGGTCTAAAATCATTCATATATAAAAATTGTGACTCATTCTAAAAATTATATATTGAATCATTCGCCCTAAAATATATCATTACATGATAAGTTGTAATCCATTACATACCCACAATAACATCAATTTAAAATTTTGAATGAAAAAAATTGAATTAATGACCATACCACATATGATTAAATGAATCTTCCTATGTGTTCTTTTTTCCATAATACTTCCCCAAGAGTTTTTACCAACAGTTGTATCCCCATTTCATGAGGTTATATTACCATTCCACTTGAAAATATTTTATGAATAAAAGGATTTACATATATTTAATCAATTAATACATCGGATTTACTTGATTAAATATGTAATGTAACCACTATTAAATTATATTAGGTTCCATCATCTATTTTAGAAATACCAATAGGCTTTTTCACACCCTTCTGGTTTTAAAATTTCAAGTTCTAAACTTCAGTAACTAACATATTTCATATTCTTTCATATTGTCCCAACTCAATAAACTTAAAACATATAATAGGTGATAGACTATTTATTTTCATTTATTTTCAGATCATAACACTTTTCCTTGAAAACATGAACAAAAAGATTAAGAATATCACTGTGGTAATATTTTCTCGATCATAACGTTACATAAACTCTATTATACCAAAATTTGAATAGGTTATAATATTTACACCAAATTAACTTTGTGATTACTTTAATATATCATTAAACCATATCTAATTCTTATTCATGATTTAAAGAGGTAAATAAATGTTGTAAAAAATCATCTTAAATTTCTTAGCACATCTAAAAAATCATACATTTCAATTATTAAGAGTCCAATGATCACAATAAATTTTTCTTGAGATCAATGTAAAATCTATCTATTTTAATTTAATGTTATAGAATGAAATGTTTTTCATAACTATCCAATATAGTCAAATATTCATTTTGAGTGGAAAATAAGTAATATTTCTTTTTCATCAATGACAGAAAATGATTTTCCATTCTATGTTTAAGATAATTTAGGAAATATTTCTCGGTTAAAAATCATTAACAAAAATTCCACACCATGGTATCAATATTATTTTGTCCTTTATATTCAAAATTAAATACCACCTATAATAATTTTCACATAAAATAATAGAAAATATAAATATTTTCCTTCTAATTCTTTAAATATCATAGATCCTCAAATATCATCTCTAAATAGTTTATCCATTCTTCACCTCTCACTAGGATTGATGATCCACCAAATGTGGGAGGTTGTTACTTCATGAAATACTCAAAAATCAGTATATTTCATTATGAATAATTTTTTAATCCCCTTAATGGGTTCTAAAATTTATTTTCTATGATAATTGAGTTTATATTGAAACAAACTTCTAAACTAGGAATCTAACCATATTTTGCATGCTGAATCAGATTGATGATTCCCTCTTGATCCCTTACATCCTTAGATGCCCCATTTCCTTGATGGGAAAAGTTTTTTAGTTTCAATTATTAGATAAAGAAAACAGTATACATTCCAAGATATATCATGGACAACATAAATTAAAAGATAGTAATAGTTCCTATTAATATCATCCAATCCTCTAAATTTATCATAACAATATATTTTGTACAAACTTTAACACATTTTTAAAAAAAACCCCATAATTATGAACTTAATTTAAAGGATTTAACATTATTACATTTGAATGACCCTTTATTCTTTAATTTTTAGATAATTTGAAAAAAAACCAATACATAATATGGTAATCACTTCCATACAGATTATTTTTTTTCCACAGAAATTGGTTCTCAAATTTACACCCATGTTTTTCTGAAGTTAATTTTTCTTGATTTTATATGACTAACCGTAGCATAATTTCTTACATTTCTATAGTTTCTACACATCGATAGGCTATATTAAAAAAATTAAAACATGGTATGATCAAAAAAATATTATAAAGGGATAAAGAATAAAATAAACCCATTATTCTAGTTAAAAACATATAAACAAATAATACTCTTTACCTTTATCATAATAAACATTAAACCTATAAAATAAATAATATTCATATGTGAAAATAATATTTTTCATAAATGAAACCTTTAAACCCATGGAATAAATAGAAAATTAATGATGGATTCCTAGGGAATTATATTCAAACTCGTGTTAAACTCTTTCATATAACCCTTTCAATATGACATGTCTAATTTTTTATATCCCACATATTTCCATTAATTATAATGTCAATAACCGATGAATTTTATATAAACATAACAAACAAAAATTTCATAATTTATAATTAAAAATTATTGTGTCATGATTAAAAAATTTGTAATCATTAAATTTTTCTTTATAAAAACCCTAAAACGCCATTTCAACCCATAAGCTAGAAAAAGCTCTATTTTTTTATCAAATGGGGAGGAATGTCCATTTATTTTGTAAAATCATAAAAATTGAGAATTCTTAAAATAATGGGATATTATCTTAACTAAAAACCCATGATAAATGTAGATTATTCTAGATAAAAAATTATGTTTATGATAATGGAAATAGGCAGTCATGTGGTAAATGTACGAAATCATTCATGTGTACTTCAATTAAAAAATAAAAAGGGATATGTATGGTAAAACATAGAAATATTAAATCAAAAAATATTTTTAAATGGTTAATGATTCTTAAAAATGAATTTATACAATATTTTTACTGTATAGAATATCATTTCAAAAAAAATTAATAACATTTCTATAGAGGAAATTTAGTAGTGGAAAAATGATAAAACGTTTTTTATATTGAAATCTCTTATGAAATTGGTAATATTTGAATACAAAGTTATTTTAATGACATATCATAAAATTGAAAAGAAAAAAACTTTAATTTATGAAAATAAATGATAAAATACATCCATATGTTGGTTTATAGAGTCCATATAAGAAGACATGTGGGTAAAATATTTCGTGGCTCAAATAAAAAAATAGGGAAGAGAAATACCTTCCCTTAAATTTTGTCTTGTATTGTATGTTATTTAACTCCATAATGAATAGATTTTATTAATTATTTAATTATTTCAAATAATTTTTTATTTTTATTACCTCATTTTTTTAATTATTTTATTTTTACTATGTTTTATATAGTTAATAAAATCATTCAAGTATACATTAGACATTATGAGGTTGTTCTGTGAAAAATAACATGCATGAATTTACCATTGACAACGGGGTCATGGTTTAATATTTTTTAGAGTATTAAATATGTTGTAATTATAAATTTTTTAAATTTAATATAATTTTAAAATCATTCATTTAAGATGGTAACGAAAACTAAAATATGATGTTCTGGTAAGTAGTAGTCTACATATATATATATATGTATATGAGAGACATTTTAATTTTCAACAGGATTAAAAGGAGGTATAACATAGTTTTTCCATAAACTTATAAGCATTTAAATATAAATAATATATTTATTTAAATATATTATGATGGATATAATGAAATTTATTTATTTATAATTAAAAATTAACATGATCAAATGAGATTAATATTTTTAATTATTCCTTGGATATCTTATTTTTTATTGCACCTTCATCATAATAGGATTGGTATTTTGTGGAGATAAGTACATATGGGATGTGATGAGGATATTTTTGGTGGTATTTGATTAGATATTTGGTTTATCTAGGGGGCTTAATGTGTGTGTGTAAGTGAGGATAATCTGATCCCTTCTATAATAGGGATGAATTGATCTTTGTTGAATATTAAGAACATTAAAATATTATAAAAGACCTTATCAAGGAATGTAACTCTAATTTAGTTCATTTTCAAAGGTATAATACAATATGGTTAAAATCCACTAATCAAATAAACTGGATAGATGTTTTTCGAGATGTTTTATGGATTATCTTTTAGTTTATCCTCCCTATTAAACCCTTTTAACCCATACCAGAGTGAAAAAAATTTAAAATTTTAACTATTCATTATGAATAATAACTAAAATGTATTAATTAAAAAATTTAAATCTTTTTAATCAAAATATTAACACTATTTGATATGATTCTGGTTCCAATAGTGGTAAAAATCACATTTAATATAAACTCTCAAATCACTATGAAAAAACCATTTTTTAGATAAATGAATTTCTTATGAAAAAAATTTATTTTACACCAAAATTAAGTAGAAATTTGATTTACATGTAATTAATTGGATAAGGATAATTCCATAGAGTCCAGATTTTTTAGAAAAAAATGAATTCAAAAATAAGTTTTTAAAAATATTTATAAAAGAGAGTAGCGTGAAATACTTTTTATTTGAATTAAATCATTACATAGTATCCAAAATTCTCAAACATTGATTTGAATTATCAGAATTGTATTTCTACAATAATTATATTTCATATTACATATATATTGACTCAGTTAATTGTTTATCATGAAACTTACATTCAATGTTATATCATGGTAATATCATAAAATGAAAGTATTTGTAAAATAATAATTTCCCCTATTTATACAAAATCTACTCTTTCAAAAAAACATCCCAAAAACTAACCTCAAGATTATATTGAAATGGAGATGTCTGAATTGAAATCAATTTTATCTATTTCAATTTACAAAATTTTGTAATTTAAATTTTAATTAAAATAACTTAGTACATGAAAAAAGAATTAATTTTAATAAAATCATACCCTTTTTATAAAAAAATTATTTAAAACTATTTATAGAAATATGATGAATATGAATATATTAAATGAATATATATATTTATTTATATATTATAAAACTATTTTATTTCATGTATCAGCTTGTTCTTCACAAAAATCCATTAATAATCTTATATATAACTTATAAATATAGTTTTTTTCAAACACCCATGAAAAGATTCAAATACCATCCACCATTTAACATTAATTTAGAATTTCTAAAGAAAATATAAAATAGTCATTTCACGCCCTAAATTTCGTAGTTTCTATTTTTAGTTATAATAAATAAGTATTACCCCTTTAGTTTCCCCTTTATGTTTCATAAAATTCTGATTTACATTAATGTTATATCTTTTTATAGCATATTACGTAATAAAATAATTCCTATAATTAAAATACCATTTATCCAAACTTTATCACATGATATTTTACACTATTTAAGCTGTATTAAAAAAACATGTATCTAACAACATTACATACATAAGAATATATCATTTTCATCCATTTTCATTTATGCAATTCATCCTAGGTAACACAATCAATAGTATAAATTTCTACTACAATATATTAAAGTTTAAAATAAAGGTAAAATCACTAAAACATTAATTAATAACACTCATGATTTATCAGTAATTATTTTAATAATAATAACATTAAACATATGAATTTATTCAAAATATCCCTCTTTTATTTAAAATTTTCTATGTGTAAATTATGATTTATAATCATAAATCACATATGTAATACGTTTTTAATGCATAAAAATTTCTGTAAAAACATTTCCATTAATATTAACTCAATTTTGACTATATTAATCCAACAAATAACATTAAATGAACACAAAAGACCAAAATTAATATATAATAACTAAATCAAATTCCAACTGATGAGATGTTCCCCTACCTATTATACATAAACCAAACCACACTATGAAAATAATATATAATGACTTATCAAACAATAAGAATTCATAATTATACTAAACTAAAAGTATATAAAAAATATTTGAGCATATGAGTAAAAAAAATCATGACACATTCACATTAAATAATAAGGATTTTTAATCCATTTAAATTATTAATCTTATAACAATTATGAAATATATTTCCTATAATAATTGAATCATAATATTTTTATAAATGTTATAAGTGGTGCAAGTGATACAATAGAAAACATTTCCCATATAAATGACACTATAGTTCTAAAGATTAAGTTTTAAACCAAATATCATTACCATATAATTAGTAAAATTCCCTTCCAAAAAATGACTGAGGAACACTTCAGGTACCCAGTGCCTATCCACCGACAACCTAGGGGCTCATCAACCATGTGGCTTCTCTTATAAACAAACCCCACTACCTCTTATGTAGTGTACCTGGTGATTTATAAATGCATACCTAGTGGTACTCAATGTTTTTCTCAATAAAACAACATTTAAATTGTCACAATGCATTCTTTCCTTCACCCAATATTATATAATAGTTTAAAAATAAAATATCATAATAATAAATTCAATCAAAAATAAAACCAAAAAATCATACTTCAAAATATTATGTTTTTATAATAATAATCTCCATTATAATCTCATATATTCCATTGATAAATGTTTTTTGATTTTACTTATTTAATATAGTTGGATTAGTTATATGGGGTATAAAAAATTATTTCTATTAATCAATCCTACCACAAAAAAATAATGTGTCTTTCTAGCTGTGATAAGGTAACCAGCACTGGTAATTATTTTGCTGAATTGGGAGGGAAATTATATATGGGTTTGGATCCCTTCTATTTATTTGGACTTATGATTTCTATAATATCACAAAACATACATCCCTATATCTGGTTCTAAAAATATAAACATTACATATTTGGTTTGATATATTTAAATTTTACCTAGTTTTTTCTAAATTTTCATATCAAACAAATTTTTCATCATAATGAAAAAATTGATCACTTACATACTCAGTGGCCTTTTTGTTTAGAGTTCCAATAATTAAGAAAATATCTTATATAAAACCACTCATCAGTTGAAAATATTGTTTTCCCACTATAGCAACCTTTTCATATTCCATATTAATTCTTTAATGTCACCCAAAATATTAATCACATATGAAACAGTTCTAGACACAAATAATTTAACTTAATTCTTCATAACCTATAGATTATTAAGCATAAGAAGTGTGATCTCTAATTTCCATAAGGATAAACATAACAATAACGACCCAAACTTTTACAAATTAAATTTCTGTAAAAATTTAAATAATTTATTATTATTTAGAATGGTTATAGAAAAACATGAACACCTTTGGTTTTATAATATCCAATAAAATTTAAATTACCATTATTAATCAATAACTTTTATTATATATTCTTTGAACACTTATCACATAAATAGTAAAAAAATAGAAATTTCAACAAATCTAATTAGAAAATTCAATTGATGTGATTTAAATCAACGAGTATGATCACACACTATGAATCCCATTTATGGGAGCATAATAGGGAGATATATTTTTCATAATTTACCCTTAAAAATTACCTAGATGATATCCAATAACTTATTAATGATTGAATCCATTTATGAGAGAAGATATATCTCATCGATATCATTGATCAGGCCATGTATGTCAAACTGTATGATGAAAGTACCATCATCGTGAACCATACCCATAATTTTTTTTCAGGTGTATTAATGGTATATCTATTAAGAACAACTAAATATGGGTAACTAAATTATTTTTTATAGGCTACTGAATATATTTTAATCCTATTTTTGTTACTTTATAAATGATTTTTGTTTTGATTCAATAAAGCTCAGATAGTATTTTTGTGTAATATTCAAATTCAATTAAGAAATTTGATAAAATTGATTAATGTATATATAATATTTTTGTAAAATATTATTATCAACTAATTTTTATTAAATATAAATGATCATATAATTTTCATCAAGTCAAAGGTAAATTTTACAACAATTCAAAAACAATTATTTTGAAAAAATACAGTCATTTTATATTATTATAGGTTATTATTTTAAAAGTAAAATTCACATATTTTTAAAATTATATATTTATCATGGATATTAGTTTTGGAATTAGAAAGTTGAAACTATCCAATGGTGATTTTTTCATAATTTTCTAAGACACTCTTCTATTAGGGTTAAAATTATATACCTTGTGAAGACATCTTTTGACTTATGACATCATAATTACCCAAATATTATGATATACATATAATAAATGGTATCCATGACCAAATATATGTTCTACCTCTAAAATAATTTTATTTTATGTATATTTGGTTATTTTTATAAGTCATTTATGTATCCTCCAAAACAATTAATATATTTTTGGGTTTTCAAATAATTTATTTAGGAATAAGAATCACCTCCACATAATCACGAGCCATATTATATTTATTTCATCCTTGGTCTTACAAAATAATGGAATACACTCCCTATTTGTAAAAAATTGGGGGAAAATAATGGAATGATTTTTTGTTTATATTATTTTATTATGTGGATTTCAAAACCTAAATAATAAGAAAATACCCCTATTTTAAAATATAAACCAACCAAATATCCCATTTATCTTCACAAAAAATATATATATCATATAAATATTCTTCCCCAATCTCTATACAGTCATCCCAAGGTTCCCCCAAGATCGCAAGAAGCCCCTAAAAATAATTTGGAGTCGCATGCCCATGTAGGGGATCTTCCAATCTCCTCTTTTTATAAAGAACTTCTTTTAGATATATATATTAATATCAATTTACTTATTTTGGGTTTATGTTCTTCTATATCTTATATACTATCCTATTTATGTATAAATGGTGAGTTAACCCTTTCACTATCATTATTCTCTCCCATGTTCCTTTATTAACATTTGTTACCATGCTAGAATCCTTTAAGGGGTCCTCACCTTCTCTTATTTATTAAATTTTCTTTATTATCCTATGAGTTTTATTTCAAATTTATCATGTTGGGATATGTATTTAAATGAACCGATTAATACATATTTTATTTAAAAATTATGAGATTCCCATTTCTCTCTCATCAACCAATTTTCTGAATTTTTGTGTGGCATTGTTATGCTGACGAAATTTCATTACATTTATTTCATTCCAAAACATTTTTGTAGTAAATAAAATACCAACGTCCTATCAAGTGTGATCACATTTATTAATGTATACATTTTTATTATGGAATTAAAATTTTTTATTCCAAACTTATTAATTATTTAATGAAATATTATGATAATTAAATACATTTTTTATGATATCCATGTTACACTTAAGCATTTGAATGAAATGAATGTGACATGTGATCCCAAAATTATATAGCGCTATAATAAATTGGGTAATTATTTGTATCATGATACATAATTTATTAATGGGGATTGAAATTTATTCCATTATGGGACTTTTTCAACCAAGATGTATTGGAATTTTATCCTTGACCTATGTTTTTGATGCAGTGTTTTAATTAGTCACCACATTTCCTTTATTATGATTATCATGTTATATCATGTCTCATATTTCATGTTTATGATTCTTTCTATTTTTATTACCCATTTATATTCTTATGATATAACATTTATTTTTATTTTCATGTTAATTAGTGTTTATTCCCTTACTGAGCTATATATCTCTCCCATTTCTTTTGTGTGTCCCCTAAATATACCATGTTGTTTTAAAATCCATGGAATTTTAGAAGAATGTTAAGGGAATTATAAATATTTATTTTTTTATCTCATGTTCAAGATGTTTTAATATGTACCTAATTACATTAGAAACTATACTTCTCTATAATTTTGATTTAATTATATGTACGTTTATGTAATAAATCATGAATTATTTTTTATCAAATATAAGGGTAGTTATAGTTGCTATCAGAAAAAAAGTTTAATTATATTTTGGATTAGGATTAGAAAAATATTGAGAAAATACATAGGTATAAGGCTATTTATAAAAAACATCCCAATATTTTGATAAGTATAGAATAAGTGGTTTATCATGAAAATTCACCCTATAATGATATTACATGTAGATGAGGTTGTGGAAAATATGTACCTAGGGGTAATAATCCTGATAAGGTTTGTCAAGCCATACATAGTGTAAGTTGGTACACAAAAATGGGCCTTATTATTCCCATGTTTTGGCACTCCTAGGAGATATGCTTTTGTATAATTACTAAGTCAATAAAAACCATTAATAAGGGGACAAAAAATTCACAAAAGAGTATATGTTAAGAAATAGATCATGGATAACATAGATTGAATCTTATAAATGCATATGTTTAGTGAATAAATGTAATTTATAATTTTACCCTTTACTATCAATAAATTCCCATGTATTTGTTGAATATTTTTTTAAAAAAATAATCATAACAAATTTCACGTTTATTATAGAAAATGGCCAGAAATATAAGTAATCTATTGAACTACCAATCTAATGGGAAATGTGATGAATTCAACAAAAATACACCCATCCCGATGAGAGTGGGAACATTAACATTATAAAAGTGTTCTATCAAATGAATCAGGTTCGGAATAGAAACATAGATTAGGTGGAGCTCCCAAATCCCCTAAAGAGAGAAAAAGATGTGATTAATACCATTATGTGACAAATGTCAATATCATTCAATGGATCATATTATCCCTTAATCATGGAACAATTGATCAAATACATTGAGAATATATTATCCATATTTCAATGTTGTGAAAAATATAAGGTTCTACTAGTTCTTTATCATAAATAGGGATAAGATAACCAGTGGTTGACGATTATCAAGAAAATGAAGCCTGAGGAAGAGATCAAAATGATGGAGTATAAGGAATTGCAAACAAAAATATTTTTGATAAATATTTTCCATGCATTTTCTATATTAAAATGGAAATGTTTTTCATTTCCCAAATTAAAAAAGAAGTTGAATCTATAGGGGTGTATGTGGAAAAATTCACAATACATGTCTGATATGCATATGACATTTTCATTGCCCCTGAATAAAATGTTGGCCGCTTCTTTGGGGGAATGAAACCATTCCTATAAAAATACCTACTAATCTGGGACATTGATAACTAGAATGAAATAGTATATTGTTCCCTCAAAGTCAAAATGTTGTTTCGAGAATCTGAAGGGTATCATGGGGATAATAATTAGAATATATATTTAAATCTTGGTGGTGTGATGGAGAAATCTAATAGTGCTAATAAATTTCAGTGTCCCACATGTCAATGGTGTGTAAAGAAACTACCCAAAATTATTTGAAGGGGTTCAATGACATGATTTAGGTGTAGGTATCAAGGGAACCTATCTAAAAACCTTTGACAGGATATGTCCACTAATGCAAAAGAGGAAAGGATTACTCCAGTAAACCCTCAGTTCATTTTTAATTGCTTCAACTAAAAGGAACCATGGCACTTTGAAAATAAATTTATGAATCCAAGGGTTTTTGAAGACAACCAATAACCACCAAGGAATCAAGGGAGATCTTTTCCCATCATAGCTATTTGGGTGGATTTAAACAATTATGTGGTAACAAGTAAAAAATTTATTCATTAAATAATAGAAAATTTAGTTTCATATTCTGGTTCTAAACATTCATTCAAATCGTGAATGATTAGTAGAACTATTCAAACACCACCAAAAATCATAGAAGTTTAGTCGGTGAAATTATTACATCCCAACTGCATAACACATCCCCTATCCCAATTTGTGGGAATAAATTATTAGTGAACCTAGTTATACACCCTGTGGTGGAATTTGATGTAATTATAGTTATGAAATCTATTTCCCTATATAAATCGGACATAAATATCCATGGTAAGGAAATAACTCTCTATTTTTGAAATCTACCTCCGATTTTATACAAGTTCAAGGAGGAGGATGAAAATTAGGTAAAAACAACATATCAAGAATGGATATTATTTCCCTATAAGAAATCATATCTGACTCACATGATTTAGTCTAGGGGAAGAACCATCCTCGAAGGCATGACTATTTTATGGGAATGCAATGATGTTTTCCCAAAAACATTCCGCGTATTCTCATATCTAAGAGGTTTAATTTTTAATCAATATACTAAATGGGGTGTTTACAATATCCAAGAATCCTTATAAAATGGCTATTGTGGAACATGTGGAGCTATAAAAACAAATACTTGAGAATCTAGACAACGGGATCCTATACCCAACAGTTTCACCATGGGGTGCACCAGTCCTCTTCTTGAAAATAAAGGATGGTTTAATGAACCTTTGCATTTATTATCGTGATCTCAACATGATCATGATAAAGGAAAAGTATCACCTACCATATATTGATAAATTATTTGATTACCTATATGTAGAACAATAATTCTTCAAGGTGGATCTGTAGTCGGGATAGATATTACCATGTTATGGTGAAGAATAAGGATATCCCCAAGACTCTTTTTTGTATAAGGTACATACAAAATGAGTTCATTGTGATTCCTTTTAGTCTCACTATTAATCTATAAATTTTAATGAACTTGAGTAATAGATTATTTAAGGATTTCCATGAAATTGTTTTGGAATTATAATTAGAATATAATCAAGTATACTCTAAAACCATAGAGGATCATGAGGAGTATCTGAGAACTATGATAAAAACGTTCAAAAGGAGAATCATTATGAAATATACAAGAAATGTGAGTTTTGGTTGAATGAAATCTCATTAATGCGGAATATCATCACAATTAATTTGATATCTACTGATCCTTTAAAGATAGAATAAATTTAATGATGTTTGAGGCCAATATCTGTTACAAATATCCACATTTTCCTTGGATTATATGGATACTATCATCTATTTGTATCAAATTCCTCATTATTTTCAATCATTATAACCAAGATAACTCATAAGAGAGTTATGTTCTCTTGTAATTATGAATGTGAAGAGAGATTCATGGATTTGAAAAGGAGCCTTATAACTCAGCATGTACTTTCACTATCGGTAAGCGGAGGTCCTTTCATGGTAATAATTGATGCATTGAAGAAGTTATTGGGTTGTGTGTTAATTACTAATGAAAAATATGTAGCATCTACTTCAAGGAATTTTAAATTTAACATAATGAACTACCCAATTTATGATATTGAGTTGGAATCAATTATATTCACCGTAAAAATATGGTGGAACTATTTTTTTTGGAGAAGTTTGAAATATATATAGATCACAAAATCCTCTTGTATATTTTCAAATAGAAATAGATGAATATACACCAATAGAGATGGTTATAACTGATCAAAGATTGACTACTCAATCCACTACCATCCTGGTAATGAAAGTAAATTATCAAATTCTATTAGTAGAAAGGGTCCAAAAATTATATAATTAATGAGAATTGATAGGGATTCTATCATCTTATATTAAAAATTATGGACATGAGAATCATAAAGTAAGGATAATCATCACTACATTCACATGTTATTTCTCAACCATCCCTTCTAGGTAAGTTAAATGATTATAAAAGGGATTATTTGGAAATTCATAAATAAAATTGGAAATTGTAATAAATGGGAAGTCATTATAGTAAAATTTTAACGAATAAGGAGTTGTTATATTTGGGTCATGACTTTGTGTGCCATAAAATCACTAGTTAAGGAAGGTGATGTTGGATTATTCATATAGATCAACCTTCTCCACGAACAAAGCAAATATGAAGACGTATCAAGATCATCGATAATGATATTAGTGGGACAATATGAAGAAGAAGATCACAAAGTATAAATAAATGATGCCTTGCATGATATCAAGCTAAAGTGTCAAGGAAAACCCCTCTATTGTATTACAACACCATTAACCATACCTTCATGAAAAATCAAAAAAAAACCATTAAATTTTCCACTCGAATTTTGAATGCATCATGATGAAACAATGCCATCATGGTTTTTCTAGATCCCTTTAGAAAGATAGATCACTACATTGAGATTTGATAGGGATTATCACTTGATAAACATTCACAGATATATATATCTGAAGTGTTGAGACATAATATTGTATCACGATTAATTGTATCTAATCAATATCTGTGATTCACCTCAATGTTTTTGGAAGAGTATCTAGCATTCTCCAAACACTGAGATGAACATCATCATGGCTTATCACTATAAAACTAATGTCCAATCTGAGAGGTATGTCCAGAAACATGAGGACATGTTTATAGCATGCTCAGGTGACTTAATATAAGGATAGAAATAACATCTTCATCTAGTAAAATTAACATACAATAATAGTTGATACTCTATCATCCAAATAGATCACTATGAAGCCAGTAATGGGAAGATGTAAAAAACACATGAATTCTAGGATGAAGTTGGATAACATAAATTGTTAGGTTTTTAAATGGTTAAGGAAATGGTGGAAAAGGTTAGGACTATTCAGCAGCATATCATGGCTACGAATAGGTGACAAAAGAGCTATCTTGGAATTCATCAATGAGACATAGATATTGATGTAAGAGATATTTTATTCCTCCACATATCTAAAGGTAGAACATTTATGCAATTTGGGATATATGGAAACCTTATTAAAATGTAAATTGGCCCTTTTTAGATCCTTGATCGCAATAGAGTGGTGTCCTACAAACATACACTCCCACATAACATATCTCAAGTATAGGATGTATTCCATGTATACCCCTTAAATATGTACATAACTTACCACTAACATGTACTCAATTTGGTTGTGGTATGAATAAAAAATAATCATTTTTAACATAATTAAATGTTGTATATCTTAAATTATAGTGATTGGAAATAAGACAATGCACGTTGTTCAAGTGATTTGGATAAAACAAAAATTTAAAGATATGACCTAGGAATTGGAGGAAGTGATGAAATATAGTCACCCTTATCTATTTTAGTTTAGGAAATGAAAATTTTTAGGGATACATTTCTTAAGGTTGGTATAATGTAACAACCCAAACTCTTATAAATAAAATTCCCCATGTGATTTAATTAAATTTATTATTATTTAATATGGTTTTAGAAAAAGCATGAACACTTTGGCTTTATTATATCCTATCATATTTTAATAACTGTTAATAATATTTACCATTAAAGATAAATTAGTCAAACATTGGTCTTATTATTAGTATAAATATATGGTTTTAACAAATTCATTTGATATATAAAATGGAATTGATAGCCTCAACTAGTATGATCATAACCTATTAAGTAAATTTATGAGAGCATATAATAGAGATAGAATTTCTAGCAATTTCCCTTGACCAATACTAACCAGAGATCCATCAACTTAAGGATGAGTGAATCTATTTGTGGGAGAAGTTCAAGCTCATTGTGATCACATCCCAAACCATGTTTGAGGAACCGCCCATGAATGTCCAACCATCGTGAACCATACCCTTAGAGAGTTTTCTTGTGAATTAAAGGGGTATGTATCGACACCCTATCAATATGAGTATGTACATTATTCTTTTTCATAATAATGATTATATTTTCATCAGATTATTGTTATTTTATATTTTATTTTTATTTTTATTCTGTAAAAAATATTATTTTTTTAATACTCATATTCATGTAAGGAATTACCATTTATGAATTATTGGATTTCTGAAAGAGATAATATTTTAATAAAATATTATTATTAAATATAATATATTATATAATTATTATGGATTCAAATTTAAATTTCATAAGTCTTCGAAAAATATTTTTTTCAAAAAGCCTGTCATTATCAATAAATGGTGGTTATTATAATAAAAACCAAAATTCACATATTTAAAAAAATAAATAGATAAATGAATATTGTTTTTGTAACCAAAATGTAGAAATTTTAAAATAGTAAATTTTTTATTTTTTTTCTTAGACAATCAAATTATCTTTCCTACTTGCGTCATTGATCCTACCTTTAGAAAGAGGCGAAGGCACTACTCTATGGTCTTATGTTAAGCTACCTGAAGAGGACCAACATATTAGAGTCTCAAAATAACTTAAATATCCTTCACAAAAACCTTCTTGGAATTGGTTTCACTACTTGGTTGGTTCACTATATCATCAGAAAGTGTCGGGGCATGACTATAAAATACACTAAAGTGCGTCACACCTAGCATGAGGGTAAGAAAGTCACTAACCGTCGTTCTTTTCTTAATGTCCTTGGCCATAACCCCATATGGTTACATAATGTGATCAATGTTGATTATTGATGGTGTAAATTTGGTTAGAGGATATTACCTTGGAATTCACTATTTGAGGCCACCATAGGCTCTTCTTGCCATTAACATTTGTTCTTGTCATGTATTCTTGTTACCTTTCCTATTTTGTTTATATAAAAATTTACAAGATGATGATCGTAAAAATTAAATTCCATATTAATATAATTTTAGTATTATTACATCATAACGACCCAAAAGTTATTTAATAAATACTATATTGTGTATCCACTACCGAATATATTTTTTCCATTTAAAATAATTTAATTATAATGTTATTTGATCTATTTTATAAATCCATTATGAATCCTCCATAACCATTAATTTATTTTATTGTTTTAAAATATATTATTTAGAAGTATGAATCAAATACACATAAGAAAGGGAAATATTTTATTATTATCATCCCTTGGCCATAAAAATAATTGAATCCATTCCCATTTGAATGAAACCATAGGGAAAGCCGTGGGTTGGTTTGTGATTGTAGTTATTTGATTTTTTAGATTAGAAAACCTAAATAATAAATAAATCACCCACTTTTCCTTTATAACCCCACCCAATATCCCAGTCTTCTTCACTCAAACTCTTTGGTTCATGTCTATAATCATACATCCACTCCCTATATTCCTCTCAAGGATCCCCCATACTATCAATAAACCCCTCCCAAGCGTTTTGAGTCACACACACAAGTAAGGGATCTTCCACTATTTTATTTTTTATCATGCACTTATTTTTTGTATCATAATATCCATTTTTGTATATTGGGATATATTATTCCATACCATTATCACTATACATTTTATTTTTAAATTATGAGATACCTATTTCAATTTTATTTACCCCTACCATTATCCTTCATTTACAACCATTATAATGATGAAATTTATTAATGGATCCTCACCTTATATTTATTATTCATGTTTCTTTATTATCTTATTCCTTATATTTATAATTTATTATGTTGGGATATATTTTTTATGTCCATATTAATACCTATTTTTTAAAAATAACGAGATACCAATTTTTCTCTCAACTACCCAGTATATGAATTTTTTAAGCAACGTCATTATACTGCTGAAATTTCACCATGATTTTCCATGCAAAACAAAATTGTGCAGTGAATACCATAATCATTCCCTATAAAGGGTATTCACATTTATTCACATATGAATTTTGGTTTTCTAAATACATATATTTATTTCAGACTCTTTAATAGAGGAATAAAATATGATGATGAATGAATCCATGTTATATGATCTTTGTTTCACATGATAATGAGAGAAAATTGATATGTGCTCCATGAATTATAAAGTGCTCCAATTCATTGAAAAATGTTTCGTATTATGATATGGCATGTTGAGATAGGTATTGGACATGTTTGCCTTTTGTGAATTTATCCACCATAAATCTTGGTGGTTTATAATTGTCAAATGTTTATGATGTAGTGTTTTATTATCCCCCATTTCCCATATAATGAATATCATGTTATTTTATATATCATTATTCATTATAATGATTAAAAATCTAGTTTTTCCCCTTTGATATGACCTTCTTATAACATTTATTTTTCTGTTCATGTAAATCCATGTTTATTCCCTTACTAATCTTTATAACTCACTCCACTATTATGTTTGTCCCTAGGTTATCTCGTCTAGTTTTGAAATCCATGGAATTCTAGAGGCATGTTAAGTGAATTTTCAGTAGTGTTGATGTGTCCCACAATCATGATGTTATACTACATACCATATTCCTAAATAAAATAGAGTTATCGATATTTTGGTTTTTATTTTGTGTTTTTTATGTAATAAATAATCAATTAATGCGAATCAATGATAAGGTTTGTTATAATAAGCATTAACAATTGAAATTCATCAGTGAGAACATGATTCAAAAAAGGGTATAGTAAAATAATCATAGTTCATGAGAATAAAATATAGAATAAAAACCCATCCGTACATGGATCCTTAATCGTGAATCAAGGAATATTGAATTAACAAATGGAGAGTCATTGTAATAAATAATCATGAGTCGGGTGATGTGAATTTTAATAAAAAAGAGACATTTATAACCCATAAAAATAATACTCAAAAATGTGTTGGTATCATAGAACATTATCTTTATAAAACCCTTAAAATTTTAATAACCATACATTCAACATCAAATATAATTGTGAAATCCATTGGAGATATATAATTGAAATCACCCATTATATAATGATCAACAATGTGGATAAAACATTTATTTTATGAGATACGGTGGGGACCAACCCATCGTATAATTTATATCCAGATCACATGTAATATATGACAGGAATAAAGTTTATTGAGCATGTATTTCATCAATTAAATTCTTAGAAAACAACCTTTATTTCATTAATGACATTATTAGTCTTTGTTGATTTGACTCGAGGTGAGTTTTTTGGGAAAACAAAGTCGTTTGATAGATGACAAGAATTCAACTATTATAGGTAATTTCACAGTGGGTTCACCATTTTTTCTTTGACCTAATTCAAATCATTATCTTTTCAGGGGAATTAGATTGAACCATCAGGGACTGAGTGGTTTGTCCATTTTTTATTACGGAGGAGGTTCCATAGTCGAAGGATCCCAGTGGGTGACTACATGGTGTTATGTATTTGTGCAATCTATTCTATGAGGATATTATTTCCTCTGATGGTCTCCAACGGGTTGATTCCAAAATCCAAAAACACCCAACGGTCCTTCTATCCATGATTCATAAAAATTCAATCCAAATTGAGGTTCTTGATGGATGGTTGAGGCAACAACACTCAAGAAATCCATCAGTGGAGTGGATGGTAGTTCGAGCACATCACACCCTTCTTGGGGGGATTATTTCCAACTCAGGGATTATTTTATAGAATTAATCCATGTTTATATGATTGGGAATCCTCGGTTCATTCCCAAAGAGTGTATCCATGAGTTAACCATGGGTTGCAGGATCATAATGGTTATATATGGATTTGATGCAACAGTAAAAATACTAAATTAATCTGTACAATGAATGAATTTTGAAGTTTATTTCCATCCATGAGAGATATAAGGAGGTTTGATGTTGGGGTCAGACCCATAAGATGGGATTCCTTTGTATCCTCATGAGAGGAATCGGAGTCCATGTAGTTCGGTGTCAGTTGACGTGACACATCACCTTTTACGGTAGTGTGGGAGGGACCCATCCATATAGTTTAATGTCATGCTGTAAGGACATCCAAGTTAAAGATTCTTAATCAAGACATGGTGAAGGGGTTAAACTGATGCTTCTCGAGGGACTCAATAAAGATATGATCTTCTGGGTGAACATGACCATACTAGGGATATATCATGTAGAACATTAGGTTTGATTTGTGGGTTGAATTTGGAACTTTGAGAGGCTTCCTACATATAGTAGCCAATGGGGAATTAATTTCCATGTATTTCTATCATCGGGACATAAACCTCTAAGGGAGCCCTATTGAATTTGGGGGAACATTTCATTGGGACTTACTTTGGTGGAGAACGTCTCTTGATCTCAACCCTTGTATGTGCATCATATGTATCCTTGTCAGAGTCAGAATCAAAGTTCTCGTTGTTTATTTATGGATTGTGAATTGATTAAGGCTTATATATGGGAGCTTCCTATCTAAGAGAATATAATCAGGACTAACTCCTAAATACGATTACCATTATTGGGGAAATTGTTGGGGAGAACCTTTTGAAAAAGGGTACCTCTTTGAGCTCAAGCTTTAAGTCACCATCCTACATAAACAAATTATGGGGCAAATCTGAGTACTCATTGTTCATTAATGGATTTTTTCCAATTTCATATCATTATAGACCTCTAAGCTCATGTGAGTCATAATTGGTTTGAGAAGCAAGAGGATGTAAAATATTCAACAAGGGAGAACGTTCCCTTCTCTGATGATGTAAAAGGAGGACAACGATGGTGGAGGAGGCCATGGATATGAGCCCTACATGAGAGGGAAAAAGAATTGGGTGTATTAATTACCTCACATAGTCCCATATAAAGACAACAGTGTATGAGATCTCAAAGGAATGAACCTACCAATGTGGAATGATAAGGAAAGTCATGTGTTCCACCTCTCTGAAGGCTAGGGGATTACCTAAGGGGGAGTGCCCTGGAACTGGTTTTGTGAAAGGGTAGGAGAGTGATTCCTTGCCCAAGGGTAGGAAAGAGTGATATTATCACTTTTAATTGGTACCCATCAAAGATAAAGTCCAGTGTTTTCCCATAATCCCAAGAATGGGGAGACTCACATTGGCATCCCAAGGTCTGATCCCAGGTTACCATGGGAGTATTGTCTTAGAGACATTTTGGGTGTCCAAACCATTGTGGGGACAACCTTCATGACTCTTCTTACCATGGGTACATTAATTAATAAAGTCATTCTAGTACGCTTGATGATATGATCATATGGTTTTGGTGGCATTGGAGGAGGCTTTGGCCTAATACTAGTGGAATGGTTCACGGAGAAGCTATGGAGGACTGGATGGTAATGGAGGAGAATGATTGGATTCAGGTTGAAGGACACATGAAGAAACCTAATTAAATGTAACATTTTCTCACATGGGATGGGGGAATCCATTCACAGAATACTTCCATGTTGGAAAAGGGTTCATCTGCGTACCAGAGTGGTATATAGATCGAAATTTGTTATGCATGCTGAAATGGTATGCCGACCTAGATTTGGTCCGCAATGTGATAGGAAACATATCCCCATCTTCCATCTCCATACAGATACAATACGCATATCAATATTCTATGAAAAGCATCAGAATAGAGAATGGTCTTGGAGCCTGTGGTTCTTGGTAAGTTCATCCATAGGGGATTTATGGTTTTCTGTTTCACCATTTCAATTCTTGGTTTACATTTTTTATTAGGTTCATTATTTTTATTGTATGTGGCCATTTATACCTATGGAGGTGGTGGTTTGTAGTAAAAAAATCATTGATGATTTGAGGTCGAAGTATACGTCTTCTTTTAACATCTCGAAAATCTTCAAAGTCAAAGATCTATCTTCACTCTTCATCTCTGCTCTCATTCCTCCTCTGGTCTTGTCCAATTTTCTCTCCTTTTTTCAGTTCTGTTTGTAGTCCTTTAATAGGGTGCTAATGATATCATATTTTATTTCATGTGGCATATTTTAGGAAGCCATTAATATATAACTCAACATTCATATGACTCGGTCAATCGGGTTTTGTGGAGGTTGTGGTTCACAAAACCTGATGACTTTCTTCACCTATGAACTTCAGAGTTTGTAGGATGTTATGTGATGGAATTTCACTATTTTATTCTTCCAATGACATGGTTCGTGGTATCCTGGGTTTTTTTTGACATCTCCCCATGGTCGAGCACCCCATGGGTTCTTCCAAGTACCGATGGTTCTTGGTTTATTCACCCTACAAACCATTCCTAGTGATGGTACATGGTCAGCCTAAAACCATTTTCAAATTTTGATTTCTTCACATTTCTTATCAAATTTACAATCCAACTTCCATCCATTTTCCTTGATGAAAATTTAGGATGATTTGTTTCTTTCTAAAAAGTTCGTGTGGGAGTAATTACCTCCCTTAGATAAGCTTTTAAGACCCTAAAAATGTTCCCATTGGAATGGGGTCCATTTCGAATAAAGAGGATGTTATTATAATGCCAAATCAGACCTAAATTGAATTTGTTTTTGGTAGGATAGGTAGTCCTTGTAGGGGGGACCATGTCTATTTATAGAGTCCTAGGACCTCTTTCTTTTACTATTTATCATGTTGAAAAGGGCTCTCAATCTCTCCCCCACTTCCTTCGCTTATGTGTACCGACTCCTTTGTGAAATATTTTTCCTCAAACTCTTCCATATATTCAACATAAATAATTCCTCACAATTTCCTTTTCCCATAAACTGAATTTCAGTTCTATAATTGTGATGTGAAATTTAAAACCTATGTTTGACCTTCAACATATAAATATTCTTATAGTGTTTTCTTGTTCCGCATACCAAACATTAAAATGAAGAAAAAACATTAATTTCTTTTAAATCAAACATAAAATTTCAATCTTAAAAAACTAAACATATTCCTAGAGTGGCCTTAGTTTTTTGTTTCTTCATTATGCACACTGCTTACTTTGATAGACAACACTCCATGGTCCAATGCCTCGTTGACCATCTACATACTGATGTGGTACGTGAGAAATGATTTCCACATATGGATGTCCTATGTGGGGAATGTATTCATCATATCATTCCTAGGAGCAGTATGTGGGGGCACGCCCTTCGCGTACTGCTTGGTCTTTTAGATTTTTTGTTCCCCTTGAAAAACATTAATTCAACTTCCCCTCTTATGATGTTTTGAGAATGTATAATGAGTTGACTCTCCCTTTTGACCCTAGGGAGATAAATCAGAAGGCGATCATCTATGGTTGGGAATATCAAAGAGGACCTTCATTCTTACATCATCCCCTAGGATGTTTCTCTCAAAGATCTTATTCGTCCAGAGATCTTAATGTATCTTCCATCTATGGAACTACCTCTTTACAACTTCATCCTTCCTGATAATTTTCCTTTTCCACTGAATGACAAATATCCCCCCATTGTCTACCTGAAGACATCCCAGAGGCATGATAGGGCCAATATTTTTTTATTCGGGAAATCAAAACAACACCTACTTAGGAGAATAAATTCACCCTAAGGGGCTCAGTGTGGTCTCATAGAATCGTTGTTATCCTGAAACTTATTTGGAATCAATCATTCGAGAATATACATCCATTGCTAATCTTGCTCAAAACAATCATGGTGGTGGGTGGTCTAAAAAATGGGATTTAAGATCCTGAGGATGTTTCTCTAATGAGTGGGTCTAGGTTATATGGGTGCATCAAATTTTCTTGGAAACCCCTAGATATTTATAAGAGGTAAACTTTCATCAACAAGAGTGGATTTCCTAGTCTAGGAGATTTTCACCTCGTGAGATAATACATGAATTGCTTAGTCATTGGTGTTTATGCACTAACATCTTACATCTGTCTCATGGAGATGTGGGGATTTTTTTTATGGGACATTAATCAACATAGAGGGCCCCCATTATGGAAAATATGTATGATGAATTCCTCCCAGTTTCCAACACCTAGGAAGATGTTAACTATGCACCTCTTTTGGAATAGAACATATTATTCATGGCAATGGGATTTCTCGATCAACACCTCTACGCTTGTTCCCTCGTTTTCATTTGAGGATTGGATAGGATTTTTTTTAATTGAACGGTCATAGGACAAGGGTCTTCCATAGTTAAACTCATCTGACCCAATTGTCATGGAAAATGCTAGGGTCATATTTCTCAACCATTGAGGCAGTCTCACACATCACCTGGGGAAATAGGATTTGATCAGATATACCCCCCGACCTCAGGTTGGAAGGCATCTTTTCTATGTCTATAAATGTATGTATTTCCCCTCCCTAGATGGATATACTGGTGTTAGAGAATATAATATTATGATGAAGACCACATTGAAAGACTTCCAACCCATAAACCTGGTCATCCCCACTCTTTCCCAACATTATGAGCTACTATGGAAGATACAAGGAGAGAGAGACCCCCCCCCCAATCGTCTAAGAGTTCCTTTCCAATTTTTATAAAGCGGTATGATATAACACCTTTCCCACTACAAATATCACCATAATTCAAGGGTTTGTCATTTATATTGTCATCCAACTCCCCTCAATATAAATTTAGTTCACCCTCAAACCTTCTGTTTTAATAACACAGTTGAATTGTTGAGTGGTTTATCCAACTCATCCTTTACGCCTTACCTTATTCCCCATGGAGTGATTGTGGATAATGTGAGGGTTTCCCTTGAAGAATTCTTGTACCTTGTTGCGCTTCGAGATATAATAATAGTTACATGCATGGATAGGGTGTACATCTAAGAATCATATACCCCTTTTTGGTTCTCTAGGAAATTTTGATGCCAATAGAAAATCATGCCCCACCCTTCTATCCAGTTGAAGGGAGAATCTCATCTTGTGATTATTCATCAATTATGGCTGATAATAATGTGGGAAGATGCTAACATGGTGGTCTTGATTTCCCATGGGGTTTCTTCAACTTTTCTATCAGTGGATTATGCCATGCAATGGGTGAATTTCCATCCTAAAAAGGTGATGGTAACGATAGTTCGATGGGTTCATAGGCCATAGACTGTTTGACGTCTTTTTCTGACTATACTAGATGCCCTATACATGTCCCTCCTTGTAGTTAAAAATAACTCCATCGTTCGTCAAATGCCTTTGGAAGGGGTTTCATCCGCACAACCCATTTCGGCATAAATTTATTCAGACTATTCTCCTACCCAGGACACTGCTTGTAGTCTAAATGAGACTGGACCCAGAAAAGTGTCACCAGATATACTAGAAGTCATGAACAGTCTCATGTACCCGGTTCCAGGGTCCAAACCATCTATTAGTTGAAATTTCCCTTCTTGAGAAACCTATCTTAGGATCCTTACATCTTCCGAAATGAATCTTCCTATCCATATAATCAATGAAGCAGTGGAGGCCCAAGATACTAGAGCTATTAAAGGACTTCAATATGTGTGAAAACAGATGTGGAATCAATTATTCACCCATACTGCAAAAACTCTACTGACTAACTTCACTGACGAAGAGGAAAACATCAAGTGATTATTTGAAGAATTGGGTTGGGGTGGCTTTGATTATAGATGTCTACACATTATTATACACAAGTTTTCCATAGCTTGGGAATACGTCGCTTCATGTGGGAACAACACCACCAAATTCCATTCTTCACATCATCATGCAATGAACTTCATAGATGCCTCTAGGGAACTAGATCATCTAGTGGATAATGATATGATAGCTCATGATTTTTTAATCACCTAGATGGGGGATCTATAATAATGAGAGGATCATGTATCTATGATGAGGGCATTGTATTGTCAAGTTTCAATTACAAATCAATGAGGGATAAAGAGGGGGACCTCAGAGCTATTATGATGTGAGCACATTTTATGTTTTAGGTCAAATCTGAATATAGGGATACTTTAGAGAAGGCCCTTGATGGTTCAAAAAAGAAGATCATCGATCTATTGGATAGTGTGATCCCAGACCCATTGTGTGTTCCCCATACTATCGTTGTAGCATTTCTCCATACTTGAAAGCACAGAGAGACTCCAATCTGAGGATGGTCCTCCCTTTCATTTCAAGGAATAAAAACTTTCTAATTGTATAGTTATTATTCTCCATAGTTATTTTAAGATCAATAAATATTAACTTATCATAAAAATTTCATTTCTACTTATAAATAATTTACACTAGAATTGGTAAATCAAATCATGCTCTAATTTTTTCTAAAGATGTGGGAATCAGCGAGTGTAGTTTGACGATTACTAGGGTTACATGAAAACCCGAAAAACTTTTTCCCTTTTTCTATTATCACCCTACCTGTTTACTAATCTTATTTGGTATAGGCATAGAGGTTATAACTTTATGTTTTAGTAGGCTTCCCATTGTGGGTTTTTGACCCAACAAGCTTTATGTCTCTTTCGGATATTTGATTGCTTGAAATTTTAACCAAAACCATACATAGTATAGGTTTAATAAAATGGTACTAGACATTTGTCTAGGGTTTCCCTTTAAAGGTTCTCAATATAGATAGCACTTCTTCTTTTCCATTAACATTTTATATTTTATGCCAATCAGACTTATTACTGATGTTTTAGGTCAAACACCTTTAACCAAAATTGACGAGGCTGGGGCCCCAATTTTGATTTAATCAGTCAAGAAAGTCGTAATAACATTTAGATATGAATTAGGTATTTTTATTGACCTTAACATTTTGAGTTTTGAATGAATATGAGGAATGGTATCCATTTTTTGGGTACGGAGGTATGAATGGACTCTCATGAGGATGAATTTTCCTTTGGTTGATGGTTTTTTTGTAGGAAACATTTGGAAATCCACAGTGGAATGATGTGAATAGTAAGATAAAGGTGTCTGCAAGACACTAGCCTTTCATATCTGATGGCTATGGTAGATTTATATGAATTTTGTATTTGTTTTATTACTTGAAGACCATAGTGGTGTCCCATTACGGGGGTGATGTTTGAAAGTGACAAGAGAATTTACATCCTCTTTTAATGAGAATCCACTCCCACATGAATTTGGAATGTGTATAAGAGGGAAGGTAAATGGTATAGTTTACTATTATACAATCAGGACAGTTGAAAATTATTATGGGAGAACATTTTACCCAAAACAAGAGATAGTAAAGGATTCATCAGTTTAACTAGATATTCATTTCATATTCATGAATTTGAAAGTGGAAATACATAAACTATAATCCAAGGGGTGTATGAATCAAAGGAGTGAGATGGGATATAAATGTCATACATCCATATGGAAATAGGAAAGGACTCTCTGAATGACGAATTAGACTTTTGTTGTTGTATGTTTTATAGGAAACATATGCTGAGCCACCGTGGAATGATGTACATAGTCAAACAAAGGTGTCTGCAGGACACTAGCCTTCCATTTTTGATGGCCATGTAGAATTATGCAGATTCAAACCATTCTAAACCTGGAGTTTGACATATGAAATAGGGTGCACTTATACATAAGGGGTGTAATTTCAAGTTGAACATAATTAGGATACTTGGAAATAATGTGGGGAATTTTTTTCATACATGGATTAAGTTAAAACATATGGATGGGACCTATTTATTTTGCAGACGCCATTAGTAACTAGAGGTAAATCATACCAATATGTTCGGAAATATATAATAAGTGGGTAGGAAAGAGAATATAAACCATGACTTTGATGGTTTATGAATCAAGATAGATTTTACAGGGAATTGGAGCCATTAGCATACTTATGTAAGAAAGGACTCTTCTGATGATAGATTTTCCTTTGGTTAATGGCCATTTTGTAGGAAATATATAAAGATCCATTGAGGCATGATTTTAATAGCCATGTAAAGGTGTCCATAGGACACTATAATTCCAACTATGATGGCTATAGAGGATTATGGGGATCCAATATTACTCAATGCATAGATTTTGATGTGTTGAAGGAGTGTATTTACATATATTACAAATATCTTGGTTGTGATTCCCCATGGGATCAAGTAATACCCTATATAGATTTGTCTCAAACGTAGGGTGAGGCATCTATTCCACCATTGGATTTCCCTATTGTTCAAGGTCGTACAGTTAGGACCTGGGGTTTCTTGTTATGGGGAAGGGAACTATAACATTCCTTTTAGGGTTGTGTCAGTAGAACCAAAATCATGGGTTGATTTTCTATAACACTATTCTGGACTCCCTACTGAAGAACCTAATCCCACATCAGTTATTATTAGTGTCAGAAAAAAGGAATGACAAGGAGTATAGGTCCCCACTTAAGAATTTAATAGTCAATGGAAGGGATTTTGTTATGCTCAGACCAATATTGATCAACATAACATCATGATGAAAATATGAATTCCACATAATTTATCGTCATGTGGGGTGGACGTAGAGTAATCATGACACAAAAATATGGAAGTATGAATACCCTTGAGCAGCCCTAGTCAATAGGACTTGTCCTTGGATTCTATTCTTTGAATCAATTTGTTCACAAAAAAGGAACATTTTAATACTTTATATGGATAAGTTTAGATCATAGGATTTTTGTATCACCACACATCTCATTAGGGAGAAACAGAGTCACATAAGATATCCAATGAACATTCCATGTTGAGTTTTGTCCCACATGTGGGAAAGAAATGAATTTTTTTGGTGAGGTTAAGCTAATATAATAATCTAAGAATTTCCATTATGTAGTTAGGTTTACTTTTCTACATTCGGGACACTTCTAGCATTGTAGTCTTAATGTCGTGCGGGAAGGATGTTGGCATCGTAGTTTATTGTTGTATTGTGGGGAAAACTCATCACAAAGACCATAAATAACTATGGTTTGTTCTAGGTCAGGATATTTTGTCATACACTAGGAATCAATGAGGTTAGAAAGGGTAAAACATGGTCCTAGGGGCCCTGAGATCAGGAGAAATTTCATGTCGATTGAGAGTAATTTGGAATATGTGGGTTGGAAAGTACACTCCTGAGAATGAATATTCATTTAGTTGATGGTTGTTTTGTAGGAAACATATGCAGATTCACGGGGGAATGATGTGTATAGTCAAACAAATGTATCTATAGGACACTTGGATTCCATCTCCAATGGTTGTGGATGATTATGAAGATCTATGATTTCCTTTGGCATGGAGTCTGGTAAATAGAAAACTTACTACTGGGTATATAAGAAATACACAGACCGTGATTTTGCATGAAATATGAAACTCCCCACATAGATCTGGATCATACCTCTGGGGGCATAATCTTTTAATACCTTTTATCTATTAGAGACAAAACTATCTCATTCATAGGCTGGTTTTTCAAGAGCATGAAATTGGGGGGAATGTTCCCTTATTCTCTGTAGAAAAACTCAAAACATTTGGCTTCAGTGCCGCCACAAATCTCATAATGCCAAAAATCAAGTCACACATAGCTCTTGAGTGGATTTGCTGTTTAACATCATATGGTGAGGAATTTCATGGGAAAATTCATCCCATGTATGACATATACATAGTCAAAAGGGAGATATGTGATTTGGGATAGTGGCTGGACCAGGTTGTAGAACCCCAGTGTCACTATCTATCATGTAGGGGTAAGAATCAAGTCATACATAGTCCTAAAGAATGTATTCCCTTAGACGATAAGGGTTTGTATATAGGAAAGAAGTGAGTTTTATTTGATATTGGTGGCTGGACCACAGTATAGAATCCTGATGCCACAACGTATCCTGTAAGGGTAGAAATAAAGCCACATGTAGTTTTGTAAATACCTTTCCCTATATAGGTAAAATCCGTACTCAGGGAGTGTGGGTCATATCATTTTCATCCTCTACAAGGATAAGATCATCATATTCCATTATTCCTCATCTTCATATGGAAGCCCTTACCATCATTACTATGCTCACGTGAGTTATACTCAGTGTGAGAAAGATTTAGTGACATGGATTCCACCTACCATTAAAAAAGTACTGAAGGATATAACTGAGGAATTTCATGTTTTGTGGTGGTTGGGCAAGGACCATTGAATCAAGGAATCCATGTGCATCCCATTGAGATAAGAATTAAGTTGTACATTATTCAAGGAGTTCCCTACAAATATCGAGTCAATGGTCATGGAAATAAGATGGATTTTTTTGATTGGTGTCCATACCATGATTTAAAATCTGAGTGTTGCTACATATCTTGTGAGGGAAGGAATCAAGTCACACATAGTTCTGAAATGAAATCACCTTCATAGTTAATGTCCATATGTAGGGGGAGTGTCATTATTTTTACTGGTGGATGGACCAAGATCTGTGGCCAAGGTGTCACTATGTATCCCATGGAAACAAGAATCAAGCCACATGCAGATCTCAAAAAAACACCTTGCATTGGTCTAGCCCATATGTGGGGGGGAAGGGGAATTATTTTTTATGGTGGATAGACAAAGACCTAGGGTCAAGGTTTCACTACGTATCCAATGGAAAAAAAATATGCCACACGTAGTTTTAAATGTGTCATCCCTGTAGGTCTGGTCCATACATAGGTAGGAGAAGGAATTTACTATATTAATGCTTCCTGGACAACGATATGGGGCCATGGTGTCACTAAGCATCCCATGGAACATTAATAAAGCCACACATAGTTCAAAAATCCCCAGCATATGTCATTATGACCCTTGAAGAGGAAAAGGGGATGATATTTCTATCTTTTCATTACATGAATTTGACTTATACACAATTGATTTCTAGTTGGAACACAATACCTAAAATTTTCTTTGATTTCATGTTGTGAGGATGAATCTATCATGCAGGTTATCATCATTAGATTAGGACAAATATGTCACTATGACAGGTGAGGGGATTCCTAATCAAGAAATGATGAGGGGATTAAACTGAAGTGACCTAAGGGATTCATGAAATAGATGATATTCTGGGTAAACATGACCATACCTGTCATTGGTGTGACTTTAAGGATCATTAATGGGGCTAATCATGTCGATTTTTTCCATGTTGTTATGAATGAATGGTAAGACCATCCAATGGTGGGAAATGTTAATGACTGTTTCATCCTAGTCTAGATTAGACAGGGTTATGGCTGTATTTTCTACTACATTGTCATGATAATTTGGTTATCATGGGACATAATATAGTGTTTCTTTATATGGGAATTCATCGATCATCTCTCAGACAAGGTTCACCAAAGGAACCAATACATTTTTTCATAATGGAATAGTCACTATTGACTTTACTAATGACCATATTGGAATCACCTTTTATCATTAGGAACTTGGCTTGTGCATGAAGTCCAGCTCCAAGCCTGCAATGAGAAAGTTGTATTCAACTTCATTATTTGTTAACCCCTATGATAGCATGAAGATATAAGGTAAGATGGACTTTTTTGGGATATTATTATAACTCATAGACCCAAATCATTGAGCTTGGGGTCCTCTATCAATTTCTCTATTAGGATTCTGGAGGCACCGTTGAAGTATAATTCCCATGCCTAGGGGCCTTCATGGATGGAAAATACTTCTTCATCAGGAATATTAGTATCCATGGGGTAATTTCTAATTATGGTTTATCTTCAAAGAAATATTCTAATTCCTTTCCATTTATGGTTTTCTAGGGAACATATCATATGTTAAACTATTGTAGAATGATTTCCCACCATGATAGGCATCCAATTAACATAGGACGACTGAGTATATACTTTATAAGGATTCAACAGGATGATAGATGGACCACATGGTGCTACAGGTAATGCCTTAGTTTTAGAACTATTAATATTAGGTATAGGCTTCTCTTTTCAATATTTGAATATCATGTCACAACGTCAATCAATTTTCTGCTAAGGTAATAGAAATTATTCTCACAACTGGCATCATTATTCTACGCGAGTAATGTTCTTAGTGACCATTTCAAGGTGGTCACGTACAAAATGGGTGGTCATCCCTCAACTGGTGGAATTATCCCTTGTAGGCTTAGGAGACACCTTTTAAGATTGTAAAATGCTTCTTGACAATCATTATCCCACTAGTATTTGACCCATTTCTTCTTCAACATTGTGAAAGGAAAAAACTTACCTGTAAGGTTGAATATAAAGCACCGAATGTAGTCAAGGTGCCCATGGAGACCCCTCAAATTAACGAGGTTGTGAGGTGGTGACATTCCAAGGATGGATTTTGTCTTCTCAGGACCAAATTCGATGTTGTGATGATATATGACGAAGATGAGGAATTTCCTAGAGGTAAAACTAAAAGCACACATCATGGGATTTGCCATTAGACTATGTTTTTGTAGTCTATTGAAGAAAGTTCCATGATTTCCAGGTGTTTCAGCACTGTTTTGATTTAACCACCAGGTCATCGATGTATAAGACAATGAATTTTTTCAAGAATGGCATGAAAATGTGATGCATGGTGTGCTGATATATCACGCCATCATTTTTCAAGCCAAAGGGAATCACCTTGTAGAATAATACACCCTATGGGCCTGATAGAAGTGGATTCTTCATATTCTTGAGCCATTCATATTTGGTTGTATCAAATGATAAGTCCAAGAAAAAGAGGGCCTCATATATAGCAGTCTCATCGTATAGAAATTTTGTGATTGGGATTGGGACATCATCTTTCGGGCAGTGCCAATTAAGGTCCCTAAAGTCAATGAAATCTCTAATTTTTTAATTATTATTTTTTATAGGGACTATGTTTGACATCTAGATCAGATATTGGACTTCTTAATGATGTTATATTTTATTTTCTTGTCAACATCATCCTCTATTTTGGAAGCATGTGTTAGATGGGTCATCCTGGCAGCCTACTTGTAACCATGACAGTCCTCCAGCAGACACAGGTGACAAGTGATGACCTGAGTATTGAGGCATATAATTTCTAGGAAAAACATCTTTATTATTCATTTAGAATGATTTATATGTTTCGTTCTTCTCAAAAGGCGAAATGACACTAATCATTGTGGGTTGTGGGTCGTCTTCGGTGCCCTTGTTAATCTCCCAAAGATCATCGATTGTGATGGAGACGCCTTATTCAAATGTGGTAGGGGAATCATGTAGATATTATTCTTTTTATTCATCCTTATCATGATCCTCTTCTTCATATTCTTCATCTTCATAAGGATAGACTATTCTAGAGATGAACTCTCTAGTGTTGGGATAGGCATCAAAACTCTTATTTTTGAAAACTGAAACAACTCTTTTTACCTCGACTTCCTACAGGGAATTTTCAAAAGATTATGGAATGGGGGTGGAGGAGTTTCCATGATTTCTTCTATTGATATGACATCATATTATTCCTTAATAAGTAAGGCATGAACAATATGGGGCTCTAAGGATGGACAATGAGAATTTTTTTGAGTACTTATCATCATGGTAGGGGGCATCATTCTTTTCAGAACCCTGGGACATGGCATCCATAACAGAGATCATGCAGACATGTGAGCTAGTGTCTTAGCTCGAACATATGCACTCAACCTAATTGATTGGTAAAACATACTATTCTCCCAAGATTTTTTCGGAATCGGAGAGATCCATTTCCAGTCCATTTTGGGATGTGATCTAATCAACCTCATCGTCCAAAGACTTCTTCTCTTTCAGTTCATAGAACCCTGCATCGATGTAATGTGACTCATATGATTTGACTTGGGATTTATCTACATGTATTGTCTGGTTTTTTCCATTACTGCAATATTTAATGCACAGATGGTATGATGAGGTGATTGTAGTGTGCTGATGTAGGTAGGGCCTCCCCAACCGGATGTTGATGGCTGTATTTTTCTGCACTACTAGAAAATCAAAATCATATGTGAGGTCACCAGGCTAAGTTTAATTCTTGATTCATCCCATAGCTTCTACAAACTTTTTTTATATCCCATCAGTTTTGTGGTGTAGGGTGCTAGACTGTCCTCATTATTTCATAAGTGAAAATGTGTTCATAGTGGGAGGGACATAACTCCAGAGCCATTATAGATAATCATTTTTCATAAATCAATGAAATTTATCATTCCAGACACATATAAGGGTTGTATGGGTCCCTACGTGATGGAATCTTCATAAGGATATGTGAAGGAAATAACATAATGGTATTCTATGAGGTTAGTCTCTATCCAATAGACTTCGACAGCTACTACATCAGCCTCGAATTCTTGGGTACATAATAAAGCTTCGATGAGCACCTCTCTAAGGTCAGATGACAGATTTAATGAATCTTGGAATGAAAACATTGTTGGTATTGAGACTAACTGCTTCAAAATATCACATTTCTTCTCTAAAGACTGAATCTTCCTTACATGGGGAGTCTCTTTCATAGGCTCTTTAGGTACTTGATCCCTAGAGGTGGATGGGCCGACCTCTGGGATGGGAAATGTTGGTACTCTTTTTCTATTTGAGTTCTTCTGGACTAGTCATCATGTATGATTAGGGTGATTATAAATTTTCTCTTCCTCTAATGGATACTTTAAAATTATGGTGGTAGGATTTCTTATAGTAGGGGTAGAGAACCACTATAGTTCCTATTGTGTCTACAAGAGCGTCCTTCAGAGAGTTTCCACAATACAAACGGTTAGATTAATGATGTGGGTAGGAATTTGACTCCCATAACAACTATTCATTCCTGGAAACCCTCATCCTCTTGTGGCTTCTTTCTCCATCTCTCCATTTGGACGTAGGGAATTTGAGTTCGTAGCCATAGTCTCCATAGAGAAGGGGTCCTTTAAGTGAATGAAATTAATGGATCTAAATATTAGTTCTTTATCAAATAACGATTTTGTCTTACTGTCTTCTTATAATGGTTCAATTTGGCTGGGTGTTTTTTATTGGCCCATTTGGTGGGGCATTCCCCAATTTCCAATTTTGAGGGGAAGTTACCATTCTTTCAAGTTTTCTGGAATGATATCCAAAATGTTTTAAGGGTTGACTTTAGTTATAGTGCAGGTTCATCTTCTTTCTCCCACTTTCTACCATTCTAATCAGAATATATCCTCAACAGATGACCCTTGTAGGGTTGTGGGGTTGATGAAGATGGTTGTGTTGCATCAGGATCAATTTTGGGCACGGTTGGTTTCATAAAATTTTCCTAAATGATTCCATGACCTCATTTGACTATTTTCTGTGTCATCCAACTGTCAAATTTTTTATTCTTTTTGTTGGTTACTATTTTCCACTCCACTTCCACTCTTGGGTCTAAGGTTTCAACATTCGCCACACATGCTGGTGGTGGTCCTAACATGACCTACCCAGAATCCACCATCTTTTGAAGGAGATCCTTGAAGACGAATCACTCCAATATAGCTTCTCCAAGTATCTGGTGGTTGGGACAATAATTTGGATGGTCCTCGAGACCCAAATCATTGGATCTCTTTGGATCTGGTAGCCAGATCAAGTTTCAATACATAGTGTATATGATGATTCCATGTACTTTTTTATCTCATAAAAAGTAGACATGATTTATTCATTCCTTGAAAGAGTTTCTTTTGGAACCCCTTCTCTTATCTTCTCAAGGTGGGGGTTATTGTTGGCGTACATGTGGTGTTGCAGGTTTGGGCGGAGGCCTTGCAACTGGAGCTATTGTTTGGAATGTATTAAGCTTGATAGAATCCACATCAACTTATCCCATTCTTCTTCCTGGGGATGATGTGGCCACCCAAGACTATATATCGGTCCGATACAATGATTCTTATATCCTTTTGTAAATGGGAGGGAAATATAGGAATAAACATGTGTACTTCACTAGGATAAATGGAATCTGAAATTCATCGCAGATATTATCGATGCACATCGATAGAATCACATCCTGGTGGATTGGCTGGTTCAGGGAGTAATCAGGCCTTTCCATATGGCGATTAAGTATGAAACTATTTAATTCATTTTATTCTTATATTTCATGATATCACTTACTATTTTCTTAGGCATTGATTAACTGAACTTGGAGAGAAACTGTTGCAAAAGGCCATTTCATCCTATGATTGAGTTAGTTGGAAAAATTATATACCTCCTGAAGGATAAACACTGTAGAGTTCCCATGAAGCACCTAATTTTCACTTCTACTTGTTTCTTTGGGATTCTTATAAAGGGGTACTAGTTAGATTCATAGTGCATTAGATGGTATTTATATTCTCTTGATCCATTGAACATTAGGAATATGGGGTTTTGGATGTTTGGTTGTGGTGGAATGTTCCTCACCCAATCAGGGTAAGGTTTCTATTCTGGTTGTGTCGGAGAACACCACCCTTCCAGGGCTTCAAGTCAAGCTTTAAATTTCCCAGTGGAATTCAAGATCCCTTGATGCATATCCTACATTAATTTTTCTTGAGTTGGTGCATAAGGGGGACAAACTAGATGTGTCATCACTGATAGAATTTGGTGTATATACCAAGGTTGGGGAATCCTCTATGGGTTGAACTAAATTTGTTTTGGATATTTCCCTAGTGGAGGGATGTCTTAATATCCTTCTAGGTCCATATTTAAGTATAATTATGGTCCATGTTCTGGATTGGAAGGGAATACAATCCTAGTTTCATTTACTGGGATGAGTGACTTATATAGGGGCACCTCTTCTTGAAGCACATGTTGATGTTCCATTTAAGGGACACACCAGTAAGGATATCCTCCTCGATGCATCTCGACATTGATTCTCCTGAAGTCTTTCATTTCTTCCTCCTTCTTGGTGAATAATTCCTTGAGTGTCAGGGACTCATTTTCTTAAGGGGGATGGGGAGGGTCATATACAACCATGAATTTATTCATCTCCTTGTTTGGGATTCTCTAGGGAGGTAGTGATGGGTTTTCTAAGGGTGCACCCAAATTTAGGGCATCTCTTAGGTTCTGGGTATGAAAACCCTCTGGCTCAGGGTAGACCTCCTTCAGGAGGGAACCATATTCTCTTGCATCCTCTTTATTTTTATCATTTCTTGTGGGGTCTGTGGGACTGAAGGCCAACACATTCACTAAATCATACCTAATTGGTGACAACGTACCTGGTGTAAAATGTTAGAAGTTATTCTTTGAATCCATTTTTGGACTTCCTGCTTTCATTCTATGGTATTCTTTGGATTTCATAGATAAAATAGACCTAAAGGGATCCCTGATATTTCATCACAATATGCCTTCATCCTGGTGGGCATGAACCATTGAGACGGTTCTAAACTAATACCTCTATGAAAATTGTTCTTCCAAAATAGGAAATGATTGATCTCTATTATGTGGGAATTTGATTTAAAAATACCCCCAGCTGTGTACGATGGGGTTTCTATCATTCATTCATTGATGAAATATGGCCCAGATTTTTTGGTCTTACTGGGTAATTTTGAGTTAAAAATGATGCTTCCCTGTGTGTTGGGGTTGTTCCTGTACTATAATGGTAGCTACTTCTATTGCTACCTTCTTTGATTCGGTGCACTCTTTCATGGGTTTATCAGAGTATGGAACTTGATTTTCTTGGGATTCATTATCTTCTGAGGACATGATCAATTCTCAATGGATGGATTCCCTTAGGCGGGAGGCCTGGTGGATTTTTTCAATTTCCTTACTCAGAGGCTTTTTCATGGATTTCTCTTATTGGTATTGATTCTTTTGAGAGATACTCAAGGCCGGTTCATATTGGTAATTCCACCATTCATGAGTAATGATTCAATTTTTTTTTCTTCCTTTTGGTAATAAAATTGCAAGTTATCAAATTTGGTGAGTCTTGGTGGATGAGATGTGGGTTGACTTTTTGACCTCCATGCTCTCCCCATCCCCGAATTTGAGCATCGTACTAGGTGTTGTTGATAAGGAAACACAACTTTTGTAGTGTGTGGTGGTAGGCCAATTTGAGATCTTTCCATAGCCTCTCTGATTCTGGATGTCATGCAGACGAGAACGATTCTATGTTAATTAGATAGGGAATCCCTCCTAGTATGTTGACATGGTCTACATATCCCTTATAGGGAAGTAATTTTTCCTTTAACTGTGATGGATTAGTCCATATATTTTCGATAATGTTATACTTACATTCTTTTGTAAAATCTCTAGGTAAGTTGAACAGATAAGTGGTTGTGGGCCATTACATCAATGGTAAGTCATCCCTAGCTAGTTTTCTTATAAGGAGTAACATATCTTGTTGTTTCTCTTCTGTAGACACCTCTTATTTGTATTCCCAACATGAATGGTCCTTTATTTCATTATGAGCAATGGGGAAGGTAGGATCCTCATTAATATGCCAATGGTATGGGGGTGCCTTGGATGTTGAACATGGACTCAGGCCATATTCAGGATGAGAATGGTTATCACTCATCATAGACATAGTGTCTGACATGTATGACTCCATCAATTCAGGCACCTCAATGTTGGAGGGCTTTCTTATGTTTTCCATGAAAAGGGGAGGACCTTCTTGCAAGTTTTAACTTTGACTATGGGGAGGACCTTTGCAATCATTGCTACATTTGTGAGTGCTAAATTTGAAACTTGATTCCAAACTACAAGGAATGTCCCTACTGTTTATTCTCTAGGGAGGACCTTCAAGGTGGGTTACAGAAGGAGGACCTTCTTGTTTCTAGATTTCATTGAGGGGAATACCATCTCGATGACTACTAGGATGGAGTGGAATACTATCACAACATGATATCTAACTGTAGGGATAATTTCAACAGTGTACATTCTAGGGAGGTCCTTTAGAATATACTGCAATGAGGGGAGGACCATCTCTTTTATTAATGTTTCTATGGATAGGGCCTTTACAAAAACGTCCATTTTATGGAGGTCCTTTGTAGTGGGTACTATCACGATGAGGACTACCACATGGATTAATGTTTGACTGCAAGGAGAAGTGTATCTGCAGGGTATACCTAGGGGAGGACCATTAGGGCAGATGATAGAAAGTGGAGGGACTTCTTTATATTTTATTTTCATGTCCAGGTGAGGGCTACACTGAAACACATCAGGATATAATCTCTCATTATCTATCATTCATGGACCATATAGTATTCCTCCATCGGTGCTCTGGGGAGGGCTCTCAGAGCTCCTAGTAGCGACATTACAAGGAGGGACTTCACAAATTCTACTATAACATTTGTAATTTGGTAATGGATTGACTGGAGTTTGAGGTTCTGTTGATATATGCTTGATTTTGTAAATAACTCCAACTTCTAACAAAGAAAAATCATAAATATGTTCTTTATTTCCTATTGACATTGGAACACATCATCTTTGGGTGATTTTCTATGGGAAACTAGGGCCTCATAATATTGTAAACAACCTTTATATATGGGTTCTTATTTTGTTTGCTCCCGTGATATCATCAAGATATAACAGTAAAAATCTTTAGTTTTGGAAGGGATATATGCTTTCCCTGTAGTGGTCACCACATTAGACCGGTGTCCCCCAGTTGTAATAGATATTTATTCTCGTCCTTGTTGTTCGTGTAGAATGGGATATTTACCTAAACCCACCTTGACTAGAGCAGTGATGCATAACTACTCAAGAGCAGCCAACCTGTCTTCAGGACGAGTCATTTCATTCAAGGAAAGCTGGTTGTAGGCCCAGTTCCTCTCCTTTTCCTCTAATGCAATAATTTCTTGACATGTCTCGAGGATATGGTCTGGAATCGATGTGTAATCTTCCATAATTTCTAGGATGGGCTAAGATGCATCTTTGGTTGTAATAGGTATGAAGGCTCATTTCAATTTTGGAGTAGGAGTTTGTACCTGCTCCAGTACTCTATAGAATACTAGTGGATATTTACTATTCTATTTTTTCAGGATAGAGGAACGTGACTTCACCAGTTATCTTCTTTGGTTTAAACCATATTTTATTGGAGGGATTCATATTTTTTGGCCTGAATTTTCATATCCTTTTTTCCACTATTTTTCTCACGGGATTTTTATGCATCCACATAAATTTCACTCTACCCATATTTTTTACTACCATATTTGGATGGAAGACCTGATATGCCTCAGCAGGTGTTTGTGCCTTCATTTTGCTAGTTTCTATCCAATTTGGTTGACATGCTTCTTGTGAATCAGCATATATTTTCATCTCCATGTAATGAACCACATTGTCAATGTGGTGGGAATGGAGAGCACTAGCAATAATTTTCACATTCTTGTCTTATTCCACCCTATTTCAGTAGTGGGCTTCAGTGGAGGGGAAGATTTGTATGTCTACCCTTTAAATGTCCCCATGTGTGTATAACATTTTTCCTCCTGTGGAATTAGGTTGATTAAATAATTTTGATTATATTTTTTCTACCCTCGGAGAGATTCCCAAGGTTCCCCTGTCCTTTTGGACTTTTGTAAGTTCCCTCAGCATGAGATCATCTTCTAGGTGAGGATACATGGTCGCCTGATGTTGGTGATGATGCTCTCCAATAGGGGAACACAAGTAAGACCCCTGTAGTGCTGGGTTGAAGTCATCCACATCAACTTCATCTTCCTCCGTGATATAAGGGAGGTACTTATTACTGAGCTTTGTGGAAATTCTCCCGAAGTAGTTGGAGATGGCCAACGGGGCCACCCGGTGCTGGGGTGCCGGCATTAGCTGGGGTCACGGTTGGAGATAATTTGCAGATCGGAGGGTCTGTATTTAAGCCTACACTATGGGGAGAGTACCATTTGGTGGTGCTCTCTAATTATCATGTTTGATACCTAGTGTTTAATATTTTAGGTCAGTGAGGGGGGGGGGTTCTATTTATCTAGGCCTTGACCACCTGGGGATCACTGAGGTGTGTGTCAGTAATAGTTGTCGAGATGAATTTTGGATCTAAGGTTGAAATAGAAACCTGCAATATATATATATAAATATATATCATATAAATAGACAAGAAAACCCTGTCAATGTAACATCTCTTGATCACGTGAATAATTGATGATTCAACTTAGCCCCCTTCTTTTTTTAAGAAGAGAAGTGGATTATGTGGGGTAAAACCTCCACCTTGGTTGAGGATTCAAGTCAGGTTAACCATTTTTTTCTACCCTAGGTCATCCTTTGGGGAAAAATGGTCTAATTGGTGACAATAATTTGTCTACAATTATAGAGAATTTCATATTGGGTTCACTATTTTTGTTTAAACCTGATTCACATCACTATCCATTAAGAGTAATTGGATTGACCGAGTGGGGACTGGAAAAAATATTCTTTTTGTATTATGGTGGATGTTACATAATAGAATGGTCCCAGTGGGTAATTGATGGGGGTTAAGTATTTTTTCAGTCGATCCTCTTAGGATATCATTTCCTCATATGGTCTCCAATAGGTTCATTTGTGGAGCCAAAAATACCCAATGGTCCTTCTATCCATGATTCATGGTATTTATATCCAATGGTAGGAACTTGTTGGATGGTTTGGAAAACAATACATGAGGAATCCATTTGTTGATAGGATGGGAGGTTGGGTTCATCACATCATTAGGGGAGATTATTGTGTACAATGTGACTCCCTTATAGATTTAATCTATGTTTATATGTCTGTGAATCCATGGTTTATTCTAGAAGAATGTATCCATGGGTTTCATATGGGTTATAGGGTCATCATGGATATATAAGGATTTGATGCTACAAATACAATGCTACCATAATCCATGTAATTAGGGGATCTGGAGTTTATCATTATCTAGGAAGGACAGAAAGGGGTTTGATGTTCGGGTCAGACACCTAACATAGGCATCCTACGAACCCTCGAGAGAGGAATCAGAACCAACGTAGTTTGGTGTCACTTAATTAGAAATATCCCCTTTTAATTTCTTGTGATGCGGACTGATCCATGTAGTTTAATATCATGTGTTTGGGACATTAATGTGAAGGATTATTGGTTAGTACATTGTGTGGGGCTTACACCGAAGCGGCCCGAGATTCCCAAGAAAGATGTGGTATTCTGGGTGAACATTACCCTACCTGGGATATGGCTCAGATAACATTAGGGTTGATTCTAGGGATGGATTTGGACCGCACTGATTCTTACAACATATCCCAATCAAATGGGGCATCAATGCCTATGTAGTTCTATTTTCCGGACATACACCTAGGAGGGATCCATTTTGAATTTGTGGGAACATTTTATCGGGACTCTCTTATATAGAGAACATACCTTGATCTCAAGCCTCAGATTATCATCCTACATATCCTAGTTAGAGCATGAATCAATTTTCTTGCAGTTATTTTGTTGGTTGTAACTTGATTGGGTCTTACGCATGGGAGCTACTGATCTGAGAGAATCGAATTGGACAGACTCTTAATGAGGATGTCCTTTATTGGGGACAATGTTGGTGTGATCCCATTGAAAACCCCACCTATTATAGATCAGTCCTTAAGTAGGAATCCTAAATATTCCAATTATGGTGGAATTAGATTTCCCATAGTTCAATAATGGGTTTTTCTAATGTTGTATCATCATAGACCTCTAGGCTCACATGATTCATAGTCGATGTGAGAAATAAAAGAATGTGAAAGAGTCAATAAGGGAGCACATTCACTAATTTTCTGATGGAAAAGGAGGAATATGGATGAGGAAGAGGCCATTCTTACAAGCCCAACATGAGTGGGAAAGAGCATTGGGTGTGTCAATTCCCTCAATTGGTCCCACGTTGTCCCGACAATGGGTGACAACCCAAACCAATGTATCTTACAATGTGGAATGACATTGAAATTAATGTGTTTTAGCACTCGAAAGGCAATGGGATTACCTCAGTGGGAGTTCCCCAAAGACGTTTCTAGTAAAGGGTAGGAGTGTGATTCCTTGCCAAAGGGGTAGGAAGGGGTGATCTTCTCGCTTGAAACTGGTAATAATCGAACATAAAGTCCAGTAATTACCTATAATCCCTATAATGGGGAGACTCACATTGTCATCCCATGGTCTAATCCTAGGTTACCTTGGGAGTGTAGAATTAGAGACATTATTTGGGTCCCAATAATTTTTGGGATAGCCTTCATGACTGCAGTTACATTGCGTATGTAAATTCAGAAAGGCACACTGCTGCACCCGATGATCTGATCATACGTGTCCAGTAGATTTAGAGGAGGCTTTGGCCAGTTTCTGATAGACTGGTTCATGGAGGATCTATAGAGGACAATATGGTAATGGATGAGCATTATTGAATCCATGAGGAAGGCCATCTGAGAATAGCCTATTCAGTGTACTTTTTTCTCACATGGGATTGGGGAAGCCCTGTATAGTGTACTGCCATGCGGGTAGAAGGTTATCTGTGTACCGAAGTGGTATAAGGATCAGAATGTGTTATGTATATTGAAATTGTATGAGGCCCTAAAGGTGGTCTATGACATGGTTGTCCATGTAACCCTGAATTCCATCTACATACATATGTACTATGAATAGTTATGTGATCTGTGGGGAACTAGATTGAAGAAGGGTATTGGATCATGTTATTCCCGGGAAGTTCATCTGTGAAGGATTTATGGTTTGTGTTTTACCATTATTATTTTTTTAATTCTTTTTATGGTACACAGATGTTTATACCGGGGACGGTGGTGGTTCGTGGTTTTCAATTTGGCGATGATTGGAGACTGAATTTGATGTCTTCTTTATATATCTCCAAAATCTCCAAATTTTTAGCTCAATCTTCTATCGTAGTCTATTCTCTCATTACTCCTATGGTATCTTCTAGTTTTTTCTCATTTTTTCTATTCCTATTCAAAATGTTTTATAGGAAACTGAGGAAATCATATATGTGGGCATGCGATATCGTTTTCAGAATCCCAAGAAGATATAATTCATCATGCAGAATACTTAGTCAACCTGGTTTTGTGGAGGTTATGTTTTGTGAGACTGGTTGGCTTGATTCACCCACAAACTTCTTAGTTTTCATGATGGTATCTGTTGTTATTTATGTATTTGATTCCACAAATGACACAGTTCTTGGAGTCTTGGGATAGCTTGCTATCATGATGTGGTTCAGTTCCTTGTGGGTTCTTCTATATATTGATGGTTCACATTTTATGCTCCCAACAAACCTTTCCTGGTGATGGTATGTGGCCAGCCTAAATCCCTTTGAAAAATTGAATTTCATAAATTTTATTCTTATATATGAAATATAATTTGCCTCTATTTTCCTTTCTATACTTGTAGGAAAATTTTATTCATTATGAAAATTTCTACTGGGAATATTTACTTTCCTTCATAAAGTTTCCAATACACAATATTTGTAAAACAAACTAGTTTGATTAAAATCTATTTGAAATAATCATAATCCTTCTAGATGAAGCATGAGAATTTTATCATTAAACTATATCCCTAATGAATAAAAACCCCTCAGGGGTTTTTGACTTTGATGAATAGAAATACCATTAAAAGGTTGTTATAAACATTTTTTAGGGAAAATACCATTTTCACGTTAAAAATCATAGTTAAAAAGAAAATAATATAAAAATATTCAAAAAATTATTTTCATTGATACAATCATTAGAATATTATAATGTAATATTCATTGAAATTAATTTTCATTACTATGGGTAAATCCATTCATTATTTAAATTAAAAATTGAAACAATCTTCTCAAATATTTTTTATAAGGGTATTAAAGGTGACCCATTTGGAAAGTGTTATGAAATTTCCTTTTAAATAATTTTCAAAGATGGATATAAATCATTTTAAATAAATTTATGGAATCATTTGTGTTTATAAAGGAACATTATTTAAAACATTTTACAAAACATTGATATGGGGGATAAATATTCTTGCACTAAAAGAAGATTCAAGATTGCTATCACTTACGAACATATTTCTTGTTGTTTATTTAATAAGGGATTATATGGAAAGTAGACAAGTAAAAAAACATTAATAACTAGAGTAGAATAAAATATAATTTGTTTAAAAAAAATCATTCCATATCCCCCATGGATCCTTGAACAAAAATAATCTTGAAATGAAAGGATATTCCAATATAAAGTCTTTCCACTTTGGAAACATTTATATCATAAACCCCATGAAATAATAACATCAAATGACACATTAAATATTATTAAAATAATAATATTAATGACATAACATAAAAAGGGTTTATTAAATAAACCTCATAATATAATATTGATGTATATAAAAAATGTATGTCCCAAGGAAATGGAATATGTGGCGAGTAACCTTAACAAATACCATATCATTAAATTGAAAGTAAATCAATTGAGATATTATGTTTAAAAAAATCATATATAAAAAATTAAAAAAGAATAAAACAATATTGTGGTCCATTCATAAAACATCATGTATTATCTAAGTCAATGAAGAATAATTATAACCCAATAAAAATGATGTTTAGTCAAGAAACACTTGGCCACTTGGTAACATTCAATCCAAAATCCCCTTGGATGAAATAATTCACATTGAAACATAAAATACCATTAATTATGAAATATTTAAGATATAACATGTAAAATGGTAGTATACAAAACATATAAAAAAATTGGTCCTTAACAATAAAATATTCCGTAACAAAAGTAAATTGATATGAAATCCCTTACAACATTTACGAACATTCCATGTATGTCCTTTAACTCCTAAAAAATAAAATTATATCAATTATTTTCCCTATAGAAAATATTAATATTTTAATAATTTATCCTTGAATAATTTATTACTTTTATCCTGATTTTATAGTTAATTATTGAACCAGTTAAGTCCTTGTTAGGTACATTGAGAACATTAGATCCATAATTTTAAAACATGTTCTATGTGTTGTCTGTTTTCAAACAGGGTTGGTTTACTGTAATATCTACATAAATAATAATGGAAAAATTATAATCTTGAATCATAAACAGTAATTTTATAACCAATCTTGAATTATGGTAATGAAAAATGAACTATGTTATAATCATTGATATGGTAGGCTGCATATACACATGAGTAACGATTCCAATTTTCAATGATCATTATGAAAAGAAGGTAAGTATTATTTTAAGGTCCCATATTTATTATAATATACTAAATTCCATATTATTTTTTTACTTACACTTATATATATCATCCATATTATGTGGTGATGAAAAAAGAACCACATCTCTTTATGGAGGAGGTAGTCCACTCATACGCATGAATGTCATTATAGTTATTCATTGTTTGGAAATTTAAAAAAATAGTTGTCACGTTATTTATATATAATGTTTAATATTTAATTTATATAATATATTTAAATTAAATAAATCATTATAACCATACATGATAGGAGTTTATGGAAACCACAATACATCGGTTTGTGAGGCGGTAGTCTACGTACATAGAAACGATGATTTTTCCCATTTGATATGGGTTCCGGGGGATATAGTTCATTACAATAAAATAATAACACATTAGAATATTATATTTAATGATTATATTATCTTATAATGGTTTTATAATATTTAAAAGAGGAAGAATAAGAAAAAAACGCTCAGTTAGGAACAACATTTCATCTTCGGAGAACCTACTTTTCATTACACTTTCACCCCTCAGAGGTTGGTATTATATAAAAACTAAGACATATGTAACGTGTGTATATATATATATATATTTTAAGTTTGTTTTGGAATATTTATTGGTAAATTAATGGTTCTTTATGTGTGAATAAATTATAAAAGATAGGGGACATTCCCTTTTGTAAGTTCAAAAAATATTAAAATAATATAAATTAATATTCATGTTAAAAAGGAATAAAATTTTTGGTATCTATATTTAATACGATTTTATTTAGAAATAATATCACTTAATAATATTTATACAATTTTATACTATATTTTTACCCTTATCATTTGGTTTTAACCCTCTTTAACCCTTTTCACACTTACCATGATAACATGTTTTTTACTCATTAAGGGTCAAGATAATAACTATAAATGGAAAAGGATTATAGATAGACCATGGTTAATATTTGAAACATTATATCAATAAGTTGGATGATGATATTATTTTTAATAATTTTTCTTTATTTAAAAAAATATTATTTATTGTAAAATATCATTAGTGACAATCTTATAACTGCTCATTTATGTTGAATTCAATAACATTAAGGAAACAAAGGAATGATAACATATTCAATTAACACATCCATGAAATTTAATATTTTTCCAACAAAATATGTATCACAATTATTTTATCAAATTACAATACTTTTAGTATTTTTGGTACCATTTATTTTATTTTATTATGAATTAAAAAATTATTGTATCAGCATTGTGTAAACCATTAATATAATTATTTCATCTCTAAGAATAAAAAATAAATAACCATGATCATTTATATTTAGATTGAAAATTTTTAACCTGAAATATTTTATGTTAATTCCAATTTACAAAATATTATAGTTATAAAAACCGAAACTCTGATATCGCATGCTTTATGTTTACTTAAATATTATAAAGGTCAAACCCTTGAAAAAATGAAAATGGTCATATATTAAAAATTTTGGATTTTTATTGATGAGATATACCCTAATAATAAATCCAATCCAAGTTTCATGGTCATTTTTGAGTCCCTATAAAATAATTTTAAACTTAAAATACCTAGTTTTCCCATAACAAGGTGATATAAATTTACTAAGGTTACTCTAAAGTAAAGGAAAAAGAAATTAAATTATATATTTATCAACTTTGGTCATCTTAATTAAATATATTGAACCAGTTTTTAATTATTTAAAATATGATAGATTTATAATTTAATTTAATAATAAATCGATAATAAGAAATAAAAAACGTTTTTAATAAATAATGTCATGTATAAAATTATTTCTCTACCGAATTCATGTGTAAAATTCATTAAAAAGACTATAAATGGTTTATTTTTATTAAAAATGAAATAATCAAATTTAAAAATTAATCTCAAATATAATTTTATATTTTAGATACTTTAGAAAAAATACATTTTTTATTAAAAAAGAGTATTTATCATTTTTCATTTAGAAATAAAACATTTGAGAAAAATATCAAAATTTTACATTAAGATAATTTTGATATGATAATATAAATATTATAATAATTTTATCAAATATTATTTAAAAAAATGAAGTAATTGTTTATAATATTCACTAACCAAAACCAAAGAACGTCATTAATTTTATAAAACCGTTCATTGAAGAATTAAATGTATTTACTAAAAATTGAGTTCTTATTTTAAAATAATTAATCAATAAATTTCAATTTATTAAATTATTTTTATACATTTAAAAATTTATTATATCCAATTCATATACACGGTATTAACTAAAATTTAATAATGGTCATATTTAAATCGTGTTATTTCTCTGTTCATTTAAGCTCTGTGTTGCACGTGGTACACATTATTTGACATAAATTTATTATTTTAAAATATCGAGACACTAAAACAACCCTAATAAATTACATCCTCAAAATTATTACTCATTCTTAGTAACTAATGGTTTAAATTTTCAAAATAATTTTTTTAAAATCCCACATCCTAAAAAGGTTTAATAAAAAATCCACATGGAAGTAGGGAATGTGAAATTCTAGGGTCTTTTAAAATGAATTATACTATGTTTTTCAAATTTTTGAAAATAAGTGGGAAGTGAAGATTTAAAAATGGATGAAATTCATAACATTCAAATTATTATATACAGTGAAATATATAATTTATAAAAATATATTGAATGATTAAGATAATGTTAATGACCAAAAAGCCATAATACAAAGATCTATGTAAATTTACATGGATTCATTGGAAAAGATGGTAATATAATAATTTTTTTTGAAATCCATTTCTTAGTTTTAAGGAATTACATAATCATCTAGACTAAGAACATAAGAAAAGATACAAACATAAAGATTATAATTTCATAGTTTCATCAATTTCCATCGTAATCTCTTCTTGTGATCCAAATGATGAGTTTCTAATACATATTATTCCTACCTGGAGTCCTATAATCATTTATAATGAATCAGATAATTCCCAAAAATTACAACAATTCATTCCTCTTATCTGTATACATTACCCAAAACCAAAATCATAAGTAGGGGGTAAGATAACTCCAAAAATGAATAATCCTTCATTATTTAAATTATAAATTAATCCCCAAAATTCAACATTAATTCACAAAGTTCAAACTAAACCATTCAATAAATTAATATACATATAATTATTCAAATTATTCATAACCAATATTGTATCCAATAAATTTGAAGGATTTTATCACACATTTTTTTAAGATAAATTTTGAAATTTATCACGAGATAACATTATTCACTATTAATGTCACATACCCTATTAAGAGTACAAATTAATAATATAATGTCTAAAATATTCTATCATAAAGCCACATTACGATCGTATATTCTACCAAAATACTATTCAAAAATGACTCCTTAAATAATTATTAATGTTATGTCTAAGGGTAATATAAAACTCAACCAAATTAAATGGCTCTAAAAATAACTTTATTCACTTTAAACCTAAAAAAGGGTGTATAATATAATAAAATTTTTAGAAAACATAAACTCATAAACATGTGATGGTATCTATATGTATTAATATAACCTCTATTTAAAAATATATTTATCCAATGTTGTTTAAACCCTCCTATGATACCACCTATGATTGCCCAAAAATTACACTCATGAATCTAGTGCTCAAACCTAATCATTATATTTTTATCATTTATAATAATTAACATGACCCAATTCTTTTCAAATTTTCCCATCTAGTATATAAAATATTATTAGGTAAAAAATGAACACTTTTATACCAAATGACATTTTTTTTAGAGTTTCATAGAATTAGGAAGAACTCCTACATAAACAAAACTCATGAAATTAAAAAATTATTTTACAAAATATTCTAATATTTTCATATTTCATATTAAGACATAAATATCTCCCACAAAATTATTCACATTTGAAACACTTCTAGACACAAATCATTTAATATCATTCTTCAAAACATTGGGAGTATTAAATATAAAAATGGAAATTTCAAATGACTAGAAAGAGTAAACATAAGCATTAACAATTAAATTTCATTAGGGATATTAATAAGAGCATATGGTTATGATTTCATAGTCGTAGTGAATAATAATAACTTAAAATAATGTGTACCCATAAATATCTAGAAAATAAATCATCATGCATGGTGTAAATATTGGAAAAAGAATATAATCATTGGAATCAATAATCATGATCGATGTGATAACAATACTGATCCAATGATACAATAATAACACATAGAATGTATTAAAAATTATTTAGAGTTTTGGAAAATTCCCTTCACAGAACCATAAATAACCCTTAAATATTTTAAGAACCATATGTTCATATTCCAATATAATTAACCAAAGCATTGAAGAGCTATAATGTGGATCACCCATCATATCCTGAGATATAATGTGGCTCTACCCGTCATACCTTGAGCTATACTGGGGTATCATCCCATGGAATAAGTTCTATCAGGCTCACCCATAATCATAAACAATGTACCAAAAGTATAACATGAATTACGTACAATGAGAACTCACTTTTCCATAAAGCTAATAGAAACATCCATTATTCCTTTCATTATATGATTAACCGGAAGAATGAAAATTTGATCCATGAAAATATCTTTTGAATAATCATAATCCATCCAGATAAAGAAGGAGTATGTTATCATTACAAAATATCCCCTTTGAGTATAATTGAAATCAAATTTTGTGGATTCTGATGAATGGAAATACCATTAAAATATATTTAAAATCATTTTTGAGGAAAATACCCAATCCACTTTGAAAAAAAATATTTGAAAAATATAAATTCAAATAAAATATTATGAAAAATAGTTATCATTGAAAATTACATTAGAACCATATATAATAATATCAATTAAAAAGAATCATCATGGTATTGGGAATATTTATTCATGATATAAACATTAAAAATATAAATTAATTTAAAACATTTTGTAGAAGGGAATAAAAATTGTCCCATTTGGAAAACATTAATAAATTTACATTTAATTACTTTTAAATATATGTTAAAAATATTTTAAAATAACTTCATGAAATAATTTATGTTTATAAAGGAATATTTTTAAAAACTTTTTATACAAAATGGATATGGAAGAGAAATAGTCTCATTCTAAAATAAGATACAATATCGACATCACTTACGAATAATTTTCTAGATGTTTATTTCATTAATAAGGGATGAAATGTAATTTGGGCATATAGATCACATTCATATCTAGAGTAGAGAAAAATATTTGGTTCTTGATAACAAGATAATATAATTTCCCTAAATGAACCATGAACATAAACAATCCCTAAATGAATAAATATTATAACATAAATCCTTGCCAATTTTGTAAATTTTAAATTAGAATCCTCACTAAAGAATAAAATCAAATGAAAAATTAATAATCATTTGTATAATCATATTCATTATATAACATATCAAATGGGAATTCTAAACATCACATAAAATAGTATTGGATAACACCCTAAATTTATGTCTTAGGGAAAGATAATTTGAGATGAATAACCTTTTAAATGATCGTATAATTGAATTGAGCTTCAATGAAAAGTGATATTATTGTTAAAAAAATAAAATAAAAAAATTAATGATGAATAAAATAATTTTGTGAAAAAAATAAACAAAATCATGGAATTACAATGTCATGGAAGAAGAGTTATATCCAATAAAAATTAAATTGTCTAAAGAAACCCTTTACCACGAATTAATTTTATAGTCAAATCCACTTATATGAAAAATTCCAAATTTATACTTAAAATACCACAAATTATGATTTATTCTTGATATAACATGTTAAATTTTAGTATATACACAATATAAAATAAATTAATTTCATAACAATCAATTAAGACTCTGTGAAAATAAATTGAGAAGAAATACCATACCTCTAGTCCAATCATTAAATGTATTCCCATTAACATATTTATTAAAAAATCATATCAATTATTTGGTTTATTAATAAAATTTTCTTTGTATAATTCCTTATCCTTGGATTATTTATTTCTATTATTTTAATGACACCATTAATTAATTAATCAATAAAGTCCACATTAGGTATATTGAAAACACTCAATCCTGAGATTGAAAATAGATTTAGTATGTTTACCCGTGTAAAAAGAATCAATTATTCCATAATAACCATAAATAAAATAATGAAATAATACCATTTTAATATGTAAAAAATACATTTGAAAATAATCCTGAATTTTAACATCTTATAAAGTATAATTTTTTATTAATGGATCACTTTCTTCCCATTTATTTTTTTGTCTTCAATAGAAGCATAGATAAAAAAAATTCATTCTGTTAGAGGTTTAAAAATTATATGTTGTGATGACATTTTATAAATAAAAATATTAAAATGACATAAAATTCATACTAGAAAACTAAAAACATATTCTTCCATTGTCTAAGAACAACAAAATTAGTTTAAAAAAACTTCTGTTATATAACAATTTTTTTAAATAGGAAGACTATTAGAGAATAAAAAAGTAGAATATAAAATATTATGGTTCATTTATCCCTTAGAATCAACCCAACAATTAATATAACTATAGAAAAGAAAGAGAGAGCCTGTAATATAGTATTCAATCTGAAAAAAATGTCAAACCATGATCGAATTGAAGTGATTGATGAACACCAACAAGGGTAGTTTATTTATAGGTAAATATTATCAATTACCTTTATTTTGTAAACTAGTATGGTTGGTTAATATTATTTTCATTAGTCGATAAAAAATTTGGGCATCATATTGTTGGTTATATAGTTTCATTTTAAATTATAGTAGATACTTTTTTATTGATATAGTCAATATTTATTAATTTTGATGAATATAGAACACATTCTATTGAAATATGTTTTATTTAGAAGTATAAAATAAAATTATGTTTACAATAATAATCTTATAAAATTATTTCTATATGAAACATATTTTATTGTATCCTATAGTAATTTTTTAATGGTATCAATTTTGTCCTTATTATTTAATTGATTATTTCTATTAAATTACTAATTTATTTAAAAATTAAATATCTCTTACATACCTAATGATTCTGATAAAATAAAATTCTTTTTTAATCGTCAAATACAAATTACAGTAGGGTTATTTTTTTGAATTTTCTAATAAAGATTAATTTTTAGTGAAAATGATTAATTTTCCACTTTCAAAGTCATTGTGATTTTATAAAATCATTATTATTTCCACATGATTATAAATTTTTGGAAATTTTTATTTAATAGAAATATCATTTAATAATTATACATTTGTTTTTAAATTTATTAATTTTAATTTATAAACATATACCATTCATTTTGGAACAAAAATTTTCCTTTTAAAAATTTAAATTATTTTTAATTTATGAGTCTTAATTAGGTGTTTTGGAATTTATAGTTATTTATAGGGGAATTTAATGTCCTCCCACCCTATATCACTCTTAATTAGTTTATAAATATGGTTTTATTGATTTATATCGCAATTTGTTTGGCTATATATTTCAATAAAAAAATTAATCACTTAAAACCCACCTCTTGTCACGACCCGCCCTCGGGGTCCGTGCTGTGACTACCCCAAGCCCGCCTTCCATAGGCCAGGGGCTGGCGACTAGCACCAAGGCGTAAATCCCGGTAAAAAGGGAAGGCATTGCCTTTGTAAAGTAAACAAACACCACAGAGTAAGCAAGAGGAAAGTAACACTAAGCAAAAACAGAGTACAACTAAAAGTGCGGAAAGTAAAAAGGGGCCGGAAATACAAGCCCAACTATAAAGTACAACTCGAAAGGGAAAACAGCAACTGAAAAGTAAAGCTGCTACGCCGACCTGACCACTGGAAATCCCACCTGAAGGGTGGGCACAGATAGCTCCTCTGCTCCTCGGGTCCCGCCGTCTGCTCCGAGTATGTCCCGCCCAGTGGTCTGCCTCTGGGTACCGCCTCGTCGTATAGTCCACCTCCAGGTACCGTCCAGTCCTCGAACACTCGGCCTCTGTCAGTACTGGCCGTCGTCTGCAACCAACACAACGAGGTGCGGGCGTAGCCCGTGCAGGGGTGAGTATAACGATACTCAGTAGGGACCCCGAGACCCTCGAAGGTCTCCCAAAATCCACAAAGGATAAACCACAAGAAGATACAATCTCGAAGTAACACCCGACGATGATTAGGTATATGCCCATACATATACCTATGTCATTAATTTCCGTTCGGCTCCAACACCGAGCCCAAGAACAACCCAATCCACAAAGAAGAGTAAACAGTAAATCCACACAGGTTATAACAAGTTTATGAAATCAACGGATTACCATTACCCAGGTATATGCCCATACATATACCTAAGTTATCAAGCGACCCATCTCAATCATGAGGAATCACAAAGATCATTGACTCAGCTCAAACCAGGATTTTCATTATCGAAACCGTAAATGATGAAGAGCCCCAACTCTGATGTGTACAGTGGTCCTGTCACGACTCCGAGGTACTGCTCACTAACCTAAGACTGCTGAAGTACTCCTCCTGTCGAGTACCGCGGGTCTGCTGCCAACTACCGGGCGCTCTGTCCGCTGAGGGTCTGCTGCCAAATACCGGGCGCTCACCCAGATAGCCTACTGAGGTACTCCTCCTGTCGAGTACCGCGGGTTTGCCGCCAACTACCAGGCGCTCCGTCCGCCGTGGGTCTGCTGCCAACTACTGGGCGCTCCGTCCACTGGGCTAGTCGACACACTCCAAGTCGAGTCGGTCAAGCAGTCGTCAGGTCTCAGTCATCTACACGGTCTCCGTACTCCGCACGAACGTCTCCACCGTCGCAGGTCTGTCGCTACAACCAAGCGCACACACTCCGTAGAGTATCGCGGGTCCGCCGCTACAACCAAGCGCTCCACCGCCAAGGGTCTGCTGCTGCATCCAAGCGCACCACCACTGTCAAGTACCACGGGTCCGCCGCTACACCCAAGCGCTCCACCACTCAAGGTAAAAAGAAGATTCAGCTCACACAGGTTCGGTAGCACTGTTCCACGTAGGATCACTGAGTGCTGTAGTCGTCGTCGTCGAAACCACACAGGATCTTTGTACTGTCGTCGTCGCAGTCACAGTAGCTGTCGTAGCAGTAGTAGTAGCAGTCAGTCGCAGCCAGCACTAGGGTTCCCGCACACAGCAAGCACGTTCAGAGGGTCCACTTCACGAGCCGAGAGGCTGATACATCAACTGTCACAAGGTCCAGAGTTGATGTATCCAAAAGTTCAGTATCGTCAACAAGAACTCAACGCAACAGACGGCGCGTCGATCGGACGCCCGGTCTGAGAGTTATTGGCATTTTCGTCTCCGAGGCCCTGTTGGTTTTTAAGGCAAAACCAACCCGACCGTACTCCACCTGCGTCCAAACCTCGGGCGGAGTATGCCAAAAGATCCGTCTCACTAAGAGGAACACAACGCGACTGACGGCGCGTCAATCGGACGTTCGTGGCTCATGATATGAGCGTTTCCGCTCCGAAGGCCCGGTTGGTTTCGTGAACGAACCAACCCGGCCGAACTGAAAGTAATCCGAAACCATGAGTGCGATATACCGAAACGACCGTCTCGATCCGAGGATCGCGTTGCCGCAGACGGTTCGTCATTCGGAGGTCCGAGGCTCAAGTTATGGCCAAATGACCGAAACAGGTTCAAAACGGGGGGGTCCGGGTCCGGGCCGACCCGGCCCGACCCCCCCCCCCCCCCCCCCCCCCGGGGCGGCTTGGTGGCCGGCGGCGGCGCGGCGGCCTGGCGCCGCGAGGGGCCGCACGCGGGGGGCTAAGCCCCCGCTGATTGAAATGTCGGCGCGGCCTTATGTGCCGCGCCTTTGCAGCAAACGGCCCCCACGTGGGGGCCGGTTTTAAATAAAGAACCGGGGGGCTGCTTCCCCCCCCCCTTCATGGAACCGCCCCCCTCTTAAAGAGGGGGGTTTTACACGCTGGCCGGGGGATTAATTCCCCCGGTTTAATGCCTTCCGGCCGGCCAGTTGGCCGGCCGGTTTTCTCCAACGGGACCGGAAATTCCGGTCCCCCCTTCGGCTTCCGTCGCCGGCGGCCCGGCCGCCGGTCTTCTCTTCCGCCGCGGCCCGGAACCGGCCGCGGTGTTCGTCGTCCGGCGCGGTGCGACGGCACCACGCCCCTTCGCCGTGCTTTGATATTCATTCAACGCGGTGCAACGGCGTCGCGTTCTTGTTGTTTCTTCCATGGTGCGCGCGCGACGGCATCGCATAAGTTAAACGTACAATTATCCGCGTGGTGCGACGGCACCGCGCCACCTTGCTTCCGCCCGCAAGAATAAACAACATGAACGATGGAGGGGGGTTCGGCCATGTTCATGCGGTCCGGCCCCCCTCACGTTAAACAATAACACTTATATAAAATATTCAAAAGCCTCACGTAGACATGCGATCCACGAGCAAGAAATGGAATAAATTAACAATATTCAACAACCCCTACCTCGGGTAAAAGATCGAAGATTTGACAACGTCCCGCGGAAGACAACGTCGCGGTGGTCGGGCGTCGTGGTCGTCGTTCGTCAAATCCGTTGACGAAGAGATATGCCCGAAGAGATACGTCGTTGGCGAATCTTCGTATGTCGACGAAGAAGGTCCGAGGAGGAAGCGGCGTTCCCTCTCGTTGACACGGAGGACTAAGAAGAGAGGCGTCGTTCTTCTTCGGAGCTTGAGCGTTCTTCGTGTTCTTCGTCAGAGCTTGAAGATGAAGAAGAAGCTCTCAAAAGCTCTCAAGGTGGCCAAAGCGTTCTAACCCAACAAAAAGAGAGAAGAGCTTAATTTAATCAAAAACTTAACAAAGAATTTCAAAGGTTTGAAATTCAAAATGGATAACACCAAAATTAACTCACTTATTTAATATACATGAGTTGTATAATTAAATAGAAGTTAAGATGTCAAGACATTAAGAGGGAGAGAGGGGAGTTAGGGAAATTGAAAAGGTGGGGGTTCGTGTGGGCCCCACCTCCCTCATAACCACACATGGGAAGTTGGGTGGTTGTGGGCCCCACCAACAACTTCCCATGAGAGAGTCTAACCACCTCGAATAAAATAAAATTCACACACAATTTTATTTTACTTATCTTTTAATCCCCAAAACTAACTTTCAACCCGCAACACACGCAACTCCCGAAAAGGTCTCTTTAAGCGAAAAACGGCGCTGCGAGTTCATCGGTGCCCTCAGATTTCAATTCCGAGCACCAGATCAAAAGTTAGGAATTCCCGCTCGTTCGTTCACTGAACGTACCCTAGCCAAACTTCAGAAATTGATTCCGAGCACACCGGGCCTCGGAATCAGGTGCCGTCTGAAACCGCACTCTTGTAAAATTCTAAAGAAAATTAAAAACAAAATTCCCTTGAATTTTACGGGTCTTTACATTACTCCTACCTCAGGACTTTACGTCCCCGTAATGATACATCAAAAACTAGGGGGAAAAAAGAGGGTACTGAGCACGCATCTGAGCCTCCCGCTCCCATGTGCTCTCCTGGAGATTCCCGTGCTGCCATCTGATGCGCACAAGAGGAATCGATCGCCCACGCAGGACCTGCTCCTGTCGATCCTCTATCCCCACCGGGACCTCCGTAAAAGTCGCCCCATTGTCAACGTCAAGCTCCCCATGGTCAAAGATGTGTGTCGGGTTGTGCACGTATCTCCTCAGCTGAGACACGTAGAAGACGTCGTGCACCCGGTGCAACTGAGGTGGTAGAGCCAGGCGATAAGCCACCTCACCAATCCTGTTGAGGACCTGGAAGGGTCCGATGAAGCGCGGAGATAACTTGCCGCCTCGGCCAAATCTCCGAATACTACGTCGAGGTGAGACCCGCAAGAAGACGTGGTCGCCATCCTCGAACTCTAGTGGCCTCCGCCTCCTGTCAGCGTATGACTTCTGCCGGCTCTGAGCTGTCCTCATCCGCTCCTGGATGACCTGGACCTTCTCTGTCGTGGCCTGGACCATCTCCGGTCCCACCAGAGCTGCAAGATTTCTTTTTTGCCAATAAGAGAAATCTGGTCCCATCCCCTGGATGAACCACATTCTTTGCCTAAAACAGTCAATCCTAACATGGATGATACTAATCCATACCAAGGATGACGTCGTAAGGCCTCGACGCTACTACTAAGAGATTCAACCGTTACTCTCGCCTCCAAGGGTTGAGTCACACTGTCGGCATCAGTGTGTGGTAACTGGGTCTCCTCCAGTAGATGTCTAACATGTGAGGGTCAAGTCAACAGTCAAAACTGGAACCTCTTAGTAACATCACGAAAGAGGACAGGAACGAAAATATCACAAAGGTATGCGTCTTTTATTATTGCAGCTCATAATACAAGACGCTACACAAATGAAACAAGGAACCAGAAGTACAAAGGATGTATCCACTAGTTCAGCTCCTGTCCATCGGCTCCCAGAGCTCCATGATCGAAGGCCTCGGCTGCCTGAAGTTGAGCTCTCGCATGTTCACCTACTCCCTGTGGTCGGGGTGGATCTCCTGGTGGTGGTGGTGGAAGAGCCTCAAAGCGTCGCCCACCACCGGCTGCTCGTCCAGCTCCTCTGCCTCGTCCGCCTCCTCCCTGCGGACCGCCACGGTCGAACCTCTGCCTCTACCTGGGAGGTTCTTCACTTAACTGTTGATCATCAGCATGGCGGGTCGGACAGTCACGAGCCATGTGACCAATCCCGCCATAGGAGTAACACTGCCCACTCTCGGCACGCCTGGCTCTGACTCCACCCCGGCTTCCCCGTACAACTGAGCCTGAGTCGTGCAGTCGGCCACCGGTAGGTCTGGTCTGCCTGGAACCCTGAGTCATCCGTCGGCTACCTGCTGCAGATGACTCTGCCACGTGCCGCCCTGCGGTGAGTTGCTGTGCTGGTGTAGACTCAGCAAGGAAACTCTCGATCAGAAGTGCCCGCTCCAGTACTCCTGTCTGAGTCGGTATGCTGAGGGAGATCAGTGATGCCCTGATCTCGTGTCTCAAACCCTGCTCGAAGGTCCGGGCCCGGAAGAAGGGGTCCCGTACCATGTCTGTCGAGTACCGAGAAAGGTCGGTGAACCTCGCCGCGTACTGAGCGACCGTCATGCTGCCTTGCTGCAGCTGTAGAAGCTCTTGAATACGCACCGCACGAAGGGTGGCTGGGACAAACTCCGAGCGGAAGATGCTCTCAAAGTCCGTCCAAAGTAGAGATGCCTCATCGTGCACCTGGAGCATCAAGCTCCACCATCGTCCTGCTGCTGCGTGTAGTAGGCTCGCAACGAGGATCACCATGAGGTCTGCTGGTGTCCTCACTAGCCTAAACACTCGTACCACTGCCTCCAGCCAGTCCTCTGCTGCCTGGGGATCCGTCTCCCCGCGAAACCTGGGCGATCGCTGGCGCTGAAACTCATGCAGTGCGCTGAGGCGACGTGCATCGTCAGCGGCTGCTGCTGGAAGCATCGGGGGCTCGGCGGGTAGTGCTACCGCCGGTGCCACTGCTGACAAAGGGCCCTATACCGAGGCCTCGTCACTCGGTGGGCTGTCGTCACGCTCAACTCTCGGAACCCTAGCTGGCTGCCGCCGTGGGGCCATCCTGAAAGGAAACAGGTGCGCCACGGTCAAACAGTATACCTGGTGAGCTGACACAAAGAAATCACAAAGAAAACATTGAAATACACACGCAATCAATGTTTTCGTGCATTAAGTCGGAAATCAGAAGTCAGGGTCCTGGTGTACGGATACGTCGGCCGCCGCACCAACACTGGACTCCCTGGACTGATAACCACACTCAATACGCTAAACATTATTGCTTCACATAGAAAAGATCAGAGTTCGTGGTAGAACTGAACCCCTTTGATACCAATTTGTCACGACCCGCCCTCGGGGTCCGTGCCGTGACTACCCCAAGCCCGCCTTCCATAGGCCAGGGGCTGGCGACTAGCACCAAGGTGTAAATCCCGGTAAAAAGGGAAGGCATTGCCTTTGTAAAGTAAACAAACACCACAGAGTAAGCAAGCGGAAAGTAACACTAAGCAAAAATAGAGTACAACTAAAAGTGCGGAAAGTAAAAAGGGGCCGGAAATACAAGCCCAACTATAAAGTACAACTCGAAAGGGAAAACAGCAACTGAAAAGTGAAGCTGCTACGCCGACCTGACCACTGGAAATCCCACCTGAAGGGTGGGCGCAGATAGCTCCTCTGCTCCTCGGGTCCCGCCGTCTGCTCCGAGTATGTCCCGCCCAGTGGTCTGCCTCTGGGTACCGCCTCGTCGTATAGTCCACCTCCAGGTACCGTCCAGTCCTCGAACACTCGGCCTCTGTCAGTACTGGCCGTCGTCTGCAACCAACACAACGAGGTGCGGGCATAGCCCGTGCAGGGGTGAGTATAACGATACTCAGTAGGGACCCCGAGACCCTCGAAGGTCTCCCGAAATCCACAAAGGATAAACCACAAGAAGATACAATCTCGAAGTAACACCCGACGATGATTAGGTATATGCCCATACATATACCTATGTCATTAATTTCCATTCGGCTCCAACACCGAGCCCAAGAACAACCCAATCCACAAAGAAGAGTAAACAGTAAATCCACACAGGTTATAACAAGTTTATGAAATCAACGGATTACCATTACCCAGGTATATGCCCATACATATACCTAAGTTATCAAGCGACCCATCTCAATCATGAGGAATCACAAAGATCATTGACTCAGCTCAAACCAGGATTTTCATTATCGAAACCGTAAATGATGAAGAGCCCCAACTCTGATGTGTACAGTGGTCCTGTCACGACTCCGAGGTACTGCTCACTAACCTAAGACTGCTGAAGTACTCCTCCTGTCGAGTACCGCGGGTCTGCTGCCAACTACCGGGCGCTCCGTCCGCTGAGGGTCTGCTGCCAAATACCGGGCGCTCACCCAGATAGCCTACTGAGGTACTCCTCCTGTCGAGTACCGCGGGTTTTCCGCCAACTACCAGGCGCTCCGTCCGCCGTGGGTCTGCTGCCAACTACTGGGCGCTCCGTCCACTGGGCTAGTCGACTCACTCCAAGTCGAGTCGGTCAAGCATTCGTCAGGTCTCAGTCATCTACACGGTCTCCGTACTCCGCACGAACGTCTCCACCGTCGCGGGTCTGTCGCTACAACCAAGCGCACACACTCCGTAGAGTATCGCGGGTCTGCCGCTACAACCAAGCGCTCCACCGCCAAGGGTCTGCTGCTGCATCCAAGCGCACCACCACTGTCTAGTACCACGGGTCCGCCGCTACACCCAAGCGCTCCACCGCTCAAGGTAAAAAGAAGATTCAGCTCACACAGGTTCGGTAGCACTGTTCCACGTAGGATCACTGAGTGCTGTAGTCGTCGTCGTCGAAACCACACAGGATCTTTGTACTGTCATCGTCGCAGTCACAGTAGCTGTCGTAGCAGTAGTAGTAGCAGTCAGTCGCAGCCAGCTCTAGGGTTCCCGCACACAGCAAGCTCGTTCAGAGGGTCCGCTTCACGAGCCGAGAGGCTGATACATCAACTGTCACAAGGTCCAGAGTTGATGTATCCAAAAGTTCCGTATCGTCAACAAGAACTCAACGCAACAGACGGCGCGTCGATCGGACGCCCGGTCTGAGAGTTATTGGCATTTTCGTCTCCGAGGCCCGGTTGGTTTTTAAGGCAAAACCAACCCGACCGTACTCCACCTGCGTCTAAACCTCGAGCGGAGTATGCCAAAAGATCCGTCTCACTAAGAGGAACACAACGCGACTGACGGCGCGTCAATCGGACGTTCGTGGCTCAAGATATGAGGGTTTCCGCTCCGAAGGCCCGGTTGGTTTCGTGAACGAACCAACCCTGCCGAACTCAAAGTAATCTGAAATCTTGAGTGCGATATACCGAAACGACCGTCTCGATCCAAGGATCGCGTTGCCGCAGACGGTTCGTCATTCGGAGGTCCGAGGCTCAATTTATGGCCAAAAGACCGAAACAGGTTCAAAACGGGGGGGTCCGGGTCCGGGCCGACCCGGCCCGACCCCCCCCCCCCCCCCCCGGGGCGGCTTGGTGGCCGGCGGCGGCGCGGCGGGCCGCGGCGGCCTGGTGCCGCGAGGGGCCGCACGCGGGGGGCTAAGCCCCCGCTGATTGAAATGTCGGCGCGGCCTTATGTGCCGCGCCTTTGCAGCAAACGGCCCCCACGTGGGGGCCGATTTTAAATAAAGAACCGGGGGGCTGCTGCCCCCCCCCCCCCTTCATGGAACCGCCCCCCTCTTAAAGAGGGGGGTTTTACACGCTGGCCGGGGGATTAATTCCCCCGGTTTAATGCCTTCCGGCCGGCCAGTTGGCCGGCCGGTTTTCTCCAACGGGACCGGAAATTCCGGTCCCCCCTTCGGCTTCCGTCGCCGGCGGCCGGCCGCCGGTCTTCTCTTCCGCCGCGGCCCGGAACCGGCCGCGGTGTTCGTCGTCCGGCGCGGTGCGACGGCACCGCGCCCCTTCGCCGTGCTTTGATATTCATTCAACGCGGTGAAACGGCGTCACGTTCTTGTTGTTTCTTCCATGGTGCGCGTGCGACGGCATCGCATAAGTTAAACGTACAATTATCCGCGTGGTGCGACGGCACCACGCCACCTTGCTTCCGCCCGCAAGAATAAACAACATGAACGATGGAGGGGGGTTCGGCCGTGTTCATGCGGTCCGGCCCCCCTCACGTTAAACAATAACACTTATATAAAATATTCAAAAGCCTCACGTAGACATGCGATCCACGAGCAAGAAATGGAATAAATTAACAATATTCAACAACCCCTACCTCGGGTAAAAGATCGAAGATTTGACAACGTCCCGCGGAAGACAACGTCGCGGTGGTCGGGCGTCGCGGTCGTCGTTCGTCAAATCCGTTGACGAAGAGATATGCCCGAAGAGATACGTCGTTGGCGAATCTTCGTATGCCGACGAAGAAGGTCCGAGGAGGAAGCGGCGTTCCCTCTCGTTGACACGGAGGACGAAGAAGAGAGGCGTCGTTCTTCGTCGGAGCTTGAGCGTTCTTCGTGTTCTTCGTCAGAGCTTGAAGATGAAGAAGAAGCTCTCAAAAGCTCTCAAGGTGGCCAAAGCGTTCTAACCCAACAAAAAGAGAGAAGAGCTTAATTTAATCAAAAACTTAACAAAGAATTTCAAAGGTTTGAAATTCAAAATGGATAACTCCAAAATTAACTCACTTATTTAATATACATGAGTTGTATAATTAAATAGAAGTTAAGATGTCAAGACATTAAGAGGGAGAGAGGGGAGTTAGGGAACTTGAAAAGGTGGGGGTTCGTGTGGGCCCCACCTCCCTCATAACCACACATGGGAAGTTGGGTGGTTGTGGGCCCCACCAACAACTTCCCATGAGAGAGTCTAACCACCTCGAATAAAATAAAATTCACACACAATTTTATTTTACTTATCTTTTAATCCCCAAAACTAACTTTCAACCCGCAACAAACGCAACTCCCGAAAAGGTCTCTTTAAGCGAAAAACGGTGCTGCGAGTTCATCGGTGCCCTCAGATTTCAATTCCGAGCACCGGATCAAAAGTTAGGAATTCCCGCTCGTTCGTTCACTGAACGTACCCGAGCCAAACTTCAGAAATTGATTCCGGGCACACCGGGCCTCGGAATCAGGTGCCGTCTGAAACCGCACTCTTGTAAAATTCTAAAGAAAATTAAAAAAAAAATTCCCTTGAATTTTACGGGTTTTACACCTCTTTTATGAAACTTCTTTCTTTCCCCATAGTAAAATAAGTTATGACAAAACCATAAGGATACTCATTTCATTTCCATGGGTTATTCTCTGATTAATTTTTTTGGATATTTTTTCACACATATGTATGATTTTAATTTTTGGATGGGTGGGCCCAAGATTATATATCACTCCAATGAATTGGTTATATATGGATATCTCATGTTATAATATGGGATATATATTTAATTGATCCTAGATCAATAAGAAAATATTCCCATTAATATACTCTTATAAGCAACCCTCATTAAGGATAATATCTAATGAGGAGTGAACCCAATCCAAAATGATAGATGTGGAAGTGATCCTTGACTAAGGGAATTGTTTTCTATGATTATCAAAAATTTCATAAAATAATATCATGTGGCAATGTTATTCTTTAAAATCTCATGTTATTTGATTAATTTAAAGTTCTTTCCATATTAACATCCATTCTGTATTAAATAAATCATAATAATCCTTTTTGAAATTTTTGGTATGTTTTTGAAATGTTAATATCATTTTTCATACACTTATATACATGATATATATCTGTAATCATTGATATCATCTTTATTTATCATTATCGAGAATATGAGAAGACCCATTCATATGTTTTATTTCTATTGGAGATTATGAAATGTTTTAAGTAAGATATTTCTATGAAGGGTTCAAATTATTAATAAGTTAGTGGTATGTTTCAAATATATCTAATGAAAAAGTTATTTATATATTATATTTTCCAAATAAACTTAACCTCTATAATTATTTAATGGATTTTATTGTTATATATTATATATTCATTTGAAAACATGTAATATTTATTATTGAATGTTTTGGGTTGCTATAGTTTCTTTTAGAGTTGGTTTAGATAATATTTAAATAATATAAATAAGGATTTTTTTAAAAACCTAGGGATAAGCCTACATATACGATAATAACCTAAATCTATGGTAAGATAGATATTATGTGTTTTCCTTGTAATTAATCTCTCTCTAAAAACTAAAAGTGTATTTGGTTTTGACAGAGATGTATCTAGGGGTAATGATCATTAAAAGAGTTTTTTGATGTACTTTCCATCTATCATTATTGTGAATTGTGATTGTTCTCTTACTATACACCTAGTTTTAAACTCTGAGGTAATACTATTTGGTTATCACATATTTTATTTATGAACCGTTATGAAGGATTTTAATTGATGATATACATGGATCTAATAGGTTGAACCTATAGAGTCATATATTGAAATTAGTTTTTCATTATTATAAATCATATGAAATATTTAGAATGACTATATGATTCCTCACATTGGATATTTCTACTAACACTATACATTTTTGGTTTTAGTCACTGGATATTTCGTCATGACTAACTAAATGAAAAAGTTAGTGGAAGGTGAAACCATCAGTTTATGCCTAACTATCAATCTAATAATATTATTAACAATATAAACTTGGTTTTGTTTTCTAACATGATTAATAAAATAAATATTACATTGACCATGACCCTAGTATGACTGAGTTGAAGTTATACTTCATTACATTGTCATATGATAATGAATCGCATTGTGAATGACAAAATAGTTTAGTAGTCTTTGTGATCTAGATTCATAATTGAAATTTTCATTACATTATAAAAAATAAAATGCAAAAACGAATTTTATTTGATAATTCCATTATTCCCCTTTGTGTATCCCTCCATATCAATCACAAAATACTTCCTCATATCCTTGTGAAAATAAAAAATAAGAAAGTGGGGAGATTAAATTCTCACTAAGGGTATGTGTATATCTAATGAAATGAATAAATAGAGAATAACAAGAATAGGAAGTCAAATAACATAGGCACATTCCATTAAATTAAGAAATTTAGCATAAAATGGAATGAATAAAAGGTGATCATATATTGGTATATATAATAATCTCAAGAACATGAAACATTGTAATAGATATTCTAACTAATTCAATAATCACATGGAATATCCTAATAGATTTCTTAATGATGCAGTGAATAATAATGGTTGTCTAAAACATACTATTTTTTCTTTATTCCAACGTATAAAATACCATATAGGCTTTGTTCAAATACATCTAATACCATCATGGATTCATTTACAAACTTATAATAATTTTTTAAGTCCTTGGAATAACCAATATCTAGATTGTCTCATGAAACCTATGGATGCATCGAGGGATATAGAGGACATCACACATCACATATAAAATTCAATTCATTCCTCATATTAAATAACTAAATCATAATTAATATATAAATTCATATTAATAACTAGCATACAATGTTTAAAAATATTGCATGATCAATAAACATAATCACAGACTATCCGGGGTAAAGAGAATGGTATCAAAATTATACATCCACAGTTAAACATATCATAAACTATAAAGACAAATAATGATAATTTTTCCACTAAAATATATACCCATTGGATAATTTTTAAATGTATGTTTTCATTGGTTTATAGAAATACCATAAAAATATCTTTAAATATAATCTTTAGGAAAATATCCTTTTCATAATGATAATCACCTTTTTAAAACATAAAATTTCGTGAGAACCCCTTTCCATGAAAAGATAATAAATTATATATTATAAAGTAAATATATCATTAAAAATAACCATATAAAATTAAAAATTAATATTCTGAAAAATGATGATCTTGTTAGTGGTTAGTTCCGTAAATTCCATAAAATTTATCAAGAGCATTCCTTTTGTAATAGAAAAAGGTTAGAAACATGAATTGTTCAGAAATAAAAAGAAAATACCATTGAAAAAAATTTACAAGAAAAAATTGAAAAATTTTACTTGGTAAATCATTTTAGAAATGTTAAAAAATTGAAATCATGTTTTTAAATAATGATATTGGAAGAAAATAGATTCCCTACTGACGATAGAAATGATATATAATTTTATTCAAAATTACTCCTTGTTATTTTAAGTAAACAAATAGTGGAAAATAGTACTATTATTTGAAAATTTCATGAATAACTAAAGGATAAGAAAATATATTTATTTCAATATAGTAATATCAAATAATTCCTCTATGGGAGATGTAAACATAAACTAGCATGAATAACGATGATATTGTGAATTAAAATCTCACTGCTTTGATAAATTTTGATTTCAAATCCCCATGAAATAAATAACATAAAATGAATCATTAAATATCATGATGAAAAATTAATTCATGATATATAATAATTAAATTTAAATATATACACCATAAAAAATAAATATGTTGTGAGTAAGGAGTATGTCTCGTACAAGTAAAGGTGATTCGAGAAACAAATAACTCACGCTTCTATTTGTTTGAATTTTTATTAAGCTTTTGTATAGATTTTTAAAACTTTAAATTAACTTATCCCAAAATGATATTAATATTTATGATATCATATAGGATCCTTTTACAACATCTTCTTACACATTCATTAATATTCTTTCATTATTCTGATTGTTTTAGGGGTTAACTATCTTGATTTCTCATGAGTGTTTTGTTGTGAATGGTCTAATTCAGGACCATATTATGTTGTTTTATGATATCTTGACTAATTAAAATAAAATAACTATAATTTTTATATAAATATTAATTTTTAAATTATTCATCAATTAAGGCTATGAAAAATTATATATTTCACAATCATGGAGATGGTCGGTCGTATCAATGCCTCCGTAACACTTTTATTTTTCAATGATAATTATAACAACAAGGTCAAAAAATATCCCACCATTATAAACTGATCATAATATAATTAATATAATAACATATTATTATACATATCTACATTTTGTGTGGTGGTGAATAGAGATTCACATCACTTTGTGAAGGTGGTAGTCCACACGTACATTAACAATGTTGTTATCTTTACACAAATGAAGTGGAAAATAGAAAAATTATAAGTATTTTATTTACATATTTTTAAATATTTAATAAATATAATAAATATTTTTTTATAATATATAATCACTAAATTTTTCTTTATCACCATCCATGTGAAGTGTTATTGAATGAGGAATCACCTTCCTTAACAAGGCATTAGTCCATCAAAAACATGAGCGATGTTATCGTATCTCCTAAATAATGGAATGTAAAAAAATATGAGATATAGTGATAGAATAAGTAAAACTATTTTATAAATATCACATATATACTTTTTATCCATCATTAAGCCTAATCTAGAGAGGTAGAAATGAAAAAAAGACATTGGTTCAGGAGTTGGTTGTATATTGAATACATGAATGATGATTTCGTAAACCATTTTATGGAAGTGGAAATGATTTTAGGTCCAAAAATTATTTAAAAAACATCCCATTATAATTAATATTAGAAAATATTTTATATCATAATTTTATAATGAAAATTTAATGATGTAAAGAAATAATTAAAATAATGTACTTCATTGAAGAACATTGCATCATTGTTGGTAGTTGATTAGAAACTGTAAGAGGATAATATTCATTGCTAATATATTTAGTTTTCATGTGCCTTGCTATTCATAAATACCATTTTAGGGCATTTTACATTTTGAACACTCATTCTCATCATTTGTGCACTTCATGCCTAATGTGCACCAATTTAGGCCCAATGTTTCATCTTATTTTAGTGAATGTAACTATCCTTATTTTAATTTTATATTTTGGTAAATGTATATAAACTTAATTATGAACATATTTTATTTAGTGATCAATGGATTATTCATAAAGGATGATGGAGATATTTCATCTCTAAGAATAAAAAATAAATAACCATGATCATTTATATTTATATTGAAAATTTTTAACCTGAAATATTTTATGTTAATTCCAATTTACAAAATATTATAGTTATAAAAACTGAAACTCTGATATTGCATGCTTTATGTTTACTTAAATATTATAAAGGTAAAACCCATGAAAAAATGAAAATGGTCATATATTAAAAATTTTGGATTTTTATTGATGAGATATACCCTAATAATAAATCCAATCCAAGTTTCATGGTCATTTTTGAGTCCCTATAAAATAATTTTAAACTTAAAATACCTAGTTTTCCCATAACAAGGTGATATAAATTTACTAAGGTTACTCTAAAGTAAAGGAAAAAGAAATTAAATTATATATTTATCAACTTTGGTCATCTTAATTAAATATATTGAACCAGTTTTTAATTATTTAAAATATGATAGATTTATAATTTAATTTAATAATAAATCGATAATAAGAAATAAAAAACGTTTTTAATAAATAATGTCATGTATAAAATTATTTCTCTACCGAATTCATGTGTAAAATTCATTAAAAAGACTATAAATGGTTTATTTTTATTAAAAATGAAATAATCAAATTTAAAAATTAATCTCAAATATAATTTTATATTTTAGATACTTTAGAAAAAATACATTTTTTATTAAAAAAGAGTATTTATCATTTTTCATTTAGAAATAAAACATTTGAGAAAAATATCAAAATTTTACATTAAGATAATTTTGATATGATAATATAAATATTATAATAATTTTATCAAATATTATTTAAAAAAATTAAGTAATTGTTTATAATATTCACTAACCAAAACCAAAGAACGTCATTAATTTTATAAAACCGTTCATTGAAGAATTAAATGTATTTACTAAAAATTGAGTTCTTATTTTAAAAAAATTAATCCATAAATTTCAATTTATTAAATTATTTTTATACATTTAAAAATTTATTATATCCAATTCATATACACTGTATTAACTAAAATTTAATAATGGTCATATTTAAATCGTGTTATTTATCTGTTCATTTAAGCTCTGTGTTGCACGTAGTACACATTATTTGACATAAATTTATTATTTTAAAATATCGAGATACTAAAACAACACTAATAAATTACATCCTCAAAATTATTACTCATTCTTAGTAACTAATGGTTTAAATTTTCAAAATAATTTTTTTAAAATCCCACATCCTAAAAAGGTTTAATAAAAAATCCACATGGAAGTAGGGAATATGAAATTCTAGGGTCTTTTAAAATGAATTATACTATGTTTTTCAAATTTTTGAAAATAAGTGGGAAGTGAAGATTTAAAAATGGATGAAATTCATAACATTCAAATTATTATATACAGTGAAATATATAATTTATAAAAATATATTGAATGATTAAGATAATGTTAATGACCAAAAAGCCATAATACAAAGATCTATGTAAATTTACATGGATTCATTGGAAAATATGGTAATATAATAAGTTTTTTTGAAATCCATTTCTTAGTTTTAAGGAATTACATAATCATCTAGACTAAGAACATAAGAAAAGATACAAACATGAAGATTATAATTTCATAGTTTCATCAATTTCCATCGTAATCTCTTCTTGTGATCCAAATGATGAGTTTCTAATACATATTATTCCTACCTGGAGTCCTAGAATCATTTATAATGAATCAGATAATTCCAAAAAATTACAACAATTCATTCCTCTTATCTGTATACATTACCCAAAACCAAAATCATAAGTAGGGGGTAAGATAACTCCAAAAATGAATAATCCTTCATTATTTAAATTATAAATTAATCCCCAAAATTCAACATTAATTCACAAAGTTCAAACTAAACCATTCAATAAATTAATATACATATAATTATTCAAATTATTCATAACCAATATTGTATCCAATAAATTTGAAGGATTTTATCACACATTTTTTTAACATAAATTTTGAAATTTATCACCAGATAACATTATTCACTATTAATGTCACATACCCTATTAAGAGTACAAATTAATAATATAATGTCTAAAATATTCTATCATAAATCCACATTACGATCATATATTCTACCAAAATACTATTCAAAAATGACTCCTTAAATAATTATTAATGTTATGTCTAAGGGTAATATAAAACTCAACCAAATTAAATGGCTCTAAAAATAACTTTATTCACTTTAACATTACATCACTTTAAACCTAAAAAAGGGTGTATAATATAATAAATTTTTTAGAAAACATAAAATCATAAACATGTGATGGTATCTATATGTATTAATATAACCTCTATTTAAAAATATATTTATCCAATGTTGTTTAAACCCTCCTATGATACCAACTATGATTGCCCAAAAATTACACTCATGAATCTAGTGCTCAAACCTAATCATTATATTTTTATCATTTATAATAATTAACATGACCCAATTCTTTCCAAATTTTCCCATCCAGTATATAAAATATTATTAGGTAAAAAATGAACACTTTTATACCAAATGACATTTTTTGTTTAGAGTTTCATAGAATTAGGATGAACTCCTACATAAACAAAACTCATGAAATTAAAAAATTATTTTACAAAATATTCTAATATTTTCATATTTCATATTAAGACATAAATATCTCCCTTAAAATTATTCACATTTGAAACACTTCTAGACACAAATCATTTAATATCATTCTTCAAAACATTGGGAGTATTAAATATAAAAATAGAAATTTCAAATGACTAGAAAGAGTAAACATAAGCATTAACAATTAAATTTCATTGGGGATATTAATAAGAGCATATGGTTATGATTTCATAGTCGTAGTGAATAATAATAACTTAAAATAATGTGTACCCATAAATATCTAGAAAATCAATCATCATGCATGGTGTAAATATTTGAAAAAGAATATATTCATTGAAATCAATAATCATGATCGATGTGATAACAATACTGATCCAATGAAACAATAATAACACATAGAATGTATTAAAAATTATTTAGAGTTGTGGAAAATTCCCTTCACAGAACCATAAATAACCCATAAATATTTTAAGAACCATATGTTCATATTCCAATATAATTAACCAAAGCATTGAAGAGGTATAATGTGGATCACCCATCATATCTTGAGATATAATGTGGATCTACCCGTCATACCTTGAGCTATACTGGGGTATCATCCCATGGAATAAGTTCCATCAGGCTCTCCCATAATCATAAACAATGTACCAAAAGTATAACATGAATTACATACAATGAGAACTCACTTCGCCATAAAGCTAATAGAAACATCCATTATTCCTTTCATTATATGATTAACCGGAAGAATGGAAATTTGATCCATGAAAATATCTTTCGAATAATCATAATCCATCCAGATAAAGAAGGAGTATGTTATCGTTACAAAATATCCCCTTTGAGTATAATTGAAATCAAATTTTGTGGATTCTGATGAATGGAAATACCATTAAAATATATTTAAAATCATTTTTGAGGAAAATATCCAATCCACTTTGAAAAAAAATATTTGAAAAATATAAATTCCAATAAAATATTATGAAAAATAGTTATCATTGAAAATTACATTATAACCATATATAATAATATCAATTAAAAATAATCATCATGGTATTGGGAATATTTATTCATGATATAAACATTAAAAATATACATTAATTTAAAACATTTTGTAGATGGGAATAAAAATTGTCCCATTTGGAAAACATTAATAAATTTACATTTAATTACTTTTAAATATATGTTAAAAATATTTTAAAATAACTTCAAGAAATAATTTATGTTTATAAAGGAATATTTTTAAAATCTTTTTATACAAAATGGATATGGAAGAGAAATAGTCTCATTCTAAAATAAGATACAATATCGACATCACTTACGAATAATTTTCTAGATGTTTATTTCATTAATAAGGGATGAAATGGAATTTGGGCATATAGATCACATTCATATCTAGAGTAGAGAAAAATATTTGGTTCTTGATAACAAGATAATATATTTTCCCTAAATGAACCATGAACATAAACAATCCCTAAATGAATAAATATTATAACATAAATCCTTGCCAATTTTGTAAATTTTAAATAAGAATCCTCACTAAAGAATAAAATCAAATGAAAAATTAATAATCATTTGTATAATCATATTCATGATATAACATATCAAATGGGAATTCTAAACATCACATAAAATAGTATTGGATAACACCCTAAATTTATGTCTTAGGGAAAGATAATTTGAGATGAATAACCTTTTAAATGATCGTATAATTGAATTGAGCTTCAATGAAAAGTGATATTATTGTTAAAAATATAAAATAAAATAATTAATGATGAATAAAATAATTTAGTGAAAAAAATAAACAAAATCATGGAATTACAATGTCATGGAAGAAGTGTTATATCCAATAAGAATTAAATTTTCTAAATAAACCCTTTACCACGAATTAATTTTATAGTCAAATCCACTTATATGAAAAATTCCAAATTTATACTTAAAATACAACAAATTATCATTTATTCTTGATATAACATGTTAAATTTTAGTATATACACAATATAAAATAAATTAATTTCATAACAATCAATTAAGACTCAGTGAAAATAAATTGAGAAGAAATACCATACCTCTATTCCAATCATTAAATGTATTCCCATTAACTCATTTATTATAAAATCATATCAATTATTTGGTTTATTAATAAAATTTTCTTTGTATAATTCCTTATCCTTGGATTAGTTATTTCTATTATTTTAATGACACCATTAATTAATTAATCAATAAAGTCCACATTAGGTATATTGAAAACACTCAATCCTGAGATTGAAAATAGATTTAGTATGTTTACCCGTGTAAAAAGAATCAATTATTCCATAATAACCATAAATAAAATAATGAAATAATACCATTTTAATATATAAAAAATACATTTGAAAATAATCCTGAATTTTAACATCCTATAAAATATACTTTTTTATTAATGGATCACTTTCTTCCCATTTATTTTTTTGTCTTCAATAGAAGCATAGATAAAAAAATCATTCTATTAGAGGTTTAAAAATTATTTGTTGTGATGAAATTTAATAAATAAAAATATTAAAATGACATAAAATTCATACTATAAAACTAAAAACACATTCTTCCATTGTCTAAGAACAACAAAATTAGTTTAAAAAAACTTCTTTTATATAACAATTTTTTTAAATAGGAAGACTATTAGAGAATAAAAAAGTAAAATATAAAATATTATGGTTCATTTATCCCTTAGAATCAACCCAACAATGAATATAACTATAGAAAAGAAAGAGAGAGCTTGTAATATAGTATTCAATCTGAAAAAAATGTCAAACCTTGATCGAATTGAAGTGATTGATGAACACCAACAAGTGTAGTTTATTTATAAGTAAATATTATCAATTACCTTTATTTTGTAAACTAGTATAGTTGGTTAATATTATTTTCATTAGTCGATAAAAAATTTGGGCATCATATTGTTGGTTATATAGTTTCATTTTAAATTATAGTAGATACTTTTTTATTGATATAGTCAATCTTTATTAATTTTGATGAATATAGAACACATTCTATTGAAATATGTTTTATTTAGAAGTATAAAATTAAATTATGTTTACAATAATAATATTATAAAATTATTTCTATATGAAACATAATTTATTGTATCCTATAGTAATTTTTTAATGGTATCAATTTTGTCCTTATTATTTAATTGATTATTTCCATTAAATTACTAATTTATTTAAAAATTAAATATCTCTTACATACCTAATGATTCTGATAAAATAAAATTCTTTTTTAATCATCAAATACAAATTACAGTAGGGTTATTTTTTTGAATTTTCTAATAAAGATTAATTTTTAGTGAAAATGATTAATTTTCCACTTTCAAAGTCATTGTGATTTTATAAAATCATTATTATGTCAACATGATTATAAATTTTTGGAAATTTTTATTTAATAGAAATATCATTTAATAATTATACATTTGTTTTTAAATTTATTAATTTTAATTTATAAACATATACCATTCATTTTGGAACAAAAATTTTCCTTTTAAAAATTAAAATTATTTTTAATTTATGAGTCTTAATTAGGTGTTTTGGAATTTATAGTTATTTATAGGGGAATTTAATGTCCTCCCACCCTATATCACTCCTTATTAGTTTATAAATATGGTTTTATTGATTTATATCGCAATTTGTTTGGCTATATATTTGAATAAAAAAATTAATCACTTAAAACCCACCTCTTTTATGAAACTTCTTTCTTTCCCCATAGTAAAATAAGTTATGACAAAACCATAAGGATACTCATTTCATTTCCATGGGTTATTCTCTGATGAATGTTTTTGGATATTTTTTCACACATATGTATGATTTTAATTTTTGGATGGGTGGGCCCAAGTGTATATATCACTCCAATGAATTTGTTATATATGGATATCTCATGTTATAATATGGGATATATATTTAATTGATCCTAGATCAATAAGAAAATATTCCCATTAATATACTCTTATAAGCAACCCTCATTAAGGATAATATCTATTGGGGAGTGAACCCAATCCAAAATGATAGATGTGGAAGTGATCCTTGACTAAGGGAATTGTTTTCTATTATTATCAAACATTTCATAAAATAATACCAAGTGGCAATGTTATTCTTTAAAATCTCATGTTATTTGATTAATTTAAAGTTCTTTCTATATTAACATCCATTCTATATTAAATAAATCATAATAATCCTTTTTGAAATTTTGGGTATGTTTTTGAAATGTTAATATCATTTTTCATACACTTCTATACATGCTATATATCTGTAATCATTGATATCATCTTTATTTATCATTATCGAGAATATGAGAAGACCCATTCATATGTTTTATTTCTATTGGAGATTATGAAAAGTTTTAAGTATGATATTTTTATGAAGGGTTCAAATTATTAATTAGTTAGTGGTATGTTTCAAATATATCTAATGAAAAAGTTATTTATATATTATATTTTCCAAATAAACTTAACCTCTATAATTATTTAATGGATTTTAATGTTATATATTATATATTCATTTGAAAACATGTAATATTTATTATTGAATGTTTTGGGTTGCTATAGTTTATTTTAGAGTTGGTTTAGATAATATTTAAATAATATAAATAAGGATTTTTTAAAAACCTAGGGATAAGCCTACGTATACGATAATAACCTAAATCTATGGTAAGATATATATTATGTGTTTTCCTAGTAATTAATCTCTCTCTAAAAACTAAAAGTGTATTTGGTTTTGACAGAGATGTATCTAGGGGTAATGATCATTAAAAGAGTTTTTTGATGTACTTTCCATCTATCATTATTGTGAATTGTGATTGTTCCCTTACTATACACCTAGTTTTAAACTCTGAGGTAATACTATTTGGTTATCACATATTTTATTTATGAACCGTTATGAAGGATTTTAATTGATGATATACATGGATCTAAAAGGTTGAACCTATAGAGTCATATATTGAAATTAGTTTTTCATTATTATAAATCATATGAAATATTTATAATGACTATATGATTCCTCACATTGGATATTTCTACTAACACTATACATTTTTGGTTTTAGTCACTGGATATTTCGTCACGACTAACTAAATGAAAAAGTTAGTGTAAGGTGAAACCATTAGTTTATGCCTAACTATCAATATAATAATATTATTAACAATATAAACTTGGTTGCGTTTTCTAACATGATTAATAAAATAAATATTATATTGACCATGACCCTAGTATGACTAAGTTGATGTTATACTTCATTACATTGTCATATGATAATGAATCGCATTGTGAATGACAAAATAGTTTAGTAGTCTTTGTGATCTAGATTAATAATTGAAATTTTCATTACATTATAAAAAATAAAATGCAAAAACGAATTTTATTTGATAATTCCATTATTCCCCTTTGTGTATCCCTCCATATCAATCACAAAATACTTCCTCATATCCTTGTGAAAATAAAAAATAAGAAAGTGGGGAGATTAAATTCTCACTGAGGGTATGTGTATATCTAATGAAATGAATAAATAGAGAATAATAAGAATAGGAAGTCAAATAACATAGGCACATTCCATTAAATTAAGAAATTTAGCATAAAATGGAATGAATAAAAGGTGATCATATAGTGGTATATATAATAATCTCAAGAACATGAAACATTGTAATAGATATTCTAACTAATTCAATAATCACATGGAATATCCTAATAGATTTCTTAATGATCCAATGAATAATAATGGTTGTCTAAAACATACTATTTTTTCTTTATTCCAACGTATAAAATACCATATAGGCTTTGTTCAAATACATCTAATACCATCATGGATTCATTTACAAACTTATAATAATTTTTTAAGTCTTGGAATAACCAATATCTATATTGTCTCATGAAACCTATGGATGCATCGAGGGATATAGAGGACATCACACATCACATATAAAATTCAATTCATTCCTCATATTAAATAACTAAATCATAATTAATATATAAATTCATATTAATAACTAGCATACAATGTTTAAAAATATTGCATGATCAATAAACATAATCACAGACTATCCAGAGTAAATAGAATGGTATCATAATTATACATCCACAGTTAAACATATCATAAACTATAAAGAAAAATAATGATAATTTTTCCACAAAAATATATACCCATTGGATTATTTTTAAATTTATGTTTTCATTGATTTATAGAAATACCATAAAAATATCTTTAAATATAATCTTTAGGAAATTATCCTTTTCATAATGACAATCACCTTTTTAAAACATAAAATTTCTTGAGAACCCCTTTCCATGAAAAGATAATAAATTATATATTATAAAGTAAATATATCATTAAAAATAACCATATAAAATTAAAAATTAATATTCTGAAAAATGATAATCTTGTTAGTGGTTAGTTCCGTAAATTCCATAAAATTTATCAAGAGCATTCCTTTTGTAATGGAAAAAGGTTAGAAACATGAATTGTTCAGAAATAAAAAGAAAATACCATTGAAAAAAATTTACAAGAAAAAATTGTAAAATTTTACTTGGTAAATCATTTTAGAAATGTTAAAAAATTGAAATCATGTTTTTAAATAATGATATTGGAAGAAAATAGATTCCCTACTGACGATAGAAATGATATATAACTTTATTCAAAATTACTCCTTGTTATTTTAAGTAAAAAATATTGGAAAATAGTATTATTATTTGAAAATGTCATGAATAACTAAAGGATAAGAAAATATATTTATTTCAATATAGTAATATCAAATAATTCCTCTATGGGAGATGTAAACATAAACTAGCATGAATAACGATGATATTGTGAATTAAAATCTCACTGCTTTGATAAATTTTGATTTCAAATCCCCATGAAATAAATAACATAAAATGAATCATTAAATATCATGATGAAAAATTAATTCATGATATATAATAATTAAATTTAAATATATACACCATAAAAAATAAATATGTTGTGAGTAAGGAGTATGTCTCGTACAAGTAAAGGTGATTCGAGAAACCAATAACTCACGCTTCCATTTGTTTGAATTTTTATTAAGCTTTTGTATAGATTTTTAAAACATTAAATTAACTTAGCCCAAAATGATATTAATATTTATGATATCATATAGGGTCCTTTTACAACATCCTATTACACATTCATTAATATTCTTTCATTATTCTGATTGTTTTAGGGGTTAACTATCTTGATTTCTCATGAGTGTTTTATTTTGAATGGTCTAGTTCAGGACCATATTATGTTGTTTTATGATATCTTGACTAATTAAAATAAAATAACTATAATTTTTATATAAATATTAATTTTTAAATTAGTCATCAATTAAGGTTATGAAAAATTATATATGTCACAATCATGGAGATGGTCGGTCGTATCAATGCCTCGGTAACACTTTTATTTTTCAATGATAATTATAACAACAAGGTCAAAAAATATCTCACCATTATAAACTGATCATAATATAATTAATATAATAACATATTATTATACATATCTACATTTTGTGTGGTGGTGAATAGAGATTCACATCACTTTGTGAAGGTGGTAGTCCACACGTACATTAACAATGTTGTTATCTTTACATAAATGAAGTGGAAAATAGAAAAATTATAAGTATTTTATTTACATATTTTTAAATATTTAATAAATATAATAAATATTTTTTTATAATATATAATCACTAAATTTTTCTTTATCACCATCCATGTGAAGTGTTATTGAATGAGGAATCACCTTCCTTAACAAGGCATTAGTCCATCAAAAACATGAGCGATGTTATCGTATCTCCTACATAATGGAATGTAAAAAAATATGAGATATAGTGATAGAATAAGTAAAACTATTTTATAAATATCACATATATACTTTTTATCCATCATTAAGCCTAATCTAGAGAGGTAGAAATGAAAAAAAAAGACATTGGTTCAGGAGTTGGTTGTATATTGAATACATGAATGATGATTTAGTAAACCATTTTATGGAAGTGGAAATGATTTTAGGTCCAAAAATTATTTAAAAAACATCCCATTATAATTAATATTAGAAAATATTTTATATCATAATTTTATAATGAAAATTTAATGATGTAAAGAAATAATTAAAATAATGTACTTCATTAAAGAACATTGCATCATTGTTGGTAGTTGATTAGAAACTGTAAGAGGATAATATTCATTGCTAATATATTTAGTTTTCATGTGCCTTGCTATTCATAAATACCATTTTAGGGCATTTTACATTTTGAACACCCATTCTCATCATTTGTGCACTTCATGCCTAAGGTGCACCAATTTAGGCCCAATGTTTCATCTTATTTTAGTGAATGTAACTATCCATATTTTAATTTTATATTTTGGTAAATGTATATAAACTTAATTATGAACATATTTTATTCAGTGATCAATGGATTATTCATAAAGGATGATGGAGATATTTGGCGATTAAAGGAAACAATTCTGGATATGGTAGATTGGATATCATCCCATTGATGAGAATGTGGGGCCCACAATACAAGCCCCATGAAGCCCAAATTTCATGGGCTTCTAGAATACATATATAGGAACACATAATCATTCTAGAGCCAGTGCTAATTCGTATTACATGGAAGTGATTAAGGCAGACCAATTTGAAGATGCAATTCTGGTCCAGATTCTGTGGCCCAGAAAAACAGCCCACAAGTTATATCATATCACTCGAACGGCTTATTATTTTGGGCTGAAATATTACAGGCTGTTAGGGGAAATCCAGGGCTTTATTTAATTCTTATATGGCCCACTCAAATCCGATTTCTAGAAGGTACTTTCGATGCGTCTTTCCGGTGGATGAAATCTGGCTGCAACTTCGAGGCAAGAGTTGAAAAGTCTCTTATGCATTAAATGTCCACTCTCCTTTGTCCAAAAAAATTAATTAAAGTCACATGGGATGATGGGAGCTTGGAAAAAGGCTTCAAAAATGACTATTTAAGGAATTATGGGTGGGGGATTTGATGAGCTTGGAGTTTTACTTTCATTGTAATGTTGTTATGCCAAATTGCCTTTGTAATCGTTCTTCATTCTCATGTAAGTCGTTTGAATCACATTAGTTCTTAATTAAAGTTCTTCTTCTTACCTTTTTATGTTATTCTTATTATCACTTTGATACCATTACTTCATTTTGTGAATTTATTCACACCAAATCTTGTAAAATTTATTCACACAACGGTGGAGTGATCATTTTTGTTATTGTTATTTTTGCTTCTTCAATCCCGCTTCTTTAAGTTGACTTTCCACTTCCATTTTTTGAATAGCATAAATGGAGGGCTAACTGCTTATGGGTTGGACCTAGGGAGTTGCATGGGGCAGATTGGATATTATTTTATGATCTTAATTAATAATCATTTCATTATTTTAAGATTTCCATTTGATTATTTATTTTATTTTCGTCTTCGCCAACTTTAACAATGACACATTATGAGTGCTAGTGCGATCCAATTCCTTTGAGTGATCATTAAATATATCCTCTAAGTGCATTGGTGATTAGACTTGGAATGGTGTAGGGATTAAATTGGTGAATGATGTTTAGGAATTATATCATCTTTTTGGATATATCTTTATTTAGTGAAACGAATGTTATAAGAAAATAAATGCATCCAAACTAACCCTAGTAACAACTTAAGATCAACTCATCTCCATTAATTGTTTTAGACTAATTAATTATATGCTTTAATTTATTTTCTTTAGATTAAATCAGTAGTTATTAAAATAAAATCAATACAAATAGTTGGCTACTCCAAAGCCAAATCCTTCCAAAATCAGAGTGTCTCTTGGTTTCTTCTTCGATCCATGTGGATTCGACCCCTACCTGTACTACAACGACCGCATACCTGTAGGGTACATTTGGGCGCTACCAATTTTCCTCCTTAGGATTGCACTAAATTCTTCCTATGTTGTATTTTTCCTCAATATAAAGATTATAGAATTAGTGTAGTAATGTTGGTAAGTGATATGGGTAGGTATTGGATGATCTAATTGCTTTCTATGGTGTTAAGGGAGGATGAGAGTGGGTGCACTTTTATAAGTGAGGTGAGTATAAAACTTTTAATATTTTTGAAAGAGTGAATTCTAGAAAAAAATTGTTTTTATGGAAATAGCAAAAAATATTGGTTAATTTTATATTATATTAGTTATAAGTTCAAAATATGTCTAAAACATTTTTTGGGACATTTTTCTAGGCCATTTGGTTCAGAAAGTCTAAATTTTAATCCCTAGGTAAACTAATTTCTACCTTAATCGCTCTAATTAATTTTAAATGTAGTCAGTAATAAATTTTGTAAAAAAATAATGTTGGAATTATTATAAATTTTAAATCATAATGATTAAATTTTGAATATACTTTTCAACATTCAATTCACATAAGAGGTAAAAAATAATTTATAATTAGTCTCACATATGTGATGAGAAAGTATGTTTTTAAAATGAAAAAATTCAAATATTTTCAATGTTTTTATATCTAAATTCAATGTGATATTGAATCCAATTATCATAATTATTTTACTTTATATAAATTTTAACATGTTTTTATTTGAGACCAATTCCCAATATTTTTTAGCATTATCAATTATTTAAATGAACATGTTTTTAATAAAAATTCATTATTTTTCACTATTCTTCAAAAAATAAAAAAAATCATAAAAAATACCATAAATTATCCTAAGATAATTTATATATTCTAAATTTAAAATTAATATTTATATTTTCATATTATTTTTATAAAATTGATAAAAATTAATTTTTAGTTTTGTTCCTCAGGCACAACTAGACCGCCTTTTTAGAAAAAAAATGTTGTTTTTTCTAAAAACATATTTTTGTTATAAATGATTATTATCGTTATATATAATCAATAGATAAATGATAAATGTGTGTATAAAATATTTTTTCATATTTTATGTAATCCTATTTATACACTAGATTAAATCATTGTGGAAATAACTATTATATTAAATAATAATATTAAAAGTATATTGATTTTTGAAAATACTGGTTCTTTCATGTAAAGAAAGCTATGGAAAAAGCTCATTGGTTCACATAATAAAAGATAAACTCCTTATTTTTTTATTGAAATATTATCTCAATGTTTCATGTCACATATTATATTTAATAAAATATTAATCTTTTATAAATTTAGGGTGTTACATTATCCCCACCATTAATAAATTACTTCCTCACAACTGAAACTTGAATAGGAAATCAATGGTTTGATATTTGAAAATAGTATTATTGAAAACCCCACATCATAAAAGGGTTTATAAAATAACCACTTAATAATTGAGTTAGGGAGGCTCCATTTTCATTTTTAATAGCACATAACTAGATTTCTGATTATGACAACATATTTGGGAAGTGATGATATAGACATCGAAAACTGTAAATACCTATAGAGAGTGATTGAGGTTAATAATAATAAAAATTGACAGATAAATTAAATTTTAAGGTCCTAGAAACTAGAAATATTTTTTATTTAAAATACCATATGATTCATCAGATAAAAATGAAATAGGATGACATGTTTATTTCAAGATCCAGTTACTAATGTTGTTGAATTATTTTAATGCATAATAAGAAAAAAAAATATACAAACTTGATCTGTCTCTATTTCATATGTGAAATTTCAAAATTTGGTTGTGCTTCAGTGAATTTTCAATTCATCGCATACTAATATAATTATGAATTTTGGTAAATGAATTTTTTTATTCCTAAAGTACTAAAATTCTCTTTTAACGAATCGTAAAATCCATAAAATAGGTAATTATATTTGTCTCTACTTATTTTCCAAACCAAATATGGTTACTAAAATATTTCTAATATAGTAAGTAAATCTATAAAACATTGTCAAATTTTCAAAATAAACCATTTCATAAATTTTTAACCCTATGACTTTTCCTAATGATTAATATCCTTAAATTTAGGAAGAATGATATTGAATTTTTAAAATGAACTTATCATTAATCATTTTCATATTAGTTAGTATTGTCCAATTTTATTTATCTATATCAATAATCCCCTTATCGAGACATAATTATCTCATAAATATGATCATATTAAGGGTTAACTTTTCCTCAATCATTTGATTCCATGAATAATAAATTCCCACTAAATCGTTATTCTTGGTCATCGGTATAAATAAACATTCAATTTCAAATCCATAATGAAAATTAACTTAATTAAATACTTATACATTTCATAATTCTTATGACTAGAATATCATTGATTAATATACTATTATAACCTAATTCTTGAATACAAACATAAAATCATTAATCATTCTACTTCATATGTTGTGATAAAATAACCATGAACTCGATATCTTTCATTTTTTGATGTATATTCTCTTAAATATATGGGAATTTATTTTCATAGTTCCCCATATCCTTATAGATGAAGAATTAAAAATTGAAAAATTCTTTTTTTCCAATTCAATCTAAATCAATGTGGAATTTTTCTCCACACATGAGTCAAACTAATTTTTTATTTTTTTCAAGTACCAAACTATTTCCTTAAACAAATATCACATATCAAAAAATTATTCTTTCCATTCATCCATTTATACTATTTTTTCTATTTTTTTAAAATTCTTCTCTTTTTCCCCATGAAATTAATAAGTTATAGAGAGTTACTTCTCTATCTTAATATCACGTTATATTTTTTCACATATAATGAGAATTATTGGGAAACTATATCCCTTTATAGAATTATCATAAACTAATCAAATAAAGGGTCAATATTTTACTTTTGATTATAGAGGTAGTCCATAACATTCCATGATAACTATGTAATGTTGTATTCATTCCTAAAAAAATTTCCTCTTCATCCAATCTTAGAATAGTAAATTATTTTTCCATAAATAGTAAATTTTCTATGAAAAAATTTTGTTCCATGAAGATAGGCTTTAAATCCTTCCACTCTAGACTTTTTATTTCCTCCTTATCCTTAATTTTTTGAATCAATGACCACTATTTATTTGAATATCCCAAGTGATGATAATTATACAAGAAAAAAATTTCCATTTCCCTACTCCCCATAATAATTAATATTTTACCTAAATAATTTATCCATTTAAAATCAAAAAATGGATATGATGTCTCATTGAATAGTTGAGGTGGTTGATACATGAAGATATCTAACACTATCACTCTTCATGGTGGATCATTATTATGTTACACATATGAAAAATAATTACTCATAACCTATTTTAACTTCCCCAATATGGTTATAAATTGATCATTTCTAGTTGTATCCCAAGCCCTAGGTTTATTATCATTCCAAGGTGGAAAATCTCTACATGGAGTAAACACGTTATTATTGTTAGCATTCCTTAAATTAGGCATAATTTATGAACAATCGAATAAAGTCGATTATATCACAACATTATTAAATATAATATATAACCCCTAAACTAGTGAAATAATTACAATGATAATCTAAAAAATAGACATGGTTTCTTTTTTAAACTAATAGTTTGCATCCTTTCGGCCAGGAGTTGGTGTATTTGGAAAGAAATAAATAAAGGTTGTTATGAGGTTCATTCTAGCTCCATGACATCCATTACTGCAAGAACATGAAATATACTAGTTGATTTTGGTCACCTCATTAAGAATAGGGATTTATCGCCCTCCTTGAATGTTGTTCTAGGTCCTAGGTTAGACAACTTTTCTTATCCCAACCTCTCTCTGAGTTGATGGGTGAGATAGAATCCTCATTGATCTAGGCTGAAACTAAACACAGATAGTTCATACTGAAGGTTCCGGGCGCAGCGGAAGTACGTGGGTGGATGTGCCCATGTGGATTTTTGTCATTAACAATGATCAATCTGAGATCAATATGACGATAAACGCCAATCTCTACGGATCAACTCATAGTAATAGACAAAGAAAAGGAAAGTCTCAGAACCACAAAGTATGATCGTTATAGGTTGATTATAATTAATTTAATCAATTTAAAATAAATATCTTTTGTGTGTTCTTTCTTAGTTGATGTTCTTGATCATGTTCCGATTTAATTCATCATTGTGTCGCAGAATCCAATTGTAGAATTCCTCTAGCGGTGATCCACACGTGTACCTCATATCTTGGGACACCTCCAAAGGAGTCTCTAGGTGGTATCTTGGAGAAACCTTTGCTTGCGTTGTCTACCTTAGATCATCTTGATCCGATGGAAGAGGATCTCTCTTAGTTTTGAGAGTGTTCTTGGAGGAATAGGTTCTTTCGGCCTTGAAATAATTCTCGATAGTTGTTGTGAACAACGATTCTCTTGTGTGTAGGAAAAGAGTTGGGGTTGTGAGGATATTTATAATCAGGTTTTAGGTTGTAGAGTTATGACAATAAATAAATGTGTTACGCGTTTTATTTATTTCATTGACTCTTATTTAAAACCCCCATGTAGAATAATTAATTCCTTGACATGCACCCATGCTGATTATAATAAATATAATTTAATAAAACAATATTATATCCTCAAAATCACGACTAGAAAAACTAAAATGTGTGTAATAATTAATACACGGAGTGTACTTGGTTTTCATTTAAAACTACACGGTGTGTAAATTTAATGTACACGGCGTGTATATCTTGTTTTCATTTATTCATTTCTTTTCATTAATGAAAACTACACGGCGTGTACATATAACAATACATGGTGTGTACTTGTTTTCAAAATAAAACTACATGGTGTGTAATCATTGATACACGACGTGTACTTGTTTTATTTTATTCTTCCTCCATCATTAAACCAATTTAGGCTTCCATGAATAATTATTAAACCATGTACGGGAATAATCTTTATTCTACTTGAGATACTTGAATACACATAGTGTGTGATCCTCTAAGCCTCTTTCTCGTTGGAATTAGAAGGGATTGCCTAAAGTCCAAGATTACTGTCTAGAAATGGGTCAAGGCACCCAATAGAAAGACGTTTATGCTTCATTGACTTATCACCTCATACAAACACTTATTGTGTAATTTAATCCCTTTGTCTTGATATCTCATCAAGAAGGTTTCATGGCAGTGTCATAAACCTATATTCTTGATCCATCGTTCTTTGACTACCTGAAATAAACACGTCGTCTACACCACGTCCATGGAATTTAATGCGATAGTTCTATTTCAATCAAATGGCCAAGATATCAACATACATAAATGGAAGGGAAAAATACTTCCTCATCTTATCCATTAACAACATTTCACTCATGATGCACGCAACATACCTTACTTCCCACCAACTGTTTGCGTGACTATTTTCGTTAGTAAATCTAAGTGCGCGAGTCATGACTTGAGTTAATGATAATATTCTAGTTTAAGGACCATTACACACGCTCGTAGATAGAAATTTCGGATGACACCAAGACATGCGGAATTGATACTGGTGGGTATGTTCTCATAATCTCCCATATTGGAGATTACCATGTGTGAACTCCATGAGAGAGAGTCTCGTCTTCTTACGAGTACTTTCACATGATGGTCTGTATACTATGTGTCCTATCATAGTATGTCATCCAACCGTATAACTTTATTTAAGAATATTGTTATATCATTTCAAGGTTCTCATCATAGCGGGGATCTGTCATGACCTTATCAATGCAACAAATATTCCAGAACATTATTACATTATAGTCATGCAGAACAATGAACAATATATAATAAGTGAACATTTATGTAATAAAAGAAAAAAATAGTTGTTTCTCTGGACACCAACCCTTACAAACTCCCACTTAGACTAGAGCCAACTGCCTACAAATTTTAGTCTGCTACACCTCACTTGATGATCATGTTTCTACTAAGTCAAGGCATTCGTCAAGGGGTCTGCCACGTTGTCTTCTGTGGAAATACTGATCACTGTAACTTCACCTCTATGAGAAAAATCCCTCAAGAGATGATACTTCCGAAGTATGTGATTTTTCTGCTGATGTGACCTAGGCCCTTTTGCAAGTGTCGTCGTTGTAGTATTATCACAATAGAGTGTTATAGGATCTTTACTGCTCTGTACTACATCCATCTCTTGGATGACTCTTCGCATCCATACTGCTTATTTAGCTGCCTTAGAAGCTGCGATATACTCAGACTCGGCTGTAGAATCTGCCACCACACTTTTCTTCGAGCTCTTCCAACTCACTGCACCTCCATTAAAACTAAAGATGTATCCATTCTGTGACTTTATTTCATCTTGATCAGTTTGGAAACTAGCATCTACATGTCCTCTGATGACTAGTTCCTCATCTCCCCCCATAAACCAGGAACATATCCTTAGTACGGCTCAGATACTTAAGGATAGTCTTGACTTCCATCCAATTGTGGTCTCCTGGATCAGCTTGATATCTGCCTACCACACTTAATGTGTAAGCAACATCTATCCTCATACATATCATATAATACATGACTGACCCAATCGCGGATGCATAAGGGATCCTTTCCATTCTCTTTATTTATTCATGTGTCTGAGGACACATTTTCTTGGAAAGATGAATTCCATGTGACACTGGCAACAATCCCCTCTTGGAATGTTCCAAACTGAATATCTTCAGTATCTTATCAATGTATGTACTTTGACTCATGCCCAGCATTCTCTTGGATCTATCACGATGGATCTTGATCCCAAGAATATATGTTGCCTCTCCCAAGTCTTTCATGGAGAAGTATTTATGAAACCATGCCTTAACTGACTGTAAGATAGGTACTTCATTTACAATTAGTAATATGTCATCAACATATACTATTAGGAAAACAATTGTAATTCCACTAAACCTCTTGTAGGCACAAGGATCACATTCGTTCTTAACAAAGACAAATTTTGTTATAGCATCATCAAAATGAATGTTCCATGACCTTGATTTTTTCTTTAATCCATAAATGGATTTTTGCAACTTGAATACCTCGTTAGCATCCTTTAGAGTCACAGACACTTTAGGTTGTGTCATGTAGACATCTTCCTGGAGGTTCCCATTAAGGAATGCAGTTTTGACGTCCATTTTCCAAATTTCCAAGTCATGGTAAGTGGAAATGGCCAATAGGATTTTGATGGATTTCAAAATTGCAACTGATGAAATGGTTTCATCATAGCCAACTCCTTGACGCTGTCTAAAACCTTTTGTAACCAGTCGTTCCTTATAGGCGCTAACTTGCCCCTCCATGTCCAGTTTCTTCTTGAATACCCATTTATTACCAATAGGCCTTACATCAACTGGAGGATCTACCAAAATCCAAACATGGTTTTGGTACATGAAATCCATATCAGAATTCATGGCTTCCTTCCACTTGGCAACATTTGTGCCTTCAACTACTTCCTTGTAGGTAAAAGGATCATCATTGTCAACCAATAATGAGTCACCATCCCCAGTGACAGGAAAACCATATCATTCTAGTTCTCTCACCTATCTTGTGATCCTACACAGTTCTTGTGTCTCTGGAACATATTGTTCTTCCACGAGACTTTGTGGAATCTATTCTTGTACCAACTCTTGTGTATCTTGAGCCTCGACTTCATCGAAGTCTATCTCGCTCCCACTATCCCTTTTGGATATGTTCTCCCTATCAATTAATATGGCATGTCTTGCCACTGCAACCTTTTTTCTGAGAGGTTTTATAGGCAATATCCCCTTGTTTCCTTGTTATATCCTATAAAGATACACTTTGTGCCTCGGGGTGCATGTTTGTTACCTGAAGAGGCCTTAACAAATTCTTTTCTACCCCGCACATGTAAATTCGATAACATGACTTTTCATCCACTCAATAACTCGTATGAAATACCATTTATTGATTTAGTTGGTAATTGGTTTAGTAAGTGTGATGTTGTTTGTAATGAATATCACCAAAAGGATAATGGAAGACTTTCATGACTCGTCATTGATCTCACCATGTCCAACAGGGTGCAGTTCCTCATTTTTCTTACACCATTCCACTGAGGTGTGTAAGGAGGAGTGAGTTGAGATAGAATCCCAAACTCCCATAAGAAATCAATGAAGTCTTGATTAAGATATTATCCTCCTCTGTCTGAGCGGAGTATCTTAATCTTCTTACCAAGCTGGTTCTCAACTTCATTATTGTATTCTTTGAACTGATCAAAAGAATCTGACTTATACCTCATTAAGTAAATATATCCATATCTTCTAAAATCATCAGTAAAAGTTATAAAGTACAAGAACCCACCCCTTGATTCAACTAGAAATGGTTGACACACATCTGTTTGAATAAATTCTAGAAGATCTTTAGCCATTTCACCTTTCTAACTAAATGGGGCTTTGGTCATTTTTCCTTGTAGACACGCATGACATACACTAAGTGGTTTTAGTTCGAAAGAATCTAAATACCCAACTTGATGTAATTTTGTCAAACATTTCTCATTGAAATGGCCTAGCCGGTGATGCCAAATTTGGGTGTGGTATGAGTCATGTGAATTAACTTGTTCATCGATTGCCATTACTTGGTTTGTGTAGTCTAACACATAAAGGTCATTATATGAATGTTCCCTACCAAAACAAATGCTATCTTTATAAAAGTAGAAACATTCATTTCCAAACATGAATATGAATCCATTAGTATCTAATCTGGATACTGAAATAATGTTTTTGGTTACAGAAGGCACATAATAACAACCTTTTAACACCAAGATCATTCCAATTGGCAATGTGAGGTGGTAGTCCCTGATAGCTACAGCAACAAGTCAGCCTCTGTTGGCTGCTCGTAGATCTACCTCCCCTCGATAAATCTTATTTAATCTACTTGGTTTCTATATTTGGATACTGATTTGATCACCATAAGAAGTATCTAATACCCAATTAGTAGAAACAGATAGATTTCATTCGATAACAAATGCACCTAAAGCTTCCCCTTTCTTCCTTTGTTGGGTGCAGTTTTTCTTCCAGTGGCCCTTCTTGCCACATGAGAAACAAACAGCATCATGTTCCTTTCCCTCCCCTTTGATCTTCCTTTTCTTGGAAGGCCTTGAAGAAGCTTTGGGATTAATGCTCTTCGCCTTACCTTTCCTTTTATTCACCATGAGACCAAAAGGATTTTCACACTTCATGTCATTATCCACTTGGCGAATAAGGATAAGAAGATCAGACAGAGACTTATCAATATTGTTCATGTTGAATTTCACAAAAAAATTTGAGAAGCTCTGGGGAAGTGATACGAGAATGAGATCGGTACCCCCTTCTTCAGGCATGTTAAACCCTAGAACCTCTAAGGGCTCAATATAGCCACTGAGCATGACTACATGAGGCCCGGCTAGGGCACCCTCTCCAAGCGTGCTCTGAAATAGAGCCTTGGAGATCTCAAACCTTTCATGTCTTTCTCTCTCCATGTATAGACCACAGAGATGCTCGATCATGCTATAGGTATCCATGTCTTCATGAGACTTCATGAGATCACTAGACATTTATGATAGCATCAAACATTGAATGTCCAGTGCATCATTCAAATTTTGATCATAGACTAGGAAATCTTCATCACTCGCCCCTGGGGCAGGGGAATCATGAAGTGAGGACACCAACACGTAAAACTTTCGTCCATGCAGTAGGATAACCTAAAGACGCCTAAACCATTCCTGAAAGTTACTGCCGGTGAGGATGTTTTCTTTATCTATAATTGATCGTAGAGAAAATGTGGTTGACGAGCTTGTCATATTTGTTTCTACAAATTAAAAGAATAGTTTTATCAGTACTTTCTTGATTACATTTTATGAGAAATAATAAATTTTATTAAGTATCCCACTATTTTATCAAGTCCCAATGGCCCTCACCATTGAACTAGGAATGTCTAGTTGCTTTGACATTCTAGTGGAAAATATCCATATTCCCCTTCCAATAACCCCAATAAGGGTTGGTCAAGATATTTGAAGGCATTTAGGTAGGCAGGTCTTTTCTAATTGTGAGCTTACAGTTCCTTGATCTGTTGAGAGGACTCCCCAATCCTACAATCCTGACTTGGATTTTCTCAACCCTTTCCTCCAATATTACACCAAGTCTAGCAAGGGATACTCCTCTTGATGTAATATGGTTAAGTAAACCATAAATCTTTTATAAGGGTTCCTTTATTAAAGTAAGTGTCCCAACAAGGGTTGTTCAAACACATAGTTTTATTGAGTTGTTCCCTTAATCATGTAACAGAAGGCTTGGTCTGACTTAATATGGTATTGAGGGATTTTAATCCTTTATGCGTAGTTTCGCATTATCACATGCTTGTTAATATTTAGTGATGCTTTCATAGGTGATTAACCATGTTATGATAATGTTTATGCATAGTCCAGTTTTTATTTTATTCCATCTTTGAGTGCTTTTTCATTTAATTATGTGATCGCGACAACACATACATAAGAAATAAACCATACAATCAGACAGAAATAAAATAAGATGGCATGACCATGATCTTCTATTGGTTAGCTTATCTAGAAGTTTTGATAAGATAAACCTAGCCTAGGGAAAACACCTTGAACCTGATGGTTTGAGTTTTGCAGCTCCCACCTGTCCACCTTTGTATCTTCTTGGGTTGGTTTTGCCTCAGCTTCGGATTTCAAACCGTCTCCTTTGGCTTGGGAGATCCTCCATTACATGGGTTTACATTAAAGAAACCATGGGCACACAGGCCCTACATTTTATTAGAAGAAGGCTCGCAGGCCATAAAATTTAAATTAATCAAATTTAAATGAAACCATACACACATACAAATGTTCTTTGGTCTGTCTCATGATCATACATAGCATGAAACGACATTTACGCATATTTAAAATTCAAATTATTTTAATCATTCTATTATTTAAGATTAGTCATGCCTGAATTCAATTAATTATGATATTATAATTAATCAATTATTTATTTTAAATTCCTTTCTAATTTTCCTTGATATTCTTCTCATCCATATTCCTTGAACAGGTCTTTGTACTTTTAAAGGAAACCTAGTGAAATTCCATTTCTGTAAATTACATGGCGTGTAGATTATATTTACATGGTGTGTATTTATTTTCACCCTTTATCCAAAGTACATGCCAGGGGCTTTGGCGTGTTTTCTATAATTTGGAATTTTTGGAGTACACGGTGTGTAGATAAATCACAGACGTTGTGTACTTCCTTGTTACGCGGTAACTGGCCTAGCGATCCCATGTACGTGGTACGCGGCTTCTCCTTTATACACAGTTCCACATGGGCTGAATCAAACTACATGGCATGTGGCTTCAACATACACGCCGGGTATTCCAGTTCCCATGTGCCATTTAATTCTGGTCAATACGGGTTGTTAAATACTTAGCTGTAATCAATTCACATGTCATGGTTTTGCGGACTAGTACTAGTTCATTGAGCCTAAGTACACGGTGTGTAGTTTTAATTACAGGTCGTGTATTCCCATGTTGTACAGACAGAAAGGGCGTCTCCTCTGAATGAGTTCCTCGTTTTTATTTTAATCAAAACTAAAATTAAAAGGTCATTTCTATGATGTCAGTCGATAAATGAAGGAGGAATAACAGATCTTGTTTATTCGGATTTATAGAACAATTTATTTTGAATTGAATCAAATATAAAAAGCGTAAATTATTAATGGAAATTAATTAACTATAATAAATATTGTAACCTCGCTCTGATACCATTTTAAGGTTCCAGGTGCAGTGGAAGCGCGTGGGTGGATGTGCCCACTTGGCCTTTTTTCATAAACAATGATCAATCCAGGATCAATACGATGATAAACACAAGTCTCCATGGATCGAATCATAGAAATAGACAAAGAAAAGGAAAGTCCCAGAACCACAATGTAGGATCGTTACAGGTTGATTATAATTAATTTAATCAATTTAAAATAAATACATTTTGGGTGTTATCTCTTCGTTGATGTTCTTGATCACGTTCCGATGTGATTCGTCGTTGTGTCGCGGAAGCCATGTGTAGACTTCCTCTAGTGGTGATCCACATGTGTACCTTGTATCTCAGGATGCCGCCAAAGGAGTCTCCGGGTGCTAGCATGGAGAAACCTTTGCTTGTATTGTCCATCTTAGATCATCTTGATCCGATGGAAGAGTATCTCTCTTGATCTTGAGAGAGTTCTTGGAGGAAGAGGTTTTTTCAGCCTTGAAATAAATCTCTAGATTTGTTGTGCACAATGACTCTATTGTGTGTAAGAAAAGAGTTGTGGTTGTTAGGATATTTATAATCAGGTTTGAGGTTATAGAGTTATGACAATAAATAAACGCGTTACACATTTTATTTATTTCATTGGCTCTTATTTGAAACCCTCATGTCAAATAATTAATTCCTTGACATGCGCCCACGCTGATTACAATAAATATCATTTAAAAAACAATATTATATCCACAAAATCCCGACTGGAAATACTACATGGAGTGTAATAATAAATACACGGCGTGTACTTGTTTTTCATTGAAAACTACATGGTGTTTACATTTAATGTACACGACGTCTATATATTGTTCTCATTTATTCATTTCCTTTCATTAATGAAAAATACACGGAGTGTACATATAACAATACACAGTGTGTACTTGTTTTCAAAATAAAACTACACAGCGTGTAATCACTGATACACAATGTGTACTTGTTTGGTTTTATTCATCCTCCATCATTAAACCGATTTAGGCTTCCTTGAATAATTATTAAACCACGTACAGGAATAATCTTTATTCTACATGAGATACTTGAATATACTTAGTGTATGACCCCCTAGGCCTTTTTCTCATTGGCATTAGGTGGGCCTGCCTATAGTCCAAGATTACTGTCTAGCAATGGGTCAAGTCCCCCCAAGAGAAAGAAGTTTATGCCGCATTGACGTATCACCTCATACGAATGCTTACTATGTAATTTAATCCCTTTGTCTCGATATCTCATCAATAAGGTTTCATGGCAGTGTCACAAACCTATATGATTGATTCCTCATTCTCTGACAACCTGAAATAAACTCATCATCTACACCATGGCCATGTAATTTAATGTGACAGTTCTATTTCAATCAAAGGGTCATTATATCAACTTCCATATATGAAAGGGAAAAATCCTTCCTCAACTTATCCATTAACAACATGTCACTCGTGACACACCTAATGTACCCTACTTCCCACCAATAGTCTGTGTAATGGTTTTCATCAGTAAATCTTAGTGCGCGAGTCGTGACATGATTTAATGATAATCTTCCAGTCTAAGGAGCATTACACACGCTCATAGATAGCAATGTCCGATGACACCAAGTTATGCAGAATTGCTTCTTGTGGGTCTGTTCTCATAATCTCCTATATTAGATATTACTAAGTGCGAACTCCATGAGAGAGAGTCTCATCTTATTACGAGTACTCTCACATGACGGTCCATATACTATGTATCCTATCATAGTAGGTCATCCAACCATAGAACTTTATTTATGAATATTGTTATAGCATTTCTAGGTTCTCATCATAGCGGGGATCTACCATGACCTTATCAATGCAACAAATATTCCAGGACATTATTATATTATAGTCATGCAGAAGAATGAACAATATATAATAAGTGAACATTCATGTAATCAAAGTACAAAATAGTTGTTTCTCAAGGCACCTACACTTACACATACTACTCTGGTGTCATCCGGGGCGGCGGTTTGGTCAAAGATAATAGAGGTTTGGTTTTCATTTCTTTCTCGGACTACTTTGGTAAGGGCTACACTCTTCGTGCTGAAGCTTATGCTCTCCTTGTTGGTCTTGAATTGTGTTACAATAAGAACATCCCCCTTTTTGCCTTGGAAATGGACTCGCTAGTCTAGCATAAGGCACTGCTTGGTCTCTTCCATACCCATTGTACTATTGCGTATCATGTTCGGATATACAGTAAGTTTTTGCATGACAGCTTAGAGATCTCCCATATTTGGCACGAAGGGAATAGAGAGGCTGATTATCTTGCCTCCAAAGCTCCTTTAGATGATGTATTCATTTGTTTTCATTTCATAGGCTCTATTCCTCCCGAAGGAGTGAGTATTTTTATAGGTGACTCCCTTGGTTTGAATTATTTTAGGCCAATGTAATCTTCGGCATTTTGTATTCCCCCCTTCATGGTCTCTTCCCTTCTTTCAATAAAAAATTTCTTGATTATGATGATAAACATGGTTACCTTGGAAATGTCATTATTTTCAACCCCTGAATGTTTGTAATGAAAATGAGACCTATCTTAAGAATATCATCCACGAATTTCAAAAAAGGTCTATAGTAAGACCAATTTTTTGGTACTATGTGACACTTGAGTTATGCTCGACACACCTATTTTAAATTTAATACCCCCATAAACCCCTATGTTAGAACAACACCCACTTGTACTATCAAGATATGTGTATATTTTAAGGATGAAAAACATAATAATTATCATACAAGAACATTAGTATGTACTAATATACCAATCCTCAAGCTTTATCATAGGTATATGTTCCATAATCTAGGATTTCCCTAAATCTAGTTTCCAATGATTCTAAAAAACTTTCTATGATACGAACTATAGTGACCATGTTCATAGTATAATGGACCAAGTGTCGAAATTAATTACATTTTTATAATATATAAGGATTTTAATCCTGAAGGAACAAATATACAATTAGACTTATTAACATATATAATTAAATTTAATTTACCTAAAATTTAAAAATATAAAATATAAAAATAATATACATTTAAATTACAATATTTCCCTTATAGTATCCCTTCATATAAATCAAAAATTACTACCTCATATGCTCGGGAAAATAAAACATAATAAAGGGGTATGCCTAGATTCTCAGTAAGGGTAAGTGTATAGTGGAAGCTATGAGTAAGTAATTTTCAAAATAAAAATTTAAATAACTTAAAAATTATATTAAATTAATAACTTTATAATAAAATGGATGGAATAAAAGATGATAAAATAATTCCTTTTAAATTATCACAAGATCATTAAACTTAACAAAGTATATTATAACTAATAAAAGAATCACATAGAATATCAATAAATGAATTAATAATTATGGAATTCATAATAGGGGATGTCTAAAACATACCATCAATGATTTTTTACCAGAAATCTAATACAGTCTAGGATTTCTACCTAGACATCTAATAAATGGGTAATGCCTTATCAAAAACCATTTCTAGTTTGTCTCATAAATCGTATAGATGTTTCAAGGGGGTATAATAGAGAGTTCCAATCACATAATAAATTCAATGAGTTCCTAATATTATAGGTTTGAAACATAATTAACATAAAAATCTTATTTAAAATTAGAATATAAAATTGAAATACTTTCCCCAATCAATAAACCTAATCGTAAACTGTACCGAGTAATGTGAATGGTATCGAAATAGTAAATCCCTAGTCAAACATATAATATACCATATATAGAAGTAATAAGGACTGCATCACTATAATATAAACTCATATGATAAAGGATGAATGTTTTTTATCATTTATGAATTGAAATACAACAATAATATAATTAAAAAATTCTTTAGTAAAATAAACTATTCATTATGAAAATCACCTTTTAAAAGAAAAAAGTGTTTTGAAAAATAATTTTATTTGAAAAAACTATGTATTTAAAAAATATAGGGAATAAATTCATTTAATAAAACCTTGTTAAATTGAGAATCATGTTTCAATAAAATTATCATACTTTATGTGTGTAATTTGGTACTTGTCGTACAAGTTAAAAGGAATATTCCTTTTGCAATGTAAAAAATTCAGCAAAGTTTCTTTATAAAAAAATGAAAAGTATATTCATTTGAATAAATTTTTTGTAATGAAATAATTGGATCAACTTCATAAATAAATAATTTTAAAAAGGTTAAAAAATTCAAATCATTTATTGAAAATATGGTTTTGGAAGAAAATATATTTCTAACCGAAGATGGAAATGAAGTCATATTTTCTGTAAAAACAGCTCAATTATTTTTTCATCAAAATAATTTAAGATTTCTTATATTACATGAAAATATTTAAGATAACTAAACTGGAAAAAAATATATTAACTTAAATATAGTAATTTCAAATAATTCTCCCAAGGTATATGTAAACATAGACCACTTTAAATAATTATGGGATTGTGAATTAAACACTTACCACTTTGGTAAATTTGTTATGAAAATAAAAATTAAAAAAATATAATAAATTTAAACCTTAAATGTAATTATTATAATCTAAGTCGTGATAAATCATAGAAAAAATTAAAAACATACAAAACATATTGTATATAAGTGAGGAATATTGCATATGTCTCACAGAAGTATAACTAAGACTAGAAACCCATACCTCACGATTCTTTTCTTTACGTGATTTCACCACATATTTAGTTTTTTAAAATCTATTATAAAATTATTATAGAACCATATTATCATTTATGATATCTTATTTGATTCTTTTATAAAATATTATTACCCATTTTTTAATGATCTTTCATTATTTGTATTATTTTAGGTGTAAATAGACTTGTTTTCTAATGCATGTTTGGATATAAATATTTTTATTCTTGTGAATATTATATATATTAATCATAAAAAACATCATGACATAATTATCATATTTTTACATCAATTTTACTTTTAAATTGAATCATGAATAATTCTTCTGAATAATGAAGTATGTTACGATCAAGGAGATGGTAGGTCGTGTGTACGCGTGAGTAAAGTATCCATTGTTAAATCGTTAATATGGAAGGGAGGTATATAATATTTCACATTTACATACTAATAATAATATAATTAATACCCTATTATATAATAATATATTTTATCCTTAGTTTGTGGTGATGAAAAGTGTATCACATCGCTTATTGAAGGTGGTAGTCCACACGTACACCAATGATGTTATCATCTTTACATAATGAAAATGGATTGAAATAAAATGATTTGTATTATCTTTAAATAATTTAATATATACAATTAATATCATAAATAAATTATTTATATTATATTTAATCATTAAATATATCTTTATAAACATCAACTTCAAGTGTTTTTGTAAGAATAATCTCATCGTTTCGGGAGGTGGTAGTCCTTCGTACACATATGTGACCCTATCATATATCCTATAGAATGGATGGTATATATATATATTATATAGTGATTATATATGTATAAATATGTTATAAATATTTTAAATATAACATATATCCATCATAATTCCAATCCTTGAGAGGTGAAAATGGAAATATGAATGGCATCAGTTCGTGTGACGGTAGTCCACCGTACACATGAACAATGATTTTGTAACCCATTTTATGGTAGTGAATATGGATTTATGTTTTTAATTATTATAAAAACATCCCATTATTTTTAATATAATTATATTTTTATATCATTATTCTATAATAAAATTTTATGTATGTAGAGAATGGGGAAAAATAGAGAAGCTCATTGAATAACATTACCTCTTCTTCGTGGATCCTCCTTAGGTTTGAACTAATGTCTCCAAAGATTAGTTTTTTATTCAAATATAAATTTTGTAATATTATATAATGGAATTTGGGATATTATTTGTGATTTACAATGTAAAACCAATTAGTTTTGGTGTTGTGAATAGATAAGGAGAGGGGGTGGCCTTTTATAGGCGGCATGAGTGACACACTTGTAATTGTTTTGATAAACTGAATTCCACCAACATTTTTTAAATGTAAAAAGGATCAAATAATGGTCCATAATAAATAATGTGATTTATATGTTCAAAATTATTCCATTAAGTATGTTTTTTTAAGTTTCTGGGTTATTTTCCTTGTTAAGATCAATGCTTAATCCCATGGATTGTTCTTTTTAACCTTAATCAATGTAATTAATTATACCAGCTTTCAAAAATAACTATTGGTAAAGTATAACATTTCCATGTCAGATATTAAATTTATGATTATTAAAAATATTGAATCCAATTTCCAAAATCATATCACATCAGTGTAAAAAATTTATTTAAAATTTAAAACATGAATGTGAGTAGAAATGTTATGTTTAATGTGAAAATGTTCAAAATATTACTCTGTTTTTATATCTAAATTCAACATTAAATTGATTAAAATGAAGAAAAATGGATAAATTTATATTAAATTGGACTAATTTAATTTAAAAACCAATTTAACATATATTTAAAATTAAATATTACTTAAAGTAAAAAAATAATATTTCAATTAAGATTCAGTATTTTTTTAAATTGAGTAAAAACATAAATATTTTAGAAAAATCCAAAAAAATTACCCTACGATAATTTAGATATTATGAAATAAAAACAAAATTTTAATTCTTAATATAAATTTTCTATAATCAGTATATACTGATTTTAAATTATTCCTTCTAAGCGTGACTAAACCATATTATGGAAAAATATAGTTTTTTCTGAAAAAATTCTTTTTCTTTTAAATGATCTTTATTATTACTTATAATAAATAAATAAATAAATAATTTTTTTAAAATATATATTCATAATCTATTTAATAAACTTTATACTCACCATTCTAATGCTAAGGAGATAATATTCATATGAAATAATAATATTAATTGTATAGTATTATTCAGTAAAAATGCAACTTTACGTGCACTACAAGATAATGCAGAAAATCATTTTTTCATGTAATATAAGTTAAACTAGTGGTTTCATGTTTTTAAATATAAAATATATTTCGGTTGTCACATAATCTATTTAACAAAATGTTATTCTTCTATAATTTCAAGGTTTTTCTAAAATAGAGTTCCAAGAAGACCATATTGGGAAGAAGATACAAATTCCTACAAGTCAACTATATGTGATAAAGAGATTAGGTAATTGTCTCATTGGAAATAGAAAAAAAATGTGTTTATAATATAATGGAATTGTGCATGTAATATTTTAGGAAACAATATATGGAGGTAAATTAAGTTCATCATAAGTTACCATTAATAATTCAATGTCTTGTTTGTGGGGAATATCAGAATTTTATAACCTAATGGCCTAATATTAGGGTTAAATCCTAGAAAGTCAAAGATAAAATGATATACCAATAAACAATGTGAAATGATTGAATTGTATATGTATTTGTATTAAATAATTACATTTTATAAGAGTTTTATCAATGGTATTTTACATATAATAATCATGAAACATATCATGTGTAATGACCCAACCAACTTCATACCGCTTGGCCATTGGATAGTCGATCCATGAAATCCCAAGATAAACTCTAAAGGATGGGGCTAGATAAAATATAAAGAAGTAATAATGAAATGGGATGCCTTTTCCTAATGTAACCATATGAATTCCCCCAACCAACACCTTGTAAAAGTGTAGAGGAAGGTATATAATAGTAATATCTAGTGTATAATCCTGCATGAAATGACTTATAAGTAAATAAAAAATTGTATGATAGTATAAACCAAAATGAAGGATGGTAAATACATGCCCAACCATAACTAAAGTCTCGACCTAACAAAAAATGGAATAAATGATGATTGAGGGAGATTGGCTCACAATCACCAAGTCCCAACAATCGTATGTGGTAAATACACCCAAGTATCACTAAACTCCACAAAATACACCATAGATCAGTCAATGTTCTACATAAGACATTACATGTGTGGTTATACCCCATGTAGTAGAAAGTATATATATACCTAGTAGGATTCCCTAAAAATGGGAACAACAGAAGGATACAAAAAATACCAGATCAAACCATATAAAGAGAAAAAAATCCCCATACTTAATATATATATATTATCATATAGAATACAATATTATAGAGAATGGGTATGTCCATCTCACATCCTAGTCTAAATTTGATGAGTCTACATAAAAGTCAAAAATTACAACTCTGATGTCAATGTTCTAATTCAATCTCACCGGAGTATGTTTGGATGATCTTGCTCTTCACTACTATGCTCCACATTAATGTAATCCACAACACCCATAGAATATTCAAAACCAAATTAATATCTATTATAAAAGATTAACAATCCATTGATAGGGGACATACACCCAATATGGTGGAGTTTTTTATCAATCTATATAAAGAGTATAGGGAACCCATGCCCTTATGTGACATGGGTGTAAAACCCCTAAAACTATATGGATCCTACAATTATCACTCCATCATCAAGAATTTACTAAATAAGTATCTCACTCAAAACACTTTTCATCATACATCATATTCCACAATGAAGGTCGTCATTATGATCAATGCATAAAATCACTAAGGATGGTCTAATCATAATAAACAATTGACTCTCAAAGAATAAGATATAAGGGAGGATTTTATGGATGTAATAAAATATGTGCATGGGGTTCCACATGGAATTTAACCCCTTCTTTTCACATGTACTTACTATCCTATGGACATATAATGGAATCAATGACATCGTACATGACATGTACATGTGTTAAATGACATTCCCTGGTCACTTTGATTTATCTAGTGTCCTACTAGTCATTCTTGTGTACATTAGGTGGTGTCCATGTAACCTCCCATGCACTCTTAGAGTACATGGCATGCTATCCCACATGGGATCCTAGAAGTTTGTTAGCAGACACAAGGGTTGGCCCCTAAGGGAGAGTCACCTGGAGTTTGGGCCCAACCACATGGAGTGTTATCCTTTCCCCACTCAAAATCACAGCATCTCAGCCAAGGGGATTACATGCTGTGAGGTCTTCTAATATACGCTTCATCAATTTTGGTATTTTTTAAATCCTTAATTCTAATCAATTTTTTCCTCGATATGGCCTTTTCACAATGGTTGTTTCCATTTCACCACCCAAAAATGTAGGAAAACAACTAGGGACTTCATTTCCTAGCCTTTGATAGAAAACAAATAGATTTCAATCATCCACATGAAGATTCTTCATGTGTCTTATGTGTGTCTCATTTACCATCACCACTCAGGATCCTAGATACATCATGTTTCACCAGATAATCATCCCAAACCAACCTCAAATTACCATTATTTTCATTAGGCATGACACATGGATATCTATGTGTTCTAGGAAAATAGGGTAAATCCATTGTTTTCCAAGTTTTCTTGGACTATAATTTCATAAACATGTATATCCATGGTAAAAATCATGGAACACCAATAATAAAATTAATTATAAAATTCATATTATTGAATGGGAAAAAGGGAAGTAAATATAAGCACAAATCACTAAGCAGGTAAAATATCAATGTTTAGTCTTTTAATCAGAATTATAAAAACCTAAATTAATTATCTCCACCTCTATTCGGATTTATTTTTAGTGAATAAAGTGATCACCATTAACGGAGAATCTCTGCTCCTTTCTATAACTCTTGATCCACCTCAATCCAATCACCTTCCATCCTTTGATTCCATCCACCAATGAAGAATACACAAATCTCCTCTAAAATCTACATAGGTTTGTGCATTTATACCTATATATTTGATGTATGTTATTTCCTATAGAGTATTAGAAATATTATTCCATTTTAAAAAATAAATAAAATATTTTATTATTAATTTTATTAAATTAACCCTCCAGCGGCTGTGTCAACTTGATGTTTGACCATGAACAACCTTAAGTCAGGGAAAGGGAAAACCATGCATTCTATAGTCAACCATTGTCTCATATTTGTTATATTAGATTCCATTTGGGAGTTATACTACTTTTTTAGTAAAAATTAATCCACATGATGTTAATATATTTAATATTTTTCATAATATCAAAACTGAACTCATTGGTCCTTAGAATCACACGTCGTATGAGCATCAGGCTCCAAAAATATTTCACAATATATTCCGAAGTCTTTCAAGAAAAAAATTGACCCCCCCTGCATTCTAGGTGATGTATTTTCACCCTAAAAAAGAAAAAATTTAACAAAATTGTGGGTCTAAATAATTTTCATATGGATCTCTCTCTCCCATGAATTCATTTACACCTCGTTTTCTACCAAATCTCACAAAACAAGGGAATGGTCTAGCCGTGCATGATCTTATCATGATGATCCTTGATCACTACTAGGAACTCCATTAATGTTGAACTATATTCTACTTCCATATCACCAAAATCAATAATGTGTGTATTTTCATTCATTTATCTCATAAACTAAGACACATGGAAGACATCATAGACCTGGTATAACTACGGGGGAAGAGGTGGGAGATATGCGACAATGTCAACTATCCTCTTTATTTTGAATAGCTTGATGATCCTTGAAGATGACTTGAATCCTCGTAAGAATTTCCACTATCTTTATCATGGGTATAATTTCAAGAAAACATGGTCCTCTATTAAAACTCCATGGCTATATATAATTGATCTGTGTAAGATTTTCATTATCTTTTTTCTATCCTCATATGCTCACAGATCACTTGAACCTTCTTTCTCAACCCATGTGGAATATCTGGTCTTATAAGAGTTGTATCCTAAATCATAAACCATTATAAAGATTACTTGTAGGATTATTCATAAATGGCCTTGAAAGGTGTCATTTTTATAGTTCAATTATAGATGTTATTATAAAAAAAAATCTATTAAATTTAAATGTATCCTCCTATATCTGACTAAATTCCAATACATTTTCTCTCAGCATATACTCTAATACATAGATATTCCTCTCTATCCTTTAATCCTTCTTATTGGACTCTTCATGTATTAATCATGTCTTAATGATCACAAATCCTATTCAGTCTATAAACCTTGTTAACTCTATGTAATCTATCTCAGATATTGTTTAGTAAAAGCTATCCAAAGCTCTTAAGTGTTATACACTCAGTTTGGTTACAATATAATATCTTTTTATTTACATTATAATGATTTCTCTGAAAAAAATTTACATTTAATCCATTTCATAAATATCACTGTTTAAGTCTGAATACTGATATTTGACTAAGTCTGAGACATCATGAACAAGCAGACATCGTGAACAAGAAGACAACATGACCATCAGACACCGTGAACAAGAAGACACAGTGAACATTCAGACACTATGAACATTCATACACCATGACCAAAAGACACTGTGAACCAAACACCGTGTCCCCAAGACACTGTGACCACAAGACACCATGACCAATCCAGACATCATGTGAATGAGTCGTCGTTTCCATGACATAATGTGACACTGTTTCTTAATCTGTTTTGACGTCTTTCAATTTAATTTCTAATGGTCATATTGTATGATTTTAAATGCAAGGACTTAATTAATGTTTCTTGGTATACATATCATCTAATAGTACGAGGTATAAGGTGCAGAATACATGCAACCTATCGGCTCCAAAACATGCAATCCATGTTAAAAGAGTAGTGCGGCCCAAAAACAAATACCACTAAAAAATGAAACAAGCAGGTGAGAATGAGAACAACAATGATGAATAAGCGTAGATAATTTTTTAAGAAATAATTGTCACCTACAACTCGATGCTACTGAAGAACACACAAAACATACTCTAACCCCAGAATCAAGGACATCTCCACACTGTCAAACATCATGAAGAAAACAAGATGGATCTATCTATCTTTCAACTCTATGTTTTCCATACAATGACTTCATTTGTACAACTCCTTCATCTCAGAAGTCTAGATCTACAAAGAATAACACTCAAAGAATTTCTAAACCTATCTTAATATTTCTACTCAGTTGTGTATCCTTTTACTAGAATTCGAGTAGTGCGTGTATCTGTATAACAACACACTCTATCTCATTCATTAAACTAAATGATACAAGATATCCTTACTCAAACAACTTTTTACACTTTTGTATACCCACAGATAAGTGTGGAAGTGGTCCCTGTGTGTTCTGGTTGTTTGTACCCATGAAGAACTGTGGAAGAGGTCCTTATGTGACTCGGACAGGCCTGTGTATTGTTGTTAACCCCGATCCAGAGTTTGGATCATGTTTATTTATATAAACTGGTTTGTGGTATTTGATCACCAAGTGTAGTGGATTAGGTATTGGCTTGAGACTAAACCACTTGTTTAATATCTATTGTGCTACTGAATTTAGTCTTCTCTGTTTTAATTCATTACTATATAATTCAGAAATCACTAAATTCACTTTGATAGTTAATCTTGGAAAGAGGTTATAATTTTCTTGTCTTAGTAGAATAGCTTGAAAAGTAATATTAATAACTAATTATAATATCACTGACAACTAATAAATATTCTAAGAAGTTATTTAAATAGTCAAACTCTTATAACAGTATAACCTTGATTAATTGGGATTTATTTAACCATTTGGTGAAACCTTTTAAGAATACCTTTTAACCAAAAATTTCTATAGAAACTCAATTCACCCCCACCCTCTTGAGTAATCTACTGTGACCAACATTTGGTATCATAGGATGTTTATTAAGACTTGGTTTAACCTACCTCAATTTTGGTTGTAGTTATACATTAAAGATCTGTAAATTTCTGTTAATTCTAAATTTATATCTCTTTCAAAGTATTTTTGTATTATGGATAATAGATTGGACGGTGTTGCAACCAACAGACCAGAATTCTTTAATGTAACCAACTATTCTCAACGGAAAATTAAAATGAAAATGCATTTAAAAAGTATGGGTTTTGAAATTCTGTCTTCCATTATAGTTGAATATAAGATTCCTACTACTGATAGAATCACATGGGTTGAATCTAACAAAACTGCCTACAATAATAATTACAATGTTATGGATGCTATATACTATTTCTTAGGAGATGAGGAATTCAATAGAATTTCTGCTTGTAAAACTGCCCATGAAATTTGGGATACCCTGTCTGTCACACATGAAGTAACATCTAATGTAAATGAAATGATACTTAATACTTATACTATTAAATAAGATAACTTTAAAATGAAACATGATGAGCCTATCTCTTACATGTATCTTAGGTTCAATGAGATTGTCAACACAATGATTTCTCTTAGAAGAGAAGTCTCTGCCAAGGAATAGATCTTGAGAATTCTCAGATGTCTGCCTGACAGATGGAGAGGAAACTTTGTCTCTATTAGAGAATCATGTGACATCATCAAGATACCTGTAAAAGAACTCATTGCAAAACTGGTCATGTATGAAGAAGAGCTGAAAGCCAACAAGGAAGAGGAGGATGAACCAAAATGGAAATCTATTGCATTCAAGATGACCACTTCTAAACACAAAGACAAAGGAAAATTGGAAGATTCTGTAGAAAGTTCAAGTAGTGAACAATCATCACCTGATAGTGATGAGGATATGGATCAATTATCCATAAGATTCAAGATATTTTACATGAAGAAGACCTTTTTACGAAATCCTAACTTCCAGGGAAAATATGACCAAAAAGGAAATTGGAAGAAGGATTGGAAAAGAAGTGACAAGACTGATAAGATTGTATGCTATGAATGTAAGCACAAAGGACATATCATGGATGACTATACAAATCTCATGTACAGAATTAAATATGAGGACAAGGACAAGATTCCTGAAAAGGCTATGAAGGAAACCTGTAGTGCTTCTGAGGATTGTTCAAGCGGCTCAGAAACATCACATGATGAACAGGCAAACAAAGCTGATATGTGTTTTATGAAAAACACGTCTTAGGTAACACTGGACTCTGCTATACATAATTCATACTATTTAAAAATGATAGTGACTCTTAAAATATTACTAATGACTAAATGTTTTAATATTGTAATATTCTTGAAGAAACATGCAATGAACTAAAAGAAAAATATAAATCATTGAAGAAACAACATTCTCATACAATCACTGTTAAATTTGAACTCAAAATTGAAACAGAGAAAAATGATCAACTAATCCAAGTGAACAAAGAATTAAAAATGTTTTCTGAGAAATTGAATAAGGACCTAGAAAAGTTTACTAATGAGAAAAATACCCTTACTCAGATGCTATGTAAACCAGTTTCCCCTAAATAAACCACTGGCATTGGTTATCAACCTGGAAAAATAAACCTTGGTAGAATAAATTTGGTTTTTAAATCTAGGACATATATTTCTACTCCCAGTTCTAGACACAAAATCAACTACTTCAAGTTATGATACACTTTATACTTTTTAAAGTTTTTCTGGACAAACCAGATTTTATTTTTCTAATAATTTACACAATTCTTAAAGGAAACATATGAGGCATATATGGGTTCCAAAATCACTTATTACCAATAATACTAGACCCAAACAAGTATGGGAACCAAAATCTATTTTTTCATTATCATTTTGTAGGAATGATGCTTAAAGAGTTCCTATAAACGTTTATGGTACTTGGATAGTGGATGTTCAGGACACATGATTGGATACTACTCATGCTTCAAGAACCTAATAAAAATAGATGGAGGAAATGTCACATTTGGTGAGAATGACAAAGGAAAGATTATTGGCCTCGCCCAAATCGGTAACTCTAACTCAGTAATGATTTCTAAAGTAGTATTTCTTGATGGTTTATAATATAATATTATTAGTACCATACAATTATGTGATCATGGATTTCATGTTAGATTTTAAAATGATGATTTCAATGTTTTTAATTATAAATAAGAATTAGTGTTTTATGCATTAAGAAATGAAAATGTTTACTCTGTTAACTTATATCCCTTAGCCTCTCAAAATTCATCATGATTAAGTGAATTTCATAAAGAGTCTTGGCTCTAGAATAGGAGACTAGGAAACTGTAATATTCACTCCATTAGATTGCTCACTAGATATTTCTTTGATATATACTTACCCAAACATGAGTTTCCAAATGACAAAGTGTGTAATCCCTGTCAAAAGGGAAAATAACACAAAATTTCTTTCAAACCAATGAAATAAGTGTCAACTTCTAAACCTCTTGAACAAGTAACTATTACAAAAACGGGATTTATCAACGCTCAAAATGGGCTTTATCAGTGCTAAAAAATTGCTTTAAAGATCAAATCTGATAAAGGGGAGTCCCCTTTATCATCACTTTTTTAGCATTGATAAAGGGAAACTTAATCAGCGCTGATAAAGGTCTCCTTTATCAGCGCTCAAAAAGCACTAATAAATTACATGTCAGCTACACAACAAATTTCTACAGCAGCACACCCAAACAGCACCTGAAAAAAATCAGCATCTCAATAAGTATACCCATAAAAGATTAACACATAAATCATAATCTAATTACACCAAGTATACCCATACACCATTAACACATTATTTATAATTTAATTAAACACATAAAGAATCCTACTTAGAATTAAAGGGGTTGGGGAGCTGTTCAGGGGTTTGGGGTGGTTTTCCATGGGTGGTGGGGGTGTCCAAGGGGATGGGGGTGTCCGGGGGGGAAGGGGTGTTCAGGGGGTGGGGGCAGTCCAGGGGGTTGGGGGGATGTCCACGGAGGGTGGTGGTGTTCTAGGGGTGGGGGTGTCTAGGTGGTGGGGTGGGGTGGTGTGCAAGAGGGTGGTATGGGGGTGTCCAAGGGGATAGGTGTGTTCAGGGTGTGGAGGTGTATAGGGTGGTGGGGGCGGTCCAGGGGTTGGTGGGGCTGTCCAAGGGGGTGGGGTGGTGTCCAAGGAGGGGAGTGTCCAGGTGGGGGTGTCCCGGAGGAGGGGATGTCTATGGGGTGTCCATGTGGGGGGGCTGGAGTCCAGGGTGTTGGGGGGGGGGGGTGGCTTTCTAGGGGGTGGGGTGTACAGGGGGGTCCATGGGGTTGGTGGGGCTGTCCAAGGGGTTGGGATGGTGTCTAGGGGGTGGGGGTGGTCGTCCATGGGTGGGGGGTGTCCAGGGGGTTGGGGGATCCAGGTGGTGGGGTGGTGTCAAAGAGGGGTGGGGGTGTCGTCCAGGGGGTGGTTGTTGTCCAGGGGGTGGGGGTGTCTGGGGGGGGGGTTGTCCAAGGTGGGGGGATGTCCATGGGCGTGTCTAGGGGGTGGGGTGTCCAAGAGGTTGAGGGGGCTTTCCAGGGGTGGGGGTGTCTAGAGGGGTGGGGGTGTCTAGGGGGTGGGTTGGTGTCCAGGGGGTGGGGGAGGCCCAGGGGGTTAGTAGGTTTGACTCTTACATGTCACAAAGGACCCATGCATCATTCTCATAAAGGATCAAGGCAATTTGAATGTGTTTGGTCTGATTTCCGTAGGTCAGTTGTTGTTTTCACTTAAAATTGTGTCCATTTCAAACAAAATAGAGACCCTTTGAGTGATACTGGCCACACTGTGCCTCATATTGAGACGGGGATGACTCATACACATCACAAAGGACTTGTGGATCATTCTTCTAAAGTATCAATACAATCCGAATGTGTTTGGTCAGATTTTCGTAGCACAGTTGTTGTTTTCACTTAAAATTGAGTCCATTTTAAACAAAAGAGAGACCCTTTGAGTTATACTGGACACACCAACCCTCTGATTGAGTAATATTTGACTTGTACATGTCACAAAGGAATCATGGATTGTTCTCTTAAAGGATCAATACAATCCTAATGCGTTTGTTTGGATTTCCGTAGGTTGGTTTTTGTTTTCACTTAAAAATCTGTCCATTTTAAACAAAAGAGATACCCTTTGAGTGGTACTAGACACATCGTGACTCGAATTGAGGAGGGGATGACTCTTAAACATTAAAAAGGACCCTTGGATCATTCTCCTAAATGATCAATACAATCTGAACGTGTTTGGTCATATTTCTGTAGGTCAGTTGTTGTTTTCACTTAAAAATCTGTCAATTTTAAACAAATGTGAGACCCTTCGAGTGGTAACGGTAACACCATGCCTTATATTGGGGTAGGGGTGACTCATACAAGTCAAAAAGTACTCTTGGATCATTATCCTAAAGTATCAATCAAATCCTAATGTGTTTTTTGGATTTCCATAGGTCTATTGTTGTTTTCACTTAAAATTGTGTACATTTTAAACAAAAGAGAGACCCTTTGAGTGATACCGGTCACACCGTGCCTCATATTGAACCAGGGATAACTCATACACATCAAAAATGACCTTTGGATCATTCTCCCAAAATATCAATACAATCGTAAAGTGTTTGTTCGGATTTTTGTAGGTCAGTTGTGTTTTTCGCTTAAAAATCTGTCCATTTAAAAAAAGAGACCCTTTGAGTTGTATCGGCCACAGCATGCCTTGGATTGAGGAGTGGATGACTCTTACACATCAAAAAGAACCCATGGATTGTTCTTCTAAAGTATCAGTACAATCGGAATGTGTTTGTACAAATTTATGTGGGTCATTTGTTGTTTTCACTTAAAAATTTGTCCATTTTAAACAAAAGAGAGATCCTTTGAGTGGTATCGGCCACAAAGTGCCTCGGATTGAGGCGAGGATGACTCTTACACATCACAAAGGCCATGTGGGTCGTTATCCTAAAGTATAAGTACAATAAAAATGTGTTTGGTTATATTTCTGTAGGTTATTTGTTGTTTTCACTTAAAAATATGTCCATTTTAAACAAAAGAGAGGCTCTCTGAGTGGTATCGGCCACACCGTGCCTCGGATTGCGATGGTAAGGACTCTTACATGTCAAAAAGGACTCTTGGATCATTATACTAAAGGATAAATACAATACGAATGTGATTAATTGGATTTCTATAGGTCAGTTGTTGTTTTAACTTAAAATTATGTCCATTTTAAACCAAATAGAGACTCTTTGAGTGATACCAGCCACACTATGCCTCAGATTGAGAATAGGATGACTCTTAATCATGATAAAGAAACCATGTATTTGTCTCTTAAAGGATCAATACAATTTAAATGCGTTTGTTTGGATTTTCGTGGGTCAGTTGTTGTTTTCACTTCAAAATCTATCCATTTTAAACAAAAGAGAGACCCTTTGAGTGGTATCGGCCACACCGTCCCTTAGATTGAGGAGAGGATGACTCATACAAATGAAAAAGGACTCTTTGATCATTATCATTAAGGATCAGTACAATCCTAAAGATTTTGTTCAGATTTCCGTAGGTCACTTTTTGTTTTCACTTAAAATTTGTCCATTTTAAACAAAAGAGAGACCCTTTGAGTGGTACCAGCCACACCATGCCTTGGATGGATATGGGGTTGACTTGTACACATAAAAACGAACCCATGGATAGTTCTACTAATGGATAATTACAATAAAAATTCATTCGGTTTTATTTCCATAGGTCAATTGTTGTTTTCACTTAAAATATTGTCCATTTTAAACAAAAGAGAGACACCTTTAGTGGTACCGGCCACACCGTGCCTCAGATTGAGGAAAGTTTGACTCGTACACTTCCCCAACGCACTTGTGGATATTTCTACAAAAGGATAAATAAAATCCGAATGTGTTTGGTCAAATATCTGTAAGTCAGTTGTTGTTTTCACTTAAAAATATGTCCATTTTATACAAAAGAGAGACCCTTTGAGTTGTATCGGCCCCACCGTGACTTGGATTGAAGATGGGATGACTTATACATGTCACAAATGACATTTTGATCATTATCCTAAAGTATCAGTATAATACAGATGTGTTTGGTCAGATTTTCGTAGGTCAGTTGTTGTTTTCACTTAAAAATATGTCCATTTTAAAAAAAGAGACCCTTTGAGTGGTGTCAGCCACACCATGCCTCGGATTGAGGTGGGGATGACTCGAAAATTTCAAAAATGACCCATGGATTTATTTCCTAAAGTATCAATACAATTATAACGAGTTTAGTCAGATTTCTGTAGGTCAATAGTTGTTTTCACTTAAAATTGTGTCCATTTTAAACAATAGAGAGACACTTTGAGTGGTACCAGCCACATTGTGCCTCGGATTGAGGCGGGGTTTACTCGTACACGTCCCCAATGCACCCCTTGGATCATTATAATAATGGATCAATACAATCCTAATTCTTTTGGTCAGATTTACGTAGTTTAGTTTTTTTTTCACTTAAAAATATGTCCATTTTAAACAAAAGAGAGACCCTTTGAGTGGTACTGGCCACACTGTGCCTCATATTGAGGCGAGGATGACTCGTACACATCCCAAAGGACCCTTGGATCGTTATCCTAAAGGATCAATATAATCTGAATTCATTTTTTTAGATTTCCGTATGTCAGTTGATTTTTTTTTCACTTTAAAATCTGTCCATTTTATACAAAAGAGAGACCCTTTGAGTGGTGTCGGCCACACCGTGCCTCGGATTGAGGTGGGTATGACTCATAAATTTCCTCAATGCACTCATGGATCATTATCTTAAAGGATCCACACAATACAAATGCATTTGTTCAGATTTCAGAAGGTCAGTTGTTGTTTTCACTTAAAATTGTGTCCTTTTTAAACAAAAGAGAGACCCTTTGAGTGGTATCGGCCACACCATGCCTCAGATTGAGGACGGGATGACTCGTACACATCAAAAAGGACATGTGGGTTTTTCTCCTAAAGTATCAATACAATCCAAATGTGTTTGGTCATATTTACGTAGGTTAGTTGTTGTTTTCACTTAAAAATCAATCCATTTTAAACAAAAGAGATACCCTTTGTGTGGTATCAGCCACACCATGCCTCGAATTGAGGTGTAGATGACTCGTACACGTCAATAATGACATGTGGGTCATTCTACGAAAGAATAAATACAATCTGAATGTGTTTGGTTGGATTTTCATAGGTCAGTTGTTGTTTTCACTTAGAAATCCGTCCATTTTAAACAAAAGAGAGACCCTTTGAGTGGTACCGGTCACACCGTGCCTCAGATTGAGGTGAGGTTGACTCGTACATGTCCCCAATGCACCCATGGATCGTCCTCGTAAAGTAAAAACACAATCGGAATGCTTTTGGTCATATTTCCATACATTAGTTGTTGTTCTCATAAAAAAATCAGTCCATTTTAAACAAGAGAGAGACCCTTTGAGTGGTTCATCATTCATGCTTGTTGTTGGTACATATAATTTTTTAAAATGGGAAATTGAATCATTGGTGGAAGTATGTTATGTTTAATAGCAATTAAAATTTTTCTATGAACATTTACATACAACAATGTGTCATCTTTTGATCCCCTCAACCCCTCTCAAAAATGACAGCCAATTGTACACGTCCCCAAGTCAGATCTTCATGCTATTTGTGTACAATCTTCCATCAGGTATGTTGCCCACTCATTTCTGAACACATCTATATCATCCTGTGAGTATGAGGCTTTTCGGCAGTCATAGTAGTACTATAAAATATACAAATAAAGAATTAATAAATAAATTAAACGAACTGGTAGTTGTTTTTAAAAATACCTCTTTAAGGATTCTAGTTTGTTGATTAAAAACAATATCTTTCATAAATTTACAAACATAATAAACGCAATCATTATCATTTGTTTTTTTTGGACACTGCAAAATGATTGATCACTATGAGAATAAGTAACTTGTTTTGAGATGTGTTTGGATAGTGAAATTTTATTATATATACCCTAATACTTGTCCAGATGTAGTACTTTCTCGCCTCCTTATGTTTATCCCCTAACCTCATTCCTTTTTTAGAAGATAATGATACACCGCACTATCATAATAGAATCCTCGATAAAAGATAATATATGTTATATTACTTGATGTTTAGACCTAAAACGTATGATGTTCTATCTTACAGATTCACACACTCCATCATATCTGGTCCGTTTGATGGATATCCTTGCTTTGAATCCAGAAAATAAATCGTTGGAGTATCCAAGTTCACAGAAATTTGCATCCAATGTTGGCTAAAAACACAAAAAGGAATAAGTAATAAAATAAGTGAAAATATAATTGATATAATTTAATCGTAGAGTTTTACCCCTGCATGGTTGGTATTAAGAAGAGTCTATCATCTGTAATCTTTCTTTCAAATGATTTTAGCAAGTCGTTCACTATTTAATTCTCTTTTGATGGCTCTAATTTCGTTAGATGTGATGATTTGGTATGAGGACTAACGAGTCCACATTTTGGATTATGGGAAAATTCCTTAAACCTTTTTTCATATATGCATCTGTCAAAAATATAAAATGGATTTAGTCATAATTTTCACATTATATCAGCTTTTAGAAAATCAATTCATGAAAACATACATTATATATATATATTTACAATTGTGATTCCTAGCAAATCATTTTCAAGGATCTCATTTACATTTTTAGCTTCAAAGAAAACTTGAATTTCCTCTCTGTATATATTCTTTCTGAAAACCACTATATGACTACAACCACCTCTTAGCTTCATATCCAAATGATTATTCAATGCTAGTAAATGTGGATAGAGAACAGGTGGTGTTATTGTGATTTTAGTAGCTCCTTGGGATCAGTTGGTCGATCCTTTAGATGGTTTTGAACCGTTTTTTGTCACCCTCTTCCCTTTCTCTGTCTATAATAACATTCATTGGTTCATACCCTTATTTCATTAATTTTTAAAGGTTTATCTTTAAAAAAAAGGATATAAATACCTCTTTGGCCGCATGTACTCTTACAAGTTGTGACAACCATGAAATTAATGTAACAATAGCCTTTTTGACCATATGAATATCATCTTCATCAAGTGGAATATGTAGCTCGGCATTTGGATCATGAGCTACAGTAATCGTCACTTTCAGATGATCTTTCAGAATTGGTCTATTATGCAGCGTGTCATCTGTGATGTTGAACAATGTAGTCATCGCTAGAAAGTGATAGGTTAGTGTTGACAGATATAAATTACAATAATTATCACCCTGTAAAAGTTCAGTATAGGAAAAGTATCGGTTTTTGTCTGATTCACATTTAATGGGAACAATTATTAGAATATTTATTACCACACCTAAGACAGCTCTTTGACGGGAATGGCTCGCCTCAAAGCTGGCGGGGGTGGGGCGGGATCTTCATGCGCTGGTTGTTTCATGAGTTGTGTCTTCTCTTTTCTTCTCACCCATAAAAGTTTCTAGCATATCTCCCTACAATTGCAATTGTTATTCAAAGGCTTCTAGTTTTTCTCTCATTTGTTTCAATGTTTCATCTCTATCATCCAATTTTTTTCATCTCCAAATATACTCGGGGTGTCACCCTAAACCCCACACCTCTGAAACGACCGTATTTTTTTGGCTGGTTCAAATCTGTCGATAATAGGACTGAATTCGCTACAGGAGTAGCTGATTCTTGTGACTGTCAGATATAGGAAAATAACTAATTATTTTTATGTAATATCAATTTAAAATAGATCTTTTTATCATTGCATCATACTTACACAAATTTCCCACACTTTTTGTGTGTCCTCATATACTAGCTTCCCTTTCTTATTCACAAGTGCCTCCTTCCAAAGAACATGACCTGAGATGGAAGTGTCTTTGGTTTTAGACTCATTAATCTACATATAAACATAGAAATATAAATATGATGTTGTTTATTGGAACCTAACAATATTACTGTAAATTTAAAATACATACCAGTTTTCTTTTCTAGTGAAGCGTACCCCATCCTTGCTTTACGATAGGTGTATGTTGGTTTTGATTCACATTCTTTATTTTCATTAAAGAGTTGTTGTTTCATAAATGAAATATTGAGAATCAATGTGATGAATACATGTATCCTCAAACAACGTATTATCACCCACAATTTAACTGAAACTTCGCATCCCTATGGTAGCCAATAAATGCATCCCATACTTCTTGGGATATCAGGGGAGCATATGCAATGGGTGGGTGCGGGATTATTTTACCTTTGGAATCTTTCAGGTGACATCTTGTTAAAATAGTGCGAAAACCTCGATGAATCCTTCCTACAAGCCTTTGTACATAATCCTTGAGTGAATCGTCTACTATAAATGTACACTAAAAGATGTTGATAAGAGTAAGACATTGTTTAATTATTTTATTTTTTATTAAATTAAATAATTAAATTCATAATTTTACAGTAATTTCTTCCCAGATCACAGCCTTCAGCCCAGACACAACAAGGTTCCATAAATCTACGTCAATCGACATGTGTTTCCGAGTGACAACTCTAATGTAACTACTAAACATAGGCTTTTTGGGATTAACATGTTGTCCTCGTGCATACCATCCGACATCAAATTTTATGCCTTTGTTTTTTTCTTAAGAACTTTGGCTAACACTGTCAAACTACGACGCACCTGTGTTTTCTATGACGTCAGTTCATCATTCCCGACCATTTCATCGATATCAACATAATAAATATGTTCATCTGAAATGGTATCAACGGCATGTGATGATGGTTGTTGGACCTCAAAACTAGGAGCAGTAGAAGCTTCAGCAATAGGAGCAACAGCAGCCGCAGCAGGAGCTGCAGTCGGAGCACCAGCAGCTGCAGCACGAGCAGCAGTAGTAGCCACAGCAGCAGCAGCTTAAGAGACTTGGTCAGCCTCAAGGTTAGAAGCACCAGAATATGCAAAATTCATTATATGAAAATGTTATTGAACAGTTAATTTAGATTAAAAAAATTAAATAATGATAAGATAATAACATGAGATAACAAGATCTATATTACAAACAAAATATAACATGTTTATTGAACTCTATTTATTTTTTTCAAAGGATGAAGGGATTCGACACCTCTATCAATTATCCAAATCCTTTCATTGTGGTCTCCTATAACATAAAAAACATAATCTACATTGGGACCGCTCCTACACTAGTACAAAAAACATTTTTTACGTCGGTTTTTTTTTCTTTTTAACGTTGGTTTTTAGGCGACGTTATTGCGAGCAACGTTAAAAATATGATTTTTTACGTCAGTTATTAAATAACCGACGTAAAAAATGGGGTAATATAGTTTTTAACGTCGGTTTTTAAAAAAACGACGTAAAATACATTCTGGAAAATAGCGATAAGAATCCATTTTTTACGTCGGTTTTTGAAAAAACCGACGTTATAAGTGATTTTTTACGTCGGTTGTTTAATAACCGATGTTAAAAGTTATTTTTAACATCGGTTATTAAACAACCGACGTAAAAAATGTTTAGTATCTTGTAGAAAATTTTCTAAGCTTTCATTTGACAGGTCATAGAGCTCAAACGGATTTACAGATCAAAAGTTATGATCATTAGAAGTTTAATATTTTTTTCGAGGAAAGATTGAATGAGCCAACCGTAGCTTCTTATTAGAAGGAATTTTTTAATCTGTAGGGGGATTTGTAGTTTTATCATGATATAAAAAATCATCCACCATTATAATAAATTAACAATCATTAAATGGTATACCAATTAAAAAAACTACTCATAGAAAATATAAATCATGGGAAAATAATTACAAATACCTTGACGAGGTCACGGAAATAAGAAATCATTGATTCACGTTGAAGATAAAACAATTTGATTCAGTGGAACGATGATGGTTGAATGAAATGATCATAAAATGGTATATCAATTAAGAAAAAAAATCATAAAAACCATAAACCATGGATGTATGATTAAATATACCATGACGAGATCGCGGAAAGAAGAAATAATTGACTCACGTTCGAGAGAAAAAGAGTCGATTTGGGGGAACGATAATGGTTGAAATAAATGACCATCAAATTGGTATGGGTGTATAATGGAAACATATAATTGAGATTCTATGAGAAAACGCGGTATTAAAAATTTTAGGCGGCAATTCAAAATTTCGAAGCCGCGATGTAAAAAAATTGAAATTTCGCGTTAGCGGGATATTAAAAATATCATTCACGTCAGTTTTATGATAATCGACGTGAAAAGATATTAAAATTTTAACTTATTTTTCACATCGGTTATTATAAAACCGATGTGAAAGATCAATCTTCGTCACTCTTTCACGTCGGTCATTAAATAACCGATGTGAAAAATCGATTTTCATGACTTTTTCACGTTAGTTATTTAATAACCGACATTACAAGGTATTTTTCACATCGGTTATTTAATAACCGACGTAAAAAAAGTTTACAAGTTTAGTTCATTTTCCAAGATTTAATTTGATAGGTCACAGATCTCAAACGGAGTTACGGATTAAAAGTTATGGCCTTCAGAAGTTGGACATCCTTAAGACATTGTTTACAGGTGATCAACTTCTGAAAGCCATAAATTTTAATCTGTAACTCCATTTGAGCTCTGTGACCTGTCAAATTAAAGCTTTAGAAATCAACTACATTTTGGTAAACATTTTTGACATCGGTTATTAAATAAACGACGTGAAAAATACGTTTTAACGTCGGTTATTAAATAACTGACATGAAAAAGTCACGAAAATTGATTTTTCACGTCAGTTATTTAATAATCGATGTGAAAAATAAGTGAAGATTTTAATATATTTTCCTGGAAAATGATTTTTCACGTTGGTTATATAATAACCGACGTGAAAAATCAGATAAAATGTATTTTTAACGTCGGTTCTTATATAACCGATGTGAAAAATCAGCAAAAATGTATTTTTACGTCGGTTATATAATAACCGACGTGAAAAATCATTTTTTAGATATTTTCATGTCGGTTCTAAAAAACCGACGTGAAAAATGGTGACGTAAAAAAGGTTTTTGTACTAGTGCTAAATGATTACAATGTACCACCGGAAGGATCGTACTCAACTGAATATTCATCTGAACATTTAGTATTTTTGGACGATAACAGAACAATCAACCACTTTCGGTTTGCAGGATCTGGAACATAAAAACTCGTAATGCTTGTGATTCCATTCTAAACTGCTCTTCTTTGTACCCTTATTTACCAAAATCAACTTTCACAAATCCCCATTCATCTATTTTAACACCACGGTTGTTATCAACCCATTTGCATTGAAAAATCGGCAATTGGAATGTTGTATAATCCAACTCCCATATTTTTTTGATAATGCCAATGTATGAAATATTTGCATAAATTGGATTTCTTTCCTTACTACCAGAAACATGCATCGCTTCTGCCACTAGTGTAACTCTACTGTTTTTCATGGTACTATCTTCATCATGTTCATCTGTATAAAATGTATAACCCTTAATTACATAACCAATGTAAGATAATACATACACACTTGGTCAAGCGGCTAGCCATTTAAGTCATTCTGAATTTGAATTCATATTTTCATCCAACTACTTAAAAACATGGTCCTAAAACCATACTATATGCTGGTGATTATGTGTATTTGATAACCATTTCCAGCCCATGATGGATTCAACTACCTAATAATTTCATTGTGAGTTTCAATATATAGATAAACATCCCAACTGTTATGAAAAACATAAATCTGGGCCTACTCCCGATCTGTAATATTGATTGTCACAACATCTCTTCCAGAAATTCCCTCACCCTCAATGCATCCAGTGTGATGAGATTTCGGGAGACCAATTATTTCCACATCAGATAGGTATTTGGTACAAAATTCAATGGATTCCTCAAAAATGTATCGATCCACTATACAACCCTCTGGACGACTTTGATTTTTGATATACCCTTTCAAAATCATCATATACCATTCAACAGGATACATCCATCTATAGTGCATAGGACTATAAAGTCGAGTCTCTCTCACCAAGTGAATCATCAAATGAACCATCATATCAATTAATGATGGCGGGAAGAACATTTATAATTCACATAATATGATGACAATTTATTTTTCCATTGTTGGGAATTTCTTTGGGTCTAAAACATTGCTACATATAGAATTGAAAAAGAAATAATGTTTGGTTAACATATGACGGACATTCTTGCGAAAAATGCAATGTAAAGCTATAGGAATTAGATCTTCCATCAAAACATGGCAGTCATGTGATTTCAAACCTTTTAACTTCAAATCATTCATTGAAAAAATGTTCTTGATATTTGATGAATACCCCTCTTGAACCTTTACATCATTGATGAAGTTTAAAAACTGATATCTCTCCTCCCTAGAAAGAGTATAAGAAGCTGGAGGAAGAAACATTCTATTTTCACCCTTCACGGGAGCCAACCCTTCTCATATTCCTATGTTAACCATGTCCAACCTTGCCTTAATTCCATCCTTTGTTTTTCCAGGGGCATTTAGCAATGTTCTGATAACACTATAAAATAAAATCTTTTCCACATGAATCACATCAAGAAAATTTCTGAGGTACAAACAGTTACTGTATGGTAATTCAAAAAAAACTGATCTCTTTTTCCAACCGATTTTCATAAGGTTTTTCGAAAATGGTTTACCAAAAACAGTGTTCACATCTTTTACTTTCTCAATCAGCTGATCACCTATTAGTGGAGATGGTGCTGCGCGTTGTTTTGAACTTCCATTGAATGATGTCGTCCAAGATCGGTACTTATGCCGACGAGGTAGAAATCTACGATGTCCTAGAAACACATATTTCAATGAATGTTTCAACCTAATTGATTCTGTATCTTTTTCACACATGGGACACCCTTGATTTCTTTTAATGCTATATCCTAACAAATTTCTACAAGCAGGAAAATCATTTATTTTCCCATACAACATCGCTCTCAACGTGAAGTATTAACTTTTATAAGCATCATACAACATAACACATGAATCCCAAAATAACTTCAAATCCTCAATTAAATGAGCCAGATAAAAATAAATATTTTTACCTGGTTGTTTTGGTCCTTATATAAGCATAGATAACATGATGAATTTCCACTTCATGCATAACCTGAGTGGCAACTTATAATTTACCAATAGAACATTCCATGTACTATGAGTGCTGGTGTGAAAACCAAAAAGATTCACTCCGTCTGTAGATAATTCAAGATGAAGGATTCTCAGCTCTTTTCCAAATTCTAGATACTCATGATAAATTTTCTTCCATTGAGGAGTGTCATCCGGATGACATAATTTCCCATCTTTATTTATTTTATATTCATTCCATGACAATTTTATTTCTGTTTCTTCACTTCCATATAGATTCCTAAACCTTGGAATGATTGAAAGTACCATACCACTTTCATAGGATTGGACTCATATTCCTTATATCGAGAAGCACCACACTTTGGGAATTTTGTAAGTTATTTTTTCTCCTTGAGAAAAAATATAAGTCTTTCGAGAAAGCATGTACTCTTTCAGAAATCATACCCACCGTGTGTAGCATTCGTTTAGCTTCATATGTCCAGCTTGGGAGCTCATTATCTTCAGGGATCCTGTCATTCAAGAGAGCAAGTAGTTCTGTAAAACTGACATCACTCCATCCATTTCCTCCTTTTAATTTATACAACTTCAGTACAGCTGACAATGTTGTATACATAGTGAAACCATCATAAAATGGCATCTTTTCATAACTCTTTAACTTCTAAAACAATTTTGTAAAATCACTGAGTACATCTTCAATTGTATTTTTCATTTCCTCAATACGATCTTCCTCATCATTGGTATCTGTAATCACATCCTCGATACGATCTTCTTCATTATCCATATTTTTATTCATATATGATGATCCATTAAACGTAGTTTTATCCCAGCCAGTAGCTACATTCTATTTTTCTCCTTGTTTATTCCAACATTTATAACTCTGATCCATTCCGTGACATATAAAATGTTCTTCCAACTCCTCTAGAGTAAGTAGTCTAGAATATAAACAACATAAACATGGAAAAAGTATTTGAAAAGGATCCTTTGCATGATCCTTTGCAAACATGATGAACTGTTTCACTCTGTTCTCGTACTCTATTGTCAAATGATTAGCATCCATCCAATCTGTATTCATCTTAATCCTATTTGAATCTTAAATATTTGTATTTATGGTTCAAGTACACAAAACAAGACATCAAAATACAGTATAGGAGAACCAATTCCTTATAAAAATAGAGATTAATAAATCCTAACCATTTCCAATAAATATTTGGTAATCAACAAAACCAGGATAGACTCCCATCAAAATCAATACAGTTTCCAAACACAAAGGGGTTAGCAGGAATAATAACTTATGTCATAAATGGTAAAACTCACATGGCATCATCCTCTATGGCTCATTCTCCTCTATCGATTAAACCCTTCTATGGTCAACTAGTTCATCCTCTTATACCTCACCAACCCAAAATACATATGGATGAAAACCAGTATCCAACTCTATAAGTAAAGAAAGGATTCTCATAGTCTCTAAAATATGGAATTAATTAAATATAATTACTTTTGATTCATTGTAGTTTCCCCATATCACCACAGTCTAAACACAAGAATAATCAAGAATGATTGATCTACCACTCCTAGGTTGATGCCCTACATTCAATATCATCATGCCTAAATACCCATATATGCACACATACACATGTCACAAACACATAAAAAACCATATCCACATCAGAACCAAAGTACCCATATGGATTTCAATCAGGTTACTAGACTCAAGTGGTGGTGTGTAAGAAATAATAAGAAAATATAATAAGTATATAGTCACACATAAATCTCAAACTGGTGTTAATAGTCCAATAAACCCAAGGTATCATTCCAACTATCATAATACTCTGAAGGAGCCTATATGCGGCAGTAGTTCCAGGTGGTGAATGTTCCTGAGGAGGAAGGGGAGAACACGAACCTATCAGGGTTCGAGGTCAGGTCATTGAGGTTGAAGGTGGCTCAATACTCTTAAAAGTTTTTATTCCATATTTCACAAACCATGTCCGGGTACCCTAGGATGTTAACCCACAGCTGGTGGAAGTGAAACTGTTCCTGATGATCATGCCAAGAAGAAATGGAAACCAAGAGGGGGGAGTGGTTCGAAATACCTCAAGAAAGATGGAAAAAATGGTATTTCAGAATAGGTTAGTTTCTTTCATGTAGTCTATAAACCTATCCAATAGGCTTTATAAGAGGTGATGGCCCCTGTAGTTTTTTCACTAGGTGAAACTGTCACATGAGAAGCTGAGATAAATGAGGCCCTTCCTAGCCATGAATTGAACAAACTCCGTGATGGAATTCCTCTGGAATGGGCTTCTACCTTTCCTTTCCTTTTCCTTGGAAATGAAATTATAGTCACCCCTAACAAACACTGGATGGTGGACAGGATCGAAGGTATTTTGTTCACTCCATAGAGATTCCCTTTGAAGAGGGTCATAGCGTCCAAATACAAAAGTCATAAGGAAGGAGGTGTCACCGTTGGACACCTCGGTAGTGATGAATTGATTTCAATATTGAACAATCTCAACAACATATTTATTGTCCCAAAATAGCCATTTGTGTCTGTTGGAGGGGTCAGAGTGTAGAAATATGTGCAACTTAATCTTCCAGGAGAATTCTATGATTATTATAGGGTTTTCTGTGTTATTTGACAACAACAACAAGGACATTAGGCTTTTTGGTTTATATGGTGAGAAATTCTGATTTAACATGGGCACTAAGACAATGAGAATTACATATGAAGATAATAATGATGGTTAAGACAAGGCTCTGGAATTGTATCTAGAGATAGTAGCCTTATTGAAGTGGGAGGATTATCTCTCATTGAGGTCTCTTGATTTTGAACATGTTCATAATCCCTTCTAGTTGGTAAGATTCATATGTGTGGGAGATGAGGATCCAAAGGGTAAGGAAGGATGGGTAATGAAACTTGGGGGCTGGTGAGGGAGTTATCTCTGGATCCATAAGTATTTGGAGCTGGATGACATGCTGAGAGCCAAGGGAGACAGAACAAACCCTACTAGGAAGGGGCCTAGCCACATCAGAGAAGTAGTCAGTAACCTCAGCGAGGGAGAGTGACAGAGGTGGAGGTAGGTGTGGCAAGGCTAGAAAGCTTGGTGGTCTAGGAATCATTCCATACAAGTGAAATTCTAGATAAAGTCACTTAGATATCATGAAGCAAATAAGGGGGAACCCCTAGAAGAAAATAGGGTTCATGCATTGGATGACCTAGAAATGCATCAGAACCGAGTGGTGTTGTCCTTAAAGAAAAATTTTATCCTTCATTCCTTACATTATGGTGACATAGTGTTAGATCTAAGGGAATCGATGATACCTAGGAGGATTCTATTAAAACTAGAATCCAAGTGGGAAGGACCTTAAATTTTTCATAAACTTCACTCTAATAGTGTAAACTCATTGATCGCCATTGATGATGAGAATATCAATCTTTCCACCAATACTAGGTTTCCCGAGAGATATTTCAAATGAATAAACCATCCCTTTAGTCTGAGATATATGGATTGGAAATAAAAATACAACATCCTAGTTATATGTTGGTAAATTATATGGTAACGTCCGCAGTTCATGATGTTAAACTATAGGCTTACCCTGTGTGATAAACATGAGATGCCTCATATGATAAATATAGGATGATTTATGTTAGAACTATGTGTGTATTTATTCTAAACCACAATAGGATATTTAATGAGGTGTTGACCCTTTGTCTTTATCCCGAGTAACAAATCCACCCCCTATGTTACAAGCATATGATGCCTCCTGTGAAAAATAAGAAACACTCATTGCATTAATAATATTATTCATCATGAGAAAATTATGTGATGATTTCAAAAAAACCCTATTGGTCTCCTCATTTGGTGCATGCCTCAATTGTATTGTTCCCACTATTGGGTTAAAAATATAAAATATATATATCTACTAATTCCAATCACACTCTTAGGGAGTGTAAACTCTAATACAATTCCCATAGACTATTCATATGTTGTGATTCCCACAGGTCCTGATACGAGGAAGATAGAATGGAAAGATCAGTAGACTAGTTTCGTGTTCGAAATCCACAAAACATGATGTTAAAATTTAGCCTTATCTAGTGTCATGTACATAATAAGCCTCATATGAAAAATATGATATTACATTTAGTCCAAGCTATATTAATTTAAACTATGAAGCTTGACATCCTAGTTTCTCGATGTGAAATTCTGTGAAATCTTTGTCAAATATATTCGACTTTACACTAAAAAATATTCATCATAATCATAATACATTCAAATGCATGTCTAAATTCCTTTCCACATGATGTTAATATATATATTTCATGTCCCCGTTGCATGATGTAAAACTATGTAATGCCTTTATCCCCCACTTGAGAGAGAACCCCCTCTTGGTGTAGGTCTCGAACCACACTTATTTTTATAACTACATATGAATTTATTCCCAATCATAGGAGATATGAATGGATTCTTTAAATTAATATCTCAAGCATAACCAGTCCATTGATAATTTTTAGGGTTGTTCCCCTTTGGGATCATGTCCAACACATTCTAAATGGTTCCCCTATTCAGTGCATTTAAACACATGATGGGATAACTATATATTGTTCAAATCAACCCTGAAAATATACTCATCACCTCCTTAAATATTTGAGTTTCCCTCAATTTGGATCCTCATCAAAATATTTCACTTTAATGGGATCCCTATGGTAATGGTGTATGGCCTAAACATGCTCACATACCACCTAAGTGAAATCCCTGATGGACCCCCGACAATAGATGGTGGTTCCCCTATTTTCAAACATAGTGATGGAACATGAAAAAAATAGGATCTCCTACTACCTAGGAACACATATTGGAAGGGGCATATTTGGTAGAATGGTTTTGGAACCAGTGTTTTGAACATGTTCAATGGTCATCCTCAATCCATCTACCTCAACTCTTCAGTCCAGACCATCAAGGACGTGATTTACTTCTCTACGTTCTTTACCCGCACAAGTGTAACTATAACACCATTGGAATTAAAATTTCATGACCCATAAACATCAATGAGAAATAAAAAATCCTTGGGATTAAATTATCATAGTTTCTAGAAGAGTATGTGTAATAGGGGACCAAAAAAACTTTGCACACCTGGTCCGACAACGCGAAGATCTAGGGCGGCAGAGGTCCAGCAACACGAAGCTCGGGGGGAAGCGGAGGGGAGTTGCAGTGTTTCAGTACCACGAGAGCTTTAGGTCGCGATAAAACGAGGACACTATGCGACCGATTTTATAAATTATGGGACTACAGTTTTATCAGTGCTAAATTTTTAGCACTGATAAAGGTAGCCTTTATCGGTGATTTTTTCCCTGATAAAGGTCCTCTTTATCAGTGCTAAAAATGAGGTGATAAATCCTCCCTGTATCACCAATAAAATTTTAGAATTGATACATTCCTTCTTTATCAGTACTTTTTAAGCGCTGATAAAGGGTCTTTTTATCACCGCTTTTTTAGCACTAATATAAGGTGGCTCTTCCCTTGCCCGTTTTTGTAGTAGTGAGTTCACATGGATTTGTTTGGAACATCTAGAGTTTCTGGTTTAAATGGGAATCTCTATGTTTATGTTCTTTTAGATGACTTTTCTAGATATACTCAGACCTTCTTTCTAGCTCAAAAATGTGAAGCCTGATCTTATTTTACTAAATATGCCAAATATGTAAAAAAAATCTTAGTGGAATTAGAATTAAATCCTTAAGAAGTGATCATGGACATGAGTTTGAATATCAAGAGTTTGAATCCTTTTTCTCACATAATGGTTGTAGTCACAATTTCTCTGCCCCTAGAGTACCTCAACAAAATGGAGTTGTATAAATAAGAAATATTACTTGAAAAGAGATTTCTAGAACAATGATTAGTGAATATGACCTACCCATTTATTTTTTGGATTAATATATCAATACAAAATGATAAATAATCAATTGAGTGTTGATCAGACCTATTCTTAAAAGTACACCTTATGAGTTATGGAAAAATTGAAAAACCAAAGTTAACTACTTCGGATTTTTTGGTTACATAGTCTATATCCTTAATACTAAGGGAAATCTTGAAACATTTTCAACCAAGAGTGATGAAGGTGTCTTTTTAGGATATTCCATGTCTAGTAAAGCCTATAGAGTGTTCAATAAAAGAGCTAAATTAGTGGAAGAATTTTTCCATGTCAAATTTGATGAAACAGATCCACAAGAGCCTAAAACTATTCTAAAAATCATGGGGGTGATGTATCAAATATGAACAATAATTCAAAATCCTCAAACCTTTCTAGGGAATAATCTGTGAAATATTCTAGTTCTGAAAATCCCATTGACTCAAGTCACAATGAACCTGAACCTATTGATTAACCTGAAATCACTAGTCCCTCTTTTTCAAGAGTAGTTAGAACTCTTAAAAACCATCCCTTAAATGTTTTTGTAGGAGACCTAGATGAAGTAACTCAAACTAGAGATTATATTAGAAATTAGGTTGAACATCAATTCTTCTTGTCACAACATGAATCTAAAAAAATTAATGATGCTATCAGTGATGAATTTTAGGTGACAATTATGCAAGAATAACTTAATCAGTTTGAAGAGACCAAAGTTTGGAATCTTGTTGAATTACTTAAGTACATATTCACCATATGAACTAAATGGGTGTTTATAAATAAGGTAGATGAAGCTGGTAACATAGTTAGAAACAAGTATTCATTTGTAGCACAAGGATATAGTAAATAAGAAGGAATTGGCTATGAGGAGACCTTTTCATGAGTAGATAGACGTGAAGCCATCATGAATCTTTCTTGCTTATGTTGCACATATGAATTAAAAACTATATCAAATGGATTTTAAGAGTGCATTCATAAATGGGTATATAGCTGGGGATGTCTTTGTTGAACAACCCCTGGTTTTACAAACCCCCATTTTCTAAATCGTATTTTAAAATTTTCAAAATCTTTATATGGTTTAAAACAAGCTCCAAGAGACTGGTATGATTGGTTGAGTACTTTTCTTATTTCCAATGGTTTTATAAAAGGAATATCTGATCCTACCCTTTTTATAAAATGAATTTATAATTATATTTTAGTTGTTCAAATCTATGCAGATGACATTATCATTGGATATTCATGAAATTATTTATGTGATTATTTATCTAAAATGATGAAAAATTAATTTGAAATGAGTTTAAGGGGTGAACTAAAATTCATTCTCAGATTTCAAATCATTCAAAATAATGATGGTATTATTTTATCTCAAAGTAAATATACTAGAGATATTCTAAATCTTTTTGGATTGGATAGCACTAAAAGTAGTGACACTACAATTAGTACCACTTGTAAGTTGGATCTTGATGAAGATGGAAAATCTGTTAATCAAACCACTTATAGAGGAATGATTGAATGTTTACTCTAGTTAACCGCTAGTCGACCTTAAAATATGTTTAGTGTGTGTATGTGTACTCATTTTCAATCAAATCCAAAGGAATCTCATTTAAATGATGTAAAGATAATTTTCAAATACCTCAACCATACAACCAATCTAGTACTGTTTTATCCTAGAAGACAATAATTTTAATTAGTTAGTTATTCTAATGCTAACATCAGTGGTTGTAAGATAGATATAAAAAGAACCTCTGGAACATGTCACTTTTTAGGCAAGTCACTAGTATCATGGTGTAATAAGAAACAAAATTTTGTAGCATTATCTACTACAGAAGCTAAATACATAGCTGCTGGCTGTTGTTGTGCAAAAATCATGTGGATGAAACACACATTACTAGATTATGGATATCAATTCATGAATGTACCTATAAATTCTGACAACACAAGTGCTATTAATATCTCAAAAAAACTTTCTTCACATTCTAGGAAAAATCATATTGATGTAAGACATCACTTTTTGAGAGATCATTATCAAAAGGGTGATATCATTTTAGAATTCATTGGTACTGAATATCATCTTGATGATATATTCACCAAACCGTTAAATTATAAAATAATAGACTACATTGCACATGTAATAGACATGATAAACCATAAGTAAATGTATTACTATTTTATATCTTACAGTTTCATGTTTACCATCTCACAGATAGAATTTCATGATTACTGTCTGAAAGTCACGGTCTCATCGTAAAGTTCAGTCACTATCACACTGTAAAGTTCAGTTACTATCTCACTGTAATTTTTAGAAACTGTCTCACCATAAATAATTAACGTTTATTATTCAAAAATTAAATAAAACGTATCCCAATAATTATTCATTCCACCTTTTATTTTTCTGCACTTTTATATTTTCAAGGATTGGTATTCCTAAATGATAAAATAAAGGAAGTGTCACTTGTCTTTCACTCAAGATTTCTTCTATTCACTCAATTTTTAACCCTTATTTACCCCATAGAACCTTCTCTATCGAGCCTTCGGTGAATTCCCAAGATGAAACTCCCTATTTCATCGACTCTTGAGAAACTTAGCTCAAAGAAGAATAAGAAGATCGCACCCAAGCTAGCACATGAAGGCCCTCAAAATTCAAATCTGGTGAATTGAGAAGTAGTTACTGAGAAAGAGATATTCCCTATGTGGCTTATGTTGATTAAGTCTCTGGTTTTAAAAGTTTTAAAAGATCAAGGCTGGTTAGAATGTGTTTTGAAGGAAGATAGAACTATTTAACCTAAGCCAGTGGCTCAAATTTATCAGTATGTTTAGTTCTCCTTTGATTCTGTAGGTGGTTATGCTATGAGAAGCTAGATAAATGGCCAGACATGCACATTCTCTTCAAAGTTATGGGATGCATGCCATGTGATACCTCATGAAGTCATTTGTGGGGACTATCATAGAGGACATCCACCTTCTAGTGAATTATTTGTTTTCGAAGATGCTTTAAAAAGCATAACCAGAAATGTCACCAAGAGGAGAGCCACTGCTGCTGAACTATATAGAGAATCTCGATTTCTTTTTAAGTTTATTCAGAACTTGATTAGCACAAGAAAATGCGATTTTTCTGTACTAAAATATTAGGATTTGTTTTTGATTCATCTTATGAAAAATGGGCAGAATATCAACCTTTGTAAGTATGTCATACACAAAATGTGTGAGATGATCAAAGCCAAATCCATGTCAAACTCCGTTTTTTATTCTTGAAATATCTTATCCATGCTTCATGAAAAAGGTATGGTTGGACCTAATGAATAAGTTATCAAGGATCGTGACATTTTCCGTTCAGAAGTCATTATCATGAGGATGAAAATCAATTGGAATCCTTAGAAAAAGGCATGGGTGGAATAAAATGATAAGATCTATGAGAAATTCAATCAAGTGGAACATCCCTCAAGACCAAAAGATATTTATGATCCTGGTTTAGAACTAGACAAAATTGTTGAGTATTCTGAAGAAGAATAAAAGTATTTTGTGCCGCCCAGGGAAACTGTTTCTGATGAGGAAGAAAGTACTCTTATTCCTCAGGTAGTAAGTGAAAAAGAAGTCTTTGTTTCTAAAGTTGTTGTTAATTTGGAAGATCAACTTGAAGTTGAAATAGAATTTGTTGCCAAAGAATTCTAAAATAATGATATGGAAGATCTTATAGAACAAGAAATTCATGTTATGCATGAAGCCGACCTTGAAGAACTCCTACTGGAAAAATCTGTTTATGAGGTCATACCTTTAGCTGGAGAGAGGATGGAGAATGATTTTCAGTTGGTTAGACAAGAAATAGGTGAGGAACTAAGTGATGAATTCATGGAAATAAATCAAGATCCTAAGCCTCTCATTCCAGTGATGTATGAAATTGTTGAGGGGGATTAGCCCCCCAATATGGAATCTATTGAAGTACAAAACTTGATTGATCAAAGCTCAGTAGACACTAAGTATTAGTTTCCTAGTTATTATGATGTGAGTAAATCTCATGGAGTCTCAGTCAAAGGACAATACCTTTCCACTGTGTTTCAGTTGAAAATGATGTATGGTTCTAAACCAACCTTGGTGTGTAAAGATGACCTGAAAGAGTTTGGAGAAAATATTTTGGATGGGGTTGAAAAACTCTTGAATACCCAACCAGCTCCCGTAACAAATCTAAGTGAGAGAGATTCCTCACTGTTGTTAGAAAAAGTCATTTGCTGGATTCATCCCAAAATTCTTCATGAGATTTAGGATGTCAGAGTTGAAAATAGAAAACATAGCGATGAAGTGAAGACTCTAATAAGTATTATTGAAGACATGTAGAAAGTGATGAATTCGATTTTAGAGCTAGCTTCTAATTATGTAGAGCTGGGTGTTCCACAAACCCCATAGAATATTTCCTCTCTGATTAAACCTCATTTATCTTCCTTAGCTAAAAAGGTCACTGAAATAAACAAACAGATAGTGAAAGAGATGCAAGATATTTTTATTAGTCTTAACAATCTCACTAATGAGTATAAGGGGTTCCTAAAAAAGGTGATCAATCAACCGAAACTTCTTACCTTAGTTGTCACTACTTCTAAAGTAGATGGACAATCATCTAAACCTTACTTTGACAGTGACCTACTCATAACACTGTTCAAAGAAGAACTTCATACTGTGCTAAGTGGTTTCAATAAAGATTCTCTATCTGAATTTATCAAGAATGGTTACATAGTTGTTGATCTGGTCCAAATCCATTAAAAAATTACTTCTGATGCTCAGTAAGAAATTTCCAAGAAAGTGGATTTCAACTTCAACTAAATCATCTCAAAGACTAACATGAACAATCATTTCAAATACCTTGGGGAAAATCTGAGGATTCCTCTTTTTATATAAGCATTCAGGACTCAAGTCCAAAAGCTCAGATATTTCACTCGTCTTTTGGATAAGTTTATCGAATACAAGGTTGACTTTGAGAAATCTATGTAGTATGGTAGATAGATAATTGCTTATTTTATCATGCTTCTAAGGCCATATCTTCATGTACAGAGTACAACCATTGTTTCTCCTACAGCTGCACCTCTGAGAACTAGTTGTCCAACATTCACCTCTGCCCTAGCCTCCACTTATATGTCTGTCAGTCAAGCACTAAGTCAGATCAGGCCTATGATCTTTGATCAACAATGGACTTTATCTTCTACTATACCAACATAGGATCCCTCTATCTTTGAATGTCTTCCTTTAACTTCTCTATCAACTATCTCACTCTCTTTTTCTACCTCAACCTCTACTCTTATGGATTCCTCTTCTCCTGTTTCTACGCAGGGAAAGGGGAGGACCATTCAGTGAAGAAGGAAAGTGATTACTCTCTCTTGATAGGAATATTTATACATTTGTTATCATCTTTTTAATTCCCTTATTTTTTATCTAATACAATATGCAATTTTATTTTCTCTTTTTCCATTCTTTCTTGCTAAATTTTGATAAACCCAAAAGGAGGTGAAATCCTTATAGGAATTCACATACGAACTATGTTGTTAGAATAAATATACACTCTAAATATACATGATTTTTTATCATATAAAATTGGGAGATTGTTGGACTCCTCATGTATTAATCATGTTTTAATTATCACAAATCCTATTTAGTCTATAAACCATGTTAACTCTCAATAATCTATCTCACATCAAATGGACAGTTGTTTAGTAAAAGCTATCCAAAGCTCTTAAGTGTTATACACTCAGTTTGGTTACTATATACTATCTTTTGATTTTATTTATAAGGATTTCTCTGAAAAATGATTATGTTTAATCCATTTCATAAATATCATTCCTTAAGTCTGAATACATTTATTTGCCTAAGTCTAAGACATCATGAACAAGAAGACATCGTGAACATAAAGACACCGTGACCATCATACACCGTGAACAGGAAGACATCGTGAACATTTAGACACTGTGAAAATTCATACATTGTGACCACAAGACACTGTGATCCAGACACTGTGACTACAAGACACCTTGACCACAAGACACTGTGACCACAACACTCCATGACAAATCCAAACACCGTTTGAAGGAGACACCGTTTCCATGAAATACTTGGACACCTTTTCTTATTATGTTTTTTCATGATTAAATTTAATCTCCAATGGTTTTATTTGAATATTTTAAATGCATTTACATAATTAATGTTTCATTGTAGACATATCATCTGATAGTACGAGGTACGAGGTGAAGAATACATGAAATATGTCAACTGCAACACATGCACTATATAATAAAAGAGTAGTACATCCAAGAAACTAATACGATTGAAATAAATTAAACAAGCAGGTGTGCATGATCATGATAATGTATAATACACTTAGAGAGTTCTTGAAGAAAGAATTGTCACATGAAACTTGACGCTGCTAAACAACACACAAAGCATACTTGAACATCAAAATTGACAACATCTCCACGCTGTCAAACATCACGAAGAACACAAGTCAGATCTGTCTGACTTGTGACACTCTGTTTTCCATATAAGGACATGATTTCGACATTTTCTTCATCTCAGAAGTCCAGACCTGCAAAGACTAACACTCAGAGCATTTCAAAACCTATCTCAATATTTCCACTTTTTTGTGTATCATTTTACTAGTTTTGAGCAGTATGTGTATCTGTATAACAACACACACTGTCTCCTACATTAAACTGAAGGATACAAGATATCCTTAATCAAACATCTTTTTAAACTTGTGTGTACCCACAAATATGTGTGGAAGAGGTCCCTATGTGGCCTGTTTGTTTGTACCCATAAAGAACTATAGAAGAGGTCATTATGAGACCTGGACAGTCTTGTATACTATTGTAAACCCTGATCCAGGGTGTGGATCAAGTTTATTTATATAAAATGCATGGTGACTGGTGATCACAAAGTGGAGTGGATTATGTCTTGGCTTGAGACTGGACCACTTTTTTCATATCTGATGTGCTTATTACATTAGTCTTCTCTGTTTTACTTCTTTACTGTATAATTCCAGAATCACTAAATTCACTTTGATAGTTAATCTTGGAAATAATTTATAATTGTATTGTCTTAGTATAATAACATCAATAGTAATATTAATAACTAATCATAAGATTACTTATTTCTAATCAATCTTTTATGAAGTTATTCAAATAGTAAAACTCTTATAACAATGTAACCTTGATTAACTGGGCTATATTTATCCTTTTGGGGAAACCTTTTAAGAATAGTTTTTAACCAGAAATTTTAATAGATAATAAATTCACCCCCATCTTGAGTAATCTAATCTGACCAACATTTAGCATAAGAAAACAAGAATCTGATGGCTTCAAGGCTAGAAACTAGCGCAAAGGTCTCCTCATAGTAAATTCATTCTTCTTGAATATAGCCTTGTGAAACCAGTCTATCCTTATTTCTAATTATTTTACGAGCTTCATATCTATCATTTCATTCTTCTAGTGGTAAAGCACTTTGATAATCCTCTAATACATTCTGAAGGCCTCCTATTAGCCTCTAACACCCATGATGTAAACCAATAATCATGTTCATAGATGATTTTTGAGGGTAAACCCTACTATCATATGATCTTCCCCACATAAAACATCCCTAATATCTCTAATAAACAATCATACCATATAGCAAGGAATAATTCCTACTTTGTATATTGGTAAAATATCATCCATATTATATCATGGCCTCTCACTATCCATGGAATCCCAATCTCAATATCTTTGGATTTTTCATTCGATTTTTACTATGTGATATCAAGAGGTTCTATAAAATCTCACGAAACATAGTTCCCAGTCATCAAATACTAAAATTTGAGACACTGAGAGATAAAATCTTCTAATCTTTTCCACATGACAGTCCACCAAAACAACCGCGGATTTTCCATGTACAACATTTCCACAATAGCGTGTAGAGCCAATGGTGGATTTTTGGAACTCCCTCATCACCTCCTATTACTATGTGACCGAAACCACCATCCATTACAAGAAAATTATGATGTTCCCAACTATTTATTAAAATCCATTCGATATATCTTCTAAGGATATCTAGTCACATAAAACCACATAGTAGATTTCTCCTAATTGAGAATCCCTCACACTCTAAATGACCGGAGGAGTCAATATCATCATGTGAGGGAAATATGGTCCCCTATCCTCCACCATGATCAGCTATAAAGAATCCAAAAAATCATATAATTCCTACACCAATTATGTAAGGGACATACTAATTATAGAATATTCCACCATGTTTCCAATCCTACGAGTTTAAACAACTCGAACTCATAGTTATGTAGGAGTCCCAACCATATCATCTATATTAGGTTAAGGTCTCCCAAGGGGATGACATACCTGAGACTCTAGTGGTCAATGTATATAATAATATACTATCCCATAAGATAGTTCATCAACATTTTCATAGAAAATAACACCACTATAACTCAATTTTGTGAGTCTCATAGTACAACTTGTACAGATTTATCTAACTTGACTAATATGTGAACATTGAATACCTCAAAACCAATATGCAATTGATCCCATTTAAAAATGCCTCTCAATACACTATGTATTTAATTCCCTCCTTTGGTAGCCTAAACATAGGTTCACTAGTGATCCTTAAACTCAACTCCTAAACGCCTCTTTAGAAATTATCTATGTAGTTATGTGGAATCAATTTCCACATCAGGGTGGTTAAGGGGGCTGTAGTCTTGGTAGAGTCTTCCAAAAAACTCATGTAGTGCCCTTCCATGCTATAAAATCATTGTACCTCTTTCACACTCTTGGGTATATCCTAGTAAATAACTATAACAATGTTTTCTCTTTCCAAATCTATGTCATGCTTAGAAATGGAAAGCCATAGAAAGTGAACCTTATTTATAAAAAACTAAAAATTTTAAATCTTACTATAAATATGGTTCTCCCGTAGTATTTTTATGACTATACTCAATTCTTTACATGATCCTAAAAAATATCAGACAAAATCATTATATCATCAATGAATATAACCACAAGTTGGTAAAACTAGGGATGGCAGATCTAGTTCCTCAAATCTATAAACACGGTGGGGGCACTCATCAAACTGAAATGCATTACTAGGAAATTATAGATTCTGTGGTGATATTGGACAGTTGAATTATGAATATTAGCTATATGAAAACATAGATGGTAGTATCCATACATAAGATCAATCTTTGAGGACCATGTTTCACCTATCAACTGGTTGAATAGGTCTTCAATCCTTGTAAAGGGGTAAATTTTATTTATCGTTACTTGGTTCACGTGATGATAATAAACACAATGATTCAAAATATCGTCAATATTTTTTATGAGAATAACTAGATCTTTGTATGGGGAAAATTGGGTCTAATAAATAACTTATTATGAAGGTACTTTAACTATATTCTCAACTTCTGAATCTCAATAAGGCCCATCTGATATTCTTCTGATGATATCAATGTGGATCTATGGTTAAATTCAATGAAAATTTCTATCTCGAACCATGGAGTTAGTCTCATAACATCCTTGGGAAAGACATTCATATAAATCTCGATGACTTAATGAATCCATGTAATTGAACATTCCAGTACATATGGGGACCATCTCACCAACTAATAGGTTACATATTGTATATTACTACTCACAATTCCCACACCCTCTATCATAAGATCTCTCATATAGGCAAAGGAGAATCATATCTCATCAATAAATAAGAATATTACTGATATGTGATGACAGTAAATTTGAGTATGGATTGCTGACAACCAATCCATAACTAATATTACATCAAAAGGCCTCATCCTAGGATCAGAAAGATCCCACATGAAACTCTATCCACCAAGTGATAAATCACACATCTGGAATAAATGTGATAAATAAGGAACTTCCTTACAAGAACTTCTATCCATATCTTCTAGGATAAAGTCTCAACTAGAATCTCAAACTCATTCAACATGGATAAATGTTGGAAGAATCACTCACATATGTCTATTCTAGTAATGAGGAATGATTATAATAAGTGAATATTATACAACTGATAATATCACGTGTTCTATATTCATAGACCTCCATAGACACCAACTACCCACGTATTCGACCAAAAACACTATGAGCCTGATGTTTTCCACATCGTTTCTATGATTGTGTTAGACCATGACATTGTTATCTACCAACTTCTCCTCCCTCCAGAGAGGATCAAACTCCTCTTCCACTACCACCTCTATGAGGCTCATCCTAGAAACATCTGGGAGATCCCAAATCATGAAACAACCTCTTCCATGGAGGTTTATCCACTATTAGTATATGATAATCAGAATGACAAGTATTTCAACCATGATTCATGTGACCTCACCTATAGAATGCATAGAATCACGCCTCTTTAGGATGATTGGAACCTCCCTGTGATCCATGAGTTAAATATCCTCACATATGAGTCTAAGAGTGATAATTCCTCCTCTCTAAAGACTTAAACATCTGACGACTTCTACACAAAACTCATCCATATGTTTCCACCATTGGATCCTGTAACCCGATGACCCTCAGGTAGGAATCACTCTATCACCAAATATCTCTCTAGAACTCCATTGTATGTTAGAATTTATAAGGAGTCCAATCTAGCTGAAATTCCTCTTCACAGGCCCTAGTCAAATTTCATCACTCGAAAGAAGCTATCTCACAACATATTAGAGGAGTATGTGATGTTATTGAACATCACAGTATACTTAAGAACATTCATGTCACCCTATTGTAGATTAATAATCTCCAGGATCTGAACTAAACACAATAATAAATTGTAATACTCCTTAAGATAAACTTAATGGAATTAAGACCATGAGAGTTTCATCTCATCATGGGTCTATGTGACTAGAATCCACTAGCACCCTACTACTCCATGAAAATGGCTAGCCGCTAGTGCAACCATCTAATCGGTCGGTGTCTAAACCAATATAAATAATTGAACAAAGAACTCAATCCAATCTTATGCTTCCAAATGATCTAACTCACTTCAGTACTTTCGAAATATATGATAGTGGAACTCGCGGAGTGTGTTAAGCCTACATTCATCATAATCCTAAACATATAGTTCTATCTTCATCTCAATAGGTGAAGGTGATTCCCTATATATTTATGTAGGAAAAATATCATGAGATGGTCCTTAAACTGAGGCCTAATCACCAATAATATCATCACAACAATGTTGAATCGTTAACCTAAGGATATATGTTTATGGATGGATCTAGAAAGTAATCATGACATACATATACTTGATGAGAATATATATATATATATTGGGAGATAAATAAACAATTGTATTTGAAGGAATTAATCTTATATGATGCATTTAACATTTAATCACTAAAAATTATATCTTACTATTCAGAGTTGACAAATAGGTAATCAAAATTCATGAATAATGGATACATTGTCCATCAAACCAAAACTCAGTTTCCTGGCCTGAATATCTTAATCAAAAGACTTGGATACTATTTCCCAAAGTGACAACCAATCCCAAAACAGTAAAACTCCAAACACAACCCCAAAGATAAAAACGAATCAATACCACTATTTCATGAAACAAACTGTTAGGGACCCCCTGGGCTGTAGAAGGCTGATTCGTGACAAAACTAATCCTACCTCCAAAATTATATGCATTAGTAACATGTACCCTAAATATATAAATGATATGGGAGCCCTTTTTAAAGTCTTCCTATAAATATACACCAAACCATCTCTATAAAGTAGTGTAGACGAATGTAGAATAAAATATCATCTTGATTGTAATTATTCATGCTATAAATTATAGTGAAATAAAACCTAATACAATAGAATAAACCCAAAAAATAGGGGAAGAATACATGTATAATGAAATAAATTCCCAACAATAAAAAAACAAGGATAAATAAATATTGAGAGTTCACAGTTCCTAATCTCCATTTCTTGACCACTATACATGATTGATACACAAAACTGTACCTAATCTCTACTAATTTAATAAATGATCATTTTATAATTTTTATAAGACACTGCATGTGTGGGAATATCCCAAGAAGTGGTTAATATTAGAAACAAAGTAGGATGACTCAAAAAATATAAAGGTAATTCTATAAATATAAAAAATAGTGAGCTCAACCTGATGAAAGATGGAAACAAAACCCATAGTCAATATGTGTGTGTGTGTGTGTGTTTCTGTTTGTGTGTGCTGATAAAAAACCTAGGATATAGAAAAGGGGGATATCCAATTAATATCCCATCCCAAAGTATATGAGTCTTCCAACAGCTCCAAAAATCAATCTTTTATACCAAGATTCTAATGAAACCTCACCATAGTGTTTGTGGATGGGCCCAATCCTTTCTATTTTGATCCATTGTCGGGGGATCAACAATAAATAGGTAGTAACCACACCTCTTTGGTGTTAGATAATGAAATAGTAACACTCTGTAGATAGAGAATTTTTTTCCAATATAGGGGAGTAAAATATCTATTTGTATAAAGTGTATACGGAACCTACAACCTAGTGAAACAGCCGAGTAGTAACCCAATAAAATAATTGATGACGTTGCCCTGATCACTACCATAATCAATAGTCATATAAAGAAGATTCACACTTTTAACACCTCGAATCGGATATCCTATTATATAATTAAATACAACTTCACGTTCTATATTGTAAAACACTCAGGATATACTTCTCATGGAAAATATTTGGGTCTCAAAGATAGAGATATATGAGGAAAATGTTTTTGAAGGGAATACATAGTGTATATGGGTGTTCACACATAGAATGACCCTACCTCATGTTCCTTTCAGGTTTTCATTTGTACTTGACATGGATGCAATTTCATTGTTCATGGAATGTACACTTGGTACATAGAGTTTCATAGTTGTTCATGTTTTTCCTGTGTGATCCTATTCATTCTCTTGTACATTATTATGTGATCATGTACCGAACTATTCCGAGGTATAGGCTGATTCTTGTGTGCTCTTAGAGTACATGGAGTGTCCTTTTGTATGGGATCTAGGGAATTTCCAAGCTGGTATATGGATGGACCAGCTGGGAAGTGTCACATGACATGTGGGCCTGGTAATATGACATGTGATCCTTATCTTTACATGAAACCCTAGTGATGAAACTGAGGGGGATTCACACCATATGTACTTTTTATATACATGGAATGTAGTTAGGAATTTTCCAAATCCCATCATCCATTAACTTGTTTCCCATATCTAACCTTGTTAGTTTATTTATTACTATTTGGCTACATAAAAACAAAGGAAACACATCCAGTCATTGTTTACCAGAATCTAGTGGCTGAAAAATGGAATCAATCCATTTTCTCGAATACCCTAAATCTATCTCATATGCATTATGTTTCCTATATCCACTTTGAATCCAATGTCCACAGATAATCAGTAACATCTTGAGTTTTTACAGACCTTTTTTTCTCGAAAAAATTAAAATTTTATTTATGTATTGCAATGAACTATGTAAAACATTCCTTTCACATAAAACTAAATTGTAATATGTTATATAGAACATATACAGGTTTTATGTTACCCAGAACATTAATGTGGTGTGTGTTACACACAACAATAACTAAGAGTAAATTTACACAGAATGCCGATGTTTCTACGAATCGTCATTTAATTTTTATAATTACTAACATGAGATAATTATAACTTTTATATTAAAATTATTTATGTGGATATTAATAAATACATTCCAATTTTTTTGTAATTATTCTATATAAATGAAACAAATTTATATTGAAAGATATAGTTTTTTGTAAGGTCTTTATATGTTTACAATATCATGTTCTCAAATGAACTTCTTTTAATGTCCTTCTATGAAAAATGATAAAATTAATTTTATAAAAGTTTATAAATTTAATTTGATAAAAAAAACTTAATTCATTGAATTTAGAATTTTAAAATTTTATTTGGGTTAATGTTTTTGGATATTTTCATAAACATAATTTGTTTGATAAATAATGAAAAATACTAGATTTTAATTCAAAACTGATATTTTCACGTAGTTTGTTTACATATTTAAATTATATTTTAATTTTGTTTTAAAGTGTAATTATATGATTTTTTATCAATTAATTCAATTTAGGTCATTGAAATCAATTTCACTTTAAAATTTGATATAAAAACATATCAAACTATTGGACATTTTTACTTTAAAAACATGTAGTTTCCTCCAATCAGAGGTATTGATTTTTAATAAATTTTGAGCACTTAAATGATTATAATTTTAAAAAATGGATTCCATAATTTTAATAATCATAATATATAATTTTTAATAATGTAAACTTAAGTTTTGACAAAAAAAAATATCAGTGAAAGTGATTAAAATTATTACAATTATTAAGGGAAATATTTTGTTCAAAAAGTAATAAACCATAAATTTAAGATAAAAAATGACCTATAAACTTTTCCAAAACCCATTTTATGGTATTTATTCATCCATTAACCTTCCATTATTTAGTTATTTGGTTTTTTATTATTGTATTTTGGTAAAAATGTCAGTACACCAGACTTGATTTCGAAAATTCCATCTGTGTTCATTCCCTTCTGTTGACATAAGAAATCGCATCCATGTAATTCACTGAATGCTTCCACACATGATACTGAAGAATAGATAATCTTGTAAGCTTTGATTTGAATGGTCGTAGAGCCCAAATGGAGTTATGGATCAGAAGTTATGGTCGTTCGAAGTCTTGCTGGTGGAAATGGCCATCTAGGATGATTTTGGGGAAAAGTATGGTTTTGCATTTAAGAATTTAAATACTGCACACATGAATGGATCTTTTTCATGCAATAATTTAAACTTGCATGAAACAAAAAAAATAGGTAACATGTCACACAAACCTTTTACGTGTCCAATGTGTAACACCCCGAGATTTTATGAAAAATATTCTTTTTAATTTCATTAATGTCTTGTGTTATACGTTACACCAAAAGGAGCCTTCACAACACACATCTCTGACCTGGCTTGAATTACACGCAATCGCGACCTTCCACGATAGCGGGTGTTGTACGCAACACCAAGATTCGCTAAACAACGATATGCTATTAAAATATTATTAAAACTAGCCGTTATGAATAGTAATAACCACTTTTTAAAATTTTGTGAATTTTATTTTTCAAAATGGACTTCATTTTTGGATTCAGAATATCGAAATTAGCTTAGGGTGAAATTTTGGTGATTTTCGGATAACTTTCATATTTTGATGAATAGTGAAAATTACTAAATTTTATTTAAAAACAACTTTTTCAATTGAAATAATTAATAGTGATAAATTATTAATTTGAGTGGTTTTTAAGTATATTTAGAATATATTTTTACAATTTAATACAATGTTGGTCATTGGATGTAATTTCACATTTAAACCAGACATAAACAAGTGTCAATCTTTTGATAGTTATTATCTCTTAAGAACACGCTATTTGTTTTGACGACAGGAATTAATTTTTAAATTAATTAATGCAACTGATATGTTTTGAATTTGGTAAAATAGAAATCATTTTTGAGTTCATAATATCAAATATAGCTTAGGCCTAATTTTTGGTATTTTTTTGAAAACATTCAATTTTTGATGAATAGTGAAACCACTAAGTAGTAGTTAAAAAAACTGAATTTTTCATAAAACAGAATTTTACCGCTTCTGTGAGTGGAATTTCAAAAATCCGAGAGACACGGTTGATGCCAGTAAGTAAAATGTGGGTCAATGAGATAAAAATAATTTTTGGTGAATAGTAACTTTTTACTTTTATTTACCACGGTTAAAAGTAAATAGGGTAATTAAAGGTAAAATGATATTATTATTACCCTAACACATGTCCTAATTCTATTGGATAAGTTTAATTCGACCAAAAACAAACTTATGAATAAAATATGACCATTTAGGCCCACTTGAATTAGATTAGGACATTTATTATTATTTAATTCAAAGAAGAGTTAAAAGAGTTAAAATCAAAGTTTATTTAATAAAACATTTTTAATATAGGGTTATACATAAGATAAATTTTACTGTAAATATTGATTATAAATATAAAACGATTTCCTACATAATTGTATTTTATTTGTAATTTTTAGAAATTAAATAATTTAATTTATTTATGACACAACGATGATGCAGTAATTATCTTATTAATGAAATATTGACATAATTGATGTTATAAATACCCAAATAAATATAATTTGAGACTTTTTATGAATTCCAATAATTTTCTAGGTTAATAGGACATGTTAGTATTGATTTAATTAACTTTTTTCGAACATATCATTTTGTTATGATTTTCAGAAAAATAAATAACTAAATAGTGTCAAAATTGACATAAAATAGTTTTTAAAAAAAATATTATATTATTAATTGTTATTTTATTCCTAAAAATCTAAGGTTCGGTAAAATGACTTAGATAAGGTTATATATATTAATAATAAAAAATTTGGGGTTCTTTTGGCTTCTTATAGTAAGTTTATTATCCTTATAGTGTAAGAACACAAGAAGACACGGTAAAAGTAAAATTATTTATCTTAATGTTAAATCTAAATGATAAGGTTAAAATAGGAACCTAAACTTGTCTAAATTCTATTGGATGAGAGGATTTCGACCCATACCCACCTTATACTCGAAATAAATTAATTTGGAGCTATTTAAAACCGAACTTGACTTTATAATAAAATAATATTTTTAGTTATTCCAAAGGTGCCCCTCCCCTCCCTTATAAAAGGGCACCTCCTCCCTCTCTTCCTCACACAAATTTGAGCCTTCAAGCTCGGCAAAACCCTACCAAATTATCTTCTACACTTCCCTATAAACATCCTAGAGGTTCTGGTCTTCCTCAAAGAACAATTTTAGGGCCCTAAGAGGAGGTCTCAAAGAGGCGCTTCAAATAAGAGGTAATTTCCGTTACCGATTCTTTCACCTTTATTTCTTCTTCCAATTATTCTTCTTAGGTTGTTTCATTATGAAGTAATAACATCAGTATCACTAATATAATGATATTCTATTATAAGTATGAAACAATCCTATTTCACCATCTATCCATCCTACGGAAAACGAAATCACTGCGCGTGCATACGTACGGAATACCGTCTCCACGCCGTGGTGAAATCTATTTTCCACCACCACCTTACTTGGATGGGTATAATGGTGTAAATAATAACTATAAATTATTATTTTAAAGTGATATTGATTTTGAAATAGTATACATACACTCTAATACAGTCCCACGATCATGAGAACGATATCATCGCTCGTGCGTACGTACGGACTACCGTCTCCATGACGCGATTAGATTCATTCTCCACTTTAAACCATTCATGAATGATTATAAAGTATATATAATAAGTAATCATGAAATATATGACATAATAATGACACTGGATTTATGTGTATATATTTGAATTTCATCTACTTAATTCCGTTCAACTCAATAAGGAAACGAAAACAGCGTTCATGCATACGTACGACCTACCGTCTCTATGAACGGTGTATTTTGTTCCATTTACTGATTTATTTTATATATGTATATTCTGAATATATATATATAAATCATTTTTTATATTCTGTAATTAAGTAATCATGATCTAAGTAATCATATGAATAATTACAAGTCAAAACACGGACGACAAATGAAACAATTTTACCCAAAACGCTCTTTAACATGGAATTTACAAAAGAACGGGTGATATAAAGTCATAAGTGAACCATATATGATATCATAACAATGAATATGATTCTGTAATAAGTCAATAACATTATTTAAATCATTATACATGAGGTTTGGACACTTACGAAGCAAATCGGACCTAAGGTAAGGGAAATATCACAATCTCATTTTTATCCGAGATTGTTTATACGTTGGTATTTACTGGGGTGTATTTTATCATCCACATCTATGTTTCCTCAATATGTAATGTTATTTCCATCTACCTATAGTTTTTTAAATCCAATTTTACCCTTTAGTGAGTTTTTAGTAAAAGATATGAAAGTAATCTTTTGTCGTTTTTCGTACGAGGTACTTTTTGACTTTTTCAACAAAAGTACGAAGAATGTTTTTTAACTTATACGGCACGAACAAATTTTTACGGTTTTATAAAGCCTTATTTTCATGAAGCTTCCTCCAAAAGATTTCATGACTATTTTCAATAAAATCTCTTTCTTTTAAAATTTCATGACGTTTTGTGAAAAGAAATTGATTTTGAAGAAGAAAGGATATTTTCGTCAAGAATTCATTTCAAGTGTTTTATCAAAATTATTTTCCATCTAAGATAACATAGGGTTCTGTTTCTATCCCTATTATTAAATTGATTTGGTTATGTTGTGATGGAATTATTTTTATGAATTCCTTTATCTTATATGAATTGTTTTATGATGTCACGATGTTTACGAATCCCATTTTTACTACATGGGTTATGCAATGATGTATGATTTATGATTTTGTGGCACACATAAGAATGGTATCATTATGAGATGGGTGGGACCTATATCTCCCTCCAATGTATTGGGTAATGATTTTATATCTCATGAGATAGACATGGCTGGAATGGTAGGTTATACCGGTTCAGTGAAACAGGACTGAAACGAGGGTGACTCGGATCAGAAAGGGACTTTGTCCACTAAGATAGTCTTGGAAATGAGTCTTGACTAACAAGAAATGATTCTCTATGATTATGTGTGCATTCCACAAAGTTTAAAGTTTTATGTTATAATTATTGTGATTACATTTCACTGCCATGAGTTATCCCAGGTTATGAAATTATGATCTCTTTTACAGGTTAAGATTTCCAAAAGTTATGTTCTTATGTATATGATGTGATTGATATTTCTTTTGTTTACCCTTACTGAGCATTTGAGCTCACTGTTTTATGTTTACTTTTCCCCAGGATATAAAGAAAGGTTTTAGGTATTAAAAAAAGGAAGATCTTTATGGGAGATGTTGAAGATCTTTCACCAGGATTAGAAGATTATTTTCTGAGTTTCCAAAGACACTAAACTATTACGATCCTTGTGTGTGTGTTTTTGTTATGTACTAAGTATTCTGAAAATGTAATTTAATGTCAATGTACGTCAAGCTTCTGGTCTCTACAGTTGGTATCAGAGGAAAGGTTTAGTCAATCTTTGGAAACTAGGATGCGAAAACATTAGTGAGATCCCTAGAGATATTTCTAAGGTATGTCTAGGGATGTCCCTAAGGATAAGTATACGTATAGGATATAGTCCTAGAACTATGGGAACGATATTAGATTAAACCAAAGATGTTAGATATTGAAGTTACTCCCCCTTTATTATGATTTTAGCCTCTCACACTATTCTTTTGGGGTTTTAGACGATGGCTGGAACCCGAAGGAACCGTGTTGATCAATGCAATGGACAATGCAATGATTGTCCTCCTGAACAGACAAACGTTATGGGAGATGGAGTGCAAAATCCTATTTCTATACTTACACAAGCTATGAATCATTCTGGACTTCCAAATGAGCAGAGAAGGGAACAATATTCTATTGAGTCCTTCATGAGGCAACGTCCACCTTCTTTCAGTGGGCCTTCCGATCCACTTGTTGTTGAACAATGGATCAGTACCACTGAAAATATATTTTCAGTGATTCAATGTTCTGAACATGATAAAGTCATCTTAGTAGTATATCGTTTGGAAGGTGAAGCTGATCAATGGTGGAATCTTATCAAGAATACGAGGCCAAGAGATGAAATTGAGTCCATGGAATGGGACGAGTTCAAGAACTTGTTTTTCAGTAAGTACTTCCCTCGTATTCTTCGAACAAAGATGGAAAAGGAGTTTCTTGAGCTGAAGAAGAAGGATGATGAATCTGTTGGTATATACGAAGCGAATTTTACAAGACTTGCAAGGTATGCATCTGGCATTATCATCCAACCTGAAAGTAAAGTTGATCGATTTTTCAGTGGCTTAAAACCAAGTCTTCTAAGGGCATTAGCTATAAGAGACTTCAGTAGCTATGAAGAAATTGTGCGTTGTGCTATCAAGGTAGAAATGGAAGTTGGTGTTACATATCCATCTCATGGTTTTGACAAGAAATGAAAGATGGAGTTCAAGGAGAAATCTCAGAATAATGGTGAAAAGAAGATGAATGTTTCCTTATGCACAAAGTGTGGAAAGAAGCATGGTGGAGATTGTCTTAAAGGGACTAGAAAATGTTTTAAGTGTGGAAAAGAAGGTCATCGAGAAGATGAGTGTCGAAGTAATAGAAAAATGTTTTCTAATGATGTGAATAAAGAAAACACTGCAGAGAACGCACCACCAACACTTCAATGCTTCATGTGCAAGGGAATGGGGCATTATGCTAATAAATGCCCTAATCCAAGGGTTAGTGATGATCGACATGAGCAACCGCTTAAGGAAAAGGAAAAAGGGAAGTCACATGTGATCACTATTGGTGATGTTGAATATGACAACGATGTGGTGGAATGATTAAGTGTTTATGTAATGGGATTCCAAAATAGTGTTGTATTTAGTATCGTTGAATATAGGAGTATTTATGTATTGGTCTATTGTGGTTTTCAATAATTTTATGGTACCAGTAACCATGGAAAGTGATTGAGATATTTATGGAAAAAGAATGATATGCGCATAATGAAGGGAAAATGAGAAAATGAAATATTTGACAGAATTCATGAGCTCATGATTGATATAAGGACTAAGTGATATCATGGTTTGAGTATATAGAATTTTGAGGATTTTGGTATGTGGAAAGTGTTAACTTTTAACTGCATTCATGTTTTCACTAAGGTACAATGGGTATTAATTCTTCAAGAGAATACATGATTAAGGTATTCACATGTAAAGACCCGCAAATTTCAAGGAAATTTTTTTCTTAATTTTCTTTGGAATTTTACAAGAACGCAGCTTCAGACGGCACCTGATTCCGAGGCCCGGTGTGCCCGGAATCAATTTCCGAAGTTTGGCTCGGGTACGTTCAGTGAACGGACGAGCGGGTTTTTCTATCTTTTGAACCGGTGCCCGGAATCGAATTCTGAGGGCACCGATGAAATCGCAGCGCCGGTATTTGCTTAGAAACGCCTCTTCCGGAGTTGCGTTTGCTCAGACGTGGTTTTTAGATTTTGCGGCTTTAAGTCAGAAATAAAAATAAAGTTTGTGCGACAACTTTATTTTATTTCACTTAAACTGCTTGGAAGCCACTTAAAGCCACTTAAAGGCGGCTTGAACTGAGTTGAACTGGATAGGATACTATCCGGAAATATCCTACCCCCTTGGTAGGATATTTGTGCGGTGGGGCCCGCACGAGCCCCGCCGTTTCTTTCGCTAAGTAACGCACCCGCGAAAACCGTCAAAGTAACTGAAAAGTCAACCGACGCGTTTTCTTTAATTCTTAACAGACCATTTAATTGAGCGGTTTATTTCGTGAATTAAATGGACTGTTTCTTCGTGAATTAAATGGGTCGTTTCTTTCGTTGAATTAATTCAACGAATTGATGGATCGTTTCTTAACCGGTTTCGTGTTGGCATGTTTATAAAATAAGACCAACATAAAAATCCTTGGAAAGGATTTGAAAGAATCTTCGTTCCTCCACCCTCTCCGCGAAGAACGCGGAGAACGCGAAGAACGCGAAGAACGCGAAGAACGCCGGCGACCGGAATTCGACGACGCACACCAAGATCTGCGACGTCGACGAGATCTACCCGCGACGTTCTTCGGCGACGTCTTTCTTCCGCGGCCGATCCTCGTTCGGCAACAAAGGTGAGAATCGGATCTTTTCTTCTCCCTTTTTAATTTCAATATCAACGGATTTAAACTAATTAAATCCGTTGATCTTGATCCGGAGATTGGCGACGCGACGAGCGATTCCGCGACGACGCGGCGATCTCCATCTTCCGCGACGAGCAATTCCGCGACGATCCCTCGTTCGGCAACGACAGCTGCGAGGTAAGGGATGTTGGAATTCTTTTTAAAATCCCGTGTTTATTCTTTTGAAATATAGAACCCGATCACGAAACAATTTTAATTTATTTAAAATTGTTGATTGGTTTCTTTCCTGTTTCTCCCGTTGATTATGACTAACGCGGAGGGTGCGGGTCTAACGAACAAGACCCGGCAACCCTCCGTCGATCTTCCTTTGTGTGCGGATTTGGCGAGCGACGGCAAAAGCGCGACGCAAGGGCCATATGTTGATTTCGCAGTGGAGGACGCGTCCCGGGAGGAACAACGGCGCAGACGGGAGGCAAATCGGGCCACCGGAGCATCTCCGGCGGCCCGCGGAAGGTGGCGGCGGCGCGGGTCGCCGGCGCGGCGGCGCCGGTGACCGGGGGCGGCGGCGCCCGGCGCGCCGCCGGAGGAGTCCGCCGCGGCCGAGCCGCGGCGGCGGCGAGCCGCCGGACCGCGTCCGCGGTCCGGCCTTCCAGCACGCGGCCCGCGCGGGCCGCGTTTTCTCCAAAGCCGCGGGTTCGACCCGCGGCGGCAGCGCTTCGGCCGCTCGGCCGAAGCCGAGCCGGTCCGGTCGGCCGGGCCGCGCCCAGGCCGGACCGGACCCGGCCGACCCGGTTCGGGCCGGGTCGGGCCGACCCGGTTCGGGCCGACCCGGTTCGGCCGACCCCAGGGGGGGTTCGGGCCGGGTCGCCCCGGGCCCAGTACCCCCGTTTCGGGCCCTCTACGGTCTTTCGCCCATATCTTGGGCCTGGGACCTCCGATTGACGAACCGTCAGCGGCTACGCGATCCTTGGATCGAGACGGTCGTTTCGGTATATTATACTCAAGGTTTCGGAAGACTTTGGGTTCGGCCGGGTTGGTTCGTACACGAAACCAACCGGGCCCTCGGAGCGGAAACGCTCATAACTTGAGCTACGGACGTCCGAACGACGTACCGTCAGCTGTGGTGGTTTCCTCTAAGTGAGACGGAACTTTTGGCATACTCCGCCCGAGGATCGGATACAGGCGGAGTACGGTCGGGTTGGTTTTGCCCTAAAAACCAACCGGGCCCCTGGGACGAAAATGCCAATAACTCTCAGACCGGGCGTCCGATTGACGCGCCGTCTGTCGCGTTGAGATCCTGTTGTCGATACGGAACTTTTGGATACATCAACTTCGGACTAAGTGTCAGTTGATGTATCAGCCTCTCGGCTCGTGGAGCGGACCCTCCTAAACGAGCTCGCTAAGTGCGGGAACCCTAGTGCTGGTTGTGGCTTCGACGACAGAGCAGAGATCCTCCGTGGACTGCGACGACGACAGAGCAGAGATCCTCCGTGGACTGCGACGACGGCAGAGCAGAGATCCTTCGTGGACTGCGGCGACGACTGTGCAGAGATCCTCAGTGGACTGCGTCGACTACTGCACTCAGCGATCCTACGTGGAAGAGTGCTACCGAACCTGTGTGAGCTGAATCTTCTTTTTACCTTGAGCGGTGGAGCGCTTGGGTGTAGCGGCGGACCCGTGGTACTTGACAGTGGTAGTGCGCTTGGATGCAGCAGCAGACCCTTGGCGGTGGAGCGCTTGGTTGTAGCGGCGGACCCGCGATACTCTACGGAGTGTGTGCGCTTGGTTGTAGCGACAGACCCGCGACGGTGGAGACGTGCGTGCGGAGTACGGAGACCGTGTAGATGACTGAGACCTGACGACTGCTTGACCGACTCGACTTGGAGTGAGTCGACTAGCCCAGTGGACGGAGCGCCCAGTAGTTGGCAGCAGACCCACGGCGGACGGAGCGCCTGGTAGTTGGCGGCAGACCCGCGGTACTCGACAGGAGGAGTACCTCAGTAGGCTATCTGGGTGAGCGCCTGGTATTTGGCAGCAGACCCTCAGCGGACGGAGCGCCCGGTAGTTGGCAGCAGACCCGCGGTACTCGACAGGAGGAGTACTTCAGCAGTCTTAGGTTAGTGAGCAGTACCTCGGAGTCGTGACAGGACCACTGTACACTTCAGAGATGGGGCTCTTCAACACTTACGGTTTCGATAATGAAAATCCTGGTTGAGCTGAATCTTATGTTACTCTCCTTTGTGGATTGTGTTGAACTATCCTTTGTGGATTTACTGTTTACTCTCCTTTGTGGATTGTGTTGAACTATCCTATGTGGATTTACTATTTACTCTCCTTTGTGGATTGTGTTGAACTATCCTTTGTGGATTTACTGTTTACTCTCCTTTGTGGATTGTGTTGAACTATCCTATGTGGATTTACTATTTACTCTCCTTTGTGGATTGTGTTGAACTATCCTTTGTGGATTTACTGTTTACTCTCCTTTGTGGATTGTGTTGAACTATCCTTTGTGGATTTACTGTTTACTCTCCTTGTGGATTTGAGTCTTGCTTTCCTTCGTGGATTGAGTTGTTCTTGAGCTCGTGAGCAGAGCTAGAATTGGGGACTTAGGTATATGTATGGGCATATACCTAAGTCGGGTCAGATGTTACTTCGTGATTGCATCTTTCTTTTGTGCTATATCCTTTGTGGATTTCGGGAGACCTTCGGGGGTCTCGGGGTCCTTACTGAGTAGTTGTACTCACCCCTGCACGGGCTATGCCCGCACCTTGTTGTGTTGGTTGCAGACGACGGACAGCGCTGATCACGGTTGGGGCGTGGAGCAGGACGGTACCTGGAGGTGGACCACTGGTCGGGACGTACTCGGAGCGGACGTGGGACCCGAGGAGCCTGGAGGCTATCTGTACCCACCCTTCAGGTGGGATTGCCAGTGGACGACACGAGACCGCCGTCTTTTCTTCAGTTGTTGTACTTTACAGTTGGGCTTGTATTTCCGGCCCCCTTTCTTTTCTGCACTTTACTTTCCGCTTGCTGACTCTGTGTGGTTGTTACTTATAAAGGCAATGCCTTCCCTGTTTACTGGGATTTTACGCCTTGGTGCTAGTCGCCAGCCCCTGGCCTATGGAAGGCGGGCTTGGGGTAGTCACGGCACGGGCCCCGAGGACGGGTCGTGACAAATTGGTATCAGAGGCGGTCGGTTCTACCGCAGACTCTGATCGTCCTTTCTTTCTATGTGAAGCAATAGTGTTTAGTGTATTGAGTGTGGTTATCAGTTCAGGGAGCCCAGTGTTGGTGCGGCGGCCGACGTATCCGTACACCAGGACCCTGACTCCTGATTTCCGACTTAATGCATGAAAACATTGATTGCGTGTGTGTTTCAAGTTTTCTTTGTGATTACTTATGTCAGCTCACCGGGTATACTGATCTGCTTTATGAAAGTCTCAAGTTTTCCTTGTGATTACTTGTGCCAGCTCACCAGGTATACTGTTCTGACTGTGGTGCTCTTGTTCTCCTTTTCAGGATGGCCCCGCGACGACAGCCAGCTAGGGTTCCGAGTGTAGGGCGCGATGGCAGCCCACCGAGCGACGAGGCCTCGGTGCAGGGCCCTTTGCCAGCAGTGGCACCGGCGGTAGCCTTACCCGCCGAGCCACCGATGCTTCCAGTACCAGACGCCGACGATGCACGTCGCCTCAGGGCACTGCACGAGTTTCAGAGCCAGCGACCGCCCAGGTTTCGCGGTGAGGCGGACCCCCAGGCCGCCGAGGACTGGCTAGAGGCGGTGGTACGGATCTTCAGGCTAGTGAGGACACCAGCGGATCTCATGGTGATCCTCGCAGCGAGCCTCCTGCAGGCGGCGGCAGGACGATGGTGGAGCCTGATGCTCCAGGTTCACGATGAGGCATCCCTGCTCTGGACGGACTTCGAGAGCCTCTTCCGCTCTGAGTTCGTCCCGGCCACCCTCCGAGCGGTGCGCATCCAGGAGCTTCTCCAGCTGCGCCAGGGCAGCATGACGGTCGCTCAGTACGCGGAAAGGTTCACGGACCTATCTCGCTACTCGACCGACATGGTACGGGACCCCTTCTTCCGGGCCCGGACCTTCGAGCAGGGCTTGCGACAGGAGATTCGGGCGTCGCTGATCTCCCTCAGCATTCCGACCCAGGCGGGAGTGCTAGAGCGGGCCCTTCTGATCGAGAGCTTCCTTGCTGAGTCTACACCAGCACAGAGACCCACCGCAGGGCGGCACGTAGCGGAGTCTTCGGTGGCAGGTAGCCGACAGATGACTCAGGGTTCCAGGCAGACCAGACCTACCAGTGGCCGACTGCACGACTCAGGCTCAGTTGTGCGGGGAAGCCGGGGTGGAGTCAGAGCCAGGCGTGCCGAGGGTGGGCAGTGCTACTCCTGTGGCGGAATTGGTCACATGGCTCGTGACTGCCCGACCCGCCATGCGGGGGAGCAGCAAACGGTTGAGGAACCACCTAGGCAGAGGCAGAGGTTCGACCGTGGAGGTCTGCAGGGAGGAGACGGACGAGGTAGAGGAGCTGGCCGAGCAGCAGGTGGTGGACGACGCTTTGAGGCTCTACCACCACCACCACCAGGAGGTCCACCCCGACCGCAGGGGAGAGCTCAGCTTCAGGCAGTCGAGGCCTTCGATCATGGAGCCCTGGGAGCTGATGGACAGGAGCAGAACTAGTGGATACATCCTTTGTACTTCTGGTTCCTTGTTGCTTTTGTGTAGCGTCTTGTAATATGAGCTGCAATAATAAAAGATGCATACCTTTGTGATATTTTCGTTCCTGTCCTCTTTCGTGATGTTACTAGGAGATTCCAGTTTTGGCTGTTGACTTGACCCTCACTTGTGAGACATCTACTGGAGGAGACCCAGTTACCACACACTGATGCCGACAGTGTGACTCAACCCTTGGAGGCGAGAGTAACAGTTGAATCTCTTAGTAGTAGCGTCGAGGCCTTACGACGTCATCCTTGGTATGGATTAGTATCATCCATGTTAGGATTGACTGTTTTAGGCAAAGAATGTGGTTCATCCAGGGGATGAGACCAGATTTCTCTTTTCGGCAAAGAAGAAATCTTGCAGCTCTTGTGGGACCTGTGATGGTCCAGGCCACGACAGAGAAGGTCCAGATCATCCAGGAGAGGATGAGGACAGCTCAGAGCCGGCAGAAGTCATATGCTGACAGGAGGCGGAGGCCACTAGAGTTCGAGGATGGCGACCACGTCTTTTTGCGTGTCTCACCTCGACGTGGTTTACGGAGATTTGGCCGAGGCGGCAAGTTGTCTCCACGCTTCATCGGGCCTTTCCAGGTCCTCAGCAGGATAGGAGAGGTGGCTTATCGCCTGGCTCTACCACCTCAGTTGCACCGGGTGCACGACGTCTTCCACGTGTCTCAGCTGAGGAGATACGTGCACGACCCGACACACATCATCGACTTTGGGGAGCTGGACGTGGACGATGGGGCGACTTTTGCGGAGGTTCCAGTGGAGATCGAGGATCGACAGGAGCGGGTCCTACGTGGGCGGTCGATTCCTCTTGTGCGCATCAGATGGCAGCACGGGAACCTCCAGGAGAGCACTTGGGAGCGGGAGGCTCAGATGCGTGCTCAGTACCCCCCCATTTGTTCCCCTAGTTTTTGATGTATCTTTACGGGGACGTAAAGCCCTGAGGTGGGAGTAATGTAAAGACCCGCAAATTTCAAGGAAATTTTTTTCTTAATTTTCTTTGGAATTTTACAAGAACGCAGCTTCAGACGGCACCTGATTCCGAGGCCCGGTGTGCCCGGAATCAATTTCCGAAGTTTGGCTCGGGTACGTTCAGTGAACGGACGAGCGGGTTTTTCTATCTTTTGAACCGGTGCCCGGAATCGAATTCTGAGGGCACCGATGAAATCGCAGCGCCGGTATTTGCTTAGAAACGCCTCTTCCGGAGTTGCGTTTGCTCAGACGTGGTTTTTAGATTTTGCGGCTTTAAGTCAGAAATAAAAATAAAGTTTGTGCGACAACTTTATTTTATTTCACTTAAACTGCTTGGAAGCCACTTAAAGCCACTTAAAGGCGGCTTGAACTGAGTTGAACTGGATAGGATACTATCCGGAAATATCCTACCCCCTTGGTAGGATATTTGTGCGGTGGGGCCCGCACGAGCCCCGCCGTTTCTTTCGCTAAGTAACGCACCCGCGAAAACCGTCAAAGTAACTGAAAAGTCAACCGACGCGTTTTCTTTAATTCTTAACAGACCATTTAATTGAGCGGTTTATTTCGTGAATTAAATGGACTGTTTCTTCGTGAATTAAATGGGTCGTTTCTTTCGTTGAATTAATTCAACGAATTGATGGATCGTTTCTTAACCGGTTTCGTGTTGGCATGTTTATAAAATAAGACCAACATAAAAATCCTTGGAAAGGATTTGAAAGAATCTTCGTTCCTCCACCCTCTCCGCGAAGAACGCGGAGAACGCGAAGAACGCGAAGAACGCGAAGAACGCCGGCGACCGGAATTCGACGACGCACACCAAGATCTGCGACGTCGACGAGATCTACCCGCGACGTTCTTCGGCGACGTCTTTCTTCCGCGGCCGATCCTCGTTCGGCAACAAAGGTGAGAATCGGATCTTTTCTTCTCCCTTTTTAATTTCAATATCAACGGATTTAAACTAATTAAATCCGTTGATCTTGATCCGGAGATTGGCGACGCGACGAGCGATTCCGCGACGACGCGGCGATCTCCATCTTCCGCGACGAGCAATTCCGCGACGATCCCTCGTTCGGCAACGACAGCTGCGAGGTAAGGGATGTTGGAATTCTTTTTAAAATCCCGTGTTTATTCTTTTGAAATATAGAACCCGATCACGAAACAATTTTAATTTATTTAAAATTGTTGATTGGTTTCTTTCCTGTTTCTCCCGTTGATTATGACTAACGCGGAGGGTGCGGGTCTAACGAACAAGACCCGGCAACCCTCCGTCGATCTTCCTTTGTGTGCGGATTTGGCGAGCGACGGCAAAAGCGCGACGCAAGGGCCATATGTTGATTTCGCAGTGGAGGACGCGTCCCGGGAGGAACAACGGCGCAGACGGGAGGCAAATCGGGCCACCGGAGCATCTCCGGCGGCCCGCGGAAGGTGGCGGCGGCGCGGGTCGCCGGCGCGGCGGCGCCGGTGACCGGGGGCGGCGGCGCCCGGCGCGCCGCCGGAGGAGTCCGCCGCGGCCGAGCCGCGGCGGCGGCGAGCCGCCGGACCGCGTCCGCGGTCCGGCCTTCCAGCACGCGGCCCGCGCGGGCCGCGTTTTCTCCAAAGCCGCGGGTTCGACCCGCGGCGGCAGCGCTTCGGCCGCTCGGCCGAAGCCGAGCCGGTCCGGTCGGCCGGGCCGCGCCCAGGCCGGACCGGACCCGGCCGACCCGGTTCGGGCCGGGTCGGGCCGACCCGGTTCGGGCCGACCCGGTTCGGCCGACCCCAGGGGGGGTTCGGGCCGGGTCGCCCCGGGCCCAGTACCCCCGTTTCGGGCCCTCTACGGTCTTTCGCCCATATCTTGGGCCTGGGACCTCCGATTGACGAACCGTCAGCGGCTACGCGATCCTTGGATCGAGACGGTCGTTTCGGTATATTATACTCAAGGTTTCGGAAGACTTTGGGTTCGGCCGGGTTGGTTCGTACACGAAACCAACCGGGCCCTCGGAGCGGAAACGCTCATAACTTGAGCTACGGACGTCCGAACGACGTACCGTCAGCTGTGGTGGTTTCCTCTAAGTGAGACGGAACTTTTGGCATACTCCGCCCGAGGATCGGATACAGGCGGAGTACGGTCGGGTTGGTTTTGCCCTAAAAACCAACCGGGCCCCTGGGACGAAAATGCCAATAACTCTCAGACCGGGCGTCCGATTGACGCGCCGTCTGTCGCGTTGAGATCCTGTTGTCGATACGGAACTTTTGGATACATCAACTTCGGACTAAGTGTCAGTTGATGTATCAGCCTCTCGGCTCGTGGAGCGGACCCTCCTAAACGAGCTCGCTAAGTGCGGGAACCCTAGTGCTGGTTGTGGCTTCGACGACAGAGCAGAGATCCTCCGTGGACTGCGACGACGACAGAGCAGAGATCCTCCGTGGACTGCGACGACGGCAGAGCAGAGATCCTTCGTGGACTGCGGCGACGACTGTGCAGAGATCCTCAGTGGACTGCGTCGACTACTGCACTCAGCGATCCTACGTGGAAGAGTGCTACCGAACCTGTGTGAGCTGAATCTTCTTTTTACCTTGAGCGGTGGAGCGCTTGGGTGTAGCGGCGGACCCGTGGTACTTGACAGTGGTAGTGCGCTTGGATGCAGCAGCAGACCCTTGGCGGTGGAGCGCTTGGTTGTAGCGGCGGACCCGCGATACTCTACGGAGTGTGTGCGCTTGGTTGTAGCGACAGACCCGCGACGGTGGAGACGTGCGTGCGGAGTACGGAGACCGTGTAGATGACTGAGACCTGACGACTGCTTGACCGACTCGACTTGGAGTGAGTCGACTAGCCCAGTGGACGGAGCGCCCAGTAGTTGGCAGCAGACCCACGGCGGACGGAGCGCCTGGTAGTTGGCGGCAGACCCGCGGTACTCGACAGGAGGAGTACCTCAGTAGGCTATCTGGGTGAGCGCCTGGTATTTGGCAGCAGACCCTCAGCGGACGGAGCGCCCGGTAGTTGGCAGCAGACCCGCGGTACTCGACAGGAGGAGTACTTCAGCAGTCTTAGGTTAGTGAGCAGTACCTCGGAGTCGTGACAGGACCACTGTACACTTCAGAGATGGGGCTCTTCAACACTTACGGTTTCGATAATGAAAATCCTGGTTGAGCTGAATCTTATGTTACTCTCCTTTGTGGATTGTGTTGAACTATCCTTTGTGGATTTACTGTTTACTCTCCTTTGTGGATTGTGTTGAACTATCCTATGTGGATTTACTATTTACTCTCCTTTGTGGATTGTGTTGAACTATCCTTTGTGGATTTACTGTTTACTCTCCTTTGTGGATTGTGTTGAACTATCCTATGTGGATTTACTATTTACTCTCCTTTGTGGATTGTGTTGAACTATCCTTTGTGGATTTACTGTTTACTCTCCTTTGTGGATTGTGTTGAACTATCCTTTGTGGATTTACTGTTTACTCTCCTTGTGGATTTGAGTCTTGCTTTCCTTCGTGGATTGAGTTGTTCTTGAGCTCGTGAGCAGAGCTAGAATTGGGGACTTAGGTATATGTATGGGCATATACCTAAGTCGGGTCAGATGTTACTTCGTGATTGCATCTTTCTTTTGTGCTATATCCTTTGTGGATTTCGGGAGACCTTCGGGGGTCTCGGGGTCCTTACTGAGTAGTTGTACTCACCCCTGCACGGGCTATGCCCGCACCTTGTTGTGTTGGTTGCAGACGACGGACAGCGCTGATCACGGTTGGGGCGTGGAGCAGGACGGTACCTGGAGGTGGACCACTGGTCGGGACGTACTCGGAGCGGACGTGGGACCCGAGGAGCCTGGAGGCTATCTGTACCCACCCTTCAGGTGGGATTGCCAGTGGACGACACGAGACCGCCGTCTTTTCTTCAGTTGTTGTACTTTACAGTTGGGCTTGTATTTCCGGCCCCCTTTCTTTTCTGCACTTTACTTTCCGCTTGCTGACTCTGTGTGGTTGTTACTTATAAAGGCAATGCCTTCCCTGTTTACTGGGATTTTACGCCTTGGTGCTAGTCGCCAGCCCCTGGCCTATGGAAGGCGGGCTTGGGGTAGTCACGGCACGGGCCCCGAGGACGGGTCGTGACATCACATGTTTGTAATTTGACCAACAAGATATATCTTTTGATATATGGGGGATAAATGATGGCATTCACGTGATTGTTCTGTGACATTTCAAGTAATCATTTTCCTTATACTATGAGCTTGGACCGAAGTATTTTAGATAAGCCTAAAGATTATAATGGATTATGTTGGACATAAGTTAGGATAAAACGTTTTTCGATATTATTGATGGGATGTTATAGTAATATAGCTTTAGAAAACGGACAACCTGTAAGACGGGCGACAGCCCATCGCGTCAGACAAGGCTGTGGGAATCGAACCCACAACTGAAGTGCGACTAGCCTTTATCGCCTACCACTGGCCTACAAGAAGTCCCTGTTTAGTAGAAACTAGTTTTATTATATTAAGCAGTATGATATATGAAGTATAAGTCCATTTTAGGAACCATATATGAATAATCTCACTATATAATGACTTATGTATATTTAATAACTTTTTCTAACCTTTTGTTTGAGACAGATGGAATGACCCGTCATTCTATCACATGATCTGCTAACACTTCACGAATAACAAATTCAACTTCATTTATTTAAGAGATGAAGTGGAAATTGTTCAAGGCACGAACAACAGTGAGATTGTACCAAAATAAAGTAAGTATTTATTCTAATTCAAATTATTCAACGTTAGGGAAACGATCTTGAAAACCAAAAATGTTGTCCCAGTGCTCTAATATATGATTAATCAGATGGTACCTTAGATCGTCACAAATTTATGGATTTGTGATTGTTGGATTTGTCCTATCCATGTTCTCTACCACTCTCCATCAGAACATGATGGTTATATTTTTCTTCCATATCCATATTTTCACCAATGTGGAAACCCATTGATTAGTTTATTTGGGTAACCGTTACGTTTCATAATTTTGTTTTTAAATATTGGTTTTGGTATTCCTTTTTACGATGTGGGTTTCTATTAAAGAAACTTTCGAGTAGTAAACCATTTATAACCCCAACGAATTTCGAGGGCGAAATTCATTTTAAGGGGGGTAGAATGTAACACCCTGAGATTTTATGAAAAATATTCTTTTTAATTTCATTAATGTATTCTGTTATACACTACACCAAAAGGATCTTTCACAACACACATCTCTGACCTGGCTTGAATTACATGCAATCGCGACCTTCCACGATAGCGTGTGTTGTACGCAACACCAAGTTTCGTTAAACAACGATATGCTATTAAAATATTATTAAAACTAGCCGTTATGAATAGTAATAACAACTTTTTTAAATTTTGTAAATTTTATTTTTCAAAATGGACTTCATTTTTGGATTCGGAATATCGAAATTAGCTTAGGGTGAAATTTTGGTGATTTTCGGATAACTTTCATATTTTGATGAATAGTGAAAATTACTAAATTTTATTTAAAAACAACTTTTTCAATCGAAATAATTAATAGTGATAAATTATTAATTTGAGTGGTTTTAAAGTATATTTAAAATATATTTTTACAATTTAATAAAATGTTGGTCATTGGATGTAATTTCACATTTAAACCAGACATAAACAAACGTCAATCTTTTGATAGTTATTATCTCTTAAGAACACGCAATTTGTTTTGACGATGGGAATTAATTTTTAAACTAATTAATGCAACTGATATGTTTTGAATTTGGTAAAATAGAAATCATTTTTGAGTTCATAATATCAATTATAGCTTACGCCTAATTTTTCGTATTTTTCTGAAAACTTTCAATTTTTGATGAATAGTGAAACCACTAAGTGGTAGTTAAAAAAACTGAATTTTTCATAAAACTTAATTTTACCACTTCTGTGAGTGGAATTTCAAAAATCTGAGAGACACGGTTGATTTCAGTAAGTAAAATGTGGTTCAATGAGATGAAAATAATTTTTGGTGAATAGTAACTTTTTACTTTTATTTACCACGGTTAAAAGTAAATATGGTAATTAAGGGTAAAAATGATATTATTATTACCCTAACACATGTCCTAATTCTATTGGATAAGTTTAATTCGACCAAAAACAAACTTAGGAATAAAATATGACCATTTAGTCCCACTTGAATTAGATTAGGACATTTATTATTATTTAATTCAAAGAAGAGTTAAAAGAGTTAAAATCAAAGTTTATTTAAAAAAACATTTTTATTATAGGGCTATACATAAGATAAATTCGACTGTAAATATTCATTAGAAAGATAAAAAGATTTCATACATAATGGTATTTTATTTGTAATTTTTAGAAATTAAATATGTTAATTTATTTATGACACAATGATGATGCAGTAATTATCTTATTAATGAAATATTGACATAATTGATGTTATAAATACCCAAAGAAATATAATTTGAGACTTTTTATAAATGACACTAATTTTCTAGGTTAATATGTCATGTTAGTATTGATTTAATTAACCTTTTTCGAACTTATCATTCTGTTATGATTTTCACAAAAATCGATTACTAAATAGTGTCAAAATTGACATAAAATAGTGTTTAAAACAAATATTATATTATTAATTGTTATTTTATTCCTAAAAATCTAAGGTTCGGCCAACGGACTTAGATAAGGTTATATATGTTAATAATAAACAATTTGGGGTTCGTTTGGCTTCTTATAGTAAGTTTATTAACCTTATAGTGTAAGAACACAAGAAGACACGGTAAAAGTAAAATTATTTAACTTAATGTTAAATCTAAATGATAAGGTTAAAATAGGAACCTAAACTTGTCTAAATTCTATTGGATGAGAGGATTTAGACCCATGCCCACCTTAGCCTCTAAATAAATCAATTTGGAGCTATTTAAATCCGAACTTGACTTTATAATAAAATAATATGTTTTGTTATTCCAAAGGTGCCCCTCTCCTCCCTTATAAAAGGGCACCTCCTCCCTCTCTTCCACACCCAACTTTGAGCCTTCAAGCTCGGAAAACCCCTGCCAAATTCTCTTCTCCACTTCCCTAAAAACATCCTAGAGGTTATGGTATTCCTCAAAAACCAAGTTTAGTGCCCTAAGAGGAGGTCTCAAAGAGGCGCTTCAAAGAAGAGGTAATTTTTGTTACCGATTCTTTCACCTTTATTTCTTCTTCCACTTATTCTTATTAGGTTGTTTCATTATAAAGTAATAACATCAGTATCACTCATATACTGATATGTTATTATAAGTATGAAACAATCCTATTTCACCATCTATCCATCCTACGGAAAACGAAATCACCGCGCGTGCGTACGTACGGAATACCGTCTCCACGCCGTGGTGAAATCTATTTTCCACCACCACCTTACTTGGATGGGTCTAATGGTGTAAATAATAACTATATATTATTATTTTAAAGTGATATTTATTCTTAAATAGTATACATACACTCCAATACAGTCCCACGATCATGAGAACGATATCATCGCTCGTGCGTACGTACGGACTACCATCTCCACGACGCGATGTGATTCATTCTCCACTTTAAACCATTCATGAATGATTATAAAGTATATATAATAAGTAACCATGAAATATATGACATAATAATGATACTGGATTTATGTGTATATATATGAATGTCATCTACTTAATTCCGTTCAACTCAATAAGGAAACGAAAACAGCGTTCATGCGTACGTACGACCTACCGTCTCCATGAACGGTGTATTTTGTTACATTTACTGATTTATTATATATATGTATATTCTGAATATATATATATATATAAATCATGTTTTATATTCTGGAATTAAGTAATCATGATCTAAGTAATCATATGAATAATTACAAGTCAAAACACGGACGACAAATGAAACAATTTTACCCAAAACGCTCTTTAACATGGAATTTACAATAGAACGGGTAATATAAAGTCATAAGTGAACCATATATGATATCATAACAATGAATATGATTCTGTAATAAGTAAATGACATTATTTAAATCATTATACAGGATGTTCGGACACTTACGAAGCAAATCGGACCTAAGGTAAGGGAAATATCACAATCTCATTTTTATCCGAGATTGTTTATACGTTGGTATTTACTAGGGTGTATTTTATCATACACATATATGTTTCCTCAATATGTAATGTTATTTCCATCCACCTAAAATTTTTTAAATCCAATTTTACCCTTTGGTGAGTTTTTATTAAATGATATGAATGGAATCTTTTGTCATTTTTCGTACGAGGTACTTTTTGACTTTTTCGACAAAAGTACGAAGAATGTTTTTTTAACTTATACGACACGAACGGATTTTTATGGTTTTATAAAGCCTTATTTTCATGAAGCTTCCTCCATAAGATTTCATGACTATTTTCAATAAAATCTCTTTCTTTTAAAATTGCATGACGTTTTGTGAAAAGAAATTGATTTTGAAGAAGAAAGGATATTTTCCTCAAGAATTCATTTCAAGTGTTTTATCAAAATTATTTTCCATCTAAGATAACATAGGGTTCTGTTTCTATCCCTATTATTACATTGATTTGGTTATGTTGTGATGGAATTATTTTTATGAATTCCTTTATCTTATATCAATTGTTTTATGATGTCACGATGTTTATGAATCCCATTTTTACTACATGGGTTATGCAATGATGTATGATTTATGATTTTGTGGAACACATATAAATGGTATTATTATGAGATGGGTGGGACCTATATCTCCCTCCAATGCATTGGGTAATGATTTTATATCTCATGAGATAGACATGGCTGGAATGGTAGGTTATACCGGTTCAGTGAAACAGGACTGAAACGAGGGTGACTCGGTTCAGAAAGGGACTTTGTCCACTAAGATAGTATTGGCAATAAGTCTTGAATAACAAGAAATGATTCTCTATGATTATGTGTGCATGCCACAAAGTTTAATGTTTTAAGTTATAATTATTGTGATTGCATTTCACTGCCATGAGTTATCCCAGGTTATGAAATTATGATCTATTTTACAGGTTAAGATTTCCAAAAGTTATGTTCTTATGTATATGATGTGATTGATATTTCTTTTGTTTACCCTTACTGAGCATTTGAGCTCACCCTTTTATGTTTACTCTTCCCCAGGATATAAAGAAAGGTTTTAGGTATTAAAAAAAGGAAGATCTTTATGGGATATGTTGAAGATCTTTCACCATGATTAGAAGATTATATTCTGAGTTTCCAAAGACACTAAACTATTAAGATCCTTATGTGTGTGTTTTTGTTATGTACTAAGTATTCCGAAAATGTAATGTAATGTCAATGTACGTCAAGCTTCGGGTCTTTACACAATGATATGTCATCTTCTGCCCAGTCCACCTGAAAAATTTCCAAGGAAGGTGTGCACAAGTTTTTAGAGGTGCATGCAAGATTAGAATCCGCGTGCAAGATTCTTACGTGCCCAAGGTGAAGAAAAACATCTGATTGCACACCCACCCTTCATAGGGTGTGCGTAAGATCACTTCCACGGTTGGAATCTTACGCGCAACAACTCCTGGGTTCGCCTATAAATACAAGTGAAACCCACGCCCATCAGGGGAGCTCTCCGGAGGTCGGTCGTCGCTCTGATGCGCGTAAGACAATCTCTTTTAGGACCACATGGAATAATGGAACCCTCCATGTGATATCTTTCACGACAGGTCCCATATGGGTCCGCTTTCTTGCGGTCCCACAGTGGTTTGATCCTCACCTGGCATATTTTCTGCCTATGTCATGTGCACGCAAGATTCCATTATTGCGCACAAAACATCCAATCTTGCATGCAAGAAATCCAATATTGCACGCAAAACATCCAATATTTCACACAAAGTATCCAATATTGTGTGCTATCCTTCAATCTTGCATGCAACATTACCAAGCAGTAGAATCTTGTGCGCACCTATACCAGACAATCCAATCTTGCGTGCAACCCATTCTGCGTGTAGCCTATCTTACACACAATAGTATATAGGCCTGCACCCGCTGGTCCATTCTGTCGAGGTTGTGCCCCCGCACCCTCATTTAGGGTCTCTGTTGGGCTGCGGGCCTGGCCCTTCGTGCCAGTCCCTTCGCTACAATCACTAACCCCCATGAAAAATGGAGAGTCGCACCAAAAACTTTTCAGGTCAGAATGCCTACATCTTCCATTGCACCCATATGTGCATCATCCTTCCACCTACGGATTAACGTTATTTCAAATACTCCTCCAAAAACCATTAAACACCTTTAGTCTACATATTCCTCTTGGTTCGTTTCTTATTTTGTGAGTTGAGATTCTAATCATCAATTTCCCGAGTACCTTGAGTCGATCCATTCCTCAAAAAACTCATCCAAACCCCATCACCTGACTCCTATACAGGTTAAACCTGACAGGTCCACCCTTGCTTAAGTCCCAACACCAACCATTTCTAGGTGCCTTATGCCAAATAGTTTGATCTACAATACTATAAACTTTAGTATACCCTATGTTCCAAACATAGGATGCCTCTTTGTCCAAAAAAGTGATGCCTTATGCTCCAAGCATAAGATGCCAATAGTTCTATCTACATGACTATAAACTGTAGTACACCCTATGTGACAAATATAGGACACCTCTTACTCCAAACAAGAGATGACTTATTCTCCAAGCATAAGAAGATAATATTCCTATCCACACGACTATAAACTGTAGTACTCCCTATGTGATAGATATAGGATTCATGTTTCTTTAAATAAAAGATGCCTTATGCTCCATGCATAAGATGAAAAAGTCTTTTCTATAAGACTCTAAACTATAGTACATCCTATGTGGAAATTATAGGATGCCTCTTTCTCCAAACAAGAGATGTCTTAGGCTCTACGAATAAGATGCCAATACTCTTATCTACATGACTATAAACTACAACATGCCCTATTATTCAACAATAAGATACCACTTGTCCCAAATAAGAGATGCCTTATGTGCTAAGCATAATATTCCTCATTCCTTGATTACAGTGGCATAATTTCAAGAGCATTTGAATCTGTTCAAGTATTTCACCACTCCACCCCATGCTTTTTCTGTCCTTCATTTGGATCTCCAGCCACTTTCATGTCATAAGGGACCCCCTAACAGCCTACTCCCATGCTGCATCGGCTCACATACCGTCCTTGGCCAACGCCCCAAAAGAATTTGGATGACACTTCGAGTTAGGTCCTATGTTCCAAACATGGTCAACAGTCGACCCTCATTTAATTGTTTCCATTTTAGGCTAATGCGATATGGATTTTGTGTTTCGAACATGGTCAACAACTATCCTCCATAGTCATGCCATCCTCACCATGTTCTGAATTGCGGTCAGGTTATTCACACTTTTCATCTCCCTTTGTTCGGACTGATTCCAATTCCCTTGGCCTTATCCAACTTATGCACTTGCGCATTAGTGTAGACCTAAATTATGTACGTCAAAACACTAGTGAGTTGAGATTCCCTCATGACTAGATATGAGGAAGGCACCCGGGCAGCTTCCTTGCATAAGCCCCATTCACCATTGTCGCTCCTTAGCGGCACCCAAGCATCTTCCGTGTGTAATCCCCAATCACCATTGCTGCTTTATAGCAGCACCCAGGCAGATTCAATGTGTAAGCCCCATGCACCATCATCACTCCTTAGCAGCACCCAAGAACGCTAATGGCTATTTCTTATTCGCATATCCACGCTAATGTGGACCTCAATGGGATCGCCTCATGACACCCCCAACACGACGTTGTTGATGTCTTCTCTTCACCAAGGGGTGGGAGGTACCATCCTAGGAGTGTGGAATGAACCCACCTCATCTATGTTTCTGGAAGTTAAACTATCAAACACCATCATCCTCAACACATGATGGTAAACTATGACCTCACCTCGCACACTCTAAGAAGGGCACCCCATCTCCGACATTCTATAAGCCCGCTCATCTCCACGGGAGTGTGACCATTCCTCACAAGTAATGAAATCCTTATAATCGAAACGACATCTTTCCACGAGAAAAGGGAAACCATCTTTTTGTAATCCCCTAGCTATTCTTGCATGAGGCAGTACACCTACTCCTCCTTTCTTCTTATGTGCCAATGACTAAGAGGAGAGATGGGGAAATGGATTTTGTTATCCCTACCCTCTCCCTCTGGGATTTGTCTCCATCTGGGCCTCCACCCTAAACTAAGTCCCAATATCCATCTCCCGGGGTTGTTAACCATGCGTAAGCCCCTGTTTTTTCTTTGGGTGGCTAAAAACGTGTATGCCCCATTCCACTCCAATGGACGCACTAATCACGATGTGATCGTCAGGTCTTTTCTACCTCTTGTTTCTCACACCAATCATGACTCATGTGAGATTATTGTAAGAACTAACCATGACATCCTTTCCAGGCTGCCCAGAGTGTAAGCCCCACGCACCTTACAAACTACATGGACTTTGATCCTTTCTAAGGAACGGTATGTAGGAAGCCTTCTTGAGGTTCAATCCCAACACCCGGTCGTTCCTATCCACTTCACGCCAGTTCTACCACACATCTCGAACAACAGGGACTTTTATCCTTTCCATGTTAAGGTATGTATGAAGCCTCCTTGAGGTTAAAGCCTAACACCCAGTCGTTCTGACCCCCTTCACGTCAGTTCGCCCACACATCCCGAACTACAGGGACATTGATCCTTTTCAGGGAAGGGTTTGTATGAAGCCTCCCTGAGGTTCAATCCCAACACCCGGTCGCTCCGACCCCCCTTCACATCAGTTCTCCCACACCTACTGAAATATGAGTAATTTTATCCTTTCCAAGGCAAGGTATATAGGAAGCCTCCCTGAGGTTCAATCCCAACACCCAATCGCCCCGACCCCCCTTCACGTCGGTTCTCCCACACAACCCGAACCATGGGTACTTTGATCTTAACCATGGAAGCATACGTAGGAAGCCTCTCTAAGGTTCAATACCAACACTCGGTCACTCTAACCCCCATTCACGTTGGTTTACCCCTACCTCCCAAACAATGGGGAGTTTGATCCCTACCATGGTAGGGTATGTAGAAAGCTTCCCTGAGGTTCAAGACCACCATCAATCTGGAACCCAAGTCCTTATTCATGTCGGTTCACCGACTCCCAATCTTGGAACTACGTGGACTTTTATCCTTACCAATTCAAGGTATGTAGGAAGCCTCACTGAGGTTCAATCCCAAAAACCAATAGCCCTGATCACTCCATGTTGGTCCACCCCCATCCTACATGATGTTAAAATGTATGCCCCTTTTTGGGCCTCACGCAGCGGTAAGCCGTTCTTATCCCTACTCAGTACTAATCCATTATCATATTTAGTCAACGGTAATCCATTTTCAACCTAAACCCAGTGGTAAGCCGTTGTCGTCCTCTTTTGTCGGGACCCGTAACTCGGGTCCGTCCTAGTGGCGTCTGATCAACCTCAGGTTGTTAACCATGAGTAAGCCCCAGTACATCGTCGGGTCATTGTCCTCTGCGCACACCATGATCCTATACCCCTTCCTGAAATACATGGACTTTGATTCCCTGCCACGTAGATACGTAGGAAGTCTATTCGAGGCTGAATCCCATCATCACTGTCACCCTTGGGTCGACTCTATCCCATTCTCCATCCACTTCACTTAACCACCCATCACTCATCCTGATTCTTACCCGGGCTGCCACGTTCCGGTGAGATCATTCCAATTCACCTCTTCGCTGCTCCTAGTAGTAACTGGGTAACTAACTATGTGTTATCCCCAACATCGGTGTTCCCTCAAGGGGTTACACCTATCTGATACACTCTAGTCACTGTTCCGATCAACCCGATCCATCTCCGCTAGACGTTAAACTCACGGCATACCATGTGTTATACATGGGAAGATGAGGAAAACCTCAGAGACATTCCTATGTCATATAATTCCCCACATTCGATGTGGGATTCCTCCGGCTTCCACACCCTCGAAAAGTCCAATAATAAGGGATGTAAGATAGAAGCGTTAGTGTTCTAGCATCTAAACACGCCAGTGATGTCCAACGTGACTACTCCCCCAACAGAAGGTTGCTTATCTGGTTGGACCCCTTGGAATGTCCTGATAGAAGCAATGTAAATAACTGGCGTCCATGAGGATATGGCACCAGGAAGAGATTCAGTAACAATTTATTAAATCTATAATGTATACTCGGACTAGGTGATGAGTTCAGAGGAGGAATCCATAGAAGGAAGAGCCGACATCGCTTCATCTTGTTTCGATCAAGGAGAAAACATCCGTGAATAAGGAACAGATTCCTCCCACCTTTGGAAAGTGGGAATGTGAGTAAACAAGCATCACCTTCATCCCTAAATCAGATGGACGCCCGCGTGCCCTGACGAAACTGTTAGAAACACCTTTACTATAAAATTCCACCATCTCTCTATCTTTGTCAGACCTCTAAAACTACTATGGTTCAGAAACTGTCATGCCAATAAACATCCCAAAATTCATCCCAACTTCCTATAATACTGCCCTTGGGAAGAAATGAATTTATGGAATCCATTTTCCACAATCCAAATGGAGTTACCCGATTAAGAGGTAACGTCATCTCTCAAGATCCTTTCATTTATTTTTATTCTCCATCCCTTCACAAACGTTATTCCATAGTTTTATAAAAAAGTAGTATCTTAAATATACTAGAATGTTTTTACAGCATTTTTTTGAAATAAAGTTACACACAATTACATCTAATAGTTAATCAATTTACTGCATTAGTGTACCGTGAACAACCACCTCGCAAAATAATTATTGTTCATTTTTTCCTCTTCTTCCAATCATGGTGGAAATTGTGATGGAAAATGTATTTTAATATTATATTAATTGAATTTATTATGTATTTAATATTCTATAATCCTTTTAATAGATATATCATTATACATTCCATTTGGCGTAAATAAGATAATTTCATTTTAGGAAGTGTGGACTACTGCCCCTTCAATGTGATGTGATTCGTTCACAGATTACCCAGAATGTATTAAGGATAGGTTTAGTGAAATTATATGATATAATATTTCTAATTTAATACTTGTATATATAACTATATATTCACATATTGTAATTCCCATATTTATTTCAATATGATAATAAAAATAGAAACAATGTTAATTTGTTTGTATGGATTACCAAATCCCTAAATAGTGTGTTCCATTTCAGAATTCTATATTATGTATATTATTATAGTATAAGAATACTAAATATAAATTATATTTATATCATGGTGTATATTTATGAAATTATTTTATTATTATAAGGACCAATGATATAACATATTAAGAAACATGCGAAGAACAAAGCGAATATTACCTAAAGTGAAACCTTAACACAGTACTGATAAAAATTGGGAAATATAATTCCATAATAATATCATATTTCGTATTATATATATTAATATTTTTCTTTAAAAAATTTATAACAAATTTTTATTTATTATAAATTTGGTTTTAAGTCATATGAAGAGAGTCAAAACACATGGTAAGGGGATTTCATCTCACTTTTTATTTCTCTGAGATACGTGATTTACTCACCCCCATTCCTTTTTTGTTGTTTATATACTTCCCATGGATGTATTGAATGATTATTGTAGTTAAATTTATGGGTATTTAAATATCCATTCAATGATATTTATTTCATGGGTTTAATGTTTCAAAAGCCACTAAATTGGTAAGACAGTTTTGTCTCACATTACCTTCTTTTAGATATATCTTTAATTATGAACCTAAATTATTTTTGGAGGTGTATGTAATTATGTTTGAAAAGTTATATATTTAATATAATTAATTTAAACATATTTTAATATTTATTTAATTTCATTTTATTATATGGGTAGTATGATCCCATGTTAACATATGGTGAGAGTTTATTGAAACAATATCATTGTTTATCGAGCCTATTTATGATTATGTTTACTTTATTGGAATCTTATGATCCATATCCCACGAACACTCATAAATTTTTTCCCATATTATATTCTCGATAGTTCTAGGTTATAGTACCATTTTCCACTTTTTGGAACATAATATATTTAATAATATGTTTTCTATATAAATATGATTGTATTTCTATCTTTAGTTGGAAATCAATTTTATTCAGAAAGAATGTATTAAAATATATTTTCAAAAATTCCTTCAAATGATCCTTGAAGGTACATTTTAAAGAAAAAATTATTTATAGATGTTTTATTTTTTTTAATGATTTATATATATGTTTTCAAATCTATTTTCAATGAATTTGTTTTAAAATGTTTTCTATTTTAAAAATCATTTCTCAATAAAAAGATAGTTTACTTAATAAATGTTTCTAAAAGATATTTTAAAATCATTTCCCATATAAGATAAAATTTATTGGTGTTAATCATGTCTTTATGGGGAAATTATTCAATATTTCCATTCAAATTCTTTCTCTGAATGGATTTTATTTTGATGGCATGATGTTAATGAAACGTGTTTCTATTTCACAAGTTTTATGCTTTTGAAACTCAGTTATTTTCATGGTTTATGTTTATGATGAAATGATTATAAAGCCTATATTTTTCCATAGGTTATGATATGATTACATGTTTATAATACCCATTTTATTTCATGGGTTATGATATGAAAATTTATGATATTCTGTGAAATGTACATATGATTTAATTATTAGATTGGTGGGACCTATATCTCCATCCAATTTGTTGGGAAATGATTTATATCTTCTGAGAAATACCTAGATGGAATTAGAAATGAAATTGGTTTAGTATTATAGGGATAGAATGAAGAGGTAACTCATATTAGAAATACAAGCCCGGAATAGGGTGTGAACCTTGTTCAGTAAAGGGTGTTTTCTACTAATATGGACTTGGAATAAATTATTTGATAACTATAGAAATCATTATATATGCTTATGTGTCCGCCATAATTCCATTTTTTATCCCAATGTTATTCCTTCATAGATTATGGTCTTTATTTCCTTATGATTCATGTCTAATGAACTACCAATATTTATGCCATGATTGATGTTGGTGATCTTTAATATAGAGGGTACGATCTTATATTTTCATGATCATGTTCTCATACCCTTATGCCCATGATTATGCTTATTTATCTCTCTTGTTTACCCTTATTAAAATTCTGAAGTCACACATTTTTTTGCTTCCTTCCCCCATGTTAGGAATACATGTATTAAATATTAAATGTATTAGAAGGGGGTGAGTCATGTAGAACAGAGTGGGAGATGATGTAGCTCATTTATCTATAAGTGTTTACGTTTCCATGTCTCTAAAGGAACAATACTAGTATGGTCTTTAGGATTCTATTTTTATACAATTTTAAGTATTCTTCACTTGTTTTTTTAATGTTAATGTATGAAATGTGAGGGTTGAAATATTTGGTATCAATGAAAATTTTTAGATATCATTTGTAAGCGTGGATGAGAATACCATAGTTAGAAACCTAAAGACATGTCTAAGGATAAGTTTATAGATAAGGAAAAGTATACAAAAATATACCAAAATATTAGTAATGGATTGAGTGAGTGGTTTCCTTGTAATTAATTACTCTATGGATACAAAAAGTGGGTGTGGAACTAGAATAAATGTATCTTGGTGTAACAACTCTAAAAAGATATTTCAGACCTGACTTGGCTAATCTAGTACAAGATAATGTGCCTTGTTAAACACTTAGTTTGAAACTCTTGTGGGATATGATTTAGGAATTCACAAACTCTTCACGATCCATCAGGAAGGATCTAAATAGATTTTTTCTATGATTAACCTAGGATAAAACTATGGTTTCATAGATTATAGAAGGTATCATAATTTTGAGGGAATATATGTGAATTTTAAAGATTTTGTGCTTCCTCAATATGATAGTTTCTTCTGACTCTAGGATTTTTGGTTTTTTTCAATGATCAGAACCTAAATGAACCATCCTAAAGGTGATTGTTATGGACAATGAAAATATTCTCCTCCAATGTAACCAAATTGTATAGGATATTGAATAAAAAACCTCATTTTTATTCTCATAGAACTTTCTCAATATAGGAATCATGGTGTACATCCAAATTAGAAATGGAAGGAACATCATTCTATTAACTCTTTCATGAGAAGACATAACCATTATTTTAGAGGGCCTTTTGATCCACTTGTTTCTCAGAAATGTATCAGTACTATGGAAAATACATTCTTTGTTTGACGATATTCAGAGCATAAGAAATTCATTTGGTTGTTTATCATTTAGATAGTGAAGTGGACCATTGGTGGACTCTAATCAAGAATATGTGGAAGAAATATTATATTGAATCCATTTATTAGGATTAGTTCAATAACACATTTTTTAATAAGTAATTTTCTCATATCCGTTGTATTATGATAGAGAAAGAGTTTTTTGGTTTGAATCGAAGGGCTTCTGAATTTGTTGGTACCTAAGAACCTATTTTCATGAGACATCTAAGATACACTTCAAGAATTATCATCCAACCTGAAAGTAACATGGATTGTTTCTTTAGTGGATCAATGCCAATTATTAGAAGGTAATAGGCCATAAGAAAATTTAGTTTCTATGAAGAGATTTTATTCTTTGAAATAAAGTTTGAAATTGAGGTTTTATCCATGTATCAGCCCCATATTGTTTACAAGAAAATGACGATGGATTTCATGGGAAACTCTGTGAAACATGGATAAAATAATATAATATTTCCATTATTCTATAAATGTGTGAATAATGATGGATGAATTTGTCTTAAGTGTTTCAGTAAATATATTATGTGTATAATTTTTTGTCACAAGGAAATTGATTATCAAAATAATGGGAAGAAGTTAGCTCAAAAATATAATGGAGATAATGAAGCACTGAATGAACCTCCCCCGCTTTAGTTCTACAATTGTTAGGAGAATAGGTATTATGATAACCAATTCCCAAACCCAAGGGTTGGTGATGATGATCAACATCAGCAATATCTTAAGCTGAGGGACAAAGGGAAATCTCATGCAATATCTATATCTGATAAGGGGTGTGAAAACATCACGATGAAAGGTACACATACCATCCACTCAAGAATTGTTTATGTCATATTTGATTCTGGATCTACCCACTCTTTCTTATCTAAAGAATTTTATAAGCGTGTTAGGATTCCACAAAGACTATAAGATTTGGAATTAGTATTTAAAATTTATAATGGTATAATTATTGAATCCCAATTATATGAATCCTACCTTATTAGTGTTTTAAAGACTGTGCATCTTGAAAATGTTTTGATTATTCCTTTGGTTGAATTTGATGTCATCTTAGGTATGTATTTTATTTCTATACATAAATCGTACTTTAATTTTCAGGTAAAGGAAGATAAATTTGATATTTCAAACCTTCCTATGACAATACATAAATGTGATGATAATCATGAACATATAGTAGAGAATAAATATGGAGTACGGGTCTTAATTCCCATTCCGAAGGATTTTTTATCGGAAATTTTTTGGGATAAAATCAACATCGATGATATGCATATTCATTAAAATTATGTGGATTTCACTCTAGAAGATTATCCTAGGTGAAGTAAAATTCTAAAAATAACTCACACCTGGTTCCACACATATTTTAAATACTTCTTATAGAATTAATCCAATTGAGTTGTCTAAATTGAAGAAGAAACTTCAAGAAAACCTTGATAAGGGATTCATTAATCAATGTGTGTCACCTTGGAGTGTACCAGTTCTTTTTGGGAAAAATAATTACGGATCAATGAGACTCTTTATTGACTATCATGAGTTGAAAAATATGACAATCAAGAATAATTATCATTTCTATGTATTGATTACTTGTTTGATCAACTGTGCAGATCCCAATACTTTTGAAAAATTAACTATTGTTCTAAATATCTTCAATTAAGGGTCATGAAGGAGGATATAGCCAAGAAGGCATTCTATACAAGGTATGGACACTATGATTATATAGTGATTCATTTTTTTCTTACAAATTCCTACACTATCTTCTTGGATTAAATGAATAGAGTCTATAGTGAATGCCTCAACCAGTTTGTGGTAGTCTTTATAGACGACATTATTATCTATTCAACGAGTAAGAAATATCAAGAAAGTAACTTGATAATTTTACAAAATACCATAGGGGAGGATAAAATATTTGAAAAATTTTAAATGTGTGAATTTTGGAGGAAAAGGATTTATTTTTTGGCCATAAAATCTAATGATATGGTATAGCAGTAGATCCATAAAAGATGGGGGCTATTGATGCTATCTTAGACTAACCATAGTGACTAAGATCAATATGTTTCATCGTATATCTATATTTCATTGATGGTTTGTGGAGAATTTCTCATGACTATCTAATACTATGAAAAAGTTAACTTGAAATGGTGTTGAGTTATTGTAGACAGATGAATATGAGGATTATTTCAATGAATTGAAATGAATTTTAGTCAGAGAACCTGTGCTCACATTACCCAATAGTGGAGAAGCGTTTTAATTCTATAGTGGTTCATTTATGATGGGATTTGGATGTATTATTATACAGAATAATATGGTCATATTTGGTTTCTCAAGGCAGTTGATGATTCATGAGAAAAATTTACCAACTCCTGATATTAAGTTAGTAGCGGTAAATTTTTAATTAAAGATATGGTGGAATTATCTTTATTATAAAAAAGATATATATACATACCAATCATAAAATTATGAAATATATATTCACATATAATTAGTTAAACATGTTCCAAATAAGATGGTTATAGTTTATAAAAGATTATTTCTTCTCAATACATTACTATCCTAGGAAAGTAAACAATGTGGTCGATGCTTTGAGTCGGAAGGATCATGCTAGCTCATCCATGATGAGGATCACAAAAGATCCAATATTTTATGATTTTAACATGATGAATCTAGAAATACATAGAAAGGGTAAAATCATTCTTTCTCAAATAAATTTTCAAACATCTATCCAAGTGAATACTAAGGAGGTGTAAAAGGAAGATATAGTGTAAAAACTAGATTTATAAATGTTACTGAGTTCAACCTTGATGATCATGGAATGATAAGGTTCATGAATTGTGTATGTTTTATTTCCATGCCAGTTTTGAAGAAGGTTATTTTAGAGTAATCTCAGACTTCTAAATTCTATATTCATCATGGATGTACGAAGATGTATTTTGACTTAAAGGAATACTTATAGAGGGATATCATGAAGAGACATATCTTAGAGTTTGTTTCTCGGTACTTGGTATTCAAACAAGTTAAGACTAGAAGACAAATGTAAAAGGGTTTTATTTCAACCATTGACCATAAAAATGGAAATGGGAGAAAATCACAGTTTATTTATTCATTGGAATACCAAAAAACACTAATGGGTTTAATGCTTTGTGGGTTTAGTTGAGCACCTTCCTAAATAATCACACGTCATCAATAATAAATAATACATATTTCTTGATATTATTTACTGTATATACATTAAAGAAGTGGTAAGGTTTCATGGAGTTCCACATTATATTGTATAAGATTGGGATATGAGGTTCACCTTAATTTTCTTCAAATGTATCCATTAATCACTTGATATATAATTTAGTCTCATCACTACTTAAGATCCTGATACTGATGTTCAGTGTTAAAGAAATATCCAAAACCTAAAGGACATGTTGATATCTTGTTCTTTGGATTTTGAATATGGTTGGGATCAACACCTTACTATATATGAGTTTTCATACAAAAATTTCATTCAATAAAGTATTCAAATTTAACCTTATTAATCCCTATATGTTATGAAATGTAGAGCTCTATTGTGATGGGATGAGTTTAGAGAGGGTAATCTATTAGGACCTGAGATCTCTAAAGAAATAGTTGATATGGTTCAAACCATTTAGCAGTATATCAAGGAAGTTAAAGGTTTACAGAAAAGTTATTCCAATCACCAAAATAGTGATCTAGAATATGAAGTTGGTGAAAAGGTGTTTCTATAAATCTGAACCTGGAATAAAGTTATGGGGTTTATAAATAAAGAGAAATTACGTTCTAGGTATATCAGTTCATTTGAGAATATTGATTATATCGGGACAGTAGCCTATTACATGGAACATACTTCAAATCTCTCTCAATTTTATTATGTGTTCCATGTATGACTTCCTAACATGTTCATACTTGACCCTTCACATGTACTAAACATAGAGTTCATACCGATGGATCTTGATCTTTCTTACAAAAAATAACTATTTGAAATTTTGGATCGATCAGATAATGCTCTACTAAACAAGACCACCCTTCTGGTCAAATTTTTGTAGAGAAATCAAAAGTTATAGGAAGATACGATGGAACTTTAGGTTATGATTTAGTAAAACAATCCTAATTTAATTTACCCGGGTGATGAATTTCTAGGGAGAAATTTATTTTAAGGGAGGTAAAAAGTAACACCCTTAATTTTTATGGACAGATTTATGGAATAAATTAAGTTTTCATTTATGGCTTGCAACACACTAATTAAAACATTCCATTATCAAAAAACTAACTCATTGTACATTACACTAAACATTTACAAGAAAGATACTACATGGAACATCGACATGGAATATGTTATACATAAACCCAACTTGGTGTACATTACACTCAACACCAATGTGTTTACAAAGCATAATTTAATTGTTATAATTATTTAAATGATATAGTGATATAATACCCATTAAATTTATTTATATAAATAGTAACAAATATTTTGAAATATTTTTTTTTATTTTATTTATATAAATAAATCGTGTTGATAATGAAAGGTGTAATTTTTCATAATGTCCTTACATGTTTTAAAAAAACAATGTTCTCAAGTGAACTAATTTTAATGTCATTGCTTGAAAAATAATAAAACAAAATTAGAATCATTTAGAAATTGGATTTTATATAATAAAATTATTTTTTTATTTTAAAATGTCAATTTTAGATTGTGGTGATTTTTTTGAATTTTACTTGGAAATTTTATTTTTGGATAAAATGTGAAAATATCAAATTTTAATTCAAAACTACATTTTAATATAATTAATTTATAAGGTTATACTATATTTTAATTTGGTTTAAAAGATTAATTAGGCTATATTTTTATAAATTAATAAAATTTAGGTCATTTTAATCAATTTCACTTTGAAATTGGGTATAGAAACATAGAAATCAGTTGGTCTTTTTTACAAAGAAAACTAACAGTGTTGTCCCATCTATAGGATTAATTTTAATTTAATTTAGTCCATTTATTTGATTGTAATTTGGAAAAATGTATTACATAGTTTAAATAAAAATAATTTATAATTTCTAATAAGTTTAACATAGTTTTTTACCGAAATTTTTAGTGAAAGTTATTAAAATTGTTCACAACGATGAAGAGAAAAATTAGGTTAACAAAGTACTAAACACTAAATTTAAGACAAAGAACGACCTAGAAACCTATAAAAACCCCATTTTATGGAAATTATTTATCCATTAACCTTCCATTATTTCGTTTTAGTGATTTTCTTTGAATTTTTAGGTACAAAAGTAGGTACAACTAACTTATTTTTAAAAATTCCTACTGTGTCCTTTCCCTTCCCTATAAAAGGCCACCACTTCTCCCTCCTATTCACACCTCTATAACCTTATAAGATTGGCCAATATGTTTATAATAAACATTAAAACATTACTCCATTACACCAATAATCATCTCCTTGGGAATAATGTAATCCACGGAATCATGTTGGTATAAACTAAAAGGAGTTACCCAATTAAGAGGTAACACATTCTCTCAAGCTCCTTTATTTTATTTTCTTTCTCTACCACTATACCCTATTTATTACATGATTATACAAAGAACAATATATTAAACATAATAGTATGTTTTAATTCTATTTTTTATACCAACACTTTCATATACCTCCATCTAATGGGTAACAAACATACTATTTATGTGTATAATGAACTACGACATCACAAAACGATGATTGTTTATTTTTTCCATTACCACCTTTCATGGTAGAAATTATGATTGAAAATATGTTTATATATGTTATATGTTATATTTATTATTTTTTATGTTTCATTAACCTTTTACCACATATATATTTTTACTTTCTATTTGGGGTAAATAAGATAATTTGTTTTTGAGTAAGTATGGACTACCGCCCCATCAACGCTACATGATTAATTCACACAACAGATGGCATGTATTCCAGATAGGTTTAGTAAAAATATATGATATATATTATATAATAATTATAATTTAGTAATTATATATATATATATACACATAATTTAATTTAACTTCTTTCATTCATTATTACAATAAAAACAGAAACAATGTGAATGTGTATGTATGGCTTAATGTCCCCATGAATGGTGTGTTTCATTTTATAAATATATATTATATAGATTATAATAACACATATATAATTATTATAAATTATATTTATATAATGTTTTACATTCTTTATGTCATTATATATGTATAAGTACCAATGACATAACAAATTAAGACACATGAGAAGAATGAAGCGGGTATTACCCGATGTGAAACCTTAACATAGGATTGCTGACAAGCGGGTAATATAAGGGCATAATAAATACATGTATAGTATTATATATAATAATATGGTTTATTAAACTATTTATAGTACTTTTATTTTTATTATACAGGTTTTTTGAATGATTATGACGGGAGTCAAGAAATAAGGTATTGGGATTTCATCTCCCTTTTTATTTCCGTGAGACACATGATTTATTCACCACAGAACATTAATGTATTAATTTATTATTAAAATTTAGTTATGGGTATTTTCATATATTTTATATGTTATTTATTTAATGGGTTTAATGTTTCAAAATCCGAAAAAATGGTAAGACATTTTTCTCCCAATTTTCATTTGTTGAGATACATGTTTGGTTATGTATGTGAATTTTTTTAAGGTGTATATACGTAAATATTACATGTTATATCATCAATATTTTTTATTTAATAATATCATAATCTTCTTGTAAATTAATTTTCTTACATGAAGAGTATATTCCTAAATTACTATGTGGTAAGATTTTGTTGAATCAATCTTGTCATTTATCAATATTCTTTATGATTATAATTCCTTTATTGAAATCTTATGATCTATATCTCAAGAACACTGAAGAAATTTATTCTCCTGTATTTATTCATGATATATTCCTTTTTATTACCCTTTTTCACACTTTGGAACTTAATATATTTATTAAAATATGATAGTATTTCTCTCTTCTGTCGTAAATCTATTTTATTTGAAAACCATGTTTTCAAATAGTTTTAAAATAATGTTATCAAATCATACATAAAGATAATTTTCAATGAAAAATTATTTTAAAAATGTTTTATTGTTTTAAATTATTTACTTATATTTTTTCAAATCTATTTGCAGAGAAAACGTTTTTCAAAATTATTTTCTGTTTCAAAAATAATTTTCTAATAAAGAAAGCATATTTTCCTAAAGTAATGTTTTTAAAAGATATTTAAAAGTTATTTCCCATATAAGATAGAATTAATTGGTGTCACTAATTCCTTTCTCAGAAATTTGTTCAATGTTTACATTCATATTCTTTCTCGGAATGGATTATTTATTGATGAGATAATGTTTATGAAACGTTTTTCTCATTCAAGGGTTATATGCTTTTGAAACAATGTTTTTTACTCAGGTTATGTTTGTGATGAAATGATTATAAAACCTCATTTTTACCAGGTTATGATGTAACTATATGTAAATAATACACATTTAATTTCATGGGTTCTGATATGATTATTTATGATCTTGTGCAACATATATGTGTGATTTCTTTTTTTGATGGGTGGGACCTATATTTCCCTCCAATAAATAGGGTAAAGATTTATATCTCATGAGATAAACATGGATGGAATAATAAATGAACACTATTCAATATTTTAGGCTGGAAAAAAGAGTGAACTCTGTTCAAGAATATAGGACTTGAATGAGGTGTGAACCATGTTCAGTAAAAGGACTTTTTCCACTAATATGGCCTTGAAAGTAATTCCTTGACTACAATTGATATAATTATATATATTTATGTGTTTTCCAAAATTCCAAATTTTATTCCTACGTTATTAATTAATGTATTATCTTCTTTATTTCCTTATGATTCACGTCTTTTGAGATACCAGTATTTATTTCATGATTCATGTTTATAATCTTTGATACGTAGGGTATGAACTTCTATTTTCATGATCATGTTCTCATACCGTTATACTCATCACTATGCTTATTTATATCCCTTGATTACCAACAATGAGCATTTAAGCTCACCCATTTTTATGTTTCCTTCCTCCAGGTTTTGAAGATATGTGTTGTGTTTGATATTTCTGGGAAGTTTTCTATTAAATAAGAACCTAGTGGGAGATGATAAAGATCATTAACAAACCACTGTTTATGATTAAATGTTTCTAAAATAACTAGAATAGTACTGTCTTTGTATGACTTTTTATATTTGTTTTATATATTCCACCAATGTTATTTAATGATAATGTTTGAAAATTAAGAGTTTCTATAGAATCAATAGAAGATTTCTTGGTTCCATCGACAAATAATCATCACAATCATTATTTGGACCCCATAAATTTGAATATCTAGTCAGTCTTGAAACCTCCATGAAAATGTTGAATGAAAACCTCTTAGGAAAATTATGATTAACATAAACAATACTGGGGAGAAATGAACAATAATGCGGTAAATATTTCTTTAAATAAGATTTATATAGTAATGATTACATAAATGGGGATATCAATGGGAAATATCATGGAATATCAAGAATAAATTGTATTAAACTATTCATATTATCGAATTGGCTCATGCGATGTGCGGATAGATGAAGATCAATAAGAATATAAAATATTAATGCCCCATATTTTAATAAAAATGGAGGAACCAAAATTGATTATCCATACATTAATATGGGTCAATGGTTGGTGGAGAATGCATTTTCCTATATAGGATAATTCTGGTAATGGTTCCTACCTCTTAATACATCATTATCTAACCACCTACTATCCTCTGATGTGATCCACCAATATAGAATCCTCTAAAATCCTCTAAAATCCTATCTGGTTATACAACTATCCTTCATGATTTATTATATTTTTTACTTATATAAGTTTCACTAGGTTATGTCATATTTTAGAAAATATAAAAAATTTAAATATTTATTTCCTTAAATGCATCCATAAAAGACTGCATCATATTGATATATAAAGACGATCAACCTTAGGTCCTACTAAGGATAAACTCCATGTACTAGAGTTAACTGTGATTTTAGAAGTCAATTCTGAAATTCTATTTATGATTTATTCCACTATTATAGTAAAAATTCATGCATTTGATATTAATATATTTTAAATTTTTATAATATCAATGCTAGGATCAACATGCCTCAGAGTCTCATGTCATATTAGGGTTGAGATCTAGAAATATAATATAATATATTCTAATGTATTGAAATTCAAAAATACAGTAACTTCATAAGGGTTGTTCCACTATAGTTTTTTAAGGATTTTAATTTTTTTTAAAAGTAACCTAAAAACAAAGAAAAATAATTTTGTGGTGATTGAAATTAATGTAGTAAATGGGATAGTATTAGGGACCTTTAAAGTGGTTATTTATTTGATGAAAAAGTATTTTAGGCCACATTTCATGATGTTTATTTCAAATTTTGGATATATAGAAGTAGTTTTTTATTATATTTGAGTAATGAGGACTGTGATAACATTTGGAAGCATATATGTTTTTTGTGGGGTTGACATAATATTTATGGATACCATCATGGGATTAATAATTTAAGATTGATTATATGTTCAAAGGTATAGATATTCCTTTTGACGTTTTTAGTTTATGTATTTTGAGGTTATTTGAAACTCTTATATATATTTTGTAAGAATAATATATTGATGATCAAAAACCCATTTTTATTAATATATTATTTTATTTTATATTAATTATGGTCTATTTGATATTGGTATATAGATTTATTGTTGAAATGTTATTCATAAAAAGGACATTTTTTAGAGATATTAATAGTCAAGATAATGATTATCTTTCAGGTTAATATTTAAATTTTATTCATGATATTTTGGTAAAGATCACCCCATTATAATATTTTATAGGGATTTATCATTGTGATTAATGATATTTTTAGAGATGCTTCACTGGTTTGAGGTATATGTAACCTTTATGATTGAAATTTGATTTAATAGTAAATATTATTTAGGAAGAATGAAATTAAGTATTTAGCGATATATAATTAAAAGAATTAATTAACCTTTTGGGATAAAATATACTTTAATTTTGAACTTATTATGGTTATTTGGGATGTATATTCATTCATGAAATGATCAATGTGGAAGCATTATTATTGTTTTTGTAATTTTAGTGATAAATGTTTTATTTTTATCCTGTGACATTTTAGACATTGTGGATATTATCATACATTGTTCTAAACATTTACTTTTTGTCATTATTTAATGATAGGAATAATAGATTTTAATTGTTATTATGAATTAAGAATGTGATATTATTCCTTCGGGTGTGAATAATTCATTTTGTGTACTAACTGTTTTGAAATAAAGATAGTAATGTGGTAGAAATTGATTAATAGATGATATATTACATGTAATGTAAGTATATTTCCATATGTTTTTGGTAAATATTGTAAATGAATTCCTAAAATCAAGGAAAGGTTCTTCAAACAAAAAATTTATCAAATGAAATTCATTTTGGATGAATTGATGGGGTTTTCAAATCTGTTTGATTAATGGTTTTGTCTTCATTAACATTCTCATGATAATACATTTTAATGAGATCAACTTAATCATCCGTTATGTATAATTATTTATTAATTAATTTTCTCTCCTAGGTCTATATATTTTTACTTCACATTAATCATGTCATATTTCAAATACTTTCTATTTGTTATTATAGATGAAATTTTTTCCCTTCCCACTATTCAAGTGGATGTTTTATTAACCCTTATTACGATGTGGATTTTCAAAAAAAACAATTTTCAAATACCAAAAACTTCAGTATAGACCAAAATTTTGAATCACAAGGAATCAATTTATTAATGGAATGAGAATGTATTACCCTATGATTTTAAAAAAACATTATTCTCTAATGCATATACAACACGCAACACTAAGCTTTAATGAACTGCAAAATAATCTTATTTTATTATCATTATAACAGTTTCATTGAGTTTGTATGTATGAATATATGTAAATAAGTTATTAAAAATATATATAATTTATAATCAATGACAATTTATTAATAAATTTCTTCCAAATAAACACTAAATATTTTTTAAACTCTTTTTATTAATTAAAATATGTAATCTTTAAAATTGGGGTCTATTATATATTTTTAGTGAATATTATAATTAATTTATAAAAATTATATATATATATATATATATATAATTTTCTACATCAGAACAACGATATTATCATAGGTCCATGTCTGGGCTTTTTCTCAAAATATTCAGTGTCTAGTGAATAAGGAAAATATTTATTTTTATTGAAAACTAAATTTTTTCAATAATTAAAATTATTAAATTAGGTTTTAAAATGGTTTCTAGGTAATTTTGGAAATATTCTTTTATTAATAATCCAATTATTTTCATTGGAATCTGTTTTATTGCATAATTTTGTATAAAAATATTTTTATACATAAAATGCATTTTTTTGGAACAATATATATTTTTCTCCTTATTTTTTGAAACTAATATTAAATTATATTATTAATAATATGTAGATTAAATTTGATAAAATATATCCGCTTTTTTTATAAATATTATTTATTATTTGGTCATAGGTTCAGATTATTTTGTGGTCTCTAAAAATAGTAACCGTAAAAAATGTGTTTTCCAAATGTAAATGTAAAATGGGATGGTTAGGGTTAAAACTAATGTGATTTGGCTTAAATTTTATTCAAAAGGTAAATTTGTTTGATTTTATGAGTCAAAATAATCATTAATCATCCATAATTCTAAAATATAACCTTTTTCATTTTTTTATTTATTTTTAACTTTATAATATTTAATTAGAATATAAAGTCAAAAATAGAACATTAATTCTTTTAATGTCTATGATTTTTTTTGATAGGGAAAAAAGAAACATATGTTAAGTTATAAAATTTATTTTTAAATATGAAATAATTTTTTTATTTCCATTTTTTCATTTTTAGTGATGAAATAATTACATAAAATAGTTATGTAATGTTGACACGGTGCTTGTACAAGTAGTAAAAAATCTTGTAAATGATATTAGAAATATTAAAAGTCATATTGTTTTCATAATTTAATGTTTATTGAAAATTAGGAAGATAAATATAAAATGTTAGATATTTTTAATTCTTATTTTATAATTCCATTACTCTTATGTAATTTTCAAAGTTAAATTTTGGGAATTCTTCTTAAAATGGTTATAATTATATTTTTCATAAAAGAAATTTTATTAAATTATTTGAAGATAATAAAAAAATATTTAAAGAGATTATTTATGGAGATAAATGATATAAAATTTAATATTAATTATATTTATGTGCCAATTGTTTCATTATATATAATGTTATAACCCTATAATATTAAAAAATTATTCACCTTAATAATGATTACAATTGGTCAACCAAGGGGTTAATTTAATAGATAAAGTTTAAAATAATATCTAAACCTGTAAACAATTGATTTGATGATTTTATAAATAATATATCTTACTTATATTAAAATACATCTCATTATGGAAAAATATGAGTTAAACATATGTTATATTATAATATTTCATGTATTTTAAAAATGACATTGAAGAGATTTTATAATAATTAATATTTAATTAAATGATATAAATTTTTTTAAATTATTATATTAATAAAATTTAATGGGATGTGGTTTAAAATATTAATATTATTCTATTTATGGATAAATTTTTCTTTTATAGTTTCTTTCCTGACCCCTAAAGAGTAATCAACATTAATGTTGGGGTAATTGTCAATAGGTTTGGCGGAGGGTTAAAACTACGAGATAATGGTAAAAACATAACAAAAATTTGAAATAAATTATTCTATGAGATTATTTAGTTTCATAATCATTTAATGTTAAAGTTATTTCTTTTTTTTTTTGAGATTTTTTTGTATAACTTTTTAATTATACTAATTTAACTAATCATGTTTTTAAAAGATCCCCCCGGTTATAAAAGGGAACATCCTATCATTTATTATTCACAATTTTTGATCCTTCTAGATTTAAGCACACTTATAAATTATCATTTAAACATTAATATACATGAATTATATATTATTTAATTTTTAAAATACCATTATAATGGGCCTCCAGAATGAATCTAAAATAGACCTGCCGAAGAAGAGGTAATCATCTTACCTTACCTATTTATATTTATTAATTCTTCTACATTATATAATTAAATGGTATACATTTAAAAATAATAACTTCAGTATCATTGATATACATAACAGTTATAATTATGAAATAATAATAATCGACCTTCTTCCCATCCATGGGAAAATGATAATGTCTCTTATGTGTACATGTGATCCACCACCTTATAATGACCCATGCATCTCATCGAAATTTATTAAATTTTTTAGAATAATATTAAATATAATTTAAAAAATATATTCATGAGGATAATAATGGTTTATTGTATTTAGTGACTTGTTTATAAATCTTCTCATTTCATGAAATTTCTTCATAAAATCCCATAAATATCTTCATTTTTAATAAGATTTCTAAATATACCAAACATAAATAATTATTCATAATGAGGGGAAGGAAACAAAAGAAAAGGTGATCTCAGATTCTTAGTAAGGCTTTACATGGGTGATATAAATTGATGATACTATAGAATTATGAGATAACCATATTGGTTTTTGATTATGAAAATAACTTATAAATTTCATACTCAATATAACATGGATCATAAACATGAGAAATGAAATCAAAAATTGTCATTTGAAAGTACATGAACCATAATAGTGATAAATAATCCTAAATCAACAAAGAACCACATGTTAATTTCATATAACTGTCCCACCATCATAAGTATAGAATCCTTTTAATCTATCAAGGATAACATATGAGACCATAAAAACATAACAGATCTAGAATCAACACATGTTTCCCATTTTATAGATGATATATAATCATGAAATTCTACCATATTATATCCAGCACATCATCCCATTTCAGATAAGTGATCATGCACATCATCTGGTTCCCATCATCATCTCATGAGATAAAAAAACATTACACAATGAATTAGACGAATATATTCGTAAAACCTGTCACACAATCCACACATTTTTGTTACATAATATCATATAAAAATCATCATATTAAAACCCATGAGAAATACATGGGTGTAATAACTTTTAATTATGTAATAACTCTTGGAAAGAAATGTATTTCATAACAATTTCATCAATACATCTAATAATAAACCATGAAAATGAAAAAGTTTCAAATAAATCATTTTATAATAAAAAAACTATTCAAATAAATAATATGGACTGAACCATTGGATACCGTCCATAGTAAAACATAAAAAACATAAAAGTTTTCTTTTCTAGATGAATAGATATTACATAAAATATCATTCAAAATGTGATTGACTAAATATATTTTCCATTTGAAATACCTTATTTAAATTAAAAAGATTATAAAATATTAATGAAAATTTTATTTTATTGTGAAATTAAAAAATCTAATGTAAGATTGAAAAATATGGGTTTTCATGCTTTTATATAATTAGTTTTATACTATATACATTAAAACAAATATCCCTTTTTCATTTTTTTTGTAAAAACTACAAAGTGACTTGTTTGGAAAATGAAATGAATTTCAATTTTAAACCATTTTTAAAAAAATAAATCATGGGTAAAAATTGATTTATATAATAAATTTATAATAGTTAAAAAAATATTCATATTATATTTATAATACATGTATTTGGGGAAATAGTTTTTAACCGAAGAGAGAAAGAAGTTCAGTTTCTCTTTAAAAAATAATTTTTAAATATTGAGTTATAATGAGATGAAGATAAATCAAAAACATATATTCTTTATAAATAAATAGAAGAGAATAAAACAGTTTAGTTTCTTAATTTTTTGATCATAATATTTCATCTTCTGGTTCTTAATCATAAATTATCCAGATAAATAAAGAGATTGTTGCATAAACCTTTTACAACATTGGTAACAATTTAATTATGACACCCCATGGAATTACAATAATTTCCTTTTGGAATAAATTTAATTTTCATACTAAATTTAAATATACACAACAAAAATTTAATTTTATTCTATACACAAAACTTACATTTTATTTTGTTACACGAAACACTATGTTTTCTTGTGTTACACGCAATATTTAGTTTCTTCAATTGTTTTCATTACACATAAGACTGAGTTTTATCAAATAATAATATTCTATTAATATTGTTATTAAATATGATAATTTTAAAAATTACATTGTAGTGACATATAAAAAACGCACTCACTAAATTTTAAAAATATTTGTATATAAATATTTGGTCTTTAAAATGAATATATAATTTAATTGAATATAAATGAAATTTTTCTATAAGAAAAATATTTTATAAAACCAAAGGAACATTCTATCAATAAAATAATTTAATTCATATTAGTAAAATTTATTAATTTAATCTATATATTATGTAATCTATTAATTATTTTTTATTTTAATCCAATAGTTTTTATATAAATAAGACAAGAAAAAATCCAATTTTATATATAAAAAGATGTATTTTTCTAAAGGTAGTTTTCCCTCCATTAAATGGTAAATATTTTCTAAATATATATTTTGAAAAATTTATAAATTATGTATGAAAAATAAAATTTATTTTTGAAATTGAAACACAAAAATTTTCTTAGGGTGAATTTTTGGTATTTTTCCATGAAGATTCATTTTTTATGGATAATGAAAAATAGTGAATTTTAATTGAAAACACCCTTTTCATATAATTAATTTAAAGGGATAAATTATATTTTAAATTAGTTTTAGAGTTTAATTATATCAATTTTTAATATATAATCCCAAAATTTCTCATTTTTTCGATTTTTATTGAATTTCAACACAAAAACATTTCAAGTGTTTCGACGTTTTCACTTCAAAAACATTTTTTCTTGTCCCATATAAGGGATTAATATTAAATTAATCTCATAAACCTATATTATTTAATTTTTTAAAAATGTATTCCCATTATTTAATCATATAAATTTATATTTTATAGTCTCATCATCTTATTTTTTATGAAATATAAATGTGAAAAAAATTAAAATTAATTATGATGATTAATATTAAAATGAGTTTATGTAGTGGTTAAACATTAATCTTAAGGTGGAAAATAACCTAGAAAATTCTCCAAAAACCCCTTGTACGACAATATTCTGAAACTATCATTACTTTAATCAGAATTGGTAAATTATTGGAGGAACATTATGTAAGTGATACCTCCCAATAATGTTTACATTCTCATATTTAAAAGAATGCCACTCCTCCACTATAAAACGACACTCAACACCCTCAGTTATTCGAACCTCTAAATACCATTGTCCTAAACATACCCCAAAAAAATAAGATACAAAAAACCCTATTATCATTATAGAAGTCTCAATTTTGGATTAAAGATATCCAATGATGGATTTTGGAGTAAACAAAAAGAATTTACTGGAAAAGGAGGTAACATTCATCAATGAGAACTTTTTCATTATTACTTTAATAACCCCTTAAATTATTTTTATTTATTTATTATATAAAAACATTAGTGTAAAATGTAATATTACATGTTTTTATCTTATTTTTACAACCAACACTTTCACACACATCTATCAAATGGGAAACTCGATCATTTTTCATGTATATAGAGGATCACCGCCTCACGAACCGATGTCGCTCATCAATCCATTAACACCATTCATGTTTAGAAATAATGATGGAATTATAATTTATATGTGGTTTATATTATATTTATAATGTATTTAGTATTTTAGAAATATGTTATATCAATCACCATCATGCTTTCCATTTTTTGAGAATACAATAACACTATTTGTGAACGTATGGACTACCTCCTTCTAAAAATGATGTGTTTCATTCCCTCTTTACAAGGAATTTATTAAGGATTTTTTTAATAAAAATATTTGATATATATGAAATAAGTATGATAATTTAATTGATATTCAAAAATGTATATATCATTTACCTCTCATTGATTCAATAAGAAAAGAAAATAGAAACAACTTTCATGCATACGTATGGCCTATCATCTTAATAAATGGTGTATTCCATCTCCAATCAACAAATATTATGGATGAATATATATATATATAATGAGTATAAATGATAAAAATTAAATAATTATGGTATTAATGAAATAATTACAATTATAGTAATATAAAATGTAATTTTCTTTATTACCCTTTCCCATACTAGAAAAGTGATAACATCATTCCTGGATGTGTTGACTACCACCTTATCGAATATATGTGATTCATTTTGAATCAAAATAATAATATATAAAAGTAAACATGAATAAAAAATATGTCATTTAATATTTATTGATCATTACAGAAAATAATTGTTAATTACCTTTTTTCATAATGATTATCGAAAAATGGAAACATTACTCATTCATATGTACCACCAACCATCTTGATGATCCTAATGATAGTTCATTTTTCATAAACATAATACATGAATTGTTTTAAAATTAAAATTTATGTATCGATATGATAATTATGTAGTGATTATTATTCTATATATTCTTAAATAATAACCACTTTTACCATATTCATCCCCCAAAGTTGTTTTTGACACATAAATTTAATGTGGTAAAAACTTATGAATTCAAATTTATTGGATAAGTGGATGTTTATAACATATAAATAGGTGAAATAAATTTAATAAATATTACATAAAAATGTTTTCCAACATGTAAATAATTAACAAAATTTAAATATTTAGGATTATAGAGACACACATGATAAGTCAGGCTCAAGGTAAGGGATTTCATCAAAATATACATTCTATTGAGACTTATATGCTGTTATGAACCCCATTTTCATTTAATATTCAAATTATCCAATAATTAATTTTATTTTATTTATCACTTTTAATTATCTCAAGCATGGGGTTTGGAATTCAAAATTACCGCATGGTATAAGTTTACTATGTAATTCCACATTCTTTTGTGATTGTTAACTTTCTATTGAAAAAATCATATACTTATGTTCAAATTTGTTGTTGTAAATTAAATTTATATTAAATATTTATATTATTGTGTAATGGATATTATTTTTCACTAAACCATATACCATATTTTCATACAGTTTTTATATGCATCGTTATTTGAATAATTGGGGAAATATTGAAAAATATCTATATTTTACACAACATGGATATTTGTTTAGGAACATTATATATGAATTAAATAGACTATTTGATATATGTGGAATGATTTTGAAGTTATTAACATGGGTTGGGGACTATTTAATGAAATAATCATGGGTCAGGAGTGATTAATTTCATCCCCATGATTCATTATTAGTCTCATTTGATGCATATGTTGGTCATGTTAGATGTGTTTTCACCTGGTATGTCATAAATTGTCATGAGGATATATCATTACTATAATGGTTCCATGTACCTTGGAAAAAAGGAATATAATATTTAAGTATTCCCTGCATTCAATATTTAGTTACTATTATCCAGATGATTTTCAGTACAACACAATCTATGGATTCACTAGATCAGTTTATTTTTAAAATGGAATATTTTTTGGTTATTTACCATTAAATATTTATTATTGTCATTGATTAATTATTTATTATACTATAATTAACCCTTAATAAATTTTTGAGCTCACCGTAATTTTATTTCCATTCCCCATGATATAATTATGAATTTTTTAAATGAGTTTCAAGGGAAGATGATATTTTACTTTTGTTATGATTTATTTTCTTTTAAAAATATAATATTAATGTCATGTAATTAATATAGTTTTATGAACCTTTTAAACTATTTGGTACTTTGGAATCTAATCCTTTTATCTATTCTAATCTAATAATGTAAGGCACCGACTCCGAGCTACATGGGTCGGGTCGTTGCATTAATCATAAGCCTTATAGAATAAATAACTCTAGATGGATTTTTCAGCATTATATTACTATATTCATGTATTCCTAGTCCCTTTTTAGAAAATTCCTTGGTTGGGTTTATTTTGCGGGAATCTTGGAGTGAAAATGGTGAAAAATGTTAAGGGTTTCTGTGCTGTGCATAGTTGGTGCATAGTTTTCCCAAATTGTGCACCTTGCTAGTGAAAGCCATGAAAAGCCAGAAAATGAGTGTTTTCATAGTTGTCATATAATGTGGAAAAATTTGTGCCTAGCAAGGATAAACTATGAAATGATATTAATTGAGTTTCATGGTTAGGAATAAAAATTTTCCTCACCGTGTGGCCCTACCCCAGAAACCATGAATGGGATTTAATTAATCCAAAAATCTAATTTTAAAATCTATAATCCCACTTTTTAGGTTCCAAATAAATATAAATTGACCTCTAATATTTTCTTCATACATAAGGGTCCAAAGAGGTGATGTTTTCCTAAATACATCATTCTAAAAATGGATCAAACTATGGAAAATGGCATTCGATATCTACCAAGTCAGTTCCCACTTCTTCTTATCTTTCTCCCAATATATCCTCTTTATCCATAAGATTTTTGTAGATATCCATTTTTTGTTGATCTAATCCACACTAATTTAGATATTCAATGTTTTTTTTTTGACTCATGGAACCTTTTAGTTGATGTTCTTTATTGTAGTTTTGCGTTTAGAACATTGGGATTGGGGATTTGGTGATTCAAATGAATGTGGCTCCATTAGGATATCTAATTTTGATCAACCCTAAATTGATTGAGTTAGATTCAATTTTTTATTTAAATTTACATGCCTAGTATAAATGAAATTACATTTTATTTGTTTATTAAAAATACAATTCTATTTAATTGGGGATTCTCCAATTCAATTTAATTGGGGTGTGTTGTGAAATTGGATGAAAATTAATTAAATTAAATTATAGAATTAAATTTTGGAATTTGAATTGTGAAACAAATTTTATTTAGTTGATTTCAAATTGGTATTTGATAAAAACTATTTAAACTATTTTTATAGAAACCCAGTGATTTTTTATTGGAAAAGGTAATATTTTATATTAAAACCCCATTTTTTTGTTTTTAAAGGAAATACGAACATTTTAAACATTACAATTTCATGAAGTGTATATTAAATAGTTTTAAAATAAATTTTCAACCACTGATTTCTATTATTGCATATAAAATCCAAGGAAGTTAGTGATTTATTAGTATTACACTCTTTCAATGATTTATAACTGAAACAAAACATAGTGTAGAATGCCACATCCCATATGAGATAGAGATGTGTCCTATTAAGACAATGCTAGAGGAATGTGTGAATACACATATTTAGGTGATTCACCTTCAAGTGTTTGAGGATCCCATAGCCAGTAACTGTCATAACTTTTGTAAGATGGTCATGTTTCTCATTGTTTGTATTATAAATATATGTTCCAATGTTTATAAATTGTATTACCAAACCATCTGATTTATATAAGTTGTTTTATATAAATTGTTTATTTAATCAATTTATCTAAACTATTTCCATCATTTGAAATTTTGAGAATGATTTAATAAATATTCTTTTGACATACCATGACCGTATTATTGAAAATTGATTGATTTTTTAGGTTAAATAAATGTGGAATCTTATAATTGAATCATGAGTGAGATTCCACAAGGATTTTAACTCACACCCTACCTGTTCATTCATGTGTTTGTATAATTTCATCTTCCAGGTTCAAGAAATGGTAAAGAACCACTTGGAGTTGGAAATAGTAGTTTATCCTTAGGCATTGAGAGTTTTATATGTTGGGACGTGGTTTTTAAAACTATTTTCTTATAAATTTTTATAGTATGTTGGTTTGTTTATACATATTATTGACTTCTAGTATATTTCTCCCTGTGTAATTTTCATCCATTCAAACTAATTTATTTATCCATCTTATAAAATGTTTTTCGTCGATTTTTTTCCCACTTTAATTTTATATTATGCCAGGTGATAGTCACCAAAACATGGGGAATGGTAATTCCTTTAGGTCAATTTCTGGAACATCCTAGTAATCATGATACAAGTTCATCCATTATGGGTTGTCATAAAGTGGTATTAGAGCTCTAGGTTGACCTTCTTTTGATGTCGAAATGTTGTTTCTGTAATCTTGTCCATACATAGAAGCTACTTTCAATTGAGAGCCTGGAAAACTATAACAAAAATGAACCTTAAGTTACTAGGGGTAGTTTGGGGAAGATGTCTGGAGGATTAGTTCTAGTAATTTTCATGATTCAAATTTAGATATATTGAAATAAAAATATTTTGTTCTGTTTATTGAGATTAATTTCCATTATTGATTTGTTTTAGTCTTAATCTGATGTCTTCTATGTTATTTTTTGATGTGGTGTTGCATCATGACTATGAGATGACGTGAAAATAGGATCGAAGAGGATCCTTATGATAAACAATAAAGATAAAATCCTCATGTGTAACTGATTTTGTTTGATGTGATTATGTGAACTCTCTATGCATTCGGAGTGGCACAACATCGAGTTCTCATTTAGCCTCAAGGTGTTGAATCTATGAGTGATGTTTTTCATAATCTTTTTCAAGAATTCCATCACAATAATCCACTAGGATTATAGGGATCCAATTTTCCTCAAGAGGTCAAGTAATGGTTGAGAAATATTGAGTGCTTGTATGAGTTCCAAGAGACATGTGATGAAATCAAGTTCTAGTGTGCCACGTTCATACTAGAGGGGTTTGGAAGTAGATGGGATGGCATGATTATAATGGAGTAGAAGCATGAGGGGTTACAGTAAAATGAAATAAAATATCATTTAGTAGACCACTTATATCCAAATTAAATGGTTTTGGAAAAATATATTTAGTTTTTTTAATGTTCATCTGACTAACAATATCATGACAGATTACGCATATTAGTTTTTAGAGCTAGTGTAGTTTTCACCATAGATAGTACCAAATGGGAAGATGAATAATTGACAGTTTTGGATGGAACATTGATTTGATATTCATTATTAGTTTTTCATATTGGTTTTTCCCTCTTATTCTGCTGTGTTGGATATATCATTGATGGTAGGAATTGACCTTCCTAGAAAGTCAGGCTCAATGGGAGATCTACTTTATCCAATTTGAGATGAATGTTCCATTAAAGGATACTAGAATAATGATGATTATCATTGTGGTTATCGAATGCCTAGTTTTTCAATACCTGCTACATTGTTTGGATGTGGACTTTGTATTTTCTACAAATGTCGAATCCCAGGGAATTCAAAGGGAGTTCTCACTGAGGCATCCAAGAATTGTTTATCCTATGGATGCTCAGTTTTCTTGAAAAATATCTTTCATGTATTTTCCAATTAATTTAGTGTCATGGGATCATTAGTTCCTTCTAAAATTGTGGTTCAATCAGATGATTTAGGAATAAATGGTTTCTATCCACAAGAATACAGAACTAAGCTTCTTCAAGCAGTGGAAGAGTCTCCCGAGGAAGCAGATATGGGTCCAGTGATCGTGAGTGGTACCATCCCTATAGATTCAACATTATTCACTCTTTTATTTTATATCGATGTATCATACCTTTTATCACAACATTAATTTTTAATCGTCTGAATATTCATATATATATTTTATCTTATGTGATGGATATTACTACACTCTGTAGATCGAAGTGGGAGAAGGTTCGCTACAGTCCTCCATGTGTTTTCTCTCTGTCATAGGTTGATCCTTCTTGGAGTTTCTTTTTCTCAATAGGAAACTTCTTGATTTCATATTTAGGATGGATTAGATCATTTCCAATTAATTATATATTGATTGTTATAGTAAAAGGGTTAGTATTACTACACATGATGGTGTATGTCATCTAATTCTAGGAGATTGGGACCTGAGGTTGAGTTGATCCGGACCCTCTTATCTAGATTTAGGGACTGTAATATTAGTGTTTTATTTTGACCTAGAGTGAGAATCCTTGTTTAGTTGTCTCCCTCCATTTATCATTGAGTTTCCTGAGGTGTTTTCTTTTAAATTATATAATTCTTCCATTGTTAAGGGAGGTAGAGTTTTTTATAGATTTAGTACCTAGTAATAAACCATTGTCTATTCCTTCTTACCACATGTAACCAACTTAAATGAAATATATGAAGACTTAGTTGGGTGATATTGTGGAGAAAGGATTTATTCACTCGAGTGTATCACCATAGGTGATGACGATTATCATTGTTAGGAAAGATTATGGTTCACTTCTCCTTCGTTTGCATTACTAAAAACATTTTATATTCAAGTTAAATTTGAACTATATATTTCCAAGAATTTATTACTTGTTTGATCAGATGAAATGGGTGAAGTGGTTCTCAAATATTGATCTTTGATCTAGTAACCATATGTTTAGGCTAAAATAATCTCACATTGAAAAAACCATCTTTCGGTGAATGTGTAACCATTATGGGTACATTTTTTTGCATTTGGTTTAACAAATTCCCCTGTAGTATTTTTTTTATTTTATGAACATGATTTTCTATGTATACGTTGATACTTTTTTACTGGTATTTTGGGATTAAATCCTTATTAACTCAATGTATTAATAGGATCATGTGCATTACCTATGAGAAGTTTTAGAATTATTGAGAACTCACTAACTGTACCAAAAAATTTCAAAATGTGGTTTCTGGATTTGGAAAATGAATTTATTGGGACACATGGTGTCAGAACATATAATTTTAGTTGATCCAGAGTAGGTGAAAGTTGTAATGTCATGGGAACAACCAAGGAATCTTTTCGAGATTCAGAGGTTTCTAGGTCTAGTTGGATATTATTATTGATTCATTAAGGAATTCTCAAAGTTTTATTATATAAGGATATATCTGACATGAAAGTGAGTAATGTTTTCTTAGGATAAGAAACGTTAGAATTATTTTGTTGCGATAAATTTTTTTTAATATTTTTCTAGTGTCAACTCTTCCAAATTCAATACATGGCTATGTGGTCTTCTGTAATGTGTTAGGATCATGGTTGGGATGATTGGTTTTATATTATGAATGTATCATTGTTTAAGGATCTATTCTTCATCATACACATGATAATAATTACCTAATAAATGACCATGAACTCACAAATATGATGCATGAGCTTAATAGTGGGAAGAAATACATTTTAAGAGAATGGTTTTCCATATATTTACACCACCATAGATTGGGTTATATTTTTTCTCAAAAATATTTAAATCCTTTCTAGATGTGTTGTGTAGAATACATGAAATCAATTAAATTTCATATTGCTTATACCCTGGGTAAAGAGAATGTCATCGCATTTTCTTTGAGCAGCAAACTTTGGATATAGTCCATTAAAGAATCATTTAATGAGTGAAAACTAATTTCTCTTTTTGAACTGTTTCAAATTGAAGGCCACCAATTAGGGGTCGAGGATTCTTCAGAATGTTTTCTATTTACATACAATATTATTGATGTGATTATTTAGGGTAACATCTTAATGATGAGTTACATGGAATTAGAGACTCTCAATGTTGTAGGGTGACCATTCCTGGCTATTCTCAAATGAGGGAATTCTATTCTATTACAATCATTTCTTGTGCTTTTAGAGGTAAGGAATGATGTGGTGGGGGGATTTACATAACTCAAAGTGGAACGTGAAACCATGAAAATAAAATATGTTCTATGACAAGAAGTGATGATTCTGGAGTCCAATAATGAGACAATGTGTTATTGATTTGTTACCTCATTATTATGTGTGCCACCAGGTCATGGATAAGAACAAAAAAACATTAGGTTTTCTTCAGCCATTCCCAGTTCCTATATGGATGTGGGATATAATATATATGGAATTTCTGGTTCCTTTTCTGCATACCAAGATAATGGAGAATGTTCTATGGGTTTTGATTGTTAGGCTAACTAAATAATATCACATTATAGAAATTATTCATTGAAACAAAGAGAAGGATAATCTCAAAATGATAGATATTGTTTATTTTCAAAAAGTTTCATCTGGTATAGTCCATAACAGGGATAATTGTTTTAATTACCATTTTCTTAGAGTCCATCAGGAGGCATTGGGATCTCATGTCCATTTGAGCACGGAATATCATATACAATCAGATTGAAGAATAGAAATTTTTATACATATTCTTGATGGTATTATTCGTTCATGTGTTCTCAACATTGGTGTGGATTGGGATGACTATCTTGGGATCATTGAGTTTTCTTATAATAATAGGTACCATTCCCTGATCATAATGGCTCTTTTTGTGGCCTTGTATGATTGGTCATTCATATAATTTTTGTGTTGGTCGAAATTTGGGGAAAGATCCTTGGTTTGACTGAGAATGGTTTAAGATACAATATCAATCATTCAGATGATTCATCAAATAATGATGATAGCATGAATACAATATAAGTCTTATGATGATCTTAATCATAGATCGTGTGAATTTTCAAATAGTCACTAGGTGTTCCTGAATGTTTCACCCTATTTCGGTCATCAATGGCTTGGGGGTAGGGGAAGCCTGAACCTTGCATTATGTGATATATTTAGGTTTTTTAGTAGTTGGGAAAATAATATTACCATTTATTACTTCCACCACAGTTGACATCAATACATAATGTGTTCCAAGTATTGTAGATATGAAAGCATCTGTCTAATCCATCACATTTTGTGAGATGGAGTGACCATGAGGTTAAACATGATTTATCCATGATTGAGAAACTATTCAGTATAGTTGATTCTAAACCAAGGTGCTTCACGAGAGGCCAATACATTTAGTTTTCTTCTTATTGAAGTGTGGTTCTTATTTTCACGAGATGTGGGAGTGAGGGAAGTTCAAAGAGAACAGTGGCCTCAACGTTTTGACATGGAAGCTTCTTAGTAAGATTTCAGGGGTCAAAAGGTTTCTATGGTAGGGAGGTTATAACATATTGTTAATTTTTTTTCAGAATTACTAACCCTCAATTTTTATCATTCCCTTGTTGGGTTTCATTTGAGGATGCTTCTGGTAAAAAAATAAATATTTTGAATGTATTTTGGGTTTGGTACATTTGGCACACAAATTTTCCAAACCGGGTTCCCTGTTAATGTAATCCATACTAACATAGAAACTTATGGTTTTCTTAGTTGGTGTGATTTTTCCAAACTATTCTCACACCAATGAGAAACTGTTAAACATTATTTAATTGGGCACACTATTAGGTCACACCGTTTTAAAAACTGTATATCCTTACTCAAGAAACTTTTCTCCGAATTTAATTAATTCAAAAATCTAATTTTAAAATACCAAATATTATATTTTCTCTTCCCAAAAGACCTAACTCTACCTACTTTGATCTATTCTTCCATGTAGGTTCCAAATAAGTGATTTTTTCCCTCTAACCCCTTCTAGAAGAGGATCAAAGCTTGATGAATGTCTCTCGATCTCTACCTGGTAGGCTTCATCTACCCGTTCTCTTTCTCCATCTCTCTCCTCTTTTCTCCTTAAATTTTCTCTGCTATATTTTTTTGGAGGATTTAATCCTTGATATTTAATATCTTGAATAAAGTCTTGATTCATAGATCCTCATCACTAACATTATTAAATTGATTGTCTATGTTATTTATTTGTGATTCAAGATCTTGTGATCTCAAGGTAGGTTGTTCTGTTACGATGGCCAATTTGAATTTATCCTGTTTTTCTTGATTTAAATTAATTATTTGTTTAAATTAAATTTTTTTATATAAATGAAATATCTAATTATTATTATATTAAAACCCCAATTCCATTGAATTGGGGATTTCAAATTATATTTGGCATGAAATTAATAAAAAACCCTTAATTCCATTGAATTGGGGTGTGTTGTGAAATAGGATGAAACATATTTCATTATATAGTGGAATTTAATTTTTTTGAATTTTAATTGTGAAATTGATTTGATGAAATAGATATTAAAGTTGTATTTGAGGAAATTAATTAAACTGGGTTTGATAGAAACCTAGTGGTCTTATCTTGGAAAAGGCAGGCTTTTTATTTTGAAAAATTATGTAGATTTTGAAAAGAAAAATGGAATATCTAAAATTGGGGAATTTGATGTATTGAATTTTAAGTAGTATTAAAATAAATTACCCTTCACTGATTGTTATTATAACACATACAAGCTTATGTAGTTAGTAAGTTGTTGGTAAATCACTCTTGTGACACTTTAAAATTGAAAATAAACTTATTGAAGTATGAAACATCTTCGATAGGATGGTGATGTGTCCACTTTGACGAGTGTCATAGGGAAATGTGTACACATATATTTTCATGAATCAGCTTTGAGTGTTTATGTATCTTGTATCATGGATCTATCATACCTTTTGAATGATGACCATGGTTCTCATTGTTTATATTTAAAATATATATTCCAATGTTTATAAAATGTTTTACCATGCGTTATGATTTATATAAAAAATATAATATAAAGTTTTTATTTAATCAATTTATGTAAATTACTTACATAATTTGAAATTTAATACTTGTTTTTTTCAAATTATTATTTGACATTCCATGCTAATTTACTAAAAATTGAATTAATTATTTGGTTAATTAAATGTGGAATCTTATTATGGAATCCTTAGTGAGATACTTCTTGGATTTTATCTTAATCCCTACAAGTTCATTTAGGTTTTTTTAGATTACCATATTCTGAGTTTGAGAAAGGTTAAGGAATCATATGGAGGTGGTGGTAGTTGTTGATTCTTGGTATTTGAGATTTTTTTCCATTAGGACTTCAATTTACATCTTGTTTTCTGGTAATTTGTTTTAGTACTTTGTGGTTTTTATACATTCTTGACATCTAGTATAGTTATCAGTGTTGATATTTTCTTCCATGCATACTGAATTTTTTCATTCTTCCTTAATGTTTCTCGTAGATTCATTCCCACTTTCATTTTTTATGATGTGATATGCTAGTCTTCGACCAGTGGGGATCGAGAATTCCCTCTGGGCTATGTTAGGATCATCCTGGTTATCAGGGTATAGAGGTATCATAGATAGTTTATGATAGATGTAGATAACATGAAATTTTTATCAGATTAATATTAAAGTTCATTCATTGTAAATATATATACACAATAATAAAATAACTTGTGACCTATATGGCATGTGTCCAATAAAAATAAACATGAGATGAAAATCCCTTACATTATGTCTTGACATTCTTTGAAATTATTATATTCACCTGTATAATAATTATAGCTTTATTAGAAATAGTTTTCATAAACATAATTATATACAACATACCATATATTATCTGTTTATGGAACTTTATTACCTATTTATTATCATTGCCTTCACAAAACCACTTTTTGATTAATAACTATTCATTTTTCATGTCTGTTTCTATTTTTTTATTTTCATTCCTTCTAATTTTTTCATGGATCCATAATCTGTAGAATTTTAAAAAAAAAATTAACTCATATATATTAATTAATTATGTATTTAGTGTAATCCGTAAAATTTAGTGGTATAAATTAAATTACACCATTTATGGAGACAATAGGTCGTATATACTTGTGAACATTGTATCCATTTAATCAATGGATAGAATGATATCAAGGAAAATAATATAAAAAATTTATAGAGTCATTATGACATCATATATATCACATATATTCAATGAATTCACATTTATTACCTTCAATGTAATGTGTAAGTGAAAAATGAATCACATTTCTCTGCGAGACGATAGTATTACTTATACAAGAGTGACATTATCATATTCACACAGAGTGGAAAAAAGTTATTATATGTGATATTACAATTCTATAATTATAATTATGAAATAGATGTAATAAATATAATTTAAATCCATTTTTAAGTACATTCAGTATAAATGGTTTTGTAAAATTATTGGCATTGGTTCACGAGGCGGTAGTCTGCCTTACAAAAGGGCAACATAGTCGCAATCCCCTAAAATAAAAGTAAGAAGGTATATGGGATATTAAAATTCCATTAGTATACTTATTTTATATATATCATATATATATATATACTATAATTCCATAATTTTATGCTTTATTTATGTATGGTAATATAAAATCAATTACATGAGTTTTTGAGGAGGTAGTTCGATGTACAAAAGACCCACAATTTCATTTCCCATTTGATAGAAGCGGATATGGATAGATGTCACTGAATTATCATAATAACACCCCAGTATATTGGAGATACTGAAATTTTTAAATCATCATATATGAAGAGTATATCATGTATCTAGAAGTGGAAGTAAAATAGAAACTCTGTGAGAAATGATACATCTTCTTTGAACAACCTCCATAGGCTAGCACAAAAAGTCCTCTTCTAAGGGATTCAGGACAAAAAAAAATCGTGTAGTTTGTTGTAAGATAATGAAGTAACAAATATAAAAAATTATTTAGTAAAATAAATTATTTTGGAATTTTAATGGGATATGAGAGAGGGTTCCCTTCTATAAGTAATAGAGAGGACCCACAATGAATGTTCTTAAAGAAAAATGTGTATCCACATTTTGGACTTTCCAGAAATCTCCCAATTGGATAATTCCAGAACCATATATGTGAAAAGTTTCAGATCTTTCAATAAAATTTACTTTTTATAATTATTTTTCATTTTACCTTGTATCATTCTTGTTCATCCCCCATCTAAACACACTTTATCATTGAACACGATAATAATGTTTTATTGTTTTTAGTATTCATTTTATCCAAAAAATAAATTTTATATTAGATTTTAGTACTAATTATTTTGATTATATATATAATAAATTTTTTAAAAGTAATTAATATAACTATAAAATTTTAAATTAAAATTACTCCCACCAACGCAACAAAAAAATAGTTTTCCAAAGAGAATGAATTCATGAGTATAAAAAGTTTTCATATCAAAATTCAATATTAAATTGATTATAATGACCATAATTGAATAAAAAATACATAATTAAAATTATTTTTAGTTTCAAACAGTATTAAAATGAAATTTATTTTCTAATTTCTTTTAAAATAAGTTTTTTTAATAAAAATCGATGTTTTTTACTATTCATTGAAAAATTAATCGTTGCAAAAAATTATCAAAAATTCACTCAAAGTAAATTTTTACATATATATAAAAATATAATTTTATAAAATTGTAAATATACTAGATTTATTATTTTTTCATAAAAATAAATTAAACACATTTCTTAGGAAAATAGTTTATTATAAATATATAACGATTTTACTAAAAATTATGTACTTTTTATTTGTAAGTTTTATTAATATAAAACTAATATACATAATTTTTAAAATTTTCTAATTAATATGAAAAAAAATATTAATGGTTTGGTTTTAAAAGTAAATTATATCACCATCCATTAAATAATGGGGTTTTTTATATCAAAAGCTATCAATAAAATTAAATTTATTCAAAAAAATGTTTTACAAAATCTCGGGGTGTTACACAACTCCAAAAAGTGATAGGATTTTTTTATTTATATTTTTCACTGATTATAATAATGATATATTTAATGAATATATATAATATATAAGATATAACAATGTTCATGGAATGTTGATTTATTTTTTAACTTTATTTCCTTCAATCCGTTGAAAAATTATTATAGTATTTATCTATATGTATGACCTACCGTCCCCATGAATGGTATAACTCATTTTTTCAAAATCATCATTTATATATGGATATATATATATATATATAATTAATATCTAGGATACTTATATCATGTTAAACATTATTAATGTGATGGAACCATGATCATTTTACAAGGATCAGATCTACGGAACCAAGAATCTTATGAAAAACAAAACAGCATAGAACATGACATGATAATTTTAATAAGTAATTATTAATAAAGGGGAGTTTATATGTTATTATTCGATCATATATGATATTATTAGTATTTAAATTATTTACGAATATAATTATAATAATATTAAATATATTATATAGGAGTTGATGGAACGTTCAATGTATGATGTGTCTGAGGTAAGGGATTTTTGTCTCACTTTTATTTGGATGTAACACATGCCCTATTCATCAATTGTTTCATTTATGTGATGTATATAAGTCCCATGAATATATTATATGCTTATTATCATGAAAATTATATAGATTGACATTTTCGTATAAGGTTCTCTCTTTCGAGATTTGTTTATTCTAAAATTACCAATGTGGTAATAGGTTTATGATTAAATCTCATTATTTATAAGTATTGTGTGTGATTAAGATTCTAGTGATGTAATTTTATGGTCTAACACTCTAGACACTCATGAATTATCCTATAATTTGGTTATTTATATATATTACATTCTTTATTTTAATTTTCCTCTCTATAAAAACTATAGAGGGAAAAATAATATTTTTAATGAAAATAAAATTTATTTATATCCTTAATAGAAAATATTTTTCCTTCCATATCCACATTTTTAAAAGGATTTCTATAATTTCATAAATATTATAAAATTATTGATTAATTTCATTTTTCCATTATTTAATTTCTCAAAAATAAGTTAAGATGATTCTCTTTGTCATTTTGTTAACATGGCACATTTTAATTTTTTCTAAAATTGTGAAAGAAATATGTTTTTAACATTCACGACATGAATTTGATCTCCCTTCATCATGAACACTCAATGATTTGAATATTCCATTACATTTTTCTAATACTATTTTAATGTAAATTGTTTTCCTTAATATTTGGTAAATTTTTTTACTTTAAATAAGTTATTTTAAAGTGAAATTTAATTTTCCACATGAAATAATTTATCGATATTTTAAAAGAATTATTTATCTAAGATAACATCCTTTTATGTTACATATGATTTTTAGGGGTTATGATCCAATGATACCATCTAGTTTCATTATTTAGATGGATTATTATTATGATGATTTAAGGATGATTCTATAAAACTCTTTTCTTTTAAAATGGTTTATTAATATATGATGATGCCTTTATGAAACCCATTTCTTTTCCATAAAATATTCTAACATTTTTCTGCTAATCTAATAATATTTTTTTATTGTTATTTCATTTTTTAATTATCCATACATAAATCATCATAATGTTTTTTTTTGTTTAATGTTTTTTCATTAATTTCCCCAGTTTTTAAATGTATAATTGTAGCCACAATGTTTTAGTATGATCTTTGAATTTATTTTAATCCATTAGTGTATGGGGGATGTAACCTATGGTTGACAATATATCATCTATATACAATCATGTTTTTAGGTTTATGATGTGACAAGTTGTAGTAGTTTGGGTAAATTTGGCATATTATGATGGTATCAAGGAGGGATAATAAACACTTAAACATGAAATATATAATATAAAATGTTGTATAATAAATATTTATATAGATCTTCATGTTGTCATAGTTTTTTAGGAATAAAAGGAGTTCTTGAGAAATTTATCTGAGTGTTTTCATCTCATCATTTTGGGGTTATCCCATGAGTGAAGAATGACATGAATTAGAAATGAGACATCCCACTAGGACTTCATCATACATATTCTATTTGAAAATTCATGAAAATTTATTATTATTAATGTTACATTGATGATTTGAAATAATTTTTAGCAATCGGTTTAATAGTGAGTGATGAAAAAGTGGTGTTTTATTTTGACTATAGAGAAATAGAACTAGTTTGTTGACCTATAGAACTTCATGAAGAGTTTTCAATAAATGTAGTATTAACTAAAACATAGGTGAACCAACATCTTGTTTAGACAATTCTTCAATATTTTCAAGATGTTGATAAGGGAAATATAAATAATGAACCATGACATGTTGATCTTTCTATACATTTTCAAAAATAGAATCCACAAGTATTTTAGGGGGATTCAAAACTAGAAAAGGAATAATCATGGATTAGAAGAGTGAATCGTATAATTTATTTCCATTGAACCCCATATGATATAATATTCATGTTATATGTTTACATACTCAAGGATGTTTCATTCCAATGGAGGATTTAAGTATCCAAAAAATATTTGTCTATTCACATATATGGTTGGGATTTGTAGAAATGTATAATAAAATATTATATACAAATACATTCATGATAGATAAAATGGTATATTTCTTTAGTATTAAGAATGAAAATTCTCTAGTAATAGAATATGAATCTATGTTTATGAATGTGGTTTTCCTTTCTATTGATGTAAATTCTATAACATCCTATAAAGATCATATATATGAGACTGGACAATAACTATAAATCCATATATGATTGCATTTATTTTTATTAATTATTATATAGAAATATATAATTGATATGTAATGGTATAATTTGATATTATTAGGAATCATACTGGATGAAGTGCATTGGTCAACAAAAGAGAAAGTGGAAACTCTAATGTTGGGAACAAAAATACGTGGGATTACTTATTTTAGGGAGGCATAACAATAGGTAATCTATCCAATATTCTTATTAACATTTATCTATGAAATAGTGGAAAGCCTATAAGTTTTTAATGTGTTTTGTAAGAGTATAATATATAGGATTATATAGAGTCACTAAAATAATATTTCAATTATAATCAGATGGTCATCATAAGAATTGTTTCCCTAACACTAAAAATTTAATTACTGAAAATAAAACTGATGTTTCTCTACCACTTTTATTCTTCAATAGAAAAATCATGTTGGATATGTTCTCATCCTCAAAAGTGAGAAATTTAAGGAGGATCCAAGAACACCCTGACTCCTCAGTCAAGGCATCCATTTTAGGGAATTAAGGAACAAGGCGTGTATATAAGATCTAAATGTGAATCTTGTTCTATAACAATCTATGTATTTCAATTTTTATAGAAATTTCCTTATTTGGACATGGAAATAATTAACTTAATCATGGAAATGTATTTTATATTTTGTATCAAGGATCATATCAATTTTTATATATGAATAGTAATGTTTACCTCTTATAATGGTATAATTAATATCTTTAAAGGTGATGAGTATTTTACTAATGAAAAATTATGACCTTTTTCACCAATGGTTTCAAATATTTATTAGAAATTTCTAGCGGTTACATTGGGGACTAATGAAATATTTGATAGAGAAATTTTCATACCATTTTGGATTAGCTTCTATAAATGTTTCCTAAAAATTCCATTATTTATCCACCTAAAATGGAAGTGGTATTTTTTATTAATCTTCTTCTATGATCAAATCATATTTTACACCCATCAAATTGAATGAAACTGGAAGAATTAAGGGATTTCAATTTTTAATAAGAAAACTTAGAATGTCAATTTTTCATAAGAAAAATTACATCATGTAAAAATAGAAAATCTATCCACTAGAACTATTATATTTACCTCAATATTTATTTCACAAAGTGGTTCAAATTGTCACTGGATAACTTTTCTTGTTCATTGGTACCATTCAACATATGCTCCCAAATCCTTTATGAGATGGTAATGTAGTAAAATTTATATACATTTAATGATTCTTATAATTACTATTTTATTAACAACATAAATCTATAAAATATTTCTTGTATCCAAATACACAATAACAATAATTATTTCCCTTTGATTGTCTCATTGTAATAATATTTACATTGATATCTTATCTTCTTCTAAGGAATATTCCCATGACTCTTAGGGAATTAAATTTTATAGTTTCCCATATCCTTACAGTTGAAGCATTAAAATTATAAACCTTTTCTTTCCATTGAAATACTTATCATATTGTCCATTCTCTCCAGAATTGTAGAACACTCACATTCCCTTTAATCGTGTACTAGTGTGTTTCTTTCCATGATTATCACTTGTGGGAAAATTCTTATTTCACATCATTTATCTTCCATTTTATATATTGTCTATTTCTTCTATTTCTTCCCATTAAATCCACAATATTTATATAAGTATTTATTTATCTTTTATACACAAGATAATTTTTCCCTGTATGATGGGAGTGTTTTGGATTCTAATTTATTTTGAAATATTTTCTTAATCTAATCAATAAAATGATCATTCTTACTCCTTGGAATATGTGCATTGATTTAGATCACCATCCTTCTAATAAGAGCAATTTCTAAATGATGGAATATAATGTAATAGAACATTACATTATGAAACATTAGATATAATACCAAAACTAGTGAAATACATAAATAGAAAGATTTATGCATTTCTAATGTTATAATCATAAACATTGTTTCTTTGGGTATTTCTTTATTTTCAAATACTTCATAATAGTTTGTAAATAAATTTGAATTTTCTAAATCATATCCCCAAGGGGTGTTAAAATAGATGTTGAGTAAGACCTATTTTTATGAACTAGTTGATGATTGGGTCATACCCAATGTGTCTTGTTCTAAGTTATTCTCCTAGGTATATCTATTCCAGAACCATGTCTACTTGTAGTATCCATACAAGGATTTATCTTCTAGAAAAATATAATATATTAATTAAAAATAATATTTTGTTCTAAACTTATCCTCAATTTATTCAACAGGTTTATTTTATATAATATATGTTTTCCAAATCTAGTTCGCATGGTTTCTACTACATTTCCTATGGTACCAGATGTAGCAACCTTGACCCGAGTTACCCGAAGTTGGAGCCTGATTTTTTATATTTGACTAAGATACATGGAATCATATCCTGAATGAATGAATAGTTTTTAAATATTAGTAAAATAGACACATATGTTAAATTCAAATAATATTTTAAATAATAAAATATACAACTAATTCCCATTGATAATTCCATTATTCCCCATGATGTATCCATTCATATCAATCACAATATACTTCCCCATATCCTTTTTAAAAAAATAATAAAGGGGTGATATCATATAGATAAAAAATTTAATATTATAATGGAATAATAAATTATACATGATAAATAACTAAAACACATGTAATTTAATCAATATATTGAGAATAATATGGTAGGATTAGTTGATGATAAATAAATTCCATATAAATAATCACATGATCAGGAAATGTAACCATAAATTTTTTAACAAATTAAATAATAACACAGAATATAAATAAATGATTTCGTAATGATGGAAATCTAAGACATATCATCAAGTCCTTCTTTAAATACATCTAATATTGCAAAGGACTTGTTACAAAACTAATATATAAATGGGTTGGGCCTCATCCAAAAACTAATCGAGTTTGTCTCATGAGACATCTCTATGCATTAAGGGGATATAGAATATATTCACCTAGGATTATAATGCATATATATTATATACTTTATTATGAGTATTGATTACATTACACAAACACACACTCTAGGACTATAATAGTTTAGTGTCCTTGTAAACATATAAACAAAAAGAACTTGTCCAGAAGTAATATACATCATCATTCATAATGGTATTCATAACATTATTTCTAAACTTATCCTATGAAATAAATTTCTTCATAACTTAGGGAATGTAAATATAGGAAAGTGAGACCACATATGCTCAGTAGGGGTAAAAAATGGTGATATGTCAGAATAATATAAAAATGAGTGTATGAGAACCTAAGCATAACAATGGAAAACCATACCCTGCATATCAAATATCACAATCAAGAGTGATTTAATAATGAGTGATAAATCATAAGACATTAATAATAAGGGAATCAATTAAAATGAGTCATGAGAGAATAACATTGGCATAAGACATATATTCTTTTCATACACATAAGCGTAGATAATCATTTACATATTATCCTAGGATCACATACAAGGATATAATAGTGGAATGATTCCACTCCCAAAACTATCAAAGTAGACATGGGTCACTCCCAATACCATTATAGAGGAAACTGCCCCTTATTGAACTGGTTTGACACCCTATTCTAGTCCTATCTATCTCGTGAGACATATATTATTACCCAATTAATTGGATACAAATATAGATATCACCCATATCATAATGAAAACCACATTTATGTGTGCCACCAGATCATAAAACATTCTTCATAACCCATGAAATGAAATGGTTTTCATAAAAATTTCATTATATCATAACCTATAGAAAAGATATAGTCTTATGAATCATGTCCTCATTTCATCATAGCATAACTTGAAGAAAAAGACTGGTTTCATAAAATATTTATCATGGTATAACACGTGTAAGAGAAATACGTTCAATAAACATCATAAAATCATAAACATAAACCATTCAGAGAAAGAATAATAATGGTATCCTTGGATCATATCCTCAGTAAGGCGTTGGTACCACCAATAGGGTTGACCTTAGATAAAGTGATTTTTATTGATCATTTAAATCATTTTGACAAAATATTATTTCTTATTTGAAAAAAAATTAAAACCTAAATAATTTTGGAAATATTCTCATTTTAATATATCCTTGGAAATTATAATTAAATCATTAATGAAAATAATGGCCATGATAATGGGAAGTTTCATCCATGTTGTACACATTAAATTTTTTTTCCTTTCATATTTTCTATAAATGAAAAATGTTCATTGTTTGGAAAAATAAATAAAGTCTCAATTAACTTTTTTTTATAAAATTTATAACATGGGTAAAAATAAATTTTTAAAAAAATAATATGAGAGTATTAAAATATTTTTTATTTTTTTTTAAAACATGGGTTTGAATAAAAATAATAATTCCAACCAAAGAGATAGTTAACATCTGAGTTTATTAGAAAATATTTTGAACTAAATTTAATGAATAAAGAGTTAAAAAATAGGTACTATTAAATTAAAATATCATGAATAAAAAAGGATAATAAAATTCATGAGTTATATTAAGATATGGATCATAATTGTATATTTATTGTAATCATAAACATAAAAAATCCCGATAAATGATAAAATTGTAACATACAATCATTACCACTTTGGTAAATTTTAATCATAGAACCCATAATGGAATAACATAAAATGAAATGTAAAACTAATTGAGGATAAATAAATTAATGATATTACATATCATATAGGATGTATATACACCCTGTTAAATATTATAGGCGAAAAATATAACATACATCTCAATGAATTAAAATTGAGACAAAAATCTCTTACCTTATGTATTTAATTTCATCACACACGTTCAAAACACCTATTTAATAAATATTATTTTATTATAAATATATTATATAATTAAATTTATTTATATAATTCCATATTTTATTTTCTAATGAACCTTCATTATCCATATATCAATAATTACTTGTTAATGTTGTGTTTCGGGTAATAACCTATTTGTTTTTTGTAAATGTATTTTTTTTATTTTTTAATATATTAATTTATCATGATTTAATAATATAATGAATTATATTTATGATATAAATATCATATATACTTATTATATATGTTTTTAGAGTAATCCATAAAATTTATTTATTGAATGTCAAGTACACCATTTATGGAGACGGTAGGCCGTACATACACATGAACAATGATTCCATTGTTATTATTGTCTTGAAAAAATGAAAGTTAAATGATATATTATCAATAAATAATAATTTTCATTTTATATATATCACAAAATTTTCATTAATATTATCCTTATTACTATCCATCTAAATAAAAAATGAATCAAATTACTTCATGAGGTGATAGTCAGTCGTATAAAAGAGCGATGTTATTGTATCCCCACAAAATGAAATGTATTAATGTATGTGTGATATACTAATTACATAAATATAAAAATGTCATTTTTATATATATTACCATTTAATTAATCATTATAAATAACTTTCTCACATGGTAACGAAAAAATAAATTACATCGGTTAGTGAGGCGGTAGTTCATCGTACACATAAACGATGATTTCAAACCCCATTTGATAGAAGTGGACTATTTTTACATTATGAAACTAATATAAAAAACCAATATACAAAATATAAATGTTTTATTATATCTTCATGGTATAATAAGAATTGAATGATGTGGATGAATATATAAAACAATTCATACAAATGAATTTTAACTCTTCTTTCAGTATCCTCCTTAGGTTTTCACTAAAATAATTCCATGTTTTCCGTTAAATATAATAAATTATTCTATGATGGTACGATGTAATAATGGATGTTATTTTGGAAGTGTGTCTTAGAGATAAATGTCTTGAGATTTATGATGAAGTGAGGGGAGGAGTAGCCTTTTAAAATTGAGTAGGACCAGTATATTTAAAAATACCCAAAAGTATTCACTAATGGGATGTCACTATTACCTCATTTGCCTAAAAAATCGATCAATAATAGATTAGATAGGTGATATGTTCAATAAAAACCTAAAAAAATAAACCTATTTTTTTGTTTGTTCCTTAGTATTTACTCAAACTTAACCTTTTAGTTTTTTTACCCGGTAACTTGTATGTTTTTATTTACCATGGTAATCTATCCATTAATAAAGAAATTAAATTGACATTTACTACATAATTTAGTCTTAATAATTATAAATATGAAATAAAATTTATTAAATAAATATCCTATGTATATGAAAAACGTAATTTTAAAATAGCCACATGAAACTTATGAAACCCCATTTGAACAATAATTATGATACTTAATATTAACTATTTTCACAAATTATTATATTAAAATATTAGGTTGACCTTAATAGATAATATAAATTATTTTTAAAAAAATAATAAATTATGTTTTTCAAATTCCATTTATAGATGTTGGAAATTTCAATTTTAAATTAATCTTATTCATGCAACAAGAAAATGGATTTTTAAAGTGATAAAGTTCAAAATGTTCAATGTTTTTATATCCAATATTGATAGGAAATTGATTATAATGACCTAAATTAGATAAAAAGATATATTATTGAACTAATGTACATTTAAAAAAAGTTTAAAATAAATTTAATCTCAATAACTAAATTAAATTAAAATTATGTTTTCCATAAAAATTCATTACTTTCATTTATTTATTAAAAAAAGAAATATTTAGAAAAATCCAAAAAATTCACCCATTCTTATTTTGAAATTTTGATTTTAAAATTGATGTTTAAATTATAAAATAAAATTTCTTCAATTTTAAATAATTAATTTTGGTTCTTTTTTCTTTACAAAAGATATAAAAACCATTTTTTTAGAAAATAGTATTTTTTAAAACATATAAAATCATTATAAAAAATTATATAATTTATTAAATGTATGACTACATTATTTAAAACCATTATAGTTATTATCTAAAAGTATATATTACTATTTATATCACTATGTTTAATAGATGGTTAATAATTTTGGCGTTTAAATAAATATATTAAGAATATATTGTGGTTTTTTTTAAAACTCGTCGTCATATGTAATGAAAGACATCCCATTTTTGTGTCTAGTGCAAGTTCAAAATCATTTTTTATATAATAAAATCTATCAAATAAATTTAATTTACTCAAAGAACAATATTTATAAAATCTTTGGGTGTTACATTCCATCCCCTTTAAAATGAATTTCTCCCAAGAAATTCTTCACTATGAAATTAAAAAATTAGGATACTTTTACCTTATCATATACTAAAGTACCCATATATTTTATTCCAACTCGTGGTATCTTCATAAAACATTTACCATGTGATTGTTCCACTTTCATTGAACATTCTCCATATAATCCAGAATCTCCAGTGGTTCTTCTTCATAAAAAATATCTTTCTCCATTGGTATAACCAATCATTTTAGTACATCTGAATGGTCATGTACACAATTACTCAAGAGAGATACATTGAATACGTCATGGAATTTATAAGGTATTGGGGGATCTCTAAGTGATAATCTAAATTCCTGATATGATCATGAATTTCAAAGTGACAGATATACTTAGGGCTCAGATTTCATTTCTTCATGAAACTAATAACCTTAATCAATGGTGATGTTTTTATGAACACCTTGTAGCCAACATCAAATTATAGATCATGTGGATTATTATCAGCATAACATATCTATCTACCATAAGGTATCATGATCTATTACAAAATAGATTTAACAATTTTTTTCATTTCTTCATATATCTCAGGGCACAATATATTTTTTCTCCAACATAATTCTAGTATTTTGTATATAAAACTTCATTCCATGGAGGGATTAATAAGGAAAAATATGAATGCTTTAGTGAAATCTATTGTTTTATGAAAACTCAAAAAGGGAAATGTGTTGATCCCAAAACCCACTGAAATCAACATAACTAGATCTGAACATATCCAATTGGGTGTGAATTTTTTTATCAATTAGAACATCTAAAATTCAATGTTAGGCAGTGATGAAACTCGACTCTATATCAATATATTGATATAGACTTCTCCAAAACATGGTGATAAAACTCATATACCAATCAGAGACAATGAAATGGTGTACTATATATAACCTTACCACTTCCTTAATGTATATCATGTAAAGATGATCCCGAGAGAAGTAATCTCCACTAGTGATTAAGTGTGATGACGTATTAAGGTGATTAACTACAAACCATATAGAAATATATCCTTTAGATGCCATGGGATGTCTAATGAATAAAACCAGGGTTATTTTTTCAATTTCCAATCTAGTATAGTTAATAGATGTAACAAATCCTTACATTTTTCTCTATCATCTTTAACTTGATAACATATAATGAACTGATATTAAAAATCGATGGTATTTCTCAACATACCATCCCAAAAAATATAATATTTCAAATATTTGTAAATCTTCATACTTCCTAGATTAATAGATAATGAAGAACTATGATCTTTCTTTGAAAAATCCATATTTAAATCAGTTATGAACAGAATGCATACATGGTTATTGAATTTCATCATCCCATCATGATCTAGGTTAAACATGGGAACATTTCTATCCTTATTTTGTAGATCTATATATTCTGTTCATACCTCTTTAATCATCACTTTGATAGATGGATAATGATTCCATTAAGAATGATAATGTTTTCCCTTTCCTTCATGAATTCCATATCCGTCCTTGGAAAATAAAAAAGTGCTGTATCTTATGTAACCCTCATCATGGAAAAACTATTATGATCCTTTTGATTAAAATTATTGTTCACCTTGTTCTCTTTCCAATGGTGGATGTTTATTGAGTATTCACAGTCATTAATCATCTCTAACCATTTTATTCTGAAAATATTTAACTCTTTCTATGTGAATACATACATTAATATTATATCACCATTTTATATATCAAAAATTCTCTATAAAGATAATAATTATGTAAAATTAATTAAAAAGTTATAATAGATAAATCCAAATCATGAGTTGGGGGATTTTACTCATGAATATTAAATTTTGTGATGCATTAGAAATATCCATGTCATTCTGTATAATGAAACATCCCAATACATTATTGGACATGTTATTATAAATTGAAAACCATTCTACAGTATATAGTAATATAAGCACATTTTCAATGTCTAATATTCACTTCATTTCTATGAAATTTTCATCGCATTCATCTATCTAGACGAACTTGGCTCCCTTCTGAGATAACAATGTAAGAGTATTAGTTTTCCAGGATAAATTCTCTAAAAACCATCTATAATTTCAATATAATCAAGTAAAAATTTATAATTTAGTAATCTTGGTTAGTCTGGGGAAACATTCAATGTATTATATCTTTTATGGATCTACTGATATACTCTATCTTGACATTATATGACCCAATAATGAATCCTTTTTCATCAAAAACTCAAAATTTTTAAATATTTCATATAGTTTCACTTACCTTATGGTGTTCAGTTAAATTACATTGTGATATTCGTGATCTTTCTTTTTCTTTGAGAAAATAATATTATCATATAAGACGTCCACTATAAACTAATCATGGTAATCACAGAAGACTAAATTCATTAAATCCATGAAAGGAGTTGAGGCATTATTATGATTCAATGGAATCATAATATTTTCATAGTGATTATACCTTGTATAGAATGTGGTCCTAGATATATCCCATATCTTCTCTCTCAATTGATGATTTCCCGAAAAAAGGTTGGACTTGGAAAATTAATGAGCTCCATGTAGTTGACCAAAAACGTCATCAATATAGAGAATATGAAACTTATGCTAAATTATGTTCTAGTTTATCTCCTAATAATCAATTAAGTGTCACATAGAACCATGTTTCTTTTTAATAGAAATAAAATCTGCTCCCCAAGGATACACACTTAGCCCAATGAATCCTTAGCAATGTTATTCTAGAGTATCATCTTTAATTCCCACAACTCAATCAGGGAGATTCTATAGGGATTATAAGAAATTGGAGTGGCACTAGGTATTAGATCTATTGATAAATCAATATAATGTTATGATGGAAGTCTATAAACTCCTTTGGAAAGACATCAAAAAATTACCACACAATAGGAATACCATTGATGTCGATTTTATCCAAAACCATTTGAGATAAACCCCACTTCTGAATGGGAATTATGACAAATACAATGGATGTTATATCCATCATAATTTTATACATATCATCACATTTATATATTATCATATGATGGTTAATAATATCAACTTTTACGTCCCTTCCCTAAAACATTATGATGGATTTATGTATAAAAATATAATACATTTTAAAAATAAATTAAAATTTAACTAGAGGAAGAATAAATGGATTTTCATAAAGTACATTCCCAAAAACATTAACTAGAAAGTAATCATGGGCTTTATATTCCGTAATTATACCATTGGAGGTTTTCACTCTGAATTCTATGTCTAATAATTTGGGTGGAATATTCATACCCTTATAAAACATAATAGATTTGAAATAATGAGTACATGAAGAGTCAAATAATAAATTGGTAGTTCTATAATGGATGGTAACTATGAATTTCACAATGTTTTTATTTAACCTCTGGTCATAAATACCATTTTCCTGGTATTTCAATTTTTCTCTCAACTTAAAAGTTTTCTAACATCGATCTTCTTCATTAACTATTAGATTTGGTAACTTGTTTGAAATGTTACCATGCTTGATGAAATTGGAACATTTTAGTGTGTGTGATCCATTCTATAGATCTCTCTCTCAATTCGCATCATTAGCTCACATAATCCCATCATTATGGAAAAAAATCTCCTAATGAACATACCTTTCACACTTAAAATAATTAATATCCCCTTAAGAAAATTTCCTTCATAATTCATCCCACACTTTGATCATAGAGTACATATCACATTATTTTCTCCATAGTTCATAGATCTTAAATTGAATTAAATTTTTCTATCCTTATCAATACCGTGAAATAGAAAATTAAATCCAACCTTTATTTACACATTGATATTGCATCAGATAATATCTTCATAACTATTAACGTCTATTATTCCAATGTTATTTCAGACTTTGTTTTAGGCCACTAAATAATTATTCAACCTTACTTTCAATTTGTAAGATAATACCAAAAGTGTACCTCACAATTATTGTAAAAAATTTCTCATATGTGATAAAACATTCATCATCCTTTTGAATTATCTCAAATTACTCATTCTCCAACTTCAAATAAAAATGACATGAAATTTCTTTTTGAGAAATATGTTAATAAAATTTTCCCAATCCATGGATTTAATCTAATCATGTTTTCTCAAATTATTTATTATTTTCCATCATTGATCAGTTTCACCTTCCAGATGACAAAAAACAAAATTATCTTTTTCATTTTTCAAACACTAAATAATGGAATTATATTTTCTATGGGTTTGATCCATTATTCAGAAAACATTGGATCAGAAGACCCACTAAAAAGAAGGTAATATTTACCTCATTGAAGGACTCGATAAAAGGTCGTTCCATCCTTTTTCATTTGGAAGTCCAAAAGTATTCCAAACTTGTAAATTAGGTGTTAAAATAAAAATGAGAATATTCCTTCTAAATCTAATAAAATTTGTATGGTTAGGAGTAAAATAATTTCATCATCCATAACAACCAACATTAACATAGTTCCTTTTTTCATCCATTGACTAAAATAATAAATCCTTTTGTAAGTATCTATGATAATGATGGGAACCCTATAATCTTGAAAAAATTATTATAGAATGCCTAAATCGTTACAACTTATTTTTAATCTATGAAACCCCGGGTTTATCCTATGTAATTCATATTCCTATTCTATTTAAATCCATCATCATAGTTCGTAATTATTTTGTGATCTTCTAATGTTTATCTCCATGAGTTTCAAACTAGGATTGCAATAGGGCATATTTTCATGAACATGGTGACAATCAATTCTAGATAAATACACCCTTTAGATTTTATTACTCTTAGGTACCTCTATGTCAAATCTACATCCACTTTTAGTATCTATACATGGATATAATTTATTGGAAACCTCTATCTTTATAATATACCAAAACTCATGGAAAAATTCCTATACTTGGACCGATCCTTATACTTATCCTTAGAAATAAATTTTGGGATATCCCTAAGGTGTTCTCATAATAGTTTCCAAATGTTTACTGACCCTATCCTCAAATGCTAATTATAATTACCTAGGGTATTCATAAATAGATATTACATAGTAATTTCTGAATATGAATTAAATTACACAAACACATGTCAGAGGACCATAATAGTTTAGTGTCTTTGGAAACATGGAAACACAACAAATTAGTCCATAGGTAAAATAAATTATCTCCCACTATGACAATTATAACTAGAACCCTTCTTAGACATATTATATGTAAAACGTTTCTTTATAACATGTGTAAAAGAAACATAAGAAATGGTGATATTTGTAATGTCCCCAGCCTAGAATCCACTAAACTCATGCTCCGAGCCAAGTGGTTACACGACCTTTAGTGCACCTCACAGTATGCCAAAGGTTTCTAACTAGCAGCGGGGGTCCAATTAGTAAATTTGGGAGACTAAACCTCCTTTTTATCAGAGTAAGACACAACAGAATATAAAAAAAATAGAGTAATAACAACTAATAATATAATAGTATTCATAAATAACCATTCCAAAAAATGGGGTACAACCATTTCCAATATTAAATATTCCATGCCATAATACAAGTGAAAAACTCAACAAAAACCAATATGAATATAGTCTAAAAAATCTAAAAATGGTCCTGACACCAAGTCTTGGACCTCCTCCATGAATACCCATGCCAACCCAACTCCCTAGAAATATCCTTTTCCCTTTACCTGACCTGGAAACATGAAGTCTGCTCAGGTACCCAAAGGTGGCCCGAGTAGGGTGTGAGTACAACTGAGTAGGCCACCACCAATAGTGACTATAAAATATTTGTTATAAAAAATTATGCATGCTAAAGGGAAAATGAATAATAAATGAAAATGAAAATATTAAGTTCCTTAACCAGTTTAGGTCCATTACCAACATTTATTACCACTTCCTTATCTTATCATTTCATCCCATTTCCCATTAATTCCATTTCCAAAGAATTTACCACAGGATCATAAAACACAATAAGTTACACAATATTAAAGTACATAATCACCTTAATGAAGAAAATAGATCGTTATCCTATCTCACCAGGATTTACTTCCTCATGTAAACCATATCCTCACCTCGAAGCCTCTATCTGGGTGGATGCAACCATTAGGGGAACATAGCCTTAGTCCTATTCCCTAACCTGTTCATTAGGGGTGGAGTTTAGAGACTCATTCCAACTCGACCTGTGGGTTTAGATCCTCATGTCAATACCCCACTCTACCATGCCATGTGATCATACAATATATATATATATATATATACATCAACCATTCACACAACATAACAACCATTTCCCAAGGAAAACATTAATCATAACAATAACATGAGAGTTAATACCAAGCCTTAACCCATTAACACATATAAAAAATTTCACATCATTTAGTCATTTACCATGATCCCCTTTCATTAGTTTTATTTCACTAAGAATTAATTCAGTGTTCCTATCTCACTTGGCTTTGTTCATCAAGAATAACTCACTAGGCATCATTATCATACTCATAATCCATTACATTATGGTCTTTATTCATTTCCACATATTAACCCAATATTCCATAGGTTATTACTATGCCTAGGGGCATCACCTAGATTCTATTCCAACACAAAAAATTACATCAACATCTTTATCAAGGGATCTACATAAATACTCAATAGTCTCACTTTTTCTCCACAAATACCTTGGTCTGGGGAAGTCGTTGCACCCCATGGGTGGCCATAGATTAGTGTCATCACACTATGAATCCTATGGGGTTTGTGAGGGTTTCAATTAACTTTCTTAATAACCATTTTATCTAAAAATTCCAAGATGTATAAAAATATACCCAAACACAGCCAAAAAACCACACGTGCACAAATATAGAAATAAACCATTGGATATATCCTATAGACCACCTACCTCAATTCCGTGGGTGAACTCACACTTAATAGAGCCCTTAGATTCCACTTAAAACAACCCTTTATGCTTCAACCTGGATCTCACCCAAAGAGTAGGGCTTTATAGCTTTATAAAGAGAGGAGAAGAATATACAAACCCTAAATGCAAAGTAGATGCAAGGATGGGATTAGCCTTACCCGAGGATTTGATCCACAAAAAATGGAACCGAAAAACCCTTATAAATAAGGAATATTGGTCTCTTGGAGCTCTTAGAAGATTTCATTCGTTCCTAGGGTGAAGAGAGGAAAATGAAAAGGTAATCCCGAGTTGGGTTTTAAAATTCCAGAGTGGAAATTTTGTAAATTTTTTAAATTTTCTGGGCCGCACCTTTAACTCGTAAGATTTTTGAAATAGTGTGGAGGCCACTATCTAAAATCCCACCTCATTTATGGTTTCTTTGGCTGTCCACGCAGTTATCACTAACTGTGCACAGAATTTGCAACATACCAAGAAGTCCCCCTTTTCTACATTTTTCTTGTCTCGAACCCTCAGAACACACCCAAGCCTTCTCAAGGAATTGGGTATGCACTAAAGTAACCAGAACAAGAGATTCAAAACAAAACATAAACAATAGAATAAATTTCCAAGATCTGGGATCTTACAACTACCCCACATTATAACGGTTCATCCTTGAGCTGAGCTTCCAAGATTCATTACACTTCCAATGAAAAGAGACCAGGCCACTGAACCCACATATATGATTCCCTCTCCCAATTTTCTTCGTAAACCTTCCCATGCTTCTATAATACTCTCATTAATTGAACAACCTTTCCCTGCAAGACTTTATCACTATGATCCACCACACAAACTAGATTCTCCTCAAAGGATGCATCAGCCTCAAGATCAACATCCTTAGCACCCACCATAGGGGTTGGGTCAGGGTGGTACTGCTGAAGCTAAGACACATGAAAGACATCATGCATCTGGCTATACCATTGTGGAAGATCCAATCAGTATGCCACCGACCCGATCTTATCCACAATATAAAATGGCCCCACATACCTGGGCTCCAACATTCCATGATTTTGAATCAGTCAATGACCCTTCCTTGGAGACACCTGAAGGAACACGCTATCACACACCATGAACTCAAGAGGTCTACGTCTCCAATCCGCATACGAATTATGCCTACATTGATCTGTTTCCATCCGTTTCTGAATCAATTCAACTTTATATGAAGTCTCCTACATGATACTTGGTCCCAAAATCTCAGATTCACCGGCCTCTAACCAACACAGTGGATATCTACACGGTCTCCCATAGGTAACCTCAAACAGTTCCATCTGAACCGTATCCTAAAAATGGTATTTGTATGAAAATTTAACAATATATATGTGGTTGTCCTAGGAGCCACCAAATCCAATACACAAGTACTAAAAATTTGTTGCAACACGTGGATTGTACACTCCAACTTCCCATCCATCTGCAGGTGGAAAGCCATACTCAAAAGCACCTACACACCAAGAGCATTATGCAACCCTTTCCATAAGTGCAATGTAAAATGAGGATCATAATCTAAAACTATAGTATGTGGTACACCATGCAACTGTACTATTTCGCGAACATACAACTCACTCTAATGGTTAAGTGTGTAAGTCTCCTGAATCGGTATGAAATGAGCCACTTTCGTTAGCTGATCCAAAACACCCATATTGCATCATTAATCTAGAAAATACTTGGAAAACCCACCAGAAAATCAATCATCACATCATCCCAAATCCATTCCGGAATGGGAAATGGATGTAACAAAACACTGGGGTGTTGATGCTCGGCCTTCGCCTTTTGACAGGTAAGACATCGTGCCACAAATCCCACAACTTCTTTTTTCATTCCCGGCCACCAAAATTGTCTACGAAGATCACGATACATCTTCATCAAAATAGGATACACATCCCAATTAGATGCATAGAACTCCTGCCTCAATTCTTCCTAAATTCATACTGGCCCAACCACACGACCTTGAACACAAACAACCTCATCCACACCGACGACCAAACCAGAAGGTGGATCCCCACATTTATATATTTCCATCATGGCCAAACTTTCTGCATTGTCAATATAAATTTTATTAACTTGACTCAAAAGCATCGAATCTACCATCACAGAAACAAGAGTCACCTGACCATTTTCCTCCCACACCTCCAGGTGTATCTCAATAAACAAATACATCACATTACAATCGGTGCGAAATTCTTGAACCACCAAATTCTAACCATTCCTTCTAAAATAATCAGCAACATTGTTCCCTCAACCTTATCTATATACCATATAAAAGTCGAAATACTAAAGATAATCAACCCATATTCACTATAAAATATTCAAATCCCACTAAAAAACAATATACTTTATGCTCCTTTGATCAGTATTCACTGTGAACCATTCCCCCAACAAGTAGTGCCTTCAACACATTAAGACATACACTATTGCAGCCAAATCAAGATCATGAGTGGGATAATTTTGCTCACAGGGTCTCAATTGCATCGATCCATAACCCACCACCCGCTCATCTTGCATCAAAACATCACCAAGGACAATATCAGACACATAACAAAATAGAACATACTACCTACCAGGATAAGGTAAGATCATGATCGATACTGTCGTCATTCACTTTTTAAACTCTTGAATGGAATTCTCACAGGCCTCAGACCACTCAAACCTGATTCCCTTATTAATAAATTCCCATAGTGTTTCTTCCAATTGAGAGAAATCCTCAATGAGCCTTCGGTAATATCCATCCAACCCCAGGAAACTCTAAACATCTCAAACACTCTTGGGATGCTCCCAAGACACAACAGCCTTCACTTTCTCTAGATCCACCAAAACGCCTACCTCAGAGATGATGTGACTATGAAAATTCACTTCTCCAATCTAGAGCTGACACTTTGACAGCTTGTTATAAATCTGATGCTCTCTTAGTGTACTCAGAACGATGTCAAGATGTTGGACATGATTGTCATGAGTTTTTGAGTACACCAAGATATCATCAAAAAAAACCACAAACTAATATAGGTAAGGATAAAATATTTTGGTCATACAATCCATTAATACCACCAGTGAATTGGTAAATCCGAAAGACATCATTACAAACTCAATCAACCCATACTGAATCCTAAAAACTTTCAGCGGTAAGTCATTAGGTCTCACCCTCAATTGGTGATATACTGATCTCAGATCAATCTTATAAAACACATATTCACCCTTCAACTAGTTAAATAGGTCATCAATTCTTAGAAGAAGGTACCTATTTTTCACCATCATTTTATTTAACTTATGATAATTAGCTGATAGCCTTAACGACCTGTCAGCATTCTTTAAAAAAAATCCCATAAGATCCCCATGGAGATGTACTAGGCCATATGACCCCCTTACACTCCAACTCCTCATTATGAACTTCTAACTCCTATAGTTCTGTTGGTGCCATTCATTATGGTTGAATAGAATCTGACTCCGCTCTCGAAAGCAACTCAATCATGGACTCAACATCCCTCTCTGATGGTAACCTCAAGATATACTCAGAAAACACATCCTGAAACGGATCCACTACTGGAGGGAACAAAAATGGTTCCCCCTTTCATCATCGAGCACAAGACAAGAAACATGAGTTGTGAGCCTATCGAGCTGCTGACAAAATGGTCTCACACAACCTGCTCGAACATAACACTATCCATGATGGACATAAGTGTCACCCTCATGTGACCTAAACAATACCCTGATATGGTAACTATCTATGCATGATCGATAAAACACCAACCAATCCATACCCAGGATCAGTCAAATCCCGACATCTCGAGGATGAACAATTCCCATGGGAAATGATACCCACCGACTTCTAGAGAACATCCCTTACACTGCATAATATCTTCATTTCACACCCCCCATCAGAGTGTCATTCAACATAACCCCACACACACACTCAAACATAAAACCCAATACTACCACAAACTGAGCAGTAATAAAAGAGTGTGTGTCATTAGTATCAAAAAACACACTAGAAATCTTAGAATCTAAAGGAATAATACCTCGAACAATCAATGGCCCATCCTCGTCATCACCAAGTGCCGAATGAACTGTATGAAGTTGATCGGCCCTTCTACCATGGGCTTGAAGCTGTGTTCCCTACACTAAACTTCCCTGTTGACATGGGTGATCCTGACCAAGAGTTCCACATCCACCACCCCTTCCAGTACATCCCCAGTAGCTTCATCTTCCAACTTGATATTGATCAACTGATCCCTTGCCTCTGCTTGGCATATTTATATCACCAACATTCATTCTCACCTATTGAGGGTTTCCGTAGAACCTATGCATGTGTCCCAATCTGCTTCTCGGTCGACACCCAACTAGAGGATGAGGAAAATGTACACACATTTCCTTGTCCTACCAAACTGTTAAAAGAACACATGATTAGAACCATTAGAGGCTAAACCTCTCTTCTGGAAACCATTCTCACTTCTTCCCTGCTAAAAACATCCAAAACAATGCTTCCATCCCTCAGAGGTCTCACCACTTCTCCGTCTAGACAGCACGATAAGTCGACTAACAGAAGCTCCCTTTAGGTTCCCTTATGAGATCAATGATTGATTTTATACCTCTGTAAACATCTTTATGTGAATGATATTCACCTGATACCTTATCTTGTGTCTCAGTCCATCCTAGAAATGCCTCGTAACTGCTGCCTCATCCCCTTCCAATGCTGGAACAAAGAATTGAAGGTCTATGAAATGGATAGCATACTCCATCACTGACATCGATCCTTGAGTCAGGATCATGAACTCTATATCCCACTCTTACCTCCAAGTATATGGGTAAAAATTCACCAGAATCGTTTCCTTGAAATCTTTTCAAAACATTCCCTCAGCCTACTTAAGATGAGCTAGGATTTCCCACCAATGCTTTTCCTGTCCCCACAACATAGAAGCTTCCAACTTGAATCTCTTCCTATCAGGAGTATCTAGATGATCATGTATTGTCTAGATATACTCAATCAAGAACTCTACTACCTCTAGCACACCCTCTCTGGTAAAGGGAGAAGGCTTTTGCAGCTAAAACATTCTGGCCATCTCAAACATACATGGTGCAACCGGCCCTGGGTCCCGATCCATCATCTTTATAAAATGAGACAAGTTCTATTGGAACTTATCTTCTCTACTTCCCTAGATCACCTCATTATTTATCACTTATACTAGATAAGTTTTCTCAGTAATATCCTCTTTTTTCTCAATCGGCGCTCGACGTCGTGGTGGCATTTCCCTACATTTCCAAACACGAGGTTTGGAACACATATCATAAAACATTCACAACTTCAAAATAAGAAGGCTCCTCACTAGCCACAACAACCCACCATACATGCACCATCCCAACAAACCTTAACATTCCAAAAACACAACCCCAACCATCCAATCCTTAGGCCATGGTCCACAAGGGGAAAACAACCACACACAACCTTGAGGCTCATACAACATGTTACAAAAACAATTAATTCATTAAAAACCCTTAATTACACATATTTAATTAATAATATCTTATCATTCATTTATCTTCAAAAATTTACAATATTTTCTTTTATGTAATTTTACTTTTTTAATTATAATGATTCAAGGTGAATTTAAACATTCATGCCTCACACACCCAACCAATGTGTGTCTACAATGATGTATTTCACTTATCTCTTTATAGGTGCCTACAATGATGCATGAATACACAACCTCATTCCATTGAGGAAAGAATATAAATATCATAAAATAATCAAATCACACAATATGTGCATATACCAATGGTGAAATATCATCAACTGTAACATCGCACAATAAAGAACAACAATTCCCACCCTGGGTGACATGGGATTTACCTCATACATGGGTTAGCTACTCCCAAGCATGAGCTTATTACCAAGACTCAAAACATCATAACTCCCATATAGCATCTCAAATAATAAGATTCCTAAGAAGGAGAAGAAAGACCTCCTCTAATACCACTTTGTAACATCCCTGACACAGAATCCACTAAATCGGTTCTCCGAGCCGAGTAGTTACATGAATTTAAGAATGCCTCTCATATTTAAACGGTTTCGGACTTGAATCGGGTGTCCAGATAGTCAATTGGGGAGACTATACCCCATTTTATCAGAGTAATCTATAAACGAAGATAAAAAATTTATGAATAACAAACAATAATACAAGAGTATTCACAAACAACCATTCCCCAAAATGGGGTATAACCATGACGAATAGTAAATATGTCATTCCATAATACAAGTGAAAAAGTGAAGAAAACCCAAGATAAAGACAATATGAAAAATCCCCAAAATGGTCCTGACACTATGTTTGGGTCCTCCTCCATGAATACCCACGACAAACCAACTCCCTCAAAAGATCTTTTTCCCTTACCCTAACCTGCAAACATGAAGTCTACTCAGGTACCCAACGACGGCCCGAGCAAGTTGTGAGTACCACTCAGTAGGTGACCACCAATGGTGTCTGAAAAATATTTGGTAAAAACAATTGTGAATGAAAAGGTGGAAATGAATAATAAATAACAGAGAAAAAGATTGAGTGTCTTAACAAGTTTAGGTCCATTACCAATATTACCACTTGCTTATCTTACCATTTCAACCCATCCTTCCATTATTTCCATTTCAAAATCATTTAACATGGGCTCATCAAACACAACATGTTACACATTATTAATGTACAAAATCCCATGAATGATGAAAAAACTTAGTTATCCTATCTCACTAGGATTAACCTCCTCAAGTAAATCATATCCTCACCTTGAAGCCTCAGTCTAGGTGGATGCAAGTGTTAGGGAAACAATGCCTCTGTCCTCTTCCCTAACACATGCATTACGGGTGGAATTTAGAGCCTCTGTCCGACTCGACCTGTGGGCGTAGATCCTCAAGTAAATACCCCTCTCTATCGAGACATGTGAACATGAAATATATATATATGTGTGTGTGTGTGTGTGTTCCCATAAACCATTCACACAATATCACAACCATTTCCCAAGGAAAACCTAAATCATAAAAATTACATGATAGTTGATAACATGCATTAACCCATTAACACATTAAACACATTTCACATAATTTAGTCATTTAGCACGATCCCCTTTCCTTAGACTTATCTCACTAATCATTCATTCATTGTGCATATCTCACTAGGCTTCGTTCATTATGCGTAACCCACTAGGCTTCATTACCATACTCAAAATCCATTCCAATATAGTTTTTAATAATTAAAACATATAAACCCAATATCCCTTAAGTTATTACTAATCCTTGGTGCATCACCTAGATTCTATTCCAATAAAAAAAATAAAATCAACGTGTTTATCAAGGGCTAATATCACTTGCTCTTCACAAATCCCTATGTCCGAGGAAGTAGGCGCACCCCTTGGGTGGCCCTAGATTAGTCCCATCACCCTCAATGCATCCCATGCGGATCATGAGGGTTTCCATTTACCTTATTAATAACCATTTTACCTAAACATGCCAAGAGTGATCAAAATATTCCAAGAGACACCCAAGAACAAAACCACACATGCACAAATCCACAAATAAACCATAGGATATAACTTGTAGACCAGTTAATTTAATTCCATGGGTAAACACACTCCTAATAGAGCCATTAGAATCCACATAAAAAAACCCATGATGCTTCAACCTAGATCTCTCCAAAAAAGTAGGTTTTTATAGCTTCAAAAAGATAGGATAAGAAGATACAAACCCTAAATTCAAAAGAGAAGCAAGGATGGTATTAGCCTTACCCAAAGAATTGATCCACAACCAACTGCAACAAAAATTCCATAGAAACTAGGGAGATTCATCTCTTGGAACTCTTGGAAGATTTGGTTAGTTCCTAGGGTGAAGAGAGGAGAATGGGACGGAAATCCTGAGTTGGGGTTTAAAATTCCAGAGTGAAAAAATTGTAATCTTTTAAAAGTTTCTGGGCTGCACAATTTCCTCAAACAGTTTTCCAAACCATGTTTAAACCGTGTGAATTCCACTGCCCAAAACCCCACCTCTTACACAATTTCCTAGGTTGTCTGCACGATTAGCACTAACCATGCTCAGACCATTCAACCTACACAGAAAACCCATTGCCTCCATGTTTCGTGTCCCGAACCCTCAGAAAACCCCTGAGCCTCCTTAAGTACTTTGTTACTCACTTAATTGAAAAAAGATATTCAAACAAAAACTTAAATGAGATCATACCTTTCTAAGATCTGGGATCTTAAAATATTTGATGCTCAGTAAGGGTAAAAATTTAAAATACATAAGTATAACGTGGGAAAAAGTGTATGAGAACATGATCATAACCATTGATAAACATATTCTACATATCAAATATTAAAATATCAAGTCATGGAAGAAATATTAGAAGTTTATATGGGATTAAAATAACATGAGTCATCTGATAATAAAAATATTATATGAAATATATTTGGTTAATACACTTAATCCTAGAAAATAATCTCCATATTAGTCCAGACTCATTTTTAAGGCTATCATAGTTGAATGGGTTCACTCCTAGAACCATCATTGTAGTCAATGTTCACTCCCATGAACAATTATACAGGGCAAAGTCCCTTTTTGTATAGGTTTGACTCCTCATTCCATTCCTATCTATCTCATGAGATGAGAATATTTAATCAATGCGTTGGAGGGAGATATAGATTCCACACATATCATAATGAAAAAAATATTTATGATTTCCCCATGATCATAAAAAAATCATCATATAATAAAACATGAAATTAATTGAGTTTCATAAACATTTAATCATTTCATAACCTATTGAAAGGAGACAAGTTTCTTCATCATTTAACAATTTTATCATAGTATAACACGTGGAAAAAGGATCATGTTTCATAAGAATTTTATCATGGTATTAGCTGTAGAAATAAAATATGTTTCATAAAAATCATGCCATAATAAATATAAACCATTCAAGGAAAGAATAATAATTTTATTCCAAGATCATATCCCCTATAGGATATTGTTAATATTAATGGGTGTCATCTTAGATGAAAAATTATTTTGATCAATCATTTAAAACAATTCATGATGAATGTGGACTCTCCATTTTACAAAACACTTTTAAAAACATACATAATTTGGAAAATAACTTTCCGTGAATTTAACCGTGAAAACATATAAGGTAATATTCAAGAAAAATAATATAAATGATGAAAATATGTTTTATTCATGTCGTATTCATTAAAACAAATATTCCTCTCACATTTTTAGTAAAAACTATAGAGTCATTATGTGGACAATTAAATGAACATTTCATTCAAAAAAATTCAAAAAAGTCAATAATGAGTAAACATTCCTGTTAAAAAATCGTAAGGTAATAATAAAATATTTTTTGAAAATTGTTTTAGTATATATGGTTTTGAAGAAAACATATTTCTAACTAAAGAGGTAGTTAGTATGGGATTTTCATAAAAACAATTTTCCTATTCTTTTAATTACCTAATAGTAAAAACAATAGTAAAATTACATAAAAATATCATGAATAACCATAGGATAAGAAAATTTATTTTTTTAGATATGGATAATAATATTTTATTAGAAAAAACATAATCATAAACAATCCCAATAAACAATGGAATTGTAACATTAAATCATTACCATGTTAGTAACATTGATTCGTATTCCCCCATGAAGTAATAATTTAAAATTGAAAATATAATATCATTATGGTAAATAAATTCATAATATTACACATCAAAGTGGATATATATATATATATAACTTTTGAAATAATATAGGTAAAAAATAAATCTTATGTCTCAAAGAATGAAAATTGAGACAAAAGTCTATTACCTTAAGTCTTGACATCCGTTATACACATTCAAACGTTCTGTATAATAACTATAATTAAATATAAATATATTTTAGAATAATATATATATATATATATATTACCATATTTTATTTTCATATGAACTTTTATTATGTTTTTAGTAGCAATTCATTGTTAATGTAATGTTTTGGGTAATAAAAACATTCATTTTAAAATATGTATTTATTTTTTTTTGGTTTTTTCTAATTTGATCATGATTTTGTCATCTCTATAATTTTAACCATGCTATAAATATCATATATATTCGGTTTTTTAATAATCCATAATATTTATTGATATAAAATGAATGAACTGGCTCATGGAAACAGTATGTCATATGTACGCATGAATGTCCCTTCCATTATTCTGGTTGGATTAATATAAATAAATTGAAATGACTTATTATCTTAAAAAAAATCAATATCATTTATATCAATTTTATTAATTAAAATAATCTTTAATACCTTTCATGTAAAGGGTGAATGAATCACATCACATTTTGAGATGGTAATACGTCATACACATGAGTGAAGTTATCGTATTCCCACAAAATGTCATGTATGAAGATATATCAGATATAATAATTAATTAATTATAATAATAGCATATATATCATAAATATATTTATATGTATGTAATGTATCATTATAACAAACCATGATAAATAGTACTGGAAAAATGATTCACATCGGTTCGTGAGGGGGTAGTTCTCTGTTCACATGAACGGCGATTTCATAACCAACTTGATGGAAGTGGATTTGGTTGTTGGTAATTACTGTAACATAAAAAAATATTAGTATATAAAAGGTACTTATTATACTATATCATCATTTTATAATAAAACTTTTCTGTGGTGGATGAAGAAATTAAACAAAAACACTAATTGATGAATGTTACCTCTTCTTCAGGTATCCTCCTTAGGTTTACACCCAAAAAAACATCCTTGGTTTTCTTCCCGTCAAAACGAATTATTCTAGGATGGGGTTAATAACTTTTTAGGGAAATTTGGTAATGTGATGGTCATAAAGACTTAGGATTTTCATATATAGACATAACATCATGTTGGGGGATATCTTTTATATTACATAAACTCGTACCTGACAACCTTTATAGTTCATTGCCTTTGGAAACCTAGAAATATAAATTCCATCCTATAATTAAACTATTTCATATATCACTAAATTAATTATATCTTAAAAACCTCTTAGGAATATCATAAATAATATATATCTTCATAACTCTGGGTAAGGAAATATAAGAATAGGTGATCTCATATGATCAGTAAGGGAAAAAAATGAGATACATAAGCATAACATGAACATGAGGGTATGAAATCACGAGAATAGAAATTGAAAACAATACCCTATATAAAAAATATAATAATAATGAGTCATGGTATACAGATTGGTAGATTATAGGACCTGATTCAAAAGGAAATCAATGAACCTAAGCCATTAGAGCATAAGACATGGAATTTTTGGCATGCATATAAGAAAATAAAATGATATGTCAGGGCTACCCATAAAGGAATTCATGAAATGTTTGGATTCAGATAACCACTAATTTTCTTGCTCTAGGAATTGGATGACTACCCATGTATCATTCTCTTTGGTCATGGGCTGACCACACATGTACCCTCATCTTTGGTATTGGGCTAAACACCCATGTTCCATCAACATTTTGGATTGGGATAACCACTTGTGTACCCACATATTTGGGATTTGTTTAGACACCCATGTTCCCTCATCAATTGGTATTGGGTGAAACACATGTTTGACATCTGATATCATATAGAATTTATCACCACCCAATGCAATGAAGTATTATATGGGTGCACTGATAATGAAAGCCATAACGGCCTCACTCGATGGTATTTGGGATGCTCGGTCTTAGAACCTATAATAATATAATGGAGTTCTATATGAGTTTCCCAATCATAGAAGCTATAATGTTCATACACATATATATCCTTGATTCCCCATTATATAAGTAATTTCCAATAACCACAACCATACAAATGTACAAATACATTTAATTTCATCATAAAACACATAAAAACTTCCATTATTACATTTATAACAAGATTAAAACATGGGAAAATTGGGTTTCATGTGAATCACCCATAAACATGATTTTTCTATGGAGTAGAAATGGTTTCCATAACAATCTCTTTGAAACATGACTAACCCATGCAAAAGAAATGTGCTTCTATAAACAACATGCCATGAAAATATAAACCATTCTGAGATAGAATATGAATGGTAACCATGGATCATATCCTCTATAAGGAATATTTAACACCAATATATTTCATCATTTTTGTGAAATATTTTATAAACAATCATTTAAAATAATTCTAGGGAAAAATATTATTTCCTCTTTGAAAAAGGATTTCTTAAAACAAAGAAAATTTTAAAAACCTTTTTCTTTGAAAGTAAACAAGAAAAATTATAAAGTACGATTATAAAATAATTTAAAAGAATTAAATAATTTTAAAAATAATTTTCATTGAAATTGATATAAAAATATTATTTAAAAACTTTTTTAAAAAAATTAAAGAAAATAGGTTTTTGTAAGAAAAACGATTTCTAACAAGAGAGATAAATAATGTCATATTTTACTAAAAATAATTATTAGTTATATTAAGTTATAGAGATTGGAAAAATTTTACCATTACTTGATTGTATCATTAATAACAATATTATAATAAAATTAATGAGGATAATTTAGATTTAGATCATGATATTTTAAAATTCGAGACTTGATTATAAATATTCTTGATAAACTGTGAGATTGTACCATAAAAATCCTACCAATTTTGTAAACATGAATCCCAATCCTCATAAAGTAATTATATAAAATAATAAATAAATTATCACAAATATTAATAGATTCATTATATTACATTTAAAAGTTGAATTATTTTCCCATCATAAAAAAATATAGGTGCAAAACACAGCATACGTCTCAGCAAGGGAAAATTGAGGCAAAATTCCCTTACTGATTTGTAAAATTCTGAACCATAAAACCCATGAAAAATATATACCAAAATTGATAATTAAATATAAATAATAATCATCATCATTACTAAATAATTTCATGTGTTTTATATGAAACATATTAAATTTATTGGTTGTGAATATGACATTTGTCACATAGAAGTAAAAAAGTGAGACAGAAATTGCATACCTTAAGTATTAATTTCCTTCATACATATTCAAAATTATTTTTTCATAAATATAATTTTCTTATAAACCTATTAAAAACCATATTATTATATACATAATACCACATATGGTTTTATTATGACCTTTTATTACATTTTTGTTAACAATACTATGTTGAAGACATGTTTTCTGTAATAACAGCTTTGTTTTTTGTATAAGTGTTGATTTTTTATTTTTTTTCTTACATTAATGATGATTTTATAATATAAAAATTATAAACATTAAATAAATATCATATATATTCAGTATATATGTATTTTTATTAATATCTAAAATATAGGAATATGAATTGAAATACATCTTTCATGTAGAGAGCAGGTCGCACATATGCATGAATGTTGTTTTCAATTTCCTATCAGCTTCCAAGAAAGAACAAATTATGTATTTCCATTATAGAATAATTTTTAAGTGAAAAATAGTACATATTTTAATTAATATCATCTTTAATACATTCTATGTATAGTGTGAACGAATCACATCACTTCACGAGGCCGTAATCCATCATACACATGAATGACAATATATGTAAAAACCTGCATTTCGATGTAATTTTTTTAAAAAATTATATAGGAATTTTACGAGTCCGTGAAAATTGACAGCACGTAATTATAAGGCTCGGTGTGCCCGGAAAGGAATTTATGAACTGTTTTTTGGTACGTTCATAAAACGTGCGAGCGGGTTTTCGTAACTTGTGAACTGTTTCTCAGAATTGAAATCTAAGGATACCATTGAACTTGCAGCACCAGTATTCACTTAAGGAGACTTTCACATCGACTGTAGATGGTTAAGGGTGGAAGTTAGTTTTCATGTTTTTCATGGAAATTAAAATAAAATAAATAACAACGTTTTCTATTATTTTAACCTCCCAATTGAATGCTTAGAGGTGTGGACCTCCTAAGCTAGAAAACCCCCATTTGTGAATTCATGGTGGTGGGGACCACCTGAAGCACCCTTTAATGTGGGAAATTCCTTTTGAATCATCCCTTTTAATTGTACCAATGTAAATTAAATGTATTGACCTTTCAAATACTAAGTAATAGCGTCGTTGGAATTTAGGAAGGTTCCTATTAAATGAACCTTCATAAATTACATGATCGTTACTTACCTTCCACCTCTCCTTTTTATATGGAGCTTGGGGGAATTGGAACGGCTTCACCATGCGATGAAGATCTGGTAAAGTGTCGCGATGCCCAACACTGGGAGGATAGAGCTGGTTCTAACAAGCTATGACGAGTGACCCCGAACCATGAACTGAAGAACGACGATCAGGCGGCATTGTTGGAGGCTTGTTGCGGGGACAAAGAATGACGACACATCCTCAAACACAGACACTCTCCAATGAACTTGAGGTAGGGTTTTTTATTTGTATACCCCTTACACCGTTCTTTATATACTTAATGATTCAACAATAAACAAGTTTCTTGCTATCGTTATAATGTAGAGAGAGCGGGCCAAACCTACACGGCCCGACCCCTCAACAACCTTTGGGAGTTTTGATGGGCTTAAAATGATGGAAACAACCTGAGACTAGTGCTGAGATCTTCAGAATGAAGAACATGCCACCAGGGCATGCCCGGTGCCCGAGGAACCTCACCGGTGGGGATTCGGAATGCCGGCCGACACTCCGACCGGCCATGATGAAGGTGGCAGCGTGACATTGTCGCAGGAGAAGGGAAACTGTTCATCGGTCGTGGCAGCTGGCAGCAGCCGGCCGAGCGAAGCGGCGGAGGTGCATGTCCATTCCACCTGGAGGATAAGATCTACGGCCTTCTGTTGTGGTGACAAGGGAAGGGTCGTCGGCTCACTGCCGGCCACCGGCAAAGGCGCGGCGCACGACCACACCATGTGGAGGAAGGCTCGTCGACTGGCTATCCACGGAACCGCGAACCACCGTGGGCCCTGGCACCATAGGCCTCACATCAAGCTAAGTCATTCCAGTGGGCTGGGCCAGACCCAACACACCAGGTCGGGCCCACGGTCAGACCTGGGCCAGGTCGGTCCGAGCGGTTGGGACTAGACCCGGACCAACGTCAACCCTTTTCGCTCATTTGGACATATCATGAGCTACGGGCGTCCGTTTGATGAACCGTCTACGGAAACGAAAAATGTGAAGCAAGTCGGTCCTTCTGGTATACCCCAATTGAGAATTGGATAAATTTTCATTACGGTCGGGTGGGATCAAGCACAAATCCAACCAGGCCCTCGTGTCTAAAAGGCCAATAACTTACAGACTGGGCGTACGATTGACGCACCCTCTATTGCGTTGATACCCCTATTACATGGTGGTCCTTTGGGATACATCTTCATGGGAATTCATGGTAGTTGTATTATCGACCAGTAGCTTGAGGAGATGACCCTCCTTGAATACAAGCAAGCTTAGTGCAGGAACCCTGTAGCAGGCTATGACATGAGAATGAGATCCTCTCTAGGTCTATGCTTTGGGATCCTCTGTGGGTCTTCGTTCGGGAGTCTCACATGGATCCGCTCTAGGAATCCACATTAGACTACTCTAGGATCCTAAGGGGGTCTTCTATACTCGGATAATATGTGGGTATGTGCTTTGGGATCCTTTGTGGGTCTAATGGTTTAGGATCCTACGTGGGTCTAATGATTTAGTATCCTTCATGGGTCAGCCTCTTAACAGAGAAAGATGATTTAGTAGTTACATCTAATCGTCTTTACTATCGTACCTAAGTTATACCTGGTGGGAGCTGAGTCTTTACCTTTGTGGTAATCTTCTGTGTGGCGTACCTTTGTAGTACATACCTTCATGGTGATACCTTTGTGGTATTCTTTTATGTGGCGTACCAGGTGATACCTTTGTGGTATTCTTCTGTGTGGAATACCTTTGTGGTACTTACCTCTGTGATGATACCTTTGTGGTATTTTTCTCTGTGGCGTACCTTTGTGATACTTACCTTCGTGGTGGTTATCTTCGTGGTATTCATTTCTTCGTGGAACAGATGTACTTTGGCTATGGATTTGGGCATTGAGTTTCCTTATGAATGAGATGGGTATACTTGATAACTTAGGTATATGTATGGGCATATACCTAAGTAGGGTTTTCACTATTTTACATGCTTCGTGGTTTATCTTTTGTGGTTTTTGAGAGACCATGAGGGTCTCAGGGTCCCTACTGAGTATCATTATACTCACCCCTGCACGGGATACGCTCGCACCTTATTGTGTTTGGTGCAGACAACGGACAACACTGACTGAGGACAAGGGTACCAGTACTATAGGTAGTTCGGAGGTGAACTTTAGATGAGTCGTACCGCAGAGGTGACCAATCAAGAGCTATACCTACCCTTCAGGAAGGCTCCTTGGTGGGTGTTCATAGGAGTTGTTCATCTTACTTGTACTTTCCAATTTTCTTGTCATTCTAGATGGTCTTGTAGTATGGAACTTTTACATACTGTACACACTCTTTTTTACTATTCAGTTAACCCATGTCTGTATCTTGATGTGTGCTTGGTTGAGTGATTTTACCAGTTATAAATGAAATTCCTTCGACGTTTTAGGGAATATGCCTTCGTTGCTAGTCTCCAGCCCATGTCCTATAGATGGCGGGATTGGGGTAGTCCCGTCTCGGTCCTCGAGGGATAGGTCATGAAAAATTAGTATCAAAGGAGTTGGTTCGACCATAGAACATTGGACACTGATCATCTAAAAACAGTAGTGTTGAGTTTAGTGAGTGTGGTTATCAGTTTAGGGAATCCAGTGTTGGTGTGGAAAACGATGTATCCATACACTAGGACCTTGACTTCTTATTACTGACTCAGTGAATGAAAACACTGATTGCGTGTGTGTTTTGAAAATTTTTCTTTGTGAACTCTTGGAGTTAGCCCAACAGGTATAACTTATTTATCGCGGCGCACCTGTTTAATTTTAGGATGCCTCCATGCAGACAGCCAGCTAGGGTTCTGGGTGTAGTATGCGATGTTGTCCCATCGAGCAATGAGGCCTCGGTTCAGGGATTTTTATCTTTAGAGGCACTTGTAGAGGCACCATAATTACCATTACCCATTGGGCCACCGATTCCACCAGCCCCAGCAGCAGAGAGTGCACGCTTCTTGAGCACATTTTACGAGTTCTAGCACTAGAGGCCACCCAGGTTCAGGGGAGATATGGACCCACAGGCGGCTGAGTATTCGCTGGAGGTCATGTTGAGAGTTTTCTGACTGGTAAGGACACCAGCTGATCTCATGGTGATCCTTGTCTCCAGTCTTCTCTAGGAAGAAATATGAAGATGTTGGAGCTTGATGCTCTAGGTTCACGAAGGGGTGACACTTTTCTAGGAAGACTTTGAGAGCCAGTTTTGGGCAGAGATTGTTCCAGTGACCCTTCGTGTAGTGTGTATAAAAGAGCTTCTTCATCTGCTGTAGGGTAGCATGACTATTTCTGAGTACTCAGTGAGGTTCACCGACCTCTCATGCTACTCCACTAATATGGTGTGGGGCCCATTTTTAAGGGCTTGGACCTTCGAGCAGGTACTCGGGTGGGAGATTAGGTCTTCGATGATTTATCTTAGTCTCCCGATGTTGGTGGGGTGTTAGAGTTATCCCTCTTAGTGGAGAGTTTTCTTACTAAGCAGTTACCAGCAATGAGACCCACCAACGGGTGTCACGTAGTAGAGTCTTCGGCAGCTGGCAGCAGACAGATGTCACAGAGGTCCAAGAGGACCAGACCTACAGGTGGATGACTGTAAGATTCAGGGTCGGTTGTGTGGGGCACTAGAGATAGATCCAGTCATGTGAGTAGTAGGTAGTGTTACACATGCGGCGGGCAGGGTCACAAGGCTCATGATTGTCTAACCCGCCATACGGAGGATCAGCAGAAATTCATAGAACTTCCCAGGCAGAGACAGAGGTTCAACCGAGGTGGTCTGTAGGGAGCAGGGGGACATGGCAGAGGAGATGGTCTTATAGCTAGTGGTGGGAGATGATTCGATATGTTACCACCACCACCACCAGGTGGTCCACCCCGACCACAGGGAGTAGGTGGGTAGGGGCAAGCTCAACTACAGGAAGTTGAGTCTTACGACCATGGTTCTCCAGAGATGATATGAGGTACGATCTGTATCTACTTCACCTTAGCTACAATACTTATAGACATAGGTTCCAGTCATTCTTTTACACACTAGTGTCGGCTGGGATCTCCTAGTAGCGGCGTCGAGGCCTAAAGACGTCATCTTGGGTATTTATTGGTTATTTACATTTCATTATTAGATTGATTGTATTAGGCGCAAAGTACGGTGTGTCCGCACAGATTGTACTGGGTTAACCTTCACCAGTGAGAGGGGAGCCTTTGCAGCACCAGATGGAATTACCTGGAGGAGGGTGTAGCCGATAACTCATTAGTTAGCTAGCCTTACCCTCAGAGCAGTTGATGTGGAGAGTCTGATTTATCCTGTAGTGGTGGACTAGTACGCGGATGTCTTCCCTGATGATGTTCCAGGTCTACCTCCTCACAGAGAGGTGAACTTTTTCATTGAATTGTACCCCAGGATGTCACCTATATCTACACCAGTGTATCGGATGGCTCCTACGGAGCTTCATGAGCTGCGGGTACAGCTGGAGGACTTATAGGGGAATGGATTCATTCGGCCCATTCTTTCTCCTTGGTCAGCCCCGATTTTGTTCGCCAAGAAGTCGGATCGAAGCTTGAGACTTTGTGTTGACTATCGGCGCCTAAACCAGGTGACTGTGAAGAACATGTACCCACTTTTGAGGATTGAAGACCTCTTTGATCAGCTGAAGGGAGCATGGTGGTTCTCGAAGATAGACCTCAGGTCAACCTATCACCATCTCAGTGTATGAAATGGGGATGTGTAGAAGACGGATTTCAGATGTTGGTATGGCCATTATGAGTTTTGTTTCATGTCGTTCAATGTGAAAAATGATCCAGATATGTTCAAGGGACACATGAACAGTATATTCAGCCATACCTTGATCTCTTTGTAGCAGTCTTCATTGAATACATTCTAATATACTCGGCTACTGGGGAGGAGCATGCCTATCATTTGCAGATACTTCTAGACACACTATGAAAGCACCAACTTTATGGTAAGCTCTTGAATTTCTAGTTCTGGATCCGAGAGTTTCACTTTATGGGAAATTTCATCTCATAGGATGGATTTTCAGTTGATCCAGTGAATATTGAGGAGGTACTTTCTTGGGAGCCACCCAAGAGTGTGACAGAGGTACAATGATTTTTGGGTTTGGTCGAATACTACCAAATATTTATGCTAGATTTCACCAGAGTTGCAGAACCATTATCTGCATTGACAAAGAAGGGGGAACCCTTCATGTGGTCAGAGAGATTCCAGCGGAGTTTTCTGGAGCTGAGGTAGATGCTAACTAGTTCCCCCATCTTGAGTCTTCTGGAGGAGGGCGTTGGGTACATAGTCTACTACGACACATCAGGGACCAGGATCAGATGTGTCCTGATGCAAGAGCGAGTAGTTATCACATATGGTTCTCTAAAGCTGAGACAATATGATAAGAACTATACTATCCATGACCTGGAGTTAGCGTTAGGGGTCTTGATCATGAAGATGTGGCGACATTACTTGATGGGAGAACGCTTTACAGTCTACTCTGATCACAAGAGTCTCATGTATATATTCTCTCCGAAGGACATAAACATGAGAAAGAGACATTGTCTTGAGTTCATCTAGGACTATGACTCATGATATTATATACTTTTGAGAATGGGAACGTTGTAGCATATGAACTTAGTAATAGATATGGTATATAGCTTCTAGGTGAGGCAATTGAGTAGCTGGCCGCCTTACAGATATCCTTTGTGGATCGAGATGGAGCATCTTATCTTCTGTCTCTTATAGTCACTCCCCCACTTATTTAGTGATTCAGGGAGGCACAACATGGGGACACTGACTTCAAGGCTCGACGTGCTTAGATATCCACAGGACAGGCACTTGATTGATTTTATGAAGGTGGGGAGCACGTCATCCTTTTCAGAAAACGTATAATGGTACCAGTGTCTCTTTAGGAGGATGTGGTGAGGGAGTTCCACACATCCCCTCTATAAGTACATCCAAGAGTGGTGAAGATGTACCAGGACCTCCGATGAAAAAACTGGTGGCCAGAAATGAAGAAATCAGTAGCATAGTTGGCCTCTCGGTGCCCCACTTGTTAGCAAGTGAAGGCGAAGCATCATGTACGAGTAGGGTTAGTTCTTCCTTTAGAGGTTCTAGATTGGAAGTGGGATAGTATATCCATGGAATTCAAGATAGGACTTCCATGTACACCCAGGGGTCATGACCCGATTTGGGTGATCATCGACCGACTCACCAAGTCGGCCCACTTCCTACCAATCAGAGAGAATGGTTCACTAGAGAGCTTGGGATGCCTTTATGTGTAGAATAATGTGCGGCTACATGGATTACCCATGATGATTGTCTCTGATCGTGATGCATGTTTCACTTCCTGGCTAAGGAAGGGGTTGCATGAGGCTTTTAGGATGCAGCTTCGTTTGAGCACCACTTTCCATCCTCATACGGATGGCCAGACTGATCGGACCATTCAGACACTCGAGGACATGCTGCATGCTTGCGTCATCGACTTCAATTGCAGTTAGGAGGATCACTTTCCCTTGGTGGAGTTTTCTTACCACAACAACTGTCACTCCACCATAGGGATGGCACTATTCGAGGATCTATACAGCCGACCTTGAAGATCACCTTTGTGTTGGACAAACCCAAGGGAGTCAGCACTCATGGGACCAGAGATGGTACAGGCTACCACAGAGAAGGTTTAGACCATCACGGAGCAGATGAAGACTGCATAGAGTAGGCATAAGTATTATGTCGATAGGATACAGAGACCTTTGGTGTTTGAGGATTGCGACCATTTATTTCTACGGATCTCACCTCGATGAGGTTTGCAGAGATTTGGACATGGTGACAAGTTATCACTAAGGTTCATCAGACCTTTTCAGGTCCTCAACAGAGATGGTGAGGTGGCTTACCGCTTGGATCTTCCACCTCAGTTGCACCCAGTGCACTACGTCTTCCATGTATCCTAGTTGAGGGGATACATGCATGACCCATCTCACATCATCGACCATGGTATGTTGGACATAGACGATGGGGCGATGTTTACAGAGGTTCTAGTGGAGATTGAGGATCGACAAAATCGGGTCCTTCGTGGGTGGTCAATACCTTTGGTGTGTGTATATTGGAAGCATGGGGACCACAGGGAGAGCACATGGGAGCGGGAGGCTCAAATTTGTGCTCAGTACCCCCATTTATTTTCCTAGTTTTTGTGATGTGGCTTTCGGGGATGCAAAGCCCTGAGGTGGGAATAATGTAATGACTCATAATTTCCATGTAATTGTTTTTATTATGTGGGTATTTTATGAGTCCGCGAAAATTGACGGCGTGTGATTCTGGGGCTCAGTGTGTCTGAAATGAATTTCTAAACTTTTTTTGGGTACGTTCAGTAAATGTGAGAGCGGGTTTTTGTAAATTTTTAACCGTTGCTCCGAATATAAATCTGAGGACACTGTTAAACTCACAAAGCTGGTATTTTCTTAAAGAGACTTTCACCTTGACCGTAGTTGGTCGAGGGTGGAAGTTAGTTTTCGTGTTTTTCATGGAAATAAAAATAAAATAAATAGAAAATTTTTATTTTATTTTAACCTCCCAATTGAATTCATAGAGTTGGGTACAACCCAAGCTAGAAAACTCCCATTTTTTAATTCATGGTGGTGGGGACTACCCGAACCCCCCTTTATTGTGGGGAGGACCCTTGGAATCCTCCCTTTTAACTGCGCCAACATAAATTAAATTGTTTGACCTTTAAAATACTAAGTAATAGCATTGTTGGATTTTTAGAATGGTTCTTATTAAATGAACCTTCATAAATTTCTACAATCCTTACATACCTTCCCCCTCTTCTATTTATATGGAGCATGGGGGGAGGAATTATCATGACTTCACTTAGCGACAAAGCTGTGGTAAAGTGTCACGATTCCCAACACTTAGAGGATGGAGCCAGTTCTAGATGGTGGTGATGAGCAACACCCAATCATGAACCTAAGAACGACGATAGAGAGGCGTTGTTGGAGGCTTGTTGTGAGGATGACGAATGTTGACACTTATTCAAACACGGACGCTCTCTAATGAACTTGAGGTAGGGTTTGTTATTTATATACCCCTTACCTCATTCTTGGAGTACTTCATGATTCAAGAATAAACAAGATTCTTTCTATCATTTTAAGTAGAGAGAGAGAAGGACAAATGAACACTGCCCGACCTCTCTGCAACCTTTGTGAGCTTTGATGGGCTTGAAATTATCGCGACAACCCGATACAAGTGCGGATATCTTCAGAATAAATATCGGGCCATCAGGGTGCTCTCAGTGGCCCGAGGAACATCACTGGTGGGGATTGGTAAAAGTGGTCGGCACTCCGGCCAGCCAAGACGAAGGCGACGGCGTGACCCTGCTGCCAGAGAAGGGCCACAGCCTGTCAATCGTGGCGTCCGATCGCATAAAGGAGTGGTGGAGCGTGTCCGCGCTGCCCGACAGAGAAGATATGTGGTCTTGTGCCGCGACGGCGAGGGAAGGGAGGCCGACTCACATCTAGCTGCCAGTGAAGGCGTAGCACGCGACTGCGCAGTGCATAGGATGGTTGGCCGACCGGCCAGCCGCGGCACCATGAGCCACCGCGGGCCGCCGTACCATGAGCTGCCACGGGCCACCACACTGCAGGCCACCGCATCGCGGGCCGCCGCACCATGGGCCGCCACACTGCGGGCCACCACACCGTGGGACGGGCCGAGCTAGCAGGCTGGGTCACGCCAGTGGGCCGAGCATGGTCGGTCTGACCAGGTCAGACCAGACATGGACCAACTTCGACACTTTTCTCTCTTTCGACCATATCTGGAGCTACGGGCGTCCGTTTGATGAACCATCTGCGGCGCTGGAAACCTTGGAGCGAGATGTACATTTTAGTATAAACCACTTGATATTTGGATAATGTTGAGGTACGATCGGGTTGGATCAAGCCTGAATCCAACCAGGCCCTCAGAACTAAAATTCCAATAACATACAAATTGGGAATGTGATTGACACACCATCTATTGTGTTGAGACCCCTATTACATTGAGGTCCTTTGGCACACTTCTTCAGGGGACTTAGTGGTAGTTTGTGTATTGACTAGTAGCTTAAGGATCAGACCCTCCCAGAGACAAGAAAGCTTAGTGCGATAACCATGTAGCTAGCTCTGACATGAGAAAGGGATCATCTGTGGGTCTGTGATTTGGGATCCTTTGTGGGTCTGTGTTCGCGAGTATCACATGGATCCACTCTTGGAATCCACATGAGACTTCTCTAGGATCTTACATGGGTCTTCTATACTAGGATCCTATGTGGGTCTGTTGTTTGGGATCCTTTATGGGTCTGATGATTTAGGATCCTACATTGGTCTGATGATTTAGGATCCTTCATGGGTCGTCCTCTTAAAAGAGTAAGATGATTCAGTAGTTACATCGAATCATCATTACTGCCGTTCCTAAGTTATACCAAGTGTGAGATGAGTCCTTACCTTTGTGTTAATCTTTTGTGTGTAATACCATTGTGGTACTTACATTAATGGTGATACCATTGGGGTATTCTTCTGTGTGGCATACCTTTGTGGTACGTACCTTCATGGTGATACTTTGTGGTATTGTTCTCTATGGCGTACCTTTTTGGTACCTACCTTCATGGTGATACCTTTGTGGTATTCTTCTATATGTCATAACTTTGGGGTACTTACCTTCATGGTGGTTACCTTCATGGTATTCTTTCCTTCATGGAACAAATGTACTTTGGCTATGGATTTGGGACTTGAGTTTCCTTATGAATGAGATAGGTATACTTAATAACTTAGGTATATGTATGGGAATATTCCTAAGCAGGGTTTTCACTAGTTTGCATGCTTTGTGGTTTATCTTTTGTCGATTTTGTTAGACCTTGAGGGTTTTCGGGTCCCTACTGAGTATCATTATACTCACCCATGTACAGGCTATGCCTTCACCTTATTGTGTTTGGTGTAGATGACGGACAATGCTGACTGCGGAAGAGGGTGCCAGGACTGAAGGTATATTAGAGGTTGAACTTAGATGAGGCATACTGTAGAGTTGACCATTCGAGAGTTGTACCTACCCTTCAGGTCGGATCCTTGGCGGGTGTTCACAGGAGTTCTTCAGCTTACTTGTACTTTCCATTTTTCTTTTACTTTTCTAGTTGGGCTTGTATTCTGGCCCCTTTTACTTACTATACACACTCTTTTTACTAGTCATTTTACATCTGTTCGTATCTTATTGTTTGATTGGTTGCATGAGTTTACAGGTTATAAAATAAATTCCTTCTTAGTTTTAGGGAATACATCTTCAGTGCTACTCCCTATCCCCTAGCCTATGGAATCCGGGCATGGGGTAGTCACGACACGGGCCTTGGGGGATGGGTCGTGACATTATGATATTCCCACAAAATGGAAATCATGATGGAATGTGGTATATAATAGTTAAAAATCATAATAACATCATAAGAATAATTTATATATTATAAAAACATTATTTCCATAAGTATTCCCATCGTTGAATGGTGTTAATGGAAGAAAAAATGATATTCGTTTGTGAGTTTGTAGTCTATCATACACACAAACTATGATTTTTTAACCGATTTGATTGAAATGTGTATAGTGGTATGTCATAAAATTAAAATATAAATATATAAATATATGGAATAAATTTACTTTTTTACGTAATAATGATACAAAATTAATTTAAGGGATTTGAGGAAGAAAAAAACAAAAACATTTTTTTCATGAATGTTACGTATTATTCTGTTATCCTTGATAATATTTCACTAATATCTTTACTTGTATATTTTTTTTACAAAACTAATAATGCTAATATAAGTTGAGGGAATTTGGGAAATTCTTATTTTATGGTTTATTCCAGCCTAATGGATTTATAGGTGTTAATAAGGGCGAAGAGTGAATGCCCTTTTATAATGGAGGAGGAGTGTCATTCAAGTAAATATCCCGAAGTATTCATTATTAGGAGGTCTCAAATACCCCTTGTGCCCCCCATAATAAAACAATAATTAAAATGAGGGATTAATTTGTCGATACATTCCTCCAACACAGAAAATAATTACATTTCTTATCAATATATTCCTTAGTCATTGAAATTACTCAATTTTATCTTTATAGTTTTTACCAAAGTAACATGTATCAGTTTATTTACATAGGCAATTTTTCCCTTAAGATTATAATTAAAAAGAAAATTATTAGATAATTTATACACATTGATTATATTTATTAATCCAAATTAATTAAATAAAAATAATATTTCTGTGTAAAATTATTTTTAAATCAAACATATGTAATGTGAATAACCCTGTTTTACCCATAATCATATCAATCAATTTAAATTGTTTTCACTAATAAATATGGAAAAACATTATGTTTAACACCATATATAATATATGTTTTTTATTCGAAATAAAAAATCCAATTTTTCAAATTAAATTCACTTATGTTTCTTAATTTAATTTAAAATTAATCCCATAGATGTGATTATAATTCATTTTTTTAAATTAAAAATACTCAAAATTTTATAGGGTTTATATATCCAATATCTATATGAAATTGATTCCAATGGCCTAAATTGTATTGGTATATTTATAAATAAATAATTATACTTTAAACACAATTTGAAATATAATTTACAAATATATATAATTCAACAATATAAAGGAAATTTTCAATCAAAATTCATTATTTTTAATTATTTATCAAAAAATGAATCCTTTAAAAAAATAAAAAAAATCAACCTAAGATATTTTTTAGGTTATTATAAAATATGAAGTTTATTTTTTAAAATATTATTTATTAATGTGTCATAATTATTTAAAAAAAGTTTTCCTTTAAAAGTCAGTAAATCTATCTGTATGAAAAATACATATTTTTATGTGTAAAATCAGATTGATTATTATTTATCTTCTATAAAACATACAAGATGAATGTTAATATTTTTTGCATTATATAATATATAAATTTTATTAAATTCATTCATATAAATTTTATTGTATAATTTATTGAGATAAAACGTGTTTATGCATAGAAAAATTGTGTTTTAAAAAAATAATATCATTATTTTCAAATAGTTCTTACAATAATTTATAATTAATGAGTTTAAAAATAATTATTTTTTAAAATATTAATAAAAAAATAAAAATAATAATCTTTTTCATACCATCAAATCCAATGTCTATGTTGTAACTATAATAATATTTTTATAATATTTCACACTATGTTTAAACACAGTGTTATGTGTAATGAAAGATAAGCTCTGTGTTTCCTGTAACAAAATATAGACCTACTATTTCATATAACACAATCCAAACTCAGTTATTCATGTAACAAAATCTAAAAATATTGTAGTATGTAACACAAGTTTGAGTCATTATTGTATGTAACACGAAATATCAAAAATATTAAATTCATTTCCAAATTTTTAAAAAATATCGGGGTGTTATATTCTACCGTCCTTAAAATAAATTTTTCCCTCCAAATTCATCTCTATCATCAAAATGTTAATAATTGTAAATAACTTTTATATAAACCCTTATTGTTAAAATGTTTAATAAAATATCCCCTTTTATAAGACAATGTGATGTGAAAAGATCATCTCAAAAATATATAAAAAATTATCAAATAGTATAATATAGGTGGTAAGTGGAAACATGAAAGAACTGATCAATTTCCTCCTCTTCTTCCTTTACTATATGTGAGAAGATCAACTGAAGAATTTTCATGGGAAGATATACTTACATGGTTTCATTTCATTTCATAAGAACAATATTACAATGTGGTTGTGACTTGATCAATTTCCTCTTCTTCCTTTACTATATGAAATGATGTAGAATTTGTTACGCCTGAAGTAATAATAGATCATAATAACCATAAGTAGAAGTATAATTCATTCCACCAGTCTTTTTTATCATTAGAAAAATATAGGTACCACAGGTCATGCATAATTATCACTATGGTTGTGTAATACAATAATCTATAAAACCTCATTTGAATTTCAATATAAACCATTCCGTAAATGGAGAACCATGTAAACCGTAAAAACAGAATTTATAAATAATACTTCTAAATTTCCCAAAATCATATCTACATTAATTTCCCAAATATCATTAAATAGATCATAATAATCACATTTTTAATATGGGAATTCCATGGTGATAAATTCTATAGACTGCTGGTAATAACCAAAATTACTATAAATTAATCTTAATATATATTTAATCTTGATAAAATCCCATAACGTAAAACCCCAAGTAGGGGTTTTTAATATTTTTAAATTATTATGAACCTTAATATTATAAAACCTTGATGTAATCCATAACTCTTAAGTTAATCTTAAAAAAATATATACTCACTTCCATATATTAATTCACCTTTTCTTTCATACATAATCTCATATCATATATATGAAAAAAAATCCAATGCGATATTGGGTTCATCCTTATAATAATTGAATATGTGATTTAATTATTCTAGAATACATGTATATAATCACATGAAATTTCACTAAATGATGAACAATAATATTTCCATATATGGATCATTCATAAAAAATCAAACAAAAAATTCTAAACTTTGAAGGGAAGGATAAGAGTTCCCTATCTATCATAGTCCACTTCATCCATTATGATGGAATAATAATTCCCCTTATTCATTGTCTTATAAAGTTGTTATGTCTTATCATCCTCATTAATCCCTAGATCGGGGAACATGTATAGATAATTCCAAAACTCCTTGAAATTGAAAAACATAATTTTTTGAGGTGTCTTATATCAGTATTTCTCATTTTTCACATCATTCACTATATTTTTCCCATCACTTCAACATTCATCCGCTCAATGACCTTACTTTCCACACTTAAAATATTTAATTTTTCCATTAAGATAATTCCCTCTGTGATTATTCCCACTCTTTTAAATTAACGGAAAGCCTGTATTATTCAATCCATTACTTCTAAATTTTCCTTTTAAATATATTTTTATCTTCTAATCAAGATTAGGATACTTCTATATAACACAAACTTAAATTTCGATTATTATATCACATATAATAGTCTCTTAAAAGAAATTAAATTCCCTTATCACTAAAGCCCTTCATATATTTGGTTTTAATCCACTGAATAATCACTCAATCTTAATATCATGTTGAATGATAATACTCATAGAGTACCATTTAATTCTGTTAAAATTTTATTCATATGAACCAAAATATTCAAGATCTAGTAATACCTTCTCCATATTCATACACAAAATATGAGTAAAGTAATTATTAAAACATAATATCTTGAAATCATCCCAATACATGGAGTCATTTTCATCATTTCACCTCAGAGTATTGATAATATTTCATCATAAATTCACCTAACCTACCAGATGGTATAATTAAAAAGAATTTTTTTCATGATCTGAACACTATAGAATGGGAAATATGTTTTTAGAGGTACAAATCCATTAGTCATAAACTAATTGATCAATAGAACCACTGAAAGAATGTGAGTGTTATCTCATAAAGGACTCAACGGAGCATTTATCCTTCATTTTATCGTTTGGTTATTCACAATTATTCATAGCTTGAGAAATTCATTAGAGTATAGAAACAATGTTATTGATTTGAGCTACAATAAGATTAATTTTTTTAGGAGTAAAAACATTACATTTTTCATTTCATTCCTCATTATCATAGTTCCTTTTGGTTCTAGAAAGTGTCTAAAACTAAAAACATTGTGCCATAAATAATGATCGTAAGGGTAGATCACATAATCATGAAAATTGCACATATGATGTCTAAATCATGACACCTTTAACAGTAATCTATGAAACCTTGTTTTTATCTAAGGTTATTCATATTCATATTCTATAAAAATACTCCATCATGGTTTGTATGGAGTTTTTGAATTCCCAAAGAATAACCCAATGAGTTTCAAACCCAGTGTGCAATAAGGCCCATTGTAGTGCTCTAGTTACCGATCTTGTCTAGCTCAATATGGTGTTTTTGGGGTTGTTAGCGTATGTGTATCTCTGTCAAATCCACACTAAGTTGTAGTGTCAAATTTTTAAATTTTTCATTAAAACTTAACTTTGATAATAACTATAATGAACAAGGTTTTTAATACATGGACTTTAAATCATGTTTTGTAGAATACCTATTAAATTACATAAAGACATGCATGAGAACTATAATAGTTTACCACCTTTGGAAACATGGAAACCTAAATATTGGTCTATAAGTTAACTACGTCATCTATCACTATGTTCATCATAACTAGAACCTTTATTCTCAATATCATACATAGTACAAATCTTCATAACATGCAGAATGTAAACAAAGAAATGGTGATATCATATTCTTTGTAAGGGAAAAAAGGGAGATATGTAAGAATAACATGAACATGAATGTATGATATCATGATAATAACATTAAAAATACCATACCAAAAATATCAACAATCATAATCAAGTGTCATGGCATAAATGTTGGAATTTTATAAGACATGATTCACAATGGAATCAAACAACTTGATCCACGAGAGTATAAGACATGGAAATTATGTCATACATAGAAGAATATAAAATCTTATGACCAGGATACCAACCAATATGTTAATAACATGTTAGGTCTGTGCTAACTATCTATGTACAATACTTTGGGATGATATAACAACCCATGTACCCTCCTATTTGGGTTTGGGCTTACGACATGTGTATACTCATCTTTTGTCATTGGATAAACACTTGTGCATCCTGAAAATTTGGATTGGGATAAACACTAGTGTGCCCTTATCTTTGGGATTCATCTAAACACCAATATACCATCATCTTTGCACTTAGGTTAAACACGCATGTACCCACATCTTTGGGATTGGTATAAACACTTGTGTACCATTATATTTGGTCTTGATAATTACACGCGTGTAACCCATGAGCTCATAAATAATTTGTGATTACCCATTGCACTAAATTTCTATCTAGGAACTCACATCATGTAAGCTATAATGAACCCACCCAGTGCTATTTAAGACTCCACATAAAATAAGATATAAGATAATTACTTATCACTATATAGGTATCCCAATCATAGAACAGATATAGGGCTTACCCGACTCATTATATTATACCCAACCTTGTTAGTAATGTCCATAAACTACAACATTATTAATGCAAAAAAGTGCTTGTACTTCAACATATAACTCATAATAACAATCATTATTCAAATAATAACTTGATTAACCCGGGGAAAATAAATGGTTTTAATGTAAATTTCTCTAAAAAAATTATTTTCTCCTAGAAACAAAATGGGTTCCATAGTAATATCTTTGAATCAATATTTACCCATTGAAAAGAAACAAGTTTCCATTAACAATATACCGCTAAAACATAAACCATTAAGAGAAATAATATGAATGGAAAACATAGATCATATAAACATTTTGGAATAATTAAGACCCCTGGATGTCATCATATAATTAAAATAATTTTTAAACAATCATTTAAATAATGTATTAAGAAAAGTATTCATTCCTCTTTCCAAAATAATCATCAAAACATAAATCATTCGGAAGAAAATTTTCATTTAAAGTAACAATGAAAAATTATAAAGTTTGATCTAAAAATCATTTAAAATACCTAAAACATTCTCAAAATAATTTTCATTTAATTTTATTTTTAAATAAAAATTAAAAATATTTTAGAAAACATTTTTAGAAAACATGGTTTTGGAAAAAAAATAGACTACGGACAAAAAAGAAGAATAATGTTGGGATTTCATAAAAACATTTTATTAGTTATAATAAGTACCAAAGAGTGTAAAAATGGTAAATTACATGAATATATAATGAATAAAAATGGTTAAGAAAATATATTAGATTTTTTTTAGATTTGGATCAAATTATTTCTATAATGGATACTTGATTATAAGAAATTCTCGATAAATGGTGAGATTGTAACATAAAACCCGTACCACTTTAGTAACCTTAAATCATATTACCTGAAAAAAGTAACAAAAAATAAAACTGAAAATATATTTAGTGTTAACTAATATATGATTTTACATGTCAATGTGTCTGTATATACACCTCATTACAGTGTTTAGGTACACAACCTAATGTACGTCTGAAAGAAAAAAATTAAGACAAAATACTCTTATCAATTTTGTTTCTTTTGGAATCAAAAACCGTAGAAAGATATTTCATCAAATGTATCTTTAAATAAAAATAATTTTAATTAAAATCATTATAAATTGGAGTTGAATACACAATATAAATTAAATAGGTGGTGAATATGTCAATTGTCTCACATAAGTGAAAGGTGAGATGCAAATCCCTTACAGTAAGTATTGACATCCTTTGTACGAATTCAAATATATTATATAATAAATAAAATTATATTATATATCCATTAAAGAACTATATTTATATTTATCATACCTCATTTGGTGTTCTTATGACATTTTAATACCTGTCTATTAATAAAACCTTGTTAAAGATATTTTCCGGGTAATAATCACTTTGTTGTACCTATAAGTTTTTTTTATATTTTTTATTATCTTGAATTAATAAGGATATTATCATCTCCATAACTATAAATATGATTTTAATATCATATATATTTAATTTATAGGTTCTTATAATTATTTATAAAAGATAAAAATATGAAACAAACAAACACCATTCACGGATACGACACTACTAGAAAAATACCCCATACCAACGGTTTGAAACTATTGGTATAGGCCACTAAACCATTGGTATACCCTATACCAAAGGTTTGGAGAACCGTTGGCTAGTAAGCAATGGGGATAGATCTATACCAACGGCTTTGGAAAACTCGTTGGTATAGACCTATACCAAGGGTTTTCAAAACCGTTGTTATAAGTAATATGAAAAATATATACCAATGGTTCCATAAAACCTTTGGTATATGTATTTCAAAAAGGAAGCATTCTGTTGGTTTTGATCCCAATACCTTCTGTTTATGATTGAACGACCTCACCACTAACCTAACTTGACTTTTTTAACATAATTTCAAAAATATATATATGTATTATCATATATATTTTAAATTTATATTTATTTAATGTTCTCTGTTAGAAGATTCCATAAAAAATACATGTAACTATACCAATTGTTCTCAAAACCATTGGTATAGACCTATACCAATGGTTTTGAGAACCGTCTATATAGAGTCATTGACTTTGGGACCTATATCAACGGTTTTGGACAAACTGTTGGTATAGGGGGGACCTATACCAATGGTTTGGGGGAAACTGTTTGTATAGGGTCTCTATTATGGACCTATACTAACAATTTGGGAAAAACTGTTGGCATAGGTCCATATAAGTGACATTATACCAACGGTTTTCCCCAAACCGTTGGTATAGGTCCCCCTATACCAATAGTTTTTCCAAAATCATTGGTATATGTCCAAATTAGTGACCTATACCAACGATTTTGTCCAAACCGTTAGTATAGGTCCATATAAGTGAACTATACCAAGGGTTTTCCCAAAACTGTTGGTATAGATCTTATTTCCAAAAGAGCGACGTGGTGTATGTAAGCATGATCGTTGTTTTCATTTTCATTTAATATTTATTGAAATTAAATTATATGACTTATTAAAATTATAGAAATAAATTTATTTTATATATGTTAGATTTTTTATTAAACTCATCCTCAATAAATTCCATGTATACCATGAACGAATCACATCACTTCGCAAAGGTTTAATCTGCCGTACACATGAATGACATTATCGTATTCCCATAAAATAAAAATCATGAAGGTATGAGTAATTTGAAAAATTATATAATAATAATAAATTATTGAATAAAATTTTTATATCATATTTAAATAGTATTTCTATCATTATTCCCAACCATGATGGGTGGTAATGGAAAAATGAATGACATCAGTTTGGGTGGTGGTGGTCCACCGTATACACGATGAATGATTTTGTAACCCATTTGATTTATGCGTGTGATGTTGAACATTTTATCCTTAAAAAACAAATTATATGTCTATTTAATATAATGAGGTTATAATATAATAATAATATAAAAATAATTTAAGGTTCCTGATGATGAAATTAAACAAAACCTATTTTGAACGTTTCCACTTCTTCAGGTATCCTCCTTATGTTTTCACGAAAAACCTTACTTATATTTATTTCATTAAAAAATATGACTTATAGAATGAGTTAATGGATTTTAGGAAGTGATTTTTCTTGGTTTGGTCTATAAAAATAGAATGAGAGGTTTGAATAAGTGAGGAGTGTGAATTCTATTTTATAATGGAGTAGTGGGATTCTTGAAAATAACCCCAATGTTTTCAAGATTGGGAGGTCTCCCTTACATAATGTGCCTATAAAATATAATAATAATGTAGGGGAGAGATTAATAGGTTTATAAATTATTTCACCACAAAAAATAAATAAATTTTTTATAAATATATTCCATAGTAATATGGTTTACTCAATTTTATATTTATAGTTTTTAAAAAGGTAATTAATATTTTTTATTTACCAGGGAAATTATTCCTATAATATTATAATTAAATAGTTATTTATTAGATAATTTATTCCCAATTTTTCTAAATTTGATTTCCAATTAATTAAATTATAATCATATCTTTTTGTAAAATTAATTTTAATACAAATGCATATGTTATGAAAACCCTATTTTAACCATAATTTTGTTTATTAATTTTAACTGGTTTCAATAATAATTATGGAAGAAATTAATTTCACCTTATTATATTGTATATATTATTCTTATTCCAAATATGTAATCAATTTTTCGAAATTTTAGTCACATTAGTGGAAGAATTTAATTTAAAATTAATCTTGCAGACATTATGAGAAAACAAGATTTAAAGTGAAAATGTTAAAGAGCTAAAGATGTTTTTTTTAAATTGAATATGAAATTGATTTCAATTACATTAATTGAATTAATATATGTATAGTTAAACATTTTATAATTTGAAAAAATTAAAATAGAATTTAATTGTATATATATTTTGGATAAAAGAACAGTTTTAAATTAAAATTAAATATTTTTTACTCTTCATCAAAAAATGAACCTCTTAAAAAAATTCCAAAAAATAGCCTAAGATAATTCTGATTTTATATAAAAAATTAGGATTATTTTGTAAAATATAACTCATAAATGTGTACAAAATTATTTTTCAAATACGTGATCCATTAAAATGCATTAAAAAAGATTTCATAAAATTACATCTTATTATGTGTTAAATCACCTTTATTATTATCTATTTTCTAGAAAAAACAAAATATTTATGTTAAATAGGTTAGTTAATATATAATATATAAAAATTTCATTAAAATAAATCATCGAAAGTTTTTTGTTTAATTTGTTGAGATAAAATGTGTTCATGCATAAAAACAGTCTTTTAGAAAATGAATTTATTTAATTACAAAAAATTTAAACATTCAATTATAGTTAATTGGTTACCAAATAATTTATTTTATAAAGATAAATAAACCATATTTTCATAATTTATTTAATAATTTTTGTAACGTGCTAGATCCGAGTGTCGTCTAAAGGTGTCTCGAACTCAGTTGTCCACATAACCTCAAGCACATTTCCTAAAATGCTAGAGGCTTTCGTCTAGTAGCGAGGGATAATATAAGACATTTGGGAAAATATGCCCCCATTTGCAAAGTATACATAGTGGAATATAAATATTAAACAATAGTGTAAGTAGTAATACCACAAAATTAAATAGTGTATGATTGAAATTAAATCCAACATAAGCCACAATATATATATATATATATATATATGATGCAATGAATATGTATCTAAGAAAATAGCCATACAAGTCACAATGCTGGAAAGAAATATGGAAACCAAAGTACAAAATAGACAAGTAAAATCCCACAGTATCGCAAGCATTAGCTTGGTCCCATTCTCTCTAGCTTCAACCATAATCAAGTAACTAATGAGGAAGAGATCTTTCTCTTAACTATAACTTCCACCATATGATCTTTTTAGGTCCAAAACATGACACAAATAGGGTGTGAGATGAATCCCAGTAGGCAAATACCAAAATATCGGTGTCTAACTATCAGTGAATATATATGGATGGTAATATGATGAAATGATGCAATAAAATAGGAAATACTCAAAAGTAAACAATCCTACAATTTTAAACTACAATAATTTATATTTATTATTCATCCTTCGAATCATGTTATCTAGGGATCTAGTTTAAAATATACATCCCCTGTGTAATAGTAACAAAATAGATGTCCTATAAGACCATCTAAAAAATAAAGTAAGATCAAGTCCAAGCTTGTGATTATTCTTTGAAGACTTGTCACTGTAATTTAATCATTCATAAACAACTCTCTTGGAATATTCTTGCAGTCTATCCCCTTTGGTTTAACAAAGCACCAATTATTTACAAATGACCACTTTGGCAGATCTCACATTCAATACCTATAGGTCAACATGGACTCAATGGTATATAAACAACCTCCTGGGTAGCTCTCATGGTTAATAACCCTAGGTCAAAATAACATCAATAAATTATTAAAAACCTCCTGGTTAGATCTGGAAGTCAATACCCTTATGCCTACATAACATAAGGTAATTATAAACAACCTCCTAGGTAGCTCTCAAAGTCAATACCCCTAGGTCTACATAGCATAAGGGAATTACAAATGGCCTCCTGGGTAGCTCTCACGGTCAATACCCCGGGGTAAAAATCTACACCAAGGCTCCTATGGTCTTGTGTAAATAATGTTTAAGTCCCCACAGTCTTCCTGGTTCAAGTATCTCATAATCCATTGGAAAAACAAAGCATATATAAAATCAAAGCTGCTCATGAAATCATAAACTACTATATGGATAATCACTCAAAATCATATCACATAAATTTCATATAATAGATCAAACTACACCCCAATAAAAAAAGTCATGGAAAACAAGGTACCCCTCATAGGAAACCTAAACCAAAAGTCCAAAAACAAACAATCAAGGAAAACACCCCCATGAGGTGTCCCATAATCAATTAATCTAACCTTATGCAATAAAACTACTCTTTATAAATAAACCAAACCATAACATGTAATAAATAGGGTTTAATTACAAAAAACGCAATACCAAAAATGTGGGTATTCAGCACTTTTAGCATATATAATCCAATGACAAAGAACAAAAGGCACAAACCACCAACCTCAATGTAGTACGATCGATATACTTGAACATTGGCCCTTGAATCGGCCTATAAAGGCGTAGATATATATAATATAAAAAACTATAAACCTTTAATAACTCACAATAGAGGAGGAATCCGGAAAAAAGGCTCAAGGGGTTTTGATAACTCACTGGTGGGATTCAAACGCACCTGATGGTTTCTAAATCAGAGCTCGGACATAGAATTGGGACGGGTATCAATTTCATCAGTTGTTCTTCGCTCTCCTATACAAACCACAGGGAGAAGAAGATGTTTACAGACATAAGATGCGATCCCGCTCCAATATATCAAATAAAAAAGAAAAATATATGGTTTTTTATCAATAGTACATGGCATGTATTTGTCTCAACTGGACCTCGACTTAAGCGTTCTGCTAGGTCATCACATGGCCATGTACTCGACCATTACACATAAGGACCCAGACTTATTATATTACATAATATTGAATTTAGTCAATAATTCACTTCCTTTAACATTGAGGATCATTAAAAGTTTATATATTTACGTAATTGGGACATAATACATTCAAAAGATTACACATTGTTACAGATTGGATACCATAAAAATAGTTTCTATTTTTTTCAAAATATAAAACATCAAAGCTGAAAACATGATTTCTTTGACAATTATTCAAACATTTAAATTGGATTCCTTATTTGTCTTACAGTTCCTTATAACCTATTAAAATCATTTAAAAACTTGGTATGAGCACAAAATATCTGTAAGGGATATAAAAAGAAGGGAAGAACACATTAGTCCGCGAATACTTGTGACATTTGAAATCACTTTCAATAGACATACTTGTCACCCATATATACTTTCTTTGTAAAACATGATATTTCCACAAGATTCCCAAAAAAACAACATAAATATAACCATAAAGGTATCTTAGGTAATTACTTATATAATCTTGTAACCCTCACGTCTACCTAATAATTTGTAACCCTCACGGATACCTTGAAATCTGTGTAACCATCGCAGTTACACTTGGAGTAACCATACGGTCGACCTCCAACATAGACATAACCAATGCATTGGAGGGAGATATAGATCCCAACCTTCATTATAAACAATTCCCAAAAACTAGAACATAATCATAAAACATTAATAATAGCATAAAACATTTCTTTTGAATTTTGTAAAACATAATTTGGAAAATGGATTTTAAAGGAAAGCCCCAATACATAAATCATATAATTGAAGAGAGACTTAATAGAGTGGATAGAATATGTATATAAACATTAATTAAACATAATTTAACATAATATAAACAAAACTTGTCACAAAAATAATTATAATACCACATAAATAATGAAGTAGGATGTTAACCCAAAGAATGGAAATCGGGATAAGAATTCCCTTTCCTCGGATTTGTCTTACTTCCAACTCATTTAAACCTCCTGTATAATAGTTCAAAAAGTTTTACTAATATATTAAATAATAGTATCCATATTTATAATACCATATTTGACCATTTCATTACATCATTTCTCCATTAATTGTTAGTATTTTGTTCCTATCAAAGTTTGGGTGAGTTCTTTACATGATTTTCCTGAGCGATTCATGATGGATTGTTCTTTTAAATTGGAAATGAAACTCCAGAATTGAAATGGTGTTGTATTTACATAATTCCATAACCATAACTTATACCATTTATCATTTTTAATTCTTACATGATGAGAATTCAGAAGTTAATACATTAATGATGTTTGTTTAGATCATTTTAGTGGTTCTTTGATAAAAACGACATCATTTTGTTCTATAAATTAAAACCATGAGTAAAAAATAATTACACAACCATGTATGTGAGATAATATATTTATTATAACCTGGTTCTACCATAAAAATTGTTTCATGACCATACTTGAATAATTTAAAGAAAAATAAAATCACATCATCCACGATGTCGGTAATTCGACATATCATGGACAATGTTTTTAATTCCCTGAACAAGTGGGGGAAGAGAAAAAGATTGATGATTAATTTCCCATGAACATGAGAAAATAGATAATATACAACATTATAGAGCTTTCATGCCTTTTGTATAAGAGGAGGTGAAGAAAGAAGTAGAAAAGAAAGGAATCTTCAAATAAAACAAAAACTTGAGAAATCTGTTACGAAAATTCAGCAGCCTAACGACTTCTCTTAAAATTTCATAAAAATAGTTGGATGAGAGAAAGGGGATATCCCATAACTCTTAGATAATATAGAAAGTAAGGGATAATATGGAATTAATCTCAACATAAGAAAAAGAGAAAGGAAGATAATTAAAATAAATGAAAGAAAAGAAAGAAATTAAAAGAGGATGTTTACATCTTGATCTCTTCTCCTTGAGATCCATCTTAAGGGCTTTGGTTTTGGTCTTCTAGGGAGAACAGAAGCTCTAGGACGTGGGTAATATCCTTTTGAGGAGTATTAGTCAGAACATAGGTATGGATCAATGCTTGAGAGGTGTGGTAAGAAGAGGGGAATGAGGGTGGTATTTATAGTGGAGGAGAGGGGGTATTTTTCATTATTTTAATCATTATTATAATATTGCTTCTCAATATTTTTAATAGTCTTATTTAATGTGACCTAAAATAGTAATAATGGAATGTGAGTTCTAACCAAGTGGCCTTACATCACTTATGATGTCATAAATAGTGTATTTTACTATTAATTGGATTATATAGTTTTTTATCGTATTTGACTATTCATCAAGAATTCAAGAATTTCAGAAAAATCACAAAAATTCAAACTAACAATTTTTCAATGTTTATAATTCAAAAAATGGAGTCCATTTTTTGAAAATATTTTTCTAAATATTATTCATTTAATTTTTAAATAAAATCACACTTAATTCAAAAATTAACAAATCTAATTCTATAACTACTTCTATATCACAATGAAAAATTAACCAAGTTGTTATTATCTTAAATCCTTAAGAAGATAAAATAATAATAAAATTTAATATTAATTAGGGTCATATTACTATTAATATTAATATTTATAAGGGTATGTTACTATTCACAAAAAAACAAGTTGGTTTCATCAGACTAAAAATAACATACTGAACACAATTATAGATGACATTTTCTTGAAATTAAAAACATAGAAGTGGGAAAATTATGTTTAAATGATATTTATAAATATCTACTTAAAAAAAACTTCTGTGTATTTCCATTTATTTTTAGACAAACTAGGTGTGTTACATTATCCCCACCTTCTTAAACTTACTTCCCCACAATTTTATTTAATTTTTAAACAGGTGAGGGTATTTTTACCTCATAGAATTTTTAGACTTCCATGTTGATTCTTCAACCATGTGGTTTCTAAAAAAACATATACCTAGTGGATTACCTTATTCCAAAAAACATGTTCTCATCGATCAATAATCTGAACTAGTTTCTCTTCCTAAGAAAGGTTCTCTTCCAGCTGAACTGCTTCTAGGCTCAAGACATGTGATGAATCTGTCACATACTTCCTCAACATCAAAACATAAAAAAACAGTGTGTACCTAAGACATACTCGGAGGAAAATATACTCGGTATGCGATTGGTATAACTTTCCCCGTAATTTCAAAAAGACCGATGAACCATAGACTTAGCTTTCCTTACAAAAATGCATCACGCTTTTCTAAGGAGAGATTTTAAGGAAAACATGGATACCTACCTCGAAAGAGAAGTCTTTCCTTCTGTCATCTGCATAACTTTTCTGCCTTCTCTGACCTGTCCTCATGTGTTGTTGGATCAGCTTCACTTTTTCAGCCACTTATTCTATTATTTCTAGCCCCGTAAACTTCCTTTCACCAACTTCTTCCCAAAACACTAGAGTCTAAAACAACTTCCCATACGAAGCCTCTAAAGCTGCCATCTGTATACTAGAATGAAAACTATTATTATAAGAAAACTAAAATAAAGGAAGATAATGATCCTAACTTACCTGGTGGTCCATTGAACAAGCATGATGCATTTCATCTAAAGTATGAATCATTCATTCTGACTGCCCATCTAATTGAGGATGAAGAGATGTTCTGAAATTTAATTTTCTTCCCAATGACTTCTGAAGTCCCTTACAAAAGTTATAAGTGAACCTGGGATCCGGATCGGATACAATGGAAATAGGAACTTCATATAACCGAAAAATATCGTTGAGGTACAATCAATAAATCTGGTCCAAATACATTATATCTCAAATAGAATGAAAATGTGCATATTTTTTCTTCTGATCCATATTAACCCAAATCTCATTGTTACCTCAAGATTTCTTAGGTAGTCCCACATCAAATTCCTTAGATACATTCTCCCACTTCTACTCTAGCACTGGAAAAGGCTTAAGCATCCCCTTCGGTAATTTCTGCTCTGTTTTAACCTGCTAACATGTCAAACATTTCATGGTGAAATAAGCAATATCCCTTTTCATTCTATCCCACCAGTATTACTACCAAAGGTCCTTTTACAACTTAGTACTTCAAGGATGAACTAAAAATGGAGAACTATAAGCTTCACACAACAAATCTTTCTTCAACTGAGAATCACAGGGCACACACAACCTTTTTCCAAATCTTAAAACACAATCTTTATTAAGGATAAATTATGGAAACTTACCCATTTTAACCAATTCTACCTTTTTCTGTAGCTCACGATCTTCCTTATTAATTTTGTTTGACAACGAAGACTACACTGAAACCTAAAACAAAACATATTTATTCTCTCAACCAACAACTTCTAATCCAAAATTCATCAAATCAAAAATCAAGGTACCATGTTCCGAACGTATCATGTTTAATGATTCATGATGTTTTTGACTCAAGGCATCCTCCACTTTTATTTCTTTTCCAGGATGGTAGTTGATCATGCAGTAATCTTCCTTTATCAGTTTGTTCCATATTCTTTGCCTTGTGTTTAATTCCTTCTGAGTGACTATATACTTCAGACTTTTATGGTCAGTATATATTTGACATTGGGTTGTGTATAACTGATGCCTCTAAATTTTCAATGTAAAAACCCATAGTTTCCAATTCCAAATCATGTGTTGGATAATTTAACTCATGAGGCTTTAGTTGTCCTGAAACATAAGAAATTAAATAATCATTCTGCATCAAAACACAACCAAGTCCCTTCAAAGAAGCTTTATTATATATGACAAAATCGCCTTTTCAGGATGGCAAGGCCAAAATAGAAGCATTGACCAATCTCTTCTTCATTTCGTGAAAATAAACATTACGTTCTTCTGTCCAAAATATTAGCCCCTTTTCATGTTAACTTAGTTATCGGTATAGCTAACCATGAAAAGTTTTTAACAAAACATAGGTAATAACCTGCTAATGCAAGAAAACTACGAATCTATGTAACATTTGTGGTTCTTGGCCATTCATCAGCAACTTTTGTTTTGGAAGGATCAAATATTATTACATCATTATTTAAAATGTTCCCAAGAGAAAACATTTGCAACCAAAAATCACAAATGATGAATTTTCCATATAGTTTCTTTTCCATTACGGTTTGTAAAATAACCCTCAGATGTTTTTTATTCTCCTTTTTATTTTTAGAAAATACCAGAATGTCATCAATAAACACAACCACAAACATATCTAAGAACTCATGAAATATTCTATTCATAAGATTCATGAATATAGTAGGTGCATTAGTTAACCCAAATGACATAACCACAAATTCATAATTCCCATATCTAGTATGAGAAGCTGTTTTTGAGATGTCATCCTCATTCACCTTTAGATAATGTTATCCATATCTCAGTCAATCTTGGAATAGTACTAAGCTCCCAGGAGCTGATCAGACAAGTTGTCTATGTGAGGAAAAGGATACTTGTTTTTAACAGTGATGTTATTAAAATATCTATAATCAATGAAAAGTCTCATGGAACCATCTTTCTTTTTAACAAACAAAATAGGAGCTCCCCATGGTGAAGTGCTAGGAAGAATGAAGCCTTTATCAAGAAAATACTACAACTGATTTTTTAATTCAAGAAGTTCTATTTGAGAAATACGATATGGATGTTTTGAAATTGGATTAGCATCAGGAACTAAGTCTATTTTGAATTCGTCTTCCCAATTATGTATGACACCAGGTAAACCATTAGGAAAAACATCAAGGTATTCATTTACCATAGGCACATCATCAATCTGTAGAGTTCCTTTGTTTTTCACAATATGAGCAAGATAAATTTAATTTCCATCTTTTAACAATTCCTTATCTTCTTGATATGTTATCAATTATATGGGTTCATTCTTGTATAAAAACTGAAACTCTTTCTGAAAAAAAACTTATTTAGCTCTACATTCAATCTTACCATGATAAACAGAAATCCAATCCATTCCCAGAATAACATCAAACTCGACTAAGGGAAAAATACAACGTTCTCAGGTAAATTATTTCCAAGGAACACAATATAAATATTCTTATAATTTAGTATTTTCTATAATATTCCCCCTGGTGTTTTAACAACAAGTTTCAGGTTCATTTGTTGGGTTGATATTTCCAATTTACCAGAAAATTTCTCAAAGATGACGGAATGTGTAGACCCCGTATCAAAAAAAACTTTAGCAGAATCTGAGTAAACAAACAAAGAACATAGTAAAACTTCATTGGATGGACTGACAACTGCTGAATTAGTTGCAAAGGATCTCACTACACCTTTCTTCTTATATTATGTCTTCATTGCATCATTCAGATCTCTCATTAGGTAGGCATTTTCATAGTGACCCATCTCACCTCATTTAAAACACTTAACAGTTTTCTTATCAGGATTAGTATTAGGATCATTTTCATTACAATATCGGGCCATAAATCTAAACTTACCACATTTAAAACACTTCCCAGTTTTTCTAAGACATTCTACAGGGGGTTTCCTTCAACAATTTTTAAAAACTAGAAAATGGATTTTCTTAACATCAGATTTCTTTGGTTGATTCTTACCCATAGCTTTCCATTGGACCTCTTTTTCTCCTTGTTTCTAAAATGCATGTAATTATCAGAAAACGCCATGTCTACCCTCTCAGCACATTGGACAAGTTTCTCATAACTTTTAAACTCACAAGAGTCCAACGCCATTCGATACCTTGGCTTCAGTCCTGAGTAAAAGCGATTGATTTTTCTATCAATATCTAGAATAATATTTAGAGCATACCTCACCAGTCGAGTGAATTTCTCTTCATAAAAGGCCACTGAATCTTCCTCCTTCTATTTCAATTCATGAAATTTCTTCTCCATCCTAAGTCGCACCACCTTAGGAAAATAGATTTCAAGGAAAAGACATTTAAATTCATCCCACTCTAAGGAATTAAAATCTTCTCTAACAGTGATATTATTTACCATTTAACAACACGGATTAGCTCCACCTTCATAATGATAAATGGAAAGACTTCACTTTTTATTGTCTGAACATCCCATGACATAAATTACCATTTCAAGGGATTTAATTCATCTTTCAGCTGCTATTGGGTCAGAAAATCCATTGAAAGTAGGAGGGTATTGCCTCATAAAATTTTCCACTATTATCATGTTATCTTGTGGCACCTCTGGTTGTTCTCTTGAATGGATTACACCACCATTTATGTCTTGCGTTAACTAAGCCATTACAATCAAAAAAAATTTGGTTCCAATCCCGACCATTCCAGGATGTAGATTTGAAATGATGTCATTCTGTCGGTGCCTCTCCTCTTCAGCTTCCCTATTTATTCTATGGAAAAAATTGTGAACAAACATATTTTAGATGAAGAAACATGGTAATCATTAAATTCTAAAACATTTCAAATTGATAATAGAGTAAAAAATCATTTACAGTATTCTTTTAATATTATCCTAACCCCTAAAGTTATCTAAACCATCCTCTGACACCAACTATAAAGACCCAACCTAATTACATCACATAATATTGAATTTAGTCAAGAATTAACTTCCGTTTACATTGAGGATCTTTTCATTTTTATATATTTAGAGAATTGGGACATAATACATTCATAATATTACACATTGTTACGTAGTAGATACCATAAAAATAGTTTCCATTTTTTTAAAAAATATAAAATATCAAAGATTAAAACATGATTTATTTGACAATTCTTCAAAAATTTAACTTGGCTTCCTTATTTGTCTTAAACATCCTTATAACCTGTGAAAATCATTTAAAAACTTTGGATGATCACAAAATCTTATTAAGGGATATAAAAATAATGGAATAAAAAATTGGTCCATGAATACATGTAACATATGAAATAACTTTTGAAAGGCATACTTGTCACCCATATATACTTACTTTGTAAAACAAGATATTTCCACAAAATTCCCAAAAAACATAAGAACATAAATATAACCATAAATTTATCTTGGTTAATTACTTACATAATCTTGTAACCCTCTCGGCTACCTTATAATTTGTAACCCTCATGGGTACCTTACAATATGTGTAATCATCGCAGTTACACTTGGAGTAACCATGCGGCAAACCTTTAACATACACATACCCAATGCATTTGAGGTAGATATAGGTCCAACCCTTCATCATAGAAAATTCCCAAGAACCATAACATAATCATACAACATGAATATTAGCATAAAACATTGCTTTTGAATTATGTAAACCGGAATTTTAAAAGGGGATTTTAAAGGAAAAAACCCCTTACATAAATCTTATAATTGAAGAGAGACTTAATAGAGTGGATGAAATATGTATATACACATTAATTTAACATATTTTAACATAATATAAACATGAAAAATCACACAAATAATTCTAATACCACATAAATAATGACTTAGGATGTTAACCTAAAGAATGAAAATCGGGTTAAGAATTCCCTTACCTCAGACTTGTCTTACTTCCAACTCATTTAAACGTACTATATAACAGTTAAAATTGTGTTAATAATATATTACATAATAGAATCCATCTTTATAATACCTTATTTTCTCATTTAATTACAACATTTCACCTTAATTGTTAGTATTTTGTTCCTTGCACTGTTTTGGGTGAGTTCTTTACATGATTTTCATGATCGGTTAATGAGGGATTGTTCGTTTCGATTGGAAATGAAACTACAGAATTGGAATGGAGTAGTATATAAATATTTCCAGAACCATGATTATACAATTTATCATTTTGAATTCTTACATGATGATGATTCATAAGTTAATACATTAATGATGTTCATTTAGATCATTTTAGTGGTTCTTTGATAAAAACGACCTCATTTTGTTCTATAAATTCAAACCATGAGTAAAAAAGAATTCCAGAACCATGGATGTGAAATAATGCATATATTATAACCTAGATCAACCATAAATATGGTTTCATGACCAGACTTGAAGAATTTAAAGAAAAGTGAAATCACGTTATCCACGATGTCAGTAATTTGACAAATCATGGACAATGTTTTTAATTTCGTGAACAAGTGGGGAAAGAGAAAATGATTGATAATGAATTACCCATGAATATGAGAAAATTAAGAATATACAATATTAGTTTTCTTTCATGCCTCTTTTATTAGAGGAGTTGAGGAAATAAGTATAAAATAATAGAATCTTGAAATAAAATAAACCTTGAGAAATCTGTTATGAAAATTCGGCAACATAACGACGAATTTTAACATTTCATAAAAATGGTTTGATTAGAGAAAGGGGATATATCATCACTGTTACATATTATGGACATTAAGGGGGAATACGGAATGAAATATCCCAACATAAGGCAATTGAAAAGGAAGAGAATGACAAGAAATGAAATAAAACAAAGAAAATAAAAGATGATGTTTACCTCTTGATCTCTTCTCCTTGAGATCCTTCATAAGGGCGTTGGTTTTAGTCTTTTGGTGAGACCAGTAGATCAAGGACATTGGGAAGATCCTTGGGAGGAGTATTGGGTAGAACATAGGTATGGATCAATGCTTTATAGGTGTGGTAAGAAGAGAGGAGTGAGGGTGGTATTTATAGTGGAGGAGAGGGGGTATTTGTCATTATTTTAATCATTATTATAATATGTTTTCCCAAAATTGGAAATAGTCTTAGTTAATGTGACCTAAAATATTAATAATGGAATGTGATGTTGAACAAAGTGGCCTTACATTACTTATGATTCCATAAATAGTTTATTTTACTAATAATTTGATTATACGGTATTTTACCGTATTTCACTATTAATCGAAAATTCAAGAATTTCAAAAAGACTCAAAAAATTCACCCTTACCATTTTTCAACATGTATAATTCAAAAATGAAGTCCATTTTTTGAAATAATTATCTAAATATAATAATTTAATTTTTAAATAAAGCATACTTAATTTAAAAATTAACAATTCTAATTCTATAACTACATCTATATCCCAATAAAAAATTAACCAAGATGTTATTATCTTAAGGCCTTAAGAAAATAAAATTAAAAATAATTACAATTCATTGGTTTAATATTACAACACATATTATTATTCATAAGGGTATGTTACTATTAACAAAATATTTGGTTTCATCAGACCCCAAATAGCATACTGAACACAATTATAGATGATGGTATCTTTAAATTTAACACATAGAAGTGCTAAAATTACGTTTAAAGGATAGTTATAAATATCTACTTAAAACAAAGTTCCATGCATTTCAATTTATTTTTATAAAAACTTGGGGTGTTTCATTACATGGATAGCATGCAGTTGTACACGACAAGCTAGATACAAAACGTGTACTCAGAAGAACATAGTGTGTACTTATGAAATTCCCATTTAATTCCTTTTCCTCAAAATTTTCCCAAAGTCAAGATTCATACCTGAAATGATGATTCAGTTTCTAACAAACTTCCCCCCGTAAAGAACGTTTTCCCCGAATTTCCCTTCCTGGGTGGTGAAGAAGAGTCGGTGAACAAATCTAGACACTACGATCGGACATCATCCTCCCTATCCTAGGTCTCATCCTGCACTCTCTCATGTTGACATAACACCCATTCCAAAGGAACCGATTGGCCATAGAGAAACTTCAGGTTTCGATCCACAATCCAAATAGGGTGATCTTGAAGGATTAATCCACATCCAACTCAACATCCTTGGGTTAAAAAACATGAGGTGGGTCTGAAGAGTAATGGTGTAGCTAAGAAACATGAAAGACGTAGTGCATATTCTGGTACCTCTGAGGTAACTTCAACCGATAATAAACCGAACTGAATCTCTCCAAAATCTCAAACTGCCTGATGTATCTCGGTGAAACATTCCCATGTCTCCTAATCCTCTTTTGTCCTAACCACGGTGTGACATGTAGGAAAACTTAATCTATGACCTCAAACACCAAAGGGCATATCTGTCGATCAACATATGATTTCTAGCGATATTTTGTAGTATAAATCCTCTTCCAAATAAACTCTACCTACTTATTGGTCTCCTGAATAAGATGAGGTCCAAGAATAGCTTCCTCTCCATCCTCCAGCCAACATAGGGTTGATCGACATGCCCTACCATACAAGGCCTCGTAATATTCCATCTGAATTATTTCCTGAAAACTATTGTTGTGGGAAAAATCCATTAGGGGTATGTGTCTCTCCCAAGAGTCTACAAAATACAGGATGCATGCTCGAGGAATGTCCTCAAAAACCTGAATCATGCACTCGGACTGGCCATTTATCAAAGGATGGTAAGTTGTACTCATAAATATCAGTGTACACAAATCCCTCTATAGTCCCTGCCATACACAAGATGTAAACCAATCATCCCTATCTAAAATGGTATAGTGTGGAACCCCATTCAAACACACTATCTCTTAGATGTTCAACGTTCAAAGCTCATCAAGACAGAAGGATTCCTTGATCTGCATGAAATGTGAAACCTTATTGACTCTATCAATAACAACCCTTACATCATCATTTCCTCAAGGTAAATTATGTAATCTCATACCGAAATCCATTGTGATGTCATTCCACTTCCACTCAAAAATGGTTAACTTCTGCAAAATCCCTACCAGTCACTGATGCTCCACTTTTAGCTGCTAATATGTGGAACATCTCATAACAAAACCAGTTATATCCCTCTTCATGCTAGGCCACCAATACTGAAGAAGTAGTTCTCGATACCTCTTGGTGATGCCAAAATGAACATCCCATATAGAGGCATGAAAATCTCACAAAATCATGTCGAGTATTTCTTCTGACACTGATACACGTCCATGAAAATGAAAAAACTTATCCTGACCTTCAATCCACCCAAGATTACATTCCTTTCCTAATACACTCTCCTATCAAACTACGCCTTCAGAATCTAATAACTACCTCATTCTCACTCGATCTAGTAGAGTAAAGGTTACATATATATAGGAAAAAACATCATCCCCTTTTTTCGTGAATGTCCTAATGCATCTTAGATAATAGAGACATAAGTCATCACTCACTACTGGATTCCGGGACTACCAGTATCTGACCCCTACTATTCAACACATCAGCCACTGAATTTCCATTCCCATGCATGTAGGCAAGCTCAAAATCAAAATATTTAAGGTATTCATCCCACATTCATTATCTAAAATTCTGATCCTATTGAGTGAAGATGTATTTGAGGATTTTTTAGTCTTTGTATACCAAAAAATTCTATCCCAAATGATAATGTCTCTAACAGCCAAAAGCATGCACAACAGTAGCCAGCCTAAGAACATACAGTGGGCAATTCTTCTTGTGTGGTACAACTGTCAAGACCCATACACAACGAATCTTTCCCCCTTCATAAGAACCTCTCCCAGCCCAATACCAGATGCATCACAGTAAATGGTGTAACTATTGCGTGGCTCTAGAAGAATTTGTATTGGTGCTAAAGTCAATCTCCCATTCTACTCTTGAAAGGGTGAATCGCATGGATCTATCCACAATTTTGTAACACCATTCTTAGTTATTTCTAATAATGGTGCTAAAAATCATGAAATGTCTTGAATAACACACCTGTATTAACTAGAAAGACCCAGAAAGCTCCATACCTCAAAGAAATTATTTGGATTCTTCTAGGAAACACTACTCTCACTATCTATAGGTCTAATGATACTCCAGTCTCTGAGATAACATGACCAAAGAAATGAATCTTGTCCATCCAAAGGTGGATCCTTGAGAGTTTATCATATAGATGATGTTGTCTTAGTGTACTCAATACGATCTCATGATGGATGTCATGGTCATGTTGAGTGTGAGAGTACACCAAGATATCATCCATGAAGACTACCACAAAATAATTGAAGTAAGGATGGAACACTCGGTTCATCCGTGGCATGAAAACTTTCAATGAATTTGTGAGACTGAACAGAAAAACCAAATATGCATATAGACCATACCTACTCTAAAAGGTTGTAAATGGTATATCTGATGGTCTAGCGTGCAATAGATTATAACTGGATCTCAGTTCAATCTTCGAGAGCACCTGGGCAATAATACGCTGATCAATTAGATCATCAATCCTTGTTAAGGGATATTGGTTATTGACCATTAACTGGTTCAGCTTCTGATAATCCACACAATGTTTGAGGGATCCATTAGCCTTCTTCACAAACAGTACTGGCGAACCCAGGGAGAAGTACTGGGTTGGATGAAGTCCATTGCATGAAAATAATTTAATTACTTCTTGATCTCCTGTAACTCTTGTGTAGCCATCCTATATAGAGTAATGGACACCAACATCTCTCCTGGAACAAGTCCAATAAATAAATACACCTCGAACTCTAGAGGTAAACCTGAAAGTCATATGAAAATACATCCCTAAAATGATCCACTACTGGTGGAAAGTCTATCTGTGAAGTCCCCTTATAATCTTGATAAAAACTATCAATATGGGCTATAATAACTCCCAGTCCATGATTCTTGGTTCCTGATCTTATCTCTTGGACATGCCATTTTCCATTGTGTATAAAATACATTCCCTCGGGTGATATGAAACTCGCCCTCTAAAGATAGTAGTGAACAAAGAACTGAAAGGACACCAACCATCCCATTCTGAGAATGACATCAACGCATGTCATCTCTAATACATAGAGGTTCTAAAAGAATTAAAACCCACCAACCTCAAGAGGGTACTCTTTGCTATAACACACACTTTCCATTCTAATCCCTAACAGAGTTTATGGCGTCATAACATCATAATATGTAAAAATATATATCCCAAGGATGTCCAAAATGGAAAAAAAATATAAAACTATGGGAATACCCCATTTAAAAAAGAAAATAACCTTAAACTAAGGAAATATGAATCGTACCTCTAACCATAGAGGGTCCAAGATCCTTTTCTTACTCGGTATGTTCCATCGCAAATGTTTGACTTTTACTGTAGCCCCATAACCTTACTTGGTAACCCTTATTTGACCCACCTTGTTTTAACTAAAAATCTATCATCTGGCTAGCACTGCCACAACCACCGCCTCAGCCTGAATGACCTGAAAAACTCCAGTTCCTAGACTGATGTGGAATTGGGGGCCCTGCTTTAGTACATGGAGTAATAATATATCCCCTCTCACTATTTGTAGGTGAGAAAAACGGAAAAAACAATGAACATGGCACAACTTTCCACATGATCGGCACTCAACTAGGTCTCTCAGGCACTAATGTCTCATCTTCCCACTCTTCCCACACTGTTAGCACATCACCTGGCTACCTGAGGATGCATCCCTACTACAAGAATCATCGTGCGATGAATCCTTATATCGCATCCTTCTATCCAACGAAGGATTTCCAGCCCCCGATACAAAACTTCCATGGTTCACAGCTCCAAACTACCTTCTATTTCACTTGGTAATCAGTGTCTTATTTCAACCTGAAAACATTCACCAACGATCAAATTTCTTACCAAATACCATCCTAAAATCGCCTAGCTTGTGATAAGTCATCGCTTCCCAAAATAGGTGAAAAGTGTTGAATCTCTATAAAGAGAGAAGAATAATTCATAATTGAAAAATAACCCTACTTTAAAAGCATGAACTCCCAGGATTGGTTTCCCTTAAACATATCGGTGTTGAAGAAATCATAGAATGTCCTTCAAAACTCTTCCAAATTCATATCTCGATGATGTCCCACCTATGAGATAACATCCCACCATCTCTTGGAGTAATCAAACATCATTTAAGTAGCGAGATTCACAATCCTATCAGAAGGTGTCTCCAGATGATTGAAGATAGAAAGCATTTCCTCTAACCATGATTATGCAATCATTTTTCCTCCATCCCCTGAAAAAGTGAGAGGATGTTACTATTGGAACACCTGCATCTACTCTACCATAGTCGGGGAAGGATGTGGTGCTCCCTAAAAAGTCTGAATTATCCAATGAAATACTTTATGGAATTGTGGACCTGAATCAGGTATAATAGCTTATCCCAAAAAGAAAATGGAAGGAGGATCTACTTGTAGTCCCTAATCTACTATTTCTACTGTCTGGTCATCTTCATGTACCTAGCGTACAACCAGAGGACATCCTACTAGCATGACTCTATATAGTCAAGCACAAACCTCAGTTCAAGATTAATAGAACTACAACTCCAAAGTGAAAGAATGAAATAGGTGAAGGAAAACATTCATGTTTTACAAAAGAGGGTTACACGGTGTGTAAAAACACTACACAACATGTTCCTTTAAGACTTAACATGGGCCTATACCTCTGCCAGCCTGGTCTTGTAACACCCCATACATGCATTGCATCCCCCATGAGAGACGACATGTACATGAATAATCCCTCCTGACCAAATTCTTCTACATGCCTTGAACTATACGGTTTTATCCTAGTGTAACACTACATGAAATACACACTCTAGACACGGTGTGTACCACGTATGTTCCATACACCTATGTCATTAGTCACATAGCCAAATACATGGTTTATTACTACATGAAGTGTATAATATATAAAATGTGTGTAAAACCAAATTTTCATCCTCTCGTGTTGTTAGTCACACTACCAGATACATGGTCTTTTACAGAATGGTGTGTACTCCCAGTACACAACGTGTTTTACCAATGGTTTACCAACCCCATTTCTCAACTAACACAGTATGTCACATGGTCTAAAACTACACGGCATGTACATATGTTACACTTTGTGTACATAGGAAAATTCATTGATTCTAGAATATAAGAACACATGGCGTGTGTTTATAATATCACACATCATGTTTTATGGGTTTTTTGGGCATTAATCCTATGAAACTTATCTGGGGACCCAAAACCATAAAATTCTATCATGAAAAGACATGATATGATCTATGAGATCCCATAATCACTATGAATCAATGTTTAGAATCCTTATTCATATAATATTTTAACATAATTCAATTAAATTTAAAACATGAATCACCAAATTCCAATCCAAGAGGGCCCATAACACCTTAGGGAACAAAGATTGGCATCCATCCAAATGAAACTTTAGATATACTAAAACCTTATCAAAATAGTAGTTATTTTTATCATGACATCTATCGCAACTTCATTCATATCTAGCACAACAACTATCAAAAGATCATGCAATAAGTAATGCACCATAAATTTCATGACAACAATGTGTGGCATGTAATCTCTTGCAAGTGAATATATAATGCATGAGATTGAATACACTCATGTCATCATGTTGAAATATAAATAGAACCATAATTATTTAAATCATAACATCACAAAACATGTGAATCACCAAACAGTGAAATGAAGTCAACTGTAACAATTGAAACACCAAAAAATTGCAATATTTGAGGTAAAATGGATTTTCCCTACACATGGGTTAGCTGCTCCTGATAAAACCTTAATAACAACTACCTATTCCTTCCAATCATAGTCTATAGGCTCCAAATAGTATAGAAATGTACAAAAGAACAACCTCTGATACCACTTTGTAAATCCTAAATCTGTGTGTCACCAAAAAGTGCCCCGAACATGATTGGTCACATAACCTCAAACACATTTCCCCAAACGCCAGAGGCTAACGATTTGAAGCGTCGAATAAGGTAACCCATTGGGGAAACTATTCCCTCATTGGCAGAGTATACATAGTATAATCTAAATATTAAACAAAAATGGCATGAGTAATACCACAAAAGTAAACAGCGGATTACTGAACATAAATCTAACAGAATCCACAATTTATTTTTGATTCATGACATATGTATCCAAGAAAACATCCACACAAGCCACAATGCTGGAAATAAATATAGAAACCATAATAAAAAGAAACAAATAAACTCTAACTACATCACAAGCCTCATCTTGGTCCCATGATGTCCAGCTACAATAGCAATCAAGTACCTAATGAGGATGGTTGTTTTCCCATATCTATATCTGCAATTATATAATCTGCTTGGGTCTAAAACAAGACCAAAATAGCGTGTGAGACGAATCCCAGTAGGCAACCACAAAACGATCTATTCCAAACTGTCAGTGAATATATATAGAAGGTAATATGCATAAATGAAGTAATAAATTATAAAATACTCAAAAGTAAACAAACCAATAGTTTTTTATTACATTCATTTACATTTACTATTCAACCATTGAATCATGTAATCTCATGATCTTTCCAAAAATATATATCCCCCTGTGTAATTGTAAAAAACATATCTCTCATAAGACCATCTAAAAAATCATGTATGAATGAGTCCAAGATTGTTCTTTGGCTTGGAAGACTCTTCAAATTCATTCAATCATTCATAAACAACTCTCTATGAAATCTCTCATGATCTTACCCTTGGGTTTAACATATCAAAAATTATTTAGAAATGACCCCCTAGATATCTCTCATGGTCAATGCCCCTGGGTCAACATGGAATAAATAGTTTATAAAAGACCTCCTAGGTATCTCTCATGGTCAATACCCCTAGGTTAACATAACATAAATAAATTATAAATGAACTCTTAGGTAACTCTCACAGTTAATACCCCTAGGTCTACATAGCATAAGGTAATTATAAATAACCTCATGTTTAGCTCTCAAAGTTAATACCCATGGGACTACATAGGATAAGGTAATTATAAATTACCTCCTGGGTAGGCCTTATTGTCAATACCACTAGTTCAACATCTACACAAAGGCTCTCACTTTCCTATGTAAATAATGTGGAAGTATCTATAGTCTTCCGGATCCAAGGCACTCATGGAACACTAGAAAAAACAGTGTGCATATAAAATCAAAGCACCTCATGAAATCTGAAACTACTACATAGATAATAATTCACAAGAATATTACATGTATTTCATATAATCAATCAAACTCCACCCAAATCAAACAAGGCATGGAAAAAAAGGTGTACCTTATAGGAAACCTAGAGAAAATGGCCATAAACAAACAATCAAGAAAAATACACCCACGGGGTGTCCCATAATCAAGGTATCTAACTGTACGCATATGAAACTACCCTTTATCAATAAACCAAACCATAACAGGTAATAAACAGTTTTTAATTCCAAAACATGAAATACCCCAAATGTTAGTATGTTGAACTTTTAGCATATATAATCCAAAGACAAATAATAAAAGGCACAAACCACCAACCCCGTTGTTGTAAAATTGATATACTTAAATTTCATCCCTTGAATTGTACTAGAATATTGTAGATATAAAAAATATAAAAATCACTCATCCTTTAATATCTCATAGTAGATGACTAATTAGGAAGAAATGATCTAGGGGTTTTGATAACTAACTGGTGGGATTCTGATTCACCCGTTGGTGTCTCGATTAGAGCATGAATAGAGAATCATGAGGAATTCAAAGTTCATATATCATTTTGTCGCTCTTTTGTACTAACCGTAAAGTGAAGAATATTTTTACAGACATAATACATGACCCCATTCCTATATATGATACAAAATGAAAAATACATTGTGTGTTCATTAGCAGTATACGCCGTGTATTAGCCTCAACTAGCCCCCAAATTAATTGATCTTCCAGGTCATCACACAACCATGTAGTCAGTCGTTACACAGCCAACATGTGGCTGTATGTGGAAATATAGGTACATAGTGTATACTTAGAAAATTCCATTTTCATCCTTTTCCTAAAAACAACCAAAAAATAAAGATCCATACCTAAAATGAAGATCTGGGTTCTTACACTTTTTATATTCACCATTCTGATGGCATGGTGATAAATATAATAAAATGTTTATAAAATATAACCTTCTGTTTAAAATCATATTTTATTATAACACGATATTTGGTTAGTTTTTTGTGTAATGAAATCTAAACTTGGTATTTCATGTAAAAAAATACAGACATGGTCTTTCATGAAACACAAGACAAACTCATTTTTTGCATGTAAAAAAATTAGTGTTCTCTCTAACATAAAATATAAAAAATAGTAAGATACATTAACAAAATAACAAAATTTTGTTGTAAAAAATTAGTCAACCCAAATGTATTGGTGTATGAGAATAATTTTTGGAAGGAATTTCCCTTTTATAATTGAGTAGTAGTGGATTTTTTTGTAAATTCCAAAAAGTATTCACTATTGGGAGGAAACAATTTTATCTTGTGCCTCCAAAATTAATCAACAATGGAGTATAGGATGATATAGTGTAGACCTTCTTCCAAACCAAAAAAAGGAACAATTTTTTATCATCTTATTCAATAGTCTTTTTGTTTTCTCAAAATTTCCCCTTTCATTTTGTTAACCACGATAACATGTATCTTTTTATTTACATATGTAATCCATCCATTTAGACTAAATTAAAAATGACCATTAACAAATAATTTATGAATAATGCCAATAAATATTAAATACAAAATATTAAATAAATATTCTCTATTTATGGGAAAATAAATTTTAACACAAGTTCATGTAAATCACAAAACCCGATTTTAATCTAAATCATGGAAAATAATTTTAAATTTTTTTATTAACCATTATTGTCATGGTGACTATGTTAGATAATAAAAATAATCTTGATTAAAAATATGAATTCAATTTTTTAATATTCCATTCATAGAGCTACTAAATTTTAATTGATAATTAATCCTACAGATGCAATGAGAATTGTGTATTTTCATATGAAAACGCTCAAGCATTTACCAATTTTTTATATCTAATTTCAACATGAAATTAATCACAATGATGTAAATTATATGATTTTATTTATTATTCAATAAATATTACTTTGAAACTAATTTAAAATATAATTTTACAATATAAATAAACAAAATGAATAGTTAGTTTTGAAGTAAAATTTAGTATTTTTCACTATTTATTAAAAAATTGAACCTTTTTAAACAAATCCCAAATTTTCACCCTAAGATAATTTTTGTCATTACAATACTCAAAATTAGGTATAATTTTTAAAATTAATTTTTTAAAAGTGTCAAATATTAATTATATTATTATTTAAAGAACGACATAAAAATCATTTCTTAAGAAAATAAAATTTTTTGAAATATATAATGACATTGCGTAAAATTATTTATTTTACTATAAATATGTTTACTTTATGTAAAATAATTAAAATTACTATTTAAGATGTAGTTTTTAGTATAAATATCACTATGTTTAATGGCTTGGTTATAATGGTTACGTTTGAAAAATAATATTAATCATATAATATGGTTTTTGATAAAAACAATGTCGTGTGTAACATAAGAAAAGTCATTATTTCGTGTAGAGAAATATTAACTTGGTGTTTCATTTAACTAAATCTATCAAAAAAAATCCAATTTACTTGAAAACAAAATTCCTAATAAATTAGGCTGTTACATATCAAGACCCAAACATAACATATTATGTCTAATGCATTCCCTATATGAAAGGGGCGAAAAAATACATAAGCATTAGTATTGAAACACTATCATTTAAATTTAAACAATTATCCAAACCAATAAACATAATCATGAACCACCTAGTGTAAAAATAATGGTAAAAATATGTTATATCCATATTCAAAATGATCATAAACCATATTGATAAATAATAAAAATGGTATCATTTGATTATATCCCCATTAATGTATAAGTAACGTCACATGATATATTCTTAGATGGAGAATTATTTAAAGGATCTCCTGTAAAATTCTTTGAGGGAAGTAAGAATCATTGAAAATCAACCTTTTTAAAAAAATATATATATAAATACATAAAATATTTTCCTAACCCCTTTCATCAAAAAATCACTATTAATATCATACAATTTTTATAATATTACTATTAATATTTCCTATAAAAATAACCATCTAAACCTAAAATAGAAGATTAAATGAAATCATGGTCATGATGGTGGGTAATTTTTAAAATTTTGTATATGTTTAAAAGGAAATTCATTTTTCATTGTAACAGGGATAGAAAAATACATTGTTCATAAAACACCAAGAAGAATCAATTGAAAAAAATCAATTGTAAAGCATGTTTAAATAATTTTTTAATAAATCATGTTCAAAATCATTAAAACGTTTCTGAAAACATATTTATAAAACATTTATTTTAATGAAAATAAATTTTTATCCGATGAGGGAAATGATGTAGTATTTTATTTTTAAAAAATATTTTAATCATTTTCAGTACCAAAAGGAGTGGAAAAATTGTGCTATTAATTGAAATGTTTCATGAATAACCAGATATGAAGAAAACCTATTGAGATTTATATTGAAATATCAAATAATTCCCCCAAGTTATATATAATAAAAAACAATACTATATAATTATGATATTATGAAATAAACCCTTACACTTTGGTAACTTTTATATCAAAAGCCCTATGAAATAAATTACATTAAATGAAACATTCAATACATGATGAAAATTTAATTCATGATAATACATACAAAAAGGAAATTATATAAATGAAAAAAATAAGTGGTGAATATTGAATTTGTCTAAAAATAATTAAAGTGATAAGAGAACACCTTACCTTTAGTCTAACTCATTAGATACATTATTTAGCTCCTTGAATAATAAAATTATCTTAATTATATTATTTCATATTAACATATATCATGTTTATTATTCATTTAATTTAATTATAAACATTTTATATATGATTATATAATCAATTATGTTTACTTCTGATGTTTTTATGGTATTTGGATTATCTTTCAACGGTGAATTCGGTAGGTTGACTACAGTCAAAAAGAAAATTTTAAAAAAATATACTGAATAATAATCAGGAAATAATTATCGTAATTAAAAATAATTAAACTTTCTAAACAAATAATTAATTATGATTTTTTAAATAAAATAAGTTATAATTATGGAAACATAAGGTTGTATATATGCATGAGTATCATTCCCTTTTTTCCATAACCTTTAAAAAATAAGGTAAGTAATATTTTATCTCTCCAGAATTATAATAATAACATATGTACTATATAATATATTTAAATATACTTATAAATGTCATCCATGTGGTGTGTTAATTAAAATAGATTCACATCGCTTCATAAAGGCGGTAGAGATTCTATAGTTTATACTACCTGATAATATATTCATCGATCACATTCTATAATTACTCTATTGAAGCTTCCTTTTCATTTTTTTTAATTTCAGAATGGCCAACATAGATATGTATGTATTAGACGTTCTCACTCTACTTCTCTATATTGATAAAGATATTAAGTGTGAAAATACTTCTTTCCTTACGATGATTAAAAATAATTTCAAGATGGATAGCTCTAACTTTATAGCTTCATCATAATAACCTTCCAAGAAGAGAAATATCAATGGGAAATATAGAGGAATACATTTTATCTTTTTCTCATGTGGATGTAACTACCACTATAAGAAAAAAAATTATCAACATAATGGAGTAAGGAGAATATTCAGGATTCGTTCATTATCAAGTGTAATTTATTGGTTTCGACATATTGGTTATTAGATACACAATTTACTTCTCACATATGTATTCAAATACATGAAAAAAGTATATTCCTAAAATATTCACTATATGAGGTGGATCTACAAGAATCTACTAGATAATTACATTTTATTATGGCTATTGGAGACTTCCACATCATGTTTCCAATGTGAAGGGCCTTGGATTTGAATAGTTGTTATTGTATTCCATTAGTTTTAGAAAATGTTAAATATATATCTAGACTTGATATAGATGGAATTATTTTGAAATTTTAGATTATGTGTTTCCTCCTTTATAAACGAATCATTTCTAATGGTTAGTCAAATATATATAATGGTATTCACATGATGGATTACACAAACCTAGTAATGGATATTGATAGTGAGAATAGGTAACCAAATTTATACCATAACAAATTATAGAATAAATAGATAGGTCATGTTAAAAAAGCTTTAACATACTACACCTATAAATATATTTATATTTATTTGAACTAAAACAACTTGGTTTATCTCATTCGTTTTTACAAGGAAAACTGATGATAGCTTGATTTAGTGGATAACGTTTAAGGGTTACTAAGCTTCTAATATTTGTTTGTACTGATGTTTGTAGACAATTTCCAATTGAATAATGTGATGGGTACTCATACTTTAGGAATTTTAATGATTTTTTAAGTATAAATGGACATGTCTACATTGTGAGGTATAAGTCTGATACCATGAAGAGATTAAAAAAATATAAGAATGGTGTTTAGAACAAGCTTTGTATGAAGAGGTAGAAAATCTACTCAAACTATAGTGGAGAATATATTAATCAATTCATTATTCATTATTTATAGTAGTTTGGGATTTTATCCCAACACACTCCTCCTTACACACCACAATGTAATTGTATAAGTTAAAAGGGGAACTGTACTCTATTCTATATGATGAGATCAGTGATCAATCATGTGAGTCTTATATTATTATTTTAGTGATATACATTATAGACTGCATAACATATTCAAAATTGAGTTCCAACTAAAGCATAAAATGGTATCTCATAAGACATTTTGTGCGCAAATCAACCCATTTTATCACATATACGAGTGTGGGGATGAGAAACATTTTTTAACACTATTTATGAGAATAAACTAGATTTCATGGGCCCTATAAGTTTCTTTATACAACATCCTAAAAAAATAAGTGAATACTATATATACAACCACTCATATAAAATTTTTCTTACTGGAAAACATCTAATAATCCTTGAGTACGATGATAACTCATAAAGAGTTGGTTTGAGTGAAATAGACTTCATGAAAGTCAAACCTCAATATATAAAAGATTTGGTAAATTAATATATTTCTTAATTACTCATCGAAGAGAATTCTCAATATACACAAGTACCATGTATGAATATATGAGAGGTTATAAAAGCTAAAATACATGGTTTTCTAGTCATTGAGGAGTGTGACTCGTTAATAGTTGATAATAATAATCCTCTAACATAATAATAAGTGGTAAGTGGCACATATTTTTAAAATTGGAATGAATATAGGAATTTGGTAATGGATTCCATGTTCCAAAACCTTGTATGGATATTTGTAGATCCTTTAGTGGATGTAAATATAGTTGGTTGTAAATGGGAATTAAAGAATAAAATAGACATAGATGGACAATTCAGTACTAATAAGGAATGAATATTTTCAAATTGTTTCAAACAGGGGCACATCTTTTCTCTCAATAAATGTTTTGTGTGATAGAAGAGATCAACGAAATTCAGGGGTATTTATTCTATTGTAGATTTCGAGTAAATCAGGACATCTAAGGTAGAAAAATAAAAAGTTTGGATATGAAACTTCTTCCATGAGATTGATGTTATTCCTAGTAGTGAATAATACATCACACATTATTTTTGATAATATAGTAGTGGTGTCCCCTCTATAGAATCAAATATCACATAAATGAATGAATAACATACTTTTAAAATATCATCTCTTGATGCTTTTTCTAATATATGTGAAGTCAGAGTGAGTATATCCTCCATGGAAGATAAAATTATAGACATCTTTAATATAGCCTTATATTATTAGAAACATGATCATCATGTGAGGTATAGTAAACTAAAATCCATGTGTAGTTGGCTCTAGTCCAAGTGGGAGTCTATTAGAATTGGTGTTATAGAATAAATGGGTTTTACTTTAGACTACATATATATTCAATAAAGTTAATATTAATGTAAATTTGTCATTTTGTATCATTCATAGTTCTATAAGAATTTAATATAATAAATTCTTAGAGTATTTGTCACATTAAAGGGGTATATAAATTCACTCATATAATGAGAATCATGAAATTCTATGATGATATTCTTAAAATAAGTCATATGTTCAGATAACATTCTATGAAAGGTAATATTTCATATCTACTATCATGTGTGATTTCTCCTATGTAGATAAGACTTCTTATAATTATCTTCAAACTAAGTAACCTCTATGATGTGAGATTATGTGAATAGACCAACCAGTATGAATTCTACTATTTTTTAGTAATTGGATATTCATATCTCAATGCATGTTTAGTGGTCCTTTGACATTATTATTTTTATTAATCTAGGTCATGACTCATGAAGTTTGAAGTATTTTCATAAGCCAGGATGATAACAGTTTATAGAAATGTTTGGTATGTTGGGTGCATCAGGAATAATGTGTTATTAAGTAATAATTAAGGGTATATTTATCTCTTCTGTATTAATGGAAGTTGATATTTCATCCCTTAGACTAAAATATAATTTTTTTCATTAAGTTTCATGGTTATTTTATAATGATGATTTTATTTTAGATAGTCAAATAATGATGTATCAGGCATATAATTTTAAGACCCAAATTTTAAACTTGAATGATGATATATTTTCACAGAGATATTATATGACATAGAAATAAATCGTATGTGTTTATTGATTTTGTGACATTAACTTCATTCTTTTTGGTGTCATTATGCGTTGATAGAAATTAATATTGGATATTAGGAAACCCCACCAATTTCCTATGAGAAAGAAACTTATAGGGTCCCATAATAAGTGTTTCTGTTGATCACAATTAAATTATAAATTAATATAACTATATGAATAAACATAATTCTCAAGACCAGGGGATAAATTTATTCTGCTTAATGATAGCATATATTAAATAAAAATTTATTCACAAGTTAATTGTTGAATTACATAGATATATATTATCTTTTTATTTACTTACATAATTATTTAATGAATAAATATTTCATTTATTTAGGTATTCAATAAATTATGGAGAAGACTACTAGACCAAGACTGAGTCTCGTGATAAATATTAATTTACAAGTTTGTAATATTATATTTTCTTATGCAAGTTACTACACATAATTAATTAATAATTTTATTCTTATTTTTATATTTGGAATGGGCACATCAATGGGGATTAAATATTTATTAAGTTAACTTGTACAATTAACTAAATTAAAAAACATAACCTTATGTCTTTAAATAGACCCATAATATATTTTATGAGTGGTTAATAAAGAATATTTTTTATAATTTATTTCCATATAGATTCATCCTCTTCTTCTTACATCATCCCTGGAATGACACAATCAAGATTTTGTCTTCATAATCAAAGAAACGCGAATTGATCAATAAAAACAATACATGATAATTAAATGGCCATTCTATAACCTGATGATTAATTAGTTTCATTCTGATATCATAGATGACTATTTCAGTCACCACTTGAGGGATTATATAGTTATACCCTATAAGTGCAACAACAGATCGACCAAATGGGTTTTGGATGGTCAACATCTAGTATAATTAATGATATAAAAACAATCTAATTATATTTTTATTTAATTAAATTAATTATAACATTTTTGTAAAAAATATATTCTCTTGGTTATGATGTCCTTTATATCAATATTAAATTAGAAGAATTTTTTTAGTCATGATGTTTAAATCTTGTATAATATTTGAACGATTTATTGAATCTAACAATTACTAAGTCAGGAATGGCCTTGATAAGTGCTTATGGTGTGCTTGGAATCATCCATCATAATATTTCAACCATTAAATTTAATGTAATAGGAATGAAATAACTTCAATATGGATGAGATAAAAATGGATTTAATAATATATATACTTCAAAAACTACCCATAAAATATGGAAATTTATTAAAGAAACTCACTATGGGACACACAAGGTTAAATATACAAGCTTATACATGTATCGAAAATATTTTGAGTTCTTTTCTATCAATATAATTGATTTCATTACTAGTATGAACATTTAAAATGGATGAATGCCTCTTGGTGATGCTTTTTCTACATAAACCATTGTGAAAAATATACTCAGGGTAGTGCTAAAATAGTAAACACCCAAACTCATTTTTTACACAAAAAGATAAGGATGTAATGAAAATGGTATTTGAAAAAAATATCATACTTATAATGACTTATAAAATTACTATGTAGTGGCATGCTGAGAGGGAGGAAAATAAATCCAATAATGTATTGAAAACAATCACCTTAAAATATATAGATAATGATTCATCGAGAGGTAAAATTTATGGTTATCATTAACTCTCTAATAACACAAACAAATACTTCATGGAAAATAAAATTTTCACCCTATCGTAGAATGTGAATCAAAAAGTTGAACTAGATGTGACATGTCACGATTGAATGAAATGGTTTACATAAATATATAATACCCTGCCTAAAAAATAATGTAAAATAAAATAAATCAGGTATTAATCCTTTTAATGTTACAACATGGAGTGTAAGTGATGACTCCATGGACTCAAAATTCAAATCCTCCTAAAGTGAATCAAGTCTGAAATGTGATTACTCTATGAAATCAACTTCATCTTCCTCCTTAAGTGAATCATGTCCCAAATACCATAGAGAAACTTTTTATAACGACACCGAGGATTGTTCCACTCTTTCAACTACATCATCTTCCTCTTCTTCACCTAATTATTCCCCCTATTATTATCCTAATTTCTCCAATAGTATCATTAATTATGGAGAACTAAAATATTCCCATAATAGACTCAAAAATAGTTCCCATGAACTTTCATCATTATAAAAATAACATTATAATAAATAAAATAAATTTTGATTAGAAATAATATATACTAAGAGACAGAAAATGTCCCAATGTAAATTGAAGAGTTATCCCAGAAAATTATGAATCAAGAAAATGTCAGTAAAATTGAGTCTATTATAAAAGAACTTAAATTTTTTCTTTTCTAAATCACTCATGGTTAACATAATCTAATTTAGATATAGGTTCTTTAAATACAAACAAATACATTTTTAAATCTTGGTTTTTCAAATAATCTATAACCTCAAAAAAAATCAAAACCCAAATCTATTTATGTTTTATCCCTTGAAATTTTTTGAAATTATTTTTATAGAATTTTTCTCAAAAAATTTGAATTTAAATAAAAAAAATGCATGACATAGGGGGAAAAATCAATTCATCATTCATCCAGTATTCCCAAAATAAAATCTCTTACTAAAAAAATTGGGTACCAAAATAATTATTGGATAAAAATAGAGCACCCAAGTTTATTTGGTTTCAAAAACCACTTGTCATTTTAATATATAGGATAAGTTTCTTCCAAGTAAAACCATAGATTAATTATGGTTCCTAGATTTTGGTTTTGCGAGACACATATATGAAAACCTCTACGAATTAAATCAAATAGATTAACTAGGTAAAGATTAGTTCACCCTTGGAGATAACTCTAAGGGTATGATTATTGTTGAAGGTACCATCATTTTTATAACTCAAATATAATTTCATATTATTTTTATGTGGCATAAATCATAATTTTATAGGAATTATTCAATTGTATGAAAGGGGTTATAAAATTTAATTTGAAAATGATTTTATCGATGTTATTTGATAAAAAAGAAAAACATTTATTTATATTTTATATTTTTTTAATGTTAATAAATTATATTTAAACTCTCTCTAGAAAAAACAGTAAATTCTTGAGTTCACAAGTCAGTGAATCATGGATTTGGTATATATGCATTGCTCACTATGTCATACACTCATTTTATTAACTCAACCATTATAAACTGATATGAGATATACCATAATGGTATTTCAAAGGTGGAATAGTTTATGAAACATTCCAATATGGTAAGAAACAAAAATATTCTCTTAAATTGAAAGAATTAATTTATTCTTCTAAATATTTTTAATTAATTCATATTGTTTTATTAGGATATTCTCATCTTGAAACTCTAGTAGGTAAAAACTATACATTTTTTATTGTAAATGACATTAAAATATTCTTTATTCCTTACTTACTACCTCATAAAACATTTACATGAACATCCTTCATCATGTCTTTTGAAAAGGTTACAAAATGAAACTATTTTTAAAATTATTTAAAATCAAAGTTATCATGGTGGAGAATTAGAATGTAAGGATTTTTATGATTTAATCTCTTCTTAGTGATATAATAATTCTTTTTTACTCTATAAACCACTGAAAAAAATGATCTAAGAGAGGGTATAAATCTTACTATCCATAAAATCAATCAAAATCTTTTAAATAAATTTAATTTTCTCCAATATTTTGGGATAAGACCATAAATATTGCATGATTTATCATTAATATCATTAGTGTAAAACCATTTCTTAAATTATACATTATATACAGTGGAAAAATTAAAAAACCTATTGTATCCTATTAAAACAATTTGTTGTAAATGTATTATTCTTCACACAAAATAAAATATGGTAAAATTTGATTCAAAATCGGATTAAGGTATATTTAACTGGTATTCTAACATAGTTAATTCATACTAATTCCTTAACAAAAAAATTAATAAAAAATCATAAGAATGCATTCATGTTGTTTTATATGAAAAAATTTCAAAATATATTTCTTATAATGTTTTGGAAAATGATGTTTTAAATGAACCTTTACACTGTAAAGAATATGACGTTAAAAGGGAATCAGATTTAAATTATATGCTCAAAAAATTTAATAAATATAAATACAATTCCCTTGAAAATATAAATATGTATTTTGAACTGGGAACTTGGAAAATAAGTTTGGTCTTGAAAGAATTTAAAAACCATGCCTTTGTCTCTCACTTAAAACCCCAAAATATAAATAATTCCATTAATGTAAAAAATAGGTTCATTAAAAGTAATGTAGACTAAATTTATTCACTTTGAGTGTTGTATGGACTCTTATAGAGATACATAATTATCATCCCATCATATAGTCTAAATGGGTTTCAGTGATAAGTGGGGTGAGTTTCGAAATATCACTCAAAATAATGATCATCTTGTAGATAAGGGTTATAACCAATATTAAGTAATCAAATATGGACAATCCTTTGAAATCATAACTTATTTATAATCCATTATAACTATATTATAATTCACATATATCCTGTATTTCAAACTCTTTTAAATTGTTGTTAAAATAATCTTTTAAAATGGTTTTACAAAAGAAAATTTGTTTGTTGGACAACAAGTAGGTTTAGATAATCATTAATTTAAAAACATATTTAAAAATTAAATAAATTACTTTATGGTTTAAAACAATACCCTTGGGATTGGTATAAACAATTAACAACTTTTTTATCAAATGTTTCTAAAATGGAAATAGTTAATTCAACTCTTTTTTCAAAAAAGATCTCAATTATTTTTTACTTGTTCAAATTTGTGTTAATGATGTGATTTTTATATCAAATAATAAATATATTTATTTTAAATTTTAGGTTTTTATGAAAAAAGATTCTAAAATTGGATTCATTGTTGAAAAAAAATTCTTTCCTGATTTCAAATTTTCATAAAGAAATTATGCTATTTTTCCGGAAAAACGAAAACAATAGTGTGTTGAGTTGATTCAAAAATGTCATTATTTTCTTTTTGATTTTGATGCCCATAAATTCCCACATTTATGAACCAAATAATTTTTCATTTAAGTGAATTGTAGGAAGTTAATATTCATTAGAATATTTATTTTTATTCTCAAAGCATTCCCATTTCATGAATCCATGGGTTTATATGTGACTAAGTATTCTAGATGTGTTTTAATGAAATTTTGAGATATTTTTCCTACCATAAATTTGGTAAGCGGGGCATTTGGTTTAGAAACTTATGCTTAGAAAAAAATTCATGGGTCATTAACCCTATATTGATGGAAAATAATGGGTCAACAACCCTACATTTGAATGAAATCATACATTTTAGGAACAAACATATGTTTCATTAAACCTACTTTTTTAATCAATCATACATTTTTAACCCTTCATTTGAATTTTCTATATATTCAATGAAACTCTACATTTTACATGGTCTACAAAGGTGTTTTAGATTAAATAGATTGTTCATGTTTTCCACAATGGTCTCATCAGATGAAAGTATATATTTAACGTTGTTTTATGATTGATTCAATGGAATATACTAAATTGATAATATTGTTTATATTTATAAGGTAATTTGTGACTCTATTTGAATTATTATACATAAAAAATTTGTGACTTATTGTAGTGTATTTTAGGATATTTCTAACTTGAATCTATTAAAAATTTAGCATAAATAATAATATATTCTTCATTTAAAGATATAGATTTTAAACTTAAAAAAATGGAGAATGATCGTAAATAATAAGTGTGTCGTTGCCTTCATAGTTACACATTATATAAAAAAAATATGTTTTTCCTATTTGATCGACATTATTTTGTTGTTGATGTTGTATTTTATTTTTAAATACACTTCTATAGTTTGAGAAAGAATTTTTTAGAGTCACACATTGGATAAATATATATTTATTCATCTACATATTGAATTCTCTAATACTATTTAAAGGAATTTTGTATGTCATTGAGGATTATTTTTCTACTGCTTTGTATTGTTAAAGATCAAATAAATTCGATAGTTTCTTAATACAATTGTAATAAAAATATATTTTCTCAATAAAATTAATATCTTTTCATTTATTGGATTATTGGATTTTTGGCTGCTTGGGATTAGTATTGGTGGAGTTTCAGATTCTCTGACTAACCTGTGGATTTTTTTTGGTTGTACAGGAACTAGAAGGCCTTATAAAAGCCTCAATATAAAGGTATCAACTACATGTTCTCATTTGTACAAGCCCCTAATAAAAAGGAAAAAACTATTGAAAATCATCATGAATATGGAGGGAGAATTAATGGAGTGGATTAGGGGGTATTTATGTCTTGAAACACTATATATATCCATTGTCTTTTCATTATTAATTTCCATTAGTCAGTTTTATTTAATATAGAAGGAATTATTCCATGCATAATCAAGATGAAACCATCATCTTTATAAAAAAAATAAAAGGGTCATAATTACCACCCCCTATCTTCATCATAATAATTTTGACCCAAAATTGGTATCAAAGGTTGGGCTCTGTTAAATATATTTCTATTTTTTTTTTGAAAATACAAATAATAATATGTTGTTTCTACATGATACCAATAAGAAATATCAAAAGTTCATATCTATATTTATATTTATCTTTTTGGAGTCATTGATTATTCTATTTCGATTTGATACTATCAAGTGCATCAAAATTATGGACTCTTGTGCAATGTGAATGGTTTTTAGTAGCTCTAAAAAGTCAGAGTTAAATATTCTAATGTAATAAAATATAAAAATGTCTTTTATTAATAATGTTACATCAATGATTCATGTTCCTTACTTTAATGGTCGTCATTATGGATTATGGAAAGAACACAGTATAATTTATTTCATAAATATTGGAATAAAAGTTTATTTAATGGTTGTAAATAATTATAAAATTCCAATAGAATATCTGGAAAAATGGTATTATTCTCATGAAAAATATGATGATCTTAATTCAAAATAAACAAATGCTATTTTCTGTGATTTAGGGATTTATTTTTTCAATTGAGTTTCTAAATGTGTTATTGCATATGATATATGGAAGAACGTTTTTGTTGCTTATGATGGAAAGGATCCTATCAAACTGCTAAGATGAAATACTATAAATTTGATGTTTGATATTTTCAGAATGCATGAAGATTTGAACATCACCATGATGAATGGAATATTGGTGGAATCTTTCAAAAATATTATTGTTTTGGGTGATCTAATTATGTAATAAAATGATATGTTTATTGTTATTATAGGTTTACCCTCTAAGTGGAATATAATATCTACTTTCAAACATCTATATTCACTAGTTAATGAAATAGTAATGAAAGAACTGATTAGAGAATTGTTATTGTATGATTTTGAGATTCAAGATAAAGCTAAAAATTATATTTCTACAAAATTTGAAGAAGATTCTCTTAAAAATTCTATGGATGAATCATCTGATTCATGTTATCCAGAGTCTGGTAAATATTTATTATATAATTAAAAAATACAAGAAACACTATACAAAAAAATAAAGAGATTAAAGAAGAATGATGTTATGAATGTAAAAAAGGAAGGCTCACACAAGGTATAACTGCCCTTTTCTCAACATTAAAAGGAAATCCCATTAAAAAATAAGAGGAAAGAAAATTATGAATGCATATTGGAGTGATTTTTCCAATTTAAATGGTGAATTAATCATAATAATGAAGGCTGATCATGAAAATATAACGGTGAATCTACGTCTTATGAATCAAGTTGATGAGGTAAAATCTACTCAATCCCATAACTCTAGTTTGTAAAAAAAATTCCAATAATAAACTAAATAAGTGTTTTTTTCATTATGGTAAATATTAATCTTTAATGAAATAACAAAAAATATTTATATGATATTATGATTCAATTTCAATTTAAAAATAATGTTTTTCAAGACAAATTATATATTTAAAATCAATTTTTTCTCAAAATATCATTTGATAAACATGAAATAAAAATAAAATAATTTTTGGACGAACATGATACATTAAAACATCCTTTAAGTATGATTATAAAAGGATAAAATTATTTAAATAATAATCATTGTAAAAATAAATTTCATAAAAGACAATTTAGAATTGGTACTAGTGGTAAAAAAACTAAATTATATAGGAATTTTTTTGTTTCCATATCAAATAGTAAAATAATTTATACTGCAAAATGTATTTATAATTGTAATAATGTACATTAAAAATGATTTTTTACTTTAGAAAACCTCTATATTCTCATGTTCATAATTTTTATTGTTTGAAATAATTATTTATTTCTGATTGAAAAATACCATATAAATAAATCATATTTGGGTAAATAAAACTCTAATTTATAACAATACCGGTCCCAAACGCATATGGGTACTAAAATGAACTTTTATATTATTTTTTACAATAAAACAAAACTAAAAAAAATCATATAATTATATAGTTGTTGAAAAACCATATAAAATTTTATATTTTATTAAAGGAGTTATCAACTCTGAAGTAGTTTATCATTGGAAAAATTATTAGAGCTGGAATTAATCATCCATGAATTATTTAATTTCCATTATTATATTTTTTTTAATTTTATTAAGTTTTTTACATAGGGGTAAATAAATATATTATGATTAATTATTAATTATCTTCTTAGACATTAAATAAAACTATTACAAATAGATTATATAATTTTATGTTTATGTTTTCAATAAATTTTGAAAATATTTAAATTTTAGTAGATTGTTTTTTATATATCTTTCTCTAAAACATTCTCAAAAATAGATTTTTAAATAAATAATAACAAAAATAAGGTTTATGAAAAATTATATTATTTTAATCCTTCAACATATATTTTATTAATGTCTTTTTCATATAACTTTTAATCGATTACATAAAAATTTAATCCAATATAATATTCTAATGTAATATTTTATTTCAAAAATTAATATCTAAAATTATTAATCTCTATATTCAGCTAGAGAATATGAAATGTAATCTACAAATTTTCAATATGAAATGTATAATATTACTCATTATAACCCTAGAATTCTCATTCAGAGTACCTATAAAGATGTTTATCCTTCTTCTTCAAAGTATTGTTATCAATTATTTATGAAGAAACCATTCTAACTGAAATTAAGTGATCCTGAACTTCAAGTTCAGATAAATTTGTCTCTAAAATGAAAAAATGAGGTAAAAATTCTTCTAATCCATTTGGAGAATAATTATCTTCCTTTGTTAAGGATTCTTTTGAAACATACTCTATAAAGGATGGATAAGTTCACTGTTTTTAATAGCCTTAATTTTCATCATCTAAAATTGTTAAAGATATAATTTCTTTTGAATAGGTTCGGTTGAAGGATAATCATTTAAATGAATATATAGTGAAGTTACATGTTTATTTAATTTCATCTACCAAGTTATATATAGTTCTTCAAAAATTACATATTTCTAAAATCGTTTTTTATACACTCCACTAGTGGTATTAGGATTTGAAGGAAATGTGCATTTATACGTAGGACTTTGAAGTGGTTAAATTATATTTTTCATGCAAAAAGGATTCATTGAAGAAAGAAGCTATTACAAAGTCAGATCTTGATAATTTAAAATAATTTTTTGTCAAAATATTTTCATCTTATTCATTTATTAAAATATTTGTAGATGTTAAAAGTATAAGAGAATATTTTTGAGGATTTTTAGTTGATATGGTGAAAAAAATGATGTTTAAAAAGTTCTTATGATCCGTATAACAATTCCTAAAAACCACAACTTCTTATAATCATTATAGATTGTTTACTATAAATATTATAATTTTTTATTGTATGTGTTTAATATAAACAGGAAAAAATTATTTCCAAATATATTTTTTTCACAAATGGTGGATTAATTTATGAAACATTTATGTGAGAATTTTTATAAATTCTCTATAAATTTATTAGAAATTTATGAGAAATTTATTTGAAATTTATATGAAATTTATGAGAAGTTTCATGGGATGCATTTTTAAACTAGGGGAATCTATCACGTGTTTATATTTTTCAATAGGAATAAATGTTCTTATAGTTTAATTTTATTTTATTTTTATAATTTTTTTTATAAATACTTTTATTTATTTTCTGAGTTCTTTTATAGTCAAAATGGGGATATTTTTGAGCATGTATTGATGAAAATATTTCATTATTTTGTTTTTTATTCTCCAAATAAATATGTTAAAAATAAAGTTTATTTTAATTAAATTTCATGAATATTATTTTAATTAGAATATTTATTTTTATTTTGGAAGCATTCACAAGTCCTGAATCGATGGGACAAAGTTTGACAAAGTATTTTCAGTGTGTTTGAAATTAATTTAGATAAACTATTTATACCCTCTTTTTTTAAGTAGAATGTATTGTAAATAACCCAACCCTAGAAGCCCAGAGATAGTTCCTTATTTTGTTACATTGTCATTTAAACAAGGAATTCATATTCTGAAGTAATGAATAGTTTTCTATCATTGGAAAACTAGATACATACATAATAGTTTCATTACAAATTTAATGAATTACAACATAGTTACTATAATGGAATCCCAAATAAACATTCAGATTATCCTAAATATTAATTCATAATATACATCTTCAAATCAGGAGGAAAAATAAAATCATAAGAAAGGGGTGAGCTCAAATGATTAGTAAGGGTATGTAATACAGGAGAAGCATAAATATAAAGCATGGTGAATAACTAAAAGAACAACTGAAATTAAAACATAATCTTGAGCATAAAGTGGAATGAATTAAAAAATGATAATCTGGTAATAAAACACAACCATGGATATTATACTAGTTTAATAATCACATGGATAATAAATTACTAGTTTCATAATTTGGGCATGCATAATATCAGACATCACAATCATATTATCAAGGCCTCAGCCAAACCAATATACATAATGGGTAGAAACCTACGCTAGTTTGTCTTGTGAGACCTATCAATGCATGAAGGGGCTATATAATGCCGCATGCATCACTTAATAAGTCCAATTTATTACTCATATCAAATGGTAGAAACATAATCATCATATACATTCACATTGAAACTATCTTATGAAATTTAAATACCATTCCCCAACCAGTAAACATAAACACTAACCATTCAGACTAATATGGTTAATGATATCAATATAGGAAACACACAATAAAACTAATCACAACCCATTAAATAAAACATGGTTTATGATATCAAAAAATATTAATCCCAATTAAACATAATAATCAGCAAGAGTTTGAAAATAGATGGAAATACTCTAACAAAATCATCAAGTAATACTTTATAGAAATTCTCTATTACTTTGCAAAGAATATTTCTATTGGGTTTTTTCATAAAACTAGAAGTTACATAATATAGTTTTTTAAAAATACAATTAATTATTTTATAAAAATAATGGTGGAGTAAAACAGACTATATAGTGCACTTGAATTTAGGTAAGAATTAGAGAAGTTCCATTGAATCTGGAGTGTTTATCAGGAAGAATTTGGGAAAGATCCTGTTAAAACATTTAACTCCCCATATAATAAAGAATTATTCATATTTTAACATATATATAGAACATAAAAACATAATTTATGAATATGAAATTGTAAAAATTAATAATTTCATTGGGGTAAGTAGACAAAAAGAGTCACTCGAAAGAAATTGGATGTTCGGGTAGAAAACCCTAAATTTATGTCCAATTGTGTTATTCACTTGACATTATCATCATGGATAATAAAATGAAAAACATTAATTAATTAATTCAGGAACTACTATACATTTATTTTATTTATTATATTGTTATTAATTTTCTTTATAGCCTTTTTTATAATTTTTAAGATAGAATTTTATTTCTCGGGAGTGTTCGGTTCCTTGGTTTTCACAACTAGTATACTTGTATATGAATAATGAAGCACATGTAAAATGGGTATAATTATAAATAATTATAATTAAAATTTATTAATGAAAAACCATAAGTATAATTGGTATTATTTATTATTTTTCCCATATATGAGGATGAATCATTTTATTACAAGTTGATGATAATCATTTAGATTCATTTTAGAAGTTTTTCAATCACAATGAATTAGTTGTGCTATAGTATTTATTATTATGTATATAAAATGGTTCCCAAAGTGTAAATAAGGTATAATACATATATTTTAATCGATTTAAACCATAAAAATGGATTCATGACCAGCTTTGAGGATAAATTAGTTAATGAAATATGATATTCTATGAAGGTTGTAAATCGACACCACCTGGATGACGATTTCAGATTTAAAATTAAGAGAGAGATAGAGTAAGGAGATTGATAATGGATATTCCATTAACATTTTATCATTAAAATATATATATGATATTTGAATTATCAGGATAATTTGGAATGAACGTGTGAGGATAGGATAAGAAAATAAAATAAATTTAAATGAAATTACAAGAAAAGTGAAGGGGATTTACCTCTTGAATTATCCTCCTTGAGAACCTTCTTAAGGGATGGGGTTTTGGTATTTTGGAAATACCATGAGATACTTGTGGTGGGGATAGACCATGGAACATTATTTGGAAATAATTTTTATATGATTCATGTCATAGAGTTGTGGGTAGAAGTGGTGGTGATGGGGGTATTTACAGTGGATGAGTGGGGGTGATTTCTCCATATTTTATTCATTATTTTATTATTTCATTCAAGATAATAAATTGTGTTGATTCCTATTGATAAATATAGTTTTAAGTTATTGTGAGTTCTATCCAAGGTTTCTTTTATCAACCATTACATAAGGAATAGTGTACTTTCCATATAATGTATTTATACTATTAATTATTGTATTTTACTACGTATTAAATATTCATGTATTTCAAAAAATTCCCAAAACATCACCCTAACCATTTTAGGAATGTATAATTTTAAAAATGAACTCTTTTTTATTAAAATAATTTCAAAAATATGATAAACTTAATTTTTAATTAATTTTATTATTTACATGATAAATAAATTTTTAAATATATAACTGATTTTAGAACACATTCAAAAGTTAAATAAGTTCTCATAAAATTATCCTAAAATAATAAGACAAAAAAATATTGATTTATAAATAATTTTTATTAAAATCAATTTTCTTTTAAATAATTTTACTAATTATAATATTTTAATTAAATATTTATGACTTACAACAATACAAACTCTTAAATATTAATTTTTCAAATATTCATTTACTTACACTATTATATAATTATATCATTATTTCATTTATAAGATGGATAAATTTTCTTTATACTTTCATTGGTGAGGTTACTATTTTATTAGATGGTTTACTATTCGAAAGAGTCACATTACTTTTTTGAATGTCATGTAACTATTTTATTAGTCTAGGTTCCTTAACTTTTAAGAAAACCTATTATTTCATTGTTTATTCATTTTTGATATTTTTATTATGTTCTATAGGTGATTTTATATAATATATAATATAGGAAATAAACATAAGAAGGGGAATTTAATTGATAGAGTTCTGGTTTTTGACATTCTCCCCTCTTACAAAAATTTCATTCTCGAAATTTCCAGATTTCCCACAAAAAAAGATTTGGGTTGTTCTTCATCATAAACTCCCTAGGCTCCCATGTTACCTTATAAATATTATGATTTTCCTAAAGTACCTTTATCATTCGAGTCATATATTTCCTCAACACATGTTCTTTAGTTTCCAAAATCTAGATAGTCTCTTCATAGTAAGATAAATCAGGTCCCAATTCTATTCCTTCACAACTAAGTGTATTTTTTGGGGTCAGCATGTACTTCCTTAATAAGATGATGTGAAACACATTGTGTACCTTGTAAAGGATAGGTGGAATTTAAAAATGATAATCCAACACTCTAATTCTCCCTATAATTTCAAAAGGAACAATATACCTAGGGCTTAGTTTTTCTTTCATCCCAAATCATATAACACCCTTCTATGGAGATACTTTAAAAAAACATGATCTCCCACTAGAAATTAAAAATCCTTCCTTTGACTATAATCACAACTCTTTTGTATTCATTGATATTCTTTGATATGGGTTTGAATAGTATTTACCTTATCTATTGTTTCTATCACATTATCTGAACCTAAAAGCTTTATTTCACCAACTTCATCCCAACAAGTTGGTGGACAACATTTCTTTCCATACAATGTGTCATATGGTGCCATTTGAATAGTTTAATGGAAACTTTTATTGTAGGATAACTCCACTAAAGGTAAATACTTATTCTGAATACCTTGACGGTCATGTTATAATGATATCAATGTGTATTCTATAGTTTAGATCATCCATTCTGATTTCCCATCAGTTTGAGGGTGATAAGAAGTACTAAAATAAAGCTTATTATCTATTTCTTTATGGAGACTTTCCAGAATGTGAATGTAAATCATGGATCAAGATCTGAAAAAATTGAGATTTTTACTCCATTAAGTCTTAAAAATGAATTAATATAGTGTCGTTAAAGGTTCCCTAGTGAAAAATCATCCCTTGTAGAGTGGAAATGTGCAGATTCGGTAAGTCGGTCAACAATCACCCTTATTGCATCATTATTTTTTGGGGGTTTTACTAATCTAGTGACAAAATCCATAGTAACATCATCCCATTTCTATTTAGTAATAGTTCGGGGATGAATCACACATCTTGGATGATTTATTTTTTCCTTCACATGTTGAAAAACTAAAGATCTTGACAAACAGTCAGCAATTTTCTTCTTTATATTATTCCACCCAAAATATTCCTTCGGATCTCTACACAAATTAGTGCAACATTGGTGTATAAATAAATTCAATCAATGGGATTCATCCAATAACTCCCTTATTCTTTTGGGTATGGAGGGAACACATTGCCTCATCCCAAATTTTAGAATTCCATCCTTACACCGGAGGTCTTTCAATATCCCATCATTCACAGCATTAATTTTCTATTTAATATTCTTATCATAAACATAAGAACATTTATTTATTCTCAATAAATATGGTTGGGAAAACAATCAAAAATTTAATGATATTTCAACTTTATTGATAATTCCAATATCCATCATTGCTAAATCCATGCATATAGGTTCTTTTTTAATCCTTATTTTGTTCAAAACTCCTTGATTTTTCCTACTCAAATCATCTTCTACCTTATTTTCCTTCCCTGTGTGGTAGTGTATGGAAAAATAATATTCCCAGAGAATCACTATAAGGACATATTAATAAACATTACATAATCTTGAGTGGTGTCAATAATTTTACTTTATCTTCCTTTAAGGATATTTTTTATTTTAGAGTTCTAGAGAATTAGTCCATAACTCTTACATAACATCACAAAATTTTAAATGTAAATAAGTCTACACGCAATAAATTTTTTTCATAATCTAAAAAATTTTATAAAAAACATGAATACTTTTTATTAATAAAAATCTTCACAACATTCATATTAAATTATTTCATTCTCTTACCCATCCTTATACCCAGTGGAAAATATTTTAAAAACATTTTATAAGAACACAAAGCTCTGTAAGGGATATAAAATAAAAAATGATACTATTAGTATGTGAAGGATTAAAAATCATGAAAATATTTTCAAAATATCAAACGTTAAACCCATAAAACATTAAATACTTAACATACCTCAGGAAATCCTAAAATTTTTCAAAAACTCATAGAAATTATAAATCATAAGGGTAACTTATGGAATCAATAACATACTTACATTGTAGCTTTTACAACTACATAGGGAGTACCCTTTAGGGTTGTGTTTGGAATACCCTTCATAGTATATTCACTAAATCTATTATGAGATACCACATCTTTAAACTATTTATCATTACACAACACATTGGAGAGCTATCATGGGCTCACCCAAACTCGTTTTATCACTGAACCAGCTATATACATATGTAATTTTCAAGATCCCTAACATAATCTTAACACATTAACAAGAATAAAGGAAAAATCCATTTCCATTTTGAAAACACATTTCATATTTATAAGTCACACAATCATAAATGATTAAAAATTATTTTAAATTAAAATTTTAGACTTTTAAATAAATAATCAATAAATAATAGTGACATGAAAATGAGAAATTCCATTCTTGGCCTATATGTTAAAACCATTTATTGAAATAATCAATACATTTTCAGAACACAATTAAAACATTTTAAAATAATATTTTTTAATCAACGTGTCCCATAACACTTTGAAAAGTTTGTAAAGAATTATTATATTTATAAAATTAATTTCCAAATAAATAAATCCTTAAAATGATTTTGAAAACACAGACATTAATTAGGATGGTATATAAGAATAAATATTTAAAACATATAAAATTATTATTTAGTTGAAGAGTCCATTACCACTTAAGGAACACCTGAATAAAAATCATTAAAGGGTAGATTTAAAAAACATTAAATATCAAGATAATATATTAATTCATTATATAAAGTGTATAATCTGTTTTATATACACCTTATTGGATAATAAGGTTGCATAACATAAAGATATACCTCAATGGATGGAGACTGAGATGAAGTTTTGTACCTTCTGTCCAACTCATCACATACAATCATTATATTGCTAAATCACATACTTAGGGTAATTTCCACTTTATTTATAACCTTTTTCATTTTTATTATACCTTTTTTACATCTTATTACCATGTTATAAACTTATATAATTATTTAAGTTCATATTGTACATTTTTTGTTATTTGATACTTGAGTCCAAAATGAACTTGTTATTATATAAATTCTCCATGTTGTAATAATTTCCACATCTATAGAATAGTATTCATGAAATAATGATAAACTTTATAAATTAATAATGCTTTTTAAACAAAACAATTAACTATGGTTATGTGAAATGAATAACGTTATAATCATTGAGACAGAAGGACGTACGTATGCATGAGTAACATTTTCCATTTTTCATTGATCATTAAAGAAATATGATAATTATAATTCTATATTTATAGAATGATAATAAAATTACTAAACTAATAATAATAATAATATAAATAAACTTATATATATCATAAAAGTGATGTGTTGAATAAAAATGATTCACATCACTTCATGGATGTGATAGTTCACACGTACACACGAACAACAATATCATTTTTTCATGCATGGAAGGTAAGAACATAATTGATATATTATTCATTTAAAATTATAGATATTTCATGAATATCATATATAAAAAATTATTCCACCATTTTAACCAATATTTATATATTATAATTAAAAACAAACTATATTGGTTCGTGAGTCGATAGTTTACCGCACACATGAACAAAATATTCATTTCCCATTTGATGAAAGTAGAGATTGATTTAGGTTATGATATTAACATAATAACATCTTACTATATTTATTATAATATATTTATTATTTAATATTTGAGGAATATTATTAAATTGATGTTGAAGAATAAATAAATATGAAACAATTAAAAAATGATACCACTTCTTTAGTTGACCACCTTTGAAGAACACTGTAACACCTCTAAAGAAGGGTGTTCTACCAAAAATATGGCCTTGTGAAACTGGGTATGAATTCTAGGAAGGTTTTTGGGTCGCTCTTGGCCAATCCAAATGATTTATGAAGTTTTATTATCAGATAATAGCGGGTACCATTTTTATAGGAGAGGGGAGGGACACCCTTGGAAACTCTTATAATATTAAATTATTATAAATTAATTCTTTAACTAAACTAACTCAAAATTGATATATGTTGAATATTAGATATGTATAGTTATAAATAATCTAATAAAATAAATTTTGGACTTGTATTAATTTTATTTTAAACCTTATCTTTTCAATTTACCTTTGATATTTCTCTTTTAATTTTAATTGATGTAATAAAACTTTAAATATTAATTTTCTATAAATTTTAAATATAACATCCCCTTGGTAATATAACATTATGAATATTATAAAAATATAACATCCCCTTGGTAATTTTAAACTATTTTTATAATTTAATAAATTACTATTTTTATAAGATATTGATTTTGTCAACTTTTACACTACTCATATCATTGATTTTCAATTAAATCCAATCAGATAGATAAATTCAAAGAAAGATATTTAATAGACTTATAACATGTTATATTCACCTATAAATTTTTTTTATGAAATAAATTATGCCAAATAATATTTATTTTAATATTTCTAATATCACTTATTTCATTATTTTATTAATAAAGCAATCACTACATTATTGTTTCATAATTAAATTTAATTATATAATGTATAGAAATTAAAAATAAAATATCATGTTGTAGGTAACATTTTTAGATTTTAGATGAATATTTAGATTCAACGATATAACTTACAATATCCTATATAAAAATATTTTTAGTAATAATAGACATGTTTATGATATTTTGGACTTTACTTTAAATGAAATGTTATAAATATCTTAGTCACATCCAAGTGGCTTCCAAAGGGAAGCTATTTGGCCCAAGTATTTTTCTGGTCATCTATAACACATTCAATAAGGTTAGGACATGTGTTAGTTTATTTTTTGTTATTATAATATTATTTTAACCCTTATTTACCTGATTTACCATTTAATTGTGGTAAATAAAAGTAGCAGTACTGTAGTAGGCACTATGTGGTACTGTAATAGGTACTGTAGCAGCTGGAAATATTCACCTTGGGCCACCAGTTTGGGCGTATAGACCTTAATTCTTTCAGGCCACATTGTTCTTTGGGTCAGTAGGGCTTTAGGGCTACCCTTAAGGCCTTAAATCCACCTCAAGTCCTTTGGGCCACATGTAGTTTCCACAGACAGACTTTAAAAAAAGGAGTAGTCCTAGAGGAGGATTCAGAGTAGGCGCACTCACTATAGCAGAACCAATGGATTTGAAAAATGATAGATTATGGTTATTCCATCTGGACCAGCCTATTCTTGTACGAGTAGCTTATCCATATGTCCATGCGAAGGTGGAGAGCTACCATCACGATACGGATGCTGAGGAGGGGTAGTTCCTTGTAATTATAGTATGGTTGATTTCCCTAAGACCTTTTGGTAATGTAATTTCTTTTAAGACAATGGGCCATGTAATCACTAATACAATAATCCATGTAAGGGTTCCCCCTCATCCCATGAAAGGGGGTTATCAAAAATCAATAAAAATGAAGGCCTTTGAAAAATTTGGGCATTTGGTAAATAAAACAATAAAGTTACTATTCAACAAAAATTATTTTGATCCAATTAGATCACTTTTTTTGTACTTATTACAACTATGTATGTCTATTTTTGAAAATGTAATTCCAAAAGGTGACTAAATTTATTTTAATGTTAATCCCATTGACAGATTGATAAAACATGTTTCTAAAAAAAGTAAAAACCATCAGACAATTGACTTGAGTTTATACTAAATTTAAATATAAAATTTCATCCAATTCAAAAAATAAGATTAAATGATAAAAAATTCGTATAATTATACCTTAAAAATGTAAAATTATTATCTATCAATATAATTATATTATATGAAAAGGTAGTTTAAAATTAAAATTTTGTGTTTTTTACTATTTATTAAAAAATGAATTTTATCAGAAAAATACTAAAAATTAGACCAAAGTGACTTTTGATGTCCCAATACTAAATAAGAAGTTTATTTTGTCAAATATAACATATAAAATAGGAAAAAATATGTTTAAAAAGGGTTCTCCATCAAAAGTCGGTAAAACTGCATTTTTTTAAACTTCTTTTATCTGAAAAATTGAATTTGTTCTTATATCATGTCTATAAAACATATAAGTTGAATTTTAAACATTAAATTGAGTATATTAAATATATATTTATTTAATTTTTTTTAATAAAATCCATAAATAGTGATTTTATTATTTTATAAACTCAATTATTTGGATTCAAATAGTTTTTTTCCAAAAACACGTCCTTTTTATTAAATTGGTTGTTATTTAATTTCATAATTAATTTTGAAACCAATGAATATTTATAGAAAAATGTGTAAAGAATATTTTCAAAAATCAGTTAATATCAGTCATTCCTTCCATTATAACATCTTTATGATAACTACAACTTAAAATAATAATATTAATAATATAGTATTTTTTAGGTATAACTCAGTCGTGTGTGCAACATAAGATATCTTAGAAACCCATTATTGTTGTCGAGTACGTTATAAATCATAACATCCCATTTATTGTAAAATTCATATCTCATTCATATATATTAATAAATTTGATAATTTATTATTCTATAATTACATGGGTTATTACATCCTTCCCCAATTTCCGAAATTACATCCTCACAATTTTAATTTTGGGCTCGATAACACAGGTTTCACTTTTCCAAATTACATCTTTGAAATCCCATATCAAAAAAAAATTCAACAAATCTTCCACATTAAAAGAATGAAAGTGAAGTATAAAAGTTCACCTGAGATAACAAATACTAGGATTCCATGTATGAAAACATTGATATGGAATAAAAACTAACCATCATGTTCTGATGAAGACTGATAAAAAACATGATCTGGAGAGAGTTAAAAATCAGAAAACCAAAAACATGTGATGGGTTAGACGATCTTTGATTTCATAGTAGGGAATGTAAAAGAAAAATGGTTAGGCCCTTTGATCATATTCATAATGTTGTTCAATTAATTTACTACCAAGCCTAATATCATAAGTAAATACACTTACTTAACAATTAGAGTTTCATCCATTAATGAAATGCTCCACAAACTCATATTTTTCTCTAAATGATGAGTATTTAAGAGGAATAATTTATCATGCCGGAAACACTATAATAAACTTCAAGAGAATAACATATTCCAAAAAAGATTAACTATCTATTCATCATGTTTTGAAACATTAACCAGAAACAAAAAAATTATGATAAAAAATAATATAATTCACCAAATATAATAAACATTAAAATAATAATGAATAATTTTAATCTCTAAGATTCTAAATTAATACCCAAAGTCTAAAATAGTCTATTAAAACAATAACTATCCATAAAATTTTTCAAAATATTATATCTAAGATTAAATCCTAAAAATTAAAAGGATTTTAATCAATTAATCATCTATGAAAAGTTCTAACATTTAACTCAAAATAACATAAACCACTCACAATGTCTCATATTGAAAATTTAATATCAAAAATCACATATTCTCTAAGATAGGTTAACCATTTACATAAATATCATGAATCTTCATAAGTCTATAAAAAAAACATAGATTAGTCCAAAATAAAATTCAAACATTACTCCTTAAATAAAATCCAATAGTATTCTATTTTCCTTAGGAATATATAATTCTCAAAATATTGAATTTCTTCCAAAATAAATCTTAAAACTTAATCCCCAAATAATTTTTCTAAACCAAGGATATGAATTTGAAAAAACATAAGTTCCCAAAATCAACTTATTCTTATTCCATCAACTCATTTAACTAAAAATAAAATGACATTCTACCCCTGTACATCCTATAGGATAGTGGTAAGTGGAAAAGTCGTATCACACTTCGTTTGTGGGTTTGATTTCCTAAAAATTATATGATGTTTCAGGTTTTCAACCTTCCTACAGGTTATCCTTTTCTTAAAATTATATTATTTTATAACATTCAAAAAATGATACAAGATCCTCAAAAATAACCATAACATATTTTATCCTCCATGTTTATCTCATACCATTCATTTTGAAACCCAAAATGTAATAACCCATAATTATTAGAAAATAAAATATCATATAAACCCTAATGTGTATCCATAACTTCGTAATTATTTACACATATGAAAAGATAATTATTCAGGAAATAACACTTTTACATAAAAAAACTCTAGGGATACACATTCTAGAAATTGATTTCCCCAACGTAATCCAATCATCAAAAGAAAATTAAAACATTTAAACATTTCATCATTTTATAGTCTATTTTGTCTATAATCCTTTATATGTATACTTTTAATCATTTATCATTCTTCATGATCCTCTAACCATACTTTTCAATATATTATTCATTAATAATTTGTTCCTAAAAAAATAAGAGAATCTTTTCATAATATTCAATAATGTAAAAACATGAGACCAAAAACAATTCATACATTTTATAGTCTATTTTTAGTTTCCTCAACATTAATTGGAATGGAATTAGGTATTTCTAAACATAATTTCATATGGTCCTCCTGATCCCATTTGTGAACCTTATTTATAGGACATTTATTTTTATAACGAACATACTCTGCACATTTAAATCATTCAACTCATAACTCATAATGAACTCTATTCCCTTTCCTAGATTCAACTAAACACTTAATTTTTCATTGAGATTTTATTACTTTATGACCTCCATTACCATGTCTATAAATTCTTACCTTTCCTTTAAAAAAATTTTCGGTGATTCTGTTCACATCCACTATACATATTTCATTGAATATACTTACTTGTACGATTATTACCTAATCTTTCATAGGGATTCGTTTCTATCATGTATGATGGATTAGAAAACTGACCAAGGTTCCAATGGTTAATCTTGACTCCTAATAGTTGGTTTAGAATAACCATGAGAGTTATGATTTTATCTCATATTTCATTCATTTTCTTATTTAGAGAACCATCACATTTTCCATCACATCCATTACTACTTTGGTGCATGTTTGATCCATCCATTTACTAAAACCAAAATGGCTAGTATGAGTGTATTAATTAAATCATCATATACCTTCTTATGAGGGAGATAACACTAAAATATTATTATTCATGTTATATCAATCTCATTCAATTTATCTAATGTAAATATGCCTATTTCTATTATTCTAACTATTGTGGTTATATATAACTTGTAACTTATGCTGAAATATCACCCTAACATCTAAAGTTGTCTAAACCATCCTATGACACCAAATATAAGACCATATCCTTAAAACTTAGGTAGTCTTGAGTTAATTTGATAATTTGACTTTATTTCACTTTGAGTATCTTTTAAGGCTTAGAGTTACAGATAATTAGGACATAATTATTACATAGGATCACCGAATTTAAAATCTTGACATGTCTTCATGCTATCCATTATTTTCATAATCAAAAAAAATTAAAATAAGACATGAACACTTTTTATTGGAAAAAATTTCATTAAATTCATTTTTAATTCTTAATTTATCTTACCCATCCTTATACCCTATGGAAAAGATTTTGAAAACTTTGGATGAGTACAAAACGCCCCCAAAGTGATATAACATATTAAATGAAACAATTAGCCCATGTATATTTAATACTCGTGAAAACATTTTCACAAAATCATACATTTCACCCATAAAACATAAACTCCTTAACACACCACATGAATTCATAATATTCATGAAAAAATAATAAAAATCTTAAATCATAAATGTAACTTGTAGAATCCATAACATACTTACATTGTATCCTTCATAACTACATAGGGAGTAACCTTCATGGTTACATTTGGAATACCCATCACATTATATTACCTAAATCTCTTCAGATAAACCGTATCATTTAACTCCATATCATTACAAAATTCATTGGAGAGATATCATGGGATCACCCTCCCTTGTATTATCATGAAACAAGGGGTATAAAAAATTAATTCCCAATATACATAACATAATCATAACCCATTAACAATCATAAAGTAAAAAATAACATTTCCATTTTAAAATCACATTTCACCTTTATAAGCATAGAACTCATAAATTAAAAACAATTATTTTAAAATTAAATTATAAAATTGTAATGTAAACATCAATACATAATAGATAAAATAAATCATTAAATTAAATTCATTGTGTATATTGTAACAAACATTTTTTTAAATAATGAATCCATTTTCAAAATAGAATTAAAACATTTAAAAAGAATATTTTTGAATCAAAGTGTCCCATACTACTTTGATATGTTGGAAAGGAATTAAAATTTTCCTAAAATTAATTTCCATATAAATAAATCCTTAAACCCATTTTGAAAAAATTTACATTAATCAGAATTATTTAGAATAATAAATATTTAAAACATTTAAAATGATGTTTTAGTTAACGATCCTATTACCACTTGATGTAAGATTGATTAAAAATAATTAAAGAACAACATTAAAAACATTATATAACATGATAATATTGTAGTTCATGATATAAAGTTTCCATTGTTTTTTACATACACCCCATTTGATAATAAAGTTGCGTAACATCATTATAAGGGTGAATGAAATGAGATTGACATGAAGTTCCTTCCCTTGAGTCCGACATGTAACGTACAATCATTATATTCCTAAATAATAAACATAGGTTAATTTATAAATTAGTGACAATCTCTTTCATTTTTATCATTACTTTTTATAAAGTATCACCATGTTATAAAACTAAATTAATTATTTAAGTTCATATCAGACGTGTTGTTGATATTTGGTATATGAGTCATAAATGAACTTTTTATGATGTAAATTGTCCATGTGGTCATAATTCAATAATATCAATAATAGTATTTATGAAATAATCTTAACTTTTAGTTGTTAACAATTTTATTTAAATACAACTATTTTTTACGGTTATGAAAAATGACAAATGTTATAATCATGGAGATGGTAAGTCTTGTATACGCATGAGTAAAGTTTATTATTTTTCATTAATAATTATGGAGATAAGGTAATTTTTATTTTATCTTTACATAATGATCATAATATTATTAAAATCATAATATTAATTGAAATATACTTATATATATCATACAAGTAATGTGTTAAATAAAAATGATTCACATCACTTCATCGAGGTGATAGTTCACACGTACTCACATACGCATGGGTATCATTTTCCATTTTCCATTAATCATTAATGGATCATAATTAACCCCCCTCCCCCCCTCTATCTTATTAAAAATAATTTTTACCCAAAAATCGGAATCAAAGGTGTTTTTCTATTACATATATTTCCCTTTTTTTGGAAATATAGAAAACTTATATTGTTTCTATGTGATACCAATAAGAAATATCAATGGTTTATCTATATATTTATATTTATCTTTTTCAAGTCATTGATAATTCTGTTTCGATTTGATACTATAAAGTGCATCAAATTTTTGGACTCTTGTACAATGTGAAATGTTTATTTTTAGTGCTAAAAAGTTTGTGTTAAATATTCACATATAGTAAAATATAAAAATGGCTTATATTAATGTTGGTACTTTTTTGATTCATGAACCTTACTTCAATGGTCGTAATTATGGATTCTGGAAGGAACACAAGAAAATATATTTCATAAATATTGGAATTTGAGTTTATTTAATGGTTTTAAATTATTATAAAATTCCTATAATAGATTTGAAAAAATGGGATTATTCTTAAGAAAAAGACTGTGATCTTAATTCAAAAGAATCATATGATATTTTCTTTGGTTTTATGGATTTATGTGTTTAATTTAGTTTCTAAATGTGTTATTACATATGAGATTTGGCAGAAAGTTTTTGTTTCTTATGAGGGAATTGATCATATCATACAGCTAAGACATAATACTAAAAACTTTATATTTCATATTTTCATAATTTATAATGATTTGAACATCAATAAGATGAGTGAGATATTGAGTGATGTTTTCAATAATATTACTGGTTTTTGATACTCAATTATGTAATCGGATGAGATGGTAAATGTTCTTATAGTTTCCCCCCCCCCAAGTGGAATATACTATCTAGTTTTATAAATCAATATAAACTAGTTAATTAATTAGTAATGAAATAGAGGATTGGAGCATTGATATTGTATGATTTTGAGATACAGGATGAAACTAAAAATCATATTTATAGAAAATATGAAGAAGAATCTCTTAAAACTGGTTTGGATGAATCATCTTGATTCATGTAATCCTGAATCTACTAAATAATTATTATATAATTCAAAAATATAGGAAAAAATTTACAAAAAAATATACTGATTAAAGAAGACTCATGTCATGAATATAAAAAATAAGGATCACATAAAGTATAACAGTCATATGCTCAATGCTAAATGAAAATCAAGTTAAAATGAATAGAAAAGAAAATTTTTAAGGCAACATTGAGTGATTTTTAAAATTTAAATAGTGAATCGATAATAATATTTTAGGTTGATCATGAAAATCTAATGGTGAATCTAGGTCCTATGGATCATGTTATTGAGGTGCAATCTACTTAATCATTAAAAACTATTTCGGAAAAATATTCCAATAATGGAAAAAATATATATTTTCTATTCATCAAGATAAATATGAATCCTCAATGAAATATCATAAAGAGTTTATAAAATAATATGATTTAATTTCAATTTAAAAATAATGTTTCTCAAAACAAATAATATATTAAAATTCTAATTTTTTCCAAAATATCATTTGATCAACATAAAGTAAAAAAATAAATATTTATTTTATGAAGTCGATAATTTAAAACATGCTCCTCGTATGATTATCAAAGCATAAAATTATTTAAATCATATTATTTGATAAAATAAAATTCATAGAGGATAATTTGGAATTGGTATTAGTGGTAAAAAACCTAAATTATATTGGATTTTTTTGGTTTCTATATCAAATAGTAAAATAATTTCTACTAATAAATGTTTTTATTATGGTATTAATAGACATTATTAAAATGATTGTTACTTTATAAAAACTCAATTTTATTATGTTTAAAAATATTATTTCTTGAAATAATTATAAAATCTTGACTACAAAATCCCAACTCAACAAATAATATTTGGGTAAGTGAGACTCTAATTTCTAACTATACCAGTCCCAAATCATATGGGTACCAAAAAAATTATATTATTTATTTCATAATACACAACTGAACTACATCATTATACAATTAAGTAGTTGTTAAAAATCGTATAAAATTTTATATTTTATTAAAGGAGTTATCAACTCTAAAGTAGTTTATCATTGAAAAAATATGTAGAACTGGAATTAATCATCCATGAAGTATTTAATTTACATAATTATATGTAGAACCGGAATTAATCATCCTGACTCTAGGGAAGGCGACCCAGTGCTCCCGCTCTCGGTGCTGGAGTTTATAGAGGTGGAGATTCTTCTAAACCTAACGTTGGTTGCAAGATTCTTGCGCAATCAGCCTTCAATGGACTCTTTTGATAGGTTTGTCGTTGTTTCTTGGGGGCTTCAAGATCGTGCAGTTGTTGTCCTGCTGGACAGAATGCACATGATGGTGCATTGCTCTTCACTAGAGGATCTCTTCTTTGCTTTGTCATATACCCCTAGAGGATGCAGTGGTAGCAGCTTCCTTTTTTGATAGAGTTACGATCTTTACCTGAATCATGATTCCCCTCTTCTTCTGGTTTGGGTTAGTCGTCCTCAACTACATTTCCCTTTACAAAATTCTGCAATCATCCGTATTCGAGATAATCTTGTGGGTGGATTTCTTTGTGTTGACTCGCGTACTGCCTCATTGTGCCATCCGATCAACCCGCAGATGTGTGTGGAGGTTGATGTATCAAGACCGACGGTTGAGTCTGTGTGGATTGATTCTAGTGAGGAGGTCTGGTGCAAGCAGCCGGTTGTCTTTAATCATTGGCTGGAGTTTTTCTCTACATGTGGAAGACTGGGACCCCCAACCATTCAATGCAATTGGGGGGATCAGGTAAAGGTTTCAATGTAGGAGGGCGACCCCGTGACCACTGGGTGTGTGTGCAAGACCAGGGACAGGGGTACTATGGTGCAGGCTGTTCTTGAGGTGGTTCACTAGTCACGGGCTAGTGAGGTAGTGGGCCAGCAAGATGAGGTGAGCGGGGCTGCTCCAATGGCTTCAGTATCATTCAGGCATCAGGATGCTCTAGGTATAGAGGCCAATATTTAGGAACCTCAGAATTAGTGGCATCCCCTACCTTCTACAGTAGGTGTGAATAATGTTAAGAATAAGGAGGCAGATCTATGGGTAGTGGTCATATTTGACCAGTTGAAGCATGATTTAGGTATTAAGGGAGTTGAAGATAAGGGCCCCTTAGTAGTTGCATCAGTGGATTTATCAGCGACATCCATCCATACTGTGGATGGTGAGGAAAGCTTGGTAGGTAGTGATGCTCATGATCTCGGTGACTCTCAGGGTCGAGGCTAGGAAGATGGTAACAAGAATCTGCAGTTCATGGGTCGCATGTATGAACAGGCTATAGGCTCAGCCTCAGTCCAGGGAAAATCCTTTGTGTTGGCTGCAATAGGATCCCACTATGGACAAGGGCGACTGGATGATGATTGTGTCTTGGGCCCTCTGGACCCAAACACCCTTGGTGTCTCCCACTCTTCCCATATGATGGTCGGGTCTGGGGAGAAGCTATCTGACCTGGACAATAAGCCTGATAAAAAGGATCCTCTATGAAAGCAGCGGCCCCTCAATGAAGGTACGATGTTGAAGCTAGGGAACCGACATGAGAGTTTGGATGTTCATGAAACTCCAGTGTCTCAGGAGGATGTTTCGTCAGATGATGACAGCTACAACCACCCTTCAGTGGATTGCTTAGACCTAATTCAATGGAAAGGTCCTCATAGTCAGAGAAGGAATAATGGTGAAAAGGGTATCAAAGATTCAGGGAAGTGTATTGTGGTTCAGGGCAAAAAGACAAAGGGTCGCAAGGACTACTATAACTTGCCAAAACCAATGGAGACCAGGTCAACCAAGAAGGGTAGAAACAAGTAAGGCTCAGTCCTTCTAAAGGGGGAAAGTGAAGAATCAAGTATACAGTCAAGTGACAGAGAAGCAGAGGATGAGGAGTGCTTGAAACTCATCCTTCACTCCAAGGAAGAAATTCTTGAGCAGGTTGTACATCCCAATGTATCAGAAGAAGAGCTCAATAGAATCTATGAATGAACATTACAAGTTGATGCCATAGAAGAGAGAGAAGTGTGGTTAGATAATAAAGATAGAATATTGGCCTGAGGCTTCAATCAGAGTAAAATAAATTCAGAATAATTTATTCAGATAATGGAAAGAACGATTTATCCTCTTGAAGATCTTATCAGAGAGGATCTAGAAACCCAGGTTAGTTTTTTGCACTGGGAACATTATAGAGTAGCTGAGTCTAGTAATATTAGTCTTCTGGTTAATCATTTTGTGAGCTCCTTTAGCATGTAGCGGTACCTTTGTGAACTATGGTTTCCCATTTTTCCTTAAAAATTGCTTAATACAAATTTAAATTTGGATGGAATAGATTGTGTTTTTTATATATTTCTCTAAAAATTCTCTAAAATATATTTTTAAATAAATAATAATAATAATAAGGTATATGAAAATTTATATTATTTTACTCTTTCAACATATCTTTTTTAAATTTCATTTTCATTAAAATTTTATTCTTTTACATAAAAATTTCTCTCAAAAACTTATTCTAAAGTAACATTTCGTTTCAAAAATTACTATATAAAATTATTCATCTATGTTTTTAGCAGGGGAATATGAAATCTAATATGAAAATTTTCATTATTAAATCTATCATATTGCCCTTTAAAACCCTATAATCCTCATTCAAGGTACTTCTTAAGATGTTTATCCTTCTTCATCAAAATATTATTTTCAATTATTTATAAAGAAACCATTTTGACTGAAATTAAGTGATCATGAACTTCCAGTTTAGAGAAAATTATCTCTCAAATGATAAAAAATGATGTAACACTTCTTCTAATCCATTTGGATAATAATTAGTTTCCTTTATTAAGGATTATTTTGAAACATACTGTACACAATATGAGGAAATTCATTGTATTGAAGAACCTTAATTTCTATCATCTAAAATGGTTAGAGAACGAATATTGTTTGGAGAGTTTTCGTAAATGGATAATCATTTTAATTAAGAACTAGTGAAGCTATATGTTGATTTAAATGCATATACCAAGTCATATAGTGTTATGTAAATATTATTTATTTCAAAAATATTTATTTATACACTCCATGGGGGTATCAAGATTTGACGAAAATATACATGTCTAAATAATATTTTGAAGTGGTTAAAGTAGATTTTTCATGTGATAAGTATTCACTGAGGAAAGAAGTTATTACTAAGTTGGATCATAATTATTTAAAATATTTTTTAGTCAGAAAAACTTCATCTTCTTTATTTATTAAAATATCTAAAAATTATAAAAGTATAAGATAATAGTATTGAATATTTTTAGTCGACATGAGTGAAAAACTTTTGATATTTAGAAAGTTCAGATGATCCAACTAATCGTTCTTAAAAAATCTCAACTTTTCATCATCATTGTAGATTATTAAAAGAAAATATTATGTTTTTTATTATATGTGTTTAATATAAAAATGAATAAATTATTTTATAAAATATTTTTTGTCACAGATAAGGGCTAAATTTATGAAATATTTATGTGAGAATTTTTAGAAATTCATTTGTAATTTATTAGAAATTCATGATAACATTATATGATATTTATGATAAATTTATGAAAAATTTCATGGGAGATATTTTTAAATATGTGGAATCTTTCGATTTTTTATATTTTTCCAAAGGAATAAATGTTTTAATATTTTAATTTTATTTATTTATTTAAATTGATCTATTATTTATAAAAATCCTTGTATTTATTTTATGAGTTTTTTAATAATCAAAAGGGGGAGATTGTTGAGCAAGTATTGATTCATATATTTTATTAATTTAATTTTTATTTTGATTCTCAAAAAACCAAATATATGTTATTAATATAGTTTAGATTAATTAAATTTTAGTACATTTTATTCATTATAATTTTTATTTTTATTCTGGAAGCATTCACAAGTCCTCAATTGATGGGACAATATTTGACTAATTATTCTGGAGGTGTTTGAAGGTAATCTGTATATACTATTCAAACCCAATGTTTTTAGGTGCAATATATTTTAATGGTCGTGACCCTAGTTTCACAGATCTAGTACCTTATTTTATTACATTTAAATATAAACAAGGAATTCATATCCTAAAGGAACGAATAGTTTTAGTATAATTGGAAAAGCATATACATACATAATAGTTTCATTATAACAGGAAATAAAGTACAACATAGTAAAAATAATAGAAACACCAATAAACATGTAGATTATACTCATAAGTCATTTATAATATACATCTTCAAACCATGGAGAAAAATAAAACATAAGAAATTAGTGGTCTTAAAGGCTCATTAAGGGTAAGTAAAATAATGGGAGAATAAATATAAATCATGATGGATAACTAAAAGTACACATGAAATTAAAACATAATCTTGAGCATAAAATTAAAGGAATTAAAAACTTCTATTGTTGTAAAAAAAATAACCATGGATATTGTACTAGTAGAATAATTACATGGGTAAGAAATTACTAGTTTCATAATAAGGGAATGTAGAATACAAGACATCATAATCACACCGTCAAGGGCTCAGCCAAGACAACATACACAATCAGTAAAAAGCCTGGCTAGTTTGTCTCATGAGACCTACCAATGCATCAAGTGACTATAGTAGGCCACACCCATCACTTACTAAGTCCAATTTATTTCACATACAAAAAATGAGAAATATAATAAACATATATATTCATATTTAAAAAAATATATGAAATGTAAATATCATTCCCCAGTCACTGAACATAAAGACTAACCATTTGGATTAATATGGTTTATGGTATCAAGATAGCACATAGATATAAAACTAATTATAACCAATAAATAAAATATGGTAGATTATATCATAAAATATTAATCCCAATTAAACAAAATAATCAACAAGATATTTGAAATAAATGGAAATACTCTTACAAAATCATCTATTAATACTTGAGATAAATACTCTATTACTTTGCAAATAAGATTTCTTTTGAAAAAATATTTTCATAAAACCAGAAGTGATCTAATTTATTTTATTCATAATAAAAATATTATTTTCTAAAAATAATGGTGAATTAAAACATAATGTAGAGTGCACTTGGAAATAGATAAGAATTAGAAAAGTTCCCTTTAATCAGGCTTGTTTATCCGAAAGAATTTGGGAAGGATCCTTTTAAAACATATAACTACCCACAAAATAAAGTATGATTCTGATTGGTACATATATATATAACATAAAACATGATTTATGATTATTAAATTATAAAAATTAATAATTTCCTTGGTGTATGTATAGAAAACGAGTAACCTGAATGAAATTGGAGGTTCCAGTAGAAAACCCTTACCTTATGTCTGAATGTGTTCTAGACTTGACCTTATCATCATAGATAATCAATTTAAATTCATTAATTAATTATTTAATAAACAAATATAATTTTATTTTATTTATTGTATTTTTATTGAGCTCATTAATTAAATTTCTTATGAGTTATAGGATACAATTTTATTACCTGGGAGTGTTTGTTTCCTTGGTTTTCATGATTTGTATAATTGTATATGAGTAATAAAGATCCTGTTAAAAGGGTATAATTATAAAAAATTATAATTTCATGTTAATAAAGAAAAACCATAAGTTTAATTGGTCATATTTATTATTTATTTCATATATGTGGATGAATAATTTGATAACATATTAACAATAATCTTTTAGATTCATTTTACCAGTTTTCAATCGCAGTGAATTAGATGTGTTCTATTATTTGTTATTATGTATATAAAATGGTTCCAAAACCTTAAATAAGATCTAATACATATTTTAGAATCTATTTAAACTATACAAATGGTTTCATGAACAGCCTTGAAGGATAAATTAAACAATGAAATCTTTTCATCCATGATGGTCGTAAATCAGTACCTCCTAGATGATGATTTTGTTTTTAAAATAATAAGAGAGAGTAAAGAGATTGATAATCGATATTCCATTAATAAGATATAGTTCCAATATATATATGATACTTGTGTTATCATGGTTATTTTGACAGAGGAGTTGATGAGGCGATAAGAAAATAATATAAATTGAAATGAAATTGCCAGAAAAAGGAAGAGGATTTACCTATTGAAATGTCCCCCTTGAGAAGATCCTTAAGGGATGGGGTTTCGGTATTTTGGAAATAACATGAGATCTGAGACATGTGTATGGCCTATGGAAGAGTATTTGTGCATAATTTTTATATGATTCATATCCTAGAGTTGTGGGGATAACTGGTGGGGATGGTTGGTATTTATAGTGGAGGAGAGGGGTGATTTCTCATTATTCTGTTCATTATTTTATTATTTTCCTGAAGAGAATAAATAGTGTGGATTCTTATAGATAAATAAAATTTTATTTTCTTATGAGTTCAATCCAAGGTTTATTCCATCAACCATGACACTAGGAACGGTGTGTTTAGCTTATAATGTATTTATACTGTAATTTACCAAATATAACAATGCATTAAAAATTATTGTATTTCAGAAAAGACCCAAAGATTTACCCTATCCATGTTTTGATGAGTAAAATTTAAAAATGAACTAGATTTTATTAATATTATTTCTTAAATATGATCAATTTAATTTTTAATTAATATCATTGTTTATTCGAAAAACACAGTTTTAAATTTATAACTGATTTTATTACACATTCAAAAGTAAAATAAGGTCTCATAAACTTTTCCTAAAATCATAAGAAAAAAATCTTGATTTATTAATATTTTTTTATGAAAATATATTTTTGATTAATTCATTTTATAAAATATAATATTTTAATTAAATATTTATGAATTAAACAAATACCAACACTTAAATATTAATTTATTATATATTCATTTACTTACACTATTATATAATTGTAAAATAATTTCATTTATTAGATGGGAAAATTCTGTATATACATTCCTGGGTAAGGTTACTATTCAATTGGATGGTTTACTTTTCAAAAGGGTCACATTACTATTCCTAAGGGCATGTCACTATTTCATTGGTATAGCCTCATTAACTTCTAAAAATAACCTCTTATTTCATTCATTATTCATTTATGATGTTTGTTTGTATTATATAACTTATTTTATATAATATAGACTCTATGAAATAAATATAAGAATGGAAATTTCATTGATAGAGTTCTGATTCATTACATTATCCCCTCCAACAAAAATTTCATCCTCAAAATTTCTAGATTCTCAACCCATAAGGATAATTTTGGAGTTCATCATAAGCTCCTTGTGATCCCATGTCGCCTCTTAAATTTTAAAATTATATTATGTACCTTTACCAATAGAGTTATCTATTTCCTCACCACATGTTCTTTAGTTCCCAGAATCAAGGTACACTCTTCACAGTAAGTTAAATAAGGTTCTAATTCTATTCTTTTCTAAGTGAGTACATGTGTTAGGTCCGTCATGTACTTACCTAACAAGGAGAGGTGAAACACATTGTGTAACATAGAAAGGATAGGTGAAATTTCCAAATGATAATCCACTATTATAATTCTCTACATAATTTCAAAATGACCAATTTATCTTTGGCTTAGTTTCCCATTCTTCTGAAATCTTATAAAACCCTTCCATAGAGATAATTTCAAAAAAACATGATCTCCCACTTAAAATTCCAAATCCTTCCTTCAACTATCAGCATACCTATTTTTTCTTATTTGATATGCTTTGATATGGGTTTGAATAGTCTTTACATTTTCTATTGTTTTCTGCACAATCTTTGTTCCTACAAGCATCCTTTCACCAACATCATCCCAACAACTTGGTGTACAACATCTCTTTCTACACAATTTGTCATTTGGTGCCATCAGTATACTTTAATGGAAACTATTTTGGTAGGATAACCCCAATAAAGATAAATAATTATCCTTCATACCTTGAAATTCAATTGATCATGATATCGACATTTCTTCAACAATTTGGAACATCTGTTCTGATTACCTGTCAGTTTGAGGGTGATAAGAAGTACTAAAATGAAGCTGAGTACCTAATTCTTTCTGGAGACTTTCCAGAATTTAAATGTAAATCATGGATCATGATCAAAAAAAAAATTAGATAGGTGCTCCATTAAGTCTTAAAATTCATTAATATAGTGCCATGAAAGGAACTATAGTGAAAAATCCTCCCTTATAGAGTGGAAATGTATAGATTTGGTAAGTCAGTCAACAATCACCCATATTAAATCATTCCATCATGGATTTTTTTGGTAATCTTGCGACGAAATCCATAATTATGTCATCCCATTTCCATGTATGAATAGGAAAGGAATGTATGAATCCTCTTGGATGTTTCATTTCAGGCATTACCTGTTAACAGACTAAACATCTTGATACATAATTTTCAATCTTTTACTTCATATTATCCCACCAGAAATATTCTTTCAGATCTATATATATCTTAGTTCTACAATGGGGTATAGAGAAATTCAATATATGGGTATCATCAAATTACTCCCTTCTTCTCATGGGTATATAGGGAACACATATCCTCATTCCAAATTTTAGAATTCCATCCTCACACACATCTCATCATTCAAAACATTTATTTTCCTTTGAGTATTCTTAATATCACCCTAAGAACATTAAATTTCTTCCAATAAATATGGTTGGGAAACCAGTCTAAAAGGTAATGTTGTTTGAAATTCCATTATAATTCCCATAACCCTCATTTCTAAATCCATTTACAGAGGATATTTTTCAGTCTTTATTTACTTTAGAGCTCCATGATTCTTCCTACTCAAATCATATTCAACCTTATTTTCCTTCAATGTGTGGCAGTCTGTGGAAAAATCATATTCCTAGAGAATAGCTATAAGTCCCCATAATTAAAAATAACATAATCATGTATTAATTCAATTATTTAACTTTATTTTACTTTAACGGTCTCTTTAGGATTCGAGTTCTAGACTACTAGGCAATAACTATTATATAACATCTCAAAATTTAAAGTGTAGGAAAGTTTACATGAAATGCATTTTTTCATAATCTAAAACATTTTAAAATAAAACATGAATACTGGTTATTGATAAAAATCCTCATAACATTCCTCTTTAATTATTCCTTCATATTACCCATCCTTATACCCAAGGGAAAATATTTTAAATACTTTGTATAAGCACAAAATTATCAGTAAGGGACATAAAATAATGAATGAAACTATTAGTCCAGGAATATTTAAAACTCATGAAAATATATTCAAAAATATAATATTCCTCACCCATAAAACATAAGCTCTTTAAAATAACTCATGAAATGATATGATTCCTGAAAAACTCCAATAAATTATAAATCATAAGGGTAACTATTGGAATCTGTAACATACATACATTGTAGATTACACAGGTACATAGGGAGTAACCTTATGGGTTGCATTTGGAATGTTCATCACATTATATTCCCTAAATCGCGTAGAAGAAACGTTATCATTTAACTCTGTCTCTTTACCCAATACATTAAAGATTTATCACGGACTCACCCACCCTCTATTTATCACGGAACCACTCATATACAAAAGAAATTCCCAAGATCCATAACATATTAATTACACATTAAAAATCATAAATTAAAAGTAACATTTCCATTTTGAAAACACATTTCATCTTTATAAGCCACACACTCATAAATGAAAACACATTATTTTAAAATAAAATGGTAAACATGTAAAGTAAACATCAATACATAATAGTGACATGGTATGAAGAAAATTCATTCATGGAGTATATGTTAAAAAATTATTGAAATAATCAATTCATTTTAAGAACACAATTAAAAAATTTTAAATGATAGTTTTTGAATCAAAGTGTCACATACCACATTAAAATATTTATAAGGAATTAAATTTCTTAGAACATTAATGTCAATATAAATAAATACTTAAAACCATATTGAAAACATGTAAATTAATGATAATGATTTATAAGAATATATCATTAAAACATTTAAAATGATGTTTTAGTTAAAGAGCCCCTTACCAATTGATGAACACTTAAATAAAAATAATTAAAGAATAACATTAAAAAAAGTTAATATCATGATAACATATTAATTCATTATATAGTGTGTGAAATGTGTTTTTTATATATTTTATTGGATAATAATGGTGCATAACATCAAGATATGCCTCAATGAATGGAGATTAAGATTGAGTTCCTTACCTTGAGTCTTAATCATCACGTACAATTGTTATATTCTTGAATAATAAACTTAAGTTAATTTATACATGATTTAGATTCTTTTTAAAGATTATTTCATTTTAATCACTTATTACCATGTTTACATAATTATTTAGGTTCATATTAGGTGTTTTGTCGGTATTATGTACTTGAGTCAAAAATGAATATGTTATGAGGTAAATTGTCCATGTGGCCATAATTCAATCATATCTAGAATAGTATTCATTATTTAACCATTAAATTTATAAATTATTCATAATTTTATAACCAAATAATTAATTATGGTTATGAAAAATGAATAACTTTATATTCATGGAGACTACAGGATGTATGTGTGAATGAGTAACATTTTCCCTTTTTATTGATCATTATAGAAATATGTTAATTATTATTTAATATTTATAGAATCATAATAATATTGTTCAAATCATAATAATTATTTAAATATACTTATATATATCATACAAGTGATGTGTTGAATAAAAACAATTCACATCACTTCATGGATGTGATAGTTCACATGTACGCACAACCGACGATATCGTTTTTATGTGCATGGAAGGTAAGAAACAAATTCATATATTATTAATTTAAAATGATATATATGTAATTAATATCATATATAAACATTTATTTCATTATTATAACCAGTATTTATATATAGTAATGAAAAATAAACTATGTCGGTTCAAGAGGTGGTAGTCCGTTGCACGCATGAACAAAATATTCATTTCCCATTTTATTAAATTAGAGATATATATAAGTTGTGATATCAACATAATAACATCTCATTATATTTAGGATACTGAAGTTACTATTTAATATTATACTAAAAATATTAAGGATGGATAAGAAGAAATAAATATGAAAAACATAAAAAATGATACCTCTTCTTTGAATGATCGCCATTGAAGAACACTGTAACACGTCTAAGAAGGGTTTTATTCCTAAACAAAGGCCTTAAGAAAATGGTTATTTCTTCTATTAATGGGTTTTTCAATATCTTGGCTGACCCAAATGATTTGTGATGTGTGTGTATTAGAGATTAGTGGGTACCTTTTTATAGGAGATGGGAGGGACACCCTTGGAAACTCTTAAAATATTAAATTAATATAAATTAATGTTTAAATAAAATTAACTCAAAATTTAGATATTTATAATATAATATTTTAATAGTCTTAAATCCTTTCATAAAATAAATTTTAGACTTGTATTGGTTTTATTTTAAACCTCATCTTTTCGGTTTACCATTCATATTTCTCTTTTAATTTTAATTGTGGTATCAAAATTTTTAATATTAAGAGCCTAAAAATTTTACATATGTGTGTTAAATTCTTCATAATTGAACACTTTATAAACATATCATATCCACTTGGTAATTTTAAATTTTTTTTAGGATTTTTTGAAAATTTAATAAATTTCTATTTTTATAAGATATAAATTATATCAATATTTACACAATTCATTTCATTGAATTTAAATAAAAACAAATAAGAGAGATAACTTTGAAAAACCCCATTTAATATAAATATAACATGTATTATTCACTCATAAAATTCTTGTATGATATAAATTATGTCAAAAAATATTTATTTCAACATTTATAATATCACTTATTTGACTCTTTTTTTAGTAAATCAATCACTACATCATCGTTGTGTCATAATTAAATTTAATTATTTAATGTCTAAAAATTATGAATAAAATAACATGATTTAGGTAATATTTTTAGATTTATAATTAATTTTCATTATCGAATATATCACTTACATAACCCCATATTAAGATATTTTTAGTAATAAGAGACATGTTCATGATATTTCTGCCTTTTCTTTAAATTAAATGTTATAAATGTCTTAGCCACACCCAAGTGTCTTACAAAGGGAAATGGTTTGGGAAAATGCTTTTTTGGGTCATAAATAACTAATAAAATATGTTAAGTACATTTTTTAGGGTGGTTTTTATTATTATAATATTATTTTAAACCTTATTTACATTAAAACCCCATTTAATTGTAGTATATAAAATAATAGTTTCTATTCACCCAAAATTATTTTGATCTTATTATATCACATTATTCACACTTATTATAACCATGTATGTCTTATTTTAAAAATTAAATTCAAAAAAGTGACTAAAATTATTTTAATGTTAATCATTTTGATAGATTGAGTAAACGAGTTTTTTAAAAAAAATGAAAAATTCATCAAAAGATTAACATGTGTTTATATCAAATTTAAAAGTGAAATTACATCTAATTCCAAACATTTAATTAAACGATAAAAACATAATATAATGATAACTTAAAATAAATTAAATAGATAATGTAACAATATAATTAAATTAGACGAATTGGTAGTTACGAATTAAAATGTGGTATTTTTCACTATTCATTAAAAATGAATTTTATTAAAAAAATACCAAAAATTAAAACAAAGTTTTTTTTATGTCACAATACTATAAAAGAAGTTTATTTTTAAAAATATAACATATAATTCTGACACAAAATATATTTTAGAAGTGTTCTTCATCAAAAGGTGGAAAATGGTTTTTTTTGAAAAATGCTTTTTTTATCCAAAAAATTGAATTTATTCTTATATAATGTCTAGAAAACATATAAGTTTAATTTTAAAAATTAAATTTCATATATTAAATATATATTTCATATATATTACATTAATAAAATCCATAAAGAGTGATTTTCTAATTTTATAAACTCACTTATTTTCATTTGAATATTTTTTTTTTGAAAAACACATCCTTTATATTAAATTGGTTGTTATTTAATTTCATAATTAATTTAGAAAACAATGAATCATTATTTAAACATGTGTAAAACTTATTTTCATAATTAAGTTAATATCATTCATTCCTCACATTATAACATCTTTGTGAGAACTACAGTTTAAAATAATAATAATATATTATTATTATTTTTCGGTATAACTTAGTCATGTATACAACATAAGATTTCTAAGAATCTCATTGTTCCATGTCGGCTATGCTATCAGACATAACATCCTTTTTAAAGAAAAATTATTATCTAATTCATAAATTTTAATAAATATGAAAAATTATTATTCTATGATTACCTATGATGTTGCATCCCCCCCTTTAGAAATTGCATCCTCACCATTTTAATTTTGTGCTCAACAACTAAGGTTTCACTTTTCAAAATTACTTCACTGAAATCCCACATAAAAAAGAGTCAATAAATCTTTGACTATAAAAGAGTTAAATTGAAGTACAAAGTCACCCGATATAAACAATTCTACGATTCCATGTATGAAAACATTGATATAGAAGATAAATTAACCATCATGTTCTGATGGTGGGTGATAATAAACATGCTCATGAGAAAGATAATAATCATAAAACCAAATACATCTGATAGGTTAAATGATCCCTGATTTCATAGTAGTAAATGAAAATGGAAAACTTTTAGGTCATATGATCCTATTCATAATGTTGTGGAATTTATTTACTACCAAGAATAATATCATAAGGAAATACACTTACTTGAAAATTACAATTTCATCATTTAATGAAATTCCTCCATAAACTCATCTATTTCTCAAAATGATGACTATTTAAGAGAAATATTTTATAATTCATGAAACACTATAATCAAATTTTATAGAATTACATAATCCAAAAAATATTCCCTATCTATTCACCATGTATTGAAACATTTAACAAAACCAAAAAGTCATGATAAAAAATAAAATAATTCTCCAAATAAAATAATAATTAAAAAATAATGAATACTTATAATCTCTAAAATTCAAAATTAGTACTCAAATTCTAACATAGACCATTAAACAAATAACTATCCATTATTTTACTAAAAAATATTATAACTAAGATTAAATCCTAAAAATTTGAAGAATTTTAATCAAATAATCATCCAAGATAATTTATAACATTTAACTCTAAATAACTGGAACCACTTTTAATGTCTCATACTAAAATTTAATTTCAAAAATCATATATTCTTGAAGATAGGTTAATCATTTCCATAAATAACCTAAATCTCTATAACTACACAATAAAAACATAGATTCTTCCAGAATAAAATTCAACCATTAATCCTAAAATAAAATTCCATAGTATTCTATTTTCCTTAGGAATATAGGATTCCAATAATATTGAATGTCATCGAAAATAAAATTTATAACTTATTCCCCCAAATCATTTTCCTAAACCAAGTATATCCATTTGATAAAACATAAGTTCCCAAAATAAACTTATTCTTCTTCTACAAACTCATTTAACTAAAAAAATTATATACTAACTAGGGACTTCTTATAGGCCAGTGGTAGGTGGAAAATGCTTATCTCATTTAGGTTGGGGATCTTATTTCCGCTGACATAGCTGATGCATCTGGTTTTCACCCTTCTTATAGGTTATCCCTTTATTAAAATTATATAATTTTATAACATTCCCAAAATGAGATAAAATCCTCAAAAATGAACATAACATGTTTTATCCTCAATTTTTATCTCATAACTTTCATTTTGAACCCCAAAATGTAATAACCCATAATTACCTAGAAATCAAAGATCATATAATCCCTAATGGATATCCATAACTTTGTAATTAATTAAACATTGGAAAATATAATTATGCATCAAATAACATTTTCACGTAACAAACTTCAAGGTTACACATACTATAAAAAAATTTCCAATATAATACCCTCATCAAAAGAACAATAATACATTTAAACATTTCATCATCCAACAGTCTGTTGTAACTTCTTAATCCTTTATTTGTATAAGTATTAATCATTCATAATTATTCATGATCCTTTAATGATGATTTTCCATATTATTCCTTAATACTTTTTTCCTAAAAAACACAAGAATCATGTCTTAATATTTAGTAATGTCAAAACATGAGACAAGAAATAGTTCATACCTTTCTTAGTCCATTTTTAGTTTCCTTATCTCTAATTGGAATGGCATTTAGTATTTATAAACATATATTTTTACAATCCTCATAATCCCATTTATGGACCTTCATCATAGGGCATTTATTTTCATAATTAACATACTCCTCACATTTAAATAATTTAATAGATAACTAAGAAATAACTTCTTTCCATTTTCTAAAGTAAATTAAATGCCTCCATTTTCCTTGAGATTTTATTTCTTTGTGACCATCATTGTAAAATCAATAACATCTTACCTTCCCTTTATATCATTTTCCTAGGTTTATATTTCCAAATCCTTGATACATATGTTGTTGAATACACTTACCTTTATGATTATTACCTAAACATCCATAGGAATTCATTTCTCTCATATATTATGCATTAGAAAACTGACCAAGGTTCTAATGGTTAATACTAACTCCTAACAGTTTGTTTAGAATAACCATGAGAGTACTCATTATAGATCCTATTTTATTAGGTTACTTATTTAGAGAACCACCACATGTTCCTTCACAGACATTGTTACTTTTGTTCATGCTAGATCATTCTATTTACCAAAACCAAAAATATTAGTGTGACTATATCAATATAATCATCATGTACTATCTTGTGAGGAAGATAAAACTAAGATATTATTATTCATTTTATCTCAAACTCATTAAATTTATCTAAAATAACCATGACTTATTCTTTTATTATAACCATTTTGGTTATATATAACTTATAACTTATGCTTAAGTATCACCCTAACCACTAAAGTTGTCTAAAATATCCTCCGTCACCAATTATAAGACCCCTTCCATAAAAATTACATAATCATGAGTTAAGTCATTAATTTGACTTTATTTCACTTTGAGGATATTTTTAGATTCAGAATTATACAGAATTAGGGCATAACTATTACATAGAATCACTGAATTTACCATATAGACAAGTCTACACACAATCCATTTTTTTCATAATCTAAATTTTTTTAAAATAAAGTATGAACACCTCTTAATGATTAAAATTTTCATAACATTCATATTGAATAATTTCATTATCTTACCCATCCTTATACCTTGTGGAAAATATTTTAAAAACATTTTATAAGCACAAAAATCATAGTAAGGGACATAAAATATTGAATGAAACTGTTAGTCTGTGGATTTTTAAAACTCATGAAATCATTTTCATAATGTTATAATTTTCCCCCATAAAACATAAACTCTATAAAAAATCTCATGAAATAATAATATTCCTAAAAAACTCATAGAAATCCTAAATCATAAATGTAACTTGTGGAATCCATAACATACTTATGTTGTATCTTTCACAACTACATAGGGAATAACCTTCGTGGTTACGTTTGGAATACCCATCACATTATATTCCCCAAACCTCTTAGGATAAACCTTATCATTTAACTCTATATCATTACCCAATTAATTGGAGAGATATCACGTGATCACCCACCCTCGGTTTACCTTGTAGACACCTGTATAGATTAGTAATTCCCATGATCCATAACAAAATCATAACATATTAACAAGAATAAAGTAAAAAATTTACATTTCCATTTTAAAACCACATTTCAGTTTACAGGTCATGCACTCATAAATTAAAACACATTATTTTAAAATAAAATGGTAAAATTGTAAAGTAAACATAAATACACAATAGATACATGAAATAAATAAATTCAATTAGTGTTGTATATTTTAAAAAATATTTATTGAAATTATAAATAGATTTTCAAAACACAATTAAAACATTTAAAAATAATATTTTTGAATCAAAGTGTCCCATACCACTTTGAAATATTTGAATGGAATTAAAATTTTTATAAAATTATTATCCTTTCAAATAAATATTTATGACCATTTTGAAAACATAGACATTAATGAGAATTATTTAAAAGAATAAATCATTACAACATTTAAAAAGATGATTCTGTTAAAGACCCCTTACCACTTGAGGAACAATTGAATAAAAATCATTAAAGAATAACATTAAAAAACATTAAACACCATGAAAATTTAGTAATTCATTATATAACATGTCAGATTTGTTTTACATAAACCCTATTGTATTATAAAGGTGCATAACATCAAAATTACCCTCAATGAAAGGATATTGAGATTAAGTTCCTTACCTTGAGTTTGAATTGTTACGTACAATCGTTATATTTATGAATAATAAACATAGGTTAATTTATAATTTCGTGAGAAACATTTTAAAAAAAATTTTACTTTTTAATCACTTATTACCATGTTATAAAACTTATATATTTATTTAAATTCTTATTAGAAATTGTTTTGATATTTGATACTTGAGTCTAATATAAACATGTTATGATGTAAATTGTACTTATGGTCATAATTAAATAATCTCCATAATAATATTATTGACATAATAAAAACATTTATTCCTTAATAATTCTTTTTAAATCAACCCATTACTTATGGGTATGAAAAATTAATAATGTTATAATCATGGAGATGGTAGGTCGTGCGTACACATGGGTGACTTTTTTCCATTTTTCATTGATCATTATAGAGATAAGATAATTATTATTTTATCTTTATATAATGTTCATAATATTATTTAAATCATAATAATAATTAAAATGTATTTATATATATCATACAATTTATGTTGTGAATAAAAATGATTTACATCTCTTTGTGGAGGTGATAGTTCACATGTACGCACGAACAACATTATCTTTTTTATGAGTATGGATGGTAAGAAAATAATTGAGATATTATTATTTTACAATGATAAATATGTAATGAATATCATATTTAAACAGTGATTTAGTTCTTATATCATGTTTTGAAAAAAAAATAACTATTTAAACATTACATTGAATATATTACATGTATATTTTATATATATTTCATTATGAAAATCCAATAATATTGATTTTATCACTTTTTAAAACACACTTACTTATATTTAAATAGTCTTTTCAGAAAAACTCATCCTTTATATTCAATTATTTTTTATGTAATATCCTGATTAATTTGGTAATGAATTTATGATTATATAGACATGTGCAAACCATATTTTTATAATTAAGTTAATATAATTCATTCCTTCCATTATAAAGGCATTGTGATAACTAAAACAGAAAATAATAATATTAATAATATATATTTTTAGTATAACTAAGTCTTGTGTGAAATCTATGATTTCTAAGAAACCCATTGTTGTGTGTTGGGTACGCAATCAGATATAACATCCATTTTAGAGTAAAATTAATATCTAATTCATAAATATTAATAAATATGAAAATCATTATTCTATAATTACCTGGGATGTTATAATATCAATCCATAACCTTTGAATCATGTTTATTTCTTTCTAACAGATAACATATTTCATACTTTTATGATCCTTATATATCTCACATATTTCATTATAGAGATAGTGTCTCCATACCATTAGAGAAAATATTGTATTTGATAGCTCAAGATCATGAGTTGGATAGTTCTATTCATGTGTTTCTAACTTCTTTCATTCATAATAAATAACTCTATCATTCTTCCTAAGGAAATATCCAAGTCTATTATTTGATGCCTCACTATAAATAACAAATCCACCATTTCCCGATGGTAGTGTCAAGATATAATCATTTAGTAATATCACCATAAATTCTTCAAAACATTATCCACATTTCTTTTTTCATATGAACTGAACCCCTTTGCATGTAATCATGGTTAGAGGGGTAGCTAACCGAGAAAAAACTGAACGAAGCACTGATAATAACTTTCTAAACCAATAAAAGAACGTACCTCAGTTATGTTTTTTGGTTTAGGCCACTATTGAATTTACTTTTTCTTCACAATATCATCCAAGATTCCGTCCTAAAATACAATATGGCCCTGAAAATAAACTATTTGATGCCACAATTCACACTTTTTGAACTTCCCATATAACTTTTTTCTTATAAGAGTCTCTAAAACAATTCACAATATATTCTCATGATCTTCAAATATTTTGGATTATACTAAGATATCATCAATAAATACCACAACAAAAGTCATCAACAAATTCCTTGGATACATTATTCATTAGGTCCATGAAAAAAGAGAGTGATTTTGTTAGTCTTAAATGCATTATAGTAAAATCATAATGCCAACACCTGGTTCAAATTTTTTTTATTAGAATATCATCCTTCATCACATGAAAATAATGATATCCAGATTTAATTTCAGTCTTCTATAAAAATTTGTCTCCATGAATTTAATCAAATAAATCATCAATGCAAGGAAGATGATACTTTTCCTTTATCGTAATATCATTGATTTCCCTGTTCATTCAATACATAGCATCATGGGCCTATCTTTCTTATTGAAAAAGAGAACATGGGCTCCCCATAGAGAAACACTTGGGTGAATATATCCATTGTCAATCAATTACTCTAGTTATTTATTTAGATCCACTAATTCTACTATGGCCATTCAATAATGAGTATTTGATATAGGCCTTGCACCAGAAATTAAATCAATAGAAAACTCAAATCCCAGCTCTATAGGATATCTAGGTAAATCCTATGGAAATACATCAATATTTTCCTTCAGAGTATTTACTTATTCAATATCAATATTTCCTTCCACAACCATAGATATTGTTTTATCTTACTCCATAAGAATTGAATTTCGATAAGCTACTAGGTGTGGATCTCGATAAGAATCAGATGGAGAGGTTTCTTCTATAATGATAAGGGAATCTACATCATCCTCAAAACTCTAACGTCCTTATTCTTACAATTGATATTCGCATGAAAATTTTAAGGACAATTCATACAGATTCTTAAATAAAAATCAATCATGGATATGATGATAAGGTAAGGATGTAAAGACTTTTTATGTGTCATAAAGGATATAAATCAACCCATCGTTGTTGCAATGATACTTCCCTTATGAGTTTTGACTAAAAATTACTTTACTAAATTAATAGAGAAATATTTAATAATCTTGGAAAACATGGAAGATATAAAAGAATGTGATTATGTATATTCAAATAATGAAGTGGATAAGTTTGAGGAAATTGTTATAGTTTCTTCCATCACATTATTAGGAACTTCAACCTTAGTAGTTGTGACTGCATAAACTTGGCCTTTCTCCCTCAACCTTCTTTGGGGAAATATTACTTGATGTCTTATACAATCATTTCCATAATGAATAATCTCTTTGTAATTTTATCATTGAACATTGGTAGATTATTTCATTCCCTTGAAATCACCGTCTTGGTGCCCTTTTTCTAGACACTTGTAACAAACACCCACACCCTTAATGAAAGTGTTAGGGCATTTCTTTCCATGATTACTAAAGTATGGAAAATCAAATCATCCATTCCTCCCCTTTTACTTATTTTCTTTTCCATAGTGTTTAACATTTCTCTAATTCTATTTCTTTACATTGAAGTCATATGACTAAGAGAATTACTTTTATATCTTGATAGCAGATGTAAATACATCTTCATATGATGAGAAATTTTTGGAGACTATTTCCCTTCTTAAAAATGGTTTTAAAACATCAATGAGTTGATCAATATTTATCCATGGATTAAATATATAGTATATGAAATTACTTTCTAACCTTTTAATTTTGGATTCATAATTGGAAACATTTTCATCCTCTTTTTACCTTAAATTCAAGAATTTTCTTTCCATATCTCCCCATTGTTCATGAGGAAAATATTTTTGTGGGAAAATTTCTATAAAATACCTTCATTCCATACCTTTAATTTCTTCATCCTACTTTGTTTTTTGGTTTAGTGACCACCATTGATCCTCATATCCCGATAGACATTACGCTTCCACGACAACCTTCCCCCTTTCATTACTTCCCAAAGAGAAAAATATCTTCTCTAAGGAACTTATCCAATGCTCAGCTATAAATGGGTTTGCAGTTCCATTGAATGATGGAGGTTGTTGTTGAATAAATCATCCTAAACTTTCAAATTTAAATTGTGGATCAAAATTCTCAATATGGGTAAGGTTTTTGTTCATAACCTAAGTCAGCTATCCCAATATAATTATAACTTGCTTAGCAGAAGTCGCAGCTCTAATACTGAAATCATTATCCTGTATGTGATTGAAATTCATACATGGGATATGTGTGTTGATACGATTTCTATTTCTTCCACTATGATTCGTTTATAAATAATTTAATACACTAAATTAGGTTTTTAATCATAATGTATAATCTCAATATAGTAAAACACTTTACATAAATTGATGTTATATGGGGATCTAATCTCAAAATCATAACCATTGTTTTATTAGGGACCTATTTAATTTTAAATCCTTAATAATGGTTTTTAATAAAAATGTGACTAATCATAAACATATCCCCATGTGTGTAGAACAATGTGTGTGGTATGGAATGTTGTTGTGTACTAAGATACCCCGATTCAGGACTGGGACACCTTGGCATAGTTGTTACACATAGGTACATTTATGCTAGAATCATCCCCACTTTTAGTATCAAGATATGAATTTATTACTATGAAGAGTCCCATAATATCTAATTTACAAAAAAAAATAGGATGTTATTCTATGCTTATCCTAAAATTCTATATTAGGTCTATGTTCCCTAATCTATGTTTTCTAAATCTAGTTTCCATGGTTTCTACTAAACATCCTCTGATACCAATGGTAAATACCCCAAACCAAGTTTCCTAGAGCATGTGGATTATTTTATTAAACTTTAATATAAATAATTAACTCATATCTAGAAGGAATTAATTTTTTAGTATCATTACAAAACCAGATACGTACATAGAAGTTTCATTACAACTTAAAATGAAGTGAAACATTATAACTACATTGGAAACACCAATAAACATATATATTATCCTCGAAATTCATTCATAATATACATCTTCACATCCTGGGAGAAAATAAAAAAAAATAAAGGGGTGAAATCATCTTCTCGGTAAGGGTATGTAATACAATGGAAGCATATATATAATGCATGGTAAATAAAATAAAAGTAAACCTCACATTAAAATGTAATCTTAAACATAAAATAAAAGGAATTAAAAACTGTTAATTCTATACTAAAAATAAACAATGGATATTATAATAGTTAAATAATCACATGGTTATTAAATTACTAGTTTCATAATGAAGGAATGCATAATGTTGGACATAATAATCATATTGTCAAGTCCTTGGCCATGAAAACATTCATTATGTGTAAAAACCAAGGCTAGTTTGTCTCATGAGACCTTCTGATGCATCAAGTGGCTATAACGAGCCCCACCCATCACTTACTATGTCCAATTAATTCCTCATATAAAAGGGTAGAAACTTAATCAAGATATAAATTCATATTGAAACTAACATATCAAATGCAAATAACTTTCCCCAATCAGTAAACATAAATACTAACCATTTGGAGTAATGTGGTGAATGGTATCATGATATAACATCCATAGGTAAACTATTAATAAACCAATAAATAAAATATGGTTGATGATATCCTAAAATATTAATCCAAATTAAACATAATAATCAAAAATAGTGTTAAAATTCATGTAAATACTCTTATAAAATCATCGAGTAATACTTGAGAGAAATATTATATTACTTTGAAAGAAGAGTTCTTCTGAAAAAATATTTATATAAAATTAAAAGTGAAATGTAATAGTTTTTTCATTAAAATTTTATTTATTTATATAAAATAATTTTGGATTAAAAAAATATTATACGGTGCACTTGAAAATAATAAATAATTTCTGAATTTTCCTAGAATCGGGATGGTTTATCAATAAGAATTTTTAGAAGGATCCTTTTAAAACATATAACTCCCAATAATATAAAGAATTATTATCATTTACACATATATAAAGAAACATAAAACCTTATTGATTAGGTGTAAAATAGAAAAATTAATATTTTCATTGGGGTAAAGAAAGAAAAATAGTTACCTGAATGAAATTTGAAGTTCGGGTAGAAAACTCGTACCCTATGTTCGAATGTGTTATGAACTTTACCTTATTGTTTTTGATAATCTAATTAAGTCCAAGAATTAATTAATAAAGAACCTCATATAAATTTATTTCATTTTTTATAATTTCATTAAGTTTATTTATGGCCTTTTTTGTCGCACCCCGACTTTTTAAATTAATTTTTAATTTATTATTCCTTAGTTTCGAGTTATCGCGTCGAGTTTTGGGTTGAGTCCCGATTTAAAATTTTTGACGTTTAACATTTTTAGTTTGTTTCGGACCCGTGCGCGACCACCGCACGGTTGGCGGTAGCTACACAACTTGTCCATGTGACGTGCAATTACACATTATTATAAATTTTATTATTCTTATTGTTATTATCTTAATTGTTAATAAATTTTCTTAATATTATTTTATTTATTTATCTATTTAATTATTTTATTATTCATATTATTATTATTGTTATTCTTTATATCTTAATATTTATATCACTTATATCATTATTTGTATTACTATTATCATTTTTATTAATATTATATTATTATCATTAATATTGTTAACACTGAGTTTGTCATTATTATTATTGTATTATTATGAGGGAAGTTGAATATTTTTAACGACATTAGTATTATTAATGAATTATTAGTATTTTAATTATTATTACTATCTTAATTATTGTGTTTTATATTATTGTTATTATTTTAGTATATCATTATTATTAATATTTTATTATTATTTTTATTATTTTATTTCAGATTCTATTATTATTTTATTATAATGAAAAAAAACCCCAGCCCTAAACCTAGCGTCGCACGCCCCCCCCCCCCCCCCCCCTCTCTCTTTCCCTCTTGCGCCGCAAGCCCCCCCCCCCCCTCCTGCTTCCCTTCCCCGACCCCGGTTCCCTGCGCCACCACCCTGCGCCAACAACCCCAGGCCGGCCTCTGCGCGGCCCCGGCCTTCGTCGGTCTCCTCCCGGCGTCCCGACTGGCCTCCGGCCCTCCCAACCGTTGCGCCCCGCCCACAGACCCGCTGCGTCCCGCTCGCCGGCCTCCGCGCCCAGCCACCATCCCGGCCCCGGCTTCCCGCCGCCATGCCCCTGTCGCCTCTGCCAGCCCGACCGTCGGCCTCCCCTCCCTCCCGCGGCCCGCAATCCTGACCTCCTTCAGGCCTCCGCCACGCCGCACCCCCATCCGGCTCCCGCCCTACTCCGATGCCCGCTTCCTACACCCGGCCTTCGCCGCACCACCTCCCTCCGGCGCCCCACTCCCGCAGCGACCTCCCTCCAACACCGCTCCCTCACCCGGCCTCACTCCACCCCGAAGCCCTACCCCTCCGGTGCCTCGCCGCTGCCCGCCTCGCTGGCTAGCATTTCCGACGAGCCCCCACCGTCGGACAACATCTCTCAGACCCATCGGCGCCCCTGCTGGCCCTTTCCGCGACCTCCGCCATCGGCCAGCAGCCTCCGACCCCCTCCAGCGATCTCCGGCCGAGCTCCGGCGAGCTCTACCTCCTTCCAGCAACGGCAACCCCCTGGCCGCACGTTCTCCACCAGCCGCAACCTTCGGCGATGACCCGCGACCTCCGGCGCATCTCCCCCGGGAAGGTTTCCTTTTATTTTCCTTGACCTTTTTGGTTTCCGACGAGTATAAGGTTCTTCTTAGTTTTTGTTTTGGGTTAATTTTGGTTCCCATTGTTGTTTTAGGATCTAATTGGGATCCCACAAGGTGCAGTTGTGGTGCGATTGGTGTTTGACACCAATATTTGAGAATTTTCGACACCCGATGTAAGTTGTTCTGTGCATAAGCTTTTGTGGTGTTTTAATTTGCTTGTTTGGTCAAATTAGTATGTTATTTGACTAGTCTGCTTGGTGCGAATATAGTGTTGTTGGATGTTTAATAGGATTTTGATAGGTTTATAAACATGTTTATGTGTTATGAATGTTTTGATTTTATGAAAACTTTTGTTGAGCCATTCGCAGTGTTTCCTAAACCGTGCTGTTGTTTTGCATGGTGTGCATGGGATGAGGAATTCTGTTTTGACTTTTGTAGTGTTTTATAAACTGTATTGTTGGTTTATTAAAATGTGCAAGGGTTGTAGTTGGGTTTTGGTATGACATCAATGTGGTGTTGTGTGCGTTTGGTCATGAAAGTGTTTTTTTAATGGTGTTGATGTTGGTTTCATGTGTTTAAAGTCGCGGTGTGTCTTCAAAATTGTTTTATAAAAATTTTAAATGATTTATTAAGTAGCGTGGATGTTCTGAATTTTTTTTTAGGAAAACATGTTTAGACGCATGTGCTTTTAAAGGTCAAATTCATCATGTCATGCGCTTTTGTCTTATTACGTACTCTGGTGTTTCCTTGAAATAACCTGATGACTCTTTAAAATAATTAGTGAGTTATTCCGGTGTTATGTGGTTTTTACAAGCACATTGTGGATTTTAAAGTGGTTTAATAAATAATGTCGATGGTGTGAGTTGTGTTTCAAAAACGCGTCGGGGTGGTTCTTTTGTGTTGTTTGCTTGTTTGGATTGTTTTAAGTCTGCCTTTGTGTGATGTTGGTCTTATGCGTCTATTGCAGCGCGTTTTCAAGGTAGCCCCGCATTTTTCCTATCATCAGTTGGCGCTTGCTTGTATGCCTGCGCGAGACATGTCGCGCCTTGTGTTTGGACAGCGAGCTGAGGTAGGTCCCCCACTGCACCTACCTCTAGACTTAGAATTTATTAATTGCTTGTTGTTTTATAAATTTTTAATGAATTAGAAATAATATTAAATAATAAAACTTAAAATGATCATTTAGTGTGAAAAGAGCCGTTTATTTTATACCGAACACTTGTGACATTTTTTTGACGGGCGGACACCCAGTTTTGAAAGAATGCATGTTCGGCCTTAAAACATAATTCACGACATTTCAAATGTACTTCTAGATTTAAAGATAAATTACTTCTTCTGAACAAGTGTTTTGAGTTTTTTTGAGAAATGAAGTTTTACTTTAAAATTGGCGAAGGCCCGTTTGACACTTTAATAAAAATAGATTATTTTGGAAAACCCACTCGGGGGTGATCTTTGGTACGAGTTGTTTTCGTGAACTGTATGTGATGTTGGTGCATCGTGACTGATTTATTTACATTGTAGACGCACCCCCTTTTTACTGCTTGTGATGACATGGGAACCTGGCATATTGAGTGAATTTTCTGAGAACGATTGTTGCACTAGTTTAGACCACGCACTGGCTAGTGGCCCCATAGTAGGGGAATATTGAGTTATTGCTGCTATGGGGATTGGGCCCCTCGGTTAGGCCATGAAGGGCTATGCCGGGTAGTATTATGGGCGTTATGACGTCATCGATTTATGGCATGCCTCAGGATGAGTCACATGTATAGTACGTTCTGGATTGTTCACGATCTCCTAGGTTCGACCCATGTTTCTTTTAGTGTTTATTTGTGTGTGGCGGACGATTGAGAGGTCGAGTTCGGTAGCTGACCCATGTGTGCCACTTTTCCCATTGCCCTTAGTGTGTGTTGTGTATTGTGCGTGATTTTCCTTTTTAACTAACAACTAAAATTTGAATTTCTAAATTGTTCGCAAAATGTTTTAAAATGAAATGCACATGTTTCTTTCAACATTAAACTTGTTCTTAAATTAAAAAGGGAAATGGACTGTTACTTATTTTAGAAATGAAAGTGTGTGGAAACCATATTTTATATAATTTAGTTCAAACCTGGAATTGATAAATTCTTTATTTATTGGTATGTTCATTGGGAATAGAAATAGTCGGGCCTACCTACTGAGTTTTAATACTCACGCCTATAGTGTTTTCTTGTTTTTAGTTCTGTTGCAGGTTCCAGATTCAGTTGTTCGCCGTGAGCGATGTTGGTTGTGGTATTGGAGAGTGACCCATGGGGTCACCTGGAGTTTGGACCGTGGTCAGGTTAGTAGTGGTGTTGGTTGCTCTTTCTTTATTCATTTTGTTGTTCTGTTTTATTTTCCGTTGTTTAGTTTATTTTTTTCATTTGGGCCAAATCGTTCCCACCTGTTTACTTTTGATGCCCAGCACTAGTTGCCAGCCCGTGGGGATCGGGAACGCCCCTCTGGCCATGTCGCGAGCCGACTCGGGTGACCGGTTCAGGGTCAACCCGGGTTGGTTCGTGACAAAATGGTATCAGAGGGGGCCCTTGTTATTTGGTATGTCTGGTAGAAGGAGATTAGGATTGTCGGGACTCGAGAGGTAGGTACGGGAAGGATTTCATGAACCCTCGCCCGTTCCGCACCTCGAGTCGCCAGGGATAGTCTGGGAATTGAGTCTTTTTTTCATTCTGGCTTGTTTAGGATTGAAGGATGACAACGGAGGTAAACCGATGTTACATCGTGATCTCCCATGGAGTAGTGACCCATTTGGAGTCTGGGTACACGGTTTGAATTCCTCCTAGTGGTTGACGCTCACTTGGGGCATGACCCACTATCATGCCACCATGTTAAGTGTGGCCACTGGTCCCTCACCCTGATGGTTTGATGCGAGTTGAGTGTCGTTTTCGTTTTGGTTAGTGTAAGTGCATTTTTGGAAATGTAAAAAAAGGGGGTTTTGAAAATGAGACTGATTTCTTTTAAAGAACTTTAAATTTATGAAATGGGTTTTAAAAACTAAAATCATTTGGTTTGGAAAACTGTTGTTTGCTTTGAAATTGGTCGAGAATTGTTTGAGGTGAAACCGCAGGTACCCCTTATGAACGTTTGCACATGTGAGAGAATGCATACAATTGCGTGCTGGTGCGTGTATGAATGGAATGTGGATAATGACATGTGCAACAGGTCATGAGATTACCTGAGTGTTTATTTGAAATTAAAGGCTTAACCATGTTTTTCTAAATTGGCTTTTAAAGAGGAAAATGGTTTTGGAAAGTGATTTTGGTTTGAAAGGGATTTGGTATTTAGAAACTGGTCTTGAAACAAGAATTTAAAAAGAGGTGGTTTGGGGAATCTAAAATGAAACGGGAATTTTGGACAGGGAATTTTGGGTTATGTTTGCGGTTGTTTGTTTCTTTTGAGCTGGTTGTTTTGGATGAAGCCACTTTCTTTGATGTTGCTTCGATTGATATTGGTTTCGTCTTGGTGTTATATATCTTGTTCAGAAATGCTGCCCAGAAAGATCCCTAGTGTTTTGATGAGTCCTGCCCAGTTTCTGGTATTTCTCGGACGTTGTCTGTCCTTCATGGTGATTGGAGTCTGTTAGAGACAGTGTAGTGGCTTGGTGAAGTCGAGCGTGTCTTCAGGGTATTGGGAACTCCCGAAGCGATCTGAGTGCGTATTGTTTTGGGTCTGTTTGAAGGTCCAGCCCTGGATGAGTAGGAGTTGTATGCCCGCCGTTTCTGCAATTTGGGATGATGTGGAATTTCTTTAATGTCGTCTTCATTCAATGGTTTATACTTGTGGAGGTGAGGATGAAGGAAATAGAGGAGCTCATGCGTGCTCAACATGGCCAGTAGATGGTGAGAGCATATGTTGACCATTTCAAGGATCATGTGTCTCTTTATCCGGGGGTAGTGCCGCAGGACTGGATGAAGACTTCTCCCTTCATCAAGGGTCTTCATCCAGAGGTCATGGAGCGGGTCCTCCTTTTTAAGGACCATCACGTTGAGAAGCTGGTGGATGAGGTGTTCTTAGAGGAGTTGGTCTTCGGAGTGGAGATGGTTGGCAATCCAGCGTATCAAGTTGCTCGTCAAGGTTCCCCATCTGGTGAGCAGGGTGTGCCAGAGGGACCTATTCCTAAAGAGTCCTCTGCAGTGGTTCTAACCCCCAGTTCGTCGAACCGTTTAATGGTGTACCGTCAGTATGGAGGGTTAGGGAACATGAGCAGCTATGTCACACCCCCCCCCCCCCCCCGAAGACGTGCCATCATTGCAGGTTTCTGGATCATCTAGAGAAGCTATGCAGGAAGCGTCGCCTGAGGAAGACACTGTGACTAGAAGATTCTAGTGCCTGGCTGTGAGGCAGGAGATGCTTCAACCATCAGAGCCCCAACCACAGGACTTGGGGTGAAGCTCGCGCGCAGTCAGGAGTTGATGGGGGTGTGAAGCCTCAGTTCGGGTTTGGGTGTTTAGTGTTTCCAACGAAACATTTAATGTCCTTCCGTTCTCGTTCTTTCACTGTAAAAGTTTTGGCGTTGTTATCAGTTCATTGTGTAGTCGTGAGGTTGGGATGAACGTATTCGTTTGAAATCCAAACAATCTCATTTGTCGGATTATGGTGTTTAGGATCGTGCGTTTTTCTTAGAGGGATGTTTGGACCTAGCGTGGGTTAACCTTGGTTTGGCGATGTTCGTTTGGAGATACAAGTTCCTGTGGTGGAGTCCAGGATTGATGTTATGCTCGGGTTTACTGCTTGGATTAAGTTCTACTTGGAGATTTTTCTATCGTCTTCGGTCTTTCTTTGGTCTGAGTCGAGAGTTCCAAGTTTTAGCCGAGGTGTTGTTTCACTCGTGCTTTAGAGGTTAGCCTAGATCGGTTGGGAGTTCCTGTGTCGCCCCCCCTCACGGGGTGGTATGTTTGAGTATTAAATTTCCACACTAGTTGAGTTTTGTGGTGGGGAGAACCCTTCCGTGTTCTCCCGTTCTCTTGTATTGTGGTTTCTTTCGGTTCCAACCGGGCATGGTTTCATGTTTGGTTTAGTTTTCGACTAGGTGACTTTCTGGGGGCAGAAAGTGTCTGTGGTGGGGAGAATTGTCGCACCCCGACTTTTTTAATAAATTTTTAATTTATTATTCCTTAGTTTCGAGTTATCGCGCCGAGTTTTGGGTTGAGTCCCGATTTAAAATTTTTGACGTTTAACGTTTTTAGTTTGTTACGGACCCGTGCGCGACCCCCGCACGGTTGGCGGTAGCCACACAACTTGTCCATGTGACGTGCAATTACACATTATTATAAATTTTATTATTCTTATTGTTATTATCTTAATTGTTAATAAATTTTCTTAATATTATTTTATTTATTTATCTATTTAATTATTTTATTATTCATATTATTATTATTGTTATTCTTTATATCTTAATATTTATATCACTTATATCATTATTTGTATTACTATTATCATTTTTATTAATATTATATTATTATCATTAATATTGTTAACACTGAGTTTGTCATTATTATTATTGTATTATTATGAAGGAAGTTGAATATTTTTAACGACGTTAGTATTATTAATGAATTATTAGTATTTTAATTATTATTTCTATCTTAATTATTGTGTTTTATATTATTGTTATTATTTTAGTATATCATTATTATTAATATTTTATTACTATTTTTATTATTTTATTTCAGATTCTATTATTATTTTATTATAATGAAAAAAAACCCCAGCCCCAACCCTAGCGCTGCACGCCCCCTCTCTCTCTCTTTCCCTCTTGCGCCGCAAGCCCCCCACCCCTCCCCTCCTGCTTCCCTTCCCCAACCCCGGTTCCCTGCGCCACCACCCTGCGCCAACAACCCCAGGCCGGCCTCCGCGCGGCCCCGGCCTTCGCCGGTCTCCTCCCGGCGTCCCGACCGGCCTCCGGCCCTCCCAACCGTTGCGCCCCGCCCACCGACCTGCAGCGTCCCGCTCGCCGGCCTCCGCGCCCAGCCACCATCCCGGCCCCGGCTTCCCGCCGCCGTACCCTTGTCGCCTCTGCCAACCCGACCGCCGGCCTCCCCTCCCTCCGGAGGCCCGCACTCCTGACCTCCTTCAGGCCTCCGCCACGCCGCACCCCCATCCGGCTCCCGCCCTACTCTGATGCCCGCTTCCTGCACCCGGCCTTCGCCGCACCACCTCCCTCCGGCACCCCACTCCCGCAGCGACCTCCCTCCAACACCGCTCCCTCACCCGGCCTCACTCCGCCCCGAAGCCCTACCCCTCTGGTGCCTCGCCGCTGCCCGCCTCGCTGGCTAGCATTTCCGACGAGCCCCCACCGCCGGACAACATCTCTCGGACCCATCGGCGCCCCTGCTGGCCCTTTCCGCGACCTCCGCCATCAGCCAGCGGCCTCCGACCCCCTCCAGCGATCTCTGGCCGAGCTCCGGCGAGCTCCACCTCCTTCCAGCAACGGCAACCCCCTGGCCGCGCGTTCTCCACCAGCCGCAACCTTCGGCGATGACCCGCGACCTCCGGCGCATTTCCCCCAGGAAGGTTTCCTTTTATTTTCCTTGACCTTTTTGGTTTCCGACGAGTATAAGGTTCTTCTTAGTGTTTGTTTTGGGTTAATTTTGGTTCGCATTGCTGTTTTAGGATCTAATTGGGATCCCACAAGGTGAAGTTGTGGTGCGATTGGTGTTTGACACCAATATTCGAGAATTTTCGACACCCAATGTAAGTTGTTCTGTGCATAAACTTTTGTGGTGTTTTAATTTGCTTGTTTGGTCAAATTAGTATGTTATTTGACTAGTCTGCTTGGTGTGAATATAGTGTTGTTGGATGTTTAATAGGATTTTGATAGGTTTAGAAACATGTTTATGTGTTATGAATGTTTTGATTTTATGAAAACTTTTGTTGACCATTCACAGTGTTTCCTAAACCGTGCTGTTGTTTTTCATGGAGCGCATGGGGTGAGGAATTCTGTTTTGACTTTTGTAGTGTTTTATAAACTGTATTGTTGGTTTATTAAAATGTGCAAGGGTTGTAGTTGGGTTTTGGTATGACATCAATGTGGTGTTGTGTGCGTTTGGTCATGAAAGTGTTTTTTTAAGGGGTTGATGTTGGTTTCATGTGTTTAAAGCCGCGGTGTGTTTTCAAAATTGTTTTATAAAAATTTTAAATGATTTATTAAGTAGCGTGGATGTTCTGAATTTTTTTTTAGGAAAACATGTTTAGACGCACGTGCTTTTAAAGGTCAAATTCATCATGTCGTGCGCTTTTGTCTTATTTTGTACTCTGGTGTTTCCTTGAAATAACCCGATGACTCTTTAAAATAATTAGTGAGTTATTCCGGTGTTATGTGGTTTTTACAAGCACTTTGTGGATTTTAAAGTGGTTTAATAAATAATGTCGATGGTGTGAGTTGTGTTTCAAAAACGCGTCGGGGTGGTTCTTTTGTGTTGTTTGCTTGTTTGGATTGTTTTAAGTCTTCCTTTGTGTGATGTTGGTCTTATGCGTCTATTGCAGCGCGTTTTCAAGGTAGCCCCACATTTTTCCTTTCATCAGTTGGCGCTTGCTTGTATGCCTGCGCGAGACATGTCGCGCCTTGTGTTTGGACAGCGAGTCGAGGTAGGTCCCCCACTGCACCTACCTCTAGACTTAGAATTTATTAATTGCTTGTTGTTTTATAAATTTTTAATGAATTAGAAATAATATTAAATAATAAAACTTAAAATGATCATTTAGTGTGAAAAGAGCCGTTTATTTTATACCGAACACTTGTGACATTTTTTTGACGGGCGGACACCCAGTTTTGAAAGAATGCATGTTTGGCCTTAAAACATAATTCACGACATTTCAAATGTACTTCTAGATTTAAAGATAAATGACTTCTTCTGAACAAGTGTTTTGAGTTTTTTTGAGAAATGAAGTTTTACTTTAAAATTGGCGAAGGCCCGTTTGACACTTTAATAAAAATAGATTATTTTGGAAAACCCACTCGGGGGGTGATCTTTGGTGCGAGTTGTTTTCGTGAACTGTATGTGATGTTGGTGCATCGTGACTGATTTATTTACATTGTAGACGCACCCCCTTTTTACTGCTTGTGATGACATTGGAACCTGGCATATTGAGTGAATTTTCTGAGAATGATTGCTGCACTAGTTTAGACCACGCACTGGCTAGTGGCCCCATAGCAAAGGAATACTGAGTTATTGCTGCTATGGGGATTGGGCCCCTCGGTTAGGCCATGCAGGGCTATGTCGGGTAGTATTATGGGCGTTATGACGTCATCGAGTTATGGCATGCCTCCGGATGAGTCACATGTATAGTACGTTCTGGATTGTTCATGATCTCCTAGGTTCGACCCATGTTTCTTTTAGTGTTTATTTGTGTGTGGCGGATGATTGAGAGGTCGAGTTCGGTAGCTGGCCCATGTGTGCCACTTTTCCCATTGCCCTTAGTGTGTGTTGTGTATTGTGCGTGATTTTCCTTTTTAACTAAAAACTAAAGTTTGAATTTCTAAATTGTTCGCAAAATGTTTTAAAATGAAATGCACCTGTTTCTTTCAACATTAAACTTGTTCTTAAATTAAAAAGGGAAATGGAATGTTACTTATTTTAGAAATGAAAGTGTGTGGAAACCATATTTTATATAATTTAGTTCAAACCTGGAATTGATAAATTCTTTATTTATTGGTATGTTCATTGGGAATAGAAATAGTCGGGCCTACCTACTGAGTTTTAATACTCACGCCTATAGTGTTTTCTTGTTTTTAGTTCTGTTGCAGGTTCCAGATTCAGTTGTTCACCGTGAGCGATGTTGGTTGTGGTATTGGAGAGTGACCCATGGGGTCACCTGGAGTTTGGACCGTGGTCAGGTTAGTAGTGGTGTTGGTTGCTCTTTCTTTATTCATTTTGTTGTTCTGTTTTATTTTCCGCTGTTTAGTTTATTTTTTTCATTTGGGCCAAATCGTTCCCACCTGTTTACTTTTAATGCCCGGCACTAGTTGCCAGCCCGTGGGGATCGAGAACGCCCCTCGGGCCATGTCGCGAGCCGACTCAGGTGACCGGTTCAGGGTCAACCCGGGTTGGTTCGTGACATTTTTTATGAGTTATAAGATAAAATTTCATTCCTTGGGAGCGGTCATTTCCTTGGTTTTCACGATTCAGTTACTTGTAAATGAGTAATGAAGTTCATGTAAAATGTGTATAGTTCTCCAGAATTAGAATTATATGGTATTCATAAACAACCAGAATTTTCATTAGTATTATTTATTATTTTGATTCCATATATTAGGATTAATCATTAGTTAATATGTTGATGATAATTGTTTAACTTAATTTTAGTGGTTTTCTAATCACAATGAACTCGTATTGTAATATTAATTAATATTATGTATATAAAATTATTACATAGCCTTAAAAAAGTTATAATAATAATTTTATAATTTGGTTCAATGATAAAAATATTTTTATGACTATCCATGAAATAAAAATTAAAAAACTAAAGTTTATCATCCCCAGGGGTTGTAAATTGACAACTCATGGATGATGATTTGGTTTTTAAAATAAAGAGAGAGTATGAATATTTTTCATGTATATTCCATTAAAATGGTATAATTAAAATGTATATATGATATTTTCATTATCAGGATCATTTAAATAGAGGATTTGAGGTGAGGATAAGAAAATAAAATAAATTTAAATCAAATTACAAGAAAAAGGAAAAGGATTAACCTCTTGAATTATCATTTATCAAAACCTCTTTAAGGGAATGGGTTTTAGTATTTTTGAAATACAAGTAGATCTTTTAAGTGCTGATAGACTTAGTAAGAGTGTTTTGGAGTAATTTTGATAAAATTAAAGTCTTAGAGGTTTGGAGAGAAGTGGTGGGGAGGGTGGTATTTCAGTAGAGGACGGGGTTGATTTCCCACAATTGTGTTCATTATTTTATTATTTTCCACATGAAAATAATTAGTGTTGATTCTTATGAATAAATATTGTAATAAGTGCATGTGAGTTTTCACTTGGGTTTCTTACATCATCCATGACTCAAGGAATTTTGTATTTAGTTTATAATCTATTTATACAATAAATTATTGTATTTTACTATTCACTAAAAATTCAAGTATTTTGGAAAAATCCCAAAACATTGCCCTCAAAAATTTTCAATGTGTGAAATTCAAAAATGAAGTCATTTTTAAGAAAATAATTTTCAATATTTTCAATATTTTTTTAATTAAAAGCGTTACTTCCTCAGAAAAATCTAGTTTTCAATTTATAACTAATTTTATTATACATTAAATACATAAATAAGGTCTCATAAAATTATCATAAAATAATAACACAAAAAAATATTTATTTATGAATAATTTTTATGAATATGAATTTTCTTTTAATAAATTTTTTATTTATTAAATTTAATTTAAAAATTTATAACTTACAAAAATACAAAAAGTTAAATATTGATTTTTAAAATATTTATTTACTTACACTATGATATAATTATATTATAATTTCATTTATAAGATGGTTCGATTTTATTAATAATTTCATTGGTGAGGTTACTATTCTATTGGCCAGTTAACTATTCATAATGGTCACATTACTATTCCTAAACACATGTTATTATTTCATCAGTATAGGTTCTATAACTTCTATAAATACCACTTATTTAATTCATTCTTGATTTATGATGTTTGTATTATGTTTTTTAACTGATTTTATATGATATAAATTATATGAAATAAAAATAAGAAGGTAAATTTCATTGGTAGAGTTCTAGGTTGATTCATATATGGTTTGGGAACCCAATGTGTGAAATGAAACATATGTATCATTAATTCTACACTACGGGAAATGTATGGATCGACAACCCTACTTTTGGAAGAAAATATACATTTAAGGAACAATTGAATGGTTTATTAACCCTACTTTTGTAATCAACCATATGTTATAAATCTTACTTTTAAATATTGTTTTTACATAAACAAACTCTATTATTTAACTGTTTAATGGTGGTGTTTTAAATTTAATAGATTATTTATGTTTTCTTTAGCGGCTTCGCTATAAGTAAATATCTTTTTAGTGTGATTTTAAAAATGATATAAAGGCTTTTACTAAATGGATTAGATCATTTCTATTTATAAGTAAAGTTTCATGTCATTTTAAATGATTTGAATTCAAATAGTCATGATTTATTATGTTTTATTTATTGATATTTTCTTCCTCAAGCTACATGAATGCCATGATAAATATTAAGATATTTATCTTCTAAAGATACATATTTTCTTATTATGAAAAAAGCGCAATGCCTATAAAATTAAGTGTTTCATTACATTAAAAGTTATGCTTTGGAAACATACATGTTTTTTCTGGTAGTTCAACTCGTTGTTGGACACATAATTGTTTATTTATCTACCTATTGTTTTATCTATCATTGTTTAAAGAAATATTATGTGATGCTAAATATTATTTTACATATAATTTTAATTATTAAAGATAAATAAATATTAATTTTTGTTTTCAACTGTAAGATAAATTTATGTCTATAATCAAATCAATATTTATTTATTTATTGGATTTTCAGGTACTCAGACTCTATCATAGCGGAGTTTCAACTTCTAAGACAAAGCCATGGGTTTGGGGTTCCCAGTAAAAGAACCAAAATCTGTTTTAAAAACATTAATATAAGGGTATTAACTATTTTTACTTAGTTTTAGTATTCCCCAGTAAATGGACTTACTAGTGAAAATCGACAAGCTTGTGAATAGTGTGTTGGTGGAGTGGACTAAAAGATCATTATGAACTAACCTATTATAGATCTTCTGTTACTTTTCTATATTTATTTAGGAATCTAGCTCATTTTTAAGATAGATGCAAATAATTTATTCATACATTATAGGGAACTTCCAATTTTTGAAATTTATTTTTAAATGATCACATTTCACCCCCCCCCCCTTTTCTTCGTCATAATCATTCTAACACAACATACTAAACGATTAAAATGTCTTGGCTTAGATCACACTAATGAATTACTCCCATTAGTAAAACATGTAATCTATCATTTAGTGAAGCTGTTAAGATGGCCAAAAATAAGAGTTATAGAAGTATGATTGGGGGACTACATTATCTTACTATGATTTGATCTTACATCATTTTCAGTGTTTTCCTTTTTGATCTTTTTCAATCAAATCCAAAAAATATCTTCTCAAATATACTAGAAATAGTTTTATCTCTTTTATTTGAACTAAAAATATTGGTTTGTTTTGTCCCATGGGATCAGATTTTGGATTAACTAGTTTCTCTATTGTTGATTATAAATGATTCTATCTAGATAAAAAAATTATAAGCGGTACTTTTCACTTATAAAATCCCTCATATCTTGGAGTGGTAATAAAAAGAAATATATTTCTCTTTTAAAAATAAAAATGAAATACATAAACTCTATGAGTTATTTTTCACACATAATATAGATTAAACTCACTATCTTAGACTTTAGAATTACATTGGATCATATCCCTATTAGATCATGATATTATTATCTATAAAAATACTATAAATTACTCTCACACTAAATTTTTTGTCCTTATCAACCATTTCATAAGACATAACCTCCAAATGGGTGATATCATAATGGAATTTATTATGTCATAATATCAACTCAATGATATTTTTACAAATCTTCGATTGGATTAACATTTTGATTTCATTATATGTGCGTTAGAAATGGTCTTCTTGTAACATATTATATTTAACAGTGTATAACAAGAGTTCAATTTCGATAATATATTTCTCCTCATCTTTCTTTTTATTCTAAAATTGTGAAAATATTTATTTATATATTCTATTCTATTATTTTTCTCTATTTTCCCTCTTGAATACTATCTTTATATTTCACATGTAATTTAATTTTAAAGTGAACCTTTTATCTATTTTTCTAAAAAAATCATAATGGAGACTATTTTTTCATTTTATATTTATAATTTTAAGAATTTATTCAATTATTTTAAACCATCTAATTCTTATTTTATAAAAAAATTACATTTTTTATTATGAGTTATTAAAATATATTTCATTCAAAATATTTTTGAGAAATAATGTAAAGGATCTACTTTTTTCAAAACTATTCAATTTTATCTCTCTTAATGAGATATCACTACTAATTAAAAAAAATCTATTTACACTTCTCTTTATAATGATTTTTTCATAGTTATTGTTGTCTGAATGAAAATTGAGGATACATTATAGGTATGTTTACACATTCAATGGGACTCCGTCGAGTTTTTTCATCAATAAAGGAATCACTCAATGGAGAAAAACCAACTCTTTTAGTGTATGGGAATCTCGGAAAAGGTATGCAAAAATTTTAACTTTTACTTATTATTTACAATTTTTCTATCTTGTTTCCATTTTCTTTATTTTTTAAAATAATGTTTTAATATTTTAAACTTATTGTAAGAATTACATTATCTCTCTATTTACTCTATAAAGAGGTATTTTGGAATCTAAGAGATGTTTTCAAAACTTATTTTTACTTCTATTTTTCAAAATATCTATTACAATATCCCTTAAAGTTTTTATCAAAACATTTAATTTCAAATTTATCTTTCCTATTATAGTTTTATTTGTTATAATCTCTAAAGGTGGAATGTTTTTATTGAATTCTATTTTGAGAGACTTAATGGGTAGAATTTGTTAAATACCATAATAATTTTTTCTAAATCAAATGTTTCACAAAGGGGGGGTTTAAATTTTATTTTAATGTTTTAATATTACTTTATATATGGAATGTTTGGTTTATATAATTATTGAGTATAATTAATATTTCCTTTTCTATCATTATTTTCAATGAATACTTATTTCATTCTTGATCTTATCTTGATATATACTTTCATATTATTGTGTGTGATTATAAAAATGGATGGGAATTATTTTTCATCTCTCTCTCTAGTGATTTCATGATAAAAAACTCATTTATGTTTCTAATATTTTATTCATTAATTTTTTGTTATATTTTTTAAAACATCAATTAGTGTCATTTATGGACTTGATGAATTTCATGAAGTCTTTACAAAGGCTTTTTGTTGATCTCGTCAATGTAGTAGACCAATCTTTTTTCATTCTTCAAGAAGATGGAATCATGTTATAATATCTTTATAATTATTGAGAAGGGAGAAGGGATAGAACCTATTGAATTTTTAGGCATGGATGCTACACCGGCCAGCCAAATTAGACCCACTGCCAAACCGAGGGTGAAAACTGTAGCTCCACCATATAGTAAACATCTATCGCCCAGCCAATGTTTGTTTCAAGACTATGTCTTTCTACCAAAGGATCGATGACTATCCATTGTTCAATAGTTTCTAGCCGGTGGAGGCTTTCTAGTTTCAAAAAATTCCATGTGACCCACTAGTTATGTGGTGAGGTTCAGAAATTAGCCGGTGGTGTCGAGAAAACAGGCCTAAGGGATCTTTTATTTTGGTTTAAAAGGACATTTTTTAGGTCTTCAATGGTTCATTAAATCAAGAGAATTCCAAAACCTTGAAATCTATTTTAGAGTAAATAAAAGTGCTTCCATGGTGGCCTATAAGATATACCAGTTAATAAAAGCTTGTCATCGGTTATTGATTCATGCATGGATGTCTAAAGATAATGCTCTAGATGATCCTCTCAATGATCCAAATCTAAACATTGATTCTCATTTAGTCTCAATGGTCCTCATTAACAACCGTATTTCAATATCTCATTTCAAATTATACACATATTATAATGAAATTATTTTATTGAATTGTAATGGGATTGTGAATGAAAATGATCTTCTTCCCATTTCCTTTGATAATTATTTCTCACAATAACAAAAATGTGGGATGAGTTTCATTAGTACTAATGATTTTTGATAGGGTGATCAAAATAGTAATTATGAGGGATGAATTTATTGATCTTCACCATGATCATGGGAGTAGCAATATAAAAATATAAACCCTATGGTAGTAGACTTAGGGAATCACACTGAACTATTACTTATCTTATTTATTAAACTGTGTTTTCTGAATCATTTATTTGATGCATATAATTATTCAATCTTGATATTCATAGTTACTAAAATTCGATGGCACTATTCCTATCTTAGTTACTTGCTTAATCTATATGAAAATTTACACAATAATTTATATCATATTTATTATTTTATTATTTTCTAGAATTTATTATTTTTTATTGTATCATTCCAAAATATTTTAATTTTTAAATTTTATTTTCTATATTTTTTATGAAGTTAAAATACCCCCCCCCCCCCCCCCACACACACATTACATCTTTCTTCGTCCAATATTTCCATTACTCGTTCTGCCACCAACCAGCTCTTATATGTTTTAACATTATTCAAAGACCACAAAACGTCCCATGATATCCTATTTAATTTACTCAATCCCAACTATAATATATATCTTAAAAAATTAATCTGATTAAGCCCTTGAATATTATAAATATGGTGGATCATTCAAAACCTTTTCTCTTAAATTTATACTGATTCAATGATTATATTTACATGGTTCATGTAATAATATACTCTTCTTATTTAGAAATTCAATTCCATATAAATATATATATATCCGATAAGATAATGTATGATCACAATGGATGTAATTTTTGAATTAAAATTATGAAAACAAAAAGATTAAAAGGGGATTCATAAGTTAGGTCAATGAAACTCACATTTAATCATGTTTACGAATTAATCTTTCATGTTGCACCCTTCTTCCTTAGTTGAGAAATTACTAAGGTTGGATATAGAGGGGGAAAAGAGATTATGGGAGGATGTTATGTCATTACCCTCCCCTAATTTTATAATATATAAACCCTTTAAGGATTTGGGATAGTTTATGAATCCCAAATAATTCCTAAATCCACAGGAAAAAAAATGACCCATTTCTTAATGTATCGTATAATCGATTTTCTAATAATACTCTATTTAAATGATTTTATCATTTTCTTATATATAATTGGGTTTGAATCTCAAAGATGTAAAATATTTCTTGGAACTATCAATTCCAAAAAATAAATATCATGGGAGTCGTTTCGATTAATATAGGAATCAATAAATATAATAAAATCGAAAAAGGAAATTTTCAAAAAACCAAAGATGTTTTTTTCTCAATTTAAAATTTATATCATGCATCATAAAAATATAATTATTTTTTAGTTGAAAATACATTCTATTGTTGGATAAAGTACTCCATTCCATCTAAATATTATGGAAAAATTATCCTAGTGTAAATACCCTATTCAGGATTCAATTATATAATTTGTTTCTCAATCTGAATCATTGTTTATGTGGAATTTATTATTTTCCACTTTTTTCCAAAAATTAATATGATGCATTCTAAATGTTTCAGGGAAATAAATGTAGTAGTTAAGAAAATTCATTTATGTTCAAATGAGAAAGTTAAAATCCAACAACATTGAAATGAGTGTTGGTCTTTGATCATAAGAAAAGGAATTCCTGGGCGGGAATATGTACCATTTCATAATTTCTTAACACATGGGGGTCAACCTATATGTTCAATGTTGTGTTTTATGGTTTTACATATTACATCATGCATGGACACACATAATATATGATGGTATATTTTGAAGACCCCATTGGTGGTTTATAATAGTGTTTTATATGTATACCATATATGTGAACCTTGGTGGATATGTAGTTCTTATATTTTAGTTTTATGTCAAAATGAAAGGGACTGATGACAAGTACTAGTGTTTGAGTGTTTTAAAGGATTGAAATTGGTATGAGGTGAGTCCATAAACCTAGTTCGTTATTGTATTTTTAGTTTTATTTATTTATTTAATTTTTTATCCTTCCATGAATATGATTGGATAGTATAAGTAAATATATAATTTTAAAACTAATGTATATATAGTACATGATTCATTTGTCTTTTAAAGTGTTTTATTTTTTTATGGTTATTTTTTCACTATTATCCCATATTTTTCCTTAATGGAATAATTTTTTTCTTTTTATTTACTATTATTTGATGTTTATGATATCGATGATATAGTCTCCAAATTATACATATTAGACCCTCGTCATTATATGAATCTTATGTCACACAAGGAGGAATTCTAGAGGTGACATTGTAACATGTCTCAGTTACAATTGGGGTAAATTAGGTCAGGATGTTATAGTTTAACTACAACCACTGATGGAAATTTTTTCCAATATGTGGCTATTACCATAGTTTTCAAACAATTTAAATATGTTAATAATTTAAAATATGTGTTTTCAAACCACATACCTTAAGTAATTATATATGATAATAGACCAATGGACTAAGAAAATTCTTATATTAATTATAAATATTTTTATTTACTACTTTTTGTATATTAAATACTAAAAACTAAAGAGTTATTATTTTTCTTGCTAAATATATAGTAAATTTAAAAAAAATTGGGACACCAATAACCAAGTTTATAAAATTGGTGTAGTAATTTTCCTTATTTATACCATTCATAAAATTTTTTGTAAAAAGTATCACCTGTTCAAACATACTTCCATGATTCGAAAAAATAGGCAAATAGGGGTAACATTATGCCTTTATTTCCATAGTTTTTAAAAAACATGGAAATAGAAAACCAATATTTCCATAATTCTATAAAATCATGCTAATAGAGTTCATCATGTTACACATATTTCCATGATAATTATAGCCATGGTAATGGGGTATTTACTACCACGTCTTCTGTAAATAGTTGAAAAATGTTATAATGTCCAAAATTTATTGTAATTCATTATAGTGTAACGAAAATCATTATTCCAGGATTACATATATAGTGTAAATATTTTAATTTTTCTAATAATTGGAAAATATATAACACTTTTTCTTTTGAAGAGTGATTTAGGATAAAAATAACTTGAGTTATGAAGAGTTGGATCATGAATTTACATTATGTGTATTCACTCAATTCTCTTGGGTAATTTTATTTTTACATAATTATTTATTCAAGATTTTTAAATCCATATAGATAAATGTTTCATTAATAGTGTATTATATGATATTCATGAGTAATTAATCACCTTAATAGAAGTAATGTTAACTATGGGAAGTATGGGAAGTTATTAAAGATTTAATTATCATATAAATGATTTTTTTATTTAGTATCATATCATGTTTAATTTTTTTTCTATTAATTTGTTAAGAAAAGTATTGACAGGGTAGAAACACCAATATGAAAATGTGGGGCCTTGGTAATTATAGTATCCATGATACTATATTTTATTTTAGTATTTTATTTTAATCCATCATAGAATATATATGTTCTTCTTGTTGTAAGTAATTTAAATAAATAGGATAGTGGTAATTAAAATTGATCGAATGGATGTAAATTATTTTTTATAATACTATAATATATTGATTTAATTTTTTTCAAGAGCGAGTGGTATATTATTTTTATAATAAAAAACCTTTATATTTAATTTACAATTTATGTTTTTTTAATAAGATATATATTATTTTCCAAATTATATTTTCTCTTTCAATTAAAATTAAAATTTTTTATTTTATGATTCAACAAAAATGAGTGGTTAGAGTATAGGATCTTTATAGGTTATATATTCCTAATATATTAAAATAAGAATTTAAAATATATTTAACTTTCGTATTTTTAATTTTGAGGATGAAAAATATAAATTTTAAACTTTGAATACTTCCACTAAAATTGGTTTTGACTTTGAGAGTGTCATGTCTTAAGAAATGTAGTTAGGGAAAAAAATAGTCCATAAGAAAATAATAAATAATTATTAATAGGATTACTAAGTCAAAAATTTTCTTTCAGTTATTTATTTTTATTTCTTAAACTCTTTATGAAATGAATTTAATGATTTGGATATCAAAATGAATAGGTAAATGAGTTTAAATACATTAAAATTATTAGTATGGATTGATTATATTGAGATTTTTTATTTTAATATTAATATCATTAGATTTTTGTAAGTCTACTAATAATTTCTTATTGTTAAAAGAAATCTCCTTGGTGTGAATGAGAATGTAAATGTATAACTCAATAATGAAGTTCCAAAGATGAAATTATACATGATTATCATGGACTATAGACTATCATAAATAGTTTTAGTTTTCATAATTACATTTTAATTCTATTTAAACTAGTAATCATTGAGTTTAAGTTGATCGTGCTTCAAATAATTCATATTGTGGAGAAATTTATTGGGATAAAATATCAAGATTCATATGAACATCTTTATAACCTATTATATATTTACAACAAATTTAAGAGAAACATTTTTATCAAATACACTAATTTTAAGGTAATTTATACTTTAATTAATGTACAAGGCCAGGGATTGGTTAAAGTAATCACTATCTAGCTCTATTAACACCTAGGATGAACTACAAAAAATTATTTGGGGAATTATTTCCCACATTCAGAAAATAGTAAAGCTCTGTATTGATATAAAAAACCACACCCAATGAGATAGAGAGTCTAACTTTGAAGCATGGAAGATGTGAATTTTCTTATAAAAATGTTTCCAAATATGGGGTAAGACTTTTGAGTAAAATTAAAACCATTTATTTCATTTTACAAAGCAATTTGATAGTCGTTGGTGGTCTCACTATTAGAGGATGTTTGAGGAATGTTACGTTGGAAATTACCTTGTTTTAAGATTAATTTAAAATAAATGTATTTCACTAGTATAGATAATGAGGTCATCGCCAAAGAATAATTAATTAAGTTTGGGATAGTTCCATGTTTACATCCTTTTTAGAAACTATGTCTAACAAAATTATTTCATTTTAGCAATTCAAAAGTATCAAATCACCACATGAGCTAAAACAAAAACATTCATATGATATGTGTCGAAGACCATTTAAGTTTAAATGTCTCAAATACATAATTATTGAGAATAAAATTGGGGAATTATGTTTTTAGTGGATATAACTTATATTAAAACATTTTTTCAAATTCGTTAGAACAAAAATATAGTCCATTAATCCAAACCTATAGATAAAATAAACAAGGTCTTATGAAAAATTTCACTTGGCCCCAAGGTTTCCCTAATTAAATAAAAATAACCATCTTTTTTCTCAACAACTCATACCCCTAATTCCTCATGTGATAAAACAACAATCCCCATAACAATATCATCAATGAAAATCACAATAAGTACATGCTTATATTGAGTTAGTGTTCACATAATACATTAATCAAAATTTCCAGTGTTTTAATATGGTTGACATAATGTTGTAAAATCATGAAGCACATAAATAATCTCTTAGAAACATTGATCATTAATTTGGGTTGGCATTCTCAAAATAATTAATATAGGCTACCTAGTACACTACCATGATACACTGATGCTCTGAAGGAGGTGGAAAGGGTTTTGACTTTGATGGAATAAAAGGAGTTAATGGAGAGGGATTCCTTATAATCTTAGGTGTTTGATAAGGAAAATTCTACGAATAGAAATAAGTTGATGAACCAACTAAATATATACCATAAAAAGTATGTATTGTAGCTAAAAATGAGGGAACAATGAATGAATAGGGTGACTCAAAGTAATCAAATTATTTTCTTTTTGAACACCACTTCCAATATTGAAGAGAATGTGGTAATGTAATATAGAATATAAATTTAGTAAATTCATATATATATTCAAAAAACGACTTATTTTCATTTAATTGATTGAGTAAATCTTGAAAATATCAGTTTATGTGAAATTCTATAAGGTAAACCTATCTAACAAGAATAATATGGTGGACTTAGATGTTAAACATATCAGTGATGAATTTAAAGTTATATTTCAAAAACTCTCTAAAAAACATTGATATCTAATTAGATTATAAATTATAGGCTTATTTTGATCATTCCATTTTTCAAAACACCTTTTTCATTAGGGTATGTTTCAATCTCATATCGTTGAATATTTTCACGAAACTATATACGAACAATCCTAAGTCCGTAAATTTTTTTTTAAACTAGTAAACTTATACATGAAGTACTAAAATAAAATAATCAATGGTTTTTTCATAAATGTAGGAAATTTAATCTTCCCTACTTATTTATTGTTCTTCTTATGTATTAATTGGTTAAGGTACTGATTATTATTATTTATCCACTCATTTCTATGAGTAAAGTAGTTATTAAAACAAACAATTGCTATATGATCTTTCGAATTTTAGGAGAACAAGTAACATTTTCATCTACGAGTGTTTTTAAATATAGTAATGCACACATGTATTTTCATGAAATAAAATTACTAAATAAGAATATAGATTACCTGAGAAGAATTAGGAAGAACACATAAATGTGATGGAACTTATTGGGGATGAATTTAACGTAATTATGGGGAAATGAAAGAGAGTATGCTCGAAACAATATTTTCATGTAGTTATATTCCTTTTTAAGTAATTTTTATGGTAATTGAACTGTATAATTTTCAATACATATAAAATGAATCTGAAACAACTCCCAAGAAATCTGAGATATAAATTATTAGGAGAAGGAGATGAATTATCAGTAATTGCTACTGATGAACATTTAAAAAACACACTTATTGATGTATTGAAGTAAAATTAGAAGCATATTAATTGGGTAAATGAAAATATAAAAGGTATTAACCCTTATTGATTCATTCATAATATAATCTTTTAGGAAGTAATGAATTTATCATAGTGACCAAAAAGGGAATTGAAACATTTTATGAAAGAAGTCATGAAGAATGGGGTATAGAATCACTTTGACAATTGAATCAAACACCCCATATTTGAAGTGAATGGGTTTTTATTATCTATGTGGTTACAAGTAAAGGCATAATAATGGTTCTTAAGAATGGAAATGATTTGATTTATAACTGAATAATGATTGTCCAGAGATTTTTGGTTGACTACTGAATGATAAATGATGCGATGAGTAAGGAAAACTTTACCATGTGATTTATTGATCAAATATAAAAATGGTGAGTCATATTTTATGTAAAATTATTTTTTTATTGATTTTGTAAGTATAATAAAATTCTAGTGACACTTGAGGATCAGAGAAAATCAATCATTAAATTCCCCCATGAAACTATTTCTTTTCGTTGTTTGTCATTTAGAATATGAATTCACCTAAAAGATTTTAATGGTCCATGGAATATATATTTCATAGTATGGAGGAAAAAAATTTAGTATTTCATAGATAATTTATATAGATATATATTCTCTTTTAAGGAATGTATTAAAAATATTTTTATACTGTTAGAATGATTTGAGGAGATATTCTTACTGTAGATTTATCAAAACTATTTTTGTATTGTGATTGATGGGATAATGATTTTATATAGAATTTATAGTGGCATAATAAAATATTTTTTAGAAAAAATAAAGGGGATTTCTGAGTTTTTTAACCCACTACATTGAGAGAAATTATGTTTATTTAGATATTATTGTTTTGAGTAGCTATTTGTCAAATATTATCCCAAAAAACTTATCACATTACCCCCATTTTGGAATATTTGGTATCATTATTATTTTAGAAAATAATCAAGGATGTAATTGAGTTATTGAAGAAAATTTTGATAACCAAACCAATCATAGTGCCACTAAATTTTGTGGAATCATTTGAATCCATGTGTGCTGCAAGTAACTATGGAATTGGGGAGGTTCTTGGAAAATGAATTTATTGAATTTTATAAACAATATTTTATGTAATTAAAACTATTAAGTATTTTTAATTAAATTATACCATATTTAAAAAGGAATTACTAGTCTTAGATTATAATTTTCATAAATTATACAGCATGTTTTAGTGTCTAAATTTGTTGTATATCATGCAGCAAAGAAGCATTTTATAATAAAAATTATGTCACGACATTGTTGATTCGTAGATTTTTTTACTATATGAGTTCAATATTGATGTAAGGGCTCTATTTTCTCACAAATACCCTTTTATTAATTATAAATACATTTCTAGTGTTTTATTTGGAGTTTATTTAGTGTCATGTTGGTTGCAGTACACTAAGATCAATGCATAAAAAATATTGAACATATTAAATTGTGCATGAACATATTTTTGGGAATAATGGATTTCCCATGAATGATTCTTGGATGGGAAAACTGAGACTGTAAAAAATTCTGGAACTTGGGTTTTACTATAGGAAATATATAAAGTTTATTCCAATCAGTCCTCAGGTCATTGAAAATTCAAGGGAATGTATTATATGAATTTAATAGATTAAATTAAATAATCAACATAATGATATAAATATATAATTTCTCCTAGAAGATTCATATTTAACCCTTCTTATGAAAATTAGTAAGGATTTTTGGTACAACCTTAAGAGTTGAGATACATCATGGGTAGGTCTTTTGATGAGCTCTTAGAGAGGGATTGGGCATCAATGATCTAATTCAATAAAACTCATCAGCTGAATTATCAGAGAATCATTCTTCATTAGTGTTCCATCCAATGATGAGGTGGGGATTTTTATGTTTAGATTTCATTCCCTATTATTTTCATTTGAAACAAGTATTAATTATTTTATTTAGATTTTTATTTATTTTACTTATTTTAGAATGACCCTATTGATTTATTAATATTCATTTGGCCCTTAAACTATTAATCATATTGGTTTTTTCATTTGATTTTGGATTCTGTGATTATGGTAAATAGAATGAATCATGTCATAAATTAGTGAAATTCCATTATTTATCATATACTTCTCAAATAATTCTTCACATATTCAATATTTTCCTTTAAAAGGAAAAATATTCAAAGTTTGGTCTAGTTTGTGTTTTTATCAAACCATGGAACTATATTTTTTGTGTGATTAACGACTGAAATAATGTTTTTTTGAAGAAATTTTGAATGATTTAATATTTTGGATGTATAATTAAGGATTAATCCATCAATGGATGATAGAATTCAACTTAGTATTTATCTGGGCTATTGATAATCTTTATTTCTAGCCACTTATGGTCGGAAATCAATGAAATAGTGCTTTTCATTATAGATCTTGGCCTTGGATGAATCTTCATGTGATATTGATGGTGAAAAAAATTGAATAAATTATATCTAGATAAGGATATTAGGAGATTAATATTTTTAAATAATACACCATGTATTCTAGAGGAACATGAGTCATATAGTTTTAGGGTTATGGACGCTAAGGTTTCAAACTGAGTTATACAACATACAACCATGTTTCCAGGCTCCCATGTAGTGTACCTCAAGTTGTACAATTGATCTATGTATAGGTAGTACACTCCAAGGACCCTAGGCGATCCCACAATATGTTCCCCTTAGACCAAAATCCATTAACATGGTCATTCACATGCTATGTGTGGCGGTAGGACATGGTTGAACTTGTACCTAGGATTAAACCTCATGTACTATGAAGGAAAAATCATATACTTTCTCTTGTCCAATAATGTATTCATTTGAATATTATTATATGATCTCTAAATTAGGTATGTGACTTTCCTTCCTGGGTATAATTTTTCAAAGGATTTGATGGTGGCCTTTTATATGTGAGAGATATAACGTGAGGTGGTATGATTGAATCTCACGTTCGTGGCTAATTTCAAGAATCGAGTGTAATATATGGTGTGACATTGGGTTCATTACCCCCTAAAAATGTATATGTTAGAGAATTGGTCCCCTACTTGTTTTTTATAAATAAGTCCAGCATCCCCCCACTCCCAGAACATAGTAGGGGTGTAGATCTTCTATCTATGAGGTATTTACCCCCTATTCTATTATATTAGATGATTTTTGGTCCACCACTAGGGGAAAACCCCCCTATACCATAACCAGGAATTAGTGAGGAAGGTTTCATCCAAATATGATCATGTGAGGATACATTGGGCTATAGGAAACATGAAAATACTAACTTATCAACCTGTGTGTAGACTCATCATCCTTATCTAGTTATGAAGATTAAGAGTTACCACTTTATCTATGTCTCAATTTCATCTATTATAATATCTTTTTAATGGTATTATTCCCCCTTTATGTCAAATGGGCCATGTTGTCTATTTATTTCTTCTGATTCCCTTTAGTTTTTAGGTAATCCAACTTGTTATGAATATACTTAACCATAAATAGGTTTTTCATTTATTTTTATGATCTTATACATATGGAATGTATTTAGATTATGACCATGGTAATCCCAGTGTTACTATAGAATAGTTTTCCTCAGTGACAATGATCTTAAGAGGTGGTCAATATATGAGTTCATTAGCAAGGTTCAACCTCATCATCAATTGTTAGGTAACGACTCCATTTCTTTTTTATCAGTCATGTATTTTTTCCTTCATATATTGGATATATTTTATATTTATACACTTTGATTATTCATTGATTCTTTTACATGTATTTTTTTGTCTTTGGTGAATATAGTTTTATCGATCCTAAATTATTTTGATTCACCCGTTGGTGTGTATATATAATGGTTTAGTAAGATATGGTCTCTTATTTGTGTGATGTGACTACTCGATTATAGTATCCATCCCATATCCTGTTGGAGGATTCCATGGGATATAACACCCAGTTTACTATCAATACAGGCGGGGTCCGTAATGGTCATGTCATGAAGGATTGGTGTCAAAGTAGGTCTTCCTTTAGGTTAGTGTTGATAGATATATGTGTTTTAATTATTTTAATTGGAACTAAGGTAAATAATTTTATGATTCTTATGTTTGGATCTCTACTTAGGGAACCCAGTGATGGTGTGATGTATGATGTATTCACAAAACAACAATTTGATAACGTTCTTGTTAACTTTGCATTTCGATACACCGAGTATAGGGAAACCATTAGTATATACCTCGTATAATAAAGGGTCTTCAACTTCCATGTACTTCTTAATCCATATCCAAATATATTATCATCTAACTATTATATTTATTGTTAATATTGAGGATGTATTCACAATCACATCCAACAGGTATTTTGAGACATGGTCATGAAGATGTGCAGTTGAGTGATGAGGTTTGAGAGAAGGGGAATTTTCATGTGGTGTTCCCTCAAGGGAAATATAGATAGGTTCTTCTAACTATTAATTGATGTGTAGAACCACCCCCAATGGTTCAAGATGATCTTTTCCACCATTTCATGTAGTCAAACATTCCAACATTCTAGGATAAATACATGCACACCGTTTTTACATGGCACATGTTTCATTGGGATAGACTGTTAAGGATTCATAGTGATACAGACTCTCATGTAGTGGATAATTGACTAGAGTCTGATTTTTGACTATTCTAACTCATGTAAAACCTAACTGATTAGTTATTTTCCCTTCAGACCAATATTATGCATTTATTTGAAGGAGAATTGGGGAGAGGGGTCTGAGAACCTAGAATAATGATAATACGATACTTATTCTATGATTTTAGAGTTAGACTTAGTGAAAAACTAAATCATTTAAGAGTATCAATGAATTACTAGAGTTGAAACTAGATATTATAGAGAAGAGTCATCTATAATAGCCCGTAGGAATTGAACATTGGGTTTTTTGTGACTGTAAGAACCCGGATCTTTGTTTCAGGTATGTTTTTCCTTTTCTGGTCGTTTTTGAGAAAAAGGAGTTTCTGGAAATTTTTGAAGTACACGTCATGTACTTTATGAGTACACGCCATGTACTCCCTGCCACGCCAGGCCATTTGTTGGTCGTGTCTAGGCCACACACACGGTGTGTAGGTGTGAAGTGGAGGTCGCTTAAATCTGGGTATGGAAAAGTAGAGTCCACACCTTGTACTCAAGAAATACACGCCGTGTATTTTCTTTTTTCCATTAAACGGACTAGGGTCGCGCCTAATCGATAGAACCTTCTTCTTCTAGGTCCTGTTCGACTAAGAGACGTCGTACAACCGCTTAACTTCTCCAAATCCTTGATCCTTCATCCTTTCTCCAAATCAACTGTCGTCGATTGCATTGGAACCACAGCGGTGAGTTCTTCCTTCTCCTAGAGCCTCATTTTCCAATTCCTCCCCTCTCGTAAGTTATTGTGGGTTGAGAGTTTTGTGCATTTTCATAGATCTACACCATTATGAGTAGAATCAAGACTCATGGTTCAAGTATATCGATCTCCTAGGATCGAGGTAGGTGGTTTGTGCCTTACCTTTCGATGTCTTTGAGTTTTATGTGCAAATTCCACCAATACCCGTGAACGGGGTATTGCGTGTTTATCTTTTTTCCCTTGTGGTTATTCCTACCTTGCTTGCATGCTTCTGTAGAGGTAAATTTATCATGCTTGTGGATAATTTTCGTGCTTCAATGTTTCCCCCATGCTTTGTTCTTGTTATGAAATTTGGGTCTTGTTATCCTTTGGTCGTTGTACCTGTTTCCATGCCTTGTGATCATAGGACGGAATGATATTGTTAACATGATTGTTGCTCTGTAGACTGTTTAGCCAAGTAGGTTAATAGGTGTAAATTGCTTAGCCGAGTAGCTCTATAGGTGTAATCTGGCCTTATATAATTAATATGCACTGACTGGCATGGGACCGTGGGAACCTGGTGCTATAGACTATAAGGGATAGACCTAGAGAGCTTCCCTGAGAGTCTTAGACATTATGGACTATACGGGGATAGACCGAGTGAGCTTCCTCAGAGATTCTTGGACATTATATACTATAGGGGATAGACCGAGTGAGCTTCCCAGAGAGTCCTAGTTATTATAGACTACAGGAGGGTAGACTGAGTGAGCTTCCTTAGAGAGTCTTTACCTTGTTTGAATGACATTAAAACCTTCCTAGGCTAGAGGAGTAATTGTCCGAGTGAGATTCCTCATAGAGTCTGTGGTATACATGAGGATATATGAGGATTGACCGAGTGAGCCTCCTCAGAGAGTCTTTAGACCTTGGGGCCAAGAGGGTTAGACCACGTGATCTCCCTCAGAGAGTCCCTGACTACCCTAGACCATAAGGGGAATTGACCGAGTGGGCTTCCCCATAGAGTCTTATAATTTTGTATGACCAAACCAGAGGGGTTAGGCTGAGTGCATTTCCCAGAGGGTTGTGGTAATTATTGGATAGGACCAGAGGGGTTGGATGCGAGTACTTCCCAGAGGGTTTTCTTCTTGTGTTAGTTTTTGCTTCACCGATGCTTGTTGCTCTATGAACCGATCACTGTTGTGTAACTTCCTGTTCAATGCTTACTGATTTATGCCTGTTGTTGCTGCTACTGTTTATTTCTTATTGTACTATTATCTACCATATACTCATTGACTATTAGGCACATATCTTCGGGTGGTTTCCTACTGGGATTTAGTCTCACACCCTGTTTGGGTCATGCTTTTGGGCCCAAACAGACGATGTTGTTGCAGGTATAGACAAGGGCAAGCACCCTTCAACTTTTGGTACTTGATTGCTTGGAGCAGGAGAGCATGGGACCAAGCTTTGGCTTGCGATTCTGATGATATGTTTACTTTCTTTTGTACTTTTTTGGTACTATTGTTTGTTCAGCATTGTCACTTGTTTGGATGCTTTCCTAGATATGTATCATGCATCATTTCATATATATACATATGTGCTCCAATTTTTTGCTAATTTAGTTTTTCACTGTGTATTATTGTTGGTTATTTACTACTTCTTCTATTTCATGTTTATTTACTTCTGTTGGGTACTCTTCCAATGGGGGAATAGTTTCCCCACTATCACACCCAGGTCCCTCGCTGTTAGTTGGAAGCCTCTGGAGTTTGGGGAAATGTGCTTGATTCCATGTGACCAACCGTGTACGGGGTGCCTCTGGGTGGCTTCCGGAACCGGGATGTTACAAAGTGGTATCAGAGGGGTACATTTCTCTTGACTTACTATTTTTAGCCTTATCCAGGGATAGGATGGATTCGGTACTTGGTGTTAAGCTATTCTCGGGAGTAGCTAACCCGTGTATAGGGAAAAGCCAATCTACCTCGCTTATTACAGTTTTCTGGTTTTTCAATGTTACAGTTGATACGATTTCACCTAGAGTGATTCACATGAATTGTGTTGTTATTATTGTTTCTATTATGGTTCTATTTCTATCGCAACCCGATGAGATGAGGGTATTCCATCTCATGCATCATATAGGAACCTGTTAGAAATCATATGCCATGCATCCTTGCCATTCCATCTATGGAGCATTAGCGATTGCATGTTGTTCTGATAGACTTGTGTAGATTATGCATGATGTTGTGATAGATGCTTAATAGAATCCCTATAGTTTGTTATAGAACTGTTTGTATTGTACTTGCTTAGATGAATGCCAAATTTTGGTTCTTGAGGTGTTATGGGCCCTCTTGAATCAGAAATTAGTGGATCATTGACCTATTCTTCCTTTTTATATGACTCTATTGGATTCCAAGATTTGATTCGCGAGGGGTATGGTCCCTCACGGATCGGAATTTGGCACCTTCATGCCTTGTTTCTGTGTTTTCTAGACTCCAGTGCAGTTTCTGAGCTACTGCCCAGAAAAACCCAGAATACATGGCATGTACTTTGTATATACACGACGTGTAGTTTTTAAAACGTGTCACTAACTGTGTGAGCAGGAACACGGTGTTGTGGAAATTCTTTTGGAACAGGCCGTGTACGGTAAGTACACGTCGTGTAGTAGTGAGCCGTGTACCCTTCCATGTCACTAACAACATGGTCTGGGGAAGATCGAGCAGAAAATGTCGTGTTTGGTAGGAACATGCCGTGTAGTTTTGTTCCAGGTACCCGGCTGTGTCACGAACAACACGGGTCGGTGTTACATTCTCTTATACACGTCATGTTTGTTCGGAACATGTCATGTAAGGGTCAGCTGTGTAGCCAGCCATGTAACTAACAAAACGGGTTTCCAAAACCTTTTTTAGTACAGGTCGTGTCCATGGAAAACATGTCGTGTAGTCTATGATTAAGTGGACCATGTGGGTTAGCCATGTAAGGAGACTCAGGTAGGGGAGTAGAGTTCAAGTACACGTCATGTGTGGGGACAACACGCCGTGTAGTTTGGGTTGTTACATGACCAGTGTGGCAGGAATACACGCCCATGTGAATGGCTTAAGAGAACACGCCATATAGTTTTTATACAAGTCGTGTAGTCATTATCGGTAAAACTTGAATGTTTCCTTCTCTTATTCCCATTTGGTACTCTTGTGTTCTCAGTATTTTATAATCCTGATCTAAGGTGTGATTTTGATCTTTTAGAGCTATGCCTCTGAGACGTCCTCCAGTTGTACGCCAGTTTCCAGACGGTGATCAGACACTGGATATGGCCGATCAGGATCCTCCTACAGATCCTCCTGTTGTGCCAGCCTTGGCACCAACAGTTATACCCATCACAGGAACTGATACGCAGTTTAGGGAGGACTTCCTGAGGATGATGCAGACTTTTCAAGGAGAACTGCCTCCTGCCCCGTTGATGGCTGAGTTGACGCGGGCCTTCCAGAAGTATAATCCTATTACTTTCTCAAGGGATGGAGGACCCTAGGCTGTCGAGTCATGGTTAGAATCCACGCTGACTATCTTCGAGCATCTCGAGATAGCCCCAAAGAAGAGAGTAAATCAGGCCACCTATATGCACCGAGACACCTCCAAGAGGTGGTGGGAGGTGATCTCAGAGTCATGGCGCCAACAGAGTATGTCTTGGGATAAGTTTCAACGCACCTTCTATGACTACTTCTATCCAGAGACCCTGAGGGCCGATTGAGCCTGGGATTTTATGAGCATGCAGCATGGTACTCTCTCTGTTATGGAGTACTCGTCCCGCTTTACTGAACTGTAGTGTTTCACACCGATCCCAGTAGGTGATGAGTTGTTCCTTGCTAGGATGTTCGAGGACAGTATCAGGCAGGAGATCTGTTCCCAGGTGAATATCTTCAGGTTGGCTTCGATATCCTCTATCGTCAACCAAGCGCTTATCACTGAATGCAATCTAAGGGATTCTAAAGCAGTGAGCCAGGGAAGTTCGACATCCAGAGATGGAGTTCCTCCTACGGATAGTAGGAAGCGCAACAGATATTCTTATCGAGGAGATTAGGGCAGGCGGGATGTATCTTTGGGAAGCCAGGTCATATGCTACCAGTGTGGTAGGATTGGGCATACTAGGCCTCAGTGCCAGAGGGAGCCGATGGAGTGCTGATCTTGCGGCAAGATGGGTCATCTTCAGCGCTTCTGTCATATCTTCACACTTTCAGTTGGTGGTAGGGGTTCTTCTATGACCCTGTGTTCAGGAGATGCTTCACCAGTTTCTCACCAGTCTGGGAACTGGAGTTCGTTTGGCCGTTTGGGCCAAGGTGGAGGTCGCAGTCATGGTGTTCAGTCACCAGGTTACCAGTGACAGCAGAGTTAATCAGCTCAGAGTGGTCAGCTAGGGGCATAGGGCCGCGGTACATGCCAGACTTTCACCGTGGTGCAGACCTACAAGGATCTGGATCGCATCCCTTCTATAGTTTGAGGTACGATCCTAGTAGCCTCAGTTTTATCTTCATCCCTTTTCGATACTGGTGCTTCACATAGTTTTATCTCTGTTTCTATTGTGAAGAGCCTTGGGCTCTGTATCTTTTCGTCTGCCGACATGTTGACCCTTGACATGCCGTTGGGAACACGGACATCTAGCGTACGTCAGTGAAGATAGTGTACTCTTGAGGTTGCAGGGTGACATTAATTATGGGACCTCTATGTCCTAAAGATGACGGGCTATGACGTCATTCTCGGGATGGACTGGTTGGTTCCCTTCCAGGCAGTCGTCGATTGCTATCGCTGCAGGGTGAGTTTCGTATCACCAGAAGACGGATCATTCCTTCATAGAAGTGAGTGGGATGTCTAGGTGGGTAGAGCTGGACCAGAGCATCATGGCCTAGGAGGAGTTACTGCCCAGATTTCTAGTCTTTATCTGGATGACCAGGGGACTTCACAGTTAGACTTTCCTCCAGTGGTGGATCGTGTCATGGATGTCTTTCTAGAGAACTATTCTGGTTTTCCTCCGGAGCGTGAGGTAGACTTATCGATTGAGCTCCTGCCAAGAGCATCACCGGTGTCCATTCCTCCTTATATGATGGCTAAACCTGAGTATTAGGAGCTCAAGAAGTAGTTGGAAGAGTTGCAAGAAAAGGGTTTCATCTGACCCAGTACTTCTCCTTGGGGTTAGCCTGTCCTTTTTGTGAAGAAGGTAGACGGTACCCTTAGGCTTTGTGTGGATTATTTGAAGTTTAACCAGTTGATGGTCGAGAACCAATATCCCTTTCCAAGGATCCAATGATCTCTTCGATCATCTTTGAGGATCCAGAGTGTTCTCGAAGATTGACTTGAGATCCGGTTATCATTAGTTGCATGTTAGACCATCAGATATACTTCTTACAGCCTTCAGGAGCAGGGATGGTCTATATGAGTATACGGTTATGTCGTTCGGTCACACGAATGCGCCAACAGTTTTCATGGCACTGATGAACCAAGTGTTCCATCCTTACTTGGATTCCTTCGTCGTGGTCTTCGTGGATGATATCTTGGTGTACTCTCACACTCGACACGATCATGCTACACATCTTGGGATCATTCTGAGTATACTGAGAGAGTATCATTTATATTCTAAGAACTATAAATGCCACTTTTGAATGGATCAAATTCACTTTCTGGGTCATGTTATCTCAGGGAAAAGAGTATAAGTGGACCAATAGAAAGTGGGAGTTGTAGTGTCCTAGGAGAAGCCTAAGAATGTCTTTGAGGTATGGAGTTTCCTAGGTCTGGCTGGATACTACAGGCGCTTCATATAAGACATTCCATGCCTAGTAGCACCGCTGACAGGTCTGACCAAGAAGGGGGTGAAGTTCTTATGGTCAGATTCCTGTGAGTCATCCTTTCAGGAGCTGATGGGGAGGTTGATGTCAACACCGATACTGGTCTTGCCAGAGTCGGGCAAGGGATTTACTATTTTTTGTGATGCTTCTGGTATCAATCTGGGAATCGTGCTTATGTAGGGAGATGAGGTCATTGCTTACGGTTCTTGGCAGTTGAGGCCGCATGAGAGGAACTACCTGACGCACGATCTGAAGTTGGCAGCTGTTGTTCATGCCTTACGTTGTTGGAGACCCTACCTTCTGGGAGAGAACTTTGTGGTTTTCACCGACTACAAGAGTCTAAAGTATATCTTCACTCAACATGATCTGAATCTGAGATAGCGTAGGTGGGTCGAGTATCTTCAGTCTTTCGACTTAGAGCTCACCTATACACTGGGAAAGGGAAACGTAGTGGCGGATGCGTTGAGTAGGAGAACTCAAATTCCGGAAGTTTGGGAGGCCATAAGTGAGTGGTAGATTATGGATCTGTCCTCTGAGATGCACTCTGGTGTGCATGATAGACAGGGACAAACTATCCTTTCTTTTGTAGTTTTTTCCTCTACTCTTCTTGATCGGGTACGGATGAGGCAACTATCAGACTCAGAAGGCTTAGTCATGTGGGAGAGTGTGTCAGGAGAAGACCCTCTTCCTGGATGAACAGTGGGCGAGGATGAAATCCTTCATTTTCAGGGACGCGTATGGGTGCCAGAAGATATACGCGAGGAGGTGTTGCGGGATTTTCATTCCTTAGTTTGGGCAGTTCATCCTAGAATCACCAAGATTTATCGGGATCTTCATCGCCAGTACTGGTGGCCAGGTATGAAAAGAGATGTTTCTTTTTTTATCATGAGATATTCTACTTGTCAGTAGGTGAAAGCAGAGCATCAGCGACCAGCTGGGCTTTTACAGTAGTTACCCATTCCGAAGTGGAACTGGAACGATGTCGTGATGGACTTCATGACCGGGTTACCAAGATCACCTCGATTAAGTGATATTGTTTGGGTCATCGTTGACAGGCTTATGAAGGTTTCTCATTTATTTCCGATCAAGGAGACCTTAAATGTTGATGAGACAGGACAGTTGTACATCTGAGAGATTGTACATCTACATGGTGTTTCACACTCCATTGTTTCAAACAGGGATGCGCGCTTTACTTCTCAGTTCTGGTAGGGACTTCAGAAGGCTTTGGGAATGCAGGTACATTTGAGTACATCTTATCACCCCCAGACTGATGGCCAGTCCGAGCGTAAGATCCAAGTCCTTGAGAATATACTCCGAGCATTCATTCTAGACTCTGGTAGTTCTTAGGAGAAGCATATCCCTCTTTTTGAGTTCTCCTACAACAATAGTTTTCAGGAGACTATTCAGATGGAACGATGTGAGGATTTGTACGGTAGGCCATTCCGATCACCCTTATGCTGGCTGGAGGTAGGAGAGGCAGCCTTGCGGGGGCCTCATCTTGTTTAGGTGTCCTCTGAGCAGATAGATTTGATTCGGAATAGGATGGATACAGAACATTCTCGGCATAAGTCTTATGATGATCAGCGGAGATGACCTCTGGAGTTTGAGGTCGGGGATCAGGTTCTCCTGCGTGTCGCACAAAGGTTGGGACACAAGAGGATTTGGAGACAGGGTAAGCTATCACCACGATACGTCGGGCCGTTTGAGGTGTTGGAGAGAGTTGGGTCGGTCACCTATCGGTTGTAGTTACCTCAGAGGTACTGGGCTATGCATGACGTCTTCCACGTTTCTCAACTCCGACGTTACTTTTCAGACCCGTCTCATATCTTCCAACCTGAGGAGGTTGAGCTCGAAGTAGATTCATAGTTAGAGGAGCATTGTATCCAGATTTTTGATCATAGTACGAAGGTTCTCGGAGGCCGGTCTGTTCCTCTGGTACGGGTGCTATAGAAGCATGGGCGAGTACAGGACGAGACTTGGGAGAGGGAGGCTGATGTGCGATCGCAGTGGCCTGATCTGTTCGGGGTTTCTTCTTCTACGCCTCTCTAGGGAAATTTAGGGACAAATTTCTTTAATGGGGGAAGTTTTTAAGAACCTAGATCTTTGTTTCAGGTATGTTTTTCCTTTTCTATTCGTTTTTTAGAAAAAAAAGAGTTTCTGTAAATTTTTGAACTACACGTTGTGTACTTTATGAGTACACGCCGTGTACTCCCTGCCACGCCAGGTCGTGTGCTGATCATGTCTGGGCCACACACATGGTGTGTAGGGGTGAAGTGGAGGTCGCTTAAATTAGAGTACAGAAAAGTAGAGTACACGTCGTGTACTCAAGAATTACACGCCGTGTATTTTCTTTTTTTATTAAACGGACAGGGGTCACGCCTAATCGACATAACTGTCTTCTTCTAGGTCATGTTCGACCGAGAGACGTTGTACGACCGTGGAACTTCTCCAAATCCATGATCCTTCATCCGTTCTACGAATAGACCGTTGTCGATTGATTTGGAACCATAGTAGTGAGTTCTTCCTTCTCCTAGAGCCTCGTTTTCCAATTCCTCCTCTTTTCTAAGTTATCGTGGGTTGAGCGTTTTGTGCGTTTTTGTATATCTATGTTGTTCTGAGGAGAATCAAGACTCTTGGTTCAAGTATATCGATCTACTAGGATCGATTTAGGTGGTTTGTGCCTTACCTTTTGATGTCTTTGAGTTTTATGCGCAAATTCCACCAATACCCGTGAATGGGGTATTGCGTGTTTACCTTTTTTCCCTTATGGTTATTCCTGCCTTGATTGCATGCTTGTGTAGATGTAAATTGATCATGCTTAGGGATCATTGTCATGATTGGATGTTTTTCTCATGCTTTGTTCTTGTTACGACCTTTGGGTCATGTTAGCCTTTGGTCGTTGTACATGTTTCCATGCCTTGTGATCATAGGATGAAATGATGTTGTTAACATGCTTGTTGCTCTGTAGACTGTTTAGCCATGTAGCCCTATAGGTGTACTTTGGTTAGCCAAGTAGCTTTATAGGTGTACTCTGGCCTTATAGCATTAATATGCACTGACTCGCATGGGATTGTGGGAACCTTGTGCTATAGACTATAAGGGATAGACCAAGAGAGCTTCCCAGAGAGTCTTAGACATTGTGGACTATATGGGGATAGACCGAGTGAGCTTCATCAGAGAGTCTTGGACATTATATACTACAGGGGATAGACCGAGTGATCTTCCCAGAGAGCCTTAGTTATTATAGAAAACATGACGGTAGACCGAGTGAGCTTCCTCAGAGAGTCTTTACCTTGTTTAAATGTCTATAAAACCTTCCCAGGCTAGAGGAGGAATTGACTGATTGAGATTCCTCAGAGAGTCTGTGATATACCTGTGGCTATAGAAGGATTGACCGAGTGAGCTTCTTCAGAGAGTCTCTAGACCTTGGGGCCAAGAGGGTTAGCCCGCGTGATCTCCCTCAGAGAGTCCCTGACTACCCTAGACTATTAGGGGGATTGACTAAGTGGGATTTCCCAGAGAGTCTTATAATTTCGTATGACCAAACCAGAGGGGTTAGGCTGAGTGCACTGCCCATAGGGTTGTGTTACTTCTTGGATAGGACTAGAGGGGTTGGCTGTGAGTACTTCCTAGAGGGTTTCCTGCTTGTGTTAGCTGTTGTTTCACCGATGCTTGTTACTCTCTGAACCGATCACTGTTGTGTAACATCCTGTTTAATGCTTACTGATGTTGTCCCGTTGTTGCTACTATTGTTTACTTCTTATTTTACTATTACCTTCCATATACTCACTGACTGTTAGGCATAGTTCTTCGAGAGGTTTCCTATAGGTATTTAGTCTCACACCCTGTTTGGGTCATGCTTTTGGGCCCAAACAGACTATTTTGTTGCAGTTATAGACAAGGGTAAGCGCCCTTCGACTTCTGGTACTTGATTTCTTAGAGTAGGAGAGCACGGGACCAAGCTTTGGATTGCGATGCTGAGGAGTTGTTTAATTTCTTTTTTACTTGTTTTGGTACTATTGTTTGTTCGGAATTGTGACTTGTTTGGCTGTTTTTCAAGAGATGTATCATGCATCATTTCACACTACTGGAAATTCGGGCTATAGCCATAGTTTGAGGAACCGTGGCTAAGTATTGAGTGGCTATATGCCTAGACCTATAGCCATGGTTTGGAACCGTGGCTCTAAATCTATATCCATGTTCTGAACCGTGGGTTTAGGTATACATCCATGGTTCAAACTGTGGTAATATCACTATAGCCACGGTTTAGAACCGTGGTTATACAAGAGGACATACACACTTTATTGCCACAGTTTTAAACTGTGGAATTAGACCTATAGGCACGGTTAAAACTCTTGGAAGTTAACCAATAACCACAGTATAAAACCGTGGCTATAGGATCTGAAAATCCATAACCCCCCCCCCCCCCCCACACCCCACTGCACAACCCCCCACTCCCCTTGCATCCCCCCTCCCCCTACAGCCCCCCACCCCCTGTAAAGACCCCCTGGACAGCCCCCCCCCCCCCCACTACACTTGTAGTAGACAACCCCCCTGAATCCCCCCTCCCCCTGAAAATCCCCCCCTGGACAGCCCCCTCCCCCTGTAAATCCCTTCCTGGACAGCCCCCCCCCCCCCGCGCAATCCTGGACAGCCCCCCCCCTCCCCCGAAAAAAATATCCCCCACCCTATCCCCTGCACATCCCACCACCCCTTCATCCCCCTCCCCCTGCAAAGCCTCCCCTATACAACACCCCTCCCCCTGCAAAGCCTCCCTGGATAGCCCTCCCCCCTGCAAGGCCTCCCCTGGAAAACCCCCCCTCCACCCCTGCAAAGCCCCCTATGGACACCCCCCCCCAATTTAATAATAGTTTAATCATCTTATGCCAACATGGGAGATTGATGAGTGGTTGTATAAAGTTCATGTCATAATTATATTTAAGTTACATTGGAGCTCAATAGAACTATGGTTCCCAAAAATTTTCATGTACTGATTGATGTTGAATGAAGATATATATGATGTCATTACAACAATCAATATGTGTAGTTAAGAAGTTATTCTCAATGGAATGAAGAAATCATCTAATGTGGTAGACCACCCCCCCCCCCCCTCCTGGAAACCTCCCCCCTTCCTGGACATCCCCCTACCTCCAAGACACCTCTCCCCCGGCCTGGACATCACCCCCCCCCCTCCTAGACATGTCTCCCCCCTGGACACCCCCCCTTTTTGGACAGCATCCCCCCCCCCACCTCCCTCCCTGCTGGACACCTCTCCCCCCTACCTGGACAGCACCCCCTCCCTCCTGGACACCTCTCCCCCTTCCTGGACAGCACCCCCCCTCCCTCCCTACTGGACACCTCTCCCCCTTACCTGGACACCACCCCCCCTCCCTCCTGGACACCTCTCCCCCTTCCTGGACAGCACCCCCCTGCTAGATAGCACCACCCTTACTGGACACCCCTCCCCCCTACCTGGACAACACCTCCCTTTCCTGGACAGCCCCCCTCCCTCCTGGACACCTCTCTCCCCCCTACCTGGACATCACCCCCCCTCCCTCCCTCCTAGAAAACTCCCCCCCCCTGCTTGGACAGAACCCCCCTCCCCTATTGGACACGTCCCCCCTGCTTGGACATCCCCCCTCCCCCTGGACACCTCTCCCCCTGCCTAGACAGCACCCCCCCCCCCCCTCCTGGACACCTCTACCCCTAGACACCCCCTTCCTGGAAAGCACCCCCCCCCCCCCCCACCCTCCTTCCCTACTGGACACCTCTCCCCCATGCCTGGACAGCACCCCCCCCCCCTGCTGGACACCCTTCCCCCCTTCCTGGACAGCACCCCCTCCCTCCTGGACACCTCCCCCCTGCCTGGATAGCACCACCCCCCCTGCTAGACAACCCTCCCCCTACCTGGATAGCACCCCCTCCCTCCCTCTTGGACACCTCTCCCCCCTTCCGAGACAGCACCACCCCTGCTGGACACCCCTCCCCCTGCCTGGACAGCACCCCCCCCCCCCCTACCTGGATAGCCCCCCTCCCTCCTGGACACCGCTCCCCCTGCCTGGACAGCACCCTCCCTCCCTCCTGGACACCTCGCCCCCCTGCCTGGATAGCACCCCATCCCTCCCTCTTAGACACCCCCCCCCCCCTTGCCTGGACAGAACCACCCCTGCTAGACACCCCTCCCCCCTGCCTGGACAACACCACCCCTGATAAACACCCCCCCTGCCTGAGAGAGGGACCCTGCCTCAAAGGAGCCAAGCCACACTCGGCGGATGATATAACATATCATCCCTCCTGCATACAGCCCTCCTGCACCAGCCCCTCATACATTTAGATGGTATGCAAGTTCAATTCATAACCTCCTCTACCATGTCCTACAATACCCACATATATAATATACAATAATACCACTACTCTATATGTCTAATCATTAAATAACAATCATTAATATTGTATGGTATCCTATAATCATGGAATAACTAGAAATAAAAATATGTACCAACATGTAACATGATATAATAATCCAAGAAGGTCCATGGAATGGGTTAGAATACCCATTCACATCAAATTTATTAAAAATAAAGTGGAGATGCAATAAATAGAATTTAGAGATATGTGTAGACATCACCCTTTACATTAGAGTGATAAAGGTGAAGAAATTCATCATTGAAAATAAAACCAAAATAAAGTCACGTTCTCTAAAAAATTCTTAGATTGTGCATCGAACACTATATTAGCCTCCCTACATATGTGAGATTCCATGATGTGTATCTTCTCTCAATAACAATAATAATCCATCCATTCCTCGTAGAGCTGTAGTGGGAACAATGTAGATTTACACCTGAGTATGTTGACCACCAAAAAGAAGCCAATTTCAATCCATAACTTATTCCATCCATAATGCTTGCATATTTAACTGCATGAATTACCGCCCAAATTTCAACTTCAAGAGTAATAAAGCTTCCAACCAATTTTTAGAATAATTCCTTGATGAAGCCTCTACTGGTTTTGAAATTTCCACCACAACTTGAGGGAGTAGGTTCTTTAATCCTGCGTATCCTAATGATTGGAAATTTTTGAATCACTATCAGACCAACCCACTGCCCATGATCATAGGCAATGCATTGAATCCAAGTGGGATGTGTGTGCAATTCTGAGAATGAGAGAAGAATAAATTATTAGAAAAAGAAAGTAGAAACCTCCTAATGATTATGAAATTAAAAACAACCAGTGAAGTAAGTAGGAAGGTTAAGCATTAACGGGTATAATTAAAGAAGGAGGATGGGTGGATCATATTTAATGTGACCACAAATGGCCTAATGTTCCATAATCAGATTATTATAGAAGAATGAAATAAAATAAGGTAGATAAAAGTAGAAAAAGCATGATTAATCCAGTCTTGGAAGCACCCCCCACCTCTAATAAATAGTGGTCCCACTTATAGAAATACTCAAGGTTTTTCGATCCTTCATTATCTTACACAAGATTAGCATGAACTTTAACTTCAATGAACCTAGAAATTCTGAATTATTCCTCAAATTCCAAGCCCATCTCCCTTTCTTTAAATTGACACCTCATGCACAGCTTGATGGTCGATATTTCTTCATGAGAGAGCATCATTCGAATTGTCCTTTTTAAATCATTCCCCTTCCATGATCAAGCTATGTACTCTTTCATGAAGTATTAGAGGGTCAAATGCTTTGGTTCATTGTGGATATGGTGGAAGTCTTACTCTATTCAGTGTGCTCGCGTGATGAGGAACCTCACTAATTCACATGCTGCTGGTATTAAGACCTGGTTATGGACAACTTGGGCCTCTTGGGCCTGAGAAGTTTGTTCATGGGCTTCAATATTGGCCATGGAAATACTTCTAGTATTCATCAAGCTAGCTTCTTCACACTTGTGTAGAGCTTGACACGGCCACCTTCATTTTCAACCGAACACTTAATTTGTGGAAGCTCTTCAACCTAGGTCCAGGCTCCAATAGGAAGGTGTGGATCAGCAGGCTAGAACTTCATTTAAGAGTTTTTTTCGTGCACCTGGCATGGGTTGGCATTTCTCCGAATTTTTTAATGTTGAAGCAACTGGTGTTTCAAGTGGTGAAGTCAACCATGCTCACTGAGGCAATTTGTCAAACACCTTCTGTGCATTCTCTTCCAGAACAATGTCATCTTCTTCAGTGCCATCACCTTTAATGGGAACTTAGTTGGAGCATTCAAGTAAGCACCTGCCATGCAGGTTCCTTCAAAACTGAAACCGCACTAGTAAAGAGGGAAGAGGTCCCCACCATCTTCGTTACTGATTTCAGACAAAATCAACTAACTACGTGTCTTCAATGAGAAAGCTTGATCAGGTTCACATGTAGAAGTTCATCTGAGATACAGACTCAATAAGTTGATTTTGGAATTTCCTCAACCAGCGCAATGAATTCTCAGCTCTCTTCACCTCTAGTCATGGGATCAGCGTGCTTAACCCTATCATCCTCATCGATTCAAACATCTTCCACGCTGGTTTGAAGCTCAACCAAAGCTTGATTGAAGATATTTTTTTGCCATGTTTTTCTGAATTAGAACTTCAATTTGGTTTCATATTCACTACTCTGAAACCCAAACAGTCACCGGCGCTTCAATTGAACCAACATCATGATGTGCACAGTGGTCATCAATCCTATACAGCTGGTTCGTCATCATCCTTCCGATCCAACATACTTCGGTCAAATTCAACTGAAATAATAGACTCACGCGGTGTGCAACTCGATGACTCATCTTCATCGATCTCTAATCTTGAGATTTACAAGCTAAAAATTCCATCATCACCTCGAAATCTGTCCAACTCGTCGTTAGGTCTTCTACACCTTAGGTTGAATTTTCCCTTCAAATGTGGAAAATGCTAGGACTCGATTTCATCGACATTTGTTTGTGCTCCCCCTTAGGTCAGAGTTTCAATTTAGTTTCGCCTCCGCTAGAATTTATCAGTGACATTTCAAGGCAGGAATCAAAAGCAAGACTCATGGAATACTATCACTGCAAACTACCACGGGGTGTCATCCTAGAGCAGGGCCAAATCACGGCGTGACCGTGGCGTGACCTTGGCATGACCGCGGCGTGTTGGCCATGTCCATCAACATCCGCAGGGTAGCATCTTTCGGTCATGAGTGAAGGGAGTGGGAGGAGGTGGGGCAACATTTTGGCCCTCGCCCCGCCGGCAGAAATTGTGATTAGTCCGTCTCAATATAGATCACAAGACTCATGGATTACTATCACTATGAACCGACACGAGGTGTCGTCCTAGAGAAGGGCCAAATCACGGTGTGACCATGGCATGACCATGGAATGACCGCGGCATGACCGCGGCGTGACCGCGGCATGACCACGGTGTGACCACGGCGTGACCGTGGCGTGACCACGGCGTGACCGCGGCGTGTTGGCTCTATCTAGAGACATCCGCGGGGAAGCATTTTCTGTCTAGGAGTGAATGGAACAGGAGGAGGCGGGGCAACATTTCGACCATCACCCCACTGACAGATGATAGAATAGATAAAATATTTAATATTCTATAATAAGGGATCGTCAGAGACGCAACGTCTAAAGGGAAACAAAACGATGGAAAAGAATAATACACCTTACACAAACCATTTACAAATTTATTCACTTTGCCTAAACATGGAAATTTTATTTATAATATTCAATGTGTGAAAATCAAAGTATCATGGTCAAGTCATACCCCGGTTATAGATTATCCATTATAATATTATTATTAGTTATAATGGTTTATGAATCAAAAGTTTATACTCCCATTAGTTAATACTCCATTTCATCCTAATTATACCCCCATTGATTCAACTCTTTTGCCTCCTTTAGTTAGACCCAAAACATTTGAATGGTTATAACCCCCAGTGTTGAGCCTATTCAATAATTGGTCCCCCTATTCACAAGGTCATTATTCTTATCTTGATCAATTATATGATGATTTCATGATATTCTTCAATGGGATTTCTATATTTTATTTGCTAATGTACAACTTCAAATACATTCAACAGAAACAAACCTTTTATGTAGATTTTTCTTAATAATTTTAATCACTTGTGTATGATCAATTAGGTAAGGGAAACCATGATCAGGAAAATATTATTTCTTCTCCTGATGTTTTAGCCTCACTTAATCACTAAATTCTCATGTGTGAAATCTTATGATACTACACCCATATTAGTCTCAAAACACTACACAATATTTTTGAAAAATATATCACATGGTCTTTTCTAAAACCACATTAATGTGAGAAATAATAAACCCCCCTTCAATTTAATGAATTTAGATACAAAAATTAACAATATACTCACTTATAATGAATGAATTACTTTCATTTTCATGAAAACAAACTCATTCATGCATATTGTTTTATGTATTTTATTTCTTGTACTCTTCACCTAACTCACTACTTAACAATAACGTCGCTATTTTTCTCCATCCTGGAGAATTTATACTGTTACATTTAATTTGATCAATTTATTTTAACATTTAGTTATGGAATAATATAATACATGATGTCTCTTCCTTCCCCCTCTCACACAACTATGCTCACACTTATATACCTCACATAATAGATGTATATGTGGAAACTACTTCATGTCCCTCTTGAAATATAGTGTGGACCATACACTAGATTGTGTAATCAAACCATGATAATGAAAACATGAATGTACAGAAATATTCTGTATGAATTCATAGAAACCATACACAAATATTGACCTTTCTTGTTTTCCCTATTTCACTCTCAACTCTTCCAAATTATCTCTTGGATATTCATACTGTTTTTACCCAAGAAACGAGCATGTTGGGGTTGGATGCAATGATTTGAAAACCGCATTGAGATCATTTTTCAAAAGCCAATTACCAGGTCGATAGACCGTTGGAAGATCATTCTCAGTTGAAAATTCATATGGTTAGGATCACCATTATGTTTAGTTGAGGGGTGAACCCCCCTGTCTAGAACATTTCTGGCTGTGAACCTCAATTCAAGCTGCGAAATTCCCAAGGGTAGGGATTCATGGTGTGAACCTCGGTGCATATGCACTTTTTCATATACATAAGGATTCCCTAACCCTTATGTACGTGTCTGCGTAGCCTTGAACACGCACAAGAGGATCCTTATATATATGCTCACATGCATAAGCCCGTTATCACCCACACACGTATGCATTTTCCATATATATACATAAGAACACCTATCCCATTATATGTAATCGCGCTGCCATGGGTGGATATACATATAACGGGAGAACATATTATATATATGCTTACCTATGCATATGCGGTGAGTCGTCTTTGACTCTGGTTTCCGCAGCACACATGAACGGATCCTGAGAGACTTCAAAAAAATTTCAGTGATATGATGAATCATCATTAATTGAACCTAAAAATTGAAGTGGGAGGAACATGATTATTGAGAAATGCAATAATAGAACAGATGATGATGATAACAACATCAACATGCAGCATCATCAGCAAGATTAAGACATTGGGAAAATAATATCCTGTTGAAGTCAACACAGTTTCATGCGAATACATGGGAGAAATGAGAGATTAACATAAAATAATACAACCAAGCAAACAAGTAATAAAACAAGTGCATATTGCTCGTTCTGATAAAGGTTTTGAAACCGTGGCCATAGCCCCCCCCCCCACCAAATGCACCCCCACTCACCCCCCCCCCCTCCACCCTTCACCGCAACTCATTTGAACCCCCACTTCCCCCCCCCCCCCCACCACCTACACCCCCACCACCCCCACCCCCCCCCCCCACTGCACAATGCCCCCCATCCCCCTTTACAGGTTTGGGAATAGATCATTATATTTATGGTATAATCTATCAATTCATGAAAATTTTAAAGTGCCCAAGTCAAGGGAGATAAAATCAAGATCATTTCAGAATTTAGAAACTAAACTGAAATTATTTATCTACCTATAACATATTTAAACATCTTTAAGATCGCTATTGTATTTTAATTGAGTGTGGTAACTATAATGGAGCATGATCATCTAGGAATGTGTTAAAAAAATGGATAATGAATACCACTTATGATGAAAAATGAAAGAAAACTTCCTTTGGAAAATTTTAAAAAAATGATGTTGGAATCACTATTCCCAAGAAGTTTTTAAAGAAGGAAAATAATACATACATGGGTAATAAACCTAAGATGTCTAATCAAAGTGCTAAATATAAAAGTATCAGTTCTTCTATCATGTAAGAGGGAGAAAAACTTAGATTCATGAAAACAATCATTTCTTGTATGTGAAAATAGAGGCAAGAAATAGCATAATGGAATATTTGTCCAAGGAGAATACAAATGAACTAATTTGGTGAAAATAAATCATAAGAATCCATGTGGAAATTCCAATGTGTACCTAAAGAGTTCATGGTAGTATGTCCCATCTATTTGGAAAAAAAGAAATAATTATAAAGGAAGCACTTATAAAATATTTTTCCAAAGGAAATGATGAAATTCATTATGAAGAAGTCAAATTTCTTGAGAGGTGTTCAATAAATAAAAAACCCAAAGTTTGTCTAAAACTTTGCAGAACACGTAATATGGATGGATATAGTACCAACAATTTCTTAATCAGGTTACTGGTATAAGAAAAATACCTAAAAAGGATAAATATTACATTATGTGATGCATGTGCCCTGAAGGTTTACGAAAAGAAGAACATCTCACATAAATAAGTTGAAAGTGAAGAACTCCATGCTCCAAAAAGAAAAAAATAAATCTTGAATAAAAATTTTCAAGCATTAAGAAAGGGGAAACTTGGTTAAGAAAAAAATCCCAACCTTTTTGTTCACACTAAGGAACAAAAAGTAACACCTTATTCTATTTCATATTGTATTTATGTGCAAACCATGAATGGAATTGAAGGTGAATCTAGATCTCAAAGAGAACTCAAGAAATTATACAAGATATAAAATCTAGAATGTTACTTCAAGTAATCCATTTTAGTGAATTCTCAATATGTTATATCCTAAAATCTATCTATAGAAGAGATCCACTTTGATGGAGATAATTTAAAGTTTCTCCTTATGGAGGAGAAAGGTGCAGAAAACCTTGATAAGCTACCATAACCTATTAAAATCATGTAAATTAGAATTATAGATGGTGATATGAAAAGCTTCATTGAAATGGTATGGATTCATATTCTCTCATTCTTTAATGAGAAAATCAAATCCTAACATTAATTGGGAGGTGTTGATTTTAATCATTAACATGAATGAGGAAGTTTAAAGAAGCCTTGAGACCGAGGTTACCTAACTCGGGGCTCTTTGTCTTGAGAATCTAGGAGCATTCAGGGAATGAACCCCTCATTCACATAATGAGTTGCTACAGTAGCAATGTTGTATCTCTTTCAAAGATCCAAAATTCCAAAAAGCTTCAAATGATCAACCAGATGATAAATAACATAAACAAAAAGATTTTCCATACCTGAAAAAAAAACCTAATATGTTCCATAACACAAGTGAACGAACCATTATATTGCATCCCTGATTCTTCAAACTATCATCACACTATCTCATCATCTCAAATTCCTTCTATATTTGGAGTATATCATAAATACTATCCAAGATGTAACTATATAACAAAAATAATCTTCTTCCCCAAACAAAGTCTTCAACTAATCATAAAGAAACACTTCAAACTTAGTCTCTATTTTTATTCTCACTTACCAATTCTTCAAAACATATTCATTGGCTTCTCAAACTCAAATTAAAGATTCCTCTTATCTTTCTTCTTCTCTTTATCTTATTCATCGAAACTAGGTAGGTTGTAACTCATCATCCCTGTCTCAACACACTCTTCTTATTACTTTATATAGTATGTAGTGGATCATGATTCTTATTATTCAAAATCCTCAACTCACTCAACCAAATCTTCTACAAAATAATTGGCTCCTCTCACTGCTCACCTGGAACACCCAACACATAACACCATTTTTTTGTTTATTAGTTTTGTATACTATCAAGATCTTTGTTACCTCAAGTAGAAAAATATATTTTTAAACCCATTCCCACTATACTATAATCCTAAAAAAATCAGGTATAACTTGGCACACCAACTATATCTTCTCATGATACTATTTTAACCCATTTTATTTTTTGTTTGATTTCATTAATGGTTATATCTACTAGGTTTCCACAAATACCCTTTTCTTTTTATTTTTATTCTCTACTTGGCCAATTATGTCTCCCAGTGAGATCAATTATTTCTTCGTCTCAAAATACTCTTTATACAACAACTTCATATTAATCTTCTTGGCTATTTAAAAACGCAGTATCAGTAAGTAGAGAGGATATCCTCATTTTGTCTTTGATTAAATTGTAATTTCAAAACAATAATTATTTTTAGTTATAGCCTGGCATCACTGCCAGATCATCTATTCATCCTTCTCCTCAATAATGAATCACTAGTTCTTTTGTGATCTATTGATCATTGGAGCTTAGCATATGCATCCTCTGAATTCTTCACTTCCATATTTAAGAGACTTATAATATCTCTCATTTCAGGCTTGAGTTAATTCTTATCCTTCCATCACATGTTCTCTTTGTCTCAGTCATTAAGATCAATGACTCACAAAAATAGCTCCAATATCAATAATTTAGTCTTAATAACTCAAGAATCGACCCAACCTCTTCTACATTATTCTGGGAAAACTCACTAGGTTCATTCATTTATCAAGAAGTTCATCCTCATGATCTTCTCATCCCCCTTTCATTTTATTTTACTCAAACAAATCTTGGACCAAGGCTTAACTAAGCATTATGGTGTTTCGAACATGATAGAAAAACTCAAGCATCATCATGATGAGGATATGAAAATCCTAATAATATTTAGAACACCTAGGAAAAATTTAATCTAAGATTTAACCCATTATATATGGAAGAAATAAAAATATAGATTTAGAGTATTTCCTTACCTTGAGATCATGAATTAACACCTCATCCTACCATTCAGTGTAAGAACGATGAAAGGAAAACAAGAATTCAAAACCTTGACGATTGAGGAATTTAAGGACTCTCTCTCAGTTCACCTGAAGAGTAGTAAAATAAAGAAACCAATGGATTCCCAAATTTAGATCTATTATGTTATGGGATTTTTAGAAACTCAATGATGAATTTAGATAAGAATCAAAGGTAGGTTCAATGGGAGATGGAGAGAGATGAAGGATCGCCTCTCAAGGGTGTTACAAAATGAGAATCACAATGAAATCCCAATAAATGGTGTTTTAGGGGTTAATTATCTAATGTAAATTTACTATTTTAATACCTATTTAAAAAAACACATCTGCGTCTTAATAGGTTCCTAGTATAAGGCACTAGGTATATAGTGGTTACACCAGTAGTTACCGATGATTATACCTGACACCGCTAAATACTCGGTATCAGACAACTAGGTATTTATTTCTACACATACACCAAACACCTTACCTTTTTAACACCAAATTCCTTTTATCCTTATTAGATCCTTCTTAAACCCCATAAACTTCCATGTTTATCCATTTTAATAATATCACACTTCAAATTAATGGAATTAATAACTAATCATGATGAGATTCCTTATAAATTTCTCATCACAAGGCTTCCCCTCACCAAGAATCATTAATGAGATTCCTGAGAGAAAAACTTTGTACATTGAGAAATAATTAAAAATACATGTTTATAAGTTTCATTATGAAGCTATAAAAACAATCTCTATTCTTTAACTATCAATATGAGAATCCCTTATAAAACCTTGTCACATTAGTTGATGATACAAACTAATCATTACATATAGGAACCAATAGCTTCCAACTCAAAATTATCAAACTGAATAACATGAGTAGGACCAAGTATACATCTCCTTAGTTTTAAAATATGAAACACATTCATTGTAGCACTGAACTGAGAAAAATCCAATATTTAATTTGCTTCTAAAATATGATCTAAGATCTCGAAGGGTTCAAAGAACCTAGCAGTTGACATACCTTTATTTCCCATCCATTGATGTCCCAATCAAGGGGATATCTATAGAAACACATCATTGTGTGGATGCTACTATGCGTGGGTACAGGTCGACAGAATAGAATAAAAATCTATGATGAACTGAAGTTGGTAGAAATTGTGTTAGGGTTTCGCGAGACTGGATTGGTCAGCACGTTGAAGGAGGAGGTGGGGAGGCCACCTAGCAGTAGCGTCAGTGGGGAGGTGGAGTGGCCGTGTTGGATGACAGTGTCTGGGGAGGGTCGTGGATAGCAGAGCTCACGGAGGGGTGGCCGCATTGGGAGGCAGCGTCGGGGGAGGAGGGCCGCCGAGAGGAGATCTCGTGAGGGTGGAGGAGGGTCGTGAAGAGGAGATCTCGTGAGGGTAATGGGAGGATCACCTAGCGAGGAGAGGTTGCGAGGGTGGTCGAAACGAGGAGAGGTCGCGAGGGTAATGGGGAGAGGGTCGGGGAGAATAAGAGAATCCCGTGACAGAATGAAGTTGGTGCCACGGACCGTGGCATAAACTAACCATATATCCATGATTATAGTTGAATTATGGCAATAAATTAAGCTATAGACACATGTTTATATAATTGTGGCTATAGATCTGTGGCTATAGAACATTTTTCTAGTAGTGTCATATATATACATATGTTCTCCAGTTGTTTGCTGATTTAGTTTTCCACTGTGTATTATTCTTGATTATTTACTGCTTCCACTATTTCTTGTTTATTTAATTCCGCTGGGTACTCTTTCAATGAGGTAATAGTTTCCCCATTATCACACCCAAGGCCCTCACTACTAGTCGGCAGCCTCTGGCATTTGGGGAAATGCGCTTGAGGCCATGTGACCAACCGGGTACGGGGCGCCTCTGGGTGGATTCTAGAACCGGGATGTTACAGTGAAAAAGGTATGAGCATAGGAATTATTCTTAGGGATTATTATTGTATAAATATCATTGTGGGTCTAATAAGAATATATAACACCTCATTATTTTAAACAATAAAACAATTTCATCTAGCATATATGGTACCGAACACTAATACTAAACAAACCATGAAATAGTATTACATAAATATGATTGTTATAAAGTGGTGATTAAATTGGATATATGAATAAGATTAAATTATTTATTAAATATAAATTAATTTTAAAACCATTATAAATGTATTAATACATAATTTGTAAATAATCACTAATCTTTTACTAGTCATATTATTCTTCAAATATATGTTTTCATAAAAATGATTGTTATATTATTTTTCTGGGAGAATATTATAATAATTTTCTATAATAATATAAATTTTATTTTCTAAAACTAATACCACTTTTGAAATAAAAATATCAAAATTAACATATTGTGAAATGTTGGGATTTTTTTAAAATGAATGGTTTTTCAATTACTAGATAAAATCGCCAATTTTTCAAATACTGTAATTTCTTTTCATTAAATAATGAAATGTCTAATTGTATTTATATATATTATCTTTAATCAAACATAAATACTTAATTTTTACTAATAATTATATAATTAATCTCATTTTAATCATTAATTTCCATGAATTTGATATAAGATTGTTTTTATACTTAAAATGTGGTTTTTTGAAAACTATTTTAGGTGCATAAAGTTTATCAATATTAATTAAATAAACTATCCTAAAGTAAAAAAATATTTAAAATAAATTTATATATTATATATATTTATATTAATTTGAAATAATATAATGATTATTGATAGTAATAAAGTTAATATAAGATCATTTCTTTCCCAAAAATGTTTTTTTTTGAAAAAAATCATTTTTCATCATGTTTTACGGTTTAATCATAAATTAAATTCTTTTAATCTTGTTTTTTTAATATTTTAAAATGGATTCCATATTATAAATTAGGTGGATTAATTATTTCAAATAGTTAAATTTTATTCTTTATCATTATTAATAGTAACTATAGTAAATATTTGTGACCATAATAAAGATAAAATGGGTTAATTAAGGGTAAAAATAATTTGATAATGACTAAAAGGTCTCTATAACACTTTTATTGTTTTTATTATCGAATTATATTTCATCCCTAATCATACCTAATTTGAATGTATTTTATTTTCCCCATATATAGAGGATTGTGATCTTTATAATACTTTGTGTAAACAAAAACCAAAAATGTCACTTTCTAACTTTTAATAACTCTAATATTTTCGAGAAGGATAAAAATATCCTATGTTTAGGTATAAAATGAACTTTAAAAGATAAATTATGTTTCTTATAATATTTATTTATTTTTAATTATTTCTAATGAAATAATTACTGTAATTTCATATGAAAAGTTTTATGTAATAATTTTTTTATTAAAAGGAAAATAAAATAAATGATTTTAATAATATTTAATTTAATTTAATTTTAATGACTTTTTTATTCCCAAAATTATATATATAAATGTAAAATTTTATGGATGATTTAATGGTATAGATTGAAATTCCATCTTTTTTTGTTCTTTTTAATTTCAAATTGAATGAAGAGTGTCAAATTTTACATTATTGATATTTTATAATAAATAATTAATTATTTAATGATTAAAAAATACTAAAATTCATTTATCATTCCTAGTGACTTACAATTGTCAAAAAAATATCATATATGGTCCATTTATGGACCAGTTTTTCTTTTAAAGTTACTATATTTACCCCTAATGATTAAAAGCTATGTTTCCATGGTAATTGTCAGAAAGGGGTAACACATGTTAGAACAAAAAAGATAACGGCGAAAATATAACCTAAACTTGTCTACTTTTTATCGGATTAGTTGTTTGTGAATAATCCTTATCTTATCAGTGAATCGTATTAATTTTTAACCATTTGGATATGAAAATTATTTTATATTAACTTAATATTTTAAGAAATTCCTGGGGTGCCCCTCCTTTCTCTTATAAAAGGGAACCTCTTCTCCTCCTTTATTCACACTTAAAAACCCATCTAGAATAGTAAATATCATCTTAAATCCATTCCTAACATCACTATACAATTAATAGAGTCCTTTTACTTATCATAAAACCATCCTAGGATATCTTTTCTTTAAGGCATAAGATTTATCCAAAGTGTAGTTATAGTTATTAGTCAAACATTTTAATTTTATTTATTATTATGCCTACTTTAAGTATACTTAAACCTTACTAAAATAATTACACCATTACATTACATATATTTAACTTCTATTACATTAATGAAAAATCCTATATCTGTCCCCTAATCCATTGAATTATAAATAAAACCATCATTCATGTGTACGGCGGACTCATCCTCATGAACCGATGTAGTTACTTTTCCATCACTCCCCCCAATAGATAGTTGTAATGAGGGATTTAATGTTTTTAAATCATATTCATGAAATATTTGTTATTATGAAAATATAATATGTCATTTACTTTCTTACAATTCCATTCATGGAAAAAATGATAATGTAATTTGTATGTATATGTGGACTACCACCTCCATGAGGCAATGTGGTTCGTTCTTCACCGCAAAATCAATTGGATGATATATATATAACTATATATGATGAAATAATTTATTATTTATTATATGATGATAATTTTATAAATATAAATCAATCCTTATATTGTTTCCATAATGATCATTGAAAATTGTAGATGTTACTCATCTGTACATAGGACCTAATTTGTTCATGATTGTAACATAATTTATTTTTCAAAACCATATTTCATGATTGGTTTTAAAATTTTCTTGGAAAATGATAATAATTTCATTATTATTATTCTTGATATTTTTTAATAATGATTTCATAGTGCATGGTTAACCTACCAATGTCATTTTGGGCATATGAGACAAATATCATCATAACATATTACATAAAATTAATTAAAAAGTAACATTTTATAACATGGAAGTAAAATGAAAAATAAAAATTAAAAAGGATCTTATTAAATTAAATAATTGACCTATGTAAGTTATTAATGAAGATAATGTACATATTTGATGATTCAAACTCGAGGAAAGGAATTTCATCTCAGTTTCCCTCCATTGATGAAAATTTTAATATTAAGCTCTAAATTTATTTTATATGGTTTATATACCACCCCTTTTGCAAATTATATCAAAAATAATTAAAAATTACTGTTATTTTTAAGATATTTTAAATTATACTCTGTCCAAGGGGATTTTATTCGAATGTTACAAATGTGGTAAATTATTTTTTTATAGTCTCCTTTATTTTCAAGATATTTTATATTGAAGGTTTCTTTTGGGAGATAATATTCAATTATTTTCCTAAAACTCAAATATTTTTTAATTCTCTATTCATTATTTTTTTACTTGTTTGGCTTCTATTTCCTCCCATATTGAATAAAGAAACATCTAGAAATTTTATGGATGTAATATTGATGCTTTAACTTATTTAATATTTGGAATCTTTATCTTCCACATATATATTTTCATAAAAATGTTTAAATGAATTTTTTACTATTCTCAAATTATTTGTTAAAGATACTCTTATCTATCATTGACTATTTTACAAAATGGTTTAAAATGAATCTTTTTTTTCATTTTCTGAATAATTTACTTTTTAAGATTTTTTCCCAAAATTGACAATGGATATTTTTATTTTAACTTTTCTAGAATGAACATAATTTCCCTCTATTAGGACCAATAAATGATTTGAATCTTAATTTTCATGTTTCCATTGTTATTTTCAAACAAATTTTTTCTAATAAAATATTGGAAATTTTTATATTTTGATTAAATGATTTTAAATTAAAACACGTATTTTCCTCAATAAATATTAAATTAGATATTTTAAATGAATTTTCAACAATGAAGAAAAAAAATTATGTTACAGATTGATTGTAATTTATGTGTATATGTATTTTACACCTATACCAATCTAATTATTATTTTCATTGATGGGGTGATTTGTGTCTTAAGTTAATTTTTTAAATTCTTTATTTATGAAATATACTTTAATTATGACATGAGGAAAGATTATAAAATTCATTTCCTTCTATTGGTAATGCGTATATTTTTACCTTATGGTGGATTTATTTTTGTTTTCAGGCATAAGCATGTACATGGTATGCTGACATCAACCAGACAGTGCTCCAATGCACTGGTTAATGTTTTTGGTCTCATGAGATGTATGTATGGGAAGAGGGATAGACCTAAACCATTATTAGACCTTTTCAACATGTGATGTTGTTTTGGTTGTTTTTCTAGACTTTTTCTTATGTCATGTTTGTATTGCTTCCACTTTAAAATAATTTTATGATCATATGATACCATGTTCATTATAGTATGATTCAATGTGACTACCCATGACCTCTATCTTTTATATATCTGTTTATACCTTTGGATCACACATTATGTATCCTTATCATGATTATTCTTTATCTAGTATTTTTATCTCATCAATTTTTTTTGTATTACCATGGTTATTCGATATAGTTTTAGGAGATCAAACTAATTTTATCATGCACTAAGGAGAATAAAAATAAATATTTTATGTTTTAGTTCTGTTTGATATTTTATTTAACCTATCTTCCAACGACACTAGACCTCATGATATTTGGATTTTAATTAAAGGATATTAATGTTAAGAATTGTGTACTAATATGTGTGAAAGTATTCGGTTCCTATAGTTGGTATTAATTTATGGGCAAGTTATTTGTTGGGATTATGAATAGATAACTTTAGTAAAAAACATGGGGAAGAGTATAAATATATAATAACATCTTAATGTTTTTTTAAGGAATAAATTATGTAGTTTTCCTTCAAATACATCCAAATTTGGACCCTAAATGTAGAAATATTTTTGGCGTAGTTGAATATAGGGGTAATAACCCAAATGATAGTTGGTTGAGTATATCTTTACCATCATTCTAATGCATGGTGAGTGTTACCTTACATAAATCATGGGTTAAAACCCTCAAGGGATATTCTTAGGATAATTCAAATTTTATTTATAACCCATCAGGATGGATTTGGATAGATGGTAATAATGGATAACCTATGTTAAACCTAATGTGTATTAGATTTAATGTAAAGCCCCGACCCCAGTTACCCAGAGTCGGTGCATTATTACATAACATTGTCATGATCACAAGAAAGATAAAATATCAAAAGACCGATTGGTTTAGTAGCCTTGGAAACACTAGATATATTCAAAAGAATTACATTACATCATAAAAATGAAAACTACAACAACATCTTTTCTTGATAGTCCACACTCATATCCCCACATACTATCCCTGCAGGTCATTCATAAATTACTTCTTCACATCCTGGGAAGAATAAAACATAGAAAAGGGGTGAGCTCAAATGCCCAGTAAGGATAACAATATAGCAGAAACTTTCATAAATAAGAATAAACATTTAAGGCAGTGTATAACTAAAACAAAAACCTTTTAAATTTGAACTTCAACATAGTATGTCAAAAATAAAATTAAATAATTCCATTTACTTATTCACATGGATATTCTACTAATTGAATAATCACATGCAATATCAATAACCACTTTCATAATGATGGAATGCATAATGTCATACTATCATAACCACATAGCCAAGGCCTCGTGTCAAGACTACAAATAAGATTTTTCCAAGGCCTTGTGCCAAGACACTAGTTTGACACATGAGACCAACCGATGCATTAAGGAGTTATAGCAGGCTCCACCCGTCACATATTAAGTCCAATGCATTCCCATGTGAAAAGGTTTAGACATGACATAAACATTCGTATTAAAACTATCATACGAAATGTAAATAATTCATCCATAAACCATGAATGGTATAAAAATAACACATCCACAGTCAAACATATCACAAAACCTTTAATACAATATAGAAGTTTTGTATCATAATAAATCAACTTCAAATAAGCGTAAAATCCATCAAAGGATGTTGACATATATGAAATCAAAACTATTTTTAGAGAAATATCTCTTCCAATTTTGAAATCATTTAAGAGTCATATATTTATAAAATAAAGCATTTTATTTGAAAATATTCTTATAAGCTTGGAAGGGAAGCTTTGACGATTTTATAACGGCGGAAAATAGCCGCACCCGCCGTATAAGTTAAAAAAACATTCTTACCTTAATTTTGTCGAAAAGGTTAAAAAGCACCTTGTTTAGAAAACAACAGAAATATTCCTTTATAAACCTCTTATAAAAAGTCAAAAAATGGTATAAATGACTTTAACCCATATTCTAGTAAATAGTAAAAATGTTTTGAAATTCATTTTTAAGAAACATGGATGTGGATTATAAAGAGATTCCAGTAGATTATTACATATAAACAACCTCGGATAATGAAGATATTGGGAAATAAACCCTTACCTTGTACTTTTACATGGTTGGGGTAGGTTAACCTCTTTTATAATGGTGAAATAATTGTTATCAAATTATACATGAATCATATATATTAATATGATATCATATATGATCTTTTACTATTGATTTGTTAATAATATCTTAGTATTATCGTTGTTTCGGGTGTTAACTTACTCATTTTCTTTTATATGTTTTTTTATTTAAGTCATGTTTGTCATGGATAGGTTGTATCTTTATCATATACAGAATGATATCAAGTCCTTAGATATTATTATTAATCATCAAATGAGAATTATACTTGAATGGATATGATGGAGAATGAATCTCATCGCGTTCGTGGAGACAGTAGTCCGTACGTACGCACGAGCGACAATATCATTCTTTTGATATTAAAATAATATATAATTGGATGGTATATCATATATAAAGAATAATTATCATGTTATATTTATTATTTACATGAGTTACACATCATTATTATACCCATCCAAATAATAATTTATTGAATAACAATTACACCACGACATGGAGACGGTAAGTCGTACGTACGCACGTATGGTGACATGTTATTCAAAGGATGGATAGAATACTGAATATGGTTGTACCATATTTATAATAACATCACAGTATATATAATATACTGGAGTTATTATTTTAGAATTGTAATAACAAATAAGGAAGAAGTGGAAGAAGAAAGGAACTTGGAAAAAGGGTGGTGAAATCATTACCTCTTCTTCGGGTTCTTCCTTTTGATTTGATCAAAAGGGCTCTTAGGTTGGATTTATAACTAAAGTAAGGCATATAGGATGATTTTAGGGAAGTTGAAAGAGTATTTGGGTAGATTTTGGCCGAGCCAAAAGGCTTTGATGGTGTGAGTTAATGAGAAGGGAGAGTGCCCTTTTATAAGAGGGGTGAGGGGCACCTTTGGAAAAGCTAGAAATGTTATTTTATAATAAATTAATATTCAGTTTATAATGGCTCCAATGTTGATTATTTAAAGTTTAAGGTGTGTATAGGTAGAAAACCACTCAACCAATATAATTTATACAGGTTTGGGTTTCTATATTAAGCTTATCATTAAGTATTAACTCTTAGTTTATTAGTTTCATGTTTACAATGTCTCTTTGTATTTTTATATTATATGGTTGATAAACTTACTATATACATCCAAGAGACCACCAAGTGGTCCATTAATGATACAAATATCATGATATAAGTCTCTTTTCCGAACCTTAGATTTGTAAGAATTTAATATCAATTAATAATATAATATTTGTTTTAAAAACTCTTTTATGTCAATTTTGACACTATTCAATAATTGATTTTTTTAAAACTCATAACAGAATTATTACTAAGAAAAAAGTCAATTAAATCAATCCTAATATGTCATATTATCCTAAAAAATTAGTTTAATTCATTAAAAGTCTCAAATTATATTTATTTGGGTATTTATAATATCAATTATTTTAATTTTTCACTATTATGGTAATTACTGCATCATCCTTGTGACATAAATAAATTAAATTATATAATATCTAAAAATTATAAATAGAATATAATTATGTAGGAAATCTTCTTAGATTTCTAATGAACATTTACAATCGAATTTATCTTATGTATAACCCTATATTAAAAATGTTTTATTAAATAAACTTTGATGTTATCTCTTTTAACTCCTCTTTGAATTAAATAATAATAAATGTCCTTATCTATTCCAAGTGGACCTAAATGATAATATTTTATTCCTAAGTTTTTTTTTGGTCGAGATAAACTTGTCCAATAGAATTAGTACATGTGTTAGGGTAATATTAATATCATTTTTACCCTTAATTACCCTATTTACTTTTAACCATGGTAAATAAAAGTAAAAAGTTACTATTCACCAAAAACTATTTTCATCTCATTGAACCACATTTTACTCTTTGATATTAACCGTGTCTCTTGGATTTTTGAAATTCCAATCACAAAAGTGGTAAAATTAAGTTTTATTGAAAATTCAGTTTTTTAACTACCACTTAGTAGTTTCACTATTCATAAAAAATTGATGTTTTTTAGAATAATGCCAAAATTTCACCCTAAGCTATGATTGATATTCAGAATTCAAAAATTATGCCTATTTTAAAAAAATCCATACATAAAAGTTTCATTAATTAATTTTATAATTAATTCCCACCGTCACAACAAATAGCGTGTTTTTAAGAAACAATATATATCAAACGATTGACAATTGTTTATGTCCAATTTCAAAGTGAAATTAATTATAATGAACACCATTGGATAAAATGGTAAAAATATATTCTAGTTATACTTTAAAACCACTAAATAATATAATTTATCACTCTAAATTATTTTGATTAAAAAATTTGTTTTTAAGTATTTTTCACTATTCATAAAAATTGGAAGTTCTCAGAAAAATACCTAAAATTCAACTTAGGATAATTTTGATATTCTGAATCCAAAAATGAAGTCCATTTTGAAATATAAAATATATATAATTTCAAAAATTAGGTATTACTATTCATAATGGCTATTTTGATTGGTTGGGGTGTGTTAGAACTCGATGTTGCGTACAACACACGCTATCGCATTATTCCAAGAGAAGCGTACCGTAGAAGCTTGGGGTGTTAAATTCTCCCCTCCTTCAAATAATTTCGTCCTTGAAATTTCTAGAATACTACCGCATGAAAAGACTCAGGTGGTTCTTCATCATATGTTCCTCGGGTTCCCACGTTGCCTCTTCCATCTTATGGTTTCTCCACAAAACTTTTACCAGATGCGTCATCCGATTTCTCAGCACTTGTTCTCTCGTATCAAGATTCTTGACGGTCTCTTCGCAATAAGACAGATCGGGTTCCAGTTCTAATTCCTCATAGGTGAGTACATGTGTTGGGTCAGGCATGTATTTCCTCAATAGAGATACGTTGAACACATCCTGAACTTTGGAGAGACTTGGCGGCATTGCCAATCAGTAACCTACAGCCCCAATTCGTTCTAGAAGTTCGAAAGGTCTGATGTACCTGGGACTCAATTTACCTTTCTTACCAAAATGTATGGCTCCCTTCCATGGAGATACCTTCAGGAAAACATGATCACCGACATGAAATTCCAAATCTTTCCTTCAATTATCAGCATAGCTCTTCTGCTTACTTTGATCTTCTTTGATATGGTTTTGGATTACCTTCACATTTTCCATCGTTTCATCCACCAGTTCTGGGCCTACAAGTTTTCTTTCACCAACGTCATCCCAACAGGTTGGTGTGAAACATCTCTTTTTGTATCACTCTTCATATGGTTCCATATGAATACTCGAATGGAAGCTATTGTTATAGGAAAATTCTACCAGAGGTAAATATTGATCCCACACACCCTAAAAGTCAAGTGATCGGGATCTCAACCTATCTTCTAAGGTTTGAATAGTTCGTTTTGATTGTCCACCGATTTTAGGGTGGTAGGCAGTGCTCAAATGAAGTTCAGTATCCAAGGCTTTCTGAAGACTTTTCCAGAATCTTGAAGTAAAATGGGGATCACGATCAGAAACAATCGATAGGGGTGCTCCATGAAATCTCACAACTTCATCAATATATAGTATTGATAGACGTTCCAGTTGTAGATCTTATCTTATAGAAAGAAAATGTGATGACTTGGTAAGAAGATCAATAATGAACCAAATTGAATCATTCCTTCTAGGAGTCTTTGGTAGCCCCATGACTAAGTCCATCGTAATATTTTCCCATTTCCTCTCCGGTATGGGAAGAGGTTGCATGACTCCTCCAGGCTGTTGCCTTCCAGCTTTCACTTATTGACAAACCATACATCTTGACACAAAATCAGAAATCTCCCTCTTCATTTTGTCCCACCAAAAATGTTCTTTCAAATATCTCTACATTTTGGTGCTCCCAGGGTTTATAGAGAAATTGGAACTATGAGCATCATCCAGCAATCCCCTGTTTAGATCAGGTATATCAGGAACACAAAGCCTCTTCCCGAATTTCCAAATTCCTTCTTCATACACAAAGTCTCTCAATCTCCCATCATTCACAGCTTTAATCTTCTTTTGAAATTCTTCATCATCGGTCTGAGAACTCTTAATCCTTTCTAGTAAATATGGTTTGGCAACCATTTGAAAAAGCATTGATGTTTCACCTTCCCTGGTTATTCCCATGTCCATCTTCACTAGATCCATGAAAATTAGATTCCTTTCAATTCTCATATTTTTCAAAACTCCATGATCTTTTCTGCTCAAAGCATCTGCCACCTTGTTTGCTTTCCCCGGGTGGTAGTGTATCATACAATCATAATCCTTGAGTAATTCAAGACATCTCCTTTGCCTCATGTTGAGTTATTTTTGTGAGAAAATATACTTCAAACTCTTGTGATCAGTATATATCTCACATTTTTCACCATAGAGGTAGTGCCTCCATATCTTCAAAGCAAATATCAGAGCTGCTAACTCAAGATAATGAGTAGGATAGTTTTGCTCATGAATTTTCAACTGTCGTGATTCATAGGAAATAACCATATCATTCTGCATAAGGACACAACCAAGTCCTTTCTTCGATGCATCACTATAAATAACGAACTCATCATTCCCCGATAGTAGAGTCAATATAGGAGCATTGACCAATCTTCTCTTCAGTTCTTTGAAACGTTCTTCACACTCTGTTGTTTAAACAAATTTAACCCCTTTAGGTGTGAGCCTCGTTAATGGGTTTTCCAATCGGGCAAAATTCAGGACGAAATGTCGATAATAACCTGCCAAACCAATAAAACTGTGTACCTCAGTTATACTCGTAGGTGCTGGCCATTCTTGGATTGCCTTGGTCTTAGAAGGATCAATAGAGATTACATCTTTAGAGACAATATGGCCAAGAAAAGAAATCTCATGAAGCCAGAATTCACACTTTCTAAACTTCCCATATAATTCATGTCTTCTCAGAGTCTTCAAGATAATGCGCAAGTGACTTTCATGATCCTCGTAGCTTTTAGAGTGTACCAAGATATCATCAATAAATACCACAACAAATTCATCGATATATTCCTTGAAAATTCTATTCATCAGATCCATGAATACAGATGGTGCATTAGTCAATCCAAAAGGCATTACAGTAAACTCGTAATGCCCATACCTGGTTTGAAATGTTGTCTTCGGAATGTCTTCCTTCTTTACACACAACTGATGGTATCCAGATTGAAGGTTAATCTTTGAAAAGTATTGAGCTCCATGAAGTTGGTCAAATAAATCATCAATGTGATGTAGGGGATACTTGTTCTTTACTGTTATGGAATTGATCTCCCTATAGTCGATACATAACCTCATAGATCCATCTTTATTTTTAACAAAATGAACAGGGGCTTCCCATGGAGAAGCACTAGGGCGAATAAATACCTTATTACTCAATTCCTCTATTTGTTTCTTTAGTTCAACTAATTCAATAGTGGCCATTCTATAAGGGGTCTTCGATATAGGCATTGATCTAGGAATTAAATCAATGGAAAACTCAACTTCTCATTCTGTAGGATGTCCAGGTAAATCTTCCGGAAATACATCTACATATTCTTTCACAATAGGTACATCCTTTATTTGAAAATTCCTTTCCTCACCCATAGTCATTTCATTCTCTTCCTCCCCAATAATTGAATTTATTTGAGATACTGGGGGTGGTTCTAGATAATAATTAGGTGGTGACGATTCTGCTCAAAAGATAAGGTGTTCCTTATCATCATCATCAAAAATCATAACCTACTTCTTCTTACAATAAATCTTCACATCATAGTCCAAAAGCCAATCCATACCGAAGATTATATCAAACTAAATCATAGTAATGACGATGAGATCAGTAGATAAAGAACATTTTTGTGTTCTAATGGAAACTGATTCACAAAACTTTGTTGCAATGATACTTCCCTTAGGAGTTTTAACTGACAACTCCCTTGTTAAATCAAATTGGAAATATCTAATTTTCCTAGAAAACTGGGAAGATATGAAACAATGTGATGATCCAGAATCAAATAATGCATTTTTTCAACATGAGGAAACCATTAAATTACCTGCCACCACGACTTTCAGAGCTTCTACCTCAGCAGTAGTGATAGCATAAGCTTGGCCTTGATCCCCTGGCCTTTTCTGAGGTAAGTTCCACTGACGCTTAGGACATTCATTTGCGTAATGTCCCATCTCCCTGTAATTGTATAATTGAACATTGGTAGCTTCCTTCTTCCCTTTGCATTCGCGAGCTTGGTGGCTTTTTTCACCACACTTGTAACAGACACACATTCCATTCAAGCAAGTACCGGGGTGTTTCTTCCGTCATTTACCACAGGATGGATATTCAACCTTTCCCTTCTTCCCCTTATTTCCATTCCCATATTGATCAGTAGATCTCTTCTTCTCTTTCTTTTCTTTAAAGTCATAAGACTTAGAGAATTCCTTTTCTATTTTGATAGCACATGAGACAATGTCTTCGTACGACGAGAAGGATTGTGAGACTAATGATCGATGGAGAAATGGGTTTAACCCATCAAAGAAACAATCAATATTACTTCTTGGGTTATGTATATAATATCCAGAATACCTTGATAACCTTTCAATGTTAGCCTCATACTTTGCAACATTCTCATCCTCCTTTTGTCTCAGACTCTGAAATTGCCTTTCCATATCTGCTCGATGGTCACGAGGAAAGTGTTTTTCTAAAAACAGATCTTTGAACTCCCTCCATTTCATATTTGATACTTCATCATCTTCCTTCGTGTTTTTAATCAATGACCACCATTGATCAGCATCTCTAGTGAGGCGGTAAACTGTCATGATAACTTTTTCCCTTTCACTACTCCCCAAAGCCTGAAATATTTTCTCTAGAGAATTTATCCATTGCTCAGCTACTAATGGATTTGTACTCCCATTGAACTTTGGTGGTTGTTTCCACATAAATCGATCTAACATTGATCCTCCATGCTGCGGATCAGGGTGCTCCATACGGGTTTGGATATTATTTATAACCTGAGTGAGTTGTCCCAGTATGGTGATCAGTTGATCAGCACCAGTTGCATCACCAGCTCCACTATAATTATCTTGAGCATGAGGTAAATCCCTACATGGAGTGCGTGCATTGATACGATTTCCATTTCTTCCACTAGGAGTCATTTCTAAACAATGGCATAAACTAGATCAGTTTATGAATCAAAATACATAATCCCATACTTATAAAACACTTAACATAAATTGAACTATTTATGGATATAATCCATAATCATAAAAAATATGTTTTCTTTGAGGAAGTATATACTCATAAACCCTTCATAATGATTTTTAAAGAAAATGAGAGTTATCCTAAGCATATTCCATGGGAGTGTCGTAACCAAGAGTACAGCAAGGCCCGTTGTCGTGCACCAGTTCCCGTTCGAGTCTAGCTCAAAGCGGTGTTTTGGGGTTTTACCCCTAGGTACATCTGTGCGAGAGCCGCCTCTACCTGCTCGTATCCAGACAGGGATGTATTTCTCAGAAAACTCAAAAAATCTCTACAATACCAAAATTTTAGGAAGTTCATCTATACTAATCCTCAAAGTCCATCTTAGGTCTATGTGCTCTAATAAGAGTTTATCTAAATCTAGCTTCCAAGGTTTGTACTAAACTTCCTCTAATACCAACTGTAACGCCCCAACCCCAGTTACCCAGATTCGGTGCATTATTACATAACATTGTCATGATCACAATAAAGATAAAATCTCGAAAGACCGATTGGTTTAGTAGCCTTGGAAACACTAGATATATTCATAAGTCTTACATTACATCATAAAAATGAAAACTACAACAACATCTTTTCTTCATAGTCCACACTCATATCCCCACGTACTATCCCTGCAGGCCATTCATAAATTACTTCTTCACATCTTGGGAAAAATAAAACATAGAAAAGGGGTGAGCTTAAATGCCCAGTAAGGATAACAATATAGCAGAAACTTTCATAAATAAGAATAAACATTTAAGGTAGTGTATAACTAAAAAAATCCTTTTAAATTTTAACTTCAACATAGTATGGAAAAAATAAAATGAAATAATTCCATTTACTTATTCACATGGATATTCTACTAATCGAATAATCACATGCAATATCAATAACCACTTTCATAATGATGGAATTCATAATGCTAGACTATCATAACCACATAGCCAAGGCCTCGTGCAAAGACTACAAATAAGATTTTTCCAAGGCCTTGTGCCAAGACACTAGTTTGTCTCATGAGACCTACTGATGCATCTAGGAGCTATAGCGGGCTCCACCCGTCACATATTAAGTCCAATGCATTCCCATATGAAAAGGTTTAAACATAACATAAACATTCGTATTAAAACTAGCATACAAAATGTAAATACTTCATCCTTAAACCATGAATGGTATAAAAATAACACATCCACAATAAAACATATCACAAAACCTTTAATAAAATATAGAAGTTTTTTATCATAATAAATCAACTTCAAATAAGCGTAAAATCCATCAAAGGATGTTTACATAGATGAAATCAAAACTCTTTTTAGAGAAATATATCTTTCTATTTTGAAATCATTTAAGAGTCATATATTTATAAAATAAAAAAATTTCTTTGAAAATATTCTTATAATATTGTAAGGGAACCTTCGACGATTTTATAACGGCAGAAAATAGCCTCACCCACCGTATAAGTTAAAAAAACATTCTTACCTTAATTTTGTCAAAAAGGTTAAAAAGCACCTTGTTTGGAAAACTACGGAAAGATTCCTTTATAAACCTCTTATAAAAAGTCAAAAAAGGGTATAAATGAATTTAACCCATATTCTATTAAATAGTAAAAATGTTTTGAAATTAATTTTTAAGAAACATGGATGTGGGTGATAAAGAGATCCCAGTAGATTATTACGTATAAACAACCTCGGATAATGAAGAGATTGTGAAATAAACCCTTACCTTGTACTTTTCCTTGGTTGGGGTAGGTTAAACTCCTGTATAATGGTGAAATAATTGTTATTAAATTATAGAAGAATCATATATATTAATATGATATCATATATGATCTTTTACCATTGATTTGTTAATAATATCTTAGTATTATCGTTGTTTCGGGTGTTAACTTACTTGTTTTCTTTTATATGTTATGTTATTTAAGCAATGTTTGTCATGGATAGGTTGTATCTTAATCATATAAAAAATGATATCAAGTCCTTAGATACTATTATTAATCATCAAATGAGAATTATACTTGAATGGATACGATGGAGAATGAATCTTATCACGTTCGTGGAGACGGTAGTCCGTATGTACGCACGAGCGACAATATCATTCTTTTGATATTAAAATAATATATAATTGGATGGTATATCATTTATACAGAATCATTATCATGTTATATTTATTATTTACATGAGTTACACATCATTATTATACCCATCCAAATAATAATTTATTGAATAACAATTACACCATGACGTGGAGACAGTAAGCCGTACGTACGCACGTATGGTGACATGTTATTTAAAGGATGGATAGAATACTGAATATGGTTGTAACATATTTATAATAACATCACAGTATATATAAGATACTAGAGTTATTATTTTATAATGGTAATAACAAAGAAGGAAGAAGTGGAAAAAGAAAGGAACTTGGAAAAAGGGTGGTGAAATCATTACCTCTTCTTCGGGTTCTTCCTTTTGATTTGATCAAAAGGGATCTTATGTTCGCTTTATGACTAAAAGAAGGCCTCTAGGATGATGTGAGGGAAGTTCAGAGAGTATTTTTGCAGAGTTTGGCCGAGCCGAAAGGCTTTTAAGGTGTGATTTAATGAGAAGGGAGAGTGCCCTTTTATAAGAGGGGTGAAGGGAACCTTTGGAAAATCTTGAAATATTATTTTATAATAAATTCATATTCAGTTTATAATGGCTCCAAAGTGGATTATTTAAAAGTTAAGGTTGGGATAGGTCGAAAACCGCTCAACCAATAGAATTTATACAGGTTTGGGTTACTATATTAACCTTATCATTAAGTATTAACTCTTAGTTAATTAGTTTCACTTTTACAATGTCTCTTTGTATTTTTATATTATATGGTTAATAAACTTACTATATACATCCAAGCGACCACCAAGTGGTCCATTAATGATACACCTATCATTATATAAGTCTCTCGGAAGAATATTAGATTTTTAGGAATTTAATATCAATTAATAATATAATATTTGTTTTTAAAACTCTTTTATGTCAATTTTGACACTATTCAATAATTGATTTTTTTTAAACTAATAACAGAATTATTACTTCAAAAAAAGTCAATTAAATAAATCCTAATATGTCATATTATCCTGGAAAATTAGTTTAATTCATTAAAAGTATCAAATTATATTTATTTGGGTATTTATAATATCAATTATTTTAATTTTTCACTATTATGGTAATCACTTCATCATCATTGTGTTATAAATAAATTAAATTATATAATATCTAAAAATTATAAATAAAATATCATTATGTATTAAATCTCTTTAGATTTTTAATTAATATTTAAAATAGAATTTATCTTATGTATAACCCTATATTAAAAATATTTTAGTAAATAAACTTTGATTTTAACTCTTTTAACTCTTCTTTGAATTAAATAATAATAAATGTCCTAATCTAATCCAAGTGTACCTAAATGATAATATTTTATTCCTAAGGTTGTTTTTGGTCGAGATATACTTGTCCAATAGAATTAGGACATGTTTTAAGGTAATATTAAATTCATTTTTACCCTTAATTACCCTATTTACTTTTAATCGTGGTAAATAAAAGTAAAAATTTACTATTCACCAAAAATTATTTTCATCGCATTGAACCACATTTTACTCCTTGATATTAACCCAGTCTCTCGTATTTTTGAAATTCCAATCACAGAAGCGGTAAAATGAAGTTTTATGAAAAAAATCAGTTTTTAACTACCACTTAGTAGTTTCACTATTCATCAAAAAATTGAAGTTTTTAGGAACAATGCCAAAATTTCACCCTAAGCTATGATTGATATTCCGAATTCAAAAATGATGTCTATTGTACAAAATTCAAAACATAAAAGTTTCATTAATTAATTTTATAATTAATTCTCGTTGTCACAACAAATAGCGTGTTTTTAAGAAACAATATATATCAAAAGATTGACAATTGTTTATGTCCAATTTCAAAGTGAAATTAATTATAATGAACACCATTGGATAAAATGGTAAAAATATATTCTAATTATACTTTAAACCCACTAAATAATATAATTTATCACTATAAATTATTTTGATTTAAAAAGTTGTTTTTAAGTATTTTTCACTATTCATAAAAATTGGAAGTTCTCAGAAAAATTCCAAAAATTCAACTTAGGATAATTTCGATATTCTGAATCCAAAAATGAAGTCCATTTTGAAATATAAAATATATATAATTTCAAAAAGTACGTATTACTATTCATAATGGCTAGTTTTATTGTTTTTGGTGTGTTAGAACTCGATGTTGCGTACAACACTCGCTATCGCATTATTCCAAGAGAAGCGTACCGTAGAAGCTTGGGTCTTACATTTAAAAGAACTTTTCTGGATTTAGGCATCCTATAAATGATTTTTCATTGTTATTATTATTATTTATCACACTAATATTTTCGATTCTAGTCATCTGATGGAACCCAGGGTAATGATGTTAACACTAAATGTGATTGAAAATTTTGTGATTCTGAGAAAATAAATGAGATTCTGACCAATGTAAACAAAATTGTGATTATTCCTAATAAAATATTATGATATATGATTCAAAAGTTATACCTTAACCAGATCTTGGACCCACTAATCAAGATAAGGACATAGTCTATAAAGAGATTCAATGGAGGATACTATAGAGGAAAAAGAAACAGTTTTCTTTTTGTTATTAATGTCGTAAGAGACACCCGAGATAATTTCTCAAAGGAAAAATAAATTTTATTATGTGTATAAAATATGGTCATAGAGAAATAAATTTCTAAATAAAAATTAGTGTTTTAATGGAGAGAAATAAATTTCCTCCTAGAGATCAAGTTTTAGTTTATTATCGTAAATGTGGGGAACCTAGAAATTATTTGTGTTAGTGACCTCTTCAGATGTTTAACTCCTAGAATAAAGAAGGACTAATGTTTTAAAAATCGTTGAGGTGGAAGTATTTAGGTATTAGGGTTTGATAATTAAGTTATAGGAGTATTTTTATTAATTGATTTTTGGATATAAAAATCATGAAATAGAAAAGGATTATTTTAATTTTGGGAAGAATATATGATTTTTCTATGGATTTATGGTTATTCAGGTTATTTGTTAAAATGATTTTTTTATATTGCTAGGGAATATACATTTTTTAATGAGAATTTAAGATTGTCATGTTTTATTTAAAAGACAAATGATAAATTTATCTTAGATGAATATTTGATTAAATCATTCAAATGTTTTTGTTTCAGAATTTGTCATGAATATTTTAAATAATATTAAGGTTAGTTATTTTTTAAATGAAAAATTTTTAACTTTGGTTGTTATTATTGGGGATTTGGTGGTTAATATTGTTCTTATTCATCAAATGGTTTATTAATTTTTTGAATTATCTTACCATAATCTAACCATTTTGTTTTTGGTTAATGTATAATGATGGGAGGAATATATTATTATCATTATTTTTAATTTTTTGATATTTTAAAATATTATTCTAGTGCTTCATCTTTTAAAAATTATCTTGAATACTCATTTTTTGGAGAAAAATATGATATCATGGTGGAAATTGAATATATGATGAAATTATACATATGAGGTATGTATATTATCCATATCTTTATATTATAGATTATATATAATTCCTCAACTCTAGGAAAAGGAACATGAAATGAAAATTTTATCATATTAGCTATATTTATGTTGAATAAATGTCATTTCAAAAAAGATTTGATTAATGTTTTTTTGGTAGTGAAATTTATCATGATCATTCATTTTCTTATTATCAATATTATATGCCACTCTCTGTGATTAATAAGGCATTACAACTTTTATTAATGTCTATATTTTCACTTCCCACTAATTTTATACTATTTGGAAACCTAGTTATGTAATGACATTCCTATTTTCATTTCTCTCTTATCAAGAGTAAGTTTTGTTAACCCTTTTTATGATGTGTGATTTCAGGAAATGTATTTTCACATTTTTAACCATTTATTATATAGATCAATTTAAAATATTTGGGATATAATTTAATAAATTTGGTAGAATGTAACACCCTCATATTTTAAAAATGAAACTATATTCATTAGTGTATATGACATGAAACATTATGACAAAATGAACTATGAAATTTGATTATTTAAATATGACTGTTATAAACTATATGTTAAATATAAAATCATGAAAATGATTAACTAATTTATGAAATATATATACAATTCCTACTCTATTTAAATTTATTGATAAATTATTAATAAATAATAACTTAATTTTTATAAAATTCATTTTATTCATCAAAAATAAATCTTCTTCAAAAATCATTTTTATTTTTATTTTTGTGTGAAAATGTTGTAATTAATTTCCAGAAATATTTAAATTGTTAATTTATAAAATAATATGAGATTATCATATCATAATTAACTTCAGTGAAATTTTAATATAATTTTTAAATATTGATTTTTCAATAAATATGGAAAATTACTGATGTAACAAATACCCTCATTTCATTCCATTAATTTTGTTATTTTTAAATTAAAAATTTATTTTTTATTTTTAATTAAATTTAAAAATTAACAATTTTATTTAAAATAGTCTAATTAATTTCATTTATTTAATTAATATTTTTTTTTTGTTTTGGTATAATTTTATTTATATAACTAAAAATGTAGTTTCCTGAAAATAATTATTTCGTGCATAAAGTTTACCAATTATAATTTATTTAAATAAACTTTAATAAGGAAATAATTAAATGAAATTTAAAGATTATATATCTATATATGTTAATTTAAATTAATAAAATTATTATATTTTTTCATAAATTTAATATATGATTATCTATTTCTTAGAATTACATTTTCCTAAAAACCCATTTTTAATATTTTTTTAGATGTTTAGTCATAAATTAATTTTTACTAATTATGGTTTTTTAATATTTAAAAATTAATTCCATATTTGGAATCATAAGGAATATGTTATTTGAATAGTATTCTTGTTTTTTATCATAATTAAATAAAAATTGTAGTAAATATTTTTCACCATGGTAAAGGTACAATGAGTTAATTATGGGTAAATATAACTTTGTAAGGACTAAAATATAATCCTAAAACATTCCTAATTTATATTTTATATGTTTATTTTATTCATAATCAACCAAAATTAAAATATATGCCCTTTTTCATATGGCTATGACTGGGGCCTTTATAAGACATTAGGTATCGAGAAGAAAAAAAATGCCTCTATCTTACATTTAATAATTATAATATTTTTCAATAGAGTAATAAGTAACTTATATTCAGTTATAAATATTATATTGAAATAGAATTAACTTTTTATCATAGTAATTTATTTCTCATTTGTAGTAATGACATACTTTCCTTAAAATCTTACACAACACTGAGGTAGTAAATATTTAATTAAAAATAAAATGAAATAAAATATACCTAAAAATACTAAAAGTAATATACTTTTAATAAATTTTTATGTGCCACAAATGTTAGATATAAATATAATACATTAGTGATATTTGAACCTTATATACTTTAATTCTGTTTTTTCATGGTTTTTTTAATTTCAAATTAAATGAATTGTGTCAAAATTGACGATAATGATATTTCATAATAAACAATGTTTTATTAAATGATTAAAAATTTTATAAAAATGATTTATTCTCCTAGATTATTTTTATTTATTTAAATCTATCAACTACGGTCCATTTTTAGAAGAATTACCCTTTTATAGTAACTATATTGACCCATAAAGAATAAAATCATTTTTACAGCAGTAATTTTTATAAAGGGGAAATACTAGTTAATGTAAAACGATAATGGTGAAAACATCACATAAAATTTTTGAAATGTTATTATATGAGATGATTTCAAATATTCCTTATCTTAGCATATAATCTTATCAATTTCGATTAATTTATACATAAATATTATTTTATATTATTTTAATACTTTATGAAATTTCAAGAGTTCCACTCCTCTCTCATATAAAAGGGAACCTTTTATCCTCTTTTCTTCAGACTTTAAGAACCATTTGGTTGGTCCAATACCATTCCGAATACCGTATTAAAAAACCTTAACATGTTCCATAGGCCTTTTTATTATCAAAAAAACTTATGAAATCCTTTGATGTGAAACATAATAGTTTTCTGAAGATGTATAGTTCATAATCTAGCATTTTAGTTTTATTTATTTTTTTATCTCCTTAAAATATTATTCAACCATGATGAAATAAAAACAATAGTTTCTTACATATACTAAGATGTCATTATTTTCATTCCAAAACCTATATCCATCACCACTTCTATCAAATAAAAAATATTCACGTCCCACCTAAGTTCACTCTATAAACCGTAATTGGACTAGTTGGGGACATGGCCTTATGTGTGCATGTCTATACACTGGAGGTGCTGACTAGAAGATAGGTCCTAGGGTATGTCTATAACCTCATGTAATTGTATTAATGAAGTTTAAATATCCAATCATCATCCATGTAATTAATTAAATAGGGTTCAAAATTAATAAATATAAACAAATCTATAATAAACTATAATGGAATAAAGCCCCAAGTAACCATGTCATACATAAAACACGGATCACTCATTGGGATAACTAAATATACCATAGTAAATAAAAAATAATAGAAATAATATACATGGATCTACTACTATATTTGATCCAAACCATATACTTGGTCTCTAGTACATGGTCAAACTACTCCAGCCTAATCAAAAAAATCCATATGAGGGACTCTGCTCGATCAGGAAACCATGGGCCTTATACCTATCCATCATGTATCTATTATCAACATGTAATAAGAAAAAAAAATTATTCACACAAACTTATGTTCATGTATATGTTGTGATAAATAAATCTCAGTAGGTCATACCTAATGATGAAACTATAAACAATTGTCATAATTATAAGCACATGCAATATGATCAACCAAGCCAAGACACTACTAGAAGTAAAATAATAAAATAAATAAAATTTATATCATTGGTTTTTTATACCAAACAACTAGAAATACTATGAATTTGGATTTTATCTAGATGTCATACCACTCAAGTCATGTATAATTAAGTTGATTCATGGGTCTGTAATCCTGATCGACAATAGTAGCTTCGATCAGTAAAAAAATACCTCTGAGAAATCTACATTACCATAAGGGGATGCATGTACTTGCACTAGTTGAACCCATACTCTTGTATTATATATATATATGGGATTATCAGTATCAATGGTATATCCTATAAATAAGGCAATTATCCCATATAATAATTTTCCCACACCAAGAGAAATCATCCAAAGTCTTAATATTATAGTTGAATTTCATGTCCTCTAATATCAATTATATTTTTGGACCATAATTTCCTCAATTATCAATCATAACACAATGTAACATCATGCCAACCAAATCCCAACCATAACACTATAGAACCCCATTTGCATCATCCTAACTAAATGATGTGGAACATCATGTCCAACATCCGGAATAAACGATGTGGAACACCATGTACAACATCCTAAATAACCATTGAGGAATTCAATGTCCAACATCTGAAAAAATTATATGGAATTACATTTCAATTGTCTTATCAATTAAGGCTCGGAATCTGGATCCTATAAAGAACATCAGGGAATCCCTATCATTTATTGCTTCTCGTAAGGATCATTGGACAAAATCTTGTTAGTACCTCTTAAAATCATAGTTATGTCACCAATAACAAATTGATTTCATAAATAATGAGTTAAGGTGGTTGAAATCATAAACCCCTCACTAAATACATATCCTCATAGGCTTAAATGTTTGGTATGGTTTGTAAGGTTACACACACTACCATCTCTACCAAACAATCAGAATGTAATAGGTAATGGTCAGTGAGTCTTCGGATTACCCATTGGGGTCCCCACGGTTATAAATTATGAGAGGCACCCTAATCATGATCCATAAAGTCCACACATAAGATAATGAATCACTATTGGGATAATATAAGTCAACATGTAACAAAGGACATCCCAACGGGGATCCATGGAAATAGTAAGCAAGTGTAGGTTTCCTATATGGGATCCTTTGAAAGAATAAGTTGATAGAGGCATCCAATATAAAATCCTCTAGGTAGATGTTGACGCTCCTTTCGTCACGGAATCTAAAGTTCGGAAAAGGGAATATCTGAGCTCAAAGTGATTAATCCTTTGAAGAAACATCAAAAATCGACAAAGGGATGAAAAAGGAGAACACTGCCCATTGGTCGCGCAAGTTCCCTCTTGGTCGCGCAAGTACACTTGCGCGACGCCTCAACACTTGCGCGACCCCTCATGGTCGTGCAAGGGACTTGCGCGACAGATCTGGTAACCGCCCAGTAACCGCCCGGGGTCTTCTTTTGCCTATAAATAGACCCTGTGGGCCCCCCATTCGAGAGGATCTTTTTCCATAAACTCGGATCAAAGCTCCCGACGCTCAAGTCTCTTCTCAAAGCTTCCGGAACACTTCTAAGGTAATTTCTTACCTAGAATGGAAGATCGAAAGGGAAGAAGGAAGGCCAAGTGTTGAAACTTATCAAACACTTGCGCGCCGACTTAATTCCTTCAATATAACTTGCGTGTCCCCTCTCTGGAAGAACCTCAAGTGGAGGATAAAGGGTTTAATAAAGAATCGCTCAAGTATTTCAACTCTGGTTGTAAATCGCGCAAGTATCCCTCATGTCGCGCAAGTATACTTGCGCGACCAATACTTGCGCGCCGCCGCAGGACTTGCGCGACTTTTAATACTTGCGCGCCCCTATCTTTTTGGGTGCCCATCTTGCCCATTTTACCCCTCTTAAGCCATTTCACCTTTCCTATTCAAGATTCAGTCTTCAAGATACTCTTCAAAAGCCATTTACGGCATGATTTCTTGATTTGACATCCTTATCTGAAAGAAATTCTGTGAAATACCTCTCAACACCCAGTGATTTAAACATCTTTATGTCACCAAAGATTGAGAGTTCATTCATTTCAACCTCATCCTTTAAGATGAGAAAATTCTAACCTGGGTGTCCTTTTCAGGAATAAGACTCAGTCATAACCTTGGGCTTCCTTTTCAGGAGTAAGCCCCAAGTCCCCTAACCTAGGCTTCCTTCTCAGGAATAAGTCCTAGTCATAAATCTTGGGCATCCTCCTCAGGAGTAAGCCCCAAACCTTAATCCCTAACCTGGGTCTCCTTTTCAGGAATAAGACTCAGTCATAACCTTGGGCTTCCTTTTCAGGAGTAAGCCCCAAGTCCCCTAACCTAGGCTTCCTTCTCAGGAATAAGTCCTAGTCATAAATCTTGGGCATCCTCCTCAGGAGTAAGCCCCAAACCTTAATCCCTAACCTGGGTCTCCTTTTCAGGAATAAGACTCAGTCATAACCTTGGGCTTCCTTTTCAGGAGTAAGCCCCAAGTCCCCTAACCTAGGCTTTCTTCTCAAGAATAAGTCCTAGTCATAAATCTTGGGCATCCTTCTTAGGAGTAAGCCCCAAGTCTCTTAAAATTTCTCTCAACCAGTCATAAATTACCTTTTTGGGTTTCCTTTTCAGGAATAAAACCCAATCATAAGTCACCTCCTAACTTGGGCATCCTCCTTAGGAGTAAGCCCCAAGATTAGAGTATTCAAATCTCCATGAAGCACATATAACTTTGTGGACCCTGTTCTTGGATTTTCTCCCTAAAAGTAAATCCTAAACTTTCGTCTATCTGGGCAGTCATCTATACATAAGCCCCAAAACAAATTCTTATGATTTGCATATTTTATGGCACAATTGTCTGAATTTTACCAATACCTCTTGTTTCTCACACCGAGCATGACTCACGTGAGCTTAGAGTGTAAAAGTAATTATGACATTCATCTTTGAGCCATCAATCATAAAACATCATATCCCATTCCTCGAACTACGTGGGTTCTGATTCCTTTTTCAAAACAAAGGATACGTAGTAGCCCATTTATGGGTTCGATCCCAACATTGAAATAATCTCTGTCCTTCTGAATGACGATAAACTTCAAGTGCCCCACTGAGTGGCTTTAAAACCAGCCTGGTCATCAAAATGACCAAGAGACTTTTATATAAATGTTTTGAAGGATACCATTGACCAAGAATCTCTAAACAAATATAGATGATTCTATATTGATGAAGAACCTCGAATACATATAAAAGATTCTCTAAATTTCTTGCATATTTAATCATTGATTGTTAAAACTAAAGGAAAGCTCATTTTATACTTGGTAATGTAATAAGGATTCACGAACTTAACTTAAATCTATAAAGAGAGTCCCGGAGTAGACAATAATTCCCCTCAAAAAGGTGTGATGAGTCCGACCTCCCATCCTCTCGACCAATGCAAATTCCTAAGCCTCATTAGCCCACAAGCTAATGAGCGCCTGCCTTTGGAAAGTAGGTCCAAACGGATGTGGAATCATTGGATGTTTCCGGTTCTACGAACAAACCCGTTAGAAACCGATCGGAACGTTTGAATCTCCCGTCCAGGAGGTCATCCCCGGATTCCGCGCGAAACAAAAATGGTGAACCTGACGTGAATCCTTAACCAAGTTAAAGTGATGATTCTTCTTATCTATTAGGCCCTTTGGGCCAACAAGGCAATCATTGACATGTGCTCATCCAAAAGATGCAGTGGCCGGATTCATCTTGATTATGTCTGTTACATGGAACAGGCACTCTTTTTTTCAAGATCTTCTACAAAAATGGCTTTCCTTAAATTCACCCCTGTGAATACTGCTGTTGGGAACACCTCTACTGTGAGGTCTGCTGCTGTGAAAACCAATGCTGCTACTCCTGCTAGAACGTCATCCGCTCTGAGGATGACATCACCAACTCAGCGTCTTCAACGCTGTGTTTCTAATGCACTGGTTAAGGAGTACCGTCGCAACGGTACTATCCCAACTCTGGAGGCCGCTCGTCAAGCCCTCCAAGTTAACAATTCTACCTGGTCGTCCGGACAATGGCGACCAGCAATCAAGAAGCAGGCGGTGCTGACTACCGTCTCCAACCGTTTCGGGTCGTTATCCCCGGAACGCAATTTCCATTCACTCCCTTACTCCGAGGAAGTGAATGAGCAGGTCCCGCAGGACCTTAATTCAAAAAGACAGGAGTCCTTCTCAAGGGCTCCCATCAACAATCGCCGCCAGACTCGTGCGGTAGTGCGCCCTCAACATGATGAGGGTACCGTCTCCAGGCATTTAGCTCAGGTTCCTCGAACCCGAGCAGGCAAGATGAATCACCAGAGACGGAATCCGGTTAACAATAGGCAGGTTGTCATCCCTGCCATCTCCGGAGAAGTCCACCAACCTAACTTGGTGGCAAACAACGAGCAGGCATACACACCTGCCCGTTTTAATCCCGCTGTCCAGCAGACTCGTCTGGCAGCATCAAGCCGATCCCGCCAGGCAATTCCGGCGGAGTACCATAGGCAGGAACATACACCTGCTTATACATCAGCAGTTAGTCAGCAGGCTCGTCTGACTACATATGATGGATCTCGTCAACAGCGTTTGGCGAAGTGTAATCAGCAGGCACATACACCTGCTAATACTAATCAAGCCTACCAACAGTCTCGTTTGGTAGCGCACGGAGAAGTCAGTCGGAAAGCCCCGACGACAAACAGGAGGCAGACTAAACTCTCTGCCTCCACACTTGAGTACTGTCAGGATTCACTGACAGGAAAAGGAGGACAGGAGCAGGCACATACACCTACTCCAAGCCCGGAATGGACGTATATCCCTGTTCCGGCGGCTGAAGTCACCAAACATATTTTGTCAATGGTGAAAGAGTAGAAGAAAATTCCTGCTCATATTCTGGATGCTTGCCAGGATATCATAACAGCTTCAGCATCATCTCAGGGACAGACACATAAATCTATCCCTAGCAGTGGAGTGACACATCAACAATTCACTCCGGAACAGACACACACATCTGTTCCAGTCCAAGAGGGTTGTGGGGCCTACTCCCCCATATCATATGGACAACCAAGTCAGGCACATACACCTGATTTGAGCGATGATCGTCAGCCTAACCTGACCATCTTTCCTGATCAGGCACATACACCTGCTCAGAGCAATCACTTTCGTCATCAAGTGATTTCTAAAGCGAGTAAGAAGGCATCTAAGAAAAAGATCCGCCCAGCACAGTCAGGAGATCAAAGGCCAATCTGCAACAAGGCCTTGCTCGATGCTGGAGTTCTTGAAGCCCTCAGACATTTATCTGTCGGAATTCAAGATTCTACTCCCTCAGTTCCCAATAATAGGAACATTAATCCCGAAGGTCTTCAACAGACACTTCCTCATGAAGACTTGCTTCATGAAAATTCGGTCAATCTTGAAGTTTCTTCTTCAGATGAGAACCACAGGAACCCTCTGTGTGGTCAGAAGACCAAGGAGCAAGAGATCTCATCTTTTGCTGTAACCCATCATGAAGGTCCTCCTCATGGTGATGAACTTCGCTGCGAAAGTCCTCTCCGCAGTAGTGATTCACATTGTCTCGAAAATTCTTCAGAAGGCAATGTAGTGACGAGAAAGCCCTCCTATCTCGAGGCACTTGCAAACGTAAAACCAGTCATGTCTGAAGTTTTACTATCGGCAGGTGAAACTCTTTCTCCATCAGAAGATAGCTTGGGGTTCAGGTTATTCTCCGAACCTTCCCTGGGTCATTCATCTTCCAGCATGAATAGTGATTCCTCTACCAATCTTGTTGAATCCGATGAAGCAACAAGGAAACACCAACTCTGGTCCAAACAGGTAGAAGAATCTTCATTTAATGATAAAGAGGAAATGCTGAACATGAGGAAAAAACTGGAAAAAGGTGAAGTACCAGTCATGTTTTGGCCTTTGGCTGATTCACAGTATGACATTCCAAAGATGTTGACGGATGATGGAATCCATGATATTCTTCTTAACATATGGAAAACTCTTTGTCAATTAAAGAAGAAGGTATTATCTTACGATGAATATGAAAATCATCTTAAGATAATAGAAGGGTTACAACGCCAGATTGATTTGGCATCTCTATCAGTCTCTCGGTATCCGAAGGCTGAAAAGCAACAGAGAACCCTTCAACGTTCATGCCTTGGTGCACTAAGAAGGTTGCGTCAGTTAATTTCCAATGCTCCATCTAATGTTCATATCAGAGGATGGGGTATTCACGGAGCACTACATTTCACAGTGCTTTCCGGTCAGCAAAGCCCGCCGAAAATGGTCTCATGCAATGTTATTGCCCATGGCCGGCCACAGTCAATGGGCTTTGTTCATAATCAAAATCTTGCTCGAGATCAAGCTTCAACTAGTTCCTCTCAAAGTCAAGTATATAGAGAACAGGTTGTTGAATTGCTCCTACATCAAGCAAGCGAGAATATTGCGCAAGCCTCTCGTCTGGAGCAAACACGTCATCAAATGACAGAAGTTTCGGAAATCATCCAACGGTCTGTTGAACCAGGTGATAAAAGTGGATACAGGTTAATGCATCCAGCTAATTTCCGAACTAAGATCCGCAAGATCAAGAGAGATTTCAAGAAGATCTCAAACATAGCATGTCAAGAGACACCCCAGCTTGCCAGACTGGGGACTTCTCTAACCCAACCCTTAGAATCAACGAATGTTATTCGAGGAGTTGAGCGGAAGCAACAGGAACACCCCCAGTCCACCGGACTGGGGACTTTTTCAAATCTTCAATCCCTCCCTCAGAGAAAGTCAGTATTCTCTCGATTAGGGAATAAACCTCAAGAGGAACGAAGAGCCAAGATGTCAGGAGATTCTCTCCAAGTGACGGTTCACAAAGAAATTCCTGAGGGGTCAAGTCAACGGAATTCCATGTTTCATCATGAACATGGAAGAAGACAATATCACAGAAATGCTGATAGAAAGGATTCCATGAAATATGCATCCATTAATGTCATCACTGCCGTTGCTGCTGATTCACCAGATGAGGCTCAATCAGAGGGATCAGATGAAGAGGTTCCTGCTCAAGAAGTTGCGCACACATACCTAAATGAAGAAGGTGTGCGCACACGTAATCAAAGGCTTACCCAAAATCTGGGTATTCCTTCAAGTAACCCACTTCCCCCTCTCCGAAAAGGATCCAATAAGGGGAAAGGAAAGAATCAGGTTACTTCTCACCCTTCCTCTGAAGGAGGTCAATCGCTCTCATTAGAGCAAAGGCTTGCACAACAGGAGGAAGAAATGAAAGAATTAAGAAGGTTGAATGCAGAACTACTTCAGAGTAGTCTTCTTCTTAAGAATGCTGAAGTCCGACAGCCGAAGGAATTTGTTGTAACTACTGAGATGGATCAGGAATATCCTCCTTTATCAGTACACCCACAGAGGTCTAATCCTACGGGTCAAACGCAACAACGGTTGGCAGCACTACCATTAGTTGCAGCACCAACCTCCACGGCTGTCCAAGCTCCATTCATTGCACCTACCCAAAACCAAGTTCAACCTGACGTTTCTCAAAAGTTAATAACTACTATTGAGTCATTAACAGCTCGGTTAGAAACTATGGAAGGGAAACGGGCGCAAGTTCAACCTGAAAAGAATGTTTACCCTGAATGGGTAGATTCAATTTCTCCTCCATCCAGTTTTGGAAACCCTATTTTCCCTACTTTCAATGGATCAGGCGACCCTGAACAACATTTGACGCATTACGTGTCTTGTTGTGATCCTATGATGGGAACTCCAGAACAACAAGAAGCAGTGAAACTCAGATGCTTCGTGCGAACCTTGCAAGGACCAGCTTTTGTCTGGTATACAAGCTTGAAATCCCGGTCAGTCATCGGATGGGAGGATCTTCGTCAAAAATTCCTTCTTCAGTTCAGCTCAACTTTGCCAAAAACGACAGTTTTCGATCTTACAAACTGCAAGCAAAGGGAGAATGAAAGAGTCTCTGATTTCATTGCTCGTTGGAAGGGATTAACGTATTCCTTGAGTTTATCACTCCCTCAGGAAGAATTATTGCCAATCTGTGTGGCAAATTTGCGTGACGAATTACGCACACCATTGATCCCTGTGAAATACACAGGAGGGTTTCGAGACCTTACTTCAATCGCTCAACGGATTGAAGATTCCCTTATGCAGGCTAAGGTTAAATCTCGTGTAATTCCATCAGCTCCAGGAAGAAGAATGGGTAAAGCAGAAACTGCTACAGTTATGCTTAAACAGGCACCTGTACCTATTTCTACTTCAAAACCTTCATCTTCTCGAAGGGCTCCACCTCCTGAACGCCAACAACAAAGGTTGTTTCGTCCAAATGATCAAAAAGATCAACGACGAAAACAATTTGAGGATATGAAGAGTAAAACATACTCTTTCCGAAGTGAGCAAGTTCCTGGTTACTTCATTTCAGCTCTGGAAAATAATTTGGTTCAATTACCAGTGCCGAAGAGACCAAACAAGGAAGGAGATGAAGACCGTCCCAATTATTTTCCCTTTCATCAAATGTTGGGACATCCCATCCAAGAGTGTTTTGTCTTTAAAGACCTCCTACAAAAGATGGTCGACTTGGGACAAGTCAAATTGAAGGGTTCTTCAGCTCATGTAGCGTGTATTACCGCTACAGATCCAGAGGAAGGAGGCGAGTGGCAGGAAGTCAAAAGAAAAACTGCGAAAAAATATGATGATTGGATGGTCAGAAAGACAATCAATCGGACCCATTCCATTTTGCGAACACAATTGAAGAAGCCAATTGTGTCTCCTACAAAAGCTGCAGTAAAGCCTCCATCAAAAGACAAATCCTCAAAAGGGCAGAGCAATTCAAAGAAGAAAGAGGAATCAGAAGAAGATGAGTATGTATCAAAGCCTAAATTGTCTTTGACTCTGGCAGATTTCATGCCATCTACTTCAAAGCAACGGGCACTGTCCCACCAAACGGCACAGCCTAAACAGGCTAACTTGGCAGAGTCTTTATCAGGCGAAGAATTGATCTTTGGTACTGTTAATATGATTCAATTAACAGATTCATATTCCAGTCTTGATGAGCCTGAATTCCCTGTATCAAATAAAGGAACCCGAGGAAGTTCTAGAGGTTCAGGATATAGGGGAAGACGTGGATCTTTCCGAAGCCACTACTCTAATTCTACCCCTGCTAGCACGGTATATGCAGCAGAAACTCGTGGTAGAGCCCTTCAGCGAGCTCAAAATGAACAAGCAAGTTCTTCTGCCAATGGCCAACTCAGCTTCGGCACAGTTATTTTGGAAGACCGATTAAATGTTCCATCTTCTTTATCTCAGCAAGTAAATGGATCTAATCAGTCTAATTTTCCAAAACCAAAGATGTTGCCAACTTCAATACAAGAGGCATCAGCTTCCAAAGCATCTGCTTCCAAGGTACCTGCTAAACCGCATATTCCTATTGGGAAACGCAGGCCTCTAGATCAAAAGTATGATATATTGAAACACTTGGCCCAAGTACCAGCCAAATTATCAATTTTGGATGCTTTGAATCTATCAAAAGATCTTCGGGAAGCACTCATCGAAGCTTTGTCAAGTCCTCAGGAGTTTGAAGCTGAAATTGCTGCAGCTGAAATTTATCACATAGAGAATAATCCTGCAGAATGCCATGCAGTGATATCTTTTACTGATAAAGATGAAGATGATGTTGTGCATAGGCACATAAAACCTTTGTACCTATCTGGCAAAGTCAATGGTATAGATGTTTGAAGAGCTTTTATCGACAATGGTTCAGGAGTCAACCTCATGCCCATTCGCACACTTCGTCGATTGGGCCTCACGGAATCTGATTTATCTCCTTCTACCATGATGTTGCAAGGATATGATAAAAATGAACAAGAACCACTGGGAGAAGTTACGCTCAGAACTCAGTTTGGAGATCTTGTTTCCAATTCAGATTTCATGATTGTTGATCAAGACTCAGCTTTCAATATCTTGCTTGGAAGACCCTGGTTACATCAGCATGCAGCTATTCCGTCATCATACCATCAATGTCTCAAATACTGTTTCGATGGTCAAGTTGGAACATTGTATGGTGATAAGGCCCCGTTCAAAACATGTGAGTCTCAATACATTGAGGCGGAATTTTATCACATGAAGGGAAGAGAAAAATCTACAATGAAGGAAATTACCAAAGTTAATGCTCCATATGGTTTGGAAAAAATTCCAATAAATCCATTTTCACATGTGAGTACAGATTATGTGTTACCTATCAGTCAAATTGACAAAATAGGCCCAAATCAAAATACTCTTATGGAAAGATCCATAATGTCAATTACGGCAATCGAGCCAGACAACATGGGAGAAATTGGTAACTTACCAAGCAGTGATGAAAGCATAAGTGGTGACGTTTTCATTTCGTCTGCTGAAATCCAACAAGTCTATACTTCGCTAATCAGGCCAGAAGAAGTTATAGCAACACCAGAGGTGAATGTTGATGTCGATTCTCAATCCATCATCTCCTCTTTATTTCCCAAAGAAGACCCTTTTTCATCAATAGGGTCGGAAATGGAAGCTTCTTCTTCAAAATGTGAAAATTTTGACATCTCTTATGATCATGAGAATTTCGTTTTTTCATCTACTTTGCAAGTAGAAACGGAAGATATAACACATGATGAAGAGGAAGAGGAAGATCTTAGAGATGCTCCTCCAGCATTTGAAGAGGGTATCTCTACCACTGTGGATGAACTCAGAGAAGTAAATCTGGGTACAGAGAAAGATCCACGCCCCACTTTAATTAGTGCGGCCATGACCCTTGAAGAACAAGAGATGTATATTTCTTTTCTAAAGCAAAATAAAGATATCTTTGCTTGGAATTATACAGAGATGCCTGGCCTTGATCCTGATGTTGCCACCCATCATTTGGGTTTGCCAAAAGAACATCGAGGATTCAAGCAAGCCGCGAGAAGAACACACCCAACCTATGCTTCCAAAATCGAGGCTGAAGTGGATAAGCTTATCAAAGCTAACTTCGTCAGAGAAGTTCAATATCCCAAGTGGTTGGCTAATATTGTCCCAGTAAAGAAAAAGAACGGACAAATTAGGGTTTGCATCGATTTCAGAGATCTTAATCGGTATTGTCCCAAAGATGATTTTCCAGTTCCGATTACAGAACTCTTAATTGATGCGACGGCTGGCTATGAAGTACTTTCTTTTATGGATGGATATTCTGGATATAATCAGATCCGAATGGCCCCAGAAGATGAGGAATATACAGCCTTCAGAGCTCCTCAAGGTGTGTTTTGTTACCGGGTGATGCCCTTTGGTTTAAAGAATGCAGGTGCAACATATCAACGCGCCATGCATCGTATCTTCAAACCTTTTCTAGGGAAATTTGTTGAATGCTATGTAGATGATTTGGTGGTTAAATCCAAACAACGTTTTGATCACTTGGCTGATTTGGAAATCATATTCCACAAGCTTCGACAACATAATTTGAAGATGAACCCCTTAAAATGTGCTTTTGGGGTAACCTCAGGAAAATTCCTCGGCTTTGTTGTACGCCATCGTGGTATTGAAGTCGATCCTGAGAAGACCAAATCAATCCTTGGTATGTCACCTCCTCAGAATTTGAAATAATTAAGAGGACTTCAAGGACACTTAGCCTATATTCGGCGTTTCATCACCAATTTGGCAGGCAAAAGTTTACCTTTTACCAAATTATTGAAGAAAGGAGTCACTTACCAGTGGACTAAAGAATGTCAAGAAGCATTTGATGTTCTCAAGAAATACCTCTTAAGTCCACCAGTACTTATGCCACCTGTTGAGGGTAGACCTCTTATCCTCTATGTGACAGCTTTAGAGCGATCATTGGGTGCCTTTCTCGCTCAAAAGAATGATGCTGGGAATGAAAATAGTCTCTACTATCTCAGTAGAACTATGCTTGAAGCAGAAACCCGGTATTCGAGTATTGAAAAATGTTGCCTAGCATTAATCTTTGCAGTTCAGAAACTGAGACATTACCTGCAACATCACGAGGTCCAATTGGTATCTCGTAATAATCCACTCAAATTCATCCTTAGTCGTCCAATGCTTACAGGACGTCTGGCAAGGTGGGCGGTTATTTTACAGCAGTTCGACATCCAGTATGTGTCTCAAAAGGCAATTAAGGGCCAAGCTCTGGCTGATTTCCTGGCTGAACACCCTTCAGTGGAAGACACGTATTCAGATATCGAACTCCCTGATGAGGAAGTTTTTTCTATTCAAGAGAATCCTCAAACATGGGAAATGTATTTTGATGGTGCTTCTAGAAGTCCAACAGGGAAGAAAATGGAAAATCCTAAATTCAACAAAGTTGGTTTAGGAATTGTGCTCATTTCTCCAGATAAGGCAGTGTTACCTTATTCCTTTTTGTTGTGGGAAGGTGGTACCAATAATGAAGCTGAATACCAAGCTCTCATTGCAGGCTTGGAGTTAGCGCTTCAAGCACAAGTGAATCACTTAAAGGTGAAAGGTGATTCAGACCTGGTAATCAAACAAGTCAATGGGGATTATGCCATCAGAAAAGAAGAATTAATCCCTTTGTATGATTACGTCAGAGAGTTAATGTCGGAATTCCCTTCAGAACCGACATTTTCTTATGTCCCAAGATCACAAAATGCTCAAGCTGATGCACTGGCTAATATAGCCACAGCTTTAGCAGATCCAAATCGGGACGAGACAACCATCTGTATTGCCCACCGTCGTGCAATTTCACCTTATGTTCAAGTCAGAACAGAGGAAATTAATGAAATTAGTCCCATTCCTGAACCATATGGTCATACTACAGGATGGATGTCACCTATCAGGGAATACCTTCAAAATGGAACACTTCCACCTGATAGAGCCGAGAGAGAACAAATTCGGCGACGTGTGGTCAATTTTACTCTTTATGATGGTCCAAACCACCTCGAGAAAATTCTCTACAAACGTGGTTTTGATGGAGTTCCCTTTAGATGTATTGATGGTGAAGAGACAATGGATGTCATAAAAGAAGTGCATGCAGGAGTCTGTGGTGCCCACCAGTCTGGACATAGATTGTCTGATCAAATTCGAAGACTTGGATACTTCTGGCCTTCAATGATACAAGATTGTGTTAATTTCACAAAGAAGTGTCATTCATGCCAAGTATATGCCAATTTCATTCATCAACCTCCAGAGTTGCTTCATACAGCTAAATACTCATGGCCATTTTCCACATGGGGAATGGATGTGGTAGGACCTTACCCTTTAGCTACGGCCAAGCAGTTTAAGTACATTCTTACTGCTACTGATTTCTTTTCCAAATGGGCAGAGGCAGTACCTCTCAAAGAAGTCAGTTCTAAATGAATTGTTAGCTTCATCAAGTCTAACATCATTACTAGATTTGGTGTCCCTCATACCATATTGACAGACAACGGCACCAACTTCTGTTCTTCTGAGGTAAAGAGATTGTATCAAGAATACAACATTAAGTCCAACCATTCATCTCGATATCATGCAGCAGCTAATGGCCAGATAGAGGCCTTCAACAAGACTCTTTCAAATATACTGCAAAAGATGGTGGATAAAGATAAGAGGTCATGGCCTGATAAACTCTATCATGCTTTATGGGCTTATCGGACTACCACTCGCAATGCAACGCGGTCTACTCCATATTTATTGGTATATGGAACAGAAGCAGTCTTGCCAATTGAAGTTCAATTGCCCTCACTCAGAATAGCCATTTGTGATCAGTTATCAACAGATGAGCAATCCCAAAAGCGTTTGAATGAATTGTAACAGTTAGATGAGAAAAGATTGTGCACTTTGCACCACTTGGAAATCTATAAGAATCGAATAGCACGAGCTTTTAACAAAAAAGTTCGTCTTCGTTCATTCATTCAGGGAGAATTGGTATTGGTTCTCAGAACACCAATGATACCAGGAAAGAAACCTCCCAAGCTTGAACCAAAATGGGAAGGACCTTATTCAGTACATAAGGTCTACTCCAATGGAGCGTATTCTCTAATCTCAATGGATGGAGAACACATCACGACTCCAACTAATGCCAGATTTCTGAAGAATTATTTTGTATAAACACAAAATATTGTTCCTAGAACCAAGACTTACAATTGGTTCATACACCAAGGTCCGGTATGACCTTAAACTACACCAAGGTCCGGTATGACCTTAAACTACACCAAGGTCCGGTATGACCTTAAACTACACCAAGGTCCGGTATGACCTTAAACTACACCAAGGTCCGGTATGACCTTAAACTACACCAAGGTCCGGTATGACCTTAAACTACAACTTCGTCCAACATGACGTTAAACTGTGTCACCTTCAATGTCCGAGATGACATTAAACTAAATTTTGTCCCTGCAACATGACATTAAACCGTGCAGCACCAATAGTCCTAACTGCAAGACTTTAAACTGCATAGTCCTTGATTTTGTCCTACATGACAATAAACTGTATAGAAGTTCCTATATTTTGTCCGAGATGACATTAAACTATATTTTGTCCTAGCGACATGACATTAAACTGTGTGGCACTTTCATCGTCCAGCATGACGTTAAACTGTGTTAAGTCCCTTATTGTCCTACATGACACTAAACTGTATTCTGTCCGAGATGACATTAAACTATATTGTGTCCTAGCGACATGACATTAAACTGTGTGGCACTTCCAACGTCCAGCATGACGATAAACTGTAAAAAGATCAGAACTGATATCCTCATATTGATTCACCTTAGTCTTAGCTACATGACTTTAAACTGTACAGCATCAGTTCGTCCTTGCTATATGACGCTAAAACTATACAGCAATGGTCCAGTATGACTTTAAACTGCAACTTCGTCCCACACGACATTAAAACTGTGAAAAAGTTCTATAAACAGTCCAGCATGACCTTAAAACTGCATCATTCCTGGTCCATGTATACGACCATAAACTATTTGCAAATATGTCCAGCAAGACGTTAAATTGTGACGTCCTAACTACATGACGCTAAACTGTATAAAAGTCTCTCACGTCCGGAAAGACGTTAAACTATATAATCATCAAAAGTCCAGCATGACATTAAAACTGCACAATCCCCCTTTCGTGCAATATGACGTTAAACTGTATTGTCCCCATCGTCCTAACTACATGACGCTAAACTGTACAGAAAATCCTTGATATGTCCTACATGACATTAAACTGTGCATCGTTAAGGTTGTTATTACCTCTTGTTTCTCACACCGAGTATGACTCACGTGAGCTTAGAGCGAACATCAACCATAACACTCCCTTTGGGCCACTAACCATGTGTAAGTCCCAACAACATTTTTTTTTAGATCATTGTCCACAAGAACAACTTGATCATTAATTCATTCTTTAATTGAACTACACAGACTTTGATCCTTGCCCTCCAGGCTGGGTATGTAGGCAACCTCCCAAAGGTTCAAGCCCAAAAACAATCTCTTCACATTGGTTCACCACCATCTCATATGATGATGATTTGTGAAACCACCCCTGGAATCAATATCTTTACATTGATTCACTTTCGTCCTTGTTATATGATGTTAAACTATACAACACTTTTGTCCAGTACGACAATAAACTACAATATTCTTTGATTTCCTCATTTGAGAAGGAACCATTATTAACATTGATTCTTTTTCAATCATGGTTTTCATTTTCAAAAAGACTACGTACATACATGGTAATGCCTAAACTTTTTATCTTAGGTTAAAACCATCATTGCACTAAAGTCCCTTTTCACCCTTCACATGTACGAACCAAATTTGTACAAAGGGTAGTTTCTAGAACTACGTGGACTTGATTCCCATCTTTATGGGATACGTAGGAACATTCGAGTGTCCCTCGAATCCAGTCCCAAGTCTTTTGGGCCTAACCCCAAATTTCACTTTCAGTCCCTTGGCTGAAAAGTCCTCATGAAAACACACACTGTGTATTCATTATTATGGTCCGAATTCTATGACCCCAAAAACTAAGATAACTCATCCTTTCGTCCTGCACGACGTTAAACTGCATTTCAAGAACTACGTATGGCTTGATTCTCATTCTTATGAGATACGTAGTGAAGTCCAAGTTTCAATTCAGGACCCAGCCACAACATGATTATGGTTTTCATTGACCTATGTATCTCTATATACATTGGAAAATACCCATATTTATGTATTATAATCCTAACCTTAAATATTTTCAGATCTTCATAACCCTTTTCATGACTTATGGTCACAAAAATGTCAAACTTCTGAGAATTCTTTTGCCTGACTATGCAGCACGTGCCCATAGGTGGCCTTGCATAAACAGTCCACATAATAGACTTGTCATCCAAGAGATGCTATTTATTTGACCATGCAGCCAATGCCCATAGGTGGCCCTGCATGTTTTCAACCCCCTAACGGGTTTGTTAAATAATAGTAACTTCATTCTTGGGAAGAATACCTCTTTTGTCCTTATTTGTCTTAAACGACAGTATGTAGGGATCCGCAAAAATAGCCATCCTTAACATATTTGTCCCATATCCTTTTTCATGATCTAAAAGTATTCAAGTCTAGGGTTTATTCTTCTTCCCTACGTTTGGGTCAGACTTTCGTAGGAGTGATATTCATCCAGTTCTTCGATATTCTTGTTTGAAAATATCTTCTCCATATTCAAGTACCTCTTTCCATACAACAAACTCTATGCTTTAGAAAATTTGAATCTCCATAAACTTTCACTGGCTTTTAGCACTAGGAAAGTAAATTTCTGAGAGTTCTTTTGCCTAACTATGCAGCACGTGCCCATAGGTGGCCTTGCATAAACAGTCCACATAACAGACTTGTCAGCCAAAAGATGCTATTTTATTTGACTATGCAGCCAATGCCCATAGGTGGCCCTGCATATTTCAACCCCCTAACGGGTTTTGTTAAATAATAGTAACTTCATTCTTGGAAACTACTTCTTCTAATGCTATTTAGCTCTTTTTCATATCATTCCTCAGATTCAAATATTCTTAAGTCATAGTTTACATATTTTCTCTCATACTTGAGTATGGTAATTTGTTTTCAGATAAATTATCAAGGAATTGAATCCATTTTAATCCATTTTTCGGTCAAAGCTATTTCGACCTTAAACATTAGCCTCTTTTTGTCCGGCTTGCATGACTTTAAACTGCCCACACAAAAGACAGAGGAACTATGAATAAAAGTCAAAGTTCCAGCTCACTAAATATACATTTTTTGTATGATTTAGCTAATATTGAGCAATTAAAAGATTCAAAGTTTGTAGGGTTATTTGTAATAATCCTAGTAAAAATCAAACTATGCTTACTAAGCCCATTGGCTTAAGTAAATTTGAAGCAGGTAATGGAAGAATGCAAGCACAAATGATTGAAGACAAAAGTGTTTTTCATTGATACACAAGAGTTAGAAGGACATCCACAGATTGGAATCTCTTCTCTTTTTCAAGAAATTACAGGAGATTGTCAACAAAAGTCTTCATTTGATGTATAGCATCCTGAGCCTTATCAACAGTTTCTTGAAGCTCGTGCACTTGACCAGCTTCACTCTTTTCAGCTTGCTGAAATGCCTTCTTAGCATCTGCAATGGCTTTCATGCCATTTATATGAGTTTCATCCAATGATTCATTAAGCTGATCAAGTTCCCCAGTAACAACATCTAACTGTTGCTGGAGTTGCACCTGCTGGACGACCTTTTCTTTGATTTTTTGTTTCAGATCCTTCATCTTGACAACATAATCAGCTTCAGCCTGGGATATCGCAGCCTCAAATTCGCCTATGTTGACTGACAATTTCACTCTGGTCAAATCTTCGCGACTTATCTGCATTTGCTCCCTCCTGAAGATAATCTGTTTCACTGCAGCATGGATCTTTTCATACCCAAAACCACCAAGTCCCATTATAACAAATTGGGATGACAATAGGGAAATTTTTTATGGTAGCTCTTCTAAGGGCACCCCCGATATGATGTTCCATATATTGTTCCACGCCTTACGTCGTGAAAAGCTGAACGCTTTGAGCATCTCTGGATCTGATTCAACATCTTCGTCAGAAGGGGGTATGTAATCTGGAATTAACATGCTTAAGGAAGTGCCTCGTTCTGCTCTTTCCCCTCTGACATGGGCTTCTTCACTTTCAATTCCCGTTGGGGCAGAGGCTGAAGCCTCATCTCCGGATCTAGCCATTACAGTTGATGGCCCTACATGATCAATTGAAAGATTTTAGTTGAATCTTAAAGGATAACAAAAGAATGGATTGTCTTGCAAATAAAGTACAATCACAAATATTGTTATCCCTTACCCAATGGTGGTTCAGCAACATGAGAAGACTTCTCCCCATCTTTCCCGGTTTCAACAGGATTTTCAAGATGGGTCTCAGGAGAGTTTATTGGATTTAGCTCTACTTGAGCTAATGTTTCTGCAATGATAGGGTTGACATCAGTGTCCACACCCTCTTCAGGCATTGGCAGTTCAGCAGCTTCTATGGAAGAAACTGCATATTATTTTACATCATGGTTAGAAATATTTTCTTTTAAAAGAAAAATTTGGGCGAAGGGTAACACTCACGCCCAAGGTCTTCTAAATCACATGACAATCTAGCATGATCATAAAATTCTTCAAAAGTCATTCCTTGATTCATCATTTCATCCAATGATACTTCAGAATCTTGGTTAGTCTCACCAGTGGGAGCATTTGCTATGTCTTCTTGCTGACTTATGTCCTGCAACCCCTGACCCTGGACAGCATCTTCAGTAGTGGGAGGGATACTGGGAATGGATGGCAGCTCTTCTCCAGGAGCTACCAAGTCAGCTTGAGTTTGTGGTTGTTCTACAGCACCCTCCACGGCCTTTGAAGAAGGATCAGTCCCTTCCCTCAAGGGGGAAATTGAAGAAGCCCCTGCAATCCTCATAAATATGAGTAACCATATGATTATGGGTATAAAATCATGATTGTTCGAAGGACTTACCACTGCTAATGAAACGTTTAGCTAAGGATTTCCTCCTTCGTTGCCTTGGCTTCTTTTTCTTTTTTGGAGTTTCAGCTGTCTCCTTTATTGGCACTTGGATTGGCGAATGAAAGGCTATGTCCAGTGCATCATTCATGGCCTGCTGGCCTGGAGATATCTCGCCTGGTTCGCGAGGAGAATCAGCAGCAGCCCCAACAGTGGTACCACCAGGGCTATATTGTGGCGAAGGAACCCTGGTCCCTTTCTTTGCAAGCTGCAAGATGAAGAAAATAACTTCCTTAAGTAACAAAGCTTCAACTGAAATCAAGTTGCAAAGAAAATAAGGAAAGAAAACTTACATCTTCAGGAGCCACGTACTCTTGCCACTCCTCATCTCCAGAACCACCAACCCCCTTAGTGGTGCCACGATCAATCATTTCCTTCACCCGCCTGGTGATAGGAACCGAATTATCAGTGGCATATATGAGCATTTCCAGCTCTCTGATGTAAGCCCGCACTTCATTGGGGTTATCTCCATATTGAAGGTCTTTGGAAGCTAGAAGATATCCTATCCCAGGAAGTTGTAGACCCTCACACAAATCTAGCCAGGCGGTTTCAGTATCACAGTATAAGCTCTGCCATAGCTGAACAGCCTCTGGTCTTAGATATAAAGGCTGTGAGGAAGGTCCTACAATTTTTGATTTTAATTTCTTCCCAACTCCTGCAACTACAGATAGAGAATAAGAAAGTGAGACTTATTACTTTATAAAGTAGCAGTGATTGAAGTTATTACAATCAAATAACTCACCAGGAGCTGATGGAGTGGGTCTTTTAACTCTGGCCGGAGGATTATATCGGGCACGAAACCGCTTTGCTGCCGGTTGTGCCTCATCATCCCCATCATGATGATCTGAGGAATCAGTTCTAGAGGAGGAGTCTATTGAACCTATTTCAGGAGGAGAAGCATCACCTTCATGAGGAAGAGTTTCTTTCTCTACAGTCCTCTTCCTCTTTCCCACTTGATATACAGGATGATTCAATATCCCTTTGGGGTATGATGCTATCCAGTGTTCGGCATAAAATGTAGTCAGATAATGTTCCGCTTTTTCAACTGGTAGATCAAATACTGCCCCAGTCTTCTCTCTTGATGTCAACAACCATAGTTGTCGAGCAACCATCGGATGTTGCTCTAACCTGACATGTACTGGAGGGGATACAACAATCTGTTGCAAACATTTGAATTGGCGTGCAAATCTATATGGAGCATAGGCCTCGCATATGATTTCTCCATCAATCCTGGCTACTAACACGCCATCCCTGCAAGCTAGCATGTATGCCCTCAAATCCAAAGGGGCTTTCCCATTATCAACAAACCGCCCAGATGGCGGACTTCTATAAGGAAAGAAGTTGAATTCCTTATACATGCTTAGTCTTACTTTTATGTCATAACCATTGACATCTAATGGAGCAATTCCAGAGAATGCTTGCACTGACGGTCTGAAAGAGCTTCCAGGAATTTGTAATCCATTCTGTACATTGTAAGTCCTGAAGTGAGTGGCGATCCATCCCCACAAAACCTGGAATGGTCCCACTATTCTTAAAGGAGATTTACCCTGGAAGACGTGAAGTAAACTCCTGTGGATCTTTGCTAAAATGGGGGTGGCTAACCCAACCATTTTTCCCTCAGCTAACTTTGCCTCAATGACGAAGGTCCCTGGCCTAACGCCTCCCTTCGAATCCCTGACCGGCAAGAGGTAAATACTGAGCCACATTGCCAAGAAACCCGCCATACGAGTTTTCTTTGGAATTCTTTGATTCACTTCATAGCCCCATTTTTCAAACTCTCCTGCTTCTAGAGTTGGCCAGAATGTGCCAGGAGCTCCTCTCTTCTCAGGTTTTGGGCAATTGGTAGGACGTCTGGGCCGGGTATCCTTGGATTTCTTTTTCTTGGATCCTTTTTCCTTTGGCTCCATCCCTTTCTTCTCAGTAAGAAACACCTTCATCCATTCTTCCGGATGGATATCTTTTCTGAAATGAGTTAATGAGGTCTCTGAACTCTTGAGCTTGTGAAAGATTTTGAATAATTCTCGAGCCAAAGCAGGAGTCTTCTCTGGATCATTCCAAGTCACCTTGGGAGGAATGAATTCATCATACATGTCGCCCAAGATTGGAGCTCCTGAAATCTTGTGGACATCCCACAAACTGATACCTACTTCTCCATGAGTCAAGTGGAAAGAATTAGTCACTGGACTCCAGTGGCTGAGTATCTCTGGCACGAAGATATCATGTCTGTAAATATATGTCTGCCCAACCCAAACAGCTTCATATATTGCAGCTCTCTTCAGATCCTCAATAAACTCTGCGCAAGTCTGTCGCACCCAGTATGCCCACATCCAAGTTGGCTTCACACCTCCCCCAGGGCGGAAATCCCAACTTTTCTTCCAGCCTTTGGACTGATCCATCTGAGCATCTCGGAAGATTGAAGGATGACAATGTGGTTGAAGCTCAGGTGTATGTTTTTTCAGATCTGGTGTGCAAGGGCTATGATGCATCACATAAGCCTTCTCTACTGTTCCAGCAGTTTGAAATACTCCTCCGCCTGAGATATTTGCTGAAGCAAAATTGGTATAATTCTGAAACCAAGAAAATGGAAGATAATTCTTTACTTCTGGAATAATGACTTCTTGCAGATGACCATGACCATACAAAGGTAGATAAGTGCAGTGAGGAAAGTCGTAATGATATTTCTTCAGATACTTAGCCAAATCTGGAAGAGTGCTGTTTTTGACAGTATAGTAATCAGGGCCAATGATATTCATCATATCATCTATCCGCTTGCTAGCCAGTTCATCAAGTAATCCAGGTCTAAGAGCCATTGAATCTGCACAGGAGTTGAATAAATTAAACTCTTAAATGGGTTTTATTTTTCATAAAATTTGTGAAAGAATTTGAAAAAATGGCTAAGGCATTAAGGCGCGCAAGTATGGAGATGTCGCGCAAGTGGTACATGTGCCGCGCAAGTTTTGGTCACGCAAGTATTACCGCGCAAACCCTATTACCTTGAGAGTAGCGCGGCAGCGAAGAAACAGCGAAAACAAGAGACTTGCGCGACGAGGAAGACCTGCGCGGCGAGAGCTCGAGAAATCCGGAACTTCAGATGCCATCTACGGCCGGAAGCCGTGTATTTATAGGCCAGGGGGCCTATCTGCGCGCCGCATCCAGAGTGCTCAATGCCTGCGCGACGAAGACTTGTGCGCCGCCCTTTTCCTTTAGAGAGATTCGATTTCCTCAGAGTCAAATCCTCATTTTTTCTCCGGATCCAACTCTGAGGGGGGACTTTTGTTGACGCTCCTTTCGTCACGGAATCTAAAGTTCGGAAAAGGGAATATCTGAGCTCAAAGTGATTAATCCTTTGAAGAAACATCAAAAATCGACAAAGGGATGAAAAAGGAGAACACTGCCCATTGGTCGCGCAAGTTCCCTCTTGGTCGCGCAAGTACACTTGCGCGACGCCTCAACACTTGCGCGACCCCTCATGCTCGTGCAAGGGACTTGCGCGACAGATCTGGTAACCGCCCAGTAACCGCCCGGGGTCTTCTTTTGCCTATAAATAGACCCTGTGGGCCCCCCATTCGAGAGGATCTTTTTCCAGAAACTCGGATCAAAGCTCCCGACGCTCAAGTCTCTTCTCAAAGCTTCCGGAACACTTCTAATGTAATTTCTTACCTAGAATGGAAGATCTAAAGGGAAGAAGGAAGGCCAAGTGTTGAAACTTATCAAACACTTGCGCGCCGACTTAATTCCTTCAATATAACTTGCGCGTCCCCTCTCTGGAAGAACCTCAAGAGGAGGATAAAGGGTTTAATAAAGAATCGCTCAAGTATTTCAACTCTGGTTGTAAATCGCGCAAGTATCCCTCATGTCGCGCAAGTATACTTGCGCGACCAATACTTGCGCGCCGCCGCAGGACTTGCGCGACTTTTAATACTTGCGCGCCCCTATCTTTTTGGGTGCCCATCTTTCCCATTTTACCCCTCTTAAGCCATTTCACCTTTCCTATTCAAGATTCAGTCTTCAAGATACTCTTCAAAAGCCATTTACGGCATGATTTCTTGATTTGACATCCTTATCTGAAAGGAATTCTGTGAAATACCTCTCAACACCCAGTGATTTAAACATCTTTATGTCACCAAAGATTGAGAGTTCATTCATTTCAACCTCATCCTTTAAGATGAGAAAATTCTAACCTGGGTCTCCTTTTCAGGAATAAGACTCAGTCATAACCTTGGGCTTCCTTTTCAGGAGTAAGCCCCAAGTCCCCTAACCTAGGCTTCCTTCTCAGGAATAAGTCCTAGTCATAAATCTTGGGCATCCTCCTCAGGAGTAAGCCCCAAACCTTAATCCCTAACCTGGGTCTCCTTTTCAGGAATAAGACTCAGTCATAACCTTGGGCTTCCTTTTCAGGAGTAAGCCCCAAGTCCCCTAACCTAGGCTTCCTTCTCAGGAATAAGTCCTAGTCATAAATCTTGGGCATCCTCCTCAGGAGTAAGCCCCAAACCTTAATCCCTAACCTGGGTCTCCTTTTCAGGAATAAGACTCAGTCATAACCTTGGGCTTCCTTTTCAGGAGTAAGCCCCAAGTCCCCTAACCTAGGCTTTCTTCTCAGGAATAAGTCCTAGTCATAAATCTTGGGCATCCTTCTTAGGAGTAAGCCCCAAGTCTCTTAAAATTTCTCTTAACCAGTCATAAATTACCTTTTTGGGTTTCCTTTTCAGGAATAAAACCCAATCATAAGTCACCTCCTAACTTGGGCATCCTCCTTAGGAGTAAGCCCCAAGATTAGAGTATTCAAATCTCCATGAAGCACATATAACTTTGTGGACCCTGTTCTTGGATTTTCTCCCTAAAAGTAAATCCTAAACTTTCGTCTATCTGGGCAGTCATTTATACATAAGCCCCAAAACAAATTCTTATGATTTGCATCTTTTATGGCACAATTGTCTGAATTTTACCAATACCTCTTGTTTCTCACACCGAGCATGACTCACGTGAGCTTAGAGTGTAAAAGTAATTATGACATTCATCTTTGAGCCATCAATCATAAAACATCATATCCCATTCCTCGAACTACGTGGGTTCTGATTCCTTTTTCAAAACAAAGGATACGTAGGTAGCCCATTTATGGGTTCGATCCCAACATTGAAATAATCTCTGTCCTTCTGAATGACGATAAACTTCAAGTGCCCCACTGAGTGGCTTTAAAACCAGCCTGGTCATCAAAATGACCAAGAGACTTTTATATAAATGTTTTGAAGGATACCATTGACCAAGAATCTCTAAACAAATATAGATGATTCTATATTGATGAAGAACCTCGAATACATATAAAAGATTCTCTAAATTTCTTGCATATTTAATCATTGATTGTTAAAACTAAAGGAAAGCTCATTTTATACTTGGTAATGTAATAAGGATTCACGAACTTAACTTAAATCTATAAAGAGAGTCCCGGAGTAGACAATAATTCCCCTCAAAAAGGTGTGATGAGTCCGACCTCCCATCCTCTCGACCAATGCAAATTCCTAAGCCTCATTAGCCCACAAGCTAATGAGCGCCTGCCTTTGGAAAGTAGGTCCAAACGGATGTGGAATCATTGGATGTTTCCGGTTCTACGAACAAACCCGTTAGAAACCGATCGGAACGTTTGAATCTCCCGTCCAGGAGGTCATCCCCGGATTCCGCGCGAAATAGTAGATTAATTGATAGAGGAAACCAAAAGGGGTACCTTGATTATATGCAAAACTCACAGGGTAATCTCATCATACAACTTCATCACTAATAACACAATACCTCATAGGCCTTAAGGGGAACACCTCCAAAGGGAGATGTCCTCAAGGGAAAATCCATATAAGCATCACTCTAGAGAGATAGATCACGGGACACCTCTTATCAATTTCTCATGATAGGTTGGTATAAACAGTCAACTATAACTATCTCATCAAGTCTCTTCTCAGTCCCACTAACTGAAATCTATTCCAAGATACATCATAGGAATACCATACAGAACCCATTCTAATTCTAACAACAATTCTATTTCCCTAAAATGGGTCTCATTACATTTCTCAGTTAAAGGAGATAGTTGGATTCAATTAATGGAGTCGTCACATCTCTATGAAAGTTCACTCACCCCAAGATGCCTCTTAGGATTCAGAAAATTACCCCACAAGTCTTCCACCATTTCATTATACACTGAAAAATACTCTAAATGGACTATTATTATGTGTAATTATGACTCCAGATCATAAAAACATGAAGACTCCATCAAAGGGTATAAAGGGAGTTGTACGTAGTGTGTATACCCAAGTATATGAGTTGTACACTCAAATCACGTCTTGGGCATGTACTTCAGTCAGACATGGAATGTAAAGCCCATGGACACTATATGTAAAACATTTTCATGATGATTACCCTACACTAGCTACCTTCATGTGTACCTCACATGGCTTGGCCATGGGTAAGTGCCCCTACATGGGATTGGAGCCATGTACTTGGGTACAAGGACATGTGTGACTACAAAATATATATACCAAATAAACATCATGAACTCAAAATGTTCTGGCTCCCATACATTGGATTTTCTTCCATGTGCTAGGCTAAATGGCCAAGTAAAACTACACTGCATGTACCCATGGTAAATAGTGTCTAATTATGAAAAAGTTATATGCCCATGTACTTGGATACATGTTAAATTATCACAACATATTGTGTACTCAAGTACATGGTTTTCACTACCATAAGATCATCTTCCCAAAATAGAAAGAACAAATGGATTCTTTCCAAAACTATATATTGTGTGATGGGTATTTCTGATTGGGAAAACCATGAAATCTAACTGAAACCCCATTTTTCTTTTGGTTAAGCATATATAATACCCATATGGGTATATAATAGAAATAATAGTTCCTTAAACCCATAAATTGGTAAATGATTGTTTATTTATAGAAAAAAAATAAAAAAAAATTGACTTATGAGTGGAATCTGCCAAAGCCTCAAATTGATTTATGTTTCACTACTTTCAAATGATGACCTGGCTCATACCAAACTCTGTAGTGGCACCAATATTCTCCCTCCACCTCTCTCATTTTCTCTCTCGACCATGAAAGGATAATACCAAAGGGGGAATATGTGTGAAACTTGGGGAAAGAGAAGAAAAAAAACATGAAAGATAAAAGGATGAAAAGAAAAAGGGACATGGGCCCGACCCTAGCACCTGATATAATTTTATGACTTATCTAGTAAAATACCCATGTTACATACTAAATTGGGGAAATAAAATCTACATATGAATCTCCATTAATAATATAACTTCTAATGAATGTTTGGAAATAAAATAACATTTAATGGGAAAATTTTAAAATAATAATTATTCGATGAAAATTTTAATAGCCTGAAATTCCATCAAACTTCAATCATAGTGTAAAAACTGAATTATACGACCAAGAGAGGGGTAAAAATAATATATTATATCATATTATAGGATAAAATTAAAATTTTATACCTTATAAGGATCTAAAATCAAAAAAATTAATTTTAGGCTAAATTTCAAAATCCTGAAAACATGGGTCTTTACAACCACCCCACCATAACCATTCTCATTCACAAAAATAATTAGAGATCAGCCAATATCCATGATAAAATATCAATCATTTTCACCACCATTTAATCTTGAATGTTTAATGTCCAGTATAATAGTGCCCAAAACTCACACAACAAGGAAGACATTTATTGGAGACCAATCTGATACTCCTCACCATTAGAGTATCCATATCATTGCCTCACAACCAAACTACATGTTCCACAAACCATGTTTCATCCATAATCAAATATAATGACTGTAATGGCATAAATATCAAAATCTAGGTCACATACCTACAACATCAAAAATATTCATATTCCCAATGAACAAGAATATTTTCTGTGGAAATAGTTAGATTTTCACTCATAACAAGGGTCATCGTCCTCAAAAAACCAATGGCTCACTCACAAAAATATGTCTTACCTTATAACACCCCTCATGTTCAAATCCAAAGTGCTTCATTCATCAAAATAGAAAATATTTTTACAAATCTAGACACAAAGTTGATTCACCCTCAGTATACTCAAGATAATGTCATGATATTTGGCATTATATTCTATAAATTATGAGTTCACTAAGATTCCATATATTGACCTATATCTATCTAACCAAACCATGCTTGAATAAAACTCATAAATAATTTAATTTAACCAATCCCTAATGTAACGTCTCCCAAAAATAAGTTCTATGTCCATCCATGGTTCAACTTCCTCACGGAACCCAATTTATTATCGATGACTCCTCTACCACACAAGGACATTTATCATTTCATCACAACTCCTATGAAAAAAATGCCTACAACATTAATTTGAAACAATGGTAACTATCCCAATCATATCTACACACTAGTTAATGATTCAAATGGAACCATACACAATGGATTTTCTCCATTATCACCTGACTCAAGCTCCCATGATTCTTATGTCACAAGGTCAAGTTGTTCATTCAACATGGTATATTATTATCATTAATCTAGAAGCCCCATTTTAACTCCCCTTGATAATTGAGAATCTCTCTTGTTTCCTGATATATTCCATAACCACAAATCAAATGGCATAATGTTCTATGATTAATGCTTCAACCAAACAACCACTTGTCAATAGGGTCATGCACCCAAATAGTTCTACCCGTCAAACCCATTCTCTGATGAAAATAACTCTAGGTTCTTCCTCAAAATCCAAAGGCATCATCATGGACATATTTTAGAAAATGAGCACCTCCATGCATCAATATCAACAAGATCATGCAACTAATCTCACTGCCAAAAATGAAATCTGTAAACTCAGTCCAACCCCACCCATAGGATTCTCACAAACAAACAAAATGTTGACCTAAAAGGTTTTAAGTCACATATAAGGGCCACTATGTCTCCCACCTAGCCATACTAATCAATTGTCATATTAGGGTCACCAGTTCCTACAACCTAGACCAAATGTATCAACACCAAATAGGGTCACATCTCACAACACATCATCCACTCACCTATCTCAATGTTGGGAATCTAATGTTCTTGTAAATACTCTATAAAATAAGTAAGGATAACATAGAATAGCTTGTATCAAAACCAAAAAGCATGGTTTCAATTATAATGGTTTTCAATTATGATTTATAGATGAAAATTATCTATAACTTGTAACTATAAACCCATTTAATTACAACCCACTTATAATTACAAACATATGGAAAAGATTATAACAACATAAACATCCAGGAGACAACCTACTAGGACAAGATCCTCTATGAGAATCTTCATAAGGTACTATTGTTTGGAGGGCCATGATATGAAGAAAAAGGTAAAAAAAATAGTCCTCACCAAGAATCTGTATGTGGTTATATCCCCTTGAGGTTTCAATTTACTATAAACATTTAGGTATCTATCAGTGTATCATATAGTATCTTAATAGTTAAACATAAATGAAGGTAAATTGATTAAAATATCATATCAAGTTATAATTCAAACATCATGTACGCTATTAAATAACTTTAGTAAGCCACATCTAAGAAGTATACACCCAAAAAATTTCTAATATAAAGGAATCACTAATAACATTGACATATTATGGGAAACGATACACACATAGCATCCTCTCAATGATTTGTGTTTTACAATACTATCATGGTTCAGTTATGTATAATTTTATTCCATGGTATATGTAAAAACACCATAAAGGTAGTTATTGAAAATTTGGAAAACTAATTATATGAAATAACATGTCATGATGGGTCTATCATTGGGTACCATGTTCCTTGTCGGCCTATTAGGGTCACTTCACCTTCAATGTATGAGGACTAAGTCATCATCCGCACTATCAAATGTCTCATTGTAGTTCTAAATAACCTACCATTATAAAGAAATATTTATCTACATAATTCAGTATAATTACACCAAAAAATATATATGAGAAAACCCCATTTAGGATGTTGTTGAAACATTAAATAGTTTACCTCACCATCTATAGTAAAATTTCACAATAGAAGACCTATTATAAGAGGACCTTGCATACTAAATATGATGGATGAGAATCCTCTGGCCTTTGTCTATCAAGACATGGAAATAATCATTGGCATATTTCCAATGGAACAAGAGATAGTGTAAATGAATAATGATTCTCCATGTAGCAACTATGTTTCCAAGGGATAAACTTATATACAACTACAACATCGTATATCAGGAACAATAATCCCATATTTTTGGAAACCTGAACTTCAAAACTAAATAATTGTTCTGGACACACCAGTAAGATATCCATCATAAGTTCAAACGCATTCCTAATACTCCTATAAAACACACCCTAAATAGTAATTATATTTGAAAAATTAAACCCTTTAATATCGGTCTCTCTTGTTGTGAGAGTAGGCTTCATAGGGTTTCCTTGGTTTGGGTTTTCTTCTCCACAATGTGTCGGTGCTTCACGAAGCTTCCCTATTCTACCTTTGATTCCTTTCCATCATTATATCTTGAACATGCTAGTTTTCTCGCCCTTTTTCTACCCCAGTTCAACCCCCTTTTTCCCTTTTCACCACAAAGGCAAGGTCATCCACTCAACATCTCTCCTCCAGCGGATTTCCATCGCTGGTGCTACTTGACTTCAACAATCTTTGAGTTTCGCGTGGTATTTGATCTGTGTTTTGGGGAATCTGTTCTCTTCTTTTCCAAACATGGACGACATAAGCGCTACCTCGGATGGCAGGGGTTCTTCCTAGTTGAGTCTCCAGACTCCACTGCTCACGAAGGTTTACTCCTCGTGAAGGCTGTCTGAGGCTACCAGAGGTGGTTACTCGTGAAGGTTTCTCTGTGGTTGGCAGAGGTGTGATTTCTGAAGTTTGACCACGATGGATTTTCATGCAGAGGTTTGTTCATAAAGGGTATGTCACGCAAGGGAGTCACCCTTGTAGGGTGGTTTTCATAGGGGAGATCTGCATTGTGTTTGATTAGGAAGTGGTCGGCTCATGAAGGTGTTGAGCATGAAGGTTTTTGTTTGTGAAGTATTTTTCCACGTAGGAACTACTTGTGCATGAAGAGGCTCGTAAATTATTGGGTCCACAAAGGACTCGTTCCATGAAAGGAATTCTCGTAAAGGGTCTGGTTCTTGAGGGATTTTTCTTGTACTGAGTGTGTTCAATGTGGGGTGTGTTCTTAAAGGGTTTTATTGTATAGGTAGCACCCATGGATGGGTGTGCTCACGTAACCCTTAATTGAAAATCTATTTGTCAGTGATAGGTGATTCCATCTCTATGAGTAAGATGGAGTCAGATTTAATGAATCTTTGGAAGAATCTTTCACTAACCCATAAAGAGAAGTTGACAATTGCCACCTGGAAGAAAAAAGATGAGTTTCTTATGCATCGAATGTCACTCATGATAATTGGGAAATCTATGAAAAAAAGGCCCTTCAATTAGAGATCACTGAGAAATACATTTCAAAATTTTTGGAGATTGGATAATGGAATATTTATAACAGAAGTGGGAGAGGGAATTCTTGTGTTTTAATTATTTAGTGAAAGAGACAAGGAAAAAGTCCTCAATGGCATGCCATGGTCCTTTTATAACTAGATTATCCTCATGGAGGACCTTAATGTAGAAGAAGATATTCCAAAAATTAATTTTTCTTTTTCACCTCTCTATATTTGAATCATAGGTATCCTATTTCATAGTAGAACTGAATGAGTTATGCATGATTTTGGAGGTCATACTGGTAAATTCTAGGAATGGGATCGGTCGGATCCAATTCATTGGGGACCCTGTGTTTGGAGCAGATCTTTGGTAGATGTTTCACATCCACTTATAAGGGGTTTGTTTTTGTCAAATGAGTATTCTCACATCTGGATATCCTTTGAGTATGAAAATCTCCCAATTTTATGTTTCTTTTGTGGGTGTCTCAGACATGTAGAGAAGGACTACGGTTTGAAGAAGGTGAATGGACAAGGAAACATTTTGTTGCATTAAGGTCCCTGTATCCATGTAAAAACTACTGGAATGGATCTCACCTCTGAGGTTGAGAAAAAAAGGACCGCAACAATCTTGTGAAGGATTTTAGTAATAAGGCTGAACCAACACACGCTAATATCGTCATTTTAGGACCATTAAATCTTTATGATGTCTCTCAAGTAGAGAAATGACCGGAAAGAGGACATGTGTCCAGCACAATGTCCTTGGTCAAATCTGGGGAGGACCAAATGAGTCAGGGGAAGGATCCGGCTAGCATCTCAAGTCGCAATCTGACTGCTTTGAAAAACATTCCTTTCAAAGCTATTGGGCTATATTTAGGAGGCAAGGAAGCACCAGACCCTTGATCAGTGATGATATAACTCTGAAAATTTCCACCAGACCCAGTTCCTATGTCATATTTTGTTTCTCCAAGTATTCTCTATCAGGATAAGGATGATATGATTGGGATAACATCGCCTGGTTCTGTAAAACATTGGAGCTGTAAAAGGATGAATTGTGGGGATATGGGTGTGGATCCTGTCAATGAACATCCCAAGGAGCATAAAAAGTGACTGGAGGCATTCCATAGGACCGAAATTCTTACAAAGAGGTGGAAAGTGGTGGATGATGGAAATTTTTTCAAAGTTTCAGAGGTAGATTCGGGTGTGTCCCAGCCCTGCCTAGGGAAATAAAAATTATATTTTGGAACTGTCAAGGGCTTGGAAATCCCCAAACAGTTTATGTTCTCCGTCACTGGAGTTCAAAATATCGCACTGACATAGTTTTTGTATCCAAAACTATGTTGGATCACAAGGATTCTGGCCTTTGGGATTCAATATTGGGTTCAATAATGTCTTTCCCAGTGAAATACAGGGACACTCTGGTAGCCTTTGCCTCTTTTGGAAGGAGTATATGGGTGCTCAGATTTCTAATTATTCAAGTAATCGTATTGCTGTGAATGTTGCTGCATTTGTATCTCTATCATGGTATTTTTTGGGTTTTTATGGGTGGTTGGGGGCCAAGATAAACACAAATCTTGGAACCTATTGAATCAGTTATGGAACTCCCTCCCTAACCCTCTTCTGATAGGGGTGATTTTAATTAGTTCCTTATTCACCATAAAAAAATAAGGTGGAAGATTGAGGAGTGGTGCTGCTATAGAAGAGTTTATGAATTCCCTTCTGTTGAACTCTCTTCATGACCTAGGATTTTCTGTCTCTTCGTTCACGTGGCATCGAGGTAGATCAATGATGAATCGTCTGGTGGAAAGGTTGGATAGATTTGTTGGAAATGATTATTGGATATCTCTTTTCCATTCCTTGTCCATTTTTCACCTACCCTCAGTCTCTTCTGACCACTACCCAATCATTTTGTTGACGATATCCCAAGGTAAATAGAGGAGGCATGTGCACACCTTTCAATTTAAAATTTTATGGCTCCAAGACAGTAACTATGAAAAGGTGGTCCAATCATCTTTGGAGGGACTGAATCGGTGCACCATGTCCAATTTTCACAATACCACAGCTTGTTTACAAAAGAGGAGCTCAGCAAGGTTTGGGAACTTTGACAGATGCATTAATGAGGTAGATAATCTCCTGTTTAGACTCCACTCTTCTCCCAATTGTGACTATGTTCTTAGGGATATCTCTGTGGAGGAAAAGAATCATAATGCAGCGTTGAGGGAGAAGGAGAGATTTTGGTTTTTTTGGGAAAGAGAGTCCCACATTCATGATGGGGGTCAGAATACCAAATTTATTTCACCAAAGTACATCTGCAAGGAGGAGGAAAAATCATATCTCTCATCTTGAGGATCAATATGGGATATTGCTTCATGAATTCAATAATATTCACTCCATTATTCTATATTTCATTATAAATCCCTATAAAGCAGAAAGTATCATCACCCCAGAATGTATGACTAGATACATCCCGAAATTGGTCACAAGAGATATGAATAATAAGTTGGAAAGAGATATCTCTGATGATGAGGCACTTGGGGCTCTGCATATTATGAATTCTACTAAGGCCCTAGGACCTGATGGGTTTCATGCTATGTTCTTTAAACATTTTTGGCATATCGTTGGCCCTGATGCAGTTTCCCTGATAAAGGAGTTGGGGGCCGGAAGATCCCCCCTTGAATCCCTGAATGATACTCTTATCAATCTTATTCCTAAAACCCAATGCCCTTAGAATATCATGGAGTATTGACCAATTAGTTTTTACAATGTTGTGTAAAAAATATTTTCCAATATCTTGGTGGCCAGACTTAGGGATTTTCTCCCACTGCTCGTGACTAAAAACCAATGTGATTTTATTCCAAAAAGATTCATTATTGATAACACTGCCATTTCATTTAAATTATTACACTCCATGAAAACTCATTCCACATCCAAAATATACATAATTGCTATCAAAAATTGATATGATGAAAGCCTATGATAGAGTGGAATGGAATTTTCTTGAACATGTTCTCTCCTGGTTGGGCTTTAGGATGAAATGGGTCTCTGTTATCATGAATTGTGTTATTTCTGTCTCCTTTAGAATTAATATTAATGGGAACCCTTCGAGAAAATTTAAACCTTCAAGAGGTTTGGGACAAGGGGGTCCTCTTTCACTATATCTTTTCATTCTGGTGGTTGATGTCCTTTCACATCTCCTTTTGAAATTCGTGGATCTAGGAGATTTTCATGGTGCAAAGGTATATAGAAATTTCCCTCTAATCTCCCATATCTTCTTTGTATATGATAGTATTTTTTTCATTCTCCTTCTCAATAATGTAGCTCAGTGATGAATATCATTAATTTGTATGAAAGGGCTTCTGTACAATATCTTAATACTTTGAAATATGAGTTATCTTTCAGTAAAGGCGTCTTACCTGGTAAGATGGAGGAGTTGCAGTGGATGAGCGGTTTTCCAATGGTTGATAGGAATCCAAAATACCTTGCCCTCCCGAATCTTGTAACTAGGTAAAAGAAACAAGTGTTTGAATTGATTATTGATAGGGTGGATAATTTGATATGTCTCTGGTCTAGCAGTAATATTTACAAGGCAAGAAAGGAAGTTATCCTTAAGTAAGTGTCCCAAGCAATCTCATATTATGCTATGTATTTATTTAAATTCATGGAAACTCTTGTTGATCAAATCCATTCCTAGTTGGCAATTTTTTGGTGGGGCTATCATGTGGGAAAACATAACTCCCATTGGACGTCTTGGGAGAAACTGTGTGTTTCAAAATTCTGTAGAGGCCTCTGATTTAGAAATCTCAAATAGTTTAACAAGTCTCTTTTAGAGAAGAAAGGGTGGCGCCTTCTCTCAAATATAAATTCCCTATTCTCAAAGGTTGTGAGAGAAAAATATTTTCCTCATTCTGACTTCTTGCATGCCCAGTTGGGGCCATGGATGTTTTTTTTGTGGTGAACCATATGGGGTGAAACATTTCTTCTTGACATTGGTTTTGTTTAGAGAATTTCTGATGGGAATTATGGTAGTGTGTGGAATGATCTGTGGTTAGAAAATGGTTTCAACCATAAAGTTTCCTCAAGGGTCGTACTAGGGTTTAAAAATGAAAGGGTGAGAGACCTCATCAATGACACACTGGAGGAATGGGATCGACGGAAGATTTGTAGCTAGTTTAATGAGGTTGACTATCATATAATCCTAAGTATTCCTCTCACACAAGGTATAGGTAATGACTAGATTTTCTGGATGTGGGAAGCCCATGGGAGGTAATCAGTTTGCTCAGGTTACAAAATCTGAGTTTGAGGATTCACATATGTTGTTCTCGATGGTCGTTGGAAGATTCTCTATTCGCTCACTGATTTTCCCAAGGTGAAATATTTTAGGTAGCATGTATGATCTGGTGTTCTTCCAACCGGTGAATTTTTTGTGAGAAATCCTCTTGCGGAGGATGAAAAATGTCCTTTATGATTCCACGAGGTGGAATCTCCTTTTCATGAAATTATTTTCTATCATGGGTTGGAAGGGGTGTGGAAGGAATAGAGGCCGGATGTTGGAATGTTCTTTGATCCTTTAGTTGGGTTGGTCCAAAACCTTATCAATTGGGTGGCTTCATTGTAACTGTGAGTGGTGGGGATGATCTGCACAATTTCTCGGCTTTTTTTGACTAGAATAAATGAATGTATTTTCCAAATTAAGGTTACCCAATATCATATCTGGGTTATGAGGTCCATGGAGTGGATGAACTATTGTAAAGCAAATGATGCAGTAACTTATTCATGTGACATGCGGTAGGATTCTCCCTGTTGGTCCCCCACCCCCAAAGAGGGTTTTCTCAAAATTAATATAGAAGTTGTAGTCTCTACTTATTCCAGGGTTGGTATTGGTCTCATTGCCCATAACAGTTCTGGACAGATTGTGGAATCTCATTGTTGGGAAATGCAAAACTCATAGAGTCCTGTGGTGGAGGAGGCCTCTGCCATCCTCAATGGGATCCTTCTCACCCATTCAAAAAAATTCCCAAGGTTTTGGTGGAGTCGGACTTCCTTGAATTTGTTAATGCTCTTTTAAATAAGGATGAGGACTCTCCGGTTTTTTCCCTTATCTTGCGCAAGGTCTGGTCCTTGTCTGAAGGCTTCACGGAGTGCATATTTTCTTTTATCAAATGGGCAAGTAATCTTGATTCACACCATTTGGAATGTTTTGGGAAATCATTGGGTGATCATTTTTTGGTATACTCATTTCCAGATTGGATTTTTAGGTCTGATTTGATTGATAAGTAATTTATCATTTCTTTTAAAAAAATCCTCTAATACTAATTTTCACATCCTCACTCGGTTAACTCAATGAATAATAATTGAATTTGTTGGAAACAAGGTCACAAGACTATCTCCCCATATTCTTGAAGCTTCTGACTAGTAGTGAGGGCCTAGGGAGTTTTTTTTGGGATAATAATCCCTCATATCAGAGTAAGAAACCCAAAAAAATAACCAAACGTCAACCATTTCATTATGTGAATAGAGTTCAATAGATATAAATATAAACAAGGTTTTTATTAAATAAAATGTAGTAATGTCCTAAAAACCATATCATACATTAAAATATGATCACCCACTAGGATGATCACATATACAAGAGTAAAGAAAAATGAATATAAATAAAGTACATGACTCTAAAACTAAGTCTAATCCCAACCACATACATGATCTCCATGAAACTGTAAAACTACTACATCCTAATAATAAAAATCCACATTAGTGGCTCCACTCGACCAGGAAACATTTGGCCTCAATCACTTCCATCATGCATCTATGATCAACTTGAATGTAGTCATAAGTTATAAACCAACATATGGGGGAAAATAATTATTATTATACCACAGTATAGAAATTAAATATTCTAACCCTAGATGAGACAACATTATAATTAAAATAAATCAATGTTTTATCCTTGGTTTTGTAATCCTAATAAACTGGAAATACATTGGGTATGTCATTGATATTGATTGCACACCACTCTAGTCATGTATATTTATGAAGATCCTCATGTACATAATCCCAATCGATAATACCTACTTGAGCCTACATCGGGATGTCTTTGACCAAACTATGTTACCATGGGAGGATATATTCCCAGACCTGGTTTCACGCATACTCAACTACAATATATATATATAACAAGTACTCTTGGTATACATTAGTCATCCTATAAATAAGTCACTTAACCTATATAATATTTTACTCATACCTAGACAATTTATATGACATCTCAACTATATATGCATAATTCCATGTCCAATAATCTCGATTATATATGTGTAATTTCATGTTCACCATTCTCGGGCCTAAAAAATGGAAAATAATGCCCAACAAATCAAAAATATAACACTACGGAACATCGTGTCAAACATCCGAAATAAATAATGTGTAATTACATTTCCAGCATCTTGAATAAATTATTTTGAATTTCAGGTACATCATCCTATCATGTAAGGCTGAGTAGGTGGATCACACAAAGAACCATTGTGAATCCATGTCCTTAATCAATTCTTGGGAGTCTCACCAACCAAAATTCGGGAAAACCTGTTGATATCATAGCTACATTACCAATAACAAATAGATTATATAAATAGAATGTGAGGGTGGATAAACAGCTAAAATCATTATAAAATCCATATCCTCATATTATTATATGTTTGGTAGGGGTTGTAAGGTGACAGACCCTGCCATCAAAGCCTGAAACCCATAACACACTAGGTCAGTGTTGGACAGTCTCTAGGGAACCCACTCAGGTCCCTTAGGTCAATGCACAAGAAAAGAATCCTACTCAGGATTCATAGATCCAACACATAAGATTAAGAATCACTCTTGGTATCCTATAAGTTTTCACCTAAGTGAGGGAATCCCAATTGGGATCCTCAGAAATAGTAAGTGATTAGAGGAATTCTACATGAGATCCATATAAAGAATAATTAGATGGAAGCATCATAAATAGGATCCTCTAGGTCGATACATTAGTGGTGGAATCACATAGGGGATCCACAATCATAAACTAGGATCTTGTTGTGAACACATCCCATAGACTCATCTTAAAAAACACATGAGATCATGGGCCTAAAGGGGTACACCTCCAAAGGGAGATGTCCTAAAGGGAAAATCGACATAAGTGCTAGTCTAAAGAGATGACTCATTACTCATCTCGGATCAAGGTATCACCATAGGTATGTTTGAACACCCAATAAAAACTATATCATCAAGTCACCTTTCAGTCCCTCTGTCTAGGGAATAATTTGAGATACATTAAGCAAAGATATTGACAAACCCATTCTTATTCCAACAAATTATCAATAACCCTCAAATAGGTATCAACCAATGTCACACTTACTGGAGACATCATGATTCAATTACCAGAGTAGGAACATCTCTTTCAAATTACATTCACCCCAAAAAAACTATTTTTAACCCTAATATCACCCCAAGGGTTCCACCAAAGTGATTTATATTAAAAAACTCTCAAATTTTACCAGTCATATTTACAATTCTGACTTACAGTTGTAAAAACATTAAAACCCCTCAAAGGGTTTCAATGGTGTAGTACACAACATGTATTCCAAAGTATAAAATGTGTAATCTCAAATCCTGACCTTGTCATGTACTCTAGTTGGACATGGAATCTAGAACCCAAGTATATAGAATTTATAACATGTACATGGTATGTACACTACATGGGGTACCTTCGGATTTGCCACACATGGCCTAGCCATGTGTTTTATCCTGGTTTTGTATTTCTACACTATTTGTATCCCACACAGAGTCTTGTCAAGTACTCTACATGGCCAAGTGACCTAACATGAGATGTCAAGACATGTACTCATATACAATGCCAAGTATGAAAAAATGTAAAGTATACCCAATACACAACATGTATTCAACATGTCCATGTTCCCCTATAAATTATTTCGATCTGTGTACTTAGTTACATGGATGAGTATGACTACATGACATGTAACTCGGGTACACGATGGGTAAATTAATGGACTACATCTACAAATGTACTCATCTACATAAAAAATTACTAATACATAGATTTTACTTTAATTATACATAGTGTAACACCAAAAATTCTTCTTCCCCTAAATGGAAAAACATATCGCATGAGTTTCTAAAAAATACATCATGTGATCTGGATTTTCAAATATGAAAACCCTACAATCAGACCAAAACCTAGTTCTGCTTCTATTTAATCATCAATCATCCACATGATGGTCTATAGTAGACAAAATATAGACTTAAAAATAAAAATATGCAAATAAATGTGCAGTTTCAGAAAAAAATTATAAATGGACTACCTTTGAGTAGAATCTATTAAAGATTTAAACCAATTCATTTTCCACTACTATTGTATAAAGATATGGCACCTACCAAACTCTATGATGGTAAATAAAATATTCCCCCCACTCACTCACACTCTCTATCTCTCTCGAACTCACAGGGAGAATCTCACAAGTGTGTTGTACATGAGAATCCAATGGAAGGTGAAGAAAGAAAAAATGAAAATGGGTGGGAGAAAAATAAAAAGTGGCTCATCCTCAGTTCTAGACAAGATTTTATACATCATATAGGAAAAATCGTATGTTCTTGGCACAAAGAAGAAGATAGAATATTCATCCAATGCTCCATAACAATTATATAACCAAAAAAATATGCAATAATAAGTTAATGATTAATTAATCAAATATTAAATATTAATTTTTCCACAAAAAAAATGAAGAACTCATAATTCTATGAAACTACTATAATAAGGTAAAAACCCTATTCTAGGACCAAAATAGTGGTTCTGAAAATTATCCAATATCATATTATAGGCTAAAATGACCATTTTACCAATCTAATTCATTTTACATCACCTCATATTACCTATTGTTATATTAATGGATTTAATTTACATATATTATATTCATGAAATATTTATCATTCTAAAAAGACAACATATCATTTAATTTTTCATCTTTCCATTCATTAATAAATGATAATTCCATTCATGAGTATATGTGGACCACCTCCATGATGTGATATGATTTGTTCTATATCACCACATAAAATGGATGGTATATATATATATATATGTTTATTTAAATAAATTATATTCTATTTGGTATTTGATTCTCATTCTAGAAATATAAGATAATACTTACCTTATTTCAATAATGATCATTGAATAATAGAAATGTTACTCATGTGTACATATGGCCTACCACATCCATGATTATAACGTAGTTCATTTTTCAAAATATTATTTCATGATTGGTTTTAAAAGTATAATTTTTATATTTGAATTATAATTATTTCATGATTATTATTATTTATATATTTGAATAATGACTTATATAAACATATTCAGCATGCCAAAGTCATTTTGGATATAGGAGTTGAATATCATTAAAATATTATACGTGAACTTAATTTATTATGTAATTGATTATTACTTGTAAATAAATGGAATAATAATCATGAAAAGTTCCTTAAGTAAATAATTATCAACAATTTATTATTTAGAACTACATGACAATTCTAACTCATGGTAATAGATTTTATATCAATTTTTATTTATTGAGACATATTTTAATATTGTGTTCGTAATTTATTTTATATGGTTTATATGAGGACCCTATTAAAAATTATTGCATGAATACTTCTTACATCAAGTAATTTTATACTATAATTAATTTTACATCATTTAAGGGGATTTGATATGAATGAAACCAAAGCGGTAAATGATTTATGTTAAAATATACTTTCTTAATGGTATTATTTATATTAAAGGTTAATTTCTGGGAAATAATTTTTGAATATTTTACCAAACCATGTCTTTTTTCTACCCTATTCATAAATTTTATTTACATGATTGGATTTTATTTTCTCTGTTATTGAATAACAAACATTATAGGAAGTTGTTTAAAAGTAATACCAATATTGTATCTAATTTTAGATATCAAATATTTCACTTTAATGTAAATATTTTCAATAAATTATTTTAAAGAATTTTTTTAGTAATATCTAATTATTTATTAAATAAATTATTTCCCATGTTTGATCTTTTTTATAAAGTGGTTGGAAAAGAATCATTCTCTTATTTTCTGACAATGGTACATTTTGAATTTTTTATAAATATGTGAAATTAATGTTTTATTTTTACAAATAAAAAATGAAATTTATTTTCATTCATCTAGACATATAATGTTATGAAGCTCAAATTACACATTTCCATCTTTTTTCCGAATAAAATTTTCTCTATAATATTTTTAAAATTTTAAGATTTTAACTAAGTGATTTTAATGTGAAAGTGTATTCTCCTTAAGAAATTATCCATGAGATATTTTCAAAATAGTTTCATCAATGAAAAAAACTTTTAATGTAATTTATTTCATTAATATTATTTAAATATTTCTCCAAAATATATAATTCCCTTATTCTTCTTTCCTTTGATGGGTTATCATATTCTTTAATTTCATTTATCCAATGCCTACTTTATGAAATCTCTTTTGATTATGAAATTATGAAAGATTATGAAACCCATTTACTTTCATGAGTAATTATTGTTTTTATACCTTATGATTGATTTCCTATTTTGAGAACCCAAAATCATGTACATGTTTTAATGGGTGCACCCAGATATCTCCCTAGTGCAATGGTTAATGCTTTTGGTCTCAATACGTGTTATTTATGGGATTAGGGAGTAAAAAAATTCATTATGTAGATTTTTCCACCATGTGATGTTTCCTTGGAAGTTATCATTCACTTATTCTAACGTAATGTTATATATTTTTACTGAATTACTATGTCTCTAAGATCTTATTATACCATTTTTTATGTTAATATTCTAGGTGTTTACTCTTGAGCCTTCAATTTTATGATATCACATTGTACCTTTGACTCACATGATATATTTCCTTCTCATGATTATTACCTTACTAAGATTTTTAGCTTATAGATTTCATTTATTTACTCCCACTGTTATCCTATATAGTTTTAGGATCTCAAATAGATTTTGGATGTTAGTAATGGTGAAAAAAAAATAATATTATATGATTTAGTTTATTTTTATGTTCTTTGTACCTCATCTTCCAAATAAAGTTGGTATCACAATAATTGGTTAGTAATTAATGGATTTTTATGTTAAAAACGTATAATAATATGTGTAAAATGCTTGGTTCTCTATAAATGTGGAAAAGATGATATTATGATTATGATGGGTGGGGTCACAATATACATGATTTCACTAATGTTCACATTTTAGTGGGTTGTTTGATAGTGGGAATATGTTTTAATTAGAGGAAACATCAGGATCATGGGTCTCCCAATGGTGTCTATGGTGGACCCAAGGAAGGTAGTGCTAATAGAGGGGTCTGAAGAGCCCTATGAGAAGGATCTATAGGTGTTTATGACAGTGTGGCCTACTTCCACCACCACCACCACCAGGTGGCCAATTCCAAGATTAAAGGGATAGTGGATGAGGGATTGGTCGATTGCAGGATATAGAGGGATATGACCATGATGTGTGTGATATGATTTGAGCTATGATATTTATTTTATTAACATTAGAACATGTACTTTAAATCACATGTTTGAGTACTAATTTTATTACCCTATCCCTTATTAGAGATATTTAGATTCTTATGGGGAATTTATCCCATCTGTTGGGGATGGAGATTTCTAATGGAAGAGATTGTATTATTTCAAAGATCTATAGAAATTATTATTTGATTATACATTGGAGGATATTCACATCGAACATCATTATAGTTAAAATGATTTCATGTGTCATAATTAATTGTATTTAATTTTTATTCGTAGTATGTTCCCATATAGAATATCATCGTAGTGAAGTTAGGTTCATATGTGTGGATGGGATGATATTATCCATAAATTATTGGAAGGAACAACTAGAGGATTGAGTGGGTTACCTGAGTAGAAAGTTTCAAATTATATCTCATCGGTTTTGGATTTTGACCCATGGTACAATGATCTCTTTCTAAACCCATATTCTAGAGATATTGGTGGAACACATGGATATATTCCATGAATATGTTCTAGGATTATCCATAAATTGATAGATCTACTTTTATATTGACTAGAAGCATGATAGAAATCTTATATCATTTAAAGAATATCATATGGACCATTCTATTCTTTGAAAGATGAGGATGTGGATAACAGATATTATAGAGAAGTTTTTATTAAACCTAGTGTGTCCCCCTAAGAACCCCTGGATTTTTTCAATAAGAAATTGGATGGGACATTTGGATTTTAATTTTTTATCTTCTCTTGAATTTGGTGATGATAAAAAATTTACCCATTGCCAATGATTTATGATATCTTTGACTGGATGATTATAATGAGATTTTAATCAAAGATTGATCTCATGACTGGCTACCACCAGTTGTGGATACACAATTAGGGAATTCAGAAAATGATATTTTAGTTTCACTAGGGGAAATCTGAGTTCCTAGTGATTCCATTTGGTGTAATTCATTCCCCCACTATTTTTAGGGTAATTATATACATTATATTTTATTATTTCTTGGATATAATTTCATGGTATTCATTATAATTGAAATTCTCATTTACTCTATTTCATAAGAGGATCACAATAAAAATTTATGTATACTTATAAACATACAATGGGTGGATCTATTATGCAGTAAATGCTTGAAGTGTTAGTTATATATTAGATAGGTTAAAATTATGGGGCATTTAATCTCAGAGTAATTTATAGTAGTGGACTCTGAAAATATAAAGTTACTGCTATCTAAGGACCCACCCAAGGCTTCGTTGGAGATGTATAGTTTTTTACATTAGTTGGGTACTATCATAGGTTTTTGGAATATTTTTCTAGGATTATGGACCCTAGTAATTAAAAGACACAAAAATAATATTCTTTTATATGGAATGAATAGTGATAATAATACTTCAATGGGCTAAAGCAGAGGTTGACCAATTGTCCTATTTTGATACTACCAAAGTCGGGTGTTGAGTACATGGTGTTCTATGATTCTTCATGATTTAGAATCAGGTGTGTATTGATAAATAAGTAATGAGTTATTTGATAAACCATGAGTAAAACTATAAAAAACATGACTTGGAGTTAGTGTTAGTAGTATTCACCTTGAATATGTAGAGGCACCAACTCTTGTGAGAGGAATTTTAAGATTATTCAGATAACTAGAGTCTCTAGTGCATCATTTCTCAAAGAGATATCAACAAAAGATAGAATTTTTTTCTATATTTCCTATAATAAAATGTCTTTGAGATATTCTATACTCTATAGATGAGTAATTTGGGGGAATATCCCCATAGAATAAAATATCATTCTTTCGTGGTATAGGAGGAATCAGATATATTTTCCTTATTACAACTAATTGTATTGGAGGAGAGAGGGTCAGAATATTTCCAATTTATGGTAATGATTCCACCAATTCTCTATTATGTGAGAAAGGCTTTGTTGGGGAACATATATTGAGAATTATTACATAAAAAGATACCATCAATAGATACATGAGATGGATTTTATAATGGTAGTTATCATGTCAACCATATCCAAGTATGTATAGAATATCCATCCAAATTGTATGAGGAGGTCCAAAGAGAGTTTCATACCACCCATTTGGTGGTACATAATATTGGTGAATATGTAAAAAGACCTTTAGTGTTGGTTTTTGTGGGTATGTATAATGTATAGTTTTTTATGTTTACTTATTTATTCCTCACCTTCTAATATGTAAAGGTAGAGAATTAGGTTCTAATTGGATTAACTCATCCTCTTTATATTCTAGAGTGGAAGTGGGGTGGATTATTTATGGATTTTGTGATAGGTATTATGATAATAGTGACAATCCATGAATATATAAGGGTAATTATTGATCTACATATAATGTCATCTCAATTTTATAGAATTTTATAGTGGATTTTGGTGTAGATATTTGGGTGTTTGTACATGTGGGATATCATATTACACCATGGGTTACCCTTAAAAATTTCTATAATGGTGATGTTCGGTTCTTTTCATTGTTTTATAGAGGTTCAAATGAGGCCTTCATGACCTAATTATGAATGATCATAGAGTTCCATCCCTAGATAGATGTCCAAATATAATGAACCACCTGGTTTTAAAAGGATATTTCAAGAGCCTGTATATTGAACTTATCTTGGATCTAGGAAGATCAGCTACCATTGTTGGAGTTTGGATACAATTAGATCTTTCACTCCACCATTATAAGGGAACTATTTGTGGATCTCTACAGGATACTATATAGTTCACGCATGTACTGGATAGAGATTGGTCAGTCTTCACTTGTGTGGTAAAAGTTGGTGATGGTGATGATAGAGAATGGTCAGGTGATCCCTGAGTGGACGATGAAAAATCAAATATGATATATATATTAATCATACTGATTTTATATACCCTTTTACTTTTATCTAGGATACCCTAATATCCTAGGTTTCTCTCCATTGTGAGGTTTTCAGAGGTTTTGTTGGGGTATCTTGTTATCCTTGATGTTTATCGGGTCATTCCAGAACCTTCATAGGCTTGGTGAGGTTTCATACCAGATGGATTTATCCCCAAAGATGGATTGAGTGTCAGACTTCTTTTATATTTCACAGATGGGGACATACATGCACAACCAATCTCATATTATTTACTGGTTGAGAAACATCTCGATGATGAAGTCACCTTTTTAGAGTACATGGTTTCCATCGTGGATTGACATGAGAGGATCCTTCATGTGTGAGACATTACACTAGTTAATGATATTTGGTATCATGGTAACCACTATGATATCTAATAGGAGAATGAATTCAACAAGAAAGCTCTGTATCCTCACCTTTTCGAGTGATTTTTAATTTCCGGGGCATGATCTTTGAAGGCGGGGAGAATGTTGTTGCTCCATTTTGTGTTAATACCCTTTGGAATTTGAAAATTTTATTCTTGTTTTTTCATCATTGTTGGCATTGTGTTATAGGTGTACAAGTACAATGGGATCTATGTATTAAAAATTTTGTGTTATATTAAACCATGTGAAATAATAATTTTTAAAATTATGGATTTCATATTGAATAAGACCTCATATTGGAAAACTGTGTCTATCATTGAATTTGGAATAATGGTTTTATCCTATGTAAGATATGATTTTTTTTCATTTTTCCATGAGTCAATGTGTAGTCATGGGTGGATATTATATGAATTAAATTGCACACAAGTTTTGAAAATTACCTGGGGGTAAAGATATAATCCTAATAATTCAGTACCTCCATAATAAGATCTTCTAATGAGTGATCAAGTTGGGATCATGGATCTATGATCAAATCAAATGAAACTCATCATCGACATCAATTTCATGTCATTTTTTGGGAGTGATCAATAAAATGACAAGGTAGATATTTTTTTATTTATGGAATTCTTTCCTTGTTAATTTAATTTCAAGTAAATAATTTTTATCTTCATTGGATTATTATTATTTCCCTTCTTTTGGAATGAACTTATAAATTAGTTATTTTTCTTATTTCCCTATATCTATTCATTCTATTGGTTTTTTTATTTACTTTTAGTTTTTATGACTATGACCAATGGTCAAGATCACAATGTAAATTGATGAACTTGATTTTTTATTTTTTCTTTATATAAGGATCAAACCTTAAACATTACATAATCTTTATCTTTTATCAATAATTTACTTTCTTTTACACTGTGGATCTTTTTAGGTTTATATATTTAGAGAATTAGGACATAACTATTAAATTACATCTCAAATATTACAAATTAGATACTTTTACTCTATCCAATTTTTTCACAACAATAAAATGACTTAAAAAACAAGAATTATTTTCTTGATATAAATGTTCTTGAATTATACCTTTCTCTTACAATTCCTTATACCCTATTAAAAAAATTAAAAAACATGGGAAGATAAAAAAAAGATCAATAAGGTTTATATACTATGGAAAGAAAACATTTGTCTAGGAATACATACAAGTCAATTATATCCTACTTTTCACTCATAAAACATAAGATATTTAATATACCACAAGTAATCATAAGATTTATCAATAACCTATAGAAGTCATAAATCAAAAAAGGTAACTTGTTGAATCAATAACATACTTACTTTGTATCTTTCACAGGTACATAGGGAGTAACCTTCATGGTTACATTTGGAATACTCATCACAGTATAGTCCCTAAATATATTGGGAGAAACCTTAATGTTTACCTCTATTATGTCACCCAATGCATTGGATAGCTATCATGGGCTCACTCTCCCTCAGTTTATTACGGAACCACCTGTATACTTAATTAATTCCCATTAACCATAACATAACCATAACACATAAACATGCATAAATGACTGGGCGCGCGAGGTTTGGTCCTTCTTTGGTGCTTTCACGGGTTTTGATATTCCAGTCATGGCAGACCAACCCTTCCTTAATCGCTGGTTTCATGGTTCGGGTGATGCGGGCCCGGAGAGAAGAGCACGTACTCTGGTGTTTAACGCTGGTTGTTGGAGTTTGTGGCATGCTCGTAACACGTTTCTGCATGAATGTGTATCCTCCTCAGCTCACTCCATCATCTTCCGAATCAGGAACTTGCTTCTGGATATAGTTGTTGTGCTCAGTTCCTGGAGGGAGGCACCCACTCTGGAGCGCCTTCTTCTCTCGGTTCATCATCCTCCTCCGACCTCTGCTCCGAGTACTGGTCACTGGGTCCGCTGGCTTCCCCCGAATCACGGCTTCAAGCATAACACTGATGGTTCCTGTCATGCGGGTGACATCAGAGGAGGGGGACTCGTTCGTGATCATAATGGTTCAGTCCTGTTTTCTTTCTCCATTCGGTTGGGCTCGGGCACTCCGCTCCTTGCAGAGGCGAAGAGTATGATGGTTGGCCTCCAGGAATTCATCAAAAGGGGAGTGGTTCTAACAGAAGTGGAAACGGATTCTCTGATCCTCTCAAATGCCATTCAGGGAATCGGGAGCGTTCCTTGGTCTATCGAGTACATTACCCGGAGGTGCCGGGGTCTCTTGGGTACTATAACTAGAGTTACTCATACCTGGCGGGAGGGAAATAAAGCTGCGGACTACCTAGCTTCTATAGTCTCACCAGGCCTGGAGGACATTTTCTTTCATACCTCTCTCAGTCTGAAAGCAACAGGGATTAACATCATCAGAGGGGATGCTCTCGGCCTCCACTACTTCAGGCCCCCGTAGCCTCTGTTTTCTTTTATCCTTTTTCTTTTTCCTTTTATCTTTTCTGGTTCTTTTCGTTTTTTCCTTTTTTCCCTCTTAGTGCGGATGCTTTGGTCCTCACCTCTTTGACAGAATTCTTAAAAAAAATAGAATGGAATGGAATGGAAAAAAACAATATTTCCACATTGCAACCATAAGACATCATATCAAGATATTGATATAATCAATCCATTATCCAAACCATTTTCATAATAGAAATATGTAAAAGGTAATATTATATTTACTTTTCTTTTGAAAAACATTATAGCTTGTAGAGTAATCCAAATATCAAATAATTCTTGCATCAGCAGAAAGGTTGTTGTCGTCGAGTACGTTAAATAAAAACATTCCATTTATGGTTCAGTAAAATGATTCATAAAACATATCCCTTTTTAATATTGTTGAATTAAATTAAAATAATAAGGGTATAATTATACACCATATAAAAGAAGGTCTTGTATAAACCAAAATATGGCTCAATGAAACGATATTGAAATAAAGTCCCTTACCTTGAGTCTAACTTTTCTCATTAGTTCTTTATATTCCTAAATTATAATCTAGGGTTAATTTCTACTTGATTAAAAAAATTAAAGTTTATTATTCATTTTATGTTACTTATCATATCATTATAAAAATTAAATAATTATTCATATTGTTCAGTTTGTCGATATTAGGTACTAGAGTCGAAAATGAACATGTTTGATGTAAATTGTCCATGTGGTCAAAATTCCATCATCTGAAAAATATTATTCATGATTTAAATATCATATATATCCAGTATATATTTATTTATAGTTTCCAAAATATTAGGATATAATAAATGAAATGCACCGTTCATGGTGATAGTAGGCAATACGTACACATGAATGCTACTTTCATTTCTTTGTCATATTAAAAGAATAGTAATTAAGTGATATAAATGTATATTTTAATACCATTTTTTTATTTATTTCATGTATGTCTCATAGTTTTAATAAAACCATCCTTTATACATTCCATTTATAGCATGAACGAGTCATATCACATTGAGGAAGCGGTAGTCCACACTTCCTCAAATGAAATTATCGTATTTATGTATCATGGAAAGCATAAAGGTATGTTGTAAATAAAAATTATAGAAGAATAGAGACAATATAAATATAATATATATAATATATAAAAAAATTTACATCATAATGGCCACCATGATAGGTGGTAGGGGAAAATAGAACAGTCAACAATTCGTGAGGCAGTAGTTCGTTGTACACAGAAAGAGTATGATGGTACCCATTAGATGGAGGTGTGTGTAAGTATAGTTAGAAAACATATCATATAAAATACTAGTATATTGAGGATAATTTCCTTTTTATGTAAAAAATTTTTAATAATATAATAGGTAGTGAAGAAGGAAAATAAAATAAAGTAACTAGAGAGAAGATGTGACCTCTAAATCGGGTAACTTCTTTGGATTTGAGCCAAAAGGCTTTCTTGAATTTTCTTCTACCCATGGTAAGGCTTCTATGAGGAATTTAGGGTTTTGGGATTTTAGTTGAGCAAAATTTGGATGATACAAGGTACTTTACAAGTGTGAGTAAGTGGGTAGGGGTGGTGGCATTTTATAAGAGAGAGGAGGGGAACTTTAGGAAAGTCTTGAAGTATTAATTTATTATAAATTTTATTTCAATTATAAATGGTTCAACACTTATTTAATTCAAAGATGATATAATTTTGGTTTGAATACCCATCATCCAATAATTTTTAGATGAGTTTTGAATATTTTTTTATTCTTATCTTTTTGTTTAACCATTATTATACCCTTTTTAATCTTACGGTGATATCTTGTTATTTACACATTGTGGGTTAATGTAATTACCATATAATGTCAAAATATCCAAGAAAAAAAGTAATTTATGACATATTTTGACTTATCTTAACCATTTGGACGAATATTATGTTTTTTAAGAATTTAATATCATTTAATAAATTATTTTATATTTTAAGTTATGAATTATATCAATTTAGGACACTATTCATACCTAACTTTTTTACAAATTCATAACAATGGGATTCCTTCAAAAAACATTGAATCAATCCTAAAATTTTATATTAACCTTGATAAATCGTGGATGACATTAATTATTTCAGATAATGTTTATTGTATAATTTATAATATCATTTATTTGAATCCTTTATTAATGAAGCAAACACTGCATCATCATTGTGTCATAATTATATTTATTTATTTAATGTCTAAAAATTACAAATAAAATACCATGATGTAGGAAATATTTTTTATCTTTTTAATGAATTTTTATATTCAAAGATATCTCTTATATGACCCCATATAAAAACTATTTTAGTAATAATATATGTGTTTGTTTTTTTTTCTCTTTACTCTAAATTAATTATTATAACAAGTCATTATCACTCCCAAGTGGCTCCAAAATTCCAAGAGTTCGGAATATGGATGATAATGGTTATACATACCTCATCTAATAGGATTATGACAAATTTTAGGGTAGTTTTATATTATTATAATATTATTATTTTATCTTTATTTACCTGATTTACCATTTAACCATAGTAAATAAAAATAAATACTGAAGTTTTATTCATACTGTCCAAAAATAAAAGGTACCTATTTAAAAAATTATAACATTATGATTCCAAATATGGAATCCATTTTTCTAAATTCAAATCACAGAATTGGAAGAAATTAACCCAAAATTATTTCCCTTTGTCAAAACTAGAAAGCGTGTTTTTAAGAAGTAAAAACAATCAAAAGATTGACATGTGTTTATGTCCAATATCAATGTGAAATCACTTCCAATGACCAAAATTAGATTAAATGATAAAAAAATCCAATTACACTTTAAAACCAATTATAATTATAATATAAATATATAAATAAATTAGATGAAAATACATTTTTGAATTTAAAAGCTGTATTTTTCACTATTCCTTAAAAATGAACTTTATCAGAATATTACAGAAAATTAAACTAAAATAAATTTTGATGCCCCAATTCATTAGAAAAAGTTTTTTTTGTCAAATAAAACATATAAAAGTGAAAAAAATGGATTTAAAAATTATTTTCCTTCACATGGTTGTAAAATAAGCTTTTAAAAATATTAGAGTATTTTATGCTTAAAATTGGATTCATTCTCATTTTAAGCCTCTATAATTTATTGGAGAAATGTTAAAACATTTTAAAAACATTTATAATAATTTTTTAGTTAGTTATATTTATTCCCACAAATTCAATGGGTAGTCATTAACTACCATTTAAAATAATATTATTATTATATTATTTTCGGTATAACTCAATGTTGTGAGCAACATATGATTTTGGAGAAACCCATTGTTGTGTGTTGAGTACTCTACCGGAAAAAACACACCCATTAATATAAAAATTATATCTTATTCATAAATATTAATATATATGAAAATTTATTATTCTATAATTACCTAGGATCATACATCATTCCCCCTTTTGGAAGTTGTGTCCTTGCAATTTTATTTACTTATCAAATAATTGGGGGTATTAGTCCCTCATATCATTTTCGTATTACCATGTTTCCTCTTCAACCATATGTTTTTTTGACAAAACATTTTCTTGATTAATTACCTTATTTTGCAACACTTTCTCTCTGTATTCAACTATCTGGACCGACTATTCCTCATAAAAAAGATTCTCTTCCAACTAAACTACCTCGGGACTCATAACATGAGACAAATATGACATATACTTTCTCAATATTGAAACATGAAAAAAATTATGTACCTGGGATAAAAAGGGAGGAAACTCCACTCTTCTAACATTATCTAGGATTTCATAGGGTCTAATGAACCTCAGACTCTGCTTTCCCTTCTTACCAAAATGCATCACAATTTTCTTTGGAGAAAATTTGGGAAAGACATGATCACCTACATTGAAAGAAACATACTTCCTATTGTTATCCACAAAACGTTCCTACCTTCTATGAGCTATTATCATGTGCTTATGAATCAACTGAACATTTTTTGTCATCTATTCTACCAATTATTGTCTCATCAACTTCCTCTCACCTACTTCATCCCAAACAATAGGAGTTCTACACATATTTCCATATAATGCTTAAAATGGTGCCATCTGTATACTGGAATGAAAATGATTTTTATAAGAAAATAAACCAAAGAAATATGGGGGTACAAACTTCCCTGGTAATCCACTGAACATGCACATAGAATATCCTCCAATGTCTAAAAGTTTTATCCTGACTTCCTATCTGATTGCGGATGAAAAGTTGTACTAAAATTTTATTTAATACCCAATGACTTCTGAAGGCCTTTCCAAAAGTTAGAAGTGAACCTAGGATCACGATCAGATAAAATGGAATGTGTAAATACATGTAACCTTATTATCTCTATAATATATAATAAAAAAATATGATCTAGAGACAGAGTATCTAGAATATAAATAAAATGAGATGATTTAGTCAATAGACTAAAAATAACTCAGATTGCATTTTCCCCTTGATAAGTCTTTGGTAATCCCACTACGAAATCCAAGGACATATTTTCTCATTTTCACTTTGGCACTGGTAAAGACTTAAGCATCCCTTTCGGTACCTTATACTCTGATTTAACCTGTTGACAAATCAAACATCTCAAGGTAAAGTCGGCAATATCTATTTTCATTCCATATATCTAGTAATACTCTCGATGATATCTATACATATTAGTACTACTATGATGAACTTAAAACAAAGATCTATGAACTTAACATAACAACTCTTTCTTCAATTGTAAATCATAAGGCACACACATTCTCTTTCTAAAACTCAAAACACCGTCTTTATCAATGTTAAATTCAGTTAACATACCATTTGGAACCAACTCTACCTTTTTATGTAACTCACTCTTTTTTCATATTCTTTCATAATTATGTCTGATAGAGATGTTTTCACTACCACCTGAAATAAAATAGAGTAATTCCAAGCTCCAAAAACATCCAATACAAAATTCATCAAATCCAAAAACTAAGGGTTTCGTTCTAAATGTAGCATGGTTGATATAGCATTACTCTTTTGACTCAAAGTGTGAGCCACTTTTTTACCTTTCCTGGATGGTAATGAATCATGCAATCATAATCCTTGATTAATTCCATCCATATCCTATTTCTCATGATAAATTATTTCTGAGTGAATATATACTTCAAAATTTTGGGATCAATATATATTTCACACTTCAAGTCATAAAGATGATGCCTCCAAATTTTTAAATAAAAAACAATAGAAGCTAATTCCAAATCATGTGTAGGGTAATTTAACTCTTGAGTTTTCAACTGAAATAAATCATAAGAAATTACCTGGTCATTTTTCATTAGGATACAGCCAAGTTCATTCAACAAATAATAACTATAGATAACTAATTCACCATTTCAGTAAGGCATTGTCAAACTGAAGCATTCACCAATCTTCTTTTAAATTCATGAAATAATTCATCACATTATTTTGTCCAGATGAACTTAACACCTTTTCTAGTAAACTTAGTCAGTGGGCTAGATAACTATGCAATATTTTCAACAAACCTATGATAATAACCTAAAAAACCAAGAAAACTCTGAATCTCAATTATAGTTGTGGGTTATAAAAATTATTCAACAACCTTTTTTTAGCTAGATCAATAGTTATTCCATCTTTAAAAAAAATGTGACCAAGGAATGAAGTTATTTGTAACAAAAACTCACACTTGATGAATTTCCAATATAGTTTCTTTTCATTAAAGGTCTGCAAGACAACCCTTAAATGACTTTCATGATCCTCTTTATTTTTAAAATATAGAAAAATATCATCAATAATCACAACCACAAACTTTTCCAAGAAATCACGGATAATTCTACTCATAAGATCCAGTAATATAGTAGGTGAATTGGTTACCCTAAAAGATATAACTACAAATTCATAATGCCTATATCTAGTGAAAAATGTAGTTTTCAGAATGTCTTCTTTCTTTACTTTCAACTGATGGTACCCCAACCTCAAGTCAATATTCAAAAAATATTGACCTCCTTGGAGATGATCAAACAAATCTTCAATATGAGGCGAATGATACTTTTTATTAACAATGATGTTATTCAAGGATCTATAATCAATTAAAGACTCAATGAACCATCTTTTATTTTAACAAACAAGATATGATCTCCCCATGGTGATGTGCTAGGTCAAATGAAATATTTATCCAATAACTCCTACAATTGCTTCTTTAACTCTAAAAGTTCAATTTGATACATTCAATAAGGGGGCTTTGAAATTGGCTTAGCATCTGGAACCAAGTCAATAGTAAATTTGACTTCCCAGTCAGGTATTATATGAGGAAACTCATCAAGAAAACATCAAGACACTCATTTTCCACTTGAACATCAATAATATAAACAGTTCCTTTAATTTCAACAATATGTGCATGGTAACATTAATTTCCATATTTTACTAGTTTCTGAGATTCGAAATATGTTATCAAAAGTAAGGGTTCATTGTTGTACACAAACTGAAATTGTTTCTGAAAAGAAGACTATTTATCTGTATATTGAATCATAGAATCATAAATAGAAAACCACTCCATACCCAAAATAACATCAAACTCTACTAGAAGCAATAAAATAAGGGTTTCATGTAGATTCATTCCGCACACAAGGACAGGAAGGTTCTTATAATTTCTTTTTGTCTCAACATTTCCCCTGGTGTTTTTACCACAAGTTCAGGATTTATATCTTGATAAGAATTCCCAATTTACTAGAAACTTTATCAGAAATGAAAGAATGTTTAGACCCATAATCAAACAAGACATTTTCATAATCTGAATAAACAAAAAAAATACTTGATTCTACTTTATTTGATAGACCAACATCTGCTGAAATAGTTTCGAAGTAGTTCACCACCCTTTTCTTCTTGGAGTCCGGTTGCATTCCCTCATTTAATTTCTTCTTCAGAACTCATTTTGATAATGACCCATTTCATTACACTTATAACATTTTAATGACTATAAATTAGGTTTTGTCTTACCATTACCCTAATCTTTTCCAGTGAAATTATGAGCCTTAGGTCCCATTTTACCACATCAAAATCACTTATCAGAATTCAAAAGGCATTCCCCAATGTTCTTTTTAGCATAATTTTTACAAAATGTATACTAATGTATCTTACCATCATACTTTTTTGAAGAGTTATTCCCTTTAATCTACCACATTGACCTCTTATTCTATTGTTTTTTAAAGAACACCTGATCATTTTCAAACTCTATTTCCACCTTCACCGAACAAAGAACATGTTTTTCATAACTTTTGATCTTATAAGAATCTAATTCCCTTCGATACATTGTATTTAATATTGAGTAAAAATGATAGATTTTACTATCAAGATCCTATTTGAAATTTTCAGCATAGCTTTCCAGTTAAGTGAATTTTTCTTCATAAGTAGCCACTAAATCATCCTCATGAATCAATTCTAGTAATTGTTTTTCCATCCTAAGTTTAACTACATTAGGAATATATTTCTTAAGGAACATACATTTGAATGAATCCCAATCAAGTGCATGAATCTCCTCACTATCTAGGATATTTTTTACTATCAACGGCCACTAATTGGCTTCAACTTCAAGATGGTAAACAAGAAGACAATCCTTTTTATGTTTTGAACACCCCATGACATCAAAAATTATTTCCAATTATTCAGTCCACCCTTCAGCTAGCACAATGTGATATGATCATCTAAATGATGGGGGATGTTGCCTCATTAAATGCTACACTACTAACATGTTCCTTTGTGGTTGATCTATCTGATCTCATGCATGTATACCACCATCATTTATAGCCTTTGTTAATTATTCCATCACTACAACAAACTTATCAGTTCTAATTTCGACCATTTCTAGTTGCTGATTTGGTATGTTGTTTTCCTCTCGATGACATCCCATCATAGCTGCCATGTTTCCTCTATGAAAAGACATTCTGAACAAAAACATATCTTAGACAAATCAACATGTTTATCTTTAAATTCTATATCATTTCAATCTTACCATAAAGTAAAAATATTTTATGGTTTTTCATTTAACAATATGATAACTCCAAAAGTTATCTAAATTGACCTCTGGTACCAAATATAATGCCCTAGCCTTAAACAATGCATAATATTTACTTTTGATCAATAATTTTCTTTCTTAAACATTGAGAATAATTTCAGGTTTAGAGTTTTAGAGAATTAGGCCATAAATAATACATTACATTTCAAATATTACAAATTAGACACTTCTACTCTATTCAATTTTTTTCACAACAATAAAAAACCGTAAAAAATAATTATTTTATTGATAAAAATCATCTTGAATTCCTCCTTTATCTTACCCTTCCTAATAACCTATGAAAAAAATTTCAAAAACATGTGATGAGAATAAAAATATTAGTAAGGGTAATCATATATGGAAAGAAAACATTATTCTGTGAAGACATACAAATCATTGAAATCAGACTTTTCACTCATAAAACATAATCTCTTTAATAAAACCCATTAAATCATAAGATTTTTGAATTACTCATATAAGTCATAAATCATAAACATAACATGTGGAATCCATAACATACATACATTTTAGCTTTAACAGCTACATAGGGAGTAACCATCATGGTTATGTTGGGAATACCCATAACATTATATTCCCTAAATCTCTTAGGAGAAATTTTAATGTTCACCTTCGTCATGTTACCCAATACATTAGAGAGATATCATAGGATCACCTGTCCCCAGGTTTTCACCAAACCACTCGTATACTTAGGAAATTCCCAAGAACCATAACAAAATCATAACACAAGAACAAGCATAAAATAAAACAAAATTTCCACATTTCAATCACAAGACATCATATCATGATATTGACACAATAAATCCATTCTAAAAACCATTTTCAATAACAAAATAACTAAAAAGGAATATTTTATTTACTTTTATTTTTAAAAACCTTACTTATTGTGGAGGAATCCAAATATAAATTAATTCTTGTGGTGGAGGAAAGGTCATTGTCATAGTGTACGTTAAAAAGAAACATTCCTTTTATAGTTTAGTAAAACACTTCATAAAAAAGATTCATTATAAAAACCATTGAATTTAATTAAAATAAAAAGGGTATAATTATAAACCATATAAAATAAGTCTATGTATAAACCAAAATATGCCTTAATGAAAGGAGACTAAGATGAACACCCTTACCTTGAGTCTGACTTGTCTCGTTCTTTATTTATATTCCTAAATAATAAACTTGGGTTAATTTATGCTTTATTTAGAACCTTTTTTAAGTTTATTATTCATTTTATATTACTTATCATTCTTTTATAAAAATTACATAATTATTTAAGTTCATATCATTTGGTTTGTCGATATTTGGTAATTGAGTCGAAAATGAACATGTTTGATATAAATTATCCATGTGGTCAAAAGTCTATCATATCCTGATTATTATTCAGGATTTAAATATCATATATATCCATTATATATGTATTTATAATTTCCATAATATTTGAATATATGAAATTAAATGCACCGTTCATGGAGATGGTAGGTCGTACGTATGCATGAATGCTACTTTCATTTCTTTGTCATATTAAAATAATAATAAACAAATGATATATATAGAGACCTAGCCTTTTCCATATAACATTGCATGATTTTAAGAATAATTATGCATCATAGTACAAGCCAGGGATCATAAAGTCTATTGCCTTGGATGCCTAGGTACATAAAACAGAAAACATGGAACTAAATACAAAATTTCTTTATTTAATCTTCAAATTGAGATCCTAACTTCAAGTTTGCACAAAAATATTTATAGGGTACCGCAAGGAACACATAAACAAAGGGATGATCTAAATATCCCAATAAAATAATAACCATAAGAATTAAGCTTTAGCACATGGGATATAAGGCATGGCGTGCTGATATAAGAAGGTACGTAACATATGGAATCATAACATATACACATGGAAACATATAAACATGGAGTCATAATAATGTGATAGAAACATAAAACATGACTTTAGCACAATTAAAGGCTAACCTCCAAGACTGTTGCACATGGTAGCACAAACCAAGGCAAACTTCCAAGATCGTCGTACATGGTAGCACAAGCCAAGGCTAACCACCAAGATCGTCGCACATAATGTCTCATGAGACTCAACTTTACCAAATTAATTGAAGTGATATCTAGGCGCACCTATCATAACATTTCATAAATGTGTTTTTCACATAAAGAATTTTATATAATCAGTATTACATAAACATAAGGTTTACCCATTGAAAGAACTAGGTACCACAATCATGTCATAAAGCATAACAAATGGGTGTATCATGAAAGTGTACATGAAGGAAAGGAACTAAAATATACATGGAAATTCATAAGGTAAAATAGGCATGTATCATGGAAATTTATGTAAAATATAAGTTACAACATTTAAGAAAAGTGTATAAGAAATTTTAGCATTCAAACATTTTTGTGCGGTTTTAAGGAAAATACTATAGAGCCTTTAAAATAAAAAAGAGAGTAACACATTATATAAAGAAAGAAGTGAACCAATAAGATTTTTATAATAAAAAAAGTCTTATTTTATAAAGAAGAGGGTGTCTTAAAATAGAATATATAGTGAACTTGATATCAGGTATGAATTCAGGAAGTTCCGTCAAAACAGGTTTGCTTATCGAGAAGTATTGTGGAGGGAATCTCTTAAAAACCTGTATATACCTGAAAGAGAATTTTGAATGGTTCCTGATAAATGAATTTGGTACATTTAAACAAAATATAAATTATAAACATAAAAATACAAGATAAATTCATTTTGTAAAATAATGATATGGAAACCCTAAGGAACAAATGAGGTTCGGGTAGAATCCATTACGGATTATCGGCATGGTATCGGGTGTAATTGAGAGGGATTAATGAGATAAAATGGGGTTTTTCATCAATTATAAATAAATAGTGAAGTATAGGGTAGTTAAAAGATCATTCCCCATCATTAGGGATTAAACATAAAATGGAATAACATAGAGGACATTCTGGAATAAATGTGAAATTGAGAGGATCCCTTACCTTAAGTTTGATGTTGTTCCCCACTAGATATTAATGACCTGAATAGTCAAATTGGGTTAATTAATTAATAATTAATAACCTATTTTATATGTAAATGATTTATTATAACCATTTTAGGTACATTCATGTCTTCTTTATTGGTTATGAGGTTCAATTTCATTGTTCGAGTCTGTTTGCTTCATTGGCTCTAATGATCGGTCCACTTATACTCATGTTTAGATAAACATATATGATGATAGTAGTTGTCCATAATTTATGTTACATTACATAAGTGAAAATACAGAATTTTACATGGTTTTAAATTTAATTTGTTTACCTAGAGTGAAGTTGAATCATTATATAAAACTTTAGTGATAACCTGTTGGGTTTATTGGCGGTTTTTGATCACTACAAACTCATTTAGCATTGTAATTTAATATCATGTGTAAAAACTATATTATAGAAACTTAAATACGATATATTACATAATAATATGGTTTGATCACAAAAAAATGGTTTCATGAAATTAATTGAAGATGGTAGAAGAAATTGAAAACCCATCGTCCTTGAATGTGGTAAATTAACACATCTCAGATGGTGTCTTTACTACTAGTATAAAAGAAGTGAAAAAGCGAGATGATAAAAACTTATTACATTATCATACAAATATTTTAGTACATTTAAGGTTCTGGTTCTTTTATACCATTTGGATGATGAGAGGTAAGGATAAAAAAGAAAACAAATGAACTTGAAAAGAAAGTAAACGAATTGAAAAGAGGAATTTACCTATTCAATCAATCTTCCTTGAGATCCACTTAAGGGGAAAGGATTTGATATTTGAAGAGAATAAAGGCTATCAGGAATGAGGGATGATCTTGGAGTGAGATTTAGGCATAATTTAGGCAAGACACAAGTCTTGAGAGGAGTAAAGAGAAGTGGTAATGAGGGTTGGTATTTGTAGTGGAGGAGAGGAGGGTTCTAATAATATTTAATTCATTGGTTTATTAATTTGACTAGATACAAGAAATAGTGATGATTAAATGACTAGAAATAGTAATAATTTCATGTGAGTTTGAATGAATTGGGCTTAAATTAGCAGAACATTACCCATGACCATATAAATCGTGTATTTGGATTAATTTGCAAATTATTATATATCACTATTCATAAAAAATTCAACTATTTTAGATTAATCCCAAAAATTAACCCTGAACATTTTTTGACATGTAGAATCCAAAAATTAACCCAAGTTTTCAAAAATAATTTTCAAAATATGATTAATTTAATTTTTGATTAAAATCATAATTTACATAAAAATTACATATTCAAAAATTATAACTGATTTTATAGTTCTTTCAAAAATTAAATATGGTCTTATAAAACTATCATAAAACCAAAATAAGAAAAATAAATAATTTATGAACACATTTTGGGAAAATAATTTTAATTTTAAATTAAATAGTTAATTTTAAGTCATTATTTATCACTTACAAAATACATATACGGATACTATGGTCATATTATCACTTATAAGATGCCTAAATTTTATTTTTACATTCATGGGTCAGCATAATATTCTTTTGGATGATTTAATATTAATAAGGTTAATATTACTATTTGTAAGGGTAACACTACTGTTCTTAAGGGTCTGTTACTATTCTTCAAAAATAAAGTTTGGCTTATCAAACTCCAAATATCTTACTGATCGCAACTGTGTATGCCAGATTTTCAAAATTCAATTCACAAAAGTGACAATATTATGTTTAAAGGTCATATAGTACATAGCAGTTCATTATGTTGTATTTTAATGTGGTTATATGACATAATTATAAGAAAATAATTTCCATTTATAAAGCATTCGTTCGTTACATTATTCCCCCCTTATGAAATTTCACCCATGAAATTTTTTTTAACATTCTAAGCTAAAAATAGTTTCGGGTAATTTTTTTTCATTTCCTCTTCTAGTTCCCATGTTTCCTCTTCCTGCATATGGTTCTTCCATAGTACTTTGACCATGTGAGTAGTCTTGATATGTAGAACTTTATCACTACGATTCAATATCTTCAATGCCTGCTCCCTGTAAGAAAGATCATTCTCCAACTATACCAACTCTGAATATACTACATGTGAGGGGTCTAGTATGTAATTACTTAAGAGGGATACATGGAAGACATCATGTACTTTATAAATGGTAGTTGAAAGTTTCATTCTATAGGCCACAACACTGACTCAATCAAGGATATCAAAGGGGATGATGTACCTGGGACATAGCTTTCCTTTCTTCCCAAACATCATGGCCTTCTTCCATGGAGATATGCATAGAAATACCATGACTCCAACTTTGAATGCATGTTCATGTCTATGACTGTATGCATAACTCTTCTATCAAATTTGGGCTACGTTGATATGCTTCTGAATGTTTTTTACCTTCTCTACCATTTCTTGGTCCATTTTAGATCCTAGAATCTTACGTTCACCGACTTCATCTAAACACACTGGTGGTATGAATCTTTTCCCATAAACGTATTTGTATGGTTCCATTCAAATGATTGAGTGTAAACCTCTGTTATAAGATAATTCAACCAGTGGAATATTTTGGTCCCATCCTCCTTTTAATTCCATAGAACACGCTCTCAACATATCTTATAGTTAATGAATAGTTCACTCTGATTGGACATCAATTTGAGGATGATAGGCCATACTAAAGTTCATTTCAACACTTAGAGCATGTTGGAGACTTTTCCACAACATGGAGGTGAATCTCATATCTCTATAGGATAAAATAAATAGTGTCAATCGATGTAGCCTTTCCACTTCACTGATATATATCCATGAAAGATGATTCAATGAGATGTCTTCTCAAATCGCGATAAAGTGAAATGTCTTTATAAGATGATCCACAATGACCCATATAGAATTTTTTCCTCTGGATTTCCTTGGAGGTCTAGTGAAAATGTCCATGGTGATGTTCTCCCACTTCCATATTGGTATGGGTAGTGGTTTCATAATCCCCTTAGACTTTTGTCTTTTATCATTCACTTATTGACATACCAGGAACTTTGATGTATATTCAGTAATTTCCTTCTTCATATTGTCCCACCAAAAGTTCTCTCAGAGATATCGATACATCTTTGTGCTCCCTGTGTGGATAGAGAATGTTGAGCTATGTGTGTCATTTAGAAGCTCCTTCTTTATCTCTCGGTCAGATGGTACACATAATCATGAACCAAATATTCCAAATCCTTCCTCAAAAATCTTGAACTCTGGGTACTTTACATTTCTAATAGATTCCACCCGTTTTTAATTTAAAAAACTTTTCTTTGAGAATCCTTTATTATCTTCATGAGGGGTGGTTGAGCAATCATTTAAGAAAGGATTGATGATGTTCCTCCCTTAATTATTTTCATGTCCATCCTCTTCAAATCTATGAATATCGGATCCTTTTCAATTCTCATAATTGATAATGATGTCGGATCCATCCTACTTTTATCATCTTCAACATTATTTGCCTTACCGGGATGGTAGTGGATAGATCAAAGATAATCCTTAATGAGATCTATCCATATTCACTAGAACATATTAATCTCTTTCTGTGTAAATATATATTTGAGACTCTTGTGACTAGTATATATCTCACACTTTTCCACATATAGTTAATGCCACCAGATTTTTAACGTAAAGATCACAACCGCCAACACCAGAAAAAGTGTAGGATAGTTTTTCTCATATATTTTTATCTTCCTGGAGGCATAAGCTAACAAGTTATCATTTTTAATTATAACACAACCTAAGACCTTCATTGAAACATCTCTATACACCACAAAGAGTTATTTACTTATTGGGAGGTTGAGTACTGGCATAGTTATTATCCACTTTTTCAAATCCTTAAAGCAGTCATCACATTCATGTGTCCAGACAAACTTTACTCCCTTCTATGTCATCTTGGATGTTGAGTTTGAAAATCATGAAAATTTCTTCAAAAATATTTGGTAGTACCCATCTAGACCCATAAATCTACTTATCTCCATTATAGATGTTTTCCTAGGCCACTCTTCAATTGACTTTCTCTTGGAAGGGTCCTTAGATATCCCTTTATTGGTGGTAATATGCCCCAAGAATGGTACTTCCTCCATTTAGAACTTACATTTACTATACTTTGCATATATCTTCTCCCTTCCCAAATTCTTTAACACAGTAATCAAATGCTCCTCATGTTCCTCCTTATTCTTAGAGTATATCAGAATATCACTGATAAAGACTACCAAAAATTTACCTAGGTAATCTCTAAAGAATCAAATCATTAAATATGTGAATATTTCGAGAGCATTAGTGATTCTGAAGGGCATCACAATGAACTCATAGTGTCCATACCTCATTTGAAATGTATTCTTTGTAATATCTTCCTTCCTCACTATTAATTGGTGATATCCTGACCGAAGGTCCACCTTAGAGAAATAAATGGCCCCATGAAGCTAATCGAACAAGTCATCTATCCATGGAAAGGCATAATTTTTCTTTATCTTGATTTTATTGAGATCATGATAATCAATGCATAGGCGCATTGATCCATCATTCTTTGTGACAAATAGGACTGAAGAACCCCATGTTGAAGCACTCTATCATATAAAACCCTTCTCCAAATTATATTATAACTTCTACTTCATCTCCTCCATCTCTATGGTGGCCACTCTATAAGGTGTATTCTATAGAGGAAGAGATCCATGAAGGGGTTCAATTGATAACTCAACCTATCGATCAGAAGGAAGACTTGGAAAATATTCTGAGAATGCATCAGTGTAATCCCTCACGATGGGCATTTATTCAAGCATGATTCTCTCATGTGTCTCAATAATTTGAGTTAGACATTATTTCTCATAATAAATTAATATCCACACTTGATACAATAATTATAAAATAGATTCATCTTCCCCCTTACACTTGTAAAGAATTGTAGGATGCTTTGGGATGTGAAGATTGATCTCCCTTTCCCGAAAGTTGATGTTGGAATTGTATCAATATACCCAAACCATGCCCAAGATAGCATTGAACTCTACTAAAGTATGATGATATTTTATGGGTGGTTTAGTCCACAAGTATTCAATAGGAAGAAATTATAAATCATGGTTACAATAATTTCCCCATTAATTATTCTCATAGATAACTTATCCTCCTAATTTTGTGGTGGTGTTTGAATAGTTCCTCTGAAATTACAAGATGTGAAGGAATGCATAAAAACAAAATCAAATATTAAATTTTATATTATGAATGAATTACTAGCATACTTTTCACCACATCATTGTCTGAATCCACCTTAGTAGTAGTGATACCAGAATCCCTTCCTTGTTTTCTTGGAGGTTGTTGTTGATTTCCTCCTACAACCCCCAGCTTGTGGAAATTTTCCGCATAATTCCCATGATCCTTGAATTTTTAACACTACACTACATGCTAAGTGTTGATAAGAACCTTCTTTCTTCTTTCACATTAACATGATTCTTCATATTCCATTGGAATTATTTTGATATATTTCCCAACTTTTCACATTTGAAGTAATTCCTGATTCTCTTTAGAAAGTTCCCAGGATACTTCTTCCCACAATTTTTACACATGGGATGATCGAGATTCTTTCCACTATAGAAATTATTTGCAGGACCTCCGACATTAGATTCCATTTTTCTCTACCTATCACCAGACCTACGATACCACTAAGAGTCTCCGATATCCATTTAAACCTTGAGGGAATAACAAACAATCTCCTCATAACTGTCAAAGTCTCAAATCACCAATGCTTTTAGTAGACTCAACTTTAGTCCACTAAAGAAGTGATCCACCTTGATTTTGGTGTTCAAGACAAATCCATAGGAGCACCTTACAAGCCATGTGATGTTTTCTTCATATGCCCTTATTGAATCATCTTCCTTCTGCTTGATTCTGATGAACTCTCTTTCCATCTTGAGATGGAGGGTTAGGGAAAAATATTTATTGAGAAACATTATCTTGAATTCATCCCAATAAATGCAACAAATTTATTCACAAAGATTAATATTATTGAACATTTTACACCACTGATCAGCTTTTCCATCAAAACAATGTACCAACAGTATGACTTTCTCTTCTTCTAAGCATTGGAGGACAAAGAATATCTTTTCAATGGAGTTAATCCACTGTTCAGTGAGGAGGGGGGTAGAAGATCCACTAAACATGGGATGCCTTTTACACATGAGGGATTCAATGGAAACTTTCTCCTTATATAGAGGATGAGGGTGTTTCACGTGAATTAAGTTATTATTCATAACTTGATCCAACTGAGCAAGTACTGTCATGATGTTTTGAGAACCTGTTCCCATCATATTAGGCATATCATTAGGGAAATCTTTACATTCCCTATCACATTGATTATTGGAACGTGTTCTTGTATTTCCTAACATTAACTAATAAAAATAATGTATAATTAGAGGGCTTTAATACTTATCTATTGAGCATAAAAAGGGAATCATTGAACATAAGAGTATAAACTTATAAAGAAGAAATATATCCTAATATGTGATTCCTTATGTTTCAATATAGGTTATACTTGATCTGTTTATAAACTTATATTCTTATGGTTTTTTTTCATTCCCTTAATAATGGTTTATACCAAGATCATGAATTTACCAAATAAATCTACAGGGAGTGTTAAACCAAGAGTGCAGTAAAGACCGTTGTGGTGCACCGGTTCCCGTTCAAGTCAAGATCAAAGTGGGTTTTTTGAGTTTTACACCTAGATACATATATTCTAGAGCCACCTCTACCTATTTTTATCTATAGAGGGAAGTATTTTCCTTATAAGCCACTTACTCTGTACTTACCAAAATTTAGGGGTGTTTTCTTATACATATTCTCATCCTTAAGGTTCTTACCAAATTTCTCTATTCTTAATCTCGAAAAATAACTACATCATCCTCTAATACCAACTATAGTGACCCTATACTTTTACATATAACATTACATGATTTTCATCCTAATTATACATCAATTGATAATCCAATTATCATAAACTCTAGTGTCTTAGAAGACTAGGTACATAAAACAAAAAACATGGAACTAAATAAAACATTTGTTTATTTAATATTAAAATTTAGTTCCTAACATCCATTGTTCTCAAGAATTTGCATAGGGTACCCTAGGGAACACATGAACCAAGGGATGAGAAAAATAGCCCAGTAAGGGAATAACCATAAGAACATAGTTTTGGCACATTGTATAAAAGACATGACATGGTGATATAAGAAGGCATGTAATATATAGAATCCTAAAATATAAACATGAAATCATATAAACATGGAGTCATAATAATTTGGAATAAACATGAAACATGAATTTACCATCAGTCAAGGATAACCACCAATACCGTTTTATATGGTATCACAAGCAAAGGCTGGCGGTAAAGACTGTCATACATTGTAGCACAAGACAAGGCTAACTGCCAAGGTCATCGCACATAACATATCATGAGATTCAACTTTACCCAATGAATTGGAGAGGAATATAGGCACACACATCTTAAAATTTAATGAATATTTTTTCCACATAGAGAATCAATCAATCTTAAATAAACATAAGGGTTACCCATGGAAAGAATTGGGTACCACAATCATGTCATAAAGAATAACAAATGGGTGTATCATAAAAGTTTCCATGAAATAAATGAACTAAAATATTCATGGACCTTCATAAGTTAAAATATGCATGTATCATGGTAGATTATTTTAAATAGAAGTGAAAAAATTTAAGAAAATTATTTAATAAATTTTAGCATTAAAACATTTTTGTGCGGTTTTAAGGAAAAAATTATAGATCATTTAAAATAGAAAAGTGAAAAATCCCTTATATAAAACCATAAGTGAACCACTAAGGTTTTTATAATAAAAAGACTTATTTTATAAAGACAAGTGTGTATTAAAACATAAGATAGATTGCACTAGAAATTGGGTAAGAATTCGAGAAGTTCCCTCAAAATAGGTTTTCTTATCAGGAAGTATTGAGGAGGGAATCACATAAAAACATGTATATCCCTAAAAGATAATGATGAAAGGGTCCTGATAAATGAATTTTTTACAGGAAAATATAATTTATAATATTCACGTAAAAATATAAGATAACTTTATTTTGTAAATGAAAGTTAAGAAAACCTGAAGGAACAGAGGAGGTTCGGGTAGAATCCCTTATGGATTATCGGCATGGTATCAGTTGTAATTGATAGGGATTAATGAGAGATAAAGGGATTTATATTCACTTATACATAAAGAGGTAAGTATTTTGGAGGTTCTAAATCATACCCCATTAATAGGGATTATACATAAAAGGGAAAAACATAGAGGACATTCTTGAATAAAAGTGAAATAGAGAGGATCCCTTACCTTAGGTCTGATGGTGTTCTCCACTTGATATTAATGACCTGAATAGTAAAATTAGGCTCAATAATTAACAATTAAAGAACCTATTTTATATTTACAAATATTTATTATAACCTTTTTATGTTCATTCATTTCATTTTTGATTGGTTATGACGTTCAATTTCAATGTACGGTCTATTTTCTTCCTTGGCTTTAATGATCAGTTCACTTATATTCATGTTCGGATAAACATGTATGATTAGATTGGTTTTATATAATTTAAGTTATATGAAATTAGTGATAATAAATAAGTTTACATGGTTGTAAATTTAATTTTTTTACATACAGTTATGTTTAATAATTATATAAAACTTTAGTGATAACCCTTTGGGTTTATTAGTGGTTTTTGATCACTACAAACTCATTTTTCATTATAATTTAATATCATGTTTACAAAAATATTATAGAACCTCAAATAGGATATATTACATAATAATTCTGTTCAACCATAACACAAAAATTCTTTCATGACCATAATTTAATATGGTAGGAGAAATTGAAAACCCATTGTCCTTGAATGTGGAAAATTGACACATCTCAGATGGTGTTTTTACTACTAGTATTAAAGAAGAGTAAAGGAGATCTAATAATAACTTATTCCATTATCATAACAAAATTATTTTACATGTAAGGTACTGGAGTTGTCTTAAAATTTGTATGACAAGAAGTAAGTATAGAAAAAAACAAATGAACTTTAAAATAAAGTAAAAGAATTTGAACGAGGAATTTACCTCATGAATTACTCTTCCTTGAGAGCCTATTAAGGGGAGAGGATTTGAACTTTTGAAGTGACTAAGGGATTTTGGACGTGTGGGAGGAGCTTGGGGAGAGATTAGGGTAGAATTTAGGTAACTCAGAAGGTTTGAGAGGAGTGAATGGAAGAGGTAAGTAGGGTTGGTATTTATAGTGAATGATAGGAGGGTTTTCATAATATTTAATTCTATAGTTTATTAATTTCCCTCAATACAAGAAATAGTGTTGATTCCTTGACCAAAACTAGTAATAATTTCATGTGAGTTCGAAACAATTGGTCTTACATCATCATAAAAGCATCCATGAACATATAAATCATGTATTTATCTTAATTAGAAAATTATTGTATTTTACTATTCATAAAAAATTCATGTATTTTAGAAAAATACCAACAATTCACCATAACCATTTTTTGATGTATATAATCCAAAAATTAACTCCATTTCTCTAAAATAACTTTCTAAATATGATTAATTTAATTTTTTATTAAAATTATAATTTACATGAAAAATATGGATTCTAAAACTATAACTGATTTTATAATTCTTTCAAAAATAAAATATGGTCATGTAAACTTATCGTAAAACTAGAAGACATAAAATTGATAATTTATTAAGTCCTTTTAAAAAAAATATTTTCTTTGAAATTAATTAATTAATTTTAATTAATTATTTTTGACTGATAAAAATACCAAAACATTTACTATGATCATGCTATCACTCATGTGATAACTAAATTTTATTTATACATTCATGGGTGATATTACGATTCTTTTTTATGGATTACTATTCATAAGGGGCATATTACTATTAATAAGGGTAACATTGTTATTCATAAGGGTTAGTTACTATTCAATAAATATTAGTTTATCTTATCATAATACAAATATCTTTATGATCATAACTATGTATGTCAATTTTTTGAAATTCAAATCATAGAAGTGACAATATTGTTTTTAAAGGTCACATAGTAATAAGTAGTTCATTGTGTTGTAATTTCATGTGATTATATTACATAATTATAAGAATAAATTTTACATTGATAAAACATTGGGTTGTTAAAATATAAATGTATACTATAATACTAGTATTATATTTATGTCATGTATGTTTCATAGGATTAATAAAATTATCCTTTATACATTCCATGTATTTCATGAACGAGTAATATCACTTTAAATGGGCGATAGTCCACACTTCCTCAAATTAAATTATTGTATTTACACATCATGTAAAGTATAAAGATATGTTTTAAATAGAAATTAAATAAGAATAGAAACAATGTGAATATAATATATTTCATATATAAGTATAGTTCCATCATAATGGACACCATGAGAGGTGGTAGGGGAAAATTGAACAATCATCCTTTCATGAGGTAGTAGCTCACCGTACACAGAAACAGTATGTCCGTATCCATTAGATGGAGGTGTGTGTAAGTGTAGTTATAATAATTCACATAAAAACATCCTTATATATTGATGATACATGTGTTGTTATTAAATCAATGTATAAGAATTGAATAGGGAGTGGACAAGAAAAATAAAAGAAAAGAACTTGAGAGAAGACATTACTTCTAAATCGGGTAACTTCTTTTGATTTGAGGAAAAAGGATTTATATAATTACCTTATACGCAAGCTAATGATTATATGAGGAAGTTAGGGATGCTGGAATCTTAGTTGAGTAGAATTTTTATGATCCAATGGTCTTGATAGGTTTTATTAAGTGGGTAGAAGTGGTTTTCTTTTATAATAGGGAGGTGGGGAACTTTTGGAACGTCATGAAATATTAATTTATTATAAATTCAATTTCTATTAAAAATGGTTTAAAACACATTTAATTCAGATAAAGGATTATTTTGGTTTTATTAGCCATCATTGAATAATTTTTAGAAAATTTTTGAATATTTTTTTATCCTTGTCTTTTGGGATTAACCCTTATTTTACCATTTTTAATCTTATAGTGATATCATGTTATTTAAACATTGTGGGTTAATTTAATTAACATATCATGTCCAACCTCCCAAAAAAATTCATTTATGATATATTTAGACTTATCTTAACCATTTGGCAGAATCTTAGATTTTTTAGGAATTTAATATCACTTAATAAACTATTTTATATTTTAAGTTATGAATTATGTCAATTTTGGACCCTATTCATACTTAAGGTTTCTACAAATAAATAACTTGATTCCTTCTAAAAAACATTGAATAAATCCTAGAATGTCACATTCTCTAATATAATTCTTGGATTACAATAATTATTTAAAATAATATTTATTTTAATATTTATTATATCATTTATTTGAATACTTTATTATTAAATCAATCACTACATCATCGTTGTGTCATAATTAAAATGATTTATTAATATCTAAAAATTATAAATAAGATATCTTGAGGTAAAAAATCTTTTTATCTTTATAATTACTATTTATAGTTGAAGATATCACTTATATAACCCCATATAAAAATTTTTCTAGTAGTAATATACATGTTTATGTTATTTTTCTCTTTACTTTAAATTAATTATTATAACATGTCATTATCACTCCTAATTGGATTAAAATTGCCCAAATTTCTGCCTAACGATGATCATGGCCGAAAATAACTTATCCAATATAATTTTGACACATTTTAGGGTAGTTTTATATTATTATTATATTATGTTTTTCCTAATTTACCCGATTTATCCTTTAATCATGGAAAATAAAAATAATTAAGGAAGTTACTATTCATAATGTCCAAAAATAAAAGGTACCTATTTAGAAAATTTGGACTTTTTAATTCCAAATATGAAATCCTTTTTTCCAAATTCAAAATAAATAATTTTCAAAATTTAATTTAAAATTATTTTCCCTTTTCAAAACCAGAAAGAAAGTTTTTAAGAAGTAAAAACTATCAAAAGATTGACATCTGTTCATGTCCAATTTCAATATAAAATCACTTCCAATGACCATAATTGGATTAAATGATAAAAAAATTATCCAATAACACTTTAAAACTAATTAAAAGTAAAATATAACTATATAAATAAATTAAATGAAAAGACAGTTTTTAATTAAAATACAGCATTTTTCACTACTCATTAATAAAAGAACATTATCATAAAATTACCAAAAATTTAAACAAAGTAAATTTTGATGTCCCACTTATTTATAAATAGTATAGTTTTTCAAATAAAACATATAAATGTGACAAAAACTAGTTTTAAAAAGGTTTCACCTTCAAAAAGCTGTAAAATGAGTTTTAAAAATATTAGAGTATTTTATGCTTAAAATTGGATTCATTCTCATTTTAAGCCTATAAAATTTATTGGATACCTATAAAAACATTAAAAAAATGTATAATTTTATTTTAGTTAGTTCTATTCATTCTCTATAATAAAACGGATATGCATTAACAACCATTTTAAATAATTATATTATTATATTATTTTTCAGTATAACTCAATGTTGTGTGCAACATAAGAATTTGGAGAAAATAGTTGTTGTGTTTTGAGTAAGCTATCGGAAAAATTGTCCCCTAAAATGTAAAAATAATATCTTATTCATAAATATTAATATATATGAAAAAAATTATTCTATAAATATCTGGGATCCTACACTTTCTAACTGTATTATTCGCATATTCATTTTTTGGCTTGTGATAGGTCGGTGATTCAAAATTTAGTTTGGTTCATGTCATGATCAAACCTTGTAGCCACATTTTCAATTTGATTGGATACATAGATAATTATTTCCATAAATAATGAGGAATTATGTAAGATTAATAATGGAATATTATTAATATAACCCATATATGGTGATATAATGATCATTGAGCTTCATTTTGGTCGATGAGATTCTTAAATTAAAGCCACCATAGTTCATAAATTTATGATTAGAGATATTTATTTCAAGATAATTCCCTTGGGTTAATCTTATAGAGATATTTGTGGAAGAAATGATGAAATAAACAAGATTGTTTAAAGGAGATAAAGTTGTCCTAAATTCCCAACTACATGTCTTGTATTCTCGAGGAAAAAAAATTGCGTAGTATAGAGGTTTTAGGACATGTTAAAAATAAAACAACTATGTGGCTAGGCACACAAATCATGTTCTTCTAGCCATATGGTTGATCCGTGTATAAATATTAAATTGTGAAGACCTCAGTGGGCCACACAGATCATGTCCCTCATACACCCAATCATGTTATTTTAAAATCCATGTGGTGTAGTAGGACATGACCTTTTTTGACTTTGTTGTACACCTTCTATACCTAAAAAGGACATGTCATTTTCTCTATCAAGTATGTTATATCCATATGGATCCTTATTTAAGCTCATAATTTGTCTTGTGATTATTCTTTATTTAGTATAATTCTCTATAAGACATGATAGTGTCCTTTTTTATACATCATAGATACAACATCGGGTGGTCTGAGTAGATCACTCCTTTTGAAAGTGATGGTTGGTTTCTGTTAATGATAATGATCTCCAAAGTCAAATCATGGTTGGTACCCTATGGTGCTATATATATGTTATGGAATTGGTCCAAACTTCCATAGTGTAGATAGATTTTGTACCCCCACTACCTCATACCCACTTGGTTAGTGTGTATATTGTCTTTGAAGTCGATACCCCATCCCCCTTATGACAATAGATAAGAGTTGGTTAGTACACTAGGGGTTGAAACCCCCTAGACTATGACATGCTATAAGTAAGGCATGGGTTCCCCACTACAGATATAACAAGGCTATAGTAGTCTAGTAATAATATTATAACATTAAAACTGGAAGTTGTGGGAAAAATCATCATCCTCAGCTAGTTGTGAACATTGAGTACCCATTCTCTCTCTACGACATAACTCCTATGAGATTATCAATTTACTGGGATTTTTCTTCCATATGTTTTCTATGGGTCAACATTAATATATATTTCTACCGCCTGCCATTAATTTTTGGAGAATATAACTAGGTATTCATAAACACGCCTTTTCATGGGATTTTCCAACATGTTTCATGTATTATGTAGATTAAATACATGTATATAGTGACCTTGGTTGGCCTATTTTTGGTGAATCTTAGTAATACTCAATTATATGATTTCTAGAGGTGGTTGGTATCATATATTTTCAAGAGGGTTTTAGCTCTTCATTAGTTGTTTTGTTGGGGATACCATTATTTTTGGTTGGGTGTGTACTTTTTCCCTTTATACTTTTGATATATTTAGCTTATTATACTCGATTTTTATTATAGTTCATTGCATTAATTTGTTTCCTCTTGGTTTATTATAGTTTTTATCTATCTTTCTTTATGGTAATGTACTTAGAGGTTTTCCTATGTATGGGTTCATTAATATAATGATTATTACTTGTTCAATGGGTCTAAATAGTTTGAGTCTCGATCCCATGGACTATTGAAGGAATTCTAGGGGTGTTACACTTGTGTTACCACCAGTCCATGTGGGGCCCTAGTGGGTTAGATCGTGAAAATAAAAATCAACGATAAGAAATGATTAGATGACTAGGTAGATAACCATATATCATGAATGGAATTTCTTCACTTTAGTTGACAATAAGATGTTGAAATAATGGATGAACGATTCTGTATAGTAAAAGTCACAAAAATACTAGGTTTCATGAATAAATCAAATTACGGGAACACTATTAGAATTTCCCCATAACTCATCTATTAACATAAGAAGAGTCTCTTATATTAAGTGTAAAATTATTTTTGGGATGGTCCATTACTATTAAATAAATGTGGTCATTAGTAAATCCACCAATGTTTAATAAATTCTGAAACAAATAGTATTGATTTTTTCTCATTATTAAACCATATAATTACACCATAGATCATATTAAAAGTAGAACTTATCATTAAAAATAGAATTTTTTATAAGACTTCACCAAGAAGAGATGTTCTATATAGTAGATTTTGATCACTTCCAAATATCAAAGAACAAAAAAGGTAAATAAGTCCCAAACTGTAATGAATGATGAGTTATTTTATATTTGGAGAATTCATTCCATAGTCCACTTAACATATGTTTTTATCATATACATTATAACGTGTGTGGAATATATCTAAAATTATTTTGAAGTGGAAGTTGTTGAAAATAACATGTTGAAGGTGGTACCCACTTTTTTAAGAATAATATCTTCCCAATATTTGTATTTCTAAATCTATTAATCAGAAATCATGGAACAGATTTCAATAAACAATTTATAAGATGTGTACTATAAAAATATAAAGTATGATAAAACAAAATATCTTTTTACCACACTCAAACAAGTGTAAAATGTGTTCTCTCAAATTGTGAAATTAAATAAATGTTGGAGATAATGGTACATACAATATGGAAGGACTACTCAAAGAAGCTAGATGATGCTCTATGATCTTATATATAATAACATAAAAAACATATATAGGGATCCCATCATTAAATTACTAAATTATAACTGAAATTTATAATAAATATTATGGGGTTTTTATGTTTGTTAATTAAGGATAAGATTATGTATAAGTGGATGATGGATCTTTATGATCTATAAGAAATCATAAGGGAAGCTTATACAGATTTCCTTATCAATAATGATAAAACGATGAGGTGGTTTGACCTACACATTCATCAAAAGGAACTGTATAAAGGATCTATGGTTATTCTTTTTAATTCTCATATATCTATGATTATATAGAATATAAAATCAATATATATATATATCTTCATGATTACTCCTGTTTGTCCACATTTAGTACTGTAAATCCAATGGAATAAGGCACTGACATTCAAGGTGATTCAATAGTGCCTAAATAAGTGTATTGAAAATCTTCAAATTTTGTTCATCCTTTCCTAGAAGATTGATTCAACAAATATCAAGTCCATAAAGATTTTTACTTAGAATAAATAAATAATTTGGTGGTATCCCAATTATTTCTTTAGTATATTTAATTTATGAACATTTTTTTAGGAAAATCATGATTTGAATTTTAGGTAATAATTTTCTTATTTTTACTAACTCCTCAATGAAATATTCAAAAATTATTCCAAATACCTCCAAATATAATATAATTTGAAGATAAATGTAGTGAATCGTTTTTAGGGATGTTAGTATTCTATTGGTAAAAAAATTGATATGGTTTTTAAAAAAAATCACAGTGGAACACATTATCATTATTCTATAAGGAATTTTGTACGAACCCATTTTTCACTCATGTATGGATCCTTTAAATTTATGTCTAATTATTTATTTTCGACCTAATATATATGCCTAATGAGTTAATAGAGGTTACAATGGTTTTTAAGGATTATTCAGATCCCAGAATCCATCTTTTTCATAGAACTTGGCATGGGGCACGATTTTTTTTAAACTGTGCATGGAGGTCGCACTGTTAGAGATAATTGTGTGGGCGGCAAGCTTCTTCTGACAGACCCTTACCACATGGTTGTAACACAATTTCCCTAAATATTCATCCTAAAAGTGTGAGTTCCCCCTATTCTCCAAGTACCCCTGCATGGTTTCAGCATGGTTTGGAAAACCGTGTAGCCAAACAGTTCATAGGCTAAATTTTGGGAAATTTTACATTTTTACCATTAATGATCTAATTAAGAACATCCTTCTTCCCTAATCTGATTTATGGTGTTATTTAACTCAATTTCTCCCATTTCATATCCTTTTAAATCCTAACCAAGGGATTAATATATCTCCATCATATGGGATTCATTGGAGATTATGTTAGTCATGTTATATGTGCAACAGTAAGTACTCTAGTACTATTTATCCATTTTTTGGCTCTCTTACTCTCAATATAGTTATCAAGGTGTAATAATATTTACTCTTCTCTCATATATTCTAAATTCAAATAAAAGTTAAAGGCTAATACTGGATGAGTAGAGTCGTACAAGCCTCGGTTGGGTGGTCTATAACTTATCCCTCAAGTTCGGTGATTTTGGAATTATTGTGTGTGGCCCACCGATTTCATCGTGTTCAATTTATTGAATTTATATTCCTTTATTATAATCATTAGAATCATGTTATTATGCTATTTAAAAATATTTTATTATTTATTAGTGTTTATGAACACAACTTTTTCCATCTTGTGTAGGATTTTTTTTCATATTTGTTATTTTGGTTTTTTGACACATTTGAGATGTCATATGGGTGTGCCTTGTATTGACCTTTATAAAGATAATATTTTCTATATTAAATGGCTTGAATTAAATTCTTAATTTCATAATGGAAAGTACAATGTATCCTACCCACTTAACCCACCTAAGGTAAGTGATTCAATTTGATAATTAAATGTGAATGGAAATTGGAAATTATAAATTGAATATGACTTGGACTTTTCAAATATAATGGAATAATACGTTGCATGTCTGTAGAACCCCTTACCATGATAATGGAAGGTAGCGGAGTGAACCAGGATTTTTTTAAAATGCATTAAATGTACTAAATGAATGCTTTCATACTACTTAGCCTTTTACAATAATGAAAGGAAAGGATTGAGCTAAATGGATTTGTCGATTAATTATAACTTGATTAATGATTTTCAAGCCACTTGAATTTTTCACACTAATTAAAGTAAAGGATTGTAAAAAATTTAATATTATATGAAATAATTATAAAATATGGGTGTCTTCACTCGAGCTTGCCTCAAATTCCTTAGGGAATGCCTTGAGCACTTGGGAAGCTTATTTTGATCCAAGGATGTGGCTTTATTTTTTTAAGACCCACCTGGAACCCGATCCTCGTCTAACTTTGGTTTCCCTATATAACACTATAATATCCCTTCAATGTTATAATAGGATGTCTTCGAAACACTCCATGGATCCAAAATTGGCAAGTAGGTTCTATGGTTAAATCCCATTAGACTCAATCATCGCATAGCCCCATTTTACCTTGGATGAGCTCCTTGCACTTAGTAGGTGTCATGTTAACAAATTACTTGGACTATGCTCTTTGGATTACACTCTTACCCTTATCCAGGATATAGTTGACACAGAGTTTGAAACTCGTGAGGTCTACATTCCCTTGGTTATTATCATGGAACTTTATTATTAAACATCATTACAGGTTTCTTTATTACATCTTTGAATATTCACTATTATAAACATGTGACTCATGTATAAATTGGTATTGATCAAATAATTATCTGGTTACATGTTCAGACACAAACAAGTGTTGAATTGGGTAATCTGGTATTTAGTTACATTTTACTGCATTACTTTATATATTCATGATGGCACACTGCTTCATTTCCATTACACGGGAAGAATATTATAGACATAATTGTTGGTGGCCCATTGAGATTTATCTCACACCCAATACATGTTTCATTTGTTACCCATGGTAGATTACATGTATTTAGGTGTTAATAAAGGGAAGTATAATACTTCATACACGTGACTACTTTTTTTGTTTGAATGGAGTTGGTAGAAGATAACCTAGCTGAGGCTTAGAGTGCTTGGGATAGTTTATGTATTTTATTTTTATAAATTGGGTTTTTCATGTATGTTTTCTAATTTTTATCCATTTTTTCCATGTTACTAGATACATGACATATAATCATTAGTTATTGTATGTTATTATTGTTTTTTTGGTTATTTGTATCCTTGCATATTTCCATTGTTCCTTCTATTTACATATATTGCTTTCACTATTTATCATTGTTTATATTTATCTTTTTTAATACACTCTCATAATGAGGGCATAGTCTCCCCATAGACACACTAAATTCTCTCACTACAAGTCAGTATCCTCTTTCATTTAGGGATATGTGATTGAGGCCATGTGGCCCACCAGGCTTGGGGTGCCTATTTAGGGGAATTTGGGTCTAGGACATCACAAAGTGGAATAAGAGGTAGTAATATTTTGCTTTACTATTTGGAGAAAATATATTGGAGATTTTGAATGCTTGGGAATAAGTAGTAAGATTTTATTGGGCATCTCAAACCAATTTTCAAGGTAAAATATGATTTTCCTTAAACACAATTATTGTTATGTTTTTACCTATTACAACTTATATCATTTCACTATTGGTTGATGACCATGTTGTGTGGTGTTCTGGATTATTATTCTAATTGAGACCCTATTTGATCCTTGGTCTAATGATATTATCACAAGGAGAATTATTAAAAACATCATATAGGAACCTATAATTCTCATGTCATGCATATTTCCATGCCATATAGGTACATTTCACTGCTTTTACTTGATTTTAATTCATGTGATTGATGAGTGAGCCTTTCCTTGTTTATAAATTGCTTGTGCTACTACGAGCTATGATTGATTGGTTTCCTATTTCAATTCATGAGGTGTTATGGAACCTTGTGGGTTTGAATGAGTAATTTACTGAGTCAAGACTTCTATTAGAAATTCAAATAAGTGTTGTTTTAAGTTATAGAGAGTATGGGCCTGAATTCACTCGTAATAATAGTTCATCTTAAAGGAACTTTTATACTAGTTGTAATAAAAGGAAAATATAATGTGGAATGGTTTAATATACTTATATCATATTATCATTTTTATTAATGTTAAAGGATTTAACCATCTAATTAAATGTTAAATGAAATGAAATGGGTTCCATTAAATGATGATGCAAGGTACTATTTACCCTTTATCTATTGGAACCTGTGAATCTAATATCTAAGAACTTACTGATATGTGGTAGTGTAATCTGGTAGTTTGGGTAGTATGCCTTGGGTAATGAGTTTTCTTATGTTTATCTTCCACTAGTGATTCTATCTATGTGCTTCTAATTTTTTTCTAAGGCATGTTCTAGGCCTTTTTAGACTAATTCCACAACGAATTTCTCATGTTGTACACCTAGAAGGTAGCAATGAACATGATCCAGATGTGGTGGGCCTTAAGATACCATTATTACCACCAATATTGACACTTGTTGCAGTGCCTGTTGTACCTGATCTGCACACTAATGCCCAAGTCTGTGAATTTTTCCTTTCTATCAAGCAGTCCATGCATAGTTCTCCATGAGATACACCTATAATGGTTGATCTGACTAGTGATTTCCTACTGCAACATCCTCCCAACTTCTCAGGGGATGTTAGTCTGTATGTTGTTGAGTCTTGGATAGATTCCACCCCTTATATCTTTGAGAGTCTAGATATGGCTCCAATGTGAGGGGTCCAAATTGCTACTTACATGTTGTGTGATTCAACCAAGCACTAGTGGGATGTGATTACCCCAGCTGGTCGTCATCAGGGAATGGTATGGGTTGATTTAAAGTTTTCCTTTTATGATTAGTTCATTCCTCAGATACTGAGAGCTAACAGAGCCAGAAATTTCATGCATATAGAGCATGGTTCTTTGTCACTTATGAAGTATTCAGCTCATTTCATGGAGTTTCAACGCTTTTCATCTCATCTAGATGGTTATGATCTTTCCCACGCTATATGCATCAAGGATGGGCTTGTGTATGACATATTTAGGTATGTGAATTTCTTTCTCTTTCCTACATTTTCTGAAATTGTCAATCACGTTCTTATCACTGAGCATAACATGAGGGATGACAATAGTACTGAATTTAGAGGATCAGTGTCATAGAAGACAAAATGTTATTTCGGTGGTAGGAAACATTCCCTCGAGGTTTCTCATTAGGGAAATTTCAACCAGAGTACCCATTATGATAACTCCATGGTGTTTCATTAGTATTGATGGGGGTAATTTGAATCCTCAGTTTGACAGATACCCACTGAAGTGCCAGTCTTCTGTCCAAATGGGGAATATTTAGATATTTTTTAGGACTTTTCTATTAGCTTGGAGTGGGAAAGAATCATTTCTAGATCCACCTTCGGGAGTGGGTTCTTTTATGTCGTGTTGGGCGGGGATTTGGAATAGAAATGGTAGGAATGGCCGAGGAGGGGGTCATGATCATGGTAGCCAAACCCCTGATCATGATCAAAACCAATAGAGAATTTATGACCATTTTAGTCACTCTATTTCATAGGGATGTAGATTAGGCATGTTTCATGCTCTATAGCTGATAGCCAAGGATCGGTCAGTGGGGCCATCTAGAGTATGATTTAATGTTATAGTGGTATCTTCTATATAATCTAATTTATTTGATAAAGGTTCTTTGACTTCATTGTTTATGTATCTATCGTGGAAATTATTAGACTGGAGGTACAATATTACTGTGGTTTAATGACCCTAGATACAATGTTAGGGGTGGAGTCAAATGCAATACGCTAATTTAGGGACTAAACCATTGAGGAAGGAAGTTACACACTCTTATGGAACCACTTTGTTATTGAGATGACAGGCTTCGATTCCATTCTTGGGATAGATTGGTTGGTTTGTATCATGGTTTTGTATACTGTAATAGCCATAATATATCGTTTACATCACAAAAAGGGAAGAAACTATCCATATAAGGGTGAGTGGATGTCTAGGATGGTAGAGAAGGACAAGAGCATCATAGACTATGTGTAGTGACTGCCTATATTTCCAATATCTTCATGGACAATCAAGGCTTAGGATAGGTTTAATTTACTTCAGTATTAGACAGTTTTAGGGATATTTTTCTTGATGAATCTTTTGGCTTACCTCCCCAGAGAGAGGTAGATTTTATGATAAAGCTTGTTCCAGGAGAAACTCTAGTATCCATTCTCAAGATAGAACCTACAGATCATCATGATTTCAAGTGAATGTTTGAGGACTTATATGCCAACTATTTTATAAAGACAATTACATAATGTTGGTGTTCATCCATGATTTTCTATAAGAAGGTGAACGAAGGGTTACTTCTATAGGTGGATTACACAATCTTGAACCAACTTATGATCAAGAAATGATATCCACTACTTCGAATAGATGATCTTTTAGACCATCTCCAAGGATTTAGGGTCCCCTCTATGATGGACCAGAGTTTGGGATATCATCTGGTGTGAGTAAGACCATCAGAAATACCTCATAAAACCATCGATTTTTTGTATGGTCTCAATGAGTACCTTATTATGTTGTTGGTTATTAAGAATGATTGATCCATTTTCATAGATCTAATAAATAAGGTATTCTGTTACTACCTAGATTCTTTTATCAAAGTATTTTTGGACGATGTCTTGGAGTATTATTACACTCGGAGTGACCATTCCAGCAACTTGAGATCATTCTGAGTACACTGAGAGAGCTTCATATTTACTCCATTATTGATAAGTGATACCTCTGGATTGACAAAGTTCACTTCTTGGGTCATATAATTTCCTAATAAGGAGTATCTATTGACTTAGAAATGGTCAGTTATATAGTTTCTGGGGTTCATACTAAGAAAATTTTTAATATAAATAGTTTATTGGGAATGTATAGATAATATAGTTTTTTAATACCTGACTTTTTATACCTTGATTCACCTCTTACGGGCCATATAAAGAAGTTTGTTATGTTCATGTGGTCAGAAGCATGTGAAAAAACCTTTCAAAAGTTGAATGGGAGGCTTGTCTGAACACCTATTCTTATCCTTCCAGATCCTAGTAGAGGTCATATCATCTTTGGTGTTGCATACAACATCATATAAGGAGAACTGTTGATGTGTAATGATAGAGTCATTGTGTACAAATCTCAACAGTTCATCACTCATTAGAGAAATTACCTGACGTGTGACCTTGAAATAGAAGTATTTGTTCGCACCTTACATTATTGTAGACACTATCTACTGGGTGAGCACTTTGTGGAGTACACTAAACACAAGAACCACAAATATATACTTTCATAGCATGACTTGAACCTCATACAATAGAGATGGTTCGAATATCTATTTTCCTTCAGTTTTCAGCTTGCATATACACCTGATAAGGGAAATGTAGTTTCTAATTCGCTGAGTCAGAAAATTCAAGTATTGGTCGTACATAAAGATATTGATTAATGGAAATTAGTGGCCTTGTTCTCTAGGATACATATGGTGTTTCATGATATTCATGATCATTATTACCTCTCATCCTTCATAATTACCTCTTCCCTCCATAAGAAGGTGAAGGGTAGATAATTTTCTGATCCTGAGGGCTTGGTTCTCCATGAGAGAATATCATAAGGTAACCCACCTTCGAATTCCTCTTTGGAAATAGAAGACATCCTGTAGATTAATTGGTGTGCCTAGGTTCCTACAGATATGATAGAGGATTTTATTAAATATTCCCATGCATTTTAGTGTGTAGTTCATCTTGGCATCTACAAAATGTATTGACATATGTGACGCCAGCATTGGTGGCCTAATATGAAGTGTTAGATAGTAGTATTTATCAGTAAGTGTTCCACATGTCAGTAGGAGAAGGTGGATAACCATAGACCTATAGTCTTATTAAAGTAGCTTCTAGTCTCGAAATGGAAAGGGGAATATGTTTCCATTGACCATGTAGTCGGGTTACCTAGGTCGATGAGGGGTAACATATAACTACCCATCTCTTTATTACATAATTAAACATGATTTATTACCTAAAATGGAACTTAATACAACTCAAAATATCAATATGACTAGTGTATTTGGGGTTTAGGAACATTATATAACAACTTAAAACATGAAATACAACAACATATATATTGAAAACGTCTCTTCCATGACCAAAATATTCCTTCATAATTAACACTACATGGGATAACCTGAGGACATACATAAGAAATGAGAGATCTATAAAGCCAAGAAAGGGGATAAAAATGGGATAAAATGAGTGTAATAATACATGTTAGAAAATCTATATCAATAAGGCTTAAAGGAACATTAATAATAAGTCATGATATAGAATTATAATCATAACATGGAAAATCTGGCAAGAACTTAAAACACTTCATCATAAACATAAGTCAACACTAAACCATGAATACCTCATTGTGGAAAACATTGCAATAATGGAATTTGGTAATCCCTTATCCCAGCATGATTTATCATGATACTAACCATTACCTAATTCATTGGAGCACTATCAGGGTTCACCCTTCATAATCATTTCAATCTTATGTTTATGTGTTCCACATGGATCATATAATATGGGTTCATTCAATATAATAATTTATTCCCAAATTGAGGAATGTGGAATACATACATGTTATTCATAAATGAATATATATATGTTCATAAAGGTGGAAACCCTTGATAGATAAATGGGTATGGTATTCACTACACAGGCATGGTAATTCGTAGTGCAACTTTGGAATCATAGCAGCATCATATAAAAATTCATACAATGGGTTGATGAGAGAGAAAGGGTTATATCATAATTTGGACATTAAATTTATAATAATAAGGACATGGAAGGACATTACGTAACATAATTAATTGTAAATGGAAGTTGTAACATAATAAATAATCTTGAATAAAGAGGAAAAAGAAAAAGAACCCTTACAAAATTTCGGCATGGTAACGGGTGTATGTAATGGTTCTTAGTAGGTTTAAATGTGATTAAAAGGGGTTATAATCATTTATAAATAATTTTTACTAAAATTGGGATAGGTAAGAATATATCCCAATATAGGAAAATGAAAATTAAAAAGTAACATCACAAATGATGTCCTTGATTAAAAGAGAATAGAGAGAATCCCTTATAGAATTTCGACATTGTAACAACATAGGTAAGGGTCCAAATGAGGGGGTTAAATTATCCCTCGTACAAATAAAATCAATAGTATAGTAAGTTAATGATTACAAATTAATATAAATACAATAAAATTAAATTAAAATAACAAATCTCAAAGAAGGTACTTGAAATCAAAGGTGAGGAGAGAAATCCCTTACTTTGATGTGTGACTCTAAAGGAATAGGAGATGCTTTATGGGAGCTTGGGGTTCCTTGGAAGGACTCTAGGGAGTATAGGTCAGAGGGGGATAAGATTAAAAGATTTTGAGTGAACTGAAATGGGAGCATGTATGGGTTTATATAGGAAAAGAGGGGGATTTCGTTATTATTTTGGTTTTGGACACTACATAATAAAATATTCAAAACCAAAAAACATCCAATGGTTTTTTCACATGGTTTCTTGAAAAGGGGAGTGGATCAAATCATTTTATAAGGCTAAGGGATGAAGATAATAAAATATTTCCCTTGTTTATGTGGAGTTGAATCACACATTCAATGAAATGAATTATATTCTTAAAATGTATTATAAGTCTTGGAGGATTCTCTAAGGCTTTATAAAACAAATAAAATAAACTTAAAATTAGATTATTTTAAAGTAAAAAATATATTTGGACAAGTATAAATTTTATAATATTTATTACCTCACTATTGTTCTATTATGTTGTCATAAAACACGTTGTATATTTATATGGTATTTAATTTTTTCCCAAAAAATTGACTATCTACGAAAAATATAAAAATATCACCATTTTATCATATCGATGTCCTGATTCCAAAAAAAATATTCACTGTATCTAAATAATTATCTAAATATGTTAATGTTCAATTTTAAGATAAAAACAGACATTTATTGAAAATGACAGGTTTTTTACAATAATAGTTTTAGAACCCTAATAAAATTACATTTTACTTCATAAAAATTATATGATCATTTATATTAAACAAAATTAATTTAATAATATTTTATTAAAATTCTATTATTTAAAAAATACATTGATTCACCAAAACATATTTCCAAAAATACTATTTGTTAATTAAAATTTATTTACAATGTAATATTAATATGAATAAAAAATATTGATTAATATATTCAAAAAAATGTACATAATATTATTTCTAGGGTATTGATACATATCCCTTTATTACACCAGCATATTCCCTAATAGTAAGGTGTGTGATGGTGGGGATTTCATGGGGTTATTTGGTGAACATTATAACAACCCTGCTCTTTATTACACACTTTAACATGATTTATTAAATAAACATGCACTTAAGAAAACGTGAAGGATCGAGAGGTCTAGTTTATTGGGAAATTAGAAACATTAAATGACAACTTAACACATAAAATACTATATATTTACTGAAAACATATTTTACATGACCACAACATCCCTTCGTACATAGCATTGTATGGGATAAACTGAGGACATACATAATAAAAGGGTGAGCTATAAATCCCAGTAAGGGAATAAACAAGGAATAAAATTAATAATACAATATATGATAGGAAATAGGAATATAAATGGATAATATGAGAAACATGAACAAAAAGGCATGACATAGGATGATTATCATAACATGGAAATGTGGCAATAACATTTAACTTGATATTAACATGAGCCAAGTCTCATTGCACATGGAGCATGTGTAAACCCTCATTATACTTGAATTCATATGATTAACCCCTCATTGAACATTAATTAGCATGATTCAACACTCATTTCACAGGACGTATCATGATACTATTATTTACCTAATTCATAGGAGCGCTATTAGGGTTCACCCTTCTTAATCATTTCATTTCATGCATAATTGTGTCACATAGATAATACAACATAGATTCATTAAATATCCTAATTTATTCCATGAATAATATATTTGGAATACATAAATGTTAGTCCTCAATAAAAAATTATATGTGCATAAATGTGAATACCCTTGATGGAGAAATGGGTATGGTATTCACTTACATGATGATTTTGGCATGGGAAATTTTGGTGTAACTTTGGCAACATAATGATGTCAAATAGAAATTGTAAAATGGTTTAATGAGAGATAAAGCAGTATATAATCATTTATAAATTAAATGGAAAGTAAGGGGTTCATGGAACATAATATCCCAATATATTTAATTTAATGTTTATGCATAACATAAAAGAATTTCTTGAATGTAAATGAGGAGAGAGAAATATCTTACAAAATTTCGGCATGGTAACGGGTGTACATGGGAGGCATTAATGATAGATAAAGGGGAATTTCATCATTAAAAAATAAGGAGGGAAGTATATGGGAGGTTATAAATCATACCCCAACATTTTTAATTGAAACTAAATGGGCCTAACAATATAAGGAAACTTGGACATAAATATGGAAGGAAGGAAAGTGAGGATACCTTACATGGAAGTGTGATCCCAAAGGCTTAGGAGAGTCTTGAGAGAGGATTATTGGGAGCTTGTGACACCATGGGAGGACTCTAGAGAGATTAGGCAAGGGGTTTTTTTGAGCTCCAAAAGGATTGAGGGAAGAGTAATGGGAGATTGAGTGGGTTTATAGAGGAAAGGAGAGGAAATTATTTATTGTTTAGGTTTTGGACACTACACAATAAACTAATGAAAACCACAAACCAAACCATGGTTTTTACTCATGTTATTTTTACAAAGGGTAGTGGAATAAATTATTTTATAATTACAATGGTCTAACATCCAAAAATATTAGGCTCTCTTATGTGGAGTTGAGTCACACACTCAAGAATATTATTTTAAAAAGTTAAAATATTTTATAAGTCTTTGAGGGTTCACTAAGGCACAATAAAATTAACCAAAAAAATCTAAAATCACATTATATTAATTTTAAAACATATATTCTTGTAATATAACTTTTATAGTATTTTATTACATCACTATTGGGTCATTATGATTTCATAAACACATTATATATTTAAATGATATTTAATTTTTACCAAAAAATCATACTATCTCAGAAAAGTATGAAAAATTCACCATTAGATACTTTCAACATCCTAAATCCACAAAATATATTGATTTTACCTAAATAATTTTATAAATATGTGATTTTTTTATTTTAAAATAAAAACTAACATTTATCGAAAGTTCATGGGTTTTGGTAAAAATAGAATTAAAAACTTAATAAAAATTACAATTGTATAAAAAATTTATGGTCATTTATATTTAATAAAAAGTAATTTATTAATAATATTTTATTAAAATAATATTTAATTCAAAAATATATTAATTTATCAAAATATATTTATTAATTGAATATTAACTAAAAATACTAATTGTGCTCTAAAACTATTTACAAAGTAACAATGAAAAAATGAATGTATATTCTTTTTTTAAAAATATTGCACATAATAGTAGTATTATGGTCTTGTTATATAACCACTTATAACACCCTCATAATTTCTAAGGGAAAGGTATGTGATGGTGATATACTCTTGGGGTGGATCGATAACATCCCTCGGGTGGTAATATCCATTAACTTCCACTTCTCTCATAGGTGGTTCCATTCAAGCTTGTTGAAGCTGGGCGTAGTCTTGGTCAAGAGAGAAGCCTAGTGATGCTAACTCTTTTCTAAGATCTGAAAAATGGTCTTCGTATGGAGAAATTCTTGGAATGAGTTCATCGCTTCATTTGTCTGAGTAAATTGGATTTATTAAAGCCCTATATTTATACTAATCATGTGATCACTATTCAATGGCTATATTAACAACAGTATTAATTAATAATGATATATTAAAATCAAAAAACATAAAAACAGGGAAGTGAATATGTTTTATATAACTATTTTACATAATAATACACTTAATTAGATCAAGAGGAATTTTCATTAAAAAAATTTGGTTCATTACAATCTTCCCCCCTTGAGAAATTTCACCCTTGAAATTTCCTTTTACCCACACTAAAATAGATGAGGGTAACTCTACTTCATCACTTCCTCTGGTTCCCACATTTCTTCTTCAAACATGTGGTTTCTCCACAATGCTTCGACAAGGGGCATTGTCTTATTTCCTAGAACGTTTTCCCTATGATCTAAGATCTTCCCCGGAATCTCTTTATAGGAGAGTTTATTCTACAATGGTACAACCTTTTTGTTGATTACAAGTGATGGGTTAGGTATGTACTTCTTCAAGAGTGGTACATGTAATACATCATTTACTTGAGATAAGTTCGGTGAGAGTGCTAGTCGATAGGCCAGTTCTCCAATGCGATCAAGGATATGAAAAGGATGATGTGCCTTGGACTAATATTTCCCTTATTCCCAAATCTCATAACTCTCTTCCACAGTGATATGTATAATAATACCATGTATCCAACATCAAAATCAAGGTCTCATCAATGGTTGTCAGCATAGCTCTTTTTTCGACTCTGGGCATCTTTAATGTGTTGTTGCATGGTCTTATCCTTCTCCACCATTTCTTAAACCATTTTTTGTACCTAGGAGTTTTCTCTCCCTAACTTCATCACAACATGCTGGTTTTCTTCACCTCTTCCCATAAAGGGCTTCATAATGATCCATTTGGATGCTTGAGTGGAAACTGTTATTATAAGAGAACTCAACCAGAGAAAGATGTTGTTCCCATCCTCCTCTTAAGTCCATTGAGAATGCTCTAAATATTTCCTCATGTGTTTGGATAGTCCACTCAGATTGGCCATCAATTTGAGGATAATAAGTTGTACTAAGGTTTCGCTCTGTATTCAGAGCGTTTTGGAGACTCTTCCACAACATAGAGGTGATTCTTGGATCTCTATCGGATACAATCGATAATGGAACTCCATGCAGCCTTACCACTTAACTAATGTATACGTTTTCTAGTTTATTCCAATGATAAATCCTATAAAATTTCAATGAAGTCTGTATTCTTTCTAAGATGATCCACAATAACCCAGAGAGCATTGTTTCCTTTAGATTTCTTTGAAATTCTGGTGAAAAATTCAATGGTGATGTTCTACCATTTCCATGTTGGTATTGGTAATGGTTGCATCATCCTCTTAGACTTATTCCTCTTAGCCTTCACTTGATGACATACCAGGAATATTTTTGTAGAATCAGAGATCTCTTTATTCATGTTATCCCACCAAAAATTATCTTTTATATCTCAATAAATCATTTTGATTCCTAGGATAATGGAGAAATTTGAACTATGTGCATCATCCAAAATATCATCATTTAACTCCAGATTTGATGGAACACATAGTGTTGAACCAAATCTCACAATTCCTTCTTCATTAACATTGAACTCTAAGGATTTCCCTTTTCTAATAGTTTAAAATTTCTTATGAATTCCCACATAATCTTTTTAAGCATACTTTAACTTTTCCAAAAGACACGGTTGAGAAATAATTTGTGAAAGGATTGATGATGTTCCATTCTTTATGATTCCCATGTCCATCTTCATCCAATCTAATAGGATTGGATCCTTTTTCAATTCTCGTCAATGAAAGAGTTGAAAGATCCTATATACTTAGAGAATCTACCACCTTGATTTCTTTCCTCAGATGGTAGTGAATTGATCATTCATAGTCTTTAATAATATCTAACCATCTTTGTTGGTGCATATTCAGCTCTATCTGTGTGAATATATACTTGAGGCTTTTTTGATCCGTATATATTTCACACTTCTCCCCAAAGAAGTAATTTCAAGAAATTTTTAAAGCTAAGATTGCTGCATCCAACTCCAGATCATGTGTTGGATAGTTTTTCTAATGAAATTCCAATTGGTTTTAATCATAGGAAATGACATTTTAATTTTTCAAAAACACATATCCCAACCCCTTCTTCAAAGCATCACTAAATAGCACAAAAAGTTCTCCACTTATGGTTATTGTGAGCATGGGTGCAATGATAAGCCTATTTTTCAACTCCTTAAAGATATCTTCACATTAAACACTCCAATAAAACTTGATTCCCTTCAATTTATCTTGGTAAGAGGGTTTGAAAATCATGAGAAATTTCTTACAAATCAGTGATAATATCCAGCTAACCCAAGGAAGCTATGGTTATCTGTCATAGATGTTGGCCTCAGTCATCCATCAATTGCATTTTTCTTGGAGGTATCCATAGATATCCTATTGCTTGTGATTATATGACCCAATAATGAGGCTTACTTCAACCAAAACTCACACTTTATTTACTTTACATAGAGCTTATCCTTTCACAAGACCTCTATTACTTACCATAGATGCTCCTCATTCTCCTCCTTGGTTTTGGAGTATATGAGAATATCATCTATAAATACTACGAATTTTTTTTTTGAGATAATATATAAAGACTATATTCGTCAAGTCCATGAATGTTTATAGATAATAAGTTGGTCCAAAAGGAATTACTATGATTTCATAGTGCTCATACCTTGTACAAAAAGTAGTATTGGGGATTTCCTCCTTCTTCACCCCTACATGGAAAAATCCCGACCGCAGGTCAACCTTTGAGAATTATTGTGCTCCACAAAGATGATCAATGAAGTCATCAATTTTTGGTAGAGGATACTTGTTCTTTATCATGATTTTGTTAAGCTCACACTAATCAATGTATATGTGTATTGACCCATCCTTCTTCCTAACGAAGAGGACTGGTGCACCCCATGGTAAAGTACTTGGGAATATAAACCCTTTATCTAGATTCTCCTGTAGTTGTTTTTTTAGCTCCTCAAGATCCAAAACATCCATTCTACATAGAGTCTTGGATATTAAAAATTCTCCATCTATAAGATCAATCTATAATTCAACATCTCTTCTAGGAGGAAGACCATGTAATTCCTCAGGAAACACTTCATCAAAGTACCTCTCAATAGAAATTTCTTCAAGGATGGTTTCTTCCTTAGACTCAATCATATGTGAAAGATACGCATGCTCATAGGGTAGTAATATTCATGCTTCAAATGATGGTTCTAAGGAAGATTTATCCTCCTCCTTCCACTTGTATAGAATCGTGGGTCGATTCACCATATGGAGAGTGATCTCCCTATCACGTAATTTTATGTTGGCTCTTTATTGGAAAATCCAATCCATTCCAATAATTGCATCAAATTCTACTAGAGGTAGTATTATGAGGTTTTCTGGGAAGTTCAATCCAAAAATTGTGACAGGGGAGGAGTAATTTTCCTGAGATGCAATAATTACCCCATTTTTTTGTTCTCACCAATATCTCAACTTCCATGATTTGTGGTGGTGTTGAGATTGTTCTAATTACAATTCAGGATATTAAAGAATTCATAAAACTAGAATAAAAAGTATTTTTTCTATTCTTTAATGAATAACTGGCATATTTGTCACCACTTCATTGTCAGGGTTTTCTTCAGCGGTAGTGAAGAAAAAATGTTTCCCTTGCAGCCTTAGAGGTTGTTGGTTGCCTCTAAAAAAACCTTGGCTTTGGGAATTGGTTTGAATTTACCATAGTTCTTTTCAGTTGAAGCAATGAATAATGTGTTGAGGGTTGAACGGATAATTCCTCTCCTCTGTCATAGCAGCGGGTTTTTCTTATCATCATTTAATGTCCAAGTTCCCATCTATTCCACCCCAAAATCATTTCCTCATCCCCTTTAGTCAATTTTTGAGGTGCTTCCTTACACACCTTTGGAAGGTGGGGTGATGGAATTTCTTTTCACTGTTGTATTTATCCATCGGACCTCCAGAATTAAATTCCACTTTCCTCTTCTTATCCCTATGATACCATTGAGATTCACTGATCTCAATTTCAACTTTGAGGGAACATCAGACAATTTCTTCATTTTTATTAATGTCACGGATTACTAGGGCATTCCTTGGGCTATATTTTATCCCACCAAATAAGTGTTAAACTTTTCATTCAGAGGTAACGATAATGTTATAGGTGTATTGTTCAATCCTTCAGATGTTTTCAACATATTATCTGATGGATTCTTCATCTTCTTTATTGAGGGAAATCAAGTCCCTTTCTATTATATGTCATAAGGTGTGCAAAAACTTTTTATCAAATCTTTTTTTCATATATCCTTCCATTCGAACACTTCAATATCTTCCTTGGGATTTTTAATTTTTATCAATGTCCACCATTGATCAGCTTCACCCACCATATGAAAAGAAGCTAGAAGAATCTTATCTTTTTTTGAACATTGAAGGATGGAGAAGATTTTATCAGTGGATTTGGTCCATTATTCGAAGATTGAGGGATCATATGATCCCTTAAATTTAGGAGGTATTTGACTTATGAATCTCTCAATTGCGGCTTGTTATTTCTTAGGGGGGTTGAACATTCTTCTTGACCAATGTTTCTATTCAAAACGTGAGTTAACTGAGAGAGTATCGTGAAACAGTTTGTGATTACCACTCCAATCGGATTGGGAATCGCATTAGAATCGTCATCACATTTATCTTGGGATAGGTTGTTAGCTTCAGTACTCCTATTACTAGCCATTGGATGGAATAAAAAGATGGTTAGGGGTAACACATAAAGTGGAATACAAACACAAAAAGAGATAACTTATAGATTAAATTTAATTCCTTAACTTATGAATTTATAGGCTTAAATCTATTCTATCCATGATCTTTTTCCAAACATATACTCTTAGGGGAGTTTTTTATTCCCTTAATAATGGTTCATACTAAGCTTATGAATTTAGCGAAGCATATCCCATGGGAATGTCGAAACAAAAATGGATCAAGGCCCGTTTTCGTGCACCAATACCCATTCGTGTCTACCTCAAAGATGTATTTTTGGGTTTTACCCCTAGATACATATGTTCCAGATCCACCTCTACTTATTCATATCAAGACAAAGATGTATTTTCTTGATAAACCACTTACATTAAAGTTAAAAAAAATCAGGGATGTTTTTCTTATACTTAGTCTTATCCATAAGGATTTCACTAGGTTTTTTTAACCCTAATTCTAAAAATAACAAAACATATCCTTTGATACCAACTATAACAACCCTCCGCTTTAATACACACTTTAACATGATTTATTGCATATACTTGCACTTAATACAGCTCTAACGATCGAGAGGTCTAGTGTTTTGGGAAATTAAGAACATTAAATGAAAACTTAAGCCATAAAATACAACATCTTTATTGAAAAGTTCTTTTACATGACCAAAACATTCTTTCATACTTAGAATTGCATGGGATAACCTAAGGACATACATAAGAAAAAGGTGAGATATAAATCCCTATAATGGAGTAAACAAAGAATAACATGAAGAGTACAATACATGTTAGGAAATTGAAATATCAATGGAGCATAGGAGAAACATGAATATAAAGTCATGATATAGCATGATTATCATAAAATAGAAATGTGGAAACAACATTTAACATGGTACTAGCATGATCCAAGGCTCATTTTACATGGTGAAGATCCCTGGAACACCCTGAGAAGGGAGGGGTGAATCAGGGTGTCAACTTTTTCTTTTTAAAGTTGTGGATCTTATTCCCACCTTGGTAGGAACTTGTTAAATATATCAAACAAATGAATGAAGGGAGATAACACAACACTTTTTCATGGTTCACTACAAAGGACTGCGTCCAAGGAGCATACGCTGACATTGTGTTGGTCGTACCTAAATAAACTAACATTTATAAGTTTTAGTATTACAAGCTTTGGTCATAATCACTCTATTCCAGGCACACATCCTTTACAAGGTTCAGGGATAGCTCATTGCGTCCCTCAGATCACTTCCATCAACTCCCCCTATCTGACTGCCTTGAGAAAAGTCAAACTCAGTTTATCGACTTGAAGGTATCTTTAATAGATTTTCATTGAAGTCTTTGTCTCTGTTCAACATGAGACACTACTTTCATCGATGTCTTGAATTGATGAACTTGAAATCACTGAACCACTAAATCAGATATTTAGAAGCCTTTCAGAAGCATAACACAACACTTGCGTGCAATACCTCAACTTGCGTGCATGATTTGGGAATTGTCGCAAATGATGAATTTCGTGCCACCCATGTTTTCCACACAACCCTTATCTTTTGCGCAACTACTCTGAAGGGTTAACTTGGCCTTTTCAGACTAAAGGAACACCTTGCACACAAGATTTACTCTCATACAATCTTTCTCATGAAAATATTTCATGCAGCTAAGTAACTGGATTTTCATTGGAAAATTCTTAAGTCTTTCATGCGGGTGGGCGCCTATTTATAGGCCTTGATGAAACTGGACGCAAGTTTCTGATGTGACTTTGTCAATGCATGTAAGATTCTTCATGGGCGTGCAAAACCCTTTTTGACATTGCATTGGGCGAGTAAGATTATTTCACGCAACACTATCTTTCACGCACATTTATGTTTTGCGCCCACTTTTTTCCTTTTCCTTATTTTGAAGAAATGATCCCAAAAAGATATGTGTGTGAAAGTTTCCAAACACCCTCTAATCTCATACGAAACTTCCTTTTCCAAACACAAATTTCTCCATTTTCTATTTTTCAGGCACAAAATGGTAAACACTGGGAAATGACGCCACCTTCAATACTATTGTCTATTTGAACTGTATGATTCCTTTCCTAGAAAACATTATGAACATATAATAAGGATTGAACACAAACACAAATCATACTCCATTTCCTTCATAAAATGGTCGTGATTCCAACAATATTCCCCTTTGGGTTTGTTGGATTTTACCAGATAGAGTCAAAAGAGCACCAGCCACTATTAAAACCTAATACGTAAGAATCAACTCATCCAACACTCTAAATCTATGTGAGAAATTCTCATGTAGAAAACAAGAGAGAAGACATGAATTGTGTTCTAGTGTGTTTAAAAGAAAGCTCTAACTATTTCACCTCATGTGTTTAAAAGAAATATCTAACTATTTCCCTTCACTATTCTCTCCATCATCATCCACGATTCTCTCTATCTTTTATCACCCAAAGACTCTACATTCTATCCATTTTTCCCCCATTGGTAATAAACCCAAATATAGATAATCATCCATTATAGAGCTCAAAACATAATATCCTTGGATTGTATCTCCCCCATAAACCTGAAACACATCCACAACACAAATTAAAACAGTTTAAACAACTGGGGAGAGGGTAATTTCTGTAACCTCCTTATGCACTGGGAGGTGGCTGAACTCTAAGGTTCAATCGATGTTTCTCAAACACAACTGTTGGAAGGGGCTTGGTCAGGATATCATCCACTTTCTCATTAGTTCCCACATGATCCATTTTAATCACACCTTGTTCAACTTTTACTTTGATAAAGTGATATCTAATTTCAATATGTTTTGTATGAGAATGCTGAATAGGATTCTTCGTAAGATCAATTGTGCTCGTGTTATCACTGTAAATCACCATTGTTTGTTTCACCTCATCACTAATATCTATTAGTTTTTGATTCATCCAGAGTAGTGGTGATCTACTACTCCTCTTTTGAATTCCAGCTTCTTGATATAAGAATATAGCCAAGAGTACCATGCTCTTGGTTCCTGTTTCAATCCATAGAGTGATTTCTTTAGTTTTCAAACCTTTGTTTCATCAGGACCAAGAAGAAAACCCACTGGTTGTTTAATATAGACTTCTTCTTCGAGAACACCATTCAAGAATGATGTCTTGACATCTATTTAATATAATTTATATCCTCTTTGGATTTCCATGACAATAAAAAAGCCTGATTGACTCCATTCTAGCCACTGGAGAAAAGGATTATTCAATATCAGCACCTTAAATCGAGGAATATCCTTTACAGACCAGTCATTCCTTATTTCTAACAGCACTTCCATGCTTATCAAACTTATTCTTGAAGATCCAATTTTCCCCAATAACATTGTGAAATTCGGGTCACTTGACTAGATCACATGTCTGATTCTTTTCAATCTGATCTAACTCTTCATTCATGGATTTCACCCAAGATTTATCCTTTGTAGCTTCTTCAAACGAATCTGGTTCCACAACTGAAAAAAATGAAGATTGTGGGTTATTCCTCATCATACTTGTTTGTGTGGGTGAACTCCTGTCCCCAATTATGTTAGATGGATCAATCTCAGCTCTTCGATTTCTCTTATGAGGTTCAATCACATTCTCTCAATCCAAGGTTTCCTCTTCAGATTCTTTGTCTGATTCAACATCATGATGTGGCTCCTAAGTGTTTTGTACACCTTCCTATATTTCTTTATTTGTATTTACTCCACATTCACTTTCTTCCTCAATTTCTATCAATCAGTATATAAAATCCTTAAATCATTTCTAGTTTTCTCTCCAATGATATTAACATCACTGCTTTCCACAATCCATCCTAACACCTCGTTGAAACACTTGTAGGCTTTATTGTTCATTGAGTATCAAAGTAAAATTCCTCCATCTCCATTGTCACCATGCTTCCCTTGATTTCCTTTTTTGTTTATAATGAATCATTTACTTCCAAAAACATAAAAGTATTTCAAAAAGGGCTTCCTTCCATGACATAATTCATATGTTGTGTTCGTATTACCCATATAAAGCCCTGTTCAATTTGGAATAAACATTACAGCTTGAATGACCACTTTCCAGTAATGTCATGGAATACTACTCTCAATCAGAATAGTTCTTTCTATGTTTTTCACATGTAAATTTCTATCCTCCACAAATCCATTTTTTTGTGGTGTTCTCATAGCAGCTACCTCATGTAGTATCTCATGCTTCTCTAGGTAATTTTCAAATTCAATGGAGGTGTATTCCCCTCAATTGTTAGATCACAACACTTTGATTGTTCATCCAGTATCATTCTCAGAAATTCAACAATATGTTTTCATTCAATCAAGAACTTGTTGTTACCTATGAATAACCATTACACATGTCATTCTATAGTAATAATCTATGAAAATAATGAAGTACCTTTCTCCATGAGTTCCAGCAACATTAATCGGGCCACATACATCTGTATGAATGAGATCAAGAAGATGAGATGCCCTTTTTTCATTGGATGATATGAACTGTAGACCTACTTCCCCGAAATTCAAATATCACAAGACTTTTCAAATTCATGATTCAGGTTGGGAATGTCAATTAAAATCATCAATTTGGATATTTTATCCAGGTATTTTTTATTGATGTTCCTCAATCTACAATGCCACAGGTTATTTTCTTCCTCAATACTCCTATAGCAAATATTTTCTATACTATCAACCTGATATAGGTTTCCTTCTGTTCTGCATCCCTTCATAAGTAAATTTCCTATCTTTCCCTTGATAGTGCAGCCTTTTTGATTAAAAGTAACAAAAAATCCTGAGTCAAAAAGTTGACTCATGCTGAGTAGATTATGACATAGTCCATCCACATAAAGGACATCAGTTTTCATTATCTCTCCATTAGCTGGTTCTGTACTTCCACTGCCTTTGATTTTCAGAGCTCCATCATTACCAAACTGTATTGTTACATCAACCCTTCTCTTGGCATCTGTTAATAGGTCTTCATTACCTATCATATGAGATAAACAACCACAATCTATAATCTAGGTGATGTTTCTTTTTGTAGGTTTGAGGGTTACCTCTACAAGGTTGTATTTCTCAATTTTCTTTTTTTCTTCCCATTAGACATTGGACTGAGTGTAAGACATTGACAGCCTTTCAATTATCTATTCCATGTATATGGGTTCTTTATAGTTGAAATCTTATTCTAGAGGAGAAAACCTATTTTTAAGTGAAACACTGTCTTTTTGATGAACTTTGACTTGTCTCAGACTTTGGTATAAGGTTTCCATGTCCCTCCTCTACCTGCAATCAACGGCCTTATGACCAAAGTTAGCACAAAAAAAAACAATATCTATAGAAATTGTTTCGTCCAAAATAATTTGGATAAGAATTTTTTCTCCTTTATTGAACTCCCATCTATTCTCCATTAAAATAGATTCTTTCCTCTTCACAATAAGACATGGTATGGCCCTAATATCCACAGAACTGACACTCATGAGAGGAAATTTCTTCTCATTTCTGTTTATCCTCATTCCTTCCTATGTGGGATAGTATTTTGACTACCTCTTATTCTTGGAGGCACAAGATAGTCTTCTGTTCTTCTTTTATATTGAATTGGGGGTTTTTTTCATCACATCAGGTGATTTTTTCAACATCACCCACTTTCATGTTGCCTTTATTTTGGCAACCTTTATTTTTTTAATTTGATGATTCATCCTCACAACTGATTCCACTATTTCCCATATAAGTAGGTTTTTGATCATTCAAAATCTTTTCAACTCCATTAGAACCACATTTTTCTATCTCCAACTGCTCATAATCTAAGAACAGTCCAAACTGTATTTTCTTACTTGATTCATTTGAAATTTATTCACTCCCAATTTTACTCCTAAGAGAAATAGCTTCATATTCAATACCCTCAGTAGTCTTGGTATTTTCTTCCAATTTGGTGGTGATTTCATTGATGAAATTTTCCTTCTATTCAATTATCAACTTAAGATCCACTACATCATCAGTGCTTTCAAGGATTTTAGACTGCACTTTCAAAAATTCTTCCAGTCGTTCAATTTCAACTTCGAGATGATCAATATAATCATATGATATTTCTACAATTGATTCCCACTTATTGAAAATATTTCAATTCAACTTAATCTTACTAACATAATAATTAATTTGAAACTCGGGATTGGCATCAGTTGTCAACTGATTGTCTCACTACTACAAAAACGGCCTATATCAGCGCTCAAAACGGACTTTAACAGCACTAAGAAAGTGTTGTAAAGCTCAGCACTAATATAGGGGGGTCCCTTTTATCAGCGCTCTGAAAAGCGCTCATAAAGGCCGCTTTTATCAGCACTAAAAAAAGGTGCTGATAAAAGCCCCCTTTATCAGCGCTTTTTTTAGCACTGATAAAAGTCAAAAATAAATTATAAAAAATAAATAAATAATGCATGGGGAGAGCTTTTATCAGCGCTTGACACCATTTTTATCAGTGCTAGGAGTTCTCCCGCGTGATTCCCTTCTTGTGCATCCTCACACGCGCGCACCACCTTTGTCTCCACCGGAACTCGAACCTGCAACCTCCCCCTTTCGTGACTGCACCTTTACCACGATGTTATTTCATTTTTTTCTCTATTTAATGATATCTCTATTTATATATATATAGTTATATTTATTCATATATTGATATAGATTCATATTAATATATATATTTATTCAAATATTAGTATATATATTCATTCGTATATTAATATATATTTATATTTATTTATTTATATATATATATATATTTAGTTATAATTTTTTATCCGTATATTTATTTGTATATTAATATATACTTATAAGATTATTTTTAAATACAGTTATGAAATATGTTTTTTATGTGTGTTTATAATTAAATAAATAAATACATACATACATATATAAGACACACACACACACACACAAACACACATAGACACACACACACACACACAGACACAGACACATACGAATAAATAAATATATATGTGTATTTGAAAATCCATAGAATGTTAAAACGACCATAACTTATAATCTATAATATTGTTTCAACACCACAACCAGTAAAGTCGAAGAAAATGAAACAATATTCGATATGAAATGTGGTACAGGGCTAACTAACATCTCGATCTGAAGTTATACCACTAGTGGAAAAACATAAATTAACGTCGGTTTTTTTTTAATTTTTGATGTCGATTTTAAACTGACATCTATAAAGGAGATGTAAAAAATATTGTTTTTGGCATCGGTTTTTCAAAAACCGACCCTAAAAATAATTTTGGTAAGAGTTTCTGCATCGGGTTTACATAAAACTGACACCGAAACTAATTTTTTACAGGATTTTCGGCGTCGGTTTTATCTAAAACTGACGATGAAGTTAATTGTTTTTAATCTTTTGGTGTCGGTTATTTAAATAACTGACAACATAAAATAAATCTTTCAGGTTCGGTTATTTAAATAACCGAAGCCATAAATAAATTTTTTTTTAATCTTTCAGCATCGATTATTTAAATAACCAACGCCATAAAGAAAAAAATTATAAAATATTTCCAATTACACTTCCCAAAAAATTCAAAACCCATATAAAAATAACACAATATACAAAAAAAAATAGTATTTATCAGCCAATGCCTCGTATAACTTCAATGATTATATCTAGTTAATCAAAAAAAATATCTATACATTGTTATTATAAAGTAAAATTAAAGTACAAGTACCTGCAATCAATGAATTCAAGAAATTTAGTGACATTTGCCAGTCCCACGACTCAAGCATTTACGGCATGCTCATTTTTTGTTATTATTGAAGAATTCATTTGATTATTAGTAGGTTCAAACACCTAATATATTAAAAGATTTAGGTTTTTGAACCCATATGTATTATTATTTATAAATATTAGATTATACATACCTCAAATATTAATCAGACTTAACAAATGGTTTGAAAAAGTAGATTGAATATGGGTCATATCAAATTCGAAATAAGGCTGTGAATCATTGAATGCCTACAATAATATTGAACGATATGAAATTAAAAAATAGAATAATATGGAAGAAAATATATAAAAAATTAATACAACTAACCTTATGAAAATTAGTAGTTTTCCCAGTTGTGATTATCTCATACATGAATCGTATAATATAATAACCACATTCAACATGTCCATTTTGACGATGACACTGCAGTTATAAAAAATTTAACTAAAAAAATAATATATAACAAAAATATACAAACTAATTACCTGTACTTCAACATATTTGATTTCCGTTGGTTTCTTTTCTAACATGTATTCCTTGTTAAAATGTTTCCATGATCTGCATTTTTTTATATATGAACTAATAATACTTGTCTAAAAAATGAAAATTAAACATAATGAGCTTATAAAAATTAAAAAAAACTTACCTGTTTAATAAGGTGAGAAATGGTTTACGCACTCTTCCTAATAAAGAGATAAACCAATATATGGTGCATTCACTTTGGAAAAATACGCCTAACATCCAATGCCCCCTACAATACAAAAATTTCACAATTAATGACATTATAATGATCATTAGTTCATAAAAATGTTGATGTTCTTACTTATCAAGAAATGGAAACAACCAGCACTGAATCTCTTTCTGTGTTAATCTCTTGGATATATATTGAACTCTTTCATGATTATTCACATATTTGGCTTCCGAGGAAATGTACTCGGGATCTATAAAGCTGTAAATGCATGTTGTTTCATTTATTAAAATAAGCTTGTGTAGATACCTAATTTAAAAATAAAATATAGTTAGTCAATGACATAACAATCTTTTATTAAAGAAATAGAAATTCAAACGTCAATTTACTTACATGATAAAAAACTGCACCACACTCTGTGTGATCTCTTCAAAATTAACAAAATTCATGATATATTCTTTCAATAATTTTAATCCATAATTTCTTCCACATATATCGGGCCTCATTAAAGACTCATAGATAATATTCAAGGAATAAGAGGACTCAGATAATATTTTTAACCTATAAGAAATACTAGAAGTATCTACAACCAACTGTTCCGGAACATTTTGTTGCATTTGTGTAGTTTATTGGCTTTCAGATATTCCTATATAAGTTAATTTTTAGAAAACATTATAAGTAATTTTGAATAATTTGTAATTAATATTTAAAAAAACGCATACCTCAAGTGAAATATAACGAAGAAGGGAAGTTGGACAAATTAAAAAATGGCACATACATTCCCCAACACTAGTGATCTCTATGGTGGGAAATGGTAGTAGAGCAGTAGGATCTATAATAACAAGTACTGATACTGTAACCTGACCCATCTGCATGGGCTGATGATGTACCGAGTCCCCCAAAAAATGCACCTGTCCTAATGCAACAATATGTACATGAGGATCTTCTGCAAACAACTCACAATATAAGGCTTGATCTGAGGGAGGAGGTGGAGGCTCAAATTAAGCAGGTGGGGAAGGGTAGTCCGGGTGAGGAGGCTGAGAAGGCAGAAAAATGAAAAAGTAATATTAGTGTTTAAAATTTATAAAATAGAAAATTTGACTAAAATAAAATAATATACCTAGAAAGGTTGTGCAGACAGGGCAGGGAAAGCAGATGGGGCATGGTAGTCCGGGTGAGTAGGCTGAGAATTCTGAAAAATGAAAAAATTTATATTAGTGTTTATAATTTATAAAATAGAAAAATTGATGAAAAATAAATAATATACCTCGGAAGGCTGCCTAGATGGGGCAGGGTTAGCAGATGAGGCAGGGTAGTCTGGGTGAGCAGACTGGGAAGGCTAAAAAATGAAAAAATTATATTAGTGATTATAATTTATATAATAGAAAAATTGATGACAAATATATATTATACCTAGAAAGGATGTGTAGACTATTATTGTCTTGCCATGTGTTCTAATAAATCCTTCTGCACTGCTGCTTGAATTTGATCACCCATAGACCGTTTCATATCTTTCAGCTCTTCTTTTAAGGATTCTATTTTTGGGACTTTTGATTGCTTACTCTTACCAAAAACATTCTGAATACTAACACCCTCCTGATATTCTCTAATATGGTCGGGGTGTTCTACCTTTCCCAAAGTAGTGGCTAGGATGTCCATCCTACCCTCAGGGATAAAAAAGTCATGTGTCTATTGCTCCTGAAGTTCATCCGGAAATGAAAAATAAAAAGGTTATATTATTGTTTATAAATTATAAAATATAAAAACTATTAACAAATAAATAATATTTACTTACAATTTTATCAGCCACTTGATGAGCTTCCTCTGTAAGATATTGTTCATTTTTTCATTCTTCTTGCTCGTTTCCATTTTTCATGGCGAGTGGGAGGAGATGGAGGACCAAATTGGGCCTCTTCTGAACCACTACTTGATCGAGCTCTTAATGCTTCAAATTTTTCTTCAATCATTTTCTGCTCCAAATATGAATACCCTCCACATGATAAAGTATGATGGTATATGTTTTTCAACTGGATCTCCTGATGAGATCTCCTGGAGGCCTATTATATAAAAATAAACTACTAAGTAATAAGAAAAATATAGCATAAATTTTAAAATATAAAATAATTACCATACCTGAAATTTCTCTTCCTGACGACTGTCAATAAATCGCTTCCATGTTTCTTCATCTGTATACGGATACTTAAGACATGGGATTTCAAACATTCTCTTTCCAAAAACATAATTTTTTGTCAGTTTGGTTTTAAAATCTCTCCATCGAACCGCCGCTAAAAAGAGATGTCTTTTCTTAATTTCTTTGGTTTCCTCAAAATTTAATGTCGTGTGCAATTGAATAAATTAAATATTCCATTTAAAATATATAATATTCAAAAAATGAGATAAAAGAAATAAATTAAGATATTTTACCATCATGGCCTCCCAAAGTTGTTGCTTCATCGTCCTGTCCGCTGACATCCAATCAGGATATAAAATACTAATCCTGCAACGGCTCTACATCGCTATATAACTGACAAACTGAACTGCATTTGGGCCAACTGCATTATTATTATCATCAAAATGGATGTGTAATTTGTTATCATCATGAGAAAGTGATAGTTTTCTTAAACGTGTAATACCACGTTTACCAACTTGAGAACTTGATTTTTGAGTAGTAACAGGAGAAGTCTCCTCCGTCAAGGACGCATCAGTAGTCCTGCAAAAAAATTGTAAATTAACATTTTTATTTCGATAAATAAGTATATTTCTTGATTATTTAATAATATGTCAAAATAGATATACCTCGGTTACTGCTCCTCTCTATCTGTATCTGACATTTCTACTAGAAAGTGTAATGAAATTTTGTGTACCTGCATATCATTAGAAAACTGAATAATTAGAAACAGGTAAGACAAAATAAATATATAAAAATAGAGGAAATCATTTGTAAGTTTCAAAAATGGACACAAAATATAAATATTTACCAAAAAAATTAGGAGACTAATTTAGTGTTTTCCCACATGCCTTCATCATGATCAGTATGTACTGCATGCACTATGTCTATCTTATACTCATTGTAATCATCTGGAAATTGTGTAATAGATGAATAAGGATCATGTAAATCACTAACATCATCAGAATCATCCTCACCACCCAAATGGTTTATTTTTCCTTGAAAAACAACTGACCACTGATCATTTGATAGATCAATGACATAAAATATTTGTTTTTCAAGTGTCTCCATGATAAATGGTTCCTCATTGAAATTAAATATTTTCAAATCAACCATTTTAAACTCATATTCATCATGTTTCATGCCACTATTACTATCAACCCAATTACACTTAAAAACAGTGACTCAAAATTCAATATAATAAATTTCCCATATGTCTTCAATAACTCCAAAATATGACGTTGATGCAGAAATTGGGTTTTTATCTTTGGCACTCGAAAAATGCACTGCTTCAGCGAAAACCATCACACCGCTATTCTGAACGGTACTCTTGTCATCCAGGTTTTTTTGTAAAATGTGAATCCCTTGATATTAAAACCAGGCCATATGATCACATTAAGAGATTTTCCCCCTACTAACCACTTCAATGTTTCTGATACAGATATATCTGGGGTGAATTTCTCTTTAAACCATGAAACAAATGTCTTCTTATACTCAATCATCAACCACTTTTCGTTTCTTTTCTGATATCGTAACTTTAATTCAGAAATATGTGAGGATATATATGGTTGAACCTCATCTGTGTTGTTCAAAATGTATAAATGTGCCTGCATCACTTCATCACATGGAATGAACTTTACCATTAATCCTCGAACCCCTCTACATTCACTATCAACTGTCATATGTCGAGATACAGGGAGACCAATATGCTCCACCTCATTCAAATAATCAGTACAGAACTCAATCACCTCTTCTGATACATATTTTTGAACAATATATTCCTCTGGTCGATAAGTATTTTTAACACATCCTTTAAAAAGTTTCATATATCTTTCAAAAGGATACATCCATCTTAAATAAACAGGCCCACATATTCTTATCTCACGCACCAAATGAATCAATAGATGAACCATTATATCAAAAAATGTGGGTGGAAAATATATTTCTAGTTGAAAAAGAATAAGAGTTGCTTCATTCTCCAACACATCTAACAAATTTGGATCAACGACATTGCTACAAATGGATTTGAAGAAATTACATAACCTGATGATTGTATTTCTGACAGCTTTCAGTAATATACCATGCACTGTTACTGGTTGAATTTATTGCATCAACACATGGAAATCATGGGATTTCATACCTATTAATTTACAATCCTTCAATGACACAAAATGATTCACATTTTATGAAAAACAACTGGGTACTTTAATACCATGAAAACACTGACGAAAATTCATCTTTTCAATCTTGCTAAATGTGTGACAAACTGGAGGTAAATATGTTTTGTTTCTTTTCATAGAGGGAGCTAACTCCAAACATATTCTCATTAATATCAAGTCCAATCTAGCATGTAATCCATCTTTTGTCTTTCCTTTTATGTGTAAAAAAGTTCCAATCAAACTATCACATATGTTTTTCTCAACATGCATAACATCAATGTTATGATTTATCTCTAAAAATCTCCAATAAGGTAGTTCGAAAAAAATAGACTGCTTCTTCCAGATATGTTTTTGAAAACCAGAACTTTTTCTCTTTCCAAATGTCGAATCAATATCTTTCACTCTGTTATAATATTCTTCATCTGACAATGGTCGAGGGGGAAGGTTGTATACTTGTAAACCTTTAAATTATTTTCTCAATCTACGATAAGGATGATCAATTCACAAAAATCTTCGATGTCTCATGTACACTGTCTTTCTTCCATTCTGTAATTGATAATATGAAGTTTGTTCTTCACAAATTGGACATGCTTTATGTCCCTTGACACTATATCCATATACGTTTCGATATGCAGGAAAGTCGTTTATAGTGAAAATTATCATAGCATGCAAAAGAAAATACTCTTTCTTGTATTCATCGAAAAATTTAACACCTTCCTACCATAGAAGTTTCAAATCATCAATCAATGGTGTAATATACCCATAAATATCATTTCTCGGTTGTTTTTGTCCAGAAATCATCAAGATCATCATAACATTTTTTTTTCATACATAGATGTGGGGACAAGTTGTAAAGTACCAGGAAAACAGGTCATGAACTATGTTGTCTACTGAGGCTCTGATATGGATTAATTCCATCAGTACATAATCCCATTCTGATATTTCTAACTTCACTTCCAAAATCATGAAATTTTTTTATCAAAACTCTTCCACTGTGGTGAATTGGCAGGGTGACGTAAGTTAGCATCAGAGATTCTCTCATATGAATTCCATCTTAACCTTTTTGCATCAATTGAATTTGCAAATAGATGCTTCAAACGAAGAATTATTGGAAGGTTCCAAATTGTTTTAGCTGTCATTTTGATTCTAGTACCTAAAAATAAATCAGAATTGAATTATCATAATTTTATGCAAAAAATATTGGATGATGTCATTGGAAGGTAAAAAATTGATTTTTCATGGCGTTACATGACATCACCTGAGAATGAATCTGAGTTGACTTTCTCATCCATCTTATAGCGTGATGTCCCACATGTAGGACAACTTGATAAATGTTCATTTTCTTTCCTACACAGTACACAATCATTGGGGAAAGCATGTATCTTTTTATACCCCAATCCCATTGGGCATAATATTTTCTTCGCCTCATAATTGGAATCTGGAAACCCATTTCCTTCTGGAAGTAAATATTTTAAAATCTCAAGTTAACTGAAGAAACTTTTATCACTCCACCCATTTTTTTCTTTTAAGTTAACGAATCTCAAAACTCTGGATAACACTATATATTTACTGCAACCTGGGAATAATTGTTTCTCAGAATCTCCATACAATCGTTCAACAATTTCTATTTTATTGATGGTTTCAACACCTAAATCATGAATTAATTATTCAATATGATCCTCTGCCTCATTATGAAAATCGTCATCAATATTGGATGTTGAATTTTCAGTTCTTTCACCATGCAAGATCCAACGTGTATAATTAAGGCTAAAACCATAACAAATGAGATGATCCTTGATTTCTTTGGAGTTTAACTTTCTCATATTTACACACTTCACACATGGACAGAAAATCAAATCAATATTTTGAAGATGTCATTTAAGAAATTCCAAAAAATTATCAACTCCTTTTTCATATTCATTAGTGGTTCTTCGTAAATGAATCCAATTACCATCCATTAATACCTGATATCAAAATATAATTGATGAATATATTAAAACATATAAAAAATTAAATATATATCAGATAAATTGTAAACAAAAACATATTTAATAAAAACTATTGATAATCAGATAAAAGACATCAGATATGAAAAACGTTTACAAATAGAGTAAACATTATATTTTCATATTATATACATGTGTGTTATATTGATATTATAATTTAATTATAATATCATTCTTTTAAAATTTATTAGTTCATTTTACATAGTTGCAATATTTCAATGTTGCATGTGTCAAAAATATCGAGGAGTACATTAATTTAAAGGATTCAATAAGTGTATTGGGTGAAATTTGATTGGATTCAATGTGAAAAATTCAATTTTTTTATAGGATATTTAATAATGTTTGTTGACATAATATTCAAACATGTCCTAACACATTTAAAACAAAATATAAACTAATAATTAAATAAAATCAATAAAAAAATTGAATGATAAATGATTTATCTACAAAATTTAAAAAAACTTACAAAAATAATGACTTCGAAACAAGAACTAATGATAAAAAACCAACACTATAAAATCAAACCCGAAAAACAAACACTATAAAAGGAAGAACACAAACTGTGCTCGAACCCGAAAAACAAAATCTATAATGAACGCAAACTGTGCTCGAACCCGAAAAACAAACACTATAATGATTTCAACCTGAAAAAAACACAATAAAATCCAAATTGTGCTCAAACCCGAAAAACAAACACTATAATGATAAAAAAACACTAAAACAATCACTATAAAATGAAGAACGTAAACTGTGCTCGAACCTGAAAAACAAACACTATAATGATTTCAACCCGAATAGAGATGTTCAATCCAAACTGTGCTCCGTATAATGACTTCGAAAAACAAACACTATAAAATCTATACCAACAATGATAATACAAACCAAAAATAATGATAAATAACAACTAAAATCGAACCAATATTGAAAATCGCGTAAAATAGGGTTATGGAAGAAGAAATAAACAATGGAAGATGAAACAAGAGATAAAAAGGAAGAACGCAAACCCAAAATCGTGCAAACGAGACAAAACCTTCAACAATGGCCTTCCAAGATCACAAATGAGCTTCGAAGGTCGTCAGGAGTCCAAGGCACCGCAGTGAAACTCGATTTCGACGATCGAACAAAATGAGGGTTTCGGACCCCCGAATAATTTTCAACGACTTTTGGCGTAGGGTTTTTTAAAAACCAACACCAAATATTTAAAAAAAACATTCGTCATCGGTTATTCTGAAAACCGACGCTGATAATCCTTTTTTTTAGTTTTGGGGTCGGTTTTGAAGAAAACCGACGCCGAAAAGATACCTTATGGTGTCAGTTTTCAGGAAAACCGACGCAAAATTTTTTTTTTTATTTTCGGCGTAGATTTTCCTCAAAACCGATGCTGAATTTTTTTTTATTACTGGCATCGGTATTCTTCAAAACCAACGCCAAAACATGTTTTTAAAAAAAATTGTGTTGGTTTCTTAAAAAGTGACGCTAAATATCATCGAACAAAATGAGGGTTTCAGACCCCGAATAATTTTAAAAGACTTTTGGTGTCAGTTTTTTTCAAAACCGAGGTCAAAAATTTAAAAAAACATTCGGCTTCAGTTATTCTAAAAACCAACGCCGATAATCCTTGTTTTTTATTTTCGGCATCGGTTTTGAAGAAAATCGGCGCCGAAAAGATACCTTATGGCTTCGGTTTTCAGAAAAACCGACGCAAAAAATGTTTTTTTTTAAATTTTTTGCATCGGTTTTCCTCAAAACCGAGGCCAATTTTTTTTATTATTATTATTGGCATCGGTTTTTTTCACAATCGACTCCAAAACATTTTTTTAAAAATTCTTTGCATCGGTTTCGTAAAAACTGATGCTAAATATCATCAAATAATGGTTTTTGGCATCGGTTTTACTAAAAACTGACGCCATAAATTTCCCTCACATACTATTCGCATCATTTTTTTAAAAACCGACATTATTACGTCGACGTTAAATCCCGTATTTCCTCTAGTGTGAGTGTTTAAAGGTTAACAAATTGGGTTATCCCGACTAAAAACTCAGTTTTGGAGGCATTCTGGGCCTTTTTTGGCCTTGAAAAATGTGGCAGAAGATTTTCCTCAGCCACCAGCATGTAAAGCTCGTCGCAGGCTTCGATTTGATATGTTGTAGAGCTCAAAAGGACACCCAGATAAAAATTTAAGGTTGTTTGAATTTTTAGTTACATTTTCAACTTATTTTAGATCTTTTATTAATTTTTTTGATTTTTTGTGTCTTCAAATTGTTATTAAATGATTTTTAATTGATAATAATTAGCAAATTATTGATTAATAATATTTTTTAAAAATGTTTTAAATCCATTTTCACTAAATTTATTATATATTAAATGTAATAGTCTATTTATATGTATATAAAACATATTTAAAAAATATATATTATATTTATATACGAATAAATATACTTATATAACAATAATGTATTTTTCATGAATTTTTTTTAACTTAAGATTTATCAACGCTAGGGAAAAGCGCTGATAAATCCCCAATTTATCAGCGCTACTAAAAGAAGCGCTGATAAAAGGGCCCCCTTTAACAGCACTAAAAAAGCGCTGATAAAGGGGGGGCCTTTATCAGTGCTAAAAAAGTGCAGATAAAGGGGGCCTTTATCAGCAATTTTTTTAGCGCTGATAAAGGCCCTCCCCTTTATCATCACTTTTTTTAGTGTTGATAAAGGCCTCCTTTATCAGCACTTTTTTTTTAGCGCTGATAAAAGTGTAGAGCTTCCCTCGCTTGTTTTTTTAGTAGTGTCTCCACCATTATCTTTTGATGGTTCTGATTTTTTAATAGTGGCCATCATGGAAGCATGGTTTTCAGTTTTAAATTCTAATTCTTCATATTCATATAATTCATTATCATCATCTTCCTCTTCACTGATAAAACTCTTATTCGATAGTTTCTTTCTAGATTTTAAGTCTCCCTTTTTGAAAACCCTTTTCTAAGGCTTCTCAATTTTTTCATCTTCACAATCTTCATCATTGATCTTTTTTTAATCACTGAGAGGCAATGTGCCCAACTTTTCCACAACGAAGTCAAGCAATAGGTAACTTCCCTTTGAATTTCCATTTTCCCTTCTGGAACTTCTTGGCAATGAGATAAATAACTTATTTTTCCTCATCATCTTCTCCACTAATATATTTTGATATTTTTTTAGTTTCTTCATGGACATGAACACCATTTCCTTGATCGCTCGATTCATAGCATCTTCTGTTTTGAGTCTCATTTCATATGCCACCAGGCTGCTCAGAAGATCATAGAGAGAATGTTTAGAAAGATCTATTTCCTCAAGGGATAACACCTTTTCACTGTACAGGGGTGGAAGTCTTCTTAATATTTTCTTTAAATTCTCAATGTATTTGATTTCTTCACCTAGACCCCAAATTTCTCTAACCACTTCAGTAATTTGATTGAAGAAGGAACATGCATTCTCATCAGATTGTATCTTCAGATCATCAAACCTATTGTGCAGGACATGTAGTTTCACCTCCTTAACTTAGCTATCTCCTCCATAAATATTTTCAAGTTTATACCACATGGACTTTATTGAGGTGAAACTCATCACCTTTAGATATATCTGATTAGAAAGCACTGTAGTGGGTGCATTTTGCGCTTTAGCATCTGCATCAAGAATTTTCCTATTTGTGTCAATCACATCCAGGCCTGTTGGATTAGTGACTTGTATTCCTTGAAAAGTAGAAAATACGACTTTAATTCTAAGAGATCTTAGATGAGATATCATTCTATTCTTTTAGATCTGAAAATTACTTCCGTCGAAGATGGGGACTCCCATGACATTGGTTGAATTCTCCATAACGATATAAGATAGATCAAACACCAATGAACCTCCCTCTAATACCACTTGAAGGACCCCAGAACACCCTGAGAGGGGAGGGGTGTATCAGGGTGTCATATTATCATTTTTAAATTTGTGTATATCATTCCCAAGTTAGTAGAAACTTGTTAAATCTTTCAAATAAAATAAAGCAAGGATATGACACAGCACTTTTACTTGGTTCACCGCCAAAGGATAGGTCTAAGGAGCATACGCTGATAGTGTGTCAGTTATACCTAAATCCACTAATCATTACAAGTTTTAGGATTACAAGATCTGGTCATAGTCACTCTGTGCCAGGCACACTGCCTTTACAAGGTTCAGGGGTATCTCACCACATCCCTCGGATCACTTTTTTTAACTCCCCCTAGATCACTTCCATGAGAGAAGTAAAACTCGGTTTATCATCTTGAAGGTCTCTTCAATAGATTTTCACTGAAGTCTTTGTCTCTGTTTAGCATGACACACTTATTGTATTGATGTACTGAATTTATTCACTTTAAAGCATTGAACCACTGAATCGGACATTCAGAAGCATGTTATAAGTATAACACAACACTTTCATGCAATACCATCACTTGCGTGAAATATTTGGGAATTTTTGCGATAGATGACTTTCGTGCAACCCCTTCTTTCCGTGAAACCCTTATCTTTTGCGCAACATCACCGAAGGGTTCACTTTTTCTTTTCATACCAAAGAACACCTTGAACGCAATATTTACTCTCTTCCAATATTTCACGCACAAATCTTTCGTGTGGCTGAGCAACCGGATTTTTGATGGAAAATTGTTAAGTCTTCTAGGGGGTAGCTGCCTTTTTATAGGCTTTAATAACCTTGTGTGCAATATTCTGATGCGACTTTGTCATTGCGCACAACATTCTTCATGAGCGCACAAAACCCCTTTTGACGTCGCATTGGGCGTGTAAGATTCTTTCACGCAACACTATATTTTTCACACATGTATGCCTTGCACGCACATTTTTCCTTTTCCATATTTTGAGAAACTGATTCCAAAAAAGTGTGTTGCATGAAATATTCCAAACACCCTCCAATCTTGAAGATAACTTCCTTTTCCAAACACACATTTCTCCATTTTTCTTTTTTCAGGCCCAAAAAAATGGAAAGCACTGGGAAAAGATGCCACCTTCAATACTATTGTCTATTAGAACTGTATGAAACCTTTCTTGACAAACATTCTGAACTTACAATGATTATTGACAATAAACACAAATCATACTCCATTTCTTACATAGAACAGTCATGGTTCCAAGATACAGAGCATGATTAAACCTTCATTTCACTTGAATTAGCATGAGTAAACCCTCATTGAACAATAATTAGCATTATTCAACACTCATTTCACAAACTTTATCATGATACTATTCATTACCTAATGCATTGGAGCACTATCAAGATGCACCCTTCTTAATCGTTTAATTTCATTCATAATTGTGCCATATGGATCATATAACATGGATTCATTAAATATTATAATTTATTCCATGAATAAGATATGTGGAAAAAATAAATGTAAGTCCTCAATAAAAAAGTAATTGTTTATAAAGATGAATACCTTTGATAGATAATTGGGTATGGTATTCACTAACATGACGATTTTGGCATTGGAAAATTTGGTGTAACTTCAGAAGCATTACGATGTCAAATAGAAATTGTAAAATGGGTTGATGAGAGAGAAATGGATATCTAATCATTTATAAATTAAATGGACAGTAATGGGGTCATGGAACATAATATCCCAACATATGTAATGGTATTTATATGCATAACATAAAATAATTTCTTGAATGTAAATGAGGAGAGAGAAATCCATTACGGAATTTTGGCATGGTAACGTATGTATATGGGAAGAATTAATGGGAAGAAAGGGGTCTCTCATAATTAAAATATAATGAGGGAAGTACAAGGGAGGTGTGAAATAATACCACAACATTTCTAATTCAAAATAAAATGGCCTAAAAATATAAGGAAACTTGGACAGAAATAAAGAAGAAAGGAAAGTGAGGATCCCTTACTTGGAAGTGTGAACCCAAAGGCTTGGGAGAGGCTTCAGTGAGGTTTATTGGGAGCTTAGGGCACCTTGGGAGGATTATATAGAGATTAGGTAAGCGTTTGGTCTAAATCCAAATTGGTTGAGGTAATATTAATGGGATATTGAGTTGGTTTATATAGGAAAGGAGAGGGAATTCTTTATTATTTTGGTTTTGGACACTACACTTTAAACTAATGAAAACCATAAACCAACCCATGGTTTTTGACAATGGTTTTTGCAAAATGTGAGTGGAAGAAATTATTTTATAATTAAAATGGCCGAACTTATTAAAATATTTAGCTTGATTATGTGGAGGTGGGTCACACTCTCAAGAAATTCATTTTAAAAAGTTAAAATATTTTATAAGTTTTGGAGGGTCTGCTAAGGAATAATAAAATTAAAAAAACAAATATAAAATCACATTATTTTAAAGGTAAAACATATATTGGATGAGTAAACCTTTTATAGTATCTTATTTCATCACAATTTGTTCATTATGATGTTATAAAACACATTATATATTTAAATAGTATTTAGTTTTTACCCAAAAATTCTACTGTCTCGGAAAATTATGAAAAAATCACCATTAGATAATTTCAACAACCTAAATCCAAAAATAATATTCATTTTATAAAAATAATTTTCTAAATGTGAGAATTTTTTATTTTAATATAAAAACTGATATTTATCAAAAATTCATTGGTTTTAACATAAACACATTTCAAACCTTAATAAAAATTACAATTGTATTAAAATTATACATTAATTTATATTTACCAAAAATTAATTTAGTAATAATATTTATTTAAATATTATTTTATTGAAAAATCCATTAATTCATCAAAATATATTTCTTAATTGAATATTAACTAAAAATACTATTTGTGCATTAAAACCCATTTACAAATAACAATGATAAAATGAATGTATCTTATTTATACAAAAATAATGCACATAATCATAGTTCTAGGGTAATTTTTACATAACCCCTTATAACACACTCATAAGAGCTAAGGTTTTGGTTTGCGATGGTGACAGACTCTTGGGGAATCTCGGATAACATCGCTCGGGTAGAAATCTTTATTAACTTCAACTTCTCTCATAGGTTGTTCTGTTCAAGTGTAACATGTTGAAGCTCAGAATAGTTTTGGTCTAGAGAGAAGCCCATTGATGCAACCTCCTTTCTGAGCTCTGATAAATGGGATTCAAATGGATATATTCTACTAGATGAGGACATCATTTCCTTTGTTTGAGTAAATTGGATTTGTTAAAGCCCTATATTTATATTAATCATGGCATCATTGTTCAATGGATATATTAAAAATGGTAACAATTATTAATGGTATTTTATAATCCAAAAACATAAATCTAAGGAAGTTCATATGTTTTATATAACTATTTTAAATAATAGAAAATTTAATTAAATTGGGAGGAATTTTCATTAATAAAAGGTTCGTTCGTTACAAACATGGTCTGGGTCATGATCTTGATGATCTTGAACTTCTCCCGTAAATGGGTTTTCTCATTCTTATGTTTTTTGATCTTGTCTTGGGTTTGGTCTTGGGAAAAGCCTAGAAATTTTTTCTCCCTCAGAAGCTTTGATTGATGGGCTTCTAAGGCTATAATATTACTAGTTCAGGAAATCACTTACTTTGTATGTGCCAAAAGGATATGTTAAAACCATATATTTATACTAGTATTGTGATCACTGATAAACAAAAATATTATCAACATTAACAACACTTAACAGAAATTTAAAATCCAATTGGATTTAATAAAATAGGTACATGTTTTTTTATAACCATAATACATTTAATTAAATTAAAAATTGAATTTTATTCAAAAATGTTCAGGTCTTTGCCACCTTAAAACCTTAAGAAATGTATCCCTCAAAATTTCCTTTTCCCACACTAAAATAGATGAGGGTAACTCTACTTCATCACCTTCTAGGGTTCTGATGTTTCTTCTTCAAACATGTGATTTCTCTACAACACTTTGATGAGGGGCATTGTCTTATTCCGTAGAACTTTTCCTCTATGATCTAAGATCTTCACCGGCTGATCCTAATAGGAAAGGTCATTACCCAATTGTAGCCCCTATGGATTGAGTACTTGATATGGGTCTATAATTTACTTTATTAATATTGGTACATGGAATATATCATGTACATGAGATATGTTTTTTGGGAGTGCTAGTCGATATGCCACTACTCCGATGCAATCAAGGATATCAAAATGGTCGATGTACCTTGGACTAAGATTTCCTTTATTCCCAAATCTGATTACTCTTTTCCATGGAGATATGTAGAGGAATATCATGTCTCCAACATCAAAATTTAGGTCTCATCGATGATTTTCAGTATTGCTCTTTTTTTTACTATGAGTGGATTTGATGGGATACAGAAAGGTTTTAACCTTATCCACAATTTCTTTAACCATTTCTGAACATATAAGTATTTGTTCCCCAACTTCATCCCATAATTCTGGTGTTCTTCACCTCCACTCATAAAGGTATTAATAGGGGTCCATTTGGATTCTTGAGTAAAAACTTTTGTTGTAAGAGAACTCTACAAAAGTAGGATGTTTGTACCATATGCCTTTCAAGTCCATTGAGAAATCTATAAACATATCCTCAAGTGTTTGGAAAGTCTACTAAGATTGGCCATCGGTTTGAGACTGGTAATATGTACTGAAGTTCAACTCAGTGTTTAGAGAATTCTAGAAACTTTTACAAAATATAGAGGTGGATCATGGATCTCATTCGGACATAATTTATTGTAGTTCTCAATGAAGTCTTACCACTCTTCTAATTTATATATGTTCTACTTGATCCAGTGATAAATCCTCTAAAATCAGGATGAGGTCTTTAATATTTGTAATATGATCCATAACAACCTAGAAAGCATTGTTTCCCTTGGATTTCTTTGTAGGTCTAGTGACAAATTCCATGGTTATGTTTTCTCATTTTCATGTTGTTATGGGTAATGGATTCATAATATCAATAGAATTCCTACATTCATCCATCACTTGATAACATACCAGAAAATTTTATGTATATTCAACAATATTCTTCTTCATGTTACCCCACCAATAGTTCTCTCAGATATCTTGACACATCTTTTTTTTCTTAAGTGAATGGAGAAATTCGAACTATCTGCATCATCCAATGTTTTTTCATTAACTCAAGATTTTATGGAACACATACTATTGATCCAAATCTCAAAATTCCTTCTTCATTAACACTTAACGTCAAGGATTTCCCTTTTTTAATTGTTTCCACTTTCTTATATATTATAACATCATCATTTTTAAAATCCTTTATCCTTTCCAAAAGAGAAGGTTGAGTATTAATTTGTGAAAGGATTAAATATTTTCCTTTAATTATGACTCCCATGTCCATATTCTTCAAATCTAAGAAGATTGGATCCTCATCAAATTTCATTAATGATCAAATTACTGGGTCCTTTCTACTTAGATCATCTACTACCTTTTTCACCTTCCCATGATGGTATCAGATTGAGAAGTCGTAATCCTTGATGATATCTAATCATCTTCATTGGCACATTTTTCTCTCTTTATATGTTAATATACATTTAAGACTTTTTTTGATCCGTATATATTTCACACTTCTCCCCAAATAGATAATGCCACTATATTTTCAATGAAAATATTATAACTACCACCTGTGGATCATGTGTTGGATTTTTTTCTCATTTATTTTGAACTACCTTAAAGTGTAGGAAATGAATTTTTCATTTTCCATTAACACACATCCCAATCCCTTTTTTAAGAATCAAAGAAAATTACAAAAATCTCCCCACTTGTGGGTAACATGAGCATAGAGGCAGTGATAAGAAATTTTTATTCAACTCCATAAATATTTTTTCATATTCATCATTCCAATAAAATTTGACTCCCTTCTGAGTTATCTTTGTAAGTGGGTTTGAAAATCATGATAAATTTCTCAAAAATCTGTAATCATATACAACTAAGCCAAGGAATCTAAGGATATCTATCGTAGATGTTGGACTCATCCATCCCTTAATTTCTTTATATTTGATGGATCTATAGATATACCATCTCTTGTGTTTATATTCCCCATTAATGATACTTCTTACAAATAGAACTCACACTTTCTATATTCTTCATAGAAGCTAATCCTTTCGTAAGGTATGTAGCATAGTGCTCAGATTCTTCTCATGCTCTTCCTTGGTATTGGAGTATATTTGAATATAGTCTTTAAATACAACCACAAATTTTTTGAGGTAAACTCTAAAGACTGTATTAATCAAGTCCATGTAGATTTATGGATCATTATTGAGTCCAAAAGGCATCACTATGAAGTCATAATTTCTATACCTTGTACGAAAATCAATCATGGGTATATTCTCCTTCTTCACAATTACTTGGTAATATACTGACCGCTGATCCAACTTGGATAAGTATTTTGTTCCATGAAGTTGATGTTAAAAGTCATGAATTAATGAAAAAGGATACTTTTTTTATCATGATTTTTTGAACTCACGATACTCAATGCGAAGGCGCAATGACCCATTCTTTTTCTTGACGAAGAGGATTGGTTAACCCCATGGTGATGCACTTGGGGGTATAAACCCTTTATCCATATTCTCTTGTTGTTGTTTCTTTAGTCACTCAAGTTCCACCATATACATCCTATATATAGTCTTGTACATTGGCAATTCCTCTGGTCTAGGCTCGATCAAAAATTCAACCTCTCAGCTAGAAGGAAGACCAAGAAATTCCTCGGGAAACAAATCAGTGTATTCCCTCAAAATAGGTATGTCTCCAAGGATGATTCTTCCTTTTGAATCAATCATTTGATATAGATACACTTTCTCATATGGAATTAATATTCATTCTTGAGATGATGGTATTAAATAATATCCATCCTCCTCCTTGTACGTGTATAAAATCGGGGGTTGGTTTTCCATTGAGAGTGTGATTTCCCACTCACGTCAATTTATGTTGGATCTATATAGAGAAATCCAATCCATACCCATAATTGCATCAAATTCTACCAAGGGAATTATGAAAAGGTTCACTGAGAAGTTCAATCCACAAATTTTGATAGTGGAGGAGTTATATAGATGGGATGCAATAATTTCCCCCTTGTTCGTCTTCACCGACATCTCTACTTGCATGATTTTCGGTGGTTTTTGAGTAGTTCTACTAAACTTTTGAGATATAATGGAATTTCTAGAACTATGTATGATAAACCTACCATTCAATTTGGGATTATGGTTCTACTTTATCCAATAGAGACTTAGGGATGAGTACATTTAAACTATTAACCTCATAATTGGGGATCCAATGACATTGAAGGGATAACTTATAAATTACATTTTTCTCCTTAACTTATGAGTTTATAGGTTTCAATCTATGTTCTCAATGATATACATCTTAACATATATTCTTATGGGATTTTTTTAATTTGTTCCATTAATAATGGTTTGTAATGATCTTATTAATTTATCAAATAAAATACCTCGAGAGTGTCAAACAGGGTGCATAGTATGTCCCGTTGTCGTGTACCAGGTTACCCCAAGTCATTCCCGAAACACCTTCTCAGATTTATTACTCCTAGGTAAATATATTTCAGAACAATATCCACTTTTAGTATCAAAACAGAGATTTACTTTCATGATAAACCACTTTCTCTATACTCACAAAAATTTAGGGATGTTCTCTTACACATAGTCTTATCCCAAAGGGTTTTCACTATAGTTTTCTAATCCTCATCCAAAAAAATAACTAAACCTATCCATTGATACCAACTATAACAAATATTATCTTTATTTCATATTTAAACATGATTTATTACATTAAATTTAACTTAATTCAACTCAGAAGATCGAGAGGTCTACTGTATTTGGGGTTTAGGAACATTACATGACAACATAAAACATGAAATATGACAATATCTATATTGAAAACTTATTTCACATAACCACAACATTTCTTTGTACTTAAAAATGCATGGGATAACCTGAGGACATACATAAGAAAGGCATGGGGAATAAATCCTGGTAAGGTGATAAGTATGGTATAACATGAGGATAATAATACATGTTAGACAATTCATATCAACTAGGCATAAAAGAACATGAGTAATAAGGCATGATATAGAATGATAATCATAACATAGAAAATGTGGAGAAAACTTAAAATATCAAATCATAAACATTATTTAAATATAAACCACCAAGACATCATGGTGGAAAAAATCATGTAAAAGAATAAGGTAAAACCCAGTCCCAACATGACGTATTAGGATACTAAAAAATACCCAATGCATTGAAGTGCTATCAGGGCGCACCCTTCATAATCATTTCAATATCATGCTTAAGTGTGCCACATAAATTATATAACAAGGGTTCATTCAACATCATAATTTATTCCAATATCGAGGAATGTGGAATACATACATGTAAGTCCTCAATAAATACTTATATTTGAATAAATTTGAACACCCTTTATAGAAAAATGGGTATGGTATTCACTACACATGCATGGTAAATCGTGGTGCAATATCAAAAGCATAAGAGCATCATATAGAAATTCATAAAATAGGATAATGAGAGGAAAATGGGTCTCTAATCATTTAATCCTTAAATTTAAAGTAATGGGAACATGGAGGGACATTCCCCCAATATATTTATTTGGAAATAGAAGCCATAACACAATAAATAATCTTAAAGAAATATGTGAAATCAAAAGAACCCATACAAAATTTTGGCATGGTAATGGGTGTATGTAAAGGTTATTATGAGGTTAAAATGAGAGTAAAATGGGATATCATAATTTATAAATCAAGTATAAAATATTTGGGATCAGTAAGAATGTTTCCTAACATAATAAAATAGAAATTTAAAAGGCATATCATAAATGAAGTGCCTGATTAAAAGAGAAGAGATAAAATCCCTTATAGAATTTTGTCATAGAAATGGCTTAGTTAAGGGTCCAAATGAGAGGGATAAATGATCCCTCATTAAAATAACATCAATTGGACAGTAAGTTAATTATTAAAAATTAATGTAAATACAATATATTGAAACTAAAAGAACTAATCTCAAAGAAGGTGCTTGAATTGAAAGGCGATGAGGTAAATCTCTTACTTGGATATGTGAATCCAAAGGCTTGGGAGAGGATTATTGGGATCTTAGGGGTTCCTTGGGAGAACTCTATGAAGTAAACAGAAGAGTTTGGGTGACCTTTAAGGAGTTTGAGTAAAGTGAAATGGTATCTTGGGTGGGTTTATATAGGAAATAAAGGGGATTTCTTTATAATTTTGGTTTTGGACAATTCATATTAAAATGTTCAAAACCACAAACCATCCCATGGTTATTACTTATGGTTTCTGAAAAAAGGGATTGAATCACATTATTTTATGAGTCCAAGGTCCAAGGATAATAAAATATTTCCCTTGTTTATATGGAGGTGAGTCACACTTTAAATAAAATGATTTTATAATCGTAAAATATAATATAACTCATGGAGGATTCACTATGACATTATAAAATAAATAAAATAAACATAAAATTAAATTATTTTAAAGTAAAAAAACAAATATTGGGTTGATTATTAAATTTATAGTATTTATTACATAACTATTGGGCTATTATGATGTCATAAAACACACTGTATGTTTATACGGTATTTCATTTTTACCCTCAAATTCAACTCTTAGAAAATTATGAAAAATTCACTATTGGATAATTTTGATGTCCTGATTCCAAAAATAATATTCATTTTATCTAAATAATTTTGTATATTTTTAAATTTTCACTTTTAAAATAAAAAACTAAATTTAATGAAAATGATGGGTTATTGATGATAATAGTTTTCAAGTCGTAATAAAAACTAAATTTGACTTCATGAAAATTATATGATCATTTATATTTAAAAAAAGTAATTTAATAATATTTTACTAAAATATTATTTATTTAAAAAATACATTAATTCATCAAAATAGATTTCCAAAATTACTATTTTTTATTTAAAAATCATTTACAAAGTAGAAATAATAGGAAGAAAAAAATATTCATTATTATATATAAAATAATTTACATAATCTTATATCTAGGGTCTTGATACATATCCCTTTATTACACTAGCATGTGACCTAAGATTAAGGTGTGCGATGATGGGGCTTTCATGGGTTTGTTCAGTGAAAATGGTTTTTACAGTGATCTCGATGATTTTTAACTTCCCCCATAAACAGTTTTTCTCATTCTTAATTTATTGGATCTCATCTTGGTCTTGGTATATGGAAAATCCCATAAATACTATCTCCATCTGAATCTTTTAAAAATGGATTTCATAGGGTTTGATCCTACTCATTGAGGCCATCACTTTCTCTGTCTGTTCTAAAAGGATTTTTTAAGACCATATATTTACACTACTCAAGTGATCACTGATCAATAACTATATTATCAATGGTAAAGAAACATAAAAGTCATTTCAAATACAATTGGATATTATAACAGAAGTTCATCTCTTTTTTTATAACCATAAAACATTTCATTAAATAAAAATAAAGGGAATTTTTTTCATAAATTCTCAGGTCATTACATAGAGATGTCGTATGGGAATTTGTTGACCGAATAAAAAAATATCCCACTTAATTACTATTTTGGAGCCTTTCTCAGTTGATGATTAAGGAAGACTATATGTCTGTGAGATCATACGACTACCTAGGACTCATCATACTGTTGTTTCAGATAGGAACCCTTGTTTTATGTCATGGTCCTAGCAGGTTTTGCAGAAATCTATGGGTACACAGGTTCTTCTAAGCACAAATTTTCACCCTCAGACCAATAGACAATCATAATAGACAATACAGGATTTATAGGAAATATTCTAGGCATGTGTCCTTGATTTTTTTGCAGTTCTTGGGAGAATCATATCCTTCTCATCAATTTATCCTCTAACAATATCTTGTAGGTGAAAATTGAGATGGCTTCTTTTGAGGCCTTATATGGTAAGTTGTGTTGTCCTCCAATATGTTGGGTTGAGGCAGGTGAGGTATCAATACTAGGGCCTTGTTTCATACAGGAGACTTCAGTGTTGTTTTAGCTGATCAAGAAGTGTGTGTATACTGCTTATTAAATATAGAGATATTATGATGGTTTCCATTGATAACCTCTAGAGTTTGATTTTGGGGATCTTTTTTTTATTTGGGTGTCTCCCATGCAAGGTAATTGACTATTATAGAGGCAAGGGAAGTTGTCTACTTGTTACATAGATTCATTTGAGATTCTAAAGGGAGTCAGGCTGGTAGCCTATCAATTGATAAAAACTCAGTGGTTCCATGCCATGAATGAAGTATTCCTTGTTTCACAACATCACCAATATCATGTTGACCAGTCTCGTACCACTGATATTGAGGAGGTTGAGTTAGATGTGATACTACCTTTTAAGAGTATCTAGTACGCATAGTTGGCTGGAGAATGAAAGCTCAATGTGGTCATTATATCCCTCTAGGATGGATGCTATGGAAGAATGACCACATGCAGGATGATACATGGGATCGGGAGGCCTACATACATGCCCAGTGGAAATATATTTTCTCATATAGTGTTTCACCTCCCTTGGAAGGTGAAATCAAGGAAGAGTGATTTTAAGGGGGGAAACTATATGAACCCGATTTTTTACTCAGGTATGGATCCTTTAAATTGTGGTCTAATTATTTTTTCTGAATCTCATATGGATTCCTAATGGTTACCAACGTCTCAAGGCTATATGTGGATTTTTTGGGTCCCAGAATACATAATTTTGTCATAATTAGGCCTAGTTAATAGTTTTGTGTAAATCGTGTGGGGAGGCCAGATGGTTAGAGAAAATCATGCTGGTGGCATGCTTTTTTAGAGAGATCATTACCACACAGTTGGCGCATAGTTTCCCTAACTATGTGGGATAACCATGAAAGTTCCACTATTTCACTTGGTACACTTTCATAGTTTTCACATGGTTTTGGAAACAATATACATTCTATATTTTGGGTAATTTTACGTTTTTATCCTTAATGATCTAATTATGACCATCCTTATTCCCTAATCTGGTTTCCATTTATATTTAACTCCATGTCACCCATATTGGATCTTTTTTAAGGGATGACCTATGGATCAAGAGATTTCCTTCATCTAGGACCCATTCGAGCATCTGTATTTCACGTTGGATTTCCAATGGTAAGTAACCAATCCCTCTTTAGCCATTCTTCATCTATATTGATCTTGAATTAGTTATCTATGTGTGTGATTTTTTACTCCTCTATAAAATCTACTCCATCCCAAGAAGAATTAAAGGCTAATACTAGACGGGGATAGTTGTACTAACCTAAGGTGGGTGGGCTATAACTCATTCCTCAAGTTCATTGAATTTGGAACTATCGTGTGGGGCCCGTCGATTTTTTTAAGTGTCATTTGTTGGTTTTATATTCCATTATCATAATAATTAGAACCATATGGTTATTGTCTTTCCAAATATTTGATTAGTTTTTAGTGGTTACACCCATAACTCCTTCCATCCCATGTATGATGTTCTTCCATATTTATCATTTTGGTGTTTTGACACGTTTGAGATATTTATCAGGTGTTCCTTGGATTGAAAGTACTAAGGTTGTGATTTTATATATTAAATGGCTTGATTTAAATTTGTAATTTCATAATTTCAAGTAACATGTATGCTCATCACTTTACATGCCTAAGTAATGTTCTTCAATTTGAAAATTAAATTTGAAATGGAAATTGGAAGGTATGCAATGTATATGACTTGTCCTTTTTAAAAGTAATTTAATAATATGTTGCATGTCCATAGCACCCCTTACCAATATAATGGAAGGTATAAGAGTGAACCTTTATTTTTAAAAATTCCTTAAATGGATCAAATGAATGGTTGCATGCTACATGGCCTTGTCACACTAATGAAAGGCAAGGCTTTATCCTAATGGATTTATCAATTAATTATGTCTTGATTAAAGGTCTCAACACCACATGACCTTGTCAAACTAATTAAAGTAATGCCTTTAACCAAATACAATATTATATGACTTCATTATCAAATAGGTGTGTCCTGACTCAAGCTCGCCTTGGATTCCATAGGTAATTCCTTTAGCACTCTGTAACCCCATTCTGATTCATGGACACAGCTTTCTTTAGTTGAGACCAACCTGGAACCCAATCCTTTTATAAAATTGGATTTTTGATATGAAATTGTAGGATATATTCAATATTATTATATGATTTATTAGATACACTACTTGGATTCAGAATTGATAAGTAGGTTCCATGGTTAAATCACATTAGCCTCATTCATTTCTTATCCTTGTTTTACCTTGGATGAATTCATTAGACTTTATATGCATCTTATTGTGGAATTCCTTAGGCTATGATCTTTGTATTTCACACTTACCCTTAGCTAGGGTAAAGAAATAACTGAGTTGGTGACCCTTGAGGTTTATATTGCCTCAGTTATTACCTTGGAACTTCATTATTAAATATCATTATTGGTGGCCTTGTTACATCTCAGAACCTTCACTATTGCTAAAATGTAACTTATTAATAAATTTGTAATAATCAAATAATGAAATGGTTATATGTTCAGACACCATATGAGGGCTGAAAAAGGTACTTGGGTATTTCTTTACATTGTAATTTTTTACTTTATATATGCATGATTACACACTATTACATTTCAATTGCACGGGTCAGATGTTATAGAAACTGTTGGTAGTGGCCCCTTGAGATTGATCTCACATCCTCTCTGAGTGCCATTTGGTATTTGGGGAAGATTACATGTATGCAGGTGTTGATAAAGGTAAGTTTAATGCTTTAGAAAGTTGGCTTTTTACTATACTAGGATGGAGTTGGTAGCAAATTAATAAGCTGAGGAACAGGATGCTTGGGATAGTTTATGTATTTCCTATTTATATATTGGGTGTTTCATATATGTTTGTTACTTTGTATCCATGTTTTATATCTTACTACATACATGAAATATCATATTCAATTATTGAATGTTTTTTCAGATATTTCAATTCTTATTAACCTTTCCTATTTCTGTTGCACCTTATGTTTAATTATATTGCTTCCACTATTTACCTATGTTTATGTTTATCTATTGGGCTATAATTTGGTAATTAGGTCATAGTATCCCCATAGAAACACCATATTCCCTCACTTCTAGTTTGAAATCTCTATCATTTGGGGATATGTGATTGAGGCCATGTACCTCACTAGGCACGAGGCACCAATTAAGTGGAATCTCGGTCCGGGAAGCCATAAATTTTACTCAAAACACCCAAAATTAAAATTTTACTAATATAAAATGTTTGGTATAAATTATTGAGAGATAATTACTAAATGATCATTATAATAGTCATGGTGTTGCATTTCACCCTACTGCAAAGTTTATAGTGATCATCCTTAAAAAATTGAAACCATAAACTACCCTTATGCCACAATGTACCATCCCTTGAAAAAACTATAATTCTAAAGTACTAATTTTAGTTTCTAAATATAGTGTATATATCTTTGTTTAAGGAAAATATATATTAAAATAAATTCATATGTTCTTATTTTGTTTTTATCTTTACTAGGAATTGAGTAAAAAGTTTTAAAAGTGGGAATCATGTGTGTTGGTTACATCATAAAGGGAAGGGAACGAGAAAAAATCCTATAACTAAAACTCCTTGGTGATAAATAATTTTTTGTAATAATTTTTTTCATTTTATAATTAAAAATTTAGTATCATATTTCAAAAAAAATATTACTTGTGTCCTGATTATTTAAATTAATTTCTGGTTTCCATGTCGATGAATATTTCAAATTCATAATCATTCATTATAAGTAATCATGATATAATAGTTAAAATTACATAATAATATGTATAAAATAATTCTAAAATATAAACTATAATCCTTAATTTTTTTGTTCTCACAATGAGAAAATAATATTCCATCTTCTCCCTCCTATTCTTCAGTTGCATTCCTTGCCCACTAACATGGTAATGATTTTAAACCGTCACCACTTTTAATTTAACACTTTATTACATTTATCTAAACCTAAGAATCGACTCATTTCTCTAATCATCGCATCCTTTTCTTTGTTTTTGCCAACCTTACATCCCATTCCATCAAAATATATTTTAATCTCAATAAATCAATCTTAACTCATCATAAATCCTCATTATCAGAAACTATTACCAAATGAGTAGAAATAATAAATTCATTTTCCCCCAATAAGAGTAAATCATTGATAAATTACATACACTACCAATAGTCATTCCAAAAAAGTGAAAAACCTAGCACCAATCCACCCCCAACTAATCTCTCATTGGGAATCATTAATTATTTATACGGTATCAAAATGCAAATTTATATACTTGAACTACACAAACTAGTTTTCAATGGTAGTTAAGTAGAAATTGATGTTGATCTATATTGAATGGAAATAAATGAATTAAAATATTTATAAGGAAAAAATATTAACATAAATGGATGAAATTGGTTATGGGAAGGGGACCAAATCATTTATATTATTGGAAAAAAGGGTAGATATGTTAAAGAAAATTGGGATTTTTTTATTAATTAGAAAGTCATGTAAGGGTTTTGTAGTTTTAGGTTTCAAATGTGAATAAATTCTGGAAATTATTTTTATTAACACATTGTGTTGTCAGAGTCGAGATGAGGTGGACCAAATGTTCATGGTATCTCCTACTCGACATAGCAATCCCCCTTTTCCCATGGTCAATTAATTTAGGGAATATTCAAATTGATTTTTTCTTGATTCCATTTTAATCCTAACTATCCACAATGAAACAATGGTCATTCCTAATTTAGGGTAACTAGTTGTGAAGTTAATAGGTACATTTTATATTTTTAAATGAATGGTTATGAGTAAAAAAATAAATATATTTTAATTTTTTTAACAAATCATGGAAACCCAAAGTAAGATTAAAATACAGAAAAAAAAATTAATTCAACATCCTCCTTTTTCTACAACGCCCTAGAATAGGGAAGGAGTTACCCCCAAATTATAGTAATGAGGGATTAAGTGGGAAGGAAAAAGATGAAAGAAAACTTAAATGAATATTTTATAATATGATTAGTGAAGGAACCTGTATAGTGAAACTCCTCACCTCATGCTTTGGTCTCTAAGTCTTCTTATGGTAGTAGCAAAACAACCCTCTATTTATAATCCTTAAATGTGATTGTATTTCATTTAATTTTCCATTAATATGACTAATTATGAGTATTAGGTCATCCCCAAGTGATAAATTCCAAAGTGAGTTATTAACTATTTCATTCTATCAAATTCCACATTGATTCCATCACTTAGTGGGTTCTGTCGGACACTGTCACGACATGTAAGGTTAATTCATGCCATGAAAAATAATGCTCTCCTCAAAATCAGTGTATGTACTATATTAACATTTTGTCTTGTATATGGAACATTTATTGAACAAAGTTCACATCTTGAATTACCATTTTTCAAATCCAGAACATTAGATTCACCTTGATTATTTAGTTTTCCCTCATAGAAGCATCTTATGATCAATCTATATCATGGAAGGCCATATTTTAGTGGAGATATTATTCCTTTAAGTCATTTTTACTCTTAATTATTTAATATTGTTATCTATCCAAACATGAATAAAATATTAAATAAATATTAATTAATTGACAATATATTTACCAAAATAAATGAATTTCTATATCAAAAATGCGTGCATGAAATGTCCATGTCAAATCCCCGTCACATGAATTTAGAAATTTCCTCATGGATAGAGTCTCAACATACTATAATGGATCCTAACCTTACAATGATTTAAATTAGATTTCAATAAAATAAACTTATAAAATTTGAAATTAAATGTTCAAGCATCACATAGGTAAATTCATCAACACCTTACCTTTCATAGAAAACAAATAATGCATGAATTTAATTTTCTTCTATTGAACATTGAATCCTTTTTATTCATACATTTTTATTGTTAAATTCATTAATAATATGAATAAAATATATAATTTACCTCACATTTAATTTTTTTGATAATAATCATGGTATAAATGTGAATAGAGTTCAGGGCATATCTCAAGAAAATATCACTTATTATAGGTTTCAAAGGCATCTAGAATCCCCGCTATATAAATAAAGTGATCACAAATAGTCATTATAGATTCTTCCTTAGGTTAACATGACTCTGAGGATTAAGAAATTTTGGTAATTTATGTAAAAGTAAAGAAAAAAAAGGAGGTTTCACTCTAAATAATAATTCATGATATCAAAAGATAATCATAATGGAAATCTATCTTTATAGATGTTATAATTCTCTTCCCCCCAATAATATCAATGTGGTCTCATTAAAAAATTAATAATAATTAAGGAATCATAATATCTTGATTATTATTATTATTATTATTATCATTATTTTCCCTTTTTTCAGAAATTTATCCTTAATAAAAATTTCATTTCCACTGTCTAACCACATATTTTCAAAAACATCATTTGTTTAGAAATGGTAAATTTTAATCTACCCAATACACATCCCAATTTTTTTATTTTTTATTATCTCTTTACCATGAGTGATTAACAATAAAGAATAATTAATTAAATTGTTTCCTCTCTCAAACACACAAAATGAACCCCCAGAAATGTATCATCAATATATTACATCCCCATCAACCATGGATATCCTCTCAACCACACATATTATTTAAAATATCATGATAAATACTATGAATAGCATATGAATAAATATAATGGTCTTGTAGCATGGATAATTTCCTAACATGTTCATTAATGGATTCTATGGGATTAAAAATGATAAATGCACGATGGGTCTAGGAATAAAGTTATTAAACAAAATATGTACCTCAATCATACTAAAATTTATTATGTAGAATCATAGTTTTGATAATATTCCATGATTTTTCAAGAAGAGAACATACCTAAGTCTCACAAGAAATATACTATAGAAATAATAGGAAATATTGGGTGAAAAAAATTCATTGGTGGTGATATGAATGGTTTGGAAAAATAATCCTAGATATGCATGCAAATAATTAATCAATTAATGAAAATATAAAAAATTAAATGTTTGGAAAAATATCAAAAAACATTCATTTACAAGAATCAACTGGTCTCTAAAAACAGTGATTTTATAAATCTAAACCACATTTTTAGCTCTACCAATTCATTCTCGTATTTTTCTCATTCATATTTATTGAAAAATAAATTTAGATTCATATCATAGAAATAATCCTAACTATTATATGTCTCATAGTCTAGTTTTAAAATAAATAATCAAGGAAGGGCTTGAAATTGGAAGTAAAATGAATTGAAATGATTAAATTTGGGGAATATAGTATTAAAATTAATATTTAAAATGATTACACCTCTTTGAATGATGCCACAAACATAGCTATGTAGGTTCTTCCTACACCAGATTCATGACATGAATGGTTTTCTTGACGTGTCTCTTGAGTATTTCATAATGTGAATAGGGATCATGATGTGATTTGGCCATGTAGCTTCTTTTCATATTTCATTCGACTATCTTGATGATCCTAAAAAATAAAAATAATATACAAAATTACAACACATTATTAATAAAATTCGAAATATTTTATAGTAAATGCATCTGATTAAAATTATATAAATAAGTATCCTAAAAAAATGTGTTCCCTCTCATAAGAAGTTTTTTCACCTTCCTTGGCCTGAAATTATATCCTTTGATCTGGTGATCATGGCTAAAAAGTATGTTACCTGATCAAGATATATAATGTATTCAATATGTGATTCCTCTATAAATATGTGACCTCTCCCATTATCAAAATATAATATCAATATTACTCTAGTATGTTCCTTTAAAATATCCATGGGTCTGATTAAGTGATTTTCAGATCTTTTTGAAAAACCACATTTTAGTTCAATGACTATGAAACCTTGTTCGCCATCTTTAAATTCATCAGCGATAGAATTACATCTTCTATATTCATCTTTTTCTAGAAACATCTTACCTTTTCAATGATTTTTCACCATCTTCATTCACTTCTATAATGGTTACATCATCACATCTTCCTTGAACAACTATTTCTTCAACATATATGAGACTATCCCCTATGAACTATTCACCTTTTTCTTCCAAATTCTTTATCATACAGTTTAATTTAAACTTCACTTTTGATCCACCAACTCTTATACTCAAATCCACATTTTGAACAATAATAAATTACCTTCTCATTTCTTGGAATAGTCATCCCAAAATTATTGTGATCTTCTCCTCATCCATTTCCATTACAAGAAAATACTCTAGAAATCATGACTTGTTTTTATTGAAAAATTTCATCTTCAAGTATTCCTCAGTGACATCTCACTATTGGATCATCTAGTTAGATCTTAACTTGAGTTTTCTACATCTATCTCAACCCCAAACATTTTAATATTGAATATGAAATTATAATTTTGTGTGCACATAAATCAAAACAAAAATATAACACCCCAAACATTTTTTGTATGTTTCACTTAAAAACGTTCAATTCATTAGATAGCCTATGTTGTATAAAGAACTGAGTCTCTGTGAAATTTTAGTTATAGATTTAAAATTGTTATTTTTATATAAATTATAATTTTATTTAAAAAATTAAATTAATAATATTTATAAAAAAAATTAAAAATAGTGTTCATTTTTGGATTCTACATGCCAAAAAATAGTTACGGTGAATTTATTATGTTTTTCTAAAATACATGATTTTTTGTGAATAGTAAAATACATTTATTTAACATATAAATACATTATAATTTCAATAGACTATTCATAGAATCATGAGTGATGTAAGAACCCAAATATAGAATTCACATGCATTTATTACTACTCTAGTTCATGTAGTCCTCACTATTTCTTATCTTAGGGTAAAATAATAATTTAATGATTAAAATATTAAGAAAACCCTCCTCCCCTCCACTATATAAACCACCCCTAACCCCCTCTTCCTCCCACACTACACAAGATTTGATACTTGCATAATCTCTACCATATACACTTCCCAAGTCCTCCCCCTATGTCCAAGACCTTTTAGTCTCACCAAAAATCCAAAAAAAATGGCCTTAAGGATATTCTCAAGGAGGAGTACTCAAGAGGTAAACATCTCTTCTTTTTTCTTTCAACTTCTTTTACAAGTTCCATTATTTGGTTAATCTATCCTCAACTACACTCATACAAATGATATTATAATTACATTACCTTATATGAACTGGAATTTTATTATGCTAATTTAATATTCCATCATCATATTTTATTTTCCCCTCCTATTATACTAAAAATTAAAATACCATCTGAGATGTGTTAATTTATCACATTCAAGGAAAACAGGTTTTTAATTTGTATTAATATCTTCAAGACTAGTAATGAATCACCTATATTGGTTAAAATAGATCATAATATATTTATTTTATCTATTCAATGTTCTGTAATCATTACACACTCATAATATAATATAATAATACAAAACAGGTTCATTGTGCACAAAACCGCTAAGTTTATCCAAGAATCTATCATTAACATTTATCTAACGGTTCATCCTCATTGTATATAACCAAAATCATTATAAGATCATTTATATATCTTTAATTTCACAAATAATATATATTAAAATTATGTATGTTTAACCACATTTCAGATGAACTTCAATTCATGAATACAAGAAACCGATCATGACAACCAAGGAATAATTGCTTCTCAAAAAATAAAATTGAACCTATTAAACCCATAAAAAAGGCCATCAATAAAAATAATAAGGTTAAAAAATTCAATTATATGTATATTAAGTTCTTTAATTATTGATTAATGAAGATAAATTTTATTATTTGGGTTATTAAGAACAATCCAAGAACACATTCGGGCATATGGTACGGGGTTTCTTATCTCACATTTAATTCCATGAGATTTTGATTGTTCACCGCTTATTTCTTGAATGTGGTGTATTGAGTACTAAAATTTGATATATATTATCATTTTTCACTTTATATTCATGGTATTCTATTATTCATTTTGTGGTTATGAATTTTTGGTCATACGACTCAATTGATTACAATGTGGTAAGGGACTTAATCTCAATTTCCATTTCATTGAGACTTACATGGTGTTGTGCTAGTAATAATTCTTATGTGTTTTATAAACTTCCCATTTGAGATAATGTTTCATAAGAAATTGTAAATATATAATATATCGATATTTCAGTTTCATGGATATTATTTTTTTCATAAGTAGTATACCCTTTTACATATAGTGTTTATTTGGAATGTTGTTTTAACTGTGGAAATGATGATGAATCTGTATCCTAAACTCTATAAGGATATTGAGAAGGAATATTGTACTTGTAATAAATCTATTTATAAATAATGATTTGTAATTGAAGTTATGGGAGGGCCCCACTATAGCCCCTTGATGCATTGACTGGTCTCATGAGATGAATCAGTTGGCGACAAACCCTTCAAGTTTGTTTCCCAAAATCAGACAGGTTTCTATCCACAAACTTAAAATGTTTTGATAGTATAGTGGTATCATGTGCCATATACATGATGTACAATTTATAAGAATATCTCTTTATTAATTTTCAGTTGTTACTATCCATGATTTTTTCACTATTACAAAATCTATGGATGGAGTTTCATTCTCAGTTTATTAATGGCATGTGTTTTCATTTATTCACCATACCTTATTGACTATTCCAATTAGTTTATGATTTTGTTATTTTTCATTCATGATTATGCTATTTGTAACCCTTAATGATAATTTTAGCTCACCCCTTTGATTTGTTTACCTTCAACATGTTATGAATAGGAGACTACTTATTGAGTTCTCATTGATGCAGTTTATTAGTTTTTTATGTATTTTATTTAGTTACCTTTCCCAAACTAATATGATTTTAATATATGTATCTAGTTTCATCAAGATTACTAAACTAATAATTCCTTCTTTATTTCATTCATTTTAATCATTCCAATTTAATAAGTATTGCATCGGCTCTAGGCTTATGGGTTCGGGGCATTATAGTTGGTATTAGAGGAATATTAGAAGAAAATGCAGAAACTAGATTTAGAAAAACATATATTAGGGGAAAAACCTCTAATATTGTCTTTTTGAATAAATATACATCAACATACTAGTATTTTTTTAAGGAATAGATTATGTGGGTCTTCCTAGAAAATTCATCCTTGTCTAGATACTACAAGTGGATGTGGTTCTGGTGCAGATTTACCTAGGAGTGAAAACTCTGATAAGGAGTTTTGAGATTGACCCAGGGTATCCTAGTACACGACAATGACCCTTATTGTGCACTTAGTTTGAAACTCCTGTGGGATATGCTTAGGATAATTCACATTTTCTTTATAATCCATTATGAAGGATTTGAATGTAAATTTTTCATCAGAGAAATCATGTTTATGAGATTAGCTATACATAGAATTTCAATTTATGGAAAGTAATTTTCTAGTTGGGATTATAAATTATGATACATAACCTAATCTATTATATTACATGATTTAGAAAAGGAACCTAATGGAAGAAATAAAATCAATACTTGTGGAAAATTTAGGGATTTCCCCACTGACCATGTCAACACAGTCAATGTTGGAGGAGATCGAATCATTAATATATTGGGAAATATTACTCAGGTTATCATGAATAACCATGATACACCTGTTTTAGATCGTTTCATGTAGCAGAAGCCCCTGTATTTTAGTGGGACTACGAATCCAGTGGTAGCTAAGTTGTGGATCAAGTCCCTGAAAATATATTCATCGCATTAGGATGCAATGAAAATGAAAAGGTAGTGCCATAAGTATATTGTCTCAAGGGTGACACTGATCAATGGTGGTCCTTGATCCAGAATACCTCATTGGAATAAGAAATATAATATATGGAATGGGGGAATTTTAAGGAAATATTATTCAACAAATATTTCTCTCGTGAACAAAGAACTGAAATGAAGAGGAAATTTCTTATCTTAAATCAAAGGGAAGAAGAAATTGTTGATGAGTATGAGGATACCTTCACAAGATTATCCATGTATTATATAGATTACGTACGTGATTCGGAATACAAGATAGATAATTTATTTGAAGGTCTTAAGCCAAGTCTTCGAAGGGAACTGGCTTCTTAAACATTTTCATCTTATGATGAAATTGTATTAAGTGCCATCAAAACAGAGAAGGAATTTTCTAGATCAAATTTGTACAAGGGAAACCAAGACAAGAAGCAGTATTCTGATAACTATGTAAAAGGTGAAGAACTAAAGAAGAATAAAGGAATGAATAAATTTCCATTATGCGAGAACTGCGGAATGAATCATATTGGAAAATTCTTGAAAGCTATGGGATATTTCCATAAGTGTGGAGAAAAGGGTCATAGATATAAGTAATTTAAGGGGAAGATACAATTCAATGATGTTCAACGGTACAATTTTAGACAGATGGGACACTATGAAAATGAGTGTCATATTATCCAAGGAAACTTTCCTTAGAGAAGGCTATAAGAGAAAGGGAAATATTATGCGATTGAAACCATAAAGTTTGAAGTTCTTAATTATGCGGTGGAGGGTAATTTAATTGTTTCCTCAAACATAGCCAATTCTTTATTTTATTCTAGATCATTGAATTCATTTATATCTTCCCAGTTTTCCAAGAAAATTATAATGTTCAATTTGAATTAATAAAGGAGTTGTAAGTCAAAACTCTTAGGGGATGTATCATTGAAACAAAACTTTATTGACCAGTCACCCCCATGACACATAAACATGATTTAGTTGATAACCTTATCATCATACAAATTATGGACTTTGATATAATTCCCAGTATTAATTGGCTATTAAATTATGATACAAATATCTATTTCAAGAAGAAAGAAGTTTTAATTTTTGAGAATGGTGTATAATACCTTATCTTTAGAGTATAAACCTCACCATATAATTCTTATCTAGATCCACCCCTAGTACATCTACTGAATGAAATTATTGTGGAGGAAGATAACACAATATATATGGGTGAGGAAATAAATCTTCAAATTTAAGATGAAACTATTTTGCAAGAATACATTGATGTCTTTCCAAAGGATTCCCCTAGACATTCTCCAGATTGGAAAGTTGAGTTCTATAATGATTTAATTCCTAATGCAAGACCTATATCAAAGACTACCTATAGAAAGTCCACTGTGGAATTAGTGGGGCTAAAGAAACAACTTGAGGAATTGAGTAACAATTGATTTTTTAGACCCAGTGTTTCACCATGGGGAGCCCCTATCCTCTTTGTCAATAAGAAAGATGGATCCATGAGGCTATACATTGATTATAGGGAAATAAATGATATTAAAATAAAGAAAAAGTATCCTCTTCCATGAATAGATGATTTATTTGATCAAATTCATGGATCCATACATTTTACAAAGATTGACCTTTTATCTGGAAATCATCAGTTGTGTGTGAGGAAGGAAGATATTCCAAAGATAGTATTTAGAACCAGGTATGGGCATTACGAGTTTACAGTAATGCCTTTTGGACTGATTAATACACCCTCTGTTTTCCTAGATCTAATTAATAGTACTTTCAAGGAGTATCTTGATGACTTTGTTGTGGTATTTATTGATGGCATCCTGGTATACTTAAAAATATACGGAGATCATGAGAATCACTTGCAGATTATTCTCAAAACTCTTAAAAAATGAATTATATGGTTAGTTTAGAAAGTGTGAATTTGGTATTCAATCAAATTATTTTTTTGTCCATATTGTCTCTAAGGATGGAATATTATTTGATCATGTGAAGACAAAGGCAATTCAAGAATGGACCACACCAATAAACATAATGGAGGTACATATTTTTACTGACTTAGCAGGTTACTATCGGCATTTTGTTCAGAATTTTGCCCGACCGGCTAACCCGCTAACCAATCTCACACGTAAAGGGGATAAGTTTTTATGGAATAAAGAATGTACAAAATTATTTGAAGAATCTAATAGAAGATTGGTCAATGTTCTAATTTTGATTCTTCTATCTAGAAATTATGGATTTATGATATACAGTGATGCGTCAAAGAATGTAATGGGTTGCATCCTTATGAAAAATGATAAAGATATTGCTTATGTATCAAGGCAGTTGATGACTCATGAGTAAAATTATCCAACTCGTGATCTTGAGTTATCAGTTGTAATATTTTCTTTGAAAATATGGAGACCTTATCTATACGGTGAAAATTGTGAGATATATATGGATTGTAAGAGTTTAAAATACATTTTTATACAGAAAGAACTCAACATGAGGAAATGGAGATCGCTCGAGTTACTCAAAGATTATTATTGTTCAATATACTACCACACATGAAAGGAAAATATGGTGGAAGGTGAATTAAGAAGGAAAGATCACGGAATTCTGACCCAAATGAGGATTAAGAGATATCCTATATTTATGGATCTACTAAATATGGATATAAAAATTGTTATGGAAGGGGAAAATCTTTCCTCTTTCAAATGATTTCTAAACCATCATTATTAGAGAATATAAAAATATCTAAATATAATGATGATAATTTGAAAAAAAATTAAAGCTGTTAACGATGAAAGAATGGAAGAATTCGTGTATGAGGATGGAGTTATAGAATTTGGGAAGAGGTTATGTGTTCCATCAGCACCTAAGAGAAAAAGGGAACTATTAGACGATTATCATAGCTCAAATTTCTATATACACTCTGGTAGAACTAATATGTATAGAGATCTGAAGGAATATTTTTTTTGGGATAACATGAAGTGAGAAATTCCAGACTACGTGTCAAGGTGTCTAGTTTTTCAACATGTATTGGATAATAGAAAAAATACTAGAGGAAACATGCATCCTTTACCTATTCTTATATGGGAGTGGGATGACATTATGATGGATTTTGTCATTGGAATACTAAGGACATGTAAAAGGAATGATGAAATATGGGTAATTGTTGAACATCTCACAAAATCAGAATATTTCCTTGACATAAGAGAGGATTTACCACATGAGTGCCCAGAAAGAAATTATATAAATGAAGTTTTAAGACATCATGGTGAACCTATATCTATTATATCTGATCGAGATCCCCAGTATACATCAAAATTCTAGAAAAAACTCCAAAAATATTTGGATATTGAGCTTCATATGAGTACTGCTTATCACCCCACATTGATGGATAGACTAAAAGGACTATTCAAACACTAGAAGACATGTTGATATCATTCTCTCTTGCCTTTCAAGGTATGTGGGATCAATACATTCCTTTGGTGGAATTTTTATACAATAATATTTTCCATTATAGCATTAAAATGGCTCCATATGAAGCATTATATGGTAAGAGGTGTTAAAATCCAACTATTTGGGATGAAGTTGGTGAGAGGAAACTTATAGGAACAAAACTTATCAAAGAGACAACACCAATGGTAAAGAAAATTCAGGTCCATATTAAAGCATCCCAAAGTAGTAAAAATAGTTATTCTCACTAGTGGACAAAGGAGTTTTAATTTCAAGTAGGAGATCATTTCTTTCTAAAAGTATCTCTATGGAAGTGCGTCTTAAGGTTTGGTAATAAAGGGAAACTGAGCCTGAGGTACATCAGACCGTTTGAAATTCTAGAATGAATCAGAGTTATAGCTTACCATTTATCATTGACACTATCTCTTTCCATAGTTTATAATATGTTCCATGTGTCATTATTAAATAAATACATGACATACCCAATGCATGTAATCACCTATAAAGAAATATAACTAGAACCTAATTTGTTATACTATGAAGAGCCTATTGAGATTCATGACATAAGGGAGAAGGTATTGAGAAATCATACAACTCGTCTAGTTAAGGTTATTTGGAGAAACCATAAAATGGAGGAAGCAATGTGGGAACCTGAGGATGTTATGAAAAAGAACCACCCACACATTGTTTAGGGTCTTTATGCTTGAAAAAATTTCATGGACGAAATTTCCGAAGGTGGGAATAATATAACAACACAAACATTTTTTTGGTATGTTTCACTTAAATTATTTCAATTCATTAGATATCCTGTATTGCATGAATCACTAAGTCTATTTGAAACAATACTTGGTTATTTATAGGAGAAAGTCATAACCTAACCTTTAAACTTAATTTTTCCACAACTGTATTTTGAATTTCAAAAAACGGTCATCTACGATTGTGATCAGTAAGTTATTTGAAGTCTGATAGAACCAACTTGTTTTTTGATTAATAGTAACATATCCTTATGAATAGTAATATGAACCTTATGAATAGTAAATCATATTATTATTTTATTTTCTTAAGTCATTAAGGTAATGAGATGTTGATTAATTTTTCAAGGTGTTAAAAAATGAGTTATAGATTTAAAATTGTTATTTTTTGAATAAATTATGATTTTATTTAAAAAATAAATTAATAAAATTAATAAAATTATCTTTGAAAAAATTAATTCATTTTTTTATTCTACACGTCGAAAAATGGTTAGGGTTAATTTATGATATTTTTCTATAATACATGAATTTTTTTGAATAGTAAAATACATTAATTTACCATATAAATACATTTTAATTTAAATCCATTATTAATAGCATCATGATTGATGTAGGCACACAAATATAGAATTAACATGCATTTATTACTATTCTAGGTCATAAAATCCTCACTATTTCTTGTCATATAGTGAAATAATAAATTAATGATTCAAATATTAAGAAAACCCTCCTCCCCTGCACTTTATAAACCACCCCTCACCCCCTCTTCCTCCAACGCCACTCAAGCATTGAACATTGCCAAGTATTGGAAACATACACTTTAAAAGCCCTCCCTTCACATCCAATACCTACTGGTCTCACCAGAATTCCAAAAACAAAGGCCCTAAGGAGATTCTCAAGGAGGAGTACTCAAGAGGTGAACATCTCTTCCTTTTTATTTCAACTTCTTTTATAAGTTAATTTATTTTGTTTATCTATATTCACCTCACCTAATAAAAATGATATGATAATTCTATTACCTTAAATGAAGTGAATTTTTATTATTCTAATGGAATATTCCATCATCATCTTCTCTTTTCCCTTCCTCTTATACTAAAAATGAAAATATTGTCCGAGATGTGTTAATTTATCACATTCAAGGACGATAGGTTTTAAATTTACATTATTGTCTTCAAGAATATTCATAAAAAAATTTAATGGTTTAGCTAGATAATAATATATTCATTTTATCTTATTCAATGCTCTATAATAATTACACACTCATTATATAATATAATAATACAAAACAAGTTCATTGTCCACAAAATTGCCAAGTTAGTCCATGTATTTATCATTAACTTTTATCTAATGAGTCATCCTCATGGTATATAATCAAAATACTTATTTGATAATTAATATATATGTAATTTCAGTAATAATATATATTAACAAATTTTTATGTTTAACCACATTTCAAACAATCATCCATTCATGAATATAAGTAACCATTGATGAAAATCAAGGAAAAAAATGCTTCCAAAACAATAAAATTGAACCTCTTAAACCCATAAAAAGGCTATGAATGAACATAATAAGGTTAAAATAAAACAATTATATGTCAATGAGGTTATGGAATTATTAATTAATAAATCTAAATTTGATTATTCAGGCTGTTAAGATCAATCCAAGAACACATTTGGGTATAAGGTAATGGGTTTCTTATCTCACTTTTAATTTCGGAGATTTCCCTTGATCGATAATTTTTTATTACATGTGGTGAATTATTTTCTTCAATTTTAAATATATTATCATTATTATCATTATATTCAGGGTATTTTGTGATTCCATTGGTGGTTTTTAATTTTTGGTCATATGAGTCAATTGATTACAACGTGGTAAGGGACTTTGTCTCAATTTCCATTTTGTTGAGACTTACTTGGTGTTGTGCACCTAATCTTCCATATATGGTGTATCCAATGAAAATTTGAGATAGTTTTTCAAATGAAATTGTATATATATTATATATAAACATTCTGGTTTCATGGATATGATTATTGTTTTAAGTTGTATACCCTTTATATACGGTGTTTATTTGGAATGTTGTTTTAACTATGGAAATGTTGATGAATCGGTATCCTATAATCTATAAAGGTATTGATAAGGCATATTTCACTTGTAATAAATATATGTATAAAGAATTATTTTTAATTTTAGTGACCATTGGGTCCCTTTATATCCCCTTTATGCATCGATAGGTCTCATGAGACAAATCAGTTGGCGAAAAAACCTCCGAGTTTGTTTCCAAAAATCAGACGGGTTTCTACCCACGGATATAAACTATTTCGATGGTATGGTTATATAATGTTCTAGATACATGATTTACAATTTATAATCATAACCCTTTATTCATTTTCAGTTATTACTATCCATGACATTTTCACTACGACAAAATCAATGGATGCAGTTTCATTCTCAGTTTATTAATGGTGTGTGTTTTTCATTAATCCACCATGCCTTGTTGACTATGACAATTTTTTATGATTCAGTTATTATTGATTCATGCTTACACTATTTTTAACCCTTACTAAGAATTTTATCTCACAACATTCATTTTTTACCTGTAATAGGTTATGAAGAGGTGATTACTTATTGAGTTCTTGTGGATACAGTATATTAGTTTTGGTATGTATTGTATTTAGTTACCTTTCCTAATGTAATATGAGTTTCATGTATGTATCTAGTTTCTTAGAGACTACTAAACTGACAGTTCCTTCAGAATTTTATTCCTTTTAATCATGATAATGTAATATTTAGTGCACCATCTCTGGGCTTCGGGGGTTGGGGTGTTACAAAAACACTACCAATCTCATTAGAACCAATATTGATTGGAATAGAAAAAAACAAGAATAATTTTCTTAGTCAACATGCCACATGATAAAACATCTAAATATTAAGATATCTATGGAATGTTTCCTAATTACTCAAGGTTATTTTTTATCAAGTCCTTCATGATACCAATTTATATGAGAATACTGGCGATTTCCATGAAAAATTGTATATTGATATTATGTTTTTTTAACATATCCATAAATTTTTCTATTTTTAATCATTATTTTCTTACCTTACATGATCTTTAAATAGTAATGGATGTCTATACGGTGGTGTTTCTTCTTTATTTATTAATCTATTTACCCTTTTGATGCATTTTATGTATTTATTTTGATTCCTTACTTGATTTAGGATAATTTTGTGTAGTTTTTTCCCTTCTAAGTATGGTGGATATTAAATATAAAATTGGGATCTAGTATGGGTATCTTGGTAATAATCCTCTAGGACTCTCTTAGAATTACAGAGTTATATAACCAACATAAACCTCCATATTTATAATTTCTGTTAATTGATTTTTAGATCCATCACATAATTCCACTATAGTACTACCTTTATTCTTTTAGTACAAATTTTACTCTTTTAATGTTGCCCTATTAGTCATCATTAAAGTCTCTATGTTCTCCTTTAGTTAATGGAACTGACTTTTTAGTGATGATCCTTAGTATTGAGGTTGAAAACCTTGTGCCTTTTCTTAAAAATGTTCCATTTTCCTTGATTTTTCTGTTGAAATTATTGTGGCCTCTATCCCTAAACAAAAAATTTAAAATTATAATCCACATATTTTATATCTTCACAATACATACCTTGGGTATTTTTTTGGAAATCATTTAATCCAATTTCTTTAACATCACATTTATTTTTTGGAAACCAAGCTATTTTCCACCATATGTGCTCCTCATATTTTTCCTTCCTATGGATTCTATTTTATACCAATGAATGAAATTTCATCAAAGAACTCAAAACTTTCTTCTTGTGATTTTCACATAAGCAATCCTCTACGATAGCATCCACCATTTGACGATTTCCCTTTCATAATGAATTGTAAAACATATGAATTTGTGTATTCTAACTGCACTATTTAAAACATTCTTAAACTATAATTTGCTTTATAGTTCTAGGAAACTACCAATATGCGGATTGGGGTGTTTTTGTTATAGTATTTCTAATTGAATGGAATAAGTGATCATCTGTATGACCATAATCTTAATATTAATGTATTTTAAAATGAATTTATTTCTGAGAATACTTGGATGGACCCCTGAATTTGAGGGTCTTCCATAGTCAAAAAGTGATAGCGCCCTCGGTTCCATTATTTTTATTCATGGTGTCCTATTGGTCATAATTATTACCCTTCTCCTATAACTAATGCTCTTCCATCCATTATTTCCTATTATGGTTTCAAAATTTCTTCCTTATTTCTCATCATCCTTTCGATCTTATGATCAAATTTAGGTTCTTCTTATATCTATATTCTTATAATTTAGTACATGGGCATAGAATTCATGCATAAAACAATAGAACAACAAGAAAAGGTGAATAATGGGGATATGGAAAGAAACACAATTCAAAATTCATAAAAATTATAAGCATAACTAAACACCACTCACCAGAAATCTCATTAGTTTTGGTCTTTACTGGGTCCTGAAATTTGGAAAAGTAAATTCAAATACTCCCATAAATTTGAAAAAGGAAGAAAAAATGAACCAGTTAAAGATTATATGGAGAATAATTAAAATATAAAATTAGAAAAGGAAAAGGTTGGGCTGTGAAGGGAAAATATACTTTGCAGACCACCTCTCTTCATGACAGTTTGTGTTGTGAACCATCCACAAACAAAATGGTTCACATGATTTATATGTTTATTCTATTCCATCAAAAATTATGTCATTTATGAAATGGAGGTGGAGAAACTCACACCATGTACCATTTTCTATGGACTTGTATGATTTGCGGATGAGGAATATTGAGAGGTGTCTTGGGAATGTTATAGTCTAAGGAATCGAGGTTGTAACTTTCTCCTCCCTAAACTGCAACCCCTATGGTCTTTTGTTGACTGATTAATCTGAATTCTATGTGATTCTTTTGTGGGTTTCCACAAAAGGTGTCATGTGACCCACCGACCCATCTCTTATGATCTTCTACAAAAGAACCATGATGGGGAATGAAGGAGAGGACTTAAAAGACTATGACACTTAGGGAGAATTTATTTTAGATTTTATAAGGCATAGAAGAAGAATAGAACCAAAAAATAAGGACTCTTTTGGTGATTTTGTGCAAGTAATTCCCACGTAGTACCATGAAAGAAGAAAATATAATAAGAATTGACAGGTTGTGAACCCGGCTTCCTTCACAGATGTAAAACATGTGAAGGGAAGGACCAATTCACCTTCTATAAATAGGCACATTGAGTATAAAAATACTATGTGAGAGGAACCATGAACCACATAGAAAATCACTATGTGGATGGAACTCAGTCCCACATACCACCATTCTACACAATCGGAACATTTTCCCACATACCACCACGGTATGTGGCAGGAACTCAGCCCCGTATAGCAAAGCACTATGGGAAAAAAACTTGGTTTCACAAAGTGAAATGCTATGTAGACCACATCCAAATCCACATACCATAATTTTATGCAGAATACCCTCCCCCCAGCTACATAGCGATGTAAAATGTGTGGGAAACCCTATCCTGTATGAGAAAATGGTACGTGGAGTGGGCTATTCTCAGGCATTCCATCCAACAGCTTGAACCATTTCCTTTGGTTTCTATCGCATCACCAATATCCCCTCATATTTCATGTCCAACAGTATTATGTGAAATCTCCATCCAAATCCACTGACCTATATTATAGAATTATTGGGAACATCAGCACACCCTTCTGAGTTTACATACCCATGGTAAGCAAAGTTTCATGTGTAATCCCCGCAATGGTGCAGACCCCCAGAATTTCCATAATTTTTCATTCCCATGGTAACCTGAGGTCCAACCTTAGGATACCAATGTGATCCTTCCTATTCTAAGGATTAAGGTTAATCACTATCTTTTCCCTTCCATGATAGACAATGATAAATGAAGTAGATCATGCTTGTGTTTCCTTTTGTTGAGGAACGATGCTTTTCCCCATTCCTCAAACTAATATCATGCCATCCCTCTTGGGGTAGGCCCCCTTTGATGTTTAGAGGTGGTTATCTCATCCCACCATCTATATTTATCGTTATCATATATTTTCATCAGTGGATAAGGGAAATTGTTAGGTTTTCTAGATCTACTGGTTTCTCTTTTTTCTCACACCAACCATGGATTACATGGTCATAGAGGTTAATGATGAGCATTGTGTCCACACCTTTCAAAAAATGAACTATGACAACCCTGATTCATGTCCCAACCTGCATATATAGGATGAAAATATAATTACCTAGATCTAAGGGTATACTTCTCAAGGGTTAACGTTGATCATGAACCCCAGTTTATCAATGCCTCATTTACTGTATAAGTCCTAACTCCAACTCAAACAGGGCCTTATTCACTGATTTAAGCCACAAGTAATGCCTCATTTATGGTATGATTACATGTGTAGGCCCCATATTACGAAATAACATGGTATTTAATTCCCAACTAATTGGGATATGTAGGAAGCCTCTTTAGGGTCAAAACTTGACACCCGACTCACCCTAATTTTTTCCAAGCCACACCCCTGGTAGGGTCACCTTTGTCCCTATGACTACATAACTTCTAGGTTACTTGGGTGAAATCGGCATAAGTACCACATGAAATATTGACTAGGAACAATCTCTATATACATCCTTTTCACATTACGTTAAACTACATAGATGGGTCCTCATCACACGACCATAATAGGTGAGGTGTCCAGTTAATTGGCACCGAACAACATGGGCTCTGATTCCTCTCAGGAGGATATGTATGAAGCCCGTGTTATGGGTTTGATCTAACATCTGAAAAATTATCATCCCTATGGATGAAGATAAACTCTAGAGCACCTCATCATATTCCATAAACCCTCATTGTCTCTGTAAACAGTGAAGGAATACCTAGCACATCCGCAAAATTGTGACATTGATGAAGAAACTATGTTAATTTATTATTAATCTTGTAACCCAGGGGTAATTAGTGGACACATTCTTGGTAAATAACTAAGGATTCATGAACATATTATCATTCATTAAATCTATAAGAGAGTCAAAAAAATATGTAATAATTCCCCCCAAAAATTTGTGATGAGCCTGATTTCCCATCTGGTAAACCAATGTGAGTCTTTAAGTGTTGTTTTCCAAATCATCATCCAAAGAGAAACTGCCTCTAGAAATATGATCCATGAATCATGGATAAAAGGGTCGTTGGGTGTTTCTGGATCTGTGAATAAACATGTTGGAGACCATCTAATGATGTTGCACCCGACCTGGAGTGATGGCACAGACACATAACCCCCTGAAATCACACACTAGGACTACTCAAATGTGGTACCTACTTCATAATATAAAAAGGATATACTTCCCCAGTCCATGATGGACCATTTTCATCCTTAGGTACAACGATGAGCCTCAGGTCAAAAAAATGGTAAACCTAAGGTGAAACTCTCTATAATTGAAGGAAATTAGTTGTTCTTTATTAGACCATTTTGTTCACTCCCATATGACACCACCTTGGGTAGAAACAAAAATTGTGAATCTAACGTGAATCCTTAACCAAGGTGGAGGGTTACCCCACCTCAAGCCCCACTCATATCCAAAAGGAAGAGGTATAATAAAGATCATCAATAACACATGTGGTCACAAGATGCTACATTGATAGGGTTTTATTGTTTGTAATTGTCATATATATTGTAGGTGATTCATAGATAAACCTTCAAGACAATGTAATCTCAACCATTTTATCAGACATGCATGTTCACAAATACATAGGCAACTTGGTCCTCAATAAAGAACAAGACACCATCACCTACCTAGTGTCTTCAACACTGGGTTTAAAATTCACTGATTATAGATTACCATCAAAATCGTACTCTCCCCATTATAGAAGAATAATGGTAAACCCTCAAGGATATAAATCCCTACAAGTTTCCCTACAATAGTTGTTGACGGCCCAAAACTATGAGGTCCCACCTTCCATCCATAACCATTTTAGGATCCTGTCCTCGGAACATGACAATGAGTACCTCCCTTATCTTGGGTATGCATATGAACTAGACACTGATGAAATTATCCCAAATACTCAGGGATATTACACAATATTCCCTTCTAGAATATGTTTTTGTCAACAATGTGTGACCAAGTCTCCCCATTCTTAAGAGGATATCACATCGAGGGCCCCCTACAAATGTCCAACGGACATAGGCGACCTACAAATCCCAAGAGTAGATCATCACCCTGAAACATGAGGAGGATATTAACTGTAAAAACAAAGTTGAATGCTATGGGAATTTTCACAAAACTTCCAATACATGAGAATCCCACCATTTAAATACAGTGGAAACAAACAATGGGCAAATTCAAATTCCTCCTAATTCATACCAATCATGTCATCCAAATAGGGCATCAAGATATAGGCAGGAACACATCCATGTCGATGAATTTGAATCCCACCATTCAAATATGTTGGAAATCAAGTATAGTCAAATTCATGCCCCATTATATCAAACCCACCAGTCAAATACGGTGAAAATTAATGAGAAGATGCAAATTTATACCTACCTCAATGAATCCCACCTGTAAAATACGGTGGAAAACTAAAAAAGAAAAGTAAAACTGATGATGATTCATATAAATACCCTGATACAAATACAGATGAAAATGAGTAGAATAAAATTTATGCTTGTAAATATGAATCCAATTATCAAAATAAGATTTAAACTAGATAAAATAGGTGGTGTACATGGCTATACACCAGGGGAACACTCATTCCTCTGCTCGGAAAAAGGAGAACTCTCAATTCCCACTGACAATACATGGAGAACCAGAGTAGGCAAAAACTCCTACTCCAACTTCAAAATAAGAATTTATACCTATTCCATCCAAATATGTATCTCCAAAAATCTTGGAAATTATGCAGTATCAGATATAGATTCTATACCATATCCTCTAGAACTGTCAAGACATAATCACGTCCATGGAAAAATAAAGGAGTCGGTCCCACTACTATGTCTCCTTAATTGGGGTGACTAATCTAAAAAAAATATAGTCCCTTCTGAGTAGATCTGAATCCTAGTTCTAGTTGAGGAGTGTACACAACCATATTCCATGATACAAGGGTAACCATATCGGGAACAAATACCTTTTACAAATAGGGGACATTGGTCCAACATGTTGGCCACTCCAGGGGAGGCATATATCCCTATAGGAACTCAATATATCTATCGGCATATCCCGACATTGTCATGGGAACCACTCAATTAGGAAACCATACATAAAGGAAATTACCAATAGTAGGTGGCCCTAATTGCCTGCAAGAAAGTGCCCAAAAATAAATTACACCAAAGGAAGATGGAAAATGAATAGCATATATATAACCTTTCTCTATTGGAAGCTAGAGTTCTTGATTCTATTAAACATATATCAATAAAGTCTCAATATCATGTCTATCCATTACAAAATTATATAATTGGAAGTATTAGTTTTGAAAATCCCCCTGGAAATGTCACTACGAACAGCTCTAAAGGTACTCACCATAGCACCCATGAGGACATACTTCATGGGAATTAAATGATTGATCACAAGAGCTGATATCCTAATGAGTGTCATGGTATCCCTACCATTGACCAGAAGATCATATAGCAATAAGGTACTCCCCTTGATATTGTCTTCTTAATGGTACTCCCCAGGGTATATTCTATATAAATTTTCCCTATAATCAGACTTGAATCTATGATGGAAGTCATCTTCATGATGGCAGCCATTGTGATGAACCTCCCCATAATGAAATCAGGAAATGAGAAGCTCCTGCCCTCATTACAATACATCCTAATGGCCCTCCCTAGGATTCACACTATATTTATTCTCTCTACAGTAGTATATTAAGCTATTATGGTAGGCCTCATTATGATGGAAGTCATCACGAAGGTCCACTCCACAATGAAAAAAATAGAAAGAATGCCCTCCCCTATATGTGGTCTGACCTAAAGTTCCTCCCTAGGGTGTATTCCAGAGAAAATCTCCCTATATTCAAATAGTAAGTTTTGATGGTAGTCTTAACCACCACAACATCTACTAAGAAGGCCCCCCATAGTCAAAATACACACTAACAAGAAGCCCCCCCCCCCCTCTCAATAGATCAAATATAAGAAAGACCTCATATTCTAAGTCACTTGGAAGGAAGGGTTTTGATATGATAAAAACTCTATCAATGAAAAGTAACATCCTATATCAACCAGAAGATGGCCTGGGGCCATGATCATCTTCTGAACCACCTCCAAAATGCTCACATATTAATTAAATCCTTACTAGCTCCACTACTCAAGATGAAATCATCAAAAGTCATTCAAGTTTGGCACACCAAGTAGAGGAATCCATGGATGAAGAACAAAATAATATGATACTCATGAGAAGAAAATTATCCAGGTATGGCATACCAGTTATGTTCTGTCCCACATCCACCTATTAGTTTAGAACACTTAGATATTTGTCTGAGGAATCCACACAAAACATTCATCTCAACATCTAGAAATATCTCTTCCAACTGAAAGAAATGTATTTATCCTATGATGATTATGCTTACCATGACAATATATTGGGAGAGATTCACTAAAAAATTGACATAGAATATGTTTCGTCTACATGATGGACACAATCTCAGAGGCAGAAGAAAGATCTCAAATTCTCTACCTCCACTCGCTGCACAAGTTGTGTTTACCTATCAGTAATTCACCATCTAGTGTTCATATCCAGGGTTGGGGAGATCATGGTGGACTGCACTTCACCCCACTCCTTGTCCAACCGAGTCCACTAGAAATGGAATCTTTCAATTTCATCATCCGATGAGGGAAATAAAAGTAAATTCGTGCTTAGAAAATATGGCATGCTCGATAAGAATCATCCTTCAGTAAGTTTCAAAAGAACCAGGCCTGATGAGGGTGAGCCATTGAAAATAATTAGAAAAAGGAAACTGATAACATCCAGTAGGATTCTCTCCTAAAGAAAGCCAACCAGCAAGTTATGGTCGTGTCCTAAGACAAAAATAATTAATATGAAAACACTACACCATATCTAGTTCTAGTTTACCCACGAATGGGAATGTGAAAAATAAAGAAAGGGGAAATAGTAACAGCGGCATCCAAATTACTAGAGAAACCCAATACCATAGGGATGTTAGAATTTTTAACACAAAATGCCCCTGTAAGACCAAAAAATCTAGGTTAAGGTACTATGGTAAAGGAACAGGAGAAACCCTAGCACATAGGGCTGGGGGAATTTTTACCTCAACCATATGACCAATGAATGTCATCATTTTCTCACTTGTGGAGGAAAATTATTTAAGAGGTTACCCATTTTGTCCCATCTCATGACTCATATCCCCCAGAATGTGGATCTATGGCCAAATCATTCGAAGGTTGCCTTAGAGTTACCCTCTATTGTCACGAACCAGCCTGAGTACCCAAGTAACTCGATAACCGATCTAGCCCTGACATAGTCTGAAAGGCGTTCCTGATCCCCACGGGTCGGCGACTAGCACCGGGAATCATACAACATACATGTGGGAATGATTTTTACACAAGAATGCGGAAGTAAGAGTAAAACAAAATAGTATGAATAAAAAAAGAAACTCCACTTGGAGTAATGTACCAGAATACAAATAGGCACAAAAGTCAAAGCAATACAACCCAATTTCAAAAAGGTAAAACAGTCCCAATGTCCCAAAGGGCACAAATAATCAAGTCCAGAGATCAACAACTGGATCCACCTCCAAAAGATCCCTTCTCTTTGCTCTAACCTGGAAAGAGAAAGTCTACAAACACTCGAAGGAAAAAGTAGGGTGTGAGCCTAAGCCCAGTAGGATACCACCAAAGATTCCATAATAGATTCCAAATATAGATTATCCAAAGAAAGGCTTTCCATTTTCAAATAAACAGGTTTGGCAATTCAAAATCATATTTTATCAAAAACATGATATACATTTTCAAATGATGGAAATAAATAGTTTTAAGCAAAGGCTTTACAAATGATGGAATATTTATAAAATAATGGCTTAAGCAAAACATTTATATAAAACAGTTTATATAAATTCAGAAGGCATGTAAAATAGTTCACAAGCATTGGCATACATGTATATCTTAAATATAAATAAACAAGCGAGCAACATGGTCATTTGTGAAATGATACGATAGTATTAACCAGTTATAGGATTCCTCACTCTCTATGTGAACTCAGAAAGATGTGTATACACACGTCCCTATGAAAATGGCCAAAGGAGACTCGTCACCAACTCTTCGGGGATGTTACTCGCCGCAAGTATGTTTTAGAACGTTGTCTTAGCATAGAGTGTATCCAAATAACTCACTAACTACCTAAGGCTTGCATGCGCTCTTACATTATGGGTGAACTATTTTAATAATGCTAAAAATACGATCAATCCCATTCTTCCATTTCAAAAGAGCCAATTTCATTCCATTTAAAACCAAAACAGGTTTTATTCAAAACATGCCTTTTTCACAAGATAAAACCAATGTGTTTCTATCAAATCATTCTAAGCCATTTTCATAAGTTTGAAATCCATTCAAAACCAATTCCATCATTTCACATTTCATTTCCACAATTAAATTCAACAATTTAATTGAAAATATTTCCATCAAATCCATAATTTAAATCCAACAATTTAAATTGGTCAATTTCCATAAACACACCCAATTCAATGGAATTGTGGTTTTCCCAAATTTCTATGCCAAAACCATTTCAAATATCTCAATTCAATGGAATCAAGTTTTTATCAATTAATTGAAAGAAAATTTGAGCAATTGAATTTAAATCAACAATTGAAATAAATCAAGAAAATACAATGATAAACAATTTGGCAAGTCGGGACAGAACCACCTACCTTGAAGGTTTTCACCAAAACGACAACGGTAGAGAACACTCAAGAAAACCGGGTCTCTTCGTCAATAACCCACCTTAGATCTCTTCTCCTAGTAAGACCAAGACAAAAACTCATCAAACTTGGTATCACACACTTAGATCTACCCATAATGGGTGTAGATATAAGAAATCAAGGGAAGAGGGGAAGTAGATCTAAGTAGATCTAAGAAACCGATCAAGAAAGAAGAAGAATGATCACATACCTTGATAATCCCACTTCGATTCACCAAGAGGATCCTTTGGATCACCTTCGGAACAAAGGAAGAATGTTCTCTAACCCCATCAAAAGACAAATCCCATGTTAGGGCCACTTAAGAGGAAAAATGAAGCATTTAAAGGCAAAATGGACAAGATCCACAATTTAAGGATCTAATTTTAAGTGACCACATGGTTTGTTCGTACGGTTTGTCAAACCGTGCGCACACCGTGTGGATCCCACTGTCCAGGGTTTCTGGTCTGCATGGTTTAGTCGCACGATTTACCAAACCATACACACACCATGCGTACCCCATTGTCCAGTGCTGCTAGGTTGGCATGGTTTGATCGCACAGTTTATCAAGTCGTGCGCTAACCATGCACAAGCCATTGCCTTTTTGTTTTTCTTAAAATTTCACCCAAACGCACCCCCAAGTCACTGCTCCAAAACAAAGGCACTTAGAGACCTCAAAAGTACCTGAAAACATAACAAGATGTTACAACCTCCCCACCATAAGATCTTTCTGCCCCTAGAAATCCTAAGAAGAAACCTCCACGTCAAAAAGATGAGGCCACTGCTCCCTCATTAGTGCCTCCCTTTCCCACATCTCATGAGAATATGAACCATGCTACCAAAATATACGGACCAGAGGTATCATTCTCCCACGAAGTACCTTGGTCTCAGAATCAGCAATCCTGACTGGTCGTTCAATCATAGATAAATCTAGTTCAATTTGAAGATCACTCCAGCTCACAACATGAGATGGATCGGAGAGGTACTTCTGCAGCTACGATACATGGAACATGTTATGTATCAACGTCTGCTGTGGTGGTAGACCTAGATGGTAAGCAACTTTTCCCACAAGACCAACTACTTTTAAAGGTCCCACAAAATGAGGAGAAAGTTTCCCTTGCCTCCCAAGACATCTATGACCTAAATGGGGTGAAAATTTCAAGAAACATGGTCATCAACTGAGAAATCTAAAGTTCTACGGTGAAGGTCAGCATAAGACTTGCACCGAATTTGCGTTGTCATCATTATCTGACGAATCAACTGGATCTTAGCTGTTGTCTCTTAGACCAAACTCGGTCCTACCAAAGAACCTTCACCAATCTCCAACCAACATAAGTGATATTTACATGGACAGTCATACAATGCCTCAAAAGGAGACATTTTAATTTCAGATTGATAACTGTTGTTATAAGAAAACTCAGCTAACCCGAGATGATCATCCCAAGATCCACCAAAGTTGAGAACACAAGCACAGAGCATGTCCTAAAGGATCTGAATATCTCTCTCTGTTTGGCCATCTGACTGTGGATGGTAGGACATCCTCAAATGGACCTGAGATCCCAATGCCTCCTGAAGGCCTCTCCAAAAGTGAAAAGTAAACCGAGGATCCCTACCAGAGACTATTGCAGATGGAACTCCCTGAAAACGAACAATTTCTTTCACATAGATATTTCCCAACTCCTTAACATTGGTTGTATCTCGAATAGGTATAAAGTGATCTAACTTGGTCAGTTTGTCAATCACAGCCCATATTACATTCTTCTTCCTCTGGGTTTGAGGTAACCCAACCACAAAGTCCATATAGATTTCATCCCACTTCTATGTAGGGGCTGGAAGTGGTTGAAGAAAACCTAAAGGTTTCTGATGCTTGGCTTTCACCTGCTGGCATTTATAGAAATGAGATACAAACTCAGCAATGTCTCGTCTCATACCTAGCCACCGGAACTATCACTGCATGTCATAGAATATCTTCGTGGTTCCTGGGTGTACCTCCCACTGAGAGTTATGGAAAACCCCATCATATCCTTCCTTGATGATAATGGCACAACGTAATGGTTTTGATAACACAGAACACCCTCTTTGGAGAACGACCACTAGGTGTCAATCTCCCCACTATAAAGAGAGTCCCTAGTGCTATCGAATTTATCATCCAGTTGATGTTCCTAAAGAATCAATTAGAGGAGAGCAGAATTCAACTGCACACTGGCTAAAGAAACTTCATTCCCCTTCTACTGAATTCCAATATGCAACTGAGTAAAAAGAGCCATCAAACTCCACTCTTCTGAAGATTCTTTCACATCCTGAGATGGAATTTTCCTGCTTAACGCATCTGAAACTACATTCCCTTTCCCCATGGTATAGGAAATGTCAAAGTTGAAAGATTGCAGGTAATCCACCCAACGCCTTTGGTAAAGATTCAAATATTTTTGAGAGAAGATATAACTCAATCTCTTGTGGTCCGAATACACAGTAAACCTTTCTCCATAAAGGTAATGTCTCCAACACTTAATTGCATGCATTACAGCTGCAAGTTCAAGGTCATGGGTAGGATAATTCTTCTCATGAGTCTTAAGCTGACGAGATCCATAGGCAACAACATGATCTCCTTTCATAAGGACACATCCCAAACCTGAACCCGATGCATCACAGAAGACCACATAACCTATCCCAGCCTCAGGAAGAATTAACACTGGCACAGTATTCAAAAGACGCTTCAGCTCAACAAAATAACTCTGACATTTATCATTCCATGAAAAATTCACTCCCTTTTTAGTCAGAGCAGTCATTGGAGAAGCTAAATTTGAGAAGTCTTTAACAACCCGGTGATAATATCCTGCTAAGCCCAAGAAGCTCCGAATCTCTAAAACATTTCATGGTTGTTCCCAAGTCATAACAGCCTTCACCTTCTCAGGATCAACTGATATTCCTTGTTCTGACACGACATGTCCCAAGAATTTCACTTCCCGAATCCAGAAATCACACTTTGAAAGCTTGGCATAAAGTCAGTGATTCCTTGGAAGACCCAGAACTGTTCTCAGATGATGCACATGATCCTCCTCAAACATGGAGTAGAAAAGAATGCCATCAACAAATACTGCCACAAAAAGTATCTAGATACTCATGGAAAACATGATTCACCAAGTCCATGAAAACTTCAGGAGAATTTGTTAGGCCAAAGGGCATAACAAGGTACTCATAATGGTCATACCCACTCCGAAAAGCGGTCTTAGGAATGTTAGATTCCTTTATCCTCAACTGATGGTAACCAGATCAAATATCTATTTTTGAAAACCACTTTTCCCCTTTCAATTGATCAAACAAATCATAAATTCATGGTAATAGATATTTGTTCTTTATCGTAACTCGATTGATCTTTCGATAATCAACACATAAGCGAAGAGAACCATCAGCCTTCTTGGCAAAGAGAATTGGTGCTGCCCAAGGTGAAACACTCGGGCATATAAATCCTTTCTCAATAAGATCTTCTAACTGATACATCAGTTCTTTTAGTTCAGATAGATCCATTCGGTAAGAGGGAATAGAAATTGGTTGAGTACCAGGAATTAAGTCAATAGAGAAAACAACATCCCTTACTGGTGGGAAACCAGAGAGGTCAGAAGGAAACACGTCGGGAAACTCAATAATGACTAAAGGAAGATCACCACAAATTGAATCTCTATCCAGATAAAATGCAAACACTGATGTAACTTTCCCCAAATCTGGATAGGAGGGTCTAGCTCTACTTGACCTTGGGTCCCATTCTCCTTGAAAAACAAGAAGCACACCACTGGGTGTCATAAGGTAGACCCGTCGAAGATAACAATCGATCCATGATTTATTGTTAATGAGCTAATCCATCCCAAATATGATGTAAAAAGATTTCATGTCAAGAACCAAGAAACTCAAAACATTATCAACATCTGATAGAGAGAAGACACAAGCAGGACTACCGAGACCCTTCTCTCTCATTACACCAAGGGGTATAGTAATATCCATTGCACAATAGAAAAACTACATAGAAAGATTAAGAAGATTAACCAGATGGGTTGAAATAAAAGAGTGAGATGCACCAGTATCAAAAAGAGTTGTCACTAAAGATGAAGCTATAGTAATGTTACCTCTCACAGTTGCATGACCTATATCAGTTACCTCTGGAGACTCTTCCACTACGTGAAGAAGCTTTGTTCTGGATGCTTGCGGATGGAACCCTTTCGTACGTGAAGCATTTGATTTCCCTGAAGTATTTGGAGGTGCTGATGATCCTATTCCACTACGCAGAGTAGATAAGTGATGGAAGAATCTCTATAGGTTCCCTAAACGTCTGTAGGAGCTACAGTTCTTGGGTGCCTCAGTGTAAACCCTCTTAGAATTTCCCAGCTTCCCACATGATAGAAAGTCAAGGAAGCCCCTCCTCGTGCTACCGGAGGTCTGGAATGAATCTTTTGCCGAGAGCCACCATGAGTAACATCACGATTCTGTTTTTCTTTAAAGGAACCAACACTGTCACTAGAATAAAAAGGAACTTCCTAAAACCTTGACTTTCCTGCCAAATCCATCTCAACCATCATCACCCTATCCAACACATCGGCATAAGTGGGTAGCTTCAGTAAGAAAACCTGAGAATGGATATCTGATCAAATCCCCAACTCAAATCGTTGATATTTCATCCTCTCATTAGATACAATTTCATGAGAAAATTGTACCAACTCAGCAAAGCGATTTGAGTACTCAGTCACGGTTTTGTTGGCCTGCTCAAGTTTGAAAAACTCCACAGCCTTGGACAACACCATAGATTCTGGATAGAACTGATTAGTGAAAAGAACCCTAAAGTCTTTCTACTCCAAACCCTCATGTTTCCCAGCCGTCACCATCAAGTCCCACCATCTCTTACTTGGTCCCTCCAGCACGAAGGTGGCACACTTCACCTTGATCGCATCCAGTGTCTCCAAAAACCCAAACATACATTCAATATTTCTCAACCATTCCTAAGAATGTTGAGGATCATTGGATCCTTTTAAGACTGGAGGATTCTAGCGTAGGAACTCTTGAGAAATATTTCATAGAATATCACTTTGAGGATTTATAGCTAGAGCCTGAACAGGAACTGGAGGTGGTGTCTGTCCCAGATCTTGGACAGTGTGAACAATCACCTCTACCAGACATGGATCCACAATAGGACTTTCTTGCTGACATTCAGCAGCAGCCTCTTTTTAGATTTTATTTCCATGTCTTCTTGAAGGCATGATGCTACATAACATCAGCAGACAACAAATAAGACATTAGATTAACACTCAAACTGAGTAACGAGGAAAACTAATCTTAATAGAAGGGATAACAAGATTTGGATTCCACTCTATCCAAATCAAAATAGGGAAAAGACTAGAACTAATCCACAAGTCGCATTTCCCTAACCACCCCTAGTGACTTAAGGTTCATTGTGGTGAGAGCTGGTCAGGAACTCAATCACAACTACATCCTAATTCCCAAAAAGAATACTCAAATGCATACTGTCATCAAGGAAAGATGCTAAACCTCCCTCTGATACCATTTTGTCATGAACCAACCTGAGTACCCTGGTAACCCGATAACCAATCTAGCTCTGACATAGCTTGAAGGGCGTTCCCGATCCCCATGGGTATGTGACTAGCACCGGGCATCATACAACATACAAGTGGGAACAATTTTTCCACAAGAATATGGAAGCAAAAGTAAAACAAAACAATATGCATAACAAAAGAAACTCCACTGAGAGTAATGTACCAAAATACAAATAGGAACAAAAGTCATAGTACTAAAACCCAAGTTCAAAAAGGGAAAACAGTCCCAATTTTCCAAAGGGAACAACTCACCAAGTCCAGAGATCAACAACTGGATCCACCTCCAAAAGATCCCTTCTCTTTGCTCGAACCTGGAAGGAGAAAGTCTACAAACACCCGAAGGAAAAAGTAGGGTGTGAGCCCAAACCCAGTAGGATACCACCAAAGATTCCCTAACAGATGCCAAAAATAGATTATCCAAAGAAATGATTTCCATTTAAAAATAAACAGGTTTGGCAATTCAAAAGCAGATTTTATCGAAAACATTCTATACATTTTCAAATGATGGAAATAAATAGTTTTAAGCAAAGGCTTTAAAAATGATGGAATATTTCTAAAACAATGGCTTAATCAAAACATTTATATAAAAAAGTTTATATAAATTCAGAAGGCATGTAAAATAGTTCACAAGCATTGGCATACGTTTATATCTCAAATATAAATTAACAAGCGAGCAACATGGTCATCTGCCAAAAGATACGATAGTATTAACTAGTTATAGGATTCTGTACTCTCTATGTGAACTCAGCAAGATGTGTATACACACATCCCTATGAAAATGGCCAAAAGAGACTCCTTACCAACCCTTCGTGGATGTGACCCACCGCAAGTATGTTTTAGAATGTTGTCTTAGTGTAGAGTGTATCCAAATAACTCACTAACTACCTAAGGCTTGCATGCGCCCTTACATGATGGTTGAACTATTTTAAGAATGCTTAAAATATAATCAATCCCATTAATCCATTTCAAAAGATCCAATTTCATTCCATTTAAAACCAAAACAGGTTTTATTCAAAACATGCCTTTTTCACAAGATAAAACTAATGGGTTTCTATCAAATCATTCTAATCCATTTTCATAAGTTTGAAATCCATTAAAAACCAATTCCATCATTTCACATTTCATTTCCACAATTAAATTCAACAATTTAATTGAAAACATTTCTATCAAATCCACAATTTAAATCCAACAATTTAAATCCGTCAATTTCCATAAACACACCCAATTCAATGGAATTGGGGTTTTCCCAAATTTCTATGCCAAAACCATTTCAAATATCTCAATTCAATGGAATCGAGTTTTTATCAATTAATTGAAAGAAAATTTGAGAAATTGAATTTAAATCAACAATTGAAATAAATCAAGGAAATAAAATGATAAACAATTTGGAAAGTCGGGACGGAACCACCTACCTTGAAGGTTTTGACCAAAACGACAACGGTCGAGAACACTCAAGAAAACTGGGTCGCTTCATCAATAACCCGCCTTAGATCTCTCCTCCTAGTAAGACCGAGACCACGACTCATAAAACTTGGTACCACACACTTAGATATACCCATAACGGGTGTAGATATAATAAATCAATGGAAGAGGGGAAGTAGATCTAAGTAGATCTAATAAACCGATCAAGAAAGAAGAAGAATGATCACATACCTTGAGAATCCCACTTCGATTCACCAATAGGAGACTTTGGATCACCTCCGGAACAAAGGGAGAACCTTCTCTGGCCCCAGGATAAGACAAATCCCGAGTTAGGGCCACTTAGGAAGAAAAACGAACCATTTAGAGGCAAAACGTCCGAGATCCACAATTTAAGGATCTAATTTTAAGTGACCGCATGGTTTGTCCGCACTATTTTTCAAAAAGTGCACACACCGTGCGGATCCCACTGTCCAGGGTTGCTGGTCTGTACGGTTTAGTCGTACGGTTTACCAAACCATGCGCACACCATGCGTAACCCACTATCCAGTGCTTCTAGGTTGGCACGGTCTGATCGCACGGTTTATCAAACCGTGCGCTAATCGTGTACAAGACATTGCCTTTTTGTTTTTCTTAAAATTTCAACCAAACGCACCCCCAAGAAACTACTCCAAAACAGAGGCACTTAGAGACCTCAAAAGTGCCTAAAAACGTAACAGGATGTTACATCTATCAAGAAATTAGAAGAGGACCTCAGAATGGAAGAATGAGATCGAACAAAAAACACAAGAATCTATCCTACCATTCAGCACCCAGTACGCCACCCTTAATGCAGTATGTATCAGTGAACATCATGGATGTTAATCCCATAGACCACACTGAAAATAATACAGTTGATGATGATGATGATATATAATATTGTTCCATTTTTTAGGTGTTCCACATTGATCTCAGAGGTGTGCGTACCTGAAACCAGATGGAAACCATAAATTTGGGTTCTCCATCATCCAAACCATCATTACCTATTTTGATAATTGATAATAACTAGAAGAATAAGAAAAAGATCATAAAAATTCCACCTATTCCTCCACAAGAAACCTTGTACCTTAATCTTGAGGAGAGATTCGCTCATTATGAGGAATAAATGAAAGATCTAAGGAAAACCAATGATGAACATGTCAAATCGGGTCGTCCTACCAGATATGTTCCCCAAGTATAGAATCAGAAAAAACTTTCAATATACGTTCCTCTTCCAAAAAAATCATCATGGGAAGTGAAATAGGGCTTGAAAGCTCATTCAAGGTTGCACCAAGACCATCAATCTACCTGAACACAATCCTGGAAGGATACTAAGGTTTTCCTCCATTAAGGAAACAACAAGAAAAACTTCTAAAAAGTCCACAATGGATGCCCCCGATCGAGTATCCTCCTAAAATTCTAGTAGTGCCAGACTGACCAATTTTTCCCCTACAATGCCCAACCATGCTCAGGTCAACAGGCCACACATCAAGGGATCATGAACATCATCGAGTCATTGTAAGCTCGATTGTAATCCATGGAAGAGTGATGTACCCCGAAACAACTGGAATAGAAACCATATCCTGACTGGGTAAGAAATGTCACACCACCTAAAAATTTAGGTATCCCCATATTCCATGTGTTCAATAGTTCAGGTGACCCGAAACAACACTCGATGCACTATGCATCTTACTATGACCCCATGATTGGGACCCCAGATCAAAAAGAAGTAGGGAAAATCAAATGCTTTGTGTAAACCCTACAAGGCTCAACCTTCGTATGGCACACTAGTTTTCCAGCTATTTCAATAACAGGTTGGGAGGAAATCCTATGGATGTTCCTCTTCCAATTCAGTACAACACTATAAAAAACAAGAGTCATCGGCCATGTGAACTACAAATAGAGTGAGATTAAAATAGTTTTAGACTTCATTGCTAGATGAAATGTTTTTAATTTCTCCCTGAACCATTCACTCTCCCAATATGAGATGTTATCCATGTGCATCGACAATCTATGTGATGATTTTTGAACACCCCTCATCCTAGTGATGAATAAAAGTTCATTCTGGTATTTCTCTACCATTTCCTAGAGAATAAAAAATTCCTTACAAGAGACTAATCTCAAGTCCCGGACAACCCTATCAACCCCAGGAAAAAATACTGGGAAGAGCTAAAGAATCTTCTATTATGCTTAAGCCACACATGCACCAACCCCATCTCTAAGACCTTCACTGAAACATGTGAGGCCTCTTGGATGTCAACAACCACCCTCACCTTGTCAATATGAGCAGAGGGGATCCAAAAGAAATAAATTATATTAGTGAAGGAATAAAGTATACTCATTATAATATGATCAATTCCATTGGTACTTTGTTTCTTCCATGATTTTCAACACTCTCTGGCTAAAAGATTCGAAGAGGGCTGATGAAGTTGGTCTCAATGACTAGCCAGATTATTGTATCTTTCACTGGATATTGGGGGACACCATTCTGGAGTGTTTTGATTTCATGGACCTTCATCAAAGGAAGATATATTCCAATAAAGTCAAGTTAGTACCACTGCCATCACAAGTGGCATATGTTTCCACCACTGACCTGAATGAAGAAGAAAAGTGGAAAATAATTGTTATAAAAAAGGAACAGTAGTTCAATATTTGTATGAATCAAAAAAAGTCAACTGAGATCACAGAAAACTCCAAGCATAGTTTATGTAATTTACTATGGCCCTAAAATCTCTTTATGTAGCACAACCAACATCCTCATCCCCATAATCCTATAAGGGTAATGAATATCAAATAAAAGAATATGAACCTGAACCAAATCCAAACTTCACATTGAAACTCTTAGATTTCATGCCATTTGTTATGAGGATATGGGAACTGCCCCTCTAAATAGAATCACAGGCACCCCCTCACAAAATAGAACCACTGGAAGAAGGTAATCGAGAAGATTCATCATCATATTGGGAACTGATCTTTGGATCCATTAATGTCATTCATTTAATGGAACCCTTCTATAATGAACCATATGGGTATGAATGCGAGTTCCCTATTCCTAACAGTGGAGCTAAAGGAAGAGGTTTTCAGAGCTAAGGATATCTTGGATGATGCTTTCATGGGAGTAATCAAGCATATGGTCGCTCTCCGTATCAAACTATCAATATTACAGAAACCCATGGAATATCCCTTAAGTGGACTGAATAGGGATAGTAAAACTCTCATAACCCTTCTAGAATCCATTGTCACTCAATCAAAAAAGAGTGTCCATTGGAATAGGAGAATATGTCTAGTTTCTAATGGAATTTAGCCCGACCATCTTGGCTAAATTCACAAAATATAGAAGCCTCATCATCTCCTTTCCCAAGAGTCGTCCCATCCTCATCCAGTGTTCTAGACCCTAAAACGATTGTTAATGAGCATCCCCAAATCAGGAAAAATCAATATTTAGACCAAAATTATGATGTCCTGAACCAATTAGACTAGGTACTAGAAAATCTATCAATTTTGGATGCACTAAATCTTTCGGTAGATTCTAGGGAAGCACTCATAGAATCTTCACAAAGCCCCAAGGATCTTGAAGCTGAAGTGGTCACTGTTGAAGTTTATCAAATATAGCCATATCCTATAGAATTATAATAAAATATATACTTCACGAATCAAGAATATGATTCCATTATAAAGTTATAGATAAAACCCTTATATATTTCTTTTAAGATAAATGATGTCATTTTTCGAAAATTCTTCATTGACAATGGATATGGAGTTAATCTCAACCCACTATAGACACACTGTTGGATGGGCTATACTAAATATTACCAGAAACCCTATACCAAAACTCTATTGGGCTACAACAAGAGTGAAATTTTTTTTTGGGAAAAATAAATCTCAAAACCTAGTTTGGAGACCACATAACTTACTCAAAATTCCTAGTTGTCCAGCAAAACAAAGCCTTAAACGTCCTATTGGGAAGGCCCCAACTACATCAGCATGCAGAAATTCCATCATCTTACCACCATTGCCTCAAATATTACATTAACCAGTAGAGTTGGACATTTCACACTGATAAATCCACATTTGATTCCAGAAAGTCACACTATATTGATGCAAGGTTATATGAGACGAAAGGGAAACAACCCTTAGTCGATGGAATTGATTGGTTCGCCACCCTGAATGTCTTAGAAATGGTCTTCACCAGCCTCTTCGAAAATATAGATTATGAATATGTATGGCCCATAAATCAAATATAGTTCATAAGTTTCGATTTGGATGCACATTCCATAGTCCTTACGATTTTGATCATGGATACCAAGCCCATTAGTGCTAAAAATCCACTAATCCCCAGGATAATGGTGAATTATTGCATAAAAATTACCTTGAACCATCCTCAGAGCTCCAAAAAGACCCTGCCTCACCCCTTGGGGGGCAATAGTATAAAATCAACCTTCCACCCCTCACTCCACCCTCTCCAAAAAATTCCCCGCTGTCAATCGAGCCAAAAGAAGTATCCCTAACCTCTGAATTCCAAAATTGAGACTTTTCTATCAACTCTGAAGAGCTCATCTAAAAAATTGTGTCATTGTCAGAAGAAGAGGAAGATGATGAGGATATAAAATATGATGATGAATAATTCCTCAAGGATTCCACTCTATCATTTGAGGAAGTTTTCTCTACCACTATTGATGAACTCATGGAAATAATCATGTGTACCAAAGGTGACCCACAACCCACTCTGATTAGTGCAACCATGTCCTATAAATATAAAGAGGTATAAAACTACTTCCTAAAGAATAATATAGATGTTTTCACCAAGAATAGTAAAAAAAATGTTTCACCTTGATCCTAAGTTGGACACTCACCACTTGGGCTTTCTAGAATACCATTGTGGCTACAAGAAATCCTCTAAAAGGATGCACCCAACACATGATTCTGAAATAGAGGGTGAAGTAGACAAGATCATAAAATAAAACATTTCTTTTTATGTCCAATATCCAATATGGGTGTCCAAAATTATTCTATTCAAAAATAATAATGTAAAAAATCAGAGTTTTCATTGACTTTGGGGATCTTAATCGACACTGTATGAAAAATGACTTCCCAGTCCCGATTAAAAAATTGTTTGTCGATGAAAATATTGGATATGAGGCTCTCTATTTCATGGATGTCTATTCAGGATATAATAAAATGTTAATGTCCTAAGAATATGAATAAGAAACTACCGTCAAATCCCCACATGTAGTGTTTTACTACATGGTAATTCCCTGTGGTTTGAAAAATGTCAGCACCACATACCAACGTGCCATGAATTTCATTTTCAAACCCTTCCTGAGAAGATTAATTGAATGATATGTTGATGATCTTGTGGTTATCTCAAAAAATTTCATAACACCTGATAGATCTTGAAAAATTATTCAACAAATTGAGACATCACATTTTTAAAATGAACCACCTAAAACATGTTTTCATCATCATCTCAAGGAGATTCCTTAGATTCATTGTATGACATCATGGCATCGAAGCTGAACCTGAGAAGACAAAGGATATCGTTTGAATGCCAATCCTTGAAAACTAACTGAGTTTCAATGACTTCAAGGACACCTGGCCTACATTCCGCACTTCATATCCAACCATGTAGGAAATTTTTTTCCTTTCACTAGGATAATGAAAAAAGAGGTGTCATATCAATGGATTGATGACTATTATAAATCATTTGACAATGTCAAGAAATATCTTCTAAGACCTCCAGTGTTAATGCCTTGTGTTGATGGAAGAACAATCATTATATATTTGACTTCATTAGAATGGTCACTAGGCACCTTCCTCTCATAAAAGAATGATGATAGAAGTGAAAATAGTCTTTATTATCTCAGCCAGACCATGATTTATGTTGAGACTCGATTTTCAAATATCTAGAAGAGATTCCTAGATCTGATCATGAAATTCGAGAAGATGTGGCATTATCTATAGCACGATGAGGTCCATTTGGTCTCTAAAAGTAACCTACTCAAGTATATTATATGTCGTCCATTATGGATTGGATGTCTATCATGGTGGGAGGTCATCCTATAACTATTATACATATGGTTCATGACTCATAAAGACATCAAAGTAACAATGTTACTAGATTAATTATCAGAACACCCTTCACAAAAAATAACCCCATTATATGTTGAACTACCAGGTGAAGAAGAGTTTTTTTGTTCAAGAGGACTCCCAAACATGGGAGACTCATTTTGACGGCACATCCAAAAGTCCAATAGAAAAAAGGATGGAAGAACCCAATCTCAACAATGTATGCTTGGGAGTCATACTCATATATTTAGAAATGGAAGGCTTTCCATACTCCTTCCTGCTATTAGAGGGGTGTACAATCAATGAGGCAGAGTATCAGGCTTTCATCGTAGGCCCAGAGCTCACACTTCAAGTACAAGTAGAAAATTTGAAGATAAAAGGTGACACAGAGCTGTTCATCAATAAAGTAAATAGTGAAAATGTTGTCAATTAGGAGGAGATAATCCCTTTTATGGACCACATCCTATAACATATAGAAGAATTCCTATCAGAGCAGATATTAACTCATGTCCCTTCACCCAAAATATGCTAGATGATGCATTTTCAAATGTATCCATAGCCCTGGCTGACCCAGACTGAGATGAGAAGATCATTATCATTTCCCACCATCGTATGGTCTTACCATTCATCCATACCAAGACAGAAGATATCAACAATATAATCCCCATCACTGATCTGTATGATCCCATCACCAGTTGAATGACTCCCATCACATATTACCTTCAAAAGGTATATCCCCCACTAAATAGTGCTTGATAGAAGAAAATACAAAGATGGGAAATCAACTTTGTGATGTATGATGAACCAATCAGTAAAATGTCCTTTACAAGAAAGTACTTCATGGGATCCTTATTAGATTCATTGATGGATAAGAGACTAATACCATCATGAAATAAGTGCATGTGGGAGCATGTGACGCACATAAATCCATATCCAAGATCTCCTAAAAAATTTGAATGGTTGGATACTATTTTACCACCATGATGTTGGATTGTTCCACATTCAAAAATAAGTGCCTCTCCTATCAGGTTCATTCCAATTTCATCAACCATCCCCCAGAGTTACTTCACACATCCACATAATCCTGACCATTTTCTATATGGGGGATGGGCATCTTGGGACCCTATCCTCCAACTAATCCCATGAAATTTGATTATATTCTAATATAGACGGACTTATTTCCAAAATAAGTAGAAGTTTCTCCCCTCAACGAGGTCTAACTGAGAAGCATTTTCAGCTTTGGTAAAGCCAATATCATCCCCAAATTCATTGCCCCTCATACAGTGCTAATGGAAAATGGCACCACATTATGATCTTCTAAACTAGTATCAAGAACAAATGTTCATCCTTCTACCATGTAGTGTCTAATGTAAAGATAAAATACTTAAACAAGACCCTATCCAATATACTCTATAAGATTGGTAATAAGGAAAAGAAAACATGTCTGAAAAATCTCCTCCATGCGATGTGGGATTATCATACCATGACTCGTGCCACCACCCAAGAAACCATGTATTCATTGGTATAAAGTACTGAAGAAGTTCAGCCTATTTAAGTCCAACTACCATCCCTCCTCATTGTCTTCTATGATCAGTTTTTCATAAATGAGAAATCCTAGAAAAAACTCAATGAGTTGGAGTGATTGGATGGGAAAAGGTATAACACCCTACACCATTTAGAAGTTTATAGAAACCAGATTATATAGGACTTCAACAAAATTTGTATCCTTTAGTCTTTCCTTGAATTATAAATGATGTTAGTCCCCAGAAATCCAATAATACTGGGAAAGAAACCTCCAAAATTAGAACCAAATTAGGAAGGACCATACATCATATGGAAGGTCTACTATAATGGAGCATATTCACTGATTTCAATGGAAGGCTAGCATACCACATCTCCAACCAATACAAGGTTCCGAAAGAAATAATTTATGTAATCATATAAAGTTCTTCTTAGCTGCATGATATTAAACTACATAGCTCCATATTCATCCATTTTGTATGATGTTAAACTTCTTAGCATAAAAATCCTCACTGCATGACATTAAACTACATGGTAAATCATCCTAACTACATGAATTTAAATTGTATGGTGATCATTGTGCCCTAACCAATAATTCATCCCAGATGATTCATGTCTATGTGGGAGAAATGAAATGTTCCCTTGTTTCTATGTGAGATCCAAATCCACATGGTAACTCCTTTACTCTAAGAACTATGTATCTCTTAATTCAGGCCCTTTTAGAATATGTAGTGACACATGGATTCCACATCATGTCCCATCCACCATTCAAAAAAAATTCCCCCTACATATGGGTCAGATCAGTGAAGGGGGAAGTCAAGGAACTACGTATAGTTTGATTCCCATTTGTCAATGGGATACATAGAGACACCTTTCCCCTATGTCTTGGTCAAGCCACTACATGATGAAAATGCCTCAATTATGCCCTCCACTACCTCTATATTGCGAAATAAAACTTTTTTATTCCTTGTTTCACACACCGAGCTTGGATAACGTGAGATTGGGAATTGTAGTAAGAATTTCCCCCATACAAGTAGAGAGTAAAGGTACATGATAGGCCCATAATGTCAAATGAATGATTTAAAATTTCAATATCACTATGAAAGTAATAATCCTATTCATGGATACCTATTTCTAGAACTACATGTGGCTTGATTTCAATTGTTAAAAGATACATAGTGATGCTCAAATATCATATCTCGAACCCATCTGTGCAAAATGAAAAAGATAAAAATTCCCCCAATATCCTACACATAAATGAATATCTGGGGGAAAGAACAAATCATTATTTCTATAGTAAGGATTTGTTAAAGAGAATTCCCCCACATATGAGTCATATCAATCTTGGGGAAACCATATTTCACAAATAGTCATATTCTAAATATTACAGTCATACCTAGATGTCTCTTTTCCATCCACCAAACTCCATAACATAGGAAATAGTGGATATTCCTAATCGTCCACATCCACAAAATATGGATGTTCAGTGTCCTACACACACCTTTGTTTGACTATGCACGCGATTCCCCAAAACCCCCTCATAATTTTCCCACAAAAAATGGGCTTGTCCGCTAATGGAAAATTCATCCTCATGAGAGGTTTTTTCTACATACTTACACGCAATGGCTTCCAAGCCCTGTATTTTTCTACCGATATGAGAGATCACAGAGTCAGGGTTTACACATAATCTCTCCCTCAGGTCTGGGGTATTCCAGAATATACAATCTTGATTATCCCATATTTACACATGATTTCTATGAAAATTCTTCCCGACAACATGACAATAAATTGTGCATAAAACGTCCTTACTCAAGACAAAAAACTGTAGGGATCCATCACATCAATCTCCATTCACATCGATTCATCCATGTCCTTTACACACAATGCTAAACTATATGGGGATTTTCATAATCATATGATGTTAAAATACATGATAAATTTTCCTTACTATACAAAAATAAACAACATAGAATCACTCCAAGGATAGAATTCTCCTTTCATTGATTACACCATCAATATGAGGGGTATTTAACCCTTTCATTCCCTTGTTTCTTACACTGAGTAGAGATCATGTGGGCTTAGGGACCTTGGCAATTGATTCCCCAAAAAACCATGGAAAATGAATCCACAAGGGTTTTCCCTAGAGGCATAACCCTAAAAGTAAAGTTGGGGTTTTCTTATCCATAATTTTGAGACCATGGTTGTAGAGACCCAAATATTGACGTACATGGACATTACATTACTTTTAAGAAATACTTAATACAAAACAAAAACAAACACTAAAGGGCCATAATAGTTTAGTGTCTTTGGAAACTCGGAACATAGTCTTCTAATCGTGGTGAAAGATCTTCAACATCTCCCATAAAGATCTTCCCCTTTTGTTTTCTTACATAAAACCTTTCTTTTTATCCTAGGGAAAAGAAAATATATAAAGCGTGAGATCAAATGCTCAGTAAGGGTAATCATGGATAAAATAAAACAAACCATATATATTTGAACATAAAAACATGAAAACATGGCAGTAGTAAGGCATAGATCATAATGGAACATCAATAATGATAAAATATCTTGGAAATAAAACTTGTAATTGGGGAAAAACATTAAGCACATGATATGATTTCCATAGTAGCCAAGGAATTGTTTATAAGACCATCATAGTGGATAAAGTCCCTTTCTGAATCGAGTTCACTCCTCGTTCCAGTCCTGTATCACGGAACCGGATTAACTTATCATTTCAGCCATGTATATCTCATGGGATATAAATCTATACCCAATGCATGGGAAGGAGATATAGGTCCCACCCATCTCATAATAAAATCATTCTTACTTGTGCCACAACATGAACATAAATCATTCATCATTACCCAAAGTATAAAATGGGTTTCATAAACATCATCCCATCATAACATAATCCATACAAAAAAATGGATATCATTTCATCATAAGGAAAGTGAAACCATGGAAATCATAGATAAATTATACTTGAAACATACACATATTAAATAATTTCATCTTAGATGGAAAATGGTTTTGATAAAACACTTGAAAATAATTCTTGAGGAAAATATCCTTTCTTCTTAAAAATCATTTTCTTTTCACAAAATGCCACAAAATTTTAAAAGAAAATGATTTTATTGAAAAATAACCATGAAATATTATAGAGTAAACTTTTTGAAAATACGGCATTATGAAACCTTAAAAATATGTTCATTCCGTATAAGTTAAAAAAACATTGTACTTGAACTTTTGCTGGAAAAGTCAAAAAATACCTCATATGGTAAAGAAAAGAATGATTCCTTCCAAACCTTGTGGTAAACGTCATAAAAGGGTAAAAAAGACTTTAAATATACATGGAAGAATACTAAAAATTTTATGAAAACATTTTTATAAAACATGGACATGGATGATAAACATAACCCCAGTAAATACTTACGTATAAGCAATCTCAGATAAAAATGAGATTTGCAAAATTATCCATTACCTTATGTCTGATATGCTTAGTATGTATCCAAACCTCCTGTATAATGATTTAAATAATGTCATTAACTTATTACAGAATCATATTCATTGTTATGATATCATATACGGTTCACTTATGACTTTATATTACCCATTCTTTTGTAAATTCCATGTTAAAGCAGCATTTTGGGTAAAATCATTTCATTTATCGTACGTGTTTCGACTTGTTGTTCTTGATATTATTACTTATATCCTGATTTAATTAATTCCAGAATTTAAAACATTATTTATATATAATATATATTCATCATATACATATATATATATGATAGATCGATAAATGGAATGAAATACACCGTTTATGGAGACGGTAGGTCGTACGTATGCATGAATGTTGTTTTCGTTTCTTTATTGAATTGAATGGAATTAAGTAGATGACATATATACTTATAAATAAATTCAGTAGATTAATTATTTCATATATTTCATTATTATTCATTATATATACTTTATAATCATTCTTGAATGGTTAACATGGAGAATGAATCTCATCGCGTCGTGGAGATGGTAATTCGTACGTACGCACGACCAATGATATCGTTCCCATAATTATTGAATGGAATTGGAGTGGATGATATAATAATTCAGAATCATTATGATGTTATAATAACCATATATATTTATTCTTTACACCATTATACCCATCCAAGTAAGGTGGTGGTGGAAAAACTGATTACACCACGGTGTGGAGACGGTATTCCGTACGTACGCACGCGCGGTGATTTCGTTTTCCGTAGGATGAATAGAAGGTGAAATGGGGTTGTTTCATATTTATAATAACATATCAGTATATTATTATTACTTATTTTATTACTTTATAATTAAACAACTAAATAAGAAGAAGTTTAAGAAGAAAGAAAACTTGAAAGAATCGGTAGAAGAGATTACCTCTTCCTCAACGCACCTCCTTTAAACTTCTTATTAGGGCACTAGAGTTGGTCTTTTGAGAAGACAAGAACCTCTATTATATAACTAGAGAGTTTGAAAAGAGGAATTTTCAGGGGTTTTCCAAGCTTCAAGGCACAAAATTGTGTGAAGAGAAGAGGGAAGGGGTGCCCTTTTTATAAGGGAGGAGAGGGGCACCTTAGGAAAACTTAAAATATTATTTTATAATAAAGTCATATTCGGTTTTTAATAGATCATAATTGATTTATTTAGAATCTAAGGTGGTGATGGGTCGAAATAATCTCAACCAATAGGTTTTAGACAAGCTTGGGTTACTATTTTATCCTTATCATTTAGATTTCACTCTAAGTTAAGTAATTTAACTTTTACCGTGTCTTTTTGTTTTCTTACACTATATGGTTAATAAACTTACTATAAAAAGCCAAAAGAACCCCAAGTGGTTAATTATTAATATATATATCATTATCCAAGTCATTTGGCCGAACCTTATATTTTTAGGAATAAAATAATAATTAATAATATAATATTTGTTTTAAAAACTATTTTATGTCAATTTTGACACTATTTGGTACTTGATTTTTTTGAAAATAATAAAAGCATGATTAGTTCTAATAAAGTTAATTAAATCAATAATAACATGTCCTATTAACCATGAAAATTATTTTAATTTATAAAAAGTCTAAAATTACATTTATTTGGGTATTTATAACATCAATTATGTTAATCTTTCTTTAATAAGGTAATTACTGCATCAGCATTGTGTCATAAATAAATTAAATTATTTAATGTCTAAAAATTATAAATAAAATACCATTATGTAGGAAATATTTTCATATTTCTAATTAATATTTATAGTCGAATTTATCTTATTTATAACCCTATATTAAAAATGTTTTAGTTATTAAACTTTGATTTTAACTATTTTAATTCTTCTTTAAATAAAATAATAATAAATGTCCTAATCTAATCCAATTTAACCTAAAGGGTAATATTGTATCCCTAAGGTTGTTTTTGGTCGAACTACACTTATCCAATAGAATTAGTACATGTGTTAGGGTAATAATATTATCATTTTTACCCTTAATTACCCTATTTACTTTTAACCGTGGTAAAAAGAAATAAAATGTTACTATTCGCCAAAAATTATTTTTATCTTATTGAACCACATTTTACTCCTTGATATTAACCGTGTCGTTCAGATTTTCGAAATTCCACTCACAAAACTGGTAAAATTAAGTTTTATGTAAATTTTCAAACTCTCCTAGGAGGTGGGTAAAAGACGGTGAAAAGTTCAATAAAATTTTTATATGTCTAAAATTATTATAAAATGAATCCAATGAATTACATTGAACTTATATAGGTATTATGTATCAATTTTTACCTAAAATAAATTTAAATAAAATGAATAATTATTTATATAAAAAGTCGGTTATTAAATAGTAACCTAGTGTTTTCACTATTCATCAAAAATTGAAAGTTTTCAGAAAAATACCAAAAATTCACCCTAGGATAATTTCGATATTCCGAATCCAAAAATGAAGTCCATTTTTAAAAATAAAATTTAAAAAGTGGGTATTACTATTCATAACGGCTAGTTTATATAACATATCGTTGTTTAGTGAAACTCGGTATTGCGTACAACATATGCTATCGTTGAAGGTCGTGATTGCGTGTAATGTAATCCAAGTCAGGGATGCATGTAGTGAAAGCTCCTTTTGGTGTAGTGTACAACACAAGACATAAATGAAATTAAAAAGAACGTTTTTTATAAAATATCGGGGTGTCACATTCTACCCCCCCTTAAAATGAATTTCACCCTCAAAATTCTTCGGGTTTATAAATGGTTTACTACTCGAAAGTTTTAATAGAAACCCACATCGTAAAAAGGAATACCAAAACTTATCTTTAAAAACTAAAGTATGAAACATAACGGTTAAACAAATTAACTAGTCATTGGGTTTCCACATAGGATTACATAGGTGAAAATATGGATATAGAAGAGAAATCAAACCATCAAGTTCTGATGGAGAGTGGTAGAGAACATGGATATTAAAAAGGAAACAATCACAAAGCCATAAATTTGTGATGATATAAGGTACCATCTGATTCATCGGATATAAGGGCACTAGGACAACATTTTTGGTTTTCAAGATGATTTCCCTAAAGTTGAAGAATTTGAATTAGAATAAATACTCACTTTATTTCGGTATAATCTCACCGTTGTTCGTGCCTTGAACAATTTCCACTTCATCTCTTAAATAACTAAAGTTGAATTTTTCATTTGTGAAGTGTTAGGAGATCATGTGATAGAATGATGGTTCATTCCATATGTCTCAAACAAAAGGTTAGAAAAAGTTATCAAATATACATAAGTCCATCTATGGTGAGGTTAATCGTATATGATTCCAAAAATGGGCTTATACTTCATCTATAATACTGCTTAATAAAACTAGTTTATACTAACCAGGGACTTCCTATAGGCTAGTGGTAGGAAATAAAGTCATGTCACACTTCGGTTGTGGGTTCTATTCCCACAGCCTTGTCTGACGTGACGGGTTGTCGCTCGTCCTACAGGTTGTCCCTTTTTCTAAAACTACATTATAATAACATTCCTACAATAAAATAGAAAATATTTCTAGCCTTAAACAATACTATCTTATGTCTAACATAATTCATTCCAATATTTAGGCTTATCCAAAATACTTTTGTCCAATCTCATTGTATAAAGAAAACAATTACTAGAAATGTCATCTACCAAGCATGTGAATACCATCATTTATCCCCCATATATCATATGATGTATCTTGTTGGTCACATTCCAAACATGTGAATACCTTAATCATGTATTCTCTTAAACCGTAGTGAAAACATGAATGCTGTCACAAGGAAACTCTTTCCATATACCAAAATCCCAAAAATTCTATATACTTAAACCATGATATCACTTTTTCCTTATATTAGTCATGAGCTCATTAATACTATCAAACATTTCATTATCTTCGTATCCCTTCTTCATGCACATATTAGGTGCTTTCCAAAAATATCTGAATAACCTTTCATGGTTACCGGTACCATTCAACATATACTTTAAAAACTCAAGCAAAGGCAATAGTGTAACAATCCTTAGATTTTTCTTTATTCCATAGTACCATACATTATTCTAGATAAACATATAATCATTACACTACCTTCTTAAACCACTAACTGAGCTTCATCATTTATTCCATCTCATATATCATTTGTAGTCTCTTCATCATCATCCACATAAATACTACCCATATGACCATACTGATTCTCTTTATGATATTTTCCCTTTGGGAATTGGTTTGCATAATGCCCGTACATTCCACATTTAAAACACTTAACCATTGTTGATGTCTTATAAATACCATTATACTTGTCCATGGAATTAACTGAACCTTTTCCTTTACAATTACTAGCTTTGTGTCCTTCTTTTCCACACCCAAATCATCTTCCAGTTCCTTTGAAACATTCTCCCTGATGCCTCTTCCCACATGATTTACATGAGGTAAATTGAACTCTCTTTCCTCTATGATCATCATGAAACTCAATCTTTCTCTTATTAGCTGAGTCGGGAAACTTACCAAAGTTGAGATTATTGATCATATTATTAGATTGTTGATTAGGCATAATAACGATATGTGGACTTCCAGATCCAATTTAATTTGGTTTCTCATGAATAATATCATTTCATTTTCCATCATATCCTCCATTATCGTGAATCTTCTTGTTTCCATCCATTTTCTAAAACCCAAAAAGAATAGTGTGAGAGGCCAAAATCATAATCAAGGGGGAGTAACTTCAATATCTAACATCTTAAGTTTAATTCTAATATCCTTAACATAATTCTAGGACAATAACCTATACTTATACTTAACCTTAGGGACATCCCTAGACATACCTTAGAAATATCTCTAGGGATCTCACTAAAGTTCTTGCATCCTAGTTTCCAAAGGTTGACTAAACCGAACCTCTGATACCAACTGTATAGACACAAGTCTTGACGTACATAGAAATTACATTACTTTTTTGGAATACTTAATACATAACAAAAACAAACACCGAAGGACAGTAATAGTTTAGTGTCTTTGGAAACTCAGAACATAATCTTCTAATCATGGTGAAAGATCATCAACATCTCCCATAAAGATCTTCCCCTTTTGTTTTCTTACCTAAAACCTTTCTTTATATCCTGGGAAAAAGAAAATATAAAAAGGGTGAGCTCAAATTCTCAGTAAGGGTAATCATGTAGAAAATAAAACAAACCATATACATTTGAACATAAAAACATGACCATAATGTTTAAACATCGAAATCTTGAGCAATTACATAAAACATGGCAGTAGTAAGGCATAGATCATAATGGAACATCAATCATGATAAAATAGCTTGGAAATAAAACTTGTAATTTTGAAAAAACATTAATCACATAATATTATTTCCATAGTAGCTAAGGCATTGCTTCCAAGACCACCTTAGTGGACAAAGTCCCTTTCTGAATCGAGTTCACTCCTTGTTCCAGTCCTGTATCACTGAACCGGATTAACTTACCGTTCCAGCCATTTGTATCTCATGAGATATAAATCTTTACCCAATTCATCTGAGTGATATATAGGTACCACCCATCTCATAATAAAATCATTCTTACTTGTCCCACAACATGAACATAAACCATTCATCATTACCCAAAGTATAAAATGGGTTTCATAAACATCATCCCATCATAACATAATCCATAAAAAATGGATATCATTTCATCATAAGAAAAGTGAAACCATGTAAATCATAGAGAAATTATACTTGAAACATGAACATATTAAATAATGTCATCTTAGATGGAAAATTATTTCTATAAAACACTTGAAAATAATTCTTGATGAAAATATCCTTTCTTCTTAAAAATATTTTCTTTTCACAAAATGCCACACAATTTTAAAAGAAAAGGATTTTATTGAAAATAACCATGAAATCTTTTAGAGTAAACTTCACGAAAATAAGGTGTTATTAAACTGTAAAAATCCGTTCATGCTGTATAAGTTAAAAAACATTGTACTTGTACTTTTGATGTAAAAGTCAAAAAGTACCTCATATGGTAAACAAAAGAATGATTCCTTCAAAACCTTGTGGTAAAAGTCATAAAAGGGTAAAAATGACTTTAAAAATACATGGAAGAATACTAAACATTTTATGAAAACATTTTTAGAAAACATGGACATGGATGATAAACATAACCCCAGTAAGTACTTACGTATAAGCAATCTCCGATAAAAATGTGATTTGCAAAATTATCCCTTACCTTATGTCTAATATGATTCATATGCATCCGAACCTCCTGTATAATGATTTAAATAATTTCATTGACTTATTAAAGAATCATATTCATTGTTATGATATCATATATGGTTCACTTATGACTTTATATTACCCGTTCTTTTGTAAATTCCCTGTTAAAGCAGCATTTTCGGTAAAATCGTTTCATTTATCGTACGTGTTTCGACTTATTGTTATTTATATTATTACTTATATCCTGATTTATTGAATTAAAAAATTTAAAACAAGATTTATATGTAATATATATTCAGAATATACATATATATATGATAGATTGATAAATGGAATGAAATACACCGTTCATGGAGACGGTAGGTCGTACGTACGCATGAACACTGTTTTCATTTCTTTATTGAATTGAATGGAATTAAGTAGATGACATATATATATATATAAATAAATTCAGTAGCTTCATTATTTCATATATTTCATTATTATTCATTATATATACTTTATAATCATTCTTGAATGGTTAACATGGAGAATGAATCTCATCGCGTCGTGGAGACGGTAATCTGTACATACGCACGAGCGATGATATCATTCCCATAATTATTGAATGGAATTTTAGTGGATGATATAGTACCTCAGAATCAGTATGATGTTATAATAACTATATATAGTTATTCTTTACACAATTATACCCATCCAAGTAAGGAGGTGGTGGAAAAACTGATTACACCACGGCGTGGAGACGGTATTCTGTACGTACGTACGCACGGTGATTTCATTTTCCATAAGATGGATAGAAGGTGAAATGGGGTTGTCTCATATTTATAATAAAATATCGGTATATTAGTGGTACTTATGTTATTACTTTATAATTAAACAACTAAATAAGAAGAAGTTGAAGAAGAAATAAAACTTGAAAGAATCGGTAGAAGAGATTACCTCTTCCTCGACGCACCTCCTTTAAACTTCTTCTTAAGGCACTAGAGTTGGTCTTTTGAGAATACCAGAAACTCTATTATATAACTAGAGAGGTTGAGAAGAGAAATTGGCATGTTTTGGCCGAGATTCAAGGCTCAAAAGGGTGTGAAGAGAAGAGGGAAGGGGTGCCCTTTTTATAAGGGAGGAGAGGGGCACCTTAGGAAAACTTAAAATATTATTTTATAATAAAATCATATTCGGTTTTTAATAGATCCTAATTGATTTATTTAGAAGCTACTGTGGGGATAGAAATACTCTCAACCAATAGGTTTTAGAAATGTTTAGGTTACTATTTTGTCCTTATCATTTAGATTTAACTCTAAGTTAAATAATTTAACTTTTATAGTGTCTTTTTGTTTTCTTACACTATATCGTTAATAAACATACTATAACAAGCCAAACGAGCCCCAAGTAGTTCATTATTAATATATATATATCCTTATCAAAGTCATTTGGACGAACCTTAGATTTTTAGGAATAAAATAACAATTAATAATATAATATTTGTTTTAAACACTATTTTATGTCATTTTTGACACTATTTGGTACTTGATTTTTTTGAAATTCATAACAGCATGATTAGTTCTAAAAACGTTAATTAAATAAATAATAACATGTCATATTAACCTATAAAATTAGTTTAATTCATAAAAAGTCTAAAATTACATTTATTTGGGTATTTATAACATCAATTATGTTAATATTTCATTAATAAGGTAATTACTGCATCAACATTGTATCTTAAATAGATTAAATTATTTAATGTCTAAAAATTATAAATAAAACACCACTATGTAGGAAATATTTTTATATTTCTAATGAATATTTATAGTCGAATTTATCTTATTTATAACCCAATATTAAAAATGTTTTAGTTATTAAACTTTGATTTTAACTATTTTAATTCTTCTTTAAATAAAATAATAATAAATGTCCAAATCTAATCCAAGTGGACCTAAAGGGTAATATTTTATCTCTAAGGTTTTTTTGGTTGAAATACCCTTATCCAATAGAATTAGGATGTGTTTTAGGGTAATAATAATATCATTTTTACCCTTAATTACCCTATTTACTTTTAACCGTGGTAAAAAGAAATAAAATGTTATTATTCACCAAAAATTATTTTTATCTTATTGAACCACATTTTACTCCTTGATATTAACCATGTCTCTCGGATTTTCAAAATTCCACTCACAAAAGTTGTAAAATTAAGTTTTATGTAAATTTTCAAACTCTCCTAGGAGGTGGGTAAAAGACAGTGAAAAGTTCAATAAAATTTTTATGTCTAAAATTATTATAAAATGACTCCAATGAATTAAATTTAACTTATATAGGTATTATGTATCAATTTTGACCTAAAATAAATTTAAATAAAATAAATAATTATTTATATAAAAATTTCGTTTTTAAATAGTAAACCAGTGTTTTCACTATTCATCAAAAATTGAAAGTTTTCAGAAAAATACCAAAAATTCACCCTAGGCTAATTTTGATATTCTGAATCAAAAAATTAAGTCCATTTTGAAAAATAAAATTTAAAAAAGTGGGTATTACTCTTCATAATGGCTTTTTTATATAACATATCGTTGTTTATTGAAACTCGGTATTGTGTACAACATATGCTATCGTGGAAGGTCACGATTGCATGTAATGCAAGCCAAGTCAAGGATGCATGTAGTGCAAGCTTCTTTCTGTGTAGTGTATAACAAAAGACATCAATGAAATTAAAAATAACATTTTTCATAAAATCCCAGGGTGTTACAATTGTTCTAGACGCATGAAGTTAAACCACAAGGTATTTCAATAACTACATCTTGTTTGATTCATATCCACACAATATATATAGTGATGTCGGGATAAAAAATTCTTGGTTCATCCATCCCTAAAGAGAAAATATGTGGATAAAATTCCGCCCTCCCTGTGTATAGACCAAACCTATACATGTTTTTTAATTTTAGGGAACCCGAATTTTCATACCCATGTGTAGATCCAACAAAGGAATCATAATTCCCACCCTACATCTGAGTAAAATCTATGTTGGGAGGTTTCCAATTCCATGGGTAATAATGACCTAAATGTCTTGAATATTTTCATACAAATCCTTTCCATCCATAAAACTTGATTCCTTAAGTGATTTTATATCTTCATAATCATCCATGACTATCATAAATGGAAGGGAAGTGTCCTATGAACACCTTCGTTTGACTGGGCACACAATGCCCTGGTGGCTCTGCATACATTTCGTACAAAATAGGTCTCTTTATCCAAAGAAAAATTCATCCTTAAGAGATGGTGTTCCTAATTCAATATTCCTAATGAATCATAAGCCTAATATCATTTCTCTTGATCCAAGATCCCTCAGATCCATGTTTTACACTTTTTTTCCTACTTAGCTCTTGGAAATTTCAAGACATCCCAACTCAGTTATCCCCTATTTAATCATGGATTTTATATCAATGTCCTAGTCACCCAACATTAAAAATGCATGATTCATGACACATTATGATCACCCTTGGGTCATGAAATATCAAAGTTTATTTCTATCATGGTTATATGTGTGAAATAAATCTGCATAGGAAGACCCGGTATGAGCCTCGTGTCATGGGTGAGCTCGTCTATAAGATAAAACTGGCTCATTTCTATGTGAAAATCAGATCTTCATATGTAAAAACCTTAATATAACTACATCCATATTGATTTATATTATCATATTATATTTAGTGACACCTAAACCCAATGCCTCGGGTCAATCTGTGATATTGAATTACCCATATTCCTCACGCATGGGATAGACCTGCGCATATAGCCTCCTTTCATCTGTGTAGGGAGAGCATCAATACCAAATTCTGAGAAATTCCAGCTTTAAATTCCCTCATTCTTGTTTATTATCCCTCTTTTTCACAAACCATACTTCATGTAAAGAGTTTTATTAATCCTCATAATCATCCATGACCATCAGAAATGGAATTTCAGTGTCCTATAGAAACCTTTGTTTGATTATGCACACAATGTCACAGTAACTCTACATATGTTTACCATTAAATAAATTCATGTCAAACAAAGGAAAATTAGATCACAGGAGAGGCTTCTCCAACCTCCTTACACCTTTTTCATTTTTATATCCCACCACTCTCCCTAGTTTTAGAAACCAATATAACTATATTTTACACATTTTCTCCCTATTTATGCCTGAAAATGATAGAAAATTCCTAGTTAGACTACCATGAAAAAAGGATTGATATTTTACACCCTTGGATAGAGAAAAATGGATTTAAATCATAGTCCCCAAATGTACTATTTAAGTGATGTTAAATTGAACCATGTTTTAACCCTCATTTACATAGGAAAAATATGTGTAGGAGTTGTATTTTGTTCATGATAATCATTGATACAAATTCCCTCATACTTTTCAGACACCAATCTTTCTACGTGGCACCCCTGGTGGTTTTGATACATCCAAATTTCTAATAAATTACCTTTCCATCAAAAATGGAAGGCCAATGTCCTGTAGAAACTTTTGTTTTATTATGCACACAATTCCCCAACGGTTATTCATAAGTTTTCCAAAAGAAATGCATATCAACCAAAAGAAAATTCATCATCATATGAGGTATTTTCTGCTTCTTTAAACCTCATGCCTCCCTCTCCCCATATCATGTCTCGTATCCAAGCCTTATAATTAGAAACTAAAATATCACGGTCAAGAAAAATCCCGAATCCATTTATAAAAATTATTGGTACATCCTTGGTCCATAAACCATAATTGGGACCCTTTCCCTATAATACATGATCAAAACTGTTTGACCTAATACATCAATCATGGTAAAAGTTGTTTGACCTAAAACATCAATGATAATCAATGTTGTTTGACCTAAAACATCAGTAATGATAGTATGTTTTTTAAGACTTTATAATACCCATGAAAAAGATACGAAAATCACCAAGATGAAAACCCACAAAGGGAACCTTGGATAAAATTAGAACACTATATCACTAAACCTATGATACATAGGGTTTAGTAAAAAATTTGAGCAATTATAAATCAAAAGATACAAAAAACTTGTCAAGGGAAAAACCTTCAAGTTCTTCCTAAGAAAAATTCATGTTACACCCATTAATCCTGCATCATAATGAGATTAGGAAAAAACTAGTGTCATAATGGAAAAAGATGCAATGTTTTTAGGCATTTTTGGATAAATTTATCAATATTCAAACTATACTCACTGATTCCCTTAGCTTTGGAAAATATTAGAGAATTGTTTTGTAATTCTAAGTTGATTATTCACTGATTGTTACACAAATTGAAATCTAGTTGAGATTATTATTTCAAATGTATTTAATCATAATTGATTGAAATTGAAAGAAAAGGTAAAGGTGAAGTAATGAAGATAATTGTTTTCATTCCATCAAATGAATATAATAGGGAATCAACAATATGGATCCTCTCCATATGAGAAATCCATAGTAATTAGAGAAGATATTCAGAGAATTCAAAAAAAATTATTGATGCCTAATTTTATTCTTTGATGGATTTGTGGAGCTCCAAAAAAACCTATATTCATAGCCTCATCACTATCCAACAATGCCTCTGCCTCCCTGACCATGTTAATTCCATCCTTTTCCACCCATTCCAATATCTTGTTCCTCTCATTTACTGTGACTGTGACAATGGACCATTCCTATTTAAGTCAATCCAATTCTTTTTTCTGATTCTCCACCTCCTAAGAAAGCTTCTCCATTAAGAACCTTTGCTTCATGAGTTCTCTCTATATCCTCACGACTTTCCCTACTTTCTCAAGAGCTTCATTCAAAAGGATTTGTCTGGCAGTGGTGTGATGAGCCATGGACTCTGTAATGGGATGATGAGACTTGAGCGTGCTAGTTTCCAATTTAAAAGAAATAACATGCTTCACTATGTCGTGGATACCCTTCTAAATGAACCAACATACCAAATGACTAAAAAATATGGTATAATATGGGAGGCTTGTTCAACATGACTGCAAGGGGGGATTTTGAAATCAACCTCCAAATCTTCCTCTAAACTTTATGGAAAATAGGATGGAGGCTGACCAAGCCCTCCTAATTCTATTTAAAATAAATATACAAGGGTATAATGTTCAAAGAATGAGTGTCACTAGAGAAGTTCTTGATTCAATGGTGTTGGTGAGATTTAACCCCTCAGCCTCTACTTTTCCAGTAGTTTCAACAGGAGGTGAGATCGAAGAATCATCCATAGTCACAAGTACTCGTTGTTTTGATCCTAAATTCAAAGTAAATTTAAATATTATTATTGAATACTAAGATAAAAAATAAATATATGAAGAGTTAGAAAATTGAACTCCACTTTCTAAAGTACCAATGTCTCTAGCACTCATTATGACATCACCACCCAAAAAAGTGGGTGTTTCACCCTCAATATTTGAATGGATCTCAAGATCGCTCAAATATTTGTGCAGAGCATAACCAGGATCGGTCAGACTAGTAGACCGTAAAATTTCACTCACTAAGACTATGACCATAAGAATGACTATCATGGAGTAAGGAATGTTGGCCAGCTCTAGATTTCTCTAATTCAAGATAGCAACCTCTTTTATGGTTGCATCCCCTAGTAGATTGGGATCCCTATGCATGATAGGGGTGTAAACTCTTGATGATACCCCTTACGTGAAGTTATAATTCATTTTTTTTTTCAGATCAGAAACTCTCTCATGACTCCATATATCCCTCATGTATTCATAAATTGAGGCTCCCCATCCATCTCCACCGCCTCCAGTAATGTGGTCCAAGTCGTCTCAAAAGGAGTAGGATTTCAATGTGTAGTTGATGCTTCCACATCCAATAATTCATTACCCATTCAAATGGGGATTTTTTACCTTCAACTAAATACCCTTATGGGGTAGGGATGTCCTAATTATCCTTAGTTGTCTCAACTTCTATGACTTTCTCAACCGTAATCGCTGGTAGCACCTCTTGTATCCCCTACCCCTCATAAGGGATAGGCATTGCAGATTCTTAGATAGTTGACACCACTTTACTTATTAGACCTACACCAAAAATAATATATAATGATTTTATGACACATTAAAACATCTAATATTTCAACTAGGTAAAAGGATATGTCTATTATCGAGGATGCTTAACTTAATATGTATCGACCTATGTGAGGCATCTAGACGTTTTGTGGTCTCTAAGGGGAATGGCCCTACAATAGGAGCAATAAGAAAAAACAAAGGTTGGAATAACGTAGTGGGGTTAAAAATGACTACCTCAATATGTTCTCTTTCACTGGGGGATCCCTCTACAGTAAACCCCATATCCGAAGGGGAATATTCTCTAGTTACAATACCCCTGGGGTAGAAACTGGAGAAAGTGTTGCCTCCAAGCCTCCCTAAATTCCTACACAAGTAAGGGATAATCCTTATAATAATTACACCATAATAAAGTTGGGTTGGGTCAGAAAATATAACTATATTTCCTCATGTATCATCCATTTACCATTTTATCTCCATTTTTTTCACCCAATTAGACCAGTAAAATCTATCTTTGGAAGAATAAAGGTAGGTTCTCATCTCATCCAAATACTTGGCTACTTCATCAAGATGTGCCTCAGCAGATATCCAAGAAGGAGAAATTTATTCTTCAAAAACTATAAGATCAAAGAATTATTTTTGAAGAAACTCCCAGTTGTCCTTATTGGAAGCTCTCTCCCTAAAGTCATCCCAAACCCTCCAAGATTTCAGAATGGAATATGTACTAGGGATTTCTAGTGATGGATAGTCTAATCAAGGAAATGTGTCTAGTTTTGTTAGATACTATTGCTTCATGGGTTCCTATGAAGACCTTGAAATATTAGGGGATGGGATATTACAAGACTCTGGATGGGGGGTAAGGAATTTACTCCACTCCAGTCACGTCAGGAAAATCAAAAATATTGTCACCCCTAAAATCATGATGATGATGATCATCATCATCATCATCATCCTCGTCAATCTTTGTTCTCATCATGAAAAGTACTCAATGAGAGTATCTTCAATTTTTTTTTGAGCATAAACTAGGGCTTCCAAATCCTAAAGGTAATGATTCACCCTTTCAGGGTCATCGTCATAGGAAATATTAGTCGGTGCAGACACGTAACTAAGATCGGTAAGATAGATCTCTCTATGCTGAAGAAACTACCAAAAGACATGGGGGACTGATCACATAAATATTGACCACTCATTAAAAAATCCCATTGCCTCCAAGACATTCAAAAGGAAGTATGAGAAGGGATGAGTGGTCGTCCCTTAGAAGTAGCACAGACATCCCAAGATGTTGATACCCAATATTTCAATGCCTTTCTTGAAGGTTTAGAAATGAGAGACTCCTATGGAAATTTCCCCAGTCAGGAGTTATCAATGGTTTTATATTACTTACCTTTTCTCCAAATGATTTAGATTTTGTGACATTTGGAACATGTTCTAATAGCTGTTCATTTTGGTACAGTCGAATCTAGGTGTCAGCATAACCATTTGTGAGGTCTGGTTCAAAACCGATGGGATTCAGAAGCTCAATCTTCCATTGTGTGTCTTCTTGGGTAAATATCATCTAAATCATCCAAGATATCATAACATTTTCTTTCTAATGTCCACTATTAAGGGCAGGAGGACACATCATTTGGAAACAATTGAATTGATGGCCAAATCTACAAGGCACATATCCCTCGTAGATAATCTCCCCATCAATATGGAAAACCAAGATACCCTTTCTCAAGGAAAAGTTGTAGCCTCAGTTAATAAAGTTTTCTAATCCATAATTCAATAATGTAATGGCAGGGGATTCATATTAAATATAAGTAAATTGTTCATGATAGTTTATTATAGTAATTGATTATAATTCATTCCTTTCATTCCATTGTTCTAGCATATCCTATGTGGCCCATCCCACCGGTATGACCCCGCTAGTACTCTAAAGATATGACTGAAGTACAGTGCCCAGAATCATCATAAAATTGATGAATGTGTACACCCATCCCCCTATATGGTCTTCTATCTATCCCCAAAGGATTTGTAAATGTCCTACTAGTCGGTGAGGTGGATACCCCTCATTGACATGGCCCAAAAAGTCATAGATTTTTATTGATACTGGAATAGTTGGGTTGATGCATTTTCTAGTATCTAGTTGAGACACCATGAAGAGGGTGGTGAATATTACACAACCATAGTCAAACACCAATAAGATCCAGCAACATAGAAACATTTCCAAGATGGTCTTCAGTTGAAACAACTAGTTAACATCAGGAATAAGTTTCATGCCCCATTTGTAGATATAACCCTCCTCAAAGATGAGCTAGTAGGAACATGATCACATTCATGTGACTTTGGTTGGATAGAACTAGTGAATGCATGCTTTGGGATCTTGACTATTTCAATTATCAAAGGCATTAATCTAGTTATAAAAATAGATTTCTTACTCTGGGAAAGGTTTGCTGTTTTTTGAAAGAGATTTAGATTTTTTTTTAAATAAGCTACATAGCTAGAGGAGGATTCCCCTCCTCATCATCCCAAGAAGAGGAGGGAGGCAGAAATTTTTCATGCATATCCTCGATGATGTGAACTACTAAAATCAATCGAATATCCCAAAGGCTAATACCGACCTCTCTAGGGACTAGATGAAAGTTATTGGTATCTGAACTTTATCTACTCAAAACCAGTGAAATGTGGGTGCTGGTTTGATAAATGTAGTTTTGGGATATTGAGAAAGCCTCATATATAACCTTGGTCTACAATTCATCCCGAAATTCTTCAAATATTTTACACACCTAGAAAGTCCACACCCAATCCAATCCAAATGAACCTCTGAAATGAAGGTCTCATTTTGATGGCCAACCACGCTGCTCATTTGTTGTGGACCACTGTGAAATGTTATGGTAGATGTGGCTCTTGTCCTTTATAACTATTTGTGTATCTTACGGTGATAGAGGGTTATAGTTTAATAAGGAAATAACAGTGGTATCCTTCTATATGAATCATCCCTTCAATGAAATGAGGTCCTTAGGAATGGTGTTATTGATTATCTAAGTTATAGTTAGGTCGGTCCGATGTGGTTCCCTAATCCCCGAATCAGATTATAGGCCAAATTCATAAATGGGAACCATATCTGAAATTGGATACTCCTTTTAACCCACACTAAGGAGTTGAGCTGAAGAATGATGCAATAGGGCAGCTGGGATCTGATTTTCAACAGAATCAACCATGTTTTTTCACTTGGTATGGATAGCTAAAAGGGGAATAGGGGCAGGGGAGTAGTCAATTAAGGGTTACACTCCATCTCATCCCTGCATCAAAAATCCATTAATGAAAATAGATCCTACAAAAAATTTCAATGGACAGAATTACAGTATGAATATTGAAGGCCCCACATGTGAATATTCTATAGGGATTACCATCCATGAATCGTTAGTATTCAGAAAGCATCCTCCATGAACCAATAGTTCAAGGAATCTCATAAGGTGCTGGACTACGAGGACTTGGCCAAGAACCAATGGTTCATGGAATCAGAAAGTCGTGAACCAACCCTTTCTACATGGAAATTTGAACTCACCAATTGATGGTTCAAAGTTCAGTTTGAAGATTAAAAATCTAGTTTGCGGATGAAGGAGACTATGAAGGGTTTGTCATATGTGGAAGTTAGCGAGAAAGAGATCCACAAGAGAATTGATGTCACCAAAAAAATGGTAAAAAATGATATGGGCTCCCCTTTATATAGTTGTGGTCCCCTCCTATGATTATACCCTTATACCACAAGACGAATTATGTCAGGATCGCTTTCTACATTTGAATAACCTTCTCTTCATCCTAATCAGTTCCCATTCTGATGGGGGAATTTTGTGGTCTTAAAATTTGGAAAATGGAAGTCATATACTCCCATAAATTTGAAAAAGGAACAAAAAACAAACCAGTTGATGATTTGAAGAAGAATATTTAAAAGAGAAATATTTGAAAAGGAAATGATCCTACCACAAAGGGAAAATATCCTTCGCGGACTGCCTCTCTGTCTGACAGTTAGTGCTGCAAGATATCTGTGAACCATATGGTTCTTGGGAAGTATGTGATAGAACTAGTCCCCCAAGAATGATGTCCTTCGTGAAACGGAGGCAGAGAAAGCCTCCCCATGTACAATTTTCTATAGACTCGAACTGTTCGCAGGTAATGAAAAGTGAATGGCATCCTGTGAATGATGTCAGCCGCAGAACTGATGTGGTAATTTGTGCCTTCGTGAACCGCAACCCCCACGGACCTCTATTGATCGAGTCGTTCTTGATCCATGTTATTCATCCTTAGGCTTCTACGAAATGATATGTGTGACCCACTAACCTAGATATTTTGATCTTCTAAAAAAGGACGCCAAAGGAAGATTAAATTATAGGACTTTGAATACTGGGACACTTCGGAAGAAGGGATTTTGGTGTTTTGAAGGCGCAAAAGAAGAATAGAACAACAAAAGATAGACTCATTTGATGATTCTCCATATGTAAATCCCACCACATACAATTAAAGAAGAAAATATAATAATAATTGACTGGTCATGAATCCAACTTCCTTTGTTAATGAATTTCCCGCGAATGACATGAGCAATTCACCTTCTTCAAATCGGCTCTCCATATAGAAAAATACTATGTGTTAGGAGGACTACACCATGTAGAAAATATATATGTGGATGGAACCCAGTCCCGCATACCACCATGGTACATGGCCAGAACTTTTCCCCATATACCACCATGGTATGCGACCGAAACTCAGCCCCACGTAGCAAAGCGCTATGCGGGCGGAACTTGGTTTCACACAGCTAAATTTTAAGTGCACAACATCTAGGTCCTCATATAATCACGGTACACAAATGACCCCTACCCATATATCAGTCATTTATACAGGGGAAACATCATCCCTCATGAGAAAATGGTATGCAGATTGGGGTATTCTTGGGTGTTCCATCATCTGACTCCAACTATTTCCTTCTTTTTACATCGCATAACCCATAGATACTCTTCTATAAATTCCAAAAACATTAGGATATCCCATTCCAAATCCACCATATCCGTAAGATAGATTCATTGGGTGAATCAACGCACCCTTCAGAGTTTAAATACCCATGGTACATGGAGTCACATGGGTAATCTACACAATGGTGCGGACCCCCGGAATGTCCATATGATTTATTTCCCATGGTATCCTGGGGTCCAACCCTGAGATACCAATGTGAACCTCCCCATTCTAGGTATTAATAGTAATCATTGTATTTTCCCATCCATGAGATCCAATTATAAATAAAATATATCATGCTTGTGTTTCCTTTTGGTGAGGAACGACGCCTCTCCCCTTTCCCCAAACCGGTTTTAGAGAATCCCTCTTGGAGTAATCCCCTTTGATGGTAGGAGGTGGTTCTCTCATCTTGAACTCTTCTATCATTTTTCTCCTCCTTTTCCATCTACATATAAGATAAATCATGTGGTTTTCCATATCTAAAGATTCCTTTTATTTCTCACACCGATCACGAATCACGTGGGCTTAGAGGTTAATGTTGATCACGATGTCCACACTATTCAAACAATGAACTACAAGAACTATGATTCCTTTCCCAACTAGGATACATAGGATTCATGTCTGAGGCCTAAGCTCAAAGGGTATCCTTCTCAATGGTTAATTCTGATCATGAACCCCAGTTCATCAAGTCCTCCTTTATAGTATATGTCCCAACTCCAACTCAAAGAGGTCATTATTCACCAATGTAAGCCCCACGTCATTCCACCTTTATGGGAATCATCCATGCATAGGACCCATATCACTGAACTATGTGGGATTTTATTCCAAAAAACTGGGATATTTCAGAAGCCTCTTTAAGGTCTAAACCTAACACCCAACTCACCCTAATGTTTTCAAGGCTATACCCCTAGTAGGGTCACCTTCTCCCCAAAGACTACGTCGCTTCCGGGTACCTTGGGCCGCCATAGTGTATGTCCCGCATCAAATCCCAACTAGGAACCTTTCTCCTAGACATTCTTTCCACATGAAATTAAACTACATGGATGGTTCATTGTGACATGACATTAAAAGTTGGGGTGTCCAGTTAAGTGGCACTGGACTGTGTGGGATCTAATTCCTCTATTGAGCATACACAGGAAACCCATATTATGGGTTTGACCCGACTTCAAAACAATTACCATTCCCCTAACCCAAATGACGATAAACTCCAGAGCACCTCATTATATGGATTAAACCAACATTGTCTCTATAAAAAATAAATAAATTCTTGGTCCTTCAGCAAAAGGTTGTCATTGATGAACAACCTGTGTGCATTAATGATTGATCTCATAACTCAAGGGTAATTTGTGGACACATGATAAGTAAAGAACCAATGATTCATAAACATATGGAAATTTATGAAATCTATAATAGAGTCTCAGAATAAGAAATAATTCCCCCCAAAAGGGTGTGATGATCCCAAATTCCCATCCTCTCGATGAATGTGACTCCTTAAGTTTTTTTGTCCATATCACCATCCAAAGAGCATCTTCCATTAGAAATCAGGTCCATGAATAATGGATAAAAGGGTCATTAAGTGTTTATAGATCCATGAATAAACCCATTAAATACCATTAGGGGACTTTTTCCCCGATGTGGAGTGATTTCACATATGCCTAACCCCCTAAAACCACTCACCCGGACTACTCAAAAGTGGAACCTCCTTCGTAATATAAAAAGGATATACTTCCACAGTCCCTGATGGACCATTTTCATCCTTGGGAAAACAACGTGCCTTAGGCTAGAACCAAAACATTAAATCCAATGTGAAACTCTCTATAAAAGTAGGCAATTAGTTGTTATCCATAGGGATAGTTTTTTCCCCGTTCATACAATGCCACCTCAGGTCGAAACAGTATCTCATGGGGATTCATTAATTCCCTATTAGGTATCAAAATAAAAATGTATAAACTCTGACTACACTAACTAATTCATAATGGTAGTAAAGTGGAATGTAGTGTCCATCCATAGAGAATGGGAAGAAAATACCGAGGATATTTTTTGGAAAATAAAAAAAAGGATGAAATGGGTCATGAGAAGATAGAGAGAAGTAGTTTGATTATTTGATGGAAGAGGGATATAAGAGAAATAAAATCATGTTTTGATTATAAATGGGAAACGTGCATCATATTTTTATACTCTTGGGGTTAATTCATGATTGTATTATGGATATAATCTTTTTTAACACATATTGGTTTTGAAGTCGAGAGGATGTAGAACAAATGGTTAGGGTATCCACACCTCAGTGTGGAAATCCCCATTTTCCCATAGTTAGATAATTTAGGTAATTGTCAAATTAAGTGTGTCTAAATACCATTTTTAGACCTGATTATACTAAATACATCAATGACCATGCCTAATTTAGGGAAACCCATTGTAAAATTAAAAGTTACTTATATGATTTTCCAACCAATGATCATGATTCCAAAAATTAAATAGATTAGAATTTTATTAATGAGTTATTAAAACAAAAACATGAATAAAATATAAAAAAATAATCCAACGCACCTTCCCCCTTTTACTATGTCACCCTATAACATCATGGGAATTACCCCCTAATTATAGTAATGAGAGTGTTAGAGGGAAGCATAATTTTTGAAGAAAACATGAAAGAAAACTAAAGAAGAAGAATGATGGAGGACCCTACATAGTGCAGTTTATCACCCCAGGATTTGATCTATGGATCCACTCTTGGTAAAAATGTAGAAACCCCCTATTTATAATACTTTTAGGTGTTTAGTTTTCATTTAGAACAGAACTAATAAGTCCCATTATGAGTCTCAAGTCCACCCTATGTGATAGATTTTTAGGACCAAAAGGGGCCTAGATACCCTAAGGGGGGTGAATCAGGGTATGGATATTCATTTTCAAATTATTCCTACCTCACTGAATCTTGACCACTTTATTATGTGGGTCACTTTATTCGCACTTATTTGTTTATGATGGTCACTTCTTTTTATCTTTATCTGATAACAATGCTTTAAATGAAATGAGGGGAAGCAACCATGCAGACACTGAGATTTTTACTTAGTTCACCCTCACTGGGATACATCCAAGGAGTATACAACGGAAATGTGCTGATGTACCAAATCCACTAAATCTCAATGCCAATAATGTTTGGTATAGATCACTTCTATGACCAGGCTCACTCCCTTTATAATGCTTAGGGTCAGCTCTCCACTTTCCGAAGGGTCACTCCCTATTCCTCTCTCTTTGGCTTACTATCGATAAAAAGGATAACCTTCTTCCTCTTCCTTTTCTCACTGCACTCGAAAGGGATCCACTCAAAGTTTATGGACTTTTAGGTCTGTTAATTTTCACTAATGAATGCATCCTCCACTGTATGTAGATTCTCTATTGAAGTCCAAATTTCATCCACTGATGAATACCACTTTTCCATTAATCATTGGGAAATACTGACTGAAATTATTATTTATTATTGCACCTTAAACCCACAGATACACATCACGGAGGATAGAAGAAATGAAGTCCAAGAGCGTCCTTCCGGATTACATTGACACATTCAGGTGGTAAGGAGTTAAGTCTATCATATACTATCAAGGTCTCCTCCGGTCTTCCCCCACGAGCCATAGCATCTGCCGCATAGTTGGATTCCTGAACACTATGATGAACCATCCTACCCTGGTTAGTCTCTGCTTTGCATCTCCTACCAATGTACACCAGATTCCAAGCAATGTCACAAGCCCCCTGAAGCGATTTAACCAGAACCTCAGAATCAGATTCAACTTCAGACACCTGAAGACCTCTCCTCCTGCAAACGGTGATACCCGAAAGAAGGGCCCTGAACTCCGCGTCCAAAGAGGATCCTGTTCCGTAATAGGCACTGAATGCCAAGTGCACCGAACCCCAACAATCCCGTAGAACACCACCGCCTCTCATGATTCCTCCCATGCAGGAACCATCCACATTCAATTTCAACCCGCTGACCGGGGGGTGCCACCTTACCCACTCACCCTTCTGCAACTTCTGCATGCACCGTCCATGAACAAGGTTCCCCAGGACATCCGCCTGCAAGCCCTTCTTGAAAAGTGCTGCAAGTTCCGCAATGACCAACCTCATACGAACATGCAATGCAAGAAGATATTTCCTGCCTCCTAACCATATCTGATTATGAGCTTCCCAAATGGTCCAGCATACAGCAACCAGAATGATACTGGCTACCGAATGCTCCTCTGTTCTGCTACCAAAACCCAAGAACCAAGAGACAATGTGATCGCGAACGGAAAGACACTCATCAGAAGCAAACCTGAAAGGGAAATAACCCTTGGAAATACCTTCGCAAAGCACCCTAATTCGCGAAGCTCCTTATTTCGTAAAGCTCGAACAAGAGTTCGAAAAGTACCTACCTCTTCGCAAAGCACACACCTTTGTAGAGCTCACTACCTCATGGAGCACACTACATTGTGGATATTAGACCTTTCCAATGTTTAGGGCTTCGTAGAGCTTAGGCCATCGCAGAGCTCAAGCCATCGTAAAGAGACTTTCGTCATGAATCTCACTGAGCCAACGTGGAATACACCATTTTCACGGAGCTAGATTAGTTGTCGCGAAGCTCCAATCTTTCTCGAATCAAATTGCCTCCATGAACCTCATTCAAGATTCGAGAGAAACAAATTATTCTGGGAAAACTATCTACTTATCTCCAGGGGGATGAGGCATATTAGTAGGATATTCCACTGAATCAAGAACCTTTCACATGAACTCAGCTCTATGTCAGCTCAAATCGCGAAGATCAAAATTTTCTACCGGTAGTATCTCTAAATCACGAAGAACCATCGAAATTTTCAGATCATGGAGCTCATTGTAATCGCAAAGCGTTATGTAAATTCCTTTGGATTTCCACCGCAAATTTTATCCACAATTCTCTTCGTATATTCCGTTCATGAAGCTTGTTGTAAACGTGAAGAAAACCATCAACATCTTTCTTGTCTTCGCTAAATATACTTCATGAAGCCCATATTCGCAAAAATCATGCCTTTTCCATATTTTGATGATATATTAAAGGAAATACACATTTCGCAATGCTCATCAAATCCAAAATTTTGGACCCCAAAATTTTGGAAAACACTGGAAAACGACGCCACCTTGTGTCTGTTCTTTTGTACCACATCTATATTATACATTCCTTTTTCATGGTTCTTTTTCAAAATGGATTGTCAACAACATATCTAGAACTCGACAATTCACCATAGAAACCTGCATTGTCAAAAAACACAAACAACCCAAAAATGCTAAAAATTTACCTTGAGGGATTGTTTTCCAACAATCTACCCCTTTGGGTTTTTTGACAATTCTTCTAATAATAATTTTGTTCACTTTGATACCTCATTGAAGTTCCATCCATAATCTACCATCCTTCGCCTCTTGCGATTTTGATAGCGAAAAAAGATTCCCTCACCACATACCCTAATCCCACATGAGCAATTATCAGTGTGAGAAACAGGAGTAGTATGAAATGTTTATAAATGAATCACTTCATTTCTAACAACAATCATTGATACCATACTGATACCAATTTCTGATTGCTGGAAACCTTCTAAAACCATTCCAACACCACTCTTCTGCTTTTATCACGATCCTAAGATGTCGTGATTTCTATTCTTTGATCGATCACTACAAGCATCATCGAATTAAAAACTCTCCCCCTATCTCATTTCTCTCCCCCAATTTTTTTCTCTACCAGTCATCTTCTCCATGTATCTTTGACTAAGACATTTTCTCGCTTCCTTAGCTCCCCCATAAGGAACTATTTCACCCCCTTTGTCAATGAACCCAAAGTTCACCCCTTTTTGGTCTGCAATAGAGTAGAGAACACATATCAGCACATTAGAGAAAAACACACCATACCTCGCGGGGATGGAGAAGTTCCACGTCCACACTTTCTTAAGTTTGGGGAGTCAACTGGACTCCCAAATCTAGACAATTCCTCTTAAAACTTCCTTGGTTAAGGCCTTTTTCAAAATGTTTGTAACTTGATGTTGGCACATACTTCAACTTCACAATTCTCTACTCAACCTTCTCCATGATAAAATGATACTTTATCTCAAGGTTATTTGTCCTTGAGTGATGGAAGGGACTTTTTTCTTAGATTTATAGCACTTGAGTTAGCACACTGGATTTCGATCGTAGACTTCACTTCATAACTCATATCATCAAGCGGCTACTTCATCCACAATAACTTCGTGCATGCTTGAGTGGCGGAAATATACTCAACTTCTATGGTGCTCAATGAAATGCACTATTTCTTCTTACTTATCCAAGAAATACACAATCCACCATGACAGAAAGAACCTCATGATGTTGATTTTCTATCATCCGCTAAACCGGCCCGATCTGCATATGTATATCCCAACAGCTCTTACTGAGATTTTTCATTATACATCAAACTGAAATCCACGGTTCCTTTGATATATCGAAGTATCATTTTCACTACAAGCATGTGGATTTCCTTGGGATTGCTTTGGTATCACACTGTTTGGAATGTGGTGAAAACAATATCAGGTTTCATCACTTTCAGGTACAGTAAACTTCCAATGATCGGCATGTACTCAGTGATATTAACTGCCATACCATTATCATGTTTTGATAATTTCATCTGGGTCACAACCAGATTCTTCATCTCCTTGGAATTTTCCATTAAAAATCTTCTCAAAACCTCCTTGGAATATTTGGATTATGAAATGAACGTTCCATTCCTTCCTTGTGACACCTGTAAGCTAAGGAAAAATGTCATCTAGCCAATCATTAACATTTCAATCTCACTTTTCATGAATTTAGAAAACTGTTTCCCTGAGCTTCATCTGATCACCCAAATATTATGTCATCGACATAAACCAACACCATCATGCTTTGAATAATTTCTTTGTTGAAATAAATATTGTAATAAACTCCACCGTGCTGGAAACCAAGCTTTGTAAAATACTGATCAAGCCTTGAATACCATGCTCTTGGTGCTTGTTTTATCCCATATTACGCCTTCTTTAGCCGAAAAACATTGTTCTCATCCTCAATAGTGACAAAACCATCTGGATTCTCAATATACACTTCTTCATCTAGAACCCCATTCAAGAATGCAGATTTTACATTCATCTAGATCACTTTGAACTTTCATTGCACTATAATGGCTAGAAATAGTATGATTGTTTCTACCTTGAAACTGGTGCAAATGTCTCATCAACATCTATTCCCTCTATATTCGAGTATCCTTCACACACTAGTCATGATTTTTTTCAAATCATTGTGCCATCTTCATTCGTCTCATTATGATAGACCCATTTATCCCCAATGACATTCTTATCTGTTGGACTCCAAACAATCTCACACGTATGATTCTTCTCAATATTATCTAGCTCTTCATTCATAGCCTGAATGTAGTTTTCATCATAAGCTCCATCATCAAAGCATTTAGGATTTACCTGAGATAGGAAATATGTCTGATGTATTGATTTCATTCTTCTTGTCTGAACTGGAGCTGAATGATCACCAATGATATTATGCCAGTCAATTTTGGCTAAAATCCTTAGATTCTATAGAGATGCAGATTTTAATTCCTCATTATCATCATTATTATCTTCTTCTAAATCAGAATCAACCACTTCTGCTCCCCCTGAGTCTTTTTCATCTGATTAGGATATAGAGATCTCCCCCTATGATTTGAAACACTTCTTATTATTGGGACCAATGTTTTGATCCATAAACATTCTTCTCCTCATGAATCATTTATTCTTATCTGGAAATTTTCATTGATCCATCCATAAAATCTCTAAGCCTGTTGAGTTGTAACTCAGTTTAGGAAACAAGAGATAAAGTTAATAACATAGTCACTTCCTATTGTGCTCTGTTTCTCCTTTTCTTCTTCAACTTTGGTACCTGATTTGAGTCAATTGAAACTCTGTAGAATGAAACTTCTTTACTTTTCATCTTTAGATTCTACATACCCTTGGATTGTATCTCCCTAAAACCCGAAACACATGGATCATTAGGTAGCAGTATTTATATACATAAGGAGAGGGGAATTTATGTAATCCTCAAGATTAGGATTGTGGTTGATCCTGATGGGTTGACCCTTTGATTATTTCTTACAGATCATCACACTCCATCCTTTCCTACTCTAACTAGCTATCCAAATTCAATTATTATGTCCATATGACTAAGCATTCATTTCCCACATGTTGAGATTTTTTATGATATGCATATTCTTTATGATTTTCATTTATCACACTTTGTGGTTTAAACCCACTAGTACACATTTAATTCTTTGATGTTTTGCCAATATTCCATGTCCCTTTATTCCTTCTCTTAGTGGGAATATCTCTACTTGTCATCTTCCCTTGATCCTTCCTCTGTTGTAGGGATCTTCCTCTTTCCTCCACTTCTCTCTATGGCACACAACATGCCGATCTTTCAATGCATTCTTTTTTCATCTTTATTTTATCAGATATATGAGTCACCACACTGTTTTGTGCTTGTGGTGAGTCCTCCACTAAAGGTTCATTCTTCTTACTCACAGCTGTAGTAGATCTCCCCTTAATCTTCCAGGTTTGTTCACATTATCTCCATGAGAGATGTTGTGAGTGTGACAGATAATGTGATTGATACACCTTTATTTTATCTCCTTGGGATTACCCTGAGGTAATAAAATTATTTTTCAATTCACCACTTTTTCTTCTAATGTAGGATTTCTCATTATACACCTCTGGAGTCGATAATCTCCTTTCAAGTTCCTTTTACTTTTCTGATTCCTTCTTGATGCAATGTCTTTTCAAATTCTCATAATCAGAACATATTAAACATTTTCCATCAATGACATACCTCATTTCATCATTTATATGTTGAGATGTTGTTGCAACTTGATTTCTTCCTATAGCATTGAGCTCTTGAGCTTCCTGAAACATAATCATGATGTTTCTCATTCTTTTACAGTAATAGCATCTGATGAATGTTTTCTTCTGAGAGGTGTTCCTTTCAAATTTTTCATGATGATTCCTCTTATTCTTAGATTTAGTAAAATTTATATCTTCATAGTATGAAATGTATTCTTGAGCCTCTAAACAAAATTTTGATGTATGACCATGAATCCCATATAAATATCACACTCTATCATTAATTCATGTAAAAACGTTTTTAGGTCTATCTCCAGCACCTATAGTGTTTTTATTATCTCTGGAACTCTTCACTACTCTCTTACTATAATGCGTAGGAGGCGGATCATCATATCCAATTCCAGACTTTCCCATACTATGGGGTCTTTGAGATGATAAAATATGTTCTTGCTTATCCTCAGAAATAGCATAATTTATTTTTATTTTATCATCACCTGTTGAAGGACAATCAAATTGTAAATACAATGCATCCTTCAATTTAGGCTCTCCTCTAGCATTATATTTCGCCACTTCCTTATTTACTTATTGTAGATCTTCTTCCAACTTTTAAATCTCTATATACCTTGATTAAAGTTGGGCATCAAGTTATCTCGTGATAAGCTTCCCACTACTCATCTCATCTTCTAATTCATGTATCATCTTATCTGCCACATCACTTTTCTCATTTACTTTCAATTTTTCCTAAGAAACAAAATCATAACAACATGCATTCTCATGTTGTAGCCTTTTATTATTCTGAACTAGTTCAGATAGCTATATAGCAAGATCACCATTTCTGGATTATAAATTTAGAATTTCATCTGAGTTAAGATTCTTTCCCCTAACATCAGTTTTGAGCTCTTCTCTCTTTAACGACAAATTATTCAGTTCTTCAGCTTCGGTATCATTCTTCCCCCTCAGATTACTAGCCACGTCAATAAAAATTTGATTTAATCCACTTACCTTTTTTACCTCAATTTCCTGTACTTGGATCTGGATATCATTATATTTAATTTATTCATCCAATTTCTAATCCAATTCCTTTTTATCATGGAAAACTGTCACTTTTTCACTTATTGGAGCTTCATCATCATCAGTAGTTCCAACATCACTTGGAAAATCAGGTTCTTCACACATTCCTTCACCATCATTAAATAAGTATGAATTTTCAATGTATGATTTATTTAAATAATCATTCAATTCATTACCTGACTCCTTTAATTGAAGGAAACTGCCTCCACAGACACTTCTACATTGGAGATACCACCTTACTTATGCTTTTTCTTTGATGTTCTACCCTTTTCCATTGAAGAATGAGATAATAGATGACTGAATCCATAACTTCAATAATCAGACGAACCAAGTCATAGCAAACAAATCTAATAAACTAAACCTTCCCTCTGATACCAATTGTTAGAACCAAAAAGGGCCTAAATACCCTAAGATGGGGGGTTAATTAGGGTATGGATATTTATTTTCAAATTACCCCTGCCCCATTGGATCTTGACCTCTTTATTATGTGGGTCACTTTGTTCGCACTTCTGTGTTTATGATGATCACTTCTTTTTATCTTTATCTGATGATGATGCTTTAAATTTAATGTAGGGAAGCAACCATGCAGACATAGAGATTTTTACTTGGTTCACTCTCATTGGGATACTTCAAAGGAGCATACAATGACAATGTGCTGATATACCAAATCCACTAAAGATCACTGTCAATAATGTTCGGGCTAGATCACTTCTTTGCCCAGGCTCACTCCCTTTACAATTTTTAGGGTCATCTAACATATTTTTGAAGATTCACTACCTATTTATCTCTCTCTGGCTCACTGCCGATATAAAGGATAAAATTCTTCCTCTTCCTTTTCTCACTGCACTCGGAAGGGATCCACTCACAGTTTATAGACTTGTAGGTCCACTCATTATCACTTATGAATGCATCCTCCACTGTATGTAGATGCTATATTGAAGTCCAAATTTCATCCATTGATGAATAACCCCTTTTTCACTGATCACTGGTCAATCGCCTTTGGAAATACCTTCGCAAAGAACCCAACTTTGTCAAGCTCACAATTTCACAAAGCTCAAACAAGCCTTCGTGAAGTCCCTGCCTCTTCGCAAAGCACACACCTTTACAGAGCTCGCTACCTCGCAGAGCACACTAATTTTCAGAACTTAGTCCTTCGCAAAGATCAATCCTTTTTAGAGATTAGTAAATCACATAGATCAATCCATCCCAAAGAGACTTCCTTCCCGAATATCACTGAGCCAACGTGGAACACACCACTTTCACGAAGCTATATTAGCTTCTGCGAAGTTCCAATCTTTCGAGAAGCACACTGCCTCTGCAAACCTCCTTCACAATTTGATAGCAACAAATTTTTCTTGGAAAACTCTCTACTTTTATAGAGGGGGTCGAGGCCTATTTATAGGCGATTCCACCAACTCAAGAACCTTCTGCACGAAGCCAGCGCTATGTCAGCTATAATTACAAAGTTCCGAAGTTTCTTCCAATATTCTCTCTAAATCGTGAAGCACCATATAAATTTTCATATTTCAGAGCTCATCATAATTACGGAGTGTTCCATCAATTCCTTTTCACTACCACCACAAATATTCTCTTCAATTACCTAAATATTTGTTGTTCACGAAGCTCGTCGTAATTGTGAAGAACACCGTCAACATCCTTATTTTCTTTCCAAAATCTACTTCATGAATCCCATTTTCGCAAAACTCAGGCCTTTTCCATATTTTTATGACATCTTCAAGTAAATCCATATTTTACAATACTCACCAAATCCCAAATTTTGGACACCCAAAATTTGGAAAACACTGTAAAACAGTGCCACCTTGTATTTGTTCTTTTGTATTGCCTCCAGATTATTCATTCATTTTCCATGGTTCTTTTTCAACATGGATTGTCAAAAACATCTCTAGAACTCAACAATTAACCATGTAAACCTGCATTTTCGACAAACAAAAACAACCCAAAAATGATGAAAAATTACCTTGAGGTATTTTTTCCAACAATCTTCCCCTTTGAGTTTGTTGACAACTCTTCCCAATATGACTATCTACACTTTCATACCTCACTATAGTTCCATCCATAATCTACCATCCTTCGCCTCATGTGATTTAGATAGAAACCAAAGATTCACTCACTACATACTCTAATCCTACATGGGCAACTCTTAGCGTGAGAAACAAGAGTAGTATAAAAATATCATCAATGAATCACTTAATTTCTAATGCCAATCATTGATACCATAATGATACCAATTCCTGATTACTGGAAACCTTTTGATACCATTCCAACACTGCTCTTCCTCTTTTATGATGATCATCAGCTGTCATGATTTCTATTCTTTGATTGATCACCACAGCCATCATCATATTAAAAACTCTCCCCATATCTCATTTCTCTCCCCCAATTTTTATTCTCCACCTGTCAGCTTCCCCCATGTCTTTGACTAAAACATTTTCTCCCTTCCCTAGATCCCCCATAAGGAACTATTTCTCCCCCTTGGTAAATGAACTCAAAGTTCACTCTTTTGTGGTCTGCAATAGAGTAGAGAACACATATCAGCACATTAGGGAAAACACACCATACCTTGGGGAGAGGGGGAAGTTCCACATCCACACTTTATCATGTGTGGAGAGTCGACTAGACTCCCAGAGCCAGTCGATGCCTCTCAAAAACTTCCTTGGGTAAGGCCTTTGTCAAAATGTATGCAACTTGTAGAGTTGTTGGCACATTCTCCAACATCACGATTCCTTGCTCAAACTTATCCATGATAAAATGATACTTTATCTCAATGTTATTTTCCCTTGAGTGATAGAAGGGATTTTTTCTTAGATTTATAGAACTTGAGTTATCACACTGGATTCTAATTGTAGACTTCATTTCAACTCACATATCATCAAGTTGTTGCTTCATCCACAATAATTGTGTGCATGCTTGAGTGGCGGAAATATAATCAACTTCTACGGTGCTCAACGAAATGAAATATTTATTTTTTCTTAGCCAAGAAATACACAATCCACCATGATCAAAATAACCTCCTGATGTTGATTTTCTGTCATCCACTGAACCAGCCCAATCTGCATCTATATATCTCAACAGATCTTGTTGGGATTTTTCATTATACATCAAACCGAAATCCATAGTTCCTTTGATATACCAAAGTAAACTTTTCACTGAAAGAATTCAGATTTCCTTGGGATTTATTTGGTATCGTGATTCTTGGAATGTGTCGAAAACAATATCAGGTCTCGTTGTTGTTAGGTACAGTAAATTCCCAATAATTTTCTTGTACGATGTGATATTAACTACCCTACCATTATCATCTTTTGATAATTTCATCTGGGTAGCAACCGGAGTCTTCATATCCTTGGAATTTTCCATTTCAAATCTTCTCAGAACCTCATTGGAATATTTGTATTTTGAAATGAAAGTACCATTCTTTCTTTGTGACACCTGTAAGAAAGGAAAAATGTCAGCTTGCCAATCATTGACATTTCGAACTCACTTTTCAGGAATTCAGAAAACTATACGCACTGAGCTTCATCTAATCCTACAAATATTATTTCATTGACATAAACCAACACCATCATCCTTTGATTATCGTCTCTATTGAAATAGATATTGTAATCAACTCCATTGTGATGGAAACAAATCTTCTTAAAATACTGATCAATCCTTGAATACCAAGCTCTTGGTGCTTGTTTCATCCCATATAACACCTTCTTCTACCGAAAAACCTTGTTATCATCCTCATGAATGATAAAACCATCCGGATTCTCGATATGCACATCTTCCTCTAGAGCCTCATTCAATAATGTAGATTTTATGTCCATCTGGAACACTTTGAACTTTCGTTGCACTACAATGGCTAGGAATAATCTGATTGTTTCCAGCCTTGCAACCAGTGCAAATGTATCATCAACATTTATACCCTCTATCTTGGAGTATCCTTCTCAAACTATTCATGCTTTGTTTCAAATAATTGTTCCATCTTTATTCATCTTGTTGTGATAGACCCATTTAGTCCCAATGAAATTCTTATATGATTGCCTCGAAACAATATCCCATGTTTGATTCTTCTCAATCTGATCAAGATATTCATTCACAACCTGAATGCAGTTTTCATCTTCAGCTACATTAGCAATGCATTTAGGATATAACTGAGATAGGAAATAGATCTGTTGTGGTGATTTCATTCTTCTTGTCTGAACTGGTGCTGACTGATCACCAATGATATTCTACTTGTCAATTTCAGCTCAACTCCTTAGCGTTATATAGATACATATTTTACTTATTCATTCTCATCATTAGTGTATTCGTATGAATCATCATCAACCAATTATGCTCCCCCTAAGCCTCTTTCATCTTATTAAAAGATAGATATCTCCCCGTATGATTTTCAACTCTTCCTGTTGTTGGGACCAATGTTTGGACCCGTAAAATTTTTTCTCCTCCTGCATCATTTATTCTCTTCTGGAACTTGGCATTGATCCATCAACAAAATATCTAATCCTAATGGGTTGGAACTCGGTGTAGGAAAAAATATATAAAGTTAATAACGCAATCACTTCATATTGTTCTCTATTTCTCTATTTCTTCTTCAACTTTGGTACCTGATTTGTGTCAATTGAAACTCTAAAGCAAATAACTTCTCCAATTTGCATCTTTAGATGCCACCTCCCATTGGATCGTATCTTCCTAAAACCTAAAACACTTGAATCATTAGTATAAATAATTTATATACATATGGAGAGGGGAATTTCTATAATCCTAAAGATGAGGATTTTGGTTGATCCTGATGGTTCAACCCTTTGATTCTTTCTTACATAGCATGACACGTCTTCCTTTCCTACTCCAACTAGCTGGCCAACATAAACTATTTTGGACATATGACTAAGCATTCATTTCCCACATACTAATCCTTTTTCTGATATTCATATTATTTGGTATTTTACTTTCTCACACTTTAGGGTTTAAACCCACTAGTACACATTTCATTCTTTGATGCTTCACCAATATTCCATGTCCCTTAATTCCTTATCTTAATAGGAATATCTATACTTTTTATCTTACCTTGATCCTTCCTCTATTTCAGGGATCTTTCTCTTTATTTCACTTCTATTTGTGTCACTTAACATGCAAATTTTTCAATGCATTCTTTGTTCATCCTTATTTTTTCAGATATCTGAGTCACCACACTGTTTTTCATTGGTGGTGAGTCCTCCACTAAACATGCATTCTTATCACTCACAGTTGGAGTAGATCTCCCCTTAATCTTGCAGGTCTGTTCACATTCTCTCCATGAGAGCTATAGTGAGTGTGATAGAGAAGGTGATCGATACACCTTTTGTTTATCTCCTTGGGATTCCCCTGAGGTAGTAAACCTGTTTTTTAATTTACCACTTTGTCTTTAAATGTAGGATTTCTCATTATACAGTACCAGTGTCTCCAATATTCTTTAGAGTTCCTTTTACATTCCTCCTTTATTCTTTCTACAATTTATTTCCAAATGCCCATAATCCTAACATATAAAATATTTTCCATCAATTCCATACCTCATTTCCTCATTTCTATGTCAAGATGTTGTTGTATCTTGAGTTATTCTTCTGACATTGTGCTCTTGAGATTCCTGACACATACTCATGGTGTGTCCCATTCTTCCACAGTAATAGAATCTGATGAATTCTTTCTTCTAAGAGTTGTTCCTTTCAGACTTTTCATGATGCTTCTTCTTATTCTCATATTTAGTAAAATTTCTATCTTTATAGTATGAAATGTATTCCTAATACTCTGAACAAAACCTTGATGTATGACCCTAAATCCCACAGAAATATCACATACTATGATTACTTCCTGTAAAAACCATTTTAGGTCTATCTTCATCACCTATAATGTTTTTCTTATCTTTGGAACTCTTCATTACTCTCTTCCTATAATGCATAAGAGGGGGATCATCATATCCAATTCTGTACTTTACCATACTATGTAGTCTTTGAGATGATAAAATATGTTCTTTAATATCCTCAAAAATAGAATACTATCTTTTCATTTTATCATCACCTATTGAAGGACAATCGAATAGTAAATGAAATGCATCGTTTAATTTAGAATTTCCTCTAGCATTACATTTCTCCACTTCCTTCTTTACTAATTCTATCTCCTCTTCTAACTTTTGAATATTTATATCCATTGATTCAAGTTGGGAATCAGGTTCTCTCTAGAGAAGCATCCCTATACTCATCTAATCTTATAATTCACATGTCAGCTTATCCACCATGTAACTTTTCTCATTTACTTTCAATTTTTCCTAAGCAACAGAATTAGAATAACATGAATTATCATGTTTTAGCCATTGATTATTCTAAACTAGTTCATATATATGTGTATCAAGATCATCATTTTTGTCTTTTAAATTCTGAATTTCGTCTGAGTTCATATTCTTTCCCTTAACATCATCTTTGAGATTTTCTCTCCTTAATGACAACTTTTGCAGTTCTTCGGCTTTGGAATCATTCTTCTCCCTCATATCAGTAGCCACATCAATAAGAATTTGATTTAATACTCTTATCTTATTGACCTCAATTTATAGTACTTATATCTGTATATCTTTATATTTAATTTCTTCATCCAATTTATGATCCAATTCCTTTGTCTCATGGACAACTGTCACTTTTTGACTTCTTGGAGTTTATTTATCATCATTAGTTCTAACATCACTTGGAATGACAGGTTCTTCATGCATTCCTTCAACATAATTGAATGAGTATGAATTTTCATAGTACGATTTATTTAAATCATCATTATTTTTATTACTAGATTCCTTTAATTGAAAGACATTGTCTCCAAAAACACTTCCACAATGAGGGATACCACCTGACATATGATTTTTCTTTCATGTTCTACCCTTTTCCATGGCAAAATGAGATAATAACTGACTGAATCCTTAACATCAATAATCAGATGAGCCATGTTAGAGTAAAAAAATCTATTAAAAGAAACCTTCCTTCTGATAGAAATTGTTTAGACTAAATGGGACATAGATACCCTAAGAGGGGGTGGATCAGGGTGTGGATATTTATTTTCAAATTATTCTTTCCCCACTGTATCTTGACCTCTTTATTATGTGGGTCACTTTTTTCGTACTTCTGTGTTTATGATGATCACTTCTTTTTGTCTTTATCTGATGATGATGCTTTAAATGCAGTGCAGGGAAGAAACCATGCAGGCATAGAGATTTTTACACGGTTCACCCTCACTGGGATACATTCAAGGAGCATACAATGACAATGTGTAGATGTACCAAATTCACTAAAGATCATTGAAAATAATTTTCAGGCTAGATCAATTCTATGCCCAGGCCCACTACCTTTACATTTTTTAGGGTCAACTCGCTGCTTTCTAAAGGGTCACTCTCTATTATTCTCTCTCTGGCTCACTATCGATAGAAAGGATAACCTTCTTCCTCTTCCTTGTCTCGCTGCACTCAGAAAAGATCCAATCACATTTTATGGACTTTTAGGTCCCTCATTATCACTAATGAATGCATCCTCCTCTATATGTATATGCTTTATTGAAGTCCAAATTTCATCCACTGATGAATACCCCTTTCCCACTGAACACCGGGTAATAACCATATGAAATACCTTCACAAATTACCCTACTTCGTAAAGTTCCCAATTTTGAGAAGCTCAAACAATCCTTCGCGAAGTCTCTACCTCTTTCTAAAGCACACACCTTTGTATAGCTCACTACCTTACTTAGCACACTACTTCACAGATCTTAGAAATTTTCATAGTGTAAGACTTCGTAGATCTTAGGCCATCTTAGAGATCAATCCATCGCAAAGCGACTTCCTTCACAATGCTCACTGATCCAACATGGAACACACCACTTTCAGAGAGCTAGATTAGCTTCCTCAAAGCGCCAATCTTTCTCAAAGTACACTTCCACTAAGAACCTCCTTCGTGATTCGAGAGAAACTAATTTTTCTTGTAAAACTCTCTACTTGTCTTGAGGGGGTTGAGGCCTATTTATAGGCGATTACACTAACTCAAAACCTATCACATGAAGTCAGCGCTATGTCAGCTCAAATCGAGAAGCTTCAAAGTTTCCACCGATATTCTCTCTAAATCATGAATCACCACAACAATTTTCGGATTGCGGGTCTTGCCATAATCTTGGATCATTCCGTCAATTCCTTTGCACTACCACCGCAAATCTTATCTGCAATTCCCTTCATCTTTTCCATTTTCAAAACTCGTTTTAATCATGAAGAACACCATCAAAATCCTTCTTGTCTTTCCGAAATCTACTTCATGAAGCCCATAATCACGAAACTCAATCCTTTTACATATTTTGATGAGATCTCCAAGTAAATACACATTTCACGATGCTCGCCAAATCCCAAATTTTGGACCCCAAAAACTTGGAAAACACTGGAAAATGATGCCACCTTGTCTCTGTTCTTTTGTACTGCCTCTAGATCATCCATTATTTTGTCATGATTATTTGTCAACATGGATTGTCAACAAAATCTCTGGAACTCCACAATTAACCATGGAAACCTGCATTGTCAACAAATGCAAATAACCCAAAAATGCTAAAAAGTCACCTTGAGGGATTTTTTCCCAATAATCTCCCCCTTTGGGTTTATTGAAAAATCATCCCATAACAATTCTATACACTTTTATAACTCACTGAATTTCTATCCATAATCTACCATCCTTCACCTCTTTCGATTTAGATAGCGACCAAAGATTCACTCAACACATACTCTAACACCACATGAACAATGCTCAGTGTGAGAAATAAGAGTAATATAAAAATTTCATCAATTAATCACTTCATTTCCAACACAAATCATTGATACCATATTGATACCAATTTCTGATCACTGGAAACCTTTTGACACCATTCCAACACCAATCTTCTTCTTTTATCACAATCCTTAGATGCCATGATTTCTATTCTTTGATCAATCACTGCAAGCATCATCAGATTAAAAACTCTCCCCCTATCTCATTGCTCTCCCCCTATTTTGCTTCTCCACCTGTCAGCTTATCTCTATGTATTTGACTAAGACATTTTCTCCCCTCCTTAGCTCGCCAATAAAGAACTATTTCTCCCCCTTTGTCAATGAACCCAAAGGTCACCCCTTTGTGGTCTTCAATTGAGTAGAGAACACATATTAGCACATTAGGGAAAAACACACCATACCTCAGGGAGAGGGGGAAGTTCCACATCCACACTTTCCCAAGTGTGGGGAGGCAACTGGACTCCTAGAGCCAATCGATGTCTCTCAAAAACATCATTGGGTAAGGCCTTTGTCAAAATGTCTACAACTTGTAGTGTTGTTGGACCATACTCCAACTTTACGATTCCCTGATCAACCTTATCCATGATAAAATGATACTTTATCTTAATTTTATTTTTCCTTGAGTGATGGAAGGTGTTTTTGTTGAGATTTATAGCACTAAAGTTATCACACTGGATTCTAATCATAGACTTCACTTCAACTCCCATATTATCAAGATTTTTCTTCTTACCCAATAACTGCGTGCATGCATGAGTGGTTGAAATATACTCATCTTATGTGGTGCTCAATGAAATGCAATATTGCTTTTTTATTATAAAATAAATAAACAATACACCATGATATAAATCACCTCCTGATGTTAATTTTCTGTCATCCACTGAACCAGCCCAATCTTTATTTGTATATCCCAACAGCTCTTACTTATATTTTTCATTATACATCAAACCGAAATCCAAAGTTTCTTTGATATACCAAAGTATCATTTTCAATTAAATCATGTGGATTTCCTTGGGATTGCTTTGGAATATCATTGTATGGAATGTGGAGAAAACAATATCAGTTCTCGTTGATGTTAGGTATAGTAAACTCTCAATGATCTGCCTATACTCTATGATATTAACTGCCTTACCATTATCATATTTTGATAATTTCATCTGCGTAGAAACCAGAAACTTTATCTCCTTGGAATTTTCTATTCCAAATATTCTCAGAACCTCCTTGGAATATTTGTATTGTGAAATGAAAGTTCCTTTCCTTCCTTGTAACACCTGTAAGACAAGGAAAAATGTGAACTCTACGATCATTAACATTTAGAACTCACTTTTCTTGAATTCAAAAAATTTTCTACACTGAGCTTCATCTGATCCTCCAAATATTATGTCGTTCACATAAACTCACACCATCATCCTTTGGTTAATGTCATTGTTGAAATAGATATTTTAATCAACTCCACCATGTTGGAAACCAAGATTTTTAAAATACTCATCAAGCCTTTAATACCATGCTCTTGGTGCTTATTTCAACCTATATAACACCTTCTTCAGATGAAAACCTTGTTCTCATCCTCATGAATGATAAAACCATCTGAATGCTCTATATACACTTATTCATAAAAAATCCCATTCAAGAATTCAGATTTTACGTTCATCTAGAACACTTTGAACTTTCGTTGCACTGCAATGGCTAGGAATAATCTAATTGTCTCCATCCTTGCAACCAGTGAAAATATCTCATCAACATCTATTCCCCATATCTTATATTATCCTTTACACACTATTCATGATTTGTTTCAAATAATTTTTCCATATTCATTAATATTGTTGCGATAGATCCATTAAGTCCAGATGACATTCTTATCTGTTGGCCTCGAATCAATCTCACACATCTGATTCTTCCCAATCTCATATCACTCTTCATTCATAGGCTGCATACAGTTTTCATCTTCAGCTACATCAGCAAAGCATTTAGGATCTACCTGATATAAGAAATACTTGTGCTACAATAATTTAATTCTTATTTTCTGAACTTGAGTTGACTGATCACCAATGATATTCTACTATTAATTTCATCTCAACTCCATAGTTTCAATAGAGATACATATTTTACTTCCTCATTTTCATCATTAGTATCTTCTTCTGAATCTGTATCAACCACTTCTACTCCCCTTTAGTCTTTTTCATCTGATTATGAGATAGAGATCTCCCCCTACGATGTGAAACTCTTCCAGTTGTTGGGACCAATGTTTTGACCCATAAACATTCTTCTAATCCTGTATCATTTATTTTCATCAGGAACTTGTCATTTAGTCATCAACAAAATATCTAAGCCTACTGAATTGGAACTCGGTGTAGGAAACAAGAGATAAAGTTAATAACACAATCACTTCCTATTGTTCTCTGTTCCTCCCTTTCTTCTTCAAATTTGGTACATGATTTGAGTCAATTTAAACTTTAAAGCATATCACTTCTCTAATTTGCATCTTTAGATGCCACTTCCCCTTAGATCGTATCTCCCTAAAACCTGAAAAACATGAATCATCAGTTAACACCATTTATATACATAAGTAGAGGGGAATTTATGTAGTCCCCAAGGTGAGGATTGTGGTTTATCCTGATGGGCCAACCCTTTGATTAATTCTTACAGAGTGTCACACTCCTTCATTTCCTACTCCAACTGGCTGGCCAACTTCAACTATTCTGGCCATATGACTAAGCATTAATTTCCCACATGATGAGCCTTTTTCTGATATTCATATTCTTTAGGCTTTCCCTTTATCTCACTTTTGGGTTTAAACCCACTAGTACACATTTCATTATTTCATGTTTCACCAATATTCCACATCCCTTGATTCCTTCTCTTAGTAGAAATCTATCTACTTGTCACATTCCCTTTCTTTATCCTCTGTTTTAGGGATCTTCCCCTTTCCTTCACTTCTCTTTATGGCACACGGCATGCAAATTTTTCAATGCACTCATTGTTCATATTTCTTTTATCATATATCTGAGTCACCACACTGTTTTCTGCTGGTGGTGAGTCCTCCACTAAACTTGCAATCTTCTTTCTCACAACTGGAGTAGATCTCCCCTTAATCTTCTAGGTTTGTTCACTTTCTCTCCACAAGAGCTATTGTGAGTGTGACAGAGAACGTGATTGATAGACCTTTTTTTATCTCTTTGGGATTCCCTGGAGGTATTAAACCTATTTTCTAATTTACCTCTTTGTCTTCCAATGTAGGATTTATCATTATACACCACTGGAGTAGATAATATCCTTTCGAGTTACTTTTCCTTTCTTGCTTTATTCTTACTGCAATGTATTTACAAATTATCATAATCAGAATATATAAAACATTTTCCATCAAATACATACCTCATTTCATCATTTCTATGTCTATATGTTTTTGTAGCTTGATTTCTTCCTCTAACACGGAGCTCTTGAGATTCATGAGACATACTCATGGTGTGTCCCATGCTTCCACAGTAATAGCATCTTATGAATGCTTTCTTCTGAGAGGTGTTCCTTTCAGACTTTTTATGGTGCTTCCTCTTATTCTCAGATTTAGTAATATTTCTTTCTTCACATTATGAAATGTATTCCTTATACTATGAAAAAATATTGATGTATAACCATGAATCCCACCAAAATATCACATGATATAATTACTTCCTGTAAAAAAAAATTAGCTCTATCTCCAAAACTTATATTGTTTTTCTTATCTCTAGAACTCTTCACTGTTATCTTCCTATAATGCGTAGGAGGGGGATCACCATATCCAATTCCATACTTTCCCATACTATGTGGTCTTTGAGATGATAAAATATGTTCTTTCTTATCCCTAGAAATAGCATACTTTCTTTTCATTTTATCATCACCTGTTGAAGTACAATTGAATAGTAAATGAAATCCATATTTCAATTTAGGCTTTCCTCTAGCATTGGATTTCTCCACTTCCTTCTTTACTGATTCTATATCTTCTTCCAACTTTTTAATCTTTATATCCCTTGATTCAAGTTGGGCATCAAGTTATCTCTTAATAATATTCCCTCTGCTCATCTCATTTTTTAATTCACATGTAATCTTATCTCCCATGTCACTTTTCTCATTTACTTTCAATTTTTCTTGAGAAACAGAATCAGAACAACATGAATTATCATTTTGTGGCCTTTATTCTTCTGAACTAGTTTAGAGAGCTATGTAGAAAGATCATCATTTCTGGATTTTAAATTCTGAACTTCATCTAAGTTTAGATTCTTTCCCTTAACATCAACTTTGATATTTTCTCTCTTTAATGAAAAATTTTGCAGTTCTTCATCTTGGGAATCATTCTTATCCCACATATAAGTAGCCACACCAATAATACTTTAATTTAATCCTCTTAGTTTGTTCACCTCAATTTCCAGTACATGGATCCAAATATATTTATTTTTAATTTATTCATCCAATTTCTGATCCAATTCCTTTGTCTCATGGAAAACTATCACTTTTTGACTTCTTGGAGTTTCTTCATCATCATAAGTTCCAACATCACTTGGAATATCAGTTTCTTCATGAATACCTTCATCATCATTGAATGAGTATGACATTTCACTGTACGATTTGTTTAAATCATCATTCTTTTCATTACATGATTCCTTTAATTGAATTACATTATCTCCATAGACATTTCCACAATGAGGGATATAACCTGACCTATGTTTTTTCATTTATATTCTACACTTTGCCATGGAAAACTGAGATAATAGCTGAATGAATCCTCAACTTCAATAATCAGATGAACCAAGTTAGATCAACAAATATGATAAAAGAAATCTTCCCTCTAAAACTAATTATTAGGACCAAAAGGGGCCTAGATACCCTAAGAGGGGGGGTGAATCGGGGTATGGGTATTCATTTTAAAATTATTCCTTCCCCATAGGATCTTGACCTCTTTATTATGTGGGTCACTTTTTCGCACTTGTGTGTTTATAATGTTCACTTGTTTTTGTATTTATCTGATGATGATGCTTTAAATGCAATGCAGGGAAGCAACCATGTAGACATAGAGATTTTTACTTGGTTCACCCACATTAAGCTACATCCAAGGAGAATACAACGATAGTGTGTCAATGTACCAAATCCACTGAAGATCACTGCCAATAATGTTCAGGCTAGATCACTGTTTTTTCCCAAGATCACTCCTTTTACAATGTTTAGGGTTATCTCGCTGCTTTCCAAAGGCTCACTCCCTATTTCTCTCTCTCTCTGGCTCACTACCAATAAAAAGGATAACCTTATTCTTCATCCTTTTCTCACTGCACTCAGAAGGTATCCACTCATAGTTTATGGACCTGTAGGTCCACTCATTATCACTAATGAATGCATCTTCAACTGTATGAAGATGCTCTATTAAATTCCAAATTTCATCCACTGATGAATACCCCTTTTCCACTGATCACTAGGAATTAACCTTTGAAAATACCTTCGCAAATAACCCTACTTCATGAAACTCCCAATTTCACGAAGCTCAAACATTCCTTCGCAAATTCACTACCTCTTCACAAAGAACACACCTTCATAGAGGTCATTTCCTCATGGAGCACATGGCTTCGTAGAGCTTAGAACTTCAAAAAGATCAAGCCATCCCAAATGGAATTCCTTCACGAAACCCACTGTGCCAACATGGAACACACCACTTTCATGGACCTAGATTAGCTACAGTGAAGCTCCAATCTTTCACAAATCATACTACCTCTGTGAACCTCCTTCATGATTCAATAGAAACAAATTTTTCTTGGAAAATTATCTACTTTTATAGAGGGGGTCGAGGCCTATTTATAGGCTATTCCACCAACACGAGAACCTTCCTCGTGAATTCAGCGCTATGTCAGCTCAAATCGAGAATCTATGGTATTTTCATCGATATTATATCTAAATCATGAAGCACCATGGCAATTTTCAGATTTCAGAGCTCGTTGTAATTGCGGTGTGTTCCTTCAATTTCTTTGTACTACTGCTACAAAGCTCCTACGCAATTCCCTTCAGCTTTGTTGTTCACAAAGCTCGTCGTTATCATGAAGAACACCATCAACATCCATCTTGTATTTCTGAAATCTACTTCCTGAATCCCATATTCACGAAACTCAATCCTTTTTCATATTTTGATGATATATTCAAGGAAATCCACATTTCACAATGCTCCCCAAATCCCAAATTTTGGACCCGAAAAACTTAGAGAACACTAAAAAATGATGCAACCTTGTATCTTTTTTTTTGTACCGCCTCTAGATCATCCATTATTTTGTCATGGTTATTTGTCAACATAGATTGTCAACAACATCTCTGGAACTCGATAATTAATCATGGAAACTGGATTTTTAGCAAATGCAAACAACCCAAAAATGTTGAAAAGTTACCTTGAGGGATTTTTTCCCAACAATCTCCCCCTTTGGGTTTGTTGAAAACTCTTCTCATAATGATTCTCTACACTTTTATACCTCACTGAAGTTCCATCCATAATCTACCATCCTTCATCTCTTAAAATTTAGATAGGTATAAAAGATTCACTCACCACATACTCTAAGACCACATGAGAAATGCTCAGCGTGAGAAACAAGAGTAGTATGAAACATTCATCAATTAATCACTTCATTTCCAACACCAATCATTGATACCATACTAATACTAATTTCTAATCACTGGAAACCTTCTAACACCATTTCACCACCACTCTTTTTCTTTTATCACGATCCTTAGCTGTCGTGATTTCTATTCTTCGATCTATCATTGCAAGCATCGTTAGATTAAAAGTTCTCCCCTATCTCATTTCTCTCCCCATGTTTTTCATCTACACCTATCAGCTTCTCCCCATGTCTTTGATTAAGAAATTTTCACCCTTACTTATCTCCCCAATAAAGAATTATTTCCCCCCCCCCTTCTCAATGAACCAAAAGGTCACTCCTTTGTGGTCTGAAACAGAGTAAAGAACACATATCATCACATTAGGGAAAAACACACCATACCTCAGGGAGAGGGGGAAGTTCCACATCCACACTTTCTTAAGTGTGGTGAGTTGACTAGACTCCCAAAGCTAGTGGATGACTCTCAAAAACATCCTTGGGTAAGGCCTTTTTTAAATTGTCTGCAACTCGCAATGTTGTTGACACATACTCCAACTTCACAATTCCCTGCTCAACCTTCTCCATGATAAAATGATACTTTATCTTAATGTTCTTTGTCCTTGAGTGATGGAAGGAATTTTTTCTGAGATTTATAGCACTTGAGTTATCACACTAGAATATGATCGTAGACTTCACTTCAACTCCCATATCATCAATATGATACTTCATCCCCAATAAATGCGTGAATGCTTGAGTGGTGGCAATATACTCAGCTTCTACAGTGCTCAATGAAATGAAATATTCCTTCTTTCTTATCCAAGAAATACACAATCCACCATCATATAAGGCACCCCCTAATGTTAATTTTCTATCATTCTCTGAACTGGCCCAATCTACATCTGTACGTCCCAACAGCTCTTTCTGAGATTTTTCATTATACATCAAACCAAAATCAAAATTTTCTTTGATATACCGATGTATCCTTTTCAATTCAAGAAATTTTATTTCCTTGTGATTGCTTTGGAATCGCACTTCTTAGAGTGTGGAGAAAATAATATCAGGTCCTGTCGATGTTAGGTATAGTAAAATCCCAATGATATGCATGTACTCTATAATATTAACTGCCTTACCATTATTATTTTTTGATAATTTCATCTAGGTTTCAACCGGAGTCTTTATATCCTTGGAATTTTCCATTCCAAATATTTTTATAACCTCCTTGGAATATTTGGATTGTGAAATGAATGTTTCATTCCTTTATTTTTGACTACTGTAAGCCAAGGAAAAATGTCACCTCGCCAATAATTGACATTTCAAACTCACTTTTCATGAATTCAAAAAAACAATCTACATTGAGCTTCATCTGATCCTACAAATATTATTACATCGACAAAAACCAATGCCATAATCCTTTGATTACTGTCATTGTTAAAATAGAGATTGTAATCAACTCCACTATGTCGGAAACCAAGATTCTTAAAATACTGATCAAACCTTTAATATCATTCTCTCGGTGCTTATTTCATCCCATATAACTCCTTCTTCATCCGAAAAACCTTTTTCTCATCCTCATGAGTGATAAAACCATTCAAGTTCTCGATATACACTTCTTTCATTAGAACCTTGTTCCAGAATTCTGATTTTACATCCATCTGGAACACTTTGAACTTTCGTTGAACTACAATGGAGAGGAATAATCTGATTGTTTCTAGCCTTGAAACTGGTGCAAATGTCTCATCAACATATATTCCCTCTATCTTGGAGTATCCTTCACACACTATTTGTGGTTTGTTTCAAATAATTGTTCCATATTCCTTCATCTTGTTGTGATAAACCCATTTAGTCTCGATAAAATTATTATCTGCTCACCTCAAAACAATCTCCCATGTTTGATTATTTTTAATATGATCTAGCTCTTCATTCATAGACTGAATGTAGTTTTCATCTTTAGAAACATTAGAAAATCATTTAGGATCTACCTGAGATAGTAAATATGTCTACTATAGTGATTTCATTCTTCTTGTCTGAACTGAAGCTGACTGATCACCAATGATACTTTGCCTGTCAATTTCATCTCAACTCCTTAGCTTCTATATAGATACAGATTTTACATCCTCATTCTCATCATTGGTATCTACTTCTGAATCAGTACCAACAACTTCTTCTCCCCCTGAGTCTCTTGCAACTGGTTAGGATATAGATATCTCCCCCTATGATGTTCAACTCTTCCTGTTATTGGAACCAATTTTTTGACCCATAAACATTCTTCTCCTCCTACATCATTTATTCTCATCTGGAACTTGGCATTGAGCCATCAAACAAATATCTAAGCCTACTGAGTTGGAACTCAGTGTAGGAAATAGTAGATAAAGTTAATAACATAATCACTTCCTAGTGTGCTCTATTTCTCCATTTATTCTTTAACTTTAGTACCTGATTTGAGTCAATTGAAACTTTCAAGCATGTCACTTCTCCACTTTGTGTCTTCAGTTTCCACTTCACCTTGGATCGTATCTCCCTAAAACCTGAAACACTTGAATCATCAGTTAATAGCATCTGTATACATAGGGAGAGGGGAATTTTTGTAATCCTCAATATGAGGATTGTGGTTGATCATGATGGGTCAACCCTTTGATTCTTTATTGCAGAGCATCACACTCCTTCCTTTCTTTCTCCAACTAGCTGGCCAACTTCAACTATTCTGGCCATATAACTAAGCATTCATTTCCCACATGCTAATCATTTTTATGATATGCATATTCTTTAGGCTTGTCCTTTCTCACACTTTGGGTTTTAAACCCACTAGTACACATTTCATTATTTGATGTTTCACCAATATGTCATGTCCCTGGATTCTTTATCTTAGTAGGAATATCTCTACTTGTCATCATCCCTTTCTCATTCCTCTATTGTAGGGATCTTCCTCTTTCCTCCACTTCTCTCTGTGGCACACGAAATACAAATTTTTCAATGCATTCTTTTCTCATATTTCTTTTATCAGATGTCTGTGTCACCACACTTTTTTTCACTGGTGGTGAGTCCTCCATTGAACGTGCATTCTTCTTACTCACAACTGGAGAAAATCTCCCCTTAATCTTCCAAGTTTGTTCACATTATCTCCACAAGAGTTGTTGTGAGTGTGACATAGAAGGTGATTGATACACCTGTCATTTATCTCTTTGTAATTCCCCTAAGGTATTAAACCTATTTTTCAATTTACCACCTTGTCTTCCAAAGTAGGATTTCTCATTATACACCACTAGAGTTGAGAATCTGTTTTCGAGTTCATTTTCCTTTCCTGCTTTCTTTTTGCTATAATTTCATTCCAAATTCCCATAATCAGAACATATAAAACATTTTCCATCAAAGGAATACCTCATTTCATCATTTCTATGTCGAGATGTTGCTGGAGCTTGATTTCTTCCTCTAACATTGAGTGAATGATCTTCCTGAAACATACTCATGGTGTATCCCATTATTCTATATTAATATCAACTGATGAATGTTTTCTTCTGAGAGGTGTTCCTTTCAAACTTTTCATGATGCTTCCTCTTATTCTTAGATTTAGTAAAATTTATATCTTCATAATATGAAATGTATTCCTAATCCTTCGAACAGAAGCTTGGTGTATGACCATGAATCCCACATAAATAACACATTCTATCATTACTTTCTATAAAACCTTTTTAAGTATATCTTTAGCACCTATAATGTTTGTCTTCTCTCTGGAACTCTTCACTACTCTCTTCCTATAATGCGTAAGAGGGGGATCATCATATCCAATTACAGACTTTCCCATACTATGTGGTCTTTGAGATAATAAAATTTGTTCTTTCTTATCATCATAAATAGCATACTTTCTTTTCATTTTATTGTCACCTATTGAAGGACAATCAAATAGTAAATACAATGCATCCTTCAATTTGGGCTTTCCTCTAGCATTGGGTTTCTCCACTTCCTTATTTACTGATTATAGCTCTTCTTCCAACTTTTTAATCATTATATCCCCTGATTAAATTTGGGAATCAAGTTATCTCTTGAGAAGATTCCCTCTAATCATATCATCTACTAATTCACATGTCAGCTTATCCACCATGTCACTTTTCTCATTTACTTTCATTTTTTCTTGAGCAAGAGAATCAGAAAAACATGAATTCTCATGTTTTAGCCTTTGATTTTTCTGAACTAGTTCAGATAGCTATTTAGCAAGATCATCATTTCTAGATTTTAAATTCTGAATTTCATCTGAGTTCAGATTCATTCCCTTAACATCAACTTTGAGATTTTCTCTCTTTAATGAAAAATTTTGCAGTTCTTTGGCTTGGGAATCATTCTTCTCCCTCAGATCAATAGTTGCATTAATAAGACTTTGATTTAATCCTCTTATCTTGTTGACCTCAATTTCCAGTGCCTGAATCTGGATATCTTTCTATTTAATTTCTTCATCCAATTTCTTATACAATTCCTTTGTCTTGTGGACAACTGTCGCCTTTTTACTTCTTGGAGTTTCTTCATCCTCAGTAGTTCCAACATCACTTGGAATATCAGTTTCTTCCCACATTCCTTCAGCATAATTGAATGGGTATTAATTTTTCAATAATATTTATTTGAATCATCATTATTTTCATTACCGGATTCCTTTAATTGAATGACACTATCTCCACAGACACTTCCACAATGAGGGATACCACCTGACTTATAATTTTTCTTTAATGTTCTACCCTTTCCCATGGAAAACTGAGATAATAGCTGACTGAATCCTTAACATCAATAATCAGATGAACCAAGTTAGAGTAAAGAAATCTGATAAAATAAACCTTCCCTTGAATATCAATTTTTCAGACCAAAAGGGGCCTAGATACCCTAAGAGGGGGGGGTGAATCCGGGTATGGATATTCATTTTCAAATTATTCCTACCCCACAAGATCTTGACCTCTTTATTATGTTGGTCACTTTGTTCGCACTTGTGTGTTTATGATTATCACTTATTTTTGTCTTTATCTGATGATGATGCTTTAAATGAAATGCAGGCAAGCAACCATGCAGACATAGATTTTTACATGGTTCATCCACACTGGGATACGTCCAAGGAGCATACAACGACAATGTGCCAACTTAACTAATCCACTAAAGATCACTGCCAATAATGTTCGAGATAGATCACTTATATTCCTAGACTCACTCCCTATACAATGTTTAGGGTCATCTCACTACTTTCTAAAGGTTTACTCCCTATTTCACTCTCTCTAACTCACTACTGATATAATGGATAACCTTCTTCCTCTTGATTTTCTCACTGAACTCGGAAGGGATCCACTCAGAGTTTATAAACTTTTAGGTCCTCTCATTATCACTAATGAATGCATCCTCCACTGTATGAAGATTCTATATTGAAATCCAAATTTCATCCACTGATGAAAACCCCTTTTCCACTAATCACTGGGAAATAACCTTTGGAAATACCTTCGCAAATCGCCCTACTTCGCGAAGATCCCAATTTCGTGAAGCTCAAACAATCCATCACGAATTCCCTGCATCTTCACAAATCACAGACCTTTATAGAGCTCACTACCTCGTGGAGCACACTGCTTTGTACAGAATAGACCTTTACAAAGCTCAAGAATTTGTATAGCTTAGGCCGTTATAGAGATCAAGTCGTCGTAAAGTGACTTCCTTCACGAAGATCACTGAGTCAACATGGAACACACAACTTTTGAGGAGCAAGATTAGTTGTCGCGAAGCTCCAATATTTCATGAAGCACACTACCTATGCGAACCTCCTTTACAATTCGAGAGCAACAATTTTTTCTAGGAAAACTCTCTACTTCTCTTGAGGGTGTCGAGGCCTATATAAAGGCAATTCCCCCAACTCAAGAACCTTTTGCGTGAAGTCATCATATATCTGCTCAAATCGAAAAACTCTGAAGTTTCCGATGATATTCTCACTAAATCGTGAGGCACCATAGAAATTTTTGGATTGTGGAGCTCATCATAATCACAGAGCATTCAATCAATTCCTTTTCACTACCACCACAAATCTTCTCCGCAGTGCCCTTCATCTCTATCATTCACAAATCTCGTCGTAATCGTGAAGAACATCGTCAACATACTTCTTGTCTTTCCGAAATCTACTTCATGAATTCCTTATTCTCTAAACTCAAGCCTTTTTCATATTTTTATGATATCTTAAAGGAAATCCACATTTCACGATGCTTTCCAAATCCCAAATTTTGGGCCCCAAAAATTTGGAAAATACTGGAAAACGATGCCACCTTGTATCTATTCGTTTGTACCGCCTCCAGATCATCCATTCCTTTGTCATGGTTCTTTGTCAACAAGGATTTTCAACAACATATTTGGAACTCAACAATTCACCATGGAAACCTTCATTGTCAACAAACACAAAAAACCCAAAAATGATGCAAAGTTACCTTGAGGGATTTTTTCCCAACATAAATGGACACTCGGGTTACTAACCATTCCCTTCCATCAAATTACATGTTGATTTTAGAACTTAATGGGTCTTCCTAGACATTTTTAGGGTGTGAAATGTTAATTGTAACAATTAAAAATCATTCCCGCCTCCAAATTGGTTATATTCTTATATTCAATTAATGATTTTTTGGAATGCGTCCTGAACTAGGTTTGTGTCATGAATTACCATTTTCTATCTCTAAAACCTAAATTTCATCTCAGTTACTCGGTATTAACCCCCATAAGATTCGCATGATCACTCTTAATCATGGGAGGCCATATTTAAGTAAACATTTTGGTCCATTTGGACCCTTTAAATGATAATCCTTTAATAACAGTACACAACCAAAGATAGATAAAGCCTTAAATTCACATGCAATAATTAACAATTAATTTTCCAAAATAAATGTAAATATATATAAATATATAATATGTGCACGAAATATACATATAACCAACCATATAAACAAACATAAGAAAATGGAAACCGACCGATTCTTCTTTTTTCATCCCTATAAGATATATAGATTCCCAACCCTCACATATAAATTTTATTCAAAAATACATTCAACCAAGCATCATAGAATAAAGTGGATGTTTTGAAAAGGGTAGTTAGTATGACATTGGATATGGATACCCTAGATAATATTGAGATTTATGAACCCATTCTAGAGGGTCTTAAGGAATTTTATATGGACAACATCCTACCAATGATGTATTTTTCTCACTTTATAGTATTAATTGGGATATAAATCCAAAAATTTATAATAAAAATAGAATATTAACATTTTTTATTGGTCCAATATGAGATATTTCTTTTGATAAATGGATTTATTTACACTATAATAAAAATACCAATGTCACAACTAAGATGAAGCGTATTCAACATAAAAGTAACAGATATAGGATAGTCTATCATGAAATTACTCATTCTTGGTTAGATAAAGGAGACCAAAAATGTATTTTAGGTTGAATAAATAATATAATTCTCTATTATACTTTTAAAGGGATTACACTGAACCTTTATAAGTAGTTTTACACAATTATGAATGGTTCAAAAGGAAGAAAAATAGAAAAATTATGGGTTGTAATTTCATTATATAATTATTGAATCTTCATGAGTTTTTTGGTACATATTTACCATTTACCTATATTTGTATGATTCAATTTATTAATCTCACTATTTACATTGTTTCCTTTTATACCTATTTGGTCAATTTTTTGTAATGAAAATGAGGTGGTGATATTTATCTTATTGGGGTGTACATGCCAAAACTGTGAATATGGGTGGTCAACTTATACCATAATGGAGCTTGTTGTCTATTTTTAAACAATCCTATAGATTCAATCCATTTTTATAAATTCACTCATAATATAAATACTGGTTTTCCCCATCATTTACCACCTTAATAAGGTGAGAACTTATTATAAAAGTATTGGATGAATTTTATGAATTAGGAAGTAAAATATATTAAATTTAAATCATATTGTCATCAAGGAATGCGGAATCTCAAACTCATTTCATGAGAATTTTTTGTGTGGTAATCTAGAATTAAAACGTGTATAGAATGGTATTCCTAAATTTATATCAATCTAGGAAGTCATGGGATAGAAGACGTCATAGTTTATCGATATATGAGAAGGAATGAAGGGTTAACCTATTGATTATGGTCCTTTAAGAAGACTCAAAATTTATATCCTAGTTTAAAACCATATGGAAATTCTAGAAGGGTTTTACAAGAGTATAAGGTCCTATAAGAAGAATTAATTGTATATTGAGAACTACTTTCTCCCAAAATACTTAAGGTTATTTTAAATTTTTATGCCATCAAAGATGGCCTAACATTTATTTTGGTTTCTATGGTCACCTAGTATGACCTAAGGGGATGTATATAGAGAGTTGAAGGGTTATGTGATGTTTTGATTGGGATCATAAAGGGTCTTCTTACATAACACAATGAAGGGAATCAAAACCCATATATTTTGAGGTAATTAATTAAAGAAATATGATATGTAATTTCATACCTTTTAATTCCCTATGATATGGAATAAATTCATTAATTTTAGGGTCATTTATCTAGTATAACTATTATGAATTTTATGATTGTGTATTAAGGGAAATGAGTGTAAATTTTATTTTCATTACTCTAAGTCTATTGTTGTTCCTTTTGTAATAATACTTCTCAAACTTATATTATATATTTAAATATTGTTTCATTGGGACCACAACTTTTCCTTTTAAGTTCCTAAAAACCATGAGCATTAGGAGAAGATATCTGGTAATTAAATTATATGAGACTTATGCATGGGGGGTCCTAGAAGTTTACATAAATGGATGAAGATGTAGACTCTTACACAAGGTTATATTCTATAAATAAATGTTTTTTTACTTGAAATCATAATGGTTGTAGAGGAAATAAATCATAATGGTGACCCATTTAGTGTTATCTCAGGTCTATAAGTGAAAACATAGTGGTAAGGATGAATGGTCCCATGGAAGGTGGGAAGCAGTATGAGAAAAGTTGGATGACTGATAAGTTAGTAAGTAGTTCAGTGTACATGGATCAGGTGTGTAAAACTATGAGATACAAGTAATTAAATCCCCTGTAATAAGGTTGATGATTATATATAAAACTTTCTATATGAACTAGAGAAAAAATGGTGAGATTTAGTTAGTAACTATTTACTCGATGAGAGCGTATAACATGAGAAGGGTTTTTATAAAATCAACCCAGATTTTGGCTCATGTTGATGGACTTATGGTAAGGTATAAAACCTTCTCAAAATCCATCTAAAATTATAATTACTCCACATTTGATAATGTAAAATGTTTGAACCTTAATAAAAGGGGTTACATCCATTTGAGACATGTCCAAACATGAATATTTTAATGTTTCACTCCATTTTATAGAAGTTGAGACTTACTCTCAAGGGAATCCCTTCACCCTCAGAATTTATACACATAATCCTTATTAATGATATAAAATATATTAATGAATTAATGGTATCTCATTCTTTGTAACTTATGAAGTGTGAGGTTATTTTCCTCAATAATTTCTATTAATATGGAATCACACAAGTTCATGTGGATAACTAGTCTGTTTATCATTAGATCTTTGCATGACTTGGGCATAAATGTGTGATTTTAATATAATCTAAAGGTCTATTGAGCATAAGATCATTTTTGGAGACCATGTGAATCACTTGTAATAATTTTTTTCTGAGTTCTTGAGCGATTAATGAACCTAGGGGATATGGGTTAACTTTAATTTTTTCCTATGGGATTATATAGAAGTCCTTTCATGTAAGTGTAATGTTTTATTCCTCTTGATATGTTTACCCTTGGTTGAGTACCAATCAAATTAATGTCTATAAAAGAATTTATAAGCATATTCCTAGGATTATTAAAATTCAATTATGTATGAAAAAGATTTATTACTTGTATTGAAGTGAAGAGTGGAGGAATGAAAATGATTGTGTACTGTGGGTACAAAGAACTATTTCAATGAAATTATTTATGTGAAATTCCTTCTGCAGTAGTGTTGAGTTCAACTAACTCAATTTATATCCCCATTTTACTTAAGTTAAAACCAAAAAAAGGTATTGATTTTATTTATAATAAAAAAGATGTAAATACTGAATCCTCGATCATTAGAGTAGAAATTTCCCATGTGTGTGAAAGTAGGGAATAGGGGAATAGATGTGGTGTTCACATGAAAACTATTTTTCCTTGGATATTTTTTATATTCAAAAGAAATACATTCACATCAAGTGACTTCAATGACACCTAATGATATGTATGTGACATACTTTTTTTCCTTGTAACTTTTGTAATGCCATAATATTTTAATGTAAAGGTAGATTCATAGTGATTAACTTATCCAAATATTCATATTACTTTAGAGTTTTCATGTAGTTTCTTTTCTCATGTACACAAGTGGTGAATTTAGTGAACACCTCACATGGCTCTAGAATTATTTGGAAAAAAAATTCCCAACTTCAAATGACCATAACGTTTGATCTGAGTTCTCGTTTTAAGTACACAATCTGTCAAATCAATGATAAAAAAATGATTTAATCCATGTATATAGGTTATAAAAAAAATATTTTTTTCATATTCATAATACATCTATAAATGACTCAAGAATAAATTTATATATTAGTTTATATTTCCTTCAACAAATTTTGGTGTGCATGGCCTACACCTAATAGTTGGTTACCATCACCAAGTTACTAAATTGGGAAATATTGTTGAAGGATCTTCAACCCTTAGTGAATGAGCAGTATCACTATACATGAATATTGCATGTGTTTTTTCTTAATTAAGTGGGGTATTCATATTCTCCACGTCATATAAGGGTATTTCATCATGGAATTAGTGGTAAATTTTGCAACACATTTTTAGTTGAATATGAAATATTCATCCAATTTGGATTCATTTGAAAAAAACAATTCTGATGAAAGATGGAGCAATTTGTTGTGATAAATGTGTTTTGGGAAATTTAATGAATTTAAAATTACCATATTAAGATTTCCATGTGATAATAATGGATGGGTAGTCCTACAATGTCACCTTAACTAACTCACTATAAGGACTGAAGTTTGTTGTTGATCACCATAGGCTGGAGAGAAGTGTCGAGGGTATTAAATAAAATATTTTTGAATTATTTAATGGTAAAAATTACATAAAACATATAAATGTTCCCATATAAGAGTCCAAAAAGATAAATCCCTATATTAGGTGTCCATATAAATGAATAAGAAATTACAAAACAAGATACAACCATACATGGTATTAGATAATTAAAATAAATCAACATCCAAACATCATCTCAGAAATTATAAATAAATTAAAAGTAAAAGAAAACTGTATACATGAATAACAAAATATGGTGAAGAAAAAATTGTTTAATACCTAAACAGCCTAAAATATAATAACCAAAAGAGTATCCTAAAAATGTGATACATGATCTGACTCCCCAAGACCTGTGATCACCAACAATTACCCCATCGCCAATTCCAATGAATGCCTTAATATATACAACTTAAGGATGCTCATCCTTTAACTTTACCTAAAATAGATAATATTAATTCTAAAAAAATATATTAGTTGTATGTATGGTGTGAGGAAAACACCAGTAAGATTCCACCATGAATCTATATAATAAATTGAACAATGCAAACATTTATCACTAGTTTTAAAATACCATTTATTTAGGATTTTCTTTATAAAAAGTGAATTTAGAATTCAAATCATATACTTTATGAAGGTATTATATAAATATTATAACATTGTAGAAGTATTGGTACTATAGAAGGTACTATATTAGGTTGCACTATTGGGGAAGTACTATTCATCCCAACTAAGCAACAGGAAAAAATTGGGGTTATCGTCCATATTACCTCTAGGATATCAACATCATTCAAGATATATGGCCTCTAGCCCATGAAATAGCTCAATTTTAGTATGGTCATTAATGATCTCTCAACTTTGGAAATTGGGAATCCATTAATGTTTTAGTGGTAGAGTGATTGATCACTTATGGAAGAAAAAGAATGAAAGATAACCCAACATGTCGATATAGGTCCTACATAGAAGAAAGTTTTATTAAAGAAAGTTAGAACAATAAAAGTCAAGAAGGGGAACCCACTTAGGGGGATAAAATAATGAATTCCTAGGGAATCACCTAAAACAATGCTCACACACTCCGGGGGCAAGAATCCCAAGTTGGAGAAGGAGACAAAATATTCATCGTGAGGAAAACAGGACTCAAGGAAGTCTGTCACTTTGTTTCCCTCACGCTAAGTATGAAGTAATCTAGTGTTTCTATCCATGAGAAGATTCCAGTGTTGGATATGGTATAAAATGCTCCATGGAGAGGATCTATGATCCATCAGCACGTCATAGAGTATTTTAGAGTCAGTTTTGGTCTCTGAGAGAAGAAGATGTTTAGACAGAATGAACTAAATTCCTTTTAGAAGTGACCAGGCCTCAGCCTGCAGGGAGTCTCTACTACTAAAGCAGGAAGTATATCTTACTACCACACTACCCCTTGAGTTACAGATCATGTCGCCACCCCTCATAATTCCCATAGCACATGACCCATCAGAATTGAGCTTGATCCCTTATAATGGTGGTCTCCAGCGTATCCATCGACCCACTGAGACCCTGTTGTGGATAACCTGCACCTTATGCCGAAGAAACTGCCTCAGTGAAGGAGTTTCATCCTAGTTTTTCAGTAGTTCCCCCCAGGTATTCTATCATCTATTTAGATCTAGTGATCAAGCCCGCCTTTGAGCACTCAAATTCTTCAAAACATGATTTGTTCCTCACCTTCCAGATACCCCAACACCCGGATGAAAAATAAATTTCCCTCACCTAATTATCTGTGTTATTAGAGCCTACTCCATGGACCCAACACTACAAGAAGGGTTCACTCAAACCAATTGGATATGACAAGCAGGTGAACTACATGACTTCTCACCAGACTATGCTGGCCCATTCGCTCTCGAAAAATAAGTGTGAGGTGGTCTCAACACTGGGGGTCCGACAGCAAGAACATTTCGAAACAATTGAAACCCCTTTCCGACAGATATCCTCATCTGTAGAGTTATCATGGTGTCAAAGCCTCAAAGTGAGGAAATTATATTTTGGAGGAACACTATTTCACCAGAGGAGGTGGCCCCATGTATCCTGATCTTGTGCGTCCTAAAGTAATGACCTGTAGGATTTAACAGAAAAAGAACCTGAAGAGGTAACCTTGAAGATGCACCTATTTGGTTCATCCGAGAGTTTGATGAGATTGAATAATCTGAACTATTGTTTATTTAGGACTGCTTGGATAAATTCAGGATGATCACTTTCTTTCTTCAAAGTGATGTCAGTGATCGGATATCCTGGAAAGCCAAGAATATCCCCTAACCAGTTGTCATTCCAAAACTTGATGTCGCCGCAGCCGAGGATCCAACTTGATTGGCTAAGAAGGTGAGGTATATGCCCCTGAATAATACTTCAAAGGTAAGAGGGTATTCTCATTTGTTCCATGTAGTTCCCATACTTCTCCTTAATAACTTGTGCCCAAAGAGTACTCCCAAAAACTACCTCCCATACCATCCTCACATGAAGGCAATGCATCTTTTCATAGACACTTCTTAGACCTATACCACCTTCATCCATGGGAAGGTCCATTTTAGACTAATATGCCCAATGGCACCGACCCACCGAATGGGAATACTAGATGAAAGATGTCATAATCTACTCAGTATTCATAAGAATAGCCTTGGGGACCTTAAGAACCGAGAGAAAATTCATGGGAATCGATGTAAGCATGCTATTAACCAGAGTAATCCACACCCCAAAGGAAAGGAATCGATTTTTCCAATTGTTGATGCGAGAATAGATTATCCCCAGCACTTTATCCAGATGTTTGATACGGAGCCTCCCTGATGTGATTAGGGTGCCAAGTTAGTCCATAGGAAGATTCTTGATGCTAATTCCCAAGCTAGATTCAATGCTATGGCAGCGCCTTTCCGGAAAAAACCTTGAGATGTAGATACTACTATTATCTCTATTAATTTGTTGCCCAATCCATTTTTAGTAATATTCAAGAATGGTATTGATACCACAGATAGATATGGATCTCCCGTTAATGAATATGACCATATCATCTGCAAACATAAGGTGAGACAAATTCTATAAATGGAGATGGCAGCGAAAAGGCTGAATGGTGCCCTCTTGCATGGTGGATTTTATGTATATTCTCAAAGCAACTTAGGAAAGAATGAAAAAATTTGGTGACAACAGATCCCCTTGTCAAAGACCACATACTGATTTAAAGACTCCTTTCCTCCTTCCCATGAATCAAACAGAGAGCCACAGAGAACTCCAACATCTAAACAAGAGGTCAATAGCCCATGGAGAAAAACCCTTGCTTCTAATAACTTTGATAATAATGGACCACTAAAGTTTTTCATAGGATTTTTCCATATCCTTCTTAATAGACATATTCAAACCATGATATTTCTTATTAATATCCTCCATCATCTCATGAGAAAGTCCAATAGCACCTTGGATGGTCCTATCTCTCACAAACCCATGTTGTACCTCTAAAATATAGGATTATAGATGGATGCCAATACTATTGTTGAGCACACCTGCAAGGATTTTATAAGAAAAGTTGCACATGCTGATAGGCCTGTATTGATTGAGTGAAGAAGGATCCTTTACTTTTGGAATGAGAACTAAATTAGTTACACTAGAAACATAAGGAACACTTCCCCTGCGAAAGTATTCATGCACTACCTCTATAACATCCTCTTTCACAATAATCCAACAAGACACATAGAAGGATCTGGGAAAGCCATATGGCTCGGAAGAACTCTTATGATTTAGGCCCGCAACCGTATTTTTTTCTCCTCAGGAATAGCTAAAAGGAGTTGATTATTGGTCTCAGTCACCACTCTAGAAGTTTTATCAAAAATAGGGGATCGCCAACTGGGGTACCCATCCTACATATAAGGGTTAGGACCTGCCAAGGGAGATTTAAAAATATCTTCGGCCATACCTCCAACAACATCAATATTAGTAAAAAAGGACCCATTCTCATTGAGAATATTTGGCTTCTTAATACAACTCCTTTCTTTAATGAAAACATGGAAATTACCAGATTTCCTGTCACCCACACGAAGACAAAGGGCTCGAGATTTCTCCCTTGCCAACCTCTCCTTTGCAAGGACCATCTTTTCCAGGAGGCTCCTCTTATGGATAAGAGAGATTAATATATCATCCTTCCAGCCTACCTTAAGACCCTACTCAAGCTACTCAATTTCTTGTTTTAAGGATTTTAGTTGCTTCTATGAGGGACTACATCTGCTGATCCAGGTGAGAAGAAACCCCTTGAAGCGACGTAAGATATTGTGGAGACCAATTCATCCAGTTCCTTGAACAGGGCGGGACCAAGAGGAGAGAACCTCTTATTGGAAGTTTGGATCTGCAACCCATTTCTGCCTTTAGGGCTCCATTAATTTTAATTTCTTCTCTCATAACCTAGATAAAAAGATAGAATACCTAAAAAATTAAAATATAATTAGAGGAAATAGAGAAAAAGTAAATAAGAGAAGTATAAAATTGAGAAAATTAATTATGTATAGAACAACATGGGGTCTAACCTATATCCTTGTAAATTAAGTGAAGGGTTACCTAGGACCTCACTTAGGAAACATCAACCGATCTATAATGAAATGGATAGAATACCAACCCCAGCTTACCCAATTAGCCTCACTAGCTGAAAAATCTAATCTAGTGTATTAAATTCATTAGGGGTATTATAACACACATAACCAAGGTTTTCTAACACCCCTACAAATTGACCAATCATATTCCCAATTTTTACCATGTGGAACTCAATTAAAAATAGCTCTCATAACATAGTTAATGTCATATGTATAGATCTCTAGAAGCATAAAAATTTCACAAAGTCATGTGCTCAACAAAATATGGAAAATCCACAATAAATAACTATATAACCAGAAAATAATTTATATGAAATAAGGGATTAAAAATAATAGGGCCATAAGTTATATAGAAACTCCCTTTAAAACCTCAATTATTAATCCTTTTTAAATCAATTATATTTGAAAATTATATAAAACATTTTACAGGTATAAAACTAGTTTTAGACCATCAAATAAAATATTTGGAAAACCATTATCCAAAAAAATTAAGAGACACGTGAAAAACTATAAATTCATCCATAATAATTTATTTCAATAACAATATTGTAGGATACCCCATTAGAAAACTCAACGACTAAGACTACTCTAAGGTAAAGGTTATTATGTAGAGGCTCCTACCTCAAATCCATTAGAACCATACTTCCTTCTTCAAATACAAAGAGATTATGATGAAATGGATCCTCATGAACCCTAAGAGCCATTAAATTTGACTTTTGACCCAACACTATCTATGATATTGGCCACCATGGAAAACCAGGGAAATAATATAAGTGGAAAATGAAGGTATAAGATATTTTAAGAAGGAAGTTGAAAATAAAGATAAAATATGATATATCCTTGAGTAATTCACTAAAACTCAAAAAAGATTACCAATGGATCTAGGAGGAGGATAGACATGAATAGAAGGTAATTTTTGGTGTTCAAATTGTAATTAGGAAGGAAAAGGTGGTTATAATTTTTCAAGGTAAAAGTAATAACTTCACTAATTTATTTTTTGGGTAGGCTTCATTGTTTTGAAGACTATATGTCGACCATGTTGTAGAAACTGGAAAAAAAATAACCATGAGTAAGAGTATACCACATAGTCATTATTAACTATACACTAAATATGCACTCGCTACATGGACATACCTTACATTTAATTCTTGGCTACACTGTTTGGTAAACCATGTGCTAATAATGCATATACCACTAGAAATATCATCTCCTCCTTTGCATATCATGGTTTTATGATTAGAAAAAAAATATTCACTAAATATGCACCCAATAATTCTTCCCTATTTTTATTATTTTAAAACATCCAACTTCAAAAAAATATATAATAAAATAAAATAATCATAATAAATATATACTTTTCAATCGAGGTGTCTCAATTCAACCCACCATGTCACATTTCCCATCAAAAGACATCATTTATCATTGTTAAATAATAAATTAGGTTTATTATATTTCATCAAAGCCTCATGCTCATAATTCTTGTGGATATCTCTCTCATACTACCATATCACACCAACTAAGGGAATTTTTTTTATATAAGACTCTATTTTAATTGTTCATAACATGAATAGGTTTCTCAACCATTGTGGTGTCGAGTTCTAAATATAAATCCTCCCATTCAATCATATGAGATGGGTTTGTATAATACATATTCAATTGGTATACATGAAACATTTCATGTATATACATAAATAGGTACGGTATGGAAATATATTATGATACCTCTCAAGATACTCCACTCTCTCAAATGTCTTAATATATTTTAGCATCATCTTACCCAGTATACCCAAGCTATGATGCCACATTTGAGTATATATAATGAGAAACACTTAATCACACTAGAGAATTCCAAAATATCTATGATGATGAATATTATATTGTTTAAAAAATCCATGATCTATCACAAATATTGTTCAGGTCATTTAAACCATACTAGCCATCTCTTAAATAATTATATATCTCAATAAAGATAACTCGCGCAATTTTATCTAGAAAAGAGGGGACTAATATGGTCATTAAAAAATTGATTCAAAGGGATCTATATTTATCATAGATTGATAACTATTATTATTTAAATATTAAACAAATGACAGATTCCTCTCCCCTGAACTCCAAAATTTGTGCACACATGCAGAAAGAATATGTTTAAAAACCTGATTATCCCACTTGGTTTGATCATATGTCTATGGGTGGTACATCATGCTTAATTTTAACCGAGAGATCATTGTTTTATAGAGTCCACTAATAAATTCATAGGTAACTTGAGGTATTAATAAGAAATAAGGTTTGGTGTAACAACATGAATTTTCATAATCTATTGGATATATAAGTTTCTAATTTCTTTAAACTTTTTTATCTTTTTTATTGAAGAGAATGGGTTTACTTAGTCAAATAATTAAGAATAACTCAAATAGAATTATTTCTAATAAGATACTGAGAAAATAAAACAAAAAAATCATATAGATCTCATTCTATGTCCACAATAAAATGAAAGGTGATTACAATAATTTTGAAGGCCTTTTATACTTATATTTTATATTTTGATATATAAGGAAGTAAGATACAAAATCGACGATCACGGGATTCATCATAGGTCACCAATACAAACTTTTGTGGTTATAAAACATATTGGTAGCACTGGGGTACCCTACACGAATACACCGGTCCCCATATTTCATCACCTCCCACCTTAATGTAAAAAGAGAATAATAACCTATTCTTGTAACAAATTGAACCATTTGATTTTTAGATTAATAACTTAAGTCCTCTATAATATTTAAAAATCTAATCATAATTTAAAAATGAATATATGTTACTTTATCTAGAAGAATCTAATAATATAATGGAAATGTGATTTGTAAACTATCTTGGAATGTATAATCACCCTCATCCATCACAAACAGATCCATCTCAGTAAATAGTCCCATTAAATTCCATTGATCCTCACACTATTTCATGGATTGATTTAGTAACTTATTTCTCAGTGAATAATACACCACATTCTATTTACATAGGGTGTTGACTAAATCAAAATAAATATTCTTTATATAACAAACCTAAAATCTATGTTTGATATTCTTATCTTTTTAAAACAAAATATACTTCGATATTTATTTAATCGGTATGCATGGTGAAATTATCCTTAATGTGATTGTGGAAACATTTTTTTAATGATTTTTTCATCATCCCCAACCCTAGTTTATGGTTGGGGTAGTTCTTATAATGATGTAATATTTGGAAATAGCTATATCCCATGACATGGTATCACCATATAAAAACACACCCCAACCACATACCCCAGGCATCACAATACACTTAATACCCCTCACCAAGATCAGTAATAATTAGAATTGGATAAAATATCAAATTTATATTTAATACATTAATATATATGTGGTATTTTTTATCCCATTAACATTTTATTTCCTTTTGAGTCATACTCATCAAGGGAGATACTAACTTATAGAAATCTTGGAAAACCTGAAAGTAATATCAAGAAATACATAGAAATATTCTAATGTTAAAATCATTCTTAGGTATTTTCCAAGATATCACAGTATGTGTATCATCATTATCCACAAAAATCTATTCTTTGATACCATATAATCTAATAAATACTACCTAGTTTAAGAATTGGAACTTAGGTAACATTGAATAAAAGTGATTCACCAACTAATTTTCCACAAAAACATCTATATGGTTCTTGTGATCTTCCTTCATCTTAGTTTAAACCAATATATTGTACAAAAGAAATTATGAAAAATTTGTTATGATAATATTGGATGGTTTGGTTTATCAATTCCATGAAAAACCTGAGAGTTTTCATGATCCCATAGGGTGGAAATAAGTACTCAAAATTCTTATATTTATTCCTGAAATCTATATTACAAATATCAACTTCCATAAATCTAAAATAGTAGTACCTAGAACTAAAAATAGTTTTTTAACACAATCTATCTCCCCTTATTTGGTCAAAATGATCATTGATTTGAGGCATGGGGTACTAATTACTTATGGTCACCGAATTAAAATTTTAGTAATCAATTCAAATTTAGATACTTCCATAGACCTTCTTTATAAAGATAACCAATGTTTCCAATGATTAAACACTACAACATATAAAACAATTACTCCCATAATAATCAATATATACCTAAAATTATTTTTTCTTGGTGGGATCCATTTAGTATTATGCAAAGGAAATGATGCTTTTCCTTGGGAAAAGGTTGATAAATAATTTCACCTCTTAGTCTAGTGGAAATATAAATAATTCATTATTAAAAACCGTAAAGGTACCTATCCACTACCATTAGAAGATAAAAATATGAGCTCTCTTCACCCAAATCAAACAAAAAATTAGATATCTAACATGAAATCAATTCAAAATCTATAATGGTAGGGCCTTTTCTACTTGATATTGGATCCCACTCCCCCTATAATACATGATATATTCCATCAGGACAAATTAATGGAACCATATAATTATATAAAAAAATATCATATTTAGAGATAAACACAAAGTTTATAACCAAGATAATATAAAAAAATGTCCAAATAAAGAACTAAAAAGTCTAATATGATCTAAATATTAAAAAATATTACATGTCACATAGGTAAATTGAATCCATGCTCCATATTATATCCTAGAGAAGTGCAGTGATTCATTACATATGGAATCAACTAAGACTATAACACCAATGTATTGATAAAATTAGATGATATAAAGGAATTTAATGCACTTGTTTCAAATAAATCTAAGACTATATAAGAAGAAATAAATATTGTACCTCTAATTGTTATTAGTAAAGCTTCAAATTCCATAGGTATGTGCTCTATTGTATATAAGAACCCTAATTCTGACCCACTCTAACACTTCATGGTAGGATAATATGTTCTTACCAACTTAGAGTATGAGACTATAATTCATTATATGCATCTAACCACATTAGTGAGCCTCTATTATAAGAATACCAAAAACAATTTTTCTAAAGAGATTCATGAGGACATTGTTTAAATCAATTTTTCTTTAATTTTTTTAATGAATTAATACATACTAATTTATTAATTATACAAACTTGGAGGTTTATTATGAATTATATTTTTTAGAATTAACTTTTTATTGTTTAAATTATAGAAAAAAAATGATAAAATTTAATTATAATAGAACCTTTTAAGTCACATTGAATTATGTCTAGTGGTAGATAGACATTGTGATGGTGCTAAAAAAAGTAATTAAAATTAGTCATACATATAAAATAACTTAATGAACCTTTTGATGTCATGGAAATTATAACTAAGTTTATTAAATGTTATTTTTAGTGTATATTAAAATGGAGACTATAAATTGGATCTGGGTCTTCAAGGAATGGATGATACTAAACAATGTAGATCTTTCTTATATTAGTTTTTATGTTTGAATTATTTTCATTCTTTGAGATATTAATATTATAATCTTTCCATTTAGTTATTTTTTGATAAGTTCTATCATTTGGTGAGGTTTATTTTAAATTATATTCTCTTTCCCATTATTATTGTTCTTTTTTAAATCTATGGTGATTGATGGGGTTACAGCAGTTAATCTATTACCACCGATTGTGGTTATCAAAGTTCATCCATTTGTGAAACCTTTTTCTTCTAAATTAATGTTTGAATAATTCAATGGGTTTGTAATTTATAATGATCATGAGAAAAATGAGAAGCTTATGGGTAAATATACATACTTCTGATATTATTTTGAGAAATTTCTAGTTTTTGAACTTGGTGCTTTTCGACAATTTTATAGTTGATGAATTTCAAGTATGACTTGGATACCATGGATCAAGTAATCAGACAACTAGTCACTCGGGTTTAAAATAAAATACATTGTGTTGTATCAATGTGCTAATAATAATATCCTTTATGGGTTTCTATATTGTTATTTGGAAATTCGATCATTATTTTTACATTACTGCTATATTTTCTACTTCTTATAAAATTCTAATCTGTTATGTGGATATTTTCCAATTATTTTAATTATTAATGTTACATCAATTTTTCCTTTTAATAGAAATTTTATTAAAAAACATATATTAAAATCGTTTTTATTTTTTGGTCTACTGAAAACTTCAGTACTATTTTGGAATATTATTCACCCCCTCTTATAACATCCATATAGCATATTGACTTGGACAACAAAATGTATCATATATGTTCTTTACATTTTATACTAGGATTGATTTTATATTCTATTTATTCATCAAAATTTATCTCATTTACCCAATGCCAATAGTTTTTTAGATAATGGAATATGTTTTTATTAAAATGGAATGACATTCTTTCAAATCCATCAAGAATATTAATTAGACCAAACTAACTATCATAAATGATGTTGATTATGAATATTAGTGTGCTAGGATGAAAAAAATTATAAAAAATACTAGATTTGATAATTTTATTTTGATTATTAGAAATTACAAAATTTTGGACTGTTAAATTTATGTATTTACTCATGAGGGAAATATAGTGTATCATATTAACTGTAAATTCAGAAGTACATTACTTTTTAAAAAAACTAAAAAAAATTGTTTTCATATTTAATATTCTAAAACTGTCAATGAAATATAGAACAAATTTAAATTATCTCATTTTGGAACATCCAATGGTCTTGAGACAAAAGGTGTGATTTGGCATGCTAGTAATGAGGATTTTGACTTCAATATATATGTATCAGTTGTAATGATACATCAATTTTTTATAACTATATTTTAAATCCCATAATCTCATGGTGAAAACGAAATAATAGATAATCAATTAGTTCAGAATATTATTAATATTGTTTCCAAGTAATGAGAATCTAAGATAATAGTGATAAATGACACGTATCATCTAATGAAGTTTAACCTTAATGATTTAATCAGAACTATCATATAGTTCAATATTATACATAATATGGATACTAGAAAATAGAATAGGAAGAATGTAGTGGATTTTTATTTGATTTCCAGTGCATTAAAATTCTCTAATATAAATTTTAAAGCTAATTTATTTGGAAAAATAACTTTAATGAAGAAGTATAAATTTCCAATATATATTAGTAATATATAATCCAATGATGGTGAAATTTCCCATATTTAAAGGATGATGAATCATATTATGATAAATAAGAACATTTATTTTGATCGATGAAAAGTTAGAAATTACAAATATAAGGTGGAAGAATCATCACACATTATATTTTATGAATGTAAAAAAATATTTTTACATAATATTGAGTAGTATGAAATTAAAGGGGAAGGAAATATAGTTCAAGAGATATTTTAATTAAAAATGTAAGAATATTTTGAAGGATCTAGATATCTAGATATCTAGTGAATAATCTATAAATTATGATATTTAATAAAAATATATTTATGAAAGTTAGAAGATTATGATATTATATGAAAATGTTCCAGGGGTTGAAAACTATTTCATCACCAAGGTAATAGTTTAATATCATAAAATTTTAAATAGAATCCAATAACCATTATACTTCAGAAAATGAAGATAATTGTTCTTCATTTAAGAAACAGGGACATATTCCATTATTTGAAGACATGTCATGGTTTGTGAAATTAATAGAAAATAAAAATATAATATTATAGAAAGACTGTAATCAAGATAATGTAATCCTTTCTAGAGTAAATGATATAATTTCTAATCTTACATCTGAGTTTTATAGTCTTTTATTTGAATTAGATGTGAAATATAATTCTAGATCAACATTATCAATTTTTAACATATTTGGGAGATAAATTATGAGGTCAATGAACTAAAAAATATTATATATGATTTTTTGTTCTGTATGGATAAATTTAGAAAGAATTAAAGATAGCTAGAACCATTTGGAACATCTTATTGAATTTTTCTTGCTTCTGGTAAGTCATACTTCTAGTCATAAAAAATTTATGAGTGCACCTTTTTTTATAAAGTGTTAAACAAGTGGTTATATGGAGAGCCAATGTTATCTAAATAAATTTCAATATTTTAAAATTCATTTGGATTTTCTTTTTTAGGAATTAATATTTTTTTCAACATTGTATATTTAGGAATAAGTGGGTTCCAAAGTTTTTATTTTCAAAAAAATTTCGACATGAGATAGTTTGGGTACCATGATATTAATTTTATTTATTTTAGGAAGTGAGGCTATGTACCAGTAGTGTTAACAATTCATATATAGACAATAGTTATTCTCAGCATATGACTGGATACATGTCTAATTTCTAATACAAAAAACATGGAAGGGGGAAATCCAAATTTAGTGATGTTGTATAAGGATAGATCATCAATATTTGTAATGTTATTCTTATTAGTAGGACTTTCATTCCCAATATACATTATATTTTAGTACATAAGAAAAACCTTATTAATATAATGTAATTATGTTATGATGGTTACACCAGGAACTTTCTGAATGATTATTGTACCATTTATTTTTTTAAAGGAGTGTACACGTTATTTTTTGATAGAAAATAGAATTTTTATGATATTATATTCAAATACCTTTTCTATAAGAATATATATTGTCTAAGTATTATTGAGGGTTATTCTTAGATTTGGAATAGGATTCTAGGACATTCTAATTTTTATACTGCATATTTGATTTCTAGGAAAAGACTAGTGAGGGAACTTCTAGAGAATGGGTTTAACTGTACTATATTTTTTAATCCTTTATGGTTTAGTAATAAATATAAGTTAAGAGTTAGACTTACCAATTAAGTATCAACATTTATAGATTTATAGTTAGATCACATAAACCATTATCCACCTTCACAAACTGGGAGTGTCATAAGAAAACATATTTTGTATGTCCAGGATGATGATTACGCTATGTTTACTAGGGTTTATTTTATTACTCTTAAATTAGAATAACTCTTGGATTTTATAAGGATTTATCCTATTTTTCTAAATGAGAAAAATATACCCTTGATTACTATGTAGAATGATCGTGGTTGTTAAATTGTAAATTTTTACTCTAAATCCTTTTTAGTGAGAAAATAATTTTTTATAATTTTTTATATCTAGAACTACATAGGAAAATGGTGTGGTTGGATAAAGGAATATAATTATTCAGAAACATATATATACCTAACTATATGAGTAATTGGTAGCAAATAATTATTCAAATGAATCCATAAATACTGATTTCTACATTTTGGATGATATTTTACTCTTTCTTATTTTTTTAGTAAAACTCCCTCTGAGTTTTAGATTATAATAAAATAAAAACATTCTTACTTATAAGTATTTAGGTTCAAATTATTCAATTATAATACTAAAGGTTAACTTTAGAAATTTTCTTTAGAAGATGATGAAGGTGTTATACTTTTTTATTCCACACCTACTAAATATTATTACAATTTTAGAAAATCAAAAAATATCATTGACCAAAATATAAATGTTATGTTTTGTAAGACTATCCCATATGTTTTTTAATGCATGGAATTTATTATTTCTAGTATATTTACTAAAAATATCATTAATTACTATATATTTAACCAAAAACATCATTAGATAAGTATATAGAATCTATAATAATGGAACATTAATGAATTAAAGCTATGTTAAAGGAAGTTACACACCCAGTAATTAAGGATCAAACATCTTTTATACATAAAAACTAGTAAAAATTAAGGAATCGTGACAGTGATAATATCTATGGTGATGTATATCATCCATTCATAATTATAATATCTCTTGAAAAATGAATCTGATCAGCTTTTTTAATTATCTAAATTGAAATAAAAAATGGTATAGGATTCCTTGGATAGTAAAATTCAGATAAGGGTGATGTAGAAAGAGGTAAATCAGTTTCAAAGGAATAATGTTTGGACTTCAGTTGAATTAATGAAGTATTTTATTATTATAAGGGTAAAATGGTTCCTCTAAAATAAGCATGTTAAAAATTGTATAATGGTAAGGAATAAGGTTATACTTGTTTCTAAGTTTTATAGTCATGAATAAGGAATATATTATCGTGATACCTTTACTATGGTATCAAAAATCAAATCCATCTGTACCTAACTGGATTTTGTATCACATTTAAACATTATAGTAGTCCAAATGGATGTAAAAATAATTTTCCGTATTGGGTATGTTCTGGTTGAGGTTTTTCTTGAACAAACTCTTGGTTTTCAATAATATAATTCTCTAAAACATGTTTTTAACCTTACCAAATTACGTTATGGACATAAAAAATCATTTTAAAAATGGTATGGTTGTTTATTCAAATTTCTTACTTCTAAATAAATTTTTTAATGGAATGGAATATCCAACTATTTTTATCAAGTACCCTTCATTATTTAAGTTTATATCAATGACAATATATTTGGATAAACTCAAAAAAAATTGCTAAATGTTTACTAGAACCTATACATATTGAGTTAGATATGAGCAAGATGAGTGAACTAAATTTCATTCTTGGTTTTCAAATAACTCAAATATGGTGATGAAAAATCCTAATTCAATATAAGTATGAAATATATTTACCTAAGTGATTTTAGTTTAAAAATACCTATAGTAAAAGTAATATAATAAGAACATATTATAAAATTAACCTAGATGCATATAGGAAATTGATTGATCAATTTTTGTAGATGGTGCTCAAAATATTACTATAATTAACAACTATTTGACTTGAAATTTTGTATTTTTTTTCTTATGCATATGGTTCCAAAAAAATATAAAAGAATCCCATTTTAAAGAAGTAAAATTAATATTATGTTAAATTAATGGGACTTAAATTTTTTTACTTTTCTATTACTCTATAACCAAGTTTAAGTTAAACAATTATTCTACTTGTGAGTTTGGTGATTTTAGAATAAATCAGAAGAGAACTTATGGAACTTCAAAATTATTAATTGATTATTTAATTTCATGTCCCAAAAAAATATATAAAGATTCAAATTATACTATTGAAGTTGAATATGTAAAAACTGGAAGTTATTTCACTAACGTTTTGGGTATACAACACACACTCATGGATATATGAATTAGTATAACCAAAAATATAATTATTTGTGACAGAACATGGACAACTTCTTTATCTAAAAACCCAGCACTTTACTCACATATAAAGAACATAGACATAAGAGACCAGTTCCTTTATGATCATAGAAAAAAAAGGAGGTAGTATTCTTCAGTTTATCATAAATAAGGTTCATCTTGTTGCTATTTTTAGTCCTCTAAATTCTAATGGACTTGAATCATTCAAACATATGATGAGTATGATCAATATCAAGTGACCACCTTTTAAATTTTTTTATAATATCCTGACATTAAAAAATTATTCTGGAATGAGTGATGAAATTTCTTTTATATATATATTTCTGATAAATTTCCATGTAGTTATTTCATAAAATTGAAAAGTATGATAAAAAATTATCATTTTATTTCTCTAATCATTCATTGGAAAGTACACCTATGTAAGTTGTTATGTCCAGTGAATTTAATGATAATTACACTAATAGAATGTATATTTTACATTATAACTCTTACTATTAGGATAATTAACTCTACGGATTTATATTATATAATTAATCTTACATTCTTAAGATATTCTCTTTTAACAAACTCATTAAAAAAGGTAATATGTTTTACCACCTATTGAATAGAAATTCATACTTTCTGAAAGTTTTAATGAAAGTTAAGAATATACTTCGAATGCCCTTTTTATGAACCATATTCAGTGGAAGGAGAGAATCTTTAGGTATCAAAATTATTGAGACCCATGTTTCTCATTCATAGATACAACATCATATTACAATAATATTAATTATATATCAATATGATCCATGATATAACTATAATGTTACAGTTTATTTTCAAACTTGGATAAATAAAAACTGGTACATAAAATATCTACATAATTTCCCATTATGTTATTCAAACCTAGCACACTCCTTTTAAATATCATACTTTAAATCGTTCTTTATAACATGAGGAATGGAAACAAAAGAAAATGATATCTTAGATACTGAATAATGCTAAAGAAAAGATATATCAATCGATAATCATATGTGAGTACAAGATAAGCATAAGGGTATGATAACATGGTCATGAATTATAATAATCACACCCAATTAGACAAATATCATTAATAATTAAACATGGGATAAGGTTTTTTAAATAAAAATATATAATAAATCATAGTACGAAATCATCAATAATCATTCATAAGCCATGAAAACATTTCATAAGCATAAAACATAAGTTTTTGGAATTCTCATAATAGTAGAAAATAAGTTCCTTCATCAATGTTCACTCCCATGAATGTCATTATGGATAATATCTCATAATTTAAATGTATACCCGATCTTTCACAACTTTATCTTAGGAGTGACTTACATCCAGTTAACTTTGTCATCTCTTATGATTTTATTAACGTTTTTTCTCTTAGAATTTTATCAATTATGTCATCATTACCTAATGTATTGTAGGTCTATTACAAAAAAAATAATCCTTGGATTATAATGTAACAATATATCCTTGTATTATTATAGAATCCCTAATCATTAAATGGTAAAAAACAATATATTACCTAATAATAATCCATTTATATGTTTGTTATAAGATCATTAAAACATTTATCATTACATCAATGATTAACACATGGAAATAAAATGCAATTCCTAAAAAATTAATCTTCATAAACATAAAACATATAGAGAAAGAATAAATATGGGAACATTATATTATATCCCAAGTGAATAATAGGAATCATCAACAGATGTTGTTATATTTTAAAATAACATTAAAATAAACTGAAACATTTCTTGTGGAAAATACCGTTTTCGTTTTCAAATCATTAATTTAAAATATAAAAATTTACATATTATTATGGATATAATTTTCTTTGAAATTAACCATATAATATAATAAAGTAATATTGAAACAAAAGAGTATTCATGATGTGATGGAAAATCTTTCATGTGATGTATGTTAACAAAATCATCTCACATTTTCAGTAAAAATTTAAAAGTACCTCATATTAAAAACAAGTAGAATGTTCCTTTAAATAATTTTTATAAAATGTAAAACATGTATAAAAATTACTTTAACATATATTTGAAGAAAAGTAAAAAAATAATGAAAACATTTTAATGAAAATATGGAATTAGAAATATTTTTTATTTAAGAGATTAATTATGTTGGTTTTCCTTAAATACCTTCTTTTGGTATCTTGAGTACTTAAAGTGAGAAAAAATGAAAATAAAACATGTAATATTTAGAAATAACCATAAGAGAATAAAAAAATAAGATTTTGGAGATATATATCATATAATTTTATCAACATAAATTTATGTATAAACAATCCCAGTAAAAAATGAGATTGTAACATAAAACATTTTTCACTTTGTTTAACTTTTTAATTATAATCCCTAAAATGGAAACAATGTAAAATTAAACATTAATTATCATGAACATAAGGATATTAAAGATAAAACATATCACTATAAAATTAGATACACTTTATAAAAAATATAGCTTTATGAAATCAAAAATTTCTCCTTGAAACATAATTTAGATGGAGAACCCTTATCTTATATCAGACATAATTTGTAAGTTCTCTAACCTCCTCTTCTTTGAGAGACCTCCTTTGGATTACACATTAATACTTAAAGTATTAGTATTAGGAGAATACAAGAATTTATAGGATGAATGGGAGAATTCTAATAATGTTTTAGGGTAGGTATTTTTAGAGCTTGAAGGATCAAATGGTATGAATATGGGAGAAGAATAGGTGATCTTTTATAAGTGAGGAGAGGGTGACACAAGGAATTTCTTAAAATAAATCATTCATATAAGGTAAATTTCATGGTTAAGTGGTTTTAAATAAATAGGTAATTGAAATTATGATATGGTAAGCTTAAAATATCTTCAACCAATAAAAATTAGACCAGTGTGGGTGAAACTCCTACCCTTTTCCCAAGGTTAACACTATGGTAAACATGTATTAACATTAATTATGGTTACAAAATTTTATTGTTTTAATAATTAAATATGACCAAAAAGTTAATTTCACCATATAAAATTATAATAATTAGTATGAATAAAAAATATGGAATCCATTTCACCAGATTCAATATATATAAGTGGTGTAAATTAATTTTAAATAATAACAAAAACTACAATAAAACCCAGTTTTAGAAAAATGATGTCTTAAGCGTAAAACATAATTTAAATCCATTCATTTCCTTATAAAACCCATAAAATGAATTTTAAAATATATGAAATGATATATTATATCAAAATTTTATTATATACAATAATAAATAGAGATTAATTTAACATTTTAATCTAAAACATATTGTTCGTATGGAAATAGTTTTTAAAAAAATGTGTTTCTTCATCCCAAAAAATACTTTATTCGAATATCATGTATAATGATGGTAATTATTTAATTAATTATATTATTTATAATTAAAGGATAATTATTCTCTTCAAGAAAAATTTTAAAAAGGAGTTTTTTTTACTTGAATATAAATCACAGTTTTAACAAAAATTGGTATTCCTCAACATTTACTAAAAAATAAATATTTTTAGAAAAGTCCAAAAATAACTATACGGTTATATTGAAATTATAATTTCCAAAATTATATCAATTTTCTCAAATAAAATTATAAAAATTGTATTAATTAATTATAATATTAGCATAAAAATCATTTTTTTAAACATATTTTTTAAGTACAAAATGACATTACTGATAATTGAGTACTTATTTATTATGAATTCATTTTCACTTATTAAAAACTTTCTAAATATTTTTCATTATGTTCTTATGAAAATTTAATCCTACCAATTTAATAGCTAGGATACAACATTTTATTATATCGTAGTTTATATGGACACAAAGTTTCATATATGGAAAGCTATCAAATAACTTAAGTTTATTTTGATGGAAATACATATAAAATATTGGGGCATTAAGTTATACCCCCTTAAAAAGAATCTTTACCTCAAATTTTTATCACTCTGATTCATGAAAATTAGGATATTATTGCTTTATCACATCCTCGCGTCCTCATGTAGCTTTATTAAATTTGTGATTCCTCCATATAACTTTAACCATAAGAGTTGTATTATTCTATAGAAACTTATCTCTATAATCCAAAATTTCTATTGGTTCTTCTACATAGGAAATATTTTTATATTCTATTACGACCTATGAGTTCAGTATTATGGAATGATCAGGTATACACTTCCTCAAGATATATACATGGAACACATAATTAACTTGAGAGAGGTTTGGTGGGATTATTAAGTGGTAGTCAACTTTCCCAATACGGTCAATAATTTTGAAGGGTCTAATAAAAATAGGGATCAAAATACCCTTATTTATAAATCTAAAAACCATAATCCTTATATAAACTTAAAGAATACCTTCAAAAAAACTTTGAATTCAAGATCTCGCTAACTATTTTCATCATAACTCTTCTATCTAATTTGAGATTCCATGATGTTCTACTAAATGGATCTAACCTTATTTTAATTTACTCAGCTAACTAAGGTCCCAATAGCTTTATATTTCAAACTTCATCATAGTAATTTATAGTGTTACACTTCTTTCCATAGAGACTTTCATAAGGATCGATATGAATAATTCAGTAAAATCTATTGTTGTAAGAGAACTCGACTTGAGGAAGTTTTTGATCTCATACACCTTTTAAATATTGAAAATATGATTTCAAAACATCCATCAGGGTTTAAATATTCCTATTAGACTAAAAATATTTCTGAGGATAATAAGCATTACTAAAAAAACTCATTATCTAGAAAATACTAAAGACTTCTCCAAAACTATGATGTAAACCTATAATCCTAAGAATCTACAATATAATTTGATACTTTAGGAAAATTTACCACATACTTAATATATATAATGTAAATTTGATGAAAGGAGAAATATTATGAGATAGTAATAAATTGTGGTGACTTCATAAGGTTATAGACTATAAACCAAATAGAATTATTTCCTTTAGATGTCTTAGGATTCCAGTGATGAAATCCATGGTGATGTTTTCCCATTTACATTATGGTAAGGGAAATATTTGTAACATCCCCTTATACTTCTATCTCCCAGACATAAATTTTTTACATACTAAGAATCGATGTACTTAATCCTCAATATCTCTATTCATATTACACCAGAAGAAATACTTCTTCATATCACTATACATCTACAAAATTCCAAGTTGTTTAGATAATTCTCTGTTATGAGCTTATTTTAATAATTTATTCATAATGTATGGAATTGATAGGACACATACTCGGTTACTAACCCTTGTCATTCCTTCATAATCAAGTTTGAAACTTGAAAATTTTCTCACCCTCTTTTTCATCTCCACACCCCCTTCATCGACACTATAATCAACACATGAATATATGGCTTAACAATCATCTGATCAAGATATTATTTCTCTCATTTCTTTAATATTTCAAGTTCTATCATTTTAAAATCTATAAAAAATATATATTAAGTGATCTTTATAATAGATAGTCTTTCTTGACCCTTTCAACTCAAATCATAAGCTAACATGTTCACTTTCTCATTGTGGTAAAGTATTAAGTAGTGATGATCTTTAATCAGATGTAACTATCTTCTTAGACACATATTAATCCCTTTATGGGTGAATATATACTTTATTCTTTTATAAATAATATATATGTTAGACCTTTATCTATAAAGACAATTCCTCCATATTATTAATGTAATAATTACTGTAACTAACTCCAAATCCTAAGTTGAGTAAATTTTCTCATGAATCATCACTTAGAGTAAGGAATAATTTATCACCATATCATTATACAAGAGAAAATAACTCATTTATTTATTTTATGCATCACTATAAGTCAATAACCATTCTCCTCTATAGGATAGGTTGATCATAGGTGGATTAACCAAACTTCTCTTTAGTTACTTGAAATTTTATTCACATTCATCTGTCCAATTGAACATAACTCCATCCTAAGTTAACTTGAAAAGTATATTATATAGTCCTTATAAATATTTTACAAAGAATAAATAATATTAATCCAATCCAAGAAAAATATTTATCTCAGTTATAGTTTTCAATCATTGAAAATGTTCAAAAAAATCCATATTTAATGGTTCCATTGATAACCCCTTTTATGAGATTTTATAACCCAAAAATGAAACTCCATGTAGTTAAAATTCACAGTTGGTAAAATTTTTCCTAAAAACATTCATTACATAGGGGATTTAGTACAGTCCTCAATTGATCTTCATTCCCCTCATTTATCTTGAAATATATAATAATTTAATCTATAAATACTACAAAAAAATTATAAAGTTCATGTATAAATAAAATATTCATTAAATTAATTAATATAGTGGGGGAATTAGTAAGAAAAAATGGCATCACTATAAATTAATAGTGTCCATACCATAATTAAAATATTTTCATGGGTATTTCTCCACTTTTTAACCTCAATTTATTTTATCGAATTTGGAATTAAAACTTTTAAAAATATTAAAATCCTCATAAATGATTTATAAAGTCATCAATATGGTATATATGATACATATTCTAGATCATGATAATTTTTTATTCCTAATAATCAATACAGAGTCTCATTGATCCATTTTTTATCTTTTGAAAAAGAGTATTTGCACCCCAAAGTGATCAACATGGATGAATTAATTCCTTATAAAGATTATATTGGAGTTACTTATTCAATTCATGAAATACAATCTAAGTCATTCTATATAGATTATTTGAAATAGGTATAGCACCGTGTATGAGTTTTATTGAAAAACCACTCCATGATTCAGAAGAATACTAGTAAACTCTTCTATAAATACATCAAAAAACTATCTTATAATAATAATATTCTTTATTATGAGTTTCTCCACAGATATTTGATATAAATACCCCTTTTGGAATAGTAATCAAGTCCCACAAAACATATGAAATTTTCATTAGATGTTCATATTTATCACTACACCAATTGACGATGATAGGTTGGTTCAGAATATAAAATTTTACTTACCATCCTAGAAAATTAACATGGAACTTATATAATGAAACATTATACATTTAAAAAATAATATAAAATTCAATTATAGGAATTATAATAATATTTCCAATAATCACATTCCCAAAAACATTAATTGGGGTAAAATCATATACTTGATATGTGATCATCGAACTGTTATGAGTTTTTACTATTATTTCAACATCTAATAGTTTAGGTTATACTGTGATACATTTACAAAATTCTTTATATATAAATGAATAGGTAAAACTAGAATCAAATAATACATTATTAGTTCAAGAGTGGATAATAATTGTACTATTCACCACTTTTCTATTGTAACCCACATCGATAGACGTGTTCACACAAGATTTACCTTTGAATCTATGATTAGAAGTTCAATGAACTCAATCATCATCAATAACCAATGTATTTAAGAAAGTGTTATCATGATGTATATACACCTTAAATTTGAAGCATTTGAGTGTGGGTGGTGTATTATGTTGAGATTTTTCATCATTCCTTTCATTGATTGGCCTCTTTACATCACTTCAGTATTCTTTTTATTGATTAAAATCCTCCATAAACTAAAATAATTTACTAGTACATTTAATGAAATGTCATTAATTTTTCTTTCTTAACTTATGGAATAAAGTAAGTCTCATATTCATCCCTTTATGGTTTTTTTATTAGAATTTTCTTTTAATTCCATATTTATTTTTATATCAAACCCACCATGAGACTGATGGGTGAATATGATCTCCATATCTACCTTGATATCACATATAACTATTTATTTAGAGATACTAAAGTCTCTTATGGATAATTCCCTTAGGATACTTGGTTTTAATCCATTTTAGTACCAATAAATTTTACTTTATGGGTCATTGATAACACCAAAATCATACTACATGAGTCTTGACAAATTCCCCACACATGTGAAAATGGATTTATCATCCTTCTACATTAACTTAAAAAATTACACCCCCATTTTCATATGATTATTATAAGGAAATTGTTTATTAAAAAATAAGAACTTAAACTAATCCCACTCTATGGAGTTAATTTATTCATGTTTCTTTCTATTACAAATAAGATTCCAACATTGATCTAATTAACCTACCAAATGATAAACAATAATGACAGCAATTTAATGTTTCTAGCACTATAAAGTGAAAAATATTATTTTATCAGTACGTATCCATTGATCAAAAATTACTAGATTAGAATCCCCACTAAAATAATTTAACGACAAAATCTTGATGTAGAGGGAAATTAAATTAAATTTTTTTGAATACTTAATACATAACACAAACATATTCCCAAAGACCGTATTAGTTTAGGGCCTTTGAAAAATGGAAAAAAAAGTTGTTCATAAAACATCTACATCATCTGTTGCTTTATCTTTCATAACTAGAACCCATTTTGGACACATCTTACTTAATACCCTCCTTCAAATCCTAGAGGAAAAGAAACATGAAAAGGGGTGAGGTCAAATTCTCAGTAAGTTTAAGAATGGAAAATATCTTACAAAACATAAACATAATAATTTAAAAACATAAACATAAATTTTTAAAAAAAACATACCACATTTTACATGTACCAAAATCTTGAGTCATGAATTAAATCTTGGTAGTTTATAAGGCATAAATCATAATGGAATCATGAACCACGAGAAAATAGCATTGGAATAAAAAATGGAATTATGTAAAAAAAATAAGTACATAATATGATTTCCATAGTAGCTAATTCATTTCTTCCAAGACTATCATAGTGGATAAAGTCCATTGTTGAACTGGGTTTACATGCCATTCCAGCCATGTATTACTGAACCAGATTTACTTGTCATTTCAGCCCTGTATTACGGAAATGGATTTACTTACCATTCCAGTCATGTATATCTAATGATATATAAATCTTTACCCAATTCATTATAGGGGTAAATACATCTCACCCATTCTATAATGAAATCATTCTTACATGTACCAGAAAAACGTAAACCATTTATCATAGCATATCCTAAGGAACAAAAAAGGGTTTTCTTAAACATGATTCCATTATAATTATTATAAAATAAATCTATTTCATAAAAATAATTCCATCATCAACATTATCAAATCAAACATAACCCAATATCATATTAGATAGAAAATTATTTTGATAAAATACTTGAAATTAATTCTTATGGAAAATATCCTTTCTTCTTCAAAAACGTTTTATTTTCTAAAAATTCCATGTAATTTTAAAAGAAAATAATTTAATTAAAAATACACTTGAAATCTTGTAAAGGAATATTCTTGGAAATAAGGAATTATGAAATCATAATAATCCATTCATTTCGTATAAGTTAAAAAAACATTCTCTTTGTACTTTTATCGGAAAAGTTAAAAAAATTACCTCATATTGAATAATGAAAAAATATTCTATTCATACGATTTATTAAAAATTCATCAATGGGTAAAATTTAATTTAATAAATTTTATATGAATATAAATATTATTACATATTTAGGGAACATATATTTGGATGATAAATATACCCTGGTAAATAATTACGTATAAAGAATCTCGGATAATAATGAGATTACAAAATTAACCATCACCTTAGGTCTGATATGTATCATATGTATCTGAAACACTAGTATAATGATTTAAATAATGTTATTTACTTATTTAATAACCATATTCATTTTTATGATATCACATATGATCATATTATCACCCGTGTGTTAGTACATTTCATTTTCACCTGTTATTCGGATATTAACTGCTATATGTTCTTATGAATGTTTTGTCAGATAAGTTCAAGTTCCACTTATTATGTTATAGTTATATCATTTAAAAAATGATATTAGTATAATATATATCATATTTATCTATTCCATTCATTTATATAATCATGGTTTAATAAATATTATGTATAATTAATCACATCGCATCGTGGAGATGGTAGGTCGTACGTATGCACGAGCATTGATATCATCCATTTAATGGTCAAATAGTATAGAATTGGAAGGTATATTAATTATAAAGAATACTTATCATGTTATATTAATTATTTTATATCCATTATACTCATAATTATACCCATACAAATTAAGTATTGTTGAATAAAAAATTACACCATGGCGTGGAGACGGTAAGCCGTACATATTCCATCATAGGAATATTGTTATTAATAGGATAGATAAAAGGAGGTATAAGGTTATCTCATAATTATAATAACATATCATCATTAAGAATATATTTTATTTATTATTTTATTATGTAAGCAACAAAATAATAGAAAGAAGAAGAAGAAAAGAATTTTTAAAGATGTGATAACATAATTACCTCTTTTTCGAGTATCTCCTTTTGATTTGCACAAAAGGTATCCATGGGATGGATTTATGCCAAAATTGTGGCCTATAGGATAAATTGAGAAATGTTGGGATAGGAAATAGTCTGGTTTTGGTGGAGAAAAAGGGCTTTAGAGGTGTGATTAGAAGGGAAGGAGAGGTTCCCTTTTATAAGAGAGGGGAGGGGCACCTTTGGGAATACCAAAACTATTAAATTAATATAAATTAATTTTAAATTATAATGAATCCAAAGTTTATTATTTATAATATACTATTATGATGGGTCTAATTAATCTCAACCAATAAAATTTAGAAATTTTTTTATTTTATTTTAATCCTCATCATTTTGATTTATCCTTATTTAATCTATTTAGTTTTTATTGTGGTAATAAATTTCTAAATATTAAATGGTTATAAGTATTTACTTATGTGTTTTAAATTGTCCATAATTAGATAATTTATTACATTTTAGACCTTATAATTTTCACATTGTAATTTTTAAATTTTTTTCTGACTTTTAAATAATTTAATAATATGTTATTTTCATAAAATATCAATAGAGTCAATTTTGACACTATTCATTTATTTGACATTAAATAAAATCCTCACATAAGATAAATTCAAAAACAAATATTTAATATACAACTAAGATTTCATAGTAACCTATAAAATTAGTTGAGAACATTAATTATATCATATTATATTTATTTTAATATTTTTAAAACCATTTATTTAATATTTCTATTAATAAAATAATTTCAACATCACTGTTGTGTCATCATTAATGGTAATTATTTAATATATAAATATTAAAAATAAGTTAAAATTATGTATATCATTATATTTTTTTATAATATTTATTTTTTTATTTTTATCTTGTTTATCACTACATTAAGATTATTATAATTATAGGAGAAAATAGAGTGACATGTTGTCACTTTCATTTGTTATAATTATAATTAAAACACTTTCATGGAAAACAGTCCATTAAATGAATAAATTATTACCCTTAGGTTATATTGGTAGAATTTAATTCATACAATAGTATTTTTTTAGGTGTTTGGGTAATTTTATTATCTTTATTATGTTGTTTGTTATCCTAATTTACCTGATTTAACTTTAACTGTGGTAAATAAAAATTATCGTTGTTACTGTTCATAATATCCAAAAAAATAAAAGTAACCTATTTACATAATTTTTACCCAATTATTACAAATATTGACTCCATTTTTCAAAATTCTAAACATATAAGTTGCATTGATTATTTTAAAACTAATTCCCATTGTCAAAAATAGAAAGCGAGTTTTTAAAGAAGTAAGAACTATCAGAAGGTTGACATGTGTTTATGTCTAATTTAAATGTGAAATTACTTCCAATGAGAAAAAATTGTATTAAATTATAAAAATATAATCCAATTACAATTTAAAACCAATTAAAAAGATAATCTAAAAATATAAACAAATTAGACAAAAAGGCAGTTTTGAATTAAAATGCAGTATTTTTCACAATTAATTAAAATATGAATTTCATCAGAAAAATACCAATATTTAAACCAAGGTTAATTTTGATTTTCCTATTCCAAATAATTAGTTTATTATGTCAAAAAACATATAAAATTTTCAAAAACTATATTTAAAAAGGGTTCTTCATCAAAAGGAGATAAAACTGTTCTTTTTTAAAAATATTTCTTTTGTCTAAAAAATTGAATTTGTTCTTATAAATTATCTATAAAACATATAATATGAATTTAAAACATTACATTGAATTTATTAAATATATATTTTAATAATAAAATCCATAAAAATTGAATTTATTATTTTATTGACTCACTTATTTTAATTTAATTAGTTTTTTATAAGGATGTTAATACTATTCATACCTGCCATTATAATGGCTAGGTTATAATATTTAGTTATCACTTATACTAGGTATGGAATTAAATTAATTCTATCAAAATAACTTGATATTGTGCGTAACAAAAGAAGAGAATAGTGTTGTGTATACTGTAAGCTAATACGATGTTGCATATAACGCAAGCTAATCTTGGTGTAGCATACAACACAAGACATCAAAGAAATTAAAGAGAATATATCTCATAAAATCTCAGGGTGTTACACTATACCCCCATAAAAATCAATCATTCCGTAAAATTTCATTGGGGTTATAAAAAGTTTACTACTTGAATGTTTCTTTCACAGAAACCCACATACTTAAAAGGAATACTAAAACTTCATTATAAAAAGGAAAAGTAGAATCATCACGGTTATCCAAAGTTACTCATAAATGGGTTTTCACATATGAGATCATAGGTGGGAAGTGAAAACATGGATATTTTAGAAAAATATAACCATCATGTTATAATGGATAGTGATAGAGAACATGTTTTGGAGAAAGTTAACAACCAAAAATCCATAAATCTTTGATGATTTAAGGGACCATCTAATTTATGGAATAAGAAGGTGCCAAGATAAAAATATTGGTTTTCAAGATCCTTTACCTTAAGATGAATAATTTTTCATGAGATTAAATAATTACTTGATTTTGGTACAATCTCACCATTTTTCATTCCTTGAAAAATTTCCACTTCATCTCTTATTTAATGAAATGAAGTTGAATTTTTCATTTATAAAGTGTTATCAGATCATACGATAGAATGATAGGTCATTCCAGATGTCTCAAAAAAAGGTTAGAATAGGAAATCAAATATTCATAAGTCCACATATAGTGATATAATACATTAATCTTATAAAATTCATCTAGAATATAACTTATACTATCCATAAATAGATAACAATAAAATAATTCCAAAAAATGTAAATATGAAACTTTAAAAAGAGGTGAACTAAATTGACTTAAAATTTATCTCACATATCTCATAATTTAGTTCTTGGTTGTCACATTCCAAACACATGAATACCTTAATCATGTATTCTCTTGAAACATGGTAATAACATGAATTACCATTGAACCATAGTGAAAACATCCATTCTATCAAAATTAACTATTTACACACAAAAAAATATAAAATATATATATATATACTCAAACCATGATAAAAATTTGTCTTTAATACTATCAGACATCTCATTATATTCTTATCCATTCATTATGCACATATCATGTACTTTCTAAAAAATCAATCAATTTTCATGGTTACCAGTACCATATACTAATGGAAACCACAATGAACCAATACATAGATATTCTAATATTCCATAATACTATAAAAGGGATTCGACAACACTATTTTGGAATCTCATTCCACCAATTCTTTGTCATACTCAACATCACCAATATTGATCGCATGTGATTTTCCTTTTCCTTTGGATTTAAGAGGTTGTTGATGTTGATAATCATCCATAACCCTTGGATTATGGAATTAGTTAACATAATGCCCTATTTTCTTGAACTTGTAGCATTTAAGTGTGTGTGGTGAATTATCTATAGCCTTTTCTATATTCACATAATTAGATACCTTTTTCTCATTACTTAATCACTCAACTACCCAATGACCTTCTTTTCTACCCTTAAAACATTTTATAGACCCTTTAAGACAATCTCCACCATGCTTCTTTCCACACTTTGAGCATAAAAAAATAGTCATCATCTTTTCACCATTATTTTGAGATTTCCCCTTAAACTCCATCATTCATTTCATTTCAAAACCTTGATATTGATATGTAACACCAACTTCCATTACTACCATGATAGAAAAACTCACAATATAACGCCTCGTCCCCAGAAGCCCAGAGCCGGTGCATTATTTTAATATGTTGGAAGGATTAAAATGAGTCAAATCCAGAAGGACTGAGTAGTTTAGTAGTTTTGGAAAAATAGATATATACATATGTTCAACATTATAATATTAAAATAAAAAAAATATATGTTTTATTGGGAACATCCACAAATAAAATTTTATCCCTCCAGGCCACTCATAATAAACCTCTTCATGTCTTGAGAAAATTAAACATAAGAAAGGGGTGAGCTCATATGCTCAGTAAGGGTAAGAAATACAACAGAAGATATCATAAACATAATCATTAGTCATTATGAATAAATAAAAAAACATGCCTTTAAAAATAAACTTGAACACATTATGGAATGAATGTGAGTTGTGTAATTATTACCATAACAAAACATAATCATGGGTATTCTACTAGTCGAGTAACCACATGAACTATAAAATTTTAGTTTTGTAATGAGGTAAATGAGTATTCTGGAAATTCTAAAACATATCATCAAGGCCTCATCCAAGATGTCTAAAAATGATTACGGCCTCATCCAAAACCATATCTCAAAATGGGAAAGGTCTCGGCCAAGTCTGTGTCTATTTTTCTCATGAGACCTACTGATGCATCGAGGGGATATATCAGGCCCCACATAACACTTACTAAGTCCAAATTATTCCTCATATGAATGGGTAGAAACATAAATAACATATACATTCATATTTAAACTAAAATATGAAATGTAAATAACTTTCCCTAAATATTAAGCACAAACACTAACCATTCAGTGTAAATTGATGAATGGTTTTAAGATTGCACATCCATAATCAAACTATTCATAAACCATTGAATAAAACAAGTTGTATGATATAATATGAGATAAACCTCAATTATGTACAAGATTAAACAAAATATGTTGACATATATGAAGATACTTTTAAATAAGACCATTGAAAAATCCTTGAGGAAATAATCCTTAAACATTCCAAATTGTCCCATACCACCTTGAAACATTCAAATCATAATCCCTTAGAATATCATGAGAATAAGGATACTCTTGATATGATATAATAAATGCTAGTACATACACCATAAGAAATAAATAAGTGGTGAACAAGGCATATATCTCATAAAATATTAAGTGAGATGATAAAAATCCTTTTTAATTTTGATAGAAGAGTTATTTTGGAAAATAATTTGTATTTGTCATTAAATAAGATTGTAAACATGTATATCTAATAAAATAAAAAGTAAGGTCATTGAAATTATATTTTAGGCTTAAATAATTTATTACTAAGGTGAAATCATTTAAAAAGAGTTTTTAAAGAAGCTTTATAAATAAAACATTTTAGTGTGGTTTAAGAAACACATTAATGGGTTTTAAATACCAAAGGCATGTTTGCATTCATAAAACCATAAATTAATCAAAATATATTTTTCATGTTAAAGTTTTTGATTTTATAATGATAAATATTGAATAATATAGATTATATATTGATCTTAAAAATATGTAAGAATTCGAGAAGTTCCTTGAATCGGGCTTGCATTTCAGAATATGTTTTTGAAATATTCCATTAAAACATGTAACTCCACATAAAATAAGGAAATAATATGCTTGGTAAACATATATATAACATCCAAACATAATTTATGAAGATTATATAAGAATAAATAATATTTTCATTGAGGTGGATAGAGAATAAGAGCAACCCTAATGCAAATGGAGGTTCAGGTGGAAAATAATTACAACTTTGTAATAAATTGAATCATATAACCAAAATTAATAATCATAAAATGATACATTGAATGAAAATAAATATATTAAATATATTAAACATAAATGTGCATTATAAATACACAACACACAAGTAATAGTAGTGAATATATAATATCTCATAAAAAATAGAAGTGAGATGAAGAAACCCCTTTTTCTTAAGTCTGATGGTGTTCTTAACTTGATCTTAGTGTCCTGGATAAAAAAGTTATATTAATTAATTAACATTTACATAACCTATTATTTATGTAATTTACTTATTATATCTTTATTATGTTCATTCATGTCCTTCTAAATGTGTTTAAGAGGTTCAAGTTTATTGTTTGAGAGCATTTCCTTCATTTGTATTCATGACCAGTTTACTTATATACATGTAAGGATAAACATGTAATATAAGAATGGTTTTCTAGAATATAATTTGTATTGTATTTTTTAACATCCATAAGATTACATGGTTATAAAATTAATTTGGTTATTATGTGTGAATATGAATCATTATATAAAACTTTAATGATAATTGTTTGGGTTAATTGGTGGTTTTTTTCACAAAAAAATCATTTTGATTTATAAATTAATATCACATGTACAAAATATTATGTAGGGAAAAATTCCCTCAAGGTATCATTGAATTATTTTTGAGGTGACTGTGTTTTTTGACAAAGTGGGCCTATGTGTTGTGTTTTTTGACAATGCAGACCATGTTGTACAAATTTGTTGAAAAATGGGGTTTTCATAGTGGCATGTAGAGTTCGAGGGATGTTTTTTACAATACATTATTGATTAAATAACCTCGAAAAAGGAATGGATGATCGGGTGGTGTTACAAAAAAGAGCAGATACAAGGTGGTGTTGTTTTCCAGTGTTTGCCAAATTTTTCGGCCTCAAAATTGATAAATGGAGAAAAGTGTGTACTTGTGCACCAGTGTCTTGGAGTCTTGGAAAGTTGTATGCCATATGTTTTTCAATATTAGAACATCAAAATATGAAAATGGAAATAGGGGCGCCCAAGTTTTGGTTTGGGTGTGTAAGTGACTTGGGTGACAGAGACTAGGGCGGCTAGACTTGCGCGTTGAGTGACGACTTTCACGCCAGTGCTCAGGGTGTCCAAAATGTCTATAAATAGAATTACACACCTCCTCATTTTAGATAGAGTTCAACACTTAGAGAAAATTAGATCTCCAGTCATGCGGGTGGTTCGGTCGCACAAGTGGTGGTTTGGTTGTGCAAGTATAAAGATACTTAGAATTTATACGCCAATTGATATTTGCACTCCAATATTGGTTTGGGAATAAAAGGGTGTGAGACATCCAAGTTCAGAGTTGAAGAAGGGGTGTCGCGCAAGTGGTTTGGTGACACTTGTGCTCCAGGTTTGGAGAACTGCACCAACTCATAGAGAAGCGCACCAAGCATATAGAATTGTGTCAGGTATTCTAGGGTTGCGTGAAAGTTGGAAGATTGCCCATTACGTCTGTGGTAAAGTTGTATTCATCAGTGGATAAAAGTGGAACTTCAACAGATCATCTACATATAGAGGAAGATGTATTCATTTATGATAATCAAGGGACCTGAAAGTCTTTAAACTATGAGTGTATCTTTTGAAGAATTAGTGAGCACACTTCAGTTGAGAGAGTAGTGAAATTTCATATTTTGAGTGGTTGTAAACTAGGAGGGATACTGAGTCCACTCCAAAAATTGTAAACAGCAGTGTGCTTTTAGTAGATTTGGTACATTGGCACATCACTAGTGTATGCTCCTTGGACGTAGCCCAGTGAGGGTGAACCATGTAAAAATCGATTTTTCATGTGCATGATTTAGTTTCTGTTTATACTTTTCTATAGGAATTGGAGAGAAAAGAGTTTTTCTTAACAACAAAACAAGATCAATAAGGGAAGTTGTTTTAATCTGTCATACCTTAATTCACCCCCCCCCCCCCCTCCCCTCTTAGGGTATCTAACCCAGTGTAACTAACAGATTATAGAAACATACTTAAGTTATAATACATATACTATAGTCTAGTTCAACCATCAAAATAGTTTCATGACCACAATTTAAGATAGTAATAGAAATTGAAAACTCGTCATCCTTGGATGTGATAAATCAACACATCTAGAATGGTGTTTTTATTTTTAGTATAAAATAACAAGAGATGATAGATGATAAAGAATTATACAATTGTCACAACAAAATTACATTACATGTAAGGTACTAGATTTATCATAACATGTGTATGAAAGGAGGTGAGGAAATAAAAAAGAAAATAAAGGAACTCAAAATAAAAAAAAGGGTTGAGAAATCCCTTATTAAAATTTGTCAGCCTAACAACATCACTTAAAAATTCATAAAATATTTTGATAAGAAAAAAATGGTTATATCATCATTATTACACAATATATAAATTAAGGGGGGAATTTAATGAAATATTCCAACATAATCCAATTGAAATTAAAAGAGAATAACATAATAAGAGTACTTAAAAAAGAGAGAGATGTTGAGACGAATATTCTACAACATAATGGATATGCAACATGGTTTTATAAAACATTAAAAAGATAGGAGACAAGGGTCACCCATTCATAAATGACTCATAATATAGTAGAGTTATAGAATAAAATGGAAATAATAACACGGTATAGAAACTTGAAATGCATACCACATAAAAGAGTACTTGAATGGAAAAGAGAAGTTGATAATCCCTTTACCTTGTAGAGTAACACCTAAATAATGATGTTTGGGACCTTAGGGGACTTAGGAAACCTTGGGAGGACTCATATGAAGGTAAAACAACAATATATTTGAGGATGATAATCTTGGAATGAATAAAAACGAAGGAATGAGTGGGTATTTATAGTAAATGAGAGGGACTTTTTTATTAATTTCAAAGGACACCTCATTAGTGGTATTTGAAAAACCATGGGATTTTCCATGGTATTATCCACTTGGAAAACCTCATAACATATTTTATTGTACAAAATTCAAACAGAATTTTATATTAATTATTACATCATTATGATTTCATTAAACAAAATGAAAACTCAAAACTATATTTTTACTATTAATGAAAAATTCAATAATGTTAGAAAAATCCTAAAAATTTACCCCAACAATTTTTTGACACGTATAATTCAAAAATGAAATCCATTTTATTAAAATAATTTCCTCAATATTTTTAATTTAATTTTTAAATAAAATTATAATTTCTTCTAAAAAAACAACTTTACAACTATAACTCATTTTATAACACCTTAGAAATATTAATCAAGGTTCAATAAAATCTTATTATAACCATAATAAAACAAATTAACAATTTATGATTACATTTTATGAAAATACATTTCCATTTTAAAATATTAAATTATTCATAAAATTGTAATTAAAATATTTATAACATACAAAAATAACTATACTAATACTATGATCATTTTTTCACTTTTAAGATATCTAAATAGTATTTATACACCCATGGGTAAAGCTTCTTCTTTTGGTCAACTTACTATTCATTAATATTTCATAAGAGTTAAAGTATTATTCATAAGGATATTTTACTATTCATAAGGGTATTTTACTATTCACCAAAAAAAAATCCTTATCGCACTCTTAATATCTTGCTGAATGCAACCGTGTATGTCAATTTTTCAAAATTAAAATCATAGAGGTGGAAAAATTATGTTTACTGGATAGGTTATAAAAAATTGGTTCTTTATAGAGTATCATTGTTTCACGCATTCAATATTAAATAAATTTCTAAATTAATGGGGTGTTACATTATTCCTCCCTCAACAGAATTACGCCCTCACAATTCAAAAATAAAATTTGAAAGTTAAAGGTTGATTCTTGATAATTCTCTTGTGGGAAACCCACATCAGAAATAGGGTTAATAAAATATCCTCCTAAAAAGGATTAAGGTAAATGAGGTGGTCACCACAAAAAATTTGCATTCAAATGGGGTGATATTAGTTGGAATTAGAAACCTGGATAGGGAAGAAAAATATAACTATAAATTTCTGATGGAACATGATACAGAATATGTTCAGATTAAAGTTGTTTACTACATAACTATAAACTATTATAAGAAATCATCAGTATTATCCAAGATTCTGATAATAGGAAAGAATTTTATTTAAGACTCTATTCCTTAAGTAGAGGAATTATTCCACTCTATAAGAGTATAAATATACGTTTGTACTTACAAAATCATCCTTTGATTTCACTTTGAAGTATCTATAATTCATCACTTAGCACAGGTTACGCCAAATGGTGGAGTAATAAATTAACCTATAAAATATCGTACAATAATCAACTTAAACCATTTCGTAAATGGTTAAACATTAAAAAATATAATTATTCAACACTTTATAATGAAGGTATCTAAATTTCCAAGATGAACTAGTCATTAACTCTTAATCAGAATAAAGAAACTATAAATGTTCACATTCCAAACATGTGAATTACTTCATCATGTATCCTTTTGAAATATAGTAATTACTTGAATTTCCATAAAAACATATTGGAAACATGTATTATTCCATATTTCTTAAGTAAGATACATGTTGTTGTATATATTGCTTAAATCCAAAAGTGTTGTAAACTCCATTGATGATAACATAGACCACTTCTCAACAAGTCAATAATCTGGTCCATGGAATCCCATATATATCGAAAAAAATCATTTATTCATCATTATATCAACATCAGATATGTATTAAGGGTTGTTTTTTCCTCAATCATTTGTTTTATAAAAATTTTAGCTTTCCACTAAATATCTTTTCTTGGTACCATTCAATATATGGTTTCAAAACCTTAATGAAAAATTATTACAGTATAATACTCATATATTCCATAATTCCTTTAACCAGTACATTGCTGACAAAATATTCAAATGACATAATTCTTTATGAGGAATATTAATCATTCTAATTCCACCATGATAGCATTATTAATTGATCATTATCTAGAATCATCATTTTGGGAATATTCCTTTGATGCTTTGGACATTTATTCTCGTAGTATCCCATATCCTTGCAGTTGAAGCATTTTATATTGGACACCTTTTTCTTACCCTTTCAATCTTGAACTTTGTGTCCTTTTTCTCCATACTTATAAAAAACACTCATTACCTTCAAGAAGTTATCAGGGTGATTCTTTCCATAGTTATCACATGTGGGAAAACCCTTCTTTCCCTTATTCCCCTTATCTATATTTTTCTCTATTATCCTCTTCTTATTTTTCTTCCATTCAAATTCATTGGACTTATATAATTTTTTTCATACCTTGTTAACACATGATACTATTTCCTTATATTATGAGGACACATGGGAGACTATCTTCCTTTTAAACTATGGTTTAAAAATATGATAGATATGATCCTTCATACTATTTGCATCACATGTATTGGTGATGATCTAATTCCTTATAAAAGGCACCATTTCTAAAAAATGGAATACACTAGATTAGATTATGAATCATAATGTATAATATCAACATAGAAAAATACTTAGAATAAATATAAATCTGATCCATAACTAATATCATAATCATATACATGGTTTCTTTGAGGAAAAAATTGCATTTAATTCCTTTATAATGGTTTGTAAAGAAAATTTGAATTATCCTAAGCATATCCCTTGAGAGTGTCAAACTAGGTGCCCAATAAGGCTTATTTTCATGTACCAGGATACCTCGGGTCATGCCTAAAACTCCTTGTCAGGGTTATTAATCCTAGGTACATTTTTTATAGAACCTCGTCCATATGTAGTATCTAGATAGGGATATATTTTCTAGAAAGATTCACATAATCTATTCCTTACCAAATTTCTAGGATATTCTTATATGTTTATCATCAAAGTATATCTTATGGTTTTGTTCCCTAATCTACATTTTCTAAATCTAGTTTTTATGTTTTCTATTAAACTTTCTTTGATACAAACTATAACACCACGTCTCTAGAAGCCTAAATCCAGTGCGTTGTTTTAATACATTATCATGATTACAAGGAATCTAATCCCTAAGTACCGAGTAGTTTAGTAGTTTTGTAAAACTAGATACATACCTAGGTTCAACATTACAACTTGAAAAAGAAAAAACACATATAATTTTTATTGGGAACATCCACAACTCTAAGTTTATCCCTGCAGGTCATTCATAATAAACCGATTCATGTCCTGAGAAAATGAAATATAAGAAAGGGATGTGCTCGGATTATTAGTACGGGTAAGAAATACATAATAACATATCACAAACACAAGAATTAGGTGTAGTGAATAACTAAAAACACATGCCTTTAAAAATAAATGTGAACACATTACGGTAGGAATATGAGGTGTGTAATTATTTCCATAACAAAAAATAATCATGGGTATTCTACTAGTCAAATAACCACACAAACTATGAATTTACAGCTTTGTAAGGATGGAAATACATATGTTGGACATTCTAAAACATAATTTCATGGCCTCATCCAAGTCGTCTAAAAATGATTAAGGCCTCGGCCAAAACCATATCTCAAAATGGAAAATTCCTAAGCCAAGTCCATGTATATTTGTCTCAAGATACCTACCAATGCATCGAGGGCCTATAGAGGGCCCAAAATGACACTTACTAAGTCCAATGAATTCCTCATATGAATGGGGATAAATATAAATAATATATACATTAATATTTTAACTAACATATGAAATGTAAATAACTTTCCCCAAATATTAAGCACAAATACTAACCATTCAGAGTAAATTGGTGAATGGTTTTTATATAGCACATCCAAAATCAAAATAATCATAAACCACTAAATAAAACATGGTGTATGATATCATAAGATATAAAACTCAATGAATTACAAGATTCAACAAAGGATTTTGACATAGATGAATATACTTTTAAATGAGACCATTGAAAAATCCTTGAGGAAATAATCCTAAAACATTCCAAAGTGTCCCATACCACCTGGAAACATTAAAATAATAAGACCTTATAATAACATGATAATAATTTGACTCTTGATATTATATACCAAATTTCATTACATAAACCACAACCAATAAATAAGTGGTTAACAAGGCATATATCTCATAAAAGTTAAAGTGAGAAGAGAAAAATCCTTTTTACTTTGGATAGAAGAGCTCTTTTTGTAAAATCATTTGTATTTGTCATGAAATAAGATTATAAAATTGTATATACCATAAAATAAAAAGTTGAGGCCATTGAATTCTTTTAGGCTTAAATAAATTCTTACTGATGAAAAATCACTTAAAATAGTTTTTAAAGAAGCTTTATAAATAAAACATTTTAGTGCGGTTTAAGGAAAATACTAAAGGATTTTAAAGTGAAAAGGCATGTTTTATTTAATAAAACAAGAAAATTAACCAAAAAATATTTTTCATGTTAAAATTTATTATTTTAGAAAGATAAATATGGCATAAAATAGATTATATAGTAAACTTACAAATAGGTAAGAATTCAAGAAGTTCCTTGAATTGGGCTTGCATTTTCAAAGAATTTTTTAAAGATTCTTTTAAAATGTGTAACTACCCATAAAATAAATAATTATTCTGATTGGTAAACATATATATATATATAATTCACACATATTTTATGAGGAGTACATAAGAATAAATAATAATTTCACTGAGGTTAATAGAGAATAAGAGCAACCCGAATGAAAATGGAGGTTCAGGAAGAAAATACTTACAACTTTGTAATCAATTGAATCGTATGCCCAAAAATTAATAATCATAAAATGATAAATTGAATGAAAATAAATATATTAATGATATTAAATATAAATTGGCAGTATACATACACCATACACAAGTAATAGTAGTGAATATGGAATATCTCACCAAAATGGAAATGAGATGAAGAAACCCCTTACCTTAAGTCTAATGGTGTTATTCAATTGATCTAAGTGTCCTAAACAAATAAAATAAATTTCATTAATTAAAATTTACATAACCTATTATTTATATAAATGATTTATTATATCCTTATTAAGTTCATTCATTTCCTTCTCGATGGGTTTAAGGGGTTTAATATTATTGTTTGGGAGCGTTTTCTTCTTTGGTATTCATGACTAGTTTACTTATATATATATAAGGATAAACATGTAATATGAGAATTCTTGTCCAGAATATAAGTTATATTTAATTTTTTAACATTCATAAAAAACATTTTTATAAAATTAATTTGGTTATTTGGATTGAAGATGAATCCTTATATAAAAATTTAATGATAATTCTTTGGGTTAATTGGTGGGTTTTGATCATAACGAACTCATTTTGATTTATAAATTAATATCACATGTAAAAAAATCCATAAAATTACATAATTTATAATATATATATATATATTTATATTTATATATATTATAGTCTATTTAAACCCTAAAAATTGTTTCATGACCATAATTTAATATGGCAATAGAAATTGAAAACACGTCATCCATGAATGTGAAAAATCAACACATCTCGGATAGTGTTTTCATTTTTAGTATAAAATAATGGACAATTAGGGATGATAATGAATTATTCCATTATCAAAAAAAATTACAGTACATTTAAGTTACTAGATTTATCATAAAATTTGGATGAAAGGATGTGAGTAAAGAAAAAAATAAAGGAAAGGAACTCAAAATAAAAGAAAGGTTGAGAAATCCCATATGAAAAGTAGGCAGCCTAACAAAGTCACTTAATCATTAATTAAATATTTTTATGAGATAAAAATGGTTATATAATCATTATTAAATATTATAGAAATTAATTGGGATATTTAATGACACATCCCAAAATAAGACAATTGAAATTAAAAGTGAATAGCATAATAAAAGTGCATGAAAAAGAGAGAGATTTTGACACAAATATTCTGCAGCATAACGGATATGCATCATGGTTTTAGAAAGAAAATAAGAGAGGGGGTAGGGGTATCCTATTAATAAAAGATTAATAATATATTATATGGACATAATAAAATGTAAATAAGAACATTTAATGGAATCTTGAAATACATGCCACATAAAAGAGAACTTGAATGGAAAAGAGAAGTTGAGAATTCGCTTACCTTGTAGGGTAACTCCTAAAACAATAATTTTGGGACATTGGGGGATTGAAGAAACTTTGGGAGGACTCATAGTGAGGTAAAACTACCATAGAATTTAGGATTATGAGTTTTTAATTAAGGAAAATGAATAAATGAGTGGGTATTTATAGTAAATCAGAGGGAGTTTTTTATTAATTTCAAAGGACACCTCATTAGTGGTTTTTTGCAGAACCATGGGATTTCCAATTTTTTTAGCCACCTGGGACACCTCATATTATATTTTAATGTAAAAAATTCGACCATAATTTTAAATTAATTATTACATCATTATGAAGTCATTAAACATACCAAAAATGCATAACTGTATTTTTACTTTTCACAAAAAAATCAGGTATTTTAAAAAAACCCAAAAAATCACCCCAACCATTTTTCGAAATGTAGAATTAAAAAATAAAATCCATTTTTTGAAAATAATTACGCAAATATTTTTAAATTAATTTTTAAATAAAATCATAATTTATTCCAAAAAAACTACTTTAAAACTATAACTCCTTTTATAACACTTTGAGAAATTAATCAAGGTCCCATTAAATTAGCTAATAACCATAAGACAACAAAGTAATAATTTCTGATTACATTTTATGAAAATACATTTCCATTTTAAATTATTAAATTAATCATAAAATTGTATTTAAAATATTTATGACATAAAAAATTCCAAATACTTATACTATGATCATTTTTTCACTTATAAGATGTCTAAATTGTATTTATACAGTCATGGGTGAAGTTTCTTTTTCCAATGTACTATTTATAAGAGTAATAGTACTATTCATGAATGTATTTTACTATTCATAAGGGTATGTTACTACTCACGAAAAATTATGTTTGTCTTATCACACTCTAAATATCTTACTGAACACAACCATGTATATCAGTTTTTCAAAATTCAAATCAGAGAGGTGAAAAAATCATATTTAATTTTAGGTTGTATGATAAATCCAGAAGCATACCTTACAATTCTTGTAAAATTTTCCTCGTCTGTACCAATGGATTCATCATCCTTTTTATTATGCTCAAGAAACCCCTTTTCCATATTTTTTTTGAAGAATATGAGGTAAGTACTTACTGAAAAAATAAGTTCTTAAACTCATCTCATTCCATGGATTCAATTTAATCTTACTTCCTAGTATTCTTGATTAGAGTCCAACACTGGCATACTACACCTTATAAAGGATAAGGTACCAAAAGGAATTTTTCATGTTCTTAACTGAGAAGGATGGAAAATATTTTTTCAATGATACTGATCCATTGTTCAACAAAAAGTGAATCAGAATACACATGAAAATAAAGTCTATATTTCCTCATTAAGGACTCAATAGAATTTTGGTCCCTTCTCTACTCATTTCGAAGTTCATAATGATGCAAAGCTTTTGTATGTATATCAAAAATATTTTTCATTCCATTTCCCATAACATTTTGTTGTTCAAGAGGATAGTCATTGCATTGCCTAGTGCATTGATCATTAACATGGTTCCTTTGGGTTCCAACTGCTATCTAAAACCCAAAAAGAATAGTGTGAGAGGAAAAAAACATAATAGTAAAACAACATCATCAAGGGGGAGTACTTCAAATATCTAACATCTTATGTTTAATCCTAGGTTATTCATGAGTGTTACCATAATTCCCACACTGTAACCTTTAAATAGACTTACCCTTAGAGACATCCCTAGACATAACTTACATATATCCCTAGGGATCTCACTAAAATTTTCACATCCTAGTTTCCAAAACTTTAACTAAACCATTGCTCTCATACCAAATGAAACGAACCAAGATTGACTTACATGGAAATTATATTACTTTTTCAGAATACTTAATACACAACAAAAAGAGATGCCCAAATACCATATTAGTTTAGTGCCTTTGGAAACTAGAAAACATAAATAACTAGTTGATAAACCATTTATAGTGTCTCATTCTTTATCTTTCATAACTAGAACTCATTTTTTTACACAACTTACTTAATACCATTATTCAAATCATGGGGGAAAATAAACATGAAAAGGGGTGAGATCAAATGATCAGTAAGGGTAAGCATGGAAAATATCTTTAAAAAATAAACATAAGAATGTAAAAACATGAACATAAATTTTGGAAAAAAACATACCACATTTAACCAGTACCAAAATCTTGATTCATGAAATAAATCTTGGTAGTTCATAAGGAATAAATAATAATGGAATCATGAACCATGAAAAAACATCATTGGAATAAAACATGTAATTATGGAAAACAAATAGGCACATAATATGATTTCCATAGTAGCCAAGTAATTTCTGTCATGACCATCTTAGTGGACCAAGTCTATTACAGAATCGGGTTTAATTGTTGTTCCAATAATGTATTACTAAACTAGATTTACTTGTCGTCCCAGCCCTGTATTAATGAACTAGATTTTCTTTCTATTCCATTCATGTATATATCATTAGATATAAATATTTACCCAATGTATTTGCAGGAGATATAGGTCCCACCCAAATCATAGTGAAATCATTATTACATGTGCCAAAAAAAATAAACCATTCATCATAGCCTAACCGAATGAAAAAAATGGGTTTCATAAACATTAATCCATTATAATCCATATAAAATAAATGGATTTAATAAAAATAAATCCATCATCGACACAATAAAATCAATTTAATAATAGGGATAGAAAAATAACCCTATATAATCTTAGATGGAAAATAATTTTGATAAGATACTTGAAATTAATTCTTAAAGAAAATATATGTTTTTCTTCGAAAACTTTTTCTTTTCTCAAGATTTCGTGATATTTTAGAATAAAAGAATTTAATTGAAAAAAAACTTGAAATATTATAAAGGAAGAATCATTTAAATAAGGTATCATGAAATTTTCATAATCCATTCATGTCGTATAAGTCAAAAAAATATTATCCTCATACTTTTACTAGAAAAGTCAAAAAAAGTACCTTGTATCGAATAATGACAAAATATTCCTTTTATATCACTTAGTAAAAATTCACCAATGGGTAAAATTTACTTTAAAACATTTTATATGAATATAAATAGTATTTTATATTTAGGGAGCATGGATATGGATGATAAATAGACCCTAGTAAATAATTACATAAAAAGAATCTCAAATAATAATGAGATTGCAAAATTAACCCTTACCTTAGGTATGATATGCTTCATATGTACCTGAACATCCTTTATAATAATTTAAATAATTTTATTAACTTATTATAGAACCATATTCATTTTTATGATATCATATATGATCATATTATCATCCATTTTTTAGTAACATTTCATTGTCACCCGTTATTCAAATATTAACTACTTTATGATCTTATACATGTTTTGTCGGATAATTTTTAGTTCCACTTATTAGTTTATAGTTATATAATTTAAAGAATGATATTGTTATAATATATATAATAATTATTCATTACATTCATGTATATTATCATGGTTTAATGAAGATCATGTAGAATGAATCTCATCGTGTCGTGGAGACGGTAGGTCGTACGTACGCACAAGCGACGATATCATTCAATTAATGGTTAAACAGCATCGAATTGGATGATATATTTATTATAAATATTAATTATCATGTTATATTCATTATTTAAATCCATTATATTCATCATTATACTCATTCAAAATATATATTGTTGAATAAAAATTTACACCACGGTGTGGATGTGGTAATCCATAAGTACACACGCATGGTAATATTATTATTCGTAGGATGGATAAAAGGATGTATAAGGTTGTCCCATAATTATAATAACATATAATAATGTAGAAGATACTGTATTTATTAATTTAGCATGGAAACAACATAAAAATAATAAGTATAAGAACAAAATAATTTTTAAATAGGTGATAAAACAATTACCTCTTTTTCGAGTATCTCCTTTTTATTTTCACAAAAGGTATACTTATGATGGATTTATTCCCAAAATGTGGCCTCTAGGATAATGTTTGGGATGTTGGGAGAGGAAATTGGGAGTTTTTGGTAGAGAAAAAGGGATTTAGAGGTGTTATTAAAAGATAAGGATAGGTGCCCTTTTACAAGAGAGGGGAGAGGCACCTTTGGGAAAACCAAAACTTTTAAATTAATAAAAATTAATTTTTAAATTGAAATGCCTACAAAGTGGATTATTTTAATGATAATATGATTATGGGTATAAATCCTCTCAACCAATAAAATATAGACATGTTTTGATTTTATTTTAAAACTTATCATTTTGATTTAACCTTATTTAATTTAAATTATGGTAATAATATTCTAAATATTAAATGGTTATAAATATTTACTTATTTTTTATTAATTATACATAATTGAATAATTTATAACATTTTAGACATTATAATTTTAACTTTTTAATTTTTAAATATTTTTTTGATTTTAAAATAATTTAATAATATATTATTTTCATAAAATATTAATAGTGACAATTTTCACACTATTCATTTATTTGACTTTAAATAAAATCCACACAGAAGATATATTCGAACTATAAATATTTAAAACACTCCTAACATGACATAGTAATATATAAAACTAGTTTATAAAATTAATTAGTTAATATTTTATTTATTTTAATATTTTTAAAACGATTTATTTGATATTTCTATTAATAAAATTATTTCTACATCACTATTGTGTCATAATTAATGGTAATTATCTAATCTCTAAAAATTATAAATAAATTAACATGATGTAGATAATTTCAGTATATTTTTGGAGACTTTTATTTTTATGTTTTATTAATATTATCACTACATTAAAATTATTATACTTATAAGAGATAAGAGAGTGACATGTTGTCACTTTATTTTGTTTTAATTATACTGGCATCACTTTCAAAGAAAACATTACATTAAATGAATCAATTATCACCCTTAGGTGATATTTGTTTACTTTAATTCGTCGAATAGTATTTTGGTAGGTGTCAGGGTGATTTTATTATCTTTATTATATCGTTTGGTACCTTAATTTACCCGATTTATCTTTAACTGTGGTAAATAAAAATTACCGTAGTTACTATTCAAAATATAAGAAAAAATTAACTTATTAAAATAATTTGGACCCACAGATTGAAAATATGAAATCCATTTTTCAAAAATTGAAACACAAAAGTTGCATTAATTAATTTAAAATTAATTCTTGTTGTCGAAACCAGAAAGCGGGTTTTTAAGAAGTAAAAATTATCAAAAGATTTACAAGTGTTTATATCCAATTAAAATTTTAAATTACTTCCGATGACCAAAATTGGATTAAATTAGAAAAATATAATTCAATTACACTTTAAATCTAATTAAAAATATAATCTATCTATATAAATAAATTATACGAAAAGACGGTTTTGAATTAAAATGTAGTATTTTTCAATATTCCATAAAATATGAATTTCATCAGAGAAATACCAAAATTTCAACCAAGGTAAATTTTGATGTCCCTCTTCCAAATAAAAAGTTTCTTATGTCAAATATAACATATAAAATTGTCAAAAATTGGATTTAAAATGGGTTTTCCACCAAAAGCTGGTAAAAAAGTATTTTTGGAAAAATGCTTCTTTTATTAAAAAAATTGAATTTCTTCTTATATAATATATATAAAACATATAATATGAATTTAAAACATTACATTGAATATATTACATATATATTTCAGTAAAAAACTATAAATTTTTTATTATTATTTTATAGACTCACTTATTTTAATTTAAATAGTTTTTTAGAAGGAACTTAAAACTATTCATACCCACCATTATAATGACTAGGTTATAATATTTAGTTATAAATTATACTTGGTCTTGTGAAAAATGGATTCTATCAAAATAACTTGAAATTTTGTGTAACGCAAGCCAAGAATAGTGTTTCATATACTGCAAGTTAATATAGTGTTGCATATAGTGTAAGCTAATATTGGTGTAGCGTACAACACAAGACATCAAAGAAATTAAAAATAATATATCTCATAAAATATAGGGGTGTTAAAAATAATGTTGGAGTTTTCTCATAATGGACTAAATAGTTTGTTTCCCTACTTTTTGAATTGAATGTTTCACATGATTCATGTATTGATAATGATATATAAGAATAAAAAAAAATATTTCATTCTATATCCTATAAAATACAATTTCTTAATAGTAAAATCATTTAATTATCCCTTACATTAATTGTTTACATGGTTCATTATGGTTAAAACAATTTAATAAAACCAAAAATAAAAGTATTAGAAAAAATAATCACAGTGGTAAAGAATATAATCAAAGAAAAATCACTCATAGGATTTCTAAATCATGAAATATTATTTCAAATATATGAAACCTTAGGCTTAAATATTTCATCCATGGTAATTATTTAACAAAATACTTTATAATGGTTTAGAAAGAAAATGTGTGTTAACCTAAGCATCTGACCTGGGGGTGTCAAACCATGTGAATAGTAAGGGGTCATTCATTGTGAATCAGAATGATGGACAAGATATAATCTTCCAACTCTTCCTGAGTTTATTACCCCTATATACATCTTTTCTAAAACCAAATCATCTTTTAGTATCCACATAGGGATGTTTTTCTAATGGAAACTTCACTCATTTATTCACTATAACCATAAATATTCTATTATACATAATCTTATCCTAATATTGGTCGCTAAATTTTTCTCTTCCTCATTTACAAAAATTACTAAACCTTTCTCTTATACAAACTATTGCAACCCATGCATATCTTATATAAAAACTAATTCATATTAGCAGAATATTCATTATATATAAATATGATCCTTGGTAGAACCATAAAGGTTTAGTATCATTGGAAACATGGATACATAAACAACTAAAACATAAAATATATAAATAATTTCTCATTAATTTATAAAAAACTAGACCCTTAATATACATATAATACTTAAAAATAATCTTAATAACTTGGGACAGGGAATCATAAGAAATGATGAGCTCAGATGCTTAATAAGAGTAAACATAATAGATATCAATCAATGATCATAGGTGATCATAACATAATTATAAGGGTATAATAACATTATCATGAACTATAATAATCATACCAAATAATTCAATGATATTTAAACACGAATCATGGAATATTTTTTCGCAATCAAAATACATAAGACATTGTTTGTGCATGTGCTTGTTTTTCTTTTCTTTGATTCATTTTACTATGTATTTTGATGATATCCCAATCCAAAGTGTTTTTATTTTTGTTATTATTATCAATTTTCTTAGATAAAATATTTATAAAAATGTAATTACTTTACGATGAATTCTGTAAATTCTTTTTTAATACTCTAAAAATTCAATGAAGTTGCTGCTTCAGTTTTAGATACTTTACAGTATAATGTTTTGGAATGTTTTTGTATTTAATTTACTACAAGTTCAAAAGATATCATATTCACATGAAAATTATTTTTATACAAATAAAACATTTTTATCTTTATTTTATTAGTCTACATTGAAATTTAAAAAATTTGTTTTGATGGTGACTGAATTTTTTGGAGTTATGGAATGTTTTTTCAAAGCTATAGTTTTTTTATAATGTTTTTGATTCAATTTTTTGATAATTTCCTATGTAGTATAATTAAGTTATATTTGATTCTTGATTCATTGTAAATATGATAACATTTTATATAAATAAGAATTATTTAACAAAGACTGAATCTACTGTTAGGATCATTTAAAAATTCATTGAAATTTTTTAAAATATATTGTCCAGTTTCTCTTAAAGTATGGTTCTGAAACCCTACTTTCACAAAGTATAGTTCAGAAACCCTAATTTTTCCAAGTATGGTTCTCCAACCCTAATTTTTCAATGTATATTTCAGAAACCCTACTTTTTCAAACTATGGTTTAGAAACCATTCTTTTTCAAAATATGATTTGGCAACCCTACATTCTCAATGTATGGTTTGAAAGCCCTACTTTTGAAAAGTTTGGTTCTCCTACATTATTTTTATGAACCCTATGTTACATTGATGAACCCTATGTTACTTTTATGAACCCTAAATTACATTAATGAACCCAAAGTTACATTGATGAACCCTATGTTACTTTGATGAACCCTAAATTAATTTGATGAACCCTTCATTACATTGATGACCCATATGCTACTTTGATGAAACCTATGCTAATTTGCAGAACCCTGCACTACATTAATGATCCATATTCTAATTTTATGAAAGAATGGTTTGTGAACCCTACTTTGTGTACCTGACTTTCATGTACACTACTTTTTATACCCAACTTTTCTACTGCCTCTTTGTGTTTTTATGTTGAACATTGATCTAATGAGTATACATATGGATTATTTTCAATTTTGATTCTATAGGATAAATTCACATTAAATATAAGGATTACGATTGAAGATATTTTCATGATTTTGACTTAATTTTTATATAAAATAATTAATAAATAATTTCAACATCTTTTTCCAATAAAGTGAGAAGAGTCAAGCCTATTTAACTTCAAATATTTGAATTTACATTAAGTTTATGCCACTAGTTTTCAATAACTGTATTAACTAAGTATTAATGAATTTAAACCATAGTTTTAAAATAAATAAAAATGATTTTTTTTTGAGATATTATATGATGAGTTATTCAGATTATTTTAAGAAAAAATTATTTAGTATTTATTCTATAGGAATAAATATACAACTGTACTGTGATTTTTTGTGGAGATATTTATGAAATCTCTTGACTCGTTTTATTTTGAATATCCAATGGAAGCATAGTTGCTGAAACTACTGAATATTTTTTCTATATATATATATATATATAGTAAGGAAATAGGGACACATGTTAAATATTTGATACTGTATTTTTCATATAGAATTTTTTGTGAACTATGAACAAATTTTTCATTTTCAATGTCCTGTGACACTCTGTTTCATCACCTAAACATTCTATCATGTTCTGAATTAATTATATCGACTACAATTGCCTTGATGAGACGTACTAATCAAAATATCAAGATCATACATAATTAAGTTCATTTTTTATCTACCCTTGTCCGGTTTTTGAGTCTATAACACTATTTCTAATCTCTGACGCACACTCTATTTCTCTATTTATTCTTTTACACACAAAATCATTATTTTTAAATATTTTTTCCTTAGGTTGTGACTCATAGACTCTAAATTTAGGTTCTCAGGGTTGCGACTCCTTGTATATAATTTCAAGAATCTTTAATTTGTGACTCCTAGTGTCTAATGTTATGTTGTAAAGGTTGTGACTCCCCATAAAAAACTCAGTGTCGTGGTTATATCTCCACTAGAAAAGGATTTTGTAATTGTGTTATGATTCCACCTCAAAAATAATTTTTAGTGCACACATATCTCTCACTAAGTAGAGAGGGATAAGAGTATTTTAGGCCAACATTGGGTCGAACAACTATAAAAAAACATTATTCTGTTATTTATTTTTTTATTCTATTTAACTATAATAATTAACATTGATAATTAATTCAATTAATCAATTTATTTGTTTAAATTTTTTAAACCAGTCTATTCACTCCCCCCCCCCCGCATAGACCATCTCTCATTACCCTATTCGACCTAAAATTGGTATTAGAGGGTAATCCTTTTTAGAATTTACTCTTTTTGTTGTTCTCCATCTGATATCTAATAATTGGTATCAGATAAGGGAGTAATTTTGGCTCGAAGGCCCGAATTCCCGACAGGCCCAGCCCGAATTCCCGAGCTGCCCAGCCCGGCAAAGCCCGCATCGGGCCAGGCCAGGCTCGGGCCGTAGGTTCAGTGGGTCAGGCCTGGGCCTTTCCAAGAAGGACCGCGGGTCAGGCCGGGCTAGCCCGAAAAAGCCCAGCTCGCTAGCCCGCGCGAAGCCCAGCCCATGCGAAGCCCGCCTGCTGTAAAAAAATCAATGGGGAAACTGCGGGTAGGAGGATTCGATCCCCCTACCACGAGCTCCCAAGGTTGTGCCTGTAAAATAATTACCACCCTATATATATAGATATCTCTATATTTATATTTATATATATATATATCTGTATATATAAATATATACATCCATATATATATATACATATATCTATATACATACATATATATATATATACCTATATATATATACCTATATATATACATGTATTTGTCTACATATATATGTATCTATATGTGTGTCTGTGTGTCTGTGTGTATATTTCTATATATATGTGCATATATCATTATATATTAACAAAAAATAATATTATATATATACATATAATTATTATTATATATAATTATAATGTGTGCATAAATATATATATATAATAGTGTATATATATAAACAAAACCATTAATAATATATACCAATTAAGTTTGGTTTTTAAAAATCCATTAATAATATATATATATATATATATGTATATTTATATGTATATGTATATAATTTAATATAATATATATATATATATATCAATGATTTAATATTATATATATATATATAATAACTTGTTGTATATTAATAAAAATAATAATACACTCACCTAATGATGTTCGTGAAAGTCCCTCAACTTCATTAATTTTTTTAAGTATGTTGCAACATGCATATATTATATATACTATACATATATAAATCTATTTAGAAAAAAAAATTAACTCACCCACTGTGACGCACCCCCCAACCCCTGATTATTATTTTTATAATTTTCTCATATTATATATATATATATATATATCAATCATTTAACATTATATATATATAATAACTTATTATATATTAATAAAAAAATAACACACTCACCCAATGATATTCGCGCGCACCCCCAACCCCACTAATTTTTTTAAATATGATGAAACTTGCATAGTATATATATGTATATATAAAAACAAATCTACTAATAATATATATATATATATATCAATGATATGATAATATATATATATATATAAACAAATCCATTAATATTATATATAAATCTATCAATAATATATATCAATTAAGTGTTGCTTTTAAAAATCCATTAATAATATATGTGTGTATGTGTGTCAATGATTTAATATTATATAATAACTTATTTTATATTAGCAAAAAAAATAACACACTCACCTAATGATGTTCATGCACGTCTCACAACCTCATTATTTTTTTTAAATATGCTGCAACTTGCATATGTTATGTATAAATTTATTTAGAAAAAAAATTAACCCGCCCACTACAGCGTACCCCCCAACCCCTAATTATTTTTCTACCATTTTATCATATTATATATATATATAATAACTTATTATATATTAACAAAAAAATAACTACTCACTAAATGATATTCGCACACCCCCAACCTCATTAATTTTTTTAAAATATGATAAAACTTGCATATATTATATATACTATAAATACATATATAAATCTATTTAGAAAAAAATTAACTCACCCACTGCTGTGCACCCACTAAGGGTGTAATTTCAGTTCAAACAGGACCGGGTTGGGCCTGCCCTGCAAAAAAATTAAAAAACGTTTAAAAAAAGTTTTAAATTAAACAAATGCTTAAAAATGTTTTTCATAAATAAGTTAAAAAAATAAATGTAAAAAACGTTTTAAATAAATGATAAAAACCGTTTAAATAACAACACTTTAAACCCACCACCCACTACAGCGCACCCCCCAATAACTCATTAATTTTTTTTAATTTGTACACAATATATATAAATTCACAAACATGTATATATCTATTTAGAAAAAAAATAACATATCCACCCACTGTAAAAAAAATTTACATAAAACGTGTTAAATGTTTAAAGAAATACATGTAAAAAATATGCGTTCAAAAAAACATTTTAAATTAAATGTTTAAAAATAAATGTAAAAAAACTTTATAAACAAGTGTTAAAAATGGTTTAAATAAAGTTTTAAATAAAAATGTTTAAAAAAGTTTTTAAAACAAACATTTAAATTAATTTTTCTAAAACATACACTTAAAAAATAATTTTTAAATTAAAATATGAAAAAAAGATAAATGTTTTAAAAAAATACTTGTAAAAAGAATGCGTTTAAAAATATTCAAAAATGTTTTAAATTAATAATTTAAAAATAAATGTAAAAAAACGTTTTAAACAGATGTTAAAAAACTATTTAAATAAAAATGTTTAAATAAAAAATATTAAAAAACGCTTAAAACATTATAAATAAGTTAAAAAACATAAATGTAAAAAATGTTTTAAATAAATGTTAGAAAAACTTTTAAATAATAAGGTTTTAAACTCACCCACGGCAGCTGCGCACCCCTCATTATTTTTTTTACAATTTGAAAATAATATATATATATATATATATATATATATATTCACAATAAATAAATCTATTTAAACAAAAAAACATACCCACCCACTGTAAAATGTTAATAAAAAATAAAATAAATGTTTTTACAAAAAACATGCATTTAAAAATAAATGTAATAAAAATTTTTAAATAAATGTTAAAAAATTGTTTAAATAAAAAAATTAAGAGACAATTATTTTGAAAATAATAAAAGCCCACCATTGCCTGACTCGAAAAAGCTCGGCCCAATCTGAAAAAGCCCGGCCCGACCCGATGGTTTGGGCCGGCCCGAGGCCAGGCTCGGGCCGCTTCATGGGGTTGTTCGGGCTGGCCCGGCCCGGCCCAGCCCTGTCTGGGTCGGGCCGGACCGAAATTACACCCCTAGTATCAGAGAAATACCTTCTTAAGTATAGTTTAAATAATTCATTGTCTTTATCAATACGAAATATTTCTATCAGCGATTGATCCTTCTGGAATTTAGACAACCCATTTATAGAATCTAATTTTATATTTAATTGTTCTAACCTATTCCTAGACCTCAAAATATAAAAACATGATCTTATAAGATGGTAGGATTGAACCCAAATGATGGTTAGATTCTTCAAAATCCACATCACTTTGATGGAAATGATTATGGATACTGGAGATCCAAAATGGAGGCTTACCTCAAAGAGTTGAGCATGGATAATAGGTCTATCATGTCAAAACAATGCACACTATATAAATTTTCCCTATATACTCTTATTGTAATTGATTCTACTAGAAATTTTTAAAATAATAAAGTTGTTAATATTTTATATTCCTCTATTAATATAACTATTTTTAGTCATGGGTCTACTTGTAAGATAACACATGAAATTTCAAATATTCTACAATTCACTCCCCTTGGCTCTGAAAATTGTATCTAAATCAAGCTTGGAATGATTCATGTTGATTAAAAATACTTATTTGATGGCTAAATATGAAACAATAAACCAAATGTTATACAGATTCACAAGCATTGTGAAGGGAGTGAATTCGCTAGGAGAATAACTAAAAAACCCCATACTAATTGAAGGAGTACTAAAAGCCTTAATAAATACAAGAAGTGCTAATAAGGTTTCCATTGATGAAAGAAATAATTTCAAAGATTACACAATTGATGAATTGATTAGATCACTACTCCAATATGAACTGTAATTGAAGAACATTGTTGATGAGGATATCCTAAAAATAAAATGTGTAGCTTTTCAATATATACATCTTGTTTATACTAAATCTTCTACTTTTGATCAAAAGTATAATTAAAAGAATTACATGGAAAATATTGTGACTGGAGTTTAAAAAATAATGAAAAAGAAAGGTTTCAATAATAACTTTAAAAGAAACCTTCAAAACAAAAAATATAAGGGAGATAAGAAAGGTGGTACGAATTATAATTATTTGAATGATACCCTGTAATGAGTATAAAAATAAAGGTCATACCAAGCCCAATTTTCCAAAACATAAGAATAAATTCAAATACAAAAAATATTGACAAAAATAATTTGACAACCAATAGGAGTTTTATAGACGAATCTGATTCCCATGAGAAATCTGGAAATGATAAATAAATTTTTACCTTATGCTTCATGGAATCAATAGACAAGGAAAAATGACTTGGATATCTCAAGAACTATAAATGGTACATGTTCAGTGTATTCTATAGGAATATAACCAAAGACCAATCAAAGTTTACCACTTAAAACAAATGTGATGGAGGCACTGTTACTTTTTTAAACAATTCCAAAGGCAAAGTAAAAGGTTTTGGTAAATTCGGTATTTCCAATTCTACTTTTATTTCAAAAGTTTTATATATTGAAGGTTTAAAACATAATTTAATTATTATATAAAAATTATGTGATGATTTAATGGAATTTAAATTTCAAAATGATAAATGTTTTGTTTTTAAATATGATTCATTATTATTTTCTCCTAATAGAATATAAAATATTTATACTAGTGATTTTTTTGAACTAACTATTAAACATGTTAAGTGTTTAAATACTATATATAATGAAAACATCCCTTGGCATCAAAATTTAGGTAATTTTAATTACATAATGATACATAATCTCTAAAAAAATATATTGTGTTATAGCTTACTTCTCGGAAGAAATAACATCTACATCTATCTGATGATTGCATGAAAAAGAAGCAACACAAAATTTATTTTAGAGATATCAATCACATAATTACTAATAGCCCTTTATATTTTGTGCATCTAGATTTATTTTTCCCCACTATTTTTTTTCCTTGGTAAAAAGAAGTATACTTTAGTGATTTTTGACGATTACAGTAGATTTATGTGGTTAAAGGTTCTTTCTCATAAAAATGATACAATTTCTAGATTTAATAATTTTTTTAATTTAGTTCAAAATTAAAAAAGTTGTATGATTATTTCAATTTGTACCGATAAAGGAGGTTAATTTCATAATTTATATTTTAAAAACTTTTGTGAAAATAATGGTCATTTTCATAATTTTTTATCTTCTAGAACACCACAGTAAAATGGTGTTGTAGAAAAGAAAAATAGAACACTAATTGAAATATATCAAACTATGTTAATTGAATATAATTTAACTAGATATTTTTTATATGAGGATGTTTTTAATACATGTTATATTTCAAATTGAATTCTAATTTGACCTTTGTTAAAGAAAAACCTTATAAATTATTTAAAAATAAAAAACCAAAGTTGGCCACTTTAGAGTTTTTGGTTGTAAAGTTTTTATTTTAAATTTAAAGGATAATTTAGATAAATTTGATGCTAAAAGTGATGAATGTATTTTTATTCATTATTATAGTAATGGTAAAGCTTATAGAGTTTATAATAAAAGGGTTATGGTTATTGAAGAATATTTTTATATAATTTTTTATGAAAATATTGTAAAATATTTCTTATTATAATGTTATCGATAACGAGGTTATTGATTTAAATTTTAGAGAAGAAAGCCCCATGGATATGGCTGAATCAATTAATGGGGGCCTTACTCCATCTCAAAATTATCCCCAATCTTTGAAGATTCAAAAATATCATCTTATTGAAAATGTAATTGGAAATGTTGATTTGGGTATTAAAACTAGAAATCTGTTTTAAATTATTGTGCCAATTCAGCTTTTATTTCTGATTTTCTTCTTATTAATGATAATGCTTCTTTAAAAGAGGAAAGCTGGTTTGTTTCTCTATAATATGAATTAAATAAGATTGTTATAAATAATTTTTGTACTTTATTATATATTCCTGAGGATAAACTGGTGATTGGAACTAATATGATTTTCCGAAAAAAGTTGTATGGATTTTGAAATATTGTTAAAAAACCCAGAATTATTGCTCAAGGATACTCTCAAGAAGAAGTTATAGACTTCGAAGATTCTTTTTCACTTATTTATATGTTAGAGTCTATTTGATTTTTTTTGGATTTTTCTGATTTTCAAGATTTTATAATATATCAAATGGATATAAAAAGTTCTTTCTTAAATGGTTCTATAACTAAATAAGTTTATGTTTCTAAATCCCATGGTTTTGAAAATGAAAATTTTCATAATCATGTTTTCAAATTATCTAAATATTTGTACAGTCTCAAACAATAACTTCATGATTACTATGAAAGTATTTATTTTTTTATTAAAAAATTGTTTTAATAAAGGAAATATTGACCCTACACTTTTTATTAAAAGAACATCTATTGATATTTTCACAATACAAATTTATATTGATGGTATATCTTTTGGATCATATACTAAAATACTTTGTAATGATTTTTTTATTTTTATGTCTTTTGAATTTTACATGAGTTTAACTGGAGAATTAAAATTCTTTCTTGTACTTCAAATTTTTTAAATAGAAGATATAATTTTTACTTATAAATCTATATATGCTAAAGATTTGGTTAAAATATTTTCTTATAATTCCTCTAAATCAATGAAAACTAATATGGGTACTAATTTTAAATTATATATTGATCCATCTCGTAAATATTTTTATTTTATTGTCAAGATAGGTAGCTTGCTATATTTAACTACATATAGACACGACATCATTTTTAGTGTTTTTTATGTGTTATATTTCAAGTTGATCCAAAAAGAAAGTTATATTAAAGATGAAAAAAGAATAGTTAGATAAATTAAAGGATCTATTGATTCTTGTTTATTTTTTGAAAAATATACCTATTTTGATTTGACATCTTATTTTGACTCTGATTTTGGAAGATGTAGAATTGACAAAAAAAGAACATCAGGTATGTGTCATTTTCTGGGAAAAAGTTTAATTGGTCCACCAATAAACAATTACTTTTTTATTTATCCACCGCAGAAGCTTAGTGTATCTCTGTTGTAATTAGTTGTTCACAAATTTTATTGATTAAGAAAACCTTATGATATTTTGGGGTCTCTCTTGTTAAACTTCTTATTTATTGTTATAATACCTCTGCAATTTCTATTTCAAAAAACCCCTTACAACATTCTAGAATAAAGCATATCGATCTTATATTTTATTTTATAAGAGATCATGTGAAAATGGTTGATACTTTTTTAGAATGTATACCTTCTGAAAATCATCTAGCAGATATTTTTACAAATCCTTTAGACTCTTCTTAATTTGAGAAAATTAAATTTGATCTTGGTATGTTGTAATTTTAAATTTTTATTACCAATTTTGTTTAGTGGGACTTTGTTTTCACTTTTTGTTTATCGAAGAAAATAGGGATAAATAAATTGGTTTTAAATGTTTTAATAATTCATTTTAAATGTTTTAAATATTTTGTTATTGTAATCAAACAAAAAGGGGGAGACTATTTGTACTTGTGCTTGTTTTTCTTTTATTTCATTACTTTTCATATATATTTTGACCATAAATCAATCCATAGAGTTTGTATCGGTGTTATTATTATCATGTTAGATAGATAATAGATTTATCTAAAATTAATTATTTTATGAGGAAGTATGAAAATTCTTTTCTATTACTCTAAAAAATCAGTGAAGCTGCTGTTATAGTTTTAGAAACTTTTTAGTCAATAGTTTTGAAATGTTTCTGTATTTAATTTACTAAAACTTCTACTGATATCATATTTTCTCAAAACATATTTTTATAAAAATAAAACATTTTTATATTTTTTTCATTAGTTTACATTGAAGTATAAAAATGTCATTTTGATGGTGAATAAATTGTTTGAAATTCTACAATGTTGTTTCACATCTCTATTTCCAGAGTGCTTTCCCTTCTATTTTTTGAGAATTTCAAGATCAGTAGAAGTTGTATTTATTCTATTCTTGATTAGTTGGAATGGTAATACGCTTTTTAACAAATACTTTCTATTGAAAAAATTCTTAATCTTCTGTTAAGATCCATTAAAAATTCATTGAAGTTTGTTATAGAATGTTGTCATGTTTTTTCCCAAATTATAGTTCTGCAAACCAACTTTCAAAAAGTATGGTTTTGAAACCCTGATTTTGCAAAGTATGGTTCAAAAACCCTAATTTCATAAATTATGGTTTGGAAACCCTACTTTTCAAAAGTGTGGTTCATACATTCTACATTCACAAAGTATGGTTTAGCAACCCTAATTTCTCAATGTATGGTTAGGCAAACATAATTTCTCAAACTATGGTTCTCCATCAATATGTTTTTGAACCCTACATTTACTTGATGAACCCTATATTACATTGATGAAACGTATGTTACTTTGATGAAACCTACATTAATTTTATGAACCCTACGTTACTTTGATGAACCATATGTTACTTTGATGAATCTGAATTTACTTTGATTAACCCTATGTTACTTGGTTGAACCCTATATTACATTGATAAACTCTATGCTACTTTGATGAACCCTACAATAATTTGATGAATCCTAAAATACTTTGATGAACCATACACTAATTTAATAAATCAATGGTTTGTTAACCCTACTTTTTGTGCCCTAATATCATGTATCCAAGTTTTTGTACCCTACATTTTTGTTTTCACTGTGTGATTTTATATTGAACATTGATCTGCAACATATATATATGGATTATATTCATTGTTTTTTCTACTGGAAAAATTCACATTAAATCTAAGTATTATGATTGAATATATTTTGATGATTTTTATTCAGTTTTTATAAAATAATAATAATAAACTATTTCAACTCCTTTCCAAAAAAATTCATAGGTTTCAAGATTTTTTATATTCAAATATTTGAATTTACATAGAGATTGTGTTGCTAGTTTTTAGGAACTGTATTGACTAGGTTTAAATGGATTTAAACTAGATTTTTAAAATCAATCAACACTATTATTTTTCTAGATATATTTTTGGAAGAGTTATTTAAATTATTTTAAATTATTTTATTTATGATTTATTCTACAGGAATAAAGATGCAATAGTGTAGTGGTTTTTGTATAGATATTTATAAAATCTCTTGAATCCATTTATTTTGAATATCTGAAGGTAGAAGAGTTGTTCCAACTGCTGAATATTTTTTCTATATATGTATGTATGTATGTATATATATATATAAATATATGGTAGGAAAAGAGACATGGGCTAACATATTTGATACTCTATTTCTCAAAGAGAAAGTGTTGTGAACTTTGAACTTACTATGGATTTGCAATGTCCTAGGACACCATGTTTCATCACCTTGACATTCTCTCAAGTTTTGAATTAATTTTGATTCAACTAAAATTTTCTCCACGAGATATGCCAATACAAATATGAAGAACTAGTATCAGTTATTCAACTTATTATCTTATCATGTCATGTTTTTAAGTCTTTAACACTATTCCTTATCTCTCATATGCACTCTATTTTTCAGTTTATGCTTTTACACTAAAAAAGAATTATTTTTTATTATTTTCTCTTGTTTGTGACTCTAGTATTATAAATTCATGATCTAACGGTCGTGACTCCATATATATAAGTTTCAGACTATTCAGGTTCTGACTCCTAGTGTCTAAAGTCCGGTTTTAAGGGTTGTGACTCCCCATGAAAAAGTTATTGTCATGGTTATCCCTCCACTAGAAAATTATTCTATTATTTTATTATGATTCCCCCTCAAAAATAATTTTTAGTGCACACATATCTCTCACTAAGTAGAGAGGCATAAGAGTAGAGTAAGCCCACATTGGACTGAACTACTATAAAAACATCCTTGTGTTGATTACTTTTTCCAGTGTTATTTAACTACAATAGTTAACATTGATAATTAATTCAATTAATCAATTTATTTTTTTACATTTTTTATTCTTCTCTATTCACTCCCCCTAAACCATATTCCATTACCCTATCTTAACTAACATACATAATAGTATCGAATCATCAATAATCAATCATGATCCATGATAACATTTTATAATCATAACACATATGTTGTTGGTATTCACATAAGTATAGAAAATCAGTTCCTTGGTCAAGGTTCACTCAGAATACAATAATTTTTGGAAAGTCCCCATAATGGAAATGCACACCCAGTCATTTTAAATTTTATTATAGGACCAACTTCTATATAGTTAACTCTTCTTCCTCTGATGAGTTTATTAACTTTTTTGTATCTTATTATTTTCTCAACTTTGTCATCATTACTCAACTCATCAAAGGGTTATAAAGGAATCACCCATCCTTGGTTTATAATGTAATAACCCATACGTGGTTTATAATAAAACCATTCACCATTGGTTTATAACATAACCACCTGTGACATAAAAATAATCCCTTAAAATATATTACCAAGGTTCATGAAAACCTTTAATGTTATATCAAATCTTAGCCCATGGAAATAAATTGGGTTTCGTAACCATTTAATTATCGTAAATATAAACAATTAAGGGAAACAATAAAGGAAATAACATTAGATAATATCCCGATTAAATTATAAGAAACATCAAACAATTTTGTTATAGATTAAAATACATTTAAAAATTCACTAGAACATTTATAGGGAAAAATACCATTTCCATTTTAAAATCACATATTTAAAATAAAAAAATATATAGAAATTACTATAAAAAGAATATTATTTGAATATAACCATGAAACATTATATAGGAAGCATTAAATAAAATAGTATTCATAATGGTGGGGAAATTAAGTCATGAAATTTATGTGAGAAAAATTCGTTTCACATTTTTGGTAAAAGGCATAAGTACCTTGTTAGGAAAATGAAAAGTATATTTATATAAAAAATTATAAAATGTAAAAAAAGGATAAAATATAAGGTAATTATTCATTATAGGATATTAAAAAAATTATTGAAAACATTTTAAATTAAATATATACATGGATGAAAATATTCTGGATCAAAGTGAGAAATTAAGTTATTTTTTATTAAAAATAATATTTCAGTTCCTTGAGTACATAAATAGAGAAAAATGAAAAGGAAAACATTTAATCTCTAGAAGTAAAAAGATGATAATAAACAAAATATGATTCAGTAGTGATAGATCATATAATTTCATCATAATAAATTTATACATAAATAATCCCAATAAAAAATAATATTGTAACATAAAAGCCTAACCATTGTGGTATGTTTTGAATCATGATCCCTATGAAAGAAATAACTTCAAATTAAACTTTAAATACCTTGAACAAAATTAAATTTAGGATAAAAAATATCAATGAATAATTATATACATATTATAAAATAATGTAGGTGTATAAATTCAAATTTGTCTCAATGAAACAAAAATAAGATGAGGAACAGTTTCCTTATATTTGACTGTATTCTTAAGCACTCTAACCTCCACTTCTTTGGGAGACCACTTTTATATTACACCTTAAGCCTTAAATTAATGGTCAAAGGAAAATACTAGAAGCTCAATGATTAAGGGAAGTATAATAATATGGTTTTGGGGGTAGGTACTTTTAAAGATATGAGGATCAAATTGTGTGAATAGATAAGTATAAGAGGACCCCTTTTATAGGTGAGGGTAGGGATACACATGGGGTTTCTTAAAAGATTTCAATGATATATGGTCACTTTCATAGGAATGTTTCTTCAAATTATTAAGCATTCAAATGTAGCGTTTGATAAAATTGAAATATATTCAACCAATAAAAATTACACAAGTGTGGGTAGTAATCCAACCCATATCTCTTCATTTAACCCCCCCCCCCTCCCCCGGTAAAATCTCTTTAACCTTGATCATGGTAATAATATTTCACTATTTATATTATTTATTATATAAAAATATTAATATGAAACTATTAATTTATATTAATAATAATGATTTGAAATATTTTATACATTTTACTAGATTCAATTTCAATATGTGGAAAAACTAAATTATAATTAACATGAAAACTACAACAAAAACGTGTTTTAGAAAAATTAATTTTTAAGGATAAAAATTAATTTAGTTCCATACCTTTCATAGTAAAAATAATATAACAAATATTAAAATATATTATTAGAAAAATAATATATACATTTCATTAAAACCATTAATAAATATACATTAATTTAATTTATTAAGATTAAAACACATTGTGTGCATAAAAATAGTTTTTAGGGAAATGTGCTTTGTTTGCCCAAAAATAAACTTATACCAAAATAAATAATATTGATGATTATTATGATATTAAGTAAATTATTTATAATTAAATGATACTTATTTTACTTCAAGATAAAATTAAAAATAAAATGGGGCTTCTACTTGAAAATAAATGAAAGTTTTTACAAAAATCAGGATTTCTCACTATTCATTGAAAAATATACCTTTTTAGAAAAACCCTGTAAATTAAGCCTAAGATAATATTTAACTGATTATTAAAAAAATTATACTAATTTCCTCAAAAAAATTATTTAAAATATTAAAAACAAATTATAATTTTCACGTGAAATAATATGATAAAATACATATTCAAAGAAAAAAATTGAAGTATAATATGAAATTACTAAAAATTTGGTACTTATTTATTATGAATAAATGTTCACTATATAAATAAATTATAAATATTTTTAATATTTTTTTTATTAATATTCATACCTACCAATTTAATGGGTAGGTTATAATGGTTTACTACATCACATTTCAAATAGAATCAAGGTTGTGTGTAAGGAAAGTTATCGAATAACTCAAGTTTATTTCAAAGGAAATACATTTAAAATAATTGGTTGTTATAGGAAGGAAACTTCATGATGGATATTTTAATTTTAATAACAAAATTTTTATATTATTTTTCTATACATGAGTTTTCTTTAGTTAATTGAACAATATATAGAGTGGTTTTGGAATTTACCATGTTTGGAAATCTTAACTAGCTAGAAATTAAAGAAATAAAGATATATTAAATCAGGTAGGATACTTATATTAACCATATGATAAATCATAATGGAAATAAAATTTTAGTATATATTATATCCATGAGAGAACCATCATAAATTAAAAAATGGATTACATTTTTACTTTTAGTTCTAGAACTATTTACCATTCATTCTTCTCTGCTCTTTTTTTTAATAATAACAAAGGGTATAATTTTAACAAAAACATATTTGGATGGAAATTTTATTTTTATTTTTTCATTAGAAAATAATTATTTTATTTATTTTTTATAGGAGAGTGATATGAAAGTAGTTTAATCAGATTTTTGAATTTTATCTTCAGGTGCATTATTCAAAAGGATATAAAGAACAATATGTTTTTTTACTATCATTCCATTTAATATTAATATTTAATTTTTAAATATATTTTATTGGGAATTATTTTCTATTTTTTGAATTTGTTGTTTATTTGGTTTTTGGGTAATTTTTATTATCAAAAAAGATGATATTGTTTAAGATAATTCTTAAATAGAATATTCTAAACATATTTTTTTGTGAATCAAAACACAATCCTCTATTTCATGTGATAACTTGAATATTTTTCATGTACTATTTTTTATATATGTAACACCTATTTTAAAAAATATAAAAAAAAATCAATAAAATTAATTTCCATAAAACCTTTTAAGCTACAATAAATTACTTATACTAGAATATAGATACTATGATGTTGTTTCCATTCATCATCATGAGACAGAGTTATATCTAAAAAAGTATAATGAACCTTTTGATATCATTGAAAATGTAACCAAATTTCTTAGAAGGTGAACATTTTAGTTTGTTACAATAGAGGATATAAATTGTATCAAGGTATTATAGGAATAGAATATGTATAACTACAATGAGATTTCTCACAGTAGTTTTGATGTTTATCTTATCATGATGATTATATCACTTCTGATTATGATATTTATATTTAATGAGTTTTTTATAAGATATTAAAAAAGTATGTTTATTTTAAAATTAATTTTATTTCGTATTTTAATTGTTCATGTCTAATATATGGTGATCGATGCGATTTTGGTGAGTAATCAATTGTTTCTTATTGTGCTAATTGAATAGATTAGGGTTGTAACAGTTGTTTCTTACCAACAATTTTTTCAATAAAGCCTCTAGTATTGGACATGATTTGTGTCATGAGATCAAATATGAGATTAGGGTATAGTTCCCTATTCCTTATGTTCATTTGATGAATTTATGGGTTTGAAACTTGATACCATTAGAAAGATTTATAATCAATGAAGTTCTATTGGAACATCATTACCCCGGTATAGATGGTCGAACCAACTGCTTCAATGGTTTAAAATTGAAGAGGTAGAATTATATCCCGGTTTTAGAAATAATATCCTTTTAGGGTTTCTATATTTTTTTCTAGAACTCCAAGCATATTTTTTAATTGATGTTTTATTTTACACTATGTATATCATTCAATTTAGTTATGTTTTTTCATTCAATTATTTTAATTACCATTACTACTATGATTTTACTTTTTAACTCTAATTTAATTAATAATCTTATTGTTCAATAAATTTTTATTTTGGAGTGGGATATAAATTTTTATTTTTATTTTCACTATAAATTGCTCCATCTAGTCATCTTGTAGCATCCATATTTCATATTTATTAGGATAATATAGGTATCTTAAAAATCATTATAGATGACCTAGTCACCCACATATATGGAAATACATATGGGATTCAAGAATATCCACTTTTGAGTGAGCTAAACTCCCACATTATAATTACACTAATGGATTACTCCACAAAGGTGTTAAGGGGGTAGAATCAAAGGGAATTTTTACCCTCCCACCACTATCTCTTCAAGATTTTTCATGATTCCACCTTTTAATAGATAAGGAACTCTGACCTCCTCCAATAGTATAGGATAAACCAAAAAACCTAATATTTTTATCTACATCTATCTCAAAAATTCCTACCTTTTTTACATCTTTACCATAGGTCATCCTACAAAAAATTAAAATTATCATTCTAAACTCTTGATTCAAACCCATATCAAGAAATTAAAAGGTAAGTTAATAATTCAAGAGGAGATATGTAGATAATTTTTACAACTCAGAAAACCAAGTGTAATACTCTATTACATAGATATTCTCAATCTCCAGTGTCACTATCTTCTTGGATTTTTCCATTTTCAGGGTCTTTGGGTAAAACTACCGGTGAAACATCTGTTTGAACCTGGGCCAAGTGATTACCTCATTAATATTGTTATGCATGATGGATTCCCACCATCTAAAACTTAATCTCTCAAAAAAATTGGTAAAAATGAATTTTATTTCATATGGGTATGAATAAAAAAAATATTTCCTCAGTTTTTATCATCCACTCCCTGTGTTCTAAAGACCCCTGGTTGCTATGGAATATAGGTGGTTTTTTCTTAGTAAAATATTCACCATGGTCTACCTCATGATAATTCTCTCAAATTCATTACCAATGGATATATTTATTAGTTTTAATAACATGATTTATGGTAGTGGGGTTTATAGGAGTATTCCCTTGAGGAAACTTCTCTACAATTACCTCTCTACTTTTTAGTGGAGCCTTTTTAGGAGAATTCATATGTATAAACCTAAACATAGAAATCAATCAATATTTAACTCAATTTAAAGTAAAAATATAAAAACAAAATATCTTAGTCAATTTTTAATAGATAAGTAACCATAATAATAATATAAATTTCAAATACTAAAGTTATTGGTCATAATCAAGGTAAATACCATGAGAGGGAGAGTAAATGAGGGTATGTCAATTTCTTCAGAAAACCTTACCAATGATTAGTTTATGCTATTTGTAGAAATAAATATCTCCCTAAAAGAAGAAATTAATCAAAATAAAGATACAAATAATTAATATTATCTGGTTCTTCCACACTGGGATAGTTCAAGGAGCATACAACAGAAATGTGCCAATATACCAAAATTACTAAGAACATTATAAAACATTTGGAGTAGAACTTTTCCCCCATATTTAAAACCACTAACAATTTTGAAAAATTATTACTCCCTCCACTAATTTGTACTAACTATTCCTTTAGAAAAACCATTTCATTTATTGGATCAATTTTTTTTACAGTACAAGTGGTGTTTCATGAAGCTATTATTTCAACCAAATGATGGATTCACATTACCATAGTAGTTTTGGGATATTTATTTTAGGTCATGTAAGAACCTATTTTTAAAAAATTATTTAAAGAAAAACATAATCCCAAAAATATTATTTTTCATGAAATCATTTCAATGAACTACTATTGATTCTATATAAGCCTTCATGAAAGGAATATACTCGCAGAATCCTTACACAAAAATAGAGCTCTTAACTCTTCTCTAAGTCTTATTCCCTCTTATTAATAACTATTAGAGTCTTATTTATAGTAAAATAAATATAGAAAACATTTATTTTTTAACCCTTCATGATTCAAAAAAATAGATCACTTATGTTCATGAAATTCACCATGTTTATGAAACCTAGTTCCGTGATTCCACCTACTTTGTGGGACAACCTTTCTAATTTACACAAGAGTATACCTAATTTGTGTGACACACATTACACTTCTTCAAATACCTATGAAATATTATAAAATAAACATCAATATAATATAAATACTTTCCTATAATAATACCCCATGTTATTCTCTACTTTTTTGCATTTTCACCATGATTTATTAAAAGACAACCAAAATTTCCTGATAAGTCGACTAGAGGGGTTTTTCTTCCAAAACCTCCCCCATTTTGTTTTTTTTTTACACTCCAAACATCTTAACCATAATGTTAAAAATTTTATCATACATAATAAAAAATTAAATCCAAATTTTGATCACAAAATAACTAAACATCTACTTCAATCCCATATGAGTCAACATTCGGATGAGAAACAAGAGTAACATGTAATTCTTATAAATTAATCACATCATTATTCTTTGGTTCTCCCACTATATCATTTATCCCCTGGATTTAACAATCATGTACTGTCACAATTAAAAAAACATTAGAATGTGATATCTCCCCCTTTTTCAATAAGAAAAAATATTCCCAACCATCATCATCCCAAACCATGGACAACTTATCTATGTTTTTCAACAAACCCAAAGAAAATTTCTTTAACATTTTATAATATAGGGTTATATATTCAAAAAAAATTATTTAACAAAATCATTATACCTTTCTATAAATCTCATCTTTCATATGGGAGTAGGGTTCCCTTCTCTAAATCATCTTGTTGGATTGATATGGTTGGACTCCAAGAGGCAACTGATGCCTTTGAAAATCATCCTTGGGTATTTACTTTATCATGATTCTCACAATATGATTATATATTGGAAATTAATAAAACTCCATCAACTACTATTCAACTTTTTCCTTGATGAAATTATATTTTATCTTGATGTTATTTTTCCTTGATTGATGCACATGATTTTCTCTAAAATTGATAGCACTCAAGTTATCACACTTAATTCAAACATTAAATTTCACATTAACCCCAAAATCATAAAGATATTTTTTTAATAGCTGTTGAGTACACAATTTAGTAGCCACAATATACTATGATCTTAAGGGGATTATTGAAATTCATTATTTCTTCTTTATCAACCAAGAAATAAACATCCCTACAAGATATAACACACTACACAATGTCGACCTATGATCATCCATTATATCATACCAATATGAATTTAAATATCCCAATACTAATTTTGTGGTGTTTCAATATATAAAAGTTTAAAATTCAGTGTGTTTTTATATAAAAAAATAATTTTCACTACTAATTAGTAGATTTCCTCAATACAACATTAGTACCGTGTGGCTAGACAAGTGGAAAACACAATTTCATGTCGTGCCACTACTATGTATAATAAGCCACCAATTATGAATTTAATATTTTGGTACATCAACTTTATTTCCATCATTACCACATAAAAACATCATTATGGTATACCCTAGTGTTTTCATTATCCTAGAATCATATATCCTAAACCTATTGATTATCTCTTTGGAATAAATTAATTGAGAAATAAATATTTCATTATTTCCCTGAGTAACTTGTAAATCAAGGGAATATATTAACTCACCAATAACAAACATCCAAGATTCACATCATATATATTCTACAAACATCATACATTGTGCTTCATCTAATCATTCAAAAATTATTCCATCCACATAAAAGTGAGAAAAAAACCCTCTAATAATTATATTTCTTGATGTAGATAATGTGACCAATAGTTAATTTTTGGAATAAAATATTTATCAAGAATTAATTAGGACTATAATACCAAGATGATGGTTCTTTCTTCATCCCATAAAATTCTTTTTTCAATGGGAATAACTTTCTCTCAAATTTATATTTAAGAAAAACGTCTGGTTACTCGATGTACTCTTCCTCCTCATGGAATCCATTAAAGAGTGATAATTTAATATATATATATATATATATGTGTGTGTGTGTGTGTGTGTGTGTGTGTGTGTGTGTGGTATATATTTAAATTTATACACACTAGGATTTAAAAAATAGTTTAATATTTTCCAACCAAGAAATTGAGGAAAATTATTCATCAACACCAATTACTTCTTTTTTGGAATATCCATTATAAAAAATACATTCCATATTTTAAGTTACCTTTCCATCTTTATTGATTTTGTTATAGAACACCCACTTTATTTTGATGATAGTTTTTTCATCTATCCATGGAATAATTTCCGATGTCAAATTCCTCTCAATTTGGCCATACTCTTAAATAATTCACTAAACCCAATTTTCATCTTTAATTTTCTATTGAAAAATATTTAGCACTAATTGAGAAAAGATGGATTTTTTATATATAGACTTCAACCTCCTCATTTAGAATATAATTTTCTGATTAGTGATGGTATTATTCTCAATAACTTTAGCCTGTATTTTCATCTTATATGTAGCTACTCAACTAAATTAATTATACTCATCAATAGATTATTCTTAAAAATATTCATCAACCCCTTGTTCTCCCACTAAGCTACTAATGTCTTTATCATTATCTTAAAAAATATTATCATTTATATATTAAATTTTATTCTCATCATCTACTATAGTGGTGTCATTTATTTTTGAAATATTTTAACACCACTTATTGAAGCACCTATATTCCTTGATATTTTTTCATCTTGTACATATATGTTATACAACACACACATTTTTTATGTCCTCTATTTATATAACAATATAAACTTATAAAATTTGTAATCTTGTTGGATATTAATGTAGCTCTAGTAACTCTTTGTGTATCTTCAGTATTCTAATTATGATTCACACCCAAATCAACCTTTAACATTGAAGTGGATTATTATAACATGGAATGAAGTAATTCTACTTTCTGATTATGATAAATATCTATACTGTCTTTTTAATTGTGATGTGTCTTTTTATCATGTAAAAAATCCTCAAACTATTTTTGTATACTATCATGATTCTCTTTCATCTTTTCTGTAGCATATTTAATATTTTTTCCTATTTTCATAACAAGAGTCCAAAATTTATCAAGATATTATTTTTTTCAATTCAGACCAAGAAAATTCTCTCTAAAGATATTCAATGTGTTTTACTCAATTTTCATCATGTTATCCTTACCATAAATAGTCAAGGTCCTCTCTTTGAACTTGATTTTGTACTCAATAACCTCCTCCAACTTTCTATATTTTCCTAATTAGGATTTTCAATTTCATCCATTAACATGAATTTATATTTTTCATATTTCCATATGTATAGTTTGACATCATAAACACATCTATTATATTTATTTGTTTTGACTCTCCAAATATCTACATCATCAAGTGAATCCTCTCTCCATTCTATATGATCAAATCTCCATAATACTTCATCATCATCATTGTATCGATATTCCCTTATTTGTAACATTTCAAAATAGCCATAAGAATAACTTATTTGATGTATTTTCATTACTTAATTTCTTTTTCTTTTGTTTCATTTTAGTTATTATACTCTTATGAAAGTGGGTTATTCTTTTTGAATAATTTATGTTAATTTTTCCTCACACCTTTCTCGTTATTTGAATTTTTCCTCATAGGAACTTGATCGTCCTCCTTCTAATCTATAAAACTGTTAAGACACTTTTCTTCAAGGTTCCAAACCTTTTCCCATATAAAGTACATGAGTGGAAGTTTCCTTTTTAACTCTTATTTTTTTCCTATTCATATTTTAAGGAAAAAAATCACAAATTCATCAAATTCCTATTATTCAAAATCATTCTCTATATAAAATATCTTCATTTTTTGTGATTTATACTTCCTTAAATTCCTTTTTTCAATATCAAGGATGTCATCATTACTCATCACATATGTAATAATAGTACTATAAAAACAATCCAACTTCATCTCCATTATATATTTTCCATCATGTATAGATATTTTTTATTAAATAAGATAGAAATATTATTAATATTTTCTTATTTATATTCACATCATTGATTTTTTTAAGAGTCAATCCATATACTATATAATAAAATTTATCAGATCAAAAAATGCATCAATAGATTAATTTTGGTGTATCCCCAAGTCTACATACATATTCCATATAACCTAAACATTTATCTTCCCAATCATTTGATCCACCTTTATAGATAGTAAGAATATTTTACCACATAGTGTGTAAGGATTTACACGTCATAAAATTCATTTAGAATGTGTTTCCCAAATATCCCCCCTAATATATCAATTCCCTTAGCATAAGTATCCAAATATTTAAGAATAGAGTTCCATTATCCATACTAGATGAGATCCCATGAATAGAAGTTATGCAAACATCCATTCTTAACGATCAGATGTATTATTGCATCTCATTCATTCACATTTTAAAATTATTTAAATCCAAGATTGGAATTACTTTTTGATTTATTAATTCCCTAACTTCCAATTAAATAATTATTCCACTTACTCAAACCATAATATTTGATACCACTTACTATCCCAAATCAATGAAATTTAACTATGTGTGGGGATGAATCAGGGTATGTTTATTTCTTCAAATGAACCTCACAAAAAATCTTATTCTACTAATATAAGGAACAACTCTCCCCATCTCATTATATATAAATTGATGAAGAAAATAAATGTGTATATAAGTACTTTTAATTTTTTTCAATCACACTAGGATAATCCAAATATCATAGAGTGTGGATATTTTGATATACCAAAATCGTTAAATGCTCAACTTTTTTACATTGTTCAGAGTAAAATAATTATATTTGAACCCACAAACTCTTTTGAGGTATGAATATATTTAATTTTTTCCAAGTTTTGTATTTATCTTCATTATGGGTGTTTTTAATGTGTTGGAAGGGATCTGAGGGTGTGTCATGGGTTTATATATATGAAATTATTCAAACAAATATTTCATGTTGGGTGAATGATTAGTGATAACCATACACCCAAACCGTATAATGGGTGAGGGAAATCACAGTACTGGTTTCATGGTTGTTTCATGGCACATAGAACTTTGTGGGACATCCAAGAATACCATTAAAACCCTTAAATAAATTATGGGCATAGCCTCATGATTTTCACATGGTTTACTATACTGTGTTCCCTAACCATGCGGGGTGTGGGTTCCTAAATAATTGTAACCAAATGGTTAGTTCATGGTTTTTAAAACCATGTATTATTTCCAAGAACATAATAATTTTCTAATTACCAAGACTATACCTCAATTTAAAAGATCTAAACCCTATATTTCTTCCCAAATTTTAAAAAAACCTTCTATCCAAGACCCTTTTTCTTCCCTTGATTCCATGTGTGATTCTCCTTTGTCTCTTGGATAATTAAATTTTAATTTGTTATAAGAATGTGACTAAAATAAAGATAACATTTTGTCTTTATATATTCTAAATTATTTCACTTCATAGTAGTCTTAATCAATTTTTAGTTATTTTTTCCTAAATATATTTCTATTTATTTGATTTTATGATTTATGTCATTCTACCTCGAATCAACAGATGATGTAAACCAAGTATAATTCTAAGAACCTAAGGTAGGTTTTCCATGAACTATCCCTTAAATTATAGACTATTTCCTAAAGTGTAGAGTGTTTTCACACAAACCTTATATCTTCTTGACCTAAAATATATATTTTTTTAATATGATTCTCTTAATTAATGTGGGAACTATAAAATAAAAAATTCAATGGGTGTGGTAAATATAAGATAAAAATTTATAGATATTAAAAATTTGATGATTCTTGTTTCCTTGTGGGTAGTTTCTACCCCTATTCTTCTAAATGATTGATTATTATTTACTGGTAGGGATTTTTTATATCTGATCTTTTAGATTATTAGTTATTTTTTCCTAGTGGGGAGTATCTAACATCATGTTTATAAATGGTTAGTTATTATTTCTTAGTGAGGAGTATCATCCCTCGACTTTTAGATGAATCCTCTTGTTTTTTGGAGGGGTTCATGTACACCCCCATGCTCTATATAAGGATACATTATTCAGATACATCTGACACTAGCTGAAGCAGGTATTGTTGATCTTGAGTGTCACATTAGAAGTCAAGGATTAAAAATGGTTTCTTTATGATGACTTAATTTATTGATTATTCACATTAGCATGAATTATTATACATACTAGATATTTTCATAGACAATATTGGTGTTAGCCTACTTAATCATAATCAAAACCTTCTCAGGAAACTTTTGGTACCCAAGAAAACCTCATCGTTATAGGATAGGAAAATAACTAGATAGATATGAACAATGGTTATTGCGTTATCTATCATGTGGCATAGGATTTAGGATATAAATAGGTCTCGAGACCATTTGTATAGTTTTCCCTATTTATTGAATTTTAATTATTTTTGGACCTTGTTGTGTATGATATACCCATGGAGGTTCATTAGGTTTCATGTTTGATGTGAATGACATTTTTAGTGATCTATATTGTTATTTCATGGGATGTATATATTTTTATTGGAACTTATCGTGGTGTATTTTCTATTTATTGATCATTATGTATATGATTGTTATTTTTTATGCTATTATTTTACTCTAATATGATGGAATAATCTCCCCATAATAATACTACAGAACCTCACTTCTATTTAATGGACTTTTAAGTATGGGGAAGTGTACCTAAGATCTAGTAACACTGCTAGTTCAGTCACTATAGAGTGATTCGGGTCATGGATGTAAAAAAGTGGTATTAGAGCATCTTTTCTTGCTCTTACTATTTTGGTAAGGTAGGTGGAAGATAGGACATTTTTAGAATTCGATATAGAACATGTTCCTAAGAGTATGTAGTCCACATATAAGGAAAATACATTATACTAAGGATGGTATTTCTTTACTTGGTTTCAACTTTTATGGTTGAGATTCTTTAACTAGTGTAAGAGAAATGATTTTGGATTTATAAATCATACTATTTTTTTCTATTAGAAAAAGTGGAAAGAGAGTGTGCATTCATTCATTGTGATAGGAATTTAGAATTCTCATCTCATTCATATTATTTCTTAAAATTGGATACATATCTATGGTACATGGTTTAATTATTTAAAGTGTCTACATCAACTCATATAGTGTTTTATCGTATAAATTTATGTTGTCATATTATCTTACCAATTATTTAAATGATTGAAAATTCTAATCACAAATATATATTCAAATTACATTATGGTTCTAATTAAATAAAATTAAAAATTAAAATTATATACTTTTCCACTATAACATGTAATTGACACTTCATTTAACTAGGCCACAACTATATAACATATGATTAAATTTGAAAGAATGAGATTTTTGGGCATGTTCATCCTATTTGTGCATGATGTTGACCCTGATTATAGGTAAATGGGTTTATTAATGGAGCCTTATTTATGATATTTTTTTATGTGAGGTGTAAATAATGGTGGGAAACAATGCATGTTGTTTACATCCCTAAACTATGATATTTATAACTTGTATAGTGATGTGTTCTGAGGAGTGTGTTTTTCATTTGTAAATGGATTAATCCATGATAGCCTTCGATAAATCACCAAGAGGGTAGAGATGAGTACACCCCACTAGTTTTTGGGACAAATTTACATGTAATGTTATGATAGGTGATGGATGTTTAGATCCACGATATCTCATTGTTAGTTTTATAGTTGATATAGAGAGATGATACTCAAGATACATGTAACGACCCAATATTTTTTCAATGGAATTAAATTCTTATAAATATGTCATAATCACAAAAAATCACAACATAATGAACTAATAAGTCCTATGTTACATTTAAACATAAGTTTTTCACTTCTGGGATATGAATTTATAAAATCTAACATACACGGTTGCGATCAGTAAGTTATTTAGAGTCCAATAAGAAAAACTTAATTTTTAATGAATAGTAACCTACCCTTATGAATAGTAAAATACCCTTATGAATAGTTATATACACTAATGAATGGTAACCTTACCTATGATAGTATATAAATAATATTCAAGTGTAAGTATGATATATCTATGTTTTAGAATAACTAAATAAATGTTTTAAAGCTGTTTTTTCGAGTAAATTATGTGTTTAATTAAATATTAAATTAATTATATTTATAAAATGAATTTTCAAAAATGGACTTCATTTTTGGATTCTACATGTCTAAAAGTGATTAGGGTAAATTTTTGGTATTTTTATGAAATACTCGATTTTTTTATGAAAAGTGAAATACGGTAAAACACCGTATATAAAAAATTATCAGTTAAATACACAATTTATGACATCAAAAGTTATGTAAGACCACTTGGTTAGAACTCACATGAATTTATTACAATTATTGTTCATTTAATAATCACTATTTCCGGTCTTGAGGGAAATTAATAAACTAATTATTAAAGAATTATGAAAACCCTCCTCTCCTACACTATAAAAACTCCCCTCACTCCCTCTTCTCTTATATCATATAAGACATAAATCTCCTCATATTTCTACCCAAGTACCCTTCCCTAGTCACTCCCCTCATCCATTAATATCTTGGTCTTTCTAAAATACCAAAATCCCTTCCCTTAATGAGGTTCTCAATGAGGTTATTTCAAGAGGTAAAATACCCTTCTTTCTCATTTAGTTTCATTTCAATTTATATTCTTTTGTTATCCTATCCCCACATCCTCTATAAAAATTACCATGATAAATAAAATATCATCTATAAAATGGAATTATATCATGTAAATATAATAACTGTAATAAATATTCTTACTCTCTCCCTTTTATTTTATAAACGAAATCAACGTCCATGAGGTTTCAATTTATAACCTTCATGGACAACGAAGTTTCATTCTTCAATTTCTCATTCATTACTAGTCATGAAACCATTTTTATGGTTTAATCAGACTATAATATATTTATTATAACCTAATTAATATTCATTAACCAATATACATACATATTATTAAATCGTATGACCAAACTAGTTCCTAATAATCAAAATACCGCTAAAATAATCTAATTGAATGCCATTAATATTTAATCTAATGATTCATCCTATTTACATGTAACCAAATGATATAAATAATCATTAACACTTTTTTACATTCATAAATAATATTTAATTTCATTTTTTGAGATTTACATCCATTCCACATGAACTCCATTACTTAATAACAAGTGAACCGATTATGAAAATAAAGAAAACAAACACTCTAGAATGAAGAAATTCAATATAATAAATTATCAATAAGGGCATAAATGAACTAAAAAGAATTATGATAAACTAAATAAATGTCTTATAGGTTCTTAAATAAGTTACTAAAAATTATAATTTCATATTCTAGGTCCTTAAGTTCAATATCGTAACACATTTGACTTAAGGTAAGGATTTTTTTCACCTGAATTTCCATTTTAATTTGGGTTACTTTTATTATATAATTTACTCAATTAATTTCTTATTTATTATTATTTAATCATCATAAATTCGGTTTGAGTGTTCTATATATGTTTACCAACAATAATCCTTCCTTATTTCATGTAGAGTTACACATTCTAAAAGGATCTTTCAAAATTATTTCCGAAATACAAGCCTATTTCAAGGAAGTTTCTCAAATTCTTACCTATTATCAAGGGTACTCTATAATCTGTTTTTGGAAACCATTAACTTTATAAAATAACTAATTTTATTGTGAATGTACTATCTTAATTCACTTCTTGTGTTATACAAATATTTTTCCAAAATAACTCTTCTTTTCAAAATAAAAGAGTATTTATCTCAATAATTGCTTAATGATTTTATAAGAGTATTTTCGTCTATTTCAAAACTCTTACTGATTCTTATGTATTATTGTGATTAAACATTTATGATTTCCTATTCCATATTTATTTGATGTTATATGACTATTTTGACTATGGATGTTCTATCCTAAAACCATTCCCCAATTTACTCTGAATGGTTAGTGTTTATGCTTATTGTTCGGGGAAAGATATTTACATTTCATATGATAGTTTAAATATGAATGTATATGTTATTTATGTTTATCTCCATTCATATGAGGAATGAATTGGGATTTTTATGTGACGTTTGGGACCCACTATAGCCCCTCTATTCATCGGTAGGTATAATGAGACAAATAGACGTGGAATTTGTTGAGGCCTTTTCCAATTTGATATATGGTTTTGGTCAAGGCCTTAATCATTTTTAGAAGTCTTGGATGAGGCCTTCATGAAATATTTCAGAATGTCTGGCATATGAACAACCCTCATTATGAAGCTGGTAACTAAAAGTTCATGTGGTTATTCGACTAGTAGAATAACCTTGATTATGTTATGTTATGGAAATATTTACATAGCTCATATTACTATCATACTATGTTCAAGTTTATTTTTAAAAGCATGTGTATTCAATTATTCACCATGTCTAATGTTTATGTTATCTTCTGCAGTATTTCTTACTCTTACTGAGCATTTTATCTCACCCATTTCTTATGTTTCATTTTTTCCAAGATATAAAGAAGTAAATTATGAATGACTTGAAAGCATAATCTAGGAGGCATGGATGTTTATAATTGAATAAATTACTGTTGTTTCCCTTAAAGATGTAATTTTGAACTTATTTATGTATCTTGTTTCCAAAATAAACTACACTACTTGTTCCTTTAGGATGCATATTCCTTTTTTATATTATAATGTAATAAAATAAGGCACCATCTCTGGGAAACTGTGTTTGGGTCCTTAAAGTTGGTATCAGAGGAAGTTTAGTAGAAAACATGGAAACTATATTAAGAAAACATATATTAGGGAAAAATCACTAAGGTAGTCTTTAAGGATAAGCATACAAGAAAATCCTGGTATTTTGGTAAGGAATGAATTATGTGGATCTTTATAGAAAATACATCCTTGTCTGGACACAAACAGGTAGAGTTGGCTCTGACACAGATGTACCTAGGAGTGAAATCTCTGACAAGGAGTTTCCGGCTTGACTTGGGGTATCTTGGTACATGAAAACAGGCCTTACTACACTCTTGTTGTTGACACTCCTAGGGGATATGCTTAAGATAATTCACATTTTCTCTACAATCCATTATGAATGATTGAAATGTAAATTTTTCCTCAAAGAAACCATTTTTGTGATTATGGGGTTAGTCATGCGTAGGATTTCAATTTATGATAAGTATTTTTCTAAGTTAATATTATGATTCATACCCTAATCTAGTGTATTCCATTATCTAGAAATGGTGCCTGGTGGAAGAAATGGAAACCACATGAACACATGTATCCCGTGTAGGGATTTCCCTTCGACACAAGATAACGATGTTTTCTCTGGTTCTCCGACTAGTGTAGAGAATCTTATAACAATATTGGGAAAACTTACTCAGGTTATGAACAATAACCTTACCCGTATGAAGCATCTGGATCCACCACATAGAGGAGATTTTTTAGATCGCTTTATATGAAAACAACCTCCATTATTCAATGGTACTAAAAACCCATTTGTAGATGAGCAGTGGAAAAATTATCTAGAGAAGATATTTCTATCTTCGGGATGTAATGAAAGAGAGAAGGTCATCATGGCAGTTTATCATCTATCGGGAGATTTGGATTAGTGGTGTTCATTAATCCAAAACACAAAGGAGGAGGAATAAATATAAGAAATGTAATGGAGAGACTTTATGGAAATGTTCCTAGATAAATACTTTCCCTGTGAATAGCGAGTTCATATGGACAGGAAATTCTTGAATATGAGGCAGAAGGAAGATGAGAATGTTGCAAAGTATAAAGATAATTTTACAAGGTTAACAAGAAATTGTGTGGACTAAATACGAAATCCAAGGAGCAAAATTTATCGATTCTTTGATGGCCAAAATCAATTCCTCCTGAGAGCACTGGTCTCCCAATGTTCTTCATCATATGAGTATATAGTTTCATGTGATATCAAGATAGAAAAGGAATTCTCTAAGTCTTATGACATTAAGGTAAAGTAAGAGAAGAATAGGGTTGCTAAAAACTCTGGGAAAGGGAATAAGGAAACTGGGAATAAGGGAAGGGTTGAATTTCCACCCTGTGATAATTGTAGAAGGAAACACCCTGGTGCCTGCTTAAAGGTAAAAGGGGTATTCTACAAATTTTGACAGAAAGGCCATCTTTCTGGTGATTGTAAGGGGAATAAAAAAGCCATTAATTTTCAATGATATAATTTTCCAGAGATGGAACACTATTCTAATGATTGTTTAATGTGTCAAGGAAACATGATACAGAAAATTACAAGGGAGCAGGGACAAGCTTATATGGTCACAACTACAAAGGTTTAAGTTCCTAATGAAGTGGTGGTAGGTACACTAATCATTTCATCAAACTTAGACAATGCTTTATTTGATCCTGGATCATCGAATTCATTTATATCTTTCCAGTTTTCTATAAAAATTAGACATGCCTAATTCGAGTTAATAAAGGAGTTATCAGTCCAAACTCCTAGTGGATGTAACATTGTAACAATAGCATGTCGATCAGTCCCCCCCCCCCCCATGACACATAAATGTCTTTTGGTTTCTTACCTTATCATAATACCAATTATTTAATTTGATATAATTATCAGTATTAATTGGATATCAAATTACTATGCGAATATCTATTGCAAGAAGAAGAAAGTTACAATTTTTGAGAATGGTGTAGAATCCCTTATCTTTAGATCATAAACCTCTCCATCTGATTATAATCTAAATCCATCCCTAGTAGCTCTACTGAACTTAATTATTGGGTAGGAAGGGAATGAAATAACTATGGGTGAGGAAAATAATGTTCAAATAGAATATGTACCTATTGTGAAAGAATATATTGATGTCTTTCCATAGGATTTACATGGACATACTCAAAAGCAAGAAATTGAGTTTTCCATTGACTTAATTCCTAGTTCAAGGCCCATATCAAAGACCCCTTATAGAATAGACACTATGGAATTAGTGGAACTAAATAAACAACTAGAGGAATTGATTGATAAAGTATTTGTTCGCCTTAGTATTTCTCCATTGGAAGCCCATTTTCTTTTCATTAAGAAGAAATATGGGTCTATGAGGTTGTGCATTAACTACAAGGAGATCAATGATACAACAATAATGAACAAGTATCCCCTACCTCGCATTGAAAAATTATTTGATCAAATTCATAGAGCACAATACTTTTCAAATACTGGTCTTCGATCTAGATATCAACAGTTTCTTATGAGGAAGGAATACATTCCAAAAATATCATTTTGAACTAGATATGGGCATTGCGAGTTTACAGTAATGCCTTTTGGACTAACTAATGCACCATCTTTTTTCATGGATATAATGAATAGATTTTTAAAGGAATATCTTGATGACTTTTTAGTGGTTTTTATTGATGATATATTGGTATACTCTAAAAGCTATGAAGATCATGAAAATCATTTCTGCATTATTTTTAAGACTCTTAGAAGAAATTAATTATATGGGATGTTTAGAAAGAGTGATTTTTGGCTCCAATTAGTTTCTTTTATGGGCTACATTTTCTATAAGGATAAAATATCTATAGATCATGTGAAGAAAAGGTTGTGCAAGAATGTCCTACTCCCAGGAACATAACTTAGGTACATAGTTTTATTGGTTTAGCAGGTTATTATTGTCATTTCATTCAGAACTTTTCCCATTTAGCCAACCCAATGACCAAGCTTACACGAAAAGGGGTTAAGTTTATATGGACAAAGTAATGTGAATAATGTTTTAAAGAATCGAAGAGAATATTAGGTAATTCTCCAATCATGACTCTACTATTGGGTAATGATGTATTTTTTGATCTTTAGCGATGCGTTAAAGAAAGGAATTGGGTTTTCCCTTATGCAGAATGATAGAGTTATTTCCTATGAATATAGGTAGCTAAAAATTCATGAAAAAATTATCCAACTCGTGATCTTGAGTTATAAATGGTAATCTTTTCTCAAACGATTTGGGGACATTACCTCTATGGTGAAAAATATGAGATATATACAGATCATAAAAGTTTTAAATATATATTCTCACATAAATAACTAAACATGAGACAGAGGAGATTCATTGAGCTACTCAAGGATTATTATCACACAATGCACTACCACCTGGGGAAGGAAAATAAGTTGGAAGAAACTTTGAGTATAAAGTACCACAGAATTAGAAATGAGATGAGAGTTGAAAGGTATCCTTTGTTCATGTATCTAGTAAATATGGATATGGGAATTATCAAGGAAGGTAACACATCGCTACTTTCTCAAATGGTTTCCAAAATTTCTTTACTGGAAAGGATAAAATGTTCTCAGGCTGATGATGAGTAGTTTCGAAATAAAATTAAATCTTTAAATGATGGGAGGTTGATTAACTTCGTATATGAAGGTGGCATTTTGAAATTCAGAAAGAGGCTTTGTGTTCCTGCTATTCCTGAGCTAAAGAGGGAACTATTGGATAATTCTCATGGATCTAATTTCTATATAATTCCTAGTGTCAGAAATATTTATAGATATCTAAAGGAACATTTTTGGTGTGAAAAAATGAAGAGGAATATTTCTGATTACATGTCGAGATGTTTGGTTTGTCAATAGGTGAAGTCTGGAAGACAACATCCTGGAGGATTCATGAAACCCCTTCCTATAACTATATGTAAATGGGATGATATTACGATGGAATTTTTCATGGGGCTACCAAATAATCCAAGAAATAATGATGTGATATGGTTCATTGTTGATCGTCTTACAAAATTAGCAAATTTTATTTCTATAAGGGAAGATTTACCACTTGAGAGTTTAGGAAGAGTATATATTAATGAAGTTGTAAGAATTCATGGTATACCCTTATCAATTTTTTCTGATCATGATCCCCATTTTACATCACAATTTTGGAAAATTCTTTAGAAGTCCCTAGATATAGATATTATTTTGATCACTTCCTACCACCCACAAACTGATGGACAATCAGAATAGACTATTCAAACTTTTGAAGGCATGTCCAGGTCTTTTTCACTTGACTTTCAGGGTATTTGGGATTATTATTTACCTCTCATAGAATTTCCCTACAAAAATAGCTTCCGTTTAAGTATTCATATGGCACGATATGAAGCATTATATAGAAAGAGATTTTGTACACCAACTTGTTGGTATGATGTTGGTGAAAGATATCTCATAGTCCCAGAACATATTGAGGAAACAGCGGATAATGTAAAGATTATCCAAACCCCTATCAAAATATCTCAAAGTAAGAAAAATATCTATGCTAATAACTAAAGGAAAGATTTTTAATTTCAAGAATTATATCATGTTTTCTTAAAGGTATCTCCATGGAAGGGTATTATATGATTCAACAAGAAGAGGAAATTAAGTCCCGCGTACATCGGGCCTTTTGAAATTTTGGGTTGAATAGGAACTGTAGCGTACCATTTAAGAATGCCACCAAGTCTCTCTAAAGTTCAAAATTTGTTCCACGTATCAATGTTAAATAAATACATGTCAGACCTAACTCATGTACTCACCTATGAAAAAAATATAACTTGAGCCTAATATATCTTATTGTGAAGAGTCTATCAAGATTCTTGATACCAGAGAACAAGTATTGAGAAATTGGATGACATTTATAGTAAAGGTTATTTAGAGGAACCATAAGATGGAGGAATCATCATTGGAGCCTGAGGATCTTATGTTGAAGACATACCCAAATCTTTTTAGGTGACATTTTTTGAATTTCGAGGATGGAAGTTTTGTATAGAGGGGAGAATGTAATGACCCAATATTTTTGTCAACAAAATTAAATTCTTATAAATATTTCATAATCACATGAAATCACAACATGATTAACTAATAATCTCTATGTGACCTTTGAACATATTTTTTCACTTCAATGATGTGAATTTTTAAAATCTGACATACATAGTTGTGATCAACAAGTTATTTGGAGTCTAATAAGAAAAAAATAATTTTTCATTAATAGTAACCTACCCTTATGACTAGTAACATACCCTTTTGTATAGTGATATACCCTAATGAATAGTGACCTTACCTATGATAGTATATAAGTAATATTCAAGTGGAAGTACGATATACCTAAGTTTTGGAATAAGTAAGTAAATGTTTTAAAGCTATTTTTTTGGAGTAAATTATGAATTTAATTAAATATTAAATTAATCATATTCGGAAAATTATTTTGAAAAAATTGACTTCATTTTTGGATTCTACATATCGAAAAATGGTTACGATTATTTTTTTGGTATTTTTCTGAAATACACGAATTTTTTATAAATAGTGAAATGCGATAAAATACCGTATATACAAATTATCAGTTAAATACACATTTTATAACATCATAAGTGATGTAAGCCCACTTGGTTCTAACTCACATGCATTTATTTCTATTCTTAGTCATGGAATCATCACTATTTCTGGTCTTGAGGGAAATTAATGAACTAAAGATTAAAATGTTATGAAAACCCTCCTCTCCTCCACTATAACCCCCCCCCCCCCCACTCTCTCTCTTCTCTTCACTCCTCAAAGTCTTGAATATCCTCAAAGTTCTTCCCAAATACCCTTCCCTAGTCACTCCCCACGTTCTGGAAGCTCTTGGTCTTTCCAAAAGACCAAAATCCCTTCCCTTAAGGAGGTTCTCAATGAGGTTATTTCAAGAGGTAAAACACCCTTCTTTTTTATTTAGTTTCATTTCAAATTATCTTATTTTGTTATCCTCTACCCACATCCTCTGTCCAAATGACCATGATAAATCCAGTATCATCTATATACTATAATTATATCGTTTTAATGTAATAACCATCATCAATATTATTACTCTCTCCCTTTTATTTTATAAATTAAATCAACATCCATGAGATTCCAATTTATAACCTTCATGGATGATGAAGTTTTGTTCTTCAATTTCAACTTCATTACTGGTCATGATACCATTTTGATGGTTGAACCAGACTATATTATATGTATTATAACCTAATTAATATTCAGTAACCAGTATACATACATATTATTAAATCGTATGACCAAACTAGTTCCTAATAATAAAAATACCGCTAAAATAATCTAAGTGAATGCCATTAATATTTCATCTATGGATTCATCCTCTTTTTATGTAACCAAATGATATAAATGACCATTAACACTTATTTATGTTCATAAATAATATTTAACTTCTATTCTAGAAATTTATATCCATTCCAAATGAACTCCATAACTTAAGAACAAGTGAACTGATTATGAAAATAAAAAAACAAACACTCTGGAATGACGAAATTCAATATAATAACTTATAAATAAGGAATAAATGAACTAAAAATAATTATGATAAACTAAATACATGTCTAATAAGTTCTTAAATAAGTTTAACAAGTATAATTTCATATTCCAGGAACTTAAGTTGAAGAACATAACACATTCGGACTTAAGGTAAGGGTTTTTCCACACGAACTTCCATTTTCATTCGGGTTACTTTTATTGTATAATTACCTCAATTAAATTCTTATGTATTATTATGTACTCCTCATAAATTATGTTTTAGTGTTATATATATGTTTTCCAACCATAATACTTCTTTATTTCATGGGTATTTACATGTTTTAAAATGATCTTTCAAAATTATTTCCGAAATACAAGCCCGTTTCAAGAGAGTTTCACAAATTCTTACCTATTTTCGAGGGCACTCTATAATCTATTTTTTCAAAACCATTATCTTTATAAAATCACTATTTTTATTATGAAATTAATATCTTAATTCACTTCTAGTTTTATACAAATATTTTTTCAAAAGAACTCTTCTTTTCAAAATAAAAGAGTATTTATCTCAAGAATTGCTTAATGGTTTTATGAGAGTATTTTCATCTGTTTCACCACTCTTTCTGATTATTATGTATTTTTGGGAGTAATCATTAATTATTTAATCTACCATATTTAATGGATGTTCTATGACTATTTTAACTATGGTTGTTCTATCCTAAAACCATTCACCAATTTACTCTGAATGGTTTTTGTTTATGCTTAATGTTTGGGGAAAGATATTTACATTTCATATGATAGTTTAAATATTAATGTATATGTTATTTTTGTTTATCCCCATTCATATGTGCAATGAATTGGAATTATTATGTGATGGGTGGGGACCACTATATCCCCTCTATACATCAGTAGGTCTCATGAGACAAATAGATGTGGACTTGGGTAAGTCCTTTCCCAATTTGATATATGGTTTTGGCTGAGGCCTTAATCATTTTTAGAAGTCTTGGTCGAGTCCTTGATGAAATGTTTCAGAATTTCCAGCATATTCACTTCCCTCTTTTTGAATCTAGTAATTTAAATTTTATGTGGTTATTCTACTAGTACAAAACCCTTGATTATGTTATATTATGAAAATATTTACTCAGTTCATATTCCTGCCATATTATGTTCAAGTTTATTTTTAAAGGAATGTGTTTTTAATTATTCAACATATCTAATGTTTATGTTATATTCTGATGTATTTCGTACTCTTAATGAGTGTTTGATCTCACCCCTTTATTATGTTTAATTTTCCTAGGATATGAATAAGTAAATTATGAATTAATTTCAATCATGATCTAGGAGGCATGGATTTTTAAAATGGAATAAATTAGTGTTGTTTTTCTTTAAAGATGTAATTTTGAACTTATTTATGTATCTTGTTTCCAAAATCAACCAACCCACTTGTTCCTTTGATATTATTATTCATTTTTTATATTCCAATGTAATAAAATAATTCACCATCTCTAGGAAACTGAGGTTGGGTCCTTACAGTTGGTATCTGAAGAAGTTTAGTAGAAAACCTGGAAACTAGATTTAGAAAATGTAGATTAGGGAACAAATCCCTAAGATAGTATTTGAGGATAAGCATACAATAAAATCTTAGTATTTTGGTAAGGAATGGATCATTTGTATCTTTCTAGAAAATATATCCCTGTCTAAACACAAACACGTAGAGGTGGCTCTGGAACAGATGTACCTAAGAGTGAAATCTCTGACAAGGAGTTTCCGGCTTGACTTAGGGAATACTGGTACACGAAAACAGGCCTTACTACACTCTTGGTATTGATACTCTTGGGGGATATTCTTAGGAAAATTCACATTTTCTCTACAATCCATTATGAATAATTGAAATGTAAATTTTTCCTTAAAGAACCCATTTTTTTGATTATGGGGTTATCCATGCATATGATTTCAATTTATGATAAGTATTTTGCTAAGTTGATATTATGATTCATACCCTAATCTAGTGTATTCCATTATCTAGAAATAGTGCCTCATGAAAGAAATGAAAACCACATGAAAACACCTATCCTATGTAGGGATTTCCCTTTGAAACAAGATAATGATGTTGGCTCTGGTTCTGCGACTGGTGTAGAGAAGCTTATAACAATATTGTGAAAACTTACTCAGGTTATGAACAATAACCTTACCCATATGGAGCATCTTGATCCACCTCTTGGAGGAGCTTTTTTAGATCTCTTTATGCGACAACAACCTCCATCATTCAATGGGACTACAAACCCATTTGTAGATGAGCAGTGGATAAGTTCCCTAGATAATATATTTATCTCTTTAGGATGTAACAAAAGAGATAAGGTCGTTAATGCAATTTATCATCTATCGGGAGATGTGTATTAGTAGTGGTCATGAATCCAAAACACAAAGGAGGAGTAAGGGATACAAGAAATTGAAAGGAGATAATTTAAGTAAATATTCCTTGAGAAATACTTTCCTCATGAACAGCGAGCGCATATGGAGAAGAAATTCTTGAATATGAGGAAGAAGGAAGATGATAATGTTGCAAAGTATGAAGCTAAATTCACAAGGTTAGTAAGAAATTTTGTAGACTAAATACCAAATCCAAGGAGAAAAATTAATCGATTATTTAATGGTCTAAATCCATTCCTCTAGCGAGCACTGGTCTCCCAATGTTCTTCATCATATAAGGATATAGTTTCATGTGCTATCAAGACAGAAAAGGAATTCTTTAAGTCTTATGACATTAAGGAAAAGTAAGAGAATAAGATGATTGCTAAAAACTCTGTGAAAGGTAATAAGGAAATAGTTAATAAGGTAAGAGTTGAATTTCCACCCTGTGATAATTGTGGAATGAAATAACGTGGTGCCTGCTTAAAGGAAAAAAGGAGTATGGTACAAATATGGAAAAAAATGACATCTTTCTAGTGATTGTAAGGGGAATAAAAAATCTATTAATTTTCAATGATATAATTTTCAAAATATGGGACACTATTTTAATGATTGTTCAATGTTTCAAAGAAACAAGCTATAGAAAATTCCAAGGGAGCAGGGACAAGCTTATGTGATCACAACTACAAAGGTTGAAGTTCCTAATGAAGTGGTGGCAGGTACACTAATCATTTCATCAAACATAGAAAATGCTTTATTTTATTATGGATCACTTCATTCATTTATATCTTTATATTTTTTCAAGAAAATTATACATGCCTAATTGGAGTTAATAAAGGATTTATCATTCCAAACTCCGAGTGGATGTATCATTGTAACAAGGGTGTGTCGATCAGTCCCCCCCCCCCATGACACATAAATGTGCTTTGGTTTATAAACTTATAATCATGCCAATTATTTAATTTGATATAATTATTAGTATGAATTGGTTATCAAATTATGATGAGAATATCTATTGCAAGAAGAAGGAAGTTACAATTTTTTGAGAATGGTGTAGAGTCCCTTATCTTTAGAGAAGAAACCTCACCATCTGATTATAATATAGATCCACCCCTAGTAGCTCTACTGAACTCAATTATTGGGAAGGAAGGGAATGAAATAACTATGGGTGAGGAAAATAATTTTCAAATAGAAGATGTACCTATTGTGCAAGAATATATCGATGTCTTTCCAAAGGATTTACCTGGAAATCCTCCAGAGCAAGAAATTGAGTTTTCTATTGATTTAATTCATAGTTCAAGGCCCATATCAAAGACCCCTTATAGAATGGCCACTATAGATTTAGTGGAACTAAATAAACAACTGGATTAATTGATTGATAAATGATTTATTCGCCCTAGTATTTCTCAATGGGGATCCCATTTTCTTTTCATTAAGAAGAAATATGGGTCTATGAGGTTGTGCATTGACTACAAAGAGATCAATGATATAAAAATAATGAACAAGTATCCCCTACATCTCATTGACGATTTATTTGATCAAATTCATGGAGAACAATATATTTCAAAGATTGTCCTTCGATCTAGATATCAACAGTTTCTTATGAGGAAGTAATACATTCCAAAAATAGTATTTTGACTAGGTATGGGCATTACAAGTTTACAATAATGCCGTTTGGATTGACTAATGAACCACCTTCTTTCATGGATCTAATTAATAAAGTTTTCAAAGAATATCTTGATGACTTTGTAGTGGTTTTTATTGATTATATCCTAGTATACTCTAAAATCTATGAAGATCATGAAAATCACTTGTGCATTATTCTGAATACTCTTATAAGAAATGAATTATATGGTAAGTTTAGCAAGAGTGATTTTTGGATCCAATCAGTTTCCTTTATGGGCCACATTGTCTCTAAGTATGAAATATCTATAAATAATGTGAAGAAAAAGGTTGTGCAAGAATGTCCTAATCCCACAAACATAAATTAGGTACGTAGTTTTATTGGTTTAGCAGGTTATTATAGGTATTTCATTCATAACTTTGCCCGTTTAGCCAACCCAAGGACCAAGCCTACATGAAAAGGGGTTAAGTTCATATGGAAAAAAGGAATGTTAATAATGTTTTAAATAATGGAAGAGAATATTATTGAATGTCCCAATATTGACACTGCCATCAGGGAATGATGGATTTGTGATCTTTAGAGATGCGTTAAAGAAAGGACTTGGTTGTGACCTTATGTAGAATGATAGAGTGATTAACTTTGAATCGAGGTAGCTGAAAATTCATGAACAAAACTATCCAACTCATTATCTTGAGTTATCAGTGGTAATATTTTCTCTGAATATTTGGGTACATTACCTCTATGGTGAAAAATGTGATATATATACATATCATAAGATTTTGAAATATATCTTCTCACATAAACAACTCAACATGAGACAAATGAGATGGATTGAGCTACTCAAGGATTATTATCACACAATGAACTACCACCCAGGGAAGGAAAATAACTTGGCAGAAGCTTTGAGTAGAAAGGATCACGGAATTATGAATGAGATGAGAGTTGAAAGGGATCCTTTGTTCATGTATCTAGTAAATGTGGATATGGGAATTATCAAGGAAGGTAACACATCACTAATTTCTAAAATGGTTTCCAAAACTTCTTTACTATAAAGGATAAAATGTTCTTAGGCTGATGATGAGGAGTTTCGAAATGAAATTAAAGCTTTAAATGATGGGAAGTTGATTGAATTCGTATATGAAGGTGTCATATTGAAATTCAGAAAGAGGCTTTGTGTTCCCGCTATTCCTAAGCTAAAGAGGGAATTATTGGATGATGATCATGGATCTAATTTTTATATACTCCCTAGTGTCCAAATATATAAAGAGATCTAAAGAAATATTTTTGGTGGGAAAACATGAAGAGGGGGATTTCTGATTACGTGTCGAGATGTCTGGTTTGTCAATAGGTGAAGGCTGGAAGACAACATCCTGGAGGAGTGATGCAACCCCTTCGTATACCTATATGGAAATGGGATGATATTATGATGGACTTTGTAATGGGGATACCAAAGAATCCAAGAAAGAATTATTCAATATTGGTCATTATTGATCTTCTTACAAAATCATCACATTTTCTTTCTATAAGGGAAGATTTACCACTTGAGAGTTTAGCAAGACTATATATTAATGAAGTTGTAAGACTTCATGGTATACCCTTATCAATTGTTTCTGATCGTGATCCCTATTTTACATCCCAATTTTGGAAAAGTCTTCAGAAGTCCATAGATACTAGTATTCATTTGATCACTACCTACCACCCACAAACTGATGGACAATCAGAATGTACTATTAAAACTTTGGAAGACATTTTTAGGACTTTTTCACTTGACTTTCAAGGTATTTGGGATTATTATTTACCTATCGTAGAATTTTCCTTAAAAAAATAGCTTCCATTCAAGTATTCATATGGCACTATATGAAGCGTTACATGGAAAGAGATTTCGTACACCCACTTGCTGGGATGATGTAGGTGAAAGATATCTCGTAGGCCTAGAACATATTGAGGAAACAACAAAAACAGTGAAGATTATACAAACCCATATCAAAACAGATAAAAGTGAGAAAAAGAGCTATACTGATAACTGAAGGAAATATTTTGAATTTCAATAATGATATCATGTTTTCTTAAAGGTATCTACATGGAAGGGTATTATACGATTCAGCAAGAAGGGAAAATTAATTCTCATGTATATCGGACCTTTTGAAATTCTGGATCAAATTGGAACTGTAGCTTACCATTTGGGAATGTCTCTAAGTCTCTCTAAAGTTCTCAATGTGTTCCACATATCAATGTTAAGGAAATATATGCTAGACCCAACACATGTACTCACCTATGAAAAAAATAGAACTTGAGCCTAGTCTGTCTTATTATGAAGAGCCTATCCAGATTCTTAATACCAAAGAAAAATTATTGAGAAATCGGATGACTTTTCTGGTAAAGGTTCTTTGGTGGAACCATAATATGGAGGAAGCATCATTGGAGCCTGAGGATCTTATATTGAAGACATACCCAAATCTTTTTAGGTGAAATTTTGTAAATTTTGAGGATGAAAGTTTTGTATGGAGGGGAGAAAGTAACAACCAAATATTTTTTTCAATGGAATTACTTTCTTATAAATATGTCATAATCACATGAAATCATAACATAATTAACTACTAAGTGATAGTGACCTTTTAACATATTTTTCTCACTTCTATTATGTGAATTTCGAAAATATGACCTATATAGTTGCGATCAGCAAGTTATTTTGAGTCTGATAAGAAAAACATAATTTTTGTGAATAGTAACATACCCTTATGACTAGTAACATACCCTTATTAATAGTGATTTGACCTCATGAATAGATACCTTACCTATTATAGTATATAAATAATATCCAAGTGTAAGTACTATATACCTATGTTTTGGAATAAGTAAATAAATGTTTTAAAGCTGTTTTTTTGGAGTAAATTGTGATTTTAATTAAATATTAAATTAATCATATTTAGAGAATTATTTTAAAAAAATGGACTTCATTTTTGGATTCTACACATCAAAAAATGGTTAGGGTGATATTTTAGTATTTTTCTGAAATACTCTAATTTTTTATAAATAGTGAAATATGGTAAAATTCCATACATACAAATTATCAGTTAAATACATGTTTTATGACATCATAAGTGATATAAGAACACTTTTTTCGAACTCACATGCATTTATTACTATTAATAGTCATGAAATAATCACTATTTCTTATCTTGAGGGAAATTAATAAACTAATTATTAAAATATTATGAAAACCCTCCTCTCCTCCACTATAACCCCCCCCCCCCCCCACTCCCTCTTCTCTTCACTCCTCAAAGTCTTGAAGCCCCTAAAAGTTCTTCTTGAATACCCTTAACTACTCACTCCCCACGTCCTGGAAGCTCTTGGTTTTTTCAAAAGACCAAAATCCCTTCCCTTAAGGAGAATCTCAATGAGGTTATTCCAAGAGGTTAGACACCCTTCTTTTTCATTTAGTTTCATTTCAATTTATCTTATTTTGTTATCATCTACCCACATCCTCTATACAAATTACCATGATAAATCTAGTATCTTATATATAATAGAATTATATCTTGTTAATGGAAGAACCATCATCAATATTCCTACTCTCTTCCTTTTATTTTATAAACGAAATCAACGTCCATGAGGTTCCAATTTATAACCTTCATAGATAATGAAGTTTTGTTCTTCAATTTATCCTTAATTACTGGTCATGATACCATTTTTATGGTTTAACAAGACTATATTATATGTATTATAACCTAATTAATATTCATGAACCAGTATACATACATATTATTAAATCGTATGACCAAACTAGTTCCTAATAATCAAAATACTGCTAAAATAATCTAAGTGAATGCCATTAATATTTCATTTATGGATTCATACTCTTTCCATGTAACCAAATGATAGAAATTACCATTAACCCTTATTTATGTTCATAAATAATATTCAATTTCTATTCTGGAAATTTACATCCAATCCAAATAAACTCCATTACTTAAGAACAAGTGAACTGATTATGAAAATAAATAAAACAAACACTCCGGAACGAAGAAATTAAATTTAATAACTTATCAATAAGGGAATAAATGAACTAAACAGAATTATGATAAAATAAATACATGTATAATAGGTTCTTAAATAAGTTTAATAAGTATAATTTCATATTTCATAAACTTGAGTTCAAGAACGGAACACATTCGGACTTAAGGTAAGGGTTTTCCCACCTAAACTTCCATTTTCATTCGGGTTACTTTTATTGTCTAATTACCTCAATTAAATTCTTATGTATTATTATTTATTCCTCATAAATTCTTTTTTATTGTTATATATATGTTTAACAACCATAATCCTTCCTTATTTCATGGGTATTTACACATTATAAAACGAACTTTAAAAATTATTTCTGAAATATAAGCTTGTTTCAAGAGAGTTTCTCAAATTCTTACATATTTTCAAGGGCACTCTATAATGTGTTTTTGGAAACCATTATCGTTATAAAATCACTCATTTTATTATGAAATTACTATCTTACTTCACTTCTGGTTTTATGCAAAGTTTTTTTCAAAAGAACTCTTCTTTTCAAAATAAAAGAGTATTTATCTCAAGAATTGCTTAATGGTTTTATGAGAGTATTTTTGTATGCTTCAACACTCTTGTTGATTCTTATGTATTATTGGGATTGATAATTTATTATTTAATCTACTATATTTATTGGATGTTATATGACTAGTTTTACTATGGATGTTCTATCCTAAAACCATTCACCAATTTACTCTGAATGGTTTGTGTTTATGCTTAATATTCAGGGAAAGATATTTACATTTCATATGATAGTTTAAATTTGAATGTATATGTTATTTATGTTTATCCCCATTCATATGAGGAATTAATTGTAATTATTATGTGATGGTTGGGGCCCACTATATCCCCTCTATACATCAGTAGGTCTCATGATACAAATAGATGTGGAATTGGCTGAGGCCTTTCCCAATTTGATATATGGTTTTGGCAGAGGCCTTAATAATTTTTAGAAGTTTTGGCTGAGGCCTTGAAAAAATGTTTCATAATTTCTGACATATTCACTTTCGTCATTATGAATCTAGTAATTGAAATTTCATGTGGTTATTCGACTAGTATAATACCCTTGATTATGTTATATTATGGAAATATTTACTCAGCTCATATTCCTTCCACATTATGTTCAAGTTTATTTTTAAAGTAATGTGTTTTCAATTATTCAACATATCTAATGTTTATGTTATCTTCTAATGTATTTCTTACTCTTACTAAGTGTTTGATATCACCCCTTTATTGTGTTTAATTTTCCTTGGATATGAATATGTAAATTATGAATGACTTGCAAGCATAATCTATGAAGCATGGATGTTTCTAATGGAATAAATTAGTGTTGTTTTCCTTTCAAGATGTAATATTGAACTTATTTATATATCCTGCTTCCAAAATATACTAAACTAATTGATCCATTGGGATTAATATTCCTTGTTTCTATACCAAGGTAATAAAATAAGGCACCAGCTCTGGGAAACTAGGGGCGGGTCCTTTCAATACACATACGATATATGATCTAGATCAAGAGTTTAATATAAAAAACCATCTATTTTAATAGGGTTGGTTTTCCCAATAATTTATGTTATTTATAGAGTCTATTATAATGATCTCAAAAAATCTAGAGACACCCCTGAGAGGATTTTGAAGTTAATAGTCTACATGCTATGAGGCGTAGCAAAGTGCTTGTGAGGTATATTTCTCTAGGAAGATCAGTATGAATGTTTTTATAGAAGGGCATATAAACTATATTCCTCAATAATTTATTTACAAATAACCTAATAGAAGGAAAAAATTAGTATTTCATGAAACATTAATAGGAACGTACATCATGGATTGATTATGCTGAAAAATTCACACACATATATCATTTTTTCCTGAAAATAGTTGGGGATGAGTTGGGCTGATAATGATGTCTTGAGTATGGGATAAGGAAATAGGTCTAGGTCTAGGTGAACATATTTCAACATAAATAATTTTTAGAGGTTATAATTTTGGCCCTTATTATTGAGGGGAATCTAGGTGAACATAGAGTCACAAGGTAGGTGGATCCTATAGTAAGGACTAGCAGTGGGTCCTCTAATAATAGGAAGTGTCATTTTTATGGTTTGTGCTAGCATGGAAGTGGATAGAGTATCTAGGGTAATGGTTCATCTCTCCATCATTTGGGAGACAGTTTCATGTAGTGTTATTAGTGTGGATGGTATGTTAATGACTATACCCATTGTGAGCGATCAATTGTGGATTGTTGTTCTTACGAGTGGATGGGACACCTACTATGGTTCTGTAGGGTCAAACAACTATGTTTTAGTGATAGAGGATTAGTACATGGAATTATTCTTAGATCAGGGATGATGTCTTTGGCTGGTATTTGGAGACCTACTAGCCATTTGGGTCAAGATATAGGATGAGGTACCTAGGTGTATGGGTATCAATTCCAATAGAGTGGTGCTTTATCGTGTACACATATAGGAGATCTAAGATAGGTTATAGAAGAATTGTTCACCAACCAACCCACTCCTACTGACCAATATGTTGGACCGTCTACTGACTAAGTTATGATATTTTTTTATACCACTCTTGCATCTACCTTGTTTCATATAAATCATATCACTCATTCATATCATCTCTATTGAAGTATGGATCTGTAATATCCATAGAATGCATATACAAATTATTACTCATTCACAAACTATTAGGGGAGTAATCTGAGGGAATTACCCAATAAAGGGAATGTAACCCAGAGATTAGTGATCATATATTCCTCTAATATCTATTTTAAATTGAAATGATGTGATTCATCTTGATGTTTCATTATATTGTTCAGTATTGTCTTGATATGACATCAAATTTTATCATCAAAGGGTATCTTTTACATCTCTATTGAGTGTTATTTATGTCCATGTAGAAGAATGGGACTTCCTAGAAGGTCATGTAAGACATGACCATCAATATACATGTAATATTACCAATCTCATTACTATCATTGAATTTTATAATGGATAGACACATTATGAATTTTTTTTAATCATATTATTTAGATGTTTTAGGATGTATTTCTTGATGATTTATTGGTTTTTTCACCTAAGAGATAGGTATAGTTTACTATCAAGATCATTCCAGGTGTAAAGCCTATTTCTATGCCACCTTATCTAATGATCATTATAAGATATAGGAGATTAATTCTTAGATGGAGGAAATAGAGTCCAAGGGGTTTATAAATCTAACTAATCTCCTTGGATTGCCCCAAATCTATTCACCAAGAAGGTGAGTGGAATTTTATGGCTATCTGGGGACTCTAAGAAGAAAAACCAAGTGATGCTCAATAATCGATACCCAATTTCTCATATAAAAAAATTATATGACCAACTTAAAGGATCATAATATTTCTCTAAGAATAATTTGAGATTTATTTATCACTAAATTAAGGTGATTCCTTAAGACATAAATCAAAATATTTCCAGGATCAAGTATGGTTTATATGTATATCTAGTGATCACAATTGATCGAATGATTGTGATAGAATTATTTATATCCATATTGAATTAGTTATTCTATCCATATATGATTTATTTTGTGGGATTTTTCAATGATATACACTTTTTAATAGATCTTGGGAGGATCATACATGACATTAGGAGATCAATTTGGGAATACTTTAGGATCATCAGATATATTCCATGCTTTCAAAGTGAAACATTTTGATTGACTGGGTATACATCTTGGGGAACATTATTTTTATGTTTAGAGTGTTTTATAATATGAATAAGTACAATTCTATGTTTTTTTGAGAGAATACTGATTATTCTTTTTAGATTCTCATTTTTTTTGGATCATTATTACTATTTCTATATTCATGAATTCTATTTTATGGAAGCATTGATGATAAGTTTGATAAAAAAAATTGGGTGATATATATTTGATCTAATGATTGTGAGTGATCCACTCAACAGTTGAATGGGAGGTTGATTATGTTGAGACAAATTAGTTTTGATCTGTTTTTAAATTATGATGAATTTCATTAATATGAAATTAATATTTATTAGTGTTGTATTTTTTTGTCAGTATATAAATCAATTAACAATTTTAGGCCTTCGTAATAATGTTTCTATACATAGTAGTATGGGTTTACTAAATCAAGCTTATTGGGTGAAATTCAATGAATTGAGGATACTGGTGGAAGGTGGGACAAAGTGTTTGTTTGAAAGTGTTCAAAGGATATCAGACTAATTGTTATGGAAAAACTAAATCAGGTTATGCTTTTTTATTCTTAAAATTGCCAAATACCATGTCTATACTAAGATATTCATATTTATAGCTTAAATTGATTGAATGAATAAGTCCATAAATCTTTGTAGAACTTTTTTTTGGAAAGATTTACTAGACTGAGTATAGTGAATTGAGCTTATCAAATGATGTTGTTTCAAATAGAGAAATGTTTGCGAGTTCACAATATGAAAAATATTTTTGAGTTTACTAGATGAAAAATGTTTATGAGTTCATTGGAAAAAGTTTTATGAATGTTTTGGATGGATGAAATCTTGAAATAATATTGTATGGAGAACTATAGAATTTGTTAATGAAGTTATATTTGATAGAGAAATCCAAAAGAATTTTGATGAAGTCATTGGACAGTGTTTTCTAATAACATTAATCTAAATGTTTTTTTCAACAATAGATGTCAAATAGAGGTTTCCTAGAATAATTATTATATAATAGTTTCTAAGAAAAAGTATCAGATGTAGGTTGATTGATATCATCCAACATAGCTAGAAGTTAGATTAACCCAAAGATCCCCATATATTGGAAACATGTAAGTCTGTATAGATAGTTAAATAAAAATGCTACTATAAAAATGAAGAACCTTATGAGGTTATCGGACATAATATTTCTTATGAAGAAGTAATATATGATTCTTTTTGTATATTTAGAATTTTTTTATGTTATATATTGTGACAATGTTAATTTTTACATTCAAAAACATAATAATCATGAAGGAAAAATCATAATTGATGCTAATATTTTTGAATATTTGAATCATATTTACACTGAAATTTGAGTAAAGTTTTTATAATGTTTTATTTAATCCACCCTTTTTAAAGGATTTAAGTCACTCAAAAAAAGAATGATTTGAGTGGGATATTCAAATTTAGAGTGGGAAACTAAAATTTTAAGTATGTGATTCACCAATAATTTTCAGGGAAATACCACCCATGTAGAGGGGATATGGTGCGCTATGATGTGGTTATTGTTTTTTTTCTTATTTGATTGTTGTTGAAGAAGAGATTTTTCATATGTAAAGCTTGGTCTATATTTTGTTTAAGCATCACATATAGTATCACTAGGTGAAGTGGTATTGGATAGATGATACTGGATAAAGTGGTACTGAACCATGGCCACTAAATAATGAAGTTACCATATGAATATGGTATGATTTTGATTGTATTAGAAAGAGGGTATTGGAAAGCTAACTATAAGATAAAGAAGTTATTTTTAGGACATGTTTATAAAAATAAGTATACATATAAGTTTATTCTCATAGTTTTGTAATAAATCAAAGAAGATGAAGAACTTTCTAGAAAGTAAGGGTATATAATTAATTAAATATAGTGATAAAGTATTAAACATTGTTGGTTAAGGTTCATTTTGTTATTTATAATTTTTTTATCATATTATATATGTAAGAAGAACATGAATTTTCCAAGGACTTTAGTGATATGAATGTGGTGGATAATACCTACTTCTTGTAAACTGAAGAAGACTATTTTCAAGTGTATGTGTAATCTTAGATTTTTTATATTCTATTACAAGGGATAACATCTCTTATTGAGTAGTAAACTTTTTAAATTCGTTTTTTCTCTTCAGTCTTATTGTGTATTTATTTTTAGTGTATTTAAATCACTTTAACTGAAGGTGATGTTTTTTTATAATTTAGAGAAACTTAAAAATGTTTACCACAAACTCACCCCCCCCCCCCACTCAGTGGTTAAAAAATCCCAACTAGCCCATTAAATTTGTATCGGAGTGGAATAATTCATTGAATATTTATGATTTGAAGTTTGAAGAAGGGGTATTTTTTTAGATATATTCATAACTTATTGAATAGAAAGGGATTCCTATATTTTATGAAAAGCAATATCATATTTGGAAAGATATAGTTCCACTGTATCTATTATCCAATGGATATGAAGTTCTTTAAGTTGTTTCGAATGGTTTCACTCATCCTACAAAGGGTTCCCCCTTAACCATTGCAGATAAAAAGAATCTAGAGAATGATGGGTGAGTAAGAAATTATATGCTTTCCTCACACTCTAAAAGTGAATTTATGAAGGTTAAAGGAGTTATAATAGTAAAAATAATATGGGAAAGGTTTTAAAAAATTATGGATCTAATAAAGTCAAGAAATCCAAATTAAATATTTTTATATAAAATTATGATGATCTTAAAATGGGATATAATAATTTTATTTGTGATTTCTTCACAAGGTTTAATGACATTGTAAGCATCATACAGTGTTTTGGTGAGAAATTTGAATATTCAACTATTATGGGAAAGATTATAATAATTATTCTTGATAAATTTTATGTTGTGGTCTCGTCATTAGAAGATATATATGCAAAAACTCTGTCTTATGATCATTTGAATAGTATTATTATCACAAATGAAATGAGAAGATAAAATGCTTTTACAAATAAGGAAAGGGTTGACTTGGAAATCTTTTTCAAAACTATAAAGTAAATAAAATATAAGAAACTCTTTGAGGAAGAATAAAGTGACTCTATAAATAAAAATTTGGAAAGTTTATTTTTTTCTAGAAATATTAAAATATGAATAGATAAGTATAAAGTAAATCTACTACTGAAATTTTGGATCCATTGGACATTTCAAAGCAAATAGTCCAATTTTAAAGGAACATGAAGATAGTAATGTGGAATATAGAAATTCAGAAGACCTCAGAAGAAGAATATATAAAAATATAGTTCTTATTCAAAAGGAAAGTGTGATAATTTCTGTAAATATAAAAAGAGTGCCTTTGTGTATATGTGTGAGAAAGATAAAGGCAGTGAATTCGAATCTGATAATTCTAGTGAAAATGGTGTTGAGAAGTCAGTTATTTCAAAAGTAAATGATGAGAAATTTACTGCTGATGAAAGAATAAACTATTAATAAGAATAATAGGAAAGTAATATTGAGTTCATGCATAATAAATAATTGAATGAATATATTTAAAATATTATTAAAATTTATAAAGATAAAAATTATTTGATGAAAGTAGATCTATCATTAAATGGTCAAGAATCAGGGATTGGGAAAAATATAGGTTTCTAAAATATATTGATAGACTAAAGAAGTTTCCTGATGAAGATTAAAATATCAATATTAATATTGAACAAAATATATAAGTGAAGGATAAAGAATATGAGCTAATTGAACAAAAAAATAATGAACATGAGAAAGGAATACAAAACAATCAAAACATGGTTTCAAAACATAGTTAAAGTTATAGGATGGGTAATCCTAAGAAGGATCAATAAATATATTCCCCATAGGATAAGAAAAAAGTTGAAATTCTTTCTAAAAATTTGGAATTAAAGAAGTCCATGTATATAGCTAAAAAAAGTGAATTCCAAAATTATGTAATTTCTGAGAAAACTATCATTGAAGTAAAAACTACATAAAATAGTAATATTATTAAGAATTATTATATGTCTAAACTAGATAATAATATGTTAGGAGTCTATGGAAAATTTGTCTCATAAAAAATATCCATGGATGGTGGTCAAGGATACAAAGGAAATCAGGTTTATGATTCTGGAAAACATTTAGGGTATAGAGGAATATATGTTTTATATAGATATTGTTGGTGTTTTTTATTCTTTGGGAATACATAAAAAAATTCTTAATAATCAATATTAAAATGAATCTAGGAGGTATTAGAGGAAAATTTTGGTGGGGAATTAACTCACTTAAAGAAGAAAACCAGAAAATTCTAGTTTGAAAATTTAAAATAGATTTTAACTTCTAGAAAATATTTTTGAAATACATAATCATCCTAAAAATATTTCTAAAGAATGTCTTCAAATGATACATAGTAAATTATGTTTTTATGAAAAATCTCATAGGCCTCATGTGAATGAGGAAATAGGAAAATAAAAGGACTTAGTTGTTGAGACTACTCTCAAGATTACAAAAGTAGAATGGAATTGGATATTGGATAGTGGATATTATTCACAAATAAATTAATATTTGAAGTTTTTAGATAATTTTAAATATTATAAATAAAAGAATATAACATTTTAAAAAGATGATTCACTTAGAATCAATGTAATTCTATCTACTGTCATTGGAAAATAAAACTTAAAATCCAAAAGTGTCTAATTTTTTAATGTATTAAAATACAATTAGTTCAGCGTTTCTCAACTAATTGATAAATTAAATGAATTATATTTCAGAATAAGGGTCAATGTTTTTAAAATTCATGAAGATTAGAAAGTTAAAATGAGAGGAAAGTAAACCAAGTGGAATTTATTTCATGTTAGATATGTACAACGATCATGTTATATGTACATGATGATGGAAGGAAATTAGTGATGGAAGAAAAGGAATAGACATATGTTTCAGTGTAACATGAGTAATATGATGGTGAGATTAATTATTTTTTATATTCTTTACATGACATGAAAAAGATATTTTTGTTTTTTGATGTTTCAGAAAGGGAAAATTTCAAATTCAGTATATAAGAGGGTTGAGATACATACAATTCAACCCATGGAGATTATTCATTCTGACCTAAGTGGACCCATGTGAATGTATTAATCAAATATATATAATTTTTTATTACCATTATTGATTATTTCACTCACACTCTATGTATTATGTTCTCAAAATACAAATTAGTGGCTCTCAAAATGTTTACCAATTTCCCGAGAACAGCTAAAAATGAATGTGGATACTCTATGAAGAAGATTCAAATATATTATGGGATAGAATATACATATGGAAACATTAAAGACTATCTTAAAAATAATGGATTTTTTATAAACATAATTCAGCACACACACCATAGAATAATGGTGTTTATGAAATAAAGAATATATGTTTTTTTGAGATGGATCGAATCATATTGGTTAAACATGATACTTATCAATTCTTTTAGAGATGATATATTTTTGTAGTAATCCACAATTAGAATTTTTTTATTTATGATACACCAATATGACTCCATACAATATGTATTACAAAGATTCCAAGAGTTTAAATTACCTAAGGGTGTTTGGTATCCCTTTCATAATCAAGTTCAAATGTGAAAATCTTGTGAGGTTTTATCAATGAGGTATTGATGGTATCTTCCTTGGATACCCTTATAATAATATAGGATATTGTTTGTAATTTCCTGAAATTTTATGAATGAAATTCCATTTTTGAGTTAAAAAGTTCCATATTAAGTAATGTAATTATAGAAAACACATGCACTAATTCAGTTATTTTGAATTGTTATATACAGCCTATCATATTTTAAAGACCATTAAGCATTATAACCATTGATATTATAGAAATTGTATACTAGACAATAATATTATTATATTAAGGGTTATGATAAATATAAATTGATATATAAGGAAAAATTTATAGCCTCATTCAGTAAGATCGTACCCTATGAAGCCAATTTATCAGAGCCTATAAGGGAGATGGAATCACGGGTATTTTCCCTTGACCAGGATCAGGCTGAGATTCAACTACTAAATATCATGTGAAAAAATTTATAGGAGAAGATCAATCTTATCAAAATCACAGCTCAAACCATGTTTGTCAAACCACTACAAGAAAGTACCACTATCGTACACCTTACCCTTAAGGTGTGCACTGTTCAATAAGGAGTTATGTATCAAGATCCTAGTAGTATGAATTTTTATATTTTATTTTTCAATAAAATAAATATTATATTTTTCATTTTTCGTTATTACATTAAATGTACAATTATATATCAGTAAATGAAAATTAGATTTTGCTGTGAATAAACCAAGACATTATTTTTAGAAAATATATGGTTTTAATTAAAACACACTTTTTGATAAATTCATTAATTTTGAAATACATTATATTTTCAAAAAAATATATTATTAAATAATATTTATTTATATACACATGTGAATATAATTTATATAACTCTAATATAATATCTATAAGTGTCAAGAAACTATTATTTTCAAAAAACCCATTATATCTTAGTAAATAAGGATTTTGATTTAGAAGTGTAATTTATTTTGATAAAAAAAATATTATTTTTGAAATAATCATATTGAAATTATCCAATGGTAAACTTTGAAATATTTTCTAAGATAGTCACGTTTTTAGGTAAAAATTAAATATGGTATTAATGATATGGGTTTTTATTTTTTCTATTAGAGGGTTGTCTAGTTATTTTTGGGGATTTGGATTAGAATAATTTATTAGAAGACGTGGGGATATGAATAAACATAAAAAAAACATACCTAAATTATAACTAAGTATATATTAAGTGGTTTAAAAATAATTGAGTCCGTATATATATTATACAAGTGGATTTGGCTCTCGCATAGTTGTACATAGGGATAATAACCCTTATAAGGGAGCATTGGGTATTAACTCGATCATCACATGGTGAACAACATAGGGGCCTTATTGAACAAATTGTTTCATACTCTTGGGGGATGTTATTTTTTATCATCCTAATAAGTAAAGTTATATTTATCTTTAAATAATATAGAATGTTCAATATATTTCTTAACAAGCAACACTGAGATTTATGCAGATCATTATAAACTATTAAAGTATTATTATTTAAATGTGACATGGATGTTAAAAATTAAAGTATGAATAGGAATAAAAATGTTATTATAAATATTTAAAAATGTTTTATATAATTTAAATTAATTGATAAATAATTACTCAAATTTTAGTAAAATCATTTTATGCTACAAAACAATATTTTCATCAAAAATGATTTTTATCGGTTTTTTGAGTAAATAACATAATTAATTTCATCTACTATTTGGAATATTTATTTGAAAAAAATGAAATTAATTTTTTAAATCATCATATTTTAATTATCCTAGAATAATGTTTTCTTAATTTTAGGAAAAGTTTATTTTTCAATAAATATTGAAAAATACTGATATTTTTTGAAAGTTGTCATTTTATTTAAAGAATTAAAAAATAACCATTTTATTTTAAAATGGTTTCAATGATAAATTATTTAATTTACATTATGAATAATCCAATTAATGTCATTTTAATCAATTTTATTCTTTACTTTAGTATAATAAATTTTTACACATAAGAAGACATTGTTATGCAAAACATATTTTTTCCTCATTTTGTGGGTTTAATATTAAATTAAATTATCCTACTTCCATGAATTGAATTTGGAAAAATTAATTACATATTTTAAATCATTATAATTAATATAATTTAATATATTTGACTTAATTTTTTGTCATCATAAATATCTACCTTGGTAAATATTTGTCACTCGGTATGGAAAAAAGAGGTAAAATTTGGTTTAAACTAATGGGTAAAACCAAAAAATCCGTCAAAAAATTATTTTATACTATTTTATGAGTTTTTTCTAACAAAACTTATTATAAATAAGTTAAATTATGTGTGTTAAATAATTATTTTCATATTGTAATCTCATTCATTACATTTTTGATTATTCATTATATTTTATTCAAATTAAAAAAGTATTTTTGGGTCTTTTCATTTAATGGAATTGTTGGATGATTCCATTCAATTTTCAATTTCCAAAAAAAAATATAAGAACCTTCATTTTGTTTTAATGTAACCAAAAATATTCATGGAAACAAATTTATACACTTTTTCAAGGTTAAATTATTTTTACTCTTAAATGATGTATATTACAAAAAATTGTTTTTCATGTGTTTAGTGATATTAAATTAAATGTAATTTATACCACCTGTTGAAACCAAATATGATAAAATAGATTCCATATTTTTAATAATCATGTCCAAAATTTTCTATATGGTTCATTCTATATTTTTTCATATAATTATTTAATCATGTTGAAATGTTAAATTATCACGGTTAGGGTTAAATTGGGTTTAATGTGGTTTATTTAGAAAATAAGGCTTAAAATTTATCCTAAAATTTTACAAAGTTTTTTTTTTGAATTTATTTCAACCCAATATCATCTTATCTTTGAAATTGGTGAGTCTTTCACACATGGTTTATATTATACTCATTGAAATTCAATATTTACAGACCTACATAATACCTATAAATAGTACTATTGTAAGTAGGGTCTTATCATATGGAATGACAAATTTGTGTGTTAGTGACAAAAATAAATTCAAAATAAAAACAAAATAAGAAAAAATAAGCATAATTTCAGGATGGTGATCAATCAATGGTGAGAATAAAGATTTTTGTGAGTGTAAAATTTAGATTGAGTACGGAAAAGAAGAGAAGGTATCATCAATGAAAATGAGAACAAAAAAATCATGAATATGGGATGTTGGTTGGTTGGGTTTTATAATGAATTTCCTTTTTTATGCATTAAATTAAAAAAATGTGAAATTAATGAAAGAGAATAACCAAATTTTTCTTCAGGCCAACCCATTACTGAATAACCTCTATAGTTTATCGACTCCAAAAATCATTCCATCATTGAGTGAGAAAAAATCAGTCATCATAGAGTTCAATTTTTCAATTGAACACAATGTGTTTCTCTATCACGAGCTTGATTTAATTTTTACTAAAATACATAGATTGAATAATGTTTTAGTTAAATCCCAATTAAGACCATTTTTACCTAATGCTTAATGTTTTTTAAAAAAATGATTTTACAAAGAAAGAGATATAGAGTTATCCAATATATGAAATGCATAAACAATGTAAAATAAATCAACCATCTCAACCTATTCTATAGTGGTGAATAGATGAAAATAATGATCTCTTTCAAAATATTAAAATATTTTGAAAAAAAATTATTCACGTAGTAGTAAAGAATAAACTAAATATAATAAAGAAGAGTATTCTCTCTCCATACGCTCCTGCTTGATTCCCTATTTGATCTCTTTTCTATGCTCCTAACTATTGAAAGTGGTGTGTTCTCCCAGAGTTTTTTTCACCTTTTATTCTAGAATATTATTATTCATTCAATCTTACACTTCCATATCATATCACAACACCTATATAATCTCTCTTGCCTCTTCCCTGCACATTCATTGTACATCTTCCTCCTCAACAATAACCAGGGAGAAATCCCCTTCCAATAGAATTCTCAACTCTTGATGCTGAGAACCATGCATCAATTATGATCTTTCACTCGAATTATCTCCACATGTAATGTTCAAGTCCAAGATCCTTGAGATAGGTCTCTGCAGTTTCCAAAATATCCTCTTGGAAACCTATTACCTGATTCAATCAAATAATCAAAAAATAAGTCAAGAATAATTCAAAGGTGATCAGATCTCATTTGGGAAATATTTTTCACCCATTTGATTTTTGGTCCATGAACAACTTCAAACAATAATTTGGGCCTCTGCAAATATGATCCCTTGTAGTACCCAAGCTCAATTTGGCTCAGACCATCCAATTATTACACACACACACACACACACACACATATATATATATATATATATATATATTACTTATATATATTATACTAGTTTTCAATATATATATATCAATACTTATTAATGTCAATAGTAAATATGTATGTACAAATAATATTATTATTAGATATACATATATATATTATATTTATTAATTTATATTTGTATGATATTATTATAATATTTTTTTACTTTATATATATATATTCTTCTTATTTCGGGATGTTGGTTGTCTTATTTCTTCATAATAGGGGAGCTTTGACTTACCCATCTTCACCCAAAAATATTCAATGGTGCAGTGGGTTTGGGGCTTCTCATCAGAAGTTGACTCAGAGGTGTGGCCTCGGGATTCAAGAGTTCACTTAGATTTGGCATTAGTGACTTCATTTTATTTTAGGAATGTATTCAATGTAGAAAATTCAAGTTCAATAAGGTGAATCACAGCGGTGGGATTCAAATTTGGGGATCTTTAATAGGCATCTGTGTTCTTCAATTGTGGAATTATCTTCCTCCGTAAGAAGGTTTTTGTTCTATATCTTAAAGAAGGGCTCGAAGGTTCTCCTTTGATTCAAATATGGATTTTTCTTCCACCCATAGCGGTGTCTTCTGATGGTTTCTTAGGATCTGAGGATTAGTGGATTGATTACGATTAAAGGTTATCTAGACTAGTAGATGGATATATACTGGTGGAAAGATTTTTGGACCATTGTATCATGATCTACTAATGGAAAATATAATGATAGATGATGGTTTCCAATGGTAGCTGAGGATATAGTAGTTATAGGTAGGATGGTGGTTGATGTTGGGGTATGGAATGATAGATTGGATAGTGGTGGATCTATTCTTAGTGGTAGAATTTATCCATCCTTAGATGTTCCCCAGTTTTAGATTGAAGGAGATCTGATTGTAGATGTCTATAGGGTTAGTGGTATATCATGATCAACCAATTGCAGGACTGGTAGATGTGGGTGACCGGTAACAAAGACAAGGATTGGCATTAGATCGACCTAAAATTGTAAATTTTCATATTCATTGAAATTCTAACCACAAAAAATTATTACAATAAAATATAAGTTAGTGAAATAAAACAAATAAAATTTAAATTCCATAAAAAAAATTAAATTTTATTCATGGAATTTCCTTGGTCAATTAATTCCAAACAGTCAATTTCCAATTTGGAATATATGTATTTTATATAGTTACAATTTCTCCCAAAGATAACTTTTAATATAAGAAAATAAATTAAAATTTAAATTAATAATAATATTTCAATAAAATATAAATTCCATTAAAAATGTTTAATAAAAACATGGAATTTTGTAATAAATTAATATCATTTGTTTAATGTCTTTTAAAAACCCGTTTAAAATTTATTTCAAAAAAAACTGTAAATTTTTAAATTGATTTCATAAAATGAAATTATCATAAGATTATAAAATGTGTATCAATAACATTTCATCGATTTAAAACACTAAAATACCCCATTTTAATAAGATTTTTAGTGAATATAGTAAACAAGCTAAATTTTATAAAATGTCATAATTTTAAATCAAAAAAATTACACCATCAAAAAACTCCATTAATTACTCAAAATATTTGTGTAAAAGTCTGTAAACACAATCCATATCAAACTCCCCCACACACAAATATTTTGTTCCCTCAAACAAGTTCATGATTTTACTCCTTTTAAAACTAACTACAAGAATTTTTCTACAGTTAGATCAAAATAGAAAATCTCATAATATGAATTTGTTGAGTAGAGAAATTTTAGGTTAGTCAGGATTTTAAAATGATGATCACAATAGGTCATACATAAATTCAAATACATACTAGAAAACAAGGCAACACACATTCACTCATTGTTGAACATACAATTCCCCCAAGATAAATTCACTCACTACCATACATTAATTACCAATCATGTTCCAATAGTAAGAGTGATGAAAAGTTAGATTCTTGTTGAAATAAAATCCTAATAGGAGGAGCCTTTAATTTTCAATTTCTCCCATGTTCTAAAAATAAAAGTTCAATTTTCATCATTTTAATGAAACAACAACTCAAATGATATTCATATAAGTCTGGTGTCTCCTTCTTTATCTAGGTTCAGAATTTCTCTCACATTTATGAAATCATTTTTTAAAATTAGAAGCATTATTATTGTTTTTGAATTTATACTCAACTACGTATGTTAATATCACTCTTCAAAAGCACATATTAATTTTGGATTTTATTTTCTTATTGAAATGCACAAAACACCCCTATCTGGTATACTCAATATGTGATACTAATTTCCTGTTTTACTCCATTTTAAAAAGAAATATAAGATAATCATTTGAGTTTTCTTCCTATGGTGATTAATTATGAAAAGTTGATTCCCCTGTGATAGAGTACAAATTTCTATTTTCCTTAAGTTATGATCATAACTACACGAAAATCTATACTATATCATTCCCTTTTTCAAATATTAAATAGAAAATCCAAAAAATAGTATGTAAAATCACACTGCAATCATACACTCAAAACAATTTCAAAATCAATGCAGCCATCACTAACCATCATGTTAATATCCACTAGTAAGGGTGGAATTTATGTGCAAAGTAAAGCCTAAGAACCCTTAATTTTTGAAAGAATTTGAAAACTTTGGACCATTGTTTTAAAAAAAAATGGGGATTTTGATGTGTCCAGTATCTAAATCACAACTTTTCACAAAAAATCATCTCCCCCCGCATAAAACTAAAAATTTTCCCCAATGTTAAATCCTAAGGTGGGAGATAGTTTAGTTCACAAAATATTTGTAGTTTATTAGTTAAACAATTTTTTAGGGGTTTCATGAAAATTCAAAAATCACTTTTTCCACATATTCAAACAAATGTTCAAATCATATTTTTTAAAAGTGCATGATTTTAATTTTCTTATACAAGAAAAAAATATGAAGTTCAAAAAGTAGCATGATGATGAATGTTATACAGCAATGGTTAAATGTAAATGATTATAATGGGTGTAAGTAGGTTTCACAATGTATCTCAACAAAATTTTAAACTTAATAGAATTCAATAAGCTAAAACCCAAACATGAAATTAGTTTCACAATATTAACAATACAAGGTAGTATATTCCCTAACATATTTCAAATTAGTTGGTAGAAAAAGATAAAAAAATTGTTTAATTGTAAAATGAAATACCACAGTTCCCTGAGTTTGAGATCATTGACTATTAAAGTTTATTCAACAGATCCTCCTCTATAACTCTAAGTGAAATTATGTAGTTGGTTGTTCTAATTTCCTGAAAAATTAATAGAATATACACAATAATAAATAAATTAAATTACAGGAAAAAATTCACCAAATGTTTGAGATTAAGATATTTTTTCAAGATGACGTAATGTGTTCCTCCCTTTTGGCCCGGAAAAACTATTGAAAATTCATAGCATGTAGTTACAAGGATATGAATTGGAGTAAAATTTCATGGGGTCAGATACTAGAGAATCAATAGTACTAGTTTTATTAATTAAAAAGAAAATTAAAAGAAAAAAATAAAAACCTTGTGTTATCTCCCATGAAACACTATTTTTATAGTCCACAATTAGACTTGAGACAGATTCAACCATCAAGAAAATAAACTCCATACAAGTCCTTTGGATTCCCTTTAAAGAAGTGTTTTCTATTCTGGGAATTTGCCAATAATTGTTTTATTTTCCTTTCTGACTAGCACTACAACTCTATCAAAAATAATTTTCCAAATGGTGATATTTCATGACCACCTGGTTTTCAATTTTCCTAGTAAAATTTTTATACTAGAATTGAATAACAGAACCCCCTAACCAATAATGAAATATCTATTCTAAATTATGGAGTCATGAAAATCTATTCTTTCTCATTATAAATCCCGTAATTTTAAAATTATTTACTTTTAATTTCCACTATCTCACTCAACACTAATAACGTCCTCTCACCACTAGACTTGAATTAAAAGTTAAGAACCTCTACTACACATAAGGACTTTTGATGTTGTTCTATAGGTATATGGATAATATTTATAAAGAGTTATCTATATGGTTAAATCCTTATTGGATTATTATAATTTGTTCTATAGGACAATAGAGCCTCATCAAAATTCAAAAACCAATCCTTTCTTGAGCTAGAAATTGACTTCTCTATAATCTCTTTAAGGTCTCTATTAGACACTTCATCATGACCACTAGATTGTTAGTGGTAATTGGTACTAATTCTATGAGAACATCCATACTCTTCCTTTAATAAATCCTTAAACATTTAATTCTTTAAATGAGTTATTTTGTCTCTAATGAATGTTATAAGAACAAAAAACCTGGAAAATATGTTCTTCTTGATGAATTTAACAACACTATGAGCAAGATTATTGGGTAGGGTCACTATTTCAACCCACCTAGACACAATATCCACAACTATAAGGATATATTCATTCCCATAAGAACAAGATAAGAGCACCATGAAATACATGTCCCAACCATAAATAAATGCTACTTCTAGTATTCCTTTTTTAGGAAACTTATGCCCTGTACCTATATTTCCAAGAATTTGGAATTTGTCGCAGATAATCACCAAACTCCTAAAATACTTGAGTATTGTTGTCCAGTAAAACCTGGCCTATAAGACCTTCTGATAATCCCATTATCCTCCATTTTTTCCACCCTATGGTGATGAATGATAACTCTCGAGAATGGGTACCATTTCCTCCTAAACCACACATCTCCTCAAAATTACAACAAAACATATTATAAAAAGAATAGGGTCATCTCAAAATTATTATTTCAACTCTAATATAAACTTATTCATTTGGTTATTTTGAAAGTTCTTTGGGAATAACACCAACATATATAAAATTAGCATAATCTATAAACCAAGAATATCATATCACAGAAACAGAAAACAATTATTCAGTCACTTTTGATGTGTTGATATCCCTAGGATATTAAATTATGATGTTTTCATAGAACCCCAGGCTTAAAATACCATTAAATTACATCATTTTTTCATAATATTTTTTAAATTACACAAAAACACACCTAAGTACCATAATATTTTAGTTACTTATGAAACGTGGAAACTTAAACATTGGTCCATATGTGAGCTACGTTATCTCCCATTAAATTCTACCTAACTAGAATCCTTCTTAAAAATATCATAAATAATACATATATTCCTAACCTATAGAAATGAAACAAATTAAAGGGTCATCCCATGTGCTTAGTATGGGTAACCAAGGGAGATATATAAGCATAACATGAAAATAAGGGTATAATAACATGAGAATAACATTTAACAAGAATACCTTTCATATCAAATATAAAAATCATAAATCATGGCATAAAAATTGGTAGTTCATAAGACATGAATTATAAATAAGTCAAAAAAATGATCCACGAGAGAATAATATTGGTATATTTCATAGATTTTGGGACATACACATAATCATATAAAATCATTTCCATTTTGTACAAGGATCGTTACTAAGGGAATCATACTGAAAATGTCCTTTATTATACTGTTTTCACTCATCATTCCAACACTATCTTACTATATTGGGTTCACTCCACATTCCAATAGTTTCTTATTGTATTGTGTTCACTCCCTGTTCTAGCCATGTATATCTCATGAGATATATTAATCATTACCCAATTTATTTTAGGGAGATATCGGTCCCACCAATATCATAATGAACCCCATATTTATGTGTACCACAATATCATAAACAATTTTTATATCATAACCCAAAAAAATAATATGGGTATCCAAAAAATTTAAACATATCTTAACCAATGGAAAGATACATGTTTTATTATCATTTTATCATAAAATAACCCATGAAAATAAGTGTGTTTCGTAAACATTTTATCATTGTATAACCTATGGAATAGTAACAAGTTTAATAAACATCATTCTATAAAAACAAAAACTATTCAGAGAAATAATATGAATGGTATCCATTGATAACATCCAAAGTAAATAATAGGTAACACAAATAAAATTATCTTATATGGAAACTAATTTTAAAATATCATTTAAAACTTTTCTTAAGGAAACTATCCTTTTTATTTTGAAAATGTATTTTTAACACATAAAACATTCTGAAAACATCTTTCATTTAAAATAACATTGAAAACATATAAGGGAAGCTTAGAAAATAATTAAAATACTTTTATATGAAAATGAAATTTGAAACTTATAAAGGATGACTTGAAAATCATTGAAATTAATTTCGCTTAATATAACCTTTGAAACTTACAATGAAAAATTTAAAAAACTTTGAAATTGTTTTCTTTGAAAATAAACTTTGAAAATTTAAAAGGAAGATTTTAAAATAATTTAAATCACTTTTTAAAACATAAAAAAAATTGAAATACTTTTCCTTGAAAATGATCTTAATTGATCATTTACAACATTTTGGAAGACATTATTAGAAAAAATGGTTTTGGATGAAAAAATATTTCAACCGAAGAGAGAAATAATGTCATATTTTAATTAAAATATATTATTAATAAATTTAAGTACCAAATAATGTAATGTGGTACCCTTACTTTAATATATCATGAATAATCATAGGAGAAGAAAATTCATTAAAATTATTAATAGGCAGATCATGATATTTCAACATTGTAGACTTAATTATAAATAGTCCCAATAAATGATGAGATTGTAAAATAATATATTTACTACTTAGGATAAATTAAATTGTGATCATCATAAAGGAATAAAATAAAACAGAACTAAAAATATAACTAGGTTGAATAAATTCATGATACTACATGTCAATGTGGTTTTATATACATCTCATGAAAGAATATAGTTGCATGACATAATGTGTGTCCTAATGAAGGAAAATTGAGATAGACATCTCTTATTAATTTAGGAAAATTTGAACCAAATATCCCATGAAAGAGATATCCAAAAACAGATATGTAAATAAAAAATTACGTATAAAAATAAGAAATTACATTCAAGGGTAGTATATACAACACATAGAAGAAATAGGTGGTGGACATAGAATTTTCCCCATAAAAGTAAAAAGTGATACGAAAATCTCATACCTTATACATTGACTGCTATCATACATGTTAAAAAATACTATATAACAAATATAAGTTTATTATAAATCTATAAAAGAACCATATTCATATATATCATACCATATATGATTTCAATGTGATTTATAACAGTATTAAATATATACATAAATTTAAATGCTTATTAATGTTAATAGTAATCATATATGTACAAATATTATTATTATTATCAGAAATTCATTCATTTATTTATTTATATATATTTACTTGTTATTATTATAATGTTTTTTTACTTTATTTATATATATTATTCTTATTCATTAATCTCATTAGTCTTATTGCTTCACTGTATGAGAGGATTGACTTACTCATCTTTACCCAGTAGCACTAAATGGTGCATTGGGTTTGGGGATTCTCATTAGCAATTGAATCTTTGTAATAGCCATATGATTGAATAGTACACTCAGATTTGACATTAGTTACTTCATCTTCTTGAGGGTAAGTCTTCAATATGGAAAAATCCAGTTTAGCAAGGTGACTCATGGTTGTGTGCTTCAAATTTTGGGATCTTTAAAAAGCGTATGAGTTCTTCAAATATAGATTCGGATTCTAAGGTAATTAGTGTTTGGTTCCATATCTACATAGTGAGTCTTGGTGGTTATCCTTCGGTTCAAATATAGATTTCTCCTCTAACCGTAGTGGTGCCTTATATTTGTCTCTTAAGGTCTGAGGATTTTTTGAGTTATGAGGATTGGAGGGTGGCTAGAACTATAAATGGAGATCTACTGGTGCCAGGGGTTGTGGAAAGTGGATTGGGATCTACTAATGGAAAATATGATGGTATATGATGGTGGACAACGGTAGCCAAGGATCTAGCGGTTAGTGGTAGGATGGTGCTTGATGTTGTGGGGTGGAATTGTAGATTGGTTGAAGCTGGATCTATTGTTAATGATAGAAGTAATCCAGCGGTAGATGTTCCCCAATATTAGATTGAAGGATAGCTGATGGTGGATGGATAGAGAGATGTTTGTATATCATGATATACCGGTGGAAGTACATGTAGATGTGGATAACTGGTACCTATGGCAGGGGTTGGCGGATGATCAACCTAAAATTAAAAAAAACACAAATTCAATGAAATTCAAACCACAAAAAAATATTTCAAAAAAATAGAACTCAATGAAATGACAAAATTAATATTTGAATTCAATTAATAATGATTACTTCTTATTCATGGAAATTCCTAGGTCAATTATTTCTGAAAAATCTTTTTCCAATCTAGAATATATATTTTCTACATTTACATTTTCTTTTGAACACAACATTTATTGTGTGAAAATAGATTGAAATTTAAATTAATAATCATCTTTCCATAAAATATACTTTGAACTAAAATTATTTAATAAAAAATAGATTTTTTACAGAATCAATATCATCTATTTAACACCTTTTAAAAAACCATTTAAAATTTATTTCACAAACAAAACCTATAAAATTGAAAAATTATTTTATAAAATAAAATTATCCTAATATTATTAAATTTTTCTCCATAACATTTCATAGATTTAAAACACTAAAATAAACAATTTTAATAATATTTTATGTGAATATGGTAAACAATATGAATTTTATAAAAGGTTATAATTTTAGGTCAAAAAAAGTTACACCATCAAAAACTCCATTAATTTCTCAAAATAGATGTAGAAAAGTATTTAAACACAATCCATATTAAAATCCTCGATACATAAATATTTTTTCCCTCATAAAATTTTGTTCTTTTACACCTTGTGAAACTCACTACGAAGATTTTTCTACAGTTAGCTCAAAATGAAGAATTTCAAAATATTAATTTACAGAGGAGAGAAATTTGTGGTGAGTCAAGATTTTCAAATGATGATCATTGAAGATCCTAACTAAAATAAAATACACATTGGAAAATAAGGCAATACAGATTCACTCACCGTTGAACATGCCATGGCCCCAAGATGAAGTCACTCACTATCCTACTTCAATTGCAATTCAAGTTCCAATTGTAAGAGGGATGAAAATATGGATTTATGTTGAAATAAAATATTAACAAGAAGAACCATTAATGTTAAATTTGTTATATGTTTTAAAATATAAAGTTTAATTTTCATCGCTTCATTAAGACAACAAATCAAATGATATTCATAAAAGTCTTTTGTCCCCTTCTTCGTTTGGGATAAAAAATCTTCCCACCTTTATGGACTCATTTTTTAAAATTAGTAATTTGTTTTAATTTATAACCAGCTATGTATGTGCATAACCTTGTAAAAAATCACATATTAAGTTTGGATTTTATTTACTTACACAAATAGACACAGCACTCATATCTCAGATACTCACTATGGGATCCAAATTTCCCATTTTACACCATTTTCAATGGAATTGTAAGATTATCATTTGAGTTCTCTTCCTATGGTGATTAATTATGATAAGGTGAGTCCCCTATGTTCAAGTTCAAATTTCTATTTTTCTCAAGTTATGAACATTACTCCAAAAAAATTTATCCTATATCACTCCATTTCTCAAATCTTACATATAAAATCCAAAAAAATATGTAACATCAATATGAAATCATACTCTTTCAACAATTTCATAATAAATGCATCCATCACTAACCATCTTGGTAATATCCACTATGAAGGATGGAATTTTTCAACAATATAAAGCCTAAAAACCCTCATTTATTGAAAAAAAAAATTGAACATTTTAGACAATTTTTTACAAAAAAACAATGGGGATTTTGATGTGCCCATAATTTGAAGAACAACTTACCACAAAAAACCCCCTCACCACACATGAAACTAAAAATTGTCCCAAATGTTAAATCCTAAGGTGGGAGACAGTTTATTTCACTAAATATTGTTAGTTTATTAGATAAATAGTTTTTTAGGGGTTTCATGAAAATTCAAAAATCACATTTTCCACATGTTTAAATAGATGTTCAAAGCATATTTTTTTTAAAAGTTCATCATTTTAATTGTTTTATATAAAAAAATAATATTTAATGAAGATAAACTGTTTGTATGACGAGCAACGTTATATAGTAGTGGTTAAATGTAAATGATTATAATGGGTGCAAGTAGGTTTTACAATGTAGATCAACTTAATTTTCATCTTACTATAATTCAATAAACTATCACTGAAGTATGAATTTAGTTTAAAAAACATAAAAATATTAGGTGGTATTCACCCTAACTTTCTTTTATAGTAGTAGGAATTATATATAAACAATGTGTCTAAATGGAAAATGAAAAAAACTTCCCTAAGTTTGAGATCATTGACTATTAAATTTTATTCAAAAGCTCATCCTCTATAGCTCTAAGTGAAATTATATGGTTGGTGCTTCGAATTCCAAGAATGATAATGAAAATAGAAATAATAATACATAACATAAAGTAAAACAAAAAATTAACCAAAGTTTTTTGTTTAAGATATTTTATCTAGATGATGTAATGTGTTTCTCCCTTTGGACTTGAAAACTATTGACAATTCACATCATGTAGTACCATGAATATAAACCGGAGTAAGATTTCATGGGTTCAGATACTGAAGAATCAACATTACCAATTATTTTTAATGAAAAGGAGAAATAAAAAGAAAAAATATAAACGATTGGTTATTTCCTATGAAATTCTGAGTTTATAGTCCTCAATTTGACTTGATAAAGATTCAACATTCAAAAAAAGAAATGGAATTCAATCCATCTGACTTCCCTTTAAAGAATAGTTTTTCCTCTGGGCATTCAGCAAGAATTTTTTGTTTTCCTCTCCAACTTTCTCCATAGATCTATTGAAAAAGAATTCTGAATTGGGTCATTTCAGGACCACATGGTTTTAAATTGTCTATTAAAAATTTGTATCATTGAATTGAATAACAAAACACTATATTCAATATTTAAATATATATTCTAAATTACGGACTCATTAAAATATTTTTTATCTTTATAAAACTAATCATTTTCATATGATTCTATTATAATTTCATCTAAGTCAATCAACTTCATCAACCTCCTCCCATCACTATACTTGAATTAAAATTTAAGGACCTTCACTGCCCATTAGTACTTTTTACATTGTTCCATAAGTATACGGAAAGTCTTTAAAAATATATATCTATATTGTGGAATGTATATGGGAGTCATATAAATAGTTCTATAGGCCCATATAGCCTCATCCCAATTCACAAACCAATACTTTCTGGAGTTAGAAATTGTCTTCTCTAGAATCTATTTAAGGAGTCTATTAGACACACAATCCTATCCACTGGAATGTGGGTGGTAGTTTGTACTTGTTGTATGAGAACATCCGTAACTTTCCATTAAATTAGTGAACATTTAATTCTATAAATGAGTTCTATTATCATTTATGAATGTTAAAGGAACACAAAACCTACAAAATATGTTCTTCTTGATGAATTTTACCACACAAGACACAATATTTTTGGGTAGGGCCACTACATCAACCAACATAGAATCTTATTCCTCTTCCACAAGAATATATTTATTCCTATAAAGGGAAGGGAAGGGTCCCGTGAAATACAAGGACCAAAAGTAAAAAACTTCAACCTCCAATACTTTTTTGTGGAAAATTCTTTATTCTATATAAATTTCCAAGCATTTGGAACTTTTCACAAACAATAACCAAGCACCTAGAATCCTTGAATAGGTTTTTTCAATAAAACCTAGACTGTAAGACCTTCTGAGAAGTCCTTTATCCTCCATGGTTTATATACCATGGTGATGAATTATAGATCTTAAGTATGAGTAACATGTCCTTTTAAACCACACATCTCGTCAAAATAATAACAACATGTCTTCTAATAATAAGATTGTCATCCCAGAAGTCATATTTAAACTCAAATATAAACCTCTTCCTTTGGTGCTGTGAAATGTATTTATGAAAACACTAATAGATAGAAAATTAGCATAATATATAATCCAAGAATATTATATCATAGAAACAGAAAACAATTATTCATCTGAGAATGATGTGTTGATCTCCCTTGGATCCTTAATTATGGTGTTAGTATAGAAACCCAGGCTTAACATACACAAATATGACATCATTTTTTTAGAATATTTATCACATTACACAAAAACACACTTGAGGACCATAATATTTTAGTGTATTTGGAAATATGGAAACATAAATACTGGTCCATATGTGATCTAAGTCATCTCCCACTACATTCTCTATAACTAAAACCCTTCTTAGACCTAACATACATAATGCATATCTCCATAACCTGTGGAAATAAAACAGAATAAAGGGGGATCTTAGATGCTTAGTATGGGTAAACAAGAGATATACATAAGCATAATATGTGCAAAAGGGTATGATAACATGAGAATAAAATTTGAAAATAATACCCTTTATATCAAATATCACAATCTAAAATCATGGCATAAATATTAGTTGTTCATAAAAACTAAATTATAAGGAAGTAAAAACAAATTTGTAATGAGATACTAATATTTTAATAATTCAAAGATTTTTTGGCATACATATAAGCATAAAAAATAATTTCCATGTTGTTCAAGGCTCGCTACTAATGGGATAATAGATAAAAAATTCATTTAATATACAGGGTCCACACATCATTACATCCTTGCCTTATTGTATTGGGTTCACTCCCCATTCCTGCAATGTCTTACTATACCGAGTTCACTCCCCGTTATAGCCATTTATATCTTAGGAGATATATAAATCATTACCCAATGTGTTGGAGGGAGATATACGTCCCGCACATCTCATGATTAAAACCACATTTATGTGTTTCACACTATCATAAATATTCGTTGTATTATAACCCATTAAATAATATGGGTATCATAAAAATTTAAACATATCTTAACATATGTAAATAGACAGGTTTCATAATCATTTTATCATAAAATATCCCATGAAAATAAGTGGGTTTAATAATAATTCTTTCATGGAATAACCTGCGGAGGAGAAACGGGTTTGGTAAATATCATTCCATCAAAACATAAACCATTGAGAGAAATAATATGAATGGTATCCTTGGATACTATACCAACTAAAGGATAGGTAATACAAATAGAATTAATATTTGATAGAAAATAATTTTGAAATATCATTTAAAACATTTCTTTAGGAATATATCCTTTCCATTTTGAAAAAACTTTTAAAAAAAATAATCATTCTGAAAACATTTTTCATTGTAAATAACATTGAACACTTAAAAGGAAAGATTTGAAAATAATTGAAATATTTTTCTTTGATAATATCCTTTGAAACTTATAAGGAATATTTTAAAAATTATTAAAATTCATTTCCCTGAAAATAACATTTGAAACTTAAAAGTAACCATTGGAAATCATTGATATGATTTTCCTTAAAACTAAAATTTGAAACTTACAAAGCAAGATTTAAAAATAATTTAAAACAACTTTTAAAACATAAAAAATTTTCAAAATAATTTTTCTTTAAAATTATATCAATATATCATTTAATAAATTTTTTAATACATTATTAGAAAACATGGTTTTGGAAGGAAAAAATAATTTGACTGAAGAGAGAAATAATGTCACATTTTCATTAAAATACTTTATTAATAAATTTAAGTATAAAAAAGTGTAAAATTAGTACCATTAGATAAATATATCATTAATAATTATAGGAGAATAAAATTCATGAAAATTATTGAGATGTAGATAATGATATTTCAACATCAGAGACCAATTAAAAAATAATCCCAATAAACGATGAGATTATAACATAACATCTTTACCACTTTGGTTAAATTAAATCAAGATAATAATTAAATAATAACATAACATGGATCTAAAAATATAATTATGAAGAAAAATTTCATGATTATACATTTAAAAGAGGTTTTATATACACCTCTTTAATGAATATAGGGGCATAACATAAAGTGTGTCCCAAAGAAGAAAAGTTGAGACCGACATCACTTACCAATTTTTTAAATTTTGAAACAAAGATATCATGAAAGAGAGATAATAAAATTGATATATAAGTAAAAAATTATGTATAATAATCATAAATTACATTCATTTTTATTATATACATCACATAGAAGAAAGAGGTGGTGGATATTACATGAGTCTCATGAAAGTAAAAAGTGAGACGGAAATCCCATACGTTATTCATTGACTTATATCATACTAATGAAAATGTAATCTATACTAAATATAAATTTATTATAAATATATAAAATAAACATATTCATATATATCAAACCATATATGATTTTCTTATGATTAATATTACCTATTTATTAATAATTCCATGTTAAAGTTACGTTTCGGGTAATAAATTATTTTTTCCATATACATTTTTATTTGTTATTATTAGTCCTATTTAATAGATCATGATTTAATCATATAAATAATTATATACATGAAATAAATATCATATATATTCAGTTTATATGTATTTAGAGTAATCCATAAATTTCAGTGATGGGAAATGAAATACACCATTCATGGAGACGACACATTGTATGTAAGAATGAATGGTGATTTTCATTTTCTCATTGAGATGAAATAAATAAAATTAAATGATATATATTATCATCACATAATAATTATTATTTTATATATATATAAAATATTTATTGTAACCATACTTAATAAATTCCATGTAAATCATGGATGAATCAGATCGCTTCGTGAGGTGGTAGTCTGATGTACATACGAAAGACATTATCATATTCCCGCAAAGTGGAGAGCATGAAAGTGTGTGTGATATAAAAATTAAATAATCATATTATCATAATAAATATCATTTATATCATATATAAACAAGAAATCTGTAATTATTTCCAACCTTGAAAGCTGGTAATGGAAAAATGAACAAGATCAGTACGAGAGGCAGTGGTCCACCGTACACACGAATGATGATTTCATAAACCAATTGAATGAGGTGCGTGTGGTTGTAGGTCATAACCTTAACATAATAACATATTATTATATTTAAGATACTTCTTTTATTATATGATCAATATATAATAATAATTGATGAAGTTGGAGAATTAAATAAAATAGAGATGCTCGTATAAGAACATTACCTCTTCTTTGGGTATTCTCCATACGATTTCACAAACTCCTTCCTAGGCTGGATTTAATAACATAATAAGGATTATAGGATGATGGTAGGGAATTTGGGAAGTGATTTAGATTTATATTTCTCTATTAAAATGGCTTTAGAGGTGTGAATATATTGGTAGAGTGAGTGCACTTTTATAGTTGAGGAGTGTCATTCTTATAAATGATCAAAAGTATTCACTATTGGGAGGACTATATTACCTAAAGATGCTAAAATTTTGATAATTAAAGGTGTAGAGGGATTAAATGGTCGATAAAAATCCCCATGACATAATGAAATGCATTTTTTAAAAACTTTTCCCCTTATATTCTTTGTTTTATTATTTTTACCATATTGGGTTTTCACTACAATAACTAATTTTCTATTCGAGGTAATTTATCCATTAAGACTAAATTAAAGTGAGTATTATTTGAATATTTAAACCCAATTATTATAAATATGATAACTAATTTATAAAATAAAAATACCATGGGTTTTGGAAATTAATTTTAATAGAAGCGCATGTAACCTGAAAAATCATTTCCTTAACATTAACTCTGCTAATCGATTTTTTACTCTTTAGGGTTCAAAATATTCATTATAAAATAAAAACAGGTCCACTAATTGACCAAATTTTATATTTATTAACCTTTAAAAATTACTTGGAATATTATCATTTTTTTAATTTCAAATCATTTAATAAAATAACATTGGTTATAAAATAACATTAATATCAATTTTGACATTAGTTATTTAATTTGAATTTAAAAAATGTCAATAAAATAATGGAATTAGAATATATTTTGTTAAAAACTATGTAACATAATAAATTATTACATAAAAATAATTTTATATAATAATTCATCCAATTTACTTCACTTTTTTTGGATTTGTTGTCAATTATTTTCCTTTGTATTAACTAAATAATTAATGAGTAGGCAATTATTAAGAATTTTAAGTAACTAATGCATCACAAAAAAATTTAAATATGAATTGTTATTATAAAAAACGCATTTATCTTTAAAAATAATATTTACAGCCGAAACAATGTAATTTTTCTCTATCCCATGGTTTTAAAGATATTATAAGTAAGAAAAGTACCATTTTTTACTTTTTCATTAATTGACTTATTATACGGTTCATATTTAAAAGAAACTATAAAGAAATTTCCATATTTTTAAAATTTTGATATCCAAGGTCGAAATAAACTAATAAAATACAATTAAGATAATATTTTTTGTCATTTTAAGTTTTATCATTTTAGTTTAACCACATAGTAAACTTATTTTTACTCTAATCATGGTAATTAATTTTTACTGCATTCACTATAAATTTTGGTAAAAAATTAATTTGAACATATTAGAAATTATAAATTATTATGATTCAAAACATCGAATCTATTTTTCTAAATTTCATTCACATAAGTGGAAATTAATTTAATCTCAATCCCACGGACATAATGATAAGGCAGGTTTTTCATGAGAAATAGTTCATAAGTTGAATTGTTTTCATATCCAAATTCAATATGAAATTGATTAAAGTTAGCTAAAATGGGTTAATAGAAGTATAATGGAACTAAATATACTTTAAAAAAATTAAAATTTAATATGAATTTATAAAAAAATTAAAAAAGACAGTTTTTAAATAAAATTCTTTATTTTTCACTATTCATCAAAAAAATGAAAATTTTCAGAAAAAAAACCCAAAAATTCACCCTTGAATAATTTTGATAATAAAATTTCAAAAAAAATATATATTTATTTACCAAAATTATAATAATTTATTTTTAAAATAATTGTTCCATAAAAAGGAGACAAATTACTTTTTTGAAAAATGTATTTTTTAGGCGTAAAATTGGATTTATTCTTATCTCTTGTCTGGAAAAATATATACGATGAATTTTAAACATTTTATTGAATATATAATATTAATATTTCCTTAAAATAATTAAAAACTTATTTGGTTAATTTATTTATATAAAATATACTTCTATGCATAAAATAGTTCTTTAGAAAAACATTTTCTTTTATTTTTGAAATAGGTTTTAATTTAAATTATATTTTATTAGTAACAAAATAATTATATAAACATTTTTAATCTATATTTTAATAATTTATTTAACCATATTAATACCTTAAATTCTAATGGATAGTTGATAAAATTCATATTAAATAATAATATTTAAATAGTATGTCATATTTGGTTTAAATTTTGTTTTGCATGTAACATATGCTAAACATAGAATTTTCTATAACAAAATCCATACTTAATATTGAATTTCATGAAAGATAAACATATTTTTTCATGTAATTTAAAATATCACAAATATTAAATATATTTTAAAAATAATGTTTCACAAATTCTTGGGGTGTTATAATTGGGAAGCCTAGACAAATGGTCTACAACAACATTTCCATCCCTCATTTTATCCTTGATTAATAATAAAAATTCACGCTACTGAAGGGTCCACCTCATGAGCCTTTGTTTTGGGTCCTTCTTAGCCAACAAATACTTGAGGGTTAAATGTTTTGTAAAAAAATTCACCAAGGTCCCTATCAATTACATTCAAAAATTTACAAGGAAAAACATCAAAGTGTCCAATTCCTTTTTAGTGGTGGAATAATTCCTCTAAGCATCACCCATAACCCTGTGAGAATAATAAATCAAATTCATTATATTATAATTAATATTTTCTAAAAAAACACTTAAGGATATATCACTAGCATCTCACATTACTTAAAAATGGAGTTTCTAGTCACGGGAAGTGATACCCAGTGAAATATTAAGTTTCTACTTAATAAAGTTAAAGGACTCCAGGTAATTCTCATCAATAAAAAATAGTGTGTCCTTAAAAATAAGAGTGTAGAGTGGCATACTAATATTGGAAAAATATTTAATTAAACTCACATAAAACCTATCATGGACTAATAAAATTATTATTCCTTTGAAATTATTAGTTGGGGAATCTTTTGGATAACCTCAATCTTGTAATTATAAACCTCTGATACCTTCTTATAAGTTTTGAGTCCCCAAAAATTTCTTCCAATAGCCATAAATTGAATATTTTACCAATTTAAAAGAATATTTATTTCTTGAAATATTTCCAAAATAATTTTATGATTTACAAGGTAGTTTTAAAAATTACTTCCTGTAACTAAAAAATAATCCATGAACACAAAAATAATCATTTCATTCATGTATGATAAGATTAGCATCATGCATATTTGAATAGTGGTTGGATAACCTCACAATGAAAATGGAATTTTCCTTTAGGTAAATTTATAAAATGGATAAGTGAAGGTGTTCTTATCCTGATACTTATGACAAATAAAAAACCATTTGTAGCCAGAGTATCCATCAAGAAAATAATAAAAACTCATTTCCAGCCAGTCTCTTTAGCCTGTGGTCGAAAAATGGAATAGAGAGATGATACTTCCTTTTAGTAGAATTGTGTTTTATATAATCGATACAAACCCTCCAATTTTTCATAATTATATTTTGAATTTTATCATTCCTTTTATTTTTTATCATATTCACTCACCTCTTCTTGGAGAATACTTAGATAGGACTTACCCAAGGACTGTAGGAGATATAAAATATTATCCCAAAATCAAGAAACCTGATCACTTCCAATGAAACCATTTCTTTCATATTTGGGTTATGTCACCTCAAGGATTCCACTCTTGAATTACACTCAGGCTTCATTGAGACTTTATGCGTGCAAAATTATGGACTTATACTATTCATGAAAGAAATTGAATATATAATAATATGCTTATACACCCTAAATACACTCATAAGATTATCCTCTTGATTTTCTTCTTGTTTGGATGATATAATAATATTCAGTGTCAGGAAATCACCTAAAAAATAATATTTCAAATGGGAAGGCAGGGGATTGAGATCTAAATAGGGTGGTTCTTGGCTTGAGGGAAGACACTTGGGACTCTATGTACCAAGGTCCTCATGTTAACTCTCAAAGAAGGTAGTGAAGAAACATTCTTCTTCATCGCTATTATTTCCAAAAAATCCTCCACACATCTAGATTATTCTTTTGAGTTCAAGATGTATTCTATGGAAAACCAATCTAGATTTTCCAATAATTCCCCCTAAGACTCATATAAAGGTTATATCTCCTTATTAGAACTAATACCCTTGTAGTTTTTAAAAGTGATCCCAAGTGCATCATTAATTTCTTCCAGATTTCTAAAAAATTTCATCTTCCTTCTCATCAACAAACTATGAAGCTCCTAAACGATCATCTCTAGGATAGATTTGGACTTAGTGGGTTATTTAATTTTTTAGGAAACATTGAATTCCTTTTTTTGTTCAGATTGGTTAAATTTTAATTTCCAATTTGAGACATCTATGAAAAATCCCCCTATGTATATAAATGGCCTACCAAGGATGATTGGTACCTTATTGTCAAACACCATATCTAGTATCATAAAATTATCAGGCAATAATATCCTTAACACTCCCTCTAGAAAATATTATACCCTACCAACTAGGTGAGTGATTAATATGTTACCAAGTTATAGGTCAACAGTGGTGGGTTAGGTAACTCCTAATATCAAGTACTAAAATAGAGAAATTAGAAACAAATTAATTCTTTATCCAAGATGACACGGATACTCAAACAATTCACCTCTATCTCCAAAGTTTCATGGGATGACAGAAATCCATATGTCTTGATATTTAAGAGGTATCTTATTCTACAACATATCACTACAATTACCTATAATACTGTAAGTGGTAAATTATTCTAGTATTTTATTTCACCATTTTTTAGGGATTTTAAATATTATGGGATTTTAATCAAGGCCTATAAAATGGAATTTAAATTTTCATTTTTTTTAACAACTTTCATAAACATCAACAGTTTAGAATTATGTGTTTATTTTCAAAAAAATTTAGAAAAGGAACTCTAGGAGAAATTTTCTAGAAATTTTTATGCATCCCTTAAAAATTATTTTTAAACCTTTATGATTCTATTGTTTTATTTTTTACTTAATCCTTTTTTAATTTTTTTTATTGTAATAGTAGGATTTAGATTTCTTCAAATGATGCTGTCTAAATTTCCAAATTCAAAATTTTCCAAATTTAAGATTTCATATTCATCTATTTTTTCTCTTTTAGTAGTTTGGGGTACTTTATTATATTTTTCATAGTTTTTTATTCAATTATTGGTGGTCACTAAGATTTCATTTTCTATTGAGTTCTCTTAAGTGGTACATGGAAGATTACCCTTGTCTCTACCACTAACTTCTTTAGAAAACTTCCCTATCTAAATTTCCATATTTTTCATGCTAGAAAAAGGTTACACTTTATCAAAATTGGTTTTTGGATTTTTTTTATCATACATATATATCAGTTGGGTAACATACCCCATACTTCATATTTTTAGTTATATGATTCATATTTTGGTTGGGTATGGAAGTCCTTCTTAGGTGGTTGTTGGAAAGCAGTGGGTGATACGGTTCTATTAATTCTCTACTCCCTCTAAGAAATATTTTGGTGGTTTCTATACCCCTAATTATAAGTGTTAAAAATAGAATCATCCCTTGGATGAATCCTAGTACCATAACCAAATAATTATTAATTATCAAATTCATAGGTAGTCATGTCAAAAATTAGAAAAACATGAATATAAATGGCCAAACATGCCATAGTGGTGGAATTTCTCTTGAAAATTGTTTTGATTGTTTTCATTAAAAAATCTAGAAGATTGTGCCTCCAATGGTGGAACAGGATTGGGTTCTTTCTTCACAATGGTTCTTATCCTAGAGAATATATTTTTATATTTTTATTCTAGCATGTTAAAAACTTTCTTCAGTTCCTCATCAGTTCTACCACTAAAATATCCTCTAGAAGATTAGTCCACAAATGTTTCATGATTAGGTGTGAAACTATTATAGAAAGTTTCCATGATTAATTGGACAGTGAGTTGGTGGTATGTAAATTTTCTATGTAATCCTATAAATATATACCAAGATTCATTGAATAGTTATCCCTTGTCTTCTAGGAAACTAGTGATCTTTTCTAGATTTCATATGTTATTCACCTAGGGTAAAACATCATGGGTAATTCATTGTAAACTTGATCTCAGGTAAAAAATATTTCCTCTCATAACTATTGATTCAAAGTCTAGCCATTTTCCTTGATGGAAAAATGAAACACTATATGCCTAATGTATTCATCAATCATGCCTCTTATTGGTAATTGCATAACACAACATTAAAAGTCCCTAATTAAGTAAAATTAATATTTAGTGGAAATTCCATTTAATTTGCGTAGCTAAGAAAACATGGATTTAATTATTTCATAATTTATGAACCAAGGTGAGATCCTAATTAATGAATTATTATAAGAGAAAACAAGTAAAAAATAATTTCCTCAAACTATGCCTCTCGATTTTTTCATTTCTAGGTGGATTAAGATTTCCTGGTGGTTGATTATTAGTGCTCTCATCTTCTCCATTATCCTCGATTTTAATTTTTTATTTTCTTCTTTTAAAATCACTTAGGTGTCTCTAAATTTTTGGTATAACATGATCTATGTTATATGGTTTGTACCTAATTTTTATATTTCATTATCTTTAAAAGAGTTTTTTCAATTTTATTGAATATTTTTTTAAAAAAATTTTATATCTGAATTTTTTTTGTATTTTATGTTTCGGTTTTTTTTTTTTTGAATTTTTATATATACATTTTGGGATTTTTTTTCCTTTGTCACACATGACTTCCCTATAAATAGAGCCAAAATTTTATAAGGGTTTCCTTGTAATCATGTAAATTTTATATTTTTATACCTACTTACTATGTATTGCTAGTCTTATGGTATAAAGGGTTGAACCATGTGGAAAGACTAAGTTGTGTGTGAGTGAAAATAAACAAGGAAAACCCAAAAAAAAGTTATGATTAGAAAATGTTAAGAAATTTAATGAATTATTTATGATAAAGATGATTTGTGTGATTGTGAAAGTGAGTGTGAGTATAGACAAGTAGGAGATATAGATGATCAGGAAAGAAAATGAGAAGAAAATAATTAATGAATTGGGGAAATAAGATTTCTAGTTTTTATAATGTTTTTCATTTGTTCATGAATTTGAATTTAAATTCCAATATATGATTGAAATAGATTAACTAGATTAATTTTTAGTTAAAACTTTAACTGATTAGTCTCTACATTTTATCAACATAATAAATTATTTAGTAATTGAGTGAGAAAGAAATAGTTATCACTAATTTTAATTTATCAGTTTAACATAATGTGATACTCTCTATTGAGATTTATTTACTTTTCATTAATATCCTTGGATTGAAGATAGTTTTAGTTAAAGCCTGATTAGGATCAATTTTTACTTATACATTATTTTTGGTAAAAAAAATTGATTTTCAAAAGTGAGAGAGTGAGAGGAATCTAGGAGAGAAAGTTTGTGATATATATAGAATAAATCAACCAACTCATCCTATTACACTAGGGGTGATTATCTAAAAATAATTATTGATTTCAAAATATTAAAATATTCTTAAATTTAATGATCCATGGAATAGTAATTAAGAAAAAAATAGGTAAAATTATTCTCTCTCCCGACACTTCTACTCGATTCCTAGTAGATCCCAATGTCTAACCTCTATTAACAACTCATGTCTATTGAATGTGGTGTGTTCTAATAGAGTGTAACATGTCTCTTCTACTAGAATCATATTATTTTTTACATAATACATCTCCATCTCATGTCATAACTCTAAAATTATCTCTCTTTCCTTCACATGGCATATTCATTGTGCATCTTCCTCCACAATGGTGACTAGAGCGCAAGCCCCATTAAACAGAATGATCAACTCTTCAAAACATTGATCCATATCAAAACCATCATCCTGTACTAAGAATCTATTCATGTGGAATATTCATGGGTCTTTATCGTTTATTGAGGCCTCTCTAGTTTCCATGATCTCCTCTGGTAAACCTATTACCTAATTCAATCAAACTATTTGAAAATAAGTCAAGAAAATTTCAACGGTGAACATATTTGATTCATAAAATAACTTTCCCCCTTTTGAGTTTTGGTCCATAGACAACATGAAATAATAATTTATACCTCTACCACCTAGAAACCCTCTAGTTCCCTAGATCAATTGGGCTCACACCATTTGATAATTATTATATATATATATATTATAGTTTTATTATACAAGTATTAAATATATACATAAATTTAAATGCATAGTAACATTAATAGTATATATATGTGTGTGTGTGTAAAAATAATATTACTATTATTATTAGATATATATATATTATTATTATTATATTTATTTATTTATATTTATTTGTTATAATTATGATTTATTTATAACTTTTTTATATAAGTTTTTTTCTTTTTTTTTCTTCTTATTATGCGTTATCGAATGTCCTCTTCATTCATAGTGGAGGAGGCTCAACTTCCCCATCTTAACCCAAAAACAATAAATGTTTTGGTTGGTTCAAGGATTATTATTAGTGGTTGTCTCAGCGATATGGCATCAGGATTCACGAGTTCACTCTGATTTGGTGTCAGGGACTTCATCTTCTTCAAGTTCAGTCTATAACATGGTAGGTCATAATTTGGTAGGTTGACTCACTATAGTGGGCTTCAACTTGGGGGGATAATTAATAGGTTCTAGTGATCATCAACCACATAATCATATTCTAAGGTAATCAAGGTTCGGGGGGATTATTTTGTTTTTTCTTTTCCATTTTATTTTATTCTCCAAAAGACAATAATTTATTATAAATTCTATATTTCTAACAAATTTATGCTTATCTTTAATCTCTTACTAATTTTTTTGTTATTAAAAATATCATTAAACATTCAATTTTCTTTTGATAAATTTTCATTGGACATTAAATTTCTCATTAATATCCATATTCTATGTATCATGGATATTATTATTGCCTAAACTGAATAAAATCTCCACATATATTGTTTTACTATAAAAGTTATTTGATTGAATGGTAAAATCTTAATATTTTTTATCCTTTACAGAATATGAATACTTGTGGATAAAGAGTATTTTTTTATATTAAATTTATCATTCAATATATTAGGACTTCATTTGACATACATTAATAGGTAGTTCTTGGTTATAGATTGTCCCTCGATGCATCGACATGTCTTATGAGACAAATAAGTTGGATGGCCTTATTAAATGGGGCTTTCATATACGTATACCCCTAGATTAAACTATCTTAGTACAAGGCCTTGGCTGTATAGATATCATGATTTCTAAGATAATGTTATCTTACATTATGGAGTCTCTTCTTTGATAATTCAGTTTTTATTATCCATCTATTTGATATGTTGATATTATCCATGGATACTAATTTATCTCATGTTTTAATTAAATGGAATGTCTTTTCAATTGCATACCTTTCCATATTGATTATTCCTTATTTACTCATAATTTTTTCTATTGTGCTTAATCATGACTAGGAATTTGATAACAACATTATTTTTATTCCTTTCCCCAATATATGAAGAAGTAATATTTGAATGAGTTCAAGGATGCAAGATAATTATTCTCAATGCCTTTTATATTTCATTTCAATTATAAAATGGGAATAATGTGTGTATTTAGTTTGTCAATTCTACTAAACTATTTTGTCTTGTGTGAAGTGATTGTTTGTATCTTATGATAATGTAATAAATTAGGCATTAGATCTAGGTTACTGGGATTTGGGTGTTTACATATCGTGTCAGATGAAGTTTACTAGAATCCTTTGGAACAAGTTTTATGAAACTATAGATTCAGGAACATAAACCTACAAAAATATTTTAGGATACTTATAATTATGTAATAACATCCTAATGTTTTGGTAATATTTATATTATGTGGGTTTTCTAGAAATGCATCCATGACTAGATACTACAAGTGGATTTGGTTTTTGAACAGATTCAACTATAGGTAATAACCCTAAAATGAGTTGGCAAAATATATCTCATCAATCATTCTAGTCTATGGTGAGTGTTACTCTATGGCGCACTTAGTTTGTAACTCATAGGGGATATGCTATGATTAATTTAAATTTTATTTATGAACCATTATAATGATTGAGAGAGTAAACCCTAAGAAACCTATGATTTTCCATAGAGATAATGGATAAATTTAAAGTATTATTGGTTTATAAGTATAAGGTTTTTTATAAGTTTAATGGTATGGAAACTCATTTTGGGGCTTTATGTGATGGGAGTTTAACATGATAAATGATATTTTGGGATATATTTATGGAAATAAAAACCGTTGGTTTACTATATGTCTTAGTGATAATTTTATTTGAAGAATAATTCTATTAAATTTTATAGAAATTGGTTAACGTTATTGATAACCTTTAGGGTTAATATTACCATTAATTTTAAGGTAATAATAGTCAATAAAGATAATTTTTATTTTTTGAAAAAAGGTATTCTATATAGGGAACAATAGTGGTTAAAAAGTGATTTAATGATTAATTTTATTTTTGATGATAATAAAAAAAATAGAACATTACAAGAATTATATTAATATGATTATTGAATAAGGAGAATATGCATATCAGGTGACAACCAATCACATATGTCAATGTCTCGGGGATTGAACGCATTATTGAATAAAGACAAGGGTGCAGTGCCTACTACTAAACTATGTGATTTCCTAGTTAGCATGTATTTTTTAACTAAAAGTATTTCATGGTAAAATATTAATTTGATTGTGCAAATAAAATTATATGATCAAAAAAAATTATTTTTGGGATTTTGAGGTGATTAGTGATAGTTAGGTAGATGTTTTATTGGGTTAAAGTATATATAACCATTAGGTTTAATGTAAATAATTATCTGGGAATAATTCTACTACATATTTGGAGAATTGATCTAAAGGGTATGAGATAAGCTTAAGGTTAAAACTTTATTTAATATTGAGGTTATTGAGTTTATTTGGGATATAGTGTTATTTATTTATGGAATGATCTATGTTAAATATTTGGTTTTATAATTGAATTTTAGATATTAAGTTCTGAATTATTAAATTGAAGGTTTATTCATTTTAGGTATTATCTTACTTTGAGATAAAGAGTTTGGTTCTAGTAAAGAAAATTGGAATAATTTTTTTATTTTTTGGATTCTGTTATCTATTATAATTAGGTTTTAGTGCTTCATGTATGAAAGAATCATCTTGAATAGATGTTATTCAGAGAAAACTATGACATTGTAGTGTAAATTTATTAAATGATAAATTTTTAATTGTGAAGTAATAATATTTCCTCATTTCATTAGTCTAGATGGTGAAGGAATTCCTCAAATTTAGGAAAATGATCATGAAATTAAAATTTTATCCCTTTACCTTCTTTTCTGATTAATTTAGGATCATTTCACTGCTCACTGATTTATGGTTTTGTAGTCATTAACTTTATCATGACCATGTTCTATATCACTCTATGTTAATCCTTGTACATTAACTATCTTCTATATGTAAATATTTTAACTTCTTTTTAATGTTCTTTTTATCTGGGATCCTAGTTCTATTTTATTTCATGTGAAATTTATTATTCCAATTTTTTATTGTAAAAGTAGTTTTATTATCCATATATATGACGTGAGTTTTCAAGAAAAGGATAAACATTTGTTTATTGAAATAAAATTATGAGGGCGAAATTTATTTAAGGGATAAGAATGTAACATTAAAATAATTTAATGATATATTTCAATTTGAATAATTTTATGTGTTCAATAGCTTGATTAACATGAAACATAGGAATTTAAGTGAGTTGTGTTGTATTATTAAAATGTTTTTATTTAAAATTGAAATAGGTGTTAAAATTTTTGGTATGAATAGGAATAACCACATTATAGAAAGCATGTATAAAGGATTTACATAATGTAAACTAATTGATAAATAAGTCAACAATTTTTAGTAAAATAATTTTATGTATTAAAAATGTATTTTATCCCAAAATGGTTCTTATTCCTTTTGTGGGTAAATAATATAATTAGTTTCATAAACATTTATAAAATTCATTTAAAAAATTAAATTCATTTTTTAATTCATACTTTCATAATTATCGTGGTGTAAAGATTTGATAACTTTTTAAAAACCATCATTTTTTAATGCATATTGAAAAATATTGATTTTTATTGAAAATGGTATTTTTGTTTAAAGTATTTAAAAGTTTCATTTTTTGTCTTAAAATAGTTTCAATGTAAAATTTTTTAATTTATATTACTAATAATAACATTAATAGCATTGAAATCAATTTTATGATTTATTTTGGCATAAATAAGTTTTACACATAAGAGGACATTTTTTTTGGAAAACCAATTTTCATCGCATTTATAGCTTTAATTTTTAGTTAAAATCCTCTTATTCTATTAATTATTTTTTATAAAATTCATTAAATATTAGGAATCATAATAATTTATAAAATCAAACTGGGTCAAATTAAATTTGTTCATCCTAAATGGTAACTATGGTAAATATTATTCACCTAGGTATGGAGTTAAATAATTTATTTTAAATCATTATATTGAAATTGTGAAACAAATATTTTTTGAAAAAAAAATTATATTTTATTAAAATCTAAAACTATTTTTAGGTATCTTCATTTAATGTAATGGTTGGAAGATTACATTTTGTTTCAGCCTACCCTAAAAGTCTAAAAACCAACATTTTTTATTATTTAACCAAATTAATTAATTTAAATAAATTTATTACATTATTTAAAGTTTAAATTATTTTTACTCTTAAATCATGTATTTTATGAAAAAAATTGAGTTTTGTGATATTATATCATATTTAACTTCGATCACATATAGAAATTAAATCTGAAAAAATAGATTCCAAATATGGAATCTTGGTTTAAATTTTTTTTAAAAATCCCTTTCTATTTTTGGTCATATAATTATGTTATCATGGTAAGAAAGTAAAATTATCATGGTTAAGGTTAAAAGGGTTTTTAAGTGGTTTATGAAGAAGATAAGGCACAAAATATATATATAACTACCCAAATGTGATTTAGTGAGATTAATTTGACTTTATAACATCTTATATTTTCATTTTTTGTTCCTAGGTGCTATATTTATTTGATTATATCCTTTATATTAATTTAAGAAAATAATAAATAAAAAATGTCTCTCTCTTGACTTTAATAGCTCTAATATTTTTTTGTAATTATATAAATATGATACATTCAGTTATAAATTTTTATTTGAAATATAAATTACCTATTTTTTCATATTAATTTATTTTAAATTTTTAATTATGTAATAATTACTTTAAATTTTTACGCAACACTGACATAGTATTTATTCAATTATTTGAAAAATAAAATATGTAACTTAAAAAATATTTAAGTAAAAACATTTGGGTGAATTTTTGTATTCTTTCAATTTTTTAGACAAATATAAAAATTTAAGTTTTTTTAGGGTTTTATGATCTAATTCAATGACTGTCTTCTTGACTTTAAAGTCAAATTAAATGAATAGTACCAAAAATAGAATTATTGGTATTTTATAAAAACTAATATTTTATTAAATGATTTAAAATTCATAGAATTATAATCTTTAGAAAATTGAATGGGATTTGGTTTAAAATATTAACTATGGTCCATTTATGGGTACTTGTCTTTTTACATTAACATTTTGTATACTTAAAGAGTAAAAAACTATAATATTCTGGTGATTGTCAAAATGGTCAACGGGGGTTAAAACAAAGTGATAAGGGTGAAAATATCGGCTAAACTTATAAAAATTTTACTATATGAGGGCATATAAACATATATTCATCCTAAAGTATAAATATTTTAATTTGGAGTCACATTAATTTAAAATTTAATTTATATTAATTTAATTGTTTAAGAAATTCCAAGTGTACCCTTTCCCTCACTTTTAAAATAAAAAATATTCTCCTATCTTCCTCAAAAAAAATTATCTTTAATGATCTAAAAATCCCTACCATAATACACTATTAGACTCATTCACTATTTTTACATCTTATTTAGTTTCCAAAATATCATTCTTTTAATGCTAAAAGTGTAATCCAAAAGTGGTTTCTCAAAGACAAGATAATCGTCTTCATCAAGATATTTCATTTTACTTCATTCATTTACTACCATCAATTAGGTCCTAAAAACTCTAAAATAATAACACATGTATCACATGTAGATTAATATATTATTATTTTGATATCATAATATTTATTCTTCTCCTTCTCTGTCAAATGGGAAATAAAACCATAACTCATGTGTATGGTGACCTACCACCTTATGAACTGATGTAATTTGTTTTTCATCACCGAATGACTTGGATAGTCATAATAAAAGAAATAATGGATATATATATATATACTATACATATGAAATATTATTTAATCTATTAATTTAATATATAATATAATTTTTTTCCCTTTCACCCATTAAGAAATGATAATGTTGCTCATGCGTACGTACGGTATACCATCTCCACAAAGCGGTGTGATTCATTTTAAAAATCCAAAATTCAAGAAAGGTTATAAAAATGTATATAATGAATAAATATGATTTTTATTTCCTTAATATAATTTTTTAGATGAAGTAACTATATCCTATTCATAAGAATATAAACCTTTTTGAGAAAACATTCATTAGAAAATGAATAAAACAACTAAATAAATGGAAATAATGAAAGATTGTTAATTAATGGGTGATAATTTGTTATAATAATATCTTATATGAAATTATAGATATGTATATTGTTCTTATATATATGTATAATAAATTTAAATTTATTATATGGTAGTTTAAAAGTTCTTATGATTCATATCGAACTTAATGTATGGGTTTCTTAACACAATTTACATTCACTAGTTATACTTATACTTAATTAAATATGTTACGACTTGATTATGTGTGAAATGAACTATGATTGTATTTTTTTTATTCCCACTTCTTTTTCTTAGATTTAAATTTTCAGACATAGTCACTTAATTTTTTAATTCTCACCTCAATGATATGATATTTGTAAGGGATATATTGTCAATTTCCACTCTATTGATATATATTGGTTATTATGAACATAGTTTTTTTTTGTGGTTCATATAATACCCTTTGATGTATTTAACATAAATATATATTGTTTCATGATTATTATATTTTAAATTAAATTTTACTCTTTTAAGGGGTCATAATTTAATCATTACTAGAGAGGTAACAAATTGTTTTTCAACCTTAATTTTTTGGGATTGCTCTTCTTTTCATTGAAGGAATCTTATAATATATCCTCCATAAAATCCATCTATTTTCTTATTATCTGAATATGTAAGAATTTCCATATTTCCTTCCAAATTTTCCCCTTATTGGAACTTGAATAAAGTAAATAAATTCTTAAAATAAAATCCATTCTTATTTTACCTTTTTAACAGGGATATTTCTCTTCCATACCCATATTTTTTAAAAATTGTTTTAAAATGTTATTTTTATTTACTCAAATGATTTTTCAAGGAAATTTTATGTTATATTTGACATTATAAAATTTTTTAAAGGATCATTTATAATGTTTTTTTAAGTTTCATTTTTTTCCTTCAATACAAAAATTCAAAAGGAATGTTTATTTTTAACATATACAACATTAATAAATTTTCCCACTACCATAACCATTTTACATTGTTAAGAATATTATATAATTTTCAATTATTTTACAAATAAAACACTTTAATAAAAACATATCTTATTATTTTTCTTCCATTTTATTTTATTCTCTAAAATATATGAATTTATCATAAAACCTATATTTATGATGAAATGATTGAAATATTTTATCTATTATTAATTTTTTTGTCATTAACTTTATATTGAAATGTTCACTTCATGTGATCAATTTTCATTGGGCATTAATTTTATCTTAAATATGCATGTTATTTTTATCATTGATATTCTTATTTCATAAACTATAAATCATTTCTGCATATAGTTCTTTACTATGATAGTTATTTGTTTGAATAGAAAAATCATGATGTTCTATATCCCTTTCTCAATACATATTTTTATAAATAAGGTGTATATTTAAGTAATACAATTTTTCAATAAATATATGAGGAATTTTTTCGATAAGAAATAATGTGTGGGGCCCAGTTATAGATAGCCCCTTGATGCATTGATAGGTGTTGTGAGATAAACCAGTTGGATATCCTTATTAAATTGGTTTTTTTTAATGTCTTCTTATAGCTTAAACAATCGTAGTTCAAGACATTTATTGTAAATATATCGTGTTTTTTGAGATCATGACATCCAACGTTATTATTTTTCTTCATTAATAATTTCTTTGTTATCCATGTTCTTTCTATATTGATATTATTCATTAATAATCATTTATCTTATATATTGATTAAATTGAAGGTGTTTCAGTCATATACCTTACTATATTAATTATGAATTATTTATTATGACTTATTTGATCACACCCTTATTTCATTTCATTTCTCTTGGAAATTAATAAGGTATCTTTGAATTATTTCAATGATGCAGAATAATTACTCTTGTTATGATTTATATTTCATTTCTAATGTCAAATGGGAAGAATGTATGTATCTTGTTTACCAAGACTATTAAACTATTCTGTCCTTTTGGATGAAATCATTTGAATCATATTCTAATGTAATAAATTAGAAACTATATTTAGGTTAATAGGGTTGGGTTCTTTACAATTTTGTTAAATTCATAATCTCTTTATGAAAAATTGTGAAGGGAATAAAAAATTCCCTTAAAATAGACCTGAATAACATATTTTGATACTTACAAATTCATAGGTTAAAAATATACATCATTTGTGAGTTATTCCGTTAATTTTCATAGTTTCAATTTTATATGTTTAATAATTTAAATCTTCTCATCCATAATATTTTCATTATTTTAGTTAATTGATTGAAATAGGTGTAACTGATGTGAAAACCAATGTTATGAGAAAATTAATAACCAGACAAATGAGATTCGCAGCCTGATGGGAGAAGGATTTATAAACTTCATGAAAATACTTTCTCAATTAAATCATAATTTAAATAGAATCCTAAATCAGGGAGAAACCCACATCCCCTAATAAATAGAAAGATTTAATCAAGTCCTTTATATGAAAAAAGGCCTTATAATTTCAATGGATCTTCTGATCCTTTACTCACAATAAAATGGATAAATGTTATTGAAAAGTTATTCTTCATCCATTAATTCTCTATGAAAGATATGTTTGTGTTGTTTGTTTACCGTATGATGTGAGAAGCTGATCAATAGTATACATTGATCACAAATATTAATCTTTAGGATGATATCTAAGCAAGGAGTGGGAATCATTCCAAAAAAAATGTTTTTTGATAAATATCTTCCTCACACTCTCTGGAATAAAATGAATATGTATTTACATGGCCTTAAAAACGAAAAATTATCTATCAAGGAATATGAGGTTAACTTCACAAGACATACATTATATACATATTCTTTTCAAATACCCCAAAATTATTGTTTACCACTTCTTTAATGGGATAAATCCAAATATATAAAGATCATTAACTATTCGAGACATTGAAACTGTGAGTAAATGTTCTAATGTACCCTCAATATTGATATGGAGGTTATTTAATCTCAATGATTAGAAGATAAGAAGAAGAAAATGTATTTCAATTTTGGGAGAGTGATAGGTAAATCACAGTGTCAAGAAATTACAATACCCCACTAATAAAAAGTGTGGTAAGAAAAATCCTGGTAATTTTTTGAAATGGAAAAAGAATTTATTTACGTGTGGGAAGGAAGGTATGCTTTATAAAAAAATCCTATGGGATAATCCCACCAATTTCATAGAAGATAGGGATGATCTAGTAAACCATTTCCTATTATCCAATTCTTGGACTATATAGAAAAACTGATACTATGAAAATTAATTCTCTATGCCAAGTGTTATTGATGATAACCGATGACAAAAACCTCCAAGTCCTAGATATAATGGGAGAGAATATTCCATCAAAACTACTGAAATGGATCCTGATAATAATTTGGTGATAGGTATGGTAGTTATTCATTCAAAAATAGAGAATATACTATCTGATTCAGGTTTTAGGAATTATTTCATATCATAAAATTTTAGTATAACTATTCAAACACCTCCTCAAAACATGGAAGTGGAGTTATTGTTGAAAACAAAAATTGAGAAATTATTACATCCCAAGTATATAAATTATCCTCAAATATTTTTGTCAGTATAAATTCTTATAGAACATTTTGATACTAAATTTTTTATAATTTTATGGAATTTTGGGTATGTGTTGGATTTCCTTGTATAGATCCAACATTAATTTCTGATATAAATAAATCACCTTCCATGTAGAAAATCATCTTTTTATTCTATATAAGTGCAAGGATAAGGATGGGTATTCTTTGGATTCATCAGATAAATCATGTATATTATTACATTACGAGAAAGTGTATCTAGATAAATGATTAATATTAAGGAAAATATCATCATTTATGACAATCCCATTGTGATAGAATACACTAATGTGTTTTAAAAATTCCTAGTCTTCCTTCTCGTTGAGAGGATTATTTATCAGTCAAACTTATACCCATAGATTTGAAAAAAATACTAGATATCATATTGAATAGATAATATCAAACATGAAGAACTGAAGAATAAAATATAGGTGAATATTGATATGGGGTTTATTCACCCAAGTTCTTCACCATGGGGTGTGTTAGTCCTCTACATCAAAAAGAAGGATGAGCCAATGTGTTCCGACATTGATTATTGTGATATCAACAAGATCACCATAAAGAAAAATTATCATATATTGAATTATTTATTACTTTTTCGATCAACTACATGGATATCAGTACTTCTCCAAGTGGATATTTGTCCAAGATATTATTATATAAAAGTGAAGGAGGATATCCAAAATACAATTTTCAAACAATTTATGAGCATTATGAATTCATAGTGATTCAATTTTTAATCACTAATGCTCCAACTATCTTCATAGACTTAATGAAAATGTAATTAGTGATTACCTTAGTAAATTAGTGGTAGTATTTACAAATTATATTCTTATCTACTAAAAATCATAGAGGTACATAAGGAGAATTTGAATATTTTACTGAAGACCATTTGAAATGATAAGCTATACATGAAGTATAAGAAATTAAGATTTTGAATTTATAAAGTAACATTCTTGTGTAATTTTGTCACCATCAAAGTGATATCCATATATCCTTTAATAATAGGATAAATTGAATTAATTCCCACACCAATACCTATGACATAGATCAATAGTTTCCTTAGATTATGTGGGTAGTATCATTAATTTCTGAGAACCTTATCATAATTTTCAATTCCACTAACCAAGATAACTAAAATGAAAGTGAATTTTGTATGGACCAATGAACTAAAAGAGAGAATTAAAGATTTAAATAGGTGGATAATTTCTGTACTAATGCATATATTACCCACAAATGGTAAAATATTTGTGATATACCATGATGCATCTAAAAACGGATTGGGTTGTGTACTGATGCAAGATTACATAGTGATAGGCTATGCCTCCTCCCAATTATAGATAAATGAGAATAAATAACCAATATAAGACCTATAATTGGCTGTGGTGATCTTCACATTAAATATTTTGTGACATTATCTCTATAATGATAAGTTTTATAGAAATAAAGATCACAAAAATATCATGTATATATTCACAAAAAAAGAGCATAATATGAACCAAAAAAAGGTGGTTAGAGTGGATCAAGGATTATAAATGTTCATTTAATTACCATCATGGGAAGGAAAAAGAATTGGTAGATTCTCTATATAGAAATTATCTTAAAACCCTATCCATGATGAGGATTAAGAGAAATCCAATCCTCTAGTACATGAAATGGATGGACATTGGAATAATGAAATGATATTAATCCTATCTTTCTCAAATAATTTCATAACCATTCATTATTGAGAGGATAAAGGATGTCCCAAAAGTTGATGAGGATAAATAGAGAAAATGTATAGAATATTCTACTGTATAACTTTTTTAAATATGGAATTATAATTTTTTAAACTTAGATATGTGTCCCATTAATACCATAATTGAAAAGGGATCTTTTCGATGATGTGCATGTCATTTCCTTCTCTATTAATCGATTAATCACTAAAATGTGCATAGATATGGAACAAAGAATATATTGGGATAACATGAATATGAATATTTTATAATTCATATTATGATTCTTGGTATTCCAATAATTCAAGACTAAATGACAGAAGTCTAAGGGTACTATTTAACCATTACACATACTATTAGGTAATGGGAAAACATGGCCATGGATTTCGTTGTAGGACTCCCTATAACATCTAATGTCAATAAAACCATCTAGGTGGAATTTAATCTCATTAAAAAGTCATTTCATTGAATTTATATTAAGAAAGATTTATCTCTTGACCAAATCTACAAGATATACATTAGGGAAATGATAAGACTATGCGGAGTTCCAATCTCCATTTTATCTGATCAGTATATGTGGATTACCTAGAGGTTCATGAGAATGCTTCATTGATAATTAGATATAGAACTAAGTTTCATTACTTCTTATCACCCATGGGTGGATGGATTTCCATGGATATTTGGATCAGCACCTCCTTTTAGTGGAGTTCTCATATAACAATTACTTCTATTTTAAAATTAAAATGGAACCATATGAGGCTATGTATGGGAAGAGGTGTAAGAATCCAATATGTTGGGATTAATTTGGAAAATTAATTTCTATGGGGCCTATCCTTTTTAGATATATTATAAATAATGTTAAAATTATTCTACATCATATCAAATCCACGAAAAATTCAATAAAAAATATATGCAGGCAACCATAGATGAAACCTAGAGTTTGAGGTAAGTGATATGGTGTTCCTTCATATATCAGCATGGAATAAAATCATGAGTATTTAGAAGAAGGTAAATATTTTTCCAAGATACATCACCCATTTCTAGATCCTTTATTTCATTGTATTTGTCGCCTATTTACTAGTACTTTCACCTAACCTATCCCAAGTACATGATTTCTTCCATGTATCCCTCATAATGAATTACAAAAAAGACCCCTAAGGTGTACTGAATCCAAATATGGTGACCATAAATGGAAAAATTTTGTATGAGGAGTAGCTGATGAAGATATTATATCATAGATACAATATTCTATGAAACAAGACAATTCACCAGGTCAACGGGTCATAGAAAAACCACATTTTTAAGGAAGAAACATGGGAATCAGAAGAGGTTATGAAACAGAAGTACCCCATCTATTTTAGTGGATGAAATTAAATTACATGGGAGAACTTTATGAATATGGGAACAATATAATTATTCAAACTTTTATAAATGAAATTCCCTTTTTAGTACTATATTAAGTAATATAGTTATAGAAAACTCATGCACTAAACTATCTATTTTTGGAAAATTATAAAATATATCATTTCATACAATAAATACAATTAAAAATATAATAATTTTTAATATTTTCATTTATAATGACAATTAATATTATTATATTAATATTTTTGATAAAGTCCTATTGAAATAGAAGGAAGAATTGACAGCCTCAACCAACATGATTGTACCCTATGAAGACCATTAATTGGATCTTTTAAGGGAGATAACATGACTAGGACTTCCCCATGGCCAAGTCCAATCCAATATTAAATAACAAAATATTAACCAAAACAATTTGTTGGAGAATTTTAAGCTTATTGAAATCGCAACACAAACCATGTTTGTCAAACTATTATATTAAGAACCACCATCATACACCTTACCCTTATGGTGTACAATGGTGTAAGAAGGGGTTATGTATTTATACCTTGGTTTTTGGATTCATATATTTTCCATTAAAAAAGTATTATTATTATCCTTTTTCATTGTTACTTTATATGAACTATATATGAGTTGATAAAAATTATATTCTGATAGAAAGAAACCAAATTTGTATATTTGGAAAATATATGGGTTTTATTAAAACATTATTTTTGATAAATTCAATAATTTTGAAATAATTTTTTTTAATATAATATTTTTATATAACAATATTTATTTATATATATGACAATATAATTTAATTAAGTCCAATATAACATTTATAAGGGTCAGAGAAGTGTTGTTATCAAAAAAGTAATTATTTTTCAATAAATGAAGTTTTTTATTTAAATGTGTACATTATCATGGTTATAAATTATTTTGATAAAATAAATATTATTTTTTAAATCAATGTGTAAAAGTTGGACAATTTTTAATTTCTCATAATTTTCTGAGCAAGTCAAAATTTTAAGTGAAAATTAGATACTGTATAAATATACAGTACATATTATTACATCATAATAGCCTAAAATTGATGAAATAAATACTATAAGGTGAATCCATGTACCAAAATAGATTTCCCCTTTAAGATAGTGTATTTATAAAAATTATTTTATTAATTTTAAAAACTTTTAATTAATCCTTCAAAACTGATATTATATTTTATGGTTTTAAAATTTATTCTTTATCAACATGACTCAATTCCACATCACAATTCTATTATATTAAGGATTTGAATTGATAATATTAAAAAATAATTAAAAATAATTCTATATTTTAGAAACCATGGGCGAAAACTAAGGAATGGTTTTTAGTTTTTTTTAATTTTGTTATATAGAATTCAAAACCTATATCTTGAAATTAATAAAGAATTACTCTCACTTTTACTAAAAACACCCACCCATCATCCCACTCCAATTCACTTAAAACCCATTGAAAATGGATTTTATATGCCTATAAATCTCTAAATTTACCTAAATGTGTTTTGAATATCTTAATATGCTCCTCCTAGGCTTTTAGAAGAACCCTCTCAAGGTAATGGATTTCTCTCTCTGCTTCTACATTCAAGAACATTCTATGTATTTAGTCTTTTGAATCCCAATTTATTATGTTTTAATTAATTTATAAATGTCTCTTTTTTATAAAATTTTTTCTATATGAAGGACATGTCACTTATCCCCTCTCATTATAAAATTTACCAAAGTCATTACTATGAAAAGTTTAGTGGATTCTCTCCTCATATTTATTCAAGAACTTTCGTTGTATTATGCATTTTAATTTACAGTTATTATTTTCATAATATTTTTTACACAACCCTTTACTATATTTATGATTCCCAATTAATTAGAGACCACCTTTCACTCTCATTAATCCCTTTCACGGTCCTTTATTCACACCCATTATTCTTCCAAAATTACCTCATTATTTTCTAAACCAATTTTTGTTTTGTGAATACTCATTACCATTTCCACTCAAGGGTAATCACCTAGATTTAACAATGATTCATTGATTGGGGAATTCCATGTATGTTACCCGCAATCCTTACTCATGGGACTAAAAGTGATGAAATATATTCTTATGTTGTTTGGTCTATATGAGACATAAATGCATGTGCATAATATTAATGTGACAAGTGGAATAGAATTATATTTACCTAAAATGCATTGGGTAATGTTTTTAACTCAGGAGATACTATGTATGGTTCATGGAAAGTTATCCTAAAAACACTATGTTATGATTTCTCATAAAGTAGGATTGACTTGTTCTTACGATGTCATGTTTTATATTGTTACCATATTCATATGTTTCCTTGATATTATCATCTTATAGTGTGATTTTTTGTTCATGTTTATGATTGTCACCCATTTATTTCACCACGATGTGTCGTTTGACTAATATGTATTAATTTCATCATGTCATTATTTGATTTTTCTCTTATTAGGATTTATACCACACCCCTATTTAATGTGTCTCCCTAGGTTATCCCATGTAATTTTAGAAGATCAATGGAATATAAGGTCTTGTTAGGGATTTTTTAAATAATTTCATTGTATTTGTGTTTTAATTTATTATTCTATGTATATAATTACCCAATATCACCAGGCCTCACAGTATTTGGGGATTGAATTAATTGTATCTTTATGTAATAAATCATATAATAAATTTTATTAAAGATATGGGCTGTCATACATGTGTTAGAATAAGTGAGTTGAAGGATTATTGATATTTCTTGTGTAAAAGTGCATAAACATTATTATTTAAATGATTTGAAATCAACTATAGATATAATATAATTAAAAGATAAAGTTTTTTCTATTAAACAACATCACAATGTTTCATATTGGAGTGGTGATGTATAAACTATAAAGAATGGATATATTTATTTAGTTGTTCCAAGAGATAAGGGAAAACTATGTTCATCTCATCCATGGATAAAATATAACATAAAAGTATACAATATCATTAGAGACCATTGAAAGCATTTTTAAACCAAAATAATGTCGATGATTATCTCATTTGCCTATTTTATTTCATTGGTTGATCCAATAGATGCTGATGAAGCATTTAAACATCAATAGTGTGTTTGAGATAAGAATGAAATCTAGATTAGATTGAAAAAATAAGACATGGGGACTTATAGCCAAATAAATTGATAAAAATGTGATTAGAAAAAAGTGGTTATTTCAGAATATATTGAATATATAAGGTGAATTAATAATAAATAAGGAAAGTTTAGTTTATAATATAATATCACATATTCAAGGCATTGATTTTGACGATACCTTTTTCCCTGGTAAAATGACTTCAAACTATTAAAATATTTCTTATTGTTACTTCTCAACTGATATGTTTTATATTCTAAGTGGAAGTCAACCATAAATTTCTAAATACATCATTATAATAAGAATTTTATATATAGAAACCATTTTTTTCATTCTTTGTCAAGATAAAAACTATGTTTTCAAGTTGAATAAGTCTTTGCATAAAGTGAAATAAGCATTGATAATTTGGTATTATAAGATATATACTTTCTTGAAAAATGATAAATCTTAGAAAGAGATGATTTTACATCAACCTCTATATAAAATAAAATCAATATTCTTTCCTCATTGTGATTTTTCATTTTAATGTCTTCATATTTTTTGGGGATAAGGAAGAATAATGTAAAGTCATTTCCAGCGAAATAAAGATGTCGTATGAAATTCTTATACTAGGATAAATGAGGTACTTTATTAGAATTAAAATTTATCAAGATAAGGATCAAATTTTCTTATCACAAGAAAAATATTCCAATTAATTACTTAAAATATTTTTCATGGAAGATTAAAATAATGTTTCCATGCCTATATGAGTGGGAACATAGCTAATTAAGGGTGAATTTTGAAGGAATATTGCTCCTAAAATTTTTTGAAACTGATTATAATCATGATTTATTTAATAGAATATATACTATACTAACTTTATATGGTTACCCTTTGTTCTATATTTTAAAGTGAACTAAAAATAACACACTTTTTTGATGGAAAATATAATTCTCAAATACATTAACGGAAATATACACTATGGTATCAATTGTGATAAAAAAAGGGATTTTGTATTTGTTTTCTCATCTAGATAAAAACTAGGTAGGATGTATTGATGGTAAAAGATCCATATATAGTGGATTCTTCTTTCAAGGAGAAATATTTGTAAGCTGAAATAAAAAATAAATAATTTTTAGTTACTCTTAGAACTACATAAGATGAGTATATTTCTTCCACCAAATATGAAATATAATTAATATGGATAAATACATTCTAAGAATATTTTTAGTTAATTTGATGTCACCCATTTTATTTGGTTATGATAATCATATTTCTACTAATCTAACCAATAATCTAATGCAATATTCAAAATATAAACACATCGATATTAAATATCACTTTATCAAAGAAAATGTGGAAATAAATGAACTGAAGCTAGAGTTTGTACCAACAAAAGAGAAGGTAAATGATTTCTACACTAAATCATTTCCAAAGGAAACATTTTAGGATAATAGTTTCATTATGGGTGTTCAACCTCACTATATTCAAGGAAAGGTATGTGATTTTTGTCCCATGTTTTTATTTTCTTTGGATATTGATGTGAAAATGGTAGAAATGTGACAACATCAATTGATACGTGTTTTAAATATCAAGGAAATCATATATTTAGGAGGAGTTATTTAAATGGGATGTTATGTTATCAGCACATGTGAACTATTTTAATATTTTGTTAAAGGGAGTGTAGGAAATGGTTATTTATAGGTTGATGTTTGTTTTGATGAATTATTTCATTCAAGAAATGGTTTGAAACAATTGGTGATCACTACTTTATAGAAAGCATAGTATTTTTTTCAATTATTATTGTTTACTACAATGATTTTTCTCACATGGGATTAGAATTATTTGATATTGATTTATTAATTGAGTTTCAGATATTTAGTTATTTATGTTCCTCTATTGAAAAAGAAATCCAAAAGTGGATACTATTCATACCAAGAGGTTTTGAGGTTTTGTTAACTTAAGAATAATCTTATAAACAAGAAAGAATTATTGATTAGTGATGTATTTTTTTCATTATATAAATCACTTAACAATATTGAGAATTAATCATAAAGTTTCCAAAAAGATAAATATGGGTCTAACAGATCAAGGTAATATGATGAAGTCCAATGGATCGAGGTGACTTGATAAAATGTGGGGAAATATTTTTTCCAAAAGTGTTAACAGGACATCAAACTAAGTTTTCTAGAAAAAATGAATCATGTAATTATTTATTCTTCATAAAAGTAACAAATAACATGTTTATACAAATATGATTGTGGTTATACTTTAAATTTCACAAAGTAATAAGTTGTTAAATCCTGGTGGAACCATTTTGGGTACAATTTTAATGGAAAAATTTGAGTGGACCAAGCTCATTGAATAAAGTTTTGTCAGATAGAGAATATTTTGTGAGTTCCCCAGATGAACAAGGTTTCTGGGTTCATTGGTTGAATAAATGTTTTTATTTATTTTGATAGGGAAGTATTGTGAAAGTTCTAGATAAAATAGATATGAAAATTTACTATAGAGATAGACATAGAAGTTAGGAATGAAGTTTTATCATATATATAAAGATATTTTAATTTTCATGAATTCTTTATATAGAGATTTCTGAGTAAGGTCATCAGATATATATTTCCAAGAGATTGTATCAGATGGAGGAATATTAAAAAAATTATTATATAGAACCTTCCTATAACAATTATTAGAAATAGGTTTTTTAGAAAATAATTTTGAAAAATACATCAAATAGAGTACATTGAAGAAAAATAAGAACCTTAAGATGTTACCAAATATAGGAGTTCTTATGAATAAGTATAGAATGATCTTTTTTAGACCTTTACAATGTTTTGTTAAGTCATACATTATGAAAATATTGAGTTAGACATTACACATCCCAATAATCATGAAATAGAAAACAAGATTCAAGCCAATAATCTAGGAAGTTTAAATAATGTTGATTCCATGATTTAAGGAGAGTCTTTAAGAATATTTTTTGACTCCTACATTAGTAGAGCATTAAAATTTATCAAATGAAGAATGATTTAATTGTGGTATTCAAATTTTGAGTGGAAATATCAAGTTCAATGTTTATGAATCTCCCTTAATATTCATATAAATATTGACTTTATAAATTGGAGAAAGTTAATTGTTAAGTGAGGATTGGTTGTTGATGATGTGAGAGTTTTTGAAGAGGTGAGTTGTAACCATGGTGCTTGGATGGTCTTTTGTGGAACCATCAGACACAATAGCACCATATGAATTCATATTAATAAAACAATACTGTATTAAATATAATGAATAAGGGTAATAAAATAAAAATATAGTGGATAAACAAGGTACCATATAGAGGGTATCAAAATTAGTGTACCGGGAAGATATCTTCCAAATGAAGAAATTAACAGACATATATGATCTGGATAAGATGTTTCTATAAAATTCATTTCTTGCTATTTTGTAAGAAATGAAATAGGATAAAGAAGAAATTTTTTTAAAGTGTGAATGAATAATTCAAGCATAATGGTGACAATGTATTGAATCCTATTGGTGAAGGATCATTTTATTGTTTCCAAAATTATTTTATCATATTATCTATGTAATGGGAACATGATTTGTCATTGGATTATATTTATATGAAATTTATGGATATTCCCTTATTTTGTTAAATCAAATTGGATTTTTTCTAGTGGATGTGTGGTCTTGAATTGTTTTCAAACCATTTCATGGGAGAGATACACTTTTTGAGTATTGAACCTTGTAAATTATACTATTTTTATTGGTGTGATTGTGTGTTTATTCTAAATGGATTACATTTTCTCTAATCTAAAGTGAATTTTTTTTAAAATAATACAAAATCAAAAAGGATAACCACATATTCATCACCCCCCCCCCATAATGATCATATATATCCTGGATGGCCCTTTTATATAGTAGTGCTAGTCATAACCTTACCTTAGTTGCATAAAGACTACATCATGTACTGTGATTTTTCAATGGTCGGATGGGAGAGGTCTTGATTTAGGACATCCATGTGGTCAGTATTTACTATTGGTTGATAGGTTAATGGTGTATAATAACCATAAGATCCTAAGATATATTATATCATATATGGACCTAATCATTCAGTAGTGAAGGTTGGTCGACTATTTAAGGTCCTTTTATTTTGAGTTGGATTACACCCATGGAAAGGGAAACATAGTCACAGATGCACTGATCTAATAGAATCATACTATAGTGCTTTAGTATTCTAGTAGAGAGTGCCATATAATGGCCCTCTTTGTTGATATGTGCCTTTACATTCATAAGTGTCATATTTTGGTGAATGTTATAAATGTATCTACCACGTATTCACTCTTAAATAGGGTTAATATGATCTAGCTATCATATTTATATTTTATAGTTATGAGAGAATTTATATATAGTGGGGAGCCATAACCAAACATGTATCTTGATAAAGATGACATTCTTCACATCCGAGGTCAATTCATAATGCCCACGATCATGCATGAGGAGGTTATGAGGTAATCACATGCCTCAATATGGGTGGTATACTCATTATTCACTAAGATGTATATTAACTTATGTAGGAAGTACCGATGTCCTAGGATAAAAATGGACATAGTGGGTTTTTTCACATGGTTCCCCACCTATCAATGGGTGAAGGTCGAGCACCAACAACCCACCAGTCATCTATATCCAAAACCCATTCCTGAGTGTATATGGGATGGTGTTAATATAGTCTTCATGATGATGTTTACAAGTACACACTATGGTATTGATATAGTATAGGTGATTGTGGATTTATTGACTAATTTTTACAACTTTCTACTGATCCGGGAGACCTTCTACTTGTTTATTTGGGTAGGATTGATGTTTGTGAAATAGTATGCTTACATAGGGTCTTACTGAGTATTATTTCAAATAGGGATTCTCAATTTATGTCAAAATTATGGTAGGTATTTCATAATTCACATCATACATAGGTACATATGATCACTATTAATCATTCATAAAAAATGGATAGTCCGATCAAACTATTCAGACCTTAAAAGCCATGAAAATAGAATGTGTCCTATAATTTATTATCAAAACCAATTGGCTCCAATAGAGTTTTCTTATAATAATTTTTATTTGGTTTTGACTCTAATGGGTCCATTTTAATCCTTATATAGTGTGCCTCACCATTTACCATTTTTTTTCTTGAAATTTGTGAGCCTATTATTATTTTTTTGAATCTTCTATAGGAGACCTCAAAGCTTATCTAGTTGGTCAAGAAGTAGCTAGTGACATCCAAGAGTAGGAGAAAGTTATATTCTAACCAGAAATACCTTCCTATTGGGTTCAAGGTGGGTGACTAAGCATTCTTTTTAGTGTCACCAAGTTTGGGAAATTTCTATGTTTGGAGGTTGGAAAAGGTAGTACCTAGGTACTTGGTACTGTTTGAGATGGTGGATAAGGTCGGTATAATGTAATTCTAATGAGATATCCCTCAATGTTTTAGTTCCATGCATGATATATTTTATGTAACATTGCTTCAGTGGTACTATCATAATCCATCTTAAATGATCGATACTAATGATATCGATATTGAGTATGATGATTCTTTTAAGGATCCTATGGTTTGGACATTGGATTTTAGAGAGATGATTATAAATGGAAATATAGTTCCTCTGGTATGGGTTCAATGAAAGTATGTATGTATCCAATACGGGACAAGGGATTTGAATTCTGATATGTGGTCTCAATGGCCTATGTTTTTAACTAATGAGTAACAATGATGTTTAGGATTAAATCTCTTAGATAATCTACTATATGGTTGGGATTTTTTAAAACCCCAGTGTAATGACCTGGAATTTTATCAATGGAATTTACCTTCTTATCTTAACGTGTCATATTTAGTAATGTAAAATTATATAAAGAAAATATACATATGATAAAACCAATGAAATTATATTATGTTTTTTGAACTTTAAATTTAGAGAATAAATATGACCATAAGAATTAAAATTATTACAATGGTAAACATAGAAAATAAAAAAAACAATAATATGAACATTTGGATCTATTCGACCAACAAGAATAATAACACTCATGAACAACACTTTAGAAATGAAACCAAACATTAGTAATGAGATATTCATTTAGAATATGAAATTATATATATAATTGAAAAAAATTATAATTGAATTAATAATTGATGAAATATAGGGTATTCATAGATGATAGGGAACTCATATTACCATTACAAATATGGTCATTTGAATAGTAATGTTACATTTGGAATAGTAATCTGACTGATAAGAATAATAACCCATATATTATAATAGTATCCTCGCCTATGGAAGTGTAAAATAATATTTAGGCGTCTTATAAAATGAAAATATGACATGTTTATATCTTGAAATGAGTAAATAAATTTTTTCAAGATGATAAAATTAAGTGTTTTTATTTTTTTAACACATATATATTTTATTTTTATTTTCATAACAAATATAATTTTTTGAAATAACCTTTTTCATAATTGTATTTATAAAATATTATTTACTATCATTTTATTACTAATGCAATTTTATGAGACCATAAGTAATTTTTTCAAAGGGTCAAAAAAATGATCATAAGATTAAAATTTGTATTTTTTAAATAAATTAATATTTTATTTTAGTAATAAATATCCCATATTTGGAGAATTAATTTCCTAAAATGGATAAAAATTTTCAAATATGCATGTATCAAACAAATAAGGTTGATTTTTTGGCATTTTTTCTAAAATAGTTGTAATTTTAGTGAATAGTGAAATATATCAAAATTGTTATTTAACATTATAAGCTAAATACATGGATTTATAAGTCATGGATGATGTAAGAGACCATTATTTAAAAATAAAATTCTATAATTAATGTATATAGTCATAATATTTAACACTATTTTTAATATTGAGGTAAAATAATAAACTAATGAATATAATATTCAAAACACACCCTCTCCTCCCCTTATATGTCACACCCGATTTTTATTCATGTCTTCTTATTGATCCAGTTCATTGGAAATACTGGTCCTTTTATTTTGTTTTGGGTGAGATTAATGTTTATTTTTAAACTTCCATAAATTTCTAATCATCTTAACATGGGTTCCCCGTAGCTTTTTTGGGAGTTTTTGGAGAAAAGGGTTGTCACTTCAAGATTTGGGCCAACCGTGAGCCCATTTCCAGATTTAAAAAACAAAATTGTTTCTTTTATAACTACTTCATTTTTTAACATTTTTTACACATTCTACTTCCCACTTAGCCTCACCTAACCAATTCATACCACCATATCCTTTTTTACCCCCTTATGAATTCATAATCATGGTAGATTTGGGTTATTTATTTAGGTATTGGGTCATCCCGTGATTACATTTTCAGTTTTAAAAACATTATTTGTTTCTTCTATGTATTATTCATTTTTTAATATTTTGTTGTGATTCTACCTCTCAATCAATACTAAGGAAAGTATGCTCACCTCCATGTTCAATTATTTTTCTTTGGAGCTCATCTTAGTCACAGATTAGGGATAAATTTCTCAAGTCTTCTCAAATCATCATGATTTTGTAAGGTAATTTTTTTTTCATGAAACATTAATTTTTTCTCTATTTTCCCCAAAAATTATTTACTTGGTTCTCTCAGACCTAATAATAATCTCCAAAAAGTTCCAACACATTTCCTTTCCTCTAAGGATTTATATCTAAGGGAAAATGAATAGTTCTCTAGTTACCAAGGTAATATTCCTTCTCCTTTCTCCTCCCTCTTCTTTCTTCATTCACTTTATTTTGGTTTAATCTTCTACCCTGGTCATGAAAGACCTGTAGTTATGTTATACCATGATTTTTTGTTGGGTTTTTGTTCGTTTAGGACTGTTATTCATAGATCTAGACTGTTGGGAACCGCAGCGAGTGATATCAGTGGTGTGGTTCCTTTCCGCCATGGTTTTGAGGTAGGATATCCCTTGTACATGAATTTATTATTTAAGTTTCATAATTTTCCTTCTATTCACACCAAATATATATTTTTATTATTTTTTCATCCTTTGGAAAATTTTATTGGTGTTCCAAACGGTTGTATAATCCTTTTTGTGAAAAATAGTGTTGTTTTGTTATAAACATGTATACAGCTTTCTTACTTAAATGTTTTATTAGATTACACACCTAGTTTATGGTATTTTGAACATGGTTTAGTAGATTGAATCATTTTATGTCATGAAAATGGTATTATATCCTTTTTCCAATGCTTAAAATAAGTTTTTTGTTTATTAGTTCATGGCATATGTTCGATAAATTTCCCGGTTGGATTTTATGTTCTTAGTGTGATTGAAAATGATTTATTTGGATTTATAAATATATTGGAATCATTAAAAATGATATTTTGTGATCCTTTTTTGTCTGTAAAAATTAGTTTTGGTTTTATTAATAAATTGGATTTTGGTAGTAAACATGTTTTAGACCGAGTTTCTAGAAAATGGCCAATTTTACATCTTTATATAAATGGTCATGGTTTGGATGTGTAAATTTAATGTTCCAAGGGATTTATGAAAGTTTTTTTCTTCTACATGTGATCATTCCATTGTATAGTAACCAGCAGGGTCATATGGAGTTTTCTATTTGTTAAGATTTTTTAGTGGATTTGTTGGTTCAGTTGTATTTTCACTTTCTTGTAAAAATAATGTTCAGTTCAACTTTTATATGAATGTATATTGGGTTGTTTGTTCTTTACCCTATTTTTTTATTGGTTATATTTTTGAGAAATAATTCAATTTTTACTATATTTATTCCATCAGTGCTTTTCTCTATCCTGGGATCATCGGGAATGCCTCTCAAGACTTGTCACGGGTTGGCCTGGGTGTCCAGTTCAAGGTCGACTCAGGCTGGTTTGTGACAAAATGGTATTAGAGGAGGTTGGATCCTAGCAGACCTTTCTTTTTATAGTTTCATTTGTTATTTAGGGATATCAAATTATATGTATTAAGATTTTTAGGACTTGAGGGGTAGGTTCAGGAATAGAATCACAAACTCTTTCTCATTCTGACCCTCGTGTGTCCATGGGAATTCTAGTTTTATTAGTGTCTTTGGTTCTTATTGATTTTTTGGTCTTAGGATATGACAAGGGGAGTCGGAATAATGGTATTATTGAGATCGTAGGGCCTAGAAATCCATGTGGAGCCATAAAATGGTCCTAATAAGCCTCTATGTGTTGGTGGTGTGTTTGACATATGTATTCCAACCATATGGTCAATTCACCCATCAACACTAGTTCCCTATTGTGGGTCTCTTGTAATTTTCTTGATTTCTGAATTTTTTTTTTTTTTTTGAAAATAATTGTGGGATAATTGTGAAAATGGGTTTTAAAAGAATTTTTGGTTTTTGAAAAGTGTAAAATGAGTTTTCAAAATTTAATATGAGAAATTTTTTGGAATGTTGAGTTTTGTGAATAAAATCTTGGGGATAAATAGGAAAATATTTAATGGGATTGAATTTATTTGATCTAAACATATAGTTTCTTGAAATGAAATGTTTTGAAAGCTTGGATTATTTTTAAGTGATTCTGAATTTTTTTTAAATTAGGTGTTTTTGGTTGTTTAAAAGTGTTTGAATCTAATGAATTGGTTTTGGAAATTTGGTTTTGAGCAGCTGGTGTTTTTTTTGAAAGGGGTTTTAGCCTTTGTGGTGGTCAGATTATGAAAAGAGACCTTGGTGAATTTTTTAAAATGGGAAAGGGCTATTTGGAATAGAATGGTTGTTTTTGGATGTTCTATTAAATTAAATGGATTGGGATTTTAATCATATGGTTCTTTAGAAATTGTGGTTTGTTTTGTGAAATCTGAAAATGGTTTTTGATTTGGTGGTTAATGTGCCTTTGGAAGGTACATGATTCTTTTTGGAGTGATTATTGTTTTATTTTAGCCATTGGTGTTTTCATGGGTGATCACATTAATAGTTTTATAGATACATGGATGAATGTCTAGTATAGAATGGTGGTTGGGTTCCCGGGGTGGCAAGGAAACGTGCATATGAGTGAGAATTTATGAAACACCATTGGTGAATAAAAAACTCCACCAAGTTGGTTTGTTTTTCAAAATTGTTTTAAGATAAAAAAAATTGTGGTGTTTGTTATAAATTGATGGTTATGTGGCTGATTTATCCTATATCTTAGAAGTTTTGTTTATTTGGTATGATTCCTTGTGATATGGAAGTCATACTCTTGTTGTGTCTTGATATGGGATCTCATTGGTTGTTCGGTTTCAGAGAAATGTTCTGTGGGTTTTTAAAGATGTGTTCGATGTTGTGATTTGGCTAGGGATAGTTCTCCATCAGAAATATTTTCAGGTGATCAACCTAAGGATTAATTTCAAATGTTAAATCCACCTCTTTGAATGATTCCTAATACCATTTGTTGGAATAGGGAGCGGTTCAGGATCAAATTTAAAGTGAATTTCCATTATAGTGTCACCATTGGTTGGGGTATTTATACTCAGTGAGGTTTATTTGATTCTCCATGTACCTTGTCCATTCTTCTCCTCATTCAGAGTGAGAGAAAATAGTGTTGTGTATCTCGAAGTTTATTTTTTGGGTAAAAGTGTGTTGTTTGAGGAAGAGAGTTTCATGGTGTCCCTTGATCTTTTGTTTCATCATGGGAGTGTTATGTGAAACCATGTGGAACTAAGGGTAATAGTTAAAGTTAGGGATTATCAAATCCTAACTATGAGGTTAGAGATGCTCCATCCATCAGATCTCAATCCATAGGTCTCAGAGTGAAGCCGGAGCGTATTCAGGAGTCCCTAGACTGTGGGTAGTATTTCTAATCTCGTGCCTCTAAAATTATAGTCAGGTGGTTTTTTTATTTCTTTTGTGGTTTAAGGGTCCCAATTATTGGGTCCCCTTCCCTCCACACCCCAAGTGTTGGGGGTTTGGATCTGTGCATAGAGTGTTTCCCTAGTTCTTGTCCCCTCCTTTCGGGAGTGGGGTGTTTCATTGTTCATGTTGTGTTCCTCTTTAAATGGGTTGGTAGGTTGTTGTGAGAGAGTTTTGGTGGGCCTTTTTGGTATATACATGTTCCTAGTTTAAGTTTAATTCTCATTTGGTCATTGGTCATTGGTTCTTAAGGGTGGGGAGAACTACCACGGGTCTTGTAGAGTTTCCTCATAAGAATTTGTTGAGTGCTAGTTATCTCGTAATGGTGGGGATTCCATGGCGGACTCTCCTAGAATATTTGTTTTTTTTGTGAGTGCTATTTGGTTTGGGTGATCATTCGGTTCATTAAGAGAAGTCCCAACAATCTAGTTCTAGGTTTGGTTGTGGAGGTAGTGACTCGAACTTTCGATTGATTCACATGAAGTGGTTGGGAGTTGGTGTTTTGGTTGAGGTAAGAGGATTAAGTTCCATTAATGGTGGATGATGTTTAATTGGATTCAATGTATGGAACATATTGATAAAGAATCCATAGGTTTTGATTAATCAGTTGGAATTTTTTTTGGCTTTATGGGGGTGGAAAGCTTTCATGGTGGGGAGAATTGTCACACCCAATTTTTTTCATGTCTTAGTTTTGATCTAGTTCATTGGAAATTATGATAATTTTATTGGTTTTTTCCTAAGATTAATGTTGAATTTTTAACTTATATCTATGTATAATCATCCTACCATGGGTTCCTTATAGCTATTTTGGGATTTTTTGGAGAAAGGAGTGGTTACTTCAATATTTGGGTCAACTGTGAGTCCATTTCCATATTTAAAAAATACAATTTGTTTCTTTTATAAATACTTAGTTATTCAACATTTTTCACTCATTCCACTTCCAAATTGGACTAACCTAACTTATTCAAACCAACATGTCTTTTTTTACCCCCTTATTAATTCATAATCATGGTGGATTTGGGTAATTTATTCAGGTATTGACCAACCGGTGTGCCCATTTATAGTTAAAAAAACAATTTGTTTCTTTTATATATTTTTAATTTTTTAATATTTTTGTGATTCAACCTATTACTAGAGACCAATAACACTATAATCACACCTAGGTTCCATTTTTCCTCTTTGTATCTCATATTAGTCACATATTAGGGCTAAAATTCTCAAGTATTCTCAAATCATCTGGATTTGGTAAGGTAATTTGTTTCATTCATGAATCATTCATGTTTTTCAATTTTTCCCCCTAATATTCTTTAACTAGTTCAACCAGACCTAAGGAGACTTTCTAATAAGTTTCAATCCATTCCCTTTCCTCTATGGGTGTAGATCTAAGGGAACATGAAGAGTTATCTAGGTTCCATGGTGAGATTCCTTCTCATTTTTCCTACCTCTTCCTTCTCCTTCCACATTATTTTAGTTTAATCTTGTCCTTTAGTAATGAAAGACCTAGGTTTATGTTATCACATGATTTTTTATGGGGTTTTTTTTCTTTTTGGGCTGTTCTTCATAGATCTAGAGTGTTTGTAACCGCAAAGGGTGATATCAGGTGTGTGGTTCCTTTTTGCCATGGTTTTGAGGTACGATATCCCTTTCACATAACTTTATCATTTATGCTTCACCATTTTCTTACTATTATCACCTGATATATATGTTTATTATTTTTTCATCCTTTGGATAATTTTCTTGGTGTGAAAAATGGTTGTTTAATCCTTTTTTTGTGAAAAGTAGTGTTGTTTTGTTATAAACATGTACATCACTTAATTACTTAAATGATTTGTTAGATTATGCACCTGGTTTATGGTATTTTTAACATGGTTCAATAGATTTAATATATTTATGGAATGAAAATGGTATTTTATCCCTTTTCAAGTGCTTAAAATAATTTTTTTGTTAAAAAGTACATGCCATGTGTTCGGTAAATTCCACGGTTGGATTTTATGTTCTTAGTGAGATATAAAATGATTTTTTTAGATTTATAAATATATTTTCTATATAAAAAATGGTATGTTGGGGTCCTTTTATGGCTATACAAATTATTTTTGGTTTTATTAACAAATGAGGTTTTGGTGTTAAACATGTTTTAGCCCGAGTTTCTCGAAAATGGCATATTTGGTATCTCTATAAAAACAGTCGTGATTTGGATGTGTAACTTGAATGTTTTAAAGGATTTATGAAAGTGTATTTGTACTGTAAATTTTTTTTATACACCTATTTATTAAAATTGAAATTTTTACCTTTTTAAAATGTTAGTTTTCAGAAATGATTAAAGGCTCATTAAGCATTTTTCATGTAAAAATGGTTTCCATGTGTATTTCATGATGTATCATTTGGGTCCATTTTATGGTCCATGAAATTGATTTATTAAATTTTTTTGGGTCTTCCAAATCTATTTTGATATTGTATTGGTGGGTTTTTTTCCTTAAAATATCATATTTTTAATGTATTTAATGTGAAATCCCTCGTTATACTTCTTAAAATTGTTTTATAAAAATTTAGGTGGTTTATTGATGCGTGAAAGAAATGTAAGACATGTGTGTGGGATGTTTAATGTGTGTGTGATTTTTAAATGTAATATTCAAGAGAAAATGGTATTTTATATGTGTGTAACACTTTATAGCACAAAAATGGAAAACCCTGGAATCTATGTGGGCGGACGTGTACTAGTATGTTTGTAATCCGAAGGGGTTTTGTCCTTATTTCACGTAGAAAGTTTGAAGATGACAACACTAACTAAACTATGATGATGATGATTTTGGGTACCATTAGGTTATATATGATTCTTCTACTAGTGTCTCATGTGCATGATAGTGGAAATTTTTTGTGGTTACTTTTTACCGAGATATGAGGTACTTGGGCCCCATAATGAAATAGTGCCTAGGGGTGTTCCTATGACTTGTGCTCATTGGATATTTTGTACTCACCATCAGCATACGGTGAGTTTGGTTGGTAAACTCAGTAGTGTGTGTGTTATTTAAAAGTTTAAATTCTTTAAATCATCCCTCTTTAAAACTATTTTCATTTTAAAGTTTCACCTCTTTGAAAATTTGTTACTAGCATTCTTGTTTATAAAACTTGCATGTTTTTGTCTGGTAATTTTTATAGCATTGAACCAATTTTGGAAAACATACTTTTATATATTTTATTTCAAACTTGGAATTGATGTTTCTTTTATTTTAAATTAATTTCATTGGAAATAGATTATCGGGATAGCCTACTGAGTTTTAATACTCATGCATATAGTTTTCTTCTATTTTTAGCCCTTGTGTAGGTTTTAACTTGAGTTCGATCACCTTGGGATATGTGTGATCATTGTGTTGGATTGTGACCATTGGGGTCACACAGATTAATCTAGTTGTTATTTTTGGTCGGTTGAGTTGTTGGTTCAGTTTTATTTTCACTTTCTTATACAAATAATGTTTAGTAAAATTTTTATATGAATGTATATTGGGATGTCCATTCTTTCCCATAATTGTTTTATTAGTTATATTTGGGAGAAATATTTCCCTTGTTTACTCTATTTATTCCCTTGGTGCTTTTCTCTATCCTGAGAGGATCTTGAATGCCTCTTGGGGCTTTTCACAGGTTGGCCTGGGTGACCGGTTCAAGGTCAACTCAGACTAGTTCGTAACATTATAAATACCTCCCCCCATCACCCCTTATCCTCATACCTTATAAGCCTTATAGCATAACAAAAAACTACCCTAATCTACCCTAATTTATCTCCATATATCCCAAGGATCTCTTCTATTATAAAAAGACCAATTCCATGGTTCCTTAAATTGAAGCCTAAGAGGAGACATCTAAGGGATAAGGAAACACTCTCAACCAAACATTATTTATTTCTATATTCTACCATCTCAATCCCTACTTATACATGATGGTATGAGAATGTCAGTTTTATTAATATAAATTTTTTATTATATATATGTAATATCCCCTTCATCTCTTCTAATATTAATAAAATAAAGAAATCATCTATATTTTGTCAGTTCACCACATCTATGGATGATGATTTTATTCATTAACGCCTTTGTGGAAGGATTAAATCCACATATAATGGTTTAAAATTAAAAAAATATGTATGTTATATATTAAATATTTTTTTAATGAATATATAGATATAATATTAAATAAAATTATTATAGTTCATGATAGTTTATAAAACCTCCTAAATGAACAAAATGTATAACATTGACATTTTTACTAGATGAATCATCCCAATATTAGAAAACATATAGTTATTTTGGACCATTTAAATTTACATAAGGACATAAATATCATTTAATTTTACTTCTATAGTAATATTCCTATTTTACAAGTATTTCAATAAACATCCACTAGTGATTTAACCTTGGAACTATAGAAAAAACTCCCTCAGAATAGTGAAATTAATCTTTATATCTCATTAAAATTGTTGTAAATAAACATAATATAATTATAGTAAATAAAATTTAGATTTTAAATGTTATGAATAAATTAATTAATGAATCTAATTTGATTATTCAGTATTTTTATCTCATGTGTTTAATAATGCAGGACCTAAGGTAAGGGATCTCTCTGAACCACCCTATTTTCGTTATGTTGAGATATTTCTCATTATTAATAACTTTATATATCTATTTGACATTATGTAATGACTATAAATTATGTATATATATTTTTACATATATACATAATTTATTCTCCCTTCTTTTTATGTGTTTATACATGCCTTAAGTTCATTTCTTAATGCCATCTTTAAAATAAAACATGATTAAGAGGAATATTTCTATCAATTAACCCCTTTTTATAACACTATTTTTAATTATTTATTCCCATTCATGGTTTAATTAAATATAGGAATATTTTAGTTGTAACCATTATAGTTTAACATTGGTTTTATATTAAAATTCATATTCTTTATTACTTCAAAATTCATTAGCTGATTCCTTAAAACACCATTTTAAAAGGCCATTTCTATACCCAATTCCCTACCCTTTATCGTGACAATTTTTTTCAAATTAAGGAAATATTTGGGACCTATGATTATTTATTAAAATATGAACATAAAAAATATTTATTTCTTACTTCTATTTGGAATATTTATGAAATATATATTTATATTTATATGAGTAAAAATTATGTATCCCATTTCATTTCATGGGTATTTCTTATGATTATATCCTATGTTAGAATCCATTATATGGAACACATATGCATGGATATGTTATTATAGCTATACCAAGATAGTGATCCAATTAATTGGTTAATTTTTATGTCTCGTGAAACAATATGTATGGGATGATGGAGTAAACAAAGTCTAGTATGGGACTATGTCCACCATGTAATATTGTCTTAGCAGTTAGAATTGACATATACTTATTTCATGATTTATGTTTTTTCATATTCCTATGTTTCCATGATCTTATTATTCTATAGTTTTTATCACATTATTTTATATAATTATTCATGATCTTTTTATTTTATGATATTATTTTACTCCTTTTTTACTCATATTTTATGCTTTTTTATTACGTTTATTCTCTTACTGTACTTTTTAGCTCAGACCGTTTATTTATGTATTCCCCTAGTTATCCTATGTAGTTTTAGAATCTAAATGGAATTTATGATCTCATTAAGTAGAATAAAATTAAGATGTTATTTTTTAGTCTAATTTTGATGTATTATGATGTTATTCTTTTAAAGACACATGGACTCCCAGTAATTGTTCTATTTTTATTTTATATTTATTTTAAGAAACAAAACATGATATGTGCTAAAGACTTAGTTCATTATTACTGAGCATGTTTTAAGTGTGAAAAAATTTAATTGTTTCCATGATTTTTAATTTATCTTGTTCATATATATTTATGAATTTTTTATGGTGATCTAGGTTTGTTTTACAGGGTTAAAGGTATGAAATTATGGAAATACGGATTCCAAGATGGGCACAAGATTAATGTCAATCATGCATCCAAACCATGTGATTAGTGATGGGTCTCATATTTATTCTTATGTGAGGATCATTTAAAACCTATAATAAATCATATGCATGGAAACATAGTTTTTGAATAGTTTACAAAATTGCATCGCCCAACCATGTGAGGTTTTGATTACCTAAATAGTGGGAACCACATTTTTGATTCATAGTTTGGAAAATAGTGTGTCCAAACCATGATGTTTACCCAGTCACTTTAAAATTTGGAAATAAAAAATTCCTATCGATTTTAAATCTATATACCCCTTTATTTATTGCACATATTTGACCAAAACCCCACCCCATACAAGGCCCCCCTCTTCCCTCTATTCCTTGTGTGGTTCTCCTTTGTCTCTTGTCTGATTCTAGTGTTGTTTATTCCAATAGTTACTTATAGGTAAGGATAAAACTGTTTCTTTAAAATTTCCCAATTTCTTTCACTGCATAGCATTCTCATAATAGTTTTGTCTATTTATAACATATTTCATGGTTTATTTATTCCTTTTCAAATTCCTCCATTTGATATTGAATTAGTAGTTTTTATTCAATTAGTATACTTCTATGAACTAAAGGTATGTGGTCCATGAACCATGAATTAAATTCTATCAAATTTCCTAGTACATGTGGCATGTGGTCATACCGAACTATTGTTATCTTGATCTAAAATTTTAATTTATTTAAAGATGATCTATTTAATGAATTTGGGTATTATAAAAAGTACAAAAATATGGGTGTGGTAAATGTTTGATAAAAAATAATGTCTAGAAATTAAAAAAAATTGATTCTGATTTCTTGGTAGGGAGTGTCTCCCCTGAGTTCTAAATGACTCGTCTTGTTTCCTAGTGGTTTGCGTGTATAGACTTCGGTTCCTGATGATGATAACCTATTTAAAGAAATATGGTATTAGTTGAAGCATGAATGGTCAATCCTAGGGGCCACTTTAGTACCTGATGATTGATAGTGATTTATTTATTATGATTAATTTTATTTATTATGCACATCATCATGCACTATTATTTAGATTGTAAATTTTTTATATATTTCATTGGTGATGGCCTACTGAATCATACTCACACCCTAATTAGGTTATCCTTAGTACCAGATTTTTTAAACACATCATTTCCTAGGTATACATTTTATATTTTTCTTCATTTTTTTATGTTTTCAGAGGTTTGGCATTCATAATTTTTAAAATTCTAAAATATAAACTGGGTTGAATTGTTACTCCATATTTAGTATTAACCATGACCTCAAACCTTGAAATAGGGATAGGAGAATCCAATTTAATTTTTCATGGTAATACTATGGTTTTTGATACCATATGATTTTATAGGAAATATGTGTTATATAATTTTAGGCTCGGGGGTGACCTGCACAGTTGGCTCATGGTTAATGGAAACTATGTTGCTAGTTCATGTAGTATCACTTGGGATATCTAATGGATCTTGTACAATTGGTGCATGGTTTTCTGAAACATGTGGTTTTCTTAGTTTTCTTTAAAATGAGAAATTACTAAATTTACCACTTTTATAACATACCCGCATCCCACCTTTCCTTCCATCTATGTGACCTAGCCCCCCCCCCCCCCCCCCGTTGGACACCATCCTTCCTTATGTCCTTGGTGGATCTCCATTAACCACGGTGTTTTCACTTCAGGATAGAATTTATTTTTATTAATATTATTCTCTCTCTCCCTCCTATATTTTCTTAATGTTCAATATATTTCAATTCATGGAATCCTATCATTACATGGGGGATAAACCTTCGGTTGGGAATGGATTTTGACGGGATTTCATGGTGATTTAGGCTCTTGAAGATCCATCATCACCTCTCCATGTAGTCTTAGATGAAGGAAACAAGTTTATTCAGACTATGAGGTAGGTTTATCATAATATTGAGTCATTCATTATGAAAACCTAGAGTTATCAATTTTCATTTGGTTTTTCTATATAAATAATACATTTTTTTAAGGATATTTCATTAATTACTGATATTTCTGGATTATGTATTGAGTGAAAATGATGATTTCATGTGGTTTTCCAATGAAAATGGTTTTTGAAAAATGTTTAATCAATTGATCCTTTAAAATGGAACATTGATTTTAAAAGGGGCTTCCAAGGATTTTATTAATTATATTAGGAAAAATTGATATATCCTTTATTGTGAACATGTTAGACTATGTGAATGATTATTATTGGTTACAGATTTATTTATGAGTGCACATTGGTGACCCTAGGTGTGTGGGTATTTGGATAAACAACATGTGGACTAGATATTGGTAGATTTTTTGGGTGAGATATTTAGAGTTTCTAGGTTGTTTTATTTTATTAGTATCGCATATTTAGGCTAATGTTACATGATAGAGTCATAGAAACCATTAGATCCTTTATGTTAGTGCTCTCCCATGTTGCACATATGTTTAATTTGTTGGATATCTTGTTATTTGACACCCCAAATTTATTTAATTTCATAATCTAGTTATTTTTTATTTCCCTTAATCGATGTACTTTTACCATTTCTTTAAAGATAGAAATTGGCTTCTTTTGATTAAAACCAATGAATTTCCAAAACAATTTTTCAAACAATAAGGAATTTTAAATTATGTTTTCAAACTAAAACTAATGTATTTCAATATGAAATACGTCATATAGATTCCTAGTGGTATCCTACTAGGATTTTCCTCACACCTTGTATATGCCTTTTGGTGTATTAATATTTTTTTATGAATGATATAGTAAAATGGAAAAGGAGTATCTTTACATAACAGTGCTTCTTAAGAGCCTTAATATACTTTTTCATGTGTGATTGTTGGTGAACAGGGGTTTCATGAAGATGGATTGGTTGGAGTTTTTGGGGATCCCCTATTGATGGTAAGATTTTGGTTTTATTTTAGTTTTTGGTTATATATAATCCTAATCAGACTTGGAACTTTACTAAGACATTTGAAATTTTTGTAACTCGTTGTTTTTTATATTGAGTTCATCATACATGGTTTTATTTTTTTTTTCAATACACTTTGTTTTCATTCCTATTTTTATTTCATATTTTTATTTACTTTCAGATGTGTCAAATATATGAATTTATAATGTCATAATTCCTATTATAATTGAGGTTATGGTTTTTTATATTTTATGGTGAAATTGTTCCAATTGGGTCACTTATGATACCATGGTGTTTGTCGTCAGCAAATGGTAATCGGTATCATGAATTTGGTCTTTTGGAAGACCAGGTCAGGGGATGGTATATGTTAACTCGATCTGATTAATTGAAAAAATATATTAGACCCCTCTTGTTATTGGATCAGTAAAGGTGTAATGTTGATAGGAACATCAATGATAAATAGGTAGGTGTGGGGGATTTCCTTGTAAATTCTTCTTTATGTTAAAACATGAGTTACCAAGGGTATTTGGGAGTTTTTCCCTGGTTTTAAGCATGATTTTGGGGTTCTTTTTGAGTTTTCATGTTTAATACTATTTATTTTTATTTTTGGGAATAAATTGTATGTCGTTTTGAGAAATTTTCAATTTTCAGGGAAAACATGGTGGGAAAATGGAGGTTTATAGTCTATGTGGATGGTTATAGGAAACCATGCAACACCCATAAAACCATGTCTACCACTCCATCAATTGGAACTTGTATTCTTAGTGCACAGTCTTCCAAAATGTGTTTCCAAACTATTTATAGTGAGGAAATTCATTATTTTTTCGTTTTCCCACCCCATTTGTATTTATATTTGATGAGATTATTATTATTACCTATTTTAGAGTAATTTAATTGGTTTTTATATTTATTTATAGTCTTACAAATTAATATTTTGTATTGATTGTGTTGTACACCTTATGTTATATAAATAATGAAACCCAAGAATGATATGCATTATAAAGAGGGATCTATGGAGTATACTCTAAGAGCTTATCCTCATGTGGATCCTTATCATGTTGAATAAATTGTTATAACCATCCATTCTCTTGGGAAAGGTTATGATCTAGGAAAAACTCAACTTATCGATCACACTAAGAAGTTCCCCTATAAAACCCCACCCTTGTTCTGGGGTGATTGGGAACCTGAAAACATAAGTAGTGGATAGAAAATATATTTAATAACATTTGATTCCGTCAGTATATTCATATGTACAAATTTATCTTTTATTCCTACATATAAAAAAGGCCTAGCTATAAGTGGTGCGACACAGTAATGTAAGTTAATCTCCATGAATTTATCACTTAGGTTATGTCTGAAAATATGTTCAATAAAAAATTATACCTTGTGACTTAGAGGGTGGCTAAATCAAGAGTGTTTGTAACATTGGAGAAAGTGGAATAATTTTTGATAAAGTGTGACACTCTATTTATTGGGTTAGTTCACCTTTATCTAAAGTTTCTTTTGAATTATTACTTGAAAGCTCTCTATTTCAGGGTGACTTTGAAGATGAAAGTATGTTCAAGGATAATTCTCCTTTATTTGGTAGCCTATATAGTGGTAGATGATAAGGCAGTATTGGTTGAGGCACATATAGCTAGGTTTATTGGTATGAGTGGTGCTCCTATATCGTAAAGAGGTAGATAAAATATATTATAAGGTCGGAAAAAGAAAGTATGAGGAGTATTTATTGGGTATTAGTGAGAGTATATAGTGACTTGAATCTACCCCTATGGATCCTTCAAGTCTTAAGATCATGGTATGTTAACAATGTGGACAGATGGGGAATACTAAGATGTAATTCCAAGAATCTTAAAGGAATTTTTATCAATGTGGAAACCTTGGATATCTCCATTTATTTTTCAATTACCCATCCCAAGAAATTGATGTATTGTCATATAATAGCATGAGCTCTCATGTACAATATTATTCATTGAAAGGATTGGGTTCTTGTTCATTGGTGAAGGGAGACTCTCCTTTTGTCTAGAAATCTTATAGTGGTTCCAAGCTTGGGCGCTTATATATAGGGGAGCATATACCAAGAGTAAATGAACTCTAGTCTATTATCCAATTTAAGGTACGATATTTAAGGCATTATATATAGATTATAATTTATTTGATATAGGTTTATCCCAATAGTTTATATATTTTATGTGTATTGATGTTTTGGGATTGTGAAGTGAGTTAATATCATATGTGATGGATCTTTATACTATCTTAAGGAAATTAATATAACCAGTTTATGTTATAAGTGTTATGTGATTATAGATAATGATGAAATTGTTTGGGATATCGTGGTGCTCAATTAAGATATATTTGATATTTTATTTTTTATAGATTGGTTGGTGAGTTCTATATATTCAATTGATTATTACCATAAAAATTTCATATTACTATCTCATGATGGTATCCCTCATATCTTCTAGGGTGACTAGGAAATAGGATCAGGTCAGATAGGACTTGTCGCCCCTATTTTTGGATCTTTCTCTAGTCAAATATTTATCTTGCTTCTAGAATCTATTATCAAGATCTCAGGTGGCCAACTTCTATTGGTGGTGTAGAGGTATCCTTATGTGTTTTATAATGAGTTTTTAGGGTTAACACCTAAGAGGGGGGTTAAATTCTATATATACATACTCCCTAGATTAATACTTATTTAATTTAAATCTTATCAAATGGGACCTTCAAAACCAAAGTATTTAAAGGTTTAATTAAATGATCTTAAGGGAAAGGGTTTTATTCAACCTAGTGAGTCCCTATGGGTATCACTAGCCCTTTTCTCTAAGAAAAATCTTGGAATACTTTGAATATATATTTAATACATGAAGATTAATGTAGGGTTGGTTAATAATAGGTACCCTTTACTTTAGATCAACAATCTATTTGATTAGCACAGGGAAGAAATATGGTTTATTACAATTTAATTTTGATCGGGATATCACCAGTTGAGATTGAGGGAATCATATATCCCTAAAACCACATTTTTAGGGAAACTATGGGCAATTTGAGTTCCTCATCATTTAATTTATCCTTACAAATTCACTTTCAGGTTTCATTGATTAAATAAACTAGATTTTCTACTAATATCTTTATGCCTTCATTATATAATTTTTGGAAGATAACTTCTTTTATTCCAAGATAAGGGAGTTACATGAAGACTATTTGATCATTATATTGATAAATTAGATAGCCCATCAAATTTATACTAAATTTTATAATTTTCAGTTTTTGATTTATAAGGTTATATTAATTGGTTATTTTATTTCTAACATGGTTATATCCATAGATACAAAGAATATTTAGGCTATGATTTCCTAGGAGAGACCCAAGAATTTATTTAAGATCAAGATTTGCATGGACCTAGTAGGATATTAGAGGTGTTTTGTTCAGAAATCATCTAGGTTTTCATCTCACTTAAAGGCCTTAAAATGGAATGTTAAAAATATTAATGGAATGATTAGTGCTAAAGATTGTTTGAGGAACCAAATATTTAATTGACATCAACTCAATTTATAATTATATATATTTTTTGAATGGGTTTTTTTGTATTTTTTATGATTCAACTATAGGTATCAGGTATTTGATGATGTAGTGGGATCAAGTTATGGTGTATAACTACCTCAAATACACCCACATGAAAGGAATTACCCCACCCATGACCTTGAGTTGGTAGGAGTCACACATTCCTTGAATACATGAAACCACTACCACTTCAAGGATAAATTTACAATATATTCTAATCATAAGAGTCAAAAGTTTATCTCCACTCACAAAAATCTATGTTTTAGGTAGATATTATAGGTTTCATACTTATATACTTTTCATTTTTAATTTCTTAATTCCCCATTTTAGGGGAATGTGGTGGCATATTATTTCAGATAAAAATTTCTTACAAAAATATTGAGATAATTATAATATAAATGGAACTAAATGATCCTTTTTATTAAGTTTCATCTAGATATGAGAGAGGAAGATAAGAATTCATTCTTGACCAGTTTTTAGATCATATCCTCTATTCATGAAAAGATCTAATATGAGTATGTAATAGATTCCAAATGTCTTTAATTTTGTAGAATGATAAATTATATGGAGACATTGAGTGATTGTTCTTGGTCTCCTGATGGTTTCATCCATTTCAAGAAGAGGCTTGTGGTTTCACTATCCTTTAGGTAAGAATTTTTTTGTGAAGTGAGAAACCCTAGAAGGGTTATTCACCTAGTGAATGTCAAAATATTCTATGATCTGATATGTTGGTATTGGTAGCTCAGAATGATGCATTCAATTTTTCTAAGTTTCTTACCTACCATAGGATTATATCTTAGCATCAACAACCCACTGGTTTATTTCATCCCATTCCTATTATAGTATGGATAAGGGATAAAATATATATCGATTTTAATATTTTCTTACATAGTTCTCCTATATGTAATAATTCAATATTTTTTTATTATAAACCATTTGATTAAATTATCCAATTTCTATCCCATCAAGGATTCTATAAAATTATAAGAAATCAAAAAATTATATATATGAGAGATAATAAAGAATAAGGGAATTCCTTCAACCGTCAAATTATATTAGTACGCATGCTTCACTTCATGGTTTTTATAGGCTCTTCTTAAGGAATTTGGTTCTTATATGAAGATGATCATGGTATAACATCCATAAATGAATGGTCGAACTGATTAGGACATCCGGATTCTTAAATATATGCCTCATGCGTGCATTCTTGAATTTGGTGGCCCTAAGGAAAAATATATACTTCTTATTGAATATTCCTATAATAGCAGTTATTATGTTTTGATCAAGGTTGGTCACTTCAAATATTAGTATAGAAAGTCATTTAAATCACCTATTTTTTGGATTGAAGTGGGTAAATTATACTCTCCAGGAATGAGCACTGTCCAAGGGATGATGAGTCTAATTCAGTTGACCCAGAAGTTTTAGATACCACTTACGAACGTCCAAAATATTACTCCAACAATCTTATTTGGTCATTGGAGTTCATTTTAATTTATTGGGTGTCTCTTAGGTTTTATCCTTGGTTCGGACACCACCAGTTGAGAAACCATATTTAATTTGATGTTACATTGTGTCAAACTTTTTGAAACCCTAGATAATCTTATGAAGGAGGCATAAAAATAATATTTATGTCTCAATTTAATGATATGAATGATGTTTTTCATATGTATTATTTGAATAAATATCATCTAGACCCATTACATGTGTTATAATGGGAAGGTTTGAGTGTGGATCCTGACACCCTTGAGTTAGATCACCCTATTCATATCATGAACTGTCAGAATAATGTGTTGTGAAAGAAATCAACTCATTAAGTTCATGTGATATGGAAACAAGGACATGATATCTATGAGAGTTGGTGGTGGGAAGCTTTGGTGTAGGAACACTGGACCCACCTTTTCTCATGTATAGACTCTTGAGTACATTATGTGGATACATATTGGCATGGTGGGGGAATTGTGACACTATTTGAGTCACAGGTATGTACTAATTTTATGTTTTAATTTTATTTTATTTATTCATGAGTTTTCTGGGTATTAGAAGTCTGAATTTTAAAAATTGGGAAAAATAAAACCATGTCTTGTGTTTAGAACACATCCAGTTCCAACCATACACCAAAACATTATGGAAGGATAGAGTAATATGGGGTAATTTAGCATGGTTAGATAAAGGTTTTTCAAACCATGTGGGGTTCTAGGAAAACCATGTAGATAAAATTTTGGCTTAAGGGTAACTGGAAAAATTGGTGCATGGTTAGCGGAACCATGTGGCCAAACATTTCAGCATCGCCTAATACTTATAGTGTCTCCCATGTGATTGGTGTATGGCCTAACAAACATTTCATCCAAACTATGTAGATTGATAAAAAAATTAAAAATTAAAAATTAGTAAATTTACCTCCTCATTTTAACTTACCCTTACTCTGACCTTTCTTATCATCCATGCTACCAACTACCCCTTTGGCAACACTGTCCATTCTATTTGTTTGGATGGTGTATCTCCTTCAACCTTGGTGTTTTTATATTGAGGTAATAATCGATTACCCTAAATTTTCTCCACTCTCTCTCTCTCTCTCTGTTCTCTTATTCTTCCATATCATTCAATTAATGGAATCCATGATCTCTATAGGGTCTGAACCAAGGGTTGGGAATGGATTTTTATGAGATGTTTAACACCCAAATATGTTAAATTATATCTACCTTTGAATCAAAATGTGTTCACTACCTTACTTCACATACAACACTAACTGATAAAGAACCTAAAAATAGTGTATAACCATTAAATTTTATTCATATAATTGGTAATAAAAATTTGTTCTAATTTAATTATGAATAATATATAGACATAAATAAAATAATGTAAATTATTAATAATAATTCATTCATAAAATTCAATTCTTGTAGCTAAATAACTAACAAGAAAAATGTATGCTTTAAAATGTAACGTTTCTAGAAATTAGATTTATGTGTTCTTTATATTAAGAAACCAAATATATTATGGATAAAATTTTCCCCTTATATGAATTATATATTAACAATAATTTTATTGGTAATTAATAAGAAATAATAATAATAATAATAGTTAATATTTTAAAATGTTATCTTCCTATAAAAAGAGTTTTCATTATATATTTATGTTTTTATATAAAAGTTAAATTATCAAATTTTAAAATTAGAATTTTAAACAATGAACATAATTTTTGGATTTAGTGTAAAAATATTAGGTTAAGATGAATTTTTTATATTTTTTTCATAACAATTGATTTTCATGTGAATAGTGAATAATATAGTTTTTACTAAAACCATAGCAATTTTTACAATATCATGATGTAAGTATAACATAAAAATGCATAAAAATCTTACCATACAAAAAATAAATTTAAGTATTGAAGTGATTCATTTAAAATACTATGTTTAATTTATGACACCCATGTTTAATGTTTTGGAAACATATTGATATTTTACTCTAGAAAAAAAAATTATTATTTTTTAATTATTTTTCATCACTTATAAATATTAAATCTAATAAAATGTATGTAGTATTTTATATTAGAACATTCATATTATTTAATATTTTCAATTTCATCTTTAACTATAAAATTATGATTACTAAGGTAAAATATAATGACCATGATAATGGTAGATGGGTTACTTTTAAAAAATTATTTTATAATATTATGTTATTTTTATCTAATAAATTAGATTAATTTATTTTCAATAATTAATTTTATATGATTTTAACACATATATAAAATTATATTATCACTCATTTTTTTTCATTAATTTTATATAATATTAAAAATAATTAGTATTGAAAATGGTATTTACTGTAAAATAGTTTTTCTATCTATTAAATATTTTAATTTAAAAGTTAATTTTATCATATTTAGAAATTGAAATATATTATATGGAGATTAAATTTTGGTTTAGAAACTCATAATTTTGTGATATTTCTTTCCAAATATTTCTAATAAAATATAATGTACTTTGGTAAAATCTAGTAACCAATATAAAAACCTAAATGGTAAAATGTAAAAAACATAGTGGTAAAAGCCTTGAAACATGTTTAAAAATGTATTAAAATGAATTTTATAGGATTTATCAACCTTATATCAACCAAAAACTTATTATTTCCCACTTTTGGATCCATTGACCTATAAAAAGTGTCATTTCATCATTAAAAACGTAATGGGTATTCAGAAAAATGTCATTTTATTCACTTATAAAAGGAGATCATTTCCACCAAATTTCTCCACCCATTACAAATATATAGCTCAAGAAACCTCTACCATATTCACTATTAAATTCTCTCCCCATGTATTCTAATCATTGGTATTTCCAAAATACCATGCAAAGAAGCATTAAGTTGTTACCAATTGAGAACATCCAAAGGATGTGGTAATGTTTCCATCGAGCTCCCTTAATTATTTTATTCTTTTACCCACACAAGACTAATCTATCCATGAAAGTATGATAAATTAAGTGTTACTAATATTATGTAATGATATTATATGAATGTAATATATTTTTTATAGCTACCTCCAAATCCATTTCAAAAATGAATACATTGTCATGTATACATGTAGAATACCATCTCCATGAACGATGTGCTTGATTTTTCATCACCGCCTTAAAAAAATTGTTAAAAAATGTTATTTAATTTAAAATACAATTTTTATATCATTATTATGGTTATTAAAGTATAATTTTTTTATTTTATACCTCCCTCTGTTTTTTTGAAAAATGATAACGTCATCCGTGTATACGTGCAAACTACCCCCTCCATGAAATGACATATTCCATTTTCTATTACCGCATAACATAGATGACCTTAGAAAGTATTTAATATATAAAAATGATATTTATAATTCTATTAATATTATTGAAATAAAATATTGGATATTATTTATGTAATTTTTACAAGAAACAGTTATAATCACCTAAAATGAATGTATCAACGCACCATTCATAATTTGATTCCATCTTAAAAAATCCTGAGAAACGGTATAGATTTTCTAAAAATGTACTAATAAAATATATACACCAATATAATTATGGATACCATAAATCTATTTTACAACACATTTTTCCACGTTCAATACACTGGGTAACCTTTAAATAAATTGACTGAACAGCCTCAAGTAACCAATATAACTGAAAACTATTTAATAACTTCATTACACATAATAATTAATAAATAATATAAAATTTAATATAGATGTAAAATTTCATTGTTATTTTTTTTAATAAACTTAATTTAATTTTTCATGAAGTTAGTCACATGCGTAGAGTGAATCGGTATTTAAGGTAAGGGTTTCTTGGTCTCGATTCTTACTCTATTAGACATGTTATATTGTGTGTAACATTTTTCCTTGTATATTGTGTTATTTTAATTTATTTTAAAAGAAAATATTCTTATATATTTTTAATGTAATTCATGGGACATACAAATCCAAATTTATTTTATTTCTTCAATAATCATTCAATTCACGTGTTACCCAAATTCATAAGGGTTTTTGTTAACTCATTTTTCATTCATTGAGATATTATTATTATTATTGAACATTATTATTATGGGTTGGGTATATTAATCCATATTTTTTTATTATGATTTATTTCATATTTTTCTATATTTATTTACATTTATTTCTATAAAATCCCTTCATAATTACTCTTCCCTCAAAATACAATGTTTGTAAGCTTTTTTTATAACAAAATTTCCTTTCATTGATTTTTAATGATTATTATTGAACCCCTTTCTTCTAAGTTGAATTATTTTTTCATATGATTTTATAAAATATTACTTCCACTTCCATTTCTATTTATTTATATTTCATCCTTAGAAACTTTTTTTTATGAATCATTTCCAATTAATATCCACACACCATGAAAGTATTCATCCCTTCTACCTTTTTATCATTCCTTTGATAAAGATAATTTCCATTTTATTATGAATATTAATATTGTTGGATATTAAATTATTTTTACAAATAATTCCATTGATGGGTGGAATATTGATAATAGGTATATCTATTATTTCTATAATGAAACTATTAACAACTTAGCCTTGATAATGTAAGAGATTATTTATGAGATATTAATATATGTGTTGTTTAATCATCCAAATTATTTTTATAGATAGCTTATAAACATATAATTTCATTTATTTATTTGGGAAAGTATTGAATTAATCATATACAAATTACTCTATAGTGTTAATTTTATGGATGCTTGCATAGAGAGCTATTTCATTTTTTTATTGGGTAAATACTGACAATTTGCATAATTTATATTTAAATACAAATGTTTGTTGATTTCTAAATCATGCTGGTTATGTATTGTATAGTTTGTTAATTCCTTCTTATGATGAATGCATTGGACTTAATTAGTGGTGTGTGGGTCCCATAATGGACCCTCGATTCATTAGTAGGTCTCGTGAGAAAAACTATCATAATTAATTAGTGTATGTATTTCCAATTAATAATGATGTATTAGTGTGTGGCCTAGATGATATATTTATGATGTCTTGGCATAAGTCCATGATAGTAATATTTGTGATGTCCAAAAATATTTATTCTATCATTATGAAAACATATGTTTCTATACAAAAGATTATTTTTTGTTATATCATCCCTATATTTGTTTCAAGATCATGTGATAAATTATTTTTCCTTATTTGATTATCATTTATTTCCTTCCATTTTATTCATTCCTTGATTATTCTATGATATCTTCTAGAATATAATTTCTTGTACTGGTCATTTGAGAACACTATTCTTATGATTCTATTTCTCTAGGTTATGTAAAAAATTAATACACATGATATTTATAGAAGATTATAATTTATGGATAATTCATATGATATTTTAATAACTTATTATTGATTAATTAAATCCTAATCTATTAGGGATAATTTCAATTTGATAAGAAAAACATGGGATTTATTAGTTAATTTTTTTCATACTTATCTAAATCTATAAACCTAAATGGTCATGGGAATATAAGTAATGAAATATTTACTATAAGTTAGGTAATTATCACATGGTAGTGTTTGGGTGTATCATGCTTGGTATTAGAGTAGGGTTTAGATAATTTTAGATATTGGGATGTTATTGGTTAATGATAATTTAAGAGTAATAAATTTCATTATGGTTTGATAATTCATGGTTCAGCATAATTTCAAAGGTATATGTCACTATTTAGGATAGTTGAGGTAATATTGAATATATTATATTGTTTGGAAACTAGGATGAGATAGATTTAGTGAAAACCCATGGAATAGGTATGTGTGTAGGAAAACATCCAAAAGTTTTGGTACAGTATAGATAATGTGGTTATCTTTGGAAGTAGATCCCTTTATATATATTGTAAGGTTTATGTGGTTGTTTCATAGATTAAACTAGGGTTAATCTCCATTAAAAAGTTTTTTTATGTATCAAATTGATCTTTACTCATCGCATGATGAGTGATCCTTAGACTACACACCTAGATAAAAACTATCATGGGATATGTTTTGTAACATCTCGACCCAACCCATTGGCTTGGGAAGGATCAAAATTCCACTATCCATAGGTGATGTCCCTTTTACACCAAAGGTTGGAAATAAATGCAAAGGTATTTACAAAAACATGGGGGATATTTTACCTAAAGAAAATTTCATATAGCCTAGAATAGAAAATATATGCACTACACATAAGTAAGAAATATGTGATCTATAAAACCAAACAGATCTTGATTAAATAAAACTTTAAAAAACTCTAATATCATAACAATATGATAATTTTATTAATGGTATAAGGTAATATAATGCAATGTACAAATAAAAACATTCAAAGACAACAAGATTTCAGAACCAAGGTGTCACTAATATAGAATACAACAATCATCCATCTCCAAACCCCATCCACTCAAGACCACAACATAATTATGTTCCTATATATAAGTAAAAAATATTCCACATACCTTTTTATGATACAATATTTCTATATATACACTATGTTTTATATGTTGGGGGTTAGTATATCGACTCAATATGCAGTCCACTAAACGTTTCCCACACATTTTACTAAGACCAAAACATTTTAACCCTATTTTTATAAAATAGGTAGAGTGACTAAAATGAGTTATCATGTGTAGTGAACATAAATCAGTGAAATAACCCACACCAAAAGTACACCCAAGATAATAAACCACACATTCATGCAACACGTAACATAATTCATCTCATGTCAAAAAAGTTCATATGAATAGTTTAACTCGAGAGTTATAATCATCCCTCTATACTTAAGATATATCTTGAAGGTACAATTAAATGTTCCCTAGTTGGTACTATAAACAATTTTGAACCAACAAGAATTCCTTCTAGTGTGGTATAACTGCACTCCAAATGTGATCATTCCAAGATATCACAACCAAAATTATTCAGTATTTAAAAATATTCATTTAAACATTTAATCAAACATGTTGTTGTTGGAACAAAAAATCCATCATTATAAAAAAACAATAAAAATGGGTTTTACGAAGGATTTTCATTAAATGAATTCATCGTGAACCTAATAAAACAACTTTAGAAAACAATCCATCAAGTTCCTGATAGAAGTGGAATGGGAGATAATCCACCTACCTCAACATGTTTATTTCGAAGAAAAATAATATAATGAAATATATCTAGGTTCCCTTTTCCATTCCATCAATGAAATCCAAAAAAGTTCTATAAAAATGATCCTTGTACCATAGATCCATGCCTCACAACCTCAGTCTAGGTATTTTATCAAAATAAAATGATAGAAATATATAAGTAAAAGAAAACTATAATCATGCACCTTGATTCCCTAGGTTTGATGTTTAAAGACTTAAAAAATAGAATACATAAGGATTATGATCACTAAAATTACCTAAAGAGAGTATGGGGTTTTAGGGAGAAGTGGATAGCCTAATTATAACCAAAGTGTCTTGGAATTAAAAGGGATATCTAAAATTGTCCAAATTCGTTGTTTAAAAAATGATTTCACACCATAAATCATAGGGATAACCACATACATTTCAATTCATTTTACCTCACATAAAATCCCTAAAACTAACTCATTTATCGAATAAAATTCATCAAAATAGACCATAAACCATTTACATCATGAGTTATTCATTCACATACTGAATCATCTCCTACATCTATATTCCAATATTGTCTCTACTTTCTCCCCAAAAATATCCAACGATTCATCCCAACACCTCCTAAATAAATAAGAACAATGAAAAAAATAGAATACCTCAGACTAGGGGTGTTACATTCCACCCACCATTGGGATGTCTATCATAAAAAAATATGAAGATTTTTTGTTTTTTGGAAGAGTTCCATACATGTATCCAATATAATATTTTCATGGTCTCAGGTCTCCTCTTGAATATAAACATGCTTCCATAACACCTATAAGAAATAAATAGGCCATCCTCACTGGATAATTTCTCTTCACTCCAAGATATGAATCGAGGAATGTATAAGAGTAACATATGGATGAAGGGTATTGTTATCCCAATGAATAACTTCTCTTGGATCCCATTGGTACTTATTTAACTTAGAGACCTAGAAAAAATTATGGATAGCACTGTATATTGATAGTAGGTCTAAGTGATATAAAATTCTACCATTGTGTTTTAAAATCTTGAATGGACCAATATATAAAGGGATGAAACTTCCTTGATTTCCAAAATGAAATGACTCAGTATTAATAACACTTTCAATAATACATGTTCACTACTTCAAAAGATAAGGTTCATCAATGATAATATTTATATGATTTCAAATGGATCTGGGTCATTTCCATAAATTCTCTGATCTTTTGTATTTTATCTATTGTCTCATGGACTAGACTATGTCTGATTAGTGAAGTATTCTATGTCTCTACCAAAAACCAATGGAGTTTGAAATGGATGATCGTGAAATGCCTTGAATAGAGTCAATTGTATCGTGATATTATTGTATGAGAAAAATAAAATTGATCTTTCTATAAACCTAAAACAACCCATAACATAATATCTAAGAATTTATTTCAGTTTATATATAGTATTTTCTAAATATCCATCAATATAAAGATGATATGATGTGCTTATATTCAACTAAGGCAAACTTTCTTATTGCAAGGGTCAAAAAAATCATGAGGTGAATCTTTATAACATCATGTTAATATTTTTTAGGCACTACTCAACCCTACTTTTTGTTCATTCTTGGTTTCGGGTTGGCCTCAGGTTGTTTTGCGTAGGAAGTGGAAATTTTTTAGAAATTATGGGGTGTACATGGTTGGCGCACAATTTTCCCAAACTGTTCACCCCATCAGTAAAAATTGTGCACCCCGTGGACAGTGGGGAATGCATAGTTGATGAAAGGATTTAAAAAATGTTAATTCACCTAGTAGAAATTTTTCACCACATTATAGGGAAAAATTATTAGTGTGTATGGTTTGGGAAACTGTGTGGCCATGCCCAGCTAACCCTACGTGTAGGAATTTCTATTTATGAAAATTTTGAAAAATTAAAAAACCCCATTTTTCCTCTCGGTCAACCCTAACTCAAGATTACTAATTTTTCTAGGACCTTGAGGATCTGAAGAATTATTTTTTCTCCTATAAACACCTTCTTAGGAGGATAGAAGTTTAGTTATCCTTATTTTATCCCTCTCCGGTAAGTGATCATTTCTCATTCCTTCTCTCTGGCTCTCTATTTTTTTCCTCCATGGGATTCGTCAGATTATCATAGCTATAATGGATATAAAATCCATTTTTTGGATCTTTAATCTAGTTTTTATTCTGTGATCTCTTTTTCTATAGTTCTTCGTTGAAAAATCTCATTGTTGGTGTTGTGATATGTGATCTTTATGATAAAGGTAGGTAGTTTTGTTGAGATTTTCCATGTAAGAAACCCTTGATTTTCATCATTTAATTAAATTTATTTTGACTAAATTATGAAAACATAATTTTATGATAATTACAATTGTAAATATATTCAGTGTGTATTTTGAGAAAAAAATCTAATTCCAATGAGATTGGAATTTGGGGTGTATTTTGTAAATTTATGGAAATTGTAAATTAATATGAGAATTTACATTAGAAAATTAATTTTATTGATTAGTTTAAAACCTATTATTGGTTATATTTTGAAAAAGAATGAAATGATGAAAATAAATGATTTGGTTTTGAAATTGAATTGTAATATTGAAACTGACATTGGGAAATTGAATTTTAAAGTGTTTTTAAAATGATAGATTACCAGCTTATTTCAAGAAATTTTCCCTTAATTGGAATTATTTGTAATCTTTTCTTAAGTGGGAGTTGATTTTACTTTCACTTAAGTGGGAGAGGATATAATTTTCCATTAATTGGAAGTGGATGTAATTTTCCATTAATTGGGAGAGGATGTAATTTTCCCTTTATTGGGACTGTTATGAATCATTGTGATTACATAGATATATATATTACATTGATTGTGAAACTATTTTAATCATTCCTAGTTGATTTTTAAAAACATTTTTATATAAAAATTGTATTATTCCATTGTTTTAAGCTTTTATATCCTTTACAATGAATATCATGTTTTTATTTAAACATGAAATTGTACTTCCATGCGTATTTTTTTGAAATTAGGAGCATTATTTGATTTATTTATTATGGAATTGCCTTATAGATAACTTGGTGATACCCTACTATTATTTTAGATCACACCCTACCTTTTCCATTGGGAATTTTTAGATTTTTTTCGGTAGGTTTGAGTAAAGTAAGGGCACCTCTTAGGGGAGGTGTATGTTCTTGAACTTTGGTCTTGGAGTATTGATACCTTTAGGATGCTTGAGATTTGTCTTATCTTATTTTCAGTACTTCAATGTTGTATTGTTAGTGTTTTTTTATAATATTTTGACTATGGTATTGTCTTCATTTAGAATTTTCTTTCAGCATACTGATATGTTTCATTATCTTCCACTGATTTGTGAAAAAAATCATTCCCTCTTTTGTATTGAGTGATCTCAGGTGATAGTGTCCAACCCGTGGGGATCAGGAATACCCTTTGGACTATGTGGTGACAGCTCAGGTATCAGGATACCATGGTATCTAGGATGATTTGTGACAAAGTGGTATCAAAGGCTATAGGTTAAGAAACTTTCCATGATGTTAGTATGCAGTTGATAAATATTTTTGGGACATATGAGGTAGTTATGAATGAGTTCCTAGACATATCTCATCAAAATGAGACTTAAGTCACAAATGATGGTTTGAGAAATAATTATTGAGGATTAGTTCTTGTCCTTTAACTAATTTCGATTTGGATAGGTTGGAATCCAAATCTTTTTTATCTATCTAAATAGATTAATTTCCCTTTTATCTCTTGTTTGATTGTTTATTTAAGTAATATTCAGATGTCTTCAATGTTGTTTGTTGATGCTGTGTAGAATCATTCCTCTATTAATACATGTGAATAGGATATAGGAGGGAGATTTTGATGAACCACAATGAGTGAATCTTCATGTGGATATGAATTTATTTGAGTTTATTGTGTGTACTATCAAAGATCTTGGATAGAAACATGCACCCATTCTCATACAGTCTCCAACTATGGAACCTTAGAGGGATGAATTTTAAAATGTTGTTCAAGAGTTCCTTCACCAAAAACCACTAGCATTCAAAGTCTATAATAATCCTCAAGAGTTTTAGGATTGTTAAAGCAGGATTGATATTTTTTTTGATTTCATGGTGACACCTAATTCAATCAAGGTGAAATGTGTCGTATTCAAGATGGATAGACCTAGTAGGAGATAGAGGGACTCTATGGTTATGAAAAGGAAGAATGAGGTCCTATAGTGGAAGGGATTTAATGATCTTTTCACTGACTAATTTTATCCATATTCTATGGTGTTTCCTAAGTCTATAGAGTTTTTCAAACTCAATAAGGCTAACGGGATCGTGACTGAGTATGCAAATCTCACTGTTGATCTTGTGTAGTTTTCACCTGAGAATGTATCAAATGAGGATATGAAGACTCGACAGTTGGATATGGGGATTTTATTTTATATACATTCATAGGATTTATTCCTAAATCTCTCTTATTATGTTGATGTGTTGGATAGGGAATTGATGGTTAAACATGATATGGCCAGTAATCAAGTTTGATTGGAGTTCTTTTTCCTCCCAATGGCAGTTCTATGAGTTCTTATAGAGGGAAGAGGAATATTGATGAGTCTTAGGGTGGTTATTAGCTTTAGGATTATTATAGACCTCATTTAGTTCATATAAGAGTCCCTTTGACTTCCTTCCAATGTTGAATGTATGGGCACTCAAAATAGGTTTGCACAGAGGCACCCAAGATATGTGGTTCCTACCAATACTCAACCAACTTGTAGAAGTTGTTTCATATTTATTATGCCCGAAGTAGTGGAATGGGATCATCATCACCAACAAATATTATGGTTCAACAATATTCTTCAATATCTAAGGGGTTCCTTCCATAGGCATTCATAAAAAAGCTTATTCGTGTAGTGGGAGAGCCTATAGAGGAAGAAGATATAGGGCCAATGACTATGATAGGTACCATAAATATAGATTCATCTTTATTGACTGCCTTATTTGATACTTTTTCATCTCCTTATTTCATTTCCACTAATTTTTTTAATCTACAAGATCTTTCTATGGAGACTTTGTCTTATCTGATGGATAATATTACACCCCTTAGAACAAATAGAGAGTAGGGTCTCTATTGTCCTACTTGTTTCTTCTCTTAATAAAATATTTATCTGACATGGAATTTTTTGATACTCAACATTGATTTCAATTTTGGGGTGGATTGGATCATCTTAGTAAGGATCAAATTGATTTTTATCTTAGATAGGTCTCCTTTACTACGCCTGATGGGATATTTCGTATCTTTCAAGGAGAGTTGGACCCAAGTTTGGTCGAGCCGAACCGTATAATTTAGAGTTGGAGAAAGTAATATTATGGTTTTCTTTTTATCTATAGTAAGAATATATTTTTTTGGATCTCCCTCCATTTTTAATCGAGTTTCTTAATATTTTTTCTACTAAATTCTCTGGTTTTCCATTGGTAAAGGAGGTACAGTTTTCTATTGATTTACTGTCTGGTACTCAACAACTTTTTATACCTTCTTACCATATTCCACCATCTGACTCAATTGGATAATATTTTATAGAAATACTTTATATGCTTGAGTGTGTCAACTTGGGTGACACACGTTCTCTATTCTAAGAAAGGTAATGGGTCACTTCACTTATGTGTTGATTACTAAAATCACAACTACGTTACGGTAAAGAAAAAAATTTTGACATGGATTAATGATATTTTTTACTAGTTAAAATGGTTGAAGTGGTTCTCAAATATTTTTCTTTGGTTTGGTTATCACCAGTTTAGAATTAATGAATTTAATATTCAGAAAACTGCCTTCTAGTGCAGGTATGGCCATTATGAGTATCCTTTCATGCCATTTTGTCTAACCAACTCTCCTTTATTCTTTATGTATTTAATTAAAATGATATTATATGAGTATCTTGATACACTCATGGTCATATTCATGTAAGAAATCCTGGTTTACTCTAAGTCATAGAAGGATCATGTGTGTCATTTGATATCACTTCTATAATTGATGAAAAATCATTGTCTTTATGCCAAACAATTGAAATGCGATTTCAGGATTTAGAAAGTGAAGTTTTTGGGATATGTGCTATCAGAATGTGGGATCCTAGTTTATCCTAAGAAGTTGAAATCTATTATTACATTGGAGAAACCATGAAATTGTTTCTAGGTTTAGAGATTCTTGGGTTTATCTATGTATTATCACTGGTTTGTAAAGGATTTCTCAAAGTTTCCTTCTCTGATGACTATTGTAACTCATAAGGGAATGAAATTTTTTTGGGATGATAAATTTCAGAGTTATTTTGTTAGGTTGAAACATCTTTAGATTTATGTGCTGGTGTTGACTCTTCTAAAGGGAAGGTAGGGCTATGTGTTCTTCTGTGATGCATCAGGTTCAGCTTTGGGTTTTTTTCTTATGTAGGTATATCATTCCATGTGTATCTTGAAAGATTAGGCCACATGAGAGGAATTATCTAACCCATGACATTGAACATTGATCTATGATTCATGAACTTAAGAGTTTGTGGAATTTCCTTTTTGGAGAAATGTTTACCATGTTTTCTTACCATAAGATCATGAGTTATATCATCTCCCAAAAATATTAGAATTTATTACAGAGGATTTGGGTGGAATACATAAAATATTTTGATTTTAATATTTCCTATACCATATGGAAAGGGAATGTCATTGAAAATTCCTTGAGGAGGAATCTTTCAACCTCAATTGTGAAAGAATCATCAGAATAGTATAAATTGATGGCTCATTTTTCACAGTTTCATATTGGGGTTCTAGAAACATGGCCATAGGTTTCCTTGGATAGTGTTCAATTGACCTCTGATCTTCTCTAGATTTTTATTTAGGAGTAGTAGCTTCATGATGAATTTCTTTTAATTAAAGACTCTCATTATGATGGGGAGACCATTGTTGAGTGGTCATTCTCTATGGATTGAATTGTTTGTTTTCAAAATTGGTTTGTTTTTCCTTTAGTCTTAAGGAAATATGTGATGGATTATTTCCATAATTCTTAGTGTTAAGTGCACCCAGGACCATGATTATGTTCTATGATATAAAACATCAATTTTAGTGGCTATATATACAATGGGACATCACTTATTTTGCCTCTCATTGTTATAATTTCCAATAGGTTAAGGCTAAGCACCAAAGACCTTCAGGTTTGATTCATCCACATCCAGTTTCAACATTTAATTGGTATGAGATATCTATGGACTTTATGGTTGGGCTTCCTCATACCTTGAGAAAGAATAATTCGATATGGTTTGTGATCGAAATACTGGCCAAATCGGCTCACATTATAACCATTTGTGATACAAGAAAATTTGAAGAGCATGGAAATATATATGTGAGTGATATTATTAATTTTAATGGAGTTCCATATATTATAGTCTTGTATAGAGATCCCCTCTTTACTTATATCCTTTGGAGAGGCCTTTAGGTGGCACTAGGATATCAGGTCCATTTGAGTATGGCATACCATCCGCAAATGGATGGATAGATAAAGAGAGATATACATATTATTGAGGATAATTTATGCCAACATCCTTGATTTTGGTGGATCTTTATATGACCATTTGGAACTATTTGAGTTCTCTTAAAAAATATTTACCATTTTGTGATCATAGTGGCTCCTTTTTAGGTCTTGTATGGTTGACCTTGAAAATCTATGTTGTGTTGGTCATAAATCATTGAATGTCCCTTGGTTGGACCGATCTTGGTTAAAGAGATGAAAAAACAATCTTGTTGATATATTAGATACTTTTGATGTCACGGAGCTGTTATAAATCCTATATTGATCGTCTTCATAAATTTTTGGAATTTTTAGTTGGTGATAAAGTGTTCTTGAAAGTTTTACCTTGTTTTGGTCATTGATGACTTGGGATATAAGGGAAAATTTATCATCATTTTATGGTTCCTTTTGATGTTTTTAATTTTTTGGGGAAAGTGGATTACCATTTATCACTTCTACCATTATTGACATTGATACATAATGTGTTCCATTTATCACAACTAGGGAATATCTTTCTGATCCATCTCATTTTTTCAGCTGGAGTGATCTTGATGTTGAGCCCAATTTATCTGTGACTGAGCATCCAGTTGGGAAAGTTGATTATAAAACCAAGTTAATTTTTGGTAGAAATATACCTTTGTTTTGAGTTTCATGGCATCATGATTCTAATACTCATGAGACAGGGGAGATAAATTCACTAATTAGACAGCAAAAACCACACCTTTTGGATATGGAAGGTTCTTGGCAGGCTTTATAGGGATAGAAATTTTCTATTATGGGAAGATTTTAAAATATTATTCATGGTTATTAGGTACTCCTAGACCCAAATTTATTCATTATTTTGTTGGTTTTTATCTTAGGTTTTTTCATGTGGAACGTTAAATTTTTTTGGTGAATTTAGGGTTGTTCACAGTTGGCACATAGTTATTCCAAACCATGCTCCACATTAGTGCAAACCATGAACCTCCTAGATTATGAGGAATGAATAGTTCATATATGGTATAAAAAACCATTATCCCACCTAGTAGAATCCATTCACCCCATTAGAGGGGCACAAGGTTAGGGTGCATGGTTTGGGAAACCATGTGGCCCTACCCAGCTGACCATGCACGGGAGACTTTTTATAATTAAAATTTTTTTAAAAAATCATAAACCCCAATTTTACCTCCCACTCAATCCTAACTCTTGAATACACATTTTCTAATATACTTGGTTCAACACCCATATATTTTTTGAAATATTTCCTTTTGAATTAATATAATCTTTTTGATATTTTTTATTTCATGTAGCATGGAAAATAGTTTGTTTTATAAAAGAAATATGATTGGATTGAGATATATGTCGACACCAAGTTAATTTTTTACTACACATAACATAAATTTTAGCTTGTTTTATAGGTAACATAAACTTGTTATACGTTACATGAAACACTAACTTGGTATATGTTACATGCAACACTGAGTTTCTACGAAAAATCATTATATTATTATAATTATTTAAACAAAATAATTTTAACCTAGCCATCAAACATAGTATTATGAACAGTAAAAACTAATTTTAAATTTTTTTTCATAATTGTTTTATATAAATAATATATATTGATGATGAAATATATAATTTTTTTAAAGTCTATATATGTTTAAAAATACTATTTTCACAGATGAACTGCATTTAATGCCCTTCTGTGAAAAATAATGAAATTAATTTTAGACACATTTATAAATTTTATTCCATAAAATAAACTTAATTTTTTAATTTATAATGTTTAAATTATCTTAGGATTAATTTTTTGGATTTTTTTGAGAAACTTTAGTTTTGGATGAATAGTGAAAAATACCAGATTTTAATTCTAAACTGTTTTTCATCTAATTTATTTATAAGGTTAAATTATATTTTAAATCACATTAAAAGTTTAATTAGATTATATTATTATCAATTAATCTAATTTATTTCATTATAATCAGTTTCACTTTGAATTGGGTATAAAAACTTATCCAACTTTTGGATATTTTTACTTTAAAACCCTACAGTGTCGTCCAGTCAGTAGGATTAATTTTAAATTAATTACTGAAACATTTGTGATTATAAATTGGAAAATTGGATTCAGTATTTGTAATAGAAATAATTTATATTGTTTAATAAAATCAGCTTAGTTTTTGACTAAAAATATTAGTGAAAGTGATTAAAATTAATTACAATGATTAAGAAAAAAAATTAGGTTAACAAAGTCCTAAACATTTAATTTTAGACCAAAAAAACCTATAAACTTTTTGAAAACCCATTTTATGGAACTTATTAGACCATTAACCTTCCATTATTTATTTATTTTTTTTTTACGACTTTTTTTAGGTTAAAATGTGGGTAAACCTAACTATTTTTCAAAAATGAAAATTGTGTCCTTTCCCTTCCCTATAAAAAGCCACCACCACCACACCCTCTTCATCACAACCATAAAACTACTTAGGATCAGAAAAAATAATCCCAATACACTTTAAAACATTCCTCCCTTAATCTTAGAACCCTCCCCTTGTCTAGAAAACAATCAAAGGAAGACTTTTGTCACAAACTAAAAGGAGTTAACCAACTAATATGTAATGTCTTCTCTCAAGCTCCTTTATTTTGTTTTCTTTCTACACCCCCTACACTCTATTTATTAAATGATCTTATAAAAAAACTAGTATATTCAATATAATATTATTTTTTTAATTCTAATTTTATAACCTACACTTACACACACCTACATATAATTTGTAACAAAGATACTATTTATGTGTACGGTGAACTACCACCTCGCAAAATGATGATTATTCATTTTTCCCTTTACTGCCTCTCATGGTTGAAATTATGATGTAAAATATGTTTATATATGTTATATATTATATTTATTATTTAATTAATATTATTTAATCCTTTTACCACACATATCTTTGTACTTTTTATTTGGTTAAAATATGATAATTTCATTTGAGGAAGTGTGGACTACCACCCCTCAAAGCGATGTGATTCTTTCACACACTACATGGAAAGTATTAAGGATGGGTTTAAGAAAATTATATAATAGAAATTATATAATAATTATACTTAAATAATAATATATATACATATGTATACACATATTCCATTTACCTTATTTCTTTCAATACGAAAATAAAAATGGAAACAACGTTCATGTGTACATACGGCTTGCCATCTCCATGAACGGTGTATTCCATTTCATACTACTATATTATATATATTATTATAATAAAAATATAATGAATATGAAATGATATTTATAACATGTTATAAATTATCAAAATCATTATATATGTATAAGGACCCAATATATAACACATGTAAATAACCAAGCGAATATTACCTAAAGTAAGACCTTAACATAAGATTGTTAATAAGGGGGTAATATAAGGTCATAAAAACCATATATAGAATTATATATAATAATATTTTTATTTAATATATTTATAATAAATTTATATTTATTATATAGGTTATTTTAATGAGTATGATGAGATTCAAGACACAATGTAAGGTAATTTCATCTCACATTTTATTTCTGTGGGATACATGAAATATTTACCACTCTTTACTTTTTCATGGTATATATACTGCCCATGAATGTATTATATGATTATTATTATTAAATTTATGGGTAAATACATATCCAATATATGATCTTCCTTTCATGGGTTTTATGTTTCAGAAGCTACCAAATCGGTAAGATAATTTTCTCTCAATATACCTTCATTGAGACACATGCCATGTTATGAACCTTCATTTTTATATGAGGTATACATAATGTCTCTTACATGTTATATCATAAATATAATTTATTTAGTAACATTTTAAGATTCATTTAATTTCACTTTCTTACATGGTTATTTTTTATTCAAAGTTACTAAATGATAATAGTTTATTGAAACAATCTCATCGCTTTTCAAGATTATTTATCATTATACTTCCTTTGTTGAAATATTATAGTCCATATCTCAATAAAATCCATGAATTTTATTTTTATATGGTTATTCATGATATATTATGTATTGGTACTATTTTTTACGCTTTTTTACATAAGATATTTAAGAAAGTGTTTTTGAGAAAGCCCGAGTTTTCCCTCTCTTCAGTCAAAAATCTACATTCGTTCAAAACCATATTCTCTAAAATGGTTTTTCAAAATTATTTTACTATTATCCTATAATATTTAAAATAATGTTTCCCCTTTTATTATTTTACCAATGTTTTAAAAGGAATCTTGTTGTATCTTTCCAAAAAAGGAATTTTTCTAACCTTTTATCATGCAAAAGAAATGTTCTACTTACCTTGTACGGAATGTATAGATTTACCCATCATCATTTATATGAAGTTTCCTTTGCATGTTTAAAAAGAAAAATTTTAAGAAAATTTTTTAAAAATAATTTTCAAATAAATGGTTTTCGAAACATTTTCTTGATTTATCTATATTTTTTAAAATTATTTTTTAGGGAAAGCGTTTTTCAAAAGTTTTTTTAGATTATTCTATAAATTTTTAAGGAAAATGTTTTTCAAAATGTTTTCAGTAATTCATTTATATTTTTACAAGTTTATTTTCAATAAAATGGATTTAAAAAGGTTTTAATTTTAAGAATCATTTTTCGAAGGAGAAAGTATAATTTCCTCATGAATTGTTTTTAAAATGTATTTCAAAATTATTTCTTATCTATGATAACATTCATTAGTGGTAGTCATTCCTTCATGGAGAAATAGTACAATTTTTCCATTCATATTCATTCTATGAATGGTTTACTTTTTATGTAATGATGTTTATGAAATATGTTTCACTTTCACTGGTTATATTTTTATGAAATTCACTTATTTTCATGGTTTTTGATTTACTGAAATGATTATTTAACATGTCTCTTTTTTCACAGGTAATGATATGATTATATGTTTATGATTCATGTTTTATGATATGATTATTTATGTTTTTATGGAACATGTATATATGATTTCATTATGAGATGGTTTGGAATTATATCTCCCTCCAATTAATTTGGTAAAAATTTATATCTCATGAGATAGACATGGTAGGAATGAGAAATTAAATTGGTTTAGTATTACAGGGCTGGAACGAGAAATGAACTCTATTCAGTATTATTAAGCTGGATGGAGTAGTTAACTTGGTTAAGTAATATAGGGCTATAATAGGGTGTGAACCTAGTTTAGTAAAAGAATTTTTCCAATAAGATGGCCTCAGTAGCAATGCCTTAACTTCTATGGGAATCATTACATATTCTTTTATGTCACAACAATTCCTTGTATTATTCCAATGTTATGATTTCATGATTAATGTTTTTAATTTCCTTATGATTCATATCTTATGAACTAAAAATATTTATTCCATGATTCTTTTTTATGATCTAATTATATGAAGGGTATTATTATCCCATGTTATGATCACATTATCAAACCCTTATGCTCATGATTATGGTTACATATCTTCCTTATTTACCCTTACTAAGCATCTGAGATCACCCCTTTTATGTTTCCTTCCCACATTTTATGAGGATATGTATTATTTATGATGTTTCTATGAAGGGTTATAGTCAATAATAACCTATTTGAATATGATGTATCTCATTTATGTCTCATTTTTTATGTTTCCATGTTTCCAAAGGCATTGGACTAGTACAGTCTTTGGGCATCTGTTTGTATAATTTTGTAAGAATTCCGCCAATGTTTTATAATGACAATGTATAAAAAGAAAGGGTATATATAGTTGGTATACAAGCAAAGGTTTAGTTAACATTTGGAATATAGGATGAGAAAACCTTAGTGAGAACCATAAGGACATGTCTAAGGATAAGTATAAGAATAAGGAAATGTATTGGAAATTGTCATGGAATTTTTGTAAAGGGTATTGTGAGTGGTATCAAAGAAATAAATCCTTATCTGGATACTAAAAGTGGATGGGGATCTAGAACAGATGTACCTAGGAGTAAAAAATCTTATAAGATGTTTTGGGCCTGACTCAAGATAATCAGGCACACAACAATGGGCCTTGATACACAGCTAGTTTGACACTCACGGGGTATATGCTATGGGAATTCACAAACTGTTCATAATCCATCCTAAAGGATTTAAATATAATTTTTCTATGAGTAACCTAGTATTTTCATATATTAAGGAAGGTTTCATGATTTAGACATCCTATATGTAATTATTTTGATGACTATTTGGTTTTCTTCTATGATAAGTAATGATCACACTATGCTTCTAGATTTAGTAAATGGATGGAACCAGATGGAACTGGATTAATGATGAATGTGATGGATTATTTGATGATGATAAGTCTAGTGGGATGATCACTCGAGTGAAATATGTTGTGATCATTCTAAATCAGTTTTCTTGGAACATGATTAATAATGTGTACCTTAACCATCTCTTGTACTCACCAAGGAAGAGAAAGAAGGATCTTTCTGAGAGTTCAGGTATGGAGACCATGAAGTAAAGAATATTTGGTTTCCTTTGTGTCAAGAATGTGCAAATAATCACCTAACCGAATGTCTTATAGGAATAAAAATATGTTTTGACTATGGAAAATAAGGACACAAATCAACTGATTGCAAGAGAAAAATGAGGAGTTAGGTTAACAAAATGGGTGATAATATTGGACTCTCTAAACAATCATAGAATGTTATGTGTTTTAAGTGTGGAATAAATGGAAATTATGAAACTGAAGGTCCCAATAAGAAATTTCATAAAGATAATTAGAAAGGTGGTGTGAGTAATGGATATATTTCTGATAATGATGAGACTACAAATGAAATGTGAAAGGAAAAAAGTTATTAAGTAATAGGATGAGGTAACCTTCTTTTATATTATGGATGAAGTTGAATAATATATGTTTTTATATATTTGGGAATTAGGAATTATGTTATATGAATGGTGAAATAAAAAAGGATTGTCCAATTTATTTTTTCGCTAAGGATTTAAAATATTATGTTAAATGTTTCTAATAGACTGGAAAAGTGAATTAATAAAAAGGTGATATTTTGACTAAGGGAAGATAGATCCTAATATATTACTTATGTTATGATACTATTGTTTGTATATATTTGGGATATTAATAAGTAAATTGGATGGTACTAATTACCTTGGAACTCATTAAGGACTTGTTTACAAGTAGTTTATACTATTATGGATGAATTTTAAAACTTTTGATACTTATGGAATATATCCAGTAATCTATGGAATAAGTAAGCGTGCATGTTTCCAAGAGGATTTATGATAATTCATATTTTTACCATGTTTCAATTGAATTTACTATAAGGTTATTCGCATGTCTGAAATGTGAAAACCAAGATCCACTTTGTGATATATGGGGGATCAATGTTAAGATAATTTCATGACTTTCATTCAAAAAAAATTGGATTTTCATCTTTTAGAAGGGTTATAAGTTTAACCATTCATGGAAATTTTAAGTTAAAATTTGAAGTAAGTATTTATGTATTGAGTTTGTATTGACCTTTTTTAAAATTCTATTTAGTGAGTAACCTTATTTCAAGAATGTCCATTATATTTATTTTTGAAGTTATATTAGTGTAGTTTTATAAAAGGAAATCATGTATGTCGGGTAACAAAAAATCAATTCTGGAAAGGCCTCCAGTATTAAACCCATGACTTAAGGATGATAAGGGTTTCATTCCTACCCCTGGCCTATGTGATTTACTGGTTAATTTATAATTATTTTTTATGAATAATTATTTATTATGAAATAGTAGTGTAACTTTTTATGTTTAGAGATTAATGTATTGACCATATTATTTTTTAAGAATATTTATACGTAAATAGTTATACATTTCATTCTTTTATGGGCCTTAATATCTTCTGAAATTGTATTTTAGTACTTTGGACATTAAATTTAATTTCTATACATCCATTTATTGATGTAATGGATGAATTTAAAATAGTTAAAACCACAACCAAAGAATAAAATTTTATTTGTAGAAATATATCAAGTATATTTACATATATTATTGTTTAATAAAATAATTACTGAAATATAGAATAATAATCAAAAAAATTCCTAATACCTTAATTGTTTTGAAATAATAGCTTCATAAATCATCACAGATTTATGAATTCAGGGCCCTCAACTTTTCTTTGATCATTCACATTTTTTTGATTGATGACCTCAACCAATACCTATAAATATTTATGATTTTCCTCCATGTCCAATATTCACTCCCAACCTCTATTTTCCTATCTGGAATCCTATTTATATGTTACTTTGGGTAACCGTTATGGTTCCAACATTCCCTTTTTAAAGAAAGTTTTTGTATTTACTATTACGATGTGGGTTTCTATGAATGAAGCTTTCAAATTTTAAACCATTGATAAACCAGATAAATTTTGAAGGAGAAACTCATTTTAAGGGGGTGTAGAATGTAACACCCCAAGATTTTGTGAAATATTTTTTTAAATTAATTCTTTTTGATATTTTGTATTTCACGCAACAGTGAAAATCATATATTTTATAAAATAAAAACGTTTTTCTTGAGTTATACACAAACACCAAGTTAATCATGCACTACATGAAACATAATATTTATCTTTTTTTACAAGTAACATCAATGTGGGGTATGTTACATGCTACACTGACTTCATTTATGTTACATGCAACACTGAGTTTCTAAGAAACATCATTTTATTGCTATAATTATTTAAATGATATAATTATAACCTATCCATTAAACATAGTAATATGAATAGTAATAACTAATTTTAAAATATTTATTATAATGTTTTTAAACAAATAAAAAATATTGATAAAAATGATATAATTTTTCATAAAGTCCATATATGTTTAAAAATACTATTTTCTCAAATAAACTACATTTAATGTCATTTTTTGAAAAATAATAAAATTAATTTTAGAAACTTTTAGAAATTTAATTTTATAAAATAAAAATAATTTTTTAATTAATAATTTTGTAATTATATTATGGAGAATTATTGGGATTTTTCTGAGAAACCTCATTTTTTGGATGAATAGTGAAAAATACTAGATTTTAATTCAAAACATCTTTTTTATATAATTTATTTATAAGGTTAAATTATATTTTAAAATGATTTAAAATTTTAATTATAACATATTTTTATCAAATAATCCAGCATAGGTCATTGGAATCAATTTAACATTGGAATTGGGTATAAAACATTGTAAACTTTTGGAGGTTTTTACTTTAAAATATGTAGTGTCGTCTTGTTAGTGAGATTAATTTTAAATTAATTTCTTCCACTTCTATGATTAGAATTTGAAAAAATGGATTCTATATTTATAATCAACATAATTTATAAAGTATAATAATTTTAAAATATTTTTTGACACAAAATATTAGTGAAAGTGATTAAAAATAATTATAATGATTAAGAGAAATATTAGGATAACAAAGTACTAAACCTTAAATTTAACACCCAAAATGACATAGAAACTTTTACAACACAAAGTTTCTAGAAATTATTCAGATATTAACCTTAAATTATTGATTTTTATTGGTTTTTTATGACTTTTTAATGTAAAAATGTGGGTACACCTGACTTGTTTTCAAAAATGCCAAGTGTGTCCTTTCCCTTCCCTATTAAAGGCAACTAGATCTACCTCTTATTAACACCTCTAAAACCACTTAGTATCAGATAATAACTTCTAAATACACTTCCAAACATTAATCCCTTTCTTCTAGAAGCATCCCCTTGGGAAGAAAGCAATCTAATGAAGCCTTTTGGAACAAACCAAAAGGAGTTGTCGGATTAAAAGGTAACATCTTCTCTCAAGATCCCTTTTATTTTATTTTCCAACCCTACACTCTATTTATTCCATGATTGTATAAAAAAAATATATTAAATAAACCATAATTTTTATGCTATGTTTTTTTTCAATACTTACACACACCTCCATCAAATGGGTAACGAACATATTGTTTATGTGTGTGGATAGATACAACCTCAAAAAAATGATGATTGTTCGTTTTTTCCATTACCACCTCTAATAGTGAATATTATGATGTAAAATATGTTTATATGTGTCATATATAATATTTATTATGTCTTTAAACTTCTATAATCATATAACCACACATATCTTTGTACTTTTCATTTGGTGTAAATATGATAATTTTGTTTGGGAAAGTTTGGACTGCCACCCCTCAAAGTGATGTGATTCATTCAAACACTACTTGAAATGTGTTAAGGATGGGTTTGGTGAAATTAGATTATATAACTGATATAAAAATTATTATAAAATAATTATATATATATACATATATATACATATATTTCATTTATCTTATTTCTTTCAATACGACAATAAAAACGGAAAAAGTGTTCATGCGTATGTACAGATTACCATCTCCATAAATGATGTATTCGATTTCAGAATTATATATTATATAGATTATTATAATACAAATATACTGAATATAAATGATATTTATTCCATGGTATACATTCTTTAAATCATGATATAAGTATAAGTACCAAATATATACCACATGCTAAGAACAAAGCGAATACTACACAAAGTGAATACTTAACATGGGATTATTAACAAGAGGGTAATATGATGTATTAATAAAAAAATATTTGGTACTATATATAATAATATGGTTCTTTAAAATAATTATAATAAATTTATATTTATTATATAGGTATTTTTAATGAGTACGAAGAGATTCAAAACACTAGGTAAGGGAATTTCACCTCACTTTTTATTTCTGTGAGATACATGACATGTTCACCACTCTTTCCTTTTTAATGGTGTATATACTACACATAAATGTATTATAATATTATTATTATTCAATTTATGGGTAATTAAAAATCTTTTCTATGATATTACTTTCATGGGTTTTATGTTTCAAAAGTTACCAAATTGGTAAGATAATTTTGTCTCAATTTACCCTCCTTAAGACACATGCTATGTTATGAAACAATATTTTTATATCATGTGTACATACTAAATTTGACATGTTATATCATGAATATAATTCATTTCATGATATTTTAATCTTAATATAATTTTACTTTAATAAATGTGGAGTATGGTTCACTGTTACTAAGTAATAAGAGTTTATTGAAACAATCTCATAACTTTTCGAGATTGTTTATGATTATGATTCCTTTGTGGAAATATTATAATACATATCTCAAGAACATTTATAAATTTTATTATCCTATATTTATGCATGGTATATTCTTGTATTGGTACCATTTTTATACTCTTTTTTCATAAGATAGTTAAGAATGTTTTTTCAAGAAAGCATGACTCTACCCTCCCTTTGGTCGAAAATATATGTTCCTTAAAAACAATGTTTTATAAAAACGGTTTTCAAGAATATTATGTTATTATCCTATAATAATTAAAATAAATTTTTTCTCTTTTTTCATATTACCAATATTTTCAAATGATTATTCTTGTTTCTTTTTGAAAAAAGTAATTTTTCTAACCCTTTACTTTGAAAAAGGAATGTTCTTTTTACCTCATACGACATGTAGAGATTTACCTACCATCGTTTCTATGAAGATTCCTTTATATGTTTAAAAGGTTAACTTTTAAGAATCATTTCATAAAATACTTTTTCAAATAAATGGTTTTTTAAAAAAATTCATGATTTCTTTATAATTTTAAAAGGATTTTTTAGGGAAAGAGTTTTTTCAAGGGTGTTTAATATTATTTTATATGTTTTTGAGGAAAATGATTTTCAAAATGTTGTGACTGATTCATTTATAATTTATCATGTTTATTTTTATAAAAATTGTTTTCAAAATGTTTTAAAATTTAAAAAACATTTTTCAAAGTAGAAAAGATAGTTTCCTCATGAATTGTGTTTAAAACAACATTTAAAATTATTTCCCATCTAAGATAAAATTAATTGGTGTTACTCATGCCTCTCTAGGAAAATTATAAAATGGATTCATTCATATTCATTCTATGAATGGTTTATATTTTATAGAATTTTTTTGTTAAATCCATTTCTCTTTCGTAGGTTATATTCTTATGAATCCCTCTTCTTTTCATGGGTTATGCTTTGATTAAATGATTATAAAACCTTTATCCATTTTCATAGTTTATGATATGATTATATATTTGTAATAACAATTTCATTCCATGGGATATGATATGATTTTTGATTATTTTGGGGCACATGTATGTATGATTTCATTATGAGATGGGTGGGAACTATATCTCCCTTCAATGCATTGGGTAAAGATTTATATATCCTGAGATAGACATTGATGGAATGAGAAATAAATTCGGTTTAGTATTAAAGGGTTGGAATGAGTTATGAACTTGGTTCAGTATTACATGGCTGGAACGAGGAGTGAACAAGGTCTAGTAATACAGGGCTAGAATGGGGTGTGAACCTGGTTCAGTAAAGGAAATTTTCCACTAAGATGGCCTTGGAATAAATTCATTGACTACTATGAAAAGCATTATATATGCTTATATAACTACCAAAATTACATGTATTATTCCTATGTTATTATTTCATTGATTATGTTCTTTATTTACTTATTATTCATGTCATATAAACTATCAATATTTATTACATGATTCATTTTTATGATCTTATGATATGTGGGGTATGATCTTCTAATTTTATAATCACATTATCATACCCTTATGCTCATGCTTATCATTACATGTCTCCCTTGTTTACCCTTACTGAGAATCTCATCTCAAACCTTCTTATTTTTCCTTCCCCATGTTATGATGATATTTATTATGTTTGATGTTTCTAAAAGGGGTTATATTCAAGAATAACCTAGTGGGAGATGATGTACCTCATTTATATACCAATTTTTAAGTTTCCATGTTTCCAAAGTAAGTAGACTAGTACATTCTTTGGGCATCCGTTTGTATAATTTTTTATGAATTACTCAAATATTATGTAATTTTATTGTATGGAAACTAAGGGTAACTCCACTTGGGGCTCTCAAGAACCATTTTTGGATCCTCCAAACCCCTTACTAGGAAGATAAAAGAGCAGCGATACATGTTAGATCCCTCTCTATTAAGTGATCTCTTCCTATTCATTCTCGCCCACTCTCTCTTTCATTCACCCATAGGATTTGTTAGATCATTATGTGTCTGATGGATCTAAGATGTTTTTTTTTGTATCATGGATCTATGTTTGATTCCTTGATATCTGTTTTCATCATTTTTTATTAGAAAAACCTATTGTCGTTGTTGTGATACGTGATCTTTTTTATAATGGTAGGTGGGTCAGTTTAGATTTCACATGTAATAAACCCTTTATTTGGTTGATTTAAATTAAATTTCATTCAATTGAATTATGAAAAACCAATTCTATGTGAATTTGAATTGTAAATTGGTTTTTCATTGATATTGATAAAACTCATAATTCCAATGGAATTGGAATTTGGGGTATATTTTGTAAATTGATGGAAATTTTAAATTTATTTGATAACATACTTTTTAAAATGTATTAAATTGATTTTTTTTTAAATTTTGTGATTATTTTTATTTTTAAAAGGAAGGAAATAATGAAAATTCTGTGATTCATTTTTTAAATTGATTTGGAGTATTGAAATTGATATTGGAAATTTTAATTTTAATTTTTTTTTAAAATGATTGATTGCTAGTTTGTTTGATGATATTTTACCTTAAGTGGGAGCATATGTAATTTTCCCTAAAGTTTGAGTGAATGCAATTTTTTGTTAAGTGGGATTTGATGTAATTTTCTCTTAAGTGGTAGTGGATGTAATTTTCCCTTAAGTGGGAGTGGATATAATTTTACCTTGAGTGGGAGTGCTATGAATCGTTATAATTACTTTGATATATATTCCATTAATTGTGAAACTATTTCACTCATGTATATTTTATTTATATAAAATGTTTATTAAGGAATTTTTTGAAATATTTTCATCATTTGAAATGAAAAGCATGTTTTTATTTAAATATGAAATTATACTTCCATGTTTTCTTTGTTTAAAATCTGAATCATGATTTGGTTTATTTATTTTTGGAATCTTATTATAGATAAATTGGTAAGACCATACTAGGATTTTAGCTCACACCCTACCTCTGCATTTAGAGGTTTTTGGATTTTCTTCTGCCAAGTTCGAGTAGAGGGAAGGTGCCTATTATGGTGGGAGGATGTTCTTGACCTTTGGTATTTGACTTTTGCTACCTTTAGGATGTTTGATAATTATCATGTCTTCTTTTCAGTACTTTGATGATGTACTATTTGCATACTTTTATAACTATTTTATTAATGGTTATTTCTTTCTTTGGAGTTTATTTTCACCATACTGATATGTATCTTAATCTTCCACTTTTTTATGGAAAAATATATCCCTCTTTTATACTATATGATGAAAAGTCATAGTATCCGACCCATGAGGATTGGGAATTACCTTCAGATATGTTGATTCCGGATTAGGTATCAAGGTACTAAGGTATCTGGACTGGTTTATGACAATATAGGGTCTTTTTTTGAGATAAAATAAATCGGTACTCCAATTATCTTCACCACTTCTCATATAAAAATAATTTCTAAATATTCTATAGTATTTGAATCTTAAATTGGAATTAAATTTATTTACTTGGTGTGTCAGTACAAAATAACTCAAATAGTGTAAAGTTTTTGAAGTTTCAATGGTACTATTGTGAAAAATTATATATAAATTTTCACCCATTTTCATATGGTAATGGGTAATTTCTGTAACAATCAATCTAGTTGTTGATCTTTATCCTTCACATTTTAAAAAGTGATACATCTCGTAACATAGTTGACCATCTTCCTTTTCATACCAGAAAACCATAAATGGTACTTTAATGCCCTACACATTTTTAGAAAACCTATATGGAAAATCCAATTTCAATTTTGATAAGAAAAAAGGAGTTTCTCTTGGAATGATGAAGTAACAAAGTTCTGGTCCCTAAAGTGCATCACTGAGTTTCCATCCTCTATCCAACCTTCAATGGAAACCCTACCATTGAGGTTTGACTAAACTTTAAGGTATTTTTCCTTAACTATGCTAAATATATTAGTAATAATAGTTATTAAAAATAAAATAGCATTATGGTTCTATATTATACAACTCAAATTAATCTAATAAATTACACCCCTTAATTACCAAAAATCATGAGCTTATCAAACCACTTGGTTGTATTTCCTCTGGCTCAATACATATTCCACTAAATTTATTTTTCTAGGTATATATTCAAAGTCAAAGTTGAACATCTGGTTATATTACATATATCGATTTTGACTCAAGTTCATTTATCTTTGGTTAAATATGTATTTCAAGATTTTAAGATAAATAAACATGGTGAACTTTTCACCAAATTGGTAATGGTGCCATGTTTTTAGTGCATGGACAACCATAGAAAATTCCTAATCATGTATTGGGTATTTATATTCATGAGTTCACAATTACCTTAATCCATATGCTATAACATAGTGTCCTTACATAATAACACATACCTGTCCAAATCGAAACACATCACAATATGTATAGAGACTCTATACTTTTACACACAATATTACATGATATTAAGCATAATAAAAACCAAGTATCAAATATTTAAGTGTATTTCAAATAATAGGTACATGATTAGAAAAAATTAAACTAAAAATAAAAACCATATTTTATTTAATCTTGATAATGACCTCTTAACTCCCTTTGATCTCTTATTACTACATTAGAAAACCTGAGGAATACATAAAAAAAGGTATGACCAAAAAAAGATTAGTAATGGAATAAACATGGGAATAAATTATAGCACATGAGTTAGAAGTCATAACATGATAACATAAAAGGAATGGATTATGAATAAACATTTAGAATCATAACATATAGAACATAGAATAATATGATCATGAAAATATTTGGATGTGGAAAAAACTTATAAAAATACATAAACATGTGTCAAGGATAACTTCCAATACTATATCACATTGTGGGAAATGTCACATAATGGATTAGGTTTACTCTCTAATCCCATACATGACATCTCATGAGACTAAAAATTTTGCAATGAATTGGAGTTCTATATTGGTGAACCCATCATAACATGTTCATTAATATGTGATCCACATAAAGAATCAAACATATAGGATTAATAAAAGTGTTTCCCATGGAAAGAAATAGGTATCTTAATCATGTCATAAGGTATAACCAATGGGTGTATCATAATGGTATCCACAAAAGAATGGATTAAATCATATTTGGATAATAATAAAGTAAAAAAATAAGAATATATCGTGAATATTGATTTATAACTAAATTTAATACAAGAATAATAGTATTTAGGAAACTTTATAAATGGGCCACTTTAGTGTGGTTTAAAGGAAAATATTAAAAAATATTTAAATAGGAAAAGGGAATAATTTTTTATATAGAACTAGAAATTAACTTAAATATTTTTTAATTTTAAAATTAGATACTATAAAAAATATTTGTTTCTTAAAAATGTTTATTGAGTGTACTTGAAAGTCGGTAAGAAGCAGAGAAGTTCCCTTTAATCGGGCTTTCTTATTGCAAGGAATTGAGAAAGGAACCTTTTAAAACATGTAATTAACCATAAAATAAAGATTAATAGAGATTAATAAATATTTTTTTTACATACACACATAATTTAAGATAGTTATATAAGATTAATGATTAAATAAATTGGGGAAAATAGAGATAAAGAATAACCCAAAGGTAATTTAGAGTTTTAGAGATATCCCCTGCCTTATGTCCGAATGTGTTCTGAAAATGAACTTAATGTCATGGATAATAAAATTAGATTCATTAATAAATTAATTAAGAACCTATTATATATTTATTTGATTTATTATAACTTTATTAAGTTCATTAATTATATTTCCATGAGTTATAAAGTTCAATTTTATCGTTCCAGAAGCATTCATTCCATGGTTTCACGTTTAGTTCAATTTTGTAAAATTATTGAAGTTCTTTAAAAATTGAAAGAATTATATATAAGTGAAATTATATAGTATTAATTAACTTCCATAAGATAAAATGACCCTAAATATTAATTTTTTATGAGGATGATTCATTTGATAAAATGTTCATGATAAATTTTTAGTTTATTTTTATTGTTTTCCAATCATCGTGATCTATTTTTATTTTATTTAATATTATGTATGTATATATTAGTTATATAAGATGAAATAAGTTATAATATTCCTATTAAGATCTTTTAAAACTATAATAATGGTTTTATAACCAGTCTTGAAGGCTGTAATGGAAAATGAAAACTAGTCGTCCATGAAGGTGGTGAACCGATATATGACGAATGATTATTTAATTTTTATACTAAAAGTAGACTAATAGAGATTTGATAATGGATATTAAATTAACATAATAAAATTAAAATATATATGTGATTATATAGTTATCATTCCACTTTGGATAAGCTAGGTGATGAGAGGATAAGAAAAGAAAAGAAATTAATAGATAATGATGTAGGATTTTACCTCTTCATTGTTGTCTCCTTGAGAACCACATTAAGGAACTTGGGTTTGGTAATTTATTGAGACTATAAGATATTAGACACTGGGAAGACTCTTGGAAAAGTAATTGGTAAGAAAATTTACAATCTACAAGTATTAAATGGTGTGATGAGAAGGGTAGTGAGGGGTAGTATTTATAGGGGAGGAGTGGGGTGTTTTTTATTATTAAATTCATTAGTTTCTTATTTTGGATCAATAATGTCAATAGTATTGATTAAAATGAATAAATATAATGAATATTTTAGGATATTTTTAACTAATTAGTTATTACATAATTCTTACATCATCCATGAATCTAAAATTATTATAATGTTAAATACCGAAAATTACCCTATTTCACAATTCACTAAAAATTCAAATATTTTAGAAATATCAAAAAATAACCTGAACCATTTTTCAATGTGTATATTTAAAATATTAAATTAATTTTATGAAAATAATTTTCCCAATGTGATAAATTTAAATTTTAATTAAAATCATCATATATTTGAAAAAAATGATGATTTTAATATTATAATCAATTTTTAAACCCTTTGAAAATTTAATTAAGGTCACATAAAATTGCATTATAATTATAATAAAATGTGATATTAATTTAGGAATCTTATTTTATGAAAAATAATTTTCTTTTAAATTATTATATTAATTATAAAATTGTAGATAAACATTTACGTTTTACAATAAAACCAACAATTAATTTATCATTTTTAAAACATCTATTTAATTATACCAGGATATAAATATATTAAATTTTCACTTATACGATGAATAAATTTTATTTATAATTTAATCGGTGTGGTTACTATTCTAAGAGACATATTACTATTCATAATGGTCAGATTACTATTCCAACGATCGGATTAATATTCCAAAGGTATGGGTTCATAAATTTTTATAAATACCACGTATTCATTAATTATCCATTCACATATATTTTCTATAAAGTTTATATATATACTTTCATCTTTAAAATGATCATTATGTTTTATTTCTATAAATTCTTTCATGTGATCAGTTATTCTAGTGGATCAGGCATATCCAAATTTTCCTATTATCTTATTTTCTATTTATTATCCTACTGTAATATTTTTCATTATTATTGGTTTATTTTTTGAATAATGAATAATGTTTTTAATGGGTTATCTATGTGATTTATTTGTTTTATGACACAAAAAGGGAAATTCTATTGATAAAATTTTAGTTCATTAAATTCTTCTCCCCTTATGAAATATCACCCTAGAAATACTGTTTTACACACTAAGGTAATAACAAGTGTGAGTATTTCTCTTTCATCGGTTCTACTAGTTCCCATGTAACCTCTTCATACCTATCATTTCCCAATATTACATTGAATAGGTGAGTTTTGTTTACATAGAACCTTTTCTTTATAGTCCAAATTCTTCATCAACTACTCATTATAAGAGAGTTCATTTTCTAGTTATACCACCTATGAGTTCAAAACATGTAAGGGATTTGTAATGTACTTCATCAGGAGGTATACATGGAATAAATCATGTAATTGAGAAATAGATGTTGGAAGTAATAGTCAATAGTGCACAGCTCCGACCAAATCAAGACCTTGAAGGGGTTGATGTACATGGGACTTAGATTTCCTTTCTTTCCAAATATCATGAATCTATTCTATAGAGATACATAAGGGAATACTTTATCACTAACCACAATCTCTATATCTCATAAAATATTATCTTCATAGCTCCTTTATCAACTTTTGGTAGCCTGAATATTCAGTTGTATGGTCATCACATTTTCATCAATTTCCTCGACCATTTTAGGTCCCACCAGTTTAAATTCACCAACATAATCCTAGAATATAGGTGATCTACAATTTCTCCATAAATGGAATCATATGCATCCATTTTGATGACTGAGTGAAAACTATTGTTGTAAGAGAACTTTAATTGTGGAAGATATTGATCTCATCCTCCTTTTATGTCCATTGAGAAAGCTCTCAACATGCCTTCCGGTGTCTGAATGGTCTCCTCATACATGACATTAGTTTGAGGGTGATAATTCATACTGAAGTTCAGTTTATTGTTTATATCAGGTTGGATAATTTTACAAAATATGGAGATAAATCTCATATCATGATCAGATATAATCAATAATTGTACTCCATGCAGCCTCATTGTAACGCCCCAACCCCAGTTACATAGATTCAGTGCATTATTACATAACATTGTCATGATTATAAGGAATAAAGTCCCGAAGGACTAATCAGTTTAGCAGTCTTGGAAAATATATTACATACATGAATGTTACATTACACATTCATACATAAAACACAAAATAAATAATCCTTTGAGAATTCCATTATTCTCTTAGCTTAACCCCACATATCAATCATAACACACTTCTTGGAATCCTGGGAAAACAAAACATAACAAAGGGGTGATCTCAGATGCTCAGTAAGGGTAAATAATTTAGTGGAATCTATAAACATTTAAGGAAATATGTGTAATTAAAACAACATCCTTTTAAACATAAACATGAACATAATATGGAAAAATTAAATCAAACATTTCCATATAAAAATGCACATGGATATTCTACTAGTAAAATAAACACATGTAATAAAAAATTTCATAACGAGGGAATGCATAATGCCAGACATAATAACCACATAGTAAAGGCCTCGTGACAAGACTACAAATAAAAATTTTGTCAAGGCCTTATTCTAAGACACTATTTTGTCTCATGAGACCTACCGATGCATCGAGGGGCTATAGTGGGCTCCACCCATCACTTACTAAGTCCAATGCATTCCTCATATGAAAAGGGTGAAACATAACATATGTATTAAAACTAGCATACGATATGTTAATGATTTAACCATAAACCATGAATGGTATAAAAACAAAACAACCATAGTAAAACATATCATAACTCATTCAATACAATATAGAACATTTTATTATAATAAATAAACCTCAATCATTATTAATATCCAGTAAAGGATGTTGACATAGTTAAAAATGATGAGTAAAACTCTTTGAGAGAAATATCCCTTTTTGTTAAATCATTTAAAAGTCGTAAAATTTATAAAGGAAGACATTTAAAAGATATTTTTGAATCAAAGTGTCCCATACTATGAAAATTTTAAAAGGAATTAATATTTTAAAACATTAATGTCCATATAAATAAATCCTTAAAACCATTTTGAAAACAAGGACATTAATGAGAAAGATTAAGAAGAATAAATATTTAAAACATTTTAAATGATTTTTTAGTTAAAGAGTACCTTAAAAGAATACTTTTGAAAACTATTTTATGAAACATGTACATCGATGATAAATATGTCCTGGTAAATACTTACACATAAATAATTTCAGATAATAATGAGATTGCAGAATTAACCCTTACCTTGTACTTTCCTTTGGTTGAGGGTACGTTTAACCTCCTGTATAATGAACATAGTATGTTATTCAATTATACCAAAACCATATTAATATTTATGATATCACACTTGATTCATTTGTGACTTTATACTACCCATTTAATAATAATTTCCATGTTAAAATAACATTTCAGTTAATAATCGCTTTCTTTATCGTACGTGTTTTAACTAGTTAATCTTGATCATATCAATTATCTCATGATTTAATTTCTTCTAAAATATAAAACATTATTCATGTATCATATATATTCAAAATATAAATATGTATAATAGATATATATATGAAATGGAAAACATTGTTTATGGTGACGGTAGGACGTACGTATGTATAAACGTTGTTTTCGTTTTCATATCGTATTGAATGGAAGTAAGTGAATGAGATATATGTATGTATATATATATATATATTCTAGTAGAATTATTATTTCATATATTACATACTTATTAATAATATATATTTTTATAATCATTTTTGAATGGTGAACATGGAAATAAATCTCATCGTGTCGTGGAGACGATAAGCCGTACGTATGCACGAGCAATGATATCATTCTATTGATGGTGAAATCATATGTAATTGGATGGTATATTATAAATAAAGAATCATTAATATGTTATATTTATTATTTAAATCAATTATACTCATTATTATACTCATCCAAATAATGAAGTGTTGAATAACAAACTACACCACGACATGGAGACGGTAAGTCGTACGTACGCACGTATGGTAACTTTGTCATTCATAGAATGGATAGAATAATGAATATATTTGTAACATATTTATAATAATATCACAGTAATATCATAGTATGTATAAGGTAATGGATTTATTATTTTGGTATGGAAACAACAAAGAAAGAGGAAGTGGAAGAAGAAAAGAACTTTGAAAGAGGTTATGAAATAATTACCTCTTCTTCATGTTCTTCCTTTTGATTTGTACAAAAGGGATCCTTAGGTTGGATTTATGATAAAATTAAGAAATATAGGTTGAAGTTATGGTAGTTGGTAGGATATTGTAGTAGGTTTTTGCTGAACCAAATGGATTTGGAGGTGTGAATTTAAGAGAAGGGGAAGTACCCTTTTATAAGAGAGGTGAGGGGCACTTTAGGAAGAGGTTAAAATATTAATTTATTATAAAATAATTTCTAATTTATAATAGCTCCAAATAGATTTATTTAGAGTATAAGGTGGGTATGGGTCTAAATCCTATCAACCAATATCTTTTATACAAGTTTATTTCATCATATTAACATTATCTTTTAGATTTAACTCTTAGTTAAATAGTTTAACTCTTACCATATCTTCTTGTATTCCTTAAATTATATGGTTAATAAACATACAATAAAATTCTAAAAGAACCTCAAGTGGTTAATTAATTATATATATAACATAATTTAAGTCCTTTTTCCAAATATTAGATTTTTAGGAATATTATATCATTTAATAATATAATATTTGTTTTAAACACTCATTTATGTCAATTTTGACACTATTTAGTATTTGGTTTTTGTGAAATCCATAACAACTTGATTGATTAGAAAAAAATAAATTGAATCAACCCTAAAATATCATATTCACCTATAAAGTTTTTGTATGGTATAAAAACTTTCAAATTATATTTATTTTAATATTTATAATATCATTTATGTGATTCTTTCATTAATAAGGAAAATACAACATCATTATTGTGTCATAAATAAATAAATTTATTTTATGTCTAAAAATTATAAATAAAATACCATGATGTTTTAAATCTTTTTATATTTCTAATTACTATTTATAGTATAAAATATCACTTATATAACCTCATATAAAAATTTTTTTATGAAAATATATATGTTTATGTTTCATTTTCCTTAACTATAAATTAACTTTTATAAAATGTCATTTTTAATTACAAGTGGCTCCATGGGGCCCCAAAATCGACCCAAGGATTCCCATGGTCATACATGTATCATCCAATAGGTTTGGGATATGTGTTAGGGTAATTAAATATTATTATAATATTATTTTTTACCCTTATTTACCATATTTACCCTTTAACCATGGTAAATAAAATATTTACTGAAGTTACTATTCAAAATATCTGAAAATAAAAGTTAAATATTTACACAATTTGGAACTCTTAATTCCAAATATGGAATCCATTTTTCCAAATTCAAAACACACAAGTTGCAGAAATTAATTTAAAATTAATTCTCGTTGTCAAAACTAAAAAGTGTGTTTTAAAAAAGTAAAAACTACAAAAAGATTGAAATGTGTTTATGTCTAATTAAAAAGTGAAATTACATACAATGACCAAAATTGTATTAAATGTTAAAAATATAATATAATCATACTTTAAAACCACTAAAATTTATAATTTAACACTATAAATTATTTTGATTAAAAAAGTTGTTTTCAATTAACATATAGTATTTTTTTCACTATTCATCAAAATATGAAAGTTATCAGAAAAGTATCAAAAAATTATATAAATTAAATTTTTATATAAAAATTATAAATAAGAATTTAATTTCATCAAACTTAATATATAAAAGTTTCAAATATTATAATTAAAAAGGGTTCACCATTAAAAGGTGGAAAACTGCATTTTTTGAAAAATACTTATTTTATCTGAAAATTTGAATTTGTCTCTATAATATGTCTAAAAACACAAAATATGAATATTAAAATTATATAAAATTAAAATTTTGTTTTATACTATTCATAATATATTTTTAAACGGCTAGTTTGATAGGTCATGGTGCGTTTAAACTCGGTGTTGCCTACATCCCATGCTATTGAATTATTTAAAAAGAAATCATATCATGGAAGCTTGGGGTGTTACATTATCCCCTCCTTCAATAAATTGTGTCCTAAAAATTTAAAATTAGGATTAAAAACTAGGTTTTTGATATTTCAAAATATCTTAATTGAAATCCCACATCGAAAAACGGATTAATGGGGCCTCTATTTGAAAATAAAGAAAGGTAAGTATGAAGGTTATCGAGAATAACACATACTATGGTTCTATGTAGGAAAACATAGATATCGAAGAGAAAACTAACCATAATGTTCTGATGGAGAGTGATAGGGGATATTATTAGTAGAAATTAAACAATATAAAATTCATAAATCTATGATAATCCAAGGGACCATTTGATTCATTGCAAAATAATTTATTAGGAAAACGTTTTTTTATGATCATTTTCCTAGTGTTTTAGGATTAATTTAATTGATAGACTAAGAACACTCAGAAGCATACTTAATTTTCATTTAGATTTTCATCCTTAAACTAATTACCAGAAACTCATCTTTCTCTTCAAGAGATAAAACTCAAAAATAATCTATTTATCTCAATAGTATATGGTTCCAAATATAAACATATACCATTTAAATGAAGAAAACTATTTTATAATAACTAGGGACTTCTTTTAGGTTAGTGGTAGGTTATAAATTCTTGTCATGATTTGGTTGTGGGTTTGATTCCTACAGGTTTTTCTAATGTAACGGGTTATCACCCGACATACAGGTTCTCCTTTTTCTAAAACTATAGTATTATAACATTACAAAAACAATATTAAGAAAGGTTTTAACCTTAAACAATATTTTCCAAAGTTCAACTTAATCTATTCCAACCTTTAGAGTTATCCAAAATTCTTCTATCCAATCTCTATCTAAAAGATCTCTAAATTACCAAAATAAATTGTAACATCAGATTACCCAAACAACGTAATGTTTATCTTATTGTCGCATAAGGAATATATGATTACCTTCGTCACATTAAAAACTTAATGAAAACAAAAAGTACTGAAGTAAAATAATTATATATATCACATTTTTCTTATAACCAGAATATAATTCTTGAATCCAAAAACCCAAATACATTATTTATTCCACTTCAACTATAGTAACAATGTAAGCTTGACCTTGATCCATTTTTTTATGATCTATATTTCATTGAATATTTGTACAATCATTTATATAATGTCCCTTATCTTTAAAATTATTACATCGCACAACTTCTTTCTTTCCCTTACAATCACAAGCCTGGTGACCTTGTTCTCCACATTTGTAACAAACTCTCATTCCTTTTTAGGTAAGTACCAGTTTGTTTCTTCCCACAATTATCACATAAGGGTAAATCCTTCTTTCCCTTTTTACCTTTATCTGTCTATTTCTCCATCGTTCTCTTCTTCTATTTCTTTACTTTAATCTTCTAAGACTTGTAGAATTCCTTTTCTATCTTAATAGCATACAAGACTATATCATCTTATGATGAGAAAGATTGTGAGACCAAATCCCATCGGAGGAAAGTTTTTAACTCTTCAAAGAATCGATCAATATTACTTCTTGGTTTACATATGTAGTACGTATCATGCCTTGATAAACTTGTGGAGTTAGCCTTATACTTTTCAACATTCTCATCCTCCTTTTGCCTCAGGCTTAGAAATTTTCTTTCCATATCAGCTCTCTATTCACGAGGAAAGTATTTCTCTAGAAAAAGTTCTTTAAACTCCATCCATTACACATTTCACACTTATTCAACCTCCTTTTAGATTTTAATTAATGACCACCATTGATCCACACCTCCTAAGAGACGATAAACTGCCATGACAACCTTTTCCCTTTCGATACTTCCCAAAGAAAAAAATATTTTCTCTAAGTAACTTATCCACTACTTAGCTATAATAGTATTTTTAGTGCCATTAAATGCTGGAGGTTGTTGTCTCATGAAGTGGTCTAACATTGATCCTCCATGTTTTGGATCAGGGTTTTCCATACGGGTAAGGTTATTATTCATAACCTGAGTTAGTTGTCCCAATATAGTTATAAGTTGTTCAGTACCAGTTGTGTCACCATCTCCACTATCATTATCTTACATAAGAGGGAAATCCATACATGGATTACGTATGTTGATACAATTTTTATTTCTCCCACTAAATTCCATTTATAAACAATGGCATACTGTTTCGGTGCGGATGTGCGTCGGGTTACGCTGTTCCGCCAGGACGCGTTCACGCGTGCACCCGTCAACCCGAGGGGATGGGTGCGCGGCTTGTGGTCCCGCAGTCCCGCTTTCCAAAGGCGGGCGGCATCCGTCCCTTATTCAGGGGCGTCTGCTCCTTGATCGAAACCGGGATGATGGGATGTCGGCTCCTCCTTCCTTGGACGTCTCCTCGGAACTTGTCGCCTAATCCGGGTCTCCCTCATAGATTTAAGACATGCTCGTGAATCTCGTTCCTGGCGCCATATCTTCATGGACACCGGTTAATTACGCTGCTTCCGCCCGGACGCTCCAAGGAGTCTGGTCGGGGCAGCAACCTGCGGTGAGAAGGCCGGGTGGCTCTGGGTGCTGGGGGCGTGTCGTAACACTGCGGCTCTGCACGTCTGTCTTCCGTCCCTAATAGGGCTTCTCGAAGGCATGATGGCCTGAGGCATCCCGCACTAGGTGCGGGGAACTGTGTCCCCTGAGGTTTTCCTCAGCTTCCCATGTTTAACACGGGGTATGCCGCGAGTTTAACGTCCAGCGGGGACGGCATCAGACTGATCAACACGAAAAGTGGATCAGATGACAGAACCCCTTGCGGGGAACCTCCGACGCTGGGGCCAGCGCATGGGCGGCTTCCCAAGTGATGTGGAGTGGAGAGAAGTGGCATGAACCCACCGGGATGTGGCGGCCCGGGTAAGGATCAGGATGGATGATGGAGTGAAGAGCTTGGACCCCGTAGAGGCTTCCTACGTACCGTGCGTTAGCACGGATCAAAGTCAACGTAGTTCGGGTATACAGTTTAACGTCATGCTGGACGTCGGCAAGCCGACTCACGAAGGGGTCGAGGCCGCCGGGCGGAGGATTGAACCGAACCACCTCGCACAGAGGGGGATGGAACGGCCGGGTGGATCACAGTTTCACGTCATGCTGGACGATGAAAGGAGAAATGGAAAAAGGGGCTGTGGGGAGGCACAGTGGAGATACACACGGGCAGTCTCCCACAGGGGCGGATTCATAGGTGAATCGACGCAAGCGTGGACCCTGGAGGGGTCCACTGATGGACGAACCGACGTGAATACGACTGGGACGACCAGGTGGTGGGCTTGAACCTCAGGGAGGCTTCCTACGTACCCTGTTTAGAAGACAGGGATCAAAGTCCACATAGTTCATTCTGTCAGGACTTACGCACTTGAGGCAGCCCGGATGCGGAAAAACTCAGTTGGAAGGGACTTGGACCGAAAGTAGGAGACACCTCGATCCCAGTCACACCCTCTACTGGCTTCGGCGGTGGGGGAGCGCAATGGAGATACACATGTGCAGCCCCCCACAAGAAACTAGGGGTTTGTAATACCCTACCCCCGTAGGGAAAAGCCGCTCCCATCAAATCGTCCCTAAAGAGGGGCAATCCCGACATCCCTGCAGAGACGAGCGGGTGGGGGCCACATCCAAACCGGGGGGGACCCTGCGTGCGAGGCACGGGATCGGATGATGCGGACGGTTTAACGTCTTTCCGGACGAAATACAGTTTAACGTCGTGTGTTGAGGACGAAGCGGACGGTTTAACGTCTTGCCGGACGAAGTACAGTTTAACGTCGTGTGTTGAGGACGAAGGTGCCTGGCAGTTTAACGTCTTACAGCGCGAACGTGGTACAGTTTAACGTCATGCTGGACAAAACACTTGGCAGTTTAACGTCTTGCAGCGCGGACGATATGCTAGGCAGTTTAACGTCGTGCAGCTTGGACGTATACAGTTTAACGTCGTGCAGGACGTGGTGCAGTTTAGCGTCATGCAGGACGATAAAGCTGCTGGTAGGTCCGTGTCACTTCGCGCAAGCCTGGAGGGTCGCACGGAAAGACAACGCACGGTGCGGGCACCCAGGATGAAAATCATCGGGCGCCACGCGGGCGGGTACCCTCATGGGGTCAAGGGAGGCGACCCTGGCGGATTGCGCGCAAAAGAGGAGCTTGGCGCGCAAAACCGCGGGTCGGCGCGCAAAATGGCGGGCCGGCGCGCAATTGGGCTAGCGCTTCGCGCGCGGATGATTGGGATTGCGCGCACCGGGCTTCGGGTAGCGCGCGGGGGCAACGGCTCATTCTCTAACGAATGGCCACTTTGAAAATGGGGGGTGCGCGCAATCGGGTCAGATTGCGCGCACCCGGGGGCAATTGCACGCAAGAGGCTTCTTTTGCGCGCAAAGGCCTTCGGGTTGAAATTTATTCAAAGGAAAGGAGCCAAGGGGATTGCGCGCGAAGTCGAACCCCAAGGCTCTATTGCGCGAAAGAAAGGAGGTTACCTGAAGATCGTCATTGCGCGCGGAAGGGGTTGGATTGCGCGAACGAGCGACGCTTCGGATTCTGGAAACCTTCAAAACGTCGGGGGTCGCCTTATATTTATAGGCAACCCCTGGCGCGGAATCCGGTCTCGGGCGCGGAATTCCCTTCGCGGGCGCGAAATCCGGTTCGCGGGCGCGAAATCAGGACACGGCGCGCAAGGGATCCGCGCAGGCCACGGGCGCGCAAAATAGCGCGTCGGCCCAGCGCATTGCGCGCATCCCGGGAGGATTGCGCGCCGCGACTCAACTTTGCGCGCTGGCCTCTGAAATTTCGCGCAAGTCCTCCGGGCCCTCCGGAACGTGCCTCTGACTCCAAATATCACTTCGCTTTCCGCATCCGGAGCTTCGTTTGGGAACAACGGACTTTTCCGGCGTCTACAAAAGCCCCCCCTCGGAATCTGATCGGCGAGAGGTCGCAACGATCGGGTTCCGAGGGAGACGCCGGAATGCCGAAATCCTGGGCTGCGCGGGACTTAGGCGCGCAAAAAGGGGCGTCGGGCGCGAAATTCGCCGCTGCGGTCGCGCAAAGCGCTTTCTGCGCAGCGCGGACCCCGGCCTCGCCTATAAATAGGGGCCCTGGGTCCCGCGTTCCGTACTCCAGCCTTCCGCGCGATAAGCTCCAACGCTCTCATGCGCGAAATTGCCTTTTTCCGGCGCGAAATTCGCCCGATCGGCGCGCAAAACCGTCCGAATTTCGCCTGTCTTTGCGCGAAAACCCGGAACTTTGCGCGACAGTCTTCCCAATTGCGCGTCGTCCACTTGGATTGCGCGCCAACCTTCAAACTTCTCTACCAGCCTCGTCCGATCCCGCACGCTTCATCCCTTAACCCGCACGACTCCCGAAACTTCTGAGATGGCCGCGCCCATAGGAAATGAGGGGGATGCCGCCACTCGCAGGGCTGAGATGGCGACGAACGAGGAGGTTTACGGAGCCAAGGAGATTGTTTCCAACAATCAATCCTTGTTCGACTTACTGACGCCGGCCCAGAAGACATATCCACTGTCGGACAACCTGCCGCTCTGGAACTTCGGCATCCTAGATGAGGTTCCGGTGCCAGGGTTCGAGATTGATGCGCCGCGGACCTGGGTGACCCGGGAGGACGAGCTTCTCCGCTATAACATCACCAACAATGGGCATCCTGCCAGGGAGACCAGACACTTGGATGTCTATGTCCTGAACCCGAGGACGCGAACCATTGATGGGGGTGAGCCTACTGCGGAGAATTCTCCAGCCCTCTACTCGAGCATATATCGCCAGAGCGTCACGGACGACACCAAGGGCTGGCTGAAGGACTGGGACTTGCGGTCTGGGGGAAACTTCACCAGTGAGTGGGCCTGGGCGTTCTGGGTACGCCACACTTGCGATCACTTCGCAGAGGAGCTGCGGTACATCGGCCTGTTCGAGGCGGTGTGGACGTCGCAGTTCCACTTCTACCAGCAGTCCGAGCTCGGGCCGGAGCTGTTCACCCGATGGTCTCCGGATACCAACACCTTCCATCTTCACCATGGGGAGGTCGGCATCGGTCTCTGGGACATCCACTGCATCGGAGGTATCCCGCTGGAGGGCTACCAATACGATGAGTTCCTGCCACCGAAGAACACCTGGGAGGACAGGTCACGGACTCCCATCCTGACCTGGCATCTGCTTGACCTGGCTACGCAGTGGCTCGGGATCAAAGACTTCCAGAAGGACATAGCCTACAAGGAGTGGTTCGGCCAGTTCTTGGAGCATGACCCGGGGGTCAAGATGCCAGGCAGGGGGAAGCGGTGCCCGACCGCAGCTCAGAGGAGCCGGAACGGGTCGTACTGGCGGGTCCTGGAGACGGGTGACTACCGCTCATGGGGGTACCGCGTCATTGAGGCCCGGGACCCAAATTTCCGGTACGCGGCGTTCCTGGCCGCCTTTCTGAGTGGGTGGCTCCTGCCAGTGCGGGACGCGAGAATGGGCGTTCGCCCGGCGACACTGGCGGTGGCGGGCGCTATGGCCGCCAACAAAAGATACAACCTCGGGGTCCCAGTGCTGGCGAGGTTGTATGCCATCCTGGGACGCATCTCACGAGGGGGGTCGCCACGAAGGATCTGTGGGCCCTTTCAGTTCTTCCACGGCTGGGTGGCTGCTCACCTCGGTGGGTACACATTTCCGAACGCCATCATTCCTCCGGGCAACGGCCTGCGACCCTCCCTGCTGAACATCGCGGGGGTCGCTCCGATGACTCTAAGTGAGGAGGGCGTGAGGATTCGGATTGGCAATCATGCCAATTTCAACTTCAGTCCGTTCCCCACTCCCGTTGGCCAAATAATCGACAACGGGCAGGGTCCGCTGGAGCAGCATGAGTACTTCCTGAACATGCGGGGCGGGGTGCTCGTGGCTCGGATCGACGGGAAGGTGATCTGCGAGCCTTACGTGCCAACCCGGTTCGCCAGGCAGTTCGGGTGCCTTCAACGGATGCCGAAGAGGGTATTCACTGCCGTCCGGGAGGAGACGAACCCTTGCGTCCTTCGCCAGATGTGGCTGATGTTTGCCGCTTTCGGCTCCGGTGACGTCATCACTCTCCCTCCTACCGGGGTTGACGCAGGCTTGGCAACCGAGTATGCCGAACACTGGGTCATCGCGTACCCCGAGGGGCTTCTACGGAAGCTAGTTCGGCGGCTCGAGGTTACCCGTGCGGAGACCGGGCGTCAAGGAAGGAGGCGAGGCGCCGCCACACGGGGGAGAACGGAGGCGCGCCAAGCAGCGGAGCCGGCGCGGGCAGGGACTTCGGCGGCGGGCGCATCGCGTGCTGCCGCCACGACCTCAGCGCCCAGAGAGGGGGCACGTGCGGTGGTCGAAGAGCGGCCCGGGAAGCAGGTGAGACGTCTGCTCGAACCCTCCCACGACGCAGTCTTCCCGGCGCTATGGTCGGCCTGGATGACCCTGCGGCAGTCACTGGGGACTGACGCCATCTGGCGAAAGATTCTCAGAGAAGGAATCCATCTGCCAGAGGTCGGGCACCTCCACATTGCCGACAGGGTGGACTTCAACCGGCAGTACGCGTATCTGACGGCCATGGACGATTACGCGCGCCAACGTGGTCAGCGCGTGGAGCCATCCCTCCTGGTGAAGGTGATGCTCGGTCTAGAGCCCGCTCCAGAACAGATGCCACCGGAAGAAGACGACAGTAACAACGACTCCGAGGAAGAGGAGGAAATGGGGGAGGATGAAGGCTCCGAGGGAAGATCCCATCAGGGGAGTCCGCGGGAGAGCGGCGAGGTGGCCGGCTCTGACGACGTTGATGTCACTGAGCCCCTCGAGGTCCGCTTCTATCCCTACTCAATCTGCTTCATCCATTCTCTTATGCAGCTTCTAACCCATTTCTCCATCTTTCTCAGGAGCGCACGGATGTTGGTCAGGCGTCCTCAGCGGGAGTAGGAGGGGCGCCAGCAGGACAAGGCGGGGGCCAGGCACCCATTATTGATTTGACAAGCGCGGAAAGGCCCCCTGCTGCAACTGTTCCTGTGGCGGCCGGGATAGCGGAAGATGACGCTCTGACCTCCCGTAAGTCTCCTTACTTTACTGCTGGTGCCTGCCGTTGACGATCCGTGACTAACCATGGCATGCCCCGCGCAGTGATCTCAACATTGGAGGCTCGTCAGGTTGCCGAACCCGGGCCATCTACGAGTGGACCAGTGGTGGACATGCCGCCTGCTCCGGAACAGACTTCCCAAACCGAGCCGGCCCCACCAACTGCTGATCAGGGGGCTACGGACGCCGGCGGTGCTGACATCGGAGAGAGGTCGGGGGCTGACGAGGGTGTCAGCGTCGCTGGGGAGAGAGAAGAAGTTCGCCCGGATGTTGGGGAACCTATCCCTCATGAGGACCTCCCAGGGGCGGACCCTGCAGCAGACCTGCTGGCTGCCTTCCCTGCCTACCGGCCTGCCGACCCCGAGGAGATGGACGACTCGGACGCGGAGGCGGTCGAGGAGAGCCGGATAGCGCGCCGAAGGGGGTGGAAGTGCATCCAGCGCTTCCTCAAGCGAGACCCATCGGAGTGGCTGGGGCGCATGGGGTCACTCCAAACCTGGCTGCGCTTCCTGTGTGCCGGGGGAGCTGATGCTCAACGCCTCCATCTGACGGTCCGTGATTTCATGGCCGAAAAGATGCGCGAAAGCTGCCGGCGTGCCGACGTCACACAAAGTCGGGACATGTCGGAGAGCACGCGGGCGCTCCTCGCGGCGGAGCAGGAAGTCCGGCGTCTCGAAGGGCAGGCGGCAGAGAAGGAGGCCTTCGTCATGACGTGTACCGAGCTTGTGGAGCAACTAGCAGCTCAGCTGGTTGACGCCCAGGTACAGCTGACGGAGTCGGGCCAACAGATGGTCACAATTCAGGTCGAGCGGGAGCGTGCACAGGCCAGAATCGACGAACTGCGTGCTGCGACCGCCGACGAGGAGAGGGCACGCAGAGAGCGAGAAGCAGCCCTGGAGGCCGCCAGCCAAAGGGTAGCGGCGTTAGAGAGACTCATTCAGCACGCTAATCCCTAGGGGCTTTGTTTTTTGCCATTCCCAGAACATTTGCTTCCGCTACTCAATATTTTGATCCACTTGTATGAATCACCATATTTATCTGCGTCTTTTGGTTTAACATGATCAACCACAATTCGTTGTCTTGCGGGAGTGTTAACCAAGCATCAGGCATCCATAATCGGGCCTGGATTTCTGGAGAAAAGAGGGAGGTCATTCCTAGGAAAGGAGACCTCAGACCTAATCAATGAATCATCCCCCCAACTTGTTCCAACACACGAGCGGGACAATGCTTGGGGCGTTGAGATTTTATCCGAACATAGGGAAATGAGAAAGGGTGAATCGCGTGTCCCGAATCCAGACATCCACAACGTTCGGCCTTCCAGGAAATGCCCAAGACGGTAGGCGGACAGTGGATCGACCATAACAACTGCAATAGACGGACCGAAGGTCATCATTCATATTGCAGGAGGCGGACCACATGTCATCATGAATACCGCCTTGGGGTTCCTTCAGACACAAGGGTGAAAATCCAGATCAACAGTGCATGCGAAGCGTGGGGTGAAGTGACGATTGTTCGGACAGAATCCAACGCTCTCAAAATTGCGCCACCGTGGGGAAAGCGTATTAGGCGGATGCACTAATCTGGCCGTGAATCACCCCAATTCTCAGACAGCACCTCTTTGACGAGGAAACCATCGCTTCCCACCATTGCAGTGGGGCATCCCGAGCTGAATCGGGGGGAATATCACAACTGCACCACTCTACCAGAAGCCGGGCCAGACGGCCGGCGACGAGGAGGGGCGGGACTTAACGATCCCTGAGGCTGGACCCGAGTTGAGATGCCCGGGCGTTCCTACGTACTCCATCAGGCTGGAGATCAAGCCACACGTAGTTCTGAGAGTGCAGTTTAACGTCATGCAGGACGTAGAATCCCGTTTGGGGGAGATCTTAGTTTAGGGTCGTAGAGCTCGGACCATAAGGGCAGATCTTAGTTTAAGGTCTTAGAGCTCGGACCATAAGGGCAGATCTTAGTTTAAGGTCTTAGAGCTCGGACCATAAGGGGAGATCTTAGTTTAAGGTCTTAGAGCTCGGACCATAAGGGTAGATCTTAGTTTAAGGTCTTAGAGCTCGGACCATAAAGAGAGATCTTAGTTTAAGGTCTTAGAGCTCGGACCATAAGGAGAGATCTTAGTTTAAGGTCTTAGAGCTCGGACCATAAGGAGAGATCTTAGTTTAAGGTCTTAGAGCTCGGACCATAAAGAGAGATCTTAGTTTAAGGTCTTAGAGCTCGGACCATAACGAGAGATCTTAGTTTAAGGTCTTAGAGCTCGGACCATAAAGAGAGATCTTAGTTTAAGGTCTTAGAGCTCGGACCATAAGGACCTCAAAGTACGCCGCATCGTGGTCCCATCCCCCGGGTATGCGAAGATGCACTGAGGGATAGTGTCAAGAGTGTCGAGATTTCGCCTGGTCAGAATGGGAGGTGGGAAATGTGAATCATGCGGCCATTCACTCAAGGACTGGGGGCACCGGAGTGACGATATGGGAGTACTGCCGACCGTGGCGGAAAAGCAGCATCAATATCGCACTAACCGTTGGTGGAATGAGGCAGCAAACGAGCATCGACCGCTCAATCGCAGGATTCATATCGATTTGCTGCCCAAGGCCATTGGGGGTACCGGCCCGAGTCGGTGGGAGAGCACTGAGGCATTGTGTCTGAACCGTTCACGGGGGCTCCACCCAGGGCGTGGATGATGGGTCCGAATGAAAGGGAGCACGAATCCTGAAAAGTGGAGGAAACCTGACCAAGCGGATCCTGACCCTCCTGGCAATAAACCAGAGTACTCTTGACACCGGTGGACCACTGCAAGGGGTCGGGGAACACGCCTTGAGGGTGACCTGAAGGCGGCGGATTCCCCAGAGAAGGGGGAATCTCTAAGAGGTGGGGGGCTGGACCCGAAGTTTCAAACATCCGGGCGTTCCTACGTATCCCATAAGGATGGGAATCAAGCCACACGTAGTTCTTGAAGCGCGGTGCAACACAATCGGGCACCAGCGCGGGGAAGAGTGCGGGTCTGACCCTCGCACACAGAAGGAGCGGCATTTGATATTTCTTGTTTGTCCTTAAAGATGAATGGTTTTTCTTTGTGCGGCGACATGCCTGTGATTGAGAAATCTCTGGCGTCGCCACAATAATCAAGCCACGGAAGGCATTGATGAATGGCGTGGTTATTAACCAGCGCCCAACATGAGTGCCCCCTGAGGGGAACATCACGATGCAGTGCCGTTTCTCGTCGGGCAGCCAAGACGATCACAGTTTACGGTCGTGTGGTAGGACCAGACAACACAGTTTAAGGTCGTGTGGTTCGGACCATGGAGGAATCCGCTTATCGCGGTACGGCGGACACGGCGGAGGTGGGAGCATACCCAGCCTTGCGGTCACGCACGATTCCAGGAGAAGAGTCTTGGGATAGGGGCCTGCGTATGTCCATCACCCGAGGGGCAGAGATGCTAGCCTCCAGATATACTGGGCCCAGAACGCGATTGTTCGGGCGACTCCTTCCTCCTTATGGGGACGAGGGTCCAGCTACGCATGGCCCTTAGGGAGGATATCCGCATATATCCTTGGTGCTCAAATCATGGGAGCCTCGAACGACATCATTACCTTGGTTGGTCTGCCTAACGCGTAGAGGTGTACTGAAGGTCAGTATGAAAAGAGTGTCAAGATTCCACTACAACGCACAAAGGAGGAGTGTGATGAGGACTGCGCAACCAATGTTCAGAGCCTGAAAGAGCTGACATGGCGATCGAGGATGTTGCTTACGCATTCGCAACACAACATCCAATCGCGTCAGCCTAAGACGGGGCAAGCAAACGAGCATCGACCGCTCAATCGCAGGATTCATATCGATTTGCGGCCCAAGACCCGCCGGTAAATCGACCCGGAGCGGTAGGAGAGCACTGAGGCATCGTACCCAAACCGCTAACGAGGATCCCTTTGGGTGAAGGCTCGAACAAGAGGAAGCGCGAGGCCTGACAAGCAACACAGGACTTGTCGGGGTTGGATCTGACACTACGAGTCATAGACCGAAGTACCCAAAACATGTTAACAGATCACCGGAAAGGGTCGGAGGACTCACCCTGAGAGCAACCAAAAGAGGGCAGATCCCCGTGATCAACCAAGGGACGGGGCTGGACCTGAAACATAAGCGTCCAGGCGGTCCTACGTATCCCATAAGGATGGGAATCAAGCCATACGTAGTTCTGGAGAGGCAGTTTAACGTCATGCAGGACGATGAGGGGTGTGAGGTAGTCCCACACACGGGGGAGGCGTACGGCGCGGCCAGTAGACCGACGTGAATGAGGACATAATCCCCGCTCACGCGATACGCCTCGCACAAAAAGAAGGGGAACTTGGGCCAGAGGCCCAACGCGGGATAGAGATTCCCAGGAAATGGGGCTGGGCCTGAAACATGAATGTCCAGGCGGTCCTACGTATCCCATAAGGATGGGAATCAAGCCATACGTAGTTCTGGAGAGGCAGTTTAATGTCATGCAGGACGATGAGGGAAAAAGAAGGGGGGAGCAGAAGGCATCCCCAAACGTGGGGGGCGTACAGCGTGGCGAGAAAACCGATGTAAATGAGGACATAATCCCCCGCGCACGCGATACGCCACATACCCAGAGGCAACTGGACCAAGGGCCCGGGATGGGATGGAAATTCCCGAAGGATGGGGCTGGGCCTGAAACATGAATGTTCAGGCGGTCCTACGTATTCCATAAGGATGGGAATCAAGCCGCACGTAGTTCTTGAGGGGCATTTTTACGTCATGCAGGACGAATGCTGAACAGTTTAACGTCTTGTAGCTCGGACGTGGTGCAGTTTAGCGTCATGCAGGACGAAGCACTTGGCAGTTTAACGTCTTGCAGCGCGGACGAATGCTGAACAGTTTAACGTCTTGTAGCCTGGACGAATGCTGAACAGTTTAACGTCTTGTAGCCTGGACGAATGCAGTTTAACGTCGTGCAGGACATATGCTGAACAGTTTAACGTCTTGTAGCTTGGACGAATGGTGCTTGGCAGTTTAACGTCTTGCCGCGCGGACGTATGCAGTTTAACGTCGTGCAGGACGTAGGCACACTCAGAAAAAGTACTGCTTGAGGAACCTAGCGTTGGTGGGAGGAGTGACACGCTCACCATCCATAGTCGCTAGGGAGTACGCGCCATTGGGATAGACCTTGTGGACAACAAACGGTCCCTCCCACTTGGGCTCCAACTTGGGCGGCTTCCTGCCGGGGATCATCGGTGCTCTTAGGGCTAGCACTAGATCACCCTGCAGGAAGGAGCGGAGGCGAACCTTCTTATTGAAAGCTCGAGCCATTCTGCTTTGATGCCTCTCCAAGTTGTGCAAAGCGCGAAGTCTATTCTCATCCAGTGCTTCCAACTCGACTAAACGGGCTTCAGCAACTCTATCCGGCGCTTGCTGGTCGTAGACCGCAGTGCGCAAGGACGGTAACTGGATCTCGATGGGCAGGACGGCCTCAGCTCCATACACCAGGGAATAAGGGGTCATCTGGGTGGAATTGCGAGTCGTCGTCCGATAAGCCCAGAGGGCGTTGGGGAGCTTGTCCGTCCAACTCTTCTTGTTCTGACCAACCATCTTTTGCAGAATGTTAGAGAGGGTTTTGTTAAACGCCTCGATCTGTCCATTCGCCTGCGCATGATAGCGAGATGTATGGTTCGAGCGAATGTTATACTTGGCGTACAACTTCTTCAACTCGGCTGCTCGGAAATTGGTTCCGTTATCCGTGAGGATAGCGTGAGGCACTCCAAATCGATAGATGATGTTGGAGGTCACGAAGTCAGCGATCGAACAGGATTTGACCTCTCTGAGCGGAATCGCCTCTGCCCATTTGGAGAAGAAGTCCGTGGCAGTCAGAATGAACCGGCACTGGCGAGCTGTCGCCGGCGGGTAAGGTCCCACAACGTCCAGTCCCCAGACTGCAAAGGGCCAGGAATACCTTGTGGTATGGAGAGGCTCCGGCGGCCGATGCACAAAGTTCGCATGAACCTGGCACGCATGGCACCTCCTGGCATACTCGATGCAGTCATGGATCATGGAGGGCCAGAAGTATCCTAACCTCCGAATCTGGTGGGACAGCTTTGGCCCAGTCTGGTGGGCGCCACATGAACCAGCATGAACCTCTTGCATGACTCATGGGATCTCAACTCCCTGAAGGCAACGGAGGAGAACACCATCAAATCCGCGTTTGTAGAGGATCTGCTCCAGGCCGGGACTGCTCTGGAGGACAAACTGCGATGCGCGGCGTCGAACTCGCTCGCGCTCGGCCCGATCCGATGGAAGAATGCCATGTTGGAGGTACTCAACCAAAGGCGTCCTCCAATCAGGGGCTGATCCGACTGTCATGTCTGGGGTACTCGGGTCTCCGGGCATAGGGGCAACCGTGGTGAGATTACTTACCAATGAGCCGCGATCTTCTTCCGGGATAACGGGAGCGATGAGCCTGCGGCGCGTCACGCGGACGATCAGGTTGTCCTGTTCAGGCTCCGCAAGTGACGCGGCAAGGCTGGCCAAGGCATCTGCTCGACCGTTCTGCGACCGGGGAATATGGACAATTTCTGGCCGAGAAGGGAACCGGGCCATCAGAAGGAGGGTGCACTCCAACAATGGCACAAGTTCCGGCTTCCTGACAACATAGTCGCCATTGATCTGCTTAACGACCAGCTCAGAGTCCCCTTTCACGCACAGACGGGGCACGTCGATCTCGAGAGCCAACTCGAGGCCGGTGATGAGGGCATGGTATTCCGCCTCATTGTTGGTACAGCCTTCTGACAACAGGAACGAGTATGGCAGCACGGCTCGCTCCGGGGTAATGAAGACGATACCCAAGCCCACTCTGTTGAGCTTAGGATTATCGAGTCTTCTACCGGTGGGGCTCCGGGAGGCACCGTCAAAGTGCATCTGCCAGCATGGATCGGCTCGATCAACCGAGAGAATGGTCTCATCAGGAAAGCCTAGATCCAGCGGCTGATCCGCGGAGGTCGGGTGAGCTGCCAGAAAGTCTGCCAATGCTTGCCCTTTGATGGCCTTCTGAGACACATACCTGATGTCGAACTGTTGGAGAATCACAGCCCACCGTGCTAGACGGCCAGTCAACATAGGTCGGCTCAGGATATATTTCAACGGGTCTACCCGAGAAACCAACTGTACCTCATGGTGCTGCAAGTAGTGCCGTAGTTTCTGTACGGCAAATACGAGCGCCAGGCAGCTCTTCTCGATGGGGGAATACCTAACTTCCGCATCGAGGAGCATGCGACTGAGGTAATAGAGGCTATTCTCCGTTCCCTCGTTGTTCTTCTGGGCGAGAAGGGCACCCAGGGACCGTTCCAGGGCGGTCACATAGAGGACCAGCGGCTTCCCGGATACAGGCGGCATCAGGACCGGAGGTTGAAGCAGGTACTGCTTGATTTCCTCGAAAGCGGTCTGACACTCTTTATCCCATACATAGGTGGCACCTTTCTTCATGAGCCGAGAAAAGGGCTTACACTTGCCGGCCAGATTCGCGATGAATCGGCGTATATAGGCTAAGTGGCCTTGGAACCCTTGTAGTTCCCGGATGTTACCTGGGGGAGGCATCTGGCTAATCGCCCTGATTTTCTCTAGGTCGATCTCAATACCCCGGTATCTTACCACAAATCCAAGGAACTTTCCGGAGGTGACCCCAAAGGCACACTTCAACGGGTTCATCTTCAGGCAGCGAGACCGGAGGAAGCCGAACACTTTCTCAAGATCCTTGAGATGGTCCTGACGCTGACGCGATTTGACAACCAAGTCGTCGACGTAGCATTCCACCAGTGTGCCGAGGATTGGCTTGAATATGCGGTGCATCGCCCGTTGATAGGTGGCACCTGCATTCTTCAGGCCGAAGGGCATGACCCGGTAGCAAAAGGTACCTTGGGGGGCCCTGAAGGCAGTGAACTCCTCATCCTCAGGGGCCATCCGAATTTGGTTGTATCCGGAGTATCCATCCATGAAGGAGAGGGCTTGGAACCCTGTCGTGGCATCAATCAACAGCTCTGTCACTGGAAGGGGAAAATCATCCTTCGGAAAGTGGCGGTTGAGATCGCGGAAGTCGATGCAGACTCTGATCTGCCCGTTCTTCTTCCTGACCGGCACAATGTTGGCCAGCCATTTGGGGTACTGAACTTCCCTCACGAAGTTGGATTTGATAAGCTTGTCAACTTCGGCCTCAACCATGGCACCGTGGGACGGGTGCATCTTCCTAGGAGGCTGCTTGAACCCGCGATGGTTCGCCGGGAGACCAAGGCGGTGGACAGCTACCTGAGGATCTAGCCCCGGCATCTCGTCATAGCCCCAAGAGAACACATCACGGTGCTGCCTGAGAAAGTCCACGTACTGCTGCCGCTCCTCAGAGGGCATGGCGGCACTGACCAATGTGGGTCTTGGATCGGCCTCGGTTCCAAGGTTCACCTGTATTAACTCATCGACCGTGGCGGGGACGCCCTCCTCAAAGGCTGGGGGTGCGTCTTCCATATCCTCTCCACTCGGGGAGGGATCGTCCACGGGAGAGACTGCGTTGGAAACTGCATTGGGGCTACCAGATCCTGCTGGGCCACTGGTGCTGGCGCGGGCGGTCGCAGTCATCTCATCAGGAGACTCGCGGGCCGCCGAGACCATGGCGACGTCCAATCGGTGAATCGGGAGGACGTAAGCGTCATCCAGACTTGCCCAGGGATCACTTGCAACAGCGACAGGCTCAACCTCACCTGCCAGGATCTGCTTATCCTTGCTCTTGTAATAGTCCGCGTCCAGATAGCGGGCTTCACATGAGGCAAAAGGAGAGGCATCTCCTTGAAGCACGCCTACTCGACCATTAAGGGAGTATTTGAGGCATTGGTGGTATGACGAGGGAACCGCCGCGTGAAGATGGAGCCATGGCCTGCCCATCAATGCGTTGTACGCAGTGTCCTGAGAGACCACCATGAATTCGGTGTTGGAAACCAAGTCACCGAACTGGGTCTTCAAGTGTATCTTGCCGACCGGGGTTTGCTCGGTGCGGTCGTACCCCTGGATCCTGAGGTCGGAGGGAATCAAGTCATCCTCAGACAACCCCAATCTCCGGAGCGTCCGAGTTGGAATCAGGTTAATCCCGGACCCCGTGTCGACAAGACAGCGCCGGACTTCAAGGCCATTGAACTGGCCTATGACATACAGCGGACGAATATGTCCCTGTATAGGAGGGTCTTCATCCTTACCAGAGAACGAGATAACTGCCTGACATTCGGCGTCCTCGATCGTTCCGCCGTGGAAGGCCTCTGCAGCCGCAACCTCTGTCTCAAACTGGAGGGGGCTTTTCAGGGCTTCAGCGAGTGCCTCGCGCATCTCAGATGACATGCGCAGAGCCTCAAGGATGGAGAGCCTTGCTGGGATGTCGGCCAAGTGCTTCAGGACATCATACTTTTTGGCCAAGCGCGAGCCCCTGGTTGCAGGAGGTTGCTCTGCGGTTGGAAGCATGACGGGCCTTGCCGGTTGGATCGGCGGCCGACTGGTACTTGGCGCATCTCGCTGTTCACTGGCTACAGTCCGGGAAATGGTCACCGTACTGGGGTCAGGAGGCCGGGATGGACCTGTGGCAGGGCGGAGCTGGTCGTGACGCGGCTGAGGCGGTTCTGCCTGGTCCCACACCACAAACAGCGGCGGAGGCGAATCCGTCATCCCCGAATGGGGGGGCGGCGCACGTTGTGCTCGGTTTTGAGCCTGCTGCCTAGTCTCGGTGGCGTGCACGGCCTGGCTGGAGGCACCAGCGGCTGTGCCCCGGCGACTCCTGTTGCTGCGGTTCTTCCGACGGTAGCGACGACCGGGGACACTAGGGAGGTCCACCTGGTGTTCTTTAACGTCGGGAACCGAAAAGGGATTTACCAGCACGACGGTGTTAACCGAAGCGTACCCAATACCATCATCGGATGAATCATCCATCACCGGGCGGATCCGAGGAGGGACCCCCATCTCCGGGGGCATGAAATCGCCGAGAGTGCGGGATAGTGGCGGAACCGGCAGGGCGCGCTCTTCCTTCTTGCGCTGACGCCGTTTGCTCCTCTTGGAAGAGGCAGGCTGGGACGACGATGCCGAAGCAGCACCCGCAGATTCTGGGGGCTCAGGCTGATTCAAGCGCGCACGGATGATTCCATGGGCGCGAATGGTCGTCTTGCGGGCCATCCAGTTATTATACTTCTGGGATCCGCGGTTGGAGACCAGCTGCCATTCGTCCTTGTTGCCACTATCGTCATCTGATCCCACGAACACGCCCGCCACTTGTGCTGGAGCTGGGCCCAACCTGATTACATTGTTGTTAATCTGGTCTTGGAGCCAATCCTTAAACACATAGCACCGCTAGATGGTGTGCCCCAGGGCCCGATGGTAGGGGCAGTAGCGGGGGTTATTCGTAAGATGTGCCTCCTCTGGCCTCCAACACTCAGGCAGTCGTACAATTCTCTGCTCCAGGGCGCTCCGGAAATAACCGGGGACCTGATCCTCGTGGAATGAGTAAGTCAGGTGTCGCGGGCCCCTGGGAGCGTGGTCTTGATGAGGGGCTGGAGGGGCCGGCCGAGGAGGTGGACCCTGATTATCTCGCCTGGGTTGCGGCGGTACATTACGCGGAGGGGCCGGCCGGTTCTGAGGTTGCCGCTGCTGGGCCGAGAACTGAGCCCGTGGAGGCGGATTCCTGTGAGGCTGTGGAGCTGGCCTCGCCGGCAGCAGCTCCAATGGCCTGGGGGCCTCTATCTGGGCAACAGCAGCGGGCTCATCCCTGCTGACTCTCCTTGCAGGAATCATAGGAGGCAGCGGGTGTGCCTGGATGGCCTGTTGCAGGGCTTCCTCAAGACGTTGAGCTTTGTCTGAGAAGTCCCTGAACCCTCCGGGGTAATTTTGAGTGATCAGGGAAGGGACCAGCTCGGTCTTGACGTTCCCGACGCACATTGTCAACAACTGCTCCTGAGTCAATGGCATGTCAAGGGAATACGTGAGACCCTTCCATCGGGCGACGAAGTCCGCGACTCGCTCATCAGGCCTCTTCTTGCACTTGAAGAGGTCTGCGATACTTGTCTTCCGGGTCGTGGAACTGAACTGGTAGAGGAACTGTCTACGGAGGTCCTCCCAGCTGGTTACCGACCCGACGGGGAGCTGGCTGTACCAGACAAATGCTGGCCCTTCCAGTGTCTGAACAAAGCAACGAAGCTTAGCGGCCTCTTGCTGCGCCGGAGTCCCCAACATAGGCCCGCACCTCGAGTTGAAGTGGGCTAAATGTTGTGGTGGATCTCCAGTCCCGTCGAAGGGAGCGAAAGTGGGATTCCCGAATCCCGGAGGCGCCGGCATGTCATCCACCTATGCTGGGTAGGGCTTGCCGTCCGGTGGGATCGCCACCTGCTGAGTCTCCAAGGCCTCCAAGCGGGCAATGAGTGCCGCCATCGGATCGTCCGGACATGGGTTCCAGTCCTGGCGAGGATCTCTAACCACGAGCGCATTGCATGGCCCTTCAATCGGGTCGTCGACCGGGTCGTCGAACTCGGCAGCTCGTGGGATGGCGGGCGGAGCGGCCCTTGGGGCAGCGGGAGGAATCCGAGCGGGGTCTCTTAGGTAGTCACGCCGCTCGGGAGGGTGCGGCGAAACATACCGCGCCCTCTTGCCGTAGGCAATGGCCTCTCTCCTGTCAGCGAACACGGCGTAATCACGGTTCCCCGGGAGAGTCTCGTCGAGGAGCGGTTGTTCCGGCCCCTGCTGTCCTGGCCTAGGATCACCGTAGTCAGGCCGCCGTTCTGCAGCGCGCTCGGCGAGGAGCTGGTCAACCAGCTTCTTCTGTTCGGCGAGCTGCTGACGTAGCGTAGCCTTCTCGGGATCCTCCTCTGCCCTCTGCATGGAGGCAGATGGGTCGGCGGGCTTTATAGCCTCGCTGTGCTCTTTTCCTTTGCTGACGTTTCGGCTCAACGTCAGTGCTTCAGTGGGTGCGGGGAGCCCCAGGAGGTTCCTCTGATGACGAGTAACTCTCACCGATGGATCTAACGACGGCTTGTCTTCGGGGGGGAAGCCCCCATCGAGAAGTTCAAAGTCGTTCCCCTCTCCCGACAGGTCAGCCATATTGACTGTCTCCGTCCCTGTGGATATACCCTCAGGGCCGCCCGGTGAATCGGGCTGTCGGCGAATCACACTGAAGCGCAGGGCAGCGTACTGCCCCCATCCACGGATATACACGTGGGGAGTGGCTTCCTCGATAACTTTGCGGAGTACCTGAAAACACTCAACGCATCGTTGTTGGAGGGCCTCGTGGTGCCCAAATGACCCGGGGTGCCGAACCGCGGGGAGCATGGCCAGGTCAATTTGACGGCACTGCTCACCAATATCCTCCAGGTGCGCTTGACTCCCGGGGTATGGCATTTTTAGGCGGTGAAGACAGGAGCGAGTCTCCCGGAGAGTTCGGCGGAAGCATTCGAACTCATCCGGGGTGAGCGATTCGGGTGCATCAAAGCCCGGTCCTGCGACTGGCCAAAACTTCTCAGGGAAGTGGCCCTCTGCAAGGACGGTCCAGAAGCTCCACGACTCAAACTCGGGACCCAGATCTCCTTGGTCCTCTTCAATGGCTGGGAACGGACGGGGAACCGGCAGTGGTGCCGAGGCGGGCCGCCGGGCTGACGGGCTGGCCGGCGGTGAATACGGCGAACAGGCCGATTGGCCTCCATATCCCGGGCCGCCCTCTGAGGGTGGCGGTGCCCTGGCTACCACATCACGATAGGACGGGCCGGCGAGCGAACATCCTGCCGTAGCATCGGTGCTCGCCGAGGGTGCACTAGATCGTGGTTCGACCGTCGGTCCCCAGAAAAAGTCTCCGGCTTCTCCGATCGAGACGGAAGGCACTTCCGGAGGGGCCGGTACCAACCGCAAGCTTGATCCTTGGGGGTCTACCAGGCCCTCGTTACTCCGGATATACCTTCGGAGAGAAGCGGGGATCACATCGATCTCGCTCTCGGGGAGCACGAGGCTGACGTGCCGCATTCCTACCCCTGCCCTTGACTGGCGGGATTGGGGAAAGGGCTCTGTCGCCGAATCGTACTCCGCCTCTGAATCAGAGAAGCGAACCGGTCGGATCTCTGTCCGGAATTCCGTAACATTCTTCCCTCGGTGTCGACGCCTTGCCTTCCTGCCCCTGGGTGGTTCTTCGGGGCAGGGCTGATCTCTGTCCTGGCGTCCTCCGGCCGCACTGGTGCTGGGGCCAAGAGGACTGGAAACCAAGGTGCGAGGGGCACCGGGACAGATATCAAAGGGGACGCGGGGAGAGATGATTCCGGGCAGGACTCCGGGCCGGGATCGGAAGGTGGGATGACCCATGCCTCCTGGATCGGCCACACGGAGTAGATCCCGCTGGTGAATAGCGCTACCGCGAGGTGGTCCGCGGTGGCTACTGCCTGTACCAGCAACCGAGAGAGTCGACCCAACCTGCCTTTGGGGCGGTCGGGGCCTCGATCCAGGTCGGGCATAGGAGTTCCCCTGCTCAGGATGCGCAGAGGCCTGGCGACTGGAGCCAGCAGTGGCTTGGGCCAATGCGGCCGCTGTTGCTAGAGCCCCAAGGTGGGCATCCTCTTCCGCTCGTGCCCGACGTTGGCGTCGGGACAGGCGAGTCGGAATGAGCGGCGCGGGCAGGTGGAGAGCCCGCTCTTCGACTGGAGAGGCCTGGCGGCGGTGTCGCCGTGGCCTGGCGGGAGCCTTTACCGTAGATCCCTGGAGCGAATCCCGGATAGGGTGATCCCGGACATCTTCCACCTCATCCGCATAGGGAAGGGAACTATCAGAGCGCTCCGGGGATAAGCTCCCGAAGCGGTTGGACGTTGAGGTGGGCAGCGGTGCCTCCCTGCGCGGCCTTTGGGGGCGGCGGTGGTGGCGAGGTGCAGCCTCCTCAAGGTCTAGGCGAGCCATGTCCCGGGTGGGGATGACTCCCTCTTCCTCATATCTCCGCACCAGGGTGTTGATCACCCTTCTCTGGATGACCTCCGAGGGGGAGAGAGGGCGTGGTCGTCCCGCAATTGCGGCTGCTGGGACGGCTGTGGAACGGGCGGGACCGCGCGGAGTAGCCGCGTCGGTGTTTCCCCTACCCCTGCGCCAGTGGGCGGGTGGCGATCGGGCACTGGACCGGGCGACCTGATTTCTGAAAGCAGGGAGAATGACCCATTAACACTGACAGGAAAAAGGAATCGACAACCAACCATTAGCGCCACGACGCCTTCCGTGGGGGGAACCCAGGCCCTCGACGTTGCGAGACGGAGTGCCCGATGTCCCTTCCCCAGCCCCTGGCGGGCAAGACTGAATGCTTGGCCGAGCAACATGCCGGTCTTCCAACACCTCTGAAAGCCATCGGTCTTCGTATCGAGGAGAAGAGATTCACGTCGGGTTCACCATTTTTCTGTTTCGGTGCGGATGTGCGTCGGGTTACGCTGTTCCGCCAGGACGCGTTCGCGCGTGCACCCGTCAACCCGAGGGGATGGGCGCGCGGCTTGTGGTCCCGCAGTCCCACTTTCCAAAGGCGGGCGGCATCCGTCCCTTATTCAGGGGCGTCTGCTCCTTGATCAAAACCGGGATGATGGGATGTCGGCTCCTCCTTCCTTGGACGTCTCCTCGGAACTTGTCGCATAATCCGGGTCTCCCTCATAGATTTAAGACATGCTCGTGAATCTCGTTCCCGGCGCCATATCTTCATGGACACCGGTTAATTACGCTGCTTCCGCCCGGACGCTCCAAGGAGTCTGGTCGGGGCAGCAACCTGCGGTGAGAAGGCCGGGTGGCTCTGGGTGCTGGGGGCGTGTCGTAACACTGCGGCTCTGCACGTCTGTCTTCCGTCCCTAATAGGTCTTCTCGAAGGCATGATGGCCTGAGGCATCCCTCACTAGGTGCGGGGAACTGTGTCCCCTGAGGTTTTCCTCAGCTTCCCATGTTTAACACGGGGTATGCCGCGAGTTTAACGTCCAGCGGGGACGGCATCGGACTGATCAACACGAAAAGTGGATCAGATGACAGAACCCCTTGCGGGGAACCTCCGACGCTGGGGCCAGCGCATGGGCGGCTTCCCAAGTGATGTGGAGTGGAGAGAAGTGGCATGAACCCACCGGGATGTGGCGGCCCGGGTAAGGATCAGGATGGATGATGGAGTGAAGAGCTTGGACCCCGTAGAGGCTTCCTATGTACCGCGCGTTAGCACGGATCAAAGTCAACGTAGTTCGGGTATACAGTTTAACGTCATGCTGGACGTCGGCAAGCCGACTCACGAAGGGGTCGAGGCCGCCGGGCGGAGGATTGAACCGAACCATCTCGCACAGAGGGGGATGGAACGGCCGGGTGGATCACAGTTTCACGTCATGCTGGACGATGAAAGGAGAAATGGAAAAAGGGGCTGTGGGGAGGCACAGTGGAGATACACACGGGCAGTCTCCCACAGGGGCGGATTCATAGGTGAATCGACGCAAGCGTGGACCCTGGAGGGGTCCACTGATGGACGAACCGACGTGAATACGACCGGGACGACCAGGTGGTGGGCTTGAACCTCAGGGAGGCTTCCTACGTACCCTGTTTAGAAGACAGGGATCAAAGTCCACGTAGTTCATTCTGTCAGGACTTACGCACTTGAGGCAGCCCGGATGCGGAAAAACTCAGTTGGAAGGGACTTGGACCGAAAGTAGGAGACACCTCGATCCCAGTCACACCCTCTACTGGCTTCGGCGGTGGGGGAGCGCAATGGAGATACACATGTGCAGCCCCCCACAAGAAACTAGGGGTTTGTAATACCCTACCCCCGTAGGGAAAAGCCGCTCCCATCAAATCGTCCCTAAAGAGGGGCAATACCGACATCCCTGCAGAGACGAGCGGGTGGGGGCCACATCCAAACCGGGGGGGACCCTGCGTGCGAGGCACGGGATCGGATGATGCGGACGGTTTAACGTCTTGCCGGACGAAATACAGTTTAACGTCGTGTGTTGAGGACGAAGCGGACGGTTTAACGTCTTGCCGGACGAAGTACAGTTTAACGTCGTGTGTTGAGGACGAAGGTGCCTGGCAGTTTAACGTCTTACAGCGCGGACGTGGTACAGTTTAACGTCATGCTGGAAAAAACACTTGGCATTTTAACGTCTTGCAGCGCGGGCGATATGCTAGGCAGTTTAACGTCGTGCAGCTTGGACGTATGCAGTTTAACGTCATGCAGGACGTGGTGCAGTTTAGCGTCATGCAGGACGATAAAGCCGCCGGTAGGTCCGTGTCACTTCGCGCAAGCCTGGAGGGTCGCACGGAAAGACAACGCACGGTGCGGGCACCCAGGATGAAAATCATCGGGCGCCACGCGGGCGGGTACCCTCATGGGGTCAAGGGAGGCGACCCTGGCGGATTGCGCGCAAAAGAGGAGCTTGGCGCGCAAAACCGCGGGTCGGCGCGCAAAATGGCGGGCCGGCGCGCAATTGGGCCAGCGCTTCGCGCGCGGATGATTGGGATTGCGCGCACCGGGCTTCGGGTAGCGCGCAGTGGCAACGTCTCATTCTCTAACGAATGGCCACTTTGAAAATGGGGGGTGCGCGCAATCGGGTCGGATTGCGCGCACCCGGGGGCAATTGCGCGCAAGAGGCTTCTTTTGCGCGCAAAGGCCTTCGGGCTGAAATTTATTCAAAGGAAAGGAGCCAAGGGGATTGCGCGCGAAGGCGAACCCCAAGGCTCTATTGCGCGAAAGAAAGGAGGTTACCTGAAGATCGGCATTGCGCGCGGAAGGGGTTGGATTGCGCGAACGAGCGACGCTTCGGATTCTGGCAACCTTCAAAACGTCGGGGGTCACCTTATATTTATAGGCAACCCCTGGCGCGGAATCCGGTCTCGGGCGCGGAATTCCCTTCGCGGGCGCGAAATCCGGTTCGCGGGCGCGAAATCAGGACACGGCGCGCAAGGGAGCCGCGCAGGCCACGGGCGCGCAAAATAGCGCGTCGGCCCAGCGCATTGCGCGCATCCCGGGAGGATTGCGCGCCGCGACTCAACTTTGTGCGCTGGCCTCTGAAATTTCGCGCAAGTCCTCCGGGCCCTCCGGAACGTGCCTCTGACTCCAAATATCACTTCGCTTTCCGCATCCGGAGCTTCATTTGGGAACAACGGACTTTTCCGGCGTCTACACATACACTATATTAGGTTATGAATCATAATTCAAAATTACAAACTAATAAAATACTTAACATAAATTGAAAAAGTTATGCATATCTAATCCATAATCATAAATATGGTTCCTTTGAGGACATGTTTACTCATAAATCCTTCATAATGGTTGGTAAATAAAATATGAACTATCCTAATCATATCCCTCGGGAGTGTCAAACCAGGTGTGCAGTAAGGCTCGTTGTCGTGTACCAGGATACCCCAGGTCAAGCCCGAAACTCATTGTCGGAGTTTTCACTCATAGGTACGTCTATGCTGGAACCACATCCACTTGTAGGATCTAGACCAGGATTTATTTCCTAGAAAACCCACATAATATCTATTTTAAAATTCTAGGATTCTCTTTAATACTTATCCTCAAATTGTATCTTAGGGTTATGATCCCTAATCTTAGTTTTATAAATCTATTTCCATGGTTGTTTCTAAACTTCCACTGATACCAACTGTAAAACCCTGACCCCAGTTACCTAGAGTCAGTTCATTATTACATAACATAGGCATGATTACAAGGAATCATATCCTGAAGGACATGATCGTTTTATTAGTCATGAAAAATAGATTACATATATGAACATTACATTACACATTCATACGTAAAACACAACATAAATAATCCTTTGAGAATGTCATCATTCCTCTAGTTTAACCCTTCATATCAATCATAATACACTTTTTGTAATCTTAGGAAAACAAATCATAATAAAGGGGTGAGCTCAAATGCTCAGTAAGGTTAAATAATTTAGCGGAATCTATAAACTTTTAAGGAAAGATATGTAATAAAAACAATAGCCTTTTAAACATAAAATTGAACATAATATGGAAAAAATAAATTAAACATTTCCATATAAACATGCACAAATATATTCTACTAGTAGAATAATCACATGTAATAACTAATTTCATAATTAGAGAATTCATAATGTTGGACATCGTAACCACATAGTGAAGGCCTCGTGCTAAGACTACAAATAAAAATATTCTCAAGGCCTTTTACCAAGACAATAATTTGTCTCATGAGACCCACTGATGCATCGAGGAGCTATAGCGGGCTTCACCCATCACTTACTAAGTCCAATGCATTCCTCATATGAAAAAGGTGAAACATAACATAAATATTCGTATTAAAATTGGCATACGAAATGTCAATACTTTAACCGTAAACCATGAATGGTATAAAAACAACACATCCATATTCAAACATATAATAACTCATTCAATACAATATAAAACATTGTATTATAATAAATAAACCCCAATCGTGATTAATATCCAATAAAGGATGTTGAGATAGTTTAAAATGATCAGAAAAAACTCTTTGAGGGAAATTTAAATTTTCGTTAAATCATTTAAAAGTATCACAATTTATAAAGGAATAAGTTTAAATGATATTTTTGAATCAAAATTTCCCATACCACTTTGAAACTTATAAAAGGAATTAAAATTTTAAAACATTTATTTCCATATAAATAAATCCTTAAAACCATTTTGAAAACATGGACATTAATGAGAAATATTTAAAATAATAAATATTTAAAACATTTTAAATGATTTTTTAGTTAAATAGTACCTTAAAATAATTATTTTGAAAAACTTTTATGAAACATAGACATGGATAATAAATATGTCTCAGTAAATACTTATACATAAATAATCTCAGATAATAATGAGATTGAAGAATTAACCTTTACCTTGTACTTTCCTTTGGTTGAGGGTACGTTTAACATCCTGTATAATGACCATAGTATGTTATTAAATTATACCAGAACCATATTAATATTTATGATATCATAATTGATTCATTTGTGACTTTATACAACCCATTTAAGAATAATTTAAATGTTAAAATAGCATTTCGGGTAATAATTGCTTTCTTTACTGTACATGTTTTAACTTGTTATTCTTGATCATATCACTTGTATCATGATTTAATTGCTTCCATAATATAAAAAATTAGTTATGTATCATATATATTCAGAATATAAATATGAATAATGGATATATATATATATATGAAATGTAAAACACCGTTTATGGAGACGGTAGGCCGTACGTACGTGTAAACGTTCTTTCTGTTTTCATATCGTATTGAACGAAAGTAACTGAATGAGATATATGTAAATACATACATAAATATATATATATATATGTATGTATATATATATATTCCAGTATCATTATTATGTCATATATTACATACTTATTAATAATATATATTTTTATAATCATTGTTGAATGGTGAACGTGGAAATGAATCTCATCGCGCCGTGGAGACGGTAAGTCATACGTACGCATGAGCAACAGTGTCATTCTATTGATGGTTAAATCATATGTAATTGGATGGTATATTATATATACAAAATCATTAATATGTTATATTTATTATTTACATCAATTATACTCATTATTATACGCATCCAAATAATAAATTGTTGAATAAAAAACTACACCACGACGTGGAGACGGTAAGTCGTACGTACGCACGTATGGTGACTTTGTCATTCATAGAATGGATAGAATAATGAATATGGTTGTAACATATTTATAATAACATCACAGTAACCTCATAGTATTTATAAGGTAATGGAGTTATTATTGTGTTATGGAAACAACAAAGAAATAGGAAGTAGAAGAAGAAAAGAACTTTGAAAGAGGTTATGAAATAATTACCTCTTCTTTGGGTTCTTCCTTTTTATTTGAACAAAAGGGATCCTTAGGTTGGTTTTATGATCAAATTATGGCATCTATGTTGAATTTAGGGTAGTTTTTAGGATATTTTAGTAGGATTTTTCCGAGCCAAATGGATTTGGAGGTGTGAATTTAAGAGAAAAAATACCCTTTTATAAGAGAGGTGAGGGGCACTTTAGGAAGAGCTTAAAATGTTAATTTATTATAAAATAATTTCTGGTTTAAAATAGCTCCAAATGGATTTATTTAGATTATAAGGTGGGTATGGGTCTAAATACTTTCAACCAATATCTTTTAGACAATTTTAGGTCGTCATATTAACCTTATCTTTTAGATTTAACTCTTAGTTAAATAGTTTAACTCTTACCATGTCTTCTTGTATTCTTAAATTATATGGTTAATAAATATACAATAAAATTACAAAAGAAAATCAAGTGTTTCATTGATTATATATATAACATAATTTAATTTCTTTGTCTGAATATTATATTTTTAGGAATATTATATCATTTAATAACATAATATTTTTTTTAAAAACTCATTTATGTCAATTTTGACACTCTTTAGTATTTGGTTTTTGTGAAATCCATAACAACTTGATTGATTAGAAAAAAATATATTTAATCAACCCTAAAATCTCATATTCACTAATAAAATTCGTTTATGGCATAAAAACATTCAAATTATATTTATTTTAATATTTATAATATCATTTATGTGATTCATTCATTAATAAGGAAAATACTGCATCATTATTGTGTCCTAAATAAATAAATTTATTTTATGTCTAAAAATTATAAATAAAATACCATGATGTATGAATTATTTTTATATTTCTAATGAATATTTATAGTATAAAATATCACTTATATAACCTTATATAAAAATTGTTTTACGAAAAGATATATGTTTATGTTTCATTTTCCTTAACTGTAAATTAATTTTTATAAAGTGTCATTTTCAATTACAAGTGGCTCCATGGGGTTCCAAAATCGACCCAAGGATGAACATGGTCGGAAATGTATCAGCAAATATGTTTAAGACATATTTTAGGGTAATTTAATATTATTATAATATTATTTTTTACCCATATTTACTAGATTTACCCTTTAATCATGGTAAATAAAATACTTACTGAAGTTACTATTCATAATATCTAAAAATAAAAGTTAACTATTTACATAATTTGGAACTCCTGATTCCAAATATGGAATCTATTTTTCCAAATTCAAAACACAAAAGTTTCATAAATAAATTTAAAATTAACGCCCGTTGTCAACACCAAAAAGCGGGTTTTTAAAAAGTAAAAACTACCAAAAGATTGACATGTGTTTATGTCTAATTAAAAAGTTAAATTACTTAAAATGAAAAAAATTGTATTAAATGGTAAAAATATAATATAATTATACTTTAAAACCACTAAAATTTATAATTTAAACCTGTAAGTTATTTTAATTAAAAAAGTTGTTTTCAATTAACATAGAGTATTTTTTCACTATTCATCAAAATATGAAAGTTATCAGAAAAGTACCAGAAATTTATCCAAAATAAATTTTTATGTCCCAATTATAAATAAGAATTTAATTTCAACAAACTTAATATATAAAAGTGTCAAATATTGGATTTAAAAATGTTTCGCCATTAAAAGGCGGAAAACTGCATTTTTTGAAAAATACTTCTTTTATCTGAAAATTTGAATTTGTCTCTATAAAATGTCTAAAAACATAAAATATGAATATTAAAATTATATAAAATTAAAAATTTGGTTTATACTATTCATAATCTATTTTTAAACGACTAGTTTGATAGGTCATGGTGCCTTTGAACTCGGTGTTGCCTACATCGCACGCTATTGAATTATTTAAAAAGGAAGTATACCGTGGAAGCTTGGGGTGTTACATTATCCCATCATTCAATAAATTGTGTCCTTGAAATTTAAACTCATTATTGGAAACTAGGATTTTGACATTTCAAAATATCTTAGTTGAAATCCCACATCGAAAAATGGATTAATAGGGCCTCTATTTGAAAATAAAGAAAGGTAAGTATAGAGGTTGTTGAGAATAACACATAATGGGGTTTCATGTAGGAAAACATGGATATGGAAGAGAAAACTAATCATCATGTTCTTATGGATAGTGATATAGGATATTATTAGGAGAAATTCAATAATCTGAAATCCATAAATCTATGATAATCTAAGGGACCATTTGAATCATTGTAAAATAAGTTATTAGGAAAACATTTTTTTGTTTTATGATCATTTTACTAGTGTTTTAGGATTAATTTAATTGATAGACTAATAACACTCAGAATAATATTTAATTTAAATTTAGAGTTTCATCCTTTAACTAATTACCACAAACTCATCTTTCTCTTCAAAAGATAAAACTCAAAAATATTCTATTTATCTCAATCGTATAAGGTTACAAATATAAACATATACCATTTAAATGAAGAAAACTATTTTATAATAACCAGGGACTTCCTTTAGGTCAGTGGTAGGTTATAAATCCTTATCGCGCTTTGGTTGTGGGTTTGATTCCCGCAGGTTTTTCTAATGTGATGGGTTACCACCCGACCTACAGATTGTCCTTTTTCTAAAACTATAGTATTATAACATTCCAAAAACAATCTTAAGAAATGTTTTAACCTTAAACAATATTTTCCAAAGTTCAACTTAATCCATTCCAACCTTTAGAGTTATCCAAAATTCTTCTATCCAATCTCTATCTAAAAGGTCTCTAAATTTCCAAAATCAATTGTAACATCAGATTCCCCAAACAACGTAATGTTTCTCTTATTGTCACATAATGAATATATGATTACCTTCATCACATTAAAACCTTAATAAAAACAAAAAGTACTACAGTAAAATACTTATATATATCACATTCTTCTTATAACCATAATATAATTCTTGAATCCAAAAACACATATACATTAATTATTCCACTTCAACTATAGTAACAACGTAATCTTGACCTTGATCCATTTTATTTTTATGATCTATATTTCATTGAATATTTGGAAAATTGTTTACATAATGTCCCATATCTTTACAATTATTCCATCACACAAATTCTCTCTTTCCCTTACAATCACGAGCCTGGTGACCTTTTTCTCCACATTTGTAACAAACTCTCATTCCTTTTTAGGCAAGTACCAGGGTGTTTCTTCCCAAAATTATCACATAAGGGTAAATCCTTGTTTCTCCTTTTACCTTTATCTGTCTCTTTCTCTATCGTTCTATTCTTCTCTTAATTTAATTTAATCTCATAAGACTTAGATAATCCATTTTCTATCTTGATAGCATATGAGACTATATCATCATATGATGAGAAAGATTGTAAGACCAAATCCCATCAGAGGAAAGGTTGTAACCCTTCAAAGAATCATTCAATCTTACTTCTTGGTTTATGTATGTAGTATATAGCATACCTTGCTAACCTTGTGAAGTTAGCCTCATACTTTTCAACATTTTAATCCTCCTTTTGCCTCAGGCTTAGAAATTGTCTTTCCATATCAGCTCACTATTCACGAGGAAAGTATTTCTCTAGAAAAATTTCTTTAAAATCCCTCCATTACACATTTCCCACTTCTTCAACCTTATTTGAGTTTTTAATTAATGACCACCATTGATCCAGATCTCCTGAGAGACGATAAACTGCCATGAAAACCTTTTCCTATTTGATACTTCCCAAATAAAGAAATATTTTCTCTTAGGAACTTATCCACTGCTTAGTTACAGAATGATTTGTAGTGTCATTTAATGTTGGAGGTTGTTTTCTCATGAAGTGGTCTAACATTGATCCTACATGTTGTGTATTAGGGTTTTCCATATGGGTAAGGTTATTATTCATAACCTGAGTTATTTGTCCTAATATAGTTATAAGTTGTTCAGTACCAATTGTGTCACTATCTCCACTATCATTATCTTGCATAGGATTGAAATCCCTACATGGATTACGTACGTCGATATGATTTCCATTTCTCCCACTATGTTCCATTTATAAACAATGGCATACACTAGATTAGGTTATGAATCATAATTCATAATTCCAAACTAATAAAATACTTAACATAAATTGAAAATTTTATGTATATCTAATCCATAATCATAAATATGGTTCCTTTGAGGACATATTTACTCATAAAACCTTCATAATGGTTGGTAAATAAAATATGAACTATCCTAATCATATCCCCCAAGAGTGTCAAACTAGGTGCGTAGTAAGGCCCGTTGTCGTGTACCAGGATACCCTGGGTCAAGCCCAAAACTCATTATCGGAGTTTTCACTCATAGGTATGTCTGTGCTGGAACCACATCTACGTGTAGTATCCAGACAGGGATTTATTTCTTAGAAAACCCACATAATATCTATTTTAAAATTCTAGTATTCTCTTCAATACTTATCCTCAAATTCTATCTTAGAGTTATGATCCCTAATCTTAGTTTTCTAAATATATTTCCATGGTTGTTGATTAACTTCCTCTTATACCAACTGTAACACCCCGACCCCAGTTACCTAAAGTCATTGCATTATTACATAACATTTTCATGATTACAAGAAATCATATCCTGAAGGACCGATCAGTTTAGTAGTCATAGAAAATAGATTACATACATGAACGTTACATTAAACATTCATAAATAAAACACAATATAAATAATCATTTGAGAATTCCATTATTCCCCTACCTTAACCCTGCATATCAATCATAATACACTTCTTAGAATCCTGGGAAAATAAAACATAAGAAAGGGGTGAGCTCGAATGCTCAGTAAGGTTAAATAATTTAGCAGAAGCTATAAACTTTTAAGGAAAGATATGTAATAAAAACAACAGCATTTTAAACATAAACTTGAACATAATATGGAAAAAATAAATCAAACATTTCTATATAAACATGCACATGGATATTCTACGAGTCGAATAATCACATGTAATAACTAATTTTATAATGAGGGAATGCATAATGTAGGACATCATAACCACATAGTCAAGGCCTCGTTCCAATACTACAAATAAAAATATTGTCAAGGCCTTGTACCAAGACACTAATTTGTCTCATGAGACCTACTGATACATCGAGGAGCTATAGCGGGCTCCACCCGTCACTTACTAAGTCCAATTCATTCCTCATATAAAAAGGGTGAAACATAACATAAACATTCGTATTAAAATTAGCATACCAAATGTCAATAATTTAATAATAAACCATGAATGGTATAAAAAAACACATCCATAGTCAAACATATAATAACTCATTAAATAAAATATCGAACATTGTATTATAATAAATAAACCCCAATCATGATTAATATATAGTAAATGATGTTGACATAGTTGAAAATGATCAGAAAAACTCTTTGAGAGAAATATCCCTTTTCGTTAAATCATTTAAAAGTCTCAGAATTTATAAAGGAAGACATTTAAATGATATGTTTGAATCAAAGTGTCTCATACCACTTTGAAACTTTTAAAAGGAATTAATATTTTAAAATATTCATGTCCATAGAAATAAATCCTTAAAACCATTTTGAAAACATGGACATTAATGAGAAATATTTAAAAGAATAAATATTTAAAACATTTTAAATGATTTTTTAGTTAAATATTACCTTAAAATAATTCTTTTGAAAAATATTTTATGAAACATAGACATGGATAATAAATATGTCTCAGTAAATACTTACACATAAACAATCTCGGATAATAATGAGATTGAGGAATTAACCCCTACCTTGTACTTTCCTTTGGTTGAGGGTACGTTTAACCTCCTCTATAATGACCATAGTATGTTATTCAATTATACCAGAACCATATTAATATTTATGATATCATAATTGACTCATTTTTGACTCTATACCACCCATTTAATAATAATTTACATGTTAAAATAACATTTTGAGTAATAATTGCTTTCTTTATCATACGTGTTTTAACTTGTTATTCTTGATCATATCACTTATATCATGATTTAATTGCTTCCATAATATAAAAAAATTATCTATGTATCATATATATTCAGAATATAAATATGTATAATAGATAGATATATGAAATGGAAAAACACCATTTATGGAGACGATAGGCCGTACGTACGCGTAAACGTTGTTTCTGTTTTCATATCGTATTGAACGAAAGTAAGTGAATGAGATATATGTAAATAAATACATATATATATATATATATATATTCCAGTATCATTATTATGTCATATATTACATACTTATTAATAATATATATTTGTATAATCATTTTTGAATGGTGAATGTGGAAATGAATCTCGTCGTGTCATGGAGATGGTAAGTCGTACGTACGCACGAGCGACAATGTCATTCTATTGATGGTGAAATCATATGTAATTGTATGGTATATTATATATAAATAATCATTAATATGTTATATTTATTATTTACATCAATTATACTCATTATTACTCATCCAAATAATGAAGTGTTGAATAACAAACAACACCACGACATGGAGACGGTAAGTCGTACGTACGCATGTATGGTGACTTTGTCATTCATAGGATGGATAGAATAATGAATATTTTTTTAATATATTTATAATAACATAAAATTAACCTCATAGTATGTACAAGGTACTAGATTTATTATTTTGGTATGGAAAGAACAAAGAAAGAGGAATTGGAATTAGAAACTAAATTTGAAAGAGGTGATGAAATAATTACCTATTCTTCGGGTTCTTCCTTTTGATTTGAAAAAATGGATCCTTAGGTTGTATTTATTATCAAATTAAGTCCTATAGGTTGAATTTAGGGTAGTTGGTAGGATATTTTAGAAGGTTTTGGCTGAGCCAATTGGCTTTGGAGGTGTGAATTTAAGAGAAGGGGAAGTACCCTGTTATAAGAGAGGTGAGGGGCACTTTAGGAAGAGCTTGAAATATTAATTTATTATAAAATAATTTCAAGTTTATAATAGATATAAATGGATTTATTTTGAGGATAAGGTGGTTATGGGTCTAAATCCTCTCAACCAATATATTTTAAACAAGTTTACTTCATCATATTTACCTTATCTTTTAGATTTAACTCTTAGTTAAATAGTTTAACTCTTACCATGTCTTCTTGTATTCTTACACTATATGGTTAATAAACTTACTATAAAATTACAAAAAGAACCTAAAGTGGTTAATTAATTATATGTATAGAATTATTTAAGTCCTTTATCAGAATATTATAATTTAGGAATATTATATCATTTAATAATATAATATTTGTTTTAAAAACTAATTTATGTCAATTTTGACACCATTTAGTATTTGGTTTTTGTGAAAGCCATAAAAACTTGATCACTTATAAAAAAATACATTTAATCAACCCTAACATGTAATGTTCATCTATAAAATTTTTTTGTGGCATCAAAACTTTCAAATTATATTTATTTTAATATTTATAATATCATTTATGTGATTCTTTCATTAATAAGGAAAATACAGTATCATTATTGTGTCATAAATAAATAAATTTATTTTATGTCTAAAAATTATAAATAAAATTTCATGATGTATTAAATAGTTTTATCTTTCTAATGACTATTTATAGTAAAAAATAACACTTAAATAACCCCGTATAAAAAAATTACTAAAAAATTTATGTTTATGTTTCATTTTCCTTTACTTTTAATTAATTTTTAGTGTTATTTTCACTTACAAGTGGCTCCATGGGGTCCCAAAATAGACCCAAGTATTCCCATTGTCGGAAATTTATCGTCCAATAGGTTTTGGACACAAGTTAGGGTAATTTAATATTTTTATAATATTATTTTTTTACCCATATTACTAGATTTACTCATTAACCATAGTAAATAAAATATTTACTGAAGTTACTTTTCATAATTTCTAAAAATAAAAGTTACCTATTTACACAATTTGGACCTCTTGATTTCAAATATAGAATCCATTTTTCCAAATTCAAAACACAGAGGTTGTATAAATTAAATTAAAATTAATTCCTGTTGTCAAAACCAAAAAACAGGTTTTTAAAAAGTAAAAACTACCAAAAGATTGACATGTGTTTATGTCTAATTAAAAAGTGAAATTACTTAAAATTATCAAAATTATATTAAATGGTAAAAATATAATATAATTATAGTTTTAAATCACTAAAATTTATAATTTAACATTATAAATTATTTTGATTAAAAAAGATTTTTTCAATTAAAATATAGTATTTTTTCACTAGTCATCAAAATATGAAAGTTATCAAAAAAGTACCAAAAAATTATCCAAACTAAATTTTTATGTCCCGATTATAAATAAGAATTTAATTTCATCAAATTGAATATATAAAATGTCAAATATTGGATTTAAAAAGGGTTCTCCATTAAAAGGCGAAAAACTACATTTTTTTGAAAAATACTTCTTTTATCTGAAAATTTGAATTTGTCTCTACAATATGTCTAAAAAACACAAAATATGAATGTTAAAATTATATAAAATTCAAAATTTGGTTTATACTATTCATATCCTCTTTTTATAATGGCTAGTTTGATAGGTCAAGGTGTGCTTGAACTCGGTGTTGTGTACATCGCACGCTATTGAATTATTTAAAAAGGAAGCGTATCGTGGAAGCTTGGGGTGTTACACTCACCACTTATCTGATGTATATTTGTGAAATTTGGTTGATTGAGAACTCATCTCAAATCATAATAAATTGTTCAGTCATTATAAGACAATCAATAATGACCCATATAGTATTATTTCTTCTGGATTTCTTCAAAAGTCTAGTGAAAATGTCTATACTGATGTTTTCCCACTTCCATGTAGGTATGGGTAATGGTTTCATCATTCCATTAGAATTTGTCCTTTCAGCCTTAACTTATTGACATACTAGAAACTTTGATGCATATTTAGTGATATCCTTCTTCATATTTTCACACCAATAGTGATCTCAAAGATCTCAATACATCTTTGTGCTCCCTATGTGAATAGTGAATGTTCATCTATTTGAATCATTCAAAATCTCTTTCTTTATCTCTTGATAGGATGTTACGCATAGTTGTGACCCAAACTTTACAACTCATTCTTGATCAATTTTGAACTCTAAGTACTTCCCAATTTTGATAGATTCCACCTTATTCTGAATTTCCATATCATTTCTTCGTGCATCCTAAATTTTATCCATAAGGGATGGTTGATAAATCATTTTTGAAAGGAATGATGAAATACCTTCATTTAAAATTTATAGGTCCATTCTTTTCAAGTCCAAGAAGATTGTATCCTTTTCTACTCTCATCCTTGATAAGGTTGCAGGATCCTTTCTACTTAGAGTATCTTCCACTTTATTTTCTTTAATATGATGGTAGTGGATTGAGAATTCATAATACTTGATGATATCTAACCATCTCTATTGGCACATATTAATATAATTATGGGTGAATTATATTTGATTATCTTATTATTTTAATATATCTCACACTTCACCCCATAAAGATAATGCCGCCAAATTTTCAATACGAAGATCACTACCACCAATTCTAGATCATGTGTGGGATAGGTTTTATTAGGAATTTTCAGCTGTCTTTAGCAAGAGGCTATTTCTTTATCATTTTTAATAAGTATATATACAAATACCTTATTTGATGCATCATTTTTTACCACAACAAGTTCCCCTCTTGTCAGTATTATAAGTATCGGTTCAGTGATAAGCCTCTTTTTCAGCTCTTTGAACCAGTCTTCTCATTCAATAGTCTAAACAAAATTTACTCCCTTCTCAGTAAACAAGGTTACTGGGTTTAAAAATCACTATAATTTCCTCAAAAATATTTGGTAATACCAATCTATAATAAGGAATCTATTTATCCCTGTTACAGATGTTTGTCTGCACCACTCCTCAATTGCTTTGGTTTTAAAAGGGTCCCTAAATATCCCTTTTTTAGTGATAAAAATCCCTAAAAATGGTACTTCATTCATCTAGAAATCACATTTATTTTACTTTACATATAGTTTCTCCCTTCATAAATTCTTTAGCATGGTATTCAAATGTGCCTCAATTTCATCCTTTCTCCTTGAGTATATTAGAATATCATCAATAAAGACTACCACAAATTTATTGATGTAATCTCTAAAGACTACCATAACATAGGCATGATTTTCATGAAAAACATAAACTAACTTAATTACTAACTTCCTCTAAGACTTCCAATATTTATTTTAATATATATCCACTATAATCATACATTTTTAAAGGATTTTAACCATTATTTATCAAAAAAACACAATGAAAAAGGACTTGAGAGGATTATTTATAACAGTATTCTACTTTGGTTTTATTTACAATTCTATAAATAAATATTTATAAAAACTTGAGATTAAACCATCATATTTCAATATCAACCTATGAATTTATATTGTGTGATAAGTGATTCATTAATCATCAACTATATTCCCATATGTGTCATTTTTTGGAATAGAAATATAATTTAAATGAGAATTTCACCATGAATTTCTTTTTTAATCATCATGCTTCACTATAAACACTAATTAGTAACCAACACCACTATCACATTTTTATCCATCGCCACTGTCACATTTTCATGGAAATAATTCTTTATGACACAAATTATAGTTTAATTATTCATTCCAATATATCTTCAACAATCTACATCTATGTGTGCATTCATGTGTTCTCCCCTAAAAACTTCTCAAATAAATTTCTCTAATTTTTCAACATTAGATGAATCCCCCTTTATCAAAAATCCCTTCTTTAAGATTTTATAACCCTTTAATTAACATTGAGATATATCCCCCCTAACCTAGGATATATCTCCCCCTTTCTCAATGAACCCAAATTGAATAACCTTGAATGATTTCAAAAGATATATAGTAGCTATACCAATCATACCTTGAGGGATAACATACCTTTCCATGAACCACTTTATGGACATAACACTTATTAGGTGGATCAATAACACTTTAAATGTTGTATAGAAAACTCATTAGAGGAGCGTAGTCCCTTTATCTAAACCATATAAGTGAATAGAGATGGTTGAACACCATTATCCAACTGATATCATTCAAACACTTTTTTTTAGTGCCTCCGTCGTGATTTCTGTAAATTGACTTTTTGTAGACATTTACTCCAATACAAATAGACCTTCATCAACTTTATACTTTATAAACTATTAAGAGGTCTCAATATAATTTTTTATTGATTGATTAATAGTATTTTTATTAGATTAATATCACTTTATTTATCATGCTTGATTACAACAAGATATTTCACTTAGAATCCAATATCCTCAAGTTATTTCTTTATCAATAGAAATTGATTACAAGATTGAGTTTCTGAAATGTATTCAGATTCCACATTCTTCAGTGAGATGTAACGATACTTCTTATATAACTACGAATCTATGAATCTCTAAGACTAAATGTTATGTCTGATGTTTATTTTCAATCATCTATTGAACTGTCCCAATCCACATTTGTAAATTCCAATAACTTGTATCATAATATTATATTAAAGAATAAACAATAATACAACATGCCTTAAATATATAATTTATATTTTTCACAACTAAAATTTATATTTATTTTATAAAACTTTTAAACCATGGGTCTTAACACATAGAAAAAACAATGTTACGTCTTATCACTATTAAGTAAAATAGGCCCATAATGATTTTTTTATATTCCATCACATTGGCCTCTTTTCCATTATCAACCTATTAATAATTAATTTGAGAAGAAATTGGTGTTTTCATAGTCTTTTAATCCTCTATTACAAATCTTTTTATCACTTTTTACAATATTTTTTATTGAGATGTTAAAGTTTTATTTCTTCTATATGTCACCTAGAAACCAATTTAAAAAATTTCACACCTATAATTGAAATTTTGAAATCACACCACATAAATTATAAAAAAAAATTAGCAGTATGAATCAATTGATCCTCAAAATATTTTCCATCACCATAAATAATAACCATCATTCATTAATAATTATTCTTCATGATATATATATTATGATCAACTCCTCCACATTAGGATCCAAGATTTATTAAGTGTTGATCAAGCCTAGAATACCATGTGTTGACTTATTCAACTAGGAAAAAAAATCTCAACATAATGAATAATAAAATTATCCATCTATTCTATTTATAATTACTCTTCAATTAATACATTGAGGAATTTTGATTTTACAGCCATTTGAAAATCCTTGAACCACCCCTACACCGCTATAAACAAGAATAGTTCATTGTTTCTGACCTATCCATATAATAAAATATCTCATCCAAATAAATTCCTTAAATCTAATAATAACCCTTTAATATGATATGTCCCTTTCTAAAATCAATTTTCCTTATTCATTGAGTTTTTTATTAAAATATCATTTGGTTACAGCAAAATTCTTATACTTTGACCATGAAACAATTTTATAAGTTTGATATTCTCTATTTATTTAAGAACATTATTTCTTAAAATGACCCAAATCTCATACATCTTAACCTCATTGAAACTTTTATTCATTACTTTTTATAAATGTGAATTTATTTTTAGACACTTCGTTCTTCTTGTTTTCACCAGAACTATCCAATCAATAGCAATGATTTATTTAATTATTTCATCCCTCTATCATATCATACATATATCATCCAATATTGCATCATAAACCTCACCATTTATTTCTTTTTATATGTCCTTATGAACCCCTTATGATACCCCTAATATATTCAACTCGGCATCATTCTCCTCTATAATTTTCTCACTGGTATGTTAAAAAAAATACTTGTTTTTTAAAATAGTGACATCTTGGTTTTCAATAATTTTACCAGGATGTTTATTAAAAAAAATTATTCCATTATTTTTATGAGTATCCAATAAAGATTCCATCATTTCCTTAAGTTTAAAAATTCATATGGTTCTTCTCATTATTGATAAAATTATATATCATTAAGAATAATTATCAATGAATTCTGTAGTAATACTATCCTAATTATGTAAGACTACATATAAAATTAGCATCATTAAATCTATGTAGATAATGATCTAGTTCATCTTGTCAACTATAAAACTTTACTAAGGGGTCATTTTTAAAAAATTCTCTAGTAATACTATCCTAATTAACATCATTAAATCTATGTAGATAATGATCTAGTTCATCTTGTCAACTATAAAACTTTACTAAGGGGTCATTTTCATTGAAAATTGATTTATTATCTTTTGTTTTATAACATAATATTAAACATATCTATTGATAATATTCCTATCATTTTCAATCTAAAATTTCATAATTTTCAACCCAAGTATCTTATCCACCGATCTATGATAACATGTAATGAAATTGAACACTTTATACTTATATATTGGCACTAAAAAATATCATCATGTTGTAGGAATTAATAAATAGTACACAATACTTATTTCCATCAATGGATCTTGGTGATACCATCTCACAAACATAAATATGTACTAATTCCGGCAATCGAGTTGACTTATTTTCATTTTTATTTTAATTCATTCAAATGGTTTTTCCATTTTGAAAATCTCACATGTATGAGTATGATCATGAGGAATCTTTGGTATATAATACATACCATCATTTTCACCAACTCTTCCAAGGATTTTTGGCTCATGTGACCAAGATATTTTTTCTATAACCTATCTTTCTTAGATAGAAATAAAATATCATTATCTCTATTGATGATGTAGAGAATCCAATTTATATGCTTACCCTACATCACAATATAAAAATATTTTCACTTGAAGATATATGTATTTTTAGTGAATTTAATTGTATTCCCCAAGTCACACAATTACCTAACCCTTATAAAATTTTGATCAGGGCCTTAAAATACTAATACATCAATCTTTATCATGTATTTACCCCAATTTTTTTCTTTTCCCAAGCCAAGGATCTTCAATCCATCCTCATTATTGAACCTTACAACACTTTATTTTCCATATTTGATCCCAATGAAAAGATCCTTATTCCAAGACATATGTGAAGTATATCCACTATCTAGAATCCATACACTATCTTGATCCATTTCTTTTAAATAAATCACCTATTCTATAACCTTATCATTCTTTTTGTCCTTAAGCCAATATTATAGTTTTATATCTTATGGTGATTGGAATCTATGTTCATCTTATAGATATGATGGTTGACCCTCATCCTAAAAATATTCAAATTGATTTTACATTTTTATATTTTATAATGACTCCATGGGATGTTTTATTTCACAACATCATGTCATATTTGTAAAATTCTCCTTTGTCATAAAAAAAAATTTCATGGAATTTTTTCTTTATCATTCACACTAAAAAAAGTATCCATAAAAATCATTCCAAAAATATTGAATTCTACGCATTTTTATTCATTTCTCTTGTTCAATGATGTGTATCCTATCTATGGAACATAAAATTTGTGTATTACCTATTTTTTACACAATAATAACACCTAATTGTTAGTGTATTATTGTACACCTTAATTGCTACTCTGGAAGGATTTTATAGTTCTACCAAATCAATATTCCTTTGAGGAGTGGTTTTTTCATCTTATCCTCAACCATGATTTCTTTTTTGTTTCTAATCAATCACCAGATAATTTTTTTATAAACCTTTTTTAGTGAATATATTCCAATAACATATGTTTTGTCTCTCCAAGAATATCCTTCAATTTATCAATATCCTATACAATCCAATTTTCTAATGACATCTATAGAGTCAGGAATTTTTCTAGATCCTTAATCTTTTTCCTCATATCTATGACTTCTCCTTCATGTACCTTGATTTTTTTGACCTTATCCTTCATCATATTGGTTAAACCATTAATAAAGTGATCCTACTATTCCAATTGTTCTTAATCTCAAAAAAAAAATTGAGTTTTCTATATTTATAAATTTTATTTTCTCAATGTAATAATTCTACTTAGCTTTGTTCCCTTTTTAATATTTCATGTTGATTTTGAAATCATGAACCACTCCATTTTACTAATTCATTTTGACTCTCTAAACATATTTCTCTTCAATATAATCCTTTCAATCTACTTTGAGGTCGACTCTGCCCATAACATAGTCATATTCTTCATCTCTTGGCACCTCAGTTTTTGTTTTAAATATTATAACCATAATAACATCATCATTGAGGTCTATAAAATCCTTAATATCGTCCACTTCTATTTATTCTAAGTTATTATCCCCTTTAGAAAATATTTTTTTCTTTTTGAAGAAGTTTTGTTGGGTACTCTTCTTACCTTTAACATTTTTTTATGATTTATTCATGGGTAAAACATTTCCTTCCTTATCTCAGTTCTTCTTAAGATTCTTAAAAATGAGGTTTCTAACCATTCCACGCTATAAATAATTGAGTGGAAGCTTCCCTTTAAACATTCATTTTACCCTTTTTCAGATAGCCCATGACCCATACACCCAAGTTTAGTGATAAAACATAATCATTAAATTCTGGATTTGATACTAATTAAAGTGAAGATATTTTAACCTACCATAATTACAATATAAATAAAAAAATTTAGTAACTCACACACCCAATACCTTTTAGTTTTACTATTTTATAACATTAGTAAAACCCCTTTACGTAATAAAATCCATGTTATTCTTCTTAAATTGATATTTTCCCCATTATACCAATATTTTATTATTCTTTAAGATTACATCAACATATCCCACTAAATTATCCACACATGATACCCTTATATACTAATATTATATAGTGTAATTATTTATATCATGGGTAAAATGTAAACATAATAAAAGGTCATCTTAGGTTCTCGGTATGGGTGAACGTGGGAGATATCAATCCTATGTAAACATAAGATGATTATATTGATATGATAGCATAATTAAGTGGTTATTATCAATATAAAATATTCATACCTATAAAATATTAGACTATAAAATCCAAAATAATTTCATATCTAGAAGCATGATTAATTTGGGTTTTAAAACATACATCACCATTTAAGAATCATAACATAATCATGTTCATCATAAGCACAGGAAATCATAATCCTATGAACATATCTTTTTGTAATCATGTCCACACATGATCTTGTGAGAATATCGAGAATAAATAATAATAACGCAAAAAAATGTGACAAAGTTATTCACAATTATGTTCATGAATAATATTTTGAGAATATCTATAAGCAATCAAATATTGAAGCAATCATAATCATTCATAAAAATGTGAACATGTCTATTAGAAATAATATACATTATTATCATACTTATCTCATGAGATATCAATGTCATATTACCCCAAGTATTGGATTGATTTAACAAATCCAGCCATCACATATTCATATTCCATTCAAATATACGTCATAAGATCATGAAAACATTTAGCATTTCCTTATAGCATAACACTTGAAAAAACATTCATCATCATTTCATCATCATAATCAATAAAAATTTGGAGATATAATAAGTATGGTATCATTAGGTCATATCTCCAATTAAGCATAAGTATCATAAATGGTTTTTTTATATTTGAAAATAACAGTAAAATATCACTAGAATATTTCTTGAAGAAAATACCCTTTATATTTTTAAATAACATGTTTAAAATATAAAATTTTATAGAATATTAGGAAAACATTTTATTTAAAATGAACCCTGGAAACTTGTAAATAAATCCTTAAATAAAATAGTATTCATTACATCATTAAAATTCATTCATGCAGTATAAGTTAAAACAAATATTTTTTTCACACCTTTGGTAAAAAGAACCATGTTTGGAAGACAACAAGAATATTCTTTTTATAAATTTTTATAGATATTAAATTATGGATGAAAATTCATTTAAAAAATTATTTAATAATAGTAAAAAAATTTAAAACATTTTAAATCAAATATGTTCATGGAAGAAAAATATTTCTCACTAAAGAGGAAATAAAGCCAACTTTTATAAAATACATTTTTTCAATTATTGTATGTTCCAATGAGAGGATGATGAAAGGAAAATATGTGAAAACCATAAATATCCAGAGGTTATGAAAATATATATGGTTTAAAGGATAATGATCATATAATTAAACTTAATTGAAATTTAATATAAAAGAAGATTGAAATGAAAAGAGATTGTAACGTAAATCGTGTAAATATTTGGTAACTTTTGAATCATTTTCCCATGAAAGAAATAAAATCAAATGAAAAATTAAATTCCATTAAAATAAATAGTTTGGTGATGCATCACATAAAATGTTTTGTATATAAACTACATGAAATAAATAAGTGGTGAATATAGAATATGTCTCATAGAAAAAAAAGTGAGATGAGAAACACTTACCTAAACTCTAGTCTTGCTTTGTACACATTCATGCCTCCTATAGAATAAATATTGATTTATTATAAATACATTATAGAACCATATTCATATATATATATATATATATATATATATTACTATATATCAATGATAAATCGTGTCATCATGAGTTTTGATAATCATGGAAAATTGGAATATTATTCCCAAAAGGGTTTTAGGAGATAATGAAAATTTATCCTATATGATGTTCTCAAATAATTTTATGATAACTTTGTTAGTCATCGAATAGGTTTTTGACCTCAGTACATGAGTATGGTTGGAATCCATGATGTAATAATTTTTAGGTAATATTTAATATTTAATTAATTGAATATTAATTTTCTCACACATGTTCATTCGGTTATATTTTTTAAATGATTTTTTGGATTGAGATTATGTCTCTGCACTTGTGTCTTGATATGTGGTTTTTCCCATGTGAGTAATAAAATAATCATGGGAACTAAGGCTAGGCATGGGAATATTTTCTTTTCTTTTTTGTTTTCTTAATTTTTATATTTTTCATTATTTTTTCCCTTTCTCTCCTCCACTTTTTCTTGTCACATATGCCCCCATGGGATTCCCCCCATGGTTCTACTAAATCATGTGATTGAGGGAGTTATAGAGACATAAGAGGTAGAGGGAAAGGGAGGAGGTGCTGCTGAGGGTTTATTTGAGGCCCTTATCAGAATTTGGGGGGGGTGGATTCAATAAGAAGGGTATATAGTTCCCACCTATAGGTTGTACCATATTATTCTTCTCACTATAAATTTCTATATATTATCTTTTTTTAAGTTTTAAATAATTTTTTGGGTTGTTGTGGATCCCTTTAAGGTTTATCTATGATTAATCGGGGAGAATTGGGGGGGTTTGGTCAGTTTTAGGAAGATTTCATTTGTGAAAACCCATGTTCAGAGCATAAAGTTCGGGGAACACACATTGTGTGTTATTACTATTTTTTAAAGATGGGTTTTTTTTAATACGCAATTTTTACTTGGGAGGACACACCAAGTATTTTTCTTATGGGGGAGGTGTCGCGTTCTCAGCCAAACACTCTATGCTGTGGTAAATGGATGTGAACGATAAAAAATAGACCTCATGTGTGATGCATGATGTGTAGTCATACACATCCCGGAGGAACACAATGCTAGACCATGTGTGTTATATATCCAATTACCCCATGTGGGAGTACACGTTGTGTACCGGGGGAGCATGTCATGTACTAGGGAGTGGTACATGTCGAGTGGGGGTTGTGCTATAAAGTCATAAACCAATTATGGGTTATATTTTGTGTAAAAGGTCTACATGTTGTGTATTTTGGAACATTACACACCTAGTGGCCTAAGGCACGTGTCTAGGGAGGACATTTGGGGGTACATTTCATGCACCCAAAGTAGATGTCGTGTATTTTTTCATACATTGTCCTGTTTTCCTATTTTTCTTTCTATATTCTAAATTAGACTTATGAGTAATACATTCTAATAAATTTTCCACATATATCATGATTTTGGAATCCTCATATCATATAGAGTCTTTTTGGATGGTTTTTTGAATGGGTGAGAATTTTCAGAAGGATTCGTTCAAGGTTTGGATTCAAAATATTCCAATGGGATGGGTAGTGAGATGTGAGTCTTGGGTGAGGATTTTGAGCATAGTGATTGGCTTGGATTGAGTGTTCCATAGGGATTTATTCTTGGTTAATTCAGATAGATCTCAAAAGGAATGATCAAGTAGTATCACTGAGAATATATTGGTTTTCCCCTGCATGTCGGGATAGGTTTCTTGAGGTTAAAGCAGTTGAGGTTTATCTCGTGTGTTTGGTGAACATATATGTTGGATCCCTTAGGATGGTTTTATTCCACAATATGGTGGTTATTTAATGGTTCCACTATGTTGTTTAGATGAGTCTGAGGGACTCATAAGGATTCACTTGTGGTCTCGTTTCTGATCAAGTGACATGTGGTTGTCATATTTGGCATTTGGGAATTCCCTTGTGGAATGGTTTGGCTTGTTGTAAGTAGAACCATTGGGTCCTTCTTTTAAGGTGGCCACAATGACCATTATGAATGAACTTCTAGGGATTTTTTTCTCTATATTCCTTATGGGAATGTTATTGATCAAGGATCAGTTGGAGTCCACTGATGTTCATTTGGGATCTTTCTACACTAGGAATGTCTTATACTTTTTTATGAGATAGAGAAACCCCTTGTAGGTTATCCTACTCTTAATGTGTCCTTTAGGATATTTTTGGATCTTTTTAATGGCATGGATATAGAGCATGGGTATATAAGGGGAGTCCCTATAAGGAAGTTGCTTTGTGTTGTGACCCCAGGGACCATGGGAGCCCCGAGGTTGGTTTAACCCTGAGGTGGGTTGTTGAGATACCATGGTGGCTATTTTTTTTGCATTCTAAGATCCAAGGGATTGTGATATTATATGTTCTTTATTGGTAGAGAGTTTATTGGTGATACTAGTTCAGCTATTTGGATGGTGGGTTGGATAGTGGGATGGACACACTTTCTATTGGCCTTTGGCTATGTTGTTTGAAGTAATTTCTTCCTAGGACCATGGGTTGATAATGATACCCTTGGGATATATTGGATTTTGAATTGGTCTTAATTTTTTATCTGGTTCTCATATATGTTTTCCGAATACGGTTAGACATGCCTTTGGACTTAATGGGTTATCTTGATGAGTGCACCCCTCTTGTTGAGTGATACACCCATGATAGAGGTTAGTGTCATGGTTGTTGATATGCTCTCAGCACTATGGATGCTCTGAACTCCCAGTTTTATAGATGGTGCATTTGGGATAGTGCTTCTTTGGTCCATCGATAGTGCCTGATCCATTTTTCAAGACCTCCAATACTGATAGGATCTCTAATTATGTCAACCTAGGTGTCCTTTTTTTAGTTCAAATCATGTTATTGGAGTCCTATATCTCGAATGATGCTCTTTATAGTTTTAACAACTATGATTAAGCATAAGAGTTCAGAATTCATGCCTTTATATATATATATATATATTATATCCTGTGTATATCACACAGATGTTTCATATGTTGTGTATAAGGGTGATCCACCAATTGTAAATCCTTTTGTGTGGGCCAAAACAGGGGTAGATTTACCTCGGGTGTCTGGCTAGAACCCACGGTTGTTTGTTTTACTTTTCATTTATCCCCCTTTCCTTTTATGTAGTTGTTCATTTTTTTTCCAATGATTATTATTCTATGGCTAGGATGATAAATAACATGTTCATGCACTTGTTATGAGATAAAATTAATGGTTCAATGTTGGGGTGGCCTACCAATATTTATTTCTCAGCCATTGTACATGCACCTCGATGTGCATGGATACGTGGTGTCTACTTTCAGGTTAGAGCATAGGTTCTACAGTGGATGGAAAAAAGGAACATTGTTTTCTGATCTAAAGGATCCACTAATGTGAAGTCTCAGGATCAGGTTGGTGCAGCTCGAGCATCGTAGAGGCTAGGTATGTGGTTCAACTCACAGTTGTTAGTAGAATCTGCTGTATTTATTTTTAGTTTGATTTTTTTGTATATGTGTTTGGCCTATTGGGAAATTGGTTTTTGTATTTTTTTCATGATTTAGAGAATTCCATTTATTATATAATGATTTTGTTTCATTTTATTTATTATTCATACTTAGATATTATTTGTGTGTATGAGTTTTGTTCTTTTCTGTTGTTATTGCACTCTAACTAGAGGGTACAGTCTCCCCAGAACACCTTTTAGACCCTCACCACTGTTCGGAATACTCTGAAGTTTATGGATCCATTCTTGAGCCCTTTTGGTGAGTAGGATCGGGTGATATTCCGTGTCGACCAAGGATGGTTCAATAGAAAATAGTATTAAAGCTATTTGGTTTTATGATTTTGGGAGTTGGTAAACAAGTATTCTTGGTGCCAACAAGCTTGTACCCAAGTGGTAGAGGTTCCTTCTTGGCATTCAAAAGACCTGGGATCAAATCCAAGAAGGGGATGAATTCTTGAGTATTGTAGCAGCAATGTAGTAGGGTACTATAGTAGGGTATTGTAGCAATGGTGGAATATAGCAGTGGTGACACTATAGAAGTAGATGGTATTATAGCAGGACTATAGAGGCGGCAGTACTGTAGCTGGTATTGTAGCAGCTCAGGTGTTGTAGCAGTACCATTCATCATAGGGCCATTTAGGCCAAACTTTGGTCTTTCAAGCCTTGTGTTCAGAGCACTTGGTATTGGGCCATCGGGTTATGTAATGGGTCTCTCTCTACCCAGTCTGAAAGAGGTTTTCACTTTAATAATAAAAATGAGGCTTCAGCCCCAAACTTTAAAAAAATACAAGTATTCTTGGAATGTGTTGGATCTTGTGATGGATATCAAACTATTGTGTTGAAAATATCTTTACTGATAGTAATTATAAGTTTCTAGGGAAGTTTTGTGATATTCTTGGATCCCATTTTTATGATTGCATGATTTCACCAAGTGTGATGCACTTGAGTTTATGGATTCATGGTTTATTCTAGTTTTTAAATCATGTCGCATGGGGAGAGTTAATGTTCATTAATCATTATCGGAATGTATAATTCACATGGAATATGACTTTCTGGGTATGTTTTCATTGAAGATTGAGGTTCGGTTATTTAATGTGTTAGCAACTACTCATACGGTGTTTTCTCATATAAGTACTTGGAGGAATTCTACTCAACTGGATAGTGTGTATATATTTTCTTCTGATGATAGGCCATGTGGATATTATGGTGAGTAGTTTTTCATTGATAGAGATTTAGTCCCTTCATCTAGGGATGCATGGAGACCCTTGAGGGTTAGTAATGGGCTTTAAGTGACATATCAGTGGTACGGTGAGAGAAATGATTCTTGAGAGGTCTTTGGATAGGGATCATGTTTCCCTAAGGTGGGAGTTCCCATAATGTTCCAGGTTTTTATATATTAGGAGAGATCTATTCTTTTCATGTGTTGTATGTTGGGTCCTTTGGTGGGGCTCATGATCCTATTATCACTAATGGTTTGAGTGGGTGTGGTTATTGTTCCTTGGTGGGTTTGTTGAGTTCTAATATCACCAGGGTATGGTTAGGCATGAGTATTCTAGATGTTTTAGAATTGGGTTTCTGGGAGTGATCCATGTCTCATGGATGGCTTGAGAGGGCTAGTTTGGTTGGACCCTATCCCTTCTTGTTTTTGTTCCACCTTGGGTGGTGTAATGAGGGCATGGTTGGATGGTTGTGGATTTGGATCAACACCTAAGTGTATGGTGTTCATGTGGTTGATCTTTTCATGAGGGAGATGGGTTTTTTGGAAGAGGTGTATTAAGGGTGCTCTGATTTCTTGGATCTGACCTGTGTGAGGAGCTTAGCTAGTGGTTTTTGTCATGTTTTCCTAGTTTCGTTAGGACCTGCGTCGTGTGAACATGAGTCTTGTTGCACTTTTTAGAGTTGTTTAATTAGATCCTTATATTGGGGAGTTCACTACAGGTTTTTGGAGGTCGTGAGCCTCGTTTAAGTGGTCTGTTGATCATAGAGGTAGATGTTAATGTTGGGTTGGAAAGGAGTAGTTTTATTCCCATGTTGTCACTCAAGTGTGAGTGGTTTTTCCACATCTATCCATTGCGTTTGGTGATACACATTAAGTGTTACATGTGGTTTCCTATTTGGGATGTGGGTCGATGATAGGGATACTCCTATGTTGGGGAGAATCAGATTAATCATGTTTGAAATCCTCTCATGTTGGGAGAGAGTTGTGGAGGTTGTAAGACTGGTTGATGGATGGCTGATATAGCATCATCTACTCTAGTGCTTGGCTGATAGAATAGTTGTTGGTTTCCCATCAAGACTTCTTGGGGTATAGAAGAATTTTTTGTGGGGAGAGAATCATTGTTCGTGTATTCCCCTATGATCTTCCCCCCATGGGGCTTCTATTCCACTTGACTAATAGAGGGAGAGGGAGATATGTGGGGGAGGGAAAGGGAGGAGGGACCATCAGGGGTTCATTCGAGGCCCTAATAAGAGTGTAGCGGTTGCTGGTGGAAGATTTGGCATAAAGCATTGGATCTTTCCACCTGAACGTAGAAATGTTTTATTTTTTTCACAAAAAATATCCATAGATTGGTCATTTTTAAGTTTCAATGCCTTGTTTTGGTTGTTTGGGACCCTTTTATGGTCGATCTTGACTTAATTGGGGAGAATCAGGGGTTTCAGGTTGTTTTAGGGGTTTTCCATTCTGTAAACCCCATACACACAACATATAGTTCAGCGAACACACACTATGTGTTCTTCATATTTGAGGAAGATTATTTTTTGTAACTAATTTCTATGTACTTTTGAATTCATTCTATGTAGTGTCCTTTAGTGGGTGTGGTCCAATTCTCAACTAGACACCCCATACAAGGGTATATGGCTTTATAGGTCACACAACTCGACCTTGTGTGGGATGTATGTCATGTAGGAATACACATCGATGAAGAACACACAGCTATGAAATGTGTGGTACACAGCCAGGTACCCCATGGGGTAGTACACGTTGTGTACCAGGGGAGCATACAAGATTTCATCCTTAAACATTACATAATAGAGGACCTTTCACTGGTCTAGATTCTGGAGAGTTAGATACAAACATACAATTTATCAGAGTTGCAAAAAAATTAAAAAGAAACCAAACTTCACTTCCGCGCACGACTAAACGATGACGTCCAACTTTAGACTTCCAAAAGACCTGTGAAAATGATTTTAAAAAAGGGATGAGCATTAGAAATTCTCATTAAGGAGTTTTAAAACAAGATCATAAAGAATTAATTTTTCTTTTAAAACATTTCATTAAAAAAAATTCTTTTAAGTCATGAAATTAACATTTCCCATATCACATCATCACCATTTTCTTGAAATATTTTGAAATAGCATTTAGGATAACCCATGTGCAAAATGGCTAAACTTATTTAAGAGTTTCAAATAAAATGCATTATATAATATGAAAATACTTGAAAAAAATCATGAAATTCAACTTGTAACATAAATAATGACCATGCTTAATTGTGTATGACATTCCAGGTGTGCGGACATCGTTTTACACATGAAATGTTACTTGTTTGGATTTTCATAGAAAACGACATCAAAACACATGTATGAAAACCATGAAATGATAGATAAGTTCTTAAACTATGTTTATGGATTGGAGACAAACAATTAAACCTTCTTAATAAATTATATACACAATTATAAAACAATATTTCATGTGCACTTGAAAATATATAACAGATTGATACATGTTCATAAGAGAATGATTCTTAACCATGGTCATTCTACTAGTTGAATAATCACACAGAAATTAACTTACTAGAATCATTATGAGAGAATGAATAATGCAGGACATCATAAAAATTATGTCAAGGACTTGTTCCAAGACCATACAAAATCACTTTGTCAAGGCCTCATTCGAAGACCATACAGAATCACTTTGTCAAGACCTCATACCAAGATTGTAGTTTGTCTCGTGAGACCTACTGATACATCGATAGGCTATAGAGGGTCTCACCCATCACATAGTAAGTCCTGTGAAATCCTCATATGTCTAATAAAAATATGTCTTTAAATCAAAATGTCTCATACCACTTTGATTTAATTGAATTTTTACCATAAGTGAAATAAATTCATTAAACAAATCAAAGTGTCTCATACCACTTTGAAAAGTTTATTTCTTATTCCATATATTATCATAAAAAGTGTTATCTATACATAAATTAATTGTCTTTATTTTAATGTTATAAATATAAATATTAATGAAATAATTGCATATTTAATCAATAATACATAAATAGTTTTGTCAACTCAAAATAATCTTTTACAATAAATAGATATGTTTCACACATAAAATTATAAATAAAACATTTTAATTATGAAATCCATGTGATTGATAATCTAAAAAATTATTTAAAACCTTGAGTTTATGAATGAAGGATGTGTCGATGTTACACTAAATGCAAGACCATAACTGTATGCAGATGCGACATCCTTAAGTTAAAGATAACACGATGAGATGTTATAAACATTTTTTAAAACATGGTAATATAAGATGTAAAATTGAATATTTCATCCTTACAAATTTGTCACATATATATATATATATATATATATATATATATATATATATATAAGAAATCAACATTTCATATTTATATAAATATATAAATATAAGTGTGACCTTGATTTTATCATTGAGGAATAAATTCACATTAAAACTTTGATAAATGAAAATATTCATTTGCAGAGTTAATATGAAATAAAATTTAAAACATAAAATTATATATATATATATATATATAAAGTGAAATAATGGTTTAGAAAACATACTTGGAGTTAGTGATCCCTCATAAATAATTAGAGGTTTAATGAGACATTCCATTACATTAATTTTCACAAACTATAAACATTCCTGCATAAAAATGAGTAACCCTTAGTTTGAAGATAATACTGTGTATACGTTGAAAAGCTCTAGTGGATTTTGATATCACAAAAACTTCTTGGCCTCTGCGTAAACACTCATATACTTGGTATTTTCTTCATTAATTCATGAAATGATTTTTTAAATAAAGCAATAACTTGTATTATTTTAACACTCAAAAAAGTACCAAAGTCTCATTTAGTTGATTCTATGCATGAATTAATGTCATGATGTTTAAATCATCCACATAGAAATAGTAAATTGTTATTCGCTTAAAATAATTCATGTATAATTTTAAAATAATCACAACCCTGAGTCAATTATGTATCATAATAAAATCATCCTCATGTCATTTTCAAAACAAACATATCTTCATGCGTGCACACACACAAATATATATAGATATATTCATAAACATATATTTGTATATCAATGTATAAGAACTCTCATACATAGAATTAAGGGGTTTTATGCGAAATCCATCATGATATAATTTTATAAAAAGAAACTATACATTCATAAATGGTTTCTTCTCACATTAAAATATATAAACTTCAATCATGAATTAATTTATACATGTATAATATTTTTAAATAAGATGAAGACCCTTTTTATAAACATAATTTTCAAAAATTACCCTTATAATCAGAAGAATAAGAAGAGAATCGGTCCTTTAAAATATAGTTTTACTAAAATAAAACAATAACAACACATAAGTTTAAAACACAATTTAAGAGAGAAAAATGTAATCAAACATTTGCACCGTAAGTAGCATGCAATTAAATTCAAACAAAGTTTTAATAAAATCATAACCAAAAAATGTAAATTATACTTACAGAAATAGAAATAACTTAAATAAACAATGAATTATTTGTAAATAAAAACATTTTCCCTTATAATTAAGCTTTAAAATAAAATTTAAAGAACAAAAATGTTGAAAATAAAATTAAACTATCCCTTACAAACAATTCTAAAAAACTTTGTTAAAATGAACAACCTAAATCTTTAAATAAAACATTTTTGAAAATCAACCAAAAAAATCAACTCATAAATATAGTTCCTCTAATAAGTTTAAAAACACAATTTGAAAAAAAAAAAAAAAACCCTTTCGGAAAATTAAAGACTCAATAACTTAAAACTTTGTAATCATAAATGATCCCTTACCAATTCCTCATCCAGAATTTCTTCCCATAGCATGTGTCTCGTTTCCCTTCCACTGTCTAGCAAAATCACAGATGTGGAAAATACAAAGGAAAGAAGACAAGGCCACGACCCCCTCCCTCATTTTCCTCTGTTACATTTCCATGGACAACCAAAGAGGCCAAGATGATTTATATAGTAGTTCTATTACACTTAAAATATTCGCAAAGTGGCTGCAATTTGAGTATCAAAGGAGCCGTCGCCAAAGAAAAATGGACAGGTTTTCTTCAACATGGATAAATTCAAATCCAATCAAATCCCTTATTTAAAAAAAATGAAAATTGACGATATACATATTATATTTTATTTTGAAGACTGATTAAGAAAGAAGACAACAGGAATCATTGAAAAACCGATACAGAGCAAAAAGCATATGAATATATACTGTTTTAAACATTGACGTTTTAGGAAAAAAACAAGCTGAAGATTAATATATTATAATAAATCGATACATCAACAGGACCATACATTGATGAAGAATTCCAAGAGTGGATGAATATCAACAAAGAGGTCACTGTTAAGTGATATCATTAAGATTTTAACACTGAAAACAAATAAAAAAACGCACCTATCGGAACAGATTTTCCAAATCCGAACCCCGAATCTCATTCGGAAACTCCACGGAACACAGATCTGACCAAAGTCGCTCGTCAATAGCCTCCATATTGCTCTTGAAGGCTTCGATTTCAATTCGTGCTCAAAAAACAACCAGGGTCAACACGCTCGTCCTCGCCTTTCTCTTGCGCTCAACCTAATATCGCCCTACTACTCCACCTCGCATCTCAAAGAGGAACAAACCTGCCCTGACCTCTAATCTTGAAGAAGAAGACGATCTCGGCCTCACTTGACCTCCATGAAACTCTCTTACTCGACTCTACCCCGGACGGCTGCTCGGCGTGACACCACGACTCGAATCCCTCCCAGCGGCGCGAGCCCTAACCCAATTTTAACATCTTATTTTCATTTCGCCATTTTTTTGTTTTATTAACATACATATATATCCCCGTTTATATATATATAGGAAAACAATACAAAAAACCCCAGATTTAAATATTAATACTCATATTATTTATTTAATTTAGTAACTTCATAAAAAGAAGTTAATTATAGTCATATATATATATATATATTGTATAAATTTTATAATTCAAAATAATACATTACCATATAATTCATAATTTTGAATGAAAATAAATTTATGTTGTTTATAAATTCTCTTTTTTTTAGAAATTTTATTAGCATTTCATCGTTGTAGCTACAAAAATTTTATTTTAAAAAATAGTTTATATCATATAGTTTTATTTTTATTAAAAAAATCATAATATTAATAATTTTATAAACATTAATCTAATTAAAATTTGTAATTTAAAACTCGTAATTATATTTTTATATATATCATATTTTCGAAAATAAAACAAAGTAAATTTTATAATAACATTATTATTCTAATGTCGGTTACATAATTATTAACATATATTAAAAGGTGAACATATATATATTCGTAACATAATTAAATAATTATAATAATCAATTCATTTAAAATATTTTATTAAATATCTTCTTGATAGAAAATATCATCTTTCAAATTCAAATAGATATAAAAAATTTAATTAAAACAACTAAAATACTTAATTTAAATTATTATTTTTAAATGAAATCAACTAAAAATATTACCAGTTTTTTTATTATAACTAAATTCATCTAATAATATATATTTTTAATAAATTTAAGTTTACAATTTTATGGGCTGTTACGGAGCACATCATATACCTAGGAGGGTACACGCTAGGTGGGGGTTGTAGTATACGGGAACATGCCCATTTGGATTACACACATTGCACAACTTCTACACACCACTTCCATTGGAAAAGTACATGTTAAGTGTCTTGAATAACGTGGTTAAGGAGGTCCTTTTGAGGTAGACACTCTGTACCAAAAGTACACATCTTGTACCTTTTCATTCCTCGGCCTGTTTTGCTTGTTTTTCACCCTGGAGTAAAATTGGACTTGTGAGTAGTGTATTCTGAAAATTTTCCACATATATAATGACAGTGGAATCCTCTTAGTGACTATATGACATATATATTATGTTTTTTATGGGCGGGAATGTCTGGATGATTCCTTCAGGGTTTGGATTTAGATTCCTCCAGCGTGTTGGGTTGTGTGTGGGTGAGGGTTATGAGCTTTGTGATCGGCCTAGTTTGAATGTTCAATGAAGATATATCTGAGGATCATTCAAACATATCCTATATTGGGGAATTGAGTAGTAACCCTGATGATATCTTGTTTTTTCCCTACATATTTGGACTGGTTGCTCAAGGTTACTACATTTGAGCTTTAGCTCATATGTTTGAGGACCATAGCTATTAAATACTTTGGGCTGGGTTCAAATTGTGAGATGGAATTTATTGATTAGTGTTGTTTTAATATTTAGATAAGCCTGAGGGACTCTTGAGGATGACCTTGTTCGTTGGTTTCTGATCAGGTGATTAGTGGTTTTCATTGTCAGTGGTTTAGAATGCCCACGTGGTATGGTTTGTCTTGTGATTAGGAGTCAATATGGTTCCTCCTTTTGAGGTGGTCACAAGGAACATTGGGAACACCCTTGTAGGCATGTTTTTATTTGGATCCCCTTTGGGCACACTGTTGATTGAGGATCAATTGGAGACTACTAAGTCCTATTTAGGGTGTTTGTGAACTGGGTTTTTCTTGTGGTTTTGGGGGATCTAGAGGAACCCTACATATGGTTTCCTACTCTTGTTGTAGACATTGGTCCTATTTTGTATCTTTGGATGGGTTTGGACCAAGAGATTGGGTGCAGCAGTAGAGTCCCTAGTAGGATGTTTCTATGTGTTATGACCCCGGTATCTGTGCTAGCCTCGAGTTTGTTTTTCCCAAAAGGTAGGTCATTGAGAGCCCATAGTGGCTGTTTTTTAGGATTCTAAGATCTAATGGATCATGATAGGCCTCATTATTTTTTTATAATATTTGATCATCACTACTAGTTCAATTTTTTAGATGGTGGGTTTGTTAGTTGAACCAACTCATGTTCCATTGTCCTTTACCTTTTTTGTTTGAGGCAGTTTCTACTCAAGACCTTTGTTTGAGGAGGAGACCCTTAGGATATCATGAATTATAGTGTTTCACCTAAGTTTTGATCTATATTTCTCCGTTATTTTCTAGCTGCAGTCAGACATTCTTAAGTAGCTAATGGGAAATCTATATGAGAACACCCCTCTAGTTGAGTGTTATACCCTAGATAGAGGTTATCATTGTGGATGTTGATGTTCTCCTAACACTATAGAGGATCTATACTCCTTGTCTTGTAGATGGAACCTTCAGGACAATGTTTATCAGGTCCATTTATGGTTTTTGATCCGTTATAAAGGACCTTCATGACTGAGAGGTTCTATAGTTGTGTCAACCTAGGTGTTTTTGTTGCCATTTCAAATCATGTTATTGGAGTCATAGATCCTAATAGATGTTCTTTTCCATGTGGAAACCTATGGTTATGCACTAGGGTCTGGAATTTATTCATTTTTTTAGAAATCATAGAGGTCCTATATAGAACTAGCAGAAACACAAGATTTAATGTGGAGGGGTGATCTACACATTGTAAATCCTCTAGTGTGGGCTAGAGTGGGGTGAATTTACCTCAGGTGTCAAGCTAGAACCTGCAGTTGGCTATTTTTTTGTTTATTCCCCTTTTCTATTATAAAGTGTATCTTTTTTATTCTAACCATTATTAGTATTCAGCTAAGCTAGCATATCACATGTGTATGAACTTATTGTGGAACTAGATTATAGGTTCACTATTGGTGGTGGCCAAATGAGATTTATTTCCCACCCCTGTACATTAGCATTAGTTTGTCTGTAGACGTGAAGTATTTTTTTAGGTTCAAGAAAACATGTCGTGTATTATATGGGGGGAAAGGCTCGGTGTTTCTTGATCGAGTGAAGCTATAGCGACTTAGTTTTTGGCCCTCTCAGACTTAGGAATATTCCTATGAATAATTCCAGAGCTAGGCGCAAAAGCAACGTGTGATTCCAAGACCCAGTGTGCCCGAAATTAATTTTATAAAAATATTAAGTATTTGTATTATATGTACGTGGTGGGAATGAGTAATCTCCTAAAATACAGCTCGGATAAGAAATAGAGGGCACGACTACGCCCAGAGTGTGTCGTTTACCCTAGGCAAGATGTAACCTTTGCGGGCACGGGCCTGCTGTAGAAAAAAGTGACCAGTGACGTTTTTGTAAATAAATGAATAATTTATTTTAAACGTTGGATCCCAAATAACTCCTGAATGGAGTCTCAAATTGAAATTATGAGATCACGGTTGAGATCGGAACGCTGCTTTTACCCTAGGGGCACCCTAAACTTTGTCCACACCGGGCGTGGGGTCAGAGGCGAGTCGGGAGCCGGACAGTTGGATGGAGAGGATTTAATTAAAAAACACTAAATCCCCTCCCCTCCCCTTTGTTTTACATGCCAAGAAGAAGCCACCAACAAGTGCTCCTCCTCCCTTCCTCCTCCTTCAATCGGTGACAAATGGCCGGAATTGAGCGAACGAGGTGCTGTCAGACTCAGATCTTGATGGCAGACGCTCCTGGATCGTGCAGCAACAACAGCAGAGTGTGAAAAGCATCGATGATCCTCCAAAAGGTAGGCAGTTTGAGTTTTAAAATCCTGGATCCCATTTATGTGTTTTTTCTTCAAATCTTTATAAGGGTTGTGTAGTTCTGGTCCCAAGCTTTCGGAAACATGTTTCGGATTTGAATTTGGAGCACTGGGGTGCTCCCGCTGGTTCCCGGAAGTTTTCCGGCAGAAAACACGGATTCCAGTGGCGGCAATGGCAGAATTTGGCAAGGGCGGTGGCAGCATGGTAGCAGATCAGTGGTTTCCGGCTCCAGCACATCGGATTCTAGCTCCGGTGCGGTGGTTTCCAAAGAGACAGGCGGTGGTCCGACCAGAATTTCCCGGGGTTCTTTAAACCCCCGTAGCTCGCAAACTATAATTCCAATTCACGATCCGTTTGCGGTAACATATTCCTTGCATCGAGGCAGACCTTTTGAGTTTGCTTCAGAAATTTTATGAGTCATTTTCGTGGCCCGGGGCCATGAAATGTTTAAATAATAATAATATTTTGTTAGGTCCACTAGGTTAGATACCCTGTGAGGGGGGTGAATCAGGGTATGACAGATTAAAACAACTGTCCCTATTGATCTTGTTTCATTGTTAGAAAAAACTCTCTTCTCTATCCTTTCCATTTAATAGTATGAACAAATCTTAAGGAAAGAACAGAACATAACAATTTTACTTGGTTCACCCTCACTGGGCTACGTCCAAGGAGTATACACCGACAATGTGTCGATGTACCAAATCAACTAAAAGTGCACTATTGTTTACAAAGTTCGGAGAAAACACACTATCACTCCTGGTTTATAACCAATAACAATTTTAAATCTCACTTCTCTCTCAACTGAAGAGTGCTCACTGCTTCTTCAGAAGATCCACTCACAGTTTAAAGACTTACAGGTTACATTATTATCACAAATGAATGCATCTTTCTCTGTATGTAGATGCTCTATTGACGTCCAACTTTCACCCACAAATGAGTCTCACTTTGAACCGAAGGTAATGGGAAATTATACAACTTTCACGCATCCCTAGAGTGACTGGCGCGCTTCTCTATGCTTGGCGTGCTTCTCTAATTCCCGACACGCTTCTCTATGCATTGGTACAGTTCTCCAAGCTTGGCATGCATGTTTCACCTAACCACTTACGCGATACTCCCTTATTCAACACAAAACTTGGGCGACTCACACCCTTTTACGGCCAAACCAATATTGGCACGAAACTATCAACTGGCGCGCAACTTTTGAATAACCTTGCACTTGTGCGCCCACACCGCCACTTGAGCGACCAAACCACCTGCACGATTGAAGCTCTAATTTTCTCTAAGTGTTGAACTTTGTAAAAAATGAGGAGGGGTATCCCTCTATTTATAAGAATTTTGGGCACCCTGAGTGCTAACGTGCAAGTCTCCTACTGGCACGCAAGTCCAGCCGTATAAGCCTTTGTCACCCTAGTCACCTTGCGCACCCAAACCAAAACTTGGGCACCCCTATTTCCTTTTCCATATTTTGATGTTATGATATTGAAAAACATATGGTACACAAGTTTTCAAGCCTCTAAGACACCAACATGAAATTCCCTTTACCAAAAACACTTTTCTCCATTTATCGATTTTGAGGCCCAAAAATTTGGAAAACACTGGAAAACAGTGCCACCTTGTATTTTCTCTTTTTTTTCCGCCTCCAGATCATCCATTCTTTTTTCGAGGTTCTTCAATCAATAATGGATTGTTGACAACATCCTTTGAACTTGAAAACTCACCATGTAAAACCCCTTTGTCAATAAATTTTTACATCTTGGTCTACTTTGTCAATAAACACAACACAAATGCCCACTTTGTTAACGAACATAATCACCTAAAAAATGATTCAATGATACCTTGAGGGATTTATGCCCAACAATCTCCCCCCTTTGGGTTTTTTGACTACTCTTCTCATAAAATGATACCTCGTTAAAGATCTTTCTATCTTTATCCATCATTCGTCTCTTGTGATCCTAATAGAGATCACGGATTTACTCAAAACATACTATAAGACCACATGAGAAATGCCTGGTGTGAGAAACAAGAGTAAATGAAAAGTTTATCAATGAATCACTTCATTTATAACACCAACTATTGACACCAAACTGATACCAATAGCCAAACTAATACCAATTGTTGATTGCTAGAAACCTTCAAACACCATTCCAACGCCACTCTTCTTCTTTTATCACGATCTTTAGCTATCGTGATATTTATTCTTTGATCGATCACTTCTAGAATCATCAGATTTAATACTCTCCTTCTTTACTTCTTGGGTCTTGTGTTGTCCAATCTAAGCTCAGGCTGATCACTTCGAACACCACATACTCTCAACTTGGTGCTCCCCCTATCAACTTCTTCACCTATCTTGATAAAATCCCCCTATATTGTTGCTCCACCTATCAGCTTCTCCTCATGTCTTTTAAAAAGACATTGTCTCCCGTTTTAGCCATAGTTTCTCCCCCTTGAGAAGTCACTATTTATCCCCCTTTTTCAACGAACCCAAAGGTCACTCCTCTTTGGTTTGAGATATTGTAAAGAACATAGATTAACACATTAGAGAGAAACACACCATACCTCAGGAAGAGGGGGCCCACATCCACACTTTTTCAAGTGCAGGGAGGCGACTGGACTCCCAGAGCCAACCGATGTCTCTCAAAAGATTCCTTGGGTAAGCCCTTTTTCAGAATGTATGCAACATGTAGTTCTGTAGGCACATACCCCAACTTCACGATTCCCTGCTCAACCTTCTCCTTGATAAAATTATAATTTATCTCAATGTTCTTTGTCATTGAATGATGGATGAGATTTTTTCTAAGGTTTATAGAACTTTAGTTATCACATTGGATTCCGATCGGAGACTTCACTTAAACTCCCATATCATCAATCTGCTGCTTCATCCACAATAATTGTGTACATGTTTGAGTGGCCGCAATATACTCAGCTTCTGAGGTGCTTAATGAAATGAAATCTTACTTCTTTCTTAGGCAATCAATATACAATCCACCAAGATAGAATGCACCTCTTGACGTTGATTTCCTATCATCTACTGAACCAGCCCAATCTGCATCAATATATCCCAATAACTCTGACTCATATTTGTCATTATATATCAAGCTGAAGTCCATTGTGCCCTTGATATACCGAAATATTATTTTCACTGCAATCATGTGGATTTCCTTAGGATTACTTTGATATATCACTGCTTAGCATGTGGTGAATACAATGTCAGGCCTTATCACGGTCAATTACAGTAAACTTCCAATAATTTTTCTATATTCTGTGATATTAACTGCCTTACCTTCATCATCATTTGACAGTTTCATCCGGGTAGCAACCAGAGTCTTCATTTCCTTGGAATTTTCCATAACAAATCTCCTCAGAAACTCCTTGGCATATTTTTATTGAGACATAAATGTGTCATTCCTTCCTTGTGTTACTTGTAAACCAAGGAAAAATGTCATCTCTCCAATCATTGACATTTCAAACTCACTTTTCATGAATTTGGAAAACTATCTGCACTGAGATTCATATGATCCTCCAAAAATTATGTCATCGACATAAACCAGAACCATCATCCTTTGATTACTATCATTGTTGAAATGGAGATTGTAATCAACTCCACCATGATGGAAGCCAAGCTTCTTCAAATATTGATCAAGCCTCGAGTACCATGCCCTTGGTGCTTGTTTTATCCCATATAGCGCTTTCTTCAACCGATAAACTTTTTTCTCATCTTCATGAATGAGAAAACTATCGGGCTGCTCGATATAAAATTCTTCCTCTAGAACCCCATTCAAGAATGCTGATTTGACATCCATATGGAACACTTTGAACTTCTATTTCACTATAATTGCTAGGAATAATTTGATTATCTCTAGCCTTGCAACCGGTGAAAATGTCTCATCAACATCTATTCCCTCCATCTAGGAGCATCCTTTGCACACTAGTTGTGATTTGTTTCGAATAACTATTCCATATTCATTCATCTTGTTGCAATAGACCCATTTAGTCCTGATGATATTCTTATTTGTTGGCCTCAAAACAATCTCTCACGTATGATTCTTCTCAATTTGGTCTAGATCTTCATTCATATCCTGAACCCAATTGTCATATTCAGTTACATCAGCAAAACATTTAGGTTCAATTTGAGATAAAAGAGATGTCTATTATAGTGACTTCATTCTTCTTGTTTGAACTAGCGCTGACTGACCACCAATGATATTCTTCCTGTCAATTTTATCTCGACTTCTTGTCTTATGTGAAGATATGGATTTTACTTCCTCATGATCATCATTGGTATCTTCTTCTGAATCAGCATCCACCACTTCTTGTCCCCTTACATTTCTTTCCTCCTCATCACTTTCATCAAGAAATTGTTCACTGTGCTGTTGAATATTCTGTTCATTTTCCACGACAGTGACATAATTTCTCTCAACTACCTTTCATATCCTTTTATTAAATCATTTATATTCTTTGATTTTTCCTAAGTAGCCAAGGAAAATTCCCTCATCTCCATGTGACTCAAATTTCTGTGTTTTTATTTGTTGAGTATAAAGCACTTACTTTCAAAGACTCGAAAGTACTTCACCATTGTATTCTTCCTGTACCACATCTCATACGAAGTCTTTCCTTCCTTCAGACACAACAAATCCCTGTTAGAAATGTATACCGACATCAATACTGCTTCCTTCCAAAATTTCTCTGGTAGGTATTTTTCTATAAGCATTGTTCTGGCCATGTTGTTGATGATCTGATTCCTCCTTTCAACCACTCCATTCTATTGGAAAGTTCTTACTGAAGAAACTTGATGCCTTATCCCGTGTTTCTTGAGATAGTCTTCCACCTGACTTTTTTTGAATTTCGTACCATTTTTAGTACGAAATGTCAGAATTTTCTTCCCAAGCATCCTTTCAGACTCCCTCTGATATTGTTTTAGGAAACTGAACACATCAGAATTGTGGTCAACGAAAAATACCAATGAAATTATGCTATAATCATCAATGAAAAAAATGTAATATCTTTTTCCGTCAATGGCTCCTGGTGAGATAGGTCCACATACATCAGCATGAACCAATTCAAGTACTCTTGTTGACTTATTTTCCTTTAATTTGTACATATTTCTGATGATATTCCCTTGTTGACAAGCATCACATATATGTGTATGATCACGTGATATCTTAGGGAGGTCTCTTGTTGCTTCACACTTTACCAAATCTTCTAGAGATGGTTAACATAGATGACCAAATCATTTATGCCACAATTTTTTTTCTTCCCCTCTGGATAAAAATCACATATCTTTTTCTCCAATTACAAGTTATAGATCCCCCTTTGTTATTTTTCCCTATAGTATCACCGTACCATCTCTTCCCTTGATGACACATGTCTTCTTGGTAAACCGTATAGAATTCCATGAGTCACACAATTGACTAACGCTAAGAAAATTGTGACTGAGACCTTCTACAACCAATACATCAGCACGTCTTATTTCTTTTTCCCCAAACCTGGACATTCTCAATCCAATTATCTTCAGGCCTTCATCATTTCCAAACTTGAAAACTCCTTGTTTTTCATATTTTACGCCTGAAACCAGATCCTTATTGCCTGTCATGTGAGACGTGAAACCACTGTTAAGGATCCATTCACTAGAATGATCTGATGCTTTAAGGGAGATTTTAGAAACTAGTTCCCTCTCTACTCTCTTCTTCTTGGTCCCTAGTTTTGTCTTCACACTTGGCATAGATTGAGACTTCTGATATTTCTCAGAGTATGATGGACCGACTTCATCTTGAAAATCTGAAAATCTATTTTTCATTTTCAAATCACCTCTTGGTTCATTGATTTTCTGCTTGAAAACATTTTTATTCTTCTTCGTAACACTCCTCTATATGGTCGATGTACATTATCTATCCATGTGCCTAAATCCTCTGCACCAAAAATAGTTCCCTTCAAAATATGTTCTAGAGAACTGTTCTCTGTTTGACTTCCACCTTTGTTCTTGTGCCCTTTGGTATCTTCTAAATATGGAACACACATTTTGTGAGTGTCCTATCTTTCCACAATAATAACACTTGATGAAAGGTTCATTTCTATGTGTAAATTCTAGAATTATAATTTCCCCATGGGTTCTCTAAATCTTTTGATTTTTCTTTGTACCCAAATCAATATTCAATTTCGGAGCAGGTTCTTGTTGTATGACTTCAACTTTCATAGTTTTCTGTTTTCAGTCAAGCCCCACATCAGCCCTAACATCTAAACACAATTTCTACTTCTTTTCTACTTGGCTTCTATGCTCCACTTTCAACTTTTCAGTCTTTTGAAATATTTTATTTTTTGGTATCATACTAGGAGTCAAGATTTTTTCTTGATACCCTACTTTTCTTATTATACCAACAACTTCTTCTTCATGTTCTTCGATATGCTTGATTTGATCTTTCACCATGTTATTTAATCCATTTATCTCCTTTTTCTGTTCTTAAACCTTGAGTTTATGTTCATCAACCTTTTCCGAGCTCTCTAACATGGAGGACATAAGTTTTTCAATTTATTTTACCATATTAGACTTCTCTTCTTTCGGTTGTTTCATATAGAGTTTGGAATCATGTACCACTTTGTTGGATTTCTTCATTTTTTCTCTCCAAACATCTATCTCCTAAAGAACTAATTCTAATTCTACTTCCATATCAACTCTTCCTTCAACTTCTTCTTCTTCTTCTTCTTCATTAGTGTCAGTTTCTTTCTTTTTCTGATAACTACAGACAAATGGCACCATAGCATTTTCTCCATGTTCTTTTCAGTTATTTATCTATACAACATTCTCAACCTAAGACTCATCTAAACTTTCACATTCTTGTAAAAGAATATTTTTTTTAAAGAAATTTCACTTGAACTGTTTCTTGCCTTTCACAAAAGTTGAAGACTTATTCTTGGGAATTTCAACTTCATCCTCATCATATTATTGGAACTTCTTGGGGAACCATGCCACAAGATGTCCAATATTTCTACATCTAAAACATGCTAGTGGAAGTTTCCCTTTGAAATTTCCTTTTCCTCTTTATAGGTTGGAGGAAAAGAATGACATCACCCCGTCTATCTCTTCATCTTCCTAAGAATATTCAATGGTGAGCTTCTTCATGGACCTGAATTCCACCTCTTTAGATTTCCCCTTTTCCACAGCATCATTATCATCATTTCTCATTTCATATTCCACAAGGGTGTTGTACAGGTTATCCAATGTCAGCTCTTTTAGGTCTTTATCTTACAAAAATAAAACTTTTAGATTGAACCAAGGTGGAAGTTTCCTCAATATGCACTTCACAATTTTTATGTCTTCAATAACTTCACCAAGACCTCACATGTCTTCCACAACGATATTTACCTTATCAAAGAATGAATCACTAGACTCATTCGGGTTCATTCTCAGATATTCATACTTTTTCCAAGCAACATACAACTTTGCCTCTCTAATCTTTATATCTCCTTCATATATATTCAATATATTTTCCAATATATCATGTGATGTTTTGCATGACATCACTTTCGTATAGATATAATTGGATAGGGATCCCCCTAAGTCATCGATTCCCTTAGCGTCAGCTTCCAGTTCCCTTCTTTCAGCCTCTGATAATTCACCACTATTGATGTCAGCTAAGATACTATGCATCACTGCTGTAAACACATCCATTCCCAAAGATCAGAAGTAGTGTTTCATCCAATTCTTCCATAACTGAAAGTTGTTCCCATCGAATATCAGAATACCTTTATGATTGGTGACCTCCATTGAGAGAGAAACACTGATATAAATCTTCCCTCTGATACCAATTGTTATGTCCACTAGGTTAGATACCCTGAGGGGGGGGGGGGGGGGGGTGAATCAGGGTATGAAAGATTAAAACAACTTCCCCTATTGATCTTGTTTCATTGTTAGAAAAAACTCTCTTATCTATCTTTCCCATTGTAGAGTATTAACAAATCTTAAGGAAAGCACAGGACACAACAATTTTACTTGGTTCACCCTCACTAGGATACGTCCAAGGAGCATACACTGACAATGTGCCAGTGTACCAAATCCACTAAAATCGCACCGTTGTTTACAAATTTCAGAGAGGACTCACTATCCCTCCTGGTTTACAACCAATCACAATTTGAAAGCTCACTGCTCTATCAACTAAAGAGTGCTCATAGCTTCTTCAGAAGATCCACTCATAGTTTAAAGACTTGTAGGTCCCTTCATTATCACAAATGAATGAATCTTTCTCTATATGTATATGCTCTGTTGACGTCCAACTTTCACCGGTAGATTAATCTCAATTTTCACCAAAGGTAATGGGAAATTCTAAAAATTTCACACATCCCTAGAATGAATGGCACGCTTCTCTATGCTTGACATGCTTCTCTAATGCCTGGTGCGCTTCTCTATGCATTAGCACGCTTCTCCAAGATTGGTACACAAGTTTCACCTAACCACTTGTGTGAAACTCCCTTCTTCAACACAAAACTTGGGAGAATCACACCCTTTTACACCCAAACCAATATTTGTGCAAAACTATCAAATGGCGCACAACTTCTGAATAACCTTATGATTGCGCACCCACACCACCACTTGCGCGACCAAACCACCTACGTGACTGGAGCTCTAATTTTATCTAAGTGTTGAACTCTGTAAAAAATGAGGAGGTTTATCCCTCTATTTATAGGCATTTTGGGCACCCTAAGAGTCGGTGCGCAAGTCTCCTACCAGCGTGCAAGTCCAGCCGCGTAAGCCTCTATTTCCCTAGTCACCTTGCATGCCCAAACCAAAACTTGGGCGCCCCTATTTCCTTTTTCTATATTTTGATGTTCTGATCTTGAAAAAAATATAGCACACAGGTTTTCAATCCTCCAAGACACCGGAGCGCAAGTCCCTTTTCCAAAAACACTTTTCTCAATTTATCGATTTTGAGGCCCAAAAATTTGGAAAACATTGAAAAACAACGACACCTTGTATCTTCTATTTTTGTGCCACCTCCAGATCATCCATTCCTTTGTCGAGGTTCTTCAATGAATCATGGATTGTTGACAACATCCCTTGAACTCGACAACTCACCATGTAAACCCCCTTTGTCAACAAATTTGTACATCTTGGTCTTCTTTATCAACAAACACAACACATAGGCCCACTTTTTCAACAAACATAATCACCTAAAAAATGATTCAATGATACCTTGAAGGATTTATGCCCAACATATTTTATTATTATTCAACTTCGACCTGCTGTAACGTCTTCACGGAGTATCTGATTGGCGCGCCGTCATTGGAGTTGTGATCCTCATAGTAAGGCAGAATTTTTAGGATAGTTTTTGGGTGTTGGGATGGAGATCAGTGTGTGGGCCCCACGAGGTTGGTTTTGGGCATTTACGGAGAAACATGACCTTTTCATATAGATATTTTTTTGGAAAAAAGAGTAGTCAATCTCATGCGTTTTTTCAAGAGGATCACGATGGTGCGGTCCTCTTGATGAGTTTTGGGATCGAGGTGTGGGCCCCACCCAGGCTTACTATAGTGAATAGTACATTTTTCACCGGTTATCCATTTTGGGCGAGTAAATAGCCTATCCTATGTGTTTTTCCATGTAAAACATAGCGGTGGCCTCAGTTTAGGCCTATGAGGTGCACAGTGTGGCGATGTTGTTGATCACTCGGGTTAGCGACATTTAGAACAATAGTGGTTGAGTGTACTCCCTTAGTTCGTTCCTATGAGGGTTTTTGTGGAATTACAACCCTATTAAAGGTTTTTGATCCCCTTAATATGATGCTTTCCTGGTAGAGTTGTCGCATCCCTCTGGTGGGTCCACAGTGAGATCCTCTAGCTTCACTTCCCTGGATCAGGTTCTTAGTATTGTTGTGACTGCTTATACACAGGCGGCGATCCCCTATCTAGTAGGTCAACTCTGTAGGGTTTGAGGAATCATCGACAATATTATCCCTTATGTAGTGGGCCGTTTAGTAGGGTTGTGGTATCGTCGGGTATACGATCCCCTGCTCAGCGCATGGTTTCAATAGGGTTGTGGAATCGTTGGTTATATGATCCCCTACTCAGGGTGTGGTTTCAGTAGGGTTGGTGCATCATCAGTTCAATCCCCTACATCGTGAGTTATACCATATGGGGTTTCTAGAATCGTTGTGACCATCTTCACATGGGTGATGATCCTCTATCTGAGTGATGTGAATTATGGAACACCAGATCAGGTTGTGGTATCCCCCAGTGGATCTTGAGAGTGATCCACTATCTGTGAGATCTTCAATATATTAGAGTGGGTTCTTGTATCCCCTAGAAGTACCTAAGAGTGATCCCCTATCTGAGGAGTTTGGTGTTTTTTCTGTTTCAGTGTGGTGTTCTCTATGAATATATCTGACGAGCATGTTCGCTCAGATGGGACATCTGGGATGGCATTGTAACCCAGTGGAGTGTATCTCTCAGACACGTGTCATCTGTGATGACAGAGCTCATGGTGTTTTTTCTAATAGTTTGTGTAAGCCTTAGAGATTTGAGTAGAACATGTCACTGGTTATGAGGTCAGAACCTCACGAGGCTTGGTGCCTGAGACGAGTATATCTGGATGTTCATGGTATATGTATGGGCATATACCTGAGTTGAGCTGTATAGTCGTGTTTTTCTGAGGATGGTATTAAGATGAAGTTTCTCTCTCATTTGGGTTATCTCTGGTTTGGATGAGCTGACTGTTGCCTTTCAATTTCTCTATTTTATTTTGGGGTTTTTGGGGTGCCTACTAAAAATTTTTATACTCGCCCATACACGGGTTTTTCCCGCACATGTTTTGTGTCTTGTGCAGACCACATTCCTTTCTAAGGAGTCCCAGGAGGACCTGGAGTAGGTAGAGATTAGTGAGCTTGATCGACCGGGGTGTTTACCAGAGCCATGCCGAGGAGATTTCCAACAGGTTTTTTGATAGTGATCCCCTCCTTCTGAGCAGGTTGGACGCTTTTGTAGTTTTATTTTGGTGGGCCATGTATTTTACCTTTTTTTACTTTTTGTTGTACTCTGGTTGTGGGTTAGATGTATTCATGCATTTCTTTTTAGTTTTTTTATATATCTCTGCACTTTTTCTTAGAGTTGTATGTGGGTGCATGTGTACAGGTACCTTAGGATAATGCCTCCCATCTGTGCGATAGCCTACTCGATGCTAGTCTCCAGCCCCTGGCCTATTGGGGTAGGCTTGGGGAGTCGTGACTCGATCCCTGTTTAGTTGGGTCGTGACAGAGTGGTATCAAAGGAGGTTCTACCTATGGGATCTCAAAGTGTAGTTAATCTAGTTGTGAGCTTTTTTTGAGTTGCATAGCGACCGTGTTATGATATTTCAAGTTTGGATTTTAGGCCAGGGACTCTATTGTTGGTGCGGAGGCGGACGTATCCATTCACCAGGACTCTAATAACTTATCTTTCAACTCGGGACATTAGTACACTGGTTGCAGGGAAATAATGGTACATGCATCATATAGGATTGGGTTTTGGGTTTTCTTTTTCCTTCTTGAGTCAGCTCCCCAGATATACTCTTTGACCATGGTGCGTCTTGATTGTATTTTAGTATTCCTCTATGAAAACAACCAGTGAGGGTTATGTAGTGGGATTGTGGTGATGATCTACCCCAAGTAGAGGATTTGGAGTAGGGCACAAGTTTTGAGGATGGGCCTCCAGGTGGTACTCAAGTTGAGCCACCACCTGTCGAGCAGCTAATTGTGTCGACAGTGCAAGAAAAGGATGCGTGCAGGCTGAGTGCACTGCATGAGTTCCAGAGGTAGTGACCTCTAAGGTATCAAGGTGATCCAGACCCCCAAGTAGCTGATGATTGGCTTGAAGTAGTCACCCGAGTTTTCCACCTAGTGAGGAAACCTTCAGATCATATGGTGGTCCTATTGGCGAGCCTTTTTCATGGTTTAGCCGGGTGATGGTGGAGTCTAGTGATGCAGTCCAATGATGAGGAGATGCTCACATGGGTAGAGTTTGAGCATCTCTTCAAGGAAGAGTTCTATCTGGTGACACTGAGGTTAGTGCAGATCAAGGATCTTCTATAGCTTCGGTAGTAGGGAATGACTATGTCAGAGTACTCAGCGAGGTTTACAGACTTGTCGCTCTACTCCCTAAATATGGTTCGAGACCGGTTCTTTAGGGCTTGAACCTTCGATTAGGGCCTACATAGAGACATCCAGGTAGGTGTGGTTTCCTTGTGTCTGTTGTTCGGAGAGTGATGGCAAGAGGGGGGTGAATTGCCTTTTTAAAAATTAATTAACAATTTAAAAACAATTTATAAATGCAGCGGAAATAAAAAGGGGCAAGACACAATTTGATAACGGAGTTCGGCTTAAACCAAAGCCTACGTCTCCGCTCCCAACTCAACCATTGAGAGATTTACTTCAGCTTGCTTTTTAATGGTTGTAGCAAGAAACCCACTAGCCGTTTTAAGGTAGGCTAGATCACCTTCATACAGCTTGCTTTTTTATGATGGTTGTAGCAAGAAACCCAAAATGAAAGTGAGGAAGAAAAGGATGGTTTGTTTTAATACAAACCCAATGAATAAATAAAAAATTGAAATAAATAAATTACAACAAACTTGAGGAAGCCTTGAGCGCCAAGAGTGTGAGAGTAGTTGATGTAGAGGCAGCCCAAGCTTCAAGGATGGAGATGGATCACAAGTAGCCTTAGAGATTTGCCGTTAGAGCTTCAAGGGATCAAAATATCATTCCAATGTATCGTTGGTTGTTCCCGGCATCCATCCTCGTCTATTTATAGGAGAAATATCCCCAAATACTTCAATATGGCCGTTGGAGGGCTTTCGGAGCCGTTGGGGGTCAAAAGTACAAGTCTGGTCAAAGCCCAACGGCTAGTTTGACTGGGCTTACCGGCTGACCGGTGCTTGGCCACTGGCCGGCCGGTGCTCCAGACAGAAGGCAGAGCTTTCTGTCTGGGCTCCACCGGCGGGCCGGTGCTCCAGACAGAAGGCAGAGCGTTCTGTCTGGTTCCACCGGCTGGCCGGTGGTCCAGACACCGGTTGGCCGGTGGACTCAAAGAGTCCTTTTCCAGTCTTCTTGGGCCAACTATTTGGAAACCTTTTTTCCTATCATCAAAAACACTTGAAAACAAGTTAGAACACGATGAGCATGATTGTGATCATTAAAATCCAAGAGAGAGGGGTACAACAATCTCCCCCTATTTTGATGATCACAATCACAAATGAGAAAGCTTTTAAAAAGGATATGCCAAGTAAAAAGAAATAAGAAACTTGGACATGGAAAATTTTAGAGATCATTTTAATACAATAATTTCATAGATGTATCATGTATTGAAAATGATATTAATCTTGAAAGGATTGAAATAAAGAGAATGGTTCATTTTGAAATTGTAATCATAGGTCATTTAAAAGAAACAACTGAAATCAAAAACTTAACCATTTAAAAACAGATTTTGATGAAAGTAATAAATTAAAATTGAACTTTTAAAAAGAGCACTTAATTAAATGAAATAAGTAACTAAGTATGTAATAGAGAGTTTTTCTCCCCCTTTGGGATTATCAAAATAGGAGGAAAAGTATGAAAGAAAATTAGAAAAACAATAATAAGGAAGTAAGCAATGACAAAAAGGATTGATAGATAAGACAACTTGAATTTTATAAAAGATGAAACGTTACATAGAAAGTTCAAAATACAAATACAAAGACAAGCCAAAAACAGGAACGGCTCTATTCACTCCTAGAGGGCCGAGAGTGACGACGACGCCTGAAGGTCGGAGGAGCCGGAGGAGCCTGGACCGCCTCAAAGCGATGATCAAGAGAATCGATCCGAGAGTGGAGATGATCAAACTGAGAGCTGAAGTAAGAAAACTGTAAGTCGAGCCGGGTCTCAATCTGATCCTGGAAGTGAAGGAATTGATCAGCCGTCACCGACAATCTACCAATATCAGCGGGAGGGGGCCCAGCCTCAGCAGGCTCCGGTGCATCATCACCCGCTCCATCTCCCTCATCAGCAGCAGCAGCAGCCTCACCTTCGTTGTCACCACTCCCTTCCTCTTCATCATCACCACTGTCCTCACTATCTGAAAGAGGATAGGCAGCAGCAATAGCAGGAGGCATGGCATGGGAAGGAGGGTGTGAATGTGTCTGAGGGGAGTAAGCCTTGAGAAGGCCATCCTTGTCAGTAATCCACTCCTGACGCCAAGGATGCCAACGAATGTTCATCCGTTGCACCATCATAAAATTGATGATGCTATCCTTCTTTGGCTGCTCGAAGGAGGTAGCACGGAGAGGGACATCAAGAAAGGTAAAGATTTTGGTCAACAAACGCCCGTGAGGTAGAGTTTTGGACCGGCGCGGGTGCTCAGCCACATAAGACATGGCCCGGAACAGGAACCGGACCAAATTGAAATGAATGCCTCTGGTGATATAAGAAAGAAGATAAATATCAATAAATTTCACCGTATCGTGATCACCGATACGGGGTGCAAGGGTGGTCTGAATGAGGCGCTCAATGATGCGATGGTTAGGGGAGAGCTGGGAGAGCTTGACAATGGGATCGGTGGGCTGCCCTGTGAGATGCTCAAGAGCGACAGCAAGATCAAAATCAGGGTCCCGAGGAAACTCCCCCTGAGCAAATGCATGAGGTCCAACATGAGGAACCCCTAGCATCCTGGCAATCTCCAAAGAAGTGAAAGTGATGGGTTGCCCAAGAGCGGTGGTAGAAATGGTATCGACGTCGTCAGAAACCGACCACGTCAGGTGAGCATAAAATTCTTTGACAAGAAGGGGATAAATAACATCCTTCTCAGGAGGTTCAAAAAAGGAATGCCAGTGTTGATATTCAATGATGGAGAAAAGCTCGAGACGAGCAGAAGAAAGCCAAGAATAATCAATTACTCTACCAGGCAGAATGACTTTGTCATGCCAAATGTTCGGAAGTTGAGGGATTGAAGGAGGAGGAGGTGCCTCTTGAGCGATGCCATTTACCTTGCGTGAAGAGCGAGGACCCATGATGGAAAAAGGAAAAAAAATTGAGAGAGATTGAGAGAAAATGAAGTTTTGAGAGGGCAAGGAGGAGAAGGGAGGCTAGGGCAAGGAGGAGGCGCGGGTTAGGAGGGGCCGCACGAGTGAGAAAGAAGAAATGAAGGGGAAGGGTTTTATTTTTAATTTTAACCCTTCCTCCGGCCGGCCCAAAAAAGAAAAACCCGACACCACCGGTTAACCGGTGATGTACCACCGGTTGACCAGTGGTATTGAAATTCATAAAAAAAAAATTAAAATAAAATAAAAATAAAAAAGAGTTTAAATAACTTAAAAATAAATATAAGCAAGACAAAAAGAGTCAAATATTTAATAGTGCTCATTGACGAATCATTCCTAACTCCCCCTTAATAAAATCAAAACGTTCAACCGAGAGCGGTTTGGTAAAAATATCAGCTAATTGGAAATCAGTAGAAATGAAGTCCAAAGTGATATCCCCTTTTTGAAAATGGTCACGAAGGAAATGATGCCTTAAATCTATATGCTTTGTCCTAGAATGTTGTATTGGATTCTTAGAAATACTAATGGCACTAGTGTTGTCACACCGTATAGGGACATGATCGTAGGAAAGGCCATAATCCAAGAGAGTGTGCTGCATCCAAATAATTTGGGCACAACAATTACCAGCTGCTACGTACTCGGCCTCGGCAGTAGAAAGAGCAACACAGTTTTTCTTTTTGCTACTCCATGAAACAAGGGACTTGCCTAGAAGATGACAGGTTCCACTAGTACTCTTACGATCTAATTGACATCCGCCAAAATCAGCATCCGAATATGAAAAAAGTTCAAAAGAAGTATTAGAGGGATAAAACAAACCAATGTTTTTGGATCCTTTTAAATACTTAAAAATTCTTTTGACCGATTTAAAATGAGATTCTTTGGGATTGGCTTGAAAACGAGCACAAAGGCAAACACTGAACATGATGTCAGGACGGGTCGCAGTTAGGTAAAGTAGACTCCCGATCATACTCCTATAAAGCTTGTTATCCACTGGTTTCCCGGCTTCATCTAACGTAAGTTTACAAGAATTACTCATGGGGGTACTAATTTCCTTTACTTGATCCATACCAAAACGACTTAAAATTTTGTTTGTGTATTTGCATTGGCTTAGAAAAATACCATTTGAATTTTGAAAGATTTGAAAACCAAGAAAAAATTTTAATTCCCCCATAAAGCTCATTTAAAATTCTTTTCTCATTAAATCTGAAAAATCAGTACAAAGTGATTCTTTGGTTGAACCAAATATAACGTCATCAACGTAAATTTGGACAATTAAAAGATCTTTGGAAGAGTGTTTTAAAAATAGGGTACAATCAGCTTGACCCATTTTAAAATCATTTTCTAAAAGAAATTTTGTTAACCACTCATACCAAGCCCGAGGGGCTTGTTTTAAGCCATATAGAGCCTTGGTTAACTTAAAAACATGATTTGGAAATTTTGGATCTTCAAAACCGGGGGGTTGTTCAACAAAGATTTTTTCTGAAATAAAACCATTTAAAAAAGCACTTTTAACATCCATTTGAAAAAGTTTGAAATTTAAGTGAGCGGCGAATGCCAACAAGATCCTAATGGATTCCAATCTAGCAACGGGCGCAAAGGTTTCACCATAATCAATTCCTTCTTCTTGATTATAGCCCTTAGCTACTAGGCGAGCCTTGTTCCGGGTTATATTTCCTTGATCATCAAGTTTGTTCCTAAAAACCCATTTAGTGCCAATAATTGGATGATCATTGGGTCTTTCAACAAGAGTCCAAACATCATTTCTAGAGAATTGATTTAGTTCTTCTTGCATTGCAAGAACCCAATTCTCATCATTAATGGAATCATTAATGGTTTGAGGCTCTAGTTGAGAAAGAAAGGCTTGATGTTCAACCTCGTTGAGGATTGATCTTCTAGTTCGAGTACCGGCTTGAAGATCACCTATAACATTTTCTAAAGGATGGTCTCTAGAAGGTTTCCAAACCTTAGGCAAGGTGGAAGGCGAAGAAGGTGAAGAGGGTTCTTGATGGTCATCCTCCTTGGGAGGAGAAGAGGAATCATTCAAATGAAGCTTATCAAGCTTATATTCAACATCTTCAATGACCGGGTGAGGTTTTGGAAGAGTTTCATCAAATTTGACATGAGATGATTCTTCGATGGTTTTTGAACGTTTATTGAAGACACGATAGGCTTTGCTTGAGTTGGAGTACCCAAGAAAAATACCTTCATCAGATTTGGCATCAAATTTCCCTAGGTTATCTTTTGTGTTAAGGATAAAGCATTTACAACCAAACACTTTAAAATAACCAACTTTGGGCAATTTTCCTTTCCAAAGTTCATAGGGGGTTTTCTTAAGAAGGGGTCTTACAAGGACTCTATTGATAGTATAACAAGCAGTGTTTACCGCCTCGGCCCAAAAATATTGAGAGAGGTTGAATTCACTAAGGAGGGTTCGAGCAATTTCTTGGAGAGTTCGGTTTCTCCTTTCAACCACTCCATTTTGTTGTGGAGTCCTAGGGGCAGAGAAGGTGTGATTGTATCCTTGAGAGGAACATAATTCATCGAATTCTTTGTTCTCGAATTCACCTCCATGGTCACTACGGAGCAATATAATTTTATATCCTTTTTTGTTTTCTACTTTTCTAGAGAATTTCAAAAAGGTTCTACAAGCATCATTTTTATGAGCTAAAAAGAAAACCCAAGTGAAACGAGAAAAGTCATCTACTAGGACAAAGGTATAGGATTTTCCACCTAGACTTGCTACAGGGGTAGGACCAAAAAGATCAAGATGAAGGAGCTCAAGAGATTTTGAAGTGGACACTTCCTTCTTATATTTGAAATAAGATTTGTGTTGCTTGCCAAGTTGGCATGGCTCACAAATCAAATCTTTCTTAAACTTAAGTTTAGGAAGGTCACGAATGAGCTTGTTCTTATTAATCTCTAGAAGTGAATGAGAGCTACAATGCCCCAACCTTCTATGCCAAAGCCAAGACTCATTGTCAAGAGCACTTAAACATTTAACATTTTGGCTAGCTAAAGACTTTAAATCAATAATGTAAACATTTTGAAAATGGGAAGCATAAAATATCAATTTGTTTTGAAAATCAAACACATTGCATAAATCATTTTGAAAATTCACCGAAAAACCACTATCACAAAGTTGACTAATGCTAATTAAATTATGTTTTAAACCTTTAACAAATAAAACATCTTTAATTAAGGAGGAGCTAACAAAACCAATGGTACCTATTCTGAAGATCTTGCTTTTTGAATTGTCACCGAAGGTGACGTATCCTCCATCGAATTCTTCAAGGGAGTTGAACTCGGAGGGATCGCCACACATGTGCCTCGAGCATCCACTGTCGAGATACCACGAGCCTTTCGAAGGCCTACTTCTTTGGTTTTTATCCTACAAAATCAAGAGAGAATAGATTTTGGTACCCATATAAGTTTGGGTCCAGAAAGATTAGCTAAAAGAGACTTTTGAACCCATACTTGTCTAGAGGGATACATCCCAAGATATTCATCCGAGTAGGTAATGATTTTGGGGCGGCCATATCTAGCATTTTTACAATCGCATTCATAAATCATATGTCCAGTTTTTCTACAATAATTACAAAATTTATTTTGAGAGATCCCCCTTACAAAAGTAGTGGGTGCTCTAGAAGAGGTGGCTTGCTTGTTAAAGCCAAGTCCATGTGTGGTTCTAGCCGAACGTTGAGAACCTAGCAATTTGGTCAAATTTTGTTCACCTTGGGTGAACTTGGCAAGAGATTCCCTTAAATCTTTAATAGTTGAATTCAAAGAATCAATATTTGGAATATCTTGGACTTTAAGGGCAAGTTCCTCATTCTTTTTGAGAAGTTGATCTTTTTCAGAAATTAGAATTTTGTGTTTCTTTTCTAAGGCCAAAAATTTAGAGGTAAGTTTGTGAAAACCTTCCTCTAATTGATCTCTCGCATTTTGGAGATCTTCATAAGACATGTCATTATTAAAAGAAGAAGATGAGGAAGATGAGTCAGAAGAAGATACCTCATCAAGTGCCATTAAGCATTTTCCACCTTCATCGCTTGAGTCGCTTGAAGACATGGAGTCATCGCTTGCACTCCATGTTGACGCTTTGAAAGCCTTCTTGTTTTTATTTTCCTTTAACCTTTTCTTGAAAAGAGAGCACTCCGGTTTGATGTGGCCTTTCTTTCCAAATTCAAAGCATGTAACTTCTTTTTCTGCTTTTGGCTCTTCCTTTCGTGCCCTTTGAAAATTCTTCTTTTTCTTCATGAACTTGCTCATTTTTCTTGCAAGTTGAGCAATCTCAGATTCACTATCATCGGAGGAGCTTTCTTGCTTTGCTTTGAATGCTATATTCTTTTTCTCCTTGAAGATTTTACCTTCTTTATCGGCTTGCCTCTTCATGGTAATCTCATAGGTCATAAGTGATCCAATGAGTTCTTCAACCGGCATTTTCTTGACATCTTTTGCTTCTTGGATCGCCGTCACCTTTGGAGCCCATGAGCTTGGTAGGATCCAAAGAATATTCTTGACCATCGTCTCTGCAGAAACATCATCTCCAAGAGACTTTCTCCCATTACACACATCAGTAAAGCGGGTAAACATTTCCGTAATAGATTCGTGTGGGTGTATGGTGAAACTTTCAAAGTCTTGACGATACATATCTAATCTAGTGTCTATGACTTTGTTAGTGCCCTCATGGGTCACTTCCAAAAGCTTCCAAATTTCATGAGAAGTGGTGAAAGTAGAAATATGATTAAATTCATTACAGTCTAACCCACAATGAAGAGCATTCATGGCTTTGCCATCAAGCTCAAAATTAGCAATGTCTTCGGGGGTCCATTTAGACTCATCTTTGCTAGAGAGAGTGTAGCCTTGCATAACAATTCTATATATAGGATAGCCAATACTTCTAAGAAATGTAATCATGCGAGTTTTCCAATAAGTGTAGTCGGTTCCATCAAAGAATGGAGCCCGAGTCATGGAATACCCTTCGGGTGCTTGTGAGGAAGAAGCCATCACTATGGATTTTAGGTTTGTAACCGGTTAAGGTATTACACAAACGTCCCTCTGATACCAATTGTTGGTCGGAGAGTGATGGCAAGAGGGGGGGTGAATTGCCTTTTTAAAAATTAATTAACAATTTAAAAACAATTTATAAATGCAGCGGAAATAAAAAGGGGAAAGACACAATTTGATAACGGAGTTCGGCTTAAACCAAAGCCTACGTCTCCGCTCCCAACTCAACCGTTGAGAGATTTACTTCAGCTTGCTTTTTAATGGTTGTAGCAAGAAACCCACTAGCCGTTTTAAGGTAGGCTAGATCACCTTTGTACAACTTTCTTTTTTATGATGGTTGTAGCAAGAAACCCAAAATGAAAGTGAGGAAGAAAAGGATGGTTTGTTTTAATACAAACCCAATGAATAACTAAACAATTGAAATAAATAAATTACAAAAAACTTGAGGAAGCCTTGAGCGCCAAGAGTGTGAGAGTAGTTGATGTAGAGGCAGCCCAAGCTTCAAGGATGGAGATGGATCACAAGTAGCCTTAGAGATTTGTCGTTAGAGCTTCAAGGGATCAAAATATCATTCCAATGTATCGTTGGTTGTTCCCGGCATCCATCCTCGTCTATTTATAGGAGAAATATCCCCAAATACTTCAATATGGCCGTTGGAGGGCTTTCGGAGCCGTTGGGGGTCAAAAGTACAAGTCTGGTCAAAGCCCAACGGCTAGTTTGACTGGGCTTACCGGCTGGCCGGTGCTCCAGACAGAAGGCAGAGCTTTCTGTCTGGGCTCCACCGGCTGGCCGGTGCTGGGCCACCGGCTGGCCGGTGGTCGAGACAGAGAGCAAGCTTTCTGTCTGGTTCCACCGGCTGGCCGGTGGTCCAGACACCGGTTGGCCGGTGGACTCAGAGAGTCCTTTTCCAGTCTTCTTGGGCCAACTCTTTGGCAACCTTTTTCCTATCATCAAAAACACTTGAAAACAAGTTAGAACACGATGAGAATGATTGTGATCATTAAAATCCAAGAGAGAGGGGTACAACAGTGTCTACCCACTTATGCTGGAGTCCTGGAGAGGGCCGTAGTGGTGGAGAGATTTCTGGATGAGCAGATTCCAACCATTAGTGTTGGGCATGCGGGAGATGAGACCTCGACATATGGTTTGGTAGCTGGTAGCCGACAGTATGCTCATGGCTCCAGACGTGCTTGTCATTTCAGGAGGTGACCCCAGGACGGAGGATCTGAGGATTAGGGCTCTCAGGGCTCACATGCCGGTTTTGGTTAGTCATATGAGAGGTGGTGTTATGCTTGCGATGGCTGGGGATATCTTGCTAGAGATTGTCCGACCCGCCGTGCTACTGAGAGGGAGTTGGTTGACAGGCCGCCATGGCAGAGGCAACATCTCGAGTATGGAGGTCCATAGGGCGACATATGTGGTGACGAAGCCAGTGTAGTAGCAGGAGGTAGTAGGCGGTACGATTTTCTACAACCACCACCCCAAGGTGGTCCACCCCAAGCTCAGGGAGTTGGAGGATGAGGGAGAGGAAAACTGCATGCCTTTGAGGTTGTTTACCATGAGTCTTTGAGGATGGATAGAGGTACGCTCTGTGTCCTTTCAACTTTCTATAGTAGTTTTGATAGACACTGTTAGGAGGTAATATTTCCTTTCTGTTACTTGCTCAAGGTTTTTTTAGGGTGCTGGTAAGACTCTATGTTGGTGTTGGTGTTTTTTGACGTGCTTCGAATGCACGAGGAAGAGGAATCCTTCCCCCATCGAGATGCATTTTTGTAACGTGATTAAAATTGTGCAGGCGAGTCAATGCCGCCCAAAGAGGATAGTATTGAGGTGTGAAGGATGAGTCCCTCTGACTTATATGTTTGGGTAATGGTTTTGTTTTTATGAGTTTGTGCGTAACGCCTTGGGTTCCCCTTAGTGTGTGCTAGTTGGCAGCATGGGAACCTTCGGTGGATTTGTTGAGGTTTTTGGTGAACTTGCTGGTGTGGGAAATCCAGTTCAGAGTTCAGTTTATTTCCCTCGTGCTTATGGATTTTCAGGGATGAAAATTAATATGGTGGAGAAGATGTAACGACTCACTTTTTGGCCCTTTCAGACATTGGAATATTCCTAAGAATAATTCCAGAGCTAGGTGCGAAAGCAGCGTGCAATTCCGAGACTCAGTGTGCCCAGAATAAATTATAAAAAAATATTAAGTGTTTTTATACTATTCACACAATGAAAATGGGATATCTCTTAAATGGTTGATCAGATCAGGAATATAAGATAATGGTTGGGTCCAGAAAATGGTGTTTTCCCTAGGCGCGACATAAAGCATGTTGGTGCGGGCTGTTCGGACCCCTCACTCTTTGGCGTTAAGTAAATGGATGAATTAATTTATTAATTCATTCATTTAATATCTAACACCCACATAACTCTCAAATGGAAACTCATATCGAGAATCTGAGTCCATGGTTGAGTTCTGATCATGTTGTTTACCCTAGGAAGGGTATAATCTTTGTCAGCGTAGGAACACTGTAAGAAAAATCACCCATGGGAAAATCTTCATTTTGGAATGACCAATTAATGATTTTTATCACTTGTGTTCTTTTTAAATAACTTTCGAATGAAGCCTCAGAATGGAAATCTGAGACTTCCGTTGAGTTCAAAATGGGGCATTTTTCCTAGGTTTGATAGAAAATGAGAGGGCGCGGCAGTTTCAGATTCCACACTAAGCGGGTTTTTCTATAAATAGAAAATAGGAGTTTAGAGTTAGGGTTTTCCCTTCTGTATCCTCTCTCTCTACCTCCCACTCTCTCTCAACTTTTCTTTGGTGTTCTTTGTCGTTCTTCACCAGATCAAGGTGCAGTCTTCACCAAATCTTTGGCGAATCAAGGCAGGAGCCTCACAGACGCATCGCCAACGATGCACATCGAAAACAAGGTAGGCTTTCTATTGATTTTCGTACCTTTGTCGATTTATTGAGTTTTAAGAAAATCCATCATTTAAATTTAATAATTTTAGAATTAGGACGATGGCCAAATGAACAAATCCTTGGTCTGAGCCCTGTTCTAAATCCCATGTTCGACACATTCTTCTTCGTTCTTCGTCCGAATTTTCGGATGTGCCAAAACTTCAATGGATTTTCAATTGGGGGTAGGTGCTATGAAGGACTCATCCCAAACTTCCCAAATCCACATAATCGCATTCAGATTTGAAATCGGGCCACTGAAGTGGTTGTGGCAGCCGATGGAATCCCCGACTCTGATAAGGGTGGTGGCTGAAGGTTGAGGTGGCGCAGTGGTGGAGCCAGGTGGAGGTTACAGAGGAAGCGCATAACTTTGGCGAGTCAGCACTCAGTTGGATGGTGGCGTTGAATGGAGGTTCTTCAGTGCGGTGTGGCAGGCTGAGGTGTATCACAGAGGGCTGGTGTCAGGCGGCGCGCGACGAGCTGGAGCGGTCGGGAGCGTGACACTCAAGCCGAGGCCGGGGCATGGTTCGGTGCGGTGCAGTAGGGAGAAACCGAGGTGTGTTTTGGTTGAGGAGTAGTAGGGGACTAAAGGAGTGAGTCACGAGTGGATGGCGTCTGGATGATGGAGCGCCGGCAGGCGCAGTGGTTGCACAGGGTGGCAGCCAAGGGGGAGACCGAGGGGGAATAAGACCCGCCTCATGCGGGTATCCCTGTTGATGCAGGGGATCATCGAGGTCCCGAGGTGCCTCCTTCGAGTGGGGTGCCATGCCAGAGAGTTGCGGCTATCAACCGGGTTGGCCAAGGCAGGCTGGCCCAAGCGGTTGTGTCTGGCCAAAATTGGACCGAACCGGCCGAGTTGGGCCCCTTCGCGTTCAAAGGGGTACAACTTCTAAACGACGCGTCCGTTTGATGTACTGTCTACAGCCATGGGTCTGTCTGATTGAGAAGAACATTTTGAAATGTGTTTTGGGGATTTTGAGTTCCATTCCCGAAGGTAGGTGACTCTTAACACTTTAATTTAATAATAATAAATTATTATTAAAGCTTTCAATGGACGTATCTCTCGAACCGGACGTCCGTTTGATGCGTCGTCAGAGGCGTTGTGACCGTGTGAGACAGTCCTTCCAAATTTGGTTTGGAACATTTGAAGTTTGGTTTTATCACTCGGTGGCATGAAAAGCTTAATGATAATAATTAATTAATTAATTAATTAATTAATTATTCTTACATTGGACCTAACTTCCATTTGGGATGTCTGATTGACGTGCCGTCAGCGGCAACGTGACCCCAGTCCTCATGAAAACTTTTTTGAGATGATTTCTGAAGCGTTTAGGTTGGAGACAAGGTAAAATCCCCACAAGGCCTAGTTTGCATGTTTTACGGTGAAATGCCACTTTTTCACTTGACATTCATTTGAGGTGTTTGATCACTTGTTTCTGAGATTTTTTCCAAGGGGATTGCAACAGCGCAATCTGCCCACCTAAATTCAGGGCCAAGGCATGGGACGCACGAGGCGGCTTTCAGACGTATGCTGTATTTTTACAACTTATGCATCATAAGTCCATTCAGAAAAATGAATAGCCCACTTTGCATGTTTATCTACAAGGAACACAATGGAACGATCCTCGTGACGTGTTTTGGGATTGGGGTGAGAGCCCCACAAGGCCCCGTTTGCATATAACGATTGGAGATGCAACTTCTACATCAGGAGTCCATTTCGGACGAGTGAGTAGTCGATCTTGTGTGTTTCTTTGCAAGGATCATGATGGTCTGATCTGTTTGGATGTGTGGAGCCTTATTCACAATCTCTTGTTAAATGTGGAAACATGAAAGGAATATCCATGGAAGACCCTTTTAACGCGTTTGAAGAGAATCCACGACTTTGGTCACCTCTGAATCTTGTGAGAGTAGAGAAGATGTATGAAGAGATACAGTCGATGTTCTGGGACCGTTCAAGGAGGCGTGTCAGCTAATCTATGTTTTGAACCTCTGGCTAAGCGACGAGCGTCGTGCACTCATCATCTTTGTGACTAATGAGGCATGTACTCTGGGAGTACCTTGACATGCCTAGTGGTACTTTTTCACCCTTTGGGACCCGGAAATGGTTAGGTACATGGCCAAGCAATGATGAGGGGTCACACATGGTGTGGGCCTCACACGTGCTGCATACCACTACGAATATTCTACCCCTTCGTATCTCTTTCTTTTAAACTCGGATTGTGGCTTATGAGTAGCCTATATAGAGTGTTTCTCCATGTATGATGTGATGGTGCCCTCTATAGTGGCTTTAGAGATATGATACGAGATGTTCCAAGTGAGATTCTTATTTTAGGCAATGCTTGATAATGACGGTGATGACAATGATGTTTTTAGAATCACCAAAGCAATCTCGGCTTACCCTAAAGTGAGGCTGGGTAGTGGATTTCAATGATCTATTTCAGAGATTACCCTCCAACAAGGCTAGGCAGTGGTGTTCGCTGATCTCTTTCATGGATTACCCTCCAGCGAGGCTAAATAGTGGTGTTCGCTAATCTCTTTTAGGGCTTACCCTCCAGCACAGATGGGTAGTAGAGTTTTCCAGTTACTCTTTCAGGGCTTACCCTCCAGCGTAGCTAGGCAGTGAAGTTCGCCAGTTACTCTTTCAGGGCTTACCCTCTAGCTGGGCTGGGCAGTGGCGTTCACTGACGACTTTTATAAGAATATCATCCAGTAGGGCTGGATAGTGGGTTCCCAACTTCGTGACCTGATATCTTATCTATGCAGTATAGAGACAAGATGTACTTGACATGACATTGGACTCTCAATAAATAAGGGGCGCTTTTCCCACTAAGACGTGTCCTTGTGATGAAACCTAAAACCGTATGGGCAAGACAGAACCACCCAGAGCGAATAGTATCATGGTGCGGTGATTGATCCCCTTGACTTGCAGTCCAGGGAAGACTAGTGGGATGCTGGGCATAAATGGTTTTTTCTTATATAAATGTTGGAAACTATTTTCCTAGGCCTATCTAGTGATAGGGAGATCCCCTTAATCTCTCATTTGGGTTCCTTTGGTGTAGCATATATACATCGTATTTTAGTACCCACTCTTTGGGATTTGGTTACTCTCCTTCCAGGAGAGGCGAAGATGCGCAGGGTATGCCACGTGCTTTCCATGTCTAGCTTCTGGTGGTTGGACGAGTCTACTCTCCTATTGTAGGTATAGAAGACTTGACAACAAGTTCACCTTCTCACCGTTTCATTCTCCTTGAGTTTATATGAGCTTACTTCACTTCTTTGTTGGGCTGAGCTGTACTCTTTTATTTTACCTTGTTTTATATACTACTTCCCTCTTCAATACGTCACTTTCTACTCCCTTGAGCCTTCGGAGCATCCTAATGAGTATTTTTATACTCACCCTTTCATGGGATTTGCCTGCACTCAGTGTGCCCTTACAGATGACAGACATGTTGATCCTGAGATCAGATGAGCATAAGGATATTGGGTGCTTGGACCACGTGCGATGGTCATAAATTAGGATCCAGGAGAAGGGATCTCTCAGCTATTTTACTTTTCCACTTGTTTCCAGGTTGTGACACTTTTTTTGGGCATGTATTTTTCCCCTTTACCTTTTCGTTTATTTTTCTGCACTTGTACTCATTAGAGGTCGATGCATGTTTTATATATATATATGTGTGTGTGTGTGTGTGTTGTTCCTTGTTTTCCTTTCCCTCTTCACTTTTGCACTGAGTTGGTTGTGTGTGTGTACAGGTACTTAGGCAAAGGCCTCCCTGAGTTTGTTATGCCTTCAACGCTGGTCGCCAGCCCCTAGCCTATGGAGGTGGGCTTGGGGTAGTTGTAGCTCGAGCCCCGGTACGGATCGGGTCATGACAAAGTGGTATCAGAGGTGGTTCATTTCTTGGGATGTTGTTCGGACGATCCCTAAAAAGGAATTGGTTGGGTTTTAGGAAAATAGTTTCAATGTGTCTCGAGATCAGCTCTCAGGCCAGGAAGTCTAGTGATGGTGCGGTGGCCAACATAGCCATTCACCAGGACCCTGATTACCCGCTTGTAGACTCGACGTGCTGAGAAACTTATTTCATGGAACATTGGTACATGAATCATATATGATTGAGTATTTTACTATCCTTCTTGAGTCATCTCCCCATCATTGTTGATATATATATATATATATTCTCATTTGACTGTGGTACTCCTTAATCGAATTCAGGATGCCTCCGTGATGATATCCAGCCAGGATACTATCTACTGTTCATGATGAAGATTCTGTGAGTGACGAGGCCTCAGTTCAGGATCCATAATACGAATACGCTTTCTCTAGGAGGATAGGCGACAACACCTCCACCTGTGGAGTAACATTTTGTACTGGCAGCGAAAGCCGGTGATGAGCACAGGCTGAGCACACTACCTGAGTTCCAACGTCAGAGACCGCTAAGGTTCCTTGGTGAGCCATACCCTCAAGCAGTGAAGGGTTGTCTAGAGTCGGTGGTTCTCCACTCCAGGCTTGCTCAAACACTGACAGGTTAGATGGTGGCTTTGACAACTAGTATTTTTTCATGAAGCAGTTTTGCGTTGGTAGATCTAGGGTTACTTAGATGCACGATGAGTCAGTACTCTCGTGAGATGACTTTTAGCAGCTATTTCGTGAGGAGTAATAACCCTTCTACATACGCTTCGTACAGTTGAAGCTTCAGTGAGGAGTGATGGCAGTGGCTGAGTACGTGATAAGGTTCGCAGGACTTACTTGGTACTCTTTGGACGTGGTCCATAACGTCAACTTCCAGGCATTGAAGTTTGAGCAGGATCTCTATAGAGGAGATTCATGCTAGCATAGTACCCTTGTGTATCCTCACCCAACTCAGGGTGCTAGAACAGGCACTAGTGATAGAGAAATTTTTGTCAGAGGGATGTCAATTGGCAGGGCCTTGACGCAGGAGGCCTCCCCTTGATAAAACTCAGGTACATGGTCGGGGATAGCATATAACACTAAGACAGCCCAAGGAGGACTAGTGTTATGCTTGTGATGGGTGAGGTCATGTGGCGTGAGACTACCCGATCAGATGTGTTGAGTTTTCTAGGCAGTTGGTAGATGCGATGCCACAACAGAGGCAGTTTCGTGATCAAAGATCTCCTAGGTGAGGATAGGGTGGTACCCAGGGAGGCGGTGTTGGAATAAGAGAAGGAAGAACTATGGTCAGTGGATGACATTTTGAGGTCCTTCCACCACAACTAGGCGGCCCATGTTAGGCTCAGGGAACTGACAGGCAAGGCTGCGGGTGGCTGTGTATTATGGATGTCTACAATCCTGTAGCATATGAGATGATAATAGGTACGCTTGGTGTCTTTTTCTACTTTTTTTAGTAGAAATTGTTATACACTGCATGAGGTACTATTTTCGTCCAACTCCTTGTTCGAGGAGTTACTGAGGGTGACGTAGGGCGTCGGTGTAACCCTATGTTGGTTTTGTTCGACGTAGCTTTGAATGCATGAGAAAGAGGGGTTCTTTCCCCACTAAGAATCATTTTTGTGATGTGAGAAAAACCGTAACGGAGATTCAGTACTACCCAAAGCGGATAGTATCGAGGTGTGGTGGATGAGTCCCTCCTACATGTTCATTCATAGAGGGGTTTTTCAATGGAGTGTCAGAGTAGGTTCTGGATTTGCCAGTGGGGATTTTCTTCTTGACCTCCCTTTTCTTGAGGTGCCACTAGTGGGTTTGGAAAAGATCCTATTTTGGGGATTACTCTCCATCCAAGAGGGGAAAAGAGATATAGGGTATGCCACATGCTTTTCGTGTCTAGCCTATGGCGATTGGATGAGTTTTCTCACATACCCTTTCCGTTGGTACCTTACGTGATCAAAGTCAATCTTGATACTTTTATTAAGTACAGGTTGAGGTGATGGACACCCCATAAATAGAACTATGAAATTAACTATGTGGTGTAGGTAGTGGTAGTCTTCTCCCTAAGAATGTGGAGACACTATCTTCTAGGAGAGCGCTTTGTGGTTTGCTTAGACCACCAGTGTCTCAGGTGCGTCCTCACCCAGAGAGAATTGAACCTGAGATGGCGATTCTGGTTTAAATTACTACAAGACTATGACTTCGAGGTAGTCTATGCTTCGAAAAGTGGCAGCGTTGTAGCAGGTGCCCTTAGCATAGAGTCCCAGGCTCGCAAGGTGCGGGGAGTTTTGTAGTAGTTAGCTTCCCCACCGTTGACCCTGTTGAAGCAGGAGGGTGCAACTTTTCTTTAGTCGATAGTGTTGACTCCTTCACTCCTTGAGCATGTAAGATATTCAATGTTGTGATTCACTGACTATGAAATCTTGTGTGACCAAATATCCTTGGGTGTTTTACCAAATGGATATTCTGAAGGAGGGAATCATGAGACCCTATTCCTCGAACAAACCACGATTTTGGTCATGAAATGGAATATAGAGGTTTGGCTGGGGAAGTCCCCCGAGTTTCTTTGGGCCATTCATAATCTTTCTAGAGATGGCAAGGTTGCCTACCACCTTGCTCACCCCCACCCTAGTAGTAGGAGTGGGTGCATGATGTCTTCTACGTGTTAAAGGTGATGAGATATGTGCGTGTTCCTATGCATGTCATCGAAATAATCAAACCTTATGAGGATGGACCATCCCTTTGGTTCGTGTGTTGTGCCAACATGGTGTTGTTCATGTCTTCTTGGGAGTGGGAGATCCAAGTGTGAGCTCAGTATCCCAAGTCATTTTTCCTAGATTTTCTTTTCAGGGATGGAAATATTGAATGAGGGAATGATTTAGAGACCTAGTTTTTTCCTATAAGACTTGGGAATATTTCTACATATATTTCTAGAGCTAGGTGCTGAGACGGTGTAACGACCCGGACCCAAACAGCCACCCAAACAGTGCTAAACAGGTCAGGTGTTACTACCTTAGGCACACCTCCCTGAACGCCAAAGGCTGCCGACTAGAAACGAGGGTCTTATAGGTATAGTGGGGAGGCTATACCCTCTCAGAGGATAATAATGGTACTAGTCTGAGTATAATAATAAATATGCAATGGAATAAACGACTCAGCAGACTCAAACCAGACCCAAAAATCAGAAGCACATTCAATATCGACAAACAATGGAAGTAATAAATACAAACAACAGCAGCGGAAAGTAAACACAAAAGCATGCTGATCACTTGTAACTACTACTGAACAAAAAAAACATGCATCCAAAATAGGTCATACATATCCATACATAAAAAGGGATCTAATGGAAAACCATCTATACCTACAACAAGTAAGCATGATGATACATGAAAGAAAGAAAAACAAAGTAAACTTCAGCTAGGAAAGACCTCAAGGTCCATACCATCTCTATGTAATAGTTATTGTAGTCCAGCTCTTGAAGTTGACCTCTTTCCTGCGCGTAAATCCATAAAGTCTGCACACGTCCTGAAGGGCCCGTGCAGGGTGTGAGACGAATCTCAATAGGATACCACCCAATGGTGCATACCTAATATAAGTGTTTAGGAAGGCATGAATTTATAAGGAAAATAGTAAACAGTGCGATGCACACAACCAACACAAACTCCACTGGTGCTCAGTAGCCACCATGGAGTGTCACCTGCTTCGGCCAATGCCGAAATCTCTGTCATGTAACCCGACACCATGTTCCCCTGGACACCACGTGTCTCAAGTACCGACATCTCAAAGTCACACCCAAGATATAATAGCCTGGAGGAACAGCGGTGCCTATCCTCAAATAAAGTAACTAGAGGGACAACAATGTTCACCCTCAAATAAAGTAATCGGAGGGACAACGATATCTGCCCTCAAATAAAGTAACTGGAGGGACCATGATGTATGACCTCAAATAACGGAGAGCCTCTGCCCCCAAATCAATAGCCTCAATGCTATCCCCTGAAGGCTCCTCACCTTCCACGTGGCTTCCTACGACAAGCACCCCCAAACCAAAAGTACCTAAACCACAACTAATGGGGGCCTCTACCCAATCGAGTGGTCAAAACCACCTCATCACAGATTCTCTATTTGTGCACACTACTCAAAGTTCCAGGTGAGTGGTAATCACCAAAAAAAGTACCCAAGCCACAACGCCTCTGACACCTCGTGTCCATGCGACCATGCCACTCAAGTCTGATGGCCTTGCCATCCTAGTAACCCGGGCCATGCCCAACCTAACAGTCACACTCCCTCAAGCTGACGTCCAAGACGCCCAATCCCATGGTCAGAACCACCCAATGTAACCTGGGACAAGCCCAAACTGTGATCAACATCACTCAAGAATATCCGGGCCATGCCCAACACAACTCGAAGGTTCCGGCATATGAAATTTCACAAATCACATATATACATATTCTCAGAAGAAATACTTTAATCAGGAAAGACAAAATAACTAGTTGAATTGCTAGCTAGGTTTTGTCCCATACCAGCACCAAGGTCTTGGAAACCACTAACAATTCATATAATGACTTAACCAAATAACTCAGTGGTTTAACCAAATAAATCAACTTATACCATTTTTGAACCCTAACCAAAATGCCCCAAATGAGAAATGACCCCTCGCCTGACCTTACTAAAGGAAATCAGGACAAAGTAACACCCAAAGGAATCCCATAGGTCTAATAAGCAATTAAATATACAATAGAAGATAAAACAGGGTCTCTCTCAAAATACCCGAATACACGCTTTAATCCGCGCTACCCAAAGATCTGCGAAAAAAAGAAGGTATGCACCACCTATATGAGGCTTGTAGACATAGGCACATCCGATATAGAGCTTTAATATGAAGTTGATCTTTGTAGATTTATGTTTCTTTCAAATCCCAACAATTCCACTCGGATGGAAACTACGACGCGTGAAGAAAAGAATCAAGAATGGAACATGGTGCGTGGGTTTAGCCTCACTGGTGCAATACCGCAGCCACCAAGGGATTGAAGAGCGGACTCTGGATGAATAATCTAGGTCTAGGTATGTTCTTCAGGTTTTCAAAATGGAGCAGTTCCGAAGTCGGGGAATAAGAAGATCTTTTATGAAATAAGACACAACGTTCTTTCATTTAGTCAAATAAAAAAAGTGCATGACGTGTATAAAGGAATACACGCCGTGTAATTGCCTTTTCTATACTCCAACTTAAGAGGAGGTAGCCACACGACCTGGACGCTCCACACAGGTTGACACACGACTTGAACCCTAGATGGTGTGCAGAAAGAAGGATACATGGCGTGTCGAGTAACACTACACGCCGTGTAATAGGAAATTCCTACACGGTCATCACACGACATGTACTCAGCGAGCACACGACCGATACTCGCCTAACCTATACACGGTGTGTCGAGAAACACTACACGCCGTGTAGTAGGAAATTTCTACACGATCATCACATGACATGTACTCGACGAGCACACGACCGATACTCACCTAACCCATACACGGTGTGTACTTTAGAGTACATGGTGTGTAGTCTTGAAATTTACAAAACATCCCAGATTTTTCCAGTTTTCTCAGGATCAAGTCAAAAATTCAAACAGGGTCGGGATTTTGACCCGTTCTAAAAACCCAGGTTCTTACAATCTCTTAACCTTAACATAGCCCATCCCTGAGCTATCAAACAAAACCTGGATATGGCACTGAACATACCACCCTGATCAAAGTAACCTGAACTTCCCTGGTCTCAATGGTTTGGCTAAATTCCTTAAGGGCTCCCCTCCTTAGTAATTGCCTAACTCAGTCTCAACCCTACAAAAATTCAACAAAGAAAGGTTTCACTAACCTGTTTTCAGACTCATGGTCCTCTCGTGACGCATCGTCACCCCTTCACCTCATTGGTGCTCTTGTGTTGCTTCCGACACCCAACGTATCTCGCACCGCATCGGTGTCCACCTCCATGAGGTCCTGCATCCCATGGACGCTCAAAATGAACATGGTGACTAACACATCAAGTAACCCGTATCCTCAATGCCCTGATTCCCAAGGCACCCAAGTAACCCACATCCTCGATTCCCCTGATGCTATGCATCTCATATTTATATATAAATATATCACGCACCCGATATGGTACTAATCCCACTGACCAGCATCTAGTCAGTACACATGAGTCCTATGCACATCGTGCACTCAAAACGGACATGCCTCTATAGGTCATGCCAAAAATAAAACAAAGGAAATCACATCCACACCCGTGGTGTACCTCTAACCATCATCGACTCACTAGCCTGCTCAGCCTCTAGAAACTCCATGACATGCACCTGGCCTGAAGTATGACTGCCTGATGTCTGACCTCCCTATGGTGTTGCTCTAGTCATCAGCCACCGACCCCTCAGCTAGATCCCACTATCTATACCGTGACCTCTATGTGCAGATGAACCTAAACTACCCTCTACTAGTACCGAACCTGAACCAACTCCAGATGCCACTGTCTGTCCTGGTCCCTGCCTCCCTGTTGTCTGAGAAGGCTGCCTACAAAACCTCTCCAGATTCCTGACCTATCCACATGCCCGATACTCCTTTGGAGGCCTATCACACTGAGTCCGAACATGTCCTGGATATCCATAATTAAAACAAACCACTGAAGAACTACTACGAGGTGGTCTAGCTGAGTCCTTGGCCTGACTGCCCTGCAGGAACTCATCCCATCCTTGCTTTATACTATCCAAACCATCGCCTGAAGCCATCGCCTGACCAACCTGAGGCCTATCCCTCTGGTTACCCTCCGCTATGAGCGCCTGGTTCACCACCTCTGAGAATGAACCCAGCCTGAAGATATTTACCTGGATCCAAATGGCGTGTCATAAGCCATCCTCGAAGCACCTCACCCTTGTCGCATCATCTCTTAACATATCAAGTGCAAAGCAAGACAACTCATTGAAAGTAGCTACATAGTCCATGATAGAAATGTATCCCTACTGAAGACTCAATAACTAATGAGCTCTCTATGCTATCATTGTATCTGGGTAAAAGTGCTTGAAGAACCTGTCCTCGAAGTCTTTCCATGCTAGTCCCTCATGCCCGTGATCATGAACCTGCACATCCCACCAGCACTTCTCTGGTCCTTTCAACATGTACGTCACCAGCTTAACCCTCTACCCTGGAGGCATCTTGAGCTGCACAAAGATCATCTGCATGATCTCTATCCAGTTCTCAGCCACCTACGGACCACCCTCACATTGAAAAAGCAGTGGGTGCTGCAACTAGAAATCCCGCTTCAGGTATTCCATAGATGGCATTGTACCCTGGACACCTCTGTCGATCCCCTACAAGACACGCACCAAGATAGCTTGGAGCTGCTCATCAAGACATGGTCTAAACACTGCCAAACCCGGCTGTTGTCCTACCTGCACTGGGTCTTGAACCTGATCCAGTGCCTCAGCCTGTACCTGCGGCTCATGCTCTACCCACACTAGATCCTAAACCTGATCCTCCTCCTACGGCACTGTACCATATCCCACCCAACGCTCCATCTGAGTTGACTAGAGGAACCTTATAAATACCATAAATGGCCAGAAAACCCATATATATATATATATATATAACAATATATATTCAACACAGATAAAGAATGTAGTAAAGGCAGCACATAACTACTACCCTTACTCCCCCCACCATAACCCATGCCCATGGCATCCCGACCTCATGGCCCCCTTACCTACCCTCAAAAGAGCTAAGTATCAAAATTACCTCGGGCCATTCCCATCCTAACAACCAACATTGCCTCAAAACGACGACTGAGTTTCCCAATACTGGTGATCAAAATCACCTCAACCATAGTACCTTACAGCTCGTACAAGAGCCAGACCCAAATACCCTGCCACATGAAATTCTACAAATATATAAATCATGGAATAACACTTTGCAATCAACAAGAAATTCTATCAGGAATTTCACCTATTCACATTTCAAGGCATACAAGCATGGAAATTGATATTATTCACATGACATTATCACTTCATAAAGCATACGTGCAGTTATGAAATTGAAATACCCTACAAATGTGCCTATCAAAAGCCAAGAAAACAAGCCTTTCCATACTAGGCTAAGGTCCAATTATCCCTTACCGCACCGGGTTAATGGTCACATATCAAAATCAATAACATCACACACCAAGTGAGCCACTGAGGTGGAAATCATATAAATTGTAATCTGAGCAAAAAACAACAGCAATTCCCACCTAAGGAAACTTGGTCCATCCCTCGTACCTGGGGTTGCAGACACCCAAACACAAGCTAGAAACCCAGTTCCAGTAACAAACTATCTCCAGTCTACCATATCCCAAATAGTAAAACCAACAGAAATAAAAAGAGAAGTCTCAATCTCATTAGTATCCAACAAAACACTACTACTAAATCCTTGTCAAGAACTCCTCTGATACCACTTTGTAACAACCCGGACCCGAACAACCACCTGAACAGTGCTAAATGGGTCAGGTGTTACTATCTTAAGGACAACTCCCCGAACAACAAAGGTTGTCGACAAGCAGCGAGGATCTTATAGGTATAGTGGGGTGGCTATACCCTCTCAGAGGATAATAATGGTACTGGTCTGAGTATAATAATAAAGATGCAGCAGAATAAATGACTCAGCAGACTCAAACTAGACCCGCAAAGCGGAAGCACATTCAATATAGACAAACAATAGAAGCAATAAATATAAACAACAATAATGGAAAGTAAACACAAAAACATGTTGATCACTTGTAAATACTACTGAACAACAAAAATATGCATCCAAAATAGGTCATACATATCTATATATAAAAAGGGCGCCAATGGATAACCATTAGTAGCTATAACAAGTAAGTATACTGATACAGGAAATAAATAAAAACAAAGTAAACTCCAGCTAGGCAATACCTCAAGGTCCATACCATCTCCATGCAATATCTATTGCAGTCCAGATCCTGAAGCTGACATCTTTACTATGCATAAATCTATAAAGTCCACACACTTCCTGCAGGGCCTGTGCAGGGTGTGAGATGAATCTCAGTAGGATACCACCCAACGGTGCATACTTAATATAAGTGTTTAAGCAAACATGCATTTATAAGGAAACAGTAAACAATATGATGCACACAACCAACACAAAATCCACTGGTTCTCAACAGCCACTATGGAGTGTCACCTATTTTGGCCAATGTCGGAATCTATGTCATCTAACCTGGCACCATGTGCCCCTAACACCACATGTATCAAGTACAGATGTCCTGAAGGCATGCCCAAGATATAGTATCCTGGAGGAACAATGATATCTATCCTCAAATAAAGTAACTGGAGGGACAACGATGTCTGCCCTCAAATAAAGTAACCGGAGGGACGATGATGTCTGCCCTCAAATAAAGTAATCGGAGGGACAACGTTATCTACCCTCAAATAACAGCGAGCCTCTTCCCCTAACCCAATAGCCTCAATGCTATCCCCTGAAGGCTCCTCAACTTTCGCGTGGCTTCCTACGACAAACACCCCAAACCAAAAGTACCTAAACCCCAACTAACTGGGGCCTCTACCCACTCGAGTGGTCAAAACCACCTCATCACAGAGTCTCTCTGTGTACACACTACTCAAAGTTCCGGGTGATCTGTAATCACTAAAAAAAAGTACCCAAGCCACAACACTTATGAAACCTCATGTCCCTACGACTAGGATGCTCAAGTATGATGGCCTTGCCATCCTAGTAATCCGAGCCATGCCCAACCTGACAGTCACCCTGCCTCAAGACGACGTCCAAGACGCCCAATCCCGTGGTCAAAACCACCCAATGTAACCCGGACCAAGCCCAAACTCTGATCACCATCACTCAAGAATATTTGGGTGATGCCCAACAAAACTAGAAGGTTACAACATATGAAATATCACAAATCAAATATATACATATTCTCAGAAGAAATAATTTAACCAGGCAAAACAAACTAAACAGTTGAATTACACTAGCTAGGTGATTTCCCATACTAGCACAAAGTTCTTGGAAACATCTAACAATTCATATAATGAATTAACCAAATAACTCAGTGCTTTAACCAAATAAATCAACTTATACCATTTTGGCACCCTGGCCAGAATGCCCCAAATGAGCAACGAACCCTCACCCAACCCTGCTCAAGGAAATCAAGACAAAGGAACACCCAAAGGAATCCCATAGGTCTAATAAGAAATTGAATATACAATAACCGATAAAATAGGGTCTCTCTCAAAATACCTGAATACGCGCTTTAAGACACGCTACCCAAAGATTTGCGAAAACAAAAAAGAAGGTATACACCACCTACCTGAGGCTTGTAGATGTAGGCACATCCGATATACAGCTCCAATTCTAAGTCGATCTTTGTAGATTTACATTTCTGTGAAATCTCGAAGATTCCACTTGGATGGAAACTGTGACTCATGAAGTAAAGAATCAAGAACGGGACTGGTTGCGTGGGTTTAGCCTTGTTGTTGTGATCCTGCAGCAACCGATGGATTGAATAATGGACTCTGGATGAAGAATCTATGGCTAGGTATGTTCTTCAGGTTTTCAGAATGGAGCAGTTTCGAAGTTGGGGAAGAAGAAGAGATTTTATGAAATAATACGTGACTCTCTTTCATTTAAGTGAATAAAAAAAAATTACACGGCATGTATAAAGGACTACACGCCGTGTAGTGGCCTTGTCCATACTCCAACTTAAGCAGAGGTAGCCACACGAACTATACGATCCACATGGGTTGACACATGGCTTGAACCCTAGTCGGTACACAAAAAGAAGGATACACGGTGTGTCGAGAAACTCTACCCACCGTTTAGTAGGAAATTCCTACACAGTCATCACACGGCATGTACTCGGCTAGCACATGGCCGATACTCACCTAACCCATACACAGCGTATTGAGAAACACTACATGTCGTGTAGTAGGAAATTTCTACATGGTCATCACACGACATGTACTCGGCGAGCACACGACCAATAATCGCCTAACCTATACATGGCTTGTACTTTAGATTACATGGCGTGTAGTCTAGAAATTTACAGAACTTCCCATATTTTCCCCATTTTCTCAGGAACAAGTTAAAAATTAAAACAGGTTTGGGGTTTTGACCCATTCTAAAAACCCAAGTTCTTACAATCTCCCCACCTTAACATAGCTCATCCCCGAGCTATCAAGCAAAACCCAGAGATGGCACCGAACATACCACCCTGATCAAAGTAACTCAGACTTCCCTAGTCTCAAAGGTTTGGATAAATTCTTCAAGGGCTCCCCACCTTAGGAATTTCCTAACTCGGTCTCAACCATACAAAACTTCAACAAAGAAAGGGTTCACTAACCTGTTTCTAGAATCATGGTCCTCTCGTGACGCATCGTCACCCCTACACCTCATTGGTGCTCTTGTGTTGTTTATGACACCCAACGTATCCCGCATTGCATCGGTGTCCTTATCCACGAGGTCCTGAATCCCATGGATGCTCAAAACAAACCTGGTGCCTAGAACCTTAAGTAACCCACATACTTGATGCCCCAATTCCCATGTCACCCAAGTAACCCACATCCTCGATGCCCCTGATGCTACGCATCTCATACTTATATATAAATATATCACACACCCGATATGGTGCCAATCGCACTGACCAACATCTAGTCAGTCCACAAGAATCTTGTGCACCTCGTGCACTCAAAATAGACATGACTCTATAGGTCATTCCAAAAATAAAACAATGGAAATCACAGCCACACCTGTGGTGTACCTCTAACCATCGTCAGCTCACCTTCCTGCTCAGCCTGTCACAACTCCAAGGTGTACACCTGTCCTGATGTACGGCTGCCTGATGTCAGACCTCCCTGTGGTGTTGCTCTAGTCCTTGGCCACTGAACCCTCAGTTGGATCCCACTGTATTTACCGTGACCTCCACGTGCAGCTAAACCTCGGCTACCCTATCCTGGTACTGAACCTGAACCAACTCCAGATGCCACCATCTGTCCTGGTCCCTGCCCCCCTGCTGTTTAAGAAGGTTGCCTTCAGAACCTCTCTAGATGCTCGACCTGACCACATGCCCGAAACTCCTTTAGAGGCCTATCACACTGAGTCTGAACATGTCCTGGATGTCCACACTGAAAAAAACAACAACTGAAAAACTGCTACGAGGTGGTCTAGCTTAGTACTTGGCCTGACTTCCCTACTTGAACTCATCCCATCCTCGCTTCCTGCTATCTGAACCATCGCCTAAAGCCATCGCCCGACCAACCTGAGGCCTATCCCTTTGGTTACCCTCTGCTATGAGTGCCTGGTTCACTACCTATGAGAACGAACCCAGCTTGAAGATATTTACCTGGATCTGAATGGCATGTCGTAATTCATCCTCAAAGCACCTCACCCTTGTCACATCATCTCTTACCATACCAGGTGCTAAGCAAGACAACTCAGTGAAAGTAGCTGCATAGTCCATGACGGACATGTCTTCTTGATGAAGACTCAAGAACTCCCAAGCTCTCTCTTCTCTTAGTATATCTGGGTAAAAGTGCTCAAAGAACCTGTCCTCGAAGTCTTTACATGATAGTTCCTCATGCCTGCGAGCCTGAACCTGCACATCCCACCAGCGCTTTGTCGGTCCTCTCAGCATGTACGTCGCCAGCTTGTCCCTTCACCTTGGAGGCATCTCGAGCTGCTCAAAGACCATATGCATGCTCTCTATCCAGTTCTCAACCGCTTGTGGACCACCCTCACCCTAAAAAAGCAGCGGGTGATGCGACTGGAACTCCCGTGTCAGGTATGCCATAGATGGCTCTGTACCCTGCGCACCTCTGTCGATCCCCTGCAAGACACGCACCAGGATATCTCGGAGCTTCTCATCGAGCCATGGTCCAAACACTACCAAACCTGGCTATTGTCCTACCTACAATGGGTCCTGAACCTGATCCTGTACCTGAGCCTGTACTTGCATCTCATGCTCTGCCTGCACCGGATCCTGAACCTGATCCTACTCCTGTAGCACTGTACTATCTCTTGCCTGACGCTCTATTTGCTTTGACTAAAGGAAACCTATGAATACCATAAATGGTCAGAAAACCCATATATATATAACAATATATATTTAACACAAATAAGGAAAGTAGTAAAGGCAGTTCATAACTACTACCCTTACTCTTCCCACCGCAACCCATGCCCATGGCATCCTGACCTCATGACATCCTTACCTGCTCTCAACAGAGCCAAGTATCAAAAGTACCTCGGTCCATGCTCATCCTGACAACCAACATTGCCTCAAATAGACGACCGACTCACCCAATCCTAGTGATCAAAATCATCTCAACCATAGTACATGACTGCTCGTACAAGAGTCAGACCCAAATTCCCTACCACATGCAATTATACAAATATATAAAGCATGGAATAACACTTTGAAATCAATAAGAAATTCTATCAGTAATTTCACCAATTTACATTTCAAGGAATACAAGCATGGAATTTGATATTATTCACATGGAATTATCACTTCACAAAGCATAAATGCAGTTATGAAATTGAAATACCTGCAAAAAATACCTATCAAAATCCAAGAAAACAAGACTTTCCATACTGGGCCAAGGTCCAATTCTGTCACGACCCGACCCTACCTAGGCTCGAGCCACAACTACCCCAAGCCCGCCTCTATAGGCCAGGGGCTGGAGACCAGCGCCGAAGGCACAATAACTCAGGGAGGCCTTTGCCTAAGTACCTGTACACACACACGCAGCACACTCAATGCAAAAGTGCAGAGTAAAAGAAAAGACAAGCAGAGTAAAAGAGAAACTTCTATATAAAAACCACAAATGTGCATCGACCTCTAAACAGTACAAAGTACAAGATGAAAGTAAACTAAAAAGAATAGGGGAAAAACACGCGCCCAACCAAAAAAAGTGCCACAACCCGGGAACAGGTGAACAAAAGAAAAACAGCTGGAAGGGTCCCCCACCTGGAACCCGACTATGACCATCGCACGCGGTCCAAGCTCCCGAACTCCTGTGCTCCACTGAAGTCACGACCAACCTGTCCGTCGTCTGCAAGGCCACACAAAGTGCGGGAAAATCCCAAGTAGGGGTGAGTATAAAAATACTCAGTAGGATACCCCGAAGGCTCGAGGGAGAAAAAAAGGAGGTACCGAAGGGTGAGTAGTAGAGAGAACAGGAAAAGTAGATGAGTACAACAGAGAGTGCAGTAAAGAGTCCAGCTCAACCCAACAAGAGGAAAGAAGGTAGACTCATCTAGACACAAGGAGCTGGAAATAGTGAGAAGATGAACTTCTTGTTGAGTCTTCGCTACCTATAGTAGGAGAGTAGACTCGTCCAACCATGAGAAGCTAGACACGGAAAGCACGTGGCATACCCTGTGCGTCTTCGCCTCTCCTGGAAGGAAAGTAACCAAACCCAAGAAGTGGGTTCTGGAACAAGGTATACACATATCCTTATGCTCAGAAAGAAGCCCGAACAACGTCGTAAGGGGATCTCCATCCTGTAGTTCAACCCAAGAAAAGTGAGTCACCAACAGTCCCAGAAGTAAACACCATCGATGCCCAGCATCCCGCACGTCTTCCCCGAACTGCAAGTCAAGGGACTCAAATCACCGCACCTCGACACTATCCACTTTGGGTGGCACTGACTCACCTAAACAATTTTTGGACGCGTCATAAGGACGCGTCTTGGTGGGGAAATCACCCCTCGTACTTGAGAGTTTCAGGTTAAGTCAAACCACACCTCGTCACTGCCCCGCAGTCGAGAGGTCTCCTCAAAGTCAAGTCGTTCCATCACCGACCCGTACAACCAAGGGTCCCGCTCCGGTGATCATGGAGGAAAGCCACGGACTAGCCTAGTAGAAAGGACTGAGTCTGGAATGTCAATGAGTGTCCCACTTCCCATCCCTACTGGAGGGTAGTTCATAAAATGATATCAGGTGACCCACTACCCAGCCCTACTAGAGGGTAAACCATAATACATCATCAAGCAACCCACTGCCCAGCCATGCTGGAGGGTAAACCTGGAATAAGTCATCAGGAAAGCCACTACCCAACCTTGCTGGAGGGTAGACGAGAAAGAAGTCGACAGGTGACCCACTTCCCAGCCCTGCTGGAGGGTAAACCCGAAACAAGATGACGGGCAACCCACTGCCCAGCCCTACTGGAGGGTAGACCCTCAAGAGTCATCGGGTGACCCACTACTAAGTCGCTGCTAGAGGGTAAACCCTGAACAAGTCGATGGGCGACCCACTGCCCAGCCCTACTGGAGGGTAGACCTGAAACAAGACGACGGGCGACCCACTGCCCAGCCCTGCTGGAGGGTAGACCCTCAAGAGTCGTCGGGTGACCCACTGCCTAGTCTCTTCTAGAGGGTAAACCCTCAGAAGTCGATGAGTAACCCACTGCCCAGCCCCGCTGGAGGGTAAACCCAGAACTGCTCTGGCCATCTCTACTGGAGGGTACAACACTGGCCAACCGAACACGGAGTGGGTATCGTGCAACCACCCGACTCCAGAACAAAACCAAGGGAAACCACTCAAACCCGTTGATCTAAACCATCGAGCACAGAGCCAGGGAAAAAACTGAACCCCTGCTGGTCAACAATCAAGAACCGAGGGACCCTCTACGTCGCGAGAGGTCAAAAGTACGCAAAGCAGAACACGACACACACATGGGGCCCACACGACGTGTGGCCCCAAGTCAATCCCCAACCAATCGCACAAACAGCATCAGGTACAAACCACACGTACCTCCAAGCACTCCCGTATACTCCCAGAGTATACCTCATTTTCAGCCCAAGGGCTATCGTGCACACGACACCCAACGTCAACGGGAAGGCATGATGTAACATCTCCAACTCAAAGGCCCAGGCACGACCGACCACATCTTATGAAACATTTACATCTCTCTCCCAAGAGTGCACACGATCACATGCCATGGGTCCGCTACAACCACATTAGAAGAACCGCCACCGGGGCACCTTTCACATTTCCACATTTAATAAGATCACGTAAGAGGCTCCGCCCGCCTGAACAGATTACACCATTGTAATTCTCGCGGAAAGACACGTGAGATAGACTACTCACTCGCCCGAAACGGTAAACCGGTGAAAAAGATACTATTCACCGTAACCAAACCCATGTGGGGACCACCCCAAGATCCCAAAACTGAACAAACGGATCATGCCACTGCGATCCCCTCGGAAAAACACATGGGATTGAATACTCAACCACCCAAAATGGATACCCGGTGAAAAAGGTACTATTCACCGTATCTGGGTCGGGTGGGACCCACACCACGTCCCCGAAAAAGGTCAGGCGAACTTCGCCATCGCAATGCTTTCAAAAAAACCCGTCAAAAGCACTACTCACTTGAGTGGAACGGATGCCTGAAGAAAAAGATTCATTCCAGCTTACCGCGCACGAGCAGTACTATGCGGGACCCGCATCCCGGTCCCAAAACTCAACGGACGGATTGCACCGTTTCGATCCTCTCGAAAAATCACACAAGATAGACTATTCACTTGTCCAAAACAGTCGCCCGATGATAAAGATGGAAAATCACCGTCGACGCCCAAACGACCCTCGTGGGCCCCTCACCCTTGTGCCGAATTAGTGCGAGTAGATTGCACCATTGCAATCCCCTCGAAAAAACATCCAAAAATGACTGCTCGCTCGCCCCGAATGGACGCCCGATGAAAAAGTTGCTAAACGCTGCGTGCAGCTCAAAAGACGGGTCGTGGGGCCCATGCCTCAACTTTGGCCTCAACGCCTGAAACCACCCTGGAAAGCTCCGCCTTGGTGCCAGGGTCCCAACGCCACTGACGGTGCTTAAATCGGACGTCAGACGCGCCCGCGCCGTCCAAAACAAGTTCCCCCGAAAAAACGACAATTCACTTAAAGACGCGTCGCGCCTACGAGACCCCTCGTTTCGGGAATTAAAAATTCCCAAAACCATTTCAAAAACTTCGTCTTGGCACGAGCTCCGCGCTGCTGCAGACGGCTCGTGAAACCGACTCCCGGTTTATGATTTATTAAAATATAAATCATTTTATAATAATAATAATAATATATTATTATTATTATTATTATAACCTTATTATATTTTTATTTTTATATTATTATTATTATTATTATTATTATTATTATTATTATTATTATTATTATTATTATTATTATTATTATTATTATTATTATTAGTATTATTTTAAAGGGCCACCGACCGGCCAGCATCGGTCGGCCGTTTTCCCCGCGGAGACCCGCCGCTGGCGGGTCTCTGTCTCCCGAGCAGCGTCGCGCGCCGCGACCCTGGCTACCGCGTCAACCGGCCGGCACAGCCGGCCGGTGCTCCTGCTCCGCGCCCCGGTGCCTGCGGCCGACATCCCCGCGACACCGCCAGAGTCGCACGCCCCACCGGCCTCCCTCGTTCACCCGTGCTGAAGCCCCCGCCCGGAGCTGCTGGAAACCGCCGGAAACCGCCTGAAAACCCCCAGAACTCCCGAAATCCTTGTAATCTTCACCGGACCGCTGCGACCTCCTCGTAACTCGGATTTCGATTCTGAAAGAAGCGATGGAAAGAGTAAAATGTGTATTACACGACCATGGAATTTTTTCAAAGATAAAACACCAAATCGATGCTAAAATTGGGGTTCAAAGGGGGGGGGGGGGTTGGGATTTAAAACTCAACCGCCTACCTCTTGGGCGTAGCCCGATGCTTCGCCGTCGACCCATCGGAGTGGACGCACCTCACCAGAGTCGACTCGCCGGAGCCACCTCGCCAGAGTGGAGGAGGAGAGGGGAGAAGATTTCTAGGGGAGGGGGAAAATGAGGGAGAAGGGAAAGGGGTTAGTTTAATTAAATAGATTAATTAACTTAAACACTCTCCCGCGGCCCCGTACCCAAACTCCCGACGGGGTCGGGATTAAGCCTCCACTAGGCTAAAAACCAAAATCTGAGCGCAATGGCGGTCTCAGAATTTTAATCTAAGGCCCCGTTCAAAAGTTATAAAATCAAAGCCATGGGCCGCTAAATTATGAAAACGCCCCTGGGGCCATTTTTCACCGACGACCCACATCCGCAAAACTTACACCCCTCCTAGGGTAAACGACACGCTATGAACTCAACGGTGCCCTCAGTTTTCCAATCCAAGCCACATTTTAAGAGATACCTGAGTTAAGCCGTTAAACGAATAAATTAATCATTTAATTTATCCATTCCACGCTCCGATAGCGAGCGAGGGGTCCAAACATCCCGCGCCGACATGTTTTATGTCGTTCCTAGGGTAAACACCACATTCCGGACCCATCCGTACACTCGGATCCCTAATCCGGATCACCGTTTATAAGTTATCCCATTTATTTGGCATTTCCAGTGTGAACGCACTAAAAATTTAATTTCGGCCACACCGGGGCTCGGAATCGCACGCCTTCTGAAGGCGCTGCTCTGAAATATCATCAAGAATATTCCAAAGTATTTCACCAAAAAATCCGGGTTCTTACATCATTCCCTCCTTCACGATTTTCATCCTCGAAAAGCAAAACTAGGGAGCAACACAGGGTACAAAGACCACACCCATCTCTTCCGTACCCAGAAGAACTCTTGCACAGCTCTGCGCCACCGCACACAGACCAAAGGATTGATCTGTTCACTCAAGGTCGACCCTTGCCGATGTCGTGCACCCACTCCTGACTTTGGGGTTAGGGCAAGGTGATATGGAACCTAGCCATCCCTTTGCACGGTTTCAATGGCCCGAAGGCTCTCGGGGGTAGCTCACCTCCCCGATCGAACCCTTACGCCACACGCCGCGACTGGAATCACCGCCCACACCTGGGACAAGGCCCGATGATTCCCTCATTCAAAATATCCATATGGTGAAACACCCAAGGATATCTGGTCACGTAAGGTTCCACAGTCGATGTCTCTCAACCAAGACTCTCTTACACGCTTGGTGAGCGATGGAGTCGACGCCATCGACTAAAGAGGATGGTTACACACCTTATACTCTATCAACACAAGGTTACACCTGACGCCCTGCATCACCCTGGTAACAACTCAAGCAAGGAGCGTGGAGGAAATCATTCCACACACAGAGTCTATCAATTCTACTACAAGAAGTAGAAGAGCTATAGAGCGTACCTCTTATCACCTCATGCTCTGCAGGATCGTAGAAATCCAAAGCTCGTGGATGTCCGTGGTCCCAACTGTCAGCTCCCAGAAATTGACGTGGACCGCCTAGTGGTGATGGGAAGACCTCGTAATGTCGTCCCCCACCTCCAGATCCTCCCGATCCTCTGATAGAATCACCTTGCTGGGCGCTACTCCGATCTCGACGCTGCCTCCATCGTGGTGGTGCACCTGCTGCTTGCCTGAAGCTCTTCACACACCTGGTCGGGCAGTCCCGTGCCAAGTGACCTCACCCGTCACAAGCATAACACCGACACTCTCTAGGCTGCCCTGGTGCCCTCCGGTGCCACTGTGGTGTACGACCATGGCCCGGGATCCACTCACGGAAGGGAATCCTCGGTTGAGGCCTTGCGCCTTTTCGCCACAATGGTATACGACCACGTCTCCGAAACCGGCAGTGGGAAGGCCACCTGAATCGAGGTTTTGTTATTCGGATCCTACTAGCTACGGCAGACGTCTCGGCTCCGTCATGCCCACTGCCACTACCAACCGCAAAACGTGACAGGAAGCTCCCTATCACCAACGCCTGCTCTAGCACCCCGACATATGTGGAAATGCCCAAGGGTACTATGACAACACAAATCTCTTGGTAGAGACCCTGCTCAAACTTCCATGCTCGGATGCTGTCGTCATGGACCAAGTCCGGGTAAAAGCGTGCACGGTCTGCGAAACTAGCCGCATACTCGGCCACCATCATCCCTCCCTACTGAAACTGCAGGAGATCCTGAATCCGAACAGAGCACAAGCAGGAGGGGAGAAAATCCTCACGAAACAACAACTGAAAGTTTCCCCACGAAAGCGACGACTCGTCAAGAAACAGAGTCACCAGACTCCACCAACGCCAAGCTACTCCACGAAAAAGGGGTGGCGGCCAAGGCCGCTCTCTGATCTGTCGGTGTCTGCACAATCCTGAAAAGGTGAACCACTGTCTCTAGCCAAAACTCTGCTGCCTGAGGTTCTGGCTCACCACTGAACCTCAGCGGTCTCTGCCGCTGGAACTCACAGAGCGCGCTCAACCTACGCTCAAGCTCAGCTTGCTCTGCTTAAGCTATCTGCGGCTGAACAGGTGGGGGTGCTGTTACCGGCCCACCTGGAGAAAGGGGCTCACATGATGGGTCCTGGACTGTGGCCTCGTAGCTCACAGGGTCGTCGTCACGCACCAAATCTGGTATCTTGGCTGGCTGTCTTCACGGAGACATCCTGAATATTATCAAGGAGTGTCACGGTCAGATGAGCCTAAAGTATATACCAACAGCAACGATGGGGAGCTAACTCAAGAAGGACAGTCAAAGACTCAATCCTATGTGACGCACAAACCAATTTTCCCTACAACAAGTGTCTCAGCATACCGAGTCGACAAGCGGGTTATCAAGGTCCTGGTGAATGGATACGTAGGCCACCGCACCATCACTGGACTCCCTGGTCTGAGAGCCGCTCTCGAGACATGTTAACAATGTTTCCCTAAATCCCAACCAATTCCTTTTATTTTAGGGACGTCCGAAAAACGTCCCAAGGAACGAACCACCTCTGATACCACTTTTTCATGACCCGACCCTACCCGGGCTCGAGCCGCAAATACCCCAAGCTCGCCTCCATAGGTCAGGGGCTGGCGACCAGCACCGAAGGCACAATAACTCGGGGAGGCCTTTGCCTAAGTACCTGTAAACACACACATAGCACAGTCAATGAAAAAGTGCAGAGTAAAAGAAAATATAAGCAGAGTAAAAGAGCAACTACTATATAAAAACCAAAAAATGTGCATCGACCTCTAAACAGTACAAAGTACAAGCTGAAAGTAAACTGAAAAGAATAGGGGGAAAACACGTGCCCAACCAAAAAGAGTGCCACAACCTAGAAATAGGTGAAAAAAAGAAAAACAGCTGGAAGGGTCCCCCACCTGGAACCCGACTATGACCACCGCACACGGTCCAAGCTCCCGAACTCCTGTGATCCACTACAGTAACGACCAACCTATCCATCATCTGCAAGGGCACACCAAGTGAGGGAAAATCCCAAGCAGGGGTGAGTATAAAAATACTCAGTAGGATACCCCGAAGGCTCGAGGGAGCAACAAAGGAGGTACCGAAGGGTGAGCAGTAGAGCGAACAGGAAAAGTAAAGGAGTTCAACAGAGAGTGCAGTAAAGAGTCCAGCTCAACCCAACAAGAGGAAAGAAGGTAGACTCGTCCAGACACAAGGAGCTGGAAAAGGTGAGAAGATGAACTTACCATAGAGTCTTCACTACCTATAGCAGGAGATTAGACTCGTCCAACCATGAGAAGCTAGACACGGAAAGCACGTGGCATACCCCGCGCGTCTTTGCCTCTCCTGGAAGGAGAGTAACCAAACACAAGAAGTGGGTTCTGGAATAAGGTATATACATATCCTTATGCTCAACAAGAAGCCCCAACAACATCGTAAGGGGATCTCTATCCCATAGCTCAGCCCAAGAAAAGTGAGTCACCAACAGTCCCAGAAGTAAACACCATTGATGCCCAACATCCCGCACGTCTTCCCAGAACTGCAAGTCAAGGGACTCAAATCACCGCACCTCAACACTATCCACTTTGGGCGGCACTGACTCACCTACACAGTTTTAGGTCGCGTCACAAGGACACATCTCGGTTGGGAAAGCGCCCCTCGTACTTGAGAGTTCCGGGTTAAGTCAAAACACACCTCGTCACTGCCCCGCAGTTGAGAGGTCTCCTCAAAGTCAAGTCGTTCCATCACCGACCCGTACAACCAAGGGTCCCACTCTGGTGATCACGGAGGAAATCCACAGACTAGCCTAGTAGAAAGGACCGAGTCTGGAATGTCAACGAGTGTCCCACTGCCCAGCCCTGCTGGAGGGTAGTTCATAATATGATATCGGGTGACCCACTGCCCAACCCTGCTGGAGGGTAAACCATAATACATCATCAGGTGACCCACTGCCCAGCCTTTCTGGAGGGTAAACCTAGAATAAGTCGTCAGAAAACCCACTTCCCAGCCTTACTGGAGGGTAGACCTGGAAGAAGTCGACGGGTGACCCACTTCCCAGCCCTGCTGGAGGGTAAACCCGGAATAAGACGACAGGAGACCCACTGCCCAGCCCTGCTGGAGGGTAGACCCTCAAGAGTCGTCGGGTGACCCACTGCCTAGTCTCTGCTAGAGGGTAAACCCTGAACAAGTTGAAAGGCGACTCACTTCCCATCCCTGCTGGAGGGTAGACCTGAAACAAGACGACGGGCAACCCACTGCCCAACACTGCTGGAGGGTAGACCCTCAAGAGTCGTCGGGTGACCCACTGCCTAGTCTCTGCTAGAGGGTAAACCCTGAGAAGTCGATGAGTAACCCACTGCCCAGCCCTGCTGGAGGGTAAACCCAAAACTACTCTGGACATCTCTACTAGAGGGTACAACACTGGCCAACCGAACATGGAGTGGGTATCGTGCAACCACCCGACTCCAGAACAAAACCAAGGGAAACCACTCAACCCTGCTGATCTAAACCATCGATCACATAGCCAGGGGAAAAACTCAACCCCCGCTGGTCAACAATCGAGAACCGAGGGACCCTCTACATAGCAAGAGGTCAAAAGTACGCAAAGTAGAACATAACACGCACATGGGGACCACACGACCTAAGGCCCCAAGTCAATCCCCAACCAAGCGCACAAACAGCCTCAGGTACAAACCACACGTACCTCCAAGCGCTCCCGTATACTCCCAGAGTATACCTCATTTTCAGCCCAAGGGCTATCATGCACACGACACCCAACGTCAACGCGAAGGCGTGATGTAACATCTCCAACTCAAAGGCCCAGGCACGGTCGACCACATATTATGAAACATTTACATCTCTCTCCCAAGAGTGCACACGATCACATGCCATGGGTCCGCTACAACCACAGTAGAAGAACCGCCACCGGGGAACCTTTCACATTTCCACATTTAATAAGATCACGTAAGAGGCTCCACCCACCTGAACATATTACACCGTTGTAATTCTAACGGAATGACACGCGAGATAGACTACTCACTCGCCCGAAAACGGTCAACCGGTGAAAAAGGTACTATTCACCGTAACCAAATTTGTGTGGAGCCCACCCCAAGATCCCAAAACTGAACAAACGGATCACGCCACTACAATCCCCTCAGAAAAACACACGGGATTGAATACTCAACTGCCCAAAATGGATACCCGGTGAAAAAGGTACTATTCACTATATCCGAGTTGGGTGGGACCCACACCACGTCCCCGAGAAAGGTCGGGCAAACTGCGCCATCGCAATGCTCTCGGAAAAACCCGTCAAAAGCACTACTCACTTGAGTGGAACGGATGCCCGGAGAAAAAGATTCATTCCAGCTTACCGCGCATGAGCAGTACTACGCGGGACCTGCATCCCGGTCCCGAAACTCAATGGACAGATCACACCGTTGCGATCCTCTCGAAAAAGCACACAAGATGGACTATTCACTTGTCCAAAACGGTCACCCGGTGATAAAGATGGAAAATCACCGTCGACGCCCAAATGACCCCCGTGGGCCCCGCACCCTCATTCCGCATTAGTGCGGGCAGATTGCACCATTGCAATTCCCTCAGAAAAACACCCAAAAACGACTACTCGCTCGCCCCGAACGGACGCCGGATGAAAAAGTTGCTAAACGCTGCGCGCAGCTCAAAAGACGGGCCGTGGGGCCCGCGCCTCAACTTAGGCCTCAACGCCTGAAACCACCCTGGAAAGCTCTTCCTTGGTGCCAGGGTCCCAACGCCACTGATGACGCTTAAATCGGACGTCAGACGCGTCTGCGCCGTCCAAAACAAGTTCCCCCCGGAAAAACGACAATTCACTTAAAGACGCGTCGCGCCTCCGAGGCCCCTCATTTTGGGAATTAAAAATTTCAGAAACCATTTCAAAAACTCCATCTTGACACGAGCTCCGCGCTACCGCAGACAGCTCGCGAAACCGACTCCCGGTTTATGATTTATTAAAATATAAATCATTTTATAATAATAATAATAATAATAATATATTATTATTATTATTATTATAACATTATTATAATTTTATTATTATTATTATTATTATTATTTTTTTAAAGGACCACCGACCGGCAAGCGCTGGTCATCCGTTTTCCCCGCGGAGACCCGCCGCTGGCGGGTCTCTGCCTCCCGAGCAGGGTCACGCGCTGCGACCCTGGCTGCCGCGTCAACCGGCCGGCACAGCCGGCCGGTGCTCCCGCTCCACGCTCCGGCACCTGCAGCCGACATCCCCGCGACAGCGCCAGAGCCGCACGTCCCACCGGTCTCCCTCGTTCACCCGCGCTGAAGCCGCCGCCCGGAGCTGCCGGAAACCGCCGGAAACCGCTGGAAAACCCCCAGAACTCCCAAAATCCCCGTAATCTTCACCGGACCACTGCAGCCTCCTCGTAACTCGGATTTCGATTCTGAAAGAAGCGATGGAAAGAGGAAAATGTTTAATACACGACCATGGAATTTTTTCGAAGATAAAAAAACAAATCAACGCTAAAATTGGGGTTCAAAGGGGGGTTCAGGATTTAAAAATCAACCGCCTACCTCTTGGGCGTAGCCCGATGCTTCGCCGTCGACCCGTCGGAGTGGCTGCACCTCACCGGAGTCGCCTCACCAGATCCACCTCACCGGAGTGGAGGAGGAGAGGGGGGAATCTCTCCATGGGAGGGGGAAAATGAGGGAGAAGGGAAGGGGGTTAGTTTAATTAAATAGATTAATTAACTTAAACACCCTCCTGCGGCCCCGTACCCGAACTCCTGACGGGGTCGGGATTAATCCCCCCCTAGGCTAAAAACCACACTCTGAGTGCAACAGCGATCTCATAATTTTAATCCGAGGCCCCGTTCAAAAGTTATAAAAGCAATGCCATGAGCCGCTAAATTACGAAAACGCCCCTGGGGCCATTTTTCACCGACGGCCCGCGCCTGCAAAACTTGCACCCCTCCTAGGGTAAATGGCATGCTCTGAACTCAACGATGCCCTCAGTTTTCCAATCCGAGCAACATTTTAAGAGATACCTAAGTTAAGCCGTTAAACGAATAAATTAATCATTTAATTTATTCGTTCCACGCTCCGATAGCGAGCGAGGGGTCCAAACGTCCCACGTCGACATGTTTTATGTCGTTACTAGGGTAAAAACCCCATTCCGGACCCATCCGTACACTCAGATCCCTAATCTGGATCACCGTTTAGGAGTTATCCCATTTATTTGGCGTTTCCAGTGTGAACGCACTGAAAATTTAATTCCGGCCACACCGGGGCTTGGAATCGCACGCCGTCTGAAGGCACTGCTCTGGAATATCACCAAGAATATTCCAAGTATTTCACAGAAAAATCCGGGTTCTTAAAAATTCTAACTTACCGCACTGGGTAAAGGGTCACATATCACAATCAATTACATTACACACTAAGTGAGCCACCAAGGTGGAAATCATGTAAACTGTAATCTGAGAAAAAAGCAACAACAATTCCCACCCAAGGCAACTTGGTCCATCCCTCGTACCTGGGGCTACAAGCACCCATGCACAATCTAGAAACCTAGTTCCAGTAACAACCTATCTCCAGTCTACCATATCCCAAATAGTAAAACCAGTAGAAATAAAAAGAGAAGTCTCAATCTCATCAGTAGCTAGAAAAACACTACTACTAAATCCTTATCAAGAACTCCTCTGATATAACTTTGTGATGACTTGGACCCGAACAACCACCTGAAAAGTACTAAACGGGTCAGGTGTTACTACCTTAGGTGCACCTCCCTGAACGCCAAAGGATTCTGACTAGCAGCGAGGGTCTTATAGGTATAGTGGGGAGGCTATACCCTCCCGGAGGATAATAATGGTACTGGTCCAAGTATAATAATAAATATTCAGCGAAATAAATGACTCAGCAGACTCAAACCAGGCCTGTAAAGAGGAATCACATTCTATATCGACAAACAATGGAAGCAATAAATATAAAAAACAACAATAAAAAGTAAACACAACAGCATGTTGATCACTTGTAACTACTACTGAGCAACAAAAACATGCATCCAAAATAGGTCATACATATCCATACATAAAAAGGGTGCCAATGGCTAACCATCTGTAGCTACAATAAGTAAGAATGCTGATACAAGAAAGAAATCAAAACAAAGTAAACTCCAGCTAGGCAAGACCTCATGGTCCATACCATCTCCATGTAATAGCAATTGCAGTCCAGATCCTGAAGCTGACCTCTTTCCTACGCGTAAATCCATAAAGTCTGAACGCGTCCCGAAGGGACCGTGCAGGGTGTGAGACGAATCTCAGTAGGATACCACCCAATGATGCATACCTAATATAAGTGTTTAAGCAGGCATGCATTTATAATGAAAATAGTAAATAGTACGATGCACACAACCAACACAAACTCCACTGGTGCTCAACAGCCACCATGGAGTGTCACCTACTTTGACCAATGCCAGAATCTCTGTCATGTAACCCGACACCATGTGCCCCCAGACACCGCGTGTCTCAAGTACCGACATCCCGAAGGCACGCCCAAGATATAGTATCCCAGAGGAACAGTGATGTCTGTCCTCAAATAAAGTAACCGGAGGGACAACGATGTCTGCCCTGAAATAAAGTAACTGGAGGGACAATAATGTCTTCTCTCAAATTAATTAACTATAGGGACAATGATGTCTACCCTCAAATAATGGTTAACCTTTTCCCCAACCCAATAGCCTCAATTATATCCCCTGAAGGCTCCTCACCTTCCACGTGGCTTCCTACGACAAGCACCCCCTAACCAAAAGTACCTAAACCGTAACTAACGGGGGCCTCTACCCACTCGACTGGTCAAAACCACCTCATCACGGAGTCTCTATGTGTGCACACTACTCAAAGTTCCGAGTGAGTGGTAATCACAAAAAAAAGTACCCAAGCCACAAAACCTCTAACACCTCGTGTCCCTGCGACCATGCCGCTCAAGTCTGATGGCCTTGCCATCCCAGTAACCCGGGCCATGCCCAAGCTGACAGTCACCCTGCCCCAAGCCGACGTCCAAGACCCCCAATCACATGGTCAGAACCACCCAATGTAACCTGGGCCCAGCCCAACCTATGATCACTATCACTCAAGAATATCTGGGCCACGCCCAACACAACTCAAAGGTTCCAACATATGCAATATCACAACTCACATATATATATATTCTCAGAAGAAATACTTTAATCAGGAAAAACAAACTAAACAGTTGAATTGCACTATCTAGGTGTTGTCCCATACCAGCACCAATGTCTTGTAAACCTCTAACAATTCATATAACGACTTAACCAAATAACTCAACAGATTAACAAAATAAATCAAGTTATACCATTTTGGAACCCTTAGCCAAAATGCCCCAAATGAGAAACGACCCATCGCCCAACCCCGCTCAAGGAAATCAGGACAAAGGAATACCCAAAGGCATCCCATAGGTCTAATAAGAAATTGAATATACAATAGCATATAAAACAGGGTCTCTCTCAAAATACCCGAATACGCGCTTTAAGACGCGCTACCCAAAGATCTGTGAAAACACAAAATAAGGTATGAACCACCTACCTGAGGCTTGTAGACATAGGAACGTCCGATATCGAGCTCCAATTTGAAGTCGATCTTTATAGATTTACGTTTCCATCAAATCCTGGCAATTCCACTTGGATGGAATCTACGACTCATGAAGCAAAGAATTAAGAACGGGATAGGATGTGTGGGTTTAGCCTCGCTGTTGCGATACCGCATCCACCGACGGATTGAAGAATAGACTCCAGATGAAGAATCTAGGGCTAGGTATGTTCTTCAGGTTTTTAGAACGGAGTAGTTCCGAAGTTAGGGAAGAAGAATAGATTTTATGAAATAAGACATGACGATCTTTCATTTAAGAAAATAAAAAAAAGTACACGACATGTATAAAGGACTACACACTGTGTAGTGGCCTTGTTCGTACTCCAACTTAAGCAGAGGTAGCCACACGGCTTGGACGCTCCACACGGGTTGACACGTGGATTGAACCCTAGCCGGTACGCAAAAAGAAGGATACACGGCGTGTCAAGAAACACTACACACCATGTAGTAGGAAATTCCTACACGGTCATCACACGACATGTACTCGGTGAGCACATGGCCGATACTCACCTAACCCATACATGGCATGTAGAGAAACACTACACGCCGTGTAGTAGGAAATTTCTATACGGTCATCACACGACATGTACTCAGCGAGCACACGTCCAATACTTTCCTAACCCATACACGACATGTACTTTAGAGTACATGGTGTGTAGCCTGAAAATTTCTAGAACTTCCCAGATTTTCCCAGTTTTCTCAGGAACAAGTCAAAAATTTAAACAGGGTCTGGATTTTGACTCATTCTAAAAACCTGGGTTCTTAGAGAGTGTGAAATTTCGAGGCCTGGTGTGCCTGAAATAAATTATACAAAAATATTAACTGTTTCTATACTATTCACAAAAGAAAAGTGGAATATCTCTTAAACTCTTGACCAGATCAAGAATCTGAGAACATAGTTGAGTCTGGAATGTGGTTTTTTCCCTAGGAACGACATAAAGCATGTCGGTGTGATTGTTCGGACCCCTCTCATTAGCGGTAAGTAAATGGATGAATTGATTTATTAATTCATTCATTTAATAGCTCAAAACCAAATAACTCTCAAATAGAAACTCGGATCAGAAATCCGATTCCACGGTTGAGTTCAGAGCATGTCCTTTACCCTAGGAGGGGTATAAGCTTTTTCAGCGCAGGACCGCTGTGAGAAAAGTCACCCAAGGAAAAATCATCATTTTGGAATAACCACGTAGTGATTTTTATCACTGGAAATATTTTTGAATAACTTTCTAATGAAGGCTCAGAATGGAAATCTGATACTTTTGTTGAGTTTGAAATGGGTATTTTTCCTAGGAGCGATATAAAATGAGAGGGCGTGACAGTTTCAGATTCCACACTAAGCGAGTTTTTCTATAAATAGAAAATATGATTTGGAGTTAGGGTTTTACCTTCTCTATCCTCTCTCTATCTCTCTATCTCCCACTCTCTACTAACCATTCTTCATCGCTCTTCTCCGTTCTTCACCATATTGAGGTACAGTCTTCACCAAAGATTCGGCGAATCAAGGCAGGAGCCTCGTAGATGCATCACCAACAACGCGCATCGAAAACGAGGTAAAATTTCTGTTGATTTTCACACCTTCTTCTATTTCTTGAGTTTTTGAAAAATTCTTCATTTAAATTTAATAATTTTAGAATTAGGACGATGGAAAAATGAACACGACCATCGTCCAAGCCCCATTATAAATCCCATGTTCGATGTGTTCTTCTTCATTCTTCATCTGAATTTTTGGATGCACCAAAACATCAATGGATTGTCAATTGGGGGTAGGTGCTGTGAATTACTCTTCCCAAAGATCTCAAATCCACCTTCAGATTTAAAATCGGGCCTCTGGAGTGGTTTTGGAATCGACGGAAGCCTCAACTCCGGCAAGGGCGGTAGTCGAAGGTCGAGGTGGCACAGCGGTGGATCTAGCCAGAGGTTACTATGGCAGCATGGGACTTTGGTGAGGTGGAACTCGGCTGGATGGTGGCGTCGACCAGAGGTGATTCAGCATGGTGTGTCAGGCCGAGGCGGAGCTCGAAGGGCTAGTGTCAAGCGGTGTGTGGCGAGCTGGAGTGGCCGGGAGCGAAACGCTCAGGCGGAGGCCGGGGCACAGTTTAGCATAGTGCAGCAGGGCGAGGTTGGGGGTGGTTCAGTGGCGGAGTAGCAGGGGAATGGGGGAGTGAGGTAGGGGCAGTTAGCATTGGGATGATGGAGCACCGGCAGGCGCAGCGGTTGCGTAAGGTGGTGACCAAGGGGGAGACCGGGGGGACAAGACCCCCCTCATACGGGTATCCCGGTTAACACTGGGGACCAGATGGGTCCCGAGGGACTGCCTGCCAGTGAGGCACGACTATTGACCGGGTCGGCCGGGGAGGGCCGACCCAGACAGTTGGGTCCAGCCACAATTGGGCCAGACCGGCCCAGTTGGGCCCCTTCGCGTTCAAAGCGGCGTAACTTCTAAACGGCACATCCGTTTGACGTGTTGTCTATAGCCATGGGCCCATATCATTGATAAGAACACATTGAAATGTGTTTAGGGGATTTTTAGTTCCATGAATGAAGGTGGGTGACTTAGAACTCTTTAATTAAATAATAATAAAATATTAATAAATCTTGCAACTGACGTATCTCTCGAACCAGATGTCCGTTTGAAGAGTCGTCAGAGGCGCTGTGACCATGTGAGACGGTCCTTCCAAAGTTGGTTTGGAACCTTTGTAGTTTGGTTTTGTCACTCGGTGGCACAAAATGCTTAATGAGATTAATTAATTATTCTTACATTGGACCTAACTCCCATTTGGGATGCCCGATTGACATGCCTTTAGCGGCAGCATGACCCTAGTCCTCATGTGAAAGTTTTGAGATGTTTTCCGAAGTATTTGGGTTAGAGACAAGGTGTGTCCCCATAAGGCCTAGTTCGCACGTTTTACAGGTGAAATGCTAATTTTCACCCGACATCCCTTTGGGGTGTTTGAGCACTCATTTCTGAGTGTTTCTCTGAGGGGATTGCAACGACACAATCTGTTTGCCTAAATTCAGGGCCAAGGCATGGGCCTAACGAGGGGGCTTTTAGATGTATGCTGCGTTTTTACGACTTATGATTCATAAGTCCATTAGGAGAAAATAAATAGACTAATTTTCATGTTTATATGCAAGGAACACAATGGCACGATCCGCGTGACGTGTTTGGTGATTGAGGTGCGGGCCCTATAGGGCCCTGTTTGCATATAATGTTGGGAGACGCAGCTTCTGCATCAGAAGTCCGTTTTGGACGAGTGAATAGTCGATCTTGTGTGTTTTTCTGCAAGGATCACAATAGTGGGATTCATTTGTATGTGAGGAGCCTTATTCACAATATCTTGTTAAATTTGGAAACATGAAAGGAATATCATTAGAAGACCCTTTTGACGTGTTTGAAGAGAATACATGAATTCAGTCAGCTCCGACTCTTGTGAGAGTGGATAAGATGTATAAAGAGATATGGTTGATGTTATAGGACTATTTTAGGATGTGTTTCAGCTAATCTATGTTTTGAAACTCTAGCTAAGCGAGGATCATCAGTCACTCGTCGGATTTGCGACTAATGAGGCATGTAATCTGGGAGTACCTTGACACACCTAGTGGTACTTGTTCACCCTTTGGGACCTAGAAATGGTTAGGTACATGGTCAGACGATGAAGATGGGTCACACATGGTGTGGGACCCACACGCGCCATGTACCACTAGGAATATTCTACCTCTCGTATCTCTTTCTTCTAAATTGGATTGTGGCCTACTAGTGGCCTATCTTGAGTGTTTCTCTGCGTATGACGCGATGGTGATCTACGTAGTGGCTTTTGAGATACGATGTGAGATTTTCCGAGTGCAATGCCTATTTGAGGAAATGATTGATGAAGAAGGTGATGACAGTGATGTTTTTAGAATCACCATAGCAATCCTGGATTACCCTCCAGTGAGGCTGGGCAGTGGCGTTCACCGATCTCTTTCAGGGATTACCCTCTAGCGAGGCTGGGCAATGGTGTTCGCTGATCTCTTTCAAGGAATACCCTCCAGCGAGGCTAGGCAGTGGTGTTTATCACTCTCTTTCAAGGCTTACCCTCCAGCACATTTATGCAGTGGAGTTTGCTAGTTACTATCTTAGGGTTTACCCTCTAGCTGGGCTGGGTAGTGGCGTTCGCCGATGACTTTTATAAGTATATCATCCTGTAGGGATGGATAGTGGGTTCCCAACTTTGTGACACGATCTCTTATCTGTGCAGCATAGTGAGGATACATACTTGACCTGACATTAGACTCTCAAGAAAGAGGGGCGCTTTTTCCTCCAAGATGTGTCCTTGTGACGTGACCTAAAACCATGTGGGTGAGACAGAACTACCCAGAGTGGATAGTATCAAGGTGCTATGATTGATCCCCTTGAATTGAAGTTCAGGGAAGACGTGTGGGATGTTGGTCATCGATGGTGTTTTTTTATAGAACTATTGGAAATTATTTTTCTGGGTTAATCTAGTGATAGGGATATCCCCTTACTCTCTCATTTGGGTTCCTTTGGTTGAGCATATACACATCATATTGTAGTATCCACTCATTGGGCTTTGGTTACTCTCCTTCCAAGAGAGGCAAAGATGCGCAGGGTATGCCACGTGTTTTCTGTGTCTAGCTTCTCGTGGTTGGATGAGTCTACTCTCCTAATGTAATTAGAGAAGACTTGACAAGAATATCACCTTCTCTCTGTTTCAATATCCTTATGTTTGGATGAGATTACTTCACTTCTTTGTTGGGTTTAGCTGTACTATTTTACTATACCTTGTTCTATCTACTGCTTTCCTCTTCAGTACCTCACTTGATACTCCCTTGAGCCTTCAGAGCATCCTACTGAGTATTTTTATACTCACCCCTGCTTGGGTTTTGCCCGCAATCGGTGTTCCCTTACAGACGATGAACAGGTTGATCGTGACATCAGAGGAGCATAGGGATACAGGGTGCTTGGACCACGTGTGGTGGTTGTATCTTGGGATCTAGGAGCAGAGATCGCTCACCTTTTTTACTTTTCAACCTGTTGTCGGGTTGTGAAACTTTTTTTTGGGAATGTATTTTGCCCCTTTCCCTTTTTGTTTACTTTTTTTTCACTTGTACTCATTAGAGGTCAATACATATTTGTGGTATATATATACAGTTGTGATGTTCCTTGTTTTCCTTTCCCTCTATGATTTTGCATTGATTTGGTTGTGTGTGTGTATAGGTACTTAGGATAAGGCCTCCCTGAGTTTCTTATGCCTTTAGCATTGGTCGCTAGCCCCTAGCCTATGGAGGCAGGCTTGGGGTAGTTGCGGTTCGAGCCCTAGTCTGGGTCGGTTTGCGACAATTTTTTTAGGGCATTAATAAGACCCTATATTGGTGTTGGTGTTGCCGTCCTCTGAATGCATGAGGAAGAGGGATCATTCCCCCACCGAGATGCATTTTTGTGACGTGATTAAAACTGTGTGGGTGAGTCAATGCCGCCTAAAGCGGATAGTATCGAGGTGTGGAGGATGAGTCCCTATGACTTATATGTTTGGGGCATGGGTTTTGTGTTGGAGAGTTTGTGCGTAAAGCCTTGGGTTCCCCATAGTATGTTCTAGTTGGCAGCATGGGAACCCTTGGTGGCTTTGTTGCGGTTTTTGGTGAACTCTCTTGTGTGGGAAACCCAGTTCAGAGTTCAATTTCTTTGCCTCGTGCTTATGGATTTTTAAGGACGAAAAGTCCTATGGTGGGGAGGATTTAGTGACTCTGTTTTTGGCCCTGTCAAACTTTGGAATATTCCTACAAATAATTCCAGAGCGAGGCGCGAAATCAACGTGAAATTCGAGACCCGGTGTGCCTAGAATTAATTTTATAAAAATATTAAGTATTTTTATATTGTGCACGAGGCAGGAATTAGTTATCTTCTAAACGGTAGATCAGATCAGAAATCTGAGGGCATAGATGCGTCTATAGCGTGTCGTTTACCCTAGGCAGGGTGTAACCTTTGCGGGCGCGGGCCTTCTGTAGAAAAAGGTGACCAATGGAATTTTCATAAATAAATGAACAATTTATTTTAAAAGTCATATCTCAAATAAATTTTTAACTGAGTCTTAGATTGAAATTCTAAGATCACGGTTGAGACCGGAACACCGCTTCTACCCTAGGGGCACCCTAAACTTTGTCTGCGCCAGGCGCGGGGACAGAGGCGAGTCGGGAATCGGATAGTTGGATGGAGAGGATTTAATTAAAAAAACATTAAATCCCCTCCCCTCCCCTTTTCTGCACATGATAAGAAGAATCCAAAGCTAGGATATCCTCCTCCCTTCCTCCTCCTTGCATCGATGATGAACGATCATAATCGAGCGAATGAGGTGTTGTCGAACTCGGATCTTGACGACGGACGCTCCCATATCATGCAACAGCAGCGACAAAGCATGTAAAGCATTAGCGATCCACCAAAAGGTTGGCGGTTTGAGTTTTAAAATCCCAGGTCCTAATTATGTGTTGTTCTTCTTTAAATCGTTATAAGGGTTGTGTAGTTCAGGTCCTGATCTTTCTGAAACATGTTTCAGATTTGAATTTTGAGTACCGGGGTGCTCACAGTGGTTCTAGGAAGTTTTTTGGCGGAAAACCCAGATTCCGATGGTGGAAATGACATAATCTGGTGAGGTAAGCACTGGTGCGGTGGTTTTCGGTACCAGTGCGGCGGATTCCGGCTCCGATGCAGTGGTTTCCGGCGAGACAGGCGGTGGTTCGACAAGAATTTTCCGGGGGTTCTTTAAACCCCCGTAACTCACAAACTGGATGTCTGATTCATGATCCATTTGAAGAAACAAGTTCCTTGCATCGAGGCCGACCTTTTTAGTTTTCTTAGGAAATTTAATAAGTCAATTCCTTGCCTCGGGGCCATGAAACGTTGAAATAATAATAATAATTTATTATTATTTAGCTTGGACCCGCCGTAACGTCTGCACAGAGTGTCCGATTGATGCATCGTCAGTGGCATTGTGATCCTGATAGTAAGGAAGAATTTTCAGGATAGTTTCTAGGTGCTGGGACGGAGATCAAGGTGTGGGCCTCATGAGGTTGGTTTTGGGCATTTACAGAGAAGCATGAATTTTTCGTCTGGAGACCGTTTTGGACAAATGAGTAGTCGATCTCATGCATTTTTATGAGGGGATCACGATGGTGTGGTCAACTTGATGAGTTTTAGGATCAAGGTGTGGGCCCCACCTGGGCTTGCTATGGTGAATAGTACTTTGTTCACCGATTTTCTGTTTCGGGTGAGTAAATAGCCTATCCTGCATGTTTTTCCATTTAGAACATGATGGTGGCCTCGATTCGAGCCTAGGAGGTGCGCCGTGTGGCGATGATGATGGTTGCTTGGGTTAGTGACGTTTGGACCAACAATGGTTGAGTGTACTCCCTCGAGTCATTCCTATGAGGGTTTTTGTGGAATTACAACCCTGTTATAGGTTTGTTATCCCCTCAATTGGATATTTCCCTAGTAGAGTCGTGACATCCCTCTGGTGGGTCCGGAGTGGGATCCTCTAGCTTCTCTTCCCTAGATCGGGTTCTTAGTATCGTTGTGACATCTTATACATGGGTGGAGATCCCCTATCTACCAGGAAAAATCTATAGGGTTTGAGGCATAATCGGGATTATGATCCCCTATACAATGGTCCGTTTAGTAGGGTTGTGGTATCATCGGGTATATGATACCCTACTTAGCATGTGGTTTCAATAGGGTTGCGAAATCGTTGGTTATACAATCCCCTACTCAGTGTGTGGTTTCGGTAGGGTTGGTGCATCGTCGGTTTGATCCCCTACATCATGAGTTATACTAGATGGGGTTTCCTGCATCATCGTGACCATCTTCACATGGGTGAAAATCCTCTATCCAAGTGATGTGGACTATGGAACGTTCGATCGGGTTGTGGTATCCCCTAGAAGATCCTAGGATTGATCCCCTATCTGTGAGATATTCAAGATACCAGAGTGGAATATTGTATCCCCTAGAAGATACTAGGAGTGATACCCTATCCGAGGAGTTTGGTATTTCTGTTGTTTCAGCGTGGTGTTCTCAGTGACGAAATCTGACAAGCGTGTTCCCTCAGATGGGCCATCTGGGATAGAGATGTAACCCAATGGAGTGTATCTCTTGGATGCATGTCATCTATGATGATAGAGCTCATGGAGTGTGTTCTCATGGTTTGTGTAAGCCTTATAGCTTTGAGTATAACCTGTTGATGGTTATGAGGTCGTAACCTCATGAGGTTTGGTGCCTGAGAGAAGTATATCTGGATGTTCATGGTATATGTATGGGCATATACCTAAGCTAAGCTGACTAGTTGTGTTTTTCCAAGGATGTTCTTGAGATGGAGTTTCTCTCTTGTATGGGTTCCCTTTGGATAGGATGATCTGACTGTTTCCTTTTAGTTTGTCTATTTTATTTTGGGGTTTTTGGGGTGCCTACTAAGTATTTTTATACTCACCCCTACACGGGCTTCGCCCGCACATGTTTTGTGTATTATGTAGACCATAGGCCTTTCGACGAAGTCTCAGGAGGACCCAGAGTAGGAGGAGCTTAATGAGCTTGACCGACCGGGGTGTTTACCAGAGCTGTGCCAAGGAGCTTTCTGGAGGGTGATTTTGATAGCGATCCCCTCCTTTTGAGCAGGTTGGACGCTTTTACAGTTTTATTTTGGTGGTCCATGTATTTTCCCTTTTTTATTTTTCGTCGTACTCTGGTTGTGGGTTATATGTATGCATGCATTTATTTTCAGTTTTTATATATATATTTTCACTTTGGCTTAGAGGTGTATGTGAGTGCGTGTGTACAAGTACCTTAGGCTAATGCCTTCCATCTGTGCGATAGCCTACTTGGTGCTAGTCGTCAGCCCCTGGCCTATTGGAGGCAGGCTTGGGGAGTCATGGTCGAGCCCCTTTGGGTATGGTCATGACAGAATCATCTTGTGGGAAGTCTTAGGATCGATCTAGTGCAGCTCAAGCATCTTGGAGACCATGTATGTGTCTCGTCTCAAGGTTGGTAGTAGAGCCTGGTGTATTTTTTTTTCATATGTAGTCATCCTAGTGGGTGACCAACTATTGTATGTTTTTCATGCTTTGAATATGTATGAATTTATGTTGCATTCCATATATTATAACACGATACTATTTGTATTTATTTATTATTTTTACTCTTATATTTTACTTATGTATGAGTTTGGTTATTTTCCACTATTATTTCACTCTCACCCGAGGGTATAGTATCCCCACTGCACCTTTTAGACTCTTATTGATGGGAAAAATTCACTCCCATTTGGGGAGACACACTTAAGGCCTTATAGTTATCAAGATCGAGTGATGTGTTATTTTTATCTTGGTTGGTACGTTACAATTTCATTCCATTATAATTTTGGATTACCCATTTATTAATAATTCTTAATTAAATCATTATTCAGGTGAAAACTTTTCATTTTTCCATGCATGTTTCAGTTATAAAATTTTGATCCTCACACCTTTTTCATGGTTCAAACATCTAAAAATCATAATCTTGTCATAATCATAATATTTATTCATTAAATACACTTTTATAATTATACATGTAAGGTGGTGATGAAAAATAAATCACATCACCTCATGGAAACGATGGCCCGTATGTATGTAGGAGTGATGATTCCACTTTTCATTAGATATAATGATAGAATGGTAAATAATAATTCAAAATAAAATAATCATAAATATTTCATATATAACATATATATTCATTAAATCTATACTTATTACTAACTATGTAAAGTGGAAATGAAAACCAAGTAACACCGCTTCATGGAGATAGTTGTCCACACATGTGCTTGAACGACATTATCATTTTCCATTGGATGGAATGTTAGAAAGAAGATAAAATATTATAATTAAATAATTATAATTAGGTCATAAATATCATACATAAACACAAAATATATCATAATAGTCAACTATGAAATATGGTTATAGAAAATTAAATACATATCTTCATGGAGACAGATGTTCGTACGTATGCATGAGTGATACTTTTGTTTCCCATTAGGATGGAAAAGAGATGAAAAAGGGTTTTCCTAAGAACAAAATAAAAATTTAGTATATGAAAGATACTAATTATATTATTAAAAATTAGTTATAGAATATTTATAGGATGTGGAAGAATAAATATACATGGAAAACTCTATTAATATTTACACTTCTACTTTAGAAAATATCCCTTGGATTGCACCTTAATCCTACAAAGGTTGGTCTTATCATGAGAATAATGACTCTATAACATGGTGAGAGGAGTTAAAATGTAATTTGGTTAGGTATTGGTTAAACTAAAGTCCCAAAAATGTGTGAATAAGCTAGGATTGGTTGTGTCCTTCTATAAGAGGGGGAAATGACACACTTATAATTTTTAAGAACATTAAAATTTAAAAAATATCTCAATCATGTAAAGTGAAATAAAATAGAATTAATTTATAATAAATGATAGGTAAATTTAAAAATACCTACAAAAAAGAAAATCATAATAGGTTTAATTGTAATTTAAAACCTTATCTTTTGGTTTAACCCCCTCCTTAACCCATTTTAACTTTAGTCGTGGTAACAATTTCTTTAATATTTAATGGTTAGAAATTTACATATAAGGTGGAGATAACTGAAAATGGTATATGAATTAAATATTAGAAAATTTATAATTCCAATTTTCCTATTACAATATTTTTGTGATTTTTATATCATTAATAACATATTATTTAATATAAAATACCATTAAAGATTTTTTTGGGATTATTCACAAGATCTCACATTAAAAACTTCATGATAACAATTATATTATAATATAAACTCTTAAACTATAAATTATATATTATAAATGTCCAATAATATATTGGGACACAATAATTCATCCAAAATATATTACTTTTAATGTTTTTAAAACAAATTACTTGATTTTTCCATTGCTTGCACAAGCATTACATCTGTGTTGCATAAGCATTCATGGTAATTAAACTATCACTAAACATTAAATTTAAATTACCATAAAAAATAACTTATTTATGTTAAAAAATATTCTTTATTCATTAATAACATATTTTTATACCAATAACACCATGTAAGAAAATTAAAATCAGGAGAGTGGAATTTTAGTAATTATCATTTACTTGAAATAATATAAAGGTTTTAGTGAAAGTAAAGAGGCTATAAATTGAAAAAGTTTTTAATATTGTATGTTTGTGTTAAAAAAACACTCATATAATAAAATAAAAACATGTTTTGTAGATATTTTTAGACCTTATCTCATAGTTTAAACCTTGTTTTACATATTTTAATCTTATAGTGGTGACAACATTTTTACTATGGTCACCCTTCATAATGTCCAAAAATAAGGGGGTCCTATTTAAGAATATTTAAGAAAAATTTTCAAAATATGAAATAAATTTTTCAAAGATTCAATTTTTATAGTTGGAATAAATCCATTTTTATATATGTGTGAAAAACTTAATGAAAAATAGTGTTTTGGAAAAATGGGTTTCAAGCATATAAATAATTTTATACCAATTAAATTTTAATAAAAATTATTATGGAATAAATTAGACGATGTTTAATAAAATTGATCATTTTTATTTCAAAACCAAAAAAAATGATACTTTTAAATTACATGATTAAAAGAAAATAAATGATTTTTTTTCAAATATTAGTATTTTCAAAATTCACTAAAAATGAATCTTATCAAATAAAACAAAAAATTCACCCTAGTACTATTATAAAATGTTAATTAAAAAAATTATATGCATTATTTAAAACAATATTTATAAATTGGAAGAAATTAATTATAGTATCCACACAAAAATTAAAATCAAAACCATTTTCGAAGAAAACGTATTTCTGAAGAAAAGACTTTATTCTCATTACATGTCTAATAAAGATAATTAATTGAATTTTAATTAATTTAATTGAATATATAATTTACTAATTTCATAAAATTTTATTTATAAATTGTTATTAATTAAATCAATTATGATAAAAATAAATTTCATAAAAAAACAGTTTTTAAAAAATATCACTTTTATCTTAAAAATATATTGTATTCCTTTCCAAATAATTGATAATAAATATATATTGAATATTAATTTTATTGAGGAAAAATTACTACATATATTTCATAATGTGTTCACCCTATTCATACTCTCCAAACCACCATTTGGGTCATAAGAGTCATATTTATATAATGATGTTTCTATAGTATATCAGAGTTCATTTATTATTAGTGTTCTGTATATCTGAAGCTATCAAACACATAAAATCTATTAAATAGAATAATATTATAAAATATTTGGGTTTTAAATTCTTACCCCTTCAAGAAATCACACCCTCACAATTTTTATCTTGTGTTTTATGAAACAGATTTTAAAAAATTTCAGAATCAATTCTAAGGAATGGACGATAATTATACCAAACTAGAAAGAAATACCTGTTAATCATCATTATTCACATTTCTAATTGAAAAGGAATTTAATTCCTATGTTAATATTAGGAAACTTGTAATTTTTAAAATATTTCTTAATCTATGTATGTATTCTAAAACTCAAAAATGTGAAAAGTGTTTTAAAACTCATACCTTTATTGTTAAGTTATATTTTCTATGTAAGACTCAATATATTTATCTACCTATTTATTGAGAGTTTTGAATTATTTTACCATTGAGATAATGAATGTGATAAAATATACTTACCTAATTTATTTCCACAATTTCATCCTTTGGTTGTATTTTGAGTATTTTCCCACCACTGCTTTAAGATATATAACCATTTTCAATTTTCCAAGATGGAAGGACTAAAATTATATTTTTATTTATTATAGGATCCATGAAAGAATGAAAATTAATTCCAATTTTATCCAGATATTTACTAAAATAAAGTTTTTTAGAAAAAAAATATGATAATACATATTATTAATAAACCTTCATATGAATAAATAATACACTAATCATCAAAAACCCAATAATAACACTCAAAGTTCAACTGAAGTCATTACATAATTAACTAACTTTAAAACTCTTCAAAAATATTTATGACCATATTTGAATCCCAAAAATCAAAAAGATTTGACCATTTATTTTTCCAATATCAACTTATCATTTATACATGAATAAAATTATTCACACATAGAGTCACATACCAAAAAATTGTATATACCCTAATCATGAATCCTCTAAAATACACTAATAATTTCCCCAAAACAAATTGAATCACCATAAAGATGAAATAAAATTATATATGCTTCTGAAATATTACTCAATATTTATTCTGAAAAAAAGAACATTAATATTAATTTTATATTCACCCTAATCATATAATTTTCTCTATATAGTGAAATTAATTGAAAATAAAATTAATCATTTAGTCATCATATCACTTTTCAACCCCATATATTCCCAAAATATGATAACCCCCTTTTATTAACATAAATTACCTCATTATCAAAGAATGTATTAATCTTAAAGATTGTGTGTCTCTCTAAAATTATGTTCCCAATAACATTCCTCCTGAATATCCTCACACTAAATCACATGTTAAACCTAAGGGTTACATATGCCTCAAAGATACATTAAAACCCAATAAAATTTCCCAAAATATCACCAGTCTCCCTAAAATCCCATAACATAAAACCTCAAAATGATATCTATAACTTTAAACTTATGATCCTCCTTAAAATTATCAACCCATAATGGTTTCATTAACTCTTAAATTATCCTCATATAAAATATTCCCATCCTCTAAAGTTATCTAAACTGTACTCTGAAACCAACTAAGACAAATCAAGACCAGTACACCAGGATCCAATTCAAGAACATAATATTTAAATACTGGATTCAATACGAATTGAAGTGAGCCAATTTTTACTAACCATAATTATAATATCAACAACCAACATTGAGTCACCTAAATATGAAATACCCTTTTTATAGAGTTTTTTATAATTAAGAAAACCTCTTTATGTAATAAAGCCCATGTCATTCTACTTAAATGGTAGTTTTTTCTATTATATTTCTTATTCTATAATAATACTTCAACATATCCCACAGAATTATTAACACATGACACCCTTATATACCAATATTTTATAGTATCATTCTTTATAACCTGGGGAAAAAGGAAAAATAAGAAATTGTGAGATCAAATTATTTGTAAGGGTGAACATGGTAGATATCAATAATATGTGAACACAAGATGGTTATAAGGGTAAGATAACATAATCAAGTGCTTGTTATCAATGGGAAATATTCATACCCAGAAAATCTTAAATCATAAACTCCAATATAATTTCATATCTAGAAGCGTGATTAATAAGGTTGTTAAAATAGAAATCATCATTCACAAATCTTAATGTATTAATGTGGTATTATAAGCATAATAAATCATAATATTGTTAACCTAGCTATTCACAGTCATGAACATGCATTATCTTGGGAGCATAGATAAAAGTAATCACATCCATTCCTAAAACTATGAACTTAGATATTCACAATAAAGTCCAAGTATAATCTTGTTAGCATATCTAGATTCATTCATACTCACTCATCAAAGTATTATAATATATAATCACAATCATGTCTTGGTCTAATATTCTTATCATAGCTTGAAGCACTCATATTGAAGCATCACAATTTGAACATAGATACTTCAAATTATTTCCATGCTTGTTATAATCATATCATGAAATATCTATATCACATTGCAAAATACACTAGAGGTATTTAGTTGACCCTTTCATTATATAATCATAACCAATTAATATATATACCATAAGATCAATAAATAATTTATTTTTTCATTATAGACTATCTTGAGGAAATGAAAATGGATCTAATCAAGATTTTATCATCATAATCAATAACCGTATAGAGAAATAATAAGGATGGTATCATTGGATTATATCCCAATAGAAATACAACTAATATCATTGGTTTTTGTTATAGATAAAAATACAATTAAAAGATCAATGGAATATTTCTTGAGGGGAATTCCCTATTCATTTTTAAATAATGCATTTAAAATCTATAAATTCTAATAATATTTGAAAAAAAATCATTGAAATGAACCATGGAATATTTTAAATTAATCCTTTAATCAATATTATTCATGTTGACTAGAAAATCCATTTGTGTGGTATACATTAAAACAAATATTTTGTTAACACCTTTGTTAAAAATTACCTCATTCGGAGAATGGAAAGAATATTATTTTTAAAAAATTCTATAGAAATTAAAATATGTTTAAAAATGAATTTAATAGAAAAAATATAATATTAAGAACATTTGTGAAAACATTTAAAAAAATGTGGATGTGGAAGAAAAAACTTTGCAACGAAATAAATAATAAAGTCAAATTTATTAAAAAAACATTTTCTCATCCATTTTACGTACCAAAGAGTATAGAATGAAATGAAAACATGAAAACCCAAAAAATAATTAGAGGAGAAAAAATATGGGTTTTAAAGGATAAGTACCATATAATTTAACTCAATGAAAACTTAATATAATCAATTCTGAAAAGAAATGAGATTGTAATTAAAATCCCTGGCCACTTTGGTAACATTTGAATCAAAACCCCCACAAAAGAAATAACTTCAAATGATACATTAAATACCATGAATATAAATAGGTTTCTAATATATCATATCAAAAGTGAGATGAGAATCTATTACCAAAGTTAATGAAATAAGTGGTGAATATGGAATATGTATCATATAAACGAAAGTGAGACAAGAATCTGTTACCTCAAGAGATGTCTTTCTTCAAATGCATTAAAACCTATTGTATAATAAATATATATTTATTATAAATATGTTATATAAAGATATTCATATATATATATATATATATTACTATATATCATCCCCTTATGATTTCCGATTATCCATTTATTAATAATTCTTCATTAAAATCATTATTTGGGTAAATATGGTCAGTTTTCCATGCATGTTTCAGATTGATAATTTCGGTCCTTTAACTTTGGTCATAGTTTGATAATATATATAATAATAATAATATAATAATGTTAATATTAATTCATGATATACATTTTCATAATCATCCATATAATTTTGTAATGAAAAATTAATTACATCACTTCATGGACACAGTAGTCCGTATGTACGCACGGATGATATTTTCACTTTTCGTTAGATAGAAAAAAGAAAAGTAAAATAATAATTAAAATTTTAATAATAATAATTATTTTATAAATATAATATATAATCATTAAATATACCCATTTTATCATCCATTTATTTAGAAATGAAAAAAAATCACGTTGCTTCGTAGAGGTGGTAGTCCAGAAGTATGCACAAACAACGTTATCATTTTCCAATTGATGAAATGTAATAAAGTACATAAAATATTATAAGTTCAAGACAATAAATATTTCATAAATATAATATATAAATATTAAATCCATCATAATGACCATCTATGAAATGTTATGATGGAAAATGAAATACATTTCTTTGTGGAGATGATTGTAAAATTTACGTATGAGCGATGATTTCGTTTCTCATTTGGATGAAAATTAGATGAAAATAGTTGTTACATGAAAATAATAAAATTTATGTATATATAAGATAATTATTTTATTATATAATCATAGTTATATAATATTTATATTAGGTGGAAGAATAAATAAACACGAAAACACTTGGTGGAGATTTATACCTCTACTTTGAAAAACATCCCATGGATTACACCTTAAGCATTAAAAGGTTAGTCTTTTGGTGGGAAAAAAGGATTAAAAGATGTTAAGAGGGAATATAAGAATTTATTTGGGTATTTATTCCCTAAACTAAAGTTCTAAAAAGGTTTTATGGAGTGAGGAGATTTTGTGTCCTTTTATAAGAGGGGAAAAGACACACTTGTAATTTTTAAGAACTTTAAATTATAATAAATATCAAAATAATGTTAAATGTAACCAAATGGATATAATTTAAAATATGGGATATCAAAATATAAATTACCCTATAACTGATAAAAAATTTACTCTATTAAGTAGTATTCTAAACATTATATTTTTGTTTAACCTCATCATTAACCCTTTTTAAATTTAGTCGTGGTAACGACTTCTTCAATATTTAAGGGTTATAACAGGGAAAGTTAGAGGAAATACCCTTTATTGAAAAATAAAAAACACAAAAACCCCTTTTATGGGAAAATAGGGAAACCCAATATATGACCCACGTCCTGCAGTAAGGGTCATCCATTGTGGATCGCACCGCCACATAGTTGTGGCGCAAACAAAGTCACACCACTGACGCCGCCTCCATCAATCCCGCACCAGACATGGAACTGTCACTGAAGTCACCACCAATATGAACTCCTTCAAACACCATACCCGCAATTCCATGGTAGGAACTGAAATCAGGAAAATCTGACGCTGACCGCCAAACATATCCACCGAGTCACCCCCTTCTGAAAAATATCTCCAAAATTGTACATGGATGAAATTTTAGATAATTTTCCATTCTACCTACTCTCTTTATTTTTTAGATCATTTAATAAAATATTATTTAATATAAAATATCGTTAAATCCATTTTTGGTACAATTCACAAGATTTGAATTTAAACACATCAAGATAATAATGGAATTAAAACATAAACTCTTTTACCATAACTTTTACATTATAATTGTTTGTTAAACTTTTTGTACACAACAATTCATCCAAAATGTATTAATCTAAATTTTTTTAAAATTAATTACTTTATTTTTCTATTGCTTTCACAAGAATTGCATCGATATTGCATAATTGTTCAAAGTAATTATATCATCACTAAAAATTAAAATTAAATTAATATGAATAAAATAACTTATTTTTTCAAAATAATATTTTATATCCATTCATAAAATCTTTTTATCCTAATGAAAACTTACAAGATAAGTTAAAAGAAATGATATAATGGTTACAATCATAGGAAAGTGGAAATAAATTTCCCATTTTTAGAAAATTGGATTGTTATGGTTGAAAAAAATCATAAAATAAAATAAACTTATCAAGATGTATAGAGCTTATCTCGTAGTTTTAACCATGTTTTACCTAATTTTCCCTCATTGTGGTGACAACATTTTTACCAAGGTTACTATTCATGATGACCAAAAGTAAAAAGGGATTTACCAAATTTAGACCTCATGATTCCAAATATAAAATAAATTTTTAAAAAATCAATTTTTATAATTGGAAAAAATAAATTTAAATATAATTATGCAAAACGCAATGTATTTTTTTTAAAGGTCGGGGCTGAAGCCTCATTTATTTTTAAAGAAAAAAAATACCTCTTTTAACTGGGAAGAGAGAGACCCATTACATAGCCCGAAGGCCCACTGAAAATTTATCCCATTACACGGACCATCGACCCATTTTTTTGGTCCAAGAACCATTATGTGAATAGTAATTCTATAGTACTTGCGTAACTACAATCCCACACAGTACCCACCGCTGCAACAGTACCGTGCCACCGCTATAGTGACCTGCCGCGTGCTATAGTGCCCATCGTTGATACAGTGCCATTGCTGCCATAGTACGCTACAGTACTGCTACAATACCTGCGCCCAATGGGTTTTGAACCCCCATTTTTCATGTAGGATTATGTTACTTTAAAACCAAATAAAAATTTAATGGGACTTTTAAATTACTTTGTTTTAAGAAAAGAAATGACAGTTTTCCAAAAAATAATCATTTTCACTATTTACTAAAAAACAAATTCTATCAGCGAAATCCCAAAAAATAATCCTATGATTATTATGAAACATGATTTAGAAAATGATATCCATTTTTTCAAATAAAATTTCTGAAAGGAGTAATAATTAATTATAAATTTAGTGCACAATATGAAATAAAAATATTTTCAAAGAAAATTTATTTTTGAAGCCTAAAATAAATTTATTCTCATTACTTGTATAATAAAAATAATTAAATTAATTTTCATTAATTTATTTGTATTTATAATCAAATTATTTAATTAGAATATTTTATCAATAGTGATTAATTTAATTTATTATGATAAAAATACATTTCACCTATAAAAATAGTTTTATGAAAAATATTTCATTTATCTTCAAAAGATATTATCATTATTTCCAACCAATTGGTATTAAATAAATGATTTATTTTTCATTTAATTAAGGAAAATATTTCTACATATATTTCATAATATTTTTATTCTTCTTCATACATTCCAAGCCAACATCTACCTCATAATGTCCATATTTAAAAAAATATTATTTCTATAATATAGCATGGTTTTTTTAAGCTCACTGTTGTGTGTATTGAAAAATATTAAATGCATAGAATATATTAAATATAATTATTCTAAAAAAATTTTCTGTTACACTTTTCATATTTAAGGAATGTAATAACATAACTTTTTCAATCTCTTTTTCTTCAGGTCCATCCACATTTGAGATATTCTTCATTACCTTAAGCACCACTTCTTGAGATCTTTCATTTACCACTAGATTAGAATCATTAGTCCTTATCTCATATGAAAAAGAATATTATAATGATTATCCAATAAAAACACCTTTTGATCCTTTTCCTTAAGCACTAAAACCTTTATATTTAATTGAATGGGAAATATTCTTAGAACACGCTTTAGGATTTTTAATATCATATAGGTTTTCTTTAAAACTATACATATAATCCAAAATAAAATTCACCCTATCAAAGAATACATCAAATTATTCATTTTGGTTCATCCTTAATTCATTATACTTGTTCTATAATACTCTCAAATTAGATTCATGTACCTTTGAGTCACTTTTCTTGATATTGAGAATCTTTTCTCAAAAGGTGTGTGTGATAATTTACACGACATCCCATTCATGTAGATTAAAATTAGAAAAATACCCCATAATGTGTTCATATCATTTTAAATGGTATATATATCCTTATTATATCTTCCAAATAAATCACCAGTTTTTATGTTGAATCAAATTCCATGTATGAAATCCACATACACATCCATTCCTAATGATCAGAAGCATTATTTCATCTGATTATAATAAAGGTGAAAGTTGTTCCCATCAAATATAAAAATAATTTTGTTATTTCCCACCACTTTTATGTCTCACAAATAGATAAAAATCCATTAATAATAAAACATAACATCAATACCACTTTATGATCTTACATGATGAAGATACCCAAAGATGGGTGAATCAAGATATATTGAATTAAGTAGATCCTTCCCAACAATCTTGTTGTGTGGTTATTAAAACAAATTTTCATCCATTATAATGAATATAAATGAAATAAAGTATAAAATATATACATAGTAGATTTTACTTGGTTCACCTCTATTGGGTTATATACAAATCATATACACTCAGTGATGCGTCAATATATGAAAATATACCATGTCAATTTCTTATTTTTGTAAATTCATAGAGGTCTCATTGGCTCTCTAGATTTACATTCCTTACAATAATTTGTAAACTCTCCACTCTCCTCACATAGAAATATGTTCTAATCCTCTAAGAGATACCTTGACCATAAATTAAATAAGAATAATAATTACAATAAGAATGGTGTAGTAATCTTCTCCACATTCATCAACTTGATGAACCACATTTAAATTACACTGATATAAACTCCAGGATATATTTTTTTCTTCCCAACAAAAGTATGGAATTCATCGTCTATACTTTTCCTATTCGTATATTTACTTCTTCTACATTCTTTTTATGGAATAATTATCACCTCTAATCTATAAAGAGATTCTACATATTTTTATTATTTAATACCTTCAAAAATTATTGAATATGAGGGAATTATACATCCATGAAAACACTCTAAATCCAATTAAAAATGACTAATTCAGATCTCTTAATATCTCTAAAAATATAGGGAATCAAAAATAGATATATTAGTTATACTTTGTACCACCATGGAAAACACAAGTCTATAATCCCATGATCACCTCCAAGTCGACATTGGACTATATAAACCATAGCCTTATAATCTTTATTATCCCATTAATCTCACTATTTCCACATTTCAAATAATAATATACGTACTCCACTATAGTTTGTGTAACATCTTATTTCCCACTTTCAGGTACATCTCAAGTCTCACATTTTTATTCCTTCTTTATTTGGGTGCATTTTAAGACTCCCAAGGATACATTACATTTCTTGGGGAAATTGACCTAAAGTAAAAGGGTGTATGTTTGTTTTAATTAATGTATTACATTTGTAAATGTGTTAACGTATTTTTAATTTTCTCCCTATGTTATGGGAACATAGGGGTTGTTTTGGAATTTTGACCACAACCTGTACTATTTAATATCTACTGGTAGATATCAAATCATGAAACTATTAAACATCATGAATAGTTTACATATCATGAAAAGTGTTTTCATCATGTATTGGTTTATATGAATATTTCATGAGTTTGGTTCAAGGCCTGAAATTATTACACGCCGTGATAATTTTAAACATCATGAACTGGTCAAGATCGGTATTTTTAATTCGAGGAGACATGTTTTTTAGCTGGTATTTTTAATTAGGAATTACATGGTGTGAAAGAGATTCACACCATGTAATTATCACAGTCTATTATTTTTTGGGAGATGCATGAGTGATTGATTATTCATTCGACCATAGGCTCTTATATCTCTCTCTCTTGACCTAGAATCATTCCCTATGATTTTGGGCAGCTCTTATCCTTCTAAATATCTTTGTTTGGTTATTAATCATTAAGGTTGTTGTTATTAATCTCTCTAGGTATTTTATATGCATGCTTCATTATTTACCTTGATACTTGTAGCACTATTGACCTATGTTTTCAAATTAATTGATCTGTTGGTGTTGTTCCTTCTAGATCTGTTCTGTGATATCCTTTTGGGGGCCAATGATTTGTTGGTTTTCATGCAGCTAGTTCATGTTATTTTAGTTTTTTCATGATATACACTTGTTTTCATCTACTTTGTATGTGGTATATGATTCTAAAAAATTGGAATCAATCTCAGGGACTCTGTTGTCAACAATGTGTTCCATTCCAGTTAGTGGATCTTACTGTCGGAATGTGTAACCTGAATTTGAGTTAGGTGGTTCTGTCACTAGTCTATATTGGTTGAAATACATTTTAATGGTTTTATAAATTGTTTTATAAATGAATTTACAACATTTATTTGTGTGTGTTGAAATGGATTGTTAAGAAAATATGGTTTCCCATTTTTGGGTAAAAGAAAATTTACTTTCAAAGCATTTTGAAATGGATTTATAAAATGTTTTTAAAGAACAGTATTAAAGAAATGGTTTCAAAAAATATATCACATGGGAAGCCTTGTGTACTTAGGTTTACAGTGTAGTAACATGCATCATCCATTTTATAGGGGGTTTACTTAGGGGGTGTTACTCTTCTCCCTAGGTCTATTGATCTGGGGATGTGGTATATTTTTCAGGGGTTCACTTTATGGGGTATTCCACTACTCTATATATTTGTTTCATATGTATAGAGTCTTTATGTGTGTGATTTTATATGTTTAGTTATGTGTTTACTAGATAGCTTGACCTATAGTGATCCTTGTAATGATGTTACCTATGATTTGACTTTTACCAGTTTATCTTGTACTACCATGGATTTGATATGATATGTGATGCATGAATTGATTTTATTTTAATGAATATATGAATATGAAATGATTTGAAACTCTTTTACCATATATATTTTGGAAATGTGGAAAAGGAGGAAATTAAATATTTTACCATGATTTTTATTTCGAAACTATATAACTGTTATTGTGCCTTGTTTTCCATAAAGTTGAGCATGTTCATGTTTTTTTGGAAGGACATATTATGAAACACTTAGGTGGGATATCACTGATCTTGTTAGGGCTCATGTTTCCCATCCCTTCAATAGTGCATAGAACTTTCTAGGTTTTTCAATAAAGGTAATAGAAATGTGACCTAGTAAAGAAGTGAGGCTTCTGTCAGCTAATTTTGAGTAGTTGGCTGTGAGATGGTGGGAGTTGCCTATGCTAACACATAGAGTAGTTATTTTTGTTTTAGTTTCCCTTTGTTTTTGGACCTATCTCTTGTATATTTGTTAGCTACTTTTTATTTGTATCACTTCTGTTGTTTCCATTTTCTTATGACATATATACTTGTTTCTTCTTCTTATATTTCTTCTTATCATGTATCTATATGTCATGTTATTTTCTTTAAGTTTGGATAAATCATTCTCTTTGGTTGTTTTTGGAAGCCTGGGTGTTAGCCACCAGCCCGTGAGGATTGAGAATGCCCTTCGGGAATATGGAAATTCAGGCCAGGTACCAATTTGAGAGGGTATACTATTCAGGTTCATCACTATTAGGTATCAGAGGAGGTATGTGATTGAATTTCCTTGTCATATGATATTTGGTAGAATGTATATAACATTATTGGAAATTGAAAATTATGTTGTGGTGAGTACCTCGCCGGCTCATGCCATGATGAGACTCAAGTTACCATGGGATGATGGGATGTGTTTATCATGTTTTTGAATTCTTGATCTTAATCTTAGTTTTTATTTTTGTTTTTTAGTTTTAACTGATATTATGTTGTGTTTGAATCATTTATTATGTTTCAGTGTGTAATAGTATGCCTTTGTGATACCTTCCACAAGTTCCTCAGGAGGTTTTAGTGGATGTCCCTAAGGAAGTAGTCTTCTATATAATAATATTATCAGGATATCATGTGGGAATTCCATGTTGTTGATCAAAATGTATTGCATGTTTAAAATGTAGTTTTTGTGGTACAACCTGGAGTTAGTTAAGACAAGGATCAATCATTAGAGTTCTTACGTGAGAAACCACCATCCTTTAAGGTTATTATGAACCTTAAGTAGAGAAGGAATTTCTAGAAAATATTAATCAAATACTTTATTTCTTGGATACACTTGATAGTATTAAGGTGAAGTGTGTGGCATTAAAACATGAGTTTCTAGAAAGATATGATGATATTCCATGTTACAAGGTTATAGGCATGTGGGATTGGAATAAAAGGGTTTCAATACATTATTCTTCTAGCAGTTACGTCCAGAGTCACTGATGATGGTGAAGTCACTAGAGTTCCACTCTTTTCCACATTGAGAGCATTTGGAATTATTGTAAACCAATTGGTTTATATATATGGTTAATTTTTCTATATAGGTAGTAATGAATGACTGGGTAAAGGCTTAGGTGTACCTATAGGGTTTGCAAGTGGGTATTAAATAATTGGTATTTATGATGAATTTTTCAACCTATACAGATACTATAGACATGTAAATGATAGATGAGATGAATATAGTTTGTATGGTCAAATTTTATGCCCCTCCACTTCAACCCAGTGGAAGATTAAGTGGAGTGTCAGGGAAAAGTTAGTGGTAAGATCATCACAGGAGTGGTGGGGGTAGTCCTCAGTGACATGACACCTCTATAGGAACAAAGTCAATTATTTACTAGGAATAGAGTATAGTTTATTTTTGTTTTCAATCCTCACATTGAATATTAGGTAGTTTTCAAGGAAAGGGATCTTATAGTTCAAGATGAAAATAGTATTGAATGTGGTTTGGTTTCCCAATGTTTGACAAATTTTTGGAGTCCAAAATTTGGAAAATGGTTTGCATCGTGAAGAGTGGTTTTTCTTGAATCCCTTAAGAAATATGGAAAAGGTATGAGTTTAATAAAGATGAGATTTCTGAATTTTTTTAAAAGGATCAAAGAAAGACGACTGCAATCTTTGTGACAATGATGAGCATAAAAAATGACGATGAATTGGAGAATCACAAACAAAGATAGTGATATCTGAGATTATGAGAATTGGAGATTCATGGTGGCATAAAGGCTTTAAAATAAATAAATGTGATTACGATGAGCATTGTGAACAAGGAATTTTCATGGAGATTCATGACAGGAGGATCACCACGAATATATTTTCAAAAGATCCTAAAAATGTGCTATGAGGCAGTGGAGCATCGCAAATGGCCAAGCCTATAAATATGAGGTTATCCCCACTTCATTGAAATGGATTTTTCTAAGGAAAATATGGAATATCTCTGATTTTGTGAAGCTAGGGGAGCTCTATGAAACTGACATTCCATGTGAGCATGTGTATCAAGAAATTAATTGTTGAGTCTTAACTAATTCCAATGATTTGGATTGATGAGTGATTTGCGATGATGTGGTATTCTACATTGACTGAGTGATCTTCATGAAGGAAGTTTTTTCCATGAAGGCAGTGGCCTTCATGAAGGTAGTTGGTTCCACAAAGGTAGTGTGCTTTACTAAGGTAGTTTGTTCCATAAAGGCAGGGAGATTTTTGAAGTTAGTGAGCTTCATGAAGAAGCTTTTCAAAAGTTAGTTTTGAACAACTATTCTTAAGTGAACATTTCATCAAGAGTGCATCAATTCTGGTCAGTGGTGCAAGAAGATACACGTGCTATATAGGGGAAAATATGTTAATTTCAATTCATTGAGGTGACCATTAAGTTAATAAAATGAGTTTGAATTATCTAAAATCAGTGACCAAGGAAAAGTAGACTGAAGTTTTCTAAGTGATGCAATGATTTTTCCCTAAAATATTGTAAAAAAATTGTTCTTTGAATAGAGTGATTGTGTATCAACTTTTTTACTCCACAAGTAGTGAAGATTAATGGATTTAAGGTATGATAGACACACTATCAGTGTATTCTCCTTGTACTGGACCTTAATTGTGATCCAATTAAAATTGAAGTGTTTTCTCTCTGCATGTGAATGATTGATTGGTGATCAAATCCATCATATAGGTTTAACGAGTTCCAACAAATGTGGGAACAAGATCCGTCAAATTGGAAGAAAAATTTGACACCCTAATTCACCCCTCCCCTCTCAGTGTGTTTCGGGGTCCTATAACCTCTACACCCTCGATTATATATATTATTGTTCCCTTGACTTGATATCATTGTGGAATGTGTGGGAAAATCCATCTCTATTTATCTTCACCTATAAAGATGTGAAACAGTTCTAGATGTTATGGTCATCTGCAATGTTTATTTTAGGTTATGTTTACACCTCATTATGGTCAGGGATCTTCAAATGCAAAGGCTACTGTGGCACAGTAATAATCTTCAAATACTTTAGGGATCTTTCCATAAGCCTCAGGAGTGAAGTGCCTTCACACAATATATTAGCTTCTAGTGGATGTAGAGGCGGGTCCAATGATACTGAGAGGTACTATCTTTATTAAATATTTGGTATAAATTTATTTATTTAATACTAGCACATCCTACTCAATTATTTATGGCCATTTTTATATGATTAAACATCTAACAGATATAATTTACTTTATTATGGAGTTAGTGAAACCTCCTGGAAAATGGAAAGAGTATGGGATTTAGTGTCCCTCTTTTTCACTATCAACAGCTGAAGTAGTTTTTTTCTGGTATTTCCTCATTCTAAATCTAAATCTATTTGACATCATTATTATGATGGATTATCTTGTTTCTCATCATACTGAGGTTGATTTTTATAATCATCATGTCAAGTTTCTTTTGGATAATAGGATCTATCATGTGTTTCAGGTAGAGTGGGATCAGAGGTCTAGACATCCATGAAATTACCATCCATAGATTATGAGTTTTTATCTGATGTAGTAGTTAATCTCGATGGTGTTTCTTCTATTGTTGATATTTTTGCTAGTATAAGGGTCTTTCCTAGAATTTTACAAGTTTATTTATCTAGTATTACTCCAAAGAGGGTGTTAAAATTTATTATTTACCAGGTTCCAAGTAAACAACCAATTTTGATACCCTTTTATTGTATAGAACTAGTAGGTTAGGAAGAGCTCATAGTTCAGTTGGATGACATGATGGAAAAAGTTTTTTCCCAAGTGTTTCACCTAGGGAATCCCCTATGCTCTTTTCAAATAAGTTTGATTTCTCAATCCAATTAGTCATGGACTATAGAGAGTTTAATTGGGTAACATTTAAGAATAAGTACCCTTTTCCTCATGTGTATGATTTGTTTCATCAGTTAAATGGTGAAAATTGCATATAGAATATCGATCTTTAGTCAGGTTATCATCAGATCAGAGTATGGTAGTCTGATATTTTGAATATGGATTTCAAGAGAAGGTTTGGCCATTATGAATATCTTGTGATACCATTTGGTTTGAAAAAAGGACCTTTAGTTTTTATGGATTTATTGAATCAAATATTTCAACAGTATCTCAACACTTTTTTATTAGTGTTTGTGGATAATATTTTGGTATATTTAAGATCTGAGTGTGAGAAAAATCACTATTTTAGATTAGTTAAGAAAATCCTTAGGAGGCACTGTTTGTATGGAAAGATTTTGAAATGAAATTTCTAGATCCAATAAATGATGTTCTTTGTGTATGTTATTTCTAATCATGGATTATTAGTTGATCCTGATAAGGTGGAGGCTATTTTTGCTTCAGAAGATCTATGTAATGTCTTTGAGATTATGAGATTCCTGGTTCTTAATGGATATTATCAATAATTCATCAAGTATTTCTAAAATTTTTCATCACATTTGATTGTTCATGCCAAGAAAAGGATAAAATTCATATAAGATAAAAAATTTCAGTTTTTTTCAATGAGATAAAATGAATTCTAACATCTACTCCAATTTTGATCTTACCTGAGCTCAGAAAGGTATATGTTGTTTTCTATGATGCTTCTGGTTCTGATTTGGGTTTCATGATTATGAAAGATGATCATGTAGTGGATTATGGACATCACCATATTTGAATGCATGATAATAATTACCCAACTCATGATTTAGAGTTGTTGTCAATTAAGAATGTGATTACATATTGGTGGAACTATCTTTTATGGGGAGAGGTTCATGGTATTTTATTAATATAAGAGTCTAAGCTATATATTTTCTCAGAAATACATGAATATCTATGAGAGGTGGTGGGTGGAATACCTTCATACATTTTACTTTAACATCACATACTCCCTAAGGAATGGGAATTCCATTTTAGATTCTCTTAGCAGGAAAGTACCATCATAGGATATTCTAGAATCAATGGAAGAGTGGAACCTTATGGGGGTCTTTTCTTAGTTTCACCTAGATTCAAAGGATGATGTTTTAGGTATGATTCTACATATTGTTTAGTTATCAATAACTATCATTGAGTCTATTCAGTGGGGTCAGTAGTAGGATGACATGTTCAAGGGTTTTCTAGAAACCCTATATGTTGGGGACACCATTTCAATTTGGTGACTTTCTTTAGATGGTATTCTCCATTTTGGGATATGATTATCATCATAGCTACTCTATGTAGGTAATTTTTTTGTTTTATTAACATAGTTCTTCATGGTTAGTTCATCTAAAAAAAATATGAATATGTGTTATTACATGAGATGGAGATCCCGGTGGCTGAGTATGAATTTTAACATTGCAGATTATGTGTCCTTTTGTTACACCAGAAAATAGATAAATACAAAGAATATGAATCCTTATAGATTACTCCAGCCTTTTCCAATGCAATTTTGGAAATGGGATGAGGTGTCTATGAACATTGTTTTTGGATTACCATAGACTTATTGAGGGAGGAATGCTATCTGGTTAGTGACTTACTGATTGAAAAAAGTTAGCTCACTTCATGACAACCAGGAACACCACAAACGTTATAAATTTGGGTAAGATGTATATACATAAGACCATGAGATTACAAGGGGTTACCTATTCTATTTATTTAGACACAGATACTAGGTTTACCTTATATTTTTGGAATATTCTCTAGGAGGATATGAGGACTTATTTTAGATTGAGTACAACTTATAATCTATAGATAGACATATAGACAGTTCATGTTATTTATATCCTAGAGGATATGATATATTCACGTTTCTTACGTTTTGGTGGATCATGTGATATCCATATGGGACTGGATCATTTTTATTATAACAACAATTATCATTCATCGATCAAAATGTATCTCTTCAAGGCTTTGTATCGTCACCCAGGAAGATCACATATTTATAGGTAAGAGGTGATTGATGCCTATTTGGTGGTACTAATCCTTGATCAGGATATTTCAATGAGGATTCATGGTTCACGTTGGTCTCTGGTTATATCTTAGAGTTGATATAAATCCTATACAAATCATTGGCATTGTCCTTTAGAGTTTTACCTTAATGACTAGTTTTTCAATAAAGTTTCTCCTCAGCTAGGTCCCTATTAACTTGAAAAATTGAGAAAGTTTTGTTTGATATATGTTTGACTATTCTAGTTCATTGACTGGCATAGACAGGTTGATTATTTTTTTGTAAATTCTAGTTAATTTGATAAGAATTCGTGATTTTTCCATATATCGTAGCTTAGGAAATACCATCTTGATCCCTCTTACACTTTCAATTGGGAAGATTTTTAGTTGGATCCAAATATTTCAATTTTGGAATATCTAGTGGATATTTTTGTCTCTCAAGTCAAAGTATTTGATGGGAATTCGATTTTATTGTTTGTATTTTTATGGTATCATGAATCAAATTATCATGAGACTTGAGAGTGTGATTTATTGATACGAGAGAAATGGCCTCATATATTTTTGGAAATCATTCTTCAACATGAATATATAGGGATTTAAAGTCTTATTTTGGGGATTTATTAACATCCCATTACCCAATTTATAGTATTTCTCATATATCTCTTTTCATTTTCCTCTTTTTTGGGTGTGTTTTGGGACTCCTGATGATGGAGCACATTTTATAGGGGAAATTAAATAAACATCAGGGAAGTATGTTTTTTGAATTAATGGATTCTAGGTATAAATGTGATCAATTATCCTTAAGGTTCTCCCCAAGTTTGGAGAACATGAGTGTTGGTTTGGAATTTTTGAGTAAAATATGGACTTTTAGTTTTCTGCAAGACTATTTCACATCATGAAAGTATTACACATCATGAAAGGTTAAAACCTCATGGAATGTGTTCACATAATGAATTGGTTTCCAATAATATTTCATGAGTTTGGTTCAAGTAGTGAGAAGATTACACTTAATAATAATTTTACACATTATTAAATTGTTGGGATCAATATTTTTAATATGAAGTGTCATGTTTTTTGGAGGATATTTTTATTCAGAAATTAAATAACATAAAAAGGAATCACACCATGTAAATGTCATGGTATATGATTTTTAGGACACTTCATAGGTGTTTGATTGTCCATTTTACTATAGGTTATTCTATATGTTGACATTGTGCTCTCCTAGGTGATTTTGGGGACATCAACACCTTTTGAGTCACTTCGTCCGACAACTGATCATCAGAGTCATTGTACTCCATATCTCTAGGTAAGTGGTATTCCTATTTCTATGTTGACCTTGATCACAACAATGTTTTTACACTATTTTTTTCATATATATTGATCTTGTTATGTTTTTCCTTTTAGATTCACTCTGTGATCTTCTTCTATAGGATGATCCTTTATTGGTTGTGGTGTGGCAGGTGTGTATTCTTTGAAGTTTTTCATGATCTACCCTTTTCTAAATACACTTTTTTTGTGGGATGTGATTATGGGACATTGGAATCAATCTCAGTGCCTCCATTGTTTAACTTGTGTTCCTTTAAAGTTAGTGGATCCTTTTGTGCGTGTGTGCGACTCGAATTTGAGGTAGGTGGTTTTATCTCAAGCCTATATTGTATGAAATGTATTTCTCTTATTTTAAATTTTTTTTTATAAATTTTTTTATAAATAAATTGGTATGATTATTTTTTTTGTGGGGAAATTAGTTTTTGAGAAAATATGGTTTTCCTATTATTTTGGATAAATAAAAATGTATTTTCAAACCATTATTAAATGGATTTATGAAATGTTTTCAAATAATAGTTTTGATGAAATGGTTTTGGAAATAGAGAACATGGGAAGCCTTGGTTACTTATGGGGAAGGTGTAGTAATAGGCCTCCTCCAATTTCTGGGGGGTCACTCATGGGTTGTTCCTCTACTCCTTAATCATGTTTATCTATATAATTTATATACCTTTGGGGGGGGTCACTGTCTTGGGTGTTCCTATTATCTATACATTCTATTCAATTATCAAGAGACTTGATGTGTGTGATTTTCTATGTTTAGGTATGAGTTCCCTAACTAGCCTGATCTGTAGTGATCAATAACATGATGTTACCTGTGCTTTAGATTTTACTATTGTAGCTTTTACTACAATGGATTTTATATGACACATGATACATGCTTTTATTTGATTTGACTATTTTTATGTATATGAAATTATTTGAAACTGTTTTACGCGGATTTTTTTGGAAATGTCAACAAAGGGGAGACTAAATATTTTACCATGATTTTGATATAAAAACTATTTAAATATTATTATTCCTTGTTTTCTATAAAGTTTAGCATGTTTTTATTTTTTTTACAAAGGCTTGTTATGGAACACCTTAGTGGGATCTTACTGAGCTTATTTTCTCACATTATGTGCATCCATTCAGCGGTGCATAGACATTTGAATGTATTTCAATGTTGGGAATGGAACACTACAAGAAATATAGGCATTTGCGACGGGTCATTTGCGACGGGATCCCGTCGCAAATAGCCTTTTGCGACGGGTCTCCGTCGCAAATCGCCCGTTGCGGAAAACGCCGTCGCAACAAAAAATTTTTGCGACGGGCCCGTCGCAAAAACACTTATTTGCGACGGGAAAAGGGCCCGTCGCAAAAAGTTTTGTGGTTTTTTTTAAAAAAACTTTTGCGACGGGCCCGTCGCAAATAAGTTTTTGCGACGGGACTTTTCCCGTCGCAAATAGTTGCCTCGAATCAACTATTTGCGACGGGCCCGTCGCAAATAAGTATTTGCGACGGGAATATATTCCCGTCGCAAATAATAATAAAAAAAATAAAAAAAATTAAAAAAAAATTAAAAAAATTAAAAAAATATTTATTAATATATAAATTAATAAACGTATTTATATTGATATAAATATAATATTTATTTTATAAATACGTTTTAGAAAGGATCTATGGAAATATAACATTAATTTATAAGATGTTTAGTAAAAGAGGGTTATAAAATAAATTAAAAAATATTTTTAATTAATAATTAAATAATTTTTATCAATTAATAGTCATTTAATAACTCTTTGAATATAAAAAAAATAAAAAAATTAATGAAAGATGGAAAATAAGAAGAAAATGAAACCCAAACTTCAAACGGCCATAACTTTTGATCCGGGACTCCGTTTGAGCTCTACAGCATATCAAATCGAAGCTTGCGACGAGCTCTACAGCCCTATGGACGGGTAAAACCCGTCCAAGGTTTTTTCGAGGCCCAAAAAGGCCCCGAAGGCCTCCAAAACTGAGTTTTTAGTCGGGGCACCCCGGTTTTTCACCGTTCAAATAGCTATAACTTCTGATCCCGATGTCCGATAAACCTCTACCATATATCATGTCGAAGATCTTTTAATTTTCTTCGATTTGACTGATTGTGGAGCTGAAACGGACTCCTGGATTAGAAGTTATGGTCCTTTTAACATTCAAACGGCTATAACTTCCGATCCGGATGTCCGTTTGGACTGTACTGCATATCATATCGAAGATCGTTTCATGTTCTTTGATTTGACTGGTTGTGGAGTTGAAACGGACTTACGGATTAGAAGTTATAGTCGTTTTAACATTCTCAGAGGATTTTCACCCCCTCATTTCTATGTATTCATTCATAACTATACACACACACACACACACATATATATATATATATATATATGTGTGTGTGTGTGTGTGTGTGTGTATGTGTATGTGTGTGTGTCTGTATTGTATATATGTATTTATTTATTTATTTATTTATAAATACACATAAAAACACATATTTTATAAATTTATTTAAAACTAAGCTTATAAATATATATTAATTAATATACAAATAAATATACGAATAAAAACTTATAACTACATATATATATATATAAATAGAATAAATATATATTAATATACGAATAAATATATATATTAATATATGAATAAATATATATATATATATATTTATTCATATAACCAAATATATTTATATTAATATAAATCTATATTAATATACGAATAAATATAACTATATATATATATATAACTATATATATATATATAACTATAATTATTCCTAATTATTACTAATTATTATTAATTATTCCTAATCATTATTAATTATTTCTAATTATTATTAATTACACCTAATTACCATTAACTATGAATACTAATAACTTAAATTTATTAAATAACAAAACAATATAAACATAATTAAATTACAACTAATTAAAACTAATTAAAAATAATTAAAACTAATAAAAAAATTAAAATAAATATTAAATTAAAAATAACATAAGTACCTTTAAAATGGATTTGAAGTTGATCTCTGATAATTGTTGAAGACTTCAATATCAACTCTGCAAAAAAAATTAAACTTAATAAACTGTAAACAGTTTTGAGAGAAGTTGAGAATGAATGAAAAAAAACGGATGGGGGTATTTATAGGTTAGCTTATTTGCGACGGGACTATTTGCGATGGGTATACCCGTCACAAATAATATTATTTGCGACGGGACCCGTCGCAAATACTTTAACCCACATTTATCACGGTCAACGGTTAAATAGTTATTTGCGACGAGACCCGTCGCAAATAACAACCTGCCGACACACTATTTGCGACGGGGGTATATTCCCGTCGCAAATACCTTTCCCGCGGTTTGGCGCGGTATGCGCGCCAAGCCTTTTGCGACGGGTGAGATTTTCCTGTCGCAAATAACTAGTTATTTGCGACGGGAAAATGCCCCCGTCGCAAATAAGTTTCTAACGGGACTATTTGCGACGGGAATAAATCCCGTCGCAAATAACCCGTCGCAAAAAGCCATTTTTCCTGTAGTGGAAATGTGTCATAGTGAGGTGGTGATGTTTATGTTAGCTGAGTCTAGGAATATGGTTGTGAAAATTTTGGAGTTTCCCATACTATCTCATGGAGTATCTACCTTTTTAGTTGTTCTTTATTTATGGACTTGTCTCTTGGAGATTTTTTTATCTACTTTTTAGTTTTATCTCTTCTATTTATTCCTTTTTGTTATGAAAAAAATACTTGTTTCTTATCCCATTTTTTCTTCCCATCATGTATATTTATATTTCATGTTTTCTACATCATGTTAGGAAAAATCATTTCCTTTGTTTTTTTTGAGTCCCAGGTGCTAGTCATTATCCCGTGGCACTACTGGAAAAATACCCTATACCAACAGTTTGGAACCGTTGGTATAGGCCTCCAAACCATTGGTATAGGCTATACCAATGGTTTGGAGAACTGTTGGTATAGACCGACACCAACGGTTTTGAAAACTGTTGGTATAAGTAATATGAAAATCTATACCAACGGTTCCATAAACCATTGGTATATGTAATTCAAAAAATAATCATCTGTTCAGTTTTGATCCCATCACCTCCCACTTCTGATTGAACGACCTGACCACTAACCTAACTTACTTTTGTAAACATAATTTCATAAATATATATATGTATTATCATAAATATTTTAAATTTTGATTTATTTAATATCCTCTGTAAGAATATTCCATTAAAAATACACGTACCTATACCAATAGTTTTGAAAACCATTGGTATAGGTTCTTTGATTTTGGGAACTATACCAACGGTTTTGGACAAACTGTTGGTATAGGGGGGACCTATACCAATGGTTTTGGGCAAACCGTTGGTATAGGTCACCCCTATACCAACGGTTTGGCCAAAACCGTTGGTATAGGTCCTTATAAGTGACCTATACCAATGGTTTTGGCCAAACTGTTGGTATAAGTCCAAATTAGTGAACTATACCAACAGTTTTACCAAAACTGTTGGTATAGATCATATTTCTAGTAGTGTGGGGATCATGAATTCCCTTTGGGGTTGTGGAAATTTAAGTCGGGTACCAATTTAAGAGGGTATTTGGGTCGGGATTGTGTTAGTTACATTACCATGAAATAAATGTTCTTCAGGTAAAACATTGTGAATAACAACATTCACCATGCTCAACTGCTTATTTTGAGAATAAGTAATAAATTCTAATAAGCTTCACAACTTCAACCATGCAATAGTCAACTTCTTATGCATTTTTTTATTCACATAAAAAACCACCATGTATTATTATAAACCTATTTAAATCCAGTTATTATAGGTATTATTACAATAAACCATGATTAACTCTATAATGTCTTGAACTGGAGACCACTAATTTGGTACTCTGAGCTAGTTCACCATGAGGCCTTAAGCACACCTCCACGCATGCCATAGGCTTCCAAATAGCAGTGGGGGACTATGGTGTGATAATGGGGATACTATTCCCTTTTGTAATAGTAATAAAAGTGTATAAATTGTTAATTATCATACATAGTAGTAAATAAAGAGAGTTGGGAAGTAGTAAATAGACTGAAATAAAATATTTTTTAATAATAAATTAAATTCTATAAAATCATGAACATATATGTCATACATACAACTCTGGTCAACCAGTGGGATGACCATAAAGATATAGGAATAAAAAAGAAAATTAAATAAAATTACATGGATCTACTACTAACTATGTTCTAAACCACTTACTCAGTTTTCAGACTCTTTTGAAATGCACTATCTGGATTAGAAGAACCCACATGAGTATATCCACTCGATCATGAAACTTCAAGCCTCAGCCCTATCCACCATAAAAAAATTATCAACCTGAAAAGAATATACATGTTCTATACATACACTGAGATTCATGTCCAGGGGTGAGAAATAATCTCAATATTTTACCAAAATGATAAACCTATAAATATTTTTTCATAAGTTAATGAAAATGAAATATGTCCATCCTAGCTGATACTCAACAAAAAATATGAGTAAAAACAATAATGTGTGGCTACAGTCAACCCATGGGTCCATAATCTTGGTTAACTTGGAAAAGTTCCACCATGGATATCAACATTTATATGTGTATATATGTATAGTCATATACCTATAAATGTATAAAAAAATATTAATATACATGAGTAAGGTGAAGGAAATTGTATAAAACCAATCATCATTCAATCCTCGGTTCCATAAATCACATTCTCATTGAAATCCTGTGCAAAAGGTAATTAAGCGGGATGTAATTCCACCCAATCCATGTATCATTATGCTGATCTCTGGTTCTGTAATCTCAATCGATGTATAACTACTTTGGACAACAACAGAAATGTCTCTGAGAAAGATACGTCACCCCCAGGGGGCACTCATCCTAACTCTGGGTTCACTCGTACTCTACTCCAATCACTATAAAAAAATTATTGGGAACAACATCCAGACATCCTTTAAATTTGTTCACTGTGCTCAACATAATGCCACTCAATCCATGTAAATATTGTCCAATGTCTGATCCCTAAGTCCTGATCTGTAGGGGGTCACTACATTACAACTTGAATAATCCCTAAGGGGATCACCCTTAGGTGATATATAAAATTAATACCTTCTAGAACAAAGTACATTATCATCACCCATTAACAAGAAAGGTATCACTGGCGTATCCACCTGACCTTAGGGGGTATCCTAGCCATCACTCGAGGAGATTTTAATCATCCATCAAGTACAAGTCACATCAATAGTGAGGAGTGCCATTTCTACCACCATGATCTAGAAACCGACCAGGGAGAACCTAATCATCCCCGTTTCATAGGATAGTATAATCATCCATTAGTATAAGTCAATGATTTGGAACTCTATGTCCAACGTCGTGATTAAGTAACCAATCAGGGAGAGTGTAATCATCCTTATCCCTCATGAGAGTGTATTCATCCACAAGTATAATCATATAAATGAGAGCATAATCATCCTCATCACACATGAAAAAAGGAGATAAGAATCATCCTAATCACTCAATAGAGCATAATAATCCTTGAGTATCATTATTAGGGACTCCATGCCCGTATATCATAATCATAGTCTCAACAGCCTGGTCCCATGGATCACCTAAGGAAATACCAACAATATAATAATAAGAATACATAAAGTATCAACATCTAGGTCTTAGGTAGTACCTTTTCATGTCCAAATAAATAAAAAATAACATGGATCAAAATTCAAATCCCAAGAAATCACATCTAGGCATCCCAAAGGGAAAGAAACATGCCTCTCATCAGGCTCAATAGACACAAACCAAGAAGTACCAATGGTATTCATTTATACATCAGTAGTAAACATGTGAATGGTACAAACATAAGATTTAGGGTTGTCGAATACCTAAACCACCAATACTACCACATCCTTATAGGATTACAGGTTCATTACAGGTTCTATGGTGACACCCGCTATCATCTCTTCCCAAACCCAATGTACTAGATTAGGGTCGGTCAAACATTGGGGTAATCACTAGGTCCATCAAGTCAAAAAACTAGGGAGGAATCCTATATGGTATCCTAAAAGTATACACACAAGTGAAGGTACCATACTCAGGATCCTTAGCTATGAATGAAGAAGTTAGAAATCCTACATCAGATCCTTGAGACAGTTCATAGGAAAATGATTTCCTCCATGGGACCCTCAAAATCAACTTAAAAATCACATGAATCCTATATGAAATCCTCAAGATAGTATATTGGTAAAGGGATCCAAAAATGGATTCCCAATATCATCATTTAAGAAAATTCACCCCACAATGAATACTAGGTAATAGTAAGAGAGTAGAGGCATCTTAAATAGAATCCATTATGTTGAGACATAAGTAAGGAAATCTTACTTGGGATCCTTATAAACAACTAACCTCATGACATCTTAGACTGGAAATGAATATCTTTCAAGGGAGTGGACCCAATAAAAACTAAAACCATTGAACATGGTAGATGTCCCATGGCCCATCTGAGATCAAAGGTTCTCAGTCTCTAGAGAAAACTGGATTCAATTATGAAGAACCTTTCCATTATGAAAACTCATGAAAATCCACCTAGGATTACTCAAAATAAATCACTGGTATTACCATCATGACATTCACAAAAAGATACTCATGATTTACTAATCACATGCCCAATTACAACTCCTAGGAGAAAAGAAAAAAACGCCTCAAAAGGGTGGCAAGGGAGGAGTACACATCAGATATACCCTCAAGGCCCAATAAGACATGAACTCCATCCAGACATGGAATATAAAATACCAAGTACATGATGTGTAAGATAGATACATGTAATTTTAACCACATGGGGTACCTAAAAATGTACCTCACATGGAATGGCCATATATATAGGCTGGTCATATATTGTTACACGGTTTGAAACCCACACATGGTCTGGATGTGTAATCTACGTGACCATGTTCTATTACATGGGAAGCCTATCCAGGTATGTAGCTACATGTTTGAGTCCCAGTACACAATGTGTACAACCCATACACAGAATATACTTCATAAATTTCATCTTCCCTGAATAGGAATAACACATGGTGTGTGTTCCCTAAACCACACACAATTTAATGGGATTAAAACATGAAAAAAATTAAATCTACATGAATTTATAGTTAAAATATAAAAAGTCCTACCTTTGGGTGGAATCCATAAAAGCTTATACCTTCTCCACATTCCACATTTTCTGCACGATGATATAGCACATCCTGAGCTTCACGATAGTTTTCTTCTTCCAATCCCTCTCTATTTCCGTCCCTCTCCCATTTTATATCTCAGTCGCACAAATAAGAAGGGTTGTAGGGCATGTATGTGAGAATCCAAAAAATAAAGAAAGAAAATATATGAAAATAATAAATGAAAACAGAAGAAAAATAAAGAAAAATAAAAGGGGTTTGGGCCGACCCTGATGCCCAACTCAGGTTTCTACCCCTCCTAGGAAACAATCACTGACCCAGACTCAAGGGAAGATACAAAATCTCAATTTGAAATTCCATTAAAAATATATTTTCAAACAAACCCATGAGAATAAGTTAATATTTAATTTATTAAATATTTATTATTTCGTTAAAATTCGAATGAATCGGATTTCCCCCAAACTCCTATTCTAGGGTAAAAAATCAATTCTGAGACCAACTGAGTGGTCATAAAAATTATCTAAGATCATATTATAAGGAAAAATTTCCTTGTTTGCCCCTTCTAAGAATATGAAAGCAAATGAAATCAAATTTATGCCCAAAATTCTAGTCTTGAAAAATATAATACCTTACAATCTCCCCACCATAACCATCTCTTCACTGAGAAGCTAGGTGGTTAGACAAGAATCCATTATCTCAACATGAGAATATATATAAAATGCTACCTTGAATTTCCAATGAAAATTACCATGGCGCCAACCACTTCCCCCAACATAGAAGACATTCAACTACGATTGATTTAGTAATCCCCAACTTAGGAATACCCTTATCGTCATCATAAAACCAAACATCGAGCTCAAAATACCATGGAAACACTTAATTTAAATGGAAAATGAGGTTCACCACCCTCAACCATCCAATGGTGTATTCCATACAATATGGACTACCTTTTAATACTATAAAAGTGCAACCTCAATAGGCTCCTTCATGAAAATAGGGAAGACATTTAAAAGAAACAAAAAAGATCTTGACATAGAACTAATGCTGTATTAGTGTACTCAAGATGATTTCTAGATAGATTGTGGTCATATCTGACTAGGAGTACAATAATATACTATAAAAAGGTGTGTATAGATCTCTATGAGCCATGCTCAGAAAAAACAAGATGACTTTGCCTTTACCCCACACCAGACACCACATCTCCCAAAAATTCATGTCCAGGTTCAACCATGGGTCACCAATTTTAGGGAACTTGATTCATTTCAATGTATATTATACCAATAAGGGGAATTCTTCATTTAACTAAAACTCCTGGGTAACCCATCACATGTAATGTCTTGAAAAATTGGTCCTCGGCTCACACCTGACCAATCACTGATTTACAATTTAAATGATACTACACACAACCAATGTATACCTTTATCAAATAAATCATACTCCAGGGATTCATACAACCTATGTCTAAGCTGAACATGATACACAAAACGTTACTTTCATTAAACCTAAAGCTCCCACAGAACTGTTCTTCAAAATCGGTCACCTCACATGTTCTATGATTTATTGTATGAACGCCTGCCACCCAGTTTCGTTCCATTCACGAATGTCTACTATGCCCTGAATACATTAGAAATAGTGAAAACACTAGTCGACTGGGCCAATCACCCAAACAACTTGTCCCATCAAAGCCATTCATGATGTCAAATCACCCTAGGTACTTTTCAAAAGCTAAATGCATCAACGTGCCAATATCAAGGTTCTCTAGCACCTACCATGACTTGATCTAAAAAAAGTGTATAACCCATCTCAATTCCTAAAAAAGAATATGAAAAAATGGGACAACCCCTACCACATAGGATTCCCTTTCTCAAAATGAACGTTGAACTACAAGGGTCAGAGTCAAAACTAAGGGTCTCTAGGTCTTCCACCTATCCCTATAGATAAAGTCTCGCAACAGGGTCACATGGTCTAACCTCCTATCCCAAAATATCAAACCTCTCTAAAGAAGGTAAAGATCATAAACTCCTATAAAGGCTAGAACTATAAAAATGGGATACAAGGGCCATTATCTTCTCTGAGAATCCTTATAAGAAGATTATCCCTAGCGTAAAAAATACCAATATAGGAAAAGATACTGAACAAACACCCATTAGGCATCTATATACTCTATTACCCCATGGAGGACCAGTTCATGAAAAAGGTACTGGTATCCATCTACATCGTAATTAACAATCTAACTAGATAACCATGACTTGAGAAACAACACCCTACAAGGGGTACACCAAAAGGTAATCACTTGTTATATCGATTTACTAGGGTCATTACACCTCTTGTGCACAAGGACTGAGTCATTATCCTCACCAACAACCACCTCAATATAGATCCACATTAATTTCCATTAGAAAGAAATATATTCAAGTTGGTTCAATTGAGTAGAATTCCACCAAAAACCTATACAGAAAAAAACCATTTACATTTTTTTGACACTTTAAAGAACTGGCCTCTATCATCAGGAATAATCACACCCTAGATTACCTATATGATGTGAATCATACATGAAATTTATGATGCATGATATACCTCTTTTCTTTACTAAACAAGAGTAAAAATTCATCTTTGGCCTCTTTCCAACATCCAAGATCCAGAAATATATAATAAAGTATCACATTCACAAAAAATGTGCATAAATAAAGTTTAAAATCATATAAAAATGTAACATCGCATATCAGAACAACAATACCATACCCTAGAAACTTAGACTTCTTACCAGAAAAAGTTTTCTTGACACACCAGTCTGATATCCATAACATGTTCCAACACATTCCTAATAATCTTATCTACCATATCCCAAATAGAAATTATTAGGAAATGAGTGGCTCTAAAACCACTTTGTAACATCTGAACCTAGAAGCCACTAATCTAGTACTCTGATCCAGATCACCATGGTGATTCAAGAGCTCCTATTCATACGCTAGAGGGTACTGACTAGAAACGAGGGCATAGGGTGTGATAGTGGGGATACTATGACCTCATATTAGATTATAAAAATCATATAAATATATAAGTATTAGAAAATGAAGTAAATAAACATATTTTTTAAGTAGACAATATATTGTAATAAAACATTTTCAATAATAAATGAAATTCTATAAAATACCGAAAATCTATTTCTTACATACAACACTGGTAACCCATTCAGCCGACCATAAAGATACAGTAATTCAAAATAAACTGAAATAAAATAGCATGTATCTACTACTAACTCTGATTCATAACACATACCCAGTCTCCATAAATAGGCGAACTGTACTAGCCCAATCAGAAGAACCAACATGAGTAACTCCAATTGGTCATGAAACTCTGGGCCTTATCCCTATCCACCAAGCAACTGCACTCAATCTGAAAATAATATATAAGGTTTAAACCTACAATGAGGTACAGGTACAATATATATAAATATTCTCTGTAGGGAACTCAAATGATGAATCTATAAATATGCTGCCACAAGTGCATCTAATTCAATATTCTCATCATAGTAGATACTCAAATAAAAAGATAATTAAAGCTAATAACATGAGGCCATAGTCAACCCCCTAGGTCCATAATCTTGGTAAAATGGGAAAAGTTCCATCATGGAAATCCATATTTACATGTGTATATTTTTATAGTCCCATAACTATACATATATTCATAAATATGAATATACATGATAAAGGTGAAAGAAACAACATTAAAACCATCTATATTAAATCCTTAGGGACATAAATACTGATTTCTTGGACATAGTGTTTAGAAGGGAAATGAGCTAGATGTCATGCCACTCAAACCATGCATAATTAATTCGATCTCTTGGTCTATAATCCTAATCGACATATACCTTTTTTGGACATCATTGAAAGTGTCTCTGAGCATGCTATGTCACCATAGGGGGATACTCATATTTAACTTGGGCTCACTCATACATGCCTCTAATCACTATAAAGAGGGGTTCCAGGGATGTACATCTAGACATCCTAAAAAGAGTCATTAAGATTCAATCCATTATTCCCATTCCATGTAAATGCAGTCCAATGTTTGAGATCTAGGTTCTAGTTTGTAGTCAATCGCAACATAGAGAATCGGATAATCCCTAAGGGGGTCACCCTTAATTGATCTATAAAAGGAATTCCCACCAGACCCAAGTATATTTTCATGTTCCATTTACAAGAAAAGTGTAACTGGTGAGTCCAACCGACCCTAGGGGCCATCCTAGGCATCACTTGAGGAGAGCGTAATCATCCATTGAGTACACGTCACATCAATTGTGAGGATCTCCATGTCCACCACCATGATCAATATATTGACCAAGGAGATCATAATTATCCTTGTTGCTTAGAAGATCATAATCATCCATGAGTATACAATAACGATGTGGAATTCCATGTCCAACAACATGATTAAGTAATCTATCAGGGATGGTGTAATCATACTTATCCCTCAGGAGAGTGTAATCATCCACAAGTATGATTAGATCGAGGATAGAATAATCATACTCATCACACATCAACCAGAAGAGATTGGGATCATCCTCATCACTTAGGAGAACATGGTCATACACGAGTATGATAACTATGGACTTCATTCCTCTATATCATAGTTATAGGCTCAAAATTTATATCCAAGGGAGAACCTTTAGAAATACCAAAAATATAATAATCAAAATATATAAAGGCATGATATATAGGTCCAAAGTAGTACCTATGGGTATACAAATAAATAAGCAATAACATGGCTCAAGAGTTGGATCTCGAGAAAGCATGTATGGGAATCCCACAGAGAAGAAAGACACATCGCATGAGGATCGACATCCACCAACAATGAATCTCATATGGTAATCATCATTTCCTCAACAGTAAACATTTGAAAGGTATAAACATAAGAGTGATAGTGTCCAAGAACCTAACACAACACTATTACCATAAACTTTATAGCTTACAAGTTTGAAAAGGGTTCTAAGTTGATATAAGCTACCATCTCTACCCAAATACGATGTACTAGATAATAGTTGGTCAAACACCGAGGCACTCATAGGGTCCCTCAAGTAAAAAAAAACTAAAGAGGCACCCAACATGGCATCTACGAGGTGTACACACAAGCAATGTCATCCTAATCAAGATCTATAGATGTGAATGAAGAATTTAATAATCCTATATGGTATCATCGAGAGAGTATGTAACACCCCAATATTTTTATGAGAAATATTTTTTTAAACTTCATTGATGTCTTGTGTTGTACGCTACACCAAGATAAGCTTGCACCACACACAACACCATCTTAGCTTGCAGTATACATAACACTATGCTTGTCTTGTGTTAAACATAATTTAAAATTATTTTGATAGAATTCATTTCATTCAAGACCAAGTTTATGTAAACAAAAAAATATTATTATGTTACCCTATAACCTAGTCATTATAATGACGGGTATGAACAATATTAACTTTCTTCTGAATAAATAGTTAAATGTAAATAAATGATTTTATAAAATAATAAAATCTCTCTTGATGTATTTTAATAATGTAATATATATGTAATATATTCAATTTAATTTTTAAAATCCATCTTTAATTTTTCCTAGACATGATATAAGAAAAAATTCAATTTTTTGGATAAAAGTAGTATTTTCCCAAAAATGTAGTTTGCCAATTTTTGATGGCGCACACATTTTAAATATATTTTTTTGACACTTTTATATATTCTATTTAACAAAATAAAATTTTTATTTGGAAGTGTAATATAAAATATTTCTTTGGATTAATTTTTGATATTTTTATGACAACTTTTGAGTTTTGATGAATAGTAAAAATTTACTAAATTTTAATTCAAAACAAATTTTTTCATCGAAATAATTAATGTTGAAAATTTATTTTATTGAATGGTTTTAAAGTAAAAATAGAATATATTTTTATCATTTAATATAATTTTGGTCATCAGAATTAATTTTACCATGAATTTTGATGTAAAAACATTTCAATATTTTGTAATGTTTTAACTTTTAAAAACCCGTTTTTCATTCCGAAAACAGGATTAATTTTAAATTAATTTCTAAAAAATATGTGTTTTGAATTTTTAAAAATGGATTTAATATTTTTAATCAGTATGTTCAAATTATATAAATATATATCTTTTATTTTTTGGCATTATGAATAATAACTTTATTAATTTTTATTAATATAGTAAAGAGGTGAATCAGGTAATTAAGGGTAAATATAATATTATAAAATTACCCTAAAACCTGTCCTAATATGATTTGATGAGTTATTTTCTACCTAAACCGTAATTGGGTAAAAATGATACCATTTTGAAGCAACTTGGATGAGACTAGGAGATTTAATATATTTTATTTAAAGAAAAGTTAAATATGCCTTACTCAAATTTTAATAAATTTATCAATTTTTTTAAAAAGGTTATAGAAAATATAAATTCGACTATATATAGTCATTTAAAAGATTATTTTTTTTATTTATCAAGATACTTTATATTTAATTTTTAGGAAACAAATAATCACCACAAATTCTTATACATTAATGATGGGGAAATTATTTAATTGATGGAAAATCAATAAAACATTTTTTATTAAAATAATAATAATTGTTAAAAGACCAAAACACTTGAAAACATATTATTGGTCAATTATATATCGACCATAATAATCCAAGGTTCATGTTATTGACCTTTTGGAGCCATATAAAAAATATTATGACACTTATAATATTTTATTTAAAGTAATGTTAAAGTTATTGCATTCTTGTTTTAATAAATATAACATTTTTAGTGTAGGATTCTATAGAATAAATATTTTATTATAAGTATTCCACTGAAATATAGAATATTTATCTTCATCATATCATCTTATTTTTAATTTTCACTTAAAAAAATTATATTAAATTATTACACAAAACTAATGTAGTAATCATTTTATTAAATGAAATATAAAATTAATGTTATTAAAAATATTTAAATAATTTTTTTTGATAATTAATATATCCAATTAATTTTATATATAAACTTTAAGCCTTATGGATATACTAAAATATTTGGTTCTAGGATAACATCTTGTCTTGATATTTTTAAAAATTCATGAATTGAGTAGTGTCAAAATTGACACTATTGATATTTTGTCAAAATAATGTTTATTTAAATTATTTAAAAATCATAATAAAATTTAAAAAATATAAAATAAATATTATATGGTCTAAAATTTTCTAAATTTTTTATTTATGATCTATGTAACATCAAATAAGTATAAATTGCACTATTTTAATATTGAAATATTTGTTACCTTAGTTAAAATAAAAATATAATAACAAAGGGTTAATTAAAATGATAAGGTTTGAATTGATAGAAAACTTGGTCTAATTTTTTTTGGTTCATGATATTACAACCTTATCTCATATAATATTATAAAATATTACATTTTTGTGGTTTTTTCATGTGGTTTGAATTTATTATAAATTAATATTTTTGGAGATTCCAAATGTGTCCCTCACCTAAATTATATAAGGAAACATCCTACCTGAAAACTTCACTTCACATTGAGCCCTAAAGATAAGATATACTCCACCCATTTACCTTATAAAATTCTTTATTTACATTCTATAGTTTATGGTCTTCTCAGAAGACCAACTATAGTTTATTTAAGAGGAGATCTAAAGATATCTCATCGAAGAAGAGGTAAAATCCTCTACCGATCTTTTCAAACTTCATTCTTATTATACTTACTCTTCATGTGTTGTTTACTATATAAAGTAATAACTCCAACATAAATTATATACTAAGATGTTATTGTAATTATGGAATAACCATATTCCATCTTTTATTCATCCTATGAAAAATGAAATCATCACTCATGTGTACGTACAACTTACCATCTCCACGCTATGGTGTAATCTATTTTTCACCACCACCATAAAATAAGGGGTTTAATGATAGAAATAATAACTATATATTATTTTTATAACATGATTTTGATTATTAAATATTATATAAACCATCCACTTAAATATCATTCCATAATTATGGGAATGATATCGTCTCTCATGCGTACATATGACATACCATTTCCACGATGCGATGTGATTCATTATACATGATTTTCATTAATTCATGATTATATAAATTAATAGAATGAATAAATATGATATATATTATACTAATTTTATTCTATAAATAGTATAATAATATCCTAAAATGAGGAGCAAGAACTTATCTGACAAAACATGTTCAAGAAAATAAAGTAGTTAAATACCCGATGGATGAGTAATAATGTCATTAATAAATGGGTAATAATATGATCACTTATGATATTATAAAAATAAATAATATTCTGGAATAATTTAATAAAATTATTTAAATCCTTATAAAGAAGGTTTAGACATGTAGTAAGGAACCTAGACCTAAGGTAATGGATTATTTTGTATCACTTTTTTTGTGGGACATATGACTTAGACACAACTTTTTTATTTGGAGTGGTGTTTATGCTGCCCCTGAATTTTTTTATGATTATTATTATGAATGTTATGATATTAAAATATGCCTATACTTTTTTTTTATTTTATTATTCATACAATTATAAATATTATTAACTGGTAACAGATAATTTTGCAATCCTATTTATAACTAAGATTGTTTATACATAAGTATTTACTAGGGTATATTTATCATTGACATTCATGTTTTATACATATGTGTTATAAAATATTATTTATATTATTTTACTGTTGTTTAAAGTCAATTTTACCCATTGGTATTTTTTTTGAAATGGTATGAAAGGAATCTTTTGTCGTTTTTGATATGAGGTACCTTTTGAATTTCTGAAGAAAAAAAAGTATGAGAAGGTTATTTTATTTTAATTTATTCCGCATGAATATGTTTTTACACTTTCTTAATTTATTATTTACATGAAGATTCCTTTATAATATTTTGGGATTATTTTTAAACAAATTTTTATCTTTTAAAATTTTGTGGCATTTTGTGAAAATAAAATGGTCTTGAAGAAGAAAGGATATTTTCCTCAAGAATTAAGTTCAAGTGTTTTATGAAAATTATTTTCTATTCAAGATGACATTATTTAATAGGGTTATGTTTCAAGTATATTATCCCTATTATTCTAATAGATTTATTGTGTTTATTATTGAATTATATTTATGAAATAAATTTATTTTATATGGATTCTGTTATGATGGAATGATGTTTAAGAAACCCATTTTTATTCCTTGGGTTATACTGTGATGAATTATTTATAATTGTGTGGAACCCATAAGAATGATTTAATTTTGAGATGGGAAATACCTATATCTTAGTCCAATGCATTGGGTAATTATTTACATCTCATGAGATAGGTAGGACTAGGATGGAAAGTAAATCTGGTTTAGTAATAGATGGCTAGAACAACAAGTAAATCTGGTTTAGTAATATATGGATGGAACGAGGAGTGAACTCAGTTCAGTAATGGGATTTATCCACTATAGTGGTCTTGGAAATGATCCTTGGGTAATATTGAAATTATTTCCTATTATTACGTGTTTTCCATAATTCCATGTTTTATGAAAATTTTATTTTCTCATGGATTATGTTCCTTTATGATTTATGCCTTATAAAATGCCAAGTTTTATTTCATGACTAAATATTTTGATATATGTCATATGTGGTCTGATTTTTCAAAAGTTATGTTAATGTTTTTACATTTTGTTTGATATTATTCTTGTTTACCATGATCGATCATCTGATATCACCTTTTTTTATGTTTTCTTTTCCCCATGATATAAATAATGGTTTTAGGTAAGAAAACTAAATGGGAAGATATTTGTGGGATATTTTTAAGATCTTTCAACAAATTAGAATATTTTGTTCCATGTTTCCAAAGTAACTAAACTAATAAGTTCTTTGGGAATTTATTTGTAATGTATTAATTATTCTATAAAAGTGTTGTAATGCCCATGTATATAAATCATGGGTCTTTACAGTTGGTATTAGAGTGAAGGATTAGTCAACCTTTGGAAACTGGGATAAAAACTTTAGTGAGATCCCAAAAGATATTTTCGACAGGTATTTATATGGATGTTTTATGGATAAGTCTATGTATAGGTTACAATCCTTGATTTTTTTTGATAACCATCAATAACCTAGTATTAAAACTAAGATATCATAGATTGAAATATTATATGTAATTTTTCTTATTTATGTGTTTTTAATCTCTAATATGTATTTCTCACACTTTGATTTTTTTGTCTTAGTCAGTATCTATAACTATATAGAACATAGTTAATATTTAATGTTTCAGATGTGGAAAGTATGGGGTTTATAAAAACTGATTTGCTAAGTGAAAATCTCATTAAGATAATCCTGAAGGTGGTACTAGTATTGATTATACTACTTAGGATAAAGAGTTTGTGAACGACATGTGAATGGTATGGGATGTTTTAGAATTATTTTTTACATTAAACCTAAGATTATTTGTTTGATTAAGTCTTAGGATCCCTAAGACATGATTAATATTTTATGAGAGAATAAGATGATGGATCATGTGTTATGGTTTAAGAATAAAGTTGGATTATTGAGGTTTATATGTTTTAGAATTCAAATATTATGTTATATGAATCATTAAATATATAATTTTTTTCAGTATATGTTCTTCATTAAGGATTAGAAAGGATATTTTTAATAGTTCTAGGGACCTAGAAAATTGATTTAAGGGTAAGGTGATATAATTGAAGAATATACAATAATGGGAAAGATAACCTTTAATATGTACCTTATATTAAGGTAATGATGTTTGGATAAAGATATGCTAAATATGAATAAGTAAATTATATGATAATAGTTTCTTAGAAACTAATTATGGATTCTTTTATCAAGAGGGTTATGCTATCATAGATAAATTATACAACTTTTTGGGACTTATGGAATATATCCACTAAGTTTTTGAATAAGGAAACATGCATGTTTTCAATAAGGTTATATGGTAATTAATTTTAGAACCATGACTCAAGAGAATACATGATGAACATGATCAATGTTTGTAATGTGACCAACAAGAGATACCTTATGATATATGGGGGATAAATGTTAATCTGAGTTAGTGAACCTATTTTTAATGTTGTTTATTTTCAAAATTTAGAAGGATTGTAAGGTTATCAATTTATGGAATGTTTAAGTAAAACTTCAGATGAAGATTTAGTATTACCTCACCATAGGTGGACTTATGCACAACTTGTTATAATATTTTTTATTATGATAAAGACTAATGGAATAACCTACCATTTTATTTATGGATCTCATGATTTGCTAATGCTTATGGAATGAAAAGTTCATATTCATTTCTTGGAATAAGAGATGCAGTGGAAATTGATCAAGGTACAATGAAAGGATGAGATTATACATAATTAAGTAAGTATTTATTCTCATTATTCTACTCTATTGAAGGGATATTAAAACAAAAAATATTATCTAATTCCCTTCTTTACCGATGAATTGGATGGTCCCATAGATCATCACAGATTTATGGATTTTGATTGTGAAAATTACCCTATCTATGTTCTCTATCACTCTCTATCAGAACTTGATAGTTAAATTTCTCTCCCATATCCATGTTTTCACTTTCCACCTTATTCTCCTAGTTGGAAACCCAGTTATTTGTGACTTTGGGTAACTGTTATTTTTCTAACAATCCATTTAAAGGTAAGTTTTAGTCCTTTGTTTTACGATGTGAGTTTCTATGAAATAAAATTTCATGTATTAATCCTTTACCAACCCAGATAAATTTTGAGTGAGAAATTCATTTTAAGGGGGGTATAATGCAACACCCTGAGATTTTTATGATTTGGACTTTTTAATTTAAAATTTCTTTGTTGACTTGTGTTGTACGCTACACAATGATAAGCTTGCGCTACATGCAACATCTTATTAGCTTCTAGTATACACAACACAATGTTTGGCTTGTGCTACACACAATTCAAAGTTATTTAGATATTAATTTCACGCAATATCATGTTAAATTAAACAACAAAATATTATTATGTTACCATATAACCAAGTCATTATAATGTTGGGTATGAATAATATTAACTTTCTTTTTGAAAAAAATATTTAAATGAAAATAAGTGTGTTTATAAAATAATAACATCACTCTTGATGGATTTTATTAATGTCATATATATTTAATATATTCAATTTAATTTTTAAAATTAATCTTATATGTTTTCTAGACATGATACAAGAACAAATTCAATTTTTCGGATAAAAATAGCATTTTTCAAAAAATGCAGTTTTAACGTTATTAATGGCACACCCATTTTAAAAATATTTTATGGCACATATATATATGATATTTAACAACATAAACATGTTATTTGGAATCATGATATGAAAATTTTCTTGGGATTATTTTTTATATTTTTCTCATAACCTTTATTTTTTTATGAATAGTAAAAATATACAAAATTTTAATTGAAAAAAACATTTTTTCATCAAAATAATTTATGTGGATATATTATATTATTTAATGATTTTAAAGTAAAAATAGAATATATTTTTATCAGTTAATATAATTGTGGTCATTGCCATTAATTTTACCACGAATTTTGATGTAAAAATATTTCAATCTTTTGTAATGTTTTGAATTTTAAAAACTCATTTTTCATTACGACAACAAGATTAATTTTAAATTAATTAATGAAACATCAATGTTTTGAATTTTGAAAAAATGAATTCTATATTTTTAATTATCAGGTCCAAATTATGTAAATATATTTCTTTTATTTTTGGGCATTATAAATAGTAACTTATTTAATTTTTATTAATACGGTAAAAATGTAAATCTGGTATTTAAGAGTAAATATAATACTATAAAATTACCTTAAGAATTGCCCTAATATGATTGGATGAGTTATTTCAGACCTAAAAAATCCTTGGTCCTAAATTATACCCTTTATAAACCACTTGGATGAGATTAGGACATTTAATATGTTTTATTCAAAGAAAAGTTAAATATGTATGTCATGACCCGTCCCCCGGGGATCGTATCGTGACTACCCTAAGCCTGCCTTCCATAGGCCAGGGGCAGGCGACTAGCACCAAAGGCGTAAATCCCTAAAACTAGCAAGGCATTGAATTTATAACTGTAAACAAACACAACCAGAGTACAAGCGGAAGAAAACACTAAGTAAAAACTGTATGACAAGTACACTGAAAGTAAAGGGGATGGAAATACAATCCCAATAGTAAAGTACAAGGAAAGGACAAACAGGAACAACTAAAAAGACAAATATCTGGAAGGTGTCTAGCATCTCTTGGATCATCCACCACAGATCCTACCTGAAGGGTAGGTACAGATAGCCTCCTCAATGCTCCACGTCCGTCCATCTCCTCTGAGTACCGACTCATCATGAGGTCCACCTCTGGGTACCATCCAGTCCTCGTACACTCTGCCTCGGTCAGCGTTTTCTGTCATCTGCATCCAACACAACGAGGTTTGGGCATAGCCCGTGTAGGGGTGAGTATAACGATACTCAGTAGGGACCTCGAGACCCTCAAGGTCTCACAAAATCCAACAAGGATAAACCAAAAAGTATGATTTCAATGAATAACCATTACTTAGGTATATTCCAATACATATAACTAAGTTATCAAGTAACCCATCTCAATCATGAGGAAAACACATAGGTCACTGACTCAGCTCAAACTAGGATTTTCATTATCGAAACCATGGCTGCTGGAGAACTCCTCCTCTATCGGGCACATTGGGCCTGTCGTGACATCGAGGCGCTTCTCACTAACCTTAGTCTGCTGAGGTACTCCTCCTATTGAGTACCGTAGGTCTGCTTCCAACTACCAGGTGCTCCATCCGCTGTGGGTCTGCCGCTAAATACCAGGCACTCCCCCTAATAGCCTACAGAGGTAATCCTCCTGTCGAGTACCACAGGTCTACTACCAACTACCAGGCGCTTCGTCCGCCATGGGTCTGCCACCAAATACTAGGCGCTCCCCACTGGGCTAGTTGAATCTCTCCAAGTCGAATCAGTCAAGCAGTCGTCAGGTCTGTTAGCTACTAGGTCTCTGCACTCTACCTGCTCGTCTCCAGGAGGATCTGCTCCATGAGCTACTGGTCGATACTCCAAGTGTCATGAATTCTCATGTAGAATTATCTCAAAGTTTCCTCTCGTCAATGGGATCTCAATGCAATAAACGACACGTCAATCAGACGCCCAGTCTATGAGTTATTATCCTTTTAGTCCCGAGGGTCTGGTTGGTTTCGTGTACGAACCAACCTAACCTTATCTCAACTATACCCTGAACTCCCATGGGGTATTATCAAAGGGACGACTTCGTTCCAAGAATATCAGCGCCGCTGACGGTTCGTCAAACGAACGCCCGTAGCCTGAGTTATGGAAGAATAGGTGTATTCGGGTCTGATGGGTCTGGGTCTGGTCCGACCCAGTTAGACCGAACCGACCTGACCTGGATCTAGACTGGGGTCCAACCCGGTCCGTGAGTCCGAACCGGTCAGAAGGAGTGGCCCTGCTCGAAGGGTTGTCCCAGCCCGAAGGCGCGGCCCGACTCGAAGGGGCGGCCTGACCCGAAGGCACGACCCGACCCGAAGGCGCGGTGCGGCCTGGTTGGATGGCCGTGTGGCCCGGCCCGGCTGACCGTGTAGCATGGATCGGCTGGCCATGTGTCCTGGCCCGACTGGCTGTGTGGCTGGGCCCAGCTGGCCGTGTGGCTCGGCCCGACTGGCCATGTGGCCCGTCCTGGCTGGCCATGTGGCGCCCGACTGGCTGTGTTTCCTGGCCTGGCTGGCTGGCCCGGGTGGCTAGTTGGCCACATAAAGGGGGGGGGGGGGTGTTACACCCCCGGGCTCCCGAAATGGCCGGCGCAAGGCGCTGGATCTTGTAACCACGGGACCCGAAGGGTCCCACCTGGCGCGCACCGACGGCCGGCTCAGCCAGCGCCCTCCCCTGTCCACTGCGGCCTTAGGCCGCGGTCTTCTCCGATGTGGCGTGACGGCGCCACACCCCTCCACCGTAGATCACATTGGCCGCGGCCTCCTGATGCCCTCCTCATGGAACGACGGCGCCGCGCGCCTCCTCCGCGGTCCGACGTGGCCGCGACACTCCTTTCCTCCGCATGGCACAGCAGTGCCGCACCTTTCCGGTGACCCGACGGTCTTGTGACACCGGTTTCCTCGCGACCGGCCCGACACCGACCGCCGTTGTCCGCTTCAATCGTCAACAACAAACAAGATCAAAAGGGGGAGGGTCGACCATGTTGGTGCGGTCCAAACCCCCCATGTTATGTTGATAACATTCAGAATAACGTAAACCAAAATATTTAATGATGTAGAACGGAAACATGGAAACTCAAACCCCTACCTTGCTTGTCGGTGTCGTTTGACGGAGTCGTGGGAAGGTGGAATCGTTCCTTCAACTTCGGAAGAGGAATAGAGGTACTAGTCATTGGCGGATGGGCGTTCGAAGGTGACGAAGTCGAAGACGATGTTGGCATTCCTCGTGGGCGTCACTTCCCTTTCCTTGACTCTATTGAGGAAGGAAGAAGACAACGTCGATTTTCAGTGGAAGGAGCGTTCCTCACGTTCTTCGTTGAGAGGATGAAGTTATCTATAAAGTTTCTACCCTAAATAATTTCCAACCAAAATAATGGGTTAATCCAACCCATTATTTAATTGTTGGAAAAATAATTCAAAAATATTTGAATTAAAAGAAACCATTCACTTAATTAATGGGAGTATAGTTGGCAATTAGATGGTGGGGGAAGGTGGAGAGGCTCCCCCACTTTATTGAGAGTTTTACCAAATTTAATTGGGGGTTCGAGGGGGTTAAAGGGGATTTAGAGAGGTCGGGTGGGCCCCACATAATAATACTCCCAAAGGAGGTTATGGTGTGGTGGCCCCACCTCCAACCTATCCTTGGAGGTTTTAACCACCAACATAAAATAAAGTTAAAAGTATAACTTTATTCAATTCAATTAAAAACCCACAAAAACCAATTTCTACTCTCGATAAAATGCAACTGTGGTGAAGGTCTCACTAAGAAATCACCGACGCTGCAAGTTCAACAGTGACCTCATATTTCAATTCTGAGCACCTGTTCAAAAGTTATAAAATTCCGAATGTACGTTTACTGAACGTACCCAAACAAAACTTCCGAAATTGATTCTGGGCACACCGGGCCTCGGAATCAAGTGCCGTCAGAAACTGTGGACTCGTAAAATTTCCATGTATTTAAAAAAAAATCCACAGGAAATTCGGGTCTTTAAATTCTCCCCACCTTAGGGATTTAAGTCCCCCTAAGCTATAACTCAAACTAAGGGAACAAATGGGGATACTAAGCATTCATCTGAGCCTCCCGCTCCCATGTGATCTCCTGGAGGTTCCCATGCTACCAAAGAACACGCACTAGAGGTGTCGACCGTCCACATAGGATCCACTGCTGTCAATCCTCAATCTCCATTGGAACCTCCGTGAAAGTCGCACTGTCATCGATATCTAGCTCCCCGTGGTTGATGATGTGGGATGGTTCATGCACGTATCTCCTCAGTTGAGATACGTGAAAGACGTCGTGCACCCGGTGCAACTGAGGTGGAAGAGCTAAGCGGTAAGACACCTCACCTACTCTGATGAGGACTTGAAATGGTCTGATGAACCACAGAGATAACTTGCCGCCTCGGCCAAATCTCCATAGACCTCGTCGAGGTGAGACCCGTAGGAAGATGTGGTCACCATCCTCTAACTCCAGAGGTCTCCGTATCCTATCAGCAAACGACTTCTGTCTACTCTGTGCAGCCTTCATCTGCTCCTGGATGATCTGCACCTTCTCTGTGGTATCCCGTACCATCTTTGGTTCCACTAGTGCTGACTCCCCTGGGTCTATCCAGCACATTGGTGATCTGCAAGGTCGACCATACAAGGCCTCAAAAGGTTCCATTCTGATGGTGGAGTGATGGCTGATGTTGTAGGAGAACTCTACCAAAGGCAAGTGATCCTCTAAAATACGACCAATGTTGAGGACATAAGCACGGAGCATGTCCTCGATAGTCTGGATGGTCCTCTTGGTCTGACCATCCGTATGAGGATGGAAGGTAGTGCTCAAGAGAAGCTGTGTCTCGAAAGCTTCCTAAAACCCCTTCCATAGCCGGTAAGTAAATCGTGTGTCACGGTTAGAGATGATAGAAGAAGGTAATCCATGAAAATAAACTATCTCCTACACATAAAGGCTTCCCAAGTTCTCTACTGATCCCTTCTATCTAATTGGTAGGAAGTGGGACGACTTGGTGAGTTGGTTAATGACCACCCATATCAAATCATGACTCCTGGATGTACGTGGAAGACCCGTCACGAAGTCCATGGATATCCCATCCCAATTCCACTCAGGGACCTCTACGGGATGTACCAAGCCTGCTGGTACCTGGTGCTCTACCTTCACTTGCTGACAAGTGAGGCATCATGAGACAAACTCCGCTACCACATTCTTCATACCTGTCCACCAGTGCTGTCGTCGAAGGTCCTGGTACATCTTCTCCACACTTGGATGTACCGCTAGAGGGGACGTGTGGAACTCCCTCAACACCTCCTCCTGAAGTGAAACTGGTACCATGGTACATCCTCTGAAGAGGATGACATGCTCCCCACCTTCAAAAAATCCATCAGGTGCCCGCCCTATGGATATCTGAGCACGTCATGTCTCGCAGTCAGCGTCTCCACGCTGCGCCTCCCTGAATTGCTAAAGAAGTAGAGGATTGACTGTAAGAGACTGAAGATAGGATACACCATCTCTATCCAAAATGGATATCTATAAGGCAGCTAGCTGCTCTGTCGCCTCTCCTAGTAGTTGAATATCAGTCCTCCTACTAAGCGCAACTGTAATAATGTTACCCTTCCCAGGAGTATTGACTATCTCTAAGTCATAGTCCTGGAGGAACTCTAGCCAACACTGCTATCTCAGGTTCAGGTCCTTCTGAGAGAAGATATACCTGATACTATTATGATCAGAGTACATGATAAAACGTTCACCCATCAGATAGTACTGCAACATCTTCAAGGTGAATACCACTTCTTCTAACTTCAGGTCATGGGTAGCGTAGTTCTACTCATGTTGTCTTAGCTACCGAGTACCATACGGGATCAATGCCCGCTCCTACATCTGGACACACCCGAGTCCGGTCCCTGAGGCGTTGCAGTAAACTACATACCCTACGCCCTCCTCTAGAAGCCTTAGGATGGGGGCACTAGTCAGCCTCTGCCTCAGCTCCTGAAATCTTTACTGGAATCTCTCTGACAACATGAAGGGTTGCCCCTTATTTTTCAAGGATGATAGTGGTGCTAAAACTCTGGATAAATTTGGAACGAATCTCCGGTAGTAGCCAACCAAACCCAGGAAACTCTATACCTCTGTCACACTCCTAGGTGGCTCCCACACAAGTACCACCTTGATCTTAACTGGATCCACTGAAACTACAGCCTCCGAGATGACGTGTCCCAAAAATTGAACCTCTAGAATCCAAAATTGGCATTTCGAGAGCTCACCATAAAGTTGGTGCTCTCAGAGTGTGTCCAGTACTACCTGCAAATGGTAGGCATGCTCCTCCTCAGTAGTCGAGTAGATCAAAATGATATCGATGAAGACCAAGACAAAGCGATCGAGGTAAGGCTGGAAGATCCTGTTCATGAGACTCACGAACACTAATGAAGTGTTGGTTACTCTGAAGGGCATAACCAAGAACTCGTAGTGGCCATAACGACACCTGAAGGCCGTCTTATGCACATCCTTGTCTCGAACTCTGAGCTGGTGATAGCCTGATCTGAAGTTTATCTTCGAGAAAGATTGTGCTCCCTTGAGCTGATCAAAGAGGTTTTCAATCCTCGGAAGTGGGTACTTGTTCTTCATAGTCACCTGGTTCAGGCGACGGTAGTCGACACAAAGCCTTAAGCTCCTGTCCGCCTTCTCGGCGAACAGAATCGGGGATGCACATGGAGAAACACTGATCCGAATGAATCCATTCCCCTATAAGTCCTCCAGCTGTACCCTCATCTCACGAAGCTCAGCGAGAGCCATCCAATATGCTGGAGTAGATATCGGTGTCATCCTAGAGTACTGGTCAATGTATAATTCCACCTCTCTGCGAGGTGGTTGTCCTGGAACATCGTTAGGGAAAACATACGCATACTGGTCCACCACTACAGGATAAGTAATAATCTCTACATCTACTTCTCTGAGGGTAAGGCAAGCCAATTGGTGAGTGATCGGCTGCACCCTCCTATGAGTAAGTCTGTACTGCACTGCAAAGGTTCCCTTCTCACCAGTGAAGGTGAACCTGGTCCCATCCGTGTGGACACACCGCACTTTGTGCCTAATACTGTCAATATGAGCATGGACTGTTGATAACTAGTCCATACCCAAGATGACGTCATAAAGATTCGACGCCACTACAAGGAGATCCCAGCCGAAGCTCTTGCCTCCTAGAGTAATCTCACACTGTCGGCACCAGTGATTAATCATCGAGTCTGCTCTCGTAGAAGTCTCTATCCATAAGGATCGAGCCAACGAATCCATTGAAATATCCGAGCTCCGAATGAGGGTAGTGTCAATGAAAGAGTGATTGACACCTGTGTCTATATGAACTGCATCTAAGGTGGAATAGACACAGATCGTACCTTGAATCATCTCTGGAGCACCGTGATCATAGGCCTCAACTACCTGAAGCTGTTCTATACCCTATCCACCTGCTCCCTATGGTCAGGGTGGACCTCCTGGTGGTGGTGGCGGTAGCACCTCGTAATGTTGTCCACTGCCAGCTGCATGACCAGCTCCTTTGACACGTTCGACTATGCCCTGCGGACCACCTCAATCGAATCTCTGCCTCTGCCTGGAAGGTCCCTCAACTATCTACTGATCATCAGAGAGGCGGGTCAGATAGTCATGAGCCATGTGACCAAGCCCACTATAGGAGTAACATTGTCCGCTCATGGCATGACTGGTTCTATCTATACTCTAGGTGCTCCGCACAACTGATCACGAGTCGTGTAGTCGACCACCTGTAGGTTTGGTCCTCTTGGACCTCTGTGACATCTGTCTACTGCCAGCTGCAGAAGACTCCACTGCATGTCGACTAGTAGTGGGTCTCGCTGATGGTGGATGATCAGTAAGGAAAATTTCTACTAGGAGGGCTCTCTCTAGCACCCCACCTGCATTGGGATGCTAAGTGAGATCATCGAGGCTCTGATCTCTCTCCTGAGTCCCTAATTGAAGGTCTGGGCCCTGAAGAATGGGTCCTGTACCATATCATTAGAGTAGCGTGAGAGGTCAGTGAACCTCGCTGAGTACTGCGCTACCATCATACTACCATACTGCAGATTAAGTATCTCCTGTATCCGCACTCCTCGAAGGGTGGATGGTAAAAACTCTGCTCGGAACAGGCTCTCGAAGTCTGCCCATAGAAGGGTCTCCTTTTTGTGGACCTAGAGTATCAGTCTCCACAATCTGCCTGATACTTCCTGAAGGTGGATGGCAGCAAGGATCACCATAAAGTCTACTGGTGTCCCTACTAGCCTGAAGACTCTCGACACAGCCTCCAGCAAATCCACAGCCGCCTGTGGGTCTGTCTCTCCCCTGAACCTGGGTGGACTCTGGCGCTGGAAATCGTGCAGCGCGCTCAAACGACGTACACTCTCTACTACTGGGGCTGGTGGCATCGGTGGACCAACAGAAAGTAATACCACTGGTGCCTCCACTGGTGCCTCAACTAGAAGAGGGCCCTATAACGAGGCCTCGTCGCTCGGTGGGATGTCATTACGTACAACTCTCGGGGCTCTAACTGGTCGTCCATGAGGAGGCATCCTGAAAGAAAAGATGCGACATAGTCAAAAGACTATACCTTATGAGCTGACCTAGTTTGAGATGACTTAAATAAAACTTTTGAAAACACACACGCAATCAGTGTTTTCATGTACTAAGTCGGAAATCAGTATTCAGGGTCCTGGTGTATGGATACATCATCCGCTGCACCAACACTGGACTCCCTAAACTAAAAACCACACCCAGTACCCTTAACACTATTGCTTCATAGAAAAGAAAATATCATAGTACTAAGTTCTATGGTATATCTGACTCCTCTGATACCAATTTTTCATGACCCGTCCCTCGGGGCTCATATAGTGACTACCCCAAGCCCGCCTTCTATAGGCTAGGGCCTGATGACTAGCACCAAATGCGTAAATCCCTAAAACTGGGAAGGTATTTCCTTTTTAACTGTAATAAAACACAACCAGAGTAAAAGAAAAAGCAAACACTAAGTAAAAACTGTATGACAAGTACACTGAAAGTAAAGGGACCAGAAATACAAGCCCAACAGTAAAGTACAAGGAAAGGAAAAATAGGTACAACTAAAAAGAAAAAGAGCTGGAAGGTGTCTAGTAGCTCTTGGATCGTCCAACATGGATCCTACCTGAAGGGTAGGTAAAGATAGCCTCCTCAGTGCTCCAAGTCCTTCCATCTCCTCTGGGAACCGATTCGTCATGAGGTCCACCTTCGGGTACCGTCCAGTCCTCGTACACTCCACCTCGGTCAGCGCTGTCCGTCGTCTGCATCCAACACAATGAGGTGCGGGCATAGCCCGTGCAGGGGTGAGTATAACGATACTCAGTAGGGACCCCGAGACCCTCAAGGTCTCACAAAATACAATAAGGATAAACAAAAAAGTATGATTTCAACGGATAACCATTACTTAGGTGTATTCACATACATATACCTAAGTTATCAAGTAACCCATATCAATAATGAAGAAAGCACATAGGTCATTGACTCAGCTCAAACTAGGATTTTCATTATCGAAACCATGGCTACTGAAGAACTCCTCATATGTCAAGAAAAGTGGGCCTGTCGTGACACCGAGGTGCTTCTCACTAACCTTGGACTACTGTGGTACTCCTCCTGTCGAGTACCGCGGGTCTACTTCCAACTACCAGGTGCTCCGTCTGCTGTGGGTCTGCCGCCAAATACCGGGCAATCCCCTATTAGCCTATAGAGGTACTCCTCCTGTCAAGTACCATGGGTCTACTGCCAACTACCAGGCACTCTGTCCGCCATGGGTCTACCACCAAATACAGAGAGCTCCCCACTGGGCTAGTCAAATCTCTTCGAGTCGAATCGGTCAAGCAGTCGTCAGGTCTGTCAGCTACTAGGTCTCCACACTCTACCTGCTCATCTCCAGGAGGATCCGCTCCATGAGCTACTGGTAGATACTCCAAGTGTCACTAAGTCTCACATGTAAGTATCTCAAAAGTATTTCTCGTCAATGGGATCTCAATGCAACAGATGACGTGTCAATCAGACGCCCGGTCTGTGAGTTATTATCCTTTTAGTCTCGGGGGCCCGATTGGTTTCGCGTACGAACCAATCTAACCATATCTCAAATATAACCTGAAATACCATGGGGTATTCTCAAATGGAAGGCTTCGTTCCATGAATATCGGCACCGCTGACGGTTCGTCAAACTGACACCCGTAGCCTAAGTTATGGGCGAATAGGTGTATTCGGGTCTGACGGGTCCGGGTCCGGTCTGACCCAGTCAGACCGACCTGACCTGACCCGGATCTGAACCAGGTTCCGACCCGGTCTAAAGGAGTGGACCGACCTGAAGGGGCAGCTTGGCCTAAAGGCGCGGCCTGACCCTAAGGCACGACCCGACCCGAAGGTACGACCTGGCCCGAAGGGGTGGCCCGGCCAGGCCCGATTGGATGGCCTTGGGGCCCGGCCTGGCTGGCCATGTGGTGCAGCTTGGCTCCCCATGTGGCCTGTCCCGGCTGGCCGTGTGGCGCTGCCCAGCCGGCCGTGGGGCCCGTCCCGACTGGCCGTTTGGCGCCTAACTTGTCGTGTGGCCTGGCCCGGTTGGATGGCCCGAGTGGCTAGCTGGCCACGTAAAGGGGGGGGGGGGGGGTTACACCCCTCGGTCTCCTGAAATGGCTGGCGCAAGGCGCCGACTCTTGTAACCGCGGGACCCGAAGGGTCCCCCCTGGCACGCACTAGCGGCCGGCTCAGCCGGCCGCCCTCCCCTGTCCACCACGGCCTTAGCTTGCGGGTCTTCTCTGGTGCGGTGCGATGGCGCCGCTCACTTGCTCTCCCGCCGTGGCCCACCCTGGCCGCAGTCCTACACCACCAACGCGACGTGACGACGCCATGCCCCTCCGCAATAACCTGCCTTGGCCGCGGCCTCCTGCTTCCCTCTGCGTGGCACAATGGCTCCGCGCACCTCCACCACGGCCCGACGTGGCCACAAATCTCCTTTACTCCGTGTGGCATGGCGGTGCCACACCTTTCCGGTGACCCGATGGTCTTGCGACACCGGTTTCCTCGTTGCCGGCCCGACACCGACTGCCGTTGTCTGCTTCTGTTGTCAACAACTAACAAGATCAAAAGGGGGAGGGTCATCCGTGTTGGTGCAGTCTGAACCACCCATGTTATGTTGATAACATTCGGCATAACGTAAACCAAAATATTGAATGACATAGAATGGAAACAAGGAAACTCAAACCCCTACCTTGTAAAGACCCATAAATTTCAAGGAATTTTTTTTTTCTTAATTTTCTTTGGAATTTTACAAGAACGCATTTTCTGACGGCGCCTGATTCTGAGGCCCGGTGTGCCCGGAATCATTTTCTGAAGTTTGGCTCGGGTACGTTCAGTGAACGGACGAGTGGGTTTTTCTAACTTTTGAACCGGTGCCCGGAATCGAATTCTGAGGGCACCGATGAAATCGCAGCGCCGGTATTCGCTTAGAAACGCCTCTTCCGGAGTTGCGTTTGCTCGGGTGTGGTTTTTAATTTTCGGGCTTAAAGTTAAGAAATAAAATAATTTTGCGATAGCTTTATTTTATTTCACTTAAGCCACTTGGAAGCCACTTGAAGCCACTTAAAGGAGGCTTGAACTGAGTTGAACTAGATAGGATGCTATCCATAAATATCCTACCCCCTTGGTAGGATATTTGTTAGGTGGGGCCCGCACGAGCCCTGCCGTTTCTTTCCGCTAAGAAACGCACCCGTGAAAACCCGTCTTAATGAAAGTCAACCGACGCGTTTTCTAAATTCTTAACAGACCATTTAATTGGGCGGTTTATTTCGTGAATTAAATGGGCTGTTTCCTTCGTGAATTAAATGGGTCGTTTCTTTCGTTGAATTAATTCAACGAATTGATGGATCATTTCTTAACCAGTTTTTCAAATTCGTTGGCGTAATAATAAAATAAGACCAACGCTTAACCTCTGGTTATTTGCGCTTGAGAAGATTTGGGGAGAACCCTCGCAACTTCTTCTCCCTCGCGAAGAACGCGAAGAACGCGAAGAACGCCGAACCCGGAAATCGACGACGCCTTCGCCCGAGACGCTCTTCCGATCTCCGATCTCCGATCTCCGATCACCGACCATTCGAGGTGAGTGCTTTCGGATTTCCTCTCAAGTTCTTTTCTTTGGTTTTAAACGAAACACAGATTTAAATATTAATAATTTAAATCTGTTGTTCTTGATTCATTGAGCTCGCCGACTCAACGCCGGAATCCGCGACGACGCGACGCCTCCCCGCGACGACGCGATGATCGATCTCTTCCGCGACGGTCTCTTCCGCGAAGAACGCCTGCGCACGACGATCATCAAGGTAGGGATTCATTTTGGAAAATTACCCCTTTTTAATTTTCTCATGAACGTTCTTGAAAATTAAAATGCCGGTTTTCAATGAACAATTTTATTTTAATTAAAATTGTTGGATCATGTGTTGATCGTTTTTCTCCCGGTTGTTTATCTCTAACGCGGAGGGTGCGAGCCGAACGAACACGGCCCGACGACCATCTGCCGTTCTTCGTTTTGTGCGGATTTGACGGTCGACGACGGAACGTGCCGCAGCGGACGGTTGACGATCCCGCAGTAAAGAACGGATCCCGGGAGGAGCAACGGCGCAAACGGGAAAGAAAACGGGCCACCGGAGCGACGCCGGCGGCCCGCAGAAGTTGCCGGAGGCGGCGGCGGCCAAACGGACCCGCGGCGCGCGGGTCCGGTTCATCCGGGCGGACGCGGCTCAGCGCGTCCGCGGCTCGCCAGCGCGGCCCGCACGCGGGCTGCGGTCCTTCCTCAAGCCGCGGGTCAGCGCCCGCGGCTTCCACCCGCGCGGCTCGGCCAAGCCGAGCCGGCCGGGCCGGCCGAGCCGGACCGGGCCAACCGGGTCGGACCCGGGTCGGGTCGACCCGGTTCGGGCCGACCCGGGGGGGGGGGTCGGGCCGGGTCGGCCCGTGCCTGTACCCCCCATCTTCGGACGTTTTCGTTCAAACGCCCGTATCTTGAGCTTCGTGCCTCCAAACGACTCGCCGTTAGTGGAAACACGATCCTTGGATCGAGACGGTCGTTTCGGTATATCGCACTCAAGGTTTCGGAATACTTTGAGTTCGGCCGGGTTGGTTCGTACACGAGACCAACCGGGCCCTCGGAGCGGAAATGCTCATATCTTGAGCTACGGACGTCCGATTGACGTGCCGTCAGCTTTGTTGAGTTCCTCTAAGTGAGACGGATCTTTTGGCATACTCCGCCCGAGGTTTGGACGCAGGTGGAGTGCGGTCGGGTTGGTTTTGCCTTAAAAACCAACCGGGCCCCTGGGACGAAAATGCCAATATCTCTCAGACCGGGCGTCCGATTGACGCGCCGTCTACGACGTTGAGTTCCTGTTGACGATACGGAACTTTTGGATACATCAACTTCGGACTTTGTGTCAGTTGATGTATCAGCCTCTCGGCTCGTGGAGCGGACCTTTCCGAACGAGCTTGCTGTGTGCGGGAACCCTAGTGCTGGCTGCGACTGCTACTTCGACAGCGACGACCGTGCAGAGATCCTCAGTGGACTGCGGCGACGACTGTGCAGAGATCCTCCGTGGACTCCGACGACGACCGTGCAGAGATCCTCAGTGGACTGCGGCGACGACTGTGCAGAGATCCTCAGCGGACTGCGACGACTACTGCACTCAGCGATCCTATGTGGATCAGTGCTGTCGGTCCTGTGTGGGCCCGATCCTGTGTGGGTCCGATCCTGCGTGGGTCAGCGCTCAGCGGTTCTGTGTGAGCCAGCGCCTACAGGTCCTGCGTGGGCCCGGTCCTGTGTGGGCCCGATCCTGTGTGGGTCATCTCTCAGCGGTTCTGTGTGAGCCAACTTCTACAGGTCCTGCGTGGGCCCGATCCTGTGTGGGTCACTGCAAGGTTAGTACCTATCGATCCTTCGTGGGTCCGACGACTTAGATGGTTCAATGATCATCTTTATCGTCATCCGAAGAAGTATACCTGTGTGAGCTGAATCTTGTGTTACTCTCCTTTGTGGATTGTGTTGCTCTATCCTGCGTGGGTATACGTTTTGCTTTCCTGTGTGGACTAGGTTGTGCTTGGGCTCGGACTTTGGAGCCGAACGGGAATTGAAGACTTAGGTATATGTATGGGCATATACCTAAGCCGTGTCAGATGTTACTTCGTGATTGTATCTTTTCTTTGTGGATTATCCTTTGTGGATTTCGGGAGACCTTCGGGGGTCTCGGGGTCCCTACTGAGTAGCTTATACTCACCCCTGCACGGGCTATGCCTGCACTTCGTGGTGTTGGTTGCAGACGACGGATAACGCTGATCGTGGAGGAGGCGTGCGGAGCAGGACAGTACCTGGAGGTGGACCACTAGGCGGGACGTACTCGGAGCAGTTAGGTGGACCCGAGGAGCAGTGGAGGCTATCTGTACCCACCCTTCAGGTGGGACTTCCGGAGGACGGCTCGACGCTGCAGTTTTCCCTTTTCAGTTGCTGTTTTTCCTTTCAGTTGTACTTTACAGTTGGGCTTGTATTTCCGGCCCCTTTTTACTTTCAGCACATCTTGTACAGTTTTACTTAGTGTTTACTTTTCCGCTTGCTTGCTCTGTGGTGCTTGTTTACTTTTCAAAGGCAATGCCTTCCCTTTTTGTTGGGATTTACGCCTTGATGCTAGTCGCCAGCCCCTGGCCTATGGAAGGCGGGCTTGGGGTAGTCACGACACGGGCCCGAGGACGGGTCGTGACAAATTGGTATCAAAGGTGGTCGGTTCTACCGCAGACTCTGATCTTTCTTCTATGTGAAGCAAAAGTGTTTAGTGTATTGAGTGTGGTTATCAGTCCAGGGAGTCCAGTGTTGGTGCGGCGGCCGACGTATCCATACACCAGGACCCTGACTTATGATTCCTGACTTAACGTACGAAAACATTGTTTGCATGTGTGTTTCAAGTTTTCTTTGTGATTACTTGTGTCAGCTCACCAGGTATACTGTTCTGACCGTGGAATACTTGTTTCCTTTTCAGGATGGAACGACGACAGCAGCCAGCTTGGGTTCCCAGAGTAGGGCGCGACGACAGCCTGCCGAGCGACGAGGCCTCGGTACAGGGCCCGTTGACAGCAGAGGCACCGACGGTACCTTTACCCGCCGAGCCCCCGATGCTTCCAGCACTGGCAGCTGACGACGCACGACGCCTCGGAGCTCTGCACGAGTTCCAGCGCCAGCGACCACCCAGGTTCCGTGGGGAGTCGGACCCCCAGGCAGCCGAGGACTGGCTGGAGGCGGTCGTCCGAGTTTTCAGGCTAGTGAGGACGCCAGCAGACCTCATGGTGATCCTCGCGGCGAGCTTACTGCACGCAGCAGCCGGACACTGGTGGAGCCTGATGCTCCAGGTACACGATGAGGCCTCCCTCATCTGGACGGACTTCGAGAGCCTCTTCCGCTCAGAGTTCGTCCCGGCCACCCTCCGAGCGGTGCACATCCAGGAGCTTCTTCAGCTGCGGCAGGGCAGCTTGACAGTCGCTCAGTACGCGGCGAGGTTCACCGACCTTTCTCGGTACTCGACAGACTTGGTACAGGACCCCTTCTTCCGGGCCCGGACCTTCGAGCAGGGTTTGAGACACGAGATCAGGGCATCGCTGATCTCCCTCAGCATCCCGACCCAGGCAGGGGTACTGGAGCGAGCCCTCCTGATCGAGAGCTTCCTGGCTGAGTCCACAACGAGACCCACCGCAGGGCGGCAGATAGCGGAGTCTTCGGCAGCTGGTAGCCGGCGGATGACTCAGGGTTCCAGGCGGACCAGACCTTCCGGCAGGTGACCTCGGGACGCTGGCTCAGCAGTGCAGGGCACCCGGCCCGGAGCCAGCCTTCCGAGAGGCAGACAGTGCTACGAGTGCGGCGGGAAGGGCCACATGGCTCGTGACTGCCCGACCCGTCGTACCGAGGGGCAGCAGACGGTGGAGGGGCCACCCAGGCAGAGGGTCGACCGTGGCGGTCCGCAGGGAGGAGGCGGACGAGGCAGAGGAGCTGGCCGAGCAGCAGGTAGTGGGCGACGCTTTGAGGCTCTGCCACCACCACCACCAGGAGGCCCGCCCCGACCACAGGGAGCTGGCGGGTAGAGACAGGCTCAGCTCCAGGCAGTGGAGGCCTACGACCACGGCGCGCCAGAGATGATTCGAGGTACGATCTGTGTCTATTCCACCCTTGCTGCAGTTCTGATAGACACAGGAGCGAGTCACTCTTTCATAGCCACTGCCCTTGTTCGGAGCTCGGAGATTCCGACAGAGCCGTTGGCTCGATCCTTGCGGCTAGAGACTCCTACGGGAGCAGACTCGACGATTACGCACTGGTGCCGGCAGTGTGAGCTTACTCTAGGAGGCGAGAGCTTCGGCTGGGATCTTCTTGTAGCAGCGTCGAGGCCTTACGACGTCATTTTGGGAATGGATTGGTTATCTACGGTCCATGCTCAGATTGACTTCTTTAGGCGCAAGGTGCGATGTGTGCGCACGGACGGGAGCAGGTTCACCTTCACCGGCGAGAAGGGAGCCTTAGCAGCACAGGATGGACTCACGCAGAGGAGAGGTCAGCCCATCACTCATCAGTTGGCTAGCCTCATCCTGGGAGCAGTTTACGTGCGGAGTCCCAGTTTCCCTGCAGTGGTGGATCAGTACGCGGACGTCTTTCCCGACGACGTTCCAGGACTACCTCCTCGCAGAGAGGTAGACTTTTATATTGACCTGTACCCCGGGACAGCCCCGATATCCACTCCAGCATATCGGATGGCCCCCGTTGAGCTTCGAGAGCTACGAGTACAGTTGGAGGACTTGCAGGGCAAGGGGTTCATCCGACCCAGTGTTTCGCCCTGGGATTCCCCTATTTTGTTCGCCAAGAAGGCGGACGGGAGCTTGCGACTGTGTGTCGATTATCGTCGCCTGAATCAGGTGACAATGAGGAACAAGTATCCGCTACCCAGGATTGATGATCTCTTCGACCAGCTCAAGGGAGCACGGTGGTTCTCGAAGATAGACCTCAGGTCAGGCTATCATCAGCTTAGAGTTCGAGACGAGGATGTGCAGAAGACGGCCTTCAGGTGTCGGTATGGCCACTTCGAGTTCTTGGTTATGCCTTTTGGCATGACCAACGCTCCAGCAGTGTTCATGAGCCTCATGAACAGGATCTTCCAGCCATACCTCGATCGATTTGTCGTGGTCTTCATCGACGACATTTTGGTGTACTCGACGACGGAGGAGGAGCACGCCTACCACCTGCGTGTTGTACTAGACACACTCCGAGAGCACCAGCTTTATGGAAAGCTCTCGAAGTGTCAGTTCTGGTTATGTGAGGTCCACTTCTTGGGGCACGTCATTTCTGAGGCGGGAGTTGCAGTGGATCCCGCGAAGATCGAGGCAGTGCTAGCTTGGGAGCCACCCAAGAGCGTGACTGAGGTGCGGAGTTTCTTGGGCCTAGCCGGATACTATCGGAGATTTGTGCCGGACTTCTCCAGAGTTGCGGCCCCACTCTCAGCGTTGACAAATAAGGGGAAACCCTTCGTGTGGTCAGACAGATGTCAGCATAGCTTCCAGGAGCTGAGGCAGAGTTTGACCAGTGCACCTATCTTGAAGTTGCCTGAGGAGGGAGTTGCTTACATAGTCTACTGCGATGCATCAGGGACCGGACTCGGGTGTGTCCTGATGCAGGAGCGGGCCGTGATTGCCTACGGATCACGTCAGGTGAGGCCTCATGAGCATAACTACGCTACCCATGACTTGGAGTTGGCAGCAGTAGTCTTTGCCCTGAAGACATGGAGACACTATCTGATGGGCGAGCGCTTCACAGTCTTTTCTGACCACCAGAGTCTCAGGTACATCTTCTATCAGAAGGACCTGAACCTGAGACAGCGGCGATGGCTCGAGTTCCTCCAGGACTATGACTTTGAAATAGTCTATAATCCCGGGAAGGGGAACGTGGTGGCTGATGCCCTCAGTAGGAGGACGGGCATCCAGCTACTTGAGGAGGCGACAGAGCAGCTAGCCGCTTTGCAGATATCCTTCGTGGATAGAGACGGAGCAGCCTTCCTTCAGTCTCTCACAGTCTCTCCTCCACTTCTTCAGCGGGTCAGAGAGGCACAACATGGGGATGTTGACTGTGAGATGCGGCGTGCACAGATATCCTCGGGACAGGCACCTGATGGTTTCTCCCTTGGAGCAGAGCACAATGTCCTTTTCAGAGGACGTACCTTGGTACCAGTCGCCTTGCGAGAGGAGGTGCTGAGAGAGTTTCACACTTCTCCGTTGGCGGTACATCCTGGAGTGGCGAAGATGTACCAGGATCTCGGGCGACAGCACTGGTGTCCGGGCATGAAGAAGGCTGTGGCAGAGTTCGTTTCACGGTGCCTCACCTGCCAGCATGTGAAGGCAGAGCATCAGGTACCAGCAGGCTTGGTACAGCCCTTGGAGGTCCCGGAGTGGAAGTGGGACGGGATATCTATGGACTTTGTGACTGGACTTCCACGCACTTCCAGAGGTCACGATTCCATATGGGTGATTGTTGACCGACTCACCAAGTCGGCACACTTCTTACCCATCCGAGAGCAGGGCACAGTGGAGAGCTTGGGGAGTCTCTACGTTCAGGAGATTGTACGACTTCATGGTGTGCCATCGACCATCGTCTCCGATCGGGACGCTCGTTTTACTTCCCGGCTTTGGAAGGGGTTGCAGGAGGCGTTCGGGACGCGACTACGTCTGAGCACCGCCTTTCACCCTCAGACGGATGGTCAGACGGAGAGGACCATTCAGACTCTCGAGGACATGCTCCGTGCATGTTTCCTTGACTTTGGTCGCAGCTGGGAGGACCACCTACCCTTGGTGGAGTTCGCGTACAACAACAGCTACCACTCCACCATCAGGATGGCACCCTACGAGGCGTTGTACGACAGGCCTTGCAGATCTCCTTTGTGATGGACAGACCCTCGAGAGTCAGCACTTGTGGGACCAGAGATGGTCCGGGCCACGACAAAGAAGGTCCAGCTCATCCAGGAGCGGATGAGGACAGCACAGAGCCGGCAGAAGTCATATACTGATAGGAGGCGGAGGCCACTAGAGTTCGAGGATGGTGACCACGTCTTCTTGCGGGTCTCACCTCGACGTGGTTTGAGGAGATTTGGCCGAGGCGGCAAGTTGTCTCCACGCTTCATCGGGCCTTTCCAGGTCCTCAGCAGGATTGGCGAGGTGGCTTATCGCCTGGATCTGCCACCTCAGTTGCACCGGGTGCACGATGTCTTCCACGTATCCCAGCTGAGGAGATACGTGCACGACCCGACGCACATCATTGACTATGGGGAGCTAGACGTGGATGATGGAGCGACTTTTACGGAGGTCCCAGTGGAGATAGAGGATCGACAGGAGCGGGTCCTACGTGGGCGATCGATTCCTCTTGTGCGCATCAGATGGCAGCACGGGAACCTCCAGGAGAGCACTTGGGAGCGGGAGGCTCAGATGCGTGCTCAGTACCCACATTTGTTTCCCTAGTTTTTGATGTATCTTTACGGGGACGTAAAGTCCTGAGGTGGGAGCAATGTAAAGACCCGTAAATTTCAAGGAAATTTTTTTTCTTAATTTTCTTTGGAATTTTACAAGAACGCAGTTTTTGACGGCGCCTGATTCCGAGGCCCGGTGTGCCCGGAATCATTTTCTGAAGTTTGGCTCGGGTACGTTCAGTGAACGGACGAGCGGGTTTTTATAACTTTTAAACCGGTGCCCGGAATCGAATTCTGAGGGCACCGATGAAATCGAAGCGCCGGTATTCGCTTAGAAACGCCTCTTCCGGAGTTGCGTTTGCTCGGGTGTGGTTTTTAATTTTCGGGCTTAAAGTTAAGAAATAAAATAATTTTGCGACAGCTTTATTTTATTTCACTTAAGCCACTTGGAAGCCACTTGAAGCCACTTAAAGGAGGCTTGAACTGAGTTGAACTGGATAGGATGCTATCCATAAATATCCTACCCCCTTGGTAGGATATTTGTGAGGTGGGGCCCACACGAGCCCCGCCGTTTCTTTCCGCTAAGAAACGCACCTGTGAAAACCCGTCTTAATGAAAGTCAACCGACGCGTTTTCTAAATTATTAACTGACCATTTAATTGGGCGGTTTATTTCGTGAATTAAATGGGCTGTTTCCTTCGTGAATTAAATGGGTCGTTTCTTTCGTTGAATTAATTCAACGAATTGATGGATCGTTTCTTAACCAGTTTTTCAAATTCGTTGGCGTAATAATAAAATAAGACCAATGCTTAACCTCTGGTTATTTGCGCTTGAGAAGATTTGGGGAGAACCCTCGCAACTTCTTCTCCCTCACTAAGAACGCGAAGAACGCGAAGAACGCGAAGAACGCGAAGAACGCCGAACCCAGAAATCGACGACGCCTTCGCCCGAGACGCTCTTCCGATCTCCGATCTCCGATCTCCAATCACCGACCATTCGAGGTGAGTGCTTTCGGATTTCCTCTCAAGTTCTTTTCTTTGGTTTTAAACGAAATACAGATTTAAATATTAATAATTTAAATCTGTTGTTCTTGATTCGTTGAGCTCGCCGACTCAACGCCAGAATCCGCGACGACGCGACGCCTCCCCGCGACGACGCGACGATCGATTTCTTCCGCGAAGAACGCCCGCGCACGATGATCATCAAGGTAGGGATTCATTTTGGAAAATTACCCCTTTTTAATTTTCTCGTGAACGTTCTTGAAAATTAAAAAGCCGGTTTTCAATGAACAATTTTATTTTAATTAAAATTGTTGGATCATGTGTTGATCGTTTTTCTCCCGGTTGTTTATCTCTAACGCGGAGGGTGCGGGCCGAACGAACACGGCCCGACGACCATCCGCCGTTCTTCGTTTTGTGCGGATTTGACGGTCGACGACGGAACGTGCCGCAGCGGACGGTTGACGATCCCGCAGTAAAGAACGGATCCCGGGAGGAGCAACGACGCAGACGGGAAAGAAAACGGGCCACCGGAGCGACGCCGGCGGCCCGCGGAAGTTGCCGGAGGCAGCGGCGCCCCGACGCGCCGCCGGACGAAATCCGCCGCGGCTGAAGCCGCGGCGGCGGCGGCCAAACGGACCCGCGGCGCGCGGGTCCGGTTCATCCGGGCGGACGCGGCTCAGCGCGTCCGCGGCTCGCCAGCGCGGCCCGCACGCGGGCCGCGGTCCTTCCTCAAGCCGCGGGTCAGCGCCCGCGGCTTCCACCCGCACGGCTCGGCCAAGCCGAGCCGGACCGGCCCTGGCCGGGCCGGGCCGGGCCAACCGGGTCGGACCCGGGTCGGGTCGACCCGGTTCGGGCCGACCCAGGGGGGGGGGGGGGGGTCGGGCCGGGTCGGCCCGGGCCCGTACCCCCCATCTTCGGACGTTTTCGTTCAAACGCCCGTATCTTGAGCTTCGTGCCTCCAAACGACTCGCCGTCAGCGGCAACGCGATCCTTGGATCGAGACGGTCGTTTCGGTATATCGCACTCAAGGTTTCGGAATACTTTGAGTTCGGCCGGGTTGGTTCGTACACGAGACCAACCGGGCCCTCGGAGCGGAAACGCTCATATCTTGAGCTACGTACGTCTGATTGACGTGCCGTCAGCTTTGTTGAGTACCTCTAAGGTTGAAGGATCTTTTGGCATACTCCGCCCGAGGTTTGGACACATGTGGAGTGCGGTCGGGTTGGTTTTGCCTTAAAAACCAACCGGGCCCCTGGGACGAAAATGCCAATATCTCTCAGACCGGGCGTCCGATTGACGCGCCGTCTGCGACGTTGAGTTCCTGTTGACGATACGGAACTTTTGGATACATCAACTTCGGACTTCGTGTCAGTTGATGTATCAGCCTCTCGGCTCGTGGAGCAGACCTTTCCGAACGAGCTTGCTGTGTGCGGGAACCCTAGTGCTGGCTGCGACTGCTACTTCGACAGTGACGACCGTGCAGAGATCCTCAGTGGACTGCGGCGACGACTGTGCAGAGATCCTCCGTGGACTCCGACGACGACCGTGCAGAGATCCTCAGTGGACTGCGGCGACGACTGTGCAGAGATCCTCAGCGGACTGCGACGACTACTGCACTCAGCGATCCTACGTGGATCAGTGCTGCCGGTCCTGTGTGGGCCCGATCCTGTGTGGGTCCGATCCTGCGTGGGTCAGCGCTCAGCGGTTCTGTGTGAGCCAGCGCCTACAGGTCCTACGTGGGCCCGGTCCTATGTGGGCCCGATCCTGTGTGGGTCATCTCTCAGCGGTTCTGTGTGAGCCAACTTCTACAGGTCCTGCGTGGGCCCATCCTGTGTGGGTCACTGCAAGGTTAGTACCTATCGATCCTTCGTGGGTCCGACGACTTAGATGGTTCAATGATCATCTTTATCGTCATCCGAAGAAGTATACCTGTGTGAGCTGAATCTTGTGTTACTCTCCTTTGTGGATTGTGTTGCTCTATCCTGCGTGGGTATACGTTTTGCTTTCCTGTGTGGACTGGGTTGTGCTTGGGCTCGGACGTTGGAGTCGAACGAGAATTGAAGACTTAGGTATATGTATGGGCATATACCTAAGCCGTGTCAGATGTTACTTCGTGATTGTATCTTTCCTTTGTGGATTATCCTTTGTGGATTTCGGGAGACCTTCGGGGGTCTCGGGGTCCCTACTGAGTAGCTTATACTCACCCCTGCACGGGCTATGCCCGCACTTCGTGGTGTTGGTTGCAGACGACGGACAACACTGATCGTGGAGGAGGCGTGCGGAGCAGGACAGTACCTGGAGGTGGACCACTGGGCGGGACGTACTCGGAGCGGTTAGGTGGACCCGAGGAGCAGTGGAGGCTATCTGTACCCACCCTTCAGGTGGGACTTCCGGAGGACGGCTCGACGCTGCAGTTTTCCCTTTTGAGTTGCTGTTTTTCCTTTCAGTTGTACTTTACAGTTGGGCTTGTATTTCCGGCCCCTTTTTACTTTCAGCACAGCTTGTACAGTTTTACTTAGTGTTTACTTTTCCGCTTGCTTACTCTGTGGTGCTTGTTTACTTTTCAAAGGAAATGCCTTCCCTTTTTGTTGGGATTTACGCCTTGGTGCTAGTCGCCAGCCCCTAGCCTATGGAAGGCGGGCTTGGGGTAGTCACGACACGGGCCCGAGGACGGGTCGTGACATACCTTTCTTGTCGGTGTCGTTTGACGGAGTCACGGGAAGGTGACGTCGTTCCGTCAACGTCAGAAGAGGAAGAGAGGTACTTGTCATTGGCAGATGGGCGTTCGAAGGTGAAAAAGTCAAAGATGACATCAGCGTTCCTCATGGGCGTCACTTCCCTTTCCTTTCCTCGGTTGAAGAAGGAAGAAGATGACATCGATTTTAAGTGGAAGGAGCGTTCTTCGCGTTCTTTGTTGAGAGGATGAAGTTCTCTCTCAAGTTTCCACCCAAAAGAATTGCCAACCAAAATAATGGGTTAATCCAACCCATTATTTAATTGTTGGAAAAAGAATTCAAAATGATTTGAATTAAAAGAAACCATTCACTTAATTAATGGGTGGATAGTTGGCAATTAAATGGTGGGGGAAGGTGGAGAGGCTCCCCCACTTTATGGAGAGTTTTACCAAATTTAATTGGGGGTTCAAGGGGGTTAAAGGGTAGTTAGATAGGTCAGGTGGGCCCCACCTTATAATCCTCCCAAGGGAGGTTATGTTGTGGTGAACCCCACCTCCAACCTCCCCTTGGAAGTTTTAACCACCAACATAAAATAAAGTTAAAACTTTAACTTTATTCAATTTAATTAAAAACCCCCAAAAACTAACTTCTACTCTCGATAAAATGCAACGCAGTGAAGGTCTCACTAAGCAATCACCGATGCTGCGAGTTCAACAGTGCCCTCAGATTTTAATTCCGAGCACCGGTTCAAATGTTATAAAATTACGAACGTACGTTTACTGAATATACCCAAACAAAACATCAGAAATTGATTCCGGGCACACTGGGCCTGAGAATCAAGCGCCGTTAGAAACTGTGGACTCGTAAAATTTCCATGTATTTAAAAAAGAATTTCCACAGGAAATCTAGGTCTTTACAATGTCTTACTCAAATTTTAATAACTTTATTATTTTTTTAAAAAGGTCATATGGGAGATAAATTATACTATAAATACTCATTTTAAAGATAAAATATTTTTCATTATCGTGATAATTTATTTTTAATTTTTAGAAAATAAATAGTCACCTTAATTTCTTATACACTAATGATGCAGAAATTATTTCATTAATGGAAAATCAATAGAATATTTTTTTAAAATAACAATAACCATTAAAAGACAAAAACACTTGACCAAATATTATTGGTCAATTATATCTCGATTATAATCATCCAAGGGTCTAGTTATTAACCATTTGGATCCATATGGAAAATATTATTACACTTATAATATTTTATTTAAAGTAATATTAATGTTGTCACCTTCATGTTTTAATAAATATAACATTTCTAATATAGGAATATACCGAATATATATTTGACTATAAGCATTCCTATAAAATATAGAAAATTTGTATTCTAGATAGAATTTTAATTTTAATTTTTATTAAAAACATATGTATATTAAATAATTACACAAAACTGATGTAGTAATTATTTTATTAATGGAAATATTACATAATGTTTTTAAAAATATTAAAATAAATATAATTTTTCATAATTAATATATAAAATGAATTTTATATACAACCTTGACCAATTAGGGATATAATTAAATATTTATTTTGAGGATAACAACTTATATTGATATTTTTAAAAATCCATGAATTGAATATTATCAAAATTGACACTATTGATATTTTGTTGAAATAGTTTTTTATTAAATTATTTAAAAATAATAATATATTACTGAAAATATATAATAAATATTATATGGTCTAAAATATTCTAAAATTTTAATTTATGGTCTAATTAGCATCAAATATGTACAAATTATACTATTCTAATACTGAAATATTTGTTACCTTAGTTAAAATTAAAATAGAATAACTAAGGGTTAATAAAAATGATAAGGTGTGAATTGACATAAAAACTTGTCTAAAATTTATTGGTTGATGATATTACAACCTTATATCATATAATATTTGAAAATATTACATTTTTAGGGTTTTTATGTGGTTTTAATTTATTATAAATTAATATTTTTGGAGATTCTAAATGCACCCCTCACCTCAATTATAAAAGGGCACATGCTATCTCACTACTTCACATCACTTTTAGCCTTAAAGATCGGATATCCAATGCCCATTTACATTTTAAACTTCCTTAGTTACATTCTAGAGGTTTCTGTCTCCTCAAAAGACCAACTCTAGTTCCTTTAAGAGGAGATCTAGAGGGATCTCGTTGAAAAAGTGGTGATCTCCTCTTCCGGTCCAATCAATATTCTATCTTCTTCTAATTCCTATTAACGAGTTGTATACTTTATAATGTAACAACTTAAGTATCATTTTTATAATTAGATTTTATTATAATTATGGAATAACCATATTCCACCTTCTATCCATCCTATACAAAATGAAATTTTCACATGTGTGTGCGTACTACTTACCCTCTCCATACTACGGTGAAATCTTTTTTTCACAACCACCTTACTTGGATGGGTGTAATGATAAAAATAATAACTATATATTATTATTATAAAAATATTTTTATTATGAAATATTATATAAACCATCCACTTCAATACCATTCCACAATTATGGGAATGATATCGTTGATCGTGTGTACGTACGGCCTACCATATCCATGATGTGAGGCGATTCATTCTACATGATTTTAATTAAAGTATGATTATATAAATTAATTGAATGAAAAAATATGATATATATTATACTAATACCATTATTTTAATGTTATAACAATAACCTAATATGTGAAACAAGAACATATCTGATAAAACATGCATAATAAAATAACACAGTTAAATAACCGATGGATGAGTAGTAATTTCATTAAAAAAGGTTAATAATATGATCACTTATGATATTAGAAAAATGAATAAGATTCTTGAATAATTTCATAACATTATTTAAATCCTTATACATGAGGTTCATACATGTACAAAGGAACCCACACCTAAGTTAAGGGATTATTTTTTCTCACTTTTATTTCTGTGGGACATATGCCTTATAGACTATCTATCTCTTTGGAGTGGTGTTTATATTTCCCATGAATGTTTTTATGATTATTATTATGAAGTTTATAATATTTAAATATTAATATAATTTTCTATATTTTATTATTCATACAATTATACTGATTATAAATTGGTAAGGGATAACTCTGTAATCCAATTTTTATCTGATATTGTATATACATAAGTATTTACTAGGGTATAATTATCATCCATGTCCATGTTTTATACAAATGTTTTATAAAATATTCTTTATATTATTCTACTATTTTTTCATATAAATTTTACCCATTTTTGAATTTTTATGAAATGTTATGAAATGAATCTTTTTTTCATTTTCGATACGAGGTACTTTTTGATATTCCAAAAAAGTGTAACAAGAATGTTTTCTTTTAGCTTATACAACATGAATAGATTTTAATGATTTAATAATGCCTTATTTCCATGAAGCATAATTTATAATATTTTAGGATTATTTTCAAATTAATTCTTTTCTTTTAAAATTTTGTGGTATTTTGATAAAAAAATATCTTTGATGAAGAAATGATATTTTCCTCATGAATTAATTTCAAGTGTTTTATAAAAATTATATTCCATATAAGATGAAATTATTTAATATGATTATGTTTCAAGTATACTATCCCTATTAATCCTATAGTTTTATTGTGTTTATAATTGAATTATATTTATGAAATCAATTTGTTTTTTATTAATTATGTTATGATGGAATGATGTTTAAGAAATTAATTTTTATTCCTTTGGTTATGATATTATGAATGATTTATGATTTTGTGGAACACATAAGAATGACTTAATTATGAGATGGGTGGGACCTATATCTCCCTCCAATGAGTTGGTTAAATATTTATATCTCATGACATAGATAAAACTAGACTAACAAGTAAATCTAGTTCAGTAATATGGGGCTGGAATGGGGAGTGAACTCAGTTCAATAATGGGTTTGTCTGCTATGATAGTCTTGGAAATGCGCATTGGCTAATATGGAAATTATTTTCTATGCTTATGTGTTTTCCAAAATATCATGATTTATGCCAAATTTATATTCTCATGTCTCATGTTCCTTTATTATTTATCCCTTATGAACTGCTAAGATTTATTGCATGACTCAAGGTGTTGATATATTTCATATATGGTCTAATTTTTCAAAAGTTATGTTAATTTTTTTACATTCTATTTGATATTTTTTTGTTTACACTTAATAAGCATATAATATCACTATTTTTATATGTTTTATTTTCCCTAGGATATAAGGAATACTTTTATTTAGGAAAACTAAAGGGGAATATCTTTATGGGTGATGTTTAATATCTTTTACCGAAATATAAGATTTTGTTCCATGTATCCAAAGGGACGAAACTAATACGGTATTTGGGAATTTTTTGTGTAATTTATTAAGTATTCCGCAAAAGTGTTGTAATTTTCATGTATGTAAAGCTTGGTTTTTTATAGAGTACATTGAAAAAAGCATCCTACATGGGACCCTAAAAATCAATGTAAGAATTAGAGGCATCTAACATGGGATCCTAAAAGAGATATAAAAGTAAAGGGATCCTAAAAGGGATTACCTAGATAATATTGTAAGAAAAGGAATCCCACAAGGTATCCTAGGTAATAGTAAGAGAATAGAGGCATCCATCAAGGAATCCTCTATGTCGAAATGTAAGTAGAGGAGCCCTACTAGGGATCCTTAGAAACAACTAACCTCATGACATCTTAGGCTGGAATGGAATATCTACCAAGGGATATTTCATCAAAGGAAACTACATGAATTAATCATGGGAGATGGACCATGAAACATCAATGATCAAAGGGTCTCACACTCAAAAGACAACTGGATTCGATTACTAGAGGAAGATCATATCCATTAAGAATACTCCTGAAACACAACATAGGAGTCCTTAAAACACATGATGGGTCTTACCATTGTGATCTGCATAACAATTTACTCAAAATGGAATACTCATGGGTAAAATTATGACTCCTAGGACAAAATATATAAAAAATAATAAAAAGGGTGGCAAGGGAGGATTACATAGCGTGTTTACCCTGGTACACATCCTATATCCTCAAGGCCCACACCGGTGTGAGATCCATCCATACAGGGAAGGTTGAAGCCCAAGTATACGACATGTAAGATAGGTACATGGTGTGTGAAACACATGTGGTACCTAACTATGTAATTCAAATGTCCTAGACATGTATATTAGTTCAATGTGTATTGTTACATAGAGTAAAACCTACACAAGTTCTGGATGTGTAATCTATACAACTATGTCCCCCCTACACGGGTAGCCTGGCTGAATACTCGACTACATGGTTGAGTCCCAGTACATGGAGTGTACAACTGATACATTTAATATACTTCAATAAATTCATCTTCCCTAAAAGGTCAGAACACACAGTATGTGTTCCCTGAACCAAACACTATGTAGACAGGTTTTCCTAAACATGAAACCTCCGACTCACCTCAAAACCCCCATTTTGACCCCAAAAGTAGTAGATAAAACCTCAGTTGGTCCTAAGAAAACATATAAGGATATTAAAACTTGGAAATGGAAAATATATTGGAATAAATGGAGAAAACATAAAAAAGACTACCTTTGGGTATAATCCGCTGAATCTTCACCCATTTCTACACTCTATGGTTACTGCACGATGATCTAGAGTATCCTGAGCATCGTGATGGTACCCTTATTCATCTACATATCTCTTTGTCTCCCTCCCTCCCTCTCTCTCTCTCTATCCTCCCTCTCCCATTTTTTCTCTCAGTCACATGATGAAGGAGGTTCATAGGGGGAATACATGAGAAGATAGAGGAGAAAGGAAAAAAAGAAAAATGAAGAAATGGAAAATAAAAAGAAAAGGGGTCCAGGGCCATCCATGATGCCCAACTCGAGGTTATTCCTCACCTAGAAAAAAACTCTACATTTTTATACTCATGGTAAGAGACTAAATCTCAATATGCTGCTCTGTTCAAACTATATTTCTAAATGAACCTATGCAAATAAATTAATATTTAATTTATTAAATATGAATTATTAATTATCCCTCTAATATTCGAATGGATCATATTTCCACCAAACTTCTATCCTAGGTAAAAACCCTCTTATAGGACCAATAGAGTGGTCATAGAAATAATCCATGATCCTCTTTGAAATGAAAATTGATCATTTTACCCCTTATAATCTTTCAAAAGAAAAAATTAAAATTTATGCTCAAAATCCCAATACAGAAAAAAAGATACCTTAAAAACTCTACATCAATTTAATGTCTTAGAATGTCATTTTCATTTATCCTTAAAATCCATTATTTTCACCTATGGCATCAAAATTTCTTAACTCTCCATTTCCATTTCTTACGATGATCACCAAAATAGGTGATTTGGTCTTACCCATGGTATAAAGGAATTTTGTAACCTAAAATGGATTCTAACATGATATAACATCTCTTGGATTACCCATTTTAATAACAAATGTGATCACCATGAGTATTCCCCTAACATTATAATCATTTCCACGTATCATGGTCACCACATCCACATGTTTATCACTACATGACGACATATACATGATCTCTATGTGAAGATTCAACTAAATTTATTATATATTTATCCATGTATTATAATACTAAATTTTATGTATATCCATTATTATCATGATATTCTTGTAGGATTTAAACCTTGTTTTGACAATAAACACAACTCAAAAAATATTGGGATGATTTTTCTATTAATATCTCACCAGGAAATGGAAATAAGAGACCCCATAAAGGATAGAACGGTATAAAACTGATTTTAATGAGTGGGATATTAGTGTCAGGGTGATATAGAGAGTGAAATTTGGTTAGTACATGTATTACAGATCCAATCATCACTGTATATCCTATAGGAAGAGGAATCAAGGCATGCATAGTTCTAGGAAATGGGAATTTTATCATAGGTTGGGTGATATTGGAAACTAGTTAAAGTGAGGTTGAATACCAAGAGAACCATTAACTATCTAAAAGTTAATATTTCATAAATTTGGATCCCATATAGCGATTTTAATTAAGTTAAAGGTCGTTTTGGATGGACCTTTTCATTTAGTTTGAGGTCACGAGATAAATATCTAGATGATGCGTATAGTTTATGGTCTTGATACTTTGACCAAGGTTTCATGAAATTGATATTTTAAAAGTAAGGAAATTCAATAAATAAATATATATTCTGATTTATATTTTTTATTTATTTTATGGATTCATATTCAACACAGTTTAATAAATTCCATTATGTAATTATTCAGTTGAAAAATGGAATGGTTTTATTTAACTAAATTGTTTTTTCATGAATTCCATTATTTTATTTAAAAGATAAATTTCTAAATTTTAGAGTTTTAATTTAATAAAAACTAATTTATTTTTTGGAATCAACATACCAAATATATCTTAATTTTATTTTTTTTGGGTTTTTATGAAAATATTTATTTTTGAGTGAATAATAACAAATTTTGACTTTTGAAAAACTATCATTTATTCATTAAATAAAGTAATATAAAATATCCATTATATTTTGGAATTTTTATTAAAGTTACATAATATAAATTCCATTGAAAAAATCCAAATAATTTCATGTTAATAAACATTATATTTCTAATTTGGTATAAGTTCATTTATATGCTTAAAAACACAATTTTATAGAATTTTTTTTCATTACGTTTTGTGTTCTTATATTAAATGAAATTTCATAAAATTATAAAAATTTAATCTTTAAAATTTATTCCATATTATTATATACATGGTTAATATTTATTAATGATTTCAATTTTATTTTTGGTCATTTTTCATAGCAACAATGGTAAAAACAAGTCACCACGGTAAAGGATAAATCAGGTTCATTAAGGTAAACATATTGTGGTAAGGTAAAAATATTTCATATTAATTATTATTGTATGGTATTATGTATACCCTTATAACCTTATAATTTAATTTATATAATTTTTTGGACACTTCCCATGATTAAGACTTTATAATATTTAAAAATTTAGAAAAATTACAAGTGTGTCACTCCCCTCACATATAAAAGGGAACCTCTTATCCTAAATTCCAAATACATTTTGAGAACTATATTTTTTACAATACCTACTAAAATATGTCAAAAAAATATATAACCAAATTATATAGGTCATTTTCTTATCAAAATACCAATCCTAGAAGTGTTAAGGTTTAATCCAAAATGAGATTTTTAAGGAAATAGTATAAATCTTAACTAGCCTATTTCAAGTTTATTTTTTATTATGACTCCTCAAAATATTCTTTAAACATGATAAAATGATAAAATAATTATCTTAGAAATAATAAAATTTAATTATGGTAATGGTAAAACCTTTCTTCATCTCCATTTCTATCCTATAGGAAATAAAAACATCACTCGTCCGTGTGTGTAGACTACCATCACCATGAAGAGATGTGTTTTTTTCTTTATTAGATCATATAGCTGGATAAAATGATAGAAGAAATAAATATCTATTATATTTATGAAATAATTAATATTATTTTAAAAAAATAAAGTACTTAACTTCATACCATAACATCCATTAGAAAATGAGTGTTGCTCATGCGTACATCTGGACTACCACTTCCAAGAAGTGATGTGATTCATTTTTTTTATACACCTTAAAGTTTTTTATGAAGATGTAATTAATTAATTAATATATAATGAATAAAATATTTATGATTATTTAATATTTAAATATTATATTATTTATTTCTATTCCTCCTTTTATAAAAATGATAATGTCATTCATGCATATATACATACTACTATCTCTATGAAGCAGTGTAGTTCATTTTCGTGACTACCTTACATGGTTGATTTTAAGTGTGTGTATAATGTATAAATATTATAAATATAAACTTTTTATGATTTTTTAGCTAATTTAACCATAATTTGTTTTACCATTATCAAGGTACAGATAATGTTTTGATGTTATAAATGGAATCACCCAAAAACATCCAACGTGAACTTAATCATTGTAGAAAATAAATAATCCATGAAATAAATAGAATACAAGAATAATAATTATGAAATGAAAATTAAAATGGTTATTAATCAAGTGTAAATTTAATATTGTTTTATTATTCAGGATTTATAGAATATATGAAGATAAATAGGACTTGAGGGAGGATACATTCTTTTAAAAATCATAAATGTTTCTATCCTACTTTTCTAATTCCATGTTAGAGTTATTTTAAATGTTTCAAAAGTGTTCCAAATTATGATACAATGTTTTATAAATTCCATTTTAAATTATTTTTTAATTTCATTATAATGTATTAAAAATGATCACTTTCAACATCTTTTGTATGGGTTATTTTTGACTTTTTACAAAATTACAAAGAAAATGTTTTTAACATATACGACTTCACCACATTTTCCCACCATCATAGTCATTATTAATTATCAAGATTCATATATTATTTTATATTGTAATTTTTAAATAAATTATTTCTCTCAATATTCTAGTAATTCTTTTATTTTAATTTTTTTTCTAAGGAAAGAAAAACTTCTTCTCACCTTTATAAGATAACTGAAATTGTTATTTCTTGTGGGATTGAATGAAAATTAAAATGGGTTTTATAATTAAAGTGAAATAAATAGTTTTTTTATTCGTTCTACGTTTTTGGATAGTTTATATTAATTACGAGTAATCTTGATATAAATCTAATGATGGGTGATCCAGATAGATCCTACCAATACGTTGGGTAGGGTGACTTAGTTTACTAGTAATAAGATACTCCTAAGAGATATAAGTATTATCTGATTAATAAATTTTATTATAAAGATTATTGTAAGGGTGAATTTAAGGATAATTTCATAAGGTACCTAGATTATATTTTTACAATGTTTTATAAAGGAAATGTTTTGATTTCAAAATGTATGTAAACAAGCTTATGTTTTTAAGGAAATTTTATGATTTTTTTAAAATAATGGTGATAGAATTGTTTTTTCAATGAAAGTTATTCATGTGTTTTTTTCAAGAAACCCTTATGATTATGATTTTAAATTTACTATTATATATGAAATGTTTCATTAAATATATTAATCAATTAAGTTGTTTTCATGGAAAATAAAACAGATATTTCTGGTCAAAAATTTATGTTGAAATGTTCAACATTATTGTGAAATATTCATGTTTACAAATGAGAAAATAAGTTTCTTTTAATATATGTTTTTTAACGATATTTTTTATCATCTCACATTTTTAAATAATTTTACACATGTATTTGGGATGAGTATAAATGTTAATAAAGTTAGAGTTATGGATATGAGAGTAACATTGAACGAAGCATGTGTGTCTTTATAAAGAACATGTTTTGTGGAAAAATGGACAATATATGGAAATTTAAACCTTTTTATGTAATGTTTTACCAAGTTATTTAAATATATAAAATGAATCTATCTAATAAATTTATGCATGTGCTACCCTTTTTATAAATCATGTATTTATAGATTGAATACGGAATGGTTCGTTATAGTTGGTATCATAGGAAAGGTTTAGATAACTTTAGGGATCATTATAATGTTAAAATATACCATTAAGGGGCACTAAGGGAAAAAAATAAGAAATTGATTCTATGGAATAAATTCTATTGAAAGATCTCTTCCTTGAAAATTATTTTTCAAAATTTACTCAACTTTTAATTGAAAGTAAATTCCTATATTCATAAAAAATGAATGAGAATTGTTTCCACTTATGACGGACTGAAAATTGTTTTTTTTATTATAATGCAAACAATTTTGAAGAAAAAGTGAGAAACCAAACATGACTTCACTACTTCACAACTTCACAACTTCACCACTTCACCACTTCAAACATACAAGACTTCACAACAAACAACAATCAAGCAGAATGGATGGACAATCCATGCAATCTTCAAGCAGACAAACCATCAACCTGGAGTTGAAATCGTAGGATAAGGCCGAAGAACCATAAACCAATAAGAACAAGCGTCAAAAAAGAAAGAAAAACCACATAAACAGTCTCCTCAAATGACCACTGGTGTGACCGTTGACACCATCCAAAATCCACAACCCGCCAGCGGACTTCAGTCGGAGAACGCCCAAACCCTCCAGTGACGTGAGATGACCCAAGAGTACATCCACAAAGAGTGATGAAGAAACCAAAATGAGGAATATCAGGTCGTCCGAATGCCTCACCCTAATCCGCAGACACCGCAGCACAACCACGATCCAGTCGACTCCGCATATTGCGCAACAAACCAAAGCTCCATCTCTTAACCACAAAAACCACCATAAGAAAAAACACTAAAATCGAACCTTTAATGAAAACCTCAAAACACCAGAATCTAGAATTGAAAATCCCGCCCCCCTCCGCGCAACACTGGGGCCAGATCTGAGCCTTTCCTGAAGATCCGGACGCCTGGAACTCACCAATCCCAGTCGAAGTCGAAGCCGAAACCGCACCATATCCTTCATCGAAGCTAGATCCTTCATCGAAGCCAGATCCACGCCTTCGCCAAGCCGGTTCTCCAGATGGACCCATGCCAGAACATCCGCAATAAATGAAGCCGAATCTATATTTTTGAAGACAAAAATAGAGCCAAGGCCTCGTCTGAACCAAATCAGGGCCGACACAACTGGAAAGGAGGACGGAGTTGAGGCATGCTGACACCAAGCAAAGGACGTCGACCCGCACCGCACCACGCCGGAGGAGGGGGGAGGGAGAAAACTAGATGCCGAAACCCTAGTCTGCGAGAAAACCTAGTCACCGCCGCTTAGAGGCTCGTACGTGCTCCTTTTCCACTTATGAATATAATATTACTACATTTTTCAGGCATGCACCGAATTTCATTATAGACCATTATATTAAAATTGATCAATTTTACTCATTATTGAATCCATGTTTACAAAGGGATATAGTTACTCATGAATTCAGAAGTCATGAGGAAATTGTGTTGTATGATAATAAATTCAAGTTTTATTTTGTGGAATTTTAAAAAAACAATGATAGGAAACAATCCATGAAGAAGGAAATGGGGAAACATTCATTAAAGAAACCTAGAGGTAAGAAAATTAAATTACCCTATTGTGATAAATGTGGAATTAAACATTTAGGAGAATTTATTATGAGATATAGACAATATTTATAATTTAAAAATATTGGACGTATGGATCATGACATCAAAGAAGAGATTAATGGTAATGGTTAGACCGATAATGTAACACCCCAATCTTCCACGGTACACTTCTCTTTGAATAATACAATAGCGTGTGTTGTACGCAACACTGAGTTCAAGTACACCACGACTTACCAAACTAGCCGTTCAAAAGAGGTTATGAATAGTATTAAATAAATTTTAAATATTATATTATACTTATAATTTTAATCCATATTATGAGTTTCTAAGACATGATTTATGAACAAATTAATTTTTTCAGATAAAAGAAGTATTTTTCAAAAAATGAAATTTTACCGCCTTTTAATGACGAAGCCTTTTTAAAACCAATATTTGAAACTTTTATATATTCAATTTGAAAAAATGAAATTCTTCTTTAGAATCGGGACATAATAATTTAGTATCAATAATGTTTTGGTGTCTTTTTAATAACTTTCATATTTGGGTGAATAGTGAAAAATACTATATTTTAACTGAAAACAACTTTTTTAATCAAAATAATTTATATTGTTAAATTATACATTTTAATGGTTTGTAAGTATAAATAGATTATATTTTTACTATTTAATCCAATTATGGTCATTTTAAGTAATTTGACCTTAAAATTGGACATAAACAAGTGTCAAACTTTTGATAGTTATTATTTCTTAAAAATACGCCTTTTGGTTTCGAAAGCGGGAATCAATTTTAAATTAATAAATGCAACTTTTGTGTTTTGAATTTGAAAAAATAGACTTTATTTTTGGATTTGTAATAATGAAATTAGCCTAGGGTGAAATTTTGGTACTTTTTGGATAACTTTTATATTTTGATGAATAGTAAAAATTACTAAATTTTAATTAAAAACAACTTTTTTAATTGAAATAATTAATAGTGATAAATTATGAATTTGAGTGTTTTTAAATTATATTTAAAATATATTTTTACCATGTAATACAATGTGGGTCATTAAACATAATTTCACATTTAAACTGAACATAAACAAGTGTCAATCTTTTGATAATTATTATTTCCCAAAAACACGCTTTTTGTTTTAACAACGGGAATTAATTTTAAATTAATTTCTACCACTTATGTGTATTGAATTTGGAAAAATGGATTCCATATTTGGAATCAGGATGTCCAAATTTTTTAAATAGGTAACTTTTATTTTTAGACATTTTGAATAATTATTCGGTAAATATTTTATTTACCATGGTTAAAGGGTAAATCCGCGAAATAAGGGTTAAAAATAATATTATAATAATAAAAAATTACCCTAAAACGTGTCCTAACCTTATTGGTCGATACATGTCCGACCATGGGCATCTTTGGGTAGATTTTGGGACCCCATGGTGCCACTTGTAAGTGATAGGGACACTTTATTTTAATTAAGTTAAAATGAATACAAAAATGACACAAGCATATATCTTTTAGAAAAACACTTTTTTACATAGGGTTATATATGTTGGATTTTCAATTGTAAATATTCATTAGAAAGCTAAAAACGATTTCCTACATAATGATAGTTTATTTATAATTTTTAGACATTAAATAATTTAATTTATTTATGACACAATGATGATGTAGTAATTACCATAATCGTGAAAAATTAAAATAATTGATATTATAAATACCCAAATAAATATAATTTGAGACTTTTAATGAATTAAACTAATTTTATAGGTTAATATGACATGTTAGTAATTATTTAATTAACTTTTTTCGAAGTAATAATTCTGTTATGAGTTTTACAAAAATCAACTATTGAATAGTGTCAAAATTGACATAAAAGAGTTTTTAAAACAAATATTATATTATTAATTGATATTAAATTTATAAAAATATAAGGTTCGGCCAAGAGACATATATCATGATAGGTGTATCATTAATGGACCACTTGGGGGTCGCTTGGATGTATATAGTAAGTTTATTAACTATATAATATAAAAATACAAAGTGACATGGTAAATGTCAAACTAATTAACTAAGAGTTAAAACTAAAAGATAAGGTTAATATAATGACCCAAACCTGTCTAAATTCTATTGGTTGAATGGTTTTTGACCTATAACCACCTCAAACTTAAAATAAAAAACTTTTGATCCATTATAAACCGAATATGAATTTATTATAAATTAATATTTCTAGCTTTTCCAAAGGTGCCCCTCACCCCTCTTATAAAAGGGAACTCCTCCTTCTCATTTCTTCACACCTTCAAAGCCTTTTGGTTCAACCAACCCCTACCCAAATACTCTCTCAACTTCCCTCACTACAACCTAGAGGCCTTAGTTTGATCAGAAAGCCAACCTAAGGAGCCCTTTTGATCAAATCAAAAGGAAGAACCCGAAGAAGAGGTAATGTTTTCACCACCCTTTTTTCAAGTTCCTTTATTTTTCCACTTCCTCTTCCTTTGTTGTTACCATTATAAAATAATAACTCCAGTATCATATATATACTGTGATGTTATTATAAATATGGTACAACCATATTCAGTATTCTATCCACCCTCTGAATAACATGTCACCATACGTGCGTACGTACGGCTTACCGTCTCCACGTCGTGGTGGAATTGTTATTCAATATATTATTATTTGGATGGGTATAATAATGATGTATAATTCATGTAAACAATAAATATAACATGATAATGATTCTGTATACCATCCATGTATATATTATTTTAATATCAAAAGAATGATATTGTCGCTCGTGCGTATGTACGGACTACCGTCTCCATGAACGTGATGAGATTCATTCTACATCATATCCATTCAAGTATAATTATCATTTGATGATTTAAAAATAATTTTTAAGAACTTGATATCATTCCAGATATGAATAAGATACAACCTATCCATGACAAACATGGCTTACGTAACAAAACATATAAAAGAAAACGAGTAAGTTAACACTCGAAACGACGATAATTCTAAGATATTATTAACAAAGCAATGTTAAAAGATCATATATGATATCATATTAATGTATATGATTTATGAATAATTTAATAACAATTATTTCAACATTATACAGGTGGTTAACCTACCCCCAACCAAGGAAAAGTACAAGGTAAGGGGTTTCTTATCTCACTCTTAATTTCATGAGAATTCCATTGTTCACCACTTAATTATTGCATGTGGTGTATGTGTACTGCCCATGATTGTATTCATTGTGTAATATACTTTAATTTATGGGTATTTACATCTTCATTGTATGATCCTTCTTTCATGGGAGTATGTTTCGTAAGTTACCTAATCGATAAGGGAATTTGAAATTTCAATTTCCATTTATTCGGCTTTACGCAAACTTCATTGATTATTTTACTTCGAGATTATGTGTGGAATAAATATTCATTTGCTTATGTCATAATTTCCACTCCCCTTTTCTGTGGATATACTTTTGATACATATAATCACTCCATTGATAATTTCTCAGGTCATCGATATGAATTTGATAAGAGTAATTTTAACTCATTCTCCATTTGTTGAGTTAAACATCCAATTCTTTGGTGTTGTTTTTACAAGATTATGTGTGAATATCCTTTGATTGTTTTACACTGAATATCCAATCATATTTAGTGTATTTATATTTGTCACACATAACTATGTCGTTGATTTATCCTTAACCTAAGGATACGACCTTTATGAGAGATTTCATCTCAATTTAAATTCCATTGAGACTTCTTTGTTGTTATACACCAAATCACTTTTATGTGGTGTATATAATGTAATTTGACATAGTATATCATGAATCCCTTTATTCTCATGATATTACAAAGTTTTGATTACCTCAATTATTTCTATTCAAGTGTCTCTCTTTTGGTTAGAATCTCTAACTAAAATACCATTTTTAAATGTTTTAAAGACTTATTCATCTAAATCTTTCTCATTAATGTCCTTGTTGTAAAAATGGTTTGAAGGATTTATTTATATGGACATTAAAGTTTTAAAATTAAAACTACTTTTAAAAAGTTTCAAAGTGGTATGGGATACTTTGATTCAAAAAATCTATTTTTAAATGGCTTATTGACAAATAGTGTGACTTTTAAATTATTTCAAGAAAAAGGGGGATATTTCTCTCAAATAGTTTTGATGATTATTTTCATCTATGTCAACATCCTTCATTATTCTTGATTCAGGTTAATGTGATACAATAAAATCTTCCATATTGTATCGAATGAGTTATGTTTGACTGTGGATGTGCTATTTTTATACCATTCATGGTTTGTGGTTAATGTATTGACATTTCGTATGCTAGTTTTAATATGAATGTTTATGTTATGTTTAAACATGTTCATATGAGGAATGAATTGGACTTAATAAGTGACGGGTGGAGCCCGCTACAGCTCCTCGATGCATCGGTAGGTCTCATGAGACAAACTAGTGTCTTGGCATAAGGCCTTGGAAAAATATTATTTGTAGTCTTGGCACGAGGCCTTGGCTATGTGGTTATGATAGTCTGGAATTATGCATTCCATCATTATGAAAGTGGTTATTGATATTTCATGTGATCATTCGACTAGTAGAATATCTATGTGAGTAAGTAAATGGAATTATTTTATTTTATCTTTTCCATTTTATGCTGAAGTTCAAGTTTAAAAAGGCTTTTGTTTTAGTTATAAAATACCTTAAGTGTTTATGTTTATCTATGAAAGCTTCTACTATAATGTTATCCTTACTGAGCATCTGAGCTCACCCCTTTTAATGTTTTATTTTTCCCAGGATTATGAAGAAGTAATTTATGAATGACCTGCAGGGATAGTATGAGGGGATATGAAGACAAAATGTTTTTTTATGATGTAATGTAAATTTTTTGAATGTATCTAGTGTTTCCAAGGCTACTAAACTAATCCTTCTTTTGAGACTTGATCTTTATTGTGATCATGCCAATGTTATGTAATAATGCACCGACTCTAGGTCACTGGGGTTGGGGCGTTACAGATAATGAATAGTTAGGAGTAAAATGTTTTAATTACAATGAGTAGTAAAATTATGATAATACATTTCTGAATTGAGTTACCCAAGTTCAAAACCATGAATATTAAATACAAAAAGGTTTATTAAATTATTTTACTACTTCTACAACTAATATGGGGCCTTAAAATAAAGTTGTGATAGACCCATTACAAGTTTATTCATATTATTTGAAAGTATTTTTTGATTCTGGATCTATGAATTCTTTTGTATCTAGGAAATTGTCAAGTAAAATGGAAATATAATATCCAGAAATGAATTCATAACTCTCTGTAAATACTCTTTGGTGAAGATTAAATGAAACGAGTATTTATCGAAATATATCTATTACCATATGTGGAATGGTTTTTCCTATAGAACTTTTTTTCCTTACCATTTTATAGTTTGATGTTATTTTAAGTATGGACTGGAATTTAGTTTATCATTCTAAAATAAAATTTATATAAAACAAAGTGAAATTTTAGAATAATTTTACATTTTTATATAATAATGAATTCATAAAATTGATAACATATGAAGAATATGAGAAAATGATAAAATGTATAATTGAAAGTTATCTTGAAAATATTTTTTAAAAGAAATAAACTACTATAATTAGTGATTTTCCAATAGTGAACAAGTATATGAGTGTATTTACTATTGGTTTTCCTAGTGTTATTCTTGACTTGGTGGTTGAATTTTCAATACACTTAGTGACTGAAGATTATCCAATCTCGAAACCACATTATCAAATGGATTCAGTTGATTTATTAGAATTTAAAATACAATTACATGACATTCTTGATAAGGATTTCATCAACCGTATCACTTCACCTTAGGGTTCTCCCATTATATTTTTTAAAAAGACTTATGGTTGAATGATACTTTGTATTATTATATAGTTCTCAATAAAATTATTGTTAAGAAAAAGTACGTGTTTACTCATATCGATAACTTGTTTGATTAGTTCCTGGGTCCACCGTATTTTTTGAATGTTGATGATAAGTCTCGGTATCATCATATGAATATGGAGGAGAAATAAATTTCAAGGATAGTGTTTCATACTAGGTATGATAATTATGATTTTGTAGTTTTTTCATTTAGGTTAAAAAATTCACCTATTGAATTTATAGATCTAATGAAGAGAGTGTTCCATGAGTATTTGGATAAATATGTGGTTGTGTTTATTAATGATATTCTGATATAATCTATAACCTATGAAGATCATTAAAAACACACGAGGATTATTTTTCAAACACTAAAAGGAAATAATTTTTATGGAAAATTCAATAAATGTGAATTTTGGTCGTAATAAATGTCTTCTCTTGGGTATATTATTTATAAATATGGAATAACTGCTGTACATATTAAAAATAAAGTGGTAAAGTAGTTTCCATGATCTGAAAATATCATTTATATTCATTTTTTTCTTGAATTAGTGGGTTACAACCAACAGTTTATTGAAAAATTTTCTTGGTTATCTGGCCCACTAACTATGTTATCTCAAAAAGGAGTGAAATTCATCTTAAAAAACAATATGATGAATTTTTTTAGGAATTGAATAAAATGTTGGTTAGTTCTCCAGTTTCATTGTTTCTAAAAAGAAATGGTGAATTTTTTATTTACATATATGATTCTTTGAATGGACTTGGTTTTTTCTTGAAATAGAATGATTGGGTTATAACATATGCATCTCTTAATTTGAAACCCTTTTAGTATAATTATTCTATACATGACCTTGAGTGGGATATCATAATTTTTTATTTAAAAATATGGAGGCATTATCTATATAGGGAGAAATATGAAATATATATTGGACATAAAATTTTAATATATTTATTAACTCAAAAAGTGTCGAACATGAGGTAAAGAATATTTTTAGAACTAATTAAGTATTATGATTACAAAATTCACTATCACCAAGGTAAATAAAATATAGTGACTAATTCCATGTCTCAAAAAGATTATGCATCATTAATTATGTTACATCTAAAATATGATTCTTTAGAAAATGATTTAATAAATGTGTGATCAGAAATTATATATGTGGAAGCTCTATCCCTTTTGACTCAGGTGTTAGTGTATTCATCTATGACAGAAAAAATTAATCAAGTTTAGAAAGAATACCATGGTTTTCAAGAAAGAGTATAATTAATAATTATGTGTCAGATGGATGGTTTAAATGTTAATAAATAAATTGTTATCATATTTGGAAATATTTTTTTTAATTTAGAGTGATTTTTAGTTGAAGAAGTGATTCTTAAGTGAATCTCGCATCTCTCTATTTTCAATTCATCCAAGTAGCACAAAGATGTATAGGGACCTTTGGGAATATTTTTTATGGGATGGTATTGATAAATATATTACTAATTTTACCATTAATTGTTTAAATTTTCAATAGGTCAATGATGAGAAACAACTACCAAAGGGGATGATTTAAAATTTAAAAATCCCCAAATTAAATAAGAGAATATATCCATATTTTTTTAGGGATACCAAATAAATCTCTAGGTAATAATATTATTTGGTTTATTGTTGATTGTTTTACAAAATTAGTGATTTTATTCTTATTCATGATATCATGTATTTTGATCTACATTATAAAATTTATCTTATATATATAGTCAAATTATATTTATTTCCCATCTCTATTGTATCTTATCATGATCCTAGGTATACATCAACTATTTGTTAAGGAATTCAAAAGTTAATGGGTACTAAATTAAATTTTATTACAATATTTTATCCTAAATATTATAGATAATAAGAGTGTAAAATATAAAAATTAGAGGATATTCCTTGAGATTTATCATTAAATTAGAATGTAAGTAGGGATAAGAATATTTATTTAGATAATTTTTCATATAATAGTATTTTTTCTTCTAATGTACAGATGAGACCTTTTAAGGAATTATGTGGAAAACAATGTTGGACTACATCATGTTGGGAGAAAGTTAGTGAGAGTAAATTTTTGGAACTAGAATTCATAAAAGTTATGGTTGATAAATTAAATAATATTCACCACCACATGAGGCTAGAACAGATCAATAAAATTATTAATGTATATAAATAGAGAAAAGACCCTTCATTTTAGGTAGGTGGTCGTGTTTTTCTTAAAGTATCTCTTTGGAAAATTGTTATGAATTTTTCTAGAAAGGTAAATTTAAGTACATGTTTTATTAATACATATGAAATTCTAGAAAATTTGTAAATTTTTTTATTACTGGGTAGCCTTACCTCCAATATTATCTTAGGCATATAATGAGTTTCATGTTTCTTTGTTAAGGAAGTATGTACCTAATGCATATCATGTTTTCTGCCCTAAAGTGGTAAAGTTATAGAGGGATATATCTTATAAAGAAAATATATTTGAGTTTATTGATCATATAATTAAGGTACTATGAAATTAATAGATTCTATAAGTTATGTTTTTGTGGAGTAATCATATGATTTAGGAAGAAACATGGAAATAAAAAAATTTGATGAGGGAAGAATAACCCCATTTATTTAAGTATTGTGTGAAATAGAGAGGAAGTGATTTCTTAAGGATATAAAGAGTGTGAAAGCCTAGATAATTTTAGATATACATATATCTCATGATTTATAATTATTATTTTTATGCATTCATATTCATCACAATTTAATAAATGACATTATATAATTTTTTATTTGAAAAGGAGAATATTTTTATTTAACTAAATTGTTTTTTCATTATTTACATGGTATTATTTAAAAGATAAATTTATTGATTTTATAAATAAAATTGGATAAAAATTAACTCATTTTTATAATCAAAAAATCAAATACATCTTAAGTTGAATTTTTGGTATTTTTCTGAAATGGATGATTTTTTAGTGCATAGTGAAAAATGTCAATTTTTAAAAGACTATTTTTTTCATTAAATGACATAATTTAAAATTTCCATTATATTTTGAATTTTGTTTTGAAGTAAAATAATTCAAATTTTATTAAAAATAATATAAATAATTCTATATGAATCAATGTTGTATTTGAATTTGGTATAAGTTCATTTTTAGGATTAAAAACACAATTCTCTAAAAACTGTTTTTCATTGAATTTTGTAAAATTATATTAAAATTAATTTATAAAATGTATATAAATTGAATATTTTAAAATGGAATAAATATTTTAAATTCATAGTTATAAATTTATTAATTATTTCAATTTGATTGTTACATTATGAATAATAATCTTGGTAAAAAAATGTCACCATGGTAAAGAGAAAATCAGGTTAATTAAGGTATGATCTTTATGACAAGGCCACTAATTTTCACCTTAAAATAATTTGGATTTTGGTTTTTTAACCCCTATCACCATATATTCTAAATTGGAGTGTTTTACAACTGATCACCCTTAATTAATACATTTAATATTTAAATGAAATTAAAAATTACAAGTGTGTCATTCCCCTCACTTATAAAAGGGAACCTCTCATCCTCACATATTTTGAGCACTATTTTTCAAAAAAGAAATTCTTAAATATCTCCCAAAACTCCCACTATAAATCCTATTGTTCTTGGTATTCTCAAAACATTAATCATTGACGTCTTAAGTTTTAAATCAAATAGAGATATTTGTGTAGATGGTATAAGTCCAAACTAACCTATTTTAAGTTTATTTCTTATTTTAACTCCTTGTAATATTCTTAAACCATGATGAAATAATAAAATCAATACCTTAAATATGCTTAAATGTTATTACGGTAATGTCATAACCTTGTTTTGTCTCTTTTTCCATTATATTGGAAATTAAAAAATCACTCATTCTTACGTGTGGACTAGCACCTCCATGAAGTGATGTATTTCATTTTTCTTAACCGGATCATATGAATGGTTAAAATGATGGAAAAGTATATATATATGATATTTATATAATAATTATGGTTCTTTAAATATATTATGTTACTTAACTTATTAATCTATGACATAACCTGTTTAGTTTGCTGATATATAACAGAACCTAAAAGCCATATCGATTCAAGAACACCTCCCTGTACATTAGAGGTTGCTGATTAGTGGAGAGATTTTATAGTGGTGTGGTGGCAAAATGATTGAGGCCAGGTGGCTCTTAGGTCCAGTTATTTATTTGTGAACTCGAGTTAGAACTTCACAAGTGGTATCAAATATTTATTTTATTCACCTTACTATTTGGTATTAGTATAATAGAGACTAGGATGTGTCAGAATTTAGTAATGAGCATGTTCATGGGAGTAGATAACCCATGTACAGGAAAAAATCCATGCAGGATGGGATGGGACTTGCTATTCTTTTTTTAATATTACATTTGTACAGATTTCACTAATGGGTGAAACACATAAATTGTGGTGTTTATTATTTATATGGATTCATTTATTACCCTTGTGCCAGTATGGAAAGTAGGTATTACCTCATGCATCATTATAAGAAAATTATAATTTATATTTCATGCATATGTCAATCCAATTTTATTTTATTGTGTTCATTTCTAGTAGTATTTTTTATTTTACTTAATTAATATAATTGTGATTGTGTTAATTATTGTTATAATAATGGTATAAATAATTGGTTATTTAAAGTGTTTTCATCAACCTAAATGGTTATTTCCTGCATAGCTTGATGTTTTCACCTTATCTAACAAATTGTAACAATTTTAAGCTATGTAATTTTGGAAACATTAGGTAAAATGTTATTTGACTGCGATTAATTGTATTCCAATTTAAATTTTTTAAAATAGTAATTTTATGAATTGGTAATGAAGATCTGTTTAATCGAATCATCATTCATGGATTCTTACACATTGAGGCTGGTTATAAAAATCCTAGTTACAGTTAAATGAAGTGACAATTGTCACTTAAAAACATAGGACTATTTAATTGGACCATGGAATATATATATATGTATATGTGAAATTATTGGTTTCTGAGAAAGTGGAATGAAATGGGTTTCATTAAAAGGGGATGCTAATTACAACATAAAGATCATATTCCTATATAAATTTAAATTGACACTCAATATACTAGGACCTTTGATATAAGATATGATACATTGACCCTGACTTGACCATAGTAGTGGGTGGTGGGAGTGTATCCTATGTCCCCTAGGATTGGATTTATGATTAAGAGGTTATTATTTTTGACTATTTTATAAGAATTATTTAAATTTATTTTATTCTTATAAATGTGATTAATTTTTTGTCAAGTATATTTATGATGTGCACATTTGGAATTATAGAATATGCCACCATGATATCCTTGAGTCATGTGCCAAGAAGGTGGTGAAAACCATACTATAGAGGTGGTGGGTCCTACATCACCATTATTACCTCATGTGGTGACACCTATGACACCTCATGGTATTCTTGATTTGGGTGTTGATGCTCAGTTTTGATTGGGTTTCTTATGTATAGTGTGGTCTATATAGGGAGATCCATGACCTTCCCCTTATGTGGAAGAGTTCACTAGGGAGTTCCAATAGAATAACCCTCTTAATTGTTTAGGGAAGGAAGTCCCCATGCCACTGATTCATGGATAGAGGCAGTTCTATAAATCTTTTATCATTTAGAGACACCACCATAAAGAAGACTGAAACTTGTATCTTACATTATTAGGTGGTATTTAAATAGATGGTGGGGTGTTTAAACCTAGGAATATCAGTATTATCATATGGTCTTAAGGGATTTCCCAACAAAATTCTATAACTATTTTTTTGATACGTTTAGAACTAACCAATATAGAGAGTTTATGTACATAGAGAAGGAAACTTTATATATTATGGACTGCTCATATCATTTCATGAGGCCTAAGCATTTCATTCCTACTCTGCTTGGGGATGGAATTTCTAAGGTTAGGTGATTTAAGGATGGGATCGTGTATGCTATATGATATTAGGTGAATGAGTTTAGTTTGACTACCATCACTGAGATAATGAACTAGGACCTCATCACCAAGTGAAACCTATATAACTCCAATGGTGTTGGGTGTGGTGGTTCAATACCTATATAGGGAAGTAATTAATCTAGTAGTAGGAAGCATCATTTTATGTTTTCCCATGGGGGTAGTAGTAGTCAAAGTGTGAATCTAGATTTTGATTTGTTATGTCCCCAATGTGTTAGGTAAGGACACACAAATCCCCATTATGGCAAGGACCCAATTGAGTGTTGGGTCTACAAAATGAAGGGCCATATTAATTTTTTTTTCATAAATTTTCCAATATCGGTCAATGAGTGGGGGTTTACACTAAAAATGGGTTATAGAGCAGGATCACTAGCTCCTTATTAGGGAGGGTGTTTGAGTACTACCAGCTGTTATGGTCATGGAGGTCGACTAGGTCGAGGAATCTAACCTTCTAATATGTAGTACTAGTATTGAAAACATGCTTAGGGTAGTCAAGTTATGAATCAGGGATTAGAATCCAGCCAGATATATATAGTACATCCTCCACCTAAGGAGAACAGTGTCGACTCATCTATAGTTCAAGGTATGATTCTAGTATCCTTGACATTATTATTTATTTTATTTGATATATTTGTTTCACATTCATTGATATTTGTGGCTATCGTCAGAATCCACATTCTTGAGATCAAATACTTTGGTGGAGTGATCAATATTGATACTCCATTGGGAGTCCGATTAGAAAGTGTACACCAATGAAGGAAGTGACCCCTTCATATTGGAATCTATCAGTTCTTATGGAACCACTTCTTCCTCGAGATGAATGGATTTTACATCATTCTTTGAATTGACATATTTGTTACCTATCAATATTATATTGATTTTTATCTCCATTGGGTATCATTTTAGTCACTAGAGGGGTGTATCTATATTCATAGAGATGATTTTGTTGTATAATAAAGTTGATATAGACCCCAACATCATGGGCTGGGATGAGTGAAAACCCAGATTGATATGCATTTTATGAGTGAACAAGGAAAATGTCAGAACAAATTTACTCCTATAATGGATTATTTTAGGGATGTTTTCTTGGAATTCTTCCCTAGGTTAACTCCTATGAGACATATAGAATTTACTATTGATCTAGTTCTAGGAGTTTCACCCATGTCTATTTATCCTTATAAGATGGATCCTACCAAGTTTTTGGTAAATCTAGAAGAAATTATTGGAGAAAGAATTCAATAGGTTTATCAGACCCAATACTTCTCCTTGGGGTCCACCTATATTTTTTGCCCAGAAGGTGTATAGGGCCCTCAATCTTTGTGGGGATTACCAGAGGTTGAACCACCTTATGGTCAAGAACCAATATACACTACCTTATATAGATGACCTCTTTGGCCAGATTAGGGGATATCGACTTTTCTTAATAACTAATTTGAGGCCAGGCTATCCTCAAGTAAGGTTAATACCCACATATATACCACATATATACCACATATACCATTCCATTGTAGATATTTCTTATATGAGTATTTGTTTATGTCCTTCAGTCTCATGAATGTGTTTTATGTTTTTATGGGCTTGATAAACTGTGTTTTCCACTCGTATTTGGATGACCTTTTGTTGGTTTTCATGGATTATATCTCAGTGTATTCACAAAATAAACATGAACATTCTAAGCACCATGAAATCATTTTTAATACATTGAGAGAGAACATACTATATGATAAGATAACAAAATTTCATTTCTATATTAATGAAGTTTACTTACAAGGTAACACCATATCAGAATTTGGGGTATATTTTGTTTCATAAAAGGTTATCATTTTAGTTTCTTGGCATCATATTAACAATATATTTTATATTTGGATTTAATTGGGTATATATGGTCACTATAGGTGTTTTATTTTGGATTTATCATGCCTTGAGGTACCTCTTATAGGTTTGTCTAAGAAGGGTGTTATCCTTATGGTGGTCCAAATATGGTGAGAGAGACTTTTAGGAGATTAAAGGAAGAATGAATTCATCTCTGATACTAATTTTTCCTAATCCTACAAGAGACCACATGGCTTATTGTGATTCATTTGGAATCAGATTTGGATTCATTTTGATGCAAGGATAATGAATTATGGCATATGAGTCTTGTCTTTTGGTGCCTCACGAGTGTAACTATCTGATGCATGATATAGAGTTATCAGTTATGGTTCATGCCTTGTTTGACTGGAGGCACTAATTTACTGTATAGAGATTCATTGTGTACATTGATTAAAAAATCCTTAAATAAATTTTAACTCATCACAATTTGAATCTCAGATAGTAATGAAGGGCTGAATAACTAAAGTCTTTTTATTTTCACCTCACTTATACACCTTGTAAAGTCAATTCACTGGATGATTCTATGAGCCATATGGCTAAAAAAAATTGGTTTAGGAATCCAACAGTGAATGGAAGTTGATGGAATTATCAGTGACATATTTTCATTTGTATTGAGTGAATATGAGACAAGTTTTAGATCCTAAGGGCTTGGTTGTAAGAAAAAATGTGTGAAGTGAGGACTCATCACCTAGAAAGGTAATTGAAGATGATAATATCTAAGGAATTCATGAACATGTAAAGGTTCATAGATATACGAGAGAGTAATTGATGTTAAAATATCATGCTTCTAAATGGTAAATTAACCCTAGGATTACCATGATGTGTCATGATTTATGCCACTAGTATTGGTGTCCTGGTGTGAAGAAATAGATAGCATGATTTGTAACATGGTGTTCCATCTATTAGTAGGTGAAGGTAGAGCACTATAGGCCTTATATACTTTTACATCCATTACCCATTCCAAAGTGGAAAGGGGATGACATCAACATAGATCCCATGATGGGATTTTTGAGATCACCCTGAGGCTGTGATGTAGTATTTATGTCTGAGAGATTATATGACTTCATGATGTTCTGTGGAATATCTTATTGGATAGAGATGATCATTTTAGTTATTGGTTATGACAAGGGTTACATAATTCTCTTGGTTCATAGGTATATTTGAGTATATCCTGTCACCCTTAGATAGATGGTCAGTTCGATCATACTTTAAAAGTGTTAGAGGATATTCTCCGAGCATATTTCCTTTATTTTAGGTTTTCATCAAAGAAAAATATACCTATTTTTGAATTCACTTAAAAAAATAATTTCCAAGTGACTATTTAGATAGATCCTTTTGATGTTATATATGGTAGGTTGTGATAATCAACTTTATTATGGTTAAAGGTAGGGAAGGAAACTCTACTAGGAACCCATCTCAGTCAAAAGACATCAGAGAAAGTATATCTTATCCGAAATCATACAACTATATCTCAGTCTAGTAAAAAATTGTGTGTTAATCTTCATCGATGACCATTTGAGTTCACGATTAGGTATTAAGTCCACTTTCATGGTTTGACTAGACTGGGGTATCGACGGTTTAGATAAAAAGGTAAGTTATTATCTTAGTTCATCAGACCTTTTGAAGTTTTAGAGAGGATCAAACCAATGTCTTATCAAACAACACTCCCTCCTATATTTAGGGATATACATGACATTTTTCTGATTTCACACTTACAAAATTACTACTCTAACCCATCACATATTCTTCAGCCTAATGAGGTGGAGTAAGATGTTAATGCTTTTTTTGAGGAGTATCTGATGTGTATTGTAGATCGGAGCACTGAGGCCCTTTGAGGCAGATAAATTACTCTAGTATGGGTGTTATGGAATCATATATGTGTATAGTAAAACACCTAGGATAGGGAGACAAATGGACATGCTCAGTGGAAAAATTTATTCATAGATCAAGACCAACCACTCTTAGATGGGAAACTCAGGGATAATTTGTTTAAAGAGGGGAGGTTATAAGATCCCAGTTTTTATTATGAGTTATGGATCCATTTAATTTTTTCTCAAATATTTTATTTCATATATTTGATAATTCTTAAGGGACTAAGAAAGGGTCTCATAACGTTTTAGGCTTTTTCTAAGCCCGAAGCTCCATTTTTTAGATAAATGGGGTGAGGTGCATGGTTGGTAGTAATCGTGCGACTCAACCATGTGGTCCAAAAGTATAGGTGTATTGCTATTTTAATCATTCTAGGGAGGATTCATGGCCATGAAAACAATAAAATAAATTTTAGGTATGTTTATCATGATTAGTGCATGGTTATCTTAACCATGCTCCTAATAGTGTGAGTGGTGGAGGTGTTGGATAGTGAGAACGTACATGCCACACACAATTTTTTAAATTGTATACCTAACCATAAAAGGGGTGCCAACTTAGGTAGTTAGTGTGCATGTTTGGAACAAAATTTATTCAACCATGTGATTAAATTTTACACCCCTTAAAAAGTGGCGGATTTTCCTTTTCCCCCTAATTCTTTTTAATTGTTAGTTGTTTTATTCCTCCCTCAAATGCACACCACCCTCCTCCAATTGAGATCTCTCCTACAATCTCAAGTTGGGATTTGAGATATCCCCTTGATTTGGACTCAAATTAAAGTATTGACAGTCACATCGAATCCCACTCAATTATTCTCTCATTACACTTCCTTATTTTCTTGATTTATCTTTCCACATTTGATGTTATTCCCATGTGGGATAATATACCCTATTTTTAGGGTTCTTTAATATTTCTTCAATTTATCCTATTCTATCTCAGATTAGGGGATGATATTTGATGTAAAATATACTAATAGTATAATTTAGGCAGTATAACACTATTTCCTAAATGTTTTGATCTCTATATCATGTGTTTCTATGCTATGTATCGAACATTCCATGAAATGAATTTTAAAATTTAAAATTAATTAATAAATTATTAGCACCATGAGTAGGTTTTCTTAATAACCTAATCTGGATAATTGGTGGTTTACAACCTCAATGTGAGCTACCCCTTTGGGTTTGTTTCTTTAAATTCCTAATAATTTTATTCCATTTGTGTGATGAAACCACCTTTATAGGTGTGTTGAAGTATCCCACATAAATAAAATGTTTACAAGAACTAAATGGAATGGTGTAATAAATTGGGAGGTCTCTAAGACTAAGATATGTAACTAAACCATTATATAATGTGTGTTGACTCACTTTACATTTAAAATGGATAAATGATTTTAAATGAATAGTAAATAGCACGTTCATGTCACCTAGACCTTGCTTAAATATTAAGTGTGATAATGAATATTAGTAACATTGTGGAAACTTTAGTAGTTGTTATATTTTGATTGACTATAGACATAAATATGGAATTACCTTACAGGTGTGGCATACCCGAAAATATAATTTGAATACCATTGTGGTTTACTTTGTATTGTCTCATAAGGTTCCAACTGATTCATTGATGCAACTGCCAAGTGAAAAAACACTCTAGGATTTAGTCTTTAACTTATGATTATGATTTCCTCAGCTTAAAACTGAGGGTTCAGGTATATTTCTATAAATTAAATTTAATATATTAAATGATTATCCTTGTATTTGACTTGTTTTTATAGACCACATTGGTTATTACCATGAGATCTTTTCAAGTATTGAATTAAGGCTACCTAGGACGTGTTCTTAGGGCTCAGGTAAAACATTCCGCGTAGGGTGAATTGCCAAGGATACACCCCCATGGATTTTACCTAACTTATAAAACTTACCTTATATGATTATAAATATATAGATATTACTTGGATGTATTCCTCACATCCCATCCTTATAAAAATATATTAAATCGTAAAAATGTTCAAATACATTTTTGGCATAGGATGAAGCTGGTAGTATCGAACGAGTATACAATGAGGAACCTCAACTAAAATGGATTATTTATTTATTTCCCTTATTTATTATAACTACAAACTGATCATTTTATATTAATAGACTTCATAATACTATACGCCATTGGTGGTATCCTACTGAGTTTTAATCACACCTTGTTCAAGCCATGTATTGGTTCCTGGATAGAATTTATAGACACATGTAGGGGAAAAGGGAAGTGCCCTGCTATGGATGCTTGATTTTTTCTACCATGACTGAGTACTAGAGTGTATGACTGAGCTAGTGATCATGATGCTAATGGAGTTTAGATGTTTCACTTTTTGTGCATTTTTTGCATGATATCGTGAAATAATTTTGTATATACAATTGTCTATTATCATAGGGATTGTTATTATATAAGGATTATTTAATATTTTACTATTTTTTATTTATCATGCTTCAACTTATCTATATATTTATTCATCGTTGTGCTATAATCTAGCACTAAGGGTATAGTCTTCGCACTGTACCACCATACACCCTTACTACTAGTTAGCAACTTCTGGTGTACGGTGAGGCGTGATTGAGGCCATGATATTCTTAGGTTTAGTAATTATTATTGAATCATACCTAGTATTTTTAATACCCTACCATATGTTATAAAACAATAATGTCTCTCATGTGTACATATGGAGTACCACCTCTACGAAGTGATGTAATTTGTTTTTTATCACCACCTTATATGGTTGGTTATAAAGACATAACTAATGAATAAAAAAGACATTTATAACATATTTATGATTCTAAAAAAGTGAAATATTATCTAATATATTTTATTTCCACATGTTAGAACACATAAAATTCCATTCATACGTATGTATGGACTATGATCTCCACGAAACAATGTGGTTAATTTTTCCTGAACGACTTACATTATTGGTTTTAAAAGTGTATCTAATGTATATATATCATGGATATAACATGTTTAATATTATTTATTTAATGGATCCATAACCACTTATACCGCAGTCAACACACCAATGTTTTTTTGGTGTTATAAACCGAATAACCCCAAAACATACAACGCGAAGTTAACCATTTTAGTAACTAAGATATTTTTTTGTAATAAATTAAATGAAAGGAATACTAATAATGAAATTAACATGAATTTGTTTTTCTAAAATTATAAATCCAATATAATTTTATTATTTAGGGATTAGAGAATATATGAAGCTAGATAGGATAAATAAGACAATTTATTTTAAAAATATTAATGTTTTCTTTCCAACTATTTTTATTTTATATCAAAGTTCATTTAAATGATTTGGGAATATTCTTAATTATTATTAAAATATTTATGAAGATATGTTTCAATTAATTTCGACCTAGTTTAAAAATTATAAAAACAAATTTTCAAAATTTTCTATCTAGGTTATTTTTTTACTTTATATAAAATTATAAAAATAATGTTTTATAAATATATATGGATTAAATAATTTTTACCACTATCATAGAAATTATTAATTATCAAGATTCATATAAAATTTTTGATTTTTTTTTAAAATAATTTATTTCTCTAAATTTTTAGGCATTTTTTAGTCTTAAAATTTTCTCTTGGGAAACTAAAATATTTTCTCATATATATAAGATATATAAAAGTTTTATGGATTTTGGGATTGAATTACTATTATAAATGGATTTATTATTAATGATAAATATATATTTGTTTTATTCATTATATGGTTATTTGAAATTTTATATAAATGATGGTTGATCCCTATATAACTCTGATGATGGGTGAGCTCGATATATCTCTTTAATGCATTGAGTAAAGTGATGGAATCTTTTAGTGATTGGTTACTCCAAAGAGATATGGTAATTATCTAGTTAGTATATTCAATTTAAATGTTTAATTTGAGGATAAATTTTCTTGGTGCCTACATGACATGTTTTCAATGGTTTATAAAGGAAAATTTTTTATTCTAAAAGGTATGGAAATAAACTTATGTTTTTAAGGAATGTTTAATAATTATTTAAAAAATAAAGGTGAAAGGTTTATTTTACATGGAAATTTATTAATGAGTTTTTATATTTTAGAATATAACCTTATGATTATGATTTCTTCTTTATGATTTCTTCTTTATGATTTCATAAAAAATGTTTCATAAAATCTATTTAAAAATTTTGTCATTTCCATAGGACCGTATACAATTATTTGAGGTCAAATGTTTATTGTAAAAAAAGAATAAATTTTTATTGATTTTTAATGTTTATAAATGGAATAATAGGATTATTTTATTTTATGTCCATTATTAAGATTTTTTTTTCTTATCCAACATTTTAAAATTATTTTCCATAGGGATTAGGAATGATTAGATATGTTAATAAATTTAGAGTTCCAAATATGAGAGTTAGCATAAATAAAGAAAATGTATCTTTATAAACAACTTGTTTTTGTTTTAAAAAAGGACATTGTATGGAAATGTAAATTTGTAATGTTATGTTTTACCTAATTCTATAAAACTCTAAATGAAAAGATCCAAGATATATAACAAAAGGAAAACCATTTTTAAAATATTTTATTTATGGGTTGAATAAGATATGAAATGTAATATTATACACTTTTTATGTGGAGAAATTTCATTTATTTAATGTTCTATGGTGAGGATGAAGAAGCACAATATGAATTTTTGTGATAAGCATCACTATAAGTTTTTCATACATCAGTAACCTAGAAAACAATGATCAAAATTTATTTGGGATAAATTTCATTACCCATGAGATTTGATTCTAATTATTTTTTATACTTGAATAATTTTCTTAAGCCCTAGAATATTGGTATTAGTGATAAATTACTTTAGTTTTTCACAAGATTACCAATGTGGGTTTTCATACAAATAAGTTTTATAACCCTTACATCACTCATAGAGGTGGTATAAAATGAAGAGTGGTATTACGCATTTTGAAGTCATGCAACATGGATCGTACAATGCTGTATAGTTTAAGGTTTTATAAATTTGAAATAACTGTCATAAAGTATATACTCATGTGACCATAGAATATTTCATAGTACAATACTGGTGTCAAAAAACCCAAATACTAGAATATAATTATGACATAGGGAAAGTGAGAAGAATTAGAGTTTTTAGACATCCATAATATAGAAGATCCATAAGCCATTATGTGATTTATGTGAATAGGAAACAAGACATGCATAGTTCTAGGAAAGGAAGGAACATACTCTTATTGGGTTAGTGGATGAAACTTCATATGAAATAGTTTTGTTAAATAATAGGGATTTAATTGGACCAATAGAGAGTATCCTGCCACTAATATGGATTTGAATCATTAGTATCTAAAAATAATAACTATAAGTCAACATTATTCTCTTCCTAAGTTAGTGAAATTGGATCTCAATGGTGATAATGAAATAATTAGAGATGGAGTGATAAAGAATAGACATGGAACATGGGGTTTTACAAGGTTTAATAACTCTTATAATATGGTGTTTAATCCTTGGTGTTTAGTGGTTTTTATCCTGATACACGTGTTCCTATTTTTGTATCAATAAGAATAAGGAACTAATTAGTGAGACAAACCTAAACTATGATTATATGAATGAAATAAAAGTGCTAATAATTTGATCAATAATAAATCCCCAACCTCAAGTGCCTCTATAATTTGGATCATTTGTGCACTCTTATTCTTATCCTCAGTCCAATCTAACTAATTCCAAGAATGGGTGGCTAGTTATCTCAGTGATCATTATCTTTTTTATTACACTACTCTTTGATAAAATCAACTCACATTTAAAAACATCTTGTTCAGTATGATGTGATTCCCTTTTCAATAATGTGGTATCCAAATAGAAATATAATATATCTTTTGAATAGAATTATGGTGTGGTCAGGTCAGTTACAATGTGATGACACCAAAAACACTAGAACCAACCAACCATTAAATTCCCACAACTTATGTAACATCCCACCCCTACTCATTGGATTTAGTTAAGGCATAAGTGCTAATTTGATATAAGATACATCCTCAAGGTGAAAAAGGATATGAATAAATGTCAAGGGATTGAATAAAAAGTGTGGAAAGATTTTCCCTTTGAAATAAAAGCAACCAACCAAACATTACATAACCAACCACAACTACATGATGCTTGATGACAATATAAACCAATTCAACACATTTCCATCTAACAAAAATACAAAAAAACTAATCCCATTACAATACTAAATCATAGTACTAAGTAGAATAATATAATTAAAATAAAAAATGCTCCAATAATATGCTTCATATCTCCACACGAATCTCCAAGTTCCAACACCAAAAAATCCCCCAAGCATCATGAGGAACTGGTAAGGAAATGAGATTCTTTAACTTTACCTATCTCCTGGAATACAACATCTGCAAGGGCACCAAAGTGACAAAGTAGGGGTGAGTAATAATCCTTAGTAGTATTTCCCTAAATGACTTATCTACTCACAATAATATGATAGAACATGATTTCACATTTATATAAAATAATTAATATAAAGACATTTAAACAATGAAAAAAATTCCAACAAGCCAAACACATCCTTACCAAAGAATTTTACACAAATCAACACATTTAAAAGGAAAGAAACCAAACAATTGATTAAATTTTTTTCCCAATTCATATTATTATAACTCAATTTACATTGCATGATCGTGCACATATTTTAATCATATTAAAAAATTCCACACACCTGAGCTCAGTGTACCATTGATGGTGGAACTTCTTGTCCAAACCCATCCCCTTTTTGTAGTCATACTTCATGACAATTTACAACACTTTTGTGGTACTTCACACCATTATCCATCCCATCAATCACATTTTTAATCACTTAATACAACAACCATGATGACAATATTTACCAAAATCACAACAACATGAAACTCAATAATTCCAAACAATTGCCAAAAACCACTTCAATAAATCACCCATTTAGTAAAGAAACCCTTAACCCATTATTCAAGAAAAACCATACTTCAATAAAACAAAATATATATTGAAAAACAATTTTTACAAACCATTTTCCATAAATCACCCAAGCCACCAATTTTAAAACCATCATTTGAAAATCCAACAACAAAGCACATTACACAACAATAACCCATTTCCCCAAAATTACAAAAATCATTACAAAATGGGTTTTTCCAAGATTTTTCACATTAAATTAACAATAAATTTAAAGAAAACCCATTTAATTTTAAATTAATCATTCTAGTTCTTGAAATAAGAGTTAATAGTGAATCCACCTACCATTAGTGTTTGATGAAACCAACCCACCACAGAACCGCACACCAAATCTGGGTGAAACATCCAAATAATTCCCTAATATCCCTTTAACTAACATAAAACGAAACAAATATGAAACTTATAGTAAAAAAAACCCTATATCTACATGAAAATGTAGTAGATCTTGGAAAATGGGAGAGAGATGGAAATGGATCCAGAGAAAAATAAGAAACTACCAAGGATATAAACTTATCAAGAGAGAATCACCTTCAAAGCACCTTGAAAACCCTTAAAATCTCTTAAAATATGAGTGGAAAAGGTTTCCTACCCTGGGATAAGAAGGAATCCGGATTTTAGGATTCATATGAGGAATAATGGGGAATTTAGGTAAAATCCTGAACAATCCCCATTTTTAAAAACCAAATTTTTAAGCTGTGCACAGTTTAACTACATGGTTAATCAAACTGTGCACTAATCGTTCACTTACTTCTCTCTCATGAGGGTACCTTACATTGTTAGCCTAAAAAATCATGCACCAAATATGAAAAATCCCTATGTCTCATGTTCCATGGTTTCCTGGAGATTCTGTACAGTTTTCACTAACTGTAAACAAACTATTCTCATTTCAAAAAGCCCCAAAACTTTCCCAAAATCCTTCCAAACTCTTATAAACATTTCCCAAACACTTTATATAAATAATAATAATAATAATAAATAAATGGGTTCATACCTCAAAAAATGGGTGCAACATTGTTCCCACCATTGGTCTTTCCATCCTTGGAATGTTGAAAACTATCAGTTTCCTGAAAGAGCTTAGGCCATTACTCTTCCATTTCTTTCTCTCATTCCAAAGTCTCCTCCTAAATCTGAAAAATTTTCCACAAAACCAACACAAGAATTATGTTTTTTCCATGAAATAAATTCTCTTTCCTATACAAAATATGTACTATCATGTGAACCAATGAAGCATCTAGCTCTATCTCAACATAATCCCATTGAATCACATGGTCACGATTTGGATGAATCTTTTTTAACTGGGATACATGATACACATTATGCACCACACTGAACCATGGTGGAAAAGATGACTGATATTATACCACTAAAACCTACCCATATATCTCAAAATACCTAATATATCTTAGATATAACATTCCCTTATTTCCAAAACGATATTTTCCAAGCTTAGGAGAGATTCTTAGGAACACATGATTACCCAAATAAAATGACAACAACCATCAATGATGATCTACATTAATTTCTGATGACTCTAAGACATCACCATTGTCTTCCTGGTCAAATTAATCTTCTTAGTAGTCTTTTAGATAATTCTTATCCCAACTATCAATGTATTTATTATTTCTACCCAACATAGTGGAGAAGGACATGGACATCCATAAAATGATTCAAAAAATACCATATATATTGATGCCTGATAAATTTTATTATATCAAAACTCCACTAATGGTAAGTGATCCTCCCAAAAGACACCAAAATATATCACACAAGCTTGCAACATGTCTTCTAACATTTTTATGTTCCTCTCAGATTGCCCATCCTTTTGAGGATGATATGCCCTACTCATTTTCAACTGAGTCCCAAGGGCTTTCAATAAGGATTTCCATAAACGAGATGTGAATATCAGATATCTATCTGATATAATCGAAATGGGTACACCATTCCTCCTTAACAGATCATGAATATAATTTTTGGATAGATCCACCACCGTATGAGATTCAAAAATAGGGATGAAATGAGCAGACTTTGTGATCCGATCCACAGTCACCCATATGACATTGTGCTTCTAAACCATTCTTGGGTGACCTGTAACAAAATACATAGCTATTTGCTCCCATTTCTACACAAGGATTAGTAAATATTGTAACATACCTAGTGGTCACTGATGCTCTTCCTTAACTTTTTGAAAATTCAAGCATCTCGAGACAAACTCATAAACCTTTCATTTTCATACCAACCCACAAAAACTACACTTTCATCACCTTATAAATTTTCGGAATCCTAGGGTTAACCACCCATATATAATGATGGTATAAACTAAAAAGACGTTCTTAATAAACCACTGGTAGAACCATTTGATTTTGAAACCAAAACACTGAATTACAATCCAGTTTCTAACAATTAATGGTCTCCCCACCATTGAGTTTCGGCCTTATAGTCACATAGTCTGAATCGTACATCTACACCTCTCTAACCAATTCATCCAAATCAGAAACAAATGAAACCTAAATGAAAACTTATATATCACCTTAGTCATCACATTCCAACCACATGTCAAATATGACTTATATCAACTACCACTTATCCAAATCTTCTTTTCTAAATTGACATATGGATTTATACTTAATACATTAGCCATCAAATTTTCTTTACCCAATGTGTACATGAAGTCAAATTATAACATATGTAGATACTTCATCTGTATCCTTGGCCTCAAATTCAAATATATTTATGAAAATATATACTTAAAACTTTTATGATTAGTAAACACCATTAATTTATAGAAAAAGAGATAGTGGGGCCATATTTTCAAAGCATGCACCACAAAATAAAATTCCAAATCATGTGTTGGGTAGTTCTTCTCATGAAACCCCAACTGTCATGATCCATACACAACAACATGACCCCCTTTCATTATAACACACCCCAATCCTAATCCTAATGCATAATAATACATAATGTACCCTTTTCATGGTTCTAGAAAAACTAAGTTCTATGCTGATGTATGGTGAATCTTAAGCTCTTCAAATGAATTTTTATAGTTCTCATTATATTGAAGTGGAACATTCTTCCTCGTCAAAGATTTCATTAGTGAGGATAATTTTGAGAATTCATGAACAAAGAGGGGGTAATACCCAGCCAGAAAAAGGAATATTCATATCTTAAAAACATTTTTTGGCGGTTTCCAAGAGATAACAACCTATATTTTCTCTAGATCTACTGAAACACCTTTCTTAGAAATAACATGGCTAAGGAAACATACCCCTTTTATCCAAAAATCAAACTTTGATAATTTGGAATCAAACCAATGATCTCTCAAGATTCCCAAGACTATTTCTAAGTGTTTATCAAGCTCATCCCTTTTCTTGGAATATACCAATATATCTTTCATAAACACCACCATAAATGAATCTAGATATCTATTAAATATATGATTCATCATTTCCATGAATATTGATGGTGCATTTGTAAGACCTAAGGGAATAACCACATACTCATAATGGACATTTCTTCTTATGAAAGTTGTCCTCAGAATATCCTTTTTATGTACCCCCAATTGATGATATCAGGATCACAAGTTAATTGTTCAAAATCACTGATCTCCCCTCAACTGATCGAACATATCATCGATTCATTGGAGTGGATATCAGTTCTTTATCATAACTTGGTTAAGCTTACAATAATACATATAGATATTAAGAGTTACATCCAGATTTTTAACAAAAAATATTAGTTCTTCCCACAGAGACATGCTAGGCTATATGGGCCCTTGGTTTTCTAACTCTTCCAACTTCACTTTCAATTCCCTCAATCATACTGGTTCCATTCAGTAAGATGGAAGTGAGATAAGACTGGTCCTTTGGAGGAGATCAATTTTAAACTCCACTTCCCTTACATGTGGAAACCCTGAGAAATATTCAAGAAATACATCCATATACTGATAAAAAAATTCTAGAAAATTGCATCTCCCAAACTCTTCCACTGATGCCAAAGACAAAGCCTCCAACTGATATGAGATCATCCCAACAACCAGCGCCAACAAGCCTGTTGCACCCACCTTTACCTTTTTCTATCCTCTAAGAGATGCTTGATGCAATTATCTATCATGAAAATAACTATTCATGCATAATAGTCAGTGTGGGACTTAAAAAGTATAAAAAATTTATATCCTGGATTACATAATAAATTCTCATCTCAAGAATTGAAAAATCCCACATCAATTCAACATATTCAACCGCCAAACAACATGATCTACATAGGATGTCTAGATATTCTCTTCCACCCAGATGAGTTTAATGTTTTAAAATAGAAGGCATAATTTCCACACATAAACCCAGAAAATCAATAGAATGAGAATAAATTAAAGAATAAGACACAAATTTTTTAAACAAAACTTTTATAAAGGTAGAATTCAATAGAATCATACCTCTCGTTGTGGATGGCCTAGACTGATCATCCACCATAACCTGTTTAGCTCAAAAAACCTTCATACTAACCACAGTGTATTATTTATTACCCTTCTAAAACTACCCATGTTGGGGATTCATGGTATTATGGGAATCACCATGGCTAATTTTGTTCTGCCGATAAGGGGTATGTTTTTTATCTCATCCTATTGAGGCATCAGATGCCTGAAACCCCTGAGAAGTGTCACAAACACCCAACCTCATAGTATTGCGATAATGAAACTAAAGATTTCCCATCTTGTTTCGGTTGTGGCATTCTCTAGGTGGTTCCATCCATTATCTCTTAGTGTGGTTTAGAGATCCATATTGGAAACATCCTAGCTTGTCCGTAGGATTCATTGGAAGATTCACTGATCATAGCGACTTATTTTTAACCATAATACCACCTTGGAAATAAGTTTCCCTCTTTCTATTGATCTCCATGTTATATTTACCACCATTTTCAATGAGTATAAACATACCTTCTCCACAAGTAGCTCCCAAGATATCTATTTCAGACACTGTTTCTCTTTTTACCATTTTTTTTATAATCTGTTATAAAGAGTTCCACTATCTTTGAATGAATTTCATTACTTGACCATGATTTGAAAATACGCACCTTTAATGATGTAACATCAGAAAAATAAGGTTGAAACCGAACTAGATACATGAATTTATCTACATATTCTGTCACCAAAAGGTATTCCTACTTCAAGTTGAAGAAATACATTGTTTGTTGAATACTTAACGTGTGAGGGTAGAATTGTTTGTTAAAAAATTCTCAAAATCATAACAAGTCATGCCTTGCTACCCTTTTTCCTGGACCAGTAATTCCCACCACTGATATGTAAGATATTCTAACATGTACATCCTCATCTTGACTTTTAACTCCACCGATGTACATAGGAAATTGGAGATTCGATTCGTCCTATTCATCCACACCTCCACCTTTTCTGATTCAGAATATCCCTAAACGATGGGTGGGTTATACTTATAAAACTAAACCTAATGAACCAAATTCTTTGGCTCATCCCTTCTATTCCCACTTTCCACATATTTTAAAACATTTACTATGCTTTGAACTTGCTACTGGTTCACTTGGAGCTCAGGTGCAACCATGTTTTCTATAGCTCCCTCTTGTTGGTTGCTACAACTCCTACCCAATTCCATTTCTATCAACAAAACAATCAAAATATGTCTCACTCTATAGAAATTTAAGGCTTACAATTTCATATTCTGTCACATTACAATATCACAAACATGATTTCCAAAATTCAACATTTCTCATGTTCAACCATTTTTTTGAAAAATCGACCATGTTTTAAAAATAAACACCTTTTCAAAATAACCAAACCATTATCTTTTCACAATCACACATTTGGAAACAATTTCATGATTTTTCAAAACTCAACATTCTCATAGAAAAAAATAAATCGTTACTCCAAATGAGATATGAAATCCTAGCAGGAAGTCATTTCTATCATGAATTCGATGCTCTTCTCATTGGATAAACCCATGAAAATGAGATTCCAATTCCTTTAACTATCTACAAAACAATTATTTACCTAAATCCATTGTAACTTTAACCTCATCATCCATAGGTTAGGTACATATTTTAATTTTATAGATTTCAAGTCCAAATAATCCAACTTCTTTCTACCATCCCAAATTGATAAAAAAAAGATTGTATATCAATGCCAAGACCAACACAACTGATACCATTTCTGATTCAAGGATTGAAAAATATTGTTTTCACATGTAATTCAAGGACCAAAGAAGATGATACCACTTGTAACATCCCACCTATACTCATTGTCTTGAGTCCAAGTGGAAGTGATACTTGGCCTTAAGTGACATCCCTAAGGTGCTAAAGGTTGTAAATAAATTATGAGGGCTTCATAAAAATGCAGGGGATGATTTTCCCTGTAAAATAAAATCAACCAACCAAGAATTAAATATCCAAACACAACTACATGATGCATGTCAACAGTGTAAACCAATTCAAGACATTTCCAAGTGACAATAATACAACCAAACCAATACTATAGCAATACCAAATTAGAGTACTAAGAAGAAGACTAAAATGAAAAACAAAAAGACTCCTTGAATAGGCTCCATAACTCCACACCAATCTCCAAGCCCCAACACAACAAAACCTCCCAATCATCACGATGAACCACTAAGGAAAAGTGATGATTTACCTTTACCTGTGTCTCGGAATAAAACATCAACAAAAGAACCAAAGTGGAAAAGAAGGGGGTGAGTAATAATACTCAGTAGGCTTTCCCCAAATGACTTCCCTACTCACTCCACTAAGATAGAACAAGTTATCACATTTATATGAAAAAATTTATATAAATACATTTAAAAAATGAAATATTTTTCAATAAGACAAACACATCCTTACCAAATCATTTTACCCAAATCAATGCATTTAGAAAAAAAGAAACCAAACATGTCAGTAACCATTTTCCCATTTCTTATTGGCATAAATCAATTCAACTTTCTTAGACACACACAAATTTTGAACATATTAATAAATTACACACATCTGAGCTAGGTGTACCATTAACGGTGGAACTTTACTTCCAAAACCATCCCCTTTTGGTAGTTGTACTTCACTCAACTTTCTAATCATTTCTTTTTGATACTTCACACCACTATCTATATCCTCCATCACATACTTAATCAATTAATCTAGAAACCATGCAAACAAAATTTTCCAAAATCACAACAAAATGAAAATCAACAATTCCAAAAACATTCCAAAACCACTTTAATAAATAACCAATTTATTGAAAACACCATGAATCCATTATTCATGCCAGACCATACTTCAATAAAACAAAATATTTATTGAAAACCAATTTTCACAAAATATTTTCCATAAATAACCAAATCCATCTATTTTAAAATCATCGTTTTAAAATCCAACAAGAATCACATTGCACAAAATAGCCCATTTTCCCCCAAAATCTACAAATTGTCAAAAAAATGGATTTCTGCCAAGCTTCGAATATCACATTCACAATTAATCTCAATAAAAACAATTTAATTTGAAATTAAGAATTCTAGTTCTAGAAAGAGGAGTCGAGAGTGAATCCACCTACCATTAGGGTTTGAAGAAATCAACCCACCTCACAACCGCACACCAAATATGGGGTGAAACTTCCAAAAGATTTCTTTAGATCCCTTTCACTAACATAAAAAATCACAAATATTACCATTATAGGAAAAAAATACCATATATCTATATGTGACGAAATTAGATCTATAAAATCAAGAGATAGAGGGAAATAGATCTACTGAAAACCAAGAAACTGCCAAGGAGATTGACATATCAAGGGGGAATCACCTTCAAAACACCTTGAAAACCCTTCGAATTGCTTCCAAAAAGAGTGGAAAAGGCTCCCTACCCTTGTAGAAGAATAAAACCTAAGTTAGGCCCATGCAGGAGGAAGAATTGGGTGTTTAGGGAAAATGTTGACCAACAAACATTTTTTAAAACCTACTTTTTCAGTCGTGTACAATTTAGTCACATAGTTAAGAAAACTGTGTACTACCCATGTGCATGCTACTGTCTCAAGAGGGTTCCTCACACAGTTGGCCAGCATGGTTAGAAAAATTGTGTTCCAACAATGCAAAATACCATTGTCTCAAGTTTCACTATTTCCTAGATATTCTTCACAGTTTTCATTACTCATGATCAAACCGTGCTCCCTTCTAAAAGCCCCAAAACCTTCCAAAAAAATTTCCAAACTATAAAACACTTTATATACATATGAATAATAAACAAAGGGTTACAGAAATCAAACCAATGGTGATACAACTTAAATTATTTTGACGAATCCATAGAATCGAGGCATAATGTCTCCAAAAAACTCCATAACTTGTACTACACAAAATTTACATGGAATGGATCAATGCAGCATGGAATTATACTTTTTGGAATGACTCACTAGATTTTATAATCATATCATTTCAATTATAGTCTAGTTTTGTCGTAATTTTCAATATCCTCCATATCATAGTGTAATCAGATCCCCAAAATTCATCAAGAACAACGTCATGATTTGACCCTTTCTATGATAATGTGATCCTTATATGTAAGAGGAAACTACTTCTCTGCATCACATCCTTCATGGTTAAGCTCATATAATTGTAGAATATGTTGTCTATATAAGGTTATCTTCTTCCTTCAGGCATAACCTATTATAAGATAAACCTCACCATTCACATCATGGTTTGATATTCCTCAATATATCTTCATTACATTAAAACTCCACTGGAATCCGATGATCATCCAACTCATCAATGAGTATGTTATCAATAAATAATACATGAAAACTTTTTAAATATAATAAATGAATTTTATAATGAAATAAGTCATAGCATGCCTTTGGAATGAAAGTTATCTAAACAATACACCCTAGGATAGTATAGTGTTTTTGATAGTTTTCTAACCTCTCTATGTATAGAATATTATTATATAGATAATGTATCAATTGAGGTCAACTCACATCTCCCCCATTCAAAATTCACTTCATAAGAGGATTCTATATTCATCAAAACTTATCAACTCCCACAAACACAAGGGAGGCTTAATCTCCTCCCTTTTATTTATTGGTAACGTATGAATCATCATAAGATATACTCTTCAAGATTTACTTTCATCTATAAAATCCTCAATTTCTTCTCCCTTTGTGATCACATGTAAAAAGAAAGTAGAGTCTCTAACCCTTTGTAAGAAAATATCCTTTCATATTCTCCCCCTTTATTAAAAAATTCAAAATAATGAAAGTGGGAAAATAAAAAAGGAATCTTACTACAATTTTGGGTGATAATTAATTCCTAATAATTCTCTTAAGAGTTGGAATAAATACTTTGATAGAGGATTTGTTAAGATATCCATGACTTTATACTTGGTTAAAACATGAATCATTGAAATATCCCTATGTTTCAACTTATCATTGATTAAGTGGTACATGATTTTAATATTTATTTACCTCAAATGTTATATTGGATTCTTTGACAAGTTGATTTAACTTTGGTGGTCACACCCCATCATTAATGGGTATGAAACATCTTGACTCATGTCTTCAATAGGAGACTTCATCAACATCATATATGTCATTGGTTGATATGCATCAACATATTTATATTTTTTTGTGATAAATATGATAGAAATTTTATTCATGGAGTGGAAACAAATGCATCATACTTAGATAAAGAATACAAATATAGAGGTAGACTTATAATCACCAACATTACCTACAAAATACATATTATAATATACCTAAAGAAGAAGTGGTATATTGTTATCATACCTCAAATTTAAATCTATAATCTCTTTGATGTAGTTTCATATACATTTCACTTTTATAAGATACAAATACTTAGTATTACTTTAGAATCATGTACATAGAGTAACCAAAAATATGATGTTCCATATAGATGACATCAAGTAGATATGGTCACAAAGTACTTAGAAATCTATTTTAGCCATGCTCTTTCTATATTCATCAATATATGACTTAGTACCTAGTGTTATAGGATAATATAACTCTCTTGATTATTCCATACTAAACTTATACAAACTATCATGAGAATAATTCTATTGTGATAGAATTATACAACTCATAATCTTGAGAACCATCACCACCAAGTGTAAAACCTTCTAATTATTCACTATATAACTCTTCCTCAAGTTAAAAATTAATAAATATATAATTCAAATATATCTGAAAAAATTATAATTTTTTAATATAAAATAATAAGAAAAATTATAATCATTTCTAACCTGGAGACTCAAGTAAAGGTCTTATCAAATTAATACCCATAATTTAAGAGTATCCCTTGAAAAAAAAGCGAGCTTTATTTCATACTAATTATCCTTTTTAGTTGAGTTTATTTCAAAAAAATGAACTTAATCACGATCAATATATTGTCTTTTGGATGTGACTCAAATTCCCAAGTGTCATTATTATCAATTTGATTCAACTCTTCATACATCACATTAATCTAATCCTCATATTGTAATAGCTCTTCAAAATTTTTGTCTTTAATATTAAAAGGTAAGTTGGTATAATTAGAATTCCTCAAACTCCTCTGATTTTGAGAACCTTATCTATTATCCCCAATAGTTTTCTAAATTTCCACATGATTTTTATGTCTTGATAACATTGGTTCTTTATGATTAGGAATTTCCTCATTTCTAGGTATTTCAAAATCATCGTGAGAGTTTTGAAAATATATTAGTGCATAAAAATTAATCTCTTTTTGTCCAACAACTAATCTAAGAGATTTATCAAAATCACCATCAATAAACAATGATGTTTGTGGTTTATTTTTAATTTCTAACATAGTTACATAAAAACTGTCAATGATATTTCTTAGATTCTTATTGTAATATAAATAACTCCCTTCTTTAGGTGTGTATCCATGAAGTGTGTTCTCATAAATTCTCTCATAATTATTGCCCATATATTTACCTTCAATATTGATGTAGTAAGGGTTGATAAATACCTTTAATATATTCAATATTTAATTCTTGAAAAAACATAACTTATGTGTTGAAAAAATTTGGTTAGAGTAAACATCAATTCAAGATGTTTATGACTATTGTTTTATTTTTCCATCAAAATAATTTAAAAGCTCCATTCTTTAATAAATATTTTCTTCCCATGTACAGTAAATAATACTCTTACTTTAAACTACTTCATTTTTTAGGGGCATATAAAGATTATTTTATTAATGAATTATTATATGCTTCTAAATATACATCTCAAACTCATGATTTTTGAATTCATATCCATCGTCAGATAGAAATATTTTAATAACACATTCTACTTGATTCTAATCACTCCTTCAAATGTATGTGAATATATTAAGAGTATATGATTAAATTAATATAAGTTAGTCATAAGTCATACCACTAAATAATGAGAAAAATTTATGAACAACCTATATTTATTGGTTGGAATAAATCTCATAGGAAAAGTCTCATCTTAGTATATAAGCAAAAAAGTTTATTTATCTTAATATTTACTATCTTTTGGCTCTTGTTAAAAATCTTTCCTTCATAAAATATGTCACAAGTATTGATCTGTTTATGATTTAGCTTAAGTAGACTGCTCAAATATTTCTGTCGGACAATTTTATCCATATTCTTTTGCATGAAATGCCTAGTATTTTAAGCCAAAACTAACTTTCTTTATTTATTCTCATGTAGTACATGTCTTGATCATTGGAAATTTGAAGTGGATTTTCACTTATTCATTATACACTCCTAAGAATCATGTATTCCATCATATTTTTAGTGAAAATAACATTCCTTTTTAAATATCACCTTGTTTCCATTTTTATAAAGCTGAGATACACTCAAAATATTGTACCTCAGCCTATCACCATGGAGAATATCATTGAATTTCTTGTACCAATCTTAGTAAATCCAAATCATTTCACATTTAGTGATCCATAATTTTCAAGTAATTACTCTACCATCATACCCTTTTATGTATTTCAATAGATTTTATTTCCAATCATGTGTGATAAGAAACCAATATTAAGTATTAAATACTTCTCTTCTTTTATATATTTATAAGTAACCTCAACGACTTTAACTTTCTATTTATTATTCATACTCTTAATAGATTTGGAATTCTATTTTGGATTAAATCTCTTAGTTAGAACTCCAATTAACTTGCTGGTGGTTTTTCAGAGTTGGTCACACCATTAAAATGTTTCCTAAAGAGAATCAAAAGAGTTATTCAGGTGTACCTTATCTTTTTGTAAAACTTATATATTGGACTCTAGGTATTTTATATCAACTACACCTTGATTATTGAACTCAATTTAATTATAGATCTGAAATATTATTCCTCCACAAAAAATATATATATGTTTATACTCCATAACCCCAACACCATACATCAAAGTGAAATCCCCTCAAGTGGCGGGTATATTATTTATAATATTATCATTATTATTCCTTCCTATTCAAAATTCACTATTTATTTTAAAACATCTCAAAATTAAGATATTTATCATTTTCTATGGTATTTACCTAAGTATAATCCTTTTTATTATTTATTTCACATGCATCATTGTTTTTTTTCAAATCCATAGAATTTAGAAATTGGTGTATTCACCTTCTTAGGTGATGCATCCTCATTTTTCCATTTTTTTCATTTCTACCACCACTTATATTGATTTCTTGGGTATAAAAAGTTACATTTAATGGAAACATAGTAAAAAATATCATTGTATTGGAATAATTATAAACTTCTTAAACTACCTTTTATCTTTAACAAACTTCATTGATAGAATTTTAAAACACAAGTTGAGTACTTGTCATTGGATTTTTTTAGCATCAACCAACTTTTAATCAAGTGAAATTATTTATTAATTCTTAGAAATGTGATTTATTATGGTAATCTCAATAATCCTTTCCAAATATTAAATGATACCATTGAGATATCTAATATTTTTTTTGTGTATCCACTTGTATCTTGGTAATTTATTTGGATTTTTATTTATCAAGAGAATTTGTTAGTAAATTATTCTCAAATTTTAAATCATTATTTTCTTTATAAAGAGTATTATTTTATTTTAAACATATGAAAATTTATATCCTTAATGTTAAATACTTTAGTTTTTCCTCACTATTTAATTCATCCTCTTCAATGATCTCTTCTTATTCTTCACTCATGATATATTTTGGATAATTTGATTTTTCCATGAAAACTATTTTACCCCTATCCTCCATACCCTCTTTCTCTATTTCACTATTCACAAGATGCGACATCATATTTTTAGATAAAGTTATTATTTATTATTTCTTTATCCTTTTTTTCCTTTAAGGTACTTTCCTCCATTATGACCACAATCTATATTTTTTATCCTTGATAAAATTTATGTTAGATCATTCATCTCATAATCTTCTTCATTCTAAGATAAATTTTATAAAAAGAGACTAACCATTCATTGATTATAAAACTTCAAGGAATAATGATAATATAAATATAATAGGTTTGAAAAATTATTATTATTTAATAATTTAGATTTAGTATAAGTGTCTTCCTAGGGTTGTCTCTAAATAGGGGTGTTTAAAAACCAGTTCTCATATTTAGTTAAATGAATGTAGAGATAATGGTTTATTGATTTTGAAAACAATAAAATATAAATTAAACATTGTGGTTGAAAAAAATTTGATTAAACATGATGGGTTTAGGGTTATTTACCCAATTTTAATATTATCACAATATTTAAATGTTAGACTTTTCTCCTTACAAATGGATAAATAGAAGGCTCTACAATCAATTCCTCACCCACCCTTGGTTGAATGTTTATGGTGAAGCTAAACCTAATATAAATCCATTATTAGTATATCATCTTTAATTTTGTGTATATTGGTTTAGTAACCCATTCCCAGTTTTCCAAATAAAGTCCTAATTGGGTTTTAATGTTCCCAAGCAACCCAAGATTTCTCAATTGTCACACACACATGGCAGAAATCACCATGAAAATCATAGATAATCCATGTTTATTACATAATATATAAGAATAACAGAGTGGATATTGATTAAATATCATTGACCATGGTAGAATAAAATGGTAGATAAAAATATAAACACAATCACATTCCAAATGTTAAACAAGATCCATCGGTTAGTATAAAGATAAATCCTTATATATTCAAGTGAACAACTCAAACATTTCAATCATTTTTCCACCCATAACCCAATAAATCAATTTATTTACCCATTCATGTGAGTTATAAATATGGTTATAATGGAATAATAATGATTTTAGGAAATAATAATGAAGAAAATAAAATTTGAAAACAACAAAGTAGTGGTAGGGGTAGATGATCCAAACTTCTCATAAGTACTCCCTTAATCCTCTAGTCTTATAATTTTATTAAACGGTACTAATTAAATATTTATTGGGATAGTAAAATATATCTAAGATTCTTGTACTTTAAACTTTATAAATGATTCCTTCATTTAAATTTCCCTTCAATCATGGTTTGTAATTCTATAAAATTCACCACTTTCCTCATTTTATTTCGATTGAAATCCCATATATAAATCTTGATTATAATACACATGTACTCCTATTATTGGATTGTATGAATATAGATGTGGGACCCCAAATCTCATATTCATAGAATATGTGACCTCACAATGTCTTCCTAAATTATCCACCTTGTAAATTTTTTCCAAAATCATGTCTCATAAATAGTTCTAAATGACTTATGCACACCCTAGATTCATGATTATGAAAAGATTTTTTTCATTGGATAAATGACCCACACATTTCCTAGATGACTCATACACATAGTTAGAATAAAAAAAGCATGATTCCAAGCTTTCGAAAAGACTAAGATGACTTATAAATAGGCTATTACTTTTATAGTTTCTATATTTATTCACATAATAATACTTATAGTGTTTATGGTCATCCTAATTTAGATGATAATATTGCTTACATAGCTGTTAATTCATGTTTACAAAAGCCCAATTTACCCTTATAGATCACTAAATTATATTTACAGAATCATAGGATGATCCTTATGAAGACTAGATTCCTTTGTTAATTCTTTATTCCTGATCTAAAACTAACAGATTATACCTTTTTCCATAAAAGGAAAAGAATATTCAATAGATAACCATTTATTTTACTCTAAAATTTATGTAAGCCAATTAAAGTCATAATTTTTCCAATTTAAACAATATTAACAAAATATAATGGCACACCACATTAACTCTAAAAATTTTTCGATTCCCATGAATTATTAAACATGTGGGAAAAAATGAATTAAATGATATCAGCATAAAATAAATCTACTGGCTTTATAAATTCACTGATTCATAATCCTTGGACCCCTAGACAAGTGAAAGTCAATAATATTTCATAAGGAACAATAAAATTACTACTCAATGTGAGTTTCTATTTTCAAAACCATGTAACTCAATAATATCATACCCCCTTAATAGTCTTAATTATATATCCTTTATTAAGTGAATTCAATTAATTTTCACTTTTTTCATCCTACTATGATCACTAATAACTAATTTTATAAAAATATTTTATTCATAACTAAAGTATTCATTTAAAATAAAATATTTTCTCATTCTGGAAACTTGAAAGGGTCACTAAAATATTTATTAATTTTTATATCTCTACCCAATGAATCATGTATTTGTGTATGTCATGAGGACTTCATAGGTTTTTTCTATTGCTTAAGGGTTGGTAGGTCTTAAATGTAAAAATTATTAAGCCATAATGAGTATGTTTAGATATGTTTTAAATAATAATTAATAATTTTTAGTTTTCTTAAAGAATGGTCTCACCACCCACTCCCCATGTATAAACATGATCCTAAAACAGCTCGTGTTTCTCCTAATTACCCCAACCCTTATCATTTTACATATAACCTAATTTTTCTTCCCTATTTATTCATTTATAGTAGTATTGTTTTATATTTTTAAATCTATAATTAAATCATAGTTTCTTTATTTTGGAAGGAAATATATGCATATTGAACATAAAAATATTAGTTAACTTCAATAGAATCTTTAAATGTTATTATGGGGCTCATCATAACATTTTGTCTTGGTTTGTTTCTCTTTCCTAAAAATAGTAGTGGTGTAGAAAAAGTTCATTAAAATGATAAAAAATTCCGAACCCAAACACTCTTCTTGATTAATATCCATCCTCTCGATGTTTATAAAGGTTGGTTCACACATTATCACTTCTATAATATAAAAAATTAAATTGTTTCTAATCTATTAAGTAGATATAATTTATTTTTTTGTATCCTTATAGTATTTGATTTTGAATGTGGATTCATAATTTTAATTCTTTAGTAGGTGTGTAAACTTATTTTCCCTATCTTAGAAGATATTTTTCTAATATTTTATAATATCAAGGGGCTTACCCCTCCCCCCATGATTCAGTATTTCTTCTAGAAAAAACTCCATAACATATCATAAGTAGTGGTTTAGACTATCCAACTTTCTTCTCCACCCCCTCACATTAATTCAACTAAGATCATGCATTAAAATATAGAAATAGGTAAATGGGTATTTTCTTCTTGTAATTTGGATGCCTAATAAGTTCGTTCGTTGATTTTAATGGCTATAGGGGTTAAATGTTAAGGTATGACTGGTTTTATGAAAAATAGAATTTATATTAAAAAGAATTTATTAATCATTAATTGATCATGATCCTTAATACTAAAATATTTTAATTAGAATACTCAAAAATTGCGTTTGTACATGCATCCCATGGTTTTCTAAAAAACTTATGTCATTTTAAAAAGATATAAAAGTATATTTAGAAGGCTATCTGGTAAGTGATTTAAATATGGGTTAATATATTATGTCATATTATTTAGAAATTATTTGTCTTTTTATGAATTTCACTTTCTTAGAATTTGAAAAAAAATACATATTTCAGAGTTTTCTTAAGGTGATCAAATGGGTCAAATTAGTTCCATGACATTGGAATGGATTTAAAATTTTTAAGGCTCATAAAACTGAGCTTGTAAGGTTACAAAAAATAAAAAAGAAAAAGAAAAATAAACATGATAAATTTTTTAAAATGACCCAAATATTTAAGAAAGGAACATAAACATATAAAAAACCAAAATTTAAATATCCTAAACTACAAAGGTTTACACCCCCAAACCTAAATGTCAATTTTTACTCACGTATTCGAATATATTTAGTATTTTAAATAGATTTTAATTAAAAAAATAGTTAATTCAGTGTTTAGTAAAGGCACAACTTGATATATCTTGTTGATAGATAGGTTGGAGGAGTGTGATCTCCTTTGTTAGTGCTTGGGGAAAAGTTCCATATTATTTTATCCTTAGATACCCATTAACATAAAATGATCTATTTTATCTTTCTTTAATGACATGCATAATAATCAAAATATATGCATTAGTGACTATAAAATTTCCTTTCCATATTTAATGAATTTTACATAGATTCAACTTGAATATGGAATTGTAAAGAACCACTTGGTCCCCTGGATGGAAGTATATTTTTCGAATTAGTTTATCATGAACCACTGTATAACTTTACATGTAAATTTTTTTATTTCTCAAAATATAATCTTATAATTTATTTAGGTTACTATAACTACAGTTTCCATACCTTTCAAGTGGTTTCAAGATCCAAATTTATCTCTCTAACATCCTAGTAAGTGTTGTGCTCTAGTTCAACATGTAAGTGATAGATCTTCCTCTAAGTCAAAAGATATAGAATAATTTTGATTAGTTTTTTTAAGTTATATTATAAACCCATAAAGTTTATTCCAACTTTTGGCTCCAACACTTATTATTTCTCTTGATAATTTTCACTAGGATTCACTTAATTTCCCCATTTGAAACATCTTCTTGGCCATTTTTTTTGGGGATGGTGGGGTGTTGATGTCTTTTGTCTCACCCCATAAATTCTCATTAAATATTCCATGATCCAATTATATAACTGATTCCCTTGATTCCAGATATTTTCCTATATGACTCTAAACATAAAAAAGGTGTTAGTCCTGATAAAAGTATATAAAAAATTAGCATAATCAGTTTATTAGATTTATCTTCCCCCCATTTTAATACACGATTAACTACAAATAGAATATAAGAGTTCCCAAATTACATGGGAAAAGTATAATAAAGTCCATTTCCCATACATAAAATATTTTGAAAAAATATTATTGTTTTTTTAGGAATATCTTTCCTTTTGAATAAGTTTCTTGTAAATTTACATTGTTCACATATTTTTCAAAAAATCATGTGCATCCTTAAAAAAATTGTCCCAATAAATTCTTGATTCAAAATTTTCTTAATATTCCCTTAAGATTTAAATTGACCATTAAAAATATAGAGTATGTAAAAAAAATATTTCACTTTTAGGTAAACATCTTCTTATCACTTGATTATTGTAAATTTTCCATAATAATAGGTCTTCACAAATTTGAAATTTTGATTTGGATTTGAGTCTAATAACTGATTAGGGGTTCAGATTAAATGGGATTCATAAGTTACCAAAAGAATTACCATATCAACATACCAAGGTAACTATCCATCCATAAAGTACATATTCCATCTTGGGATTAATCCATTCACAGGTTCTTGGTCTGGGATTTCCTATTAAATAGTATTGAAAAACCTTCATAGGTGATCTACCACCAAGTTATTAACTCCTTTATTAACTGTGGTCTCTATATTGAAATTTGGAAGTATAAATATCCATCTCATAAGTATAATATTTTCTAATTATTTTGTTGTTAAGTATCAGAGTGACAAATGATAAAAAAAATTACTTTAGTTACAATAAAATTTAATCCGGAATTATACAATGAAAATAGAACTCCTGAGATTTTTGTTTGTGGTTTTGTAGTGTTTTTGAGTAGAATAAAACATTATTGAGGAATGAGAAATGAATTTATGTCTCCCTAAATTACTTTCAGACAACATGGTTGGAATAATCACAAAGAAGTTTAAAAAGTGTGCTCCTAGTCTAGTAGATATATCACTGATGGTGAGACCATCATACTCTTTAATTAATAAAAATATGTCCTAAAATATTAAAAAAAATGAATTTAATATATTTAAAAAGTAACATAGACAAAGGAATAGAAATATTAATAAAATTATTGATGAACCTTCTATAAAATCATGCATGTCTTAGGAAAGATCTAACATGTTTCACATAAGCTGGATATGGAAATAAACAGATCACTTTAATTTATTATTTATCCACCTCAACTCATTTTTATGAAATAGAATTCCCAGATACTATTCATTCATCAACCATGAAATGTAAATTTTCACATTTTTAAATAAGGTTATTTTCAATGCATGTTTTAAAACATTTATCTATATTTTTCAAACAATGGTAAAATGAGTTTACAAAATAGTAAATTCATCCAAAAACAATTTTAGTTCATCATTAATATGCTTAGAAAATGAATATACCATGCATCTATGGAATTTATTTCATGAATTACTAAATCCAAATTGAATAATTTTATACTTAAATGTACCATAAGCAAAGGTAAAGGTTGTCTTATCCTAATCTTCTTATGCAATGGGCACCACTATGTAACCTGAAATTAAATCTATAAAATAGTAATGAGTTATTCCTATTAACCCTTTTCAAATGAAATTAATAAATGGAATGGGGAAAATATGAATTTTGCTAACCTATGCCAACTTACTATAACCTATACACACTCTCTAGTTATTATAAATTCTAACAGGTTTCAACACAATTTTTCCATTCCTCACTATGTCCAATCCATTTTTTATTAACTATTTGAATTAAAATAATATACTATAAGTTAGATATTGGGTATATTATTCTTATTTATTATAATTTTTAATCTATTTCTTTACTACATTCATTATGGTTGGGTTAAACCTTATTTGGGGTTTCTTAAAAGGTTTGTATTTCTCATTAATTATAATTTTATGCATAAATATTTTAGGATTAGTTCTAAGTAAATATTCTAAGATCAAACATATTTATTGAAAATTTTTCCTTTATATATCAATCGGTTTTTATTATTGATTATAGGATATGTTTCTAAAAATAATGACTATAAAAAAATTCCCTTCCAAAAGTTAAACATACTTAAGATCATTTCGTGAATATTTAATTTATAGATTATGAGGTTGTTTTAAATATGAGATAAGACTTGGGACACTCAACTCTAAAGATACAATTTCTAGAACAACATTTGATATATCTTCTTCTTAATCATTAAATAAATAATAAAATCAACCAAGTAATTCATATTTTTCCACTTATTCTAAATTTCATTTGGATTTTCCAAATTTTTTAACATACTTATCCATATAATTTTCAACAGTTATTGGTTTTAATAAGGAAAACATTTCCTATAATATACTCAAATCCTCAATAGGATAATACTATTTAGTTTGTGATAGTTTAAAAAGTAGTTTATCTGCCTAAGGTTATTTGATTGATGCAAATATGTTAAAAGAGACAATTATCTAACCAGATTCCATGATGAGAGTTTCTTCATGTAAATGGATGGTAGTCTTTGTTATCTCGAATAAGCATCTACCCAAATTTATGGTTGAATATTTTGGGATTCTACCATCCTCCATGTTTAGAACATAATAGTCACATAGAAATATTAGATTTTATACTCAAGCTAGGACATCCTCCAAGACTCCTATGGTTAAAGTAGTAAATCTATTTTTAAAAATAACCACCACTATTTGGGAATTAAATTCTCCCATATACAAGTAAGTAAACACATATTGAGGCATTGAACTTATAGATTCATCTAAATTAATAAAATCACCCAAACATATATAGGACCAATGGTTTAAGGTATATAAAATGTCCCTGGATCTTGAAATTTTTTGGGAAATTCTAGGATGATATGGGATAAAACACTTATTCTAAAATTTATCATTATATTCCCTTAATGTATTATTTTTTTGAGTTCATAATTCATTATGGAACATATCCTATTTTTTCATTTTATAAGTATATTCTAGGAGTGGAGTGATGATCTCAACTTTCTATAAATTTTCTAGAATTTATCTTCCATGTTCTTCCATATGAATCCACATTAACTAAATAATCCTAAAGAGGAATGGGAGTGGAATATTATTCTTACCAAATAACTATTTTTTAAGGTTGCCTCAACTCTATTTTTGTTTCTTATAGACTTATCTTCATCTCATTTCTTATCTTATTCCATAGACTAGTTCTTATGGTTTTGTCCTTATTTTTCAGACTCAAGTTATTAAATTTTGAGTTGATTTTTTCTATCTTAGGTATGACTTGGTACTGAATTTCTTTTCCACTTATTATAGTCATCACACTCACATTTCCATTTTTATGGGGAACTCATTGAGCTGTATGTTTTCATGTGTTCTTGGATAAAATTTATATAAGACTACCATGTTTATTCCTTAACTCCTTTATTTTATTCCTTAGATCCTCATTTTATTCTCCTTATTACTGTCATTATGGGTGTTGTAAACTAGCGGAGCATTATACATAAGGATTATTTTGTTAAAAAGGTGGTGTATAATTTAGTTGAATAAATAGAGTGTTTTATGGGTTTTTAAATGGTGGGTATTGATAGTATTCATGTTAGTAATGCGGTAATTATTCAAAGTGGTTTTGATAGGGTAGTATGTCCTTGTTCCGTTGGTTTCTAAATCTACATTAGACTCAAGAAATCTCTTTTTATGCTGAATTTTGTTACTAATTTTTTAACCTATAGATCAACTTTAGTACCCTACACCTCAAAACATTAGTTAGTAAATCATTTATCAAATAAACACAATCCATATACATTAACTAGTGATTTGTGTTCACTGGTTTGTCTCAATTCCATTTGTTTTACCATGGTAGTTGGTTATTCAAGTTTTTATTATAATAAAGGCAATGAATAATAAGTTATTAAACAACTTATCTCTCTCTCATAATCATACCTCTTATACCAAAAAACTACTAATTTTTTGTTATCATCTCAATAAGCCTTTTGGAATCCAGTATAATTTTCAATTACTCCTTCTCCTAAAGATTCATCAAGCGGATTCATGTCACTATCTAGTAAACCTTGGTAGAAAAGTCAAGAAAAATTTTCTCTTATATTTCATGATGGGATAATACCACAAAAAAAAATCTTGAACCACACTCAATACTCATAGATATTTTCTCCAAATTTTTTTATAATGGCATATATCTCTTTCTTGATTGTTTCAATTCTAAAGGTGGGAAAAATATCTAGAATTAATTCATCTAAATATCATCCCAATCATTGATTTCACCATATTTTAGGATATAAATCCACACATTAGATACACCTTCAAATAAAAAATGGAAATATATCCAATATACTTGCTCTTATTCCACTCCTCTAGACTTGGTGTAAAGAAAACTAGGGTGAAGTCCTTGATGTGTTTGTTTGGGTCTTCACCTGTAAGATCATAAAACCAAAAAATTATATTATTTTGTATATATAATTCATTTTGTTAGGAAATAATGGTAATTTTATTATTGTTATTGATTAAATGAGGTACACATAAATACTTCATGTTTAATTAGTTTTTTCTTCCTTGGTGACTAGATTACAATGATCACTAGAAGTCACATGGGAGTCTATCTTAGAAAATTATTCAAATACATGTTGTAAATTTAAATTTCTAAGTATTTTCAGTAGAGTTATCCATATCCCAGGTTCAAGGGAGATATGTTTATTATTAGAAGATTTGGTTGTGCAGTTTAAAGTTAGTATTTTTTTTGACTCACTCCCTAGTAATGACACCAAGTTTTTAATTTAACTGTCAAAAGGGTAAATATAGTATTAGTGGATACCTAGGGTTTTATTTTGAGATGGTATCTTAAAAAAGTTTTTAATTTTATTCATAAGAATGTGGGTTTATGGTTTATTGATTTTTGAAAACTAAGTAAAAGAAATTAACTACATTAGTTGAAAATAATTTAATGAAAATTGATTAGGTCATGGTTAGTTTTCTAATTATAATGTCATCAGAGTCATAAAATGGGTGATTTTTCTCTTTATCGAATAATAAATGAGAGAATCCATAATCACTTCCCCAGTCACCCTTCATTGAATAGTTGGGTTGAAGCTAAACCAAATATAAATCTCTTCTAGGTGTATCCTCCTTCCTTTTATACAGAGTGGTTTAGTAACCCACTTTCACTCTATCCAGGAAAGTCCTAGTTGAGTTTTTTTGGTTCCCTAGTAACCCATGAGTGTTCTACTATTCACACACATTCTAGAAATCACCAATAACTTCACCACTCATCGTAGTATATTAAATTTTATATTGTATTGAAAAAGTATTGAGAGATTAAATATCATTGAAAAAGGCATTATAAAATGATAAATTAAAATAAATAAAAAATCATATTGAATATATTAAACCATAACCACACAATAAGATTAATTAACAAAAATGGAAATATTTAATCATTAAAGTGAAAAAACTCAAGAATTAAAATTTTTTCCCTTCACTTACTAGATCACCTGAGGTCCTTACCCCTCTATATGAAGGATAATATCAATGATAAGGGAAGAAAGATGAATTAAAAAAATACATAAAATAAAATGTGTTAATATCAAAACAAAAGTAGTAGTATTTGAGTAAAAATCCTCATGAGAACTCCCTTATTCCTCTGATCTTCCTCTTTTCTTAAAGCTTCCTCATTCCCTCCTTTATTTGGTCAAATACTTCTAATATTATTTCTCTTTTGAATTTCTAAATTTTTCCTTATTCATTTATATTTCCCTTAATAATTTTTTACACCCTTCTATAAGATACGTAGATTTACTCATTTTATTTTGATTGAAATATCATGTATAAATATTGATTATAATACATGTTTCCTCCTATTATTATGATACATACATGTTGACATGGCACCCAAAAACTCAAGTTAGGCGACCCTATGACGTTTTCTTGAATTATCCTCAATAATATCAACCCATTTTATAAAAAAATGACTTACAATATCCTAGAAACATGTAAACAAAGATACCTACATATGGTAGATCAATATACAATAAATAAGAAGAAACAAATAAAAGTGGCATATCCACAAAATGAACTTAGAGTATTTCATGTAATTTACTCAACCAACATTCTCCTCCTACACAATTTATCTGAATAGGACCCTTTTCTACATCTAAATCATTAGAAAAATGATTCTTCACACACACAAGAAAATATTTAATTTTATTAAGGAAGAGTCAAACCAAGGAATCAAGGGGGACTGAAATGGTGGATTCCTAGGGAGTCTTCTATTCAACACACATACAATTATTTTTACTTTGATGGGTATAAAAATAGATTAAAATAGAGTGTTGAGGAGACCCCCTATAATCTAAATTGACTTCCACTCTATTTCCCTCATTCAAAGTATGCTTGATATCCACACTGTAATCTAAAAGATCCTTGAATGATCTAATTTGATGGATAATAAACCAATGAGGGGCAGACTAACCTATAAGATAATAATTTATCAAAGCACAATCCATCTAAAAATCATGTAAAATGATATTATAAAGATGAAATATAATATATATCATTAGGAAAGCCTTAGTATCAACCATAAGAGATATTCCAGGTATATTGTAAGCACTGAAGGAAACCATAACTGCCCCTAATTATTCCTAGAAAAACCGCAACCCCACATAATTCCCTGCACACAAGAACCATCTATAATGAGTTTCCAAAAACTTACTAGCTTTTTCCAATATAGCCAATGGACATGGATTTCCAGGGATCCCTACTGTGATGCTGACTAATATCTGAGGATATTATGAATATGAGATCTATCATCCACTTGAATAGGCCACTAATCACTGCAATAAGGCAAAAATAATTAAACTTCATACCAAGAAGAGAAAAATAATGATCATGAAATATGGAATTATTATGAGTATCCCAAATAACCGAACACTCCACTATAATAAAAAAGTTAAACCAAATCAACCCCTTAAATGTTACTTCTATCCTATAACTACTTGTTCAAAATTCTATGTATTGTATCCCCATGAAAATTTTGACCCACTAGGAAACCCATCATATTACATATGAAGCCCATACATTTCACCCACAACCAACATATGTGAAATAGTTTCAAACTGACCATAGGTATAACACCTACAACGTTAAGAAATATGAATACTTCTATTTTTCACCTCACTACCAACATTAATAAAGGAATGACAAATATTATAAACCATAAAATTATATTTCATTAGAATAACTTTACACCAAATGTTTCCATAACCATCCTCACTATTCTCACCTTGATCCTAATGTAATCCTCTATAATGATCACCAACATAGAAAGAACCAAACAAGTAAGTAATGAAAATGCATTGGTTATCCTCCTCAGAAAATAAAATGTTGTCATATAAGGGTTTATGATCATTACCAAGTACCTTTTGAAGAAACCAAGGTAAAAATATGGCTTCCCAAAGAGTACATTATAGAGTTGGACAACCCAGATAAAATATTCAACTGAAAGGCTGAATTACCATCATTGTGGAATTTTTTTAAAGTTATTACTCATATATAGAGCAAATTTGATTTGTATGAACCCTAAAATCACGACTCATAAAGGTATAATTACTCATACACACTAGATTAATAACCCATATGAAACCTAGATGACTCATACCAATAGGAAGAATGACTCATATGAAACCCAAATGCAATATTACGCAGAGTCTAAGGTGACTATTACATGGTCAATTCAACTTACATCTTCCATATTTCTATCCATAATTGTCCTTATAAATTTTATATCCATCCTTACATAGATGAGAATTTTGATTACACATCTAGGACATCATGTCACTATTACAAAATAAAGCTATAGCCATGGTTTAAAAAAATGGATATAGGCCCAAAAACCATGGCTATAGGTTATATCCACAGTTCGCTCAACCATGAATGGTATTGGAGTGGGTATAGGGTAAAGCCTATATCGAAGGTTTGATACTGTGGAAACAACCTTATAGACATGGTTTGAAAATTGTGGAATTGGATAAAATTACTCATAAACTATAGCCATGGTTGAAAACAGTGCATATAAGATGTAAAGACCAAGAAATTTCAAGGATTTTTTTCTTAAATACTTTAGAATTTTACGAGTCTGCGGTTTATGACGGCACCTGATTCCGAGGCCCGGTGTGTTCGGAATAATTTTCTGAAGTTTTGTTTGGGTACATTCAGTGAACGTTCAAGCGAGTTTTTCTATCTTTTAAACCGATGTTCGGAATTGAAATCTGAGGGCACCGATGAACTCGCAACGCCGATATTCACTTAAGGGGACCTTTACTGCAGTTGCATTTTATGCGGGTTGAAAGTTAATTTTTGGGGATTTAGAATAAAATAAATAAAATTGTGGAACACAATCCTATTTATATCTGATAGTTATATCCTACAAGGGGAAGTTATTAGTGGGGCCCACACCCACATAACCTTTCATGAGAGGATATTTGTGAGGTAGGGCCCACACGAACCCCTAACTTATCACCTCCCCTCAACTCCCCATCAACACCCCCTTTAATTAATTTGACAACTCCTCCTTTTAATTTGTGACCTTCCACCACCATCTCACTCCCATTAATTATTTCCACTGCATTTCAATTAATTAATCAAATTATTCAATTAATTAATTAAAGAGTTTGATTTTTGAAATACATGTGTGAATAAAATAATAGCATTAGCTATTATTTTTGTGGGAATTTTTTGTGTTGGGAGAACCATGGGAAAGCTCTGGAGAAATAGAAAAGAAGCGTTCTTCTCTCAATGAAGAACACCGTCCTTCCAATGAAGAACCACCGAAGAACGAGGATTATCTCCTTCTATCTTTGGCCAAGCCAAAGGATAAGGAGACACCTGGAAGGAATGCCAACAATGCGCCATCCTCAGCTCCTTCCCCGACGTCAACAAGTTGACACCGCCACCCCGCGACTCCGACTACGAGCAAACCTTAATTTGATGTGGGGGGTTTGTTTCAAATTTTAATTGCATAAAATTGTTCTTAGTCCCTCATTGAAGCCATGTTTTATCTTCAGCCCTATGATACCGCCTAACGCGGAGGGCGCGGGCCGAACAAACACGGCTCGAGGTCCCTCCATTGATCCTTGTTCGATTTTGATGGTGATAGTGACAGAAGGGATGGCGGTGACTGGAGAAAGTGGCGATCGTATGCCAACCGCGTGGAGAGGAACCGCATCCCGCAACCGCGGGCCGCTCAGCCAAAGAAGAACCGGCCGGCCATAGCCGGCTTGGCTGGAGGAACTGCGGTGCCCCATGGAGCCACGCTGCGGAGGACCGTGGCCCACACAGGGCGGGCCATTTCAACAGAAGAACCGGCTGGCTCGTCGGCCGGCTGGCCGGAAGGAGCCGCGATGCTCATGGGTGCCGAGACGGAGGGTTCGCAGCCCGCAACTGCGGGTCACTCGCGCCGGGAAGACAGGTCGACTTCGGCCACCCGGACAAGAGGGAGGCGCCACTTGGCACCACCGGTTTAGGAATTCGGGGGGCCACCCCCCCACCCCCCCGCATCGCTCGGTTAGCCGGGCCGAGCCGCGACTAGCAAGGTCGGGCCGCGCTGCGCCGGGCCGGGCAGCGCCGCACCGGGCCGGGATGTGCCCCTCGGGTCGGACCACACCCCTCCAATCCCGGCCGCATGCTTCATCGGGCCAGTACGACACCAGCCGGGTCATACCCATCAAAACCGGGTCGACCCAACCCGTCAGCCACTGGGCTTAACGGGCCGGGCCTGTTACGCTTAAGTGTGAATAAATTCATGACCGTGCATCCGATCGACGCACCATCTGCATCACTGGGACCCTTACGACGAAACTGTCCTTTTTAAATACTCTAAGTGAGTTTTGGACAACTTTTAAAAACGACTGGGTTTGGAACGAGCATATTTCCAACCGGGCCCCTAGAACGAAAATGCTAATTCCTCTCAGACTAGGTGTCCGATTGACGCGCCGTCTTTCGCGTTGGCTTCCTTTTGACGAGACAGAACTTTGAGATACATCAACTTTGGCTTCATGATAGTTGATGTATCTACCCTTTGGCTCGAGGAGCGGACCTTCCGGAATCGAGCATGCTGTGTGTGGGAACCCTAGAGCTGGCTGTGACTGCAACGACTACCGTACTGGAATCCTCTGTGGGTTCGACGACGATGAAAATCGTACGGGAATCCTCTGTGGGTTCAACGACGAGGAAAGCTGTACTGGAATCCTCCGTGGGTTTGACAGCGATGACTACTGTTCATGTATCCTACGTGGGTCTGACAGTTTGACTTCTGTACTAGTATCCTACGTGGGTCCGACTGAGTACCTGGTCTAGTATCCTATGTTGGTCCGACAGCTTAGCTGGTCTAGTATCCTATGTGGGTCCGACAGCTTATATGAATAAGTGTCTACATTTGATCATCTCAATCTCTATACGAAAGATATATACATGTGTGAGCAGAGTCTTGACTTTCAATCATTATCATCGATGTGATTAACTTACTTTCCTGCGTGGATTGGGTTGTGCTTGGGATCGAGAGTTGGAGCCGAACTGAGATTGATAACTTAGGTATATATATGGGAATATACCTAAGTAGGGTTGTCTGATACTTCGCGATTGTATCTTCCCTTTGTGGTTTATCCTTCATGGATTTTGGGAGACCTTTGGGGGTCTCGGGGTCCCTACTGAGTATCGTATACTCACCCCCGCACGGGCTATGCCCACACTACGTTGTGTTGGATATAGATGACGGACAACACTGATCAAGGTGGAGACTTACAGAGCTGGACGATACCCGGAGGTGGATCACTTGACTAGACGTACACAGAGCAGATAGATGGACCCGAGGTGCTGAGGAGACCATCTGTACCCACCCTTCAGGTGGGATTATTAAGGACGACTCAGTGGTTGCTTCTTTTATTTACTGCAGTTGTGCTAGCTTTCAGTTTTACTGTACTTTCAGTTGGGTTTTTATACTGGCCCATTTACTTTTCAGCACTTAATTTTGTACTCAGTTTACTTGGTTCTTACTTTAGTTGTGTACTCTATTGTGTTTGTTTACTTTTATAAAGGCAATGCCTTCCCTTTTTATCAGGAGTTACACCTTTGGTGCTAGTCGCCTGCCCCTGGCCTATGGATGGCGTGCTTGGGGTAGTCACGGCATTGGCCCCGAGGACGGGTTGTGACAAATTGGTATTAGAGGAGTTAGTTTTATCGTAGAACTTAGGACACTGATCTATCTTACGGTGAAGCAATAGTGTTAAGAGTATTGAGTGTGGTTTTCAGTCCAGGGAGTCCAGTGTTGGTGCAGCGGCTGACGTATCCATACACCAGGACCCTGACCTAGTATTTCCGACTCAGTTCACGGAAACACTGATTGCGTGTGTGTTTCCTTTGAAAAGTTTTCTTTGTGATTACTTTGTGTCAGCTCACCAGGTATACTGTTTTAATCATGGTGCACCTGTTTCTTTTCAGGATTTCCCCACGAAGGCAGGCAGCTAGGGTTCTGAGTTACGTGCAATATGGTAGCCCACCGAGCAACGAGGCATCGATGCAGGGCCCCATAACAACGGAGGCACCAACCGTACCACTACCCGCTGGGCCACTGATGCCACCAGCCCCGGAAGCAGAGAGTGCACGTCGTCTGAGCGCGTTGCACAAGTTCCAGTGCCAGAGGCTGCCCATGTTTCATGGAGAGATAGACCCTCAGGCATCCGAGGATTGGATGGAGGCTATCGTTAGGGTTTTCAGATTGGTAGGGACACCAGCCGACCTTATGGAGATTCTTACCGCGAGTCTCCTGCACGCAGCAGCAGGTAGATGGTGGAGTCTGATTCTCTAGGTGCATGAAGAGGCATATTTACTTTGGACAGACTTCGAGAGTATCTTCTACTCGGAGTTTGTTCCATCCACCCTTCATGCGGTGCAGATTTAGGAGATACTTCATCTGCGACAAGGCAGCATGACAGTAGCTCAGTACTCAGTGAGGTTCACTGACCTCTCACGCTACTCCATGGACATGGTACGAGACCCATTCTTCTGGGCCCGAACCTTTGAGCAGGGACTCAAACATGAGATCAGGGATTTGATGATCTCCCTCAGTATTCTGATGCAGGTAGGAGTATTAGAGTGATCCCTTCTTGTGGAGAGATTTCTTGTTGAGATGACACCAGCGGTGAGACCCACCGTAGGGCGACACGTAGCAGATCCTTCTTCAGCTGGTAGTAGAAAGATGACCCAGAGGTCCAAGCATACCAGACCATCAGGTGGGCGATCACAGGATACATGTTCGGTTGTGCGGGGCACATAGAATAGAGCCAGCTATACGAGAAGCAGGCATGGCTATGCATGCAGCGGGTAGGGTCACATGGCTCGGGACTGCCCGACCCGCCATGAAGACGAGTTTCTGACAGTAGAGGGACCTCCCAGGTAGAGGCAGAGGTTTGACCGTGGTGGTCCACCAGGAGCGGACAGACGAGGCAGAGGAGCTAGCCGAGCAGCGGGTGGTAGATGATGTTTTGAGGCTCTACCACCACCACCACCAGGAGGTCCACCACAACCACAGGGAGCTGGAGGATAGAGGCAAGCTCAACTCTAGGCAGTCGAGGCCTATGACCACGGCACACCTGAGATGATTTGAGGTACTATTTGTGTCTATTACACCCTTGTTGCAGTACTTATAGACACAGATTCGAGTCATTCTTTAATTTCCACTGCCCTTGTTTGGAGCTCGGAGATTCTGACAGAGCCGTTGGCTCGATCCTTACGGCTAGAGACTCCTATGGGAGCAAACTCGACGATTACACACTGGTGCTGGTAGTGTGAGATTACTCTAGGAGGCGAGAGCTTCGGCTGTGATCTTCTTGTAGCGGCGTCGAGGCCTTAGGACATCATCTTGGGTATGGACTGGTTTTCTACAGTCCCTGCTCAGATCGACTGTATTAGGTACAAAGTGCGGTTTTTCCGCACGGATGGGACCAGGTTCACCTTCACCAGTGAGAAGGGAGACTTTGTAGCGTAGGATGGACTTTCACAGAGGAGAGGGAAACCGATCACACATCAGATGGCTAGTCTCATCCTCGGAGCAGTTGATGTGTGAAGTCTATGTTTTCCTATTGTGGTGGATCAGTATGTGGATGTTTCTCCTGATGACGTTCCCGGACTACGTCCTCAAAGATAGGTAGACTTCTACATAGACCTGTACCCTGGGAAAACACCAATATCTACTCCAGCATATCAGATGGATCCTGCTGAGCTTCATGAGCTGTGGGTACTACTGGAGGACTTGCAGGGAAAGGGATTTATCTGACCCAGTGTTTCACCCTGGGCTTCTCCGATTTTGTTCACCAAGAAGGCGGATGGGAGCTTGAAACTATGTGTTGACTACCGTCACTTGAATCAGGTGATCGTGAAGAATAAGTACCCACTCCCGAGGATTGACGACCTCTTTGATCATCTCAAGGGAGCACAATGGTTCTCCAAGATAGACCTCAGGTCAGGCTATCACCAGCTCAGAGTTTGAGATGAGGATGTGCAGAAGACATCATTCAGGTGTTGGTATGTCCACTACGAATTCTTGGTTATGCCTTTCGGCGCAACCAACGCTCTAGAGGTGTTCACGAGTCTCATGAACAGAATATTCAAGCCTTACCTCGATCTATTTTTCGTAGTTTTCATTGATGACATATTGATATACTCGACTACTGAGAAGGAGCACGCCTACCACTTGTGGGTTGTTCTGGATACACTCCGAGAGAAACAGCTTTATGGTAAGCTCTTGAAGTGCCAGTTCTGGATTCGAGAGATTCAATTCTTAGGACACGTCATCTCGGAGGCTGGAGTTGTAGTGGATCCAGTGAAGATCAAGGTAGTACTTCCTTGGGAGACACCCAGGAGCGTGATGGAGGTTCGGAGTTTCCTGGTCCTGGCTGGATACTATCAAAGATTTGTTCCAGACATCTCCAGAGTTGCAGCACTACTTTCAGCTTTGACAAAGAAGGGGAAACCCTTCGTGTGGTCAGATAGATGCCAGCAGAGCTTTCAGGAGCTAAGGCAGAGGTTGACTAGTGCGCCCATCTTGAGGCTACCAGAAGAGGGCGTAGGGTACATAGTTTACTGCGACGCATCAGGGACCAGACTCGGGTGTGCCCTGATGCATGAGTGAGCAGTGATCGCCTATGGTTCACGACAGTTGAGATAGCATGAGAAAAACTATGCTATCCATGACCTGGAGTTACCAGTAGTGGTCTTTTCCTTGAAGATGTGGCGGCACTATCTTATGGGAGAGAGTTTTACAAACTATTCTGACCACCAGATTCTCAGGTACATCTTCTCATAGAAGGACCTAAACCTAAGACAGTGGTGATGGCTCAAGTTCCTCCCAGATTATGACTTCGAGATATTATATACTCATGGGAAGGAGGACATTGTAGTAGATGCTCTCAGTAGGAGATCGGGCATTCAGCTGCTAGAAGAGGCGAAAGAGAAGCTAGTCGCGTTATAGATATCCTTTGCGGATAGAGATGAAGAAACTTTTCTACAGTCTCTCACAGTCACTCCTCCACTACTTTAGTGAGTCAGAGATGCACAATGTGGGGATGTTGACTGTGAGACGCGACATGCTCAGATATCCTTAGGGTAGGCACCTGATGGATTTTTTGAAGGAGGGGAGCACATCATCCTCTTCAGGAGATGTACCATGGTACCAGTTGCACTACAGGAGGAAGTGCAGATGGAGTTTCACACTTCCCCTCTAGCGGTACATCCAGGAGTGGCAAAGATGTATTAGGACCTCAGACGACAGCAGTGGTGCCCGGGTATGAAGAAGGTTGTAGCAGAGTTTGTTTCACGATGCCTCACTTTTCAGCAAGTGAAGGTGTAGCACCAGGTACTAGCAGACTTGGTACAAACCTTAGAGGTCCTAGAGTGGAAGTGGATTGGGATATATATGGATTTCATGGCGAGGCTTCCACATACATCCAGAGGACACGACTCTATCTGGGTGATCGTAGACCGACTCACCAAGTCAGCCCACTTCCTACCGATCAGATAGAAAGGCTCAGTAGAGATCTTGGGATGCATATATGTTCAGGAGATCGTACGGATTCATGGTGTGACATCATCTATCATTTTCGATTGAGATGCTTGATTAACTTCCCAGCTATGGAAGGGATTACAGGAGGCTTTTGGGACGCAGCTTTGCTTGAGCACCGCCTTTCATCCTCAAACAGATGACCAGACTGAGAGGACCATTCAGACTCTCGAGGACATGATCCATGCATGTGTCCTAAACTTTGGTCACAGTTGAGAGGATCATATAACCTTGGTGGAGTTCGCGTACAAAAACAGCTACCACTCCACCATCGGGATGACACCTTACGAGGCACTGTACGAACGACCTTGCAGATCACCTCTGTGCTGGACTGACCCCGGGGAGTCAGTACTTGTAGGACCAAAGATGGTTCAGGCTATAACAGAGAAGGTGCAGATAATCCACGACCGGATGAAGAATGCATAGAGAAGGCAGAAGTCCTATGCTGATAGGAGACAGAGACTGCTGGAGTTTGAGGATGGCGACCACGTCTTCCAATGGGTCTCACCTCGATGAGGTCTACAGAGATTTGGTCGGGTCAGCAAGTTATCTCCACACTTCATCGGACCTTTCTAGGTCCTCCGCAGGGTAGGTGAGGTGGCTTACTACCTGGCCCTACCACCTCAGTTGCATCGGGTGCACGACGTCTTCCACGTATCTCAGCTGAGGAGATACGCGCATGACCCGACCCACATCATTGATCACGAAGAGCTGGACATCGATGACGGGGCGACATTCACGAAGGTCTTGGGGGAGATCGAGGATCGATAGGAGAAGGTCCTACATTGATGGTCAATTCTTCTGGTGCACATTTGTTGGCATCATGGGAACCTCCAGGAGAGCACATCTGAGTGGGGGGCTCAGATACGTGCTCAGTACCGCCTTTTGTTTCCCTAGCGTGTGTTGTAGCTTTACAGGGGCGTAAATCCCTGAGGTGAGAGTAATGTAAAGACCCGGAAATTTCAAGTATTTTTTTCTTAAATACTTTGGAATTTTACGAGTCTTCAGTTTTTGACGGCACCTGATTCTAAGGCCCGGTGTGCCCGAAATAATTTTCTGAAGTTTTGTTCAGGTATGTTCAGTGAACGTACGAGCGGGGTTTTCTATCTTTTTAACTAGTGCTCGGAATTGAAATCCGAGGGTACCGATGAACTTGAAGGGCCAATATTATCTTAAGGGGACCTTTACCGCAGTTGCATTTTATGTGGGTTGAAAGTTAATTTTTGGGGATTTAGAATAAAATAAATAAAATCGTGGAAAACAATTTAATTTATATCTGGTAATTATATCCTATAAGGGGAAGTTATTGGTGGGTCCCACACCCACATAACCTCTCATGAGAGGATATTTGTGAGGTGGGGCCCACACAAACCCCTAACTTATCACCTCCCCTCAACTCCCCATTAACACCCCCTTTAATTAATTTGACAACTCCTCCTTTTAATTTGTGACTTTCCACCTCCATCTCACTCCCATTAATTCCTGCCACCACATTTCAATTAATTAATCAAACTCTTCAATTAATTAATTAAAGAGTTTGATTTTTAAAATACATGTGTGAATAAAATAATAGCATTAGCTATTTTTTTGGGCATTTTTTGTATTGGGAGAACCTTGGGAAAGCTCTGGAGAAATAAAAAAGAAGTGTTCTTCTCTCAACGAAGAACACCATCCTTCCAACGAAGAACCGCCGAAGAACCACGATCATCTCCTTCAATATTCGGACAAGCCAAAGGAGAAGAAGCCACCCACAAGGAACGCCGCCGATGCACCATCATCGGCTCCTTCTTTCCCGACGTCAACAAGTTGACGCCGCCACCCTGCAACTCCGACTACAAGCGAACCTTAATTCGAGGTAGGTGGTTTGTTTATATTTTTAATTGAATAAAATTGTTCTTCATCCCTCATTGAAACCATGTTTTATCTTTGGCCTTAGGATACCACCTAATGCAGAGGGTGCGGGCCTAACGAACACGACCTGAGGACCCTCTGTTGATCCTTGTTCTATTTCGATGGAGACGGTGACAGAAGGGATGGAAGTGACTGGAGAAAGCGGCAACTGTATGCCAACCGCGTGGAGAGGAACCACGACCCACAATTGTGGGCCGCTCAGCCGAAGGAGAACCAGCCGGCTGTAGCCGGTCGGGCTGGAGGAACCACAGCGCCCCACAACGCCGTGCTGTAGAGGACCGCGACCTGCATAGGGCTGGCCGCTTCGGCGGAAGAACCGACCGGCTCATCGGCCGGTCGGGCGGAAGGAGCCGCGACGCTCATGGGCACTGTGGCGGAGGGTTCGCAGCCCGCAATCGCGGGCCAATCGCGTTAGGAATACCAGACGGCCAGACAGGAGGGCGGAACTACCGGTTCGGGAAGTTGGGGGGCCTCCCCCCATCTCTCAGCCTCCTGGGCCGAGCCGCGGCCAGCCCGGCTGGGCCGGGCCGCGACTGGCCGGGCTGGGCCATGCCGCGCCGTGCTGGGCCGGGCTGTGCCCCTCGGGCCTATCCACGCCCCTTCAGGCCAATCCACATGCTTCACCTGGCCGGTCCAACACCATCCAGGTCAGAACCGTCAAAACCAGGTCAACCCGACCCGTCAGCCACTGGGCTTAACGGGCCGGGCCCGTTACGCTTAAGTGCAAATAACTTCACGACCGTGAGTCCGATCGACGTGTTGTCTGCGGAACTGGGACCCTTACGAAAAAACAGTACTTTTGCGATACTCTAAGTGAGTTTTGGAAAAATTTGAAAAATGGGAGGGCTTGGGATGAGTGTATTTCCAACCGGGCCCCTGGAACAAAAATGCTAATATCTCTCATACCGGGCATCTGATTGACGCACCTTCTGTCGCGTTGGGTTCCTTTTGACGAGAAAGAACTTTGGGATACATCAACTATGGATTTATGATAGTGGATATATTGAAACCTTGGATAGAGGCGTAGACCCTCCCGAAATCAAGCGTGCTGTGTGCAGGAACCCTAGAGCTGGCTGTGACTGCAACGACTACCGTACTGGAATCCTCCGTGGGTTCGATGATGACGACAATCGTACTGGAATCCTCCATGGTTTTGATGACGATGAAAACTATACTAGAATCCTATGTGGGTTTGAAAGCGATAACTACTGTTCTTGTATCCTACGTGGGTCCGATAGTTTGACTTCTGTATTAGTATCCTACGTGGGTCCGACAGAGTAGTTGGTCTAGTATCCTACGTGGGTCAGACAACTTAGCTGGTCTAGTATCCTACGTGGGTCTGATAGCTTAGATGAATCAATGTCTACATATGATCATCTCTATCGCTATACGAAAGATATATACCTATGTGAGCTGAGTCTTGACTTTCAATCATTATCATCGATATGATTGACTTACTTTCCTGTGTGGATTGGGTTGTGCTTGGGCTCGAGAGTTGGAGCCGAACTAAGATTGATAAATTAGGTATATGTATGGGCATAGACCTAAGTAGGGTTGTCTGATACTTCGTGATTGTATCTTACCTTTGTGGTTTATCCTTTGTGGATTCTGGGAGACCTTAGGGGGTCTCGGGGTCCCTACTGAGTATCATATACTCACCCCTGCACGGGATATGCCCACACTACCTTTTGTTGGATGAAGATGATGGACAACACTGATTGAGGTGGAGACTTGTAGAGCTGGACGGTACCCAGAGGTGGATTACTTGACTAGACATACACAGAGCAGACGGACGGACCCAAGGTACTAAGGAGACCATCTGTACCCACCCTTCAGGTAGGATTCCCAGAGGATGACTCAGCGGTTGCTGCTTTTCTTTACTGCAGTTGTGCTGGATTTCAGTTGAAATTTACTTTCAGTTGGGTTTGTATACTGGCCCATTTACTTTTCAGCACTTACTTTTGTACTCAGTTTACTTAGTGCTTACTTCTGTTGTGTACTCTGTTGTGTTTTCTTACTTTTATAAAGGCAATGCCTTCCCTTTTTATCAGGATTTATGCTTTTGGTGCTAGTCGCCAACCCCTGACCTATGGAAGGCGGGCTTGGGGTAGTCATGGAATAGGCCCCAAGGACGGGTCATGACATTAGACTTCACATTTACTAAGTACCATTTAGCTAGTGTTGACCCCTTGCATCCTCCCCACTACCCCCTTAAAAATCCTCCACTCTCCCCCTTGCACCCCACCTATACCTTACAACCCCCCCTCGTGCACCCCTCACCCTATAAAAACCCCACCCCACCACTCCCCATGCAGTCCCCCTTCCCACCCTACAAAGCCCCCTCCACCCCCTGGACAGACCCCCTGCAAATACCCCCTGTAAAGACCCCACCCACCCCCTGGATAGACCCCCCACTTGGACAACACCCCCCAAACCTCCTGGAAACCCCCTCCTAGACACCCCCTAGACAGACCCCCCTCCTGGACATCCCTTACTTTTGGAGAGACCCACCCTCCTCGACACCCCTACCTCCTAGACATACCCCCTCCGGGAAACCCCCCTAATCCCTCTAGACCGACACCCCCTCCATCTTGGACAGACCCCTCCCTCCTGGACCCCTTTGGACAACACAACCCCTCTGGAAAGACCCCCCCTTGGACAACCCCCTCAGATAGCACCCCCCATATAAACACCCCCCTACACCCCCTTTACACTGATTCCCCCTTGCCCCTCCCCTGCATATCCCCCCTTTTCAACGCCCTTCACACCCCCTGTCCCCTTGCACACACCCCCTTCCACACCTGTACACCCCCCTGCACACACATTGCACCGCCCCTGCTAGACACCCCTTGCACCACACCTACTGGGAACCCCCACTGCAACCCCTCCCCTCAGAAAGACCCCCCACCATCCTGGATAGAAACCTCTTGGAAAGACACTCCCCTGTACCTCCCTGCACACCTATTCCCCCTTTCCCCCATCATAACCCCCCTTGCACCCCCACTCCCCTGCACAACCCCTGCACACCCCCTATCCCCTTGCACACAACCCTTGCACACCTTCACACCCCCTGCACACCCCTTGCACCACCCCTTATGAACACCCCTTACACCACCCATGTTGGACAACCCCACTTCACCCCCCTCGGAAAGACCCCCCACCACCCTAGAAAAACACATCCCCCAACCCTGGACAGCCACCCTTATTACACACCCCTTTCTCCCCCTTGCAAACCCCTTGAAACTCCCCACAACACACCCCTTGCACCCCCCCTGCACACTTCCCTTGCACCCCCATCCACTTGCACACCCTCACTTCACCACCCTTGCTGGACACCCCTTGTACCACCCTTACTAAAAAACCCCACTAGACAGACCCCCTCCCCTCCCCCTAGACAGACCCCCCCCTCACCCCCTACACACCCATTCCCCTTGCACCCCTCCCCCTGCACAACCCCCTATTCAACCCCCACCCCCACACCCCTTGCACCCCCTATACCCCCATCCCCTTGCACACCTTCCTACGCACCCCCACTGCACCACCCCTTCAACACACCCATTTCACAACCCTTTCTTGACACCCCCATTGCACACCCCCCTCCTGGATAGAACCCCCCTAGACATACCCTACCCCCCCCAGACAGCAGTCCCCACCCCCACCCCACCCCATAGACCCCCCGGACAGACCCCCACCCCCTACAAACACATTCCCCCTTTCTTCCTTCCCCTGCACAACCCCCCTTGCACCCCCACACACCATGTTAACCCCACCATCCCCTTGAAAACACCCCTTGCACACCCCCTACACACCCCCACTACACCACCCCTACTGGACACTCCTTGCACCACCCCTGCTAGACACCCCCACTACACCCCCTCCTGGACAGACCCCCCCTGTACAGACACCCCCTTTTCACCCCCCATGAACAACCCCATTGCACCACACCCTGCACCCCCCCCGCGCACCTAAACAGAACCCCTTGCACCCCCTTTACACCCCCACTTAACATCCCTACACAACCCCCTAAAAGCCCCCTTGCATACCCCTTTCACCACCCCTGTACCTCGCACCACCCCCCTGAACACCCCTTGCAGGTGGAATTTTGGAATGTCACTAAAGCAGGAATGATCGGGTGCTGTGGTATCCTGGTTAACACATGGAGACCTCACGTGTAGAGTCATATTGGCCTAGGTGTGCATGCATGCCTTATTGTTTTATTTTAGGTTCATATTGATATGCACATCCCAATAAAAAATAACATGATCATTAATAAAGCCTTTTGTTCAAATGTTATCCAATTTAATCCAATACATACACCATAGAGTGGTATCATGAATCACAAGATAACACAAACCACAACATGATGGCTTTTACTACATCATTCCGTATACTTTGGTGCATATTTACAATAATATACCACTTTCATGCATGCATCATATATTTTATTCAAATCATTGAAAATCATTCTGAAATGATACCAAGTCTTTTGGATATGATCTTTATATAAACACCCTCAAACATTGGGATAAAACATTGTAAAAAAATTATGAGAATATGGAAGCCCTCTACGGGCGTTTTGGTGTACATATTAGTGATGTGAAGTATGAGAATATATGTTTAGGAGGTGGATGAATAAATAGTTATGTGTCCATGGAGATGATTGTTTTTTCGGATGATTTACTTCTCAATTCTATGGTGTCAAGAATAAGTGTATTTCATTGGTAGTGAAGTCCTGAAAATCACTCAAAATGATATATAAATTGTGGTTATTTTGTACAAAATTGATGATCATATGACTTATAATGTCATAGGAAAATGTTGTGCATAATTCTTTCCTAAAGGTATTAAAATATCTAAAATATGACTTTGTTTGACTATGTGATCAATGAAGATATGAAAATATAGTCTCATAGGTGTGATTAACACTACCCCCATGCACCCCTATACCCCCTGCACAACCCTTTCCCCCTCCCCATGCCCCTTGAACCCTCCCCCCACCCCTTGTAACATAACCCAACACACCGCCTCTCCCTGCCCCCTACCCCCTCCCCTTCCACCAGCACACCCCCTGCCCCTGCCCCCTCCCCTATATACCCCCCCTTCCCACCCCCCTTCACACACCCCTATCCACCCCATGCACCCCCTATAGTGGAGGTGTTTGGTTATAATTGTATATTTACCACTTTCCCTTAAGCCATTTCAAAAGTGGAGTGAAAGTAACCATGTATAATCCACTCTATTTAATTCATGACATCCAATTAAAATTTAGAAAGGAGGCATAACCGTTACATAATTCACTACATGATTCAATACCGCTCATGTGCCAAGTTAACAATGTTCAGTTCCATTTAACTAATTCAATTCATTAAAACATGGAAATTCCATTTATAAGATCAAAGGGGGGGGGGGGTCACTTAGTGGTGACTAGGTCATTACCACACTTTCATACTTGAGAAATTCCATCTTAAAAGTCTAACAACACTTAAAGGGTGTTTTGATTCAAACAACAGTTTTAATAAAAAGAGGGAAACCCCCTACATGGATATAAAAAGGGTCAAGTATGATGTGTGATTTACAACTAACAAAGAAATCGAGTATAAGGAAACATCAATGCAATAATGTCATGAAAGGTATAGCACTGTGAGTTTTTCGCAGATAGCACACCTTTGTTGGAGGGGTTTTATTACAAAACACTGACTTGTTTATAAAAAAACAATTATCTTAACTAACACTTATTCAAGAATTTAAATTTAAAATAAACAAGCAGAATTAAGAAGGATACTAAATGAAATTTAAAAAATTCCTGAATTAAAGAGGCTAGGAGAGGGACCCTACCTCAAATGAGCTAAGACACACTCAGTGCTTGACACTTTTACCAGAGACAACTCTAAGTAGCTTCATCCATCCTCCGAGCATATGCACCTTGGCATATACATAAGGATGCCCTAACCCCTATGTATGTGTCTGCGTGGCCTTGAACACGCACAAGAGGATCCTTATATATATGATCACATGCATAAGACCATTACCACCCACACACATATGTATTTTACATATATATACATAAGAACACCTATCCCCTTATATGTAATTATGATGCAATGGGAGAATATACATATAATGGGAGAACTTATTATTTATATGCTTACCTATGCATACGCGGTGAGTCACCTTTGACTCTGGTTTCCACAACACACATGAATGGGTCCTGAGAGACTTAAAAAAAATGCAAGTGATCTAATTAATAATCATTAAATAAACCTAAAAATCGAAGTGGGAGGAACATGGTTAGTGAGAAAGGTAATAATAGAACAGGTGATGATGATAACAACATCAACTTGAAACATTATTAGCAAGATTATGACATCGAGAAAACAATATCTTGTTGAAGTTAACATAGTGTCACACGAACGCATGGGTGAAATGATAGATTAACATAAAATAATACAATCAAGGAACAACTCATTCAATGTTTTCAGTAACTAATTCCCAAGTACATATTTATTTTTACAGTTTGAATATTTTTCATGTATGATTTATTTTTAATTGTAGCAACAATAACCATTTCAATATATCTTGATATTTGAAGGAAATATGTGCATAATTAACACTGTAATAATTATAAGCAATAAAATAAGTCATTTTATGAGAAACTAATAGTGTCACTAAAAAATGATAAACATATTGACACCATTTTGTAGGATATACTACATTTATGATTTTAGAGAAGTACATTCCACAAAAATGCCTTATGATGTGCAACAACCCTACCCCCTCCTCACCGCGCACTCCACTTGCACCCCCACCCCCACCCTGCCCCATGCACACCCTCCCCCTCCCCCTATCCCTATACCCTCCCACCTTGCACCGCACCTACACTACCCTGCCCATGCCCCTGTAGGCCCCCCAGCCTGCACCATTACCCCCACCCCTGCACACCCCTGTCCCACTTTCACAATTTCCCCCCTTGCACCCCTCACCCTACCCCTTTCACACTATCCACCCCCATCACCACCCTCTACCCCCTAACCCTGCCCCTTACACTCCCTCCCCCAGCCTCGGCCTCTGCACCCTTCCACCTTGCACCCCACCTGCACCCCCCTTTTCCCCTACCCCTACCCCTTCCCCTGCAGAACCCCCCATGCACCCTCCCCCATGCACCCCACCTACACCCTCACCCTCCACCTGCAGACCACCACCTTGCACTAGGACCCCCACCCACTACACACCCCCTGCCCCACTTTCACCCTTAACCTCCCCCTTACACCCCCTCATCCTGCCCCTACACCCCCATCACCATGCCCCTGAACCCTCCCACCTTGCACCCCACCTGCACCCTCCCCCATACCCTTGTCCCCCTACCCCTACCCCTGCAGACCCCCCCTTCCCCTACAGACCCCCCATGCACCCTCCCCCTTGCACCCCACCTGCAACCTCTCCCCCTACCCCTACAGACCCCCTTCCCCAACAGACCCCCCCTGCACCATCCCCCTTGCTCCAGGGATATGATTTCTCTAAATTGGCCCAGCTCCAGGGTTTTATACTATTCCTTTCCTCCATGAAATGACATAATGATCAATATGAGTAGTATTGTAGAAAAGTTTATGAAGCATTTGATATCTAACTAAGGATGATTCATGCAATACAGGTTCATGAAAGGTGGAGGAAATTGCATTCAAAAATTCCAAAATATAATAAATTACTACCCATATTCAATTTCAAATAGAGAAAACATATGTTAAAAAATTTAGAAATTATTACATGCTTAATAGGAGAAAAAACTCCTTGCATTGAGGCACTCATGATTGCCATCCTAGTAATCATAAAGTATATTGAATCCTAATATGTTAAATCCAATTAAAACACTACATCATTACATTTTAAGGAAACACAATCCATATTTTATTTTCATTATCAACAAAAGAATTCCCACATGATACACCTAACACTACAAACAGGTGTTGAAAATTACAATAAAAAATCCCAAATAAAAAAATACTACCCAATTGATCCATATGTCACTATAAATAGAAAATACATAAGTTCAAAAATGTAGAATGTATAACATGATAAAAATGACTAAGAAGAATGAAAAAATAAAAATGGTAAAAAAAACTTGTGGATAATCATATGTTGTTAATTTTGACATGTTTTCTCCATCTACCTGTAAAAAAACACAGTTTTAACAATCTTGTCTTTTTTTGGAAAATGAAATGGGGAAAAAATAAAAATTTTAAATACATCATTTTGAAGTAAAAAAATTGCAATGATTAATGGTCTATTGAGATAAAAACCTAATACTACTTAAATAAAAGAAAACACAATCATAATCAAGAATACCTGATAAAATTAGAGTTAATTAAAACCCCAACAACATAAATTGAAGCACGATTTTCCCTACCATCATCACTAAGTCCACATGGGAGGCACATCACTCACACATATCCTCCCTTCTGTACTACCCTTCCAAAAAAAAAATAATTTTAACAAAAAACCCAATAACATAATCTGAATAGTCCCCCTAGACATCCCCCCTAAAGGTACATTAAATAAATAATCTAGACAATAACTTAACATTATATGTATTATTTCATAAAATAATATTTAACCATCAATAACATGTTAATAAAAAATCATAACAAATATTATGTTTTAGGGAATTCATAAATGCTTTAAATTATAAAAAATAATGAATAGTCACACACAAGTTCAAAGGATGAGGATTTATTTTAGTAAAAAGAGTTTATATGAAATCTAATAGATAATAATAATCAATTTACAAAAGTGTTTGGATGGATTCACAATGATTTGTGACGTTAATTCTATAAATATTTGTTGAAATTTAAATACATTTTGAAAATATAAACCATATCAATTCCATAGTGTGTTTAAGGATGCCAATAAACCATAGTGTGTTGAAGGACTCCATGAAATTGTTGATTTTTAAAAATGGAGTATAACACTGTATCAGGGTGAAAATGGGAATGAACAATGTCCAACCCAAGTTTAGTTCTATGTATAATTATATGAATATTTTTTGTCACAAATGTGTAAAGCACCAGAAAATAAGACCCGAGTGTGGAAAACCAAAACAAAATCATAAGGCCGGGGAACCTATTTACCATTAACTTTTATTTTATTATGGTTATGATACTGTAGATTTTTTTATTATATAATGGAACACACTCAATAATGAGTGGTTTATTGATTTAGTCTACTATTTTCACATGTTTCCCTATATAGAATCATTATTTTAGTTAGTTTAGAGGGTATAGGGGGATGTAGTATTAGAGTATAATATGAAGCGTGAGGTTTAAGGATGAGTTTTTCCTAATATAATTAGATGACCATTATTTTCTGACGCTCCTAAATTTTAGATTTCCACCGACCATTAATTAAATCTTATGTACCTAGGTGTTCAAGAACAAAAATATTATATCTTTAGGTCTTAATTATTATGAAGTTAGACTAGAAAGGGATCTAGGAATATAATTATAGGATCCCTAGTAAATTGAATTTATGTGTTAAATGGGAATACAAATTCAAGGAAACTAGGAAGGGTGTATGTGAGTAATAATGATTACACTCTATAATAGAATAATATATTGGGGTATTAAATCACATGGAATTATGGGAATTTGGTAAATTAGGACTTTTAAAAACTATTACACTAAGAAATATCTTATTTCATGAAGAATAAATTTTCTTTAACTCCATGAGGGTTAATTTTAGTAGGTATTAATTTTAGAATTCTCAATCATTGTAGTATGTACCTTTTAATTTATAGGGAACTTCTAGAACAACATCTCATGGTAAAGGTTTCTATTATGTTACCTTAATATATGAATAATTCAGAAAAGTATGTATCAACATACTAAAAAATAGATTGGATGTTTTTTAAACCTTTAAATCATTTAAAACCCTTATCTAACACAATTATTGAATGAGGATTAAAGTCATGAGAACAAATAATGGATTAGAGTACTTGTCTACTAATTTTATATAGTTTATCATATCCAAGGGTATAGAAAAAACTGAACAATTAGGGAAACACCCCAATAGAATGGAATTGATGGGAACATGAATATAAATATTCTTCAGTGAGTCTGAATCATTCATGAAATATTAGAGTGGCCCAAAACATATTGAGTAGATGTTTTGACTATAGAAGTGTAACTGATTAAGAGCTTACCAAATACTTCTAATCAGTTAAAACCTCTGGACAATCTTTGGATTTGTTAAACCACCTTTCTATGACCACATAAGATTATTTTTGGGTACTTAAAACACCAACATTAAAACATATATGTTTTAACAATGGGCTATTTTGTTTTTTATAGAATTATCTGATAGAAAACCCTCTTGGAATACCCCTGGACACCCTACCACCTCTGGGACACCTAATGTACACCCCCTTTGGACACTATCCCCCATCTTAGACACCCTCCATCCGGAACACCCCCTCCCTCTTGGACACCCTCCCCCCTCTTGGAAACCCTCCTGGACACCCCCTCTTGGAAACCCCCCCTCCCTATTGGACACCTCCTGGACTCCTCCCCCCTCCTGGATACCCACCCCCTTCCAAGACACCCCCCTAGACACCCCACTCCCTCTTGGACACCCCCAACCTCCCTTCTAGACACCCACACCTCCCTACAGACCCCCCCTACAGACCCCCACACCCCCTTAGCTGTATTTTTAAAATTTCAATCGAAGAAAATTTGATATTTTATTCCATGGGTACAGAAGAAACTTATTGATTTCTAAGTGAAATAACACTGTCTCTACTATTGAAATTTTAAAAATTCTAAATGTGTTCAAATTAATTTCCTTCTTTCACTGGTTTATAAGTAAGTGCGATAAAATTATTTATTCTATGAATGTTTTATCAAACACACATAGAATTAGATATCTTCCATTGGTGATCATTCAAACATAGAAATAATGATTTTTAAGTGTGTTTAAATAGACTTAGAAAATAGTCTTCAAAATATACAATATTAGAAATAGTTATCAAACACACTTAAAAAAATACTTAAATATATTTTTATCTAGATTTTTAGATTACCTTAAAGACAATGATTATTCAATTCATTATCATCCTGGAAGAGAAAACAAAGTCGCTGATTAATTAACCAGGAAATACCCAGTTGTTCTTTCCATGATTTAGATTCAAGGAGATCCATTGATCAATGACCTAGTAAAGTTGGACATAGGAATTATAAGGGAAGGGACATCATCAACCCTAACCCAAATGATTTCTCAACCATAATTACTAGAGAAGATCAAGAAAGCACAGAAAGAATATCCTTTGTTGCAGAAAAAGTTTGAGGCTATAAAGGATGGGAGGTTTTGTGAGTTCAATTTTGATCAAGAAGGTGTACTGAAATTTCATACAAGACTATGTGTTCCATCTATTTTAGAAATAAAGAAGGAGCTGATGGATGAAGCCCATTGCTCTACTTTCTCTATACATCCTGGAAGAACAAAAATGTATAGGGACCTTAGTGATCATTATTGGTGGGATAATTTGAAAATGGAGATTGCTGACTACAATTCAAGGTGCCTAGTATGTCAGCAAGTGAAGGCAGAGTGAAAACTGTTTAAAGGGGTATTACAACCACTACCCATACCAGCATAGAAGTGGGACAATATCACTATGGAATTTGTCACTGTTATTCCAAGAAATTCCAAAGAAAGCAATGCGATATGGGTTATTGTGGACCGTCTCACCAAGACTACCCATTTTTTCTCCATTCGGGAAGATTTATCTCTTGATCAACTTTCCAGGATTTACGTGAAGGAAGTGGTAAGGATGCACGAAGTTCCACTTTCTCTCATATCTGATCGTGTTCCAAGGTTCACATCAAAATTCTAGAGAAGTCTTCAACATTATATGAGCACTGAATTGAATTTTAGTACGGCCTATCACCCCCAAACTGATGACCAATCTGAAAGGACTATTCAAACACTCGAGGACATGCTGAGAACATGCTAAATGGAATTTAAGGGTGGATGGGGTCAACATCTCCCTTTAGTTGAGTTCTCTTACAACAAAAGCTTCCACATGAGCATTCAAATGGCACCCTATGAAGCTCTATATGGGAAGTGATGTAGAACTCCTACTTATTGGGATGAAGCTGGTGAGAGAAAGCTTCTTGGGCCTGATCTTGTGCAAGAGATGATAGAAAAATTCCATGCCATCCAACAACACATTAGGGCTGCTCAGAGTCAGAAAAAGAGCTATGCCAACAACCGTTGAAGGGAAATGGAGTTTGATGTCAGTGAAAAGGTCTTTATTTGAATTTCACCTTGGAAGAGATTCATGAGGTTTGGGAAGAAAGGGAAGCTTAGGCCTAGGTACATTGGACCCTATAAAATCTTTGATCGCGTAGTGGCCTATCAGCTTGAACATCCTCCAAATCTATCACAAGTTCATTATGTCTTCCATGTATCCCTCTTGAGGAAGTAGATACCTGACCCTTCACATGTACTAAACCCAGAGGTGGTACAACTGGAACATGACCTCTCTTATGAGGAGCAGTCGGTGGAGATCTTGGATCATAGAGACAAGGTACTACGCAACAAGACTACCCACCTTGTTAAGGTGTTTTGGAGGAACCAAAAATATGAAGAAGCCACGTGAGAACTAGGGGAGTCTATGAGGTAGAAGTACCCACACCTTTTCTCCTCTAAGGGTATGAGTTAAAAATTTCGGGGAAGAAATTTCTTAAGGGGGGAAGAATGTAATGACCCAAACTTTTATTAATATTTGGTTCCGAAATTTTATGTGTTATTTTATTTATATACTCAACAAAACTATATTCTTTAATTAATGAAGTGAGTATAATTAAATGATACCATTGGGTTTCGACTGTTATATAACCGTTGGTCAATATGACCATTGGAAACTAAATGTTACAATTATTTTCTATAAATACAAGTGATCTTGGTTAATACAGGAAGAATATTAGATGGCCCCATCCAGTAGTCTCTGGCTGATTGAATCCCATCTGAAGGAACTTCGGAAGGAGGTAGCACCACTGGGCTTTTTATGGACCAAACCCAAGCCAAATGGCATCATGTGAAGATAGAATGGAATCACCTTCACGAGAAGTTTAAGATGATAGAAATCACCACTTGGGCAATGTTGGTCAAGCCTCCCCAAGATTCTCTCACCTTAGAACACCTTACACTTAGGTCCTATGCTGGTGTTATAAGGGGCTATATAATAAGACCGTAACTGCCTTGTGTAATCCTTTGAGATAAATAAAATAATGATTTCTTCTTATGGTGAAGTTTGTGAATTTTCAAATGTTTGGATAATTACAGGATGTATATTATTGATGAATTTTGAAGAAAAGGAATATTTTAAAATATTTATGTAAACCTTAAATAATTAATAATGTGTAATGATTTTCAAAAAATGATCTTCTACAGTTGTGTTCAGTAAGAAATTTAGAGTCTAATAAGATCAACTTAATTTTTGGTGAATAATAATTTATGAATAGTGATTTTATGCTTAGGATTAGTAATGTGACCAAATGGATTAGTAATCTCACTTAAAGAAAGTATTAATATAATTTAGGCACCTTGATTAAGTAACTTGATTCAATAAAATAGGTAAATAACTGTTTCAGAAATTATTAGTCAAGTATTAGTTTTTTTAGGTGAATAGTGTTTTTTTAATTAAAAATTTAATTAAAAATATTTAGAAAATTATTTTTATAAAATGGAGTTCATTTTTGAATTCAGAGCATAGATATTAGGTTAAGGTGATTTTTGGGGATTTTCCTAAAAAAAATAAATTTTTGGTGAATAATGAAAATATAGTTTTTAGTTTCAGGTGTTTAATGACATCATTAAGGATGTAATAATTATGTAATAATTCTGGTCAACTTATGAATAGTAAGATAAGGTATTAGGTGTACCAATTGGCTAATACCATGGGCAAATACCATGGTCAAGCCCATGGTTTTTCCAATACCACCGATGAGGTGTCCCTTGGCCATTAATGACTTGTCCCCTCACTTCTCCTATAATTACCAATACTTTCCCTCATTAATTTCATTTCAAAATCCTCCCCAAAGAATTTATGGTATCTTTACCTTCCAAGGAGTCTTCCCAAGGTTCCCTCAAGCCTCCCAAGGTCCCGACCATCAATATTTTGAAGATACTCTTCAAGGTAAGGGAATCTTTCACCCTCCTCTTTTAAGTCATGACTTCCTTTATGTTGTGTCTTATATTTTCCATCTATTTATGTTGAGGGTGTGTTTTTATATGTTATTATTAAGGTCCATTTAATTTCCAAATTATGAGAGACCCTTTCTTCTCTCATCAATTTTGTTTCTGAATTTTTATGTGACACTGTTAGGATTCCGAATTTCTCATAAAAGAAATTGCATCTTCTCTTTTCTTTCATGTTTTTTTTCATGTAATATTTCATTCAAATATCCATACCATGATATTATTCAGTAACCATACTATATTATTAATTATTTATGAGTGGGTGACCCTTGTCCCTTATCTTTTCAATGTTTTCTAAAACCATGTTATATAGCCGTTATGCTGCAGAAATTTCATCTCAAAATTTCTATCTCTTTCCCTCAGGAAATTCCCTTGTTTATTTATGTGAATACCCAGACCTATTTCATTTCTATGGGTGTTTATAAATATATAAATATGATATATTTTATTCAGGAATTGACATACATATAACCCTCACTCCCTTTCCATGGGTTATAAATGATATAATGATCTTATTTTTAAGAGCTTTTAGAACATCATGATTTTGAATTAAAACCCATTTTTTTTATTCTATATGGGTTATTTATGAAATGTTTGATTATGATATATGTGGATCACATGTAATTAAAGACATATTAATAGTGCACCCTGATATCACTCCAATGCATTGGGTAAATAACTAATCTCTAGAGATGATAAGTTTCACGATACCTTGGTGAATAACCTTGGTAATTTTTATGACACCTTGGGGATGGATCTTGGTGATATGTTCATGAATGTCTAAATGAAATGTTTAATCCACATATTCAAGTTATGTTCCATGTGTTTTTCATTATGATACGCCTATAATTCTATTTCTCATGTCTTTATGTTGTTATTCAAGTTCTTATTGTTAACACAAGTAAACTGATTCCCTTGTTTACCCTTACTGGGCCTTATGATCACCCTTTCCTTTGATGTATGTCGCTAAGATATGAGATGAAATAGTTGTACGTAAGATGAACCTAGGATGAATCCATACAAGTGGTTTAAAATAATGATTTATGTTGTATTCAAGTTTTATTGTTCCTGATTTTCAAGACACTAGACTTTAAAGATCCTCTATATGTAAAATGTAATGAAAAGTGATGTATTAGAAAGGTAGGATTCCATAATCAAGATAATATTACACTGATAATAGATGTTTTTTAAGAAATTATTGTCAGCAGTGAGAGAGATAGAGGCATCCAATAGATAAAATTCACGGTCAAAGTAAAATAAATCAACCAGCCCAACCCATTCCCCCAGTGGTGATTGGCTAAAAATCATGATCAATTTAAACATATTAAAAGATTTTGAAAATGAATGGTCTATGATTTAGTAATGAAGAAACATAAGAATATAGAGAACGGTATTCTCTCACCTGCCTCTCCTACTCGATTCCCATTAGCTCCCAATGTTCGATCTCTATTTTCAAGTTCGGTTTGTTGAAAGCGATGTGTTATACTAGAGTGGTATGTTCCTCTTTTTATGGACTCTTCTTATTCTATCCATCATCTATTTGTAGCTCTGGTTACTACTCCCAGATGATCTCTCTTTCCTTCACATGGAACATTCACTGTGCATCTTCTTCCATGATGGTGACCAAAGCGCAAACCCCTTGCAATAGAATGATCAATTCTATGAAGCAACGAGCCATGAAGAAACCACGTTCATGTACTCAGATACTCTCCAAATGGAATTTTCATGGTCCAGGATCATTGATTGTGGCCAGTCTAGTTTCCATGATCTCCTCTTGCAAACTTCTTATGTAATTAAATCAAACAATCAAAAAATAAGTCAATAAAATTTCAATGATGATCATATCTTATTTGGGAAATAATTTCACTAATTTGAGTTTTTTCCCACAGAAAACATGAAATATTAATTTTTTCCTTGACCATCTAGATCCTCTGTAGTGCAGAAGCTCAATTATGCTCAAACCATCTTAGTAATAATATATATATACATATATATATTATAATTAAATTGTAATAGTATTAAATATATAAATTAATATAAATGCTTATTAATATTAATAGTATACATATATGTGTGTGTAAAAATACTATTATTATTATCTATATATATATATATATTATATATTATATATTTATTTATATATATTAATTTTTTTACTATTATTTTTTATTATTTTTTATATACATTTTTTTTGTTGTTTTTCTTCTTATTACGCTTAACCGAATATCTTATTTATTTACAATGGAGGAGGCTTAGCTTCCTCATAGTCACCAAATAGAACTAAATGGTGTGGTGGGTTTGATGAATCACAATAGTGGTTGACTCAGTGGTGTGGCCTCATGCTTCAAGAGTTTACTTAGATTCGGTGCTGGCGACTTTATCTTCTTTAGGGGAAATATTCAACGTGTAATGTACCAACCCAGCTGGGTGACTCACTGTGGTGGGCTTAAAATTTGGGGGGGGGGGTCATTAACAGGTTCCAGTGTTCTTTTACCACTACATCAGCTTCCACTGTAATCGATGTTTGGGTTTGGTTCCGGATCTACATGGAGAGACTAGGCAGTTCTCCTTCGGTTCAAATATGGATTTCTCCTCCAGTCATAGTGGTGTCTATTGTTGGTTTCTCAAGATCTGTGCATCAGTGGAGGGATGAGGAAAAAATGGCGGATGGACCAATATATTAAGATCTAATAGTGGTAGGATTTGCAGACCATTAGATTGAGATCTACCAATGGGAACTACAATGGTGGCTGATTATCGACAATGGTAATAGGGGGTCTATCAGTTATATGGATGATGGTGGTAGATATTGGGGGATATAATTTTAGATTGTCTATAGGTGGATCTATTTCAGGAAGTAGAGTCTCTCCAATAGGAGATGTTCTTTAATATTAGATTTTATGATATTGGTGGTAAATGGTCTGAGATTTGGTGGTAGATTATGATATACTAGTGCCAGGATTGATAGATACGGGTGACCGGTACTAAAGGAAAGGGGTGGTGGTATATTGACCCAAAATTCAAAAATTATAGATTTATTGAAATTTGAACCAGAAAAAATGATTTTAATAAAATATTTATCAATGAAATAACACAATTAAAAATTCAATTCCTGAAAAAATTATTAAATTATATTCATGGAATTTCTTCATCAATGAATTCAGAACAATAAATTTCCTGTCTAAAATATATATATTTTACAATTATAATTTCTACCAAACAAAAATTTCAATGCGAGAAAATAAATTGAAAATTTTCATAACAACAAAATTTCAATAAAATATGATTTCAACTAAAAATGCTCAATCAAAACATTGATTTTTTTAAAGAATTAATCTCAACTATTTAGTTCCTTTTGAACAAATTAAATTTATTTCAAAAACAAAACCTCCAAAATTTCAAATTAATTTAATAAAATGAAATTCTTATAAGATTAGAACATCTGTGCCAATAACATTTCATCAATTAAAAATAGTAAAATACACCATTTTAATAAGATTCTCAATGAGTGTAGTAAAAAGATGAATCTCTTAAAGAGTCATAAATTTAAAATAAAAAAGTTACTCCATAAAAATTCCAATAATTACTCAAAATGGATATGAAAATTTGTGTAAACAGAGAACACATAACTTTATACCATATTTCTTTGATTATGACCATTACATTATTTTAATAAGGGAATAAATAAAAAATTCCACTCTCTTGATTTTAATATATCTAATATTTTTAGAAGGATAAAAAGACATTATGTTCAATTATAAAATTTTATTTAAAATATAAATAATTTTTATCATAATAATTTATTTTTAATATTTAGGGATTAAATAATTATTTTAAATTTTTAAGCAACACCGACACAATATTTATTCAATTAATTAAAAAATATGAGAAATAATTTTAAAAATATTAAAATAATACAATTCTGATGAATTAGTAAGTTCCATGAATTTTTTTATATTAAAATAACATATTTGAGATATTTGAAAGGATTAGAGTTTAATTCCATAGCCGTCTTGGTGACATTAAAGTAAAAGTAAATGAATAGTTCCAAAAATGACATTAATGATATTTTATAATGATCAAGATTTTATTAAATTATTTAAAATTCATAAAAATATAATATTTATCCAAGTGAGTTGTATATGGTTTAAAATAAAAACCATGGCCAGTTTATGGGCCACGTTTCCTTTTATGTTAACATTATTTACCATTAAAGGGTAAATAACATTGATATTTGGGTTATTGTGTAAAGGGTTAATCGGGGTTAAAACAATGATATAATGGTGAAAACATTATCAAACCCTGTAAAAAATTTATGTTATGGATTTATTATAACTTATCTTCATACTATATGTGAAATATGATAATCTGGAGTCACTTAATTATAAAAATTAATTTATATTAATTTAATTCTCTATGTAAGTTCCCATCCCCTCTCTTATAAAATGGAACCTATTATCCTATCCTTATCAGCACTTTTGATCCTTCTAGATCAACCAAAACCTTCTATAATACCTTCTAAGATTCATTCACTATATCCTATATATTTGTGTCTTGTCAAAAGACCATTCATTCAATGAATAAGGTGTAACACAATAGATGTTTCTCTAAGAGATGGTAATAATGTTCACCATGATATTTATTATTTCTCTTTCTTTTATCACTTTCAATTATATCATAAGGATTCATAGAAAATAAAAAAGTGTCTCCCACATATTGATATATTATTATATTGATTTAATAATATGTATCCATATCTTTATCCATCAAATGGGAAATAAAATCCTCACTCGTGTGTACAATGTACTACCGCCTCGTGAAACTATGTAATTTATTTTCCATAACTAAATCATATGGATAGACATAATGATGTAAATAATGAATATATATGATACATATATAATAATATTAGTTTTAAAAATTTAATATATCTTTTAATTCCTTACCATTTTACCCATTGATAAATGATAACATTGCTTATGCATATACACGACCTGGTGCCTCAGGTACAGACGAAAACTCTATTTTTTTATCTGTGCAAGGTGATGGTATCATTTAGTTCTAATAGATTCTTCTGGTTAAGGTTTTGGTCTTCTTATAAGGTTATGCTGATGGTGATGTTTTGAGTTCAGTGATTGTGTTCTGATGCTATGGAAGGATGACCACCGATGGCTTCTCACTGGAAGTGGTGTTGTCAATGATGTGATTGACCGTCTGGGGGTGCAGTTCGAGACGTTGTGATAATTGAGTTTTTCGTTTCCCAATAAGTTTTGATGGATATAGAATCGAGGTACTTTAAGTGGTATGGTGATGTTTCCCTATTTTTTAAATTTTGAAAATTGTCTTTGATGCTGTGGAGGCGATAATGACTATGCTGGGAAGATGGAAATGATGATGTTGTTCAGAAGACTCGGAAGACTCAGAATACTTAGGTGGCCTTTATATTTTTTATATGGTCAGGGGGTTTAATTTATTATTGTTTTTTGAAGTTTTCAATTTTTCTGTTTTGAGTTTTGAATTGTGTGGGTACCACTATCCCATAAAGTGGCTTTCAGAAAATTAAAAAATAGAATTGGGGAGGATCTTTCAATAGGGACTCTAAAAAATTATAATAAGTAAATATTATATTTATAACATTAATATCATCCATTATACAATGTTACTATATCCTATATTCAAGAACAAGAACTTCCATAATAAAGCATGAATTAGAAGAAGAAGCAGTCAACACCTAAAATAATAGTAATAATGAAATATTATGAATGAACTTGTGATAATATGTTATAAGAGGATAATATATAATATTATATATATGTATATAATTTTGATATGTGAGTAGAATAAATTTAAATTTATTATACATGCATATAAAATCTATTATGATGCAACTTAAACTTGAGGTAAGGGGTTTATAACTCAATTTTCATTCCTTGTGTTATACTTTAACTTCACTGGCTATGTAATTTCATGATTATGTGTGAGATAAACTATGATCGTATTATTTTATATTTTTACATTTGGGTGGATTTACATTTTTCACACATAATCACTTTGTTTATTAATTCTCACTTCAATGGTATGATCTTTGTAAGGGGTTTCATCTCAATTTCCACTTCATTGAGATATATTTGGTATTATGCACCTATTTATTTTTATATGTTATATAATACCCATTTGATGTATTTTACATGAATATATATTTATTCATGATGATTAAAATTTTAATTAATTATTATTCTTTCATGGGGTTAAAATTGAAATTTTACAAAAGAGGTATGAAATTATTTTTAAACCCCTCTTTTTTAGGATTAATCTTATTTTCATTAAAGAAATATTTTGATCTATCCTTAATAAAATCCATTTAATTTCTTAGTCTATGAATTTTTAATAATTTACCGTGTTTTATTCCAAATTTTCTTCTCTTTTTTCCCTTGAATCATGTAATGGATTTTTTAAAATAAAATTCAATCTTATTTCTTTTTTTGATCAGGTATATTTTTCTTCCATGTCCATATTTTTTCAAAATTGTTTTAAAAACCTCATTTTTATTTACTCAAATGATTTATAAAATATATCATATATTATATTTAACTTTAAACAATATTTCAAATGAATAATTCTAATGTTTTCATAGAGGTTTATTTTCTTCTTTCTTTAAAAAAATTGAAACTGAATGTTTCATTTTAACTTATACGGTGTTAAATAATTTTCCCGCCACCCTAACCATTTTGAACTCTTTATATTCTTCTGTAAGTTCCCAATATTTCTACATATAAAACTATTTAATGTGATCTTATTTTATTGTTTCTCTTCCATTTTATTTTATTCTCCAAAAGAGATGAATTCCTTATAAAGTCTAATTTTTTTTGAATTGATGGTCATATTTTTTCTCTTATTAATTTTGTGGTTATTAACATTCAATTTCTTGTTTTAAATTTTTATTACAAATTACTTTTCTAATTAATATCCATATTCTATGTATCATGGATATTCTTATTACCTAAACCAAATACCATTTCAATATGTGGTATTTTACTATAAAATTTATTTGATTGGTCAGTATAGTTTTATATTATTTATCCTTTACTCAATATGAATATTTGTTGATAAGGAATATTTTTTTATAAAATAAATTGATCATTAAATCTATGAGGAATTAATTAGACATGGAGTGATATGTTGGGCCCATTTATAGATAGTCCCTTGAGGCATAAACAGGTCTTACGAGATAAATAATTTGTCTCACCTTATTAAATAAATTTTTAGTGTATTTATAACCATAGTTTAAACTATCTTGGACAAGGACTTGATGGTAAATATATCATTATTTATAAGATAATGATGTTTGACATTATGCAGTACCTTCTTTGAGAATTAAGTTTTTATTATACATGTGTTTTCTATGGTAATATTATCCATAGATACTCATTGATATCAAGTGTGGATTAAAAGGAATGTATTTTCTGTTATATACCATTACATATTGATTGTTACTTATTTACTCATAATTTATTCTATTGTACTTAACACTTAGTTGTAATTTGGGAACAACCTTATTTTGATTCCTTTCCCCATGATATAGATAAGGAATCTTTTAATTAGTTCAAGGATGCATAATAATTACTATCACTGTGTTTTATATTTCATTTCTAATATAAAATGGGAATAAAGTGTGTATCTTGTTTGAGAATACTACAAAACCATTCATTATTTTGTGATATGAATTTTTGTATCTTATTCCATTGTGATAAAGTATACACCAGCTCTATATTGATGGGTTTTTGGTGTTTACTATTGGTATCATAGGAAGTTTAGATGAATAATTGGGAACTAGTTTTAGGTAAATATATATTAGTTAATATAACCCTATGAAAATATTTCAGGATATGTCTAATCGTAGAATAACATCCTAATATTTTTTTATGGTATAGATTATATGGTTTTCTTAGTAATAAATAATTTAATAGATACTATATATGGGTTTGTTTTGGAACATATGAATCTATAGGTAATAACATTGAATAAAGTTGGATAAATATATCTCATACATCATTTTAGTGAATGGTGAGTGTTTCCCTATGGTGCACCTAATTTGACACTCCTAGGGGATATTCTATGGTTAATTTATATTTTATTTATGAATCATTATGATGAATGAGAGAGTAAACCCTAAGAAAACTAATGATTTTCCATAGTGATAAAGGATAAATTTACATTTTCATGGATTGATAAGTTTAAGGTTGATCATAAGTCTAATGGTATAGATACCCATTTTAGGTTTAATTTGATTGGATTTTAACACGATTAATGATATTTTGGGAGATATTTATAGAAATAAGAACTTTTAGTTTAGTTTATGTATTACTGATAATTTTATTTGAATAATAAGGATTATATATTTTAGGGAAATATGTTTAATGTTATTGATAAACATTAGGGTTAATATGATCATTAATTCTAAGGTAAAAATATTCAATTAAGATTATTTTTTTGGAAAAAACAAGCTATAGAGAAAACCCTAATGGTTAAAAAGTGATTTGAAAATTAATGTTATTTTTGAGGATATTAAAAAAATGGATCATTATATGAATTATATTAATATAATTTTTTCAAAAGGAAAATCAAAAGATTGGGTGACAACCCATCCCATCTGAAAAGGCCATGGGGCTTCAACACATAACTGAAGGGAGACAAAGGTGCAGTGCCTACCACTGGCCTATGTGATGTCCTGGTTAGTATGTAATTGTTTTTTTCTTACTTAAAGGGTTTTATGGTTAAATATTAAGTGGATTTTTAAAATAATATTATAGGATAAAACCATTTTGTATTTTTTTTATTTTGAGGTGATTAATTATATTTCTTTAGATGTTTTATTGGGTTAAGGTATATATAAACTTTAGGTTTAATGTAAATAACTATTTTGGAATAATTATACTTCATTTTTGGAGATGTGAGCTAAAGTATATGAGATAAAATTGAGGTTATATATTTCTTTAATGTTGATTTTATTGAGGTTATTTTGGATATAAATTTATTTATTTATGGAATGATCTACGTTAAAACTTTGGTTTTATTATTGAATTTTATTTATTAAGGTATTAATTCTTTGTTTAGAGGTTTATTAATTCTGGGTATTATTTTAAATTATATTAAAAAAATTTATACTAGGAAATACAAGTGGAAAAAATGATTTTCATTTTTATATTTTTTATCTATAAGAAGATGATTTTAATGCTTTATGCATGAAAAAATTGTCTTGAATACTCATTATTTTGAGAAAAATATTAAATTTTAATGGAGATTTATTAAAGGATGAAATTTTTATTGTCATGTAATTATATTTCCTCATGTTATTAGTATACATGTTAAAGGAATTACTCAAATTTAAGGAAATGATCATATAAGTAAAAGGTTATAATTTTAATTTCTTTTATGATTAATTTGTGATCATTTCACCACTCACTAATTTTTGGTTTTATATTTATTAACTTTATCATGACCATGTTATCTATTATTATTTATTAATACTTGGACATTAATTATATCCTTTATGTAAATATTTTAACTTCTTGTTAATTGTATCCTTATCTGAAATAAGGGTTATTTTTTATTTCATGTAACCATTATTTTCCCAATTTTCCTTTTTAAAAGTTATTCAATTGTCCCTATGTATGATTCGGGTTTTCAAGAAAAGGTTAAAATTTTGTTCACTGAAATAAAATTGTGAGGGTAAAATTTATTTATGGGGATAAGAATTTAATAACCCAATATTTTAATATATATTTATCTTTGAATAATTTCAAGTGTTCAATAGTTTTCTTATCATGCAACATTGAGATTTAAGTGAGTTATGATATACTATTAAAATATAATTATTTAAATGTGAAATAGATGTTAGATTTTTTGGTATGAATATGAATAAACACTTTATAAAAGACATGTAAAAATGAATTAAATGATGTAAATGAATTGAAAAATATGTTCACAGTTTTTAGTAAAATCATTTCCGACATCAAAAATATATATATTTTTTCAAAAATTGTTTTTATTGATTTTTTGAGTAAATAATATAATTAATTTTTACCACATTATAAATTTTATTTTAAAAAATAACTTTATTTTTTAAATAATGATTTCATATTTATCATAGATTATTTTTCTTAAAATTTTAAAAAAATATTCATTTTTGAATGGATATTGAGAAATGTTGATTTATATTGAAAACTATCTTTTTGTTTAAAGAATTTAAAAATAACCATTTTCTCTAAAAATAATCAAAATTAAATTTATTTAATTTATACTACTAATAATCCTATTAATATAATTGTGGTCAATTTTATTCTTTATTTTGGTATAAAAATGTTTTACACATAAGAAGGCATTTTTTTTCTGGAAAATCGCTTTTAGTCACATTTTGAAGGTATATTTTTTACTAAATTATTTAAATTATATGGATTAAGTTTGGTAAAATGGATTCAATATTTTGAATCAGAATAATTAATAAAATTTTTTAGGGTAAGATTATTTTTTTACATCCTAAATGGTAATCATGGTAAATATTTTTCACCTAAGTAAAAGTAAAATAGGTAAAAATGGGTTAAATTTTTTGGGTAAAACATACAAATATTTCTAACACGTACCTTTATCCTATTTTATTTGTGGATTTAGAATAAAATTATTATTAAGGAGTTAAATAATTTATTTTAAATAATTATCCAAAAAATTTCAACCTAATATTTTGTGAAAATAAGTTATAGTTTATCCAAATTTAAAACTATTTTTTGGGTATTTTAATTCAATTTCTTGGTTGGAAGATTCCATTCAGTTTTTGATTTCCCCGGAAGTATTGAAATTATAATTTTTTTTATTATTTAACCAAAAAATTCATATAAACCAATTTATTACATTATTTCAAGGTTAAATGATTTTGATTCTTAAATCATGTATTTTACAAAAAATTATTTATTCTTGTGTTTTTTGATGTTATATAAAATATAACCACTACCACATATAGAAATTACATCTGATAAAATGGATTCAAAATTTGGAATCCTAATTTATATTTTTTTAAAAATCACTCTTCTATTTTTTTATATAATTATTTCATCATGGTAAAAATGTTAGATTATCAAGGTTAAGGTTAAAATGGGTTTAAAGTAGTTTATCAAGAATATAAGGCTAAAAATATATCAAAAAATTCCCAAATGTGATTTTTTGAGTTTATTGTCACCCTATAACATCTTATATTATAATTTGGGGTGCCTAGGTTCCATTTTTTATTTTATTATGACCTTTATATTATTTTAATAAAATAATAAATACAAAATGTCACTCTCTTTACTTTAATTACACGAATATTTTTTCCTAAGCATAAAAATATGTTATCTTCAGTTATAAATGTTTATCTTAAATATAAATTAAATTTTTTATCATAGTAATTTATTTTTAATTTTTATTGATGTAATAAATACCATAAATTGTTATGCAATTCCGAAATGATATTTATTCAATTAATATAAATATTAATTAAATGATTTTTAAAATATTAAAAGTATTATTGTTTGGTTTAATTTGTGTGTTCCATGATTTTTTTAAACAAATATCAAAAATTAAATATTTTTTATGGGTTTATATTCTAATAATATAACTATCTTGATGAATTTATTGTCAAAGTAACTAAATAGTTCTAAGAAATGCTTTAATTGTATTTTGTAATAAATAATATTTTATTAAATGATTTAAATTCATAGAAGTATTATCTTCTTAAAAGTGAATGAAATTTGGTTTGAAATATAAACCATGGTCCATTTATGCGATATTTGTCTTTTTTACATTAACATTTTCACCCTTAAAGATTAAAAAACTATGATATTGCGGTGATTGTAAAAATCCATGATGAGAGGTTAAAATAAAGTGATAAGGGTGAAAAAATCAACTAATTTATCAAAAATTTACTATATGAGGGGTTTTAAACATATATTCATACTAAATTATAAATATTTTAAGTTGGGGTCCCTTTCTTTTAAAAATTAATTTATATTTACTTAATTCTTTAAGAAATTCAAAGAGAACCACTCCCTTCACTTATAAAATGACACATCTAATCCTCTCTTCCTCACACATTTTGAGTTGTCTTGATCTAAAAATACTGACCATAGTACATTATTATTCACATTAACCATATACTAGATATTATTTTATCTCTAAAATACCATCTTTTTAATGCTTAAAGTGTAATTCAAAAGTGTATTCTTTAAGATAGGGTAATCATCTTCATCAAGATCTTTAATTTTAATTGCTTCTTTTAATACCATAAATTATTTACTAAAAATTATAGAAAAATAAAACATGTATCTTATATATATTTATATAATATTGTGTTGATATCATAATAATTTTCCATCTAATTCTCTGTCAAATGGTAAATAAAACAATTACTCATGTGTATGGAGAACCACCACCTCGCGAACTGATATAATTTTTTTTCCATCACTGAATCACTTGGATAGTCATAATAATGGAAATAATGAATATATATGATAATTATTACATATTATTTAATCTAAAAATTTCACATATCATCTAATTCAGCTTCCTTTCACTGATTAAGAAATGATATTTTTGCTCGTGTGTATATACGGTCTACCGTCTATACGAAGTGATACGATTCATTTTCAATGTCCAAATTTCCAGAATGATTATAAAAATATATATAATGAATATATAATATATTTATAGAATTAATATAATTATAGAAATTATGGAACTATATAATATTCACATTAATTGATACTTTTTAAGAAAACATGCTTTAGAAAACAAAGAAGTTAATAACCAAAACAATTGTAATAATGAAAGATTGTTAATGAATCAGTGATAATGTTTTATAATAAGATATTATATGATATTTTATATATTTATATGGTTTTTATATAAAATTATATATAAATTTACATTTATTTTTTAGGAATTTAAATGTTCTTATGATTCAAGTTGAACTTGAGGTAAGTGTTTCATAACTCAATTTCCATTCATTGGTTATACTTCTACTTAATTAACTATGTTATGGAATTATTATGTGTGAAATGAATTGTGATTGTATTTTTTTATTTACATAAAGTTTGGATGTATTTATATTTTCACATATAATCACTTTATTTTTTAATTCTAATTTTTATGATATGGTATTTGAAAGGGATTTTGTATCAATTTCCACTCCATTAAGACATATTTTTTATTATGAACATATTTAATTTATTTTTGTGGTTTATATATTACACATTTTATGTATTTAAAATAATTATATAAAATTAATGATTATTAAAGTTTCAATTCAAGTTTACCCTTTCAAGTGGTCATATTTTAATCAGTACTAAAGTGGTAAAAAATTATTTTACAACCTTACTTTTTTTGGGACTACTCTTATTTTCATTGAATTAATCATATAATCTATCCTCCATAAAGTCCATATATTTTTTTATTATATTAACATTTATGAATTTCAATATATTCTTTCAAAATTTTCCTTAATTCGAACATTATTTAAGTAAATAAAATTTTAATTTAAAATCCAACCTTATGTCACTTTTTGATCAGGTATATTTTTCTTCCATGGATATATTTTTTAAAGATTATTTTAAATTAATTTTTATTTACTCAAATAAATTTACAAGGATATTTTATGTTATATTTTAATTTATTTAAGGTTTGAACAGAATATTTATAATATTTTTTAAAAAGTTTGTTTTTTATCTTTCTTTGAAAAAAGCCAAATGTAATGTTTCTTTTTAACATATACAACATTAACAGAATTCCTTAATACTCTAACCATTTTACACTATTAATATTATTCCATATGTTTTAAATAGTTTTAAAAATAAAACACTATAATAAAAACATATTTTAATTTTTCTCTTCCATTTTATTTTATTCCCTAAAATATAAAAAATTATTACAAAACCTATATTTATAGTGAATTGATGGTCATAATTTTTCTATTATTAATTTTGTGGCCCTTAACATTATCTTGAAAAATCCACTTTCATGTGATCAATATTATTTTGGTATTACATTTATATTAAATATGCTTGTTCTTTGTATCATGGGTATTCTTATTTAATTAATTGTAAACCATTTCTACATACAGTGTTTTATTATGGAAGTTATTATATTGACTAGGGAAATCTAGATATTCTGTATAATTTATTCTATATGGATATTTATAGATAAGGAATATTATTTATGAATTAAATTGATCATTCAATATATGGGGAATGTATTGAATATGCAACAATGTATGGGTCCCATTTATAGATACCCCCTTGATGCATCGATAGGTCTAATGAGATAATCCAGTTGGTTAGCCTTATTAAATGGGTTTTTGGTGCATGTCTTCCTATAGTTCAAAATATATTCGTTAAAAGCCTTTGTGGTAAATATATCATGATTTCCAAGATCATGAAATCCAACATTATGGATTTAATTCATTTAGAATTATAATTTTTTTATCGATGTGTTTTATATGTTGACTATCCCTTTTTGATTATACCTTATTTGAGTGCACCATTATTTTATTTCATTTCACTTGGAAATCAATATGGAGTCATTTAATGAGTTCAAGTCTTCAAAATCATTACTCTCACTATGTTTTATATTTCATATATGATGTCAAATGGGAATAATGTATGTGTCTAGTTCACCAAGACTTCTAATCTATTCGGTCCTTCAGGATGCGATCATTTGTATCCAATGAAAATGTGATAAATTAGAAACTAGATTGGGGTTATTAGGGTTGGGGTATTTATAAATTTGGTAAATTAATAATCTCTTTATGAACCATTATGAAGGGAACACAAAATTCTATTGAAATAGACCATATATAAAATATATTGAAACCTATAAACTCATAGGTTAAGGAATATACATCATTTATGAGTTATCCCTTTAATTTTCATAGTTTAAATTTAATGTGTTTAATAATTTAAATGTTTTTAATCCATAATTTTCCATTTATTTTAGTCAATGGAGTGAAATAGGTGGAACTAAGACAACAAACAATGTTATTTGAAATGTGATGACCACCTAACTGATATTCCCAACCTAATAGGGGAAGTATTCGAAAACTTTATGAAAATACTTTCCCAATTAAATAAATATTTAATTAGATTCCTAAATCAGGGGTAAACCCACATCCCCATAAGAAAGTTAAATTTTTAATTGACACCTTTATGTGATAAAGGTCTTATAATTTATATGGATCTTCTGATACTTCACTCACAAAAAATGGATCAATTCTATTGAAAAGTTCTTCTTCATCCTTTAATGATCTGAGAAAGATAAGGTTATGTTGGTTGTTTACCGTATGGTGATAGAATCTGATCAATAGTGTACATTGATCACAAATATGAATCTTGAGGATATGATCAAAGCAATGAGAGGAAATAATTCCAAAAAATAATGTTTTTAATAAATATTTTCCTCACACTCTTTGGCTTAAAATGTTCAGGGATTTCCTTGGCCTCAATAAAAATTATGAAGTATCTATCGAGGAATATGAGGCTAACATCACAATACTTTGATGATACACCTATTAATTTTTCATTGCACCCAAAATTATTATCAACCACTTATTTAGTAAGATAAATACTAATATATAAAGAACCTTGAAAATTTGAGACTTTGATAGCTGTGAGTAAATTTTGTAATGTACCCTCAAAGTATAAATTGAGGTTAGTGAATTCAAGGGTTTGGAGATGGGTAGTAGAAAATATATTTAAATTATGGAAGAGTAATAGGGAAATAAAAGTGTTAATAAATTACAATATCCCACTAATTAAAAGTGTGTGATTAAGAATCCTCATAATTTCTTGATATGAAAAAAGAAAATATTTAGGTGTGGTAAGTAAGGGAGCCTTGCTAAAGAATATGGACAGGAGAACCCCACCAATGTGATGGAAGATATAGATGGTACATTAAACCCTCCATATGTTTTCTAATGTTTTGACTATAAGGAACTAGAAAACTATTAAAAAAATACTCTAAGATAAGTGTTGTTTATGATAAATGTTCACAACAACCTCTAAGGACTATATAGAAATGGATAGAATATCCCATTACAACCACTTAGGTGGATCCTAATAATAATGTGGTGATATGTATTCTAGTTATTCATTCATGGATAGAGAATGTACCATTAGATTCAGGTTCTATACATCCATTCATATTACACAAGTTTGGTATAACTATTCAAACACCACCTCAAAACATAGAAGTTGAGCTATCGGTGAAAAGAAAAGTGAGCAATTATTACATCCCAAGTATATAACTTATCACACTATAAATGTTTAGGTTTTACATCCCATAAAACCTTGTGATACTCACTTTTTTATAATTTTATGTAATTCTTGGTATAGATTGTATTTCCTTATATGGACCCAACATAAATTTCTAATATAAGTAAATATCCCTCTCTATCGCGATTCATTCTCTTATTCTATATAAGTGAAAGGATGAGGATGATTATTATTTAGATTCATGATATAAAGAATAAATATTATTACCATATAGAAAAGTGTATCTATCTCAAATGATTAGGACTAAGGAAAATATCATCATTGATGACAATCCATTTTTGAGTTAATCCATTGACGTGTTTCTGAATTTATTTTTCTTACTCCTAGATAATAGGACTATTTATCTATATAACATATACACAAGGATTTGAAACAAATAAAGGAATCCATATAGAATAGAAAATATTCAATATGGAGAACTGATGGATAAATTATAGGTGAATATTGATAAAGGATTTATACCCCAAATTCTTCACCATAGAGTGAGTCTGTCCTATGCATCAAGAATAAGGATGGGCCATTGTTCATTTGTGTTGATTATTGTGATCTCAAAAAGATCGTGATAAATAAAAATTATCCTATATTACATATTGATGACTTATTATATCAGAAAAAAGGATACTAGTACTTCTCCAAGTGGATCTTTAGTCATGATATTATCAAGTAAAATTTAATAAGGATGATATCCTTAGGATGATTTTTTGAACAATGTATGAGAACCTTGATTTCATAGTGATTTATTTTGGAATAACTAATTATCTATATATCTTCATGGAATTAGTGAATATATTCAATAAGGATTACCTTAATAAAGTTTTTATAGTTCTTACTGATGATATTCTTATCTTATCCAAATGAAAGGAGGGGCATGAGGATAATTTGAATTTTGTACTGAAGATCATTTGAAATGAAAAATTTATACATGATGTACTATAAATAAAAATTTTAGATGGATAAAGTAACATTATTTTGGAAATTTATCAACATCAAAATATATTTGTGGGTCCTTCAAGAACATAGGAAATTAAAGTATATCTCACACCAATATCAATGGTGGAGATCCATAGTTTCCTTGGATTAACTAGGTAATATCTCAATTTTTGAGAAACTTATTAAGATTTTCAATCCCACTAACCAAGATAACTCTATTGGGAGTGAATTATTTATAGATTAATGAATAAAAGTATAGTATTAAATATTTAAATAATAGGCTAATAACTACACAAATGCTCTTATTACCCACTAGTAGGGAAGTATTTGTGATCACCAATGATTCATATAAAAATGAATTGGAATGTGTACTCATGAAAGATGATAGAGTGATAGCCTATTCCACCCTCCAATTAAATATACATAAAAAGAACAACTCTACATAATATCTAAAATTGACTATAGTAATCTTCACATTAAATATTTGAGAACATTATCTCTATGAGGAGAAGTGTTACATATATAAGGATAAAAAATTTCTCAAGTGTATACTAAAACAAAAGTAGATCAATATGAAACAAAAAAAGGTGATTATAGATGATGAAGGATTATGATTTTTTGGTCCATTGCCAACATGTTAAGGAAATAAAATTGGTATATTCTCTATGTAGAAATGATCCTGCAACTCTATCCATGATGAGGACTGAAAGGGATCCAATCCTATTGAACATGAAATGGATGGACATGGGAACACTGAAAGGATATTCATCCTAAATTTCTCAAATAACTTCTCAACCATATATTCTTTATAGGATGAAGGATGTCTAGAAATATGATGATGAGAAATAAAGAAAAGGTAGAGAATATTCTAGTGTTCAACTTTTCTAAAGATAGAATTATAAGGTTTTAAAATTGGGTATCTGTCCAATCAAAACTATAACAAAAAATATAAATTTTGGATGATGTGAAAAGATCATACTTTAATATTAATCCATGAATCTCTAAAATGTGAGATATTATAAGAAAAATTTAGTGGGATAACATGAATAAGGATATGTATAATTCATATCTTGATGCTTGGTATTCCAACAAGTCAAGTATAAATGACATAATTCTAATGGTATGATGAAACCATTACACATACTTGTATTGAAATAGGAAAACATAACCATGGATTTCATTTTAGGACTTCATAGGACATCTAATGTTAAAAACAACATCTTGGTGGAAGTTGATTGCCTTAAAAGTCTGTGAATTACATTGATATCATGAGAGATTTCTCTTCTGAAAAACTCTCCAAGATATACATAAGGTAAGAGGTAAGAATTTGTGTAGATTCACTCTCTATTATATCTGATTAAGATCTCATGATTACCTAGAATTTCTAGAGAAGCCTTTAGTGAGCATTGGATACAAAGGTGAGTTTTAGTCATTCATATCACACTCGCATGAATGGATTTCCAAGGATATTGGGATCAATAAATTCCCTAAGTAGAGTTATTCTATAAAAATAGTTTCCATTATAGTATTATAATGTAACCATATGAGGATATGTATGGGCAGAGGTGTTAGAATTCAATATGTTGGGATGAAGTTGGATAATTAAAGCTTATGAGACCTGGTCTTTTCCAAGATATGAGAGAGAAGGTTAAAATTATTCAATATCATATGAGTCAATAAAAATTCAATAGAAAATATATGTAGACAATCATTTATGAAACATGGAATTTGAGGTCAAAGATAAGTTTTTCCTTTATATATCACCATGGAAGAACATCATGAGTTTTTAGAATAAAGAAAATATTAGTCCATGATACATCACCCCTTTTGAGATCCTTGATTGCATCATAGTTGTGTCATATTGACTAGAACTCACACCTAACCTATCCCAAGTATATAATTTAATCCATGTATCCCTCATGATGAATTACATACCAGACCCCTCATATGTAATGAATACAAATATGGTTCCCTTGGAGAAAAATATTTCATATGAGGAGTAGTCGATGAAGATCTTATATCATAGAGACAATATTCTATGAAACAAGAAAATTCACCTAATAAAAGTGTCATAGTGAAACACACATTTGAGGAATATACATGGTAAAAGGAAGAGTTTATGAAACCGATGAACCCTCATCTATTTTAGTGTTTGAATTTTTATTTCACTGGTGAAATTTCTGAAGAGGGTAATAATATAATGAACCAAACTTTTATAAATGAAATTTCATTTTTAAATTTAAAATTAAGTAATGTAGTTATAGAAACTCATGAACCACTTTGGTTATTTTGGACCATTATAAAATATATAATTTCATACTTAAAAAACACTAATAATCATACTCAATAATAATATATTCATTGTATAATGACCATTAATATTTTTATATTAATATTTTTTTTATAAAGGCCTATTAAAATAGGTTTAAGAAGCGATTGCCTCAACCAGTAGAATTGTTCCCTATAAATAACATTAATTGGAGATTTTAATGTCATTGGGACTTTCCCATGACCAATCCCAATCCAATAATCAATAAATAAAAATTTAGAAAAAACATTTGTGGGAGAAGTAAAATAATATCAAAATCATCTCCTAAACCATGTTTGTTAAACTACCCCAAGAAAGCACCAACATCATACACCGTATCCTTAGGGGGTATGATGGTGTAGTAAGGGGTTATGTATTTATACCCTAGTAGTATCGATTTTTATATTATATTTTTTAATAAAATAATTATTATAATTATCTCTTTTCATTTTTACTTTATATAAAACATAATATATGAGTCTATAAAAATTATATTTTGATACGATGAAACCACAATTTTTTATAGAAAATATATGGTTTTAATTAAAACACCCTTTTTGGTAGATGATGTAATTTTGAAATAAATGTTTTTAAATATAATATTATTATAAAATAATATTTATTTATATAAAAATTTGAATATAATTTAATGAAGTCCTATATAATCTTTATAAGGGTCAGAAAACTGTTAATGTCGAAAAACCATTATTTTTAAATAAATTAGGATTTTTATTTAAAAGTGTAAATTATCATATTTGAATTTTTTTTATAGAATAAATATTATTTTTGAAATTATCATGTCTAAATTTTCCAATTGTGATTTTTTCATAATTTTATGTACCCATCAAAATTTTAGGTAAATATTAAATACGTTATAAATATACAGTATGTATTATGACATCATAATAGCCAAACAGTGATGTAATAAATACTATAATTAGACTCATTTCCCAAAATAGAATTACCCTTTAACTTAGTTTATTTTTAATTATATTTTAATAATTCAATAATCCTTTAATGAATCCTCTAAAACTGATATTATATTTTATGTTTTTAAAATTTATTATTTATAAACATGACCCACTTCCACATCACAAATGGTATTATATTAAGGATTTAGGATCCTATAATTATAAAATACTTAAAAATACTTATATTTGGTTGAAACCATGGGAAAAATACAAAGTAAATGTTTCTATTTTTTATTATTTTATTATACATAATTGAAAACGTAGTTTTTAAAATTAATAAAGAATTATGCTCTCTTTTCCTATAAATATCCTTCCATCGCCCCACTAATATTCAATAAAATCAATTTTATCAGGAATATTATCTCTTTATAAATATATAAATCCATCTCAATGTTTTCATAAGATCTTAATAAAATCATTCCAATATTTTATAAACACCCTCTTAGGGTAACAAATTTTTCCCTCTCTTATTTTCCATTCAAGTACATTATTTGTATTTAGAATTTTCAATATCAATTGATTATGTTTTAATAAATTTATAAATGTAACTATATTGTCCAATTTTTGTTCTATTAATTATATATCACTTTTCCCCTCCAATTATAACATTTACCGAAGTCATTATTATGCCGAAGTTAGTGGCCTCCTCCTCTTTATTCATGTGATTTTTTGTGTTATGAATTTTGACATACATATTTTATTTTTTGAATATGTTTTTACACATCCCTTTAATAAATTTATGATTCCTAACTAAGGAGATACCACATTTATCTCTAATTAAACCCTTCCATGAGCCTTTATCCACACTCATTATGCTTCCAAAATTATCTCATGATTTCCCAAGAAAAATTTTGTGTTGTGAATACCCATTCCAATTTCCACTTAAGGGTATTCACCTTGATGTAAAAATACTTAATTGATTGGGTAATTACATTTATGTTTCATAAAATCTTTAATCATGGTATTAAAAGTGATGAAATATATTCTTATGATTTTTGGTCTATATGATACACAAATTCATGTTCATGATATGAATGTGATGGGTGGGTCCAAAATTATATAGAAATCCAATGAATTATGTAATGGTTTTATCACATGATATACCTTGTATGGTTCATGGGTGGTTATACTAATAACATTATTTTATAATTTCTTGGAAACTATACTTGACTTATTCTAATGATTTTAGGTTTTATATTGTTACAACATTCCTATGTTGTCGTGATTTTATCATCTTATAGCATGATTTTATGTACATGTTTATGATTATCACCCATTTTATATCACCTTGATGCATATTTTGACTAAAATGTATTACTTTATTCATGTTATTATTTTATTATTCCCTTACTGGGATTTATAGAATACATTTTTCTAATGTGTGTCCCTAGGTTGTCTCATGAAGTTTTAGAAAAATCAATGGAACATACAATCATTTTATAGAGTTTTTAAATAATATCATTATATTATTGTATCAAGATATTATTATATGTATCGAATTACCTAAATTCACTATTCCTTGAAATCTTTTGAGGATTTTATAAAGTTTATCTTCATGTAATAATTCATGTAAATTATAGTATTAAATATATAGGTCATCATGTTGGTGTTATAATAAGTGAGACAGAATGATTATTGATTTTATAGATGTAAAAGTGAAAGAACATTCTGATAGAAAATATTTACTATCAAATATATATATAATATAAATAGAATAAAATAAATTCTATTAAACTACATGGAAATGATTATGATATAAGTGATTATATAGAAATAGTAAAGGATGAATATTTTTATTCAATTATTTTAAGTGATGAGGGAAAACTATGTTCATATAATCCATGTCTAAGGCATAAAGTGGAGGTATATAATATCATTAAAGATTAAGTAAAATAGTTTTAGAGCATAATAACATGGAGGATTGTCTCACATACTTCTCTTATTACATAGTTTGAGCCAATAGAATTTGATTAAGCTTTTGAACATCAAGATTGGGTTTCGGAAATGAATGAAAGCTAGATTAGATTGAGAAAAAATGAGACATGGGAATGTATAAATAATGAAATTGATAAAAATGTGATTGAAAAAATGTGGGTTTTTCAGAATAAGTTGAATGTATATGGGGAAATGATAAAATATAAGAAAGACCAGTTTATAATATAATATCACCTATTCAAGGCATTGATTTTGATGAGACCTTTTCCCAAGTAATACAAATTGAAACTAATAAAACATTTCTTGTTATTACTGGTCAATGGATATGTTTTATATTTTAAATATAAGTAATGTATAATTTTTTAAATGTAGAATTTGAATAATAAGTTTGTATTGATAAACCATTTTTCTTCTTTCTTAGTCTAGATGAAAAATATTTTTTCCAGCCTAATAAGTATTTGTATAAGTTGAAAAAATCTTTGAGATATTGGTATTCTAAGATAGATAATTTGTTGAAAAAGATAATTTTTAGAAAGGGGTGGTTTGATAGAAACCTCTAAATATAATAAAATCAAGAGGCTTCCATCATTATTATTGTTTTTGTTAATTATTTCATATTTGTATAGAATAATGAAGAAGAATTTTACATCACTAATAGTAAAATAAATATGTTGGGTGAAATATCTATACTAATACAAATGAGAGACTTTATTGGCTTTCAAATTTATTAAGACAAGGATAAAATTTTCTTATCACAAGAAAAATATTACAAAGAATTATATAAAATATTTCTCATATAATATTAAAAACATGTTTCCACACATATATCAGTGGGAATAGATCTATTTAAGGGTAAAGTTTAAAGGAAAATTTCTCATAAATAATTAATGTATTGATTTCAATCCTGATGTATTTGATATCCTAAAGACAAGAATAAGTTTATATGGATACCATGTGTTATATATTTGGAAGTGAACTAATTTTAACACAATGATCAGATTGAAAAATAATTCTTAGATACATTATTGGAACTATAGACTATGGGATAAAGTATGTAAAAAGGTTAAGTTGTATTTTTTTGGATATATATATATATATTAAAAATATGTTGGATGTATCGATGATAATCTATATCTGGTGGAGTTTTCTTTCAAGGAGAAAGATGTGTATGTTAGTATATAAAAAAATATAGACTCTTATAACTATAGAAGAAGAGTATATTTATTTCAATCAAAATGTAATATAATTAATATGGGTAATGAAATTGAGAGAATATTTTTTTTAATTTGAAGTTACCCCTTTTAATTGGCTGTGATAATCAATATGTTATTAATTTAAACAAGAATCCAATCAAATATTCAAAATAAAAATAAATTTATTTTAAATATCACTTTATCAAAGAAATTTTTTAATGAAATGAACAAAATCAATAGTTTTTACCAATAAAGGATAAGGTAGATGATTTCTACACTAAACAGTTCTAAATGAAGCATTTCAGGAGAATAGATTGATTAAGTGTGTTCAACCTCACTCTATTTAAGACTAAGGTATGTGATTTTTGTCCCATCTTTCATCTTTTATTTGGATATTGTTTTCAAAAGGGTAGAAATGTGACAAAAAACATTGATATTTGTTTTACATATAAAGAAAAATCATGTATTTGGGGGGAGTTTTTGAAAGGGGAAGATGTGTTGTAAACACACGTGAACTCTTTTTATATTTTTCTGAAGGGAGTGAAATATATTGTTCTTTATAGGTAAATGTTTGTGACGATAGATCCATTCATTCAAAAAAATGTTCTAAACAATTAGTAATAACTATTTATAGATAGCATTTTATTTTTGTTGAATGATTCTTGTTTCCTATAATGAGTTTTATCACATGGGATTGGAATTATTTGATAGTGATTTGTTAATTGAGTTTTAGAGTTTTAGTGATTTATGTTCCTCTATTGAAAAAAACTCTAAAGGGGGAGACTATTCACACCAAGAGGTTTTGAGGTTTTTTTAAATTTAGAAGAATCATATAAGCAAGAAACAAGGATTTATTAGTGATGTATTTTGTTGCCATTATATAAATCAATTAAATATAATGATCCTTCCTCATAAAGATTCAAAAAATATAATTATGGGTCTATCAGATTAAGGTGATAATATGAATTCTAATGGATCAAGGAGACTTGACGAAAGGATGGGGAAAGTGTTTTTTCAAATGTTTTCATGGGACATCTAACTAAGTTTTATATATAAACTAAATTATGAAATTATTTATTATTATTAAAATTGCCAAATAACTTGTTCATAGGAATATATTCAAGGTTTTATCTAAAATTTCTCAAAGTAAAAAGTTGGTAAATCCTGGTGGAACCATTCTGGGAACAATGATACCGGACTGAGTTGAGTGGACTGAACTGATTGAACAATGTTTTTTCAGATAGACAAAGGTTTGTGTGTTCACTAGAAGAACATGGTTTTTGATCACTAGATGAATCTTTTTTTGAGTAATTTGGATATAGAAGTTTTGTATAAGTTTTGGATGAAATAAATATTAAAATTTACTAGAGTGATAAAACTAGAAGTTATGAAAGAAGTTATATCTGATAGAGAAGTATATAATAATTTTCATTAATTCGTCACATAACAATTTCCGATCAAGGTCATCAGATAGATGTTTCCAAGAAATATTATCAAATAGAGAAATATCAGAATAGTTATCAGATTGGATATTCTATGATGAATAATTAGATATAGGTTTCTAAGAAAAGTAATCAGAAAAATATATTAGATAAAGTAACTTTAAGATCACAAAATAGGGGAAAAATTTAAATATTATTGGATCATAAAATAAGAAGGCTACTAAGTGTACAATGATTTAAAAAATAAGAACCTTATGAGATTAAAAAATAGATGAGTTCTAAAAAATATTTATAGGATTATTTTTTCTAGATTATACAATGTTTTGTAAATATATACATCATAACAAAGTTAATTTTGATATTAAAAATATCAATAATCATGAAGTAATAAACGTGATTAAAGAAAATATTTCAAGAAATTTTAAAAACTTTGATTCAAATATTTAAAAAATATTTAAGGATATTTGTTTAATTTTATCTTTATAGATGTTTAAAAGTGAACAAATGAAAAATGAGTTGATATTGATATTCATATTTAGAGCGGGAAACTCAAATTCAAAGTTCAAACATCTCCCTTATTGTTAATTAAAACATTGAATATATAAAGGGGGGAAAGTGCATTGTGAAGCATCGATTGTCTATTTCTGTTGTGAGAGTTTTTGAAGTGGTGAGTTAAAACTTTTTAGATTGGTCGATCTTTTCTCAAACCATCAGATTTGGTAGAACCATATGAAGTAATATCATAAAAAAGGACACTATATGACTTAAAATGAACAATGTTACTAGAATAAGGATATAGTGTATGAACAAGTTACCAAATCAAGGATATTAAAAATAACATACTAGACATATAGATTCTAGATGAATAATTATCTGAAATACAAGATCAGACAAAGATGTTTATAAAAAAGTTATTTCTCACTATTGTGTAAGAAATGAAAAAGGATGAATAAGGACTTATTAGAAAGAAAGGTTGCAGAATTCAAGAAACACAATTATAATTTATTGAATCATACTGGTGAAGGTTCATTTAATTATTGAAAAAATCATTTTTATCATATTATCTATGTAATAAGAAGATAAATTTTCATAGGATTATAGTGATATGAAAGTAATGGATATTCACTAATTTTTATAAATTTCATTCAACTGTTTTTTAGTGTATGCGTGGTCTTGGAATTTTTTATACCATTCCAAGGACATGATACACTTTTTGATAAGTGAAAATTTTAATTTCTTAATTTATTATGGGTGTGGCTATGTGTTTATTTTAAATGGAGTAAATTTTTATCTAATTAGAAGTGATGTCTTAAAAAAAACCTTAAAAGTCTAACTGTTGTTTCAACACCACCCCTAGTGGTCATATAGATCCTGGATGACCCTTTCAATAAGTTGTGTCAATCATATCCTTACCTTATCTAGGTAAAGAGTATGTCTTGTACCATGATGTGTTAGTGGTTAGGATGAGAGTGGTCTTGATATAGAACAACCTTGTGGTTTCTTATGGTTTCAAGAAGTTGATACATCATGAGAAACATTTTCTGATCCATGACCTGGAGTTAATGGTAGAGATATATTACTTGAGATGTTATTATTACCTATTGGGTTATAGGTTCTTAGTAGATAAAAACTATAATAGCCTAAGACATATTTTATCACATAGGGACCTAGTCCTTTAGTAGTGAAGGTGATTTGACTATTTAAAGTCTTTAGATATAGAGTTGGACTACACCACTAGAAAGGGAAACATAGTCATAGATGCACTGATCCAAAAGACTCAAACACTAGTGGTTTAGTAGTCCAACAAAGAGTAGTAGATGATAGCCCTATATGTTGAGATGTGCCTTTATATTCAGAAGTATCATATTTGGGTGACCATTATAAAATTATTTATCACATATTAACTCTTAAATAGGGTTAATAGGAGATAGCTATCATATTTATATTTTATAGTTATGAGAGAATGTATATATAGTGGGAAGCCACCACCAAATTCGTCTCTTAATATAGCTGAAAGTATTCATATTTGAGGTCATGTCGTGGTCCCCATGAGCATGCATGAGGAGGTGATGATGTAATCACAATCCTTAATATAGCTCATATACTCAGTATTTACTAAGATGTATCTTGACATATGGAGGAAGTACTGGTGGCCTAGAAAAAAAATACATAATGGGTTCTTTCATATGGTGCCCCACTTATCAATGGGTGAAGGTCAAGCACCAACAACCCAACAGCCTTCTACAACCACTACCCATTCCTGAGTGGAAATGGGATGGTATTACTATAAATTTCATTATGAGGTTTCAAAGAAAACAATGTGCTACTAATTATGTATGGTTGATCATGGATCGATTGAATAAATATGATCATTTACTAAGGATATGGGAGACCATTTAGTTGTTTATTTAGGGAGGATTTATGTTTGGGAAATAATATGCTTACACAACGTCTCACTGAGTATTATTTCAGATTGGGATTCTCACTTTCTGGTATGAGTTCGATAGGGATTGCATAAGGAACTTGGTAAATATGTACATATGAGTACTACTTATCATCCATAAAAAATGGACAGTCCAATCATAATATTCAGACCCTAGAATCCATGCTAAGAGAATGGGTCCTATAATTTATTATCATAATCACTTATCTTCAATAGAGTTTGATTATAATAATATTTATCAGGTTTTGATTTAGATGAATCCATTTAAATCCTTTTATGGTATGCCTTACCATTTACCATTATTATTTCTAGATGTATGTGAGCCTATGATGATTGGTATGAGTCTCATGTAGGATACCTCAAAGCTTATCTAGTTAGTCAGGAAGTGGATAGTGAACTCCAAGAGTATGATAAAGTTGTATGACAACCAACAATTCCTTCCCCTTGAGTTCAAGGTGGGTGAATAAGCATTATTTTGATTGTTTCCAAGGTTGGTACATTTCTGTGTTCAGAGGAAAAGGAAGCTGACATCCAGGTATGTGGTACCATTTTAGATGGTGGAGGGGGTCAGTACAATGGAATTCCAACTAGATCTCCCTCAATGTTTTAGTTCCATGAATGATATATTTTATGTAACATAGATTCTATTGTACTATCATAGTCCAACTTACATGATTGATACTGATGATGTTGATCTCAAGGTTCATGTGTCTTTTAAGGATCTTATTGTCTAGATAGCATATTATAGTGAGAAGATGATACATTGAATGACAGTTCCTATGGTATGGGCATAGTGAAAGCATTACTATATCCAAGAGTGGAAGCATGAGTCAAATTCTGATATACGGACTTGGTGGTCTCAGATTTTCACTAATGAGGCCCAAGGAAATTTAGGATTAAATGTATTAGATAAAATTATATAAGGAGGGGAGATTGTAAAACCCCAATGTAATTACCCAAAATTTTAATAATGGAATTTCACTTCTTATATTGACATGTCATATTTAGTAATGTTAAATTATATAAAGAATAACTTTCCACATGATAGAACCGATAAATTTTTATTATATTGTATTTGACATTATATTTAAAGAATTAATATGATAATATGAATTAAAATTCTTATAATGGAAAGAATATAAAATAAAAAAACAATAATATGAACATTTTGATCAATTCGATCTCCCGGAATAATCACGATCATGAATAAAACTATAGAAATGAAATAGAATATGAGTAATTAAATATTCATTTTGAATATGAATATATATATATATAATTGATAAAAAAATATAATTGATTGAAGTATTGATGAAATATGGGGTATTTATAGAAGATAGGGAACTCATATTACCATTACAAATTTGGCCATCTGAATAGTAATTTAACATTTGGAATAGTAATTTGACTCATAGGAATAATAACCCGACTGTTAGAATAGTATCATCACCTATGATGGTTTAAAATAATATTTATGTGTCTTATATATTAAAAATAGGACATGTTTATATCATGGTATGTGTAAATAAATTTTTTATAAATGATAAAATAAGTTTTTGTATTTTTGAAAAAAATATATTTTTTATTTCTATTTTTCTAATAAATTTAATTTTTTGAAATATTTTTTTCATAAATGTGTTTATAAAATAATATTAAGTCACATTATAATACTGATTTAATTTTAGGAGAAAATAAGTAATTTTTCAAAGGGTCAGAAAAATGATCATAATAGTAAAATTAGTGTCTATAAAAAATAGGTATTTTATTTAGAAAAACAGTATCATATTTATAGAATTATTTTTATAAAATGGATAACATTTTTTAAATCTACATGTAAAAAAAAGTTTAGGGTGAATTTTTGGAATTATTCGAAAATAGGTTAATTTTTAATGAATAAAAAAATATGGACAATAATGATATTTAATATTATAAGCTAAATACATGAATTTATGAGTCACGAATGTTGTAAGAAACAATTATTTTAAACTAAAATGCACTAATTACTATATATAGTCATCGAATTCAACACTATGTGTAATGTTGTAGTAAAATAATAAACCAGTGAACATAATATTCAAAAAACACCCTCTCATCCCCTTATAAATGTCTCCCCTCATCACACCTTATCCTCATACCTTATAAAACTTATAACTTACCAAGACTCTACCCAAATCTCCCATAATTTCAATTCCTATATCCCTAGATTCTTTTTTCCTATAAAAGTACCAATTCCATGGTGCCTTAAGTTGAATCCTAAGAGGATACATCTAAAGGAGAAAGAAACACTCTCAACCAAACATTCTTTATTTCATTACATTTTTACCACCTCAATCCTTGATTATCCATGATTGAGTGAGAACTTTATTATTTTCAATATACTAAATTTTTATTATATATATGTAATATCCTCTTCCACTCTTATAATAATCTAAAAATAAAAGACATCAAAATTATGTCACTTTATAATCTTTATGGATGATGAATTTCTTGTTTTCCATTACCGCCTTTATGGAAGGTTTAAATCAACATATAATTGTTTCAAATTACCTAAATATATATATTATTTTTTTTTCATATTTTTAATGAATATATATATAATATTAATTAAAATGGATCTATTTCATGATGGTCGGTAGAAGCACCTAAATGAAATAGCCGTATAATATTAACATTTTTACAAGATTAATCATCCCTATATTAGAACACACATAGATATTTGGGACCATTTAAATTTATATAAGTACATAAATATTATTTCATTTCAATACTATAGTTATATTACCATTAGATAAGGACTTTAATAAATATCCACAGTTGATTTGACATTTGAACTATGGAACAAACACCCTTAAAATAGTCAAATTAATCTTTATATCTCATTGAAAGGGTTTTAAATGAACATAATATGTAACACCCCAAGCTTCCATGGTACTCTTCTCTTTGAATAATACAGTAGTGTGTGCTGTACGCAACTTCGAGTTCTAACATGCACCACAACCAATCCAACTAGCCGTTATGAATAGTAATACACACTTTTTGAAATTTTATAAATTTTATCTTTCAAAATGGACTTAATTTTTGGATTCTTAATATCTAAATTATCTTAGGGTGAATTTTTGTTACATTATGGATAACTTTCATATTTTGATGAATAGTGAAAATTACTAAATTTTAATTAAAAACAACTTTTTTAATCAAAATAATTAATAGTGATAAATTATGAATTTGAGTGGTTTTAAAGTATATTTAGAATATATTTTTAAAATTTAATAAAATTTTATCCATTGGACGTAATTTCACATTTAAACCGAACATTAACAAGTGTCAATATTATTTCTTAAAAACACACTTTTTGTTTTGACAACGGGAATTAATTTTAAATTAATTTTTGCCACCTCTGTTTTTTTAATTTAGAAAAATGGATTTCATATTTAGAATCAGGAGTTCAAAATTGTTTAAATAGTTAACTTTTATTTTTAGACATTTTGAATAATTATTTCGTTAAATATTTTATTTACCATGGTTAAAGGGTTAATCCGGTAAATAAGGGCAAAAAAATAATATTATTATAATAAAAAATTACCCTAAAACGTGTCCTAACCCTATTTTTTGATACATTTCCGACCATGGGCATCTTTGGGTCGATTTTGGGACCCCATGGATCCACTTGTAAGTTATAATGACACTTTATATTAATTAAGTTAAAGTAAATACAAAAATGACATAAGCATATATCTTTTAGGAAAACAATTTTTACATAGGGTTATATATGTTATATTTTAGACTATAAATATTCATTATAAAGATAAAATGATTTCCTAAATAATTGTATTTTATTTATAATTTTTAGACATTTAATAATTAAATATATTTTTGACAAAATAATGATGCAGTATTTTCATTATTAATGAAAGAATCAAATGATTAGTATTATAAATGTTAAAATAAATATAATTTGAAAGTTTTAATGAAATCCAAGAATTTTATTGGTTAATATGACATGTTATTATTTCTTAAATGAATTTGGTTTAAATTAATAATGTTGTTAAGACTTTAACAAAAATAAATTATTAAATATTGTCAAAATTAACATAAATGAGTTTTTAAAACAAATATTTTATTATTAATTGATATTTTATTCCTAAAAATATAAGGTTCAGACAAAGAACTTATATAATTATAGTTTTATTATTAATGGACCACTTAGGGGTCTCTTGGAAGTTTATAGAACGTTTGTTGACTATATAATATAAAAATAAAAAAAGACATGGTAAATGTCAAACTATTTTACTAAGAGTTAAATCAAAACGATAAAGTTAATATAGTGACCCAAATCTGTCTAACATCTATTATTTAAGTGGTTTTCGACCTACCCCCACCTTAAACTTTAAATAATCCACTTTTTATCCATTATAAACCGAATATTAATTTATTATAAAATAATATTTCTAGCTTTTCCTAAGGTTCCCCTCACCCTTCTTATAAAAGGGCACTCTCCCTTCTCACTAATTCACACCTTCAAATCCATTTGGCTCAGCCAACCCCTGCACAAAAATTCTCTCAACTAACATCACTTAAACTTAGAGGCCTTATTTTAATTATAAATCCAAACTAAGGAGCCCTTTTGATCAAATCAAAAGGAAGAACTCGAAGAAGATGTAATGTTTTCACCACCCTCTTTCAAGTTCCTTTCTTCTTCAACTTTTTCTTTGTTTGTTATTTCCATTCTAAAATAATAAATCCAGTATCTTCTATATAATGTGATTTTATTATAAATATGGTACCCCCATATTCATTATTCTATCCATCCTTTGAATGACATGTCACCATACGTGTGTACGTATGGCTTACCGTCTCCACGTCGTGGTGTAATTGTTATTCAAAACATTATTATTTGGATGGGTATGATAATGATGTGTAATTTATGTAAATAATAAATATAACATGATAATGATTCTTTATATATGATATACCATCCAATTATATATTATTTTAATATCAAAAGAATGATATTGTCGCTCGTGCGTACGTACGGACTACCGTCTCCACGAACGCGATGAGATTCATTTCCTATCGTATCCTTTCAAGTCTAATTATCATTTGATGATTAAATTTTTTTTTAAGGACTTTATATAATTCTGTATATGAATAAGATACAACCTATCCATGATAAACATGACTTATGTAACAAAACATATAAAAGAAAAAGAGTAAGTTAACACCTGAAATGACTATAATACTAAGATATTATTAACAAAGCAATGTTAAAAGATCATATATGATATCATACTAATGTATATGATTATTTTATAATTAAATAATAATTATTTAACCATTATATAGGAGGTTAACCTACCCTCAACCAAGGAAAATTACAATGTAAGGGTTTATTTTACAATCTCTTCATTATCCGAGGTTGTTTATACGTAATTATCTATTGGGACCTCTTTATCATCCACATCCATGTTACATAAAAAAATGTATTTCAAATCATTCTTACTATTTTATAGACTATGAGTTAAAGTCATTTATACCCTTTTTGACTTTTTATAAGACGTTAATAAAGGAATATTTCCGTCGTTTTCCAAACAAGGCCCTTTTTAACCTTTTCGACAAAATTAAGGTAAGAATGTATTTTTTAACTTATATGGAGGGTGCGACTATTTTACACCATTATAAAATTGTCGAAGCTTCCCTTAAAAGCTTATAAGAATATTTTCAAAGTAAATGTTTTATTTTATAATTATGTTACTTTTTAATTATTTCAAAAAAATAGATATTTCTCTCAAATAATTTTGATTTCATCTATGTCAACATCCTTTGATGGATTTTAAGATTATTTGAAGTTGATTTATTATGATACAAAACTTCCATATTGTATTGAAGTTTTTGTGATATGTTATACTGTGGATGTGTTATTTTTATACCATTAATGGTTTATGGAGAAAGTATTGACATTTCATATGCTAGTTTTAATACGAATGATTATGTTATGTTTAAACCTGTTCATATGAGGAATGAATTGGACTTAATAAGTGACAGGTGGAGACCACTATAGCTCCTTGATGCATCGGTAAGTCTCATGAGACAAACTAGTGTCTTCGCACAAGGCCTTGAAAAAATATTATTTGTAGTCTTGGCACAATGCCTTGACTATGTGGTTATGATAGTCTGGCATTATTCATTCCATCATTATGAAAGTGGTTATTGATATTGCATGTGATTATTCGACTAGTAGAATATCCATGTGAATAAGTAAATGACATTATTTCATTTTAGTTTTTCCATATTATACTGAAGTTCAAGTTTAAAAGGCTTTTGTTTTAGTTATACATTGCCTTAAATGTTTATGCTTATTTATGAATGTTTCCGCTATATTGTTATCCTTAATGAACATCTGAGCTCACCCCTTTCTATGTTTTATTTTCCCCAGGATGTGAAGATATATTTTATAACTGACCTGCAGGGATAGTCTGAGGGGATATGAGTGTGGACTATGGAGACTATGTTGTTGTAGTTTTCATTTTATGATGTAATGTAAGACTTGCGAATGTATCTAGTGTTTCCAAGGCTACTAAAGTAATCGGTCTTTAGAGACTTGATCTTTTGTGATCATGCCAATGTTATGTAATAATGCACCGACTCTGGGTAACTGGGTTCAGTGTGTTACAGTGGGTATCATAGGAAGTTTAGTACAAACCTTGGGAGCTAGATTTAGATAAACTCTGATTAGAGCACATAGACCTAAGATGGACTTTGAGGATTAATATAGAATAACTTCCTATAATTTTGGTATTGTAGAGATTTTGTGAGTTTTATGATCAATATATCCCTATCTGGATATGATCAGGTAGAGGTGGATCTGGCATAGATGTACCTAGGGGTAAAACCTGAAAACACCACTTTGAGCTAGACTCGAATGAGAACTGGTGCACGACAACGGGCCTTGCTGCATTCTTGGATACGACACTCCTGGGGGATATGCTTAGGATAATTATAATTTTCTTTACAAACCATTATGAAGGGTTTATGAGTATATACATCCTCAAATAAAACATTTCTATGATTATGGATTATATCTATAAACTATTCAATTTATGTTAAGTGTTTTACAAGTTTGGATTTATGTATTGTGATTCATAAACTAATCTAGTATATGCCATTGTTTAGAAATGGTTCTTAATGGAAGAAAAAGAAACTATATCAATGCATGCACTGCATGTAGGGATTTCCCTCCTACTCAAGATAATTATGGTGGAGCTAGTGATGCAACTGGTGCTGATCAGCTAATCACCATACTGGGACAACTCACTCAGGTTATGAATAATAACCTTACCCGTATGGAGCACCCTGATCTGCAGTGTGGAGGATCAATATTAGATCGCTTCATGAGGAAAAAAACACAAACATTAAATGGGAGTACAAATCCCCTAGTATCTGAGCAATGGATAAATTCCTTAGTGAAAATATTCCATGCCTTGGGTAGTAGTGAAAGAGAAAAAGTTATCATGGTAGTTTAACACCTCACTAGAGATGCTGACCAATGGTGGTCGTTGATTCAAAACAAAAAGGAAGATGATGAAGTACCAAATATGTAATGGAGGGAGTTCAAAGATCTTTTCTTATAAAAATACTTTCCTCGTGACCATCGAGCAGATATGGAAAGACAATTTCTAAGTCTGAGACAAAAGGAGGATGAGAATGTCGCAAAATCTGAGGCTAACTTTACAAGGATAGAAAGGTATGCTGCATATTATATACGTAACCCAATAAGTAAGATTGATCATTTCTTTGATGAGTTAAAACCATTTATCCATCGAGCACTGGTCTCACAATCCTTCTCATCATACAAAGATATTGTCTCATGTGCTATCAAGGTGGAAAAGGAATTCACTAAGTCTTACAACTTTAAAGAAAATCAAGAGAAGAAGAGATCTACTGATCAATTTGGGAATGGAAATAAGGGGAATAATGGAAAAGTTGAATATCCATCCTACAATAAATGTGTGAAGAAACACTCTGGTACTTGCTTGAAGGTAATGGGAGTCTGTTATAAGTGTGGTGAGAAAGTCCACCAAGCTCATGATTGCAAGGGGAAGAAAGAAGCTATCGATGTTTAATGCTACAATTGTAGGGAGATGGTACATTATTCAAATTAATGTACTAAGCGTCAGAGGAACTTACCTCAGAAAAGGACAAGGGTTCAAGGCCAAGCTTATGCTATCACTACTGCTGAGGTAGAAGCTCCAAAAGATGTGGTTACAGGTAATTTAATGGTTTCCTTAAGTTTAGAAAATTCATTATTTCATTCTGGATCATCACATTGTTTCATATCTTCCGTGTTTCCTAATAAAATTAGATATTTCCAATTTTATCTAACAAGGGAGTTGTCAGTTGAAACTCCTAAGGGAATTATCATTGCTATAAAGTACTGTGGATCCGTTCCCATTAGGGTATATAAATGTTCTTTATCTACTGATCACATCATCATACCCATGATTGAATTTGATATAATCCTCGGCATGGATTAGATTTCAGATCATGATGCAAATATTTATAGTAAGAAGAAGGAGTTTAAATTTTTTGAGGATGATGATAAAGAACACCTTATCTTTAGAGTAGAAACATAACCACCTGATTCTTACCTAGATCCATCCCCAGTATCTCAACTAAATTCAATTATTGGGGAGGAAGAGAATGAAATAACTGTGGGTAAGAAAAGGAATGTTAAAATAGAGGATGTACCTATTGTGAAATAATATGTAAATGTGTTTCCAGAAGATTTACCTGGACATCCTCCAGAATGATAAATTGATTTTTCCATTGATTTAATTCTAGGTTCAAGGAAGATATCAAAGACCCCTTATAGAATGGCCACTATGGAATTAGTTGAACTAAATAAACAACTAGAGGAATTGAGTAATAAGTGATTTATTCTTCCTAGTGTTTCTCCATGGAGAGCCCCTATCCATTCTGTTAAGAAGAAAGATGGATCTATGAGGTTATGTATCGACTATAGGGAAATCAATGCTATAACAATAAAGAACAAGTATCCCCTACCTCACATTGATGATTTATTTTAACAACTGTATGAAGATCAATAATTTTAAAAGATTGAACTTCGATATGGATACCATCAGTTGTGTGTGAATAAGGAAGAAATTCTGAAAACAACATTTCGAACAAGGTACGGTCATTATGAGTTAACAGTAATTCCTTTTGGGATGACTAATGCACCCTCTGTTTTCATGGATCTAACGAACAGAGTTTTCAAGGAATATCTCAATGATTTTGTAGTGGTATTTTTTGATGATATCTTGGTATATTCCAAAAGCTATGAAGATTATGAAAATCACTTGCACATTATCCCGAAGACTCTTAGAAGACATTAATTATATGGAAAGTTTAGCAAGTGTGAATTCTGGCTTCAGAAGATTTATTTTCTTGGCCATATTGTCTCTAAGGATGGAATCTCTGTTGATCCTTCTAAGACAAGAGAAATCCAAGAATGGCCACCACCGATGAGTATAACTGAGGTACGCGGTTTTATTGGTTTAGCAGGTTATTATCGATGTTTCGTCCAGAATTTCACCCGATTGGCTAACCCATTAACAAATCTCAAAGGTAAAGGGGTTAATTTTTTTTGGACAAAAGAGTGTGAAGAATGTTTTGAAGAAATGAATAGAATATTAGTCAGTGATCCTATTTTGACTCTACCATCGGGGAATGACGGGTTTGTTATTTATAGTGATGCATCGAATAAAGGACTTGGTTGTGTCCTTATGCAGAATGATAGGGTTATTGCCTATGGATCACGACAACTGAAAATTCATGAACAAAACTATCATACTCATGATCTTGAGTTAGCTGCTGTAATTTTTTCTTTGAAGATATGGAGACATTATCTCTATGGTGAAAATGTGAGATTTATACTGATCACAAGAGTTTTAAGTATATTTTCTCATAGAAATAACTCAACATGAGGCAAAGGCGATGGCTTGAACTACTCAAGGACTATGATTGCACGATACACTACCACCTGAGGAAGGAAAATAAGGTAGCAGATGGTTTGAGTAGAAAGGATGATGGAGTTTTGAACAAGATGAGAGTGGAAAGGGATTCTATTTTCATGGATTTAGTAAAGATGGATAGGGGAATCATAATGGAATGTGAAACATCAATACCTTTTCAAATGGTTTCCAAACCATCTTTAATAGAAAGGATAAAGAGTTATTAGACCGATGATGAAGAGTTTAAAAAGAAGATTAACGTTGTGAATGATGGGATATTGAGTGACTTTGTGTATGAAGATGGAATTTTGAAATATGGGAAGAGACTTTGTGTTCCCAATATACCTGATCTAAAAAAGGAATTGTTGGACGATGCTCATAGTTCCAATTTATCTATACACCCTGGGAGCACAAAAATGTATAGAGATTTAAAGGAACATTTTTGGTGGGACAATATTAAGAGGGAGATTGCTAATTTTGTGTCAATATGTATGGTTTGCCAACACGTGAAATCTAGAAGGCAACAGCCTGGAAGATTCATGCAACCTCTTCCCATAACTGAGTGGAAATGGGATAATATCATGATGGAATTTGTCATGGGACTACCAAAGACTCCTAGAAGGAATGATGTAATATGGGTCATTGTTGATCGTCTTACCAAGTCAACATATTTTCTTTCTCTAATGGAAGATTTACCACTTGAACGTTTATCAAGACTATATATTAATGAAGTTTTGAGACTTCACGGAGTACCCCTATCGATTGTTTCTGATCGTGATCCCCGTTTTACTTCAAGATTCGGGAAGAGTCTTCAGAAGGACTTGGATACTGAACCTCATTTGAGCACTGACTACCACCCTCAAACAGATGGAAAATAAGAACGAACTCTTCAAACCTTATAAGACATGTTGAGATCATGCTCACTTGACTTTCCGAGTATGTGGGATCAATATTTACTTCTGGTAGAATTTTACTATAACAATAGCGTCCATTCAAGTATCCATATGTCACCATATAAAGCATTATAAAAAAAGAGATGTCGCACACCAACCTGTTGGGATGATGTTGGTGAAAGAAAACTCGTAGGCCCAGAACTAGTGGAGGAAACGATGGAAAAGTTGAAGGTAATCCAAACCCACATCAAAGTAGCTCAAAGTAGGCAGAAGAGCTATGCTGATAACCGAAGGAAGGATTTGTAATTACAGGTAGGAGATCATGTTTTCTTGAAGGTATCTCCATGGAAGGGAGTTATACGCTTTGGTAAGAAGGGTAAATTGAGTCCTAGGTACCTAGGACCTTTCGAAATTCTAGAACCAATTGGGGATATAGCTTATCGTTTGGCAATGCCACCAAATATCTCCAAAGTTCACGATGTATTCCACGTATCACTGTTGAGAAAATACATGCCTGACCTAATGCATGTACTCACCTATGAGGAATTAGAATTGGAACCTGATCTGTCTTACTACGAAGAGCCTGTCAAGATTCTTGATATGAGAGAACAAGTGCTGAGAAACCGGACAACTCGTCTGGTAAAAGTTCTATGGAGAAACCATAAGATGGAAGAGACAACGTGGGAACCCAATGAACTTATAATGAAGAACCACCCGAGTATTTTCACGCAGTAGTATTCTAGAAATTTTGAGAATGAAATTATTTTAAGGAGGGTAGAATGTAACACCCCAAACTTCCATGGTATGCTTCTCTTTGAATAATACATTAACATGTGTTGTATGCAACTTCGAGTTCTAACACACACCACAACCAATCAAAGTTGCCGTTATGAATAGTAATACCCACTTTTTGAAATTTTATGAATTTTATCTTTCAAAATGGACTTAATTTTTGGATTCAGAATATTGAAATTATCTTAGGGTGAATTTTTGGTAAATTTATGACAACTTTCATATTTGGATGAATACTGAAAATTAATAAATTTTAATTAAAAACAACTTTTTTAATCGAAATAATTAATAGTGATAAATTTTAAATTTGAGTGGTTTTAAAGTATATTTAGAATATATTTTTATCATTTAATACAATTTTGGTCATTGGATGTAATTTCACATTTAAACCGGACATAAACAAATGTCAATAATATTTCTTAAAAACATGCTTTTTGTTTTGACAGCGGTAATTAATTTTAAATTAATTTCTTCCACTTCTGTGTTTTGGATTTAGAAAAATGGATTCCATATTTAGAATCAGGAGGTCCAAATTGTTTAAATATGTAACTTTTATATGTAGACATTTTGAATAATTACTTCGGTAAATATTTTATTTACCATGGTTAAAGGGTAAATCCGGTAAATAAGGGTAAAACAATAATATTAGAACAATAATAAATTACCCTAAAATGTGTCATAAACCTACTGTTTGATAGATGTCCGACCATGGGCATCTCTTTGTCTATTTGGGGACCCCATGGATCCACTTGTAGGTGATAATTACACTTTATATTAATTAAGTTAAAGTGAATACAAAAATCATATAAGCATATATCTTTTAGAATTTTTTTTACATAGAGTTATATATGTTATATTTTAGACTATAAATATTAATTATAAAGATAAATATATTTCCTAAATAACGAAATTTTATTTATAATTTTTATACATTTAATAATTAAATATATTTATGACACAATAATGATGCAGTATTTTCCTTATTAATGAAAGAATCAAATAATTAGTATTATAAATTTTAAAATAAATATAATTTGAAAGTTTTGATGACATAAACGAATTTTATTAGTTAACATGACATGTTATGATTGCTTAAATTAATTTGGTTAGAATTAATAAAGTTGTTAAGACTTTAACAAAAATCAATTATTAAATATTGTCCAAATTAACATAACTGGGTTTAAAAAAAAATATTATATTATTAATTGATATTCTATTCATAAAAATATAAGGTTCGGCCAAAGGACTTATATAATGATATTTGTATTATTCATGGACTACTTGGGGGTCTCTTTAATGTTTATAGTATGTTTATTGACTCTATAATATAAAAATACAAAGAGACATGGTAAATATCAAACTATTTAACTAAGAGTTAAATAAAAAAGATAAAGTTAATATAGTGACCCAAACCTATCTAAAACCTATTGGTTTTAGTGGTTTTCAACCTATACCCACCTTAAACTTTAAATAATACACTTTGGAGCTATTAGAAACCGAATATGAATTTATTATAAAATAATATTTCTAGCTTTTACTAAGGTGCCTCTCACCCCTCTTATAAAAGGGCACTCACACTTCTCACTAATTCACACCTTCAAAGCCATTTGGCTTGGACAAACCCTGACCAAATATTCCTTGAACTTCCCTCACTTAAACCTAGAGGCCTTATTTTGATCAGAAAGCCAACCTAAGTATCCCTTTTGATCAAATCAAAAGGAAGAACTAGAAGAAGAGGTAATGTTTTCACCACCCTCTTTCAAGTTCCTTTCTTCTTCAACTTCTTCATTATTTTATTATTTCCATTATAAAATAACAAATCTAGTATCTTCTATATACTATGATGTTATTATAAATATGTTACAACCATATTCAATATTCTATCCATCCTTTGAATGAAATTTCACCATACGTGCATATGTACGACTTACCGTCTCCACGTCGTGGTGTAATTGTTATTAAAAACATTATTATTTGGATGGGTATGATAATGATGTTTAATTGAAGTAAATAATAAATATAACATGATAATTATTCTTTATATATGATATACCATCCAATTATATATTATTTTAATATCAAAAGAATGATATTGTTGCTCATGCATACATACGGACTACCGTCTCCACGAACGCGATGAGATTCATTTCCCATCGTATCCATTCAAGTATAATTCTCATTTGATGATTAAAAAAATGTTCAAGGACTTGATATCATTATGTATATGAATAAGATACAACATATCCATAAAAACATGACTTATGTAAGAAAACATATAAAAGAAAATGAGTAAGTTAACTCCCGAAATGACGATAATACTAAGATATTATTAACAAAGAAATGTTAAAAGATCATATATGATATCATATTAATGTATATGATTCTTGTATAATTTAATAAAAATTATTTAACCATTATACAGGAGGTTAAACTACCCTCATCGAAGGAAAAGAACAAGGTAAGGGTTTATTTTACAATCTCTTCATTATCCGAGGTTGTTTATACGAAATTATCTACTGGGACCTCTTTATCATCCACATACATGTTTATTAAAAAAATGTATTTCAAATCATTTTACTATTTTATAGACTATGAGTTAAATTCATTTATACCCTTGTTTATTTTTATAAGATTTTTATAAAGGAATCTTTTTGTCGTTTTCCAAACAAGGTCCTTTTTAACGTTTTTGACAAAATTAAGGTAAGAATGTCTTTTTTAACTTATACGGTGGGTACGGCTATTTTCCACTGTTATAAAATCATCGAAGCTTCCCTTACAATATTATAAGAATATTTTCAAAGTAAATGTTTTCTTTTATAATTATGTTTCTTTTAAATGATTTCAAAGAAAGAGGTATTTCTCTCAAATAGTTTCGATTTTATCTATGTCAACATCCTTTGATGGATTTTAAGCTTATTTGAAGTTGATTTATTATGATACAAAACTTCCATATTTTATTGAAGGTTTTGTGATATGTTTGACTGTGGATGTGTTATTTTTATACCATTCATGGTTTATGGAGAAATTATTGACATTTCCTATGTTGGTTTTAATACGAATGTTTATATTATGTTTAAACCTGTTCATATGAGGAATGCATTGGACTTAATAAGTGATGGATGGAGGCCGCTATAGCTCCTCGATGCATCGGTAGGTCTCATGAGACAAACTAGTGTTTTGGCACAAAGCCTTAACAAAATATTATTTGTAGTCTTGGCACAAGGCCTTGACTATGTGGTTATGATAGTATGGAATTATGCATTCTATCATTATGAAAGTCATTATTGATATTGCATGTGATTATTCGACTAGTAGAATATCCATGTGAATAAGTAAATGGAATTATTTCATTTTATTTTTTCCATATTATGCTGAAGTTCATGTTTAAAAGCCTTTTGTTTTAGTTATACATTTCCTTAAATGTTTATGCTTATTTATGAAAGTCTCCGCTGTATTGTTATCCTTACTGAGAATCTGAGCTCACCCCTTTCTATGTTTTATTTTCCCCAGGATGTGAAGAAGTATTTTATGACTGCTATGTAGGGATAGTATGAGTGCGGACTATGGAGACTATGTTTTTGTAATTTTCATTTTATGATGTAATGTAAGACTTATGAATGTATCTTGTGTTTCCAAGGCTACTAAACTAATAGGTCTTTCAAGACTTGATCATTTGTGATCATTCCAATGTTATGTAACAATGCACCGACTCTGGATAACTGGGGTCAGGGTGTTATAGTTTGTATCAGAGTAAGTTTATTACAAACCTTGGGAGCTAGATTTAGATAAACTCTGATTAGAGCACAGAGACCTAAGATGGACTTTGAGGATTAGTATAGAATTTCTTCCTAGAATTTTGGTATTGTAGAGATTTTGTGAGTTTTCTGAGCAATACATCCCTTTCTGGATATGAGCAGGTAGAGGTGGTTCTGACACAGATGTACCTAGGGGTAAAACCTAAAAATACCGCTTTGAGCTAGACTCGAATGGGAACTGGTGCACGACAACTGGTATTGCTGCACTCTTGGTTATGACACTCCCCAGGGATATGCTTAGGATAATTATCATTTTCTTTATAAACCATTATGAAGGGTTTATGAGTATATACTTCCTCAAAGAAAACATTCTTATGATTATGGATTATATCTATAAATTGTTTAATTTATGTTAAGTGTTTTACAAGTTTGGATTTATGTATTGTGATTCATAAACTAATCTAGTGTATGCCATTATTTAGAAATGGCGCCTAGTGAAAGAAATGTAAAATGTATCAACGAACACACTCCATATAGGGATTTCCCTACTACTCAAGAAAATTATAGTGGAGATGGTGAAGCAACTGGTGCTGATCAACTAATAACCATACTCGAAAAACTCACTCAGGTTATGAATAATAACCTTACCCGTATGGAGAATCCTGATCCGTAGAGTGGAGGATTAATGTTAGATCACTTCATGAGGAAACAACCACCAACATTAAATGGGAGTAAAAATACGTTAGTATCTGAGCAATGGATAAATTATTTAGAGAAAATATTCCATGCCTTGGGGAGTAGTGAAAGGGAAAAAGTTATCATAGAAGTTTACCGCCTCACTGGAGATGCTGACCAACGGTGGACATTGATTGAAAACACAAAGGAATATTATTAAGTATCAAATATGGAATGGAGGGAGTTCAAAGATATTTTATTAGAAAAATACTTTCCTCGTGACCATCGAGCAGATATGGAAAGGCAATTTCTGAGTTTGAGACAAAAGGAGGATGTGAATGTCACAAAGTATGAGGCTAAATTTACAAGGTTAGCAAGGTATGCTGCAGATTATATAAGTAACCCAAGAATTAAGATTGATCATTTATTTGATGGGTTAAAACCATTTCTCCATCGAGCATTGGTCTCACAATCCTACTCATCATACGAAGATATTGTCTCGTGTGCTATCAAGACAGAAAAGGAATTCTCTAAGTCTTATGACTTTAAAGCAAAGTAAGAGAGAAAGAGATTTGCTGACCAATATGGGAATGGAAATAAGGGGAATAAGGGTAAATTTTGATATCCATCCTATAGTAAATGTGGTAAGAAACACCTTGGTACTTGCTTGAAGGGAATGAGAGTCTATTATAAGTGTGGTGAAAAAGGTCACCAAGCTCGTGATTGAAAGGGGAAGAAAGAAGCTATCGATGTTCAATGCTACAATTGTAGGGAGATGGGACATTATGAAAATGAATGTCCTAAGCATCAGGGGAACTTACCTCAGAAAAAGCCAAGGGTTCAAGGCCAAGATTATGCTATCACTACTGCTGAGGTAGAAGCGCCGAAAGACGTGGTGGAAGGTAATTTAATGGTCTCCTCAAGTTTAGAAAATGAATTATTTGATTATGGATCATCACATTGTTTCATATCTTCCTAGTTTTCTTAGAAAATTAGATATTTCCAATTTGATCTAATAAGGGAGTTGTCAGTTAAAAATCCTAAGGGAAGTATCATTGCTACAAAGTTCTATGGCTCTGTTCCCATTAGGGCATTAAATGTTCTTTATTTGCTAATATCATAGTCATACCCATGATTGAATTCGATATAATCCTCGGTATGGATTGGCTTTCAGACCATGATGTGAAGATTTATTATAAGAAGAAGGAGGTTATGATTTTTGATGATGATGATAAATAACACCTTATCTTTAGAGAAGAATCATCACCACCTGATTCTTACCTAGATCCACCCTCAGTTGCTCAACTAATTTCAATTATTGGGGAGATAGAGAATGAAATAACTGTGGGTAAATAAAGGAATGTTCAAATATAGGATGTAGATATTGTGAAGGAATATGTAGATGTGTTTCCGAAAGATTTACCTGTACATCCTCCAGAATGAGAAATTGAGTTTTCCATTGATTTAATTTCGGGTTCAAGGACCATATCAAAGACCCCTTATAGAATGAACACTGTGGAATTAGTTAAACTAAAGAAACAACTAGATTAATTGAGTAATAAGGGATTTATTCACCCTAGTGTTTCTCCATGGGGAGCCCCTATCCTTTCTGTTAAGAAGAAAGATAGATCTATGAGGATATGTATTGACTACAGGGAAATCAATGCTATAACAATAAAGAACAAGTATCCCCTACCTCACATTGATGATTTATTTGAAAAACTGCATAGAGATCAATACTTTTCAAAGATTGACATTCGATCTTGATACCATCAGTTGTGTGTGAAGAAGGAAGAGATTCCAAAAACAGCATTTCGAACTAGGTACGGGCATTACGAGTTTATAGTAATGCCTTTCGGGCTGACTAATTCACCCTATGTTTTCATGGATCTAATGAATAGAGTTTTCAAGGAATATCTCGATGATTTTGTAGTGGTATTTATTGATGATATCTTGGTATATTCCAAAATCAATGAAGATCATGAAAATCACTTATGCATTATCCTGAAGACTCTTAGAAGACATGAATTATATGGGAAGTTTAGAAAGTGTCAATTCTGGCTTTAGGATATTTCATTTCTTGGATATATTGTTTCTAAGGAGGGAATCTCTGTTGATACTTATAAGACAAGAGCAATCCAAGAATGGCCAGCACCGTCGAGTATAACTGAGGTACGCAGTTTTATTGGTTTAGCAGGTTATTATCAACATTTCGTCCAGAATTTCACCCAATTGGCTAACCCATTAACAAAGCTCACACGTAAAGGGGTTAAATTTCTTTGGACAAAAGAGTGTGAAAAATGTTTTGAAGAACTGAAGAGAAGATTAGTCAATGCTCCTATTTTGACTCTACCATCGGGGAAAGATGGGTTTGTTATTTATAGTGATGCATCGAAGAAAGGACTTGGTTGTGTCATTATGCAGAATGATAGGGTTATTGCCTATGCATCACGATAACCGAAACTTCATGAGAACAAATATCCTACTCATGATCTTGAGTTAGATGCTGTAATTTTTTCTTTGAAGATATGGAGACATTATCTCTATGTTGAAAAATGTGAGATTTATACTAATCACAAGAGTTTGAAGTATATTTTCTCACAGAAAGAACTCAACATGAGGCAAAAGCGATGGCTTGAACTACTCTAGGATTATGACTGAATGATACACTACCACCTTGGGAAGGGAAATAAGGTAGAAGATTCTTTGAGTAGAAAGGATCATGGAGTTTTGAACAAGATGAGAGTTGAAAGGGATCCTATTTTCATGGATTTAGTAAATCTGGATATGAGAATTATAGTGGAAGGTGAAACATCAATAACTTTTCAAATGGTTGCCAAACCATCTTTACTAGAAAGTATAAAGAGTTCTCAAACCGATGATGAAAAGTTTAAAAAGAATATTAAAGCTATGAATTATGGGAGATTGAGTGACTTTGTGTATGAAGATGGAATTTTGAAATTTGGGAAGAGACTTTGTGTTCCCAATATAATTGATCTAAAAAGGGAATTGTTGGACGATGCTTATAGTTCCAATTTCTCTATACACCATGGGAGCACAAAAATGTATAGATATTTAAAGGAACATTTTGGTGGGACAAAATGAAGAGGGAGATTTCTGATTTTGTTTCAAGATGTATGGTTTGTTAATAATTGACAGCTGGAAAGCAACAGCCTGGAGGAGTCATGCAAACTCTTCCCATACCTGAGTGGAAATGGGATAATATTACGATGGACTTTGTCATGGGACTACCAAAGACTCATAGAAGGAACAATGCAATATGGGTGATTGATGATCGTCTTACCAAGTTAGCACATTTTCTTTTTATAAGGGAAGAATTACCACTTGAACGTCTATAAAGACTATATATTAATGAAGTTTTTGAGACTTCATGGAGTACCCCTATCGATTGTTTTTGATCGTGATCCCTGTTTTACTTAAAGATTCTGGAAGAGTCTCCAGAAGGCCTTGGATACTGAACTTTGTTTGAGAACTGCCTACCACCATAAAATAGATGGATAATCAGAATGGACTATTCAATCCTTATAAGACATGTTGAGATCATGCTTACTTGACTTTAAGGGTATGTGGGATCAATATTTACCTCTGGTAGAATTTTCCTATAACAATAGCTTCCATTTGAGTATTCATATGGAACCATATGAAGCGTTACACGGAAAGTGATTTCACACACCAACCTGTTGGGATGATGTTGGTGAAAGAAAACTCGTAGGCCCAGAACTGGTGGAGTAAATGATGGAAATGGTGAAGGTAATCCAAACCCACATCAAAGAAGCTCAAAGTAGGCAGAAGAGCTATGTTTATAACTGAAGGAAGGATTTGGAATTTTAGGTAGGAGATCATGTTTCCTTGAATGTATCTCCATGGAAGGGAGTTATACGTTTCAGTAAGAAAGGTAAATTGAGTCCCAGGTACCTAGGACGTTTCGAAATTCTAGAACGAATTGGGGATGTTGCTTATCGTTTGGAAATGCCGCCAAATCTCTCTAAAGTTCACGATGTATTCCACATATCACTATTGAGAAAATACATGCCCGACCCAATGAATGTACTCACCTATGAGGAATTAGAACTGGAACCCGATCCGTCTTATTGTGAATATACTGTCAAGATTCTTGATATGAGAGAACAAGTTCTAAGAAACCGGATGACGCGTCTGGTAAAAGTTCTATGGAGAATCCATAAGATGGAAGAGACAACATGGGAACTTGAGGAACTTATAATGAAGAACCACCGAGTCTTTTCACGCGGTAGTATTCTAGAAATTTCGAGGATGAAATTATTTTAAGGAGGGGAGAATGTAACACCCCAAGCTTCCATGGTACACTTCTCTTTTAATAATATAGTAGCATGTGTTGTACGCAACTTCGAGTTCTAACACACACCACAACCAAGCAAATTAGCCATTATGAATAGTAATTCCCAATTTTTGAAATTTTATAAATTTTATCTTTCTAAATGGACTTCATTTTTGGATTCGGAATATCGAAATTATCTTAGGGTGAATTTTTGGTACATTTATGATAACTTTCTTATTTTGATAAATAGTGAAAATTACTAAATTTTAATTAAAAACAACTTTTTTAATCGAAATAATTAATAGTGATAAATTATGAATTTGAGTGGTTTTAAAGTATATTTAGAATATATTTTTACCATTTAATACAATTTTGGTCATTGGACGTAATTTCACATTTAAACCGGACATAAACAAATGTCAATATTACTTCTTAAAAACACGCTTTTTGTTTTGACAACGGGAATTAATTTTAAATTAATTTATGCAACTTATGTGTTTTGAATTTATAAAAATGGATTCAATATTTATAATCTAGAGGTCCAAATTTTGTAAATAGGTAACTTTTATTTCTAGACATTTTGAATAATTACTTTGGTAAATATTTTATTTACCATGGTTAAAGGGTGAATCTGGTAAATAAGTGTAAAAAAATAATATTATAATAATAATAAATTACCCTAAAACATGTCCTAACCCTAATTGTTGATAAATTTCCGACCATTTCCATATTTGGGTCGATTTTGGGACCCCATGGATCCACTTGTAAGTGATAATGACACTTTATATTAATTAAGTTAAAGTAAATACAAAAATGACATAAGCATATATCTTTTAGAAAAATAGTTTTTACATAGGGTTATATATGTTATATTTTAGACTATAAATATTTATTAGAAATATAAAAATATTTCCTATATAATGGTATTTTATTTATAATTTTTATACATTGAATAATTAAATATATTTATGACACAATAATGATGCACTATTTTCCTTATTAATGAAAGAATCAAAAAATTAGAATTATAAGTGTTAAAATAAATATAATTTGAATGTTTTGATGACATAAATGAATTTTATTGGTTAATATGACATTTTATTATTGCTTAAATTAATTTTTTTCGAATTAATTTTTTTTAAGACTTAAAAAAAACAATTATTAAATATTGTCAAAATTGACATAAATGAGTTTTTAAAAAAATATTAAATTATTAATTGATATTCTATTCCTAAAAATATAAGGTTCAGCAAAAGGACTTATATAATGATAGGTGTATTATTAATAGACCACTTGGGGGTATCTTGAAAGTTTATAGTAGGTTTATTGACAATATAATATAAAAATACAAAGAGACATGGTAAATATCAAACTATTTTACTAAGAGTTAAATAAAAAAGATAAAGTTAATATAGTGACCCAAACCTGTCTAAAACCTATTTTGTGAGTGGTTTTCGACCTATACCCACCTTAACCTTTAAATAATATTCTTTGTAGACATTATAAACCTAATATTAATTTATTATAAAATAATATTTCTAGCATTTCCTAAGGTGACCATCACCCCTCTTATAAAAGGGCACTCCCCCTTCTCACTAATTCAAACATTAAAAGCCATTTGGATCAGCCAAAACCTACCCAAATATTCTCTCAATTTCCCTCAATTAATCCTAGAGGCCTTAGTTTGATCATAAATCTAACCTAAGGATCCCTTTTGATCAAATCAAATGAAAGAATCCGAAGAAGAGGTAATGTTTTGACCACCCTCTTTCAAGTTCCTTTCTTATTCAACTTCTTCTTTCTTTGTTATTTACATTCTAAAATAATAAATCCAGTATATTCTATATATTGTGATGTTATTTTAAATATGGTACAACCATATTCAGTATTCTATCCATATTTTGAATGACAAGTCACTATACGTGCGTAGGTACGTCTTACCGTCTCCATGTCGTGGTGTAATTGTTATTCAAAACATTATTATTTGGATGGGTATGATAATGATGTGTAATTGATTTAAATAATAAATATAACATGATAATGATTCTTTATATATGGTATACCATCCAATTATATATTATTTTAATATCAAAAGAATGGTATTGTCGCTCGTGTGTGCGTACAGACTACCGTCTCCACGAACGCGATGAGATTTATTTCCCATTGTATCCATTCAAGTATAATTCTCATTTGATGATTAAAAAAATGTATAAGGACTTGATATAATTATGTATATGAATAAGATACAACCTATCCATAATAAACATGACTTATGTAACAAAAAATATAACAGAAAACGAGTAAGTTAACACCTGAAAAGACGATAATACTAAGATATTATTAAAAAAGTAATGTTAAAAGATCATATATGATATCATATTAATGTATATGATTCTTGTATAACTTAATAACAATTATAAACCATTATACATGAGGTTAACCTACCCTAAAACAAGTAAAATTACAAGGTAAGTGTTTATTTTACAATCTCTTCATTATCCGAGGTTGTTTATACATAATTATCTACTGGGACCTCTTTATAATGCACATACATTTTTCTTAAAAAAATGTATTTCAAATCATTATTACTATTTTATATACTATGAGTTAAATTAATTTATACCCTTTTTGGTTTTTTATAATATTTTTATAAAGGAATCTTTCCGTCATTTTCAAAACAAGTCCCTTTTTAACCTTTTCGACAAAATTAATGTAAGAATGTATTTTTTAACTTATACGATGGGTGCAGCTATTTTCCACCATTATAAAATCATCGAAGCATCCCTTACAAGATTATAATAATATTTTCAAATTAAATGTTTTCTTTTATAATTATGTTACTTTTAAATGATTTCAAAAAAAGAGATATCTCTCTCCAATAGTTTCGATTTCATCTATGTTAACATCCTTTGATGGATTTTAAGATTATTTGAAGTTGATTTATTATGATACAAAACATCCATATTGTATTGAAGGTTTTGTGATATGTTTGACTGTGGATGTGTTATTTTTATACCATTCATGGTTTATGGAGAAAGTATTGACATTTCATATGCTAGTTTTAATACGAATGTTTATGTTATGTTTAAACCTGTTCATATGAGGAATGAGTTAGACTTAATAAGTGACGGGTGGAGCCTGCTATATCTCCTTGATGCATAGGTAGGACTCATGAGACAAACTAGTGTCTTGTCATAAGGCCTTGACAAAATCTTATTTGTAGTCTTGTCACAAGACCTTGACTATGTGGTTATGATAGTATGGAATTATGCATTTCATCATTATGAAAGTGGTTATTGATATTGCATGTGATTATTAGACTAGTAGAATATCCATGTGAATAAGTAAATGACATTATTTCATTTTATTTTTTCCATATTATTCTGAAGTTAAATTTTAAAAGGTTTTTTTAGTTATACATTACCTTAAATGTTTATACTTATTTATGAAAGTTTCCGTTATATTGTTATCCCTACTAAGCATCTAAGCTCACTCCTTTCTATGTTTTATTTTCCCCAAGATGTGAAGAGGTATTTTATGACTAACCTACAGGGATAGTCTAAGGGGATATGAGTGTGGAATATGGAGACAATGTTGTGGTATTTTTCATTTTATGATGCAATGTAATACTTATGAATGTATCTAGTGTTTACAAGGCTTCTAAACTAATCGGTCTTTCGAGACTTGATCTTTTGTGATCATGCCAATGTTAAGTAGTAACGCATGGACTCTGGGTAACTGGGGTCAGGGTGTTACATAATATAATTATATTAAATAAAATATAGATATAAAAGGTTCTAAATAAAGTAATTAATGAATCTAATTTGATTATTAAGAATTCTAATTTCATGTGTATAATAATTTAGGACCAAAGGTAAGGGATTTATCGAAACCTACTTATTTTCATTATATTATTATATTTCTCTCTATAAATTAATTTTTATATCTATTTGACATTGTATAATGACTCTAAATTAAGTATATATTTTTATTAAAAATATATCTATCTAATTTTACCTTCCTTTTATGGGGTTATAAATTTATTAAGTTCATTTTTCGATGCCTTCTTTTAAATAAAACATGATTAAAGGAAAATTTTATATCCCTTAATCCTTTTGTATACCACTATATTAATTATTTATTCCTATTCATGATTTCATTAAATAATAGCATATTTTAGGTATAACCATTCTATTTTACCATTGGTTTTTAATAAAATTCCATATTATTTCATACTTTAAAAGTCTTTAGTTGATTCCTTAAAACACAATTTTTAAATTCCATTTCTATAGAAGATTCTATACCCTTTATCATGCCATTTTTTTCAAATGAATGCCAAATTTGGGACCTATGATTATTTATTCAAATATAAACACAAAAAATATTTAATTACTTCTTATATTAGGAATCATTATAAAATATTCATTGATTGTGATATGATCCAATATTATGTAGCCTATTTCTTTAAATGCATATTTCTTATGCTTATATCCTATGTTTGAATCCCTTATGAGGCACACTTATGAATAGAAATTTTATGATGGATATACCTAGATAATGATGTAATTAATTTATTAATTTTTATGTCTCATGAGATAATATGTAAGGGATGATGCAGTAAACCTAGTCCATCAGGGAACCATGTCCACAATGTGATGTTGTCTTGGCGGTTATCCATGAATTATACATATGTAATACTTTATATTTTTTCCACATTCCTATGATTTCATGATATTATTATAACATAGTTTTTATGTCATGCTTCCTTATTAATATTCATGAGATTTTTCTTTTAGGATATCATTTTATGCCTTTTGACTCATATTCCATGCTTCTTAATCATGTTTATTCCCTTACTCAACTTTTTAGATAACCCATTTTGTTTATGTATTCTCCAGGTTATCCTATTTAGTTTTATAAGCTCAATAGAATTTAGTATCTCATTAAGGATAATAAAATAATGATGTTATTTTTAGTCTAATTTTGATGTATTATGAAGCTATTCTTCCAAAGACATGATGACTCCTAATCCTTGGGTTGTGTGTAAATTATATTTATGTTAAGAATAATATAATGATATGTGTAAAATTTTTAGTTCATCATATATTATAACTTTTTAGGTGTAAATATATTTAATTTTTTCAATGTTTTTTGTCTTGGTTATACAGTTTTTCAAATTTTTAATGATGATCTGGGGGTGTTTTCTGGGGGTAGAGGTATGGAATTATGGAAAAAAGGATTTTAGAATGGGCACAATATTATTTTAGACCATGAACCCAAACGATGTGATTGGTGATAGGTCCCATAGTTATGGTTCTATGATGATTATGTAAAATCTATAATAATTATTAGGCATGGAAACATAATTAAAGCACGGTTTACCAGACCGCACCACCCAATCATGCTGGGTCTGATTTTCCTAAATAGTGGGATCTACAAAATTGATGCACAATTTGGAAAATAGTGTATCCAAACCATGTAGTCTCCTAGTCACTTTAAAATTTTGGAAATAAAAATAATACCCATCGATTTTAAATCCATAAACCCCTTTATTTCATACCAGTTTTGATAAAAAACCCTCTCTTCAATGGCTCTCATATTCCCTCCATTCCTTGGGTGTTTCTACTTCATTTCTTGGCTGATTAAAGTTTTATTTTTTCCAAGAGTATTATATATGTATAGATAACACTATTTAATCAAACATTCCTAGTTTCTTTCACTATATATTTGTCTCATGTTAGATATGTCTATTTATTCCCTATTTAAAGGTTTTTTTCTTTTTTATATTTCCAACATTTGAGCTTGAATAATTAATTGATATTCAATTCGTATACTTCTATGAACTTAAGGTAGGTGGTCCATGAAAAATACCTTAAATTCTAGCCTATTTTCTTGTACATGTTGCATATGTTCTTGCCTAACTACTAAGTTCTTGACCGAAAAATTAATTTATTTAAATATGATCCATTTAATGAATGTGGGTACTATAAAATATAAAGTAACATGTTTTGGTAAATTTTGGATAAAACATAATGTATATAAATTAAAAATTAACTGATTATTGTTTCTTGATAGGTAGTTTCCTCCCCTAAGTTTCTATATTATTGATTCTTGTTTCTTGGAGGGGATTATATTCCCCCATGTTTCTAAATGATCATTTCTTATTTCTTGGTCGGGAGTGTCTCCCCTAAGTTTCTAATGAAACTTCTTGATACAAGGTGGGTCAAGTGTATATCCTTGAGTTTAAGATTAGGATACCCTATACAAAGACATTTTGTATTTAATGAAGCATGTATGGTCGATCCTAGGTGAAACTTTAGTACCCGATAATTTACAATGATTAATTTAATATGATTTATTTTATTGATTATGCATATTTGCATGAACTATTATTTAGATAGAAATGTTTTTTTAGATTTCATTGGAAATGGCCTACGAATTCATACTATCATCCTTATTAGGTTTTAATTGGTACCTGATCTGTGAAACCCATCATGTCATAGGTATATATTTTATATTTTTCATTAAGTTTATTTTTTGTTATATTTTTAAAGGGTTGAGATTAAATTTTTAAAAAATTCTAAAAACATAGACTGTGGTGATTTGTTAGTGCACAATTAGTACTAGCCATGACTTCAAACCATGCATGAGTAAGGGGTAATCCAATTTCATTTTCATGGATACATAATGGTTTTTGAAACCATATGGGGTTCTATAAGTTTTTTTTATATAATGATAGGTTTGGGTGTTGCTTGCATGGTTGGCGCATAGTTAAGGGAAACCATGTGGCTAAATTGTGTAGTATCACTAGAGATGTCCAATGGATCGCATACAATTGCTTCATGGTTTTATTAATTGTTAGGTTTTCCTAGTTTTGTTTAGAATTGTAAACTACTAAATTTCTCTATTTTTTAACTTATCTTCACCTCGCCTCCCATATATGTGACCTAGAACCCCCTTAGCCGCCCCTCATTCTTCCTTCGCTCCTTGGTGGATCTCTATTATCCATCATGTTTTAACTTAAGGTAAGACTTGATTTACATTAATTTTAATCTCTATTCCTCCTATATTTTCTCAATATTCCATCTCTTTCTAGTTATAGAACCCTATCTTTACATGGGGGATAAAAATTCAGATGGGAATGGATTTTGATGGGATTTATTTATGATTGTGGATCTTTAGGATCCCTCTTCCCCTATCCTTATAATATTTATTAGTGTAAAAAGTTTCTTCGGATTGTGAGGTAGGTGTATCTATATGTTTATTTTGTCCTTAGTAAAACCTAGATTTCATGATTTTCCTTTGGTTTCTATCTATAAATAATACATTAAATTTTGTTTCTAAATAAAATTAATTAATTATTTATATTTCTTAATTAAGTGTTGAGTAAAAATGAGGATTTATGGGGGTTTCCAAATAAATTGGTCTTTTAATACCGTGTACTCACTTACACATTTAAAATAGAACCTTTATATTAAAAAGGGTTCCAAGGAATTTTTTAATAATATAGGGTTAGAGTTATTATGTCCTTTATTTTGAACATATTGGACTATGTGATTGATGATTATTCATTATGGATTTTTTTATGAGTCCATATGGGTGACCTTTGGTGTGTGGGTAATTATACAGGTATCGTATGGATTAGATATGGGTCATTTTTCATGATATCATCATATTTACCAGGTTGTTTTACATTTTTTGGATCACGTAGTCTAGCCAAGTTTTAATGAGAGAGTTATAGTTTCCATTATATAATTTATTTTAAATCTACCCCATGTTTCCCATATGTTTAATTTTTGAGATTTATTTTATTTTTACACCCCTAATTTAATTCATTTCATCATCTCGTTATGTTATATTTCTATTGACCTATGTACTTTTACCTGTTATTTAAATATGGAACTTGGCTTGTTTTGATTAACACTAAAGAATTTCCAAAATTATTTTTTCAAAGAAAAATGATTTTTAAATAATGTTTTCAAACTATTACCAATGGATTTAAATATTAAAGACATCATGTAGATTCATGGGGGGTATCTTACATAGATTTTACTCACACCTTTTATATGCCTTTGGGTGAATTAATATTTGGTAATGAATGATATAGGACAATGGAATGAGTATATTCACATAGCGGTGCTTCTTGAGAACCTCAATGTACTTTTTCAAGTGTGATGGGTAGTGACCACAGGTCATAAGAAGATGGATTGGTTGGATTTTTGGGGATCCCCTATTGATAGTTATTTTTTTGGGTAATATATCAACCTAATTATACTTGGATCTTTTCGAAGTCTTTTTAAATGTTTCCAAATCATTATTTTTTGAATTTAGTGTGTCAGACATTGTTTTATTTTTGTTCCATACACTCTTTTCCTTTATTATTCTTATTTAATTTTTTTATTTATTATCACATGTGTCACATGTATGAATTTCTCATGCCATAATTCTTATTGTAATACAGTTTATGGTTTTTTGTATTATTGATGATGAAATTATTCTAATTAGGCCACTTATGATACCCCAGTGTTGGTCGTCATCTTGTGGAAATAGAGAACAATATTTTGATCTTATGGAAGAAAATTTCAGGGGATAGGATAGGTTGAATTTTACAATTATTTTAAAATAGACATTATATCCCTCTTATTATTTGTGGAGTAAAATTATAATGAATATAGGACTGTCGATGGTCCAGAGGTAGGTATGGGGGATTGTCTGGTGAATTATTCATCTTGTTAAACCTCAAGTTACCAAGGGTGGTCAAGAGTTTTATCTTTTTTTAATATTAATTTTGAAATTTATTTTATGAGTATTCATGTTGAATACTATTGATTTTGTATTTTGGGAAGAAATTTTATGTTTCATTGAGAAATGTTTAATTTTAGGGGAAAATAAGTAATGGAAATGGAGGTGTATATTTTAGGAGGATGGATAGAGGAAACCATGAGGTACCCATACAACCTTGTATAAAATTCCCTCTAGTAGAATTTGTATACATGGTTCATGATTTTCCTAAACATTTTTGAAAACCATTCATAGTGAGTAAATTCATTAATTTTTAGTGTTTTGAACCCATTTTTATGTGGATTTTATTATATTGTTACTAATACTTATTTAAGTTTAATTTAATGAGTTTTTTATTTACTTGTATAATTAGAAATTAATATTTTGTATTGATTTTTCTTTACAAATTATGTTATATAGATCATGACACCCATGAAGGATATACATCATAAGGAGGGATGCATTGAGTACACTCTACGATCTAATCATCAAGTGGCTCATTATATTATCGAATCAGTTATTATGACCATCCTTTCTCTTGGGAAAGGTTGTGAGCCAGGGAAATATCATCTTATGGATCATTCTCAAGAGTTCACCATGAATAACCCACCCTCATTATAGGGTGATTGAGAATATTAAGAATATGCGGAGTTGATGGAAAATATAGATAAAAACATCTCCTTCCTTAAAACTCTTGATATGTCCATGGTTAGCATTCCTAGATACTAATTATAATATCCTAGCTAGAAGTGGTTGGACACAATCATGTTGGTTAATCTTCATGAAATTCTCACTTAGACTATGTTCAACAAGATGTTCAATAAAAAATTATACCCAATGAATTAGAGGGTTTTTAAATTAAGATATTTTGTAACATTGAAGTAAGGGGAGTAATATGGGATAGAGTATGCCACTAAGTTTTCTGAGTTGGTTAATCTTTATTGAAAAATTCTTATGAATTATTACTTACAATATCACCATTTCGAGATGAGTTTGGAGGTTAAAGTAAGTTCAAGGATAATTCTTATTTGTTTGGTGGCATATACAGTGGTACTTGATAAAGTAGAAATTGTTGAGGCACATATATCTAGGTTGATTGGTATTGGTGGTGCTCCTGTATATTTAAGAGGAAGGAAAAGTTCCTTATCAGGTTTGAATAAGAATGTATGAGGAGTATTTATGGGGCAGTATTGGGAGTGTAGAGTGACTTGACTCTAACCCTATGGATCCTTCATGGCCTAATATAATGGTATTTTATCAGTGTGGAAATATGAGGTGTACTAAGATGGTATTTCAAGAATATCAATGGAATTTTCATTAGTTCATAGTCTTAGTATATCTCTAATTATTTTTAAATTACCCATCCCAAGGTAGTAGTGTGTTTTCATATAACACCATGACCTCTCATATGGAATATGGTGCATTTAAAGGAATGGGTTCATGTTATTTGGTGAAGGTATACTCTCCTTATATTTTTAAATCTCAGATTGGGACCAATATCAGGCGCTTATATATAGTGTAGCATATACCCAGAGAAACTGAACTCTAGTACAATATCCATCTAAGGTAAGATATTTGTTTCTTCATAAATAGATTTAGTTTTATTTGATATAAGTGCATCATAATCATTTATATCTTTTATGTGTATCAATGTTTTTGGATTGTGACCTCGGTTAATATCATATGGGATGGATCACTCTACTTCCTTAAGAAAATGAAGAGAATCAGTTTTTAAATGCTCTGATTGTAATATGGTTAATGATAATGTTGATATTTTTTTATATATATGCGTACTCAAGGTAGATAGATTTGAAATTATTTTTGGTATGGATTGACTGGTGAGTGATTGGTATTAAATTTATTATTACCATAAAAAGATATTGTTACTATCTCTGGATGAGAGCCCTTATATATTCTAAGGTGATTAGGACCTAATATTGGGTTAGATAGGACATGTTAACCCTATAGTTGGGTATTTATCTTGTCAGATATTTATATTTCTTTATGAATTTATCGATAAGTTCTCAGGTGGTAAAAATTCATTTGTGGTGATAAGGTATCCTGAGGTGTTTCCTAATGAATTATATGGGTTACCACCCTAACGGGGGTAAAATTATCTATATACATACTATCTAGAGTGATCCTCATTTAATTTCCATCTTATAATAAGGGCCTTTCTAAACAAAATTAGTTAATGGTTTAAATAAATTATCTCAAGGGAAGAAGTTTTATTTGAACCAATGATTCTCTGCAGGTGTCCCGAGTCCTTTTCCCTAAGAAGGATTGTGAAAAACATTGAATCTATATTGACTACCATAAGGTTAATTTAGTGTTGGTTTGGAATAGTTACCATTTACATTTGATCAAAAATATATATGATCAGTTGAGGGGATAAATATTATTTTTTATAATTTAATTTAGATCGAGATATCACCAGTTGAGATTAAGGGAATAAGATATCCCTAAAAACAACATTTTTTGTGAAACTATGGGAATTTTGAATACTTTATCATGTAATTTATCCTTAAAAATTCCCCTGTGGTTTTATGGATTAATTAAACAATATTTTCCTCTAATATCATTTTTTTTTAATATATATTCATTTATTTCAAGATAATTGAGTTATACAAGACTATTTGATCATTGTTTTGAGGAATTTGAGAGATCACCTAATTTATGATAAATTTTATAATTGACTGTTTTGGGTTCATAAGGATATATTCATGGGTTATTTGGTTTCAAAAAGTGATATATCCATGGACATGAAGTATTTTCAGGAAATGATATTCTTGGAGATACCCTAGAATGTATTTTATATCAAGAGTTTCTTGGACCTGGTAGGATATTATAGGTGATTTGTTCATGAATTATCCACACTAACAACTCCCTTCATGGACTTGACCCATAAAGGTTAAAAATTTGAATGGAATGATATGTGCTAAAGTTTTTTTGATGAACCAAAATTCTTGTTTACATCATATCAAATTCTAATTCTACATATGTTGCGTATGGGTTATGCGGTATATTTTTATTCTTGAAGTATAAGTTTGGGGTATGTGAAAATTTAGGAGGATCAAGTTGTGGTGTATAACTCCCTCAAATACACCCACATGAAAATGATTACCCAACCCATGACCTTGATCTTGTATCTATCATGCATTCATTGAAGACATGGAACCACTACCTCATAAAGGATAAATTTAACCAAACATTCAATTGAGAAGAAAAGCTTCTAACTGTTTATTAAAAAGAAATAAAAAGGTACAAATAAGAGGAGGACATGATCAAACAAAAAAATGTCCTCATCCACGTAACAATAGGTCTATATATCATAATACGAAATATAATTTCCATAATTAGAGCCACTAGCATCCTCCCACTCAGATTGAGATTTATACTGAAAAAAAATCTTAAGAATGTCATTTCCCACCTTCCTAGGAATCATTGAAGATGCTATGGTGGACACATTTCGAGGAAGGTTAGAGTAATCCTTGCATGGTATCTGCTTGGAGGGAAACGAGGTAAAACCCTCACCATCAATTATATTTTACTTTCCAGTCAATATTATATATTTGAAATATGCACGCCCACCACTGCCTAAAGCCTTAATTGGGGTCAAATTCTCCCTTTCATCCTCAAAGAAATTCCCCCATTTCTCAGATAATTTAGAATATTGAAAGAGATTTTGGATTTACTAATGGCAGTCAACACGATGTTGTGCATCATTATGATTAGCGATTTTCACCTGAGAGTGATCAAGGATCATCAATCCCGAAGTAGGGATTTACCCAGTTGAAGTAACATCATTAACCAAATCAACCTGAGGGTGTGAGGGGCCACTATGATCTCTCTATGGAGACATATGCACAAGAAAATCCTTTCCTTTTAGCTTAGACACATGAGAGTCAGATTTCCCATAAATCATCACATCAGCCACAATGGAAACTGGATTCTTGATTACATCCCCACAATGCACGATGAGCTTTGAAAAAGCTGCATCTAACATCCTTGACATTAGCCAACAACGTTTTCTAAATAACCTATCATTCCTCATTTGTCACACGAAACATGCTTTGGACATGTCTCCAAAGAGTGTCCAACATCCATGAAATCATTGTAGAAAAGAGGTTTTTTCATACTAAACATCAATTTGAATGTTATCCGAGGGATTAGAAAGAGTTAAATTGTCAATCAAGGTGGAGCTTAAGTCAACTTCCACTAACATCCTAGAAAAGTGACCAAACCAGACATTTTTGGTCTCCTTGTCGAGATGAATATGAGTCCCAATAGCAGTAGCAATATCGTATAAAATCTTCGGATTCCAAAGAACCTAATTGAGCCCATGAAATTGAACCTAGACCTGAGAAAAGACATTTCTTGCAAGCGAAATATTAAAATCCAAAAACCATTCATATAAGTAAAGCCAACTAGGTTTCAACATCATAGTCCCCATGATCCATGCATGAAGTTTCAAGTCATCTGAAGGGAACCTAAAATAAAAAATTCCTCGACCAAGAGAGACGTAATTCCAATTATAGAATCCCCATAAAATCTACATCCGGTGAATCAAATAATCAAGTTTCCATGGGTTTTCACCCTTTGGTAAAAAATGCGTTCCATAAAGGTATTATTTCTGATCACAAGTCTCTTAACAAGTGCTATATTATTAGCTTCAATGTGAGCTGATGAACCCTTACAAAGGATCCTACAAGCCATGTAATCTCTAATACTATGGGCCTTGTAAGGGTTCCCCCTCATCCCTTGAAAGGGGGGTTATAAAAAATCAATAAAAATGAAGGCCTTCGAGCCATTCGGGCATTTGAGTTTCATCTGGATGAGAGAGAGAAAGAAAATTAGATATTTTTGACCAGGGTTTATAAAATATCCTATCTTTATTAATATATCCAACATTATTAGGTAATAGACTCCAAATTTCAGAATTTTTGTATAATTATAAATTATAGGGTGATGTTGAGTGATTGGTCTTGGTCTCCAGATGGTTCCATCCATTTCAATAAGAGGATTTTGGTTTGTTTATCCTTGGGTTAAGAAGTAATGTGTGGTTGTAACCATTATATATGGGTTATTCACCATAAGACTACCAATATATTCTATGATTTGTGATTCTATTATTGGTGTCTCATGATGATGTAGATAATGTTTCTATGTTTATTACTTTTCATAGGATTATATCTGAGTAGCAAATACCCAATGGTTTATTGCTCCCATTTCCTATTCTTGAATGGATATGGGATAAAATTTCTATGGATTTATATATTTTCTTGCCTCATTATCCTAGAGATAATAATGAAATATTTGTGAATATTAACCATTTGATGAAATCATCCTATTTCTATCCCATTATGGATTCAGAAAAGTGGAAGAACTAGACACTTATATGTAGGTTAGATCTTAATGTTTTTTAGAATTACTTCAACCAAAATATAAAATTAGTAACCATGATTCACTTCTTGTTTTTTCTAGGAGCTTCTATAGGTATTGGGTTCTCATGTAAAGATGGTAATGGTTTAACATTCGAAAATGGATGGTCAGACACAGTAGGAAATACAAATTCTTAAAGATATGCCTCAAGTGTGTGTGCTTGACTTTGGTTTTTATTAGGAAAAATTTATTCTTCTGGTTTAATTTTCCTGTAATAGTAGTTATTATGAATCAATAAAGGTGGATCACATCATAGATTTTTTTGTATGGTCATTTTAGTCATATCTTATTTGGATAAAAGTGGGTTAATTCTCTATGCAAGGAATAAGAGTTTTTCATGAGATGAAGAGTCTGATTTAGTTGATCTGGAATGATTAGATACCTCTTAGGGTGGTCTAAAAACTTTCACTAACCATCTTCATTATTCATTAGATTTAATGTTAGTTTATTTGGGGTTTATTAGGTTGTATCCTTGGTTGGGACACCATCGGTTGGAAAATCATGTTAAGTTGATATTGTGGGGGTGTCGAGTCTTTTGAGATCAGGGAGCATCTTGGGAAGGTGGAATACTGACTAATATTTACATATCTATTTATGGATATTAATGATTTATTTCACTTGTCTTATTCTAATAAATATCATCTAGACCCATGACATGTTTTATAATGGGAATGGTTGAGCTTGGTTCCTGGTACCTATGAGTCATGGAATCCTATTCATATCATGGATTGTCATAATAATGTTTTTTGAGGGGAATAAATTCATTAAGTTCATGTGATATGGAAATAAGGATAAGATATCCATGATAATTGACAGTGGGAAGTCTTAGTGTAGGAATATTGGACTCACCTTTTCTCATATGGAGACTCTTGAGGAAATTATGGGGGTAAAAAGTGGTATACTGGGGAGAGTTGTGACACTCTTAAAGTCACTAGTAAGTCCTTTATGTTTTAATTTTATTTTATTTATTCATGTGGTTTCTGGGATTTGAGAGTCAAAATTTAGAAAATTGGAAAAAACTAAACCATGGCTTCTGTTTAGCAAACAATCAGTTATAAATGTACACCCAAACAATATGTAAGGGATAGGGTAATCCGGTGTGATTTAGCCTGGTTAGAGAATGGTTCTTAAAATAATATGGGGTTCTAGGGAAATCATAGAGATAATATTTAGGCTTTGGAGAAACTGGAATAATTTGTTCATGGTAAGGTGAAACCATGTGGCCAAACTTTGAGGCATCACCTAGTACTTCCAGTGGATCCCACATGATTGGTTCATGGTTTACCTAATTTTTTGACCAAACTATGTGTTTTGCCTAATTTTACAAAAAATGAAAATTTAATAACTTTACCTCCTCATTTTTAAATTTCCCTCACTCTCCCCTTTCCTCTCACCCATGCTACCAACTACCCCTTAGGAAATACCCTCCTTTCTCTTTTCTTACTTGGTGTCATGGGGTTTTCCTTTGAGGTAATACTTGATTACCTTGGATTATTTCCACTCCCTCTCCTCTATTTCATTATTCTTCCTTCACATTCAAGTCATGGAAACCTATATATCTATAGGAGTTGAACCAAGGGTTGGGAATTTTTTTTATGGTATTTATAACACCCTAATATGTTAAATTATATATTCCTTTGAAACCAAATGTGTTCACTACCTTTATTCAAATGCAACATAGAACCATAATGAACCTTGAAATAGTGTATGAACATTAAAATTTATTCATAGAATTGTAGAGTAAAATTGAGCTAATATAATTACAAAAAATATATAGAAATAAAAAATAAAGTCCATTATTAATACCAATTCATTGATAAAATTCAATTAGTGTAGCTAAATAACTAACAAGAAAATTTTATTCTTTAAAATGTAACCTCTCTAAAAATGAGATTTTAATATGCTTTATATTAAGAAACCCAATATATTATGGATACAATATTTCATTGATATAAATGATATATTAACATAAAAATTATTTGTAATTAATAGTAAATAATAATAATAGTAAATATTTTAAAATGTTATCTTTCTACGGGAAGAGTGTTCATTATATATTTATGTTTTTGTTTAAAAGTTAAATTCACAAATTTTAAAATTTTATTTCAAAAAATGAACAAAATATTTATATTTAGTGTAAAAGCATTAGGTAAAGGCGACTTTTTGAGATTTTTTTCTTAACAATTGATTTTTATATGAATAGTGAAAAATATAGTTTTTACTAAAACCTTAACATTTATGAATATACGAGGTTGTATAACTTAAAAATGAATAAAAAATATTATTAGACCAAAAATAAATTCAAGGATTAAAGTGATTCATTTAAAATAATATGTGGAATTTATAAGACCCATGTTTATGGTTTTTGACACTTAATGATATTTTACTCTAAAAATTATTTTTTTGTTAGTTTGCAAAATTATTCTCCATCCCTTATAAAAATTAAATATAAAATAATAGATTTAATGTTTTATATCAGAAAATTAATATTATTTAATATTTTCAATTTCATTTTTAGGCATAAAATTATGATTACTAAGATAAAAGTTAATAACCATGATAATGATGGAAGGGTTATTTTCAAAGAATTATTTTATTAATATTGTTTAATTTGTATCTAAAATTAGATTAATCTATTTTATATAATGACTTTGATATGATTTTATCACTTATAAAAAATATATTATCACTCAGTTTATTGTTCATTAATGTTATATATGATTAAAAACACTTAATAGTGAAAATAGTATTTAAAAAAAAATAGTTTTCCTATATATTAAATTATTTAATTTAAAAGTTGATTTTATCTTATTTATAAATTGAACTAGATTATGTGGAGATTAAATTTTTTTTATAACATCACAATTTTGTATGATTGGTTTCTATATATTTTTTACTTGGTTAAAAACTAACTAATATGGTAAAAACCAAAATGGTAAAATGTAAAAAAACATTGTGGTAAAAGACTTGAAACGGGTTCAAAACATGTATAAATATGAATTTTATAAGATTTATCAACCTTATATAATCAAAAAACTCATTTTTGACACTTCTGGAGCTATAAACCCATGAAAAGTGTCATTCCATCATTGTAAAAGTAAATGGTATTTAGAAAAATCATCATTTTCATCAGTTATAAAATGAGATCATTTTAACCGCATTTTCCACCAATTATAAATACACAGATCGACCAAAAATATACCTTATTCTATCCTCAATCCTCTACATGTGTCTTAAAATCCTTGGTATTTTCAAAATAGTATGTTATGATGCATTAAGTTGCCACTAAGGGAGAATATCCAAAGTATGAGGTAATATTAAAAACTAATCTCTCTAAATTATATTATTATTTCACCCACACATGCCTAATATATCCATGAAAGTATGATTAATTCAGTCATACTAATATTATAAAATTATTTTATTTGAATGGAATAACCATTTTCTAAATGCTACCAAATCCATTTGAAAAATGAAGTCATTGTCATGTGTATATACGGAATACCATCTCTACTAACGATGTTCTTGATTTTTCATCACCATATTACATGGATGGTTAAAAAAATATTTAATGAAAAAATATAATTTCTATAACATTATTATTGTTATTAAATGATAAATTATTTTATTTTCTACCTCCCTCCAGTTTTATGAAAAATGTGAGTGTTGTCTCTGTATACATGCAGACTACCACATCCGTGAAATGATGTATTCCATTTTCCATTAATGCTTGACATAGATGACATTAATAAATTATTTAATGGATAAAAATTATATTTATAATTCTATTAATATATAGGGAATATAATATTGGACATTCGGTATGTAATTTTAACAATAAATGGTCATACTAAATTTATTTTCCTAAAATGAACATATCAAGGAACCATTTTTAATTTGAGTCCATTTTTGGAAAATCTAAGAAATTGTATAGATTTTGTGAAAATGGAATAATAAAATATATACACCTATATAATTATGTAGACTATAAATAAATTCTAAAAAACATTTTACCATATTAAATACAGTGGGAAGTTTCAACAAAATTGACCAAATCACCTCAAGTAACTGATACAACTGAAAACTATTTAATAAGTTAATAACATATAATAATAAATATAACATATAAAATGTAATATAGATGTAAAATTATGTTAATAGTTTTTTTAATAAACCTTTTATAATTTTTTAGTAAGTTAGGCACATGAGCAGAGTAAATTAGGATCTATGGTAAGGGTTTCTTGGTCTTAATTATGACTCTTTCAGATATGTAATATTCTATGCACCATCATTCCTTGTATATAGTGTTATTTTGATTTATTTAAAATGAAATTATTCTACTATATTTTTCATATAATTTATGGGATATAAAAACCCAAGTTTATTTTCTTTCTACATCCACCATTCAATTTATGTGTTGCCAAAATTAGTAAGGGTTTTTTGTTAAGTCAATTTCCATTTATTGTTTTATGATTTCTCATTTTGAAATTTATTAATATAGGTTGGTTATGATCAACCCTATGACTATATTATGATTTATTTCATATTTTTCTCTTTTTATTTACATTTATTTCCTATAAATCCCTTTACAATTACTCTTCCTTCAAAATACAATGTTCATAAGAACTTTTCATGACACAATTTCATTTCTTTGAGTTATAATGATTATTCTTGAAACCATTTCTTCTAAGTTGAATTATTTTCCCATAGGATTTTATAAATTAGTATTTACACTTACAATTTATTGTATTTATATTTCAACCTCTGAAACACTTTTTTTAGTGAATCATTTCCAATTGATATCCTTATAACATGAAGGTACTCCTCAACAATACCTTGTTATCATTCCTTTAATTAGGACTCTTTCCATTTTATTATTAATATTAAAATTTTTGGATTATAAATTATTTGGACACATTCTTCCTTGAAAGGGGTAATATTGATAATACATATATTTAGTATTTCTATAATGATAACTATTGACTAGTTATCCTTGATTATGTATAAGGTTCCTTGTGAGACATTAAGATATGTGTTGTTTAATCATCTACATTATTTCTTAATATAGACTATGATCATATAATTTCATTTATTAATTTGAAGATTTATTGAATAAAATTACTCTATTGTCTTAATTTTAAAGATACTTACATATAGAGAAATTTCATTCTTTGATTTGGGAAATATTGAAAAGTTGTATAATTTCTATTTTAATATAGATGTTTGTTGATTACTAAGGCATGCTGGTTATGTACTGTATACTTTATTAATTCCTTCATATGATGAATGCATCAACCATAATTAGTGGTGGGTGTGGCTCAAAATATACCCTTGATTCATTTTAATATCTCATAAGAAAAATATCATGATTATTCAGTGTATGTATGTCTAATTAATAATGATGTCTTAGTGTGAGTCCTTAACAATATATTTATGATGTATTGGAACAAGGCCATGATGGTAATACTGTGATATAAAACACTATTCATTCTATCATTATGAAATCAGATATTTCTATACATATTATTTTTTGTTATATCATCCCCAGATTTTGTTCAATCTCATGTGATCAGTTATATGTCATTATTAGATTATCATTTATTTTCTACCATTTTATTCATTACTTAATTATTATATGATATCTTCTAGTATATAGTTTCCCTTACTGATCATTTTAGGACACCATTCTTATGTTTCTATTTCAATAGGTTATGAAAAAAATCAATACACATGATATGTCTATAAGAATAGAATTTATAGATAATTCATAGGATATGTTGATAACATATTATAAATTAAGTGATTATTAATGTAGTGAGAAAAATTTTAATTTGATAAAAAATACATGGGATTTATTATTTATCATTTTTTCCAAATTATCTAAGGATATAAATGTAAAATTTCATGGGAATGTATGTAATAAAATATTTACTGCATGTAATGTAATTATCATATGGTTGTATTTGCAGATATCATGGTTGGTATCATTGTAGGTTTTAGATAACTTTAGAGATTGGGGTGTTGTTGGTTAAGGATAATTTAAGAGTTATAAATTTCAGTAAAGGTTGATAAGTCAAGTTTTATCATAATTTCAAAAGTATATATTGACTTTTAGGATATTTGAGGTTATATTTAATATTTTATGTTGTTTGGGAATTAGGATGAGATAAATTTAGTGAAAATCCTAGGAATAGGTTTGTGTATATAAGATATATTAATTTTTTGGTACATTAAATTTTGTTTTGTTATATTTGGAATTACATCCATGTCAAGATATAGAAAATTGTATGTGGTTGTGTCCTAGATTTACCTAGGGGTAATCACCATCAAAATGGTCGGTTGAGTATCAACTTGATCTTTAATCAATGCCCGATGAGGGATCCTAAGACTGTACACCTAGATAAAAACTCTTGGGGATATGCTTTGTTACATATACACCCAACCCATTTGCTAGGGAAGCATCAATATTCCAATAACCATAGGTGATTTCCCCTAGACACCAAAGCCTGGAAATAAATGTAAAGGTATTTATTAAAACATGGGAGATACTTTCCCTAAAGAAAAATACATGAAACATTTAAAGAAAAATATACACATTACAGGTAAATAAAAATTCTTCAATATATAAAACCAAATACATACAGATGAATTAAAACTAGAAAAAAATTCATTATCAAAACAATATGATAAATTTATTAAATGTATAAGGCAATACAATGTCAAGTCAAAATTAAAAAAACTTAAATACAACAAGACTTGAGAACTGAGGTGGGACAAATTCAAACTCCAACACTCAACCATCTCTAAGACCAATCCATTTAAGAACACAACATAATGGTGCTCCCCTAGAGATGTAATAAAAATTCACCTTAAATTATCATGTTATAAGATGTCTATATACACACAAAGTTTCATATGTCGAGGCTGAGTATATCGACTCAATATGAAATCCACTAAAATATTCCCAGATATTCCACTAAGACTAAAACATGTAAACACAATTTATATAAAATAATAAGAGTGTATAAAATTAGTAATCATTTATAATGAATATAAATTAGTGAAAATAACCCACACCAAAAGTATAACCAAGGCTTGAACCCAAAAATTCTTGCAACAGGTAACCTAATGCATCTCCTTTCAAAACAGTTACTCTAAACAGTCTAACTCAAGAGCTGTATGCATCCCTGTATACCCAAGATATAACTTGAAGGTACAATCCAATGTGACAAATTTTCTACTATAACCTAGTCTAAACCAACAATTATTCCTTATAATTTAGTATAAATGCAATCAAAACATGATCATTCCAAGTTTTCCCAACCCAATTTATTCTTTATTTCAAAATATCCATTTAAAAAATTAATCAAACATATTGTGGGTGGAACCAAAAACCTATATTATTAAAAATAAATAAAAATGTGGGTTTATTAGGGATATTTATCAAAGTAATTAATCAAGAACATAATAAATTAACTTTAGAAAACAACCCATCGAGTTCCTGATATAAGTTGAATATGAAAGAATCCACCAACTTCAACATGTTTGTTTAGAATAGAAATACTATAACAAAATAGATCTTGGATCCCCTTTAAATTCATTAAATAAAATTCAAATAAGTTTCATCAAAATGATCCCTAGACCATAGATCCATTCATCACAACCTTAGTTTAGGGATTCTCTCAAAATAAAATGATATAAATACAGAAGTGAAAGAAAAATATAATCATTATATTTGATTCCCTAGGTCTGATGTTTGAAGACTTAATAAATTTGGTATCCATATGGAGTAGGATCACTACAATTAACTATAGTGATCATGGGGATCAAGATAAAAGAGGAATGCATAATTATAACTAAAGGCTGCTGGAATTAAAAGGGATAGCTAAAATTGGTCAAATTCATTGTGTAAAATATAAGTTCACTACATAAATTGTTAGTATAGCCACATATAATGAAATTCTTGTTCCTTCAGTTAAAATCCCTAAAAATCATTCATTTATTGAATATAATTCATTTAAATAGACCATAATCCATTCAGACCATGAATTAGACTTTCACATCATGAATCATCTCCTATAGCCATATTCCAAAATTGACTCTACTTTCTCATCCAAACACTTCCAATGATTAATCCCAACCCCTCTAGACTAAATAGTACCAGTGTAAAATAGGGGAATAACTTATACCAGGGGTGTTACATCCCCCCCCCACTATTGGGATGTTTGTATTCATAAATATGGAGATTTTTGTTTTTTTGTAATATTTCCATCCATTTCTCCAGCATTATCTTTTCATTTTACCAACTTTCCTCTAGAGTATAACCATGATTCCATAATAACTATATGTAATAAATATTTATTCCTCACTGGATCATTTTTTTTAAATTCAAAATATTAATTGAGGAATGGATAAGAGTAACATTATATTCAAGATCAATTTTATCCCAACAAATAACATTTCAAGGATCCCATTAGTACTTCTTTAACTGGGATGCATATAAAAAAATTGGGGATAACACTGGATATTTACAGTAGGTCTAAGTGATATAAAATGAAACCATTGTGTTATAATATCATGAATGGTCCAAAATACCAATGAAAGAAACTTCCTTTATTTACCAACTTATTATGACCCAGTATCAGTGACACTTTAAAGAATACATGGTAAGGTACATCAAAATATATAGTTCATCTATAATAATATTAATATGATTTTTGATGGTTCAATGTAATTTACATAAGTTACATAAAATTTTTTATTTTATCTCTAGTATCATGGAAAATACTAGGTCTTATTAGCGAAGCTTCTTATGTCCCTACCCAATAAAATGGTGTTTGAAATGGATGATTTTCCAATGCCTCAAATAGATCCATTTATATCATGCTATTATTATATGAACTAAATGTAATTGATCTTCCCAAGAACCAAACAAATAGAATAACATAAGATCTAGTAAGGTATTTCAGTGTCTAGATAGTATAGTCTAACTATCTATCCATCTTAAAATGATATTATGTTCTCATAGTAAACTAAGACATAATTTCTTATTGAGAGGATCACAAAAATCATGAGGAGAATATATGTAACATCATGTTACTATTTTTTAGGTACTCTTATACCGTATATTTTGGTCATGATTTGGTTTTAGTTGGTCTCAGGTTGTTTTAGGTGGACATTTGATTTTTTTAGGAAATTAGGGGTTGTGCATGGTTGTAGCATGATTTTCCAAAACCATCTGCCCCATCAGTGCAAATCATACACCCTATGGACTATGGGGAATGAATAGTTTTTGCATAGATTCCCAAACCAATAACACACTTAGTAGAAATAGTTCACCCCATTATTGGGGAACACAGTTAGGGTTCATGATTTGGGAAACCTTGTGGCTCTATTGATCTAACCCTATATACAGGACTTTTTATTTCTAATTTTTTTTAAAAAAATTCCCAAACCCTAATTTTACCTGTTACTCGACCCTAACTTAGGATTAATCATTTTCCTAGGCCCTTGGGGCTCTCAATAACCATTTTTGTGTTCTCAAAACACCTTCCTATGTTGATCTATGCACAACTGTCCTCTTTTGATCCCACATAGGTAAGTGATCTTTTGTCATTCCTTCTATCCTACTCTCCATTTCTTTCTTCTATAGGGTTTTTTAGATCAACATGTATCTGATGGATATTAAATACATTTCTTTGGATCATGAATATATTTTATATTTATTGATCTCTATTTCCATATTACTTCATTATAAAATCCCATTTTGGGTGTTGTGATACGTGATATTCGTGATAAATATAGGTTTTTCATTTGAGATTTTCCATGTAATAAACCATTGATTTTCTTGATTTAAATTAAAAATCATTCAATTTAATAATGAAATCATAATTTAATAAAAATTATAATTTTAAATTTATTTGGAACGTATTTTGAGAGAAAACCACAATTCCAATGGAATTGAAATTTGAGGTGTATTTCCCAAATTGATGGAAATTGTAAATTGATTTGAGAATCCACTTTATAAAATGGATTAAACTGATTTATTTAAATCCTTTGATTAATATTATTTTTAATAAGAAATAAATGATGAAAAATCCATGATTTGGTTTTGAAATTGAATTTTCATATTGAAATTTACTTTGGGAAACATAATTTTAAAGTGTTTTTAGAATGATTGATTTTAAGTTTGTTTGATGAAATTTTCCCTTAAGTGAGAGTATATATAATTTTACCTTAAGTGGGAGTGGATTTAATTTTCATTTAAGTGGTATTGGATGTGATTTTCCATTAAGTGGGAGTGGGTGTAATTTTCCCTAAGTGGGAGAGGATGTGATTTTCCCATGAGTGGGAGTTTTGTGGATCATTTTGATTACTTAAATATATATTCCATTTATTGTGAAACTATTTTACTCATGCACTACTGATTTATATAAAAGAATTTATAAATCCATTGTTTGAAATGTAAATATCCTTTGAAATGAAAAGCATGTTTTGATTTAAATACGAAATTGTACTGCCATTCTTGATTTGTTTGAAATTGGAAACATGATTTGGTTTATTTATTATGGAATTATATTATGGAGAAATTAGTGAGAACCTATTAGGATTTCATCACACACTATACCTTTTTCTTTGGGAATTTTTATATTTCCTTCTTCTAGTTTTGAATAAAACAAAGGCACCTCTTAGGGATGTTTATGTTCTTGACCTTTTAGGATTTCATCACACACTCTGATATGTGTCTTTATCTTCCACTATTTTTTGGAAAAACCATTCCCTCTTTTTTCTTGTATGATACCAGGTGCTAGTGGCCAACCCATGGAGATCAGTAATTCTATTCGGACTATGTTGGTGTCATCTCTAGTATTAGGGTATCAAGGTATCTGTGATAATTCATGAAAAAGTGGTATTAAAGGCTACAGGTTATGAAATTTTCATTGATATCAGTATTTAGTTGAGAAAACTTGTCGATACATTGGAGGTAGTTATGAGTGAGTAACTAGCTAGATCTCTTCCTAATGAGACTTAAGTCATCATGGGTGTTTTGAGAAAGATGTATTGAGGATTAGTTATAGTCTTTTCCCTACTTTTTATTTGGATATATTGAAATCCAAATCTTTTTTATCTATTTGACAGTATTAGTTTCCCTTATTTCTCTTATTTGATTGTTGAATTGAGTAATATTATTATGCATTCAATGTTTTATTCTAATGTAGTATAGAATCAATCCTCCAAGGATTCGTGTGAATAAGATCTAAGAGGGATTTTTTGATGAACCACATCAAGTGAATCCTCCTATGGTCCCAAATCTAGTTGAGGTTATTGTGTGTGCTACGAAATATCTGGGACAAGAATTTGAACCTATTCTCATTCAGGATCCATATTTTGAATCTTAGAGGGATGAGTTTAAGAATCATTATCATAATTAACTTCACCCCAAACCACAATAATTCAAAGGATATAATAATCCATAAGAGGTCAAGGTTTTGTTACACAAGATTGAGATTTTATTTGAGTTCTTGGAGACACCAAATTTTGTAAAGATGAAATGTGGAATCTTCAAGATGGAAGGACCTAGTAAGAGATAATGGGACTCTATGCTTATAAAGAAGAATAAATAAGGATTATATTTGGAGGAATTTAATGATTTTTAAATGACCATTTTTATCCAATTTATATGGTGTTGTTTAAGGCTATGGTGTTTTTTATACTAGAGAAAACTGAAAGGACCATGACGAAGTACGAAAATCACTTCTTTGAGCTTGTGAAGTTTTCACCTAAGATTGTATCAAATGAGAAGATGAAGAATCAATCGCTCTATATGGGAATTAGATCTGATATAAATTATTTTTTTTCTTTATGAATATTTCTTATTATGATGATGTGTTGGACAGGGTGCTGATGGTTGAACATGATCTGGCCTGTATATTAGGTTTTATATGAGTTACTTTTTCTCTGAGTGGTAGTTTTGTGATTTCCCATTGAGGTAAGAGGAATCTTGATGAGTCTCATAGTGGTTCTAGACTGCAGGGTTATTGTAAAACTCATATAATTCTTAAAAGTGGCCCTTTGAATTACTTCAAGTGTGGAAGTTCGATGCCCTCAAAATGGATTTTCACTTAGGAACCCAATATATGTGGTACCTATATATGTTTAGGTTTCTTATAGAAGTTTTTTTACATTAATTATGATCCACGTAGTTGAATGGGATCATAACCACAAAATATTACTATGGTTAAATACTATTCTTAAAGATTTAAGGGGTTCTAGCCACATTCATTTAGAACGAAGCTTCTTCACATAGTGAAAGATCCTCCAATGGAAGTAGATACAGGTCTGGTGGCTGTGAGAGGTAAAATAAATATATATTCATCTTTAGTGACTTTCTTATTTGATACTTGTGCATCTCATTAATTCATTTTAACTCATATTTCGAATCCATTAAATCTTATAATGGAGATTTTATCTTAAGTGATTCATATTACTACACCCCTTGGAATGAAGATAGAGTTGGGTCTCTGTTTTCATACTTACATATTATCTTTATTTGATATTGATATGAATTTGAATTTTTTGGTTCTAAAAAATAAACCTCTTGATTTCAATTTTAGGATGGATTGGATTGTCGCTAATAAATATTTAATTCATTATTAACTTAGATAGGTATCACTTTCTATGCCTGATGGGGTGTTTCGTATCCTTTAGGGATTGTGGGACTTGAGGTCAATTAGAGCCAAACCTTATTATCTATAGTTAGGTAATGTAATATTAGTTTTTTTATCTTCATTTATAATCTTTATGTTAGGTTCTCCCTCCAGTTTTCATCAAGTTTACCGATGTTTTTCCTTCTCACTTCTCTGGTGTTCCATCGGTAATGAAGTTAGTGATTTATATTGATTTTGTTTCTATTACTCAAAAAATGTATATACCTTCTTACCACATTCCATCAGATGAATTAAAATAGTTGAAGTCTTAGTTGAATAATATTTTAAATAAATCCATTATATGATTGCGCATGTCACTTTGGGAGGAGAATGTTATTTTTGCTAAAAAATATGACAGGTCACTTTGTCTCTGTGTTGATTATTGAAAACTCTACTAATTTATGGTATTGAAAAAGTAGTTATTTCTATGGATTGGTGGTCTATTTGACTAGTTGAAAGGGTAAAAGTGGTTCTAAAAGACTGATCGTTGATCTTGTTATCAAAAATTCATAATTAATGAATTTTATATTCATAAAACATACTTCTAGAGCAGCTATTCCCACTATGAGTATCTTTTCATGTTGTTTGGTCTGACCAATTATCCTTCAGCCTTTATAGATTTATGAATAGTATTTTCTATGAGTATCTTAATATGTTTATAGTTTCCTTGGTGGATGAAATCCTGGTTTACTCTATGTCTTAGAAGGATCATGTGTGTCATTTGATAGTAGTTTTAGAATTGTTGAGAAATCACTAACTTTTTTACAAGTTATCAAAATGTGATTTCAGGATTTGGGAATTGATGTTCTTGGGAAACATGGTGTCAGAACATGGCGTCCCAGTTGATCTTGAGAGTGTTAAAGTTTTTATGACATGTGAGAAACCACAAAATGTTTTCAATATTTAGAGATTCTTGGTTTTAGTTGGGTGTTATCACTGTTTTGTAAATGATTTATCAATTTTGGATTCTCCAATGATTTCTCTAAATCGTAAGGGATTTAATTGTTTTTTGTTGAGAAATGTCAGAGTTCTTTTGTTGAGTTGAAATGTATTTTGAATTATGTTCCAGTGTTTACTCTTATAAATGCCTAGTGTGACTTTGTGGTCTTTTATTATGCATCAGGTTCAGGTTTGGGTTCTTTTCTTATATAGGGTGATCACATCATTGCTTATGTCTCCCAGAATCTTAGGACACACGAGAGTAGTTATCCAACCCATTACATTAAACTTGCAGTTGTTATGCATGCACTTAATAGTTATTGATATTATATTTTTGGAGAAGTGTTTACCATGTATTCTAACAACAATATATTGAGTTATATATTATCTCAAAAATATTTTTATATCCTCCAGAGGTTTTGGGTGGAACACCAAAAATATTTTGATTTTGATATTTCCTTTAACTCAGGTAAATGGAATGTCATAATAGATTCTTTGAGCATGAATATTCTAACCCAGGCCATGAAAGAATCATCAAAAGAGTGTAAATTTGTGGACCTTTTTTCATAATTTCATATTAGAGGTCAGAAAGCAGGGCTCAAGTTTTTATGGGCCTATATTCAGCTGACCTTCACTCTTCTCAAGATTATTCTTTAGGTGAAACAGTTTGATTATGAATTCCATAGAATTAAATACTCTCTTTATGGTGGGGGTACCATTATTGAGTGGTCATTCTCTATGGATACTATTCTATGTTTTTAAAATCAGTTTTTTGTTCTATTAGTTGTATGGAAATCTATAATGGGGGATTTCCATAATTCCTAATGGGAAGTGTACCCAAGAACCATGTATATGTTCTATGATATATGATGTCAATGATGGTGGCTAGGTATGAGATGTGACATCACTAATTTTGTCTCTTGTTGTTCTAATTTCCAATAGGTCAAGGATGAGCACTAGAGACCTTTGGGTTTGCTTTATCCACATCCTGTTCCAACTTGGATGTGGGAATATATCTCTATGGAATTTATGGTTGGGTTGTTGTATACCTCAAGAAATAAGATCATGATATGGGTTGTGATCAGTAGACTGACTAAATCAGATCACTTTATACCCATTAATTATACAACTAAATTTAAGTTTTTGGTAAATATATATGTGAGTGAGATTATTCATTTTAATAGAGTTCCATCTATTACAGTCTCTAATATGGATCCCTGATTTACTTCTCACTTTTTGGGAGGACTTCAAGTGGCACTGGGATCTCAGGTCTGTTTGAGTATGGAATACCATCAGCAGACTGATGACCAGATTGAGATATATATAAATATAATTTATGATATGCTTCATTATAACATCCTTAATTTTGGTGGAGTTTGGGATGAACGTTTGGTACTTCTTGAGTTCTCTTCAAAAAATATTTTCCAGTTCTTGATCAGAATGGATCCATTTGAGGCCTTGTATGGTTAGCCTTGTAAATATCTTTTGTGTTGGTCAGAGAATGGTGAATGTTCCTTGGTTGGATCGATCTTGTTTTTAGAGATGAAAAAACTATTTAGTTAATTAGATAGAGAATTTTGATGGCACATATCTAGTAAAATTCTATACCGACCATCTTTATAGATCATTGGAAGTTTCAGTTGGTGATCAGGTGTTCTTGAAGGTTTTTCCTCATTTGGGTCATTGACAACTTGGGTGGAAAGGGAAGATTTATACTCATTTTTTGGGACCCTTTGAGGTTTTTTATTTGGTGGGTAATGTGTCTTAACATTTATCACTTCTTACATAGTTGATGTTGATACATAATATGAACCATGTATCAAAACTATGAAAATATCTTTATAATCCATGTCATGTTTTGAGATAGATTTATCTTCATAATGAGCCTAATTTATCAGTGATTGAGAATGAAATTAGTATAGTTGATTCTAAATCCAAGGTACTTCTTGGGAAGAAGATACCTTTTTTTGAGTTAAATGGAAGCATGATCCTGATACTCATAAGACAAGGGAGATAGGGCAATTGATGAGAGAAAAATGACCTCATCTTTTTTATTGGAAGCTTCCTGATAGGATTTCTGAGGACAAAAAGTTTCTCAAGTGTGTAGGTTGTAACATTTTGTTACTATATTTCAGGTACTCCTCGACCCTTCATTTTTCATTCTTTAGTTTGAGTTCACTACAGGAAAACTGAATATTTGTGACGGGCGATTTGCGACGGGATCTCGTCGCAAAAGGTCTTTTGCGACGGGGCTCCATCGCAAATCGCCCGTTGCCGAAAATGGCATCGCAAATAGGTGTTTTTGCAGCTATCCCGTCGCAAAAAGAGTATTTGCGACGGTATTTTTTCTCCGTCGCAAATGAGTTTTCGTTTATATATAAAAAAGGTATTTGCGACGGGCTGTCGTAGATATATTAGTTGCGACGGGTTTCTGACCCATCGCAAATGTGGAATTTAAAAAAGGTATTTGCGACGGACCGTCGCAAAAATGTTTTTACGATGGGTATTCTTCCCGTCGCAAATGTTACAGTAAAGAAATATTTACGACGGGAAATCCCATCGCAAATATTCCCATCGCAAATACTAAAAAAAATAAAATAAATAAAATAATTAATACAAATCGTATAATATTATATAAAATTAATAATAATTTTAATAATATAAAAAAATTATATTATTATAATATAAATAAAATAATATATAAAATATAATTATAAAATATTAATATAAAATAATAATAATATGAATATAAATAATATAATATAATATAATAATACTAATATTAATAATATAAATAATTAATATAATAATATTATTATTAAATTTGGTATATAATAATAATAATATTAATAATATAAATAAATTATATTATTATAATATTAATAATAATAAAAAATATAATATAATTATGAAATATTAATATCAAATAATAATAATAATATGAATATAAATAATATAATATTATATATTATGAAATATGAATATCAAAAAATAATAATAATAGTAATAATATTATTAATATAAAAAATTAATATAATAATAATATTATTAAAATAAACATACATATTTATGAAAAAATAATATTAATATTATTAACATTAATAAAATTATAAAATTATAAACTTCTCAATGTTAACAATAAATATAAAATATTAAAAGTAATATTTCTAAAATAAGAAGACATTAAAAATAATACTAATAAGTAATAAAATATTAAAAAAAATAAAAACAAATTAAATCATGCAATATTCGTACCAATATGAAAGAGGAATTGTAAATAGTTAATATGACAATAAACTACAAACTCAAATGTTTATTACATCTAAAAAAATCACTAGGGGGTGGATAATCTGGAGGACCTGGAGGAGGTGGTGGAGGAAAATCCATCCCTAAACTATGAGTCAGACGATGCATAAACTCCATCTGCTCCTGATGTTGCTCCTCATATCGACGTCTCTCCTCATCCTGCTGCTGACGCATCTACTCCTGCCATCGACGCATCTCCTCATTGTGCTGCTGATGCATCTGCTCCTGCCCCTTACGCAAATCCTCTATAAGCTGACTCTGAGCACGCAACTGCTCCTTAACCGTGGGGTGTCATCCTCGATATTCATGTCTCTTTGTGAAAAAGATGCATTTTTAGGAGTGTCCTGAAAAATTTCATTTCCATGCACTTCAGTGGAACCACATTCAGTTTGAGTAAACTGATTTTCTTGAGATTTAACTTTTATTATACTCCACCAATCATTCAACTCTTTTGCAGTGGCATAGTATTTTGCATAATAAATTTGATGTGCCTGATGAGCCAATAAAAATGGTTCATTTACTGCAAGAAGACTTTTATGTTTAATATTAACAATTCCATGAGTCGAATGAATACACAAGCCTCTCTCAGTATCCAACCATCGACATTTAAACATTGTTACATAATCCTGTCCCAAATAACACAGTTCAATAATTTCTTCAAGCATGCCGTAAAAGTCAACTTCAATATCTCTATGATGTGATCCCTTCAAATAAACACCACTATTCATTGTTTTCTTTGATTCTCCATATGCACATGTATGAAAGCGATAACCATTCACCACATATGCATTATAAGATTTAACCATTTTGGATGGTGGGATACTCAATATACGCAATCGACTATCAATATTATCAGCATGTACAGATACCTGAAAATTTGTAAAACATTTATCACTATTACAAGTAATAAATTGATTTTATATGTAAAACCAAAAAAGAATGTATGTTACCAATTTTTGAAACCAGTAGACACATTTGTTTTTCCGACGTTCTTCTAAGCCAGCTGCTGTAATTTGTGGAAATTGTTTTTTTGATATGATCATCATATAACCTACAAATACAATATGATTAATTTACTGTAACAGAATCTATTGAATAAGGGATAGGAGCACTCACTGTAAAATTGGTGACATTTATTCACAGTTGAGTAGAACATATGTACGAGCTCTATGATGTTCATCATTTGAAATCCATCTATCATGAACTCCACCAAAGCCATGTTTGGGCTGATTGACAATGGATAATTGATTGTTCATATCATCCTCAAAATTCCCCTTGTTCCGGCCCATGCGGTTAAATTTTGAGGGATATTCAGATTCAAAATAATGGGAGCAGAATAAAGCAATTTCCTCTTGTAAATAAGCTTCAGCAATTGAGCCTTCAACTGATGCTTTGTTACAAACTTTTTTCTTCAATTTCTGCATGCATCTCTCAAATGGGTACATCCATCGAAACTGAACTGGACCTCCACATTTTTCTTTATGTGGCAAATGCAATATCAAATGTTCCATTGAGTCAAAGAAAGCGGGCGAAAATATTTTTTCCAGTTTGCATATAATTACAACAACAACTTCTTCCAGTTTTCTTAGTGTATCATAGTCAGTTGTCGCCACACACATGTCTCGGAAAAAATATGATATATCTGTTATCTAATCCCAAATCTTAGAATTCAACAAACCTCTTAATCCAATAGGCATAAGTCTTTCCATTATAACATGACAGTCATGACTTTTTAATCCCGTAATATGACCATTTTTAACACATCTTCCAAAGATGGAAGCATAGCCATATGGAGGTCTCAAATCTGCAATCCATTGAAAAAATAATAAGCGACTCTCTTTGGTCATTGTATAAGCTGCTTTCAGCTTTATTAATCTCTGTGATCTGACATTTTCAAACAATTCAAGTTCTGGTCGCCTGCAAATTTGGGCAAGATCTAATCGTGCCTTTACATTATCTTTGGGTTTACCCGGTGTATCCAAAACTGTATGAAATAAATTATCAAAATAGTTCTTCTCAATATGCTTGACATCCAACATGTGTCGGACCAACAAATCCGACCAATATGGCAGATTCCAAAAAATGCACTGTTTTGACCAATTGTGTTCTTTCCCAAAGCCATGAATTTTCTGTTGGTTTATTGTCGGTCCAAAAGTGATAGAAGGTAATGAAAATACAACTGATTGTAACTCTGTACCTGAGATCATTTTTGGAGGTTCATCTCTTTCAATCTTTCCTTTTCTGAAATAAGATTTATTCCACCAAAAAGGATGATCGATTGGAAGAAATCTGCGATGACAATCAAAATAGCAAGGTTTTTTTCCATTCACGAGCATAAATGCTTTGTTGTCTCCCATACAGTAAGGACATGATTTTGGACCATTTGTACTCCAGCCAGATAACATTCCATATGCTGGGAAGTCACTAATTGTCCACATAAAAGGAGCTTTCATTACAAAATTCTGTTTCATAGCACAATCATATGTACCAACACCATGAATCCACAATAAATTTAACTCATCAATAAATGGTTTCAAATAAACATAAATATTATTTTTCGGATGTCCTGGGATTAAAAATTTCAAAAAGATATAAGGCTCTTTCATCAACATCCATGGAGGAAAATTTTATGGAGTTATAAAGACAGGCCAACAAAAATACTGACTACCAAAAGATCCAAATGGACAAAACCCATCAGTAGAAAGAACCAATCGTATGTTCTAGGATTCTAAAGAAAAAGACGGATGCACTTGATCAAAATGTTTCCATGAATCACCATCAGATAGATGAATCAAGATTTTACCATTTGAAATATTGGTTTTATGCCATGACATCATTGTTGCTGTGTTCTTAGATATAAATAAACGCTGTAACCTGAGTGTAAGTGGGAAATATCTCAACTATTTTACAGGAATCAATCCAAACTTCCCTGATTGAGCTTCTTTATACCTTGATTGTCCACATGTGGGACAACTATCCAACGACTCATTTTCACCAGAATATAAGATGAAATCGTTTGAACATGCATGGATCTTCTGATAACTAAGGCCCAAATTACGAACTAGTCTCTTGCTCTCATAATAATTAGCAGGAAGCACATTTCCTTCAGGTAACAGTGCTTTAACCAAAGAAAATAACTGATCAAAACAGTTATTTGATATTCCATTATCTGATTTAATAGCCATAAATTTTGCAACTACTTCTAATTTTCTAATCTTGCAACCAGGATATAATGCATCCTCAGCAGACCTGAACAAATCAGAAAATTCAGATGGTGCCAACTCGGGAGGTAAATCAACATCATCCTCGATTTATGTTTGTTGAGCGGATGACCCTGTAACATCATGTACTAAATTCTGAAACCTTGATGGATCCGGAATCAAATTATTAGTATCTTCTCTGGAACTGTATTCACCGTGTTGAAACCAAAAAATATAATCTAATTGAAAACCATAACGTAAGAGATGTTTCCCAACGATGTCAAATTTCTCAAACGTTTTTAGAGAACATTTTTTACAAGGACACCTAATTGTCCCTTCTGAAACAAATTCCTGGTTTGATGATGCAAATGATAAGAAATCTTCAACACCATCAACATATACAGTATTTAAACTAGAACCGTTTGGATTTTTGCGCTGATTTATCCAAGCACGATTATCTAATAATGATTGATGTCTATTTCCTTGTTCCACATTCATATATATGCTTCTACAAAATTTAAAACCATTACTATTGTTAAATAATTTGATATAAGAAAAACAATATCCTAAAAATAGAAGATATATAATTACAGTTATTTATTAGTAATTACCAATAATTATAGGTGACACAATTAGTTTGAAATCATCCCCACTAATTATTATTAATTTAGCAATACTTAGCAATACTTGACAAAATGAAATATGATTGAATAATGAAATAAAATTTTTTAATCATCTTTGTGGAGATTATATTACAAATTATTCTGATTTGTCTGACGATTAATCTCTTTTTAACTTTCTCCCGACTGAAATTAGTATGAAAAAATTGCTCCAAAATACATTAGAGCACATTTTTCATACTGATTTCGGTGTGATAAAGTAGCAAAGATATGAGACGTTGAACAAAAGGTAGCCGCCAAATCGCTGGAAATTGTGCCAATTTATAATCATGTTCTTTAATTTATTTGATTTTTGATTAATTATTATTAATTATTACTAATTATTATAAAGCTCAATATTTCCAACAGATTTTGATCTATTCTTAACATGTTCAAATCTTAAAGAGTCGTCAATTTTCAGGTCATTCCCAATAAAAAGTTTGGGTCAACCATGTCAAATTTAAACTCTATAATTGTCCTTACATGGTTGATCACCTTGCAAGTAGTGTTGCAATAGGACTCCACAAGTAATGAGAAAGACATTACTTGGGTTGTGCAATTGCAACGCTACTTGCAAGGTGATAAACCAAGCAAGAACAATTATAGAGTTTACATTGGACACGGTTGACGCAAAATTTTTATTGGGGATGACCAGAAAATTGACGACCCTTTAAGATTTGCACATGTTAAGAATAAAGAAAAACTTGTTGAAAATATTGATAATTGTAATATTTTATTAATTTTTTATAATTTTAATAATATTAATATTTTTTTTATAAATATTAAACATATAATAATAAAAGAATTATATTATTAGTATTATTTAATTATTAATATTAGAGAAATATAATATTTTATATTATGTTACTATTTATGTTACTAATTATATTACTAATTATGTTACTAATTAGAAATGAAAAGATATGCATATAGGTCGGGTGGTTAATCAATCATTGAATAAAAAAACAAACGTAATTGACCGCTCATCTACCTCAATTTTCTTTTCATTTGTGTGTTGAGGCTTGACAGGAAACTTCTGCCTCCACATGTAATATATGTTTTTACTGCCAAAATTATAAACCTCCTCACCACTATGTTGGCGAGGAGGTTGATAATTTTGAAAGTAAAAGAAGATATGACTTGTGGAGGCAGAAGTTTCCTGTCAAGACTCAACACACAAATGAAAAGAAAATTGAGGTAGATGAGCGGTCAAGCACACTTGCTAATTTTCCTAATTGTTTTTAAGTCTTTCCTAATTGTTTTTAATTGTTTCCTAATTCTTTTTTAAGTCTTTCCTAATTATTTTTAAGTTTTTTTTAATTATTTTTAATTGATTCCTAATTATTTTTAATTGTTTCATAATTATTATACTTGTTTCCTAATTATTATAACTGTTTCCTAATTATTATAATTGTTTCCTAATTATTATAATTGTTTCCTAATTATTATAATTGTTTCCTAATTATTATAACTATTTTTTAATTATTATAATTGTTTCCTAATTAAATCTAATTATTTCCTAATTATTATAATTGTTTCCTAATTATTACAATTGTTTCCTAATTATTATAATTGTTTCCTAATTATTATAATTGTTTCGTAATTATTATAATTGTTGCGTAATTAAATCTAATTGTTTCCTAATTAAATCTAATTGTTTCCTAATTAAATTTAATTAATTGTTTCCCAATTAAATCTAATTATTTCCTAATTAAATCTAATTGTTTCCTAATTAAATTTAATTGTTTCTTAATTAAATCTAATTGTTTCCTAATTAAATCTAATTATTTCCTAATTATTTTAATTGTTTCTTAATTATTTTAATTGTTTCCCAATTATTTCTAATCAATTAAATCTAAGTATTTCCTAATTATATGATAATTATTTTAATTAAATCTCATTAAATCTAATTATTTCCTAATTATATGATAATTATATATTTATTTCTAATTATTACCAAAACATCCTCCAGGAGTGTCGAACCAAGAGTGCAGCAAGGCCCGTTGTCGTGTACCAGGTTACCCCGAGTCAAGATCGAAACACCTTGTCAGAGTTTTCACTCCTAGGTACATCTGTGCTAGAGCCGCCTCTACTTTTTCGTATCCAAACAAGGATTATTTGGTACAACCACTTAATCTAAATATACTATATAGCTACTGAAAATTCTATTAAAAAAATAAAAATTAACAATTAAAAATTAAAATTAACAATTAAAAATAATTTAAAAAATAAAAAAAATATAAATAACTTTGATATTTTGAAGTAATCTTCATATTCTAACTCCTTCTCTCCGCTTCTCGAAAGAAAAAATTAAAACAAAAAAAAATTTCTATACAGAACTGAAAGTTAGAGAGAGAGGGGAAGAGAGGTCTGAATGTTATGAAAAAAATGGGTGGGGTGTATATATAGGCTAGATTAGTTGTGACGGTCGTATTTGAGAGGGTATCCCGTCGTAAATACCAACTATTGTGATGAGATACCGTCGCAAATACCTTCACCCACATTTATTACGGGCAGCGGTTAAAAGGTTTTTTGTGACGGGCCCGTCGCAAATATCTGCTTGCTGACACACCATTAACGACTGACAAATATCCCCATCGCAAATTACTATTTACCTCCACCGGTATTGGCAACATGTCCCGTCACCAATACCACCCGGTGAATAATTTGTTGCGATGAGACAATTTACCCGTCACAAATAGTATTTACCGCCGCCGGGTAGTTGCGACGGGTCGAAGGTGACCGTCACAAATAGGCTTTACCGCGACCGGTATTGGCGATGGGACCCGTCTCAAATACTATTTACCACCACTGGGGTACTTACGATGGGTAGAAAATTTACCCGTCGCAAATAGTATTTACCGTTGCCGGGTAGTTGTGACGGGTCGAAGGCGACCGTTGAAAATAGGCTTTACCGCGGCCAGTATTGGTGACAGGACCCGTCGCAAATAACACCTGGTGAATAATTTTTTGTGACGAGACAATTGTCCCATCTCAAATACTATTTACCACTGTCGGTTACTTGCGACGGGTAGAAGGCTACCCGTCACAAATAGGCTTCCCACATTTTGGCGCACAACCCGCGCCATTGCAATTGTGACGATTCCTGTATTTCCATCGCAAATAACTGACAATTTGCGACGAGAATATATTCCCGTTACAAATACTCTTTTCATCTGAGTTTTTGTGATGAGAATAAAGCCTGTCGCAACTACCCCTTCGTAATAAGCGTTTTTCCCATAGTGGTTGGTCTCAATTTGTTTCGTGTGTAAAGTTGAAATGTTTGGGAAATTCTAGGTTTTATATGACCGATGTCAGTTTTTTACAAACCTTTTACCCCATCAGTGAAAAATATGCACCCACTAGACAGTGGGGAATTCATGGTTGTTACATAGTTTCCCAAACTGTGCACCCACATAGTAGAAACCATGTTCCCCATTAGAGGGTTGCTAGGTTGTGGCACATGGTTTGGGAAAATGTAATGTCATACCTAGCTGATCGTGTGTGCGGAACTTTTTATTTCAATTTTTTTTAAAAAAAATCTTGAACCCACTTTTTACCTCATATTCTATACTAAGTCAATAATACTCATTTCCTAGGTCATTTGAGCTCTCATGAACCATTTTTCACTCCTCTATACCCATTCCTAGGTTTATTGATATGTGGTGATACTTGTTTATTCCCACTCTGCTGAGTGAACCTTTCCCATTCCTTATCTCCCACTCTCTTTTTATTTCCCACATAGTATTTATTAGATCATCATTTATCAGATGTATATAATTTGCATTGTTTTGGAAAATGAATCATGGTTTGATTCCTTGATCTCTGTTTTTGTCATTCTTTATTGGAAAATCATGTTACATGTGTTCTCATTCGTGATCATTATGATAAAGGTAGGTGGTTATGTTGAGAATATCCATGTAATAAAGCCTTGATTTTATTGATTTAAATTAAATTGATTTCAAATGAATTATGGTAACCCAATTAGATGTTAATTGTAATTTTAAATTGATTTGGTATAGATTTTGTAAAAAAACACCAATTACAATATAATTTGAATTTAGGGTGCATTTTCGAAATTGATGGAAATTATAAATTGATTTGATAATTTACATTAAAAAATGGATTAAATTGATTTTTTTAAAACATATTATTAGTTTTATTTTGGAAATTAAGGAATTGATAAAAAATCAATGATTTGGTTTTGAAAATGAATTTGAATATTTAAATTAACATTTATAAATTGAATTTAAAGTGTTTTTAAAATTTTTTGTTTCCAATTTGATTGATGAGATTTTCCATTAAGAAGGAGAATGTGTAATTTTCTCTTATGTGGGAGCGGATGTAATTTTCTCTTAAGTGGGAGTGGATGTAATTTTCCATTAATTTGGAGTGGAAATAATTTTACCTGAACTGGGAGAGGATGAAATTTTCCCTTGAGTGGGAGTGATATGAATCTTTATAATTACTTTAATATATATTCTATTTATTGTGAAATTTTTTTACTCGTGAATAGTTGATTTATATAAACTATTTTATGTAAAATGTTTGCTAATACATTTTTTGAATTGTTTCCATCCTTTGAAAGGAAAATCATGTTTTTAAATTAAATATAAAATTATAATTCCATGCCAAATTTGTTTAAAATTGGAAGCATGATTTGGGTTATATATTATGAAATCTTATTACAGAGAACATGGTGAGACCCTTCTAGGATTTTAGCTCACTGCCTACCTTATCATTTGGGATTTTTTAGATTTTCTTCTTCAAAGTTCTTGTAAAGGGAAGGTACCTCTTGTGTGAGGGGGAAGTTCTTGGACTTTGGTCTTGGAGTGTTTCTAACATCAGGATGTTTTATATTTTTCATGTTTTCTTTTTAGTTAATTGATAATGTTCTATTTGGGTATTGTTATACCTATTTGATTCTTAATGTTTTCTCCCTTTGGAGTTTCTTTTGAGAATACAGATATGTATCATTATCTTCCACTTTTTTCTGGAAAAATTATTCCCTATTTTGTATTGTATGATGCAACTTTCTAGTTTCGAATCCATGAGGATAGGGAATGACCTTCGGACTATGTTGGTGATAGCTCAAGTATCAGGGTACCAATGTATCTAGACTAGATCATGATAATATAGAATCTTGTTTTGATACAAAAGAAACTATTACTCCATGTATCTTTGCCTCTTCTCAGATACAAATAATTGTCAAATCTTATACCATATTTGAATCTTGAATTGGAATGAAATGTATCAAAATAGTGAGTCAGTCCACAATCACCCAAATAGTGTAATGTATTTTTAGTTTCAATGGTAGGAGTGTAACACAGTATATAGAAATTTTCATCCATTTTCATATGGTAATGGGTAATTAATGTAACATTAGAGTTGGTCGTTGATGTTTAGCCTTCCCTTTTTGAAAAGTGAGAAATCACATAGCATAGTCAGCCACCTTCCTTTTTCATACCGAACCACTATAAATGGTCCTCCAATTCCCTCTAATTTTTCAGAATACCTATATAGGAAATCCAATTTTAATGGTTATAAGCATAAAATATAGTCTCTTGGAATGATGAAGAAACTAATATCTGTTCCTGAAAGTTTAACAATGAGTTTCCATCCTCCATCCAACCTTCAATGGTCACACTACCATTAAGGTTTGACCAAATAGTATGGTATTTTAGGTTTGATTGATAAGCCTCCATGACTAGGTTAACTAAATTATAAATAATAGTAATCAAAAATAAAATAACATCATGGTTTTATTTTATAAAATTAAAATTCATGTTAGAAATTACTCCAAATAATTACCACTAATCATGATTTTCTGGAACCACTTGGTTGTATATCCTCTGGCATAGTATATCTTCCACTAAATTTCCTTTCTTATGTATATAGACAAAGTCAAAGTTGAACATCCAGTTATATTACATCCATCATATTTGACTCAAGTTCAAGTATCTTCATTAAAATATTTATTTCAATATTTTATCATTATTAGACATGGTAAGATTTTCACCAAATAGGTAGTGGAATCATGTTTTTTGTGCATGAAAAATCAAAGAGAATTCCATATAATTCATTGGTTAATTTTTTTCATGTTTTCAAAATTACCTTGATCCATATTCTAAAAAATAGACTCCTTGTATAAGAACACATATTGGTCTAGATCTAGACACAATACAATATGTATAGTGACCCTAACCTTTTACCCAAAATATTGCATGATATTTAGCATAATACAATCCAAGGATCAAATATCTAGTGTATTTGGAATAATAGTTACTTTATTATAAAACATTAAACTAAAATGAAAAATATTTTTTATTTAATCTTCCTAACGAGCTCCTAAATCCCTTTGATCTACTATGAGTGCATCGTAAAACCTAGGGAATGCGTAAATAAAAGGGATGAGCTAAAAATCCTAGTAAGGGAATAAAAATGGTAATAAATAATATCACATGAGTTAAAAGGAATAACATGATTACATAAAAGGAACAGATCATAAATAAAAATGTATAAGCATAAAATATAGAACATAGAATCATATGATCAGGAAAATATTGGAATGTGGCAACAACATATAACATGACTTAAACATTAGACAAGGATTACTTCCAAGAATATATCACATTATTGATAAAGTCACATAATGGGTTAGGTATACTCCCTAATCTCATGCATGATGTCTCATGAGACTAAACGTTTCCCAATTCATTAGAGTGCTATCAAGTCACACCCATCATAACATCTTCATGCATATGTTTTCCACATATATAATCAAGCATAAATGATACTCATAAGGGTTACCCATGTAAAGAAATGGGTATCATAATAATGTCATAAGGTATAACCAAAGGGTGAATCATAATGGTATTCATGAAAGAAGAGATTAAAAAATTTATGTGTAATCATAAAATAAAAATAAGAATATATCATGAATAATTATTTCCAATTTAAGTGAATACATGAAAAATGTATTTTGGAAACTTTAGAATTGAGCCACTTTAGTGTGGTTTAAGGGAAAATATTAGAGAGTATTTAAAGAGGAAAAAGGAATAATTATTTTTATAAAAATAGAAATTAACTTAAATATTAACTCATCATAAAATTATAGATTTTAAAAATTATTTTTGGATTAGAACATTTTATGTAGTGTACATGAAAATGGGAAATAAATGAAGATGTTCCCTTTAATCGGGCTTGCTTATCGGGAGGTACTGTAAAGGGATCCTTTTAAAACATGTAATTATCTATAAAAAAGATGAATTGAGATAAATAAATTTTTTTGGTAAATACAAACAGAATATATGATAGTTATATAAGATGAATAAAGAAATAAATTGGGGAAAATAAAGAGAAATAATAACACATAGGTAATTTAGTGTTTTAGAGAGATCCCTTTACTTATGTCTAAAGGTGTTCTAAACATGAACAAAATGTCCTAGATAATAAAATTAGATTCATTAATTACTTAATTTAGGACCTCTTATATATGTATTAAATTTATTATGACTTTATGAATTTCATTTATGGTAATTTCAATGTGTTATAAAGTTCAACTTTGTCGTTCCAGAAGCATTTGTTTCATGGTTTTATGTTCAGTTCACTTATATAAAATTATAAAACTTATTTTAAAATAGAAATAACTATTTATAAATTAAATTATATATTAATAATTTACTTCACAATGTTTAAATTATCCCATATATCATTTTCCTGTTATGAGCATGATTCAATTGATAAAATATTAATGATAAATATTTAGTTTATTTTTGCGGTTTTTTGATCATTATGATGTAGTTTTGTTTTATTTAGTATGAATATATATTAGTTCCATAACCTAAAAAATTATAATATTTATATAAAAATTTGTTTTAACTATAATAATAGTTTTATGCCCAGCCTTGAAGGTAGTAATGGAAAGTGAACACTATTCATCCACCAAGGTGGTGAACCGACATATCACAGATAATGTTTTCATTTTCAGAATAACAGTAGAAGAGTAGAGATTTTATTATGGATATTAGATTAAAACAATAAAATTATAGTATATATATGATACTAGAGTTATCATAGCACTTGGGAATAATCTAGGTGAGTAGAGGATAAGAAATTAAAATAAATTAATAGAGAATGATTGTGGATTTTACTTCTTAAATGTTGTCTCCCAGAGAACTTCATTAATAAACATGGGTTTGGTATTTTGTTGCGACTATATGATCTGGGACATGTGGAATAGTATTTCAAAGATAATTGGGATGAATATTGAGAATCAACAAGGATTAGAATGTGTGAAGAGAAGGGGTGGTGAGGGTAGTATTTATAGGGGAGGAGAGGGGCTTTTATTATTATTATATTCATTAGATTATTATTTTGTCTCAATAATCTAAATAGTATTGATTATTATGAATAAATATTGTAAATAGTTCAAGATGTTTGTAATTAATTAGTTATTACATCATTCATACAATATCCATGACTCTAAAATTCTTATATTGATAAATAGTGAAAATTACCATATTTCACAGTTCACTACAAATTCAACTAATTTAGAAAAATACCAAAAATTCACCCTAACCATTTATTTACATGTAAATTTTAAAAATGAAAATAATTTTATGAAAATAATTTTCTATATATGATAATTTATCTTTTAAATAAAATCATCATTCATTTGAAAAATACTGATTTTAAAATTACAACTGATTTTTTAACCCATTGAAATTTATTTACTATCACATAAAATTATATTATTATTATAGTAAATCATGATATTAGCATATAAATCTTATTTTATGAAAATTAATTTTCATTTAAATTGTTATATTAATTATAAAATCGTAAATAAATATTTATATTTTACAAGAAAAACAACACATAATTATCATTTTTAAAAACAATTTTTTAGTTATAAAATGATATAAATATATCATATTTTAATTTATAAGATGCCTAAATGTTTTTTATACTTTCATAGGTGTTGTTTCTATTTTAACAGACATATTAATATTCCTAATAAGCATATTACTATTCCAATGATCATGTTACTATTCCAATAGTATAGGTTCCTTAATTTATATAAATACCACTTATTTCAGTCATTCTCTATTCAATTATATTTTCTATCATGGTTATATATATACTTTCATCTATAAAATTATCATTATGTTTTATTTCTACATCTTTGTTCGTGAGTGTAGTTATTTTGGTGGACCGATCATATCCAAATTTTCCTATTATCTTATTTTATATTTACTATCCTAATATAATATTTACAATTTTTATTAGTTTATTTTATGAATAATGTATAACTTTTTTATTGGGTTATCTATCTGATGTATGTGTTTTATTAAATAAGAAGAAAAATTCAATTGATTAAATTTTTGGCCATTACATTCTTCTTCCCTTATGAAATATCACCCTTGAACATCTATTTTAGAAACTATGGTGAAAATAGGTGAGGGTATTTCTCCTTAATTGCTTCCACTAATTCCCATGTCACCTCTTCATACTTATCATTTCTCCATAGTACCTTGACCATGTGAGTGGTTTTGTTGTGTAGAACCATTTCTCTATGGTCCAAAATCATCATCGGCTGCTCCTCATAAGAGATATCATTTTCTAGATATACCACCTCTGAGTTCAGTACATGTGAGGAATTATGTATCTACTTCCTCAAGAGGGATACGTCGAATACATCATGTACTTGAGAAATGGTTTGTGGAAGTTCTAGTCGATAAGTTACAACTCTAACCCAATCAAGAATCCTGAAGGGGCTGATGTACCTAGGACATAGCTTTCCTTTCTTCCCAAATTTCATGAATTTATTATATGGATATATGTAAAGGAATACCTTATCACAAACCTTAATCGATAAGTCTCATTGAAGACTATATTCATATCTCTTATGATAACATTGGGCGGCATGGATATGCTGCAAGATATTCGTCACCTTTTATTCCATTTCCTTAACCTTTTTAGGTATCAACAACATACATTCACCAACTGCATCCCAACATGTAGGCATTCTATATTTTTTCCATAAAGGGATTCTTATGGATCCATTTGTATGATTAAGTGGATATTATTGTTTTAATAGAACCCGAACTGTGCAAGGGGTTTATCCCATCCTCCTTTGTTGTCTGTTCCATATTCTATAAACATGTCTTCTAATGCATGAATGGTTTACTCAGACATGCCATCAGTTTGAGGGTGATAAGACTTACTAAATTTTAGGTTATTGTTTAAATAATGTTGGATAATTTTCTATAATATAAAGTTACATATCATATCATGATCGAATATAATTAATAATGGAACTCCATGAAGACTTTCCACTACTCTTATGTATATCCATATTAGTTGGTTAGGTGAGAATTCCTCTCAAATCACAATAAAGTGATTTTTTAAAGATGATCCATAATGACCCGTATAGTATTATTTCCTCTATATTTCTTTAGAAGTCTAGTGACGAGGTACATAATTATTTTTTCACATTTCCATGTAGGAATGGGTAATGGATTCATCATTACCTTAGAATTTTTCTTTTAATTATTCACTTTTTAACATACGAGGCATATTGATACATATTTAGTGATCTCGTTCATTATATTTTCCCAATAATAGTGATCTCTGAGATCTCAATTCATCTTTTTTTTCTCCCTTAGTTAATAGAGAATATTGAGATATGTGAATCAATTAGAAGATCTTTTTATATATCCAGATTTAATGGTACACATAGTAATGACACAAATATTACAGCACCTTCATAAATCTTGATCTTTGATGGTTTCTCATTTTTGATTGATTCAATGCCAAAAACTAACCCGGGTCGACCCGGAACCAATCACCCCATCTGATCCATGGCAAGGCTCTAAGGGTGTTTCCTATACCCACATGCTGGAAACTATTTATAGTCATCATTAAAATTGTCACGACCCATCCTCGGGGCCCATGCTGTGACTACCCCAAGCCCGACTTCCATAGGCCAGGGGCTGGCGACTAGCACCAAAGGAGAATCCCTGATAAAAAGGGAAGACATTTCCTTTTAACTAGTAACACACACACAGTCTAAACACAATAAGTAGAGGCAATAAGTACTAAAATATAAAAGTAAGGTGTGCCGAAAGTAAGTGGGCCAGTATACAAACCCAACTGAACAACACGTACAAGTAAAAAGGGAAAATAGCTCCTAGATCATCCACCGGGGAATCCTACCTGACGGTTAGGTACAGAACTCTAAAAAATCACCCCTGTGGTATGTCCCATCTAGCCCAGCTCCGAGCAGCCTCCCATCCATCCCCCTCAGCCTCGATCATTGTAGCCCGTTGTCTGCACAGAACACAACAAGGTGCGGGCGATGCCCGTGCATGGGTGAGTATAACAATACTCACTAGGGGACCCCAATACCCCTTAAGGTCTCCAAGAATTCACTAAGGATAAACTACAATAGAAAGATACAATCATAAAGTATAAACCATCCCTACTTAGGTATACGCCCATACATATACCTATGTTACTAGTCATAGTCCGACTCCAACTCTCAAGCCCCAGCTCAACCCAGTCCACACAGGAAGTAAAGTAAAACACCACAATGATTATGGTTGAAGGAAATGAATCAAATCACACAGGTATACATATTTTGTATAAAGATAGATATGATTAGATGTAGTCACTGATTCATCTAAGCTGTCAGACCCTCACAAGATACAGGACTAGCTAAGCTGTCAGACCCACATAGGATACAGGACCAGCTACTCTGTTGGACCCACACAGGATACCAGAACAGAAGTAAGAACTGTCGGACCCACGGAGGATCCCGGTACAGTAGTCATCACTATCAAACCAAAGGAGGATTCCAGATCAGTAGTCATCATTGTCGAACCCACGTAGGATTCCGGTATAGTAGTTGTCACAACTAGCTCTAGGGTTCCCGCACATAGCACGCTCGATTCCGAGAGGGTCCTCTCTGCGAGTCAAGTTTTGATACATCAACTATAAAAAAGTCTCGATTTGATGTATCCCATAGTTCTGTCTCATAAAAAAACCCAATGCGACAGACGGTGCATCAATCAGACGCCAGATCTGAGAGTTATTGGCATTTTCGTTCTAGGGGCTCGGTTGGATTTACACTCGATCCAAACACAACCATTTTCCAAATTTGACCAAAACTAACTTAGAGTATTGCAAAAGGACTGCCTCGTCGCGAGGGTCCCAATGCTGTAGATGGTGCGTTGATCTGACACGCGGTCTAAGAGATATTCACATTTAAGCGAAGACGAGCCTGGCCCATCAAGCCCAATGTGCTGGCAGGTCCGACCTGGCAGGGGGTCGGCCTGGACCGGTGGGGAGTGGCCCACCCGTGGACCTGGCCCGCACTGGGGGCCGGTCCGGTTCGCCCGGCGGCGCTGCCTCTCCCCTGCCTGGCCGACTGTAGATGGCCGGTTCTGCCCGGTGCACGCGGCCCGCACTGCGGGCCGCGGTTCTTCCCACGCGGTGCCTACGGGTGCCGTGATTCTCCAGCCCGGCCGGCCATAGCCAGCCGGTTCGCCCAGCCAAGTGGCCTGCGGTTTCAGGCCACGATCTGCCTCCAAGTGGCGCCTGCAGGTGCCACGGTCTTCCCACGGGTCGGTCGGTCATCCTGCGGTCCAGCTCCATGGAGGCCGGCTCGGCTGGCTGCCTCTGCACATCCACCATGGAGGGATAGCACTGCGGACCTTATACCCTCCGCGTGGCGCGATGGCACCACGCCACCTCCATCATGGTTCTTCTCTGGCACGGTACGATGGCACCTCACCCTTTATACTCCGCCTCTGACATCAATCAACAATAACCAACAGAGGGCATCGGGCCGTGATGGTTCAGTCTGCGCCCTCCGCATTAGGTGATATAAATTTTCCAACGATGAACCAAAGCATTCATCAAAGAACAAGGGTATAATTTTATTCATTTAAAAATAAACAAATCCCTCTACCTCGTATTTCTTCATTGAATGTTGACGAGTCGCAGAAGGCGAACATTGTGGAAGACGGACATCGTTCCATCAACGTTGGAGGGAATGTCATTTTCGTTGGTGACGTTCTTCGTGGGTGATGTCTTCCCTTTCTTTCCCTAGTTGTAAAGGAATGAGACGCGCCATCATTATTCGGTGGAAACGACATTCTTCTTTGAGAGAAAAAGTGTTCTTCCATGAGCTCTACCCAAGCTCTCCCATGATTATGCCAACCCCAAAATAAAATAATATCATCCCTTATTTTAATGTTGGCATAATGAATTCAAAAGAATTTAAACACTCAAATCAATTAATTAAGTTGGTTCACTTAATTAAATGTATGGAGTTGGAAAGAATTCTAAGGGATTCAAATAATTAAATACAAGGGTGTGTTGGCACATTAATGGGAAGTCCAAGAGTTTAAAGGGGGTTCAAGGGGAGTTGAGGGGTTTGAGATCATGTGGGCCCCACCACATAATATCCTCCCATGGGAGGTTATGCGGTGGTGGGGACAACCTCCAAATTCCCCTTGGTGGATAAAACCACCACTTAAATAAAATTATGCCACACATAATTTTTATTTAATTTATTAAGAATCCCCAAAAATTTAACTTCCACTCCCAATAAAACACAACTACGGTAAAGGTCTCCTTAAGAGAATACCGGCGCTGCAAGTTCATTGGTGTCCTTGGATTTCAATTCTGATCATTGGTTCAAAAGATAGAAAAACCATCATGTACGTTTACTGAATGTACACGAACAAAACTTCAGGAATTGATTCTGGGCACACCAGTCCTCGGAATCAAGTGCCGTCAGAAATTGCGGACTCGTAAAATTACCATGTATATAAGAAAAAATTTTCCATGGGATTTCCATGTCTTTAAATTCTCCCCACCTCAGGTCCTTACGTCCCCATAAGATATAACACATAATAAGGGAAAAAATGGGGGTACTGAGCATGCATCTGAGCCTCCCACTCCCATGTGCTATCCTGGAGGTTCTCGTGCTGCCAGCGAATGCGCACCAGAGGAATCAACCATCCACATAGGACCCACTCCTGTCGATCCTCAATCTCCACTAGAAACTCCGTGAATGTTTCCCCATCATCGATGTTTAGCTCCCCATGGTCGATGATGTGAGACGGGTCGTGCACGTATCTCCTCAGTTGAGATACGTGGAAGACGCCATGCACCCGGTGCAACTGAGGTGGAAGGGACAGGCAGTAAGCCACCTCGCCTACTCTGCTGAGGACCTGAAATGGTCCAACGAATCACGAAGACAACTTGCCGCCCTGAAAAAATCTTCACAGACCTCGTCGAGGTGAGACCCGTAGGAAGACGTGGTCTCTATCCTCGAACTCCAATGGTCTCCATCTCCTATCAACATAGGACTTCCGTCTGCTCTGTGCAGTCTTCATCTACTCCTGGATGATTTTCACCTTCTACGTCATAGACTGTACCATCTCTTTTCCTATAAGTGTTGACTCCCCTAGGTTAGTCCAGCACAATGGTGATCTGCAAGGTCGGCTGTACAGTGCCTCGTAAGGTGCCATCCTGATGGTGGAGTGGTAGCTGTTATTGTACACAAACTCTACCAAGGTTAAGTGATCCTCCCAAATGTGGCCAAATTAGAGGACTCATGAAAGAAGAATTTCCTCAAGAGTCTGAATGGTCCTCTTATTCTGGCCATCCATCTGATGATGGAAGGCAGTGCTCAAGCGAAGCTGCATCCTAAAAGCCTCATACAACCCCTTCCATAGCCGGGAAGTGAAACAGGCATCTCGATCGGAGACGATCATCGATGGCACATCATGAAGCTGTATGATCTCCCATACGTAGAGGCGTCCCAATATCTCTACTAATCCCTGCTCTTTGATTGGTAGGAAGTGGGCCGACTTAGTGAGTCGGTCTACGATCACCTAGATAGAGTCGTGCCCTCTAGATGTACGTGGAAGTCCCGTCACAAAATCCATGGATATCCCATCCCACTTCCACTTTCAGACCTCTAAGAGATGAACCAAGCCTGCTGGAACATGGTGCTCTACCTTCACTTGCTGACAAATGAGGCATCGTGAGACAAAATCTGCTACTTCCTTCTTCATGCCTGGCCACCAGTGCTGTCATCAGAGGTCCTGATACATCTTCGCCACTCCTGGATGTACCACTAGAGAGGAAGTGTGGAACTCCCTCAACACTTCCTCCTGAAGTGCAACTGGAACCATGGTCCATCCTCAGAAGAGAATGACATGCTCCCCACCTTCATAAAATCTATCAAGTGCCTGCCCCATGGATATCTGAGTACAAAATGTCTCACAGTCAACATCCCCACGCTGTGCCTCTCTGACTCACTGAAGAAGTGGAGGAGTGACTGTGAGAGACTGTAGAAAGGATCCTCCATCTCTATCCACAAAGGATATCTGTAACGCAGCCAGCTACTCTGTCGCCTCTCCTAGTAGCTGAATGTTTGGTCTCCTACTGAGAGCATCTTCTATAACGTTCCACTTCACAGAAGTATAGAATATCTCAAAGTCATAGTCCTGGAGGAACTCGAGTAATCACCATTGTCTTAGGTTCAGATCCTTTTAAGGGAAGATGTACCTGAGACTTTGGTGGTCAAAGTATACTGTAAAACGTTCTCCCATAATATAGTGTTGCAACATCTTCAAGGTGAATACCACTGCTGATAACTCCAGGTCATGGGTAGCATAGTTCTGCTTGTGCTGTTTCAACTGCCGAGAACCATACGCGACCACTGCTCGCTCCTACATCAAGACACACCTGAGTATGGTCCCTAATGCGTCGTAGTAAACTACGTATCCAAATACCTCCTCTGATATCCTTAAAATAGGTGCACTAGTAAACCTCCGCCTCAACTATTGAATGCTATGCTAGAAGCTCTCTGACCACACGAAGGGTTGTCCCTTCTTCGTCAATGCTGAAAGCGGTGCTGCAACTCTGGAGAAGTCTAGCACAAATCTCCGATAGTATCCAGCCAGTCCTAGGAAACCCCACACCTCCGTCACACTCCTGGGTTTCTCCCAAACAAGTACTTCCTCGATCTTCGCTGGATCCACTGTAACTCCAGCATCCGAGATGACATGTATCAGAAAGTGAACCTCTCAAAGCCAGAACTGGAACTTTGAGAGCTCACCATAAAGCTGGTTCTCTCGGAGTGTGTCCGGTACTACCCAAAAATGGTAGCCATGCTCCTCCTCTGTAGTCGAGTAGATCAGTATGTCGTCGATGAAGACTACGACAAAGTGATCAGGGTAAGGCTGAAATATCCTATTCATGAGACTCATGAACATTGCTGGAGTGTTGGTTATGCTGAAAGGCATAACCAATAACTCATAGTGGCCATACTGACACCTGAATGCTGTCTTCTGCACATCCTTGTCTCGAACTCTGAGATGGTGATAACCTGATCTAAGGTCTATCTTCAAGAACCATTGTGCTCCCTTGTGATGATCAAAGAGGTTGTCAATCCTCCGGAGTGGGTACTTATTCTTCACGGTCACCTGATTCAGGCGACCATAGTCAACACATAGTCACAAGCTCCCATATTCCTTCTTGGAGAACAAAATCGGGGATGCCCAGGGTGAAACATTGGGTCGGATAAATCCCTTCCCCTGTAAGTCCTCCAATTTTACCTATAACTCACGAAGCTCAGAGGGAGCCATCTGATATGCTGGAGTAGATATCGGTGTTGTCCCAGGATATAGGTCAATATAGAAGTCTACCTATATGAGAGGAGGTAGTCCTGAAACATCGTCAGGTAAAACATCCGCGTACTGATCCACCCCAACAAGAAAACTCAGACTCCACACATCAACCGCTTTGAGGATGAGACGAGCCAACTGATGTGTGATCGGCTGTCCCCTCCTCTGTGTAAGTCCATCATATGCTCCAAAGGCTCCCTTCTCTCCAGTGAAGGTGAACCTGGTCCCATCTGTGCGGATACAATGCACTTTGCCCCTAATACATTCAATCTAGGCATAGAATGTGGATAACCAGTCCATACCCAAGATGACATTATAAGGCCTCGACGCCGCTACTAGAGGATCCCATCCGAATCTCTCGCATACTAGAGTAATCTCAGAGTGCCGGCAATAGTGTGTAATCGTCGAGTTAGATCCTGTAGGAGTCTCTAGACGTAAGGATCGAGCCAAAAGCTCCATCAGAATCTCCGAGATCCAAATGAGGGCAGTGGCAAAAAAATAATGACTTGAACCTATGTCTATAAGTACTGCAGAAAGGGTAGAGTAGACACAGATAGTACCTCGAATCATCTCAGGTGTGCCGTGGTCATAGGACTCGACTTCCTGGAGCTGATCCCACCTCTATCCACCAGCTCCCTCTGGTCAGGGAAGACCTCCTGGTGGTGATGGTGGTAGAGCCTTGAAACATCGTCCACCACCCGCTGCTCGACCAACTCCTCTGCCACGTCCACCTGCTCCCGGTGGACCACCACAGTCAAACCTCTGCCTCTGCATGGGAGGTCCCTCTATTGTCTACTGCTCATATGCATGGCGGGTCGGTCAGTCAGGAGCCATGTGGCCCTGCCCGCCGCATGCATAGCACTGCCTGCTCCTCGTATAGTTGGCTCTGTCCCGTGTGACCCGCCCAACCGAACCTGTATCCCAGGGTCACCCACCTGCTGGCCTGGTTCACTTAGACCTCTATGTTATTTGTCTACTGTCGGTTGCAGAAGAGTCCGCTACATGTCGCCCTGTGGTGAGTCTCACCGCTGGTGAATGCTCAGTGAGAAAACTCTCCACTAGAAGGGCTCACTCCAGCACCCCCGCCTGCGTTAGAATGCTGAGGGGAATCGTCGAAGCCCTGATCTCATGCCTGAGTCCATGATCGAAGGTCCGAGCCCTGAATAATGGGTCCCACACCATATATGTGGAGTAGCACGAGAGGTCGATGAACCTCACTGAGTACTGAGCTACTGTAATGCTGCCCTGCTGTAGATGAAGTAACTCATGAATCTTCACCGCACGAAGGGCGGCTAGAACAAACTTTGAGTAAAAGAGACTCTCGAAGTCTGTCTAGAGTAATGATGCCTCATCATGCACCAAGAGAATCAAGCTCCACTATCTGCCTACTGCTGCATGTAGGTGACTCTTGTCAAGGATCACCACGAGGTCAGCTGGTGTCCCTACCAATCTAAAAACTCTCGCGACAGCCTCCAGCCAATCCTCAGCTGCCTGTGGGTCTGTCTCTCCCTGGAACCTCAGCGGACTCTGGTGCTGGAACTCGTGCAATGCACTCAGGCCACGTGCACTCTCTACTGCTGGAGCTGGTGGTATCGGTGGCCCAGCGGTTAGTGGTACCGCTGGTACCTCCGCTGTGATGGGGCCCTTCACCGAGGCCTCCTTGCTGGGTGGGCTACCATCTGGTACGTAACTCGGAACCCCAGATGGCTGACTTCGTGGGTCCATACTTAAAAGAAACAGGTGCACCATGGTTAAAATAGTATACCTAGTGAGATGACACAAAGTAATCACGAAGATAAATTTTTCAAAGGAAACATACACGCAATTAGTGTTTTCGTGCACTGAGTCGGAGATCAGAAGTCAGAGTCCTAGTGTATGGATACGTCGGTAACCGCACCAACACCGGTTTCCCTAATCTGATAAACACACCCAAAAAACATAATAATATTTCCGTTAAAAGAATCAGAGTCCATGTTCTACGGTAGAACTAACTCCTCTTATACCAATTTGTCACGACCCGTCGTCGGGGCCCATGTCGTGACTACCCCAAGCCCGCCTTCAATAGGCAAGGGGCTGGCGACTAGCACCAAAGGAGAATCCATGATAAAAAGGGAAGGCATTTCCTTTTAACCTGTAACACACATACAGTCTGGACACAATAAGTAGAGGCAACAAGTACTAAAATAGAAAAGTAAGTTGTGCTGAAAGTAAGTGGGCCAGTATACAAACCCAACTGAACAACAAGTACAAGTAAAAAGGGAAAATAACTCTTAGATCGTCCACCAGGGAATCCTACCTTAATGGTAGGTACAAAACTCTAACAAATATTCCCTGCGATATGTCCAGTCTAGTCCAGCTCTGAGCAGCCTCTTGTCCATCACCCTCATCCTCGATCACTACTGTCCGTCTTCTGCACAGAACACAACAAGGTGCGGGAAAGCCCGTGCAGGGGTGAGTATAAAAATAATCAGTAGGGGAACTTGAGACCCCCAAAGGTCTCCCATAATCCACTAAGGATAAACTACAGTAGAAAGATACAATAAAAAATTATCAACTATCCTTACTTAGGTATGTGCCCATACATATACCTAAGTTACCAGTCATAGTCCGACACCAACTCTCGAGCCCAAGCTCAACCGAGTCCACACAGGAAGTAAAGTCAAACACCATGATGATTATGGTTGAAATACATGACTCATCTCACATAGGAATACATATTTTGTATAAAGATAGAGATGATCAGATGTAGTCACTGATTCATCTAAGCTGTCAGGACCACACAGGATACAAGACCAGCTAAGCTGTCGGACCCACATAGGATACAAGACCAACTACTCTGTTGGACCCACACAGGATACAGGAACAGAAGTCAAAACTGTCAGAACCACAGAGGATCCCGGTATAGTAGTCACCGCTGTAGAACCCAAGGAGGATTCTGGTTCAGTAGTCATCGTTGTCGAACCCACTTAGGATTCCAGTACAGTAGTCGTCACAAATAGCTCTAGGGTTCCCGCACACAGCACGCTCGATTCCGAGAGGGTCCACTCCTCGAGCCAAGTGTCGATACATCAACTATAAATAGGTATCAATTTTATGTATCCCATAGTTCTGTCTAATCAAAAGGAACCCAATGTGGTAGACCGTGCGTCAATCAGATACCCGGTCTGAGAGTTATTAGCATTTCTGTTCCAGGGGCCTGGTTGGATTTACGCTCGATCCAAACCTGGAAATTTTACAAATTTGACCAAAACTCACTTAGAGCATCGAAAAAGGATATCCTCATCATGAGGGTCCCAGTGCCGCAGACGGCGCGTCGATCGGACGCGCGGTCTAGGAGATATTCGCATTTAAGCGAAGACGGACCTGACCCGTCAAGCCCAGTGGGCTGGCAGGTCGGTCCGACCCGGGTCGTCGAGTTCGACCCGGTTGGGGGTCATCCCATCCCGGTGGGGCGTGTCCCACCAACAGACTTGGCCTGCACTATGGGCCTGTCTGGTTTGCTTGGTAGCACCAAGCGACACCACCTCTCCCCTGCCCAGCCGGCCGTTGCCGGTCGGTTCTGCGCGGTGCACACGGCCTGCACAATGGGCCACGGTTCTTCCCATGTGGTGCCTACGGGCACCGCGATTCTCCAGACCAGATGGCCATAGCCGGCTGGTTCTCCTAACCAAGAGTCCTGCAGTTGTGGGCTGCGGTCTGCCTCCACGCGGCGCCTACGAGCGTCGGGGTCTTCCTGCGGGCCGGCCGGTCATCCCTCGGTCCGGCTCCACAGCAGTCGGCTCAGCCCGCCGCCTCCGCACCTCCACCATGGCGCAACAATGCCGCGGACCTTCTGCCCTCTGCGTGGCGTGATAGTGCCTCACCACCTCCACCACGGTTCTTCTCCGGCACGGTGGGACGACACTGCGCCCTTTCGGCTCTGCCTCCGACGTCAATCAACAATAACCAACAGAGGGCATCATGCCGTGTTGGTTCGGCCCACATCCTATGCATTAGGTGATATTAGTTGGCTAATGAAGAACCAAAGAATTCATCTAAGAAAGAGGGTATAAATTTATTCATTTAAAAATAAACTAATCCCACTGCCTCATATTTCGTCGTTGAACGTTGACGAGTCGCAGAAGGCAGACGTCGCAGAAGACGGACGTTGTTCCGTCAATGTTGGAGGGAATTTCAGTGTCGTTGGCGACGTTCTTCGCGGGAAATATCTTCCCTTTCTTGCCCCGGTTGGAAAGGAAGGAGACACTTCGTCGTTCTTCAGTGTAAATGACATTCTTCGTCGAGAGAAAAAGTGTTCTTCCAAGAGCTCTCCCCAAGATCTCCCACAATTATGCTAACCCCAAAATAAAAGAATATCATCCCTCATTTTAATGTTGACATAATGAATTCAGAAGAATTCAAACACTCAAATCAATTAAGTACGTTGGTTCACTTAATTAAATGCATAGAGTTGGAAACAAAGCCAAGGGATTCAAATAATTAAATACAAGGGTGTGTTGGCACATTAATGGGATGTTCAAGAGTTTAAAGGGGGTTCAAGGGGAGTTGAGGGGTTTGAGCTCATGTGGGCCCCACCACACAATATCCTCCCATGGGAGGTTATGTGGGGGTGGTACCCACCTCCATCTTCCCCTTGATGGATAGAACCACCACTTAAATAAAATTATGTCACACATAATTTTTATTTAATTTATTAAGAATCCCCAAAAATTTAACTTCCACTCCCGATAAAACGCAACTGCGGTAAAGGTCTCCTTAAGCGAATACCGGCACTGTGAGTTCATCGGTGTCCTTAGATTTCAATTCCAAGCATCAGTTCAAAAGATAGAAAAACTCTCACATACATTTACTGAATGTACCTGAACAAAACTTCAGGAATTGATTCCGGACACACTGGGCCTCAGAATCAAGTGCCGCCAGAAACTGGGGACTTTTAAAATTCCCAGGTATTTATGAAAAAAATTTCCACGGGATTTCCTGGTCTTTACAAAAATAACCAAGGGAATGATTTCTCCCAATATAAATAGATAACAAAATATAAAACATAAAAAATCATCCCAATATATATATATTAAACCAAAATAAAAACCTTTTAAAAAATTTATGGTACAGAAAAATATACAACAAAACAAAAATTGAAACATAACAACACAAGACATCCATGTTACCCCAAAGGTCACTCTATGATATAAAGATAAACCATTGAACAAGTCAATCAAACTCAAGTAGGAAACCTATACTAAAGGAAAAAAGCAAGAAAGTTCTACAAGCGGGAGTATTAAAATTCCGTAGGTGTGCCTTAATAAATCTACTCCCAATACACTTCCTTAAAAATAAAAAGAAAAACCAAATTCATATTTGAAGTACAATATAGAAACTAATATTTTCTACCCTTTTATCATTAAAAACAAACACATCTATTTCCCCTTTTTTGTCCAAATCAATTTTATTTTTCAATAAAACAATGATAACTTTTTTTAAGGGTAATGTGATTCTTTCATTTAGAAATAGGAATAAGAGAGTTTAAAACATTTTCTCTTTAAAACATTTTTCTATAAACCCATTAAATATAACACATCAATTTATAAATAAATATACCACACATGAGAATACCACAATAACCACATAATAAGGGAAATGGAAATAAACACACAATATTATCCAACCAACAAGCATCTCAATCATCGCTGCAAGAAACTAACTTCCAATGAATATGGGAGAAACTTGGGAGCTCGTGAAGAGTCCATAACATACTAATACATGTTTATTAATAGTGAAAAGTATGCCTTACTCTATGAAAACAATAACACCCAATATAATCAGCCATCCCTCACATGGTATAGATCGAGGTGCCCAATCCCATAGTAATAAAAAAATATCCCCCTACTATGGTCCACTAGATAGTGGGTAATCTAACTAGTAAAACAATATTTATCATAAAATTCACTAGTTATACCAGGTTCTCAATGTAAATATGTATAGAAGATGTTGATCCAACCCATACCAACCGAGCATCAAATCACATTCACATAAATAATAATAACTCCAACAAAAAGCATCACCCCAACCCATTCCAAGGATATATCTCTTTCCTTATAAATAACATAGACCACAAAGGATTTCCCACCAATTATCTCCTATTCCACACAAATAAAATGGTTCACGGGGATTCCATAGTGAGGATATCCCACCCATTCATATATGCATTTCAAGAGAATTATCCAAGGATAATTTTTATGATAAAAATTTCCACCAATTTCAAAAAAGTTCCAAAATGGCCTCAATCACACTTCACCTAACCATCCCTTTTAAAAGAAGTTAAACTACCTTTTAAAAAATGTAAAAAATTAACCATTTTCAATTTCAAAGTCATTTTAAAAATATCTTTTGGACCCTCAAATCACACTTTCAAAGAAAATTCATATTTATAAAAATTCCAAATTTTCTATTAATCACCAACACATTCTAAAACATTTTATGAATACAAATAAACACTTATTTCCAACTAAAAACCACATGAAAAAACCCATTAAATAAATATAAACCATTATTTCAATGTTAGAATTAAATTCTAAAATCCAAACCATGCTTAACAATCCAAAAATTGCATGAGAAATCCAACCGGTCAATTTATCAAACACTTGGTGTAAACATTTATAGAAAAACTATGAATTTTATCGCATAACATTGTATTAACCACAACTTTTCTCACAAAAAAAATTTATCCAAAGATCACACACAAATATTAAACATGTAAGTAGGGTGAAAAAAAACATTAATCTAATGAATCTAAAACATTAATGTTATATAAAAAGGGATTCATACCTCAATATCAAGTAACTTCATCAATTTCCACACGAAATCACACCACAGTAGATCCAAGGGCCAAGATCTACCAAGAGAATCCCTAAAAATCACCAATATAAATGAAGGAAAACATGAACCCTTGATCCAAAAAACCATGGTAGAAGGAGATCGTAATAAGAAATTAAATAAATAGGAAGTGGGAGAAGATGATATGAGGATTACCTTGAAGATATAACCCTAAACTTGGAGAAATATCTAGATCTACACCAAGGGAGGAAGAAAGAGACTTGAAGAGTAAGGAGGAGCAGCCCTTGGGTTGTACACACTTGGTGGGGGATAAATGGATAGGTTTGGGGGTTAAAATTATAAAAGGGTATAATTGTAATTTCACACTTTTTATAATCTGGACAGATCACATGGTTTTTTCACATGGTTTATCAAATTGTGCACAGACTATGTGGCCCTTACTGGACACACCTAGGCCCCCTAAATAGCTTGAGAGCACGATTTCCAAACCGTCTGCCAACTGTGCCAAATTCCACTACCCGAAGACATAACCTCACTTCACTCTTATCACATAGTTTGATAAGCCATGTACGAGCCATTCACCATGCCAATACCGCTTTTAATTAAGACTCATGGTTACATAGGATGATCTGCATGATTTACCCAACCATGAAAAAACCATGCACATGCTACTGCTAAGCTCAAAAACTCAACCTTTCACCAAGAACTCCCAAACCAACCAAGGAATAAACATAGTGTAAAAAATAAACAAAGATATGAATCAAAATTTAAACTCTGGCACACCCAAAACTCCAGAGAAAAACTGAGATCCATAATGGAAGAAAAAATGATGAAAAAGATAAACCGAGTGTGAAAATTCTCCCCACCATTAATGTTTATTTCTCTTGGAAAGCCACAATATTTTACAATTGATTGATCAAGGACTAAGGATTCCACAACTGAATGATTCAACCTCTCAAATAAAAAATACCTTTACCACAAAAACACTTGTATCTCTTACCATAGATAAACTAATGAGCCCAAACGCTTCTAAAAAAACATTTCCACAAACTTGCTTCAACAAACCCACTGGGCACACTCCATCCCAATTTTTTACCCAAGGGATGAACTAGAAATTAGATACCTCTAAATGATACTACCCACTACCAAGTCAACAATATAAACTAATCCATATTATCAATATGGGGAGGCTAGAATGGACTCCATAACATTATAATACAACTAGAATTTATTTCTCACAAATGAAATATCAACCAGACACATGGTGGGTCTTCCCACCATTAAGAACTAACTGGATTAAAAAACTCAGAAACTTTACCACACTGACAAAAAATACCCACCACAAGGGGAAAGGAGGGGAGGGGACCAACAAAAGGAATACTAATCCAAATGGAAACAAACCCAAAAATCATCACCTCTAGATGGACACAAACCAAATCATCACCCAATTCACAAAGTAATTCCACGAAAATACAACTAATAAGAAACTTGAATCCAAGAAGGAACGATAATACGAATTTCATAATGGACATGTCCACCACACTCTTTGAAACAAGAGGGAATTAGTAGTGATAGAGAGACCACAATATGAATACAATAATTTCCTCACCGCATTGGTGAAGACACGATATGATCCAAACTCTCTACACCCCTAGGATTCCTAACCATGTTCTATCTTCACATTGAGGGCATTTCTTGGAACCCTGATGTTTGAAGAATCCACCGACTCATATTTAGGAGTTGTTAATCCATGATCAAGACTCTTTATTTTGGTGCCACAAACATCCACATAACATCCCAATTATAAACAAAATATTATAACACTACAAAAATCACTTTCTTTAACAAGGAACCCTCACCCAAATAGAGACTTAGAATACACACACACAAAATACACCACCACTTAGAACAAAAGAGTTTTCAGAATTTATCAAAAGGAATAGACACATTCATTGAAAAAAAAGTTCTCAGGATATCCAAAACACCCCCTTACATTAAATACCCCTAACATTACAACAAAAGGAAACATTATAATGGGAAGGAACATTAAGGTGGTCCCCAATATCTCTTTACTCCTGAAAATGGGATCAGGTATCCTTCGAGGAATTGGATTTAACTTTTGAAACTCATGAACGAAATCCTTAGGTTAATCAATAGTAAATCTTGTTAATGGTAAATAACTTGTAGTTTCACTAGAAATATCCATAAAATCTATATGTGGGAGAACACTAGGAGACATTAAATCCAATATCTCGATCCAAACTAACTCATATCCAAAACTCACCTTGATAAATTATAAACAGAAGGGAAACTAACTCAAATATTCCCAAAACCGAACCACCACATGGTTTCAAACTCAGATCACAACATGAACATCACTTCTAGAACATAGAAAGAAAATTCACATATCCATTTACTATGAAAAACACCAAAATTTACCATTTCAAAACATTTTGAAAAAAAATAGACTTTTTGGGTTGCACAATCACCGATTCAATTCCTCAAAGTCTCACTCACATGAAAATTATTGTTCCAATATGGGAACATATCAACTCATGCCATACCAAGAACTCATATTCCCGCATCATTATCCATCCACATTACCGACATATCTATGCATGTGATCACCCAATAAAATACCAAATTTAAAAATAAAAAATTCACATTTTATGATTCACAACAATTTTAAAAATCTTAGTAACCACTAAGTCATAAATTATTTTCAAACTCCATGCTTCAATCCATTTAATCATCTCTAAAAATATAATCCCACGAATTATGACCCAAAATTAAATTCATTTCATTAAAAAAAATCACGAATCTCAAAAAATATTATCCCATCAAAAACTATTTTATTAAAAAACCATTTCTTCATAGTTAAAACAGGTTTTAAAAACACCTTTCATAATAAACTTCTTATTTAAAAAATAAATCATTGATAAACCCCTTATTTTTTTATTATAAATTTGATCATGGTGAAATCTTCCCAATTTACTCCAAAATCACTTGACAAAAACTCATTTCTAATAGCTTCTTCAAAATGATTCTAAAAATTATTTTTTCATTTTCCCAAAAAAAACATTACCATTTTAAAAATCCATTTTCAACAATTCCACAAAAAAAAATCTCAAAAAAAATTCATAATCAAATTAGACCCAAAGAAATCCACAAGGGGAAACTAACATTGATGGGTGACTTGGCCATATGGTTGGCCGCCATACGTTAAACACACCACCACCACAAAGAGTATTTCAAGACCATGTCCTTAGATCCACCTGGCATGTCAGGCCCTATGAGCTCACAGAGACCTCGGAACCAACTCCATTTTCATATCCCAAACACCAAAAAACCATGAGAACCAAATAACAAAACCCAACATCCCATTAAAGCTCATGCTTTAGTCTATGTAGTGTTTTCTATAAACTCCCTTGGACTTTCAGCCCAAACTCTTATGGACCTTCTTTGTCTACCTTGACATCCCCAGGTAAGAGAAGGCCACTATTAATGCTTGGTCCTCCAAAGGATCTATCTATAATATTATTTTTTCATGCACCAACCTGGGCCGACCCCGAATCGGTCGCCCGATCCGAACTGTGGAAAGGCCCAAAGGGCGTTCCCGATCCCCAAAAGCGGGAAACTAGTATTGGGAATCATAGAATAACCTAAGGCAATATTTATCCCAATATAAATAAATTACTAAATAAAAGAAAAAAATAATCCCAATATACATATATGAAACCAAACTGAACATATTTTACAAAGTTTAAGGAACAAGATACTATACAACAAAACCCAAACTGAAACCTGATAACAAAACACCTCCATATGACCCCTATGGTAACTCTATGATACCAAGACAAACCATCACCAAAGGGAATTAAAGTTAAGCCGTAAACCTTCACCAAAAGATAAAAACAATAAATAACTATAATCTTGAGTATTAAAACCCAGTATGTGTGCCCAAACAAATCTATTTCCAATGAACTTACTTTAAAATGAAAGAAACATCAACTTAATGTTTGAAATAAAATATACAACATTAAGATTATCTACACTTTTCACTTTAAAACCAAACATGGTCCATTTCCCTTTTCTTTTGAAAATAAATGTTATTTTTCAAGAACACTATGATAACTTCTTTAAGGGTAAAGTGATTCTTTCATTTCAAAATAGGCAAAAGAGAGTGTAAAAATTTTTCTATTTAATTTTTTTTCTATAAACCTTTGAAATCCATCCCATCACTTTATAATGAAATATACCACATATGAGAATACCAAAATAACCACCTAATAAGGTAAATGGAAATAATCACACAATATTTTACAAACAATAAGAACCTCAACCATCGTTGTAAGAAACTAAGTGCTAGTAGACATGGGAGAAATCTAGGACCTTGTGAGTAATCTATAACATACTAATACCTATTGATTCATATCATAAAGCATCCCTCACATGATGAAATCAATAAATCCCAATAAACATGGACATACCCCACATGGTATAGACTGTGGGGCTCAATCCCATAACAATAATAACAAAATCAATCCCCCTATTTTGGACCACTAGCTATTTCATAATCTTACTAATGAAGCAATCATTCTCAGAAAATTCAATTGTTTTGTCAGGTTCTTCATGTAAAGCTATAAATAATAGCATGATAAAACTTATTCCAAATGAAATCAAATCACATTCATATATATAATAATAACTCAAATAACAGGAATCACCCTTATCCATTCCAAGGATCAATCTCTTACCCTATAAAACATATGTCATTAAGAATTCCACACTGAGGATCTCATATTCTGAAAATCTAAAATGGGTCCAAGGTATTCTTTAGTGAGTACATCCCACCCATTCAAATAGACATAGAAATATAATTATTTAAGGAGAGTTTTCATGATAAACATTTTTAAAATTTTCATAAAAGTTCCAAATGGGGCTAAGGCGCACTTCACATAACCATAACTTTTAAAATAAGAAAATCCACCTTTTCAAAAAGGTTCAAATACACAATTTTCTATTTAACGATCATGTTACAAATATATTTTGAACCTTCACATCACAATTTCTAGGAAAATTCATTTTATTAAAATGCATAACTAGCTATTAATCACAAACACATGCTAAACCATTTGAAAATCCAAATACACACTTCTTTCCAACTAAAAAACCCTTGAAATAAACCCATTCAAAAACTAAAAACCATTATTGGAATTTTACAATTATATTTAAAAATCCAAAACATGGTTAAGGATCCATAAATCACATATTGAAGACAATATTACAATTTATCAAACACTTGGTGTACACATTTATAAAAAAATAATGAAATTTATCGCAATACAAAGTATAAACCACCACTTTTCACACAAAACAATTTAATCCAAGATCAAAAAATAATATTTAACATGTAAGGAGGCTTTGAAAAACATGAAACCAATGAATATCAAACTTTAAATTCATGTTCAAAGGGAATATTTCCTTAATCTCACAACACTTCAAAAAATATACACCCGAAATCACACCCCAAAGTTTCAAAGGGATAGTATCTACCAAGGGAATCCCTAAAAAAATAAACCCCCCAACATAATGAAGGAAAACATAAACCCTGTATCCAAAAGGCCATGGTATAATGATATCTCAATAGTAAATAAAATAAAGAGAAATAGGGATAATATGAGAGGAGTATTTCCTTGAATATTTATCCCCAAACTTGAGGAAATCCATAAATGTACACAAACAGAGGAAGGTTGAGCCTTGAAGAGATAAGGAGGAGTACCCCTAGGGCCATATGCACGAGGTGTGGGAGAAATGGGTAGATTTGGGGTTTAAATTCTATAAGTTTTTGTTTGTAATTTTTTAATTTTTAAGATCTCGGAATCTATCATGGTTGGGCACCATGGTTTACCAAACTGTGCATCAACCATGCACCACTTACTAGACACACCTAGGAACCCATCATTGTTTGGTAGCAAAATTTCCAAACCATAAAAAACCATGAAAAACTCCAATACCCGAGGAAAAAAATCTCACCACATACTTGACACATGGCATAAAAAATTGTGTTCACGGCGTGTGACATTCCTCTTCCACTTCTACTTAAGCTGCACTATTACCTAGGCTGATCGACATGGTTTACCAAAATGTGTGCCAACTAGGAACTAGCTACTACCAAGATCAATAACTCAACTTTTCACCAATAAATACTAAACCAAACAAGGAATAACCATGGGGTCAAAACTAAAAAAATATACACCTAAAAATTAAAACTCTTTCACACCTGGAACTCAAGATAAAAACTGATATCCGTAAAGGAACCAAAACAAATGACAAAAAACAAAAATCGGGCATGACATTCCATCTTATTCTAAATGTCCACATCATTTCATTTAGAATCCTTTATTTTATCTATAAGGTATTTATGATAAATAATTTTTGAAATGAATGATTATTTACCTTCCATTATGATTCCTATTTCCATCATTTGAAAGTCCAAAAAGATTGGATCCTTCTTGATTCTCATCATTGATAATGTTTCAGGATCATTTCAACTTAGAGAATTTGGAACTTTATTTTCTTTGATATGATGGTAGTGGATTGAGAAATCATAATCCTTGATGACCTATAACCATATTCACCAGCTCATATTAAGATCCTTCTAGGTGAATATAAATTTGAGTATATTAAGATTATAATTTATTTCACACTCTACCCCATACATATAATGCTACCAAAATTTCATTATGAAGACCATTGCCTCCAATTAATGATCATGTGTGAGATAGTTTTGTTCGTGAATTTTCATTTATATTGAGGCATAGGATATTAATTTATCATTTTTAATTTGTAAATAGCCTAATACCTTATTTGATTCATTGTTTTATGCCACAGATGGTTCATAATTGTCAGTATTATAACTAATTGTGCAGTGAAAAGCCTCTTTTTGAAACTCTTTGAATAATTCTTTGAATTCACTGGTCTAAAAATACTTTTTTAACTTCTGAGTAAACATGGTTAGTGGGTTTAAAAATCATGACAAGTTACTCACAAATCTTCGGTAATACCAATCTAGAACAGTGTAATGACTTATCTCTGTTACTGATACCAACTATAACAACCCATACTTTACATACATTGTTATTACTTCAGAATTGAAGCACACTTATTACAACATATAACAAAACCAAGAAAGGACCGTATAGGTATAGTGTCTTTAGAAACTGGGAAACATAAACAACTGGTTCATAAAGCATCTACTTTGCCTCCCATTTATTTCATCATATCTAGAGTCCCTTTTTGGGATATTATACTTAATAACCTTCTTCCTGACCTGGGGAAATAAAACATACAAAATGGTGAGCTCAAATGCTCAGTAAGGGTAAAAAAAAAGAAATATCAATCAGATCATATACATAAGAACATAAATTTTGGAAATCTTATCCTGCAAAATAGATCATAATATCATAACATGGGATAAATCATAGAAGTGAAATGTAATCCCAATAATCATAAAATAAAACCTGAAACTTTGTGGCATACCCACATAATCATAGATAATCATTTCTTATTAGTCAAGACTCATTGCCAAGACTATCTTAGTGGACAAAGTCCATTCCTGAACCGATTCACCCTCGTTTCAGTCCTGTTTCACTGAACCGGTATAACCTACCGTTCCAGCCATGTCAATCTCATGAGATATAAAATAATTACCCAATGCATTGGAGGGAGATATAGGTCCCACCCATCTCATAATGATACCATTCTTATGTGTGCCACAAAATCATAAACCATACATCATTGCATAACCCATGTAATAAAAATGGGAATCTTAAACATCATGACATCATAAAACAATTCATATAAGATAAAGGAATTCATAAAAATAATTACATCACAACATAATCAAATCAATGTAATAATAGGGATAGAAACAGAACCCTTTATTATCTTATATGAAAGATAATTTTGATAAAACACTTGAACTCCATTCTTGAGGAAAATATCCTTTCTACTTCAAAAAAACTTTTCCTTTCTTAACATGTCATACAATTCTAAACTAAAAAAAGTTGATTAAAAATAAACTTGAAAACTTGTAAGGGAATTTTCTTGGAAATAATGTTTTAAAATCCATTCAAGCCGTATAAGTTAAAATAAACATTCTTCTCGTACTTTTTTCGGAAAGTCAAAAAGTACCTCGTACAAAAAAACGACAAAAGGTTCCTTTCATATCCTTTACTAAAAACTCACCGAAGGGTAAAATTGGATTTAAAAAATTGTAGGTGGATGGAAATAATATTACATATTGAGGAAACATGGACGCGGATGATAAAATACACCCTAGTAAATACTAAAGTATAAACAATCTCGGATAGAAATGAGATTGTGATATTTCCCTTACCTTAGGTCCTTTTTGCTTCGTAAGTGTCCAAACCTCCTGTATAATGATTTAAATAATGTTATTGACTTATTACAGAATCATACTTATTTTTATGATATCATATATGGTCATTTTCTTATCTTCTTAGTAGTAATATTTCATTGCTACTTGTTATTCGGGTGTTTATAACTTTTTGTTCTTATGCGTGTTTTGTCGAATAAATTCTTATTCTTATATTTAGGTTATAGATACCTTATTTCCAGAATGGTATTAGTGTAATATATATCATATTCATTCATTCAATTCATTTATATAATCATTATGAAATGAAGATCATGTAGAACGAGTCGCATCACATCGTGGAGACGGTATTCCGTACGTACGCACGAGTGATCATATCGTTCCTATGATCGTGGAATTGTATTGGAGTGTATGTATACTATTTCAGAATCAGTATCAGTTTATAATAGTCATATAAAGTCATTATTTACACCATTATACCCATTCAAGTAAGGTGGTGGTGGAAAATAGATTACACCACGGCGTGGAGACGGTATTCCGTACGTACGCACACGCGGTGATTTCGTTTTCCGTAGGATGCATAGAAGGTGAAATGGGGTTGTTTCATAATTATAATAACATATCAGTATATGAGTGATAATGATGTTATTACTTCATAATTAAACAACTAAAGAAGAAGAATTGGAAGAAGAAATAAAGATGAAAGAATCGGTAACAGACATTACCTCTTCTTTGAAGTGCTTCTTTGAGAACTTTTTTTAGGGCACTAAAATTGGTCTTTGAAGAAGACCAGGACCTCTAGGATGTCTCTAGGGAAGTGGATAAGAGGAATTGGTAGGGTTTGGCCGAGCTTGAAGGCTCAAAGTGGTGTGAGGAAGAGGGGTAGGAGGTTCCCTTTTATAAGGGAGGAGAGGGGCACCTTTGGGAAAACTAAAAATATTATTTTATTATAAAGTCAAGTTCGGTTTTAAATAGCTCCAAATTGATATATTTCGAAGCTAAGGTGGGGATGGTTCGAAATAATCTCATACAATAGAATTTAGACAAGTTTAGGTTCCTATTTTAACCTTATCATTTAGATTTAACATTAAGTTAAATAAGTTTACTTTTACCGTGTCTTCTTGTGTTCTTATACTATAAGGTTAATAAACTTAATATAAGCAGCCAAACGAACCCCAATTTTTTTATTATATATAACCTTATCTAATTCATTTGGCCGAACCTTATATTTTTAGGAATAAAATAACAATTACTAATATAATATTTGTTTTAAAAACTATTTTATGTCAATTTTGACACTATTTAGTAATTGATTTTTGTGAAAATCATAACAGAATTATTAGTTCGAACCAAGTTAATTAAATCAATACTAACATGTAATATTAACCTATAAAATTAGTGTAATTCATAAAATGTCTAAAATTACATTTATTTTGGTGTTTATAACATTAATTATGTGAATATTTCGTTAATAAGATAATTACTGCATCATCTTTGTGTCATAGATAAATTAAATTATTTAAAGTCTAAAAATTACAAATAAAATACCATTATGTAGGAAATATTTTTATATTTATAATGAATATTTATAGTCGAATTTATCTTATGTATAACCCCATATTAAAAATTATTTACTTATTCAACTTTGATTTTAACTATTTTAACCCTTCTTTAAATAAATTAATAATAAATGTCCAAATCTAATCCAAGTGGGCCTAAATGGTCATATTTTATTCCTAAGTTTGTTTTTGGTCGAATTACACTTATCCAATAGAATTAGGACATGTGTTAGGGTAATAATAATATCATATTTACCCTTAATTACCCTATTTACTTTTAACCGTGGTAAAAAAAAGTAAAAAGTTACTATTCACCAAAAATTATTTTCATCTCATTGAACCACATTTTAGTCCTTGATATTAACCGTGTCTCTCGGATTTTCGAAATTCCACTCACAGAAGCGGTAAAATTATGTTTTATGAAAAATTCAATTTTTTTAACTACCACTTAGTGGTTTCACTATTCATCAAAAATTGAAAGTTTTCAGAAAAATACCAAAATTTTACCCTAGGCTAATTTCGATATTACAAATCCAAAAATGAAGTCCATTTTGAAAAATAAAATTTATAAAATTTCAAAAAGTGGTTATTACTATTCATAAAGGCTAGTTTTAATAATATTTTAATAGGATATCGTTGTTGGTATTGCGTGTGACGCAAGCTATCGAGGAAGGTCGTGTTTTCGTGTAAAGAAAGCCAAGCAAGTGTTGTGTAGAAAAAGATTCCTTTGATGATTTATATAACATAAAAGTCTCGGGTGTTACATTCTACCCCCCTTAAAATGAATTTCTCCCTCGAAATTTGTCACTTTGTAACAAAAAGATGAGGATACCTCTCCCTCATCATATCCTCAAGCTCCCATGTAGCTTCTTCTAATTTGTGGTTCCTCCCTAAAACTTTCACCAATCGAGTGGTCTTGTTTCGTAGGACTTTTTCGCTACGATCCAGAATCTCTTTCGGTTGTTCTTCATAAGAAAGATCTTGCTCCAGCGGTACAACTTCTGAGCTGAGTACATGTGAAGGATCAGGTATGTACTTTCTCAGGAGAGATACATGGGACACATCGTGAACTTGAGAGAGATTCGGTGGAAGAACCAATCAGTAAGCTACCTTCCCAACACAATCTAGTATTTCGAAAAGACCGATATATCTAGGGCTCAACTTCCCCTTCTTTCCAAATCTCATAACCCTCTTCCAGGGAGATATTCGTAAGAACACTTTATCACCCACTTCAAACTCTAGGTCTTTTCTTCGGTTGTTAGCATAACTTTTCTGTCGACTATGAGCTGCTCTTATGTGTTGTTGAATAGATCTGACCTTTTCTGCCATTTCATCAACGAGATTAGGTCCTAATAGCTTTCTTTCCCCAACTTCATCCCTGCAAGTTGGAGTCCTGCATTTCTTTCCATAGAGAGCTTCATAAGGAGCCGTCTGAATACTAGAGTGAAAGCTATTATTATAAGAAAATTCCACCAAAGGTAGGTGTTGATCCCAACCAACTTTCAAATCTATAGAGCAAGCTCTCAATATATCTTCTAGGGTTTGAATTGTTCTCTCAGACTGAACATCTGTCTGAGGATGATAAGCAGTGCTGAAACTCAACTCTGTATCCAGAGTATGCTGAATACTTCTCCAGAACTTCGAGGTAAATCTCAGATCCCGATCAGATATAATAGAAAGTGGTACTCCATGCAATCTTACCACTTCCTTTACATATATCCTGTCAAGATGATCCAGAGAGAAATCCTCTCTAATAGCAATGAAGTGTGCAGACTTTGTAAGACAATCAACTATGACCCAGATAGAATTATTTCCTTTGGATGTTTTAGGAAGTCCTGTGACAAAGTCCATAGTGATGTTTTCCCATTTCCATTCGGGTATGGGTAATGGTTGTAACATCCCCTTAGACTTCTGTCTCTCGGCTTTAACTTGTTGACAAACCAAGCATCGAGAGACAAATTCAGAAACATCTCCTTTCATGACATTCCACCAGAAGTACTCTTTCAGGCCCCTATACATCTTCGTGATTCCAGGATGAATAGAGAATGAAGAACTATGAGCCTCATCCAGCAGCTCCTTTAATTCGGGTATGGGAGGAACACAAACCCAATTCCTGAACTTTATTATCCCATCACAATCAAGGTTGAATTCAAGTACGTTTCTCACCTTCTTTTGTAACTCGACATCTTCTTTCTTTGCCTCTTTAATCTTCACATGTATAGATGGTTGAACATTCATTTGAGAAAGATAAGATTTTCCCCTTCCATTATAATTCCAAGATCCATCCTTTGTAAATCCATAAATATTGGATATTTTGTGATCCTCATCATGGATAAACTAGCATGGTCTTGTCGACTTAATGCATCTGCCACCTTGTTTTCTTTCCCAGGGTGGTAATGGATTGAGCATTCGTAATCCTTAATCTGCTCCAACCATCTTCTTTGACGCATATTCAACTCCTTTTGTGTGAAAATATACTTTAAACTTTTATGATCAGTATAAATATCACACCTTTCACCATAAAGGTAATGCCTCCAAATCTTTAATGCAAAGATTACCGCATCTAACTCCAAATCATGTGTTGGGTAATTTTGCTCATGGATTTTCAACTGTCGTGAGGCATAAGCTATCACCATATCATTTTACATAAGAACACACCCCAATCCCTTCTTGGATGCATCACTATAGATCAAAAACCTTTCTCCACTACAAGGAAGTGTGAGCACAGGTGCACTGAATAACCTTCTTTTCAACTCCTTGAAATTCTCTTCACATTCATCCATCCAGACAAAATTAACTCCTTTCCGAGTCAACTTGGTGAGTGGATTAGATAATCGTGAAAAATCTTTCACAAAACTTCGATAATATCCAGCCAAACCCAGAAAACTTCGGATCTCAGTTACTGTTGTTGGTCTCAACCATCTTTCGATAACCTCTGTTTTTGCTGGATCCACATATATCCCCTCTTTTGAGATTATGTGACCCAAAAATGCAACTTTTTGAAGCCAAAATTCACACTTGGTAAATTTGGCATAAAGCTTCTCCTTTCTCAGGGTCTTCAATATAATTCTCAAGTGATCTTCATTTTCTTCCTTGATCTTTGAATAGATAAGAATATTGTCTATAAAGACTACCACAAATCGATCAAGATAGTCTCTAAAGACTCTATTCATCAGATCCATGAAGATAGCAGGGGCATTAGTAAGACCAAATGGCATCACTATAAATTCATAGTGTCCATACCTTGTACGGAAAGCCGTCTTTGGTATATCATCCCTTTTGACCCTTAATTGATGATACCCTGAACGAAGATCAATCTTGGAAAAGTATTGAGCTCCTCGTAGTTGGTCAAATAAGTCATCAATGCGTGGGAGAGGATATTTGTTCTTGATAGTGATCTTGTTAAGTTCTCGATAATCAATGCAGAGTCTCATTGATCCATCTTTCTTCTTAAAAAATAGAACAGGTGCTCCCCAAGGTGATGCACTAGGGCGTATGAATCCCTTATCAAGATTCTCTTGGAGTTGCTTCTTCAATTCCTGCAACTCAATTGGGGCCATTCTATAAGGTTTCTTTGAAATAGGCAAAGCACCCGGTACGAGTTCTATTGAGAAATCAACTTCACGATTTGGTGGAAGTCCCGGTAATTCCTCTGGAAAGACATCATCAAACTCCTGTACAATGGGAATATTCTTAATCGTGAGTTTCTCACCAACCATTTGAGATAAATAACCTTCATTTAGTGGAATCAAGACCCATAAGATGGAAGAAATTTCCACTGGAAGGTAATGTTCATCCTTGCAGTGATAGACGATCATAGATTGATCTGGAATATGAAATGTGACTTCCCTTCTTTGGAAATTGATATGAGCTCCATATAAAGAAATCCAATCCATGCCAAGAATCACATCAAATTCCACTATAGGAAGGATCACAAGATTTGCAGGAAGCACTTTCCCACAAACTTCGATCGGAGAAGAATTATAAACTTTTGATGCGACTGTTGTGCCATTAGGTGTTGTCACAGCTAACTCAACATCTAATTGTTGAGGTAATACGATTATACCATTAGAAAATTATTCATAAATAAAAGAGTGGGTGGATCCAGAATCAAATAAAACATTTTCCACTTTAGAGTGGATGGTAAGTGTACCTTTCACCACATCGTTATCGTACTCCACATCGCTGATAGAAATTGCATGTGACTTTCCTTTGTCTTTAGCCTTAAGAGTTTGTTGACGTCAACTATCATCATCAACCCTTGGATTAGGGAATTTATTGGCATAATGTCCCATCTCCTTGCACTTGAAACATTGAAGTGTAGTAGGTTCATTCTGTGTATCACTTCCTTTGTTTGCATCATTAGACATCTTCTTCCCATCATCGCGGCATTCAAATGCCCGATGACCTTCCTTTCCACATTTCAAATATTTACTTGTCCCTTTAAGACAACTCCCTCCTTGTTTCTTTCCACACATTGAGAATAAGGGAAATCTCATCTTCTTTTCAGTGTGCTCTTTAGATTTTCCTTTGAATTCCATTTTCCTCTTCTTATCAAACCCATATGACTGATGGGTTACTTCAATCTCCATCTCGACTTTGAGAGCACATCGAACGATTTCCACATAGCTATTGAAGTCCCTTATGGCTAACACCCTTCGAAGACTTGGTTTTAAGCCACTAAAGAATCGATCGATCTTACTCTCAGGTTGGATAATAATACCAGAAGCGTACCTTGCAAGTCTTGTAAAATTTGCTTCATAGGTACCAATAGATTCATCATCCTTTTGCTTCAGTTCAATAAACTCGTTCTCCATCTTTGTTCGGAGAATACGAGGGAAGTACTTATTGAAAAATAAGTTCTTGAACTCGTCCCATTCCATGGACTCAATTTCATCCCTTTGCCTCGTATTCTTAATAAGATTCCACCATTGATCAACATCACCTTCCAAACGATACACTGCTAAGATGACTTTATCATGCTCAGAACATTGAAGAACTGAAAATATCTTTTCAGTAGTACTAATCCATTGTTCAGCAACTAATGGATCAGTAGACCCGCTGAATGAAGGTGGACGCTGTCTCGTGAAGGATTCAACAGAATTTTGCTCCTTTCTTTTCTTGTTTGGAAGTCCTGTATGATTCATAGCTTGAGAAAGTTGTGTGAGCATGGCTACAAGATTTTTCATTCCAGCTCCCATAACGTTTGGTTACTCAAGGGGACAATCATTGCATTGCCCATCGCATTCCGCATTAACACGGTTCCTTCGGATACCAGCCATTGACTAAAACCAAGAAGAATAGTGTGAGAAACACTAATTATAATAGGAAAACCACATAATCAAGAATAAAATTTCACACTTAAGTTCTTATCCTAGGTTATTCATGGCCATTTCTAAAACACTAAGATTGTGTTCTATGCTTAGACTTATCCTTAGGGTTCTTACTAAGGCTTTCACATCCTAGTTTCCAAAGGATGACTATACCTTTCCTCTGATACCAACTATAACGACCCATACTTTACATACATTGTTATTACTTCAGAATTGAAGCACACTTATTATAACATATAACAAAACCAAGAAAGGACCGTATAGGTATAGTGTCTTTTGAAACTGGGAAACATAAACAACTGGTTCATAAAGCATCTACTTTGCCTCCCATTTATTTCATCATATCTAGAGTCCCTTTTTGGCATATTCTACTTAATAACCTTCTTCATGACCTGGGGAAATAAAACATACAAAAGGGTGAGCTCAAATGCTTAGTAAGGGTAAACAAAAGAAATATCAATCAGATCATATACATAAGAACATAACTTTTGGAAATCTTATCCTGCAAAAGAGATCATAATATCATAACATGGGATAAATCATAGAAGTGAAATGTAATCCCAATAATCATAACTTAAAACCTGAAACTTTGTGGCATACACACATAATCATAGAGAATCATTTCTTATTAGTCAAGACTCATTGCAAAGACTATCTTAGTGGACAAAGTCCATTCCTGAACCGAGTCACCCTCGTTTCAGTCCTGTTTCACTGAACCGGTATAACCTACCGTTCCAGCCATGTCTATCTCATGAGATATAAAATATTTACCCAATGCATTGGAGGGAGATATAGGTCCCACCCATCTCATAATGATACCATTCTTATGTGTTCCACAAAATCATAAACCATACATCATTGCATAACCCATGTAATAAAAATGGGAATCTTAAACATCGTGACATCATAAAACAATTCATATAAGATAAAGGAATTCATAAAAATAATTACATCACAACATAATCAAATCAATGTAATAATATGGATAGAAACATAACCCTTTATTATCTTAGATGGAAAATAATTTTGATAAAACACTTGAACTCCATTCTTGAGGAAAATATCCTTTCTACTTCAAAAACACTTTTCCTTTCTTAACATGTCATACAATTATAAACTAAAAGAAGTTGATTAAAAATAAACTTGAAAACTTGTAAGGGAATCTTCTTGGAAATAATGTTTTAAAATCCATTCATGCCGTATAAGTTAAAAGAAACATTCTTCTCATACTTTTGTCGGAAAGTCAAAAAGTACCACGTACAAAAAAACGATAAAAGATTCCTTTCATATCCTTTACTAAAAACTCACTGAAGGGTAAAATATGATTTAAAAAATTGTAGGTGGATGGAAATAATATTACATATTGATGAAACATGGATGTGGATGATAAAATACACCCCAGTAAATAATAAAGTATAAACAATCTCGGATAAAAATGAGATTGTGATATTTCCCTTACCTTAGGTCTGTTTTGCTTCGTAAGTGTCCGAAACTCCTGTATAATGATTTAAATAATGTTATTGAATTATTCCAGAATCATACTTATTTTTATGATATCATATATGGTCATTTTCTTAGCTTCTTAGTATTAATATTTCATTGCTACTTGTTATTCGGGTGTTTATAACTTTTTGTTCTTATGCGTGTTTTGTCAAATAAATTCTTATTCTTATATTTAGGTTATAGATACCTTATTTCCAGAATGGTATTAGTGTAATATATATCATATTCATTCATTCAATTCATTTATATAATCATTATGAAATGAAGATCATGTAGAATGAGTCGCATCACATCGTGGAGACGGTATTCCGTACGTACGCACGAGTGATGATATCGTTCCTATGATCATGGAATTGTATTGGAGTGTATGTATACTATTTCAGAATCAGTATCACTTTATAATATTCATATAAAGTCATTATTTACACCATTATACCCATCCAAGTAAGGTGGTGGTGGAAAATAGATTACACCACGGTGTGGAGACGGTATTCCGTACGTACGCACGCACGGTGATTTCTTTTTCCGTAGGATGGATAGATGGTGAAATATGGTTGTTTAATATTTATAATAACATATCAGTATATGAGTGATAATGATGTTATTACTTCATAATGAAACAACTAAAGAATAAGAAGTGGAAGAAGAAATAAAGATGAAAGAATCGGTAATGGACATTACCTCTTCTTTGAAGTGCTTCTTTGAGACCTTCTTTTAGGGCACTAAAATTGGTCTTTGAAGAAGACCAGGACCTCTAGGATGTCTCTATGGAAGTGGAGAGGAGGAATTGTCAGGGGTTGTCTGATCTTGAAGGCTCAAAGTGGTGTGAGGAAGAGGGGGAGGAGGTGCCCTTTTATAAGGGAGGAGAGGGGCACCTTTGGGAAAACTAAAAATATTATTTTATTATAAAGTCAAGTTCGGTTTTAAATAGCTCCAAATTGATATATTTGAAAGATAAGGTGTAGATGGGTCGAAATCCTCTCATAAAATAGAATTTAGACAAGTTTAGGTTCCTATTTTAACCTTATCACATAGATTTAACATTAAGTTAAATAAGTTTACTTTTACCGTGTCTTCTTGTGTTCTTATACTATAAGGTTAATAAACTTACTATAAGAAGCCAAACGAACCCCAAGTGTTTTATTATATATAACCTTATCTAAGTCATTTTTCCGAACATTAGATTTTTAGGAATAAAATAACAATTAGTAATATAATATTTGTTTTAAAAACTATATTATGTCAATTTTGACACTATTTAGTAATTGATTTTTGTGAAAATCATAAAAAAATTATTAGTTCGAACCAAGTTAATTAAATCAATACTAACATGTAATATTAACCTATAAAATTAGTGGAATTCCTAAAAAGTCTCAAATTACATTTATTTTGGTGTTTCTAACATTAATTATGTCAATATTTCATTAATAAGATAATTACTGCATCATCTTTGTGTCATAAATAAATTAAATTATTTAATGTCTAAAAATTACAAATAAAATACCATTATGTAGGAAATCTTTTTAGATTTATAATGAATATTTATAGTAGAATTTATCTTATGTATAACCCCATATTAAAAATTATTTACTTATTCAACTTTGATTTTAACTATTTTAACCCTTCTTTAAATAAATTAATAATAAATGTCCTAATCTAATCCAAGTGGGCCTAAATGGTCATATTTTATTCCTAAGTTTTTTTTGGTCGAATTACACTTATCCAAGTGGGCCTAAATGGTCATTGAACCACATTTTAGTCCTTGATATTAACCGTGTATCTAGGATTTTCTAAATTCCACTCACAGAAGCGGTAAAATTATTTTTTATGAAAAATTCAGTTTTTTTAACTACCACTTAGTGGTTTCACTATTCATCAAAAATTGAATGTTTTCAGAAAAATACCAAAATTTCACCCTAGGCTAATTTCGATATTCCGAATCCAAAAATGAAGTCCATTTTAAAAAATAAAATTTATAAAATTTCAAAAAGTGGTTATTACTATTAATAACGATTAGTTTTAATAATATTTTAATAGCATATCGTTGTTGGTATTGCGTACGACGCAAGCTATCGAGGAAGGTCGCGATTTCGTGTAAAGCAAGCCAAGCAAGTGTTGTGTGGAAAAAGATTCCTTTGATGATTTATGTAACATAAAAGTCTCGAGTGTTACAGATACTGGTCTGGACTACTCCTCAATTTCCTTTTTTGGAATGGTCCATGTATATCTATATGTTGGAAATAACATTCCCCCAAAAAGATACTTCATCCATCCAAAACCATCATTTTTATTATATATATATATATATATATATATATATTATCCCATCGAAAATTATTAATCACATTATTTAAACACTCCTTGTGTTCTACTTTTCTCTTGGAGTATATCAGAATATCATTTGTAAAGAATACCAAAAAATTGTCAATGTAATCTCTATAGACTCTATTAGTTATGTATATAAAAAATTATGGAGAAATATTGAGTCGAAAGGTAATTAATATGAAATCATAATTTTCATACCCTATTATACATTTAGTCTACAGAATGCATTTCTTCTTCACCTGTAATTGGTGATATACCAACCGAAAGTCCACCTTAGAGAAATAATTTTACCCACCCAGTTGATCTAGTAATTCATCTATCCATGGAAGGGGATACTTTTTCTTTATCATTATTTTGATAATTTCACAATAATCAATGAAGAGGTGTATTGATCTACCATGTTTCTTGATGAAGAGGGTTAGAGCACCCCATGGCGAAGCACTAGGTAGTATACAACCATTATTAATATTTTATTTTAACTTATTCTTTAGTTCATATAACTTAGTAGTGGATGTCATTTAAGGACTACATTATATGGGTAGAGATACAAGAATAAGAGCAATTGTGAAATCAAACACTCTGTCAGAAGGAAGACCAGACAATTCTTCATGGAACAGATAAGTGTAGTCCCTCATAATGGGAATGCCCTCGAGCATGATCCTCTTATTTTTCTCAGTCATTAGAGCTTGATATGATTAATCATAAGGTAATATTATCTAAAATTGATATTATTATTTTTTAATAGATACAACCCTCTCCTTACACTTGTATAGAATAGGGGATGCCTTGGGATGTGAATAGTGATCTCCATATCCTGAAAATTAATGTTAGATCTCTATGAAGATAGTAAATCCATGTCCAATATAGCATCAAAATCGACTAAATTAAGTATGAAAAGATTTTCTAAGCGGTGAATCCACAAAAATTTACAATGGATGATTAATATACTTTATTTGTATTAATTTCATCATTCTTTGTTCTCACAGATAACCCAACCTATATAATTTGAGGTGGTGTTTGAATAGTTCTACCAAACTTTAAAGATATGAAAGAATGCATAGAACCCAAAGAAAATAGTATGTTCATTATTATTGAATGAATAACTAGCATACTTGTCCCCACATCAGTTTTGAGCTCCACCTCAACAGTAGTGATAAAATATTCCCTTTCATTCTTCCTTGGAGGGTGATTTCACAGATTTTCCCCGATGACACTTGGATTAGGGCATTGGATCATATAGTGAATATTTTCTTTATAGATAAAAGAACTTCAAAATAGGCATAGTATTATTATGAAACTTCTTTTACAATTATTTATTTATGTGTTTCTTCACTTAAATTTGGAATTTATTAGCTTGGTGCCCTTATTTTCTAGACTTGAATCACCCTCTAGTTCCCTATAAGCAGTTTCTAGAATGATTCTTCCAATACTTTTGACTAGTTTGATATTGGGATTTCTATCCTTGATAATATTTTTCTGTTGGACCTCCAGAAGAGAATCCCATATTATTTTTCCTGTCTCTATTTCCACAAGACCATTGAGAATGACCAATATCCATCTCAACTTTATGGTCACAACAATAAATCTCAGCCTAACTGTAAAATTTCTAAATTTATAAATACTTTTTTAGAGTTTGATTCAACCCAATAATTAATTAATCCACCTTAATTTTAGTGGTATTGACAAATACTAATGAATACCATGAAAAACATTTGAATTATACCTCAAAATATTCAATAAACTCATCTTCATTTTTCTTCAGACTGTGGAACTCACTCTTAATATTAATATGGATGGTTTAGGGAAAATATTTATGGAAAAAAAATTTCATTAATTCTTTGCATTTCCGAGAATCAATTTCCTCATTGTAATTTCAATTTTTGATCAATTTCCACCACTGATCAGAATATACATGAAAACAATAGACCACTAATATGACTTTCTATTCTTATGAGTATTGAAACATTGAGAACACCATTTCAATGGAGTTAATCCGTTATTCAGTGATGAATGGATCATAAGATCGACTAAATATCAGAGTTTTTTAATTAGGCATTCAACTATGAATTTATTATTCATAGGAGAAGGAAGGTGTTCCACATTATTAAATTTATTATTCAAAAACATGATCTAGTTGTTCTATTAATATCCTGAAGTTTCGGACTACCATTCCCATTAGTTTTGGAATCTCATTTGGGAAATCGTCACATTTCCTATCAAATTTTTCTTTAGAATGGGTTATCCTATCTCCCAATATTAACTAAGAAAAAGAAACAAAATAAAATTATGGACCTTGAATACATATCTAATGAGCATATGTGAAGGAAATTATAAATTTATAAGGGTAAACTTAAAATTTAAAGTATATCATATCTTGTGATTCCCTGTTTCGCGCGGAATCCGGGGATGACCTCCTGGACGGGAGATTCAAACGTTCCGATCGGTTTCTAACGGGTTTGTTCGTAGAACCGGAAACATCCAATGATTCCACATCCGTTGGGACCTACTTTCCAAAGGCAGGCGCTCATTAGCTTGTGGGCTAATGAGGCTTAGGAATTTGCATTGGTCGAGAGGATGGGAGGTCGGACTCATCACACCTTTTTGAGGGGAATTATTGTCTACTCCGGGACTCTCTTTATAGATTTAAGTTAAGTTCGTGAATCCTTATTACATTACCAAGTATAAAATGAGCTTTCCTTTAGTTTTAACAATCAATGATTAAATATGCAAGAAATTTAGAGAATCTTTTATATGTATTTGAGGTTCTTCATCAATATAGAATCATCTATATTTGTTTAGAGATTCTTGGTCAATGGTATCCTTCAAAACATTTATATAAAAGTCTCTTGGTCATTTTGATGACCAGGCTGGTTTTAAAGCCACTCAGTGGGGCACTTGAAGTTTATCGTCATTCAGAAGGACAGAGATTATTTTAATGTTGGGATCGAACCCATGAATGGGCTACCTACGTATCCTTTGTTTTGAAAAAGGAATCAGAACCCACGTAGTTCGAGGAATGGGATATGATGTTTTATGATTGATGGCTAAAAGATGAATGTCATAATTACTTTTACACTCTAAGCTCACGTGAGTCATGCTCGGTGTGAGAAACAAGAGGTATTGGTAAAATTTAGACAATTGTGCCATAAAAGATGCAATCATAAGAATTTGTTTTGGGGCTTATGTATAGATGACTGCCCAGATAGGTGAAGGTTTAGGATTTACTTTTAGGAAGAAAATCCATGAACAGGGTCCACAAAGTTATATGTGCTTCATGGAGATTTGAATACTCTAATCTTGGGGCTTACTCCTAAGGAGGATGCCCAAGTTAGGAGGGGATTTATGATTGGGTTTTATTCCTGAAAAGGAAACCCAAATCAAAGGAAATTTATGACTGGTTAAGAGAATTTTTAAGAGACTTGGGGCTTACTCTTAAGAAAAATGCCCAAAATTTATGACTAGGACTTATTCCTGAGAAGGAAGCCTAGGTTAGGGGACTTGGGGCTTACTCCTGAAAAGAAAGCCCAAGGTTATGACTGAGTCTTATTCCTGAAAAGGAGACCCAGGTTATGACTGGGACTTACTCCTAAAAAGGAGGCCCAGGTTATGACTGGGACTTACTCCTAAAAAGGAGGCCCAATGTTTAAAGGACTTTGATTGGGGCTTATTCTTTAAGGAAGATGCCTAAATCAAAGGTTTTATAACTGGGGATTATTCCTGAAAAGGAAACCCAGGTTAGGATTCTCTCATTTTAAAGGATGAGGTTGAATGAATGAACTCTCAATCTTTGGTGACATAAAGATGTTTAAATCACTATGTTTTGAGAGATATTTCACATAATTCCTTTCAGATAAGGATGTCAAATCAAGAAATCATGCCATAAATGGCTTTGAAGAGTATCTTGAAGACTGAATCTTGAATAGGAAGGGTGAAATGGCTTAAGAGGGGTGAAAAAGGGCAAGATGGGCACCCAAAAAGATAGGGGCGCGCAAGTATTGAAGGTCGCGCAAGTCCTGCGGCGGCGCGCAAGTATTGGTCGCGCAAGTACACTTGCGCGACATAAGGGATACTTGCGCGATTTTCAACTAGAGTTGAATTACTTGAGCGACTCTTTTTTAAACCCTTTCCCATCCTCTTGAGGTTCTTCCAGAAGAGGGACGCGCAAGTTATATTGAAGGAATTAAGTCGGCGCGCAAGTGTTTGATAAGTTTCAACACTTAGGCCTTCCTTCTTCCCTTTAGATCTTCCATTCTAGGTAAGAAATTACCTTAGAAGTGTTCTGGAAGCTTTGAGAAGAGACTTGGGCGTCGGGAGCTTTGATCCGAGTTTCTGGGAAGAGATCTCTTGAATGGGGGGCCCACAGGGTCTATTTATAGGCAAAAGAAGACCCTGGGCGGTTACCGTGCGGTTACCGGGCGGTTATCACTTAGGTCGCGCAAGTCACTTGCACGACCATAAGGTGTCGCGCAAGTACTTACACGACCACTAGGCGGCGCGCAAGTGTACTTGCGTGACCATGAGGGAACTTGCGCGGCCTATGGGTAATGTTCTCCTTGTTCATCCCTTTGTCGATTTTTGATGTTTCTTCAAAGGATGAATCACATTGAGCTCAGATATTCCCCTTTTCCGATCTTTAGATTCTGTGACGAAAGGAGCGTCAACAAAAGTCCCCCCTCAGAGTTGGATCCGGAAAGAAATGAGGATTTGACTCTGAGGAAATTGAATTCATTCAAAGGAAAAGGGGGCGCGCAAGTCTTCAGGGCACAGAAGGCAGCACGCAAGTGTGCTGGAACTTGAATTTTATTCAAAGTTCCTTTGTCTTTTGTGTGGGCAGTTTAAAGTCATGCACGCCGGACATAAAGTGGCTAATGTTTAAGGTCGAAATAGCTTTGACCGAAAATGGATTAAAATGGATTCAATTCCTTGATAATTTATCTGAAAACAAATTACCATACTCAAGTATGAGAGAAAATATGTAAACTATGACTTAAGAATATTTGAATCTGAGGAATGATATGAAAAAGAGATAAATAGCATTAGAATAAGTAGTTTCCAAGAATGAAGTTACTATTATTTAACAAAACCCGTTAGGGGGTTGAAATATGCAGGGCCACCTATGGGCATTGGCTGCATAGTCAAATAAAATAGCATCTTTTGGCTGACAAGTCTGTTATGTGGACTGTTTATGCAAGGCCACCTATGGGCACGTGCTGCATAGTTAGGCAAAAGAACTCTCAGAAATTTACTTTCCTAGTGCTAAAAGCCAGTGAAAGTTTATGGAGATTCAAATTTTCTAAAGCATAGAGTTTGCTGTATGGAAAGAGGTACTTGAATATGGAAAAGATATTTTCAAACAAGAATATCGAAGAACTGGATGAATATCACTCCTACGAAGGTCTGACCCAAACGTAGGGAAGAGGAATAAACCATAGACTTGAATACTTTCAGATCATGAAAAAGGATATGGGACAAATACGTTAAGGATGGCTATTTTTGCGGATCCCTACATACTGTCGTTTAAGACAAATAAGGACAAAAGAGGCATTCTTCCCAAGAATGAAGTTACTATTATTTAACAAACCCATTAGGGGGTTGAAAACATGCAGGGCCACCTATGGGCATTGGCTGCATGGTCAAATAAATAGCATCTCTTGGCTGACAAGTCTGTTATGTGGACTGTTTATGCAAGGCCACCTATGGGCATGTGCTGCATAGTCAGGCAAAAGAATTCTCAGAAGTTTGACATTTTTGTGACCATAAGTCATGAAAAAGGGTTATGAAGATCTGAAAATATTTAAGGTTAGGATTATAATACATAAAGATGGGTATTTTCCAATGTATATAGAGATACATAGGTCAATGAAAACCATAATCATGTTGTGGCTGGGTCCTGAATTGAAACTTGGACTTCACTACGTATCTCATAAGAATGAGAATCAAGCCATACGTAGTTCTTGAAATACAGTTTAACGTCGTGCAGGACGAAAGGATGAGTGATCGTAGTTTTTTGGGTCATAGAATTCGGACCATAATAATGAATACACAGTGTGTGTTTTCATGAGGACTTTTCAGCCAAGGGACTGAAAGTGAAATTTTGGGGTTAGGCCCAAAAGACTTGGGACTGGATTCGAGGGACACTCGAATGTTCCTACGTATCCCATAAAGATGGGAATCAAGTCCACGTAGTTCTAGAAACTACCCTTTGTACAAATTTGGTTCGTACATGTGAAGGGTGAAAAGGGACTTTAGTGCAATGATGGTTTTAACCTAAGATAAAAAGTTTAGGCATTACCATGTATGTACGTAGTCTTTTTGAAAATGAAAACCATGATTGAAAAAGAATCAATGTTAATAATGGTTCCTTCTCAAATAAGGAAATCAAAGAATATTGTAGTTTATTGTCGTACTGGACAAAAGTGTTGTATAGTTTAACATCATATAGCAAGGACGAAAGTGAATCAATGTAAAGATATTGATTCCAAGGGTGGTTTCACAAATCATCATCATATGAGATTGTGATGAACCAATGTGAAGAGATTGTTTTTGGGCTTGAACCTTTGGGAGGTTGCCTACATACCCAGCCTGGAGGGCAAGGATCAAAGTCTGTGTAGTTCAATTAAAGAATGAATTAATGATCAAGTTGTTCTTGTGGACAATGATCTAAAAAAAAAATGTTGTTGGGACTTACACATGGTTAGTGGCCCAAAGGGAGTGTTATGGTTGATGTTCCCTCTAAGCTCACGTGAGTCATACTCGGTGTGAGAAACAAGAGGTAATAACAACCTTAACGATGTACAGTTTAATGTCATGTAGGACATAAAAAAGGGACTTTCTGTACAGTTTAGCGTCATGTAGTTAAGACGATGGGGACAATATAGTTTAACGTCATATTGGACGAAAGGAAGGGGGACTGTGCAGTTTAATGTCATGCAGTAAGGACATGGGAGTGTACCATTTTAACGTCATGTCGGACAAAAAGTGCGAATAGTTTAAGGTCATATGCATGGACCATGGATGGTGCAGTTTAATGTCATGTTGGACCTTTGATGATTATATAGTTTAACGTCTTTCCGGACGTGAGGGACTTTTATACAGTTTAGCGTCATGTAATTTAGGACGTCACAGTTTAACGTCTTGCTGGACATAAGGGATTTGCAAAATAGTTTATGGTCATATACATGGACCAGGGATGATGCAGTTTAATGTCATACTGGACCATTGCTGTATAGTTTAACGTCATATAGCAAGGACAAACTTGTGCTGTACAGTTTAAAGTCATGTAGCTAGGACTAAGGTGAATCAATATGAGGATATCAGTTCTGATCTTTTTACAGTTTATCGTCATGCTGGACGTTGGAAGTGCCACACAGTTTAATGTTATGTTGCTAGGACACAATATAGTTTAATGTCATCTCGGACAGAATACAGTTTAGTGTCATGTAGGACAATAAGGGACTTAACACAGTTTAACGTCATGCTGGACGATGAAAGTGCCACACAGTTTAATGTCATGTCGCTAGGACAAAATATAGTTTAATGTCATCTCGGACAAAATATAGGAACTTCCATACAGTTTATTGTCATGTAGGACAAAATCAGGGACTATGCAGTTTAAAGTCTTGCAGTTAGGACTATTGGTGCTGCACAGTTTAATGTCATGTTGCAGGGACATAAGTGCGAATAGTTTAAGGTCATATGCACAGACCATACAGTTTATCGTCATGCTGGACGTAGTTGTAGTTTAAGGTCATACTGGACCATTGCTGATGCAGTTTAAGGTCATGCTGTATGAACCAATTGTAAGTCTTGGTTCCGGGGACCAATATTTTGTGTTTATACAAAATACTTCTTCAAAAATCTGGCATTAGTTGGAGTCGTGATGTGTTCTCCATCCATTGAGATTAAACAGAACCAAAGATTAACTCTTTGTCTGATAAAGACTCTGCCTGATTAGCCTGTTTAGGCTGTGCCGTTTGATGGGGCGGTGCCCGTGACTTTGAAGTAGATGGCATGAAATCTGCCAGAGTCAAAGACAATTTAGGCTTTGATGCATACTCATCTTCTTCTGATTCCTCTTTCTTCTTTGAATTACGCTGCCCTTTTGAGGATTTGTCCTTTGATGGAGGCTTTACTGCAGCTTTTGTAGGAGACACAATTGGCTTCTTCAATTGTGTTCGCAAAATGGAATGGGTCCGATTGATTGTCTTTCTGACCATCCAATCATCATATTTTTTCGCAGTTTTGCTTTTGACTTCCTGCCACTCGCCTCCTTCCTCTGGATCTGTAGCGGTAATACACGCTACATGAGCTGAAGAACCCTTCAATTTGACTTGTCCCAAGTCAACCATCTTTTGTAGGAGGTCTTTAAAGACAAAACACTCCTGGATGGGATGTCCCAACATTTGATGAAAGGGACAATAATTGGGACGGTCTTCATCTCCTTCCTTGTTTGGTCTCTTCTGCATTCGGAAAGAGTATGTTTTACTCTTCATATCCTCAAATTGTTTTCGTCGTTGATCTTTTTGATCATTTGGACGAAACAGCCTTTGTTGTTGGCGTTCAGGAGGTGGAGCCCTTCGAGAAGATGAAGGTTTTGAAGTAGAAATAGGTACAGGTGCCTGTTTAAGCATAACTGTAGCAGTTTCTGCTTTACCCATTCTTCTTCCTGGAGCTGATGGAATTACACGAGATTTAACCTTAGCCTGCATAAGGGAATCTTCAATCTGTTGAGCGATTGAAGTAAGGTCTCGAAACCCTCCTGTGTATTTCACAGGGATCAATGGAGTGCGTAATTCGTCACGCAAATTTGCCACACAAATTGGCAATAATTCCTCCTGAGGGAGTGATAAACTCAAGGAATACGTTAATCCCTTCCAACGAGCAATGAAATCAGAGACTCTTTCATTCTCCCTTTGCTTGCAGTTTGTAAGATCGAAAACTGTCGTTTTTGGCAAAGTTGAGCTGAACTGAAGAAGGAATTTTTGACGAAGATCCTCCCATCCGATGACTGACCGGGATTTCAAGCTTGTATACCAGACAAAAGCTGGTCCTTGCAAGGTTCGCACGAAGCATCTGAGTTTCACTGCTTCTTGTTGTTCTGGAGTTCCCATCATAGGATCACAACAAGACACGTAATGCGTCAAATGTTGTTCAGGGTCGCCTGATCCATTGAAAGTAGGGAAAATAGGGTTTCCAAAACTGGATGGAGGAGAAATTGAATCTACCCATTCAGGGTAAACTTTCTTTTCAGGTTGAACTTGCGCCCGTTTCCCTTCCATAGTTTCTAACCGAGCTGTTAATGACTCAATAGTAGTTATTAACTTTTGAGAAACGTCAGGTTGAACTTGGTTTTGGGTAGGTGCAATGAATGGAGCTTGGACAGCCGTGGAGGTTGGTGCTGCAACTAATGGTAGTGCTGCCAACCGTTGTTGCGTTTGACCCGTAGGATTAGACCTCTGTGGGTGTACTGATAAAGGAGGATATTCCTGATCCATCTCAGTAGTTACAACAAATTCCTTCGGCTGTCGGACTTCAGCATTCTTAAGAAGAAGACTACTCTGAAGTAGTTCTGCATTCAACCTTCTTAATTCTTTCATTTTTTCCTCCTGTTGTGCAAGCCTTTGCTCTAATGAGAGCGATTGACCTCCTTCAGAGGAAGGGTGAGAAGTAACCTGATTCTTTCCTTTCCCCTTATTGGATCCTTTTCGGAGAGGGGGAAGTGGGTTACTTGAAGGAATACCCAAATTTTGGGTAAGCCTTTGATTACGTGTGCGCACACCTTCTTCATTTAGGTCTGTGTGCGCAACTTCTTGAGCAGGAACCTCTTCATCTGATCCCTCTGATTGAGCCTCATCTGGTGAATCAGCAGCAACGGCAGTGATGACATTAATGGATGCATATTTCATGAAATCCTTTCTATCAGCATTTCTATGATATTGTCTCCTTTTATGTCCATGATAAGACATGGCATTCCGTTGACTTGACCCCTCAGGAATTTCTTTGTGAACCGTCACTTGGAGAGAATCTCCTGACATCTTGGCTCTTCGTTCCTCTTGAGGCTTATTCCCTAATCGAGAGAATACTGACTTTCTCTGAGGGAGGGATTGAAGATTTGAAAAAGTCCCCAGTCCGGTGGACTGGGGGTGTTCCTGTTGCTTCTGCTCAACTCCTCGAATTCCATTCGTTGATTCTGAGGGTTGGGTTAGAGAAGTCCCCAGTCTGGCAAGCTGGGGTGTCTCTTGACATGCTATGTCTGAGATCTTCTTGAAATCTCTCTTGATCTTGCGGATCTTAGTTCGGAAATTAGCTGGATGCATTAACCTGTATCCACTTTTATCACCTGGTTCAACAGACCGTTGGATGATTTCCGAAACTTCTGTCATTTGATGACGTGTTTGCTCCAGACGAGAGGCTTGTGCAATATTCTCGCCTGCTTGATGTAGGAGCAATTCAACAACCTGTTCTCTATATACTTGATTTTGAGAGGAACTAGTTGAAGCTTGATCTCGAGCAAGATTTTGATTATGAACAAAGCCCATTGACTGTGGCCGGCCATGGGCAATAACATTGCATGAGACCATTTTCGGCGGGCTTTGCTGACCGGAAAGCACTGTGAAATGTAGTGCTCCGTGAATACCCCATCCTCTGATATGAACATTAGATGGAGCATTGGAAATTAACTGACGCAATTTTCTCAGCGCGCCAAGGCATGAACGTTGAAGGGTTCTCTGTTGCTTTTCAGCCTTCGGATACCGAGAGACTGATAGAGATGCCAAATCAATCTGGCGTTGTAACCCTTCTATTATCTTAAGATGATTTTCATATTCATCGTAAGATAATACCTTCTTCTTTAATTGACAAAGAGTTTTCCATATGTTAAGACGAATATCATGGATTCCATCATCCGTCAACATCTTTGGAATGTCATACTGTGAATCAGCCGAAGGCCAAAACATGACTGGTACTTCACCTTTTGCCAGTTTTTTCCTCATGTTCAGCATTTCCTCTTTATCATTAAATGAAGATTCTTCTACCTGTTTGGACCAGAGTTGGTGTTTCCTTGTTGCTTCATCGGATTCAACAAGATTGGTAGAGGAATCACTATTCATGCTGGAAGATGAATGACCTAGGGAAGGTTCGGAGAATAACCTGAACCCCAAGCTATCTTCTGATGGAGAAAGAGTTTCACCTGCCGATAGTAAAACTTCAGACATGACTGGTTTTACGTTTGCAAGTGCCTCGAGATAGGAGGGCTTTCTCGTCACTACATTGCCTTCTGAAGAATTTTCGAGACAATGTGAATCACTACTGCGGAGAGGACTTTCGCAGCGAAGTTCATCACCATGAGGAGGACCTTCATGATGGGTTACAGCAAAAGATGATATCTCTTGCTCCTTGGTCTTCTGACCACACAGAGGGTTCCTGTGGTTCTCATCTGAAGAAGAAACTTCAAGATTGACCGAATTTTCATGAAGCAAGTCTTCATGAGGAAGTGTCTGTTGAAGACCTTCGGGATTAATGTTCCTGTTATTGGGAACTGAGGGAGTAGAATCTTGAATTTCGACAGATAAATGTCTGAGGGCTTCAAGAACTCCAGCATCGAGCAAGGCCTTGTTGCAGATTGGCCTTTGATCTCCTGACTGTGCTGGGCGGATCTTTTTCTTAGATGCCTTCTTACTCGCTTTAGAAATCACTTGATGACGAAAGTGATTGCTCTGAGCAGGTGTATGTGCCTGATCAGGAAAGATGGTCAGGTTAGGCTGACGATCATCGCTCAAATCAGGTGTATGTGCCTGACTTGGTTGTCCATATGATATGGGGGAGTAGGCCCCACAACCCTCTTGGACTGGAACAGATGTGTGTGTCTGTTCCGGAGTGAATTGTTGATGTGTCACTCCACTGCTAGGGATAGATTTATGTGTCTGTCCCTGAGATGATGCTGAAGCTGTTATGATATCCTGGCAAGCATCCAGAATATGAGCAGGAATTTGCTTCTGCTCTTTCACCATTGACAAAATATGTTTGGTGACTTCAGCTGCCGGAACAGGGATATACGTCCATTCCGGGCTTGGAGTAGGTGTATGTGCCTGCTCCTGTCCTCCTTTTCCTGTCAGTGAATTCTGACAGTACTCAAGTGTGGAGGCAGAGAGTTTAGTCTGCCTCCTGTTTGTCGTCGGGACTTTCCGACTGACTTCTCCGGGTGCTACCAAGCGAGACTGTTGGTAGACTTGATTAGTATTAGCAGGTGTATGTGCCTGCTGATTACACTTCGCCAAACGCTGTTGACGAGATCCATCATATGTAGTCAGACGAGCCTGCTGACTAACTGCTGATGTATAAGCAGGTGTATGTTCCTGCCTATGGTACTCCGCCGGAATTGCCTGGCGGGATCGGCTTGATGCTGCCAGACGAGTCTGCTGGACAGCGGGATTAAAACGGGCAGGTGTGTGTGCCTGCTCGTTATTTGCCACCAAGTTAGGTTGGTGGACTTCTCCGGAGATGGCAGGGATGACAACCTGCCTATTATTAACCGGATTCCGTCTCTGGTGATTCATCTTGCCTGCTCGGGTTCGAGGAACCTGAGCTGAATGTCTGGAGCCGGTACCCTCATCATGTTGAGGGTGCACTACCGCACGAGTCTGGCGGCGATTGTTGATGGGAGCCCTTGAGAAGGACTCCTGTCTCTTTGAATTAAGGTCCCGCGGGACCTGCTCATTCACTTCCTCAGAATAAGGGAGTGAATGGAAATTGCGTTCCGGGGATAACGACCCGAAACGGTTGGAGACGGTAGTCAGCACCGCCTGCTTCTTGATTGCTGGTCGCCGTTGTCCGGACGACCGGGTAGAATTGTCAACTTGGAGGGCTTGACGAGCGGCCTCCAGAGTTGGGATAGTACCGTTACGACGGTACTCCTTAACCAGTGCATTTGAAACACGGCGTTGAAGACGCTGAGTTGGTGATGTCATCCTCAGAGCGGATGACGTTCCAGCAGGAGTAGCAGCATTGGTTTTCATGGCAGCAGACCTCACAGTAGAGGTGTTCTCAGCAGCAGTATTCACAGGGGTGAATTTAAGGAAAGCCATTTTTTGTAGAAGATCTTGAAAAAAGAGTGCCTTAGAAGTGTAACAGACATAATCAAGATGAATCCGGCTACTGCATCTTTTGGATGATCATATGTCAATGATTGCCTTGTTGGCCCAAGGGGCCTAACATCTAAGAAGAACATCACTTTAACTTGGTTAAGGATTCACGTCGGGTTCACCATTTTTTGTTTCGCGCGGAATCCGGGGATGACCTCCTGGACGGGAGATTCAAACGTTCCGATCGGTTTCTAACGGGTTTGTTCGTAGAACCGGAAACATCCAATGATTCCACATCCGTTGGGACCTACTTTCCAAAGGCAGGCGCTCATTAGCTTGTGGGCTAATGAGGCTTAGGAATTTGCATTGGTCGAGAGGATGGGAGGTCAGACTCATCACACCTTTTTGAGGGGAATTATTGTCTACTCCGGGACTCTCTTTATAGATTTAAGTTAAGTTCGTGAATCCTTATTACATTACCAAGTATAAAATGAGCTTTCCTTTAGTTTTAACAATCAATGATTAAATATGCAAGAAATTTAGAGAATCTTTTATATGTATTTGAGGTTCTTCATCAATATAGAATCATCTATATTTGTTTAGAGATTCTTGGTCAATGGTATCCTTCAAAACATTTATATAAAAGTCTCTTGGTCATTTTGATGACCAGGCTGGTTTTAAAGCCACTCAGTGGGGCACTTGAAGTTTATCGTCATTCAGAAGGACAGAGATTATTTTAATGTTGGGATCGAACCCATGAATGGGCTACCTACGTATCCTTTGTTTTGAAAAAGGAATCAGAACCCACGTAGTTCGAGGAATGGGATATGATGTTTTATGATTGATGGCTAAAAGATGAATGTCATAATTACTTTTACACTCTAAGCTCACGTGAGTCATGCTCGGTGTGAGAAACAAGAGGTATTGGTAAAATTTAGACAATTGTGCCATAAAAGATGCAATCATAAGAATTTGTTTTGGGGCTTATGTATAGATGACTGCCCAGATAGGTGAAGGTTTAGGATTTACTTTTAGGAAGAAAATCCATGAACAGGGTCCACAAAGTTATATGTGCTTCATGGAGATTTGAATACTCTAATCTTGGGGCTTACTCCTAAGGAGGATGCCCAAGTTAGGAGGGGATTTATGATTGGGTTTTATTCCTGAAAAGGAAACCCAAATCAAAGGAAATTTATGAATGGTTAAGAGAATTTTTAAGAGACTTGGGGCTTACTCTTAAGAAAAATGCCCAAAATTTATGACTAGGACTTATTCCTGAGAAGGAAGCCTAGGTTAGGGGACTTGGGGCTTACTCCTGAAAAGAAAGCCCAAGGTTATGACTGAGTCTTATTCCTGAAAAGGAGACCCAGGTTATGACTGGGACTTACTCCTAAAAAGGAGGCCCAGGTTATGACTGGGACTTACTCCTAAAAAGGAGGCCCAATGTTTAAAGGACTTTGATTGGGGCTTATTCTTTAAGGAAGATGCCTAAATCAAAGGTTTTATAACTGGGGATTATTCCTGAAAAGGAAACCCAGGTTAGGATTCTCTCATTTTAAAGGATGAGGTTGAATGAATGAACTCTCAATCTTTGGTGACATAAAGATGTTTAAATCACTATGTTTTGAGAGATATTTCACATAATTCCTTTCAGATAAGGATGTCAAATCAAGAAATCATGCCATAAATGGCTTTGAAGAGTATCTTGAAGACTGAATCTTGAATAGGAAGGGTGAAATGGCTTAAGAGGGGTGAAAAAGGGCAAGATGGGCACCCAAAAAGATAGGGGCGCGCAAGTATTGAAGGTCGCGCAAGTCCTGCGGCGGCGCGCAAGTATTGGTCGCGCAAGTACACTTGCGCGACATAAGGGATACTTGCGCGATTTTCAACCAGAGTTGAATTACTTGAGCGACTCTTTTTTAAACCCTTTCCCATCCTCTTGAGGTTCTTCCAGAAGAGGGACGCGCAAGTTATATTGAAGGAATTAAGTCGGCGCGCAAGTGTTTGATAAGTTTCAACACTTAGGCCTTCCTTCTTCCCTTTAGATCTTCCATTCTAGGTAAGAAATTACCTTAGAAGTGTTCTGGAAGCTTTGAGAAGAGACTTGGGCGTCGGGAGCTTTGATCCGAGTTTCTGGGAAGAGATCTCTTGAATGGGGGGCCCACAGGGTCTATTTATAGGCAAAAGAAGACCCTGGGCGGTTACCGTGCGGTTACCGGGCGGTTATCACTTAGGTCGCGCAAGTCACTTGCACGACCATAAGGTGTCGCGCAAGTACTTACACGACCACTAGGCGGCGCGCAAGTGTACTTGCGCGACCATGAGGGAACTTGCGCGGCCTATGGGTAATGTTCTCCTTGTTCATCCCTTTGTCGATTTTTGATGTTTCTTCAAAGGATGAATCACATTGAGCTCAGATATTCCCCTTTTCCGATCTTTAGATTCTGTGACGAAAGGAGCGTCAACATTCCCTAAGTTTCAATCTTGGTTTTCCATGCTGATAGAATTATCAGTAGGGTTCTTGATAATGTTTTATAGTCTTTATCTAAAAAATAACTACATTGTGCTCTGATACCAATTATAGTGACTCTATCCTTTTACACATAATTTTAAATGATATTAATCATAATTAAATAGAAGGATTGAAAAGTCTAGAGTCTTTAGAGGACTTGGTACATGATTTTAAAACATGAAAATAAAATTTTAATTTTTTTTATTAATCTCCATAATGAGATCCTAACTTCCTTTGAGATCCTATAACTAAAGAGGAAAACCTGGTAAATACATAACAAAAGGGAAGACCTAAAAAATCATAGTAGGTGAATAATCATGGAAATAAAGAACAATGCATATTTTTTAAGGCATGACATGATAACATAAAAGGAATGAAGCATGAATAAACATGTGGAAAAAGAACATATAGAACATGGAATCATATGATCATATCAATTTTGGAATGTGGAATCAAAATATAACAATACATAAACATGTGTTAATGCGACCTTCTTATACTATATCACATTTTGGAAAATGTCCCATAATCTATTAGGTTTACTACCTAATCTCATACAAGACATATCATGAGACTAAACATTACCCATTTCATTGGTGTTCTATCTAGGTTCACTAATCCTTATATTTTAATGCATGTGTGTTCCATATAAATAATCAAACATAAAGAATACACATAAGGGTAAACCAAGAAAATAAATGGGTATCACAATCATTTCATAAGGAATAACCAAAGGGTGTATCATAATAGTATCTATGAAATAATGGATTAAATCATTTTTGGACAATAATAAAATAAAAATAATAACATATAATGAATAATGATGTATAAATGAAGTGAATACATGAAAAATATTATAAAGGAAACTTTAGAAATGACCCACTTAAGTTTAGTTTTAAGGGAAATATTAAATATTATTTCAAGAGGAAAATGAATAATTACTTGTATAAATTCAAAAATAATGTAAAATAGTGTTTCATTTTGAAATGTGAGATTTTATAATGTATTGGTGGCTAAATAAATTTATGTTGTGTGCTTGAAAATGGGTAAGAAAAGGATAGGTCCCCTTTCATTGGGCTTGCTTATTGGGGGGAACTGAGAAGGGAACCCTTTAAATTGTTTAATTCCCCATTAAAGAAAGTTTAATTTGGATAAATACATATTTTCTCTATATAAACATGTTATATAGGATAATTATATAAGAATAATGAAGAAATGCATTAGGTAAAATCTTGAGAAAGTGTAAACCAAAGTTAGTTTGGAGGTTTGTAGAGATCCCATAACCTATGTATGAATGCATTATGCATTAGAAATTAATTTTCTAGGTAATTAAATTAGATTAATTAATAACATAATTTAAGACCTATTTTACTTTTATTTTTTATTATAATTTTATTAAGTTTGTTTATGAATTTTTTGATAACTTATAATATTTAATTTCATCATTCCAGAGGTTTTTGTTTCATGGTTTCATGTTGAGTTTGCATGTGTAAAATTATGGAAGTTCTTATAAAATGGATATAATTATCTAGAAGTGAAATTATATAGTATTAATGTACTTGTATAATTTTTAATGATTCAATATATCATTCTTTTTAGGTATTGGGAAGATTCATTTAATAAAACGTTAAGGATAAATGTTAAGTTTATTTTGGAAATTATTTGATCATCATGAACTAGTTTCATATTATTTTATACTACGTCAATACATTTATTCTATAAAATGAAAAAAGTTATCATGTTCAAATTAAAATATGGTTTTACCATACTAATTTTTTAATGAAAAACCTTGAAGGTGGTAATGGAAAATGAAAAATTTTCATCCATGAAGGAGATGAACCTACATATCACAAATGAGGCATTAATTTTTAGAATAAAATATAAGGAAAGAGATTTTATTATGTCTATCCCATTAAGAAATAAAATTTTATTATATATATAACACTATAATTATCATGCCACTTTTTATAGGGGAGAGGAGAGTATAAGAAAATAAAAGAAAATTAAAAGAGAAGGATTGTGGATTTTACCTATTGAATGTTGTCTCCTTGAGATACTCCTTGAGTCACTTATATTTTTTATTATATTGAGAAAAAAATCTCTTAGACATGGGGAAGAGTATTGGGTAGGGAATTAGGTAGAATATCGACAAGCTACAAGGATTAGAAGGTGCGAGGTAAAGGGTTGTTGAGGGGTTGTGTTTATAGGGGTAGAGATGGGTTCTTTTTATTATTATATTAATTAGTTTATTATTTTTATTCAAGAATATAAATAGTGTATCGTCCTATAAATATTATTGTAAATAGTATAGGATATTTTGAACCAATCAGTTATTACACCATGATTACATCATACATGACTCAAAAAAATTTATAATGTTACATACCGAAAATTTTCATATTTCACTTTTCACCAAGAATTCAACTATTTAAGAAAAATCCCCCAAAATCACCCTAAACGTTTTTATGGGTAGATTTAAAAAGTGAAATAATATTTATGAGGATAATTTGCTAAATTCATGAATTTTAATTTTTAAATAAAATCATCATTTATTCAAAAAAATATTGATTATAATAATAGAATCAATTTTTTTGACCCTTTGAAAAATTAATTATGGTCATGTAATATTAACATATAATTATAGTATAACATGATATTAATTTACTAAATTTATTTTAAGAAAATTATTATTATTTAATTATTATATTAATTAATAAATTTTAAATAAACATTTACATTTACAAAAATACCAATACTTAATTTGTCATTGTTAAAACATTTTATTACTTATAAAATGATATAAATATTACTTATTTTCATTTATAAGATGCATAAATTTAATTTATAATTTCTTTGGTGAGGTTACATTTCTAATATCCATATTACTATTCCTAAAGGTTATATTTCTATTCCAACAATTAGGTTACTATTCCAACGGTATAGGTTCCTTAATTTCTATAAATACCACTTATTCCATTCATTATCCATTCACTTATATTTTATATCAGGGTAAAATAAATAAATAAATAAATATAAATATATATATATATAAATCTTTAAAAGAAACATTATTTTTTATTTCTACAGATTCTTTTTTGTGAGTGTGGTCATTTAAGTGGATCAAAAAGCTCCAAATATTCCAATTATCTTATTTTATATTTATTTTTCCACTGTAATATTTATAATTATTATTGCATTATTTTTTGAATAATTTATAATGTTTTTATTGGTTTCTCTATGTAATGTATGTGTTTATGTTCATAACAAGGGAAATTCCATTGATATAATTCTAGGCCGTTACAATATTCCATATATACTAGTCTTGGTTTTGGAAAAATGAGGATAGGTTTGAAAGTAAGTCAATATTGAAACTCCTAAAATTATTTATGGTAATAATAATACCATTTTAATGGAATACCTTTCCTTGTGAATGTGTTCATAGGAGAAGTTATTCTTGAGAAATACCAAAAAATTGATGATAATAACCTACATATCCTAGAAATATTCATACATAAAAGTTGTTCTTAGGGGGGTTCCAAGAAATTAGTGATTTTATCTTGATAAGATCAGCTGATGTTCCTTTTTTAGAAATAACATGACCACGTAAATGAACTTCTTTTATCTTTAAATAATACATAGAAAATTTATCATAAATTTGGTATTTATGAAATGGGATAAATACAGTCTCAAAGTTCATTTCATGGTCATCTCTAGTTTAGTAGTATACCCATATTTCATAAAAAAATACTGTAAATAAGAGTCTAGGTACTTATGGAAGATACGATTCATTAATTCCATGAGAAATTTAAGCTCATTTATAAGACCAAAGGGAATGATAAAAATTAATCATGACAATAATAGCTTATGAAAGATTTCATCCGGATATCCTCCTTTCCAACTTTGAGTTGGTGGTACCTCAATCATAGATAAATTTTAGGGAACTATTTGGATCCCTTCAATAAATCAAAGTGGTAATTTATTATAGAAAGATGATATATATTCTTGATCATGAAAAGATTCACTTTCTAATAATCATAACATAACAAAATTGAACTATCTATCTTCTTTGTGAAGTGTATTGGAGCTTACCAAGGCAATTCACTTAATCTAATAAAGGCATTTACGTAAAATTATTTATGTTAGAAATTTAATTCTCATAATTTTGTTGGTTCCATTCTATATAATGGAAGAAAAGTAGGGCCGCTTCCCTAAAGTAGATCGATTGAAAATTTGATTTCTAATTTGGGTGGTAACTTAAAGAAATCATTAGCAAATATGTTATATTGACCTAGGATTCTGATATATAGATATTGGAACTTTTTAGATGAATATGCAATAAATTACACAAACTCACTCCTAATAACTATAACAGATCAGTGTATTTGGAGACTAGGTACACAATATTATAATTTTGTGAACGATTTTCAATGTATCTCGTAATGATCTTTCCATTTAGAACACTTTAAAAATATATCATATTTAATCTATTATTTATAACCTAGGGAAAGGAAACATAATAATGGGTGATCACAGAAGCTCAGTAAGGGTAAACAAGGAGGATATGTAAGCTTGAAATGAACATAAGGGATTTGGAACATGAGTATAACATTTTAAAACCAAACATTTCATATCAAATATCATAATATTGAGTCATGGAATAAATATTTGAAAGTCATAAGACATGAATCATTATTGAATCAAACAAAATGATCCATGAGAGCCTAACATTGGCATAAATGCACAACATTTTATAACAATGTTAACATGTACAGATAGAGACAGGTTCACCCATTAAGTTAAGGATATGGAATAAGGCCCCCATATTAACTTATGGACATGAAACCAGGTCCATGCATAACATTATATACAAGAAAGCTAGGTCCATTTATAAAACTATGAACATTTAACAGGGTTCATGCATCACATTTGGAACATTTAATCCGGTTCGTGCATAAAATTGGGAATATGTAAGGTTCATGAATAAAATTATGGGCATATAATCATGTTCACGTATAAAATATTTACTCATGAGTTATCCATCATTACACAGTGCATTGGAGGGAGATATAGGTCATTCCCATCACATAATACAAATAAATATATTTCCATGAAATTAATTTCATTTTATAAACATTTCATCATAACATAACCCATGGAAAATAAATAGGTTTTATACTAATTTAATCATTTCATCAAAAAAACTTGTGGAAAGGTAGTAGGTTTCAAAAGCATTTTATCATCGTATAACCCACAGAATCAAGAAAATTTTCATAAAAATATTTTATTCATTACAAAAAACATTCATATAAATAATAAGAATGGTATCCTTTGATTATATCCCAGGTTAGGCATACGTGACATCAAGATATGTAATCATAGATGGAAAAGTATTTTAAATGATCAATTAAAAAAATATTGATTAAAATATCATTTCAGATTTTATAAACACTTTTTAAAAAATAAAATAGTTTTAAATAATTTCCTTTGAAAATAACATTGTAAACTTATAAAGTAATGTTTAAAATAATTTAAAACATTTCTTGAGGAAAATATCATTTCTTTGAAAATCACTATTTCAAACTAAAAAAATAATAAATCATTTTGTACGTTCTATTAATTGATAATAATATTTTAATATTACAAAGGAAACTTTAAAAATAATGAGTTGTTCATGATGATATAAAATATTTTTCATGTTATACATGTTAAAACAAAGATTTATTTTAGTGTTTTGGCAAAACCCAAACAAACATTGTTTGGAAAACAATATAAATATTCCTTTAAAAAACCAAAAAGAAAACAATTATTAAAATGTATTAAATTAATCATTTTTCAAATGCTATAAACATTTTTGAAAAACATTTTAGAAAACATGGTTTTGGAATAAAAATTATTTTCCATTTGAAGAGATAAATAAACAAGATATTCCATAAAAATATTATTTTATACTTTTTTGTACATAATGATGGGAAAATTAAGGTAAAACATGTATTATCTAGAAATAATCATAGGATGAGAAAATTCATGGGAATTATTTATATTTATACAATGAAATTTCAATATAGGATACCTAATCATAAACAATCCAGATAAATGATGATATTTTAAAATAAATCCATTTCCATCTTGGAAATAATCTGGATAATAATCCCCAAGAAATAGGTATCCTAAAATGGGTATGTAATACCCATTATTTTTAGAATAATAATAATAAAATAAATTCATGTGAAGTATATACACCACATAAAAAAAATAAATGGTGAATATGGAATATGTCTCAAAGAACTAAAAAGTGAGACATAACTCCCTTACCGATTATGTAATCTTTTGAATCATCAGCCCCAATGAAGAATAACATAAAATGAAACATTATATATCATTAAAATGATAATATTACTGATATATATTATAAAAATTTAATTAAATACACTTCATAAAATAAACAAGTGGTGAAGTTTCATATGTCTCTCGAAAATAAAAGATAGACTAGAAATCCCTTACTTTAAGTCTTGACTTCCTTCGTACATGTTCAAACCCCCTATATAATAAATATAATTTTAATATAAATCCAATTTATAACCATTATTATATACATTATACCATATATGATTTACTTATGACCATTTATTACTCTTTTGTTACCAATTCCTTGTTAAAATCACATTTCGGTAATAACTGCTTTGTTTTTCCTATATATTTTGATTTTTTGGTCCTCTTACTTTCATAAAGTTTACATCATATATAGAATAAAAATATTTAAATAAACACCATATTAATATTTAAATTATACTTTTATGGTCAATAATGAATGTTTTTTATTGAAAAATGGCGTATGTTAAGATCATGGAGACGATAAGCTGTGCGTACACCTGAGTAACATTTCCATTTTCCAATGACCATTATGTAAATGAGGTATGAAATATTTTAGATTTATAAAATAATCATAATATCATATTATTTATTTACATATACTTATAAATATAATCCATGTGGTGGGGTTATGAAAAGAGAGAGTCGGATCGCTTCGTGAAGCCGGTAGTCCACACGTATATGAATGACTTTATCATCATTCGTTGAGTGAAAAGGTAAGAAATAATATGATATATTTTATTTTTATAAATATAAATGAGTCATTAATATCATAATTATGTCATTCATATCACATATATTAAATAAATTTATCCTTATTTTCTACCTTGTAAATCATTGGTGAAAATGAATGACGTCGCTTGACAAGGCGGTAGTCCACTGTACACACAGACAATGTTATTGTATCACTTACGGAATGGAAAATAAAAAAATAAATATATGATATAATTATTTTAGAGGTATAATAATTTTAAAAAATCATATACATACTTTATATACATCATCAAACACAACCATGATAGGAGGGAATGGAAAAAATGACTGACATTAGTTCTTGAGGCGGCAGTCCACCATACACATGAATGCTAATTTCATAACCCATAAGGTAGAATTAGAGCTTGTTTTAGGTCATTAAATTAATATAACAATAGATAATTTTATTTAATATAATTATGCTATTTTATCATCATGGTTTAACAAAAAATGATTTACGTGGACAAAGAAATAAAATTAAAATGCTCATTAAAAACATTAACTCTTCTTCAGGAATCCTCCTTAGGTTTACACCAAATGCCTTCATAGGTTGGATTTATTCCCAAAAATAAGTCCTATAGGATGATATTATAGACATTTTATAGCCATTTTGTCAGTTATTGGCTGAAAAAATGGTTTTATGGTGTTAATATGAGTGAGGTGGCCTTTTATAAGTGAAGTGAGTAGTACACTTTTAATTGTTTGAAAAGAAAAAGATGTACCCATGTTTTTCACCTACCAAAAGGGTCCCAAATGAAGTATTATCAAGAAATAGAAATTAAATGGTCAGAATATGTCTAAATTATATTTTTGTAAAATTATTAGGTCACTTTAATCCTTGTCATTTTAGTTTAACCCCCCCTCCCCCCCTCCCCCACGTTAAACATGTTTTTTATTTAACTACAGTAAATGTTTTTTTTTCTGTTTTTACTATTCATTATAGTAAAAAATTAGGTTTAAATTATTCGATAATATAAATTATTATGATTAAAATTATTTAATTCACTTTTCAAAATTACATTCTTATAAATGTATATATTTAATTTAATGTTAATCCCATAAATGTGATTAGAAAGCAGGTTTTCTAAGAGAAAATGTTCAAAAGTTTACAATGTTTTTATATCAAAATTAAATATAAAAATTATTAAAATGACCTTTACTGGATTAATTGATATTTAAATCAACAAATTATAATTTAAACCCAATTTAAAATAAAATTTAACTTTATAAATAATTTAATCAAAAGGCTATTTTCAATTTAAAATTCGGTATTATCACTATTCATAAAAAAATTAATCTCTTCAGAAAATTATCAAATATTCACCCTAACCTAATTTGTAAATTCTTATTAAAAAATTGAAAATTATTTTTTGAAAATTATTTTCTAAAATATTCAACAATTATTTTTAAAATAAGTTCACAAAAAATTAACAAACATTCTTTTTAGATAAATATAGTATGGAAGAGTAAAATTGGTTTTATTATTAAGTATCATTTGTGTAGAAAACATGTAAGATAAATTTTATATTTATTATTAAGTATCAAATATATAAATTTTATTAAAATAATTCACCAAAATTATTTTTTTATTTATTAAGGTGAAAAATGTTTTTTTCTTAAAAATATTTTTTCACAAAAATATTTCCTTTATTTTAAAATACTATTTATTTTCATTTTCAATTAATCTGTAACTAAAGATTTCATTTTATAAACATATATAAACCATATATTTTTAAAATATTTTTAATTATATTCATAACATCTATTCCAATTTCAAGAATATAAATATCATTTCAAATAATATTATTTTAATAGTATGCCATGTTTCGTTTAAAGTCAATATTTCTTATACAAAAAGCTAAACTTAGTGTTGAGTGTAATAAAAAATATGAAAAATATTACATTTATTTGAACAAAAATTATTTCACAAAATACTGTTTTGTTACATTACATGCCCCTTAAAATTTATTTCACCCTTGAAATCCATCATTTTAGTACAATAAAATGAGGTTGATTCTGCCTCATTACATCCTCAGGTTCCCATATGGCTTACTTAAGCTGGTAGTTTCCCTAAAAATCATTGACCAAGAAAGTAGTCTTTGTTTCTTATAAACTTATCTACTTGATCCAAAGACTCTACTAGTTGTTCCTCAAAAGTAATATCATACAGTAATGGTACGAACTCCGTGTTTAGTACATGTGTTAGATCAGGTATGTACTTCTTTAGGAGAGATACATAGAACAAATCATGAATATGATAGTGTTTTGGTAGAAGAACCAAGCGATAAAATATAGTCCCAATATTATCAATAACATAAATGGGACTAATATACCTATTGGTTTTCCTTTATTTCTTCCATTGATAAATTCAAATAAAAACATTCTCACCAACTTCAAATTCTATATCACGTCGATTTCTATTTGCATACAATTTTGGTCAACTTTTCCCATACATGTTTTTTAATACCTCTACCCTTATCCTATCTCATTTCCCAATAACTTTGTTTAAAAAAATTCATTCTAGTACATTGGATTTTTACACATCTTTCCATAAAGAGATTCATAAGAAACTATCTTAATGCTTGTGTGAAATATATTGTCGTGAGAAACCTCAAATTAAAGAATATGTTTCTACCAACAACCTCTTAAATCCATAGAAAAGGATATTTTCATTTATGGTTGGGTTAGGATTTTTCTCATGGAATGATGAATTGTTTGAGGATGATACACAATGTTCAAACTCAACTCAGTATCAAGATCTTGCTAAAGCCTTCACAAAAACTTTGAGGTAAAAATCATATCCTGGACTGGTGAACTTGAATGTGGCACCACATGAAACCATAACACTTCCTTAATGTATATACTTAAAAGAGTATCTGGAGATAATTATTCACTGGTAGAAACAAAGTGTGATGACTTTATAAGGTGATCAACTACAACCCATAATTACCTCAACATCAAGTATAAGATAAATTGTAAATTTAACTAGTATATTTAATAATATGTCCATAGTTTCTAATGGAATTCCTCATCATGTGAATTTTTCACTAAAACATTTAAAAATCCAATCAGTTTTATTTCAATAAATGTATCTTGAATTATCCTTAATATTGATAAAATCCTATCACATTTAATCTCAAAAGGGGTTTCAATGTTTTTTAACTTATGATCAACCTTAAACTTTTAAACCCATGATACAATCCAAGCATCATAGGTTATTCTTACATGGATACATATATGCTTCCAAAAATATTGATATCCAAAGACATTTCATGATACTTATTACCAAAATACCATTAGTAATATACTTATATAACATAATTATGGAATCCAAATAGATAAATACTTCAATCCTTGCAGTTCAATGGCTGTAATGAAGTAGGTTATGACTTGTTCTAGAAGTTAATTCTTGGGCCATGCAATTGAGTGAGATAATTCCCATATTACCCACACATAATACATTAAACTCCTAAAAAACAATTCACTTTATAAAATTATTTTCCACGCATATAACATATTCCCCTCCATTTGAGATATTCCTCCAGGGTCTTCTTTCCACCTTCTTGACATGTAGGTAGTCAAATATTCTTTCCTCTACGTTCATTACCATAAGAAGTTTCATAAAAGTATATCTTCATATTTTCTATCTTTTATGAATGTCACAGAGTTTACATTGTTAATCATATATCATAATATTTGGTTAGGCATAATCACAATATCCTTCTCTCCAAACATCATCTTATTTGGTTTCTCATAGTCACAAAATTTTTCATCATATTCAATGTTAACATTATTCTTCTTAGTTGCAACCATTGAATAAAACCAAAAAACATAGTGTGAGTAAAACTAATCATAGTTTAAAACCACATAATATTGAAAAATCACTAATAGTATGCCTAAATCATGACACCTTTTTAATATATGTAACATTAGGTTAATCCTAGGTTGTTCATATAAATTATATATTTAAATCATTCTTGATGGATCTTAAAGAGTTTGTAAATTTACAATGCATATTCCCTAGGAGCGTAAAACTATGTTTGTAGAAAGGCCAATTTTTGGGAAATAGGTGACTCTCGAGTCCATCTCAATCCACCCTTGTTGGGGTTATTACCCCTAGGTACCTCTATGCTATATCCACATCAACATTTAGTATCCAAACATGGATGCAATTAATTGAAAATAAATTTCTCTATCCTTTACTAATATTCTAGAATATTTTCCTATACTTTGACTCACCCTTAGAATTATTCTTAGATGTATCCCTATATATGTCTTTATAAATATATCTTGGCATCTCACTAGAGTTTTCTCATCATAGTATTTAAAGGATAACTAAACCTTCCCTCTAATACCAACTATGGTGACCTAGGATTCTCATACATCGATATTACATATTTATAGATTAAAATTCCATACATTACACAAACACACTCTTAAGGACCACAATAGTTTAGTGTCGTTGGGTACTAGGTACACAATCTTTTAATTTGGTGAATGATCTCCATTATCTCCAATAAAGATCTTCCCCATGAATACTCTTCAAAAAAATACCCTAGTTCAGACCATTATTTATATCCTGGGGAAACCGTAAGAACCAAGATCTTGTTTTTAGGTATGGATCATGATTTCTGGTGTTTCTGAGGAAGAAAGAAGTTTTGGAAATTTTATATGTACACACCATGTACTCTTGAGTACAATCCATGTACCCAGTTACCACATACAACTGTGTCTTAGGCGTGTAACAACTAAGACATGGTTGTGTTGGGAAACATGTCCGACCACTAATGTCGGGGGTAGGTTGAGGAAATTACACAGTGTGTTCATTAACAGTACACGCCACGTACTTTTTATTTTAACTGACTAATCAAATTGGGGTTGTGTCTAATCCCTAGAAACGTCTTCTTCGGGTCGTGCCTCACAAAGGAGCATCTTGAATTGTCGATTCTTCTCTAACCCACTGTTTCTCCATCCAAGTCTGATTATATCTCTGGAGGGTGTGTTGAAATCCCACCAGTTATTCCTTCCTTTTCCCAGTGCCTCGACTCTTGATTCCTCTTCTCTTGTGAGTTATTCAAAGTTGAACATTTTTTACCTTTCAATAGATCTACGATGTTCTAGGCTGATTCAAGGGCTGAAATTCGATATTTTTCATTGTACATTGTTGAGGTAGGTGGTTTGTTGCCTTTTGTTGTTTTTATTTGAGTTTTCTATGCCAAAGTGTTGATTACCCATGTTTCAGGTATTTCATGTTAAGGAAATTCAACCTTGTTTTATCTTCCTTAGATTGATTGTTGTATTAAGGAATTGTTGAAGTGATATTATGTGAAATTTCTTGTTTAAGGAACACCCCATGGGTGAGTTTACTTGTTTTAATGTTTAGGGCCGTTTGGTCCTGGTTTCCTATGAGGCATACCTTGTTTTATTGCAATGCTTGACAGGATAGTACTAATTGTCTTTTGTTTCTTGTTAAATGATTGTGTCTGCATTGGAATTTTTTAGCCATGTATTTGTTGAGATTACTTAGGGATGCTTGATATCGTATATGCACATTTGAATTAAATATGGATGTATGAACCTAATGTAGTTAGACCATAGGGGGAATTGACGTTGAGTGCTTCCTCAGAGTGTCTTTTATATATCCTTCTACGAGACCACTGGGGGGATTGACAGTGAGTTCTCTCTCAGAGTGTCTATAGTTTACGTTAAGATACCATAGGGGGAATTGACACTAAGTGCTTCCATAGGTAGTCTGTAGTTATTACGGAAATACAATAGAGGGAATTGATGGTGAGTGATTACTCAGAGTGTTTTTACCTTTATTTCATTACTTGGACATAGGGGTTAGACTATGTGATCTACCAAGAGGTTTAATGTAAATACTGAGTGTTTGTGATGTGTTTTCCAAGCCAAATAACAAGCTTGGATTTGGTCCTATTAGGTAGTCTTCAGAGATACCTATTTCTTACAGTTAATTTATTAAATGATGAAAATTAAATTCCAATGAATGTAAATGGAAACTCTAGGATTGGTTACTTTTGTGTACTCCTAGTTTCTTTTTTTAATTTCTATTATTGCTTGCTATATGTACTCACAGACAGTTATGAACATATCTTGAGGTGGTTTCCTACTGGGATTCATCTCACAACATATTTGGTTCATTATTTTTGACCCAAAAAGATTATATGGTTGTAGGTATATATAAGGGAAAGCATCCTTCATCATCAGAGACTTTATTATTGTGGAGATGGAGAGATTGTGCCCAGCTGAGGCTTGAGATGCTACTGGAGTTTACTTGTTTTCATTTTCACTTGATTTAGTACTATATTTTCAGTATTGTGACTTTTCTGGATTCTTTCCTAGATATATGTGACATGCATCATTTATATATGTGATCTGGTTGTTTATTTACTTTCAATATTCCATTGTTTACATGTTGAATGGTTTTATTTCTTCCGTTGTTGGTTATTATTTCTTATTCCATTGTGGTACCCTACCAATGAGGTCATAGTTTCCCTATTATCAAACCAAAGTCCCTCCCTGCTAGTTATCAACCTCTAATGTTTTGGGAAATGCGCTTGAGGCCATGTGACCAAATGGGTATGGGGCACCTTTGGTTGGCACCCAGATCTAGGTTGTTACAAAATGGTACGAGAGGGTTTTTTTCTTTTCTTCTTTTTCTTATTGTTTAGAGCCTATAGACAAGGACAAGAAGGAATGAGTAGTTGTTAATAATCTATGCCTGGGAGTATCTTACACGTGTACATGGAGAAGGAAATATACCTCAAATATTTCAATTATTATAGTTAATTTGATTTCATTATTGGGTGATTCACCTATATTGGGCTGTTATTATTGATATTATTGAGGTTATATTTCTATTGAAACCCGATGAGATTTGGGTATTTCATCTCATGCATCATATTTTCACTTTCTAGAGATCACATTTCATTCATTTTTTCATGTCATTTAGGATGTATTACTGCTTACATGATGTTGTGATTGATGTTGTTCTAGATATGCATGCTGTTGTGATAGATGTCGTGATAGAATACCTGCTATTTTGATAGGGTATTGCTCTCATGTAAAGTTTAATTTGGATGGACACCAAAATTTGGCTCTTGTGGTGTTATGGGCCCTCTTGGATTAGAATTTGGTGGATCATGTCTGAAATTTAAATGGATTTTGTCATGTTATGATGTGAATAAAGATGAAAAACATTGATTTGTGGGAGTATGGGCTCTCCTGGGTTGGAAATTTTCATTCCTTGGACAATATTCTATGTTTTGGGTGTTTTGAAGAAGTTTTAGAGGCATACTTCCTGATACCTAAACAACACAAAATGTGGCATTAAGAACACACTCCATGTGTTCGTATTTTCTGTAAGAAATATCTTTTCTTAAGTACACACCATGTACTATATGTACATGCCATTTAGTCTTTAACCAAGTGAATAACTATGTGGGTAGAGACACGGGGACAAGAAATATTTGGTGGAACACACAATGTACTGAGAGTACATGCCATGTTGTAGAGACCATTTATCCGGCCATGTGACTAACGAAATAGGAGGATGAAACTTAGGATACACACGTTGTGTCCTGTTCTTACATTCTGTGTATAGTAGACCATGTCTCCATCTGTGTGACTAATGACATGGGTGGTTAGATCTTAGGGGGTACACGCCATGTCTAGGGTGAACACGCTGTGTAATGTTACCCAGGAGAGAACCGTGTGTTTTGCTGTGTAGAGGAACTCGGGTAGGGGGGATTTATTCAAGTATATGTTGTGTCACAGGAGGAACATGCCGTGTGCATGGGTGATACACGACCAGGGTTGGTAGTGGCACACGCCCATATTGAAACCCAATGGAACACATTGTGTGGAGGGTATACACGCCGTGTAACCCTGTTTTAAAATACATGATTGTTTTCTTCTCCTATTCCATTCTTTCACTTCTATGTTTCAGTCCTTTATTATATTAAACCGAGGTGTCCACTTGACATTGCAGAGTCATTCCATCGAGACGTCCTCTAGTTGTACGCCAGATACAGGGTAATGATTAGACACTAAAAATGGTATATCAGGGACTACCGGTAGATACTCTCGTCATTCCCTTCATGGAACCATCCATCATTCCAGATACTAGTGCTGATGTACAGTTCCGAGAAGGCTTCATGAGGATGATACAAACTTTATAGGGAGCATCGCATCCTACCCCATCCATGGCAGAGTTGATGTAGGATTTTCAGCAATAGAATCCTACCACTTTATCAAGGTATTGAGGACCTCAAGTTCTAGAGTCATGTTTAGAATCCATGTTTCTATCTTCGATCATCTTGCGACACTACTAGAGAAGAGGGTGAATCTCTCTACATATGTGCTATGTGATTCCTCCAAGAGATGGTGGGATGTTATATCGTAGGTGGGAGGCCATAAAGTTATGTCTTGGGATGAGTTTCAACATACCTTCTATGACTTCTTCTTCCCAGAGAGATTGAGGGTCGTTTAGGGGTATGGAATAGGGTACTATTTCAGTCATGTAGTATTCTTCTTGCTTCATAGAGCTACAATGATTCACATCCATTCTGGGGGGTGATGACTTATTTCTGGTGAGGGAGTTTGAGGATGGGCTCAGACACGACATCTGATCCTAGATTAACATCTTTAGGTTGACTTCCATATCTTCTATAGTCAACCAGGCATTGATTATCGAGCATAATTTAAGGGATTCTGTAGCTGTGAGACATGTAGGTTCGATATCCAGAGTTGGTACTCCTCTGAATGATAGTAGGAAGTGTCGTAGGGAGTCTATGGGTGGAGATCCGAGTATACGGGATACTTGTTTTGGTATCCAATCCGTATTTTACCAGTGTGGGAAGAGTGGGCATACGAGAAATCAGTGTACGAGAGACCCAATTGAGTGAAAATCTTGCGGAAAGATGGACCAAATTCATAATTTTTGATGGTTTTTCTCACAATTATCTAGTGATAGGAGTTCTATTATGACTCCACATTCATGAGCAAGACAACTAGTTTCTCATCAGTTTGGTAACTAGAGTTCTTCTGGACATTCACGATGAAGAGGATGTCGTGGTCATGGTAGCTAGTAAGTAATATTTCAGGGAAAGCAGGATGGATTAGCTTAGGGTTGTTAGGTAGGGTCACAGGGCCATGATATAGGTCAGAATTTTGTAGTGGAGTAGACCTAGCAGGACCAGGATCCTAGACCCTCTATAGTTAGAGATACAATTCTAGTTGCCTCAGTTTTAGATTCTTCACTTTTTGATATAGGGGCTTCTCATAGTTTCATATATTTCACTGTTGTGGAGAGTCATGGGATCTGTATCTTTACTTATGAGGATGTTATGAGGCTAGACACTCCATTGGGGATTATAATGACTAGTGTATGTTAGTGCAAGGTGTGACCTCTTGAGGTTAGTGGGTGTCACTTTTTATGGGACCTCTACATATTAGAGATGAAAGACTTCAATGTCATTCTCGGGATGGACTCTTTAGTCTTTTTCTAGGACTTTGTTGACTTTTATTTCCATAGGGTGAGTTTCACGTCACTATAGGGTGGGTATTTTTTAGACAAGAGTGAATGGGATGTCCATGAGAGTAGAGTGGGACCCAATCATCATGGGTCGAGAGGAGTTACAACCTAGATTGCTAGTTTATATCTGGATGAACAGGGGACTTCACAGATGGACTTTCCTCCAGTGGTGGATCGTTTTAGGGATGTCTTTACAGTAGAATTTTTAGGTATACCTCCAAAGTGAGGTAGATTTATCTATTGAGCTTGTGATAGGAGTAGCACCAATGTCCATTCCTCTTTATAGGATGGCTAAACTAGAGTTATAGGATCTCAAGAAGCAGTTAGAGGAGTTGCAGACTAAGCGTTTCATCTGACCCATCACTTCTCCCTAGGATTCGCATGTCCTGTTTGTGAAGAAGGCAAACAATACCCTTAGACTTTGCATGGATTATCAGAAGCTGAACTAATTGATGGTCAAGAGCCGATATCATTTTTTAAGGATTGATGGTCTATTTGATCAGCTTCAAGGAGCTTGGGAGTTCTTAAAGATTGAATTGAGATTCGGTTATCATCAGTTTCACGTTAGAGCATCAGATATACCTCTTACATCCTTTTAGAGTAGGTATGGTCTATATGAGTATGTGGTTATTCCATTCGGTCTGACAAACGTGTTAGCAACTTTTAGGGCACTGTTGGACTGAGTGTTTAATCCTTACTTGGATTCTTTTGTGTTGGTCTTCATGGACAATATCTTGGTGTACTCTCACACTTGACATGACCATGTCATCCATCTTGAGATCGTTTTGATTACACTAAAATAGAATCAGTTATATTCTAAGCTCTCAAAATTCTACTTTTTATGGACCAAATTTACTTCTTGGGTCATGTCATCTCAGAGATAAGAGTATCAGTAGACCCATAGAATGTGAGAGCAGTAGTTTCTTGTGAGCATCCGAAGAATGTATTTGAGGTACAAATTTTTATGGGACAGGATGGTTACTTCATATGCTTTATACATGACTTTTCTCACTTATAATCACCATTGACAGGCCTTACAAAGAAGGGTGCAATGTTCTTGTGGAAAAATTCCTATGATTCATCCTTTCAGGAGCTAAAAGGGAGGTTGAATTCAGCACCCATGCTGATTTGTCCAGAGTCGGGAAAGAGTTTCACCATATACTGCGATGTGTTAGGTATTGGTATGGGATTAGTGCTGATTAAAGGGGAAGGAGTCATTTCATATGGGTCTCGGCAGTTGAGGCCACATGAGAGGAATTACCCGATGCACATTCTTGAGTTATCTACATTTGAGCATGCTTTATGCTGTTGGAGACATTATATTTTTGGAGATCGTTTTGTGGTGTTCACTGAACACAAAAAACTCAAGTATATCTTTACTCAATTTGATATGAATTTGAGATAGAAAAAGTGAGTTGATAACCTTCTGTCTTTTGACTTTGAGCTTGCCTATACACCCAGAAAAGGCCACGCGGTGGCTGATGCGTTGAGCATGAAGACTCAGATACAAGATGTTCGGGAGGCAAGTACTGAGTAGCAGCTTATGGATCTATTCTCTGAGATGAATTTGGAGGATCACTACAGACATGGACTGATGTTTCTTCTGTAGCTATTACCTATACTCTTTTTTATCAGGTGAGAATGAGGAATATATCATATTCCAAATCCCTAGTCCTACGGGAAAGTGTGTCAGATGTGAACCATACTCTAGGGTGGATCATAGGAAAGGATGAGGTCTTGCGCGTTTTCATGGGCACATATGGGTGTCAGTAAACATACATGAGGACATGTTGCATGATTTTTATCCCTTGGTTTGGGAAGTTCATCCTAGTGTAACCAAGATGTATCGATATATACACCATTAGTATTGGTGGCCAGGTACGAAGAGGGATGTAGCTAGTTTTGTTATGAGATGTTCCACCTATCAGTAGGTGAAAGTGGAGAATCAGCAACTGGTAGGGATTTTAAAGATGTTACTCATTCCCAAGTGGAAGTGGAATGATGTCGCGATGGATTTCATGATGGGTTTACCAAGGTTGCCTCAAGGGAGTGATGCAATTTGGGTTATCATTGAAAAACTCACGAAGGTTTCACACTTCTTACCAATCAAAGACAACTTCATTTTTTATGAGATTGAAAGGTTGTACATCTGGTAGATTTTACGGTTTCTTGGGGTTCCTCACTCTTTCATTTCAGAAAGGGATACCTATTTTACTTATCATGCCTGGAAGAGACTACAGAGGGATTTGGGTACATAGGTACTTCTGAGGACAGCTTACCATCCTCAGATAGATGGCCAGTCTGAGCACATGATTCAGGTTTTGGAGGACATGCTTCAAGCATGAATCCTGGATTTTGGGGGCTCTTGGGAGAGACACATACCCCTAGTGGAGTTTTCCTACAATAAAAAGTTTCTGGATAATATTCAGATGTCACATTATGAGGCTTTGTAAGATAGTACATGCCGATCACCCCTACGTTGACTAGAGTCAAGATAGACATCAATTTTGGGACCTCGCCTTGTCCAGGAGACCACTAAGTAGGTGGAGTTGATTCAGAAGTGGATGTAAACTGCGCAGTCTCGCCAGAAGTCTTATGCTAATCGATGAAAATGACCTCTGGAGTTTGGGGTTGGAGATCAGGTTTTCTTGTTTGTCGCATCATGTTTGGGACGTAGGAGGATCATGAGACATGGAAATATTTCACCAAGATATGTCGGGCCATTTGAGTTTTTGGAGAGAGTTGGGCCGGTTTCCTATCAGTTTCAGTTACCTTAGATGTACCAGTTTATGCACGACATCTTTCATGTTTCTCAGCTACGACGTTACATTTCAGACTTGTCTCATGTTTTTCAACCTAAGGAGGCTGATTTGGAAGTGGATCCATCCTTTGAGAAGAACCCTATTCGGATTGTGGACCATAGTACGAAGGTTTTCCATGGACGGTCTGTTCCGCTGGTACATGTGCTATGGAAACACAGGCAAGTACATGACGAGACTTGGGAGAGGGAGGATGACTAATGATCATAGTGTCCAGAGTTTTTTGAATTTTCTTCTTCACCACCCCTGAAAGGGAAATTCTAGGATGAATTGCTTTAAGGGGGAATATTTTAAGAACCAGGATCTTTTATTTCATGTATTGATCTTTTTTTTCGGGTGTTTTTGATGAAAGTGGATGTTTTTGGAAATTTTATAAGTACATGTTGTGTACTCTTAAGTACACACCGTGTACCCAGTTACCACATATAGCTACATCTTGGGCTTCTAGTGGGTGCGACCGAGGATCTCTTTAAAGGATGCTCTCTTTTGATTATTACAATCACCTTCTTGGAAAGTGGGATCAGCTTATGCCTCCACGATGGGCCTCCCATGCATCCCTCCTATTGTGGTGGCTCTCAGGGATCCTCGGAAAGAGGAGGGGTTCCCAGTGGTGAATATTTTGGCTCATGAGCTCCATGAGGCGACTTCCTTCCGCGATCTCTCTCTGGTGGCTCACTTCAGCCACAAAAAACCCTCTCTAGGTTTCTTCATGAGTTTTTTGAATTATTGGGGTCTTCTTAAACCCATGACAGTCTCCTAGATCTTGAGGGTGTCCTTTTGTATTCATCTTTCTTCCATAGAGGATTTTTTGTCATCTTGCACATGTGAGGATCAAAGGTGTATATCCTGGTGCTTATCTCTGTCAAGGAGGTCGTGGGATTGTCATTTTGGTCATGAGTCTTCATCCGATGCAGTTTGTCTCTCCCTGTCAGGTCTCCCCATCCTTTTCACAACCCATTGATCCTGAAGGGTATGGGAGACTCGTTAGGGTTGTTTCTTTGTGTGGATGAGAACATCCTGTGTCTCTAGGCATCAGCCAATCCTTGCATTTGCATGGAGTTGGATCTCTCAGTGAAACGACCCACTCGGGTTCTGCTAAAGCTGAGTGACCGTTTTAGTTGGAGGAAACAAATCTTCTTTCTTAAACTTCCTTGGTTTTTAATTCTTTTCAGTCTGCATGGTCATATGGAAATGTCCTACCTGGGAAGGCAGGGGGAGGTGGGTCCTTCTCATTCTGGTTCGCAAGGCGATCTTGGTTTGGGCCCACCCGTCTCAGTGGGGAAGACGAAAGGTGTTGTTACCATTGGTATTTTAAATTAAAATATGTCACAGGTTTGTCATGTGACTTTGTCAAAGAATCAGGGGGGTCTCCCTGACATCGTCAATTACATGTATGCTCCCATGGTGGACCCTTTGTATTTTATCATCTGGTTGTCTGATCCGTATTACTTGGTTCGAGAATTCTAAGCTAGGCCCTAGCCTATGGAAGGCTCCTTGTCTTGTCAGGATCCTTTTGTCTTCATGCTCGGTTCCTTGATGAGCCCTGGAAAAGCATTGTCTCCACCAACTTCAATGTTTTATTCTCTTCAAATATTTCACTAGAGCTTCTTTAATAGTCCTTAGTGAGTAATCTGACCCAATTCATTGAAGAGTTGATGAATTTATATCTTCCCGTTGAAGGTGTTGAGAAGGAGCTGCATGTTGCACGTCTGTCCCCTCAGCAGCTCTTGTTGGTCTCTTTGATGCAAGGTGATCTAGAGACAAGATCTTCATGATTCTACCAAACCAGAAGGGGGCCATTCTTGGGATACATAGATGGCATGTTCAAGAAGGTTGTGAAAATTCCAATACGGGACATCCGGTTTTTTGGAGTGGAAGGGCCGGTCACCTGTTCCAAATCAAAGGAGACAAGTTTGTTCTCACCACTACCTCTTTCATTCTCCTTAAACACCAATGTTTTAAAGGGCTTATTTTGATTCTTTCTCTTATCATTTGGAACACACAAGGATTGGGGGACCACACCAAGTGTGCTTTTTTTTCCTCAGAATCCTGAAGACACAACTCTTCTATTGTAGTTATTCTTGAACCAAACCATGATCCAAACAAGGATTCATGGTTGGCCAAAAAAATGGGTTTCCTTTAACGCCTTTCATGGAGGCACTGATAATTCAAATATTTGAATATGTTAGAATAAGAATGTTTCAGTAGTGTTTGTGAGCCTCATGTCATAGTGCATAAATACGATGATCTCATACGGAGGGTTTGAGGTACATTTTACTTTCATCTATGAAGGTACATATTTACACGGGAGGATGGTCCTATGAAAAAATCTCGAGGCTTTCCAAATAGGCTCCTTCCCATGGTTTGTTTGCGGCGATTTCAATGTTATTTCAGATTTATCAGAAAAAGGAGGCTCTAGCTCAAGTCAAGGAATCAAGAAAGAGTTCTGGAGATTCATGGTGGCAACTGAGCTTCTAGACTTGGGATTATTTGGATCTAGGTTCCCATGGTGCAATAATCCCAAGGGATTGAACCACATCTAGAGCCATCTTGACAGATGTCTCACGAACATTCAGGTGTTTGAATTATTTTCTAAGATGTCTATTACACACCTCATGCGCTCCCTCTTAGACCATGTACCACTTCCTGTGGAGATCTAGTGTGATATGGTGGCTAGTCCGGTCTTTAGTTATTCCAGCACATGGCATTGGAATGTCTCCTTTATGCAGTTTCCAAAATATTCCTGGCAACAGGAGGATGGTGGAAGGTCGTGGGGAGGCTTGGTGAATCACCTCAAATGACTCAAACATGACATTCAATGCTAGATTAGGAATAGGACAGATGATTTGGCAGGGGTGGTCAACATTCAGTCGGAGGTTGATATGTTAGAGGAATCACTCCTGAATGATTGGGAAGATAACACCTTTGTTCCCTCAGATGTGAATGTTGCTGGAAAAATGGATTTGGATCACTTCGAAGGTCTTCTGTTGGGGGAGGCTTCCTCCAACTTTGTGTGGGATGAAACATATGGTGAATATTTCTTGAGTAGTATTCCACATCTCACGAGGGAGGCCGACAATACCCTCCTTACCATTTTACCAATGAAGATTGAGGTCAAGGATTCAGTTATGGGAATGCCTCAGGATAGTTCACCTGAACTGGATGTATTTCTGGCCTCCTTTTACATGGAATCTTGGGATGTGGTTGGTCCTCAGGTGGTGGAAGCAGTGCATGATTTATTTGGTGGTGGGAAAATTAATGGGTGAATTTTCTCCTCAAGGGTTGTCCACATACCAAAACCAAGAACCCAAATCTTAATAATCAATACTAGCCTATATGCCTCTGCAACGTATCTCATAAGATTTTGGCCAAGTTTATTTCAAGAAGGCTTAGTGGACTCATCCCAAAATTGGTTTCCATGGAACAACATAGGTTCATCCTGGTTCAAAGTATCCAATGGGAGTTTGGAATCACTAGTGATCTTGTGAATGACCTCCACTGACATTCAGTGGGGTCTAATGTCATCTTCCAAGTTGATATGAACACAACTTAAACAATATTGAATGGAGTTTCATCATCCAAGTTATGAGGAGTTATGGGTTCCAGGATAGGTTCTGTGGATTATTTTTCAGGTGTTATTCCTCTCCTTGGATGTCTGTCTCTTTTATGGGGAAGTGATTTGGCTACATTAAATTAGTTCGGGGGGTCCGTGAAGGGGATCCATTGTCCCCAAACCTCTTTATATTGTCCTAGGATTCTCTGTCACAGAACTTGAATTTCAATTTGGAGGAGGTAAGGATGAAACCTTTCTATGGTAGGTGGGGTATGGAGAGAATTTCCCACCTTATGTTCACTGATGATGTGCTGATCTTCACTAATGGAAGGCACAATTCAGTGCTCCATCTTATAGAGATTTTATCTAAGTAAGGTCAACTAAGCGGCCAGTGCATCAACCCCATGAAATTTCATGTGTTTATTTTGAACAAATTCACTAGTAGAATATGTATAGGTATCCAAGAAATCCTCAACTATTAACAAAAGTAGTTACCTATGATTTATCTTTGCATCCCAGTTTCTTGTGGCCGCATTAAGAAGAAAAACTTCAATAATATCCTAGACTGACTGCTGGGTAGGATCTTTTGCTGAAAGACCAGGTTGCTATCATTTGGAAGACGAGTTATGCTTACCAATAATGTCCTAAAATCTATACCAATGCATATTTTCTCCATCGTTAATCCCCTAAAAGCTGTCGTCTAGAAAATGGAAAGAATTCTCAATGCTTTCCTATTGGATACGATGCAGGTTCGGCGGAGCCTCTAGGCCTCTTGGCAGCGCTTTGAAAAACCAGTTGTCAAAGGGGGTGTTGAACTTCGAGATATTAATGAAACCATATTGTTCTTTCAAGGTCAGTTATCTTGGGAGATTATTTTTGGGGAGTCACTGCGGGCAAGGTTTTTCAAAGCAGGTTATGGCATCCACTAGGAATTGACTGGTTATCACGGTGCTACTGGTTTGGCACGTTGCATGTCTTCTCATCTAAAGGTGTGGTGCGGTTACACACGGTGTATTATTATAAAAGGTGAATCAAATTCTGGTAAGTCAACTGGTTCGTGGAAATACTGACTTACACAATCCCTCCCACTTCAGAAATTTCTTTCGGTGAAGCTACTACCCAATATGACTTCATCCAAATGGAGAAGAATCCTAACCAGATGATTATCTTTGATAATATTATCATGATTCAAGAACTAGAAAAATGTTGTTTCTCAAAATTTATTATATGTTGGTTCAATATACATTATTACAAGAGGATCTCCCATGATTAGGATGCATCAGATGCGTGGGCACCAATGGTTTTGTGCAAGGAGAATCCTACAAGAATTAACTTCTTGGTTTGGAAGATCATAAATAAGGTGATCCCAATAGAGGTGAACATTCAAAAAAGGTCATCCCCATGGCTTCCTGCTACTACTGTTGTGTGAACTTGAAGACAAAGTCGACGTTCCATCTGTTACTTCAGAGTTAATGGGCCTCTTATCTATGGTCCCTCTTCAACCCCCATCCAAACATGGAGACCAACTCACTATACTTACATGGTTTCTTGTCTTCATGGATTCATGGCTCCAAGAACAGGGTAATAGATCATACCACTTGGAGAATAATTTTTTTCTCCATAAGTTAGATCATCTGGGAGGCTTGTAATAATGTTCAGATGGGATCCAGACTCTTTATGTTATTCATGAAAATATGATTAATATCACTCAACACCAAGATGTCTTCATTAGTGAAGGGGGCATGCTTGAGTTACTATCTCAAACCTCATCAATCGATCCTGCAACCCAAATATGATGAGCGGTCATTGGGTTAGATGGAAACCTCCCAGTAGTGGGTTGAAGTTGAATGTGGATAGTTCTTGCATGGAGGGGGTGATGAGGGGTGGTGGGGTTCTCCAGGACTCTTGGGGCTCAGTCCATATTCGCTTCAATGCATATTATGGTCCATGAAACTCTTTGGGTGCGGAATTGCGGGCCCTTCTCTCCAACCTGATGGTTTGTTGGAGGCAAGGCTTTCAGGTGGCTGAGATCAAATCTAATTCCAAATTCCCTTTGAGGGAATTATAGGGAAGGCATGAGGTACCTTGGGAGTTGAATTATCTTATTCGCATATTCGATAGAGAGACCAATAAAGGGTGGATGGTCCACCATAGTTGGAGGGAGGATAACTTCGCAGCAGACTCTCTAGATCGTATGGGAAGGCAAGATGAGATTCTTATGACTTATGCTTATATAGTCTCTCTTCCTGTTGATTTAAAGAGTGTAGTTCAAGGGGATGCCCTGGGTTTACACCAATTTTTCCCTCCTTGAAGGGTTGGTGACGTGTAACTTCTTTTAATCAATAAAAAATAACTTTCAGCAGTGGACTGAGGTCGCGTCTAATCCTTAGAAACATCTTCTTCTGGACGTTCCTCACGAGGTGGCGTTCAGAATCTCCGATTCTTCTCCAACCCACCATTTCTCTATCTATGTCTGATTCGTTCTTTAGTGGGTGCATTGGAATCGCACCAGGGATTTTTTCCTTCTTCTAGAGCCTCTACTCCTGATTCAACTTCCCTCATGAGTTATTTAAGGTTGAACTTTTTTGACCTTTTTGTAGATATACAACATTATAGGCTGATTCAAGGGCCGATGTTCGATAGTGTTCATTTTACATAATCGAGGTAGGTGGTTTGTTTCCTTTCTATGTTTTTATTTGAGTTTTATATGTCAAAGTTCCGAATAACCATGTTTTGGGTATTTTGGGTTAAGGAAATTGAACCCTATTTTATCTGCCTTAGATTGATTGTTGGATCAAGGGTTTATTGATGTGATATTATATGAAATTTTATTTTTAAGTAACACCCCATGGGTGTGTTTTTTTGTTTGAATGTTTAGGGTCGTTTGGTCCCAGTTGCCTATGAGTTAGACCTTGTTTCCTTGGCTTCCTTGATAGGATGTAACTGATTGTCTTTTGATGCTTGTTAAATGATTGTGGTATGAATTGGAATTGTTTAGCCATGTATTAGTTGAGATTACATTGGGATAATTGTTATCGTATATGAACTTTTTAATTACGCAGGGTTGTGAGAACCTGATGTAGTTAGACCACAGAGGGAATTGACATTGAGTGCTTCCTCAAAGTGTATTTTATATTTCACGTTACGAGACCACATGGGGGGTTGATGAGGGGTGATCCCTTAGAGTTTCTATAGTTTATGTTATGAGACCATATGGGGAATTGACACTGAGTTCTTACCTATAGTGTCTGTAGTTATTGTGGAAAGACCGTAGGGGGAATTGATGATGAGTGATTTCTCAGAGTGTCTTTACCGTTATTTCATTACTTGGCCAGAGGGGTTAGACTGTGTGAGCTACCGAGAGGGTTAATGTTAATATTGACTATTTTTGATCTTTATTCCAAGATAAAGCACAAGATTTGATTTAGTCTTATTAGGTAGTCTTTTAAGATACATGTTTGTGATACTTACTTGATTTAATGATGAACATTAAATGCTAATGAATGTAAATGGAAAATGTAGGATTGGTTAATTTTGTGTACTCCTAGTTTCTTTGCTGCATTTGTATTATTTCCTATTATATATACTCACTAATATTTAGGCATAGATATTTTGGTGGTTTCCTAATGGGATTCATCTCACACCCTGTTTGGGTCATTATTTTGGAACCAAATAGATTATATGGTTGAAGGTATAGATAAGGGTAATCATCCTTCATCATCAGGTACTTGATTGTTGTGGAGCTAGAGAGCATGGGACCAAGCTGAGGCTTTTGATGCTGCTAGAGTTTTCTTGTTTTATTTTGAACATGGTTTAGTACAATATTTCCAGCATTGTGGCTTATTTGGATTCTTTCCTAGACATATGTTACATGAATCATTTATATATGTGCTCCAGTTGTTTATTTACTTTCAGTCTTCCACTATTTACTTATTTTATTGTGTTATTACTTCTGTTGTTGGTTATTATTTCTTATTCTACTATGTTACTCATCCAATGAGGGAATAGTTTCCCAACTATCACACCCTATTCCCTCACTGCTATTTGAAAGCCTCTGGTATTTTGGGGAAATGCGCTTGAGGCCATGTGACCAACCATGTACGGGGCACCTTTGGGTAGCACCTGGATCCAAGACATTATAGAAATGAAACATAAAAATGTGTGACCTTGGATTATCATTAAGGGTAAACAAGGGAGATATGTAAGAATGACATGAATATAAGGGTATGAGAACATGGTCATAACATTTGAAAACCATAAACTTTATATCAATGATATTAATATTGAGTCATTGCATAAATATTGGATATTCATAAGACATGAATCATAAGGGAATAAAATAACATGATCCATGTGAGCATAACATTGGAATAATACATAGATTTTTTGTCATACACATTAGCTTATAAAATTATGAACATGTATAAATCAATAAATTCTCACTCATTATCTTAAGGATATGAAATCAGAATCTCACATCAACTTATGGACATGAAACTAGGTCCACACAAAACATTATAGACATAAAAGAGAAGACCATTCATAACATGGTGAACATGTAATCAGGTTACCCCAAAACATTATGAACATGTAATTAGGTTCACACATAACATTGTGAACATGTAATAAAGTACAAACATAATATTATGAACATGAGATTATTTTCAAATATAACAAATTTACAAATAAGTTACCCATCTTTATCTGATGAATTAGATGGAGATATAGGCCCCACCCATCATATAATTAAAACCATACATATGTGTGCCACAATATTATAAAATATTCATCATATCATAACCCATGAAATTAAAAAGGCTTCATAAAAATTTCATCACAATATATCCTATGGAAAAGAAGCAATTTTCATAATCATTTTATCATTTCATCAACACATACTCTGTGGAAAAAGAAGTATGTTTCATAAGAATTTTATCATGGTATAAAGCATGTAATAGAAATTGGTTTCATAAACATCTTTTCATAATGACATAAACCATTCATATAAATAACAAGAATGGTATTGTGATATCATATTCCTAGTAAGTCATATGTAATGTTAACTTTTATAAACTTAGATGGAAAATGATTAAAGATAATTTTAAAACCATCAAGATGAAAATATCATTTTGACTTTTAAAAATACTTTTTAAAACATAAAACATTTTTAAAATACTTTTCATTGAAAATAACCATGAATAATTATAAAGTGATCTCACAAAAATTTAAAACATCTCTTAAAGAAAATATCCTTTATTTGGAAATTAAATTTTAAAACTAAAGAATCAAAAGAAATATAAATATTTTTATTTAAAATAAACTTCAATTATTATAAATTAATATTTAAAAATATTTATTTTTTCTTGAAAGTGGAAAATACTTTTTAGGACATACACATTAAAAAAAATTCCTTTCACATTTTCAATAAAATTCAAACGGGAATTATTTGGAAAATACATGATGATTACTTTCAAAAAAATTGTAAAAATAAAAAAAACTATTAAAATTTATTTGAAAAACCATTTCTATAATGCTCTTTTTTTTGAAACATTCTTATAAAACATGGTTTGGGAAGAAAAATGATTTTTTGACTAATGAGAGAAATAAAGTGTATTTTTCTAAAACAATATTTTAAACTCTTGAGAACATAAAGAGTGGAAAATGAAGGGATAAATATATCATCTATAAATAACCATTTTATAATAAAAACTATTATAACTCTATGGAGGTAGATCCAAATATTTCAATATTACAGATTTAGTCATAAACATTCCTGATAAATGATGAGATTATAACATAAATCCATTACGACTTTGGTAATAATTTGAAATATAATCTCGATGAAAGATAGATCATCAAATGGATATGTAATTTACATAATTTATAAGAGAAATATCATACGATACATTAATTATTAGTATCTACACCACATAAAATAAATAGGTGGTCAATATGGCTTGTATTTCATAGAACTAAAAAAGTCAGATAAAATATATTACCGCTTTAATAATATTTTGAATCGTAACCTGAAATAAATCATAAAATCAACTAAAAATTTAAATATCATTAACATGAGTATATTAATGATATAACATGACAAATGGTCAGTATATACACCACAAAAAATAAACTAGTGGTGAATTCTCATATGTCGCCTACAAATAAAAGAGAGACTGTAAATATCTAGTCTTAAGCCTTGACTTCCTTCATAAACATTAGAAAATCCAATATAATAAATATAAGTTTATTATTCATATATTATAAAACCATAATTATATATATTAAACCATAAATTATTTACGTATGACCATTTATTACCCATTTATTACCAATTTCTTATTAAAATAATGTTTCAGGTAATAACCACTGTGTTTTTCGTATATATTTTGATATGTTGTTTTCGGTCCCCTTACTTTGATCATGGTTCCATTATTTTCAGAATAATAACAATGAAATAATTATCATATTTATACATCAATTATAATTTTAACACTGATTATGTAATATGTTTTTGCGAAATGATGTACTTTGCGATCACAGAGATGGTTCATTGTACGTATGCATGAGTAATGTATCCATTTTAAAAAATCATTATAGAGAGTAGGTAAATAATATTTTATCTTTAATAATGATAATAATATCATATTATTTATTTAAATATATTTATACATGTCAAACATGTGGTGTTATGATGAAAAGATAGAGTCACATCCCTTCGCGAAGGTGGTAGTCCACATGTACACAGACGACATTATCATCTTTCAATGAGTGAAAAGGTAAGAAATAAAATGATGTATTATAAAATAATAATGATAAATATGAAATAAATATCATAATTATGTCATTTATATCACATATATTCATTAACATGGTCCTTATTATCTTCCATTTAAAGCGTTAGAGAAAATGGATCACATCGCTTCGCGAGGCAGTAACCCACCATATAAACAAAAATGTTATCGTTTCCCATAAGGAATAGTCAAAATTGTATATATGATATAATGATTATAGAGGTATAATTATGTTATAAATCTCATATATATAATTTATACCTACCATCATACCCAATTATGATAGGTGGTAATGGAAAAATAATAACATTGGTTCACGAGATGGTAGTATGTCGTATGCACAAATGATGATTTTGTAACCCATTTGATAGAAGTGGGTATGGTAGGTTATTACCTTAAAATAAAGACATATTAGTTTATTAAAATATTATGAGGTTAATATTTGATCTTTCTTTAATAATAATTGAAGGAGTTGGAGGAATAAATAATATAAAAACTCTTGTTGAAGAATGCTACCTGTTATTTAGGTATCCTCCTTAGGTTTACACCTAAAACCTTCCTAGGTTGGATTTATGCCAAAAATAAGGATTCTATGACGTGATTAGGGATGTTTTAAATTTATTTTTTAGGTATTGGTTGGAAAAAATCGTTTTAAGGTGTGAAGAGGCAAAGAGAGGGGGATGCCTTTTATAACTGAGGTGATTGGAACACTTTTAATTTTTTTTAAAGAAAACGTTATACACACGGTTTCACATAAAAAACTGTATAAAATTGAGTATTATACATTATTGGATATATATATGTCCATAAATAATATTTTATACAAGTTTATAAGTCATTTCAACCCTTATTAATTTAGTTTACCCCCAGTAATCCCATTTTTACCTTAACTTCTGTAAATAGTTCTTAACTTTTTTACTATTAATTATGGTGAAAAATTAAGTTTACCACATTAGATAATTTAAATTATTCCAATTAAAAATATATAATCCATTTTTATAAATTCCATTCACATAATTGGGAAATTTTAATTTAAAATTAATCTCGTAGATACGGTGAATAAGTGGGTTTTCAAAGAGACAATGTTCACAAGCTTTCAAGGGGTTTATATCATAATTAAATATAAAAATGGTTCCAATGAAATATATCAGATTAATATTTATTTACATATATATTAACTATTTCTAATTTAAAAATAGTTTAAAAAGTAATTTAACTTTATAAATAATTTAAATGAAAATAAAGTTTTTATTTAAATATCAGTATTTTTTACTATTCACCAAAAATTTAATCTTTTTATAAAATTATCTAATATCTAGACATAGATAATTTGGAAATTATAATTTAAAAATAAACTTTATTTTTTCTAATATATATACTATAAGTGTTAAAATTTTGTTTTAAAATAATGGTGGAAAAATGAAACCAAATTAATTTTTAAAATAATATAATTTTAATCATAAAATTGGATTTATTATTATCTATTATATAGAAAAAAAATAAGAAGAATTGTAAAATTTTTAATAAATATACACTAAAAAGTATTTATTAAAATCATTCACCAAAGATTTCTTTTTAATTTTTTGAGGTAAAGCGTGTTTGTTTTCATAAAAAGAGTTTTTCATAAAATGATTTCCTCTATTTTCAAATAGATTTTATTTTCATTTTTAATTAATTAGTCAATAAAGAATTAATTTTATAAAAAAATTTAAACCATATATTTTCATAATTTGTCTAATCATATTCATACACACCATTCCAGAAACTCTAAGATAATTATCATTTTAAATAATAATCTTTTAATAGTTTATAAAGTTTAATTTAAACTCAGTGTTGCATGTAATGCAAGATATAGTTTGTGTTGCATGTTATTAAAAGTATCAAAAAGATTAAATTTATTTGAAAAAATATATTTATGAAGATATCAAGGTGTTACAAACATCATGGTATTGGTCTACTATAACAAGAAGATTCATATTCCCAGTTCCATCAGTTGCACCAATTAATTACTACCCGCTGATAAGAGATAGCTCCATCCATAGTCACCAAAGGTGCTACTCTTCCAGAATTCATCAATCAATACCCCTAAAACAAGTAAATAGTACCATCGATGTAAGTAAATGTTACTTGTTATGCGTAGAGTTTGATATATGATTTTAATTCCACTGAGTAGTCCATTCTAAATATTTAGTTACATATTTCAATCTCTGAGACACTAAATTAACGCTAAAATTGTAAAGAATTGATGGTGATAGAATATGTTGTACAATTAAATGATATTAATTCATGCTGCTTAATATGTTTCATAATGATCTAAACATGAAGCATCAATTCCAATCAAAACACCAATCAATTTACTTCACAAGAAGAAAGAAAATAATGGGATATGTCGGTATCAAACAATACATGCATTGAATTAGAGTTGAGAAGAACGGTACCTCACACTATCGAGGTACATGATAAATATATTATGATATTATGATAAAATCTATCTAGTTTTTGGTTATCACCCAATTAGTATTCCTTGTTCCCCTACTAAGGTGGTGTTAGATATACTATCGAAGTATTCCTTGAATAATCATAAGTTTATTGACTATGAGGGAAATAACTATTTTGATGCGATCATCCTGGTTGAGAATGAGAGGCAAGAGACTAATTTGTTCCATATAACCCCATTTAATTTTGGATTATTTTCTCAATAATGCTATATTTTCCTACTTTTTTGAAATTGTGGAACTCCCATGATGATATCATACATTGTGTTTCTTATTCTCCAATGAACCATATTGGAAGAAACATAGTTTATAACTATTATGTGGAGGAAAAGATATTGATTATGTAGAATAATTATTTAATTCCCTACATCCATATGAGTACCTTGCTCTATTGTGCTTATTTCTAGTATTCAGGTCCCTACTTATTCCTGGTTGGAAAGTGATGCTTCCTCACATATGATATCCAATGATATTGTTTTCTGCTACCAGTACCTCATTCACTGTATTCGTGTAGTTATAAATATTGAACATGACTACCTTGGACTGAATGTATGGTTTCATACTAAAGGCTAATGTTAATTCCATGAGAGATTTATTGATAGCTACATCTAGTGTAAAGAAAGTTAGGTAAGTGAAATGATATAAACATTTGCTCACTAGTATGATTCCTTGTTTCAAAACAAAGAAGTTTGTAATCCGTAACACCTGGAAGGTAAGTGGATAAAATTGTTAGTTAAAAAATTCATCAAATCCTTCTAAATTAAGACCTTAATCAAGATTATTTTCAATATATATATACCTCCATTGTATTTATAAGTCTTCAAGCATGTAGATATCTAGCTTGGCCTTAATTTTAGATAGAGGTACAAGGAAAACAAATATTCTACTCATTTGGCCCAGGTATCCTTCATATTTCATAGGACCCAAATCTCCATAAAACAATGATGCGTTTTATCTCTAGAATTACATTGATCGATCCACATGATGGGGTTCCTCAATTAAATTTCCCTTTTCAACAGCCTTCTATTCTTTCACAATACTATGGAAAAGTTTTTCAATAACCTATGTTTTAGGTGGAACCATGTTCTCAGCCACACATACTTATTAGTTTCTAAGTCTGTTGTCTGATGGAATAATTCGATAATGATAGTTGAAATATCCATTCAATTATATATGTTTATTAAATAATCAATCAATAATATATTATTGCACAAATATTATGATCATGGTAATATATTTTAAAATTTAATAATTTTAAATAAAAGCTGATTGATGGAATACTAGTGGAAATACTCTTTACTAATGCATGATACACAAATCTCATTGAATAAAACCATGATGACGAGATGATGAAATCCCTAGAAAATATTCTCAACACTTTTTATACCTGGACCACCATGGTAATAGTACGTTTATCATTAAAAGTTTGATACATCTTTTTATGCTACACTTTTCAAGTTCTGACATATCCTATATCCTTGCTAATATCCTAAATGATGGACCATAAAAAATTAATATTTTTTTAACATCCTAACCTAGACCATCAGCTTGGGAAGGATCTAAATTCCACCAACCTTAGGTGACATACCCTAGACACAATATATTGAAAATAAATTCCAAGTGATTTAAAAAAACATAGGGTACCTTTTGACCTTAAACAAAAAACACGCAACCTACAATAGATAGTCTACACTATGCACATAAATAAATATGACATGTGATATAAAACCAAAGGCTATTTGAAGACATAAAACAAGAAAAAGCTCAAATATAATAACAAGATAATTCTCATAGTAATAGTAAAAGAAAATACAATATAGTTTCTAAAAACCCCCAAATATAATAAGACCAGAGTACCAAGGTGGCATTAACCCAAACTCCAACATGCAACCATATCTAAGCTCCATCCACTCCAAACCACATCATCATGGTTCTCTTCTATAGATGTAATAAATATTCCCCTTAAATGTATCATTATGAAAAATATCTTTATATGCACTAAGATTCATATGAAGGGGGTGAGTCTAATGACTTGGTAGGTGATCCACTAAAAGATTCCCACACACACCACTATGAAAAAAAATTACCAAAATATATATAAAATAGTAATATTTTAATAAATGAGTAATAAATCGTAATGAATATAAATTATTTAAATATCACACACCAACACCCATGAAATGAACCCACACACCCATGAAACATGCAACCCAATGCATCCCTTGTAAAAAAGGTCCCACTAAATAGTCCAACATGTGAGCAATACCTTTCTCTATAGACCCAGTCATCGCATGGTGGTACAATCAAGTGTGGCCTAGTTGGCATGGTAACCAGTATAAACCAATAAGGTTACCCTCTAATGAAGTATTAACACATGCCAAATATAATCATTCAACCTTCTCCCATACCATTTTTTCTTTATTTAAAATCTCCATTTAACCATTAAATCAAACATATTTTGGGAGAAACCCATGACCTCTAAATTAAAAAAAACAAAAAAACAACATGGGGGTTTAACAAAGGGTTTTCATCAAAGGATATCATTAGGAACATAATAAATCAACTAAATAGAATAATACATCAAGTTCCTGATAATATTGGAATGGGATAGAATCAACCTTCCTCAAAACATTCATTCTAAAACAAATACTTAAAAAAAAAATATTTTGGTTCCCCATTTTAATCTGTTAGTGGAACCTACATAATTTCTATCAAAATAGTACCTATACCATATATCCAGGTCATACATCCTTGGTCTAACGTTATCTCAAAATCAAAGAGAAATAAAAATGATAATGAGATCTGGGAAAATTATATTTGATTCTCCAGGTATGATGATAAAAGACAATATAAAGTTGGTCTCTGGAAGGAGTACGATCACAAAAATATCCTAGAGAGGGCATGTGGTTTAAGTGAATAAGAGGAAATAATTTTTAAAATAGAAAGTAATTCTAATTAAAAAGGATTTATAAAACTATATAAATTCAAGATGAGAAAGTGGAGTATATGCGTCAAATCATTGGGATAGAAACATACACTAGAATTCACATCACCTTCTAAAATCCTATCACAAATCACACTATGAATAGTAACTAGACTATTTTTTCTCATTACCTTAAGTGTTCCTCCACAAACATCATATAATTTCAATTAATAGAGGGGGATAGGGAGTTATTATTGGGAGGATATACCCCCTATATCAGAGTGCACACTAGAATATAAAATTACAAAATACCAACTTTCACAATAAACTCCTAATGGATGTGATAAATATAAAAAAGGTAAATGAAATAGGGAATGTTTTAAAGGAAAAAATATCCATTCTATACATATAACTGACTATCCAATGGTTCGATTAAATATAAAAAATTGAGTAAAAGAAAATAAAGACGTTGGACCCATAAAAAATCTAATCTTACCCATATCTCATAATACTAAATTCATCCATGATATCAAGCAAAACATTTGACATATGATTCATTAGAATTATCCCAAGTTGTTCTTATAACCAAGTGAATGTTTTCTCTACATCCCTTATGTATAGAAATCCCAAGTAGGGTTTGAGTACAAAAACATAGTAAGGAAACACCAAATCAGTAACATAGAGTGATATATTCTTTTGATATATATTGATTGATGTAAAAAAAGACTAAAAATAAATTAAAATAAACCATCACCAATCTCTTACTCTAATGACTATGACTGACTATACCTATTTCATCCTGTGTTGAGGTGAATTTGAGCATGTCGTTGTGATTGTGCCTCCAAATAACTTGAGGGATCAAAATCTATGGAATCCCCAAGCATATCCTCATGACTCTAGGGACTCATCCCCTAGAAGTCCAACATCTGGGCTTTAAATCCATCATAACCCCAAATCTGAGCTCTATATACATGGTAGCTCCAAATTTATCATCACGTCTCCAAGGACCCACCCCACTGTAGTATAAACATTTCGCCTCTAAATCCATGTAATCCCAAATATGGAGCTCCAATTACATGGTATCTCAACCATATCATCATGAATCTAGTGTCACACCCCATGATAACCCAAACATCCAAGCTCTAAATACATGGTAATACCAACATTAAGATCCAATTCCATGGCAGATTCAATCTGTATAAAAGCTCCAAATCCATGGAATCCCACCCATATCCATAACCAAATCCATGGAATCCACCTATATTACATCTTCCCTAACAATTCATTCCATAACCTATTATAAATAAAATAAATCATAGGGGGTGGTAGAATTCCTACACCTGGTACCACTGACCAAAACCTCTCAATTCACATGTTTCGTATGGGTTTTATGGTGATACTACTGAGTAAAACTCCCTCAAGGAGTGCTCACTATTTTTTTGTTTTTTGTGATTGTTGAAAAAGAGGGGTTTTATGGTCTATTTTGGAGTTGTAGATATTTATTTTACTATGAATGTCGAAAAATATCCAAGAAAATGGAATAAATTCCCTGAAATTAGTATAGAAAATTATATACACAAGGTGATGTAGTTTCTCAGTATACCAAATTTTTGGGGTCCGAAATTTTGAATATGGACAGCATCACGAAAGATGAATGTCCTTGAAGGCCTTATGAAAATATAGAAAAGGAATTATTTTTGTGAAAATTGGGTTTCGGAAAGGGTGGTTTATGAAGTCATGAAAGTTTTGATTATGACCTCCATGATTATGAAAAATCATCACGAATAGAGAATTTTCTTAGACCATCATGAGACATGAAACACCATGAATGAAATGAGGGATCATCAAGAAGTGGTGATGGTGTGTCCAGAATCTTATGGAATCGGTGGAAATGCCTACAAATAGTCATCTACCCCCTTCAAAAGAGGAGATATACTTAACAATAATTATCAGTTTCTAGATTTGTGAAGGTGGTTCATGAAAAAAAGTTATTGAATGCTATCTATGCTAACCAAATTATTTGAGAATCGTGAAAGTATTGATATTTGTGAAGTCTATAAAAATATGATCGAAATGTGTGAGCTTATCAAAGGCTAAGTGATTTATATGAAAGTTCTTGAGATTTGTGAAAGGAAGTTTCTTTACGATGGTTGGTTGAGCTTCAGGAAAGAGGAGAGCATTGGAGAAGTGTTAAAAATGTATTTCTTAGTAAATTTGTGGTAAAGTGTTATTCATCATGTGGAATAAAGTTGAACTTAATGATACACTAAATGAGGTGTAAAAAATATTGATTCTAGAAATAAAAGGATGATCTTATGAAGAAGTAGTGAGCACAAATTAGTTGAGAAAGAAGTGAGCTATCATATTGTGATTGGTTGTAAACCATGAGGGATTGTGAGTCTAATCTGAACTCTATAACGACAACGTGTTTTTAGTGGATTTTCTACATCATCATATTTCCATTGTATGCTCCTTAGACGTATCCCAATTTGGGTGAATCAAGTAAATTTTTTGTTTCTCATATATGATTTAATTTTAGTTCATACATTATAGTGGTAAAGGGATAAAAGATAATTTTTTCTAACAAAGAAACAAGATCCAAAGGGGGAATAATTTTAATTTTTCATTCCCTAATTCACCCCCACCTCTCAGGTTATTTAACTTAGTTTGGATAATAATTTGTATCATACCCAAGGTTAATTTTAGTGTTTCTCTCATTGGGGTTATTAATCACAAAGGGAATCCGATCGTCGATGGAAACAATTTTCAATTATGGAAGAATCAGATAAATCACTACATTAGATCATTAGGAATTGATGTATTTACCGGAGATATGTGTGTTATTTTAGCCAATTTGGATAGAAATTCTTTATCATAAGTTGACTGAAGGGAATTAGATGTTGATTCCAAAGGAATCATTTCCTTAGGAGGAGTCGTATCCAATTTAATATTTATAAAGGTGAGGTCATGGAAGACAATACATGCTATGTGGGAAATGTTTCTAAATATTTACAAGGGTGACTTAATGATCTGAGAGGAAAATCATCGAGTTATGTGGAACAAGTATGAAGATATTAGAATGCACTCTAATTGGTCTTTTGATGCATTATTTTACTTGTTGAATGTTGTGGTGGAAGGAATGTGTGGTCTTGGAGAAATTATTGAATATTTAAATATTTTAAACTGTATCTAGAGAATACTTCCACAATATTTCAATCTTAATGTTTATGTTTTTTAAGATAAAGATCCAATGGAGTTGAAACTCGATATCCTACACAGAAATCTTATTGCATAAAAGATGAGAAATAGAGATATTGAATCTATATAAAAAGGAAATTCCAAATAATTTTAATTAAAGAAAATGAATAATCTCACCATTGAAGATTGATAGAAAGAAGAAGAGATGGATGGGGTAATTTCATTCATTTCCTAAAATCTACAAATATGAAAAGGGAAGTTCAAAGGAAAACATCCGATTGCATGATTTCAATGAGGAAACATTGGAAATACTATATAAAGGTTCCCCAAAAAGTTTTAAGATAATTATGAGGATGATATTGAAATTCCCAAGAATAAGTATTTAGACTATGTGAAAGGCGGGAAGAATTTTAAGAGAAATTTCTTCAAAAAGAATAATCTTATTTTATAAGAAAATAAAATTTCATATGAATCTGAGGTTGAAGAGGTGGATAACTCCAAATACAATGGATATAATGCTATTTTAGTAGTTTCATGTAACCCATGGAAGAAATAATAAAGTGAAATTGATAAATAAGTGGTCAAAGTAAAATTTGATATGCAGGCTGAATTGAAAACCTCTCTCGAATAAATAAAAGTTTGGAGAGCCATAACAATGTAAGCCAACAAAGTTGGTTGTGATGCCAAACACTATATGCTGCATCAAGAAGAAGAGAATTCTAAGATAATGGGAGAAATTGAGAATATCAAGCCTTCATTTTCATAGGATTCATAAATGGTTATTGGGAATAAACTTAAAGTTTAATAATAGAAAAGGGTAATTTATGGATTTAATAACACATTGAAAGAACAAATCAAATACATTGAAGAACTGAAAGAGGAAGTTTTCAGTCTATGATGGAATGTTATGGATCAAGAAAAAATATCCACTTTTGGTATGTTATCATGAAATTAGATCATTTAGGTAATAGGAAAGGAAAAAGTGGATCATAGATCTCCAATAGAAAATAAGAAATAGTCATGTTCAAATGATAAGGTCGATCTGGGGCTTAACCAAAAACAAAAATCTTTAACAATTGATATCAGCCTGTAGGCACCCACTCTGAGATTGATGATTAATTTTGGTATAAATAAGAACCAAAATACTCAAAGAACCCAAGGGAAAACTAGTGGTGTAGAAGTGGCATGCATGAATTCACCTTTCATCATGTGTTATTGCTATTGAAAGATGGGACACTCAAAAAATGTGTGTTCTATATCCTAGTGATACCAAAGGGTACAAGAACAATAATTACAACCAAGAAAAGATCAATAATCTTGGATATCCTTCGAGGGTCATTGTTTTAGGTGTTGAGTATTTGGACACATGGCCATATATTGTACATTAACCATGAAGAGAAACGTACCGAAGATAAACCAAATTGTTTGTAAGAAACGACTCAATGAATCATGAATTGATCTAAAGATGCAAAATCAATTTCCAGATATGCAAGATGAAGATGTTCCATCATAATCTACGGAAGATAAAGATTCTCAATCTATATTGAGTATGAATTCAAAAACATGGATCAAGAAGAAAATAGATGAGAAGTAAGTGGTTATAGAAATTTCTCTTAAAGAATCATATTATTATGGAGTATGGATCCTTTACTATGGTTACACATATGATATGGTAGGTAATAAGGATCTTGTTATTAGCATAAAATATGACAAATAAGTAGTCATAAAATTTAGAAATTATGAAGGCATGTAGATAACTGGAATCGAAAAGGATAGGTTTGGGGGAAAGAAATGAGGCATACTAATGTATCGGTAGTATAAGGTATTAGTCACAAATTTCTCAGTTTCATTCAAATATGTGACTCGGGGCATGCTATAAGATATACTAAGAATATATGTATCTTTAGAGGAAGATATGGTGTGGTTTTTCTATAGTGAAAAAGAAAAAATGGGAATCTCTATCTTGTAAGTGGAGAAGAAGATATTTGTTTTTTATCCAGTGAGGAAGAAAACTGGTGGTGGAATAAATGACTTGGCCATAGGTTCCAACCATCCTTGGAATATCTAGTAAAATGTGATATATATCAAGAACTCCCTAATACATCATGTGATCATACTCATATGTTGAGATACTTGTCAATAAGGTAATATCATCAAGAAGATGTACAAGGAAAAGGAATAAAAGTCAACTAGAGTGCTTGAATTGGTGCATGTAGATGTATGTAAAGATATATCACCAATATAAACTGATGGGAAGTTGTATTATATTATTTTTATTAATGATTTAAATAGTATGTAATGAGTATTTTTCATTTCCCATAATACTGATGTGTTCAGTTTCATAAAAAAATATTGGAGGAAATTAGAAAGGATTCCTAAACAAGAAATTATAAAGTCTTATACTGATAATGGTACATAATTTAAAATATCTTGGTGGAGGATTATCTTGAGAAACATGGGATAAAGAATCATGTTTTAGCTGTGAAAACTCCTCAACAAAATATTGTGGTTGAGAGGAGAAATTGGATTATCAATAACATGGGAATAAAAATTCTTATTGAAGAGAACCTACAAAATACATTCTGGAAGGAAGCAGTCTTGACATCGGTCTCCATATATAATTGGTCTCTATTATGTTCGAAGGAAGAAAAGAGTAAATATGAGATGTAATACAAAAACAAGCCTACATTGAAATACATTCAAATATTTGAAAGTAAGTATTTTATTCTCAATAAATATAAACACATGAATTTTAGTCACATGGATATGAGGGGATATTCCTTAGATACTAATGAAAAATTAAAAGTATATAAATTATTCAATAAGTTGCTGGGAAAAGTATTTGAAAGAAAGAGTGTCACTGTAGTTAAAAATGAACATAATATTCAACAATACAGTGAATGGTTCACCGATGAAAGTGATGAGGATGTAAGAAACAAATGGGGAACATAAGTGAAAAATGATGATTTAGAAGATGATACTGATGATGAGCAGGAGGAAGTCAGCTATGTACCTAAGAAAAAGAAAATTATTCAAGTTGAAACTAATAGGTAAAATATCATTGGTGATCATGAAGTTCCAATTCAAACAAGGAGGTTGAAGAATCTATAGAAAGAATCATTCTTATCATATGTAGAGCCTATTTTTTTGCAGAAGAAGCTGGATATGTCAACTAGGTTTAGTCTATGAATTATGAGATTTACCAAATTGAGTGGAATCAGACATGGGAGATTGTTTCAAGGCCAACTCATAAGAATACCATCAAGACTAAATGGGTCTTACGCAACAAGATGAATGGATATAAAATAGTGATTCAAAAAAAAACAATGAATAACATGTAAGGGGTAGTCCCAGATAGAGGGTATCAATGTTGATGAAATATATTCACCGATTTCATTTCACTTGTTGTGTGGATAGAGATAACCAGATTATTCTTGGCCATAATAGTGAAAAGAAGTTTCAAAGTTTTCTATATGGACTTCAAGTGATAACTTATGAATGTGGTTCTGGAATAATAAGTTTATATTGATCATCTATATGGTTTTCTAATTCATGAATATAGGAACAATGTTTATTGGATGAAGAAGGTTCTATATAGGTTGAACCAAGCACCAAGATTGTGGTATTCAAGGCTTGATCAATTTTTAAAGAAGCTCAGTTTTCAATGTGGAGGTGATTATTACAATATTTATGTAAATAATGAAAGTGATCAAAGGATGATGGTGCTGATATATGTCAATGATATAATATTTATAGGATTATATGAAGCACATTTCATATAGTTTTAATAATTCCTGAAAAGTGAATTCGAAATTTAAAGGAATGGTGAACTAGATTTTTTATTTTTTTTACAGGTGACACAAGGAAAGAATGGAACATTCATTTATCAATCTAAATATTCCAATGAGGTTTTGAGAAATATTTTAATGGATAATTCCATATAGATGACCACTCTAGTGGCTACTTGGATGAAACTATCATGAGATGATGAAGGCAATGTAGTTAATATAACATAATGCAGGAACATTATTGGCAGTCTACTATACATGACAATGTAAAGAACTAATATTGTTTTTTTTACATGGAAAGAATAACAGTGTCAAGAAAATCCTAATGAAATCCACTTTGTTATAGTGAAAAGAATACTTCATTATATCAATGTAATTATGGATGTTGGTTTCTTGTACTTTGAAAAATATCAGTAAGATTTATTGGGTTATACAGATGCAGACTGGTCCGGTTCAGTAGATGATAGAAAGTCAACGTCAAGTGGTGCATTTTAACTTTGAGGATTGTGTATTTATTGTCTAATAGATCAGTAATATTTCATTTCTTTGAGTACCACAAAAGTTAAATATATCACATCTACTCAAGTGTGCTTGAATTTATTTTAGATAAAGGAGCACCATAATGAAATGGGATTTGAAGTGTAGTCTCTGGTCATAATCCATTTTTATAATTAAAGTGCTTTAAATCTTATAAAAAATATAGTCTATCACTCAAGTACAAATAACATTGAAATCAAGTACCATTTTATCAAGGAGAAGGTGGAGTAAGGACTAGTGAAGTTGGAGTATGTTCCTACATAACTACAAGTTGCAGACATTCTAACAAAGGATTTAACTAAAGAATAATTTAAATGGAATTGACTGGCTCTTTAAGTTCATTCGACTTCCCGCACATGAAAAATTGTGGAAGTGGGACCCCCTCCCCATGAGGTATGGTGTGTTTTTTTTCCTAATGTGTTGATCTGTGTTTTTTACCATCTTACATACAAAAACAAGGTAACCTTCAAATTCATTGAAAAACAGGGATAAATTTTGTCTATTAAAAGTGAGAAAATTTCTTGATCAAGGTAGGGGAGGATCCGATACGGGGAGCTATGATGTAGGGGAGTTTTTAAATTTTAAAGAATGTTGTTTTTTGACAACCATGCAATGCTTAGGGGACACAATGATACTTTGGTGTTGTGAGGAAACACTTAATGGTCATATCTATTCCAAAGCATGAGAACCTAAGAATTAAAGTATGGGTAGTTTTATATCTAAGTATTCTAAAGCTAATTGATCAAAGTGTACATATCTTGACAGATGATGTTCATAATGAAAACAGTTGAGTCGTTTCGAGAATGAAGTGATTTATTGATGAAATTTTCATGATACTCTTGTTTCCCATGCCAAGTATAGATCATTTATTCTTAGAGTCTATAATTATTAAATATTTGATCACTATTAGATTTGAAATATGTGAATATTGGTAGAATATGGAAGAAGATTCAACTAGGTATCTAATTTTGAAGAGTTTTCAACAAACCCAAAGGGGGTGATTATTGGGGAAAAGTCCATCTAGGTGTCTTCTAGGTATTTTTGGGTTGATTGTTTTTTTTTAGAAAATGGGTTTACATGATTAGTTGTGGATTTCCATATATTGTTTTGTATTGGAATGTTTCCTAGGATCCAAGACAAAGAAATGGATTCTCTAGGAGTGATATAGAAATTTTTTACATAAGGTGACACCATTTCCCAATGTTTCCAAAATTTTCTGGGTCTAAAATTTTGAGGATAGATAAAATTGAGAATGATGTATTTTATTTAAATCTATATAAATAAATGTAAAAGGAATAAGTTTTATAAAGTCTATGCTTCACTAATGGTGGTTCATAAAGGTGCGATGGTTTTGACTGTGATCTCCACAATTATGAAAAGCATTGTGAATGGCGAATTGTCCTCGATCATCGCGAGATATGGAGCACCATGAACAAAATGAGGGAGAATCACAAAAAGGTGATGATGTGGTTGGAATATTTTGGAATCGGTGGAAATTATGATAAATAGGACTCTTCCCACTTCAAAATATGAGGTTGGATTAACAAAAAATCTCAGTCTCTAGATTCACATAAGCGGTCCGTGTGAAAATTTTCATGAAGGCTATTAATACCAATAAAATTATTTGAGCATCATGAAAGTATTGATATTTTTGAAGGATATAAAAACCCAATATAAAGTTGTGATATTTTTTAAGGATACTTTATCTATGATGATGTGTTTGACCTTCGTGAAAGGTGGTTTCTTTTTAGAGGTTGATTGAGCTTCACGAAAGAGGAGAGCATCATGAAAGTGTTGAAAATGTATTTCCCAATAAATATATGTTAAATTGGTATTCATAATGCTGATGAAAGTGGAAATTAATGATGAAATAAATGAGTTTTAAAACATATTTATTCAATAAATCAATGTATGACATTTTAAAGCAGCAATAGGCACACTTCGGTTGAGAGGGAAATAAGATTTCAAATTGTGATTGTTTATAAACCAGGTGGGACAATGAGTATAGTTCAAACTCTATAATAGCAGTGCTATTTTAGTGGATTTGATATATAAGAGAATTGTCATTGTATTCTCCTTATATGTTTCCTAGTGAGGGTTAACCAAGTAAAATTATTGTGTCTCTTACATGCTTTAATTTTTGTTCATACATTACTATAGGAAAGAGAGAGAAGAGCATTTTTTTTGACAAAGAAACTAGATATGAAGGGAAATTTATTTTAATATTTCATACCAATATTCAGCCCCCAGGTTAGGGTATTTAACCTAGTTGGGATAAAATATTCCCACTATAATCTCTAACAAATCCGAACACACCTACTAAAATTTAGTCAGTCAATGAGGCACCACTGGGGTCCCCTGGGTCACTATATAGTAGATACACCTTCAAATGGGTCCTCAGTATTGCTTATTTCTGGGGGTAATTCCTAATGCTCTATGAATATTATGTCCCATGTATTATTCAAATTTGTAGTACAACCTCACAAACTAAAAAGGGTTTTACAAATTAAAAATAGTCAAAATGGACCATAGACCATTCCAGATGTCAAGGTCTCCCAGATTGGTCTGCTCATTGAATCCAATCTGGGTATGCCTAAGGTTTGTCCACCTAGGACTACTCATATCAGACAGGGGTAGGATCACTCACATAGGGTCATAACTATGATCCCAATATATCTAAGGCATCATGATAGACCCCTAATTTCCATAACGTTCTTGTATATATATGTCATTATACACCCCTACTGGGGGTGTTTAAGGAACCTAATAAAGGCCCCCTCAATCTAGTTCCACTAATTTTTCTTATTAGGTTTCACCCCTCTAAAGTGGTTCATCAATGTTAGGGAATTTCTCATGTCAAGGCCTCGACCATCAATGGCCAATATTTCAATCGAGTGTTCTAGGAGCGTCATGGATCAGGCACTCAGTCCACTCATCCAAAGAAATTAATTATTCCATCCTCTAATTAAATTTAAATTAATTATAAACTTTTTTTGAGAATGTGTGTTTCCTAATGTGGTGATCCACATAAAAAATGCCACACAATATAAATCACAAGACTATGAGGCTTGAACCAGAACTACCTACCTAATTTTAAATCCATCTCCCAATATTTACACTACCTAAAATCTCACTACTTGGACACACCCAAGCTCACCTTGAATTCACCAGTCACTAAGTATGCTCCTAATAACCAATTTAAAACTAAATCTTCTAATACAATTAATTATAAAAAAAATATAATTATCTAAATCATTTTTATCAAAAGTTAATAACACATGAGTTCTCAATGAACATTATTTCTATAAGATAACCATATCCAATGAAATCCAAAGGGACAATCTCACCTTCTTGGACCTACATTGTGTGAATGAACCAATATTAAATGGTAAATAAATTGATATTTTAATTTAATTGAAAAGGAAAACCATTTAAAAATTCTCATGGAGGCTCACCTTCTATGAAACAAAGAACAGAAGTATCCAAACATTGTCTAAGGATGACCTCTTCCATGGCAGAATGAATACCCTTTTAAAATGAGTTGATTCTACCATGATCTAGTGGAATATCTAATAGAAAACTATCAATGTAAGATAAATGTTATAATTGAGAGAAACGGTGATAAAAAGAGGTTACTGGAGTGGGAAAATGAAAAAAAAAACAACAAATGCGTCTATGATCACCCCAAAAAGGGGGGAGTAGGTGAATGGTAGGGGTTGGTTGTATTGCATGAACAAACAAAATAAAAAAATAGGGGTGATACCGTTGAGGTGTGGAGATTTTCCCCCATTTTAACACCATAGGATAATTGATACTAGTCCACTGGCTTGGTGGTGTACCCAACTGGCTGGCTCGCGATTATTTGGTGACTTAGGATTTAGCCACCATATAGCCCATTCGCCCCATGTTTCCTCCAGTGCTCCTCTGAACCCTCAAAAATACATTACAAGTCTCAAACCCCAACTAAAAATACACTTTAGAGATTCTCAAACTATCATATAGATATTTTGAAACCATATTCAAAATATACCACACCCAGTAATTAAAAATTCAAATTTCCCCAAACTTCCATGCTCATACAGACATGAGGAATTAGAAATTCCTAAATTTAACAAATATCACCATTGATAAGTCTTATGGGATAACCGAATTAATTTATTGACATACCTAAATCATCATCTTATAACCAACAGATTGTTTTCTATACTAAAAAACTCAAAGCACAAACAAGGCATAACCTCTGAAATTAAAATGATTGAACCATGATCCAGCGCTCCTAACCTTCCTCGAAAACAATGATTTACAGATTTTCCAAGATCTTATTTCCTGAAACATCCTTTTTTAGTCACTAAACTAACCATTTAGCCTATGTTTTTTATAAAAAAATTATTAGCATAAAAAATTTAATTTTGAGTCGTGCTATAACCTCCATCATAATTACTTATCAAAACATGCCTATAGAATTATAATGAAAATTTTAACATACTTCCTGACTTAATACACTTGAAAAAACTTGAGAATACCATATATAATTCTATAATCATTTTCATTTAAAAATTATAGGTCATAGTATAAATACATGGACTGTCTAAACATAACATGATCACACTGGATTTTTCTCATAAGGCTCAGACAATACCTAAACAATACCCTTCATATCCAAAATAATTTGTCTGATGTGGTTCCCGACTCACCACATTAATAACACCCATAATGACACTGGACATACCTTCTTTGTTTTCACTATCTCAAAAATTTTCAGTTTCAAACACTAAAAAAATTCAAAAAAAACTCTATCAATGTTCATTTAAATCCAAATGTCATTCATGACGACCCACTCAAGTTTAACCTGGCTATATCCAGTTTTTATTGTATTCCCTCAACTAATTTTTCATGTAACTAAATTTTTTTCATGACCTGTAGTGAACAAAAATGTTCCATCTATCCAAAACACCCTTGGATCATCCTTTATTCATCCAAATCCAAATATCAATACTCAGACTCCTATAAACAACACAATCAGATCCATAACTGAAATTCACCAAGGATTCTATAAAATTCAATCTCCAAATGTTCATTATTATCTAAATGAAAAAAAATCATAAAAAAATATATCTATCCCATCCAATGACTCTTCCAACATGACATTCATGATTTCATAGTCGATGCACCATCCATTACAATATGTAATGACTGGGTGTGACCACCCCACTCACACACATTGTTTAATTATATAACACCTAACGCTTCCCATTACTAGCTTATAGCAATGTTATCCTCATAACCCATATAAATTTATCTAAAATGGGGGTCACACCCTCAATGTCCTATGTTCAATCCCAACTATATGGTTTCCATCACCCCGCACCTTGGTCATAACTTCAATAGGTTCCATCATCATACACGGGTTGCTCCTCCGAAACCACTATCACCATCCTGTCAATACCTAACCAAGATTTTCCATCAGATTGATCATTCCATCACACCCAATATATTTTTTTACTTCACCATTAATAAGGAGTAATATCTATAATTTCACTAAAACCCTAGGCCACCATGCCTATTTTTATTTCATCAAATCCATCGGCCCTCGATTCTCAGCTAACCACTCATTGAATTTTAATATGAAAAAGTAAATCATGTAAACAACATATAACATGTCAATATCATCCACTATAAATGGGATAAAAGACCATACGACCTAATCACATCACTTTGATCACATTATTGTAAGTTTTACCCTCTCAATGGCACATTTCATGTAAACTTTTCCTATACAGGATCACATTAGGCACTCCTCCTCAAAATCAGGCACTTTATCGGTTCCATAATTTCTCACATGACCACCCTATAACCTTTATCATTGCAAGACCATGAGCATCTACCCATTCTATCAGTGTATACTATAACACATATATTAATGAAAAATTCATAAACTAGAATATACCTACCCATAAAAACCATACTTTGATATCTAAAACATTGAACTCAATGTGATCATCACTATAGAAACGTAAGGAAACACTATCCCTATGAAACACACATAGTTTTACCTCAGGTGGACTAATATTGTTCTTGAAGCACCTACCCATAATTATGTATCAATGAAAACTACCAACCTGAGAAAACCAGTCTGATGGGTTACCCTTTATCAAACTAGTCACAAACTCACGAGGTTCCAAGTCATATCTGATGTGTTTTTGGATTTTAGATCAAATACCAATAAACTAGTTATTATGAAGTTTTGTAACTCATAAAATATATCTCATGTCCCTATATTAAAAATATTTTGTCGGTCATGTGAAAAACCCTATGAAGGGTCTCACACACAAAACATGTATCACATTCTAAGCTATAATCTACAAGATATTTATTCTCATCGAGTATCTGTATGGTGGAATTATCCCTTAAGGGTTAACACATAGGTTGACTCCGCTACAACAACATTTGAGATGATCCATGTCAAATATCAAGGTAGATAGGTTTGGCTAGGAAGAATATCATTCCATGTTTTATGGGGAAACATCGTATATAATATTACTACAATTTTAAGAATTTTAACACATTTTTATTTTTGGTAACAATTATAAAATTACCCACAAGGATTTATTTTAAAGTAATGACACACTTACATAGAATAACTAAGGTCATCGCTTGTGCCTTATGCTAAGGTATTGTATCACTGTCATCAAGATTCCTCATCGAATAGATCCACATGACCAACCATTGGATGAGAATATTAATACAATTCATCTCAACATAGTATAATTTCACCATGTAATTATATAGGAAAACATTGTATGAGTAGTTATTAATACATTAAAAAACAGAACCTTTGTCTCCAGTGAAATTTCACACTAGAAATTATAAATGTTAGGTGAATCCTACATGCCTAATATGATTCATGATGCACCTATTGAATATATAGACCAAGATTAAAATACAATAACTTGAATCTTTCTAAAGGGATAAGATCTAAAGATAAATAGTGTGACAAGAACCAAAAGCATCCATTATATCCACACAAGTTGAAAATCACAAATAACCATAACATCATATTTCAAAATAGTAATACCATCTCTAGTAACCTAGACATATTATTAGAACAAGTGTTCTTAAAATAGTAGTTAGATATCTATTGTAGGTTTTGACACATTCTTATGTATCATGTATACCATTTACAAGAAACATTAAGAAAAAAATAAAATCAATTCCTTTGATACCACTTTGTAACATCCTGTCTTGGATCACTCTTTGAATAGTAACTAGACTAGTTTGAAACATGACCTTAGGTTCATCTCCATGGATTCTAGAAGATGATATCTAGGTACGAGGGTCTATGAATGTACCATGGATAGGTTACATCCCTTGCAGTAGAGTGACCACTAGAATATATAAAAACTGAATATCATCAATCACAACAAACTATAAGTGGAATTGAAAAACATAACAAGGATGATTAAATATGGAATGCATAAAGGGACCAAATATCCATATCATACATAAAAATAACCACCCACAAGGTTGATTATATATACATACCAGAAGAAAAGAAAATAAATTCATTGGATCCATGACATCTCTATGATAATCTAAATATCGTTCTCTTAACACCATCTAAGATATCTAGATGAACATCTAACATTTGATCCATGGGAATCAATCTAAACTAGGTTTTCAACCAAGTGATTGCCTTCTCATCTACCCATGTTCGGGGGAATCATGAACAAGGTGTGAGTACAATACTCATAAGTTCACCACCAATATGGTCATGAAATAACTAGAATATGAAATAATATGTGTATGTGATATAATATTTTGAAATATAAGAAATTATAAAAAGTAAATAAAATAAACTACTATTAAAAGTTCGGTCTAATTACCTTGATCTTCCATAACATCTTCAGCCAGTGTTGGAATTTATCTAAGCAGGTCCTGATGATTGTTCCTCCCAATAACCTCCAGGATATAAATATATGGTCACCCCAAAGATATATTCATGAATTAAAGAACCTATCACATGTAAGTACGTTATCCCAGATCCAAATCCATGTAATCCCTAAAACCAAACTCCAAATCTATTACAGCTCTAACCATATCCTCAAAACACAAGGGACTAAACCCATGATAGTCCAAACATTTGGGATTCAAATCCATGACATCCCCAACACTGAGTTCCAATTCCACAACAACTCAAACTGTATACTCACAACTTTAAGGACCCAACCCATGACAATTCAATTATTTGGGCTCCAAATCCATCTCTAAACCCACACTAATCTCTAAGGAAATGGAATTTAAAATCTATATACCAGCTCCAAATCCATGGAATACGGCCCATATACAACTCTAAATCCATGGAATCCACATGTATCTCATATTCCTTGGGATCACATTTCATAACCTTCCATCAATAAAAAATATCATAAGGGATGACTGAATCCCCATGCCCAGCACCACTGATCATATCCCTTAGACTCACATATTCACTATCAGTTCTAAGGTGACACATGATACCATCTCTAGCTAAGACCATAATACCCACTAATGTCCAGTCAATAAATAAGGCACCCTTGAGGTCCTCTAAGTCATAATATTATAGAGGAACCCTCACTTGTTTCCTCAGTCTGGGATGGGTATTTGGATAACACCTGACACTCTAAGGATCTTAAAACCTAAGGAATAATCAGCTAAGGATCATGACCTCACAAGCTAAAAGGGTTTCACTACATAGAAAATAATTAATAGATTCCACATGTCCTATATTCATTTTCAAAGTTTCACTAGTCGATCTACTTACCCAACTCAATCCTACACTACCTAAGATATATTCACCTATGCCTAGTCAAATTGGTCATGGGAGGATCACCTACTCTGGTTTGTCACTGCGAACCCAATGGCTCTAAGGAATCAAGAGAGAACCCTATACCCCCTATGGGAAACATATTTTCATGTCATTTAACACCACTAATGGGGATGTCAAAAGCTCGTAAGAAAGGTCCACTCAATTTTGATTCACCCATTTTTCTAATTAGGTTACCCCCCTCAGGAGGGGTTAGACCATATTTGGGAATTCCATAGGAAAAGTCCTTATCCATTGATAGTATGAGTGTCAAGACAATTATCTAGAACCATTATGGTTAAGGCTCTTGGTATACTCTTCTAAGGCATTCAATTGTAAAAACATTTAATTTAATTAATATTAAATAGACCATTTTCCCAAAAAATCGATCTTCTAAAATGATTATCCACACAATAAATTCCATATAATTGAAATCACAAGGCCATAGGGCTGGTACAGAACCCACCAACCTCATTTTGAAGCCCTTTCCAATTTTTATATCACCTGAAAACTCACTTCCTAGCATCCCCCAAATTTTATTTAACTTCAATGGTCACTAAATTCACTCCTAGGAACCTAAACCACACCAATTAATCATATAAAATTAATTATAAAAATTTATAATTATTTAATCAATTTTAACCAAAAGGGTATAACACCTAATTTCACACCAAATCTTGTCACCACAATAGAGACATATCCAATCCCACCCAATGGGTTTGTCTCACTTCCCTGACCATATGAAAACTGAAATCACCATCAACGAATTCTAAATAAATTAAAAATATAATTAAATTAAAAAGAAAAACCATTGAAAAATTCATATGGCAACACAACTTTGATGAAATGAAGATAATAAGCACTTGAATGAGGAATTTAAGAATTGGGAACCTCTCTGAGCTCTGAATCCTCTCAATAATCCCATATCCTTTGATGACTACCATCCCGACCACTAGAGGAGGGGAACTATACATGTGTGCTCTTCCAATTCTTGACCACCACCTTTCTTATGTTTTCAAATTTAGATTTGATACCAAATTTTCTAGACAACTTGATTAGCCCAAAGGTTCTAGATCTATTCGATGGCTTGTCTCAGATTTTACTTTCATCCCAGGAGTTCATAGAGGCATCTAGTATTATGTATCTTCATTTGGTGTCTTTATTCATGTCTCATATTCCTTCAATTGATTCCTTCGACAATTTTGTCTTATGTTCCTAGGGATTATAGGAACATGAGATTTTTAGCCTTATGGATAAATGGAATTTTATTATTCTCTTTGATATTATGAATGTTTTGAACCTTTTTTGGTCTAAATATCCTCATAACTACAACATGCATCAGTTCTATATTTTTTTGTCCTATGGACTCCATATAAAATGGGATTATCTAATGACAACATTTCATGTAAGATTCCTTGAACTTCCGTTGCCTATTAAAAACCCATCAATTATTCACATTCATGGAAATATAATTCAATGATATAATTGTTTGGATAGTAAAGTGAATTCGATTGGTCTCCCTATTTTATCTTGTATATGTGTAGAAGTTTATGTATTAAATCCTCTATTGGAGTGGACCTAGATTGTAGTTGGGGATGAGTTTTGATGCAAAAAAGTCACTATCTTTGAGTCCTGCATATATTATCTTATGTCTTGCTAGTGTACAGGTCATTTCCCTTCAACATTCCACCAAAACCATAGATAGAGGTATGGGGTGCCTGATTCTATTACCCAGTAGTCGACTAGAACAAAGACTCTCACTTATCTAGGAAGGAATCAGGTGGGTAATGTCAGCTCTGTTCTTGAAAATCCCATTCAGAAAGAGGTAATATCCTTGAATAAAAATTTGAACATAGTATACATCTTCAATATTTTTAAGAGTAATATATCTGAACAAAAATTAATAGTACAAGCTTTACTGTGGTCGGTTGGTATTAAGGGGGTTTGTGGGGTTAAAGACATATAAAATCTAATGTTCCAACGAATGTGATGCATCACAACCTAACTATGAACATGCATATGAAGTAGTGATACATGAGGAAAGTGAGGGAGGTCTGTTAGGATACAAGGTGTAGGTGAGCACAATTAACACAATGGAAGGTGAGGTGGCCATGAATAGGTTAGTCTTGAGAAGAAACATACTGATTATAAATATTGAAAACCTATTTTAAGGCCTATAAATTGAAGATTCAGTATTGGGACATAGTGAACTAGTATAGGTAGAGAACAACAATGAAGGGAAAGGCTTACCTGGGGTAAAAGAAATCGATGAGGTATCCAGTCAATTATCAGATGGTAGAGTAAAGGGAAGTATCATAAGAGGGATTCACATCCTGGGGGATGAATAAGGGGTGTAAGGGAAATTTGGATTTGGGGAATTGCATTATAGATAAGGGGATGAAATCAAAAGGGATGAAGGATTACTCTTACCTACCAAACGCAATGGGTAAAATAATTGTATGGATGTATAGGTCTAAGGGGATGAATGGTGAATTAAATTTTAATAATCAATATTCCTAATGTGGGGATCCTAAGGGGAATGATATGGCTTTTGGTATGGTGGAAGTCCTTTAGCTATTGCAAGGAGTCCCTATAGTGGTCTATTTTCAGTGGGAGGAAGATAAAGAGGTGGAAAACAATAGAAAAACATTGGAATTAATAATCCACTTTGAGTAAGAAATTTTGGAGGAGGCCTTATTGATTAAGACCTCCCAATAGGATGTAGACAATATAGTTTACAGATTACTTCTAGTGAGCACCAATAACAAGAAATGCGAGTGGTTCAACAAGAAAGATCTAATTTTAACAAGAGGTTTCGATGAAAGAAATAAAAATGTTGAGGAGTTCATTCAAATATTGGACAAGGCGATTTATTTCATTGAAGATATTATCAAGTATGATTCATATACAAAGTTAAATGCTCATCACTAGAAATTATATAGGGATAATTCATCTAAAATTCTGAAACTTTATTTTAATGGTTTTATAGTCTCTTATGGGGTATGATTCATTATAGTTTGATTTCATCCGTTTTCTCAAATTTTCCTCAAAATTTTGTGAAAAATAATAAAAGGTATTCATAGAAGGACGCACATGAATGTAATCTTGAGATGGAATATTCCTATGAATAATGAAACACCCTTAAGAATTGGGAAACTATACAATGCTTTATTGAAATAACCCATTACGATCTATCCACGAAATCTGAAAATTGGAGTGAAAATACTGTGATATAAATAGAACTTAGAAAAATGTTTAAAGTTTCCAAGAAACACTGACAAATTCATCCAAAATTTACCAAAAACAAATGTGGGAGAAGGAGGTGAAGTGTGGGGATCAGCCAACTCGCATGAACAAAGAAAAGGAAAAGGTGGAGGAGCTACCCCTCTTAAATGCAGGGGTGGTAAATGATTATTTTCCTTCATTTTATCCCCATCATCGAGCTAGTACTAGTCCACTGGATACCAAGTGGGAATAGGCTATGGACACCACATAGCGCAACCATCATAGGCTACCTCCAGTGCTCTTCTAAACACTATAGATCTTTTATGAGCCTAAAAACCCTCTAAAAACATGCCTTATATATGCTCAAACTCTTATAATGATGTTCTAATTCCTAGTTCAATGTTTTCCCCACCCAATTTTTGGAAATTTAAATTTCCCCAGAGCTTTCATACTTTTATAGACATGAGGAATTACATGAATCACTAAAATACCTTAAAATAATTCATTTTTGAATATAATTCATGGAAACTTCCTAGAAACCATTTACATCATAAGTAGAAACTAGAAGAAAAATTATAACTTAGGCTCTACTTTCTCCTTCAAACACTTCCAATAATTCAAACCTACCCCTCTGAACTCTAAAAGAGAAATTTAAAATAGGGATATTCCCTAAACCAAGGGTATTTCATGCTTTATACTTTCTCATGTTCTCTATGAACCATTATGATATATTTGATTATATTTTTTTAGAGGACATAATAAGAAAATTATTATGGGAAACCTTGGTTAAAATAAATTTGTTATAGTTTTATTCAATTATATTTTTAGTTTAATCCAAGTATACCATAGTTAAAACAAAATAATTATAAGTTTAAATGAATATATTAAAAGGGAAGACATAATAGGATTTAGGTTTTATATTCATATAATCATTTAATCTCATTTTATGAGATATTATCATAACCATTATTGTTTTAGTATTTGGATGGAATTAGGATAATGAGAGTGAATCCATTAAAGGTATGTATCTAGCAGAACAAATGAAATATCATCCAACTAAGGAATAATATTTGGAATAATTTTTTGTGAAAAATAGAAACAAGATATAGGATTATTTAGAGGTAAAATATTAACTTCCCAGTCATACATAAGATAGTGGGGTTTATGTCCTAATAAAAATGTTATCTTTCTCCATGCCTATCTAATAGATACCCTTAGCTATTTTATAAGTATGTAAAAATTAAAATTGTGATGATTTAATTTATTTATGTGTGGAATGTGACACCCCATGATTTTAAATTATATCTTCCTTTAAAACATAGTGTGTTCACTGACTTCCTTCACCCGTAACACCAAACCACAATGAAATGTGGAATTGTATATAACCATTAAAATGTATCCATAATATTAATTGGTAAAAATAGAGGTAATAGAATTATGAAAAAATATGTATAAATATAAAAATAAATTTCATTAATAATAACAAGTAAAAGGTAAAATTCAATTATTCTAGCTAATAACTAATAAGACTCATTTATTCTTTAAATTTCAACCCTTCTAAAAATTTGTAATGTTATGTGATTTATTTTAACTAAATTAATTATGTATAAAATATATCATCAACATGAATAATATATTAACATCAATTTGATTATTAATTGATAGGAAATAATAATAATAATTACAACAAATATTTTAAAATTTTAATTTCTTATGAAATGATTTTTCCATGTATATTTATGTTTCCATTTAAAATTTAAACTATAAAAATTTTTAATTTTAACTTGAAAAAATTAAATTCATTTTATAATTCAGTATAAAAATATTAGGGTAAGAAAAATTTTATGAGTTTTTTTGAACTAATTGATCTCTATATGAATAGAGAAAAATATAGTTTTTACTAAAATTACATCATTTATGACTATATCAAGAAGTATGTATAACAAAAAAACATATAAAATATTTATTAGAAAAAAATATATGTAGTGATTAAATTAATTCATTTAAAATACTATGTTGAATTTATAAATCGTATGTTTAATAATTTAGAATATGAAGTGATATTTTACTCTAAAACTATTTATATTTAATTGTATTAAAAATTATTTTTCATCACTTATAGAAATTAAACATAAAAAATGGATTTAATATTTTATATCATCATGTACATATTTTTCATAAATTATAATTACCTTTTTAGTGATAAAATTATATTTATGAATATTTAAGTTATTAACCATGATATTGGTGGGAGGGTTATTTTCAAAGAATTGTTTTTTTAATGTTGTGTAATTTTTATCTAATAAATTAAATTTATATATTTTATATGATATATTTTATTTTATTTTTAAATATATATAATACAATATTATCACTCATCTAATTGTTTATTAATATTATATGAGATTAAGAAAACTTAATTGTGAAAAAACATTTCTCTAAACAAAATTTTTATATTTTTTAAATGTCTTAATTTTAATTTAAGTTTTATATTATTTAGAAATTGAACTATATTATATGGAGATTAAATTTAGGTTCATAACATCAAAACTTGGTAATTTATTTGACAATATATTTTTAACAAAATATAAATTACTTGGTTAAAAAATAATAGTCAAGGTAATAACCAAAATGGTAAAAGGTAAAAAAAACTACTAGAAAAAGACTTGAAACATGTTTAAAGATTTGTAAATATTAACGAAGGATTATTTATTCACATTAAATCCCCATTAAATTTATTATTTATTAATTTTGGAGCCATTTAGCCTTGAATAGTGTCATTTCATATTTGAAAAACTAATGATTATTTGTAAAAATATCATTTTCATCACTTATAAAAGAAGATCCCTCTACCACATTTCTATAATAATTCAAAAGGATTTTTTTTGAAAAAAACTCTTCCAAAGTATCTCCTTAAAGATTTATCCATTTACTACAATACTTGTTTTTTCAAAAATACCAATCTAAGGAGACTTAAGGTGTTACTTGAGGGATAACACCCAAAGGGAGAGGTAATGTTTTCAACCGAGCTCTCTTAATTGTCATCTTTTTTACCTCACAAATACTAATATATCCATTAAATTATAAAAAATAAATATTAATAATATTATTAAATGTTATTATACTAATTAAAAATATATTTTATAAATTACTCCAAAACAATTTGAAAAATGAATATTTCACCATGTGTACATATGGAATGTGGACTCCATGAATGACATACAAGATTTTTCATCACTGCCTTACATTGATTGTTCAAAAGTGTAATTTAATGAAAAAATGTAATTTTTATTATATTATTAAAAATTTAAAGTGATAAATTATTTTAATTTCTACCACCCTCTCATTCTATGAAAAATTATAGAATCATCCTTCTGTACGTGTTAACTACCACCTTCGCGGAACGACGTATTTTGTTTTCAATAACCACCTAACGCTGATGACATTAAAAATGAATTTAATTTATAGAAATGATATTTATGATACTATTAATATTTAATAAAGATGATATTAGACATTATATAATTTATTTTGATAATAAATAGGCTTGGTAAAGTTAACCACCTAAAATTAACATATCATGATGCCAATATTAATTTCTGTCCATGTTAAGAAAACCTAGAAAAAGTATAATTTTTTATAATGGAATAAAAAATGACGTATACTTGTGAAATTTGAGATATTTTGAATCTATTATACAACACATTTTACCAAGTTTAGCATACTTAGGAAGTTTTATATAAATTGACCAAACCACCTCAAGTAACCGACATAAATGAAAACTATTTAATAACATAATAACACATAAAAATAAATAGAACTTATAAAATGAAATATAGGTGAAAATATTATTTATTTATTTATTAATAAACTCATTATTTTTCAAAAAATTTGGCACTTGCACGAACCTAATCAGGACCTAAGTTAAGGGTTTCTTGGTCTCAATCCTAGCTCTTTGGGAAATGTTGTATTTTGTGCACCATATTTACTTATATATAGTGTAATTTTTATTTAATACCCCTAAAATTATTATTATATATTTTTCATGTAATGAATTGGATATAAAAACAGAAAATTGATTTCCTTTATTCATTCATCTTTGATTTAAGTGTTACCTAATTCATAAGGGGTTTTTTAACCCAATTTTCATTCATTGAGTTATGATTGTTCTTTTTGAAATTTATTCTTATATGTTAAGTATGTTATTCCATATGATTGTATTGTGACTTATTTCCAATTATTTTATTTATTTACATTTCATTCCTATAAAATCCATTTACAATTATTCTTTCATGAACTGGACTAGAGATCTATCCAACCTGACACCTGGCCCAGTCAGTGGCATGGCCTGGGGGGCACTCCTGATCCCCACACACTGGAAAATAGTGTGGGGAATAAAATATAATCTAAAGGGTAAAAATTTCAGCCCCAAAGTAAGATAAAATAAATGCACTCACACACTGAGCACACAATAATAACAAAAAATTGATCAAGAATAAATATATAACTAATCCCGGTACCAAATAGAACTGAACAAACCCGAAACTAAATAAAAATCTAAGTAAGATCTCCATGTGACCAATTAGTCACCACTAACCTCAAGTACAAACAGCTCCAAGGCTGATCAACTGAACCAGAAACCTGTACCGGAAAAACAACTCGAGTCTACTAACATCGAATGGAACAAGTAGGGAGCGAACATGAAAATCTCAGTAAGAAACCACCATAGAATACATAATGTTTTTCCTAAAAATAGTCCATAAATAATAGTTTGTAATACAAATTTAAAAAATGGTTTCTCACATTTTTTCTAAAAGGACTTCTTTTTTTTCATCAAAATAATACACACCACCCTATATTTTCAAAATGGGATTCCACATTAGAAACCGAATCTCAAAACCAAAACCCATCCAATGAAATACTATACTACAATAAAAATAAATAAGTAGTCCAAGATTTAAATAAGATGTAATAGAATGTAAACATACATAAGATTGTTAGCGAGCATGGTTTTTTCCTAAACATCCCTAGAGAGATCCCTAGACATACTCAGGTCGGACTCACCTGCTGGCATATAGTGCAACTCCATAGTCTATAACCAACTGGCCTCCCTAAAATAATATATCTAGTGTCATGTCCCACTAATCCCTATCATGTCAAGGGGGTATCTAGCCATCTAATTGGGTTCAAAAAGAAACTATTACTCTAACCTCTAAAAGACACGTAGGAAACCCATGTTAATAGTATATTTTGTAAGGAGGAGGCCCTCACATGCATGACTCTCCTTACCTGTCATCGCCTCACTTGCCTACCTCAAACACTGAAACCACCCACATGATAACCCACATGTTTAAATCATCCATAAGGGTTATCATAATATAATAAACCATTCACAAGTTCCAACAGGGTCGTCACATCACATGATCTTTCAAACCATTTCTAAAAATGTGCTAAAATTTTAACCATGCATTTGAATTTCCAAAACTATAATCATTTTAGAAATTCCATGAAAATTACAAATGATCATTTACCATTTAAAACTAAATATTCTTACAACACCATTTACAAAAAATTTCCAAAATACATGGTAAACAAACCATAAAGTCTAAATGATCCAAAAGGGCCTTTATACTAAATCCTTCTTCAAATTGTAGCATAATACGCCAAATGGTCCATTTTCAGAGAACACCTTTTATGTCATGTTTTTAAAGCACTTGAAGAAAAACTTTACCATTTTTAGATCAAGGAGGTATCTTAGGAATAATTGGGATAAGTAAGAAGAGAGAAACCTTTTGAAAAATTGAAGTTCAAGGAAAACAACATTTTTAAGTTTATCTTCATTTGAGTGCCCATCCATGTGTGCACCCCACGAATCCATGGATGTGACAATATCCAATGAAACCCATTAAGTATCCTTGAAAACACCAATTTTTTTTTTCATAATCACCACTTTCTTTCAAACCAAACCAAATAATTTCACAAAATTATAAAAGTGAAAACAAGTATTTAAAAACCGAGAGAGCCTTTCCAAACATTTCACCACAAACTATCAATCCATAAAAAGGCATCTAAATAACACATCACAAATAATCTATCATCACACCCAAGATACTAAAATATAACAAAGACCAAATATCAAAATAATATTTTAATTTCATTTCAATAAAATAATAGATATTTTATCAAGCACTTTGTGTACATAAGCTTATAGGCATAAACATAGGAATACTTTGAAACCCCATTTTTTCCACAAAACTAACAACACCAAAACATAACTATAATCAATAAAAAAACACCATAGTATTGTGAAACATGATTATATATTACTTGAGAAAAAACAACCATCAATGTATTTCACTAGAAAGTATAATAATGGAAACACCTACCTTGACAGTGTGAGGATGCAGCGAAACCTTCAGAGGATGGAGATACAACCCTGAGACACAATAAACACACCCTAAAATCAATGATAAAAACTAAAAATCAACTCTAACCCACAAGGTTTGGATAATTGGGAATCCCCACCAGTAGATACCAATATCTTAAGAGAGAAGGGAGAGGATAAGGATAAGTTGGCCAAAAATGAAGAAATATTTCATCAGAAAATTCAAGGGGATTCAAAAATAGAAGGGGGAAATGATAGTGATCTTGGAGAACCCCCTGGTGAACCTAGGCTGAAAAATAGAAGAAAACCCCAATTCGGGGTAAAAAACACAGAGGGGGGAAATATAAAGTTCAAAATTTTAATAATCTGGGAAGCTCACTATGGCTAGTTCACACATTTTAGAAAACCCTACACAAACCATGTGGAAACCACTATAAAAATGAATAGAACCTCACACATGGTTTTAACATGATTTACCAAACCATGAAAAAATATTTTTCCTTACCACAAGACTCAAAAACGAGTTTCACATCTACCTGGGTGAATCCACATGATTTACCTTAACTGTGTGTTGTTCATGTGCCTCTTGTTTCCAAGCCCAAAACAACTATTTTTAAAACAATAATAAAAATATTAAATTTGGAAAAAATCCAAAATCTCATCCAAGAGACCAAAAATCAAGAAATTAATAAAAATTAATTTCAAGGTTTGGGGTGTGATAGTTCTCCCCACCAAATACACATTCTTTCCCCATAAATTCATCCGATCGAAAGGTAAACGAAACTAAATTCCATTCCCGATCAAAATCCTAAGAAAAAACAAATCCTGGTGTGACCGTTTTTATAAATATTCACATCTTACTGATTCAAGATAAACCATAGAAGATGAGTGAGTGGATAACATGATTTGTTTCTCCACACCACAAGAACTAAACTATCACTTCTAAGAAAACTGGAAACTCACAAAACGAGCTAACCCAAACATCTGCACACTAACTGAGAAACACCATCACCATGACCAGAAATTCCCAACCCAAACCAGACACTCCAAACTCAAGGGAAAAATTCATGAAAAGAACTTGAACTCAAATAGAAAACTTAGTACCACCATCCATCAATTCAGCAAAACTCAAGAATCTCTAAAACGAACACAACTGAAAGTTAAAATAGATGTTGGACCATACAAAGGCTAAGCACATTAAAAAAATTACAAAAAAATAAAAGATCCACATTTAGATAAAATAAAATACTTATATGAGATTAGAAAAATTCTATCACACTTTTATAATGAAAATATGTACTTACAAAGACAACAAAAACTATTACATGGAAAAATTAAATGTATCCATCTCAACACGAAAGAAAAGATCTAGTCCAAGGTTTTCCACATCCTCGATGACTTTTGACTATGAAAAATCATTACTCTGATTCTTGTGCCAGGAGACCTAGTGAATGATGCATAGACTACCTCATAGTTAGGAACTATAATCCCTAGATTAAGAATTCTGATTCAAGGAACATTTCTTAGAAAACCTCTCCAGATGACCCAAACTACTAAAAAATTGGAATATCTTAAAATGATTGAGACAAGATGGCTTCAAATGGAATAAACGTCCACATTGGTTGAATAAAAGAAAACAATATGTCAAAATGTAGACTACAATTAGTAAAGGAGACTCCATGAAGATAGGTGCCTCCATTATGAACTCCTCGCTAGATGGAGAACTTTCATGAGCATCAAGAGACACCAGATAAAGATACCTTTGGAGAAAAGGAAAACAGCTCCTTGAGTTGGTCAACATAGGTCGTCACTATCCACCGGCCTTGCTGAATACTCATAAGATATTTCCTTTTATTAGTCTTCAAATACTTAGGTATAAAACATCAGATAAAGACAGACATAAATTCTTCCCACATCATCCCAACTTATATCGACGGTGGAAAAAAATATCCCATTAATCCAAAGATGGACCTTCAAATAAACCTAAAATATATCATACATTAACAGCTTCAAAAGTTCCCAAAAATATGAATACACACTCAGCCTCCTCAACCCACTCCACTGCCTCTAATGGACCTCGATCACCATTATTGATAGGAAAAAATCTAGATGAACCAGACACTGGGAATGACTCATTAGAATATTTGGGGACCTTTCTAGGAGGCATATTCTAATCAACACAAGAAACATAAATCCATGATCAACATCAACGCAAAACACAATTGAAAAGGATATCATGATCCAAAATAACAGTCTCGCAAACCAATCTCATATAACAACAACCAAAATTCTCTTTTCAAAAATCCCATTTCCATTTCAATTTTCCTAACTGCCTTCTTCCAGGGAAAATTTTCAAATACTGAAACCCAATCTTTAAACTAGAACCAATTTTTGAAATTACTTTTCCATCCAAATCCATTTTAGAAAAAAAAATAATAAGAAAAGCCTTTGATTTCAAACATTCACCCATGGAATCCCATGAACCGTCACATATGTTTCCATTCACTTCTACTTTAATTTTCCACACACAAGTGTCCACACACACTTTCCATACACACCAACACATATGTGAACATTCATAAGGATTACCAAGGTCACACTTATAATTTCTTTATCAAAACCCAAGAGTTCATCAAATTTTCAATCTAATAAAATTTCCTTTTAAACCAATTTCGCCTATCCAAAATTATTAGAATGAAATAATTTAGATTTCAAAAACCATTTTCATTTTAAAATTTTACTCACATCAGTCGAGATTGAGTTGAGTCATAACTCATGCCAAACTACTTGAATTATGATTTATTAGTCATTCCTAACTCAGTGACATGATAGTGGGACATTCCCAATGTAAGCATCAACAAATAGGAGTAGCTGGAACCATGTAATGGAACTCCACATGGGTCACTTCTCCATGTGAGATCACAAAATGACATAGGCTCACCTAAATTATAATCCATAAATCTAAAAAAAGATAAAGGAGCCAAATCTCAGACTACCCCAAGTAACTCAAGGATCTGAACGAGTAAGATTTCATGATTCTCTTCCTATACATATATCCCGAGTCTAGATAGTCCTAATCACTAATCTACCTGACAGCCCAAATAACGAGGTCCATGTGGCATAGCCCATGGGGAGTTCTCGGTCCCCATGGGTTGGAAACTAGTGTCGAGCATCAAATATAATCCAAAGGGAAATGATTTCATCCCAAAAAAGGATCAAATAAATACACTAACAAACTAAGAACATAGCAATAACCGAAAATTGGTCCTGAATAAAAAAAAAATAAAGGCTCTAAATATAACTAAACAAAACAGAAACCAAATACAAAGCTAATACCCAACCATGCTGCATGATCTCTTTATGACCACTTGGCCACCACCAATCTCAAGGCTTACCAACTTCAAGGACAGTTAACTGGACTAGAAAATTGAACCTTCAATACAATTCGGGCCTACCAACATTGAATGGATCATGTAAGGTATGATCTTAAAAAGATCAGTAGCCAATCACCACATAATCCATAAATTTCCATTATTGAAAATAGTCCATAAATGATAGTTTTGAATACATATATAAAATAGTTTTTTTTCTCATTTTTCATAAACAACACAACTTTTCTTTCTTCAAAACAATACTCAACACCATTTATTTTCTAAACGGGATACCACTTTAGAAAAAAATACCAAACCAAAAACCCAGGAAAATCAATACCAGGATATGAAAATAATTAAATAAGAAGTACAAGAAAGGAACCAAATACAACAGAAGATTAATAAACACATACAAGTAGAAACTATTAGGATTTCATAAAAATCCCTAGACCAATCCCTAGACGTACTCTGGTTGGACTCACCGACCAGCATATGGTGTATGTCCATAGTCTATAACCAATTAGATGCACTAAACTGACCAATACAGGGGAATATCCCACCGAGAACTATCAATTCAAGGGGGTATTGACCCATCTAGTTGATGTCAACAAGAAACCATCACTTGAACCTCTAATGTATTCCCAATAAACCCATGGTAATTGTATACTATGTAAGTAGGAGGCCCCCGCATGTGTGAATCACCTTACTTATTATCACCACCCTTGCCTGCCCCAAAAACTGACACGAACCATGTAATAAACCACATGGGTAAATCTTCTATAGGGGTTCCTATCATATAATAAAACATTCAGAAGTGTCATCTAGTCCGTAACATCACATTATCATTCAATCCATTTCTCAAAATGCGTTAAAATTCAAACTAGCCATTTTTATTTATAAAACCATAATCATTTCACAAAAACCATGAAAATACCAACTGTACCTTTACCATTTCAAAATCAATCCATTTCCAATACCATTTCCAAAACACTTCCAAAATCCAAGGTAATTCATACAATTAACATGAATAGTTCTAAATAGTCCTTTATATCAAATCTTTTATCAAAACATAGTAAAAGATGCCAAATATCCCATTTTCAAGTAACGCTGCTGAAGTCACGTTTTTAAGGTATTTGAAGAAACACTTTACCATTTAGAGATCAAGGAGTTGTCTTAGGAAAAATAGGGAGAGGGAACAAGTGAGAAACCATTTGAAAATTCGAAGTTCAAGAAAAACATCATTTTAAGTGTCATCTTTATTTGAGTGTCCATCCATGTGTGCACCCTATGTACCCATAGATGTGTCAACATACAATGAAACCAATTAAGTATCCATTAAAACTCCCAAACCAATTTTTCAGAATTACCACTTGATTTCAAACCAAACCCAACAATTTCACATAATTAAAAAAGTGAAAACAAGAATTTTAAACCCGAGAGAGGCTTTCCAAAAATTTCACCACAACCCATCAAGATATAAAGAGGTATATCAAAAATCACAACTAATATATCATTGAAACCAAAATTACAAAATATAACAAAGTCCAGATATCAGAACAAGAGCTTAATTTCATTTCAAGAAAACTATAGACATTTTATTAAACACTTTTTGTACATAAAAGTATAGGTATAAACATTAGAATCCATTGAAATCCCATTTTCCCACCAAACTACCTACTAACAAACATAACTATAATAAATACCAAAATGTCATAGTCATGAATATAATATTTCTAAATTATTTAAAAATACATATGCATAAATGGATTGTTCTTAAAAGGAAAATAATGGAAACACCTACCTTGATAGAGTGCGAACGCAACGAAACCTTCAGATGATTGAGATGCAAGAACAATACACAATAAAAAACCATAAAATCAATGAAAATGAACTACACATCAACCCTAACCCATAGGTTTTGTCCAAGAGGGAAACCCCACCAAGGGAGACCAATATCTCAAGAGAGAAGGGAGGAAGAAAATGAGAAATTGATAAAGACCAAAGAAATATTACCCTGAAACCTTAAAGGGGCTTCAAAAATAGAAGGGAGGAAAAGGATAAGGATCTTGGAGCCCCCTAGTGAACCTAGGATGAACAAGGGGAGACACCCCCGATTTAGGGTTTAAAACAAAAAGGGGAAAACTTATAATTTCAAAATTTTATGAATCTGGGAAGCTCTCACGTCTTGTTCACATAGTTTGAAAAACCATGAGCAAACCATGTGGTAGCCACTATCCAAATTGAAAGAACCTCATGCATAGTTGCCACACCATTTAACAAATAGTTTGAAACCCATGTACCTTATCCCTAGACTCCAAAAAATTCTTCATAGTTACCTAGGTGAAGCTGCAAGATTTACCTTAACCGTGCACTGCCCGTGCACCTTTTTCTACCAAGACCAAAGCATCTATTTTTAAACTGAAACTGAAAAGTTTAAATTGAGTCTCAACCCGAACCTCATCCAAGGGACACAAAATCATGAAATGAATAAAATAAAAGAATTTCAAAGGTAGGGGGTGAAAATTCTCCCCACCACACACACTTTATTCCCTCTAAAATTCACCCAAATAAAATGTAATCAAAACATGATTCCATGCCTAATTAAAATCTAAGGAAAACACAAACCTCGTGGTGACCTTTCACTTCACAAGTCAGAGCTGACTATTTCTAGAAAAACTATAGCAAAATAATGTGGTTAGAATATTAGGAGGTTCTTACCACCATAAAAACTCAGATAGCACCTCCAAGAGAACCAATAACTCATAATAGGAGCTAACCCAAAATTTTCCACACTATCTGATAAACATACTCACCAAAACCAGAAATTCACATCCCAAACTAAAAACATCCAAATCAAGGGAAAACCCATGAAATGAACTTGATATTGAATAGAAAACCTAGAACCACCATCCCACAATTCCAAAAAACTCAATCATCTCAAGAACGAAAACAACTGAAATCTAAAACTAGGACCGAACCACATAAAGGATAAAAACATTCAAAGAAGAAAAAACAACTCAAAGATCCACATTAAGATAAATTCAACTACTTAGATTATGATTGAACAAGTACATCAGAATTTTATAATGAAATTATGAACTTAAAAAAACAACAAAAACTATAACTATAAACATTAAACATCTGCATCCCAACATGGAAGACAAGAGTTTGAATAAGGTTTTCCACATCCGTGGTGACTCATGACTATCAGCAATCTTTAATATGAGGTCTGTGGATAGAGCCCTGATGAATGAAACATAAAATTCCTCACATTAATGAACCAAAATCATTAAATTAATACTTATTATTCATGTAATTATTCCTAGAAAACTTTTCAAGATGACCCAAATAGATACAATGATGGAACATCTTCAGAGGATTGCAACAAGAAGGCTTTGAATGGTAAAACTGTCCACATTGTTGGAACACAAGAGAACGATTTGAAGAACTGGTGATAAGAATCATAAAATAGGACTCTATAAATACAAGTTCCTTTGGTATAAAATCATCACTAAATAGAGAAACTTAATTAGAATCAGAGACACTATATTACAAACTGCCTACACTCTAGAAACCAACTCAGCTAAAAACGCATCATCCACTAACTTTTCAAAATTATGGTCCTTAGAGTAGAGGACTCTCTCTTTGATCTATGTATGAAGACCCCCAATGAAAAGATAATCCTTCAAAATATCTTATAAATCTTCATCCATAGAAAAGGAAACCATCTCTTTTGGGTGGTCAACAAAGGCCTTAATTGTTCACTGGCCTTGATGAATACTCATGATCTCTTCCGTTTTCTTCATCTTCGCCTCTTCAGGTATAAAAAATTGGTTAAATATGGACTTAAATACTTCCGACATCATCCCAACTTGCATCAATGTAAAAGAAAACATCTACCATTCATCCAAAGATGGAAATTCAAAAAAACCCAGAATAGCTCAGACTCTAAAAGCATCAAGAGTTACTAATAATCTGAACACACACTCAACATTCTCAAGACACTCCACTACCTCTAATAGAACTTGATCACCATGATATATAGGCAACACTTTGGAAGAACCAAAAACTAAGTATGAATCATTAGAAACATTCAGGACCTTTCCGGGCAGCGTATTCTGATCAAAATGAGAAACAGAAATCCACAAACAATATCAACCCAAAACACAGTTGAGGAGGATATCCCAAGCCAAAACAATAGACTCACATACCAAACACATACAAACAAAACCAAAATATTCTTTTTTAAAACCCCATTTCCATTTTAATTTTCCATAGTACATTCTTCTGGGACCAATTTAAAAATAATAAAAACCACTCTTTAAACCAGAATCAGTATCTGAAATCAATTTCCCATACAAATCAATTTTATAAAAAAATATATCTCCAAGCCTTTGATTTCAATCATTCACTCTTAGCATCCCAGGGACCATCACATATGTTTCCATTAACTTCCACTTAAATTTTCCATACACAAGTACCCACATAAACATTCCATACACACCCACACATATTTGAAGATTATTAAGGAGTAAAAAGGCTCACTCTTATCATTTCATTATCAAAACCCAAGAATTCATCGAATTTTCAGTCTAAAACATTTTTCTTCAAGATAAATTTTTTCCATCCGAAATAATTTGAAAGAAATCCTTTATATTTCAAAAACTATTTTCATATTAAAAGCATAATAACATCAACCAATGCTAAGCCAAGTCACAAACTCAAGACAATCTACCGTAATGAGGAACTAGTAGTCTTGCCTAACTTGGGGACTTGGTAGTGGTCTATTCCCTAAGTTAGAATCAACAAATAGGTTGAGCTTGAACCATATAATCAGACTCCACATGGGTCACTACTGAATATGATATCATTTCATGACACTGGATCACCTCCATTGTCATCCCAAAAACCAAAACAAAGATAAAAGACTCAAATCCTAGACTACCCCAAGTAACACGAGAATCAGAATGAGTAATTTTTCACGAATCTCTTCTTATACCTACCTCCCGAGCCCCGATAGTCATAATATCCAATCCACCTAACACACCAAATAACAAGGGTCTACTCTGATACCATTTGTTTCAAGAGCCAGACCAGGGAGCCATCCTACCGACACCCAACCTAGTTCGTGGCATGGTCCGTGGTGCATTCCCAATCCCCACGAGCTGGAAACTAGTGATGAGCATAAAATATTATCAAAAGGGGGATGATTTCAGCCAAAAACCAGGAACAAATAAATACACTAACAGATGAAGAACACATCATTAACAAAAACCTGACCATGAATAAATATATAACAAATCTAGGTAGTAAGTACAACTGAAAAAACTATAAACTAAATACAAAACTATGATCCAACCATGATACATGATCTCTATGTGACCACTTAGTCACTAACAAAATCAAGGGTGGCCATCTCTATGGTTGGTCAACTGAACCATAAACCTGAACCTGAAAAACAACTTGGGTCTACTGACACTGAATGGCACAAGTAGGGTGTGAGAATAAAAATCTCTGTAGGAAACTACCACAGAATCCATACATTTCCTTTCCCAAAAAACATTACATAAACTATAGTTTAGAATACATATGTAAAAATATGTTCTTCTCATTTTTTATTTACAACACTTCTTTTCTTTCTTCAAAACAATTCACACCACCCTTCATATTTAAGATGGGATACCACTTTAGAAACTAATTCCCAAACCAAAATCCCAAGAAAAGAAATACCAAGCTATGATAGAAATAAATAAGAAGTATAAGATGGAAACCAATTGAAACATAATGTAAACAAAAAAATGCAGGTATCAACCAGGGGAATTTCCTAAACATCTCTAGAGTGATCCTTGAATGTACTCATGTCAAACTCACCTATCGACATATGGTGTAGCTCCATAGTCTATAACCAACTGGCCTCACTAAACTGACCAATCTAGTGGCATACCCCACCAATCCCTATCAATTAAATGACATATTGACCCATCTAATTGGGGTCAATATGAAATCATCACTCATCCCTCTAAAATACACCTAGGAAACGCATGGTAATAGTATACTCTGTAATTAGGAATCCCTCGCATGTGTGACTCACCTTACCTATCGTCACCGCACTTGTCTACCCCAATAACTAACACCACCCACATGATAATACTCATACTAAAATACTCCATAGGGTTTAACATAATATAATAAACCATACACAAGTTCCAACTGATCCATATCATCACATGATCTTTAAAATCATTTCTCAAAATGCGCTAAAATCCTAACCACATATTTGTTTTTCTAAATCTACAATAATTTCACAAACACCATGAAAATTCCATATAGGACTTTAACATTTCAATCTCAATCCATTTCTAAGAAAACCTTAATTTTTTTTTGAAAACTAGGTTAAAATACACTATAAACAGAAAAAGTTCCAAGCATGCCTTTATACCAAATCCTTCATCAAAACGTCACACAAGACTCCAAACAGGCCATTTTCAAAGAACACCTTTGAAGATGTGTTTTTAAAGAACTTGAAGAAAAAAATTACTATTTAGTGATCAAGGAGTTATATTAGAAATAAGGGGAGAGAAAAGAAGCCCGAAACCTTTTGAGAAACTGAAGTTCAAGGAAAATATCATTTTTAAATTTCATTTTCATTTAAGTGCCCATCCATGTGTGAACCATGTGAAACCATGGATGTTCCAACGTACAATGAAACCCACTATGTATCCATGAAAACACACAAAATAATTTTTCATAATCAAAGCTTACTTTCAAACAAACACAATAATTTCACATAACTACAAAACTGAAAGCAAGCATTTAAAACTGAGAGAGCCTTTACAAAATTTCGCCAAAACCCATCAATCCATAAAGACGCATCTAAATCACACATCATGCCCAATATATCCTAGCATGAAGGCTACATAAATATAAAAAAGGACAAATATCAAAACAATATCTTAATTGCATTTCATGAAAACAATATAAATTTTTTGAAACACTTTGTGTGCATATGCTTATAGGCATAAACATAAGAATCCTTTGAAAACCCATTTTCCCCACTAAACTACCAATGCCAAACCATAACTATAATCAATAAAAACACATAATAGGCATGATAAACATATTTATAAATTATTTGAAAACACAAAATCATCCATAGATTTCACTAAAAATGAAAATAATGGAATCACCTACCTTGAAGGAGTGCGGATGCAACAAAACCTTCATTGGATAGATATACAGAACAAAACACAATCCACACACTCTAAAATAAATGAACATAAACTTCAAATAAACCCTAACCCATAGGGTTATTCCATGATGGAAACCATAACAAGAGAGACCAAGATCTTAAGATAGAAGGGATATGGTGAGGAGAAATCATCCAATATCGAAGGAATCGTACCTTGGAAGCTTCATGGGGATTAAAAAATGGGAGGAAAAAGAGAGGATGATTCGAGGACCCCTTGTTCCACCTAGGATTAAATGGGGATAAAAACTGATTAGGCTTAAAAACATGGAGGGGAAAACATGGAATTTAAAAATTTTAAGAATCTGGGCAGCTCGCATAGCTAGTCCCCATGGTTTGAAAAACCGTGTGAAAACTGTGCGGCGACCACTATCAAAATGGACATAACCTCAAACATGGTTTTCATATGGTTTACCAAAACCTGAAAAACCCATGCACCTTACCCTTGGACTCAAAAAAAATATTCCCAGTTACCTGGGTGAAGCTAAGTGATTTACCTTAATTGCCCGCCACCGATTCACTTCTTGATTCTAATACCAAAACATATATTTTTAAACCAAAAATAAAAATATAAAACTATGAATCTACCTAAACATCATATAAGGGACCTAAAATCAGGATATGAATGAAATAAAACAATTTCAATGGTTGAGGTGTGATAATTATCCCCCATAGATACTTTATTTCCCCCACAAAGTCACCCGGTTGAAAGGTAAACAAAACTAAATTCCATTCCTGATAAGAATCGAAAGAAACAATGAATATTTGGGTGACCTTTCACTAAAAAAGTTACACCCAAAAAATTATAAAGAAACTACAACACAAGAATGAGTGGATAACATGAGTGGTTCTCCCTTCCACAAGAACCCAACTAGCACCTCCAAGAAAACTAAAAACTCCCTATAAAAGATAACCCAAACTTCTCCACACTAACTGAGAAACACCATCACTATGACCAGAAATTCCCTACCAAACCCAGAAACTCACAACTCAAGGGAAAACCCTATGAAAAGAACTTGAACTCAAATAGAAAACCTTGAAACATCATCCATCAGTTCCAAAAAACTCAAGTATCACTAAAATAAACACATCTAAAAGAAAAACTAGAGGCCATCCCAAAAAAATACAAATCACATTCAAAGAAGAACAAAAAATTCAAAGAGATATATTAAGATAAACTCAACTACTCAGATTATGATAGAACAAGTCCATATCACATTGATAGTGAAATAATTAACTCATAAAAATAAAAAATATAACTTAGAAAAGAATAAATTTCTCCATCCAAACACATACGACAAGATATTGTCTAAGGTTTTCCAAATCCTCGGAGACTCCTGAATGTGCACAAGATTCACTTAGAGGCCTATGGTTGAAGTCTTCATGGATGAATCATCGACTGCATCATATTTATACACTAGCATCCTCTGATTAAGGAATCTTCTTCATGAAAGGCTTCCTATAAAACTTATCCAGATGAACCAAATGGCCACAACAATGTCATTTATTCAGAGGATTGTGAGAAGACATATTTGAATCCTGGAATCGACCATAATGCTATCACACAAGTGAATGATATGATGAATTGGAGATTGGAATCAGTGTAGGGGACTCCACAAATATAGGTTCCTCTAGCATTCACTCATAATGAGATGATGATCCTTCACGAGCATCAAGAGACACCGGACTACCAACTACATATGCTCTAGAAACCAAATAAGAAAGAAAATTCATCCCCTAACTTTTTAAAAAAATTCCTTTGAGGAGAGTAATCACTCCTTGATATCTGGAAAAATAACCACAACGAAAAGAGAGTCCTTCAACAGATCCAGTGAACTTACCTATGGAGAAAAGGAAACTATCTCCATGTTGCGGTCAACACAGGACTTTACTATCTAATAGCCTTGTTGAATACTCTTGATCTCTTCCATTTTCTTTGTCTTCACCTACTCAGGTATTAACCATAGGATATATAAGGACTTAAACACTTCTCATTTCATCCCAAATTTCATCGAATATAGAGAAATCATCTCCCATTTTTTCAAAGCTAGACATTTAGACAAGCCCAGAACAGCTCGTACTATAACATATTCAGTAGTTCCCAAAAATATGAATACATGCTCAACCTCCTCAAGAAACTCCACTACCTATAACAGAAATGAATCACCATGACAAAAAGATAACACTTGGGAACAACCAGAAACATGACATCACTCGTTAGAAACTTTGGGGACCTTTTTGGGTATTATTTTCTGATCAACATGTGAAACACAAGTCCAAAATCAACATCAACCAAAAACATAATTGAGAATGATATCCAAATCAAATAATATAGACTCACAAACAAAAAAATACAAACACCGCCAAATTTATCTTTTCTAAAATCCCATTTCTATTTAAATTTTCCAAACATACTTCTATAAGGGCGAATGTTAAAATACTGAAACCCACTCTTTGAACTAGAACCATTTTTCAAATTCATTTTCCCAAAAAAATCCATTTCAGAAAAAAAATGATTCTAATCCTTTGATTTCATACATTCATCCATGGAATCCCATAAACCATCACATATGTTTCCTTTCACTTCTACTTACATTATTCACACACAAGTTCCAACATGAATTTTCTATACACAACTACACATATGTGCACATTCATAAAGAGTTACAAGGGCCACTCTTATAATTTCATTATCAAAACCCAACAATTCATCAAATTTTTAATCCAAATCATTTTCCTTTAAAACCCATTTTACTATTTCAAAATAATTTGAAATAAATCCTTTTAATTTAAAAAAATCATTTTCATTCTAAAATACTACTCAAATCAACTTATACTGAGATGATAAACTCGTAGTCATGCCTAACTCGATGACATGGTAGAGGGACATTCCCCCATGTAATAATCAACAACTAGGAGGATCTAGATCAGTGTACTAAAAATCCACATGGGTCACGACTCTATGTGAGATCACAACATGACAACATATCTCTTCCATTGTCATCCCTTAATCCGAAACAAAGACAAAAGGCTTAAATCTCATACTACCCCTAGTAACTTGAGGATCATAATGTGTAAGAGTTCACAATGATATTATCATATCTAACACTCAATTATCTACTATCCTAATATCCAATCTTCCTAACACCCCAAATAACAATGGTCTGCTCTGAAACCAGTTTTTCAGGAACCAGATCAAAGGTGCATCTGACCAAACACCCGACCTGGTTCGTGGCATAGACCGAGTGGTGTTCCTGATCGCCACGGGCTAGAAACTAGTGTTGGACATCAAATATAATATAAAGGGAAATTATTTCAGCCCAATACTTGGATCAAATAAATACACTAACAGACTGAGAATGCAGTAATAACCAAAAACTAAACATGAATAAATATAAAAATGATCCGGATACTAAATAAAAATGAACAAACCTAAAAATAAATACAAAGCTAAGTCCCAACCACACAACACAATATCCATGTGACCACTTGGTCAACACCAACTTCAAGTACAACCAACTCTATGGATGGGAAACCAAATGAGAAACTGCACCTGCAAAACAACTCTGGTCTACCGACACCAAATGCTAAAAGTAGGGTGTGATATTAAAAATATCAGTATGAAACCACCATAGAATATATACATTTCCATTCCTAAAAATAGTCCATAAATGATAGTTTTTAATACATATTAAAATATTGGTTTTAGTTATATTTTTTAAACATCACTACTTTTTTTCCTCAAATAAATTCAACAGACATTTATTTTGAAAACAGGCTATGACTTTAGAAACCAAATCCCAAACCAAAAACCCAAGAAAAGAAATACCATGCTATGATAAAAATAAATAATAAATACAAGATGGAAACCAAATACAACATAAATTGAAAAACACATACATGTATAAAACATTGGAATTTACTAAACATCCCAAGGTTGATCTCTAAACATACTCAGGTTGGACTCACCTACCGTTATATTATACAACTCTATAGTCAATAACCAACTGGCCACCCTAGACAGACCAATCCAGTGTCACATGACACCAAGCCCTATAAAGTCATGGGTGTATTGAACCATCTAATTAGGGTCAATAAGAAACCATCACTCGACCCTATAAAAGACTCTGATAAAACCCAAGGTAATAGTACACTATATAAGTAGGAGGCCCTTGCAAGCGTGACTCACCTTACCTCGTGTCACTACACTTGTCTTCCACAGACACTAAAACCACCCACATGATAACCCACATGGGTAAATCCACCATAGGGGTTCCCATCGTATAATAAATCATTCCCAAGTTCTAACTAGGCCATTACATCACATGATCCTTAAAACCATTTCTAAAAATGCGCTATAATAACAATAAGGAATTTGTTTTTCCAAAACCACAATCATTTCACAAACACCATGGAAATGAAAACCGATCCATTACTATCTCAATATCAATCCGTTTTAGAGGCCATTTCCAAGAAATTTCAAGAATCCAAGGTAAAAGATAGAGAAAACTCGAAATGTTCTAAATGAGCCTTTATACAAAATAATTTATCAAAACATAGCACAAGGCACCAAATGGGACATTTTCAAAGAACACCATTGAACTTGAGTTTCTAAAGCACTTAAAGGAAAAATTTACCATTAAAATATTGTAATTTGAGGTATTTACATGGGCTCTTTGAAACATGATCCCATTGCAAATGAGCTTTTGCGATGGGGTCCCATCGCAAATAGCCCGTTATAGAAAATGACGTCACACATATAATTTTTTGTGATGGTCCCATCGCAAAAAATACAATTTGTGATGGGAAACCATCCTGTCACAAATAGATCCTCGATTATATACATTATATATATAAAAACATGTTGTGACAAGCCTATCACAAAAAGTATTTGTGACGGGCCCATTGTCCCGTCGCAAATAGTTCTTCATTTGTATATATTATATATATCTAAACCTTTTACGACGGGCTTATCGCGAAAACATATTTGCGATGAGCCCTTTTTCCTATCACAAATACTTATTTAAAATATATATATACTATTTTTCGATGGGGTCCCGTCACAAATAGTCCGGTCTCAAAAGGTCCCATTAAAAATACTGAATATATATATATATAATAAAATTATGATTAATGAAAAATAATATTAATATTATTAAAATCATAAAAAATAAAAAATATTTAAATGCTTAATATTCGCAAAAAATATTAAAAATTCATAAAATATTATTATTATTAGTAAAATAAACAAACATTAAAAAATATAATACTAAAAATAAATATTAAAATATTAAAATATTACAAATAATAAAAAAATTAAATTATGCAATATTCACACCAATATAAAAGACAACAACTGTAAATAGTTCATATTACAAAAAATATTGAATTCAAATGTTTTTAACATAACAAAAAAATCACCGAAGGGGATAGTCTTCTAGAGGAGGTGGAGGAGCTGGAATAGATGGTGGAGGAAACTCCATCCCTAAACTACGAGTCAGATGACGCATGTACCTGCATCACCATGTTATTAATTTTGAAACTTTGATGGATCCAGAATCAAATTATTAGCATCTTCTCTAGAACTGTGTTCACCATATTGATACCAAAAACATAATCTGGTTTGAAAACCAAAACACAAGAGATGTTCCCCAGCGTTTTCAAATGTGTCAAACGTTCTCAGAGTACATTTTTTACAAGGACACTTAATTTTGCCTTCTGAAACAAATTATGGTTTTGATGAAGCAAATGATAAAAAATCTTAAACACCCTCAATATATACAAGATTTAAACTAGAACCATTTGGATTTATGCATTGATTTATCAAAGGGAGATCATCCAATAATGACTGTTGTTGACTTCCTTATTCTATATTTTTCTACAAAATATAAAATCATTAACGTTTTTTGAATAATATTAAATTAGAAAAACACTATCCAAAAAAAGAAGTTAAATAATTACAACTACTTCTTAATAATTACCATTAATTACGGCCGACACAATTTCCAAGGGATTGAAAACTACTCTTTTGACTAACGACTCATTTACTTGAAACTTTCACACACTGAAATCACAATGAAGAATCTGCTTGGTGGTACACATATCCATTCTTGTGCATACAGGAATGTATAAGCATACCTTAGATAATATTCTTCATTGTGAATTTAGTGAGAGAAAGATGAAAGTAAATGAGCCAATGAACAAACGATCCCCCTTTTCGTCAATGAATCATCTTTTTGCAACTATTACAGCTTGAAAAAATTATGAAAAATATGGTCTAACGAATGCATATCCAAACTCGTGCATACAATATTGGATATGCATACGTAGAAGCATATTTTTCATAATGTTTTTGATTCCATGGGAGATGAAAGAAGAAGATTCATCGAGAAAAAGGAGTGCCACCAATCCACTGAAAATTGTTCTAAGTTATTACAATTTATTTTATTCCTATTTTTTCCTATTTATTTTTATTTATCCTTATTTATTCCTAATTAATCCTAATTATTCTTAATTATTCCTAATTATTACTAATTATTACTAATCATTACTAGTTATTACTAATTATTACTAATTATTACTATTTATTACAATTTATTACTAATTATTACTAATTATTACTATTTATTACTAATTATTACTAGCTATTACTATTTATTACAAATTAATAAAAAATTTATTATTAATTATTACTAATTATTACTAATTATTATTAATTATTACTAATTATTACTATTTATTAATATTTATTAATATTTATTCCTATTTATTACTATTTACTCCCAATTATTTCTAATTATTCCTAATTATTACTAATTATTACTAATTATAAATAATTATTACTAATTATTACTAATTATTAATATTTATTACTATTTATTACTAATTATTAGTATTAATTACTAATTGTAAATATTTATTACTAATTGTAAATATTTATTACTACGTTTTCTTAATTATTTCTATTTTTTTCATAATTATTACTATTTACCGCTAATTATTACTATTTACTGCTAATTATTATTAATTACCCCTAATTATTTATAATTAGTATTAATTATGATTGATTACGGTAAATTATAGCCACTAATTACTTTTTCCTAATTTTTAATATTTTTTCCTAATTATTACTATTTTTTCTTAATTATTACTAATTATTACTAATTATTACTAATTATTAATAATTATTACGAATTGTTACTATTTATTAATATTTGTTACTGTTTATTACTAATTATTACTAATTATTACTAATTATTACCAATTATTACTAATTATTACCAATTATTACTAATTATTACTAATTATTACTAATTATTACTAATTGTTACTAATTATTACTAATTGTTACTAATTATTACTAATTATTACTAATTATTACTAATTATTACTATGATTTCTAATTATTACAAATTCTTACTATTTATTACTATTTATTACTAATTATTAGTATTTATTACTAATTGTAAGTATTTGTTACTAATTATTAGTATTTATTACTATTTTTTCCAAATTATTACTATTTTTCTTAATTATTACCATTTACTGCTAATTATTACTATTTACTACTAATTATTACTAATCACCCCTAATTATTACTAATTAGAATTCATTAATATTACTTACTGCAAATTACAGCTAATAATTACTAATTACCGCAAATTATTTATATACATTACTAATTACCGTTAATAATTATTAATTACAACCAATTTATAAGAATTTGTAGTAATAATTTTAATTTGTTATTACAAATAAATACTGATGAAAAAACAATCTAAAACAAATTTAATTACAACTAATCAACAATAATTAAAATTAATATAAAAAATGAAAGAAATACTAAATTAAATAAAACATAAATACCTTTAAACCTGATCTCTTATAGGTGTAGACGAATTCAAAACTTCTTTGTAAAAAAAACTAACTTAGTGAAATTTTCTCTCTAAAATTATAGTTTAGAGAGAGAGAGGGAGAAAGTAGGAATTGAGGGGAAGGATGGAAAAATAGATGGGTGTATATATAGGTTAGATTAGTTGCGACGATAATATTTGTGATGGGTCCCGTCCAAAATACCTTAGGCCGCATTAATTACTGTTGGCGGTTTAAAGGGTATTTGTGATGGGGCAACATCTCGTCGCAAATAGTATTTACCGTTGTCGGGTATTTGTGACGGGACCCATCAAAAATTGTGACCCACAGACAAACTATTTATGAAGGGTAAATTCCCCATCACAAATTCTATTTACCACCTCCGGGTATTTGTGACGAGGGGTGCCTCCCCGTCGCAAATATCCTTCCTGCAGTTTGGCGTGCAAACCACACTAAACCGCGCATAACCTTTTGCGACGGGACCCCAAGTCCCGTTGTAAATAACTAATTATTTGCAACGGGTCGATGCTCCCGTCGCAAATAACCTCTTTGATGGAATTTTTGCGACGATATTTATTCCCGTCGCAAATTACCCATTGCAAAAAAATTCATTTGCTCATAGTGTTTGGAGATCAATAAGCTATATTAGGAAGAATGGGGAGAGGGATGAAGTGAGAAACCTTTTGAGAAACTGAAGTTAATGGAAAACATAATTTTTAAGTGTTGTCTTTATTTGAGTGCCCATCCATGTGTGCACCTTGTGCCCCCATTGATGTTCTAACATCCAATGACACCCATTAAGTATCCTTAAAACCCCCCAAAACCATTTTTCAGAATCACTACTTTATTTCAAACCAAACTGAACAATTTATAATAATTAAAAAAGTGAAAACAAGCATTTAAAACCCGAGAGAGCCTTTCCAAAGATTTCACCAAAACCCATCAAGCCATAAAGAGGCATCTAAATCACAAATCATTCCCAATATATCATCAAAACCAAACTACTTAAAGATAAAAAGGCCAAATATCACAACAGGAGCTTAATATCATTTTTAGAAAAAATATACATTTTATCAAACACATTGTATGCATAATCTTATAGGAATGAACATAGGAATCATTTGAAAACCCATTTTTCACCTAAATACCAACAAGAATCCATCACTATAATAAATACAAACACACCATAGGCAAAAAAAAATATTTATAAATTTTTTTATAAACACACAGGCATCAATGAATTGTGTTGAAAATGAAAATAATGTAAACACCTACCTTGAGGGAGTGAGGATGCAACGAAAGCTCCATAGGATGGAGATCCAATCCTGAGACACAATCCACACACCATATCATCAATGAAAATGAACTAAAAATCAACCCTAATTCATAGGGTTTTTCTAATAGGGAAACCCCACAAAGAGAGAATAAGATCTCAAGAAAGAAGGGTGAAGAGAAGGATAAATTGACCAAAACCGGAGGAATATTCCTTGGAACATTCATGGGGCATAAAAAATGAAATGGAGGAAAAGGATAGGAACATTGGTGGAACCAATTGTGTGCCTAGTCTGAATAGGGTGAGAAAATCCTGATTTAGGTTTAAAAACATTGATGGGAAAATATGGAATTTCACAATTTTAAGAATTTGGGCCGCTTTCACAGCTAGTCCACATGATTTGACAAACCATGTGAAAATCGTGCAGTAGCCACCATCGAAATAGATAGAACCTCACACACAGTTAATACATGGTTTACCCAACTATGCACAACCTGTGTCCATACCCATGGGCTCTAAAATGACCTACATGGTTACTTGGGCAAAGCAGCATAGTTTACCTTAATCATGAAACTCCCATTCTCCTCTTTCAATCAAGCCCAAACATCAATTTTTAAACTAAAACTCAAAAGTTTAAACCAGGAATCAACCAGAACCTCTTCCAAGGGAACCAAAATCAATAAATGAATAAAATAAAACAATTTTAAAGGTCTGAGTGTGATAGATTCATCCTTCAAAATAATATTTTTAAGGGTTTTTAATAACTCAGCTTTCATTTTTTGAGTTATAATGACTATTCTTCAACCGTGTTTTTATATGTTGAATTATTTTACCCAATGATCATACAAAATAGTATTTCCACTTCCATTTATATGTATTTACATTTTAACCTCATGAAATAATTTTTTATGGATCATTTCCTATTAATATCCTTGTGCCATTAAAGTATTCATCACTACTAATGTATTATAATCACTTTGATAAGGGTAATTCCCATTGTATTTTGAATATTACTATTGTTGTATACTAAACTAGTTATGAAAACTATTCCATTTTATGGGGGAAATATTGATAATACATAGATCCATAATTTATATATAGATAACTATTGACTACTTATCCATGATTATATATGAGGTCCCTTGGGAAACATTAATATATGTATTTTTTAACCATAATTTTTTTATAGAAGTAATATGATCATATAATTTTGTTTATTGTTGTGCAATTTTTTTGAATTAATTAATTACCCATTACCCAATATAGTGTTTTTTTTGGAATTCTTTTATAATGAATTATTCCATTTATATATTGGGGAAATATTGATTGTTCTTATACTTATCATTTACATATGGATTTATATTGATTACTAAGTCAATTAACTTTCATATTTTATAGTTTATTAATTGTTTGATGTGAGGAATTCATTGGAATTAATTTATAATAGTTAGGGCCTACAATATACCCTTAATGCATCAGTCAGTATCATGAGAGAAACTAGTCTGGATAACTGGTGTATTCAAACCAAATTAATTATAATGTATTGGAATGAATTATTGATGGTTGGTTTATGTTGTCTTAGAACAAGGAATTGATGGTAAGATTATAATGACTAGTATTATGAATTATATCATAATAAAATTATTTATTATGATCCATGTGATTATTTATATTTTTAATCTATCCCTGGATTTTATTCATGTTCATGTGATCAGTTATATGTAATTATTTGTTTATCATTTATTTCCTACCATATTATTCATTACTTTTTTATTCTATGATATCTCTTGGCATACACTATAACTTACCAAGAATTTGAGATCACCTTCCTATGTTTCCATTTCCCTAGGTTATAAAGAAAATTATTACACAAAATATGTCTAGAAGAATATAATGTGTAGTGAATTTATGGGAGATATTGAAGGCTTAATAATTAATAACTAATTCGAAGTGTAATGGAAAAAATGTCCATTTGATGAGAAATACATGGGATTTAATATTTTATGTTTTTTCATAATTTACTAAATATTTAAACCTAAAAGGTCATGGGAATGTATGTAATGAATTATTTACTTTATTTTATGATATTATCAGATGGATACAATAAAGTTTGTCATGGTATTTATTAATGATTTAGGTTTTAAAGGATCTCTTTTCCCCTCTCCATGAAATCTTGGATGAAGGTGATGAGTTTCTTTATATTGTGAGGTGGGTTTCTCTACATGCTGATTTTTTTCCTTTTGTATATAGAGATTTATCTATTTTACTTTAGTTTTGGTTCATCAACAATGATTTAAATTTTATTTTAAAGGTTTGTTGATTGATGCATGATATTTCTTGATAAATGTTTGAGTGAAAATGGATATTTCATGGGGTTTTCCAATGAAAATAGTTTTTTAAAAATTGATTTCTTGATAAAACATTTATACTAGAACCTTTATATTAAAAATTGTGTTCATAAGGTGTTTTCTAAAGTGATTAGGTTCAAAATTTTATATCCTTTACTTTTTACATGTCAAACTATGTGTTTTTTGTTTATCAGTTATGTATTTGGTTTTGATTGTACATGGGTGACATTGAGTGTGTGGGTAATAGAATAAGTGCTACTCTAGCCTAGTGTGAGGAATAAAGAGGGTTTGTTTCTATCGATACCATGAGAGCTATTAAGTTATTTTACTTTTTCAAGATCACATATTTTTTTTGGAGTTCCATAAGAAAGTCCTAGTTACTATTAGAACCTATAAGTCAATAATCCCCCATATTATACATATGTTGAGTTTTTTTGGATATATTGTTATTTCATGTACCTTTTCTATTGTATTTCATAATCCATTTATGTGATGTTTCACTTTACCTATGTGATTTTACCCCTTATTTAAATATGTAACTTGCATTGTTTTTATTAAAACCAATGGATTTCCAAAACATTATTTTCAAGAAAAAAAGTATTTTAAATGTTGTTTTAAAACTTGAAATAATGGTTTGAAAAATGAAACACATTATATTGATTCATAGTAGTATCCTAATGAGGTTTTACACCCACTCTATACATGCCTTTTCACATATGAATATTTCATTATTAATAATATAATAAAAGGGAAAGGATTCACTTCCCATAGAGATTATTTTTGAGAGCCTCATCATATGTTTTAGTGCATGATCACTGGTGACCATGGGTCACATGTATTATCTGAGTTTGAGATTTTGGGGATCCTATGTTGATGGTTGGTTTTTTGTTTTATTTTTATTTTTAGTTATTCATCATCCTAATTATCATTTTATCTTCTAAAAAACTTTGGAAGTTTTTTTATTTCCTTTTATTTTTTTTATGTGTGTAGAGAAAGGTTTTACTTTTATTGTGTGTACTCTATTTTTTCTTATTTTTGTTCCATATATTGTTTTGGAAAAGAAATCCAATTTATGGATAGGTCATGCTGAAATTATGTTTGGAATCCTTGTTATGGTTGTTCGGATTTTTGAGTTTGAAATCTTTCCCAATTAGTCATTTGTGATACCCTTGTGTTAGTAACCATCCCATGGAGATCAAGAAAGTGCTTCAAGTCTAATGGAATACTAGGCCATGGGATGGGATAGGTTGACTTTGGTTGGATCATTGCATGAGAAAATTTCTTGGTTGTAATATAGAATAATGGAAATCTACCTATGACCAATGTTTAATGGATTAGTTGGTGTGTGGTATGTGAGTTGGAACTATGCTAATACTCTGTACCATATGTGACGTTTTTCGGGGTTTTGTGTATTTTTATTCTCTATATAACTATTTAAATATGATCCCCCATGGAGGATACTGATGTTATATGTATGACTTGAATAAAATTTGTATAGCTCCATTTTTAAAATCATGTAATATTTATGTTAGTATTGTAATTTTTGATGATATATGATATTTATATTTTTCTAGATGCATGTGATTATAATGATTTACATTATTATTTAACTTTGATATGGGGGTATACTCTCCCCATGGTCACAACATAGACTCTCACTTCTAGCCATCAACCTATGGAGTATGAGAAGGCATGCCTGGGGTCCAGTAACACCATAGGTCCCTTTAATATAGAGTGATCCAGGATGGGGTTGTTTTACTATCCCCCTAGTCTAAAACTATACCATTTTGACAAAACACTAATCACTTGACTAATTATTACTCGCAACACCTTCAAAATATTTCATATATATACAAGATCAACTTTCTTTACACCAAAATTGGTGTTTCATGAAGTTATTATTTAATCCAAATGATGAATTCTCTTTACCATATAAATTATATTCAATTTTTTAATATTTTCCTAAACCCATCTTATTCATAAATTATCTTCATAAAAAACAAATTTTATCAACATTGGTTTTCAAAATATCCTCTATACATGAAACTATTGGTTGCACAAAATCCTTTAATAAGGAATAAGTTTATGTAATCCTTACGTTAAAACATAGCTCTTTTCTTTTCTCTAGGTCTTATTTTCTCTTAATAATTATGATTATTTCCCTATGTATAGAAAAAATTCATTATAAAAACTCACACTGTGAAACAATTCATTTTTTTTAAAAACATGTTACCTCCATTCATGAACGTTACTATGTTCATACAACCCAATTTCATTAGCCTAACTTATTTGTGTGAGATTATTCCTAATTTTAGTGATATTCTTCTTAATTTACATGAGAATCCATCTTTTCCTCCAAATATCATTGAAATTTTCTTGAACCAAATTTAAACTCTTTCATATCATTTCCTTCAAGAATACCCCATACCCTTCTCCACTAAAGGAATTTTTTAACATTATTTTTAAATAAATACATCCCAAAAATCTCCAATAATTTTGAATTATTTTTATAAAAAATGGGGTGAGAAAATTAATATTTTAAACATTTTATCACTCAAAATAATTTTGTTTCAGGGATTTTTAGATCATGAAATAACCATGTGGGTGCCACTGGAAGGTTTCTAGATACTTCAGGTGATTTCTATATGTTTTTCAAAACTATGTACCCAAAATGTGCACCTATATATTTAATTCAATTTCCACCTTGAAACATGGAATCTTTTGTAATTTATCATTTGATTATCCTAAAACAAATAATGGTAATAAATCACATAAAATCATACCAAAATACCAAAAAAACTCAATTTCAAGACATGATTCTTAGCCATCCATGGTAAATCAAGACACTGCACAAATAAGAGTTATCCAAACACTCCCCCATACCAACCTCTTGAGTCATGTTTGTCATATGTACTGTTAATTAGACTTTTACAAAATATAACCCTAGGACCTTTGAGATTTTGTAACAAGATTTCCTATGGAAACCTATCATGTTACCCAATCCGACTTATCACAAGGCCCAAAGCATGTTCTCAATTTCCACGGGTTGGACACACGTACCAAGGGAATCAAATAAAACTTTTGGGAATGATTTAATCCTGAAAAATCTATAAACCATGTAACATATACCATCTAAGAATCTAACATGACAAAACTATAATTTTTTTATCCATGAAAATTATTAAAAATCTCCTAAAATAATATCCAATCCAACATGGTAAAAGATAACGAAAATAATACAACATCTACAAATCACTTCAAAAACAAAACATAACATGAAGTAAAAAATAAAAATATATACATTAATACTAAAAAAGGTTAATTATAAAGTTACAGATGTATAAAAAACTCAAACAAAAATAACCATATGTGGATCCCCAAAATTATCAACTTGATAAAACTCATCATTTATGTGGTCACCACCAATCACCACACTACCAAGAGGAATTAAGGCATTAAGATTCTCTACCACGTAATGTTATTGCTTTCCCTTTACTTGAATAAAATAATTCCAATTTAACATGAACCCAATCGGCGTATGCAGAGTATGAGAAAAAATCTCATAAGTATAACATGATGAATATAAATAGTACCTTTAATAATTCATATTGTTAGAATGAGTTTTAAAATTTTATTTCCTTTTATGAAAAATACTATTTTTTAATAAAACAATAATGTAGAATTCAAAAACATATTCCATTAGATTTGTAAAAAAATTATAGTGGTTATTAAGAGCATAGAAAATTAAAATATAACTAATTAAAATATAATATAAATATCATCAAGAGAACTAAGTAGATAAGAGAAGAATAAAAATAAAAACATGCCACCAACATAGAACGACATGGGAAATAACCACAGGTCATGTAAATTAAAGAAAATGTAACCTAGGAACTCACATGTGTGACACTTAATGGAATATAATGAACCTAATTGAAACCCATCCTTGAATTATCCTCTTAGAATCATATGGTAGTAACACCTAGACAAGGCTTTAATTTCACTAAGTTAACTATCCAGTGCACAATCTAATCTAGTGTGTCCCTCATCCCAATTATTCAAGAACGTACCCAAGGTTTCCCATGTGAAACTCAACAAAAACTATCTCCCATAACATAGATAACATCATATGCATAAATCTCATGAATTATAGAAAATCCATAAAGGAATATGAAAAATAAAATATTCCATATATATATAAAATAAATAAATTAGAAAATAGGACTTTATGTGTAACAGTGGATTAAAAGTCATGTAATATTAACTTATATAGAAAATGACTTTCAAAAATTCATCTGGAAATCAATTTAAAATAAAATTCTCTTTAAGAAATTTTATCAATCACTTTATAAACATAATACTATTTTAAGAGTGAATATCAAATGAAATCATTGGAAAACCATTTTTCTAACAAAAATTTAATAGAAACATGATCAAGTATAAATCAATTCTCAATAATTAATTTCAACAATTATACTGTAGAAAAAACAAATTAGAAAACTTAAGAACCAAGAATATTCTAAGGGAAAGGTTATTATGTTGAGACAACTATCTCAAATCCATTTTAAACTCGTCTATTTCTTTCAATACCAAGAGACTAGAGAAAAATTGACACTAAAAAACCCTAAGAGATATATAATTTGAATTTATAGCCATGTGATTGGCCCTAATGGCCATCTAAGGGAAGATGATAAGAGGAAAATGAAAGAATAATATATTATAAAATAAGGTAATAATAAAATAAAGAGAAAAACAGAGATATCCTTGAGAGATTCACTATAACTAAAATAAAATCACTTAGGGAACTTTGAGGATCAATTACACAGTTATAATAGATTATAGTATATTCTAATGGGAAGGATGTCGGAAACTGTGGGTTATAATTTTACAATAGAATAGTGTAATTTCATTATTTTACTTCTCTAGGAAAGTCCCATATTTGGGCTATGAGTTTTGGAAAATCATGTTGCAATTAGGAAGAGGGATGGGTAATATGCATGCAGTTTTAGGTGATACTACTGAAACCATATTGCATGTCAAAGTTTTAAGGAAATGCAACTTTTATTAAACTATGGATCTTATTTTAAGGTCATATATTTTGAACCAAATTGTAAATAATTTTTTTATAGGAACCGTGATATGAAAAAAAATAATTATTTTTTTATGGTAGGGAATGTGATAAAAAAGCTATAATGGGTCCGAAGATAGGAAATCCATGTTTCCCTAAGTATACTATGAAAACTATAGTCAATCCACACATATTTCTTGTAAAAGGGATTTTTTTCAAAGGTTATATGCACATTAACATTACAAGGTGGTAGACATTATCATTTCTATAAGTTCTACTAAATTTAGTGTTTCTAACATAAAGAAGATTTCACAGTTAGGGTTCTTATAGACTGAACCATGTGTCACATATTTTAAATCCATGAAATGAGGACCATACACTGTATGGATTAAGATCATGTGTTAGGGACCCATATTGTATTAATTTTATGGTCATATGATGAGGAATCATGTCATTTGTTTTAGTTTCTTATAAAAGGGACTGGATCCAGACAATTTTTCATTATATAATTAAGAAAATACACTAATAAAATTATGGTTGCATGGAAAGGAACAAAGTGTTAATTCATTGTTTAATATCACAGATCTTGAATTAAAATAGTTCTTATAGTTTAAGTTCATACAACATAAGCCACTATCATACATTTTATACATTTTCATCTTGGATTATTCTTAAATGAATTTTTTGATAACAAAAAAAAGTGATTATTCTATTGAAAGTTCATGTTTTTATAACTTGAGTATGGAAATTATCTTCTCAAAATATGTTTCTATTACCTTTTAGGCTGTAAATTTTTTACAATCCCATGATGTATCAAGATTAGTGACCAATTAATCAACTTTTTCTCAGGGACCACATTATGGGTTTATATCCTAGTAAGTTTTAAATCTATTTTCTAATTTAAATTCAGGAATTTTGGACCACATTATGTCTCTTATTTTATGTCCTTAGAGTTAGTACCTAATTATGGCTAGATTTTAAGGTCATGCATATGTGATGAAGAGTTTATGAAAGTTTTAGGTCATATAAATTTGACCATGTGGAAGACTCGTAGATTGGAATCATAGAGATAAAACCCAAAATATTGAGTTACTTGACCAAAATAATCATAAATAACACAAAATTAATGTAGAATCAAATGTTAGTGTAAAATATTTTGATATGAAATAAAATTTTACTACCCTAGAGGGAGAGAAATATTATTTTTAAATAGCTCTAACTGTTACCTAGACTCATAGATATAATGATCATGGACCAGTTGATTCTAGAAATGAATTTTAGTTCCATTAGAATCATCTCTCTTTAATTATATGGCATAATATTTTCCTAATACACACAATGGTAGACTTGGTAAGATATTAATTTCCTTTTAATCAAGGTAGTTTCTATGATTTTTCAACCAGAAAAGAGTTAATAAACTTTATATATAGTTTAAATTATAGTAATTTCTAACAAAAAAGATTCTGATGGTTTAAGGTATTTGGGTTAGACCAAAGAGTTAAACAGTTTATTCTCTTGAAACATTGATATTGATACCATATGCAAAATTTATCCACTTGATATATAAGGTCTTCTAGATCAATGTGAATTAATATTGAATCAGGTTTCTATGTGAATGACCTTTCCTAATAGTGATAACATAATGATGTGTACCTTAATTTGAGGTTGAGGGTTAATAATGAGTCTCAAAATAAACTAGATGTAAATTTTCTTCAATAGTGTGTATATTACATAAGAGTAGTATAATCTTAATTATTTTAAATCTACTTTAATATGAGGACATTGGATAACAAATATGAATCAAAGATGATGGGATTATGATAGGTTAGAATAGGTACATCATTGGTAATAGAGATATCACCACCATACCATCTATAAATAGTATATATAATTAAGGAAACTCTCCTCTAGGGCTATGAAAATACCTTGGTAAGTTACTTGGTGGCTCATGTAAAATTATTACTTTCACCTAGGGGGTATGTTTAGATGAGTATATTTTCATGTTTCCGTTTTGAAGGAGTATTTATAGTGATCCAAACATTCAAGAAATGGATATGGTTAGATGTAAATAGTAATGTCCAAAAGCGATTTGACATATTATAAAGTTATAAAGTTGTGTCTTAGGTAAAAAGTTTAGGAAATTTTGACTTGATTCCTAGATAATTGTTTAAATGAAAACACCATGGTATAAGATAAGGGTAGGGTAAAATAAATATGATTTATAAGGTCCCCATGTTGTAATAAGGGCTCGTTGATATAGGAATAATAAATACATGTATAAGAAAACATGGGGAAACCAAGTATTAATAAGTCATGAACTAGTGTGAATTGAAGATAATTTTAAAACTTGGGTATCATAAAAATGGAGAATTATTATTGGTAATAGGATATGAGATTTTAGATTCACTAAATGTATTATTAGAAATGGAATCAATCCACAAGTATATCTAGATAAATATCTATTATCCCCACATAAGGAATAAAACCTAAGGGGGGGGGGGGTTAATAAAGGTATACATAATTAAACCAAACATTACCAATGATTTAATCAATGGTTAACCCAAAAAAAATCTTTCCCTCATATTGAATATGAAAGTAATAATGAATAAAAGAGAGACACATTATATTTTATTTGGAGAACCCACACTGGGCTATGCCGAAGGATTTGACATTCAAAAATGTGTTGATATTGAAAAATCCTCTAAGAAAACTAATTGTTCCATGAATATTAAAAGTTTTATCAATAAACCTCTTAGATTATAATATGTGTATTATTTTTATTACACAGAGCACTCCCCGACTAGAAATAATACACATTTCCTATAAGAGAAACACTGATAATAAATTAACCAAATATGATAATTACACCAAGATAGGTGTATATATTTTCTCCTCCTTCGTCAATGTGATGAATCTTTATAAATGTCCAATTATAAGGAATCTATGTCTTCTTATTTTCTTTCAGAAAAAAGTATGTAATTACTCTTATACTTATCCCATTTTCATTTTTCTAATTCTTTTTTACAAAAAATGATATCACCTCTAATATCCCAAGAGAGGCTACATATTTCTCGTACAAAATATCTTTTAAAACATTTGAGTATGTGAGATAAATATATAAATTAAGACCATCTAAATCCAAGTAAAAAATGATTAATTTATACCAATTAATTACTCTATAAAGATATGAAATATAAATATATATATTAAATATAACTTGGTCTGCCATAGAATAAGTGATTCCACCACTTCATAGCCACCTTCTAGTCAACATTTGACTCCATAAAACATATACTTAAAATATTCATTATCCCAAAAAATATGTTCATTTACATATTCCAAATATTTAAAGTTAAAATCTATTGTTATATAGTGCCATAATTACCATTGAATAATGATATTTAGGTAAAACTAATTGTGTAATGGAATCATAAATTCTCAACATCTCATTTCTAGAAAAAAACAAGAAATCCTGATAAACACCATAACTTTCACCACTCCATAGTTTACTCTAGAAACTAATTTTTAATAATCACACAAGAAACCAACATGGATAGTTTTACACCTATTTCATGAATCCCTATTTCTTATATATATTTATAAAAGATATCATGACCAGATTTATGCTTGTTTTGAGTCTCAATATACTATTTTCATTCAACCTTCATCTCTATGGGGTTTACTTTAGGCATCATAATGGATTGGATTAATGTTTCCACTTCTTATAACGAACACCATCATAGGAATTTTGGCCTTACATATGATATACATGTATGTTACAACACAAAATGACCTCTTATATATCATAAAATATATTTTATTCACTATTTTTAGAACCATATTAATCTTCATGAAGATTCTTCCAATATTCAAGCTATCTCCATGTATCGTGGTCACCCTCATGGTGTTTTCATCACTACATCCTGACATAGACTATATTTTCAGGAAAAACACCAAATAAAATCATTATAAACTTCCTTTATACCTTCAACTATTCCTTGTAATATATATCCACTGTAATCATGCATTTTTAAAAAATTTAAAGCTATTATTATGAAAAACACAAAGAAAAAAAATACTTGAGATAATTTTTTCTAGCAATGTCTAACTTTGGATTTATTTAAAATACTCACCATAAATATTTTATAAAAACATGAAATTAAACCATAATATTATAGTAGAAAACAAAATAAAATATAATCTCTAATAAATGATTCATTAATCATCCACTTATTGGTTATATGATTCATGTTTGGAATACAAATAGATGTTAAAAAAAATTCACTACAGAACACTTTTTAAACCATCAAGCTTCACTCTAAACACTAATTAGTAACCAAAACCACTATCACATTTGTATCCAACACCTATATCACATTACTTTGTAATTAATTCTTCCTATAATAACTTATTGTTTAATTATACAAGCAAATCTATCATCCCCTAAGTGAGAATTCATGTTCCCTCCCATAAAAACTTCTTAAATAAATTTCTCAATTTTTTCAATATGGGATGAATCCCCATTTACTTAAAAATTTATTCTTTAAGATTTTATGAACCTTTAATTAACATTGATCTATATCTCCCCTTAAGCTAGGATATATCTCCCCCTTTTCCAATGAACCCAAAAAGAACTTCCTTTAGAGTTCTCAAATTAGATATAGTAATAATACCAATCAAACCATGAGGGATAACATACCTTTCCACAAACCACTTCATAAAGATAACACTTTTTTGGTGGATAAATTACACTCTTTATTTTTTATAGGAAACTCTATAGAGGAGTGGTTTTAATTTTCTAAACCATATAAGTGAATAGATAAGGTTGAACACCATGATCCATCCAATGTTATTCAAACACTTCTTTGGTGAGTGCCTTCATTTAGATGTCTAGAAATTGGATTTTTGTAGACATGTACTCCAATACCATAATCCCTTCCTCAAAATTCTACATTATATATTTTTACTTAGTCTCAATATTCTTTTTTATATATTGATTAATTCTATTTTTATATAATTAATAGTACTTGTGTTATCATGATTGATTACAAAAAGATATTTCACTTCAACTCTAATATCCTAAAGTTATTGTTTTATATTTAACAATTGAGTACAACATTAAGCTTCCAAAATGTATTCATATTCCACATTATTTTGTGATATGCAACCATGATTATTATATAACTAAGTGATATATTAATCTCTAAGATTAAATACTATGTATGATGCTGATTTTCAATCATCAACTGAACTATTCCAATCCACATTTGTCAATTCCAATAATTAATAGTATGATATTATATTAAAAAATAAACCAAAATCCAAAATGAATTTAATATATCATATATATTAATCAATACTATAAATTATTTTTATTTTAGAAATTTCTTAACCATGCAACGTAATACGTAGAGAAAAAAATGATTGTTCTTATCACTATTAAGTAAATAATTTGCCTAATTATTTTTCTATATTCAATCACATTTTCCCCTTTTCCATTGTCATCACTTGGAAAATTCATCTAATTATAAACCAGTGTTTTCATAGACTTGTAATCCTATATTCAAAATTTTTATCACTTTCTGGTATCTTTGGATTGAGATATCACAGTTTTATTTCATCCTTATGCCACCTAGAAACCAAAGTAATATTTTATCAAACCTATCATTGAAATTTTTAACTGGAACCACATAAATTATAAAAAAAATTATCATTATGAATCAATTGATCCTAAAACTATTTTTCCATCATCATAAATAAGAACCATCATTCATTGATAATTATCCTTTTTGATATAGATATTATGATAAACTCCTCCATATTAGCATCCAATCATTCTCAAGTGTAAATAAGCCTAGAATACCTCATGGTGACTTATTCAATTGGAAATATTTTTTCTCAACCTAATGAGTAATAAAATTATTCAAATATTCTATTTATACATCCTCTGGAAGTAAAAAATTTTGGAATATTTATTTTCCATCCATTTAGGAATCCTTGAACCTCCCCTACACCATTATAGACAAGAATAGTTGATTTATTACAAAAAATCCATAGAATAAAATATCTCATCCAATTAGATTCCTTTAATCTAAGAATAACCATTTCCTATGATATGTGCCTTTTTTAAATCAATTTTCCATATTCATTGAGTTTTCTTATAAAAATATCATTTGATTCTAATAATATTCTTATCCTTCATCCATGAAATAATTTTATATGTTTTATTATTCTTAATTTTTTCTTGATATTTATTTCTCTCAATAACCCAAATATCATACATAGTACCCTCACTGAAAATTTTATGCTTTAGTTGTGATAGAAGTGATTTTTTGTGTAGAAAATACAGTATTCATGTTTTCATCAAAACTATCCAGTCACCAATAATGATTTATTTATTGATTTCGTCCCTCCATATTATCTTACATTTAACATCCAATATTACTTAATCAACCTCACCATTTATATCTTTTTATATTACATTAATAACCCCTTGTGATCCCCATAATATATTCAACTTGACATAACTTTCTCCTATAATTCTATCACTGGTATGTCGAAAATTTTACTTGTTTTTCACAATATTGACATCTTGGCTTTACCAAGATTATTATTAAAAAATTTATATTCATTTATATTTGTTGAGTATAAAATAAAGATTATATCATACCATTAAGTTTAAAATTTCTTACGGATCTTCTTATTGTTGATAAAAAAAATTACTTTAAAATATTCAAAATTAATTCGATGTTATATTCTTCTAATACAAATTATTTTATAGAGACTTTTATTTAACTATATATAAAAAAATCTATTTATCATATAAAATTATGTAAGAATAAATCCTTAGAAAATTTATCTTGTACAAATTTATCAATAAGAACCATTCTAGATATGTAGTTAATGATCCGGTTCCTCTAATAAAATATATAAGTTTATTTAGGGGTATTTTTCATTGAAAATTGATTAATTATCTTGTTTTTTATTATATAGTTATCTACTTAAAAATGATAAAATTCATGTCATTTTCAAGTTCTAATTTTATAATTCTCAGTCCAAGAATCTTATCCACTGATCGACAATAACATAGAATTAAATTTAAAACTTTATACTTATATATTTTCAACAAAACACATTTCTGTCATGTTGTAATCACAAATAAATAGTACATAATACTTATTTTAGTCAATGGATCTTGGTTATACCATCCCAAAAATATCAAAATTCACCAATTCTATCCATCATGGTGACCTATTTATATTTTGATTTTAATTCTTTAAAATTATTTTTCATTTTAAAAAATTTCACATGTATGAGTATGATCATGTGGAATCTTAGGGATATAATACACACCGTCATTTTTCACCAACTCTTACAATGATTTTTTGTTCATGTGGTCCGGATGATTTTTCTATAACCTATTTTAATCATTCTTAGGTAGAAATAAAATATCATTATCTCCACTAATGAGGTAGAGAATACCATTTATGTTACTACCCTACATCAAAATTTAAAAATATATTCACTTGAATATACATTCATTTTTAGTGAATTTAACTGTATTCACCGAGTCACACAATTACCTAACACTTATAAAATTTTGATCAAATAATTAAAATATTAAGACAACAATTTATATCATGTATTTTCATCTAGTTTTATATATTCCCAATCCAATTATCTTTAATACTTCATCATTATTTAACTTTAAAACACTTTCCTTTCAATATTAGATTTCTAAGAAAGGATCATTATTACTTTTCCTATAGGAATTATATCCACTATCAATAATCATTATACTATCTTGACCCATTAATTTTAAAGAAATATCATCTTCTATAACCTTCTCTTTACTTTTATCATTAACCCAAGATTATAATTTCACATTGTATAGTAATTTGAATTCATTTTAATCTACCATATATTATATTTCACCCTCATCATACAAAGACTCAAATTGATTTTTAATTTTTATCTTTCTTAATAACTCTATGGGTAGTTTTATTTTACGAATTTGTGTCATATTGGTAAAATAAACATTTATTAAAAATGATAAATACATGAGTTATTGTCCATATCCTTCACAAAAAAATAGTATCCATAAAAAACATACCAAATATATTTAATTCTGATCATTTTTCTTCAATGATCTTATTCTACGATGCATCTCTTGTCTATGGAAGACACATTTTGTGTATTCTATATTTTTTACACAAAAACAACACCAAAGTTTTAATATATTATTTTGTTTCTTCATTGTTTCACTGGAAGGATTTTATATTTCCCCCAAATCAAAATTACTTTGGGGATTTTGTGTTTTCATCTTATCCTCAACCATGATTTATTTTTTTGATGATCAATCCCCAATGAAATTTATTTTTGATAAAATTTTTTTTAATGAAGATAATTGAATAACTTATCAGTTGGATCTCTAAGAATATCCTTCAATTTATCAATAGACTATATATTCCAATTTACTCATGACTTCTATAGATTAATGGATCTTTCATGATCCTTAATATTTTCTTCATCTATATTAATTCTCCATCAAGTACCTCAATTTATTGACCCTGTCATTTGTCTTATTGGTAAATCGATTAATAATATGTGCTTACTATTACACTTTTTCCTTGACCTCATCCACTATATTTGAGTCTCCTATAATTTTAAATTATATTTTCTCAATTTAAGAATTAAAGTTAGATTTTACTCTTTTTAATACTTCATTTTGAGTTTAAAATCATGAACCACTCCATTGGACTAATTCCTTTTGAATCTCTAATCATATATGTCTTCAAGATAATCCATTTACTCTACTTTGAGTTCCACTCATGCCATAATATAGTAATGTTCTCCATATCTTGGCACAATGGATTGTGTATAAAATATGATAACTAGAATTAATTCGTCATTGAGGTATATACAGTCTTAAATATCCTCCACTTATATTTATTTTATGTTATTATCCTCTTTTGAAAATAAATTTTTCTTTTCGAAGAAATTTTATTTCGAACTCTTCTTGCCTTTCACGTTTTTAGTTGATTTATTCATGGGTAAAACATCTCTTTCATCACGTAAAATATTCCTAAGATTCTTAATATTGAGGTTTCCAACCTTTCCATATATAAATAATTCATTTGAGGATTACCCTTAAACATTCATTTCCCCCTTTTTGAGACTTCCCAAGACCCATACACCAAAATTCAATGCTAAAAAATAATCTTTACATAATAGATTTGATAATAATTAAATTAAATCAATTTTAATAAAAAATAATTAAAATATAAATGATCAAAATGGATTTACTTACACACTTATGACCTTTTCGGTTTAGATTCTCATAGAATTATAAAAAACTCTTTAAAAAATAAAACCCATGTTGTTATCTTTAAATGGATATTTCCCCATTATACGAAGATTTTATTATTAATTAAGATGAAATCAAAATATCACGAGAAATTATCCACACCTAATTTTCTTATGGACTAATATTATATAGTATCATTCTTCATAACCTTAGGGAAGGGGAAACATAAGAATGGGTGAGCTTAGATGATCAGTATGGGAGAATATGGGTGATATCAATCATATGTGAACATAAGATGATTATATTAGTATGATAACATAATCAAGTGATTTTCTCAATATAAATTATTCACACCCAGAAAATATTATACCATAAAATCTGAAATCATGTCATATCTGTAAGCATGATTAATTTGGGTGTCAAAACATAAATCACTATTCAAGAATCATAACATAGTCATGTGGCATCGTAAGTATAGGATATCATAATATTGTGAACATGTATAATTTTAATCATATCCGTGCATAATATTGTGAGAATATTTATAAAAAATCATACTCACACATCTGAATTTGAACATAGTGATTCACAATCATATCCATGCATAATCTTGTGAGTATAGTCATAAACAATCATACTCACGCATCAAAATGTGAACATATATATTCGAAATCATGTACATTATTATCATTATCATATCATGATATATATATATATATATCATATTACCAAATTTAATGGATGTATTTAATATAACCAACCATCACACAATCATAATCCATTTATATATTTCCATAAGACCATGAAAACATTTAGCATTTCATTATTGCATAACGTATGAAAAAAAAACCATTTGTCATCATGATTTCATCATAAAAATCAATATAAATCTAAAGAAATAATAATTATGGTATCATTAGATCATATCTATAGTGAATCATAAGTAAGACAATTATTGTATTCGTATTTGAATATAACATTAAAATTTCACTTGATTATTTGATAAGGAAAATACCCATTTCATTTTGAAATAACTTATTTAAAATATAAAATTTTATAGAATATTAGGGAAAGTTTTATTTAGAATTAAACCTGGAAAATGGTAAATAAATCCTCAAATAAAACATTATTCATGACATGGGTAAAATTTTTTCATGTATTATATGATAAAACAAATAGTTTCTTCACACCTTTGTTAAAAACTACCTCGTTTGGATGACAACAAAATATTATTTTTAAATCTTTATAAAGAAAGTAAAATATGGGTGAAAATGACTTTAATAAATTATTTAATAAGATTAAATACATTTTTGAAATAATTTTAAATAAAATATATACATTGAAGAAAACTATTTCTGAACAAATAGGAAATAAAGTCAAATTGTATAAAAACAAATTCTCAATTATTGTATTTTTCTAAGAGATGATAATGTATGTAAAGAAACAAAAATAACTAGAGGATAATAAAATATATAGGTTATAAAGGACAATTATCCTATAATTTCACTCTATGGAAATATAATATAAAAATATCGAAAAGAAAGGATATTTTAATGTAAATCTCTTACAGATTTGGTAACTTCGGAATCATATCCCCCTAAAATAAATAAAATAAAAAGAAAAATTAAATAAAATTAACATAAATAAGTTGATGGAATATAATTTAAAATGGGTTGTACATACACTACATGAAAGAAACAAGTTTCAAATATTAAATATGTCTCACAAAAATAAATGTGATATGAGAAACCCTTATATCAAGTCTAGTCCTTCTTCGTAAACGTTCAATAATCCTATCAAATAAATATAGATTTATTATAAATAAATTATAAATAAATTATATAACCACACACACACACACACACACACACATATATATATATATTGAGACATTTTTATGATTCCTCGCATCGTCATGAGTTGTGAAAATTGGGGGAAATTTGAATATTCTTCTCAGAAGTGTTTCAAGGGAAAATTAAAATTTCTTCTATAAGACTGTATCAATTATTTTTATGACCACTATATTGGTACAAAAATAGGGTTTCTACCCTAGGACATGAGTTTAGTTGGAACCCAAGATATAAGAATTTTTGGGTATATTTAATATTCATCTAATTGAAAATAAATTTATTCATTCTTGTTCATTTGGTGATATCTTTTAAATGATGTTTCAGATTGAGATTAAATCTCTACAATTGTGTCTGGAATTGGGTATTTTTTCTATGTGAGGAATAAAACTATCATGGGTGCCAAGGCTAGGCTTGGAAAACTTTTCATTTCATTTTCCTTTTTATTAATTTTTCTTTTTTTATATTTTTCGTTTCTCTCCTCCACATTATTTTGATGCATACACCCCTATGGGATTCCACCATTGGGCTTCAAATTCGTGTGATTAAGAGAGGGAGAGGGAGAGAAGAGGAGGAGGTAAAGGGAGGAGTAACCACTGAGGGTTTGTTTGGGGCCCAAATCAAAATTTGTTAGGTGGTAGATTCGACATAAATCATCATTTGTTTCCACCTATAGGTGGTCCCATTTTATTTTTTTCACTATAAATCCATTTAAATTATCTTTTTTAAGTTTTAAATCCTTTTTGGGTTGTTTTTTATCCCTTGAGGGTTGATATAATATTAATAGATGAGGATATGTGGTTTCAGGTTTTTTTGTGTGGTTTTATTTGGGAAACCCAATGTTAGAGAAAATAGTTCAGGGAATACACACTGTGTGTTCTTCCTATATGGGTAAGATGAGTTTGGGGACTACACACTATTTAATTGGGAGGACATACTATGTATTGTGATTCTAGGGGTGTGTTTATGTTCTCATCTAGAAACTATGTGTAGGGGTAAGTGTTTGTGAAGAGTACACAACCAGACCCCATGTGGGATGCTGTTTGTGTAGGAACACATGGTCAGGTTAAATACAAGGCCAGAACATGTACAGTTCATAGCCAGGCACCCCATGTGGTAGTACACGCTATGAACCAGTGGAGAATGTCTTGTACTTGGGAGGGGTACATGTCGAGTGTGGGTTTTGGTACATAGGAAGTTACCAATGCTGGGGAATAGGTAGTTTATAGGGTATATACATTGTCCAATTTGGAAAACTACACACTTAGTTTCTTAAGAAACTTAGCTATGGAGGACATTTTAGGGAACATGTCATGTACACGAAGTATATGTCATATATTTTTTTTCTACCTTGGCCTTTTTTTCTTTTTCTCCCTATGGATTCATAATTGGACTTATGAGTATTCTATTTTAGAAACTTTTACACATAGATCATGATTTTTGAATCATTCTAGCATTTAGAGGTTTTCTTTACTGTTTTATGATTGGGTGAGAATTTTCAAGAGGATTTATTCAAGGTTAGGATTGAAAATTATCTAATGGGTGGGGTTGTGAGCTACGAGGATTGGGTGAGGGTTGTGAGATTAGTGATTTTCATGGATTGAGTGTTCCATGTGGATATATTTGAGGTCATTTTAGATAGATACCACATATAAATATTGAGTAGTATCACTAGGGAGATCTTGGTTTTCCCATTCATGTTGGGATGGGTTTCTCAAAACTATAGAAGTTGTGGTTTAGCTCATCTATTTGGGGAATCGATCTATTGGATCCCTTAGGATGGGTTGATTCCATGATATATTAATTTTGGATGGGTTCCATTGTCATGTTGAGATGAGTCTAAGGGACTCTTAAGGATTCACTTGTGGTTTGTATTCTGATCAAGTGATTAGTGGTTGTCATTGTCGGCATTTTTGAATTCCCATTTGTCATGGCTTGACTTTTTCAAAGGATAACTATTGGGTCCTTTTTTTATGTCGGTCATAATGATCATTGTGAATGACCTTGGAGGTTTTTTTTCTTTATATTCACTATGTGAGTGTTTTCTATCAATGATCAGTTGGAGAGCACTGATGTCCATTTGGGATCATTCTACACTGGGCTTCTCTCAGGATTTTGGATGAGATAGAGAAACCCCTCATAGTGTTTCCTACTCATATTGTGTCCTTTATTCTAGTTTTGGATATGTATAATTGTGTGAAAAGAGAGCTTGGGTATATAAGGGGATTACCTAGTAGGGAACCATTTTTTGTTGTGACCCCAGGGACCTTGGGAGACCCATGTTTGGTTTGGCCCTAAGGTGGGTTTTTGGGATCCCATTGTGGCTATTTATTTGGATTCCGAGATCCAGGGGATTGTGAGAGTACATGCGATTTATTGGTCAAGATTTTATTGGTGATACTAGTTTAGCTATTTGGATAGTGGGTTTGAGGGTGGATGTACACACTTTCTATTGACCCTTTTCCATGTTGTTTGAGTTAGTTTCTGCTCAGGACCATGGTTTAAGAAGGAGGCATTTAGGATATATTGGATTGGGCATTGGCCTTGAGTTTTGATATGGTTCTACATTTCCCCCCATCTATAGTTAGATAAGACTAAGGATCTAATGAGTGATCTTGATGTGTGAACCCCTCTTATTGAGTGTTACACCCAGAATAAAAGTTAGTGTCATGGGTGTTGATTCTCTCTTGGAAACATGGATGCTATTTTCTCTCAGTTTTATAGATGGAACCTTTGGGATAGTGTTTCTTGGGTCCATCGTCGGAGCCCTATCTATTATTTAGGACCTCCAAGACTGATATGTTCTCAAATTGTTTCAAACTATGTGTCCTTTTCTCCAGTTCAGATCGTGTTATTGGAGTCCTATAGACCCAAAGATTTTGTTTAAAATGTGGAAACCTATAGTTACTCCTAGGATTTTATAATTCATGCATTTTCATTTATTTGTCTTATATCTCCTCTATAGATCTGTAATATAGGCCAAATTCTATTTGGAAGGGCGAGACACATATTGTAAATCCTTTTTTGTGGGACAATGTGGGGGTAGAATTACCTCGGGTGTTAGTACCGAACCCATAGTTGGAAGATTTCCTTTTTCTTTATCCCCCTTCCCTTTTATATATTTGTTAATTTTTATTCTAACAGTTATTATTCTTTATCTAGTTTGATCGTATCATATGTGTATGAACTTTTTATGATAGAAAATTAATGGTTCATGTTGGGGTGGCCTGCTGAGATTTATTTATCACCCATTGTGCATGAACCTCAGTTTGAGTGCATACCTGATGTCTACTTTCTGGTTAGATCATAGGTTTTGTGGTGGATGGGGAAAAGGACTACTATTTCGTTATCAAATGGAGCCACTCATGTGGAGTCTCAGGATCAAGATGGTGCAACTCGAGGATCATATAGAATTAGTTTGTGATTTAGATAAAATATGGTAGTAGAGTCTGGTATATATATTTTTATTTTTTATGTGTTTGGCCCAGTAAGGGATTTTTTTTGTATGTTTTTATTGATTTAGGTATATATGAATATAAGATTCATTCCATTTAATATAGAATGATTTTGTTTTAGTTTATTTATTATGCATACTCATATGTTATCCTTATGTATGAGTTTTGTCATTTTCTTTTGTTATCCAAGATTCTTTAGTACATAAATCATGCGATCATGGGCCTTATTGAACATTTTAGAGTTGTTTAATGAAAGAATTATTTTGGGGAGTTCACTATAGGTTTTCATAGGTTGTGATCCTCATTTAAATGGTTTTTTGACCACAAAGGTAGTTTTTCATGGTGAGTTGGTAATTATTGGTTTTATTTTCATGTTGGAACTCATTTGTGATTGGTTTTCCCATGTATATACATGTCATTCGATGATAGAAATAAATTGGGCCATGCAGTTTCCTGTTTTGGAAGTGGGTCGATGATAAGGATACTCTTGTTTTGGGGAGAATCAGATTGATCATGGTTGAATGTATTTCATGTTAGGAGATAGTTATGAATGTTGTAAGATTATTCATTAGATTGTTGAGATAACATCTCCTATTCTAGTGCTTGGCTGAGATAATGGTTGTTGGTGGCCATCGAGGCTTCTTGGGGGAGAGAAGCATTCATGGTGGGAAGAGAATCATTTTCCATGTATTCCCCTATGGACTTCTTTCTTTGGGGCTTATATGTCATATGACTAATAGAATTCTAGGGAGAAAATAGGTGAGGTAAAGGGAGGAGGATCCTCTAGGGGTTCATTCGAGGACCAAATCAATGTGTATCAGCTCTGGGTGATAGATTTGGCATGAATCATCAGTGGTTTCCACTTGAAGGCATGCTTGTTTTATGTTTTTTTATCATAAATCCTGATATATTATCCATTTTTAATTTTTAATTCATTGGTTTGGATTTTTGGGACCCTTTAATGATCTATCTATGCCTAATCAGGCGGAATCCTGAGTTTTGGGTTGTTTTAGGGATTTTTCATTCTAAAAAACCCATACACACATCATATATTTCAGGAAACACACACTGTGTGTTCTTACTATTTGTGGAAGATTATTTTTTGTGACTAATTTCCATGTCCTTGATAATTCACACTATGTAGTGTGCTTATGTGTGTGTCATCATGTTCTCAACCAGACACCCCATGAAGGGGTACATGGATCATCCCCACATGGGATTAATTTCATGTATTAATACACATCCATTAAGTACACATGGCTAGGAAATGTTTGTTATACATCCAGGTGCACCATGTGGTAGTACACGCTGTGTACTAGGGGAGTAAATCATGTACCTGGGGGTACACAGTGAGTGGGGGTTATAGTACATGGGAACATACCCATTTTGGAGTACACACCATGTACTAGGTCCACACATCATTTAATTTTTAAACTTACATTCCATGTGGCCTGAGGCACTTGTACTAGGAGAAAATTATTGGGTACAAAGCGTGTACCAAAAGTACATGTCTTGTACTTTATCCAGCCTTGGCCTATTTTGCATGTTTTTTTCCCTAGTGTTAGAATTGGACTTGTGAGTAATCCATTATGTTCATTTTTCCACATATATAATTATAGTAGAATCATTTTTTTGATTATAGGTCATCTAAATGGTGTTTTGGATGGGGGATAATTTTCATGTGGATTCCTTCAAGGATTGGATTTTGTACCCACCAGAGGGTTATGTTGTGTGCGAGTGAGGGTTTTTAGCTCAATGATCATCTTTAATTGAGTGTTCCAGGGAAATATGTCTAAGGTTATTTCACACACACCATGTTCCATATAGAGGATATTTGTTGTTTAGGTTCTATAAAACCAGATACAAATGATACAATTCATCACAAATGAACAAAAAAGACTACAAAAAGCATCCAACCTTTAGTGTAACTCAAATCCTGTAAAAAGAAATTGAAAACGTAGGGTGAGAATAAAAATGATCAGTAGGGGTGGGGGTTAAAATAATGTTTCAAATAAAACCTTTTAAAAACATCCCTTAAAAAACATTAAGAAGACATTTTCTTAAAAAAAACTTCATTATATGAAGCATAATATAACAGTTTTTCAAGAATTACTAGTGAAACGTTTATGGAACATTAACAGGGATACAACAAAACACGTTCCAATCATAATAATGCTTATACAAAATCCAAGGTGTGCATTATATTATTTTGGAGTTAATTAAATCATTCTAAGTGAATTATGTAAAGGTGTTGGTAGATAATTTACCAATAGAAAAAGTACATGATCAGAGTTGTGCATAAACAAAGTCACAATTAATTTATCACGAAAAATTCACATTGTAAAATAACTGGTAAACTACCATTGTTTTTATTAATGGTTAGAAGATGGGTGCTAAATAAATATCATTCCATGTGCATTTACTTCTTCTGATACTCATAAGTATATTCTCTTAACCAAGTATATTCTACTAGTCTAATATTCACTTGGTAATTAAATATTATAAACCTAATGAAGGAATGAGTAATGTGGGACTGTGTCAAAGCCTGTTCCAAGACCATAAACCCTTTCTTAATTCCTCATTCCAAGATTATTATTTTTCCAAGGCCTCTTGCCATGACATGATTTGTCTCATGAGACCTACCGATGCACCGAGGGATATAGTGGGCCCCGCCAAACACTTACTAAGTCCAATGCATTCCTCATATGCCAGTAAGGTCATATATTCAAACTGTCCCATACCACTTTGAATATTTAACTTCATATCTCATATATTAAAGGTGTCCCATACAACTTTGATACTGAGTTGTGTGCTTTACTTTTTCATTAATATATTCTCTTAGGAGCCGGAGTGCATGTCTTCTGAACTTCTGGGTATTAAACATTCTTTGCATGTGTGATAATAATTAAAATACATAAACAATGAATGGATAGACTTTGTCACATAAAATGATAACCCTTAAATTATAAAATACTTTTTTCATTAAAAATGTACATTTCATATTCCAAAATGCATAATTTTGAATTTCAGATAGTTTCCGTTTTTATCTAAAACATATACTGATAAATTGGTATGCCAAAAAAGTATATCTTCAATAACTGAAGGCATTTTAGAGTGGAAGATTCTTTTTGAATTAAAGTTCAACAGGTTAGATGGAAAATGATTGTTTTATGTGAATCATTAATGCATAAAATTATAATTTAACATATTTCTCTACATGTACTTAAGCATGCATATGTATTTATGCATAATCTAAAGAAAATAGGGATGCATGAATTTGTGTGATTGTTATTTTCATACATATATATGTGGGTTTAAAATTATATAACCATGTAAAAACAAAGTTTATACATGGGACTTCTCACAACCAAGAAAGGTTTAATAAATTCTTATCTTTGTTGTACACCTCAAATACATAATTTAATTACAATGAAAATTGGTTTTATAAAAAGTTAATTTGGATATTGATTAAAACCCATAAGTGTATACATATAACTATATATATATGTGTGTTTATATAATCCAATTAAACAAAACAAAATAGGATACTCACATGATTTACATGTATATAAAGAATATATTTTCATCATTCAAAAACCACATAACATCACTGGTTTGTTTCATAACTAAACATATGTATATACATATATCCATATACACAAAAAGTGTTTATATGGGTTTTATATAAAAAACTGAAACTAAAAAATATAACACATAAAATTACGATACTTTTTTAAAAACATGATTTAAACAATGATAAAAAACACTTAGAAGACTTAAAAACTGGTTTGAAAGGGGACTTATATAAACTGTAATATTATATACATGTATAACCATATATAAAAAGTGTGTATATAGGTTTTTCACAAAGAAGGAAATTTATATTAAACCCTTACAATTAATGAATTCTTCATAACCTTATATAATCACCAATATCACCGGATTGAAAATCAAAACTCATGTTAGGTTTAAAGTAAATAAATGTATGGACATACATATATAAAAACTAATGTTTTTCATAATAATACAAATCCATTTGAACCCAAAACATTATTTGCATTCAATTATTTATTTAAAGATTGAAAATCATCTTTAATAACATAAAACTGATTTGAAAAAAATTAAATATATATGTCTGAATATGTACTAAGTGTATTTTCTGTTTTTCATAATCAAAAACCATGTTAATTGAACCCTTATGTCATCAGAGACCTTAGAAATATTAATACATGCAAACTTTTAACCTATGAAAACTTGAATACTCCTTAGAGATGATATATATATATAAAAATTGTATATACATATAAATAAGTGAATGAGATTTGCACAACAATTATAATCACCTACTTTAAAATTGAACCAACAATGCAACCTCAGGCTTGAAAGGGCAATAAAAACAAATATGAATGATCTCAGTGATAAAATATGGGCATATAGGTACATAGATGGAATGGTAGAACTCATAAATGTATGTGGTAGAGAATAAAGAGACAATCATTTAAATATCTCCAAAATTCACAATTCACAGAGCTTGCTGAGCAAGCTATGAATAATGAGGTAAGAAACACTGATAGAAAAATATATGTTATATTTCTGACATAGGATCATCCGTGAGAAAATAGAACAAGGAAATTAACATAAACATAATAAAATTTTGATAACGAAACTATAATTAGAAAAACAAATATTAAAAATGGTTCAAAAAGATCAAAAGTACAATAGTTAAAACATCATGATGATAAATTGTGAAGGCAGGGAAATCCGAGAAGGTCCAAAAACCAAATTCGGTCAACATCCTACCTGTGGAACAAAATCATACCTTGATCTAGGTTCGAAAAATCAAAAACCTAAATGGCCGGACTCGTTGACAACACACAACCTTGACCTCGACTCTTTTGGTTCAATGTGATGCACCCCAGCCACATGATGTGGAGACCTCAACATGACTCAGCTCTACAAAGGAAAAAACCACCAAACGACTGGACTCTGACGGTCATGGAATGTGACTCCTGCATGAACTGCACCCTCAGCCTCGACCATGATCTAGATCCCCGATGTCGGACCCTTCTCAACACCACCCTTGAATCGTGATGCACCCCGAACAATGAACCCACTGAAACCCTCAGCATGCCCTGATGAAACCCTAAACGTGGCACCACCATTTTATTTTTGCGCCACTACACCCTATTTCATTGACCACACAGAACCCAATCATTCCCCCACATCCCTTATCGATGTGATTTCTCTCTCATTTTTTATCATTAAACCCCTCATACACCACCCCTTTTCCACATTTTTGTTTCCCATTTTTATGTAATTTTTCATTTTCATTTAATATTTCATTATTTATCCCTTTTTTGTTTTTTTTCCATGTTTCCTCTTCTTTTGATCCACGCCTCTCTCTCTCTTCATTCATAAAAACATTTATTTAAATCAATATACTATTATTACTGCTTTTTTTTTTGTCAATTTAAAACCATTTTATTATTATTATTATAATTTTATTATTATTTATTTAATCATATCTTATATTATTAATAATTTTAAAAATTCAAAAGTCTAATAAAACTAATAATCTATTAAAATTATTTTATCGATACTTTTAAAAATTTAAAGTTATTATTATTAAATTAATTTATAATATATATATATATTTAATATTATATACATAAAATGTTATAAATTAAATTAATAATTTAAAAATTTATTATCTTGAATATGAAAATAATAATTATCATATATTGTATAAAATATTTTTAATTTTGAAATTAAAAAAAAAATGCTCATATTACATATATACATGATTAAAAAAATTTTTTTTTATTAAAACATTATACTTAAGTGTTTTAAAATAAAAATGAATACAAAATAATTTGTTAACTCTAAAAAAATGTATAATTATAGAGATGTTAATAAATAATTTAAAATGAAAATTGTTTCTTAGAACATTATGGTTATTATACAATTAAAAATATAATATAAATTATATCTTAAAACTATGTTATCATTTAATTGGGATATAATATTTAAAGATTTTAAAACATTAGAAACACTTAAAATATCTATATATTTAAAACATATCCAAACACTTGAAATAAAAATACCAATGGTCACTTGTTTCAACCTCTGTAATTATAGTTCATATTAAAATATGAAAGTTGATTATTTAATTAACCGAAAACATGGTTTTATTTAACCAAGAGAATTACTTCACATACCCAATGGTCAAATTAAGAAATCAACAGTCATCTTAATTTTAAACATCAACATCTATAATAATGGTCACAAGTATTTCCAACTGTCATGAATACCATTATAAAAACATGCTTATGATATTGCATACCTCTAAGTCAGTTTGTCTTACAAAGATTGTTCTCTATATCCCTCTACTACTTAGTACAAGTGCCCCAATCCTAGCGATTACATTCTTTACTGCGGTCGGTCCAAGGGATGAGGGCTACCTGCTTGGTCTCATCATGGTTCTAGGGGGTATCCCAGTGGCACTCCTCTTATTTTCTGTTAGTTTCCTAGGCTAGATATGGTCTTTTGGCATTGATGCAATATAATCATTTTAGAGTTTAATTGAATAAAACATTCCTTGTTATTATTTTGAAATAATTGTTTAGATAACATGATAATTAAACAAAGTAAAACCATAAAATATTATTTTTACACGTGAAATAGGTTTGGGGTGTCACATCATCCCCCCCCTTTAAAGAATTTCACCCTTGCAATTCTAAAACATTCGTACTCTTCCACTAGAAAAACCAGTCATACATTACTCCCAAAATACTTTCACAAAGTCCACCATCGCGGATGATCCAATATAGTCCTCAGATGGATTCCCAGATTAGTTTCTAGTTCCTTGACCTCTTTGTCTCATATACACTGTGAGAAGTTAAGATTAACCCTATGCATAAAGCATTCGAGTCTCTAAAGGGTGGCTTGAGAGGTGTGGAAATTAGATATTTCTGAATGAACTCTCTCCATATAGATCTGTCGTACCACATCATGCCTAAGAGTTTTCATGTAGTAGAGAATTCCATTCATACTAAAACTTAGGACTTGGAATATATAAGATGCTTAAAGGTCACCGTCCAATGCAGCTTCTCGAAACTTTCCCAAAGATAGGTAGTTCTAGGACAATGTGAAACATAGGAAGAGACCATAGTGGTACTTCCCTTTATGACTATACTCTAAAAATTGTGTAGTTTCCAAGCGGCGATAATCATAATGGTCTCCATGATAGTCCCGGAGGACATTTAGTCTATGAGAAACTTTATAGGGGTGTTTTTAAGATATTCATAGGTTCGCAAAAGGGTCATATTATTCTGAAAATGACTTGATGATTATGGAATCTAGTAATTTGGTAAGAAGTGATAAGAGGTTTTTTGGTAAACCCATGTCTTCCATCTGAAAATTTTAAGGGAAATGTTTTACTTAGTATGGAATAACCATATTAAAATAGAGATGTTATTTTTTAAAAGCATATTAAAATACCAAATCATAAAATATAAAATTATACATTGAAAATAAAGTTCATGAAACTCAGGGTGTTATATATTTATCCATTCCCTCTCACAATCTCACTGGCACTGACTTCCGGAAATCCACCATGATGTCTCTTTGTAGGTTCCACTAACATCGATGATTTACCTAGTTCCCGGTTAAGTGGATCCCTAAAGTGCTTCCAAGCTCTTCGATATCTTTGGTCCAGATGCGACATAGGAAACTTGGATCCATCGTGTGTGGACATCTAATGTTCCAAGAGTAAAAATCATGAAGTGTATGAAGTTTGGAAACATCATCATAAACTTGATGTCTATAAAATAAATGGCAATACACATGCTCAATAATTTCGAAGTCCATAACTTGACCAAAAAGACTGTAGGTCAACATTTGACAAAGATATGCTTCTAGGATGTCACCTTCTTGTGAGGCCTCTTGGAAGTCCTCTTGGGATGAAGAATTCTTGGCTAGGGTAAGTCATTTAAACAGACCGTCAAAGTACATTCCCTTACGTGCATAGTACTGAAATTGAGCATGCATCATAAGGAAATAGTCTAATCCTGATCCTCGGTGGAGTTGAAATACACGAGGAGAGTTTGATACATAGTAGAGATGTTTGTATGATAGATGAATGTTTTCAAATGTCTCATAGTCTTCTAAACATGCCTCGGAAACTATAGTCTTTAGTATTTTAGTTGGAAGATACATAACAATTGTTTCATCTACCATCTAAAAATTTCAATAAAATATTATACTTTGTAAGACACAATTAATTTTTTTGCATTGTTCTAACTTTATAGAGTTTTCTAAACTAACCCTTGATACCAACTATCACTTCCCGACCCAAGAATACCTAGATCTAGTGCGTTAATAAACATGGTGTGTATTTTTTTTATAAAAATAAAAGCGAAAAAATACACATCATGTTCCACAGAGAGGATCTTTTTTGCTTTAGGTTCTCAAAAACCAGATAAAAATGAAACACTTCTTCAATACTGAACGAAAAAGACACCACAAATCATCCAAACTTTAGTGTAACTAAAATACTGTAAAAATAAATTGAAAATGTAGGGTGAGAATATGAATGCTCAGTAAGGGGGGTTTTTTTAAAATAATGTTTCAAATAAAACATTTTAAAAACATACCATTAAAAATATTCATAAAACATTTTCTTAAAGAAAAATAAAATAGATAAATAATAACATAACATTTTTTCATGAATTACCAGTGACCATTTTGGGGAACATTAATAGGGTTACAATAAAACATGATCCAATCATAAGCATTCTTATACAAAATTAATGGTGTACAATATATTATTCTAGAGTTAATTAAAAAGTGCTATGTAAATTATACAAGGGTAAAGGTATGAAATTTACATATGGAAAAAGTACATGATCATATTTGCGCATAAAAAAAGTCACAGTTAATGTATCACATAAAATTCACATCATAAAATAATTGGTAAACTACCATTGTTTGTATTAAAGTTCCGGAGATGGGTACTGAATAAACATCATGTCATGTGCATTTACTTCTTTTGATACTCATAAGTACAGGCTCTTAACCAATTAAATTCTACTAGTCGAATATTTACTTGGTTAATTAAATATTATAAACATAATGAGGGAATGTATAATGCAGGACTGTGTCAATTCCTTGTTCCAATACCATAAAATCATTGTCAAGGCATCATTCTAAGACCATTATTTTTCCAAGGCCTCATTCCATGACCTGATTTGTCTCATGATACCTACTAATGCACTGAGGGGCAATAGCGGGCCCCATCAGACACTTACTAAATCTAATGAATTCCTCATATTTCCAGTAAGTTCATATATTCAAAGTTTCCCATACCACATTGAATATTTGAATTCTTATATCATATATTCAAGGTTTCCTATACCAATTTGAATATTTAATTTCTTATTTCATATATTATCATGATATGCCAGTTAACATTTAGATAATTTTTTTTCAATAACAAGCATGGTCTATTAAACATTCTTTGTAGTTGTGATAATAATTAAAATACATAAACAATGAATGGATAGAGTTTGTCACATAAAATGATAACCATTAAATTCTAAAATACTTATTTCATTAAGAATATACATTTAATATTCAAAAATGTATAATTTTTAATTTCATATAGCTGTCATTTATATCTAAAAAATATGCTGATCAATGGGCATGACGAAAAAAATCAAACATTAATAACTGAAAGGATTTTAGAGTGGCATATTCTTTATAAATTAAAGTGAAATAGGTTAGATGGAGAACAATTGTTTCATGTGAAGAATTCATTCATAAAATTATAATTTAACAAATTTCTCTACATGTACTTAAGCATGAATATGAATTTATGCATCATCTAAAGAAAATAGGGATTCATGCATTTGTGTGACTTTGGTTTTCATACATATAGATGTGGGTTTAAAATTTTATGACCATGTAAACTCAAAGTGTACACATTGGACATTTCACAACCAAGCATGATTTAATAAATTCTTATATTTGTTTAACACCTCAAAAACATAATTGAATTACAAATAAATTTGGTTTTATAAAAAATTAATTCGGATATTGATTAAAACCCATTAGTGTATACATATAACCGTATATATATATATATATAGATTTTTATATAATCTAATTAAACAAAACAAAATAGGATACTCACATGATTTACATGTATATAAAAAATATATTTGCAGCATTCAAAAATTACATAACAACACTGGTTTGTTTAATAACTAAACATATGTATATATATATATCGATATATCAAAAAAGTGTATGTATAGGTTTCATATAATAAAACTAAAACTAAAAAAAATAACACATACAATTGCCATATGTTTTTGAAAATATTATTTAAAAAATGATAAAGAACACTTTGAAGACTTAAAAACCGATTCGAAAGGGGACTTGTATAAACCATAAGATTATATACATGTATAATCATATATACAATGTGCGTATAAAGGTTTTGCACAAATAAGGCAAGGTATATTAAACCCTTACAATTAATTAATACTTTATAACATTATTTAATCACAAATATCACCATATTCAAAACCAAAACTCATGTTAGGTTTAAAGTACATAAACGTATGGACATATTTACAAAAAAAATAATGTTTTACATAATAATAAAAATACATTTGTACCCAAAAATTTATTCACATCCAAGTCAATATTTTAAGATTGAAAATAATATAAAATAATATAAAATATATGTGAAAGTAATTAAATATATATGTTAGAATATACACTAAGTACATATTCGGTTTTGCATAATCAAAAACCATGTTAAATGAACCATTATGTCATTATCGACCTTAGAAATATTAATACACACAAAATTATAGCCTTTGAAAACCTAGATTCACCTTAGATATGATATATATATACATATATAAACCTTATATATATAAAAATAAGTGAATGGGTTTTGAACAGTAAGTATAATCCCTTAATTCAAAATCAAACCAACAACACAACCTCCAGCTTGAAAGTGCAAGAATAAGGAACACGAATTATTGTAGTGATGAAACAAGGGTATAGAGGTGTGTAGATGGTAGGGAAGAACTGAAATATGTATGTGGTGGAGAAGTGGAAGATGTTTGTCATTTAAATAACTCCAAAATTCCAAATTTGTATAGCTTACTGAGAAAGCTATGAACAATGAGGTAGACTAAACTAATAGAAAAATATATTTTATATTTCTGACATAGGAACATCTATGATAAAATAGAACAAGGAAATTAACGTAATCATAATAAATTGTTGATAGAAAACCTACAAGAGGACTAACTGTTGTTTGAAATTGTTCAAAAATATCAAAATCACAATTGTTAAAGCATCACACTGATAAATAGTGAACACAGGGAAATAGGAGAAGGCCCAAAAACCTGATTCGGTCAACATCTTACCTCTGGAACAAAATCATACCTTGATCTAGGTTTGAAAAATTAAAAGCCTAACCAGTCATACTCGTTGACGATGCATAGACTCAACCTCATCTCTTCTTGTTTGAAGCGATGCACCCTGGCCGTGTGATGTGGAGACCTCGACTCGACTCAACTCCATGAAGGAGAACACCGCTGGATGACTGGACTCCAACAACAACAGCTTTTGACTACTGCATGACACGCACCCTCAGCCTCGACCATGCTCCAGATCCCCAACATCAGACCCTACTCGATACCATCCTCAAGTGCAACACACCCCAAACTATAAACCCGCTGAAACCCTCGACATTCCCTACTAAAACCCTAAATGCATCCCCCCACCATTATTTTTTGTGTCGTGACACCCCCTTTCACAGAACACATAGAACACCATCATTCCCCCACATCACTTATAAATGGGATTTCTCTCTCGTTTTTTATCATTAAACCCCTCATGCACCACCCCTTTTCCACCTTTTCATTTCCCCTTTTTAATGTCATTTTTCATTTTCAATTTATTTATTCATTTAATATTTCATCTTTTATCCATTTGTTGTTGTTTTTTCACGTTTCCTCTTCTTTTGATCCACGTCACTCTCTCCATTCATAAAAACCATTATTTCAATCAATATACTATTATAATTACTTTTTTTTGTCAATTTCAACCCATTTTATTATTATTATTATTATTATTATTATACTTTTATCATTATTTATTTAATCATATATTTTATTATCAATAATTTTAAAAAATAAAATGTTTAATAAAACTAATAATCTATTAAATATATTTTATAACTACTTTTTAAAAGTAAAAGTTATTATTATTAAATTAATTTATAATATATATATATATATATTATATTATATAATTAATATGTTATAAATTAAATTAATAATTTTAAAATGTATTATGTTGATAATAAAAATAATAATTATCCTAATTTGTACAAAATATTTGTAATTTTTAAATTTAAAAGAAATGTTCATATTACATATATATGCAATTCAAGGTAACAACAATATTTTTATTAAATCATCGTACTTATGTGTTTTAAAAAAATGAATACAAAATAATTGGTTAACTCTAAACAAAATGTATAATTATAACGACATTCATAAATACTTTAAAATGAAAATTGTTTCTTAGAACATTATGGTTATTATACACTTAAAAATATAACATAAATTATATCTTAAATATAGGTTATCATTTAATCAGGATATAATATTTAAAAAATTTAAAACATTCAAAAATATTAATATATATATATATATAACATATCAAAACACTTGAAATACAAATACCAATGGTCACTTATTTCAACCTCCATAATCTTAGTTTATATTAAAACAAGGAAGAATTTTATTTAATTAACTGAAAACATGGTTTTATTTAACCAAGAGAATTTCTTCACATAACCAATGGTCAAATTCAAAAAGAAACAGTCATCTTTATTTTAACTTCAATGGATACAATAACGGTCACAAGTATTCCCAATGGTAATGAATACCCTTATAAATACATTCTTATGGTATTTCATACCTCTAAGTCGGTTTGTGTAGAACCCCCGGTTTCTGGTATGTAGTCCATACTTAATAATTTTCATGGTTTTATATTAATAGTGTTGAATGGGAGAGTTGGAAGAACTTTGAATGATGTTTTGAGGCAAAGGGGAAGTTGCACGAGCGGCGCACAGTTTGTCTAAACTGTGCAGCCAAACCCTGCGTAGTGGGTCTTGGAGGCAGTGGCTTCCACACGGTCGGTGCATGGTTTGTCTAACCGTGTGGAACAACTGTGCGAGAAGGGTGGACGAGGCAGTAGCTAACAAACGGTTAGCACACGATTTGTCAGACTGTGTGAACTAACTGTGTGTGCACTTAAATGAGATTCTTAAATTGTGGATCTCATGTGTTTTTGCCCCTAAATTCCTCGTTTAAGCTCTTAAGTGGTCCTAACTCGGGATTTTGGTTCTCATAAGGTCAAGGAGGGTTCTCCCATCATTCCGGAGGTGATCCCAAGGCTTCTATTCACAAATCGACGTCGGATTCTTGAGGTATGTGATTGTTTGTGTTTGGTTTCTTAGATCTACTTAGATCTACATCTCTTATTCTCTCGGTTTCTTAGATCTACGCCTGTTAGGGGTATATCTAAGTGTGTGGATGACAACTTTGATGAAATTTGGTCTTGATCTTGCTATGAGAAGAGATCTAAGGTGGGTTCTTGAAGAAGCAACCTGGTCTTCTTGTGCGTCCTCTATTTGTTAGAGTTTTCGTCAAAACCTTTGAGGTGGGAGGATTCACTATCAACTCCTCTTGTTATAATTGATTGGATTAGTTTCAAATTGTTGTATTTGAATGGTTTTGATTGTGAAAAGTATGGAATAAATCTTCTTTAGTGATGTTTTTTGGTTTTGATGTAATTGTGAAATACTGGTGAATTGTTGTGCAAAGTGATTTGGCTTCTTGAATTTAAAAGGTTGATTTTAAATTATGGATTTGCTGAAATTTTAAATGGTTTGACGAAAAATGGATTTTCAATAAAAGGGTGTTTTATTGAACTGGGTTGAGATTGAAATGACTTTGATGGAATTGGGTTTTAATTAAAAGGGAGTTTTATTGAAATGGTTTGGAATTGAAATGGTTTGGATTTGAAATGGTTTTGATGGAAATGGTTTTCAATAAAAAGTTGTTTTTATTGAACGGGTGTTTTGGAATGATTTATGGGCATATGTGGTGTGTGTTCATATTGAATTCGGGATGGACAAGGGTTAGGAGTCTCCCCCATCAGTGTTGGGATAGATAAGGGTTAGGGAACTCCCCCATCAAACATTAATATTACATTCGGGACGGATAAGGGTTAGGGGTCTCCCCCATCATTGTAGGGATGGATAAGGGTTAGGGATCCCCCCGTAAAGCATTCATGTGCATTTGGGTTGGATAAGGGCAAAAAGTATCTCCCATCATGTATGGGATGGATAAGGGTTAGGGCTTCTTCCCTCTTCCAGGTAGCATGCATGGTTGATTTCACAGGTTGTGAAATGGTTGGATATGCCAAAGAAGAGATTTTTTGAAATGGTTCTAAAGCTTGATTGGTTATTTTTCTAAAAAAATGACCTCTTTGAAAACTAGTTTCAATTTCTCTTAGATGATTTTGGTTACGAATGGTTTTGGAAACTTGTTTATATTTAGTTATAAATATCTTTTGAGAAAAATGTTTTATATAAACTGTTTTTATATAATTGTTTCTAACTCTTATATTCTAGTGGCATGAGTAGGGAAGTCATTGGGTAAAACCTACTGAGTTTTATACTCACCCCTACTTTGGCACTTTGGTGCTTTTGTAGATTTCATGTTTCGAGACATAGGTAAAATTAAAGTATCTTATTGCTAGTGTCTTGTGGAGATTCTTGAGAGATGTTGTGGGGCATGGAGCTTATAGAGCATGGGGTTGTAGTGTCTTTTGAGGGTCTTGAGTTGTTCTTCCTCTGTGTACATTAATGCTTAGTTTGGTCTTCTAATATTGGGTACAGTGATGTGGTTTAATATGAATGAAGTTGTTTATTGATCTTTCATTTGTTCATGCATCATATAGTGAATATTTGGTTATGCTTGGTTGGTTTATGGGTTATTTCATAAAGGGTAAATCGTCCCCCAACTTGTATTCGAAACCCTTCGGCATTTATTGATAGCCTTTGGAATCTTGGGGATTTCTCTTAAGGCCTAGTAATGACTCTTTGAGCTCTCAATCTAATAGGAATTGGTGGGTCATTACAGTTTGACTCACAATGATGGTTCTCTACATCCCTCTAATGCTTAGAAAAAGTTCCATTATCATAGCGATTACATTCTTCACTATAGTCATTTAAAGGGACAAGGGATACCTCCTTGGTCCCATCGTGGTGATAGGGGGTCTCCTAGTGTTGCTCCTCTGATTTTCCATTAGTTTCCTAGGATAGATATGGTATTTTTTCCTTGATTCAATGTAATATTTTCGGTGTTTAATTGAATAAAACATTTCTTGTATTTATTTTGAAATCATTGTTTGGATAACATGAAAACTAAACAAAGTAAAACCATAAAATATTATTATTAAAATTGAAATAGGTTCATGGTGTCACATAAAGACTTTGGGATGGTTTAAAATTGTGTGATGACATTTATTTATAGGATTTTTCTTTGTGATTTTTAGATGTGTCTCATGGACTCTTGAGGATTCCCTTATCGATTATTTCTGATCAATGATTGTCATAGTCAGCAGTTTAGAATTATCATGTGGTGTGTCTTGGCTTGTTTTGAGGAGTCATCTTAGATCCTAATTTTGAGGTTTTTATAAGGACCATTTTGATTTCCCTTATAGGAGTATTTTAATTTGGATTACATTTGCACACATTACTAATTGAGGATCAGTTGGAGACCACTGAGGGCCATTTTGGGAGTTTCAACACTGGAATTGTCTTCTGTTGTTGAATGATCTAGGGAAACTATTCAAAGGGTGTCCTACTTTCATTGTGGAAATTAGTCTAGTTTTGGATCTTTGTATGGGTGTTGGTAGAGATATTTAGTACAGTAGGGGATTCCATAATAGTATTTCACTCTGTGTTGTGACTACAGGGATCATAGGACCCCTGAGTTTGGTTTGGTACAAAGGTGTGACTTTGAGAGCCTATGGTTGTTCTTTTTTTTATTCTTTGATCTAGGTGATCGTGATATGGCTCATTATTTTTTATGATATTTTATCATCACCTATAGTTCAAATTCTTTATGGTGGTTTTGATAGTTGGACCAAACCATTTTCCATTAGAAATTGGTTGTGTTGTTTGAGGCGCACTATACTCGAGACCATGGTTTGAGGAGGAGACCCTTTGGATATCTTGGATCAGGGTGTTGGCCCAATGATTTTATCTAGTTCAATCCTTTATTATCTATATATGGTTATAAAATAATAGGTAACTAATTAAAATATAGATGATTACACCCCTCTAATTGAGTGTTACACCCTATCTAGAGGTTATCATTGTAGATGCTGATGTTCCCCTAAATCCATGGAGTCTCTACACTACTAGTATTATAGATGAAACCTTTGGGACAATGTTTCTCAGGTCCATTTTTCATGATTGATTCATTATAAAGGACCTTCTGGACAAATAGGTTCTCTAGTTGTGTCATCCATGTTGTTCTTTTTTCCATTTTAGATCATGCTATTGGAGTTACTAGAACCTGATAGATGTTCTATTCTGTATGGAAACCTATGGTTATATTCTAGGGTCCAACATTGATTCATTTTTTATAAGTCTTGGATCTCCTATATAGAACTATAGGAAACACTATATATCATTTTTCAGGGGGATATATGCTTTCTAAGTCATCTAGCACGGTCTAGAGTTGTGTGGATTTACCTTGGGAGTCAAGCTAGAACACACAATTAGTTATTTTACATTTTTTTGTCTCATTCCCTTTTATAAAGTGATTAATTTTTATTCTAGATGTTATTATTATTAAAATAATCTGGCATATCATATGTGCACACACTTATTATCAAATTATATTATAGGGTTTTCATTGGGGTTGGATAACTGATATTTATTTCTCAACCCCTGTACATGCACCTTGGTGTCTATTCAAGCCTAATATCTATTTTCATGTTGGAGCATTGGTCTCATGGTGTATGGGGTAAAAGCCTAGTGTTTCATGTTTGAGTCAAGTTGCTTGTTTAAAGTCTTAGGATCAGGATAGTGAATCCAGAGCATCTTGGATACCATGTATGTGGTTCGACTCAGTGTTGGTAACAGAGAATGGTGTATTTTTTTAGTTTTTTTATTTTGTATATTCATTTGTCCTAGTGGGAGACCAACTATTGTATGTTTCTAATGATTTAGGTTCATATGAATTTATGGTGAATTCCACTTATTATAGGATGATTAAAGTTTAATTTATATTTTATGTTTGATATGATATTATCCTTTTGTATGAGTTTGGTTATTTTCTACTGTTATTGCACTCTGATAAGAGGGTATAATATCCCCACTGCACCTTTTAGAACCTCATCATTAATCAAAATACTTTGTCATTTGGGTAGAAACAATTGAGTCATTGTAGAGATCTGGATATAGGTATGTGTTAGGTTTACCTAGGCTAGTTCAATACAATATCATTCAATAATAATTTCTGATCATCTATTTATTAACCATTCTTAATTAAAATCATTATTTGGGTGAAAACTTGTCCTTTGTAATGCATGTTTCAGTTCAAAAATTATGATCCTTACATATTTTTCATGGTTAAATCTTAAAAAATTAATAATAACATCATAATGATTTTATTTATTCATTAAATACACTTTTATAATGATACATATAAGGTGGTGACAAAAAATGAATCGCATAACCTCGTGGAAACAGTGGTCCATATGTGTGTAGGGGTGATGATTACAATTTTAAATGGATGGAACTAAAGAAAGAAAAATAATAATTCACCATTACACAATAATAATTATTTTATACATAACATATATATTCATTTAATATGTACTTATTACTATCCATGTAAAGGGGAAATGAAAAACAGGTCACATCACTTTGTAGAGATGGTTGTCCACATGTGCGTATGAACAACCTTATGATTTTCCAATGAATAAAGTCTTAGAAAATAGATAAAATATTTTAATTAAAGAAGTATAATTATTTTATAAATATAATATATAAACATTAAATCCATCATAATACCCAACTATGAAATATGGTTATGTAAAATGAAATACATTTCTTCACGGAGGCAGAAGTTTGTACGTATGCACAAGTGATGATTTTGTTTCCCATTGGGATAAAAAAGATATGAAAATGAGTTTTTTAGGAACAAAATAACATTTTATTATATATAAGATACTAATTATATTATATCAACATATTTATAGAATATTTAGAGGAGGTTAAATATGAAATAAAGATGGAAACTCCCAGTTAATAGTTATACATCTACTTCATAAAATCTCCCTTGGATTATACATTTAGCCTTCAAATGTTAGTCTTATGGTGAGAACAGTGACTCTAGAACATAGGGAGGGAAGTTAGGAAGTTATTTGGTTAGTTTATTGGTTGAGATAGTGTTCTCAAAAGGTGTTACTAAGTAAGGACTGGTGGTGTCCTTATATAATATGGGGAAAGGACACACTATGACTTTTTGAGAACATTAAAATATAACAAATATCACAATTCTGTAATGTTACTAAAAATGTACATAATTTTGAATATAGGATAGTTAAATATAAAAGTACCCACAACCAATAAAATCTTAAAAGGTTTAATTGGAATTTAAAACCTTATCCTTTGGTTTAACACCCTCGTTAACCATTTTTAACTTTATTTTGGGTAACAATTTATTAAATATTTAAGAGTTAGAAATTTACTTATAAGGTGGAAAACAACTAAAAAAATAGTACACAGATGAAATTTTAAACCATTTATAACCCCATTTTTCCTATTATTTTTTGTTAATATTATATCATTTAATAAAATATTATTTAACATAAAATATCATTAAAGATATTTTTGGTACATTTCACAAGATCTCAATTTAAAGACTAAAATATAACAATTAAGTTAAAATATAAACTCTTAAACCAGAACTTATATATTATAAATATGAAATAAACTATTTGGAAACAAAAATTGATTGAAAATATATTACTTTTAATGTTTTTAATACCAATTAATTGATTTTTCTACCATTTGCACAAGTGTTGCATCAGTGTTGCGTTAATGTTCATGGTAGTTATACCATCACTAACAAATTAAAATTAAATTAACATAAAAAATTATTTATGTTAAAAAGGTGTTTTTATTCATTCGTAACATCTTTTTTCCCAATAAAATCATATAAAGTAATTAAAAGCAAAATATTTGTTTTTTAGTAATTATCATTTACATAAAATAATACAAAGGTTACAGTAAAAGTAATGTGACTATAAATTTCTACATTTTTGAATATTGTATGGTTATTCTGAATAAAAACTCATAAAATAAAATAAATGAAAGTGTTAGGGAGATTTTTAAGCCTTATCTCATACTTTAAACCTTTTTTACCTGTTTAACTCTTATCGTGGTACAACATTTTTACTAAGGTTACTATTCATAATGAGAAAATATTAGAGGGTCCTATTTAAAGAAATTTACAAAAAGACTCAAAATATGAAATTAATTTTTAAAGATTAAAATTATAGAATTTTTATAAATCAATTTTAAATTAAGTTTGAAAAGTGCAATGAAAAATAGTGTTTTTGAAAAATATATTTTAAGAATAAAAAAAGTGTATACCAAATCATATATAATGATAATTAATATGGAATCAATGAGATTTTTTTAATAAAATTGATCTTATTTTATTTTAAAATCAAAACCACAGCAAAATGATACTTTTAAATTACATGATTTAAAGAAAAGAGACAATAGTTTTTCAAAAACCAGTATTTTCTTTATTCAATAAAAATCAATCTTATCCAAAAAATCCAAAAAAATCACCCTAAGACTATAATTAAATTTTTATATAAAAAATTATATTAATTTTTGAAAATACCATTTATAAATATGAATAAAGTAACTATAATATCCATACAAAAATTCCAATTAAATCAATTTTTGAAGAAAATTTATTTTTGAAGATAATAATTTATTCTCATTACTTGTCTAATAAAAGTAATTAAATGAATATTAATTAATTAAATTTGATATATAGTCTAATTATTTTAACATTTTTTTACAAAATAAATTAACATAAAAATAAATTTCCCGTATAAAACTAGTTTTATAAAAAATATCACTTTTATCTTCAAAATATTTTATCTTCATTTATAAATTTTTTTAATAAATGTATGATTGATTATTAATTTTTTATGTAAACAAATACTACATATATTTTAAAATTGGTTACCCATATTCATACTCTCTAACCCAATATTTGGGTAATAAGATTCATATTTAAATAATGATATTTCTATATTATATTAGAGTTCATTTATTCTTAATGTTGTGTGTATCTCATGCTATAAAACACTTAAAATCTATTAAATAGAAATATATTATTAAATATATGTGTGATTTATTCTTAACCCTTAAACAAATTACACCCTTGCAATTTTTTGATACTTTATTTTATAAAAAATATTTTAAAACATTTTTAGAATCATTTCCAAGGAGTGGAAGATAAATATACATATCTGGGAAGAAATACATGTTAATCTTTATTGATCACATTTAATATTGAAAAAGAATATAATTTCTATATTAATATTATGGAACTTGTAATTTATGAATTATTTCTTAAACTATGTATGTATTATATAACTAAAAAATGTTAGTGGGTTATAAAAATCATACCTTTATTATTAAGAGATATTTTCTAAATAGGAATCAATAGATTTATATAACACTTTCTTGAGTTTGTGAAATTCTTTTACCATTCACATAAATAATGTGAGAAACTATACTTACCTGATTTATTTCCAATATTTCATCATTAGGTTGTCTTTTTAGTAGTTTTCCTCCACAGATTTATGATAATTAGTAATTTTAAATCTTCCAATCTCGAAGCACTAAAATTGGCTTTTTATGGATTATAATATTCATAAAATAATTAAAATTAATTCCTATTTCCTCTAGATATTTACTAAAACAAAAGTTTTTATAAAAAGATAAGATAATACATAATATTAATAAACCTTCATATGAGTAAATAATTCAATAATCCTAAAAACCCAAACAATAATAGTCATAGTTCAACTAATTAACTGAATTTAAAACTCTTCAAAATATGTATGACCATATTCAAATCCCAAAATTTAAATCATTTGATTATGTAGTTTTCTATGATCAAATGAACATATTTCTACGAAAAACATTATTCACTCATGGATTCACATACAAAAAAATTGTATATACCCTAATCATATATCCTTTAAAATACACTAATTATTTCAAAAAGCAATTAAATCACTATATAGTCGTAATAAAACTATATATGCTTCAAAACTATTACTCAATATTTATTCATAAAAAGGTATATTAGACTTAATTTTATATTCACATTAATCATATAATTTTCCTAATGAAGTTAACTTCTTTGAAAATAACTTTAATCATTTAGTCAGCATATCACTTTTCAAACCCATAATCTCCCAAAATATGATAACCCATTTTATTAAAATAATTACCACATCATAAAATAATGTATTAACATAAAGGTTATGTGTTTCTATAAACTTTTGATCCCAATAAAATTACTATTAAATAACTTTAGACTAAATCACATGTTAAACCCACTGGTTACATATGACACAATGATACATTAAAACCCAGCAAAAATTTCCAAACAAATATCATCATTCAACCTTAAATACCATAACATAAAACCTTAAAGTGATGTATATAATTTAATGTTATTATCCTCCATAATATAATAAACCCATAAAATTATCTTTAACTCATACATTTTCCTCATATAAAATATTCTAGTCCTCTAAATTTACCTAAACCATACTCTGAAAAGAAACTAAGATAGCTTGAGACCTGTACACCAGGATCTGATGTAAAAAAATAGTATTTAAATACTGGATTTGATACTAATTGAAGTGAACCGATTTTAACCATACATAATTACCATATCAACAAGCAACACTGAGTCACTAACATAGGCATGACCTTTTTGTTATAGAATTTGTTTATAATTAGGAAAACCACTTTATGTAACAAATCCCATATTATTCTAATTTAATGGGAATGTTTCCATTATACATTGATTTTATTATTCATTAAGAAAACATCAATATATCTCACAAAAATATTTACACATGATACCATTATAGACCAAACTTTGATAGTATCATCCTTCATAACCTGGGGAAAATAGAAACATAATAATTTCAGATCTTGGATTCTTATTAAGGGTGAACATGGTAGATTTTAATCATTAGTGAACATAACATGAACATAAGGGTATGATAACATAATCAAGTACATGTTCTCAGCATGAAATATTCATAAATAGAGAATTAAAAATCCTAAAATCTAAAATAATGTCATATATAGATGCATGATTAATATGGATGTTAAAACAAAAAAAAATTATTCATGAATCATAACAAAGGAATGATTCATTATAATAAAAGTAAATCCTAATCTTGTGAACACAGAAAATCACAATCATGACAATGAAAAATATGGGAGAATATCTAAATGTAATCATACTCACACATCAAAATTTGAACTTAGCGATTCAAAATAATGTCCATGTATAATATTGTGATCATATCTATATTCAATCATGATCACATATCAAATTGTGATCATATCTATTCACAATCATGTCTATGTATAATCTTGTGATCATATATAAGAGCACTCATACACACACATCACAATTTCAACATTGTTATTGGAAATGTTGTTCATTATTATCATCATCATCTCATGAAATATGTATATCACATTACCAAATAAACTATTCATATTTAATGAACCCATTAATTATATAATCATAATATATTCATATATATACCGTAAGATCAAGAAATCATTTTTTTCATCAAAGATTAACCTGTGGATAAAAAGGTTCTCATTAAGATTTCATCATCGTAATCAATAAAATTATAGAGAAATAAAAATGATTGCATCCTTGGAATATATACCTATTTAAACAGATGTAATATCAATGGTTATTATTATAGAAGAAAATAATATTAAAACATCACTAGAACATTTCTTGAGGAAAATCCCCTTTTAATTTTGAAATTACTTATTTAAAATATAAAATTTCACATAATATTAGGGGAAACATTTTTTTAAAAGAACCTAGTATAATTTTAAATCAATACTTTAATCAAATTGTATTCATGATGGTCGGAAAATCCATTTGTGTGGCATATGTTAAGACAAAGATTTTGTCCACACATTTGGTAAAACGTGCCTCATTTGGAGAACGAAAAGAAGATTATTTTTAAAAATTTCTACAGATATTCAAATATTGGTAAATATTAATATAATAAATAGTTTTAAAATATTAATAATATTTGTGAAAACATTAAAATAAAATAAGGACTTTGAAGAAAAAAATTCGCAACCAAATATGTTGTAAAGACAACTTTTTTTGATAACATTTTCTTAATCATTTTACATAAAAAATAGTATAGAATGAATAGAAAACATGAAAACCCCATAGATAACTGGAGGAAAATAAAAAATATTGGGGTTTAATGGATAAAGATCATATAATTTAACTCAATGAAAAGATAATATAATAAATTCTGAAAATCAATAAGAATGTAATATAAATCCCTTTCCGCTTTTGTAACTATTGAATCACAGCCCCCATGAAATAAATAACATAAAATAAAACATTAAATACCATGAATATAAATATTTTTTTTCATTTATCATATCAAATGGGTATTAGATACACCCCCTGAATGAAACAAGTGGTGAATATGGTATATGTCTCATAGAAACAAAAGTGAGATGTGACATCTTTACCTCAAGTCTTGTCTTTATTTATATGCATTAAAAACAATTGTATAATAAATATATATTTATTATAATTAGGTTATATAAACATACTCATATATATATATATTACTATATATCATTCTATTATGATTTCAAAATATCTTTTTGTTAATAAGTCATCATTAAAATCACTATTCGACTGAAAATGATCTGTTTTCCATCCATGTTTCAGATTGAAAGTTTCAGTCTTTGAAATTTGGTCATTGTTTTAAAATATAAATAATAATAATCATTTAATAATAATAAATTCATTATATAAATATTTATAATCATCCATATAATTTGGTTACTAAAAATTAATTACATCACTTCATGGGGACGGTTGTCTGTACATATACACGATAGATATTTACACTTTTTAATAGATGGTACAAAACAAGGTAAAATAATAATTAAAATTTTAAGAATAATAATTATTTCATAAATATAATATATAATCATTAAATATATCCTTATTATCATCCATGTAAAGTAGAAAAGAAAAAAATTTATGTCGCTTCATAGAGGTGATAGTCCACATGTACGCATGAACAATGATATCATTTTCCAATAGATGGAAGGTAATAAAGTATATAAAATATTATAATTTTAGAAGTATAATTATGTCATAAATATCATATGTAAACATTAAATCCACCACAATAATAATCCATGAATGAAAATTATTGAAAATGAAATGCATTGCATTGTGGAGATGATAGTATATATATACGCACGAACGATGCTTTTATTTACTATTGGAATGTAAATTAGATGAAAAAATGTTTTTACATGAACATAATAATATTTAAGTATATATAATATAATTATTTTATTACATAAACATTTTTATAAAAGTTTTATTGGATGTAAAATAATAAATAAACATGGAAACAATTGTTTAAGATTTATAACTCTACTTTGAAAAACTTCTCCTGGATTACACCTTAAGCTTTAAAATGATAGTATTTTGGTCAGAATAAGGATTATTGGAAGTTATTAGGGAATATATAATGTTATTTTGGTAGTTATATTTGAACTAAAGTCCGCAATATGTTTTATGAATTTAAGAGAGTTTGTGTCCTTTTATAATAAGGGGAAAGGACACACTTGTAATTTTTAGAACTTTTAAATATAATAAAAATAATAATCATGTAAAGTGGAATAAAATGGATATAATTTAGAATATAGGGTAGAAAATATAAAATACCCTGTAAACAATAAAATTTGGATAGTCTCAAGTAGCATTCTAAATCTTATCTTTTGGTTTAACCTTTTTGTTAAACCTTTTTAACTTTAGTCATGGAAACAACTTCTTAAATATTTAAGGATTATAAATTTAATTATAAGGTGAAAATTAGCTCTAAAATTGTACATTAATGAAATTTTATATAATTTTCCATTCCACCTATCTTATTTATATATTTCTTAAAACATTTAATAAAATATTATTTAATATAAAAGACCGTTAAAGTCATTTTTACAAAAATTAACAAGATTTTACTTTAAAGACATAAAGATAATAATGGAATTAAAATATAAAACTCATTTAACATAAGTTATACAATATAATTGTCTTTTAAATTCTTTTACACAAAAATTCATCCAAATTTTATTACTTTTAATATTTTAAAAATCTATTACATGATTTTTATATTTCTTTCCCAAGTGTTTCATCAATGTTTCATAAGCATTCAAGGTAATTATATTGTCATTATAAATTAAAATTAAATTAATATAAATAAAATAAATTATTTAAAAAACATATATTTCATATTCATTAGTAACATCTTTTTATCCTAATGAAAACTTATAAGAGAAATTAAAATAAGAGAGTGAAATTTTCTTAATCATCCTTTACTAAAAATAATATAAAGGTTATAATTAGTGAAAATTGGAAATAAATTTCCAACTTTTATAATATTAGATAATTATGGTTGAAAACAAATCATAAAATAAAATAAATACAAGTCTTATGGCAATATTTAGACCTTATCTCATAGTTTTACCAATGTTTTACCCGTTTTCCCTTACCATTGTGATAATATTTTTTCCAATGTAACTATTCATGATAAACAAAAATAAAAGGGGTCTATTTTAAAAATTTAAACCAAATTATTCCAAATATATATATTTTTTAATTCAATTTTTTGAAATAGAAAAAAAAATAAATATAACTGCACAAAAATAAATAAGAAATTTTATTTAAAAAAATTCTAGTTTTAATCCTAAAAATGATTTTAAACTAAATAAAAATTTATTTTTGTTCCTATAAAACTAATTATATTATTTTTATTAAAATGGATATTCTGTTACATTAAATCCAAATAAAAAATTTTATGGTACTTTTAAATTACTTTATTTAAATAAAAAAAATGTCAATTTTGAAAAAAAATCATCATTTTCTATTTTTACAAAAAAATAAATGCTTTTAAAAAAATCCCAAAATTAAATCCAAATATTATTATGCAACATTATTTCAAATATTATATTCATTTTTTAAATAAAATTTCTAAAAGTGTTGGAAATTAATTATAATATTCGTGCACAAGTTGTAATAAAAAACTTTTTGAAGAAAAACTATTTTTGAAGAAAAAAATAAATTTATTCTCATTACATATCTAATAAAAGAAATTAAATGAATGTCAATTAATTCAATTATATTTATAATAATTTTTTTTTTCATCAGAATAATTTATCAATAGTGATTAATTTAATCTATTAAGATGAAATACATGGCACTTATAAAAAAAGTTCTATGAAAGATATTTAATTTTTTTTCAAAAGATTTTATCTTCATTTCCAAATAATTAGTAATCAATATATTATTTATTTTTCATTTTATTGAGGGAAAAATTCTCCATATATTTCATAATATGGTTATTCTTATTCATACATGCCAAAACCAACATCTAAGTCATAATGGCCATATTTAAAAAATAATATTCCTATAATATATCATTGTTCTTTTAAGCTCGGTCTTACATGTATTTAATACTAAAAAATGCATCGAATATATTAAATATAAATATTATAAAACATTGGGATGTTACAATTTTTATATTTTAGGAAATTAATAATATAACTTTTTCAATCTCTTTTTCTTTAGGGTCATCCTACTTTGAGATATTCTTCATTGCCTTGAATACCACTTCTTGAGATTTTTAATTTACCATTAGATCAACATAATTAGTCTCTATAACATATGAAAATAGAATGTTATAATTATTATACAATAAAAAATTCTTTTTCCTGTTTTCCTTAAGAACTGAAACCCTTTTTTTGAATCGAAGAGGAAATTTTCACAAAATATGATTCATGATTTTAATATCATATACGTTTTCTCGAAGTCTGTTCATATACTCCACAATCACATTAGCCTTATATAATAATACATCAACTAAATAATTTGGGTAAATCTTTATGTCAACGTACATTTTCTATAAAAATCTCAATTTAGCTTCATGTACCTTTTAGTCACCTTCCTCGATATTTAGAATATTTTCTCACAAGGTGTGTGTGAGGATTTAAATGGAATCACATTCATGTAGATTAAATTTGAAATATATACCCTTAATGTGTTTATCCCATAAAAAATGGTATACATATCCTTATTATATCTTCTAAATAAAGAATATATTTTGACGTCGAATGAAATTACATATATGATATCTACATACACATATATTCCTAATAATCAGAAGCAGTATTTCATCTGATTATACTGAAGGTGAATTTTTTTCCCATCAAAGATAGAAATAATTTTTATATTCACCAAAACTTATATGGATTAAAAATTGATATAAATACATTAATACTGAAACATACACTTTTATACCACTTTGTTATCATACACAAAGAAGATACCCCAAGGAGAGTGAATCAAGATATTTTGAATTAAGAATATCCTTCCCAGAAATCTTTTTGTGTGTTTAATAAAAATTCATTTTTCTAACTTATATTGATTATGAATAAAATATAGTATAGAATATATACACTATGTATTTTACTTGTTTCACCTATATTGGGTTATATAAAAGTAGTATACACTCATTGATTAATATATGTATGAAAATTCACCAAGTATATTTCTTATTTGTTGTAAATTTAGAGTAGTCTTTTTATCTCTATAGACATACATCCCCTAGAATAATTTTTGAACTCACCAATCTCATCATTTAGAAACAATTTTCTAAACCTATATGATCTACATTGAAAGATCAATAAAATTATAATTACAATTAAACTAATAAAGTTGCAATAATCTTCTTATTCTTTATCAACTTGATGAACCTCTTTGAACTTCTAGTGATATGAACTACTGGATCACATTTTTTATTTCCAATAAAAGTCTATAATTCTTCAAATATATTTATCCTATTCATATATCTACTTCTTCTACATTATATTCCTTGAATAATGTATCACCTTTAATGTCTAAATAGATTATATATCTTTTACTTATTTAATATCTTCAAAAATATTTGAATATGTGGGAAAAATACATCCATGAAAACCCTCCAAATAAAACTAAAAATGATTACTTGAGATATCTTAATAACTCCAAAAATATAGAGAATAAAAAATAGAAATATTTGTATACTTTGTTACACCTTTTAAAAAAAAGTATACAATTCCATGATCACCTCCAAGTCAACCTTGGACTATATAAACCATATCCTTCAAATCATTATTACCCCATTAATCTCACTATTTCCATATTTAAAATCATAAAATACGTACTCCACTACATTTTTTGTAACATCCCATCACCCACTTTCTAGTATTTATCATCTCTCTCATTTTTCCCTCTTTATTTGGGTTTATTTTGGGACTCCTAAGAATTCATAACATTTTATGGGAAAAATCCCTAAAGTTTGGGGATGTATATTTGTTTGAATTAATTAAATCCATGTATAAATTTGTTAAAGCATTTTCAATATTCTCCCTATTTTCAGGAAATACTGTGGTTGTTTTGGTATTTTGAGTAGAATATAAACTATTTAATATCTTCTATATGATATCACATAATGAAAATATTACATGTCATTAAAGGTTTATATTCCATGAAAAGTGTTTATATCATGTATTTATTTCCATACAGATTTCATGGGTTGGTTTCATGGCATAAAAATATTATACGCCATGAAAATTTTACATAACTTGAAATCGTCAAGATTGGTATTTTTAATCCATGATGATGTGTTTTTTATTATGAATTTTTAATCATGAATTTTATGATGTGAAAGGGATTAAAACCATGTAATTTCACCAATCTGTGTTTTTTACAGAACTACATGGGTGATTGATTTTTCATTTGATCATAGGATCTTCTCTATTTCAACCTAGTATCTCTACCATGTGATTTTGGGTACCTCATTTACATCTCTCAAGGTATGTGATCTACCTGTTTCTTTATTAACCATTATCGTTGTAGTGTTACTGAACTATTTTTTCATATCTGTTGATATTTTGGACTTTTTCCTTCTAGATATGTTTTGTGATATCCTAATGTGGGTCAATACATTGTTGGTGGTTGTATATATGGTGTGTGTTCCTTGATGTTTTTCATAATATACCTTTTATTCAATCTAATTTTTATGTGTAATATGATTCTTAGAAATTTGAATCAATCTTAGGGACTCCATTGTTAACCTTGTGTTTCATTTCAGTTGGTGGATCCCTTTATGGGCATGTGGGGCCTGAATTTGAGGCAGGTGGTTATGTCTCTATCCTACGTTGGATAAACTATATTACTCTAGTTTTATAAATTATTTTATAAATGAATTTTAATGATTTATTTGTGTGTATGGAAAGGGGTTGTTGAGAAAATATGGGTTTCTCATTTTTTTGGGTAAAATAAATGGAATTTTCAAAGAATTGTGAACTAGATTTATGAAATTTTTTCAAAGAATATTTTTAATGAAATGGTTCGTAAAATATCACACATGTAAATCCTTGGGTACTTAGGTAGAAGGTGTAGTAACAGGCCTCATCCATTTTTTGTGGAGTTTACTCTTGGGGTGTTCTTCTGCTCTCTAGGCCTATTGATCTGGGGACATGATAGACTTGTTGGGGGGTTCACTTTATGGGGTGTTCCTCTATTCTCTAGATTCAATGCATATTTCTAGATACTTGATGTTTGTTATTGTCTATATGTAGGTATGAGTATCTTAATGATGATGACATGTACAGATCCTTGGGGTGATGTTACGTGTGATTTAGAAGTTACCATTTTAGATCTTAATTCCTTGTATTTGATATGATATTTGATAAATGCTTTGATTTGATTTAACTAATTTTAGGTATATGAAATTATATAATATTGTTTTACCTTACTTATTTCGGAACAATGGAAATGGATGAAATTAATTTTTTTACCATGATTTTGATATCAAAACTATTTAATAGTTATAATTCCTGGTTTTATTTAAGGTTTATCATATTCAATTTTTTTGGAAATATTTTCTATGGGACACCTAGGTGGGATCCCACTAAGCCTAATAGCTCACACCATGTTCATCCCTTCTATGGTGTGTAGACCTTTTCATGTATTTCAATACAAGGAAAGTCTAGGCACCACGGTGTGGTAGTGGGGTTTCTATCAACTGAGTCTGGGTCACTGGTGGTGATATGGTGGGAATTTCCAATTCTATCACATGGAGTAGTTATTTTGGTTTTAGTGGTCCATTTTATTTGGACTTTTCTCTTGTATATTATTTAGCTACTTTTTAGTTTTAACACTTATATTGTTTACTTTTTGTTATGAAATATATAATTTTTTCTTCTAATGTTATTTATTCTTATCAGGTATATATATTTCATGTATTATGCATCATGTTGGGAGAAAGTGTTCCCTCTGGTTGTTTTTGATTCTTAGGTGCTAGTTGATATCCTGTGGGGAATGAGAATGCCCTTTGGGTATGTGGAAATTCTATTCAGGTACCAATTTGAGATGGAATCTAAGTCGGGTTCATCACTGTTTGGTATGAAAAGAGTTCTGTGCTCAAAATTCCTTATCTTAGGATATTTGGAAGACTGGAGATAACATTATAGGAACTTCATAGGTATGTTTCTATGAGTGTCTGGCTGGCTATCATTGTGACAAGAATTAAGTTAACCTGGGATGTTGGGATATGTTTCTAGTATTTTGAGTTCTTTATATTAATCTTATTTTTTATTATGGTTTTATGGTTTTTATTATGATTATCTTATTGTCAAATCATTTATTCTATTTTTATGTGAAGTATTATGCCTCTGAGATGTCTTCCACGAGTTCCTTAGGAGTGTGTAGTGGATTCTCCCCAAGGGAATCCTCTTGTAGATCAGAATCTTATCAAGGCTATCGTATAGGAAGTTCATGTTGTCAATCAAAATGTAATTCAGGTCCAAGATGTTATTAGTGAGGTAAAATAAGGAGTTATAGAAGACAATAATCAATCAGATGAGTTCTTATATGAGAATACACCATACTTTATTGGTATGAATGGAACTCAAGATGTGGATAACTGGAATGAAAGCATTAATCCAATCTTTGATTTTCTAGATACACCTAAGAGTATCAAGGTAAATTTTGTAGCATTCAAACATGGGAGTCCTAGTAGGTGATTTTGGGATTCCATGGTACAATATGATAGGCATGTGAGCTTGGACTGGAAGGTTTTCAATACTTTCTTCTTCAAGTAGTTTTGTCTAGATTCGCTGATGATGGTGAAATATCGAGAGTTACTCTCTTTATAGTAGGGAGAGCGTTTGGTGTTGGCTCACACCAATCAATTTGTGGAGATATTTTATTTTTCTTTATAGGTTGTAATGAATGCCTAGCTAAAGGATTAGATGTACCTATATGGTTTATGAATGGATATTAGATCACAGGTATTTATGATAATTTTTTTGACCTATGCAGAGATGGTAGATTGGGAAATGATGTTAGAGATGAATATGGTAGGTAAGGTTGGATATTATACCCGTAATCTTCAACCTAGTGGCATCTTCAGTGGCATATGAGAGAAAAAGGTAGAGGAAAGACCATCAAAGTAGTGGTGGAGGTGGTCCTCAGTGGCATGCCACCTCTACACCCTTTGTTATATCAAGTAGTGTTCCCATCCCCTGCTATCAATGTGGAAAGGTTTAGAAAACCTAGAACTCTTGTTCCACACCTATGAAGATGTGGAATAGTTTCAGACATTATGGTCATCTTCATCATTTCGTTCAGGCTACAACTATGTCTCATTATGGCCAGGCATTGTTGGCTCTAAAGGATACTGTGGCACAGTCAAATTCATTAAAGACTATAGGTCTCTTGGCAAAAGCCTCTGGATTGAATAACCTTCATAGAGTAGATAAGTTTCTGGTGGAGGTATGCATGAGTCCAATGACAGTGAGATGTACCATCTTTATCTCATATTTATTAGAAATTGGTTTATTTAATACTACCACATCCTACACATTTATTTCAGGCCATTTTTTTATATGATTAAACTTCCAATAGAGCTAATTTCATCTTTTATGGAGTTAGAGACACCTCTTGGAAAGAGGAAATGGTAGGTATTTTGGTGTCCTTTTTTCCCTATAAATAGCATATTCAGATTTGGTCTGTGATTTCCTCATTCTCGATCTATATCTATTTTTATCTCATTATCAAGATTAATTTTCTTGTCACTCATCATGCTGAGTATGATTTTTATCATCATCATGTCATATTTTCTATGGATAATGGGATCTCTCAGGTGTTAAAGGGATAGTGGGACTCAAGGTCTAGTCATATGGAAACTTATTTCCTAAATCTTAGGAGTTTTTTATCTGCTCTAGAAATTTAGCCCAATGTTGTTTCTTCTATTTATGATCTTCATGCTATTGTTTGGGTCTTTTTAGATTTTTTCCCTAGATGATTTATCCATTATTATTACTTATGGGGAGTTATATTTTATGATTTACCATGTTCCAATTAAACATCCAATTTCAATAACCTCTTATCATATAGCACTTATGGAGCAGAGAGAGATCAAGATTTAGTTGGACGACCCGATGAAAAAATGTTTTGATTTCCCTAATATTTAACCTTTCTAATTCATATGCTCTTTTACAATAAGGTAGATGAACCACTCCAATTTATCATGTACTACTATGTGTTTAATGGGGTAATGATTAAGTATAAGTACCGTTTTCATCATTTGGATGATTTTTTTCATCATATAATGGGATAAAAGTGGTTATTGAAGATCAATATTCATTCGAGTTATCATCAAATAATTATTCGGGACAATGATATTATAAAGATGGATTTAAAGAGCAGATATTTCCATTATGAATATCTTGTGATAACATTTTTTTGGACTAAATATCATGTAGTTTTCATGGATTTAAGGAATAAAATATTCTATTTGTACCTCACAACATTTATGTTAGTGTTCACGAATGATATTTTTGTTTATTCAAGATATGATTACGAGCCTAATTGTTATTTTAGTTTAGTTATTAAAATCATTATGAGACACTATTTGTATGGAAATCTTTCAAAATTAAATTTATAGTTCCAAGAAGTGATGTTCTTGGGGTAAATGATTTCTGATAATGGCTTATCAGTTGATCCTGAGAAGGTGAATCCTATTTTTTCTTTTAGATATTTATGTAATGAATTTGAGATTTCAAGATTCATTTATTTTACGAAATATTATCTATGGTTCATCAAGGATTTTATAAAATTGGAATCAAATTTGAATGATGTTACTAGGAAAGGGTTAAAATTAATATAGGATGAAATTTTTTAGTCGTATTTCAATGAGATAAAACGATTTCTAACATCAGATCCTATTCTGATCTTACCTGAGCCCAGTAAGGTATATTTTGTTCTCTATGATGATTATAGTGCTGGTTTGGGTTGTTTTCCTATGAAATATGATCATGTAGTGGCATATAGATATCACCAGCTTTAAACACATGAGTGGAATTGCCCCACTCCAAATTTAGACCATTTCGTGATCATTCATGCGCTTACATGTTTGCAGCACTATCTTTTTTGGGGAGAGTTGCATGGTATTCTTTGAAAAAAAGAGTCTGAGCTATATATTTTATTAAAAATATAGGAATCTGAGTCACAGGTTGTGATTGGAATACTTTTATACATTTTAAATTGACATTGAATATACCCCAAGGAAGGGGAATGTCATTGTAGATGCTATTAGTAGGAAAGTACCATCGTAGGAAATTATAGAATCAAATGAATAGTGGAAATGCATGGGAATCTTTGCTTAGTTGAACATGGATTCTCAAGATGATGTTTTAGGCATGGTTTTATCTTGTGTTCAGTTATCATCATCTATCTTTGAGTCTATTCTGTGGGGTCAGTAGTAGGATGATGCATTCAAGGGGTTTTTGGAAACCATATATATTGGGAAGATTATTTCAAGTTGGTCTCTTTCTTTAGAATTCATTCTCCATTTTGGGGAAGTTTTTTTCATCTTGGCCTCTCTATGGAGATAATTTTTGTTTTACTATCATAATTCTTCATGGTTTATTCATTCGGGAACTATGAAGATGTATTATGACATGATACGATGATTTTGGTGTCAAAGTATGAATTTTGACATTGCATATTATGTTTCATATTATTAAACCATAAAACTGATAAAGATAGAGCATATGAACCCTTCTATATTACTAAAAACTATTATAGTTCTGGTTTTGAAATGGGATGAGTTTTCCATGAACTTTTTTTTGACTAACACATTCTTCCTAAGTGTGGAATTATATCTGGGTGGTGATTGACCTATTTAAAAATTCATCTCAGTTCTTTCTGATCAGGGAAACCACAAAAGTAAAAGATTTTCATAAGTTGTATATACAAGAGATCATGATGTTACATGGGGTTCTTTAAGCCATTTTTCTAGAGAGGGATATTAGGTTTACCTCATAGTTCAATAAGATTATATAGAAGTATATGGGGACTTATCTTAGGTTGATTACAACTTATTATCCATATATAGACGTCTAGATAGTATGTGTTATTCAAATCCTGGAGGATATTATCTATGTTTGTGTGTTGGATTTTGGTGGATCATGGGACAACCATATAGGACTGGTTGAGTTTTCTTATAATAACGATTATCAATTATCGATCAAAATTTTCTATTCAAGGATTTGTTTCGTTTCCTATGAAGATCTCATCTTTATAGGGATGATTTGGGTGAGGAATCTTTTTTGGTACCAAGTCTTGATCGTGGGATGTTAGTGGGGATTCAAGATATACTATTGTGTCTAATTATAGTTTATAGTCAGAAGATATTGTATAAAAATATTCAGCATTGACCTTTGGTGTTTTACATTAGTGGCCTAGTTTTCTTGAAATTTCCTCCTCATTTGGGTCACTGTTGACTTGTAAAATAGGGAAAGTTGGATTTGGGATATGTTAGACTATTTGAGGTCCTTGGTCAGCTTAGAAACATTTCTTATCGGTAGTATTTTCCAGTTCAGTTGATGCCAATTCATGATGTTTTCTATATATCGTAGCTTAAAAAATAACATCTTAATCCCTCTCACATTTTTATTTGGGAAGAGATTGAGTTGGAGAAAAAAGTTTCTATTGTGGAGTAGCCAGTGGTGATCTTTGACACTCAAGTAAAAGTATTTCATGGGAATTTGATTCTATTGGGTAGATTTTTATAGCAGCATGGATCAGATTCTCATGAAACTTGGGAGCATGAGTCATCAACGAGTGATAAATGGGATCATATATTTCTATAAATCATTAATCCGCATCAATTTATAGGGATGTAAAGTCTTATATTGAGGAGTTATTAAAATCCTACTACCCACTTTCAGGTATTTCAAATATATCACTATTAATTTGCCTATTTTTTTGGTGTGTTTTGGGACTCCTGAGGATAGAGACCATTTTATGTGGAAATTACCTAAACATCATAGATGCATTTTTTGAATTAATGGATTATAAGTATAACTGTGTTAAAGTATTTTTACAGTTCTCCCCAAGGTTGAAGAACACTAGTGTTGGTTTGGGCTGTTGAGCATAATTTGGACTGTTAGCTTTCTGCTAGACTATTTCATGTCATGAAATTATTAAATGTTGTTAAAGGTTTACACATTATAGAATATGTTCATATCATATATGGGTTTCTGAGAATATTTCATGATTAAGGTTCAAGTTGTGAGAATCTTACACTCAATGATAAGTTTTATACATTATTAAATGGTCATGATTGGTATTTTTAATTTTATGTGTCACGTTTTTTGGTGTATATTTTTATTTGGGAATAAAATAATGTGAAATGGATTCACATCATGTAATTCTCATGGTATGTGATTTATAGGACGTTTCATGGGTGATTGATAATCCATTTGACTACAGGATCTTCAATCTTTTGAACTAAGATATATCCTATGAGATTTTGGGGACATCCACTCATATCAAATCACTTCATTCAGAAATTTATCATCATGCTCGTTGCACTGCGTCTCTTTAGGTAAGTGATCTTACTATTTATTTATTTCCCCTAATTTTAGTAGCACCATTTCTCTCTATTTTCATATCTATTGATCTTGTGGTGGTGTTTGTTCAAGATTCACTATGTGATATTCTTCCAGGGGATGATCCTTTATTGGTTGTGGTGTGGTAGGTGCTTGTTCTTTGAGGGTTTTTATGACCTACCCTTTCCTCAATTTACTTTTTTTTGGGATGTCGTTCTAAGTCATGGGAATCAATCGTAAGGCCTCCCCTATTGATCTTTTCTTCCTTTCTAGTTAGTAGATCCCACTATGGGTCTATGTGACAAAAATTTGAGGTATGTGATTATGTCTCAAGACAATGTTGGATGATCGGTATTGATATGGTTTCATAAAAAATTTATATATTGTTTTATAAATAAATTGGTATGATTGATTTTTTTGTGTGGAAATGGGTTTTTGATAAATGATGGTTTTACCCTCATTTTGGGTAAATAAAAAAGATATTTTCAATGCTTTTTGAAACGGATTTATGAAATGTTTTGAAATAATGGTTTTGATGAACTGGTTTTGAAAATAAAGCACATGGAAACCCTTAGTTTCATAGGTGGAAGGTGTAGTAATAAGACCCGGGAAATTGTTAAGGGGTTGACTCATAGGGTGTTCCTATAATCCCTAGGCTCGTTGATCTATAGTCTTGATAGATATTTCAGGGGATTCACTTTCTAGGGTGTTCCTCTATTCTCTATATTCAATTCCTGTATCTGGATACATGATAAACCTGATTGTATTTTTTTAGGTATGAGTGTCCTAGCTATACTGACCTATATTGATCCTTGGCGGCATGTTACCTTTTATTTGGCTTATAATGTTTCAACTTATGTTACCATGGATTTTATGTGACATTTGATATATTGTTTGATTTTATTTAACTAGTTTAATGTATATTAACTTCATGGAAACTTTTTTACCTAGATTATTTTGGAAATGTTGAGAAAAGGGAGATTAGATGTTTTACCATTCTTTTGACATAAAAACTATATAACTATTATTGTTCCATATTTTCTCTAAATTTGTGATTTTTTATATTCTTGTACAAATAATTGTTTTGGAACACCTTGGAGGGGTCTTACAACTCATATTTTCTCACACCATGTGCATCCCTTCGGTGGTGTGCATAAATTTGTATGTCTTTAAATGTAGGGAAATTCAATGTTCTATAATGATGCATTGTGGTTTGTGTCCTCTGAGTCTAGGTAGATGGTGGTGAGATAGTGGGAGTTTCCCATGTTATACCATAGAGTATCGATTTTGGTTTTAGTTTTTTTTTTGAAATTTTATCTTAGAGAATGCTTACCTACTTTTTATTTTTAGAACTTCTGTTGATTCATTTTTTATGAAAATAATACTTTTTTATTCTTATATTGTTATTTCCCATAATGTATATATATATTTCATGATTTTTTTACTTTAGGTCGGAAAAATAATTTCTTTTGGTTTTCGTTGATACATGGGTTCTAGTTGTCATCTTGTGGGGATCAGTAATTCTCTTCAGGGATGGGGAAGTTTGGTTTGGGTACCATTTTAAGAGGGTATCCAGATCGGGTTCAGGGCACTAGGTTGCTTCCACTACCATGAAATAAATGATCTTATAGTAAAATACATTGAATAAAAAAATTCACCATACTCAATTACTTATTTTGAAAATAAACCATAAATCCTAATAATCTTCATGACTTCCACCATGCAATATTCAACTCCATCTGCATTTTTTATTAATCACATACATAACCACCATGGCTATTTATGCACCAATTTCAATCCAATTATTATTGGTAGTATTACAATAATCCATGATCAAAATTGTAACGTCTCGAACAAGATATAACTAATCTGGTGCTCCGATATGGTTCCCCACAAGGCCTCAAGTGCACTACCCCATATTCTAGAGGCTGCAGAATAGTAGTGAGGGCCTACGGTGTGATAATGGGGAGACTATTACCATATATTAGAGTAATAAAAATAGAATAAATAGTTTTTTATCATACATAGTAGTAAATATAGATATTGGGAAAGCATTAAATAGACTAAAATTGAACATGTTGTAATAATAAATTAAATGCTATAAAATCTCGAATAGCCATTCCATAGATACAAAACTTTTCAACCAATGGGATAATCATAAATATATAGGAATAAAAAAGAAACTAAAATAAAAGTACATGTATCTACTACTAACTTCAAGATATACCACGTACCCAGTCTCCTGAAACTTTTAAACATCAACAGCAAGACCAGAAGAACCCACACGAGTAGCTATGCTCGATCATCCAACTCTAGACATCAGCCTTATCCACCAAAAAACTATGATCAACCTAATAAAGCAGACATAAGGTATACACGCAAACCAAGGATCATGTTCATGGGTGAGAAATAATATGATTAGGCCACCCCAATGATGAACCTAAAAATATTTTATCATTAGTGCATGAAAATTAAATATACTTAGCCTTGCCTATACTTAACTAAAAATTAACTAATGCCAATACATTGAGGGCACATTTGACCCTCAGGTCCATAATTTTGGTTAACTGGGAAAAGTGACACCATGGATATCCACATTTAGATGTGTATATACACTTATTTATATACCTAAACATATATATATATATATATATATGAATATACATGAGTAGGGTGAAATAAATAACATAAAAACCATCTACAACCAATCCTTGTGTCTGTAAATCTTGATCACCTAGAGATACTCTGCAAAAGGGAATTGAGATGGATTTTATGCCAATCAAGCCATGTATTATTAATTAAATCTCTAGGTCTGTAATCTTTTGGTTCAATCATACTCTCCTCTACTCACTATAAAGAAGGATTCTAGGGAAGTACATCCTGACATCCTTTAAAAATGGTCACTTATATGTCCACCATGCCTCTCATGCCATGTAAATCACGTTCAATGTCTAAGCCCTACATCCCAATTTGTTGTCTATCAATAAATGAAGAATCAGATAACCTCTAAGGGGATCACCCTTAGTCGATCTATAAAAGGAATTCCTTCTAGCCCCAGGTATATCCTCAACAACAATTCACAAGAAAATTATCCTTGGTGCATCCACATAAACCTAGAGGGAATCCTATGCATAGCTTAAGGAGAGAATAATCATCCATAGAGTACAAGTAAAATCAACAGTGAGGAGTTCCATGTCCACAATTGTGATCTAGTAATCTACCGGGGATAGAATGATCATCCACATCACTCAGAATATCATAATAATCCATGAGTATAAATTAATGATATGGAATTTCATGTCCAACACCATTGTTGGGAAAAAATCCATTGATATGTCCTCTTGGTGTATTTTTTTCGTGATTGTGTTTGTTTAAAAAGCTAGATGGCCACGAATGTGTTTGTATGGTGTTTGACAAAGGATGGTTTTTAAGGTGGTGAAGTTTCCCAGTGATTTACAAATTTTTGGGCCTCCAAATCAGAAATTTGTTTTTGGAAATGTGAGGATTTCTTCATAGGACTGGATGCTGTGAAAAACAGTGAATGAAATATACAAAGGAATATAAATAGGGAGAACATGACATGGATCACGTACCATGTTTGGGAAGGGTACGCGACTGCCTACCAGGAAGTAGGAATGGTATGTGGGAGCGGTTAGCAAAACCGAAATGGTTTGTGGTAGATGGTGGTGTGGTACGTAGATGGATTGTCCTCAGTAGAGGAGATAGACCACATAGTATCAAAGGCAGTATGCAGACCACGTATGAAAAATGGTTCCCTATAAGGATTGAGGTTCACGGAGACATGAGGATTTTTATGCAGTGGAGACTATACCGAATCAAATATTTGGTAAATCTTGGATTAACAGATATTTCAGATATCTTTTCCCATATAATGATCACTAATGTTAATCATTAGGGGAGACCATATATCATTAGAGAACATTTTTTTGGTCTGAGAATTCAGAAAATTCTGAAAGAAGTTTGCGAGGGAGAATTTCATGAAAACTAATGGTGTTCACACGGAAGAAATTCAATGGATGGTTTTTGTGGAGAACTATAACCTGTATAAGAAATGATACATAGAGGAAGAAGTCACAGTATGCGATAGCAATTTTCAAAGGTAGTCTTTGAACAGATAATAGTTTGTAGACAAAGGGTGATTCACAGAAGAGGTTCATGGTGTTGGTAAACAGAGGTGGTATGCGATAACAAAAGAGGAGGTAGTCCGTGGATGAAGGGAAGTTTGCATAAGATGAAGCGGTATGTGAAAGAGGTGTTCCATGTACCGAACCTTGTAATTAGTATGCAGGAGAATAATGTGGTTCACAATTTTTACTAGGAAGATTTCAAAATCTTCAAATCAGTTTTCAAAAGAATTTTATGGTACCTAGCAGTACTTGGGAAGGTGGACTTCATCTACAGGTGAAAAAGGAACTTGAATAGAGCATTTACCTATAGTTGAGGATGCAAGAATTCATGAAAATGAAGGGACCTACATGTCCATAAACTATGATTGACCTAAAAGTTGATAACATGTGCATGTATTCTATTCCAAGAGGAGTGAGTGTAGGAAGTGGAAGATGTGACCCTTTCAACTGGCAGTGAGCCAGATAAAGAGGCATATGGAGTGACCCTTGGGAATGCAGTGAGCAGACCCTAAACCTTATAAAGTCAGTGAGACTAGGAATAAAAGATCTATCTCGAACATTGTACTCATTCTTGGCTGTGAGCCTTAGGGAATTTAGTACATCAACACATCGTTGTAGAGTCCTCCTTGGATGTAGCCCAGTGAGGGTGACCTAAGTAAAATACTATTTCTCTTATGTATGTCTTCATATCTCTTCATATATTTCTATGGGAGAAATAGATAATTGAGTTTTGTTTAATAATTAAACAACATCCAAAGGGGAGAATATTTAATCTATCATACCCTAATTCACCCACTTATGCTCTGGGTATTCGACCTAGTGGACCTAACAACCATGATTATGTAATCGGTCTTGGAGAGTGTAATCATCCCTATCACTCAAGAGAGAATCTTCATACATGAGTATAATCAGATCAAGGAGAGAATAGTCATCCTCATCACACATCAAACAAAGGAAAGATGAATCATCCACATCCATCAGGAGTGTATAATCATCCATGAGTATCATTACAAGGGATTCCATTCCATATATCAAAGTCATATGCTCATTATCTAGATCCAAGGGAAGACAACTAAAGATCCCAACAATATAATAATCAGAATATATAAAGGCTCAATAACCGGGTACCATGTAGTACCTCTGGGTATCCAAATAAATAAACAATGACATGGATCAAAATTTGGATCCCAAGAAAGCATGTTTGGGAATCCTCAAGGGAAAGAGTGATGCCTCACGTCAAGATATAAACCAAAAAACTCGGAATCACCTCTCATAATCATTGTTGTATCAGTAGTAAACATGTTAAAGGTTTAAACACAAGAGTTAGGGTGTACCAAAACCCAACACACCACTACTACCACATCCTTAGAGGATTAAAATATCACAATGGGTTCTAAAGTGACACTCACTATCATATCTAACAAAATCCAACATACTCTCTTAGGGTTAGTCAAACATCGGGCACTCACTAGGTCTCTAAAGTTAAACCATTAGAGAAGAATACTTCATGGGGTCCTCATGGTATACACACAAGAGAATGAATCCTACATGAGATCGTTATTTGGGAAGCCAGAAGGGAGGAATCCTACATGATATCCTTGAGAAAATGAATATGAAAAAAGCCATATTGCATGGGAACCCCAAATGAAACTTAATAAGTAGAGGCATCCTACATGGATTCCTCAAAATGGTATATAGGTAAAGGGATCCAAAAAAAGGATTCCCTATATCATCTTTTAAGTAAAGTCACTCCATAGGGGATCCTACTTAATATTAAGAGGGCATAGGCTTCCTACACAAAATCCTCTAAGTTGAAACATAAGAAGAGGAATCATATTTTTGATCCTCATAAAAAACTGAACTCATGGACTTTTAGGATGGATAGGCATATCTCCCAAGGCATATTTACTTAAATGAAACTAAAGGAATTGTCATGGAAGATGGCCCATGTTCATTTCGAGATTAAGGGGTATTATTATCAAGATATAGCTAAATTTGATTATTGGAAGAAGAACCTATCCATTAATAAAATGCCTAAAAAGCCACTTATATGTCCTCAAAACACCCCATAGGTATTTATATCATGATATGTGTGAAAAGTTACATAGAATGGACTAATCACTGGTCTAATTATGAATCCCGGTTTCAGAGATATGAAAAACCTCCAAAAGGGTGGAAAGGGATGAGTACACATCATATGTGCCCTGGTACATGGTGTTTACCCTCAAGGCCCACCTTGATGTGAAATCTAGCCCAACTTTGTGTGTAAAATCCCTAGTACCCAATGTGCATGATAAGTACACATTGTTTGAACCTCATGGGGTACCTACCGGTGTACCTCACATGGCCTTCCCATGTTTATAGACTAGTCATGTATTATTACATAGCATGAAACACACATGAGATCTGGTCATATAATCAACATGGCCATGTGCCCCTACAAGTGCATCCTAGATGGGTACTAGAAATCATGTTTGAGTCCCATTACATGGAGTACACAACCCATACACGGTGTATACATCGAAAATTTCATCTTCCTGAATAAAAATAAAACACAACATGTATTCCCTAAACCACATGCCATGTCGATAGGACTTCCCAAACGAGAAACCTTTGAATCACCCTGAAACCCACATTTTCACCCAAAAAACAGTAGATTATCCCCAAGGGTTCCTAATAAATCATATAATGGGATTGAAAAGTGAAAAAAATCAATAGGAATATATGGATATAACATAAAAAGGCCTACCATTGGGTGGAATATTCCAAAGCATCACCCATTTTCGTGGTCTATAGTTACTGCACGACGATCTGGCACATCTTGAGCATCAGGGTAGTACCCTTATTCCTCTCCCTCTCTATCTCTCTCCCTATCCCATTTTCTCTATCGAGAAAATGAATAATTATTGTTATTAGGTAATATGTGAGAACATAATGGATAAAGTAAGAAAATAAAAGAAAATAAGAAATGGAAAAAGAATAAAATGAAAATAAAAATAAAAGGGCGCATGGGCTAGACCTGGTGCCCAACTCATGTTTATGCCCCACTTAGGTAAACATTATCAATCTAGACTCTATTGTAGAGACATATTCTCAATATGATACCCCGTTAAAACATATTACCAAACTAACCAACACGAATAAATTAATATTTAATTTATGAAATATTAAATATTAATTATTCCACTAAAATTTGAATGACTTGGATTTCCACCAAACCCTTATCCTAGGGTGAAAAACCAATTTCAAGACCAAAATACTAGTCATAAAAATTTAATGAGATCATATTCTAAGGTATAATTGAACATTTTTCAGTATATAAGAATATGAAAGTTAAGATTCAAATTTGTTCTCAAAATTCCAGTCCTGAAAAAATAAGGGACCTTAAAATCTCCCCAACATAAACCTTCTTTTCCCTGAGAGGCTAGGTGGTAAGAATAGTATCCATGATATCAAACTAATTATTTTCATAACAAGTTACCTTTATTGTCCCATGACTAGTCTCATAGCATCAAAAACTGTCTCCTATATGAAATAAGTTCAATTACGACTGATCTAGTACTATCCACCATAGAAATACCCTTATCATCATCTTAAAACCAGTCCTTAAGCTCAAAATCCCACAAAAATGATAAATTTAAACCTAAAATGAGGTTAAATACCCTCATATATCCAATGGTGTACTACCCATCATATAGATTACCTTATACCGCTTGTCGAATGCATCCTCAATAGGTTCCTTCATCAAAATAGGGAAGACATTTAAAAGAAAAGAAAACAATCTTAATGTAGAACCAACGCTCTATCAGTATACTCAAGAGGATGTTAAGATAGATTATGGTCTTCTCTGATTAGGATTACACTAATATTCTATCAAAAATGTTTGTATGGATCTCTCTGAGCTATGCTCCAAACAGATAGGCTAACTTTAGTTTACACACGTCCTGATACCAAATATCCCAACAATGTGTGTCCTGGTTCAACTACAGGTCACCCATTTCATAACACCCAATTCATTTTTATGTCTCCTATACCAAGGAATAACATTCATCATATAAATAAAACTCATTGGAAACGTAGCCCATATAAATTCTTAAAAAATCGGTCCATGGATCGCACCTACACACTCACTAATTTATGATTTAAATGGTACCACACGTAACCGGGGTATACCTGTATCACCCGACTCATACTTCAGTGAGTATTCCAACATATGGATATGATGACCATGCTACAGGGAACTTCAGTTTCATTAATCCAAAAGATACCTTGGAACTCCTCTTCAAAATCAGACAACTCACCTATTCCATTATTTTTTCCATGATGGACCACCACCTGATTTCATTCTAGTCACGAGTGTCTACCGGGATTTGGATACATTATAAATAGTGAAAACATTGGTCTACTGGTCCAGGTACCCAAATAGTTCTACCTATCAACGATAGGCTCGATAACAAAGCACCCTAGGTTCTTTTTAAAAGTTGAAGGCATCAATAGACCTATATCTCAAAAACTCGAGCACCTACCATATCTTGATCCCAAAAATGAGTGTATAACCAATTTCACTACCTAAAATGGCATCTAAAAATACAATTCAACCTCTCACACATCGATTTCCCTTGATCAAAATGAAAATAAAACTATAGGAGTTTGAGTCAAAACTAAGGGTTTATAGGTCTCCCACTTAGCCCTATGGATCATGTCTGAAAACTAGGTCACATTTTATAACCACCTATCCCAAACAATAAAACCCCATTAAAAAAGGTAAATATCATAACAACCTACAAGGTTCAGAACTATAAACATGGCCTATAAGGTCCCTGATATTCTCCAAGCATCTGTATAAGGAACTGATCCTAGGAGATCACAATACCAGTGTAGGAAAATATACTAAACTAACACACATCAAGCATTTGTATATTCTATTAACCCTACCAGTCTAGTTCAAAAGAAATTTATTGGTATCCATCTACATCATACATATAAATATGTCTAGAGAACCACACAATGAGAAACAAAACCCTACAAGGGGTATATCAGAAGTGCATCACGTTTCATATCGATCTACTAGGGTCACTGCACCTTCTGTTCATGAGGAATGAGTCTTCAGCCTCACCACCAACAACCTAAACATAGATCAAAATTTCCTAACATAAAAAATAAATATATTCAAGTTGGCTCAATTGAGTATAATTCCACTAAAAAAATATAAAAGAAACCAACATTTAGGTTTTTTGGACACTTTAAACAATTAGCCTTTATTGTCAGTAATAATAGAACACTATCATGCCAATATGATGTGAATGATACATGAGGATATGATGCATGAGATGAATAGTTTATTTTCCATCTAATAGTGAAAATCTATCTCTATCCTCTTTCTAATATCTAAGATCTATAACTATATAATACATCTTCACATTCACACAACATGTGCATTGATCAAGGTTAAATCATATAAAACTATAACACCACAGATGAGAAAAACAATTCCATACCATGGAAACCATGAGTTTTTACAATAAAAAGTGTTCTTGACTCACCAATTATATATCCATCATAGGTTCTGACACATTCCTAATTCTCTTATCTACTATATCCCAAATAGTAAATAGAATGAAAACAATGTCAATGATACCACAATAAAACATCCTGACCTGGATGCAAGTAATCCATTAATCTGATCTAGTTCTCCATGAGGCCTCATGTGCACCTCCATGTACACTAGATCCCATCGAATAGAAGTGAGAACATAGGGTATGATAGCTGGGAGACTATTCCCTTTATCATAGTAAGAAAATAGTGTAAATATATACGTATCATACACCATAGTAAATAAATAGAGTGTAGAAGTAGTAAATATAATATAATATAATATTTTGTAATAATAAATGAAATTATATAAAAGGCGAAAAAACTTTTTCATATATAAAACATTTGTCAACAACTAGGAAAACCATAAATATATAAGAATACAAAAGAAATTAAAATAAAATTACATGGATTTACTACTAACTATGAGACATACCACATACCCTATCTCTAGACACTATCGAACTGCGATAGCCTGATTAGAAGAACCCACATAAGCATCTCTACTTGATCTTCGATTTCTGGGCCTTAGCCCTATCTTCCAAGAAACTGGGCTCAACCTAAAAGGAAGACATAAGATCTACACGTGCATCAAGGTGCATGTTCAAGGGTGACAAATAATCTAGGTATTCCACCCCAATGATGAACCTATAAATATCCTACTATAAGTGAATTAAAATGAAATATTATTAGCCTATTTAAGACTCAAATGAAAATATATGTAGATCCAATAATGTGAGGCCACAGTCTACCCACATGTTCGTACTCCCGATTGACTAGAAAATATTCCATCATGGATATCCATAGTTACATGTGTATATATGAACAATCCTATACCTATAAATATATACATAAATATTAATATAAATGAGTAAGGTGAAAGAGATAACATAAAATCATTTATAGTCGAAGCTTGGGTCCATAAATCCCAATCACCTTGAAATCCTTTGCAAAAGGGCATTGATCTGAACATCGCGCCACTATCCATGTCTCATTAATTAAATATCTAGTTCTGTAATTATAATTGATGTATACCTACATCGGTCAGCTCAAAAATTGCATATGACCGGGATATGTCATTGAGATGGACTCCATTCCACTCATGCCATGTAAATCCAATCCAATGTTTGAGCCATACATCACGGTCTGTAGGCGGTCATGACATTGAGACTCAGGAAATCACTAAGGGGATCACCTATAGGCGATTAGGAAAATGAATTCTTTCTGGACCCAAGTTCATGATCGGTACCCATTCACAAAAAAAGTATCACCAGTGAGTCCACCTGACCCCAGGGGACATCCAAGGCATATCTTGTGGAGAGTGTAATCATACATCGAGTACAATAAAAATCAACATAGAGGAGATCCATGTCCACTATTGTGATCTAGAAATCAACAATGAAGAGTATATTCATCCTCATTTCTCAGAAGATCATAATCATCCATGATTATACACCAACAATGTGGAATTCCATGTCCAATAATGTGATCAAGTAATCGATCAAGGAGAGCATAATAATCCCTATAACCCAGGAGAGTGTAATCATCCATAAGTATAATTAGATAAAGTAGATCATAATCATCTTCATCACACATCAAATAGAGGGGAGAGGGATCATCCTCATCACTTAAGAGAGGGTAATCGTCCAGGAGAATCATTATTAGGGCCAACATGCCCGTATATCATATTCATTGTCTTAATAGTGAGATCCTAGGAAGAACCTCTGGAAAACCCAAAAAATAAAATAGTAAAAATACATAAAGTCTTAGGAGCCATGTCCCAGATAGCACCTCTAAGTATCCAAATTAATAAAAAATGGCATGGCTCAAAAGTGGGATGCCAGGAAATCATGTATGGGCATCACAAAGGGAAACAATGACACCTCGCATTAGGCTCAATAGCCACCAACTAGGATGAACCTGTAGTAATAATTACTACATTAACAGTGAACATTCGAGAGGTATAAACATTATAGTGATAATGGAAAAGAACCTAACACACCACTACTACCATATCCTTGCAGGCTTACAAGTTTTTCATGGGTTCTAAGTTGACACTTATTATTATCTCTACTCAAATATGATATACTAACTCATGTTCATTCAAAAATTGGGGCACTCAGAGGGTACCTTAAGTCAAAAAAATGAAGGGGAATCCTACATGGGATCCTTGAGGTATACACATAAGTGAAGGAATTATACTAAAGATCTTTATCTATGAAGGTATAATGTAGGAATCCTATAGGGTTCCTTGATATAGTAAATAGGAAAAAGTCATCCTATATGGGACCCTCAAAATCAATATAAGATGTAGAGGCACCCTATATGGGATCCTTAAAAAGGTATATAGGTAAGGGTATCCAGAAGGGTTTACATATATCACCTTGTAAGTAAGGTCGTCCCATAGGGGATCCTAAGTAATAATAATATGGTAGAGGCATCCAACATGGAATCCTCTAAGTCTAAATGTAATAGGATGAATTATTATTGGGATACTCATAAACAACTAATCTCATGGAATCTTAGGATTGAAAGGAAAATCTTGTTGGGGAGATATCCTCAAAGGAAACTACAAGAATTGGTCATGGGAGATGGTCCCTTACCCATCCCAGATCGAAGGGTATCACTCTCTAGAGATAAATGGATTCAATTACTAGCTGATGAACATCTTCATTTATAAAACTCCTGATACACAGTCTAGGAGTCCTTAAAACAACTAACAAGTCTTAGCATCATGATCTAAGAAAAATTAATATACTCTGGATAGACTTCTCAAAGGTCCAATTTTGAATCCTGGGAGAGAAGATAGAAAAAATTCTAAGAAGGCTGGTAAGGGAGGAGTACATGGCGTGTGTACCCTAGTACACAACATGTACCATTAAGGCCCACCTAGGTGTGAACTCCATGTGGAATTGGTGTGGAAAAGCACAAGTACACAATGTGTAAGATAGGTACATGGAATGTGACTCACATGAGGTACCTACCAGTGTAACCCACATAGTTTGGTCATGTATATAGGGTGTTCGTGTATTGTTACATGGCATAAAACCCACACAAGGTCTGGAAATGTAATCTACACAACTATGTGCCCCTAAACAGGTAGTAGAACAATCAGAAACATGGATGAGTCCCAATACATGGTGTATACAACCCATAAATGACATGTAATTCAGAAAATCCATGTTATCTTAACAAGAATAACACACAGTGCGTGTTTTCCGAACGACACACCATGTAGACAGGTTTTCCTGGATAGAAATCCTCCAAATTTCCCTAAAACCCGTGTTTTCACCCCAATATAAGTAGATCAACCCTCAAGGGGTACTAAGAAATCATATAAGGGGCTGAAACTTGAAAATTAATTATATATGGAAATCTATTGTGAAAACATAAAAAATCACACCTTTGGGAGAAATCGACTAAAGCTTCGCCCATTTATGCTGTCCACTATTACTGTACAATGATTAGGTACATCCCAAGATTCACGATAGTAGCCTTATTAATCTACCTATTTATATATCTATATATATCCTCAATCTCCCATTTTCTATCTTGGTCATGTGATTAAGGAGGGACACTAGGGGAATATGTGAGGTACCAGGGGAGAAAGGAAGAAAATAAAAAGGAAGAAAAAGAAAAGAAAACGTAAAGGGGTTTGGGGCCGACCCCGGTTCCCATATCATGTTTATGTTCCCCTTAGGAAACAATTCCCATTTTGAACTTGAAATAGGAGAAAAAATCTCAATCTGAGGCTTTGTTTAAAAAATACTTCAAAACAAACCTGTACAAATAAATTAATATTTTTTTTATTAAATATTAATTATTAATTATACTGCTAAAAATTGATTGGCTCAATTTTCCACCAAATGATTTTCTTATGGTAAAAACTATATTTTGGGAATAATGGAGTGGTCATAGAAATTATCCGAGATCATCTGCTAAAGTAAAATTGACCATTTTATCCCTTTCAAGCATCTGATAGAAAAAATTAAATTTTCTTCTGAAAATTACTATATGAAAAAACATGGTACCTTAAAAACTCTACATAAATTTCACGTCTCATCATATGATTTCCTTTAATCTTTCATATCCATGCTTTTAACCTTTGGAATCAAAATTTATTGACTCATTTTTTCCCTTCTAACAATAAATTCCAAAATTGGTGTTCTATCCTTACTGCTAGTATAGAGGGATTTTAAAACCTAAAATAACCTCTACCACGATATAAAATCTTTTGGATTCCCTATTTTCAGAACCAATGTTATCACCATGAGTATTACCCTAACATTATTATCATTTCCACCTATCATGGTCATCGCCTCAACCTATTCATCACTACACCACAACATATATTGGATCTTCTGGTAAAAATTCAACTAAATTCATCAAATATATCTCCGAGTTATATAATAATACTTTTTATGTATATCCATTATGATCATGATATGTTTATATTATTTCAATATTTTCTTGGAAATAAACACAACCCAAAAATGATTGATATGATTTTTTATAATAATATCTCATTAGGAAATGAAAATAAGAGACCCTGGAAATGATATAATGGTATATACCTGATGTGAATGAGTGAGATATTAGTGTTGGGGTGATATTTGGGGTGATATTGTGAGTTAATTTTGGTTATTATAGGGATTAGAGATCTGGACATCACTATATATCCTATCGGAACAGGAATAACGACATGCATAGTTTTTTGGAAATGGGAATTTTATCATAGGTTGGGTGCTACTAGATTCTAGTAGAAGTATGATTGTAAAAAAATGAAACCATTAACTATATTAAATCAAATATTTCAAAAATTATGATCCCACATAAGGAGTTTAATGATGTTTAAGTTCGTTTTGGTTAGATATTTTTCAAACAAATCAAGGTCATGCAATAATTATCTAGATGAAACCTAGAGTTTAAGATCTTGTAGATTTGACCAAGGTGTCATGAAATTGATATTTTAAAACCTAAGTAATTCAATAAATAAATAGATATTATGATTTAAATGTTTTTATTTTATTTATTCATATTCATTATAGTTTGATAAATTTCATTTAAAATTTTTCAGTTGAAAAGGGAATGGTTTTATTTAACTATTTTTTTCAAGAGTTCCCTGATATTATTTAAAAGATAAATTTATCAATTTTAGAATATTAATTTCATAAAAAGTAATTAAATTTTAAATAAACATATATAATATTTCTTAAGGTTGTTTTTTGGTAATTTTATGAAAAGTTTGATTTTTGAATGAATAGTCAAAAATGTTGACTTTTAAAAAACAATATTTTTTTATTTAAATAAAATAATTATAAATCCTTCTTATATGTAGAATTTTTTAAATAAAATAACATAAAATTTATTAAAAATAACCTAAATAATTCAATTTTAATCAAAATCATATATGAATTTGATATAAGTTCATTTTTATCATTAAAAACTCAATTTTCTAAAAACTATTTTTCATCATGTTTTTCATTATTACCTTAAAAGTAAGTTATTACAATTAAAAAATATAATATTTAAAAATTTATTCCATATTATTAACTAGATTGTTACAATTTATTAATGAGTTAAATTATATTTTTGGTCATTTTTCATAGTAACCATGGTAAAAATGTTTCACCATATTAAAGCATAAATCTGATTCATTAAGGTAAAAATGTTATGATAAGGCCACCAAATTTCATCTTAAATATTTTTGGATGATAGAATTTCAAAAAATATCAAATTATATTTTAAATTGTATAGTTCTTGAGAAAATTACCATGATTGAGACATTACAATATTTAAAATTTTAGAAGAATTAAAAGCATGTCACTCCCCTCACTTATCAAAGGGAACCTTCAATATTCCAGTCCTCATGCCTTTTGAGTACTCTACTTAATCTAATACCTAAAACAATATATCAAAAAAATATCTCCCTACATCCTATATGTATTTTTCTTCTCAAAATAATAATCTTATAAGGCTTAAGCTGTAGTCTAGAGGGATATTCCTAATGAAATGGGATAAGTCTTAACTAGACTTTTTAATGATTATTTTTAATTATACCTACATAAAATCCTCTTTAGCCATGATGAAATGATAACTAAAGTATCTTAAAAATACTAAAATTTTATTCTGATAATTTTACAACCCTTATTCATATATATTTTTATCTTAAGGGAGATGAAAACATCACTCATTTGTATGTGTATACTACCACCACCAAGAAGGGATGTGTTTTGTTTATTCAGTAGATCATATAGGTGGTTAGAATGATGTAAAAGATGAATATTTAGGATATTTATGATATAATTAAGATTATTTAAAGATAATATATTACTTACCTTCTTACCATACCATCCATTATAAAATTATTGTGTTTCTCATGCATACATTTAAACTACCACCTTCATGAAGTGATGTTATTCTTTTTTAGGAAAACATTTTTTTGAATTTTCAAAGAATCACTTTTTGGTTTAGTGAGAACCAATCTGGATAGCTAGAAAATGAAATGAAAAATACACAAAAGTGGGTTGGTGAAGGAGCCCTATCCAAAAGTTTCCAACCCCAAAAATACACTTAGGGACCACATCAGGCCTCGCACCCATCCCTTCGATGCGAGACACACACCCCCATCACCCATCCCTTTGTCACTTAGGCACAACAACGTCTACCACAACCGCTATTCTATAATTCAACGAAGAAAAGTATAGGAACAAAAAAAACCATCTCCCATAAACCATGGACCTTAATATCACCTCAACATCCCTCGATCAACAACCCCAATGCATCATCATCCCGTCATCGAACCTTGGGACCACCGGTGTCCACAACAGGCCACTGAAGAAAATTGGAACACCGAATGAGCAGGGAAAACATAGCCAGAACAAAAAAATGAACAAAAATAGAACCAAAATAGAACACAGAATCAGAAGGAGAAGGACGTCATAGCCTCCAAGATTTTCTGAGTCCACCTCCAGTGGTCACGTAATAACTTAGAAAGAAGACAACAATTGTTCCAAGTCTGACCCTGACATAAGAAATTGACACCAAACCAACCAGAAAATAGACTAGGGACCACGTCATTCCCCGTGTGTTCTTGAGGTAACCCTCTGTGACCTCATATTGACTCAAGAGGAAGACAATGAACCCAAAACAGATGAGTGGGGATCGACGGTGAAGAAATCTGTCAAGGCTGTTGTAGGAGTGGGAGTGGAGACCTTCAAACGGGATTTATCATCAGAGGTGAAAGACCTATGCATCCATGAAACCATGGGTCTGTCAACCATCATTCCATCACCACACAACCCAACCCTCAACCATGTTGTTCCTAGAAAAAGAAGATAAGGGAGGGATGGGGAAGACGACGAAAGGGAAACCCTAATCCAGGAGCTCCCACAACGTCGCCCCATACGGGTTCATGAAGTTATGTTATTCATTTTTTACATCCAACTTAAAAGGTTAGTCATAAGGATGTAAGTAATGAATAAATATAACATGGATAAAATATTTATGATTATGTAATATTAAAATATTATATAATTTGTTTCTTTTCCACTATTTAGAAAAATGAAAATGTCATTCATGTGTACATATAGATTGTTATCTCATTGAATAAATATGGATCATTTTTCATGAAATCCATACATGGTTGGTTTTTAGAGTTTATATAATGTATAAATATGATAAATAAAACATTTTTTTGTAAATTTACTATAATCAATTTGACCATGGTCAATGCGTGGATGTGGTTTTGAGGTTATAAACTAAATCACCCCAAATCATACAATGCGAACTTAATAATTTTAGTAACTAAACAAGTCAGGATAAGAATGAAATTAAGGAGTAATAATTATGTAATTAAAATTAAAAATATTATTAATAAAGTATATAGTTAATATTATTTTATTATTCATAATTTATAGAATGTATGAAACTAGATAGGACTTAAGGTAAGTGAATTTATTTTAAAAATCATAAATTCTAACTCGTTGTATTCCATGTCGAAGTTATTTTAAATGTTTCAAGAATGTTATTAATTATGATCCAAATTTTTATAAATTTAATTTTAAATTATTCTTGACATTATTTACAACGTATTAAAAATGATTCTTTCCAATATCTTCTGTATAGGTTATTTTTGAATTTTTAGAAAATTACAAAAAGAATGTTTTTAACATATAAATCTTCACCAATTCTTCCAACCAACTTAGTAATTATTCATTATCAAGATTAATATATTATTTTCAATGGTGATTTTGAAATAAATCATCTCTGTCAACATTCTTGGATTTTTTTGTCTTAATTTTTTTTAAAGAAACAAAAACATTTTCTCACCTTTATGAGATAACAAAAGGTGTTATTTCTTGTGGGATTGAATCCCAATTAAAATTGGTTTTATAATTAAATTGGAATAAATGTGTTTTTTTAGATATAGGTTTCTTTGATAGTTTATATTAATGATAGTTAAGCCGGATATAGCTCTGATGAGGGGTGATCCTGATAGAGCCCTCAAATACATTGGGTAATGTGACTGAGTTTACTAGTGATATATTACTCATAAGAGATATGGGAATTATCCAATTAAGATATTCTATTGTAACTATTATTGTAATAGTGAATTTAAATATAACTTCAAAAGGTACCTACAAGATATTATTTCAATGTTTTATAAAGGAAATATTTTTATTTCTGAAGGAATGTAAGTGAGATTATGTTTTTATGGAAAGTTTATGACTGTTTGTTAAATAAATTTGAAAGGATTATTCTTTCAAGGAAATGTATTTTTGAGATTTCATGTTTTCCATGAAACCATTATGATTAGGATTTTACCTTTATAATTACATATGAAATGTTTCCTAAATTCTATTAAGAAGTTAATTTTTTTTCATGGAAAAGAAAATAGATATTTTTTCTCAAATATGTGTTATGAAATGTTTAACTATGTTATGGAATTTTCATGTTTACAAATGTGATAACAGATTTATTTTATTTTATGTCCCTTAATGATATTTTTTTCTCATCCAAAATTTTTAAATAATTTTTCACATGGTTTAAGGATGAGTAGAAATGTTAATAATGTTATAGTTTTAGCTATGGGAGTTACTTTGAACGAAGAAAGTGTGTCTTTATAAAGAACTTGTTTTGTGAAAAAATTTACACTATATGGAAATTTACACTTTTTTATGTAATGTTCTACCCAGTTCTCTAATTATATAAATAGAAAATATCCTCTAAATTTATGAAATTTGTACCCTTGTTATAAATCATATATTTATAGGTTGAATAAGGTATAGGTAATTATAGTTGGTATTAGAGGAAGGGTTTATATAACTATATAGGTTAGAAAAATGTTAAAAGACACCATTAAAAGATTATAATTTATTTTAATATTATCATGAGATAGATGTTTTAGATTTCCATGTTACTTCATCGAATCCATTTCTATATAGAATTTTTTTTTGCAAAGGAAATAGGGAATCTGAGGCAATAATGCATCAAGAGGATAATAATTCACTGAAATAATAACATAGATGGGTTAGAAAAGATCAATTTTTTGGATGTGTTAAATCAATTGACATAGGATATTAATTATGGAACACATGTAAGGGAGTGACTGAAATCTCTATATAGAAACATTTCCATATTCTAATATTTATTTGAATAGATCCCTCTGAATTTGGGTATATCTTTATACCCAGTGATGTTAGAATGATGGATTAATTCATTAAAGAATATTGTTGAAGTTCTAGGTTATTTATAACATCATAAGTTAACCCTTTATATATATCATTTTTAATTTGAATTCGGTCAATGGTCATATTTGATTAGGAACACTAAGGAAAAACAATATTCCATGGAATATATGGTATTTAAATATCTATGCCATGAAAAGTGTTTTTCTAAAGTTATTCGACTTAGAATGGAAAAAAATTCACAATTTTTTAGAAAATAATGAAGTTCTTTTTTCAACTTATTCATATATTTTTACTATATTGGTCATCCATGCACTGACTTTCATTATAGACCATCATAGGAAAATTGTTCAATTTTACCCAGTATTTAATTCTTGTTTAAAAAAGGATATAGTTACTCATTAATTTTGACATTATGAGAAAATTGTGTAATGTGCTAATAAAATCAAGATGTATTTTTTGGAATTCTCCAAAAAAAAAGGATAGGAAAAAATCCAGATTGCAGATAATGGAGAAACATTTATTAATGAAAACTAGAGGTAGAAGAATTAAATTAACCTATTTCCATATATAAGGAAAGAAAAATTCAGGATAATATCTTATGATATATGGGATACATTAAATTTCTTGAAATCTTGGATGCATGGCCCGTGACATCAAATAAAATATCAATGGTAATGGTCAGAGTGGTAATGAAAAGCAGGAAGTGAAATGTTTTAATTATAATGAGTTGTGAAATTATGCTAATGGATGTACGTAGTTTGTTAATCAGGGTTAAAATCATGAAGATAAAAAATGAAAAGGTGTATTAAATTATTTTAATACTACTAAAACTAATATGGGAACCTAAAATAAAGTGTTGATAAGTACAATAATATCTTATTCATATTATTTGAATGCTTTTTTTGATTTCAGATCTATGTATTCTTTTACATCTGGGAAAGTTTCATGTAAAATGGAAATACCATCTCAATAAATGAAGTATTAACTCTTGGTAAAAACTCCCTAGGGTAGTATAAATGAAAACATAATTTATATAAATAATTTTTTATCATATGTGGAAAGGGTATTACAATGAAACTACTTGCCTTTCACATTTTAGAGTTTGATGGTATAGTAGTTATGGAATGAAATTCAGTTTATCATGCTAAAATATATTTTATAGAAAAAAGAGTTTAATTTTTTGAATAAGTTTACATTTTTTATAGGAATAAATTCATACAATTTATAAAATATCAGGAATCTACTAACTGATAAAATATGGAAGTGAAATTTATCTTGCACATACTTCAAAAAAGAATGAAACTGCTCAAATTTCTGATGCTCCAGTTTTTAATGGTTATATTTGTGTATTTAAAGTTAATTTTCCTAGTTTTATTTGTAGTTGGGAGGTTGAACTCACTATTGACATAGGTCATGAAGCTAATCTAATTTCAAACCCCTCCTGTTGAATGAATTCTGTTCAGTTGTTATAATTTAAAAGGAAGTTTCATTAGTTTCTCGATAATTGTTTCATCCACCATGTCACTTACCCATAAGGTTATCACATTATATTTGTCAAAAATAAGTTTGGTTTCATGATACTTTACTTTAATATAGAGCACTAAATAAAATCATTGTTAAGAAAATGTATTCTTTTACTTATATCGATGAATTTTTTGATCAGTTCTTGGGTCCATGATATTTTTTGAATATTGATCTTGGATCTGGGTGTCATCAAATGAAGGTGGAGGTGGAATAAATTTCAAGTGAAGTGTTCTATACATGGTAATATCATTATGAGTCTATGGTTTTTCCATTCAGGTTAAAAAATACACATCCTGTATTTATGGATCTAATAGAGATAGTGTTCCATGAGTGTTTAGATAAATATGTGGTCATTTTTATTGATGATATTACTATATAATCTATAATATATGAAGATAGTGAGAAACACTAGAGGATTATTTTTAAAACATTAAAAGAAAATAATTTGTTTGAAAAATTTAATAAAAATAAATTTTGGATGAAAAACAATTATTCTCTGGGGTATAATGTCTATTGATATGGAATAATTGTTAATCCTATTAAAAATAAAGTGGTTAAAGAGTGTCAATGGTCTGAAATTATCATTGAAATTCAAATTTTTAATGTATTTTTGGGTTACAACAAATGGTTTTTTGGAAACATTACTAGGTTATCTATCCCACTAACTAAGTTATCTCAAAAAGGAGTAAAATTCATCTAGGAAAAATAATAAGATTAATGTTTCTAGGAATTCAAAAAAATATTGGTTAATTCTCTAGTGTTAGACTTGAAAAAAATAAATGGTTAATTTTTTATTTATAGATATGATTCTTTGAAGGGACTTGGTTGTGTCTTGAAAAAGAACAATTGGTTTCTCAGGTATTAATCACATCAATTAATTCACTAGGAGTATAATTATCCTACACATAAACCAGAGTTGTATGTAGTAATTTTTTTATTTTAAAATATGGTGGAGTAATCTATATGTGTAGATATATGAAATATATACTAATAATAAAATTTCAGAGTATTTAATCACTTAAAAAGTTTTTAAAAAGATGAATAGAAGATATCTAGAATAGATTAAGTATTATGATATCACAATTCACTATAATCCATGTAAATAAAACAAGGTAACTAATTCCATGAGTTAAAAGATGATGCATCATCAACACTGTAACATCTAGATCATTATCTATTAGTTAATGATTTAATAAAGGTTTTCTCAAACAATCAATATTTGAATTCTCCTTTTCTTTTGACTCTAGTAATTGTTCAGTCATCTTTGTCATATAGAATTAAGAAAGAACAGAAGTAAGACCATATTATCTAGAAATATTAGACTCAATAAATCTAGGTAAGAAATCTTGTTTTAATGTTAATAAAGAATGTGTGATCATGTTTAGAATGATTTTATTTATTTAGAGTGATCTCTAGCTAAATAAGTAATTGTTAAGTGATTCTCATAGCATTCCATTTTCTTTACGTATAGGTAAAAAAATATGTATATAGACCTTTGGGAGTATATTTTGTGGGATGGTATGAAGAAATATATTACTAATTTGACCAAAATTTTTTTAACTTTTGAGTAGGATAAAACTGATTAACAACTGCCGAAGGGGATGATTTATCCTTTTCTAATCCATAAATAGAAATAAGATAATATATCCATATTTTTTTTGTTGACTGACTAAATGGCCCGAAGGCCGAATTTTTTATTGATTTTTGGATAAACCCATTTTTAAGGATAAAGGGGGAAACCTTACATTACATCAAGACTTAGACAAAAACAATGGCTAAAAGTGCCGCAATCATCTTAGAACAGACTCCACAGAGATACCCCTCCCAACATCAACATCAATATGTCTCCTCCACCTGTGCATGACTAATCAAAAAATTGTCCCGTACAAAGAAGCACGAGCCTGATACCGATGGCAATGCCATACCCTCTCAAACTTCCAAATCCGAATAGCCATGTAAGGTGAGGGAAACCTAATCTAAAACCTCATCTGAAGAAAACTCTAAAATAGAGTCTGAGACAATCTAACAACAATCAAACATGCCACAAAAGGATTCCATGCAGTAAAAATTCATCAAATCCAGAAGCTTCCACGAGACAAAATCAAATCCAATGGAGACAGAAATGCGAATAAACCCCGCTGCTCCTCTTCATTGTGGATTGTCTGAAAAAATTATTGAATTTTATTATTATTAAAATATCATATAATATGATCTACTTTCTAAACCTTATCATAAATATATAATCAAATTTTTTTAGTTCCCCTATCTTTTTTATCTTTTCATGATCATAGGTTTACATCAAATTTTTGGAAAGGACTTTAGAAGCTAATGGGTTCTTAAATAAATTTCATTATGGTATTTCATCCTAAATATTATGGATATTTAGAGTATAAAATCTAGTCATTAGATTATATTCTTAAATATTTATCATTAGATTATAAAGTAAGTATTGATCCAATACGTTCTTTATCTAAATTTTATTATAATAATAGTTTTCATTCATATATAAAGATGGAACCTTTATGGAATCATATGGAAAATCGAATTGGACTCTATCATGTTGGGAAAACTTTTATGAGAAGAAATTATTGGAACTGGAATTAATAAAATTTATGGTTGAGAAAGTAAACAATAATCAGCACCTTTTGAGGGTAGAAAAGAGTATTAAAAATATTTTTCTAGATAAATAGAGAAAATACCTTTCATTTGCGGTAATTTATCAAGTTTTTCTTAAAGTATCTCCTTGTAAAATTGTTATGGATTTTTTTAGAAAGGGAAATTTAAGTCCCTGGTTTATTGTTATCGGTGAAATTCTTGAAACATTTGGATCATTTGATTACAAGGTATCCCTAACTCCATGATTATCTCAGGTACACATTGTGTTTCATGTTTCTTTTCAAAATATATACCCGATGCATATCATGTTTTGAGCCCAGAAGTGGTAAAGTGAGAGGGGAATATATATTTTAATGAAAATAAACTTTGTTTTTTTATAATAGAGATAAGGTGCTATGAAATTAATTGATTCTCCATGGTAATGGTTTTTGGATGAATCATATGATTTAGGAAGCAACATGGAAATCAAAAAATGCTATGAGGAATAAATAACCTCGCTTATTTATATATTGAATGAAATTAGTAGGATGTGGCTTTATAAATATGGGAATAATGTGGAAACCTAGGAAATTGAATAAATAAATAAATCTCATGATTTATAATTATTAATTTCTTTCATTTATATTTAAAAAAATTTATCAAATGGCATTATATAATTTTTTAGTCGAAAATGAGAATAGTTTTATTTAACTCATTTGTTCTTTCAAAAATTACATTGTGTTATTTAAAAGATAAATTTATGGATTTTATAAATTTAATTTAATAAAAAGGAACTCATTTTTTGAATCAAAATATCTAATATATCTTAAGGTGCAGTTATGGTATTTTTAAGAAAAGACTAATTTTGGAGTACATAGTAAAAAAAGTGTATTTTTTAAAGACTATATTTTTTTATTTAAATAACATAATTAAAAATTACCATTATATTATGTATGTTTTTAAATTTACATAATATCAATTTTATTAAAAATAAATTATATAATTATTTAGGAATCAATGTTACATTATAATTTGGTATAAGTTCATTTTTAGGCTTAAAAACGTAATTGTCTAAAAATTATTCTTCCTTGCATTTTGTGATATTATATTAAAAGTATTTTATACAAATTATATAAATAGAATCATGGAAAATTGATTAAATATTTTTAATCTAAAGTTTTAAATTTATTAATGAGTTCAATTTCATTTGTTTCATTATGAATAGTAAGGATGCTAAAAAAGTTTCACAATGGTAAAGGTTAAATTGGGTTAATTAATGTTTAAAATTTATGATAAGGCCACTAATTTTCCCCATAATTTTTATTTGATGAGTTTATTTCAAACCATATAACTTATTATTCTAAACTGGATAGTTTTTCAAATAATTTCCCTTGATTAATACATTATAATATTTAAATGTTTAGAAACATTACACGTGTGTCACTCCTTTCACTTATAAATGGGAACATCCCATCATCACATATTTTGAGAAGTATATTTTAGACAATAAATTACTAAATATATCCCAAATAGCCCTTTCTATATCCTATAGGTCCCAGTATTCTCAAAATATTAATCCGAGAAGGCTTAAGTTGTAAATCAAACAAAGATATCTATGTTGATCGTATAAGTCCTAACTAACCTATTTCAAGTTTATTTATTATTTTAACTCATTCAAATATTTTCAAATAATGATGAAATAATATCATAAATGTATTAAATATACTAAAATTTTATTATAGTAATGTTATATCCCTTTTTCATGTTCTTTTCTATCATATTGGAAATTAAAACTTCACTCATGCGTACGTGTGGACTACAATATCCATGAAGTGATGTTTTTTATTTTTCATCACTGGATCATATAATGGTTAAAATGATTAAAATATGTATATATATTTTATATTTATAAGATAATTAAGATTCTTTAAAGAAATTATATTACATAACTTATTATCCGATGATATACCCGGTTTGGTTCACTGATAAGTAACAGAACCTGAGAGACAGATGGCCTCAAGCATGATTCCTCATATGTTAGAGGTTTTGGACAAGTATTTAGGTTTTATAGTGGTATGTTGTATACATTATTGAGTCCATGTGGCTCTCATGTTCAGTTATATATCACTGAACTGGACCCGGGATGTCACAAATGGTATCCAAGATTTATTGGATTTGACTAAATATTTAAGATTATTATAAAGAATACTAGTATATGTTGGAATTTGGTAATAAACCTTTTCTTGGGAGTAGCTAACCCATGTATAGGGAAAATTCCAAGTTTCCAAGGATGGGACTTACTATTCTAGTTTTTCTTATTATATTTGTACCAATTTCACTGATGGGTGAAGCACATGATTTATAGTGTCTATTATTTCTATAGATTTATTTATTTCCCTTGGCCCAGTATGAAAATAAGTTATTTCCTAATGCATCATTAAAGGAACCTAGGTACTTTTATTTCATTCATATTTCATGACAATTTCATTTTATTGTGTTCATTGCTAGTATAATTTTTTATGTTCCTTTATTGATATACTTATTAATGTGTTAATGATTATGATAAGAAATGTATAAATAATTTATTATTTAAAGTGTTTGTATCAATATAAATTGTTTTCTATTTTATATCTTTATGTTTTCACCTTATCTAACCAATTATCACACTTTTAATATATGTAATTTTGGTTACATGAGATGAAATTTTAGTTTACTGCGATTAATTGGATTCTAATTTCAATTTTTAAAACTAATAATTTTAAGAATTTGGAATGACAGTTTGTGTAATCGAATCATCACTCATGGATTCTTACACGTTGCGACTGGTTGTAAAAATATTCTTTATAGTACCTGAAGTTCCAATTATTACATAAAAAGAATACGACTATATATATTGGGAATCATAACTCATCTAATTGTCCCATGAAATATAAATATATATGAAATTATTACTTTTTTATAATTTATAAAGAAATGTTTTTAATTAAATTGGGATTCCAATTACAAATTAAACATAATATTCCGCTATAAATTTCAATTGACACTCTGTATACTATGACCTTTGATATAAGATATCAAACCACTAACCTGAACCGACCATAATAGTGGGTGGTGGGAGTGTCTCTTGTAACCCTTTATGATCTTCTATGTCACCTAGACCTAGATTTATGAGTATAAAGTTATGAGTATTGAATATCATATAATATGGCTTTGAATCTTTTTATTTTTATATCTGTGACTGTTTTTATTTTTAAATATGTTTCTGAGGTGTGTTTTTGGCATTATAAAAATATGCCACCACGACAGCCTCGAGTCGTATGCCAAGAAGGTGGTGACAACCAGGCTCCAGAGGTGGTGGAACCTGTGCCACTATTATTACCTCATGTAGTTCCACTTGCGACACCTCCTTCTATTATTGATTTGGGTATTGATGCTCAGTTTTTATAGGGTTTATTATTTCTAATGCAGTCTATATATGGGAGATCTATGACATGCCCCTTATATGGAAGATTACACTAGGGAATAACAATAGTTTGACCATCCTAAATGTTTTGGGGAATGTTTTCCTAGAGACACCGATTCAAGGCTAGATTCCATGTTATCTATCCTCAAGTATTTAGAGACACCTCTATAAAAACGACTGAAACATGCAACTTACATTCTTAGAGGGACTTTCAGGAGATAGTGGGATCTTTTGACCCAATAATATAACCATTATGATATGATATATTGGTATTTCTAGATTAATTTATATTAATATTTCATTCATGATACATTAAGGAATAACAAAGATATAGAGTTTTTGAACCTAGAGCTAGGCACATTATCTACTATGGGCTACTCTTATCATTTCATGTAGATTCATCATTTCATTCCTGCTCTCCTTAGTGATGAACTATCTAGGGTTAGGTGATTTTAGGATGGACTCATGTATGATATCTAACCTTATGTGTGTGAGTTTTTTTTGACTACCAAAACTCATATAGTGATTCAGGCCCTCATCTCTAAGAATAGCCTATGGAAAGACAATTGTGTTGGGTGTGGTGTTCAATAACTTGATAGGGAATTGATTCATCTAGAAGAAAAAATAATAATTTTAAGCATTACCATTAGGTTATTAGCAGTTAGAGTGTGAACCTAGATGGAGATTTTATATGTCACCAATGTGATAGGTAGGGACACATGAATCTCCATTGTGGTAAGGACCCAATTGAGTGTTAGGTCTACAGAATGTAGGGCCATCTTCAATGGATTTTCATAACCTTTCCTACATTGGCTAGTGAGAAGAGGTCTACACTGACTGTGGTTTATGAAGAAGGATAAAAAACTCCATGTTAGGGAGGGAGTTGGAGTACTACCAGCTATTAAGGTTAAGGAGGTTGACTAGGTATAAGAATCAATCCATTTGATATGCAGTGATAGTAGGGAAAACATGCTCAGGGTTATTCGATTGTGACTTAGGGTTTTGAATGAATCTAGATATATGTAGTACATCTAACACTTGAGGAGTAGAGTTTCCTCTAATAAATACTTCAAGGTATGATTCTAGTAGCCTCTAATTTAGTATCTGTTTTATTTTATATATTTATTTCACATTCATTGATATTTTTTCCTATCGTGTAAATCCACATTCCTGGGATCAAATACATTGGCTGAGTGATGGATCTTGATACTCTACTGGGTGTCTAATTATAAATTGTACTCTAATGTAGGTAGTACCCCTTGATAATGGAATCTATAGTTTCTTATAAAACCTATTCATCCTCGAGATGATTTTATTTGAAATAATTCTTATAATAGACTGGTTTGTTCCCTATCAATCCTATATTGATTTTTATCTCTAGTGGGTGTAATTTTCAACACTATAGGACGGTATCTATATTCATAAATATGAATGTGAAGTCCAAAAAAGTTGAGCTTGACCTAAGCATCATTGGCTAGGTAGAGTGACAACCCTGATTTGTATCCTTTTTCTGAGTGATCAAGGAAAAAGTTAGGAAAACATTCCTCCTATAGTGGATAATTTTTGGGACATTTTCATTAATGACTTCCCTTGGTTACCTACCATGATACATGTATAATTTACTATTGATCTAGTGCTAGGATTTTCACTGGTATCAATTCCTACTTATGGGACGCCTCTCACTGAGCTTTGATAACTCAAGAAGAAATTATATGACCAAGAAGCCAAAGGGTTTATCTAGCCTAGTACTTCTCCTTAGGGTTCACCTATGCTTTTCACTGAGAATTCATATGGGACCCACTAGATTTTTGTGAATTACCAAAGGTTGAATCATCCTATGGTTAAGAATCAATATAAACTACCTTATATAAATTATCTCTTCAACTAGATTTAGGGAGATCATATTTCCTTAAAATTGATATGAGGTTAGGCTATCATCAGGTTTGGGTAAGATGTTTAGATATTCCACATATAGTACTCCATAGTAGATATGGCTTTACTGAGTATTTTTTTATTTGGTTCAGTCTCACAAATGTGCTGAAATGTTTTATGTCCATGATGAATCCGATTTTACACTCATATTTGGATGATTTTTTGGTGGTTAGATTGATTATATCTTGATGTATTAACAAACTCAATATAAACATTCCAAACACCTTGACATCATTTTGAACACACAGAGATGGAACTGGATATATGTTAATCTCAGAAAATTTTCTTTATAGATTGATAATGTTCACTTCCTAGGTGACATCATATCATAATTAGGGTTATATATGGATTCAGAGAATGTGAGAGTTTTAGTTTCCTGGGATCATTCCAACAAATTTTTTGAGATGTGGAGTTTCTTGGGGATAACTAGTTGCCACATGTGTTTTATTTAGGATTTCTCAAACCTTGGGGAACCTCTTATGGAACTTTCCAAGAAGGGTGTGAAATTCTTGTGGTCCAAATATTATGAGAGAGACTTTCAAGGTATAAAAGGAAGATAGACTTCATCTCTGATCCAGATTTTACCAAATCCAAGAAGATACTACATGGTTTATTGTGATGAATTAGGAATCAATTTGGGAAGCATTTTTATGCAAGGATTATTATTTGTTGTATGTGAGTCATATCAGTTGGGGCTTCATAAGTGTAACTACCTAATGCATGATCTGAGTTATTAGTTTTGGTTCATGCCTTGTGTGGATGGAGTCACTAATTTTTGGGATATCAGTTCATTGTATACATGGATTAGAAAAAACTTAAATACATTTTCACTCAGCATGATTTGAATCTCAAATATCAAAGATGGGTTGAATAGATACAGTATTTTTATTTTGATATCACTTATACACCTTGGAACAGTAATTCATTGGCTGATTCTATGAGCCATAAGGCTCAGAAATAAGTAGTTCAGGAAGCCAATAGTGAATGGAAGCTTATGGCCTTATTTTATAAGATACATTTGGAGATTTAGGAATGCCTTAGTAAATATTTAGTCACATCATTATTAGTGATATACTTTCTTTCGGATTTAGTCAATATGAGATAGCTTTCAGATCCCAAGGGATTGTTTCTATGAGAAAATGTGTCAGTTGAGGACAAACTATCTAGAAATCTCATTAAAGTGGATGATATCTTATGCATTTATGAACATTTCTAGGTTCCTAGAGAGATTTGAGAGGAATTTATATGATAATATCATTCTTATAAATGGAAAATTCACCCAATCATTACCATGATGTGTCATGATTTATTACTCCAGTGTTGGTGTCATGGTATGAAGAAGTAGATAGAAGGTTTTTTTACACGGTGTTCCACATTTCAATAGGTGAAGGAGGAGAACTAGCATCCATCTATCATTTTACATTCATTACCCATTCCTAAGTTTAAATTGGACAACATAATCATATATTTCATGATGGAATTTTTGAGATCTCCCTAAGGTTGTGATGTAGTATGGGTTATTAGGCATAGGATAATAAATTTCAACCATTTCATATATATTCAGGAGACCTCCTCAGTGGATGAAGTTAGTAGAAATTATTTATGAGAGATTATATTCCCTAATGGAATTATATATACCATCGTATTTGATTGGGATTTTTGCTTTACTTCATGTTTCTATTAGTGGATACATAAGGTTCTTTGTTCATAGGGGATTCTAAGTATATCCTATCACCTTCAGAAACACGGTCAGTTCGAGTGTACCATATAAGTGTTAGAGGACATGCTCCAAGAATATGTCCTTGATTTTAGGGATTCCTTATAGAAACATATATACGTTTTATTCAATTTTGTTAAAATAATATTTTCCAAGAAACTATTGAGATGGATCATTACGAGGACCTACATGGTAGGTTGTCCTAATAAACTCTATTCCAGTTAAAGTAAATGAAGTAAATTCTACTAGGACCTCGTCTCATTCAAGAGACATTATAGAAACTAAATCTTTTTAGAAATTTTACAACTATATCTCAGTCTAGTAAAAATTTTCATGTCGATATTCATATATTACCTTTAGAGTTCATGGTCGGGGATTAAGTCTTCTTGAATGTTTTGAATAGACTGGGGTATATATGGTTTATACAATAAGGTAATTTATCATCTTAGTTCATCAGACTTTTTGAGATTTTGGAGATGGTCATACCAGTGGCTTATTGGATAGAACTCCCTTAGAGATCCAACTATATAAATTATATTATTCACATTTCATAGTTTCATAATTTCTATTCGAACTCCTCACATATTCTTCAGCCTGATGAGGTGGAGTAATATGTTAATGATTCTTTTGTGGAGTATATAATGTGTATCGTATATCAGAGCCTAAAGGCCCTTTGGGGTTGGTAAATTCCTCTAGTACGGGTGCTATGGATGCATAGTCGTGTACACGACAAGACCAAGGAGAAAGATATAAATGTACATGCTAAATGGACATTTTTATTCATAGATAAAGTAAAAACACTCCTATAAGGGAAACTCAGGGATGATTTGTTTTAAGGAGGGGATATTTTGAGATCATAGTTTTTCTCTTGACATATAAATACATTTATTTTTAGTTTTAATCTCTTATTTTATCTATATGAGAAGGAATAAGTGACTACTAAAGGGTTTGTGAAATTAAGGGGATTATTCATATCCTGAAGCTCCATTTTTTAGGAAATGGGGTGAGGCACACTACTGGTTCATGGTTAATAGTAACCATTCATATCAACCATGTGGTCCAAAAGTTGAGGAGCCAAGTTAGTTTAATTATACCAGGGAGGTTTCGTGGACATGAAAAACCTATAATAAATTGTAGGTATGTTGATCTTGATTGGAGCATGGTTAGTTTAACTGTGTGCCAAATGGTTTGATTGGTGGATGTGTTGGAAAGTGATCATGAATAGGCTATACATGGTTTTTCAAAACCATACACCTAGATATGAAAGTGGGTGTAAACTTATGTAATGGGTGTGCATGGTAGGAACACAATTTTTCCAACCATGTAACCAAACTATACATCCCTAAAAAATTGGCTGATTTTCCTTTTACCCTCTAACTAATTTTAACTGTTAGCCCTTATCTTAATCCATCAAATTCACACCACCCTCCTCTCATTGAGATCACTCCTCCACTCTCAAGCTAGTCATTGAGATATCCCATTGATATGAACTTCAATTCAAGTATCATCGGTCACATTTGATCCTGGTCGATTAGTACCTCATTTATATTCCTTATTTTCTCAATTTATCTCACCATATTAGATGTTTTTACCATGTGGGGTAACATTCCCTACTTTCAAGGTGTTTTCATTTTTGTTCAATTTCTCATATTCTAGCTCAGATTATGGGTTGATACTATATGTGGAGTATGATACAAGTATGAGTTATGTGGTCTAACTCTTTTCCCTTATAGTATGGATGTCTAAATCATGTGTCGTCATGTTGTGTACCATAATTTCCATGAAATTAATTTAAAATTTATAATTTAATTAATAAATTGTTATCACCTTGAGTTGGTTTTTCATACACCCTAATTTGGATCATCAGAGATTTTATACCTTGATGTGAGCCACCCCTTTGGATGTGTTTCTTTAAATTTCTAATAATTTTAAGCCTTTTTTTTGTGATTAGACCAGCTTTATTGGTGTGTTGAAGTATCCCACATAAATAAAATGTTTTCTTTACTTGAATGGGATGGTATAATACCTTCCTAGGTCCCTAATCCTAATATATGTAATTAAACCACCATTTAATTTTTTTTACTCACTTTACAATTAAAATGGATAAATGATTTTAAATTAATGTCAAAATTCACATCCATGTCACTCAGCCCATACTTAAATACAAAGTGTGATCATGGATATTATTAACATTATGGAAACTTTTATAGTTATTATATTTTATTGACTATGGTCACAAATCTATAATTAACTTAAAGGTTTGAAATACCTTGAGATATAATTTTTATCCCATTTTGGATTACCTTGGATGGGCTCATGGGGCACCAACTGATTCATTGATGGGACTCCCAAGTGACAGACCACACTAGGATTCAGTCATTAACTTATTGTATTGAATGCCTCAGATTAACACTAAGGATTCACCTATATTTCTAGAAATAAAATTGAATGACTTGGATTATTCTCATAGTATTCTTCTTTTTTGTTTTAGACCACTTTGGTTATTTCCATGGTCTTATTTAATGTCTTGCATCGAGGCTTCCTAGGAAATGTTACTAAGGATCAAGTAAAACTTTCCCCTTTAGGTGAATTTCTAAGGGTACACCCCTATGGATTTTAACCAACTTATAAAACGTACATTATATGATTATAACTATATATAGATGCCTTGGTTGTATGCCTCACATCCCAAACTTATAAAAATAAATGAAAATGTAAAAATGTATGAAGAAATTTTTGGAATAGGCTGAAGCAAGTAGTATCGAATGGGTGTCTGATGAGGAACCTCGACTGACATGGTTTATTTACTTATTTCCATTGTTTATTATAATTTAACACTGATCATTTTATATTCATAGACTGAATTTTTCTAGAAACCATTGGTGGTGACCTAATGTGCTTTAATCACACCCTATTCAGGATGCTGGTTGGTACCCAGATAGACTTTATAGATACTGGAAGGGAAAAAGGGAAGTTCTCTACTATGGACACTTGATTTTTTCTACTATTATGGATTAATAGAGTATAAGACTAAGCTATTACACATGATGCTAATGGATTTTATCTTCTGGAGTTTTTGTACATTTTATTGGCATCGTGAAATCATTTTGTATATAAAATTTTCAACTATCAGAGGGATTATTAATATATATGGATGATTTACTCTCCTACTATTGTTTATTTCTCATGTTTATTATTATATATTTATTTATTATCTATTGTGATACACTCTGGAATTGAGGGTATAGTCTCCCCATTATACTACCATACACCCTTCCTACTAGTCAGAAGCATCTGGAATATGGGGATGCATGCTTGAGGCCATGAGGATCTCAGGTTAAGTTTCTTATTATTGAATTTGACCTGGTATTTCACATACCATATCATATGTTATAAACCAAAAATATCTCTCATGTGTACATTTGGCGTACTACCTCTACAAAGTGATGTAATTTATTTTTTTGTCAAAAACATAAAAGGATTGTTATAAATATGGAAATAATAAATAAATATTAAAGTTATAATATATTTATTATTCTGGAAAAGTAAAATATTATCTAATTTATTTCATTTCCACCTATTATAAAAATTAAAACTTCATTCATACGTACGTACGGACTATCATCTCCATGAAACAATATTTTCAATTTTTCAAGAATGACTTACATTGTTGGTGTAATATATAAATACCATAAATATAACATGTTTAATATTATTTATATAATGGAATCATGAACCCTTTTACCACAGTCAATGCACTGATGTTTTTTGAGGTTATAAAACAATTGACCCGAAACATCCAACATGAACTTAACAATTTTAGTAACTAAATAAGTTATAGTAATAAATTAAATAAAAGTAATAATTATAATGAAATAAAGATTAAAGTGGTTATTAATAAATAAGAAATCTAATATAATTTTATTATTTAGGTATTAGAGAACATATGAAGCTAGAACAGACAGGTAAGGAAATTTATTTTAAAAATATTAAAGTTTTCATTCTAACTCTTTTTATTTTATATAGAAGTTATTTTAAATGTTTTAAGAATGTTCTTAATTATAATTAAAAGGTTTATAAAGGTATTTTCTAATTAATTTTGAATTTATTTAAAAATTATTTAAAAAAATCATTTCAAAATTTATCATATGGGTTATTTTTTACTTTTTAAAAAAGTGTAAATAGACTATTTTTTAAATATGTATATGCCATAACCGTTTTTACCACTATCATATACATTATTAATTATAAAGATTAATCCAAAAGTTTCTAGGTTTATTTTCAAATAAATTATTTCTCTCAATATTTAGGGAATTTTTATTTTTAAAATTCCTTATTAGGAAACATAAACATTTTCTCTCATTATAAGATAACTAAAAGTGTTATTGCCTGATGAGATTAAGTTACAATTGAAAAGGGTTTTATTTTTAAATTTAAATATATACATGTGTTAATAATTCAATGTTTCTTTAAAATTTTAAATAAATGGTGGTTGATCCCTATATATCATCGATGATAGGTGAGACCAATATATCTCTTTAATTCATTTAGTAATGTGATAAAATTTATTAGTGATAGGTCACTCCAAAGAGATATATGAATTATCCAGTTAGGATATTCCATTGTAAGGGTGAATTTAAGGACAATTTTTCAGGGTACCTATATAATATGATCAAAATGGTCTATAAAGGATTTTTTTTTGTTTTAAGAGATCATAAAATGAGCTTATGTTTTTAAGGAAATTTTATTAATTTCATATGAAATAAAGGTGAATGGATTATTTTCCATGTAAGGGTATTCATGAGTTTTAATTTACTACAAGATTAACATATGATTATTATTTTTTCTTTAATATTTCATATAAAATAATTCTTAAAATATATTAAAAATCTATGTCATTTCTATGGAAATGTTAACATATATTTGAGTCCAAATGTTTCTTGTAAAATATGAAATCATACTTATGGGATTTTTTGTTTATAAATGGATTAATGTGTTTATTTTATTTTATATCCCTTATTAGTATTTTTTTCAACCAACATTTTCGAATGATTTTTCACAGTGATTAATAATGTTTATAAATGTTTTCATATTTCTTGATATGTGAGTTACCATGAATGGGGAATGTGTATATTTATAATGAGATTTTGTTGTGGTAAAAATGGACATTGTGTGGAAATTTATGCATTATAATGTGATGTTTTACCTAATTCTATAAAACATTGAAGCTAAAAGATCTAATAAATATACTAAAATAAAAACCCTTTTATTAAATCATTTATTTATGGGTTGAATAAAATATAAAATTTTATATTATACACTTTTTATGTGGAGAAATTTCATTTATTTAATGTTGTATAGTGAGGATGAGGAACTAAAATATTAATTTTTTATAGGTATCACTCGATTTTTTCTATATTTAAGAACCCAGAAAAGGTGATCAAATTTTCATAGGGATAACTATCATTCCTTATGATATTTCCATCTAATTGTTTTTTATGATCTAACATTTTCATAAGCCCTATAATATTGGGCTTAGTGAGAAATTACTTGACATTTTCTCCAGATGATCATTGTGGGTTTTTATCCTAATAAGTTATATGACTCTTACATTAGTCAAATAAGTATTAAAAATGAAGAGTGGAATCATGCAGTTTGAGGTCATGAAACATAGATCATATAATGCTTCATAGTTTAATGTTATATAAAGAGACATTATGTATATACTCTTGTGATGGTATAATATTTCATAGTGAAATATGGCTATGAAAAAACCAAAATACTAGAATGTCATGATGACATAGAGATAGTGGGAAGAAGAGGAGTTTTTAGATATCCCTTAGATAGAAGATCAATGAATCACTATGTGTCTTATGTGAATAGGAATCAATCCATGCATAGTTATAAGAATTCAAGGATCATAATCATATTGGGTTAGTGGAGGAAACCTTATGCGAACTAGTTTGGTTAAATACCATGTGTCAATAGGCCCAAGAGAGAATATTTCACCACTAATAGGGGTATAAATAATAGGTTTCTAGAAACAATATCTCTTAGAAAATATTATTCTCTTCATAGGTTAGTTAAATTGAATCTCAATAGTGACAGTGTGATAAAGAGATATTAAGTGATAAAAAACACACATGGCATAGTAGGTTTTACAATGTTTAATCACTCTTATAATTAGGTGTCTAATACTTAGTTTTATATGGTTATTATCCTTCAACCTATGATCCTATTTTGTTATCAATAATAATAGGGAACTAGGTAGTGATATGAACCTGAAATTTGATTACAAGAAAGAAATAAAAGCACAAATAAGTTGATCAATCTTTGATTCCCAAACTCAAGTGCCTATATAATTTGAATCATTTTTTCACCCTTATTCTTATCCTCAGTCCAATATTAATGATTCATAGAATGGATGTACAGTTATCTCAGTGACCCTTATCTTTTTCATCACACCACTCCTTGGGTAAATCAAATCATGTTTTACCACTTCACATACATTACGATGTGTTTCATTTTTCTATAATTTGGTGTCCAAATATAAATGATATGTAAATATAATTCTAGAAATATCATATCTTATTTTAAAATAATTATTGTGTGGTTAAGTGTATTACAATGTGGTGACACCAAATACTCTAGAACCATAAATCCGTTAAATTAATATAACATAAATTATTGGTGCATCCAGGGAATCAAGCACGGTGCCTCTGAAAAACCGATAAGTAGTACTACACTAAATGTTTATGGAATGGATCAATGAGACAAGAAATTCTTATTTGTGGAAGGAATCACTTGATTTTATCATCATTTAATTTTAATTATAGCCTTGTTTTGTACTAAATTTACATGTATTTTATATCATGGTGTAATTGGGTCCCCAGAATTCCTCGAGAACATCATCATGATATGACCCTTTCTAAAATAATGTTTCCCTTATATGTAAGAGTAAACTAAATATATGACTCATATCCTTGGTGGATAAACTCATCTTATTAGAGTAAAAGTTGTTTGTATAAGAATAACGTTTTCCTTTAGGCTCAACCTATTACATGATGAACATCACCCTTCATGATATGGTTTGATCTTCCTAAACCTATCTTTGTTACTTTAAAACTCCACTTTAGTCCAGTAATATTCTACCTTGTCCATGAGTATGTTATTAATAAATAAAACATGAAAACTATTTCAAAATCATAAAAAAAATTATTGTGAAATAATTCGTAGCATGCCTCTGGTATGAAGGTTATATAACACCACACCATATGATGTAATTTTAATTTTGAGAGTTCTTTAACCTCTCTAGGTATGGACTGTTATTATATTAACAATGTCTCAATTGAGATTAAATCACATCTCCTTAATTTACAATTCACTTTATAAGAGGCTTCTTTATTTATCAAAACTTATAAACTCCCCTAAACATCAAGGGTTATTCAATATCCCCCTTTTTATTTATTGGTGACATGCGAATTAGAACAAGAAATATTATCCAGGATTCAATTTCATCAACCAAATCCTTAATTTCATCTCCCATTTTGATCACCAGTAAAAATAAACTAGAGTCTCTACCCCTTTTTAAAAATATATCTTCTCTTTTTCTCCCCCTTTAACAACTAATTCAAAATAATTAAATAAGGAAAATAAACAAGGAAACTTACATGGATTTTCGGAGAGAATTCACTTATAAAAATTCTATTAAGATTTAGAAGAAATCATTTGAGAGAGTATTGATTAAGATATCCTTGACTTTATACATGATTGAAACATACATCAATGAATTATCACTGTGTTTCACCTTCCCAATGATGAAGTGGCACTTTATGTAAGTATACTTTGACCCCAGATGTAAAACCAGATTCTTTGACAAGATTATTTAACTTTGGTTGTCACACCCAATCATTAATGGTTATGAAAAAAATTTCCTAGTGTATTCAAGATAAGACTTTATCCACATCATATATTTAGTTGGTTGATATGTCTTAATATATCCAACCTGTGTTGTGCTATATATGATAGACTTTTTCTTATTGGAGTGCTAACCAATGCATAATCCTATAATAAAGAATGCATCGCTAAAATTATACTTCCATTCACCGACATTACCTATAAAATACATATTATAATATCCATAAATATTTAATGGTTTATTTTTATCATACACAAAATTTAAATCTAGAGTCTCTTTAATGTAGTGTAGGATCCATTTAAATGCTATAAGATAAAACTTCTTTGGATTACTTTGGAGTCTTATACATAAATTAACCAAAAATATGATGTTTTATATAGATAAAGTCAAGTAGATATAGCCACAAATACCTTATAAATCTATTTAAACAACACGATTTCTATCTTCATAAATGGAAGTCTTATTCCCTAGTATTATAGGAGTATATAACTATCTTGATTCATCCATACTAATCTTCTTCAAAATATCAATAACATAGTTATGTTGTGAGATAAATATATGACTTCTAATCTTAACAACCATCACCACCAAGTATAAAACCTTACAGTTATTAATTGTATAACTCATCCTAAAGTTAAACATTTAGAAACACATACCCCAAATCCATTTGGAAAACATTATAGTTTTTGTAATAAAAAATCATAAGAAAAATTAGAATCATTTATAACCTTGATACTCAAGTAAAGGTATTATCAAAATAAATACCCATAATTTAAAAGTTTCCCTTACAAACAAGATGAGTTTTATTTCATTATAATTCTCATTTTTAGTTTAATTTATTTAAAAATAACTCACTTCATCACTGTCAAATTATTTTATTAGTATGTGACACAAATTCACAAGTGTTCTTATTCTCAGTTTGATTCAACTCTTCATACATCACTTCAATCCAATACTCATATTGTAATGCCTCTTTGTTAATTTTGTGTTTAACATTAAAAGGAGAGATGGTATAATTAGAATTCCTAAAATTCCTATGAGTTTGAGAACCATTTCTATTATATCTAAGAGTTTTATCAATTTCTACATGATTTTTAAGTCTTGAGAACACAGCTTCACCATGCTCAAGGCTTTCCTCCTTACAAGGAATTTCAGAATCTTTAAGAGAGTTTCGAAAATATACAAGTGCACCAAAATTACACTGTTTTTTCAAAAAATATTCGAAGATATTTGTCAATATCATAATTAGTAATAAGTAATGTTTGTGGTGTTTTTTAATTTTCTAACATAATTAAATCAAAACACATAAATGATATTTCTTAAATTATTATTTTAATACCAATAACTTATTTCATTATGTGTTAATCCATGAAGCATGTTCTCATCTATACTACCATAAAATTCTCCCAAATATTTACCTTATATATTGATGTAATAGGGGTTGATGAATAACTTTAATATATTAATGATTTAATTCTTGAACAAAAAATATCTTATAAGGTGGGTTGAAATTTTTTTTGAAGTAAACATCAATTCAACATGTTTATACTATTGGTATAGCTTTCCTCCAAAATAATTTTGAAGGGTTGTGCTTAAATAACATTGTTTTTCCCATATACACCAAATCAATTTCATTGTATCAATTATTATATTTTATGGGTTGTACATAGAGTAATATATTCATGAATTATTCCATGATTCTAAAGATGTATCTAAAAATCATAATTCATGTATTCAGATCCTTAGTTAGATAGATATATTTTGATAGCACATTCTGTTTGATTCACAACAGATCTTAGAATGTGTGTGAATCTATCAAGCACTTATGATTCAATAAACTTAAATCATACATAAGTCATGTAATAAAATAATCAGAAAAATTTATGAACTACCAATAATTATTGGTTTGATTAAAGCTCATATCAAAACACACATATGATTATATAACCAAATGTATTATTTATCCTAATATTTACCTGCATGTGGATCTTTTTCACCATCTTTCCATAATGACATGTTTTAAATTTTTTGATCATATTATGATTTAGATTCAGTATATTCATAAATTATTTATGTTAGATTAGATTATCCATATTCTTTTAACTAAATGGACTAGTATTTTATCTCATACTGACTTTCCTCCTTCATTCTCATGCAGTACATGTCTAAATCATTGGAAAATTGAAATGAAATTTCACTTATTCATTATCCATTAATTAGAATCATTCCATCCATCATATTTATATTAAAAAAATAATTCCGTTGAAATATCACCTGGTTTCCATTTTCATAAAGTTGAGATCCGTGCTAAATATTATGCCTCGGGCTATCACCGTAGATGACATCATTGGATTCCTTAAACCAATATGAGTGAATCCAACTCATTTCACATGTATTGATCCATAATTTACAAGTAATTTCTTCTCCATCATACCATTCTATGTCTTTAAAAATATTTTCATTTCCGATCATGTGTGATAAGAAAAAATATCAAGTATTCAAGAATTAACTTCATTTCTATATTTATAACTAACCTCAACAACTATCAATTTATATCTACTATTCCTCATCTTATTATATTTTTAATTATATTTTTTCATCAATTTCTTAGGAACAATATTGAGGCACTTTTTGGTGGTTTTTTAGAGTTGGTAACACATTTTACATGTTTCATAAAGAGATTCAAATGAGTTATTCAAGTGGACCTTCTCTTTTGGATAAATTCTCTATTGGCTGTATAAATTTTAAATTACCTCTACCTTGATTCTTGAACTCACTTTAATTAGAGAAGTGAAAAATTATTATATCACACAAAATATTTTTTCATGTATACTCCACAACCCCATCATCTTACATCAAAGTGAAATTTCCTCATGTGGTGGGTATATTCTTTATAAAATTGTAATTATTTTTCCTTCCTATTCAAAATTAACTTCTTAATTTTAAAATTAACAAAATTAAGATATTTATAATTTTATTTAGGATTTACCATATGATTATACTTTGTATTCTTCTTTTCACATGCCTCATTTGTTTTGGAATTTTCAAATCCGTATAATTTAGTAATCGGGGTATTGACCTTCTAAGGTGATGTAACTTCATTTTCCCTTTTTCTCATTGCGACCACCACCTAAATTGAGTTCATGGGTATAAAAAATTGTATTTAATGGATACATGGAATAATATATGAGTTTATTGGAAGCAATAGATAATTATCATACTAACTTTTATCTTTAAACAACTTCATTGATAGATTACTAAATCACAAGTTCTGTACTCATGGAATTTTTAAAATCAACCTATTGTTCATCAAGGGAAATTATTTATTAATTTTTAGTAATGGGATTTATTATGATAATATCAAGCATATTTTCCCAATATTCAAGGATTAAATTTATATATCCTATATTTTGTGTTAAATCCACTTGTATATCTATAAATTCTTTTGATTTTTATATATCAGGAATGTTTTTTACTAAATCTTTCTCACTTTTGAATTCTTTAATTTCTACATCAATATTATTACTTTATTTTAAACCTATAAAAATTTATATCCTTAATTGGGAATCCTTTATAGTTTTCACATCATTTATTTCATTCTCATTACTGATCCATTATTCTTCTTTACTCAAGAGTTATTTGGGATAATTTTACTTAGCCATGAAATATATTTTACCCTTCACCTCCATGCCCTATTTCTCTCTTTCACTATTCAACACAACATCTGGAATCATGTTTTGATAGAAATTTATAATTTATTTATTTTTTATACTTTCCTTTTCCTTTAAAATACATTCCACTATTTTGACCACAATCTAAATTTGATATCCTTGATAAACATTGTGTTTGGTCATTCATCCCATCAGCTTGTTCATTCTCTTAGAAATTTGATAAAACGATACCAATATTTCAATGATTGAAAAAAATAAATGTAATCATGATAAAATCACTATTATAGGTGTGAAAAATTCTTATTGATTACTAATTTAGATTTAGTATAAGTGTCTACATAGGGTTGTCTCAAAAGTGGGGTTTTTAAAAACTTTTTCTCATTTTTAGTTAATAAAAGGTGGGAATTATGGTTTTTTTTATTTTTAAAATGATGAAAAATCAATTAAACACTACAGTTGAAAAAAAAATTGGCAAAAAATTGTGGGGATATGTTAGTTATCCAATTTTAATATTATAATTGTCTTTAAATGGCACATTTTTCTCTTTATAAATTGATGAATGAGAGGCTCTATTATCAATTCCCCTCATAAACTCATTTGAATGTTTATGGTGAAGCTAAACCTAATAGAAATATATTTTTAGTATATCCTTCTTCATTATGTGTATATTGGTTTAGTAACCCACCACTAGTTTACTAAAGAAAGTACCAATCGGGTTTTAAAGATCCTAACAACCCAAGACTGTTCTATTGTCCCACACACATGCCAAAAATCACCAAGAACTTCACCACTCATCCAAGTTAATTCCATCATATATAATCATAACTGAGGTGAGATAGATTAAAAATCATTGACCAAGGTATCATACAATGATATATTAAAATTTAAAGATAGTATCATTCAAAATATTAACCTATAGCCATTAGTTAACATAAAAGAAAATCCTTATTCATTCAAGTGAAATTCTCCACCATTTCAATAAGTTGGACTCCCCTTCCCCAATCACTCAAGTTATTTAAATATTAATGTGAGATATAAAAGTGGTTATGAGGGAAGAATAATGTATTTAGTGAAGAAAAATTTAGAAGATAAAATTTGAAAATAGCAAATTAGTAGAAGTAGTTGACAAGTCAAACACCTCATAAGAACTCCCTTATTCCTATAGTATTCTATTTTTATTAAATAGTTCTCATTACCTATTTATTTGGACACTAAATCCCTTTAGATATTCATTTAATTTAAATTTTATAAATGTTTCCTTATTTTTAATTTCCCTTGAATCATGCACCACACTTCTATTAAATCCACCTCTTTCATCATTTTATTTTGATGAAATATTGTGCATAAATCTAGATTATAATCTACATGGAATCCTATTATTTGATTGGATTAATATATATTTGGGAACCAAAATCACATGTTCATAGCATAGGTGACATAATAATGTATTATTTAATTATCCTCCTTGTGAAAAATTTCCAAAATAATGGCTCATACATAGAGATAAATGACCTATACACACACTAATTTCATTATTACAAGAACATATTATGCACTGGATAATTTACTAATATGTATTCGAGATGACTTGTAAAAATAGATGAAATGACACAAACCCCGATTCGAAGATTAAAAAAAGACAATGTTGAATTGTATGTAGTCTATGAATTTTATAGTTTCTATAATTCTTCTCATAATCATACATATAAATTTAATGGCCATCTTAATGTAGATGATAATATTTCTTACATATCCATAAATTCAGGTTTACAAAAACTATATTTATCCTTATAAATCACTAAATTGTCTTCAAAAAATCATAGGATGATCTTTTTGAAGACCAGATTCATTTGTTATTTCATTATTCCAGAGATTCTACTAACAGATTATACATTTTTCAATAGAAATAAAAAAATCAGTACATATCCATTAATTTTACCCTAAAATTCAAGTAAGTCAATTAAATTCCTAATTTTTCTAATTTAAAAAATATTAAAAAAATCTTATGAAACAACAATTTACCTCAAAAACATGTTAGATTGCAATGAATGAATTATAATGTGGAAAAATGAATTAAATTCTATTAAAATAAAATAAATTTGTTGCCTCTATAAATTCTCCCATGTATAATCCTTAGACTCCCATATAAGTGAACTTCAAGAATATTACCCAAGAAAAATTTTAATTACTAGTCAATATGAGTTTCCATTTTCAACAATATGGAACTCAATCTTATTATACCTCCTTAATGGTATTTATTATATCTTTATCATAAAGTGAATTTAATTCATTTTTAATTTTTTTCATCTTCCCATGATCACTTATAACTATTTTTCTAGAAATATTTTATTCATCACTCGAGTATGAATTTAAAGAGAATATTTTTTGTCATTCCAAGTTCATGAAAGGATCACCATAAGATTGATTAATTTTTACATATCTAACCAATAAATCAAGAATTTTTTCATGTCATGAGTACATCCTAGGGTTTTTTGTGGCTTAATGGTTAGTAGGTTATAAATGTAAAAAATACTAAGAAATAGTGAGGATGTTAAATATATTTTAAATCATAATGCATGATTTTTAGTTTCCTTAAAGAATAGTCTCATTGCTCACTCCCCACAGAAAAATTGATCTTCAAACACCATGTGATTCTCATAATTATCCCAACCTTTATAATCTTACTTACAACCTCATTTTTCTTCAATATTTACTCCCTTTTAGAAGTATTGTTTCATCATTTTAGATCTATAATTCCATATTAGTTTTTTTATTTTGGAAGAAAAGAGATGAATGTTTGATTTAAAAATAGTGGTGAACTCCCATAGAATCATTCAATGGTATTATGGGAGTCATCATAAAATCTTATCTTGGTTTTTTTCTCTTTCAACACAATTGTATTATTATAGAACAACATCAGAAAATTGATCAAATTATCTTGACCCAACCCCTATTCTTGATTCATCTTTATCCTGTAAAATCTTCTAAAGATGTTTCCACACATTATCACTTCTATAGTAGAAAAAAATAATTTCTCTCTATTTCATTTAGTAGATCTCATTCATTGTTTCTTGTTCTTCTAGGATTTGGTTTTGAAGGAAGCATCATACTTGTATTTCTTGAGTACGTGTGTAAACTTATATACCCTATCTTAGAAGATATTGTTCCTCTATTTTTATACTTTCAAAGTGATTACCCCCCAATGATTCGGTATTTATTCTAGAAAAATCTCTATATCACATCATAAGTAGTATTTCAGACTACCCAACTCTCTTCTCCATCCCCCACACTTCAATTCAACTAATATCATGAATTAACATTTATAAAGATGTAAATAGGGATTTTTGGCATGTAATATGGATTTCGAATAAGGTCATTCATATAGATTAAGGCCTACAAGGTTTAAATGTCAATGTAGGATAGAAATATGGGTTTTTTAAAAATAGGAATTTATATTCAAAATAATTTCACAATAATTTATTTCCCAAGGTCCTTAATACTCAAATATTTTAACTAGAATACTCAAAAATTATGGTTGTACATGTATTCCTTGGTTCTCTCAAGAAAAAAGATCATTATAAGAAGATATAAAAGTAGTTTTAGAATCCTATCAGGTAAGTGATTTAAATATGGGTTAATATTTCATGACATATTATTTAAATATTATTGGTCTTTTCATGAATTTAACTCACTAAGAATTTGAAATAAAACATATTTTTGTGTTTTGTTATGGTGAGAAAATTAGTCAAATTAGTTCTACATAATTGGAATGAATTTGACATATTCAAGGATCTTCAAACTAAGCTTATAGGGTTTACAAACACAAAAAATGAAAAGGAAATGCATAAAAAATTGAAGATGAAAAAATTTAAAAATCCACAAAAATATAAAAACCAAAACAAAAATTTAAATATCCTAAACTACAAATGTCCCCCAACCTAATTGACAATTTTCCTAACATGTTTTAATAGATTTAGTATTTAAAATTCATTTTATTTAAATCAAAATAGTTAATTACGTTTTTATGAAAGGTGAAAATTGATATATCTTATTGGTATATAAGTTAGAGGAGTGTGACCTCCTCTAATAGTGAAGGGTAAAATATCTATACTATTTCTTCATCCTATACCCATAAATAGAAAATAAGTTCTTGTATCTTTATTGTTATTTTATTTGAATTAGTTAATATAAAAGGTCATTACAATTGTTTCTGACGCTTTCATCGGGGCACGTGATTCCATCTGTGGAGGACATGAGGCGCGGTTTTGTTTCCACACATTCCCTCTTTCCAAAGGCATGCAACATCCATTCTTTGTTTAGGGTTGTTTTCTCCTCGATCGAGATAGGATGATGGGATGTCGGTTTCTCCTCCCTTGGATTCCTCCTCAGAGCTCGTCAAATTTTCCGGGTTTCCCTTATAGATTTAAGGTGTTGTTCATGAAACTCTTCCCAATTCTATATTTTAATGGACACCAGTTAATTACACTACTTATGGTAGGACATTCAAAGGGGATTGGTCAGAGCAGTAACCTTCAGTCGAGGGAGTAGTCACGTTAGACATCACAGGCATGTCTGGATGCTGGGACACTAGCGTGTCTAGGTTTTTTCCTCTTATTATAGGGCTTCTCGAGAGTGTGGAAGCTTGAGGCATCCCGCATCGAATGCAAGGAATTATATGCCATGGGCATGTCTCTGAGGTTTTCCTCAACTTCCCATGTTTAACATAGGGTATGCCGTAAGTTTAACATCCCGTGGAGACAGATCAGACTGATCAGAACACTGACTAGAGTGGATCAGATAGGCGTAACCCCTTGAGGGAACACTGATGTCAGGGCTAACACGTGGCTAGTTACCCAGTTACTGCTAGAAGCATCGAAGAGGTGAATTGGCATGATCTCACTATAATGTGGCAGCCCAGGTAAGAATCTAGATGGATGATGGGTGAAGGGGGGATGAAATGGGACCATTGCAAGGGCGATAGTGAATTTGGGCTTGAGCCTTGAAAATACATCCTATGTATCCCCGTGGAAGGGAATCAAAGTCCACGTAATTTGATGAATATAGTTCATCTTGACCAAAACATATCATTGGTTGGAGTTCCAATGGCTTACTGTTGAAAGGGTCGATAATGGATTACTGTTGAATGAGGCTGACAATGGCTTACCGCAGAATGGAGTGACAACAGATTACAACTAAAAGAGGCTGACAATGGATTACCGCTGAACGGAGTGACAACGGATTTCCGCTAAATGGAGAAAAAATTGAATACAGTTTAACATCATGTAGGATGGGGGTGGATTGATGTGAAGTGGCCAGGACCATTGGTTGTTGGGATTGAACCTCAGGGAGGCTTCCTACGTACCCTGCCTTGGCAAGGATCAAAGTCCACGTAGTTCGGGTATGGGGTAGAAGTTGGTGAACCGACGTGAATAAGGACCTGGGGTCTAGGTGGATGGTGGGCTTTAACCTCATGGAGGGTTCCTACGTACCTTACCTTGGCAAAGACCAAAGTCCTCATAGTTCGGATGGGGGCTTGGTACACCGATGTGAAGTTGGTCGGGACCAATGGTTATTGGGCATGGACCTCAGGAATGCTTCTTATGTACCCTGCCTTGGCAAGGATCAAAGTCCGCGTAGTTCAGGTATGGTTGTGGGGCTCATGATTTAGGCTACCCGGGGTGTTGGTGAAATGCAGGACGATGGTCAGAACGACCGGGGTGGTGGGCTTGAACCTCTGGGAGGCTTCCTACATACCTCGCCTTGGAAAAGATCAAAGACCACGTAGTTCAGATGGGGTTCATTTGGGTCTTATGCTCTGGGGCTACCCAAAGTGTTGGTGTACGGGTGTGAAGGGGGTCAGAGCGACCAATGGATGGTGGGATTGAACCTCGTGGAGGCTTTCTACGTACCTTTCCTTGGTAAAGATCAATGTCTTTAAAGTTCAGGATGGTGGTAGGAGTCAGTGAACCGACGTGAATAAGGACCTGGGGTCTAGGTGGATGGTAGGTTTGAACCTTATGGATGATTCCTACGTACCTTTCCTTGGAAAAGATTCAAATCCTCGTAGTTTGGGATGGTGGTGGGGCTTACACTCTAGGATTCCCAAGTTGGATGTCATGGTCGGTGCTTTCTCTAAGCCCACGTGAGTCATGCTTGGTGTGAGAAACAAGAGGCAGTAGAGACGTGATGATCACGTCGTGAAAGTTGCGTCCATGGGAAGTGGAGTGGGGCTTATAAATAGTTATCCTCCCAAAGAAGGAACAGGTACTTTTTCATGGTTAGCAGCCCAAAGAGGTTGGGACTTACTCCAGGATGGAGGCCCGGTGGTGACAGAGCCTAGAAGGAGAGGGATTTGGCACTGATGAAAGGAGGGGCAAGGATGCTGCCTTCTGCCAGAAAAGATAGGGGTTTACACCAGGGTGGTTTCCCTTTCCCCACGGATAGATGCCGCTCCGATAAAGAGGATCTCATTCCATGTGAGGATTGATATCACTCTTGTGGAGATGAGTGGGCGTGCAGAATGTCCAAGGTAAGGTCACCCCGCGTGCGAGGCACAAGGAGAGGTCACGGTTTAACGTCATGTACTGAGGACGATGGTGCTTGGCAGTTTAATGTCATGCAGCTCGGACGAGGTGGGTTCACTTTTCACCCCTAGGACTTACATAACCGGTACCCTCTGCACCTTTTTGAAGAGAAGAGATAGGAAACGCCATTGATGGGGTGTTTCATGGAGCGAACCATTGGGGTTCCACGTTAGCGTGGCTATACAAAGAAGCAATAGTCATTAGCGGGCCTATGCGAAGAAGCATAAGGCGAAGCAATGCAATGTGCAGTATTGTCCAAGGGACTTTGAAGTTACTTTGAACGAACCTAGAGGGTCATATGAGAAAAGATTGTATGGTGACAGTGCTTTGGGCGCAGTAGGTGCTCGAATATGATGCCTGAAAAAGGGACATCACGGGAGCACAAAGAGGGAGGTTTGCGCACAAAAAGAACAGTGGTGCGAAAAAGGACCAGGTCGGCGCAGAAAAGGTCTACTTGCACCAAAAAGGTTGGGGTGGTGCTGAATTGCGCTGAATGTGTGAAAAAGGCCAGGGTAGCGCACAATCGGCCGTTGTGCGCGAAATAGAGGGGGCGTAATTTGGAAGGAATTGCACACTGAAGAAAGGATTTCACGCAATTGGAAGGAATTGCGCACGGGGGGACGAGATTTGGACAAGGATTAATCCTGTGGGGTCCCTCGCAAAGGCATACCCCAGAGTGACCTGGAGCAAAAAATTAAGTACCTGAGAGCCATATTTTGTGCGCATGACAGGTGAATTTCACGTCGGAGATACGATTCAGATACTTTAGCCTAGAAGTTGAAGGGGTCACCTTTTATTTATAGGCGCTCGGGGTCGTGGATCCGCATGGAAAACAGGCATGCGTCAAATTTTGCATGTCGACATCGGCAGTGAAAAATTTCAACCGCACGGGGAAATGGCACATAACTTTCCACATCCCCGTGAAAAACTATCGTGAATCCTGGATTTTTTCACACCAGATAGATTTTTCACGCACCACTGAATTTTTTTCTCACGACCCCTTTGGGCCCCCCAGAATGGATCCCGAGGTCCAAATATGGATTTGATTTTTTGTGACCAAACATTCTTTAGGCCTTGAGCATTTTTAGGCATCTACAAATGCCCCCCCTAGGAATCAGATCAGCAAGGGGCCTGAAAGGTTGGATTGCGAGGGAAAAGCTGAGACACATAACTCCCTGGGGCCTACATGCGCTCGTAACAGGAACAACGCATAAAACTGGTACGGAGCGCACAATACGCTTTTTGTGCACGCGCAGAAAGCCATATTCAGGCCTATAAAAGCTCCTCGAGTTCCTCAATCCGTATGGATTTTATCACGTGACAATCCAGGAGCTCTGGCATGCAAAAAAATTCCTCCTCCCTACACAAAAATGATTTGGTTGCGTGTAATTCACCGAGGTCAGTAATCATTTTATGCACAACCGTGATATTTTTTGGGCCAACTTATAATTTTTCAGGCCAGCCTCTGATTTTTTGCTCCAACCTCTTAAGACCTTGCTAGCATAAGATGGTCGCCAATTAGGCTAGAGTTGAGGGAGAAGTTTCATTCGCTGCTCGGAGGGCTGAAATGGTTTCCAACCATGAGGTTTATAGTGCCCAAAGGATCGTATCTAGAAACTATACTCTTTTCAACATGTTGACCCCAGCCCAGAAGCAGTACACACTATCTTTCAACCTTCCGATATGGGACTTTAGTCTCTTGGAGGAGGTACCCATGCCATGATTTGAAGTTGACACACCGTGGTCATGGGTGACCCGCGAGGATGACCTACCTCGGTATAACATCACCTAAAATGGCCATCCTTCTAGAGAAACTATACAAATAGACGTTTATGTCCTAAATCCCAGGACCAGGACCATTTTGGGGAGTGACCCTGTCACATAGAATTCTCCGGCCCTTTACACAAGAACCTTTTGTTAGAGTGTTACTAACAAGACTAAAGGCCAACTGTAGTATTGTGACCTGTGGTATGGAGGAAATTTCACAAGTGAATGGGCCTAGGAGTATTGGGTTCACCAAACATGTGACCAGTTTGGGGTCGAACTGTGGCACATCAGTTTGTTCAAGGTGGTGTGGACGTCACAATTTCATTTTTATCGCCATCATGAGATAAGGACAGAGCTTTTTACTCGATGGTCCCCCGATACCAACACCTTCCATCTTCATCATGGTAAAATTGGTATCAGCCTTTGGGAAATTAATTGCATTGGGGGTATCCCTATGGATGGGCCCCAATACGATGAATTCCTCCCACCAAGGAACATCTGGGGAGATAGACCACGAACCCCTATGCTAACATGGCCCCTATTGGAGATGGCCAAGGAGAGGCTGGGAGTCACGGATTTTTAGAATGACATCACTTACAAGAAATGGTTTAGAATGTTCCGATAAAGAGATCTGGAAGTCAAGATGTTGGGGCAAGGGAGATGGATTCCGACCACGGCATAGATGAGCCAAAGTAGATCGCACTGAAGGATCCTGGAGGTGGGGAACTATCATTCATGGGGCTTTAGTATAAATGGGAGTCGGTACCTGAATGTTCGGTATGCCATATTTATTTCCACATTCTTGAGTGGGTGGCTTTTACTGGTGAGGGACGTGAGGATGGGAGTTCGTCCAGCGACCTTGGTAATGGTTGGCATCATGGCCGCAAATCAAAGATTCAATCTGGGAGTCCCCATGTTGGCTCATCTGTACTCCATTTTGGGATGCATTTCGAGAGGGGGTCACCGAGGAGGATATATGGTCCCTTACAGATCCTTTATGGCTGGGTCGCGGCTCATTGCAGTGGGTTTACCTTTCTGAATGTCATTCATCCTCCAAGTAATGGCATGCAACCTTCCTTGCTGAACATCGTTGGGGTCATGCCGTTAATGCTCAATGAGGAGAGAGTAAGGATTAGAATCAGAAATCATGCCAACTTCACTTTCAGCACATTCCCTACATCGACTATCCAAATGATAGATAATGGGAAAGGCTCACTAGAGCAAAGGGAATACTTCCTGAGCATCAGAGGTGGTGTGCTCGTGGCCTGGATTAATGGGTAGATCTTTTGTGAGCCCTAAGTTATGTACAGGTTCTCCAGGAAGTTTGGATGACTTTAGCGGATGCTGAAGAAAGTTTACACAGATGTTTGGGAGGAAAGGCATCCCTACATTCTTTGCCAAATGTGGCCGATGTTCACGACACATAGCTCTAGTGAGGTTATTACCTTTCCTCCCACAGGAGTTGATGCTGGCCTATCAACCAAATATTCCGAACATTGGTGCATATCATACCCTTAGGGGATTTTGTGGAAGTGAGTTCGATAACTCAAGGTATCCAGTATAGAACATGGGCAGTGAGAGAGAAGACATGTTGTTGTTAGGGAATTAAGGTTGGAAGCATATCAGGAAACTGGGGCCACATAGGGCTGGACTTCCATAGCAGGGATGTCGTATGGCGTGGAAGTTCCCTCATCACATAGGTGGAGAAGAGATCGTGAAGTGTCCAGGGAACTTCACGGGAAGTAGATAAGGTATCTTCTTCAACCTTCCAATGACATATTCTTCCTAGCTCTGTGGTCATCCTGGATGACCCTACGACAGTCAATGGGTACTGAAGCTCTTTGGAAAAAGATAGTGCAAGATGGAATCCAGCTGCTAGAGGTTGGACTCATTCAGATTGTCGACAGGGTGAACTTTCATCATCATCATACGTATCTAATGGCCATGGACATGTATGCATGCCAATGGGGTCAGCGTGAGGAGCCATCATTCTTAGTGAATGTAATGCTCAGCCAGGAGCATGATCCAGAAAATATGTTGTCAGAGGATGATGACAGCGATGATGATCCGGAGGGTGGTGAGATGGAAGAGGAGGAAGAAGGATAAGGTGAAGGAGGGGGTGAAGAAGAAGGGGAAACTAAAGGTAGAGGGTCTCAGGGGGAATCTCACCAAGGGAGTCTCTGGGAGAGTGGCAAGATCGTTGGATCTGATGTAGATATAACTGAGCTACTTGAGGTACATCTCAGCCCTTGTCTATCCTTTCCCCTCATCATTTTTTTGTAGCCCTTAATCAGATCTCCTTATCCTTTTTAGGAGCATATTGTCTCCGACCAAGAGTATCCATTCGAAGGGGAGGAGGAGTCGCTGATAGAACAAGGTGGGGAGCCGGAACCCATTATCGAGCTAACAAGCACTGAGGGATCCCCTATAATGACAACTCCGTAGCATCTAGTACACTAGAGGTTGATGATTTGGGATATTGTAAGTTCAATACTTCAACGTTGATATTTAATGTCGGAGATCTCAGTTGATCAGGGTGCTCATTGCTTGTGAAATAATCACAGCCTTGGAGGATCATTAGGCTGCCAAACCCGGGTCGTCCGTGATTGATTCAACTGCAAATGTGTCTTCCCGTTCAGGACACATTTCTAAAACCGAGCCAGCCCCGATGCTCAGTGAGCAAAGGGTTGTGGATATCATCATTACCAATGTTGGGGCGGGGCTGGAAGATGACGAAGAAACTATAGGGACCGAGGCTAAAAAGGAAGGTTGACCAGGCATTGAAGATCCTAACTCTTTGGGAGGAACACTCGAAGAGGTCCCTGCGAATAGTCTATTGGTTTCTTTCCCAGACCCTCAGCCTGCTGATCCTGAGAAGATTGATGATTCAGACTCGGAGGCAGCCAAGGAGAGACAGATGATGGGACACAAAGGGTGGAAGTGCATAAAGCTCTTTTTCAGTCATCCTTATAAGGAATGGATAAAATAGATGGGATCACTCCACGCCTGGCTGTGCTTTCTCTGCACTAGAGGGGTGGATGCTTAACGCCTTCATTTGACGGTCTGCGATTACATGGTTGAGAATCTATGCGAGATTATCCAATGCTCTGATGTTTCCCAGTGTCGGGAGGATTCAGAGAGTACCCAAGAATTCATGAAGGCAGAACAAGAGGTCCAACTCCTTGAAGAACAGGTGAATGAAAATGAGATATTTATTGAAAACTGTTCTGAGCTTGAGGAGCAGTTGGGGGCCCAACTGGATGACGCCCAAGAGCAACTAGTGGAAGAAGGTCACCAAATGACTAGACATCAAACTGAACAAGCGCATGCACGGGCTAGGGTCAGTGGACTACGCTCGGTGGCCGCTGATAAGGAGATATTCCTCAGGGGGCGAAAGCAATCCTAGAGGCCACCAGCAAAAAGGTTGTGGCGCTAGAACGATCCATCCAATAAGCTGACCCTTAAGGGACCTGTTTAGGCCGAACTCATAAACTCATTTCTCATTACTACTTCTTATTCTGAACTACATGTATGGATAAATTTATTTACTTGTTTGTTTTGTTTAACGCATTCAACCACAATCTTTAAATAAATAACAATCTATTCTTAAGCCCGCACATGGCGCACCCAATGTGAGAAACAAGGGATGTTTTTACTATTACTTCATTTGATTGTGGAAGCATCAATCAAGATTCGGGCATTCAAGACTCGAATAGCCCATCCGGATTTCCATGAAGAGAAGAGGGAGGCCCGATTAAAGGAAGAGGGCCACAAGACAATCGATATATCATCTTCCCAATGTGCTCTTGTGTACAAGCGGGGTAACTCAAGGGGAATTAGTATCAATTCGAACATAGTGGAATGGAAAATATAAATCACGATACCCCAGATTCAGAACACTACAGGGGTGGCATGACAATAAATGATAAATGCTGACCGTGTTAGAAACATAGTATCCATATTGTATTAGCCTGAAATGGGGATGAAAAATGAGGGTCGACCACTGACTATGTTTGAAACACGAGGCCTGACTCAGAATGTCATCCATTAGTCTTCCAGAACATTGGCCTAGGATAGTAGGCAATCCATAGGCCGAGTATCTATACTTATAGGGGTTCCTTTATACATGAAAGAGGATGAGGGTCCAAATAAGCTGTACACAAAGAGTGGAACGTGGAGTGGTGGTTTGTTCTAATAGAATCCAACACTCTTGAAATTACACCACCATGATGGAAGCACATTAGATGGGTGCATAAGTCTGATCATAGATCATTCCTAATTTTAGACATGACCTCTCTAGAGAGGGATTTGTCACTTCCCAATGTCATCGTGGGGATTCACGAAATTGTTCAGGGAAAAGCTGGAGTTACATGGTTCCCCACAAGGGGCCAGGCTTTGGGGTGGAAATGAAAAAGAACATGATTTATGATTCCTGGGGCTGGACCTGAGGCAAAATACCTGGGTGTCTCTATGTATCCCATGAGGATGGAAATCAAACCATATGTAGTTATAAGAGAGGTCTTAGTTTAAGGTCTTAGAACTTGGACCAGGGATCAGTAAGGAATGCCTGAGACATATGGTAAGGTGATTATGATACCCGATGTGAAAGGGAAACATGGGTTCCGGCAACCACGTGTTCCCTGGGAAAGTTTTAGGTCAAGGGACTGGAAAATAATGTTAAGCTGGGCCCGAGGCAAAGCACACTGGCATTCCTACATACCCCATGAGGATGAGGATCAAGCCAAACGTAGTTCTGGGAGGTGGCACAGAAAGGTACCAGTGCCAGGGAAAAAAAGGGTGTGTTGTTCTGGCCCTTGCACCAAAAGAAGCAGCATTTGATAAGTCTTGTTTGTCCTTTAGGGTTAATAGAGATGTTTTTTTTGTGAGGCGATGGGCCTAGAATGGAGAATCCAGGCATTTCAACCCTAATCAAGACAAATTAAGGCATTGAAAAATGGTACGGTGTTTGATCGATACCAAAAGTGATGTCCCTTGAGCAAGGCCACCACAATGCTGCACCATTTTTCGTCGTAGGTAGGACTATACTGTCACAGTTTAGGGTCATGTGATAAGACCAACCACGTACTTTAACATTGTGAGGAAAAAACATAGTAGAGACAAGGATAAAGGAGGAATGTGTATGGTGCAATAAAGAATACCCGACGTGAATGAGGACGAGGTCCATACCAAACCGTGATAGATTCCGAGAAAGAAACCTCAGGCCAAGGGGCCAAAAAGAGGTAAGAGGGTAGACAGTAGGAGAGGCTGGCTATAAATTAATCTAGACCCATAGATGAGGTGTTTGGGTGTTCCTAGGTATCCCATGGAATGGGAATCAAGCTGATTTAGTTCTACAAAGGGGAAACAAGAAAAGTTCTTAGATTAAGGTCTTAGAAGTTGGACCATGGAGAAGCGGGACTATTACAAGTAAGTGAGGACCATAACTCGATCCCTAAACCTACATGAGTTGAACTCGGTGTAGGAAACAAGGTCTGATAACGTATTTTCAATACGTGAAATACATGCAAATGGAAAATCGGTGGAGCACCGAATAATTTCCTTATCGCAGCTTAATCCTCCTAACACGCAGATGCACATTGAGGAATTGTGCCAAGAGTCTCAAAATTATACTTGGACATGATGAGGGGGTGAAGGTTGTAAATCATGTAACCAACATTTTGGGATTAAAGAGGTCGACGTGACGATGGAGGATAAATTTTGACCATGTTTGAAACCCAGCGTCCATATCAGGTTAGCCTGGAATGGGAACAACAAATGAGTATCGACTGCTGACCAAATTCGCAATGCGGGACTTGTATCAATTTGTTGCTCAGAACCGTTGAGGGTGTTGGCGCATAATTGTAGGAGGGCCCTTGGGCCGAGAATCCTTGCCATTCGAGGGTACATTTGGATGTGAAAGGTGACAGAAGCCCTAATGAAGGGGAACACAAAGCCAGAAAAATGGGTGAAAGTAGTCCGAGCAGAATCTGACATTCTAGGTGCATAACCAGAGTACCCTTGGGAACATTGGTGAATCTACGAAAAGGACTGAGGGGCTCATCTTGATAATATCCAATTTTAAAATAATAGGTTAGCATAAGGTGATAGAAAAATATCAGGAGGAGGAAGTAAATGGCATGGTCGTTACAAACCCGACGTGAATGAGGAAATAGTCCCATGACACATCATATAGTCCCCTCCCTAGGAAGGTGTAGGCCAACGGTCCAAGCTGAAAGGGAGATCTACAATAGATGGGGCTGGACCCGAAGTCTAGAAATTCAGGTGGTCCTACGTATCCCATGAGGATGTGAATCAAGCCACATATAGTTCTTGAGAGAAACGAGAGTAATTTGCAGTTTTTCGTCACGTAGTAGGGATGCAAATGGGTAACATACCCCACATATAAAATGTGTACAGCGTGGCGAGTAACCTGACATTAATGAGGACATAATCCCACTCCTTACCACACATTCCTAAAAGAGAACTTGGGCTAGGGGCCAGAAAAGGCCAAGGGGCCTAAGGCTGGGTGTCCTGACAAATGGTAGCCATACGACCTCTTGTGCAGTTACCGCCTCATCATAGCTCCTAAGCCCACTTGAGTAGTGCTCAGTGTAGGAAACAAGGAGTCAAACTCAGCTCTCCCAGTCATATAGGGGTCTAATAGCTGGCATCGCCTGAAGGGAGTTCGTCAGTTTGATATAAAATGGGGTAGAATGAAACACTACACTCAATGTTTTGGACATCTTGGGGTGGCTCTAACGATAAAGGATAGTTTATGACCATGTACCAAACATAGTGTCCCTATAGTTACCTGGATTGGGAACAATAAATGTGTATCGACTGCTGACCATATTCATAACATGGTACTTGTATCAATTTGTCTCTCAACATCCTCAAGGGCGTTGGCCTGAAGTGGTAGGAGAGCCCTTGGGCCCAACATCCCTGCCATTCGGGGACCCTTCTGGATGGGATAGATGATGGAGTCCCAATCAAAGGAGTGGGTGACGTATAGCTATTCCCATTTGTGAAAGAGGCGGACACGTATGGGTAGTGGGATGTATGGCGGGATCGAGATGATCTCGACGTGAATTCGGAAAAAATCCCACACCGTACCATATGTCTTGACCTGAGGGGAGATTCTGGAATTTGGTCTGGGCCCACAGATGAAATTTCAGGGCATTCCTACGTATCCCCTAAGGATGGGAATCAAGCCGTACATAGTTCTTGAAGGCCATGCAGTTTAGCGTCGTATGGTGAGGACGTGGGAGGATAGAAGAACGGGGAGTTGGCACATGGTGTGACCGTCGTAATCCTATCATGAGTGGGGCTAAGGAAGATTACACCATATCATGCAAGGATCCTCTAAGAGAACTATACCCAGGGGGGATAGTCAAAGAGAATAGTTTGGTGCTGGGCTCAGGATGAAATGTTTGACCATTCCTACGTATCCCATGGAATGGGAATCAAGCCACACATAGTTCTAAGGGTGCTGTTTAACATATTGAAGGATGATATAGAGTTTAACGTCATGCAGGACGAAGCAATTTAGGTTCATGTAGGACCAGACAGTTTATAATCATGCAGGACCTGGAAATTTGGGGTCATGAAAGACCATCCGTCTCAGGAAAGGTATTTCTTGAGAAACATGGAATTGGTGGAAGGAATTATATGCTCTCCATCCATGGTCACCAAGGAGTATGCACCATTGGGGTAAACCCTATGAATTATGTAAGGTCCTTCCCATTTGGGCTCCAACTTGGTTGGCTTCCTGCTAGGGATCATTGGTGTCCGGAGGGCCAATACCAAGTCACCTTACAGGAAAGAGTGGAGCCGAACCTTCTTGTTGAAGGCTCTAGCTATCTTATTCTGATGCCTTTCTAGATTGTGTAGGGCACATATCCTATTCTCTTCAAGTGCTTCCAATTTAGCCAGATGAATTTCAGTTACCTTAAAGAAGGAAATTGGATCTCGATGGGCAGGATGGCCTTAGCTCCGTACACTAGGGAATATGGGGTCACCTAGGTGGAATTACGAGTCGTTTTACAATAATCCCAGAGGGCGTTGGGGAGTTTTTCCGGCTAACTCTTCTTGTTCTGACCAACCATTTTCTGCAAAAAATTTAGAGAGGGTTTTGTTGAATGCCTCGATCTTTCCATTTTCCTATGCATGGTAGGGGGTGGTATGGTTCAAACTGATGTTGTACTCGGCATACAATTTCTTCATCTCAGCTGCTACGAAGTTCATGTCGTTATCGGTGAGGATGGAGTGAGGGACTCCAAAATGGTACATGATATTGGAGCTCACGAAGTCGATGATAGAACGGGCCTTGACCTCCTTGAGAGGAAGTACTTCTGCCCACTTGGAAAATAAATCGGTAGTAGTCAGGATGAACCTGCACTGGTGAGCTGTCACTGGTGGATATGGTCCCATGACATCGAGTCCCCATACTGCAAATGGACAAGAGTACTTGGTGGAGTGATGAGGTTCTAGTGGCCGATGCATTAAGTTATCATGAATTTGGTATGTGTGACATCTCTTCGCAAACTCGATGCAATCATGGATCAAGGAGGGCCAAAAGTACCCCAGTCTCCAGATCTGGTGGGACAACGTTGGCCCAGTCTGATGAGCGACATATGAACCGGCATGAACCTATTGCATGACCTGAGAAATCTCAACTTCCTATATGAAATGGAGGAGAACACCATCGAACTTGTGCTTGTAGAGGGTCTTCTCAAGACAGGGACCACTCTGGACGGTAAAATGCATCGCACGACGTCAGATTCACTCGTGCTCGGCCCGATCAGCCGGGAGGTAACCGTTTTGGAGATACTTGATGAATGGGGATCTCCAGTTGGGGTTCACATCAACCACTACATATGAGGAACCTTAAGGCCTTGACGTGGAGGATCCAGTGGTAATATGGCTTACCCACAGGTCTTCGTCATCATCTTGGGTGATAGGATCAATGAATCTTTGATGTGCCATGTGGATAATTAGATCATCCTGCTCAGGTTCTACAAGTGATACAGCCAGGCCGGCCAGGGAATCAACTCGACTCTTATGAGATCAAGGGACGTGAGTAACTTCGGGCCGAGATGGGAACTGGGCCATTAGCAGGAGTGTGCGCTCCAACAATGGTACGAGCACCGACTTTCAGATGATGTAGTTACCATTGATTTTATTGATGACTTGTTTGGAATCCCCTTTCACATGAAAATGGGGAACATTAATCTTGAGGGCCAACTCGAGGCCATTGATAAGAGCCTGATAATCTACCTCATTGTTGGTGCAGCCTTCTGACAACAAGAATGAGTACAGTAGAATGACTTGCACCGGGGTAATAAACATGATACCCAAACCTACCCTGTTGAGCCTAGGGTCATTGATCCTCCTACCAGTGGGACTCCGGGAAGCACCATAAAAAAGAATCTGCCAACACGGAATGGCATGATCTACTAAGAGGATCGCCTCGTCAGGAAAATCGAGATCCAAGGACTAGTTTTCAGGATATGGATGGGTAGCAAGGAAGTCTTCCAATGATTGACCTTTAATAGTTTTCTAAGGGAAAAACCTGATGTCGAACTGTTGAAGGATCACTTCCCACCGAGCTAGGTGACTGTTTAACATGGGGAGATTCAGAATGTAATCCAACGGGACTACCCGAGACACCGGCTGTACCTCATGGGGCTATAAGTAGTGTTGCAATTTCTGTAATGTGAATACCAGCACAAGGCAGATCTTTTCGATGTGGGAGTATCTAGTCTCCATATCAATGAGCATACAACTGAGGTAGTAGAGGCTATTTTCTGTCCCCTCATTATACTTCTGGGTGATGAGGGGGCCAAGGGATCATTCTAGGGTAGTCACATATACGATCAGTGGTTTTACGGAGATGGGTGGCATCAGAACCAGAGGTTGGAGAAGATACCACTTGATTTCCTCAAACATGGTCTATAACTCTTCTTCCCATTCGTAGGAAAAGCCTTTCTTCATGAGATGGTAAAAGGTCTTACACTTGCCGTCCATATTTGTAATGAATCAACACATATAGGATAAGTGGCCTTGGAAACCTTGAAGCTCCCAAATATTTCTCGGGGGAGGCATCTAGCTTATGGCCTTGATCTTCTCTGGGTCGATCTCAATACCTCCATATCTGACAATAAATCCAAGGAACATCCCAGAGGTCACCCCAAAGGAACATTTCAATGGAATCATATTTAGGTGGCGGGAACAGAGGAAGTCGAACACTTTATCAAGGTCCTTGAGATGGTCCTGGCGCTGGAAATATTTGACCACCAGATCGTCTAAATATCATTCCACCAATGTCTTGAGGTTTGGCTTGAATATGTGATGCATGACCCGCTGATCGGAGGCACATGCATTCTTTAAGCCAAAGGGTAGGACCTGGTAACAAAATGTACCTTGTGGCGCCATGAAAGGTATGGACTCCTAATCCTCAGGGTCCATTTAGATCTGGATGTATCCAGAATAACCATCCATGAAGGAATGGAATTGGAACATAGTCGTAGCGTCGTTCATCAACTCCATCACTAGATGGGGAAAATCATCCTTCAGGCACTGACAGTTGAGGTCTCAAAGGTCGATGCAGACCCTTATCTACACGTTCTTCTTCCTGAATGGAACAATGTTGGATAGCCATTTGGGGTACTGGGCCGCCTTAAGGAAATTGGCTCTGATGAGCTTATTGTCTTTGGCCTCGACCATGACACCGTGAGAAGGGTGCATCTTTCTGGGTGGCTGCATGAACCCGCGATGATTTGTCGGGAGACCGAGGCGGTGGACAACTACCTGAGAATCTAGTCCTGGCATCTCATCGTAGCCCTAGGAAAAAACATCCTGATGTTATTTCAGGATGTCTATGTATAGTTGCTGCACCTCGAGTGGCATGGAGACATTGATTAATGTGGGTCTCGGGTCCACCTCACTACTAATTTTCACCTGTGCTAGTTCATCGACCGTGGCAGAGATTCCCACTTAAAAGGTAGGTGGAGCATCCTCTAGATCCTCTTCTTCACTTGTTGAGGAGGGATGCCCAATAGGAGAAGCTTCCTCAGGGTCGACAGATTCCAATGGGAGGCTGGTACCTACCTGAGCAGTAGTGGTCACCGCATCAGAAGATTCTGTTACTGCCGAAACCATAGCAATGAAAGCTGTCGACCCGGTCCCATCTAGTCTTTGAACCAATGGGCCACACTTGATAATGTCAAAGCAGTAGTGGTGCGTTGGCTTGAGCTAGTTAATTCCATCCCAGTGAAATAGGAACGTATAACGTACTTCTGTTTCCATGGGGTGGACATCCCGATACCTTACTGGGGTAGTAGGATCTGGGACCACCTGAGCCTGATTTGCGTAGGAGTACGAGGTGATTTTCTTCCATCACTGGGACTTGGGAATATTATTCTCCCTTTTACCAGAGACAAAAAAAAAACATTTCCCCATTTCGGGGGTTGTGGCCTCCATTCGATGGATCAGGAAGACGTAGGCGTCATCCAGACCTGCCCATGGGTCAACTGCAACCGTGACGGGATCAACTTCCCTGGCCTGAATCTTCTTATCCTTGATCTTGTAATAGTCAACATCTAGGTAGCGGGCTTCAAAAGAGTTGAAAGGAGACACATCACCTTGTAGTAGACCTATTCAACCATTGAGGGATTACTTAAGTTATTGTTGATACGATGAGGGGACGACCGCGTGCAGGTGGAGCCATCATCTGCCCATTAATGCATTATACGCGGTGTCCATGGAGACAACCATAAACTTGGTGCTGGCAACTAGGCCACCATACTAGATCTTCAAATGGATCTTACCAACTAGGGTATTCTCAATCCTATCTTGTCCTGGGATTATTAAATCAGAGGGATTCAGATCATCTTCGGATAACCCCAGCTTCTGCACTGTCTATGTCGGGATAAGGTTAATCCTAGATCCAGTGTCAAAAAGATAGTAGCGAAATTCCAAGCCATTAAATTGGCTGGTGATGTACAGTTGGTTGATGTTCCCCTGTGTGGGAGATCCCACATCTTCTCCATATAATGAAATGATGTCCTAACATTAAGCGTTATTGACCGCATCAACATAAAAGGCTTCTATATCTACTACCTCTGTCTCAAACTGGAGGGGGTATCTTAATCCTCAGTGAGGGCCTCATGAATATCTTGTGTCAAGTGAAGTCCCTTGAGGATGGAAAGACTCACTGGGATCTCAAAAAGGTACTTGAGAACATCATAATTCCATGCCAGGAATGAGCTTCTGCTTGCAGGAGGTCGTTCTGTGACAGGAGGCATGTCGGGCCCTGCCGGTTGGGCTGGCAGCTGACTGGTGATGGGCATATCCTGGTACCCACTAGTCTAAGCCCATATATTAGCTACCAGATTAAGGCCGGACGGCTGAGGCCAGCCTGTAGTAGGGTGTGTCTGGTCACGGTATGGGTGAGGTGGCTCTACCTGATCCAGCAACACAAACGGTGGTGGAGGTGGGCCTGATAACATTGGATGAAGAGGCTGCATGTGCTGAACTCTGCACTGGACCTGCTGTCTGGTCTTAGTAGCATGCACAGCTTGGCTAGAGGTTCTAACTAATGAGTCTTGACTACCCATATGGTTTCGGATCCGTCGATGTTGTCATCAGCTAGGAACATTGGGGAGGTTATTCTATCACTCCTCGTCATTAGGGGTCATATAGGGATATACCATCTCCATGGTATTAACCGAAGCATACCCTGGACCATCGCATGAAGAGTCATCCATTTCTGGGAAGATTCTAGGAAGAATCCCCATCTCTGAAGGCATGAAGTCCCCGAGAGTGTAGGACAATGATGACATTTGGGGGGGGGGGTTCTTTCCCTTGTGCCACCGATGCTTACTCTTCTGGGAAGAGGTTGGCTGAGATGACGATACAAAAGTAGTGGTTGTGGTTTCTGAAGGCTCTAGCTGATTCAAGAATACGTGAATCATACCATGGGCACGAAAAACCATTTTTCAAGCCATCCGGTCGTCATACTTCTGGGACTCATGGTTAGAAACATGGTACCACTCGCCCTCGTTGTCGTTGCTGTTATATAGCCTTACGACGACGCATGCCACTTATGCCAGAGTCGGGCCCAGAATGACTATGCTGTTATCAACCTTGTCCTGAATACATTCTTTGAACACATAACACTACTTGAGGGTGTTCCCTAGGATCCAGTGATAGGGGAAGTAATTTGGGCGATCAATTAGGTTTTCCTCTTCTAGCCTTATGCACTTTGGAAAACACTCAATCCCTTATTCCAAGGAACTTTGGAAATAGCTGAGGACCTAATTCTCATTGAACGAGTAGGTCCGGTTTCTTCTGTTCGGAAAGGGAGGCCTTGGAGCCTGGACCTGACAAGGGGTTGGAGGAGCCTGTCAAGGAGGCGGAGCCTGGTTGTCCCACCTAGGCGGTGGTGGCACATTCTGCTGGGGCACCTGCTGATTATGAGGAAGCTGATGCTAGGCTGGATGCTACGCCTATGATGGAGGGCCTCTACGAGGCTAGGGAAGTGGCTCCGCCAGTAATAATTCCAACTATCTAGGGTCCTCTGTTTGGTCCACCATGGCGGGCTCGGATCTTGCATCCCACCTTGCGGGAATTATAGGGGGAAACAGATGTGCCTGGCTAGCCTATTGTAGGGCTTATTCGAGGCACTGGGCCTTATCAGAGAAGTCTCAAAATCCCCTAGGGTAGTTTTGGGTAATCAGTGAATGAACCAGATCTATCTTGAAATTTTCTACAGACATCATCAGTAATTTCTCCCAAGTCAGTGGCATGTCAAGAGAATATGTAATCCATTTACACTGGGCGATAAAGTCTGCGACATGCTCATCAGGACTTCGTTTACACTTTAAGAGGTCTGCGATGCTTGTTTTCCACATGGTCTAGCAAAACTGGCAGAGGAGTTGCCTGCTAAGGTCCTCCCAGCTGGTTACAGATCTAACGGGAAGCTGATTATACCAGAAGAATGATTTCCCCTCTAATGTCTGAACAAAACAGCATAGCTTGGTAGCATCCTACTGCGCTAGAGTCCGTAACATGGGCCCACACCTCGAGTTAAAGTGGGCCAGGTGATATGGTGGGTCCCATATCCCATTCAAATGGGAAAAGGTGGGATTCTTGAAACCCATTAGTGCCGACATATCATCTACCCATGTTGGATATGGCTTTACATCAGGTGGGAATGCCACCTGTCGCGTCTCTAAATCCTCTAGGTGGGAAATAAGTGTCGCCATTGGATCATTTCTGTGGGGGTCCCTGTCTTGATGGGGATCCCTAACCACGAGGGCGTTGGTGGGTCTTCAACATGGTAAATAGGCCCAACGTCTTGTGGAGTTGCTAGTGGAATGACCCTCGGGGTGGCTGGGGGAGCTCGAGTTGGGGATCTCAAATCATCACTCCATTTTGGAGGGTTTGGTGAGACATACCATGACCTCTTTCCATAAGTTACGACTTCAACCTTGTCTATGGGAGTAGCATGATTAGGGTTACCTGGAGGTACCTCGCTGAGGGGAAGTTGTTCCTGCCCATGCTATACTGGTCTAGGATTGGAGTAGTATTGTCGTCGCTCTACAACGCGTTCATCCAGGAGTTCATTGACCAACTTCATCTGCTCGGAAAGTTGTTGGGACAATGTGGCCTTCTTAGGGTCTTCCTCCATCTTCTGCACTAAGGCAGATGGGTCAGAGTGCTTGGAAGCTTAGATGTTCTCTTTACCCTTACCAGAATTCCATCTGAGTATTAATGCCTCAGTGGGCGTAGGGAGACCAAGTAGGTTCCTTTGCTACCGAGTAACCCTCCTAGATGGGTCCAATATTGGGGGCACTACCTCTGGGGTAAGTCCCCATCAAGAAGCTCCAACTCATCCTCTTCATCCACTATGTCGGCCATGTTGACCATGACCCTTCCTGATAGCATGTCCTCGATGTCGCCCAGCAAGTTGGGCTACTGCCGGAAAGGAATGAGGAGGAGGGTAGCATACTACCCCCAGCCACAGATTTGTGTATGGGGGAAGCCTGCTTTATTGTCTTGTAGCGTATCTTGAAACTCTAAACGCATTTCTCTTGGATGACCTTATGGTGTCTTGGTGACTCGGGGTGTTGGGCCACTAGGAGTGTATCCAGATCAACTAGACGACATTGCTTGCCAATATCTTCAAAATGCGCTTGGCTCCTAGGATAATCCACTTGCTAATGAAGGAGGTGAAAGTGTGTCGCCCAGAGGGTTTGGTGCAAAAATTAAAACTCCTCTGGGGTGAGGGATTCCGGTGCATGAAAATTCGGCGCTGCCACGGGCCAGAACATTTTGGGGAAGTGTTCTGCCATGAGGATGTTCCATAAGCTCCTCAGCTCGGATTCCGGGTCTGTCCCTTGATTACCCCACTCATCAACTAGAGGTGGCTAAGGAAATGACAGTGGTACTGAGGCAGACCGCTCGGACGGTAGGTTGGCATCTGGGGAGTACGACGAGCAGGTTGACTGGCCACCGATTCTCAGGTTTTCCTCTTGAAAGTGTAGCGACCTGGACACTACATCACGATAAGACGGGCTGACAGCCACCGTTCTTGGCTTAGGGGATAGGGCTACTGGCGATAGGCCACGATGATTTTCTCCCGCCATTGGTCCCCAAAATAGCTCTCTGTGATCTCTTGTCGAGGAAGAGAGCACTTCTGGCGACGACAGTGGTGATTGCACGACCATGACCTGCGAGGTTACCAGATTTTCATTATCCTAGATATATCTACGGAGGGAGGTGGGAATCCTATAGACCTCGCATTCTGATAGTACTACGCTGATGCGCCTCCTTCCTGCCCCAGCCCATGACTCGATTGAGCGAGAAGAGGGTTCCTGTGATGATTCATATTCTGCTTTAGAATATGAGAAGAGGACTGTCTTGATCTTTGTCTGGACCTTGTCATAATTCTTCTTATGGTGGTGGTGACCCGCCTTACTATCCCTGGGTGGCTCCTTGAGACATGTATGATTTCTGAAACAAGGTCCTTTAGCTGCACTGGTGCTGAGGTGGAGAGAGTTTCCACCTGAGAAATCTGGGGTGCGAGGAGCATTGTGACAGATGTCAAAGGGGACATGGGGGGACCCCCATGGGTAGCACTGGAGCAGGCCATACCTCTTCGAGAACTTGCAAGAGCATGGGGAGGACCTCCATGCTTGTTTCTCCTGGCGGCCTCAGTATGAGGAGGGTCCTTGTACTGGGCTAGCTGAACATGGGTTGGACCTCCGTGTTGGGCATGGGAGGAGTGAGGTTGGCCTTCATTTCTATGGTTGATGGGGCTAGGAGGACCTTCGCCAAAAGCTAAGAGGATGCTGGAAGGATCCCCGTGTTGGAGAGAGACCGGATGTGTAACGTCCCTACACCAGCGGTTGGTAGTGGGAGGAAAGACCACATACTCGGTGTAATGGGCATGGGAGAGACCCCTACACTGAGTGTCACTGCCGTGAGGAAGACCCTCATTTGGATTGAGGGTGGCATGGGGTAGACCTCTGTACCGAGCCTCTATGCGGCGAAGGCCCATACTTTCCATGGTAGTGGTATGGGGATGACCTCCGTAATGAGTGGCATCACTGCGTGTTAGCTTGTAGTGGCCACTCTTCATGACAACGACCAAGAGAGTTGACCCAGCCTACCCGTGGGGCGGTTAGGGCCTCGATTTTGGTCGGGCGTATAAGTGACCTTGATCAGTGTATTCATGGAACTAATGATATGCGTCAGTAGTGGCTCGGGCCATAGTAGTTGTCGACTTTGACACCCCTTGGTGGGTGTCCTCCTCATCTTACGCCCGATGTTGGCATCAGGTCGGACGAACTAGGGCTGGTGGTGCAGGTATGTGGCTTACCTGCTCCTCATCCAGCAAGATCGGGCGGCGTTGCTGATGCAGATGGGTGGGAGCCCTCACTGGGAGCCGTTGGAATGAGACTCCGATCGGGCTGAGCCGGACGTCCCCTACCTCATCAGCATAAGGCACATAGTCATCAATGTGTTTTGGGGAGAGGCTCCCGAAACTGTTATATGTCAGTGTGGGGAGCATCGGCTCCATACGCGGCCCTCGAGGGAAACGTTGGCAACAAGGCGCAGACGGCTCCAGATCCAGGTGGGCCATATATTTGGTTATGATTATTCCCTCCTCCTCATAACGGAGCACGAGGTCATTGATTACCCTCCGCTGAATAACCTTGGACTGGGAGATGGGGCATGGGTGCCTCTGGTCCATGAGTGTAGTGGCCATTGCGGAATAGGTGGAGCCACGTGGGACTGCCACATTGGTACTTCCCCTACCCCTACGTTGGTGTGCAGCTAGTGATCATGTTCCAAGTGCGTCAACTTGATTCCTAAGGATCAGGGGGATTAAATCATCAGTGCTAAAAGAAAAAGGAATCGACGACCAATTCCCCAATGTCATCCTATCTTCCATGATCAGTAAGAGGGACCTACGCTGACACGTCGTAGAATAGGATGTCCAACATTCTACTTCCACAACTTCTAGGGAGTTTCATGCCAGGACTACTATTTTTCTGGCCGGACCCAGCATCAGATATCTGGATCTGGTGACATGCTAATCCATTGATATCTCGAGTGCTAATAATCTCTATATTGAGGAGAATAATTTCATGCCGGGTTCACCATTTCTGTTTCCGATGCTTTCATCAGGGTGTGCACATCCATCTGTGGAGGATGCGAGGCGCAGTCTTGTTGCCCCGCATTCCCGCTTTCCAAAGGTGGGTGACATCCATTCTTTGTTCAGGGATGTCTACTCCTCGATTGAAATGGGATGATGGGATGTCATTTTCTCCTTTCTTGGATTCCTCGTAGGAGCTCGTAACCTATTCCGGGTCTCCCTTATAGATTTAAGATGTTGTTTGTGAAACTCTTCCCAGTGCAATATTTTCATGGAAACTAGTTAATTACACTGCTTCTATCAGTACATTCCAAGGGGTTCGGTCAGGGTAGTAACCTTCAGTTAGGGAAGTAGCCACTTAGGACATCACTAGCATGTCTGGATTTTGGGACACTAGCGCATCTGGGTTTCTTCCCCTTATTATAAGGCTTCTCGAAGGCACGGAAGACTGATGAATCCCGTGTTGAATTCAAGGAATTATATGCCATGGGTATGTCTCTAAGGTTTTCCTTAGCTTCCCATGTTTAACAAAGGGTATTCCAAAAGTTTAACGTCCAGTGGATACATATCAGAATGATTGGAACAATGACTAGAGTGGATCATATAGGCGTAACCGCTTGAGGGAACACTGATTTCGGGGCTAACACGTGGTTAGTTACCCAGTTACTGCTAGATGTAGGGAAGAGGTGAATTGGAATGATCTCACCGTAATGTGGTGGCCCGGGTAAGAATCAGGATGGATGATGGGTAGAGGGGGAATGAAATAGGACCATCGCAATGGCAACAGTGAAGTTGGGCTTGATCCTCAAAGATACTTCCTACGTATCCCCGTGGCAGGGAATCAAAGTACATGTAGTTTGGTGAATGTAGTTCATCTTGACAACGGATTACAGCTGGTTGGAGTTCCAACGGCTTATCGTTGAAAGGGGTGATAATGGATTACCATTCAATGAGGCTAACAACAGCTTACCGATGAATGGAGTGACAACGACTTACTGCTGAAAGAGGATGAAAACGGATTACCGCTAAATGGAGTGACAATGGCTTGCCACTGAATGGGGAAAACAAATGGAATATAGTTTAACGTCATGAAAGATGGGGCTGGACTGACATGAAGTGGCAGGGACCATTGGTTGTTGGGCTTTAACCACATGCAGGCTTACTACGTACTCTACCTTGGCAAGGATCAAAGTCCACATAGTTCGGGTATGGGGCAGGAGTTGGTGAACCAACATGAATAAGGACCGGGGGTCTAGGTGGATGGTGGGATTGAACCTCATGGAGGCTTCCAATGTACCTTGCCTTGGCAAAGATCAAAGTCCTCATAGTTCAGATGGGGGAATGGTACACTGACGTGAAGATGGATGACACCAATGGTTGTTGGGATTGAACCTTAGGGAGCCTTCCTACATACCCTGCCTTGGCAATGATCAAAGTCCACATAGTTTGGGTATAGTTTTGGGCTCACGCTCTAGGGTGCCCGGGGTGTTGATGAAATGTGGGAGGATGGTCAGAATGATCAGGGTTGTGGGCTTGAACCTCTGAGAGGCTTCCTATATACCTCGCCTTGGAAAAGATCAAAGACCACATAGTTCAGATGGGGACATTTAGGGCTTATGCTATGAGGCAACCCACAATGTTGGTAAACCGATGTGAAGGGGGTCAGAGTGACCGGTGGAAGGTGGGCTTGAACTTCATGGAGGCTTCCTACATACCTTGAATTGGAAAATATCAAAGTCCTCATAGTTCATAATGGTGGTAGGAGTCGGTGAACCGACGTGAATAAGGACCTGGGGTCTAGGTGGATGGTGGGATTGAACCTCATGGAGGATTCCTACGTACCTTGCCTTGGAAAAGATCAAAGTCCTCATAGTTTGAGATGGTAGTGGGGCCTACACTCGAGGATTCCCAAGGTGGATGTCTGGGTCGGTGCTTGCTCTAATCCCATGTGAGTCATGCTCGGTGTGAGAAACAAGAGGTAGAAGAGACCTGACGATCACGTCGTGAAAGGTGCATCTGTGGGAAGTGGAGTGGGGATTACATGTAGTAAGCAGACCAAAGAGGAAACAGGGGGTTATGCGTGGTTAGAAGCCCGAAGAGGTTGGAAATTACTCCAGGATGGAGTCCTGGTGGCGACAGAGCCCAACCGGAGAGGGATTTTGCACTAAAGAAAGGAGGGTCAGGGATGTTGCCTCCAGCCAGAAAAGCTAGGGGCTTACACAAGGGTGGTTTCCCTTTACCCACGTACATACACCGCTCCGATAAAGAGGATTGATTCCATTTGGGGAATGATCTCACTCCCATGGAGATGAATGGGTGTGCATAATGTCCAAGGTGGGAGCACCCCACGTGTGAGGCATGGGGCGAGGCCACAGTTTAATGTCATGTGCTAAGGAAGATGGTGCTTGGCAGTTTAACGTCCTACATCTCGGACAAGGTGGGTTCACTCTGCACCCTTAGTACTTACATCACTGATACCCTCTACACCTTGGTGAAGAGAAGGTACAGGAAACGCCGTGGCTAGGGGGTGTCATGGAGAGAACCATTGGTGGTCCACATTAGCATGGCTATGTGAAGAAGAAATAACCGTTAGCGTGCCTATGCGAAGAATCCTGAGGAGAAGAAACTCAATGGGTAGTATCGTCTAAGGGACTTTGAAGTTACTTCGCACAAACCTGGAGGTTCATACGAGAAAATAGTGTATGGAAAATGTGCTTTGGGTGCGGGATGCACCCGAAAATGATGCCCGGAAAAGGGACATCATAGGCGCACAACGAGGGAGAATTGTATACAAAAGGAACTATGGTGTGAAAAAAAGTCCGGGCCAGTGCGGAAAAGTGTTTCTTGCGCAAAAAAGGTCGGAGCGGTGCTGAATGGCGATGCATGCACAAAAAAGGCCAGGGTGACTGGAAATTGGCCGGTGTGCGCGAAAAGGTGGGGGCATGATTTGGAAGGAATTACCCTCCAAAGAAAGGATTTCACACAATTGGAAGGAATTGCATATGAGGGGATGAGATTTGGATGAGGATTAGGCCTGAGGGGTCTCGCGCAAAGGCGGACCCCCAGGCAACCTGGTGTGAAACATTAAGTTACTGAGAGCCATCTTTTGCATGCACGAGAGGATATTTTACATTGAAGAGACGGTTCAGATCCTTCAACCCGGATGTCGAAGGGGTGACCTTATATTTATAGGCACTCGGAGTCGCGGATCTACGCGGAAAATAGGCCTGTGCAAAATATTGTGCGCCGGTGTCGGTGGCACGAAAGTTCAACCATGCGGGGTGGTGGCGCGTAAATATCTGCACCCGCACAAAAAAACCTCACGAATCCTGATGTTTTTCATGCCGTATAGTTTTTTTCACACACCACTGAATTTTTTTTGTGCGGCCCCTATGCCCCCCCCCCCCCGAAATGGATCCCTGGGTCCAAATATGGATTCTCTTTGTCGCAACCAAACCTTCTTTTTCCCTTGAGTGTTGTTCAGCATCTACAACAATATTGAATGAATTTTACCTAGAATCATCTTAAATATTTAATTGTAAAGCACCACTTGGTCCCTTGGTTGGAAGTATTTTTTTGAATTAGTTTATCATGAGCTGCTCTAGTCCTTTACATATAAATTTTTGATTTCTCAAGATCTTACCATATAATTTATTTTGGATCATGTAGCTATAGTTTCTTTACCTTTAATGTTATTTCTAGATCTAGATTTATCTCCCTAACTTCCCAATAAGAATTTTTCTCTCGCTCCACAAGTAAGTGATAGATCTTCCCATAAATCAACCTATGTAGAATCATTTTGATGTTGGTTTCATAAGATATCTTATAACCCCATAAAGATTATTCCAAGAATTTTACCCAATATTTATGATTTATCTTGATAATGATCTCTAGGATTCCATTAATTTTACTTTCTGAAAATTATTCTTGACTATTAGTTTTGAGATGATGGAGTGATGATGTCTTTTTTCTCTCCACATACTATCTCATTAAAGATTTCATGATCCTATTGTAGAAATTATTACATTAATGACAGATATTTTCCTATTGGACAGTAAACCTTAAAAAAATTTAGTCTTGATAAAAGTATAAAAAACATTAGCATCACCCATTTCTTAGCTAGAGTTTCCGCCCATTTTAAGACATGATCAACTACCAATAGAATGTATGAGTTCCAAAATAACATGGGAAAGGGTCTCATAAAGTTCATTCCCTAGACTTTAAATATTTCACAAAATATTTTGGGTTTTTAGGCATATATTTCCTTTTTAATAAGTTTTTTGTAAATTTACATTGTTTACATATTTTACAAAAATCATGTGCATCATTAAATAATGTGGTCAAATAAACTATTGATTCCAAGACTTTATTAGTCTTCCTTTGATATCCAAAATGTCCTCTACGATCAAGAGTATTGAAAAATTAATGAAAATTATGTATTTTATGTTTATGTAAACATATTCTAATAATTTGATCACTAATTTTTTTATAGGAATAGATCTTCCCAAATGTAAAATATTAATTCTGAATTGAGTCTAAAAAATATTGGGGGTTCAGATGACATAGGCTTCAGAAGTTACCAAAAACATTAAAATATGAGCATACCAAGGTAACTATCCTTTCATAATGTACATATTTCTTCTTATTATTAAGTTAATCACTGATTCTTAGTCTTGAATTTCCACTTCAACAGTGCTGGGAAACCTTTATAGGTAATCTACCACCTAGTTATCAACTCCTTTCTTATCCATGGTCTCTATATTGAAAATTTTAAGTGTAATTATCCATATCATAGGTCTAGGCTTTTCTTCTTCATTTTTTTATTAAGTATTTAAGAGATACATGATCAAAAAACAATAGATTTAGTTCCAATAGTATTTTATCGAATTTTTCCAAAAACATCTAAGAATTTTTTTTTGTGGTTGTGTAGTGGGACTTAGTAGCATAAAATGTTCTTGAAGCCTGGTAAATAACTTCATTTATCCCTAAAATCCATTTTTACATCCTTGTTAGAGACAAAACAAGGCATTTTAAAAAGTCTTCTCCTAGTTTAGTGGTTGTATTACTGGTCGTGGGACTACCCTACTCTTTAATTCATCAAAATTTGTCCTAAAATATTCTTAAAATGAATAGAATATATTTTAAAATTAAATTGGGAAAAGTAATAGAAACATTAATAAAATTATTGATGAACTTCATATAAAATAATGCATCTCTTAGAAAAGACCTAACATGTATCACACAAGTTGGATATGGAAATGAATTGATCACCTCAAATTTATATTTACCAACCTCAATTCTTTTTTATGAAATAACATACCTGATTACTATTCCTTCTTCCACCAAGAAATGTAACTTTTCTCATTTTTAAATAAGGTGATTTTCAATGTATTTTTTAAAACTTTATTGATATTTTTCAAAAATGGTAGAACTGTTTAACAAAATACTTAATTCTTCCAAAAAAATTTCAGTTCATCATTAATATGGTTCAAAAATGGACTTACCATGCATATATGGAATTTATGTCAAGAATTATGAAATCCAAATGGAATCATTTTATATGTAAAGATACCATATGTGAAGGTAAAGGTTATCTTATCCAAACCTTTATATGAAATTGGCACTACCAAGTAACATAAAAATACTTCTATAAAGTAGTTTTGAGTTATTACTATTTACCCTTATACCATGTGGACAATAAATGGAATGGTGAAAAGATAATGTTTTGTGAACTAATCCAAATTACAATAATTTATACACACTCTCCAGTTATTCTGAATTCTAACAGGGTTCAATTCATTTTTCCCATTCCTCACTATGGTCAATACATTTTTTATAAACTATTTCAATTGGGATAACCTATTATAAGTTAGATATAGGTTATATTTTTCTAGTTTCTTATAATTTTTTACCAATTATTTACTATATTCATCATGGTTGGGTTAAAACTTATTTGGGGTCTTCTAATAGGTTTATATTTCCCATTAATTATAATTTTATGCATATATATTTTGGGATTAATTCCAATCATATCCTCTAATATCTAGCATATTTCTTGAGAATTTTTCTTAAAATATCAATAAAATTTTGTTCTTAGTTTTAGGATAGGTTTCTAGAAATAATTACTATCAATCTTTCCCCTTTCAAAAGGTAAACATACTTAATATTATTTGGTAAAGATTTCAAATATATATTATGTGGTTGTTTTAAATATGATAGAAGACTTGGTATCCTCACATCCAAATATAAAATTTATAGCACAAACAGTGTTATGTCTGTTTTTTCATTATTAAATAATCAATTGAATCAATCAAGTAATTCAGATTTTGCCTCTTCTTCTAAATTATATTTACATTTTCCAAAATTTTCAACATACTTATACATATAATTTTCAATAATTATTTGTTTTATTATGGAAAAAACATAATGTAATATACCTAGATCATCACTAGGATCATCCTCTTTGGTGTGTGATAGTGTAAAAGATAGTTCAGCCTTATAAGGGCATTTCATTGAGTCAATGATGTTTAAAGATATAGTTCTATCACAAAACTACATGGGGAGAGTTCCTTCATGTAAATGGATGATGGAATTTATTGTATTCGAGAAGGGTCTACCCAAAATTATGGGTGAGTATAATGGGGTTCTACCATCCTCCATTTTTACAATATAATAGTTAGATAGAAATATCATGTATTATACTCAGAATATGAAATCTTCTAATAATACTTCTAGAAAATAATTAAATCTATTTTCCATAAGAACTGCCACTCTTGGTGGCTTAAAGTTTCCCATCTATAAATAAATAAACACATGGTGAGACATTAAATTTTTTGATGCATCTAAATTACACAAATCACATCAAAATAAATTGAAACACTGGTTCACGATATAGAAAATGTCCATTGATCTTGAAAATTTGTGAGAAATTATGTGATGATATGGGATGAAACACTTCTTCCCAAATTTATCCTTTCATTACCTTAAAATACAACTTTTTTTGGCGCGTAGTTCCTTATGGAACTTAGCCTGTTTTGGAATTTTATTAATATATTCTAGGAGTGGAATGTTGATCTCAAATTTTCGGAATGTTTCTAGAATTTCTCTTTAATGTTCTTCTTCTTATATATTTCTTAACTGGATCATCCTAAAGAGGAATTGGAGTGAAAGATCCTTATTCTCCGTTAGCTATATTTGTATGTTTATCTCAACTCTCCTTTATTTTTCCAGGATTCTATTAATCTCATTTATTATGTTATTAATTAGTGTAGTTATTAGGTTTTTGTCCTTATTTTTTAGAATCATGTTATTAAATTTCAAGTTGATTTTTTTCCAGCTCAAGCATGACTATATAGTGAATTTATTTCCCACTTATGGTGGTTATAATACCAATATTTCCATTTTTATTAGGAACTAATTGATCTGTAAGATTTATTAGGTTCAAGAATAAATTTTATATAATAATACCATGTTTATTTCTTAAATCCTTTACTTTATTCCCTGGATTATAATATTATACTCCTTATTAATACTATTATGGTGGTTGTGAACTAGTGGAGGGTTATACATGAGGCTTGTTTTATTAAAAATCTGGTGGATAATCTAGTAGAATAAATGGAGTCTTTTATGGTTTTTTAAATGGTGTGTCTTATTCGTATTCATGACAGTGAGATGTTTGTTGTTGAAACAGGTATTTATAGGGCAGTTTTTCATAGTTCTATTGGTCTCTAAATATATATTAGACTCAATAAATATCCTTTTATTCTGAATTTGGTTGCTAAAATGTTATTTTTTTGGTAACCTACATATCATCTTTAGTACCCTACACCTCGAAATGATGACTAGTATAGAATTTAGGAAATAAACATAATCCGCATAATTTACCAGCTGATTGTTGTTCACTAGTTTATAAAAATTCATTTTTACCATGGCAGTTGGTTGTTCAAGATTGTACTATAATAAAGGTTATGAATCAGACGTTATTACCTCATGTATATCGCTAGTACTCATACCACTTATAAGAAAATACTAATAATTTTGTGTTCTCATCTCAATGAATATTTTGGAATCTACTATATTTTTAAATTATTTCTTCTTCTAAAGATGCATCAAAAGGGTTCTTGTCACTATCTAGTAAACCATGGTAAAAAAGATAAAAAAAAAATTCCTTTTGTTTCAGGATATAAAAATATCACATATAGTTTCTTGAACCACTCCCAATACTCACAGATATTTTCCTTAGATGTTTTTCTAATTGAATAGATCTTTTTCTTCTAATTTCACTTCTAGAGGTGGGGAAAATATCTGAATGAAATTCTTATAAAGGTCATCCTAATCATTGATTTCACCATACTATAGGCTATACAACCACTCCTTAGCTACTCATTTTAGTGAAGAAGGAAAATATATCTATTTTACTTGATCCCCTACTACTCCAATAGACTTGGGGTGAAGAAAATTATGGTAAAATCCTTATTGTGTTTGTTTGGGTCATCATGAACAAGATTATAATTTTTTATAATGAAAATTATATTATTTTTTACTTATATGTAATTTTGTAATGAAATAGTGGTAATTGTTTTATTAATAATGAGGAAATGAGGTACAAATAAATACTCCATATTTAATTAGGGTTTTCTTCAATGGTGTCTAGATCATAGTGATCACTAGAAATCACACTAGATTCTATCAAGGAAACTTATTCAAATTCAAGCTATAAATTTAATTTATAAGTATTTTTAGAAGAGTTATCTCTATACCAGGTTCAAGAGAGATATGATGGTTATCAAAATATATGTTCATGTAATTAATTATAATATTATTTTTTTCACTAGCTCACTAGTAATGGAACCATGTTTTTAACATAACTATCACAATTGTGTAAAATGATAATTAATCCCAAGGTTAAATGTAGTATTAGTCGATATCTATGATTTTATCTTGAGAGGGATTATTAAAAAGTATTTTGTACTTTTATACAAAAAAAGTGGTTTATGTTTTATTTATTTTTGATAACTATGTAAATGTGATTAAATATAGTGGTTCAAAATAATTTAATGAAAATTTATTAGGTTAGGGTTAGTTATATAATTATAATGTCATAATTTTAATAAAAGTTTTGATTTTTATCCTTGTTAACTAAATAATGAGAGGATCCAAAATCACATCCCCTATCACCCTTGGTTGAATAGTTATGTTGAATCTATATCTAATAGAAATCTCTACTAGGATTACCGTCTTTCCAAGTATACAAAGTGGTCTAGTAACCCACTCTTACTTTATCCAAGAAATTCTTAATCAGGTTTTGTGGTTCCCTAGAAACCTAAGAGTGGTCGATTATCTCACACATATTCCATAAATCACTATGAAATTCACCACTCATTCAAGTATAGTACAATTTATATTAGATAAAATATGTAGATGGATATGAAAGGTTATTTAACAAGGCAGTATACAAGGATAAATTAAAATTCAAACATAATCATATTCAAGATATTAAAATAAAACCACACACAAAAATTAGTTAAAAAAGGAAATATTTATTCATTCATGTGAAAAAAACTCAAGAATTAAAATTGGGTTCTTTTACCTTCCTAGATCACCCAATGTCCTTACCCCTCTATGTGAGGGATAACAACATTGAGAAGGGAAGAAAGAGGAATTCAAAAAATGAATAATAAAGAAAATAAAATATGAAAATATATAGACAAAAGTAGAATTATTTGTGTCAAATTCCTCATGAGAACTGCCTTATTCCTCTAATATTTCCCTTCTTTTAAAGCTTCATCATCCCCTCATTCTTTATTCGATCAAATGATTCTAATATTATTTCTCTTTTGAATTTATAAATTTGTTTCATATTCATTTGGATTAACCTTAATAATTATTTTCTACAATTCTATAAGATTCATATATTTCATTATTTTATTTCAATTGAAATCTTATGTATAAATATTGATTATAATACATGTTTTATCTTGTTATTAGCTTGCATACATGTTGATGTGGAACCCCAAAAATTAGGCTCACAGAAGAGGTGACCCTGTGAAGTTTTCTTGATTTTTTCTCAATAATATCATCCAATGATATAAAAAATGACATAAAATATCCTAAACATAAGAAAATAGACATATATATAAATGATAGATCAATATGAAATAAATAAAGAGGAATAAATAAATGTGGTATGTCCAAAAAATGGACCTAGAGTCTGTCCTGGCTTACCCTCAACCAATATTCTCCTCCTACACAATTTACCTAAATAGGACCCTTTCACACATCTAAATAACTAGAAAAAAGATTTTAAACACACATAAAAATATGGAATTTTATTAAGGAAGAGTCACACCAAGGAATCAAGGGGTCCTAAAATGGTGGATTCCCATGGAGTCTTCTCTTACAATACACATACAATCCTGGGAAAGTGAACCGATAAAAAATATATATTAAAATATAGTTCTTAGGAGACCCCCTTGAAGATAAAGAATCTTTCACTCTTTTGACCTCATGATAAGTATTCTTATTATCTATTCCATAATCTAAAGGGGCCTTTAATGAACTAATCATATAGATAATGGACCAATGAGGGGAATACTGGCCTATAAGAAAAAAATGTAGCCAAGAAGACTCTATCTCAACTTCATGTAAAATTATATTATAAATCCAATATATAATAAGTCCATTGAGGAAGGCCTTGGCCTCAACCACAAGATATATTCTAGGTATGTAGTAAGAACTAAAGGAAAACTTAACTACCCCCCAATTATTCCTGACCAAACCACCACCCCGCATAATTCCCTATACACAGGAACCATCTGTTTTCAGTTTCCAATCACTTATTATCTTGGTCCAATGCACCCAATGGAAACAAAATTCAGGGGATTCCTTCTATGAATATGACTGATATGTGAGACTCTTGAGAAAAGTAGATCTATTGTGCCACCTGTACAGACCACCAAACTCTGCAGTAATGCAACAAGATTTAACCTTTATACCAAGAAGATAAGAATAATTATCATGAAATATGGAATTATTCTGAGTATCCCAAATAACCCAGCAATCTACTTCAATAAAAAGACAACCCAGATCAATCCCTCCAACATCACCGCTATTCTACAACAACTAGTTTAAAAATCCATGTTTTGTTTCCCCATGAAAATTAAAACGCACCAGGCCACCCAACATTTTCTATTTGAAGCCCACACATTCCCACCTTAATAAATAGATGTGAAATGGTTTTAACCTAACCATAAGAACATCACTTATAGCGTGAAGCATGAAACATACCTCTCTTTTTCACCTCATTTTCAACAATAATAGCTTGATGATAAATATTCCAAACCAAAAATTTATATTCAACAAGACTACCTTTACACAAAAATTTTCAAAAACCAACCTCACTATTCTTACCCAAATCCACATGAAATCTTCTACAAAAATCAACAACATAGAAAGAACAAGATGAGTAATGAATCAAGATTCACCAGTCATCCTATTCAGAAAAAAATGTTGTCATACAAGGATTTATGATCATTATCAAGTATCACCTGAATAGACTAGGGATAAATTCTATCTTCTTAAAGAGCATAGTCTAGAGTAGAAAAACCTATAAAAAAGAGACAATTAACAGCTTAAATTATCCTCACTCTGATTTTTTTTAAAGGTTGGGCTCATATACATAGGTAATATGATTTGTGTGCACTAGCAAATCATGATTCATAAAGGTATAATGACTCACAATTACTATCTGAATTCATCATATAGAACCTAGATGACTCATACGCATAGGCATAATGACTCATAAAAAACCTAAATGAAATATTATTCGAAGGATAAGGTGACTAGTACATGTTCTTTAACTTTTACTGCATCAAACTTTTTATAAACCGTCATCCTTATGAATTTTATATCCACCCCTACAAAGATGAGATTTAGGATTATGTGGCCATGAATTCATGTTTTTGAAATTTTCATTTATCCTTATAGATCATTAAATGATTATATAATCATAGAATGTTGCATAAAATGACTAGAATCCTTTTCAAATTATTCATTAATGAGCTAAAACTAACAGATTTTTCTTTTTTTAATAACATGAGAATTAATAATTAGTAGCTATGTATTCATTTTACTTTATAAATCAGTTAGGACCAAGTTGTATATAATTTTTTTTGGATTCTAAAATAATATTGTGTTGATTTTTTTTATTTTGTTGTCATTTTGAAAAATCATTAACATTGTAAGTTTTTGGTGACCATATGACATGAATGAAAGGGGAATAATAATTTGAATATTGGATGGAATTATAATAATATATTTCATCAGTTTTGGTTTTATTTTCTAAAGCTTTTTTAGGGAAATGTTTTTTTTGGACTCACAATGTATTCGGACTAAAAGTTTTTATTAGTATATGGAAATGGGTCAGAGTCAGGATATACCAAAAATAACCTGATGATTCATTTATGTTTGATTATTTCTCTAATAACATAAGTTGTATGAAACACTTGTGATCTAATCTTTATGGAATTAAGGGGGGAGAATACGTTTTTGGTACATTAAGTTGCACGATGTTATTCCAACCCTAATTTTATCAATGTCATGAAGAATTCACGATGTAAGTGGTAGTTTGTGGATGAAGAAATTCTTCAAAGGATTAAGTGTTATGTAATTACTAAATGTTTGATCCAATGGACTATTCAATCCATCGAAACAAAAGTTCTAGGTGATCAATCATTAGTTAAGAAATAATTTAATATTGACACCATTTCATTGGATTTTATGTGACACTAATCCATTAAATGTAGAATGATTAATAATATCTTAATTGTTGGGACTAATGAATGAGATCAGACACCGATCAACTTGGTGATAATAAAAAATGTGGTTGACCATTTTCATTAGTTTTTTTACATTATTAATTGGGTTGAGTGTAAAATAAGAACTATTTTTTGTTTTTGAATTGGGTTAAGAGTAATCAGATTGGACATGGAACCGATCCTTCAAATTGAAACAGAGACTAATCCATCAGATGCATGCAAACATCGATGAATCTTTGAATTCTACAATTTATCGGATGACGGATTTTCGGTCTGAGTGATTGTTGAACAATTGAATTAAAGGATAGGAAAATGTTTTGAAGAAATTTATAGAAGTGTTGTCAAGGAAGTGTTGCAGCCTAAATAAGCTCTAATTTTGTTGATGGATGAAGAGAAACATGCATCTTAGTTGGTATCAAGAATTATAATAACTAGTTTTTTTCAAATGGTACATATCATCATAATGAGAAGTCTTCAATTCCCTTTTTTTTCAATCGGGACAAAATATTAGAGTGAATATAATTTTCATCATAATGAATAATTTCACTAGAACATCAAGTGGTATCAGATTAAATAAGCATTAGTAAGTTCAAAGTAGTCTGAATTTTTCAGAATATTCAAGAAGGTTTTCAATGAGTTGGGAAGAGCTAAGATAGTCAATGATAAAGTCAAAATTAATGTGAAATTTGTGTTTTGGAAAATTTGGTTGAATGGGAAAACAATTTCAAATTCCCACACATACCAATTTTGTCTCTCCTATAAATACTAGGAAGTACATTGTATATTTTCATGGTTGTACTATTAGTGTGTGAAAATAGAGTGATAGTGCTTATGTTTTGTAGAGAGAATAATTTGTTAGAAAAATTTTTTTTGAGTAAGTTTTCTATACATAAGAAAAAGATTTAATAGTTACCAGATCAGACTGAGCCATCAGACACAGATTTTTGGGGAAATATTGAAGTGGTTTTGAATTGTTTCTAGATTATTATTTCATTATCTGTTTTTTAGACTAAGAAATCAGACTAGTGAATTGAACTGATCCATCAGACTGAGTTTTTTTACAAAGTCCAGAAAGTTTGTTTCTTCTTGCTTCTCAGAACAAAAGTGAATATTTTTTATTTTGAATATATATTCAAGTGGAATTTGGTAAGTATCACATTAAAATATTTGTAACAAACTAGTTATGGTTTGTTAACTTGTTACACAAACTTATTTTACATCATTCATTCTAAAATAAGAACATGAACTATTTTATTGATCATAGTGCTACACAAGTGTAATGGTGTATCTTACTTGTTGTATCCACAAAAAAATACTATTTTCTAGTGGATTTTGTGCTATTGGATTTTTTCAAAATCATTCCAAGGACTAACTAATCTTTTTGAGAAGTGAATATTGTAAATAATTGTCTTTTCATTTATGTGTGAATGTTTTGTTTTTATAAAAGTTATAGATCTTTAAAATGTGGTGAATGTTTTTATAAAATAATGATAACATAAAAGAAAATGATATCAATGATTCACCCATCCCTCACTTAGTGATAAATCCATCCTGGTTGGGTCATTAAAAGTGTTATTAGAGTGGAGGTTCCCTTATCTTACTCTTTTCTAATGATTTTGAAGATAATTTGTTATTGATAATTTGAATTTTTTGAAAATTAAGTGGATTTCTGTCTTCGATGGGATGAACTGTCGTATAGGGAAAGATAAAATGTTTCTATTCTTTTACGTATCTTGGGTATGATATTTTGGAAGTAGATATAGATGTATTTACTCCTCCTAATAAAAAATTTCCTCTATAATCTGTGGACAAGAAGAATATGGAGAATGGTGGAAGAGCCAAGAATAACGTACTCTCATCAAATCATGAAAGTGAATTTCTATCACGAACTATCCCACGAGGCCCGGATGTGACTACCCCAAGCCCATCTTCCATAGGCCAGGGGTTGGTGACTAGCACCTGAAGTCTTTTCCCAAATAGGGAAGGCATTTAATTAGAGATCTGTACAGACTCAAAAAGGGAAACTAAAGTAAAAAACCCACAAATGTAAGGTATAACCATGAGAGTAAGTCACCACCACACGTACTACTATAAACTGAAAACAGTGGGACCAAATACAAGCCCTAGAAACTGAAAAGAAAGTAAACAGTTGTCGCATCTACCCTGGAACTTTACCTGGTGGATATTAACTATAAGTCTAAATTCGAATAAGAGGATCTTGACTACTCCCATCGCACCAAGCTCCACCAAGTCTCTAACCTCCAAAGTCTTCCTCAGAGCGTTAGTAGTCTGCACCAGACACACACGTGCGGGTGGATCCTGTTCAGGGGTGAGAATAACAATACCAAGTATGGGACCTCAAGACCCCCAAAGGTCTCTCAGTAATCCACAAAATAAAACAACACAAGAAATTACTTGAAGGTAACATCATAATAATGAACTAAATCATAAAGAACTCAACAAAAGAGACAGCTCACTCTAACAGTATAACTTCAAGGTTACATGGATAGGGATAACTAGTCATAAAGACAGATCATCTGATCTATAGTAACTCTACTTATAACCTGTATAGCTCACTGTATGTTGACCAGTATTGGTTGCAAGATGCTAACAAGTATTGGTCGCTGGTGCTGACCTAAATTGGTCGCAAGTGATGACCCGTATTGGTCACTGGTGCTGACCCATATTGGTGGCTGGTGTTGACCCGTATTGGTTGCTGGTATAGATGTAGGGATGATCAGTCATATATCTAGATCATCCCTATCTAGAATTTCTGATGCTAACCCATATTGGCCGTGATTCGTTTTCATGTCACAGCCAACCACTGGATTCCCACTCATAGTATGCTTGATTCTGGGAGAACCGCTCCTCAAGCTATCTATCTTATTCTAACTAATCATAAGTCCCAAGAAGAAGTGACCTAATGATTTTTCACTTCATAAGGGTTATAACACAATAGACGATGCATCAACCGGATTCCTGGTCTGTAAGTTATTGGCATTTTAGTGCAGAGGGACCAGTTGGATTCAGGGTCGATCAAACCCTGCTATACTACAAATTTCTCCAAAACGCTCGTAGAGTATCTCAAAAGGACCATCTTGATCCAAGGATCTTGGAACCATAGATGGTTGGTCAAACTGATTTCTGGTTCACAAGATATGACCCTTTATGTGTTTCTAGGCCTGATAGGGGTTCGGATCTGGTCCGACCCGGTCTGACCAACCCGGTCTGGGTTTGACCCGGCCCGGCACAAAACAACCTTGGTCGGCCCTGTTTGGCCGGGCCATGGCAGGCTCGGCCCTCCAGGTCGTGGTGAGCCTTGTCTGCTGGGCCGCGGACTGGCCTGGCCTACTGGTGCGCCCAGCACAGGGCGCGTGGTTCGCCTCCCGAACAGTTCAAAGGAGTCGTTTAGACCCTCCATTCAGTGGTTCCACCTAGCGCTGCCATGTGGTTTGCAGAACCTATTAGACTTGGGTCCTCCTGACTTATACAAAACTTCTTCAACGTGACGTATGATGTCACACCACCTCCAAGACCAGCCGTTTTTGGCCGCCTGTCTGACCGCCAAGGTGCCGAACAGAACCACGCTTCTCCGCGGCCGGCGAGCGCAGGCCACCGTCTCCGCCACCGGTGCCAGTGCCACACCCTTGGAGCTTCTGCGGGGCTCTGGCGATGATCTGGAGCTCCATTTCCATTACTGTCTATGCCTATGGGATTCCTGAACTACCATCTTCATAGCGTGACCCTCTCTCTCACATTTCTATCAAATTAGGAAAATAATCCCCAAAGAACGCAACAATGAAACAAGCAACAGAGGGTCTGAGACTTGTTCGTTTGGACCACGACCTCCGCGTTAGCTTTATAACAAGAGGAAGGAAATTATTCATCACATTTTAAAAATGTTGAAACCCATTCAAATCCCCTGCAACAACCTCCCGCAAATACATTAATGAGAAATAGAAAAGAAGAAAATCTTGAATTAAAAGATAAACCCTACCCCATGATTCATTGGGGACATCACGGATGGTGGTGCTTCCACATTAGAGGGTATTGAGAATGAAGGATAAGGTTCACGTGCATTGGAATTCATCATCCATCGACCTTTGGATTGATCCTAAAATGGGCATCGTTAATCCTCTATTCTCTGTTGGTAGAAGGTGTGTTGTCACTTCGTAAGGGTTTCACACTTGATGAAGTCGTGCCAAAACCCCACCCCAATCTCCATTTAAATAGGAGTGGGAAAGGTGAGAAACACCTTAAGGAATTAATGATGTTTGTTAATTTACATAATTAATGTGCCTCACTAATTGACATAATTAAAGTTACTCATTAATTTACGTAAGGTGTGTTCACACAACCCAAGTGGAACCGTGCAATTAGCATCCCATAATTAAAGGTCTAACCACCTATGTGGTCCCCTCCACCGCCACTCAACAGGTGGTAATAAATAGAAAAAGAAATAAAATAACAATTTATTTTATTTTATTATTTTTTTAAAAATCACAAAAACACTCTTTTTCTCCTGACCAACTGTGGTCAAAGTGAATCTTCCCCTAAGATAATCTCAGCACTGCCAATTCAGAAGTTCCCTATGATTTTTAATCTGAGCACTGGTTCAGAAGATAAAAAATGCCATGCATGTGTTTAATGAACATACCTGAAAAAAATATTTTGTAATTCATTCCAGGCACACCAATCCTTGGAATTACACACCATAAATTTTAACAGTCTCGTAAAAATACCAAATAATTAAAAACAATTACATGGAATTTTCCAGGTGTTTACAATTTCTATGAGTGAAGGGTTTTTCTACCACTAAAGGTATATAAGAATAGTTTAAAAACATTTATAAAGTAAATACAATTGTGAATAATGAAAATTTACAAATCTGGAGGATGAATTATGAAGATCTTAAAATGGGAATGTATGAGTATATTGGTGACTTCTTTACAAGGGTGAATGATATTTCAATCACCATAAGATGTCTTGGTGAAAATCTAGAAGATAAAATTGTTGTTGAAAATATCTTTATAATTCTTCTAGATAACTTTTATCCCAAAGTTTTATCTTTGGAAGATATATATCCTAAAACTATCTTTGGATGACCTTTATAGTACTCTCATTTCTTAAGAAATGAGAATGGAGAAAGTGATGAAAGGAAATAAACATTTTTTTTCAAGAAATGTCCTTCAAGGTAGCCAAGCAATGAAAGTATAATAATGTTCTCAACGAATAATAATTTTCTGACTCTAAATCAGTACATGAGGTATTTAACTATCTTGATGAATTTTTATCCTTATTTTCTATAAATGTGAAAATATGTATAGTAAATTATAAATGGAGACTTCCCTTGAAATGTTTTGAATGTGGAGACATTGGGAACTTTTTTACTATTTATCCTTGAAGAAAAAATGAATAATATAGTGATGCAGATGATATAAGGACAAGAATATATTAGAAGAAACATGGTGATAAGTCTAGATACTTTTAAAAGGGAAAGGATAAAAATTTATCCAAATCCAAAAGGAGAATATTTTTGTCTAAAGATGATGAATATGATGAAGATGAATATAGTGAAGTTAAGTTCAAAGATTTTACTAAAGTTTTAGAGAAAATAATTTCATTACAATAGTTAATTATGAAGAGTTTGGAAGTAGTTGTCCTAAATATGAAGATAATATGTTATAATTTCATCAAAAGATAGAATTGAATAAATGTTCGAGAAATATTATAATGATTGAAAGAGAGATCAAGATGTTAAAGAAGGAAACTCCTACAAAAAATAATCAAGAATGTATTATTGAAGATAAATCTAAGGTTTTTGAAGAAGTTGATTGTCTAAATACATTTATTTAGAATGAAAAGAATTGGAATGAACATCTTGAAGTAATGTTGAAGGAAAAGGAAGAGGAGTTATAACTTGTTCAACAATGTTTTTCTAAGGCTAAGTAGGGAGTTTCATATTTCATGAATTATTTATCTATTGTTAGATAAAGTTATGGAAAGGTTCAACCTCATAAGGATAAAAAGTTACCATCAAAATTTATAAATAAAGTTTAAAATATTCCTAAGAATAAGAAGTATGAAAGAATCATGTATGTTTCTAAAACCAACAAGGTTTGATGTTTATAATTTTCTAAAAATTATGAGTTTAAAACAATATTTGTTATTACTTTTGATTATAATAAGGTTGGAGGAAATCAGAATCGAAGAAGAATATTTTGGTTAAATATAGAATGTTTGGGACTCAATAAAGTTCTGATGTAAATGATATGAAAGTTTCTAAGAAACATGTTTATAATTCTAGGCAGTATGGAATTTATAGAGGAATATATTCTGTATATGGATACTTTTAGTATTTTTGTGGATTTTACCATATAAAAGATATATGTTTTTTCAATCAACAATATTATCATTTTTCTATGAGTTTTAGAAGGAAATTTTCAAGGGGGTGGAATCCTCTCAAAAGAAGAAATATGATCAAGGTATTTTAAATTTGAAAATAGGTTCAAAACTTTTGAAACTATTTTTGAAAGATGTGAATAGCCAGGACATCTTACCAAATGGTTTCTTGTTTTTTTACCGGAACAACAACATGTTCGTAAAAAATCACAAAATCTAGATGAGAATAAATTTACAAAAAAATAAAAATATCTTATTTTAGAAACTTATCTCAAAGATAAAATTTGAGAATGAACCTGGATATTGGATAGTGGTTTATCTTTTCATATGAAAGGAGGATTGAAATTGTTAAAGAATGTGAAATAATTCAAATAAGGGATAGTGACATTTAGAAATGATGCATCCCTCAAAATAAAAGTTGTTGGATCTAGTATTATTGTGAAATAATAGTTTTAATCCAAGAAATATTTGTTTTTTTGATGGGTTATAACACAATCTATTGAGTGTTGCATAACATTGTGATGATGGGAATAAGGTTTTTCTAGAAAAGGTGATTTTTTTATGAAAGTAGAGGAAGAATGAAAATTTATTAAAGAAAGACGAATGCATAAGAGGAAACTTGTTTCAAGTTAGTGAAGTTCAGAATTCTTGTTACTTAAGCATGATAGAATAAAATAAGTAGTGGAATAAAAGGTTAAGATATATGTGTCTGATAAACATGGGAAAATTATCAAGGTGAGACAGTGTCCAACATATTCTTGATATGTCACTAAGAAGATATTAATTTTGTTCTATTTTTCAGAAAGGGGATATTACAACCACTATGCATGGTAAAGTCGATATTCATTCAACTCAACCCATTGAACTTATTTATTAAAATACCTATGGGACATTGAGAAAATAATCAAATTTTAGATATTATTAATCATTTCATTCGTTGATTATTTTACTTACATTACTTATGTTGTGTATTTGAAACAAAAATCATAATATCTAAATATGTTTAAGATTTTTAGGATAAGAGATAATAAGGGATGTGTGTATTTTTTAAAGAAGTTGAGAACTAAAAATGGTTGTGAGTTTAAGAACAAAGAGTTAATAAGTTATCTAAATTAGCATGGAATTCATCATTAGTTCAGTGCACCAAACACGCCATAAACAAATGTTGTTTCTGAAAGGAAAAACATGATTTTAATTGAAATGGGGTGTACTATGTTACTTGAACATGTTATTTCTCTTTACTTTTAGTGGAAATCTATAAGAAAATATTTTTATATTTAGAATGAAAATTTCTATAGGAAAAGATCTGATATGAATTCATATGAAATGTTTTATGAAAAAACTATAAGTTTGAAACACTTAATAGTTTTTGGGATTCTCGTCATCATATAGATAAAAGGTTGAAACCTTGGGAATTTTGAGTAGAGACGTGAAGATGAAATCATTCATGGATATGCTTTGGATAGAAGAGGATATAGATGTTTTAATAAATATAAATGATTTTTTTGAATTTTTTTATGTAAATGTTCTGGAGAACATTAAGGAATATGTTTCACAATCTCATGAAGGTGAGTAAGTTGAAAGAAGTTTTTTTAATAAAATTGAGAAGGATTCAAACCATTTTTATGTGAGATTATGTAAGAATCATACTCAACTATCTCTAGTGATGGTGAATAATTTGAAACATCTCATCCTAGACATAGGAATAAAGTGTAATGTCAAAACATAATTGGTGATCAGCATCAAAATTTCCAAATAATAATAACATAAGACATTATTACACATACTTCTTTGTATTCAAATTCTGATCTGAAAGATGTTAGTAAAGCCTTAGAGCATCCAAAATGGATTCAAGATATGAATGAAGTGTTGGATCAGATTGAGAAGAATGATACTCAATAACTTATACCTAAATCAAATAAAAAAAATTTATTGGTAAAAAGTGGGTTTTCTGGAAAAAGTTGAATGAATATGGTGAAGTAATAAGATAAAAATCAATATTGGTTTACAAAGGTTATTCATAGATTGAATTCATTGACTTTGATGAGAATTTTTTTCTAGTGGAATGGTTAAAAAATTTGAATATTTCCTGAAAATGATGCACAATGAAGTTATAAAATTTTTTAGATGTATTTGAAGTCATGATTTCTTAATGGAGAAGTTGATGAGGGAATTTATGTTGAAAACCCATATGGGTTTGTTACTGGGAAGGATGAATGTTTTGTCTTAAAGTTTAATAAATCCTTATATGGTCTAAATAAATATCTAATGTCATTTTATTCCAAATTCTATACTTTCTTAAGAAAGTTGAAATTCAAAAAAGGGAGGGTTGATAGTAATATGTAAATAAAATAAAGTCAGGACATTCCCTTCATTTTAATTATTTATATTGATGGAATTATCTTTGCTAGGAATGATGAAAGAACATGTGAATGGTTTTCTGAATTAATGAAAAATATTCTTGAAATGTCCATGCTTGGTGAAATGAAATATTTTATTTGGTTAAAATTATCAAGAAAGAAAAAACATATATTTCTTTATTAAGAAAAGTATGTTAAGGTACTTCTTAAGAAGTTTTTACTAGAAAATTTTAAAAATGTTTCCACACCAATTTATGTAGGAACCACATTGACTAAATATTTAGAAGATAAAGAAGTTTAATATAAATAATTTCACAAGATAATTTGGAGTTCATTGTATCTAACTACCTTAAGACCAGACATTTTTATGTTGTAACCTTATTCTCAAGAGTCTAAATTGATCCAAAATAATAAAATATATTATCCGGAAAAATAATTCTCAGATATATAAATGTTAAAACAGATTTCAGAATTAGGGAAATTTGTGTTATTTGGCATAAAAATAAAAAAATTAAATTACTCTTAGAATGGTTTAGGTTGAGTATTTTTATTCCACTCAAGACACAAGAAGACTTATGTGGATGAAGACTCGATTATAATACTTTCATATTAAAGTGAACTTACCTATACTCTTGGGTTGTGATAATCAAAGTACCATAAATTTTAAAAGAAACCCAGTAAAAAATTATCATTCAAAACATATTGATATAAAATATCACTTTATCTAAGAGAATGTGTTAAATAATTAACTCAAGATAAAGTACATTCTTATATCAAAATAAGTTGATAACATTTTCACAAAACCTTTACCGAAGGAATAATTTTTAAAATTTAGGTTTAACATGGGAATCCAACCTATTACTCTTCAAGGTTAATGTATGTGTTTATATCCCCTATCACATTTTGTCTTTGGATAGTGTTTTCGAGGTTTCATAATGTTTCATAAGTCTATCCCTTGGTATGTTCTAAACATTTTAATGAAGCAAGTATTGAGGGGGAGTTGTGGGTAATCTGTGAACTCATCATGTATGTTTTTGAATTGTTCTAACAGTTTGTTGAGATGGTTTTAGGAAGCATGTTCTTTTAGTAGGAAAGATGTTGTGAAGATATGGAAATTTAAAAAGGCTTTATGTTTTCAAGAGGATGTGAGAGGGGCCTTTGAGTAGTGGAATTTTCCTCTGAGCATCAAGCTAGGGTTTTTCTTCTCTAGTTCCCCCCCTCCCCTCCTCTGGCGTGAAGCAGTGTGGGTCTGCGTCAGTGTCTTCATCCTAGGATCGGTGTCAGAATGACTCAGTGATTTATATCCCATGAGAAGGTGGCCAGCTGAGTTCCCTTTCGACATCTCTAGACCCTGGCTCAGGGAAGGTTCATAATTCAGCTTCAACTTCATTACTATAGTGTGTTGGCTCGGGGATAGTGTGGATCTTGCTTCATCATCCCGTTTAGCTGGAGATTCGAGGTTAGGATTTGTATTTTCACCATGATGGATCTTAGTTGGGAATCAGTTGTGGCCTCGCCTTATTGAGATTGATCAGGAGAGGCTCGGTGCTATCCCCGGTGTGGTGCGAAGGGGGGAGGGTCTTCATGTGGCTTTATTGAAGTTTCCATCCTTGATGGGTTGTCCCTGCTCTATGGTCTACTTGTTCTATGGTTGTGGTGTCAGTGGATTGCGGTTGGGTTTGATGCGCTAGAGATGAAGAGAATCATGAGTTATTAAAGCTTTAATTCATTATGGTGGTCTAATTTGAATGGTTTCTTGTTGGGTGATCATTTTGATGGTGTGATTTTCTACATGGATGGATATTTTTTGTCCAAAGATAGAATTTTGGTGGCATGTGGTTTGAGTTTTGAGAGTCATTTCAACTATTCTCTTATAGGAATTGCTTTAGATGGGGTTTAGAGAATCGGTTTTCTCCTTGTTTGTGCATTCAGATTTGGATGTTAGAGAGGGTATGGATTTACCATCGGTTCCATGCCCATGAAGTCATTAACGATATAGCTTTCTGTGAAGTTATGACTAGGAGAAACTGATTTAATGTTTTTGATGATGGGTAGGAGCACTTATGTGCTAGTTTGGATTAGTTGTTTGCTCTTAAATTTTATGTATTGTGGTGATTTTAATGTTTTTAGAGTTTTAAGTCATGTTTGGTTTCTCACTTTTTCCTTAAACGTGATTGAATAATAAAAAAAAAATTTCAGCCAGTTAAGGTTTCAAGAGGAAAGGTTTCTTAAGTCACTAATTATGGGTAGCATGGTTTTTTTATCAATGGTTCTTGTTTCCTACAATGAATTTTCCAACAAGGATTATAATTATTGATAAGTGATCCTTATCTTTTGGTTACAAAATTATGTGATTTATGAACCTTGGTTGAAAAAAATATCCAGAGATGGATATTTTTGGGGCGAAGTTGGCTGGAAATTATTTTTAGATGTTGAAAGATGTTTTTGCTTATTTTTTTTTATTTTTTGTCATTCTCGAAAAATACTTTCACTTTGTAAGATTTAGTTATTGAATTATAGGAATTAAATAAGGATCATAATCAGAATATCAGATATAGTTTTGGTAAAAATTTTCATGAGTTTCAGTTTTCTATTCTGAAAATCTTTTTGGGTGATGTTTTGTTTTGACTCAAATTTTGTCCGGAATGAAAATTTTGATCAGTATTAAGAAATATATCAGATTCTAGATATCCCAATACAAAAATTGAATATTATTTGTTGTTTTATTAGTTCCCTAATATCATAAGTTGCATAAAACACTTTTAATGAATGATTTTTAAAATTAAGGGGATGAATATGTCCTTGGTACATTAATTAAAAAAATGATATGCCAATCCTAATGTTTGAAAAGCCATGAATATGTCATGATAGAAGAAAACGTTTGTGGAAGAAGAAAGTATTAATAGGATGAAGTGTCTCTAAATTGTTGATTTTCTAATCCACTAGACTCTATAATCCACCAAAGGTAACTTTCCATAGGATTAAACATCAGTTAAGAAATAAGTCACTACTAAAATGGGTCCATTAGACATTGTGTACCACAAGTCCATCCGAGGAAGAATGATTAAGAATGTTTTACTTTTTATTATTGATGAATAATATCATATAATGATCAACCAGGTGATTATTGAAAATGTATTTAACCATTTTCATCAGGGTTTTTTTGTGTTACTTTAGTGGGATGAGAGTAAAAGAAAAACTATTTTTTGATTTCACATTAGTTCAAGAATCATTAGACTGGCCCTAACACTAATCCATCAGATTGAAACGGATATTGATCCATCAAAAACATGCTAACACCGATGAATCATAAGATATTGGGATTCATAATATTTATGATCTCTAGTTTGAGTGATTATTTATCAATTTAAGAAATGGATAAAAAGAAATTTTTTGATGCAATTTTCTTATGTACTATCAATGGTGTATTTTAGTATATATAATTTTCGACGATGTTTATGGAAAAATTTTCTTATTCATATTAGTTGGTAATGAGAATTAAAATTATTAGTTTTGTATCCAAATGGAAAGGAGCATCATAATGATAATTCTTCATTTTCTTTGTGTTTCTTCAATTGGGAAAAGAAAATTAGACTGACCACAATTTTCATCATAATGAATAATTACATCAAAATGTCATATTTTATTGGACTGAAAAAGAATTAGTAAGTTCAAATAATGATGAATCTTTGAGAAGATTTAAAAAGTTTTGATAAGAGATAAGAATAGCTAAAATAGTAAAATATGATATCAAAATGAATTTTTAATTTGAGTTTTGAGAAATTTAGTTGAGTGGGAAAAGATTTTTAGATTCCCACCCTTAACAATTTTTTCACTCCTATAAATAGAAGGAAATACATTTTACTTTACGATTGTTGTACTTTTCACAAGAAAAAGAGAGAGAGTTTTGATGTTTTATAGAGAGAAGAAGTTTCTGTATATATTTTTCCTAAGGAATTTTTTCAGACAAAAGAAAAATAAGTAAGAGTTAGTAGATCGGACCAAGACATTAGAAATAAATTTATTGGGAATTTTTTAAGTGGTTAAAATTTGTTACACAAACTATATTTATATCATTAATGTGAGAATAAGCATGTGAACTATTGTTTTGATCATAGTGAAACACACGTTTAAGGGTACATCATACTTTTTGTGTCCACAAAAAAGGACAATTTTGTATCAGACTTTCTGGTACTGGAGTATTTCTAAACCATGTCATTGACTAGGTATTCTTGTTAAGTAGTGAACCTTGTAAATTCTTGTGTTTATGTAGTTTTTTTAATGGTTTGTTGCAATCAAAGTGATAGATATTTAATAGTAGGTGAATGTTGTTATAAAATAAAGAAAACATAAAATAAAAAGATATCACTGATTCATCCCCTCCCCCTCTCGACGATACATCCATCCTGGATGAGCCTTTATAAAATCAATTAAGATAATTAAATTCAAAACTTGGATATTTTAAACAATAATAAAAAAATATTATGAATTTCCAATTTAACACTAAAAATCTTTGGAACCTAATAAATTAACATACATGAGGGGAAAACGAATTAATAATTTTTAAATAATATTCATTTATGTGATTTTTCAATTCCCCACACTTAATCTTTGGAATTACTAATAAGTGAACTTCAATAATATTACCCAAGAAACATTCAAATAACTAGTCAATGTTGGTATCCTTTTTAAACACTATAGAACTCAATATTATCATGCCTCATTAATATTCTTAAATATATTTTATTAATGAAGTACATTAAATTTATTTACACTTTTTTCACCCTCATGTTCTCACTTTTATCAATATTTTTAGAAATATTTTATTCATCAGTCATGTATGAAATTAAATATATTGTTTTCTAAATTAGTTCACATGTAAGGGTCACCATAGGCATGAAATATTTCATAATATCCACCCAATGATTCAAGTATTTTTTCATATCATTAGGTATAGAAACCCTAAATCTAGTAACCTAGAGTTGGTGTCTACTTTATTATATTTCCATAAAGTATGGATCAGTTTAATATTTTTATAGAATCGAAATATACATTATTCCCATATTAAATTGTAAATATAAAATACGAAAACACTGAAAAATTAAATATTATGCTTCTTTGAAATCATTCCAAGATTTATTTTTAATATCATACAAAAAGGAAACAAGATAAGGGCGTGATAAAATGATCAGAAAAGATTATGTACAGTGGAATTGTAAATACGGAATAATCAATATGGAAAGGTAAATAACTGAAAATACATTTCATTTAATCAACAACTTGATCATTAAATTAATCTATTGATAATATCAATTTAGTAATCTCATCGTTAATAATTACTAAATTATAAATGAAGGAAATTCATAATATTTCACATTATGATCCCAAACTTCATGATATTGTTACTATTAAGGACTTGTAATGTGATAGTTTAATCAATAGGTAGGTATACACCAAAAACTCATATAAATAGTTTGTACCACTGGTTTTTCTCAAGAGGACTTTTGATGAATCAAGAAGATATCTGTAACCTGGTCCCACCCACTACTACATGCCCAATTCATTACTCATATATTGAATGATCAATTTAATTTATAAAGAATAATTCTTATCAATAAATATATGTATTGATTAAATAATATATAATATCACAATTATCTCAGTCAATCAGATGATTTTCAAAATAAAGAATAATATGTAGAAATGTTATACGGGTTAATCAATAAGACTGTTGATTATAAAAATAATATATATATATATATAATAGAAATGTATTGTCTAATTAAAATTGATCACAAGAAATTGAAAGTTTCATGATATTTTTCCCGACCACAAAATTAATAAGAGATAAAATATAACCATCAATACTGCATAAATATATGTTTAATAATAAATTTAAGTCTTTTTTATAATAAAATAAAATTTAAGTGAAACATTAAAATAATTTTTTATTAAATATTTTAACTTTTAAAACCATATAAAAATTTATATGAATCTAAAAATCATAAAACACTTATGGTAGTGGGAAACTAAGTTAACACCATATACTTTAAAATGAAAACATTCTATTTGACTTTTTGTTATGAAAGTTGAAAATAATCCTTTTGGAAAAAAATTATAAATATTCAATTAAAACCTTTTAAAATGTAAAGGATAAACTAAAATATCCTTAATAAATTATTTTGGTAAATAAAAAATTATTTTGTAAAACAATTTTTAAAAATATGGAAACTGTTAAAAAGTACACTCGATCAAAAAGAAAAGTAAGATTGTATTTTATTTTAAAGATTTATTGACACGATTAAAGTGAAAAAGAGATGAAAATTTGAAATAAAATAGTAAAAATCATTAGAAAACTAGTTTATAATAAAATATATGGATTTTAGAAGGGATATATTGTAAGATTCCTTTAATGAAAAATATAAGAAACCCCATAAAAATGTGATTGTAAAATAGATTCTTACCTCTTTGGTTACTTTAAAGTTATAACCCCTTGAAAGAGTAACATGAATTGAAACATTATTTGTCATGAATAAATATATATTCATGTTAAATACATCAAAGGGAAAGTATATTCCACACATAAAAGTAAATAGGTGCACAATACTAATTATGTCTCAATAGAGTGGAAATTGAGATGAAATCCCTTACCCCATGCTTCCAATTTGTTGAACGTGATTTAACCTAATATATAATGGTTTTCAACATGTTTTAAATTGATAAAAGAACCATATTAATATTTATAATATCTTATGTGATCATTTTATAACATATTATCATCTATTTGTTAACAAAATTTCATTATTACCATTTTTAGGGTGTTAACTGCTTCTCTTTCACATGCATGTTTTTTCATAGAAGATCTAGTTATTCTGAATAAGATATAGTTTAATAATATAAATAATAATATTAATGTTATAAATATGATATTTATCCAATATATATGTTTTTATAATCATTATTGAAAATTAGACATGTTAAATGAATTGCATTACTTCGTGGAGATAGTAGTTCATACCTATACATGAGCGATGTTATCATTTACTTAATGGGTAAAAGGGTAAGAAAGTATATGATTTATTAAGTTTTAAGAATCAATATTATATAATAATTATCATATATATTTACTTTGTCCATTATTATGAATATCCATGTGACTCGGTGATGGAAAACAAATTACATCAGTTCGCGGGGTAGTAGTCCGTTGTACACATATGTGATGGTTTAATTTTACATTTGATAGAGAATGGGATGGTTTAGTATTATGCCATAAAAATAAAAATATAAAATTATAATTTAGATATTTTTTATCATTTTTTAATTTTTAGTACATAATTTATGTTGGTAAAATAACAAGTAAAAAAAGAAAGATCTTTGTTAAGACGATTACATTTTCTTAGAGAAAACTCATTTAGATCACTTATTAAAGACCCTAGGGTTAATATTTTGGGAAAAAAATCACATATAGAACGTGGGTAAATATGTTTAATAGGTATTTGGATAGGTTTTAGTCAAAATAAATGGTTCAATAGGTGTGAATAAGTGAGATGAGGAGGTTACATTTTATAATTGAGGTGAGTGGCACACTTCTAATTTTCCAATGTTTTAAAATATTATCTAGTCACTTTCTTGGAAAAATGGATCCATAATGACTCATATTATACTTTTATAAATTTAATTATGAAATAAATCCAACCCAAGAGACTAAACTATGTTTTTAGGTGATTTTATCTGATATCTTTTATATTAACCCCTAGTAAACCTATTTTTTCCTTAACCGTGGCAATCAATTTTTACTATTTTTACAATTCATTATGAAAAAAAATTTAATTTTACCTTATTATCTAATATTAATTATAATGATTAAAAATATGGAATAAATTTTTTAAAATTCCATTCATATAATTGATAGAATATAATTAAAAATATAAAGCTATAAAAAGTGACAAAAATAGTTTTCCAAGAAATGCATGTTTCATCCACAAGATGATCTTACATTAAATATTTGATGAAAAAAAATAATTATATGGATTTAAATTTATATATTTAGATATATAATATATAAATTTCATTTAAATCATTAATTATTGAAGATTATTATAATTAATTTAAATGGAAAGGCATTAAGCATTTAAAAATGATTTTTTAAAAAAAAATATCCTTTTACCTCCAAATGATCTTATATTTATTTATTTAAAGTCAATAACAAATACATGGTAAATTATAAATATTATATATAATTATTATAAATTAATTTATTAATAGTTAAATACTATATTGTTAATTATTCATAAAATCTTATTTATAAGGTAAATTTCTGAAAACTCATTACAAACTTATTTTTACCTTGTAATTTCAAAATCAAAATTCATCCTATCATATTAAATTTTTTTAAAAATGAATCATTAAAATGTTAATTTTATTATAGTGTTTTTGAAATTTAATGTTCACTTAATATAATTGAATCTTAGGTGTTACATTCTACCCTCCTTCAGAAAGTTCACCCTCAAGATTTTCACGGATGTTACTTTATTACCAAATGAGGATGGGTTTTCTTCATAACATACTTACTTTCCCAAACTACTTCCTCTATTTTATGATTTACCCTATCTAACTTTACTATTTGATTCATCTAATTCCTCAATAACTATTATCCAGTATCAAAAATCTGGATAGGCTATTTACAGTAACATAGATCATGTTACAATTATATTTCTTTAGAGGTGAGAACATGTGTTGGGTTTGAAATATACTTACTTAACATTGAGATATGGAAAAAATAATTTACTTTATAGAGGCTCTATGGAATTGATAATTGGAAAGACACAAATCCAACTCTTTATAAAATTTCAAAACGTCTGATGTACCTAAGGATCAATTTCTTTTTCTTACTAAACCTTATAACACCCTTCCATGGAGATACTTTCAAGAAAACATGATCCCCCATATGAAATTCCAAACCTTTACTTTAGTTATTGACATATATTTGTTTCCTACTTTGTATTTCATTAATTTTAGTCTAAATATTATTTTCATTTTTCATTATCTTAATGAAACATTATAGACCTAAACATTCATTTCAACAACTTCACCCCAACTAGTTGGAGTATGACACACGTTTCCATTTAAATATTCATACATAATCATTTTTATAATTTAATGAAATGTATTGTTATAGGAAAAATCAACCAAAGGTAAATATTGACCCCACATACCTTTAAATTTAAGTTATCATGATATCATCATGTATTATAATGTTTAAATAGTCAATTCAGACTCTATAAATTTTAGTATGATAAGTGGTGCTCAAATGAACTAGGTATCAAGTGCTTTATGAAATGTTTTCTATAATTTCAATGTGAATTATGGATCTTGAACAGACACAACTAAAATATTTGTACCATATTGTCTTGAAACTTTATTAATACTAAATAATGTAAGTATATAATGAGGTAAATCTTTTCTTATAAAAAATAAATATACAAATTTGGTATGGGGAATAATAATAACTCATATTATATGATTATTTCTAAGAGTCTTCAGTAACCCTGTAAAAAATCATTATTTATTTCATCTCATTTATACATATTAATAGGTAAAGTTTTCGAGAATCCTTAAGAAATTTACTCTCAGCCTTCACCTATTGAAAAAACAATAATATTGATTCATAATCTATAATATTCGGCTTCATATTATTCTTGTAAAAATGTTCCTTCAATTACCAATACATATTGGTGAAACCAGGTTTTATTAATAAATTTCAAACATGATCATCATCTAATAATTCCTTTTTTATCTCGGATATATATAGGATACATATCATTTTTCCAAATTTTAGAAATCCATCTTCATATATGATGTATTCCTATTTCTGATAATTCACAAATTTAATTTTTTTTACAATTATCATCATCATGCTATGAACTTTATATATTTTTTAATAAAGAATATTTGGAAATCATTTGAAATAGGACTAATGTTTCCCCTTCCTTAATAATTCCCATATCCTTCTTCACTAAATCCATGAACATATAATCCCTATCAATCCTAATTTTTTATGACTCTATTATCTTTTATGCTAAATGCATATGATGCCTTATTTTCCTCCTCTAGGTGGTAGTTTATTGAGTAATCATAATTTGTGAGTAGCTCAAACCATAACCTTTCTCTCTAGTTAAGATATTTCTATGAAAAGATGAACTCTGAACACTTATGATCTTTGTATATGTCACACATTTCACCATAGAGATAATGTATCCATATCTCGAAAGAAAATATTACACCTATCAACTCAAGATCATGGTTAGTATACTTTTGTTAATGAGTCTTTAACTTCCTTGATGATTAGCCAATAATTTTATCATTACATATAAGTACACAACCGAGTCCCTTCTTTGATTCATCACTATATATCAAAATCCCATGATTTCCTAATGGTAGAGTCAAAATTATAGCATTTACCAATTTCTCTTAAATTCCTCAAAAAATTATTCACATTTCTTTTTTTCCATGTGAAATTAACCCCTTTACATGTAATATGGGTTACAGTTTGACTAATCATGAAATGATTTTAAAAACGCACTGATTGTAACCTTCCAAACTAATGAAACTGCATAAATCAGTTTTTTGGTGTATTCCATTCGTTAACTACCAATCTCTTCACAAAATCAACTAATATTCAATCCTTAGAGACAATATTTCTATGAGAAATTTTTTTTGAAGATATAATTCACATTTTCTAAATTTCCCATATAACTTTTTTTCACTCTGAATATTAAAGATGATCTAAAACTGAATCTCATGGTCATCATTTCTTTTAGAATATTTGAAGATATCATTAATAAATACCACACAAAAATGTCAATATATTTCTTGAATACTCTATAATTATATCCATAAAAATAAATAGTGCATTATTTAATCCAAAATGAATTATTGTAAACCTATAATGTCCATACTTCATATGAAATGATGTCTTCAAAATATCTACCTTATATACTCACAATTTACTATATCGTGAATCAAGTTCAAGTTTTTTAAAATATTGAGAACATTGAATTTGATCGAATAAGTCATCAATTTTAGGTAGAGGATAATTTTTATACATTATAATATCATTGATTTCCTTTTAATTAATGAAGGTCCTCAAATATCCATCTTCATTATTAATAAAAATAATAAGGCTCTACAAGGACCTCACAAGGGAGTATAAATCAATTATCACATAAATTCTGTAGTTGTTTCATTAATTCAACTAATTCCATAGCATCCATTCTATATAGAGTCTTTGATATAAGTATTTAACTAGTGATTAAATCATTGGAAAACATAACTTCACATTAGGGTGGATGTCCAGGTAATTCCATCATAAATACATCAATGTATTCTTGTATAGTAGTTCCATCATCAATTTGAAAATTAACTTTTTTATCCATAGATTGTGTCTTCTCTTATTCCCCATGAAAATGATTCAAAAGTGATACTAGAGGTGGTTCTTGGCATTACCCAACTAATAAATTCTCCCCTTTAAAGATAATGGAATATACATTATCATCACGAGTCATCATTTCCTTCTGTTGGAAATAAAATTTTTCATTATATTTTGAAATCCAATCCACAACAATAATTATATAAAATGAAACCACATTTATAATAATACATTCTACAAACAGGGCATGTTTATGTGTTATAATGGGAACTAACTGACACATCTTTGTTGTGGTGATATTTCCACAAGATGTATGGTCTAACAACTCCCTAATTAAGGTTTTGGGAAAATATCACATTTTCTTAAAAAAATGGAAGATATAAAAGAGATGAAGATCCAAAATCAGAAAATTTATTAGCTAAATTTGAAGATATGATTAAATTACCTTCCACCATATCTTTAAGAACTTCAACCTTATCTGTAATGATCACATAGGCATGGCCTTCTCCACCTATCCTCTTCTGTGGTAGGTTCTCTTGATGATTGGGAAATCAGCACGAATTATTCTTCATTTCACTATAGTTAATGTACTAGATAGTAGTGGTTTCATTCTTCCCCTTTCATTTAATATCTAGATGACACTTATCTCTCCACTTTTAGCTCCCATTCCCTTCAAGAATTTTCTAATACGTTTTTACCCAATTTTCATATGATGGAAATTGATTTGTACCTTTATTCTTCATTGGCGTGTTATCTTTTTCATGGTTCTTATCCTACCTCTTATTTTCTTGAATTCTCTTAAAGGTATTGATCTAGAAAATTAGTTCTCCATATTTATGTAACATAATACAATTTCATCATTTGATTAATTTTTTTGAGAAACCAGTACCCTTCAGAAGCTTAGGTTGAGGCCTTAAAAATAAATTTAAAATATTTATTTCCAAATTTAAAATTTAATCTATAGAATACCAAGCTAGGTTTTGTAAATGTGTCCTCATACATCAAAAAACATGTGTCATACATTTTATTTAGGATTAGAAATTTTCTCTTCATTTCAGTTCATTTCCCTTGAGGGAAACATTTATAGAATAATTTCACAATAAAATATCTATATTCAATATGATATATTTCTTCTTCCACCCTAATATTCTGGATTAGTGACCACTATTGATCAGAAAAAACTTTAAAACAATATACACCCAATATTAAAGTTTCCCTATTACCACAACCCAAGTCCAGAAATATCTTTTCAAGGGACTTAATCTATTATTCGTCTACCAATCGATATTAGTTCCTCCAAAATATAGAGGTTTATGTTGCATTAAATGATATAATATAGGTGTATAATTTCATAGAACAAAATGTTTCTTCATATTATTAGGGTTATTATTCATTACATATGTCATATTATCTAATATGTCCATGATCGTCTTTGATCTAACACTAGTTGTATTGGATTTTTCAATGGGGAAATTTCTATATTGTCCATGAGTATTGAAAGCATAATTTATTATAGGAACTATTTATAAATAATTCCATCAACTGGATTATATCATAACATTATGAAATTTAAATTATAATATATAATTCCTATTTTTGATGTAAAACTTAACATAAATTCAAAATTTATGTGCCGTTAATATCATAATCAAAAACTTAGTTTCATTTTGAATATCTTTAAATCATAAAAATATTTTCAAATATTTCCCAATTGTTTGTAAATAAAATGTAAATTAACCCAAAATATCCCCTCATATTTCCAAACCAAGTTTCTGGTGAGGGCCTCGTTCACTGTGAACCGAAATAGTGGTTGAGATATACTAGACTAACTATTTCCAGAGTTGTTACCCTAGGATTCAACTATTCTAAAACAAATTCGACTAATAGTATCCATATAGGGTAGTGTTTCTAGAAAAATGACATAATATATACCTTACTGAACATTTTATTATATTTTCATAAAAATAGATATATCCTCAAAGTCTATGATAGGGTTATGTTACCTAGACTATTATTTTCATAATATAGTTCCAAATTTTTCTATTAAAATTACTATGATACTAATTTTAATAACCCCAAAACTAGTAACCCATATTAGGTTTCTACTTTACTACATTAGCATAAGATGCAGGGGATCACATCACTAAGGATCGATCAGTTTAATAGCCTTGAAGAACTATATATATACATGAATCCCATATTACATAAAAAACATAAATATAAAAATATAGTTAAGGTAAATATTATTCATCCTTGAACTCATTAAAATATTTATTCTTCATATCCTAGGGAAAGGAAACAAAAAATGGTGATCTCAAATTCAAATTAAGAGTTACGTACAGTGTAATCTTGGATGAGTAAATAAGGAATAATCAATATGGCATGGTAAATAACTAAAAACATGTGTTATTTAATCAATAACTTGAGAATGACATAAATCCTTGGATAATATCAATTTAGTAATCATAAGGATAATAATAACAATATTTTAAATAATGTAAATGTATAATATTGGACATCATGATGTTAGACATCATGATATATTTACCATTAAAGATTTGTGTCAAGAATGCTTAATTAGTGTGTAATTATACTCTAAAACCCCATTTATTTTGTTTGGTGAACTCGTTTTTATTATAAGACATGTCGATGCATCAAGGGATATATATAACTTGGATCTACCCTCCATTACATGTCTAATGAATCCATTAGAGATTTAATGATCAATTTAATTCATAAAAAACATGACTTATCAAAAAATGTATTATAAAATATTGAATTTTTTCTATTTTTATCAAATTAGCTTAAAATTTTAGATAGATTTCATTATATACAATACAGATTTTATCTTTTGTTACATGCATTTTTTTTTCTTCAGGAGTGTTCATGACACAAACACTGAGTTTCACCAAACAATGAAATAATATTATTATAAATATGATCTTTGTAACTTATTCGTTAAATATTAGGGTATGAATACTATTAATGAATTTCTGAAATATATATATAAATCTCCTACTCAATATAAATTTATTTATATGTGTCTGGTAAATAATCAATCAATTTTTATAAAGGTAATTATATTCTTCATAAATACATTTTCTTTAAAAATGAATGTTGCTAGTTGTTTTTGAAAAAAGTTTTATAATTAATTTATATAGATTTTATAAAATAAATTTGAAAAAATTAAATTAATTTTTTAAATAATCATATCTATGTTAACTTATATTGAAATTTTGGAATTTTTTCTGAAAATATTGATTTTTTTAGTGATTAGTGAAAATACTGATTTTTGTAAAAAAATCAGTTTCCCAATAACTTATGTAATTTAAAATCCCAATTATTTTTTAAATTTACATAATTATTATTTATAAATATTTAACACAATTAATTAATTTTTAATCAAATTCATATTTTGTTTTAGTGTACGTTTATTTTAGGGTTAAAAAAGGGTTTTTTCTGAATACAGTTTTAAAGTGGAGAATGATTCTACATACTGATTAATTAAAATAATCTCTAATGAGGAATGTTATAAATTAAAATTATAGATCATATATTAATAAATGTTAATTTATATTTTTATAATTATTATCATTAGATATAGAGTTTATATAAAATTATCTTGTGCCCGAAAAAATTCACTTCTAGAAAACATGCTTTTTTGTCGCGTCTGTTAGTTTAATTTTAAATTGAATTTTTTGCACTTTTAGAAAAATTATTTTTTTAAATAAATTAATTTTTTGAAAATATCATTTCTAAATTATATTATGGTGAATTATTTAGTATTTTTTGAAAGGTTTCATTTTTTGATGAGTATTGAAAAATACTGAATTTTAATTGAAAAATACCCTTTAATTTAATTTATTTATAAAGTTAAATTATATTTTAATTTTTTTTTCAAGTAAAATTAGTTCTATTATAAATAAATTAATAAAATTTATTTAATTGGAATAAAATTTATATTTAATTACTATATAAATAATTTGTAAACCATTGAACATTTTCTCATTAAAAGCCCTCTTTCTCGCTGCATTTACAGGATTAATTTTAAATAAAAATTTACCACTTTTGTGAATGGAATTTGAAAAACATTATTTCAATATTTTAAATAATAAAAATTTATATTATCTAATAATTTAAAATTATTTTTTTACCAAAATTAATAGTAAAAATAGTAAAGAATATTTACTCAAGTTAAGGTAAAAATGGGTTTACTGAGGGTAAAACTAAAAATATCATGGTTTTAAACAACAAAAAACTTATCTCACACCCATTGTATAGAAATATTCTAACCATATATAGTATATTATATATAATTTTCCATTTTAGAACATTATCAAGATAAAAACATGGTTACACATTTTTTATTTCAAAAAATTACAAGTGTGTCACTCACATCACTTATAAAAGGCCACCCCCAATCCTCTTTTCTTCACACATTATAACCATTCTATTTAGGCCAATACCAACCCAAATAATTGAAAATATTCCCTCATATCATCCTAGAATCCTTATTTTTTCCACATATCAAATATAATAATTCTTTTGGTGTAATCCTAAAGAGGGAAACTAAATAAGAGGTCATGTTCATAAATGATAATTTTTTTCATTTCTTCCTCCGCCTCCTTAAATTCTTATTAAGACATGTTAATATAATAACACCAGTATATTAAATATTCATAAATGTTTTTATGTTAATTTAATGACCGAAAACCATCTACTTATCCATAAAATGGGCTGTGAAATCATCATTCATGTGTACGCTGGACTACTGCCTCACGAACTGATGTTATTCATTTTTCCATTACAAATTATCACATATGGTAATAAAGATGAATTAAATTTTTTAAATATTATATTTATGAAATTAATATTCATTTTGAATCATAGTATCACATGTTTATTTTTAATTCACATTCTATGTGAATAATATAACGTCGTTCATGTGTATGGTGGACTACTGCCTCAAAAAGTAATGTGATACATTCATACTTTAAATGTAAGGTAATATGGATGATTTTAATACAAATATGTGATATTAATGACATAAAAATTAATATATAATGTTAATATATTATTTACCTTTATTTCATTCTTTCCTTCGGTAAAATAGAAACAATGTTCATATATATATACAACCTAGCATCACCAAGATTGGTGTATTTTATTTTCTATCTATAAATTTGATGGATCACTCTAAATACATATATAATGAATATATATGATATTTATATCATGGTTAAAATTTTTGATATTATGGAACCATGATCAAATAAAGAGTACCAAAAATAAAAAATCAAAACACATATGAAAAACAATGTGATGATTTCCCAAAACGTGACTTTAATATGAAATTATTAAAAACCTGATAATAAAATGTCATAAGTAAATCATATATGGAATGATATATATAAGTACGGTTCTATAATAGTTATATAATAATATTATATATGAAAGTTTATTCCAATTAATCTATTTTATGATGCTTATCCTTAAATTCATAGTGATATATATATATCCATTTTAGGATCTCCATTTCATGGGGTTTAAGGTTCAAAAGTTACCAATGCGGTAAGAGATCCTTGTCTCAATTAGAATTCTTTGAGATATACATTTTTCTTCACCCATGTCCTTTCATAAGGTGTATATATAGACCATTTGGAATTTAATAACTTGAATTTATTTATCATCATTATATTTTAAGTTCCATTTTATGTTATTCCCTCATGGAGCTTAAGATTGAATGTTACCATAGATGTAATTACTTTATGTTATAATCTTATATATTATCAGGATTATTTATAATTATGTTTCTAATGATAAATTATTATAATATATCTCTCAATAAATGCATTAATTTTCTTCTACTCTTGTTATTCGTGATATTTTCAATTAATAGTACTATTTTTTCCTCTCATTGGTCCTTAAAATAATTAAGAAATATGTTTTCTTCTAGAACCATGTTTTATAAAAATGAATTAAAAAATGTTTTTAACATTATTAAAATTATTTATTAAATGAATTTTATTCATTTTTTACTTTTTACAAAGTTGTTTTTTAAGGAATATTCTTGTAATTTTCCAAACAATGCATGTTTGGATTTTATAAAAAATGAGAAAAGAATATTTGTTTTTAACGTACCCGACATGAATTATTTTTTCCACTATCATGAACACTCATTGATTTCAAGATTCCCTTACCTATTTTCAAATTGACTTTCAAGAACACTTTTTCCATTAATATTTGGGTTTTTTTAAATAAATTATTTCAAAATTAAAACTATTTGAAAAATGGTTTATGTTTTTAAAAGTGTTTCTCAAATTGAAAAGTATATTTTCCTCTAGAAATGTTTTAAATGATTTTTAAAGATTACATTATCTATTTTCAAGATTTTTTCAAATATAATTATTCATAAAATGTGTTTTTACATTTATTTTCAATGAAAATATAGCTTCCTCAAGAAATGTTCTATGTGATTTATCTTCCAAAATAATTTTCCCACTAAGATGAAATCATTTTATGTGACATATAATTTATTGGAAATTTGAACTAATGATACCATACTTACTCTTTCTCTGTATGGTTTATGTTGACACATTGTTTGAGAAACCCATTTGTATTAAATAGGTTATTCCATGACAAAATTATGAGGAAACATATTTATTTTTTCCATAGATTATGATTTGACGAGATGATAAAATAATTATAAAACCTATCACTTTCCCATGGGTTATGATATATTGAAATGTATGTGAAACCCATTTTATTTAATGGGTTTTATATGATTAATTTTTCATGATCTTGTGGTGCACATAAAAATTGATTTCATAATGAGATGAGTGAGACCTATATCTCCCCCCAGTTTAATGGGTAAATATTTATATCTCATGAGAATGACAAGACTTGAATGGGGAGTGAACCCAGTTTAGTAAATTAATATTTCTACTATGATGTTATTGGGAGTGAACATTGAATATTATGATGGTTTTGGGAGTGAACCCATTCCACTATGATATCCTTATTAGTGGTATTTGACTACTATGAAAATGATTTTTTATGCTTATGTGTGTGCCATAATTTTTCCCTTATGCCCATGTTATGATATCATAGATCTTGTTCTTTTATTCCCTTATTATTCATTTCTTATGAACTTCCAATCATTTTTACATGACTCCATATTATGATATTTTATGTGTAGGGTATAAATTTAAAATATTATTATCATGTTCTTATACCCTCATGTCCATGTAATGCTTACATATCTCACTTTTTTATCCTTATTGAACATCTAGGATCACCCTTTCTTATGTTTATTTTCCTTAAAGTGTAAAGAATGTTTTTAAGAAGGTTATTTATTTTAATAATACTTAATTGTAATATATTTATGGGATACATTGAATATATTTCATAAATTAAGAAAATTGTATTCCATTCTTCCAAAGGAACTAAAATATTATGATCCTCAAGTGTGTGTTTATGAAATATAATTAATATTCATCTAAAATATTTAATATCTATGTATGAAAAAACATGTGTTGCTAAACCTGGTATTAGATAAATGTTTTATTTAACCTTTGTAAAATAGGATGAGAAAAGTTTACCGATATCCCTATGGACTTGTCTCTAAGGATAAGTCTAAGGATGAGTTAAGGTATACGAAAATCATCTGAAATTTTTGTAAAGGATAGATAAAGTGGTTTCCAAGAAATTACATCCTTATCTGAATAATACAAGTAGATATGTCTCTAGCATATAGGTACCTAGGGGTAATAACTCCGAAAAGGGTGCATTGAGATTGACTCGATCGTCACCTGGTGCTTGTAAATGGGCCTTGCTTCAAACATGGTTTGACACTCATGGGGGATATTATTTATCAATTCCCAAACTCTTTACAAAACCTCAAGAATGATTAATATATATGATGACAATTAATAAGCTAGTAAAAACCTGAGGTGCCACATATTAAAATAAAGGTTTCATTCTTTAGACATAATATAGGTGATTTTTTATGATTATGTGGTTTTCCACTAGGATTAATGTTACTCATGCTATGATTTCTAGTTTATTTAATGGATGGAACTAGAAGTATTAATGTTAGCATTGAATCTGATGAAACATTTGGTGAATATAAGCAACCAATTGAAAGATTCCTAGAGATGATGATATTTGTATTATGCCTAATCATCTATCATGGTATATGAATAACTACATGAACATCAGTGATATTCTTAAAGAGTCAAATAATAGGAAGATGAAATTTTATGATAGTTCATGTGGTAATAAATATATAGGAAAGAATATTCTAATTCCTTTATGTTAACAATGTGGGAATAATCACTCAAGGTAATGTCTCATTGGAACAATAATATGTTTTGGGTGTGGAAAATGACATAAAGAAAGTAGTTGAAAATGAAAAAAGAAAAGTTTAGTTAACTCAATATATGATAATAATGGTCTCCCAAAGATGTCATAGATTTTTGAATGTTGTAAATATGGAAAGTATAATCATTATGCCAATCATTTTCCTAGGGGGAAATCCCGTAAATTGAATTAGAAAGGTTGTATGAATAATGGTTTTCCTATTGATGATGAATGTAACGCCCCAACCCAAAAATCCTTGAGTCGGTGCATTATTTTATTACATTAGCATGATTAAATGGAATCAAATACTGAAGGAACATTCAATTTAGCAGACTTAGAATGACAAATTACATACAAGATAACCATAATATATAGGTAAATAGGAAATACAAACATAATACATAAAAAGAAATTAAATTGCATCCTTGAAATATTATTCAAATATTTATTCTCAATAACTTGAGGAAAGGAAGCATAATAACGGTGAGCTAATATTCTTAGTAAGTATAAGTAAAGAAGAAGAAATAATGAATCAATGTAAATAAACCAATCTAGAAAGGTAAATAATTTTTGTCACATGTCATTAAAATAACTAGATAATAAAAACTCAACATTGAAATGTAATAAATTGTAACACATTCCATTTAACAGATGAACTAATGATTAAATTAATCTATTGATATGTCGACGCAGAATCTCATGGATGAATAATTACTGAAATATAAACAATTATTGAAAGGCATGCATCGTAAAAAGTTATAATATCACATATTATTAACAATAAAGAAATCAAAGTACAATTGTCACATAACTAGGTTACCTGGAAGGAGAACAAGGGTGGGAAATAGAAAAATGGATACAAATGAAAAATTCAACAATAATGTTTTGATGGAGAGTGCTAGAGAACATGGTTAATAGAATGTTAATAATCATAAATCCCTGAATTCGTGATGATCTATGGGATATTTGATTCATCAGAAATGAAGGTACTATGACAACATTATTAGTTTCAAAATCATTTTTCCTAGAGTTGAGTAATTCATTCACTCTCTAAGAATATAAGTAAATATACTTACACGGTATGTTTTTATAGGCACAATCTTATCTTTTGGTCTTTCCTTGAACAATTTCTATATCATATCTTAAAAATAGATTCATCGTATAGTGTTTTAATATATCAATATCTAAAACAAGATAAAAAGTTCAACATAAACCATTTCATAAATAATAAACCTTTCCAAAATATTATGATCCGACACTTTAGAAATAAAGGCACAGAATTTCCAAATAGAACATATCATTATCATTCAATCAATATTAAGTACCTCTTTAATAATAACATACTGAATATGTGAACCCCTTCATTATGTATCCTCTTGAAATAAGGTAATAACTTTAGTTACAATAAAACCTTATTGGAAACATGTATTCTTCCTTATTCCTTAAGCATGAAACATGTTATTGGATATATACCACAAAAAAGGTGTTGTAAACTCCATCAGTGATATAATAGACCACTTGTTGACAAGTCATTATTCAGTTCCAAGGTAGTCAACACTTATCCAAATAAATAATTTCTTCATTATTATATAAACATCAGAAACATATTATGGGTTTTATTTCCCTCGATCATGTGTTTTCTAAAAAAATAAACTTTATAATTAATATCTTTTCTTAGTATCATTCAGTGTATGATTATAAAATTCTTAAAGAAAAATTATTGTAGTTAAATCCTTACATATTTTATAAATTATATGATGAAAACATCATAAAAACAATAGTATTACAACTTATTTCTTAGATTCAAGTACAAAATTACATCAATAATTACACATTAGTTGTTTCAATAAAATATACTTGATCTTGATCCCTTATCTTCTTCCGAGGTATATTATCCTGACATTTGGGGAATTAATTGGTATAGTGACCCATATCCTTATAGTTGTAACACTGAATATCATCATTTCCCTTCTTCCCTTTGAATTCCTTTTCTTGGTTACCCTTTTCTCTATACTTATAACAAACTGCCAATCCTTTCGAGAATTTACCAAATTGATTCCTTCCTCAATTATCACAGAAAATGCTTCTTTCCCTTCATCTACTTTAGCACATTCCCTTTTTTCAGGGTTTTTAGAATACCTCTTCTTCTCTTAGATTCCCTTGAACACATAGGATCTCAATAATCCCTTCTTTGTTTTGAAGTTACATGAAAGTATCTATTAGTATGATGAAAAATTATTGGAAACCAAACCCTTTCAAAAAAAATTCTTAAGACCATAAAAGAAGTGGTCGATATTTCACTCTATGTTGCTCATATAATATGTATCATACCTGGATAACCTTGAAAAGGTATCTTAATAATATGAAACACTTTTTTCATCTTTCTAATTTAAGCTAAGGTACTTTTTCTTCACCTCTATTTTCTGATCATGAGGGATGTATTTATCAAAGAATGTATCCTTAAAATTTTGTTATTTCATCAGTTCAATTTCTTTTTCCTCCCTTATATTCTGGATTAGATACCACCACTGATCAACATCACCTTGGAGACAGTTGACCACATGTGTAACCTTTTCCTTTTTTCTACATTCCAAGGCTGTAAATATCTTCTCCAGATACTTAATCCATTTATCATATACAATTGTATTAGTAACCCCACTGAACATTTGGGGATTCGATCACATAAAGAGATCCAATATAGAATATTCTATCTATAGAACAAGTTAATCCATCTAGGTAAGGTTATGTGTCATAACCTGATTATGCTACCCTAATATATCCATAACTTTCATAGTTATAGTAACATCTACATTGACTTCCTCAATAAAGAAACCTCTACATTGACCAAGAGTGATAACAAACTTCTTCCTTCTAGGTTTCATTTCTAGATAATGACGTATACTACATTATTTAAAAAAAATTATGAAAATTCTATAACTATAAATATGGTATAACACATAACATATATTATGCATCATAAATCCTAGAATCATAATCTTTGGTTACTTTAGGGAAATCCTTTCTTTTAAATCCTTCATAATGATAGGTAAATAAAATGTGAATTATCCTAAGAATATCCCTCATGAGTATCAAACAAGGTGTGCAGTAAAAATTATTGTCGTGTACCAAGTTACACTAAGTCTGGACAGATACACCTTGTCATATTTTTTACTTCTAGGTACATTTATTCCATAACCACTTCCACTAATAGTATCCATAATTGGATGTATTGCTATGAATACCCACATTATCTTTACCTTAACAAAATTCTAGGATGTTATTCTATGCTTATAATTAGTGTTTATCTTATGGTTGTTCCCCATAATATTTGTTTTCTAAATATAGTTTTCAAGATTGTTGTTAAACCTAATTTGTTACCAATTGTAACTCTCCAACCAAAGAATCATGTAGTCGGTGCATTATTTTATTACATTGGCATGATTACAAGGAATGAAATCCCGAATGACCATTCTATTTAGTAGTCTTGGAAATCCAGATTACATACATGATATTTATAATAAATTTGGAAATTATTAATATAAACATAATACATAATATGAAAATAAATTTTTTAGTTTAAATATTATTCAATGATTTCTTCTCCATAAGCTAGAGAAAGGAAACATACTTAGATTGAGCTCAAATTCTTAGTAAGGGTTAGTAAAGAGAAAAAAATAATGAATCAATAGAAATAATCCTACATGTTAAGGTAAATAACTATTAACACATGCCATTAAAATAACTATATAAGGACAATTCAACAAGGAAGGGTAAGAAACTGAAACACATGCCATTTAATCGATGAACTGAAAACTAAATGTGTCCATTGATATGTAAATGAAAAATATCATGGATGAATAATAACTGAAATATCTATAAAGTAAATTATTAATTATTTGACATTATTTCTTAGGAAGATGAGGACCTATACTATCAGGTTCTATCCTCTGGATAGTTTAAAACTACTGATATAAAGTAGTTTAATTTGGACAACTTAATTATCTCACGAGAACCTATCGATGCCTCAAAAAGATATATAAAGTTTGAGCTCTACCCATAATTTCATGTATAAAGTATAAATCATATCGAATAATAAATTTTATCAATATAAAATATCCCCAATAAAATATATGTATTGAATAAAATATATGTATTTATCGATAATTCCCTAGTTAATAAAAAACTATCGAAGTAATCACCATATGTGAAACGATATAAGGTTTAAGAAATAATAATATACATCATATGAAAATTTGGATATTAAAATAAATTTATAATAAAATCATATTACAATAAAATTACTATTTCAAGAGAAATTTAACAATCACAAAAGGAAGTGATATTGAATATATAATAATTAAAAACATTCTTTGTGAGAATAATCTTTAAAAATTTAAAAGTGTCCAATACCACATTGAAACACTTGAATAATAATCTCTAGAAAAATATGGAATTAAATGAAACCTATAATATCATGATAATAATGGGATTCATGATATAACATGAAATGATATTATATACACCAAACAAAAGCGAATTGGTTCCTGATAAGAAATAAGTCTTAATAGAATGTAAATTGAGTTAAAATTCCCTTGCCTTAACCTTCCTCTTGTTGTGTGGTCTTTATCCACATAGATAGTGGTTTAAAAATGTTAATAAATTATAAAAGATCCATAATAATGTTTATAAATGATATATTAACTTATTATAATATTTTATTACCACTTTTGTAACACACTTTTATTATTTCAACTATTTTGGGTGTTAATTGCCTAGTTTTCTAAAGTATGTTTTTAAATTGTCAATTATAGTTGCAATTAATTATATTATGATTTAATAATATACAGAATATAATACATGAATTAATTATCATATATATTCATTATATATGTATTTATAATAATCTATAAATTTTGATGATAATAAATAAAATGCACTATTCATGGAGATGATAGGCCGTACGTACACATGAACACTACTTTCATTTCATTGTTGTATTAAAAGAATTTAAAGTAAATGATATATGTATATTATAATTATAGTATAATATATATGTTATATATTTTACATAGGTTTATTAAAACCATCCTTTATATGTTCCATGTATAACATAAATTAATCACATCGTATTGAGGGGGCAGTAGTCCACACTTCCACAAACGGTGTTATTGTATTAACACAATATGGATTGTGTAGAGGTTTTTTTATAAAATAATTAAATAATGATAAATATATTTTAAATTTTATATATATAATATAAATATATTTTCCAACATAATTTCCACCATTATAGGCGGTAAAGGAAAAAAATGAACAATCGTCATTTCGTGAGGCTGTAGTTCACTATATACAGAAGCAGTGTATTCGTTACCCAGTAGACAGAGGTGTGTGTACTTTTATGTAGATATTATAAATTAAAAAAATCCTTGTATATTTAGGATACTGTTTTTTTATCTAATCCTGAAATAATAAGATTATTGGGAGTGGAGAATAAAATGAAGGAAAAGATATCGTTAGAAAATGTTACCTTAAAATCGAGTAACTCCTTTTGGTGTATACTAAAGCGCTTCCTTGGAAGGATTTATTACCAATAAAATGCTTCAAGGTATATGGTAGGGATGTTTTGAATCTATTTTTTGATATTTTTTCAGAACATTAGTGCTTTAGGTTGTGTGAGGAATGGGGAGAAGTGGTGACCTTAATAGTGGACGCAGAGTGGCACTCTTGTAATATTTTGACAAAGGAATTCTCCCCACATTTTCCACATTGAATGTGAATCCAATAATGTAATAATTATATAAAGAGAATATGAGTTCTAAATATGTCCATCTATTATATTTTCAACAATTTTATTGGTCAATTTGTTCCTTATTGTTAAGGTTTAGTCCCTTATTAAGTTTAATTTAACCTTAATCATTGTAATTAATTTTAATCACATTCACTAATAGTTTTTTGTAAAAAACTAATTTTACAGTATTAGACATTAAAAATTATGATTATTAAAAAAATTGAATCAATTTTTCTAAATTAAAATCACATAAGTGGCATAAAATAACTTAAATTTAATCCTTTAGATGGGATGACAATACACCTTTTAAGGTAAAAACGTCTAGAGTTTACTATGTTTTTTAGACAATTTCAAAGTGAGATTTATTTATATGGAATAAATTATATTAATTGATAAAAATATGACCTAATTAAACATTAAAACAAATCTAAAACATAATATAAATTTATAAATAAAATGGATGAAAAAGTAGTTTTGAACTAAAATTTAGTATTTTTCACTATTCATTAAAAATGAAACTTCACGGAAGGATACCAAAAATATACCCTAACCTAATTTTAATGTTTCAATTAAAAATATGAAGTTTATTTTGACATATTAAAATTATAAAATGGTCAAAAAATTTATTTAAAATGGGTTCACCACTAAAATGTAGTAAAAATACCTTAATAAAATTATATTATTTTATGCATAAAATTGGGTTTGTTTTTCTATAAAGACTATCAAATATAGTGGATGAATATAAATGTTTTTATTTAATCTACTATATATATATATATATCAAATTAATATCACTCACTAAGTTTAATTAATTTAATTTATTAGGGTATAAAGACTTTGTGAGCATAATAATATTTTCTGTTATATTTAATTTGTTTCCATATTCATTTATAATTAAATTTTAACCAATGGATTAATATTAAATACGTGTAAACCATAAAATTTCACAATTTAGTTAATAATATTAATAAATGATAATTTAACGGCTAGGTTATATCTCACTATATAAAATTTTAATAATATATTATTGTTTGGTAAAACTCGGTATTACGTGTAATGCAAGCCATTGAAGAATATTTCTCTTGCATGTAATACAAGATAACTCGGTGTTGTGTGCATTACCAAATATAAAATATATAAAATTTATTTAAAATATTAAATATATTTTAATGTATAATTTTATTATATTCTCTTATGTGCTTGATATAGCGTGTCATACACGCTATCGAATATAATATTCATACTCTAGGATTTCGGGGTGTTATAATGAATAGACTTAGAATGACATATGAATGGAAATATGTATTTAAGAATAAGATGTTGGATCCTATTTAATGGTTTGATAAGGAAGTGGTGTTATTTGAGTGTTTATTTATTTAAATTATAGAATTATTAAATATATAATTATTTTTTAGTATAAGTTTTTCATTTAGTATTTGAAATTATAAGTTTAATTATGTTTATGACTTAAATAATTGATTTAATATCAAGGTTATATTAATATAAATCCCATCGTTATTATAAAGATAACACATAAAATGTTACAGATATTGTCTTTGGTATAAATATTTTATTTTTATGAAAAACTTCAATTGGATAGTATTGATGACATTGGAATTGTTTAATGATTTATGGAAAAATTGGTTTATTGATAGAGTTTACAAAATAATTGTATTTATATAATATATTAAAAAATTAGTGGTATTATCCCTGGAATTAGGAAGTATTTATGTTTTCATTAAGTTTTATGGTAATTTAGGTTTTTACCTTGTTTTAATAAAATAGATGACAATTGAATTAAAATATATGTTATCTCCTAATCCAGAGCCACTTTATAATATATTGGGGATTAATGAAAAGTTTATTTTGAGAAATTTAGTTAACTTATTAATAAATTTGGAAGTTTTGGAAGGGTTATAAGGTTAAACATTTATGGAATGGTTTATGCTAATATTTGTAAGTGGTTTTATAAATTAAGATATTACTTCTCAATATTAAGATTTGTCCATATTGATTAACCAGTGTGGACCTTTTTTTAGAGATAAAAGGAATGACTTATCATTATTTTATGGATATTATTTAGAGATTAGGAAATGAAGAAATTCATCTCTTAGAGTAAGAGATGAATTGAAAAATTATCAAGATGAAAAAAAAGGATGAAATTATATTTATGAAATAAGAATATATCAAATAAGTACATTTTCATTTGTTCTCAATCTTGATGAAAAATAATTCCGCAACATTAGAAGAAGAATATTTAAATAAAATTTAGTCTTCTTGTCATATCTTTTGATAATATAAATAACAGTTTTCATGCCTATTTAGTTTATGGTTTTGTGGCCTTTAACCTTCTCTAGATCACCTAGATTATTATTCTCAGTTATCTCTATTTATCTCTATAATTATTTACACCTTTGTTTTATGTCCAAATATTCACTTGACACCAATGTTCTCCTATGTGTTAACCTAATTGTGAGTAACATCTTTTGATTTTATGAATTTTACTTCAAATTAATTTAAATTTATTAGATATCTTCTGTTATATGAAACACTGAGTTTGGCTTCCATTACACAAAAAAACATGTATCTTCAATAGCATGAATGACACGCGGCACCGAGTTTCAGTGAACCATGAAATAAAATTATTATAAATATGACCATTATAAACTTTCCATTAAATAAGGGGGTATTAACAGTACTAAAAACTTTATAAAATATACTTATAAATTTTTTAATTAGTAAAAATTTCTTTATGACTACCTAGTAAATAATCAAAAAAAAGTTTAGTAAAGAAGTTTTATTCTTCCAAAATATTTTTTCTTAAAAAATTGTTTTTACTTATTTTTATGAAAAAATGTTATAATTAATTTATATATATTTTTATTAAATTTAATTGATAAAATTAAAATAATTTTTTAATTCATCATATTGAAATTAACTTATGGTGAAATGTTGGTATTTTTCAGGAAAGATTGATTTTTAGTGAATAGTAAAAATATAGATTTTCATAAAATCATTATTTATTTTCAATAAATTATGTAATTTAAATTTAAAATTATTTATTAAATTAAAATAAATATTATCTGTTAATATTTAACCCACATAATGTCTTTTTAATCAACTTTATTTAGTATTTTATAAGAAGTTTATTTTTGGGTTTAAAAACAGTTTTTTTTTCTAAAAACTGTTTTGAAGTGCATAATGTTTTTCCATTTTAATTAATTAAAATAAAACATATAGAGGAATTTATTAAATGTAAATTATATATAATATATAAATAAATTTTAATTTAGATTCATACAATTATTATTATTAGACCAAGATTTTAAAAAAAATTATTTTGTGCTTGAAAAATTGCAATTCTTGAAAAACCTGTATTTTCATCACTTCTGTGGGTTTTGTTTTAAATTTAATTATTTAAAATTTTAGATAATTTATTTTTAAAAATAAACATAATTTTTTTAATCATCATAGAAAAATTATATTAACTTTAATTTTTTATTATTTTCTGAATTGTTTTATTTTTTTGATGAGTAGTGAAAAATACTTTATTTTAATTGAAAACATCTGTTTCATTTAACATATTTATAAAGTTTAATTATATTTTAAATTTGTTTCAAAAGAAAAATATTACAATTATACATCCATTAATACAATATATATCATTTTAATCAATTTCATATTTGATATCTATATAAAAACTTTTTAAACTTATTTACATTTTCTCCCTAAAAAACCACTTTCCCATCGCATGTGAAGGATTAATTTTAAATTAACTATGTACTCTTATTTGAATTGAAATTTTAAAAATTTATTCCTTATTTTTAATCAACATAATTAATATTATATAATAATTTCAACTTATATATTTACTAAAATGAAGAGTAAAAATAATAAAAATTATTTATTGTGGTTAAGTAAAAACGGATCTACTCAGGGTTAAACTAAAAAGAAAAGGGTTAAAATAATTGAAATAATTAAAACCCAAATTTGGTGACCATATGTTGAACTTATTTCTTCTAATATATATAATATTTCATTTTTAAACCTTTTTAAATATTAACATGGGTACCCCTTTTTATTTTAAAAAAAATACAATTATGTCACTCACATCACTAATAAAAGGTCAACACAATCCTCTTATATCCACACATTGGAACCATTTTTGGTCCCAAATATCCCTACCCAAATAACTTTAAATATTCCCTTATATCGTCATATAATCTTTATTTTTGAAATAAATCCAACCTAAGAAGGTGTTTGGTGCAAACCTAGGGAGGAAACCCAAAGAAGAGGTAATGTTCATCAATGAGTGTTTTTGTTTTATTTCTTACTCTACCACCTTAAATTATTATTAAACCATAATAATATAATAAAATCAATATATTATATATAATTATGTGTTCTTATTTTAAGTTAATGACCTTAAACCATCTCCTCCTCTATCAAATGGGCTAGGAAATCATCATTTGTGTATATGGTGAACTACCGTTTCACAAACCGATGTCAATCATTTTTCCATTAACACCTATCACATATGGTTATAATTATGGAATATATTATTATATATGATATTTATGACATTAATATTAGTATTTAATTGAAATATCACATGTTCCTTTTAACTTTCCATTTTATGGGAATACGATAATGTGGTTCATGTGTACGTTGGATTACCTCCTCACAAAATGATGTGATTCGCTCAAATTTTATATGGAATGTAATAATGACTATTTTAATCAAAATATGTGATATATATGACATAAAAATGATTTATTGATGTTAATATATTATTTACCATTATTTATTTCTTTTCGTTGAAAAATGAAAACAACATTCATACGGACGTATAGTCTATCATCTCTATGAACGGTGTATTTCATTTTCTATCTATTAGTTTGATGGATCACTATAAATAAATTTATACAGAATATATATTATATTTATATCATTGTTAAAATTATGTATATTATCTAACCATGAAAAAATTAATATGATCGAAAATAATAAATCAAAACATATATGAAAAACAAACCGATTATTACTCGAAACGTGACTTTAACATGGAGTTGTTAATAAACGGGTAATAAAAATTCATAAGTAAATCATATATGATATGATATATAAAATTATTATTATTTTTTAATAGATTTATAATAAAAAAATATTTATTATATAGGAGGTTCAAATGTGTATGGAGGAATTTGAGACTTAATTGATCTTCGTCTCACTTTTATTTTCTGTGAGACACAAGCCATAGTCACCATGTGTTTTTTATACAGTTTGTATACTTTACATGAATTTATTTTATGTTTATTATCCTTAAATTCATGGGGGTTTACATATCCATATTACGGTTACTCTTTCATGGGTTTTAATTTTTAAATGTTACCATAGTGGTAAGGGATTTTTGTCACAATTTTGATTTTTTGTGACGTATGTTTTGTTATACACACATATTCTTTCACAATGTGTATATACATACCCTATGACATATAATTTCATGAATATATATATCCTTGTGATATTTTATGTAACAATTTATTGTATTCCGTCATGGTTCTTATAGTTAAAAGTTACCAAAGTGGTAATGATTTAATGCTATAATCTCATAGTTTATCGGGATTGTTTATGATTCTATTTATGAAGATAAAATATTATAATAAATATATATATAAACTCATGAATTTTATTATAAAATATTTATTCATGAAATCTTTAGTTATTATTTCCATTTTTAATAACCTTGGTACGTAAAATAATTAATAGTTTTTTTAATAAAATCTGAATTTATTTCTCTCTTCGGTTAGAAAAATGTTTTCTTCTAAATTCATGTTTTCAAAAAGGTTTTTATAATTATAATAATTATTTATTAAAGGTTTTTATATATTTTTTACTTTAAAAAAATTAAATAATGTTTCATCTCATTTCCCAAGCAATTCCCATTTAAATTTTACTGAAAATGAGAATAGAATCTTTATTTTTAACATATAATAAATGAACAGTATTTCCCATTTTCATGACTACTCAATGATTTAATGCTTCCATTACCTATTTTCAATGTTATTTTAAAAGAAAATGTTTTCTTTATTTTTTGGGAAATTTTAATTTTTTAAATAAATAATTTTAAAATGAAAATGGTTTTGAAAATATTTTATATTTTAAAGAGTATTTCTAAAAGAAGAAAGTATATTGCCCACAAGAAATGTTTTGAATGATTTTTAAAGCTAACTTTATAAATTTTCAGGTTTATTTTCAAATAAAAGAATTTCAAAATTATTTTTTTATGTAACATAATAAGAAAATATCTTTCTCAAGAAACATTCCAAGTGATTTATCTTTCAAAGTAATTTTCCATCTTAGATGACATCCTTTGATGTAAATTTTGATTTACTGGGGATATGAACCAAGGATACCATTATTATTATTACTATGAATGGTTTATGATTCTAAGATGTTTATGAAACCTATTTAACTTCAATAGGTTATTCCATGAAAAACAAATCTTATGAAACCCATTACTTTTTTCCATAGGTTATGATTTAATGAGATGATGAAATTATTATAAATCCATTCAATTTTCCATGGGTTATGATATGATGAAATATTTTCATTTAATGGGTTTTGATATGATTAATTTTTTATGATCTTGCGGTACACAAAAATATTTTTTTGTTATGAGAAGGATGGGGCCTATATCTCCCTCTAATTCATTGGGTAAAGATTTATATCTCATTAGATAGACAAGAATTGAATGGGTAGTGAACCCAGTTCAGTATGGTAATTTTTACTCTATGATGGTCTTGGGAGTGAATCTTAACTACTATTACAGTATGGGAGTGAACCCATTCCACTATGATAGCCTTGGAAGTGATCCCTGTCTATTATGGAAATTATTTTCTATGCTTATATGTATATCAAAATTTTTTGTCTTATGCCTATGTTATACTCTGATGGCTCTTGTTATTTGATTCCCTTATGATTCTTGTCTTATGAACTACCAATCTTTGTTCCATGACTCGAGATTATAATCTTTGATGTGGATGGTATGACTTTAAACTATTATCTTTGTGTTTTCGTACCCTTATGTTCATGTTATGATCATGTATCTCCCTTGTTTTCCCTTCCTAAGCATCTATATTCACCCTTTCTTATATTTCCTTTCCCCATGTTGTGAAGAAAGATTTTAAGTAGAGTATTTATATGAATAGTATTTAAAGGTAATATAATTATGGGAGAAGTTTACTATATTTAATGAGTTAAGAAGATTGCGTTCCCTGTTTCCAGAGGTTCTAAACTATTACATTCCTCAAGAGTGTATTTTTGTAATTTATTGAATACTAATATAAAAGGTTTTAATATATATATACAAATCATCTGTCACTATATTTGTTATCAGAGGAATGTTTTAGTTAACCTTTGGAAACTAGGATTATAAAACTCTAGTGAGGTCACTAAGGACTTGTCTCTAAGGATATGTTTACGGATGAGTCAAAGTATAGGAAAATCACCTGGAATTTTGCTAAAGGATAGATCAACTAGTTTACAAGAAATTAAATCCCTGTATAGATACTAAAATCGTATTTGTCTCTAAAATATAGGTACCTTGGGGTAATAACTATGAAAATGGAACATTGAACTCGGCTCAATCATCACCTGGTGCACTCTAATTAACCTTGTTGCACACCTGGTATGACACTCACAATGTATATTCATTACAAATTTACAAAACGTTTATAAACCATTATGAAGGTTTTAAATAGATTATAGATATGAATGAACCAGGATAAAACTAAGGTGTCATAGATTAAAAATAAGATGTCATGATTTATACATCCTATAAATAAATTTTCATGATTATATGGTTTTCCACTAGGATTATTTTTGCCCACGATATGCTTTTCAGATTTAGTCCATGGATAGAACTATAGGGAATAATTTTTGAATTGAATCTTATGTAAAATATTGTGACTATGAGAAACCAAATTGGATGATGACTACAGACAAATATATTGGGATTATTCCTAATCAACTATCCTAGTTTGTGATTAACAACATGAAATTTGATGAGATTACTAAATTATCAAATAATAAGAATATTGTAGTGCCACTAGTCTCTAATATGTACCCCTTTTCCCAAAGTTTTTATGTATATAAAGGCTATGTTTGAACAATGGGTGAGTCTTGTGTACTTTTAATAGATTTTTGGGGCTAAAAGAGAGGTGCATGGTCTGTGCACGGTTTGTCAAAAATATGCTAAAATCCTAGGAGAAAACATCCTTACAAATATATTTTGAATAGAATATTTGCTATGGTTTATTCATGTTTATGGATACCATGTGAGGAGTTCGTGTAGGGGGTTCTTTAAGTCATTATCTAATGCACGGTTTGTCTAATCATGCGGTCTAACCATGCACATAGTCAAATCTAGAACCTTAAAAATAGGATCTCACTCATTTTTGACATAAATCCTTATTTTTTGTGCCTATATAGTGCTAATTATTTATTCCTCTCTAGTAATGGTAGTGGAACCTCTCCCAAGTGTTTTGGAGTCAATATAGAGCCTTAGCTTGTAATTTTGATGCATGATTCTTGTGCTAAGTGACGTTCTTCATCGGTCTTGTCATGTTTTCTTATATCTACTTAGATATACTTCTCATATCTTCTTGGTTTCTCATATATACACCATTTATGGGTATATTTTAGTTTTTAAATTCCAAATATGTTGATATTTAGTCTCTTTGTTGATAATAGAAGATATCTAGGGTGGTTTTGTGGAGAATCGAGCCAGTTTTCTTAAGCATTCTTCGTCTGTTTTCGGTTTTCATCAAAACCTTTGAGGTAGGTGGCTTTACGCTCAACTTCACATAGTAAAACTATTTATATACTTTATAATATATTTTCTTTTGTTAAATTTATTTTTAATTGTCTATTTGATAATCGTTAGAAACCCTCTTTAGTGATGGTTTGAAAATTGTGAAAATAAAGAAAATTATTGTTCTTGAAAGGTTTTTTGATTCATGAATTTAAAATGTGGATTTTAAAATGGTTTTTTTCTAGAAATTGGGAATTTGGGTTTGATTCAAGTGTTTTCAATAAAAGTGAGGATTTTATTGAAATGGAATGGGTGTTTGGAATTGGTTTGTTTAATAGTTTTCAATAAAAACAGTTGTATTGAAATGGTTATTGGAAATGGTTTTGGCGTGATAGTAGAGGGTGTTTATAACACATTTATGAGTATTGGTTCGAATATTACCACGTGATCAGTGAAAAAGTTGTAATGATACATGGGGTATAATTATCATGTTATTACATGGTAGATCAACAAGAGACCACTCATGAGTATGGAACTATTATAATGAAGTAAGCATTGTTGAATGTGTGAATAAGAAGAATTAAATGGTTATTCCAAAATGTTAATGAGAAATGGTTTGAAATCGTTGTTTGGTTGTTTTTATGTAAAAATGAATTTCTGAAAAAAATGGTTAATTTAGTACTTGGGTACTCTGGTTATAAATGGTTTTATAACTTCTTTATATTTATTTATGAACTATTTTTGGGAAATTGTTTTATATAAATGTTACTAATATTTCTATCCTATTGGAGTGAGTAGAGAAGTTATTGGGGAAACCTAATATGTTTTATACTCACCAATTCCTTTTCAAATTGGTGTTTTTTTAGATTCCATCTTCTGGGACATGGGAAAAGGTAAAGTATCCCACATTTTTAGCACCACCTAGTGATACTTGGTATGTTTAGTGATGTTGGATCATGGAGATTATAGAGAATAGAGTCTTGTGTTCATCTTGGAGTCTTTAGTTACCTTTATAATATTTTATTTGATAGTAATTTTTTTTCTATTTTGGTTCACTTGGTTTTGTTTTAGTTATAAAATAAATCATTGATTTATCTTGGTTTTATTCATGCATCATATAGTGTGTTGATTGGTTATAGTTTGTTGGGGTAACGATTTTAGTTTCTGAAGTTTAAATCATCCACCACTTGCATTTTAAACCCTTTGGAATTTATTTCTATCCTTTGGAATCTTGGGTATGTCACTTAATTCCATGTAACTATTCATTGTATTATCAAGACAATGGGAATAAGTGGGTCATTACAAATGGTATCAACTTGTTAGGTCCTTCCCTACCAAGTGGTCATCAGTTTTCTTGGTCTTGGAGTTGAAATTTGTTCTTGTTTATTCCTTGGATTGTGATCTTATATTAGAGTAGGATTGTTAAGAAATGAAATTTATATCATAAAAAGACTTAGATAACCATTTTATTCTAAACTTAATATTACCAGGGATACGGGTATATAATTGTTTTGGAGACACTTATAGGACTTGGAATCTCATTGTCATGGGTTTAGCCAATGATATGAGCATGACATGCATTGGAGGAATGACTTCCAACTAAGATTTCATATTTCATGTTGGAATAATGATTTATGTTTTGTGAAAAGGTGATGATTTTTGAAAAATATGATATTTTTTTTCAAATGAATGACTTTTAAAAGAGTATGGTTGATGTATTTTGGAAATAGTTTTATCTTCAAAAGGAAATTTTAAATTTTTAAAAATGGTTGATTTTGGAAAATAAATTGTTTGATAGTTGATGTGATAGAATTTGAAATGATAAGGAATCAATTTCTAGAGAGTGAGACTTATCGAGTTTGTTTTTTGTTTATCAAATGGAACCCGATGGGCATCGTAGAAACAAACTAGAAGAAGTTTCGAAGAATGTGGTTGCACCTGAACCACATGTGAACCTTGATCTAGTTCAAATAACATACAATCATTTCAAGCTATGGATACGAGGAAATAGATGGGTGATACATGGCATGTGGATCATTATATCCAGATCATGAAGCAAAATCCACCCATCTTTCAGGGTGATTATAAACCAGAAAATGTAGGGGTGTGGCTGAATATGATTAATCGTATATTTAATTTCATCAACATAGTATATGAGCAGAAATTCATGTTGTTGACTTATGTGCTTGAGGATATTTCATGCCAGTGGTGGGATCTTGAGGCGTAGGTTAAACTGGATCAAGACCTTACTTGGGAGGATTTTGAGGATTTATTTAACATACAATTCTTTCCTCACACATTCAGGATCTAGTGAATGATTAATTTCTTCATCCTAAAGCAATAAATATCTCTATCACAGAATATGGGGCTAAATTCATTCATTTAGTGTTCTTTGATCTAGATGTTGCAAAGAGTGCATCCTTAAAGAAACACATCTTCAAATCAGGGTTGAGATAGGAGATTCGCTCGAAGATTATTGTGATCTGTATTACAGATTATAGATACATAGTAAACATAGAAATTGTGGATGAACGTGATATTTCAGGACTTGTGGGAGGAGGAAGTATGGTGATACCAATGGGGAATGGTGGGAACTCAAATTCTGGGAGAAAGTAGAAGAGGGCCACCTATTTTCAAGGTAGGAGTGAAACTCAAAATCAGATGACTGGATCAGAAAACCTTCCTTCACAACCAAAGAGCCATGTGGGATGTTTCCAATCTGCTTCCTTTGAATACATGAATCAGGATTGTACATCACAACCAAGATCATTACATAATTGCAGCAATATAGACATCATAAGTTCTTTTTCTGCAGTGCTCTGAGGTCCGGTGCTTGAGACACTTCTTAGGCATTGCAATCATCGTATGCTTCGACAAGGAGAGGATAGTAGAATTAGTCTTGTCAGTAGGGCAGAGCTATCCATGGTGATTCTAGGAATACCATCACTTCTGAGCTAGGTAAATCTCACAAAGTCAACAAGGAGAATAGTGCAGCAACAAAGCAATTGAATAGAGATGAGCAGGTGGTGGTAGATGATCAGGCTGGACCATCTATGGTTAGAGGTATGATTCTATTTAATTCTACTCTTATGCAAGTGTTGTTTGATACTAGTACATAAAATTCCTTCATTTATTCTCATGATATTGATTTTCTACGTTTAAAAGTGGGAATGATGGATTATTTTTTAAAACTTCAATCTCATCTCAGTGAAAGATAATTTCAAGACTTCATTTGTAAATAATGTTTTTATAACTGTTGGTGGAGTTGAGCTAAAGTGGTACTTCTTGGTCTTGGAGATGGACGTATTTGATGTAATTTTGGGTATGGATTGATTGAAAATGTTCAAGGCTCACATCGAATATTATAGAATAACAGTTAGTTTCATAGTTGATGATGGTGAAAAGAATCTGTTCATAGGACAAAGGGTTGTGAAGATATGTTCAAAATTCCTGTTGGAACCAGCGATGGGAACAATCTCTTACCAATTGGTAGCATTGACATTGGCATCAATGGTAGAGCTCAAGGATATCAATTTTCTAGCAGTTGTGGATTAATTTATCGATGTATTTCATGAAAAACTTTTAGGGTTACCACCGATAAGGGAGGCGTATTTTACGCTACTAGAAAATGGACATATACCCACGGTTTTGCAAAAATATGTGGGTATATGGTACCCATATACTCACGGTTTTAGAAAACCATGGGTATAAGGATAATATGGGGATATATACCCATGGTTTTGGAAAACCGTTGGTATAGGTCACCTATACCCATGGTTTTCCCCAAAACCATGGGTATAGATTATTTTTTGTAGACTAATACCCACAGTTTTGGCCAAACCATGGGTACATTGTTTTTTTGGAAGACATATACCCACATTTTTGAAAAATCATGGGTATTGTGGGGGGGGGGGTTGAAGAGTTATACACATAGTTCTCTAAAACCGTGGGTATAGATTTCCCGCCTTATAGAAGGGGAAAAAATTACATGGGACAACAAAAAGAAATTTGGCAGGAACACAGTTTGGATTAATTTAATTACAAAAATACAAATATATTTACAAATAATAAATGTAGGTTAGTTGGTCAGGCCGTCCATGTAGTTGAACGCAGTTTTCTGTTCAAATCTCGGTGACCTATTTTTTCTTTTAAATGAGTTTAAATAATATAAGTAAACAGATGATGGTTATATTGACAAAACACTCACAGATTTGTCGTTCTGGCGAGGTACCGCTATTCCACCAGTCCAGGGTTCGATCCACACCTTAATAATTTTTTGATTTATGGATATATTAATATATTTAATAATATATATATATATATATATATATAGAACATCTATTAGGCTCGGTTGGTCAGTGATGCTGACTTGTGTGCGGTGCATCCCACGGTCGAACCTTGCCTGCTACATATTTTGAATATAAATTCCCATGGTTTTTAAACTGTGGGAAAAGTGATGTACCAACTATATAATGGTGCAACCACCTATGACACCTATATATACCCATGGTTTTTTCAAACCATGGGTAAAGGTTAAGACCCCTATTGCGATTCCTATCATCCCCACGGTTCCCAAAACCGTGGGTATAGGTAGTTTTTCCAGTATTGTTATGATTGATCTTCTTCCAAGGAGAAGTCCTATTTCCATTCCATCTTATAGGATGGAAGAATTATAATTAAGTGAATTCAAGGTATAGTTGGAGGAGCTAGAAAGAAAAGGTTTCATTTGAACAAGTACGTCTCTGTGGGAAACACTAATCTTATTCATGAAGAAAGAAAATGGAAGTCAAAGTATGTCCACTGATTATCATAATCTTAACAATGTTACGATAAAAATAGATATCCACTACCAAATATTGATGTTTTATTTGGTCCATTGAGTGGATCTTAGTGGTTCTCTAAAACTAACTTATGATCAGGATATCACCAATTGTTAGTTCGAAAGGAGGATATTCCAAAGACATCTTTTTGAATAAGATATGATCTCTAGATATATGTAGTCATGCCTTTAGGTCTTACAAATGTACTAGTAGTCATCATGGATTTGATGAATTCGATATTTCAGTGAGATCTGAATTTATTTATTATAGTGTTTGTGGATGACATATTGGTGTATTCAAGGACAAGGGTTGAGCATGATCAACACTTAAAGACAATGTTGGGAATATCGATAGACCATCTTTTGTATGTCAAATTATTAAAGTGTGATTTTTTGATACAAGTGGTACGCTTTCTTGGCCATGTAATTTCATAAAAATGTGTATCAGTGGATCTATAAAAGATATAAGTTAATATATCAAGGAAACTATTGAATAATGTCTTTGAGATATGAAGCTTTCTCGGTCTTGTTGGTTATTACTAATGCTTTGTTCATGATTTCTCATGACTAGCCTCACCAATGAAAACTTTGACAAAGAATAATTCTCCATTTACACGGATTGAGGAATGCCATAAGTATTTCCAAGTGTTGAATATTCGTCTTACATTAGCACCTATATTGATTCTTTCAGAATCAAGACAAGGGTACATGGTTTGATGTGATGCTTCGGGATCTGGGTTGGGATGTGTTCTCATTAAAGGTGTCACACCATGACCCGACACCTTGAGGTTATTTTATTTATATTTGAGTTCTTATTTAATTTTTATTCCATTCTGAGTCTTTTTTTTAAATTAAATCATTTTAATTAAAATTAAAAAATAATTAATTAAATAAAAATCAAAATAAAACTAAAAAAGGAAACCCCAATATATTACCCCTTACCCCCATCCTTGTGTGCTACCCCCCTCTTATCACGCAACATAGCCCCCCTCCCCCACCCAAAAAAAATCTCCCTTCATCCATATGCACGACCGCCTATGGAGAGCCCCTCTTACTCTACCACCTCCCTCCCCATGGTTGACCCTTCTCTGGTACAGGGTTCCCCCATGGGCTGTGTTTTCATTTGAATATCTTTGGGTTAGGTATTATCTCTTCCTCCTTCCCCTTCCCCCCTAACTTCTTCCATCCCCTCCATTGCATTGTGATTCCAGCTAAAACCTAGGTGGGATTTGGGATCTAAATCAATTCTTTTATGGTCTTTAGGGTGAGTGATCTCATTTTTGAGTCCACTTAGAACTATATTCGAAGCTTCTCACCATATACATTTGATTAAAGGTTGGTTTTCCCACACCATAACCATTAATTTGTATAACTATTTATTTCTTGGATTTTAAATTGATGTTTTAATTAACCGTTATTAATATAAATTATGTTTTATGGATTTTTATAGTGAAAATAGAATTTGACCTTAGTTTTCATGGAAATAGAGGGGAATTTTTTATTTTAAATTTTTGATGAAATTGATTTTTTGTTAACTATACATGTCATTTGATTATATATTCAATTGGATAGCCCTTTGAAATTGTATCAAGTTTATAATAATTGTTTTGGATATTTAAAAAGGAATTCATTAAGGAATTACTTTTCATGTGATACTTGAAATAGAAATTATTGAATAAGTGTTTCATGGATTTTTTTAAATAAAAGGTGTGGTTTTGAATTAATATTGGATTTCAATAGGGTTCTTTAAAAGGGAGTGTAATGGAATGATTGAAATGACCACATTGTGATAGTTTTTGATGATTTATGATATATCTCTTGTATGATTGAAATGTTTTCATATTTATGGAGAAAATTAATCGTTTAAAAGAGGGATGTGAACTTTGGATGAGTGAAATGGGATTTTCAACATAAAGTGTGTTCCCTTTGAAAGTAGAACATATTTTGAACTTTTCAATATTAATTGCAGATGGGTTTAAATGGTAAAAGTAATGTTTTTAAAATGATCTTTTATTATGTAAGGTTTTAAAAAGGGGCTTGGCCATGGGTTTTGTTGGTTTCTTCCACCCCTTTTTAGTGTTTCAATTTTATTTAGAGTCTTTGGTAATCTCTGGTTTACCATTAGTTTAATTATATTGTTTGGTGGCTCCTCGGAGGGTGCACACACATACATAGGTATGTATATATATATATATAAATACTCCTTGAACATATTCCCTCATGGTGTAGAGAATATTTTTATTAGAATAAGGGGTGAATATATATATATATATATAAGTGTATGTGAGCTTGATTATGGGGTGATCTTCATCAAAGGTGTCGGGTGCAGAATTTTTCGTCTTGTTCCGCTCCCATTTTGAGGTAGGTTTACATATTAATTAGCTTCTAAATTAAATAATTATTTATTTATTTCTTTTTTCACACTTATTAAATGCTATCTAGTGATATATGTTTATTTCTACTATAAATGTTTGAAGTGAAATAATGAAAATTTCTCATTGTGTTTGATTGCATGAAACTATTTTATTATATGTGCATACCAAGTGTTTATCAAGTGTTTATCGAATTTCTCGGTTAGACTTTGAATATAAATTGTGGTTTTTAATAAATGTTTTAGTTTGAAAATGTTTTTGGGATACTCAAATGGATTTCTTAAATGAGATTCTAAATGGTTTTAAGATTTAAGGTGATGTTTATTTGATTCTTTAAAATAACCTACCGTGCATTGGTAATTTTGAATTGGTTAAGTGTTAAATAGTTTCTTTAGGCTAGTTTGGTACTTTTATAAAATATTTTTCATTGAATTAATCTCCATGGGATACACTGCTTACCATTTTAGATTATTATGGAATGGGTGGTCCTCAGATGGGACTTCCCTCATGTGTTATTGGTTGATAGAAAGAGGGAAAAAAGTCCCATGGAGTGATCTGGGGGTGAATTTTGTGTGTTTTTATTATTTTTGATGCATGTATATGTGATTTATTTCGTGTTTGACATTTTTTCCTCACCCTATTATTACTCATGAAATGGGAACCTAGAATAGTGAGAGAATTTTTGTGAATGGTTGATGCACTAGTTTAGATTATGCACTAGCTAGTGGCCCATAGAAGGGGAACATTTTGTAATTAATGCTATGGTATTGGGCCTCTCGATTAGGCCAGGTAGGGTGATGATCGAGAATTTGGGTATTATGAAATCATCAGTTTGGGCATGTCTTTGGGTTGATTCAAACATATAATATGTTCCATACTATTCACAAGCTCTTAGGTTTCACCAATGTCTACTAGAATGGATATTTTGATGCATTATTGGATAAATACTCTTGTGTATTATTTCATATTACCCTTTTTGTATGTTTGTTGAGATTTCTTCTAGAATAGTGTGGATTATTATCTAAAATGATAAAATGTTTTCAAAAGGTTATATAAAAAGGTTTTGGAAATATTTTTTACCCATTCTATCCTTTATAACTGAAATTTAATCTCTCTTTTAAAATGTATATGGTTTCTCCTTGGGGAAGAATATGGGTTTTAATGGTAAAAAGGGAAATGGGCCATGATTTTCTTTTAAGGGTAAATATATGAATAAATATCATTTTATATATTTTAGTTTAAACCTGAAATTGATGATTATTTTTTTAAATGAAAATTATTTGAGAATAGATTTATTAGGTATGCCTACTGAGTTTTAATACTCATGACTATACACCATTCATGTTTTTAGTCTTAGGTGCATGTTTTACTTTGATCTTGATCGCCACAGGCGATGTTGAGTCTTAGGATTGGAGAGCGACCCACGGGGTCACATGGATTTTTAGTGTTCATCAGGTTAGGTTTGTTTGATTAATTTATAGGTTCTTACTTAGTAAATTTGTTTGGTATATTTATTTTGAGATGATCTTTATTTATTCAACTAATTTTATTTATTTACATTGGCTGAAATCATTCCCATCATCACTCTATTGATGCCCATGACATTTGTTGCCAGCCTGGGAGGATCGGGAATGCCTCTCGGGCCTTTTCGTAGGCCTGTTCGAGTGATCGATTTAGGTTTTACCCGGGTTAGTTCATGAAAAAATGGTATCAAACCATAGTTTCTTTATAGGAACTAGCGTTCAGAGCACCCTTTTTTATTTGGAAGGTCAAGGTAGAAGGAGAAGGATTTTCAAAGCTGAGATTATAGGTATATGGGAGTGTCTATCTAACACTTCCGAGATCGAACCATGAGTTTCCATGGGTAGTCGAGTTTTTCTTGGTTTATTTAGTTCTTTTGGGTTACTTGGTATTTGGGGAAATGAAACGAGAGTCAGGTCGATTGTGCTAATGACCTCTTAGGGCTTGGAAATTTATACGAATATGGGGACATGGTCCTAAAAGACTCTATGTTACGGTGGATCGATTGTCATATAGCTTCCAACTATATTACCAAGACACCCATCGACATTAGTTTTCCTTTGTGGGTTTCTTTTTTTTTTGTACTTATGGTTAGCCTAAGTTGATTTTGGGGTGTTTTTATTGAGACTTTAAAATTATGTTTTTCTATAAAAATTATGATTGATGTATCAAAAATGATATTTTCAAAACCAAAACATTGAATCTTATTGAAGGTGAAATGGTTGATTTGAAAATGGGAGTCATTTTGGAAAATGTTTTGGGGTTTTTTAAAGGGTTTAGAAAATGTGAAATTTTAAAATGAATGTAGAATTTCAAAATGTTTTTCTTTGATGATGAGGTGTGGTTTTAAAATTGTTTGGGGTATTTATAAAGTGCTTTGGAAAGTTATAATGTTTCTTTTATTCATCCCTTGGTATTCCTATGAGTGAACACATATATGTATACGAACATATGTATGTGGAAAGTGGATAGTTATTGGTATGTATGTATGGGTGGTTAAGATAGCACAATAATGTATATATGTGAGGCTAAATGGAATACCAATGTTGGGTGTTTGATTCTTAAGGTTTTTTATGTTTTCTGAATTAATGGTCTTCAAATATGGGATTTCAATGTTTTAAAAAGTGGAAGCGTGTAATACTACCTTTTTTGTGTTTGTAGTTTCCTTTTTTATTGAGTTTTTCTTTTTGGGATTTAGATTTTTTGTATTGGAGGTTTGATTGAAATGATATTTTTTTTGGTTTTTGATGAGAAAATGAAATGTGTAAGTTTGATTTATGGTATGTTTTGACTTGGTTTCATGATCTCTATTTTCAGATTATGTCCCCACTGAGTTCTAAGGGATTTTTAAAACCATTTCTGGGTGGTTCTTTCATCATATGTTTTTCAATTTATCACATCGTCCTTTTTATGTTTGGTTTTTCTATTTTAGAGATTTAGCCTAGTGGTTCTCAATACCAAGATTTCATCCATAGGTTTTGAGATTCAAAACCTACTCATTTCTTCAAGAATTTAGAACCAGGGAAATCTGAGGAATGGATGTGGAATATTGATGAAATATTACCACATATTGAATCTCTTGAACCTCTCAATATTGTAATTTACACCTCCATGTTTGAAGGCCTAAGTTAGGATTGGTAAAAATTTGTTCTTCAGGCTGAACCATAAAACAAATACTCATGGGTATGCTTTAAATCCTCATTTATCTACTAGCACTTCCTTGATGATGTGAAGATACCAATGGGTTCAAGGATATATGGTCTCGAGAAGGGAGAATCAATGGTGTTGGAGTATTCAAAGAGATTTGTCGAGCTGGTGTTGTATCTCCCAAACATCGTCAGGGATGAGTTTTTGATAGCATTATTCTTTGAAAGGGGTATCTGATCCAAATTATTTCAGGCTATGCCTTTATTCTCAAATGATTAGGAAAAAGTAGTGAATCTATTTGTTCACGTCGAAGCAAGTTTAGTTGCGTCTATGCAGTTAAAAAGAGGTTTAAAAAGTCCATTGTTTTCTGCCACACTATATTCATCCGAGAGTAAGTTCTAGCTGTGTTTCCAGTGTGGGAAGTTGGGGCATAGTATGTTTTTTTGTCACTAAGCACCTATGATCTATCATACTTGTGGAAATTTAGGTCATTTTCAATGGTTTTTTCTAGGGTGGTTCCAAGAAGTGACATGGATCTAGATCCACTTTGTTGGAGAAACTTCCAACTCATTTGAGTGAACGTAGCACTGACACAAGTTTAATCAGAATCTTCTTCTGTTGTAAATGAAATTTTGTTGAAATTAATGTAACCTATGGTGTTATCTTATTTTGGGTATGGAGAATGTTGTTGCAAGTCTTTGGGGAACTTTTTTTAATGAGAATTCATGTGCAATGTTTTTAATATTTTGTATGTAGAATGGTGGTTTTTGTTGTCTCATGCTTCATTTATTTGGGGTTTTCTAGTTTTAATTGGGTGTCTAGAGTTATTCTATCTTGGAAAATCAATGTTTTTCTAGAGTCTTAATATGGTGGAGAGACCACCATGGGATGAACTTGCGATGAATCCATCTTCCAGGTGTCCTTGAAAGAGCACTTTCTTGTTTCTACTCTGCCCAACCTTGATTATAGTTTTCGGTCAACTTGAATTTTTGGTCATGTAACATATTTTCGTGGAGATCTAAGTCATTAAATGACTTGTTTGTTTGATGGTTTCTATGTTAGGGGTCATGGTTTTCCATTTTTGATTGTGTTTAAAAAATAGTGTGTCTCATTTTTGAAATCTCTTCATTGTTTGTTCTAGTTACTTGGTCTTGTGTGATGTTTTCCTTGGATCTTGGTTTCTTTTAAGGATAGTCTTATAGTTTCTTTGGGAATCTATAATTATGAGTTTTTAGCGGAAGTGAGTGTTGGTTCTTTGTCCTTTTAGTTTTCATGTATTATCATGGATTTTACATTATTTTTTCTTTCGTCCTATTCAACTGAATCACTTGTGACTTTATAGGGGTAGAAAGTGTCATGGTGGGGAGAATTGTCACACCCCAACCCAACACCTTTTGATTATTTTATATATCTTCGACCTCCTATTTTTTTACTTCATGAGTCTTTTTTTAAATTAAATCAAATAAATTAAAATTAAAATAGAATTAATTAAATAACAATCAAAATAAAACTAAAAAATGAAACCCTAATCGATTCCCCCATCCTCATATGCTGCTCCCCTCCTATCCTGCAATGCAGACCCCCACTGATTCCTTCCATCTGCATGCATGACCCCCTCTAGCAATCCCCTTTCCCCTGCCACCTCCCTCCCCTTGGTCATCCCTTCTCTGGCATGATGTTTCCCCCATGGCTAGCCATGTTTTCATTTTAATCTCATTGGATTATGGTTTTCTCTCTTCCTCCTCCCACATCCCCCCATATTCGTCATTCCACTTCGCTGCATCATGATTCCAGCCAAACCCTTTGTGGTTTGTGGCTTCTAAATAGATTATTTTTTTTGTATTAAGGTGTGTGATCTCATTTTCAAATCCCCTTAAACCCATATTCGAATCTTTTCACCATCATATCTTGATTCACTACAGGTTTTCCCATGCTATAAACATTAATTTGTAGAACCATTGATTACTTGGATTTTAAATTGATGTTTTAATTAACCATTTTTAATATTAATTATGTTTTATGTATTTTTATGGAGAAAATAAAATTTGACCTTAGTTTTCCTAGAAAGAGGTGGGTACTTCTATTTTAAATATTTTTTTAAAATTGATTTTTTATTAACTGGACATGTTAGTTATTTATATCTTTTCTTGGATATCCCTTTAAAATTGTATAAAGTTTATAATATTTTTTTTGGATGTTTAAAAAGGAATTCATTAAGGAATTATTTTTCATGTGATACATGAAATTTTAAGTATTATAAAAGGGTTTCATGGATTTTTTTTAAAATAAACTATGTGGTTTTGAATTGAAATTGGATTTCAAGAGATTTATTTAAAAGTAAGTGTAAAGGCCTGATTGGAATGACTATTCTATTATAGTTGTTGATGATTTATTTTATATATCTTGTATGTTTAAAATGTTTTCATTTTGATCAAAAAATTAAATGGTTTTAAAGAGGCTGTGAAATTTTGATGAGTAAAATGGGATTTTCTACAAAAAGTGTGTTCCCTTAGCATGTTGAACTAGACATTCACTTTTCAAAATGAATTATTGATGGTTTTAAATGGTGAAATTAATTTTTTCAAAATGATATTGGTTTATGTGAGGCTTTATAAAGGGGATTGGCAATGTATTTGGTTGGTTTCTTCCACCCCTTTTTAATTATTAAATTTTATTTAGATTATTTAGTAATATTTGTTTTCCCTTTGGTTTAATTAGACTTTTTGGTTGCTCCATGGAGGTTTGAACAGACATACATAGGTACACATATATATATATATATATATTATCCTTGAAAAAACTCTCTCATGGTGCATGTAATATGTGCATTGGATTAAGGGGTATATATATATGATAGTATGTGTGCATGATTGTGGGGAGATCTTCAGCAAAGGCGTTGGTTACCAATTTTTTTTGTCTTGGTCCATTCCCATTTTGATGTAGGTTTCCCTATGGATTATCAATTAAATTAAATAATTATTGATTTATTAATTTTTTTATCCTTATTAAATACTATCTAGTGATATATGGTTTTTTCTAGTATAAATTTATCAATAAAAATAAAGTTAATTTCTCTTTGTGTTCAATTACATGAAACTGTTTTATTAAATTTTCATACCAAGTGTTTCTTAAATATTTATAAAATTGCTCGGTTAGACTTTGTATGTAAATTGTGGGTTTTAAAGAATGGTTTGGGTTGCAAATGTGTTTTGGCTGCTCAAATGGATTTCTTAAATGGGATTTCAAATGGTTTTGAGATTAGAGGTGATGTTTATTTGATTATTTAAAAATGAGTTTGTGTGTGTTGGTTCTTTGAAAATAGTTAGGTTTTAAATGGTTGCTTGAGCCAATTTTTTGTATTTTATAAAATAATTTTCTTTGAATAAATCTCCTTGGGAAGTACCTCTTTCCTTGTTAGATGATGATAGAATGGGTGGTCCTCAGATGTGACTTCCCTCATGTGTTGTTGGATGATGGAAAGTGGGATAAAAGTAACTTTGATAGATCTAAGGGTGACTTTTGTGTGTGTTTACTGTGTGTGATGCATGTATATGTGATGGGTTTCTTTTTTGACATTGTTGGCTCACCCCATTATTATTCGTGACATGGGAACCCAACATAGAGAGAGAATTTTCAGTGAATGATTACTGCACTAGTTTAGATTATACACTGATAGTGGCCCATAGCAGGGGGGATATTTTTCTATTATTGTTGTGGGATTGGTCCCATTGATTAGTCCAATTTGGGTGAAGATTTTAGCATTTGGGAGTTATGATGTCATCTGTTAGGGCATGCCTTCAGGATGAGTCACATGTATAGTATTTTCTAGACTATTCATGAGCTCCTAGTTTTCACCCATGTCTCCTGGGATGAATATTTTCATGCATTTTTTCCTAGATACTCTTTTGTGTCATTCACCATTTCCCATGTTTTATTTTTGTTGATCTTGCTTCTGCAATAGTGTTGATTATTGGCTAAAATGATAATGTTTTTTCAAAAGGTTATGGAATTTTTTTTGGAAATGTTTTATACCCACTCTCTCCTTTATAACTAAAATTTCATCTCTATTTTAAAATTCATATGGTCCCTCCTTGGGGAAGAATATAGTTTTGAATAGTAAAAACAGAAATAGACAGTGATTTTATTTAAAGGGTGAATGTGTGGAAAACATACTTTTATATATTTTATTTCAAAACTAAAATTTATGATTCTTTTGTTTAAATGAAATACATTTGGGAATGTATTACTTGGGTACACCTTCTGGGTTTTGATACTCACGAAAATAATTTATTAGTATTGTTTATCAAGTTCAGGTTTCAGTTTGATCTCGATCATCTCGAGTGATTTTGAGTATTGGGGTCAAAGTGTGACCCATGGGGTTATATGGATTTTTAGTGGTCATCAGGATCGTTTAGTTTTATTTTTTTCTTCTTACTTGGTCTTTCTTCTTGGTCTATTTATTTTGAGATTCTCTTTATTTATTTCACTGATTTTAATTATTTATATTGTGAGAAATAATCCCCATATTCACTCTATCGATTCCTGTGGTTCTTTTATCTAGCCCAGGAGGATAGGGTATTCATTTTAGATGTTGTCGCGAGCTAGCTTGGGTGAGCAGTTTAGGGTCGACCTGGGTTGGTTCGTCACACAAGGAGACCATGTCTTTACTTATTGTTCAAGGTAGTTGAGAGTACATGAGAATAATTAACAAACACATGATTTGGATTTAGATACAATTTTCCATGCTGTGAAGACTTAGCGTCATTATCTCTTTGGTGAGAAATTTATGGTGTTTATGGATCATAAGAGATTAAAACACATGTTATCACAACATTATTTGAATCTGAGACAAAGGATATGGATCGCGTATCTCTAGATAATTGAATTTGACTTAATGTACACATCGGGTAAAGTTAATATAGTTGCAGATGTATTAAGTATAAATTCATATGATCATTAGGAAAAATAATCTTAAGACGAGTGTCAGTTGATGTCAGTCCTAGTTGACATGCATGTGGAATGTGAAGACCGAGGTGATGTTGTAGTTTTATTTTTAGTTTTTTTGGTTCCTGATTTGGTAACGACTGTTAAACAGGTAGAAATATCTTATGTTGAATTATTGGTTATGAGTATAAAACTCAATAGTGGGGAGACCATTTAGGGATGTATACTTGATGGTATTTTAGTGTTGTGGTTCAGAAATCGTATGTCTGTACCTATGGATTTTCAAGATAAACTTATTCATGCTTACCATCATTCGTGATGGGCTGTACATACTGGTATACAGAAGATGTATAAAGCATTGAAGGCACAGTTTTATTGGAGTGTTATGAATTGGAAAGTTTATAAGTTCATTTCAATGTGCTTAAATTATCAGGATGTTAAGATAGATCATTAGCGACTAGGGGGTATGTTGTAGTGTTTACCAATCCCAGTGTGGAAATGGCAGCATTTTTCTATGGATTTTGTTACAAGTCTCCCATAAATGGTCATAAACAAGATTCCATATGGGTGATAGTGTATCAAATCAAAAATTCAGTCCATTTTAGCCCTATTCATGAAACTCATATGGTGAGGATTTGTACAAAATAATTATTCAAGTGGTGAGAAAGAGACATAGTGTACCAGTGCAGATCATTTTAGATAGAGATATGAGGTTTACATCGCATTTCTAGAAATACCTTGGGACTCATTTAACTATGAGTACGACGTATCAACCTTATACGGATTGGAAATCTGAAAGGATGATACAAATATTGGAAGACATGTTTCAATCCCGTGTAATGAATTTCAATGGTTGATGGGAAGATCACGTACCTTCTGTGGAGTTCTCGTATAATAAAAACTATCAAGACTCGATACATATTTCTCCTTTAGAAGATTTTTATGGGTATTCTTGTCTTTCTCCACTGTGTTTGGTGGAAACAAGTGAGACTCCACTTGTTGGGTTGAGCCTTGTCTAAGAAATGATAGAGAAGATTTAGTTGATCAGAAAGAGGATGGAGATGGATCATAGTTTTTATAAATCCTATGTGGATCATTTCCAAATACTGTTATCCTTCATGTTGAGTGATCATGTGTTCTTGATAATCTCTCTAAGGCATTAATAGAACCATTTTGGGATGCATATAAAGTTATATCCTCAATATATTAGCCCTTTAGAGATACTATAATGGGTCATAGATCTGTTATATGAGTTGGAATTTCCACCGTGGTTCAGTTTGGTATATAATGTGTTATTCATATCTCAATTAAAAAAGTATTATCCTGATCCTGACCATGTGATCAGAAGGGATCAAATTAACCTATATCCAGATGCTTCATTGGTACATATCCTAGTGTAGATTTTGGATAGTCAAGAGAAATTCTTGAATGGAAGCATTCATCAGTATAGTGTGGGTTTTATGTAAACATGGTTAGATTTAGGAAGAGACTTAGGAGAATGAGAAGGACAGGAAATATCACTAGACTAAACTCTTTCAGGGAAATGATGGTTTACTAATTTATGAGGATGGAAAGACCAATGGTTGTTAGAATGTGCTACCCCCTGATTTCTGTTATATGACCATTTTCCTCATTTTTAAATGTATATAAGGTTTATGGGTGATGTATGGTAGAGTTTGGTGAACTATAAATAAGTTTTTTGGGCTGAAGTAGAGGTGCATGGTATGTGCACGGTTTGTCCAAAACATGCGAATATCATAGGTGAAACCATGATCAATTGCAGATTTTGGATAGAAGCTTCGGTATGGTGTACGAATAGTTAGGGATATCATGCGAGGAGGTCGGGAAGGGGTTTCATTAAGGTAGTATATAATACATGGTTAACGCATAGGTTTTCTAACCATGCGGTCTAACGGTGCGCAGAATCAAATATAGATCCATAAAAATATAATCTCACTCATTTTTGACATAACTCCTTCAGTTTTTCTTCTATAAAACCCTAATTGGATATTCCTCTCTATTTAAGGTAGTAAAACCTATCCCAAGCATTTTGGAGTCAATATAGATCTCTCCCTTGGTATTTTCAATCCCGATTCTAGTAGTAAGTGACGCTCTTCATCATTCTTGTCACATTTTCTTAGACCTACATAGATCTAATTCTTCAATCCTCTCAGTTTCTCTGATCTAAACCCATTATGGGTATATCTTGGACTTTAGATTCCAAATATGTTTATATTTGGTTTCCATGTTGATATAAGAAGAGATCTATGACAGTTTCATGGAGAATCAACCCTGTTTTATTAAGAATTCTTCGTCTGTTTTTGGTTTTCACCATAACCATTGAGGTATAAGGATTCACTCCAAACTTCATGTAGTAGATCTATTTGGAATAATTTTAAATTTATATTCTTGTGTAAAATTTATTGTGATTTGGATGTTTGAGAATAGTTGGGAACCCTCTTTAGTGAAGGTTTGACAAATTGTGGAAATCTGGAAAATTAGTGTTCTTGAAAGGTGATTTGATTATTGATTTTAAAATTGGATTTTTTCTATAATTATGGTATTTGGTTTTGATTAATGTTTTTTTTAATAAAATTTAACTTTTTTATTGAAATGTATTTTGTGTTTTTAATTGGTTTGTTTAACGGTTTTAAATAAAAGAATGGTTTTATTGAAATAGTTTAAAATGGTTATTGGAAATGGTTTTGGCATGATAATGGTGGGTGTTAAAAACACATTTATGAGGATTTGTTAGAATATTATCATGTTCTTGGTGCCAAAGGTGTGATGTAACATGTGGTATAATTATCATGTGATGACATGTTATTTCAACGAGAGACCACTTATGAGTATGGAATTGTCATAACATAGTATGCATGGTTGGATGTGTGAACACGTGGAATTTAATGGTTATGTTAAAATATTAACGAGAAATGGTTTAAAAGACTTGTTTGGTTGTTTTTCTAGAAATGTGAATTTCTAGAAAATTGGTTAAAGTGGAACTTGTCTACTTTTGTTATAAATGGTTTTAGAAGCTGTTTATATTTAGTGATAAACTATTTTTGGGAAATTATTTTATATAAACCATTTTATATAAATTTTTCTAACCTTTCTATCCTAGTTTCAGGAGTAGGGAAGTCATTGGTGAAAACCTAATGACTTTTATACTCACCCCTACCATGGAAAATTTGTGATTTTTCTGATGACAACTTCTAGGACATGGGAAAAGGTAATGTATCACATGTTTTTAGCACCACCTCGGGATACTTGGGTTGATTGGTGATTTTGGAGCATGGATATTGTGCAGCATGGAGTCTTTTGGTCATCTTGGAGTCTTTAGTTCTCTTTACTCCAATTTCATTGATAGTATGTTGTCTTCCATTGTGGTGAACTTGGTTTTGTTTTGGTTATAAAAGAATTCGTTGATTTTTCTTTATTTTAATCATGCATCACATAATGAGTTGTTTAGTTATAGTTTTTTGGGTTAATGGTTTTAATTCCTAAAGGTTAAATAGTCCCCCACATTCATTTTAAATCCTTGGGCTTCTTGGGGATGTATCTTAAGGCATAATAATGATTCATTGTATTCTCAAGCCAATGGGAATAAGTGGTTCACAACAAATATGAAATTTTATTAAAGTAAATGTTGTAATAAATGTATAGGAAAGAATATTAAAATTCATATATAAAGAAAATATGGGAATAGTCACTCAAAAAAATGTCTCAAAGGAATTAGAGGATGTATTGGGTGTGGAAAATGACACAAAGTAAGTAATTTTTGAGGAAAAATTAAAATTTTGGTTGATTCAATGGGTGATAATACTAGTGTCACTAAGATATCATTGACTGTTGAATATTTTAAATATGAAAGGTAAGGGAATTATGAAAATAGATTTACTAAGGGTAAATCTTCTGATGATAATTAAAAAGGTTGTACAAGTGATGGTTTTTCTATTGACATTGAAGATACTATGAATGAAATGTGAAAGTAAAGGCATATTAAATAATAGGATTTTGAATCCTAGTTAATGGTTTGAGAAGGAAGTGGTATGATTTAAGTATTTATGTATTTATATTCAAGAAATTTTAAATACATAATTATTTTTTATTATAAATGTTTTATAAATTATTTTAAATAATTTTTTGAATGATAATGATAACCTAAAAAATTTATTTAATAACAAGGTGATATTCATATAAAACAAGTGATTAATGAAACCGTAACCCTTAATGTGTTCTTAATGATTATGTTGGGATAAATAGATTATTGTTATTAATAAAGTAAATTAGATATTATTGATAACCTTGTAATTGATTAATGATTTGTAGACAAAATGGTTTATTTATGAAGTTTATTGAATTATTGGAATTATAGAACATATTCAATAATATGTGGACTTATTAAAGGAATGGGGAAGTATATATGTTTTCATTAATATTTTATGGTAATTCTGGTTATTACTATGCTTTAATAAAATATAAGGCTAAGGTATTCATAAAACATAATGTGATAATCAAGAGATAATTTATAATTAATGGGGGATTAATTTTAAGTTTATTTGGATACATATAGTGACATTATTTATAAATTTTTTATTTTTTGGAAGGTCTATAAGTTTCACCATTTATTCAATGGTTTAATTTGAAATTTGGATGAGGTTTTTTATATTAATATATTACTTCACCATATGAATATTTATCCGTATTGGATAACCATTTTGAACCTTTTTTTAGAGATAGATGTAATGAGTTATCATTCTTTCATGGATCTTATTTAGGGATTAACACATGAAAAAGTTTATCTCTTAGAGTAATAGATGATGTATAAATTAATCAAGGCACAACAAAAGGATGAAATTGTTCCTATGAAATATAATTATATCAAATAATAACATTTTCATATGTTCTCAGTACAAATGGAAAAAGAATTCCCCAATATTAGAAAAAGGATATTAAAATAAAATTTTGTCATATTATCATCATTTATTATGATATTAATGATATTTTTCATTACTCTTTAGTTTGTGTTATTTTGGTTATTAACCTTATTTGGATCACCCACTATCTTATGATCATAGATCTTTAGAACTCTCTATAATTATTTAAACTTTTCGTCTATGTCCAAATCATTACTTCCCACCTATGTTATCCTATGTAAAACCTAGTTATGAGTAACATAGTGAGATTTTATGTTTTTTTGTCAAATTAATTTAATATTTTAGATATCTTATGTCATAATTAACACCAATTTTATATTTAATTCTATAAAAAAATGTGTTTCTTCAAAAGAGAGCGTGAAACAAGACGTCAAGTTTCAGCAAACCATTAAATAGATTTATTATAAATATGACAGTTATAACATTTCCATTAAATAGGTGGGTATGAATAGTATTAACTAATTTATGGAATATATATATAAATTTTCTAATCAATATAAATTTATTTATAACTAATTATTAAATTATCAATCAATTTTTAGTAAAGTAATTATATTGTTTAAAAAAATGTTTTCTTCAAAAATAATTTCTACTACTTTTTATGAATAAAATATTATAATTCATTTATAAAGATTTTATAAAATTTATTTTATAAAATTAACTTCACTTTTTAAATCATCATATCAAAATTAACTTGTGGTTAAATTTTGAATTTTTTTTAGAAAATATTGATTTTTTAGTGAATAGTGAAAATACTGATTTTTGTAAAACTATCATTCATTTTCAATAAATTATTTAATTTAAATTTATAATTATTTTTTAAATTTAATTAATTATTATTTATTAATATTTAATCTGATTAATTTTGTTTTAATCAAAATTATATTTTATTTTATTATAAGATTATTTTTCAGTTTAAAAAAGTTCTTTTTATGAAAACTGTTTTAATGTGCATAATGTTTCTCCATTTAAATTAATTAAAATTATCCCTAATGAGGAATGTTTTAAATAAAAATTGTATATAATATATCAAATAAAATTAATTGAGATTTATACAATTATTATAATTAGACATAGAGCTGATAAAAATCATCTTATGCCTGAAAAAATACACTTCTTAAAAACCCAATTTTTTCATCATATCTATGATTTTTGTTTTAAATTTAACTTTTTACACTTTTAGATAATTTATTTTAAAAATAAAATTCAATTTTTATATCATTTAAAAATTATATTATGTTTAATATTTTATTTTTTTAGAAAAGTTTCATTTTTTTATGAATAGTGGAAAATACTGAATTTTAATTGAAATCTCCTTATTTTGGTTAATTTATTGATAAATTTAAATTAAATTTTTCATTTTTTTATGTATAATTAGTTCAATTATACAGTAATTAGTCTAATTTATTTCATTTTAATCAATTTAATATTGAATTTCTATATAAAAACTTTTTAAACTTTTAAACATTTTCTTATTAAAAAACATTTTCCTCATCATGTTTACGAGACTAATTTTAAATTAAATTTTTACACTTATTTAAATGGAATTTTTTTAAATGTATTACACAATTTTAATCAAAATAATTTATATTATCTATTAATTTCAACTTATTTTTTTACTAAAATGAAGTATGAAAATGATAAGAATTATTTACCGTGGTTAAGGTAAAAATGGATTTACTGAGGGGTTAACCTAAAAATACAGGGGTTAAAAATAACCCAAAACATTTTTAAAACACATTTTGGGACCGTATTTTGACCTTATATCTTTTAATATCAATAATTTTATATTTTTAAACCTTTTTGGGTAACAAAAATATTGGTATAACGTTTTCTTTTCTAAACATTACATCTTCACAACTATCCTCACTTATAAAAGTTCACCCCTCTCATCATTTCATTGCACCTTCAACCCAGTTTGGTTCTAAAACTACCTTCCCCAATAACTTCCCATCTTACCTCATCTAATACCTTAAGCCTTATTTTGGATAGAAATCCAACCTAAGAAGGATTTTGGTGCAAACCTATGGAGGATACCCAAAGAATAAGTAATGTTAATCAATGAGTGTTTTTGTTTTAATTCATCATCTACCTCATTAAGTTATTATTAAAACATACTAATATAATAAAATTGGTGTCTTAAATATAATTATATGTTGTTATGTAAAGTTAATTACCTACAACAATCTCCTCCTCCGTCAAATGGGTTAAAAAATCATCATTTGTGTGTACACTGGACTACTTCCATGCGAATCGATGTCCTTATTTTTATCTTAAAACTGATCAAGGTTGGTTATAATGATGAATTAAATGTTTATATATTATAATTATGATATTAATATACTTTTTAAATCATAATATCACATGATAATTTTTCTTTTCCATTCTATGGGAATATGATAACATCATTCATGTGTACAGTGAACTACCACCACACGAATCGATGTGACTCATTCATGATTTACATAGAAGGTAATAAAGATAATTTTAATGAATATATATGATATATATTAATAAAATTTTATTATTTAATTGTAAAATATTATTTTACTTTCTTTATTTCTTTCTGTCAGGAAAATATAAAAAACATTCATGCATATGTATTGCCTACCGTCTCCATGAATGGTGTATTTCATTTTATAACTCTAAATTTTATGAAACATTATAAATAGATATATAATTAATATATATTATATTTATATAATGTTTTAAATTCTGGATATTATTTAACCATGATAAAATTAAGGGAACAAAAAATAATAAATCAAAACATATGCTAAAAACAAAGTGGTTATTACATGAAACATGACTTTAATATGGAATTTTTAATAAAGAGGTAATAAAATATCATAAGTAAATCATAAATGGTATGATATATATAATTATGGTTCTATAATATATTTATAATAAACTTATATTTATTATATAATATGTTCTAATGTGTATGAATGAATTTTGGACTTAAGGAAAGAGATTTCCATCTCACTTCTCTTTTCTATGAGACACAATCCATATTCACCTTTTTTTATATAGTGTATATAGTAACTGTGAATTTATTTTATTATAATTATCTTTAAAATAATGGGTATTTAAATATCTATTTTTATATCTCTACTTAATTTTGTTTATGGTTTATAAGTTACCAAAGTGGTAAAGGATTTTGTTCTCAATTTTCTTTTTTTGAGTCGTATGTTTTATTATGCACCAATATTCTTTCACAAGGTGTATATACAGATCCTTTGAAAATTAATATCATTAATTTATTTAGCTTAGTGATATTTTTGAGTTCCATTTTAATTTATTCTTTCATGGTTATTAGTATTCAAATTTACCAAAGTGGTCAGGATTTTATGGTATAATATCATCGTTTCCTGGGATTGTTTATGATTATGTTTCTAAGGATAAAATATTATGATCCATCTATGAATAAAATTATTAATTTTTTTATCCTTTAGTTGTTAATGATATTTTAAAGTAATATTATAATTTTAACAATATTTTTTACTTAAAATAATTGAGAAAATATTTTTATTAAAATTTAACTTTATTTCTATCTTCGTTTGAATATTTATTTTCTTCCAAAACCATTTTTTCCATAAAAAAATTTCAAAAATGTTTTGAACAGTATTCAAATGAGTTTTTAAATAATTGTTAAACCATTTTTTAATTTTTAATTTTTTTGAAAGAAATACTCATGTCTTTTTTCAAACAATGCTTATTTGAATTTTATTGAAAATGTGGAGAGAATCTTTATTTTTAACATGCACGACATGAATAGTATTTCCCACTATCATGACCGCTAAATAATTTCATGATTCCCTTACATGTTTTCAAATTTATTTTTAATGAAAATATTCTCTTTAGTATTTGATAAATTTTTATATTTTATGTAAATGGTTTAAAAAATAAAAGTATTCTGAAATTTGTTTATGTTTGAAAAAGTGTTTTTCAAATTGGAAAGAATGTTTTCATTATGAAATTTTTTTTAATTGTATTTAAATATTAATTTAAAAGTTATCAAATTTATTTTAAATTAAAATGATTTCAAAAAAAATTAGATTTAAAATTCTATTTTCAAAGAAAATATATAATACTGAAGAAATGTTCCAGGTTAATTATCTTTAAAATCATTTTCCATATAAGATAATATCCTTCGATGTAACATATTCTATACTAGGGATGTTAACCAAGGATAGCATTTTTATTATTTATCTTAATGGTTTATAGTGAAAATATGTTTATGAAATCCATTTCTCTTTTATGGGTAATACCATGAAAAAAATATTATGAAACACATTTATTTTTCCATTGGTTATGATTTGATGAGACGATGAGATGATTTTGAGACCTTTCTCTTTTCCATGGGTTATGATATAATGAAATGTTTAAGTAATCCATTTCATTTAATGTGTTATGATATGATTAATGTTTAATTATATTTTGGAACATATAAATATGATTCTAATTGTGAGATGGGTTGGACCTATATATCCATCCAAGGATTGGGTAAGGATTTATATCTCATGATATATACATCACTGGAATAGGGAGTGAACTCAGTTCAGTAAGGGAACTTGTATTCTATGATGGTCTTATGAGTGAACCTTTACTACTATGATGGTTTTGGGAGTGAACTAATCCCACTATGATAGCCCTGGAAGGGATACTTAACAACTATGGAAATAATTTTCTATGCTTATGTATATGCAATAATTTTATATTTTTTTTCCAATGTTATGATATCATGGATCATGTTATTTTATTCACTTACAATTCATGGCTGATGAACTACCCATTTCTATTACATGACACAAGATTATGAAATTTTATGTGTTGGTTATGGATTTGAATTTTTATGATCATGTTCTTGTAGCCTTATATTAATGTTATGATTACGCATCTCCTATGTTCACCCTTACTGATCATCTGTGCTCACCCTCTATTATGATTCCTTTCCCCAAGTTATGAAGAAAGGTTTTAAGTAGGATATTTATATGATGATCTATTAATAGGAATCTATTAATTCAAGACAATTAATACCTTTCATGAATTATGAATATTTTTATCCATGTTTCCAAAGGCAATAAACTATTTTTGTCCTCAAGAATGTGTTTGTGTAATTTATTGAATATTCATCTAAAAAGTTTTAATATTTCTGTATGTAAATTCTTGGTTGTTATATGTCTGTATTTAGTTAAGAATATATAATGTCATATATTACCGTCCAATCAAATAATATTCATAGTAAAACTCTATATGTAAAAATAGTATACGTCTTGGAAATAAAAATATCCATGATAGGAAAATATAGTTATTTAAGATAAATTTAATGACCAATGAAAATTTATCACACTAAAAGTAATGTTTCAAGTGAAAGTTAATGACCAAAAAAATTAATAAGAGATAAAATATGGCCATCAATTCAACATAAATATTGGTTTTATAAAAAAAATAAATTTCCTTTAGAGAATAAAATAAAAAGGAATAAAAACATTAAAATAATATTTCATTAAATATTTATATTTTTAAAACCATTAAAATATTGTATAAGAATATAAATATCATAAAATGGTTATAGTAATGGGAAGGCCCATTAACACCATATACATTAAAAAGAAAAAATTCCTTTACCCAAATGGCATAAAGGCCTTCTTTTTATTATGGATAATTCTCCTTTTAAGAGTTGAATGGGAACCCTTACATGATCCGTAGCCCAAGGCACAAGGCCCGACACGACCCTAAGGCCAATACATGTCCCGATTACCTAGATTCATACTATGCCCATTACATGACTCGTACGCCCAACCCACTAGAAATGTCCCTCCCTATCTTCTATATCATTGATTGACTATATCACATCCTTGCATTGATGATTGGCAGGCATTGCCCCGTACAAAACTACATGGTGCCTAGTCCCGATGGCAGTTACCATACCCTCTCATTCTTACAATCCGGTTATCTTTTCTGCTGGTGAATTTTACTCTTTGCTTTGATCCTCTTTTGGGGCATGCTTTGTGTGAACTAGGATAATTGATCGTCTATGTGGCCTGATTGACCTGAGGCCCGAAGGCCTTTATTGACCCGAAGGCCCTGAGACCCATAGTCCCAAATGGGTAGACCAAAGGCCCAAATTGGGATAATAGTTATAGATGGTAAAGTGCTGAACAGTACTGCTATAGTACTATTATAGTGCCTATTACAGTCCTACTATAGTATCTTAGAAATTTTCCTCCACCCGTTTTTCAACCTGGGTCTCTTGGATTCCAAGCAGGAGCCCTTAACACTCGGGTACGATCTCATTGGCAAAAACATGTGTTGCTAACACCAACTCTCGGTGGGGGTTACCCACTAGCCCAAGTCCATGCCACATTCCACATCTAATCATTGTCTTTGATTCACTCTATTCATAAATATGAACAGTTTTTTGAGCCTGGTGGGACTCAAGTGTGTGCCAATTCACATGGAGAGCAAGGGGTAAAACCAGTGGGTACCACTTGGATAACACCCCATGGGAAAACTTATGTTGCTAACACTAACTCCCAGAGGGGGCCCCCACTAGACCAAGTGTGTGCCTCATTCCCCAGCTATGTATTGGCTTTGAATCACCCTGTTCATAATATAAACAATTATTAGAAAAAATTAGAAATATTCCTTTAAAACACTATAAAAACTATAGGATAATATAAAATTTACTTAATAAATCATTAGGATAAATAAAAAATAACTTTCATTAAAAAAAGTTGAAAAATATGTACCTGGAGGAAAAATGAACCTGATCAAAAAGAAAAATAAGATTTGGTTTTCTTTTAACTCAGTTTTTGTATTTTAGAGATCTTGAATATTGAACTTAAAAATATTAGTGAACTCACATGTTAGATTCGAATTTTTTATTGGACCTCCTCAAAACATTCCAACTTTATTTGTTTTCTCCATCCATGGAATATTAGTAATGTATCACTACTTCTTTATATTTAAAAAATCATCTTGACCTAGCATATATTCTTGATTCATCTCAATAATCCCTAATTTCAAAGGTATATTAACACCTTAGTACATTATTAATATCAAAAATCTCATATATATGTTTCATTGGGAAGGTCTTATTCATTTTTTTGTTCTTTTCATATTTTTATTTTAAAGATATAGAGGTGCTTTGAATTCTTGAGTTGGTGTATGAACTTACCTTCTCTATTTGGGTAGATATTGTTCTTCTATTTTGATTATTTTTAGGGCCTTCCTTCCCATAGATTCAATATTTCTTATAAATATTACCTCAAGAATATCTCATAATTACCAGTTAAGACCATGAAACTCCCTTTACCATCCCTCGTAGATGAATTATACTAAACTACTGAATTAATATCCAGATAAAGGCATATATGGATTTTTGGTATGGAATGTGGCTTCTTAAAAATTTCATTCATGGATTTTAAGATCTAAAAGGGTTAAATATCATGGTAGGATAGGAATATAGATTTATAATAAAAGGGGATTTTATTCAAAATAATTCCTCAATCATTTTTAGAACAAATTCCTCAATTATCCAAGGTTTTTACATGATTAATCAATAACTTTTGGTTTTACTATAATTTCTTAGTTCTCTCCAAAAATGATGTTGTTTAAAGAATATTTTCAAGTAGGTTTATAAGACTATGGGGTAATTAGTTTAAATGTGGGGAATTATATTGTAGAAAAATATTTAAAAACTAATGGGTTTTCTATTAATTTTCAATAATTAGAATTTGAAAAAAATAGCATTTAAATATTCATTTAAGGTGATGTAATGGGTCAAATTAGTTTCACATTGTTCGAATGGATTCAAAATTTAAAAGGGTCTTCTAATTGAGCTCAATAAGTTTAAAAAATTAATTGGAAATAATTTAAAAATAAAACCTAGATTTGAAAATCTCAAACTACATGAGTTCTCTCTCTCGTACTTAAATTGTTTGGTTTCCTCAGGAATTATAACTGAATTATAATTTATAACAACTATTAATTAAAACACACCTGTCAATTTAGTTTTTATAAAAGGTACAACATGATAACTCTCATTAGTAATTTTTTAAGGAGTATGAACTCCTTTACTAATTATTGGGGAAATTATATTTAGTATTTAATAATAATATGTCCATTAACAGTAAATGGGTTCTTTTAAATTTATTTAATGAATTCAATAACAAAAAAAAGGATATAAATTAGACACTATTGAGACTATAGTAGTAAAATCAGAATTTAGTCCCCTTGATGGACGTCTTTATTCTAGACTAGTTTTTTAGGAACCACTCTATTACTTTACTTATATGTGTTTTGTTCTCAAAGAATTATATTCAAATTTATTTAATATCTTATAGGTTCATTTTTCTTACTTTCCTAGTTTTTCCTAGATCTAAATCTATCTCTCTAACTTCCCAATAACCCTTTTTCTCCAACTCCATAGGTTAGTGATATCTATTCCAATAAAAAAACTATTATGGACTCATTATAATTGGTGTTTTTAAATCCTTCCTATAACCCCATGAAATTTATTCCAATCATTATCTCCAATCATTCATGTTTGGATCGACATTTTTATCTAGTGTTCCATTAATTTCCTTGTTTAAAATAATATCTTGATCATTTTTTTGGGAATGGTGGGGTGTTACTATCTTATAATTCACCCCATACTTCCTCATCAAAGCTTATAAGATCATATTATATAAATGTGTCTCTTAATCACTAATAATTTCCCATGGGATTCAAAACCTATAAAAAAAATTTACCCTAAAAAAATCACAAACAACATTATCATCATTGGTTTTGGTGGCTTTATCTTCCATCCATTTTGAGACATAATCAAATTACAATAGAATATAAGAGTGCCCAAATGACTGGAAAGGGTCCCATAAATTCTATTCCCCAGACTTTAGGTATTTCAAAAAAAATTATGGGTTATTTAGGCATCTCTTTCATTTTTTAGATGTTTCTAGTAAATGGACATTGTTCACTTTATTTACAAAACTCATGTTCCTTATCAAAAAAAATAAGATAGTAAATTTTTAATTCCAATACTTTATAATAAATCATTTGATGTCCAAAGTGGCTTCCATAATATAGAGTATGAAAATTTCAAGAAACATTTGTATTTAACTTTCAGGTAAATATCTTCTTATAATTTTATCATTGTAAATTTTCTACAAGTATGGATCTTCCCAAATGTAAAATTTTAATTAATCTTTGAGTCTAACTTTGGGGGGGGTCAGATGAGATAATACTTGATAAGTTGAAAACTATTAACCATAATAGAATAAAGATTTACCTTTTCTTCCATAAAGTATATATTCTCTCATGGGATTAAGTTATCCATTGGTTTTTGGTTTAAAATTTCCACTTCAGTGGTATTCGGAAACCATCTTAGGTTATTTTACACCTAGTTATGAACTCTTTTCTTATCCTTGATCTCTAGATAGAACTTATAAATAAGAAGTATCTATATCATGGGTCTAGTATTTTCTTCTTCTTTCCATATTTATTATGTAATAGTTATATGATTGGAAAAAAATAGTGGCTTTTGTTCCAAGAAAATATGATCTAAATTTATTCCAAGAATAGAAAACTATTAAGAATTATTTTTTGGTGGTGGTGTAGTGGGTTTGGGAAACATCCAAATTTCTTAAATCATGTAGAATTACTTGAGGTCTCTATTTAATGCTTTATAATATAATTTCTCCAATAACATGGATTGAGTAATCAAAAAGTAGTTCAAAATGATGCACCCAGATTGTCTGTTTTATCGTTAGTGGTGTGAATTACCTACACTTCACTTAATCAAAACTTATCCAATAATCATTGTTAAAAAGGATGTCAACAACATTAAAAAGTAACATGGAAAAAGAAAGATATTCCTTATTTAAATCCTTGATTAACCACATATAAAATACTGTTATCCCTATGAAAGATTTAACATGGTTTACTAAAATTAAAAATATAAATTCTTTGATCACTTCATTTTTATATTTATCTACATTAATTCATTTTTTTGAAATAATATTTCTAAGAATTATTCATATTTCTACCATGAAGTCTCATATTTTAAAGTTTAAAACAAGTTCCTTTTCATTGTATGTTTTTAAAACATTATCCAAATTAAAAAAACTGTTTAAAAGGTAATTCAAAGAATAGGTAATTAGAAATGTTTTTTAGCTATGTTTACTTTAAAATATGGCTAAAATTTAATTTAGCGTCATTTTCAAAAAAATACATCTTATTTATTATTATTGTTTATCCATGATTGAAAAAATTAATAATTTTTATTTTATATTTTTTTCATAAAAACATGGATAATTTATCCATAATATTTATCTGTGTTTTAAAAAATCACTAATTTTTAATTTAACCGCATCTTATATAGAAACATTTCTTATTTATCCATGTTTTTAAGCATCATTAATTTAAATATAATCATTTTTTAAAACATGGATAAATTAAATTAGAAATTAAAAGGTATAAAATATATATATTGACACATACACAAGTTAAATAATAATAGTAATAAATTAATAATAACCAAAAAATGATGAGGTTATGGATTGTTTGAATGGGGATATTTGGTCTGGATTTTCCAAGAGGGATGTCTAGGGTTTGATCAGATTCTATAAACTATGACCATGATAATATTTTTGGGAACATTAGACTCTTCATCCTTTGAAATATGGGAAAAATTTATAATACATAATTTGATGGCCACATTGGAAAAAAACCCTTAATTGAGGTAGGATTTATCAAACCATTCATTTGTGGAAACTCCTCCCCATTGTTTTTTTTCAATTGATCATTTGGTGTTTCATCAGGAGGGGAAAAATTGTGCATATAAGCAAAAATAATTATGTGATTCATGAGAGAATAGATTTATATAAATTTTCCATTATTTATTTTATTTTTCTACTAAAAGGGGAATCCCGTTATTAATTTAACTATCTAGTGAATATTATGTCAAAGATATGGGGTTTATCAAACTTGATGATGACCACCATTGGTTATCGATATTTCCACGTTGTCTCTCTATGTTAAGAGTTCAATATAAAGGTTTTGGGGATTTTTTCCAATTTCTCTCAAACCTATGATTTTTAGAATTGAAGAATGGGATAGAAAATTAAACCCCTTTAATGTTAATAATTTTCATGTGAAATTTTTTATTCATATTTATGGTCCTAACTAGTTCAACCGACACCCTAATATTATATGGGATGTATCCTACCTTAATATGTCCATATTAATCTTGATAAGGTAATATAAAATTCTATATATAGTAACTTCTCTTGGATTTTATTATAAGTGGACCTCTTCACCACTCTGATGGATGAATTTTTTCTTACAACCATAGAGGTTAACCTAAACTTGAAGATCTATTATGGAAAATGTACTAAATTTTATGTTGATTACCAAAACATTAGATATATGTTTAGTGAATGTATGAGGATGAATGTTACATGAAATTTATGTAAAAAATCATGGCCATATTGATTGATAACGAAGATAGGTAAAAGATATAGTTAAATGGAAATTCGTTTAGACTGGTGATGGTAATGATTCAGCTACCATATCACAATAGGGTGATCATGCTAATGAGGCTCATATCATTGTGGTTCCTCAGACCATTGATGGAACTAAGGATTCCATAATTACAACAAAATGTGTGGATGAAATTATTAATGCTTTGGGATATATGAACTCTTCTATGATTATGACTAATAGATCAAAATAATTGTTCAACACTATGAAATATATATACGTCTCTAAGGCTTCTGAAGAAAATAATTTGGTTGGAACATTATAAAATGTGGATGGATCTACTAAACCCAATGTTTGAGATAATCCCATTCTATGAAAATATGTTAACATTGTTGAAATGTATGCTAGGGAAGTATCTAAAATTTCCCCACCTATCATTAATTAGCATAATTTGTCTTAAAAAACATCAACTAACTAAGGTCTCGCCCAAATCCTTAATTATGGAATCTTGTATTCAAAAGAAATCAAGTCACATGGATGGAATGATTTTTGATTATTTTGATACCCCATTAACCATGATTCCCTTAGGTAACACAATAAAGAAATGAAATTTTAGAATAAGATAAACTTGGTCTTCATAATTCTAATAATATCTCCATCCACCTCCTTGAATCCAAGACTTGGGATGAGGACATTAATATAGATGATATTGTTCTGGAATCAAAAACCAAGGTGGAGAATAATTCTTTCCATATTCTTAATCAATCACAATATTAGATTAGGGGAAGAATTAATCCTACTTAGTAAACATATACGAATCATAAGGGGTAATTCCTCTCACAAATGAAGATCTTCTTCTAGAATTTTTGGGGACTAAATAATTTTAGTACTTATGTGGCCATCGAGAACATTATTATAGAAAATAAAACTGAATGGTTTTTCATAGAATATATAATGATTTTATTTGATAAATATAATATTCTCAATTGGGATCCCATGGGATATAAATTTTTCACTCATAATAACAAGACATTTTTTTTGAAACATTTTGTATTCTTGTGAGAAAATAAAATTGATCTCTCAATTATCAAAATTGGTAGTCAAAAAATATAGTAACTCTGTATTTCTTCAAAACTATATGTAAGGTATCCATTATCAATTTCAATACTAGTTATATTAATATAATGGAGTTATGGGAGAAACTTTTCATGATATCTATGGGTTTAAGTTCAAAGAGTGTCCTCATGGATGATTTCAACTCTATCCTTAATGATTCTAAGAAAATTGGAAGTAAAATTCTAAGTATTACTTCATATGAGTTTAAAAAATGTATGTATATGTATTCTTTAGAAAAAATTTGGATATGTGGATTTGAGTTCACTTGGGATAGGAATACCATTAATGGGAATAAGAAAAATAAGATTGATATTATTTTTTACTTGATAATTGGATGATATTAGCCTCTTAACATCTCATCTCAAGATCCTTCCAAGTTACACTACGATCATATTCCCATCATTAATTCAATTTCCAGTGACATAAGGAGATCCTCTCCTATCCCTTTAGATTTAAAAGTGCATGTATTATATTATAATAATTCTATAACATTATCTGAATAAAATGGAGAAAATAAGAACATGGGGATGCTTATAAGAGGATTCTCTAGAAACTCAGAAGAGTTAAAATCACTCTTAAATCATAGAGAAAATCTACCATAAACCATATTGATAATGATACTAAAAATTTTGAGTGGGATATAAAACTTCATCATAATTATAAGAATTCTAAAAACCCTCTCTCCTAAGAGAAAATTAAAAAACAAATTAAGCTTTATGAGTTTCTTACTTAGAATGATAAAATTTTTGAGAAAAATTTCAACTTGAATTGGTTAAATAAGGGTGATGGAAACACCAATTTCTTCATATATTACAACATGAAAAGAAGTTCATAAAACCTATCTCTATCATGAAATTTGTTGATAGTATTCTCCACCATAGGGAATATATTATTCAAGAACTAGTCAACTATTGTACTTATGTTTTTAATGAGTATCATCAGTCACATAATCAAAGAACCATGGATGACATTGATAATACCCTCAATAACATGAAAAATTCCTTCATTAAATTATTTACCACTCGAGAGGAAGTCAAGTAGGCTCTCTGCTTGCTGAACATAAATAGTAAATCTAGACTATATGGATTTACCAATGGATTATTCTCACACTTTTAATAAATAGTTCATAAGGGTTTGTTTCAAGATTTGAGACAATTATTTTCCACTAAATGCCTACAAGTTGAAATCAATTCAAAATTTCACTGTCATAGTCCAAAAAATTATCAATCTCTTGGTGTAAAATACTTTAGATCTATGTTTTTTGGTAACATCGTACAAAAAATAATTAGTGAGATCATGGAATTCTAAATTTAAATCATGGATAATGGGATTATTTAACTGAATTGGTTTAGATTCATTCTAGGTAGGAAAAGTCAAGAATGAATCTACATTGAATATGAATGTTTAAACCTCATTCAAAATAAGTCTATGTATAGAAACAAGTCCATGAAACTTGATGTCTCCAAAGTATTTAATACAATTTTATGGGACTTTATCAGGGAAATTCTCCATAGGTATAGAATTTCTAATATACTTATCTCTTTAATTCACCCTCTAATATAGAGTACCTAAATTTATATTATGGTGAATGGATCTTCAAATGGGTACCTCCAATAATAAAGAGGTATTATTCAAGGGGACCCCCTCTCCACCCTAATATTTGGTATAGTTAGAGACTATGTTATTAAATTCTTCTTGAATTCAAATTCTATTGTTTTTATTTACCCTATCAGGACTACTAATAATTGGAAGGCTCTTACACAACTAATTTATGAAGATGACCTTTGTAACAAACCAGGCCAAGTCAACTGAATAAATTAACCGATTTGGAAAGCAACAAGGCATAAAGCACACCTCCCAAAATTTCATAGGCTATTGACTAGAGGTGAGGTTCTAAAAGGTGTAGTGGGGATACTATACCCTTTGTCTAAAGAGTAATAACGATATAAAATAATCAAACTCATTCACAAGGATGAACAACAGAGTATGCATAATAAGTAATTGAAATATGATCACGATATAATAAATTTAACATGAAACACATTCATACATAATCTATCATAAAAAGCATACAAAAACCAGTCATCCACTGGGATGACCACATACACAAACTAAACTAACTAAAAATAAATACATTAGGATTTACTACCAAAACTGATCCAAACCACATACCTAGTCTAAACGATACTCAAGAAGAACCAGCATATAATGACCCAACCTGGATGCTACTAAACTAGTTCTCTAGGATAGTTCTCTATGATGACTCAATCAATTATCCTCATACTCCAGATGTTGGTGACTATAAACAAGGGCCTAGGGTGTGATAATGGGGAGACTCTGTCCTCATATCAAATTTAAAAACTATGAAAATTACTATATAACAACCAAGTAGTAATAAAAAGAGGACGGAAGTAATAAATAAACTGAAATGGAACATGTTTTAATAAAATAAATTGATAGAAAACCTGAAAATCTATGTCATATATACAACACAAGTCACCCATTGGGATGAACATACGTATATAGGAATACAAAACAAACTGAAATAAATGTACATGTCTGTACGAATAAATCATAGCCATACCACATACCCAATCTCTACACACCGATAAACTAGATTTGTTTGATCAAAATAATCCCGCATGAGAATCTATGATCGATAATAAAACTCTATTCCTTATCCCTATCCCACATTAGAATCTATTCTCAACCTTAAAATAAAATATAAGTTTTGAACGTTCACTGAGGTGCACATGCAAGCGTGTGAAATAATCTCAGTAAAATACCATAATAATGAACCTATGAAATATTTTGTCATAACTTCATGAAAATGAAATATGACCAGCCTAGATGAGACTCAACCGAGAAGATAAGTAATTCCAATAATGTGAATCCATAGTAGAACCCTAGGTTTGTGATCCTGGTCGATCAGGAAAGTTCTGTAATGGATATCAATATTTATATGCATATATTTGTATATTACCATACCTATAAATATATACATAAATATGTATATATATGATTAAGGTTAATGAAATAAAATAAAAACCATCATAATCTTATACTTTGGTCTGTAATCTTGATCACCAGGACATCTCGTGAAAAGGAAAATTGAGTTGGACGTCATTTCACTGAAGTCATGTATCATCAAGTCAATATCTAGTCCATGATTCCAATCAACATATACCTACTTCATCCTGCACTGGAAATGTATTTGAGAAATCTAGGTAACCAAAGGGGGATACTTGTCCCAAACCTAGGTTCACTTGTACTCACCTCAAATCACTACAAAGAATGATTCTTAGGAAGTACATATTAATGTTCTATAAATGTCCAAGATATAGACATCATGCTTTTGATTCCATGTAAATACAATCCAATGTATGAGATATAGATCCTGGTTTATATGCAGTCATGAAATTTTTTACTTGGATAAATGTTAAGGATTTGACACTTAGTCAATCTATAATGATAGCTCACTGGTGATACACAATGCCTACCCCTAGAGGTCTCTAATATGGGATAGTGGAATAAAAACTATCATCTAATATATCATAATCATCCATGTGTATCCAATGATGTTAAACACTATGTATGACACCGGGGTCAAGTAATCAGTCAGGAAGAGAGTAATTATCCCTATCCCTCATGAGAGAGTAATCAACAATGATTATAATCCAATCATGGAGAGCATAATAATACTCATCATATATCAACCATAGGATAGAGGAGTCATCATCACCAATTTGATGAGCGTAACCACCCATGAGTATAATTACTAAGGATGTAAGACCTGTATATCATAATTATAGGCTCAACATCGAGATACTTGTAAGTACCTCTAGAAATAAAAATTATATAATAATGAAATATACCAACTCAAAAGCTATATCCAAAGTGGTGCCTCTGGGTATACAAATAATAAAACAATAACATGTATTAGAATACAGATACTAGAAAAGAACTTCTAGGAATCCCAAAAATGTAATAAGATAGATCCCAAGAAGAACATCTAGACATACCAAAGGTGAATAATGACACCTCACATCAGGATCAACAGCCACCAATGAGGAAGCACCTCTGGTAATTGTTGTTGCATAAGTAGTAAACATGTGAATTATAAATAAAAAAATTGATGGTGTCCAAATTCTCTAAAACAGTTTTATTGTCATATCCTAATGGGATTATATATTTGGAATGGGTTCTAAGGTGACAACCACTACCATCTCTACCAAAAAATGACGTACTAAATCAGGGTCGTTCAACCATTGGGGAACCCACAGGGTCCCTCAAGACAAACACTAAAAGAAATCATACTAGGGATCCTTGAGGTCTACACAAAATTGAAGGAATTCTACTGGGGATCCTCCGGTGAGAAGTTTAAATGTGGAATCCTATATAGGATCCTTGAATAGTAAGCAATATAGGCATCCTATATGGGATCATCTAACGGTACATAGGAAGGGGAATCCTACACATGACCCTCAAGACAACTTAAGAAGCAGAGGCATCCTACATGGGATCCTTAAAATGGTATAATGATAAACTAATCCTAATAGGGATTCCCTATGCCATCATTTAAGAAAATAAATCCCATAGTGGACCGCTGGTAACATGAATAAGATAGAGGTATCATATATGGTATCCCGTAGGTCAAACATGAGTAGAGTAATCCTATAAGGGATCCTCTAATGAATCTAAAATCATAGCCTCTTTGGCCAGAAAGCCACATCTCATAAGAGAGATTTCCTTGACAGAAGAGATGTGAAGGCATCTGTAAAAAGGGATGGCTCATGTCTCATCTCAGATCAAAGGTTCTCAATCTCAATATACAACTTGTTATAATTATTGGAGGGCGAACCTCTCTGATAAGGAAACACTTGAAACACCACCTAAGAGTTCTCAAATCACCATAAAGATATTACCATAATGATTAATGTGAAATGATACTTATAATGGACTACTAATTGTTCCAATTATGACTCATGGTAGAAAATTTATGAAAACCGCCCCAAAAGGGTAGAAGAGGTATAATACACGACATGTACCCATGAATCCCCAAATGGGCGTGTACTTATGCCTACACTTGGAATGAAAAATAAAAAGTACATAGAATTTTAAAAAGGTACATGGTGTGTGACCCAAATGTGGAACCTAAACATGTACATAACATGTCCTAGCCATGTATATAGGCTGGTCGTGTATTATTTCCCAGCGTACAACCCACATGGGGTCTGGTTGTGTACATTACACGGCATGTACCCCTTACACGGGCAACCTAGCTGGTTACTCGACTAAATGATAGATTCCCAGTACACGATGTTTATAACTCATACATGGTCTGTAATTCTAAAATTTCATCTTACCCAAATAGGAAGAACGCACAACATGTGTTCCCTGAACCACAAGTTGTGTAGACGGGTTTTCCTGAATGAAACCCCATTAAATCACCCTAAAACCCCAATTATCACCACAAAAGTAGTAGATAGACCCCCAAGGGGTCCTAATAAATAATATAAACGGATTAAAACATGAAGATGAAAAAACTATGGGGATTTTCAAGAAAAATTAAAAATGGTCTACCTTTGGGCGGAATCTACTAAAGCTTTGGCATTTCTGAGGTCTATGGTCGTCGCATGATGATTCGGCATGTCCCGAGCTCTATGATAGTACCTACTTTTCTCAAAATCTATCTCTTTACCTATAAATATATCCCTTAGGTAGTGGTGAAGGATATCCCATAGGTTAGTGTGAGAGAATCCATAAGAGAAGAAAGAAATGAAAAAATGAAAAATAAAAGAAAATAAAAATAGAAGGGGGAATTAGTCGACCCTAATGTCTGGCTTGATTTTATACCCATCACAGGAAAAACCCCTCTTTAAAAACTCAATGGAAAAGGTGGAATCTCAATATGATTTTTTTTCAAAAGATAAGGCAGAATAAACCTGTATGAATAAATTAATATTTGATTTATTAATTATTTATTAATAATTTTCCTCCAAAATTAAAATAGCTCGGAGCTCCACCAAACTCATATACTATGGTAAACACCCTATTTTGGGACCAATAGAGTGGTCATAAAAATTATCTAAGATCATATGATAGGTAAAAAAGAATACTCTATCCCTTACAATAATCTGAAATAAAAAAATCATATTTCTCCTCAAAATTCCAATCCAGAAAAACATGGGTCATTACAACCTCATCATCATAAACCTTCTCATCCCGGAGAAGCTTAAAAACTAGACTATAATCCATTATATCAACCCAATAATTTGTTTAAACAATATATATTGACTTTATAGTGATTAATCTCATAGATTCAACAACCATATATTACATGTAATATGTTCAACTATAACTGATCTAGTACTCCCCACCATAGGAATACCCTTATTGTTGTCTGAAAACCAAACTTTAAGATCAATAGCTCATGGAAATTCTTAATTTAAAGGGAAAATGAGGGTCACCACCCTCAAACATCCTATGTTGTACAACTTAACATATGGAATACCACATACCACTCCTTGAGCACAACCTCAATAGGTCCATTCATCAAATCAGGGAATTATTTTAAAAGAAAAGAAAAAGAACTCGAAGTATAATTGATGCTCTCTCATCATACTCAAGATGATGTTAAGGTAGAACATTATCATATCGAACTAGGAGTACACTAAGATTATATCCAAAGTCATGGAAAGCTCTCTTTGAGCCACACTCACAACAAATAAGCTAACTTTCCTTTACCCAACTCCTAACACCACATCTCCTGAAAATGAATATCCATGTTCAACCATGGGTCACCCATTTCATGGAACCTTATTTATTTCAATGTCTCCTATACTATGGAGGGACATTATTCATTTAACTACAACTTATTGGAAATCATTCCTAGGGAAATTCTTTGAAAGTATCGATCCTTAGCTTTCACATGGACTCTCAATGATTTAAAATTTAAAAGGAAACACATGTAACCATTTTATAACTTTATCATATGAATCATGATCATTTGTGTCATCAAACACAAGGATAATTTGTATGTGCTACATATCACATCAGTTTTATTAATCCATAAGGTCCCTTCAAACTCCTATTTAAAATCGAGCACCTCACATGTTCCATAATTTATTCCACAACCACCCACCACCAAACATCATTCCAGTAACGAGTGTCTACCATGCTCTGACTACATTATCAACAATGGAAACACTAGTTTGTTGGGATAGGTACCCAAAAATTCCTTCCCATCAAAGCCAGTCATGATACAAAATCAATCACGATGCTTGTCCAGAGATGAAGGCATCAACATGAAAATAACAAAAATCAGGATCACCTATTGTTCCTTGATCTCAAAATGATTTTATAACCTATATCACTACCTAAAAAGTCATCTAAAAATATGGTCCGACCTCTCTCATGTAATTTTCCCTCAATGAAAATTAAATTTATCCAATAAGGGTCTCAGTCAAAACTAATGGTGTCTAGTTCTTCCACATAGCCTAATAGATCATGTCTCACAAATGGGTCATAAGGTCTAACCACATATCTCAAACAATAAAACCTATTTAAGGAAGGTAAATATCGAAACATACTCTGAGGGTCAAAACTATAAACATGGCCAATAAAGGCCCTGATCTTATCTGAGAATCCTTATAAGGAACTGCTCCCTAGATTTCATGATAACAATATTAGAAAATTTATTTAACTGATGCTCAACAGACATCTGTATATGGTATTAACCCCTCTAGGTCTAGTTAATGAGAATAATCCCGATACCCATCGACATCATAACTGGTTATCTGACTAGATAACCACAAACAAGGGTATTATAATTATAATTTATTCCAATTCAAGTAGGAAAACACTATTTATATTTCTACTGACACTTTAAATAACTAATCCTAAGAAAAAATCCTAAAAGGGGTTCAACATATGGTCATCATGTTCCCTATCAACCTACTAGGGTCACTACACTAGTTGTGTGTGAGGACTGAGTCATCATCCTCACAACAAAATTCTTGAATTGAGATCCACATAACCTTCCATCAGAAGGATATATATATATATATATATATATATGAAAGTTTGATCAATTGAGTATAATTCTACCAAAAACATTTACTAGAATACACAATTTAGGTTTTTCTTTGAAAATTTAAACAATTGGCTGACTATCGTCAGTAATAACCATAGACTAATGGGCCTATATGATGTGAATCCTACATGCCAAATATGATACATGAGATGCCACTTTCCTTTGCTATTAAAGACTCAAAACCCATCCTTGGAATCTTACCAACAAAAAAGAGCCTAATATCCATAATAATTCATAACATCCACAACACATGTGCATCACTCAAGGTGAAAATCACATACAACTGTAACCTCATAGATCAAAACAATAGTCCCATACCCCTGACAATCAGGACTTATCATCAGACTAATTTTTCTTGATACATCAATCTGATATCCATAACAGGTTCTAACACATTCCAAATACTTATGTCTAACATATCTCAAATAGTAAAGAGTAGAAAAATAATAGCTCTGATACCACTTTGTAACATCTCAACTCGGATACCACTAAACCAATGCTCTCATCTAATTCATTGTGAGGATACAAGTGTGCCTCCCCATTTTCTATAGGTTTCCAACTAGAATCAAGGGCCTAGGATGTGATAGTGGGGAGATTATGTCCTCATATCAGAGTAAAAAATAGCAGAAATAGGTAAATAACAATCATCCAATAATAAATATAATGTAGAAGTAATAAATAAATTGAAATGGAATATACTGCAATAAAATGAAATGCTAAAAACCATGAATAGATATTTCATACATACAAAATTTGTCACCTACTGGGCCAACCATACAGATAGAGGAATAAAAAACTAAAATAAAAGTACATGTATATAATACTAGCTCTGATCCCGACCGCATACCATGTCTGGAGACACTATTGAACTGTAACATCCTGATCAAAAGAAACCCACATGAGTAGATCTACTCAATCATGAAACTATGGGTCTCATCCCTATCCACCATGAAATTTTTCTTGATCTCAAAATAAGACATAGGTTCTATAGAAACACCAAGTAGCATGTGAAGGGGTGAGAAATAATCTCAGTAGGTCACCATAATGATGAACCTATAAAAATATGATGCCAAAAGTGAATGAAAAAACAATATACTTATCCTAAAAAAGACTAAACTTATAATTTATGTAAATAAAATAATGTGAAACCATATTCAAACCCGAGTTCCATTATCCTGGTCAACAAGAAAAGTGCTATAAAGGATATCCATATTTATATGTGTATATATATATAGTGCTATACCTAAACATATACATAAACTCCCCGACCCCAGTTGCCCAGAGCTAGTTCCTTATTTTATTACATTGACATATAAACAAGGAATTCATATCCATAAGGAATGAATAGTTTAGTATCACTGGAAAACCAGATACATACATAATGGTTTCATTACAACTTGAAATGAATTACAACATAGTAACTATATTGGAAACACTAATAAACTTGTAGATTATACTCGTAATTCATTCATAATATAAATCTTCACATACTAGGGGAAAATAAAAAATAATAAATGGGTGAGATCATATGCTTAGTAATGTTATGTAATACAGTGGAAGCATAAATATAAAGCATGGTGAATAACTAAATGTACATATTCTATTAAAACGTAATCTTGAGCATGAAATGGTGGGAATTAAAATCTGATAATTCTATAATAAAAAATAAACATAGATATTATAATAGTTTAATAGTCACATGGTTAATAAATTACTAGTTTCATAATGATTTAATTCATAATGTCAGACATCATAACCATACGGTCAAGGCCTCGTCCAAGACAACATACATAATAGGTAAAAACCATGGCTAGCTTGTCTCATGAAACCTACCGATGCATAGAGGGGTTGTAGTGGGCCTAAAACATCACTTACTAAGTACAATTAATTTCTCATATGAAAGTTTAGAAACATGATCAAACTATACATTCATATTGAAACTAACATATGAAATATAAATAACTTTCCCCAATCAGTAAATATAACACAAACCATTCAGAATAATATGGTGAATGGTATCAAGATATCACATCCACAATAAAACTAATAATAAATCATTAAATAAAATATGTTAGATGATATCATAAATTATTAAACCCAATTAAACGTAATAATCAACATTTTTTTTGAAATAGATGGAAATATTCCTATAAATCATAGAAAAATACTTGATAGAAATAATCTATTAATTTGAAAAGAATAGTTCCTTTGGAAAAATATTTATATAAAACAAAAAGTGAACTAATAAAGTTTTATCATAATAAAATGAGTTATTTTCTAAAAATAATGGTGGATTATAATATAGTATAGAGTGTACTTGAAATTAGGTAATAATTTTAGAGGTTCCCTTGAATCAGACTTGTTTATCAGGAAGTATTTGAGGAGGATCCTTTTAAAACATGTGACTCCCCATAAAATAAAGAATTAATATTATTGATAAATATATATATAGAACATTCACTCATAATTTATGAGGAGTAAATTATAATAATTAAGGATTTCATTAGGGTAAAAAGAAAAAAATAGTAACCCAAAAGAAATTAGAGGTTTGGATACAAAACCCTTACCTTATGTCATAATGTCTTCCTCACTTGACCTTATCATCCTAGATAATAAAATTGAAAACATAAAATAATTAATTAAAAACCTCATATACATGTTTTGGATTTATTATAATTTTATTAAGTTCATTTATGTCCTTTTTGATGAGTTATCAGATATATTTTTTTTGCTCTGAGTGTTTGTTTCCTTGGTTTCATGATTGGTATACTTGTATATGAGTAATGAAGTTCATGTAAAATGGGTTTAATTATCCATAATTGGAATTACATTTTATTAATGAAAAAATTACAATTACAATTGGTATTATTTATTATTTTTTTTTCCATAAATGAGGATGAATCATTAGATAACCTGTTAATGATAATCATTTAGCTTAATTTTAGTGGTTTTTCAATCACAATGAACTATTTTTGTTCTATTATTTAATATTATGTACATAAAATGGTTAAAAACCTTAAATAAGATATAATTAATATTTTACAATCTATTTCAATCATAAAAATGGTTTCATGGACATCCTTGAAGGATAAATTAAAGAACAAAAGTTCATCATCCACAAAGGTTGTAAATCGGGACATCTTGGACGATGATTTCATTTTTAAAATAAAGAGAGAGAGAGTAACGAGATTGATAATGGATATTCTATTAACATGATATTGTTCTAGTATATAGATGATACCAGAGTTACCGTGATCATTTTGATTGAGTAGTTAATGATAGGATATAAAAGGAAAATAAATTGAAATGAAATTATAATAAAAAGGAAGAGGGTTTACCTCTTAAATAATCCTCCTTGAGAACCACCTTAAGGGAATTGGTTTTGGTATTTTAGAATGACCTAGAGCTCTTGGACATGTAAAGATACTAGGAAATAGGAATTTAGCATATGTTTTACCAGATTAAAGGCTTATACTTGTGGGGATAAGTGGTTGTGAGGGGTGGTATTTATAGTAGAGGAGTGGGGTGATTTCTCAGTATTCAATTCATTATTTTATTACTTTTCTCAAGATAAAAAATAATGTTTATTATCATGACTAAATATAGTAATAAGTGCATGCTATTGCATACAAGGTTTTCATACATCAACCATGAATTAAGGAATAGTGTATTTAGCTTATAATGTATTTATAATATAAATTATTATATTTTACTATTCACTAAAAATTCAAGTATTTCTGAAAAATTTTAGAAAATCACCCTAACCATTTTTTAACTTATAGAATTAAAATACTAACTCCTTTTTATGAAGATAATTTTCTAAATATGATAAATTTATTTTTAATTAAAATCATTAGTTACACGAAAAATACATTTTAAAATTTTTAACTGATTTTATAACACTTTCAATGATTAACTAAGTTCTCATAAAATTATCCTAAAATCATATGAAAAATATCGATTTATGTATAATTTTTATGAAAATTAATTTTTTTAAATCATTTTATTAATTGAAATATTTTAATTAAATATTTATGACTTTAAAAAATACCAACACTTAAAAATTAATTTTAAAAATATTAATTTACTTACACTATGATATAATTATATCATAATTTCATTTATAAGATGCCAAAATTTTATTTATACATTAATTGTTGAGGTTACTATTCTATTCTTTGGTTTACTATTTATAAGGGTCACATTACAATTCATAACATCTTGTTACTATTTCATCGGTATTGGTTTCTTAACTTCTAGAAATGCCTATTATTTCATTAATTATTCATTTATGATGTTTTTGTTGTGTTATTTAAGTGATTTTATATGATCTATACTATATGAAATAAAAAAAAGATAAATTTCATTTCTAGAGTTCTTAGTCATTTCATTCTCCCCTCCTATAAAAATTTCATCCTCGAAATTTCTAGATTCTCACCCCATAAAACTATTTGGTTAGTTCTTCATCATAAGATCCTCAGGTTCCCACACTGCCTCTTCAATTTTATTATTTTACAAAGTAACTTTACTATAAAATTCACCCAATTCCTCAACACTGTTTCATTGGTGTCAAGAATCTGGATAGGCTCTTCAAAGTAAGATTAGTAATGTTCCAATTTTATTTGTTTAGAAGTGAGTGCATGTATTTGGTCTAGTATATAATTCCTTAATAATGAGATGTGGAACACATTTTGTACCTTATAAAGTCTATGTGGTATTTCCAAATGATAAGTCATAGCTCGGATTCTATCCCAAATTTCAAAAGGACTGATGTACATGGGGCTCAGTTTCCCTTTCTTCCCAAATATAATAACACCCTTCCATGTATATACATTCAAGAAAATGTGATATCCCACTTGAAATTCCAAATCCTTCCTTTGACTATAGTCATACCACTTTTTTCAACTTTGAGCTTCTTTGATATGGGTTTGAATAGTCTTGGCCTTTTCTATTGTTTCCTCCACAAGTTGTGGGCCTAGAAGATTCCTTTCACCAACTTCATCCTAAAAAGTTAGTGTATAAAATCACTTTCCATACAATGATTTATATGGATCCATTTTAATACATGAAAGTAAAATATTATTTTAGGAAAGCTCCACTAAAGGTAAATATCAATCCCACATACCTTGAAAGTCAAGTGACCATCGCCTCAAAAGTCTTCTAAAATTTGGATCGTCTTTTATGACTGCCTGTCAGTTTGAGGGTGATAAGAAGTACTTAAATTAAGCTCAATATCTAATTATTTTTGAATAATTTTCCATAATTTTGATTTAAATCTTGTATCAAGATCAGAAAAAATGATATAGGTTCTCAATAAAGTCTTACAAATTCATTAATATAGAGTCATGCAAGGTGATCCAGTAGAAAACTCTCCCTTTTAGTGAGGAAATATAAAGATTTGGAAAGTTGATCAATAATCACCCATATTTCATCATTCATTATTGGATTTTTTGGTAATCTAGTGAAAGATTTATATTTATGTTATCCCATTTCCATTTAGGAATATGTAGGGGTTTCATGACACCTCTAGGATGTTTCCTTTCATCTTTCACATATTGATAGACTAAACATCTTGATACAAAATAAACAATTTAACATGTCATATTATCCAACTAAAAATGTTCCTTCAGATATCTATGCATCTTAGTTATATTATAGTTTATATACAAATTTTATCTATGGGAATCATCCAATAACTCTCTTTTTAACTCAGGTATAGAGGAAACACATAAAATCCTCCCAAATTTTAGAATTCCATCCTCACACATAAAATTTCCAACATCCCATAATTCACTACTTTAATTTTCTTTTGAATATTCTCATCATTACCCTGATAAATTTTAATTATTTTCAATAAATATGTTTTTGAAAATAGTTGAAAATGTAACGATGTTTCAACTTCCTTGATAATTACCATATCCATCTTCAATAAATCTATGTACAAAGGATCTTTTTCAATCATAATTTTGTTCAAAACTCCATGATTCTACCTACTCAAAGGATCTACTAACTTATTTTCTATCCCTTGGTGGTAGTGTATGGAAAAATTATAACCCTTGAGTAGATCGATCTATATCCTTTTCCTCATGTTGATTTATTTCTAAGAGAAGATATATTTCAAACTTTTTTGATCCGTATATATCTCACATATTTAACCATATAGATAGTGTCTCCATATCTTCAGATCAAATATTACTGCTAATAACTCAAGATCATGAAGTGGATATCTTTGTTCATGATTTTTTAATTCCCCTCATTCCTAGGAAATAACTCTATCATTCTTCATATGGACACAGCCATGTCCTTTCTTTGATGCATCTCTATAAACCAAAAATCCACCATTTACTAATAGTAGAGTCATGATCAGAGAATTCAATAATATCCTCTTCAATTCATCTAAACATTCTTCACATTCCTTTTTTCATAAAAACCTAACCAATTTACATGTAATCTTGGATAAAGGGTTATCTAACTGATCAAATTTCTGAATGAAGCACATATAATAACTAGCTAAATAGAAAAAACTTTGTATCTCGGTTGTGCTCATTGGTATAAGACATTATTGAACTACCTTTTTATTTATAGGATCTACCAAGATTCCATATTTATATACAATATTCTGAACAAAATAAACTTTTTGAATCATGTAATCACACATTATAAACTTCCCATATAACTCATTTCTTCAATGAGTCTTTAGAACAATGCACAAGTGGTTCTCGTGATCTTCATATATTTTAGATTATTACAAGATATAATTAATAAATACCAAAAAAAATTCATCAATATATTCCTTGAAAACTCTATTCATTATATCCATGAAAACAAAGGGTTCATTAGTAAGTCCAAAAGAAATTATTATAAACTCATAATGACCATACCTGGTTAAAAATGTTGTCTTTGGAATATCTCCCTTCTTCACACACAATTAATGATATCCATATCGAAGTTAAATCTTTGAAAAATATTGGTCTTGGTGAAGTTGATAAAATAAATCATCAATGTGAGGAATATTATACATTTTATTTATCTAAATATAATTGATTTCCCTATAGTTCATACACAACCTCATGGAATAATCATTCTTCTTGACAAGGAGAACAGGGTCTCCCCATAGACAAATACTAGGGAGAATAAATCCGTTATCACTCAATTACTATTGTTGTTTCTTTATCTTCACTAATTACAATATGTTAATTATATAAGGAGTATAATATATAGTCCTTTAATAATGAATTAAATCAATAGAAAACTCAATTTCTCACTCTAGAGGATGTTCAGGTAAATTGTTTAGAAATACATTAATATATGCATGCACAATAGGTACTTCCTCGATTTGAATATTTCTTTCCTCACCCATGGATATTTTTTTCTCTTACTCCCTAATAATTTAATTTATAAGATATATTAGGGTGGATCTAGATAAGAATTGGATGGTGAGGTTTCTTCTCTAATGATAAGGGACTCTACATCATTCTAAAAAATTGTAACTTCCTTATTCTTGCAATATATCTTCACATAATAATTTTAAATTCATTTCATAATGATTATTATATCAAAAAAAATCATGGTTATGATGTTAAGGTCAGCAACTAAAGAAAAATTATATATTATAAAGGGGACATATCAACACATTTTTTTTCAATGATACTTCCACTAGGATATTTTACTAAAAATATATTATTAAATCAAAATGAAAATATATAATTTTATTAGAAAACTATGAAAATACAAAACAATGTGATGATATATAATCCAATAAAATGTTGTATAAGTTTGAGTAAATGATTAAAGTACAATACACCACATAATTAGGAACTTAAACCTCAAAATTTGTGACTATATAGGCTTAGCCTTTCTCCCTCGTCCTTTTTAGGGAAAGTTTACCTAACGCTTAAGACAATAATCTGAATAATTTATCATATATTTGAAATTTTATCATTTAAAATTAGTATATTCTTTATTTACCTTGTAATAATGGGCTTGGTGACCTTTTTCTCTACACTTTTAACAAACATATATACCCTTCTGGAAAGTATTAGAGTGTTTCTTGACACAATTATCATACGATAGAAAATTAACTCTTCCCTTCCTACCCATTCCATATTTTATTTTACAGAGTTTTCAGAAGCCTTATTCTTCTATTTCATTACATTGAATCTATGTGACTTAGATAATTATTTTTCTATCTTCACAGTACATGAGACTATAGCTTCATATGATGAGAGATTTTGGGAGACTAGTTCCCTTTAGAGGAATGGTTTTAAAAAATCAAAGAATCAATCAATATTTACCCTTGGATAACTTATATAGTCTATGACATTCCTTGATAACCTTGTAAAGAAGGATTCATAATTGCCAACATTTTTATCCTCCTTTTCCCTTAGATTCAAGAATTTCCTTTCCATATTTGCTCATTTTTTAGGAGGAAAATATTTTTCTAGGAAAATTTCCTTAAAATCACTCCATTCCATACTTATAATTTCTTCCTCCTCCTTTGTGTTTTGAATTGGTGACCATAATTGATCCAAATATGTCTATGGATGATAAAATTCCATGAAAATCTTTTTTCTTTTATTACTTCCCAAAGAAAAAAATAACTTCTCTAAAGAACTTTTCCACTATTCAGCTACAAACAGGTTTTTAGTCCCATTTAAATATGGAGGTTTTTTTCATATAAAGTGGTATAACATTCCTCCTCCACATTTTTTATTAGGATTTTCCATACCTGTAATTTTATTGTTCATAACCTAAATCAACGGTCCTAGTATAGTTATAAGTTGCTCAGCAATAGTCGCAACTCCAATACTGACATCATTATCTTACATGGGAGGAAAATACCTACATGGGATACGTTCATTAATACGATTTCCATTCCTTCAACTAGAAAACATTTCTAAATAATGTCATAAATTATATTAGGTTATGAATCATAATTTATTATCTCAATATAGAAAAACACTTAACATAAATTAATGTTTTATGCATGACTAATATCATAACCATAAACATGGTTTGTTTAGGGAAATATTAACTTTTAAATCATTAATAATGGTTTTTAAATAAAATTAGACTTATTATAATCATATCCCCCATGAGTTTCATACCAGGTGTGTAGTACGGTCCATTTTCATGTATAGGGTACCCTGAGTCAGGACTAAGATACCTTGTTGGAGTTGTTACCCCTAGGTACATCTATACTAGAACCACATTCACGTGTATTATCCAGACATGGATTTATTTCTTAGAAGACTCACATAATATCTACTTTACCAAAATTTTAGGATGTTCTTCTATTCTTATCCTAAAAGTCTTTCTTAGGGCTATATTCCCTAATCTATATTTATTAAATCTAGTTTATGTGGTTTCTACCAAACTTCCACTAAAACAAACTCTAAAGAACCTAACCCGAGTTACCTAGATCTAGTGCCTTATTTTATTACATTGGTATATAAAAAAGGAAGTCATATCTCGAAGGAATGAATAGTTTAATAGAATTGGAAAACTAGATACATACATAACAATTTCATTACAATTTGAAATGAAGTATAACATAGTAACTATATTGGAAACACTAATAAACATGTAGATTATCCTCACAATTAATTCATAATATACATGTTAGCATCCTATGGAAAAATAAAACATAATAAATGGGTGATCTCAGATGCTTAGTAAGGGTAATTAATATAGAAAAATCATAAATATAAAGCATGGTGAATAACTAAAAGTACACATGTCATTAAAACATAATCTTGAGCATAAAATTATAGGAATTAAATACTGATAATTCTATAATGAAATATAACCATTGATATTATAATAATATAATACTCACATGGATAATCAATTACTATTTTCTCAATTAGGGAATTCATAATGTCGTACATCATAATCATACTGTCAAGGCCTCGGCCAAGGAAACATACATAATGGGTAAAAAACCCAGGCTAGTTTGTCTCATGTGACCGACTAATGCATCTAGGGGATATAGAGGGCCCCACCCATCACTTAATAAGTCCAATTAATTACTCGTATGAAATGGTAGAAACATAATAATCATATAAATTCATACTAAACCTAACATATGAAATATAAATAACTTTCCCCAATCAGAAAACATAAACACTAACCATTCAGAGTAATATGGTGAATAGTATCAAGATAGCACATACATATTCAAACTAATCATAAACCATTCAATAAAATATGGTAGATTATATCATAAAATTTTAATCCAAATTAAACATTATAATCAACAAAAGTTTTAAAATAGATTGAAATACTCTTTTAAAATCATCGAATAATACTTGAGTGAAATACTCTATTACTTTCCAAAGAAGAGTTATTTTGGAAAAATATTTCTATAAAAATAGAGGTGAAATAATACAGTTTTTTTCATAAAAAAATTAGTTATTTTAGAAAAATAATGGTGTATTAAAACATATTATATAGTTCACTTGAGAATATTTAAGAATTTGAGAAGTTCCCTTCAATCGGGCTTGTTTATCGGGAATAATTTGAGAAGGATCCTTTTAAAACATGTAAATCCCCATAAAATAAAGAATTATTCTGATGGGTACACATACACACACATTTATATATAATTCACTCATAATTTATTATTATTAAATTATAATAATTAATAATTTGATTGGGTAAAATAGATAAAAGGAGTAACCAGAAATAAATTGGAGTTAAGGGTAGAAAACCATTACCTTATGATTGAATGTGTTCTGCACTGGACATTATCATCCTAGATAATCAAATTAAATCCATTAATTAATTAAAAATAACCTCATATGCATTTATTTGATTTATTATGATTTTATTAAGTTTATTTATATCCTTTTTTATGAGTTATAAGATATAATTTTATTGTTTAGGAGTGTTCATATCCTGGGTTTTCACGATTGGTGTACTTGGATATGAGTAATGAAGTTCAGGTAAAATGGGTATAAATATAAAGAATTTGAATTAAATATTATAAATGAAAAAAATAAGTGTAATTGATATTATTTATTATTTTGTTTCCATATATGAATATTAATTATTAGATAACATTTTAATTATAATCATTTAGCTTAATTTTAGCGGTTTTTTTATCACAATGATGCGGTTTTGTTCTTTTACTTAATATTATGTATATAAAATGGTTATTAAACCATAAAAAATATATAATACATATTTTATAATCTTTTTAAATAATAAATATAGTTTCATGACCTTCCTTTAAAAATAAATTAAATAACAGAAGTTCATCATCCATGAAGGTTGTAAATCGACACCTCTAGGATGATGATTTCATTTTTAAAATAGAGAGAGAGAGAGAGAGAACGGATATTGATAATGGATATTTTATTAACATGATATAACTCCAGTATATATATTATACTAAAGTTATCATGATAATTTGTAAATAGGAGGTTATGAGGGGATAATAAAAAAAATAAATTGAAATGAAATTACAAGGAAAAGGAAGTGAGTTTACCTATTGAATTTTCCTTCTTGAGAACCTCCTTAAGGGAAGAGGTTTTGGTATTTTGGAAATAATAAGATCTCAAGAACATGGATAGAGACTATGGAAGATTATTTGTGAAAAATTTGGACAAGATTCAAGGGTTAGAGGTGTGGGGATAAGTGCTAGTGAGGGGTTGTATTTATAGTGGAGGAGATCCGTGATTTCTCAATATGTTATTCATTATTTTATTATTTCGCTCAAGACAAGAAATAGAGTTGATTATTTTGAATAAATATTATAATAACTACATTTTATTTTGAACCAAGGTTGATTACATCAGCCATGACTAAAGGAACAGTGTATTTAGGTTATAATGTATTTATACTATAAATTACCATATTTTATTATTCAATAAAAATTCTACTAATTCATAAAAATCCCAAAAATTCACCCTATCCATTTTTCAAAATGAAGAATTTAAAAATGAACTCCATTTTATGAAAATAATTTTCTAAATATGAGAAGGTTAATTTTTAATTAAAATCATTATTTACTCAAAAAAATAACGTTTTAAATTTAAAATTGATTTTATAACACTTTCATAGATTAATTAAGGCCTTGTAAAATTATCCTAAAATCATAAGAAAAAAATATTGATTTATGGATAATTTATATGAAAATGAATTTTATTTTAAATCATTTTATTAATTATAATATTTTAATTAACTATTTATGACTTACAATAATACCAACACTTAAATATTAATTTTTAAAATATTCATTTACTTAGGTTATGATATAATTATATCATAATTTCATTTATAAGATGGAAAAATTTTATTTATAATTTCATTGGTGAGGTTATTATTCTATTGGTCATATTACTATTCATAAGGGTCACATTACTATTCCAAATGGCATGATACTATTTCATCAGTATAGTTTCCTTAACTTCTAGAAATACCACTTATTTCATTCATTATTCAGTTATAATATTTTTATTGTACTATATAAGTGATTTTAAAAGATCTATACTATATGAAATAAACATAATAAGGGAACTTTCATTGATAGAGTTTTGTTTTGCTATAATATATACATAAATATGTTTTCACATGAGTATGGTGAAAGGAATAAGAAAAAAACCAATAGTAGTTAATCCTTAGGTCAATAATCTCATTCGCCTGGATGTCTAGTGAAAAATAGAATTGAGTTGGACATCATGACACTCAAGTCTTGTATCATTAAGTTACTCTCTGGGTCTGTAATCCTAGTCAACATATACCTAATTTTTTCAGTGCTGGAAATGTCTATAAGCAAGATATGCCCCTATAAGGGGATATCATCCTAAACCTGGGTTCACTTGTACTCTCCTATGATCACTATAATGTATGATTCTCGGTAATTACATCCAGACATCCTGTAAAAGTTCAATAGATAGAAACCATATTGTTTATACCATGTAAATCCAGTCTAATATATGAGTGTTTCGCGCGGAATCCGGGGATGACCTCCTGGACGGGAGATTCAAACGTTCCGATCGGTTTCTAACGGGTTTGTTCGTAGAACCGGAAACATCCAATGATTCCACATCCGTTTGGACCTACTTTCCAAAGGCAGGCGCTCATTAGCTTGTGGGCTAATGAGGCTTAGGAATTTGCATTGGTCGAGAGGATGGGAGGTCGGACTCATCACACCTTTTTTGAGGGGAATTATTGTCTACTCCGGGACTCTCTTTATAGATTTAAGTTAAGTTCGTGAATCCTTATTACATTACCAAGTATAAAATGAACTTTCCTTTAGTTTTAACAATCAATGATTAAATATGCAAGAAATTTAGAGAATCTTTTATATGTATTCGAGGTTCTTCATCAATATAGAATCATCTATATTTGTTTAGAGATTCTTGGTCAATGGTATCCTTCAAAACATTTATATAAAAGTCTCTTGGTCATTTTGATGACCAGGCTGGTTTTAAAGCCACTCAGTGGGGCACTTGAAGTTTATCGTCATTCAGAAGGACAGAGATTATTTCAATGTTGGGATCGAACCCATGAATGGGCTACCTACGTATCCTTTGTTTTGAAAAAGGAATCAGAACCCACGTAGTTCGAGGAATGGGATATGATGTTTTATGATTGATGGCTCAAAGATGAATGTCATAATTACTTTTACACTCTAAGCTCACGTGAGTCATGCTCGGTGTGAGAAACAAGAGGTATTGGTAAAATTTAGACAATTGTGCCATAAAAGATGCAATCATAAGAATTTGTTTTGGGGCTTATGTATAGATGACTGCCCAGATAGGTGAAGGTTTAGGATTTACTTTTAGGAAGAAAAATCCATGAACAGGGTCCACAAAGTTATATGTGCTTCATGGAGATTTGAATACTCTAATCTTGGGGCTTACTCCTAAGGAGGATGCCCAAATTAGGAGGGGACTTATGATTGGGTTTTATTCCTGAAAAGGAAACCAAAATCAAAGGGAATTTATGACTGGTTAAGAGAAATTTTAAGAGACTTGTGTCTTACTCTTAAGAAAGATGCCCAAGATTTATGACTAGGACTTATTCCTGAGAAGGAAGCCTAGGTTAGGGGACTTGGGGCTTACTCCTGAAAAGGAAGCCCAAGGTTATGACTGAGTCTTATTCCTGAAAAGGAGACCCAGGTTAGGGATTAAGGTTTGGGGCTTACTCCTGAGGAGGATGCCCAAGATTTAAAGGACTTGATTGGGGATTATTCTTAAGAAAGATGCCCAAGATTTATGACTAGGACTTATTCCTGAGAAGGAAGCCTAGGTTAGGGGACTTGGGGCTTACTCCTGAAAAGGAAGCCCAAGGTTATGACTGAGTCTTATTCCTAAAAAGGAGACCCAGGTTAGGATTCTCTCATCTTAAAGGATGAGGTTGAATGAATGAACTCTCAATCTTTGGTGACATAAAGATGTTTAAATCATTAGGTTTTGAGAGATATTTCACATAATTCCTTTCAGATAAGGATGTCAAATCAAGAAATCATGCCATAAATGGCTTTGAAGAGTATCTTGAAGACTGAATCTTGAATAGGAAGGGTGAAATGGCTTAAGAGGGGTGAAAAAGGGCAAGATGGGCACCCAAAAAGATAGGGGCGCGCAAGTATTGAAGGTCGCGCAAGTCCTGCGGCGGCGCGCAAGTATTGGTCGCGCAAGTATACTTGCGCGACATAAGGGATACTTGCGCGATTTTCAACCAGAGTTGAATTACTTGAGCGACTCTTTATTAAACCCTTTCCCATCCTCTTGAGGTTCTTCCAGAAGAGGGACGCGCAAGTTATATTGAAGGAATTAAGTCGGCGCGCAAGTGTTTGATAAGTTTCAACACTTAGGCCTTCCTTCTTCCCTTTAGATCTTCCATTCTAGGTAAGAAATTACCTTAGAAGTGTTCTGGAAGCTTTGAGAAGAGACTTGGGCGTCGGGAGCTTTGATCCGAGTTTCTGGGAACCGATTCCTTTGAATGGGGGGCCCACAGGGTCTATTTATAGGCAAAAGAAGACCCCGGGCGGTTATTGGGCGGTTATCAGATCTGTCGCGCAAGTCCCTTGCACGACCATGATGGGTCGCGCAAGTATTGAGGCGGCGCGCAAGTGTACTTGCGCGACCAAGATGGAACTTGCGCGATACATGGGCAATGTTCTCCTTTTCCATCCCTTTGTCGATTTTTGATGTTTCTTCAAAGGATTAATCACTTTTAGCTCAGATATTCCCTTTTCCGAACTTTAGATTCCGTGACGAAAGGAGCGTCAACAAAAGTCCCCCCTCAGAGTTGGATCCGGAGAGAAAATGAGGATTTGACTCTGAGGAAATCGAATCCCTCTAAAGGAAAAGGGCGGCGCGCAAGTCTTCAGTGCGCAGAGGGAGGCGCGCAAGTAGGCCTCCTGGCCTATAAATACACGGCCTCACCTCCGTACAAGTATCCGGATTTCCGGACATCATCCCTTCTCGAGCTCTCGTCGCGCAGGTCACCTAAGCCGCGCAAGTCTGCTCTGCTTTCCTTGATGTCGCGCTCCTGTAAAGGTATTCGTACTTGCGCGGTTTATACTTGCGCGACGAAAACTAGCGCGACACGTGATCACTTGCGCGCCATTTTGTAGACTTGCGCGCCTTAATGCCTTAGCCATTTTTTCAAATTTTTTCACAAAATTTATGAAAAATAAACCCATTTAAGAGTTAGTTTATTCATCTTTTGTGCAGATTCAGCGGTTCTCAAGGGAATTGGAATGACTTATGAACTGGCTAGCAAGCGGATTGATGACATGATGAACATCATTGGCCCTGATTACTATGACACCTGCGACAGCACTCTTCCAGTTTTGGCTAAGTACTTGAAGAAATATCATCTTAATTTCCCACAGAGCATCTACCTGTCTCTATGTGGTCATGGTCACTTGCAAGGAGTCAATGTTCCAAATTCAAACAACTATACACCTGAAATGCAGCTGCGCTGCTACTCCTTCATTTCGGTTATGCTGTGCATTAAAAGCAACAACAATGGTGTGAACTTTCAAATTCTCCTTGCATGCCATTTCCTTGCAGATATAAAAATGGCAAAGCCATGGGCTGAAATGTTTTCCACTACCGGTTGGTGGAGAGAAGACAAACATGGTATTAGAGCAATATCTGAAAAGAGTACTCTCTTCAAATGGCTCTTTACTTCCAATGCTCCATTCTCAAATCCATGTATCCATCTTTCAAGTCTCTTGGACAGAAACAGAGTCACTCTTTGATCAGCAGAAAATTTTCTCAAACCGCACTCAAGAACATCCTTTTACAATTGTTCCAAGAAGAGCTGGTATCACTGCATCTCCTTTTTGTTTCCAGTTGAATGAATGAATTCCAGGTGGTTGCTGATGAAGCTCGGGATGCCGTAAATCAAATGAAGTGTTATGTTGAAAGCCTCTTGTAATTTCTTGAAAAAGAGAAGAGACTCCAATCTGTGGACGTCCTTCTAACTCTTGTGTATCAATGAAAAACACTTTCGTCTCCAATCATTTGTACCTGCATTCTTTCATTACCTGCTTCAAATTTACTTAAGCCAATGGGCTTAGTAAGCATAGTTTGATTTTTACTAGGATTATTACAAATAACCCTACAAACTTTGAATCTTTTAACTGCTCAATATTACCTAAATCATACAAAAAAATATATATATTTAGTGAGCTGGAACTTGACTTTTATTCAGAGTTCCTCTGTCTTTTGTGCGGGCAGTTTAAATTCATGCAAGCCGGACATAAAGGGGCTAATGTTTAAGGTCGAAATAGCTTTGACCGAAAAATGGATTAAAATGGATTCAATTCCTTGATAATTTATCTGAAAACAAATTACCATACTCAAGTATGAGAGAAAATATGTAAACTATGACTTAAGAATATTTGAATCTGAGGAATGATATGAAAAAGAGCTAAATAGCATTAGAAGAAGTAGTTTCCAAGAATGAAGTTACTATTATTTAACAAAACCCGTTAGGGGGTTGAAATATGCAGGGCCACCTATGGGCATTGGCTGCATAGTCAAATAAAATAGCATCTTTTGGCTGACAAGTCTGTTATGTGGACTGTTTATGCAAGGCCACCTATGGGCACGTGCTGCATAGTTAGGCAAAAGAACTCTCAGAAATTTACTTTCCTAGTGCTAAAAGCCAGTGAAAGTTTATGGAGATTCAAATTTTCTAAAGCATAGAGTTTGTTGTATGGAAAGAGGTACTTGAATATGGAGAAGATATTTCCAAACAAGAATATCGAAGAACTGGATGAATATCACTCCTACGAAGGTCTGACCTAAACGTAGGGAAGAAGAATAAACCATAGACTTGAATACTTTCAGATCATGAAAAAGGATATGGGACAAATATGTTAAGGATGGCTATTTTTGCGGATCCCTACATACTGTCGTTTAAGACAAATAAGGACAAAAGAGGCATTCTTCCCAAGAATGAAGTTACTATTATTTAACAAACCCGTTAGGGGGTTGAAAACATGCAGGGCCACCTATGGGCATTGGCTGCATGGTCAAATAAATAGCATCTCTTGGCTGACAAGTCTGTTATGTGGACTGTTTATGCAAGGCCACCTATGGGCACGTGCTGCATAGTCAGGCAAAAGAATTCTCAGAAGTTTGACATTTTTGTGACCATAAGTCATGAAAAAGGGTTATGAAGATCTGAAAATATTTAAGGTTAGGATTATAATACATAAAGATGGGTATTTTCCAATGTATATAGAGATACATAGGTCAATGAAAACCATAATCATGTTGTGGCTGGGTCCTGAATTGAAACTTGGACTTCACTACGTATCTCATAAGAATGAGAATCAAGCCATACGTAGTTCTTGAAATACAGTTTAACGTCGTGCAGGACGAAAGGATGAGTGATCTTAGTTTTTTGGGTCATAGAATTCGGACCATAATAATGAATACACAGTGTGTGTTTTCATGAGGACTTTTCAGCCAAGGGACTGAAAGTGAAATTTGGGGTTAGGCCCAAAAGACTTGGGACTGGATTCGAGGGACACTCGAATGTTCCTACGTATCCCATAAAGATGGGAATCAAGTCCACGTAGTTCTAGAAACTACCCTTTGTACAAATTTGGTTCGTACATGTGAAGGGTGAAAAGGGACTTTAGTGCAATGATGGTTTTAACCTAAGATAAAAAGTTTAGGCATTACCATGTATGTACGTAGTCTTTTTGAAAATGAAAACCATGATTGAAAAAGAATCAATGTTTAATAATGGTTCCTTCTCAAATGAGGAAATCAAAGAATATTGTAGTTTATTGTCGTACTGGACAAAAGTGTTGTATAGTTTAACGTCATATAACAAGGACGAAAGTGAATCAATGTAAAGATATTGATTCCAAGAATGATTTCACAAATCATCATCATATGAGATTGTGGTGAACCAATGTGAAGAGATTGTTTTTGGGCTTGAACCTTTGGAAGGTTGCCTACATACCCAGCCTGGAGGGCAAGGATCAAAGTCTGTGTAGTTCAATTAAAGAATGAATTAATGATCAAGTTGTTCTTGTGGACAATGATCTAAAAAAAATGTTGTTGGGACTTACACATGGTTAGTGGCCCAAAGGGAGTGTTATGGTTGATGTTTGCTCTAAGCTCACGTGAGTCATACTCGGTGTGAGAAACAAGAGGTAATAACAACCTTAACGATGCACAGTTTAATGTCATGTAGGACATATCAAGGATTTTCTGTACAGTTTAGCGTCATGTAGTTAGGACGATGGGGACAATACAGTTTAACTTCATATTGGACGAAAGGGGGATTGTGCAGTTTTAATGTCATGCTGGACTTTTGATGATTATATAGTTTAACGTCTTTCCGGACGTGAGAGACTTTTATACAGTTTAGCGTCATGTAGTTAGGACGTCACAATTTAACGTCTTGCTGGACATATTTGCAAATAGTTTATGGTCGTATACATGGACCAGGAATGATGCAGTTTTAAGGTCATGCTGGACTGTTTATGGAACTTTTTCACAGTTTTAATGTCGTGTGGGACGAAGTTGCAGTTTAAAGTCATACTGGACCATTGCTGTATAGTTTTAGCGTCATATAGCAAGGACGAACTGATGTTGTACAGTTTAAAGTCATGTAGCTAAGACTAAGGTGAATCAATATGAGGATATCAGTTCTGATCTTTTTACAGTTTATCGTCATGCTGGACGTTGGAAGTGCCACACAGTTTAATGTCATGTTGCTAGGACACAATATAGTTTAATGTCATCTCGGACAGAATACAGTTTAGTGTCATGTAGGACAATAAGGGACTTAACACAGTTTAACGTCATGCTGGACGATGAAAGTGCCACACAGTTTAATGTCATGTCGCTAGGACAAAATATAGTTTAATGTCAACTCGGACAAAATATAAGAACTTTTATACGGTTTATTGTCATGTAGGACAAAATCAGGGACTATGCAGTTTAAAGTCTTGCAGTTAGGACTATTGGTGCTGCACAGTTTAGTGTCATGTTGCAGGGACATAAGTGCGAATAGTTTAAGGTTATATGCACGGACCATACAGTTTATCGTCATGCTGGACGTAGTTGTAGTTTAAGGTCATACTGGACCATTGCTGTATGAACCAAATGTAAGAGTCTTAGTTCTGTGAACAATATTTTGTGTTTATACAAAATACTTCTTCAGAAATCTGGCATTAGTTGGAGTCGTGATGTGTTCTCCATCCATTGAAATCAGAGAATACGCTCCATTGGAGTAGACCTTATGTACTGAATAAGGTCCTTCCCATTTTGGTTCAAGCTTGGGAGGCTTCTTTCCTGGTATCATTGGTGTTCTGAGAACCAATACCAATTCTCCCTGAATGAATGAACGAAGATGAACTTTTTTGTTAAAAGCTCGTGCTATTCGATTCTGATAGATTTCCAAGTGGTGCAAAGTGCACAATCTTTTCTCATCTAACTGTTCCAATTCATTCAACCGCTTTTGGGATTGCTCATCTGTTGATAACTGATCACAAATGGCTATTCTGAGTGAGGGAAATTGGACTTCAATTGGCAAGACTGCTTCTGTTCCATATACCAATGAATATGGAGTAGACCGCGTTGCATTGCGAGTGGTAGTCCGATAAGCCCATAAAGCATGATAGAGTTTATCAGGCCATGACCTCTTATCTTTATCCACCATCTTTTGCAGTATATTTGAAAGAGTTTTGTTGAAGGCCTCTATCTGACCATTAGCCGCTGCATGATATCGAGATGAATGGTTGGACTTAATGTTGTATTCTTGATACAATCTCTTTACCTCAGAAGAGCAGAAGTTGGTGCCGTTGTCTGTCAATATGGTATGAGGGACACCAAATCTAGTAATGATGTTAGACTTGATGAAGCTAACAATGCATTTAGAACTGACTTCTTTGAGAGGTACTGCCTCTGCCCATTTGGAAAAGAAATCAGTAGCAGTAAGAATGTACTTAAACTGCTTGGCCGTAGCTGAAGGGTAAGGTCCCACCACATCCATTCCCCATGTGGAAAATGGCCATGAGTATTTAGCTGTATGAAGCAACTCTGGAGGTTGATGAATGAAATTGGCATATACTTGGCATGAATGACACTTCTTTGTGAAATTAACACAATCTTGTATCATTGAAGGCCAGAAGTATCCAAGTCTTCGAATTTGATCAGACAATCTATGTCCAGACTGATGGGCACCACAGACTCCTGCATGCACTTCTTTTATGACAGCCATTGTCTCTTCACCATCAATACATCTGAAGAGAACTCCATCAAAACCACGTTTGTAGAGAATTTTCTCGAGGTGGTTTGGACCATCATAAAGAGTAAAATTGACCACACGTCGCTGAATTTGTTCTCTCTTGGCTCTATCAGGTGGAAGTGTTCCATTTTGAAGGTATTCCCTGATAGGTGACATCCATCCTGTAGTATGACCATATGGTTCAGGAATGGGACTAATTTCATTAATTTCCTCTGTTCTGACTTGAACATAAGGTGAAATTGCACGACGTTGGGCAATACCGATGGTTGTCTCGTCCCGATTTGGATCTGCTAAAGCTGTGGCTATATTAGCCAGTGCATCAGCTTGAGCATTTTGTGATCTTGGGACATAAGAAAATGTCGGTTCTGAAGGGAATTCCGACATTAACTCTCTGACGTAATCATACAAAGGGATTAATTCTTCTTTTCTGATGGCATAATCCCCATTGACTTGTTTGATTACCAGGTCTGAATCACCTTTTACCTTTAAGTGATTCACTTGTGCTTGAAGCGCTAACTCCAAGCCTGCAATGAGAGCTTGGTATTCATCTTCATTATTGGTACCACCTTCCCACAACAAAAAGGAATAAGGTAACACTGCCTTATCTGGAGAAATGAGCACAATTCCTAAACCAACTTTGTTGAATTTAGGATTTTCCATTTTCTTCCCTGTTGGACTCCTAGAAGCACCATCAAAATACATTTCCCATGTTTGAGGATTCTCTTGAATAGAAACAACTTCCTCATCAGGGAGTTCGATATCTGAATATGTGTCTTCCACTGAAGGGTGTTCAGCCAGGAAATCAGCCAGAGCTTGGCCCTTAATTGCCTTTTGAGACACATATTGAATGTCGAACTGCTGTAGAATAACCGCCCACCTTGCCAGACGTCCTGTAAGCATTGGACGACTAAGGATGAATTTGAGTGGATTATTACGAGATACCAATTGGACCTCGTGATGTTGCAGGTAGTGTCTCAGTTTCTGAACTGCAAAGATTAATGCTAGGCAGCATTTTTCAATACTCGAATACCGGGTTTCTGCTTCAAGCATAGTTCTACTGAGATAGTAGAGACTATTTTCATTCCCAGCATCATTCTTTTGAGCGAGAAAGGCACCCAATGATCGCTCTAAAGCTGTCACATAGAGGATAAGAGGTCTACCCTCAACAGGTGGCATGAGTACTGGTGGACTTAAGAGGTATTTCTTGAGAACATCAAATGCTTCTTGACATTCTTTAGTCCACTGGTAAGTGACTCCTTTCTTCAATAATTTGGTAAAAGGTAAACTTTTGCCTGCCAAATTGGCGATGAAACGCCGAATATAGGCTAAGTGTCCTTGAAGTCCTCTTAATTCTTTCAAATTCTGAGGAGGTGACATACCAAGGATTGATTTGGTCTTCTCAGGATCGACTTCAATACCACGATGGCGTACAACAAAGCCGAGGAATTTTCCTGAGGTTACCCCAAAAGCACATTTTAAGGGGTTCATCTTCAAATTATGTTGTCGAAGCTTGTGGAATATGATTTCCAAATCAGCCAAGTGATCAAAACGTTGTTTGGATTTAACCACCAAATCATCTACATAGCATTCAACAAATTTCCCTAGAAAAGGTTTGAAGATACGATGCATGGCGCGTTGATATGTTGCACCTGCATTCTTTAAACCAAAGGGCATCACCCGGTAACAAAACACACCTTGAGGAGCTCTGAAGGCTGTATATTCCTCATCTTCTGGGGCCATTCGGATCTGATTATATCCAGAATATCCATCCATGAAAGAAAGTACTTCATAGCCAGCCGTCGCATCAATTAAGAGTTCTGTAATCGGAACTGGAAAATCATCTTTGGGACAATACCGATTAAGATCTCTGAAATCGATGCAAACCCTAATTTGTCCGTTCTTTTTCTTTACTGGGACAATATTAGCCAACCACTTGGGATATTGAACTTCTCTGACGAAGTTAGCTTTGATAAGCTTATCCACTTCAGCCTCGATTTTGGAAGCATAGGTTGGGTGTGTTCTTCTCGCGGCTTGCTTGAATCCTTGATGTTCTTTTGGCAAACCCAAATGATGGGTGGCAACATCAGGATCAAGGCCAGGCATCTCTGTATAATTCCAAGCAAAGATATCTTTATTTTGCTTTAGAAAAGAAATATACATCTCTTGTTCTTCAAGGGTCATGGCCGCACTAATTAAAGTGGGGCGTGGATCTTTCCCTGTACCCAGATTTACTTCTCTGAGTTCATCCACAGTGGTAGAGATACCCTCTTCAAATGCTGGAGGAGCATCTCTAAGATCTTCCTCTTCCTCTTCATCATGTGTTATATCTTCCGTTTCTACTTGCAAAGTAGATGAAAAAACGAAATTCTCATGATCATAAGAGATGTCAAAATTTTCACATTTTGAAGAAGAAGCTTCCATTTCCGTCCCTATTGATGAACAAGGGTCTCCTTTGGGAAATAAAGAGGAGATGATGGATTGAGAATCGACATCAACATTCACCTCTGGTGTTGCTATAACTTCTTCTGGCCTGATTAGCGAAGTATAGACTTGTTGGATTTCAGCAGACGAAATGAAAACGTCACCACTTATGCTTTCATCATTGCTTGGTAAGTTACCAATTTCTCCCATGTTGTCTGGCTCGATTGCCGTAATTGACATTATGGATCTTTCCATAAGAGTATTTTGATTTGGGCCTATTTTGTCAATTTGACTGATAGGTAACACATAATCTGTACTCACATGTGAAAATGGATTTATTGGAATTTTTTCCAAACCATATGGAGCATTAACTTTGGTAATTTCCTTCATTGTAGATTTTTCTCTTCCCTTCATGTGATAAAATTCCGCCTCAATGTATTGAGACTCACATGTTTTGAACGGGGCCTTATCACCATATAATGTTCCAACTTGACCATCGAAACAATATTTGAGACATTGATGGTATGATGACGGAATAGCTGCATGCTGATGTAACCAGGGTCTTCCAAGCAAGATATTGAAAGCTGAGTCTTGATCAACAATCATGAAATCTAAATTGGAAACAAGATCTCCAAACTGAGTTCTGAGTGTAACTTCTCCCAGTGGTTCTTGTTCATTTTTATCATATCCTTGCAACATCATGGTAGAAGGAGATAAATCAGATTCTGTGAGGCCCAATCGACGAAGTGTGCGAATGGGCATGAGGTTGACTCTTGAACCATTGTCAATGAAAGCTCTTCGAACATCTATACCATTGACTTTGCCAGATAAGTACAAAGGTTTTATGTGCCCATGCACAACATCATCCTCATCTTTATCAGTAAAAGATATCACTGCATGACATTCTGCAGGATTATTCTCTATGTGATAAATTTCAGCTGCAGCAATCTCAGCTTCAAACTCTTGAGGACTTGACAAAGCTTCGATGAGTGCTTCCCGAAGATCTCTTGATAGATTCAAAGCATCCAAAATTGATAATTTGGCTGGTACTTGGGCCAAGTGTTTCAATATATCATACTTTTGATCTAGAGGCCTGCGTTTCCCAATAGGAATATGTGGTTTAGCAGGTATCTTGGAAGCAGATGCTTTGGAAGCTGATGCATCTTGTATTGAAGTTGGCAACATCTTTGGTTTTGGAAAATTAGACTGATTAGATCCATTTGCTTGCTGAGATAAAGAAGATGGAACCTTTAATCGGTCTTCCAAAATAATTGTGCCGAAGCTGAGTTGGCCATTAGCAAAAGAACTTGCTTGTTCATTTTGAGCTCGCTGAAGGGCTCTACCACGAGTTTCTGCTGCATATACAGTGCTAGCAGGGGTAGAATTAGAGTAGTGGCTTCGGAAAGATCCACGTCTTCCCCTATATCCTGAACCTCTAGAACTTCCTCGGGTTCCTTTATTTGATACAGGGAATTCAGGCTCATCAAGACTGGAATATGAATCTTTTAATTGAATCATATTAACAGAACCAAAGATCAATTCTTCGTCTGATAAAGACTCTGCCTGGTTGGCCTGTTTAGGTCGTGCCGTTTGGTGGGACGGTGCCCGTGACTTTGAAGTAGATGGCATGAAATATGCCAGAGTCAAAGACAATTTAGGCTTTGATGCATACTCATCTTCTTCTGATTCCTCTTTCTTCTTTGAATTACGCTGCCCTTTTGAGGATTTGTCCTTTGATGGAGGCTTTACTGCAGCTTTTGTAGGAGACACAATTGGCTTCTTCAATTGTGTTCGCAAAATGGAATGGGTCCGATTGATTGTCTTTCTGACCATCCAATCATCATATTTTTTTGCAGTTTTGCTTTTGACTTCCTGCCACTCGCCTCCTTCCTCTGGATCTGTAGCGGTAATACATGCTACATGAGCTGAAGAACCCTTCAATTTGACTTGTCCCAAGTCAACCATCTTTTGTAGGAGGTCTTTAAAGACAAAACACTCCTGGATGGGATGTCCCAACATTTGATGAAAGGGACAATAATTGGGACGGTCTTCATCTCCTTCCTTGTTTGGTCTCTTCGGCACTGGTAATTGAGCCAAATTATTTTCCAGAGCTGAAATGAAGTAACCAGGAACTTGCTCACTTCGGAAAGAGTATGTTTTACTCTTCATATCCTCAAATTGTTTTCGTCGTTGATCTTTTTGATCATTTGGACGAAACAGCCTTTGTTGTTGGCGTTCAGGAGGTGGAGCCCTTCGAGAAGATGAAGGTTTTGAAGTAGAAATAGGTACAGGTGCCTGTTTAAGCATAACTGTAGCAGTTTCTGCTTTACCCATTCTTCTTCCTGGAAATGATGGAATTACACGAGATTTAACCTTAGCCTGTATAAGGGAATCTTCAATCTGTTGAGCGATTGAAGTAAGGTCTCGAAACCCTCCTATGTATTTCATAGGGATCAATGGCGTGCGTAATTCGTCACGCAAATTTGCCACACAGATTGGCAATAATTCCTCCTGAGGGAGTGATAAACTCAAGGAATACGTTAATCCCTTCCAACGAGCAATGAAATCAGAGACTCTTTCATTCTCCCTTTGCTTGCAGTTTGTAAGATCGAAAACTGTCGTTTTTGGCAAAGTTGAGCTGAACTGAAGAAGGAATTTTTGACGAAGATCCTCCCATCCGATGACTGACCGGGATTTCAAGCTTGTATACCAGACAAAAGCTGGTCCTTGCAAGGTTCGTACAAAGCATCTGAGTTTCACTGCTTCTTGTTGTTCTGGAGTTCCCATCATAGGATCACAACAAGACACGTAATGCGTCAAATGTTGTTCAGGGTCGCCTGATCCATTGAAAGTAGGGAAAATAGGGTTTCCAAAACTGGATGGAGGAGAAATTGAATCTACCCATTCAGGGTAAACTTTCTTTTCAGGTTGAACTTGCGCCCGTTTCCCTTCCATAGTTTCTAACCGAGCTGTTAATGACTCAATAGTAGTTATTAACTTTTGAGAAACGTCAGGTTGAACTTGGTTTTGGGTAGGTGCAATGAATGGAGCTTGGACAGCCGTGGAGGTTGGTGCTGCAACTAATGGTAGTGCTGCCAACCGTTGTTGTGTTTGACCCATAGGATTAGACCTCTGTGGGTGTACTGATAAAGGAGGATATTCCTGATCCATCTCAGTAGTTACAACAAATTCCTTCGGCTGTCGGACTTCAGCATTCTTAAGAAGAAGACTACTCTGAAGTAGTTCTGCATTCAACCTTCTTAATTCTTTCATTTCTTCCTCCTGTTGTGCAAGCCTTTGCTCTAATGAGAGCGATTGACCTCCTTCAGAGGAAGGGTGAGAAGTAACCTGCTTCTTTCCTTTCCCCTTATTGGATCCTTTTCGGAGAGGGGGAAGTGGGTTACTTGAAGGAATACCCAAATTTTGGGTAAGCCTTTGATTACGTGTGCGCACACCTTCTTCATTTAGGTCTGTGTGCGCAACTTCTTGAGCAGGAACCTCTTCATCTGATCCCTCTGATTGAGCCTCATCTGGTGAATCAGCAGCAACGGCAGTGATGACATTAATGGATGCATATTTCATGAAATCCTTTCTATCAGCATTTCTATGATATTGTCTCCTTTTATGTCCATGATAAGACATGGCATTCCGTTGACTTGACCCCTCAGGAATTTCTTTGTGAACCGTCACTTGGAGAGAATCTCCTGACATCTTGGCTCTTCGTTCCTCTTGAGGCTTATTCCCTAATCGAGAGAATACTGACTTTCTCTGAGGGAGGGATTGAAGATTTGAAAAAGTCCCCAGTCCGGTGGACTGGGGGTGTTCCTGTTGCTTCTTCTCAACTCCTCGAATCCCATTCGTTGATTCTGAGGGTTGGGTTAGAGAAGTCCCCAGTCTGGCAAGCTGGGGTGTCTCTTGACATGCTATGTCTGAGATCTTCTTGAAATCTCTCTTGATCTTGCGGATCTTAGTTCGGAAATTAGCTGGATGCATTAACCTGTATCCACTTTTATCACCTGGTTCAACAGACCGTTGGATGCTTTCCGAAACTTCTGTCATTTGATGACGTGTTTGCTCCAGACGAGAGGCTTGCGCAATATTCTCGCCTGCTTGATGTAGGAGCAATTCAACAACCTGTTCTCTATATACTTGATTTTGAGAGGAACTAGTTGAAGCTTGATCTCGAGCAAGATTTTGATTATGAACAAAGCCCATTGACTGTGGCCGGCCATGGGCAATAACATTGCATGAGACCATTTTCGGCGGGCTTTGCTGACCGGAAAGCACTGTGAAATGTAGTGCTCCGTGAATACCCCATCCTCTGATATGAACATTAGATGGAGCATTGGAAATTAACTGACGCAATTTTCTCAGCGCGCCAAGGCATGAACGTTGAAGGGTTCTCTGTTGCTTTTCAGCCTTCGGATACCGAGAGACTGATAGAGATGCCAAATCAATCTGGCGTTGTAACCCTTCTATTATCTTAAGATGATTTTCATATTCATCGTAAGATAATACCTTCTTCTTTAATTGACAAAGAGTTTTCCATATGTTAAGACGAATATCATGGATTCCATCATCCGTCAACATCTTTGGAATGTCATACTGTGAATCAGCCAAAGGCCAAAACATGACTGGTACTTCACCTTTTGCCAGTTTTTTCCTCATGTTCAGCATTTCCTCTTTATCATTAAATGAAGATTCTTCTACCTGTTTGGACCAGAGTTGGTGTTTCCTTGTTGCTTCATTAGATTCAACAAGATTGGTAGAGGAATCACTATTCATGCTGGAAGATGAATGACCTAGGGAAGGTTCGGAGAATAACCTGAACCCCAAGCTATCTTCTGATGGAGAAAGAGTTTCACCTGCCGATAGTAAAACTTCAGACATGACTGGTTTTACGTTTGCAAGTGCCTCGAGATAGGAGGGCTTTCTCGTTACTACATTGCCTTCTGAAGAATTTTCGAGACAATGTGAATCACTACTGCGGAGAGGACTTTCGCAGCGAAGTTCATCACCATGAGGAGGACCTTCATGATGGGTTACAGCAAAAGATGATATCTCTTGCTCCTTGGTCTTCTGACCACACAGAGGGTTCCTGTGGTTCTCATCTGAAGAGGAAACTTCAAGATTGACCGAATTTTCATGAAGCAAGTCTTCATGAGGAAGTGTCTGTTGAAGACCTTCGGGATTAATGTTCCTGTTATTGGGAACTGAGGGAGTAGAATCTTGAATTCCGACAGATAAATGTCTGAGGGCTTCAAGAACTCCAGCATCGAGCAAGGCCTTGTTGCAGATTGGCCTTTGATCTCCTGACTGTGCTGGGCGGATCTTTTTCTTAGATGCCTTCTTACTCGCTTTAGAAATCACTTGATGACGAAAGTGATTGCTCTGAGCAGGTGTATGTGCCTGATCAGGAAAGATGGTCAGGTTAGGCTGACGATCATCGCTCAAATCAGATGTATGTGCCTGACTTGGTTGTCCATATGATATGGGGGAGTAGGCCCCACAACCCTCTTGGACTGGAACAGATGTGTGTGTCTGTTCCGGAGTGAATTGTTGATGTGTCACTCCACTGCTAGGGATAGATTTATGTGTCTGTCCCTGAGATGATGCTGAAGCTGTTATGATATCCTGGAAAGCATCCAGAATATGAGCAGGAATTTGCTTCTGCTCTTTCACCATTGACAAAATATGTTTGGTGACTTCAGCCGCCGGAACAGGGATATACGTCCATTCCGGGCTTGGAGTAGGTGTATGTGCCTGCTCTTGTCCTCCTTTTCCTGTCAGTGAATCCTGACAGTACTCAAGTGTGGAGGCAGAGAGTTTAGTCTGCCTCCTGTTTGTCGTTGGGGCTTTCCGACTGACTTCTCCGTGCGCTACCAAACGAGACTATTGGTAGGCTTGATTAGTATTAGCAGGTGTATATGCCTGCTGATTACACTTCGCCAAACGCTGTTGACGAGATCCATCATATGTAGTCAGACGAGCCTGCTGACTAACTGCTGATGTATAAGCAGGTGTATGTTCCTGCATATGGTACTCCGCCGGAATTGCCTGGCGGGATCGGCTTGATGCTGCCAGACGAGTCTGCTGGACAGCGGGATTAAAACGAACAGGTGTGTATGCCTGCTCGTTATTTGCCACCAAGTTAGGTTGGTGGACTTCTCCGGAGATGGCAGGGATGACAACCTGCCTATTATTAACCGGATTCCGTCTCTGGTGATTCATCTTGCCTGCTCGGGTTCGAGGAACCTGAGCTGAATGCCTGGAGCCGGTACCCTCATCATGTTGAGGGTGCACTACCGCACGAGTCTGGCGGCGATTGTTGATGGGAGCCCTTGAGAAGGACTCCTGTCTCTTTGAATTAAGGTCCTGCGGGACCTGCTCATTCACTTCCTCAGAATGAGGGAGTGAGTGGAAATTGCGTTCCGGGGATAACGACCCGAAATGGTTGGAGACGGTAGTCAGCACCGCCTGCTTCTTGATTGCTGGTCGCCGTTGTCCGGACGACCAGGTAGAATTGTTAACTTGGAGGGCTTGACGAGCGGCCTCCAGAGTTGGGATAGTACCGTTACGACGGTACTCCTTAACCAGTGCATTTGAAACACAGCGTTGAAGACGCTGAGTTGGTGATGTCATCCTCAGAGCGGATGACGTTCCAGCAGGAGTAGCAGCATTGGTTTTCATGGCAGCAGACCTCACAGTAGAGGTGTTCTCAGCAGCAGTATTCACAGGGGTGAATTTAAGGAAAGCCATTTTTTGTAGAAGATCTTGAAAAAAGAGTGCCTGTTCCATATAACAGACATAATCAAGATGAATCCGGCTACTGCATCTTTTGGATGATCATATGTCAATGATTTCCTTGTTGGCCCAAGGGGCCTAACATCTAAGAAGAACATCACTTTAACTTGGTTAAGGATTCACGTCGGGTTCACCATTTTTTGTTTCGCGCGGAATCCGGGGATGACCTCCTGGACGGGAGATTCAAACGTTCCGATCGGTTTCTAACGGGTTTGTTCGTAGAACCGGAAACATCCAATGATTCCACATCCGTTTGGACCTACTTTCCAAAGGCAGGCGCTCATTAGCTTGTGGGCTAATGAGGCTTAGGAATTTGCATTGGTCGAGAGGATGGGAGGTCGGACTCATCACACCTTTTTTGAGGGGAATTATTGTCTACTCCGGGACTCTCTTTATAGATTTAAGTTAAGTTCGTGAATCCTTATTACATTACCAAGTATAAAATGAACTTTCCTTTAGTTTTAACAATCAATGATTAAATATGCAAGAAATTTAGAGAATCTTTTATATGTATTCGAGGTTCTTCATCAATATAGAATCATCTATATTTGTTTAGAGATTCTTGGTCAATGGTATCCTTCAAAACATTTATATAAAAGTCTCTTGGTCATTTTGATGACCAGGCTGGTTTTAAAGCCACTCAGTGGGGCACTTGAAGTTTATCGTCATTCAGAAGGACAGAGATTATTTCAATGTTGGGATCGAACCCATGAATGGGCTACCTACGTATCCTTTGTTTTGAAAAAGGAATCAGAACCCACGTAGTTCGAGGAATGGGATATGATGTTTTATGATTGATGGCTCAAAGATGAATGTCATAATTACTTTTACACTCTAAGGTCACGTGAGTCATGCTCGGTGTGAGAAACAAGAGGTATTGGTAAAATTTAGACAATTGTGCCATAAAAGATGCAATCATAAGAATTTGTTTTGGGGATTATGTATAGATGACTGCCCAGATAGGTGAAGGTTTAGGATTTACTTTTAGGAAGAAAAATCCATGAACAGGGTCCACAAAGTTATATGTGCTTCATGGAGATTTGAATACTCTAATCTTGGGGCTTACTCCTAAGGAGGATGCCCAAATTAGGAGGGGACTTATGATTGGGTTTTATTCCTGAAAAGGAAACCAAAATCAAAGGGAATTTATGACTGGTTAAGAGAAATTTTAAGAGACTTGTGGCTTACTCTTAAGAAAGATGCCCAAGATTTATGACTAGGACTTATTCCTGAGAAGGAAGCCTAGGTTAGGGGACTTGGGGCTTACTCCTGAAAAGGAAGCCCAAGGTTATGACTGAGTCTTATTCCTGAAAAGGAGACCCAGGTTAGGGATTAAGGTTTGGGGCTTACTCCTGAGGAGGATGCCCAAGATTTAAAGGACTTGATTGGGGCTTATTCTTAAGAAAGATGCCCAAGATTTATGACTAGGACTTATTCCTGAGAAGGAAGCCTAGGTTAGGGGACTTGGGGCTTACTCCTGAAAAGGAAGCCCAAGGTTATGACTGAGTCTTATTCCTAAAAAGGAGACCCAGGTTAGGATTCTCTCATCTTAAAGGATGAGGTTGAATGAATGAACTCTCAATCTTTGGTGACATAAAGATGTTTAAATCATTAGGTTTTGAGAGATATTTCACATAATTCCTTTCAGATAAGGATGTCAAATCAAGAAATCATGCCATAAATGGCTTTGAAGAGTATCTTGAAGACTGAATCTTGAATAGGAAGGGTGAAATGGCTTAAGAGGGGTGAAAAAGGGCAAGATGGGCACCCAAAAAGATAGGGGCGCGCAAGTATTGAAGGTCGCGCAAGTCCTGCGGCGGCGCGCAAGTATTGGTCGCGCAAGTATACTTGCGCGACATAAGGGATACTTGCGCGATTTTCAACCAGAGTTGAATTACTTGAGAGACTCTTTATTAAACCCTTTCCCATCCTCTTGAGGTTCTTCCAGAAGAGGGACGCGCAAGTTATATTGAAGGAATTAAGTCGGCGCGCAAGTGTTTGATAAGTTTCAACACTTAGGCCTTCCTTCTTCCCTTTAGATCTTCCATTCTAGGTAAGAAATTACCTTAGAAGTGTTCTGGAAGCTTTGAGAAGAGACTTGGGCGTCGGGAGCTTTGATCCGAGTTTCTGGGAACCGATCCCTTTGAATGGGGGGCCCACAGGGTCTATTTATAGGCAAAAGAAGACCCCGGGCGGTTATTGGGCGGTTATCAGATCTGTCGCGCAAGTCCCTTGCACGACCATGATGGGTCGCGCAAGTATTGAGGCGGCGCGCAAGTGTACTTGCGCGACCAAGATGGAACTTGCGCGATACATGGGCAATTTTCTCCTTTTCCATCCCTTTGTCGATTTTTGATGTTTCTTCAAAGGATTAATCACTTTTAGCTCAGATATTCCCTTTTCCGAACTTTAGATTCCGTGACGAAAGGAGCGTCAACAATGAGCCTTAGGTCCCAGTCTGTAGGCGGTCATGACATTTGCAACTCGGATGAATGTGAAGTTTTTAACCCTTAGGTGGTCTATTTGGAGAGATCACCAGTGAGACATCATTACCACCCCTGGAGGACTCTAATAATGGAGAACAGAATCATCCATTTCATCTGGGAGAGCATAATCATCCATGGGTATCCAATAATGTGAAACACCATATCAAAAACTATGGTCAAGTAATCATTCAAGGAGAGAATAATCATCCATATCCCTCGGGATAGCGTAATGATCCATGAGTATAATTAGATAGAATAGAGCACAATCATCCTCATCATATATCAAAAAGTGGAGAAAAGAATCATCCTCACCACTCAGGAGATTTTAATCATCCTTGAGTATAATTAATAGGGATTCTATTCATGTATATCATAATCATATGACCAATATAAAGATACCAAGAAACACCTATATAAATCCCAATAATGTAATAACCAAATATATTGGCTCAAGAGCTAGATCCCAGGTAGTACCACTGGGTATAAAAATAATAAAATAATAACATGTCTCAGAAGCTCGATCCCAGGAAATTTTTTATGAGAATCCTAATAAAAAATAAGATAGATCCAAGGAATAACATTCAAGTGTCCCAAAGGTAAATAAAGACGTCTCGCACAAGGATCAACAACCACTAACTAGGAATCACCACTGTTAATTTTCATTGCATCAATAGTAAAAATGTGAAGTATAAATAAAATAGTGAGGGTGGTTGAATACCTAAACCTAGCACAACTATCACATTCCCATGGGCTTAGATATTTTTAATAGCTTATAAAGTGAAACCTATTATCATCTCTACCCAAAACCGATATACTAGCTCGGAGTCAGTAAACCATTCGGTAACCCACTAGGTCCCTCAAGTCAAACAATAAGAGGAATCCTAATAGGGATCCTTTATGTCTATACTAATGTAAAGGTATCTTACTCAGGATCCTAAGCTGAGAAGTTAAAATAATGAATCTTATATGGGATCCTCAAATAGTAAGAAACTAAGGCATCTTATATGGGATCCTCTAATGGTAAATATGAAGGGGAATCCAAGACGAGACCCTCAAGATAGTGTAATTAGCATAAGAGTCCTACATCAGACCCTTAAAATGGAACAAAGGTAAAAGAATCCAACTAGGTATTCCCAATGTTATCATGTAAGAAAAGGAATCCCATAGGGGACCCCTAGTAATAAAAAAATATGAAGGAATCATACAATTGGATCCTCTACGTAAAAACGTATGCAAAGTAATCCTACAATGGATCTTCATAAACAACTAGACTCATGGCCTCTTAAGCAAGAAAGTAACATATCATAAGGGATACATCCTCAAAGGAAGAAATAAAAAGACCTAAGTAAAAATAGATAGCTAACAGTTCATCACAAATCAATGGTTCTCACTCTCAGGATACATTTGGATGTAATTAATAGAGGGAGAATATCTCCAACAATGAAACTCTTTAAAATCCACCTAGGAGTCCTTATAACACATCAAGGGTCTTACCATTGAGATATATGGAAAATTTTACCCATAATGGACTAATAATGTGTCCAATTATGACTCATGGGTGAAAATATATGAAAACCCCTCAAAGGGGTAGAAGGGAAACAGTACACAACCTGTTTACTCAGTACATGGTGTGTACCCCCTAATCCCCACCTAAGTGTGTAATTATTCATGTTATTGGTGTGTAAAATCACAAGTATAAGCGTGTTAAATAGTTAAATTGTGTGTGAACCACATGGGGTACCTACTAGTGTACCTCACATGTCTTGAACATGTATATAGTTTCACTGTGCACAGTTACATGATGAGAAACACACATTGGGTATGGCCATGTACTTTAAATGGAATGTACCTCATATGTAGGTAGCCTATTCGGGTACTCTACTATAATTTCGAGTCCCAATACACAGTGTGCATACACCATAGATGGTGTGAACTTCGAAAATTCCATCTTCCCCGAATAGGAATAACACACACCATGTGTTCATGGAACCACACATTGTGTAGATAGATTTTATTGAATAGAAAACCCTCAAATCACCCTAAAACCCTTGTTTTCACCAAAAAAGTAGTATATTAACCCCAAAAGGGTCCTAAGAAATAATATATGAGTATTAAAACTTTAATGTGACAAAACTATTTTTTTTGGAAAAACATTAAAATGACCTACATTTAGGAAGAATCTGTCGAAACTTCATCTATTTATGTAGTCCACGGTGGCCGCACAATAATTAAGCATGTCCCAAGATCCAAAAAAATAACTCTTTATCTTTATATATCCCTTTATAAGTTAAGTCGTGGTAAAGTATATACCATGAGGGAATACGTGAGAATCTAGGGTAGATGGAAGAAATTAAAAGATGAAAATAAAGGAAAAGAAAAAAAGAAAAGAAAAAGAAAAGGGGGGCCAGCCAGCCCTGGTGTTTGACCTGAGTTTATGACCTGACTAAGATAAAGTCCCATTTACATACTCAATAGAAGATACATAATCTCAATCTGACACTCTGTTCAAAATATATGGTTGAACGAACCTATGTGAATAAATTAATATTTTATTTATTAATTACTAATCATCAATCATTCTGCTAAAATTTGAACAACTCGAAATTCTACTAAACTCTTTTCCTATGGTAAAGATCATATTTTGGTACCAATGTAGTGGTTAGAAAATATATGAGATCATTTTATAGGGTAAGAAGACCATTTTAAACCTTATAAGCATCTGAAAGCAAAATTTAAAATTTCTTCTCAAAATCCCAATCTGGAAAAACATGAGTCATTACAAGACATATCCTGAGAAACTATAAGATTGGATCTAATTGATCAAGTAACTCATGGCCTCATCCCAATTCATCTTTCAACATGTTCTACAACTTAAATGTATACATCTATTTTACATGAACACTTAGTTGTACATACATGTGATGAAAAATAATCTAGTAGGCCACCCCCAATTGTGAACCAATATATCATTTTTATTAACAAGTGCATGATCATGTGATAGGTCCACCCTAGAAAAAGACTAATAATAGCTAGTATAAAAGAAAAAATTGAATAAAAGGTGGAAAACACAAGGAAAATATCCATCCATGGGTTCAAGACTAACACCCGAGGTAAATCTACCCTCACTCTAGCCCACACTACAGGACCTATAACACATGACTCGCCTAGCCACACACTATTGATGTGTCTTACATAAATACATAATAGATCCAAGAGTTTTAAATGAAAATTAAAAAAAATTGGACCTCATGTTTTAACCATAGGATTCCATGACTAAAAATCACATATACCAGGCTCTATGACTCTAATAGAATTTTCTAAACTAGAAACAGGAACATCCTGGTCCACATAGCTTGAGAAAATATCATTCTTGAAGGTCCTTAGGAACTAATTCAGTACTAGGTATGGACTCAAAAATTAAGGTTTCAGTGTACATCATTGACGACCTCAAAGGTACAAAAAAACCATGTACACAAAATTGACTCTGTGAGTGCTTCGACACATCATGAAACTGAAGCCACACTAGTCAGGGATAACACTCAACTATATAGGCATTCTACACATAAAGATCATCCATTATCTCCCTAATACCCTATAACCACAACCATAAAATAGTGGAGAAAACCAAATCAAGTCTCGGTGCTAATGATTGATGAAAGGTATCCCAAGGGCATCCTATTATAACCACAGTCTTGAGTAGAAACTACCTCAAACATCACAATCAAAGGCCAAAAAAACACGGGACAATCCAACCTCAAACCCATCATCCAAAAAAATAAACTAGTAGCACCGGTGAACTATTTTCCAATAAATAACGAGGAATCTTTCAGCACCCAAGATATCAGTATCCAATAAACAGCCACCATGTGATCTCAATGACCTACCTTTATCATAGGAATCATTTTATTCTAATACGTTAATATGTATTGGTGGGTGAATTGGTGATTCTTGGAGAATTATTATGTCTTAGAAATTTATCCTTGAAATTTTGACAATTTTTTAACTATTCCTATTTTCTAAGTTATGAGAAATAGGTTTTTGAAGATTTCAATTTGTTACCACATTTTTAGAAATAAGAAAATGTCGTGTAAATCACTAAATTCATGAGGAAGTTCAATAAAGGCCATAAAATATGAATATTATTGCATGAGGAGTTTCTAATAGATGAACATCATGAAAATATTAATTTTCATAAAAATATGCTTTGATGGGAATAATTTCAAAGGCTATTAAAAATATTTGATTACATGAATATTTGAATAAGATAATTTTAGGGCTTGATATTTTATGATGGGATCTATATGGCCTAAGTGTGGAATTCTATTATATACTCAGTATTTACTATGTATATTGGTGTGGGTATTTATAAAATATTGGGTTTTCCCACTAGGAATCCTAGGTTGAGATTTAACTCACTATTCTGGGACCCATAGGTCAACTTCACTCACGGATGCATCTCAAGATAGCCCTAGGTTGGAAGAGGAGTCATAGTTCAAACCATGTATGGGGAGTCCAGTGTATAAGGCCCATGGAGTGCATGCCAAAAGGCACACATAGTTTGGGCCAGAATCCCATAGGGCTGAAGCCCAGTGGTGTGTGTATAAGTTTGACTAGTATTGATCCCCAGTATCATGCTCTACAGCTATGCGGCATGATTTGGCTAATAAACCATGGTGAATTCAAATAGAGTTTCCTATTTGGGATAGACGATGTGTGATAATTGTTCATTTATCTTAAAAATATAGATATAACTGAGGTATTATGATTCAATTGATCTCCACCATCTATTAATCCCATGAAGTGCTTCTTCAAAATATGTTGATTGTCTACAGCCTTTACCACCTGAGGCTACTATCCTTGTGAGATTGAGATAATTGACCATCCTCACTTTTCAAACTAAAATTTTGAGACAAGTTGGATTGAATTGAAGTAAGGAATGAAACTTCATTATGTATACAGACTAAATATTAAAAGGATTTCACATGAATGGTAAATTCATCATAAGATTCACTGAAATCACATGATTCCAATTCATGATAATCTTAAGATCATGCGACAAAAAAGGTGAATATCAATAATGAAACACATAATGGCATTCAATCAATATATGTGACATCATGTTGTTATCATGGATCAGAGGACAGTAGGAATCCATCTCGAGAAGAATAATGATCGTAATATGATCCCATATTTTGAAAAAATTATCATTTCAATATTTTTATATTATCAAAAGGTTTTTCATAAACTTTCCATCCAGGAATCACATGAATAAAGAAAGATCATGAAATGCACCAAGATGTTTAATGATCAAGTGAAGTGATCATGTGATCTCATGATTTGTTGGTGTTTTTAAAAGAATTTAATATTTTTGGAATTCATGAAGTCCCAAGATCCTTGGGTGTTTTAATAATTCCATAAAATGCCTCAAAATTTAGAGATAGGCAGTGTAAACTTTCCTATGTAAACCAAAGAAGATATTAGAGTTTAGTTTCTACATTTTTTTTAATAAATTGGGGAAATATCTAAAAAATAGAGGAATCCCACCTGATCCAATCATGTTAAAGAATATCATGTGATAATTATGATCTTGTGAAGTAATTTTAGAAGTAAGGATAAAAAAGCACCTTTTGTATTGTAAAGAGTTTCAGATAAACCCACAGACCATACCTCCTATAATATAAAGTTTTTTGAGAAGAATCCATAGATAAACAATTTATCTCCTGAAGGAAATAGTGCAAACAACTAGTGTCTCATAAATTACATCTTGTGATGTAACCACATGATTAATTGACATGGAGGAAGAAGAACCCTCATGCCTCCTTGGTTACATGAAGGATACTGTGGAAAATTTATATCTTGCAAAGAAGGAACCTAAGGAAATCTAACTTGTCATGCGAATGCTGAGAACATCCAATGGTTATCACCTTGTATCATGCGAAGGAACTCATGGATAGTTATTGGGTCAAATAAAGCACATAGATAAAGGTAGTGGGATATCGCATGATATCTTTACTCTAAGGAGGATTTACACCCACAATTCCTTCCATTCTTGAAAAAGAATTGTGTTATTAAAGAATAATCATGAACCACACTTGGGTCACGTGAAGGAATTTAATGAATAGCATAAACATGGATAGTTTATTTTCTTCACATGATACCATGAAGATGATAGGAGGAAAAATATTGCATGAAACTCATGTAACATATTATATGCAATATGTGAATAAAAGAGAAGGAAAAGTGCATACCCATTTGGGTTTGTGAAAAAGACATTGGATTTTGAATGTGGATAGTACATGAGAACATGCACAAGTAAATAATCACTTGAGAAATTGAGACATCTGAAACATTATTGAAAAGAACAAAATAATTAAGTTTATGACATAATGTGATATGATTTTGGGTTCCATGAAATTCATGCATGAAGCTTCCTTAATTTGAGACTGTAGTCGAGTATAATATCATAAGATCTTATATCTGAGTTGATATTGTTGGAGAATTCATGAAGAAATACTAGGTGGATATTGTTCATGATCCTTATTAAATATAAATATTCTCGAATAAGTTGTGTTCACCACTTGATCAAATTATATTGAGTTTGGTACTTCATCAGGTACAAGGAATCATATCCTGATCATTGTTTCACTCAAGTAACTAATAAAATATTCTTGATCAAAGATCATTGATAAAGACCAAAAGGGTACAAAAGTTCATGATGTGTACACAGACAAGATTGATCCATCAATCTCATGGAGGAAGATAAATGGATCAAACTATAGTTGATAAATCCTTGAATAAAGGATTATTCCTCTTAGTTTGAGCTGGGAGTAGGAAGTCTCTTGTGTGACTCAGGATAAGAATTCTCTAGTGAGGATTCTGGAGTAAGCTAGTGTGGATTCTTATAATACTAAGAGATGTTGTATAAATAACCTCTTATGTTGATTAAGTAGAGATACAGTGTGACTATATATTGACCATTGTTATTCTTTATATGATTATAGTATAGAATCATTATTGGGTACAATATCCAACACAATAAAAAGTAGGTCTTTATACTGAACCTTGTAAATCCTTGTGTTTGGTACCTTTTTATTTATATCATTATTCAAGGTAAGGATGAGAGATACAAGAATATTGGATCGAGGATTTAACCATTTGTATAGGTTTAATTGAAAAGATACCATTCATAAAAAGAAAAAGGGATCACTGATTCACCCCCACCCCCTCTTAGTGATCTCATACTAATCTGTGCACTTTAATTGGTTTCGGATGGAAGGTCACCTATGAAATATCCAAAAGAATTATGAGGAGGGAAATATAAATTCAGTAAATAGTAATGGTATTCTAGTTTTCAATGGTGATAACTATCATGGATGGAAAAATAGGACAATATTGTATCTACTATCACTTGGGGTTGAAGTGAGAGATGCAATTATAGTTGGTTATCCACCCTATATTGATAATTCTCTGATGAATATTGCAGATAATAGGATGTTTGAAATTTATGTAAAGGATCAACTTATAATCATGTTGGATTTATTATAAAATGTATACGCAAAAGTGATGTTTCTCCAAACCGCCAAAATAATCTATGATAAATTGACAAGCAGTTATGAATAAGATCTTAATGTCAAAGAAAATAAGATTTAAATATGGAGAAGTAGATTTAAAGATATAAAAATGGGTGATGATAAGAGTGTTTATGACCAATTTACAATAGTAAATGATATTTTTAGTATCATCATATTTTTTGGTGAGAATATAGATGATCTAACCATTGTGAAGAAGCTGATGAGAAATATTCTAGACAGATTTTATTCAAATTCACTATATTGGAACACATAGAAGATCTATCACTAGATAACTCATTTACATTCTCATAGCACATGAAATTAGAAAAATAGAAACTTTTAATAATAAATAAAAATATGAATCAACCTTTATATCCATGAAAAAAAGTAAAACTAATGTTGAAGAGAAACCAGAATCAAGTGATTCTGAGGATGAGGAAGCTGAATTGGACTAAAATCAAATGAAGGTCTTCTATAAAATGATGTATGATAGTGATAGAAGATAAAAACGAAATAATCCACCAAATTCCTTCAACTGTCATGTGTTTGAGGATTTTTATAACATTTTCTAAAGAATAAATCCAACATCATTGAATTTGATGAAGCCGAAGACTACTTCAAGAAGAATTATAGGAAATATGAAAAGAGTGACTATGAGAAAGAAAAAAAATAAATACTAAGATAAAAAAGAAATATGACGATTGTAAAGACCGTAAAATTCAAGGGAATTTTTTTCTTAATTTTCTTTGGATTTTTACAAGAGCGCGGTTTCAGACGGCACCTGATTCCGAGGCCCGGAGTGCCCGGAATTAATTTCCGAAGTTTGGCTCGGGTACGTTCAGTGAACGAACGAGCGAGAATTCCTAACTTTTGATCCGGTGCTCGGAATTGAAATCCGAGGGCACCGATGAACTCGCAGCGCTGATATTCGCTTAAAGAGACCCTTTCGGGAGTTGCGTTTTTTGCGGGACGAAAGTTAGTTTTTGGGAGAATTATAAAAAGTTGAATAAAAAAAATGTGGATTCTTTTTATTTCACTTTTGTAGGTTAACTCCTCTCAAAAGGAGTTGGGGGTGGGACCCACACCCACTTAACCTACTTTGAGAGGATTAAGTGTGGTGGGACCCACACGAACCTAAACCTCTCAACTTCCCCCTTAAACTCCCTCTCTCCCTCTTAATTGTTTGTAAACTTAACATCAAATTAATTACACATGACATGTTAATTAATTAAGTGTTATGTTTGAATTTTGAAGTTTTGAATTCCTAGGCTTGGTAAATAAAATAAGGAGAGACCTTATTTTATTTTGTTAGCCAACTTGTGTGGTTTTCATTTGAGAGCTCCTCCTCCATCTTCTTCATCTTGACGAAGAACGTTCATCTTGACGAAGAACGCTCAAACTCCGACGAAGAACGACGCCTCTCTTCTTCGTCCTCGGTGTCAACAAGAGGGAACGCCGCATCCTCCTCGGGCCTTCTTCGTCGGCAAACGAAGATCCGCCAACAACGTGTCGCATCGGACGTAACTCTTCGTCAACGGATTTGACGAACGACGACCGCGACGCCCGACTTCCGCGACGCCGTCTTCCGCGGAACGTAGAAGATTCTTTGAATCTCAAACCAGAGGTAGGGGATGTTATTTATTGATTATTTTATTCCATTCTTGAATCATGGATTTTAGCATGACTAAACGTGAGGCTTTTGGATTTTCTTTAGTTATGTTATTATTTAACGTGAGGGGGGTCGGACCGCATGAACACGGCCGAACCCCCCCTCCTTAGTTCTCGTTTTATTCATGCGGGTGGAAGCAAGTGGCGTGGTGCCGTCGCACCACGCGGATGAACATGCTTATATTTTTCCGCAACGCCGTCGCGCTTCGCCGAGGAGAGTCTTCAAGAACGCGACGCCGTCGCGCCGCGTTGGAAGGATTCATGGCACGGCGAAAGGGGCGCGGTGCCGTCGCACCGCGCCGGACGACAAACACCGCGGCCGGTTCCGGGCCGCGGCGAGACGAGAAGACCGCGGCCGGTTCCGGGCTGCGGCGGGACGAGGAGACCGCGGCCGGTTCCGGGCCGCGGCGGAAGGAAAGACCGGCGGCCGGGCCGCCGGCGTCGGAAGACGAGGGCGGGACCGGAATTTCCGGTCCCGTTGGTAAAAACCGGCCGGCCAGCGGGCCGGCCGGATGTCATAAAACCGGGGGATTAAACCCCCGGCCGGTTCTTCAAACCCCCCTCTTAATGAGGGGGGGCGGTTCAATTTAAGGAGGGGGGGCAAAGCCCCCCCCCGGTTCGTTCCAGCCGGCCCCCATTTGTGGGGGGCCGTTTCTTTTGCAAAGGCACGGCACAAGGCCGTGCCACCTTGACAAAAACGCGGGGCTTAGCCCCGCGTGCCACCCACCTTGCGGCACCCCGCCGCCGCCGCCGCCGCCGCCGCCGCGCCGCCCGCCGCCGCCGCCGCGCCGCCCGCCGCCGCCGCCCGCCGCTGCCGTCCGCCGCCGTCCGCCGCCGCGCCGCCCCGGGGGGGGGGGGGGGGGGTCGGGCCGGGTCGGCCCGGACCCGGACCCCCCCGTTACGGACCAGTTTCGGTTTTTGGCTCATAACTTGAGCCCCGGACCTCCGAATGACGAACCGTCTGCGGCAACGCGATCCTTGGATCGAGACGGTCGTTTCGGTATATCGCACTCAAGGTTTCGGTTAACTTTGAGTTCGGCCGGGTTGGTTCGTTCACGAAACCAACCGGGCCTTCGGAGCGGAAACGCTCATATCTTGAGCTACGGACGTCCGATTGATGCGCCGTCAGTCGCGTTGTGTTCCTCTTAGTGAGACGGATATTTTGGCATACTCCGCCCGAGGTTTGGACGCAGGTGGAGTACGGTCGGGTTGGTTTTTCCTTAAAAACCAACCGGGCCCCGGAGACGAAAATGCCTATAACTCTCAGACCGGGCGTCCGATCGACGCGCCGTCTGTTGCGTTGAGTTCCTTTTAACGATACGGAACTTTTGGATACATCAACTTGGTCTTCGTGACAGTTGATGTATCAGCCTCTCGGCTCGTGGAGCGGACCCTCCGTACGAGCTTGCTGTGTGCGGGAACCCTAGTGCTGGCTGCGACTGTTCTACTGCTACGACTGCTACTGTGACTGCGACGACGACAGTACAGAGATCCTGTGTGGATTTGACGACGACAGTACAGAGATCCTGTGTGGATTTGACGACGACAGTACAGAGATCCTGTGTGGATTGGACGACGACAGTACAGAGATCCTGTGTGGATTCGACGACGACGACTACAGCACTCAGCGATCCTACGTGGATCAGTGCTACAGGTTCTGTGTGAGCCCGATCCTGTGTGGGTCCTTGCGCTCAGCGGTTCTGTGTGAGCCAGCGCCTACAGGTTCTGTGTGAGCCCGATCCTGTGTGGGTCTTCTGTGGGGGTTAGTTACCTATCGATCCTTCGTGGGTCCGACGACTTAGATGGATCAGTGATCATCTTTATCGTCCTTGAAGAAGTATACCTGTGTGAGCTGAATCCTGTTGTTTTCCTGTGTGGATTGTGTTGTGCAATCCTGTGTGGATTATATTTTGCTTCCCTTTGTGGATTACGTATACTTTCCTGCGTGGACTGAGTTGTACTTGGGCTCGGAGGTTGGAGCGTATCTGAATTGATGACTTAGGTATATGTATGGGCATATACCTAAGCAGTGTCGGTTGTTACTTCGTGATTGTACTTTTCTTGTGGTTTATCCTTTGTGGATTTGAGAGAACTTCAGGGGTCTCGGGGTCCCTACTGAGTAGCTTATACTCACCCCTGCACGGGCTTCGCCCGCACTACGTTGTGTTGGTTGCAGACGACGGACAGCGTTGACTTAGCTGAGGCTTGTAGAGCGGGACGGTACCCGGAGGTGGACCACTGGGCGGGACGTGCACGGAGCGGACGGCGGGACCCGTGGAGCAGAGGAGCTATCTGTACCCACCCTTCAGGTGGGATTTCCGGTGGACAGCTCGGAGTAGCGGCTTTTACTTTACAGTTGTTGTTTTCCCCTTTTCGAGTTGTACTTTACTTTCAGTTTGGGTTTGTATTCTGGCCCATTTACTTTTCCGCACTTTCAGTTGTACTCTGCTTGTTTAGTGTTTACGTTCCGCTTGCTTACTCTGTGGAGTTGGTTACTTTTCAAAGGCAATGCCTTCCCTTTTTACTGGGATTTACGCCTTGGTGCTAGTCGCCAGCCCCTGGCCTATGGAAGGCGGGCTTGGGGTAGTCACGGCATGGACCCCGAGGGCGGGTCGTGACAAATTGGTATCAGAGGAGTTCGGTTCTACTGCGAACTCTGATCTTTTCTATGTGAAGCAATAATGTTTAGCGTATTGAGTGTGGTTATCAGTCCAGGGAGTCCAGTGTTGGTGCGGCGGCCGACGTATCCGTACACCAGGACCCTGACTTCTGATTTCCGACTTAATGCACGAAAACATTGATTGCGTGTGTGTTTCAAAGTTTTCTTTGTGATTACTTGTGTCAGCTCACCGGGTATACTGATCTGCTTAATGAAAGTCTCAAGTTTTCTTTGTGATTACTTAATTCAGCTCACCAGGTATACTGTTCTGACTATGGTGCTCTTGTTCTCCTTTTCAGGATGGCCCCACGACGGCAGCCAGCTAGGGTTCCGAGAGTCGAGCGAGACGACAGCCCACCGAGCGACGAGGCCTCGGTGCAGGGCCCTTTTCCAGTAGTGGCACCGGCGGTAGCTTTACCCGCCGAGCCCCCGATGCTTCCAGCAGCAGCCGCTGACGATGCACGTCGCCTCAGCGCACTGCATGAGTTTCAGCGCCAGCGACCGCCCAGGTTTCGCGGGGAGACGGATCCCCAGGCAGCAGAGGACTGGCTGGAGGCAGTGGTTCGAGTGTTTAGGCTAGTGAGGACACCAGCAGACCTCATGGTGATCCTCGCTGCGAGCCTACTATACGCAGCAGCTGGACGATGGTGGAGCTTGATGCTCCAGGTGCACGATGAGGCATCTCTACTCTGGACGGATTTCGAGAGCCTCTTCCGCTCTGAGTTCGTCCCGGCCACCCTTCGAGCGGTGCGCATCCAGGAGCTTCTACAGCTGCGGCAGGGCAGCATGACGGTCGCCCAGTACTCGGCGAGGTTTACCGATCTCTCGCGCTACTCGACCGACATGGTACGGGACCCATTCTTCCGGGCCCGGACCTTCGAGCAGGGTTTGAGACACGAGATCAGGGCATCGCTGATCTCCCTCAGCATACCGACTCAGACAGGAGTACTGGAGCGGGCTCTTCTGATCGAGAGCTTCCTTGCTGAGTCTACACCAGCACAGCGACCCGCCGCAGGGCGGCACGTGGCAGAGTCATCTGCAGCAGGCAGTCGACGGATGACTCAGGGGTCCAGACAGACCAGACCTTCAGGCCGACGATCTCAGGGCACTGGCTCAGCAGTGCGGGGCACACAGCACGGAGCCAGTCTTCCGAGAGGCAGACAGTGCTACTCGTGCGGCGGGCAGAGCCACATGGCTCGCGACTGCCCGACCCGCCGTACCGAGGAGCAGCAGTCAGTTGATGGACCACCGCGGCAGAGGCAGAGGGTCAACCGTAGCGGTCCGCAGGGAGGAGGCGGACGAGGCAGAGGAGCTGGACGAGCAGCTGGTGGTGGCCGACGCTTTGAGGCTCTACCACCACCACCACCAGGAGGTCCACCCCGACCACATGGAGCTGGCGGACAGCGACAGGCACAGCTCCAGGCAGCAGAGGCCTACGACCACGGCGCACCCGAGATGATTCGAGGTACTATCTGTGTCTATTCCACCCTTGCTGCAGTTCTTATAGACACAGGAGCGAGTCACTCTTTCATAGCCGCTGCCCTTGTTCGGAGCTCGGAGATTCCGACAGAGCCGTTGGCTCGATCCTTATGGCTAGAGACTCCTACAGGAGCAGACTCGACGATTACGCACTGGTTCCGGCAGTGTGAGCTTACTCTAGGAGGCGAGAGCTTCGGCTGGGATCTTCTTGTAGCAGCGTCGAGGCCTTACGACGTCATCTTGGGCATGGATTGGCTGTCTACGGTCCATGCACAGATTGACTGTTTTAGGCGCAAGGTGCGATGTGTACGCACCGACGGGAGCAGGTTCACCTTCACCGGCGAGAAGGGAGTCTTTGCAGCACAGGATGGACTTCCGCGGAGGAGAGGACAGCCCATTTCTCATCAGTTGGCTAGCCTTATCCTTGGAGCAGTTGACGTGCGGAGTCCTGGTTTTCCTGTAGTGGTGGATCAGTTTGCGGACGTTTTTCCCGACGACGTTCCAGGGCTACCTCCTCGCAGAGAGGTAGACTTTTATATTGACTTGTACCCCGGGACAGCCCCGATATCCACTCCAGCATATCGGATGGCCCCCGCCGAGCTTCGAGAGCTACGGGTACAGTTGGAGGACTTGCAGGGCAAGGGGTTCATCCGACCCAGTGTTTCACCCTGGGCTTCCCCGATTTTGTTCGCCAAGAAGGCGGACGGAAGCTTGCGACTTTGTGTTGACTATCGTCGCCTGAACCAGGTGACAGTGAGGAACAAGTATCCGCTACCGAGGATTGATGACCTCTTTGATCAGCTCAAGGGAGCACGGTGGTTCTCGAAGATAGACCTCAGGTCAGGCTATCATCAGCTCAGAGTCAGAGACGAGGATGTGCAGAAGACGGCCTTCAGATGTCGGTATGGCCACTATGAGTTCTTGGTTATGCCTTTCGGTGTAACCAATGCTCCAGCAGTGTTCATGGCTCTCATGAACAGGATCTTTCAGCCATACCTCGATCGGTTTGTCGTGGTCTTCATCGACGACATCCTGATTTACTCTACGACAGAGGAGGAGCACGCCTATCACTTGCGAGTTGTTCTTGACACACTCCGAGAGCACCAGCTTTATGGTAAGCTCTCGAAGTGCCAGTTCTGGATACGTGAGGTCCACTTTTTGGGACACGTTATCTCTGAGGCGGGAGTTGCAGTGGATCCCGCGAAGATTGAGGCTGTGTTAGCATGGGAACCACCCAGGAGCGTGACTGAGGTTCGGAGTTTCTTGGGACTAGCTGGATACTATCGGAGATTCGTTCCAAACTTCTCTAGAATTGAAGCATCACTCACAGCTTTGACGAAGAAGGGAAAACCCTTCGTGTGGTCAGACAGATGTCAGCAGAGCTTCCAGGAGCTGAGGCAGAGATTGACTAGCGCACCTATCTTGAGGTTGCCTGAGGAGGGAGTAGGGTACGTGGTCTACTGCGATGCATCAGGGACCGGACTCGGATGTGTTCTGATGCAGGAGCGGGCAGTGATCGCCTATGGATCACGATAGTTGAGACCGCATGAGCAGAACTACGCTACCCATGACCTGGAGTTAGCAGCAGTGGTCTTCGCTCTGAAGACATGGCGACATTATCTGATGGGCGAGCGCTTTACAGTCTTTTCCGATCATCAGAGTCTCAGGTATATCTTCTCGCAGAAGGATCTGAACCTGAGACAGCGACGATGGCTCGAGTTCCTCCAGGACTATGACTTTGAGATAGTCTATACTCCTGGGAAGGGGAACATAGTAGCTGATGCCCTCAGCAGGAGGACGGGCATTCAGCTACTCGAGGAGGCGACGGAGCAGCTAGCCTCTTTGCAGATATCCTTCGTGGATAGAGATGGAGCAGCCTTTCTTCAGTCTCTCACAGTCACTCCTCCACTACTGCAGCGAGTCAGGGAGGCACAGCGCGGGGACACTGACTGCGAGACACGGCGTGCACAGATATCCTCGGGACAGGCACCTGATGGTTTCTCCCTTGGAGCAGAGAACGACATCCTTTTCAGAGGACGTGCCATGGTACCAGTCACATTGCGAGAGGAAGTGCTGAGGGAGTTTCACACTTCTCCTTTAGCGGTACATCCTGGAGTGGCGAAGATGTACCAGGACCTCAGACGACAGCACTGGTGGCCGGGCATGAAGAAAGCTGTAGCAGAGTTCGTTTCTCGATGCCTTACCTGTCAGCAGGTGAAGGCAGAGCATCAGGTACCAGCAGGCTTGGTACAGCCCTTGGAGGTTCCGGAGTGGAAGTGGGACGGCATATCTATGGACTTCGTGACTGGACTTCCACGCACTTCCAGAGGTCACGACTCCATCTGGGTGATTGTTGACCGACTCACCAAGTCGGCACACTTCTTACCCATCAGAGAGCAGGGCTCGGTGGAGAGCTTGGGACGTCTCTATGTTCAGGAGATTGTGCGGCTCCACGGCGTGCCATCATCTATCGTTTCCGATCGTGATGACCGCTTTACTTCCCGGCTTTGGAAGGGGTTGCAGGAGGCGTTCGGGACGCAGCTACGTCTTAGCACAGCTTTTCACCCTCAGACGGATGGTCAGACGGAGAGGACCATTCAGACTCTCGAGGACATGCTCCGTGCATGTGTCCTTGACTTTGGTCGTAGCTGGGAGGACCACCTACCTTTGGTGGAGTTCGCATACAACAACAGCTATCACTCCACCATCGGGATGGCACCGTACGAGGCGTTGTACGGCCGACCATGTAGATCTCCTTTGTGCTGGACAGACCCAGGGGAGTCAGCACTAGTGGGACCGGAGATGGTCCAGGCCACGACAGAGAAGGTCCAGGTCATCCAGGAGCGGATGAGGACAGCTCAGAGCCGGCAGAAGTCATACGCTGACAGGAGGCGGAGGCCACTGGAGTTCGAGGATGGCGACCACGACTTCTTGCGGGTCTCACCTCGACGTGGTATTCGGAGATTTGGCCGAGGCGGCAAGTTATCTCCGCGCTTCATCGGACCTTTCCAGATTCTCAGCAGGATTGGCGAGGTGGCTTATCGCCTGGCTCTACCACCTCAGTTGCACCGGGTGCACGACGTCTTCCACGTATCTCAGCTGAGGAGATACGTGCACGACCCGACGCACATCATTGACCATGGGGAGCTTGACGTTGACGATGGGGCGACTTTTACGGAGGTTCCGGTGGAGATAGAGGACCGACAGGAGCGGGTCCTACGTGGGCGATCGATTACTCTTGTGCGCATCAGATGGCAGCACGGGAATCTTCAGGAGAGCACATGGGAGCGGGAGGCTCAGATGCGTACTCAGTACCCTCATTTGTTCCCCTAGTTTTTGATGTATCTTTACGGGGACGTAAAGCCCTGAGGTGGGAGTAATGTAAAGACCGTAAAATTCAAGGGAATTTTTTTCTTAATTTTCTTTGGATTTTTACAAGAGCGCGGTTTCAGACGGCACCTGATTCCGAGGCCCGGAGTGCCCGGAATTAATTTCCGAAGTTTGGCTCGGGTACGTTCAGTGAACGAACGAGCGAGAATTCCTAACTTTTGATCCGGTGCTCGGAATTGAAATCTGAGGGCACCGATGAACTCGCAGCGCCGATATTCGCTTAAAGAGACCCTTTCGGGAGTTGCGTTTGTTGCGGGACGAAAGTTAGTTTTTGGGAGAATTATAAAAAGTTGAATAAAAAAAATGTGGATTCTTTTTATTTCACTTTTGTAGGTTAACTCCTCTCAAAAGGAGTTGGGGGTGGGACCCACACCCACTTAACCTACTTTGAGAGGATTAAGTGTGGTGGGACCCACACGAACCTAAACCTCTCAACTTCCCCCTTAAACTCCCTCTCTCCCTCTTAATTGTTTGTAAACTTAACATCAAATTAATTACACATGACATGTTAATTAATTAAGTGTTATGTTTGAATTTTGAAGTTTTGAATTCCTAGGCTTGGTAAATAAAATAAGGAGAGACCTTATTTTATTTTGTTAGCCAACTTGTGTGGTTTTCATTTGAGAGCTCCTCCTCCATCTTCTTCATCTTGACGAAGAACGTTCATCTTGACGAAGAACGCTCAAACTCCGACGAAGAACGACGCCTCTCTTCTTCGTCCTCGGTGTCAACAAGAGGGAACGCCGCATCCTCCTCGGGCCTTCTTCGTCGGCAAACGAAGATCCGCCAACAACGTGTCGCATCGGACGTAACTCTTCGTCAACGGATTTGACGAACGACGACCGCGACGCCCGACTTCCGCGACGCCGTCTTCTGCGGAACGTAGAAGATTCTTTGAATCTCAAACCAGAGGTAGGGGATGTTATTTATTGATTATTTTATTCCATTCTTGAATCATGGATTTTAGCATGACTAAACGTGAGGCTTTTGGATTTTCTTTAGTTATGTTATTATTTAACGTGAGGGGGGTCGGACCGCATGAACACGGCCGAACCCCCCCTCCTTAGTTCTCGTTTTATTCATGCGGGTGGAAGCAAGTGGCGTGGTGCCGTCGCACCACGCGGATGAACATGCTTATATTTTTCCGCAACGCCGTCGCGCTTCGCCGAGGAGAGTCTTCAAGAACGCGACGCCGTCGCGCCGCGTTGGAAGGATTCATGGCACGGCGAAAGGGGCGCGGTGCCGTCGCACCGCGCCGGACGACAAACACCGCGGCCGGTTCCGGGCCGCGGCGAGACGAGGAGACCGCGGCCGGTTCCGGGCCGCGGCGGGACGAGGAGACCGCGGCCGGTTCCGGGCCGCGGCGGAAGGAAAGACCGGCGGCCGGGCCGCCGGCGTCGGAAGACGAGGGCGGGACAGGAATTTCCGGTCCCGTTGGTAAAAACCGGCCGCCCAGCGGGCCGGCCGGATGTCATAAAACCGGGGGATTAAACCCCCGGCCGGTTCTTCAAACCCCCCTCTTAATGAGGGGGGGCGGTTCAATTTAAGGAGGGGGGGCAAAGCCCCCCCCGGTTCGTTCCAGCCGGCCCCCATTTGTGGGGGGCCGTTTCTTTTGCAAAGGCACGGCACAAGGCCGTGCCACCTTGACAAAAACGCGGGGCTTAGCCCCGCGTGCCACCCACCTCGCGGCACCCCGCCGCCAGCGCGGCCTGCCGCCGCCACCGCGGCCCGCCGCCGCCGCCAGCGCGGCCCGCCGCCGCCGCCACCGCGGCCCGCCGCCGCCGCCGCCGCCGCCGCCGCGCCGCCCGCCGCCGCCGCCCCGGGGGGTGGGGGGGGGGGGGGGGGGGGTCGGGCCGGGTCGGTCCGGACCCGGACCCCCCCGTTACGGACCAGTTTCGGTTTTTGGCTCATAACTTGAGCCCCGGACCTCCGAATGACGAACCGTCTGTGGCAACGCGATCCTTGGATCGAGACGGTCGTTTCGGTATATCGCACTCAAGGTTTCGGTTAACTTTGAGTTCGGCCGGGTTGGTTCGTTCACGAAACCAACCGGGCCTTCGGAGCGGAAACGCTCATATCTTGAGCTACGGACGTCCGATTGATGCGCCGTCAGTCGCGTTGTGTTCCTCTTAGTGAGACGGATCTTTTGGCATACTCCGCCCGAGGTTTGGACGCAGGTGGAGTATGGTCGGGTTGGTTTTGCCTTAAAAACCAACCGGGCCCCGGAGACGAAAATGCCTATAACTCTCAGACCGGGCGTCCGATCGACGCGCCGTCTGTTGCGTTGAGTTCCTTTTAACGATACGGAACTTTTGGATACATCAACTTGGTCTTCGTGAAAGTTGATGTATCAGCCTCTCGGCTCGTGGAGCGGACCCTCCGTACGAGCTTGCTGTGTGCGGGAACCCTAGTGCTGGCTGCGACTGTTCTACTGCTACGACTGCTACTGTGACTGCGACGACGACAGTACAGAGATCCTGTGTGGATTTGACGACGACAGTACAGAGATCCTGTGTGGATTTGACGACGACAGTACAGAGATCCTGTGTGGATTGGACGACGACAGTACAGAGATCCTGTGTGGATTCGACGACGACGACTACAGCACTCAGCGATCCTACGTGGATCAGTGCTACAGGTTCTGTGTGAGCCCGATCCTGTGTGGGTCCTTGCGCTCAGCGGTTCTGTGTGAGCCAGCGCCTACAGGTTCTGTGTGAGCCTGATCCTGTGTGGGTCTTCTGCGGGGGTTAGTTACCTATCGATCCTTCGTGGGTCCGACGACTTAGATGGATCAGTGATCATCTTTATCGTCCTTGAAGAAGTATACCTGTGTGAGCTGAATCTTGTTGTTTTCCTGTGTGGATTGTGTTGTGCAATCCTGTGTGGATTATATTTTGCTTCCCTTTGTGGATTACGTATACTTTCCTGCGTGGACTGAGTTGTACTTGGGCTCGGAGGTTGGAGCGTATCTGAATTGATGACTTAGGTATATGTATGGGCATATACCTAAGCAGTGTCGGTTGTTACTTCGTGATTGTACTTTTCTTGTGGTTTATCCTTTGTGGATTTGAGAGACCCTCAGGGGTCTCGGGGTCCCTACTGAGTAGCTTATACTCACCCCTGCACGGGCTTCGCCCGCACTACGTTGTGTTGGTTGCAGACGACGGACAGCGTTGACTTAGCTGAGGCTTGTAGAGCGGGACGGTACCCGGAGGTGGACCACTGGGCGGGACGTGCACGGAGCGGACGGCGGGACCCGTGGAGCAGAGGAGCTATCTGTACCCACCCTTCAGGTGGGATTTCCGGTGGACAGCTCGGAGTAGCGGCTTTTACTTTACAGTTGCTGTTTTTCCCTTTTCGAGTTGTACTTTACTTTCAGTTTGGGTTTGTATTCTGGCCCATTTACTTTTCCGCACTTTCAGTTGTACTCTGCTTGTTTAGTGTTTACTTTCCGCTTGCTTACTCTGTGGAGTTGGTTACTTTTCAAAGGCAATGCCTTCCCTTTTTACTGGGATTTACGCCTTGGTGCTAGTCGCCAGCCCCTGGCCTATGGAAGGCGGGCTTGGGGTAGTCACGGCACGGACCCCGAGGGCGGGTCGTGACAACGATAAGGGAAATTGATCAATATTCATCATCAAGCAATGGAACATAAGATTAAGGGACTTCTAGAAATCAGATGTGTTTTATGGGAAAAATAAAAGCAACAAAATACACATTCAAATGTGTAGAAGGTGAATTGATAACTAAGCTATAATGGTACTTGAAAGATAATCTAGAATATACTTTTGAGAATAACATGAAACTCAATAAAGAGAAAAGAAAACTAATAAATGAAAAGGAAGAGCATGTCATGAAATAAGAGAAAATTATTAATGAGATAGAAGTATATGTGTATAAGGTATCTAATTTAGAGAAGAAACTAAAATATTTTGAGTAAAATTCACCATGGAGAAAATAATTCAACAATGATGTTACTGAATTTACTGAATAAAACACAAAAATAGGTTGAATATAGATGAACATGATAAAATGGAGAATGATCTTGATAAAAAAACGTGTTGTGAAAGAGGTATAATTATCTGAAAGATCGTATTTGTGTATTTTATCTCAAAGTGAGTTCAATAACCTGAAATAATACTTCACCAATTTGTATGATATTAAGGGTTAATTTTATAAATCTATTGATAAGAATGGTCCAATGAAAAGTTTTGTTTCGATAAATAATGAGTTTCGATGTACATTTTTTATTTTTGACAATCTAGACCAAGAGAAAACACAAAATATTGATGGACCAAAACAAAAAATGTGAAAATATATTCTGAAAATGAATACTTGACTAATTCATCTTGAAGGTTTCCTCATAATACCAAACCCCCACAATCTGTGAAGAGACAACAATAATAATCTTCAAATTATAATTATTATTAGTCATAAAGATCAAGGTTTAATGGATACTACTGGTGTTGTGGAGTGTTTAGTCATAAATCTTATTTATACTAGTATAACATGTCACTACCAAGAATGAGGCATGAGTCAAGGGGTATAAATTATGAATAAATAAAATTAGATTATTGAAAAAAGAGACATGTGACCAAGAAACCATGTAAAATGTCAACACAAAACAAATTTGAATGATTGAAGGAAATTTATGTAAAATATAGTCAAAAAGGTCCCAAAACTAAGATATGTATAGTTATAAAACCAAGTGAAATTTAACACAATGTAAATATGAAGAGAAGACTTTTTTTAATGATGAAACATTCACCAATGTATTATGTGAGAAACACAAAAAATCTAAGAACATCAAGAAAGAATATTTAGTTATCTTTCATAACCAACTGGCTAAGGCTAAACAAATGGAGAATGGTTATAAACGTATTGAGGAAAAAGGAAACCATGTGGTGATAGTTGAATATGTTAATTTTGATAAGATTTCATTAATATATGATAACCTGAAAATAACTAAGTGTGAAATATATGGACAAATTGGGAATGAAATAAGATATTGTATAAAAATTCTACTAGCCTAAGAAAAAATAATTAAGAAGATGTGGAAAGTGAAAATAAATATATATTATAATGAAAAAGAAAATTATATCTGCATCAAAAGTTTCAACTGATGAGGAAATTTCACTCACTCCTTCAAAGGAATTTCTGAAGAAGAAGAAGTCTAGATTGAGAAGAAGCTCTCAACTTGAATTTTATTTCTAAGGAATAAGGAAGACGCTCCTTATTCACTTATATATGAATGCTTCTATACTAACATCCAATGAATTAAAGGAGATAGATGCATCCTTTAAGAAATGAATTGATGAGATGAAGCTATTAAATATTTACTACATAATTAATGTGGAACTTCTAAACAAATTTATAAAATTAGAATATAAGGTATTTCAATCACACTTTCATCCCTAATTCTTTATTTTATTAATCATATAAATTAATGGGGGAACTTGATTTATGTCAAGATAAGATAGAGGGGGAGATATATCATTTTCACTTGATATTTTCAAATGTGTTTTCAAGGTTTGTGCATGATTAATACTTTTATTGATCAATAAGGTTATTTATGATCCCTTTGAATGATAATTGAGATTTGATGATAATAATTTCACATGAATTGTATTTTATGGTTTGGTTAGATTTCCTTGGTTGAATCTATCATGTTTTCTATACCGGTTTATCCCACTTAGACTTATAGTTTATTAACTAAAGGGTATTTTTTATGAAAACCAAGGGAGATAATTACTCTATTATAAGTGATCTTAAAATCTTCATATAATGGAGATGATCATGCTTTTGAGAGGACAGATGAGTTGAGAAGACACCATTTACCCTTTATATATAGATTTTAAATAAGGGTGAGAAAGTAATCACCACATATTGACTTATGATATGTTATTATATGGATAAAAAACATAAATGGGGAATTTTTTATCCTAGGTTTCATTTGTTTTCAATAGGTAAATATGTGTTGGTGGATAAATTTGTGATACTTGGAGAATTGTTATGTCTTGGAAAATTCTCCTCAAAAATATTATGTGTATTAAAATTTTTCTATTTCCTAATAAATGTGAAATATATGTTTGAATATTTTACATTGTTACAAAATTTTAATAAATTAGTGAAGGTCATGAAAATTTCTAAATTCATGAGGAAGTTCAATGAAGGCCATGTAATATGAATATTATTACATGAGTTGGTTCTAAATGATAAACACTAAGAAAATATTAATTATCATGAATATATGTTTTGATTAGAGGAATTTAAAGTCTATTTAAAATATTAGATTTCTTGAATATATGAAGAAGAGAATTTTAGGGATTGGAATTTAGTGATGGGATCTATATGGCCTAAGGGTGGAATTCTATTTTATACTTGTATTTACTATTTGTATTGGTATAGGTATTTATAAAAAAATGGTCCAGGCCACTAGGAAGCCTAGGATAAACATGACCTCATCACAGTGGGACCCAGATGCCAACCATGCTTAAGGAAGCATCCCATGATATCCCTTGGTTGTTATAGGAGGCATAGTTTCCACCATGTGTGGGAAGGCCCATGTATAAGGCTCATAGAGATCACACTCGTTGTCATACATAGTTTAAGCCAGAATCCAACAGGGTATAAGACCAGTGGTTTGTGTGTAAGTGTGACCAATTCTAATCTCAGGTATCTAGCTCAATATCTATGTGAAATTACTTGGCTAATAAAATATATAAAATTCAAATAGATTTTATGATGTGGGATAGCAGATGCATAGGAACGGTTCATCCATGTTAAAAAATATGGATATAACTGAGGCTACATGATTAGAGTTATAGTTGTATTCCATTGATCCCATACAATTATTATTAAAAAAAGAACCATTTTATTCAATATCATCCACCTTAGGCTATTGTATATAGGATGTCAAGACAATTGATCATCCTTACTTATCAAACCAAAGGCTTGATACAAGGTGGATCGAATTTAAGAAAGGCATGAAAATTCTTCTTATGTGAACACTAAATATTTGAAGGACAATGCGTGAATATGAAATCTGTCACAAGATTCACTAACGTCTCATGATACTGATTCCTGAAAATATTATGGTCATGCAACCGAAGGGATACGATAATGATGCATCGCATAAAATAATTCAAACAATAATTGTGACATCACGTGATGATCATGGATCACAGAACAGTAGGAAGCTTTCGTGAGAAGAATACTAATCAAAATATAATCCCTTGTTTTTAATGGATTATCATTTCAATGTTTTCATATTATCAAGTGGTTTTCCAATTATTTTCCATCCATCTTTCCCATGAATAAATTAAATCACCCAAAGCATCAATATGTCGTGTGATCAAGTGAAGTGATCATGCGATCTCATAATCCATAGGAATTGTTAAGATAAGCTGGGAGTTTCGATATTAATGAGATCCCGATATCCTAGAGTGTTTGAATAAGTACCTAACATTCTATAAAAGTTGGATATATGCAGTTTAAACTTTTCTATATATATATATCGATTAATATTTGAGAGTTCATTTGGTGTTTTTTTAATAAATTGAGAGAAACTCTTGAAATAGATGAAGACTACATGATCCAATCACATGAAGGAATGTCCCATGAGACTTATGATCTCATGAATTTATTTTAGAATGAATCCACTGACAGTGCATATTTTCTCATGAAGATTTTGAAATAGACTTGCAAACAGCACCTCCTGTCGTGTGAAGTTGTTTAAGAAGAATCTGTGGACAAATAACATGTTTCGCGAAAGAAATTGTGGACACCCCAGTGTCTCTTGAATTCAATATATATAAGCACCTAAATTATTTATTTACATAGAGGAAGAAGAACATAATAGCCTTCATTGTTAAGTAAAGGATACCACATATAATATTCTGGCGAAAAAGGAACCTACGGACATACAACTTATCACGTGAAGGTTGAGAAGATCTCACATACATCACCTTCTGTCACATGAAGGAACTCATATATAGTTCATTGGTTATGCAAGAACATACCCAAATGCAGTGGTATATCACATGATTTATTTACATGAAAGAGGAGTTTCACATGTGATTCCTTCTAGGTTTTCAAAAGAATTGTTTTCTTGAATAAGGAGCGTGATCCAAACTTGGGTCACACGAAGGCAGTGAGAAGATCACATAAACATGGATAGTTCATGATCTTCAGATGATACATTAAAGAATGGAGGAATAAAAAGGTTTCATTAAACTCATGAAATACATTGTATGAAATGTGAAAATAATGTAGAAGGAAAATTTCATACCCATTCGGGTTTGTCTACAATACATTGAAGTTTGAAGGTGAATAGTACATGAGCACATGCACATATAAATAATCACTTGAGAAATTGAGATACCAAAAACATAATTGAAAATAACATAATAATAAATTTCATAACATAATGTGATATGTTTTTGGATTCCATTAAATTCATGCAAGAATATGATCAATTTGATACTGAAGCTGGGAAGAATATTTGAAGTCCTTTTATCTGAGTTATAATGTTTGAGAATTCAAGAAGACTGATAGAACTAATATTTTGAAAGATAATTCTTGCATATAAATATTCTTGAAGAATTTGGGTTCACCACTTGCACACATTATATTGAGGTTAGGACTTAATCAAACAATAGGAATCCTAGCCTGAGCATTGTTTCACTGAGGAAACCGATCTAATACATTTTATCAGAGATCTTTGAGTAAGACCAGTAGACAGAAAAGGTTCTTAATGTATACATGGGAAAGTTTGGAATGGAAAGATCATGGAGAAATATCAATAGATCAACCAACAATGGATCAAGCACTAAATATAGGTGGAATCCTCTCTGTTAGAGTTAGGAGAAGAAAGTATCTTGTGTGACTTGGCAGCATAAGTCTCTAGTGTGGATTTTGGAGTAAGAAAGTGTGGATTTGGGTAACACTATGGGATGAAGTATAAAGAACCATCTGTGTGGATTCAGGAGAGATAAAATGTGACTTTATATCAAGCATTATAATTTTTTACCATATTATAGTGGAGAATTCTTGTTGGGGAGAATAACCAACATGAAAAGGAGTATGACTTTTTACCGAACCTTATAAATCATTTTGTTTTGTGCCTTTATATTTATAGCATTGTTCGAGGTGGGGATGAGAGACACAAGAATATAGGATTAGGGATTTAACTATCCATTGAGGTTTAATTAAAAAGAAAAAAATATAAAAAAGAAAAGGGATCATTGATTCACCCCATCCCCCTCTCAGTGATCTCACAATAATATGGAAACTTCCCCCACCTTAGGGTCAAACCAAACCTTATGGATCCCAAGGTCCTTGGGGTCACAAAATAAAGAAATTTCCATCTATAGACTCCCTGTTTATAACTAATATCTTAGGAAACACACACAGAATAATCCTAAAATGGAAAAAAATTCCACCAGAAAAGCAATACACCATAAGAGGGTTCCTCTAGAACATCCAAAAGCATGGAACATTTCTAGTGAAAAATTATCCCCAACGGCCCTCAATGGACTCCAACTGATCCTAGAACAATTCACCCAAAAAGGGGAATCCAAAAGAATAATTCTACCAATATGGGAATTCAAAATTTTCCTTATGACCACCTCAAAGAAGAACTATACACAAGGTATACTCAGCATAATGAAACCTCAGGGAAGATCACATGTAATAAAATCCTCTACTAGCCTTCCTGGAAAACAACCCATCCACTGCTACTAACTTTCCCACAAGGGAATCCTCAAGAGTTCCTCAGACACATCTCAATAGATCAATGGAACCTAGTTGTAATTGTCATCCCAGAGCTTTAACCCATCCCAAAGGCTCCAATATCAATGACCCTCAAACATGGAAACTAAACCCCAACTACTCTAACCTATGCACTTGGTCCCAACACACTGGGGAAAACCATGATCTCCTCAAAGATACTACTCGATCACCTCTTATGGGGTCATTTTGAAAGAACCTCAAACAATACATGCAGAAATCCACATGTTAGGCCCAATAACGAGCTCACAACTCCCACCTATTCCTCACAACTCACAGTCAACCCATCATAGCATTCTAAATCCAAACCATATGGAAATTTTCATACTGAACTCTCACAATCCAAAGCACTATCCATATGGTTTAAAAATTTTGAAATGATTCATCCACCATGATCTATGTGAAAAAATACTCAGAATATACTACTTATAAGTCCAATTTTGACTCTGGGGTACTAAACACACAAAAATTCCTAGGTTTCAAAAAGTACACAGTTTGTACGTTTGAGTACATGGCATATACTCTCAAATATGCACATGTCCATGTTCTAATACATAGAAAAGGAAAATATGTGGTATGCACATGTAATATTACGTGGTCAGGGCATACATGGGGTCTACCCATATACTTATACATAGCTATATACACCTCATATGGTGTACCTTCCCAAGTACATGTCCATATGGCCATATCCCACTACACAGACTATACCTAGAGTACACGGTGTGTGTTTACCAAAAATATATTTACCCATGTACGTTGACACATGTCCATGTACATGGTCAAGTACTATTATATGACATGTAAATATGAAATCTACATATTACCTAAATATTAGGAACACAAAAAATCGTTTTATAAAACCACATGCCATGTACATATAGGTTTTCCCAAATAGAGAGCCCCTAAATCACCCTGAAACCCCAGATTTCTCCATAAAAGCCACAAATCAACCCACTAGGGGTCTCAAAAAACCCATTAAAAGATTAATAACTAAAAACACTTAAAATATATGGATTTATGGTGAAAAAATATAATGGATCTACCTCTATGTAGAAACTACTGCCGCTTCAGTCTAATCCATGATCTGAAGTTGTTGCACGATGATCTGGTGTGACCCAAGCTCCGCAACGGTGAAACCTCCTATCCCTATCTATCTTATCTACTTCTCCCTCTCACATACACATGAATATAATACCATGGTATCATGTATCATAATCCAAACGGGGAAGTGTAGAAAGATAAAATAAAAAGGATAGAGGATAAAAAAGAAAAGAAAGAAAGAAAAAGGGGCATGGGCTCAGCTCCGGTGCCTGATGCATGGGTATGCCTCACCTAATAATAACCTCTCATTCCAAACTCAATAGTGGAGATATAATGTAAATATGACTTCTCATTTTAAAGATAAAACCAAATAAACACTTTCTAATAAATTAATATTTAATTAATTAAATATTAAATATTCTATGGGAATTTAAATGGCTTAAATTTCCCCCAAACTCATATCCTAGGGTAAACACCATATTCTTGAACCAATAGAGTGGTTGGAAAAATTATCTAATAAAATATTACATAATAATTTACCATTTCTTCCCTAAAACACTTATAGAACAAAATAATCAAACTTTTCCATATTTTCACAACCCCTAATGACACAGGTTTTCAAAAACTCCACACTGAAAATACTTATCTACCTCAATAATCCTTGGTTGACAACCAGTGTCCATGATCTCACCCAAGAACAGGTGCAACATAATCTATCTTGAACATCCAATGATCAATATTATAGCATCCACAAATCTATCCCAACATGACAGATGTTGAACCATGATTGGTCTGATGATCCCCATCATAGAAGTATCTTTATCATCACCCCTCTTCCCAAAAACAAACCACATGGTCTGTGCTTTGTCAATCACTAAACGCAATGGATAGACATGACCATAAATCCATAAACTCGAGTGAATCACACTCGGTGAAATCACGTGACCATTGAAATAGAATCTAGTAATAGAAATCTCATTCCTTGGGTACATGGACTTCTTATCAGAAAATGTGTTTGTGACACACCAGTATAATATTCATCTCAAGTTTCAATGTATTTCTAGACCACATGTCTACCAACATCCCAAATCATAAAACCAAAATTCTTTGATAACATTTTGTAATGAACTATCCCTGGTCAACCTAACACATCCCCTGATCTGGCTCACCACAAGGCCTCAAGAACACCTTCTTGAACTCAATAGGATGTCGACTAATGGAGAGTGTATAAACGGTGAAGTTGGAAACTATAACCTCTAGTTAAAGTTCAATAATAGAATAAAATAACCCAAATTGTACACAAGGATGAACATTAGAGTATGAATAACAAGTAACTGAAACAAAATCATTCTATAATAAATGAAATGTGGCATATAGTCATATAGACTATAGCATGAAAAACATACAATAATATCTTTCACACTAGGCTGACCTCATAAAAAAAAAATTAATACATCCGGCTCTGCTACCAATATCGATCCAAACCACATATCTGGTCTCACCAACACTCAAGCTACACCAGCCCAATCTTGAGAAACCACACAATTGAATCCGCTCGATCAATAAACTCTGGGCCTCAACCCCATAGATCTTGCAACCTGTACTCCAAACTAAAAGAATGTATCAGTTCTGCACTCACACTATGGTTTGCCTATAAGGGGTGATAAATGAATATTAGTATAACACCACCAATAGTTAACCTATAAATCTATTATCATAACACGTGCATGAAAACATGATATTCTTATCCTAGATAAAGATAATAAAAGATTGAATTAAAGAAACCACTCTACAAAAATTATCAAGAAACACAAGCAAAATAGCCAACCATGAGTTCTATCCTGAAACCCGAGTTAAATTTACCCATGATCTAACCTACACTAGAGGATATATTACACACGTCTCACCCAACATCATATAACCAATGCGTCTTCCAGATATATACAGGAGCTCCATGACGTCTAAATGAAAAGGAATGAATTCTAGGACCTAGGGAATAAAAATTGGTTTACATAGCCAAAAAGTGAATCTACTATGATCTAGGACTCTAATAGCATGATATGAACTAACAAAAGTAATATCTTGGTTGACAAAACTAGATAACATGTCAGTCCTGAAGGTCTTTCAGAATGAATCAGGCACTGGCTATGGTCCCCACATGGAGGGCTCCATAAAAATGGGTCAAAAAAACATCCATGGCCCCAAGATCATAACAAGATCCACATCACACTAAACCCACTCCATGAGTGCCTTAGCACCTCATGAGCCTGAAGCCATGCTTGTTAGGAATAACACTCAAATAGATGGGAATTGTACTCATCCAGATCATCCATTAGCTTCCTAAACACGTCAAACCATAGTCATTCAATGAAAGAGATAACTAGATCAAAAATTAGGTAAAACACTTGATATAAGATATCCCAAGGGTTTCTTCTCAAACCATAGTCCTGAGTAAAGATTTACCCAAACGTCACAGCCAAAGGCCAACCAAACATGGGATGATCCAACCTTGAACACACTATCTAAATAGTTGAACTAGAAGAATCGGTAAACATTCATCCAATATAGAATGGGTCCTCTCTCAATACCCTATATCTTAGAATCCAATAAACATCCACCATGAGCTCTCAATGACCCACCTCAGGGTCAAAGAAAAATATAGGGCTTCAAATGTCCCCAGGGTCACATCATAAAGAAATGTCTAACTACGGACTCAACTGTTACACCAAGAACACATGAAACACTCGAAGAAGCATCCTCAAATAGATAAAAGGCCACCATAAAATCCAGTCACCATAATAGGGTTTCTCTGGAATACTAAAAGCTTGGGACACATCCAATTCCAAAACAACGCAAGAGATCCTTGGTGGACTCCAACTGATCTTCAATCAATAAAACAGACAAAATGATCTATCCAAAAGAATAATCCTTCCAATAAGTGAATTAACAATGGTCTTCATGACTAACTCAAAGAAGGGCCTTAAACAATTTCTCCTCAGAACAATGAAACCTCAAGATAAATCCCATTCAAGAAAACCCTCAAATGGACTTCTTGAAGAACAAAAACGCATCTACGGGTACAAACCTTCTCACAAGGAAATCCTTAAGAGTCCCTTAGAATCATATCATCATCTCAAAAGAACCTAGTCATAAATTCCATCCCACAATGACAACCCATCCTGAAGGCTCCAACACCTCTGATCCTCAAACATGGAAGCTAAACCTCACCCGCTCTAACCTCCAACAACCAGTCCCAAAACATAGGGGGAAACCAGGATATCCTCATAGATACTACTTGACCCCATATTATGGAATCTATCTGAAAGAACCTCTAACAACACTACCTAAAATCCACAATCCAAGGCCACTAATGAGCTCACAACCCTAACTTAGACCTCACAGTTCACACCCCACTAGAGGATTTTGAATCCAAACCTCAAGGAAATTCTCCCATTAAATGCTAACAATCTAAAACACCATCCAAACAGTCTCTAAACACTAAAAGGATTCCATTATTGTGATCTATACTGAAAAATTCTCATAATGGACAATTTACAGTTCTAATTATGACTTTGGGTCACAAAACACCGAAAAACCCAAGCTAGAAAAAGTATAAAACATTTACTTCAGATTACACGATGTGTACTATCAAATCTACACATATCCATGTCTTATACATGGATAGAGATGTAATGGGTCCTTCCCTTGTACTATTACATGGCCAGGACATACATGGGGTCTACCCATGTACTTATGCATGGCCATGTTCCCCTCACATGGGGTGGCTTCCCAAGTGCAAGGCCACATGGCCATGTCACACTATATGATGTGTACCCATAGTATAAAGCATGTAAATCCCAAAACTCTATATACCCATGTACTCAGCCACATGGCTAGGTATATGGCCAGGTAATACTATATGATTTGCACTTAAAGTACATGGTGTAAACTTATAAAAACTTGACTTTCCTTAAATATTAATAACACATGATATTTTTTTAAAAACCCATATATCTTGTACATGGGTTTTCCCAAATTGAAAGCCCATAAATCGCCCTAAAACCCCTGATTTCTCAGTAAAATCAACAAATCAACCCATTAGACATCACCAAAAACCTATAAAATACTTTTTAACTTAAAAAAACTTAAAATATGGGGATTTATAGATAAAAAAATTAATATAACCTACCTATGGGAAAAACAACCAATGCTTCAGTTCGATCTGCGATCTGTAGCGGCCACACGATGATCCTACATGACCCGAGATTTATGGGGGATCCTCCTCCACTCCCTCTATCTCTCTATTCTCTCTATATCACCCTCTCAGATGTATGAAGGGAATACCACTAATGAATTCATGTAAACATAAATAGTAAAGGGTATAAAGAAAACGGAAATAAGTAGAAAAAAAGGAAAAACGAATCTAGGCCCAAACCCCGCACTCGATGCAAGGTTATGAATCACCTAGAAAAAACCCCCAATTTCAGACTCAATGGAAAATAAAAAATCTCAAAACAACACTCTGTTTTTAATATAAAACTGAACAAACATGCATGAATAAATTAATATTCTTTTAATTGAATATTAAATATTTTTTGAAAATTTAAAAAACTCTAATTTTCTCCAAACTTCTATCCTATGGAAAATAGCCTATTCTAAGACCAGTGGAGTGGTTAGAAAAATTATCCAAGATCATATTATAAGATAATTTACCATTTTTTCCCTAAAACACTTATCGTAATAAAAGGTTCAATTTCCCCTAGAATTTTACAACTCCTGACAATGTGGGTTATCATAACCTCCGCCTCTTCTTTGAAGTAAGTGACACCTCTCTATATATCATTAAAGAAATATTAGTTCACTGTAAAAAACTAATGGTCAAGTTGATGACTATAATAAATCATATTCTTTCTTTAGTAAATGTATTGACGTCACATGGAAAAGTTATATCACTAACCTGTTAAACATCAAGCATGGTTTCCTTCCCTTTAACTTTCTTTTGGTTCTTATATTGTGTGATGAATTTAAATTTATATAACTTGAGAGAATTTTCACTAATATTTTATCTTAGAATAAAAATTGTAAAGGGATAAGTCTCTCCCAAACGGGGAGAACCTATCTTTTGAACCCCATCATCAAATTTAATTTTTCTATGCATTTTATATCTATAAATGGAATCTTGACATTCTCAAGTGATTGGAAAGGAAAATTAAGAACTTTATTTAGACTAGATAAATCCATGAGAAGAATCTCATCATTATTTATTAGAGAAAATTTATTAATCAATTATATCTTATTGATCATGGATTTAAAAATATAATAATGTTTAATGATGTATCGATTTATATCATTCTTTTTAATCTCCTTAGAAAAAAAGAAATTGGTTTCAATATTAAAGAGAAGACTCATTGACAGGATTTTAGAGGTAAAGGGGTTATCTCTTAGATCCTCATTCTGGTCTTCTAATTTGAATTCTTATGATGAGTTCCCTATGAATAATTAATGGTTCCTTTAAAATAACTATAAACTAAACTTATGGAATGTAAGATGTCTTGAATTTTCATAGTAGATCTCTATTTTTGTATTTGTTTTTTATTACATTGTTTTTAATTACTTAATTATCTTAAGTTGTTTAATTCTTTATGTTGATTGATTCCTCACATGGTAGATTTTTATTAATAATATAACAATTTTATTTATTTTACTCATGATTATATATCTTGTGTTTTAATTTATTTACACTTTAATTAATGTGATCCTTTTTTAATATGTGTAGTGTTTTATGTGTGTTACAATTTTCATATTTTCTCATGTGTAAATGGTTTAATGTTTTAATTATTTTAACTTGTATAAAAATATTATTTTATTCTTATCGTTAATATCATATTATATATATATATATTCATATGTATTTTTTATGATATTTTCAGACATATTATTTCATGATTTTATGTTTATGATTTTACATATATATAGTTATATATATAGTACTATATATATATACAAATTGGGTTGTATTATTATTGCTCCTTGCATGAAATTTTATGTGAACTAGATCCTTTTTCCATGGTTTAGATTCATGATTCCATCGCATGAAATCTTCCCAGCTCTTCGATTGTGCCACACCAGTGGCTCGATCAGCTTCTCCTCCTCAGACCGATAATAGAAACCACATTGGATCCCTATCTATCAATGGTATTAGGAATGCCACTGATGATAACATGGTTTTATCCATGAAAGTTACACCACTTCATATCCACATGCTTTTTTCCACCTCTTCTTGCATGGCGCTCAATTACATTTTACTGTAAGCAGCTGCACTCTACTCGATGGTATAAGGTTTTTAATCTAATGGTAGCATGAGTGGTGGCCTTGTTTTGGATTAGTGATAGTGGTTTAGGATCCCCTATTTTTCACTCAAACGTAGAATCTCTCTTTTAATAGTAGTGGTAGTTATGGTTTAACAATTTAGTTTTTCATACCATCAGTTATTTTTTCAATTAACATTATTTTTCAAAATTAAAAAAACCGTCAGTTTTAAAAAAAATCTTGCACCGTTAATTCATAATCTAATACTCTTAGTAATTAATTGGTTTCTAAATTATGATATGATCAATAATATATATATATATTATAATCTATTTTTTATGTTTTTAATAATTTATTATTTTCTAAATTATATTTTAATGACTATTTAAAATATTTTTGAACTTTGAAAGCATGTTTTTAATGTTCTTATCACGTTATTAATTCTATAAAAATTCAAAACATGTGTTTCCTGTATATAAATATAATAAATTATAATTGATTTATTTTTTTTAATTGTTCTATAATATATATTAATTATCTTTTAAACTGTTCAAAGCTTGTATGTACACTATTTCTATATATGATACACTATATTTAAAAATTATTTTTACTTAGTAAATTTTCTTATGAAATTTGAGGGTTTTTTTGATTGAATTTATTACAAATGTATATTTAATTTTTTTGAATATTTATAATTATTCAAATGATATATTAAAATTATTTTTAATTTTCTGATATTTTTTGGTAATCTCTTTTATTTTTTATAAAATAGGACGACTCTATTATTATTGTTCTAAATGTTTCTAACTATTTTCATGATTTATATTTATCTATTTTTAGCTTCTTAGAATCTATATATGAGACTTAAAGTATTTTTTTAAGATATAAAATTATGGTATGGTTAGTAAATATGATTACATATGACTCAATGTGATAAACATTTATCATACTCTGCAGACCTTTGGGTGATCTTGTACACTATGTTTACCATTACTAATGATCTCTCAAGGAGTGTACCTAAAATATTAACTTCTATTACCTTAATGAGATGATCATATCCAGTACTCAGGAATCAGTACATATGCTTTCATCTATATTTTTCATCATATTTTCTTGTGTTTGTAACACTAATTCCCATATCTCACATGTTAGTTAACTTTTTGTTTATGCTTTTCCATAAAAGGTATTTTCATTATTCATGTTGTGACTCTCATATTCTAAAGTCAATACCATTCGAGGTGTGACAACCACTTTCTAAATTTGTATTAAAATTTTGATTTTGACACCCCATAATAAATTTAGGTGACTTTATTATACCTCTACTATAAAAATTATGTTCTAATTAGGTTTTGATTCCCCCTAAAAATCATTTTAGTCAACAAAATATCTCTCACCAAGTAGAGAGGTATAATGGTAGACTATGCCCAATTTGGACTGAACCACTATAAAAATCCATGAGTTCATTATTTTATTTTCCATTTCCAATCAACTTTTTTAATTAACTTTCATAATTAATCTAGATAATTTGTCCACCTCTATAATATTTTTATATGTTCATTCACCCCCCCCCCACTCACTCTATATCTTTTATCATCTATTCAAACCTAACAATTGGTATCGAACGGTGGAATTTCTTAGGGATAGTTTATTCTCATTTCCTTTCTCAAATATCTAACTATTCTTATTAGAGAAAATTTCTTTTATAATTTTACAATCCTTATAGAGTGTTGTCTTTCCCTCTTTCTTAAGTTTTATTTAATTTTATTTTTCTAACATGTTCTAAGAACTCACATACTTAGGATAAAGATTCTTTAAGATAGTAAGAATAAATCATAATGATGTATGGATTCTTCAGAAACCTTATCATTTAAATGATAATGATTATGTTTAATATAAAACTATAATGAAATCTTATCTAAACAATTTGAACGTTTATTACTAGAGGAAAATAGTAAAACCTTACAAATTTCATAATTATGATCATTATACACTTATTGTAAATGAATCATCTCGATATATTTTAAATTATAATGTTATAAATATTTTAAAATAGTCTATTAATAGAACTATTTTTAGTTACATATTTTCTTTTAAAAGAGATCATGATATATGAAATTTTTTTCAAGTGAAACATCATGGATCTAACAATCTAATTATAACCAAACTTTTAATACAATGAGTTGTGTACCAAGATTTCAAAATGGTTAAAATGAGATAAAATATCATATGTTCCACTATTTCACTAGCCTAGTGAATGTAATGAATTAAATTAAAGAAATATTATATAATGTACTTGTGGGAAGATTTTAACGAACACCAATAAATAATTGGCACATAAAGAAGGTAGTTATAGATAAAATTAATAAATTCAAAGAGTGAACATTAGATGAACTCATTGGATCATTGTTACAATAAGAACTTGTGTTGAAGAATGTTATGGAATGATAAAATTTGAAGAAAAAAATATTTGCTTTAAAATATCATCTAAATATTTCTCCTAACTCTTTTAAATCTAAGGAACATTAAGGTGATAAAGGAAAAGTTAAAAATATGAGAAAATGGGTTTATAAAATTATGAAAAATAAAGAAAAATTACAAGAAGTTTCTAGGTAATGGTAAAAATAATGATTTAAAAGAAAATAGGGTTACTACATATAGACCAAATGTAACCTGTTTTCTATGTAGAAAGACGGTATATATCAAGACTGATTGTTCAAAGTTGAAGCAAGAAGGGAGAATTAATAAATAAAATAAGGTAATGAAATATTTTTATCATGTTGGATAGATTTAAACAATATAATCTAATTCAATTGACAAATTTGGAAGTGAGAAAAAATTATATAACCTATTGTTTATAGAATAAAATAAAAACTTGGTATTTAATGATTCTGATTCTTGTTATTATTCTAATAGTTATAGATATAACATTGAAAAGTTTTATAAAGAAAATAAAAACATGAAAAATATGTTTTAAGAGTTTCTAAGTTGTATAAAGAATTAAAATAAGAAAATAAGAGGTATATCAAGGAAATAAATAAATTCAATAAGGAGAATGATGATCTAAAAAAAGAAATAATAAATTATATATCATGTTTTAAAGGTAATATATATTATGATTTCAATATTATTCAAAAGGTGAATGATAACATTAGAAAGGTATTTGTTAGCCTTATTTAATATTTTTCAAGGAAATGGGAAATATGAAAAGATGGTGGATATGATGAAACTGGATAAAGTTAAAACTGGTTTGGGTATAATCTATAGATTCATAAGTTATATAAGACCACTTTTTTTAAATGTTATGTAGGAAAATTTTATTCTATTACATGATTTAAGTGTGTACTGTAAAGGAATTATACTAATAAATGTTATATTATACTTCATCAATCTCTTGGTTATACTATAAATTTTGTTTCCAAAAATATTATCTGATATAGTACCTTAAAATAAATGTTTTAAATCTATTTGGGTACCAAATAATTCTATTGTTAACCATATTGAACTCTAAATATCATGGTTACCAAAACTTTTATTTTTATAACATATCATTTTAGGATAACTTCATTAATAATATCAAGGACACATGTAAAATGGAAAGTGGTTGTTCCTAACACATGAATGGTGACCTATCAAATTTCTTCACTTATAAAAAATTTGATGGAGGATCCATTGCTTTTGGAGATAATTCTAAAATCAAGGTTAAGGTTTTCAATTTAGTAGGTATTTCTAAATTTTTTTAATTTCAATATTTGTATATGTTAAAGGGATTAAACATAATCTAATTAGTAACTCACAACATTGTGATGATGGTATTTATGTTAAGTTTGAATATAATATATGTTTAGTGTTTAAATATAGTTCTCTTTTTTTATTTTTATACAGAGTATATTATTTATTCTATTTATTTATATGATTTATCTAATCAACATGTTAAGTGTATCAATGTTATTAAAACTTATGATGTTTTATAGAATATAAGGATTTAACATTCCCATTTCCAAATGATGTATAAATTATCCAATAATGTAAAAGTTATATATTTACCCAAGTAGAAATTAGGAAAAATTCTATTTTTGATTCTTTCTTAAAAGGTAAGCAGCACAAGGAGTATTTTAATTCCAACAATCATGTTTCTTTTTCTATAACTCTTTAATTATTGAATCTTGATTTATTTGGTGCTATGAAAACTTCTATTTTGATTGGTAAGAGATATTTTTATGTTATTATTTATGATTTTAGTAGATTTACATTGGTTTATTTCTTACCTTGTAATCATGAAAACTTAGCTACATTTACTGATTTGTGTAATCTAGTCAAAAATATAAAAAGTTGATTAATTTTTTCCATTATAATTGATAAATGTGGTGATTATTTTAATTTTGAATTTGATAAGTTTTATTAAGATAAGGGTTATGCTCATAACTTTTCTACTCCTAGAACACCATAAAAACAGTGTTGTATAAAGGAAAAAATAGAATTATTCAAGAAATAGATAAAAATATTATTAATAAATTTAGTTTTCCTTATTAATTTTGTGTATAATATATTAATACTTCTTATTTTGTCTTCAATAGAGTTTATATTATAAAATTGTTTAATAAGAACCCATATTAATTGTTTAATGATAGAAAATAAACGGTTGTTTATTTAAACATTTTTGGTCGTAAAGTTTTTATCCTTAATATGAAGGATAATTTGTAAAATTTTGATGCTAAAAGTGTTGAAGGTATATTTCTTGGTTATTCTTATAACATTAAGTCTTCTAAATTTTATAATAATCATACTATGACAATTGAATAATCTATACATATAAATTTTAATGAATCTTATACTGTTCAAAAAATCTATTTTGGAAATTGTTGAAGATGATTTCATGGGTTTCTATTTTGGTAAATAAAAACCTCTAGATATTGTATACATTTAGGGGGAGTAAGAACCTTCTTAATATAACCCTATAACATAACGGATTAATAAAGATCATCCTACTTATTAAAATGATTTCCCTTGATTCTTATAAATCTTTGTAAATTCTCATGAGTTTTAGTTGTAAATTAGATGTTGATGCTTTAGGTGAATCTATTGGTGTTAAAATTAATAAAGGCATGATAGGTGGTTTTATTTATTTAACAAAATCTATAGCTAATACCATGTTTAGTGTTTTTTTATGTATAAGGATTAAACAAGTTTATACAAAAATTTATATTAAAGATGTGAAAATAATAATTAGATATGTTAAAGGAAGTATTATCTCTTGTTTGTTTTGTTCTAAGCATAATTGTTTAAATTTAATATCATATTCTGACTTTGATTTTAGTGGATGTAGAATTGAAATAAAAATCACATTATTTATGTTTCATATTCATGGAAAAGGTTTAATTTCTTGGTATTTTAAGAATAAATTATGTGTTTCTTTATCTATTATAGAATATGAGTATATTTATGTTGCTAGTTATTGTGCTGAAATTTTATGTATTAATAAAAATTTATATGATTTTGGTATTTATCTTGATAAGATACCTATTTATTATGATAATACATCTGAAATTTCTATTTCTAATAATCCTTTACTACATTCTATAATAAATCGTATCAATATTAGATTTCATTTTATTAAATATTATGTGAATAAGGGTGATATTGTTTAATAGTTTATCCCTATTGATAATCAAATTACAGATATCTTTACTAAGCCTTTAGACTTTGCACAATTTTTAAAAATAAAATTTCAACATTCTATATTATAAGCTTAATTTGTTTATCTATTCATATGTATAGGGGTGGTTTTGGTGTATCTTTATCTTTACATACAAAACAGGGGAGAAAATTCGTTTTTCCTTGTTCGGTTTTGTAATCAAACAAAAGGTGAGTGATTATTTATATATTTGTTTGTGTTTTATTACATTTTTTTTAATTTCTTACTTGTGTTAAATTTTTTATATCATTATGTTGATAAATTCCTCACATGTTATGTTTTTATTTTACATATAATAATATTATTTGTTTTAGTCATGATCATAGGTCACATTTATTAATTTATGTACACTTTATTTAATGTGATCATTTTTTAATATTTGTTGTTTTTTATGTGTGTTAAACTTATCATATTTATTTCATGATTTAATGGTTTAATGTTTAAGTTATTTTATCTTGTGCAAAAATATTGCTTTATCCTTAGCATTAATATTTTAATATATATATATATATATTCATATATATTTGTTCTAATATTTTCAAACATATTATTTCATGAGTTTATGGTTATACATTTACATATATATAATTATATATATATATACACAATGCTATATATATATATGTGTGTGTGTGTGTTCTATACATAGTGGCTCTTCTTCCTCCATCTCCTTGCACAAAACCTTCAAGCAAACCAACTTCTCCAACCATGGTTCAACATCAAAGTACCTTCACATGGAATATCCCCAATTCTTAGACCATGAAACCCAAGTGGCTCAACCATCTTATTCCCCATTGACACGTAGCATACACTCACAATGGATCACCGTATCTCAATGGTCATAACAATTCCTCTCCAATAGTAACATCTATCTCTCCACATATGCAACATTACTTGAGCATCTACACGCTACTTATACACCACATATTACATGTCACCCAATCAATTCTCATCATTAGAAACCATGTTACACTCATAAGTATCTTATTATTCATCTATCAATAGCATGAGTGGTAGTCATATTTTGGATTTGTGATAGTGTTATAAGATCCCCTATTTTTCACTCAATAGTATTAATCATCAGTCAAAAGTAGAGGTAGCTCTATTTTAAAAATATTAATTTTATAATACCATTAGTTTTATTTTTTTTAATATCGTTAATTTTTAAAATTATAATACAGACTATTTAAAAAATATCTAATATCCTTAGTACAGAATTTCTACTACCATTATATATAGATTTTTTGAGACAGTTTGTTCAAAATTTCTTCTACCATTTATTATATATATTTATAAACACTTTTTGTGATGTTTTTAATATTTCACTAGTTCCTAAATTCCTTTTTAATGTCTATGTGAAATATTTCTGAACTTTTCAAACATTCTTTTAGTGTTGTTTTTATATTGATCTTAATTCACATATAAATACACATCATGTGTTTGATATATATAAATATAATTTATATTACATGATTTAATTATTTTAATTATTCCAAAATTAATATTATTTATTTTTTAACCATTTTTAATGCTTTTATTTACACTATTTATATATTTCATGTATGATATTTAGAAGGTATTTTTTCACAGTCAATATGTTTGTGATTTTCGTTGAATTATTTTACTGAAATAGTTTAAACATTATATTTAGAATTTTTTGACTCTTTCTAATTATCCAAAAGATATATTAAATTTAGTTTTAATTATTTCATTATTTTTTGGAAATATTTTTTATTTATGATCAAATGATTTGAGTCTATTATTATTATTTAAAATATTTTTAACCATGTTCATGAGTCATATTTAGTTGTTTTGGATTTTTTTTAATCTATATATGGAAATCAAATGATTCTTGGAAAATATAAAATTATGACATGATGAGTATATATGATTCCATATGACTCAAATTGATAAAAAAAATTATAATTTGTGAACCTTCAAGTGGTATTATACATAGTGTCTTACCATTGTTGATGATCTCTCAAGGATTGAACCTAAACTACTTTAACTTCTACTATCATGATGAGAAGGTCTTATCCAATACTCATGAATCAATACCTATTCTTCTTTCATTCATCTATCTTTTTCTCCTTGTTTTCTTATGTTATTAACACTACATATCATCTCTCACACATGATTTCACTTTTTTTATATTTTTTCATACAAAATAATTCTCTTTATTCAGTTTCTAAATTCCATATTATAAATTTTAGGAATTTTTGGGTAGTCAATCCTACTATGAAAAGTCATATTTTTATTTTGGTTGTGACTACCCATACAAAATTCAAGTATATTGGTTATGATTCCACAAGAAATATTGTGTTGTAATCTGTTTATGATTCCCCCTCAAAAATCAATTTAGTGCAAAATGTATCTCTAATCGAGTAGAGAGGTATAAGTGTCACTAGGTCCGATTTGGACTAAAACACTATAAAAACCCTTGTTTTCATTATTTTATTTTCCATTTCAAATTAACTATGTTGATTAACTTTTATAATTAATCTAGATAATATATCCATCTATTTTATTTTGTTATCAGGCCTATTCACCCCCCCTCTAAACCTCTTGTCATCAATTCTATCCTAACACACTACCCAATGCCTCAAAGAATTAAAGAACGTTCCATTTGAAATTACCCTAATCAATGGAGTATTGTGGTTGGATTCTCCCTACCTGGGTTACACATAAAATTTAGAAATTTCAGTTCTTTGACTATGACCAGCAGATATGGAAGCAAACCAATTTGGGTTTTCTTAATACCAATTACCTTTTGGGAGATCGATATTTCACATTTGGATAAACTAATTTAAAGTATAATTCATTCCACCTAGCTTCAAGTTTCTTATTTGGATACTATTACATCGAAAATTGACTGTGGATGATAGATTGATGGTTATGGGTATTTTCATTACCTCATCTTAACCCTTCTATTATTTAAGTATTGAGAGCTAAAACAATGTTTTTGTGATAGATTTTGGAAGAAAATCCTGAAATTGTTCAAACTCACATAGGGTACTAATAGAAACTTACAGGACTTCAAGAATAATGTTCTTTTCTAAAACCTAGAAAAAAAAGGATTTTTACCTACTGTTATCTTCTATCGTGGAATGTATCTAACACACCTAGTTATCCCAAAAGTCACTCAAATTTTAAGGATTTTAAATTTATATCAATTTATCAAGGTTATTCTACACAAATTTAATAAGGAGTTATAGTTGGTAGTGAAGGTATAAACATTTTTTTATGAAAAATGATGTCTCAGGTTTGATCATCATGAATACTATTGGTATTCTTGGGATATCAAGGTTACCATTTAATATCTCATATGTTACATGAATTCCACCATGCCCTAGTTGTATTAATGTTAAAATCGATGGATCTACTATGACAACCTCGAGACTGTTGTGGTGCGGTGTTATTTTTAGAAATTGTCACGGCTTCATTAAGGGATCATTTACTCAACCTCTTAGGAATCATATTGCATATGATTCCATGTTTTTTGACATTAAAATTTAAATTTATTATGATAATAAACTTAATCAGTTCCATATTAGGATTAAAAGTGATTATATAGTTTTTTTAGTTCACTTCAAGCTTAGAACCTCTCAGTTCCATGGATGATTCTTAAAGAATAAACCCAATTCTTGTGATCCTTAGAAGGTATGCATATCAAAATCTCACAGATTTTCATCGAATGACATTAGTTATCTAGATATATCTCAAAGAAGGATGTGGGGGAAGGTTTCTATCTAGTATTTATCCCTTTTAGATTATCTCATATACCTTCATAATTCTAATATTTTCAGGGATTTTTATTCTCACATTCCTCACCCCTCATTGTAGCCACTCCTTTCATTTTTCTAATTAATTTGATAGGTCTGGGTCTTTTAGCTTGGAACCGGATCTATTTCTAATTATAACATATATGTGTATATTAATTTATATATATACATGAATATATAAATTTATTAACATGTTTATATTAATATATATATATAAACATGTTAATAATACTACGTATATGATTATTGTATTGTGTAGTAATAAAAATAAATGTTATTTATATAAGGTTACAATTCACATGACTATAAACATGTAAACACACAAACATAAAAGTTAAAACATAATTATAATTAATTAATAATAACTAAATAAACAGTAATTACTAGATAAATTAATATACACACATATATATATATACATTCATGTAAATTTATAAGTATATTTATATTAATATATATATATATATAATATCAATAATATTACATATATAATAGTATTACATTACATTAATAAAGTAAATGTTATATATATATATATATTTATTTATATAAATACAGACACAGTGACACACACACATATATAAACACACAAACACAAAAGTTAAAACATAATTATAATTGATTAACAATAACTAAATAAATGATTGTTATTATATAAATTAATACATATACATATAAATAAATTAACAAGTATATATATTAATATATATATATAGCTATAATCATATTACATATATACATATATTTATTTATTTATTTATTTATATTTGTAGTAATATACTTGTAAATTAGATATATTAGTTTATATATTAATATAATGTGTCTGTATGAATGTATTTTTGTATGTTAACATATTAATTAATATATATATATATATTAATTTATATTTTAATATAATATAGTATTATTATATTTAAATATCAACACCCGGAAAAGTGGTTTGGGAATTGAAGTATGCCTTCTCCATCATGGGTTTAAGCTCCCCCCAATGTGTATTATATTTTTAAGTGGGGGTTTGGGGCGTCAGATAGAGGTGGGGCGGGTTAGGTGTGTTAGAGTGAGACGAGTTGGGAGTGTGGGTGTGAAAGGAAGGAGGGAGTGGAGGTGTCAATGGATGGTGAGGTGGAGAGTTATATGGGGAGTGGGGTATCAAGGGGTGGAGAGGTGGGGTGTTAGGAGGGGGAGGATAAGGTGTGTAGGCGGGAGTGTGGGTGTTAGAGGTGTTAGGAGGGGGAGGTTAAGGGGTGATGGTGGGAGTGGGTGAGTCATTAGGGTGAGGCTAAGGTTAGGGTGTAGTGTTGGGTCTTGTGAGTTATAGGGAGGCGGGGTAGGGTGTCAAGGGTGGGTGTGAAACAAATTAAAGAAAGGAGAATATTTTTTTTTTAAATATGTTATTTAACTTTATTTCTAAACTCGGGTAAAGTGTTATTTCTTTACTAAAGTTTATAAATTTATTTAAATTTACCTTAATTTACCAACACCTCATTTACTGATCAAAGTCAAATAAAAACAACAACTAGATTTATTTTTTATAGTGGGAGTGACCAAAAATAGTGAATTAAACCAAAATATCATATGGTAAGTCTTCAATATAGTCAGAAAAAACATTACTTACAATATATCAATTGAATATACCAAGTGAATTACATAATCCAAGTATCATTCTTATATATGAATATGTACTATTAGAGTAGGTAATGGTTTCCTTCTTCTAATATTTAGGTGCAATAGGAACCAAAAAGCAACCTAAAAATCCATCTAAGAAGCAGAATGTGTTCTTCCTACCAACCTTTCTAACATTTGATAAAAAAAGGGAATGGTTAAATGATTATTTTAAGTGAATTGATTTATCTTCCTATAATCTGTACACACTCTCAAGTTATTATTAATTCTCACAGGGGTCAATTCATTTTGTTCAATAATTATTATAGTCGATCCAATTTTGTTAGGATTTATATAAATTGGGCTAACCCATTCGGAATAAAAGATTTCATGTATTATTCCTATTTCAAGAAACTTTTATATCCCTTTTTTTGACTACCTCTATCTTGGTTATATTCAACCTTCTTTATGGTTCATAATATGTTTTCAATTCTCTTCAATAAAAATTTTATGAATTCATATTTTGAGATTAATTTTATTTATATCTCCTAAGATCCAGCCTATTGTTTAAACATTTTCCCTTAAAAGTTCAATCAAATTTTATTTTTGATTAGAGGATAAAATGTTCATAATAATTAATTGAAACATTTTCCTTTCCATGAGGTACACATATTTAATATCAATTTGTATAGGATTCAATTCTAGATTAGGAGTTTGTTCTAAAGATGAGATAATAATTGGATTCCTCAACTCGAAAGCTTGAATTTCCTATAAAATAGGTGACATGTCAGCTTCTTCATCATTAAATAGACAATAAAATGTATCAAGGAATTTATATTTTACCTTTTATTCCGAACGATAATCAGATATTAAAAATTTATTAGCATCCTTATCCATATATTTTTAAATCATTATTTTTTCCTAAGGATAAAATTTCAAGTAATATACATGGATATTCACTAGGATCACCCCCTCTAGTGTTTGATAGTGTAGGAATTTCTTTATTCTCCTAAAATTATTTAATTGAGTCAAAGATGTTGAGATTGAGAGTACTCTCAATAAATTATATGGTTGTAGTTCCTTCATGTACATTGTTGATGGTCCTTACTATCCCCAAGAAATATCTTCCCAAACTGATGGGTGAATATGATGGGGTTTCATCATCCTCAATATTGATCAAATAAAATCTTGATTTAAATATCAGTTTTGGTACTCTAAATAGGACATCCTCCAAGACTCCTACTAGAAAAAAATAGACCAGATTGCAAGATGAACTACCACTATTATGGGATTTATTTATCCCATTTTCAAATAAGTAGAAAAAGTGAGTTATTTCATTTATAGATTTAGATAAATCAAACAAGGAATTTTAAAATACATAGAACCAATTGTATAAGGTATAAAAAATATACTTGGATATTGATATTTTATGGGGTGATAAGGTTTGAAACACTTTTTCTAAAATTTATCGTTTCATTCCCTTGAGTTATCCTTATCTTGGTCTAGAGTATATTAATGAACTTAGTATATTGTTGAATTTAATTGAGAACATATCAAATGGGAATGTTTATCTCAAATTTCTCAAAAGTCTCATGAATTTCTCTTTGACATTCTTCCTCTTATATCTTCCTTGAATGGATTATCCTGGAGTGCAATAGGAGTTAAAGATTATTTTTCTCCCTTTATTGATTTTTTAGGGGTGTTTCGTCTATATAATTGTTTCTTCCAAACTTATATTCCAATGATTTTTTATATTATACCATCAATGTTTTTCCAAGGGTCTGTCCATATTTTCAGACTCAAGTTCTTCAATTTTGTGTTGATTTTGTTTTGGATCATGTGTGTATGGGGAGTGAATTTATTTTACACTTATATTAGTCATTGTACTCAAATTTTCCATTTTATTTAGAACGTGTTGATAAGGCGGTTTAATTTGGTTCTTATATATGATTTCTACAAGACAACCTAGTTGATTCTTTAACTCCATTACTTTATTCCTTAGATCATCAACTTCAATTCCTTGTTACTGTTTGTAGGGTTCTGAAAAATCTACAAAGGAAATTCTACCCAATTCCCCCAAAGAATTGGAGGGAAGAATGGAGAGAACTCAAAGGATGCACAAACCCGAACCGGTCCGAAGACCGGTCCAAATGATGACACCACGTGGCCGGTTCCGTGGAGCAACCCCTCTGCAGGCTATTATCATTAGTGGAATGGGGGCGGAGATCCTCCGCTGGCGCGAAGCAGGACAGGAGTCGAACTGGTCCACCGTCACGAACTGCCCTAGCCGCGGACCGCCTCAACTGGCCCCTGTCTGCATCCACTGTCGTTCGTGGAATGGAGGCGGAGCCCTCTGCGGCCACGAATCACTCCCCGAGCTCGTTTGGTTCGTGGGGGAGATGTGATCGATGCCCCCTGTGAGTTGCGGATTGATCGGGTCATCCGTGAATTAGGTTTTCGGTCATGGGATTCCACAAAAGGTGCCGCATGATCATAGATACAACCTTTTCCCTACTCTATAAAAGGATATCGAGGGGAAGATAAGAGAGGATTCGGAGGAGATCGATTAGATTAGGGTGGAAGGATTTCGAAGGAAGGAGCCTAGGAATTCAAAAACAGTGAAGTTCTAGTTCGCAAACCATAACAGGTATGAACCTGGAAGAGAATTAATAAGGAACTAAAAATGCATAATAAATTGGTGAACTGAGAACTTAAAATAACAAAGAAAAGAAAACCGTGAACCATGGACCCTCTACGGATGCACTCCCTGTGGACCAGGGAGTTTATGCCCCTTTTCCAATCCATCGCACCGCGTAGCATCCTCCTATGCGGGTGAATCCCCCACCGACGAACCCCCGAGTGGCGCCGCCCTTGGTCGCCGCTGCTCACATGGAACCCTCCATGAACCACCCTGGTATGCGGATCGAACCCAAAGTCGCGATCCACCTTGGTTCGCGGGATGTTAATCGTTTTGCGAACCACCCTAGTTCGCGGGATGCCCATCAGTCCGCAGACCACCCTGGTTCGCAGATGGCCTCTCCAGCCGCGTAGCACCTCCCTACGCGAAGGGTGCCACTCCTCATATACCCATGTGGCCCACAGAATCCTTCAGGGTTCCCATTCCCCGAGCCAGATAAAATCCTTCTGATCTAGCCTGATCCTCCGCGACTCCCTCATTGTCCTACTCATTGGCCCCGAGCCGAGGCCTCCACCGGAGCCACCAGACCCGTGTGATGTAACCTTCAGGTGCATCAGTGCACCGTTTTGAGTTCACATACCCATGTTAAGTAGGGGTGAAGGGGTTTCTCCGACCCTTGAGAGGATTTCCGAAAAATTCTTGGGTTCACATTCCCACGGTAATGTGGAGTCTGAGCTCAAGAGCCCCCTTTCTGCCCCTCCACTTGTTGGGGCTAGGGCACTTCTTTCTTCTTCAGGGGGTAGTAAAATACCCATCTGAAAGAAGCCCCCATGCACTTCGATACGTCCCCCAGGAACAAGAGAGGTGATAGGAACAAGAGCACCTCTTTCCCCCTCCCTCTGCGCTTTGTCACCATGGGCGTCCATCCCGGAGTAAGCCCTGACCTTATGGTCCACCCTATGCGTAAGCCCCACTCCACTTCCCACGGATTCACCTTTCACGACGTGATCTTCTGGTCCCTGCTGCCTCTTTTTTCTCACACCGAGCATGACTTACGTGGGCTTAGAGTAAGCATCGACCATGACATCCTCTTATGGGCCTCCTCAGAGTGTAAGCCCAAATCTATCACCATGGGCCTCCTCAGAGTGTAATCCCCAATACATCGCCCTAGGCCTCCTCAGAGTGTAAGCCCCAATCCATTTCGAACAACATGGACTTTGATCTCTGTCTCCTAGACATGGTACGTAGGAAGCCTCCATGAGATTCAATCCCAACAACCTGATGATCCAACATTCTTTACATCGGTTCACTATGCCACTCCTAGTACCACCTCAATGAGTCCCAACTCCTCGGGTTCATTAATCCAACGAGGGATGGTAAACCTCGGGAGTAAATGATTCTGAACCCCTGCGTTCAGCTGACCACTTCCCACCAGGAGAAGTCTGTGGATACTATGCTTGGGTATAAACCAAAGATTCATGAACATATGAATACATCATAAATCTATAAGAGAGTCTCGAAACATGAAATAATTCCCCCCAAAAGGGTGCAACGAGCCCAAATTCCCATCATCTCGACCAATGTGAGTACATAAGCATCTCTGGCCAAACCACCCGGTGAACGCCTGCCTTTGGAAAGCAGGTCCACGTGTCATCGGATACGGAACTGTTGGGCATTTTGAGACTGACCCGAAACAAAAAATGGTGAACTTGACATGAATCTTTAACCAAGCATGACGTATTTAACCTTATTCCATTGTGTTCCCCCTTTTACATACAAGGAGGGACAAGAAAGGTCCTTAATTAAACATGGGATCATGAGATGCTGCATTGACGGGTTTGACGTTTGTATTTGTTAAAATGTTTTATAGGTACCACACAAAAATCCCTTCGATCCAATGGCGTCACGAAGGAACTCACAGGCACTTGCTTCCAATAATGCAATGACAGGACGTCCTCACCAATGGAGGACCTCGTCACCTACCCAACGTCTTCAACGCTTGGTCTCAGACGAGTTAATCCGAGAGCACCACATGAACGGTACTCTCCCGACGGTGGAGGCGACCATGCATGCCCTCCAATATGCAAGAACTCGCTGGTCTCTTGCCCAGCAGTGGCTACCAAGGCAGATCAAGATAGCCCCGATTTCTGTCTCCAACCATTTCAGGAGTCTATCCCCGGAACGGGATAATGCGTACCTCCCTTATGTTAGGAAGGCAGATGATGTCGACGTTAAGGACTTCATCCTGGTCGAACGGGGGTTCCGATCCAAGGCCCCCGCCGGCAGACGTCATCTCAGTTATGCCGCGACTCAACATCCTCACGCTCAGGAGGATGTATCCCCGAGGATCCAGGACCATGCTCCCTAAGATATGGCCCCTCGGACTACCTAAAGAAGGCAGAAAACATACAACTGGGGACCGGTCATCACCCTTGTCCCTGAGGAGGAGCTCCGCTACTCAGTCACGGAGATGCATCACGAACATGCACATACACCTGTTTGTTCCTCCAAGGTCCACCATCCAGACATGGATACCTCATACGAGCAGGTGTGCATCCCCATCGAGCTCGGTCAAGCCCGTCGCTCACATAGGATGGAACCTACCCAGCAGGCACCTCTCCCTGCCCAGGGTCGTGAAGCCCACCAACCAGACGTGGTGGCGACCCAGCACATGCTGGACCAGCTCCTAGAAGATGCTTCTGATGCATCCCATCCTGATGTGGTAGCGATCAGCAAAGCCCACCATCCAGATGTGGCGGCAACTCATAGGCAGGAACGTCTCCCTGCCAATAAAGGCCACTGACTCGATAGGGTGGGAAACCAACATATGCAGGTCCAGATCCCTACAGATGCAAGTAAAGTCCGCCAACCTGATGTGGCTGTAAATAGAGAGATAAACTGGCATATCCTGTCCCAGGGGTAGATTCGTTCACCTATCCCGGCACAAGAGAATTTCCAGTACCCACTGACCACCGGAGGACCGGAGCAGGATATTCCTACTCTGATACCGGAATGGGCCTTCATACCCATTTCATCCAAAGATTTCTCTCTGCATATACAGGCAATGATAGAGGAGCAGGTATCGATCCCAAATCATATCTTACAGACTTGCCAGAGTGTAATTGCATCAGTAGAAACAGAAAGGACTCAGGCCCATGAGTCTATCTCCCCAATTGAGGCGACTCATCTAAGAGATAAGATAGCCTCCTTGGAGCAGATCTGCATCACTACTTCCGCCCAGTAGGGTCGTCGGCTATATTTCGCGACCCAAGGGCAACCGGATCGAGAAGCTTTAGTCATTCCAACTTGGGGACACTCTTCCATCACGGTAGATGCTCCAAAGCAGGAATATATCCCTGCTAAAAGTCCAGATGTTCGTCGGCATATCTCGACAGCATCGTGGGAACCAATTAGACGAGACCCAAAGGTGAAGGTCGTTGTCCACAGCAAACAGTCCCTGCTGCCCACAAGAAAGCACCCCGAACGCGTCGAAGGCAGCCAGAAAATAAAGAGCGGGTTTATGACTCTGTTCTACTGGAATCTGGGGTTCCCGATACCGTTAAGTGCATATTGAAGGCTCAGAACCCTACCCACCCATTACCATATTATGGGAGTGGCATTAGCAGTTGCGAAGGTCCTCCCCGCAATGTTGCTACCACAGCTCTGAAGGTCCTCCCCAGGGCACCCGTGGGGGCCTCCCCCATGGGCATATAATGATCGATCACGAGAGCTCCTCTTTTGATGCGAGTCATTGAAAACCTCCATGTGACCAGGAGGTCGTGCAGCAAGAAGACCCTCCACTTGCTATGGTCATCCCTGAAGGTCCTCCCTAGGGTATATGCTGCAAACACTCTCCATGCATTGGGATCACAGATTATAATAGTGGTCCCCGCTATCATAGTCGCAACTATGGAGGCCCTCCCCATTGTGACATCTAATCATGACAAGAAGGTCCTCCCTTTGTTGTGGCCTGCCCTGAAAGTCCTCCCCAGGGGTTACGCTGCAACGACACTCTGCGCAGCCGGGCATCAGATCGTAGTGGTAGTCTTTGCCACCCTGATAATGGAGGTCCTCCTCATAGATACGTCAAGCAATGAGAAGGACCTACCCTTGTTGTGGTACATTCTAAATTCCCTCCCCAGGGTTACCCCATAGATATTCTCCCTGCGGCATCTGTAATGGTTGTCCTCACCATTACAGCAGTTGTGATGGTAGTCCTCACCCCCACGACCGCCATTGCGAAGGTCCTCCCTGCAGTGGCCCCAAGTAACAAGAAGGTCCTCCCCTTATCACAGTGTGTCTTGAAGGTCCTCCCTAGGATAAACGTCGAATGTCAAACCATGATGGTCATTCTCACCATAATGGCAGTTTTTGCGAAGGCCCTCCCTGTAACAATGCTACGCAGCCATAAGGTCCTCCCCTTGCTGCAACATGCCTTGGAGGTCCTCCCCAGGGTGTGCACTGCAAAAGTCCTCTATGTAGTGAGGTGTCAAGTAGTAATTGTAGTCCTCGCCATTACAGACATCATTTTGAAGGTCCTCCCCGCAATGACATATCATATCGACAGGAAGGTCCTCCCCCTGCCGAATCAAGCACAGAAAATCCCTTGTATGACGAGGCACTCAGAAGGACAAGATCAAGCATGTCAGATTCCCAGTTAATCGGCCACAACATCCTTCTTGAATTGGGAGATGTTCCGGGGCCACGTTCATCTTCTAAACCACCTCGGAATCGCCCACATGATGATTCAGCACCAACCAGTCCCACGGCCTCTGACCACCCTATCGGCGAGCATCTAAGTTGGGCTGACCAGGTAGAGGAATCACTAGCGGAGGAGTATGCCGACATGTTTCACCTAAGGAAACGAATGTCTAGGGATGATATACCAGTTATGTTTTGTCCCACGGCCACCTCTCAATTCTACATACCCAGAGAATTGTTGGAAGAATGCGTTCATGACATCCGCTAAAATATATGGACAACCCTCCGCCGGCTGAAATCAATCTTCCTGCCCTATGATGGGTATGTAGACCACGTTAAAACAATAGGATACCTCCTTCATCACATCAACCTGGAAGCTCTTCCATTGGCGCGACAACAGCGACCAGATAGGTGCAAAGGAAACATGGAGATAGCTTGCCTCCGTGCGCTGCACCAGCTGCACCGCCTCATCGGTAACGCTTCGACAGGAGTCCGTATTATAGGATGGGGGAACATGGAGCTTTTCATTTCACTCCGCTCCCCACCCAGAAGAACCTGTTCGGCATGTTGTCTTGCAATGCCATCACATCAAGATGGAAATCGAGTGGTCTCCCTATTCGTGAAAGGCAGCACAGCCAGCAGAGTCAAGCCTTGAGTAAGAACCAGAAGCGTCAGGCCCGATGGGAAAAATCCATTCAATAACTCATGAATCAGGCCACTGAGATCATACAATAGGCCTCTCGCCTAAGAGAGTCCAATCAATGATCTTTTCCTACCTCCCTAGAAGGGATTGGTTCATAGAAGAACTCGACACGAAACCCAGTTCACCCCCGAATGGGGGCACGTAAGATCACCCAGGTAGCAATAGTCGTATCCACTACCGTAATCTAGGGTTAACCCCAGCCTGTAGGGCTTTGGGCATTTTTAACAACAAATTCCCATGTAAGACCAATAAAAACGGGAAGAGACCCAGCGTCCAGAGAACGGAGCCAACCCCATCCCTCAGGGATGGGGGCATTATTACCCCCACAAAAACAACCTCCCCCACGAGATTCAGTATTCTCTCATCTAGGGAGGACAGTCAGAAGAGGAGGTTCTCGTCCTATCCCGTCATTTGAATCGATATCCCCTCCAAGAGGAAGGCGCACCATAAGGTCGCATCAAATAACTCTCCGCGTCACCCTTCGTCATGAAGTCCGAAGGCAATCCCGGTACATGAAAGGGAATTCCAATAAAAGATGTGATAAATCCTCTTTCTATTTGGAAGATGACATATTCTCTGCCCCGTTATATGCATCTGTCAACGTAATAGAGGTTAACCCCATGGGTGACACCAGAGATAAAGAAAATCAGGATGGATCGGGAGATGATGGTTCTGGTCAGGCTGCCACCCACAACGAACCACTAGGTGTGCACACCCGTAACTAGAGTCCTTCTTAAAACATGGTTGCCCCTTTAGATAACCTCCCTCCGCTTACCCTGTGAGCTTCCAACAAGGATAAAAACAAAGTACTGGTTACCCTTAATCTGCCCCCTCCTCTCGAAAAAAACGAACCACTCATGCTCGAAGAGAGGTTTGCTCGACAGGAAGAGGAAATGAAGGAATTGAGGTAGCTTAACGCCGAGCTACTCTAGAGGAACCGTCTTATTGAAAGCGCATCCCAAGAGCAGCCGCATCTTGAACTCCTAGTAAGTGCACCTCAAGGACCCAGGTTTACCCTACCCAATGAGGCGCCTGACCTGTCCAACTACCTAAATGTGGATCCGAATGAATACCAATACTTCCCTCCACTCAGGATGAAACTGGAGTGAGTATGCTTGAACCCTCCGAAGGTTTCACAAACAGCACATGCACCCCAGGTGCCAACCGAGATAGATCCTCAAGCGATGACTTGGGCTACACCCGCCTAGGACCGGGCCCAACGGGATGTAAACTATGGAATCACCAGCACTATCAAGTCACTAACGGCTCGATTGGAAGCAATGGAAGGTCGACGCGCTCCGATACAGCCAGAGCATAAACCTTACACAGATTGGGTGAGCAACACACCACCTCCACCCAATTTTGGGAGCCCCATATTTCCTATCTTAAATGGATCAGGTGATCCAGAACAACATTTGATGCACTATGCATCCTATTGCAACCCTATGATAGGGACTCCAGAACAACAAGAAGTAGTGAACTCAAGTGCTTCATACAGAACATGCAAGGATCTGCCTTTGTCTGGTATACAAGTCTACCAGCCCAGTCAATAAAAAGCTGGGAAGTCCTTCGGCAGCAGTTCCTGTTCCACTTCAGCTCAACTTTGCCTAAGAAAATGGTTAGCGACCTCATGAACTGCAAGCAGAGGGAGAACGAGAGGGTCTCAGATTTCATCGCTAGATGGAAAGGTCTTACCTACTCTCTGAACAGGCCAATGCCTCAAGATGAGTTGCTCACCATATGCATCGATAATATTTTAGATGAGATGCGGACACCGCTCATACCAGTGGAGTGCACCACTAGCTTCCGCCATCTCTCGGCCATTGCCCAGAGAATTGAGGACTCCCTGCAGCAGAATAATTTGATGTCCCTAATAGCCTCGCAGGCTCCCACAAAGAGAGAAGCTAGAGTTGAAGCGTCCTCTATCACGCTCAAGCCAGCCCCTGTGCCTGCTCCACCACTCAGGCCTCCACCAAATCGTTAAGGGCCCCCGGTATATCAGCGACCACCTCCGCCCAGGCGGGACGATCATAAAGGGGTGAAGAAAAACCAGTTTGAGGAAAAAATAGATAAAACATACTCGTTCTGAGAGGACCAAGTCCGCAGCTACTTCACCGCCGCCATGAATTTCAACTTGCTCCACCTCTCAGAGCCGAGGAAACCCAAAGAAGTCGGCCTCGATGATAGGCCAGATTACTGTCCCTACCATCGAATGTTGGGGCACAATATTTGGTAATGATTCGTTTTCAAGGACCTCCTGCAAATTATGGTAGACTCTGGGCAAGTGGAGTTGGGACCACCCCCAGAACATGTGATGTATATTTCTACCACCAGCTCCGTTGAAGGGGAGGGGTTGTAGGAAGTCACCAGAAAGAAGGGGCAGAAATTTGATAACTTGATGACTTAGAAGACTATCAATCAAGCGCAGGGCATACTCTGAGCTCAACTATAACAGCCAGTGTTGCCACCAACAACCCCTAATGCTGCACAACTGACAATATCATCCTCAAACCCTCCACGAGCCAGTCATCTAGGCATAATAAAAAAGGGAGGAGACAAGCGCAAGAAGGGTAGTCCTCGACAAGGCCAAAGTTATCCCCAACGCTGTCAGATTTCATGCCCTTTAATTTGGTTCCACAGGCACCGACCCACCAAACGGCACCATTAGGGACGAACGACTAGGTTGACCTATCAGAGGATAAGGAGCCAATCTTTGGTTCCATCAACTTCATCTATCTTATGGAATCATTACCTGATGAAGGTTATGGTTATGAACCCAAGTTTCCGACACGATGAGTCGGGACAAGGAATCACAGAGGCAGGGGATACCAGGGGAGGCACAATCGCAGCCGAAACCAACCCTACAGTTGGACCTTGACCTAAACCGTCAATATCGCAGAAACCCGTGGGAGAGCCCTTCAATGGACTTAGCGGGAGAAAGAACATCCCTCCACCTCCACAAGATTCCACTCTGCCCCCGTCATTCTGTGGTACCCGTCAGAGGAGGAACAAGTGTCTAGACGCCTGGTGCGCACAAACAGACCGGTCAGGTCGAGTCCCCAGAACGTGGGAACATCGTCGACACTTGACCCCACGACTGGTCCCTCGTTGTCATACACTCCAGCTCCCAAGCCGCCTGCTACAACTCTCCCTCCAGCGGAGAAGCGTCGGCCATTGGAGAAAAAATAGGACATCCTTAAGCAGCTGGCATTAGTACCAGCCAGGTTGTCCATCCTATAGGCTCTAGGTTTGTCATCCGACCTCAGGGAGGCACTTATTGAAGCCCTGCTCAGCCCCCAGGAGTTTTAAGCCGTGGTAGCTACCACCAAGATTTACCGGACGGAGACTGGCTCAGCTGAATCCAATGCAGTGATTTCCTTCACTGATCTAGATGAAGATGCCATCATTCAGGGACACATCAAACCAATATATGTGTCTGGCACACTAGATGATGTTGAGATCTGCAAAGTCTTTATTGACAACGGCTCTGGAGTTAACCTCCTTCCCCTACAGAGACTCCATAATTTGGGCTTCAGTGAGGGTGATTTAATACCCTTGTCCATGACTCTGTTAGGTTACGACAAGAGCGAGCAGAAGCCGATGGGAAAAATTAATCTAAATACCCATTTTGGTGACCTCGTGGCCTACTCGAAATTCCTGGTGGTCCAGCAGAACACAGCATCCAATGCCCTGCTGGGAAGGCGGTGGCTTCATAAGCACATGTTCGTTCCTTCATCCTACCACCAGTGTATCAAATACTGCATCAATGGGAAGAGTGGTACATTGCACGCTGACAAGGCCCCTTTTGAGCTCTCCGAGTCACACTATATTGACGCCGGGTTCTATGAGTAAAAGAGGAAGAAGCCTTTGGTCGATGGTGTTGACTGGATCCTAGTTCCAAATGGTCTGGAAGTGGTTCCTGATGACCCCCTCAGGCAGTTTGGCAGAGACTACGTACTTCCCATCAACCATATTGAGAGCAGGGATTCATGTTCGGACACACACTCAGCTGTCTTCGTGACTTCATCCATAACAGCCGAGTGTGACAATGCGGGATCTTCTTCCAACCCCTAATCTGGGGATGAATACTCGAGCGGGGATTGCCACGATGCCTAATCCTCAAACCCCTGAGAGCATGGGCCAAAAACTCTCCCCCTGTTAGACCAAGAAGATGAGGATTTGGGATAAGAAAAGGAGGAATATCTCAGGGATGCACCTCCCGCATTTGAGGAAGGTATCTCCACCACTGTGGACGAGCTTAGGGAAATAAACCTGGGTACCGAGGAAGATCTGAGGCCTAATCTCATTAGTGCAACCATGTCCCCCGAGGAGCATGAGGTATATACCTCTTTCCTAAAGCAACATCAGGATGTCTTTTCCTAGAATTACACAGAAATGCCAGGACTCAATCCTAATGTGGTGACGCATCACCTGGGTCTTCCAGAAGACCACCGGGGCTATAAACAGGCCCCCATAAGGACACATCCCTCACATGCCGCCAAAATAGAGGCTGAATTTGATAAGCTCATTAAAGCAGGCTTCATTCGGGAGGTCCAATACCCCATCTGGTTGGCCAAAATCATCCCTGTCAAGAAAAAGAATGGGAAAATCCATGTCTACATTGATTTTAGAGATCTCAATCGGCATTTCCCGAAAGATTACTTCCCGATCACGATCACCGAGTTATTAATCGATGCAACGGCCGGGTGCGAGGCTATGTCCTTCATGGATGGCTATTATGGCTATAATAAAATCAGTATGGCCCGAGAAGACAAAGAAGCCACTGCCTTTAGGGCCCCTCAAGGAATATTCTGTTACAGGGTCATGCCCTTTGGTCTTAAGAATGCAAGTGCCACATATCAGCACCCCATGCATCATATTTTCAATCCATTCCTAGGGAAATTCGTTGAATGTTATGTAGATGACTTGGTGGTCAAATCAAGATAATGTTTATATCACCTGTCAGACCTTGAGACCATCTTCAACAAACTTTGACAACATAGTCTGAAGATTAACCCCTGGAAGTGCACATTCGAGGTTACCTCAGGGAAATTCCATGGCTTCGTTATATTCCATCATGGCATCGAAGTCAACCCTGAAAAGACAAAGGCTATCCTTGGCCTTCCACCTCCCCGCAACCTCACTGAGTTGAGAGAATTCCAAGGGCACTTTGCCTATATCAGGCGATTCATATCCAACCTGGTAGATAAATGTTTTCCCTTTACCAGGTTAATGAAGAAGGGAGTCACGTACCAATGGACAGATGACTGCCAAGAGGTGTTTGAAAACCTAAAGAGGTGCCTCTTAATCCCACCAGTGCTCATACCCCCGGTCGAAGGAAGACCTCTCATTATATATGTGACGACCCTAGAGCGGTCGTTGGGAGCCTTCCTCGCGTAGAAAAATGATGTCGGCAGTTAAAACAGTCATTATTATCTCAGCCGAACAATGATTGATGTTGGGAATCGATACTCAAACATCGAGAAGAGTTGATTTTCCTTGGTCTTCACAGTTCAAAAGTTGTGACATTATCTGTAGCATCATGAAGTCTACTTGGTCTCACGTAATAACCCGATAAAGTATATCATCAGCTGCCCGATGGTGACTGGGTGCCTATCACAATGGGAAGTCATCCTGAAACAGTTTAACATCCGGTTTGTTCCTTATAAGGCCTTCAAAGGCCAAGCATTAGTAGATTTTCTGGCAGAGAACCCCTCAACAGGGACTACCACACCGGACATCGACCTACCGAATGAAGACATCTTCACAGTTCAAGAGGATCTCCCAACATGCAAAATGTACTTCGACAGCGCATCCCTAAGCCCAACCGGGAAGAGGATTGAAGACCCCAAATTTAACAAGGTGGGCTTGGGGATAATACTCATGTCCCCGGAAAAGGCAGTCTTGCCACATTCCTTCCTCTTGTCAGAGGTATGTATGAACAATGAAGTGGAATATCAAGCCCTCATTGCAGGCCTGGAGCTCGCACTCCAAGCACAAGTACAACACCTTAAGGTCAAAGGTGATTCAAAACTGGTCATCAAGTAAGTCAATGGTGACTATGCTATCAAAAAGGAGGATTTGATTTCCCTGCTTGACCATGTCCGAGAGATAATGTCAAAATTCTAAATAGTACCCACATTGACCTATATTTCCCTTTCTCAGAATGCCCAGGCCGATGCATTAGCCAACGCGGCCACAGCCCTAGCCGACCCAGACTGGGATGAAACATTAATCAGTTTTTCTCACTGCCGAATGGTCTTGCCATTTTTCCAGACCAACATGGAGGAGATCCAAGAAAATAGTCTTGTCCCTAAGCCATATGCTACTACCACAGGTTGGATGACCCCCATTGAAAACTACCTTTAACGGGGAGAACTTCCATCAGACAGGGCTGAAAGAGAGAAAATACAGATAATGGCAATCACCTTTGTCCTATATGGCAGTGTCGGTCAACAAGAGGTCCTCTACAAATGAGGCCTCAATGGAGTCCTCATCACATGCATTGACGGAGAAGAAACTACCGCCGTCATGACTGAAATACATGCCGGAGTATGTGGAGCACATCAGCCAGGGTCCAAGCATTCCCATCAGGTTCGAAGACATGGATACTATTGTCCCACAATGGCATGAGATTGTGAGCACTTTACCGCAAAATTAAACTCATTAAAAATTAATGCCAACTTCATACACCAACCCCCGGAGTTACTTCATCAGGCCAAGTACTCCTGGCCATTTTTCGTCTGGGGAATGGACGTCGTGGGACCATATCCTCCCGCCACATCCAAACACTTGAAGTATATCCTCAAGGGAACCGACTTCTTTTCCAAATGGGCGGAAATTGTACCCCTTAAGGAATTCGGGGAAAGAAACGTTGTCAGCTTTGTGAAAACCAATATCCTCACCAGATTTGGTGTCCCTCATAACATACTGACGGATAACGACACCAACTTTTTCTCTTCTAAATTGGAGAAGCTATACCAAGAATATGGTATCAAGGCTAACCACTCATCCCGCTACCATACAATGGCCAACGGACAGATAGAGGCTTTCAACAAGTCCCTATCCAACATTCTCTAGAAAATGGTGGACAAAGATAAGAAGTCATGGCCGGATAAACTCCTCCATGCATTGTGGCCTTATTGAACCACAATCTGCACCGCTACTCGGGCTACGCCGTACTCACTGGTATACGGCACAGAGGCGGTCCTGACCATTGAACTCCAACTTCCCTCACTCCGTGTTGCCATCTGTGATCAATTATCTGACGATGAGCAATCAGAAACTAGGCTAGGTGAATTGGAATAGCTATATGAGAAGCAGCTGCACACTTTTCACCATCTGGAAGTCTACCAGAACTGGATTGCACGAGCCTTCAATAAAAAGGTCCATCTTCGGTCTTTCTTGGAAGGAGAATTGGTGTTGGTCCTCCGGACCCCAATGATACCTAGAAGGAAACCTCCAAAGCTGGAGCCCAAGTGGGAGGGACCATACGTTATACACAAGGTCTACTCCAACAGAGCATATGCCCAGATCTCCATGGACGGGTGAAAGAGCGTTGTCGTGGGTGCCCTCAAATGATTAGTTTGATTTTGGGGTACTTAGGTGCAGCAGAGTGGTTGACCAAGGTCATCTCTCAAAGGAGGAAGTGAATTAAAACAACTTTTTAGAGGTATTCTAAAAATAAAATAGAATAAAAATGAAACACTACGTAAAAGGATAGAGGTTTTTTATAGTTTATAAATATATAAGAAGTTTTCTGGAAGAATATTGCATTTTTTTTATTTTAGTTGTAAAATGAATTTTTATTAAAAAGACACAACAAGAAGACATTTTTTTAGAAAATATTTTAAAAGGAATAATCGATCTAAATCTACGTCTTCATTTTCTTATTAATCATTATCATTTAAATCAATATACACTTAATTATGATCCCCTAATTTGTTAACCCTTGAACCCTACAAGAGTTAACTTAACCACAAAGATGGAATTACTTAAACCCTAGGCTAGCTTCGGAACACGCAATCTCAGCACCCTACTTTGATTGTTGTTATAAGGTTAGCTTATGGTCAGTGGTTAATTATAGCACATATTCATTCTGGAAATGAGGATAAATTGTGTTTAGAGATTATATTTAATGTCTACAAATTTATCCTGTGTGGTCTTGTATTACCGATTAAGATTGCGCTCTCACAATTTACACAAAATCTCGACCTCGCGTGTTTTTGTGTTAATTGTTCAATTGATTACTTTGTTTCTTACAATTTGAAAACATAATTAATGGATCATATTAAGTTAATTAAAGTATCTCAATGATTAAAAATAATTAAATGAAGATGTTAGAAGATATATCGATCACTAAAAACTACTCTTCCATGGGCGGTGTGGTCATCGTGGAGACGTTTTTTGCATGAGCAAAGGATTGAAAGGGTGGAACCAAATATTGTATCCACTCTTGATTCAAAACCAATTAAGAAGATTAATATAAGAATAAAATTTAAGAATACAGAAGATTATTTGAAGAAAAATTCAAGATACAAACATGAAAGAAAAAGAAATACAAAGAGGAGGTGGGAGAGGAGAGCCTTTTTGGAAGAGAGGTTTTCACAAATCCTTACTTCTTCCAAGAGTTGTGAGGGGGTCCAAAGAGACACCCTTTAGGCCACACCTTCTCAAATCCCCTACCAGCCCTCTCAAAGAGTGAAAAACCCCTTTAAATAGAGTTTGTGGGGGATAGTGTTACATAATTTGTTAAGTGTGAAATGAAGAACTCGGAAAAATATTTTGTTCCAAGTTGCACCACCTAGTTGACCACTAAAAGGCTTGAATTGGCCGGCCTTCTGAAAGGATTGTTTGTGTTAAATCATCTTCCAGAGCTTTCCTCAAAATTTGGGATCAATCAAAGCCTGGATGAAGAAGATATGGCCCAAATACACAACCCATGTCCATTCTGTCGAGTCCATCCCACCATTGACTTAATGACCCATTTACTCCATTCAAATGCACTCTCTAGATCTAGTGTCCTGAATAAAAGTTGTAGAAAATTATGTTAGGAACACTTTTACAAATATTAAGTTCAAATAATAAATATTAAATTATTTATCTTCAAAATACTACAGTACATTTAAAATGGGTAAAACTATAATTTTTATCAAATTTTGAAATGAATGATCTAATCCCAAATATTTCATAAATGAATATATTTAGCACAATTTGAGGAAATTATATCATTTATTATCAATAAAATATTCAAAAAAATAGTGTTTTATCAACTCCCCCACAGTTACCCTTTTGCACTCCTGGGAAAAACCTCATATCAAGTGAACATCAATATCAAATCAGAACCAATTTTAAAACACATATCCTTGAGATCAAACAATTACACACCAAGAAACAAAAGATATATTGCCTCATAAAAATCCATTATTTCAAGTTCTCCATTTATATCATCCAATATATTTCCACTTCATTTATCCTCCCATGCACAAAACACTTACCTCGCTTGAATTTTCTCTTATCAAAAAAATGTCAATTTTTTCCAATGTCTTTCTCATCCAAACCCATACAAGGGTCACCATAGGCTTGATAAATTCCTACACCGCCACATGATGTGAGTCAAGGAAATAAGTTTACCATGAGGAATTTTCAGGTTTGTTCTATGGCTTTCAGTTGGTAGGATTTAGATGTAAAAAATTCGGAGGCTGAATGAGGAGGGCTTGACTCTTTTTGAAGAAAAATTTCATTAATCTAATTTTCACTTAAATATGGTCTTCTCCTCAGTCCCCATAGTATCAATTCATCTCCATCATCATGAAAAGTCATGGAAAGTTTACACCATTCATCATTTCAGCATAAAAAATTTCAATCTTCTCAAACATGATTTTCTTGAAAGCTCCAGATAGCCACAACTTTCTTCCTCAATTAGAAGCTCCAGAAAAGGCACATCTTCACTTGTCATGAAAGCTCCAGAAAAGACACATCTTTCAATAATATGATTTTCTCCAATAGAAAACACATCTCTTCAGAATTTAAATTTCCACCCAAAGTATGAAAAAATGTGGTATCACAACAAAAGATAGCTTCCCCCACACTTATGTTCAACTAGATTATGCAATTTCACTTCAAGAGTTGGTTGGATATGGAACATTGGCTTGTAATGTGGCTAACCTAACAGGATGTGCATGGATTATAAGGGATAAAAGGATTAAATGTTCAAGTTATGCCATTTTAAAAAATGATTCTTTGAAATAGGGTCTTTAATACCAAACAAATGCCTAAATCATTTAAACATAAGTACCTCAAACCCTCATGTTTTGACAGGAATAAATCAAATTCTGGTTAAATAAAGCATGGTTTGATTCTCTCAAGAAGTGAGGTGAACGTAACGAATATTAAAATAATGGTTTAGAAGCCTCACATGAAAATGGTTTCAAATATAAAGATAGTGAGATGTGGCATGGCATTCAAAATTCAGTGTAATTTTCATGAAATTACTAAATATTTGAACATGAACCAAAGTCATTTCAACATTCACTTAAGCTTAGTTTCAAGGGATAATTTTTTTAAATTATTTATATGGATTTAAAAATTGTGATGAGAATCATTTCAACTCAAAAGTTACAAAAACACATAGAAATTTTAAAAATAAACACACAAAATTTTCAAATCACACAATTTTTTTTTGTTTTTTTAAATAGGAAAACAGTTGAAATTACTAACCTAAAAGGTTCCCTCCCCCACACTTAAAATATTGCATTGTACTCAATGTGAATCCATGAGATGATATGTGCACATGAAATGCATAATTTTAAATAGTACAAAGAATAAAAAAGTTAAAGGGTTAGGAACAGCCTGATGTGCTCAAGTGATGATGGGGTCATGCAGTGTGATAAAATCCACTGCATCAGTAAGAAGTCCCTCAATGTATCTCTTCAAATGTTTCCCATTGACTGTAAATCTCCTTCCAGTGTCCTATTGTGTGATCTCCATATAACCATAAGGAAAAACATTAGACATAACATAAGGACCTAACCATCTGGAACACAACTTACCAGGCATCAACTTAAATCATGAACTGTAGAGTAGGACTTTCTCTCTAAAAATAACTCCCTTTTCTGGATCATTTTATCATGAACTTCTTTTGATCTTTACTTTTAGAGCCTTGAGTTCTCATATTATTATAGTCAAATCTCCTCAAGCTCTTGAATTTACAACATCCTTTGAATTCCATCTTGGGCCCAATCCTGGTTGCATTTCTTTATAGCCCAATATGCCCGATGCTCGACTTCCACTGGGAGATGACATGCTTTCCCAAAAACAATCCAAAATGGGGGAATACCAATGGGGGTCTTGTATGATGTCTTATAATCCCACAACGCGTCATCCAAGTGCTTGCTCCAATCTTTCTTATTTGGCTGCACGGTTTTCTCCATGATTTTTTTCAACTCACAATTTGAAATCGCAGCCTGGCCATTTGTTTGGGGGTGGTATGGTGTTGATGTTTCGTGTGTAACCCCATACTTTCGAAGGAGGGAAGAAAAATTCCTATTGCAAAAGTGTGTCCCTTGGTCACTGATGATGTCCTTTGGTACTCCAAACCTACAGAAAATTTGATCCTTGAAAAAATCCACTACATCATGAGAATCGTCAGTCCTTGTAGACTTGGACTCCACCCATTTACTCACATAATCGGTAGTAACAAGGATATACAAGAAACCAAATGAACTCGGAAAAGGTACCATAACATCAATTCCCCAAACATAAAAAATCTCGCAGAATAAAATGGGTTGTTGGGGCATCTCGTGTCTCCTTGAAATGTTTCCAGTGTGTTGGAAATGAGAGCATGACTTAAAAACTCATGGGAATCATGGAATAATCTAGGCCAAAATAATCCAGAGTCTAAGACATTTCTAGCAGTATATTGGGGTCCAAAGTGTCCACCATAAGCAAGTGTATGACAGAAATGAAAAATAGACTCAAACTCATGATAGGGAACACACCTCCTAATATCTTTATCACTATACATGCGCTAGAGGTATGGATCATCCAAAACATAATACCTAAACTCACTTTTAAATTTTTGGACTTGACGTTTCTTTAAATTTTCAGGGATTTTAGAGGAAACAAATTAGTTAACTAAATCTGTATACGAAGGATGCATACCTGAGATGGAATAAAGATGCTCATCGGGTAAAGTGTCCCGAAGTGGTACATGTTTCAAGGTATCATACTCTAGTGTGTGAGTAAGCCTACTCATGTGGTCTGCCACCAAGTTTTCTGACCCCTTTCCTTCCTTTATCTCAATATCAAATTTCTGAAGAAGGAGCATCCATAGAATCAGCCTGGGATTTTCATTTGGCTTCATCAAGAGGTACCTCAGAGCTGCATGGTCAGAAAAACCAACAACTTTAGAGCCCAATAAATACGAATGGAATTTATCTAAAGAAAATATTACAGCAAAAAACTCCTTTTCCATGATTTTTTAGTTTTATTGGGCTGAATCCAGTGTCCTTGATGCATAGGTGATCACATGTGAATGTCCCTCCACCCTTTGAGATAAGACAGCTCCAACCGTGAAGTTGGAGGCGTCAGACATAAGCTCAAAAGGAATATCCCACCGTGCGGGTTTTATGATAGGTGGAGTGGTCAAACATTTCTTTATCTCATCAAAGGAAGACCTGCAAGAATCATCAAACCCAAAATCAGAATCCTTTTGATGTAATCATGACATAGGAAGAGAAATCTTACTAAAATCTTTGATGAAGCGCCGATAAAATCATGCATGCCCTAGGAAAGATCTAACATCACGTACACATGAAGGATAGGGTAAGGATGAAATAATGTCTATTTTAGATCTATCAACCTTTATCCCATGTTTTGACACTACATGCCCTAAGAAAATTCCATGCTATACCATGAAATAACACTTTTCAAAGTTCAAGACCAGATTCTTCTCAATACAATGATTCAATACCTTTCCTAAACTATTTATACATTTATAAAATGAGGATCCATACGCTGTAAAATCATCCATAAATACCTCCATGAAGGTCTCAATAAAATCAGAAAAAAATACTCACCATGCATCTCTGGAAGGTACCTAGGGCGTTGCAAAGTCCAAATGGCATCCTCCAGTAGGAAAATGTGCCAAATGGACAGGTGAATGTAGTTTTCTTCTGATCCTCCAGAGCTATAGGAACCTAAAAAATATCCAAAAAATCCATTCAAGAAACATAGTGTGTCTTCCCAGCTATTCTCTCAAGCATCTGATCAATAAATGGTAGGGGGAAATGGTCTTTATGAGTGGAATGATTTAGTTTTGTATAATAAATACACACACGCCAACTATTTTGTACCCTCATTGGAACTAACTTATCTTTCTCTTTTTCAACAATAGTAACACCACTTTTATTAGGCATAACCTGAATATGAATTACCCACTGAGAATCTGAAATGGGATAGATTATACCTACCTCGAGCAAATTTTCAACCTCTTTTTTAACAACCACTAGAAGGGTTTGATTGAGTCTCCTTTGTGGTTGCCTCACCGGTTTAGCCCCATCCTCCAAAGGAATCTTATGCATGCAAATGGAGGGGCTAATACCTAATATGTCAAACAAGGTCCACCCGATTTCCCTGATGTTCTCCCTCAAAAGATTCAAAAGTGTTTCCTCATGTTCAAAAGGGATATTGTTATCAATGATAAAAGGTAATTTCTCACCACTTAACCAGTATGAGTATTTGAGATTTGGTGGCAATGGCTTGAGTTCTAGTGTAGGGGGGTGTTGTATGGATGGGGTCATAGAAGGAACTGAAATATGTGCACAAAAAGCATCAGTATCAGAATATAAATCATCAAAATCAGAGAATAAAGCATCAAATCTATCAGCATACTCAACAGACATGTCATAATTAGAGTTCACATGATCAAAATCAGAATATGATTGCATTTCAAAATCAAATCTTAGAGAGTCTTGTTCCTTAGAAATGGGTGTGGAAGTACCCTTAGACATCAAACTAGAACCAATACTCATAATCTCCCTAAGAATAGGAAAATCCAATTCTATGGTGTTTTTACTTGGTGGTTCAAAATGGGAGATAAAAAATGCAGAATGATCCCTTGAGGGGTACTTCATGGAATCCATAACAATAATTATCACAACTTCATCCCCAAATTCCATGGAAAGTGTACCTTAATTGAAATTTATGATAGTTTTTGCAGTTTTGATGAAGGGCCTACCTAAGATAATGGGGGCATGAGAACTTACCTGATCATCCTCCATGTTAGGCATGTAGCAATCTGCTGGAAAGATCATGTCTCTTACACAGACAAGTACATCCTCAATAACTCCCATTGGATATGCCGTAGCTCTATTTTCCAATTGTACCACTACTCTCGTCGGCTTCAACTCACCAACCTGTAAAGAAGAGAATACAGAGTGAGGAATCACATTTATTGAATCTCCTAAATCACAAAGAGAATCAGATAAGTGCAACTCCCCTATGGTACATGGGCTAGTGAATGTCTCAGTATCCTTGCACTTTGTTGGAATTTCTAGAGTTGGTGTAATGAGTGCTCATACATTCCTTCCAAGGTTGATCCTCTCATTTCCCTTGAGCCCTCTTAGATTGGTGAAGAGTTCTTTTAAGAATTTGGCATACCTTGGGATTTGTTTGATGGCTTCAAATAGAGGGACATTGATCTCAACACGCTTGAATGTGTCCAAAACCTCTTTTTGCATCGCCTCTTCACCCATGTTCTTGGTTTGAACAACCATATTTGGAAAGGGAAGAGGATTAGGAGGAACATCATCAATATTTTTCTTACCTTTATCTTTCTCCTTGGGTTTCTCATCGGTTGGTATGGAATGGGGCTTCTCCGGAGTTGAGGTGAATCTCGGTGGAATGATAGGTGGAGAAGCATCAGTTTTTTACTTCCCGCTTCTCAATGTAATGGCACTGACATTCCCCTTTGGATTGGGAGTATGTTGGGAAGGAAGATTTCTAGAATTATTACATACCAGTTCATGAAGGGCAGTGGCAGTCTGGATCATTTGAGTATTCAACTCCCTTAAGTCTGAACCTTGACTCTTCATCTCATTCTATTGATTAAGAACAATTTGTTTCAAAATATCATCAGTGTTAGAGTCTACCTTGATTTTTAGATTCCCTTGTTGCTGACTTGTTGATGTTTGAGCTTTGAATCTCCTTTGGGGTTGTTGGAAACCCTGTTGGTAAGGTGGAGGCTACTCGAAGTTTGGTTGAAAAGGGGGCCTTTGTTGTTTCCCAGAGTCATACCTCATGCTCGACTGATCCTTCCACCCTTGGTTGTATGTTGGATCAAACTTCTTTTGGGGATATGGTTGTTGTTGTTGTTGCTGATATGGTCTCCCAGGGAACACTGTTGCACAATCTTCTATTTCATGGAGTTGTGGGAAACAATCAGTTGGGTGGTTTATCTCAGTGAAAATGCCACAGGGCCTTGAAGGAGTGGGTTGGGATGTATTTTGTGCCAAATAAATCTACCTCACCATAGTTGTCAACTCTACTAACTTGGTATCAATCAAATGACTCTCAAGAGAAGATTGACTTACCTGATGTACTCCCCTAACATGTGGTGTACCTCTATCGCCGAATTGTTGGGAATTTTAGGCCATCTTGTTGATTAATGGATGAGCGGCTACTGGTGTCTTGTCCACCAATGCCCCTCCTGCTGCGACATCCACAATGATCCTCTCCATAGGTGTGAGTCCTTCATAGAATTACTGAATGAGAAGTTTCTCACTGATTTGTTGATGTGAACAGCTTGCACACAACTTCTTGAATCGCTCCTAGTACTCATACATTGACTCCCCTTGTGCTTTCTTGATCTCTGAGATATCCTTACGAATGAAAGTGGTCCTTGATTATGGAAAAAATCTCTGCAAGAAAAGACATTTCAAATCATTCCAACAAGTTACATCTTCGGGTTTTAAATAATACATCCAATCCTTTGCAGATCCATCAGGTGAAAATGGGAATGCTCTTAATTTGATTTGATCTTTAGAGACATTTTTAGGTTTTAGGGTTGAGTAAACCACATTAAATTCTTTCAAATGTTTATTGGGATCCTCACCAGAGAGGCCATGAAACGTTGGAAGTAAGTGAATTAACCCAGATTTTAGTTCAATGTCTGATTCGAGATTTGGGTATGCAATACAATTTGGTTGATAATTAATATCAGGTGCATCCAATTCTTGAATGGTTCTATTTAGCTCATTTCCATTATTCTCAGCCATTTTTTCTTGTTTTATGGTTGAATTTTAATTGCTTTCCAATTTCAATGTTCTGAAAGTGGAGGACTTCTCCATCTAGTTGAATATTGAAACTTCCCTTAGACTGAGAATGTCTGATTCGTGCCCTAAGGCTACATTCAATCTTAGGGTCAAGATCTAAGAAATATTTGGGATTAGTTTATGTCATAAATCAATGAAATATGAAAAGAAGGAAAGTGGGCCATAGTAAAATAAAAATTAGAAGTTTTATTTGATGGTCCAAAAATAAGTATAAGAAAATAAAAGAAAAAGAGAAAAAAAAATTCAGATTGGGTAAAGAAGGAAGAAAGAAGAGAGGAAGAGAATAAAATGTAAAATAAAATAAATACCTCTAAGTGGTTGAAATAATTACTTGCCTCCCTAGCAATGGTGCCAATTTTAAATAGCATTGTCGTGGGTTCGCTCAAATGATTAGAGTGATTTTGGGGTACTTAGTTGTAGCAGAGTGGTTGACCAAGATCGTCAATCAAAGGAGGAAGTGAATTAAAACAAGTTTTCAGAGGTATTATAAAAATAAAAGAGAATAAAATTGAGACACTACTTAAAAGGATTTGGGTTTTTTATAGTTTATAAATCTAGAAAAAGTTTTTTGGAAGAAGATTGCATTTTTTGTTTTTAGTTGTAAAATGAAGTTTGATTAAAAAGGCACAACACGAAGATGTTTTTGTTTAGAAAATATTTTAAAAGAATTAATCGATATAACTCTACCTCTTCATTTAATTATTAATCATTATCATTTAAATCAATATACACTTAATTATGATCCCCTAATTTTTTAACCCTCAAACCCAACAAGAGTTAACTTAACCACGAAGATGGAATTACTTAAACCCTAGGCTAGCTTCGGAACATGCAATCACAACACCCTTCTTTGATTATTGTTATAAGGTTAGCTTATGGTCAGTGGTTAATTAGATCACATATACATTTTGGAAAATAGGATGAATTGTGTTTAGAAATTATATTTGAACTCTACAAATTTATCCCGTGTGGTCTTGTATTACCGATTAAGATCGCGCTCTCACAATTTACACAAAATCTCGACCGTGCGTGTTTTTGTGTTAATTATTCAATTGCTTTCATAGTTTCTTAAAATTTAAAAACACAATTCATGGATAATATTAAGTTAATTATTGTAGCTCAATGATTCAAAATAATTAAATGAAGAGGGTAGAAGTTAGTTCGATCACTAAAAACTACTCTTCCATGGGTGGTGTGGTCATCATGGAGACGTTTTGCATGAGCAAAGGATTGAAAGGGTAGAACGAAATATCATATCCACTATTGATTCCAACCCAATTAAGAAGATTAATAGAAGAATAAAAGGGAATAATAAAGAAGATTATTTGAAGAAAAATTCAAGATACAAACATGAAATAAAAATAAATACAAAGAGGAGTTGGGAGAGGAGATCCTTTTTGGAAGAGTGATTTTCACAAAGCCTTACTTCTTCCAAGAGTTGTGACGGGCTCTAAAGAGACACCCTTTTGGCCACACCTTCCCAAATCCTCGACCAGAGCTCTCAAAGAGTGAAAACCCCTTTTAAATAGAGTTTCTGAGGGCTAGGGTTACATAAATTTTTAAGTGTGAAAAGAAAAACTCGGCCAAATATTTTATTCCAAGTTGCACTGCCATGTTGACTGCCAAAACGCGTGAATTTTCTGGCCTTATAGAAAGATTATTTGTTCCAAATCATGTCCCAGAGCTTTCCTCAAAATTTGGACTCAATCCAAATAGGGATGAAAATATATGTCCCAACTACAGAACCCATGTCCATTCTGCCGAGTCCAGCCCACCATTGACTTAATGGCCCATTTACTTCATACACGTTCACTCTTTAACTCTAGTTCCCTGAATAAAAGTTGTATAAAATTATGTTAAAAACACTTTTAAAAAATATTAAGTTAAAAAAATAAATATTAAAATATTTATCTTCAAAATACTACAGTAAATGTTAAAAGGGTAAAACTGAAATTTTCATCAAATTTTTAAATGAATAATCTAATCCAAAATATTTCATAAATGAATATATTTAGCACAATGTGAGGAAATTATATCATTTATTATCAATAAAATATTGAAAAAAAATATTTTTTTATCAACAGGAAATTCACCATGACTCCTACCAATGTGAGATTCCTGAAGAAGTATTTCGCATAAACAAAATAAGACCCCATCCTTACCGCATGACATTAAACTGCACAGAATCTAATAAGACCCCATCCTTACCGCATGAAGTTGGACGGAATCTAATAACACCCCGTCCTTACTGGATGATGTTAAACTACACAGAATCTAATAAGAACCCGTCCTTACCGCATGACATTAAACTCCATGGAATCTAATAAGACCCCGTCCTTACCGCATGACGTTAAACTGCACAGAATCTAATAATACCCATCATCCTTACTGCACGACGATAAACTGCACGGATGAGAAAAAAAATAAAGAGGGGGAATCGTTCGATCTGCATGACGTTAAACTTCCAAGCACCCAACAGTCCAAACTCTATAACCCTAAACTAAGAGTATGTCATCCTCACCGCATGACGTTAAACTACATGGACAAGAATCTCAAGAAAATTCCATTTCCCTCGTGTACGGACTAGACCTACACAGGGTGTATTTTTCATCCTTACCGCATGACGTTAAACTGCACGGATTTCATAGAACTATGTACGGCTTGATTCCTACCCTCGAAGGATACGTAGTGATGCCAGGGTCCCCAATCCTAGCCCAACCATCCCCAAGAAGGTTTAAAAATGCCCTTTTCCCTTGTGTACGGACTAGACCTGCACGAGGTGTATTATTCGTCCTTACCGTATGACATTAAACTGCACGGATTTCAGAGAACTACGTACGGCTTTATTCCTTCCCTCGAAGGATACGTAGTGATGCCAGGGTTCCCCGTCTTGGGCCAGCCACCCTCGAATTAAAGATAAAATGTCCTCCCTCCCCCGTGTACGGACAAAACCTGCATGGGTTGTACCCCTCGTCCTTAACGTATGATGATAAACTGCACAGATAAGAAAAAAATGAAGAAAAAATAAGAATGCTCCCTCCCCCCCATGTATGGACCAAACTGTTGGAGTTGGTGGCCTAGAACCAACTACTTTGTACTTTATTAATTAATAAAAGCCTTATCACATCTTGTTTATTCTTCTACGTGACAATGCATGTGATAATGTCCTAAGGATAGCTGTTGCATTAATGGTTCATAGCGGATCCCTGCTAGGATGAGAACCCGGAAGTGCCATAACACTGTTCTTGAATATATGTTCTATGGACGGATGATGTTATTTGAGGGACACAAATAATACAGGTCATTAGGGGTGAGGACTCATAAAACTTTGAGGCACCTTCTCATGGTGTGAGCCCTTGGTAATATCCAGGAGGATATTATGAGAATGAGACCCGCCAGTAGGAAATACACATTTCATAGTGTCATTGGATGTTCCTATCTGCGGACGTGCGTATTGGTCCTTAGAATTTAATATTATTATTAATGGGTATTACAACTCGTTCACTTAGATGTATTGACAAAAACTGTGACGACACACTATTCATAGAGAGGTAGGATACGTTGGGTGTGTTACGAGTAATACCGCATTAATAGATAATGCGAGAAAGGATTTGTCCCTTCTATTCTGTAACAGAAGTAGATATCTCAGGCCCTTTGATATAATTGATATAGCCTAAATAAATCCATGTCCATGGAAAAGTATGGGCGAGTTCAATTCCGGGAAGTCAAAGAAATAATAAACGAGAACATGGGTTGATGGCACTAGCATGCAACCCGCTTGATTAGAGATATCGAGACAAAGGGGTTATATTACACGGTACGCGTTAGTATGAGGTGACACGTCATTCCAGCATTAACTTCTTTATCTATGGGTGCCTTGGTGAGTTTCTAGACGCTAACCTTGGACTTTAGGCAGGCTCCGCCTAATTCCACTGAGAAAGGGGCCTAGAGGGTCACACACTAAGTGTGTCCATGTATCTCAGTTAAATATTAATTTAGAAAGTTAAATAAATATTATTTCCGAATTTGGTTTAATAATTATTTAAGGATGCCTAATTGCATTTATTTCGACACTAGTTATTCGAGAGAATATATTGTGGGAGAAATAATAAATTTATTAGGGAGTAATGCAGTTACATTTATTTAAGAAATAAATAGCCATTACTCAAGGACTAATAAATGTGGTGGAGGAAATAAAGGAAAGTGTAAAATAAAAGTACACACCGTGTATATTAAATATACACGCCGTGTATTTTTAAGGAAAAACAAGTACACACCGTGTATTAATTATTACACGATGTGTAGTTTTTCTAGTCGGGATTTTGAGGAAATAATATCATTACTGTGATATTAATTATAATCAGTGTGGGACCATGTCAAGGATTAATAATTAGACATGGGGGTTTTCAATAAGAGTTAATGAAATAAATAAAACGTGTAACATGTTTATTTATTGTCATAACTCTATAACCTCAAACATGATTATAAATATCCTCACAACCCCAACACTTTTTCACAGAGAATCGTTATGCACAACAATTCTGGAGAATTCTTTCATGGCCAAAAGAACTCCTTCCTCCAAGAACGGTCTCAAGACCGAGAGACTAAGTCGATCGAAGGTGGATATCGCAAGCAAAGGTTATTTCACGCTAGCACCCAGAGTTCCCTTCGTCGATATCCGGAGATACGTGGCACATGTGTGGATCACCGCTAGAGGAATCCTACACTAGGATTCTACGACACAACGATAGATCACAGGATCATGACCGGAGACATCAACGAAGGAATAATTCCACCAAGGAAATTCTTGTGAATTAATTAAATTAATTATAACCAACATATGATGATCCTATATCTATGGTTTCGGGATTCCCTCTTTTGTTTTCGTTCTTTGTTCTATTCCGAAGATCCGGCGTTTTATATCGTGACGGATCTCGGTTTGAACGTTGTTTAACGCTAAAATTAAAGTTGGGCAAACCCACCAACGCGCTTTCGCTGCGCTCGGAACCAAAAAGTGGCATCATAGGGGGTCATATCGTTGATTATAATTATTTAGTTTTTTGTTGGTGATTTATGCATTTAATAAATTAGTTATTTCAATTCATGTTTAATTGTTCTGGAAATCTGAATCTCGAGACCTATTCCTCCACCCTCGTTTCTCGTTCACCTCACAGAAATGAATTTTTCTTTTAATTTTGATTAAAATAAAATAGAGAAACTCATCCGAAGGAGCCAAATTTTTTTGGCCGTACAACACCAGAATACATGGAGTGTATTCGGATGTACACGTCGTGTAGTCTAGGTTCAATGCATTGACTGATCCGCCAAATCAGGCCTTGTATTGGATTCTTTCTATGAATTTAAGACATCGTTTATTAACCAGAAACAGGTGGCACACGGTTTCCGGATTACACGCCATGTGGTCCAATGAACACGGCGTGTAGTCCCTTTGGGTTAGAGTTGGTCCGTGTACCCCGTACACGGCTTGCCCGGCTAGAAACCGTGTAACACGGAAACTACACAGCGTGTGTCCCAATGTACACACCGTGTACTTTGAAAATTTCTGTAGTACATTAACACGCCATGTCCCCGGGCGTGTACTTCGGATGAATAGTGAAGAAAAGGTACACGCCGTGTAGTCGGAACTACACACCGTGTACCCACCCAAATTATTCAAATTTATTAAAATTTATTATTATATTATACAAACCCTTGAGATGTGTACCATGGTGCAGGCATAAAGCTGAGGCACAATACGTGATAGGTGTTTTATATATATGTGTTTAATTTAACATCTGTGTAATAAATGGGAATTCACCGGGTTGCCTCCAAGGTACAAGTTATGTACAATGATAATTTTAAATAAATTTATTTGTTTAAAATTATGATGGATTAGAATCTCAAGGAAGTTCAGAAAAGGGTTTAAGATAAAAGGATTGATTAATTAAAGATAATTAATTTATTTGAGCATGATTTATCTTAAGTAAGAACGATTAAAGAATTGAATGATAGTTTTATTTATGTGTAAATATCGTTGCATGTATGGATGATCATGAGCTAGACCGAGACCTTGGTATGTGAATGGTTTATTTAAATTTATTTATTAAATTTTTTGGCATGCGAGCCACCTCCTCATTAATATGTAGGGCCTGCGTGCCCAAGGATTATTTTATGTAAAACCCCCTTTTTACCCCTCACCTCCATGTGAGATAAATGTATATGTAATGGATGGTGCTCCCAAGCTAGTGGAGGCGGCTCAAGTCCGGAGCCAAGGTGAAACCAATCCAAGGAGATACAAAGGTGGATAGGTGGAATGATGTACACACGAACCCGAAAGGTTCAAGGTGTTTCTCCCCTAGGTCTTGGGTTAGTTTATCAAACACTAGATAAACTAACCAATATAAAATCTCATGATCATACCATTTATTTTATTTTTGTGAGTTTCATGGTTTATTTATTGTGGGTGTGTTGTCACGATGACACAATTAATGAATTAAAAAAGCATGCATGATGGAACTAAAATAAAACTGACTTATGGGTAAATATTATCTTAGACATTGTTAATCACTTAAGTATATCCCACTTAATATTAACAATCATTTAATCAAAGATAATAAAATGAAAATTTATGTATAAGGATAAAATCCCCCAAAAAGGAAATATTAAGTCGGTATATCCTTCCATAATCTTGGTTAGAATCGAACCATAGTTCAATGTGCTTAAACAACACTAGTTGGGGTTCTTTCTATTACTGTGGAATTCTAATTCAAGATTTTGGGTTGACTTGACTTGGTTCACATCAAGGGTTGACTGCCACAGCAGGACTTGGTGTCACCAAGAGGCAAAGGTTTAGTAAATACAATATAAAAGGATTTCAGGATTGGGGAGTCCACTCTGCAGATCAAGGAGCTGCGAGTTAATGCAGTTGGCATTTTGAATGCCTACCTAAAGCCCTTCAAGTTGGTTGACCAACCATAGATGGGGTAATGAGAAGGGAAATATGGATCCTTTCCACTAGAATATTCAGGCAACAGAATATTCCGAAGTCAATGGTGAGGGCTATTGGATTTAGATAAAATAGTAGGAGACTAATAAGTATTAATTTATTTATTTGTCTCAGTTTTATAAAGTACTAAAACTTTGCTCGTCTTAATTTGTAGAAACGGTAAGAAAATGACTTCGAACATATCAATGTGAACCAAACTTGAGAAGGAAAACCTTCTCACTGGTACCAATTTCCAAAAGTGGCATAGGCGTTTATGCTTCATCCATCGCCACGAGAGGAAATTGTATGTGCTGGAAGAGCCTGTTCCAGTTGCACCTAGATTGGAAATTCTGCCCTTAACTCACCAGGTAGATAAGGACATGGGGCATGAAAATCCCACAGTCCTTATGGTGAATAAGAGGAAGGACAAGGAAAAGGGGACAAAGACTTATAAACGGTCTGAAGACCCTGAGCACCGTCCCTCCAAGAAGGGGAAGATCTAGAGGCAGGGCAAGTAATAGAAGGCAATGTGTTTTCCATGTGGAAAGCAAGGCCACTGGAAGAGGAACTGCACCTAGAAGTGCCGGGATGCTAATGGTGCATTTGTTATCGAGTGTAATGTTTCTATTTCTACACATCGGGTATTAGATACAACTTATGGGGCTCACATCTGTATTCAAATGAAAGAACCAAGTAGATTTAGAAAGATTTCTATAGGAGAGGTGGATCTTTGAGCAGCCAATGGAGCAAGGCTGGTGATGTTGGCTATTGGCGACTACCACCTCTCATTGCCGACTGGGATGATCTTGGTTTTACATAATTGTTATTATGTGCCTAGTGTTTCCAAAAAAATAATTTCTGTATCTTGTTTGGATATGGATGGATTTATTTTCAAGTTTGGAAATAAGGGTTGTCTCTTTTATAAGAACAATGTATGTTATGTTATGGAAGATTTAAATAATGGTTTTTATGTATGAAATTACAAAAATAACGTGTTGGAAATCGATAACAAAACAAACTCACATGACTCATACATCACCCAGTTGTGGAATCACCGTCTTGGTCATGTAAATGAGAAGCGCTTGACAAAGCTCTGCCAAGATGGCTATTTAGACTCTACTGAGATAAAACCACTTGATAGATGTCACGCTTGTTTACAAGAAAAAATGTCCAAGCCGCCTTTTGGTGGACAAGGTGAAAGGGCCACAGAGCTTCTAGGATTGGTACACACCGATGTGTGTGTACCATTTATAGTAGAAGCTAGAGGTGGATATTCTTACTTCAATACTTTTACTGATGATTTGACTAGATATGGCTATGTCTACTTAATGAGGTATAAGTCAGAGGCCTTAAAGAAATTTAAGGAATTCAAGAATGAAGTAGAGAATCATCTTGGTAAGAAGATAAAGAAACTTTGATCGGATTGAGGTGGAGAATATATGAACCAAGAGTTCATCGATCTTCTACGGGAGTCTGGGATTCTATCTCAGCTCACTCCTCCTTACACACCATAGTGGAACGGTGTTAGTGAAAGGAGGAACCGCACCTTGTTGGACATGGTGAGGTTAATGATGAGTCATGTGGATCTTCCATTATCCTTTGGGGATATGCATTACAAACTGCAGTTTACACATTAAACTGAGTAACAAATAAGGTAGAAAATGGAATTCCCTCTGAGTTATAGAGTGGAAAGAAACCCATTTTGTCGCATACACGTGTATGGGAATGCGAGGCGTTTGTTAAGGCCTTCTCAGGAAACAAACTAGCACCCCAGGGCATGAAGTGTATCTTTATAGGATATCCCAAGGAAACAAAAGAGTATCACCTATATTACCCTCAATACAAGAAAGTGATTGTCTCCAGAAAAGCTGTCTTTCTTGAGAGGGAGCACATCCTCAAGAAGGATAGTGGGAGCAAGATTGACTTCGACGAAGTTGATTCTCAAGATACACAAGAGTTGGTACAGGAACAAGTTCCACAGGTCCTCGTAGAGGAGGTTCCAGAAACGCAAGTACTGCGTAGGAGCTCAAGAGAGTTAAGGGAACCAGAGATATTTGGTTTCCTAGTCACCGAGGATGGTAAATCATTATTGTTGGACAATGATGAGCCACTCTCCTACAAGGAAGCAGTAGAAAGTTCAGAAGCTGCAAGATGGCTAGAAGCTATGAATTCTGAGATGGATTCCTTGTATCAGAACCAAGTTTGGGTTCTGGTCGATGAGCCAGTTGATGTAAAGCATGTTGGATGAAAATGGGTATTCAAGAGAAAGCTGGACATGGAAGGTCAAGTTAGTATCTATAAAGCAAAGCTAGTGCCTAAAGGATTCAGACAGCGTCAAGGAATTGACTATGATGAAACCTTATCGCTAGTTGCCATGTTTAAATCCATAATAATCATACTTTCCATAGCATCTTACCATGACTATGAGTATGACAACCTTGCTTTTATTACAAACTTAAACATGATTTATTACATAAAACTTCACTTGGTACAACAAGAAGATAGAGAGGTTTAGTGTCTTAGGGGCTTAGGATCATTACATAAAAACATGAAACATGAAATACAACATCTTTATTGAAAACTTCATTTACATGACCACTACATTCCCTCGTACTTAGCATTGCATGGGATAACCTGAGGACATGCATAAGAAAAGAGTGAGCTATAAAGCCCAGTAAGGGAGTACACATGGAATAACATGAGGAGTACCACACATGTTAGACAATAGTCATATAAATAGAGTATAAATGGAACATGATCATAAATTCATGATAAAGCATGATAATCATAACATGGAAATGTGGCAACAACACTTAACATGGAATTAGCATGAGCCAAGGCTCATTGCACATAGAGCATGAGTAAATCCTCATTGCACATAAAGCACGTGTAAACACTCCTTGAACTTTAATAATCATGAGTCAACACTGATTGCACATGACGTATCATGATACTATACTTTACCCAATGCATTGGTGTGCTATAAGGGCGTACCCTTCTTAAACATTTCATTTCATGCATAAGTGTGCCACATGGATCATAAAACATGGATTCATAAAACATAACCATTTATTCCATGATAAAGGAATGTGGAATTAATACATTAAACTTTAAAATCAATAAGTAAATGTGCATAAAGGTGAATACCCTTGATGGATAAATGGGCATGGTATTCACTACACAATGACATTGGCTTAGAAAATCAGTGCGATTTCGGCAGTGTAACGACGTGACATAAGAATTCATAAAAATGGTTGATGAGAGAGAAAGGGGTTACTCATCATATTTACATGTAATGGAATGTATGGAGGTCATATATATACATGTCCCAACAATTGTAATGTAATTTAGATTCATGATACAAAAGTATTGCTTGAATGTAAAAGAGGAGAGAGAAGTTCCTTTCGGAATTTCGGCATAGCAACGGGTGTACATTAGAGGCATTTAGTGAGAGAGAAATGGTCTCCCTTAATTAAAACATAAAGAGGGAAGTATGAGGGAGGTGAAAAACCATACCCCAACATTTATAATTGAAATTAAAAGGGCAAAACAACTTAAACAAAATTGGACAAAAATGAGAAAGGAAGAAAAACCCCTTACTTCGAAGTGTGATTCCAAAGGCTAGAGAGAGGCTTGTGAGAAGATTATTGGGAGCTTTGGTCACCTTGGAATGAATCTAGATATAGTAGGGAAGAGGTTGGACGAAATCAAAGGGCTTTGAGTGAGGAGGAAGTGGGAGCTTGGGTGGGTTTATATAGGAAAGGTGAGGGAATTCTTTATTATTTAGGTTTGGGACCCCTTATATTAAATTAATCCAAACCACAAATCATCCCTTGGTTTTTGCCCATGGTTTTTAGAAAAGGGAAGAGTAAAACATTAATTTATAAGACCAAATTCCGAACTTCTTAAAATATTATGGTTGCTTATGTGGAGGTGAGTCACACTCCCATGGATATTAATTTAAAAAGGCAAGGTGTTGAATAAGTCTTGAGGGGTCCATTAATGCTTTGAAAAGTAATTCAAACAAACCCAAAATCACATTATTTTAATGGTAAAACATATATTTTCCGAAAATAAATATTATATTATTTTATTACATCGCTATTGGATCATTATGATGTCATAAAAAACATTATATATTTAAACGGTATTTAATGTTTTACCCAAAAATTTGACTGTCTCAGAAAATTATGAAAAATTCATTGTTGGATGATTTCAACATCATGATTCCAGAAATAACATTTATTTTATCTAAATAATTTTCTAAATATGTTAATTTTAACTTTTAAAATAAAAACTGACATTTATCGAAAATTCACGGGTTTTGATAGAAATGGCTTTGAAACCTTAATAAAAATTTTAATTGCATTCCTAAAATTATAATATCATTTATATTTAATAAAGATTAATTTAATAATAATAATATTATTTTATTAAAATATTATTTAATTCAAAAATCCCTTAATTTAATAAAATATATTTCTTAATTAAATAATAACTAAAAACACCATTTCTACTTTAAAAACTATTTATAATGTATCAAAAATGACTAGAAATTATATTCATTATTATATAAAAAAATAATGTACATGAACATAGTACTACTTATTTGTTACATAACCCCTTAAAACAGCTGCATAAGACCTAAGGGTAAGGTGTGTGATGGTGACAGACTCTTGGGGTGGCTCGGATAACATCGCTCGAGTGATAATTTCAATAAACTTTCACTTTTCCCATAGACGGTCATGTTCGAGATTGACATGATGAAGCTCAGTTTGGGATTGATCAAGGGAGAAGCCCAAAGACGCCACCTCTTTTCAAAGATCTGACAAATGGGCTTCGTATGGAGCAATTCTACTAGATTAGGCCATCACTTCTTTTGTCTGGGTAAATTTGGATTTGTTAAAGTCCTATATTTATACTAATCTTGTGATCACTGTTCAATGGATATATTAGCAATGGTCAAAATTATTAACATAAAACCAAAGAAGTTGACATTTTATATAAACATAAAGAGACATTTAATTAGATCAAGAAGGATTTCCATTAATGAAACTTTGGGTCGTTACAGTATTCCCCCCTTAATAAATTTCTCCCTCGAAATTTTCCTTTTCTCACACTAAAACAAATGTGGGTAACTTAGCTTCGTCATATCCTCCAATTCCCAAGTCGCTTCTTCAAACTTTTCGTTTCTCCACAACACCTTGATGAGGGGAATTGTCTTATTTTGTAGAACTTTTTCTATACAATCTATGATCTTCACTGGTTGCTCCTCATAAGAAAGATCATCTTCCAATTGTACCACCTCATAAGAGAGTACATGTGAAGGTTCTGGTATGTACTTTATTATGAGGGATACATGAAATAAATCATGTACTTTGGTCATGGCAGGTGGAAGTGCTAGTCGATAGGCCACAGCCCCGACCCGATCAAGAATCTCGAAGGGGCCGATGTACTTTGGACTTAGCTTCCCTTTCCTTCCAAACCTCATGACCTTCTTCCACAGATATATGAATAGAAACACCATGTCTCCAACTTTAATCTCAAGGTATCATCGACGATTATCTGCATAACTCTTCTGTCGACTCTGGGCTGCCTTGATATGCTACTGATTGGTTTTCACCCTCTCTGCCATTTCTTCGACCATTTTTGGTCCAAGCAGCTTACGTTCACTGACCTCATCCCAACATGCCGGTGTTCTGTACCTTTTCCCATACAGGGCTTCATATGGTTCCATTTGGATGCTCGAGTGGAAACTGTTATTATAAGAGAACTCAACCAGAGAAAGATGTTGATCCCATCCTCCTTTAAAGTCCATTGAGCACGCTCTCAACATATCCTCAAGTGTTTGGATAGTCTGCTCGGATTGGTCATCAGTTTGAGGATGCTAGGCTGTACTAAAGTTCAGTTCAGTATTCAGAGCATGTTCAAGACTCTTCCAAAACATAGAGGTGAATATTGGATCTCGGTCAGACACAATAGATAGTGGTACTCCAAACAACCTTATCACTTCCCTGATATATATCTGTGCCAATTGATCCAAAGAGAAATCCTCCTGAATAGAAATGAAGTGTGTAGTCTTTGTAAGACGATCCACAACAACCCAGATTGCATTGTTGCCTTTGGATGTCCTTGGAAGTCCGGTGACAAAGTCCATGGTGATGTTCACCCATTTCTATTCTGGTATGGGCAATGGTTGCATCATCCCCTTAGACTTCTGCCTCTCTTCCTTCACTTGTTGACACACTAGGCACTTTGATGTATATTCAGCAATCTACTTCTTCATATTATCCCACCAAATGTTTTCTCTGAGATCTTGATACATCTTTGTGCTCCCTGGGTGAATAGAGAAATTTGAACTATGTGCATCATCCAAAAGTTTCTTCTTCAACTCCGGACTTGATGGAACACATAGACTTTTCCCAAACCGTACAATTCATTCTTCATTAACATTAAACTCTGAGGATTTCCCTTTTTTCATAGCTTCCACTTTTTCCTAAATTCCCACATCATCCTTTTGAGCATCCTTTATCCTTTCCAAAAGGGATGGTTGAGAAATCATTTGTGAAAGGATTTATGATGTTCCCTTCTTTATGATTCCCATGTCTATCTTAATCAAGTCTAAGAAGATTGGATCCTTCTCAATTCTCATCATTGATAGAATTGCTGGGTCCTTTCTAGTTAGGGAATCTGCCACCTTGTTCGATTTCCCAGGGTGGTAATGTATTGAACATTCATAATCCTTGATAAAATCTATCCATCTTCTCTGGCACATATTAATCTCTTTCTATGTGAATATATATTTAAGACTCTTGTGGTCAGTATATATCTCACATTTCTCTCTATAGAGACAATGCCACAATATTTTCAAGGCAAATATCACCGCCGCCAACTCTAGATCATGCGTTGGACATTTTCGCTCATGGATTTTCAACTACCTTGAGGCATAGGATATAACTTTATCATTCTGCATCAGCACATAGCCTAAGCCCTTCTTTGAAGAATCACTGAATACCACAAAAAGTTCTCCACTTGTGGGTAAAGTGATCATGGGAGCACTGATAAGCCTCCTTTTCAACTCCTTGAAGCTTTCTTCACATTCATCACTCCAAGCAAACTTTACTCCTTTTCGAGTTAGCATGGTAATAGGGTTGGACTATGAGAAATTTATCACAAATCATCGATAATATCCAGCCAACCTTAAGAAGCTACGGATATCTGTTACCGATGTTGGCCTCATCCATACCTCAATTAAATCTGTTTTAGAGGGGTCCACAGATATCTCATTGCTTGTGATGATATTACCCAAGAATGAGACCTCCTTCAACCAGAACTCACACTTGATGTACTTTGCATAGAGCTTATCCTTGTGCAAAGTCTCTAGTATAGTTATTAAGTGCTCTTCATGATCCTCCTTCGTTTTTGAGTATATTATAATATCATCTATAAGGACTACCAAAAATATGTCTAGGTAATCTCTAAAGACTCTATTCATCAAGTTCATGAAGATTTCTAGAGCATTTTTTAGTCTGAAAGGCATTACTATGAATTCATAGTGCCCGTATCTTGTACGAAAAGCAGTCTTGGGGACATCTTCCTTCTTCACCCTTACTTGATAATATCCCGACCGCAAATCTACCTTGGAGAAGTATTGTGCACCACGCAGATAATCAAACAAGTCATCAATTATTGGGAGAGGATACTTGTTCTTTATCATGATTTTGTTAAGTTCACGATAATCGATGCAAAGCCGTATTGACCCACCCTTCCTCTTGACGAAGAGGACTGGTGCACCCTATGGTGAAGCACTTGGGCGTATAAACCCTTTATCCAAATTCTCCTGTAGTTTTTTCTTCATCTCTTCATGCTCTACAACATCCATTCTATATGAATTCTTGGATATCAGTAGCTCCCCAGGTATAAGTTCAATTGAGAACTCAACATCTCCTCTTGGAGGAAGACCAGGCAGTTCCTCGGGAAACACTTCAGTGAATTCCCTCACAATAGGCATTTCTTAAAGGTTGGTTTCTTCCTTAGACTCAATCATCTGAGCCAGATACGCATTCTCATAAGATATTAATATTCATGCTTGAGATGATGGAGCTAAAGGATTTTCATCTTCCTCCTGACACTTGTAAAGAATCGGGTGTCGATTCTCCATATGGAGTGTGATTCTTCTCTTTTAACAATTTATGTTGGCTCTATATAAGGAAAGCCAATCCATGCCAAGAATTGCATCAAATTCCACCAGAGGGAGTATGATGAGGTTCGCTGGGAAATTCAATCCACAGATTATAACAGGGGAGGACTTATATTCATGAGATGAAATGATTACCCCATTTTCCGTACTCACCAACATCTTTACTTCCATGATTTTTGGTGGTGATGGGATTGTCCTACTAAACTTTAGAGATATAAAAGATTGCGTAGAACCTGAATCAAAAAGTACATTTGCTATTATTGAATGAAAAACTAGAGTACCTGTCACCACTTCATTGTCGGGGTTCACTTCAGCACAAGTGATGGCAAAAGCTCTTCCTTGCTACCTTGTAGGTTGTTGTTTGTCTCCGAAAACCCTTAGATTAGGGCACTGATTTTCAAAATGACCAGGTTATTTTCATTTCTATCATTGAACAATGCGTTGAGGTTCGAACAGAGCGTTCTTATCCTCTATCGTAGTCGTGGGTCTTTCTTGCTGACAGTTAATAGCTAGGTTCCCTTCTCTTCCACACCTGAAGTATTTTCTCATCCCCTTAAGGCAATTTCCAGGGTTCTTCTTTCCGCACTTTTCGCAAGTTTGGTGCTGGAACTTCTTAGCACCGTTGTATTTATCCATCGGACCACCAGCATTGAATTCCACCCTATGCTTCCTGTCCCCATGATACCCCTGTGATTCACTAATCTCCATTTCGACCTTGAGGGAACATCGGACAATTTTCTCATAGTTGTCGAAGTCACGGATCGCTAATGATTTCCGCAAGTTAGGCTTCAGCCCACCAAAGAAGCGGTCAACCTTGCATTCGAGGGTAATGATAAATTCAGAAGCATATCATGCAAGCCTTGTGAAGTTTTCCTCGTATGCTCCAATAGATTCTTCATCCTTTTGCTTGAGGGAAAGGAAGTCCCTTTCCATCCTAAGCCAGAGGGTGTGTGGAAAATATTTATCGAAAAACATCTTCCAAAAATCCTTCTATTCCAACGCCTCAATCTCCTCCTCAGGCTTCGTATTTTTGATCAATTCCCACCATTGATCAGCTTCACCCTTCATACGATAAGCCTCCAGGAGAACCTTCTCTTGTTCAGAACATTGGAGGATGGAGAATATCTTTTCAATGGAGTTGATCCATTGTTCAGCGATCGTGGGATCAGATGATCCACTAAAACTAGGAGGCCTTTGCCTCATGAAGCTCTCAATAGTGACTTGTTATTTCTTAGGGGGGTTGAACGTTCCTCTTGACCCGTGTTTCTATTCAAAACTTGAGTTAGTTGAGAGAGAAGCGTGACAAAGTTCACTATTCCCGCTCCCATTGGATTTGGCATCTCATTAGTACAGTCATCACACTGATCTTCACAACGGTTGTTAGCCTGAGTCCTCCTATTACCGGCCATTGGCTGGAATAAAAGTAAAGTTAGGGGTAACACATAAAGGGTAATCCAAAGACAAAAGTTGATGAATTATAAATAAACTTTTATTTCCTTACTCAGGAGTCTATAGGCTTCAATCTAGGCTTTTTATCATCTACTTTCTAACATATATTCGTAGGGGAATTTTTTTAATTCTCTTAATAAGGGTTCATACTAAGCTTTTGAATTTATCAAAACATATCCCCCGGGAGTGTCATAACCAAGAGTGCAGCAAGGCCCGTTGTCATGCACCAGTCCCCGATCGAGTCTAGCTCAAAGCAGTGTTTTTGGGTTTTACCCCTAGGATACATCTGTGCCAGAGACACCTCTACCTGCTCGTATCCAGAAAGGGATGTATTTTTTTGATAAACCACTTACTCAGTACTTACCAAAACTTAGGGATGTTTTTATTATACTTAGTATTGTATCTAAGGCTTTACTAGGGTTTCCTAATCCCAAAAATAACTAAACCTATCCTCTGATACCAACTATGACAACCCTGCTTTTGTTACAAACTTAAACATGATTTATTACATAAAAATTCACTTGATACAACAAGAAGATCGAGAGGTTTAGTGTATTTGGGGATTAGGATCATTACACAAAAACTTGAAACATGAAATACAACATCTTTATTGAAAACTTCCTTTACATGACCACTACATTCCCTCGTACTTAGCATTGCATGGGATAACCTGAGGACATGCATAAGAAAAGGGTGAGCTATAAAGCCCAGTAAGGGAGTACACATGGAATAACATGAGGAGTACAGCACATGTTAAACAATAGGAATATCAGTAGATCATAAAAGAAACATGATCATAAAGGCATGATAAAGCATGATAATCATAACATGGAAATGTGGCAACAACACTTAACATGGAATTAGCATGATCCAAGGCTCATTGCACATAGAACATGATTAAATACTCATTGCACATAAAGCATGATTAAAACCTCGTTGTACTTGAATTAGCATGAGTTGACACTCATTGCACATGACGTATCATGATACTATACTTTACCCAATGCATTGGAGCGCTATAAGGGCGCACCCTTCTTAAACATTTCATTTCATGCATAAGTGTGCCACATGGATTATAAAACATAGATTCATAAAACATAACCATTTATTCCACGATAAAGGAATGTGTAATTCATACATGAAACATTAAAATAAATAAGTAAATGTGCATAAAGGTGAATTCCCTTGACGGAGAAATGGGCATGGTATTCACTACACAATGACATTGGCTTAGAAAATCGGTGTGATTTCGGCAGCGTAACAACGTGACATAAGAATTCATAAAAATGGTTGATGAGATAGAAAGGGGTTACTAATCATATTTACATGTAATGGACAGTAAGGAGGTAATATATATACATGTCCCAATAATTTTAATGGAATTTGGATTCATGATACAAAATTATTTCTTGAATGTAAAAGAGGAGAGAGAAGTTCCTTTCAGAATTTCAGCATAGTAACGGGTGTACATGAGAGGAATTTAATGATAGATAAAGGGTCTACCTTCATTCAAAAATAAAGAGGGAAGTATGAGGGAGGTTTGAAACCATACCCCAACATTTACAATTGAAATTAAAAGGGAAAAACAACTTAAAGAAAATTGGACAAAAATGAGAAAGGAAGAAAAAACCCTTACTTGGAAGTGTACTTCCAAAGGCTAGAGAGAGGATTGTGAGAGGATTATTGGGATATTGGGGAACCTTGGAAGGATTATAGAGAGATTATTTCAGAGTTTGGACGAACTTAAAGGGCTTTTAGTGAGGAGGAAGTGGGATCTTGGGTGGATTTATATAGGAAAGGTGAGGGAATTCTTTATTATTTAGGTTTGGGACCCCTTATATTAAATTAATCCAAACCACAAACCATCCCATGGTTTTTTCCCATGGTTTTTGGAAAAGGGAAGAGGAAAACATTATTTTATAAGGACAAAGTCCTAAATTCTTAAAATATTAGGGTTGCTTATGTGGAGGTGAATCACACTCCCATGGAAATTAATTTAAAAAGGAAAGGTGTTGAATAAGTCTTGATGGGTCCATTAATACTTTTAAAATTAAGTCAAACAAATCCAAAATCACATTATTTTAATGGTAAAACATATATTGGCCGAAAATAAATATTATAGTATTTTATTACATCACTATTGGGTCATTATGATGTCATAAAACACATTATATATTTAAACGGTATTTAATTTTTTACCCAAAAATTTGATTGTCTCAGAAAATTATAAAAAATTCACCATTGGATGATTTTGACATCCTGATTCCAGAAATAACATTTATTTTATCTAAATAATTTTCTAAATATGTTAATTTTCACTTTTAAAATTGAAACTGACATTTATCGAAAATTCACGGGTTTTGACAGAAATGGCTTTCAAACCTTAATAAAAATTTTAATTGCATTCCTAAAATTATAAGATCATTTATATTTAATAAAGATTAATTTAATAATAATATTATTATTTTTTTCAAAAATACCTTAATTTAATTAAATAGATTCTTTAATTAAATAATAACTAAAAACACCATTTCAACTTTAAAAACTATTTACAATGTATCAAAAATGACTAGAAATTATATTCATTATTATATACAAAAATAATGTACATGAACATAGTACTACTTATTTGTTACATAACCCCTTAAAACAGCTGCATAAGTCCTAAGGGTAAGGTCTGCGATGGTGACAGACTCTTGGGGTGGCTCAGATAACATCGCTCGAGTGGTAATTTCAATCAACTTCCACTTTTCCCTTAGACGGTCACGTTTGAGCTTGACATGATGAAGATCAGCTTGGGCTTGGTCAAGGGAGAAGCACAAAGATGCCACCTCTTTTCCGAGCTCTGACAAATGGGATTCGTATGGGGCAATTCTACTGGATGAGGCCATTGCGTCTTTTGTCTGAGTAAATTTGGATTTGTTAAAGTCCTATATTTATACTAATCATGTGATCACTGTTCAATGGCTATATTACCAACAGTCAAAATTCTTAACATAAAACCAAAGAAGTTGAAATTTTATATAAACATAAAAAGACATTTAATTAGATCAAGGGGGATTTCCATTAATGAAATATTGGGTCGTTACAATGAGATTTGGTAGATGGAAGTCAAAACAACATTCCTTAACGGGAACCTTCAGGAAGATGTCTATATGACACAAACAAAAGGGTTTGTGACACCAGGTGAAGCCAAACAGGTTTGCAAGTTGCAGAAATCCATTTATGGATTGAAGCAAGCATCCAGGTTAGGGAACATTCGATTTGATGAATCCATAAAGAAATTTGGTTTCATTAAGAAAGAATGTGAGCCATGTGTTTATAAGCGGTTTAATGGGAATGAGATTGTTATCCTAGTAGTATATGTTGACGACACATTACTTATTGGAAATGATGTACCAGTCTTATAGTTGGTTAAGGACTAGTTGAAAAAGTGTTTCTCCATGAAGGACTTAGGAGAATCAGCCTACATTCTAGGGATCAAGATCATTCGTGATAGATCCAAGAGGCTGCTTGGACTAAGTCAGGGTATATACATTGACCAGATACTAAATAGATTTAGTATGGAACAATCCAAGATGGGATTTGTTCCAGTGTCACATGGCCTACATCTTTCTAAGAAAATGTGTCCTCTTACTCAACAAGAGAAAGATAGAATGAGTAAGATCCCATACGATTCGGCTATAGGATCCATCATGTATGCCCTGTTATATACCAGGCTTGATGTTGTCTATACACTAAGAATGGTAGGCATATATCAAGCAGATCCATTGGAACAACATTGGATTTCTATTAAGACTATCCTTAAGTATCTGAGAAGAACTAAGGATATGTTCCTAGTGAATGGAGGAGACGAGGAGCTTGTCATCAGAGGGTATGCTGATGCTGGTTTTCGGACAGATCAGAATGATCTAAAGTCGCAATCTGGATATGTTTTCTGTCTCAATGGAGGAGCTGTGAGCTGGAAGAGTTCAAAGCAGCCAGTTTTCACTGATTCTACAGCAGAGTCCGAGTATATAGCGGCTTCTAATGTAGCCATGGAAGGTGTCTAGATTCGGAACATTGTCCAGGAGCTTGATGTGGTGCCTAGTAGTAAAGATCTCATTACATTGTATTGTGATAATACTACAGTGGTGGCTCTTGCAAAAGAACCAAGGTCACATCAACGGACAAAGCACATACTCCGGAAGTATCACCTCTTGAGGGATTTCTATCAGAGGGGTGAATTTGCAGTGAGCAGAGTGTCCACGGAATAGAACGTGGCGGACCCCATGACTAAAGTCCTATCTCAGTAGAATCATGAATATCATGTGAGAGCTAGCGGGTAAGAGGTTTTTAGCAGTTGGCTCTAGTCCAAGTGGGATTCTGTTGGAGTTGGTGGCCTATAACCAACTACTTTGTACTTTATTTGTTAATAAAATATTTATCACATCATGTTTTTTCTTCTACGTGACAATACATGTGATAATGTCCTAAGGATAGCTGTTTCATTAATGGTTCATAGCGGATCCCTGCTAGGATGAGAACCCGGAAGTGCTATAACATTGTTCTTGAATATATGTTCTATGGCCGAATGATGTTATTTGAGGGACAAAAATAATATAGGTTATTAGGGGTGAGGACTCATAAAACTTTGAGGCACCTTCTCATGGTGTGGGCCCTTGGTAATATCCAGGAGGATATTATGAGAACGAGACCCTCCAGTAGAAAATCCACATTTCATAGTGTCATTGGATGTTCCTATCTGCAGACGTGTGTATTGGTCCTTATACTTAAAACTATTATTAATGGGTATTACAACTCGTGCACTTAGATGTATTGATGAAAACTATGACGAGACACTGTTCGCAGCGAGGTAGGATACGTTGGGTGCGTCACGAGTAATATTGCATTGATAGATAATGAGAGAAAGGATTTTTCCCTTCTATTCCATAAAAGAAGTAGATATCTCAGGCCCTTTGATGGAATTGATATAGCCTAAATAAATTCATGGTCATTGTAAAGTATGGGAGAGTTCAATTTCAGGAATTCAAAGAAAGAATAATCGAGCACATGGGTTGATAGAACTGGCATGCAACCCGATTGATTAGAGATATTGAGACAAAGGGATTATATTACACGGTAAGAGTTCGTATGAGGTGACACGTCATTGCGGTGTTAACATCTTTCTCTATGGGTACCTTGGTGTGTTTCTAGACGCTAACCTTGGACTTTAGGTAGGCTCCGCCTAATGCCACTGAGAAAGGGGCATAGAGGGTCACACACTAAGTGTGTCCATGTATCTCAGTTAATTATTAATTTAACAAGTTAAATAAATATTATTCCTGACCGTGGTTTAATAATTATTTAAGGATTCCTGATTGCATTTATTTCGACACTAGTTATTCGATAGAATATATTGTGGGAGAAATAATACATTTATTAGCGACTAATGCAGTTACATTTATTTAAGAAATAAATATCCATTAATCAAGGACTAATAATTGTGGTGGAGGAAATAAAGGAATGTGGAAAATAAAAGTACACGTCGTGTATTAATTATTACACGGCGTGTATTTTTTCTAATCGGAATTTTGAGGAAATAATATCATTACTGTGATATTAATTATAATCAGCGTGGGAGCATGTCAAGGAATTAATAATTCGACATGGGGGTTTTCAATAAGAGTTAATGAAATAAATAAAACGCGTAACGTGTTTATTTATTATTGCAACTCTATAACCTCAAACCTGATTATAAATATCCTCACAACCCCAACACTTTTTCACAGAGAATCGTTGTGCACAACAATTCTGGAGAATTATTTCAAGGCCGAAAGAACTTCTTCCTCCAAGAACGCTCTCAAGACCAAGAGACCAAGGCGATTGAAGGCGGATATCGCAAGCAAAGGTTCTTCCGTGCTAGCACCCGGAGATCCATTCGGCAACGTCTGGAGATACGTGGCACATGTGTGGATCACCTCTAGAGGAATCATGCACGGGGTGTTTTTTTGTCCTTACCGCATGATGTTAAACTACACGGATTTCAGAGAACTACGTACGACTTGATTCCTGCCCTCACAGGATACGTAGCGATTCCAGGGTTCCCCGTCCTGGCCCAGCCACCCCTCAAATAAGAGTTAAAAAAATTCCCTCTTCCCCCGTGTACGGAACAGAACTACACGGGGTGTACTTAACAGAGAACAACGTACGGCTTGATTCCTGCCTTAGCAGGATATGTAGCGACGTTGGGATCCCCTATCCTATACCAGCCACTCCCAAATGAAATAAAATAAAATTCAACAATGTCCCCTTCCCTCGTGTACGGACCATACCTGCACGGGGTGTATTTTTACGTCATTACCGCCCGACGTTAAACTTTATGGATAATGAGATTTAAAAATGCTCCCTTTTCCCCCTATGTACAGACCAGACCTGTACGGGGTGTATTTTTGCATCCTTACCAAATGACGTTAAACTACATGGATAATGAAAAAAAATTCCCTTTTCCCCCCGTGTACGGACTAGACCTGCACGAGGTGTATTTTTATTTTTTTCTTCCCATCCTCACCATATGACGTTAAACTGCACAGATCGCATCCTCACTGCATGACGTTAAACTGCACGGATTACATCGAAAACCACCTAAGAATTATGGTGAAATGAGGTGGGAATACTCCTTGTTCATTTGGATGCATCCTCCCCATACATCAGACTCCACGACTAGGATAATTATGGATCTTCATAACCATTCATGGCCATCGAAAGTGGAAAGTCGTCGACCCGTGGACACCTTTGCATGGCTATGCATACCATGCCCTCAGTTGCTCTACATATTGATAGCCCTTGGCCCATCTACCAAAGGAAAGATTTCCTTGGGTGACACTCTTCCTAGCTCCGTACGCTTACTGGTCTCAAATCCCCCACACCCCATCTCCTGATCCGGGAAACCTCAGAGTTGTAGTTTACAACCTTCGTCCCCCACCCTGTCCAGGGTATATTAGAGCATTTTAACTTAGTTATACTTCGAGTGGCTGCAGAAATATTCATCCAGTGCTCCGAGCTCTATGACCGCTAAACTAGGAGTACTTCATCCTTACCACATGATGTTAAACTGCATAGGGTAATGGTACACCCCCGCGCACAAAATAAATCAGCGCATGGAGCTCTCTAAGATTCAATATAAACCAGGACTGAGTATGCCCGATGTGTCCAGACATTTTCTTACCAAATGACAGACTTCGTGGACCGAACAATTGCAGATCCTCATAACAATTCATGGCCATCGGAAGTGGAAAGTTATCAACCCATGGACACCTTTGCATGACTATGCATACGATGCCCTCAGTGGCTCTGTATATTGATAGCCCCTTTCCCATCTACCAAAGGTGACACTCTTCCTAGTCTTGTATTCTTACCAGCCTCAGGGCCCCTATATCATTTCTCTTGATCCAAGAAGTCCCATAACAATTATTTACACCAATCGACCCCTCTCCATGTCTTGGACATGCCGCGATGCTCGAGCCCAGTTACATCCTAATCAAGAGTGGCCTTTGCAACTACATCCTTACCATATGACGTTAAACTGCATGGAGCATCTTGGCCGCTTGGCATAAATCTTCAACGACCGAGCATTAAACATACAGGGAAATGCCTCTAACCATAAGCATTTTCACTGGTTTAAAAATATCCCCCATCCTTACCACATGACGTTAAGCTGCACAGAATCTAATAACTCTCCCCATCCTCACTGCATGACGTAAAACTGCACAACACCCTTTAAAAATTCTCCCCGTCCTTACCTCAAGATGTTAAACTACACGGAAGTCGTCTTTACCGCATGATGTTAAACTGCACGGTCAAACCTGTCATGGGTTCAGTAAGGAACTGAGGTTTTTCCTTATCCCTCAGTGCACGGGTTAGACCTTCACAAACCACTGTCTCACACCAGTGTGAGAAGGAATGAATTCACCCATTCTCGGGATATTTGATTCTTCTCCCGTATCCAGGTGCCCTCTCCTCATAAACTATACTATGTACTCAGAAAAATCCGAACTCTTATAAGCCACCCCTGGTGGTCCCGAATCTCAACTTCCCTAAAGTTTTTCGGCTATTGGGAGAATACAATCCTTCACCCAAGGACACCTTTTCATGAATATGAAAACCATGCCCTCGGCAGATCTTCATATTGATATCCCCTGTCCCATCTACCAAAGGTAGGATTTCCTCAGGCAATGCTTCTCTCTATATGCCTCTTTTCCCCTGAGCCCCTATGTTCATCCCAGAATTCGGAAACCCTCTGAGATACAGTTTACCATATTCTTTCACAACCCTTCCTGAATATGGTGGAACTTCCCTAATGAGTTTATCAAGGACCAGGAGAAGTCGTTCCATTTTAGATAATGTCCCAGCTGTATGACGTCAAATTGCACCAAGCTCCAACTGTCCCCTACACTAGATAAATGCGTAGGACAAGAACCTTGTTTCCACACTCTTGATTGATAAAGATGTTCTCAAAACCTTTCAGACGTCACATACCATTTTCAAGCCACCCCCGGTGGTTTTCATAATTCTCCAAGCCACCCATGGTGGTTTTCATAAGCCGGACCTTCATGAAGTCCTATGGCCATCAGAAATGGAGAGTCATTGACATAAGGACACCTTTGCATGACTATGCATACCATTCCCTCAGCGGCTCTACATATTGATTGCCCCTGGCTCATCTACCAAAGGCAGTATTTCCTTAGGCGATGTTATTCCTACCTCTGTATGCCGATACAGCTCCCATGCCCTGAGACATTCCATGCGTGTCGTTAAAATCTAAACATGCTCCCTCTACTTGTGTCTGAAGGACATTGAGACATCTTTTAATCAACCAAACCTCATTGGGTCCCTCTCCCCACCATACTTGGTCAAAGCTGTTCAACCTAAAACATCAATAATGATAGTCTTGATGGCAGGACTTTAAACCGCTCAAAAAAAGTGGCACTAAGCCTGTTAGGCCGAAAACCCGAAAAGGGCGACCTAAGAAAAATTCAGTACATACCCGCTGGGTCCACACTAAAAGGGCCTAGGAAAAATTAGGGCATTAAAAGAAAAGGCAAAAAGTTTGTGGGGTTTTTCTTCAAAACCCTATCAATAGTCAAACTATGCTTGTTGGACCCCATGGTCCATGAAAAAGTTAGAGTTTGTTTCTATTTTACTTAGTTATGATTAATTTTGATTCATTGAGTTGTTATTTATGCGACAATTGTTCCAACAACAATCAAATTTTACAGTAATAAAAGATTGTCGCATGATTTATTCTGTTTAAAACAAAGGGGAGGGGGGAGGACGTCCTCAGGATGGGGTCTCTCCCTCACAAAAAAGTGGGGTAAATAAAACAGAAAGTACAAGAATGGATTTGATATTCATAAAGGGGCCTGACTCACTCTCTCCACCAGATCAACAACCGAGCGGCGAAGGTTGTTGCATGATTGCTCCAACGCAGGCTTCTCCCTGGCTTCAACCTCAGCCACTAAATGAGTATGCTCCACTGTTGTCTAGAGATCATTGATCCCTTTCTTGGTGGCTTCAAGAAGACTAGTCATATTTGATAATTGATGCCTCAACATCGCTGCCCGTTCTTCACATTCATGAAACTCAGAGGATAGGACGGCCTCTTGATCTCGACAGATTGACTCCTGCGCTATCAGCTGATGGAGCTGTATCATGGCTTCCTCCAGGGATCGATCCCCGTAATGAGAGGCGGTGAGGTGATCATGTTTGCATTCACTAGAAGAAACTTCCTCATGGGCCATGAAAACTTGGAAGGCAAGAGAATGGAACTGCCAATAGTCAAATCCACCTGACCCCAAACCTAGGAAGAGTTTTCAAAGAGCTTTGGTTTTAGTTTCCATCTCAACTACAGGAGTTTCAGCAATAATCTCACAATTCTGAGGCTATGACCACCTGCACACTGCTCGGGGGTCCTCCATGACCCAAGGATCTTTGGTATCCTTTATGGATAGCACAAGAGCAAAGTCTGGCATTGCAATCAGCATAGGCATGTGCATGCTAGAAGATGGTCCCAAAGCTTGTAGGTCTGAAGCTTCTAACCCCGGTTCGGGCTTGGGAGTCAAGTTGATGAGTCTAGTGTCGGTCAGTAAAACCTCAGGAATTGTATCATTAGGACCCAAATCCACCAGTTCATCATCATCCATGTCCAAGAAGGTTGGGTTCATCTGATCTCCGGCCATAGAGGGGCTGGGAGAAGAGAATTCCCTGAGTCGCTTTGACTGATGAGCCATTAGTCGGTCCTACCTCAGAGCTGATGAGGAAGGTGCGGTAGGCATAGAATCTGAAATGACTCCTGACTTGGGAACCTGCCGAATATCCTTCCCCAGTATCCCATTGGGTTAATGTTTTACCCACATCCTTGCGTACTCCAAGGATAGGATGGCAACCGCTCCCATATCAGGCAAGAGAATGCTTGTGTCATATCCCTCCCGCATCAGCATCAACCACCACTGACGGAGAGTGGTTGGGTGCAGTCCTCAAACCCAAGGAGGGGGAAGGGAAACTTGGAGTTTTATACACCCAAACTAATGGGAGAAATGGTGGGGAAAATACAACTCACATAAAGAAACCTCGTCAACTCACTCGGTTAGAAACCCATCTCGCAACGAAATCGTGTAAGAACGTTCCTCAAGGTTCCCCCTGTGGTTTTCAACCATGAAGCCGGAAGGAGTGGGGTAGGGAGCGAAAGAAAACTGGGAGAAGTCACTTAGGAGATCAATTATTTCATTAGAATTGAAGGACATCAGACGAACCCCAACTATATCAAGGAGGGTAGGCCGGAAATTATGAAGCGGGATGACCGTGTTTTGACAATATTCATAACAGAGAAAATGATCCACAATCTAGCCATATAAGAATTGAAATTTCCCACTTAGACAATAGGGTGACCCTCCCTCCTGCATGTGGCTCAGCAGTTCGTAAATACGAGCCAAAGTGGGCAAAACCAAATTCACCGGATGGCCCTCTGCCAACTTAACTGCCATCATCAAGGTGCATGCCCTGACACCTTGGTTGATATCACAAGAAGGGAATATCCACCTGCTCAAAAACATAGAAAACAGACCTGCCAGCCGGAGCATAGGCGGCACCCTGGGGTGCACCTTGTAACCCCATGAAAGGTAATCGCCTGCCTCCAGAACCGCCCAATAGGAACCTGGGATGGTTCGTGACTATTGAGAAGGATGAGTCCTGGGGCACTTGATCTTCAGCACCGGACCAGTGGTGTTCAGAAATAACCCTATACAGGTGCTATATGTAATGAGAGAGTGGGAACACAAGGCCTGACCCAGTTATTGCTCCGCCATAACCAGCAGATCCCTCGCCAATGAAGGCACTAGTTCGACATCGTCCCACGCACCAGGAGTGGGATGAAACTTGTCGTACATCTCACTGATAATTGGGATCCATCCCAATTGAGAGATGTCCCACAGACTAATGCCAACTTCTCCATGGGAAAGGTGGAAAGTATTAGTGCTTGAACACCAGTGACTGAGCAGGTTAGGCAGGATCAAAGATTGTGGGTAGACAGCAAACTGGGAGGCCCAGACTACAGATTACAAATTAACTGCTTCCAGTGACTTGGGAGATTCCCGGCAATGATGACGAACCCAAAAGGCCCAGGCCCAGTCATTCGAAAAAATCCCACCAGACCACAGATCCCACCTATAAATCCACCTCACGTCAGGGTCCACTCGAGCAAGGTTGATTATGGAAGGGTAACTCTTGAGGATAGATTCTTGAGAGAAGTCTTGTGTGCACTGGTCACTTTGGGTCCAAACAAAACCTCTCAAAATGAAAGTGTATTTCGAATCAGGATTAGAAATTATCTCGCCCAATTGGGCGAGGTTTCCCTCAATACACCTCGGCGACGCTTCCAAGAATGACGATGGAAGACCTGAGAAAGTAGGGGGGATAGAGATGTCGTCTTGTAGACCGAATTTGTAAAGTGGAAGTCAATTTGATAGTGGATAACTCAGGAGCTCAGGAGAGAGAAAATCCTTCAAGACACCATCGTTGGTAATGATGGGCCGATGAAGGTCTTCTTTGATGCTCTCCGCTCTGCGAATCATAGCTAAACGTCTATCTGAACTAGTCAGGAGAGGCTCGGCAGCAGGTCTGGGTGCATGGCAAGGAGGAACCATATTTTCTCCCTACATTATAGAAACTAGGCAAATGGTTAGTCTGGATTAATAAAATATGGACAAAAATATTGGTTGTATGGAAAAGGAATCGAGAAGCCTTCGTGAGCAGGCCTCATAAAGTGGTTCATGAGGATGGAATCCCGCAAACCAACCCTACGCGGAAGGGGTTCGCGGTATACTGGCCTGCGAGGCGTTGGTCAGAAAACCGCAAACCAATTTGCTCTGCGGGATCCTAATCCCAGATTTATGTAATTTAGTTCAAAGGACTTAGAAAATTTTTCTAGTCAACATGACATCATTCCGTGAAGCATCGAAACCGCGAAGTGAATTCCTTCGCGGACTGTCATGACTTACTTCTTAATTAATTAAAAGTATTGTTTTGCAGCTGGAGATTGGTACGCGGGTGAAGGCGACCGCAAAGGGAGATTGGTTCACGGAAATAGCTTCTGGTTCGCGGACGAGGTGTTTCGCAAAGGAATGAGCACGCAGAGACGAAAAAGCGAGAGGGGTCTGGTTTTGAGAAGAATCCAGAAAAACACAAAGGAAGGGCCCCCCCGTATTTATAGGCGTGGTCCCCTATTGGGTCCACCCCACTACTGCAAACCATCCAAGTTTTAGGAACACTCAGCATCGGAATGGCCTCATATTCATTCCGATCGGAACCCATTCTGATGGGGGGCATTTGTAGGGTCCTGAAAAATCCGCAAAGGAAATTCTACCCAATTCCCCCAAAGAATTGGAGGGAATAATGGAGAAAAATCAAAGGATCCACAAAGTCGAACTGGTCCATCGACCGGTCCAAATGATGATGCCACGTGGCCGGTTCCATGGAGCACCCCATCCACGGGCTATTGTCGTTCCCGGAATGGGGCGGAGATCCTCCACGGGCGCGAAGTAGGACAGGCGTCGAACCAGTCCACCGTCACGAACCAACCCAGCCGTGGACCGCCTCAACCGGACCCTGCCCTCATCCACTATTGTGTGGGGATTGGAGGTGGAGCCCTCCATAGCTGCGAAGCACTCCCCGAGCTCGTTTGGTTCACGAGGGAGATGCGATCGATGCCCCCCGTGAGTTGCGGATTGACCGGGTCATCCGTGAATCGGGTTTTCGGTCATGGGCATCCACAAAAGGTGCCACATGATCATAGATACATCATTTTCCACACTCTATAAAAGGATATCGAGGGGAAGAGAAGAGAGGATTTGGAGTAGATTGATTAGATTTGGGTGGAAGTATTTCGAAGGAAGGAGCTTAGGATTTCGCAAACAGCGAAGTTCCAGTTCGTGAACCAGAACAGGTATGAACCTGGAAGCAAATTAATAAGGAACTAAAAATGCATAATAACTTGGTGAACCGCAAACTTAAAATAACAATGTAAATAAAACCACGAATTGTGGCCCCTCCGTGGATGCACTCCCCACGGAGCAGGGAGTTTAGGCCCCTTTTCCAATCCATCGCACCACGTAGCATCCTCCTACGTGGGCGAAGCCCCGACCGACGAACCCCCAAGCGACGCCACCCTTGGCCGCAATTCCTTGCATGGAACCCTCCGCGAACCACCCTAGTACGCGGATCAAACTCGAATGTGCAAACCACCTTGGTTCACAGGATGATCACCGTTCTGTGAACCACCCTGGTTTGTGGGATTCCCATCAGTCCGCAGACCACCCCGGTTCATGGATGGCCTCTCCAGCTACGTAGAACCTCCCTACGTGAAGGGATCCACTCCTCATATACCCACGTGGCCCGCCAAGTCCTTCAAGGTTCCCATTCCCCGAGCCAAATAAAATCCTTCCAATCCAGCTTGATCCTCCGCAACTCCCTCATTGGGCTACTCATTGGCCCCGAGCCGAGGCCTCCACCAGAGCCACCAGACCCATGTGATGTAACCTTCAGGCACATAATCTCATCATTTTGAGTTCACATACCCATGGTAAGTAGGGGTGGAAGGGTTGCTCCGACCCTTGAGTAGATTTCCGAAGCATTCCTAGGTTCACATTCACACGGTAATGTGGAGTCTGAGCTCGGGAGCCCCCTTTCTGCCCCTCCACTTGTTGGGGCTGGGGCACTTCTCCCTTCTTCAGGGGGTAGTAAAATACCCATCAGAAGGAATCCCCCATGCACTTCAGTACTTCCCCCGGGAACAAGAGAGGTGACGGGCACAGGAGCACCTCTTTCCCTCTCCCTATGCACTTTGTCTCCATGGGTGTCTATCCTGGAGTAATCCCCGACCTTATGGGCCGCCCTATGCGTAACCCCACTCCACTTCCCATGGATGGACCTTTTGTGACATGATCGTCTGGTCCCTGCTGCCTCTTTTTTCTCATGCCGAGCATGACTCCCGTGGACTTAGAGTAATCATCGACCATGACATCCTCTTATGGGCCTCATCAGAGTGTAAGCCTCAATCCATCGCCCTGAGCCTCCTTAGAGTGTAAGCCCCAATCCATCACCCTGGTCCTCCTTAGAGTGTAGCCACAATCCCTTTTGAACTATGTGGACTTTGATCCCTTTCTCCTAGGCAGGGTACGTAGGAAGCCTCCATGAGGTTCAAGCCCAAAAACCGGCTGATCCGACTATCTTTACATCGTTTCACCGTGCCACTCCTAGTACCTCCTCAATGCGTCTTGACTCCTCAGGGTCTTTAATCCAACGAGGGATGGTAAACCTCGGGCGTAAATGATTCGGAACCCCTGCATTCAGCTGACCACTACCCACCAGGAGAAGTCTATGGATACTTTGCTTGGGTATAAACCAAAGATTCGTGAACATATGAATACATCTTAAATCTGTAAGAGAGTCCCAAAACAGGAAATAATTCCCCCCAAAATGGTGGGATGAGCCTGACTTCCCATCCTCTTGACCAATGTGAGTTCTTAAGCATCCCTGGCGAAACCACCCAGCGAACGCCTGCCTTTGGAAATCAGGTCCACGTGTCATTAGATATGGAACCATTGGGCGTTTCGAGACCGACTCAAAACACTATTGTTTTGAGGGTTTTGAACTGGTGGAGGTTTCTTCATATGTATTTTTTAAATGAAAAGTCAGTGGATAATTAGTTTAAATAAAATTTTGTTTGTATGGTTGTTGAAAGTGTGGGGATTTTTAGTTTTGATCGTGGTATGGTGGTTATTGTTGAAACATTTTTGATGGGGTGGTCTAGCTTGGTTCTCTTATTTTAAAAATATATATCATAATCAATAAGTCTATCTATACCGAAAATTTTGTTACTACAATTATATTTTATGGTATGTTTTTCCACAAATTTATGTACCTTTCACCTCAATACACTGATCCATATAGTCTTTAGGAGATAAAGACATTTCATATACTTTAATTGGTGAATATTTTTCACTGGTTTGTTTCAATGTCATTTTTCATACAAAGGTGGTAAGAACATAATGTCTCGACTCTAATAAAGGTTATTAATTATAATTTATTACCTCATGTATCCCTTTGGTACTCATACCTCTTGTACCAAATTGATGAAGATTATATGTTAACGTCTTAATGAGTCTTTTGGCCTCTACTAAAAACTTTTCAGTTAGATCTCCCATGATGACGGATCAATTAGGATCCTATCACTCTTAAGTAAACCTTTGTATAAATAGTTACTAAAATGATGTTATTTTGTAGATTTATGGGAGAATTTGGCACAAAATTTCTTGATCCTCACACAATACTCATAGAAAATTTCTCCAAAATCTTGTCCTATAAAATAGACATCCTTCATGATTCTTGTGCTTATGAATGCGGGGAAAATATCAATAGGAAATCATTTTGAAGATCATATCAGTTATTGATTTCACCATACTATTGGCTATGTATCCACTCCTTAGTTTCTACTTCCAATGAAAATGGGAAAACTATTTATTTTACATTATCCAATATCACCCATCTTTGATTAATTGGGGATCATACTAGGGTGAACACCCTGATTTGTTTGCTTGGGTATTCTCCCAAAAGACCATGAAATTTTAGTAATAATTAGATTGTCCTATTTTTCAATTCAAATTCTTTTTATAAGTAAATCATGGTAATTTGATTATTATTATTATTATTGATGAAATGAGGTTCCCATAACTCCCTCGATGTTTAATTGGGGTTTTCTATCATGGTGGTAAGCACATAGTGATCACTAAAAGTATCATTAGAGCTTATCAAGGGAACTAATTTAAAATTTGGTTATAAATTTAAATTTATAATCCTTTTTTATAGATTTATACCTATCTTAGGGTCAAGATAGGTAATTTGGTTATTATAATATATAGTCGTTCAATTTAAAGGTATAATTTTTTCAAACATCCCTCTTCAAATATATTTCCATGTTTTTTATATCACTGTTGTAGGTTTGTAAAAATAAAATTAATTATTAGGTCAAATGTAGTATTAGTGGATACAAAGGGTTTTCTCTAGAGATGGGTTTTAAAAAATAGTTGTTGGATTTAGTTAGAAATGTTGGGGTTTTATGGTTTATTGATTTTGAAAACTAAAAACAGAAATTAAACATATTGGTTGAAAATAATTTGATGGAAAGTTATTGGTTCAGGGATGGTTATCCAATTATAATGCAATCATAGTCTTAAAATAGTTAAATTTTCTCTTTATTAGTTAATGAATAATAGGATCCAAAATTGGTTCCCCTCTCACACTTGGTTGAATGTTCATGGTGAAGCTAAACCTAACATAAATCTATACATGGTCTATTATCATTCCTTGTGTAAAGAGTGTTTTAGTAACCCACTCCTAGTTTACATAGGAAAGACCCAATTAGTTTTTTTGGTTCCCTAGAAACCCAAGAGGGTTATACTATCACACACACATGCGCATACAAACAATCGGTAATCACTTCACCACTCGACCAAGTATGTTACATCATATATAGGATTAACTGAGTTGCGGGAGATGAAAGATTATTAGCCTAGGTAGTATAGAAGGAAATATTAAAATATAAACACAATCATAATGAAAATATTAATCTATAACTTTACACTTAAATAATTTAACCGAAAAGAGAATATTTATTTGTTCAAAGGAAAAACTAAAGGACCACAGTTAGATTCACTTGCCTTCCTTGTTCACTCAAGGTCTTTACCCCTCCATGAAAGGGATAAAAACTATGATAAGGAAACAAGAGGGCTCTCTAGAAAGAATAATGTATAAAATAAAACATAAAATAGTAAAATAATAGTAGTAGTAAATGAGTCAAAATCATCATGAAAACTCTCTTGTTCCTCTAGTATACTCCTTATATTAATGTTTTATCATTTCATCTTTCTTTTACCAGTCAAATACTTTCAATATTCTTGCTATTTTGAATTTATAAATGTTTCTTTCTTCTTTTGTATCTCCCATGAGAAATTTAGTGCACACTTCCACAAAATATATAGATTTTCTCATTTTCCTTTGATCAAAATCCCATGCATAAATAATAGTTATAATCCAAATGAAATATTTTTATTGGGTTTCATTCATACAAATGTGGAACCCTGACACTCATTTTCACAACATAGGTTACCCCACAAAGCATACTTTCATTATTCTCCTTGTGAAAATTTTACAAAGGAATAGATCGTATGTGAAGAAAAAATGTCTTATACTAAACCTGAATTTATGTTTATGCGGAGGTAAAATAACTCATACACATTGGTTTGATGACCCATATATATCCTAGGTGACTCATACACAAGGAAAAATGACCAATATAATGATTGAATCCATTATTTCACAGATTTTGAGATAACTCATATGTAGTCCATTCCATTTCTAGTTTCTTGAATTATACCCATGGTCATCCTTAATAACATCATGATCATCCATAAACATATGAAAATAATTCTTACACTTCCATGAATTAATTCATAAGTTACTATTATTTCATGTTTAAAAAGACTACATTTATCCTTATTTATCATTGAATGATCTTTATAAAATTATTAGATGATCCTTATGATGATTGTATTCTGTTTCCAATTCTTTAATCCTGATATACAACTAATATATTCTATTTTTCTTAATATCAAGACAAATTATAATCAGTAGATGTCTATTAATTTTACTCAAAAAATATAGTAATTAAACTAAGTTCATAATTTATCCATGTTAAACAATATTCCAAAAATATTTTTAATTTCCACTTTAACTCCAAAATTATTTATAAATTAATGAGTTAACAAATATAAGGAAATAAAAGGAATTAAATATTATCAAAAATAAAATAAATTTATTTTATCTTTCTCTTACCTTTGTATTTACATTGCCACATTTCATGACTTTTAAAAATTATGATATAAATTCATAAAATTTTATGGTAGCTTCTTCATCTTCAATTTCCTCCTCATAAGGCTTCTTAGACTCATGATCCAATAAACCTTTTGAAGATTTGAAAATTGTATCCTTATTATTTTTTCATTTTCTTATTAAGTTTATATCTATCTTTAAATCCTAATAAATCAAGATGTTGTTGAATTTATCAATGGTCCACTCATCCAAGTCTTGATTATCAAGGACATAAATATTCATATCAAATTTATCCAAGATGATTTTCATTAATTTCTTCACAAGGATATAATATTCAACAATTTATCCATAACTTAAAATTGATAAAACAATTTACCTAAATATATAAATCATCCACCATTTCATCTTCTACTATTAATATATCCTCAAATTGATCCAAAAACCTTTATAACATTAACTGCTTCACCTTTTTGTCTCCCTCATGAATGGCATGTAATTTTTTTCCTAAATCTATTCATTTTTTTATTCCAATAACTCATGTCAACTCCCTCTCTTAGAGGGATGATAGTAATTTATCATGCACTCTCCCATTATCTTTTTTATTCTTCTTTAATGAAAATTTATAGGTCATCCCAACTTTTATATGATTTATAACATTCTTAGTGAAGTCAAAAACATTAAATACAAGAGATAGAAGATACAAAACCATAATATCCCTCCATATATGGAATCCACTTCTATCAAACATATAAAATCCTTTTTTATTAATATGTTTCATAACCTATATGTATATATATATCATTGATTAAAATATATAAGTAATAAAAACAAAAACATATTTGTGAGAACATTAACTGGAACCACTTCAAGAATTTTTGGATACCAACTGATAGGGCCAAGAGGGAGTATGCCACCAATGAGAGGGGGTGAATTGGTAATTTCCAAAAACTAAAAAACTCAATAAATGTTTTTATCATAACCTATTAGTGTGATTGGATCTTGAAGGTGATGATTTCATGAAAATAGATAGAGAAAGAAGGAATGCATATGTAATATGGGTTTTCATAAGGTTCACTCATCATTATTATAACATGTTTAATACTTGGTGTAACACAATTTTCATCCCACTACCCAAAATTCTATTTTATTTTCAATAATAAAAAGAAAAAAATAAGGGTTGTGATCCTAAACTCTGTTTATATGAAGGTTTGGAATGTGCTGATAAGTCGATCAATCTTTGGTTCCCAACTTCAAGTGCCTCTAAAATTTGGATCACATGTGTTACCTTATTATTATAATCTATCCCATTCAAAATATACCTATAATGGGTGGTATAACTGCCCTAAAATCCATAAAATTTTCATCAAGCATTTATATGAGTAGATCAACTAATATTTAATGACTTCTTAGGCATTATGATGGGATGCCTTTCATTAAAACATAATATCCATATCTAAAATATTTGCAAATAGAATCCTAGGAATCCAATATATCATTTGACCAATATTATGGAATAATCAGGTGGTATATAGTGTGATGAAACTAAAAAATCTAGAACTATAAAACCACTGAATTCCTAGATCTTAGATCATTACAACATGGTTAGTGCAACATAGTTCAATGTCTCTAAAAACTCCAGAACCAGAACCATAATAAATTTTCAAAACCTAACTAATAACAAAATGGACTTCTCCATTGCAGTGTGACTCACTAGATTTTTTCATGAATTCATTCTTCTTTCATACTAGTGATGAACCAATTTTTCATGGACTATATATCATGATGAAATTAGACCCTTTAAATTCATTATGAATAATATCATAACACAACCATTTATTCTATGGTGTAAATCTTCTACATATGAGTAAACTATTACTCTCTCTAATCTCTTTCATGGTATAACTCATGTGACTAAGGAATGAGGTATCTAAAAAATAATATCATCTTCCTTCATACTCAACCTATTATATCATGATCATCACCCTTCACATAGTGGTTTGATCTTCCTCAATAAATCTTCATTACTTCTCAATGCTACTCAAATCCAATGAGCCTATAACTTATACATGATCATGTTATTAATAAATAAAAACTAAAAAATCCTTCAAACTCATTAATTAATGGTATTATTAAAAAATTAAAAGCATTCCTCCATTGTAAATGTCTTCTAAACACCACACCATATGATTTAGTAGTTTTTTGGGACTTCTCCAACATCTTTGTGTATAGACTGGTATTATATTGATCATGTATCAAGTGAGATTAACTCGTAGCTTCCCCTTTGTAAGTTCACTTCATAATGAGATTCTCTAATAATTAAAAATCCTTAACTCCAACAAACTTCAATGGATCTTTAGGCGGATTTAATGGTTAATCTTAAACATTTTATCATGGGCCACCCAACATGAATGGACAAGTTGACTATTAAAGTGTCACAATCAAGGGGTGAAAACCCAAAGCAATAATTTTTCAATATTAGGGATGAAAATTTAAACTATATAGATCAATTTCATATACATGATATAAATGGTTTCTTGGTTTATAGTCATTTGATGAGGAAACCCCAATATAATTTAATGACTTATAAGAAGGATGATATGTTATATAGTTTAAGGTCATATGACAAGGACCAAGGTGTTGTTCAGTGTAAGTTATTTTAATTAGGACCTATGAATCTGATGTGAATTCAAAATATTATACTCATGATCATAATTATAAATCATATTTAAATATATCAATATTGTATGCACAATAATGGGGTTTTATAGTTTTTAGTCATGTGATAAGGGTATTGTTTCATGAAAGGAAGGTAGTATGCCATGTAGCTTAAAGTATTAAAAAAATACCACTCCATAAAATTTAACATGATTTGGGAGGAACATTATATTGTATATGTTAAAAAAAAAGTGGTGAGCACTATATAAAATATGGTTTAAAGTCATATTCTAATGATGTTAGATCATCTGGTTTAAGTTCATGTGATAAGGACCTTGTGGATTCGATATGAAATGTCTGATGTGATAGTTTTTTGGAGTGAGAATACAATTTAAACATGTTTCATGTGTCTTAGGACTTTTTAACTCTATCAATACTTTTTTATATAGTTTTAAAGATAGTCTTTGAAGATAAATAACTCCTAGATCATATGACTAAAAAATTTGTGTTAGGGGAAATAATTAGGATTTTTATTAAAAACCACCTCCTCAGGCTTTAAAATCCCTATAATATCATTTCATTTATGTTTTTAAGAAAATTTAAAATACACAGGAACGTTATCCAGTCTAAAATATTGGTAATTGGTTCGTTTACTTTTGATGTATGGATGACTTGAATTCCTATATCCACCATTCATGTTCTTATTAGGGTATTTGTGTGTTAGAATCTAAGTTTTGCATGTCCCTAAGTCCATCAGGCCATTTTACATCTACCTTTGAATCCAATACTTAAAGTTAAAGCATCATTGGGTTGAGTTCCCTAAAATTAGTGATAAGGTCGATATTGTTTCAATCATCAAGACCTACCTACCTAGGATTCTTGGTATCTAGAAACTAAATAGTATTATAGTTTAAGGAAAAAAGTGGTCATCAAGACCGGCCTCCCTAGTATTCATGGACATTAGAAGCTTAAGAATGTTATAATCTAAGGAAAAAGTGAAATAATAATAAATTATCTCTAGATAGAAGTAATGTATGTCATTTCATTTATTAAATTTATGGTTGTATTCATTATTTATTCCATGTATTCTTCAAGTAGGGTGTGTAAACGAATGATGTTAAGGACTAGGCTATGATACCTAAAACCTAACAGATTTAGGGGAATATATTGAGATCGTTAATGATTACAACATATTTGGGGTTGCACCTTTATTGATAAACATTTATTGTCTTGAGGGAAACATGGTGATCATAAATGTTGGAAATTATTTTAAAATTTATGAATGAGAGGGGATATGATATTTAAATTCCCCATCATAATGTGTTACTCATAACAAGGGTAGATATAATGATACATATATTTATCATGAAGAGAATCTATATGGAATTAGACTAGAATTTCACCAAGGTGAAACTCTCCCAATGACCCACTAGTAAGGTTCTCATTTGGATGGTTAGAAGTTTCATAGGACCTATCAGATGGGCAGGTTCCACACATAAAGGATATTTGGTTCTTTCTAGATGAAGCAGTTCAATTAGTGGTGGTAGGGCCATATCATCATTTATAGCTATATCCCTCATAGAAACTCAACATTATTTCAATTAATATTTTGAATCTATTATGTTAATTGGGTAATTTTCTCATCAATAAAAATATACTTAACAACTTCAAGTGGATGATGGGTTGAGAAAATGGAAATGTATTAACCTATAACCTTGTTAATAACCTATCGAGTATGTGGTAATGGTAGATTGGGTAGTGGTCTTAATTCTTAGGATAGCTTCGGACACAGGTGTGTACATCCTCTTTAAGTGTTTCAACACAATGAGAATTTATAAGGATGGTTTATCCTGATCTAGATTTTTTCCCACATAATCTTCTAAGGAAATCATAATTTCAGTTGTAATGACATTTACTAAAGAATAAATTGCAAGGATCATCTCATTATCCAGATCTGTATAATATGGGGCTTCATTAGGACCTAAATTCATAACGAGGAGTCTATCATTTTCAGCTCTAATTGCTGATATTCTAGAGGGGATTATAACTTTATAACACTTATGTAATTTTACCTTATTCTTTATGGGAACTCTCCATGAAAACCCATGGTATCAAATAAGGGATGTGATTTTAATGGAATCCCCTTGACTGTTAACTTATCTTGGACCAATAGTGGTGAAATAATCATTTATTATCTATGGGGGCACCCCCATCATATCAAACACTAATTTCCCAAAAGGGTACCACTATAGAAAAATATACCTTTTACCTAGTTGGTAGTGTGGAATATTATAGTCTATAAAAAAACCCCTTAGGCTTATAGTTTGGGGATGTCCCTGGGATGTTATTGTGGTGACTATTACTCTTTTTACCTCCTAATAATATATCTTAGCAAGCACTGTATACAATAATAACTCTAATTTTAGGAGGACCTCCTTGCAAGACGGAATATTTTCCATGATCATGGTGTCTTCCATCTGTCTAGGTCCTTATGACAAACTCTAATTTTAATTACTTAGGTGTTCAATAGCATGGATTATATGTGTAAAGACCTGACCCCAATTACCTAGAGTTGATACATTATTACATAACATTGGCATCATCACAAAAGATCATGTCTCTAAAGACCGATTAGTTTAGAAGCATTGGAAACACTAGATACATTCATAAGTCTTACATTGCATCATAAAGTAAAAAACTACAACAACATACTCTTCATAGTCCACATTCATATCCCATCTTACTATCCCTACAGGTTAGTCATAAAATACTTCTCCACATCCTGGGAAAAATAAAACATATAAAAGGGTGATATCAGATGCTCAGTAAGGATAACAATATAGCGGGAACTTTCATAAATAATCATAAACATTTAAGGCAATGTATAACTAAAAAACCCCTTTTCAACATAATATTCATCATAATATGGGAAATATAAGTCAAAATAATGCCATTTACTTATTCCCATGGATATTCTACTAGTAAAATAATCACATGCAATATCAATATCCACTTTAATAATGATGGAATGCATAATTCTAGACTTTCATAACCACATAGTCAAGACCTTGTGCCAAGACTACAAATAAGATTTTGTCAAGGCCTTATGCCAAGACACTATTTTGTCTCATGAGACCTACCGATGCATTGAAGATTTATATCAGGCTCCACCCATCAATTACTATGTCCAATTCATTACTCATATTAAATGTTTGAAACATAACATAAACATTCGTATTAAAACTAGCATATGAAATGTCAATACTTTATCCAAAAACCGTGAATGGTATAAAAATATCACATCCACAGTCAAACATAACTCATTCAGTACAATATGGAAGTTTTATTGTAACATATTAACCTCAATCAAGAATAATTAAGTATATTGGCATAGATGAAAATAATCGTCAAAACTATTTGAGAGAAATATCCCCCTTTTTCTTGAAAACATTTAAAAGTCTCACTATTTATCAAGAAGCCATTAAAAATAGATTTTTGAATCAAAGTGTCCCATACCACTTTGAAACATTTAAAAGGAATTTTAATTTTAAAACTTTAATGTCCATATAAATAAATCCTTAAAACCATTTTTAAAACATGGACATTAATGACAAAGATTTAGAATAATAAATATTTAAAACATTTAAAATGATATTTTAGTTAGAGTTCCTAACCAAAAGAGAGACACTTGAATTCAAATAATTGAGGTAATAAAAACTTTATAATACCATGAGGATTAAGGTATTCCTGATATACTATGTCAAATTATATTATATACACCATATAAAAGTGAATTGGTGTATAACAACAAAGAAGTCTCAATGGAATGTAAATTGAGATGAAATCTCTTATAAAGATAGTATCATTAGGTTAAGGATAAATCAAGGACATAATTATGTGTTAAAAATATTAATACACTCAATATTATTGGATATTCAGTGTAAATCAGTCATAGTACATTCACACATATTCTTGTAAAAACAACACCAATGAATCGGATTTTTACCTCAACAAATGGAGATTGGGTTAAAATTACTCTTCTCAAGTTCATATCAATGAATTGAGAATATATCAATGGAGTTATTATGTGTATCAAAAGTATATCCACATAAAGGGGAGTGTAAATTAATGCACAAATAATAAATAGTGATTCCACACATAATCATGGAGTAAAATAATCAATGAAGTATGTGTAAAGCCGAATACGTGGAAATTGAAATTTCAAATTCCATTATCGATTTGGTAACTTAAGAAAAATACACCCATGAAAGAAGGATCATACAATAATGATGTAAATATCCATAAATTAAATTATATTACACAATTAATACAATCATGGGCAGTACACACACCACATTCAATAAATAAGTGGTGAACAATGGAAATCCCATGGAATTAAATGTGAGATAAGAAACCCCTTACCTTGTAATTTTCCTTGGTAAAGGGTAGGTTAACCTCCTGTATAATAGTTAAATAATTTTTATTAAATTATACGAGAATAATATACATAAATATGATATCATATATGATCTTCTAACACTACTTTGCTAATAATATTTTAGTATTATCGTCATTTCGGGTGTTCACTTACTCATTTTCTTTTATATGTTTTGTTACATAAGAAGTGTTTGTAATGGATAGGTTGTATATTATTTATATCCATAATTATATCAATTCCTTAAACATTAATTTTAATCATCAAATGAAAATTATTCTTGAATGGATACGATGGGGAATGAATCTCATCGCGTTCATGGAGACGGTAATCCGTACGTACGCACGACCGACAATACCATTCTTTTGATATTAAAATAATATATAATTGGATTTTATATCATATATAAAGTATAATTATCATTTTATATTTATTATTTACATCAATTACACATCTTTATTATACCCATCAAAATAATAATGTAATGAATAACAATTACACCATGACGTGGAGATAGTAAGCCGTACATACGCACGTATGGTGACATGTCATTCAAAGGATGGATTGAATAATGAATTTGGTTGTACCATATTTATAATAATATCAAAGTATATTGAAAATACTGGAGTTATTATTTTATAATGGAAATAACAAATAAAAATGAAGTGGAAGAAGAAAAGAACTTGAAAGAGGGTGGTGAAATTATTACCTCTTCTTCAGGTTCTTCTTTTTGATTTGATCAAAAGGGGTCCTTAGGTTGGCTTTATGACTAAAGTAAGGCCTCTAGGATTAAGGGAGGATAGTTTAGAGGGTATTTTTTTAGAGTTTTTCCGATCTAAAATGCTTTGAAGGTGTTAATTTGAGGGAAGGGGAGTGCCCTTTTATGAGAGGGGTGAGGGGAACCTTAGGAAAAGCTAGAAATATTATTTTATAATAAACTAATTTTCGGTTTCTAATGGCTCAAAAGTAGATTATGTGAATTATAAGGTGGGTATGGGTCGAAAACCACTCAACCAATAGTTTTTAGATAGGTTTGGGTCATTATATTAGCTTTATCTTTTAGATTTAACTCTTAGTTAAATAGTTTGACATTTACCATGTCTCTTTGTATTTTTATATTATATGGTTAATAAACTTACTATATACATCCAAGAGAACCCCAAGTGGTTCATTAATGATACACCTATCATTATATATGTCCTTTTTCTGAACCTTTGATTTTTAGGAATAGAATATCAATTAATAATATAATATTTGTTTTAAAAACTCTTTTATGTCAATTTTGACACTATTTGGTATTTTGTTTTTTCTAAATTCATAACAGCATTATTACTAAAAAAAATTCATATAAACAACCTTAACATGTCATATTAAACTATAAAATTAGTTTAATTAATAAAAATTCTCAAATTACATTTATTTGGATATTTATAATATCAATTATTTTAATATTTCATTTATTAAGTAATTACTGTAACATCATTGTGTCATAAATAATTTAAATAATTTAATTTCTAAAAAATATATATATAATACCATTATGTAGGAAATAGTTTTATATTTTTAATTAATATTTATTGTTGAATTTTTATTATTTATAACCCTATATTAAAAAAATTAGTTATTAAACTTTGATTTTAACTATTTTAACTCTTCCTTAAATAAAATAATAATAAGTTTCCTAATCTAATCTAAGTGGACCTAAAGGATAATATTTTATTCATAAGGTTGTTTTTGGTCGAATTATACTTATCTACTATAATTAGAAGATGTGTTAGGGTAATAATAATATCATTTTTACCCTTAATTACCCTATTTACTTTTAACCGTGGTAAATAAAATTAAAAAGTTACTATTCACCAAAAATTATTTTAATCTCATTGAACCACATTTTACTTACTGATATCAACTGTGTTTCTTGTATTTTTGAAATTCCATTCACAGAAGTGGTAAAATTAAGTTTTTTGGGAATTTGCAACTTCTCCAAGGAGTTGGGTAAAAGACGGTGAAAAGTTCAATAAAATTGTTATATATCTAAAATTATTATAAACTGAATCCAATGAATTACATTGAAATTATATAGGTATTATGTATCTATTTGGACCTAAAATAAATTTAAATAAAATAAATAATTATTTAACTAAAAAATCGGTTTTAAAATATAACTCAATGTTTTTCACTATTCATCAAAAATTGAATGTTTTCAGAAAAGAACCAAAAATTCACCCTAAGATAATTTTGATATTTCGAAATCAAAAATGAAGTCTATTTTAACAAATTAAAAACATAGAAGTTTCATTTATAAATTTAAAATTAATTCCAGTTGTCAAAACCAAAAGGCGTATTTTTTAAGAAATAATAACTATCGTAATATTGACACTTGTTTATGTCCAATTTCAGAGTGATATTACTTACGATGACCAGAATTGAATTAAATGGTAAAAATATAATCTATTTATACTTACAAACCATTAAAATTTATAATTTACCATAATAAATTATTTTTATTAAAAAAGTTGTTTTCAGTTAAAATATAGTATTTTCACTATTCACCCAAATATGAAAGTTATCAGAAAAACACCAAAAATTTATTGAAACTAAATTCTTATGTCCGGATTCTAAATAAGAATTTTATTTTTTTCAAATTGAATATATAAAAGTTTCAAATATTGGATTTAACACGGGTTCACCATTAAATGGCGGTAAAAGTGCATTTTTTTTTAAAAATACTTCTTTTATCTAAAAAAATGAATTAGTTCTTAAATTAGGTCTAAGAAACTCATAATATAGATTCTAAAATTATAAGGATTATATAAAGTTCAAAATTCAGTTAATACTATTCATAACCACTTTTTAACGACTAGTTTGGTAAGTCGTGGTGCGCTTGAACTCGGTGTTGCATGTAATGCAAGTTATTGAATTACTTTAAAGAAATAACGTAAAATGAAATCTTGGGGTGTTACAAGATTTTATCATCCTAGACCATGTGTGATTGTATTGGTATAGTAAATTTATAATAGAAAATATCCTCATATCTAATATTATGAGCCTTATGATTCATGATCTATGATTTGAACAAGTGTATGAAAAAAAAAAATAATTATTACCTTTACCCTTATCCAATTAAGGTGCTCAGAGTGATTAAAAAATGATGTTTTGGATTTTTACAAAATGATCTAAATTGGAAGGTCATTAAAACCAGTTATGTTTCATCAATTACATTATGGGTAAGACCTCCATGAAAGTTGTTAATAAGACTATGGGAAGGATCTCCATGGTATGTTTTATTCTTTCGATATAAATAGTTATCGGATGGGGAAATTGCTGCATACTTGGTGGATAGTTAGTGATTCTTGCCTAGAGTAACTTAGAACTATCCCTAGGATTCTATATAGGTTAGGAGACAGACCACAGGGGCCATAACATCAATAAGGGGGTTTACCTTTCCTAGGATGGTGGAGTTTGATTTCCCACATTGGTGCCACCTCTTAGGTTTTCAGACTTGGATTTCTCATACATCAGTGTCCTCTACATCATATGGGAAATAAAAGTCCACATTTCACCATTGAAGACCACTATTAATGGGAACCCTCTTATGTAGGTCCTAATTTTCCAGTTGAACATAAGTAACATCCTGAATATCCTACTCTAAACATGGAATAAGATTATTTTTTATTTATGATAGAGGATCCAATAACAATTAGACATGAAGATGGGTGATGTGGAATTTATATCACATATTTTTTCATATCTCATTTGATGGATAATATGTGTATTTAATACCTAGATGTTTATTTTATTAATTGATTATAGATTTATTTTTAATTGGTTGCTTAAATATTAAATTTATGAGTTTCATGTCTTAATGTGTATTTTTATGTTTGAATTATTTAATCTTTCATTCTTAAAATTTATGTTTCTTTTAATTTTATTTTATTTTCAATTCAATTTTTTAAAATTTTAACTTTAAGTGTTTAATTTTTCTCTATGTTCTTAGTAATTTAATCTTTAAATTTTTATGTTTCTATTAATTTTTAACTAATTTTTATTTTAAATTGATATATGGTTTTTGTTGAAAATGGATTCTTTATTATTTTTATACCTTTTTTTATTAAATTTAATTTTAATTTAATCTTGAATTTATTCTATTAAATGTTTAACTTATTTGGAAATTTTAATTTACATTTAATTTTTTTTATTTCCTTAACATTTTATTTCCTCATTTTTTATTTTCGGTGCAAGTTTATGTAGAAATTTTTCCATAAGATCCATATGTATCCCCTTTTATATAATTTCCCCATATATCTAATTTTCTACCTAGATTTATGTAGGGGGAATTTGAACCCACAAAGCCAAATTACAGTAGCATTCATGTAACAACATTCTCAAGTGGTACTCACATAGCCAAACTAGAAGGCACTAACATAACTAAATTCCAACCTATCCACACATATCTAAATATTCACATATCTATATTGGGGAATCGAGGATCCTCATATAACTTAAATAGGATTCAAATGAACTGGTCTAAATCAACACTGAAATTAGAGAATGATGAATGAAACGAGGAAGATGAAATGAGATTGAGTGAGGCATGTCAAGCTTAAAGAAGGCGGTCAGAGTTTTTGGGGATCAAATCACTATATGAAGAATGATTGATTTTGAGAAACAAACTGCCTCAAAAAGTTCAGTGAAGGGGTTCTTTATGCTATTCAAGCCACCGCCAATCTAGATCGAAATCCCACAGTTTATATAAAGAATGAAATTTGAAGTTATCATCAGAAACCAAAAGCGAGGATCGAAGAAACATTGGTTGTTCAAATATCCATTAATTAAGAAGTTTATCGAGCCTAAAATTCTTCCATTTTAAGAAGATGAACCCAATCCTTGATGATTTGTGATCTAGAACTGATGAAGGAATATAGGTTGACTAAATCTTCCTGGAGAAGCTCAAAAAGCATTGGGTTCGATGAATGAAAATGATATGAACATCAATGATTCTCAGAAAGAATATTCCAAATCTAATCTAGTAATTGATTAGTGATTGCACTCTTGATGATTATACACTAATAATGAGAATTATATAAAATATTATTATTGTTCGATTCATGTAAGAGAAGGGTGATTTGATCACTCTGAACAATGCATTTGCGATAATTAAAATAGATACATAGATGATGATTGTTAAACTTTCTATGTGAAACTAGAGCCTTATGGTTATTATTTTTGAGTTTAATTAGTTCATTATATATGGGTTTTATTTGTGTGGTGAGAAGCTTGAGTTGTGGGTTCATGGTTTTGATGAAGGTGTAAAGTTATGGTATTCCTTATCCAAGTGAGGGACATTGTTCAAGATGAAGACCGGGAGAAACTAGATAGAATGATTAAAAGAAGATAAGAAGGAAGTGGATTGGATATATTATAGTACCAAGTGACTTGAGATGAGGATAATAACTCAATATTAACTTGATATTAGGAAATCATTATGTGTCTGTAAAAAATTAATAATGAGTTAGTTGGAAAAAAGATAAAGTTATAGATATCAAGACGGTTAAATCTTATAAAAGTAAATTCAAATGAGTGTATAACCTTATGATTTCATTCCAAAAAAGTATGCCAGCTAGATAGGTTAATACCCACAAGCAAGTGGGTGATTTTTTACAATGTTTTTTTAAGTTACAGTGCGGTAAAAGAAAGATCGGTAGTCTTCACTCATATTTGGAAATCATGAAATAATGCGGTGAAAATAAAAAAAGGGAAAGTGAGCTCTTTAAAAGGAGGTTGGGGGGAAATAATATAGTATGGAATGAGGTGCTAAAAATAATTCTGAGGATGGAGTTAAAGAATAATATGATTACAGCTATGAAAAACTAGAAAATCTTTTAACTATTGAGAAATGAACTTCTATAGAGAAATGTTTTATCCCTGTTTTCATTCTTCTTCTACCCTTCAACTATTGTAATGTATTTATTGAAAGTATTTTTTTGTTTCATTGATTATTTGTAACTAAGAATTTATAGTTTAATTAGTATATAATTAATTGAATATTCTTACAAGTTTATTCTTAGTAAAATTATTATAGGTTTTTGTTCGTCCTTTTTTTATCCAGCTATTTATTCTTTCTCTAGTGATTCATCGATGTATGAAGTTAGAGTTAAATATCTTTAGGTGGTTGAAAATAAATTCCCACTTCAATTATATCAAAAAATTAAGGGGATTGTTTTTTTTAATTTCATATTTTTCATCTTCATCTAGAATAAATCATGTTACAATTATTCTTGATCATCATTTATTCCATGCATCAAGAACAAATAGGTGAAGACTAAGAAATTATTAGGCCTTTATAACTTCAAATAAATAACTTCATTTTGAAAAGGTTCAATTAATTCCATATTCAAGAATAATTTTTTATTTTCTTTATCTCTTGATATATATATCATCTCTTGGGAGAGGTCACCGAGAAACATATCTTTTTTTGTGACCTTAAACACTTCTGAAAATGATACTTATCACTAGTGGTGATATTTTAAACCAATTTTGACTATTTAATATCTTGTAAAATCTTTTTTCATTTCCCTTGTTTCTTTCACTTGTTCTTATAAATGTCTCTTATCATTACTTCACCTCAGCACACAACATTTTATATTTTCTCTTCCATTATTTCACTTTCTTTTCTTTTACTTTTTTTGTTTTTTTTTTGTTTGTTTGTTTACAAAACGAATCCTTCTCTGTGATTCAGCCCTTTCTTACCATGATACTAGTAGTTAGTAGATTTATAAATAATTAAATTTTTATGAATTAAATAATCCTTGTGTTAAATAATCATTTAAACTTTTATTAAAATCTAAAAAAATCTAAAAATATACCTGTTTATTTCATTATAGTGTGATTTTTCGAATGTTTTGAACCTAAAATCATATACACACAATGGAAAAGTCTTAATATGATCTTGGACAACTAATTACTAAATTAAACACACATTTTTTATAGTTAAGAAGAAGAAAAATTCTGAAATTGAAAATAAAAATCTATAAGTTTAGAGAGTTATGGAAGAAAATGAAAACCTCGTTTCACATCAACCTAGGAATAAGAATGTTGAGAGGCCTAGACATAGGGATTTCCATCATCCCAATGTTTATAATAATATATCTTTCATATTTTTATCCCCAAGTTTTAGAAATTATAAGATGAAATAATATTATTTATCTATGTTACCCTCCTTTAATGGAGAACCCAATAAGTATTAATTAGAGTTCATGGGAGAATTTTATAGCATAATTTAACAAATTCATTTACATGGGTTTTGTGAATAGAATCCTAGGTTGATAGTCTTCCCATTTCTTTTAAATATTAATGAAATATTTTAGTTCCAAAATATATAAGATGGAATATTTGACACTTGGGATCATCTTGTAAATTCATTTATAAAGAAATTTTATTCTTGGAACACCACTAATGAAGTGAGGCATAAAATAATCATATTTGATACTTGGGATCAGCTCTTAAACTTGGGACAGATTTTTGGGACTTCTTAGATATCGTGCCAATCATCATCTTTCTCCACATCTCCTAATAGACCTCTTTTATTATGGTCTTTCACCATATCATCAAAAAAAATTATCAGTCCTTATATGGTTGTTTTTTAAGATAACAGTAGATGAACATAAATAGATCTTTCATAAAATTTCTCAAAATTCCTAACAAAAAATCATAAGGAAAATAGAAATTCATAATACTGAAACTAACTCCCTAGATGTCATGGTTACTAAAAATTGACTTGGGGAGTAGTGTGGTCATTGTGGGATGTAATTCCATTCTCAAAATTATTGTCCCAACTTTGGTCTCTCTATGTATCCATAAGAGAGTTCCCAATTTTTTGAATATAAGGATATAAACCAAGCTATAATTAGTATAATTATGGATACAAAAATCGCACAAATTTGTCTTGGATAGAGAAGGGATTGTTGATACCTACTACTACCATTGGTTTCTAGCCAAAATTTGGATATCGATTCCAAATTTATAATCATAATGATTCATTAAATTATAAAGGGGAGGTAAAGGTTTTAATATATCATGTTTTGGGTGAGATCAGTTCATTAAAAAAAGTTACATATTAGAAAATTTATTATCTTAATCTATAATTGGGCTATATTACTTGGGATTTAGGAGGAAGAAATAATTGGAAGTTACCAAGAGATACTATGATGAATCCCATTGAAAATTTCATATATTTTATTAACATATCAGGTTTTAAAACTCAAGATCATGTTAGTAAACAACCTAGGTATGTAGAACATGAAGTTTTAGATAGACCTAAAAATGGAAATATAGAAAAAAAATATCCAAATCTAGACTAGAATGTCCATTATAAAAAAGTGTTGAATATTCACTTTAATAATCCAAATAACAATGGAAATATGGACCTAAAAATGGAAATATAGAAAAAAAAATATATGTAAATCTAGACTAGAATGTCCATTATAAAAAAAATGTTGAATATTCACCTTAATAATACAAATATCAATGGAAATAAATGGCGGAATTGATCATATAGTGATTCACAATTCACTTCCACCCTTACACCACATTTTAAACTGGTTCTGTATTGAAAATTAAAATTATAACAAAAAATTTAAGTTCATGTTTGATTAAATAATTTTTTATTTTTTACTATTAAAAAGGGAAATTTAACTCGTTTTGATAATTTCATAGAATTTGGAGGTGATTAGAAGAGCCCACGATGATGTGGAAGGAAAATGGGCTAAACTGTATGGAATCCCATGAACATGTGTCCACTATTTTGCATGTTTTGAAATATCTGTGCTTCCAAATATAATGAAAATTTTTTACCCGATCAAAAAATAAATGGGATACAACTTTCATAAAGAAATCAAATCCCACTTATTCTATTAATAGTCCAACCGAACCTATCTATCTAATAAAATCAATATACATTAAGTTAAAGGTTTTCCTCTATATTTTGAAAATATCTCTTATTATATATATTATAAAGACTCCAAATATGAAATGGAGATAGAAATGTGGTCTTCCAATAAGTTTTTAGTTTTTTGAAAAATGAGATAAGATTTTATAGTCATCATAAACCATGGCTCAAGAGGTTTCTCAAAATCAAGGTGCCCAAAACCACCTCCCATTTGGGCTATAAAAGAACACCCTAGGAATCACATTTAGGATTTAAACAAGGAAGAAATTTTCTAAAATTTTAGAGTCCCAACGGATTCCTTTTATCATCCCTATAAGTTACAGAGGTTATGGGAAGTGATACTTCAATTTCCTTTTCTTCCTCCCCTCTCATGGATTTCTAAACTCCTCGTGATCACCCAGGGAGAAACGTTTTAGAATTCAAGAGCATTTTTTTAAAAATTGAATGGTATTTTAAATTCTAGTTTTCTATGTTGTTTTTAATATTTATATATTATTATTTTATTGTGTTATGTACTATTATTTCATTCTCAAACTCATATGATCATATTTGGAGGTACCCTTTCATGTAATGTTTTACACTTCATTCACCATGTATTCATCCCTTATTTATTTATCATGTTTGTTTGGTTTATATTGGTCAATTTTTCTCTCATAAACACTTTTAAGTCCATGTAAATTGGTGTCATGGTATCAAAAAAAATATCATACAAACCTGGATAGTGCATTAAGTTCTTCGTGTGCTTCCATGGTGAGTTTTGATTCTGAAGTCAAACACAAATCACCCAATCTTCAGTGGTATCCAGTGAATCATTATATTTTTTTAAATGAACCCTAGTATGTATCCTAATATAAACTTAGTAACATTGTGATTCTAGATATTACAAAATAGGTATTAAAATATCTATACCCTTTATCTTGAAGTGTTGAAGGATGAGCATCATGAGATTTCCCCCGGGTGATCACGCTCAATCAAATCTATCAATTTTTTATTTCTTGTGTCCCTTACTTTTAAATGATTTTGTATTAAATAAAAAAACAAAATTTATTACAATCCATTTCCCATTTTCTTTATCAAAATAGTATTTTAAATTAATTATCAAAGGCTCTGTAAAGATACAACATAGGGTTCCTGCTATACTACATAAATTCTAGTAAAAACTAAACATTTAGTTTGACATGCTCAAAAAAGAGAGAAAATTTAGATACCACTAATGGGGATACAAGATCATTTTTATTTTTTATTTAATTTAATTTATTTATTTTACTTTTTATTTATTACTCCTTTCAATATCCCTCTTCCCTTTTTGTTGTTTTTGTTTTCATTTTTTTGTGTGTTTCTTTCTCTCTCTACTTCTATCCCTTTCTATATAAATCTATATTATCACATTATATTTAATTTAATCCTTTAATTATTCTTAAGAAATTTTGGTTTGTCTATCCTCCATCATAAAATAATAAAAAAATAAAAAAAACTTCACAAATTAATTTCATGACCTGATCAGAAGAAGAAAAACTGCTAGAATTTGACCCAGAAATTGGAAGGGAAATTCAGTCACAAATTAGGTCATCTAGAGTAAGAAAATAAAGTAACACTAAGGAACCCATTTTGAAACCTTAAGTGGTCCCAAAACAATAAAAATTTTAACCAAATAAAACTCCAAAATAATTATAGCTGCAAATAATAAAACATTAAGAGAATTGACAACCCTGGATGTGGACTACCAACCTGCATACATACAATATCCTAATGAAGCAGCCAACTTCAAGATGATATCATGAATTATCCATCTTTTTCTTAAATTCCATGGTCTTCCCAATGAGGACCCTCGCAAACATAATAATGAGTTTCATATAGTGTGCTCAACTATGAAACCCCAAAATGTGTCTAAGGACCTCATTAAGTTTAGGGCCTTCCCTTTCTCCCTTGATGGTGTATCCAAAGACTAGATATACTATCTTCTTATCACAATTAAGGGATGTAATGACCTAAAATGACTCTTTCTAGAGAATTTATTCCCTGCCTCTCGAATGACATAGATTAGAAAATATATTTTTTGGAATTAGGAAATCACAATGAGAGGACCTTTATGAATATTGGGAGATATTTGAAAGACTTTTCTCAAGTTTCCCCCACCACCAAATCAATGAAAAATTTCTAATTCAATGCTTTTATAAGTGACTTGACCTCGTGGATCCTGGAATAATAAATTTTATATCTATTGGTTCACTAGTTTATAAAACTCTTTCTATCACTCGTTACTTAATATCCAACATTACTCAAAATTCACAAACATTTGGTACACAAACAACTACACCAACCCGAGGAGTTAATGAGGTAAGTCATTTATCCCTATAACAAAAGGTGTATAATAAAATCGATGAGATGTATACCCTCCTAAGGAAATTAGATCAAGAACAAGTTAATTTAAAATCTCCTTCCATTCCATTACATTGTGGTATTTTTTCTTATAACACTCATTTTTCTAATCAGTACCCACAACTTATGGATTCATCTGTGTCTTCTGCAACGGTATTCCAATATAGTTTTTTCAGTAAGAACCACCCTTCGAGTAAGAACCATTCAGGATAAATCCAAAACTTAGGTGGAAATAACAACCACATTACTAATAAATAGGCAACTCTAGGTACCCTAAACAGAACTAATATCAACAAGCCCAATGTATAAAACCTTCTTACCCTTTAGAATCTCAAAAAAGTCCTCCACCTACCAAATCTGAACCAATCGTCGAGGACATGGTGAATCCAATGGAAACACAAAACCTCAAGTTCTAACAGACCATGCAATCAGCTATTCAAGACCTGAAAACTCAAGTGGGAAATTTTTCGAACACCCTCGGTGAGATTAATATTCAAGGTTCTTGACAACTACCATCTCAACTCATTGTTAATCTAAAGGATAAAGTTAGTGTATGTGCATTTTCTCTTTGTAGTGTTAAATAAGCTTCTTCTTCCAATGATTCTACCCAATAGGCATGTACTCCTCTTGAAAACTCTCTTTCTCTACCAACAAAAATTTCATGTGAAGAAAAAAGACAAATAGGGTAAACAAATTATCTTTGAGGATTCCCCTGAATAATCCATTACTCTTCCTTTCCCCCAAATACTCTCTAAATATAAGAATTTTTTTGATAATGATATTGATAATGAAATAATAGATACATTTAAAATGGTACAGGTTAATATTTATTTATTAGATATAGTTAAATAGAACCCTCACGGAACTATATTTCTTAAATAGATTTTCACCCATTGATGGCGAATAAAGGGGAATGAGAGAGTCAAACTGGGAAGGAATGTCTCAGCCTTAATACAACAAAAAATCCCAACCAAATTCAAGGATCCAGGAACCTTCATTATAACTTGCACCATAGGGGAGACCTTATATTATGATGCAATTCTATATTTGGTTGGTTCAATTAATGTTATTACTTAGTATATGTACATTTCTCTACAATTTTCAGAGCTTCAACTAATAGGTATTATTGTGTAACTTTCCAACCAAAGCACAAAAACCATCCCGAGTGATCGAGGATGTCCTCGTAAGAGTGTAGAATCTAATATTCATCACAGAATTATACATTATGGAGATAAAGATACCTAAACCCAAGGAAATTTCCCTCCAATACATGGGTGGTCATTCCTCAAAACATAAAATATGATCATCAATGTTCAAAATGTTACGGTTTACATGTATTTAGATATAGAAAATGTATGTTTTAATATCCATTATTCCATGAAACAACCCATTAAAGAGCACTCCACTCTTCCTATATATTCAATGGAAGTTCTCTCTAATGACACACACACAACATTCTCTCCTCAACCCATACTCTGACTCATTTTCCACTTCTTCTCTCTTGGATGATTTGAGTTTTGATTCATATTTTGAGTGTTGTGTGGGTTCATAAAATTGTGTGTTTTATGCTTTAATTGATGAGTGTGTTCATTCTAAGGTACCCATGACCATTAATGATTCTAAAATTCTCATTTCCATTGATTCTCTTTACTTGGAGAATAAACATGATCATATAGATAGTTTCATGGACCTCACTCCACATAAATCCCCTCCCACAATCCAAAAACCACTTGTATTGGAACTAAACCCACTTCCATATAATTTAAAATATTCTTATCTTTAGGGTATTGACCAATTTCCCATCGTTATTGGAAATAACCTCTCTTTGAAATAGGAATCAAAACAGCTAATATTTTGGGAGAGTTTAAAAACGAAATTGGATGGACATTGGATAACATTTTTAGGATTAACCCATCTATTGTTATTCACCATATACATTTAGATGATGAGGCTAATCCCATAAGGAAATATCAATGTCGGTTGAATACCACTCTCCTTGAAGTGATAAAATTGGCAGTCATTAAATTTCTTATTGTTGAGATCATTTATTTTATATCTAATAGTAAATGGGTTAGCCCATGGAAAATTGTGCCTAAAAAATTAGAATAACAGTAGTGTTAAATGAAAGGAATGAGTTGGTTCCAACACATGTACAAAATAGTTTATGAGTCTGTATTGACTACCACTAACTGAATCAATCCACAGGAAAGGACCACTTTTCTCTACCTTTCATTGACCAAATATTAGAAATACTGGATGGTAAGTACCATTATTGTTTTTTATGGTTATATTGGTTATTTTAAAATCTATATATCTCCTGAGGATCAAGAAAAAACAACATTTATTTGTCCATATAGTGCATTTTTATATAGAATGATGCCTTTTGGTCTATGTAATTCTGTTGGTACTTTTTAGTGATGTATATTGATTTTATTTTGAGTACCTTGAGAATTTTATTGAAGTTTTTATGAATGATTTCATGGTGTATAGAACTTCCTTTGATGACTGTTTGGCATACCTAGGTTATTCCCTCCATCATTTCATGGAAAAATATCTCATATTAAATTATGAGAAATGTCATTTGATAGTTGAGTAGGGGATAGTTCTTGGGCATGTTATTTCAAATGAGGTAATTAAAGTGGATAATTCAAAAATTAAATTAATTTCACCCCTTTCTTATCTAATTTTTTTTATTAGGTGTGATATTTCTTGGTTAAGGTTGGTTTTTACTACCGATTAATTAAATACTTTAGTAAGATCGTACTTCCCTTGTCTCGATTATTATAAAAGGATTCTGAATTTGTTTTTCATAAAAGTTGTGAGAATTATTTCAATTAACTAAAAAGTCATCTCATCTCACCTCCCATCATCCAACCACCAAGGTGGGATCTCCCCTTCGAACTTATGTGTGACACATCAAACTTTGAAGTTTGGGAAGTTTTATCAAAAAGTGTTGAGAAGTATCCTCATGTCATTGTGTATGCCTGATGTTCCATTGACCCTACCCATGAAAACTACACCACCACTGAAAAAGAACTCATTTATATTGTGTTTTCATTTGAAAAAATTCATTAATATCTTATTAGGTAAAAAATAATTATCTTTTTTTATCATGACACTCTTCATTTTCCCCTAAAGAAACCTAAAACTAAGCCCCACCTCATTCGATGGATGCTCCCCCTCTAGAAGTTTGACCTTGATATTAGAGATAAGATAGGAGTGGAAATGTGGAAGGTCACCACATTAGTAGGATTTCCCCAACACTGGACTACCATTTTGACTCATCACTCCACATTGGATAATTCATTCTTCATGAGAACCATTTTGATGTTGTGGACCTTACCCCATGGTAAGAAGACATTGTGAATTTTCTAACAACATCTAGGGTCCCCACATATTCCAGCACTTCACAATCCCAGAGACTTAATCATGACTCTCGATTGCACATTTTGGATGACCCATATTTGTAGTGAATTTGTAGTGACCAATTTTTTCGTATATATGTCCCTGACAAAAATGTTCACCTCGGTTTTAAGATTCTGCCACACATTGGCTTGTGGGGTCCACTTTGGCACTCAATGCACAACTCGAAAGGTCCTTGAATTGGGAATTTATTGGAAAAAATTGTATATAGATTCCCATCAGTTTTCTAAGTCATGTACTCAATGTAAATTCATAGGGAATATCTCTAAGAGAAATGAAATTCCCTAACAACCCATGTTATTTTTTTGAGATCTTCGATGCATTGGGAAGTGACTTCATGGGTAATTTTCCAAGTATATTTGGCTACGTGTATATCATATTTGTTGTGGAATATGAATATAAATGGGTAGAAGAAAAGGATACCAGGACCAATGACTCTCGAGTGGTTGTTTATTTTGGGAGGGACCATCTTTTTAGCAAGTTTGGTTTACCAAGATTCATTATTAGTGACCAGGGTTCACATTTCTTCAATCACAAAATGAAAATTTTACTTCATAATTATGGTGTTGCTTATAAATTCTTCTCTTCATATCACCCCCAAACTAGTGGAAAATTAGAAATCTCAAATCATGAAGTTAATTGAATCTTGTAAAAAATGTTACAACCCAATAGGAAAGATTGGATTTTTCACTTGGATGATGCACTTTGGGTGTTCCATGCAGCTTTTAAAACCCCAATCAGAATTTCACCAAAAAGGATTCTATTTCTAAAGGATTATCACCTCTTAGTAAAGGTAGATCAGAATTAATATTTGGGTTTTAAACAGTGTAATATTAATCTCTCATATACATGTGAACATAGGAAGTTTCAGATTAATGAGTTGGAATAAATTCACTATGATGCATATGTGAAATCGCGAATCTATAAAGAGAATACAAAGTCTATCCAAGATGGGATGATTCATCAGTGAAAGTTTTATATTGGTGAAAGGTCCATATGTACAATTATAGGCTAAATATAAACCTATAAATATTTATTTCTGATGGATATATCCTTATAGTGTTACTAATGATTACCCTTTTGGTGTAATATAGGGTTTTCATGAGTTGAATGGTCTAAGTATTACAATCAATGGGGAGAGTTTTAAACACTTTTACAAGGACTTTACAAATCATCTGGTGGAGGAAATAAACCTTAAAGAAGCAATATGCCAGGGAACACCACCAGGTTTTACCCTTCATTCCCATATTATCCCTTATTATAGTGAGGACACTATACAATTTAGGTGTGGGGGTGGGTATATTATTGGGTTAGTTAGAAATTTTCATTTTCTTTCTTTATTTTTTCTATTTTTTGCCTTTTTAATGGTATTTTCACTCCCCCCCCATAACCCCTCGCCACTTTTGTGGATTAATGTTAATTTTTGATGCCCACTTTATCATAAAAAACCATTCCCATTTAATCATGGAATTTATATAAAATTCATGATTAATTTCCCTATTCCATTTTGTTCTAAAATTTCAAAAAATGTTTCAATGATGAAATGTGTGTTTTAGCATGATTTTAATATTGGGGTGTGATTTTTAGTAAATTGGTTATTTATCGATGATATAAATGGTTATATCTCTTTGAAACCTTTGAGAATAATGATACCTTTTTGTGAGTAGTTTATGGTAAAATTGTGTCGCCTAATATCTCCACACATATTTTTCACCCAACCATGAAGTGTGAATATTTATTACTTAATTAAAGGTAAATATATGTTAGTTTAATACTTGTCAACTTTCTAAAATGATTTTTTCATATTTCCATTCATTATCCAATTTATTTTATTATTGTACCAGATTGACCTGTGTGTGTACCTGTTATCCGACTGTTTTACTCCCTAAAAAATATAACTAATATATATATATATATATCACAAAAATATATGGGTTGTGTATTGGGTAGGTCAAAAACCACTCTTCTTCAACCTTTGATCTTGCTATAACTCTTACAATTAGTGTTGTGAGGAGATCAAACAAGGGTTGAGTTATGAGTGTGATATTTGTTCCAAGTTCATCTTTAAAAAAATAATAATAAATGAGGGGAGTGGTGAAATGTGAAACATATGAGGATATCTAGTTTGATATATTATTTTTTGACTTCTAGTAATGCTTAAGTGAGTGGGTCTTGAAATTTGATTGCAAATGATGTAGGGCGTGCTCGGTGGAAAAAAATCATTTAAGGAGAAAAAATATTAAAATAACCAATATTTACTGGATAGATAGTGGAAATAATAGCATATAATGGTTTTCACACAAACATGTAGAGTTTTAGTGTAATGGTTGACTTTTTAATTCCTTTTTCATTTTGGTGTCATGAATTTCTATGAATTTTGTTCTGATACAACTTATGAGACATCTTTTTCCATGATCACATGGGATAAGTCCTTGGTGTGATTTTTTCTTTGATCACATTACTATCATAGATTAAATTTTCATTAAATGTTAAATATTCATAAAGTTGGTAATATCTCCATGCCTGATTTTTGGAAATGTGGCTTTTCCCAAGAGTGAAACTTTTAGGTGTGGGGTGTGATCACATAGTGATTCACTATTCATTTCCACCCTTACACCACTATTTTAAACTTTTCTGGTATTGAAAATTAAAATTATAATAACAAATTTAACTTCATTTTTTTATTAAATAACTTTTTTTACTATTAAAAGAATAAATTTCACTTGTTTTGATGATTTCATTGAAGGTGGTGGTGATTCGGAGAGCCCACAATGATATGGAAAGAAAAAAGACCAAACTGCATGGAATCCGATGAACACATGTCCCCTATTCTACATGTTACTAAATATCTATGAATACAAACAGGATGAAATTTTTTTAACCAATCCAAAACTATATGGTCTACAAATTTTTGGAAAGAACCCAATCCCACTTCATCCATTATGAGTTCCATCCGAAATGGTATGTCCAATAACACGAATCCTCATGAATTCAAAAGTTTACCTATGTATTTTGACAATATATCTTATTATATACATTATCTTGCATCAAAAATTGACCTAGAGATATATAGGTGGTCGGAAAAAAATTCTAGATTTTTTAAGTGTGAGATAAGATTTTCTACTGGTTGAAAACAATGGGTTAAATGGTTTCTCTAAATCAGGATTCCCATGCCACCTCCCATTTTGGCTATAAAAGATCACCTTGGGCACCACATTTAGGAGTTCTATCAAGAGGAAAGGTTCTTCCATTTTGGAGTCTCAAAGGATTCCTCTCATCATCCCTATAAGTTATGAAGTTTATAAGAAGTGATACTTCAACATCTTTTTCTTCCTCCCCTCCCATGGATATCTAAACTATTCAAGATCACCTGAGGAGAAACGTGTTATAAATCCCAAGATTTTTTGTAATAATTAGATTTTATTTTAAATTATATGTTTGTGTATGGTCTTTAATCATAATAAATTCTTATTTTATTGATTTTTGTACTGTTATTTCATTCTCAAACTCATATTATCATTTTTTGGGTACCCTTTCATGTGATATTACACACATCATTCACCTATTATTATTCCATCATTTAACTATGGTGTTTATGTGGTTCATATTGGTCAATTGAACTCTCATAAACACTATTAAGGCAATTTAAATTTGTTTCATGGTATCACAAATAAATAACATATAAATCTGTATAGCTCATTGAGTTCTTCATGTGTTGCCTGGGTGAATTTTGATTATCATGTCCAACACAAATCACCCAATCTTTGGCGGTATTCGGTGAATCATTGTGTGTTTTTTACTGAACCCTAGAAAGTATCTTAATATAAAATCATTAAAATTATGATTATTAGTGTTATAAAAATGGATTAAAATATATAAAACCGATCTATTGAAGTAATTAAGGATGATCATCATGATATTTCCCCAGGGTGATCATTCTTAATCAAATATATCAATTTTTTCTTTCTTGTATCACTTTCTTTTATATGATTTCATATTAAATCAAAAAACCCCAAATTTCATACAATCCCATTACCCTTTTTCTCAATATAAACTTTCTTCTTAAATTAATTATCTAAGGATCCATCGAGAGATGGCTTAGGGTTCCTTCTATACTGTATAAATTCTTGTAAAAAATAAACATTTAGTTTGACATGCTTGATAATGTGATTAGTACTCGTTAAAGAAGGTAAGAATAAATTGATGTTTTAGGATAAGTATAATGAACTAATTATTTTGAATAATTATTACCTTCTCATTCCTTTTCCATAAAGTCTCAAAAATAATAATAAACCTAATTACTTGAAGTTTATTTAGATGATTAGTATCTTTAATGTCAATATGCTTTCAGTGGAAGCCTTAAAAAATTTATATTATTAAAAAAATATTTAAATGTAATTTGATAATAAAAGGGATTGGGGTGAGAGTTCAAAAATAAATATTAATGAGGATTTTTGTTCCATTGTCTAAAATAATATTATTCCTTAAATAAAATTCCCTTAAATTTTTTTAATTTCTTATAAAAATTATAGGAGTGAATATATTAGGTTCATTTGTGACTTAGGTTTAATAATTAACATTATTATTCACTCCTTACTCAAAATTTTGGTCTTATTGAGAGCTGAAATAGAATTTTATTTCTATGTACCTAGTTGATAAGTCACTTTCTTAACATTATGGGATGGTGGATGACCTATTAGTTAATGTAGTGAAACTTTATTTTCTCATAGACTTCATTATACTTAAAATGAAGTGTGATAAAAAAAAGTTTCAATAATTTTAGGGAGACCGTTTTTAGAAATAACTTGGGATATTATAGTCATGTCAGATAAAACAATTCACCCTTCAGACTAGTGTGGATAAAGAGGAGTTCTATTTTTTAAAATAATCCCTTGTTGTGGTGTGTTTTAAGTTGATATATGTTTGTATATAAGTTTTTCAAATTACTTTTAAAAGGTAAATTCAACATCATTTTAATGATTTGATTAGTGAGTCTGTTAATGTAAATTTTCAAGAAATTTGTTTTTCAAATTTTAGTCTACACATGAACTAGAAAGGATATGGAAACTTGAGAGTCAAATTACGCAATTTATTGACTAGGACCATGAATTGGTCCATCTACCCCCAAACTTTAAAGTTGAAATGGTTTTCTTTTCTGATGTTCAATGTTCATAGGCCTCTACAGTTTCTATCTTGGAAACTACTTCATGTTCCCTTCAACTTGAGAAGTGAAAACATATTTTAGATGTTTCTAAAGATGAAATGTGTGTTTTAAGACTGGGAAAAATTGTTTGGTGATTTTTATAGCTACCTTTTTTACTACATTTTGTGTGGAAATTGTTTTGGGATTGTTTATTTTATCATTTTACCAAATACAATTTTTGAACTTCAAATTTCTACATGCATCTACTTTTAAATCATTTAATTTGTGTATAATTGTTTTATATAGTAAATATTGGGTATTATTTTTTCATTTTGTGATTCTTTTTTGTTTGGAAAAATCTATACTGATCATACTTGGGACCTTCAAACATTCTTTTTTCTGTTGATATTAAAATTTGTTCAAACTTGGCTATCTTAAAAGTTCTTCCACATTGGATTCCACATTAGGGATAATATTGGGTTTCAAGTGTGGGGAAGGGATATTTAGTTGTTCTTAACTAAATTTCAATGTAAACCCATAATGTATGGATAAATGTTTTTAAATTTTTATTTTTTTAACATCAATTATCCTTCTTCAGTGAGTGAAAAGTTTTCTCAAATTTAAAGGTTTTAATTCCACTTGGATGAGGGTAATCTCTACTATCTCATGGATTTAATTGAGTAAACAAATTCTCTTTCCATCTTGATAAAAATGAATTTCATTGAAAATTTGGAAAAAAATTATATAATAATCATTGATTTTAAACATTAAATTATAATTTAAATTTTAAGATATTCATCCAAATATATTATGAAATAAAAATCCTAATTAAAGTTGAACTCATTCCTTTATTATTTTTATTATTTTTTCATTAACCGTTTTATAGACTATTTATTCCACTAATAAATTATCACTCCAACCCATTCATCAGTGTTTATATTTATTATGGATTCTTCAATTATCTAACTCAATTATCCTAAAGGTAAAAGAAATTTTAGACTTTCGGTTGGATGAAAATTGGTGTTTGTTAGCTTCTATTTAAATTTTAAATATTGATAATTTTTTGTAAAAAGTAACCAATTCTTCACATAAAAGAATTAATTCGAGATGGAATTCATATTTTAATACTTGAGGTAATCTAAGAGGTAAAATTTTTATGAGAATCAATTATTTATTTTATTTCACTATTTCCATTTTGAGAACTTTTATCTACTACTAAATGTGACAAAAGGATTACTTATGGACATGCAATGTCTTAAGTGTGGGGGGAATATGATGTGGCATTTATTTCACATGTTTTTTACCATCTATTGTGTTGAATAAAATATGTATTTAATACCTATATTTTTATTTTATTCATTAATTATAGAGTTTCTATTGATTGGTTTTTTAAATATTAAATTCATGAGTTTACTCTTTTAATGAATATTTTTATTTTTTAATTGTTGAATATTTCATTCTTTGAATTTATGGTTATTTTATTTTTAATTTAATTTAAATTTAATTTTCATTAAATTTTAATTTTAAGTGTTTAATTTTGTTCTAGGTTTTTATTATTCTAATATTTGTACTTTTATGTTTTTTCAAGTTTTTAATTGATATTTATTTTAATTTAATTTTTTATTTTTGTAGTAAAAAGATTCTTTATTTTTTTTCCTTCCAATTTTTAATAAATTTTAATTTAATTTAATATTAGTTGTTTTCATTTTAATATTTAATTTTTATTGAATTTATAATTTACATTTAATTGATTTTGTTTTTATTTATTTAAATTTTTATTTACTCAATTTTTATTTATGGTGAAAGTTCACACACCCATTTTTTACAGAAGATCCCTATGTGTCCTTTTTTCCAAAAGATTCTCAAGTATCAAATTTTCTACCCATATTTACATTATAGTAAATTTATAATCCCTGTATCCAAATTATAGTAGCATTCAATTAACCAAATTCTCAAGGGGTACTCACATAGTCAAACTAGAAGGCACTCACATGCCCAAATTCTTACCTTTCCCCTCATATACAAATATGTCCATGTTTACATAGGGAAATGGATAACCCTCATGTAATTTAAATAACATTCAACTGAACTAGATAAAATCAACTCTGAAACTGTATAATGATGATTGAAAATATAAATAGGAACCAAGCTTCAGTGAGGATGTAAAGAACTCGACCCTAGTAGCCCATAGTCGGTGGTTACTTTATTACATTAGTACTAGGTATAAGAGGTTGTATCCCAAAGGACTGAGTATTTTAGTAGTTTTGGAAAACTCTATATAAACTTGAATCTTAAATTATAACTAAAATATAAAATATAACAAATAAACTCCATTTAAAACACCATTATTCTCCCAACTTTACCTTATATATCAGTAATAACATACTTCTTAGAATCCTTTGGGAAAATAAAACATAACAAAGGGTTGGGATCAGGTGACCAGTAAGGGTTTTCATACAACATAAGTTATCGTAATTAAATAAAAAAATATAGAAATTTACATAATTGAAATACATTCTATTAAAAAAATAACGTAAGAATGATATAGAGGGTATGAATGTAGGTCAAGTAATTCTACAATAACATGAGCTAAATCTTATTAATGGTTACCAAAACTAATCAGATAATCACATGGAAATCAATAACTAATCTCATAATGAGGTCATGCATAAATTGGTACATTATAAACATATTTTTAAGGCTTTAGCCAAGACACCATATGTAAATGGGTAAGGTCTTTCCCAATACTCAAACTAGTTTTTATCATGAGACCTACCGATGCATCGAGGGGATTTAGTGGGCTCTGCCCATAAATTACTAAGTCTAATGAATTTATAATATGAAAGGGGTGAAACATATTAAACATATACATTAATATTGAAACTATCATATGAAATGTTAACAACTTTACCCAAACAATGACCATAATCATAAATCATTATGTGTAATATGATTAATGGTATCAAAATAATACACCACAGTCAAATCGATCATAAAAAATTCAATAAAATATGGTATATGGTATAATAAGAGATAAAACTCAATTAATAATTAAATATAACAAATGTTTTTGATATAGATGAAAATAATCTAATAAAATCATAGATTTTTTTAGAGAAATGCCACTTTTACTTTGAAATCATTTATTTAAAAAGTTGTACAATTTTAAAAGATAAAATTTAATTTGAAAATAAACTTTAAAACTTATAAAGTATGCTTTAAAACATTAATCCTTCATGATTTAGGGAAAATCCACTCATGTTTCATAATTTTAAACAAAATTTCCTTCTTTCTTCTTGTTGGAAAAGTTATAAAGTACCTTATTTGGAAAATGACAAAAAGATTCCATTCAAACCATATTATAAAAATCCTAACCTGGGTAACTAAAAGACTTTAAAAAATCATAGTATAATATTAAGAAACTTTTTAAAAATATTTTTAGAAAACATGGATAGGTATGTGAAATATTTCCCATTCGATATTTAAACAGAAACAATCCTGAATAATGATGAGATTGTGAAATAAAACTTACCTTAGGTCCTATTTCATTTGTATGTGTTTGAGCCTACTATATTGTTCATTAAAAATATTATTAAATTGTAATATAATATTATTAATATTTATGATATCATATATGATCCCCTTGTAACATTTTCTCACTCATTTATTAATAATATTGTCTTCATTTCTCTATTTTGGGTGTTAATCGCATTGTTTTCTCATGCTTGTTCTATCTTAAAAGACCTCGTTATCTTAAATAGGATATAGGTAAAAAATAACTAGAATAAAATTAATTCCATAAATATCATATTTAATCAGTAAATTCATTGATATAACCATTCTAAATTGTTTATCTTAGAAAATGAATTGCAACGCTTTGTGGAGATAGTAAGTCGTACGTATGCATGAGGGGTGATACCATTTCTAAATGATTGAAAGAGTAATTAAATGGATGTTATATTAGTTTTACAGAATCAATATAATTTCATAATTATAATATATATCATTTATTTCCATTATTATAACCATCCAAGTGAAATGGGGATGAAAAACGAATTACATCGCTACGTGGAGACTATAAGCCGTACGCACTCAAGTGCGGTGATTCTATTTTTTATAGGGTGGATAAGAGGTAGAATATGGTAGTTTAATAATCATAATAACATATCAGTATATATATGATACTATGGTTATTATTTCATTATGGAAATAATACATGAAGAGGAAGTATAATAAGAAATGAAAATTATTGCATTGGTAAAAACGATTGCCACTTCTTTAGAGGACATCCTTTAGATCTATTATAAATAGATCTTAGATTGGTATTTTAGGAACATCAGGAAATACATAACTTGTATATATATGTTTGTAAGATAAATATATAGGTTTAAAGTGATCTAGAATGATAAAAATAGTGTGAATAATAGAGGTAGTAGGTTCCCTTTGGTATTTGAGGTGAGGGGCACTTTAAGAAGCTCTCAAAATATAAAATTAATATAAATTAATATTCAATTAAAAATGGTTAAAAAGTGATTTATTTAGAACATACTGTTAGGATGGATGTAAATACTATCATCTAATAATGTTTTAGACAAATTCAGGTCACTTTATCACCCTTTTCATTTTGTTTTAACCCTTATTTAACTCATCTAACTCTTATAATGAAAACATGAATTTTACTCTTTAAGGGTCAATATAGTTACTATAAAGTGAAAAAAAATTCATAAATAGATTTTGGATGATATTTTTAACATTAAACTAATTATTTTTACGAATCTAATTTTTTAGGAATTTTATTTCATTTAATAAAATATTATTTACTACAAAATATTCATAATGTCAATTTTAAGAACTATTAATTACTTTGACTTTAATAAAATTTATTAAACAGTATAACATCAAAAAACTCTTTTCATACATCTATAAAATGTAAAATTAATCTATAAAATTCATGGGTGATAGTAATTATATCAAATTATATTTATTTATTATTTCTAATATCCTTTATTTGATATTTCTATTAATAAAATAATTACTACATCAACATTGAATAATTATTGAAGGTATTTATTAATTCAGTAAAATTTAAAAATAAAATACCATTATGTAGATAAATATTTTATATTTAAAATTAATATTTATAGTTGAAGGTATATTCTCAATAACACCATATTAAAAATGTTATATTTTTTAAAAATATGAATGCAGCATCTTTGACTTTTATTTTAATAAAATATTATAAATATCATAACCTCATAAAAATGGTCATAAATGGTCATATAACCAACCCTTATTTTATTATATATTAAATGTAATCATATAATAAAATTTTAGCAAGTTTTAAGGCCATTTTATAGTCGTTATCATTTTATTTTAACTTAAATTACAATTTTTACCCTTTTCTATGGTTACAAAAATTATCAAGGTTGTTATTCACATTGGTCAAAAATAAAACTAACGTATTTAATAAATTTTGACCTTATAAATAAAAATATAAAATTCATTTTTCAGAATTCAAAACCCATAAGTGGAATAATTTAACTTAAAATTAAACTGATAAAATGCAACAAAAAATAATTTTTTAGAAAAATTCCCTTTTAAATATAAAAATGTTTTTATAGAAATATGAACATGAAATTGATTCCAATGAACTTAATTGGATTATTAATACTATAATATAACTAATTTTTCTAGGAATCCAACATAAATCATAACTTTTAAATTGTTGAAATAAAAATACAGTTTTCAATAAAAATCATTATTTTCACAATTCTCTAGAAAATAAATATTTTTTGAAAAATACCAAAAATTCACCCTAAGATAAATTTGAGATTTATGTTTTAAAAATAAATTTTATTTATCCAAATATAATTTTTAAAATTTTGAAATTGTAGTTTTAAAATAAGTGCACCATTACAAGTTGACAAAACTACCTTTACAAAAATATAGTTTTTTATGCGTAAAATTGTATTTATTTTTACCTTATGTTTATTGAATCAATTGAATGGAAAAAATTTGATATAATTTATAAAGTTAATAATATGTTTACTATTATTCATTCCCACCAATTTAAATTCTAACAATATTTTATTATTTGTTTTAGCTAGGTGGTGCATGAAATGTAAGGTATCAAAAAGATTAACTTTAAAGAAACATACCATAAAATATCATGGTGTTACATTCTACCCTCCTTCAATAAATTTATTCCTCACAATTTAAAATTTCACTTTAAAAATCAAAGGCTGATAATTGTAAAATCATTTTTGGGAAACCCACATCAAAAATAGGGTTATTAAAACATCCTCTTAATTAGAGGGAATGGGACATGTGAAGGTCTCCACTAAATTCGTATTTCAAATAGGATAACATTAGTGGGATGTGAATACCTATAAATAGAAAAAAAAATATAACTATAAATTTATAATGTAGATTTATATAGAACATGGTGATTATAAAGTTAACCATCACAAAACCATAAATTGTTTATCAGTTAAAAGAAAATTGATTTCTCAAAAAAAATAGATAACCTTTTTGTTCCAAAATAATTTTCCATAGAGTTGAGGGATATATTTAATATTCTGATAAGAACATGAGAAAATAAAATTAGTTTATTACTTTACATGTGATAATCATAATATCATCTTTTTTTTGTGATTCGATCTATTTTTACTCCATCCCTTACACCAGGAAATGAATTTTCACAAAACAAAATTATACTTAAAGAACTTTAATGAATCATAAAATCCGCCATTAATTTCTTATAATTTTAAATTATTACTTAAACCAAAATGTTTATCACATTATATCCAATATAAATTTATAATATCCAATTTTTAACTTAAACTATTTTGTAAGTAGTTAATTTTAAGACTCGTTCAAAATATGTATGTCCACATTCAAAGGCCAAAAATTTATAAGGTTAGTAAATTTCAGAAATCAACTTGATAATATATTTTCCCCAAAAAACATATTTTATATCTTATTTTCACAGACCAAATATATGAATTCCTTGATAACCTTAAAACTGTAATGAAAACATGCATGCTTCCAAATATAGAAAGAATAAGTACTATAGTAAAATCATTATTAGATAATTTTTATGACCAGTACATCATTGATAAAATACTCATATGAATTATTTCTTTAATCTAAGAATAATAACATTAATCATTACTATTTTTATGTGGTAAGATAATAATCCATAACATGATCTATTATATTCTTTTTAGGCATATTCCTTCGATGCTTGGGGAATTCTCTTGCATAATTTCCTCGTTGCATATAGTTGAAGCATTGAACATTGGAAAATTAATTCCTTTCCTTGAAATCATGAGCATGGTGTCCTTTTTATCCACACTTATAGAAAAATCATTTTCCTCATAATCATATACAATGGTGTTTTCTTCTAAAATTATCTAATGTGGGGAAATACTTTTTTTCCATCTTCTCTTTATCTATATTTTTCCTACCATTCTCTTCTTATAATTCTTCCTCTCAAAGACATGATACTTAGAAAATTATTTGTCCTTATTGTTAGAATGTCATATTATTTCCTCATATAATGATAATATTTGGGAGAAATATTCCCTTATAAATATTGGCTTAGACCCATCTAATAAATGATCATTATTACTCTTTGGATTATGTGCATTGACATGGTTCTCATTCCTTCAACTATGTTCCATTTATAAAAAATGGAATACATAATATTAGATTATGAATCATGATGCATAATTTCAAACTAGTAAAACTCTTAAAATAAAAAATTTATGTATAACTAATCTCAAAATCTTAGTGTAGTTCACTCTAGTAAAATTCTAAAAGTACAATATAGTGATATATTTCCCTAATCTATATTTTTCTAAATCTATTTTCCAAAAGTGCAAATATACTTTCTCTAATACCAACTACAAATACTCATACCCTATTTTCTCATAGTAGGTGGTTACTTTATTAAATTGGTACTAGGTACAAGTGGTTTCATACTGATAGACCAAATAATTTAATAGTTTTGCAAAAATAGATACATACTTGAATATTACACTTAAATATAAAATATAACATAGTAAATCCATTTTAAACACCATTATTATCCTATATTTACCCTTGATATCATTCAAAACACACTTCTTGTAATCCTAGGGAGAAATTAAAATTAAGAAATGGTTGAGCTCAGGTGATTAGTAAGGGTATTCATACAATAGAAGTTATCATAAATAAATATAAACAATTATGGAAAAGTAAAAAATTGGAATACATGCCATTAAACAAATAACTTAAGCATAATATATTTGGAAGGAATGTATGTCAAGTAATTCAAAAATAACATGATCTAAAACAAATCCATGGATACCAAAACTAATCAGCTAATCACATGGAAATAAATAACTACTCTTGTAATGAGGGAATATATAATGTGGAACATCATAAAAATACCTTCAAGGATTTGGCCAAGACATCATACTTAAACGGTTATGGCTGTATCTAATACCCAAACTAGTTTGTCTCGTGATACCTACGGATGCATCGAGGGGTTATATTGGGACCCACCCATCACTCACTAAGACCAATGCCATCCTCATGTGAAAATCCTAAAACATAGTAAACATATAAATTCATATTGAAACTAGGATATTAAATGTTAATAACTTTCCCCAAACAATAAACTTAATAATAAACCATCCGATGTGATATGATTAATGATATTGAAATAACACTTACAATGTCAGACTGGTCATAAAATATTCAATAAAATATGGTTAATGGTATCATAAGAGATCAACCTCAATTAATTATAAGATACGACAATGTTTTTTGACATAGATGAAAATACTATAATAAAATCATTGAATTATTTTTGATAGAAATACCAATTTACTTTGAAATCATTTATTTAAAAAGCCGTGAAATTGTAAAATAAAATTATTTAAAAAGAACCTTGTAAACTTATAAAGTATGATTAAAAATATTAAGGCATCATGATGGAGGAAAATTCAACTCATGATTCATAAGTTAAAAAACATTTATTTTATATGTTTGTTGAAAATTTCATCAAGTACCTCATTTGGAAAACCAAAAAAAGATTCCTTTAAAACCATTTTATAAAACACCAAAAATGGGTAAGAAAAAGGCTATATAAATTCATAGAATAATATTAAAAAAAATAAAACATTTTTATAAAACATGTACATTGAAGATAAATATTCTATAGTGGAGATTTAGATAGAAACAATCTCGAATAATGACATGATTGTGAAATAACCCTTACCATAGGCATGATTTCATATTTATGTGTAAAAACCCAATGTATAGAGATATAGAAAATATTAATAACTCAAAATAAAATTTTATTAATATTTATGATATCATATATTATCCCATTATAATATTTTTTCAATCTTTTTTTAATAATATTTTATTCATTTTACTATTTTTGGTGTTAATTGCCTTGTTTTCTCATGCATGTTTTGTCTTGAAAGCCTCAATTATATTCAATAGGATATAAATAAAATATATCCATAATAACATTAATGTATTAAATATCATATTTTATCATTAAATACATATTTATAACTATTATTTAATATTGATTGTAAAAAATTAATCACATCGCTTCATGGAAATAGTATGTTGTACGTACGCACAAGCAATGATATCATTTCTAAATGGTTGAAAGGGTATGGAAATGGATGGTATATTAATTTTCCATAATCATTATAATTTAAAAATTATCATATATATCCTTTATTTCCATCATTATAACCATACAAGTAATGTGGTGATAAAAAACAAATTACATTGCTATGTGGAGACTGTCAGCCGTACGTATGCACGTGCAGTGGTTTTGATTTTTATAGAGTGGATAAATGAAATAATATGGTTATTTCAAAATAATAATAAAATAGAAGTATATATATGATACTTTATTTTTTATTTTATGATGGAAAAAATACATTAAGAGGATGTAGAAAAAGAAATGAACTTGAATGTGTTGGTAAAAACAATTACCTCTGCTTTGGCAGACTTTCTTTAGATATCTTATCAAGGGATCTAGGGTTGGTCGTTTTGGAAGATCAGGATATCTATAACTTGGTTAAGTATGTTGGGAAGATAAATGTTTATATTTTTTTGATCTAGAAGGCTGAAAGTTGTGTGAATAAGTAAGGATGAAGGTGCCCTTTTATAATTGATGTGAGGGGCACTTTAGAAAACTCACAAAATATTAAATTAATAAAAAATAATATTGAATTAAAAATGGATCCAAAGTGATTTGTTTCTAAGATAACATTAGTATGGGTATAAATCCTCTTATACAATAATTTTTTAGAAAAACTTTAGGCACATTATTACTATTATCATTTACTTTTAACCCTTATTTAACCCCTTCTATGCGTGACAACATAGATTTTACACTCTAATTGTAAATATAGTCACTATAAAATTAAAAAAGATAAATAAATGGACCAAGAATGAAATTTTAATCATTATCCAAATTATGTTTCTATATATAATTATTTTATGAATTTTATATCATTTAATAAATTATTATTTACTATAAAATATTCATAATGTCAATTTTATGAACTATTCATTACTTTGACATTAATAAAATTGATAAAATAATATATCATCGAAAAAATATTTTAATACATCCCTAATATGTCAAATTACTCTATGAAATTCTTGTATGATATTAATTATATCAAATTATATTTATTAAAATATTTTTTAAAATCATTTATTTGATATTTCCATTAATAAAATAATTATTGTATCATCATTTCATAATTATTTAAAGTGGTTATTTTTCCAATAAAAATAATAAATAAAATACCATGATTTATATAAATATTTTATCATTCAAATGAATATTTATTTCGAATATATCTTCTGGGAAACTCCATATTAAAATGTTTTATTTATTAGAAATATGAATGTGACATCTTTGACTTTTCTTTAAATAAAATATTATAAATATAATAACCTCATTAAAATGGACATAAATGATCACATAACCAAAAATTAATTTATTACTTATGAACTTAAATCAAAAAATAAAATTTGGACAAGTTTTAGGGTCATATTCTAGTCCTAATCATTTTATTTTAACCTAAATTTCCCAATTTACAATTTACCATGGTAACAAAAATTATCAAGGTTACAATTCACATTAGTCAAACATAAAATAGACATATTTACTAAATTTATAAATTTTAAAACCAATTATGACATCCGTTTTTCAAAATTCAAAGCATATAGGTGACAACATTTAATTTAAAATTAAACTTCTTAAAAATAACGAAAAACAGTTTTTCAGAAAAATACCTTATTAAAAATAAAAATGTTTTTATCCCAAATTAAACCATGAAATTGATTCCAGTGAAATTAAATAGATTATTAATAATATAATATAACTAATTTAACTATGAAACCTACATATATTATATCTTTTAAAAGGTTGAAATAAAAATACAAATTTCAATAAAAATCAATATTTTTCAATATTCACTAGAAAATAAATATTTTCTGAAAAAATACCAAATTTTTACCCTAATATAATTTTAAAATTAATGTTTTAAAAATATAGTTAATTATTTCATATACAATTTATTAATGTGTCAAAATTTATTTTTAAAACAAATGCTTCATTTAAAATCCATGAAACTTTCTTTAAAAAATATAGTTTTGTGTGCGTAAACTTGGATTTATTATTATTTTATGCTTATCAAATAAATTAAATGAAAAAATTTTATATAATATATAAATTTTATAATAAGGATAATAATATCAATTAACACTAATTTAATGGCTAGGTTATAATAATATTTCACTGTTTGTTGAAGTTAGGTTTTATGTGCAACATAAGCTATCGAAAAGATTAACTTTAAAATGAGACATACCATAAAATGTTTGTGTGTTACAATCTATGTCTTAATTAAATAAATTTCATCCTCAAAATTTAAAATTTTACTTAAAAAATTAATGTTTGATACTTTAAAATTCTTTTTTGGGAAACCCAAATTGAAAATAGTGTTAATAAAACATCATATTAATAAGAGCGAAAGGAAAATGTTAATGTCACTACAAAATTAGGCATTCGAATGGGATAAAATTAGTGGGAGGTGAAAATAAGTACCTGGAATAGAAATCTAACTATCAATTAATAATGGATAATGATATATAACATGGTCATTAGAAATTTAACTATCTCAAAACTATAAATTTCTGATCGGTTAAAAGACCATTGATTTCTTATAAAGAAAAGTAAACAGATAATATTTTTGTTCCAAAGTGATTTTACCTAGAGTTGATGCATTATTTTACTATTCATATAAGAACATGATAAAATAAACATACTTGATTAATTTCCATATAATAATCATAATATCATCCTTTGGTTGTGCTTTGATCTATTTTAACTTCATCACTTACCCCAAGAAATGAATGTTCATAATGAAATTATTTTATGCCTTAATCAATTTAATAAATCATAAGATCCATGAGTAATTGAATGATTCTTTAAATTTTTTCTAAAAAAATTGTTATCACATGATATCCAATATAAAACAATAATATCCAATGTTCAACTTAATCCATTATGTAAGTAGTTAATTTTAAGACTCACCCAAAAAATTTCTGTCCAAATTCAAACACCAAAAATTTATAAGGAATGTCACTAAATTTCCAAAATAAACTTGAAATTATAATTTATCAAAAAAAATCATCACTTATTTTCATATACCAAATATATGAATACCTTGATCACCTTAAAACCTTAATGAAACCTACATTCTTCCAAATCTGTAAAGAGGAAGTGCTATAGTACAATACTTATTCCATAATTCTTATGACTGGTACATCATTGATAAAATACTCAAATGACTCAATTATTTAATCCAATAAAAATTACATTAATCATTACTCTTTATTTTTGTTATGATATAATCATGTATATGTTCTAGTAGTTTCTTTTGAGGCATATTCCTTTGAATATAGGGGAATTCTCTTGTGTAGTGCCCCAAATCTTTACATTTGAAGCACTGAATATTGGAAAATTCCTTCCTTTCCTTGTAATCATGATCATGGTGGAATTTTTATCCATACATGAAGAAAAATCATTTTCCTATTATTCATACACAATAGTTTTTCCTTCCAAAATTATCATATGTAAGAAAATCTTTCATTCCCTTCCTCCCGTTATCCATATTTTTTCCTTTTTTCATCTTCTTCTTGGGATTCATTTAGAAATCATAATACTTAGAAAATTCTTTATCCTTATTATTATAACATTATACTAATTTATCATTTGATGAAAATGTTTGGGAGACTTCTTCCCATAAACAAATTGGCTTAAACCCATTGAAGAAATGATTATTCTTACTCTTTTGATTATGTGTATTGATGTGGTTCACATTACTTCCACTATATTCCATTTATAAACAATGAAATGCACTATATTAGGATGTGAATTCTGATATATAATATCGAAAAACAAAAACAATTAAAATGAAAAAATTATGTATAACTAATCTCAAAATCATAGGCTTGGTTACTCAGGGAATATTCTCAAAATCCATTACAGGTATATATTTACCGAATTTATATTTTTCCAAATAATGTTTCCAAATTTTCTACTAAACTTTATCTGATACTAATTATAAATACCCAAACCCTAGTATCCATGAGTCAGTGGTCAATTTATTACTTTGGTACTATGTACAAGTGGCTACATCCCAAAAGACCGAATAGTTTAGTAGTTTTGGAAAACTAGATACATACTTGAATATTACATTACGACTAAAATATAAAATACATCATAGTAACTAAATTTAAAACAAACTTATTCTCCTAGATTTACCATTCATATCATTCATAACATACTTCTTGGAATCATGGGGAAAAATGAAACATAATAAATGGGTGAGCTTAGGTGCTCAATAGGGATATGCATACAACGGAAGCTATCATATATAAATATAAAAAATAATGGAAAAGTACATAACTGAAATACATGCCATTAAAAAAATTAATCATAATATACCAGGAATAAATTTTGGTCAAGTAATTCCATAATAACATGAGCTAAAACATATCCATAGATACCAAAACTAATCAGATAATCATATGGAAATCAATAACTAATCTCGTAATGATAGAATGAATAATACATGACACCATAAGCATTCCATTAAGGATCCATCCAAGAAATCATACTTAAATGGATAAGTACATGGTCAATACCCAAACTAGTTCATCTCAAGATCCCTATTGATGCATCGAGGGTCTATAACATGCACTTTCTGTCACTTACTAAATCTAATTTATTCCTCATATGAAACAGGTGAAACATAGTGAACATATACATTAATATTGAAACTATTAAATTAATAACCAATATCATAATAAGAGAATTCATAATTTGGTACATTATAAACATACCTCCAAGGATTCATCCAATACACCATACGTAAATGGGTAAGGCCTTGGTCAATACCCAAAACACATTGTCTCGTCAGACCTACCGATGCATCGAGGGGTGATAGTAGGCCATTCCCATCACTTAATAAGTTAGATTAATTCCTTATATTAAATGGTTGAAACATAATAAACAAATAAATTAATATTTAAACTATAATATGAAATGTTAATATCTTTCCCCAAACAATAAACGTAATCATAAACCATCTAGTACAATATGATGAAGGGTATCAAAATTTCGCATCCACAGTCAAATTGATCATAAACGATTCAGTAAAACATGGTATATGGTATAATAATATATCAAACTCAATTAATAATAATAATAAATAAAGGTTTTTTACATATATGAAAATACCCTTATAAAATCATTGAAAATTTCTTGATAGAAATACCACTTATACTTTGAAATCATTTATTTAAAAAGTCACAAATTTATAAATAAAAAAATTCTAAAAGAACCTTGTAAACATGTAAAGGATTATTCAAAAAATTAAGGCATAATTAAGGTATTAAAATACTTCCATGACACAAAAGTTGAAAAAAAAATTCCTTTCGTATTTTGGTCACAAAAGTCATAAAGTACCTTGTTTAGAAAATGATAAAAAGATTCCTTTCAAATTGTTTTATAAAAATTAAAACATGGGTAAGAAAAAGATATTAAAAATTTATAATATAATAGTAAAAACCTTTTTGATTTTTTTTTAGAAAACATAGATGTGGAATAAAAATATTCCCTGGTGGATATTTTAATAGAAACAATCCCGAATAATGATGAGATTGTGAAATAACCCTTATCGTAGGTCTGATTTCCACCGTATATGTTTGAACATAATGTATAGTAGTTTTAAGCATATTATTAACTAACACTAGAATGTTATTAATATTTATTATACCATATATGATCCTCTTATGACATTTTTCCACTCATTTATTAATAATATTTTATTAATTTATCTGTTTCGGGTGTTAATTGCCTTGTTTTATCATGCTTGTTTTGTCTTGAAAGTCCTGGTTATCTTCAATATTATATAGATCCAATTTCTCCATAATAACATTAATGTCATAAATATTATATTTAATCATTGAAAACATTTTTATAACCATTCATTAAGGTTGATCATAGAAAATGAATAACATCGCTTCATAGAGATGGTAAGTCGTACGTACGCATAAGAGATGATATCATTTATAAATGGTGTAAAGGGTAAGAAAATGGATGGTATATTAATTTTTTAGAATGTATATAATTTCATAATTCTCATATATATACTTTATATCTATCATTATAACCCTCCAAGTAAAATGGTGATGAAAAAATAATTACACCGCTATGTGGATACGGTAAGCCGTACATACACAGATGCGTTGATTTTGTTTTTAATTGGATGGATAAAAGGTATAATATGGTTGTTTCATAATCATAATAATATATCAGTATATATATGATACTAAAGTTGTTATTTTATTATGTAAACAACATATGAAGAGGAAGTATAAGAATAAATTAACTTGGATGCATTGGTAAAAATGATTACCTCTTCTTCAATGAAATTCCTTTAGATATATAAGGCCCCAGCCTTAAACCTTACTTAATCATGAGTTATTTCAAGAATACACATTGAGGATCTTTTAAGGTTTAGAGTTTTAGAGAATTAGATCATAAATCATGCATTACATTCCACATTTCAACTAGGTGGTTACAAAAAGCACAGTATTCATTTTTCTCATCAAAGGAGACATATTTAAAATAAAACATGGATTCTTTCTTGACACTTCCTTGACACTATCATCACATCATGTACCTTTCCCTTGACCTGTGAAAAACATTTCAAAAACCTAGGATGAGCATAAAAACCTTAGTAAGGGATATAAAAATACAGAAAGGAAACATTAGTCCATGTATACATAAGAATTAAAGAAACATACTTTACTCATAAAACATAAGCACTTTAACATACCTCATCAAATCATAAATAAATCATATAAATCATAAGACATAAAGGTAACTTGATGCATTCATAACATTCTTACGTAGGGAGTAACCCTCATGGTTACGTTTGGAATACCCATCATAGTATATTCCCTAAATTTCTTCAGAGAAACCTTAGCGTTTAACTCCTTCGCATTACCCAATTCATTGGGGAGCTATATCGGGCTCACCTTCCCTTAGTTTATCACAGAACCACCCATATTCATAAAAAATTCCCAAGAACCATTACATAATTGTATCACATAAAACATGCATAAAGGAAACATAACATTTCCACATTTCAATCACAAGATATCAATAACACATTGATATAATAAAAACATTATCAAAACCATTTTCAATACCAAAATAAAATAAAAGTAAAACATGGTATTTATTTTTCATTTAAAAAAATTATGGCTTGTAGAGGAAGCCGAAACTCAAATAATGGTCACGACAGCGGAGAAGTCATTGTCACTGCATACGTACGACAAAAACATTCCCTTTTTTCATTTAGTAAAACACTTCGTATAAACAATATTCCTTTTGTATAAATGTAAAAGTAAAAGGGTTTTATACACCTTATAAAGAAAAGTTGTGTATAAAACAAAATATGCCTCAATGAAAGGAGATTGAGACGAAGTCCCATACCTCGTATCCGACTTGACTCGGGCGTTCTTTAATCTCCTGAATAATAAACTTGAGTAACTTTCTACTTGCTTAAGAACCTTTTTCAAGTTCATTATTCCTTTTATATCACTGATTAACATGTTATGAACACTATGTAATTATTTAAGTTAATAACGGTCGTTTTGTCGATCATTGGTACTTGAGTCAAAAATAAACACCTTATAATTACAAGTTGTTCATGTGGTAAAATATCCATTATATCAAGAATTATATTCATGATGTATATATCATATATACCATATATATCCAGTATATACATGCATTTATAATATTATATAACATTTAGAGGTAAGAAATGAAATGCACCGTTCATGGAGACGATAAGCCGTACGTACGCATGAACGCTACATTCATTTCTATTTCGTATTTAATGGAATTAATTCATAATGATATAAAGGTATGTTATAATTCCATTATAATATCATATATAATATCATTAACTCTATACTTTATACTTCCCACATAAGGCATTAATGAATCAAATCACTTTGAGGGGGCGGTAATCCACACTTCCTAAAATGAAGATATTGCGTTTACCCATAATGGAAACCATAAAGTTATTCCATAAATGAAAAATAAATAAGAATAAGGAAAACATAAACATAATATATATCATATATAAATAGATTGACATCTTAATGTTCACCATGAAAGGTGTTAAAAGAAGATTGAACAATCATCGTTTTGTGAGGCAGAAATTCACCATCCACAGAAACAGTATGTTCTTTAACCATTAGACAAAGGTGTGTGTAAGTGTAGCTCATATAATTCTCATAAAAACATCCTAGTATATTTAAGATACTGGTTTTGTTGAAAAATAAATTAATAAAAAGAGTTTAGGGGGTTTGAGAAGCAAAATAAAACAAAATAACACAAGTGAAGACATTACCATTAAATCGGGTAACTCCTCTTGGTTTGAACTAAAAGGGTTTATTGAAGAGCTTTATGCCTAATGTAAGGATTCTATGATGAATAGAGGGATTTTGAGAGATAAAATGAGCAGAGATTGGCTGATCCAATGGCTTGGGAGGTGTTTTTAAATAGGTAGAGTTGGGGGCCTTTTATAAGAGGAGAGGAGGGGAACTCTTGGAAAGTTATAAAATGTTACTTTATATTAAAATGAGTTTCGGATTTTAAAGGACCCACATTGATATATTTAGAGGATAAGGTGATAAGGGTTCGAAATATACTCATCCAATAGGTCTTTGAAAAGTTTAATTCTTAGATTTTACATTTTATTTTCATTTTATTTTCATATTATTTAAATCGTTCATTAATGAGGTAATCACTGCATCATCATGATGTCATAAATAATTTAATTTATCTAATGTATAAAAATTATAAAACAAATACAATGATGTAGGAAATATTTTTATATTTCTAAGGACTATTTATAGTCCAAGAGATCATTTATGTAGACAAAATTAAAAATGTTTTACTCGGGTGATACATTTCTTTAGTGATATTCTCCATTCTTTAAAAATAAAATGATAATGTGTCACTTTCACCCAAAAGTGATTCCATGGGGTCCCAAAGTTTGGCACAAGGCATCCCATGGTCGACCATGACACAAAAATTAGCATTAGAACACATTTTGGGGTCATTTGTTATTATTATGATATTATTTTATCATCCTTAACTACCTGATTACTAATTAATCACGATAATTAAAGATAATTACCATCATTACTATTCATAATGTCCAAGAACAAAAGAGTATTAATTACATAATTTGGACCTTCTGATTCAAAATATGGATTCCATTTTACCAAATTCCAAACACATAAATTGCAATAATTAATTTAAAAAATAATTCCCATTGTCAAAACAAGTAGTAGATTTTTTGAAACAATATCTATGAAAAGTTTGGCACTTATTTATGCCCAATTCAAAAGTGAAATTAATTATAATGAACACCATTGGATTAAATGGTAAAATTATATTATAATTAAACTTTAGAACCAATTAAAAATTTAATCTATCCATATAATTAAATTAGATGAAAAAGCAGTTTTGATGTAAAATGCAGTATTTTTCACTATTCATAAAAAAATGAACATTGTCAGAAAAATACCAAATATTTATCCAAAGTAAATGTAAATGCCCCAATAATAAATAATAAGTTTATTTTGACAAATAGAGCTTATAAAATTTTCAAAATATATATTTAGAAATGGTTCGCCATCAAAAGGCGGTGAAAAAATCTTTTTAAAATATTAGAGAATTCTATAATTAAGATTGGATTTATTTCCATTTTAAACCTATTAAAACACTATCTAATTCATAAATAGACATAGATATAAAAATATATTATTAATTATTTACTTGGGATGTTACGTCCTTCCCCCTTTATAAAATTTCAACCACACAATTTATTTACTTAACGAATAAGTGGGGGTATTTATCCCTCATTGCATTTTTAGATTCCCATGTTGCCTCTTCAATCATGTGGTTCTTCCACAAAACCTTTAATTGATGAATCACCTTATTCTGTAACACTTGCTCCCTATGGTCAAGAATCTGGACCGGTTGTTCCTCATAAGATAGATTCTCTTCCAGCTGAACAACCTCAGACTCAAAACACGAGATGGATCTGGCATGTACTTCCTTAACATTGAAACCTGAAAAATATTGTGTACTTGAGATAAACTCGGAGGTAAATCCACTCGGTATGCAACTGATCCAACTCTATCCAGAATTTCATATGGTCCAATGAACCTTGGACTCAACTTTCCTTTCTTACCAAATCGCATCACACTTTTCCATTGAGATACTTTGAGAAAAACATGATCACCTACCTCAAAAGAGAGATCCTTCCTCTTGTTGTTCGCATAACTTTTCTGTCTGATCTAAGCTATTCTCATGTGTCTCTGTATCAGCTGAACTTTTTCTGCCAAATCTTCTACCAATTCTGGTCCCATCAAATTCCTTTCACCCACTTCATCCCATAAATCTATAGTTTGACACCGCTTCCCATATAATGCCTCAAATGGTGCCATTTTTATACTGGAATGAAAATTGCTATTATAAGAAAACTCAACCAAAGAAAGATGTTGGTCCCAACTTCCCTGATAATCCATCGAACAAGAACGTAGCATATCCTCCAAAGTCTGAATTATTCATTCTAACTTCCCATCTGATTGAAGATGAAAAGATGTACTAAAATTTAATTCAGTACCCAACGACTTCTGAAGGACTTTCCAAAAGTTAGAAGTAAACCTGGGATCATGATCAGATACAATGAAGAGTGGAACTCCATGTAAACTTACTATATCTTTAAGATACAAATGAGAAAGTTGATCTAGGGAAAAATTATCTCGTATAGCAAGGGAATGAGTAGATTTAGTCAAGAGATCAACAATAACCCAGATTGCATTATTACCACGATCTGTCTTCGGCAATCCAATAACAAATTCCATGGATATATTCTCCCATTTCCACTCAGGCACTGGTAAAGGCTGAAGTATCCCTTTCGGTAATTGTCTCTCTTCTTTAACCTATTGACAAGTTAAACACTTCACAGTAAAATCAACAATATCTTTTTTCATTCCATCCCACCAGTAATACTCCCAAAGATCTCTATACATCTTAGTACTGCCAGGATGAACTGAAAACAGAGAACTATAAGCTTCACATAACAACTCTCGCTTCAATTGTGAATCACACGACACACACAATCTCTTCCCAAATCTCAAAATAAAATCATTATCAAGGTTGAATTCAGGAAACTTACCCTTCTGAACTAGCTCTACCTTTTTCTGCAACTCACTATTTTGCTTCGATGCTTTCTTAATTCTATCTGATAGAGACGATTTCACTGATACCTGAAACAAAATAGAAGAAAATCCTGCACCAACAACTTCTATGATAAATTTCATCAAATCCTTAACCAAAGGATCACGTTCCAAACACAACATGGTTAATGAAGTATTACTTTTTTGACTCAAAGCATCATCCACTCTATTTTCTTTTCCCGGATGGTAATGAATTCTACAATCATAATCCTTGATTAATTCCAACCATCTCCTCTATCTCACGTTCAATTATTTCTGAGTGAATATATACTTTAACCTTTTTTGATCAGTATATATTGCACACTTTACACCATACAAATGATGCCTCCAAATTTTTAAAGCAAAAAAAACTGCAGCTAATTCCAAATCATGTGTAGGGTAATTTACCTCATGAGTTTTCAACTGACGTGAAGCATAAGCAATTACCTGATCATTCTGCATTAGGACGCAACCAATTCCTTTCAATGAAGGATCACTGTAGATAACAAACTGACCATTCCTTGAAGGTAGTGCCAAAACTGGAGCTTTCACCAATATTCTTTTCAATTCCTGAAAACAATCATCACATTGTTTTGTCCAGATAAACTTAACACCCTTCTGAGTTAGCTTAGTCATTGGAATAGATAACCGTGAAATTTTTTTAACAAACATTCGGTAATAGCCTTCCAAACCAAGAAAACTATGAATCTTAATTACATTTATGGGTCTTGGCCATTCTTCCACAACCTTTGTTTTTGCAGGATCAATAGTTATTCCATCTTTAGAAACAATATGACCAAGGAAAGAAATTTTTTGCAACCAAAACTCACACTTTCTGAATTTCCCATACAATTTATTTTCTTTTAAGGTTTTCAAAATAACCCTCCAATGTCTTTCATGCTCCTCTTTACTTTTAAAAAACACCAAAATATCATCAATGAAAACAAACACAAACTTATCCAAGAACTCATAAAAAATTCTATTAATAAGGTCCATGAATACAACAGGTGCATTGGTTAGCCCAAAAGGCATAACTACAAATTCATAATGGCCATATCTTGTACAAAACGTGGTCTTCGGAATATCTACTTCCTTTACCTTCAACTAATGGTACCCCGATCTCAATTCAATCTTTGAAAAATACTGAGCTCCCTCGAGCTGATCAAACAAATCATCGATATGAGGAAAATGATATTTGTTCTTAACAGTGATGTTATTCAAGGCTCTATAATCAATGAAAAGTCTCATAGAACCATCTTTCTTTTTAACAAATAAAACAAGAGCACCCCATGGTGATGTGCTAGGTTGAATGAAACCTTTCTCTAATAAATCTTGCAATTACTCCTTCAACTCTAAAAGTTCAATTTGAGCCATTCAATAAGGGGGTTTTGAAATTGGATTAGCATCAGGAACTAAGTCAACAGTAAATTCAACTTTTTGATCTGGTATTATTCCAGGAAACTAATCAAGAAAAACATCAGGATACTCATTTACCACTGGCACAACATTAATCTGAACAGTTCCTTTGTTTTCAAAAATATGTGTAAGGTAACATTTATTTCCATCTTTTACAAGTTTCTCAGCCTCTTGATATGTTATCAACAGTAAGGGTTCATTCTTGTACACAAACTGAAAGTCTTTCTGAAAAGAAACTTCTTTAGCTCTACAAACAATCTTAACATGGTAAACAGAGAGCCAATCCATAACCAGGATAACATCAAACTCCACTAGAGGTAAAACAATAAGGTTTGAAAGTAGGTTCTTTCCATGGATAAGGATACGAAGACTCTTATAAATTCTTTTTGCCTCAAAATTTCCCCCAGGTTTTTTTACCATAAGTTCAGGAGTCATTTCTTGAGACGGCATTCCCAATTTGCTAGAAAATTTTCAGAGATGAAAGAATGTGTAGACCCCGAATCAAACAACACATTGGCATAATCTGAAAAAAAAAAAACAAAGTACCTGATACCACTTCATTTGATGGCCCAACATCTGCTGAAGTAGTTGCAAAGGATTTCACCACACATTTCTGCTTGTAGTCTGACTAATTCCAATCATTTGAGCTCTTTGTCGAATATTCGTTTGCATAGTGACCCATCTCATTGCACCTAAAACATTTCACTAACTGTAAATCAAATTTGTTCTTACCATCAACTAGATATTTTTCAGTACAATCAAGAGCCTTATGTCCCATATTACCACATAGGTATCACTTTTCAAAATTCAGAAGACATTCCCCAGCATGCCTTTTACCACATTTATCACAAACTGGAAACATAGTTTTCTTACCATCAGACCTTTTTGAAGAATTCTTACCTTTCTCCTACCACCTCGGTCTCTTCTTCTGTTGGTTGTTATAGAAAACTTGATCATTGGAAAACTCCATTTCCACCTTATCAGCACATCGAACAAGATTTTCATAACTCTTGAACTCACGAGAATCTAAAGCCCTTTGATATTTTTTCTTTAATCCTGAGTAAAAACAATTGATTTTACTATTAAGGTCTCAGATAAAATTTGGAGCATACCTTGCCAATCGAGTGAACCTTTCTTCATAAGCAGCCACTGAGTCATTCTCTTGCCTCAATTCCAAGAATTGTTTTTCCATCCTAAGTCGAACAGCCTTAGTAAAATACTTCTCAAGAAACATACCTTCGAATTCATCCCAGTCGAGAGCATAAATCTCATCAGCGTCCCTGAAATTTTTAACCATCGACCACCACTGATCTGCTTCACCCTCCAAACGGTAAATACCAAGACTAACCTTTTGATTGTCTGAACACCCCATGACATCGAAAATCTTTTCCAGTGCGTTAATACACCCTTCAGCTAGCACAGGGTCAGATTATCCTATGAATGATGAGGGATGTTGCCTCATGAAATGTTCCACCACTGACATGTTCCTATGCGGTCGATCTGGATGATCTCATGCATGGATACCACCACCATTTATCTCTTGAGTCAACTACGCCATTACTGCAACAAACTGTTCAGTTCCAATTCCGACCATCTCCGGATACTGATTCGGAAGGTCATTTCCTTCTGTATGCCTTCCTAGCACTACTTCCTTGTTTCCTCTATGGAAAACCATTCTGAACAAACATGTCTTAGATGAAGCAACATGGTAATCTTCAAATTCTATATCATTTCAATTTGACCATAAAAAAATATTTTTGGATAATCATTTAATAGAATTTTAACTCCTAAAGTTATCTAAACCGGCCTTTGATACCAACTATAACGCCCAGCCTTAAACCTTACTTAATCATGAGTTATTTCAAGAATACACATTGATGATCTTTTCAAGTTTAGAGTTTTAGAGAATTAGATCATAAATCATGCATTACATTCCACATTTCAACTAGGTGGTTACAAAAAGGACAATATTCATTTTTCTCATCAAAGGAGACATATTTAAAATAAAACATGGATTCGTTCTTGACACATCCTTGACACTATCATCACATCATGTACCTTTACCTTGACCTGTGAAAAACAATTCAAAAACATGGGATGAGCATAAAAATCTCAGTAAGGGATATAAAAATATGGAAAGGAAACATTAGTCCATGTATAAATAAGAATTAATGAAAACATACTTTACTCATAAAACATAAGCACTTTAACATACCTCATCAAATCATGAATAAATCATAGAAATCATAAGACATAAAGGTAACTTGAGGCATTCATAACATTCTTACGTAGGGAGTAACCCTCATGGTTACGTTTGGAATACCCATCATAGTATATTCCCTAAATCTCTTTGTAGAAACCTAAGCATTAACTCCTTCGCGTTACCCAATGGATTGGAGAGCTATTTCGGGCTCACCCGCCCTTAGTTTATCCCGGTACCACCTGTCTTCATAAAAAATTCCTAAGAACCATTACATATTTGTATCGCATAAAACATGCATAAAGGAAACATAACATTTCCATATTTCAATCACGAGATATCAATAACACATTGATATAATAAACACATTATCAAAAACATTATCAATACCAAAATAAAAGAAAATTAAAACATAGTATTTATTTTTCATTTAAAAACAATTATGGCTTGTAGAGGAAGTCGAAACTCAAATAATGTCAATACCGGTGGAGAAGTCGTTGTCGCCGCATACGTATGAAAAAAACATTCCCTTTTGTCATTTAGTAAAACACTTCGTATAAAAAATATTCCATTTGAATAAAAATAAATGTCAAATGGGTTTATACACCGTATAAAAGAAAGTTGTGTATAAAACAAAATATGCCTCAATGAAAGGAGATTGAGATGAAGTCTCATACCTCGTATCCGACTTGACTCGATCGTTCTTTAATCTCCTGAATAATAAACTTGAGTAAATTTCTACTTTCTTACGAACATTTTTCAAGTTCATTATTCCTTTTATATCACTTATTACCATGTTATTAACACTATGTAATTATTTAAGTTAATAACGGTCATTTTGTCGATCATTGGTACATGAGTAAAAAATAAACTCCTTATAATTACAAGTTGTTCATGTGGTAAAATATCCATTATATCCAGAATTATATTCATGATGTAGATATCATATATACTATATATATCCAGTATATACATGCATTTATAATATTACATAAAATTTAGAGGTAAGAAATGAAATGCACCGTTCATGGAGACGATAAGTCGTACATACGCATGAATGCTACTTTCATTTATATTTCGTATTTAATGGAATGAATTCATAATGATATAAAGTTATATTATAATTCAAGTATATTATCATATATAATATCATTAACTCCATCCTTTATACGTCCCACATATGGCATTAACGAATCAAATCACTTTGAGGGGGTGGTAGTCCGCACTTCCTAAAATGAAGATATCACGTTTACCCATAATGGAAACCATAAATGTATGAAATAAATGAAAAATACAGAATTATAAGGAAAACATAAACATAATATATATCATATATAACTAGATTTAAATCTTAATGGCCACCATGAAAGGTGTTAACAGAATATTGAATAATCATTGTTTCGTGAGGCAGGAATTGACCATCCACAGAAACAGTATGTTCTTTAACCATCAGATGAAGGTGTGTGTAAGTGTAGCTCGAATAATTCTCATAAAAACATCCTATTATAATGAAGATCCTTTTGTTGTTACAAAATAAAGGAATAAAAAGAGTTTAGGGGTTTGGAGAAGCAAAATAAAACAAAAGAACACAAGTGAAGACATTACCTTTAAATCGGGTAACTCCTCTTGGTTTGAACCAAAAGGGTTTCTTGAAGAGCTTACTGCCTAAGGTAAGGATTCTAGAATGAAGAGATGGATTTGGAGAGATAAAATGAGCAGATATTGTCTTATCCAATGGCTTGGGAGGTGTGTGAAAAGAGATAGAGGTGGCGGCCTTTTATAAGAGGAGAGGAGGGGCACTCTTGGAAAGTTACAAAATGTTACTTTATATTAAATTGAGTTTCGGATTTTAAAGGTCCCACATTGATATATTTATAGGATAAGGTGATAATGGTTCTAAATATACTCATCTAATAGGTCTTTGACAAGTTTAAGTCTTAGATTTTACGTTATCTTTTCATTTTATTTAAATCGTTCATTAATGAGGCAATCGCTGCATCATCATGATGTCATAAATAATTTATTTTTTTTTATGTCTAAAAATTAAAAAAAATACTATGATGTAGGAAATATTTTTATATTTATAATGAATATTTATAGTCCAAGAGATCATTTATGTAGACAAAATTAATTTTTTTTTACTCGGGTGATACATTCTTTAGTGATATTCTCCTTTCTTTAAAAATAAAATGATAATGTGTCACTTTTACCCAAAAGTGATTCCATGGGGTCCCAAAGTTTGGCACAAGGAATCCCATGGTCATCCATGAAAGAACCAGTATCATTATGACACATTTTGGGGTCATTTATTATTATTATGATATTATTTTATTATCCTTAACTACCCGATTACTAATTAATCATGATAATTAAAGATAATTATCATCGTTACTATTCATAATGTCCAAAAACAAAAGTCTTAATTAAATAATTTGGACCTTCTGATTAAAAATATGTATTGCATTTTAACAAATTCCAAACACATAAATTGCAATAATTAATTTAAAAAATAATTCTCATTGTCAAAATAAATAGCGGGTTTTTTTTGAAACAATATCTATGAAAAGTTTTGAACTTGTTTATGCCCAATTCCAAAGTGAAATTAATTCTAATGACCACCATTGGATTAAATGGTAAAAATATATTATAATTACACTTTAGTACCAATTAAAAAGATAATCTATCCATATAATTAAATTAGATGAAAAAGCAGTTTTGATGTAAAATGCAGTATTTTTCACTATTCATAAAAAAAATTAACATTGTCAGAAAAATACCAAAAATTTATCCAAAGTAAATTTCAATGTCCCAATATTAAATAATAAGTTTATTTTGACAAATATATCTTATAAAATTTTCAAAAGATAGATTTAAAAATGCTTCGCCATCAAAAGGCGGTAAAACAATCTTTTTAAAATATTAGAGAATTCTATACTTAAGATTGGATTTATTCTCATTTTAAGCCTCTTAAAACACTATCTGATTCATAAATAGACCTAGATATGAAAATATATTATTTATTACTTACTTGGGATGTTACAGGATATCTTCTCAAGGGATCTAGGTTTGGATGTTTTGAATGATTAGGACCTCCAGAACTTGTCTAAGGATATTGGGGAGAGAAATGGTTAGGTTTTTGTTGAGATATAATACTAAAAGTGGTGTGAATAAGTGAGGTAAGAGGTTACCTTTTATAATTGATGTGAGGGGAACTTTATAAAACTTTCAAGATATAAAATTAATATATATTAATATTTAATTCAAAATGGCTCTAAAGTAAGTTATTTAGAACATAATATGAGGATGGGTCTAAATCCTCTCATCTAATAATTTTTTATAAAAATTTAGGTCACATTACAACACTTATCATTTAGTTTTAAACCTTATTTAAACCCTTTAAATCTTACTATTTCAACATGGATTTTACTCTTTAAGGGTCAATATTGTAATGTCCCCAAATTAGGCACTCTGTCACATGGAAAGAAAGGGTTGGTTACGGGACCTCCAGCGCACCCCCTGTACACCACAAGCTGCTAACTTGTAGTAGGGTGTGGATAGTATTGTGGGGAGACTATACCCCCTTGGTATGAAGTGTCATCCAAAAAAATTCATATTAAAACAAAAATAATCTGAGTGAAACAATACAGAATACAATAAAAAATCCAACTAAAATAATAAAATAAATCATAAGGAACAATGTAATGACCTTATGGAATTTAAATAAATGTCATGAAAGAATAATAAAGAAATACTAGCATACTAAAATAAAAGACTCAAGTCCTGAATCCTGAACCCCATGTCGGTTCCATCTCTGAACTCCAGCCCAATATCAAACAAGCAATAAATAGCAAGGTACAATGCACTTGTCCAAACCTGCATCCTTGAAGCCTTCTCAGGTTCCAAAGGGCGGCCCAGATAGGGTGTGAGTAAAAATCAATAGGTTGACACCACCATGTCTATTAAAAACTATTCTGATATGATGTTTATGCAATAAATAGATAATTTGGTGTATTAATTAATTCAAAAAATAAATAAATACAATAAAATTCTTTGGAACCATGTCGGAATGTCTTTGAGTGTTTCTTATAACCAAGCCAACCACAACCATATAACCAAGTTAAGTAACCTACTTCGATTCCTGTCATAATATCTCTGAGCATTTCTTACAACCATGCCAACCACAACCTTGAACAAGGTAAAGTCACAATAAGCAATCCAAGTCAAATCCCTATAATAATTACATCACGAGATTTGGTATAGCCCGGTCTCTATAAGCATTATAGCATGGACTAGGTTGATCCCACAGACAATCAACATTACATCATATACATGTGAAAGTTCCTGGTCCTAGCCCATTATATAAGTATCTCACCATAGCACACTATTCATTCCACACTACATGGATATCACAATATCACATCATATATCCCAATAGTTAATTATGTTAATTACCATGATTCTTTCATATGCCACTTTTTAATTAAATTCACAATTGGTTAACAATTATATCAAAAACAATAAGCCATAATTTATGGATTATATAACAAGAAATCACCCTAGGAATCATGTCATGATAAACACATCTTAATCCATTAACCCGTTATAAACCCATTTAGAACCAAAATAATTCAAGGGATAATCTCATTTTTTTAATTAATTTATATTGGTTTCACACCTCATGGTCATTATCACAATATTGCATAAAATCGTTAATAATGAAACCATGGGGTTAAGATTTATACCCCTTCCTTAAACCGAATATCCAACAACACATCCAAAAACCAACACCTAGGATGAATAATGTATGGATGACTCCAAATAGTTTACTGGATCAATATTGATGAAGATAAAAACCAACAATGCAATTGGATAAAGGATTTCACCACAATGGGTTAGAGAAGAATGATGAGAAGGAAGAAACATGATCAAAGGAACTTACCAGAGATTGATCACGTGAATAGGATGTCTGAATAGGGGTTTGGAACTAAAAAATCATTTGGATTATACCCTAGGGTTTAGAGAGAAGAAGTTTTAGTTGATTGGAAATAAAACCATCCACATAGATACATTAAAATTGTTGGTCGGGCATTTATACAGCATGTAATATAGTTGCACATTGTGTAATTATTTTTCATGGTATCTTCCAAAAAACCCATCACCACAGATTTATTTTATTAAAATCCATGAACAATTAGAAGATGAATAATCCCTTTACATAGTATGTAAATGTTTTTCCATTGAATTTTTTAGCCCATCTTCCCTTTGAAGATTCTCAACTTACCAAGAACCCATTTATGCTCGGACTCCATTTATTCCAAAAAAAACATATATCCTTGAAATTTAGATCATTTCTCTCAAAAAGTTTCTTCATCTTCAAAAAATACTTGACCACTAAGGTATAAATGAGAAACTTGGAGAGAAAAGGATGCGAAAAAATATGGGATCTCACAAATATAGTTACTATAAAATTACAAACGATCCATAAATAGACCATGGATGACATGTTAAACCTTATCTTTATTAGTTTATTGAATCTAATATTTTAAATTATTTTATATAATTTAGTAAAATATTATTTACTATAAAGTATTCATAATTTCAATTTTAATAACTATTCACCACTTTGACTTTAATATAATTTATCAAAAATGATAAATTCAAAAAAAAATTAATACATCCATAATATGTCACATCTCTCTAGAAAAAATCATGTATGACATTAATTGTATCAAATTATATTTAATTTAATATTTTTAATATAATTTTTTTGATATTTCCATTAATAAAATAATTATTGCATCATCATTGCGTAATTATTTAAAGTAATTATTTATTCAAAAGAAATTAAACATAAAATACCATGATATAGATTAATATTTTATATTTAAAAGGAATTTTTATAGTCAAAGATATCTTCTAGATTATACTATATTAAAAAATTTATATTTATTAAAAATATGAATGTCGAATCTTTGACTTTTCTTTTAATAAAGTATTATAAATATCATAACCTCAACCAAATTTCCATAAATGGTCATATTGCCAAAACATAATTTATTATGGACAAAATTTAATCATACAATAAAATTTTGGAAATTTTTAGGGTCATTTTCGAGTCCTTGGTTGATTTATTTTAACCTAAATTAACCAATTTACCCTTTACCGTGGTAACAAAAATTACCAAGGTTACTATTCACATTAGTCAAAAATAAAAGGGACCTATTTAATAAATTTGGAACTTTTAAATAAAAATATAATATCAATTTTTTGAAATCAAAAACACATGATTGGTATAACTTAGTTTAAAATTAAATCGAAAAAATACAATGAAAAATAGTTTTTAAGAAAAATTCTCTATTAAATATAAAAATGTTTTTATACCAAATTCATTTGTGAAATTGATTCCAATTAATTTAGTTAAATTATTAATAAAATAATATAAATAATTTCACTATGATATTGACATAAATTATAACTTTTAAATGGTTGAAATAAAAATATAGTTTTCAATAAAATCGATATTCTTCACTATTCACGAGAAAATAAATATTTTATGAAAAATACCAAAAAATGATCTAAAGATAATTTTAAAATAAATTTTTAAAAAATACCGTTTATTTTTTCAAATATAATTTATAATATTTTCAAATTTTAGTTTTGAAATAAGTGTGTCATTAAAAGGTGACAAAACTGCCTTTAGAAAAATATAGTTTTTTACGCATAAAATTGGATTTATTATTATCTTATGATTATCAAATATATTGGATGAAAGAAATTTTATATAATATATAAATTTTATAATATGGTTAATACTATTCATTCACATCAATTTAACCGTTGGGTTGTAATAATATTTCATTATTCATTTAAGCTAGGTGTTGCATGCAACGTAAGCTATCAAAAAATTTAACATTAAAAAGAGATATACCATAAAGTATTGGGGTTTTACAGAGGTAAGTTGGGCTTGAATTAGATTAATGGATTTTTAGGGATCATTTCACTGAATGAGGAATGGCCAATGTTGAGAAATGAACTTCTTCGACTAGTTCTGTGAATAGATTCTTGACGCCACTCAAGACGCCGCCAATCTAGATCTGAATCTTGCCATTGGTATTGAGTTTTATTTTGAATACACTACCAAAAACCTTATCTAATGACAAAATAAATAGTGTCTAATCAAATACCCATAAAGTTAGAATTCAATTGAGCCTAAGACACTACCATTTTTTATGAAGATGAACCCAATCCTAGATAAATTAGGATCTGGACCATCCAAAAGAAGGGAGGCCAACTGAAGCTTGCAAGAGAAGATTAGAAACATTTGGGCTTGATGAATGTAGACTACATGATGATCTATGAGTCTAGGAAAGGTGATAAAAAATATATTTTGATAATTTATTAGTGATTACATTATTATTGAGAATGTGGAATCAATCAATTTAAACAATATAGTTGTGATGATGAAAATGGATGCACACATTATTCTTGTTCATATTTCTGTGTCAAACTAATTCCTAATAGTGCTTCTATTTTATGTTCATGAGCTCATTACATGTTATTTTTAGTTACATGTTTAGAATATTGAGTTGTTGGTTCAATTTTTTGATTAAGGTGTCTAGTGATTTCATGTCTTAACCAGGTGAGGGACATCATTTGGCTTGAAGATCAGGAAGAACCAAATGAAATTAAAAAAACAAGATGTTGAGGCATTGGATATGCAGAATTATGGAACTATGAAACTTGGTATAAGATGATTACATCAAACTTATCTATATATTGGGAAAGACTTATGTATCTATGAAAAATTAAGAATGAGTTAGTGGAAAAAAATGAAATCACGTAAATAGAGTTGGTTCATGATTATATAATTTAATTCCAGAGAGTGAAAAAACTAATGATCTAATTCCAAAAATAGTGTATGTAGAGAATTTAATGTTCACTTATAAGTGGGTTATGTTTTTTATTGAGTTTTCAAAAATTTATAGTGCAAGGAAAGAAATATTGGTAAATTAAACTCTCATTTTTTAGTCACCAAATGAGGTGGTGAAGATTCCAAAAAGTATTGATGAACTCTTTGAAATAGGATGGGGAAATAATAAAAAATATGGTTTTAGAGGTTAAAAAATAATTCATAGGACTAAGGTATAGTTGAATAGGATAACAACTAAGATGAACTAGTGGAATCTTGGAACATAGAAGAAATCGACTTCAATAAAAAAAATATTTCTCTCTCTCTTTTCTTGATTCTTTTATTTAACTCTTGTGACGTATTTCTTGAAAATAATTGATGTTATTGATATCTTTATGTTTAAATAACCATTTTTTGGAGAATTGGTATATAATGAAATGATTTTTTTTTGTTTTTATGATTAGTTAAATTCATGTAGGTCTATGATCTTTCTACAACTTTTCACCCCTATTTATTCCTTATATATATATGAATCAACAAATGAAGTTAGATTTAAACCTATTTATGTGGTTAAAATTTAGTCCCTAATTCTCTTGTATTTAAATAATACATGGACTATTTTTAGAATTTTACAATTTGTCATCTTGGTCTAGTGTAATTCTTGTTTTAATTCTTCTTGAGCAGCATTTATTCCCTACATCAAGTACTAACAGGTGAAGAGTAGGAAATTATAAATCCTTTGTAACTTCAATAAAAATAATTCTATTGGAAAAGTTTAATTTATTCCTTCTCTAAGAATAATTTAATATTTTCTTGAGTGCTCTATAGACATGTCATACCTCATGAGAGGACACTTGGAAATACATCTTTTTCACAGCCTTAGGCACCTCTAACAATGATATTAAGCTTGAGAAGTGAAATTTTTATCCAATTAAAAATATCCAATTTCTCCTAAAATCATTTTTCCTTTTTTCATTCACTTTTACTTCTCAAACACTCTATTACAACACATCAACTTAGCCCACAACATTTCATATTTCCCCTCCTGGTATTTCACTTTGTTTTCTTTTAATTGTTTTTTTGTGTTTTTTTTGTAACCAAACTAAGCATTATATGTAGTTTGACACATACTTACCATGATACTAGTAGTTAGAGGATTTATAAATAACTCAATTTCCACAATTTAAATGAGACTTGTGTCAATGTGGGTTGTCTACCCACTACCGATCCCGTGACTCAAGACATGAGATAATGACTTAATCCCATTGAGGTTTTGTTATTCCACGAAGTGTATCTAGATAATATCATATTACATGTACTATTTTACTGGTTCATTGACCATTTGATAATAGAGACACTAGGTGGGGAAAAGTAAGTTTTTATGTCCTACATCTGAGGCAGCTACACACCTGTTCAAAGTTGTAGTATATTAATAATCATTAACTAAATCCATATATGGATCATATTAAAAATAAAAAATCATAAGTAGAATATAATAAGTAAATATTCATTTTCTATAGATATCATTCAAATATAAAGGGTTTAAAATAAAGTTCCTCATTTTTTGTTTATAATGTTTCTTACCCCTACTGTTTGACTAACTTTCCCTATTTGAAAGATGGTGATAATATTGGGTATATTGAGGTGTGAATGCCAAAATTGAGAGTCTATGAGGTCAAATAATATTATGATAGAGCTTTTCATCTATTCTAGGACGTTATTATAAATTTTATCCATGATCATTGAATCCTTGATTATAATAATACATACTTTTTTACTTCGTTTCCTGCCTTAGTGGGGTGACAACCTATTGTAAAACGGATTGATGTATATTTATGAATTTGGAAGGATTTTGTATTGAATTTGAATCATCTTATTATAAATCCATGTATAAGGTAATTATAATTGAATTATAATGTATGTGTGAGTTACTCTATAGTTTAAAGTTATATGGGAAGGCATTTTGGAATTTCACCCTATATTGGAGGGAATGGAAGAGAACATACCATTGTTTAATTCCATATAGAAAGACATGAAGAGTTACACATGATTTTAATATACTAAAAAAAGACATAAAAGTTATTTCATAGTTTAAATATAAGAAATATGGAATGAAGGGTTATGCCAAGTATTATTGTCCTCTAAGAAGACTTAAGGGTATGTTGAGATTTAAGATCTCCTAAGAACACTTACGGGTAATCTGGATTTTCATTTCATCTAGGATGGATTAAATTTTATGTTAGGATTTAAGGCATCCTAATAAGTCTTAAGGGGATGTTTTAGAAGAGTTATAAGGTGTTTCATTGTTGGGATTAATCTCGTAAATAGGCTTTCAATGTATCCCTATTAAGGGAATCAAAACCCACGTAGTTTGAGGTAACAGTTTAAACCCATATGAAAGGGCATGTTATACCTTTTAAGGTCATGTGAGAAGGACTAAATTTGTTATTTTTAAGGTTGTACAACCAAAGATACTATTTTTTAATTTTATGGTTGTGTATCCAAGACCACTAGTATGCCTCTTAAGGTTATGTGGTTAGGACCACCAGTGTACCTTTAAGGTTGTTCACCCATAACCAATAGTTTTCTTTTTAAGGATGTACAGCCAGAGCCAATAGTATTCCTTTTAGGTTTGTTTATTTAGGACCATGGTTGATCATTTTAATTCCATGCAGTTGGGGTCCTAGGTAAAATATATCTTGAAATGGTTTAGTGTGGGAATTACACATTAATGTCCTTTATAGTTAACATTGATAGATTAAGGTTTCATGTATTACACTAGTTTATACACCCGAAATACTTGAGTTAAAATATGAAATTAGAGAATTTTTAATGGGGTCACATTAAAATAGTGTCCCATTTATATTCACCTCCTATCCATCGGTGAAAATATGGAGTAAAAGATGAATTAGCCAATTGGAGGTGGGAACGAGTGGGAATAAAGTTGGTCTTACACTGGATCAGCAGCTAGTTAAGAGTATGTGCATTAAGTTTTAGAGGTTCAACCATGATAATCAAAACATTAAGACTCTATTACATGATTGGGACTTATATATAAAATTCCCAAATTGTATTGGGGCCCAAGTCATGAGATGTGGTTGGTAGTTTCCACCTAAGTGGAGCACATACCAACTATAGGGATTATGAAAACGAATCTTAGAGTCGGAGGCATATTTATGAATTTTGGGTAAGGTAATCAACCTCCCCAATGTGATCCAGAATATTATATAGTTACTAGGTGATGAAAAATGATTAAAAATACCTAATGTAAGGGGTATCATTCCATTGATAAAGTGGGACATATAAGAATGTGTGTGTGTTTTTATCCATTTAATGAATGTTTAGACTTATGATCAATAGAATCCTTTCATGCTAAAGTTTTATTAAAATTATCATTATGATTTATGGTAACTATATTCATAATTTAATATTTCTCATAATTTAGAAATTTTTCATGGTTTATGAAGGTTATGTTTAGGCAATATCATTTCGAGGAACTCATACAAGTATATTTGGAGTGTAAGTCCCTTGTTCCTTAAATATTTGGGTGCCATAAGTGTAAGTATGATATCATAACTTGTTATTATGGTTATTGAGTGTAATTTAGATATTGGATCACACACAATAAACTTGTAAAGAAATTTTCCTTGGTTCTTAGGTGAGCTATGAACCATTAGGAGACAACAAAAATTTAATTATGCTCTAAGGGGTCATAAAGAATTTATTGCATGGAAGTATGTAATTTAACTCCTTAAATGATTTTATCACTTGGTTTTGCAAAACTACCCTCATTAAAAAATGTAATCTTGAGTATTTATAAGAAAATTCATACCATGTGTGACAATCATAAACATGAGAGTGAAAATTTCCTGATCATGAGGAAGTTGAGAGCACAGGTACAAATATAATTTCACAAAATGGGTGATAAAAAGTATATGAATAAAATTACTTATAAATAATTGGTGATTTTTGTTAAATTATATCATTTCTCCCTTTTACTTAAGGTTGAATCCCAAAAATGAGCAGTTTATATGTTTTTATAGACAAATGTCTGGTGTATGTGGAATCCATTGGTGTAAGATAAAAAATGCTCGCCACACCTGAAAGTGGAGATTGTGGGTAAGAAATTGATGCATAGATGAATTTGGATTTGTGTAGGGATAGTTTTTTTATTCTATAAAAAATTTTCACTCTGGGTGGATTTTTTGGCACATTATTTTAATAGTGCCTCAAGAAACATTTTCATGATAACTTTCTCTTCAATAAAATTTCATTGTAATTCATGTTCTAGGAAGGGTAGTGAATTTGTGAAGATAATATTAAATTTAACATAAAATTATATTATCATGTTCATGTAATTGGTTATTTTATCTTGAAAAAGTTACAACTTTATCATGTGCCTCACTTTTTAAAAAATGTTTCCATTTTAAAAATATATAACTTTTGATATGGGTGTTAATTTTAGATGAACGAGATGTCCAATTGAGGCTAATGAAATTACTTACCCCTAACCATGGGGTATACTTGTATATTAAGTTTATTATTCCTAAATTATGTCTAGAATACACTAAAAAATGAATCTGAATATTTGGGTGACCTTTCCTATAATAAAGTATGTGGTTTATGTCCTACTCTTAATAAAAGGTTCTTGTCATAGTGTTATAAGATTGGGAAACATTTTTGAAGGATGTTCACACCATAGTAAATTAGTAGTCATTCTATACATGAAGGTCCAATTTTTTCTTATTCATAGAGTGTGATGCCCCTTCATCTTCATGTTATACAACTAAGAAGTATTCCTATACTGAGGAAGAGGATATTGTCGATGAGGTCTACTCCCATGCCACAGATTACACATAACCCATACCCCCCAAAGATCTAAAATTACCCATTTACCAGCCTCTCTTGTACATTTTGGGACCAGGACCAAAATATAATAGTTTGTTAAGAATTATCTCATGTGAATCATCAAAATTGGGGGGGGGGGGTTGTGCAAACCTTGATATCCAATTTGATCTGCCCTCGGTTCTACCTCACACCCCTACCCCTAGCCCTCATCATCACCAGAGCCCACCCCATTATCCCATTAAATTCCTTGTCAATCCCATAATTTTAGGTAGATCAGTCTACCATATAGGTATCCTATGTGTAACACCCCAAGCTTCCATGGTACACTTCTCTTTTAATAATACAGTAGTGTGTGTTGTACGCAACTTCGAGTTCTAACACATACCACAACCAATCAAACTAGCCATTATGAATAGTAATACCCATGTTTTGGAATTTTATAAATTTTATCTTTCAAAATGGACTTCATTTTTGGATTCGGAATATCTAAATTATCTTAGGGTGAATTTCTGGTACATTTCTGATAACTTTCATATTTTGATGAATAGTGAAAATTACTAAATTTTAATTAAAAACAACTTTTTTAATTGAAATAATTAATAGTGATAAATTATTAATTTGAGTGGTTTTAAATTATATTTATAATATATTTTTACCATTTAATACAATGTTGGTCATTGGACATAATTTCACATTTAAACCAGACATAAACAAGTGTCAATATTATTTCTTAAAAACACGCTTTTTGTTTTGACAACGGGAATTAATTTTAAATTAATTTCTACCACTTCTGTATTTTGAATTTAGAAAAATGGATTCCATATTTAGAATCATAAGGTCCAAATTGTATAAATAGGTAACTTTTATTTTTATAGATTTTGAATAATAACTTCGATAAATATTTTATGTACCATGGTTAAAGGGTAAATACGTTAAATAAGGGTTAAAAAATAATATTATAATAATAATAAATTACCCTAAAACATGTCCTAACCCTATTTTATGATACATTCCTGACCATGGGAATCTTTGGGTCTATTTTGGGACCCCCATGGATCTAATTTTAAGTGATAATGACACTTTATATTAATTAAGTTAAAGTAAATACAAAAATGACATAAGCGTATATCTTTTAGCAAAACAATTTTTACATAAAGTTATATATGTTATATGTTCGACTATAATTATTCATTAGAAAGATAACAATATTTAATACATAATTATATTTTATTTATAATTTTTAGACATTTCATAATTATATATATTTATGACACAATAATGATGCATTATTTTCCTTATTAATGAAAGAATCAAATAATTAGTATTATAAATGTTAAAATAAGTATAATTTGAACGTTTTGATGACATAAACTAATTTTATTGGTTAATATGACATATTATTATTGTTTAAATGAATATTTTCGAACTAATAAAGTTTTTAAGACTTAAAAAAAATCAATTATTAAATATTGTCAAAATTGACATAAATGAGTTTTTAAAACAAATATTATATTATTAATTGATATTCTATTTCTAAAAATCTAAGGTTCGTCCAAAGGACTTATATAATAATAGGTTTATTATTAATGGACCACTTGAGGGTCTCTTGGAAGATTATAGTATTATTATTGACTATATAATATAAAAATACATAGAGACATGGTAAATGTCAAACTATTTAACTAAGAGTTAAATCAAAAAGATAAAGTTAATATAGTGACCCAAACATGTATAAAACCTATCGGTTGAGTGGTTTTTGACCTATAACCACCTTAAAATTTAAATAATCCAATTTGAAGCAATTATAAACCTAATATGAATTTATTACAAAATAATATTTCTAGCTTTTCCTAAGGTTCCCCTCACCCCTCTTATAAAAGGGCACTCCCCCTCTCAATAATTCACACCTTCCAAGCCATTTGGCTCGGCCAACCACAACCCAAATATTCCCTTAATATCCATCAATTCAACCTAGAGTCATTAGTTTGATCATAAAGCCAACCTAAAGATACCTTTTGATCAAATCAAAAGGAAGAACCCAAAGAAGAGGTAATGTTTTCACCACCCTCTTTCAAGTTCCTTTCTTCTTCAACTTATATTTTCTTTGTTATTTCCATTATAAACTAACAAATATAGTATCTTCTATATACTGTGATGTTATTATAAATATGGTACAACCATATTCATTATTCTATCCATCCTTTTAATGACATGTCACCATACGTGTGTATGTACGGCTTACCGTCTCCACGTCGTGGTGTAATTGTTATTCAAAACATTATTATATGGATGGGTATGATAATGATGTGTAATTGATGTAAATAATAAATATAACATGATAATGATTCTGTATATATGATATAACATCCAATTATATATTATTTTAATATCAAAAGAATGATATTGTCACTCGTGCGTACGTACGGACTACCGTCTCCACGAACGCGATGAGATTCATTTCCCATCATATCCATTCAAGTCTAATTCCCATTTGATGATTAAAAAAATGTTTAAGGACTTGATATCATTTTGTGTATGAATAAGATACAACCTATCCATAACAAACATGACTTATGTAACAAAACATATAAAAGAAAACAAGTAAGTTAACACCCGAAACGACGATAATACTAAGATATTATTAACAAAGCGATGTTAAAAGATCATATATGATATCATATTAATGTATATGATTCTTGTATAATTTAATAACAATTATTTAACCATTATAAATGAGGTTAACCTAACCTCAACCAAGTAAAAGTACAAGGTAAGGGTTTATTTTACAATCTCTTCATTATCTAAGGTTGTTTATACGTAATTATCTACTGGGACCTCTTTATCATCCACATCCATGTTTCTTAAAAAAATGTATTTCAAATAATTATTACTATTTTATAGACTATGAGATAAAGTAATTTATACCCTTGTTGATTTTTTATAAGATATTTATAAAGGAATCTTTTCGTTCTTTTCCAAACAAGGTCCTTTTTAACCTTTTCGTCAAAATTAAGGTAAAAATGTATTTTTTAACTTATACGGCGGGTGGGGATATTTTATACCATTATAAAATCATCGAAACCTCCATTTCAATAATATAAGAATATTTTCAAATTAAATGTTTTCTTTTATAATTATGTGACTTTTAAATGATTTCAAAAAAAGAGATATTTCTCTCAAATAGTTTTGATTTCATCTATGTTAATATCCGTTGATGGATTTTAAGCTTATTTGAAGTTGATTTATTATGATAAAAAAATTCCATATTGTATTAAAGGTTTTGGGATATGTTTAAATGTGGATGTGTTATTTTTATACCATTCATGGTTTATGGATAATGTATTGACATTTCGTATGCTAGTTTTAATACGAATGTTTATGTTATGTTTAAACCTATTCATATGAGGAATGAATTGGACTTAATAAGTGACGGGTGGAGCCCGCTATAGCTCCTCGATGCATCGATAGGTCTCATTATACAAACTAGTGTCTTGACATAAGGCCTTTACAAAATCTTATTTGTAGTCTTGGCACAAGGCCTTGACTATGTGGTTATGATAGTCTGGAATTATACATTCCATCATTATGAAAGTGGTTATTGAGCATGTGATTATTCGACTAGTATAATATCCATGTGAATGAGTAAATGGCATTATTTCATTTTATTTTTGCCATATTATGCTGAAGTTCTAGTTTAAAAGGCTTTTTTTTGTTATAAACTACCTTAAATGATTATGCTTATTTATGAAAGTTTCCACTATATTGTTATCCTTACTGAGAATCTGAGCTCAACCCTTTCTATGTTTTATTTTCCCTAGGATTTGAAGAAGTATTTTATGATTAACCTAATGGGATAGTCTGAGGGGATATGATTGTTGACTATGGAGACTATGTTGTTGTAGTTTTCATTTTATGATTTAATTTAAGACTTATGAATGTATCTATTATTTCCAAAGCTACTAAACTAATCGGTCTATCGATACTTGATCTTTTGTGATAATGCCAATGTTATGTAATAATGCACCGACTCTGGGTAACTAGGGTCAGGATGTTACAGTTGGTATCAGAGGAAGTTTAGTACAAACCTTGGGAGATAGATTTAGATAAACTCTGATTAGAGCACATATACCTAAGATGGACTTTGAGGATAAGTATAAAATAACTTCCTAGAATTTTGGTATTGTAGAGATTTTGTGATTTTTCTGAGCAATACATCCCTTTCTACATACGAGCAAGTAGAGGCGGCTCTGGAACAGATGTACCTAGGGGTAAAACCCGAAAACACTGCTTTGAGCTAGACTCGAATGAGAACTGGTGCACGGCAACGGGCCTTGCTACACTCTTGGTTACAACACTCCTGGGGGATATGCTTAGGATAATTCTCATTTTAATTACAAACAATTATGAAGGGTTTATGATAATATAATTCCTCAAAGAAAACTTTTTTATGATTATGGATTATATCTATAAACTGTTCAATTTATTTTAAGTGTTTTACAAGTTTGGATTTATGTATTGTGATTCATAGACTAATCTAGTGTATTCCATTGTTTAGAAATGGAGCCTAGTGGATGAAATGGAAACCATATTAATGCATGCACTCCATGTAGGGATTTCCCTTCTGCTCAAGATAATTATAGTGGAGTTGGTGATGCAACTGGTGCTGATCAGCTAATCACCATATTGGCAAATAACCTTACCTGTATGGAGCACCCTGATCTGAAGCGTGGAGGATAAATGTTAGATCTCTTCATGAGGAAACAACCACCAACATTAAATGGGAGTACAAATCCTTTAGTAGCTGAGAAATGGATGAATTTATTAGAGAAAATATTCCATGCCTTGGGGAGTAGTGAAAGGGAAAATGTTATCATGGTAGTTTACCGCCTTACTTGAGATGCTGACCAATTGTGGTAATTGATTCAAAACACAAAGGAAGATGATGAAGTATAAAATATGGAATTGAGGGAGTTCAAAGAGATTTTCTTATAAAAATAATTTCCTCGTGACCATCGAGCAGATATGGAAACGCAATTTATGAGTCTGACACAAAAGGAGGATGAGAATGTCGAAAAGTATGAGGCTAGTTTTACAAGGTTTGAAAGGTATGTTGCAAATTATTTATGTAACCCAAGAATTAAGATTGATCATTTCTTTGATGGGTTAAAACCGTTTCTTCATCGAGTATTGGTCTCACAATCCTTCTCTTCATACGAAGATATTGCCTCGTGTGCTATCAAGATGGAAAAGGAATTATCTAAGTCTTATGACTTTAAAGAAAAGCAAGAGAAGAAGATATCTTCTAATCAATCTAGGAATGGAAATAATGGGAAGAAGGCTAAATTTGAATATCCATCCTGTAGTAAATGTGTAAAGAAACACCCTGGTACTTGCTTGAAGGGAATGAGAGTCTATTACAAGTGTGGTGAAAAAGGCCACCAAGCTCGTGATTGCAATGGGAAGAAAGAAGCTATCGATGCTCAATGATACAATTGTATGGAGATGGGACATTATGAAAATGAATTTCCTAAGCGTCATGGGAACTTACCTCAGAAAATTCCAAGGTATCAAGGCCAAGCTTATTCTATCACTATTGTTGAGGTAGAAGCTCCAAAGGACGTGGTGGTAGGTAATTTAATGGTTTCCTCAAGTTTAGAAAATGCATTATTTGATTCTGGATCATCACATTGTTTCATATCTTCCCAGTTTTCTAAGAAAATTAGATATTTCCAATTTGAACTGACAAGGGAGTTGTCAGTTAAAACTCCTAAGGGAAGTATCATTGCTATAAAGTTTTGTGTCTATGTTCCCATTAGGGTATATAAATGTTCTTTATCTGCTGATATCATCGTCATACCCATGATTGAATTTGATATAATCCTCATTATAGATTGGCTTTAGGACCATGATGTGAAGATTTGTTATAAGAAGAAGGAGGTTACTATTTTTGATGATGATGATAAAGAACACCTTATCTTTAGAGAAGAATCATCACCACCTGATTCTTACCTAGATCCACCCCTAGTAGCTCAACTAAATTCAATTATTGGGGAGTAAGATAATTAAATAACTTTGGGTAAGGAAAGGAATGTTCAAATAGAGGATGTACCTATTGTGAAATAATATGTAGATGTGTTTTTGGAAGATTTACTTGGACATCCTCTAGAATGAGAACTTGAATTTTCCATTGATTTAATTCTGGGTTCAAGGCCTATATCGAAGACCCCTTATAGAATGGCCACTATGGAATTAGTTTAACTAAAGAAACAACTACAGGAATTGAGTAATAAGGGATTTATTCTCCCTAGTGTGTCTCCATGGGGATCCCCTGTCCTTTTTGTTAATAAGAAAGATGGATCTATGATGTTATGTATCGACTATAGGGAAATCAATGCTATAATAATAAATAAAAAGTATCCCCTACCTCGCATTGATGATTGATTTGACCAAATGCATGGAGCTCAATACTTTTCAAAGATTGACCTTCGATCTAGATACCTTCAGTTGTGTGTGAAGAAGGAAGACATTCCGAAAATAGCATTTCAAACTAGGTACGGGAATTACGAGTTTACAGTAATGCCTTTTGGGTTGACTAATGCACCATATGTTTTCATGGATCTAATGAACAATGTTTTCAAGGAATATATTGATGATTTTGTAGTGGTATTTATTGATGATATCTTGGTAAATTCTAAAAGCTATGAAGATCATGAAAATCACTTGCGCATTATCCTGAAGACTCTTAGAAGACATGAATTATATGGGAAGTTTAGCAAGTGTTAATTATGGCTTCAAGAGATTTCTTTTCTTGGGTATATTGTCTCTAAGGATGGAATCGTTGTTGATCCTTCAAAGATAAGAGCAATCCAAGAATGGTCAGCACCGATGAGTATAAATGCCGTATCCAGTTTTATTGGTTTAGCAGGTTATTATCGATGTTTCGTCCATAATTTCACCCGTTTGGCTAACCCATTAACAAAGCTCACACGTAACGGGGTTAAATTTGTTTGGAACAAAGAGTGTGAAGAATGTTTTGAAGAATTGAAGAGAATATTAGTCAATGCCCCTATTTTGACTCTACCATAAAGGAATGACAGGTTTGTTATTTATAGTGACACATCGAAGAAAGGACTTGGTTGTGTCCTTATGCAGAATGATAGGGTTATTACCTATGCATCACAACAACTAAAAATTCATGATCAAAACTATCCTACTCATCATCTTGAGTTAGCAGCTGTAATTTTTTCTTTGAAGATATGGAGACATTATCTCTATGGTGAAAAATGTGAGATTTATACTGATCACAAGAGTTTGAAGTATATTTTCTCACAGATATAACTCAACATGAGGAAAAGGTGATGGCTTGAACTACTCAAGTATTATGATTGCATGATAAACTACCACCCGGGGAAGGAAAATAAGGTATCATATGCTTTGAGTAGAAAGTATCATAGAGTTTTGAACAAGATGAGAGTTGAAAGGGATCCTATTTTCATGGATTTAGTAAAGATGGATATGGGAATCACAATGGAAGTTGAAACATCAATAGTTTTTCAAATGGTTTCCAAACCATCTTTACTGAAAGGATAAAGAGTTCTCCGACCGATGATGAAGAGTTTAAAAAGAAGATTAAAGTTGTGAATGATGGGAGATTGAGTGACTTTGTGTATGAAGATGGAATTTTGAAATTTGGGAAGAGTCTTTGTGTTCTCAATACACCTGATCTAAAAAGGGAATTGTTGGACGATGCTCATAGTTCCAATTTCTCTATACACCCTGGGAGCACCAAAATGTATAGGTATTTAAAGGAACATTTTTGGTGGGACAACATGAAGAGGGACATTTCTGATTTTGTGTCAATATGTATGGTTTGTCAACAAATGAATGCTGGAAGGAAACAGCTTCAAGGATTCATGCAACCTATTCCCATACCTGAGTGGAAATGGGATAATATCACGATGGAATTTTTCATGGGACTACCAAATACTCCAAGAAGGAACGATGCCATATGGGTCATTTTTGATCGTCTTACCAAGTCATCACAATTTATTGCTATAAGGGAAGATTTACCACTAGAACGTCTAGAAAGACTATATATTAATGAAGTTTTGAAACTTCATGGAGTACCCCTATCGATTGCTTCTGATCGTGATCCTCGTTTTACATCAAGATTCTGGAAGAGTATTCAGAAGGCCTTGAATACTAAACTTCGTTTGAGCACTGCATAACACCCTCAAATAGATAGAAAATCAGAATGGACTATTCAAACCTTAGAAGACATGTTGAGATCATGCTCAATTGACTTCCAGGGTATGTGAGATCAATATTTTCCTCTGGTAGAATTTTTCTATAACAATAGCTTCCATTCGAGTATTCAGATGGCACCATATGAAGCTTTATATGGAAAGAGATGTCGCACACCAACCAGTTGGGATGATGTTGGTGAAAGAAAACTTGTAGGCCCAGAACTAGTGGAGGAAACGATGGAAAAGGTGAAGGTAATGCAAACCCACATCAAAGCAGCTCAAAGTAGGCAGAAGAGCTATGCTGATAACCGAAGGAAGGATTTGGAATTTCAGGTAGGAGATCATGTTTTCTTGAAGGTATCTCCATGGAAGGGAGTTATACGTTTCGATAAGAAAGGTAAATTGAGTCCCAGGTATATAGGACCTTTCAAACTTCTAGAACGAATTGGGGTTGTAGCTTATCGTTTGGGAATGCCGACAAATCTCTCCAAAGTTCAAGATGTATTCCACGTATCAATGTTGAGAAAATACATGCCTAACCCAACGCATGTACTCACCTATGAGTAATTAGAAATAGAACCCGATCTGTCTTATTGAAAAGAACCAATTAAGATTCTTGATACGAGAGAACAAGTTCTGATAAACTGGATGACTCGTCTGGTAAAAGTTCTATGGAGAAACCATAAGACGGAAGAGGCAAGGTGGGAACCCGAGGAACTTATAATGAAGAACCACCCGAGTCTTTTCACGCAGAATTATTCTAGAAAAATTTTGAGGACGAAATTATTTGAAGGAGGGGAGAATGTAACACTCCAAGATTCCACGGTACACTTCTCTTTGAATAATACAGTAGCGTGTGTTGTACGCAACTTTGATTTCTAACACACACCACAACCAATCAAACTAGCCTTTATGAATAGTAATACACACTTTTTAAAATTTTATAAATTTTATCTTTCAAAATTGACTTCATTTTTTGATTCAGAATATCTCAATTATCTTAGGGTGATTTTTTGGTAAATTTCTGATAAATTTTATATTTTGATGAATAGTGAAATTTACTAAATTTTAATTAAAAACAATTTTTTAATTGAAATAATTAATAGTGATAAATTATGAATTTGAGTGGTTTTAAAGTATATTTAGAATATATTTTTACCATTTAATAAAATTTTGGTCATTTGATGTAATTTCACATTTAAACCGGACATAAACAAGTGTCAATATTATTTCTTAAAAACACGCTTATTGTTTTGACAACAGGAATTAATTTTAAATTAATTTCTGTCACTTCTGTGTTTTGAATTTAGAAAAATGGATTCCATATTTAGAATCAGGAGGTCCAAATTGTGTAAATAGGTAACTTTTATTTTCAAACATTTTGAATAATTACTACGGTAAATATTTTATTTACCATGGTTAAAAGGTAAATCCAGTAAATAAGGGTAAAACAATAACATTATAATAATAATAAATTACCCTAAAACGTGTTCTAACCCGATTTTTTGATACATTTCCGACCATGGGAATCTTGGGGTTGATTTTGGGACCCCATGGATCCACCTGTAAGTGATAATGACACTTTATATTAATTAAGTTAAAGTAAATACAAAAATGACATGAGCATATATATTTTAGAAAAACAATTTTTACATAGGGTTATATATGTTATATTTTCGACTATAAATATTCTTTAGAAATATAAAAAGATTTCCTACCTAATGGTATTTTATTTATAATTTTTATACATTGAATAATTAAATATATATATATATATGACACAATAATGATGCAGTATTTTCCTTATTAATGAAAGAATCAAATAATTAGTATTATAAATGTTAAAATAAATATAATTTGAAATTTTTGACCACATACACGAATTTTATTGGTTAATATGACATGTTATGATTTCTTAAATTAATTTGGTTTGAATTAATAAAGTTTTTAAGACTATAACAAAAATCAATTATTAAATATTGTCAAAATTGACATAAATGAGTTTTTAAAACAAATATTATATTATTAATTGATATTATATTCCTAAAAATCTAATGTTTGGCCAAAGGAACTATATAATGATATTTTTATTATTAATGGACCACTTTGAGGTCTCTTGGAAGTTTATAGTAAGTTTATTGACTATATAATATAAAAATACAAAGAGACATGGTAAATGTCAAACTATTTAATTAAGAGTTAAATCAAAAATTTAAACTTAATATAGTGACCCAAACCTGTATAAAACCTATTGGTTGAGTGGTTTTCAACCTATTCCCACCTTAAAATTTAAATAATCCACTTTGGAGCCATTAGAAACCTAATATGAATTTATTATAAAATAATATTTTGAGCTTTTCCTAAGATTCCCCTCATCCCTCTTATAAAAGGGAACTCCCCATTCTCACTAATTCACACCATCAAAGCCATTTGGGTCGGACAAAACCTTACCAAATATTCTCTCAACTTCCCTAAATTCAACCTAGAGACCTTAGTTTTATCATAAATCCAACCTAAGGATCCCTTTTAATCAAATCAAAAGGAAGAACCGGAAGAAGAGGTAATGTTTTCACCACCCTCTTTCAAGTTCCTTTCTTCTTCAACTTATTATTTCTTTTTTATTTCCATTATAAAATAATAAATCCAGTATCTTCTATATAATGTTATTTTATTATAAATATGTTACAACCATATTCAGTATTCTATCCATCATTTTAATGACATGTCACCATACGTGCGTACGTACGGCTTACCGTCTCCACGTCGTGGTGTAATTGTTATTCAAAACATTATTATTTTGATGGGTATAATAATGATGTGTAATTGATTTAAATAATAAATATAACATGATAATTATTTTTTATATATGATATACCATCCAATTATATATTATTTTAATATCAAAAGAATGATATTGTCGCTCGTGCGTACGTACGGACTACCGTCTCCACGAACGTGATGAGATTCATTTCCCATCGTATCTATTCAAGTCTAATTCTCATTTGATGATTAAAGACAATGTTTAAGGATTTTATATCATTCTTTATATGAATAAGATACAACCTATCCATAACAAACACAACTTATGTATCAAAACATATAAAATAAAATGAGTAAGTTAACACCTGAAACGACGATAATACTAAGATATTATTAACAAAGCAATGTTTAAAGATCATATATAATATCATATTAATGTATATGATTCTTGTATAATTTAATAAAAATTATTTCACCATTATATAGGAGTTTAACCTACCCTCAACCAAGGAAAAGTACAAGTTAATGGTTTATTTTACAATCTCTTCATTATCCGAGGTTGTTTATACGTGATTATCTACTGGGACCTCTTTATCATCTACATCCATGTTTCTTAAAAAATGTATTTAAAATAATTCTTAATATTTTATAGACTATGAGTTAAATTCATTTATACCCTTATTGATTTTTTATAAGATGTTTATAAAGGAATCTTTCCATCATTTTCCAAACAATTTCTTTTTTCACCTTTTCAACAAAATTAAAGTAAGAATGTATTTTTTAACTTATATGGAGGGTGCGGCTATTTTCCATCATTGTAAAATCATCAAAACTTCCCTTACAAGCTTATAAGAATATTTTCAAAGTAAATGTTTTCTTTTATAATTATGTTACTTTTAAATGATTTCAAAAAAATAGATATTTCTCTCAAATAGTTTTGATTTCATCTATGTCTACATCCTTTGATGGATTTTAAGCTTATTTGAAGTTGATTTATTATGATACAAAACTTCCATATTGTATTGAAGGTTTTGTGATATGTTTGAATGTGGATGTGTTATTTTTATACCATTTATGGTTTATGGATATTGTATTGACATTTCCTATGCTAGTTTTAATACTAATGTTTATGTTATGTTTAAATCCATTCATATGAGGAATGCATTGGACTTAATAAGTGACGGGTGGAGCCCTCTATAGCTCCTTGATGCATCAATAGGTCTCTTGAGACAAAATAGTGTCTTGGCACAAGGCCTTGACACAGTCTTATTTGTAGTCTTGGCACAGGGCCTTGACTATGTGGCTATGATAGTCTGGCATTATGCATTCCATCATTATGAAAGTGGTTATTGATATTTCATGTAATTATTCGACTAGTAGAATATACATGTAAATAAGTAAATGGAATTATTTCATTTTATTTTTTCCATATTATGCTGAAGTTCAAGTTTAAAAGGCTTTTTTTTAGTTATACATTGCCTTAAATGTTTATGCTTATTTATGAAAGTTTCCTCTATATTGTTATCCTTACTGAACTTATGAGCCCACCCCTTTCTATGTTTTATTTTCCTCAGGATGTGAAGAAGTATTTTATGACTGGCCTGCAGGGATATTCTGAGGGGATATGAGTGTGTACTATAAAGAATATGTTGTTGTAGTTTTCATTTTATGATTTAATGTAAGACTTATGAATGTATCTAGTGTTTCCAAGTCTACTAAACTAATTGGTCTTTTGAGACTTGATCTTTTGTGATCATGCCAATGTTATGTAATAATACACCGAATCTGGGTAACTGGGGTCGGGGTGTTACACTAGGCCATAACAACAACCACTACTTCTTTGGTTTCCACTTAAAACACACTGATTTTTGTAGCATCCACTTTATAGGTAACCATGGCCTCCTTAGAGGAGTCTCAAAAAAATGTTGCCTAAAGAGAGGGAAAAATTAGATTAGTTATAGTACTAAAGTAGATCCCATTCCTTAACCAAAAAACCGAATGAATGACCTCTCTCTTGATCAAGGAGAATACTATTCAGGAATAAAACCCTACCATTAGTCTTAGAAATTAGTAAACCATAGTTGATCCAGCCAAGATAGCACTGATACGGCCTATAGAACTAGTAGCACCTATAAATTATACACCCCCATTTCACATTTATCAAAGCTTCACCCACCCACTAAGGGAGTTTTATAGGATCCACCATCAGAGGACCCTCCACTAGGATCAACACAGGAATTGGAGACAACCCATCCTTTTAACATTCCCATCATAAATTATAAGTATTTTGAGAAGCTGGGTTATACTAATTGGGTAATTTTATAATCTGATTACCCTATAATGATTATAGTTTTGGAGGAGGAGATAGATGGTCATAGTGGATATACTAAGGTATCCTTTGAAACGTTTTTAGAGTCTCACTATATTTTTACGTTTTTTTGATCCCTTGTTTTGTTCTCAATCATGTTTTTATTAACCATGTATTATTATTTTCTTTGAGTTTATTATGTATCTTATTTTGTAAAACATTATTAAAATATATTTAAATGAAATTTATTTTCAATTAAATTTTTCTTTTTGAATACTTTTGATATATATTTTGGAATTTTATTTTCTATACAATTTCTAATGATGTAATATTTTAAATAATGAATTTCATTAGAAAGTAAATCTCCAAAATTATGTACAAGTAATTCATGGATAATTTAATCCCTCCAATCCAAAGATCTAGGGAAAATATCATAAGTAAATATAGGATAAAATATTAATTTTTTCTATCATTTTTTATCCAATCCTTTAATAAAATTAATTTAAAATCATCATATATCTTTCAACTTGATTAAAAATTGAGGAGGATATTTAATTAAAGTGTGGGGAGAAATATTTATACCAAACTTATTTTTTCTTTTATGATTAAGGAGACATAATCATTTATCAAAATATATTTTTCCTTTTTTATAAAATATAACTCATCATGAGAATAAATTTGAATGATATATGTAAAAATATTTAACTGAATTACTTTTTTTATTATTTTCCAAACACTTTTAGGAAAAGTGAGAAACCCAAAGTCACATTCAAGCCCACAAAACACCTCCAAAATAGACCAAGAAAAACTGAGATGTTTTTATTTTCCCCCTTTAATTCTTATAAATTTACATTTAATAACTAATTATTCTTATTCATTACATGATTTATATCTTAATGTTTAAATTACCATTCCCAAGAGGTATTATAAACCACTTAGATATATTCTTTCTAATTCCCTCTTTCTTAAGAGAATATCAGGGATTATAAACTACTATAAATTTATTTTATTATTTATAAACATAATAGTTATATTACTTTAAAATAATTTATTCTGTCATTTTTTATTTTAAAACCTGGCACCTTTGGGAGAACCTTGACATTATACGATTATTTAAGCCCTTATATAACATGTATAACTTGTTAGGAGAGCAACATTAGATGCATAATTTTCCTCTCCTACCCTTCTATAGGTATTTCTCATAATTAAAAATGATATAAGTGTTGGGGAAGATATTGTTCCATGTTTATGTTTGGGATTAGGATATTTAAAGGGGCATAAAGTACAGAATTATCATTGGTTGTCGGAGAATGGTTTATAAGATTATTTTTCATTATAATTTTATCCCATACCTTTAAAAATAAGAGGGAAATATATTTAAAAGAGGGAAAATCTTTCATTATATTCATTATTTTATTTGTGATCCCATGATATAAAAAATAAGTGAATAAAGAAAGAGTTGAGATATAAAAATTATTTTCAAGGGGAAGATTGAGAGATGAGTTTTTATTGAAATTTGAATTATGAATCATGCATCATACTTAAGAGTATTGCCTTTTATTTGATCCATATTGAAGTTTTACATCAATATATATCATCCCATAACATTAGAGAAACCTTTTAAAAAATAATCATGATTAGTGTAATTTGATAACTAAAATATAGATTTTGAGACATTTCAATCATTTTTTTAGAATGTATATAAACCTAAGGATTGAGTATAAATCTATTCAAATGATCCTTGAGTGATGTAACATCCTACCCCTTGTCTATTTCCACTAACTGATTCCTAATTTGGGGGACTCCCCACATGACCTCAGGCACACCTCCCTATATCCCAGAGTCTTTAAACTAGCATTATGGGTCTAATGTGGTAAAGTGGGGAGACTATACCCACATATTAGAGTAAAAAAATAGCGGAAATGAAGGAAATCATATATATCTAGAATAATAAGTAAATTTAAATCCATAATAGTGCTGAAAAATATTCAAACATAACCCATACTATATCAAAATGACATTTTTCCTCACATTCTAGGAAGTCATACATTAGCATTAGGTCATATACATAAAAACCCAAAAGCGTAAAATAGAAAACTAAGGAAATCCTCCAAAATTGGTCCAAAATCCTAGCTCAGTCACAAACAACCATGCTTAATCCTAGCCATCCAAACACACATCAGTCACAAGGTGGTTGCCCTTATCATTTTCTACAATCTTAAGGTTTTCTTGGGTACCACACAGTGGCCCGATAATGGTGTGACTATGACTTATTAGGCCACCATCAATGGTTTATATTAGAATATCCATACTAAGAAGTAATGTGTATATTTATATGCATAATAAAATAATTCACAACATAAATAATTAAAATCACCATGGATAATAAGGTTGAAAAGTGGAATCTGGGATTGATCATAATTGTTTCAACCTAAGTTAGATGTCTCTATCCATAAAACCCATAAAACGTTAACCATATCCATAAGAAAAGTATTAATAATCCTAAACTAGTAGTTATACCAACTCATATAATCAAATCCAAGACAACCAAAATCATTATAATAAGTACTACCAAAATAATCTTTGGAGCATATCCACAAAATTCCAAATTAGAAATCATCATGAATCCAATGGGGATTATCCCAAGTCATTTTAAATTACTATCATTGTGAGTCTAAGAGGAGATTCCCCAAGGTATTCTATATTATTTCCATAATGAATCCATGCGGGATTACCCCAATTTCTTATAGACCATTATCATCATGAATCATAAGGGGCTTCCCCAAGGCAATTCAAATTAATGTTATAAATAATCCAAGGGGGATTTCACCAAGGCATTATAAATTAGTATCATGTGAATACAAGGGGTACTTCCCTATGTAATTTCAAATTAGTTCCATAAAACATCCAAGGGGGTACCCCCAAACCATTAAAAACTGGTATCATCAAGAATATAAGGGGGACATACCCTTGAAATTCAAAACTAGAGTCACAAAAAATCCAAGGGGAACTTCCCCTTGGAATTCCAAATCAGTGTCACAATGAATCCATGTGAGACTTAACATTTGAATTCCAAGATGAGTTTCATCAGGAATGGAAAGGGGATTTCTATAATGTATAAAAAGGTATAAATATTTTTCACTGAATATAATGGAGAACACACCATGTAATTATCAACAGTCGATGATAACTAAATTAGAATGGAAATTCAGTATTCAATTCATTTAATTCTATTTCATCAAGTCTCGTAGAACAAACATGCACCAAAAGTGATAGAGCATTTCCTAGAAACCCACATCCATATATATGATCAATTTCGAAGTCATGGAACCCCATGGGTGACCCCTTTAATTAATCATTTTATTTATTCAAGTAAGGAACACTAAAAGTAGTGGCTAAAGTTCTGGTCATAGTCCCACACGATCATATTTTAAGTTTAAGGCACCACTATACTCACCTCTTTAATTTTTCAACACACTTACTAAAGTTAAGTGAACCCCATGGGTGGCAAAATACATGGTATAAACTCAAAAATGTGATTTTTGAGTCCCATGGGGTTCCACTTAATGATTTATGTAACACTCCATTTAATTATTTAATTTAGGTTAAGCGTGAAGTATGTCATTGTAACCTCGCATCATATGCATAATAGATGTGGATATAATTTGTGTAAAAGTATTTATAAACCATATAATTTATACTCTTAGATGTCCAATTTTCCATTATTCGTCATTGATTCAAGCTAAACTGGTAGAAATTGTAAAAGTAGAAGAATACCTTAGAAATTCAGAAAATGTACATAAATGGTGTGAGATATCTTGATAGCGGAAGAAACTGATAAAAAATGAGACTAGAGTTTAAACATAGCGTTATCTTATAATCACAACTAACAAAACACACTTATTTTGAAAAATGAGGAAGATATAATCTTGAAGGAGAAGATATCCAAGGGGGAAGTGTCTATCGTGCACTACTAGCCAAGGAAGATCCCCCCCTCCCAATTTAAAACACCCTTACATAAATTTAATAAAATAAAAACATAAAAACCCTACATGATGACTTCATAGTGTGAATAATAGATTAATTACATGATTTTTTATGTATAGGTATCCTCCCATATTCCTATACTTTTCATGGAATGAGATGAGTTGTCACATCATGAAAGAAAAAATATTAAATTTTTTCAACTGTAGACCGACCCAACTTCCCTTAGAGCCATCCTGAGCCACTCATGAACCATAAAACACATATATTTAACTAAAATAAATGTTTTTAAAGAAAATTTAAGTGAATCCACAACTTTCAATGGATCTTAGTTTTACAACCTCCCCACATTAAAGCAATTACTCCATGATCTACTCTCCCAAACATCATCGAAAATTTCCAAAAAAAATAACTCTATCCATTAAGAAATCATACCAAAATAATACTCCCATGTATCCCCTAGAAATTGGTGGTCTATATCTGGACATATACTAGAGTAACTATGTTTTAATGGGGATTATATTCAATATAATCAACTATACAAACCATACACTCCTCAAAAAGGCACATTATCCTCAAGCTCAAATTCATACTAATAGTCTCATGAATAGGTTCTCACTCATACCCAAGAGCCAGAACACTAAATTAATTTTCCTCCCAATAATTGAACCCCAAAAACAATACTTCAATATGTTTTTTCACATGATTCACCCCCAAAATTATGTGACTAATCGGGTTCACCACTAAATCTCCGGAAAAAATGGGTTCACCCATAAATCATGTGACAAACAAGGGTTCACCCCTTGAATCTCATCATGAATCACACTAAGAAATTTACATCTATTTTTAGATCAAATTAACAAGATATTAATCCTCCTACACAATATTTTTCCTGGTCATTACTAATTCACCAGCCACAAGCTGACATATAGGTGAATTCCACTAAGGATAAATGGTTCTCCCACGAGCCACCAAAGTGCCCATGTATAATTACTACATAATCAATTTGAAGATGAATTTCATCATTCCTATATGTTTATTTCTATTCCTCTCTAGTAATTTCATTTAGTATAGATAATGGGGGTATATCTAGGTAAGAATTAGATGATAAAGTCTCTACTCTAAAGATAACGAATTCTTTATCTTCCTCACAAATCATAATTTTCTTTTTCTTATAATAAATTCTCACATCACATTTTGAAATCCAATTTATAAAAAGAATTATATCAAATTTGAACATAGGTATAATGATAAGTTTAACAAATAAATCATTTTTATATGCCATAATGGGAACTACCTGACACATGTTTTTATTAAATGAGTCTTTCCTTAGGGTTTTTGACTAACAACTCCTTTATTAAGTAAAAGGGTAAATATCTAATTTTATTAGAAAATTAGGTAGATATAAAAGAGTATGATGATCCATAATCAGATAAATCATTGGATAAATTTGAAGATAGGATTATTGTACCTGCCACCACATTGTTGGGTTCTTCGAATTTAGTTGTGCTGATCCCATTAGATTTTCCATCTCCTCTTGTACTATTATATGGTATATTTCCTTGATTATTCATACAATGATTTGAATAATTTCCCATTTCATTACAATTTAACCATTAAACATAATTGAATTATTTCTTCCCCTTGCATTAATTTTCTCAATGACCCTTTTCTCTGGACTTATAACAAACTCCCATTCCTTTCAAGCATTTACCAGGATGATTCTTTCCACATTTTTTTCATAATGTAAATTGATTCATTACCCTATTTTTATTTGACCCTTAACATTTTATATGGTTACCATAATACATCTTATTATATTTATTTCCCTTGAAAATATAAGATCTAGAAAATTCCTTCTCCATTTTGATGGAACTTAATACTATTTCATTATATGATGAAAATGTTTGAGAAGACAGTTCCCTTCTGATTCTTGGTTTAAGACCTTCAATGAAATAATAAATATTATCTTATAAATCATGTATGTAATCTATATCATACCTAGGTAGAATTGTGAAGGTATTTTCATACTCTGTAACAATCTCTTCTTCCCTTTTATTTAAGCTAAGTAATTTTCTCTTCATTTTATTTCACTGCTCATAAGGGAAGTATTTTTTTCATAGAATAATTCATTAAAACATATCCATTACATGTATTCTATTTCATCTTCATCCTTAATATTTTGGATCAATGGCCACCATTGATCAGCACCTCCCTTGAGACAATATACATCCAGTAATACCTTTTCATTTTCATTACATCCCAATGATAAAAATATATATTTTCAAGGTACTTGATCCAATACTCAGCTACCAATGGATTAGTAGTATTGGTTATATATGGGGGATTCTATGAAATTAAACGATCCAATTTATTTGTAGTATGGTTTCTCTTAATAATATGAGTAAGTTATCTTAATATGGTTATTATCTTCTCAACTTCAACACTATCTATGTTGACTTACTCAGTTGGGAAATCCTTATATTTTATGTGGTTATTGATTACCTTTCTCCCATTAGTCACCATTACTAAATAGTTTCACACACTTAGTTAGCTTATAATCATCATAAGTTTTGAGAAAAAATACTATAAGGAATTATTGTAATTCTCATGTTTATTTAACATCTAGTTCCCATGGTTTCTACTAAACTTGTTATGATACCAACTATAACAATCCTGAACCCATTAGCCAAGATTCATTGGTTATTTTATTACAATGACAGAGATACAAGATATGACATCACCAAGGATCAATAATTTTAGTAGTCTTGAAGAACTAGATAAATATATGGTTCTCTTATTACATTAGTAATTTAAAAAAGAACATAATGAATGAAAATAAAATACTTCCTTAAAAATTATTCTAGGATTTCATCTTCGTAACCTCGAGAAGGAAAAAAATAAAATGGTTAGATAAAATGATCATTAAGGGTGACATTAATCAATAATAATTAATGTAAAGTCAATTAGGCATAAGTATTATGGCAAGGTAAATAACTGAAAAACACCTTTCATCAATAAACTGAGAATGAAAATGCATCCATATGTTTTTTCATAGTGAAAATATCATGGAAATTAATTAATAAATACTGAATAAATAAAATGATTACTTTTTGGATGTCACTTATCTGGAATATTAACCATTATAGAATCAAGATATTTTAAGTCTCTATATAGAAACTTATCTGATTATTCTTGGAAAACCATGAATATTTTTTTTCCATTATTTTGTCTCATGCGACCTATTGATGAAAAAAGGGTCTATCTAAAACTGGTAATCACCTATTAGTGCATGTCCAAATAATTATTCATAAATAGATTTAATTAATTAGCAATATGACTTATCAAAATATATGTAGTGAGTAGAAAAGACGAATTTATCAATATTTTCTTAGTTAAAACAACATTCAAAGAAAACATCATATGTAAAAAATTTATATGTATAAGAAAATAATCATATCCACGATACTAGAAATATGGATCTTTAATTAAATATTCAATAAATTATGATCATAAATAAAAGGTAAGTATACATACACCACACACAAGAAATACGGGGTGAATAAGGAATAACCAAATGGAATATCATATTGGTGTCTATGAAAGTATGGATTTAAATCATACATGTAAATTAATAAGGGAAAATAGGCATAGATCATGTTAAATGATGTATAACTAAGGTGATAACATGTAAAAATGTTTGTTTAATAAACCTGAGAAATGATCCACATAAGTGCAGATTAAGGGAAAATATTAAAGAGTCTTTAAAAAAGAAAAAGGAATAATTGTTTTTATAAAAACAAAAATAAACAAAGATAGTTTTTAAAGATAAAATGAGGGATTATATAAAAAATGGTGTTTTAATTTAGATTATGGAGTTTACTTTAAAATGGGTAAGAAATTGGGGAGTTACCTTTAATCAAGTTTGCTTATCAGAAGGAGTTGGAAAGGGAACCTTATAAAAACATGTATTTTCCCAAAAAAGAAGGATGAATTGATTTGGATACATAATTTGGGAACATATATATATATATATAATTTAGAATATTTTTATAAAAATAAATTATAATTATATTAGGGTTAAGAGAGATAAAATGAAACCTAAAGGAGAAATGGGGGTTAGGAGACAATCCCTTACCTTATGTCTGAAAGTGTTCTGCACTTGTCCTTAATGTCCTAGATAGTGAAATTAGAATCATTAATAATTTAATTCAGAACATATTCAATATTTATTTCATTTAATATTATTTTATTAAGTTAATTTATAGACTTTTTGATGAGTTATAAGATTCAATTTCATCTTTCATGATTCTTTGTTTCCTTGGTTTTCATGATTGGTTCACTTGTATACTTGTATGAAAGATCATGTAAAATAGGAATAATTATAAATAATTGAAATTATATGTTATTAATGAAATTATAGAAGATTAAATGGTCTTATATATCATTTTTTTCATATATAATGATTATTAATTAGGTAAAATGTTAATGATAACCATTTAGATTATTTTTGGCATTTTTTCGATCATCATGAACTAGTTTTGTTTTATTAATTAATATTGTGTATATATAGTTGTTATAGGACACTAAATAAGTTGTAATATAAATTTTAAAATATTATTGAATCATTATAATGGTTTTATTAAGAACGTTGAAGTCGATATTATAAAATAGAAAATCATCATATGTGAAGGTGGTGAATCGACACCTCTTAGACGATATTTCCATTTTCCGGAAAAAAATGGTAAAAGAATAGAATTTGTGGTAGATATACCATTAACATAATAAAATTAAAATATATATATGATGCTGTATTTATCATTTTACTTTGGTATGGTGGAGGTTAGGGAAGGAAAAGAATAAGAAATAAAATGAAATAAAATGAAAGAGGATTTTACCTCTTGAACATCTTCTCCATGAGAAACTCCTTAGGGAAATTAAGTTTGGTCTTTTGTTAAGACCAAAGGATCCTAGAAGTGGGGAATATACTTGGTAATATTATTAGATAGAAATTGTAAAAGATTCAAGGATTAGAAGGTGTGATAAGAAGGGTAGGTGAGGGGTTGTATTTATAGTGGAGGAGAGAGGTGTTTTTTTTTCTATTCATTAGTTTATTATTTTGGCTCAAGAATATAAATAGTGATCTCATGAATAAATATAGTAAATAGAGAAAGATATTTCATAATAATAACTAGTGAAAAAAGGTATTTCCATCTCGGTTTTTTACATTTTGACATCGGTTTTTAACCAACATCTAAAAAGGTGACGTTAAAAATGGAAGCTTCAACGTCAGTTTTTATAAACCCAATATATAAAAATAAATTATAAAGATATTAAGATGAATTTTCAGAATAGGATTTTAAAAAAATCTGATGCCTAAACTAATCTATGGTGGTCTTCAGTGTCAGTTTTTTTAAAATTTGATGCTGAAACTCAGTCCCCGGGGGTCTTAGGCATCGGTTTTTTAAAAATCTAACGCCGAAACTCAGAACCTAGGGGTCTTCAGTATCCATTTCATAGAAAAAAACATAAAAAAGTTAGGCTATGGGGGTTTTGGGCATCAGTTTTTATAAAAATCAATGCTGAAAGTTGGGCCTCTGTGTTCTTCAAATTTATTTCTACAAAAAAACCGACATTAAATAGAGAAAATATATTTTCACGCTAGTTTTAGTAAAAACTGACAATAAAACAAAAAAATATTAATACTAGAATGTATTTTCTTTACCAATATTCGATTTAACGGGCCACAGAGCTAAAATAGACTGGCGGATTAAAAGTTATGGTCATCGTAAGTTATACCTCTTCAAGTTTTGATCGATACAACTCACTTCAAAAAACATGGGAAACAAGAACTAATAATTACATACCAAATGATAAAAAATAATAAACTTAAATATGAAACATAATTTCAATTATTTTATTAGTTTCCTTCGAATTGATATATTTTTGTCTTTAATTATCTTCTTTTTAAGTATGAACTCACGCGGTAATGAAAAAAGTGACTGATAAAATGATTATTGGTAAAGAATATTTCACCTCAGTTCGTGAATCGCATTCCGAAGATTTATTTTTGAATATCGATCAGAAGAATTATTCATTGTCATAAATTTTTAATATTTTTATCAATGAGGAAAATAGAAATAATTAAATTAAATGATGATAATAAATACAATTTACAAATCATCTATTGAAGAAGTATTGAAATTTTGATTGGATCGAAGATGTCAAAAATGTTGAAAGAATGAGAATGGGGATTTATATATCACAAATGAAAATATTTATAGGGGTGATATATTAAAATTTTGGTAGTATTTTGAAAATTGAAATGCTCATTGTGAAAACAATTGAAATAAAGAACCCACATATTCAAAATTTTGACATTTAATATTAGTTCCAGAAAAACCAATGTTAAATGTCCTCATCAAAGACTTTTAATGTCATTTTTTTCAAGAACCAACATTAAAAGTTTTTTTGGCACTATTTTTTCAAATAAATGACATTAAAAATAATTCCTAAGTTGTATCTCATTTTACAAGCTTTGATTTGAATGGTCGTGAATCTTAAATGGAGTTACTAATAAAAAGTTGTGGACATTGGAATTTAGACTTATCTAAGACTTTTATTAGAAAATTTCAACTTCCAACATACATAACTCTTGATCCGTAAGCTACTTTTCACTCCAAGACCAGTAAAATTAAAGCTTGAGAAATGAGATAAAACTTGATAATGATTTTTAACATTGATTATTTAAAAATCTGATGCCAAAAATCAGAATTTAACATCGGTTCATGAAATAAATTGATGTTAGAAGTCAAGTTTTATCATGTTAAACTTTTTATATCCATAACTTTTGATCTCTAAGTCCATTTTCACTCCACGTCCAGTGAAATTAAATCTTGAGAAATGATCTACAACTTGGTAATAATTTTTTATGTCAGTTATTTGAAAAAACGACACCCAAAATTGATTTTTAATGACATTTCCAGAAATAAAATGGCATTAAAAGTCTTTAATTAATAAATTTAACATCAGTTTTTCTAAAACCGATTTTAAAAGTTGATTTTTTGCATCGATTTTTCAAATAACTGATGTTAAAATTCATTCTAGGATACTTTTAACATCGTTCTCAAAGAACTGATGTTAAAGGAAATTTTTAAACAAGTGAATGGTGATTACCTCAGTTATACATCATCAATGACTAAATAATTCATGTATTAGATAATACTATAAAGTACCGTATTTCACTATTCACCCAAAATTCAACTATTTTAGAAAATCCCAAGAATTCACCCTAACCATTTTTTGAAATCTATAATTCAAAAATGGACTACATTTTTTGAAAATAATTTTATAAATATGAGAAATTTAATTTTTAATTAAAATAATCATTTATTCAAAAATTACCATTTTTATAATTATAACTAATTTTATGACACTTTGAAAATTTAATTACGGTCTCATAAAATTATCTTATAATCACAAGAAAAAAATTAATTTAAGAATCTATTTTATAGAAATAAACATTTTTTAAAATTATTATATTAATTACAAAATTGTAAAAAAAACATTTATGTTTCACAGAAATACCAATACTAAATTTATCATTTTTTATAAATTTATTTACTTATTCCATGATATAAATATATCATATTATTATTTATGAGATACCTATATTTTATTTATAATTTCATTAGTGATTTTATTATTCTAATGGTCACAATACTATTCATAATGGTCAAATTACTATTCCAAACGACTACATTACTATTCCAACTGTCATGTAATTATTAAATAGTATATCACTATTCATGTAAGCTTGTTCTTCTGTGTAATGTAAGATATCGAGTGAATTTAATTTATTTATTAAGGGACATACCATAAAATATTGGGGTTCTATATCTTGTATCTAAGGAATCCTCAAGACTGGTATAACCCCTCTCTTGGATTACCCTCATAAATCACATCCATCACCAAAAATAGTGGGAAAAGGTCCTACAACTGAGTCACAATGCTTAGCTCACCCATATCATGAATCCCATTTCAATATCATAAACCAAATCACTGACCATCACCTGTCCTCTAGGGTTCTCATACACATATATATCAAGAACCCCATACTTAATATAACTTCCCACTCTAGGGTAATATTCAACTCATTTTCCTATAAAACATAGGAAAAACAATGACAGACAACATTTATAGTTGCCCTGATCAATCCCTACCACATATGGGTTTCACTTATAGGTTCAATTCCAACCAAACCTACCCACTCTTTGATCAAGAACAAACACACAGGGGTCATATATTATCCTGAAATATCTCAAATTTTCAAGGTCATCATCCGAAACTAAGTCATTATAGGTGTAGAATCTCACTATATTATACACCCCACATCACACGGGTCTCAAAATCTATACTCTCTATCTAGTCATATTTACTCATTGTCAAGATAATATAATTCACACTAGGACCTACATTAGAAAAAATTTCTATTAAAAGTATTGACATCATAGTTCATAAAATGAAATAATAGGCATATCATCTTGTTATCCTATAATTCTCACATCATGTAATTTTTAAAACTTGGGCACTCTCACCAACACCAACTTACCCATACACAAGGTTAACGTCATATACACATAAGATCTACATAATATATATAGGATTCACTATATAAAACTTTTCATTTTACATAAACTATGATTTTCATAATAAGTGGATCTGTCAAATGAATTCCCAATTAAAATTTATAGTGGAAAACTCATTAAAAATTATAATTTTAAATTCATTTTTCTGAAACCACATAAGAAATATATAATTTATCATGTATTACTCTTTCAACCATTTACTTCAACTAGAAATTTTTAAAATTGAGTCTTAGTTTAATGAAATTTAAATTATAATATATAGATTAAGACACTTTATAAGTTGTAATTGGTAATTTATGTAGCTGATTCCGCATAATCAAGATGATTGATAACTTAAAAAAATTAACCATATGTAATATCAGTTAAGTAAGATTCCACATTACTTTTATATGTGAAAACATGATATAAATGGATGGGGACACTTTAACTAATCAAATGTATGTTATAATATTGGTAATCAAGTTATAAATCAAAATAAATCATGAAAATAACATTTGAATCATACATGTTTGGTATGATACCTGAACATACATGAGGTAATATGGGAAAATTCCATAAAATAATAAACTCATAATCATGTGTATCACTAAAGGTGAAATAAGTAAACAATCAAATATAAATTCATGAAAATAAATCACATCTTGGGTAATGTGGACATCCATCATACAGGGTGTGGCCACTCCCATGAATAAGTTTCACACCATGTTACATAAATTCTATATCTCTTGTCTACCTAACCAAAATAGTTAGAGAAAAGGAAATTTCTCTAATACCATTATTCAACACCCCAACCCTACTCCATGCCCACTAAGAAATACCATGGTTGAAGGAGGAGATCCATGTGAACTCAAACACACCTCCACATATGCAAAATGCTTCCAACTAGAAGTTTGGGTATAAAGTGGTTTGTTGGGGAGATAATACTTGCAAATTAGGGTAAAAAAACAGTGAAAATAAAAGCAATCGAATACATATAGAATAAATATTAAATAGATATCCAGTACAGTGTTGAAAAATAATCAAACCTAACCAATGGTATATCAAAATGTGATTATCCAATACATGTAAATAATTTATACATCAATATTAGGTCACATAAATTAAAACCAAAAAGGATAGAAAACAAAATGGGTAAAATCCTCAAAAATTAGTCCTGAACCCTAGCCTAGTCCCAAACTCAAATAATCTAACCTAGTTGTCAAAACAAACATCAGTCATGGGGTGATTTCCCTTACTCTACCTTGAAATCATAACATCTATTCAGGTACCACATTTTACTCTCAGTAGTGTGTGAGTATGACTCAGTATTCCACCACCAACGGTGTCTATAAGAATATCTGGTATAAGAAAAAAAGTACATGTTGATGTACATAATAAAATAAGGAATGACATAAATAATTAAAACAATCATTGATCCTCTTACTCTATAGTGACACCTAGGATCAACTATACCTACTTCGGCCTAATTTAGATGTCTTTTTCCATAAAATCCATTAAGGGATAATTGGTTCTCTAGGATAAGTCCCAAGAATCTGAATCTAGTAGTCATCCCAACTCCAAGGATTTAATCCAAGGCAACCCAAACTTGTATCTTTAGTATACCCAAATGAATCTGTGGAGCGTATCAATCGAATTTTTAATCAAAACAAATCATGAATACAAGGGGGTATACTCTAAAATAATTATAAACCAGTATCATCATGAATCCATGGGAGACTTCCCCAAAGCATTCCAAATCAGTTTCATAATGAATCCAAGGGTGATTTCCCATAGGCATTCCAAACCAATGTCATCATGAATCAAAGGGGGGATACACTAATTCATTCCCAATTATTCTTATAATGAATCTAAGGGGGGTTTCTCCAAATAATTCTTAACATGTATCATCATGAATCTAAGGGGGAATTCCCCAAGGCATTCCAAATTAGTGTCATACCAAATATAAGGGGATTATCCAAGAAATTCCAAACCAGCATCATCATGAATCCATGTGGGAATACCCATTATTATTCCAAACCAGATTTGGGATGAATCTAAGGGGAACTTCCTATAACGATGCATATTTTACATACATTTTTATTACTTAAAAATTTAAGCACAGTTATTACAACTTATAAAAAAACCATGCAAGTACCGTATAGGTATAGTGTCTTTAGAAAATGGGAAACATAAATAATTGGTTCATAAATCATCTATGTCATCTCCCTTTTCTTTTATCATATCTAGAGTCCCTTTTGGCATATCTTACTTAATAACCTTCTTCCTGACCTGGGGAAAAGAAAACATACAAAAGGGAGAGCTCAAATCCTCAGTAAGGGTAAACAAAAGAAATATCAATCATATCATATTCATAAGAAGATAACATTTTGAAAATCTTAACCTGCAAAAGAGATCATAATATCATAACATGGGATAAGTCACGGTACTGCAATGTAAATCCCAATAATCATAACATGAAACTTTGTGGCATATACACATAATCATAGAGAATCATTTCTTAGTATTCAAGACTCAATGACAAGACTATCCTAGCAGACAAAGTCCATTTCTGAACTGAGTTCACTCCTCATTTCAGTCCTGTATCACTGAACCGGATTAACCTGTTGTTCCGGCCATGTCTATCTCATGAGATATAAATATTTACCCAATGCATTGGAGGGAGATATAGGTCCCACCTATCTCATAATTATACCATTATTATGTGTGCCACAAAATCATAAATCATATATCATAGCATAACCCATGTAATAAAAATGGGATTCTTAAACATCATGCCATCATAAATCATATAAGATAAAAGGACTTCATAAAAATAATTCCATAATAATCAAATAAATGTAAAAATAGTTATAGAAACATAACCCTATATTATCTTAGATGGAAAATAATTTTGATAAAACACTTGAACTCCATTCTTGAGGAAAATATCCTTTCTACTTCAAAAACATTTTTCCTTTCTTAACATGTCATAAAATTTTAAACTAAAAGAAGTTAATTAAAAATAAACTTGAAAACTTGTAAAGTAAGCTTCATGGAAATAATGTTCTAAAAATCCATTCATGTTGTATACGTTAATGAAAAACATTCTTCTTGTACTTTGGCCGGAAAAGTCAAAAAACTACCTCGTACTAAAAACAAAAAAAGAATACATTCATATCTTTTACTAAAAACTCACCGAAGGGTAAAATTGGATTTAAACAATTGTATGATGACATAAATAATATTAAATATTGAGTAAACATGGATGTGAATGATAAATATTCCCTAGTAAATTCTAAAGTATAAACAATCTCGGATAAAAATGAGATTGCGAGATTTTCCCTTACCTTAGGTTTGATTTGCTTCGTACATGTCTGAAACTCCTATATAATGATTTAAATAATGTTATTGACTTATTCCAGAATTTTACTCATTCTTATGATATCATATATGGTCATATTTTTAGCTTCTTATTAATAATATTTCATTGCTATTTGTTATTCGGGTGTTTATTGCTTTTTGTTCTTATGCGTGTTTTGTCGAATAAATTCGTATTCTTCTTTTTAGGTTATAGATACCTCATTTCCAAAATGTTATTAGTGTAATATATATCATATTTATTCGTTAGATTCATTTATATAATCACTATTCAATGAAGATCATGTAGAACGAGTTGCATCACATCGTGGAGATGGTAAACCGCACGTACGCAGGAGCGATGATATCGTTCCCACGATCATAGAATTGTATTGAAGTGTATGTATACTATTTCAGAATCAATGTCACTTTACAATAATAATATATAGTTATTATTTAAACCATTATACCCATCCAAGTAAAGTGGTGGTGGAAAACAGATTACACCACGGCATGGAGACGGTATTCCGTACGTACGCACGCGCTGTGATTTCATTTTCCGTAAGATGGATATAAGGTGAAATAGGGTTGTTTCATATTTATAATAACATATCATTATATGAGTTATATTGATTTTATTACTTAATAATGAAACAACTAAATAAGAAGAAGTAGAAGAATAAATAAAGTTGAAAGAATCGGTAATGGACATTACCTCTTCTTTGAAGCGCCTCATCTTAACCTCTCTTAGGGTGCTAAAGATGGTCTTTGAAGAAGACCAGGACCTATAGTATGTTTCTAGGGAAGTGGAGAAGATAAATTGTTAGGGTTGTTCCGAGAGTGAAGGCTCAAAGTGGTGTGAGGAGGAGAGGGAGGAGGTTTCCTTTTATAAGGGGGGAGAGGGGCACTTTAGGAAAAACTTAAAATATTATTTTATAATAAAGTAATATTCAGTTTTTAATAGCTCCAAATTGATTTATTTCGAATATAAGGTGGGTATGGGTCGAAATCCTCTCAACCAATATATTTTATACAAGTTTAGGTTACTATTTTAACCTTATCATTTAGATTTAACTTTAAGTTAAATAATTTTACTTTTACCATGTCTTCTTTTTTTCTTACACTATATGGTTAATATACATACTATAACAAGCCAAACCAACCCCAAGTGGTTCATTATTAATATATATAATTTTATCTAAGTCATTTGGAAAAACCTTAGACTTTTAAAAATAAAATAACAATTAATAATATAATATTTGTTTTAAAAACTATTTTATGTCAATTTTGACACTATTTGGTACTTGATTTTTGTAAAAATTATAACAGTATGATTAGTTCGAAAAAAGTTAATTACATAAATACTAATATTTCATATTAACCTATAAAATTAGTTTAATTCATAAAAATTCTCAAATTACATTTATTTGGGTATTTATAATATCAATTATGTTAATATTTCCTTAATAAGGTAATTACTGCATCATCATTGTGTCATAAATAAATTAAATTATTTAAAGTCTAAAAATTATAAATAAAATAAAATTATGTAGGAAATATTTTTAGATTTCTAATGAATATTTATAGTCGAATTTATCTTATTTATAACCCTATATTAAAAATGTTTTAGTTATTAAACTTTAATTTTAACTATTTTAACTCTTCATTAAATAAAATAATATTAAATGTCCTAATCTAATCCAAGTGAACCTAAATGGTCATATTTTATTCCTAAGGTTGTTTTTGGTCGAATTAAACTTATAAAATAGAATTAGGACATGTTTTAGGGTAATAATAATACCATTTTTACCCTTAATTACCCTATTTACTTTTAACCGTGGTAAATAAAATTAAAAAGTTACTATTCACTAAAAATTATTTTTATCTTATTGAACCACATTTTACTCCTTGATATTAACCGTGTCTCTCGGATTTTTGAAATTCCACTCACATAAGTGTTAAAATTAAGTTTTATGTAAATTTCCAAACTCTCCTAGGAGGTAGGTAAAAGGCAGTGAAAAGTTCAATAAAATTTTTATATATCTAAAATTATTATAAAATGACTCCAATGAATTACTTTGAACTTATATAGGTATTATGTATCAATTTTGACCTAAAATAAATTTAAATAAAATAAATAATTATTTAAATAAAAATTCAATTTTTAAATAGTAACCTAGTGTTTTCACTATTCATCAAAAATTGAAAGTTTTCAGAAAAATGCCAAAAATTCACCCTATGCTAATTTCGATATTATGAATCCAAAAATGAAGTCCATTTATAAAGATAAAATTTATAAAATTTCAAAAAGTGGGTATTACTAGTCATAATGGATGGTTTTAATAATATTTTAATAGCATGTCGTTGTTTAGTGAAACTCGGTATTGCGTACAACACAAGCTATCGAGGAAGGTCATGATTGCGTGTAAAGCAAGACAAGATACTGTTGTGTGTAGTAAAATATTACTTTGATGATGTATATAACATAAAAACAAAATATTTCTCATAAAAAATCATGGGTGTTACATTCTACACCCCTTAAAATGAATTTCGCCCTCGAAATTCGTCACTTTGTAACAAACAGATGAGGATACCTCTCCCTCATCATATCCTCAAGCTCCAATTTAGATTCTTCTAATTGTTGGTTCCTCCATAAAACTTTCACTAAGAGAGTGGTCTTGTTCTGTAGAACTTTTTCGCTATGATCCAAAATCTCTATCGGCTGTTCTTCATAAGAAAGATCTTGCTCCAGCAGTACAACTTCTGAGCTGAGTACATGTGAAGGATCAGGTATGTACTTTCTCAGGAGAGACACATGGAACACATCGTGAACTTGAGAGAGATTCGGTGGAAGCTTCAATCGGTAATCTACCTTCCCAACATGATCCAGCATTTCGAAAGGACCGATATACCTAGGTCTCAACTTTCCCTTCTTTCCAAATCTCATTACTCTCTTCCAAGGAGATATTCGTAAGAACACTTTATCACGCACTTCAAACTCTAGGTCATTTCTTTGATTGTTGGCATAACTTTTTTGTTGACTCTAAGATGATCTTATGTGTTGTTGAATAGATCGGACCTTTTCTGCCATCTCATCAACAAGATTAGGTCCTAATAGCTTTCTTTCCCCAACTTCATCCCAGCAAGTTGGAGTATTGCATTTATTTCCATAGAGATCTTCATAAGGATCCATCTGAATACTGGATTGAAAGCTATTATTATACGAAAATTCCACCAAAGTTATGTGTTGATCCCAACCACCTTTCAAATCCATAGATCAAGCTCTTAACATATCTTCTAGAGTTTGAATTTTCCTCTCAGACTGACCGTCTTTCTAAAAATGATATGCAGTGCTGAAACTCAACTTTGTATCCAGAGTATGCTGAATACTTTTCCAAAACTATGAGGTAAACCTCGGATCCCAATCATATATAATGGAAAGTGGTACTCCATGAAATCTGACCACTTCCTTTACATATATCCTGGCAAGATGATCAAGAGGGAAATCCTCTCTAATAGCAATGAAGTGTGTGGACTTTGTAAGATGATCAACTATGACCCAGATAGAATTATTGCCTTTGGATGTTTTAGGATGTCCGGTGAAAAAGTCCATAGTGATGTTTTCCCATTTCCATTCCGGTATGGGTAATGGTTGTAACATCCCCTTAGACTTCTGTCTCTCAGCTTTAACTTGCTGACAAACCAAGCATTGAGAGACATATTCAGCAACATCTCTTTTCATGCCATCCCACCAAAAGTACTCTTTTAGGTCCCTATACATATTCATGATTCTAGGGTGAATAGAGAATGAAGAACTATGAGCCTCATCCAGTATCTGCTTCTTTAATTCTGGGATGGGAGGAATACAAACCTGATTCCCGAACCATATTATTTCATCACAATCAAAGTGAAATTCAGGAACATTTCTCGCCTTCTTTTGTAACTCTACCTCTTCTTTCTCTGCCTCTTTAATCTTCACATGTATAGATGGTTGAACATTCATTTGAGAATGATAATATTTTTCCCCTTCCATTATAATTCCAAGATCCATCCTTTTTAAATCCATAAATATAGGATCTTTTGTGATTCTCATCATGGATAAGGTAGCATGGTGTTGTCGACTTAATGCATCTGCCACCTTGTTTGCTTTCTCAGGGTGATAATGAATTGAGCAGTCGTAATCCTTAATCACCTCCAACCATATTCTTTGGCGCATATTCATATCCTTTAATGTGAAAATATACTTTAAACTTTTATGATCAGTATAAATATCACACATTTCACCATAAAGATAATGTCTCCATATTTTTAATGCAAATATTACCGCAGCTAACTCCAAATCATGATTTGGGTAATTTTGCTCATGGATTATTAACTATCATGAGGCATAAGGTATCATCATATCGTTTTGCATGAGAACACACCCTAGTCTCTTCTTGGATGCATCACTATAGATCACAAACCTTTCTCCACTACAAGGTAGTGTGAGCACAGGTGTAATGGATAATCTTCTTTTTAACTCCTTGAAATTCTCTTCACACTCCTCCATCCAAACGAACTTAACTCCTTTTCGAGTCAACCTAGTGAGTGGATTATATAATCATGAAAAATCTTTCACAAAACATCGATAATATCCATCCAAACCAAGAAAACTTCAGATCTCAGTTACTGTTGTTGGTCTCGAACATCTTTTGATAACCTCTGTTTTTACTGGATCCACAAATATCCCCTCTTTTGAGATTATGTGACCCAAAAATGAAACTTTTTGAAGAAAAAATTCACACTTGGTAAATTTGGCATAAAGATTATCCTTTCTCAGGGTCTTCAATACAATTCTCAAGTGATCTTCATGTTCTTACTTGCTCTTTGAATAGATAAGAATATCGTCTATAAAGACTACCACAAACTGATAAAGATAATCTCTAAAGACTCTATTCATCAGATCCATGAAGATAGAAGGGGCATTGGTAAGACCAAATGGCATCACTGTAAATTCATACTATCCATACCTTGTACGAAAAGTCATCTTTGGTATATCCTCCCTTTTGACCCTTAATTGATGATACCCTGAACGAAGATCAATCTTGGAAAAGTATTGAGCTCCGCGTAGTTGGTCAAATAAGTCATCAATGCATGGGAGAGGATATGTGTTCTTGATAGTGATCTTGTTAAGTTCTTGATAATCAATGGAGAGTCTCATTGATCCATATTTCTTCTCAACAAATAGAACAATTGCTCCCCAAGGTGACGCACTAGGGCGTATGAATCCCTTATCAAGATTATCTTGGATTTGCTTCTTCAATTCCTGTAACTCAATTGGGGTCATTCTATAAGGTTTCTTTGAAATGGGCAAAGCACTTAATATGAGTTCAATTGAAAACTCAACTTCATGATTTGGTGGAAGACCTAGAAATTCCTCCAGAAAGACATCATCAAACTCCTGTAAAATGGGAATATTTTTAATCGTGAGTTTCTCACCAACCATTTGAGATAAACATCCTTCATTTAGTGGAATCAAGGCCCATGAGATGGAAGAAATTTCCACAAGAAGGTTATGTTCATCCTTGCATCGATAGACAAACATAGATTGATCTGGAATATGAAATGTGACATCCCTTATTTGGAAATTGATATGAGCTCCATATAAAGAAACTCAATCCATGCCAAGAATCACATCAAATTCCACTATAAGAAGGATCACAAGATTTGCAGGAAGCACTTTACCAAAAACTTCAATCGGAGAAGAATTGTAAAATTTGGATGCGACTATTATGCCATTAGGGGTTGTCACAGCTAACTCAATATCTAACAGCTGAGGTAATATGGAAATACCCTTAGAAAATTATTCATAAATGAAAGAGTGGTTGGATCCAGAATCAAATTAAACATTTTCTACTTTAGAGTGGACGGTAAGTGTACCTTTCAACACTTCTTTATCATACTCCACATCGCTGATAGAAATTGCGTGTGACTTTCCTTTTTCTTTGGCCTTAAGAGTTTATTGACATCGATCATCGTCAAAAACCCTTGGATTAGGGCATTGATTGGCATAATGTCCCATTTACTTGCACTTATAACATTGAAGTGTAGGAGGTTCACTCTGTGTAGCCTTTTCTCTGTTCGCATCACTAGACATCTTCTTCCCATCATTGAGGAATTAAAATGCCCGATGACCTTCCTTTCCACATTAGAAACATTTACTTGTACCTTTAAGACAACTCCCTCCATGTTTCTTTCCACACTTTGAGCATAAGGTAAAACTCATCTTCTTTTCAGTGTGCTCTTTAGATTTCCCTTTGAATTCAATTTTCCTCTTCTTATCAAACCAATATGACATATGGGTTACTCCATTCTCCATCTCTACCTTGAGAGCACATTGAGAGATTTCCTTGTAGCTATTGAAGTCCCTTATGGATAACTCCATTTGAAGACTTGGTCTACAGCCACTAAAGAATCGATCAATATTACTCTCTGGTTGGATAATAATCCCAGAATCTTACCTTGAAAGTCTTGTAAAATTTTCTTCGTAGGTACCAACAGATTCAACATCCTTTTGCTTTAGTTCAAGAAACTCCTTATCCATCTTTGTTTGAAGAATACGAGGGAAGTACTTATTGAAAAATAAGTTCTTGAACTCATCCCATTCCATGGACTCAATTTCATCTCTTGGCCTCGTATTCTTGATAAGATTCCATCATTGATTAGCTTCACCTTCCAAATGATAAACTGAAAAGATGACGTTATCAGGTTCAGAACATTGCAGAACTGAAAATATCTTTTCAGTGGTACTGATCCATTGTTTAGCCACTAATGGATCAGTAGACCCACTGAATGAGGGGGGACGCTTCCTCATGAAGGATTCAAAAGAATGTTGCTTCTTCCATTTCTCGTTTAGAAGTCCTTCATGATTCATAGCTTGAGAAAGTTGTGTGATCATGGCTATAATATTTTTCATTCTAGCTCCCATAACGTTTGTTTTTTTAGGGGGAAAATCATTGCATTGCTCATCACATTCAGCATTAACACGGTTCCTTCGGGTTCCAGCCATTGACTAAAACCAATAAGCATAGTGTAAGAAACACTAATCATAATAGTAAAACCACATAATCAAGAATAAAATATCACACTTTAGGTCTTATCATAGGTTATTCATGGTCATTTCTAAAACACTAAGATTATGTTCTATGCTTAGACTTATCCTTTGGGTTCTTACTAAGGTTTTCACATCCTAGTTTCCAAAGGTTGACTATACCTTTCCTCTGATACCAACTATAGTGGTCTAGAATTACATCCAATGGACTATAATTGATAACTATCAGGGCACTCCATGGGCGGCTACACCCCCTGGGCGGGACACACCACCATCCCATGTGGAAGCCATTTCCTCATGAAGCCCTTGGGCGAAGATCCATGCTTCGTCCAATGCACACATGTGAGAGTTCCCAAGGATCAGATTCATTCTTAACTCCTTTGCCTTTGATACCAACTATAACAACCCATACTTTACATACATTGTTATTACTTAAAAATTGAATCACACTTATTACAACATATAACAAAACCATGAAATTATTATATAGGTATAGTGTCTTTAGAAACTGGGAAACATAAACAACTGGTTCATAAATCATCTACATCGTCTCCCTTTTATTTTATCATATCTAGAGTCCCTTTTGGAATATATTACTTAATACCCTTCTTCCTAACCTGGGGAAAAGAAAACATACAAAAGGGTGAGCTCAAACACTTAGTAAGGGGAAACAAAAGAAATATCAATCATATCATATTCATAAGAACATAACATTTTGAAAATCTTAACCTGCAAAATAGATCATAATATCATAACATGGGATAAGTCATGGTAGTTCAATGTAAATCCCAATAATCATAACATGAAACTTTGTGGCATACACACATAATCATAGAGAATAATTTCTTAGTATTCAAGACTCATTGACAAGACTATCCTAGCAGACAAAGTTCATTTCTGAACTGAGTTCACTCCTCATTTCAGTCCTGTATCACTGAACCGGATTAACCTGCCGTTCCAGCCATGTCTATCTCATGAGATATAAATCTTTACCCAATGCATTGGAGGGATATATAGGTCCCACCTATCTCATAATGATACCTTATTATGTGTTCCACAAAATCATAAATCATATATCATAGCATAACCCATGTAATAAAAATGGGATTCTTAAACATCATGCCATCATAAATCATATAAGATAAAAGGAATTCATAAAAATAATTCCATAATAATAAAATAAATGTAAAAATAGGTATATAAACATAACCCTATAATATCTTAGATGGAAAATAATTTTGATAAAACACTTGAACTCCATTCTTGAGGAAAATATCCTTTCTACTTCAAAAACATTTTTCCTTTCTTAACATGTCATAAAATTTTAAGCTAAAAGAAGTTAATTAAAAATAAACTTGAAAAATAGTAAATTAAGATTCATGGAAATAATGTTCTAAAGATCCATTCATGTCGTATAAGTTAAAGAAAAACATTCTTCTCGTACTTTGGCTGGAAAAGTCAAAAAAGTACCTCATACCAAAAACGACAAAATATTCCTTTCATATCTTTTAATAAAAACTCACCGAAGGGTAAAATTGGATTTAAAAAATTTTAGGAGGATAAGAATAATATTGCATATTTAGGAAACATGGATGTGGATGATAAATATTCCCCTGTAAATTCTGAAGAATAAACAATCTCAGATTAAAATGATATTGTGAGATTTTCCCTTACCTTAGGTCTGATTTGCTTCGTACGTGTCCAAAACTTCTGTATAATGATTTAAATAATGTTATTTACTTATTCCATAATCTTAATCATTGTTATGATATCATATATGGTCATATTCTTAGCTTCTTATTAGTAATATTTTATTTCTACTTGTTATTCGGGTGTTTATTGGTTTTTGTTCTTATGCGTGTTTTGTCGAATAAATTCTTATTCTTATTTTTAGGTTATAGATACCTCATTTCCAAATTGTTATTAGTGTAATATATATCATATTTATTCATTCAATTCATTTATATAATCATTATGCAATGAAGATCATGTAGAACGAGTCGCATCACATCGTGGAGACGGTAGGCCGTACATATGCACGAGCGATGATATTGTTCCCATGATCATGGAATTGTATTAAAGTGTATGTATACTATTTCATAATCAATTTCACTCTAAAATAATCATATATATTTATTCTTTACACGATTATACCCATCCAAGTAAGGTGGTGGTGAAAAACAGATTACACCACAGCATGGAGACAATATTCTGTATGTACGCACGCGCGGTGATTTCTTTTTCCGTAGGATGGATAGAAGGTGAAATAGGGTTGTTTCATATTTATAATAACATATCAGTATATGAGTTATACTGATGTTATTACTTAATAATGAAACAACTAAATAAAAAGAAGTATAAGAAGAAATAAAGTTGAAATAATCGTTAACAGACATTACCTCTTCTTTGAAGCGCCTCTTCTTAACCATCTCTTAGGGCAATAAATATGGTCTTTGAAGAAAACCAGGACCTCTAGGATGTTTCTAGGGAAGTTTAGAAGATAAATTGGTAGGGTTTTTCCGAGCTGTAAAGCTCAAAGTGGTGTGAGGAGGAGAGGGAGGAGGTACCCTTTTATAAGGGAGGAGAGGGGCACTTTAGAAAAAACATAAAATATTATTTTATAATAAAGTCATATTCGGTTTTTAATAGCTCAAAATTGATTTATTTAGAAGTTACGGTGGGTATGGGTCTAAATCCTCTCAACCAATAGATTTTAGACAAGTTTAGGTTACTATTTTAACCTTATCATTTAGATTTAACTTTAAGTTAAATAATTTTACTTTTACCGTGTCTTCTTGTTTTCTTACACTATATGGTTAATAAACATACTATAACAAGCAAAACTAACCCAAACTAGTTAATTATTAATATATATAACCTTACATAAGTCATTTGTCTGAACCTTAGATTTTTATTAATAAAATAACAATTAATAATATAATATTTGTTTTAAAAACTATTTTATGTCAATTTTGACACTATTTGGTACTTGATTTTTGTGAAAATTATAACAGGATTATTAGTTCGAAAAAATTAATTAAATAAATACTAATATGTCATATTAACCTATAAAATTAGTTTAATTCATAAAAATTCTCAAATTACATTTATTTGGATATTTATAATATCAATTATGATAATACTTCCTTAATAAGGTAATTACTGCATCATCACTGTGTCATAAATAAATTAAATTATTTAACATCTAAAGATTATAAATAAAATACCGTTATGTAGTAAATCTTTTTATCTTTCTAATTAATATTTATAGTCGAATTTATCTTATTTATAACCCTATATTAAAAATGTTTTAGCTATTAAACTTTGATTTTAACTATTATAACTCTTCATTAAATAGAACAATATTAAATGTCCTAATCTAATCCAAAGTGGACCTAAATGGTCATATTTAATTCCTAAGGTTGTTTTTGGTCGAATTAGACTTATCCAATAGAATTATGACATGTTTTATGGTAATAATAATACAATTTTTCCCTTAATTAACCTATTTACTTTTAATCGTGGTAATAAAAGTAAAAAGTTACTATTCAAAAAAAATTATTTTTATCTTATTCAACCACATTTTACACCTTGATATTAACCGTGTCTCTCAGATTTTTGAAATTCCACTCACAGAAGTGGTAAAATTATGTTTTATGTAAATTTTCAAACTCTCCTAGGAGGTGGGTAAAAGACGGTGAAAAGTTCTATAAAATTTTTATATATCTAAAATTATTATAAAATGACTCCAATTAATTAATTTGAACTTATATAGGTATTATGTATCAATTTTCACCTAAAATAAATTTAAATAAATTAAATAATTATTTAAATAAAAATTTGGTTTTTAAATAGTAACCTAGTGTTTTCACTATTCATCAAAAATTGAAAGTTTTCAGAAAAATTCCAAAACTTTACCCTGGTATAATTTCGATATTCTGAATCCAAAAATGAAGTCCATTTGGAAATATAAAATTTATAAAATTTAAAAAAGTGGGTATTACTATTCATAATGGCTAGTTTTAATAATATTTTAATAGCATATCGTTGTTTAGTGAAACTCGGTATTGTGTACAATGCAAGCTATCAAGGAAGGTTGTGATTACGTGTAAAGCAAGCCAAGATAGTGTTGTGTGCAGTGAAAGATTCCTTTGATGATGTATGTAACATAAAAACAAAATATTTCTCATAAAAAATCTCGGGTGTTACATATCCCCTCATAAATCTAAATTTTACTTATAAAAAATCAAGGGCGGATTCTCATCAATATTACATATTGAGTTTCGTCAGGAGTACAAGGGGTATTACTCCAAGGAATTACACAGTAGTAATCGTTATCATTAAATACAAGGGGGCCATTCCAATGAATTATCAATAGTTATTAATAAATAAATTATAAATTAAATTCATTATTCAATTAATTTAATTCAGTTTCATCAATTTTCACAAAATAATCATATAACTAGGATCCTAGAGCACGTATTAGGAATCCCTAACCACATATATGGTCAATTTATTAAGATAAATAATCCATAGGATTTCCCATTAATTACTCAGTTTATGTAACCAAGTTAATCACACAAAAATTGATGGCTACAATCCTAATTATACACCCACATAATCACATTTTAGGCCTATGTCACCCCTATGATCACCTTTTTAATTTACCAATGCACTTTCCAAGGTAAAGTGCACCCCATGGGTGGAAAAATTCACAGTCTAAAATATATATTAGGATATTCATGTCCTATAGGAAAGTTCCATTTCAATATTTAGGTCACATAACATTTAATTATTTATTTTAGTTTAATTTCACAGTATATCGATGCAACTACACATCATAGGCATAATATATATGGTGATATATTGAGGTAAATGATTATAAACTACCTAAATTATAATCATAGACTAATAAATATCTATTATCAACCTATGATCTAATCCAAAATAGTAAAAATCATAAAATAATAAGAAATCCTTGGCAATAGGGGGAAATATACATAAATGGATTGAGGTCACTTAATAGCGAAAGAAACCAAGAAAAAGAGGAGGTAAAAGGTTATCCATAATTGTAACTTCCAATTAAAACTAATAATGTGTGATTTCACTAATTAGAAATGATGATATAATCCTTAAGGAGGAGAGATCCAAGTGGTAGGGGTCCATCGCGAGCTACTGGCCAAGGAAGATCCCCCTCCCATTTTAAAACTTCCTTACTTAAAATTAATTAAATAAAAACATAAAAAACGCTAAATTTATATTTTATTACATGAATAAAATATTCAAAACATTAGTTTTTTAGGTAGAGGGATCCTCCCATGTGCCTTTAATTTTTACATCATGATATAATTTTTCATGTTGTGAGGTTATAGCCTGCATTTATTCAACTGCAGATCATCTTGATTTCTCTAAGACCAGTCTCAAGCCACTCCCAGTCCTTGAAACACATATAATTATGTAAAATACATGTGTTAAATAAAAAATCAATGTAATATGCACCTCATAAAGGGTTGGGGTTTTACAAGTAATGGGTGAAATAATTTAAAGAAGATAGATCACAATTGTTTATGAATAATAATAAAACATTAAAAAAATGTAAATGAAAGGGAAGAGAAGTTAAGAGTTGAGTTAATATAGAATGTATGATATAACACTCCATTGGATGAGTTTTATTTATTTTAAATTTTCAGTTATAACTTTATTTTTATGGGCATGGTGAATTATGAGACACCCCCATCAAAGTATGTTTTCTTTGGATTGTATATTGATGTTTTTCTAATGGAAAAGAAAATGTTTGAGTGTGGGGGGATTTGAAAACCATACTTTTTGAATGTATATTTTTCATTAATTTTCTTATTAAATGAAATTAATATTACCTAATACTTTATATGTTTTATTCTCTTTATCATAATGTAGATTTTTTAAAAAATTAAACAAGTTTTGATGATTTTGGAAATTGGAATAAAAAATCACCCTACAAAACATAAATATTATTATGTGGATATTTTGGAAGATAAATTTTGATTTAATGGAAAATAATATTGTGAAATATTTATTATGTCATGGTTCTTACGTATGATTTAATTTTAAGAAGATAGATAATAACCATAATGTTTTTATGGTATTTCTATTATGTTATAAATCTGGTGCGAGGTTGAATTTGAGGAAGAAAAGGAATAAAATATATTGCAATGATAAGGGGTAATGGTTGGTGATACAAAAATGAAATTATATTTAAATTCTTAACCTATTATGATGTAACTAGTGGATAATAAATAAAAATTCAAAATATTGTTTGGTTCCTAAAAAATAAGAAAGAATTCATAATTCCTCTGAGATACATGATAATACTACGCAACTAGAACTATTACATTGTAATGTGTGTAAAGATATATTTTGAAAATAATATGCAAGATAAGGTTGTTATAAAAAATATAATAGTTGATAATTAGATATGGTCATTATGGGACAATGTCTAGAATTAAACCATAATTTCTCAGATAGTATAAATTTTATTGTTTTTAAATTCATAGGATGACTTTTAACACTTTTACTTTTATTGAGAGAGTTAAAACTATGGGTACTTGATCATATAAAATTTTGATCAATATTTTATAAAATTTAAATTTCCTTGTTTCTATTTAGTTATTTTCTTGATTTATTATTCTTCCTTCATGATTTATAAATCCCAAGAGATGAATTTTTCATTGAATTTTGATTATTTATAAATATTGGGTGAGTATTCACCATAAGGGGTGGTAAATTAAGATTAAAATTATTAGTATATATTGAATATTTAATTATATTATAAATTTTTATTTTATTTTAGTACCATATGTAGATTAATTTATTTATCTTATTCTTTATTTATTCATTGATAAAATTATTGATAGGGGCGGAAACCCAATATGGTACTATGGAATTTTTCTTATAAAAGTATCCTTAAAACTTATTTTTATTTTAATATTTTGTTTTAATGTATCTTAGTTTAAGTATAATATTTTTTTCATAAATAATAGAAATACTTAGATTAAAATTGATAAAAATTTATCTAATGGGGGCCAATTAATTTACTAATTTTGAAATGAAATGATTCCATCATATTCATGGGTGAATGAAATCCTATTCGTAATATAATGTCTAAAATTAATATTTAAAAATAATAAATTTCCATATGGCCAAACAAAAACCAAATAAATGTAAATGATGACCCATCGGTCCAACTAATATGTGATAAGCCAATCTATCACTCCACTATTATAAAATAAATATTACACTGTGACACTCCTTGGGTCACTAGTATGTATTTATTTAGAGTTTTTATTTTTATTTAATTTTTTATTGAAGTTCTCAAGAGTTTGAGGTGAAAATTTTGAAATTTGGGTAGACACAACTAGGCACATGGTTAGAATTAAATTAGTAATAACTGTGCACCCAAACCTTGAAATCGTAAGGGTAGTTTCCAATTTCGTTTCATATAGTTAGTGTATAGTTATAACTAACCATATGATACTTCTATGAAATCATGTGTCCTCACCTTGGGTGTTCATATGAGTTTTCTCAGTTACCACGTGATTTTTTTAGCCATGCAGATAAACCATGTAACTTCCTCAGGGGTGATAATTCTGTTCATTTTGGGTTATTTTTAATTTTGGGATTTATCCTATTCATCCCCCATTTCAAACTCAATGACCTTAGGGACTCTACCAGCGGATTAACTTCTCTAACATGCCCTCCATGGTGGGGTTTTGATGATTTCTTAATAACTCCTTGACCAAAAAGCTATATATGATTTCCTTTTTTTCCTTTTCTTTCCTCTCAATTTTTTGTATGTTATTCCTCCTTCCCATAACCCTAGTGGTCATGGTGGTCGATTATAATATCTAGGGTTGTCTTAAAATAAATTTTTTGGTTTATATGGGTTGTAAAGCTCCTATCATGACTTATTCTTACGGTATTAATAAAAGGAAACAAGTTTACATTGATTGACGTAAGAGTTTTTCTTTTATTCATTTTATTTGGGAGATAATTGAATGGTTGGTTCTTTGAAACTTGTTTTCTTAGCTATGAAACAACAATGTAAGTTACTAATGACAGTTTTATAAAGAATACCCATTATTTTTCATTTATTTTCTTTTCACATAAAGGGGGGATTTTCAAATTTTAGTTTTTCTTCATTATAAATATAACTTTATTCAATTTATTTGTTTTATAAAATTAAAATTAGGGTTTTTCTTTAAGGGAATGATTTATACATGGAGTTTTTATTTAAAATTGATTTATAAAGTTAGGTGATTCATAATTTAGTGAGTTTTCCATGTTATAAAGGGTTTTTTGGGTCTATGGGATGGTTTTAGTGAATTATTTACATGATTCTGATTAATTTGTTATGTTACATATGTGTTATTTGGATTTAATTAGATTTAAATGTGGTTTTAAAAAGTTATTTTAAGGTTTATTTTTAGTATCTTAATTTAAAGTCATGTTTGGAACCTTATGTGAAAAATGATTTCAATGGATATAACTACATCCTTGTTGAGTCCCCATTGAATATATATTGATCATGGTAGTATATTTCAAAATGATTAGATTATTGATTGATTCTTATTCATTTAGAATGGGGGTCTTCATTATGGGGGTGATTAAGGTGATATGCGTAACATTTATTGTGTCATGTGCCTTGTGTTATGTTATTTAATGTGATTGATGGATAATGAATATATCCCACCTTGGTTAGCTAGTTTCATGGGGAAACTTAGCTAACTATGTGGGAAATGAAGATATGGGTTATTTTTTATTAGATGATAGGAACTAGTTAACAACCCATAGTTATGGTTCATTAATCTATTATGAGTTACCTTGATAAGTCTAGATGAGAGTGGCTTGGGTGGATAATATATAACCATAAAAACTTATGGTATTTGGTTCTACCTAAGCACATATAAGTATTTTCTCATCATTTCCTAGGTGATACCTCATGATTTTTATTTTATAATATGTTCTTATTATAATGTATTTGACATATGACTTGCTTTACCTTCTTGTAATACTAATGATTTTGATGTGATGCTTCATTTATGGTTGGGCTTTGATGTTGAAAATTTTGACTTATATTAATTAATTTCTCTCATCCTTGACTAATTTTGGGGTGGAATTTATTTTGTTTACCTTTATTTGATTATATTTTGGGGAGTGTAAAAAGGGAGATTTAAAATTAAAAAGGGGTACTCTAACTATAAAAGCTAATGTTTTTATAAATGCACATTTAATATAATTTTTAACCTATTTTAATGGAAATTATTCTCAATTTTAGTTTTCTAAATGTAAATTTGGATATAGTTTTTTTTAATGAAAATGTTTTGTGAAAGGGAATCTGATATGATATTGTTTTCATACTAAGTAATGGTAAAGGAAACTATTTTTTATTCCTAATTTTCAAACAAGAGTTCTTTTTTCTCATATAAAATGAATTGTATTAATTCTTGGTGGAATGATACAAGGAATTGGCTCACACCCTATATACCCAAATTATTGTATATATAACCTCTATATTTTATATAGAAGAGTAGTTTCAGGGTTTCTAGGTTTCTTTTTCACTATTTCTAGTGGGAAGTGGGTGATATTTTAATCTCTTTGGTGACTTGGAGTCACATGGTGGTAATAGGGATAGTTTATTAGGATCCTTGGATCAGTTGGGACATGTTTTGTATCAACCTCCTTATCCTTTATTCCTCATTTAAATACTTTTATATTTTTTTAAAATTTGTAATATAAAATTACATTTTTTTAATGTCTTTATTAGAGTTTATGTTAATCTATTTTCATTATTACTTTTTTGGTTGGATATTATTTTAAAATTGTCTATTATCTTGTAGTGATAATCTAATTTATAAAGAATTTGTGTTTGGTTTCTAGTTGGGACTTGTTGTTTGGTTTTTTGAATTTAAAGGGTGAAATCACCCCAACCAATTTTTATTCGATACCCTTGGAACTTGTCTTCATACTTTGGTTATTGATAACTCCCTTTAGGTCTTGTCGTAAAATGACCTGAGTGATGTGATAAGATGACTTGAGTTGGTCTGTTATATACACCCTTCAAAAATTTATATAATTAATGTATGTTATTATATTTGTTAACTAAAGGAAAAATAATATTACTATAACACCCCAATATTTTATAAAATATTTCTCTTTAAATAGTTTTATTTTTTTGATAACTTGTGTTACACGCAACACCTAGTTTAAATTAACCACCACACACTACTAAAATAATATTATTTAATGTGACAGTTATAACCTAGATATTAAATTGGTGGGTATGAATATTATTACCTTATTTATAATATATATATAAATTTATTACTCAATATAAATATATTAATAAATACTTATTAATAATCACTCAATTTTTAGTAAAGTTATTCTGTGCTTTAGAAATATGTCTTCTTAAAAACTGAGTTTATTAATTTTTTTGTGAGAAATTATTATAATTAATTTATGGAACTTTTTGAAATTTTATTTTATAAAAAATAATATTATTTTTTAAATTATAATATAAATATTATCTTAGGGTGAATTGTTGGGATTTTTCTGAAAGGATTTGTTCTCCAGCGAATAATGAAAAATACTGAATTTTATTGAAAACTGTTTTTTTGTTTCAAATTTTTAAAAAATATCAATATGTATTTAAAAAAATTTAAAAGTAAAATTATTTTTATTATATTATTAATAATCCAATTATTTTCATTTTAATTAATTTTATGGTTGAATTTGGTATAAAAATATTTCAATCCTTAAAAATGCATTTTTCCAAAATCTAATTTTCATTATGTTGTGTGCATTTATATTAAACTGGATTTATGTAACTTGTAGAAATTTAATTTGATTAAATGGAATTTATTTTTTAGTTCATCAATTCAATTTTATCCTATTGTTTTTTTTTAAATTTTTATAAACAAGTTAGATTGTTTTGTGAATAGTATAAAATTACAATTTTTAATAAATAAGGTATCGTTTATGATATCATCAGGACATTAACATAATACAAAAAAAATATAAAACTTATGATTATTATAAATCACTAAAAATATAATACATAATTGATTCAAAAAAAATATCAATTATAATTTATTCCATGATAAATATGAAAATCAATTTCAGTGTTGATGCAGAGCTTTCACTGCGCTAGAAAAGTCAAATTTGATACCCTAAAGATACTATTTGAGATGGAATAATTCTTTAATAAAATTTTTTAATAAATATTATGTATTATGGATTATTTAATGGTTATTAAAAAAATTATTAATATAAAAATTGGTTTATCGAAAAAAAATTGCAATGCTTTCACATGGTTGGAAAAGTCAAAATAACATATCAAATAAGTTTTCATGACATAGATATGAGTTAAAATAAATATTAAACAAATATAAATGTAAATTTTTATCATAATAAACTTATATTAATTATTAAAATTTATTTTTAATTTTGGGTATTAAATAAATACCTTAAATGCTTTCACAACGCCAACACGACATTTATTTAATTAATAGAAAAATAAAATACTTGATATTAAAAAATACTAAAACTAGTATAATGTGAAATAATTAATGTTTACCATTAATTTTATAGATCTATATTATATTTTATGGAATTTTTAAAAGTATTATATTCTAAATCCCCCTTTTTCTTTATGTATTTAAATAAAAAATAAAAGAATAGTTTCAAAATTGACATTAATGATATTTTACCAAAAAAATATTTTATTACATTATTTCAAAATTATAAAAATATTTAAATTAGATAATTAGGGTAATATATGATCTAAAACTTCATAACATGTATATTTATGAGCCAATAATCACCTTATGGTTAAAAAAACATAACCTTTAATATTGAAAAGTTTGTTACCGTAGTTAAAATTAAAATCGGTTAACTAAAGGTGAATCAAAATGACAAGGTTTAAAATGACAACAAAACATGTATAAAATCAATTTTTTTATGGTATTACAACCCTATACTACCTTATATTTGAATAAATTTCCATTTTGAGCCTTTTTTTTGAGAATTATTTTATTATAATTTAGTCTTTTTTACAATTCCAAAAGTGCCCCTCACCTCAATTATAAAAGGGAACATCCTCCTTTACTTATTTACACCAATTTAAGCCTTCGTTGTCAGCCATAATTGGAAACTTTATCTTATAAAATTACCTAGAAACATTATATAGGTTCTATTATTCCCAAAATACAAACCTTATAGCCCTTTATAAGAGATTTAAATGAGTTATTTCAAATAAGAGGTAATCACCTTAACCGGTCACTTTATTTTCTATTCTATTTAACCCATATAAATATATATTATTTATCATTAAATAATATTTTAATTATTAAAAATATTATTAAATTTTATTAAAATTATTAAAACACCATTATACACCCTCATTCCCATCAAATGAGAAGTGAGAGTATCGCTCGTGTGTACGTACGACTTACCGTCTCCATGTACCGATACAATTGATTTTTCATCACCGTATTTTATGGATTGGTCTTATGATAATTTTAATGTTTATATATGATATTTATTATATAATTATACTTCTTAAATTATAATATCGCATCTACCTACTTACCTTCCAATTCATTGGAAAAGAATAACGTCACACGTGCGTACGTGTGGACTACGACCTCCACAAAACGATGAGATTCATTTTTAATTTAAATTTTACTTGGATGGTTAAAAGGATATATTTAATTAATATACAATATATATATATAATAATTTTTTAAAGTTGAATTATTATTTACCTGTCTTTCATTTCAACCGTCGAAAAATGAAAACAGAGTTTATGCTTACGTAGGGCCTACCCTCTCCAGGAACAGTGTAATAAATTTTTCTATATATAACTTTTATGTATGACTCTAAATATGTATATAATTAGTGAATATTATATTTGTATCACAATTAATATTATTTATATGATGAAACCATGATAAAAATAGAAGTACCAAAACTACTTAACAAGAACAAACATGAAAAACGAAAAAGATATCACCAAAAACAATGATTTTAATAAAGTGTTAAAAATGGGTGATAAAGGAGTATAATTAAATAATATATTTTATAATATATATGATTATGGTTATTTAATATATATATATATATAATAAATCTATATTTATTATATGGGGGGTTCCAATGCATAAGAAGGAATTCAAACCTAAGGTAAGGTATTTTCATCTCACATTTATTTTTGTGGGACACATACAATATTCAGCACTTTTTTATTTTTTGAGGTGTATATATTTACCATGAATGTATTTTATGATTATTATAATGAAAATTAAGTTATATAAATATCCATATAATTGTCTTTATTTCATGGTAATTATTATTAAAAAGTTACCAAAGTGGCATGGGTTTTATATTACAGTATCATTATTTTCCGGGATTTTTTATGATTAAGTTATGATGATGAAATATTATGATCAACCTCTCAATATACTCATTAATTTCATTCTCCTATAATTATTTATTGAAAATTCATTTTTTTTAATTTCATTTTACTCACCTTATTTTCTCAGGAGACTGAGAATAGGTTTTAAAGGAAAATCGACTTTATTTCTCTCTTCGATCAAAAAACCATTTTATTCCATATCCATATTTCATAAATATATTTTAAATAATATTTTTAATATTATCCAATTATTTTTAAATTAAAATTTACCCATTTTTAAAAAAAAAATATTTAAAAGTAATATCTTTTCCTTTTTTCAAATGATTTACATTTTGACTTTTCCAAAAATATGTATAGAAGTAATGTTTTTTGAACTTACATAACATGAATGATTTTCACACCATAATGACTAATTTTTTCCATTGAATATTCCTTTAATTTTTTACCTGGTTTTATTCAATGAAAAAAATTCCATTATATTTACACATTTTTATAATAAGTGACTTCAAAATGTAAAGTTTATTTTCCCCCAAGAATTTTTCAATGATCCTTAACATTATTTATACTCATCAATGACAACAACCCTTGAATTAACTTATGTTTTACTAGGTATATGATCTAAGGATACCATAAATATTAGTTTTATGGATTATTTATAAATATGATGTCAAAAAATTTATAAAACCAATTTATTTCCATGGGTTATACTGTGATTAATTGATGAAATGTTTATAAAACCCATTTCTTTTCTTTGGGTTATTCTATGGTGAAATATTTATACAACCAATTTATCTTCATCGGTAATGATATGAATAATACTTTATGATATTATGGAACAAATAAGTATGATTTTTATTATGTTATGGGTGGTACCTAAATCTCCCTCTAATGAATTGGGTAAAGATTGATATCTCATGAGATAAACTGGAATGGAATGGGGAGTGAACCCAGATTGATAAAGGACTTTTCCACTATTATAGTCTTATAATTATACCTTGAATAATATGATGGTTGGGGGATTGATCCAAATCCATTATGACAGTCCTATACTTTAGCCTTGACTAATAAAGTTATAATGTTTTATGCTTATGTATATACCACTATTCAATGTCTTGTGCAAATTTTATGCTCACATGGATTGTTTTGTTTATTTCCATTATGATTTGTGTCCTATAAAATTCCAAGAATTATTCCATGACTCAATATTATGATCTATGATATGTAGGGTGTGATTTTAAAATGTTAAGTGCATGTTCTCATACACTTTTTCTCATGTTATGATTATATTATCATTGATATCTCCATTTTTTATCCTAAATATTAATCTAGGATCACCCTTTCTTATGTTTAATTTCCCCAGGTTATGAGGAAAGTTACTATCGTGATATGACTAAGAAGGTTTATAGTTATTAAGAACTTAGTTTTAGATGATGTATATATTTTATGAACTATTTTCTATGTGTCTAAGATTCTAAAGTCAATTGATATATACGATTCTAGAATAGTTCTTTATGTTATGCAATGAATATTAATTTATTAAGATGTGATAACTATGTGTGAAAATCATGGGTCAATATAGTTGGTATTAGAGAAAGGTCAAGTTAACCTTTGGAAACTAAGATGTGATAAATTTAGTGAGAACCCTATGTATAATTTTAAGTATAGGATAAAGTCCTAAGGTTCTAGTAATGATCATGAGTGAACTAGGTTAATCCTTAGGTGTCATAAACTAACATTTCATGATTTAGATATCATTTAAATTATTTTTCATGATTATGTGATTTCTCACTATGATTATTATTTCTCACATTATTCTTTTTTGTTTTATTCAATGGCTGGAACCCAAAGGAATAATATTAATGTTAAATTTGATGGTCAACGGAATGATTATCCTCATGATACAACTAATTTAAGTAACAAATATAATTAAAAACCATGTAATTGTTCCTAATAAACTATCTTGTTATATGATTAACAATATCAACTTTTTTGAGTTTCCTGAAACACCTAATAAGAGAAATCTGGAGTTTTATAAATACCATGGTAGAAAGAATATTTTCTTCAAAAATGTTTAAAATGTGGGAAGAATAACTCGAGTGAGTGTATCATGGGAATTGGAATATGTTTTGAGTGTGAAAAAGGATACAAAATAAGTAATTGATGAGGAAAAACAAAAATATAGGATAACTCAATTGGTGATAACAATGATCTCCCTAAGGTATCATCAATGGTTGAATGTTTTAAATGTGGAAATTATGGGCATTATGCAAATAGATATACTAGGGGTAAATCTCATGAAGAGAATCAGAAAGGTTTTATGAGTAATGGTTTTACCAATGATTATGGAGAGACTATGAATGACCAATGGAAGTTATGATATTTTTTAATAGTGTTTCTTATGTTAAAGTTGATAAAAATAATTAAATTGAAGTTGATAATTCAGAAGACATGATTTATATTTCACATTTTATGATGTAAGTATTGGGTAATAAGATGATGAATCCTAGTTTATGTTTTAAGAAGGAAGTGAGATGATTGAAGTTTATATATATAAGAATTCAAGAATTATGTCATATAGGTGTTATACTCATGATAATTTGGTTATAAAAAATCGTGATGCATTGAAGTATTATACCACATTAGGTTTTCTTTAAGGATTTGAAAACGTATTTTGAATGGTACTAATAACCAAGAAAATTGATTTAGTAGTAATGTGATATTTTTGGAGAACACATATTTAAGGGAAAGATAAACCATTACATGTGTCTGATGTTGATTCAATAATGTTTATTTTTGATAAATATATGATTTACATTAATATTATTAGTAACCTTGAAATTTGTTTGTGATTTGATAAAAAAGTGATTTAGGTTATCTTTGATGAATTTTATTGAATTTTTTGGATTTATGGAAAATATTCAATTGTTGTAAAATTATTTAAAGAATTAGGCTTGTGTTAAATTTGGAATCACATATGTTTTCATGTGAGGTTAAATTGAAATTTACGGATTCCATCATGGGTTTATAAGTTTAAAGTTAATCATAAGTACAAAAGCATCAACACCCGCTTTTAATGTTCCTAGTTATGAGATTTTAAAGTGATTTGAAACATTAATTGGGTATTAGGAAGAATGATATATTGAGGTTTAAATAAATATTTGTGTTTGGTACATGATTTTATGTTATGTTTATTATGGTCTACTAGATTATGGGATATAAATAATTTTGATCGTTGAAAAGTGATTCATTGAAAAGGTGATATTTTCATTAATAATTATGATCAAGTTAAGTATTACATTTTAGGTTTGTATATAAATTATATTCATTATATTTTGTTTAATTTTACTACATTAAAATAATATATAATGATTTTTCATATTGTTTAATGATATTTGGAATATAGTCTTTGGGGTTAAGGTATATGTAACCCTTAGGCTAAACAAGTGATTTAACATAAAATATTATTGGGATGAATGAAATTAAAATCTTAAATATTTAAGTTTAATGGTGTTATATATCCTTTGAGTTTAAAAAACTCTTTAAATCTGAGTTTATTGAGGTAATTTGGGATGTAGAGTTATTTATTAAAATGATCGAAGTGGAACATTTTTTTTATTCTAGAAGATTTTGGAGTTTAATGTATTATTTCAAGGTTTATTTATTTTGATAATTATCATGTGCTAACTATTTTTGGTTTTAGTTAATTCCTATATATACAAGTGATATTTTAATATAATTTTTTATTCCATTTCTAGTTGATTTTAGTGCTTCAGGCATAAAAATCATCTTGAATACTGATCGTTTGGATCAATAGATGGGATTATGGTAGAAAGTGATTGAAGGATTAAGTTATATTTTTCAAGTAATTATATTTCCTTGTTTAATTTGTATAAATGGTAAATAAATTCCTTAACTCTATGGAAAAGATATTAAGGGAAAATAGTTTTCATATAACCTACAATTATGATGAATTTATAGTCTTTTAACCCCTCATTGATTTATGGTTTTTTGGTTGCTAACTTTCTCTTGACAATGTTCTGTATCACTATCAATTTGTCCTTGGTTGTTAGTTTTTACTTCCATGTCTATATTTTCACTTCTAAATATATTTATCTATTTATAAACCTATTTATTTGGTGACCTTCTTACTTAACTTTCCCTCTTTTTAAGGTAAATTTTTATTAGTACTTTTTATGAGGTCGGTTTTTAACAAAGGACTTTTAAATTATCAAACCATTGATTACCATGAAAAAGTTAAATTTTTGAGGAAGAAATTTATTAAATGAGGGATAATGTAAAACCCTGAGATTTTATAAAATATTTCTCTTAAAATAATTATATTTCTCTGATAGCTTGAATTACATGAAACACTGAGTTCAAATGAACAATTACACACTATTAAAATATTATTAATTAATTTGAAAATTATAACACAATAGTTAAAATTAAGGTATGAATATGGTTAACTAATTTATGAAATATATATAAATTCTCTATTAAGTATAAATATATTGATAAAGGCTTATTAAATAATCACTTAATTTTTTTTAAAAGTTATTTTATGCTCTAGAAATATTTCTTCTTCAGAAATGATTTTATTGCTCTTTGTGAGAAAATATTATAATTAATTTATATAACTTTTTAAAATTTTATTTAAAATAATCATATTATTTTTCAAATAATGATATAAAAATTATATTAGCATTAATATTTTGTATTTTTTTGAAAAGTTTGATTTTCCAGTGAATGGTGAAAATATTGAATTTTATTGAAAACTTTATTTTTTGTTTAAAATTTTTAAAAAATAAATAATTTGTTTTTAAAATGTTTTAAAAGTAAAATTAGATATATTATATTATTATTAATTTTATTATTTTAATTGTAATAAATTTAATGGTTGAATTATTATAAATAAATTATACTTAAAAAGACATTTTTCTAAAATATGATTTTCGCTATATTTTACGCATTTATATTAAAATAAATTTCTGTTAATTATATGAATTTAGTTTGATGAAATGGAAATAATTTTGGGTTTCATAAATTCAAATTTATCCAGGGATTATTTTTTTGACATTTTTATAAAGTAGTTAATTTTTTTATGAATAATAATGAAATGTAGTTTTTATGAAATACAATATCTTTTATGATATCGACAATACATAAACATAATATAAAAGATTTATGAAACTTATGGAATTACTAAATTATGATTATATAATACAATTATCATACACAAGTAATTCAAAAAATATATATAAATTATAATTTATTCCATGATATAAATGAAAATCATTTTTCAGTGCTGACGCAAAGCTTGTGCAGCGCTGGAAAAATACAATTTGGTACTCTAAAGATAATATTTATAATTTAATAAGTATTTTCATGAAATTTTTTGTTAAATTTTAAGAATTATAGATGATATTTTTTTTATAAATGAATTCATAGTTATAAAAAGTGGATTATCCAAATGTTTGTGCAATGTTTGTGTAAGGACAAAAAAGTTAAAATAACATATTAAATAAGTTATCATGACATATATATTAGTTATAATATATATTTAATGAATATAAATGTGTATTTTTAGAATAATAAACTTATATACATTATGGTAATTTATTTATAATTTTTAGTAATTTAATAGTTACCTTAAATTCTTACACAACTCTGAAGCATCATTTATTTAATTAATATAAAAATAAATTGAATGAATTTAAGAAAACTAAAACTAAAATAATTTGAAATAATTAACATTTAAATTGAATTTAATAGATATATATTAGATTTTTGTGAATTTTTAAAGGATTATATTTGAAATACCTCTTCCTCTTGATGTATTTAAAGTCAAATTAAATAAATAGTGTCAAAATTGACATTGATAATATTTTATCAAAATAATGTTTTATTAAATTATTTAAAAATTAAAAAATATTGAAAGTGAAACATTAGGATAATATATGGTCTAATAATTCATAAAATTCCCATTTATTTTCCAATTCTCACCTTATAAGTAAATATTATAACCATTGATATTGAAAAGTTTCTTACCATAGTTAAAATTAAAATTGGTTAACTAATGGTTAATCAAAATGATAAGGTTTAAAATGAATAAATAACATGTCTAAATTATATTATTTGATTGTATTACAACCCTATACTACCTTATTTTTAAATAACTATCCATTTAGATGTATATTTCTTGAGGATTTTATTATAATATAATCTTTTAAGAAATTCTAAAAGTTCCCATCACATCAATTATAAAAGGGATCCTTCTCCCTCACTTATTTACACCACTTTGAGGATTACATCTTAATAAAACTCTACAAATTTATATTATAAAATTTAATATCCACATTCTATAGGTTCAGTTATTTCCAAAATTCCATCCCTAGAACCATTTAAAGGAGATATAAAGGAGTCATTTCAAAGAAGAGGTAATTGCCTTAACTGATCACTTTATTTTATAATATTGTTTAACTCCTATAAATCAATTGAATTTATCATCAAATAATAGATTTAATATCATAAATCTTATTAAATCTTATTATTATTATTATTAAAACACCATTATACATCCTCATTTACATCAAATAATAAGTGACAGTATCGCTTGTGCATATGTACGGCTTATCATCTCCATGTAACGATACAGTTAATTTTTCATCACCATATTTTATGGATGGGTATTATGATGGGTATAATGTTTATATATTATATTTATGAAATAATTATACATTTTTAATTATAATATCACATCTATACTCTTACCTTCCAATCCATTGGAAAATGATAAGGTTGTTCATGCGTACGTGTGGTCTACCACCTCCATGAAGCAATGTAATTCATTTTTTTGTTTCCATTTTACTTGTATAATAATAAGGATGGATTTAATTAATATATATGATATAAATATATATTTATATATAATTATTCTATATATTTTAATTATTATTTACATTTATTTCATTTCATCCATCGAAAAATGAAAACAATATTCATGTGTGTGTACAACCTACTTTCTCCGTGAACAGTGTAATTTATTTTTCTATCTATAAATTTTATATATGAATATAAATAAATATATGATTAATATATATGATATTAATATCATAATTAATATTCTTTTTATTATTTAACCATGATAAAAATACAATTAACAAAACTACAAAACCACAATATACATGAAAAACGAAGCATATATCACCCGAAACAGTTATTTTAATAAAGAAGTGTTAACAATTGGGTGATCAAAGGACATAAGTAAATAATATATGGTATTATATATATTATTATGGTTCTATAATTTATATATATATATAATAAATTTATATTTTTTATAAAGTGGTTTACAATGCGTATGAAAGAAGTCGAATCTAAGGTAATAGGTTTTTGTCACACTTTTATTTCTTTGGGATATCTATCATATTCACCACTTTTTTATTTTTTATGGTGTATATACTACTCATTAATGTATTTTATGATTCCTATAATGGAAATTATGGTATATAAATATCCATCTATGGGTATTTATTTCATGGGTATTATGATTCAAGCAATATGGAAAGGGTTTTATGTTACAATCTCATTATTTATTGGGATTGTTTTTTATTAAGTTTTCATAATGAAATATTATGATCAAACTCTTAATATTCTCATGAATTTTATTTTAATTTGTTAATTTCTTTAAAATACATATTTTCCTTTCATTTTCCTCACCTTATGTACTCAATAGACCGAAAATATGTTTTTAAGGAAAATTGACTTTATTTCTCTCTTTGATCAAAAAAACTTTTTCTTCTATATCCATTTCTTATAAAAATTATTTAAGAAAGATTTTTACTATTCTAATAAGTTTTTTAAATTCAATTTTATAGTCATTTTTCTTTTTAAAAACAAGTTTAAAAGGAATCTTTTTTTTTATTTTCCAAATGTAGTACTTTTTGACTTTTCTGAAAAAAGTTTGGAAGGAATTTTTTTTAACTTATATGGAATGAATGAGTTTTTATAACATCGTGAATAATTTTTTATTTAAATTTTCCTTTAAAAATTTTAATGGTTTTTATCAAAGAAAGTTTTTTCATTGTATTTTTACATTTTTTTTAATAAGTGACCTCAAAATAGAAGTGTTATTTTCCTCAAGAATGTTTTAATGATGTTTTAATATTATTTCTACTGATAAATGATAGTATCCCTTGAATTAAATTATGATTTTATAAGGATGTAAACTAAGGATACAATCCTTATTCTTTTTCTAGATAGTTTATAAATATGATGACACAATATTTATGAAACTCGTTTTATTTTAACGGGTTATGTTTTGATGAATTGATAAAATGTTTATGAAACCCATTTATTTTACATGTTTTCTGTTATGGTTAAATGGTTATTAAATCCATTTATTTTCATAGTATTTGATAAGAATAATGATTTATTATATTATGGAACACATATGTATGATTTTCACTATGTGATAGGTTGGAATTATATCTCCCTCCAATGCATTGGGTAAATATTGATATCTCATGAGATAAATATGACTGGAATGGGGAGTGAACCCAATTTTTTAATGTAATTTATCTAATATTATAGTATTTAGAGTTGACCTTGACTGTTATGATGGCTTGGGGAGAGAACCCAATTCACTATGATAGTATTGGAATTGAACCTTTACTACTAAGTAAATGATTTTATATTCTTATTTGTATTCCATAATTCCATGTCTTATTCCAATGTTATGATCTCATGGATCATATTATTTGATTCCCTTATGATTCATGTCTTATTAACTAACAATATTTATGTCATGAATCAAGATTATAATCTATGATATGCAGGTTGAGGTTTCCAAATTTTAATCTCATGTTCACATACCCTTTTTCATTTTATTATTATATAATCATTGATATATCCCTTGTTTATCCTTAATGAAAATATACAGTTACCCTTTATTATGTTTCTTTTCATGAGGTTATGAAGAATGGTACTCATATTATATGTTTAATAAAGGTGATAGTAATAAAGAAATTTGTGGGAGATGGTGTAGATATTTTATGAAGTAGTTTTGTATGTATCCAAGTTTCTAAAGGCACTAGACCTATATGATTATGTAATGGATCATTGTGTTCTATAATAAATATTTATCTATTAAGATGTGATATATATGTGTGAAAATTTTGGATTACTATAATGGTTTGGTTGTCTTAACCATGCCATGTTTTGTGCTAGTATAGACCACACAATAGTGAGGGTCACTGTTTTATTATGTATTTCATGGTAGTATATGTGTTATGTGATAATTCACAGCTTAACCTCTCTCTCCAAATATAATCTATCATAATTGGTTGATAATATCATTATACGATATTCGAAGGAGTTTTAATTATGAATATAAAATATTTAAGAGTTAAACATTTAAACATGAATGGTCATTAAATTATAAAATATTTTTAACATTCACCTTTGATAAAAAAAATTTAAAATATGTTTAGTGCCTTAGTCAGCGTCCTCGGTTCCTATAAAAGGTGTTCAAGATCGTGACAAGGGTACAAAATCCTCATTTTTCATCATAGAGACTCCATGTTCAAATCATTCAAGCTCTCATTTCTCCTCACCGTTTAATATAATGGTTCTAATAGAATATGGATATAATAGAGTATTTTATAATAATTGGTATATTCTGACATCGTATGGATATCCTTCGAGGAAGGAATCCATTATCTACTTCTTAATTATCACTATCAAGCTCGGGTCAAGGATATTGGACAAAATAGATCCATGGGAAAATGGTATGCATTTTCATTCATTTATTTAGGTCCAAATGAATTGGTATATTTGGTAGAGTATATAGATTAGGTTGATTTTTTATGTTGCATTTGGAAAAGAATACATGATCGAGCCCACCGGGGCCCTACTCGAGTCAGTTGATAGGCCGAGTGTTCCACCCGAAGCCTACCTCTAATAGAACAAGGGTTTTTGACTAACATCTAGAATGAATAACATACTATTTCCCCTATATTTTACACCTCACTAATATTTTCTATTCCTAAATTGTTTCCAACGGGTTTTTTCGTGGAACTAGAAACACCCAATGGTTCTGTATCCATGGGGACCTATTTTCCAATGGTAGATTCCCATTAGGTGTTTTGACCTATGATTCTTAAGAACTCACATTTTTAGAGAGGATGGGAGGTTGGGCTCATCACATCCTTTTTGGGGGAATTATCTCCTACTCTGGGACTCTCTTATAGATTTACGACATGTTCATGAAAACATCATTAATTCAAAGTATGATATGAGTTAACCCAAGATCAGTAATAAATTATTAGCATGTATATATCTTAGAATCATAAGTATTTATCTGAGGTTCTTCATCAATGGAGATAACTGTATGTATTGGACATTATCCATTAATGGTATCCTCTTTTGTACTTATTATATATTCTTTGGTCATTATTATGATGATTCTGGTTTTCTAGCCACACGGTGGGGCACTCTAGAGTTTATTGTCATCCAAGGAGACTAAGGTCGCTCTGGAGTTTATCTTCATCTAGGGAAATAGTATTTTTTTGATGTCGGTATCAAACCCATATATGGGATTACTATATATCCTTATGAAATGAATCAAAACCCACGTAGTTCAGTGTCGCTTAACTTTTCATATCATACCTTTTATGTTCATGTGATAAGGACCCAACTATATAGTTTAACATCATGTGGAAAGGATGTCTAGGCGGAAGGTGTCTGGTTAAATTTGGTGTTTCACTTATGTTGAAGTAGCCCAAGATACATGAGAGAGATATGGATTCTCATGTTGAATTAGACAGTTATGATAATGTGTCCCATGAAGGAACATGTTTGATTTTAGTTTTTGGGTTTAAACCTCAAAGAGGATTACTATGTATCTTGATTGGATGTGAATAAAATCCCACGTAGTTCAGGCATGTCTCATAGGGGAGTATGGACCTTTGAGAAGATTAAGTTGTGGATTCTTCCTGAAGAGGATGCCCTAGTAAAAGGGACTATGAGGTATGTCTTAACTCATAATGGTTTAGGGGATTAATTCGGGGCTTACTCCTATAGAGAATGCCTAGATTAAGGGAATTATTATTGAGGATAACTATTAAGGAGGGTGATCATTGAGCTCGGGCCCTAAGTGGGATTCCTACATATCCTTGTTATCAAGAATCAGAGTTCTCATAGTTCAATCATTCAAATGGATAGTGTGGGTTTTGTGATCATCACTAACCTATAGGCCCATGTGATTCATTATTAGTGTGAGAAACAAGAGGAATTGGAAGATTCAACAAACCACACACTTTTCCTCCCTCACTATTGGAAGAAAAGGAGGAGGATGTTGGAAGATTCCAGGGTTATGGAACTTCCCTATCTTCACTTCACCCTGGAAAGGAATGAAGGTAAAGGATGTGTTGGTATATAGAAGAAAGACAACAACCTCCTACATGGTATACTAGGGGATTACTCTGGGAGGGATTCCCTAAAATTGGTTATGTAGTAGGATAGGGAACTAATTCCATGTTGAATGGAAAAGAAAGTGTAATACTCTCCCTATCTACTAGGAACCAAAGGCTCTAGATCATAGAGAGGATAAGGGAAGTAAATTGTTCAAACCCTAATCCTCCAAACTGGGAACTCCTCAACACTATCCTTAGGGTAAGTTTCCTCAATACCATATATATACAAATATATAGATTCCTCAAGTACCCTAACCCTCTGGTATGGTAAGTTCAGGAAACCTCTAACCGTAGAAATAAAAATCCAAATGGGAGACATGCTGATGTGACTTTCCTCATGGTTTTGTAGTCCATGAGGTATGGGTGGAGGTTTTAACATGGTCCCTTTTATACATGGAATCCAAATAAGTAGAGGCCCTTCCATGAGTGGCTTTGAGGGAGGCCTCATGAATAACTTGATCAGGCTAGAGATTAGGGTGAACCAAGGAGGCTTGTGCAAGGGGTGCTCCACACAGGTAGGCTTGGGAGAATTGGGAGCAACTTGGATGATGGAAAACTTGGGAGAATACACTTGTAAGAGAACTTAATCAAGAATTTAAGGGTCTCTACAGGTGTTCTCGGAGGTAAGTCACGTAAATCCTTGGATCAGAAAGGGAACCTCAGTCTAGTATTTGTTGATTAGGGGTTGGTCGAATGCCTCGTGTAGGTTTTATTTACTTTAAACTAGAGGAAAATATAATCTCCACAATACCCATTTAATTACATCTTCTTTAGGTGTTATAAAACTACCTAGAAGTTTTCTCAGTGGTTTAGTGGAGTACTATAGAGATTATAGCATCAATAAGCCTTCCAAAAAATTCATTCGTACAAATGAAGACCCCTAGGGACCTATTTATAGGAAAATATAGGACCTTGGGTGAGGGAATAATTTTTCATAGTGGTTGTACGTAGGTTGGATTTTTAGGGTTCCATGCAGCTACCTAATGGGACAATATTACTTTGACAGGGCTTACACGAATGGCCTTTGTGTATTTTTCAAATCTTGACCTTTTCCACTACTTTCCTTCTCTTTTCTCAAAGGTATTTCCCTTTGTTTCCGTTTAATCTAGGTGAAAAAATTGAGTGTCAACACCCCCCCCCCTCAGGATAGGATCTAATTTGAAAGGGGAGGGTCTTATCTTGAGGGAAAAGGGATGAAAAGATGAATGGTTCACATATATTTTTGCACAGGGATTCTGTGCTAGTTGTTCTCTCAAGTCCTCCATGTAGAAGGATCACATATGTGGTTTACACAAGGTAGAATTCTTTGAAATAAATAGTTATCTCATTTTAGTGAACATCTCTCATGACTCTGAGTTTTTAGGTCTTTCTATACTAGTCTCCCACGTAGATCCTTTTCTCAATTTATTTCATTGATGATCTTGTTCACGCGGACATGGTATGTATCTAGTTGCGAGATGCATAGGCTTGGGTGAGTGACTTGTGTGGGGATCATTAATGATGCTCCTTTGCAAGGAACTTTCATGACACACTTGAGCGATCCACTTTTTCTAACTCATTCCTTTTCCAAAATTTCTTACTTTCATGGATTTCTTTAAAATGAACCTACTTTGAAATGAATTAAATTCTTTTTTTAATGTTCGAGGTGCCCACAAATCTTTCAGTTTCTAGTTAACAAGATAGGAAATGTATGGAGGATATGTTTAAAGTCATAGGGTATTACTATTACAATGTCTGTGACAATACTATTCTAGATATAGTGGGGTATTTGAAGAAATATCACTGCATATTTCCAGAGTGCACCTATCTGCTGCTTTATAGTTGTGGCCATCTGCAGGAGGTTCTCACACCAGCTCCAAAGAACTATCTCTCAGTCTCTTAGTTTTAATACCACAATAATTTCTTAACTGCCAACATTTTTAGTATGATCGCTTACATCAATGTTGTGACATCATCCACAACCTATTTTATACATCACATCCCATGTGATCTGGATTTGAAACTATGCATAGTTGAACTAAAGATACATTTCTATTCATCTGTTTTTCTATATTCACAGACATATCAATCAAACGAATGGAATAAAGTTGTGTACTTTCACCCATGATGATATATTTCATGGATGTGGGCATAAGGGGTGTTAAAAACCTATAAATATTTCAAAAGGATCTAGAAGATGTTAGAATTTATGAGTTTTTGTGGGTAGGGAAGACCTATGTGCATATGAATGAAGAGTTTGTTCCTGATCTACTAAGCTAGTAGAGTCTACAAATGAATTCTTTCCATCTGACGCACAGAGAAGTTGGTATAAGTTTTTGGGATTTTCACAATATATTTGGGGCTCCAATCCTTGGATATATGTATGAATAATTCATCCCTACGTATATCATAGATGTTAGAATCAATCCGCATGAAGTTATTGAAGAATAAACTCTATTTTATTGTCATACGATGAGGACATTTGATATTATTTTTAATCTCTTGTATTTAGGACCATTGATAACCCCAATGGGAACTGAGACACCTTTTTTATGAAAATAAATCCTTTTATAAACTCATAATCCCATGTGAGTTGTACTCGGTGTGATAAACAAGGAGTTGTAAAAAAATTCTTCTACATAACAAAGGTATCACAAGTGAATGATATATAAATTTCAATTATTTGGTGGATGGGATAGGATATAGAGTATAGTCATTTCTACGTATCTTATTGGGATGAGAATCAAGTTGTATGTAGTTCTTGAATTTCAATGTAGTTTAAAGTCATGTAGTATGGATGAAGATGAACCGATGTGAAAGGAAGGAAATATTGTGGTTGGGTCAGGGTGTAGGACCTAGGAATCACTATGTCTCTTTATAAGGTAAGAATAAATCCACACATAGTTCTTGAAAATGTTCCTTGTGTGAGTTTCATCTATGCACACAGGGAGTGGAGGGACCTTTTTTATTTTTCACAGCTGGACCCAAGATTGGAAACCTGGGCATCACTATCTATCTCATTGGAATGCGAATCAATCCAAACATAGTTCTTAAATATGGTTCCCCACATTAACTGGGTTTTGGTATGGGGAAGGGGCTTTAATATTTCCTATAATAATTGTCATGCCCAAGACACCAAATGGATTGAGGATCAAGCCATAAGTTCTAGAATAATTCCCTGTATATATTTGATTTATACATAAGGAAATATGGGGCTTTCTTTTTGGTCATGGCTAGACCTGAGATTGGAGATCCAGGTGTCACTATGTATCTTTCTAGGGAAAGAATCAAGACATAAATATTTCTTAATATGGTTCCCTCATGCATGTATGATCTATACATAGGGAGTGTGGGATTTTTAATTGTGGATGGACCTAAGATAGGTGATCCAAGTGTCACTACATATCTCACTAGAATTAAAATCAATCCACACATATTTCTTGGAATCCCATTCATTTTAACATCATGTGATAAGGATGAATGGTGTCTTACAATTTTAGGTCATTCGACTAGGACCTCATGTCATACAATTTATCATTGTTAGACAAAGATAGTTATGCTATAAGATTTAACATCGTGCAGCATGGACGTACATGGTACTAGGTAGTTTAATGTCATGTAACTAAAAAAAATCATGTGTGATTACACAAAGTACTTCTTCAGGAATATTTCACTGGTTGGATTCATAATGAGAACTCCATCTATTATGATCAATGAATAATCTATGTTGGAGTGGGCCTTGTGTATGGAATAAGGTTCATCCCACTTTGTCTCAATCTTTGGAGGCTTCTTTCCTGGTATCATTGGAGTCCTAAGGATGAATACCAATTCTCCTTTGAGAAATTAATAGATGTGGATTTTATTGTTGAAAACTCATGCTATCTGATTATTATAAACTTCCAAGTGTTGTAATGTATTCAATCTCTTTCTATCTAGTAATTACAATTCATCCAATCATTTTTGAGATTGTTCATCTATGGATAGCTGGTCACATATGGAAACTCAGAGCGATGAAAACTAGACCTTAATGGGAATTACTATTTCAATTTTGAATACCAGTGAATATGGAGTCACTCACATACCAGTATGGGTCATAGTCAGGTAATCCCATAAGGCATGTAAGAGCTTATCATTCCAAGACTTCTTATTTTAATCCATTGTCTTCTGGAGTATGTTTTATAGGGTATTGTTGAAATCTTCTATCTATCCATTGGCCACTACAAGATAGCAGGATGATTGGTTATATTTGATATTATATCCCTAATATATCTTCTCTACCTCTGTAGAGTATAAATCGTTTCTATTGTTTGAAAATATGGTATGAGGGTACCAAATATAGTAATGATGTTAGATTTTACAAATCTAATGATGATTTTGGCCACGAATTATTTGAGATATATTTCCTCATCCCATTTAGAGAAGAAATTGGTAGTAGTAATGATGTACTTGAACTTCTTAGTCATAGTTGGAGGATATGGTCCAACAACATCCATTCCCCATATAGAGAATGGACAGGAGTATTTGGGTGTATGTAAAAACTTTAAGGGCTCATGGATGAAGTCGATATGCACTTTTCAAGGATGAAATTTATTAGTGAGTTATGTACAACCTCGTGTCATCATAGGCTAGAAGTATACAAGCCTTCAGATTCAATCAGAAAGCCTATACCTTGACTGGTGGTAAGCATAGGCTATTGCATGTACTTCTTCCACAACAACCATAGTCTCTTTTCCATCAACACATTTGAGAATGACTCCATTAAAGCCTCGTTTGTATAGGAATTCCTAGCTATTTGGGATATCATAAAGAGTTAAATTAGATGCTTACCACCAGGTATTCTCTCTTCCAACTCTATCCAGTGAGATCATTACATCCTACCAGTAGTCCATGATGGGCATCATCCATCTTGTGGTTGGACCATGTGGATCGGGAATGGGATTGAGTTTATTGATCTCTTTTGTTTTGATTCAAATGAAAGGTGATACTATATGATGATGGGAAATATTGATGATTGTTTCAACCCAGTTTGGATCTTCCAGGGTTATAACTGCATTTTCCAATGAATCTACCTAGGCATTCTGTGATCACAATATGTAAGTCAAAGTTTTATTTGAGGGAAATTATTATATTAACCCTCATATATAATCACACAGGGGGGATTAACTCCAATTTTATGATGGAGTAATCACCATTGATCTTCTTGATTACCAATTCTGAGTCACCCTTAACCTCCAGGGGGCTTACCATTATTTGAAGTTCCAATTCTAGGCCAATAATGAGAGATTGATATTCTGTTTCATTATTGGTACCACCCTCTTATAACAGAAATTATTATAGAAATAAATCCTTCTTTGGAGAGATAAACACAATACCTAACTCGACTTTGTTAAGTGTAGGGCCTTTCGTTATCTTCCCCATTGGACTCTTGGACATACCATCAAAATACATTTCCCATGTTTGGGGGCTACCTTGAATAGTGAATACCTCTTCATCAAGTAATTATATATCTAATGTAATCCCTTATGTAGATGGATGCTCAATAAAGAAATATACCAAGTCCTGGCCTTTCACTGTTTTCTAAACCAAAAACTCTATATCGAACTACTACATAATAATTATCCCCCATACCAGACGTCCTGTCAGCATAGGATGGTTAGGGATAAATTTGAGCAGGTTATTGTGAGAAACCAAGTGGACCTCATTATGCTGCATATGGTGCCTTCTATTTTAAATAGAAAAGATTAGTGAAAGTAAACTCTTCTAGATATTTTAATAAAAAGTCTCAGCATCAAGCATGGTTTCAATGAGATAATAAAGGATTTATTCATTCTCAACATCATTATTTTGCGCAATAAATGTTCCCAATGATCATTCTAGGTTCATCACGTAGAGAATGATCAGTTTTCCTTCAATAGGTGGTATCAACATTAGTGGGATCAAGAGATATTTCTTGAGGATATGAAATGCTTCATGGAAATCATTGGTCCATTGATACGTGACCCCCATTTTCACCAACTTGGGGAAGGGTATACACTTGACTTCTATATTTTCTATAAAGCATCGGATATAGGACAAGTTTCCTTGAACACCTCTCAAATATTTCAAGTTTTAATGAGGTTATATGTCAAGGATATCTTTAATCTTCTCATCATTTACTTTTATATCGCGATGGCATACAACAAAGCCAATATATTTTTCTGAGGTTACCCTGAAATCACATTTCAAGGGGTTCATCTTCATATTATGTTGTCAAACCTTACTAAAGATGGTTTCTAGGTCCTAGAGGTGGTTATAATGTTGTCAGGAATTGAAAACTATATCATCAATGTAACATTAAATAAACTTCCCAAAGAAGGGTTTGAAGATGTGATGCATCACACATTGGTATGTGGCACCGAATTTCTTCAAGCCAAAGGGCATTAGCTAATAGCATAATACACCCTGAGGGGATCTAAAGGATGTGGATTATTTATCTTTTGGGGTCATCCATATTTTTTCTATACCCTGAATAGTCATCCATGAAGTATATGACCTAATAACTAGTCATTTCATCAATCAAATGTTTTGTGATTGGAACTGAGAAATCATATTTAGGATAATGCAGGTTGAGATCTTTGAAATCAATGAAAAATATAATTTTCACATTATTATTCTTCACATGTACAATGTTGGATAGACATTTTTTGTACTTTACATCTTGTATAAAATTTTCCTTGATGGTCTTTTCACTTCAGTCTCATTTTTTGTTGTGTGAGTCAGGTGTTTCCTTTTGGAAAAACGAAGCGATGGGTGGACACCTCGGGGTCAAGGCATGAAATCTATGTGTTTTTATAGGAAAAAACATATCTGTGATACTTTAGGAAGGATGTATATATCTCATGTATTTCAAGATTCATGGATACACTAATCAGAGTGGGGTGGGGAACTTCTTCTATACCCAAATTTATCTCTGTGAGTTCATCCACGGTAGTGGAAACAGCTTCCTCAAATGATGGAGGGGAATCCATAAGATCCTCTTATTCTTCCTCTTCCTTATATTCCACTACTAGTTCCTATTTTTGGGGAGGATGTGATAAAATAAAATTCCTCAAAGGATAGATGGGATCTATTATTTGGACATTCAGAAGATGAATTAATAATTTCAGACTTACTTGCTAATATGAAGCCTCCTTACAGTCCTGAAAGGGAAATGATGGATTTATAATGAGTCCCTACACTTTCTACTATCATTAAGACAACTTCTTCTATCTCATCTGACATAACCAAACTTTTTTTTTATCTTAGGAGATAGAGTGAAAATATTTTCATTCAATTTTTCACCATCACTTAGAGAGTTGATAATTTCTCCCACACCATTATGATAAACTATCATGATTGACATTACAAAATCTATTGAATGGATGCATGAATTTGGGACCAAACCTTAAATTTGACTAATATATAGCATGTAACCCACACTGATCTATTTGAAAGGGATATATGGGATCATCTCCATTCCATTTGGGGAGCTTATTCAAGAAACATCATTAGCCATGGAATTTTTTCCTCCATTATGATAGAATCTTGAAATAATGTATCTTGTATCACAAGAATTTAATGGGTCCTTATCAACATACAATGTCCCATTTTTTCTAGTGACACGGTATTTGAGACATCGGTTGTATGATGAAGCAATGGTTGTATGCTGATGTAACCAAGGTCTTCCCAACAAAACATTTAAAGTAGTATCCTTCCAGAAAACCAAGAATTCTGAGTCAGACATGAGATCCCCAACATGAGTTTTGAATGTAATCAAACCAAGAGTCTCTTAATAATTATTTTCATAACCTTGTAACATTGGAGTGGAGGGATACAAGTGGGATTCATTGAGACCCATTTGGCCAAGTTTTCATACTGGAATGTGGTTGACCCTAAGTCATTGTCAAAAAAGTCTCATAGGATATCAATGTCACTGATTACACCAGATATATAAAAGGTCCTAATGTATCCTTACATGAAACAATATTCATCTTTTATAGTGAAAGATACAATCGCATGGAATTCTGTGTTATCATTCTCTACAAGATATACCTCAACAGCAGAAACCTCAACATCAAACTTCTAAGGGCTTGACAAGGCCTCGATAAGTGATTCCTAGGGGTCCTTTTACATACTCAAATCATCTAGGATTGATAACTTAGTTAGAACTTGGTATAATTGGTTCAAAACATCATATTTTTTTATCCAAATCTCTATGATTTATAGTATGATGATTATATTTTTTAGATACTTTAGGAGATTATGTTCCTGATGTGGGTGGATTGTCCATTCGAATAGGAGATGGAAGTGTTTCTGTTCTTGGTGGATTTGGTCGATTGGGTTAGCCAACCCATCAAGGACGTGGTTTCATATCCTCTAACTGGTCTTCAAATATTATTATGTTAGGGTAGACCCTTTCATGTGTGGATTAAGAAGTCTCTTGTTCCAGTTGAGCTCATTGGAGAGCTTTCCCATGAGTTATGGATGCGTAGATGGTTTGAGCATGGATTTTGTTGATATAGTGAATCCTAGAATGACCATGTCTTCCCCTATATCCTTGACCTCTAAAAACTCTTCCCCTAGTTCCTCAATAAAATATTGGTAACTCAGGTTCATAATCATACTCATCATTTTTGAAGGGATTCATTAAGTGAATAATGTTAACAGAACAGAAGATCAACTCCTTGTCTGAAGAATATTCTACCAGATGGGTTGACTCTTGTTGTGTCATTCGCAAGGGAGGTTTCCATGCTTTTGGGATGATCAAAATGAAGTACACTAAGTTCAAGGACAAATTTTTCCTTGAAAAAATCTCAAATTCTTCTTTTTTTCTCATTATCCTTCTAGCCATGTCACTTTTTTGAGGATTGGACTTCAGAGGATTGGGTTTTTTATGAAGTTGTGTGTCTTGTGGAGAAAATATTCAAGGACACAGTTGGATATTTTATCTATGTTTTAAGAATATCATAATTCTGGTTGATCATTTTTCTAACCATCCAGTCACCAAACTTCTTCATACTCATTCTTTTATCTTCTTTCCATTCACCTCCTTCCCCCTAATTGGTATCAAAAACACATTCTACCTAAGTTGATAAATTTTTCAATTTCACTTTCCTAGAGTCCACTGTATTTTGTAGGAGGCCTTTGAAAACAAAAAAAAACTCCTAGATGGGGTGCCCTATCATTTGATGAAAGGGTAAAAAATTTGGGATATCTTAATCACTATGTTTTTCAAGTTTAATTGTCTTTGGTAACCTGACTAAGTTTTTTTCCAATGCTGAGATGAATTAGTCATAGACTTGATCATTTAGAAAACAGTAGACCTTATTTTGAATCTCCTAAAAATATTTATTCCTATTATTTATTTGATAAAATTGATGAGGTGGTATTGATGCTGACGTTAAAGAGGGGTATCCCTAGGGTATGGTTTGGGATTTGAAGTAGGAGTGGGTATAGAAGCCTGCTTAAGTGTAGTTGTAGCAGCCTCTGTTTTTCTTATTCTCCTTACCTGAGTTAATGGAATCAATGGGGACTTTTATTTGGTCTCTTTGATAGTGTTTTACACTTTTTGAATAATTAAGGCCAAATCTTAAAACCCTCCTATGTATTTTACAACAATCAATGGTGTGTGTAACTCATCATGGATATTTTCTTCATATATAGGAAAAAATTATTCTTTAGGTAGCGGTAGGTTTAACTAATATTTTAGTCCTTTCCACTAAGAAATGAAATTTGAATACATTTTATTATCCATTTGTTTTTAGTTTATAATATCCAATATTTTTGTCTTCTATAGTCTTGAACTAAAATGGAAAAGGAATTTCTGACGGAGGTCTTCCTATCCAGTGATCGACCGAGACTGAAAACTTGTGTACCAAACAAAATTTTTCCCTTACAATGATTCTAAAAATCACTGAAGGATCACCACATCCTTTAATTCAGGGGTACTCGTTATGTGATTACAACGAGACATGAAATATGTCAATTACTGCTTTGGGTCTACTGAACCGTTGAAAATTGGAAATTTTAGATTCCCAAATTTTGGCAGGGGAGGGGTAGAATACACCCATTCAGGGTAAGAATTATTTTATGGATGTACCGACTCATACCATCTTTTCACGGCTTACAATAAATTCATTAATCTATTGATGGAGTTAATAAGAATTTGAAGAATATATGGCTGAGGCGGGACCTGAGCAGGTGTGGTGGCTGGAGCCTGAATGGGTACGGTGACTGGTAGGACCACTAGTGGCAGTACTACTAGTATCTATCTTGGGTAACCCATAGGGCCAGACCTATAAGAATGTTCCTGGCCTATTTATGGTTGTGTGCACAATTGAAGGAATTCTTGATCTTATATTATGGGATCTAAATATATTGGTGGTTGATAGCCCACATTGATCAGATGTTCCCTGTCTGCTTCAATTGTTGGGGAAAACCCTCTTTCATAAGGTGCTCCAACTGGAAGTGTGATTTTCAGATCTTATTAAGAAGAATATCTGGAAATAAGGATCCCTCTAAATAACTCTATATTGAGTCTTCTCAACTCTCTCATCTCCTCCTCTTACTGGTCATATAATTCCTCTAGCAAAAGGGATAGACACTCTCTGGGGGTAAGGTGAGAGATAGTATGACCCTTACATTTTCCTCTATTAGGTTCCTTTCAAGTAGGTAGAGTTGGATTGTTTGAGGGGATGCCCAAATTTTGGGTGAGCCTTTTTTTTGGGTACACACACCTTCTTCATTTATTTCAGTGTAGACCAGATTCAGAACTGGGACATCCTATTCTAACTCCTCTAAGCTTACCTTATGTTCTGGAGGGTCTTCAATGACAGTTTTGATGAAATTCATAGATGTGTAATGCATCACAATAATTTTTTAGTATCTCTACAAGATTTTATTCTTCTACGCCCTCCACAAGACCTTTTTCTCTTCTTTTTGGATTTCATGGGATCTGTTTGATGGAAACTAGCCCGATGTGAATCTTCAGAAAGATCAGTGGTACATATTACAAGTGAATGTACCGGATCACGATATGGGATGAATTGAGAGGATTCATTATGATGAATCTTCCCTAATTGTGATAAAAATAATTCTTTCTAAGGATTGGATTTTTTAGGTGAAAGACCACCCCCCAACCTTGAGGGTTGAGGATATTGATGTTCTTCTTTCTCAACCCTTCAGGCATAATTGTATGACCCTGAGGGTTGGGTAAAACAATACCCCAAACCTATGGGTTGGGGTTTCTCCCAAACTATTTTGTATGATATTACCACAGTTGATCTTTTGATTTTATAGATTTTTGTTTGAACATGGGTTGGGTGCATTATTCAGCACTCACTTAAATCCCTTATTTATAAAGACCATTGTGATATTTTTGAAATATGTGTAGTCTTATTAATGACATCCTCTAAATGGGATGTCTGCTTGATATTCTCATATGCTTGATGCAAGAGTATCACAAAAGCATTTTATCTTCTGTCTAGACATCAGTGAGAGTCGGTCGAGACTTCTTCTTTTTTAGAATATATTTGTTCATGAACAAATTCTGTTTGTTGTATCCAGCCTAGGGAAATGATGTTGCACGATACCACTTTCGTCGGGATTTGTTTATTATGGAGTGAAATGAAATTAAATTCTCCATGTGCACCTCATACTCTGATATGAACATGAGATGGGGTATCTACGATCAGATGTCGCAACCTCATTAATGCGTCGAGGAATTCACATTTAAGTGATCCTTGTTGTTTCTAGATCTTTGGACACCAGAAATCCAGGATAGATTCCAAGTTAATTTGGAACTACAGCCCTTTTATTACCTTAACATGAGTTTGATAATTATCATAAGGTAATACCTTTTCTTTAAGGTGATGAAGGGTTTTCCATATGTTGAGGCGGATGTGGTGCCACAATATTCAGCCAAAACATTTATAATTCTATAATGAGTGGTGGATAAAGGATAGAACATGACTGGTATATCATCTTTAGAAAATGATTTTCTTATGTTTAGAAGTTATTATTCATCTTTCACCAGAGGTTCCTCGACCGAGTCTGACTAGAGTGTACACTTCTTGATTGTCCTTCCACAAGAAATGGGATTGTATGGGATTTCATATGCTATGTTAGAAGGCAAATGACCCAAGGGTGGTTTGGAGAATGACCTTCAGATTTGTCTATCTTCTTATTAAGAAATGATTTCACCTACCAGCAAAAAGTAATCATACATGAATGGACTTGTGTTTTCAAGTACCACATGACAAGAGAGATTTCTCATCACTACATTTCCAATTGGATAATTCTCTTGACAATGGGAACCAATGCTATAAAGAGAACTTTTGTAGTGAACTCCCACATGGGGAGGACTACCATGGGGGGTTACAGTAATGAGAAGATCCTCTTTCTCCTTTTAATTTTGGCCACATAGAGTGTTTTTGTGGATCTCATCAAGAGATAGTCTCTCAAGATCGATTGAATTATTTTCATGAATCAACCCTTCTTGGTGAAGTGTCTGATGAGGTTCTTCAGAGTTACTACTAATGATTCAATAATTTAGTAATGGTAGTGTAGGATCTTGCGATGCAAAAGATAAGCATCTGAGGTATTCAAGAACTCCATTTTTAAGTGAAGCCCAATTTTAGATCAGATCTTGATTTTCCAATCATGTTGGATGAGACTTCTTCTTAGATTTCTTCTTAGGAATTATTGGTGCTACTTGCTGGGATAAGTGGTCATCATGGGTAGGTGTGTGAAACTACCTTAGAGTGTCCATTAGAATAGGTTTATTACCTCAAATTGGAGTAGGTTTGTGTTCTAGATCCAGTTTTCTATATAATATGGGGTAGTTTTACCCATGACCCTCTTGGATGAGAGAAGAGGTAAGTGTATTCTCTAGGGAATTATGTTGATGATCCACCCCATTTTTTGGGATAGAGTTGTGCTTGAATCCCTCAGGAACTATTTTCATCACTGTGATGATATTCTGGAAAGTCTATAAGATATGGTTAAGAGTTTTTGTCTTCCCTTTCACCATTGTCAAGATATGATTGGTGACTTCAGTGGATGAAATAGGGATATATGTCCATTCTGTATCTGGAGTATTTGTATGTGTCTGATCCTATCCCACCTTTCCTACCAGTGGATACTAATAGTACTTGGGTGTGGGGAAGATAGTTGATTTTTTCCCCTACTTTTCATTGGGACTTTCCGATTGAATTCTCTAAGTGCTACCAGATGAGGCTGTTGGTAGGCTTGATGGGTATTAGTAGGTGTGTGTTATTGCTCATTGTTTGTCACTAAAAATGGTTGGTAAACTTCTTTAAGTTATTATAAATGAGTATGTTGGATGTCTTGGTGGGTTTAGGTGGGTGTATGTTCTTTCTTGTAGGTTTTCGTTGTATTTGGTTGGTGGGATTTTTTGAATGTCGCCAGACAATCTTGTTGGCTAGCTAAATGAAGGTGGATAGGTGTATGTGTAGGCTCATTGTCTACCACTGAACTGGGTTGGAGGGATTCTTTGGAGGGGGGAAAGGTGTGAAATAACTCCCTATGAGACAGTTTTTGTCCCCAGAAGACCATCTTGTATGTTTGGGTCTAAAATACCTGGATCGGTTGGCTGAGGAAAACACCCTCATCATGTTGATGGTTGACCGCTGTATGATTTTGACGGAAGAGATTGCTGGTAGGAGCCCTTGATAAGGACTCATGTGACTCCTGGATGAAGTTGTATGTATCCTCTTGATCCACCTCCCTCAAATATAGGAGTGAATGGTTGTTGAGTTCTAGGTATAAGCTTCTAAAATGGTTGAAGATGGTAGTCAGTGCCATCTACTTCAGGACCACCAGTCATCGTTGACCGGATGGTTTGTGGTGTTGGTTGAGATGGAGGGCCAGTTGGGTGGCCTCCAAGTTTGGTATCATACTGTTTTTATGGTAATCATAGACTATTGAGTTTGAGACCTAATGTTGAAGATGTTGGGTTGGCGATAGCATCCTTAATATAGACGATGATCCATCATGAGTAGCGGTCGGGGTGTTCATTGGTGAAAACATGAATGAGGCCATTGGATTGAAGAGAGTTCTAAAAATGAGTTACTATATATATATATCAAACACAATCAAGGAACTCTATAAATGTATAATCTCATTTGAGTGATCATATGAGTGATTTATTTCCTTTCTTGGCCCTCATCCCCTTTGAGAGTGAGAGGGGCCTAACAGATAGGTGATATTGTCATCTTGGTTAAGGTTTCACATTAGGTTAACCATTTTTTGTTTCCCTTGTATTTTTCACTTCATTATGGTTTTATATTTCTAAACGGTTTCCAATGGGTTTTTTCATGGAATTAGAAACACTTAATGGTTCTATATCCATGGGGACCTATTTTCCAAAGGCAGCTGCTCATTAGGTGTTTTCACCTACGATGCTTAAGAACTCTCATTGGTCGATAAGATGGTATTTCGATATAATCACACCCTTATGGGGGGAATTATCACCTACTCTGGGAATCTCTTATAGATTTAAGATTTGTTCATGAATCCTTCATTAATTCCCAAGTACAATATGTCTCTACCTAAGATTAGTAATAAATTATTAGCTTTTATAGATCTCAGAATCATCTATTTGTATCGAATATTCTTCATTGATGGATATACTTATATTTATATGTATATGAGTTTCTTCATCAATGGTATCCTATTAGGTACTAATTATAGATTCTTTGGCCATTATTATGATGATTCTGGTTTTCTAGACACACCTTGGGGAACACTGGAGTTTATTGTCATCCAGGGAGAATAAGGTCGCTCTAGAGTTTATCAACATTCAGGGAGACAAGATTTGTTTTGATGTCAGGATCAAACTCATAGATGGGGTTCCTATGTATCCTTATGAATGAAATCAGAACCCATGTAGTTTGTTATCTCTTAATATATAACATCATACCTTTTAAGGTCGTGTGATAAGGAACCAACCGTACAGTTAAATGTCCTGTGGAATAGATGTCCAGACCGAAGGTGTCTGGTCAAAGTTGGTGTGGGACATATGCTAAAGTGGCCAAAGAATCCTGAGAGATATATATTCTCATTTGAATTAAAACCTACAAGGAATATGGATCCTGAAGGAACATGGTTTATTTGAGATATTGAGTTTGAACCTCGGAGTGGCTACCTACATATCCTGGTTGTATGGGAATCAAATCCCATGTAGTTCAGGAATGTCTCATTGGGGAGTATGGGCCTTTGAATTGATTAAATTAGGGCTTATTCCTGAAGAGGATTCACTTGTAAAATGGACCATGAGTGATTTCATAACTCATGGTGGTTTGGGGGCTTAACTCGGGGCTTACTCCTAAAGATGATTCCCAAATTAAGGGAATTATTATTGGGGCTTCCTCCTAAGGAGGATTCCCATTAAGCTTGGGCCCTAAGTGGGTTTCCTATGTATCATGGTTTGAATGAAAAAAAGTTCTCATAGTACAATAATTCAGGTGGATTGTGCAGGTGTCGTGATCATCACTAACCTCTAATCCCACATGAGTTATGCTCGGTGTGAGAAACAAGAATAAATGGAAGATTCAACAAACCACATAATTTTCCTACTTAGTTGGTGGAAGAGGAGGAAGATTGTGGTGGAATATGTTATGGATACGACACTTCCCTCTCTTCACATCACCCTGGAAAGGAATTAATGTGAAGGATGTGGTTATAGAGGGGATAAATACTAAAACCTATAAACATGAAATATTATGGTCTTACTCCAGGAGGGATTCCCTAAAATTTGTTTCCTAGTGGGATGATTATCGAATTCTATGTTGAATGGAAATGAAATTATAATCCTCACCCTCCCATCTAGGAACTGAAAGCTCCAGATCATAGAGATGAGAAGGGAAGGACATAGTCCAAACACTAATCCTCTAGATCAGGAACTCCTTAACACTATCCCTAGGGTAAGGGTCATCATGACTATAGATATAAAAGTCTACATATTCCCTAAGGACCCTTACCCTCTGGTAGGAAAAGTGCTGGAAACCTATGATCATAGAAATAAAAATCCAAATGGGATACATGCTAATGTGGATTTCCCCAAGGTTTTTTAGGTCAGGAGGTCTTGGAGGATTTTTCAACTTGGTCCCTTCTATACAAGGGATCCAAATAAGGATAGGCCCTATCATGAGTGTCTTTAAGGGAGGCCTCATGAATGGCTTGCATAGGCTAGAGATTAGGGTGGACCAAGGAGGCTTGTACAGGGGGTGATCCATGTAGGGAGGCATGGGAGAATTGGGAGAAACTTGAGTGATATACCACCTGGCTGACTACACTTGGGAGAGACCTTTCTCAAGACTTCAAGGGTCTCTATATGTGTTCTTGGATATAAGTCGTGTAAGTCCCTATTTAAGAAAGGAAACATCGTGCTAGTCTTCATTGATTTGGGGTTGGGTGAATGCTAAAGGTAGCTTTTATTTACTTTATACTCTATTAGTACTTAATTTACATTATCCCCCTTTAATTACCTCTTCTTTAGGTGTTATAAAACTAGCAAAAGGTTTCATAGGGCTTGAGCGAAGTACTAAGGCTATCAGAGCATAAATCAGCCTTTAGGAAAATTCATCCATATAAATGAAGACCCCTAGGGCCCTATTTATAGTAAAATATAGGACCCTAGGAAAAGGAATACTTTTTAATAGGGTTTTTTCATAGGTCTGTCACATAGGGTTTTGTGCAGGTATCTTACACGCCGATGGAACTTTGAGAGGGCTTGTGTGAATGACCTTTGGGGCCTTTAAAAATCTCGACATTTCCACTTATTTCCTTCTCTTTTCCCTTAGGTATTTCACTTTTTTTACTTTTCATCCGGGTGAAACAACAGAGTGTCAACACATAAAAGGGAGTCTTTATCCTAAATTGAAACACCCTGAGATTTTATAATATATTTCTTTTTAAATAAATTTAATTTCTTTGATAGCTTGAGATACATGTAACCCCCAGTCTAAATGAATCATAATATATTATATCATTATAACCTAGAAATTAAATTATTAGTAATGATAGGAATAACTATTTTTTAAAAAAAATGAAACAAGTCTTAGATAAAGCAAATATATCTTTTAGTGAAGTATTTGTATGTTTTAAAAAGACACTTTTTACATAAAATGATTTTTATTTATTTTTGTGAAGAAATTATAAAATTGATTTTTTGCACTTTTCAAAAAAAATTAAAAAATTAACTTCATTTTTTAAATCAAAATCTCAAAAATTATCTTAAGGTAAATTTTTTATAATTTTCTAAAAAGATTAATTTTTCGATAAATAGTGAAAAATACTAATTTTTATTAAAAATTATCTTTTTTTATTAAGGAATATGAAAAGATCCATTTTTATTTAAAATGTTTTTAAAAATAAAATTAGTTAAATTATGTTATTATTAATCTAATTTAGGTTATTTGAACTAATTTTATGTTGTTTTTTTATAATAACTATTTATACTTAAGAAAATGTTTTATTTGAACAACCGCTTTTCATCATGTTTGATGCTTTAATTTTAAATTAAATTCTACCACTTGTGTGAATTTAATTTGATAAAATGGATTCCATAATTATAATTATGATAATTATTATTATTTAAAAATTTCAACTTTATTATTTTTCATAATTAATAGTAAAAATAGTAAAAAATATGTTACCATGGTTATGGTTAAAACAAGTTTACTGGGGGGTTAGACTAAAGAGATAAGGGTTAAAATGACATAAAAACTTATCTAATTTCTATTTTATGACCATTTTTTGACTTTAACTAGTCTAATTTTTGAGAATTTTTCATTTTGGATCCTGGTTTCCAAGAAAGGTACAATACATTATTTGAAAAGTTTGAAAAATTACAACTATTTCACTCACCTCAATTATAAACGGGGACCCCATATCCTCTCCAATTCACACTTCAAGAGCCTTTTGGATTGTAAAATTACTCAAAAAATACCTTCCTTAAATCTATAAACATGACCTACCCTAGTTTTATCATAAACTAATCCTAGGAAGGATTTAGGTGTAAATCTAAAGATATTATTCGAAGAAGAGGTATAGTTCTTAACTATGTGTTTTAATTTTATTTATTATTCTACCTCGTTCAAAAATACTTCAACTTTGATGAAATAATAACAACATTATATTCTATATATTGATATTTTATTATTCTAATTTCATAATCTATATTCATATCGTCTTCTATCAAATTGTAAAAGAAACTATTGAACGTATGTATAATGGACCACCACCTCTCAAACTAATGTAATTCATTTTCCATCATTGTCACTCACGAATGGATATAATGAGTAATTTAATGTGTGTATATATATATATATATTATATTTGTGAAATAATTATGATTTTTGAATTATAATATCACATCCACCTTCTTACCTTCTAATCCGTTGGAAAACGATAATGTCGCTTATGCGTATGTGTGGATTACTACCTCCACGAAGTGATGTAATAAATTTTATTTTTATTTTTACATGGATAATAATAAATATATATTTAGTGAATATATATGGTATATATGATATAATAAATATTCTATAAATTTTAATTATTATTTACCTTTATTTTTTTCCATCCTTTAAAAAAATGGAAACAATGTCCATGCGTATGCACACTCTACTATCTCTATAAATGTTGTAATTAATTTTTCAATATCTAATCTTATGGATGACTATTAATAAGTAAATATTGAATATATATTATATTTATATCATTATTAAGATTGTGGAGTTAATGGAACCATTGTCAAATTATAAGTACTGAAAATACTAAAACAAAACATATATGAAAAATGAAGCAATTATTACATGGAACGATGATTTTAACAAAGAAATGTTTATAAACAAGTGATAAATGGTGATAAAAAAATAATATATAGTATGATATATATTATTATGGTTATAGATTATATGTATAATAAATATATGTTTATTATACATGAGGATTGTACACATACAAAATAAGTCAAACCTAAGATAAAGGTTTATTTCATAATCACATCATTATTCAGAATTATTTATGTTTATCTTTACATTGGGAAATTATTTTATATTTTTATATTATATTGGATTAGTGTAGCCCAATTTTTTTGGATGATATTGGAATAAATTCTATCATATCATACTAAACACCTAGCAATAACTCTTGCGGGTTGAGCTCTATAGTGAGGTTATTGGGGTTGTAGGGGAAACACACCCCTACTCTAGGGGTCCAAGGGCCGAAGTCCCTAGGACCAAATTTTGGGTAAATGCAGAAACTCTTACCGACTATAGAAAATCTAAAAAATGACACAAATAGGAAAATTTAGTAGTATAGAATTTGGAATGACACTGTATCAGGGCTGACCAATGATGCCGACAGGAAACTATGGTTCCACAGACTTCCATCCACCAGCCACTATAGTAGTTTGGACTTCAGGGGTTGCATCATTGTAGCACGGTGAAATTTTTGTGCAATTGGGGGAATAGTGCATCATCTTCTTTATTAACTCATTTTCAGGTAGTTTTTTTTGTTCTTAAAAATAATTTCTCCCTTTAATTTTTTCCTTGGATTATAGTGATATTTGAACCTCTCCATTGATATAGAGATCATTTCTAAAACCATGTAAATAGACGTGTCTATGTTCATATTATTATTCTTATTTTGTTATATATTTTCTTCATCTGTAAACAAATATCATGTGACTACTGGAATTTTTGAAACATATTAAACCCAATATATTTTCTTCTTAAATTTTTATTTCTATAAATTAAGAGTTTTCATTTCAATTTTCACTTTTTAAGTACTCAAGTTACTGAAATAATTTTTTTAAGGAAAACTGAACTTGTTTTTCTACGTTGTTAGAAATATTTCTCTTTATGACCATATTTTACTTAAAATTTATTAAATGTTTTTTAACATTATCTAATGATTTATTAAATAAAATTTTCTCCATGTTTTAAATTTTAAAAAATGGATTAAAAAGAGTCTTATTGTCATTTTCTAAATGATATACTTTTTGACCCTTTTACAACATTGTTAAAGGAATGTTTTTAACTTATACAACATATATAGAATTACCTTATGTAATGACCACTCATTATTTTGAAGATTATTTTAAAATTTTACAAGATTATTTTAAAATAAAATGTTTTTTTCTTAATATTTCAGAAGTATTTTAGACTTTAAATCAGTGATTTCAAAGTGAAAAGGGTATTTCCTTCAAGAAATTTTCCAATAATTTTTTGAAACTATTTTCATCTATTTAAACGTCCTTTGTTGAATATTTTTTTAAGAATATAATCTAATAATACCATCCACCTTATTTATCTATATAGTTTATGATTAGTTTGACTGGAAAATTATTGATATTTCATATGATAGTTCTTCCTATATATGTGGTTATTGATTTTTTTAAGGCATGCTGATTAAGTTGTATTGATTATTCATAAGATGAATAAATTTGACTTATTAAGTGATAGTTGGGCCTAGAATTATATATCCCCATGATGCATTGGTAGGTCTCATGAGACCAACTAGATTGGGTATTTGGTTGGGTCCTTGTCAATTTATGTAAGATGTCTTGGCATGAGGCATCGATGGTGAGTTTTATATGTCTGAAATTATGAATTCCTTCATTATAAAATCAGTTATTAATTTCCATGTGAGTATTTGAATAGTTATGATATCCATGGATGAGTTTCTATCTCATGCGATCATTTATATGGAATTATTTGATCATAATTTATTCTTTCCATGTTATTCATGCCTTATTAACTTCCACTGTACACATACACTTACTAAGCATCTAAGCACACCATTTCTTATGTTTCTTTCCCTGTGATTATAAAAAGTGTATTATGATTGATATATAAGTATATTCTAGAGGAAATAATGGTTTTCTCAAAGAAAATACTATATTGTATTTTATGTTTTCAAATATAATGTAAAATTCATTTATGTATCTAGTTTTCTAGGACTATTAAATTATTTGGTCCTTCGGGGTGTGATTCATTGTATCTAGTGCCAATGTAATAAATTATCCCTCAAATCAAGGATACTAGGGTCAGGGTATTTAAATCTGGTATCATAGGAATTTTAGTAGAAACCTTAGTAAATTGATTTAGAAACATATAGGCTAGGTAATATAGCCCTATGATTAACTTTGAGGATAATTATAAGTATATGATAACATCCTAAATTTTAGTAAGGTATAAATTATGTGGTTTCCCTAGAAATAAATACTTGTATAGATACTACAAGTGGACATGGTTTTGTAATAAATTAATCTAGAGGTAATAACCCTAAAAAGAGTTGGTTTGAGAATATCTTATCCATAATTCTAGTGCACGGTGAATGTTCCCTTACTGTGCACCTAGATTGATACTCTCATGGAATATGCTTTATTTAATTCACATTTTATTTAAAAAAACCATTATGAATGATTTCAAATATTTTTATGATTTTCACTAGTTTTTTAATTATAAATTATGAATCATAATTTTAGGATATAATATAATGTATGTCATTGTTTAGAAATGGTTCCTAGTGGAAGTAATGGAAATCATATCAATGCACATATTGCAAAGAGAAAGATTGACCATTTCTTTTATAGAATTAAGAAAATTATTAAAAGTTCACTAGTCTCTCAAGAATTATCATCATATGATGATATAGTATCATGTGCTATTAAGATAGAGAAATAATTCTCCAAGTCTTATGGGTTCTAAGGAAATAAAGAGAATAATAGGATGGTAGAGAAACAATAGATAAGGGGAAAAATGGAAAGAAGAATTTTCTAATATGGGATACCTGTAGAAGGAAACACCTTGGTACATTCCTAAAAGGAAATGAGATTTTTCTTCAAGTGTGGAGAAAAAAGGACATCATGCTCATGAATTAAAGGGTAAGGGTGAAACCATCAATGAATAATGATTTAAATATAAAGATATGGGGAACTATTCAAACTAATGCTTGAAATTTTATGGGAACTTACCATAAAATAATCAAAGGGGATAAGATAAAGCTTATAAAATTACTAAAGGAAACATAGAAGTTCCTAGTGACATGGTTAAAGGTACACTTATCATCTACTCTAGGATTTAAAATGTTTTATTTGATTTTGGTTCTACTTAATTTTTATATAAAAAGAATTATTAAGGGTATTGGATCACCAACTCAATGGTTATATATTAAGTTGGCGGTGAAAACTCCTAATGGTGGGATGACTACATCTCAAGTCAACAACTTCTCCTTGATAGAATTTTATGGTATGGTTCTTCCTATAAATCTTCTTATTATTTCTCTCGCTAAATTTGGAATAATTTTTGGTATGGATTTTCTCTCCCAATATGGATCCCATATCAATTTCCAAGGAAGAGAATTTACATTTGATATTACAAATAAACCTTCAATCATCTATCAGTGTGATGATGAACCTGAACACCCAATGGAAATTACTTCTATTATATGGGTTTTTCTACCTATTCAAGAAGTATATTTATCTCAAATGTTTGGGGATAAATTCAATATTGAAAATGTTACTATTGTTCAGAAATGTGTAGATGTATTTCCTAAGTAATTTACTAGTCTTCACTCACATTGCAAAGTTCGGTTTTCAATAGAACTCATTCCTAGTGATATTCCAATTTCAAAGACTCCATATAGTATATAAATAATTAGTTGCAACAATTGAATAAGGAACTCCAGGATAATATAGATAAGGGAGTCATTTAGCCTAGTACTTCTCCATGGAGTGAACCTGTTCATTTTATTAAGAATAAAGATGGATCAATGCATATTTTCATTGATTATCAAGAACTTAACATGATCAATATTTTGAAAAAGTATCATCTACCCTATATCGATGATCTGTTTGATCAATTACAAAGAGATCTATACTTTTCCAAGATTTATCTTTGATCTTGGTATCATCAGCTAATGATGAAGCAGGATATACCACATATAACCTTCCATACAAAGTATGGTGATTATGAATTTATAATAAGGTTACTTAAACATAACAATACTCTTACTATCTTCATGGATTTCATGAATGGAGTCTTTAGAGATTACCTTGATCAATTTTTGATAGTATTTATAGATGATATTCTTATGTATTCATAGAGTAAGGAAGAGCATGTATAATATTTTAGAATTGATATAAATACCCCAAGGAATGAGAAATTGTATGTTAAGTTTACCAAGTGTGAATTTTGGATTCATAGAGATTTATTCTTGGGTTATATAATCTAAATTTAGGGTATGCTAGTGAATCCTTAAATTATGGAAGTTATTGAGTAATGTCTCAGAAAAATCATAGTAACCAAGATCTATAGTTTTCTTAGGTTGGCATAGTAATACCAAATATTTTTGAGAGATTTCTCATGACTATCTAATCCACTCACCAAGTTGACTTAGAAAGTCATTAAGTTCTTATGGATAGATGAATGTGAATATATTTTCAAAGAACTGAATAGAAGGTCGGTCTGTGAGCATGTGGTTACACTACCATGTAGTGGATAAGGATTTTTAATCTATAGTGATGCATCAAATAAGGGACTAGGATTCATCCTTATGAAGAATGATATGGCGATATCTTACACCCCACGAAAAGTGAAAGTTCATGAGAAAAATTAAACAACTCCTGATTTGGAGTTGGTAGTGTTAATTTTTTAATTGAAGATATAGATCCATTATCTATATTGTAAAATTTTATATATATTCATTATAAAATCTTGAAGTATATATTTACATAGAAGTAGTTGAATATGTTCCAAAGAATATGGTTGGATTTGATCAAAGATTATAATTCCTTGATACATTACTACACTCAGAAGGTTAACATGGTGGTATGTGATCTATGTAGAAAATATCATGCTATATTATTTATGATGAGGATCACAAAAGTTCTAATATTTCTATATTTTCAAAGGATGGATCTTGAAATATTGAAGGAAGGGGATAAATCTTATCCTTATTAAATGAGTTCACATCCATGTATCTAAGTGAAGATTAAATAGGTATAGAAGGAAGATTAAGAGCTAAAAAATAAGGTAATAAATTTTACTGAGTTCAACCATGATTATTATGGAATGATAATATGGAATTCCACCTTTTTATTACATAACTTTTCATTATATTTTACAAACATAGGATCTTTAAAGTTTAGTGTCTTGGAAATAAGGTACATAATACGTTAAAACATATACCATTATTCTAATCTAATTGAAAGGATTATTAATTTGTTCATCCTAAGTACAATTACTCCAATTCATATCCTTGGGACATAAATCAATGGAAAGGGTGAGCAGAAGTCCTAGTGAAAGAAAACAAACGAAACAGTTTACATGTGAACTTGAGAAATATCAATAAGAACATGAGGAAAATCATAAAGGCATGATAAAGAGGCATATAATAATATTATCATGAATAATAACTTGAAAATGTTTCTACAAAATTTAATTTAGACATTCATAATCATATCACCAAGGTCAATCCCCATGCTGTCTTAAAAATTACCAAGGTTATTCACCAAGGTATCATAAAACTTGTCATATTTAGAGATTAATTTATTTACCCAATGCATTGGAGTGATATCAGGGCACAACCTTAATATATATTTATTTTCATGTGAGCCACATATATCATAATCAAACATATCATAAATAACCCAAATAGAATAAAATAAATGGGTTTCATATCAAAATCATGGTGTTTTAAAAAGCGCTTAAAAACATGATCATTATGTCATTTATAACCCATGAAAAGGGAATGAGGGTTTTATTTATGTCAATTCTAGAATCAAATAAATAATTTTTATCTCTGGATGAATACCCCTAGAAATGAAAGAGGTTTTTATATTCACATAAAGAAAATAAATGAATTTGTTGAGAAAAAGAGAGAGATTTTGAGACAAAGATTCTGCAGCATAACGGGTATAAAACATGGTTTTATGAAACATTAAAAAGAGAGGGGACAAGGGTAACCCATTCATAAAATAATTATAATACATTATAGGGACAGAATAAAATGGAAATAATAACATGGTATAGAAATTTAAGAGATATACAACAGAAAATAGAACTTGAAAGGAAAAGAGAATTGGAGAATTCCCTTACCTTGAATAGTAACTTCTAAAAATCTAGGATCGGGGCCTTGAGGGCTTGATGACACCTTGGGAGGACTCATTGGGAGGTATAACTATCAAAACTTAGTGGAGGATGAACTTTTAATCAATATAAACTAAGTAATGGGTGGGTATTTATAGAAAAAGAGAGGGAGTTTTTTTATTAATTTCAAAGGACACCTTATTAGTGGTATTTGAAAAACCATGAGCTTTTCCATGGTATTTTCACATGGTATTGGCCACTTGGGATACCAAATATCATATTTTATTCCTCAAGAGTATACCAGAATTATTACATCATTATTACATCACTAATTATGTCATTAAACTTACAGACAACTCTGAAAAGAAAAGTATTTTATAACAATATCATAAATTCACCATAACCTAATATCGATGTTTTGAATTCAAAAATGAAATTTATTTTATATTAATAAATCTATACATATGATAAATTAAACTTTTAACTATAAAAATACATTATTATTAAAAATAATAGCAGACAAAAAATGCATAGTGATATGCATTGTAAAATTTTCAACACTTGAAAAAAATAAAATTATTTTATCATTTGTAAATAAAAAAGAGTGTTTTTATAACACTATTTTATTATAATAAAAATTATAAAAAAATAATTATTTTAATATAGTAATAAAAGTATATTTTTTACCCAAAAAATCAATTTATCAAATTCCATATCAATTTTTAAGAAAAACTATTCTCAAAATGGAAATGATGGAATAAAACTTTTATTAAAACAATGGGATTAAATTTTAAGTAACTAGGGCCTTGAAACATAACCCCTTAAAACACCCACATACAACCTAAGGGTAAGGTGTGCGGTGGTGATGGACTCTTGGGTGGCTTGGATAACATCGTCCGAGTGGTAATCTCTACTAACTTGAACTTATCTCATAAGTGATTCAGTTAAAACTTAACGTGTTGAAGCTCAGTTTGGGATTTGTCCAAAGCAAAGCCCAGTGACACTTCCTCCTTCCCCATCTCTGAAAAATGGGCTTCGTATAGCCTGATTCTATTGGATGTGTCCATCGAATCTTCTTTTTTCATTAATTTTCCATTATCATTTCTATTTAGAAACAATAATTATAACGTTAAAATTTATTATTGTTTTTAACGGTCATATTAACCAACAGTCATATTGAACAACGATCATATAACCGTCAAAATCAGATGGTCACATTTCATTTATACTTATATACTTTTATTTATTATATCATAGTAAAAAATACATTTTCCAGAAACGACATATTATTCAAAAGTTTGGGTCGTTACGTTCTTCCCCCCTTAAGAAATTTCATCCTAGAAATTTCAAATCATACCCTTAAAAGAGAAAATGTGTGGGTACTTCTGTCTCCTAGTCTCCTTTGGTTTCCATGTGGCTTCTTCATATTTTTGGTTCCTCCACAACACTTTAACAATGTGGGTAGTCTTGTTGCATAGATTCTTGTCTCTATGATCCAATATCTCTATCGGTTTCTCCTCATAAAAGAGGTTGTGTTCCAATTGTAACACCTTTGGATTCAGTACATGTGAAGGGTCAAGTATGTACTTCCTTAATAGGGTTACCTAGAATACATCATGAACTTGAGCTAGATTTGGAGGAAGTGCAAGCTGATAGGCCACTACGCCTATGTAAACAAGGATTTCATAGGGTCTAATGTACCCAATTATAAGTTTTCCTTTCTTCCCAATCCTCAGGACTCTCTTCCATGGAGAAATTCAAAGGAGAAACTTATCACCAACATCAAAATCTAATTCCCTTCGATGATTGTTGGCATATATCTTCTACCAACTCTGAGTATCCTTAATGTGTTATTTGATGGCATTGACCTTTTCTATCATATATTGCACAAGATTAAACCCAAGAATATTTCTCTCACTAGATTCATCCCAACAAGTAATATTTCTACTTCACTTCCTATATAGAGATTCATAGGGTTCCATTTGAATGCTTGAGTGGAATCTGTTGTTGTAATAGAACTCAACTAATGGGATATGTTTATCCCATCCACCTTTAAATTCTATTGATCATGTTCTCAGCATTTCCTTCAGTGTTTGAATAGTTTTTTCAGATTGGCCATCATTTTGGGGGTGATAGGTCATATTGATATTCAATTCGATACACAGGTCACATTGAAGACTTCTCCATAATTTTGATGTGAACCTTGTATCATGATCAGATATGATAGAAAGTGGAACTCTATGCTGCCTTACCACTTCCTTCATGTAATTTCTGGAAAGTTAATCAAGTGAGAAATCTTCCCAACTAGAGATAAAATGGGAAGTCTTGGTAAGATGGTCCACTATAACCCAAATTACATTATTTATTTTAGATGTTCTTAAGAGACTAGTGAAAAATTCCATAGTGATATTATCCCAATTCCATACTAGTATGGGTAGTGGTTTTAATACCACTCTAGGAATTTTTCTCTCTACCTTCACTTTTTGACACACCAGGCACCTTGTAGTGTTTTTGGAAATCTCCTTTTTCATGTTATATTACCAATAATGATCACAAAGGTCCCTATAAATTTTAGTGCTTCTAGGATGTAAATAGAATATATAGATATGAGCTTCATCCATAATCTCCTTTTCTAGTTCTATAATAGATGGAATACATAGTCTTGTACAAAATTTCAATACACCTTCTTGATCAATATTTAATTCAAGAAACTTCACATCCTTTATAGCCTCAAACTTCTTTTGTAATAAAGGATCTTCTTTATGAGATTTCTTGATCTTCTCTAATAGTGCCGATTGAGAAATCATTTGGGATAGGGTTGATGATGTCCCTTCCCTTACAATTACCATGTCCAGTTTCACTATGTCTTTAATCAGGGATCTCCTTGGATCCTCATCATTGTTGTAACAATAGGGTCTTTCCTATTAATGCATCAGCAACTTTTTTTACTCTTTTAGGATGATAATGAATTGAACAATCATATTCTTTAAGAAGTTCCAACCATCTAATCTTCCTCATGTTCAATTACTTTTGCATGAAAATATACTTCAAACTTTGATGGTATATGTATATATCGCACTTCTCCCCATAAATATAGTGCCTACATATCTTCATAGAAAAAACAACCACAACCATCTCAAGATCATGAATAGGATAATTATTCTCATGAGGATTTAGCTATCAGGATGCATAAGCAATTACCTTGTCATTTTTCATGAGGACGCACCCAATCCCTTTTAGAGATGCATCCCTAAAAATAATGAATCCTTATCTAATTAAGGGTAGAGTTAACATGGGTGCAGTAACCAATCTCTTCTTCAGCTCTTGGAAAGTTACTTCACATTCCTTTTTCTAGATGTACTTGACCCATTTTCGAGTTAACTTGGCTAATGGATTATAAATTCATGAAAAATTTTTCACAAACCTCTTATAATATCCTAATAATCCAAGGAATCTAAAAATCTTAGTTATTTTTGTAGGTAGAGGCCACTCCTCGGCAACCTTTGTCTTTGCAGGGTCAACTGATATTCCTTCATTGGTTACAATTTTCCCCAAGAAAGAAACTTTTTGTAGCTGAAATTCACATTTTCTAAACTTTCCAAAAATCATCTCCTTCCATAGAGTTTTTAAAATAACCCTTTGATGATCCTCATGATCCTCCTGAATTTTGGAATATATCATAATATCATATATAAAAACTACCACATAGTTATCAAGGTAGTACTTAAGGACTCTATACATCAAATCCATAAAAATAGTAGGATTATTAGTCAAACTGAAGGGAAAAACAACAAACTCATAATACTCATATATTGATTGTAAGGTGGTTTTTGGAATAACTTCTTTTTTCACACTCAATTGATGATAACCAGATCAAAGATCAATCTTGGAGAAGAACTAATCCCCATGAAGCTAGTCAAATAAGTCATCAATACTTGAAAGAGGGTATTTGTTATTTTAATGTGATCTCATTCAGTTCTCTATAATCAATGCATAACTGCATAGATCCATCCTTCTTCTTCACAAAAAGAATAGGTTCTCTCCAAGGAGACACACTTGTCCAGATAAACCCCTTATCCAAAAGATCTTGGATTTTATTCTTTAATTCCACCACCTCCAAATTACCCATTATATACTAGGTTTTTGAAATATTCTTGAAACCAGGCATGATTTCAATAGATAACTCTACCTCTCTTTCTAGGGGGAGGTCCAGGTAACTCTTCAAGAAATACATCAACGTATTCCTAAACTATGGGAACATTATTTGTCCTTTTACTCTCATTTCATTCCCCATATTTACTAATCAACTCTATAAAGAAGTCCATAAGAGGTTCTTCTAGACAAATATTTGGTTGAGAAATCTCTCCTTGGAATATAACTGTCGGTTTCTCATTCAATACTACTGATATTTCCTTGCTTCTTCATTTGATCTTAGCATTATATGTTGAGAGCATGTCTATCCCTAGTATAATGTTGAATTCCAACAAGATAATGACTTCTAGATTTATGATAAGGTTATTCTCACTAAATTAAATACTAGAGTTTCTAAACACTGATGATTCTTGGATGATCCCACCAGTAGTCTTAACAGATAATTCTACTTTTAAAAATTATGGGGTTAATTATAAATTCTTTACAAACTTGGAGGAAATAAAGGAATTCATAGAACCATAATAAAAAAAAGTTCTTTCTAGCTTTGAGATAAAAACAAGAGTACATTCCACCACATCATTTGGAGCTTCAACATCAGATATGATGATAGAAAAAGTATGAACTTTCTCCCTTGGCCTTTGTTGAGGCTGATGGTGATTCCCCTTCACTACCCTTAGATTTGGACCGTGATTGTAAAAGTGCCCAAGATATCCACACTTGAAGAATTGGACTTCAGGTATGGCCGGAACCATCTTCTATTTGTCTTTATTGCTGTAAAGTTGAGGCTTCACCTCACTATGAAAATTTCGCACAATATGGCCATCTCTTCTATACTTGTAACACTTACCGCCCTTGACCAAGAATTTTCCTAAATGCTTCTTCCCATATTTACTACATGTGGGAAGTTTCACTTGCTTTACTCATCTTCCCTAATAAAATCTACTCCCAAATATTGGCTTCATTGGAATCTTTTTTTCATTAGATTTGTGAGACCATTGTGTCTCACCAAACTCAAGATAAACTTTTATAGCACTCCGCCCGATCTCCTCATAGCTATCATAGTATCGGTTGGATAGATTCTTCCATGGATGAGGTATTAGTTCACCAAATAATCTATCAACCATCCCATAGGATCCATGAAAAATATAGAGTTGTAAAATGAAATCCTTGTTAAGTTCATCTCCTAGATTCCCAAAGATTCACTCTCCTTCTAATTTAGCTCGATAAATTCATTATCCATTTTTGTTCCCATAGAACGAGGGAAATACTTATTCAAGAATGTCCCTCTGAATGCTTCCCACTCTATAGATTCAATTTACCCTCTTTTCCTCCTCTTTTTAATCATTTCCCACCACTGATCAACTTATCCCTCTAATAAGTAAACTACCAAGGTGACTTTCTCTTATTCAGAACTACAAAGTATAGAAAAGATTTTTTCTATAGAGATTATCCACTATTATGCAATCAATCGGTCAGTAGATCCACTGAACGTTGGTGGTCATTGACGCATGAAGAACTCAACGGAAATTTGATCCCTTCTTGTTGAAATTGATCTCTTATATTGATTCAAGTTTTTCCCCATGCCTTGATTCATTTGATTCATAATTCTCCTGAAAGCTTCCATTTTGGCTTCCATCAGAGGGCCATCAGTGGATGGTCCATTTCGGTCACTATTTACATAGTTCCTCCTATTTCCCACCATTTTCTAAATTAATAAAACCTTAGTGAGAAAATTATTTCATTTATTAATTTTTTATCTGTAAAGGATTTTTATGTCTTAAAACTTCATGCTTAACTAACAATTAAAATTCTCTATAAATCCTTCATAATGATTCATAAAAATATTTTGATTAACCAAACATATCCCCCAGGAGTGTAAAACTAGGAGTGAAGCAAGGCCTGTTGTCATACACCATTTCCCATTAGAGTCTAGGTCAAAGTGTTGTTTATAGGTTTTACCCCTAGATACATCTTTCTGAGAGCCACATCTACTTATTCATATCCAAACACAGATTTATTTGTTCAGAAACCACTTACACAATATTTCACCAAAATACTAGGAAGTTTTGATGTATTTAAACTTTTCTATAGGGTTCCTCATAATGACTTAATATACTAATTTCCACAAATAACTAAACTATACTTTTATAACAGCTATGTAATCCCACCTTTTATTACATAAAATTTCATTACATTTTACAAACAGAGGATCTTTAAAGTTTAGTGTCTTAGAAGTAAGGTACATAATACATTAAAACATATAAAATTTTTCTAATACACATGAAATGATTCTTAATTTTTACATCCTAAGTAAAATTACTCCAATTCATATCTTAGGGACATGCATCAAAGGAAAGGGTGAACATAAGTCCTAGTAAAGGAAAACAAGTGAAATAATTTACATTTGAACTTGAGGAATATCAATAATAACATGAGGAAAATCATAGAGGAATGATAAAGAGTCATATAATAATAATATATTTAATAATAACATGAAAATTTGGCTACAATATTTAATTTATACATTCATAATCATGTCACCAAGGTCCATCCCCAAGGTGTCTTTAAAATTACCAAGCTTATTCAACAAGGTATCGAAAAACTTGTCATCTCTAGAGATTAATTTCTTTACTCAATGAATTAGAGAGATATCCAGGCACACCCTTAATATATCTTTGTTTTCATGTGATCCACATAGATCATAATAAAAAATTTCATAAATAACCCAAATAGAATAAAATAAATTGGTTTCATATCAAAATCATGGTGTTTTAAAAGGCGCTTAAAAACACGATCATTATGTCATTTATAACCCATGAAAAAGGAATGAGGGATTTATGTATGTAAATTATAGAATAAAATAAATCATTTTAATTTATTGATGAATATCCATATAAATGGAAATTTTTTTGGGTATTCACATGAAGAAAAAAAATATTGAGAAAAAGAGAGAGATTTTGAGAAGAAAATTCTACAACATAACAGGTATGAAGCATGGTTTTATAAAACATTAAAAAGAGAGGGGATAGGGGTCAACCATTCATAAAATACATATAATACATCATAGGAATAGAATAAAATGGAAATAATAACATGGTATGGATATTTGAAAGACATACCACATAAAATAGAACTTGAAAGGAAAAGAGAAATGGAGAATTCCCTTACCTTGAAAAGTAACTTCTAAAACTCAAGGATCGGGACCTTGAGGGATTGAGGAATCCTTGGGAGAACTCCTTGGAAGGTATAACTAGTATAATTTCATGGTGGATGAACTTTTAATGAAGAAAATTAAGTAATAGGTGGGTATTTATAGAAAAAGAGAGGAAGTTTTTTATTAATTTCAAAGGACACCTCATTAGGGGTATTTGCAAAACCATGGGATTACCCATGGTATTGGATACTTAGGACACCTCATATCATATCTTATTACTCAAGATTTTAACATCATTATTACATCATTAATACATCACTAATGATGTCCTTAAATATACTAAAAACTCAAAATTATATTGTTTTTATTCACCGAAAAAAAAAGTATTTTATAAAAATATCATAAGTTCACTGTAACCTACTATTGATGTTCTGAATTCAAAAATGAAATTAATTTTATCTTAATAAATTTCTAAATTTTATTAATTTAACTTTTATCTAGAAAAATAATTTATTATTAAAATTAATAGCAGACAGAAAATGCATAGTGACATGCATAGTAAAATTTTCAACACTTAAAAAAATAAAATTATTTTATAATTTTTAAATAAAATGGAGTGTTTTTATAACACTATTTAATTATAATAAAAATTATTAATAAATAATTATTTTAATATAGTAATAAAAGTATAATTTTTACCTAAAAATCAATTTATCAAATTCCATCTCAATTTTTAAACAAACCTATTCTTAAAACGGAAATGATGGAATAAAAATTTTATTAAAACAATGGGATTAGATTTTAAGTGACTAAGACCTTAAAACATAACCCCTTAAAACACCCAAATATGACCTAAGGGTAAGGTGTGCGATGGTTGTAGACTCTTGGGGTGGATAGGATAACATCGCCTAAGTGGTAATCTACATTAACTTGAACATCTCCCGTAGGTGATTCCGTTCAAGCTTAACTTGTTGAAGCTTGGCTTGGGCTTGGCCCAGAGAAAAGCCTAGGGATGTTACCTCCTTCCCCAACTCTGACAAATGGGCTTCATATGGAATGATCCTACTAGATGAGGCCATTGACTCTTCTTTAAGAATTAATTATCCATTATCATTTCTATTTATAAAAAATAATTATAACGTTAAAAATTATTATTATTTCCAATGGTCATATTAACCAATAGTCATATAACGGTCAAAATACGATTGTCACATTTCATTTATAAATATATATATTTTTATTTATTATGACATAGTAAAACATAAATTTTTAGGAAACAAAATATTATTAAAATGTTTGGGTTGTTACAGATAAGGTTTAGGAACTATGTATGTGTCCCATAAATACCATACTTGAAGAAAGACGTATTGGATAAAGCTCATAGTTCTTCGTTATCTATTAATTCTAGAAGTATATATATATATATATATATATTTGAAAGAATATTTATGGTGGGAAAACATGAAGAGATATATTTCAGAGTATATATCTCGGTGCCTAGTATGTTATAAATTAGAGGGTGAGAGGCTGAAATCTAAGGGGAGGTTACAACAATTAATCATACCATAATGGAAATGGGAAAAATCACCATGTATTTTTCCCTTGGACTCCCCAAAATGTCAAAAGGATATAATTATATATGGGTTTTAGTCGAATGACTAATGTATTTAACACACTTTATTTCTATTAGAGAATATTTCTCTCTTGATTATATTTCTTGGATATACATTAAGGAATTGTAAAGGTTGCATGGAGTACCACATTCTATTATATGTGATTGGGATATGAGGTTCACCTCGACGTTTTGGTGAAGTCGTCATCAATATGTGGATACTTAACTGAGTTTTAGTATGGTGTATCATCCTTAGACAGATAGTAATTCTTTTATAAATTTTCAAACCTTGTAGGATATCCTGAGATCTTATTCTATGTATTTTAATGGTAGTTTGGATCAACACCTTCCTCTGGTCAAATTTTCTTACAACAATAGAATTCACTCAAGAATTAAAATGGATCCTTATGAAGACCTATATGGAAAGTATCATGCGAATCCAATGTGATAGTATGAAGTTGGAGAAATAAATCTATTTTGAATTGAGCTAGTTAAGGAAATGGTGGATAAGGTGTGAACCATTCAGCAGCAAATCTAGTAAGATCAGAGTCAATAGAAAATTTTTACTGATAATAATTAATGAGATATAATGTTTGAAGTTGGTGGGAATTTTTTTTGTGAATTTTTCCGTGGAATATGGTTATGAGATTATGGAATAAAGGAAAGTTGATCCATAGGTATATTATCCCTTTTGATTTTATTGATCGAGTAGGGAAGGTAGCTTATCACACAACACTTCCACAACCACTCTCGAGTTCATGATGTGTTACATGTATCTCTCCTAAGAAAGTATATAATTGACACTTCACATAAACTAAACTATAAGTTCATAACACAAGATCATGATCATTACTGGTATAAATCTTGGATCATAGTGATAAATTGTTATGAAAAAATATTACTCACCATGTTAAAGTTCATTAGAGAAAAATGAAGTTCGAAGAAGTTAAATAGGAATCTGAGGAAATAATTTGGTAAAGATATTCTTATTTCTTTAAATAATATTAATGGAATTTTTAGGGTGAAATTCATTTTATTGAGGGTATAATTTAACACCCTGATATTTTAGGATATATTTCTTTTTAAATAAATCTAATATCTTAAATAGCTTGTGATATAAGCAACCCCAACTCTAAATGAACAATAATATAGTATATTGTTATAAAATATCCATTAAATTAGTTTTATGAATAGTAATAACTAATTTTTTAAAAAGTTATAAAGTTTTTAGATAAAGGAAAAAAAATTTAGTAAATTCTTTAAAAATTTCAAAATGATGCCTTTCCATTAAAATGGTTTTTATTTCCTTTGGTGTTAAAATAATATATTTAATTTTTTTAAAAAATTTATAAAATATATTTCATAAAATTAACTTAATTTTTTAAATAAAAATGTAAAAATTATCTTTGAGTGAATTTTTTATAATTTTTTGAAAAGATTAATTTTACAATGAATAGTGAAAATACTAAATTTTATTAAAAATTGTCTTTTCATTTAAGAATTTAAAAAGTTCCATTTTTTTAAAATGGTTTTAAAAGTAAAATTATTGAAATTATAATATTATTAACACAATTTATGTCATTGGAATCAATTTTATGTTTAATTTTGATATAATAACTTGTTATACATAAGAAAACTCTTTCTTTGGAAAACTCATTTTCATCGTGTCTACGAGTTTAATGTTAAATTAAATTATGACACTTATATAAATTTAATTTGATAAAACTAATTCCAGAATTGGAATGATAATAATTAATATTTGTTAATAATATAAGTTTAATTTTTTTTACATAATAAATTGTAAAATTGGTAAAAAAAATAGGTTACCATGGTTAAGGTTAAAACAAGTTTACTAGGGGTTAAACTAAATAGATAAGGGTTAAAATGAAATAAAAACTCTTCTAATTTCTATTTTATAACCATATTTTGAGGTTATATCATATATTGTTTTTTAATGGTCCATTTTGGAGCCTTTTTTCCAAGAAAGGTGCATGACATTATTTGAAAAACATTGTAAAATTACAACTCTGCCACTCACCTCAATTATAAAAAGGGAACCCCATATCTTCTCCTTTAAACACTTTAAGGGCCTTTTGGTTCATTCAAAACCTACCCAAATATCTTCCTTTACCATTACCTAGAGTCTTTGTTTTAATCATAAAACCATCCTATGAAGTATTTAGTTATAAACCAAAAGATGTTCTCTAAAGAAGAGGTATAGTTCTTAACGATGCATTTTTATGTTATTTCTTCTTATAAATCCTTAAAATATTCTTAAAAAATATTAAAATTATAATTCAATTATCTTCTATATACTGAGATATTATTATGTTAATTTCATAACCTATATCCATATCCTCTTCCATCAAATTGGAAATGAATCCATCGATCATGTGTGTGTTGGACTGTTGTCTCATGAACTAATGTAATTCTTCTTCCATCACCACCTCTAAAATATAGATATAATGATGTATTTAATGAATATATATTATATTTATGACATAATTATACTTATTTTATTATTATATCACATCTACCTTTTTAACTTCTAATCTGTTAAAAGATGATAATATCGCCCATGCGTACGTGTGGACAACCACATCCACAAAGCAATGTGATACATTAATCATTTTTTTGACATGGATGGTAATAAGTATATATTTAATAAATATAAATCATATATTTTATATATAAAAATTTGAAGGTTAATTTTTTTTTTAAATTTCATTTTTTCTATCCATCCAAAAAAAGGAAATAACATTCATATGTGTGTATGGACTACCATATCCAAGAATGATGCAATTCATTTTTCTATATGTAATTTTATGTATGAATATAAATATGTATATAATGAATATATATGATATTTATATCATTATTAACAATAATTATGTGATTGAATCATGATGAAATTATAAGGAATGAAATTATCGAACTAAAACATATATGAAAAATGATGCAGTTATTACCCAGAACAGTGATTTTAACAAAGATTTATTAATAAATGGAGTATAAAAGGTTATAATTAAATGATATATATTATTATATAAATGATTATGGATTTTTAATATATTTAAAATAAATATATATTTATTATATAGTATTTTCAGACACATATGAAGGAATTCAAACCTAAGGTAACAGTTTATTTCACAATCTCATTATTATTCAGGATTATTTGTGTTTATGTATCCACTAGAGATATTATTTTATATTTCTATCACAAAACCAATATATTTTCTTTTCATATGTTCATTTCTATAAATTACAAGTTTACATTTTAATTTCCTCTCTTTAAGTAATCAAGATATAGAAATAATGATTTTAAGGAAAATCGAGCTTGTTTTTATATTCGGCCAAGAATCCTTCTCTTTTGTGTCCATATTTTCATTAAAATGTCTAAAATTATATTTATAAAATTATCCAATGATTTTTCAAATACATTTAACAATATTTTACTTTTTAAAAATTGCTTAAAAGGAAACTTCTTGTTGTTTTCCAAACAAGGTACTTTTCACCTATTTACAATAGTGTGAAAGGAATATTTTTTTAACTTATATGAAATGTATGGAATTAACCACCATGATGAACACTAATTTCGTTGAAGATTAATTAACAATTTTAGAAGTTTATTTTCAAATAAAATATTTTCCTTAATATTTTGGAAGTATTTTAGTCTTTAAATAAGTGATTTTGAAGTGAAAATGGTATTTTCCTCAAGAAAGTTTCCAATGATATTTTGAAAGTATTTTCATCTATATCAACATAATTTGTTGAATCTTATACTAAGTATATACTCTAATGATACCATCCAAATTATTTCTCTAGATTTTTTAAGATCAATTTAATTTGGGTAATTATTGATATTTTGTATGGGAATTTTTCCAATATGGGAACTTATTGATTTTTTAAGGAATGTTGATTAAGTTGTATTGATTATTCAAATAATGAATGCATTGGACTTATTTAGTAACGACTGGGGCCTGAAATTACATATCCCCTAAATGAACCAGTAGGTCTAATGATACAAACTAGATTGGGTATTTGGATGAGGCCTTACCCATTTATATATGATTTATTGGCATGAGGCCTCAACAATAAGTTTCAGATGTCTATAATTATGCATTCCTTCATTATGAAATTAGTTATTAATGTCCATGTGAGTATTTGGATAGTTATGATATTTATGGATATTTTTCTAGCTCACGTGATCATTTATATGGAATTATTTTATCATCATTTATTCTTTCCATATTATTCATTCCTTATTATATTTCATTGTATGCATACCCTTAAAGAGCATTTGAGATCACCCCTTTATTTTTTTCCTTTCCCTAGGATTCTAGGAAGTGTATTATGATTTATAAGCAGGAATACTCTATAGGTAATAATTGTGTTCTCAAAGAAAATATTATATTTATTTTATGTTTTCAAATGTAATGTGAAATTTAAGTATGCCTCTAGTTTTCTCAGACTACTACACTATTCAGTCCTTTAGGATGTGATTCTATGTATCTAGTGCCAATTTATTAAAGTAACCATCATCTTTGGGCTGCTAGGTTCAGGGTATTTACATAAATATAAAATTTTTAATGTCAATAAATCTCTAAAAATGTAATATTATGAAAACTACCAACATGGTATGAGATAAAACAATCATAAAAGATATAAATAATATATAAAATTCCACTAATCATCCACAACAAATATAGAGATAATTTATAAAACATGAAAATAGGGAACATGGGGAAAACTAGTATGAAATATCCACCACCAAAAAGAAAAAGACATATCCTTAGCATTAGAACACCTATCACAAGATGAAGGTTATGGGCACAGCAGAATCATGTGATGGGTCCTTCCCAAATTTTCTATTTCTCATGATAAAAAATATATCTAAGATCTACGTGATGATAAATTTCATAATCAATGGAATTGAATTAAAGAAAATAGAAAATAAATAATATTCCAGAACAAGAGGTTGGATCATTTAATATTATTTATAATAAATTTAATCAATTCAATAATTATCTTGTGTTAATTATTTCTTCTTTGATATATCATACAACAAATATATATTGTATCGTCATTTCATTATAGTAATCAAGAGTGTATTCTCTCTAGAGATGATCCACATGTATTCCAAAAGTATTTGAATGTTGTTGTATGAATCTTTGGTTTCTAGCATGACAGATCCTATCGATTGCGTTACTCTCCTTTTATCACCATGAGAATCACTTCCAAAGTGTTCTCCTTAGTCTCTCTAGACTTGAGAGTGAGAGGTGAAGGAAGATCTCTATATGTTCTAGGGTGAATTCTTGGAGAAGGGTCTCTCTAGGGCCAAAGAGGATTATCAAAAAAATTTGTTCACAACCAAACAAATTAATTTTCTCGCTAAGAAAATAATATAATTTGGTTTATATATATATAGGGTTAGAAATAAATAATTTCACAAGTGACCCATATTATTTATTTAATCCCTTATGAAACCCCATGTTAATAATAAAATTATTATTATTTCTCAACAGGTTCTTTACTTATGAATTAAAATTAAATATTATTTATTCAAATAATATTCAATATATATTATTTCTCACCGGGACACTAAACATGGTTCATTATTCATCCAAAATATTTATTGGGCCTTGAATAATGACTATTTATTTATTAAATAAATATCACTACATTATTTGATAATAATTAAATAAATATTATATTCAATAAATATAAAATAAATATTTATTAAATATTCCTCTTACATTATATCCTCTCATATAAATATTGACAGAAAACATGTGATCAAGAAAACATGAATAATTATTCAACCACGTGAAGTAATAACATTTATTCAACTTGTTAAATAATAAATAATAGTATTTTATTTAACAGAGATTCTGGATATACTTAATGTGTGACCCTCTAGGCCTCTTTCTCAGTATCATTAGGTGAAGCAACCTAAAGTCAAAGGTTAACATCTAGTAACACGCTAAGGAACCCTTATATAAATAATTTAATGGTGTGATGAAATAATAACTCATAAAGATTCTTACTGTGTAATATAATCCCTTTATTATGATATCTCTAATCAAGCCAGTTGCATGTCGGTACCATCAACCTATGTGCTTGATGTATCTTTTTTTGACATCTTAGAAATAAAAATTTACTATAGAACACTATGGATATGAATTTATTAAGGCTATATCATTTCCATAAAAGGTCATGAGATATTAAATTCTATTAAAGAACATAAGGGACAAATCCTTTCTCACATTATTCATTAATACAATATCACTCATGTTGCACCCAATATATCATACCCTACCGAAAACATATGTCATCATTGTTTTATTCAATACATTAAAGTATGTGACTCATAATACTCATTAATAATAATATTAAAGTCTAAGGATAAATACACATGTCTGTGGATAGGAACATCCAATGACACATATAAATGTGGATTTCCTACAATCGGGTCTCATTCTCATAATATCCTACACTAGATATTACCAAGGGTGTATAGTAAGAGAAGGTGCAACAATGTCCTACAAGTCTCCACCCTTGATATCATGTATCATTTGTGTCCTAAAAAGGATATCATTTTGATACAAAACAGCTATTTAATAATATTGTTGTAGCACTTCTTAGTTCTCATCATAGTGGGGAAATGCTATGAACATTTAGTGCAAAATATACTCTTAAAACATTATGACATACTATATTATATAGAAGGACAATAATGATGTGATAAAGAGTTTATTAATTTTAAAAACTATGAATACATGTTATCATAAATTATATAGAATTTGGTTCTAGGGAACCAACTCCAATAGACTACCACTTTTACTAGATCCAACTACTAACAACCATCAGTCTTCTAGCTCTCAAATGATAGTCATGTTTCTAATAAGATAGGCCTTTATTCAAGAGGTCTTCCATGTTATTTTCCATGGGTACTCTTCTTACTGAAAATTTACCCCTCTAATAAAAATCCATCAAGAGGTGATACTTCTAGAGTATATTTTTTTCTATTGATGTAATTTTTTCTCTTTTACAAGAGCCACCACTGTAATATTATCATAATACAATGTGATAGGTTCTTCACTTTTAGGTACCACATAAAGCTCTTGGATAATGTTTTGTATCCAAACGGCTTCTTTAGATGCATCAGAATCCACTATATGCTCATACATCATTGTATAATTAGCGAAAATTGGATGGTTTGAACTCTTCCAGATCACATCTCCTTTGTTGATATAGAAAACATATCATGACTACGACTTCATATCATTTTGATCTATCTAAAAACTAAAATCATTATAACCTTTTATGACCATATCCTCATCTCCTTTGTACACTTGAAATATATCCTTAGTCCTTATCATATACTTAAAGATGTCTTTAACACTAAACCAATGATATTCTCCTCAATCTACTTGATATCTTCCTATCATGCACATTTTCATAGGAGACATTAAGTATATTACATAATATGCCATACAAGATTGATTTTATAATTGAATTGTATGGGATCTTACTCATTCTATCATTCTCCTATGGTTTCTAAGGACACATTTTCTTAAAAATATTTCAACCATGTGACACTAGAACCAATCCCATCTTGGATTATTCAATACTAAATCTATTTAGTATCTAGTAAATATATGAGCTTTGACTTAGTCCAAGCAGCCTCTTGGGTCTATCACAAATAATCTTGATCCCTAGAATATAGGATGCTTCACCTTATCCCTTAATTGGGAAATGCTTCTTTAACCCATCCTTAATATACTGTAATACAAGTATGTTGTTTCTAATAATTAATATGTCATCAAAATATAATACAAGAATAATGACCGTATTTACACTAAACCTCTTGTAAACACATGGATCACATTCATTATTAATAAAACTAAATTATTTTATAGCTTCATTGAATCGAATGTTATATGGCATGGATGATTAATTTAATCCCTAAATAGATATTTGCAACATTAAAATCCTTTTGGCATAACCTGAAGTCACAAACCCTTCTGGTTGTATCGTATAGACATATTTCTGAAGGTTCCCGTTAAGGAATATAGTTTTGACCTCCATTTGTCAAATCTTGTGGTCATGGTTATATGCTATAGTAAGTAGAATTATAATTGATTTAAATATGGAATAATGGTGAAAAGGTTTCATCATTTTCAATTCATTGATGATTTTTAAAACCTTTAGACACTAGGATTACTTTATTGGTATTTACTTTACCATACTTGTCCAATTTTCTCTTGAATACCCATTTGTATCCAATGGGATTTACATCAACTAGTGCATCGAACAGAACCCAAACATGGTTCTGATACATGGAATCCATTTCATAATTCATGGATTCTTTCCATCTTGAAGCTTCGGATCTCTCTCCTACCTCTTTGTAGGAGATAGGTTCATCATTGTCAACCAATAATGAGTCAACATCTTTAGTGACTAGAAAACCATATCTCTATATTTATCTTACCTCTCTTGTGCTCCTACTTAGTACTTGTGTTTCAGGAACTAATTTTTCCATGAAGACTTGTGGAACCTTTTCCTGTACCTACCCTTGTCTATATTTAGCATCAACTTTATCAAAGTCAATATTGATCCCACTATCCTTTTTGAGTATGTGCTCCCTCTCAAGAAAGACAATTTTTTTTGTGGTAGTCACTTTCTTATATGAGAGGTTATATTGGTATAATCCCTTCATTTTCATAGGATACCCTATAAAGATAAAATTTATTCCTTGTGGTTCTAGTTTGTTTCTTGAGAAGGCATTAACAAATTCCTTGCAACCCCATACATGTGTTTGTGAAAAAACAGGTTGGAAAAGGTAAGGGTCTTAACAGAGGACCCATGCCTAGTCTAGATGCACGGATTAAGGAACCTGCATAAGGTGGTGTCACCAGTAATCACGGAAAGCAGCTGGGGGTCATTTCTTTGGGTTTGCAGGAGTGTGGGGGGTTAGCAGGAACCGAGTTATCTGCTAATGCAAAAGCGAGTCTAACCTCTTCTGCATCCAAGAGCCCAAACAGTGGAACTGTATGTCATTTTAAGAATGAAGTGGAAGTGACCAATACATAGGGGGAAGTAGAGTATCATTAGGTTGGTGAGATCCAAAATTCAAGGGTTTCTACCACTAGTGAAGGCAGTAAGGGCTGGGCGAAGGCATCAGGAGGAGTGAGTTTGGAAAGACCTAATACGAATGTCCATGATTGAAACAGTTTTTATTTTCTTGAAGTTGATGACATGGGACTTGATTTGGATGGGGGTAGGCCTCAGGAATGTGCTATTAAGGAGTTATTGAACTTACAGCATCAGTCATTGAAGTTGAAGGAGGTTCATGATGAGCTTACAGATGGTGAGGTCATGTTGAAAGAGCCTAACGATGTGGTTCAGGAGATGGATGGTGTTAGGGTCAGGCCATCCTTGGAAGGGAGGAAGGGAATTCATAAGGGGAAGAAGGATTACTCCTACTTACCTCTTCCTATAGAGACATAGTCAGCGAAGAAATTGAAAGAAAAATAGTTGGACAAACACATCAAGGCAGGTGTTGTGGATGAAAAAGCCTTGGATTTGCTCATGATGTCGGAAGAAGAACCGGTTGAACAAGTTTTGTATCACAATTCAACTGAATAATAAGCCTCTAAATTGATGGGGAGACCACTAATGATGTCCCTTAATGAGGAACAATATGCTTGGATAGACAGGAAGGACTCGATATTACTTGGGGGCTTCAATAATGGTAAGATCAGTCTTAATGAGTATATTCAGACATGGGACAAGCTATCCAGCCAAGTATTGGATCTTCTTATGGATGTGCCTACCACTCAAATCTCACCTTTTTACTAGAAATTTTTTAGGTAAATGGACTCGGGTAAAATCAAGTTAATCTTTAAGGAATTTGGTTAAGTTTGTTGTGTTGGTTTTCTTGAATGATAGGATTTCTTGTACATGTTGTGTCTGCTTCTAGATTCATTTTGCTCAGTGTTGTTGCGACGTTTGATGATTTTTTCCAACAATATACTTGGATCTACTTCATAATGGGATCAGAGTATAAATTCTTCACTGGTTCTGGCCTTTTGGACTTGGATGATTGAGAGGGTATGGCTTCGCCATCGGTTTTTTGCCCGTGCATTTTTGCACGGGACTGCTTGCTGAAGGGTCCAGCTTGGTGAAGTCTTGTAGTCATGGAGCAGCTGCTGGGGAGGGGCAGATCTTGTAGTTTGTTCTGGGTTTTCTTCGCATGGGTTTTTTTGTTACTTTCTTGAGGGAATTCTTAGTTTCTCACTTTTCCCTTAAAAGTGTTTTATAATAAAAAATTAATTTCCAATCAGTCAACTCAAAGTAAATTCCATTCACCACTTTAGTTGGTACTCGGTTTAATGTTTATGTCATAGTTTTTAATGCATATACCCAAAAAGATAATAGTAGATACGAATGACTCATTATAGACCTTACCATGTATAATAAGATACAATTCCTCCTTTCGCAGACACCATTCCACTATGGTGTGTAATGTGGAGTCAGTTTATAGAGTATCCCAAACTCCTGTTGAAATTCAACAAACTCTTGGTAAAGATATTATCCAACTTGATCAGATCAAAGTTTCTATATCTTCTTTCCAGGTTTATTCTCTACTTCATTCTTGAATACCTTAAATTTCTCAAAGGACTCAAAATTATACCTCATCAAGTAGACATAACCATATCTACTCAAGTCATCGTTAAAAGTTATAAAGTAAGAATACCCACCTCTAGCTTCTACTAAAAATATTCTTCACACATCAGTGTGTACTAATCTTAGATGTTCTATGTCCCTTTCACCATGTCCACTGAATGGTGGTTTGTTCATTTTTCCTTGCAAACAAGCATGGCATATTTCAAGTAGTTTTTTCTCTAACGAGTCTAAATAACCATCTTGAAAAATATTTTTCAAATGCTTCTCATTTACATGACCAAGATGGTGATTCCATAGCTGGGTGTTATATGAGTCGTGTGAACATGATTCATTATAAATTTACAATACTCATTTTTTATACTTTAATACATAAAGACCATTATTTAAATGTGTCATACCATAGCATATTTTGTTTTATAAAATAAACAAATTTTATTTAAAACTTTAAAATAAACCCATCTATATCTAGGAATGATATAGAAATAATGTTCTTAGTAACCATTGGTATATAATAACAATATTTTAAAATCAAAATAATTATTGTTGGTAATGAAAGGTGGTAGTCACCAATGGATAGGGCAGCTAGCCTTGTGCCATTAGCAGCTCTCAGATCCACCTCTCCTCTAGAAATCTTTCAGAATCTACTTGGTTCTTATATTTGGATAAAGATGTGATCACCACAGGATATATCTAATACCCAATGTGTAGATATTGAAATACTACATGAAATAATGAACGCACCTTTAGATTTCCAATGATTATGGGTGTAGTTCCTCTTCTAGTGTCTTGTATTTCCATATGAAAAATATACTTTATGTTTTTCCTTTCTCTACCTCTTGATCTTCTGCTTCTTGGAAGGATGGTTCTCAGAAGATTTAGAATTTTTTCTGATTCTTTGGCCCCTTTTACTTGTTCTTATTTATCTTATTCACCATAAAGACCATTGGTTTATCATTACCCATGTACTTATCCACTTAAATAATCAATTTAAGAGGTTCTGAAAGACTCTTCTCATTATTTCTCATATTGTAATTGAAAATAAAACTGGAAAAGGTCTTGGGTAGTGATAAAATTATGGGATCGGTATGCAACTCATCTTAGAGTTTAATAGCTAAGATTTATAAGCATTAAATATAGCTAATATGCTTTACTACATGAGGCCCAAATGGTGTAGAATCTACAATATTAGTTATAAAAAACAATTGGGAATATCATACCTCTCTTTTATCACCTTCTCTTGATAGAGATCCTAAAGGTGATACATCATGATATACGCATCCATGTCCCCATGTTGCTTCAAAAGCTCATTGGTCATGGATGATAACATGAAACATTGAACATATATGGAATCATTAAAAAATTTATCATATATTGATAACTCTTTATCACTTTTCTTATTCCCTGGTGCATCAGGAATAGGTTCTTCCATCTCATATGATTTCCTTTCATGGTGAAAGATAACCCATAAGCCCCTTTGCCAATCTTGAAAATTTGTGTCAGTGAGAGGGTTTTATTTCCCAAGTATGGATCCCTATGATATATTTGAATTTATTTTATTATTGTTTCTACAATAATATGAGAAAAAATTTAGTACTTTATCTAATAAAATTTAGACAAATAAATAAATATTATTTTTATTAATCTCTAACTATTTTATCAAAACCCAATAACCCTCACTTTTGGCTTCAAAATAGCATGGTTGTTATACATTCTATTCAAAAGGATATATATTCACCTTCTCATTACCAAAACTATTATTGTTCAAGAAACTTGATTGGTTTTAGGTAGGAACTCTAAATTACAACTGCATTAACTCATAGTTCCTTAATCTGTTGAGTGGACTCCCTGATCCTAAAATCCTTAAAGTGTATTTCCTAAACCCTTTCCTCTCAGTTACATCAAGTCTTACTTTGGTATTCAATCCTTGATGTGAAATAAGTTAATTCAACCAAAAACTTCAAGTTAGAATTCCCTAATAATTAAAAGCGCCCCAAATTTGGCTGGTCAAGAACTTTGATCTATGTTTTGATTTTAAATAAGGTAGTGGAAGGCTATATTGACTTAATATATATTATTGCGGTATTTTATCCTTTTATGTGTAAATTTCCGATTATTATATTTATTACATAATTTTTAATATTAAGTGGATTTAATTAATTGATTAAAAATGTCTTAGATAATTTTTATCCATAATGTAGTTTATTTAAGTTATATCTTTCATGATTGTTAATTTAATTAATTCATGTGATCAGGACATAATATCCATAATGAAATAAACATGCAACTTGACATGAATAAAATAATAAAGTGTTGTGATCATGATCTATTACAAAAGGTTATTTTACCAAGTAGTTAATAAACTAACCATTTACATAGGGGGGAAATACATTGAACCAATTAAGGTTTATGCTATAACTTTCCACCAGTCCACCTATGTATCTTTCTTGGATTGGTTTCGGCTCGGCTCCAAACTTGAACCACATCCACTAGCTTAGGAGGTCCATCCATTACATATGATTTTACTCACACATAGGTAAGGGGGAAATGGTTTACATAAAATAAACCATGGGCATGAAATCCCTTGAATAATAATATGAGATAAGGCACACGGGACAATAAATTAACATAATAATAAATTAAATATAAACCAATCACATACAAAGGTCTGGTCTATTCTCATGATCACCCACATTCATTCAACAAATTATACATTTAATAAAACTAGATTTAAACTGTTAATCATTCTTCTTTAATATAATACATGCTTAAATAAATTAATTATCTTACTTAATTAATCAATTTTTTATATTAATTCTCATCTAAATTTCCTTGAGACTTTAATACATCGTAATTTTAAACAAATTAAATAAATTTATTTAAAATTTACTACATACATAAATGTACCTTGGAGGAAACATGGTGAATACCCATCTGAATATACCCAACATGTATTATACTCATATAATGTTTACTCTTGTGACATATGACATACACGAATTGTCACTTAATTCTTTGATGTGTACTATAAAATTAATGATTACACGAATTACATGTTTTTTGTGTCATGTATCATGCTTCAAAGCATATAGAGTAATAATTGTAATACGACTCATAAAAGATATGCAGATCTGAAAATTATGAAAATATTAATTAAACATTTATAGATATATATATATATATATATATATTAAAACACATCATGTGGAATGTCCTATAAAATTAATGACCACACACAAATAAATTTTGATAAGGTTTACTTAGTATAATAAATTAATTTTAATTCTCTGTAATTTGGTTTAAGTACACGGTGTGTACAGATAAGCTACAAGACATGTATGTATATCATATTTTATTTGAGGCACATACCTAAGGACTCTGTATGTAAATAGTGCCTCAAAAAATTGGATTACACAGAATGTACAAAGGGATATATGACTTGTGGTCTCCAAGTTACATGGTCACCAGTCAGGTGAGTCGTGTATGGAAATACACAGGAATACATGTCATGTATATGGGCTATACGAAATGCACTCTAGTTGATTATGTACTAGGATGGCCCATTTAACATGAGGTGTAAGAAACTTAATGCAACACATGTCATCAATGAACACAGTTTGAATTAATTCCAAGTTAATTCTTGGTGCATTGAACACTAGTACACGATGTGTACTCTAATGTTATTCGAACAAAAACCTTTGACACATCCAGATGAGTTCTTTGATTTTATTTCATTCATTAAATTAATATTTTTTATTAGATCTATAAGAAATGAAATAGGAAGAATCATATATCGAAATTCATATTAAAATAATGATTGACCTTGAATTCAAAATCAAAATGAAAAAATTCATTCATCAATCCATAATATTTAAATAATTATAAATAATTATGTGACTGATATGATACCAATTGAAGGTTATGGAAATAGTGGAATCATGACACGGGTTGTTCCCAACTTTTCTTTTTTTCATGTTCAATGATTAATTTGAGATCTACATGATGATAATATTCATGATCAATAAAATTGAATTAAATAAAAAAGATAATGGATGATAGGATAGAACGAGAGGGAGGATCATTACATATTATTTATAATTAATTTAATAAATTAAATAATTACCTTATGTGAAATACATCTTCATTGATAGATAATCCAAAATATCTATTTTTTATCGTCATTATATTGTATGAATCAAGAGAAGATTCCCTTTAGCAATCATCCACACATGTTCAAAAAATATTTAAATTTTATTATAGGAATCTTCATGTTCTAGCATGACTTATCTTATTACTTGCATTGTACGCCTTTTATTTCTATGATAATTGATTCTAAAGCATTCTCCTTGATCTATCTTGACTTGAGAGTGGGAGGTGGAGGAATATCTCTCTCCATTATTAGGAGTGTTATTGGAGAAGGTATCTCTCTATGGCTTGAGAGGATTATCCAAATTTGTTATACACAATCAAACAAATGAATTGTCTCTCTAATAAAATAATATAATTGGGTTTATATATCACTAGGGTTAGAAATAAATAATTAGACAAGTTCCCTGTTATTATTTATTTAATCCCTTGTGGAACCCCATGTCTATAATAATAATATTATTATTATTTCTCGACATGCACTTAATTTGTGAATTAAAATTAAATATTATTTCTTAAAATGATCTTAAATATAAATTATTTATCACCAAACCATTAAACTTGGTCTTCCATTCTTCCATAATATTTATCAGACCAATAATAATATTTTATTTATTAAATAAATATCACTAAATTATTCTCCAATAAATAAATATATATTATATTCACTAAATAGAAAATAAATATTTATTAAATATTCCTATCACATTATATTCTCTCAAATAACTTATGATAGAATACATGTGATCAACAAAACTTGAATAATTATTAAAATAAATTTGGGAATAATATTTATTCAACTTGTTAAATAATAAATATTAATATATTATTTAACAGAGATTTTGGATACACTTAGTGTATAACCCTTTAGGCCTCTTTCTTAGTGGCATTAGGTAAAGTAGCCTAAAGTCTGATGTTAGCATCTAGCAACACGCTAAGGAACCTATATAGAAATAATCTAATGTTGTAACAACATAATACCTCATCCATATGTTTATGGTGTACTATAATTACTTTATCATGACATCTCTAATCAAACAGGTTGCATGTTGGTGTCATCAACCTATATGATCGATGTCTCTTTCATTGACTTCCTGAAAATTTAATTTTCCTATAGAACTCCATGGACATGGTTTTATTTAGGCTATATCATTTCCATCAAAGGGACAGAGATATCAACTTATGTTTAAGAAAATAAGGGATAAACCCTTTATCACATTATTCATTAATTCAATATTACTCATGATACGCCAAACGTATCATGCCTCATTATAAACATATGGAATCACAATTTTAATAAATACATCAAAGTACGTGACTCGTAATACTCATTAATAATAATATTAAAGTATAAGTATCGATACACACATCCATAGATATGAACATCCAATGACACATATAAATGTGGATTTCCTACTAGCAAGTCTCAATCTCATAATATCCTACACTGGATATTTCTAAGGGTGTACACCATGAGAAGGTTTCTAAGTGTCCTATGAGTCTCTACCCCTGATAGCCTATATCATTTGTGTCCCTAAAATGATATCATCTGTCTACAGAACATATATTTAATAATAGTGTCTTATGACTTATGGATTTGCATCATAGCAGGGAACAACTATGGCCTTTTAGCATGACAGTTACTCTTATGACATTATCACATACTATGTTATGAATAATAACAATCATGATGTCATAAAGAGTTTATTAATATTCAAAACTATAAATACATGTTATCATAAAGTACATAGAAGTTGGTTCTAGGGTACCAACTCCAACACAAACACTATAAGTATCTTCCACCACTGAGAATCACTAAACAACTACTCTACCAACTCCATATCCTCTAATACCTCTCCTAGACTATTCATCATTTACATAAACACAACACGTGTGGGTTGGAATCCTATGTAGGGGTGAGTATAAAAATATAAAGTATGATTCCCCAAAAATAAAATTAAGGATTAAACAACCATCTAGATCAAACTAATTATATCTTAAGGATGTGATAAAAAGAGTTTAGGTAAAGTTTTAACTTCACTATCAAATCACACCAAAGAAAACTCTATCTATAAGGACCAATAGGGGTCTATGTTACCACTAAGATGGGATGAATAAGTGGTTTTATCTTTTTATGTATTCTTATTTTAAAAAAAACCTTGAACTCTAGTTATAAAGAAATAAATCTTCTAAAAAAACACATAATCATACCCATTGGAACACATGAATTTACATGTTTTAATATGCAATAAGAGTAGATAGTCCTTGTAATGATCTACAAAAAAATATTATTTCACACTATCCACATGAAAATAATCCTTTTTTGTTTACAATAAGTAGGATATATCCATCACTTATATTTTACTATATTTCTATAATAGTTTGTGTTCTTATCACACATATAATATGAAAAAATGGATTTTACAACAATGGAATGAACCTTTACCAACATGATTTAACATGTCTTCATTATAATTCTTGAATTTTGTACACATATAATAGTAAAATAATTTTTTAATAGAAAAGAACTTCTTATTTCATACCAAGCTCTAGGTGCTTGCTTAAGGCCATAGAGAGCTTTAGTATGTTTAAAAATAGAATCTGGTTTTTGTAAATTTTTAAAACCAGGAGGTTGCTCAACATAAACTTCCTCCTTTAAATAACCATTTAAAAAGGAAGAATTAACATCCATATGAAATAATTTAAACTTTATATGAGATGCATAGGATAAAAGGATTCTAATGGCTTATAATCTAGCTAAAGGTGAAAAGGTCCCATCATAATCTATAAATTCTTCCTGATTAAATCTTTTAGCTACTAGTCTTACTTTATTCTTAGTAATTATTCCTTGATCATCCTGTTTATTTATAAAGACCAATTTGGTTCTAATAACTAGATAGTTCTGAGGTCTTTCAACTAAATTCCAAACTTCATTTCTCTTGAACTAGTTTAGTACTTCTTTAATTGCTATCATCCAACTTTTGTCAACTATGTCTTCTTCTAAAGTCTTAGGTTCTAATTGAGATAGAAAGACAGATAATTCAACAAGATTTCCTACATTTCTTATGGTTTGTATTCTTGTGTCTAGGTCTCCTATTATAATTTCTAAAGGATGATTCTTTAGGGTTCTAGACTATCTAGGTAGTACGCTGTTAGGTTCTTCAATGTCATGTTCTTCTAAACTGGCTGAATTTCACTTATATCTTTTTCAAAATCATCTTTCATGTTTTCAAGTCTCATGCTATCATTAGATTCAGATTCAAAAATTTAGTCTTTCCTTTTCTCAAAGGAATCAGATTTATCAAATTTCACATGAACTGATTCTTCAACAATCCTTAACTTTTTATTAAAAACTCTATAAGATTTGGAAGTAGAAGAATATCTTAAGAAAATGTATTCATCATATTTTGGATCAAACTTACCAAGATTTTCCTTGGTTTTTAAGGTGTAAACCTTGAATCCAAAAACATTAAAGTAATTCACATTAGGTTTTCGGTTATTCTAGAGTTCATAGGGTGTCTTTTTTAAAATTGGTTTAATTGAAACTCTATTCATTATATAGCAGGCTGTGCATACAGCTTCTACCCAGAAATAGGTAGGAAGACTGTATTCATTTAGCATATTCCTAGCCATTTCTTGAATAGTACTATTTCTTCTTTCAACAATTCAATTTTGTTGAGGTGTTCTTGGTGTAGATAAGGTGTGTTTAATACCCATATTTGAGCAAAAGGAATTAAATTTTAGATTCTCAAATTCTCTACTATGATCACTTCTTAATGAAATTATATTAAAACCCTTTTTATTTTGAACAGAATTGCAAAAACATTCCAATATAGTAAAAGCTTAATTTTTATATTTTAGAAAATAAATCCAAGTAAATCTAGAATAGTCATCAACTAAACCATATACATATAATTTACCAGCCAAGATTTATACCCTTGAAGGTCCAAATAGATCCATATGGATAAGTTCTAGAGGTTTAGATGTAGTAACTTTGTTAAAAAATTTGAAGGATGATTTGTGATGCTTTCCAAGTTTACATGCATCATAGAATATATCACTTTCAAATTTGAGACCAGGCAAATCAGAAACTAGTTGTTTCTTATATAACTTATTTAAAACATATATATTGCAATGTACAAGTCTTCTATGCCAGATCCAAGATTCATTTATCTTTGCAATTAAACAGTTTACTTTTTATTTACACAAGGAATTTAAGTCCAAGGTATAAACATTATCAGTTCTGGGTGATCTAAATTTAAGCAATTTATCTTTAAAGAAAGAACATCAATAGTTAGAAAAATCAGTAGTATAACCATCATCACAGAGTTGAGAGATACTTCTCAGGTTGTGTTTAAATCCTTGTAAATAGAGTACTTTATTGAATGAGACATCTTATGGATATCTAATAGTTCCAATTCCAATAATCTTTCCTATGACATTGTCACCAAATGTGACTAGACCACCATCCTTTTGAGTTAGGGTTATGAAATTTGATGAGTTTCCACTCATATTCCGGGAAGAAGCCACTATCCATATACCATATGGAAGTTCGGCTTCAGTCACCTGCTTCTTGAAAAGGCATTTAAACAAAAGTTTGTTTTGGTACCGATATTCTATTGGGTCCAGTTGTGTTATCTAGCAAAGACCTGGGAATCCAGACTTGCTTTGTTTTTCTAAAATCAGCAGAATCATATAAATTATTTGAAAAAAGGCTTTCTTGATACCAGTTATCTTAGGTTACCTCAAGTAACAATTTTTAGAAATATGACCTTTAGTTCCAGAGTAGTTACAGTTTAATCTTTTTTGTACTAGGTACAAAGTAATTTTTATATAGTTTGGGTTTTTCACCTTTACTACCTATTCCAAATCATTCTTTCCTAACAACATTCTTTCCAAGAATTTCATTTAAATAATTTTCACCTTTAATAAAAACAAGGGTTGTAATCTTATAAGTTTCTTCTTCAGTTTGTAGTTTTTTATCTTTGATTCATGATCTGTACAGTTTGTGTTAATTGAGTTATATTTTTTAATTAACTATTTATATTGTTTCAGTAAGACATATCTTTCTCCTTAAAACCATTATAAATATTTTTTAAAGACATGTGTTTCTTAAATAAAGATTCATATTTTTCTTCAAGCATATTGCAGTAGGCTTCAGGTTTTTCATTTGAATATCTTGAATCAGAATTAGAGTCGAATGAGTAATAGGTTTGTACCTCAAAATTTTCTACCATAAGCACATATTGGATTTTAGATTCAATTCCTCTTTTTATGAATCGGAATCTGATGGGCTGTTTTATTCTTCAGATATACTCCAAGTATCTTTCATTACCTTCTTCTCTTTTTTCTCATTATCATTTCTCATAAAAAATTTCTTCTTCTTCTCTTCCTTTAATTGGGGACAGTTAGGTCTGATATGACCAAGTTTCTTGCACTCATGACTGTTGACTTCCTTTTCATCCTTTTTAAAAGACTTTCAAAAACATTTTTTCTTTCGATAAAACTTACTGAATTTTATGGCTATCTAAGCCAGTTTTATATCTAAATTGGATGAATTAGAACTTTCTGATTTTACCTTTATTTCTTTTTTCTTCTGCTTTCTACTTTTTCTTTGAGATGACACCATTAAGGCGATGTATTCTATCTTGATCATAACCTTATGATCATTTTCTTCATCCTGCATCTCAGCCTCATACATCATAAGAGTTCTAATTTAACTCGTTCATTGTTAAATCTCTGGTAGGAGATGATTTTCTAATAGCAGTAGAAATTCCATTCTATCTAGGTGGTAGTACTCTTAGTACTTTCCGAGCTTGATCATCTTGTTTGATTGGATCTCCCTAGGTAATGATGTTGTTGACAATATCTATCAACCTTCCATTCATTTGGGTGATTCTTTCTCCTTCAAACATCCTGAATGTATCGAATTTAAGTTTAGCAGTAGCATACCTCATCTGTCTGACGTTGTTAGTTCCTTCATAAGCAATTGAAATTGTCTACCACATTTCATAAGCCGTTGGGAACTAAGATACTCTATTGAATTCATCTGGTCCAATACCACATATGATAGAGTTCATAGCTTTTGAGTTTATGTCATACTCTACTTCTGTATCAGCACTCCATGTTTCAGGTTTCTCTGGAATCACATAGGGATTTAGAATTTTCGAGTAGACTATGTATCCAAAAAAATTTAAATAAATGATCATTCTTGATTTCCAACATCCATAATTTTTACCATTGAAGTAAGGAGCTCGAACTATTGACATACCCTCTCGTGTATCATTAATTTTACTCTGTATAATCCAAATACTTTCAGCTTGTTATTGCTTTGACAAAAGATCCTCCTTTGATACCAATTTTTGGATTGGGTTATACCAAATTTGCACAAGAGGGGGTGAATTGTGTCTTTTACAATTTCTTCACATAATCATGATCTGTCCTTTTATCTTTATAAAAAATATTAATCATTGGAAAATAAATAGCACAGGATGCAAAATGTATAGTGGTTCGGGGAACAGAAAGCCCCCAGTCCACTCCACCAATGCTCTACTCCATGAGCTTGGTGATTTTCACTATCTCGTCCTCTTATCAACAGACCGTTCTACAACTGAGTGCAGACAGTTGACACCTTTACAAATTTAAGGCTAAATAGAGCCTTCTGGTTCGTACACATAACCTAACACACATCTTAGTACAAGAAGCTGGTCACTCAAAGTAAAAGAGTATTTGTTCTTTGAAATACTTTCTAGTTGTTATTCATAATTTCAACAACATGCAATTGACTGTCGATGGATCGTCGTCTTCAGAAAGAAAAATCTTTAGAGAGAAGTAGTTCTGAGCATATCTGGTTGCAGTAGTTCTTGAAATAAATTTATCAACTTCAACAAAAGTAGATCCACAAAAGATATTTGATGTAGAATCAGTGATTCTTCAATCCTGTTTCTACATCTTTAGTAAACAGAGCTTTTTCACGCCTCTTAACAGTAGATCTGTAAGTCTCGATTGTCTCTGTAAATTGTAGTAGTGAAAAACTCAAGAGCTTGATATATAATAAATCTCTTCTTCTTGATCATTCCCCTCTATATATCTATATAATACAAAATAATACAAGTATATATATAGGATAAAGATGAGCATTCTCCTTTCAAATTTAGATCCACAAAAGTCGCATTTAGAATCACGATTTTTCAAAACTTTGAAGAACATAGCAGTTATAACTCCCTGAAAATTTGGCATGAAAAGCTCCTCTTAAATCAATCCTTTAAATCATGAATAAATAGCTTTGAAATCGTCAAATATATTCTTTAAATTCGGGCTTTTAATCTAGCTTGAAATCAGGCTGATAATCCTCTTAAAGACCACTGCTCGATAAAAATGTATTTAATTCTCTAATATCAAACGTAAGGTTTATCATCCATAGCACACAATCTCTGAACGTAAGGTTCACAATGTAAGGTTTACAAAAGTAAGGTTAATGAACCATACTTTTCTATTCAGCTTTTAAATGTATGGTTGTTTACAAAATTAAGTTTGATGAACTATACTTTTATCTTCAGCTTTCAAACGTATGGTTGTTTACAAAAGTAAGGTTGATGAACCATACTTTTAAGAAACAAACTTAACATTCCATACTTACATAATGATCTTCTTCCATACTTTTTCGATCTCTGAAACTTAAGGTTCCTTCCAAACGTAGGGTTCTTCTTCCATACTTTGCCAATAATGTATGGTTTTTTAACCATACTTTTCTGATATCTTGTAAAGTAAACGCCGCATTCCATCCTTACGCTACTCTTCTCAACGTAGGATATGAAAAGTGTTTTTAGAACACACTCAAGTAATTTCCAAACAAGTAGAGCATGAACTGTGTTTCCAGAACAAGCTAAAAATGATTTCTGAATAATTTTTCAAATATAACCCATGGATTAAACACTTTAAAATTTCTCCAAATATAAGAATATAGGGAATACAAATTACCAGAAATATTCTTCAAGTAAAATCATTATAATAACAAATAAGGATATTTGTGAGCATCAAAATAATCATAAAGAGACAGAGTATTGTACTCAACAATCTCCCCCTTATAAAATTATATATTATTGAAAACAAAAATTTCTCAACACACTGAACTCAAATAAGTTTAGGTTGATTTACTTATTCCTGCAAAAGATCCGTACAGTTTATATAGAATCGATAATACTCGTATAATATTTTTGATGATTCTCAAGAAAATTTCATGATTCTTATCATGGAATCACATCATAAAAAATCTTAACTCATGGAATCATGGTTCACAAAATCATAGTCCTTCATGAGGTTGATCGCCATAAATCATGAAAGCACAACGCATGGAATTTTGAATCATGGAAGTATAGTCTATGGAAGCATATTCCTTCATGTGTTTCATCACCATAACTCAAATATGATCATTGTTTGTCATTATCAAATTCCTACATCTCATGGAAGATCAGTGATCTCTTCCCATCATAACATATTGATTTATGTGTTAACAACAAAAGACAACACCATAAAAAATTCCACTTCCCACTCATTGGATTATTAACCAATAAAACAAAAATTTGAAACATCTTGAACTCAACAATCTCCCCCTTTAGATCTTAATATCAACCAAGGGTCATAAATCATTGAATATTTAAAAATCAATAAATGGATCACTATCCAATAATTATATGCCTATGTGAGTAAGCTTGGTGTGGTAAAAAAAATCATTAAATCATAAAACCATGTTTCTAACTAAGAAATTATCAAAAAATATTCCAAACTTCTTTCATCATAATATATTCACAGTCAAAACTATCTTTAACCGGTAATAGATATTTCAAGAATCCACTTTAAAACACTTTTAAAATAGTTCCCACATGCTGACATCATAGCTTACCCCTTTTATAAACATACCCTAAATATATGCTCTACCTAAATATGTGAAGTGCATATCAATAGATATATTTGTGTTGTTATATCTATCTCCCTTTTATGATAATTTCAAATGAAAATATTATAGAGGGTAAAATCAAATACCTTATCCTTGAAGAGGGTGAGGTTAAACACCCATATAAACCTCAATTTTTCAAATGTGTTATTGTATAGTGGTTTGGGGAAAATATCAGTCACATGTTCCTCTATAGGAATAAACTCTAGTGTTAGTTTATTTCTTTCAACAAGATCCTTGATAAAGTGATATTTAATATTGATGTGATTTGATCTTGAATGTTGCACTGGGTTCTTTATGACATTTATATAACTTTTATTATCACAGCCCAAGAGAAGTGGTGACTTCACATCAATTAACAAGTCTTCCAATAGTGTCCTCATAAAAATTAATTTAATTGTAGATTGAGTAGAAGTTAAATAATGATCTTATTTTTTACTAAGATTTATTGAATTTTACTTCTTTGTATTCCATCTCACACATATTTCTCCAATAATGAAGACCCTACTAGATGTGGATCTCTGGTCATTGACACAACCATACCAGCCTATATTTGTATAGCCAAACTGGTACAACTTTTCCTTATTTTTATACTTTATCTCAAATTTTCTTGTTCTCGTAATATATATCTTAATTATATTTATATAGAAAATATGTGAAATTTTAGATGCGCTTTGAAATTTGGCGAAGTTAATAACAACATAAACTAGGTCTAGTCTAGATGTTGTTAAAATAGCTGGATTCCAATCAAATTAATAAATTATTTAATATCAACATCATTTCTAGATTATTAATTAAACATTTTTCTCCACTAAGATAGGTATAGAAACTGATTTTGAATCTTCCATGCCAAGTTTTTAAGTAATTCCCTGGAATATTTTTCTTACGATAGTAAAATTTGATCCCTTTGTCAAGATATTTTCAATCCAACAAAGTGACTCATTTATACCAACATATACATTTTAAAAAATATCTTCATATCTTTAGATAACTTTTCAATGTTGTATTAGTTATTCCAAATAAATATGATATTATCAATATAAACAAAAATAATGAGAGAAACCTCTTGATTTTATTTTATATGGAGATTGTTTTCCACTCTTGAATTCTTGAAGTTAAGATTATTTAATCATGAATCAAGCTTGGAATACCAATATCTTGGGGATTTATTCATCCCATATAAAACCTTATTTAGTTTAAACATATAATTATCTTATTTTACTTGAAATAAACCTCTTGGATACTCAATATATACTTCTTTTTCCAACTCTCCATTGAGAAAAGAATGCTTAAAATCCATTTGGATATCTTGTATTTCCTTTATCCAGTAATAAAAAAGAAATATTTTAATGGTTTAAATACTTTAAACTAGAGTAAGTGTATCATAAAAATAAATGCCTTTAACCTATTATTATCCATTACAAATTATTATTTTCTTATTTCTTACCACTCACCTCCATTATTCAAAGTTTTCTGAAAAACCCACTTCATTCCAATTATATATTTATCTTTATGTTTGGGTACCATTTCCCATATCTAATTTTCTCAATATAATTCAATTCCTCATTCATAGAATCAATCCAATCTTAATGCTCTGATTCCACTTTAAGACATCTTGTACCAACCTATGAAAAAAATAGTTATATGTTTTCCTCAATGTTATTCTATATTAAACCAGTTTTCCTTAATATCCAATGATATTTTGGATATCTACATGATTCCTTAGACCTGGATGAGATGAATTCAATTTTCCCTCATCACTTGAAATGGTTGAATCAATATCTACATCATGAATAGATTCTACATCATCACTTATGTTAAAAAAAATATGTTGTTTAACATAAATGGATTCTTCTTAACTTCCTATTATATATGTAACTGATTGTGAGACCTTTCTATCAGAATGTTCCAGCACTTTCACATAATTACAATAAAATATTATTCTATTTTTCATGTTATATAGTCAGTATACTCTAGTATTTGGAGAGTATCAAATTAATATTCCATCAATACCTTTTTGGTAAAACTTCCCATGATTTTCACCTTTTATTTTTTTGATTCAAGGGATTACAAATAAACTTATGCACTTAAAACATGGGGTATTATTATAATAAAACTCATATGAAGGCATGTATAAATGTGGTATATAGAATCTGTGATTTTGAATGTGAACTAATGCACCAATATCATGTATCCAAAAGAAATGAGAAGTATCATGTTCAATAAACATGGTTCAATCCATCTCAACCAAGATTCTATTATTTATTTTATCCATGCCATTTTATTATGTTGAGTATAGTGAACAAAGATCGTAATGAATAATATGATTCTCAAGATATCATTGAAACTTTTCATTTGTATATTCAACACCATCATATATTTTGATCCTCTTTATAGAGTAGCCACATTCTTTTTTAGCGCTTCTCTTAAAAAAATTTAATATCTTGAGATCCTCTGATTTATGTTTGAAAAACATAATACATGTAATATGAGTGAAATAATTAATAATGGAAATAAAATACTTATCTTTATTTATTTATTTCTTTATCATGGGATCTTATATTTTAGAATTAATAATCTCTAAGGGGTGATATGTATGTATCTCAACCTTCTTGTGTAAAGAATTTTAAAATTTCCCTATCAAACATATATAACAACACTAATATCTATTTATTATAATATGAGGGACAATAGTAAAATGTTCTCTATGTTTTAACTTGTTCATTTTTATATAGAAAATATATCCAATACTTCTATTCCATAATTTAATTTCCTACTTAATACTCATATGGCGTGAATTTTGTGCATCTTCAACCTACAACATGTTACCCTTTCATAACTTTAGTCTTATCAAAACTTCCCTCATCTTAAATACTTGTCAAAATAAAACCATATATTATAAATATAACCTAATTTCATTCCTTTCAATTCTCAACAGATTGTGTTCTAGTCCATGAACTATCAAGGCACTTCTAGATTTCAAATTTTCTTTTCTAATAACAGAAGATTCAATGCCTTGATTATAAGAGACTCATCATTTAAAAAATTTAGTATTTCTTATTTTTAGTCTTTTAAATTCTTAAATAGCTTCAAATATCTAGCAATGTTTTAAGAACAACCCCTATCCAAGAACCAATTTTGTTCTCCTTTAATAGACTTCAATGTAGTTTCAACTATAAGAGCCTTTTATTTTTCCCTTTTTTTTACCCTAATGATTTTTATTATTTCATAAATATTTTTTTGACCTAGAATCTTCCAATGATATCTTTTTTCAAGTTTTACAGGCAAATCACACAACTCACAGAGAGTTTCAAGAAGTTAGAATCTATTTTCAATATTCAAATTAGCTTTTTCATGTTATTATTGAGTCTATCTTCTTTGAGTGGGATACCCTCCCCCCCCCCCTTAAATTTTATCTCAAATACCTCCAAGATCTATTTTAGTATTTATTATTGAACTAAAACATCCTCACAATATTCCCAAATCCTCTAAAATACCCACAATATCCATAGAAATCATATTTTCCTTTGTAACTTACATATTGTCCATAATTGCATATTTGTATTTTAGTATCTTTATAACCATCAATATTGGATCATTTTTGTGAGAAAAAATTTTAGTAGACTCCAAAAATATTATTCTTCATATTATAATTCTTATTAGAATTAATAGGGACTCTATTTGTAGTATTTTTATTGAAATTTTGATTTCTCAAAAATTCCAAAATTTTGGAATTCGCTTATTTAAGCGGCATACATAGTCCTCTTGGCTTGTTACATCATATGAGGAACTTAACCAACATATCTAGTATTATTATTAAACTTTTAGGATGATATTTTTGGATATTTTTTAGATTTAAACTTCTTAGATCTTTCACCAATTTTTGGACTTGAATTTTGGAAGTTAGATATTCCTTGTATAGCTTCAGCCAGTTTTTATTGAACAAGATAAAATTATTTCTCCTTATCCCACATTTTTTATTCAAGTATGAAGTCAAGATTTTTATCTTCATCAAGTAAATTCTTTAGTATGTTAATCTCTTTTAACAATATGTATTTTTCTTCTTCATGTATTGTTTCTTGATCATTAACAGGCTGACTATCTTTATTTAACTTATTATTCTATTTATCAAGATTTTTAATTTTTGAGAGGAATTATTACAATTATATTTTTAATATGAACCCCATATGAGTTTCCTCTACTTATTATTCTTCATATTCTCTGATTTCATCACCAATAAAACTCTCATCATTCACCATTTCAATAAGAAACTTATCATCATCTTCATCACTGAAATTCTCAACTTTGAATTATTTTTCAATATCATTAACATCATCAAATTTGGATAGAAAAAAATATTTTTAAATTTATAGAACATAATATTCTAACTTTTTTATTAGAAATTTTATTTTTCTAATTTATTCTTTTGTTTCCTTCTTTTCCTTCTATCTTCTCTATCACTGTCTTTATTTTCCTTCAGTCTTCGACAATTTTCTACAAAATTTACAATGGATATATAGTTAAATCACTTCATTAATAACTTACCTTTATACATGTAATGTCTCATATTTTCTGTGTATTATTTTTATATATTATATAGAATTATTTCGAGAATAATCATGGAGATGACAAGTCATTCTGAGGCCCGGTGATCCTGGAATGGTGGTTTGAAATTTTTTTAAGTTAAGTGAGTCGGCGTATGTGCGTAGTTTTAGAAACTTATAAAAGGATTCTTGGATTAAAAATCCTAGAGCACCATTTCATCCGGCATAACAAATTTACCTAAGAACGGGCCTAACCTCGACCGGAATGGGTTGAGTGAAAAAGTTAATTTTCAGACATTTTATTAAAAAATTAAAAAATACTAATTTGAAATGTTTATATTATTTTATTTGGAAATGTTTGCTGCAGCACAATGACAGGGAATCTATTTTGATAATTAATGACACAACATAATGGATCTAAAACAACAATGTTGACTCATTAATGTCATAGTATAATGGAATATTGAAATGAATTTCCTCCTTTTAATGGATTAATCAAATGTCAGTCATTGGAAGAATATTGAGAGAAACTATGGAGAATTCTTAGAGATTTGGAGAGAACTCTCGACAAAAAACGATGACAAATCAAAAGTTTGAATTATTGCGCCAACAGAGTTGAAGGACATCAGTGATGACGACAATGGTATCCCTTCATCAGTGATCAATCCCTTCTCGAGGTAGGAGTTATGTTTTAAATTTTTTCTTAATAGTTATCTTAATTAAACAATGAATGTGAATAAAACCACGAATTAGTTGACCCACACATATTTATTCTTGCGGGAGGGATTTTCTTTATCAGTTTCATTCCTAGGGACTCTTTTGTCATGTTTGGATGTTTTTAATTTGCCTCGTTTAAATCTTCTAATGGGAGAAAATTAACGTCATGAAGAATGATGAAGGAGGTTTGTTCCCCCTTTGTTGTTTTTTTTCTTCCTCCCTCTTCCCTGAGATCTTCACATTCTTCACGAGGATACAAAATTGGAATTTTTTTGCACCTGTTTCTTGGCACAAAGATCCCAAAATGAAGATCTGGAATCATGAAGACCCTGTGGAGGTGCGGCGGAGATAGTGGTGGACAAATAAACATGGTTTGGGAGAAATCATTTGTCAATGGATCTTCATGGTGGTAAATCAAAATGCACTTTTAGGGCCGATTAGAGGTTTAAAACCAATGGAATCAGCTTTGTGGTGTCAAGATGACCAAAACCCTTTAGTTTCATGATGATTGGATAGCCAGATTGAAGAAAGGAGAATCCCCCTCATCATCGGATGAAGAACTGTGTTTTCTTGAAATTTTTGAAACACATGGTGTGTATCCTGAAGAACATGATGTGTGTGACTGGCTCAGTGGTAGATAGGGTTATACAGTGTAGGAAGTGATGAAATGGTGTTATCTCTGAAGAACACGGTGTGTGGGTCCTTATACGGGACTCAATGTGTATCTCGGGTGATACATGAACACGGGGTGGATTACACAGCTATGTACTACACCACATGGTCAAATCAGGCCAACTGCATGGGTTACCCCATGTACCGGTTACATGGGATGGAACACACAGGTTGAAGTTGTGTACGGGCACATATCCGAGTACAAGGAGGGAACCCAGGTTACTCGGGCATGATGTGTGGCCAGTCCTACACATCATGTACTTACCCCCTTTAACATGACATGTTATTATGACTTGGTATGTTTTACATGGGCAGTACCCGGAGTCAAGAGACACGACGTGTGACCCTTCTACATACTGTGTATATCCTGGAACATGGATTGATCCTCTTGTCCAATGTTCCTTGGAAAATTTTTGTTTGGGTTAGTTCCCCTTTTTCTCATTCCCCTAAAGTTCAGGTATCATTTCCATCCACAGGAGTATGATCCCTTCAGTAGAACTTTCTGAGATAGAGTCATGTATCCCTCCTAGAATCCCAGAGCGAGATCCTCTATCCATTCTTGACCCTAGGTAGAGTCAGAAATCGACGTGAATAATTCTACAAGACGTCGATCCTATACTTATTAGGTGAATCCAGATGATCTGTGGTATCCACCAAGGCCCTGGTAGTGATCATCATCTCTGTATCATGATCTTTCCCCACTCAGAAGTGTGTTCTCCCTGAATGATTTTATCTATCTCTCATTGATTTTCATGATGAACAGTACTTCTCAAATAGACGACATCAGATCTATCAGACTCATGGAGTGATTTCTCCTGGATGAGTGCTTCATGGAATCTTCAAACTGAATCCCTAGCATGGGTATGTGGTTGTGTGACTTGTATCTAGACCACAGTTTTGAGTTTTGAGTATATATGGATTTTGCTTCTCTTTCTATATGTTCTGTAGAAATATACTGTGTAGAGATGACTATACCTTTTCCTTGTGTATTGATTTTTGGTTTCCAGGGTCCTCTACTGAGTATTTATATACTCACCCCTACATGGGATTTTCCCACACATGTCATGTCTTGTGCAGACGAGTGGCCTTTTGATGAAGTCCAATGCAAACCAGGACCAGACTGAGCTTTCTGAGTTATTTACAGGCCTAGGTGTTCCTACATCTATGATCAGCAGTCCCAGTACCTCCTTCTTTCTTATAGGTTAGACTTTGTAGTTTTAGACTATTGTTTTTTGTGGGCTTTTATTCTGGCCCAGTTTACTTTCCGCACTTTACTTTTCATCTTACTCTGTTGGTTGGGTTTAGTTGTATACATGCATTTTTTTCCTTAGTGGTTTTTACATTTTAGTATTTGTGGACTTGGAGATGTGTGTGTGTGTGCAGGTACTTAGAAAATTTCTCCCATGTTAGTGATATGTCAACTCAGTGCTAGTCACCAGCCCCTGGCCTATTGGAGGTGGGATTGGGGAGTCGCTGTGTGGGCCACACTAGGATGGGTCAGGATAGAGTGGTATCATAGGTGGTTGGTTCTACCTTAGGATCAAGAGTCTGTGAGATTTGGTTTGGGGAAACAATGTTAAGTGTTTTGAGCTTGGTTTTAAGGCCCTAGACTCCAGTGTTGGTGTGAGCGACCGATGTATCCATACACTAGGACTCCCATAACCCGCTTTTTGACTTAGTACAAGAAAACACTAGTTGAGGGGAAGTAAAAGAATGGTACATGAATCATATAGGAATGGGTTTTGTTTTCCATGTCCTTTAATGAAAGCTATCTAGATAGACTCTTTGACCATGGTACATCTTGTTTTCTTATACATGCCTCTACAATGCATACCCACTAGGATTCAGTAGCTCGATCATGAGGATATACCCCTTAATGAAGAGTCTTAAATATAGGGACCAGTTCCCTAGGCATTACCTCCAGGTGGTGAACCTATTATACCACCACTAGCGGAGAAGCCCATGGTACCTATAGTACCGACAAACGAGGGGCGCAGGCTGAGCACACTCTATGAGTTTCAGAGATAGAGACCCCTCAGGTTCCAAGTTCAGCCCGACCCTTATGCGGCTGAGGAGTGGCTTGAGGTGGCGACGAGAGTTTTTCATCTATTGAGGACACTAGTGGACCAAATAGTGGTCCTAAGAGTGAGTCTTCTTCAGGATTCAACGGGACGATGGTGGAGTCTGACCACACAGACTTGCGATGAGTAGACTCTTTCAAGTACGGATTTTGAGAAACTCTTTAGATAGGAGTTCTCTCCAGTGACATTGAGAGCAATGCATATCCAGTAGATTCTTCAACTCCAGTAGGGAAGTTTGACGATGGATGACTATTCATCGAGGTTCACCAAACTCATTAAGTACTCGATGGATTTGGTTAGAGATCCATACTTCAGAGCTCAGACCTTCAAGATAGGTATACGATGGGACATCACAATGGGAAATCCAAGCTACTTTCATGCCTCTATGAATTTAGAATTATGTCGGGGTTCTCAAGTGGGACTTGGTGATCGAGAGATTCTTGGCGGAGCATAGACAGCCAGTCGAAGTCAACAGTAGGAATACATGTGCATAGACCTCAGCAGCAGGGAACCGATGTCAAGCACAAGGATATGGATGTGGGAAACATCAAAAGAGGACCTAGGATAGGGGATCGACAATCCAGGGATCTCGAGCTAGATCCAGTCAACCTAGGGAGAGGTGATACTACTTGTGCTATGGTAGGGGCATCTATCTAGAGATTGTCCTACCCATCATGTTGTGGACAAGGAAGAAGTGGATGGACCACCGAGGTAGAGGTAGAGAGTGTATCAGACATACCCGCCAGGCAGTGGACGTGGAAGAGGAGTAGGGAGAGCTATAGGTGGTGGAAGATGCTTTGATCTACTCCCACCCCCACCCCTAGGAGGTCTTCACTAGGCTTAGGGAGATAGTGGGTAGGGATGGTGACAGCTTCATGCGGTCAAGGCGTACGACCAAGGGACTCCAGGGTTGATCCAAGGTTTGATTTGTGTCTTTTCAACCTTATATTATGTACTTATAGACATAGGTTCTATTCATTCCTTCCTCTCCACATGTCTTGTGTGAAACTTAGAGATTCTGGTAGAGATGTTGACTCGACCCTTATGCTTGGAGACACCTATAGGGGAGACTTGATGATCACGCAACTTTTCAGATAGTGTGATCTTTCCCTTAGAGGAGAGAATTTCGGTTAGAAACTCTTGGAGGTAGTGTTGAGACATTACAAAGTCATTCTTGGTATAGATTGGTTATCTTTGGTCCATGCCCATATTGACTGCTTTAGGCGAAGAGTGCAGTCTGTCCTCAGTGATGCGACGAGATTTTCCTTTGTCGGTGAAAAGGAGACCCGGGAAGCACACGATGGGATCATGCATAGGAGGGTACAGCTGATCCCTCATGAGTTGGCTAGCCTTACACTCAGAGTAGTAGATGTTGTGATCTTCCATTTCCTAGCAGTTGTGGCAGAGTACACGGATGTCTTTCCAGAAGATGTTCCAGGACTACCTTCCCACCGGGAGATCGATTTCTGCATCGACTTACACCCCATGACGACACTGATATAATCACCAGCATATCATATGGCTTCCTCGGAGCTTTGCGAGATGAGGGTGGAGTTGGAGGATCTTCAGATTAAGGGCTTCGTAAGACTCAGTGTTTCACCCTGGGCATCCCCAGTTTTGTTTTCCAAAAAGGAAGATGGGAGCTTACGATTGTGCGTGGATTACCGACGCCTAAACCAAGTGATGGTGAAGAACATGTGTCCATTTCTGAGGATCGAAAACTTCTTTGATCATTTGAGAGGGGAACGTTGGTTCTCTAAGGTTGACCTTAGGTCGGGATATCACCAGCTTCGGGTACAGAATGAGGATATATCGAAGATGTCTTTCAGATGCCACTACGGTCACTATGAGTACTTGGTAATGCCTTTCAGCGAGACGAACGCCCCCATTGTGCTCATGGTACTTATGATCCGAATATTCCAGTTGTACTTAGACCGGTTCATATTAGTCTTCATCGATGACATCCTTGTGTACTTGGAATTAGAGGAGGATCATGTGATACACCTGCAAATGGTTCTAGGCATACAATGAGAGCACTAGCTTTATGGGAAGCTCTCAAAGTGCCAGTTCTAGAAAAAGGAAGTCCACTTTATGGGAAATGTTATCTCATCTAATGAAGTAGCAGTGGACCCAACCAAGGTTGAGGCTATGTTAGCATGGGAACCACCCCGGAGTGTGACAGAGGTATGGAGATTCCTTGTGCTGGTAGAATACTAGCAGATATTTATCCCTGATTTATCCCAAATATCAGAGTCGATGACAGCCTTAACCCGAAAAGGGTATCCTTTTTTCTATATGGAGAAGTTCTAATAGGATTTCTAGCAGATGAGGCAGAGTTTGAAGAGTACACAAATCTTGAGATTCCTAGAAGAAGGTGTCGAGTATGTATTTTTCTGCGACGCATCAGGGACCGGGCTTGGATGTGTCCTAATGCAGAGACATTCAGTGATTACTTATGGTTTGTTCCATCTTATGCCACATGAGAAAAACTATGTGACCCATGATCTCAAGTTGGTATGAGTAGTCTTCAAAATGAAGATGTGGCGACACTACCTTATGGGCGAGTGGTTTATCGTCTACTCTAACCACAAGAGCCTCAAGTACATCATCTCATAGAAGGATATAAATATAAGGAAGAGGTGATGGCAAGATTTCCTATAGGATTGTGACTTTGATATCTTCTATACTCCTGGTAAGGGGAAAGTTGTGGTAGATTCTCTTAGTAGGAGATCGAGTTTTCAGTTGTTGAGTGAGGCATCGGAGCAGTTTTCCTCAATACAGTTATCATTCGTGGGCAGAGAGGATGCAGCTTTCCTTTAGTCAATGGTTGTCACCCCTCCACTCTTATAGAGAGTTAGGAAGGCATAGATAGGGGATTTCAACTGCAAGACGTTGTGTGCTCAGTTATCCATAATACATTCTCCTTATAGATATTCTCAAGGTGCGTAGCATGTTTTTCTTTTCATAGGATTCACTATTATACCAGTGGAATTGTGGTAGGAGGTCCTAGTAGAGTTTCATGCATCCCCCTTGGTGGTACATCCTGGAGTGGAAAAAATTTACCAGGACATCGAGCATCAGTTCTGGTGGATAGGTATGAAGAAGGCAGCAGATGAGTTTGTTTCTCGTTGCCTTATGTACCAGTAGGTGAAGGCTGGGCACCAGGTTCTAGCAGTGTTTTCTCACCCCCTGAAAGTGTTGGAGTGTAATTTTTATAGGATATCAATTGAATTAGTGATGGGATTACCATGAACATCTAAGGGACACGATTCCATATGGGTGATCGTTGACCGAATCACCAAGTCGACCCACTACCTAGCTATCAGGGAGCAAAGTTCCATAGATATCTTGGGACACCTCTACGTGCAGGAGATAGTTCGGCTTCATGGAGTCCCTTCAATGATAGTTTTAGATTGTGATTATCATTTCACATCCCGGTTGTGGAAGGTATTATAGGAGGCTTTGGGACCCATATCACTTTAGCACCGCATTCCATCCCCAGACAGATGGTCAAACAGAGAGGACCATTCAGGTTCTGGAGGATATGTTGCTAGCTTGTATCTTGGACTTCGGTTGCAGTTGGGAGGACCACCTACCACTGGTGGAGTTTTCGTAAAATAATATTTACCACTCCACCATTAGTAGGGAACTATTTGAGGATTTATATGGGAGACCATGCCTGTCACCGCTTTGCTGGGCTGACCTCGGAGAGTTAACACTCATGGGTCCATAGTGGGTGCGAGCTACCACTAAGAAGGTGAAGAACATCCAGGAGTAGATGAAGACTGCACAGATCCAGAATAAGTCTTATAGTGATAGATGATATAGACCTATGGAGTTTGAGGAGGGATACCACATCTTCCTTTGGGTCTCACCTCAATGAGAGTTATGGAGATTTTGATGGGGTGGAAAACTATCTCTAAGGTTCATCAGACCTTTCCAGATACTGCACCAAGTTGGTTATGTGGTGTACCACTTATCTCTACTGCCATATTTTCACCTATTAGATGATGTCTTCCATGTTTCGCAGTTTAAGAGGTATGTTCATGACCCAATGCACGTCATCAATTGGGGAGATCTAGACATCTAGGATGGAGAAACCTTTGTTGAGTACTTGGTGGAGATCGGGGATCGGTAGGAGAGGATCCTTTATGGGTGATCGATTCCCTTGGTGTGTGTTCGGTGGCAACACGGGAACCTTCAAGTGAGAATGTGGGAGAGGGAGGCTCATATCCATGCCCAGTACCCACAAATTTTTGAGTATCCCTTATTTTGGCTTATCGGGGATGCATAGCCCCAAGGTGGGGATAATTTAATTTCTCTAATTTTCTGTATATTATTTTTAAATATTATATTGAATTATTTCAACACCAAGTGTGGAGACGACACATCGTTTTGAGGCCCGGTGAGCCCGAAATGGTGTTTTGAACTTTTTTTAAGATAATTGAGTTGGTGTATGTGCACGATTGTAGAATTTTCCAAAAAGATTCCCAAATTAAAATATAAGGGCACCATTGTGTCTGAGAGGACGACTTTACCTAAGAATAGGCTTAACCTTGACCGGTGCGGGGTCGAGGGAAAAAATTATTTTTCGGGTGTTTTTAGTAAAATAAAATAAAATAAAATAAAATAATTTGAAAAGTTTATTTTATTTTATTTGGAAACGTTCGTTACAGCACAATGATGGGGTAGTTGTTTAGATAATTAATGACCCAACATAATGACTATGAAACAGCAATGCTGACTCATTAATTTCACAGTGTAATGGAATGCTGAAATGTGTTACCTTGTTTTAATGGATTAATTAAATGTTGGTCATTGGTAGAAGATTAAGATAAACTCTATAGAATTCTTGGAGATTTGGAGAGAACTCTCGATAATGAATGATAAAGAATCAAAAGTTTGAATCGTTGTGCCAACGGAGTTAAAGGATCTTGGAAACGATGGTAATGTGATCCCTTCATTAGTGATCGATCCCTTCTCAAGGTATGGGTTATGTTTTAAATTGTTTCTTACCATTCCTTTTAATTAAATGATGAACGTGAATCAACCCACGAACTGGTTGACCCACGCAACATCGTTCTTGCGAGAGTGATTTTCTTTATCAGGTTCCTTCCTGGGTATTCTTTTTTCATGTTTGGATGTTTTTAATTTTCACTATTTAAATCTTCTAAGGGGAGAATATTAAATTCATGAATAACTATAGCAGAGGTTCATTCCTCATTTTTTTTGTTCCTCCCTCTTCCCTGTGTTCTTTGCGTTCTTCATGGGGATACAAATGAGGAATTGTTACGCGCCCATTTCTTGAAGCAACGATACCAAAACAGAGATCTGGAAACATGAAGACCCAGTGGATGTGGGATGGTGATAGTGGTGGATGAATTGACATGTTTTGGGAGAACTATTTCTTCAACAGTTCTTCATGCGGGTAAACAGGGATGCAGTTTTGGGGCCTATCGGAGGTTTGAAACCAACGAAATTGGCTTTTTAGTGTCGGAGTGACCAAAACCCTTGAGATTTATGGAAATTGGATGACTGGATTGAATAGAGAAGCATCCTCCGTAGCTCTAGATGAAGAACTATGTTTTTTGGAAATTTTAGGAGCACACATTATGTATCCCGAATAACAAGCCATGTGGGACTGACTTAGTGGCGGCTAGGTTTCTACGGTGCAGGAATTGATCACATGACTTGTTCTCTAAAGAACACGATATATGGGTCCTTATGTGGGACTCTCCATGTATCTCGGGTGATACACAGACATGGGGTGGAGTACACGGCCGTGTACTCCACCACACGGCCAGACCAAGCTGGCTGCATGGGTTACCCCGTGTACCAATTACATAGGATAAAACACACGGGTTGAAGCTGTGTACTGGCACACAACCGCGTACACAAAGGGAACCCTAGTTACTCGGACACTACATTTGGTTCGTCCTACACATTGTGTACTTACCCCCTTCAACATGGCATGTTCTTCTAACTCTGGATGTTTTACACAGGCAGTACCTGGAGTCGAGAGACACAACGTGTGACCCTTAGAGACACTGTGTACATCATGGAACATGGCTTGATCCACTTGTCCACTATTCCATGGACAAGTTTCATTTGGGTTAGTTTCCCTTTTTCTCATTCCCCTAAATTTCAAGTATCGTTTCCATCCATAGAACTAGGATCCATTTAGTTGGCCTTTCTAATATAGAGTTAGGTGTCCCTCCAATAGGTCTGGAGTGAGATCCTGTATTTATTATTGAACCTAGGTAGATTCAAGTATCAATGTGAATAATCCTATAGTACATTGTTCCTCTACTTAGTAGGTGAATCTTGATGAGTCGTGGTATCTTCCAAGGCCCTAGGAGTGATCCTCATCTGTGTATCATGATATTTCCCCAATCAAGAGTGTGTTCTCCTAGATTGAGTGTATCTATCTCTCATGGATTTTCCCGATGAACAATACTTCTTAGACGGACAACATCAGAGCTATCAGACTCATGGAGTGAGTTCTCTCAGATGAGTGCTTCATGGAATCTTCGAACTGAATCCCTAGCGTGGGTATGTGGTTGTGTGACTTGTCTCTAGACCATGGGTATAAGTTTTGAGTATATCTAGATTTTTTTTTCTCTTGCTATATGATCAGTAGACATATACTATGTAGAGATAATTGTACCTTTACCTTGTGCATTTATTTTTGGTTTTCGGGGTCCTCTACTGAGTATTGTTATAATCACCCCTATATGGGATTTTCCCACATGTGTTGTGTCTTGTGCAGACAAGCGACCTTTTCACAGATTCTAGGGAGGACTAGGACCGGACTGAGGTTTTTGAGTTCCTTATAGGCCAAGGTGTTCTTACAGCTACAAGCAACAGTCCCAGTACCTCCTTCTTTCTTACAGGTTGTACTTTTAAGTTGTAGACTCTTGTTTTTTGTGGTTTTGTATTCTAGCCCAGTTTACATTCTGTCGTACTCTATTGGGTGGTTTTAGTTGTATGCATGAATTTTGTTCCTTAGTGGTTTTTACATTTCAAAATTTGTGGACTTGGAGATGTGTACATGTGTACAGGTACTTAGAAAATTCCTCCCTTGTTATAGATATTCTTACTCAGTGCTAGTCACCAGCCCCTGACCTATTGGAGGTGGGCTTGGGGAGTCATGGGGTGGGCCCCACTGGCATGGGTCGTGATAATACTTTCGTATTCCTATTTTCAATTTTCTAAAAAATGAAGACCTAAATTCATTAAACTTGTTACTCACTTCATCTTCCGAATCATATTCATTGATTTATTTCTCAATATCAACTTTCTTTGACTTTTCTTTCTTAGTGTCTTTGAAAGATATTTCATGAGTAACCTTTCCATTTCTTTTGAAATCATTCTATTTTCTCATCTCGTATGCAATAAGAATACTAAGAAGGTTATATATAGATATTTTTTAGTATATCTATCTTATATTGACAAAACATTATCATTAAATATATCAGGAATAATTATCAATATCTTTTCAACAAATGTTTACCCTTATAATTTTTCTTCAAGGATTATTAAGGTGATTAAAATGTAATTAACACCTATGAATAACTCACCAATAGATTCATCATATCCCATTTTCAAATATTCATATTTCAATATCAAAATTTGTAACTTATCTTTATTCACTTTCATGATTTATTCATGGATTTTCTTCAACTTATTATAAGAACCCTGAAACAAGTAGACCAAAGTTAGTGGTTACTTTATTGCATTATTTCTAAATACAAGCAATCGCATCCAAAATGACTGAATAGTTTAGTAGCATTGGAAAACTTGATAAATAATTGAAACTCATATAACATTTGAAAAATTAAAATGCAGCATAGCAGTTCCTTTGAGAACACCATTATTTCATTTATCATATCCTTGCATATCAATCATAAAACACTTCCTAGTATCTTGGGGAAACAAAATAAAGCGGTGGGATCAGATACACATTAAGGTCATGAATAAAATAGAAGATTAATTAATAAATAATTCATAATTAAAATGTAATGGTCAATATATGACAACACATTTCATTTAATCATTAATTTTAACACATAGAATAATATGGAAGGAATAAATAATTATCAAATAATTTCATATAACTAATCACATGAGCTTGAAACGTATCTATGCATATCATTACTAATAAAATAATCACATGTTCATAAATAAATAATCTCATAATGAGGGAATGCATGATTTCAGAAATCATAATCATACTATCAAGGCCTCAATCTAAGACATCTTACATAAATGGGTAAGGCCTTATCCAAATACCCAAGCCAGTTTGACTTATAAGACCTACCGATACATCGAGGGGATATTGAGGCCCCAGACTATCACTTAATAAGTCCAATGCATTACTCATATGAAAGGGGGTAATCATAATCAAAATACATATTAATATTGAAAAACTAGCATATTAAATGTTAATAATTTCTCTAATCAATAAACATAATCATAAACCATCTAAGTCATTGTGGAGAATGGTACCGAAATAGAACATCCCTAGTAAAACTGATCATAAAACATTCATAGAAATAAGTGGATAGTAATATCATAATATATACACAATAGATAATATGTAAAATAAGGGTTTTTGTCATTAATTAATAGAAATACCATGAAAATTTATTAAAAGGGTACTTTAGTAAAATACGCTTTTCACTTTTATAAACACTTTTAAAAAATAAAAAATTCCATAATATTTGGGGAAAATTGTTCTTTAAAAATAACCTTGTAAAAATTATAAATAAATCTTTAAAAAATTAGTGTTCATGATGGTGTTTAATTTCATACATGTCATATAAGTTAAAAACATTCTTCTCACACTATTGTAAAAAGGATAAAAAGTACCTCATTCAAGAAATTGCATGAATATTCCATTCAACCCATTTTTTAAAAATTAAAACATGGGTAGTTTTTTATTTAATATATCATTTGAATAATGTAAAAATATTTTTTGAAAATATTTTTAGAAAAAATGGATATGGAAGAAAAAGTTTTTTCAATGAAAAATAAAAATAAAGTAAGACTTTCTTGAAAACATTTTCTCAATCCTTTAAGTACCAAATATAGGAAAATTATATTATTATATAAATTTTTAATTGATAAATATATTAGAATAAAATATATTAGTTTTAATATATATATATATAACAAACAATTCCCCCAAAGGATTATTAAACATAAATAATCCTGAATAATAATGAGATTGTGAAATAAACACATACTACTTTGGTATCTTTTGAATCGTAATACCCATGAAAGAAATAACTTAAAATTAAACTTTAAATACTGTGAATATAAATAGATTTGTGATATAATATATCAAAGGTTAATTATATACACCACACAAAAGAAATAAATGGTGAATATGTCATATGTCTCATAGAAGTAAAAGTGAGACGAGAAACCTTTACCTCATATCTGAATTCCTTCATATGTGTTCAAAACTCATGTATATTAAATATATATTTATTTTAAATATATTATATAATAATAATAATATGTATCAAACCTTACTTTATTTACTTATAATATTCTATCACCCATTTATTAAAATTCTTCGTTAAAATAGCGGTTTTTGGTAATAAATGCTTCATTTATCACTTATGATTTGGATTGGTAATTTTGTTTCTTATATTTTTATCTTGATTAAATCATATCTAGAATTTTAAAAATTATATAAATATAATATATATTAATTATATATGTATTTATAATAGTTCATAAAATTTATATATAGAAAAATGAGTTACAATGTTCATAGAGATGGTTGGTCGTACGTACGCATGAACATTGTTTTCATTTTATAATGAAAGAAAGGAAAATAATAATTTAACTTTATATAATAATTATTATATCATCTCCATAAAATATTTACATTAAATTGGTTCTTATTACCATCCATTTTAAAAAAAATTAAAAAAAAATCACATCACTTCATGGAGGGGGTAGTCTACAGGTACGTACGAGTGATGTTATCATTTTCCAAAAGATTGTAAGGTAAGAAGTTAGATGTGATATTATAATTCCATAAGTATTATTATTTAATAAATTTCCTGTATAAATTAAATCCATCATTATATCCAATTATGATAGGTGGTGATGGAAAAAAATAACATTGATTCGTGAGGAGGTAGTCCACCGAACACATGATCGATAGTTTCATTTCATATTTGATGGAGGATGAGATAGATATCGGTTATAACATAAACATAATAACATATAAATATATTTTATTCATTGGTTTTATTATATTTTAATTATCAATACATTAATTAAGGTGGTAAGGTAAGAAGTAAAATGAAAGAGCTTAGTGAAGACAATTACCTTCTCTTTGGAAACCCTCCATTAAATATCATAATTAAGGAACCTAGGGTTTGTATTTTGGGAAGAACAGAATATATAGAGAATGGATAAGTAATTTTTGTTGACATTTTTTTAGTTTTTGGTCATTTAAAATTTCTTAAGAGGTTTGAATAAGTGAGGGAAGGAGGTGATCGTTTATAATTGAGGAGTGAAATTTTTGTAAATACCATAAACTATTCAATAATGGGAAGGCACTCTCAACCCAAGTACCTATAAAATTGGTAAATAATAGAATAGATAGAACTTCAAGTAGATAAAAACCTATAAAACATAAAAAAAATAAACATTTTTTAATAATTTTATTCCCCTATCCTCTATGTTTCTTCATTTTTACCATTTTAGTTCTCACCATGGTAACTAGATTATTTTATTTATTTAACGAGGTAATTTATACTTTAATACTAGAAAATAAATGAGCCTTATTAGATAATTTATAACCAATGATTATAAATATGAGATCCAATTTATCAAATAACATCCTAATGTGGGTTGAAAATTAATTTTAACAGAGGTGTATGTAACAGGTAAAACCTTATTTTAAACTTAACCATGGTAAATAAATTTTACTATCTTTTCTAATCATTATGACCAAAAATTAAGTTGGGATTATTATATAATATTAATTATTATAATTAAAAATATGGAATCCATTTTTTTAAATTCAATTCACATATTATGTATAATTTAATTTAAAATTAAACCCATGGTCGTGATGAAAAATGGTTTTCCAAAGGAAACGTTTTCATGAGTATAAAAAGTTTTTATATAAAAAATCAAAATAAAATTGATTAAAGTGACCTAAATTAGATTAATTTTAATATAATTGAACTAATTTTACTTTTAAAATAATTTTGTAACAAAATTATGCTTCTAAACACTTTAAACGAAAAGGTAATATTCAATAAAATTTAATATTTTTCACTATTTATCAAAAAATTAATATCTTTAGTACATTATGGAAAATTAAATCTAAGATAATTTTGACATGCTTATTTAAAAAATTAATTTTTTAAAATTATAAAAAAAATATTTTTAATATAACTTTCCAAAACACGATGAAACTATTTTTTAGGTAAAATATAGTTTTTCATAAACACATTTCTTTTTCTTTGAAAAGATTTTTATTTATATTGTTAATCAGATGTTAACTAATACATTTATTTACACATTTTTAAACCATAAAATTTTCATAATTTATTTATTCCTACTCATACCCACTAATTTAATGGCTAGGTTATAACTGTCATATTAAAATAATATATTTCACGGGTCATTTAAGCTCAGTGTTGTGTGTCATCGAACATAATGTTATTTTTTTAATATTGTGGTGTTATAAAATTTATACTATATGAATTTATCTATTCCAATTCCTTTAACCCAAATTAATTCAATTTTTTAGAGATATAGGAAATAATTAAATTTCTAGATCAACTATTATTCTCAAGATTTATCTTCTCTATAGTCGTTAAGGGATCACCCTCAGCAGAAAAAGTGAAAACATCGGTAGAAACTTCCAAAACTTCATATAAAATGGTTGATAGATAGGGTAACATTTTTTACTTCTAGATATAGTTCTTCTCATCCAAGACATAAATCCCCTTACTATAAACTGTATTATTATCATTCATGACATTATTCTTCTTCTTAAAAATTAAAATAATCTATAGTCAGTGAAAGGGACTTCCTTATATACCAATTTTAAGGACCATTCATGATTTGTGTGACTATTTATAGGGGTAAATCATTGGTCTAATATTTTTATATTTTAATCTTTTAAAACAGCCTTTACCTCCGGTTAGAGAGAAATGAATCTGGTAAAACACAACACTTAAACACACCCATAGGATCATAGAAATTTACAAGGTTTGCTACCCAATAAGAGTAACCAATCCTTTAAATGATCAAAAAAATCCAATATCACATTATCCACTTGAAAATAATAATTTATGGTTTAAATAAAGCAAGGTATATATATTACTTGAATTTCACTATAGTCTTTCAACAATGTATATTCTTCTCACACAGATAATATGATAAAATAGACTTTGCAACCACAGAATGAACATTCACCAGTATTATTTAAAACATCTACACAGTGATGCTTGAATTATTCACATTTTTTCTAATACAAGTCATATCTTCTTCCTCTTATATCTCTTGCACAATGGTGAGCAAGAACCTTTTCCTCTTCTTTTATCTCTCTATATTCTTCTTCCACACAATGCATACTGACTTGATCTAAAATAACTACAAAATATATATAGTGTAGTGTTGTTTACCTATTATATTTATTATTTATTAAAATATTTTTAAAACTGTATAAATAATTTCAAATTCAAATCTCTACATTTCTCAGATCTGTTCTTCATAATAACTTTCATAAGAAACTACTTCTACAACTCTTTGTAACTGCCAATAAACGTGAAAAAATAGTGTGACATCTTTATTCTCCTTTAAATATAAATTTATTCCATACTAAATCCTCATGTATATATCAATAAATTAATTATTTAGTGATGGGATCAATCCAACTTCAATCTTAGAACTATTCCTCATAAATAACATTGAAATTTTACCTCCTTATTTCCATGACAATTTCATAATATTTTGTTTGTATTAAACATGCATAAATGAGTGATTGTAATATGACATGTCATATTTCATTCCTAGAACAAGGATTGGAGCAATACCTTATTATATTTTCCTTTCAAATAAAATAAAATGCCTCTTCTTGAAGGTGAACTTCATGGTCAAATCATCTAATCTTTCTTCTTCTTCATATACAAACTAATATGCACAACACATCTTTTTATTCATATTTTCCTCAGTGCATTTAAATAGTTTCCTTCAATATTTTTTCTTAATTATACCATATTTGTTCATCCAACAACTCCTTTTCAAGAATTATTATAGTCATTATCATGATAGTTTGACTTTTGTAGATCACCTTAATTTTAATCACTATATTTTCTTCTTCTTTTATTTGATTGATATCTAAGCCACCTTTTGTATGAAACTTGTGGTGTCCCCTCCTACAGTGCAACTCATTATAACTTTTTCATAACTCACCAAAGGTCTATGATCATAATAATAGAATATTCATTCTCCTCTTATAATATTTTTGATATTCTCAGGTAAACACTAAACTCACATAAGATTAGGATGATTTCCTTCTTCCTTCCTATAAAAGATTTGTTTCGTTCATACAAAATTACTAAGATTCAAAAAATATTTGTGATGATTCTAATGGAAGGTCCATTATTATTCTCATTGAAGCACATCACATGGAATCTTGACTCATGCTAGAATATACTTTTATGAAATCGATCCCCATAGCTCATAGAAGAACGTCACATGGAAGCTTGAATCATGAAATCATAGTTTGTGGAAGCATAGTCCTTCATGTGTTCAATCACCATAACTCATGAAATATATTTACTAATCATAGTTTAATGCCTTCATCTCATAGAAGTTCATTTATATCTTCCTATCATAACATACAAATTTATGTTTTGAAAATAAAAGACAATACCATAAATAATTCTGCTTCAAATTCAATAATTTCATCACTAATAAAAAAAATTAAAACTTATTGGTCTCAACACTCTTAATGGAGGGAGAAAATTGACAACGATTAACCTTATCAAAAGCTGTACCTGGAAACTAGACCCCAAGACTCAAGGGAATAACAACACCTTTATAATGAAATGATAATGCATAAAAATAGAACAAGTCAAACATGTGCCTCAAATAAGTTAATTTATAACACGTCATGATTTTTTTAAATATATTTTCTAATTAATTTAATCTTTTTTATATTTTTCATTTCACACAATTTTGAATATAGATTTCATTAAACGAAAAACAATATATTTGGATTACGTTATATGCAACACCAAATTGAGATTATGCTACAAAAAACACTTATATTAGCTTTTAGTATACGCAAAACTATTATTTTCTTGTATTACACACAATGTCAAGTTCTTTTGACAGCTTTCATTATACGCAAGACCGAGTTATACAGAATAATAGTATATTATTAAAATATTATTATTTAGTATAATAAGATATAACCTAGAAATCAAAATAGCATTTATAAATAGTATTAACTAACTTATGAAAATATAAGGTTTATAATATGAATTCATTGGTTACCAATAATTAGAAATGAAAATATATACCAATTGATTATAAAGGAAATAGCTTTATTTTTCTTTTCCCAAAGTTGTTTTGTCTTAATAAAATAAATTATTTACAATTAGTGAATGATATTATTGAAATATATATTCTATATATTAAATCAATTATTTTTAATATTCATCCAATATATTTTATAATAATAAGATAAGAACAAACCCAATTTTATGCATAAAACCTTATATTTTTTAAAAGAGTAATTTTACCGCCATTTAACGATGAACCCATTTTAAATAAAGTTTTTGATAATTTCAGAATTTTTTTGTAACATATCATATTTTCTGTTTATTATTTTAAATATCATATGGAATTATTTCGAGATAGGGCACAAAGAAAACACATCATTCCGAGGTCCAGTGAGCCCAGAATGGTGGTTTGAACTTTTTTTAAGTTGAGTGAGTTGGCGCTTGTGCACGGTTGTGGCAGTTTCGAAACAGATGCTCGGATTAAAAATTTGAGCACACTGTTGCGTCTGGGACGATGACTTTACCTAAGAACGGGCCTAACCACGACCGGCGCGGGTTGAGGGAGAAAGTTAATTTTCGGACGTTTTTAGTAATATATATATATATACATATATATATAATAAAATAACTTGCTAAATGTTTATTTTATTTTATGGAAACGTCCGCTGCAGCACAGCGATGAGACGTCTGTTTCCTAAATTAATGACATGTCATAATGACTCAAAAAATGACAAGTTGGCGTCATTAATACTTCCATGTAATTAAATGCCAACATGTTTCCCTTTTTAATGGGTTAAGCAATTGTTGATCGTTAGTGAAGTTTGAGAGGAACCTCTGCAGAATCCGCGGGGCGTTGGAGAAATTTCTCAGAGACGAACGACGATGAATCGAAATCGATAATCATTGCGCCAACGTTGAAGGATCTCGACGACAACGGCAGTGTGACGCCTTCGTCAACGATCGATCCTTTCGAAATGTAGGGTTTTGATATTTCAATTTTCTTTTCCTCGTTCTTGAGTTTAAACGATGAACGTGGATCAACCACGAACAAGTTGATCCGTGGATTCGTACGTTCTTGCGGGAGGGTTTTTTTTGGATGATTTTGGGGAAATAATCCATGCTTTTATTTATGTTGATGTCTACTCCGTTTAAACCTGTTAAAGGGAGCGGATCAACGCCGTGACGAACGAAGATGGAGGTTCGTTCCTTAATTTTTTGTTTATTGGATTTCCTCCCCCTTCATTTTCTTCATGTTCTTCATGGGGCAAAGAACAACGGATCATTGCGCATCCGTTCCGCAACGCAAAGATCCCAAATCGAAGGTTCGACACCGAAAAGACCTTGTAGAGGTGCGACAACGATGGGGGACAAAAAATCTGACTGGATCGGTAAAGGGCGTTCTTCGAGCGTTCTTCACGCGGGAAGATCAAAACACGTTTTCGGAGCCGATCGGAGGCCCGAAAATGCCGGAATCAACTTCGTGGTGTTGGGGAAACCAAAACCTGAAGGTTTTGTGGCGATCGAACGGCTGTAACGATGATCACAGCAGCATGGTAGGCACACCAGCGAAGAGCTTTGTTTATGGGAATTTCCATAACACACGGCGTGTACTTCCAAAGAACACGTCGTGTAGTACTGGTGGCGGCTAGGGTTTCGGGGGTCAGAGAGGTGTCACACGGCGTGTGACCTTGGTCACACGGTGTGTTGAAATTTCCCTGAATCTTGGCATGTGTTTGGTAAATACACGGACACGGGATGATCTACATGGCTTCAGGTGACACGGCGTGTACAACGTGGCAGAGGCGGCAACGTGAAGCTCGGTGTGTATCCAGAGGATACACGGACATGGGTTAAAGTACGCGGGTTGATATCCATGTACGGCCACATGGCCAGTGACACGAGGCCAACCCCCGTCACTCAGAACACGGTGTGTACATCGTACTACACGCCGTGTACTAAGTTTTTCTACAGGACCAGTTCTACAACACGGGTCATTGCACACGGGCAGTACCCGGGGTTAGAAAACACGGTGTGTATCTTTTCTACACGCCGTGTACTTTTTGGAAAACATCATGGTCCTCTTTATCACCGTATCCTAGACATATTTTTTTGGGGTTAGTGCCCCTTCTTATCGTTTCCCTGAAGGTCAGGCATTGTTTCCTTCTACAAGAGTATGATCCCTTCAGCCGGACTTTCTATGATAGAGTTGGCATCTCTCCGAGAGGCCCAGAGTGAGATCCTTTATCCGTTTCTGACCCTAGGTAGAGTCAGGTATCGACGTGACCAACTCTACCAGGCATTGATCCTCTACCTAGCTGGTTTATCACCTAACTGGTGAATCCGGATGAGTCGTGGTATCCGCCATGGCCCTAGCAGTGATCCTTATCTGTGTATCGTGATATTTCCCACTCCGGAGTGTGTCTCCCATAATGAGTGATTTATATCTACCTTAACCTTCCCACTCAGAAGTGTTTCTCCTGTAATGAGTGCATCTACCTCTCGTGATGGTTCATGATGAACACCACTTCTCGTACTGACATCATTAGAGCTATAAGACTCGTGGAGTGTGTTCTCCCGGAACAAGTGCATCACGAAATCTTCTAACAGAATCCCTAATGGGGGTATGCGGTCATGTGACTTGTCTCTAGACTACGGTCTAGGTTTTGAGTATATCTAGTGTATTCTATATGTTATGTAGACATATATTGTGCATAGCTGATTTTACCTTTACTTTGTGTACTGCTTTGTTGTTTTCGGGGTCCTCTACTGAGTATTGTTATACTCACCCCTGCACGGGCTTTGCCCGCATGTCTGGTGTCTTGTGCAGACGAGAAGCCTTTCAACAGAGTCTAGGGAGGACCATGATAGGACCGAGCTTTCTGAGTTCCCTATAGGCCGAGGTGTTCCTACGGCTAGGAGCAATAGTCCCAGTACCTTTTTTGCTTACAAGTTGGACTATGTAGTTTTCAGACTCTTGTTTGTTTGTTTTTGGTGGGCTTGTATTCTGGCCAGTTTACTTTTACAGTACTCTACCTTTCGTCATACTCTGTTGGTTGGGGTTTAGTTGTATGCATGCATTTTGTTCCTTAGTGTTTTACATTTCATCATTTGTGGGCTTGGAGATGTGCGTGTGTGTACAGGTACTTAGTCAATGCCTCCCATGTTAGTAATATGCCTACTCGGTGCTAGTCTCCAGCCCCTGTCCTGTTGGAGGCGGGCTTGGGGGTTCATGGTGTGGGCCCCACTGGGATGGTTTGTGACAGAGTGGTATCAGAGGTGGTCGGTTCTAACTTAGGACCAAGAGTCTGTGAGTTTAGTTTAGGGCAACAGTGTTAAGTGTTTCGAGTTTGGCTTTCAAGACAGAGACTCCATTATTAGTGTGGTAGCCGACATATCCATACACCAGGGATCTGATAATCTGCTTTCCAACTCGGTACACAAAAACAATCGTTGCAGGGAAATAAAATGGTACATGCATCATATAGGAATGGTTTGTGGTTTCTATGTCCACGGTGTCAGCTATCTAGATATACTCTTTGACTATGGTACATCTTTTTTCCTTACAGGATGCCTCCACGACGCATACCCACTAGGATTCAGCAGCACAATCACGAGGATGACCCCCAGTGACGAGGCTTCGATACATGGACTAGTCCCCCAAGAATTGCCACCGGGTGGTGCACCTGTTATGCCACCACCAGTAGAGCAGCCAGTGGTACCTTCAGTACTGACCGGCGAGGAGCGCGGGATTAGCACGCTCCATGAGTTCGAGAGACAGAGACCCCTCAGGTTCTGAGGTGAGCCCGACCCTCAGGCGGTTGAGGACTGGCTTGAGGCGGTGACCAGGGTTTTCTGTCTAGTGAGGACACCAGCAGACCAGATGGTGATCCTAGGAGTGAGAATTCTTCAGGGTTCGGCCAGACGATGGTGGATTCTGACCACATAGACTCATGACGAGGAGACTCTTTCATGGACAGAGTTCGAGCGACTCTTCCGGGAGGAGTTCTCTCCGGTTATGCAGAGAGTTGTACGCTTCCAGGAGCTACTCCAGATTCAGCAGGGCAGTATGACAGTGGCTGGCTATTCATCGAGGTTCACCAACCTCACCAGGTACTCGATGGATATGGTCAGGGATCAGTACTTCAGATATCGGAGCTTCGAGCGAGGTTTATGAAGAGACATCTGAGCTAGTGTCGTGCCTCTATGCATATCGACTTATGCTGGAGTGCTCAAGCGAGCTTTGGTGGTCGAAAGCTTCTTGGAAAAGCAGAGACAGCTGTCGGTAGTCATCTACAGGCATATAGGTGAGGAGACCTCGACGGTAGGGAACCAACGTCAGACGTAGGGATCAGGACGTGGGAGATGTCAGAGGAGGACCCAGGATAGGGGATCGACAGTCTATGGCTCTCATGCTGGATCCAGTCAGCCTAGGGAGAAGCGATGCTACGCATGCGATGGTAGGGGACATCTCACTAGGGATTGCCCGACCCATCGAACTGCTGACAGGGAAGAAGTGGATGGACCACCAAGGCAGAGGCAGAGAACAGACCAGGAAGACCCGCCAGGTGGCGGACGTGGAAGAGGAGCATGGAGAGTTGCGGGTGGTGGAATACGCTTCGACTTACTTCCAACACCACCCCCAGGAGGTCCTCCCCAGGCTCAAGGAGCTAGGGGATAGGGACGGGAATAGCTGCATGCGGTCGAGGCATATGACCCAGGAGCTTCAGGGACGATTCGAGGTACGATCTGTGCCTTTTCTACCTTAGCTTCCGAACTCATAGACACAGGTTCCAGTCATTCCCTTATAGCCACATGTCTTGTACAAAACCTCGAGATTCCGGTAGAACCGTTGACTCAATCCTTACGCTTGGAGACACCTACGGAAGGAGACTCGATGATCACGCACCTTTGCAGACAGTGTGTTCTTACACTTGGAGGTAAGAGTTTCAGTTGGAACCTCTTAGTGGTAGCATCAAGGTCTTACGACATCATTCTTGGTATGGATTGGTTATCTTCGGTCCATGACCAGATTGACTATTTTAGGCGAAGAGTGTGGTGTGTCCACCGTGATGGAACGAGTTTTTCTTTTTTCGGAGAATAGGAATCTCAGGCAGCACAAAATGGGCTCATGCATAGGAGGGTGCAGCCGATCACTCATGAGTTGTCCAGCCTTACCCTTGGAGCAGTAGATGCTGTGAGGTCTCAGTTCCCAGCGGTGGTGACAGAGTATAAGGACATCTTTCCCGAATATGTTCCAAGATTACCTCCCCACTGGTAAATTGACTTGTGAATCGACTTAAACCCCAGGATGACACCGATTTCCTCATCGGATTATTGGATGGCTCCTGTAGAGCTTCGCGAGATAAGGGTGCAGTTGGAGGATTTGCAGAGCAAGGGTTTCGTAAGACCCAGCGTCTCACCCTGGGCGGCCCTAGTCTTGTTTTCCAAGGAGGAAGACGGGAGTCTGAGGTTCTACGTGGATTACCAGCTCTTTAACTAGGTGACGATGAAGAACAAGTATCCACTGCCAAGAATCGATGACCTCTTCGATCATCTAAGAGGGGCACAGTGGTTCTCAAAGGTTGACCTATGATCGGGCTATCACCAACTTTGAGTGCGGGATGAGGATATACCGAAGACGGAATTCAGATGTTGGTACGGTCACTATGAGTACTTAGTGATGCCTTTTGGCATGAAAAACACCCCCACAGTGTTCATGGAACTGATGAACCAGATCTTCCAGCCGTACTTGGACTAGTTCGTAGTGGTCTTAATCGACGACGTCCTCGTTTACTCAGCATCAGAAGAGGAGCATGTGAGACACCTACGGATGGTTCTCGACGTACTTCGGGAGAACCAGCTTTATGGGAAGCTCTCAAAGTGCTAGTTCTGGATTCAGGAGGTTTACTTTCTGGGACATGTCATCTCAGCAGATGGAGTAGTTGTTGACCCAGCCAAGGTGTAGGATGTGTTAGCATGGGAGCCACCTCGGAGCGTGATGGAGGTGCGGAGCTTCCTTGGGTTGGAAGGATATTACCAAAGATTCATTCCTAAATTCTCACGGATATCAGCACCGATGACAGCCTTGACCAGGAAGGGGAAACCCTTCGTGTGGACAGAGAAGTTCCAGCAGGCTTTTGGGCAGTTGAGTCAGAGTTTGACGAGTGCCCCAGTCTTGAGATTTCGGGAGGAGGGTGTCGAGTATGTATTTTTCTGCAACGCATTAGGGACTGGGCTCGGTTGTGTCCTGATGCAGCAGCATGCAGTGATTGCTTATGGTTTGTGCCAGCTTAGGCCGCATGAGCAGAACTATGCGACCCATGATCTCGAGTTGGCAGCGGTATTCTTCACATTGAATATGTGGCAACACTACCTTATGGGTGAGCGGTTTATTGTCTACTCTGACCACAAGAGACTCAAGTACATCTTCTCATAGAAGGATTTGAATCTGAGGCAGAGGTGTTGGATAGAGTTCCTCCAGGACTATTATTTCGAGGTCATCTATACTCTTGGAAAGGGAAACAAGGTGGCAGATACCCTTAGCAGAAATTCGAGCTCACAACTGTTGAGTGAGGAGACACAGAAGTTAGCCGCGTTACAGTTATCCTTCGTGGATGGAGAGGATACAGCTTACCTACAGTCTATGGTTGTCACCCCTCCACTCTTACAGAGAGTTAGGGAGGCATAGCTTGGGTATGTCTACTGTGTGGCTTTATGTGCTCAGTTATCCACAGGACATGCTCCTGATGGATATTCACAAGGTTGAAAGCACGTACTTCGTTTTAGAGGATGCACTGTTGTACCAGTGGCATTCCAGGAGGAGGTCCTGAGGGAGTTTCATACATCCCCTTTGGCGGTACATCTCGGAGTGGAAAAGGTGTACCAGGATCTCTGACGACAGTTCTGGTGGTCAGGCATGAAGAAGGCAGTAGCAGAGTTCGTTTCTCAATGCCTCACATGCCAGCAGGTGAAGGCTGAGCACCAGGTTCCAGCAGGGTTATCTCACCCCTGGAAGTTCTAGAGTGGAAGTGGGATGAAATATCAATGTAATTCTTGATAGGCTTACCACGGAAATCCAAGGGGCATGATTCCATCTGGGTGATCATTGACCGACTCACCAAGTCAGCCAACTTCATGGCTATCAGGGAGTAGAGTTCCGTAGAAATCTTGAGACGCCTCTACGTGTAGGAGATAGTTTGGCTTCATGGCGTCCCCTTGACTATAGTCTCGGATCTAGATGCCCGCTTCATGTCTCGGTTGTGGAAGCGATTGCAGGATGCTTTTGGGAATCATCTATGCTTGATCATAGTGTTTCATTCCCAGACTGATGGTCAGACGGAGAGAACCATTCAGGTTCTGGAGGATATGTTGCGAGCTTGTATCTTGGACTTTGATCGCAGCTGGGAGGACCACCTGCCACTAGTGGAGTTTGCGTACAACAACAACTACCACTCCACCAATGGTATTGCACCGTTCAAGGCCTTGTACGGGAGACCCTACCGGGAACAACTTTGCTGGACCGACCCCGGAGAGTCAGCACTCATGGGTCTAGAGTTAGTGAGAGCTACCACAGAGAAGGTGCAGATCATCCGAGAGTGGATGAAGATTGCACAGAGCCGGAAGAAGTCCAATGCTGACCGATGACGGAGGCCTCTGGAGTTCGAAGAGGGAGACCAAATCTTTCTTCGGGTCTCACCTCGACGAGGGTTACAGAGATTTGTCCGAGGCGGCAAGCTATCTCCGAGGTTCATCGGACCCTTCTAGATACTGTGCAGATTTGGCAAGGTGGCTTACCGCCTAGCTCTACCACCAAAGTTTCATCGGGTACATGATGTCTTCCACGTGTCACAGCTAAGGAGGTACATGCACGATCCGTCGCACGTCATCGACTGGGGCGAGATGGACATCGAGGATGGAGTGACCTTCGCTGAGTACCCGATGGAGATCGAGGATCGCAAGGAGAGGATCCTTCGTGGGAGATTGATTCCCTTAGTTCCCATCCGGTAGCAGCACGAGAATCTTCAGGAGAGCACGTGTGAGCGGGAGGCTCAGATCCATTCACAGTACCCTCATATTTTTGTATAGTCGTTGTTTTGGATTTTCGAGGACGTAAATCCCTAAGGTGGGGAGATTGTAATGTCTTGGATTTTCCGTTTATTATTTTAAATATCATATAGAATTATTTTGAGATTGGGCGCAAAGACGGCACATCATTCCGAGGTCCAGTGAGCCTGGAATGGTGGTTTTAACTTTTTTTAAGTTGAGTGGGTTGGCGCTTGTGTGTGGTTGTGGTAGTTTCCAAACGGATGCCTGGATTAAAAATCTGAGTGCACCGTTGCGTCCGGGATGACGACTTTACCTAAGAACATGCCTAACCTAGACCGGAGAGGGTTTAGGGAGAAATTTAATTTTCAGACGTTTTTAGTAAATATATATATATATAATAAATAAAATAGCTTTCTAAATATTCATTTTATTTTATGGAAACGTCCGTTGCAGCACAGCGACGGGACGTCTGTTTCCTAAATTAATGACGTGTCATAATGACTCAAAAAATGGAAAATTGGCATCATTAATACTGCCGCATAATTAAATGCCAACATGTTTCCCTTTTTAATGGGTTAAGCAATTGTTGATCATTGGCGATGTTTGAGACGAACCTCTGCAGAATCTGCGGGGCATTGGAGAAATTTCTCGGTGATGAATGATGACGAATCGAAATAGAGAATCGATGCGCCAATGTTGAAGGATCTCGATGACAACGGCAGCGCATCGCCTTCATCAATGATCGATCCTTTCGAAATGTAGGGGTTTGTTATTTCAATTTTATTTTCCCCTTTCTCGAGTTTAAACAATGAACTTGGATCAACCACGAACAAGTTGATCAGTGGATTCATACGTTCTTACGGGAGGGTTTTCTTTGGGATGATTTTGGTTAAATAATACATGATTTTATTTATGTTGATCTCTACTCTATTTAAACCTATTAACGGGAGCGGATCAACGTCGTGATGAATGAAAGCAGAGGTTCATTCCTCAATTTTTGTTTATTGGATTTCCTCCCCCTTTCTTTTCTTCGCGTTCTTCACGAGGCAACAAACAACAGATCATTGTGCATCCGTTCTGCGACGCAACGATCCCAAATCAAAGGTTCGACACTGCAACGACCTTGTAGAGGTTCGACGACGATAGCGGACAATGATCAGACTGGATCGGTAAAGGGCGTTCTTCGGGCATTCTTCGCATGGGAAGATCAAAACACATTTTCAGAGCTGATCAGAGGCCCGAAAATGCCGGAAGCGGCTTTGTGGTGTCGGGGTGACCAAAACCTGAAGTTTTAGTGGTGATCGGACGCCCAGAATGACGGTCAGAGGAGCACAAGAGGCATGCTGGTGAAGATCTTTATTTCTGGGAATTTCCAGAACACACGGCATGTACTTCCGAATAACACATCATGTAGTACTGGCGGTGACTAGGGTTTCAGGGGTCAGAGAGGTGTCACAGGGCGTGTTGAACTTTCCCCGAAGCTCGGAGTGTGTTTGGGAAATACACGGACACGGGATGATCTATATGGATTTAGGCAACACGGCGTGTACAACATGGAAGAGGTGGCAACGTGAAGCTTGGCGTGTATCTAGGGGATACACGGACACGGGTTAAAGTACACGGGTTGATAACCGTGTACGGCCACACGGCCAGTGACACGGGGGAAACCCCCGTCACTCAGAACATAGTGTGTACATCGTACTACATGCTGTGTACTATGTATTTCTACACAACCAGTTCTACGACACGGGTCGTTGCACACGGGCAGTACCTGGGGTCAGACAACATGGCATGTATCTTTTCTACACACCGTGTACTTTTTGGAAAACAGCACGGTCCTCTTTTTCACCATATCCTGTACATCTTTCGTTTGGGTTAGTGCCCCTTCTTCTCGTTTCCCTGAAGTTCAGGCATCATTTACTTCTACAAGAGTATGATCCCTTCAACTGGACTTTCTGTGATAGAGTCAGCATCCCTCCGAGAGGCCCGGAGTGAGATCCTCTATCCATTCCTGGCCCTAAGTAGAGTCTGGTATCGATGTGACCAACTCTACCTGGCATTGATCCTCTACCTAGCTGGTGTATCACCTAACTAGTGAATCCGGATGAGTCACGGTATCCGCCATGGCCCTAGCAGTGATCCTCATCAGTGTATCGTGATATTTCCCACTAAGGAGTGTGTCTCTCGTAATGATTGATTTCTATCTATCATAACCTTCCCACTCAAGAGTGTGTCTCCCTTAATGAGTGCAGCTACCTCTCGTGATGGTTCCCGACAAACACCACTTCTTGGATGAATGTCATCAGAGCTATAGGACTCGTGGAGTTTGTTCTCCTGGAATGAGTGCATCACGGAATCTTCGAAGAGAATCCCTAACGGGGGTATGCGGTCGTGTGACTTGTCTCAAGACTACGGTCTAGGTTTTGAGTATATCTGGTTTGTTATATATGTTATGTAGACATATACTGTGCATAGATAATTTTACCTTTACTTTGTGTACTGCTTTGTGGTTTTCGGGGTCCTCTACTGAGTATTGTTATACTCACCCATGCACGGGCTTTGCCCGCACGTCTGGTATCTTATGCAGACGAGCAGCCTTTCGCCAGAGTTTAGGGTGGACCAGCACAGGACTGAGCTTTCGTAGTTCCCTACAGGCCGAGGTGTTTCTACAGCTACGAGCAATAGTCCCAGTACCTTTTTTGCTTACAGGTTGGACTTTGCAGTTTTCGGACTCTTGTTTGTTTGTTTTTGGTGGGCTTGTATTCTGGCCAGTTTACTTTTATAGTACTCTACCTTTCTTCATACTCTGTTGGTTGGGGTTTAGTTGTATGCATGCATTTTGTTCCTCAGTGTTTTACATTTCAACATTTGTGGGCTTGGAGATGTGTGCGTGTGTATAGGTACTTAGGCAATGCCTCCCATGTTAGTAATATGCATACTCGGTGCTAGTCACCAGCCCCTGGCCTATTGGAGGCGAGCTTGGAGAGTCACGACGTGGGCCCCACTGGGATGGGTCGTGACATTTTATATGATAAAATAAACTCAATATTTTAAATAGATATGTAAAAATATACTTTGGTTAAATTTTTAGTATTTTTTTTAATGTTTCATGTTATGATGAATAGTGAATAATTTTTCATTTTATTGGAATTTTTTTTTTCATATAAATTATTTATAATGTTTAGTTATATATTTGGATTTTTTAAAGTATAATTAGATCAAATTTTTATCATTTATCCCAATTTGGGTCATTTTAATCAATTTTAAATTTAATTTTGGATGTAAAAACATGTCAATCTTTTGGACATTTTTACTTTAGAAACTAGTTTTCTCATTCCGTCAACGGGATTAATTTTAAATTAATTTTACCAAATTATTTGTTTTTAATTATGAAAAATGTATCCCATATTTTTAATCATAAGGTTAAAATTTATTAAATAGGTTCCTTTTATTTTTTGACAATATGAATAGTAACTTTGGTGATTTTTAATACCACGTTTATGGGTAAATCGCTTAATTAAGGGTAAAAATAATATAATAAATATTATAAAATTACCCTAAAACATGTAAAAAAATATTTTTTATGAATATAATTATACCATTAACACCTAATTATAGAAATTAAATAATTAAATGGACAATTTTTTATGAAAATGACATAAATAATTTTAAATTCAAAGGGAGTGACAAAATGTCACACTCTAATATTTAATAAGTATAATATTTTTAATATGGGAATAAATAGATGATATTATTTAATATATATATTATTATGAAAGATAAAATGTTTATATATATCATAGAGATTTATTTTTAATTTTTAATGAAGAAATATTTGACATAAATAATTAAAAAATGATGATGTAGTAATTACTCAACTAATGAAAAAATCAATTAAATGATATTATAAATACCAAAAGAAATATAATTTGACCTAATTAAGGTGATACACGAATTTATTAGGTTAATATTACATTGTATGGGTATTTTAAATTAATTTTATTTAAGTTATTTTGTTTTATTTATTTTCTTAAAGTCAATGTTATGAAGAGTGTCAAAATTGATACTTACTATATTTTATGAAAATAATATTTTATTAGATTATTTAAAAATCCTAAAAATATTAACTAAGTATAGTAGGATGATATATGGTCTAAAATAACTTAAATTGTCCATTTATAGTCCAATTCACACTTTATATGTAAAAATTACATCCTCTTAATATTAAAAATAGTATTACCATAGTTAAAATTAAAATAGGTTAACTAAGGGTTAATAAAAATGATAAGGTTTTACATTACATAAAAACCTATCTAAAATTAATTTGATGATTATTTTAAAACCTTATCTCATCTTATATTCTAATATATTACCTTTTTGACGTATATGGATTGATTTTTCATTTATTATAAATAAATAGTTTTTAGAATTTCCAAAAGTGATCCTCCCCTCTCTTATAAAAGGTCACATATCCTTATCTTTTATTAACACCTCTAAAGACATTTGTATTGGAAACACTATTTCCAATTATCCTCAAAACATCATTCTCTTGATCCTATAATCATTAATTATTGAATAAATCCAACCAATGAAGCCCTTTTGTACAAATCAAAAGGAGATACCCAAATAACAGGTAACATTCATCAACGAATGTTTTTGTTTTATTTCTTCCTCAACCCCCCCCCCCCCCCCTCCCTCCCTCAATTATTTTTATTTAACTTTTATATAATAAATTAAGTATACTAAATATAATGATATGTTTTTATATTAAATTTTCTACCTAAACCTACACACACTTCCATCTAATGGGTAACAAACTTGTAGTTTGTGGGTATTGCGGACTACCACCTCATGAAACGATAATTGTTTGTTTTTCCTTTACCACCTCTCATGGTGGTAGTTATGATGGAAACTATATTTTTATGATATATATTATATTTTTTACATAATTATACTTCTTTAATGACAATATCATATCTACATTTTTACCATCTAATCTTTTGGGAAATGATAACATCGCTTGTGCGTATGTATGGCTTATCATCTCCACGATGCGGTGTGATTCATTTCTCATATATATTTCACATGGGTGGTAATAAGGATTAATTTTATGAATATAAATGATTTATATAACATAAAATGATAATTAAATGATAATATATCATTTTTCTTCTATTTTTAGTATGATAAGAAATGAAAATAGTGTACATCTGTATGTACAGCCTACTATCTCCATGAACAGTGTATTTTATTTTCTACCTATAAATTTTATGAATCACCATGAATACATATATAATGAATATTTATGTATATATATATATATAATTTCTACCATTCTAGATATAATTAAGATATGATCTAAGTATGAGGACTAAGAATAACAAGTTAAAACCTATATGAAAAACAAATCAATTATTACCTGAAACATAACTTAAACATGGAATTATTAATAAGCATGTATTATAAATTCATAATTAAATAATATATGGTATTATATATATTAATATGTTTCTTTAATATATTTATAATAAAATTATATTTATTATTTATGATTTTTTTCATGAGTATAATGAAATTCAATACATAAGGTAAAGGAATTTCATCTCACTTTTTATTTCTGTGAGATACACCACTCATTTATTTTGTGTGGTGTATATACTTACCATGAATGTATTATATTATTCATATAATTATATTTATAGGTATTTACAAATCCATTTCATGATCTTTATTTCATGGGTTTTATGGTTCAAAAGTTACCAAATCGGTAAAGTAATTTTGTCTCAATTTTCCTTCTTTGGGACACAAGTTTTTTTATGCACCAATGTTCTTTTATGAGGTATATATTCTTATAATTGAAATATTATATCATGAATATCATTATTTTTCGTGATATTTTAGGCTCTCCGTAATTTCATTTTCTTACATGGGGACTGTAATTCAAAGTTACCAATTGGTAAGAGTTTATTGAGACAATCTAATAATTTATCAATAATTTTTATGATTATGCTTTAATTGATGAAATATTATGATCCATCTCCCAAGAATACTTTGTAATTTTCTTTTAATTTAGTTATTCATGATGTATTCATGTATTGGTACCATTTTTTCTACTTTTTGGAACTTGAGGTAATTATTAAATTATTTTTAAGAAAATACAATCACATTCCTCTTTTCGGTTGAAAATCAGTTTTATTCAAAAAAATCATGTTTTCAAAAAAAATTAAAATTTTCTTTTAAGTTTATTTTTAACGAAATTTTTTTTTAAAAAAGTTTTATGGTTTTTCAAATATTTCTTTGTATGTCTTAAAATCTATTTTCAAAGGAAATGGTTTTCAAAAATGTTTTATGTTTTAAAAATCTTTTTTAAAAGAAAGGATATTTTCCTCTAGAAATGTTTTTAAAATATATTTCAAAATTATTTCACATATAAGACGACATAAATTGGTGTTAAATATTCCTTATTGGGAATATGAACCAAGGATCCATTCAATTTCTTTCTCTGAATGGTTTATGTTTTGATTGCATAACTTTCATGAAACATGTTTCTCTTTCATGGGTTATAAGTTTATGAAATTATCTTCTATTTTACAGGTTATATGTATATTAAACTCAATTATTTTCATGGTTTATGATTTAATGAAATGATTATCATACCTGTCTCATTTTAAAGGTTGGGTAAGATTACATGTTTATAATACCCATTTCATTTCATGGGTTATGTTATGAATAATGTTTATGATCTTATGGCACAAGTATGTATGATTTCATTATGAGATGGGTGGACATATATTCCTCCAATTAATTGGTCAAGTATTTATATCTCATGAGATATACATAAATTACCTTTTCCGCTAAGATGGTATTGGGAGTAAACATTAACTATTAAGATGGTTATGAAAGTGAATCATGACTAACAAAATGGTTATGGGAGTGAAACATAACTACCAAGATGGAATGGGGAGTGAACCCATACTACTAATATTTCCTTGAAAATGATGTCTCAACTACTACAGAAATTATTTATATATTATTATGTGTATGATACAATTCTATGTCTTATTCCTATGTTATGATTTCCTGGATTATGATTTTGAATCCCTTATGATTCATGTCTTATGAACTACCAATATTTATGCCATGACTCATGTATATGATCTTGATATGTAGGGTATGATATTCTACTTTCATTATCATATCCTCATACCCTTATGTTCATGATATGCTTATATATGTCCATTTTTTACCCTTACTATGAATCTAAGCTCACCCTTTCTTATGTTTCATTTCCTCGGGATACGAAGAAAGGTATTAAGTTTGATATATCAAAAAGGATTCTAGTTATGAATAAAAAGGTGGGAGAAGAAGTATATGTTTTATGAACCAGTTGTTTATGTTTTAAAGACTCCAAAGGCACTAAACTAATACAATATTTGGGAACGTGTTTGTGTAATGTATAAAATTTTCCATAAAAAGGATGTAATATCCATGTATGAAAATCTTTGGATGTTATTGTTGGTATCAAAGAAAAGGTTTAGTAAACCTTTGGAAAATAGGATGAGAAAAACTTAGTGAGATCCCTAAGTATAATTCTAAGGATATGTCTAGGGGTGTCTCTAAGGATGAGTTAATGTTTATGAAAATGTCCTAGAATTTTGGTAAAGGATAGAGTGAGTGGTTTCCTAGTATTACATATCTATCTAGATACTATAAGTGGATGTGGATATGGCACAGATTTACCTAGGGGTAAAAACTCCAAAAATGTGTGTTAGGCCTAATTTGAGCATAACCTGGTACATGATAACAGGCCTTGTTTCACACCTGGTTTGACACTCCCAAGGGATATTCATGGAAATTCAAAAAATCTTTACAAACCATCATGAAGTATTTAAATGGAATTTGGATATGAATAATATAGCATCCCGTCTTTTTATAACATAACTTTTCATTCCATTACACGAAACTGAGGATCTTTAAGGTTTAGTGTCTTGGAAACAAGGAACATAAAACATGAAACAAAAAAAAACATTCTTCTTAAACACTTGAAAGGCTTCTCCTCATGTTCACCCTAGGCTCATTACTGCATCCCATAACCTGGGGACATACATCAAAAGGAAGGGTGAGCAGAAGGCCCAGCAAGGGAAACAAGTGAAACATTTTACATATGAACTTGAGATACATCAATAAAGTCATGAAAAGAACTTTAAGGCATGAAAATGAAATCATGAGGCATATCATAATAAAAATAAAACTTTTTCATAACTTGAAGATGTGGCTACATCATTTAACATAGACAATCATGAACATATCACCAAGGTCCATCCCCAAGGTGTCATTTTAAAATTACCAAGGTTATTCACCCAGGTATCGTGAAAATTGTAATCTCTAGTGGTTACATCATTACCCAATGCATTGGAGCGCTATCAGGGCGCACCCTTAAATTTGCCTTTATTATCATGTGAGCCACATATATCATCATCAAATATTTCATAAATAACCCATATAGCATAAAATAAATGGGTTTCATTTCATAATCATAACGTTTTAAAAACTGCTTTAAAGACATGATCTTTACGTCACTTTAAACCCACGGAAAGGGAAAGAGGGTTTCATGTATGTAATTCCCAGAATTTAAAATAGAACATTTTGATATATATGTGAATACCCCTGTAGAAATAAGAGCTTTGAGTATTCACTTTATAACATAAAATAATTTTTAGAAAAGAGAGAGGCATTTTGAGACGAAAATTCTGCAGCATAACGGCTATGTTACAAGGTTTTAGAAAACATTGAGAAGAGAGGGGACATGGGTCAAACATTAAAAAATGACCCATCAAACATTAGAGGGAAAACATATAAGGGATTTAAGAACATGGTAATGAAATTTGAAAATATACCATATGAAATGAAGAACATGAAAGGAAGAAAAAAAAGATTTCTCTTGTGAGAATTCGGCAGCCTAACGGCGTCACTTAAACTTCAACAAAATTGAATTGACAAGGTCAAATAGGGTCTCTCCTCATATTAACATAAGAGTCCAGTATGATAGATATAGATATAATTCCCCAACATAACAAAAAGGAACTTGAAAGACTTGACATGAAAGTAGAACTTTGAAAAGAATGAGAAGGGTGAAAGAATCCCCTAAAAATTCGGCAGCCTAACGGCGCCACTTAAAACATCGAAATACCGAATTGAAGAGATCAAATGGGGTCTCTCATCATATGAACATAAGATTCCAGTATTATATATATAGAGATCATACCCCAACATAACAAAAAGGAACTTGAAGGAATTGACATGAAAGTAGAACTTCAAAACGAGAAGGGTGAAGAACCACTTAAAAATTCGGCAGCCTAACGGCGCCACTTAAAACTTCAAAATACTGAATTGAAGAGATCAAATGGGGTCTCTAATCATATGAACATAAGAGTACAGTATGATAGATATAGAGATCATACCCCAACATAACAAAAAGGAACTTGAAAGAATTGACATGAAAGTAGAACTTCAAAATGAGAAGGGTGAAGAACCACTTAAAAATTCGGCAGCCTAACGGCGCCACTTAAAACTTCAAAATACTGAATTGAAGAGATCAAATGGGGTCTCTCATCATATGATCATAAAAGATCCTTATGATAAATTTAGAGATCATACCCCAACATAATAAAAAGGAACATGAAAGACTTGAATGAAAATAGAACTTGAAAACGAGGAAGGTGAAAGAATCCCTTAAAAATTCGGCAGCATAACGGCGCCACTTAAACATTCTTAAAACGAAATGATGAGATCAAGGGGGGTCTCTCATCATATGAAAATGAAATAGGCAGTAGGATGAATATAAAAGAACATCCTCCAACATAATAACATGGAGTATAAAAGAAATGACATAAAAGAGATTACTTGAAAAGAAAGAGAGAGGTCGGATCCCTTACCTTAAAATGTAACTCTTAAACCTCAAAGGTTGGGACCTTGAGGGCTTGGGGGCACCTTGGGAGGACTCCTTGGGAGGTAATGAGACCATAAATTCGTTGGGAATGAGTGGGGAGTCGAATGGATGAGAGGAGGGCTTGGTATTTATAGGGAAAGTGAGGGGACAAGGCATTAATGGCCAAGGGACACCTCACATGTTCTTTTCTCAAACCCATGTGCTCTCCCTTGTCATTTATCATGGAGTTAGGCCACATGGGGCCCCCAAAACAATAATTCATCACCCTTGGCCGGCCAACCCTCAAAAGATCTCATGACATCATCATGACACCGTTATGATGTCATTAAACATACCGAAACCCTAAAACTGTATTTTTACTATTCACTGAAAATTCAACTTTCTCAGAAAAATCCCAAAATTTCACATTAACCAAATATCAATGCTCTGATTTGAAAAATGAAATCCATTTTATAAAAATAATTTTATAAATATTTTTAATTTAATTTTTAAATAAAAACACTATTCATCAAAAATTCATTTTTTCAGAAAAAACCCCAAAAATTACCATAACATAATATCGATGCTCTGAGTTCAAAAATAAAGTCATTTTTATAAAAATAATTTTCTAATTATTTTTAATTAAATTTTTAATTAAAAAACACTATTCACCCGAAAAAACTAATACTTGAATAATAATTAATGAAACCATTATTTAACTATTTTATTGAATCACATTACTTAATCAAGGTGCCTAGATTATTTTAAAACTTTCTTTAAGTGAGATTACTAATCCATTTGGTCATATTACTAATCCTAATCATAAAATTACTATTCATAATTTACTATTCATCAAAAATCAAGTTGATCTTATTAGACTCTAAATTTAGTACTAAACATAATTGCAGAAGACCATTTTTTGAAAATCATTACACATTTTTAATTATTTAGGGTTTACATAAACATATTTAAAATATCCTTTTTCTAAAATTCATCAAAAATATGCATACTATATTTATCCGGTCATTTGAAAATTCATAAACTTCGTCATAAGAAGAAATCCCAAATTTTATTTAAAACAAGGATTACACAAGGTAGTTACGGTCTCGTTACATAACCCCTTATAATACCAGCATAGGACCTAAGAGTAAGGTGTGCTAGGGTGATAGAAGCTTGGGGCGGCTCAGTCAACATTGCCCGAGTAGTAATTTCTATCAGTTTGAACTTCTCACGAAGGCGATTCCGTTCCAGCTTCACATGATGAAGTTCGGCTTGGATTTGATCCAGAGCAAAGCCCAGTGGTGCTACCTCCTTCCCAAGCTCTGTTAGATGGGCTTCGATCGGTCCAAGACTACTAGGTGAGGCCATCGAATCTTCTTTCTATAATAATTAACCAAGATTACTTATATTTAGAGACAAAAATCAAAACATTTTGTTCACAGCGGTCATATTGACCGATGGTTATATAATAGTCAAAACCCACTGATCTCATTTTAATTATAATCATGTTTATCAAATAAAACATTTTTGTTGAGTATAACAATAACACATAAAATTGGGAAACAAAAAAAAATTTCGGGTCATTACAATCTTCCCCCCTTAAGAAATTGCGTCCTCGCAATTTTAAAATTGGGTTTTGAAGTTTCATTAAAAGTCCCACATCGGAAAAGGAGTCAGTAAAACTATTACTTTAAAATAAAGAAAGGGAAGTACAAAGGTCACCCGAGTTAACCCACACTAGGGTTCCATGTAGGAAAACATGGACATGGAGGATAAAACAAAGGGTCAAGTTCTGAGGGAGAGTGATAGAGAACATGATTAGGAGAAAGTTAACCATGAGAAAATCCCAAACTTATGATGTGTGTAAACGGTCTTTGATTACCTAGTCAGAAACGTAAACCAACAAAATTTTTGTTTTACGTTTCTTTTCATAATTTTGAGGATTTCATTTACTACAAAGATCAAAAACATAAGAAAATATACTTACCTTCAAGTAGAGTTTCATCCTTTAACAAGTCCCTACCAACACTAATCTTTTCTCCAAATGATGAGAATTCAAAAACACTTGGTCTCATAAAAGCACAAGAATCATCTTCTATAGAATCACATAATCTACAAAAGATTAACTATCTATTTCTTCTATCTTTAAACATTATCCCAAAAACAGAAAGGTTAAGGTAAAACAACTCTTCAAAAAGAAAGAATCCCATAGGAATGGAAACTAATTTTAAATCATCAAAGTTCCATGGTACTACCCAAATTTCATCATAGACCATTCCATAAATAGCGGTCCTTAAAATTCCTCAAAACAAACCAAACTAAGATTGAAACCCAAATACAATAAGGATTTGATAACATAGTCTTCCAAAACAACTTCATTGTTCTTCTCCAGACAACATCAACCACTCCTAACATCTTATAAAAAAAAGTAGCTAACCTAAACATATTTTACCCAAGATAGGTTAGTCATTCCCATAAGTAACCTAAATTACTATAAGTTCACCTTAAATTCATCGATTCTTCAAAATATAAGTCAACCTTACTCCTCAATGAAAATACCGTAGTAATCTATTTACCTCGATCAAATATGGTTCCCAAAATAATGAACGTCTTCCAAAATAATAATCATATTTTAATCCCCTAATCATCCCTGTCATATTAATATGAAAATCGTTGAATTTCCTATCACATTGGTTGTCGGAACATGTTCTTCCATTTCCCACCATTAACTAAGAAGAGAAAGCATAGTTAGGGGCTTAAGTACTTAGCTAATAATCATGAAAAGGAACTGAAAGCATATAAGGATAACTTGTATATGAAAGGTATACCCTAACTTGTGATCTCCTAGGTTACCATCTAGGTTATGAATGATCATATATTCTTATGTGAACCTTTATTTTATTTTATCTTTGTTCCTTTAACAATGGTTCATACCAAGCTTATGAATTTACCAAAGCATATCCCCCGGGAGTGTCGTAACCAAGAGTGCAGCAAGGCCCGTTGTCGTGTACCAGTTCCCGTTCGAGTCTAGCTCAAAGCGGTGTTTTCGGGTTTTACCCCTATGTACATCTGTGCCAGAGCCACCTCTACCTGCTCGTATCCAGACAGGGATGTATTTGCTTGGCAACCCCTTACTCAATACTCACCAAAATACCAGGAAGATTTCCTATATTAAACTTTTCTATAGGGTTCCTCCTAGAGTTTTCATATCCTAATTTCCACAAATAACTAAACCATCCTTTGATACCAACTATAGCATCCCGTCTTTTTATAACATAACTTTTCATTCCATTACACGGAACTGAGGATCTTTAAGGTTTAGTGTCTTGGAAACAAGGAACATAAAACATGAAACAAAAAAAAACATTCTTCTTAAACACTTGAAAGGCTTCTCCTCATGTTCACCCTAGGCTCATTACTGCATCCCATAACCTGGAGACATACATCAAAAGGAAGGGTGAGCAGAAGGCCCAGCAAGGGAAACAAGTGAAACATTTTACATATGAACTTGAGATACATCAATAAAGTCATGAAAAGAACTTTAAGTCATGAAAATGAAATCATGAGGCATATCATAATAAAAATAAAACTTTTTCATAACTTGAAGATGTTGCTACATCATTTAACATAGACAATCATGAACATATCACCAAGGTCCATCCCCAAGGTGTCATTTTAAAATTACCAAGGTTATTCACCAAGGTATCGTGAAAATTGTAATCTCTAGTGGTTACATCATTACCCAATGCATTGGAGCGCTATCAGGGCGCACCCTTAAATTTGCCTTTATTATCATGTGAGCCACATATATCATCATCAAACATTTCATAAATAACCCATATAGCATAAAATAAATGGGTTTCATTTCATAATCATAACGTTTTAAAAACTGCTTTAAAGACTTGATCTTTACGTCACTTTAAACCCACGGAAAGGGAAAGAGGGTTTCATGTATGTAATTCCCAGAATTTAAAATAGAACATTTTGATATATATGTGAATACCCCTGTAGAAATAAGAGCTTTGAGTATTCACTTTATAACATAAAATAATTTTTAGAAAAGAGAGAGGCATTTTGAGACGAAAATTCTGCAGCATAACGGCTATGTTACAAGGTTTTAGAAAACATTGAGAAGAGAGGGGACATGGGTCAAACATTAAAAAATGACCCATCAAACATTAGAGGGAAAATATATAAGGGATTTAAGAACATGGTAATGAAATTTGAAAATATACCATATGAAATGAAGAACATGAAAGGAAGAAAAAAAGATTTCTCTTGTGAGAATTCGGCAGCCTAACGGCGTCACTTAAACTTCAACAAAATTGAATTGACAAGGTCAAATAGGGTCTCTCCTCATATGAACATAAGAGTCCAGTATGATAGATATAGATATAATTCCCCAACATAACAAAAAGGAACTTGAAAGACTTGACATGAAAGTAGAACTTTGAAAAGAATGAGAAGGGTGAAAGAATCCCCTAAAAATTCGGCAGCCTAACGGCGCCACTTAAAACATCAAAATACTGAATTGAAGAGATCAAATGGGGTCTCTCATCATATGAACATAAGATTCCAGTATTATAGATATAGAGATCATACCCCAACATAACAAAAAGTAACTTGAAGGAATTGACATGAAAGTAGAACTTCAAAACGAGAAGGGTGAAGAACCACTTAAAAATTCGGCAGCCTAACGGCGCCACTTAAAACTTCAAAATACTGAATTGAAGAGATCAAATGGGGTCTCTCATCATATGAACATAAGAGTACAGTATGATAGATATAGAGATCATACCCCAACATAACAAAAAGGAACTTGAAAGAATTGACATGAAAGTAGAACTTCAAAATGAGAAGGGTGAAGAACCACTTAAAAATTCGGCAGCCTAACGGCGCCACTTAAAACTTCAAAATACTGAATTGAAGAGATCAAATGGGGTCTCTCATCATATGATCATAAAAGATCCTTATGATAAATTTAGAGATCATACCCCAACATAATAAAAAGGAACATGAAAGACTTGAATGAAAATAGAACTTGAAAACGAGGAAGGTGAAAGAATCCCTTAAAAATTCGGCAGCCTAACGACGCCACTTAAACATTCTTAAAACGAAATGATGAGAGCAAGGGGGGTCTCTCATCATATGAAAATGAAATAGGCAGTAGGATGAATATAAAAGAACATCCTCCAACATAAGAACATGGAGTATAAAAGAAATGACATAAAAGAGATTACTTGAAAAGAAAGAGAGAGGTCGGATCCCTTACCTTAAAATGTAACTCTTAAACCTCAAAGGTTGGGACCTTGAGGGCTTGGGGGCACCTTGGGAGGACTCCTTGGGAGGTAATGAGACCAGAAATTCGTTGGGAATGAGTGGGGAGTCGAATGGATGAGAGGAGGGCTTGGTATTTATAGGGAAAGTGAGGGGACAAGGCATTAATGGCCAAGGGACACCTCACATGTGCTTTTCTCAAACCCATGTGCTCTCCCTTGTCATTTATCATGGAGTTAGGCCACATGGGGCCCCCAAAACAATAATTCATCACCCTTGGCCGGCCAACCCTCAAAAGATCTCATGACATCATCATGACACCGTTATGATGTCATTAAACATACCGAAACCCTAAAACTGTATTTTTACTATTCACTGAAAATTCAACTTTCTCAGAAAAATCCCAAAATTTCACATTAACCAAATATCAATGCTCTGATTTCAAAAATGAAATCCATTTTATAAAAATATTTTTATAAATATTTTTAATTTAATTTTTAAATAAAAACACTATTCATCAAAAATTCATTTTTTCAGAAAAAACCCCAAAAATTACCATAACATAATATCGATGCTCTGAGTTCAAAAATAAAGTCATTTTTATAAAAATAATTTTCTAATTATTTTTAATTAAATTTTTAATTAAAAAACACTATTCTCCCGAAAAAACTAATACTTGAATAATAATTAATGAAACCGTTATTTAACTATTTTATTGAATCACATTACTTAATCAAGGTGCCTAGATTATTTTAAAACTTTCTTTAAGTGAGATTACTAATCCATTTGGTCATATTACTAATCCTAATCATAAAATCACTATTCATAATTTACTATTCATCAAAAATCAAGTTGATCTTATTAGACTCTAAATTTAGTACTAAACATAATTGCAGAAGACCATTTTTTGAAAATCATTACACATTTTTAATTATTTAGGGTTTACATAAACATATTTAAAATATCCTTTTTCTAAAATTCATCAAAAATATGCATACTATATTTATCCGGTCATTTGAAAATTCATAAACTTCATCATAAGAAGAAATCCCAATTTTTATTTAAAACAAGGATTACACAAGGTAGTTATGGTCTCGTTACATAACCCCTTATAATACCAGCATAGGACCTAAGAGTAAGGTGTGCTAGGGTGATAGAAGCTTGGGGCGGCTCAGTCAACATTGCCCGAGTAGTAATTTCTATCAGTTTGAACTTCTCACGAAGGCGATTCCGTTCCAGCTTCACATGATGAAGTTCGGCTTGGATTTGATCCAGATCAAAGCCCAGTGGTGCTACCTCCTTCCCAAGCTCTGTTAGATGGGCTTCGATCGGTCCAAGACTACTAGGTGAGGCCATCGAATCTTCTTTCTATAATAATTAACCAAGATTACTTATATTTAGAGACAAAAATCAAAACATTTTGTTCACAGCGGTCATATTGACCGATGGTTATATAATAGTCAAAACCCACTGATCTCATTTTAATTATAATCATGTTTATCAAATAAAACATTTTTGTTGAGTATAACAATAACACATAAAATTGGGAAACAAAAAAAAATTTCGGGTCGTTACAAATAATCTAGCATAAACATAAGGAGTTATATATTAAGGTGTCATAATTTAGACATCCTATAAGTAGTTTTTCATGATTATGTGGTTCCTCACTATGATAATTGTTTCTTAATCAATTATTTCTAGTTGTAGTCAATGTTGGGAACCAAAAGGAACTGGGTTAATGTTGAATGTGACAGAAAATTTTCTAATTAGAAGTCAAATGGGATGCTCAATGGAGTGAAGGATGATGTGAACATTCCTAGTCATTTTTTACGGAACATGATTATAAACGTGTACCTTAACCAACTCTCAAACTCTCCAAGGAAGATAAGGAAGTATTTTTTTTGAGAGTTCAGGTAATGGAGACCATGGAAGAAATAATATTCAGTTTAATTTGTTTCAAGAATGTGGAAATAATCTCCTAAGTTAATGTCCTAGAGGAACAAGAATATGTTTTGACTATATAAAGGAAGAAAACAAAGCAAGTGACTACAAAAGAAAAATGAAGGGTTTAGTTAATGAATTGGATGGGAATATTGTCCTCTCTAAGAAATTGTCAAAGGTTAAATGATTTAAGTGTAGAATGAATGGTCATTATGAAAATCTATGTACCAAGAGGAAAGATCAATAAGATAATCATAAAGGTTGTATAAGTGGTGGTTATATTATTGATGATGATTAAACTATAGATAAAATATGAAAGGAAAGAGATATTAATTAATAAGATGGGGTATCATGATTATGGATTATGAATTAAGTGGAACAATTGAAGTTTTTATGTATTTTGATTCAATAATTATGTTATGTGAATGGTGAAATATAAAATTATTATTCATTTTATGTTTTTTTCTCAAGATTGACAAGTTTATGTTGAATGTTTCTGACAGATTAGAAAAGTGATTTAATAGCAAGGTGACATTTTGACTAAGGTAATATAGCCCATAATATGTCCCTTATGTTAAGATATTGTTGTTTGGATAAAGATATATTGGATATGAATAAGTAAATTGGTTGGTACTAATTACCATGGAACTAATTAAGAACCTATTGACAAGTGGTTATGCTGTAATTGATGAATTTTAAAACATTTTTGTATTTAAGTAATATATCCAATATACTTTGGAATAAAGAAACATGCATGTTTTTATAATGATTTTTGGTAATTTAGGTTATTACCATGTTTCAAGAGAATACTTGATGAAGGTATTCACATTTTTAGAAAGTGACAACTAAGAAATACCATTTTATATGGGGGATAAACATTAATCCATTTTAGTGCACTTCATTCTAATGTTTTGGACTTCTCATATTTTTTGAAGGGTTATAAGGTTAACTATTTGTGGAATGGTTTAAGTTAAACTTTGGATGTTATTTTTAGATATTAAAGTATTATCTCTCCATAGGGGGATTTATGAATATTGGATAAGTTGTTCTAACCTTTTTTTTTTGATAAATATAGAAGGAATGACCTATCATTCTATTTATGGATCTCATGATTTTCTAATGCTCCAATAATTAAAAATCCACCTTTATTTCTTGGAATAAGAGACAAAGTGGAAATTGATCAAGGTGAAACAAAGGGTGAGGTTGTCTTGAAATCAATTAAGTATATATTCTAATGAAAATTCTTCGACTTTAGGAAAAGGGTATTGAAATAAAATGTTGTCATATTATCATCATTTTCTATGATATCACTGACCATTTTCAAGCCTTTTGGGTTATGGATTTTTTATTATTAACTTTATCCTAACTGTGGTATCTATTAGTATCCATAAGAACATGATAGTTATTTTCCTCTTTTATATCCATGTTTTCACTCTCCACCTATGTCATCCTATGTGGAAACCCATTTATGAGTTACTCTAGGTAACCATTATGTTTTCAACTTTCCCTTTTTAAAAGGATGTTTTAGTATTCATTTTTATTATGAGGGTTTCTATACAAAAACTTTCAAGAATTAAACCTTTGATAACCCAAATGAATTTCAAGGGAAAATCATTTAAATCAGGGTAGAATGTAACACCCTAAGATTTTTTTGAAATATATTTTTTGAATTAATTAAATCTTTTTGATATTTTTCATTTCACACAATTCTAAATATAGCTTTGGTTATATGAAAAACACTATGTTTGGCTTGTGTTATATGAAAAACCAAGTCAATATTGTGCTACAAGAAACACTTATATTATCTTGTGGTATACGCAACACTATGTTTGGATTATGTTACACACAACACCAAGTTCTTATGATAGCTTTCATTACAAGTAAGACCGAGTTATATCAAATAATAGTATATTATTAAAACATTATTATTTAATATAATAAGATATAACCTAGAAATTAAATTAGCAGTTATGAATAGTATTAACAAACTTATGATAATATAATTTTTACAATATTAATTAATTGGTTTCTAATTAATTATAAATGAAAATATATACCAATTGATTATAAAGGAAATAGTTTTATTTTTTTCTCCCAAAGTCATTTTGACTTAATAAATTAAATTAATTACAATTAATGAATGATATTATTGAAATATATATGTTATTATATTCAATAAAATGTTTTTAATATTCATCCAATAGATTTTATATGCATAATATATGAACAAACCTAATTTTACGCTTAAAACTTTATATTTTTCAAAAGGGTAATTTTACCGTCTTTTAATGGAGAACCCATTTTAAATATAATTTTTTAAAATTTTATGATTTTTATATGATAAAATAAATTTATTATTTGAAATAGGGACATGAAAATTTATTTTGGTTGAATTTTTTGTATTTTTCTATCAAGTTTCATGTTTTGATGAATAGTGAAAAATATTGCATTTTAATTTAAAAAAGATTTTTCCTTGAAATAATTTATAGTGATAAATTAAATATTCGAATGGTTATAAAGTATAATTAGATAAAAAATTATCATTTAATCCAATGTGGGTCATTATAATCAATTTCACTGTAAGAAACCAGATCTTCATTTTAGGTATGGATCATTTTTTTCGGGTTTTTTGAGGAAAAAGGAAGAAAAGAGGTTTTTTCTAAGTACACACCATGTACTTATGAGTACACACCGTGTACCTAGCTTGTTTTGTAAAACCGCATTTTGGTTGTGTAATGGCTGAGTACATGGTCATGTGGTGACCTAGCAGACCGCTTAAATCGAGGGCCAATTAAAGAAACTATACAGTGTGTACATTTAATGAACACGCCATTTAGTTTTCTTTTTATTTGATATATTAGAGTGGGGTCACATATCATATTGGAAAACATCTTCTTCTAGTCGTGGTTCATACAGGAGCACGACGGAATGGCCAACAAACTCCAAACCCCTCCCAATTCTCCATCTGAGCTCTGATTCAGACATTATCGGGTGCATTGGAATCCCACTGGCGAGTTCTCAAAACCCCTAGATAATTTCTTCCTGATTCATCCTCTCTATTGAGTTTTTAAATGTTGGGTGTTTTTCACCTTTTTGTAGATCTACACTTGTCTAGGATGATTCAAGTACCTAAGTTCAAGTATATTGATTGTACGACATTGAGGTAGGTGGTTTGTGCCTTTAATTGTTTGTATTTGGATTATATATGCTAAAAGTATTTCATAACCATGTTTTGGGTATTGCGTGATTTGGAATTGAACCATGTTTATTACCTACTATGGGTTTTTAGTGATAAAGGGTGGTTTCTTGTTTGTAAGGTTATATACCTTGTCTAAGGGAGACCCCATGGGTGAGTTTCCATTGATTTATAGTTTATGGATGATTGGTATAGGATGCCTGCTAGGCTTGACTTATTTTCCATGCCTTGTTTTGTTAGGATGGAGTTGTTGATTATATGAAATTCCTATTATATGCATTGTGAATGTTTGACCAAGAGGGATTGGACTGTGAGAGCTTTCCAAAAGGGGTTAGACCGTGAGATCTGCCCAGGTGGTCATTTATATTTGATTAAATGAATTTTAGACCCAAGGGTTTAGACTGTGAGAGATTACCAAGAGGTTTTTTATATTTTATTTTTACTATGTTAGACCAAAGGGGTTAGACCGTGAGAGCTTTCCTAGAGTTTTGTTATTTTAATGAATTGATGGCATGTTGGACCAAAAGGGATAGACCATGAGAGCTTCCTAGAGGGTTTTTATTTAATGATTTGATGATAGGTTAGACCAGAGGGGATTAACTATGAGAACTTCCCAAAGGGTCCTGTATGAATAAATGAATGATTTTGACATGTCTTCCAAGCCAAATCACAATCTTGTATTCGTCCTTGCTTGTTTTTTTAAATGGTCTTATGAGATGTTTGTTCTAGTTATTTACATGGGGGATATAGATCCTAGGATATATCCCAGGGTTATATGATTCAACAGACGGATAAATAATGTTAAATTAATGTAATTTAAATGGTAGGACTACTTACTTTTGATTACTTCCTAGTTTATTTCTTCATTCTTTCATATTACATGTTATATACATTCACTTACATTTAGTCACAGATCTTATGATGGTTACCTAATGGGATTCATCTCACACCCTGTTTGGTTCATGCTTTTGGATCCAAATAGATTATATGATTTTAGGTATAGATAAGGGCAGGCTCCCTTCTTCAACAGGTACTCGATTGTTGTTGGAGCTCGAGAGCATGGGACCAAGTTGAGGCTTGCGATGCTACTGGAGTCTACTTGTTTCTTTTGTACTTTGGTTTTTGTATTGATTTAAAACATTGTGACTTGTTTGGTTGTTTTATTAGATACTTATTTCATGCATCTTATATATATATTGTGGCATTTTTTGGATTTACTTTCAGACTTCCGCTGTTTATTTCTCTTTGGTATTATTGCTTCCACTATTGTTTGCTATCTGTTTTCCGTTGTGTACTCTGCCAATGAGGTAATAGTTTTTCCAATGTCTTAACTTATCCATCGATACTAGTCGGTATCCTCTGGAGTTTGGGGAAATGCGCTTGAGGTGATGTCACCATCCGGGTTTAGGGAACCCTTGGGTGACACCCGGATCTAGGACGTTACAAAGTGGTATCATAGGGATTTCTTTTCTACGTTTCCTTATTATTTGGATCCAATAGATTGGGATAGGAAATAATAGGTAGTTGATAATAAGCTATGCTCGGAAGTAGATAACTCATGTACAGGGAAAATCCAAGTTACCTCAAGTATTGCAATTTTTTCTGGTTTTGCAATTGTTATAGTTGATTTGATTTCACTATTGGGTGATTAACTTGTTTTTTGCTGTTATGATTAATATCATTGTGGTTATATTTCTTTTGAAACTCGATGAGATAAGGGTATACCATCTCATGCATCATATAGGCACCTTCTAGATATCACATGTCATGCATTCTTGTCATTCCATTTAGGGTGCACTACTGATTGCATGTTGTTGTGATAGATGTGCTAAATATGCATGCTGTTTTGATAGATTTCGTGATATAAATGCCTTTTATTTTGATAGGTTATTGGTATATGTAAAGTTTCATTTGGTTTGATTCCAAGATTTGGTCCCGGAGGTTTTATGGTCCCTCTTGGATCAGAATTTTTTGGATCATGTTTGAGCTTTAATTGAATTCTATTAAGTTATGATATGAATAAGGATTTAAAATGTTGATTTTTGGGGAGCATGGGCTCTCACGAATCAGAACTTGGAATTACTTGGCCAAATTTTAATATTTTGGGGGTTTTGGAGAAGTTTCATAGGCTTATTATCCGTAAAACATAGAAAACATGGCATGTGATGTTATGAACACACACCATGTGTTCTTCTGTTTTGGAAGAAATAAATTTTCTTAAGTACACACCGTGTACCATATGTACACGTCGTGTATTTTTTGACCATGTGACTGACTATGTGAGCAAAGACACGGGGTTGGTAAACTATTAGTAGAACACACCATCTACTAGGAGTACATGGTGTGTTGAAATTGACCGTGTATCCGGTCATGTGAAAAATGACACTGGTGGATTTAACATTAGATGTATATGTCGTGTCTAGAGTGTGCATGTTGTGTAGTGTTACACTAGTAGAACCGTGTAGTTCTTTCTATGTAGAAGTACCTGGGTAGGAGAGAATATTCAAGTGCATTCTGTGTCTCATGAGGAACACGCCATGTGTATGGGGTGTTATATGAATAGTTTGGGAGAGGTACACACCCATGTTAAAGCTTAAGAGAACATGTCGTGTAGTGTTTCTACACGTCATATAACCATATTTTGGAAAACTTGAATGGTTTCCTTCACCTGTTCCATATTTTCACTTCTGAGTAGTAGATCTATTAATCACATACTGAGGTTTGTGCTTGACCTTGCAGAGTCATGCCACCAAGACGTCCTCCAGTTGTATGCAAGGTACTGGGTGATGATCAGACACCGAAAATGGTAGATCAGGGACTACCAGAAGATCCTCCCATTGTGCCGGTCTTGGAACCAACTATTATACAGGATGTAGGTGCTGATGCATAGTTCTATGAAGGCTTTTTGAGGATGATGCAGACTTTTTAGGGAGCACCATATCTTTCCCCAATTATGACATAGTTGACGTGAGTGTTTCAGCAGTATCATACTCCCAATTTTTTAGGGGATAGAGGACCAAAATCTGCATATTCATGGTTAGAGGCCATACTTTCTATCTTCGAGAATCTGGAGACACCTCCTGAGAGGAGGTTGGATCTCGTGATTTACATCTTATGTGATTCCGCCAAGATATTTTGAGATGTTATCTCACAGGTGGGACATCATTAAGATATGGATTAGGAAGAGTTTCAGAGGACCTTCTATGATTACTTCAACCCTAAGATGTTGAGGGAAGATCGAGCCTATAATTTCATGCATTTGGAATAGGGTGCTCTTTCATTGATGGATTATTCTTCTCACTTTATAGAGCTTCAGAGCTTCACACCTGTTTTATGAGGTGGTGAGTTATCACTAGCTAGGTGATTTGAGAATGATATCAGGTATGGAATATGATCATAGTTGAATATTTTCAGGTTGACTTCAGTGACTACTATAGTAAATCAGGCACTGATTACTGAGTGTAATTGCAGGGAGTTTTAAGCGTTGAGCCAGGGTGGTTCAGCATCCAAGGCTAGTAACCCTTTGACCGATAGTAGGAATCTCCACATGGATATTTCATGTGGTGATTCTTCTGGAAGGAGGGATGTTTCTTCAGGTAGCCATGTGGTGTGCTACTATTGTGGGAATAGTGGGAATACGAGACCACATTGCCCGAAGGACCCAGTCGAGTGCCGATATTGCGGTTGGATGGGCCACATTTAGTGTTTTTGTATGAAGTTCTCATGAGCAGTGAGTGATAGGGGATCTATTATGACTCTACGATCAGGAGCAGGACCACCAATTTCTTATCATTCAGAGAATTGGGTTTCGTCAGGCTAAGGAGGTGGTTATAGATGTAGTATCCATATAATAGGTTCTCAGTGACAGTAGGGTGGTTCAGCTCAGGGTTTCTAGGTAGGGTCTTATGGCCACGGTAGAGGTCAAACGTTTGCGATGGAATAGACCCAGCAGAAGCAGGATCTCAGACCTTCTATGGTTAGAGGTACAATTCTAGTTTCCTCAGTTTTAACTTTTTCACTTTTTTATTTTTGGGATTCCCATAGGTTTATATTTTTTTATTTTTTATAGATACTTGGTCTCTTCATCTTTACTTCTGATGATGTTATGACACTAGACACTCTGTTGGGGGTTAGGATGGATAGTGTACGTCAGTGCAAGGAGTGCCCTCTTATGGTTTGTGGGTGTTACATATTGTGGGACCTCTATGTATTAGAGATTAAAGGATTGGATTTCATTCTCAGAATGGATAGGTTGGTCTCCTTTCATGCCTTTGTTGACTGTTATCACTGAAAGTTGAGTTTCACGTCACTAGAGGGTGGATATTTTCTACACAAGGGTGAATGGGATGTCTGAGCGAGAAGAGTTTTACTTGAGAGTCATGGGTTGGGAGGAATTACAACCCAAATTTCTAGTTTATATCTGGATGACTAGGGGACTTCATAGACATACATTCCTCTAGTGGTGGATCATTTCAGAGATGAATTTTCAAATGAATTTTTAGGGTTACCTCCAGAGAGATAAGTGGATTTCTTTATTGAGCTTGTTCCAAGAGCATCACCGATGTCCATTAATCCTTATAGGATGGAAACACTAGAGATGCATGAGATCAAGAAGCAGTTATAGAAGTTACAGGAAAAGGGTTTCATCCGACCCAGCACTTCTCCTTGGGCTTCACCTATTCTTTTTTACAAGAAGGCGTATGGTACCCTCAGACTTTGTGTGGGTCATCGAAATCTGAACTAGCTGACGGTCAAGAACTGATATCCATTGCCAAGGATTGAAGATATCTTTGATCATATTAGAGGATCCTAGGTGTTCTCCAAGATTTACTTGAGATACAATTATCATCTTTTGTGCATTATACCATCATATATACCTATTGTAGCCTTTCGGAGTGGGTATGGTCTATACGAGTATTTGGTCATGTCGTTCGGTCTCACGAACATGATGGAAGTTTTCATAGAACTGATGAACTGAGTGTTCCATCCTTGGATTCTTTTGTGGTAGTCTTCATGGATGTTATCTTGGTATACTCTCACACTCAACACAACCATTCCATCCAACTTGAGTTTGTATTGATTTCACTGAGAGAACATCAGTTATATGTTAAGATCTCAAAATGAAACTTTTGGATGGACTATATTCACTTCTTGGGTCATGTCATATCAGAGACATGAGTATCAGTACACCTAGATAAGGTGAGAGCAGTAGTTTTCCAGGAGCATCCGAAGAATTTCTTTGAGGTACTGAGTTTTGTGGGGCTGGATGATTACTACAGACTCTTTATTCAATAATTTTCATGCTTATAAGCTCCACTATCGACGCTAAATAAGAAGGGTTCAAAGTACTTATGGTCAGATTCCTAAAATTCAGACTTTCAAGAGCTGAAATGGAGATTGGCTTCAGAAACGATACTGATTTTTCCAGAGTTGGGAAAGAGTTACACCATTTACTATGATGCATCAGGTATCGGGCTGGGAGCCGTGCTTATACAGGGGGGAGGATTTGTTGCATACAGGTCTCGGCAATTGAGGACACATGGGAGGAATTACCCAACACAAGATCTCAAGTTGATTGTAGTTTTGCATGACTTATGTTGTTGGATAAATTATCATTTGGGAGAGATTTTTGTGGTTTAAACAGGCCAGAAAACCCTCAAGTACATCTTTACTCAGCATGATCTGAATTTGAGACAACAAAGGTGGGTTGAGTACCATCAGTCTTTTGATTTTGAGATTGCCTATACACCTAGGAAATGAAATTAAGTGGTTGATGCATTGAGCAGGATAAATCAGATACAATTAGTTCAGGCGGCAAGTAGTGAGTAGCAGCTTATGTATCTGTTATCTAAGATACATTTGGAGGTTCATAACAAATAGGGGTAGATGTTCACTCTTTTATAGTTTTTACCTCTACTATACTGGATCAAGTGCAAATGAGTCAGCTATAAAATTTAGAAGGCCTAGTCCTATAGGAGAGTGTGTCAGGCAAGGACCCTACTCTTGGGTGGACTATAGGAAAGGATGAGTTTTTTCATTTTCATGGGTGTGTAGGGGTGTTAGCAGAAATACGTGAGGAGATACTATGATATTTTCAAGCCATGGTATGGGAATTTCATCCTGGTGTCACTAAGATGTATCGAGATCTACATCATCTGTATTAGTGTCCATTTATGAAGAGAGATGTATCTGGGTTTTTGATGAGATGTTCCACCTGTCAACAGGTAAAGGTGGAGAATCAGTGATCGGTAGGGTTACTAAAGTAATTACACATCCTCGAGTGGCAGTGTAAAAATGTCACGATGGATTTTTTTATAGGTTTACCGATGTCACATTGAGGGATTGATGTGGTTTGGGTTTTTATCTATAGGCTCAAGAAGGTTGCACACTTCTTATTGATCAAGGAAACCTTCAGTGTTGATGACCTTGGAAGGTTGTACATCTAATAGATAAGGAATTTTCACAGGGTTTCACACTCTATCATTTAAGACATGGATGCCTGGTTAACTTATCATTATAGCAGGGACTACTGAGGTCTTTGGGTACATAGGTACTTCTGAGTACAAATTATCATCCTCAGACAAATGGTCAGTCTAACCACATGATTCAGGTTTTGGAGGACATGCTTCAAGCATTCATCCTAGATTTCAGGGGCTCTTGAGAGAGACATATACCCCTGGTGGATTTTTCCTATAATAATATTTTTCAATCCATGATTCAGATGGAACCTTATGAGGCTTTGTACGGTAGGTCATGTCGATCACCCTTGTGTTGGATGGAGGTAGGAGAGGCAGCTATGTTGGGACCTCATCTTGTTCAAGAGACCACTTAGCAGGTCGAGTTAATTCGGAAAAGGATTTCTATTGCACAATCTCACCAGAAATAGTATTTTGGTCGATGGAGACAACCTTTGGAGTTTGAGGTCGAATATTAGGTTTTCCTGCATGTCACACCAAGGATGGTACATATAAGGATTAGGAGATAGGGGAAGATTTCACCAAAATATGTCGGGCCATTTGAGGTTTTGGAGAGAGTCAGGTCGGTTTCCTATCGATTGTAGTTACCTTAGATGTACCAAGATATGCATGACGTCTTTCATGTTTCTCAGCTACGATGTTATGTTTCAGACCCATATCATGTTTTTAACCCGAGGAGATTGAGTTGGAGGTGGATGCATCTTTCTAGGAGAACCCTATTGGGATTGTGGATATCAACATGAAGGTTCTATTTGGATGGTTTATTCCTTTGGTATGGGTTTTATGGTAGCACAAACAAGTGTAAGATGAGACTTGGGAGAGGGAGGCTGATGTATGATCGTAGTGGCCGAAGTTGTTCATAGATTCTTCTTCACCACCCTTAGAAGGGAAATTCGGGGATGAATTTCTTTAAGGGGAAGTTTTTAAGAACCTGGATCTTCATTTAAGGTATGGATCTTGTTTTGGGGGTTGTTTTTGGAAAAATGAAGAAAATGGGTTTTTTCTAAGTACACATTGTGTACTTCTGAGTATACACTAGGTACTTATCTTATCACGTAAAACCACATGCTAGTTGTGTAACAGTCGAGTACATGTCCCTTTGGTGACCTGGTAGACCACTTAAATTGGGGGTCGGTTAAGTCTACTACATGGCATGTAAATTTAATGAACACACTATATAGTTTTCTTTTTATGTGATATATCATAGAGGTGTCGCATCTCATATTTGAAAACACCTTCTTCTGGTTGTGGTTTGTAGAGGAGCGCGATTGAATGGCCAACAAACTCTAAACCCCAACCAATTCTCTATTTGAGATCCAATTGAGACACCATTAGGTGTGTTGGAATCCCACCTATGAGTTCTCAAAATCCAAAGAGCCTTTCTTTCTGATTCATCCTCTCTCATGAGTTATTCAAGGTTTGTCTTTTTTCACCTTTTAGTAGATCTATGCTGATCTAGGCCAATTTAAGGGTCGACGTTCAAGTATATCAATCGTATGACATCGAGGTAGGTTTTTTGTGACTTTAATTGATTGTCTTTAGATTATATATGTAAAAAGTGCCTGATAACCACATTTTGGGTATTGTGTAATTTAGAATTAAACCCTATTTATTACCTGTTATGGTTTTTTTGATTGATAAAGGGTTGCTGCTTGTGTGTAAGGTTAGATACCTTGATTAAGGGACACCCCATGGGTGTGTTTCCCTTGATTGATTGTTTATGTTCAATTGGTCTAGGATACATGATAGGATTTCCTTATTTTAAATGCCTTTTTTTAGGATGGAATTGCTGATTATATGAAATGTTAGTGATATGCATTTTGAATGTTTGACCAAGGGGAATTGGACTGTGAGTGATTCCCAAAAGGGGTTAGACCATGAGAGTTTCCCATGTGGTTGTTTATATTTGATTAAATGAATGTTAGACTCGGGGGGTTTACATGGTGAGAGATTCCCAAGTGGTCATTTATAATTTATTATTTCTATATTATACCAAAGGGGTTATATCGTGAGATATTTCCTAGAGGGTCATCATTTTAATTAATTGATGTCATGTTGGACCAAAGGGGATAGAGCATGAGAGCTTTCCAAATGGTTGTTATTTAATGATTTGATGATAGGTTATACCATAGGGGATTGACTATGAGAACTTTCTAAAGGTTCGTGTATGAATAAATGAATGATTGTGACTTTTCTTCCAAGCCAAAGTATAAGCTTGGATTCAGTCTTTCTTGTATTGTTTAGATGTTCTTATGAGACATTTGTTCTGGTTACTTTACACAGGGGATACGGAGATTGGGATAGATTCCTGGGTTAAATGATTTAATAGATGGATAAATAGTGTTAAATTAATTTAATTGAGAAGGGTAGTATTGTTTACTTTTGACTAATTCCTAGTTTATTGCTTCATTATTTCATATTACCTGTTATATACATTCACTGATAGTTAAGCATAGATCTTTTGGTGGTTATCTATTGAGATTCTTCTCACACCCTGTTTGGGTCATGCTTTTGGACCCATACAGATTATATGATTTCATGTATAGATATGTTCAAGCTCCCTTCTTCATCAGGTACTTGATTGTTGTTAGAGCTGGAGAGTATGAGACCAAAATGAGGCTTGTGATGCTTCTGGAGTTTACTTGTTTCTTTTGTACCTTGGTTTTGGTATTGATTTTAGGTATTGTGAATTATTTTTATGTTTTATTAGATACATATTCCATGCATCATATATATATATATATATTGTGGCTTCTGTTGGATTTACTTTCAGTCTTCTGCTGTTTATTTTTGTTTGGTATTATTACTTCCGCTATTTTTCACTATATATTTTCCCTTGTGTACTATACCAATGAGGGAATAGTTTCCCCAATGTCTAACCTTAGCCCTCAATACTAGTCATAAGCCTCTAGAATATGGGGAAATGAACTTGAGGTGATGTGACCAAATGGGTTCGGGGCACCCTTGGGTGACACCCGGATCTGAGACGTTAAAAAGTGGTATCATATGGATTTATTTTTTTCTTTGCCTTGCGATTTGGAGCCAATATACTGGGATAGTAAGGAATAGGTATTTGGTAATAATATATTCTCTGGAGTAGCTAACTCATGTATAGGTAAAATCCAATTTACCTCAAACATTTCAATTTTTTTGGTTTTGCAATTGTTACAGTGGATTTGATTTTATTATTGGATGATTCACTTGTTTTGTGTTTTTATGATTGATATCATTGTGGTTATATTTCTATTGAAACCCGAGGAGATGAGGGTATTCCATCTCATTCATCATATAGGCACTTTTTAGATATCACATGTCATGCATTATTTTCATGCTATTTAGGATGCATTACTCATTGCATGTTGATGTGATAAATGTTGTTCTAAATATGCATGTTGTTGTGTTAGATGTCATGATAGAAATACCTGCTATTTTGATAGGGAATTAGTATATGTAAATTAACATTTGGGTGGACACCAAGCTTTGATCCCTTAGGTGTTATGGTCCCCCTTGGTTCGGAATTTGGTGGATCATGTTTGAGATTTAATTGAATTCTGTTAAGTTATGATGCGAAAAAGGGTGACTAAATTTTATTCTTGGGGATTATGGGATCTCAAGGATCAGAACATGGAATTCCTTGTCCAAATTTTATGATTTGGGGGGTTTTGGAGAAGTTTCATAGGCTTACTATACAGAAAACCCAGAAAACACGGCATGTGATGTTATAAACACACGCCATATGTTCTTTCGTTCTAGAAGAAATAATTTTTCTTAGTGCACGTTGTGTACCATATGTACATTCCATGTATTTGTTGACCATGTGACTGACTATGTGAGTAGAGAAACAGGTTTGGTAAACTCTTGTTAGAACACATTGTGTACTAGGAGTACACGCCATGCTGAAATATACCGTGTATCTAGTCGTATGAAAAACGACACGGGTGGATGTAACTTTAGTTGTACGCGTAATGTCTAGGGTGTTCACGCCGTGTAGTGTTACATCAGTAGAACCATGTAGTTCTAGCCATGTATAAGTACCTGGTTAGGAGGTAATATTCAAGTACATGCCATGTCTCATGAGGAACATGTTGTGTGTATGTGTGGTTACATGACCAGGTTGGCATAGGTACACACCCATGTTAAAGCTTAAGGGAACACCCTGTGTAGTGTTTCTACATGCTGTGTAACCATATTTTGGAACACTTGAATTCTTTCCTTCAACTGTTCCATACTTTCACTTCTGATCAGTAGTTCCGTTAATTATATACTGATGTGTGCACTTGACCTTGCAGAGTCATGCCACCAATACGTCATTCGGTTGTACACCAGGTACAAGGCGATGATCAGACAATAGAAATGGTAGATCAGGGACTACCAGGAGATCCTCCCATCATGTCGGTATTAGCACCAACTATTTTACCGGACTCAGGTGCTGATGCACAGTTTCATGAAGGATTTTTGAGGATGATGCAGACTTTTTAGGGAGAACCACATCCTACCCTGACTATGGAACAGCTGACGCGAGTGTTCTAGCAGCATCATCCTCCCACTTTTTTAGGGGATAGAGGATGATAGGCTATAGAGTCATGGTTGTATGTCATTCCTTCTATCTTTGAGCATATAGAGATACCCCCTAAGATGAGGGTGGATCTCTCAACTTACATTCTATGTGATTCTTCCATGATATGGTGGGATGTTATCTCACAGGCGAGACATCATCGGGACATGTCTTGGGAAGATTTTCAGAGGACCTTCTATGATTACATCTACCCCGAGATGTTGAGAGCTGATCAAGCCCAAGATTTCATGCATTTGGAGCAGGTTTCTCTTTAAGTGATGGATTATTCTTCTCACTTTATAGTGCTTCAGCGCTTCGCACCTGTTTTGTGAGGTGACGAGTTATCACTATCTAGAAAATTTGAGTATTGTCTTAGGTATGACATCTGATAGTAGGTGAATGTTTTCATGTTGAATTTGGTGACTGCTATTGTAAACTAGGTGATTATTACTGATTGCAATCTGAGGGAGTTTGGAGCAGTGAGCCAGGGAAGTTCATCATCCAGGGCTAGTACCTTTTTGAACGATAGCAGGAAGCGTCGCAGGTAACTTTCAAGAGGTGATTCTTCTTGTAGTAGGTATGTTTCTTCAGGTAGACAAGTGTTGTGCTACTAGTGCGGTAAGAGTGATAATATGAGACCACAATTCCCAAAGGACAAATTTGAGATCCAATATTGCGGTAGGATGGGCCACATTTATCATTTTTTGTAGGAATTTCTCACCAACAACGAGTGAGAGGGGATCTGTTATGACTCCATGATCAGGAGTAGGACCACCAATTTCTCATCATTCAGGGAATTGGGTTTTGTCAGGCTGAGAAGGTGGTCATGGTCATGGTATTCAGATGATAGGTTCTTAGGGATATTATGGTGGATCAGCTCAGGGTAGCTATGCAGGGTCGTGGGGTCGTGGCACTGGTTAGACTTTTGTGATATAACAGACCCAGGAGGATCGGGATCCCAGACCCTCTACGGTTAGATGTACAATTCTAGTTTCCTCAGTTTTAGATTATACTCTTTTTGATACATAGGCTTCCCATAGTTTTATATCTTTTGACATTATAAATATCATTGGGCTCTACATCATTACTTCTGATGATGTTATGACACTATACACTCTATTGGGGATTAGGACGGATAGTGTACATTAGTGCAAGGACTGCCCTCTTGGAGTTGGTGGGGGTCACTTCTTGTAAGACCTCTATGTCTTATAGATAACAGGCTTCAATTCTATTCTCATAATGGTATTTTTGGTCTTCTTTCAAGCCTTTATTGACTTCTATCCCCATAGGGTGAGTTTCACATCACTAGAGGGTGGATCTTTTCTACACAAGGGTGAATGGGATGTCCAAGTGATCAGAGCTGGACTCAAGCATCATTGGTTGGGAGTAATTACATCCTAGATTTCTATTTTATATATGGATGACTAGGGGACTTCACATATGGACTTTCCTCCAATGGTGGATTGTTTCATTGATGTCTTTCTAGATTACTTTTCAGGATTACCACAGAAGCGAGAGGTGTATTTCTCTATTGAGCTTGTGCCATGAGTAGAACCTATATATATTCCTCTTTATAGGGTTGATACACTAGAGTTATAATATATCAAGAAGAAGTTATAGGAGTTACATGCAAAGGGTTTCATCCGACCCAGTACTTCTCCTTGGGGTTTTCATGTCCTTTTTGTGAAGTAGGCAGAAGGTAACCTCGGACTTTGTGTGGATTATCAAAAGATGGACCAGTTGACGGTCAAGGACCAATATCCCTTACTGAGGATTAATGATCTCTTTGATCAGCTTCAAGGAGATTAGATGTTCTCAAAGATTTAATTGAGATCTAGTAATCATCATTTGCATGTTAGACCATCAGATATACCTCTTACAGCCTTTCAAAAAGTTTTGGTTTGTATGAGTATTTTATTATGTCGTTCGGTCTCATGAACACACCAGTAGTTTTCATGGAACTGATGAACTGAGTGTTCCATCTTTACTTGTATTCTTTTGTGGTAGTCTTTGTGGAAGATATATTGGTGGACTCTCACACTCAACATGACTATTCATTCCATTTTAGATCATATTGAGTACACTAAGAGATCATTAGTTTTATTCTAATCTTTAAAAATGATACTTTTGGATGGACCAAATTCACTTCTTGGGTCATGTCATCTCAGAGAAAATAGTATCAGTAGACCCATAGAAGGTGAGAGAATTAGTTTTCTAGGGTAATCAGAAGAACATATTTGAGGTATGAAGTTTTATGGGGATGGCTAGTTACTACATATGATTTACTCAATACTTTTCATGTATAACAGTGCTACTGAAGGTCCTAAAAAAGTAGGGTGTGAAGTACTTATAGATAGATTCCTATAATTTGTCCTTTCAGGGGATGAAAGGGAGATTGAATTCATCATAGATACTAATTTTTCTAGAGTCGGGAAAGAGTTGCCCATTTTTTGTGATGCATCAGGTATCAAGTTGGGAGCAGTTCTTATACAGGTGGAAGGACTCATTATGTATGGGTCTCAGAAATTGAGGCCACATGAGATTAATTACCCTACACATAATCTTGAGTTGGATGAAGTTATGCATGCCTTGCGTTTTCGGAGAAATTATCTTTTGGTAGATAATTGTTTTTGTACACATACCATAAAAACCTCAAGTACATCTTTACTCAACGTGATCTGAATTTGAGACAGTGAAGGTGGGATGAGTACCATCAGTATTTTTACTTTGATCTTACCTACACACTTGGGAAAGGCAACAAAGTGGCTAATGCGTTGAGAAGTAGAACTCGGATACAGGGAGTTCAGGAGTCCAGTAGTGAGTGGAATCTTATGGATCTATTCTTTGAGATGCATTTTGTGGTGTACAAAAAATAAGGGCAGGCATTTCTTTCTTTTATAGCTGTTACCTCTACTCTACTGGATCGAGTGCGAATGAGGCAGCTATCAGATTATGAAGGCCTAGTACTATGGGAGAGTGTGTTAGGATAGGACCCTACTCCTGGGTGGACCATAGGAGAGGATGAGTTTTTTCATTTCCATGGGCGCGTAGGGGTGTAAGAAGACATATGCGAGGATCTATTGTGAGATTTTCATGCCTTGGTATGAGTATTGCATCCTGGTGTCACTAAGATGTATCGAGATCTACATCGTCAGTATTGGTGGCTAGGTATAAAGAGAGATGTGTTTTAGTTTTATTATGATATATTCCACCTATCAACAAGTTAAGTTAGAGCATTAGTGTCTGGAAGGGATATTACAATAGTTACCCATCCCCAATTAGAAGTGGAATGATGTCTTGATGGATTTTGTGACAGGTTTACCAAGGTCACCTTGGGGGAATTATGTGGCTTGGTTTATTATCGACGGGCTTATGAGGGTTTCACACTTCTTTCCGGTCAAAGAAACCTTCAATGTTGATGAGCTTGGATGGTTGTACATCTGAGAGATGATGCATTTTCACATGGTTCCACACTCTATATTTTTAGACACGGACAGCCATTTTACTTCTTGTGTCTGGTAGGGACTATAGGGGGATTTGGGTACATAGGTACTTTTGAGTACAACTTACCATCCCCAGACACATTTCCAGTTCAAGCTCATGATTTAGGTTTTGTAGGACATGCTTAGATCATGTGTTATGGATTTTAGGGGCTCTAGGGAGAGACATATACCCCTGGTGGAGTTTTCCTACAATAACAGTTTCCAATCCACGATTCAGATGGCACCTTATGAGGATTCGTATGGTAGGTCATGCCGATCACCCTTGTGTTGGCTAGATGTAGGAGAGGCATCTATGTTGGGACTTTGTCTTGTCTAAGAGACCACTGAGAAGGTGGATTTTATTAGAGAGAGGATGGTTACTACACAATATTTCCATAAATCTTATGTCGATCAACGGATATGACCTCTGGAGTTTGAGGTTGGAGATCAGGTTTTCATGTGTGTCACATTGAGGTTGGGAAACTTGAGGATTAGGAGATAGGGGAAGATTTCACCGAGATATGTTAGGCCATTTTAGATTTTGGAGAGATTCAGGCCAGTTTCCTATCAGTTGCAGTTACCTCAGAGGTATCAGGATATGCATGATTTCTTTCATGTTTCTCAGCTACGACATTACTTTTCAAACCCTTCTCATGTTTTTCAACATGAGGAGGTCGAGTAAGAGGTGGATGCATCCTTCGAGGACCACTATATTCAGATTGTGGATCGCAGCACGAAGGTTATATGTGGCTGATCTGTTCCTTTGGTATGGGTGCTATGGTAGCATGACCAAGTACAGGAAGATACTTGGGAGATGGAGGCCTACATACGATCGTAGTGGTTGAAGTTCTTCACATATTCTTCTTCACCACCCTTGGAAGGGAAATTTAGGGATGGATTTTTTTATGGGGGAAGTTTGTACGAACCCATATCTTTATTTTAGGTATGGATCTTGTTTTTTGGGTTGTTTGAGGAAAAAGGAAGAAAATATGTTTTTTATAAGTATATGTTGTGTACTTCTAAGTACACTTCGTGTACCTGGCTTGTTGTGTACAATCGCGTGTTGGTTGTGTAACGGCCGAGTACATGGTCATGTGGTGACCTTTCAAACCACTTAAATCAGGGGAGGTTAAGGCTACTACACGGCATATACATTTAATGAACATTCCATATAGTTTTCTTTTATTTGATATATCATATAGGGGTCTCATCTCATATTCAGAAACATCTTCTTCTGGTCATGGTTCATACAAGAGCACTACGGAACGACTGACGAACTCCAAACCCCTCCTGATTCTCCATTCGAGCTCCGATTGAGACACCGTCAGGTGCATTGGAATCCCACCGGTGAGTTATCAAAACCCCTAGATCATTTCTTCCTGATTCATCCACTCTCATGAGTTATTAAAGGTTGGGTTATTTTCACCTTTTGTAGATCTACATCGATCTAGGCTAATTTAAGTACCGACGTTCAAGTATATCAATCGTACGACATCAAGGTAGGTGCTTTATACATTTATTTGTTTTTATTTGGATTATATATGCAAAACTTTCTGCATAACCACATTTTTGGTATTGTGTGATTTGGAATTAAACCTTGTTTATTACCTATTATAGTTTGTTTGATTGATAAAGGATTGTTTCATGTGTGCAAGGTTACATACCTTGTCTAAGGGACACCCCATGGGTGTGTTTCCCTCGATTTATTTTTTATGAACAATTGGTCAAGGATTAATTCTAGGATTTCCTTATTTTATAGGACTTTTTTTGTTAGGATGGAGTTTTTGATTATATGAAATGTCTATGATATTCATTGTGAATGTTTGACCAATGGGTATTGGAGTGTGAGAGATTCCAAAAAGTGGTTAGATGGTGAGATTTTCCCAGGTAGTCATTTATATTTGATTAAATGAATTTTAGACATGGGGTTTTAGACCATGAGAGTTTACCAAGTGTTCATTTATAATTGATTATTTCTATGTTAGACCAAAGGGGTTATACTATGAGATATTTCTTATAGGTTCATTATTTTAATGAATTGATTGCATGTTGGACCAAAGGGGATAAACCATGAGAGATTCTGAGAGGGTTTTTATTTAATGATTTGATGATAGGTTAGACCAGAGGGGATTGAATATGAGAACTTATTGAAGGTTCATGAATGAATGAATGAATGATTGTGACGTGTCTTCCAAGCCAAAGCACAAGGTTGTATTCGGTCTTGCTTTTTTTTTAGATTGTCTTATGAGACGTTTGTTCTGGTTACTTTACACAGGGGATATAGATCTTAGGCTAGATCCTAGGGTTACATGACTCAATGGATGGATAAATAATGTTAAATCAATGTAATTGAAATGGTAGAATTTTTTAATTTTGGGTAATTCTTAGTTCATTACTTCATTCTTGCATATTACCTGCTATATACATTCACTGATAGTTAGATATAGATCTTTTAGTGGTTTCCTACTGAGATTTGTCTCAAACCTTGTTTGGGTCATGATTTTGGACCCAAAAAGATTATATGATTAAAGGTATAGATAAGGGAAATAACCCTTCTTTATTAGGTACTTGATTAATGTTGGAGCTGGAGAGCATGAGACCAAGTTGAGGCTTGCGATGCTGCTAGAGTTTAATTGTTTCTTTTGTACTTTGGATTCCGTATTGCTTTCAAATATTGTTACTTGTTTGGATGTTTTCTTAGATGCATATTCCATGAATCAAATATATATATATATATATATATTGTGTATTTTTTTGGATTTACTTTCAGTCTTCCACTTTTTATTTCTGTTTGGTATTATTGCTTTCGCTATTGTTCACTATTTGTTTTCCGTTGTGTACACTTTCAATGAGGGCATAATTTACCCAATGTTTTACCTTAGCCCTTGTTGCTAGTCAATAGCCTCTGGCATTTAGGGAAATGTGATAGAGGTGATGTGACCAACCAGGTTCAGGGCACCCTTGGGTGGAACCCATATCCCAGACATTACATTCACATAGAATTTGGATATAAAAACATGTCAATCTTTTGAACATTTTTACTTTGAAAACTCGTTTTCTTATTCCGTTGATGGGATTAATTTTGAATTAATTTTAAAAAATTATGAGTTTTTAATTATGATAAATGGATTATTTATTTTTAATCATAAGTTCTAAATTTAGTAAATAGTTCCTTTTATTTTTGGAAAATATGAATAGTAAATTTAGTAATTTTTAATACCACGGTTAAGGATAAATTCGGTAATTAATGGTAACAATAATATAATAAACATTAAAAAATAACCTAACACTTTAAAAAAAAGAAATTTTATGGAGATAATTAGACCTTTGAAACATAATTATATAAATTTAATAATTAAATGGACACTTGTACATGAAAATGACTTAAATTTTATTAAACTGAAAGGGAGTGACAAAATGTCACATTCTTACTTTTAATATATATAATATTTTTAATATGGGGATAAATAGAAGATATACTCAAATATATATATTATTATGAAATCTAAAAAAAATTTCTATATCACATAAATTTATTTTTAATTTTTAATGAAGAAATATTCAACATAAATAATTACAAAATGATGATGCATTAATTACTCAATTAATGAAACAATCAATTAAATGATATTAGAAATACGAAAATAAATATAATTTCACTTGATTAAGGTGATACAAGAATTTTTTTGGTGAATATGACATGTTAGTGGTGTTTTAAGTGAATTTTTTTGAAGCTATATTTTTTTATATATTTTCTTGAAGTCAATGTTATGAATAGTGTCGAAATTGACACTTATGATATTTTATGAAAATAATATTTTATTAAATTATCTAAAAATAATAAAACAATATTAACTAATGACAATGGGATGATATATGGTATAAAATATCTTAAATTTTCCATTTATTATCCAATTTACACTTTATATGTAAATATTAAATCCTCTTTATAATAAAAAAACATTGTTACCATAGTTAAAATTAAAATAGGTTAACTAAGGGTGAATAAAAAATATAAGGCTTTAAATTACATAAAAACCTATATAAAATTAATTTTATGATGATATTAAAACCTTATCTCGTATTATATATGAATATATAACATTTTTTAGGTATTTGGATTTATTTTCCATTTATTATAAATTTATATTTTTGAGAATTTCTAAAATATCCCCTCCCCTCTCTTATAAAAGGGAACATATCCTTATCTTTTATGCATAACTATAAATCCATTTTCCTTGGACAAAATCTACCCAAGTATCCTCCCAACATTCTTAACTTAATCTTATAATCCTTCCTTAAGGCAAAAATCCAACCAATGAATTCCTTTTGTGAAAATCAAAAGGAGATACCCAAAGATGAGGTAACGTTCGTCAACGAACATTTTTATTTCTTCCTTGAACCCCCATAAATTATTTTTATTTAATTTTTTTATAATTAAATAAGTATAATAAATATACTATATGTTGTTATATTAAATTTTCTACCTACACTTTCACACACTTCCATCTAATGGGTAATGAACTTATCGTTCGTGTGTACGGTGGACTACCGCCTCGTGAAATGATGATTGTTCGTTTTTATTTTACCGCCTCTCATGGTGAGAATTATGATGGACACATTTTTTTATTATATATATTATATTTAGGAAATAATTATGATTATTTAATTACCATATCATATCTACATTTTTACCAGCTAATCTTTTTGTAAATGAAAATGTTGCTCATGCTTACATATAACTTACTATCTCTACAATGAGATGTGATTAGTTTCTCATATATAGTTTACATGGGTGGTAATAAGGATGAATTTTATGAATATAAATTATGAATATAACATAAAAATTATTCTTTAATTATAATATATCATATTATTATCTTTATTTTAGTGTGACAATAAAATGAAAACTGCTTTCATGCGTACGTATAACTTACCATCTCTATGAACAATGTATTTTATTTTCTACCTCTAACTTTTATGAATCACCATGAATAAATATATATTGAATATGTATGTATATATATATATCATGTTTAAAATTATTTAGATAATTAAATCATTATATAATTATGAGGACTAATAATAACAAGTTAAAACATGTATGAGAAAGAAAGCGGTTATTACTCGAAACATAACATAAACGTGGAATTATTAATAAGACGGTAATATAAAGTCGTAAGTAAATAATATATGGTATTATATATATATAAATATGGTTCTTTAATATATCTAAAATAAAATTATATTTATTATACAGGAGGTTTGTTGGAACCAGGTTCTTCAAAGCATGATTTGGTGTCTGGTTTGTGTTTGTTGTCAATCCTCAGTGGAAGTTCAGGGTGTGAACCAACAAAGCGATCATACCGTTCAGGAAGAAAACAGTAGTGAAGGTGGCGCTGTTTCCCAGTGTTTGCCAAATTTTTGGGCCTGAAAATCCGTAAATAAAGTAAAGTGTTTTTGGCAAAGATACTTGCGCGCCGAGCTCGTGGAGGATGAAAGACTTGCGCGCCATATGTTTTTGAGGATCAGAACATCAAAATTTGGCTAAGGAAAGAAGGTCGTGCAAGTGTTGGTTGGGTCGCGCAAGTAACTTGCGCGACAGAGGATCTGGAGACCGGACTTGCGCGCCGTCGAGGGACTTGTGCGCCGCCGCGCAGGGGGTCCAGTTTGCCTATAAATACTGGACCACCCCTCCTCATTTCGAACGGAGTTCAAGGCCGAGAGATTGTTCGAGCTCTCGTCGCGCAGGTGGTAGAGTCGCGCAGGTGGTTGTTTTGTCGCGCAAGTAGAGTTTGTGCGCCGGTGTTTGGCTATTCTCCCAAGGCAGTTTGGAAGAGAAAGGAAGTGGATCGCGTAAGTATTTAGTTCAAGAAGGCAGTGTCGCGTAGGTGCTTCAGTGACACTTGCGCGCCAGTTTAGTCTTGCGCGCCTGAGACTTGCGCGCCGCCGGGAGACTTGCGCGCCGCCGGGAGACTTGCGCGCCGGGCTTGAAAAGGAGACCTAGACACTATTGAAGCACTCCTGCCTTGCTGGAGTTGCACGAAAGCCGAGAAACTACTCGGTTCATTCGAGGAAAAGTGATATTCTTCTTCTGGTGAGAATCGGACTTCAATAGAGCATCTACATTCAACAAATGATGCACTCTTATGCAAATGAAGAAGAGACCTACACGTCTATAAACTGAGTGGGACTTCACCAACGGCAGTGAGCCAGGGGGAGTCAACGGGAGTGACCCGAGGGACGCAGTGAGTTATCCCTGAACTATTGTAAAGGCAGTGAGCCTGGGACAGGGTGTCTGTACCCGAACTTTTGTATCTGCAGCTAGTGAAGCATAGTGGATTTAGGTACGACCGGCAACCTGTCGGCGTATGCTCCTTGGACGTAGCCCTTAGTGGTGAACCAAGTAAAAATGACTGTGTCTTCTCTGTGCATGTGAATGTTTTCTTTTTGATCGTAATCATCATACAGGTTCAACAAGTTCCTACCAACGTGGGAACAAGATCCAACAAATTAAAAGAAAAAGTGGTCACCCTGATTCACCCCTCCCCTCTCAGGGTGTCCCGGGGTCCTTCAAGGTTTTCATGAGTACGACAAGAGTCAAGACATAAGGTAAGGGAATTTCATCTCACTTTTTATTTCTGTTAGATACATTCATTATTCACCACTAATTTATTTTGTGTGGTGTATTTAATGCCCATGAATGTTTTATATGATTCATATAAATAAATTTATGGGTATTTACATATCCATTTTATGATATTTCTTTCATTGGTTTTATGGTTCAAAAGTTTCCAAATTTGTGGAGTAATTTTGTCTTAATTTTCCTTCTTTGAGACACATGTTTTTCTATGTACCAATGTTATTTTATAAGGTGTATATGATTCCAATTGAAATGATATATCACAAATTTACTTATTTATCATGATATTTTAGTCTTAATATAATTTCATTCTATTACATGGGTTGTGTAATTCAAAGTTACCAAATAGTAAGAGTTTATTGAGACAATCTCATCGTTTATCAAGATTGTTTATGATTATGCTGTAATTGATGAAATATTATGATACATATCTCAAGAATTCTCATAATTTTTCTTCTAATATATTTATTCATGATTTATTAATGTATTAGTACCATTTTTCCAATCTTTTGTATTTTATTTAATTAAAAAATGCTTTTAATAAAATTCGATCTCGTTTCTCTTTTTGTTTGAAAATCAATTTTATTCAAAAAACCAAGTTTAAAAAAATGTTTTTTAAATGTTATTTTAAGATAATTTTCAATGTAAAGGTTTTTAAAAATGTTTTATGTTTTTTAAAAGATTCCTTTATATGTTTTAAAATATATTTTCAAAGGAAAATGTTTTCAAAAATGTTTTATATTTTAAAAAGAGAAGAAAGGATATTTTCCTTAAGAAATACCTTTAAAATATATTTCAAAATTATTTTCCATATAAGATGAAATAAATTGGTATTACTCATACATTATTAGGAATATTATCCAATTTTCCATTCATTTTATTTCTCTAAATTTTTTCTGTTTTGATAGCATAACATTCATGAAACCCATTTCTATTTCACTAGTGATATGTTTATAAAATCTATTTCTCATTAATTTGTTATATTTCAATGAAACCCACTTCTTTTCATGGGTTATGATTTAATGAAATTATTATGAGACCTATATATCTTCTACAGGCTAGGATAATATTTAATGTTTGTGATACCCATTTTATTTTGTGGATTATGTTGCGAATAATGTTTATGATCTTGTATCACACATATGTATGGTTTAATTATGAGATGGGTGGGACCTATATCTATCTCTAATGCATTTGATAAATGTTTATATCTCATGAGATAGATATAAAATAAATTTTCCGCTAATATGGTCTTGGGAGTGAACATCGACTACCAAGATGGTTATGGGAGTGAACCATGACTTCCAAGATGGGTATAGGAGTGAACCATGACTAACAAGATGGTATGGGGAGTGAACCCACGCTACTAATATGGCCTTGGTAGTGATTCCTTGAATATTATAGAAATCATTTTTATATGATTATGTGTCTACCACAATTCTATGTCTTATTTATATGTTGTTGTTTCATAGATTATGATTTTTAATCCCTTATTATTCATGTATTATGAACTACCAATATTTATTCCATGACTCATGTATATGATATTTTATGCACAAGGTATGATCTTCTATTTTCACAATCATGTTATCATACCCTTATTTTCATGATATGCTTACATATTTCCCTTGTTTACCCTTACTGAGCATCTGATATCACCCTTTCTTATGTTTCTTTTCCCCAGAATATGAAGCAAGGTATTAAGTATGATATATCAAAAAGGGTTCTAGTTATGGAGAAATATGTGGGAGAATAATTAGATGTGTTATGAACTAGTTGTTTATGATTCCAAGTTTCCAAAGGCACTAAACTAATATGGTCTTTGGGTGTGTGTTTCTATAATTTATGAAATGTTCCGGAAAAATTATGTAATATCCATTTATGAAAAGATTGGGTCATTATATAATTGATAAGGATAAATCCATGTAATTAAATCCCTGATCTAATTGATGAAATCCTTTACAGAATAAAATATCATATAATAATTCAATAAGATAAACTCACCAGTGTATCATTTTTCCTCAAAAACAATATTAAAAAAAATAACCTATTAGTAAACCACACCTCAAAAATATCATATCAAATACCTAGATATGGTGTAGTACCCATACCTCACCCAGATATGTATCTCAATTGAGTGGGTACCAACCCCATAAACAGGGAACCTGCAATACCTGAGCTACCCAAATTTATAAGTACTATGTAACCTATTTTCAATCATAGTGAAAGACCCTTTTTTCAAATAAATAATGATAATTAAGGGGGTACTAACCCCTTATTATCAGAGAAATCATGCCTTATCTCATAAGGGGGTTACCGACTCCTTCTATCATATCGTAAAATATGAATCTAATTGAGGATACTTGACTAAGGGAGTGCCTAACATCAATATCACATAGTGTTATACATCATGGGAACTAGAAATAAGGATCTGATAAAAAAATGACACTAATAATTCTTCTAGGTGTAGGATCACTCTCTAGAACTCACAATAATCCTAAGATCAAGACAAATGGTAATAACTGCTTAGCCTACCATGTCTTGAGTTGGTCACCTAGACTAAAACATGTTGAGAGTAAATGACTAATACTCTTAGTTTTCATTAAAAAATATTCTATCCAAAAATTTCAACCAATGTGAATTTTATAATAAATGATCCCACATAATCTCTAAGTCGGTTTCAAAGTGTCCTTAAACTAACTTTTGTTGGAGTTGGTGCCCTGAGTAAAACTACTATACCCTTTATATTACATATATATTCAAATTCTTGAATATTAATAAATATCTTATCACATATTGATTATTATTTTTCATTAATGTGATAAATTCCTATAGTATCCACCAAATTTTAATGTCATATCAATTCTCCACAAATATGAGAACCTTGAATTTTTATGAAGATATTCTTAAAATTATGTCCTATGGTTAAGATAACATTCTATGATGGGGCACATAATATGTTTGAATATCATGTGTTTGATTCTCAAAATAATATAGGGCTTGGTCGCATGAAGTTTCCACTTTGTAATCTACATGATAGGTTATTATGAGGATGGACCCTCAAATAGTAATTCCACATTATATACATATGTCATTAGATATTCCTATCTAGGAATTTGTGTGTTGATACTTAGACTTGAAATTATTTTTAATTCATATCATGAGTATTTTACTTTGATTTATTAATGAAAACTGTGGTGACTAATTCTCATGGTGAGGTAGAATACGTTGGGTATGTCTCAAGTGATATTGCATTAATGAACAAGTCAAAAAAGGATTTTCCTCTTCCAAGATCGAAAGATGATATCTCAGCCCCTTTATTTAAATGGAATTATTAAACTAAAACCCATTCCCATGATGATTGACTAGTTCATTTCAAGAATTCAAATAAATATATTTCATGCTTATAGGGTTATGACATGAGTATTCAACCAACTTCATGATATATTAATATAAAGGGATAATATTACATAGTGAACATTCATATGTGGTTATTGTCATTGTGGAATTAACTTCTTTCTCTATGGGTTCATTGATGTGTTGCTAGATTTTGATCTTGGACTTTAGGAAAGACTACCTAATTTCATTAAAAAAGATACCTATAAGGTCACATACTTATTGTATCCATTGATCTAAGTTAAATACTATTTATATTTAATATAAAGAATAAATATTATTATTAAGTATAAGAAATAATATTTATTCAGAATTTACAAATACTAATTTTTTAGTAACTATTGTGAGTTGATATTTAAATAGATATTTATTCACAATACCATTGAATAAAACATTTATTTATCTCTTATGTTATTCATAAGGTAATAAATAATATTTATTATTAAATAAATATCTAGTTAGTTATTCAAATATTAAAATAAATATTTTTTGTAAGACTAATGAATAGAATATTTATTTATCTATTTTTTATTAACAATGTAATAAATATTTTTTATTTATTAAAATAAATATTATTTATTTATTAAAATAAATATTATTTATTTATTAAAATAAATATTATTTATTTTTGTTAATATTAAAATATAATTAATTCACAAGATAGTGAAAATAATATTTATTTATTTATAAAATGAATAATATTTATTTAATAAATATATATTATTCAAGGTTTGATAAATAATGAGAAAGAAAATTAGGTCGAGTCAATAACTGAGTGATGAGAATGATATAAGCATTGCATAGAGACCTAGGATTAACATACAAGGATATTACATCATTTTATATGAATATTCAACACATTACAAAAATACATGTCCGAGGACTCTGATAGTTTAGTGTATTTGGAAACTTGGAAACATAATCTTCTAACTTGGTGAAAGATATTCAATATAACCCTTAAATATATTCCCCTTTTTAGCACTCCTACTTAAAACCTTTATTCATAACTCAAGCGAAAGGAAATATAAGAAAGTTGTGAGATCAGATGCCCAGTAAGTGTAAACAAGGGAGATATATAAACATAACATGAGAATACGGGTATGAGAACATGATCATAACATTAGAAGATCATACCCTTCATATCAAAGATCATATACATGATTCATGGAATAAAGATTGACAGTTCATAATATATGAATCATAATAGAATCAAGAGCATAATTCATTGGAGAATAATAGATGAATAAGACATGAAACTATGGCATTCACAAAATCAAAGAAAATCATATTTCAAAGATACCTACCAATACCTTCACAACATGTTAGGATTGGGATAAGCACTCGTATACCTACTTCATGCTTGGGATGCCCTCATGTGTACCCTCATATTTCAAGCTTGGGATTCCCTCCCATGTAACCTATTATTTTAGGCTTGGTATGCCCTTCTGTGTTCCCTCTTGTTTAAAGCTTGGGATTCCCTCCTATGTACCCTCTTGTTTTAGTCTTGGGATTCCCTCATGTCCACCCTCTTGTTTCGGGCTTGGGATTCCCTCCTATGTACCATATTATTTCAGGATTGGGATTCCCTCATCTATACCCTCTTGTTTAGGTCTTGGGATTCCCCTCCCTATATCTATTGAACTCATAAAAAACTTATCTTTACCTAATGCATTGGAGGGAGATATAGGTACCACCTATCATATAGTGAAATCATATAAACGTGTTCCACATTATCATAAACACTCATCATATCATAACCCATGAAATGAAATGGGTATCATAAAACTTTAATCATAACATAACATATAGAAAAGTGACATGCTTCAAAATCATTTTATCATAGAGTATCCCATGAAAGGAAGTGAGTTTCATAAGTGTTTTATCATAACATAACCCATGGAAGAGAAACGGGTTTCATAAAGAACTTGACATTATAAAAATAAAATATTTAGAGAAAAAAATGAGATTTTTTTCCTTATATCATATCCCTATTAAATCATAAACTATATCAAAGGATGTCATCTTAGCTGGAGAAGGGTTTTGAAATATAGCATGGAGCATTTATTAAGTAAAATAACCTTTGTTCTAAAATTACATTATAAGACATAAAACATATTCAAACTTAATTTATTTTAAAAAAAACATTTAAAACTTATAAAATAATATTTTAAAATCATTTAAAGTGTTTCATGAGTAAAATATCCTTTCCTCTTTTAAAAACACTTTTTAAATCAAAAAACATTTTAAAAACCTTATTCTTTGAAAATAACCTTGAAAACTTATAAAGGATATTTTTAAAACCAATTTAAACACTTTTTAAAACATAAAATAAACAATATTCTTTTCCTTGAAATGAACTTAAAATATCACTTAAAAACATTTTTGATTTTTTTTAATAAATCATGGTTTTTGAATAAAAAAATATCTGATAGAAAAAGAGAAATGAGGTCAGAATTTCTTAAAAACACTTTATTAATTATCTTAAGTATCAAAGAGTGGTAAAATGTTATAAATACATGAATATGACATAAAAACTATATTATACTAAATATAAAGAGATTTATTGAGATATGGATCATAAGATTTCATCAATGGAAGCATAACCATAAACAATCTCGATAAACGATTAGATTATAATATTAAACTCTTACTACCATGGAAACTTTAAATCCTAATCCCCATGAAATTATAAAATTAAATTAAGCTTAAAATATCATTAAATTAATTATATTCATGATATAATATTTCAAATGGAATTATATACACCTTGTAAAATAATACTGGTGCATAATAAAACATGTGTCTCAAAGAAGGAAAATTGAGATAAAAATTACTTTACCGATTTGGTAAATTTTAAACCATAAACCCCATGAAGTAAATATCATTGAATTTATATTTAAATACCAATAAATTTAATTATAATAATAATATAATACATTTATTTTAATTATATACACTACACAGAAGGAACGAGTGGTCAATAAGGCATGTATCTCACAGATATAAAAAGGTGAGATGGAATTCTCTTACTACTTGAGTAACTTTTGAATCATGATATCCATGGAATAATAACATCAATATAAACTTTTAATTGAATTAAATAAAGTAAATTCATGATATAATACGTCATAGGCCGGTATATACACCACACAACTAGAATAAGTGGTGAATATTGCATATATCTCATAGATATAAAAGTGAGACAAGAAAACCCTTACCTAAAGTATTGACTTTATTCGTACATGTTAAAACCTAATTTATAATAAATATAAGTTTATTATAAATATAAAATAAGATCACTTTATTATATATAATACCATATATTATTTGATTGTGAATTTATATTATTTATTTAGTAACAATTCCATGTTAATGTTATGTTTCGGGTAATATCCGCTTAGTTTTTCATATTTGTTTTGACTTGTTATTCTTGATAATTTTACTTAGATAATGATTTAATTATTTAAATAATTTGAAAAATTATTTAAATATCATATATATTCATTATATAAATATTTATAATAATCTATAAAATATAGAAATATGAAATGGAATACACTGTTCATGGAGACGGTAACCCTATGTATGCATGAACACTACATCCGTTTTATCGTCATATTGAAAGAAAGAAAGTAGATAAAATATCTATATACATATATATATATATAGTAATTATAGAAGAATTATTATGTAATATATATCATATAAATTTACTATTCCCATCCTTCATACATTCTTTCTAAAGTGTGAATGGATCACAACGCTTTGTGGTGGTGGTAATCCACACTTCCAAAAATGAAGTTATCATATTTACACAAAATGAAAAGCATGATGGTATGTTTTATATAATAATTAAATAATAATAAATACATAATAAATATCATATATTTCATATAAAAATAGTATTTACATCATAATTATCAACCATGAGATGGGGTAAAGGAAAAAAGAGTGACATCGTTTCGTGAGGCGGTAGTCCACTATATACACGAACGGTAAATTCATTACCCATTTAATGGAAGTGTGTGTGGGTGTAGGTAAAAACCTTATAATAACAAAATATAATTATATTTATGATACTTTTATTATTATATAATAATGTAGTAAAAATAATTTAGGGTTGGAGAATTAAAACAAAACAAAAGAGATTGTGGAAGGATGTTAGTTCTTCTTTGGGTAACTCCTCTTGGTTTTCACCAAAGGAATTACTTGGTTGGATCTATGTACAAAGGGAAGATTATATTTTTAATGTATGGAAGTTGGGAGAATATTTGGGTATGGTTTTTTATCCAAATGGCATGATATTTGTGAATAAGTGATGGGGTTGAGTTCCTTTTAATAGTGGATAATGAGTTACATTCTTGTAAATATAAAAAGGTAAACACTATTGAGAGGTCTCCCTTACATAATGGGTCTCTGATAATGGTACCTTTTTTAGAAAAGGGAGTATATTAAATAAATATGGCCATAAAATTTCTTTTGTACATGTTTCTAGGTTATTTTTTCACTTATGTTAAAGTTTAACCACTAAGTAAACTCGTTTTTACCTTAATCATTATAATTAATTTTAATTACTTTCTCTAGTATTTTTGGTCAAAAACTAAGTTGAAATTATTAGACATTATAAATTATTCTGATTATAAATATTGAAACTATTTTTTTCAGATTACAATCATATAAGTGGAATAAATTAATTTAAAATCAATCCCATAGACGTGACGGGAAAGTGGGTTCTTAAAGTAAACAAGTTAAAAAGATTGAAATATTTTTATTTCCAATATCAATGTGAAATTAGTTAAAATGAACTAAATTGGATTAATTGATGTATAATTAATCTAAATATAATTTAAAACCAATTAATGAATATAATTTAACTATATAAATAAATTATATGAAAAGGTAGTTTTCAATTAAAATTCAGTGTTTTTTACTATTCTTCAAAATATGAAACTCCTATAAAAATTAACAAAATCCCCCCAATGTAAATTTTTATATCCCTATTTAAAAAATAAATTTTATTTTATCAAATAAAAATTACAAAATTTTCCAAAATTATATTTAAAATGGGTTTTCTATTTAAAGGTGGTAAAACTACCTTTTATAAATATACATCTTTTTATTCATAAAATTTTATTTATTCTTATTTTATGCCTATAAAAACTATTTGATTAGTGTAAAAAAATATTGAATATATAATATATAAATTTTATTAAAATCATTCTTAAATAGTGTTTTTTAATTTATTGAGATAAAATGGTGTTTGTATATAGTTTTCTTAAAAAAGTAATTTCATCATTTTCAAATAGTTATTACTTTAATTTCTAAATAATTGGTAACAAAAGGATTCATTTTATATACATTTTTAAACCATATTTCATAATTTAATTAATTATTTTCATAACCCCCATTCTAATGGATATTCAGTAAGTATAATGATATTTTAATAACAATTTTAATATTATATTGTAGTTTCGTAAAACTCGTCCTTGCGTGTAATGAAATCTATCAAAGTAACTTGGTATTGTATATAACACAATAAAGACATATTTTTTTCATGTACATCTAGATAATATAAGGGTTTCATGTAGTGTAAGACTAACTTGGTGTTGCATATAATGCAATCCAAACTTAGTGTTTTCATATTTCAAAATCTATATTCAGTGTTTTCTGAAATGAAAAATATCAAAAATATTAAATGAATTCAAAAAATAATAATTCACAAAATCTCAGGGTGTTAAATTCTACCCACCTTAAAATTAATTTCACCCTCTAAATTCATCTACGTTATCAAAGTTATAATTATTGAAAGTTCCTTTTTTAGAAACCTGCATCATAAAAATGAATACTAAAACTCTGTTTAAAAAGGGAAAGTTGGAACCATAATAGTTACCCAAAGTAACTCATAACTAGGATTCCACATAGTGAAACATATATGGTAAGTGAAAACATGGACATATAATAGAAATATAACTATCAAGTTCTGATAGAGAATGATAGAAAACACTATTATGAGAAAATTAATGATCACAAATCCATAAATATATGATGATATATGGGACCATTTGATTCATTATAAATTAAAGTACTAGGATAACATTTTTGGATTAAATAATCTTTTCATAAAGCTAAATAACATTCACAAGAAGATATAATTACTTTATTTCATAACAATCTTTCCCTTTGGTTATGCCTTTAAAAATTTCTATTTCACACTTATTTCAAAAATAAAGGTGAATTTATTATACCTGAAGCACTAATAGATCATAATATCCATAAAGGATGATAATTAATTTCATTTGTCTTTAGTTATCACCACATAAAAATAGTTACCAAAGGTTATCCTATATTCATAAATCCTTATGTGGCAAGATAATACTTTAATCCCTAAAACCTCATTTAAAGTTTAACTTAAACCATTCCATAAATGATTAACCTTATAACACTTACAAAGGTTGAAAATTAAAAACTTTAGAAATAAGGTCACTAAATTTTTCAAAATTGGTTCAACATTGATCCCCCATATATCATAAAGTATCTCTTGATTTCCACATTCCAAACATATGAATATCTTTATCATATATTATCTTAAAACATGGTAATAACCTGAATTACCATAAATACCAATTGAAAACATACATGCTTTCTTATTCTGAAGATTATTGGATATATTCCTTAAATCCAAAAATGTCATAAAATATATCCATGATAGCGTAAACTACTTTTTAAATAAATAATTTATTATTTTTTTGTCATTGATACTAATCATATCCAAATAAATCATCTCTTTATCCAAACTAAACTTAATTTTCTCAACATGAGGAACACATTAAGGGTTACCTTAACTTAATTAAAATATAACCATTCCATTGAATTACTTTTCTATGTTATTATCACCATTAAAAATATCCTTTTAAATCCTTAATGAAAAACATATACTTCATGATTTGTGTAACATAATTATTTAATTCCAATACATATACACTTTAATCATCAAAATTTATTCTTAAAAAATTACTTCAGATTCATAAAATTATTCCTTAACACCCATTTCCTATAATATAAAATATGAATCATTTCTTAAGGTTCCTAAACCTCAATTTAATCATGATTATTACTTTTAATGTAGTTAATGTTTTTAGAACATCCCATAACTTTCACATTTCATTCGCAATCTCTTTATCTTCATTAGTATAACCAATACTCATACCAAATTCCTAATTCTCTTCATGAGATTTCCACTTAGAACATCGATTTTCACAGTTCTCATACTTTCCACATATGAAACATTCAATGTTAACCTTATTCTTTATAGTTCCCATTATTTAATAATACCAGATTACATATTTGAGTGACACTTATCGTAGTATAAAAACACATAATCATGAAAAATTACTTATAGGATGCCTAAATCATGAAATCTACTTTAAAATCTATGATAACTTAGGCTTATTCTTAGATACATCCTTAGAAATATCATTAAAAATATTCCCAAGGATCTCTCTAAAGTTGTCTCATCATAATCTCCAAAGGTTGAATAAACCTTTCCTTTGATACAAATTATAGTGACCCAGGATTAACATACATGGATATTACATCATTTTAGATGAATATTCAGTGTATTGCAAAAATACATGTCTGAAGACCATAATAGTTTAGTTTCTTTGGAAACTTAGAAAAATTATATTCTAAATTGGTGAAATATCTTCAATATATCTCTTAAATATCTTCCCCTTTTATTACTCCTACTTAAAACATTTCTTCATAACCTGGGAAAAGGAAGCATAACAAAGGGGTGAGATCATATTCTCAGTAAGGGTAAACAAGGGAGATATGTAAGCATAACATGAGAAGAAGTGTATAAGAACAAAGTCATAACATTATAAGATCATACCATGTATATAAAAGATCATACACATGATTTATGGTATAAATATTGGTAGTTCATAAGACATGAATCATAAGGGAATCAAGAGAATAATACAAGAGATCGTAATAGAGGAATAAGACATGGAATTTTGGCATACACATAATCATGGAAAATCCTGTATCAAGGATATCTACCAAGACCTTCATAAAAATTTATGCTTGGGATAATCACCCATGTACCTGCTTCAGGATTGGGATTCTCTCTTTTGTACCCTCTTGTTTTGGGATTGGGATGTCCACTCATGTACCCTCATGTTTTGAGCTTGGGATTCCCTCACGTGTACCCTATTGTTTCAGTCTCGAGATTCTCTCCCATGTACAATCTTATTTTGAGATTGGGATACCCTCCTATATACCATCTTGTTTCAGGATTGGGATTCCCTCCCATGTACCCTCTTGTTTTCATCTTGGGATTACCTCCTGTGTACCCTCTTATTTTGGCCTTGGGATTCCCTTCTATGTACCCTCATTTTTTGTCCTAGTATTCCCTTCTGTGTAACATCTTGTTTCGGGTTTGGGATTCCCTTCTATGTACCCTTTGAACACATAAAACATTTATCATTACCTAATTCATTAGAAGTATATGTATGTCTCAACCATCACATAGTGAAATCATACATATGTATTTCATAAGATCATAAAAATTCATTATATCATAACCAATGAAAAGAAATGGGTATCATAAACATTTCATCATATAATATCCTATGGAAAAGAGGAATTTTTAATAATCAATTAATCATAAAATAACCCATGAAGGAAGCGGTTTTCATAAGTGTTTTATCATGGTATAAACCATGTAAGAGAAATGGGTTTCACAAAAAACTTGAGATATTAAACATAAACCATTTAGAGAATAAAATGATAATGGTGTCCTTAGATCATATCTCCATTAAATCATAAACTATATAAAAGGATGTCATCTTAGGTGGAGAAGGATTTTGAAATATAACTTGGAGAATTTATTAAGGAAAATAACATTTCTTTGAAAATCACATTTGAAGACATAAAAAATATTCAAAATTATTTTATCTGAAAACATATAAAATAATATTTAAAAATAATTTACAAAATTTCATTAGTAAAATATATTTTTTTCTTTGAAAAACACTTTTTAAATCATAAAACATTTTGAAAACCTTCTTCTTTGAAAATAACCCTGAAAACATATAAAAAGAGCTTTTTCAAACCATTTTAAACACTTTTTAAAAAATAAAACATTTTTGAAATACTTGTCCTTGAAAAATAGCTCAAATATCACTTAAAAAAATTAAAAAAACCTTTTTATAAAACATATTTTTTTAATAAAACAAATTTCTGACTGAAAAGATAAATAGGGTCATCTTTTCTTAAAAACACTTTATTAATTATCTTAAGTAAAAAAGAGTGATAAATGGTAAAAATACATTAATATATCATTAAAAAATATTTTATATGAAAAATAAAGATAATTCTTGAGAGTTGTATCATAATATTTCATTATTGGAAGCATAATCATAAACAATCTTGAGAAATGATGAGATTGTAGAAATAAACTATTACTACCTTGGAAACTTTGAATCCTAATCCCAATGAAATAATAACCTTACATGAATATTAAAATATAATTAAAGGAATTATATTCATTATATAAAATGGAAGTATACACACCTCGTAAAATAATATTGGTGTATAAAAAACATGTGTCTCAAAGAAGAAAAATTTTGAAAAAAAATATTTTTTTCTGATTCGGTACCTTTTGAACCCTAAACCCCATGAAATAAAGATAATAAAATGGATATGTAAATACTCATAAATTTAATTATTATTATCATATAATACATTCGTATTCCGTATATACACTACACATAAGGAATGAGTGGTGAATAAAGCTTGTATCTCATAGTTATAAAAAGGTGAGATGAAATTCCCTTAATACTAGAGCATCTTTTGAATCATGAGATATGTAGAATAATAAAGTAAATTAAAATTTATAATATCATTAAATAAATTAAATTAATGATATAACATGTCATGGGTCATTATATACACCACATAACTAGAATAAGTGGTTAATATAGCATATATCTCACCGAATTAAAAGTGAGACGAGAAAACCCTTACCTTAAGTCTTGAATTTCTTCGTACACGTTCAAAACTCATGTATAGTAAATATAAGTTTATTAAAAATCTAAAAAAGGAAAATATTATTATATATAATACCATATATTATTTTATTATGACTTTATATTACCCTTTTATTAACAATTTCTTATTAATATTATGCTTCCGGTAATATCTGCTTTGTTTTTTGTATATGTTTTGACTTGTTATTATTTATCCTCTTACTTGGATCATGATTTACTTATTTTAAAGATTTAAAACATGATATAAATATACTATATATTAATTATATAAATATTTATAATAATATATAAAATATTTAAATATGAAATAGAATACACCATTCATTCATGGATACAATATGTCGTACGTACGCATGAAGGTTGCTTTTATCTTCTTATCATATTAAAAGAAATAAAGTAAATGAAATATATGTGTATATATGTGTATATATATATTAATAAAATTAGAATTAATATTTCATATATATCATATAATTTTAATAAAATATTCCTTAATACATTTCATGTAATGTGTGAATGAATAACATCTCTTTGAGGAGGCGGTGGTCCACACATCCACAAACAAAGTTATCATAATTATAAAAAATGAAAATAACAAAGTTATGTTTTATATAATAATTCTATAAGAATAAAAACATCATAAATATAATATATATTATATAAAAATATTATTTCTATCATAATTCCCAACCATGATAGGTGGTAAAGGAAAAAAAATAAATACATCGTTTTGTGAGGCGGTAGTCCACCATACAGACAAATGGTAAGTTCGTTACCCATTTGATGGATGTGTGTGTAGGTGTAGGTAAAAACATTATAATAACAACATATAAGTTTGTTAAGATATTTATTTTATTACATAATCATGTAATAAGAAGAATTTATTGTCTGGATAATGAAAATAAAACAAAAGAGATTATGGAATGATTTTACCAATTCTTTGTGTAACACCTTTTGGTTTGCACCAAAGGGATTACTTCGATGGATTTATTCTTAAATGGAGGATTCCAGTATGAATTTAGGGAATTATAGTTGATATTTGGGAAAGTTTTTGGTTGATATAAATGGAATTATATGTGTAAATAAGTGAGGAGGGTGATTGCCTTTTTATAGTGGAGGAGGAGTGACATTCTTGTAAATTAAAAAAAGGTAAACACTATTAAGAGGTCTTCTATACATCATGTGTCTCCAATAGTGGTACATTTTAGATAAAAGTGGTGATATGGTCATAATATTTCCATAAAATGGATTTTGGACATGTTTCTAGGTTATTTGTCTACTCAAGTTAAAGTTTAAATACTAAGTAAACTTGTTTTACCTTAATCATTGTAATAAATTTTAATTATTTTAACTAATATTGTTGGCCAAAAACTAAGATAACCTTATTATAAATTATAAATTATGATTATTATAAATATGAAATATATTTTTAAAAATTTCAATCACATAATTATCATAAATTAATTTAAAATTAATCTCATAGACCTGATGGGAAAGCATGTTTTTAAAGTAAAAAGTTTGAAATCTTGAAAAAAAATCATATTCAATTTCAATGTGGAATTAGTTAAAATGAACTAAATTGGATTAATTTATTTATAATTGATCTAAATATACTTTAAACCCAATTTAAAATATAATTTAACTATATAAATAAATTATATGAAAAAGCAGTTTTCAATTAAAATTCAATGTTTTTTCACTATTCATCAAAATATAAAACTTCAATGAAAAATACCAAAAAATCACCCAAATTAAATTTTGATATACTACTTTAAAAAATGAATTTTATTTTTTCAAATAAAAATTATAAAATTTTAAAAAATTATATTTAAAATGGGTTCTCCATTAAAAGGCGGTAAAATTACTTTTTGGAAATATGCATCTTTTTATTCATAAATTGGATTTAATTTTATCTTATGCCTATAAAAACTATTAGATGAGTGTAAAAAAATTATTGAATATATAATATATAAATTTTATTAAAAATATTCATCAATAGTGTTTTTTTATTGAGATAAAATGGTGTTTGTACGTAGTTTTCTTAGGAAAGAAATTTCATTATTTTAAAATAGTTCTTACTTTTATTTCTAAATAATTAATAACCAAATGATTCATTTTACATACATGTGTAAACCTTATTTTTATAATTTAATTAATTATATTCATAACTCTCATTCCAACAGCTAGGTAGTAACTATAATGATATTGTAATAACAATATTAATATCATATTGTAGTTTGGTAAAACTCAGCCTTGCGTGTAACGCAAGCTATCGAAGGAACTTGACATTATATGCAACACAAGACTAACATAGTTTTTCATGTACCAAAATCTTATATATAAGTGTTTCATTTAGTTCAAGACAAACTTGGTTTTGCGTAATGAAATCCAAACTTAGATCTTACATAAAACTTAATTTATATTCAGTGTTGTGTGAAATGAAAAATATCAAAAATATTAAATTAATTAAAAAAATATTGGTGTTTTACATGTTGGATATCCTTTCAAAAAATATGAATTTATTAATTTAATAATATGATATTTAATAATTCATGAGTTAGCACATACCATGAATTATTATTATTATTATTATTATTATCATGGGGAATATATTGGATTTATTATTTGATGAATGTCCTTTGTGAAATATTTAATAATAAAACCCTAGAATTTTATATTTCTATACTATATCATTTTGGTAGAGTTGGTTGATTTTTTTTATTGTGAACAACACCCATTCTACCTAGATTTCTCTCTCAATAAAAATCAACTCTAGGCTTCTCTCAAGTCTAAGAGAATTCTATACCTCCTCCCCACTCTAAATACTAAGATATAAATAGATTTTATATTTAAGACTAAAGGATCACCTACAATGACATACATGAATGATTCAAGGAAATTAATACCTCCACACTATCACTAAGAGATCCATTGAAAATGTTCAGATATCAAAGAGAATGTGTGGATCACTGCTAGAGTGATTTTATTTTGGGTCTTATGGAAAAAACAATGGTAATAAACCAATGGTGTTTGAATGATCAATATCTTCATTAGAGAATGATCTCAAGACTGAGGTATTTTCTCTTTATTAAATTGATTATAAATTTAACGTGAAAGATCCTCCTGACCTTGTAATGGTATTCTTCATCTAATTTTCTTGATTATATTTGTTGTACATGATGCTTATTAATTATGTTATTTCATATTATTCATTGAATCAGACAAAGGTCAAGTTGGAAATGGGCTCAACTAGCACTACTATTGTGCCTAAAACCATTAATTGGTATCACAGTGGTCACGTTCAAATTTATAATTATTTAATTTTTTAATCAATATTTTTCTTTTTTTGTTAAATTTTTATTTAGTTTTTTTAATCTATTAAGCTGAGATAAAAAGTTTATTCAATATCATATGACCAATAACAAGTAAAGAATGCTTGGAGATTCCATCTGAAGGTACCAAATATCTTAGTCACATGACTATATTACATAGAATGTAACTTGATTACAAATCATGTAATCTTGTTCATCCACATGTGTATATGATTGATCCAATCATGCAATGTCATATAGGGGTCCATTACATGGCATTTAATTACACTGCATAATAACCGGCAGAGTGGAACACTGTTTTCAGGGTTACACAATGTATAACTAATTTACATGTCGTGTAACTCCCACATGATGTGGTGGTAGTGTCATTACAATATGTGGTGTGAAATTAATACACATGTGGTGTAATAATTACACATCTTGTGTCGACTTCCATCTGAGAAACACGGGTCATCCATGGTTACACAGCATGTGCCTAGTGTACACATCATGTAACATGGAATTTTCTTGAATGTATTACACATCGATCCCCTTGGTTTTTTGATATGAGATGGATGGAAATAATTATATTTTATGTAGTTAGTATACACTTTATGTAATTTAAACCTTTTTACGTGAATTAAATTCCAAGATAGGTTGTACACGACATAAATTAATTATGTGGAATATAATTAATTATGGAATTAAACAAAAATATATAGTGTGTAATTGGAATACATGTCATGTGACAAAAAATTATATATTATTAAATACATAATGAATTTCTATGTAAATTTTAGAACTACACATTATGTGGCCATCATACACATTATGGACGTTACTAGGGAATTTAAAGCAGTACACACCGCATAGGTTAACACATGTCATGTGTCCATAAATGTCTTGATGACTAATTTTATTGATATACATAAATACAGGTCATGTTTCTATATGATATACCATATATTCTATATTATTTTTGAATACATATTACATGACAAGGACTATTCAAGACATCGAGTAGTTTGGGTGGGTACCCGTCGTGTTTCCTCTAGTATATGTCATTTCCTTAAGTAATTTAAATAAATTTAATTTAATTTAATTATAATTATAGACGATATGAATCTCATGTATCTCTAGGACCACTTAGATAGATAATTAATATAAATAAATAATTAATTAATAATATAATTAATTATCAATTCAAGATAAATTTATCTTAATCAATATCTTGATTTTAAATGAATGTTATCATGTATGAATTTGATGTTATCACATGTATGTGACTAATCATGAGCTTGAACAACCAATGTATGTTTTGGATTTCTATTTAATTTAATATTATTACATGGGTTTTTATATGTGATAATGTTTTATTAAATTAAATATGATGGAAAGTGTTTTATACCTCCCATCTTTGTTATGATAGACCTTCATGTTTATGGATTATTTTATGTATCCCATACCTCCGATTCCACTTACCTATGTGTGGGAATAAAATATGTAAAGGGTAGATATCCGAGGAGAAGTGGCATTTCAGAACCCGAGATGATATGAGATCAGAGTAGAAGATACAAATGTCGATGGAGGAATATTATAGCTCGGGTAAATCCAAACTCAAAAAAATTTCCCCTAGGGTCATAGGTTTAATATCATCAACTCAATAAATAAACCATTAGAAATCTCATGATCATGTCACTTATTTATTTTATTTCATAAAATGAATGGTTATTTATTTATTTATGTGGATGAATTTCTATATGTTGATTAGACTAGATCAGGTAAATTATTTATTTATCATGTCGAGGCATGGTACGTAGGAAGCCTCCACGAGGTTCAAGCCCATCATCCACCTGGACCAAGGTTCACATTCATGTCAGTTCACTGATGAAACCCTTCCCGAACTGCAAGGACTTTGATCCATGTCAAGGCATGGTACGTAGGAAGCATCCCTGAGGTTCAAGACCATCACCCATCGGACCAAGGTCCTTATTCACGTCGGTTAGCCGACACCCACATCCTATCTCGAACTACGTGGACTTTGATCCATGTCAAGGCATGGTACGTAGGAAGCCTCCATGAGGTTCAAGACCACCACCCGGTCATTCCGACCTCCTTCACGTCGGTTCACCAAACACCCTGGGCATCCTAGAGTGTAATCCCCACACCATCTTGAACTACGTGGTATTTAATCCATGTCTAGGCATGGTATGTAGGAAGCCTCCCTGAGGTTCAATCCTGCCATCCACCTGGACCAAGGTCCTTAATCACGTCGGTTCGCCGACACCCACACCATCCCGAACTGTGGGGACTTTGATCCATGTCAAAGCCTGATATGTGGGAAGCCTCATGAGATTCAATCCCACCACCAGTGGACCCCCGGGTTCACCTTCACGTCGGTTCGCTGACGAAACCCTTCTTGAACTATGTGGACTTTGATCCATGTCAAGGAATGGTATGTAGGAAGTCTCCCCGAGGTTCAAGCCCATCACCCATCGGACCCCCAGTCCACTTCATGTCGGTTCAGCGACACGGCCAATCCTGAACTACAGGGACTTTGATCCATGTCAAGGCATGTTATGTAGGAAGCCTCCACGAGGATCAAGCCCACCACCTAGTCATTCCGACCACCTTCACGTCGGTTCACCCTCATCCTGCACGACGTTAAACTGTGGACCTCCATTCAGCAGTAAGCTGTTTTCATTGCAGTGGTAATCCATTGCGACCTCCTTCAGCGGTAATCCATTGTCAACCTCATTTGGCAGTAATCTGTTGTCAGATGAACTACGTGGTCTTTGATTCTCTACCATGGGGATACGTAGGAAGCCTCCCTGAGGCTCAAGCCCATCACTCATGTCTCATCATGATCTCTCCCTCGGGCCTATGTGTCTTGGGAAGGTCATGCCCCAACCCAGAGGTTCCACTTCCTTTGGGCCCCATCCATGCATCCATTCTCACGGGCCTCCTCCTCAGGTGTCTCATCATCCCACCAAACTATGTGTACTTTGATTCCCTACCATGGGGATATGTAGGAAGTCTCTTCGAGGATCAAGACCAACTTCACCATCGCCCTTGTGATGGTCCCATTTCATTCCCTCTACACTTCATTTATCCATCCATCATCCATCCTGATTCTCACCTGGGCCGGAACATCCTGGTGGGATCATGCCATACACCTCCTCGCTGCTCCTAATAGTACTTGGGCCATTATCTGCGCGTAATCCCCAGCATGTATCCGGGTCGTTGTCCTCTATGTACACCTCGATTCATCACCCCTTCAAACTATGTGGGTTTTGATCCCTGTCGTTTGCACATGGTACATAGGAAACCTCCCTGAGGTTCAATCCCAGCCAATGGTTAACCTTGGTGTCCCCCATTCTGGGGTGCACTCTCCCTGATCCTCCCTCAGTGGTGTTCAGATCAGCCATTACGGTGTGACATCTCCCCTCCATGGGGCACACCACCTCGGATCCATCCTCATTGGGCGTTCTGATCCATCCACTCGGTAAACCTTCTAGGTGTTCCCTCCTAGGGATGTACCAATCTGATCCGTCTCTATGGTATGTTCTGATCACTCTCATTTCGTCTCCGCAAGATGTTAAACTCACGGCCTACCTCGTGATAAACATGAGATGCCTGAGGAAAACCTCGTAAGGCACTCCTTTGGCGTAACCATCTCTGATAGACTTTAAACTTGTAGCATACCCTGTGTTGAACATGGGAAGTTGAGGAAAACCTCAAAGCCATCCCCTAGGCATAAGATACCCCACAACTGACGTGGGATGCCTTGGGTTCTGCACCCTTGAGATTCCCTCCTATGAGGAAGAATACAGGTTCCCCAATGTCCACGCATCCAGATATGCCTCGACAAGCCTGATGTTACCGTCTACTCCGACCAAAGGTTTCTACCATGTAAAGACCACATGGAATGTCTTGAAAAAATTAGTGTAATTAACCGGCGTCCATGAAGATATGGCACTGGGAACGAGATTCACAAACAACATATTAAATCTATGAGGGAGACCCAGACTAGGTGGCGAGTTTCAAGGAGGAATCCACAGAAGGAAGAACCGACATCCCAGCATCCCATTTCAATCAAGGAGAAAACTTCCCTGAACAAGGAGGGAATGTTGCCTGCCTTTGGAAAGCGGGAATGCGGGGTAACATAATTCGCACCTATCACACTCAAGCAGATGGACACGCATGCCCTGGAAAAAGCGTCAGAAACAGAAATGGTGAACCCGACGTGAATCTCTTCTCCTTCAATAGCGAGTAGACCAAGTGTGACAGGAAAATTGAGGCATCACCCATGTGAATTCCCTATCCATTATATGTGAGAGTATGAGTAACATCTGGTGTTTGAAGACAACGGTCCGTCGGCTCCTCGCCGACCCCGCCTCCTCAAGAGGCCGCGCAGGTGGAATCAGCCACCCAACTCCATCGGCTCGTCGTTGACTCTGCCGCCTCAAGAGGCCTTGCAGGTGGCATCCTTCACACGACTCCTTTGACTCCTCGTTGACTCTGCCGCCTCAAGAGGCCGTGAAGGTGGGATCTGCCACCCCACTCCTTCGGCTCCTCGCTAACTCTTCCACCTCAAGAGGTCACGCAGGTGGCATCTTCCACCCATCTCCTTCGGCTCCCCGCCTAATCCACCGCCTCAAGAGGTCATGCAGGTGGCATCCGCCACCCCACCCCTTCGGCTCCTCGCTAACTCCGCCACCACAAGAGGCCGCGAAGGTGGAATCCGCCACTCGACTCCATCGAATCCTCGCCAACTCTTCCACCTCAAGAGGCCGCGTAGGTGGCATTCACCACCCCACTCCTTCAGCTCCTCACCGACTCTGCCGCCTAAAGAGGCCGCGTAGGTGGCACCAGCCACCCAATTCCATCGGCTCCTCACCTAACTCGCCGCCTAAAGAGGCCACGCAGGTGGCATCAGCCACCCAATTCCATCAGCTCCTCATCGACCTCGCCGCATCAAGAGGCCGCGCAGGTGGCATCCGCCACCCGACTCCTTCGGCTCCTCGCCGACTCCGCCGCCTCAAGAGGTCGTGCAGGTGGCATCCTCCACCCCACTCCTTTGGCTCTTTGTCGACTCTGTCGCCTCAAGAGGCCACGCAGGTGGCACCAGCCACCCAATTCCATCGCCTCCTCGCCGACCCCACCACCTCAAGAGGCCGCACAGGTGGCATCAGCCACCCAATTCCATCAGTTCCTCACCGACCCCGCCGCCTCAAGAGGTCACGCAGGTGGCATCTGCCACCCGACTCTTTCGGCTCCTTGATGACACCACCGCCTCAAGAGGCCACGCAGGTGGCATCTGCCACCCCACTCCTTCAGATCCTCACCAACTCTGCTGCCTCAAGAGGCCACGTAGGTGGCATCCGCCACCCCACTACTTCAGCTCCTCGCTGACTCTACCGCCTTAAGAGGTCGTGCAGGTGGCATCTGCCACCCGACTCCATCGGCTCCTCGCCAACTTCGCCGCCTCAAGAGGCCATGCAGGTGTAATCCTCCACCCCACTCCTTCGGATCCTCGCCGACACCGCCGCCTCAAGAGGCCGCACAGGTGGCATCCGCCACCCGACTACTTCGGCTCCTTGCCGACTCCGCTGCCTCAAGAGGCCGCACAGGTGGCATCCACCACCCCACTCCTTCGGCTCCTCTCCGACTTTTCCACCTCAAGAGGCCGCGCATGTTGAATCCTCCACCGCACTCCTTCATCTTCTCACCGACTCCTCCGCCTCAAGAGGCCACACATGTTCCATCCGCCACCCGACTCCTTCGGCTCCTCGCAGACTCTGCCGCCTCTTAAGGCCGCACAGATGGCATCCGCCACCCCACTCCTTCGGCTCCTCGCAGACTCTACCGCCTCACAAGGTCGCGCGGGTGGCATCCACCACCTGACTCCATAGGCTCCTCGCCGACTTCGCTGCCTCAAGAGGACACGTAGGTGGCATCCGTCACCCCACTCCTTCGGCTTCGCGCTGACTCTGCCGCCTCAAGAGGCCGCACAGGTGGCACCAGCCACCCAATTCCATCGACTCCTTGCTGACCCCGCCGACTCAAGAGGCCACACAGGTGGAATCAGCCACCCAATTCCATCGGATCCTCGTCGACCCCGACACCTCAAGAGGCCGCACAGGTGGCATCCACCACCCGACTCCATTGGTTCCTTGCCGACTCCACTGTCTCAAGAGGCCGTGCAGGTGGCATCCGCCACCCCACTCCTTTGGCTCCTAGAAAACTCTGCCGCCGTAAGAGGCCACACAGGTGGCACCATCCACCCAATTCCATGAGCTCCTCACCGACCCCGGCGGCTCAAGAGGCAACGAAGGTGGCATCAGCCACCCAATTCCATCGACTCCTCACCGACCCCACCAACTCAAGAGGCTGCGCAGGTGGCATCCGCTACCCGACTCCTTCGGATCATCACCGACTCCGCCGCCTCAAGAGGTCGCGTAGGTGGCATCTGCCACCCGAATTCTTCGACACCTCGCCGACTCCGCCGCCTCAAAAGGCCGTGCAGGTGGAATCCACCACCCCACTCCTTCAGCTCATCGCCGACTCTACCGCCTCAAGAGGCCGCGTAGGTGGCATCCACCGCCCAACTCCATCATCTCCTCATCGACTCCACCGCGTCAAGAGGTCGTGCAGATGGCATCTTCCACCCCACTCCTTTGGCTCCTCGCCGACTCTGCCGCCTCAAGAGGCTGCGTAGGTGGCATCATCCACCCAATTCCATCGGCTCCTCACCGACCCCTCCGCCTCAAGAGGATGCTCAGGTGGCATCCACCACCCTAATTTTTCGACTCCTCACCAACTCTGCTACCTCAAGAGGACGCACAGGTGGCATCTGCCACCTGACTCCTTTGGCTCCTCGCCGACTACCCCGCCTAAACAGGTCGCGCAGGTGGAATCCTCCACTCCACTCCTTCGGATCCTCGCTGACTCTGCCTCCTCAAGAGTCCGCGCAGGTGGCATCCACCACCCTACTCAATCAGCTCCTCGCCGACTCCGCCGCCTCAAGAGGCCGCGCAGGTGGCATCTTCCATCCAACTCCTTCGACTTTTCGTCGACGCCGCCGCCTCAAGGGCCGCATAGGTGGCACCAGCCACCCAAATCCATTAGCTCCTCGCCAACCCTGCCACCTCAAGAGGTTTCCCAGGTGGCATCAGCCACCCAACTCCATCGGCTCCTCACCGACGCCGCTGCCTCAAGAGTCCGTGCAAGTAGAATCCGCCACCTGACTCCTTTGGCTCCTCGCTAACTCCGCTGCCTCAAGAGGCCGCACAGGTGGCATCTGCAACCCCAATCCTTCGGCTCCTCTCCGACTCCGCCGCCTCAAGAGGTCGTGCAGGTGGCATCCGCCACCTGACTCCTTCATCTCCTCTCCGACTCCGCCGCCTCAAGAGGTCGTGTGGGTGGCATTCGCCACCCCACTCCTTCAGCTCCTAGCCGACTCTTCCGCCTCAAGAGGTCGCACTGGTGGCATCCGCCACCCGACTCCTTCTGCTCCTCGCCGACTCCACCACCTCAAGAGGCCACGCAGGTGGCATCCGCCACCCCACTCCATCAGCTCCTCGCCGACTTCTCCGACTCAAGTGGTCACCCAGGTGGCATCCACCACCCGACTCCTTCGGCTCCTTTCCAACTCCGTCACCTCAAGAGGTCGTCTGAGTGGCATCCTCCACCCCACTACTTTGGCTCCTTGCCGACTCTGCCGCCTCAAGAGGCCGCGCCGGTGGCATCCGCCACCTGACTCCTTCGGCTCCTTGCTGACTCCACCACCTCAAGTGGTCGCGCAGGTCGCATCCGCCCCCCACTCCTTCGGCTCCTCACCGACTCTACCGCCTCAAGAGGCTGCGCAGGTGGCATCCACCACCCGACTCCTTCAGCTCCTTGCCGACTCCTCCGCCTCAAGAGTCCGCGCAGGTGGCATCCTCCACCCCACTCCTTCGGATCCTCACCCACTCTGCTGCCTCAAGAGGTCGCGCAGGTGGGATCCGACACCCAACTCCTTCAGCTCCTCGCCGTCTTCGCCGCCTCAAGAGGTCGTGCAGGTGGAATCCACCACCCCACTTCTTCGGCTCCTTGCCGACTCCTCCACCTTAAGAAGTCGCGCAGGTAGCATCCTCCACCCCACTCCTTCATCTCCTCACTGACTCCGCCACCTCAAGAGGTCGCCCAAGTGGCATCATCCACCCAACTCCTTCGGCTCCTCACCGACTCTACCGCCTCAAGAGGCCTCGCAGGTGGCATCAGCCACCCGACTCCCTCAGCTACTCACTGAACCTACCGCCTCAAGAGGTTATAGAGGGTAAATCCTTCCCCGACTCTATCATCTATTTGTCAACCCTACACTATTATCACCAGCCACTATGGAGGTGCTCCACGTACCACCACCGTTCAGCACGCAGGCCTCCATGCCTGCCGGGCTCCATCGCCCTGTCGTACCGACGCTCCAAGCCTCCACGCCTACCGGGCTCCGTCACCCTGTCATACCGATGCTCCAGGCTTCCACACCTTCTGGGCTCCATCGCCCCCATCGTACCAATGCTCCAGGCCTCCACACGTTCCGGGCTCCATCACCCATGTCGTACCGATGTCCAGGCATCCACACCTACTGGGCTCTATCACCCTCATCGTACTGACGCTTCGGGCCTCCATGCCTGTCGGGATCCATCGCCCCATCGTACCGACGCTCCAGGCCTCCACGCTTGTCAGGCTCCATTGACCCGTCGTATGGACATCTAGGATTCCACGCCTTTCGGGCTCCATCATCCTCGTCATACCGACGCTCCGGGCCTCCACGCCTGCCAGGTTCCATCGCCTCGTCGTACCGACGCTCCAGGCCTCCACACCTGTCGGGCTCCATCGCCCCGTCGTACCGACACTACCGGATTCCATGGCTTCTGGGCTCCATCTCCCCCATCTTACCGATGTCTAGGTATCCACGCATGTAGGTCTCCATTGCCCCGTCGTACCGGCGCTCCAGGCTTCTACGCATTCCAAGCTCCATCAACCCCATCGTACCGACATCCAGGCTTCCATGCCTTCCAGGATCCATCGCCCTCGTCGTACCGACGCTCCAGGCCTCCACTCCTACCGGGCTCCATCGCCCTGTCGTACCGAAGCTCCATGCCTCCACGCCTTTTGGGCTCCATCGCCCTATCATACCGACGTCCAGGCTTCCACACCTATCGGGCTCCATCGCCCTCTTCATACCGACGCTCCAGGCTTCCACGCCTTCTGGGATCCATCACCCCCGTCATACCGATGCTACAGGATTTCAGGCCTTTCGGGATCGATCGCCCCCATCGTACCGACACTCGAGGCTTCCATGCCTTCTGGGCTCCACTGCCCCCGTCGTACAGACGTCCAGGATTCCACTCCTTCTGGGCTTTATTGCCCCGCCGTACCCGTGATCTTAGATTCTTCTTCCCTTCAGACCGAGGGAATGTAGTCATCCCTACAACCCTTGCGACACCCTTTATCATTCCAACCCACCAGAATGGGGTAGAGATGACCATTCCTCTACCAACACAATTCGTGTGGTTTAACATCCCAGTTTCATGATGTTAAACTGTGTGACAACCTTATCCACCGATGACATCTCTCCAGTGCAGGTTCATCCTGATCACCACAGATTTCTTTTCCAAGTGTGCAGAGGCAATTCCACTCAAGGAAGTCAAGGCCCATTCCATTTTTGACTTCTTGAGCTACAATATCATCCACCGGTTTGGAGTTCCTCACACCATCCTCATAGATAATGGCACCAACTTCCGAGTAGCCGATCTGAATAAACTGTATGCCAAGTACAATATTCATTCGAACCATACCTCCCGCTATCACGCGTAGGTAAATGGAAAGATCGAGGCATTCAACAAAACTCTCTCTAACATTTTGCAGAAAATGGTTGGCCAGAATAGGAAACGCTGGACGGATAAGCTCCCCAACACTCTCTAGGCCTATCGGACGATGACTCGTAACTCCACCCAGGTGACCCCGTATTCCCTAGTGTACGGATATGAGGTCATCATTCCCATCGAGATCCAGCTAACTTCATTACGCACTGTATTCTATGACCAGCAGGAACCAGATAAGGTGGCCGAAATCCATCTAGCTGAATTAGAAGCACTTGATGAGAGTAGGCTATGTGCCCTGCACAAACTGGAAAGGCACCAGAACAAGATGGCTAGAGCCTTCAATAAGAAGGTTCACCTCCGCTCTTTTCTGCAAGGTGACCTGGTACTGGCCCTCCAAGAACCAATTATCCCTGGCAGGAAACCACCCAAGTTAGATCCCAAATGGGAAGGCCCCTACATAGTCCACAGGGTTTACCCCAATGGATCATACTCCTTGGTGACCATGGATGGTGAGCGTATAACTCCTCCCACCAATGCCAAATTTATCAAGCAACACTTTTCCTGATCCTCCTGGTCCTGCATGACCTTAAACTAGATGGTCCCGCATGACCATAAACTATGTGACAGTCCCACATGACCCTAAAATGCATGATGGTCCTGCATGACCTTAAACTGTCCAATCATGCAAGACTTTAAAATGTGCATCGTCCTGCGTGACCTTAAACTACATCTTTAGAACTAAGTTTGTCTTGATTCCAATCCTTATAGTATATGTAGGAACACTCAGACGCTTCATTTTGAGCCCAACCCCAAACTCTTCTCTTCGACTATCACCCCCTCGGAATAGTTTTCTCAGAGTATCCTCGCATGATATGGTGTAGGAATCCTTATCCCCACTCATACAAGGATTATAAGGGTCGCACCATGTGCCCACTCATGTTCTTCTATCCTCCCATGTCTTCACTGCACAAAATTAAACTGCATGGCCTTCAGAACTACATATGGCTTGATTACCATCCTCATGGGATACGTAGGAATGCCCATACATTTCATCTATTGGCCCAGCCCAAATGCCAGAATCTTTCCCCCGGGTCAAGATGTATGGCAGGGGTGCAAACTTTTGCTCCAATTCACATCAATCTAACCTTGATCTGGTCGTACGTCCTTCTCTAGAGATGTTCGTCTCCTTGATAGAAGGGAACAGATATGATTCACCCACTCCTTGATTGGGATTCCATCACCTTCCCCATCCGGAAGGGCCCCTGAATGGTATGGATGCTAGGCCTAAGGGATCTCTTACCACTTCGGCCTAACACCCTCAAGGATGTCGAGAAACAAGCCGATAAAAGTCCCTCATTTCGAATATGGTCAGTGGTCGATGCTCATTTGTTTCTTCTGAATGGTCACTATAGGGATGCTGTGTTTTGAACATGGTCAACAGCCATCCTGGATCGTTAGGTCCACCCCAAGATGTCCCAAACATCGAGTGTAGTGGTTCATTCTACCTTGTTGTATCTCTAAGCGACGAACTCCCTCCGGGCTATGCCAACAATCAGGACCCTTGGCCTTTGAGGGCCCCCGTCCCAGGTTGTCTCCTATGGGATTGTGTGGTGTGGTACGGGATTATGTCCTCATTCACGTCGGGTTGCTCACTGTGCCATACACATCCCCGGATGAGACACCTTATCCTCTCTTCGTCCTCATTGCAAGATGTTAAACTGCAAGATGGACAGGCCTCCCTGACCGAGGCACATCCTCAGGCCTCTTGGCCTTCTCGGGCCCCTGGCCTTCATCCTCACAGCAAGACATTAAATTGTTTGCTAGTCAGGCCTCCCTGACTGAGGCCCAGCCTCAGGCCCCTTGGCCTTCTCGGGCCCCCGGCCCTCGTCCTCACTGCAAGACGTTAAACTACAAGCTGGTTAGGCCTCCCTAACCGAGGCCCAGCCTTAGGCCCCTAGGCCTTCTCGGGTCCCCATCCCTCATCCTCACTGCAATACGTTAAACTGCAAGTCATTCAGGCCTCCCTGACCGAGGCCCAGCCTCAGGCCCCTTGGCCTTCTCGGGCCTCCAACCCACTTCCTCACTACAAGATGTTAAACTGCAAGCTGGTCAGGCCTTCCTGACTGAGGCCCATCCTTAGGCCCCTTGGACTTCTCAGGGCCCGACCCAGTCTCTCTCATGGGAGTGTATGGTGTGGTGCGGGATTACGTCCTCATTCACGTTGGTTTATTCACCGTGTCCTACACCTCCCTTTTTTAGGGGGTATCCTACTCCCCTCATCATCCTACATGACGTTAAACTGCATCTTGAGAACTATGTGTGGCTTGATTCCCATCCTTATGGGATACGTAGGACCACCCGAATTTCTAGATTTCGGGTCCAGCCCCATCTCCTAGAAATCTCCATTTCACCTTGGCCCCTTGGCCTACCTTTCCCCAGAGAGGGGAGTATATGGCATGGTATGGGATTATGTCCACGTTTGCGTCAGACTTGTAATGACAATGCCATGTACCTCTCCCTCCTGATCCACCTCATTGACCCTCTTCGGCGGTTCACTGATGTGCCTAAGGGTACTCTGGTTTAGTACCTAGAATGTCAGACTCTGCTCGGACATGCTTCCACCCGCTTTCCAGGATTTGTGTTTCTCTTCATTAGGGCTTCCATCACCTTTCACACCCAAAGGGACCCTCGAGTGGCATGGATTCTAGGCCTAAGGGTTATCCTACCATTACGGGCCAACGCCCCCGAGGGTCATGGACAACAAATTGATACAAATCGCATGTTGCGAATATGGTCAGCGGTCGATGCTCATTTGTTGTCCCACTTCAGGATAACGCGATATAGATGTTGCGTTTCTGCCACAGTCGATAGTTATCATCCATCTCCATGCCAACTCCATTAAGACTAAAATGTTTATTACATGATTCAAATCCTTCTCCACCTCATCATGTCCAAGTAGAACTTAGAAACTCTTGGTATTATTCCTCAGTACGCATTCGTGCATTAGGAGGACCAAATCCACGATAGGGGCTCCACACCGATCTCCCTTTGGTGTGCATTCCAGGTATTGAAAAAGACATATTCCTCCTTTGTTTCCCACACTGAGTTTAACTCACGTGGTCTTAGGGAGTGGATTGAGATCCGCACTTACTTGGAGGATTTTCACTCCTCTACGGTCCGAGCTCTAAGATCATAAAAAAATATCTGTTTTAGAACTACGTGCATCTTGATCCCCATCTTCATGGGGTACATAGGAACAAATGTGCACTTTGCCTCAGGCCCAGATAAACTCTAATTTTTTGTCCCTCGACCTAAAACCTCTCCGAGGAACACGTGGTGGTCGGAAACCCCGGTTCCCATTCACCATGGGTTTTGTAGTTACCCCACCACATGCCTACCGTGTTTCATACCATCTATGGTCTGATTTCTACAACACTAAACTAAGATATCCCTATGGGAAGGGACTTTAATCCCTCTATCTAATACGTCTCATTTCCGTTTTCAGATGCATTTTGAAAGAGAGCTCGAAGTGTGGAATTTTCATGGGGACATTTACCTCGTTCCATGTACAAGCTTTGTGAGCTCTCTATTTGGATCCTCACCCTCTTCCACATCCAAAAGGCCCCTCAGACAACATGGATGTTAGGCCTAAGGTCTCTCCATGTATTTTAGGACTAAGGGCTCTCCTACCATTTCGGGCCAACATCCCTAAGGATCTCAGACGACATTTATGACAGGTCCTGTGTTTCGAACATGGTCAACGGTCGACCCTCATCTGTATGTCCCCATTCCAGGATAACACGATGTGGATACTACGTTTTCACCATGGTTAACAGTTATCCTCCATCGTCATTCCACCTTCATTGTGGTACAGATTTTGAGCGTCATGATTCACACATTTCCACTTCCTCATGTTCAAGTGGAATTCTGACATACTGAGCTTTATCTCTTCACGTGTCTAGGTGTGCTTCATAGAGGCTTAACATCATTGGGCTGGTATTCACTGAGTACCCCTTCGTCCTATCATGCCCCTTCCTATGTCGAGAGATTCCCACCACTACTTCTTGTTTCCCACATCGACCACGACTCACATGGGCTTAGTAGTTTTGGTAGGATGTGTACCGGTGCGGCCAAGATTCTCATCATCCCGCGTGATGTTAAACTGCGCTCTCAGAACAACGTATGGATTGATTACCATCCTCATGGGGTATGTAGGAATTCCCTACCACTTTACCTCAGGCCCAGCCTAATTATCACTCTTGGTCCCTCAACCTGAAGAGTTTCCTATAGGGATACGTGGTGTGATTTGGACTCCAAGTCCTCATTCACATCAGTTTCATAGCTACCACACCACATACTCCATGGGATCTTCCCTTTCATTCCACATCCTATCATATGAAGTTAAACTGCAGGAGTCCATATGTCCTCAACGCATGACACTAAACTGTGTTTCTTCCTTGAACAAGTTCGGGATGCCCCATGTTAGTCATGGGATGCACCAAATCCTCTACCAGAGAGGATTTCACCTGTCAGTGTTGGTCAATGATTACACTGTGCTTCCAGAACTATGTATGGATTGATTCCCATCCTCATGGGATACATAAAGACACCCCAGTTGTTTCCTAGGGTCTAGCCCCAAGAATCATAAGTCTTGTTCCTCCCCATTTCTGGCCCCCTGGCCTGACCCCTTGTGGGGAACTGTGGAACTACAACTTTTCCCTAAAAAAGTTCGGGATGCCAAAAGATGACATTGGGAAGCGACTTATCCCTCGCCAAAGAGATCCTATCTGAAAGAAGGAATGGTCCATGATCAAACTGATGCATCCATCCAATGTGTCTTCACTATGGTGGTGTAATTTCAAGAGTGTTGGATTCCAGTCAAACAAACCATCACTCCACATTCCACACTTTTCATGCCCATTATTCGGACCCTCATCCTCTTTCACATCTGGAGGAACCCCCTAACAATATGGTTGCTCAGCCTATGGCCCGCCTATTTTCCTGGGCCAATGTTCTGGAAGACCAATGGGTAGCATTTTGAGTCAGGTCCCGTGTTTCGAACATGGTCAACATTCGACCCTCATTTTTTATCTCCATTTCAAGCTAATCTAATAAGGATATTGTGTTTCAAACACAGTCAATAGTTATCCTTCATTGCCACGCCACCACCATAGTGTTCTAGATTTTGGGTATCGTGATTCACACCTTACACTTCCCTCTGTTCAGGTTGATTCTAATGCCCCTGGCGTTACCCCACTCGTACACTAGAGCACGGTGGGAGAAGCCGGATGGCTGTCCAGAGAGCCCTGTTCTCCAACTATGACTCCCTCTCTCTTTTAGGATCCTCCCAAAATGGTGATCGATGTCCCATGTTGATCCCCTCATACCTTCCGTTGTTTAAACACTCCCGTACATGAGCTCCTATTATCTCTAGTTTCCTACACCGAGCATGGATCATACAGGCTTAGAGATTTATTTGAATTTATCCTCAATGTGATCGAGGTAAAACAGACCCTAAGGCATCCATTTTCCTCAGTCATTTCCTCAAAACGTGGTCTGCCTTGGCCTTCTCGTCCTCATTGGACCCCATTCTTAGGGGTGTCATTTGTAGACCCCGGAAAACGCGTCCACACAATTTTTCAGATGATTCCATACACAATCCAAGATCGTATCCCATTTCACAAGATTTGATTTGGTAGGTCGTACAACCCGAATGGAGTTACGGACTAGGATTTATGGACATTTGAAGTTGGGATGGAAAACTGGCTCGTGAAGCCCCTTCACGGAGTCCCCCAGCACCGCGGCCACCACGAAGCAAAGAAGGCAGGAGACTTTGAAAACGCATTTGAAGTTCACGAGCTTACCACGAAGCACAGGATGCGGGACACTCTGCGAATGAATTTGATGTTAGCGAACACGTCGTGAAGCGAAGGAGGTGGGATGCTCAGCGAACCCATTTGACGTTTGCGAGCGCGTCGTGAAGACACCAAGCCCCTCTTCGCACTGCGTGCACTCTACTCCACGGTGCCTCTTGCCTATAAATACCCAGCTCTCCCCCCTTCTACAGATGGCCACTCTGCCCCTTGGGCGGACGATCTCTTGGTTTGTGGAGCTCCGCGAGCAGCGTCATTCATGATGCTGCTCGGCGATCCCATGCTCCGTGAGTAGCTTCCTTCGTGATGCTGCTCTACGATTCCATGCTCCGTGAGTAATCTGTGAGAGGCCTTTTCTCCAAGAGCCACCCTTGCTCCGCGAGAGGCCTTTGCTCTGCGATCCTCCCTTGCTCTGTGAGAGTACTTTTCTCCATGAGCCGCCCTTGCTCCGCGATAGGCCTTTGCTTCGGGAGACCTTTACTCCATGAAGCTACTTAGTGAAGACCTATGCTTTGCGAGGATCCTACCTTCGCACCCACCAGTCCATACCACGGGGGCTGTGCCCCCGCACTCCCACTCAGGATCAGTGTCGGGCTATGGTCCCGGCCCTCTGGGCTGGTCCCTTCACTACCGTCACAGACCCCCATGAAAAATGATGAGTCGCACCGCGAACTTTCTGGGTCGGGACGTCGGGATTTTCCATTTCACTCTTATGCGCACCCACCTTCCACCTATGGAATGCCATGATTTGGGATACTCCTCCGCACACCATGAATCACCTTGAGTTGACATATTCCTCTCGGTCCCTTTCACATGTCGTTATTTGAGATCCTCATCATCAACTTCTCGGGTACCTTGAGTCATTCTATTCCTCATGAAACCCCTCCAAACCCCATCACTTGGCTCCTATGCCAGGTTGAACTAGAATGGTCCACCCTTACGTAAGTCCCAACACCAACCATTGCTAGGAACCTTATTCTTAATAGTCCTATCTACGTTACTATAAACTGTAGTGATACCTATATGATCAATATAGGATGCCTCTTTCCCAATACGAGAGATGCCTTATGCTCCAAGCATGAGATGCCAATAGTCCTACCTACAAGACTCTAAACTGTAGTACTCCCTATGTCCCAAATATAGGATGCCTCTTTCTTCTAACAAGAGATTCCTTATGCTCCAAGCATGAGATGCCAATAGTACTACCTACAAGACTCTAAACTGTAGAACTCCCTATGTTCTAATTATAGGATGCCTCTTGATCCAAACAAGAGATTCCTTGTGCGCCAAACATAGGATGCCTAATTCCATGATTACAGTGGCATAATTTCAAGAGCATTGGAATCCGTTCAAACATTCCATCACTCCACCTCATGATTTGTGTGTCCTTCATTCGGATCCTCATCCAATTCCATGTCTGGAGGGACCCCCTAACGGCCTGGTCCCATGCCACATCAGCTCACCTACTGTCCTGGGACAACGCCCCTGAAGACTTTGGACAACACTTCGAGTCAGGTCCTGTGTTTCGAACACAGTCAGCAGTCGACCCTCATTTGTCTGTCCCCATTTCAGGGTTACACGATGTGGATGATGTGTTTCTGCCACGGTCAACAACTATCCTCCATCGCCATGCCACCCTCATTGCATTCTGAATGTCAGTCATGTAAAACACACTCTTTATCTATCTTTGTTTGGACCGATTCCAATGCCCTAGGCATTATCCCTCTTGTGCACCAACGCATAGGTGAAGACCACAATCCACCAGTGGGTTGGGATGCCCTCATGGCCAGACATGAGGAAGACATTATGGGAAACTTCCTTGCGTAATCCCCATCCACCATTGCCGCTCCTTAGCAGCACCTGGGCTGCTTCCTTACGTAAGCCCTATCCACCATTACCGCTCCTTAGCGGCACCCAGGCAGCTTCCTTGTGTAACCCCTATCCACCATTGTCGCTCCTTAGCGGCACCCGGGCAGGTTCCTTGCATAATCCCCATCCACCATTGCCACTCCCTAGTAGCACATGGGCCTCCATCCTGGAGTAAGTCCCAATCTTTCTCTCCTTGGACTGTTCCACGTGTAATCCCCACTCCACATCCCACGGCCGCACCTTTCATGATGTGATCGTCAGGTCCCAATTACCTCTTGTTTCTTACACCGATCGTGACTCACGTGGTCTTATAGTAAGCATTGACCACGACACCACCTCATACCTCATTACGTTAAACTGTATTTCACCCCCGTCCCGCATGACGTTAAACTGTACACCCAAACTACATGTACTTTGATCTGTGTTAAGGCATAGTATGTAGGAAGCCTCCAGGAGGTTCAAGCCCATCATCCACCTAGACCAAGGTTCACATTCACATCAGTTCACTGAAAAAACCCTTTCTGGACTATGAGGACTTTGGTCCATGTCAAGGCAAGGTATGTAGGAAGCCTCCCTGAGGTTCAATCCCACCACCCATCAGACCAAGGTCCTTATTCATGTTGGTTCGCCGACACCCACATCTCATCCCGAACTATGAGGACTTTGATCCATGTCAAGGCATGGTATGTAGGAAGCCTCCCTGAGGTTCAAGCCCATCACCCATTGGACCAAGGTCCTTATTCATGTCGGTTCTCTGACACCCACATCCCGTCCCAAACTACGAGGACTTTGATCCATGCCAAGGCATGGTATGTAGGAAGCCTCTACGATGTTCAAGTCCACCACTCGGTCATTCCGACCTCTTTCACATCGGTTCACCAAACACCCGGGGAAGCCTAGAGTGTAAGCCACACACCATCCTGAACTACGTGGTCTTTGATCCATGTCTAGGCATGGTACGTGAGAAGCCTCCCTGAGGTTCAAGCCCACCATCCACCTGGACCAAGGTCCTTATTCACGTCGGTTCCCCGACACCCACACTATCCAGAACTATGGGAACTTTGATCCATGTCAAGGCATGGTATGTGGGATGCCTCACGAGGTTCAACCCCACCACCAATGGACCCCCGGGTTTACCTTCATGTCGGTTCGCTAACGAAACGCTTCCTGAACTATGTGGACTTTGATCCATGTCAAGGCATGGTACGTAGGAAGCCTCCCCGAGGTTCAAGCCCATCACCCATCGGACCCCCGGTCCATCTTCACGTCGGTTTTCCAATAGGCCCCATCCCAAACTACGTGGACTTTGATCCATGTCAAGGCATGGTATGTAGGAAGCCTCCATGAGGATCAAGCCCACCACCCGGTCATTCTGACCCCCTTTAAGTTGGTTCACCCTCATCTCGCACGATGTTAAACTGTGGACCTCCATTCAGTGGTAAGCCATTTTCATTGTAGTGGTAAGCCGTTGCGACCTCCTTCAGTGGTAAGTCGTTTTCAACCTCATTTGGCGGTAAGCCGTCGTCAGATGAACTACGTGGTCTTTGATTCCCTGCCACAGGGATATGTAGGAATCTTCTCGGAGGCTCAATCCCATCACTCATGTCTCATCTGGATCTCTCCCTCGAGCCTATGTGTCTCTGGAAGGTCATTCTCCAACCCAGAGGTTCCACTTCCTTTGGGCCCCATTCATGCGTCCATTCTGACAGGCCGCCTCCTCAGGTGTTCCATCGTCCCACCAAACTACGCGAACTTTGATTCCCTGCCATGGGGATACGTATGAAGTCTCTTAGAGGCTCAAGACCAACTTCATTGTCACCCTTGCGATGGTCCCATTTCATTCCCCCTCCACTTCATTCATCCATCTATCATCCATTCTGATTCTCACCTGAGACCCCACATCCCGATGGGATCATTCCATCTACATCCTCACTGCTCCTAACAGTACTTGGGCCGCTATCCACGCATAAGCCCTAGTATGTCTCTGGGTAGTTGTCCTCTATGTACACCCTGATTCATCACCCCTTTTAACTATGTGGGTTTTGATCCCTATCATTTGTACATGGTACATAGGAAACCTCCCTATGGTTCAAACCCAGCCAATGGTAAACCTTGGTGTCCCCCATTCTGGGGTGCACTCTCCCTGATCTGCCATCAGTGGTGTTCAGATCAGCCATTACGGTGTGACATCTCCCCTCCATGGGGTGCACCACCTCGGATCCGTCCTCATTGGGCGTTCTAATACATCCACACAGTAAACCTTCTAGGTGTTCCCTCCTAGGGATGTACCAATTTGATCCGTCTCTATGGGACGTTCTGATCACTCTCATTCTGTCTCTGTAAGATGTTAAACTCGTGGCCTACCTCGTGATAAACATGAGATGCCTGAGGAAAACCCTAGAAGGCACACCTTGGGTGTGACCGTCTCTTCTAGACATTAAACTTGCAGCATACCCTATGTTAAAAATGGGAAGATGAGGAAAACCACTGAGACATGCCCACGACAAAAGATACCCCACGACTGCTTTGGGATGCCTCAAGTTATGCACCCCTGAGATTCCCTCCTATGAGGAAGAATACAGGTTCCCCAATGTCCACGTTTCTAGATATGCCTCGACAAGCCTGATGTTATTGTCTACTCCGACCGAAGGTTTCTACCATTTCAAGACCCCATGTAATGTCTTGACGGAATTAGTGTAATTAATCGGCATCCATGAAGATATGGAACTGGGAATGAGATTCACGAACAACGTATTAAATATATGAGGGATACCTAGACTAGGTGACGAGTTCTGAGGAGGAATCCACGGAAGGAAGAACTGACATCCCATCATCCTGTTTCGATCAAGGAGCAAACATCCCTAAACAAGGAGCGAATGCCTCCCACCTTTGGAAGCAAGAACTGACACCCATTCTACCTAGAGTTCTCTCTCAATAAAAAAACAACTCTAGGCTTCTCTCAAGTCTAAGATAATTCTATACCTCCTCCCCACTCTAAATACTAAGAGATAAATAGATGTGATCTTTAAGATTAAAGGATCACCTATAATGATATACATGAATGAGTAAAGGCAATTAATACCTCCACATTATCACCAAGAGATCCATTGTAAATATTTAGATATCAAGGAGAATGTGTGGATCACTGCTATAGTGATTTTATTTTGGATCCTATGGGAAAAACAGTGGTAATAAATGAATGGTGTTTGAATGATCAATATCTTTATTAGAGAAAGATCTCAAGACTGAGGTATTTTCTCTTTATTAAATTGATTATAAATTTAATGTGAAAGATACTCTTGTCATTTTAATGGTATTCTTCATATAATTTCATTGATTATATTTGTTGTACATGATGATTCGTAATTATGTTATTTCATATTATTCATTGAATTAGACAAAGGTCAGGTTGGAAATGGGGTCAACTAGAAATTATATTGTGCCTAAAACCTTTAATTGGTATCAGAGTGGTCACGTTCAAATTTATAATTATTTAAATTTTTTATCAATATTTTTATTTTATTTTGTTAAATTTTCATTTTTTTTAATCTATTAAGATGAGATAAAAATTTTATTCAATATCATATGACCAATAATAAATAAAGAATGCTTGGAGATTCCATCTGATGGTACCAAATATCTTAGTCACGTGACTAGATTACATAGAATGTAACTTGATTAAAAATCATGTAATCTTGGTCATCCACATGTGTATATGATTGATCCAATCGTGCAATGTCATGTGGGGGTCCATTACATGGCATGTAATTACACTGCATAATAATTGACAGGGTGGAACACTGTTTTCAGGGTTACATAATGTATAACTAATTTACATGTCATGTAACTCCCACATGATGTGGTGGTAGTGTGGTTACAATATGTGGTGTGAAATTAATACACATGTGGTGTAATAATTACACATCATGTGTTGACTTCCATCTAAGAAACACGGGTCATCCATTGTTACACAGCGTGTGCCTAGTGTACACATCATGTAACATGGAATTTTCTTGAATGTATTACACATCGATCCCCTTGGTTTGTGATATGAGATGGATGGAAATAATTATATTTTATGTAGTCAGTATACACTTTATGTAATTTAAACTTTTTTATGTGAATTAAATTCCAAGACAGGTTGTACACGACATAAATTAATTATGTGGAATAAAATTAATTATGGAATTAAACCAAACTATATAGTGTGTAACTGGAATACATGTCATGTGAAAAAAATTATATATTATTAAATACATAATTAATTTCTATGTAAATATTAGAACTACACATTATGTGGTCGTCATACACATTATGAACGTTACTGGGGAATTTAAAGCAGTACATGCCACTTAGGTTAACACATGTCATGTGTCCATAAATGTCTTGATGAATAATTTTATTAATATACATAAATGCATGTCATGTTTCTATGTGATATATCATATATTCTATATTTTTTTGTGAATACACATTACATGACAAGGACTGTTCAAGACATCGAGTAGTTTGGGTGGGTACCCATCGTGTTGCCTCTAGTATATGTCATGTCCTTAAGTAATTTAAATTAATTTAATTTAATTAAATTATAATTATAGAGGATATGAATCTCATTTATCTCTAGGACCACTTAGATAGATAATTAATATAAATAATTAATTAATTAATAATACAATTAATTATCAATTAAAGATAAATTTATCTTAATTAATATCATGATTTTAAATGAATGTTATCATGTATGAATTTGATGTTATCGCATGTATGTGACTAATCATGAGCTTGAACAACCAATGTATGTTTTGGATTTCTATTTAATTTAATATTATTACATGGGTTTTATATGTGATAAAGTTTTATTAAATTAAATATGATGGCAAGTGTTTTATACCTACCACCTTTATTATGATAGACCTTCATATTTATGGATTATTTTATATATCCCATACCCATGATTACACTCACCTATGTGTGGGTATAAAATATGTAAAGGGTAGAGATCTGAGGAGAAGTGGAATTTCAGAACCCGGGCTGAGATGAGACCAGCGTAGAAGATACAAATGTCGATGGAGGAATATTATAGCTCGGGTTAATCCAGACTCAAAAAAAGTTCCCCTGGGGTCATAGGTTTAATATCATCAACTCAATAAATAAACCATTATAAATCTCATGATCATGTCACTTATTTATTTTATTTCATAAAATTAATGGTTATTTATTTATTTATGTGGATGAGTTTCTATATGATGATTAAACTAGATCACGTAAATTAAATTAGATAAAAATACATGAAAGATAAAGTAAAATAATTGGATTATACATAAATTATTTTATAAAAACAAAGTTAAGTAATTATGTAAAATCTATATAATATTAATAAGACATGTAAAAGATAAAATAAATAAATTTAAACATAATAAATAAAATCCCTCAAGGAAATACTAAGTTGTAAAAATCCTTTTATTTCTTGATTAATAATGGAACCATAGAACTAAGTGTTTTTCTATCCCTCATTGGGGAACTTAAATTTATTGGGGAGTTATTAGTAAGTTTTTAGGTTGAATTAACCATATATAAATCTAGAGAAGTATCCCTCACTAAAATTGATGTTACTTTGAGGAAAGTTTCTAGGAAATCTGAATTAGGGTTTTAGGATTTGGGAGTTCATTCAACGGATCAATGAGCTATGAGCTAGTAGTTGGAAAGACCACCTACCAAAATACTTTCAAGTAATTGACTAGAACCTCATCTAGGTTATGATAAGGGAAATGTATATCCTTTACACTATAATTTCTACTTGATATGACATTTTGAGTCCAATGGTGATGGTTATAGGAACTTGATAAAATAATGGGATACTAATAAGATAATTAAATTATTTTTCCTTAAATATTTTGTAATCTGGATAAAGTATTTAATGTTGTTTTTTATTTTTTGTAGAAAAATTAAAATTTCATGGAACTTGATATCCTTTTGATATATATTTGAGAAATAGATAATCATCATGTTATTAACTTCCAAGAGTGTTATAGGTGTTTGTGCATTGTACTACACCAAGAACGGGATATTTACATGTTGAAATCTCTATTTCCTAATCTTCTTACTTGGGAGGTGAGTGGGGAATAGATCTATTTATACTTGAAACACTTGGATGATTCACTAGATTTCCATTATTTCATGTTATCATTCATGTCTTTTAAACTTCATAAGTCACACAAAGCATGGATTCATATACTATGTTCACCCATCTCCATGATCTTTATCTTGAGAGAGCTATATAGGAGCCGTATGAGATATCCAAGGCACTCTTTATGTGAAACATTGGAGAGGGTTTGGTTTTTGGGTCTCTTTTTATCAAGATTATTGGTTATAATGAGTGTTTAGATATTTTTGGGCTTAAGCGACCAGGTGAGTTGAAAATAGATCTCATACTTTCCTTACTCCCTTAGATATTCCCTAAATGTTTTGATAATTTTAATATAAAAAACATTAATAATTAATTCCCAAATCACATTTCTTTGATTCTTTGGGTAGATAATGACATGAATCACAATAATCCTTCAATACTTATGGTGTAAAATAGGAAGTGAAAAGAAAAAATCACCAAGACCAACTCTAAGTATAATATTCTTCAAAATGATTGGCCATGAGGAGGAAACTCAAGGGGAGATAAATGGAGTAAGATTCCATCTATTTTGAATGTGGGAAAAAGGGACATTGGAAAAATAATTGAATCCTGAAAAAAATGAAATCTTAAGTTGTCTTCATTATCGAATGAAACTATTTATATAAATTGGTTATTAGATACAACATTTAGTTCTCACATTTTTATCTAATTACAACAACCAATTAAATTTAGAAGAGTTTCTTAAGGAGATATGGATATAAAAGTTTCTAATGTAGATAGATTCACTGTAATAGATATTGTATATTATCAACACACATTTCTAATTAGACTGATCTTGGTTTTAAATAACTATTATTATATTGTAACCATTACAAAAAAATATTATTTATGTATATTTTATTGTAAATAATTGGTTTTTTATATTTGGGAATAAAAGATTCTATCTCTACAAAGATATAATATGTTACGGTGTTACACATATAAATAATGGTTTATTAACTATAATACAAAATCCAAGTGTTAGAAATTGATAATGAATCTAGTTCAAAAAAAATGTATCACACCCAATTTTGGAGTCATAGGTTAGGTCATATAAATGAAATGTGCATGACTAAACTATATCAGGATAGATATTTAGATTCTTTTGAACTAAAACTACTTGCAATATTTCATGATTGTTTATAAGGAAAAATGAACAAATCTCCATTTATTGTAAAGGTGAAAGGGCCATAAATATTCTTGAATTGGTTTACACATATGTGTGTGGAAAATTTCCTTTTAAAGTAAGGGGTGGATACTCATACTTCATAACTTTTACTAATGAATTTAGTAGATATGTATATGTCTAATTAATAAGGTATAAGTTATATTCATTTAATAAATTCAAGTAATACAAGAATGAATTTTAGAACTAGTTTGGTAAGAAGATAAAGAAACCATGATTAAACTATGGTAGAGAATATATTAACCAAGAGTTCATTGATTATATATGGGAGTTTGGGATTCTATCTCAACTCACTCCTTGTACACCATAATGGAATTGTGTAATTGAAAAGAGAAACTACCCATTTTTTGAAATTCTAAGTTCAATGATGAGTCATTCAAGTCTTCCATTATACATTTGGGGATATTTATTACATACAAAAATATACACACTAAACCAAGTGCCAACTAAAGTTAAAAAGGTATTCCATATGAACTTTAGTGTAGAAATAAATCTGTTTTGTCAAATTTATAGGTGTGGTGATGGAGAGAGCTTGTTAAGTCCTCTTCAGAAAATAAACTTTCACCTCAAGTCACAAAGAGTATATTTATAGGATATCCTAAAGAAACAAGGGGATATTACCTATACAATCCATTATATAAAAATATTATAGTGGAAAATAAAACCATGTTTTGTGAGATAGATAACATATCTAAAATAGATAGTGGGAGTAAGATAGAATTAGATTAAGTCCAAGATCAAGATACACAAGAGTTAGTACATGAATAGATTCCACAAATCTCCATGGAAGAGTAAATTTTAGAGAAACAAGTACTGCATTGAAGAACCAAATATATTAGAGTACTATAAAAATATGATTTTCTAATTATTGAGGATGGTGAATCATTATTGGTTAATAATAATTAATCAGTGTCCTACAAGGAATTAGGAATTGGAACATAATATATTAAATGGAAAGAATCCATGAACCCTAAAATGGATCCCATGTACCAAAACCAATTATATATTTTAATGGATCCTCTAGTGGGTGTAAATAACATTGGTTGAAAATGGGTATTCAATAAGAAACTAGGCATGAAAGGTAGATTCAATACTTATAAATCTATATTAATTATAAAAGTCTTTAAATAGCATCAAGGAATTTATTATGATGATTCCTTTCCACATGTTTATTTACTAAAATCTATCATAATTCTACTTTACATAATATCTTACAGTGATTAAGATATTTTGAAAATGGATTTCAAAACAACCTTCCTTAATAGGAACCTTATAGAAAATTTATGTGTTTAATTACTAGAAGGGGTGTGAATCCAAAATATATCAATACGGTATGAAATCCATTTATAGTTTAAGGTAATAATTTGAGCCACAGAACATTTAATTTTATGAATCCAAAAGGAAATTTGGTTTTGTAAATAATGAATATGATCCTTGTGTCTATAACCAGTTTAGTGTGAGTATGGTAATTTTTCAAATAGTATATGTCATGACATACTACTGGTTGTAAATGAGATACTAGTCTTACAATTTGTTAATATTTGGCTGAATATATTCTTCTCCCTAAAAGACTTAGGTGAAGTATCATACATTCTTGGGATCAAGATTTTTCATGATATATCTAAGAGGTTACTTGGACCAAGTCATGGAACATATAATGATAAGATACTAAAGATATTTTCTATAGAAAAATCCAATAGGGGAATATTGATAATATCACATGGAATACATATATCTAAGAAAATATATCCTTAGACACATAAGGAGAGGAATAGGATGATAAGGATCCCATGAACATCAGTGATAGGGACAATCATGTATGTTGTGTTATGTAACAGACTTGATGTTTCCTACACCTTGTGTAACACCCCTAGTTTGAGGTATGGACTAACCTTTTTGTCTTTTTGAGATATGTTTTGTTTGGCATTAGTATCAAGAAGTTTCTAGGAGGTTTTTTAAGTTTTTTAATTATTTTAGAGGTTTTACATTTAGCACATAGTTAAGTTCAACCATGAGGATTTCCCTAGGTAAATGTGTAGACCCTTAAAAGAGTTCGGGGGAGGTGCACAGTTGGTGCATGGTTAGAGTAAACAATCAAAATTTACTTGGAAACCATGAAACATGGAATAGATGTGTTTTACATGGTTGGAACATTATTTTTTAAACCATATTTCCAAACCATGCAACTTCGGGGTTTTGAGATAGTGTCACCTACACAGTTGGAGCACAATTTATTAAATTGTGTAGTCTAACTATGATGTCATTAATTAAATATTAAAAATTGATTTTAATTGTGATACTCACCCAAAAACTATAATTATTTATCCTCTAACATAAGATCTCAATTTTCAGGGTTCCACTACGAATTATTTGGTGACCTTTCCCTCTATATACTAGTTTCAATTATTATTTCAGCATTAGAACTAGGAAATTGAAGGTAAGATATCCATTCTTCTTCTTTTTCTATATTTATTAATTTCATTTAAAGCAGAGCCTTAGATCTAGGTTTTTATTCTAAGATCTATTTTATTATTCATGTTTTGATAAATCTTATTTGGGATTTATTAAAGTAAAGGTGAATGAGTCTTGGATCTGTGAAATTGTAAATAATATTTTTAGGTTGAGAGGGATACATTGCGAGGTAGGTGGATTCTCTCTTTTCTTCACATTTTCTAGAAATTTAAGGCCTAGTTTTTATTAAATGAATTTCTTGGATTTGAAAATGAAAATTTGGATGATATATTTCTTGAAAATCATCTTGGTTATAAATTTCAAATGTGGGATTTTGAATGGTATTTAGAAAAACCAATTTTTGTTACATAATTTTAAATTGTTTTTTTATTTATGCATGAATTATGTTTGATTAAATGTTCTAAAAAATTATTGATTTGAATAAATTAACAAGTGTGAGACCTTGGTATACACATGAAATTTTGTGAGTTCATATTGAATTGTAATATGCCTTGTTAGGTTTAGAAAAGGGGTCCGTGTCATTGGGGTGTATTTGATTAATGGAAAACTGACAACTTGACTGGTAGGATGGGATTTTCCTCATGAGTTAGGAAAAAAACTGATTGGATGCATGCATGTGTGTGTGTGATTTGGAATTGGGTATTATAAGTGAAAGGAATTAATGGTTTGAATGTTTAATTTAATTTAATTTATTTGATCAATTGTTTTGTTTTTTATCTTGTCTATTTTACATGTATATTGATTTGTGAGATAACTTTTCATCATCCTAGTGGAATGTGTTGGGAAGTATTTGGGGATATCCTATCGGGTTGTATACTCACCTCCTGTATATATACCTTCGTGCATTTGTAGATGTTTTTTACCATGATATATTAAAAGAAAAGGTTTATTATTTATCTAGTGGAGAATAATGATGCTATATTCTTGGGGATTGCATTTGGAGCTAGGAGACAGCCGACTTGAGCAGTTGGGGTGATTCAACATTAGTGTTTCTATGTCAAATTATATTTTGGATTAGTTGGATTTCATGTTTCATTTTATACTACTACTATATTTTTTTAGTTATTGGTTTTTTATTTGTATTGTTAACATTTCATACATCATATAACATTGGTTTTGTTGTTTTATTGTGGTTTTTATGGTTTTTGTATGTTCAAAGGGAAAATCATCCCCCATAACTTTTGTAATCCCTTAGCATTTATTTTTAGCCTCTAGTGTCTGGGGATGTCACCTAAGGTTAGTGTGGCACCTCAGCTCTTTCCAATCTAATGGTTAGGGTCGGTATGGTACAAGTTGTATTAATTTTGTTGGTCTATTAGTTGGTAATGGTAGTAAGGAGATAGGAAATGTTAGAACTTGAAATGTATATTATAAAAAAATATCTAACCTATTTATATTAAACTTCAAGTTACCAAGGTATTCTAGGTACAAAAGGTTATTATGAAACATTTATAGTAGTTTCTTTTTCTCATCATTGTGAATTTAGTCAATGGGTGTAAAGTAACCTTGTTTCCGATGCTTTTGATGGGGCGCGTGCGTGCATCCGTCTGCGGAGGAGGATGCGCGTCATTTGTTGCCTCGCATCCCCGCTTTCCAAAGGTGGGCGGCATTCGCTCCTTATTCAGGGACGTCTTCTCCTTGATCGAAACGGGATGATGGGATGTCAGTTCTTCCTTATGTGGATTCCTCCTCAGAACTCATCACCTAGTTCGGGTCTCCCTCATAGATTTAATACGTTGTTCGTGAAACTCTTCCAAGTTCCATGTTTCCATGGACTCTGGTTAATTACACTGCTTCTATTGGGACATTCCAAAGGGTCCGGTCAGGGAAGCAACCTTCAGTTGGGGGAGTAGTCACGTCGAGGCATCAGTATCGTGTCTGTATGCTGGGGAACTGGCGTGTCTATCTTTTGTCCCTTGTCACGAGGCTTCTTGAGGGCGCAGAAGCCTGAGTCATCCCACATAGAGCGCGGGGAATTATAAGCCATAGACATATATCTGAGGTTTTCCTCATCTTCCTGTGTTTAACACAGGGTATGCCGCAGGTTTAACGTCCAGCGGAGACGGATCAGCCCGATCAGAGCATTAGCTAGAATGGATCGGATTGAGGAATTTCCCTTGAAGGGGTGCCGATACCGGAACCAGCCCATGGGCGGCTACGAAGAGGAGCGGAATGGTATGATCTTGCTGGGATATGGCAGTCTGGGTGAGAATCATGATGGTGATGGAGAGTTGAATGAAGTGGAGGGGGAATGAAACGGGATCATCGCAAGGGAGACGGTGAAGTTGGGATTGAGTCTCGAAGAGACCTCCTACGTATCCCCATGGTAGGGAATCAAAGTCTGCGTAGTTCGGGATGGTGCCGGTGAACTGACGTGAAGGTGGACCTTGGTCCGATGGGCATCATCAGCGAACCGACGTGAAGGTAGACCTTGGTCCAATGGTGGTGGGCTTGAACCTCATGAGGCTTCCTACGTACCATGCCTTGACATGGATCAAAGACCTCGTAGTTCAGGTGTGGACGCCGGAAGGCCGACGTGAGTGAGGACGTTGGTCCGGTTGGTGTGGGGCTTACACACTAGGCTACCTGGGTGCTGGTGAATCGACATGAAGGTGGGTCGGGATGACCAATGGATGGTGGGCTTGAACCTCTGTGAGGATTCCTACGTACCATGTCGTGACATGGATCAAAGACCTCTTAGTTCAAAGGGGGCTTCATCGGTGAACCGACGTGGAGGTGGACCTTGGTCCGATGGGTGGTGGGCTTGAACCTCAAGGAGGCTTCCAACGTACCATGCCTTGACATGGATCAAAGTCTTCGTAGTTCAAAGGGGTCACCACGGTTTTCCGTCGGACTGGGATGCAGTTTAACGTCATGCGGGACAAGTATGAACTCGACGTGAATAAACGATGGGCGGGCTTGAACCTCAGGGAGGCTTCCTACGTACCATGCCATGACATGGATCAAAGATTTCGTAGTTCAAAGGGTTTCATCGGTGAACCGACGTGAAATTAGACCCTGGGGTCCACTAGTGGTGGCTGTCAGCGAACCGACGTGAAGAAGGGACCTTGGTCCAATGGGAGATGGGATTGAACCTCAGGAAGGCATCCTACGTACCATGTCTTGACATGGATCAAAGACCTCGTAGTTCGAGTTGTTCCAACGGCTTGCCGTCAGACTGGAATGTAGTTTAAAGTCATACTGGACGAAGGTAGAACTTGACATGAATAAATGATGGGTGGGTTTGAACCTCGTGGAGGCTTCCTACGTACCATGCCTTGAAATGGATCAAAGACCCCGTAGTTCAAAGGGGTGTGCAGTTTAACGTCATGTTGGACGAAGGGATACAGTTTAACGTCATGCTGGTCGAGGGCATAAAGTTTAACATCATGCTGGATGAAGGCATTGCCATGGCCGATACTTACTCTAATCCCACGTGATTCATGCTCGGTGTGAAAAACAAGAGGCAGCCGAGACCTGACGATCACGTCGCGAAGGGTGCGTCCATGAGAAGTGAAGAGGGGCTTACGCGTTAGGTGGCCCATGGTGCTGGGACTTACTCCATGATGGAGGCCCGTAGTGCGGCAAAGCGCAGCGAGAGATGGATTTGGGACCAATGATGGGAGGTGCCTCATTCCCTATCATGTCCTCTACTGACCTTGGCAGTGGGGAAGTACGGAGGTGCATGGGTGCTACCTTTAGCAAGAGGGGCTAGGGGCTTACACCAAGGTGGTTTCCCTTCTCCCATGGACATACGCTACTCCGGGAAGGAGGATATCATCCCTTGTGGAGGGGGTGACCCCGTCTCTATGGAGACGGGTGGCGTAAAAAATGTCCGAGCTGGGGGGACCCTACGTGCGAAGCACGGGGTGGGATCATAGTTTAACGTCATGTGTTGAGGACGAGGTGCTTGGAAGTTTAACTTCCTGCAGCTCGGACGAGGTGGGTTCACTCTGCACCCCTAGGACTTACATGACTGGCACCCTCTTCTCCTTGGGGGAGGGAAGGTACCAGTAAGGCTGTGGTAAAAGGGGGTCGCGGAGCGAACCATCGAGGGTACCATGTTAGTGTGGCTATGCGAAGAAGCAATAGTCGTTAGCATGCCTATGCGAAGAAGCATTAGGCGAAGCAACGCTATGGGTGATGTTGTCCGTGGGACTTTAAAATCACATCGTGCCACCCTGGAGGGTCGCACGGGAAGAGGAATTTCCAAGCAGAGGAGTGTGCTTCGTGAAGTGGAGTGCCTTGGCCTTAGCATGGGGAAGAGGTGTGGATGGGGGGTGCTTTGCGAAGTGGAATAGTATTCGCGGAGCACTGCCTCGTGAATCAGAGGTGCCTCACGAAGCAAGGTGATGCGAGGCAGTGTGCTTCACGATATGTAGCGACCCTGCCTTAGCATGGAGATCACTAGTACAGGATGGGTGTTTCGTGAAGCATAAATGCTCCGCGGCTGCCCAGGTTCCCTTGGGAATCCCCCTCCTTCACGAACGCCCTTGAGCTTCGTGAAGGGAATCCCTCTCGGAAGAGGATCTCAAAACGAGACAAAGCGAAGGCGTCACGCGAAGTATAAGTACCTCACGGAGCTCATGATTCCAGGGGAAAAGGGTGCTTAGCGATTTAGGAGGGGAGAAGCCGAAAGGTCAGATTGTCCATCCCCTGGGCTCAGGGGGAGCCCAGTATTTATAGGAAAGGGTTGCCGCGAAGTAGAACTCACGCGGTGTGAAGGGGCAGAGGTGCTTCGCGACAGGCTCGCAAACGTTAGGCCGTTCGTGGAGAGGTATTGCCTCCGGTGCTTTGCGGCGGGCTCGCGAACGTCAGGCTGTACACGGAGAGGTACCGCCTCTGGTGCTTCGTGGCGGGCTCGCGAACGTTAGGCCGTTCACGGAGAGGTACCGCCTCCGGTGCTTCGTGGAGGGCTCGTGAACGTCAGGCCGTTCACGGAGAGGTACCGCCTCCAGTGCTTTGCAGCGAGCTCGTGAACATCAGGTCGTTCGCAGAGAGGTACCCCCTCCGGTGCTTTGCGGGACCACGATGCTCGGGGGTGCTTCGCGTTGGTGCTTCGCGAGGCAGCGTCCGAGGCTTATTTTTCTCTCCTTCCTTTCGTGCAATATTTTGGCGCCAACAAATGCCCCCCCTCAGACTTGGAGCCTCGGAGGGATGTCGGGTCGAAGTCTGAGGGAAAATCGCCAAAATTGTCGGCGGTTCACGATGTGACTTCTTGAAGGGGGCCCGCGGTGCTGACCGTGGCCACGGGATCCGGACGCGCCGCAATGCTCCGCGTGGGAGGGGCGCGCCGCGAAGCTCCGGGGTCGCCACCTCTAAATAGGGGGCCAACCTCTTTTGCCTTCACACGATTTTCTTGTCCTTTTGTGCTCTCGATTTCGCGAAGCTCCGCGTACTCCGCGCCTACTCTCCAGGAATCGAGCTTCGCGGCGAACCGCGGGTCTCCGACTCCGCGACCGCGCCAAGAGAACTTCTGTTTACCAGCTTATGTCTAACTCCGCGGCTTGGTTTCGCAACCCATATTCGCAAGAGATCTTCGCGAGCCGGCTTCACGACCCATCTTCGCGATCCTTTCTGAAAAATTCTTTTCTGAGTGTCGGAACCGAAATGGTCCATTGAGAAGCTGTGTTGGGGGTGATTGTCGACGCCGCCCGGAGGGATGAGATGGCCAACTGTCTGGGCCTTGGGGAGATGGTCTGAAGCCAGTCGGACCATACCTCTTTGAAAGAACTGCTATCGGAGGGTCAGAAGAACTATCCGTAGTGAAAGAAATTTCCCTTGTATGGCTTCGGGCTGAGGGATGACGTCTTCATCCCTGAGGCGAGTAGGGACGAACTAGCTTGCTGGTTCAGGAGCACGACATATCAGCACCAATGGTTAGGGGTGGCCGATGGTCATGCGCGGGAGGACTTCACACCCATCACCGCCAACTGTATCTACAACCATGTGAACAATATTGACAGGAAGACACTGCAACCGGAGACATCCCCTCCTCTGTACCATACCATGCTGAAGGCGGCGTTGCAGGATTCGAAGAAGGGGTGGTCCGATGAGTGGGACATGCGCCAGGGCGGCAACTTTACTGATGACTGGGCCTGGGCCTATTGGGTAGGCACCTCATGCGAGGAGTTTGGGGCCGATCTGAGAAGAGTGGGTTTATATGAGGCGTCATGGGCCTCCCAGTTCCACATTTACCAACTGAAACAACTTATGCCGAAATTGCTGAGCAGTTGGTCGTCTAGGACCAATACCTTTCACCTGCACCATGGGGAGGTGGGCATCAGTCTGTGGGATGTCCACCAAATTTCGGGGGTTCCGATCTTGGGGGCCATGTATGATGAGTTCCTCCCCATCATGAGCGCCTGGGAGGATAAAGAGAAAATGCAACGACTGGCATCAGCGCTGATGGCACTCGTCCCTGGAGAGGACAAGGAGGCAGTGAGGGATGTCCACTTTAAGAAGTGGTTCAAGTGCTTCCTAAATTTCCCATAAAATCGAGAGTTCCTTCCGAGGCTTCGAACTTGTCCGAGGGCAGCCCAATGGGGTAAGGAGCACTTGTATTGGAGGGTCTTGGAGGACAGCCAATGGAAGACTTGGGGCTTCAGTGTCAGCACTGAACAACATCCGATATTCAGGCTAGCAGCATTCATTTTGTCTCTCATCTGCAGTTGGATCCTATCGGTGAGGGATACCATCATGGGGGTGTGGCCCAGCTCATTTACCATGGATTCCATGCTGGCCATGGGGCAGCGGGTCAATCTGAGGATTCCCATGCTAGCCATGCTATACAGAATGTTGCGGCACATTATCGAGGGCAAGAAGCCTCCAAGGATATGCGGGCCCTTCCACCTCCTATATGGGTGGGTTACGGCACACATCAGGGGGATCTATGAATATCCGAACCTTATCTCGTCGCTGGGATCAAACTTCTTCCCATCCATCCTGAATGCGGTCAGGATCTTCCCGTTCAAATTAACCATGCCGACGGTGCTGAACCGAGTGTGGAGGGAGGATGAGTTTAATTTCCACCCCTTCCCATTGCCGACGGGGATACTCACTAACGAAGGATGGGGAACGGAAGAGAATCGGGATTACCTACTGGCCTTTCGAGGCGGAGTTTTGGTGGCACGAGTGGATCGTGAGCCGCTCTGCGAGCCGTACACCCCGCATCGGTTTGTGAGGCAGTTCCAGTGCCTCCAGCGGCTGACCCCGCAGGTCTACTGGGAGGTGCGTCATGAGGATCACCCGTGTGTGATGAGGCAGCTGTGGCTCATGTTCACACGGGAATATGGGAAGATGCGAATTTCATTGCCTCCATCCACCGTCGCTTTCGGATTGGTGAGGGAGTATGCCATTAGTTGGGAGGCTTCTTACCCAGGGGAGATACTGAAGCATCCAAATATTCAGTTTGGCGATGGTGGGCCTCCTCTATCCCGAGGTCGGGGTCAGAGGGTAGCTAGGGCCTCTCGCGATGGTGGGGCTGCCGTGGCGGCGAGACCCACACCAGCCGAGGGTGTGGCAGCAGCGGAGGATCCGGTGATTCGAGAAAAGCAGGACCATCTGGAGGGGCGACCACCGAGGGGATTTTGTAGGATATCCACTCAGGCGCCGGGGAAGCGGCTGCGTCATATTGACATGGCAGAGGATGTCGTCTTCCCGGAGGCCTGGGACATTTGGGATGTCAACCCAAAATTCCTCAGTCCACCCAAGATATGGGCGCACTTGAATCGCCTCGGGATGGAGTTACCGGGCATAGGCCTAGTTCGGGCTGGTTTCATGACGTCTCCGGCGGAGGCAGAGCAATACTTGGACGAGCTAGAGGATTACGTTCACTCCAGTGGTGTCCCTCGCCCAATGACAGACCGGGTGAGGGTACTGCAGGATCGAACGGTCCCCCCACAGTTGTCAGCCGCTGATCTGAGGGAGCGCTTCCCCCTGCTAGAAGAATCAGAGGACTCCTCTCGGGAGGATGAGGCTGGAGGAGGGAGCCCATTGGAGGAGGGAGAGGTCGGAGATCAAGGCTCAGATTCCGACTACTTCACAGAGGCTCTCAAGGTATCATTCCAAACTTCATTCTTTATGGTCCGTTCTTGGGCCATTATGGACTTCTCACTAATGTTTGATCCATCCAGGAGGAACTTGTACGCATGCCTCGTTCTCGCCCCTCGGCGGGTGATGATGCAGGACCTCCAGAACCCGCGCCTATGGCTGTGTCCAGTTCCGCGTCTGGTGGGACCAGAGCACCCGAGGTGGCTCCTCCGGAATATCCAAACCTTCCAACAGTATACAGAGGGCCTCGTCTCGGGGTCCCATTAGTATCGGTTGAAGAGCAGCACCAGGAGGTCAATCTCCGTAAGTTTCCTCTACCGGTTTCCTTGTCTTCATATGTAGACTATGCCCACTAACTTTTATATCCCTCTCTGTCGTACAGTTCTCCGACTGGCGTGGGATGCTATGACAAGGTTAGTTGGGATGTCTGGTGGCATTCTTCCTAGGGGCATGCCAGTGATGGTGGCGATAGTCCCCCCATCTCCCCGAGCTGCAACACACATCATCACTGGCGGGGCCACCAGCAGGGTTGTTCCCGAGTTCATTGAGGTGGACTCCGATGAAGAGGATCGATCAGCCAGTCCTAGTCCCATCGCGCCTGCTTCGGCGCCAGATGTCGCGCCGGATTCAATTCCAGATGCAGATCCTACCGAGGACTTCCTGTGGGCGTATCCTGCGTACGAGACTGCCAATCGCACAGACTGGGATGAAATGGCCTCCGACGAGGAAGACAACAGTATAGTCCGCCTTCGGTCGTGGAAGCTAATCATGCGCTTCATCAAGGACACCCCCCAAGTGCTATGGCTGGATGAAATGGACAGACTTCGCTCGCGGCTACACGAACTATGCACTGGGGGAGTGGATACCCAATGTCCTCACGCGCTCATCCGAGATCTTATGGCTAAAAAGATCTGGGAGCATGATTGTGGACTCAGCGTGGGCTGGCAGCGGAGGAAGGCAACTAACATCAAGAAGCTCCAGGAGGCCGAAAGTGAGGATCAACAGCTACAGACCTGGGCGGATGAGCACTTATCCTCTCTTAATGCACAATCTAATCTGATCTCATGGTTGAAGGCCCAGCTAGCAGAGGCAGAGGAGCATATGAGGCAGGCTTCTGGAAAGATGTCTGCCATTCATGCTGGGGTAGAGAGGGCCAGAGCCAAGGCTGACGAACTGCGCCCCTCCACTGTTGAGGAGGAGCGGGAGTTGAGTCAGCGGCAGCAAGTCTTGGACACCACAAGTCGAAGGGTGGAAGAGCTGCAACGCTCTTTTGACGGGGTCAACCCATCCATGGGGTGAGTCGACCCCCGGGTACTGTAACAAACTAAAGAACTTTTATTGGTACTTTCGCGCTTCAATTTCTTCCTTCTTTGTTTTGAATGTCGTAGAATGCACAATTTCCACTGTTTGAATCAGTTCGTTACATCCCTACAATGTTTGTGGGACGTTCGGCGATAATTCCTCAAGCTCACGTGGGTCAAGCCCGATGTGAGAAACATGAGATATTTTCCTTCTTGTCCCACCTAACATAGGAGTGGAGACCAAGCTCCGGGCATCCGGGATTTGGATTACCAGTCCAGATTTCTGAAAGATGGGAGAAGATTGGCCGGAGAAGAAATTTCTCAAAATAGCCAAATTACCATTTCTTCAGCATGCCCTCATACATGAACGGTGCAATGCTAGGGGCACTGAAATCTGTCCGAACAGAAGGAAACGGGAAGCATGAATTACGATGCCCAAGATTCGGAGCACTGTGGGGATAGCGTGACAATAAAGGACATTCGTTAACCATGGAGGAGAAGCGGTATCCTTACTGCGTTATCCTGAAATGGGGACAAAAAATGAGGGTCAACTGTTGACCATGTTCGAAACACGGGACCATGTCACAAATGTTGTCGGTCAATCTTTCGGGATGTTGACCCAGGACAGTTTGCGGACCCTGAGTCGAGCATCCATACTATTAGGGGGTCTCTCCAAACATGACCAGTCTTCCAGAATGTTGGCCCAGGACGGTAGGTGAGCCGATACGGCATGAGACCAGGCTGTTAGGGGGTCCCTTCAGACATTAAAGGGGGCGAGGGTCCGAATAATGGGCACGCAAAGTGTGGAATATGGAGTGATTTTTTTTCCGAACAGAATCCAACACTCATGTAATTACATTTTCATGGAGGGAACACGCCAGAAGGGCGCGTCAGTTTGGTTATGGATCCTTCCTTATTTGGGATAGGGTCTCTCTAGCGAGGGGTCCGGCCGGGGGGGGCGAAAAGGGGAAGGATAGGATCAATGATTCCTATGGGATGGGCCCTAGGAAAAATACCAAGGTGTCCATACGTATCCCATAAGCATGGGAATCAAGCCACATGTAGTTCTGAAGACACAGTGTAGTCATAGACCAACACTGAAAGGAGAAATCTTCTCTAGCAGAGGCTCTAGTGCATCTCATGATTAACATGGGGCATCCTGAACTTGTTCAGGGTAGCACCGCAGTTTAGTGTCATGCGTTGAGGACACATGGACTCCTATAGTTTAACGTCATACGATAGGACGTGGAATAAAAGGGAAGATCCCAGGGAGCGTTTGGTGTAGTAGATATGAAACCGACGTGAATGAGGACTTGGAGTCCAAACCACACCACGTATCCCCGGAGGAAACTCTTCAGGTCAAGGGACCAAGATTGAGGATTAGGCTGGGCCCGAAGCAGAGTGGTCGGGTGTTCCTACGTACCCCATGAGGATGGGAATCAAGACATACATAGTTCTGAAAGCGTAGTTTAACGTCATGCGGGACGATGAGAAAACTGGCCGCGTTGGTACACATCTCACCAAAACTGCTAAGCCCACGTGATTCATGCTCGGTGTGGGAAACAAGAAGTAGTGGTGGGGATTTCCCGACACAGAAGGGGGAAGGTTAGGGCGAAGGGATGCTCAGTGGATACCGGCCCAAAAACACTAACACGGACATGTGGCGCACCTAGATGCGCGAAGAGATAGAGCCGAGCATGTTGGAATTCCACCTGAACATGAGGAAGTGGAAATGTGTGAATCATGATGCTCGAGATTTGGATCACAATGATGGAGGCGTGACGATAGAGGCTAACTGTTAACCATGGTGGAAACACAGCATCCATATCGCATTAGCCTATAATGGGGACAGACAAATGAGGGTCGACCGTTGACTATGTTCGAAACACGGGACCATGTCACAAATTTTGTTAGAGATCCGTAGGGACGTTGGCCCAAGACGATAGGAGATCCCTAAGGCCCAACTTCCATGGAGAGACCTTAAGCCTAGTATCCATGTCATCCGAGGGTCCTTTTGGATGTGGAGGAGGATGAGGATCTAAATAGCGGGCACACGAAGCTTGGTCATGGGATGAGGGGAATGTCCCCATGAAAATCCCACACTTCGGGCTCTTTGTCAAAACACATCTGAATACAACAACGAGACGTATTAGATAGAGGGATCAAATTCATTTCCCATAGGGAGATCTTAGTTTAGGGTTGTAAAACTCGAACCATGGGTAGGAGAAAGCACAGGAGGCACATGACGACATTTAAGAAAACCCGACATGGATGAGGACCGAGGTTCTGACTACCATGTGCTTCTCGGATTGTTTTAGGTCGAGAGACCGGAGACAAGAGTTTGGCTGGGCCCGTGGGGAAATGCCCGGGCGCTCCTATGTATCTCATAAGGATGAGAATCAAGCCTCACGTAGTTCTTGAGAGAGTCTTAGTTTATGGTCTTAGAACTCGGACCATGAATGGGTAAGGGGAGTAGAGGACACATGGAAAGGCGGTTACAAAACCCGACGTGAATGAGGACCTAAGCCCTACTTACCATGTGTTCTCTGGGGAAATGCTCGAGTCGAGGGACCGAACATGAAGGTTGGGCTGGCCCTGCGGGGAAGTGCCCGGGCGCTCCTACGTATCTCATAAGGATGAGAATCAAGCCATACGTAGTTCTGAAAGGCGGCACGGTAAGGTACCAGTGCCAAGGAAAAAGGGGAGTGTGGGCGTGGCCCTCACACTAAAAGAAGCAGAATTTGATAAATCTTGTTTGTCCTTTAAGGTGAGTGGTTTTTTTTGTGAAGCGACAGGCCTAGGGTAGAAATCCCTGGTGTCTCCACAATAATCAAGTTGTGACAGGCATTGACAAATGGCATGGCACGTGACCAATACCCAACATGAAGTCCTCTACAACGAGGTCATCACAATGCAGTTCCGTTTTTCGTCGTGCGGCCAGGACGATAATGTCACAGTTTAGGGTCTTATGATAGGACCAAGAATGCATTTTAACGTCATGCAGCGCAGACGTAGCAGAGGCGATGCTAGGCGGGGAATGTGCGCAGTGTCACAAAACACAATTGATGGAGACATGATCCCACATCACACTGTACACCACTCCGAGAGGGAGACCTCAGGTCGAGGGGCCTATATAGAGGTAAGTGGTGAAAAGAGGGGGGGGAGACTAGCTCCCTAAATGGGCTGGACCCGAAGACAAGGTGTCTGGGCGGTCCTACGTATCCCATGAGGATGGGAATCAAGATGAACATGGTTTTAGATGGATCTTAGTTTATGGTCTTAGAGCTCGGACCATGAATGGTGACAACTTCCCGAGTAAGCGCAGACGTCAACCTGATCCCTAAGCCCACGTGAGTTTAACTCAGTTTGGGAAACAAGGGGGGAATCCTTATCGCAATACTTGGGGCATCCATCAATGGGGAGTCGGCAGAGAGCCCCGAAGGACACCTTTGACATGGCTTGTTCCCCCAACGCGCAGACGTGCACGGAGGAATAGTACCAAGAGTTCCGAGACTCTACATGGACATGATGAGAATGGAGAAGGATGTGAATTGTGTAACTGACATTCTGGTCTTAATGGGGTTGGCGTGGCGATAGAGGAAAACTGTTAACCGTGGTGGAAAAAACAATCTCCATATCGCGTTATCCTGAGGTGGGAACAACAAATGAGCATCAATCGCTGACCATATTCGCAACGCGGGATTTTATCGATTTTTTGTCCACAACCCTCGGGGGCATTGGCCCGTAACGGTAGGAGAGCCCTTGGGCGTAGTATCCAGGATGTTCTTGGGGGTCCCTCCAGGTGTGAAAGATTATGGAAGCCTTGATGCAGGGATACACAAAGCATGGAAAGTGGGTGCGGATGTGTCCGAGTAAAGTTTGGCATTCCAGGTAATAAACCAGAGTACCCTTAGGCACATTGGTGAACCACGGAAAAGGGTCGACGGAATAGCTTGGGAGGGAGAGGTACATGGTGTGGTCATTACAGGACCGACGTGAATGAGGACATAATCCCATACCACAACATATACACCCCTCGTGGAGGAAGGGTAGGCCAAGGAGCCACGATGGGATGGAGATTCTCAATAGATGGGGCTGGACCCGAAGCTTAGTCATTCTGGTGATCCTACGTATCCCATAAGGATGGGAATCAAGCCACATGTAGTTCTAGAAGATACCCAGGGGACAGGATACCCTAACGAGGATGTGTATGATGCGACGAGTAGCCTGGCGTGAATGGGGACATAATCCCGCACCATAATGCACAATCTTGTGGAAAAGAACCTGGGCCCGGGGGCCCAGCAAGGCCAAGGGGCCGGAGGATGGGCCTCAGTCAGGAAGGCCTGACAAGCTCGCAGTTTAACGTCTTGCAGTGAGGACAAGGGTCAGGGAATAGGATTCCCTGGACAGAGGAGGTGTATGATACGCTGAACAAACTGACATGAATGTGGACATAATCCTTCACCACACCATACACTCCAGGTAAGAGCTTGGGCTAGGGCCCGAAAAGGACAAGGGGCCTAAGGCTAGGCCTCAGTGAGGGAGGTATTAGGCTGGACCTCGATCAGGGCGGCCTGACTAACTTGTAGTTTAACGTCTTGCAGCAAGGACGGGGAAAGAGATAACTGTGTCTCGTCCGGGGATGTTTACGGCATGGCAAGTAACCTGACATGAAAGAGGACGTAATCCTACACCACGCTGTACATTCCTTATAAGAGAATCGAGGTCGCGGGTCCGACCGCTGGCACCACCCGGAGGGAAGTTTGTCGCTTCGGGATGGGGCAGAATGAATCACTGCACTCAATGTTTGGGACATCTCGGGGTGGACCCGAGGATCCAGGACACTATTGACCATGTTTGAAACACAGCATCCCTATGGTGACCTGATATGGGAACAACAAATGAGCGTCGACCATTGACCAAATTTGCAACACGGGACTTGTATCGGCTTGTTTCTCAGAAACCCTCGGGGGCGTTGGCCCGTATCGGTATGAGAGCCCTTGGGCGTAGTATCCAAGCTATTCTTGGGGGTCCCTCCGGGTGTGAAAAATGATGGAATCCCATTCAAGGAGTGGGTGAAGCATAGCTGTATCCATCCAAAAAAGAGGCGAACATCTCTAGGGGGACGTGCAGCTGGGTCGAGGCTTGCTCGATGTGAGTTGGGGCAAAAGTGTACACCCTGTCGTATGTCTTGACCCAAGGGGAAGATTTTGGCTTTTGGGATGTGCCAACGGACGAAATGTCCGGGCGTTCCTACGTATCCCATTAGGATGGGAATCAAGCCATATGTATTTCTTGAAGGCCATGCAGTTTAACGTCATGTGGTGAGGACGTGGGAGGATAGAAGAACGGGAGTGGGCACATGGTGCAACCCTTACAATCCTTGTATGAGCGGGGTTGTATGAGCAGGGCTAAGAAAGCCTACTCCTCGTTATGCAAGGATCCTCCAAGGAAACTATTCCCAGGGGGGATAGTGAGAGAGAAGAGCTTGGGGCTGGGCTCAAGACGAGGTGTCCGAGCATTCCTACATATCCCATTAAGATGGGAATCAAGCCACACGTAGTTCTTGAAGCGCAGTTTAAAGTTGTTCTGGACGAGAAATGTCTCTCAACTGGTTATATGTACGGTACGGCAGGTAACCCGACGTGAATGAGGATGTAATCTCACACCACACTATACAATCCCATAAGAGAGTCTGAGTCGACGAAGTCCAAGGGGCCCGAGGCTGCGCATTGGTTAGGGAGGCCTGACTGGCTTGCAGTTTAACGTCTTGCAGTAAGGACGGGGGTCGGGGGCCCGAGGAGGCCAAGGGGCCTGAGGCTGAGCCTCATTTAGGAAGGCCTAACTGGCTTGCAGTTTAACATCTTGCAGTAAGGACAGGGGTTCGGGGGCCCGAGGAGGCCAAGGGGCCGGAGGCTGAGCCTCGGTCAGGAAGGCCTGACTGGCTTGCAGTTTAACGTCTTGCAGTAAGGATGGGGGGAGATCTTAGTTTAAGGTCATAGAGCTCGGACCATTTTGCAGTTTATCGTCCTACAGGATGGTGGTGCAGTTTAAGGTCGTGCAGGACCATACAGTTTAAGGTCGTGTTGGACCATACAGTTTATGGTCGTGTTGGACCTTTTGGATCAGGCGAAGTACTGCTTGAGGAACCTGGCATTTGTGGGAGGAGTTACGCGTTCACCATCCATGGTGACCAAGGAGTACGCCCTGTTGGGGTAAACCTTATGGATGATATAAGGCCCTTCCCATTTGGGTTCTAGCTTGGGAGGTTTCCTACCAGGGATCATTGGAGATCTAAGGGCCAGCACTAGGTCTCCCTGTAGAAAAGAATGGAGGCGAACCTTCTTGTTGAAGGCCCTTGCTATCTTATTCTGATGACTTTCCAGATTGTGCAGGGCACGAAGCCGGTTCTCGTCCAGTGCTTCTAATTCATCTAGACAGATTTCGGCCACCTCATCTGGAACCTTCTAGTCATAGACCACAGTGCGTAATGATGGCATCTGGATCTCAATGGGTAGGACGGCCTCAGCCCCAAACACCAGGGAGTATGGGGTCACCTGGGTAGAGTTGCGAGTCGTCATCCGATAAGCCCAGAGGGCATTGGGGAGATTGTCCGGCCAAATTTTCTTATTCTGACCAACCATCTTCTGCAGAATGTTAGAGAGGGTTTTGTTGAACGCCTCGATCTGTCCATTTGCCTGCGCGTAATAGCGGGAGGTATGGTTCGAACGGATGTCGTACTTGGTGTACAATTTCTTCAGCTCATCCGCTCGGAATTTGGTGTCGTTATCGGTGAGGACGGCGTGAGGGACTCCAAATCGGTGGATAATATTGGAGCTCACAAAGTAGACGATGGAACAGGCCTTGACCTCTTTGAGTGGAACTGCCTCTGCCCACTTGGAAAAGAAATCTGTAGCAGTCAGGATGAACCTACACTGGCGAACTGTTGCCGGTGGCTATGGTCCCACTACATCAAGTCCCCATACTGCAAATGGACAAGAGTAATTGGTGGGGTGGAGAGGCTTCGTCGGCCGATGCAGGAAGTTTGTGTGAACTTGGCATGCGTGGCATCTCTTGGCATACCTGATACAATCGTGGATCATAGAGGGCCAGAAGTACCCCAGCCTCCGGATTTGATGGGACAGCTTCATCCCGGCTTGATGGGCACCACAGGAACCGGCGTGGACCTCCTTCATAACTTGAGGAATCTCTACTCCTTGAATGCAATGGAGGAGAATGCCATCGAATCTCCTCTTATAGAGGATCTTCTCAAGACTGGGACCACTCTGGAGGGTAAATTGCAGCGCGCAGCATCGGATTCGCTCACGCTCGGCCCGATCGTCTGGGAGGCAACCATTTTGGAGATACTCGACAAAAAGGTGCCCTCCAGTCGGGAGTGACTTCAACCACTGTGTTCGACGAACCCGGGACCCCTGACGTAGAGGGCCCGGCGGTGAGATGACGTACCCGTAGGCCATCATTGTCCTCTTGGGTGACGGGGGCAGTGACTCTCCGGTGTGCCACTTGTATGATAAAATCGTTTTTCTCGGGTTCCGCGAGCGACGCAGCTAAGTTGTACAAAGCGTCAGCTCGACCGTTCTGTGACCGAGGGACATGGGTGACCTCTGGCCGAGAGGGGAACTGGGCCATTAGGCAGAGGGTGCACTCCAGCAATGGAACAGGCTCCAGATTCCTAACAATATAATCACCATTGACCTGCTTGATTACTATCTCAGAATCTCCTTTCACATATAGATGGGGCACGTCGATCTCAAGGGACAACTCGAGGCCGGTGGTGAGAGCCTGGTACTCTGCCTCGTTGTTGGTACAGCCTTCTGACAATAGGAACGAGCATGGTAGGACGGCTTGCGCCGGGGTAATGAAGACGATACCCAGGCCCACTCTGTTGAGCTTAGGATCGTTGAGACTCCTACCGTTGGGGCTCCAGGAGGCACCGTCGAAGTGCATTTGCCAACATGGGACGACATGATCGACTGAGAGGATCGCCTCATCAGGAAAATCCAGGTCTGAGGACTGATCTGCGGAGGTTGGGTGGGCGGCTAAAAAGTCTACCAACGCCTGTCCCTTAATGGACTCCTGAGGTACGAACCTGATATCAAACTGCTAGAGAATCACTGCCCACCGCGCTAGTCAGCCGGTCAACATGGGGCGGTTCAGGATGTACTTCAGTGGGTCTACCCGAGAGACCAATTATACCTCATGGTGCTGCAGGTAATGCCGCAACTTCTGTATGGAAAAGACAAGTGCAAGGCAGCTCTTTTTGATAGGGGAGTATCTGACCTCCGTATTGAGAAGCATGCGGCTGAGATAGTAGAGACTGTTCTTAGTACCCTCGTTATTCTTCTGGGTGGGAAGTGCACCGAGGGACCGTTCTAGGGCGGTCACGTAAAGGACCAGCAGCTTTCCAAAAATAGGTGGCATCAAGACCAGAGTTTGTAGAAGATACTACTTGATTTCCTCGAAGGCGGTCTGACACTCCTCATCCCATTCGTAAGCGGTGCCTTTCTTCATGATCTGGGAAAAGGGATTACACTTGCCGGCTAGATCCGCGATGAATCGGCGTATATAGGCTAAGTGGCCTTGGAGGCCTCGAAGTTCCCGAATATTCCTCGGGGGAGGAATTTGGTTGATGTCCTTGATCTTCTCTGGGTCGATTTCAATGCCTCGTTATCTAACAACAAAGCCAAGAAACTTCCCAGAGGTGACCCCGAAGGCACACTTCAACGGGTTCATCTTTTGGTGATGGGAACAGAGGAAACCGAACACTTTCTCAAGGTCTTTGAGATGGTCCTGGCGCTGACATGATTTGACCACTAGGTCAACTACATATCATTCCACCAGCGTCCCGATAATCGGCTTGAATATGCGATGCATGGCCCTCTGATAAGTGGCACCTGCATTTTTCAATCCAAAAGGCATAACCTGGTAGAAAAAGGTACCTTGGGGATCCCTGAAGGTCGTGGACTCCTCGTCCTCAGGGGCCATCCGGATCTGGTTGTACCCGGAATACCCATCCATGAAAGGGAGATCTTGGAACCCGGTCGTGGTATCAATCAATAACTCAGTCACTGGGAGTAGGAAGTCATCCTTTGGGCAGTGGCGATTAAGGTCGCAAAATTCGATGAAGACTCTGATCTGCCCATTCTTCTTCCTGACTGGCGTAATGTTGGCAAGCCACTTGGGGTACTGAACTTCCTTAACGAAGTTGGATTTGATAAGCTTGTCAACTTCGGCCTCAACCATAGAACCATGAGAAGGGTGCATCTTCTTGGGAGGCATCTTAAACCCACGATGGTTTATCGGGAGGCCTAGATGGTGAACGGCTACTTGAGGATCTAGTCCTGGCATCTCACCGTAACTCCAGGCAAACACGTCACAGTGTTGTTTGAGAAATTCTACGTACCTCTGCTACTCCTCGGGGGACATAGCTGCACTAATCAACGTGGGTCTCGGATCTACCTCGCTACCAAGGTTCACATGTACCAATTCATCAACCGTGGTAGAGACGCCTTCCTCGAAGGCGGGGGGAGCATCCTCCAGATCTTCCTCTCCACCCATGGAGGGGTTCCCCGCAAAGGGAGCTATTTCTAGGGCATCAAAACCTGAGGGTCAGCTGGTGCCAGCTTGGGCAGCAGTGGTCATCATATTAGGAGACTCACTCTCCATTGAGACCACAGCAATGAAGGCAGTCGACCCTCTCCCATCTGGCCTTCGGCCCAAAGGGCCACGTTTGATGACATCAAAGCAGTGGTGACGTGTCGGCCTGAGTCGGTTGATTCCAGCCCGGCGGAAGAGACACGTATGGCATACCGCCGTTGTCATAAGCTTGACATTACGGTACCGCACAGGGGTAGGAGGCTTCGGGATCACCTGAGCCTAGTTGTTTTAGGAGTACGAGGTGATTTTCTGCCATCGCTTGGACATGGGAACATTCCTTCCTTTCATACTTGAAATAACAAAACACTGCCCCATGTCGGGGGTCATGGCCTCTAATCGGTGGATTGGGAGGATGTAGGCGTCATCCATGCTTGCCCAGGGATCACTTGTGACCGGGGCGAGTTCATCCTCACTTACTAGGATTTTCTTATCCTTACTCTTATAATAATCAGCATCCAGATAGCGGGCCTCACAAGAGGCGAAAGGAGACGCATCTCCTTGGAGCACACCTACTTGACCATTGATGGAGTATTTGAGGCACTGGTGATACGACGAAGGGACTACTACGTGCAGATGGAGCCATGGCCTACCCATCAGCGCGTTGTAGGCAGTGTCCTGAGAGACGACCATGAACTCGGTGCTGGCAATTAAGCCACCGAACTGAGTCTTTAGGTAGATCTTGCCGACTGGGGTGTGCTCGGTCCTGTCGTATCCTTGGATTCTGAGGTCAGAGGGAGTTAAATCATCTTCAGATAGACCCAGCTTTCGCAATGTCCGAGTCGGAATTAGGTTGATTCTGGAACCCGTGTCAATGAGGCAGCGGCGGACTTCCACACCATTGAAGTGGCCAGTGATGTACAGCGGGCGAATATGCCCCTGTATAGGAGGGTCCTCATCTTCACCGGAAAACGAGATAACCACCTGACATTCGGCATTCTCAATTTCCTAGGCATGGAAGTCTTCTGTTGCTGCCACCTCCGTCTCAAACTGGAGGGGGCTCCTTAGGGCCTCGGCAAGTGCTTCGTGCATTTCAGACGATAGGCGAAGGGCCTAAAGGATAGAAAGTCTTGCTGGAATGTTGTCCAGGTGCTTCAGGACATCGTACTTTCGTGCCAAGCGCGAACCTCTGCTTACAAGAGGTCGTTCGGCAGTTGGAGGCATAGCGGGTCCTGCCGGTTGAACTGGTGGTTTTCTAGTGCTGGGCATATCTCATTGCCTACTAGTTGAATCCTAGAGAGTAGTCGCTGGACCAGGATCGGACAGAGGAGACTATCCATTAGCTGGGAAAGACTGACAGTGGTGTGGACGAGGCAGCCCTGTCTGATCCAGTAGCACAAACGGCGGTGGAGGTGGAGCTGAGGGCGTCAGATGGGACTGCGCGTGCTGAGCTTTGTGCTGAGCCTGCTGTCTGGTTTCAGTCGCGTGCACAGCCTGACTGAAAGTGCCCACTGATGTGCCTCAACGACCGGCTTGGTTGTGGTTTCGCCGATGTTGATGTCGGCTGGAAACGTTAGGGGGGTTCGCCTGGCGTTCCCCCTCGTCGGGGGTCATATAGGGCTTTACCAGCTCCGCGGTGTTAACCGAAGCATACCCCTGGCTTTCGCTCGATGATTCATCCACTACCGGGGGGATTCTGGGAGGAATCCTCATTTCAAGGGGCATAAATTCGCCAAGAGTGCGGGATGACGACGGCACCGGCGGAGTGCGTTGTTTCTTCTTGCGTCATCGTTGCTTGCCCTTTTGGGAAGAGGTCGACGGTGAAGGCGATGCAGAAGTACTGGCTACTTATTCTGAAGGTTCTGGCTGCTTCAGGCGTGCCCAGATGATACCATGGGCGCGGACGATGGTTTTTCGAGCCATCCAGTCGTCGTATCTCTAGGACCTGCGGCTGGGAACCTACTGCCACTCGCCTTTGCTGTCGCTACCGATCTCTGACCCTGCAAAGACACCCGCCACTTGTGTTGGTGTCGGGCCCAACCTGACTATGTTGTTGTTGACCTGGTCTTGAATCCAGTTTTTAAACACATAGCATTGCTTGAGGGTGTGCCCCAGAATCCGATGATAAGGACAGTAGTTGGGGTGATCGGTGAGATTCGCCTCTGCCGGCCTTCTGCACTCGGGTAGGCGCACAATCCTTTGCTCTAGATCACTTCGTAAGTAGTCAGGGACCTGATTTTTGTTGAACGAATAAGTCTGGTGCCTTCTTTCTAGATAGGGGGCCCTGGGGGCCCTGGGGGCCTAGCCTTGATGAGGGGCCGGAGGGTCCTGCCGAGGTGGCGGCGCCTGATTTTCCCGCCTAGGTGAAGGTGGCGCATTTCACGGGGGAACCTGTCGATTCTGAGACGGTCGCTGCTGGGCAGGAGCCTGTGCTTGGGGTGGAGGACCTCTGCGGGGTTGCAGGGCTAGTGCCGCTAGCAGTAATTCCAGCTGCCTGGGGGCTTCTATTTGGGCCATCGCGGCGGGTTCGGCTCTGATAGTCCTCCTGGCTGGGATCATAGGGGGAAACGCATGTGCCTGACTAGCCTGTTGCAGAGCCTCCTCAAGGCACTGAGCCTTATCTGAGAAATCTTGGAACCCTCCAGGGTAGTTCTGGGTAATCAGGGAAGGTACCAGCGCCGTTTTAACATTCCCTACACACATCTTCAGTAATTTCTCCTGAGTTAGTGGCGTATCGAGGGAGTATGTAAGTCCCTTCCACCGGGCAATGAAATCTGCAACTCTCTCATGAGGCCTTTGCTTGCACTTGAAGAGGTCTGCAATGCTGGTCTTCCGCATGGTGGAGCTGAACTGGTATAGGAACTGTCGGCGGGGATCCTCCCAACCGGTCACCGATCCGATAGGGAGCTGGTTATACCAGACGAATGCGGGACCTTCCAATGTTTTCACGAAACATCGGATCTTGGCAGCTTCTTGCTGGGCCAGAGTCCCCAGCATGGGGCCACACCTGGAAGAAAAGTGGGCCAAATGCTGTGGCGGGTCCCCTGTCCTGTTGAAGGGCGAGAAAGTGGGATTCCCAAATCCCGGGGGTGCGGGCATATCATCCACCCACGCGAGATATTTCTTTCCATCTGGTGGGACTACCACCTTCCATGTTTCCAACGCTTCGAGGCGGGCTATGAGTGCCGCTATAAGATCGTCCGAGTGGGGGTCCCTGTCTTGACGGGGATCCCTAATCACAAGTGCGTTTCCAGGTTCTTCGACATGGTAAATGGCTTCGGCAGCTCGTGCAGCGACTGGCGGAACGGCCTGTGGGGCGACTGGGGGAACCCGGACTGGATTCTTCAGATTGCCTCATCGTTCAGGAGGGTTTGGCGAGACGTATCACACCCTCTTGCCGTAAGTTCCGGCTTCTGCCCTGTCTGTGTAAGTAGCATGATCAGGGTTGTTTAGAGGCATCTCACCAGGGGGAAATTGTTCCTGCCCCTGCTACCCCGGCTTGGGATTACCATAGCCGGGTCGCCGCTCTGCAGCGCGCTTGGCCAAGAGTTTGTCAACCAGCCTCTTCTGCTCAGCAAGCTGCTGGCGTAACACAACCTTCTCGGGATCTTCATTCGTCTTCTGTACAGAGGAGGAAGGGTCAGAGTGCTTGATAGTTCCGACGTTCTCCTTACCCTTACCGGCATTTTGACTGAGTACCAGCGATTCGGTGGGTACAGGGAGGCCTAGAAGGTTCCTCTGCTGACGGGTAACCCTCCCTGATGGGTCCAGCAGTGGTGGTAAGCCCTCGGGGGGTAAGTCTCCATCGAGAAATTCAAGCTTGTCTTCCTTGTCCACTAATTCAGTCATGTGGACCGTGACCCCTTTCGAGGGAATTTCTTCAATGTTGCATAAAGAATCAGGCTACCGTTGGATAGGGATGAAGAGGAGAGTGGCATAGTGTCCCCAGCCACAGACTTGCACATGGGGGGTAGCTTCCCTGATGACTCTCCGGAGTAATTTGAAACTATGAACACATTTCCGTTGAAGGGTGCTCTGACGGCCTGGTGACTCAGGGTGCTGGACCACAGGGAGTGCAGCCAAATCGATCAGGCGGCATTGCTCGTCGATTTCTTCAAAGTGCTCTCGACTTCTGGGGTACATCACCTGCTCGTAACGAATTCGGAAGTGTGTCTCCCATAGGGTTCGGCAAAATCACCCCACTTCTTCTGGGGTAAGGGACTCTGGTGCGCAAAAGTTCGGCACTATCGTTGGCCAGAACTTCTCTGGGAAGTGATCCGCTGCGAGAATGCTTCAGAAGCTCCTGGGTTTGGACTTGGGGTCTGGCCCTGTATTTCCCCTCTCATCAACTGGGGGTGGCTGAGGGACTGGTATTGGTACCGAGGCGGACCTCTGGGATAGTAAAATTGGCGGTGGAGAATACGGTGAATGAGCTGACTGGCCGCCGAATTTCGGGCTATCCTTTGAAGAGTGAGGTGACATGACCACGATATCACGATACGATGGGCTGATAGCCACAGCTTCAGGCGCAGGAGTTGCAGTTTCCAGCGATAGGTCATGTCATTGCTCTACCGTCGTTGGTCCCCAAAATAGCTCTCTATGATCTCTGGTAGAGGTAGAGGGCTCTTATGGTGATAATGGTGGTGATTTCATGGTCGGGACCTGCGGAATTTCCATGATTCCTTCCTCCTAGATGTACCTGTGGAGAGAGGTGGGAATCCGGTGGACCTCGCATTCCGGGAAAATGAGGCTGACGCGCCTGGTTCCTTCCCCAGTCCTTGATGTGGAGGAGCGGGGAGAAGGTTCCATCGTTGAGTCGCATTCCACTTCATAATCCGAGAAACGAGTCGGTTTGATCTCCACCCGCTCCCCCCCCAGGATTCTTCCTGTGGCAGCGACGACCTTCTCTTCTACCCCAGGGTGGATCTTCGGGACAAGGTTGATTCTCAATATGTAGTATTGGGACAGCGCTGGTGCCGTGGCGGAGAGGGCCCCCGCTCGAGGTGGCCGGGGTGTGAGGGGCACCAGGGAAAATATCTAATGGCACATGGGGAGGACCTCCATGGATGGTGTGGGCAGAGCGAGGATGACCTTCACTCCCCAAGTTGCCGGGGTGAGGAGGACCTTCTCTAGTTGTAGAGAGGACGTAGGGAGGACCCCCACATTGGAGAAGGACCGGATGGACAATGCCTTTTATATCGGCGATCGGGGGCAGGAGGAGGGACCCCATACTTTGTATAGTGGGCCCGAGAGAGGTTTCTGCGCCAAGCGTCACTGCCGCGGGGTGGGTCTTCCTTCAGGATGAGGGTTGCATGAGGCATACCACCGTGATGAGCTTCGGAGCGGGGAAAGCCCACGCTCTGTGGAATGGTGGTACGGAGAGGACCTCTGTATGGAGTGATGTTACCGCGGATTGGTTCGTGGCAATCATCGCTCGGGCCTGTGACCCCGAGAGTCAACCCAGCCTGCCCGTGGGGTGGATGAGGCCTCGATCCCGATCGAGTGAAGGAGTTCCCTTGCTCAGTGTATGCAGGAACTCCATGATTTACGTCAGCGGTGGATTGAGCCACAGTAGTTATTGACGTCGACGTATCTTGGTGAGCGTCCTCAGCCCGGGCCCGGCGCTGACGTCGGGTCAGACAAGCTGGCGCAGGTGGTGCAGGGGCATAGCCTACCTACTCTTCCTGCAAAGTCGGATGGCGGTGCTGACGCGACCGAATGGGATCCCGCGCCTGGAGCCCTTGGATCGTGACTCTGAGCGGGCCGAGCCAGACATCACCCGTCTCATCAGCATAAGGCGAGGAGTCGTCGAGGCATTCCGGGGACAGGCTCCTGAAATGATTAAACGTTGGGGTGGGGAGCATGGGCTCCCTGCGCGGCCTATTAGGGCAGCGTTGACGGTGGGGCCTGGATGCCTCTAGGTCCAGGTGGGCCATATCCCGAGTTGGGATGACCCCTTCTTCCTCGTACCTGCGTACAAGGTTGTTGATCACCCTTCGCTGGATGATCTCTGACGAGGAGAGGGGACGTGGGCACCCCGTATTCACGGATGTAGAGGCCGTCATGGTGGAAGCGGATCCATGTGGGGTGGCTATGCCAGTATTTCCCCTGCCCCTGCATAGGCGAGTGGGCGGTGATCGTGTCTCCATAGAAGCAACCTGGTTCCTGGGAAACGGAGGGATCAACTCATCAGCACTTCGAGGAAAAGGGTTGACAACCAGTGCCCCAGCGTCATTCCATTCTCCATGTCTGTAAGAAGGATCCACGCCAACACACTGCAGAACGGAATGCCCCACGTTCTACTTCCCCAATTTCCGGTGAGTTTCACGCCAGGCCCACCATCTGCTTGGCGGGACCCAGCTCCGGATATCTGGATCTGGTGACAGTTCAATCTATTGGTGTCTCGAACGCTACTAATCTCCACATTGAGGAGAAGAACTTCACGTCGGGTTCACCATTTCTGTTTCTGACGCTTTCACCGGGGCGCGTGCACATCCGTCTGCGGAGGAGGACGTGCGGCATTTGTTGCCCCGCATTTCCGCTTTCCAAAGGTGGGCGGCATTCACTCCTTATTCAGGGACGTCTGCTCCTTGATCGAAACAGGATGATGGGATGTCGGTTCTTCTTTCTATGGATTCCTCCTCAGAACTCGTCACCTAGTCCGGGTCTCCCTCGTAGATTTAATATGTTGTTCGTGAAACTCTTACCAGTGCCATGTTTCTATGGACACCGGTTAATTACACTACTTATGTCGGGACATTCCAAAGGGTCCGGTCAGGGCAGCAACCTTCAGTCGGGGGAGTAGTCACGTCGAGGCATCAGTAGCATGTCTGTATACTGGGGAACTGGTGTGTCTGTCTTTTTTCCCTTGTCATGGGGATTCTCGAGGGCGTGGAAGCCTGAGGCATCCCACATCGAGCGCAGGGAATTATATGCCATAGACATATATCTGAGGTTTTCTTCAGCTTCCTGTGTTTAACATAGGGTATGCCATAGGTTTAACGTCTAGTGGAGACGGATCAGCCTGATTAGAGCATTATCTGGAATGGATCGGATTGAGGAATTTCCCTTGAAGGGATGCTGATACTGGAACCATCCCATGGGCAGCTGCGAAGAGGAGCGGAATGGTATGATCTTGCCGGGATATGGAATTCTGGGTGAGAATCAGGATGGGTGATGGAGAGTTGAATGAAGTGGAGGGGGAATGAAACGGGATCATCGCAAGGGCGACGGTGAAGTTGGGCTTGAGTCTCGAAGAGACCTCCTATGTATCCTCGTGGCAGGGAATCAAAGTCCGCGTAGTTCAGGATGGTGCTGGTGAACCGACGTGAAGGTGGAGCTTGGTCCGATGGGCATCATCAGCGAACCAATGTGAAGGTGGACCTTGGTCCAATGGTGGTGGGCTTGAACCTCGGGAGGCTTCCTACATACCATGCCTTGACATGGATCAAAGACCTCATAGTTCAGGTGTGGACGCTAGAAGGCTGACGTGAGCGAGGACCTTGGTCCGGATGGTGTGGGGCTTACACACTAGGCTACCCAGGTGTTGGTGAATCGACATGAAGGTGGGTCGGGATGACCAACGGATGTTGGTCTTGAACCTCTGGGAGGCTTCCTACGTACCATGCCGTGACATGGATCAAAGAAATCGTAGTTCAAAGGGGGCTTCGTCGGCGAACCGACATGGAGGTGGACCTTGGTCCGATGGGTGGTGGTCTTGAACCTCAAGGAGGCTTCCTACGTACCATTCCTTGACATTGATCAAAGTCTTCGTAGTTCAAAGGGGTTACAACGGTTTTCTTTCGGACTGGGATGCAGTTTAACGTCATGCGGGATGAGGATGAACTCGACGTGAATAAACGATGGGCGGGCTTGAACCTCTGGGAGGCTTTCTACGTACCATGCCATGACATGGATCAAAGACCTTGTAGTTCAAAGGGTTTCATCATTGAACCGACGTGAAAGTAGACCCAGGGGTCCACTAGTGGTGGGTTTCGGCGAACCTACGTGAAGAAGGGACCTTGGTCCGATGGGAGATGGGCTTGAACCTCAATGAGGATTCCTACGTACCATGTCTTGACATGGATCAAAGACCTCATAGTTCGGGTTGTTCCAATGGCTTTCCGTCATACTGGAACGTAGTTTAAAGTCATACTGGACGAAGGTGGAACTTGACGTGAATAAATGACGGGTGGGCTTGAACCTCGTGGAGGCTTCCTACCTACCACGCCTTGACATGGATTAAAGACCTCATAGTTCAAAGGGGTGTGTAGTTTAACGTCATGCTGGACGAAGGTATACAGTTTAACGTCATGATGGATGAGGGCATACAGTTTAACGTCATGCTGGACGAGGGCATACCGTTTAACGTCATGCTGGACGAAGGCATTGCCATGGCCGATGCTTACTCTAAGCCCACGTGAGTCATTCTCGGTGTGAGAAACAAGAGGCAGCAGGGACCTGACGATCACGTCGCGAAGGGTGCGTCCGTGAGAAGTGAAGAGGGGATTACGCATTAGGCGGCCCATGGTGCTGGGACTTACTCCAGGATGGAGGCCCGTAGTGTGGAAAAGCGCAGCGAGAGAGGGATTTGGGACCAAGGATGGGAGGTTCCACATTCCCTATCACGTCCTCCACTGACCTTGGCAGTGGGGAAGTACGGAGGTGCATGGGTGCTACCTTTTGAAAGAGAGGCTAGGGGCTTACACCAAGGTGGTTGCCCTTCTCCCATGGACATATGCTACTCCGAGAAGGAGGATATCATCCCTTGTGGAGGGGGTGACCCCGTCTCTGTGGAGATAGGTGGCGTAAAAAATGTCCGATCAGGGGGGACCCTACGTGCGAAGCATGGGGCCAGATCACAGTTTAACGTCATGTGTTGAGGACGAGGTTCTTGGCAGTTTAACGTCCTGCAGCTCGGACGAGGTGGGTTCACTCTGCACACCTAGGACTTACATGTCCGGCACCCTCTGCACCTTGGGGGAGGGAAGGTACCAGTAAGGCTATGGTAAAAGGGGGTCACGGAGCGAACCATCGAGGGGTCCACATTAGCATGGCTATGCGAAGAAGCAATAGTCGTTAATGTTCCTATGAGAAGAAGCATTAGGTGAAGAAACGCTACGGGTGATGTTGTCTATGGGACTTTGAAATCACATCGTGCCACCCTGGAGGGTCGCACGAGAAGAGTAATTTCCAAGAAGAGGAGTGTGCTTCACGAAGTGGAGTTCCTTGGCCTTAGCATGGGGTAGAGGTGTGGATGGAGGGTGCTTCGTGAAGTGGAATAGTATTCGTAAAGCACTGCCTCGCGAAGCAGAGGTGCCTCGCGAAGCAAGGTGCTGCGAGGAAGTGTGCTTCGCGATATGTAGCAACCCTGCCTTAGCATGGAGATCAATAGTACATGATGGGTGTTTCGCGAAGCATAAACGCCCCGCGGCTGCTCAGGTTCCCTTGGGAATCCCCCTCCTTCGCGAATTCCCTTGAGCTTCGCGAAGGGAACCCCCCTTGGAAGAGGGGCTCAAAACGAGACAAAGCGAAGTCGTCACGTGAAGTAGAAGTACCTCGTAGAGCTCATGATTCCCGGGGCAAAGGGTGATTCGCAATTCGGGAGGGGAGAAGCCGAAAGGTCGGATTGTCCATCCCCTGGGCTCAGGGGGAGCACAGTATTTATAGTCAAGGGGCGCCGCGAAGTATAACTCAAGTGGCGCGAAGGGTCGGCGGTGCTTCGCAGCGGGCTCGTGAAAGTCAGGACGTTTGTGGAGAGGTACCGCCTCTGGTGCTTCGCGGCGGGCTCGCGAACGTCAGGCCGTTCGTGGAGAGGTACCACCTCCGGTGCTCTGTGGCGGGCTCGCAAACGTTAGGCCATTCGCGGAGAGGTACCGCCTCGGGTGCTTCACGGCGGGCTCACGAACGGCAGGCCGTTCGCGGAGAGGTACCGCCTCCGATGCTTCGCGGCGGGCTCACGAATGTCAGGCTGTTCGCGGAGAGGTACCGCCTCCGGTGCTTTGCGGGACCGCGATGCTCGGGGGTGCTTCGCGCCGGTGCTACACGAGGCAGCGTCTAGGGATTCTTTTTCACTCCTTCCTTTCGTGCAATATTTTGGCGCCAACAAACCTACATTAGAAATAGGACTTCCCACTAGAACTATATTACCCATATTTTCATTGATTATTATGGAAAAATTGCAATGATTATACTTTTTATGATTTATAATATTCAAATACTTTAGTTAGATGTTATGTGGATACTAAATGGAAGTTTTTTATGAGTATAGAGAGATGGAACCAGTTAGAAGTCCTAGAAACCCATCGGAACAGGTAGCTAAAAATGTTTTTCCTCCTAAATTACGGGTGAACCAGCAGTTGTTCCAAATCATCATGTAAGCATTAAAAGTTGTTTATAAAGGGAATCAGATTGAGGAACCATGATAGAAAAATAATTCTATGAAATTTTTGAAATAGAATCCACCAACCTTTCAGGGGAATTCAATACCTAAAAAATAACAAGAATGGATTAAACTAATGGACTAAATATTATATTTTCCCATAATCCCAAATGATATAAAGGTGAATCTTTAAGTGTACATGCTTGAGGATATTGAATGATAATAGTAAGATTTAGCTATCCAAGATAAAGTTGACCAAGATCTTACTTGGGATATATTTGAGGAATTAATTAAAAAGAAAATTTATCTGCATACCTTTAAAGTATCCAAAATGATGGATTTCTTTAGTCCCAAACAAGAAAAGTTATTAGTTCTAGAATACATAACTAAGTTTATGAACTTAGTTTATTTTTATCTTGAAGTAATTTCTTGCATATAGCTGAAGTAGTGTATCTTTAATTATATACTGCAAGTGGAAATTTGTTCTAAAATTATTGTGCATTGCATTGTTTACTATAGAAACATGGTTAATAGAGTGAAAGTGGTGAAAAGAGTTCTCCTTGTGAATTCTACTAGAGAAATCATGTTTGTTTCTATAGGAACATGTAGGAACTCTAATGTTGGGAACAAATGGAAGAGGGACACATACTCCTAGTGAAATCAAGCATCAAAGAACCAATCTACTAGATCATTCCCTTTTACTCCACACTATAGTAATCCATTTTTTTAATGTGGTTTGTTGGAGCACAAGAAGTAGGATTGTATGAAACCACCCAAAGCATACCACAAATGTAATCATGTGGTATATCTTCAACATTATTTCCCAAATTTTATATGGCCAGTTTTTTGTAATATCTCTCATGTGTCACAAATTTCTTTTGATTTTATTGGGTGATCATGTCGAAGTAGTTCTCTTCATTAGAATAGTGTGAGTCAGGGTGATTACATAAACACCCCAACTCCTTAAATAATGAAACTATAATAGGTAATCAAGGACCATAGTGGATCAATTAAGTTGTCATATGGTGTTGAGTAGATGATAAGAGAGGATTATTCGTGTACTTTGGCTATACATATTACCATTCTTCTCAAATAAAATCTTATGAAAGTTCAATTTGATATTGGTGCTTCCCTCCATTTTATTTCTTCATGTGTTTATAATCAAATGGGGTTTCCTATTGAGATTATTCAACATATGATGAGTATCAAAACACCTCTTGGGCACCGAAAGTGTGGAGAAATTAAATGTGAAACTTGTCCTATAATAATCAATAGAGTCGAGTTTTTTTGGGAATTTTATATTATATAATTGGATATATTTTATTTAATCCTAGGAATGGATTGGGTAATTTCTTTCAAGTCTCATGTTGATTTTTAAACGTGATGATTAAATTTTACATCTCCAGATGGAATGATGCATCTATTTAAAGGATATTAGGATGTGATTTTTAGAAGAGAAATACCTATAGTACTAATGATTGGAATAATTTCTTATCAATTTGTAGTAGTCATGTTGTATATTAATGAAAATACTGAACCTAGAAATTTTCCTACCATTATAGATCAGTATCCTGATGTATTTCTTGAAAATGTATCTAGTTTTCCACTAGAAAGGGAATTTGGATTTTTGATTCATCTATTTTTATGGAGAAATCCTATTTAAATTGAATCATATATAATGGGACCAATAGAATTTTGTAAATTTAAATCCCAATTTGAGGAATTGGAATGTAAAGGTTTTATAAGACCGAGTACATCGCCTTAGGATACTCTAGTTCTCTTTGTAAAAAAGGCAGATGGTTTGCTACAACTATGTATTGGTTATCATACAATAAAGAATAGATATCCACTTCCATGAATTGATTACTTATTTTATTAATTGAAATGAGCTCAATGGTTCTCAAATATTGATCTACAGCTTAGATATCACCAACTCCAATTTATTAAAGAGGATATTCCAAGAACAACTTTCAGAAGTCGTTATGGTCATTATGAGTATATGTTCATACCCTTTGGTCTTATAAATTCACCCGAAGTTTTCATGGTATTGATGAATTTAATATTCTAAAGGTTCTTAGAGTCCTTTATTGTGGTATTTTTGGATGACATTATGATATATTCTCAAAATTGGAAAGACCCTGAAAAACCTTTATAGATTGTATTGATCACCTTGTGAGAGCACTGAATTTATGGAAAATTATCTCAATGGGATTTCTAGATATAAGAAGTTTAATTCATTGGGAATTAAATTTATGATAAAGGCATATCATTATACCCTGAATAGATATATGTTGTTGTCTCTTGAAAACCACTTAATAACTTCTTTGATGTTTGTAGATTTCTGGGATTAGCAAGTTACTATCTATGCATCATTCAAGATTTTCTCACATCTCGCATCTCATATGATAGTGTTAATGAGAAATGGAACTCCATTCCAATGGAGTGATTATTTTTATAAATACTTTTTATAACTTAAGTATAGGATCACTTCTACACCAACTCTGATCTCACAAAAACTAGGGAAAGTTTATATGTTCTATTGTAATGCGTCTGGGTCTAGACTCGGCTGTGTTCTGATGTAAGGAGAAAATATTGTATTTTATAGACCATGAAATTTTTTAAATAATTAAAAGAATTATTAGACCCATGACTCAGAATTAGATGTATTAGTTCGTGATTTGAAAAAATGGCATCATTATCTATTTAGTGATAAGTTTACTATGTTTACATATCATAAAAACTTGAAACACATATTTTCACAAAGATATTTTAGCCTCAGATGGAGACAATAGATATAATTCCTCAAGATGATAAACATTGACTTAGTTTATACACCCTGCAAATAAAATTCCATGGTTAATTATTTAAGATGAAATTTTTATAATAAACTAGTAATATAAGCTTCTAATCTATGGAAATTGATAACTATGATTTTTTATATGAATTTGGATTTCAATAAGAATAATGATGTCACTGGATTCTTCCTAGTGACACTTATTCTTGATTTAGTTTAGAAATTCAAGGATGATCAAATATCAGATCTTGATTTCATTTCCATTATGTCAAAACTCAATTATGGAGAGGCCATTAATGGGTGGAAATAAGATAGGAATTCAGTGTTGTGTTTTCATGATTGAATATTCATTTTGTCATATTATTAGGAATAAATATATTCCTCTTATAACCATTCTAATCGTTTTATTCACTCATGTATCCAAAATATGTTTAAGGATATTATGAACTATTTTGTTGGTCAAGTATTAATGGAAAAGTGGTTTATTATGTTACAAAATGACTCACCTCTCAATTGGTCAAGGTTGAGAATCAATGACCAGTTGGTATGTTTAAATCGTTACCTATACCAATATAGAAATGGGAATATATTGCTTTGGATTTTTCATGTGATTACCAAGGACTATTTAGAAGCATGATTCAATATGGGTGATTGTGGATTGACTCACAAAGTTATCTCACTCCATTCTGATTCATGAATCCAATATAGTATGAGACTCTACAAATCTTTGCATTCAGTAAGTGGTAAAATTACATGTAATGAGAGGAACAATTTGGGATATACATAACATTAATAGGGGGGTGAGTCAGTGTTGGGAAATTTTTCACCAATAATAACGTTTATACCATTTACATCTTATAACAGTTAGGATATTGATTCTTATTCACTTTTCTTTATCACATGTAACTATATGAAAGTAGGTATAGATTCCACATGATATTTTTAAAAAAAACACTACTTAAAAATATTAGATAGTCCTTCCCATGGTCTGGAAATAATCCAACCAAAAAAACAATATAAAATAATCCATTAATAATGGTTACAATAAGTAGGGAATAACTATTCACTTTCATTTCACTATATTCAAATGATAGTGTTAGTTTTAATTCTCCTACATGGTTCTTTATACCACCTATAAATACAATATTCTCCTGTTAAGGATCTTTGTAATGCCAAGAAATTCTTCCACCTATTGAGACTTCTGATGGATGCCATAGTGCTGCTTTTTTTCTTCTACTAATTTTTTCACTTGTTACTTGCATATCAGGAGACAAGAAACTATTATTCTCCTTAATAGTAGTAAACTAAAATACAATCTTTATTATTCTTCTAAATTTAGTCAAAATAATATAAATATATTGTGGACTGATAATCTCAGAATACTTATTCAACTAAAATGATAATCATAGCTATATTTAGTATTTTATCAAACTTATCTTCTTCCTTCTAGTATAATAAATTTCTTGTCTTTCTAGAACCAAATTTTTTTATGATTATTGAAACAATGAAATCTCATCTTAGCATAATCACACTAATTATTCCCTAGATAATAATCAGTTGATAGTTGGGAAAATATTTCTGTAATTCAGTCTTAATGATATGAATATAACTATGAACTAAATATCTCAGAACTTCCTCGATACAAAATTTCAATAATTGTTACTATATTAGTTCTTCTATATTCTTCATGTTGCAATGGATATTTTTTCAATTGAATTACACTAAACTTTCAATATTATTTTATTTAAGAGTGTCCTTGAACAATCTCGAATTCATCTTATCACAAGTAAAATATTTCTCTTATTATTTTATGTGCTATTATAACTATTCTTAATTTATTTCTCACTTCCTTACATGAACTTCATTCTCAACTACATAAATATATGTCATGTTATCTTCCATGTGCATGTTCATGTAAGTTACATTTACATATTCATGAAAGTATGCATGCACTATTCACTTTCTCTTTTGTTTCTTTGTGTACATAAGTATATTCAAGCACTGTATTTTATGTTTAATGCCTTATCCTTCAAACTCGCTATATATTATTATCTTCGTGAAAGTTATTTCATGTTTATTACACAATGATATTATGGCTTCTTCACCCAAGAGATTATCTCATGAATGCAAGTGCACAGTTTCTCTTCATGTAAAGTTTTATATGAAATAACTATTATTCATAGATATATTGATCTTATGGAAGATTATCTTCAAGTAACTCAGTGATAGAGTCTTTCTATTATTGGTTCACAATATTTTTCTTAATGAAACATGTCAAGTGTTCTAACACAAATCGAGTGTTCTTGGTTCTTCTTCATGCAAGATGTGTGTGGATCTTCTTCATGTAACCAAGAAGATTCACAAAACTACCCTCATCACGTATCCTAGTAGGCTTATGGAACTGAATTCCTCTTCATGTAAAATAGTGCTTTGAGAGGCTTTGTTTTTAAGAAAAATGAGACCCCTCATAAGATATATGAATTGTAGAAACATTTCTCAACCTTGGGGCTTCGATATTTTTTGGCAAGGGTTACCACCTCTACCTCATGTATTCACCAACTTAGGATCCTGAGTTTTATTTCATTTCAATCCCTATCTTGAATTTCTAATAATCTCATAATTTTAACTCTTTAATCATGGGTTACGTGGAATCAAAAAATCCAGCGTTACTTCCTTCATGATCATCCACTACTTATGGTGATATTCACATATACATGTGATGATAAAATCATTCTCTTTCACATCTATAATCTAAATATTTATAAATGTGTATCATATGAATGAAAAGCCTCTTAAACTTTGTTTACATTCATAAAAACCTTTTTATTTCAGTAAACTATTCTGAAAACACTGAATAAACTCATGCATGGATTCAGTTTGTTTAGTGTGTCTCATTCACTCAGATATATCACTACAGATGGATGGAATGATGATCATCAAATGGTGAAGTTGGTTAGCACAGCAAATCTTCACCAAGAGGTTAAAAATGATGTGATTTAGTGATTGAATGACTCAGATGACTTGGATCAGATGGTGGGTGTTTTATCTATATCTTTTTAATATGGATCTATAGTGTTAGTGATTTTTCATCCCACATTGGACCTCCACATGGTTGAACAATCCTTTATAATCTATTATGTTTCCATCAATTTCTTAATCCATGGAACTAGGGTCGGAACCCAGACACACTGCACCCACACCCTACACAGGGCCTACCTCACCTGCATTGTCCCACCCAGGAACCTCTGTGCATGCTATGTGTGTTCCATGCACACACACTTATGCGCTATGTGGGAACTATTTTTCCACTTCCTCATCCACCATGGATAGCTTTCTAGGTTGAATTCCTACCATGTGGTCGACCCAAGGGTCCCACATGTGTGGTTAAGGTTTCCCCTGGTTGTATGGATAATGGTTTCCCAATTTTTTATAAACACGTAGAATAAATCTAAGTGATATATTCTAAAACATACTCTTAATATAAATTTCCAAGACTTTCTCAAATTACTTCTTCAAATATATTACATGAAAAAATAATATTTATTTTTCATAGTCTTCATCATCAAAACTCTTCATGCAATAAATTTTATATTTCATGGTATTTATTTTCAAATCATATTTATACAAATTAATATTTTCATACTTTTCAAATAATCTCCAAAACTCCTCATTAAATAAATTTTATATTTAATAACCTTCATATTCTTTATTATGAAAAATAATATTTTTCATTGTATTATTTAAAAACTTCTTCATGCAAATTAATATTTTCATGGTCTTCAACTTCTACATCCATATTATAGATAATGTGAAACCACTGACACAAGTCTTTAACATAATTATCAGTTCAACAATCAACAGACTCATAAAATTGAAGTCTTTAAAGTTGTTTCTTGAAATATTAATACTTTAGGACTTCACTTCCTTTCTTCTTTATTCAACCATCTAGTTTATATCAACTTTTATATCATGCTTTCATACCTTGGATAAGTTATCAAATTCTTTCTTACTGGATTCATTAATATATTCACATCAATTAAATCTTGATATTTCATTGACCACCATTGGAAACCAATGAAAAACATTTAAAAAAACAATCATACACAAAGTGGGATCTTCATGTAATACCCATATCAATCATCTTCAACCGAGATACCCAATTTACCTCTTGGATTTGGTGGTATATTTTGTATTATTTGGTTACATAGTTTATCATGATCAGAGTATATCATCCTTAAGAATATGGGAAATCTGAATAAATGGTTCAGAAATTGGAAGACATTCTTAGTGATTATGTTATGGATTTCAGTGGCTCATGAGAGGATCACTTACCCTTATTGAAGTTTTCAAATAAAAATAATTATCAAAACATTATACAAATGGCTCCATTTGAGGAATTGTATGGTTTTCCATGTCGATATCTATTATTTTGGATAGAATCTAGGGAAACTTCTCCTATTGGACCTAGCCTTGTTCGTGATATGATCGAGAAGATTCATATTATCAGGAAACAAATGTATTCGAGAAAAATCCATAGGAAATATTATGTGGATCATATTCATTTCCTGTTATCATTTTTAGTGGGAGATCATGTGTTATTGAAAGTCTCTTTAAGACTAGGACATCATCTATTATGTAAGAAATAGAAGTTGTATCCTCGGTATGTTAGACCTTTTGAGATAGTTGAACAAATTGGTGGTGTTTCTTATCAGTTAGATTTAATGCCACAGTTTAGTTTAGTTCATAGTGTATTTCGTGTAGCTCATCCTAGGTAATTACAATTTGAAACTAGACATTTGATTTAATGGTATCGTGTTAATCTTGAACCATATTCTTCATTTTTCATATACTTATTCATATCTTGAACAGATAAGATAAAGTATTTCATTGAAAACATATTCCTTTTGTTTGGGTATTGTGGAAACATGGTGAACTTCAAGATGAGACATGGTAACATGAGGAAGATATATTGGATAAATGGATATAACTCTTACAAAGTACTACCGAACTCTAGTTTTTCAAGGATGGAAATCATAATGGTGGTGAGAATATAACACACACTATTTGAGGTATGTACGTCTACTTTTTTTCTTTTTGAGATATGGTTTGTTTGGTCTTAGTCTCATGAAATTTAAGGGGGGGTTTTGGTGAGTTTTGAAAGTGTTTTAGAGGTTAAATTTTTGGTTCATAATTTATGAAAACTATGTGGATTTCTTCAAGAAACTATGTGTCACATTTAAAGAGTCTGGGGGAGGTGCACAGTTGGTGCATGATTAGAGTAAATTGTGTGAGTTTACATAGAAATCATGCAACATGGGACAAAGGCATTTCACATGGTTTGTTCATGTTTTTTCAATCCATGTAGTCAAACTATGTAACTTAGGAGTTCTGATAAAGGGTTTCCCACATGGTTGGCACACTATTAGGTAAACTATGAGGCCTAACCATGTGACATCATTAATTAAATCCAAAAAAAATATTTTAACCCCAATACTTTCCCAAAAACTATAATTATTTTTCCTTAAACATAGGATCTCAATTTTCAGGGCTCTTACAGGATTTTTTTAGTGATACTTCTCCTTGTAAAATGATTCTAGCGATTCTTAGAGCATCAGACCTAGGAGATAAAAAGTCATAGATTTGTTGTTCTTATTTTTCCAAGTATGCTTATTTCCCTTGGAACGAAACCTTAGAATGGATTTGTTATACCCAGATCAATTGGTTCATAATTTTTTTATAAATATTCTTTGGGTTTCATTAAAGCGAAGGTGAATAAGGCTTGGATATATGAAATCATAAATAATCTCTTCATATTGAGAAAGATCCATTGTGAGGTATGTGTATTCTCTCTTTTCTCCACTTGTTCTAGAACTTGAAGGCTTAATTTTTCTTAAATTATTTTCTTGGATAAAAAAAGTGAATTTTGGAAGATTTATTGCTAGAAACCCATCTCATATATGAATTACAAAGGTTGTATTTTGAATGGTTTTTAGAAAAAAATTGTTACATGGTTTTAAATTGTGGTTTTTGTTTAACACATGCAATATGTATGATTAAATGTTGTAAGAGATTAGTTTATTTTAATAAATGAAAGAGTTTGTGACCTTATATGAACATGGAATTATTTAAGCTCATATTTCATTAGAATATTCATTTTTGGGTTTAGACAAGGGCTCAATTTCATTAGGATACCTTAGATTCACTACCAAGTGATGACTTGAGTGGTAGGATGAGATTCTTCTCACGATTTAGGAATACTCCCGGTTGGATGAATTTTTGTGTATGTTTAATGAAAAAGTGGGTATTTTGAGTCAATGGAATTAATACTTTGGATATTTAAATTAACTAGATTTATTTGGTAAAATACTTTGTTTTTTATCACATATATTTTATATGTATATTGAACGGTAAAAGAAATTTTTCTTATCCTAATGGTGTGTGTTGGGAAGTAATTGTGTATGTCTTACTAGGTTGTATACTCACCCCTGCATATACACCTTGGTGCCTATAGAGATGTTTCTTACCATGATACAGGAAAAGGGAAGGTATCTTGTTTCTCTAGTGGAGCATCATAGTGATATATTATTAGGGATGGTATTGGGAGCTTGGATATGATCAAGTGGAGCAATTTGGGTGGTTCCACATCGGTGTTTGTTTGTCAATTTTTCTTTTGTATTGGTTGTACATCATGTTTCATTTTCTAATGATGATCTATTTTTGTTTAGTTATTGGTTTCTGAGTTGTATAGTTTACATTTCATCCATCATATAACATTGGTTTGGTTGTTTTTATATTTTTTTGACAGGTTAAGTATGTTCAAAGGGTAAATAATCCCCCAATGATTTAGTAATACCTTGGCATTTATGTTAGCCTTTAGTGTATGGGGGATGTCACCTAAGGTTAGTATCACCTCATCTATTTCTAATACAATGTTTAAGGTCGGGATGTTACACCTTTATTAAAGTAGGAAAATATCAAGAAAACCCATGAGACCTCTATTGGATGGAAATAAAGACTATCCTAAAGAATCTAAGGTGTACTAAGGATATATTCCTATTTTATGGAGGATATAAGAATCTAGTCATCAGGGGATATACAAATGAAAGTTTCCAAATAGATTAGGATGATTTGAAATCACAATCAGAATATGTGTTCACCCTCAATGGAGGAGATGGAAGATGGAAGAGCTAAAATAAAGTAGTGGTTTCCAATTCTATAGTTTATTCTGAGTATATCATGTCTTCTGATGTGCCTAAAGAATTAATGTGGATAAGTAAATTTGTCTAAGAGCTTGATTTTGTGTCCAATAGTTAAGATCCTATCACACTATACTGTGATAATACTATAATGATGACTCTTTCAAAGGATATAATGACTCATTAGAGAATAAAGAATATACTTTGAGAGTATCACCACTTGGGAGATTTTTCATAGATAGGTGAGGTCACAGTAAGCAGTCTCCAACAAAGAGAACATGGTGGGCCCATTGACTAAATTTTTATCTCAATAGAATCATAAACACCTTGTGAGAACTAACTAAAAGTAATTAGCAATTGGATCTAGTGAAAGTGGTATTTTGTTGTATTTGGTTCCCTAGAACTAACTAATTTATACTTTATATTACCAATATATTTTAATATTTGAATATTAATAAATATCTTATCATATTTTTATTGTTCTTATGCATAACAATAATGTGATAATGTCATGGAGTATATGTCATATTGAAAGGTCATATTAGTTCCTCATTATGAAGAGAACCTTGAAGTACTATGAAAATATTCTTAAATTTATATCCTATGGATGGGGTGACATTATATTATGGGACATATAGTATTTTTGACTTCCATGTGATTGATTTTCATAAGTGGGTGAGGCTTTATCTCAGGAATTTTTCACTTGGTAATCTTCAAGACTGAAGATTATGAGGATAGAATCACTAATTGTAATTCCATATTATATAAAATTTTCATTGTATATTCCTATATATAAACATTTTTATTGATACATATACTTGATATTATTATTGATGAATATAATGAGTCATGTAATTTGATTTAATATCTAAAACCATGATGACATACACTCATAGAGAGGTGGAATATGTTGGGTGTGTCATGAGTGATACTGAATTAATGAATAACTTAATAAAAAAAATTTCCCTTATAATAATGAAGAATTATATCTCAACATTTTGATTGAAATATAACTATTAAATGAAAATCCAATTCCATGGTTATTAACCAATTCATTTCAAGAAGTCAAAGAAATGTATACTTAGCTTATACTTGATGAGATATTTAAATAAAAGGATTGTATTACATAGTGAGTGTTTGTATGTGGTTGTTGTCATTTAAACATTAACTTATTTCTCTATGGGTTATTTGATGTGTTGTTAAACATTGATCTCAGGATTTAGGAAATCCTACATAATTTCATTGAGAAATATTCCTAGAGGGTTACACTGTAAAGACCCGACCATAGTTGCCTGGAGCTGGTGCCTTATTACATTACATTAGCATGATTACAAGAAAGTCGTATCCCAAAGTAATAAATAGTTTAGTAGATTTGGAAAGCCATATACATACATAATTTCAACATTACAACTTGAAATGAAAAAACAACATAAAAATTTCATTGGGAATATCCACCACTCTAAGATTATCCCTACAAGTCAATCATAATATACCTCCTCATGTATTGAGAAAAACGAAACATAAGAATGGGTGACTTAAAATACTCAGTAAGGGTAAATAATATAGTGGAAGATATCATAAACATAAACATTATGTGTGGTGAATAATTTAAAACATGTGCCTTTAAAAATAACAAACTTGAATACATTATGGCATGAATATTAGCTAAGTAAATATTTACATAACAAAACATAATCATGGGTATTCTACTAGTCGAATAACCACATGAACTATAAATTTATAGCTTCATAATGAGGGAAATTCATATTCCATATATTCTGAAACATACCATTAAGGCCTCATCCAATACATTTAAAAACGATTAAGGCCTTATCCAAAACTATATCTGAAAATGGGCTAGGCCCCAGCCAAGTCCATATCTATTTGCCTAATGAGACCTATCGATGAATCGAGGGGATATATCAGGACCCACAAATCACATAATAAGTCTAATTCATTTTTATTATAAATGGTTATAAACATAAACAAAAAATACATTCATATTGAAACTAACATATGAAATGTAAATAACCTTCCCCAAACGTTAAACATAAACATTAACCATTCGGAGTAAATTGGTGAAGAGTTTTAGGATAGAAAATAAAAATTAAAAATAATAATAAACCATTAAATTAAATATATTAGATGATATCATAAAATATTAGTCCCAATAATACATAATAATCAATAAGAGTGTTGAAATAGATGAATATACTCTTATAAAATCATTGAGTAATTCTTGAGATAAATACTCTTTTACTTTGAAAAGAAGAGTTCTTTTGGAAAATTATTTGTATAAAACCAGAAATTAACTAAGATAGTATTTTAATAATAAAATTAGTTATTTTATAAATATAATGGTTTCTAAAAATATATTATATATTTCCCTTGAAAATAGGTAAGAATTTGACAAATTCCCTTGAATCGGGCTTGTATTTCTAGAAGAATTTTTGAAAGATCCTTTTAAAACGTATAACAACCCATAACTGAAGGTAGGATTCTGGTTGGTACAAATATATAGAACATTTTAACATAATTTATGGGGAGAAAATAATAATTAATAATAATTTAATTGAGGTAAGTAGATAATAAAAGTAACCTGAATGAAAATGGAGGTTTAAGTGGAAAACCCTTACCTTAAGTCTGAAGGTGTTCCTCACATGATATTAATGACCTGAATAATCAAATTTAGGTTCATAAATTAATAATTAAAGAAAATAATATACATTTAATTGATTTATCATAACCTTATTGGGTTTATTCATGGCCTTTTGATTGGTTAAGATATTCAATTTCATTGTTTTGGGAGCGTTTTCTTCCTTGGTTTTCATGATTGGTTTACTTATATTCATGTACGGATAAACATGTAGAATGAAAATGATTTTGCATAATATAATTTGTATGTTATTAATTAACAACCAGAATATTACATGGTTATAAAATACATTTGGTTATTGTGATCTTAGATGAATCATTATATAAAATTCTAATGACAATTGTTTGGATTAATTGGTGGTTTTTGAATCACAAAATACTCATTTTGATTTATAAATTAATATATTGTGTAAAAAAGGATTCCAGAACCTTAAATAAGTTATAATTAATATATTATATTCTATTTCAACCATATAAATGGTTTCATGACCAGAATTGAAGACAGTAATAGAAATTGAAAACTTTTCGTCCTTGGATGTGATAAATTAGCACATCTCAGATGGTGTTTTCATTTCTAGTATGAAAGAAGGGGAGAGAATATATGATGAAGAATTATTACTTTATCAAAAAAAATTATAGTACATGTAATTAACTGGAGTAATCATAACATTTGGTTGAAAGGAGGTGAGTAAAGAAAAAGAAAATAAAGGAACATGAAATAAAAGAAATGAGAAAAGGAATTTACCTCTTCAAGTTATATTCCTTGAGAGCCTCTTTAGGGTAGAGGTTTTGGTATTTTTATGAGACCAAGGGATAATATATGTGGGGGAGGATAATGGGAGGATATTAAGGTAGAATTTATACAAGTAAAAATGGATTGAGATGAGTGAAGAGAAGAGGGAGTGAGGAGGGGTTATAGTGGAGGAGAGGAGTGATTTTTTATTATATTATTCATTATTTTATTATTTTGCTCATGAAAAGAAATATTATTGATTATTGTGACAAATAATAGTAATATTTTCATGTGATTTCGAACCAATGTCCATTTACATCATCCATTACTCAATAATGATGCAGAAATTCACTTATTTAGCATATTTCGTAAATTATCGAATTTCACTATTCACCAAAAAATCAAGTATTTTAGAAAAATCCCAAGAATTCACCCTAACTATTTTTAAATGTTTAGAATTAAAAAATTAACATCATTTTATCAAAATAATTTTCTAAATAAGATAAATTTAATTTTTTTTAAATCATTATTTACTTGAAAAAATACGAATTTAAAATTTAAAATTGATTTTATAATACATTCAAAAATTAACTGAGGTCTCATAACATTATCCTAAAATCATAGGAAAAAATATTTATTTATTAATACTTTTTATGAAAATTAATTTTATTAATTTATTAATTTAAAATTTTAATTAAATATTTATTACTCACAAAAATACGAACACATAATTATTAATTTCTAAAATACTCTATTTAATTTATAAGGTGTATAAATTTTATTTATACTTTAATGGGTTTGTTTACTATACATAATGGTCATATTAATATTCATAAGGGTGTGTTTCTATTCATAAAAGTCAAGTTACTATTCAACAAAAATGTAAGTTGATCTTATCATACTATAAATATCTTACTTAATGCAATTGTGTATGTCAGTTTTCAAAATTCAAATCATAGAAGTGGAAAAATTATGTTTGTTGGATAGTTTATAACAAGTGTTGTTTTATAGAGACTCAGTGTTTTATTCATTCAATATTAAATTTATTTTCAAATCCTTGGGGTGTTACATTCTCCCCTCCTTTCAAAAATTCCTTCCTTGAAATTCACAAAATGTTACCTCATAAAAAGATTTGAGTATTTATTCATCATAAGCTCCTCAGTATATCTTTTTTCCTCTTCAATTTTATGATTTTTAAAAATTATATTTACCATTAGATTTTTCTAATTCCTCAACACCTATTCTTTAGCATCCATAATTCAGATAGGCTCTTTAATGTATGATAGTTCAGGTTCTAATTCTATTCCTTCATATGTGAGGACATGCGTTGGGTCTGGCATGTACTTTCTCAACAATGTGACATGGAACACATTGTGTATTTTAGACAGGATAGGAGGCATAGCCAAATGATATGCAATATCTCCAATTCTCTCTAGGATTTCAAAAGATCCAATTTACCTAGGGATGAGTTTCCCTTTCTTCCAAAATCTTATAACACCCTTCCAGGGAGATACCTTTAGGAAAGCATGATCTCCTACATGAAATTCCAAATCCTTCCTTTGATTATCAAAATAGATATTTTGCCTTCTTTGAGTTTCTTTTATATGGGTTTGAATAGTCTTTACTTCTGATGTAGTTTCCTCCGTAAGATCTGGGCCCACAAGCTTCCTTTCTCCAACTTCATCCCAACAAATTGGTGTACGGCATCTCTTTTCATACAATGTTTTATATATGTTCCATTGGAATACTTGAATGGAAAATATTATTGTAGGAAAACTCCACTAAAGGTAAGTATTGATCCCACATACCTTGAAAGTTAAGTGAACATGATCTCAACATGTCCTCTAAGGTTTGGATCGTCCTCTCTGATTGCCTATCATTTTGAGGGTGATAAGCGTTACTCGATCGAAGCTCGGTATTCAAATATTTTTGAATAATTTTCCAGAATTTTGATGTAAATATTATATCAAGATCAGACACAATTGAGAGAGGTTATCCATGAAGTCTCACAAATTTATTTATATAGAGTTGTGATGGGCGCTCTAGTGGAAAATCATCCCTTAGAGTGAGGAAATGTGCAGATTTCGTAAGTCGATCAAAAATTACACATATTGAATCATTATTCCTTGGAGTTTTGGGTAATTTGGTGACAAAATCCATGGTGATATCATCTCATTTTATATGTAATAATTGGTAATAGTTACATTACTCCTTTTGGATGTTGTCTTTCGGTCTTCACTTGTTGACAGACTAAAAATCTTGATACATAATCAGAAATTTCCCACTTCATGTTTTCCCACCAGATATTTTCCTTCAAATATCTATACATTTTATTTCTACCAAGGTGTATATAGAAATTTGAGCTATGAGAATCATCCAATAACTCCCTTTTCAGCTCGTTTATAGAGGGAACACATATCCTTATCCCAAATTTCATAATTCCATCTTCACACACGAAGTCATCCAACTTCCAATCATTCACACCTTTAATTTTATTTTGAATATTCTCATCATCGGGTTGAGAAGTTTTAATCCTTTCCAAAAAAGATATTTTGCAAAACAAATGAAAAAAAAGTGATGTTTCACCTTCTTTGATAATTCCCATATCCATATTTACTAGATCCATAAACACGGGATCCCTTTAAATCCTCAATTTATTTAGGACTCCATGATCCTTCCTACTCAATGCATTAGCTACCTTATTTTCCTTTTATGGGTGGTAGTGTATAGAAAAATCATAATCCTTGAGTAGTTAAAGACATCAACTTTTCCTCATGTTGATTTCTTTCTGTGAGGAGATATATTTCAATCACTTATGATCCGTATATATCTCTCATCTTTCACCATATAGATAATGTCGTCATATCTTCAGAGAAAATATTACAGTTGCTCACTCAAGATCATGAGTATGATAGTTTTGTTCATGAATTTTTAACTACCTTGATGCATAGGTAATAACTCTATCATTCTACATAAGAACACAACCAATTCCTTTCTTTTATGCATCACTATAGATCACAAATCCACTCTTCCTGATAGTAGAGTTAGGATCGGAGCATTCAATAATCTCCTCTTAAATTCTTCGAAACATTCCTGGCATTATTTTTTCCATATGAACATAACATCTTTACGTGTAATCTTGGTCATTGGGTTAGCTAAACAAGCAAAGTTCTGAACTAAACACTGATAATAACCTGCTAAACCAATAAAACTACGCACATCAGTTATGTTCGTTGGAGTATTCCATTCTTTCACAGCCTTTTCCTTCACAGGATCAATAGATATTCCATCCTCAGAGACTATGTTACCAAGAAAGAAAACTGATTGAAGCCAAAATTCACACTTTCTAAACTTCCGATATAATTGATTTCTTCTAAGAGTATTCATAATAGTTCACAAGTTATTTTCATGATCTTTGTAGGTTTTGGATTATACCAAGATATCATCAATAAATACCACCACAAAGTCACCAAGATATTCCTTGAAAACTCTATTAATTAGATCCATTAAAATAAATGGTGCATTAGTCAGTCCAAAAGGCATTACTATAAACTCATAATTTCCATACCTAGTTTTAAATGCTATCTTTGAAATATCTTCCTTCCTCACTCACAACTAATGATATCTAGATCAACATTTAATATTCGAAAAATATTTATCTCCATAAATTTGATCAAATAAATCATCAATGTGAGTTAGGGGGTACTTGTTCATTATTTTTATAGCGTTGATCTCCCTGTGGTTAATGTACAACCTCACAGATCCATTTTTCTTCATAACGAAAAGAACATGGGATCCCCATGGAGAAACACTAGGGAAAATAAATCCTTTATCACTCAATTACTCTAGTTGTTTATTCAGTTATACTAATTCCTCAATGGTCATTCTATAAGGAGTCTTTAATATAATCCTTGAACTAGTAATTAAATCAACAGAGAATTCAACTTCCCGCTCTGGAGGACGTCCAGGTAAATCCTCCAAAAAAACATCAATATATTCTTTTAAAATATGTGCATCCTCAATTTGAATATTTCTTTCATCACACATAGATATTGTATTCTCATCCTCTCTAAGAATTTCATTAAATAGAACTACTGGGGGTGGATCTAGATAAGATCTAGATGATGATTTTTCTTCTCTAAAGATAAGGGATTCTACATCGTTCTAAGAAATTATAACATCCTTCTTTTTAAAATATATTTTTGCATCATGATTCAAAATCAAATCCATACTGAGGATTATATCAAAGTAAATCATTGGTATGATAATAAAATCAGAAAATAAAGCATGTTTATATGCCATAATGGGGACTTCTAGACACATCTTTGTTGTAATGATAATTCCCTTAGGAGTTTTGACTGGAAACTCCCTTATTAAATAAAATTTGAAATATATAATTTTCTTGGAAAACTAGGAAGATATAAAATAATTAAATGATCCAGAATCCAATAAATCATTGGCTAAGTTTGAGTAAATGATTAAAGTACCTTCCACCGCATCATTAGGAACTTAAATATTAATAGTTGTGATTGCATAAGCTTTTCCCAGCTCCCTTGGACTTTTTTGTGGAATGTTTCCTTGACACTTTGGAAAATAATTAGCATAGTTTCCCATATCCCTAAAATTATAGAATTGAACATTAATAGCTTATTTCTTCCTCTTGTAATCACTAGTTTAATGGCCTTTCTATCCATACTTTTATCATACCCATTTTCCTTTTAATTTGGCACTAGGGTGTTTCCTTCCACAATTATAACAGGGTGGAAAGTCAACTCTTCCCTTCTTCTCCATTTCCTTATTTCCTTTTCTAGAGTTTTTAGTATCCCTATTATTCACTTTATTTCCACTAATGTTATGAGACTTAGATAACTCTGTTCCCATCTTGATAGCACATGAGACTATGTATTCGTATGATGAGAAAGTTTGGCAGACCAGTACCCATAAAAGGAATGGATTTAGGCCATCAAATAATCGATCGATCTTTATCCTTGGATTGCATATATAGTACATAGCATACCTTTCTAACCTTATGAAGTTAGCTTCATACTTTGAAACATTCTCATCTTCCTTTTTTCTCAAATTCAAAAAATTACTTTCTATATCTGCTTATTGTTCATGAGGAAAGTATTTATCTAAGAAAAGTTATTTATATTCACTTCATTCAATGTTTTATATTTCTTCCTCCTCCTTTGTGTTTTTAATTAGTGACCACCATTGATCAGCATCTCCCGACTGATGATAAATTACCATAACAACCTTCGCCCTTTCATTGCTTCCCAAGGCAAGAAATGTCTTCTCTAAGGAACTTATCCATTGTTCCACTATGAATGGGTTTGTAGTCCCATTAAATAATGGAGGATATTGTCGCATAAAGTGATCTAACATAGATCCTCCATGTTGTTTATCTGGATGCTCTATAAGGGTAAGTTTATTGTTCATAACTAGAGTAAGTTGTCCCGGTATAGTTATAAGTTGCTCCGCACTAGTCGCAGTTCCATATCCAACATCATTATCTTGCATATGAGGGAAATACCCACATGGGATACGTGTGTTCATGTGGTTTCCATTCCTTCCACTATGCACCATTTCTAAACAATGGAATACACTATATTAGGTTATGAATCATAATTTACTATATCAACTTAGAAAAAAAACAAAACATAAATTGAAAACCTATGCATGGCTAATCCCATAATCATAAACATGGTTTCTTTGTGGAAAAATTTATATTTAAATCCTTCATAATGGATTGTAAAGAAAATTTGAATTATACTAAGAATATCCCCCAGGAGTGTCAAATTAGATGCACAGTAAGGCCTATGTCGTGTACTAGGATACCCCGGGTCAAAACGGAAACTCCTTGTCAGAGTTTTCACTCCTAGGTACATCTATACCAGAACCACATCCACTTTTAGTATCCAGAAAGAGATGTATTTTCTAGAAAGACCCACATAATCTATTACTTACCAAAATTCTAGGATATTATTGTATACTTATCCTCAAATACTATCTTAGAGTTTTTTTATTTGATATACATTTTATAAATCTAGTTTCCAAATTTTTTACTAAACTTCCTCTGATACCAACTATAAAGATCTGACCTCGATTGCCCAAAGTTGGTGCCTTATTACATAACATTGTCATGATTACAAGAAATTCATATTCTGAATAAAGGAATAGTTTAGTATATTTGGAAATCCAGATACATACATAAGTTCAACATTACAACATGAAATGAAAAAAAACATAAAAGTTCCATTGGGAACATCCATGTAACGACCCCCTACCCACAAATTGTACCCCTCCTAGGCTGAAAATGTGAGAAGGGAGACAATGACCCCAAAGTCCCGCCTCTAGTAGGCCCCGGGTTAGCAACAAGCACTGAGGGTATAGTAAACACAAAAATGGGAGGCATTACCCTCTAAAAAAACACATGAAGAAGTGAGAGATAAGATAGACACCAACCAACTCCAACTTAGAACTGAAATATAAAAGAAACCCCAAGTGAACATATGTAATGTCATGCAAAAGTACTACAAATGGAAGGGGAAAAACTACAAGTACCCAAAATAAATTAAAAATAGCAGTAACCTCAAGCCCGAACAGCTCTTAAAACCCCAAGCTAGTAGAAACCAGCTTGATCTCCAACCTTCTCCAAGTGACCTGAAAAACAGTTTATATATACATAGGGTGAGTATAATAGTATACTCAGTAGGATCCTCCCCAAATCCTCTCGTGCAAAAGTAAAGAAATAACGCTAAAGCATAGTGAACAACAAGTGAAAATAACTCGTCATCTAAATAGTTATACTAAGTTCCCAGCCTCACCATGCCTACTCCCACCAAGTAACGCATACAAGAATATATTATATAATAAGGAATATCAGGGGTAACCCGCTACTAATTCCCCATTGGTTTGCTTCTTTGCCGCAATGTAATACGTCTTAAGAATCTCTCTCCAAAAAGGCTTTCCTGCATACATCTGGGTGAAGCACCACAATATGCACCTCGTGAAACAAAACCACCATGTCCACGCAAGAAGGTAACCAGGTAGTTTCTGGGAGCCACCACAGCTCGCATAATGTATATCATATGTCAGGTATTATACCTCAATCCATTATAGCCCATACACCGAGTAAGGATCCTCAAGCCATCACAGTCTATACACGTTACACCTATAGTAGTCCATAGGATACTATATCCAGAATATATGTGTGTGAATAACCACAAGCCAATACATCCCTCTACACACATATATGGGGAAAACTAACTATTTTTCCTACCAACACAAGTTACTACTAAGAGAAGAGAGTGGGGCCAAAGGGGGTAGTTAGCCATCCATCCTCCCACCAGAATGTTGGGGAAAATACCCCCCCTGGGCTCAGAATCCAAGGGGTGTCAGTTTCTCTTACTGACAGGGTGGAGTAACGTATAGAAACACAAAAAGTATAGAATATATTATATCTCATAACCACACTATGAGCATAACCTAGTCTTAGACACAACTGCAGCTAATGTCTCTCCGAATCTGGGCTGCTACTTTTAAGACTAGGTATCCTATAAGCACACAACCACTTAAGGGGATTTAATACATTATTTCATTACCTTTTTATTAGTTGCACTTTATGTTAATTAATTATTTAAACATTAATTAACCAATGACAATTCCACATTAAATTTCATTAGCATCACACCCAAAGTCCACTATTCCTTCAAATCACAACCTCAGCATTGCACCCCAACAAGCTCCAAACCCCATGGGTTAACATCATTTATTCACATTATTTATTTACACCATTAGTTTCTCATATTCCAAGGCATTCTAGAAAAACATTCTATGCTAATAAACACAAGGGGGCTCAACACGGTGAGTATATGAACTACCCGCCGAGTCTTTACCGCATATAGAAAGAGCGTAGACCCATTCTCCCTTGAGAAGCTAAACAAGGAAAGCATGTGGCATACCCCGCACGTCTTAATCTCTTTCGGAAGAAGGGTAAGTAAGACCAACTGCCTTGAGTAGTGGGGAGAAGTAAAGAACATAAAAACCCAATAAGAAATAGAAAGCATCCAAAAATCACATCCATCCCATTCCATCATCCATAGTGTCCTCCCCGACACCCACATGCATAAACCGATGCATCTCACCACTCTAGGCGTCATCTTCTGCCACAACCAAAGGTCTCCATGCCCCCACATATCACAACAGAACTCCATGCTCACATAACAACACATGCAACATGAAAACAAACATCTTAACAATTAGGCTCTTATCCCTTTAACAATCAAGAGGGTGACTCAGAACCCTTAATGTAATTATCAAACAATCAGTTCTTTAATCCATCTTGAATTAACCGATTCATTATTCATAGGTTCCAAATTCGGCAAACCTAATTAGTAAGCTATCACAAATAATTAAACATGCTTACTGCACCAATTTGATTAACATAAAATTAAAACAAGAAGAACCAGATTCATTTACATGCCTCTATATCTGTAGCCAATAGTTATCAATTAATTCCGGTTTACGTTCTTTATCAATTTCCATCAAGAACAAACAGATAAAAAAAGAAAGCATGGATATCACACTATCTAGAAAACTAGGGGAAATAACATACAACTGATATCAATTTATTTATCTGGTTAAAATATTTATTATGTCAATTCCATTGTGTTCTAGTGGGATAAAACATGCTAACAATATAGTTGCACGTAAAAGAAAATAGAAGCAAATAATCCCCTACCTCAAACAGTTCTTGACATTCTTTTATATGAGAATGGGCCACACAACAGGTTAGGATCTCCTCCCCCTGTGACAATTGTATCCACCTGAGGATGCAGAGACACCACCACACTGGTCAACACACAAGAAAATTACATTAGGAACATGGGGGTAAAATTCCATAAAAGGTCGAGGAGAAATAGAAAGAGATGAACCCAAAAGAAAAATGATAGATCATACCTTATATCAAAGATTGATCGATACTGATTGGTTGCATCAAAAATAGAGTGGAACTAATCCTAGAAGTAAGTTTTATTATGCAACTCATACAGAATAAAATGAAAGGTTCTAGCATCTCATAGCTGAGAACAAAGAGGAAGAATTAGGGAGGAAGATATCCTATCCATTTAGATGATTTAACGGAGCAGTATTTTAAGATACACTTGATTTCCCATTAAAAGATTATTGCATTAAACCATGTGGTTTGACCAAGTAAAAACATCCTAAGCCGTAGGAAAAATTAATATAGGATTTATGGCCTTTGAATTGGCCTTAGAGTTCTTAAAATGAGGCTTTAAATGAATTTTATGTCAAAGTAAAATGCTAAAGGGGTGAAACTGTATGAAGTTGGAAACACTGTTTACGAACTCAAAATTTGGCAAAGGAAAAAAACTATTTATGAACCTCACCGTTAGAACCTCAACAATAGAACACTATTCATGAACCTCACCGATAGAACACTGTTCATGAACCTCACCGTTAGGACACTATTCTTGAACCACACCGTTAGAACCTTTCTGATAGAACATTGTACACCTACTATTCTAGAAACACTGTACACCTATCGTTATGGAAACATTGTACACCTACCGTTATGGAAACACTATACACATACCGTTATGGAAACACTGTACACCTACCGTTCTGGAAACACTGTACACATATCGTTATGGAAATAGTGTACAC